>JAZHEH010003329.1:5000000-10000000 GCA_036589455.1 Ateles fusciceps | reverse complement strand
TGGTATAAAATATTAAAAGAAACAATGTATTTGAGAATCTCAAGATATGAGTTTAGGTACGCTACTTGTTTAGGTATGCTACTTGACAACCGTAGTTTTTAAGTCTTTAAAAACTAGTCTCAGAGGGCTAGTCTTTCAGCACTCTCAGCCTATTTCTTTGAAAAATTTGTATCTCACAAACTTGTGAAAACAAAATAAAATAGTACAAATGTTAAGGTGTCATGGATTTTTTTTTTCTTTTTTGAGACATGGTTTCATTCTGTTGCCCAGGCTGTAGTGCAGTGTAATGATGAGGGTACCGTAGCATCGACCTCCTGGGCCCAAGGGATCCTCCTACCTCAGCCTCCTGAGTAACTGGGACCACAGGTGAGTGCCACTATGCCTGCCTAGCTTTGTGTGTGTGTGTGTGTGTGTGTGTGTGTGTGTGTGTGTGTGTGTGTTAAATTTTTTTGTAGAGATGAAGACTCTCTCTGTTGCCCAAGCTGGCCTTGAACTCCTGGGTTCAAGTGATCCTCATGCCTCAGCCTCCCAAAGTGCTGGGATTACAGGTGTGAGCCACCACACCCAGTCAAGGTGTCATTTTATAGATAATTCTCATAACTGTAATAAATAATAAAACATGACTTTGAGTTGATTTTTCACCAATGATGACAAACGGCTATTAACCAATTACCTTTTTATCTGGCCCTAAAACACAAAGAAGGCTCATTTGTCATTGTCATTACCAGATGATAGTTAATATACATTATATGATAATTTGATAAATTGGTAATAAGCAAGTATATAAAAATAAATATGCATATTATGTAGCCAATATATTTAAATGTTTACATTATGCATATACCTTTCTAAAGAGAAATACTGAAGTCACCAACTTAATGGAAAAAATTTCCATCTACTTTAGGGATAGACATTGGACAAAACTTCACAAGACTGTATTTCATTACGTGTTTCTGATTAAACAGTGATGAGAATGACAGAGTCTCACAGGAATATTCACTTTAATTGTGTCAAACATTTAACTGTATATAAATTCTATAGGAACTGCATTATCCTATGGGGACATGAGTAATGTTTTTAATACAAAAATTCCAGTTAACTGACTGGAGTAGACTAATCATTAATTCTAAAACATGCTTCTGGCAAATCCCTATCAGCCCTGTATTTTCCCCCAAAGCACATATTAGCTATGAGTAAGCGTGAACATAAAAGTTGTGGTTACCAAAACTTTTTACTTCCCTCTTTTATTAACTATATTTAATACAGAAGGTTTGATCATAAATAGTAAACAGTAAATTTATAAGTCAAGAAAAAAGATCTAAGTGTATTTCAAAACAGGATCCTTCATGTTCTTTGAGTAATCCAGGCAGCAAAGTTAGGAATGGTCATGAGTGCTACTGGATATTAGAGCTAATTATTAATAATATGCACTTACAATTATGCCCTTTCATCCAAGTACCTCAAAGAGCTTTCATAGCCTTAATTTGTTATTTCCTATATCTCTGAGATGCGGCTGATAGATATTATTATCTCTAATTTACATTCAAAGAAACTAGGGCATAGAGAGGTTAAGTGACACTGCTAGGGTCATACGGGGAACAACTAACAAAAAACAAACTGAAGCTAATTATTCTCATTTCTTGTTCAGTATATTATCCATTATATGAATGTTCAACACACCTAAATGCTTCTTTATCCTAGGCAAATTGAAAATACTGTATTTAAATAATCTAAGAAGTGAACAAATTTCTCATTTTTGTGTGTGTTCAAAAATGCTGTTCTACAGGGATATAGAGCTAAAAACTAATAATTAGTCTTTGGTTTGCAGGTGTAGTTATTATTTATAGGGCTTTTACTATTTGTGGTTTTCTGAAGCCTCTGCTCAAAATGAACTATACTATTTCTGACCAATTTATGCTAGGTTAGCATAGCTGTGAGCCACCGAAAAGCAACTGAGACAGGTTGACTAATGAATCTGAGGTTGTCTTTCATTGTATTCCTATTGCGTACTCTTCTTGAAGTCATCCTCCTCCTAGTTCTACATTCAGCAGATATTTGTGCAACCCACCATCTTCAATCCTTAGCCTATGGCTGGCTTAACTGTTGTCAATGATTAAATTTAAAATATTTTATTGGAATGGAACAATTCCTACAGAATAAAAAGAAAAAGATTAAAATATAAACATAGATTTCATTTTTGAATTAATGATGCTATACTATTAATAGTTATCACTGTTACATCCAGTTTCTGCTAAAACTGACCCTTAGGGTCCTTAGAAGACCATTAAACATTAGAATATTGGTCTATGGATGGGCACATATCACTCATATTGGGTTTTTAAATGCAGCACTTCAGTAATTTTCCCAAGTAAAGGCAGGGAGAAAGGAGAAGTGGTTTTGAAACTGTGCTCAATGACGTTAAGACTGTAGTCAGCTTGGATGTGGTAATGTAAACCTGTGGTGTTTCCAACTTCAGCCCAGCTCCTCCCCCAGAACTCTAGACCCATATATCAACCACCATTAGACAGCACCACTCTTACTTCACACATCAGCTCCAAAACTAAACTCATTTTTTCCTGCAAAAATGATTGTCCCTCCCAGGACTCATCCTAACACTTCCTTATCTCACTTGGTAAAATATACCCTTATCCTACTCCTCCCTCAAAGCAAAACAAGGCATCATCATTGCCTCTTCCATTCTCCTATCCTGCAGCTGCCCCTAGCAACCAAGTATTAGTTGATCTGGCCTCTTGAATATTTTCGGAATCCATCTCCTTTGGATGTTCACTGCCACTCACACAAGGGTCCTTAAGTTTTCTCTTCTTGACTTCTGCAATGACCCCTTGTCCGCTCTCTGCTTGCCCTTCTCCTTCCCCCTCCTCCCCACCACCAAGTTATCTGTTCTATACCAATAGAATAGCTTAAATTGTAGTCTGTCCACTCATTGCCTCACCAGGGCATAGATGATCCATGATTTGGCTCCTGTTGTCTTCTCCAGTCTCATCTTTTTCAGCAACCTAAGTTTGAACTTTAAGACCTGTAATTATTACTCATGCTTCTCAACATATTATTTGTCCTCGTGCTGGATTTCCTTTCTGTTCAGATCTGGATTTGCCATCCCACCCCTATTTTTGTAGTGGAAAAATGCCCATTTAGCTTAGTAAAATGCCCTACACCTTAGTAAATCTGTACACCTTGATATATCATACTTCCAATCTCAATTATTTGCTTTTATGTCTGTCTGCCCACTAGATTGGACATTCCTTGAATGACTCATGCCAGGAACGTAGTTGGTACTCAATTTGTGGGGAGCAAAGAGAGATAAACGAATATATAAATGTCAAGACATAAGAATCTGTAGCTGCTAACTTAAATTTACGGATTTAGTGAAACTACCTCTCACAAGCTACCAAATCACAGTGCCACGGGGCCGCACGATGATCTCAGTGCCACACCGACACCCGGCCTGCCGCGTCGCAGGGGGATCCGAGACCCCTCAGAAAGAACTCGCAGACCGTCCGTGGAGGCGAATTCTCCCGGGGGCCAGCAGTTACATGAGGCCCAGGGCGGCCATGAGACCCTCCAGCCAAGGCAGGCGGATGACCCGCCTCCTGGGATTTGGCCCGCGACATGCCACGTCGCCAGCTCCGCTCTGAAAACCTCCGGCCACGACACCGAGCGGCCTCAATCCTGAGACGCCCAGGGAGCAGGAGCTGACCCTCGAAGCAAGATGGCGGCCTCCGCACTCCCCCTCCCTCCCTAAGAACCCCCTCCTAATCCCCCAAAAGAAAGACAAGGACATCGCGGTGCCGACGCCGAGATCCGGGAACCTCCGCGAGGCCCGCGGCCACTCCCGAGCCCCGGGGAGATGACTTCACCTCGCGGAGCTCAGAGAGCCGGGGGTGGGGCCGCCAGAAAGCGCAGACAGCCCTCAGCACGCAGGGGCGGAGGCCCGGCAGCCTGCGCCCTCCGAGCCATTGTTCTTCGGCCCGGGCCGGAATCACCCTTCCCTCAGCCCGTGGACAGGAAGTCGCTCCCCAGCCGCCCCGCCCCGCTCCCCAGCGCCCCGGAAGTAATCTGCGGCGGCGCTGCAGAGCCGCCAGGAGGAGGGTGGATCACCCCAGAGCGAAGCGTCGGAGTCCTCCTCCTCCTCCTCCAGCCGCCCAGGCTCAGCCGCCACCCGTCAGACTCCTCCTTCGACCGCTCCCGGCGCGGGGCCTCCCAGGCGACAAGGGCCGAGTACCCTCCTGGCGGAGCCACGCAGCCGCGGCTTCCGGAGCCCTCGGGGCGGCAGACTGGCTCGCCGTTCAGGTGAGAGAGAGATGCCGGTTCGGGCCGCCCGGGGAGGCACTGGGGCCACCCAGGCGGTGGCGGGGGTGTGTCCTGGCGGCGGCAGGCCGAGGCCCAGACGCGGGTTCCGGCTGCCGAGATTGCACGTCCCGCGTTCTGCCCTGGGACGAGCTGCGAGATGAGCTCAGCTGGAATCCAGGGCACCGCGTTCGCCGCTGTGGGGCGAGTACGCACCGGAGAACGGGCGGCTGCGGCGAGGTCCCCTGCGCCCGGCAGCCCCTCCGAGTTGGCCTCGACCGAAGGTCACCCGGCACAGCTAGTCCACTGCGCCCAAGTTCCCGCCCGGGCGGTGCCCACGACCTGGGGCAACCCGCTGCCGCCGCAGTCCCCGCGCCTCACTCCGCCCCTCTCCCCCTCCTTCCCTTTCTTTCCACTCCTTGCCTGTACTAGAGCAGCTGCTTTTTAAGCATCTCCGCCAGGATTTTTTAATTTGTTTTGTTTTGCTTTTTTTGGCCAGCTAAAGGAATGGGTTTTTCAGACTTAAGTCATTAGACTCCCCCGCAGTGAACTGAATACCTGGCCTTGGGCGCTTGCACAGCTTTAGCCCATATTCAGGTAATCTAGCTTCTAAAATGAGGAAAGGAATGCATTTTGGGAGAGAGGTGTTTCCTCCGTGGTTCGTTTCTGAAAGATTTCCAGAAGTGGAAGATGTGATTGGCATGCTTTAGCCTGGGTATATGTGTGTAAGTAGACGGGGGTGACGGCACACAGGGGTGGCAGTGTTGTTTCAGGATTTAGGGAGAATTAGGGAGTTAACTGGCCTGTGCTCGGAAATCTGAGTGTCCAGACTTGTAAGAGCTCATCCAAGTGTCGCTGAGGTAGTGTGTGAAGTCCCGTGCCACGCCCTACGTGTCAAGCTGAAAAGCACCTAATTTACAAATTGTGTGGTGTGTATGGGGAACAACCTTTATACAACATGTATCATAAGTTAATTTTTTCCAGGAAATTGCAACTTTAATCATGTTCCAGAAATTGGATACCAGATTTCATTAGTAAACTCTTACAGTGTGTTTATTAATGTATTTCAGTGTGCCTTAGCTCACGTTTTTCTGTCTCTGGTAATACAATATTATTCTAAACTGGCTCTTGTATTGAAATAATACACTATTATAATATATTATCCTAAAACATCGTTTTTTGACCTTGAATTTCTTCAGGGCAGGAGCCGTGTCACTGTTTCTATGCAGTGACATAGAAGCTGTTCACACAATCCTGCAGTGAGTGAATAAATGTATAGGTTATCTCACAGTCAGCATCCAGGAGTTGCTTATTTTGTTGAGCTAGGCTGTTTGTTTTGTTTTAGGTTTTTGGCACATACAGACTTTACTTCGGCTTTACATTCCTCAGCAAAGTCAAAGAATTATTTGTCTTCCAAAACTATTCTCCTCTGAAAGGTTAAAATTATATTAAAATTGTGCTGGGTATTATAATAACTTGTATTCCAGTGTTAAATGCTTACTATTTGAGCATGTTCAGAGTTAGTAGGAAGAGATTGCCTGGTGATACACAGCAAGTTTATGTTTGGGGTTGATAACTGTACCCTATCTTAATCAAAAAGAGGAAATTAGGAATTACCACTGTTTGGAAAACGTGGTGCATCCCAGAATTGCTTATAGTGGTTCATTGTTCCCATGAATACATGCAGTCCTCTGACATCCTGATATGACCTTGGTATGATTTACCAATAGCCTCTTTCATATTTATTTTCCAAGATCCAGATTTTGGTTTCTAGTGTGTTTGCTGAGTGTGCAGTCATATGTGTCATTTATTTTGTAGCAGTACTTCATTATAACACTTTCTTCAAAGGGCTTTCCAAAGGAAAAGGGGGCTAATTATAGAAAACAATTTTGTCTACCATTTGTGAGGGAAGATTTTTGTCTATAGATGGTTGGATTATTTTCACATTAGGGAGGTTCAAAGAAGAAGTGCTGATGTTTTCTGTCCTCTCCAAGTATCTCATGGTGGTCCTGCACTGTTTTTCGGAGCTTAGCTTCTACAGAACATGAATAAATGTACCAGTGTCACTTCTTGTAGATATGTGTATTAGTGTAATAATGCAGTCGTATTCTTTAGTAGGTGAGTGGCAAGGACAATTACTTTTAAAACACTGGAATAAGAGGCTGTGAATGTTAATGAGGGAAAAGATCTTGATTTTGAAGAAGACAGTTTATGGTTTTTATTGTTTTATAAAACCTTTTAACTTTTAGAGACTAAGGAGTCGGAAGCCAGCAATTTCTTATCTCAGTAACATTACCACTATACAGAGGTTAGATTTTTCTTCTTTAATTCAGCAACCCTCTTGGTGATAAGAGTTCTCATCTGTTGATTGCCTACCAAGCACTGTGATAAGAGCTTTACTTATATTATTTCTAAACTCCACAACACTTCTGCAAGACAGGTAGTTTTCCCATACTTTATTAAGGTAAATCGAAGTTATTTGCCAGAGGCTAGACACCTAGCTTGTGTGTAGTAGAGCTTAGATTTGAAAGTAACTCTTTCTGAGAGCATTGAAATTGTTAACTGCAGTTAATCCTAAATGGCTGTGGAAAAGGCAATTCTGATTGAGCCGGAAGCCGGAGCTTCCGGAAAGCGAAGACCCTGATTCCTCTCAGCACTCTTGGACATCAAGTGTGGCCTGAGTTGCCAGTGGCCGTGGCCAGGTGGCCTCAAGCAGCAGTCATTCTTTTCTGTCTTCAGTACACCTACAAATACAGTGTTACCACCTCCTATGTGTGCCATGGTGGAAAATAGTTGGGCATTGTTCCTTAGGTGTCCTAGTAAAGTATTTGAACTCAGTTCTGGTGTTTGATTAGTGCTTTTTAAAGTAACAGAATCATCCCTATTTGAGAGGAATACCATAAATCTATTTGTAGGGACCTTTTCTTGAAATCACATTGTTTTATAGTTCTTTCACTAATGGAAATGGGGGGAGAGCCTGTGGGGGACAGTAGAAAGAATGGTAAAAGAAGCAGATGTGCTGGGTCTGTTTTTAACCATTTGAGACCATAAATCATTTTCTCTGGGTTTAAGATGGAGGCTTAAAGGTGGCAGAGGTGTTGTAATGGTCTAACTGCTATTCAGTGCTGGTAGAATTCTCTACCCTCTTTCTAAGCCTGTGTACTTTTTAAAATGCACTTTTAAATAGACTTAATTAAAGAATGTGTTCATCTCTCTCTCTTTTTTTTTTTTTATAAGATAATACCTTTAAGTAAAGAAGAGCTGATTATCTGGCCCCCAGAAGTAACAGTTACTCTGTTTTTTCTTGAAGGCATCTTTCTTATTACCTCACCACATTCATAAGGATTTGGGTTGCCATATGGAAAAAAGGAAATTAAAGTTCTGTGGGTTTTTAAAATATGTATGAGTAAACTTTAGATGAGAATTTGCATCTTTGATTTAATTATATGTGAAGGTGATGACTTAGTTTCTCAAAGTCAAGAGGGTAGTCTGTACAAGCTAAAAAAGGCATACTTCCATAAAATGATACTCTTCTTAAAGGTCTTCACAGCTAGAGTCCTATATTAGATGCAGGAGACGTAACACTGACATACATAATATCCTTAAAGTCTAGGATCCAATTTTATTGCTGAATTTACTTTTGAAATTAATGTCAGGATTTGATAATGTTATTTTGGACAGTAAGACACAGTTAGATTATAAAATGGCTTATACTCCCAGATTTATTGGGAAGGTGGACAAAGATCCCCAGTTTCCAAAAGATTATGATTGTGGTCATCTAAGCCACAGTATCTGTTTTCTTATGTAGTTGAGAAGCTAGCATAGTACTCCATTGAAAGTGGAGGTTGCCACGCTGAGTGGCTGCACACTGAGTTCAGCTGCCCTGTCTAGATATTCTGGATTACCACAGCAGCCTTCTAGCCTGTGGTTGGAACCCATCTGATCTTTTCCTGTTCTTGCTTAGAACAATGGGGATATTCCTCTGCTTAAAATCTTCTTGTGGCTGTTTTATGCCCATTAATAAAATTCAAACTCCATTTATCCTTAATCTCATATACAGAACCTTCAAGATGTACTCCTTACCTCTCTTTTTCCCCCTTTATCTTTCATGTTTTTTATTTTTTATTTTTTTCTTACCTAACCCTTTAGCCTTATTTCTTTTCTTGGATGATCTTACGTTCTAGCAATACCCAGCTTCTGGAATGCTAGTGTTTGTTTACTCAGTCCTTCATTTCCTCTTCCTGGAATTCTAGCCTCTCTTCCTTCCCCTAATCTCAGGTATATTCCTACTGGTCCTTCAGAACTCCGTTTAGGTTATACTTCTCCAAAAAATTGTAATTAGGTTCTGTCTCTGGATCCCATCCCTCAAAAAAAAAAAAAGAAAAAAGAAAAAACTTCAAGACTGGGCTAGTTGCTTCTCTTACGTGCTGTCATAACATCTGTTACAGCTCTTACTACACTAGAGAGAGTAATTTCATTGGCCTATTGTAAATTTTGTTGACAACAATCCACAGTAACCTCATAACTATACACACACACATTCTTTCTTAAAGGCCTTCTTCGGCCATGGTGGCTCACGCCTGCAATTCCAGCACTTGAGGAGGCCGAGGTGGGTGGATCACGAGGTCAGGAGTTTGAGACCAGCCTGGCCAATATGGTGAAACCCCGTCTCTACTAAAAATACAAAAATTAGCTGGATGTGGTGGCATGCACCTGTAGTCCCAGGTACTAGGGAGGCTGAGGCAGAAGAATCGCTTGAACCTGGGAGGCAGAGGTTGCAGTGAGCTGAGATTGTGTCACTGCACTCCAGCCTGGGCAACAGAGCGAGCTCTGTCTCAGAAAAAAAAAAAAAAAAAGGCTTTCTTCCTAGGCCTTTATCAGTCAAGTCCCCAAACTTTCTCAATTCATGGCATCCTTATTATTATGGCAGTAATTTTTTTCACAGCATCCCTAGGTCAAAAGAAACACCTGACAGTTGAGTTTATTAAGTAATTAGGTCCGAACACCTGAAGTATTTATCTCCTAACAACTCAGTAGCTATGTGGAAAGACAGTATACATAAACTAAAATCATTAACTTTAATTCTTAACTGCATGGTACTTTATTGTGTGTACCATAGTTTTTTCAACTAATGTTCTGCTTGAACATTTACGAAATTTCTAGTATTTTGCAATTACAGATGATGTTACAGTGAAAAACTTAGTGTACATATGTCTTTGTATTGTTGGAGATACATCTTCAGGGTAAATGCATATGGAGAGTTGTTAGATACCGTCAAACTCCTTGTCCTATGGGGTTGTACTCTTTTACATTCTTATCAGCAGTATATGAAAGTAGAGTGCCTGTTTCCCCATAGCCTCACCAGAGGAGTGTTTTGTCAGCTTTTTAATTTCTGCCGATCTAATAGGTAAGAAATGATATCTCAGTGTAGTTTGCATTTATACTTCTATTACAAGTGAATTGAACATGTTTTCATGTGTTTCAGGGTCATTTTAATATATCTTTTTATTGTTCATATTGTCCACTTTCTTTTTCTTTTTTTTATTTTGAGACAGAGTCTTGCTGGACCCTCATAGGCTGGAATGCAGTGGTGCAATGGTGTGATCACAGCTCACTGCAGCCTCAGCCTCCTAGATTCAAGTGATCTTCCCACCTCAGCCTCCTGAGTAACTGGGACTATAGATGCATGCCACCATGCCTTGCTAATTTTTTTTATTTTTATTTTTTGGTCAAGATGGGGTTTTAACATGTTGCCCAGACTGATCTTGAACTCCTAGGCTCAAGCAGTCTGCCCACCTCCACTTCAAAAGTGCTGGGATTACAGGCATAAAGCCACCGTCAGGCCAGTTTGCCTACTTTCTATATGACTTTCAGTCTTTTTTCCTCTCAGCTTTTAAAAGTTCTTCCTGTTTAAGAATATTAGCCATTTAACTTTGACATATGTTGCAGATATTTTTGCCAAGTCATCTTTTGGCATTGCTTGTGGTGATTTTTTGGCATGCAAAAGATTGTTTTTGTATAGTCAAATACATTAATTTTAAATTTACTACATCTGAAGTTTTAGTCATATTTAGGAAACTTTTTCTTACCTTCAGGTTATAGAGGAATGCAAACATACTTTCTTCTAGTACTCATATAGTTTCATTTCTCACCTTTAGTTCCATTCAGAGTTTATTTCTGTGTATGATATATGGACTGCATCTAATTTTATCCTTTTCCAAGTGGCTATCCAGCTGCCCCAATTACATCTATTTTTAAAAAAATTCTTGCTTCTTCTATATGCAGTTGGGCATATTTTATTCTGTTGGATTATCTGACCATTCATGCACCAGTACCACACCATTTTAATCATAGAGGCTTTGTAGTATGTTTTAATATTTGACAGGGCTAGTCCCCCATTATAGCACTTCGTCTTTCTTGTTTTCCTTGCCTTTGTGCATATTTTGGTTTTCTTTATTAACTTTAGTATCAATTTGTCTAACTCTATGAAACAATTCATTGCTCTTTTTTTTTTTTTTTTAATTGAGACAGGAGTCTCACTGTGTCACCCAGGCTGGAGTACAGAGATGCAATCTCAGCTCACTGCAACCTCTCTCTCAGGTTCAAGCAATTCTCCTGCCTCAGCTTCCCATGTAACTGGGGCTACAGGCGTGCGTCACCATCCCCAGCTTATTTTTTTTATTTTTAGTAGAGACTGGGTTTCACCATGTTGGCCAGGCTGGTCTCAAACTCCTGGCCTCAAGTGATCCTGCCTCGGCCTTCCAAAGTGCTGGGATTACAGGTGTGAGCCACCATGCCCGGCCTCATTGCTGTTTTTATTGGGATCATATTAAACTTATATTAACTTATCGAGAACTGAGATCTTTTTTGTAGAGATAGGGTCTGCCTCTGTTGCCCAGGCTGGAGTGCAGTGGTGCCATCATAGGTCAGTGCAGCCTTGAACTCCTGGGCTCAAGTGATCCTCCTGCCTTAGCCTCCCAAGTAGCTGGTAGTACAGGTGTGTGTCACCACGCCTAGCTAGATAATTGACATCTTGATGGTGTTGAGACATCTTCACCTAAAACAATGTTTTTTCGTTTTTTAAATTCTACTTTCGTGTCTTTGAGGAATGGCTTATAGTTCTCGTCATATAAGTTTTCAACATTTCTTGCGCATTCCTAAGCTATTTTATCATTTTTGTTTCTATTATAATTTTCTTGTCATTTATGTTTTTTAACTGGTTATCCATGTATACAAATATTGTTGATTTCTGCATATTTTCCTACCATCTTGCAAAATTCATACTTAAGTTACTATCTTAGCCTCTTTTGTATTGCTATGAAAGAATACCTACGACTGGGTAATTCATAAAGGGAAGAGGTTTGTTTGGCTCACGGTTCTGCAGGCTGTACTAGCATGACACCAACATCTGCTTAGCCAGGTGAGGCCTCAGGAAGTTTTTACTGATGCGGGAAGGCAAAGGGCTGAGCAGATGTGACACATGGCGAAGAGGGGGTAAGAGAGAGGAGGGGATTCTGGGCTCTTTTAAACAACCAACTCTCATGTGATCTACTAGAGTGAGAACTCACTCATTACTGTGAGGATAGCACCAAGCCATTCATGAGGGATCTGTCCCCATGACTGAAACATGCCCCCACTAGGCCTACCTCCAATATTGGGGATCACATTTCAACGTGAAATTTGGAGGAGACACACATCCAAATCATATCAATTACTTTCATCATTGCTTCTCTCAGACTTTCCAGGTATACTGTCATCTCATCTGTAAATAGAGTTTTTTTCCTTCTTTTCCAGTTTTTATACCTTTAACTGTTTATCTTATCTGATTGCATTGACTAATATCTCCAGAACAATATTAAATAGCAGTTTAACAGTGTCTTTAATAGAGTTACTGATTACTTCATTGTATTATCTTCACCATGGATATGCAAATGTGTACTTTTCAACCTAGATAATAATTTAGCTATGTATGTACCTTTCAAGGGTTGCATACAGTCCTTCGCTGTGTCTTTAAGGGATGCTTAAGGAGATTGACTGGACATGGTGGCTTAGGCCTGTAATCCCAGTACTTGGGGAGGCTGAGGCTAGCAGGTAGCTTGAGCTCAGGAGTTTGAGACCAGGTTTGGTAACATGGTGAAACCCCATCTCTACAAAAAGTACAAAAAATTAGCTGAGCATGGTGGTGTGTGCTTGTGGTCCCAGCTACTTCAGAGGCTGAGATGGGAGGATCACTTGAGCCCAGGAGGGAGACTTCAGTGAGCTGAGATCATGCCACTGCACTCCAGCCTGGGTAACAGGGTGAGACCTCATCTCAATTTTCTTAAAAATACATTTTAACAAAAGATACTTAAGGTGTTGGATGTGGTGAGAGGCAGGAAAGGTCGACTTTCCTAGTGCATGGTAGCAAAATACAGTGCTTAGCATGGCAACTGCTCCATGGTTTCTCGGTTTATATAACCAGTCCTGAGTTTTCTTGCTTCTCTACACAGTTCTTCTGGATTTCATTATGTTCTTTACCCAGCTAGTTATAAATTCCACAGAGTGACGTCCTTTTCCCTTCTAGGCTAAAGCTGTCATAGGTCTGTGAAAATCTAGGGATTCCCTTTCAGTCTTCATAGTCTTAAGTGGTGTCTGTGTTTTGCGGATAAGCAAGGCTTGCTTTGTATTGTTATGGTGTTGCCTTGAGTTCTTGGATTTCTAGGTCATATAGCAAGGTCAATTAGTCTGTTCTCACAATGCTATAAAGACATACCGAGACTGGATAATTTATAAAGAAAAGAAGTTTAATTGACTCACAGTTCCACATGGGTGGGGAGGCCTCAGGAAACTTACAATCATGGTGGAAGGGAAAGCAAACATGTCTTACATGTCAGCAGATGAGAGAGAGAAGGGGAGAGAGAGAAAGAGAGTGTGAGAGAGAGCAGGAGCGAACATGTGCACACAAGAGCAGGAAAAACTGCCTTATGAAACCATCAGATCTCATGAGAACTCACTATTATGAGAACAGGATGGAGGATACAGCCTCCATGATCCAGTCACCTCCCACCTAGCCCCTCCCTCAACAGGTGGGGTTATGGGGATTACAATTCAAGATGAGATTTGGGTGGGGGACACAGCCAAACCATATCAAAAGGTTTGTAATTAGATGAGTTTATCCACTGGGGGGAGGAATACGAGAGTACACAGCTGTCAGTGGTTCTTGACAAGTGTGTAGGGCATGGGACATCTGGCTTTGAGTCAGTTCTTTCTCCAGGTTTTATTTATGCAGATCCAGTCATCTGGCAGGAACCATGTGTTGGTATGAAATCAGGTGTTGGCCCAGCATCCTGCACATGTTCCATCCACATGGCAGTGATGGTTGTTGCACACCAGTGCTCGGTCTCCCAAGTTCTAGAGAGAGTTTTTATTTCACTGCCATCTAATTTATCCAGAAAGTCCAATTAGCATATTTTCTGTAGATTCTTACAATTTCAAGATTACCAGGTCACTGTGTGAACTCTCAGATCACATCCTGTTGTCTTTCTCTGTCATTCTTATATTTCTTCTCCCAGGAGGAAAGGGTGGTAGGATATTTATTAATTTATTGCCCAATTTGCTAATGAATTTCTTCCTAGAACTCCTTACAACTCTCAGTCCATGACCTGTTGTCCATCTTTGCTGTCCCAGGAGTGCTGGTAGGTGGAGTATTTAATGATCTCTTCTTTTCCCTAGGTTGAGGAGCCCTCACTTACGTTGGTCCATTCATTGGTCCATTCCAGCCATCTATCTTCAGTTTTCCTGCGACTCATGTCACCTTTTTCTCTCTGGGCCTTGCTGCCTCACTGGTATGAAATTCAGACGTGGGTGGGGCAGAGTCTGGGGGTTTCCTGCCTTGAAGATCCTCAGATCTTGTCCTGTGGTACATGCAGCTACGCTGATGGCAGGCCTCAGCAGGACGGTGATCTTTTCTGTTTTTGTTCTTGTTTTTTTGTCTTCTTTCCTCTGTCCAACCCCACCACCACCATTTTTAGTTTGAGGGAAATCTGTCTTCCATCATCTTTCTGCCTAAAATATTTAGTTTGTAATAGAAAATCTCCATCCCCCGAAGTCTCAGGTTTCTGGGACACCTGCCCTAGTCATTTAATGCTTGAATAATTGGTAACCTTCCCACTACCCTATTAATCTCTAAGGTCTTCCTGTTTCTCATGTCTATATAATACAGCTAAGACAATTCTCTATGCCTGCTGCTTCGTTCTTATTTGCTGCTTGCGATTTTCAGTAGCTTTCTTGGTCCCTAAGAATAAATAAAACTTGATCATTTGCTCTGCTTATTTATTTTTATGTTTTGTTTTGGTCCAGTTCATAA
The DNA here is from genome assembly GCA_036589455.1 of Ateles fusciceps. Taxonomy (NCBI): domain Eukaryota; kingdom Metazoa; phylum Chordata; class Mammalia; order Primates; family Atelidae; genus Ateles; species Ateles fusciceps. Next base: position 9,985,347 of record JAZHEH010003329.1, on the reverse strand, counting down.
AATCCATTCTTTGTTCTGTTGAAGTTTCTATTTATTTGGTTACAATTGCTTGACTTTTGTACATTCCTTGATCATTTATATTTCTTAGTCTGTGAATTGTCTTTATTTCTTTTGCTTATTATTTTTTTTGCAGTGGGAACCTGAATCTTTATAATAACAGATTTATTGAGATATAATTCACGTGCCATAAAATTTTCCCTTTAAAATGTACAATTTGGCCAGTTGTGGTGGCTCATGCCTGTAATTCCAGCACTTTGGAAGGCCATGGTGGGCAGATTGCTTGAGTCCAGGAGTTCAAGACCAGCCTGGCAACATGTCAAAACCCCATTTCTATAGAAAATACAAAAAAAATTAACCAAGCTTCTCTACAAAAAAAACACAAAAAAATTAGCCAAACCTGGTGGCGTGTGCCCGTGTGTAGTCCTAGCTACTCAGGAGGCTGAGGTGGGAGGATCAGTTGAGCCCAGGAGGTAGAGGTTGCAGTGAGCCGAGATTGTGCCACTTCATTCCAGCCTGGGCAACAGAGCAAGGCTGGTCTCAAAAAAAGAAAAAAGTACAATTTAGTGGTTTTTAACATAGTTAGAGTTGTGCAATTATCACTAATATCGAATTCCAGAATATTTTCATTACCCTCAAAAGAAAGCCATATTCATTAATCATCAGTCCTGATTTTTTTCTGCCCCCTCGGCTCCTGGCAACTACTAATCTATTTTCTGTCTCTATAGCAGTGGTCCCCAACCTTATTGGCACCAGGGACTGGTTTTGTGCAAGACATTTTTTCCACAGACTGTGGGAAATGGGGAGGCGGATGTTGTTGGGATGAAACTGTTCCACCTCATATCATCAGGCATTAGTTAGATTGTCATAAGGAGCACACAACCTTGATTGCTCACGTGTGCAGTTCACAATAGAGTTTGTACTCCTATGAGAATCTAATGCTGCCACTGATCTCACAGGAGGTGGAGCTCAGACAGTAATGCTCGCTACCCTCCACTCACCTCCTGCCATGCGGCCCAGTTCCTAACAGGCCACGGACTGGTACCAGTTTGTGGCCTACGGGGTTGAGACCCTGCTCTACAGAGTTGCCTATTCTGGACAATTTTTGGATTCCATAAATGGAATCATACAATATGTGGCCTTTTGTGTCTGGCTACTTTCACTTAACATAATGTTTTCAAGATCATCCAAGTTGTAGCATGTGGCAATACTTCATTTGTTTTTATGGCTGAATAATGTTCCATTGTGTGGGTACGCCATAATTTATCCATTCATCAGTTGATGGACATGTGGGTGTTTCTACTTTGGGGCTTATATTGAATAATGCTGACATGAGCATTGATGTATGTGTTCTTGCATGGATGTATGTTTTCATTTATCTTGGGTGTATATACCTAGGAGTGGAATTGCTGGGTCATATGATAACTCCATGTTTAACCTTTTGAGGACTGGCCGAACTTTCCTAGAGCAGCTGCACCATTTTACATCCCCACTGGCAGCGTATGAGAGTTCCTAGTTTTTTCACAACTTCACTAACAGTTGTTATTGTCTTATTTTTTTTTTTATTATAGCCATTCAAGTGAATATAATTTCTGTCTTCCTTCATTTGCTAGGATACTTTAAGCTCCCCTATGTGTATGAAGTTATGTATATTTTAGCATATCATATATGCTTTTTCTTCTTAGATCTCCAGTGCCAAGAATACTTTCTTTATTGTAAAAATTATAAATGTGACTTTTTGTTTCAACTTGCAGGTGGACTTTCCTTTTGATTCATTAACAAAATTTCTGTTTTCCATTTGTGTGTCTGACGTTATGCTAGTTTGTTCTTAAACTGTTATAAAGAACTACCTCAGACTGGGTGATTTATGAAGAGAAGAGGTTTAATTGACTCACAGATCTGCAGACTTAACGGGAATCATGACTGGGAGGCCTCAGGAAACTTACAATCATGGCGGAAAGCAAAAGCACATCTCATCATGGTGGAGCAGGAGAGAGAGATGGGGGTCAGGAAAGTGCCACACTTTTAAACCATCAGATCTCATGAGAATTCACTATCACTAGAACAGCATGGGGGAAACCATCCTTATGATCCAGTCACCTCCTGCCAGCTCCCTCCCTTAGCATGTGGGGATTACAAATTGACATGAGATCTGGGTGAGGACACAGAGTCAAACCATATGAGATGAGTTTCAAGCTATTAAAACATTAAATTGTTAAGAGTGCATTGTTAAAATTTGTGGTGTAGCAAATAGAATGTCTGAGAGTAATGAAGAGGAATTATTCATAATGAATACTGACATTGTCTAAGTGAATTGTTAGTGTAGCATTGGCTACGAAATTGAGGAGACCCAGTTATAGCCATAGTAACCCAAAATGCTAGGTTTAATCCTGTATTTCTGTTCCTATTAACAGGAAGGTACAAAGTGTGACTAATTTTTTTAATAGAACCTGCACTTCTGTATATATTATCTCATTTGATCTTTATGTCAGCCAAGAGATATAGAAAGGATAGCTGTTCTTCCACATGGGAACATTTATTGACCTTCATTCACCAGTTTTTTTGAACACACCTATACCTTAAAGATTTTAGCACCAATTAATTATGTTGCTTTGACTTAAATAATACTTCAAAAAGTATTCCTTAACAATAGCATTTTTGTAAAGCTTTAACTGGTTCAGTCTCTGAATAATTATTTTATACTTTTAGTTTCCATTTGTTCCCTCTGTTAGTTTCTGTATGTTAATACAGGTGAACCAAAAAGATGACGGTATTTATACACCAATTATGTGCTTCTTTCTAAATGTACAGAGAACTGTATTGGTGATTCCTTTTACATTTGGTTACAGTTTAAAATGAGAGTGCTATTTCCTCCCAGCTTTTTGTTTTGAAACATTTCAAACTTACAGAAAAGAGTAACATAGTATATTGAATGCCTACATACCCTACACCTATATTCACCAATCACCAATTATCATTTTGGCCACATTTGCTTTTTCTGAGTATGGATGCTTTTATTTATTTGTTTATTTATTTAGAGCTATTTGAAAGTAAGCTGGAGAAACTTCACTTTTGTGTACTTCAGCTTGCATTTTCTGAGAATAAGGGCATTCTCCTGCATAATACTATTGTAATACTATTGTAACACCTAAGAAAATTAGTAATGTCCATAACATCCTCTAATATCTAATCCAGATTCAGATTTCCCAGTTGTTTCCTAATGTCTCTCTCTCTCTTTTTTAAATTTTATTTTAAGAGACAGGATCTTATCCTGTCATTTACGCTGAGTGCTCTGTCACCTAGGCTGGGGTACAGTGGTGTGATCACAGCTCACTCTAACCTCGAACTCTTGGCCTCAAGTGATCCTGCTGCTTAAGCCTCCTGAATAGCTGGGATTACAGGAGTGTGCCACTTGTTCATAAATTTAGAACAACATTTAGTGTCAAGTCAGTGATTTTTCTAAGGGTACAGGGATCTTCATAGATTTGCCCTTTCTGGATGGTACATATAAATGAAGTCATACAATATGTGGGATTTTCTTGTGTCTGACTGTTTTTTTACTGAGCGTAGTGTCTTTCTGGTTCATTCATGTTATAGCATGTGTCAGTAGCTGTTTCTTTTTTGTTGCTCAGTAGTATTCCAATCTATGGATATGGATATAACACATTTTGTTTATCATCATGTCTCCCTGCAGTCTTGACCTCCTGGGCTTAAGTATTCCTCCCACCTTTGCCTCCCAAGTAGCTGGGACCACAGGCATGTGCCACCAAGCCTGGCTAATTAAAACAAATTTTTTTTGTAGATATGGGATTCCCCCTGTGTTGTCCAGGATGGTCTGAAACTCCTGGGCTCAAGCAGTCCTCCCCTTTGGCCTCCCACAATGCTGGGGTAACAGGCATGAGCCACTGTGCCCAGCCCATTTTTTAAATCTGTTTATCAGTTGATGGACATTTGGATTGTTTCTGCTTTTTGGTTGTGAATAATCCTGCTGTGAACATTCATATACAAGTCTTTGTGTGGACATATGTTTTCATTTCTCATGGATATATGCCTGGGAGTGTAATTATTAGGTTGTATGGTACATTTATGTTTAACCTCTTAAGAAACTGCCAAGCGGTTTTTCAGAGTAGCTGCACATTATTTTGCATTTTCACCAATGATGTTTCAGGGCTTCTGTTTCTCTGCATCTTTACTGACAGTTGTTATACAGTAAGTCCTCACTTAATGTCATAGGTAGGTTCTTGGAAAATGTGACTTTAAGTGAAATGGTGTGTAACAAAGTCAGTTTTACCATAGGTTAATTGATATAAACAAGAGTTTCTACAGCATATTTCTGGTCACGAAAACATCACAAACTTCTAAATCAAGACCCAAAAAACTTCTAAACATTGAAATAATTGTGAGCTGTACATACATACCTTTAAGAAAGATTGATACAAACAAGTAAGATTATTACTTACTCAGTTTTTGGTGAATCAGTGAGTGACAGCAGTTGCAGTGGTGGTTGGTCAAATCAAAGAAAACTGTAAAAACTTTACAAAGTGAAAATTGTAAGGAGCACTTTCTGCCACCATGCAGTTCAAAAAGAAATGGTGGCTATATGCACACATAGTCACAGCTACGTGGAAGACTGAGGCACGAGGATCTCTTAAGCCCAAGAGTTTGAGGCTGTAGTGCACTATGGTTAAGCCTGTGAATCGCCATGATTGCACTCTTAACCATGGCAACATGGTGAGACCCTGTTCCTTTAAAAAAAAAAGAGAGAGGGAGAGAAATAAGCACAAATATGGCAGGCTTTCTGAGCACTTTTATACCATATCCTGTGTTTTCATGCATTTGTCCAATTATCATAGACTTTATAGATTTTTATTTTCTGATAATTTGTATTCATTTATTTTCCAACCCGCTTTTTCCAGTTCTGGCTCTTGGATGGCGAGAGCCTGTTTCGGCAACTCAGGGAACCTGGCTGGAACCAACCTTGGACAGGACACCGTCCTGTTACAGAGTGCCCTCACACACACACACCCATACTCATTCAGACATGGACAATTTAGACATGCCCATGCACCTCTCATGCATATCTTTGGAATGTGGGGGTTTTTTTCCCCCTTATTTCATTAAAACCAAATGACATTGAACCAAGCAATATCATTTGAGGACCTGCAGTAGTCTTTTTTGTTGTTAGTGTTTTTCTATATTATAACCATTCTAGTGGATATGAAATGGTATCTGTTTTTTTTTTTTTTTTTTTTTTTTATTGTTTTGAGACAGGGTCTCGCTCTGTTGCTCAGGCTGGAGTGCAGTGGTGAGATCTTGGCACACTGCACTTGGCAGCCTCAACCTCATAGGCTCAAGCAATCCTCCCACCTCAGCCTTCCCAATAGCTGGGACTGCAGGTGTGTGCCACCACTCCTGGCTAGTTTTTGTATTTTTTTGTAGAAACGGGGTTTTGCCATGTTGCCCAGGCTCATCTCAAACTTCTGAGCTCAAAGGATCCACCCTCCTTGGCCTCCCGAAGTGCTGGGATTACAGGCATGAGCCACCGTACCCAGTCTGAAATGGTGTCTTAGTGTGGTTGTCATTTGCATTTCCTTAATTACTAATAGTGTTCAGCATCTTTTCATATGCTTCTTGGCGATTCACGTATCTTCTTTGGTGAGATGTTTAGTCAGATCTTTTTCCTGTCTCTTTTTAAATTGGGTTATTTATTTTCTTGTTACTGAGTTGTAAGAGTTTGCATATTACAGATATAAATCTTTCATCATATATATATGATTGGCAGATATTTTCTCTCAGAGAGTGCTATGTTTGGTAATGATGTTGACCATGAGCCTTTCTTAATGTTTTCTAATTTGCCATGGGACTCTTGGAGGGTTGAAAGAAAAGCTAAATCTTCTGCTCTTAATTCTTCCATGTATCTATTAATAGTATTGAAGCAGAGTCAATTAAAGAAAGATAGTCACCTTTATCTTCATTCAACAATTAAGCAGTGAGAAACTCTTCCCCTTTGAACCATGCAAAGCAAATAGTAATACTGTGGGTATTAGGACTCTTTCAGTTGTAGGAGCCAGAAATCCAGTTCAGCAAAACAGAATTTTGCCATTTTTTTCTCTCTCCCTCTGCTTCCTTCTCCATTTTACTGGCAGACTCTCTTCATTGGGAATATGTCCCCCTTTATCCCCAGATTCAGTTCTTTCTAGCTCAGCAGAGACAGTCTTCCTCACTAGCCCTACCAGAAGAGCCCAAGAAATGGAGCACTTTGGCCAGCTTGGGTCTCATGCCTTGCTTTTGAGAGAAGTGGAGCATCCTAATTTAGTCCTGTTGTGATGGGGTAAGGAGAGGAAGGGGTGCTGGGCAGACAAATCATATGTCTGCTTCTTTACAGGTATTGTATCATTTTTGCCTATTTTTATGAAATTAAACCAAAAGTAATGAATAGAAGGTTAATATCTGGACTGTTTTTTAAAACTCACATTTATTTTCTGATTAATTTTAACACTAAATCAGGTTTTATTAATAGCGCCCTTTTGTATCGAAACAAACACATGTGATATTTGGTTTATGCTAAAACATTCCATACATCTTCCCACCTCCCAGGGAAGAGAGGGGACCTGTATCAACAATGATAACAACTTGATAATTGTGGCTGACCTCCCACCTCCCCACTTCACATGGACTTTCTTTTTTTTTTTGAGACAGAGTTTGAAGAGTTCGCTCTTACTACCCAGGCTGGAGTGCAGTGGCATGATTTTGGCTCACTGCAACCTCCGCCTCCCAGATTCAAGTGATTCTCCTGCTTCAGTCTCCCGAGTAGCTGGGATTACAGGTTCCCACCACTATGGCCAGCTAATTTTTTTGTATTTTTAGTGGAGATGGGGTTTCACCATGTTGGCCAGGCTGGTCTTGAACTCCTGACCTCAGGTGAGCCACCATGCCTGGCTGGACTTTCTTTTATATAGTTTCCTTTAGCTCTCTGATTGGGGTTATGATCATCTTGGAGTTCCTACATTCCTACAGATTGCTGAAATCAATTTTTTATAATTGGTTTACTTCCCCTCTGTGTTCATATATTTGGATTCTCAAGCTCTGTCAGTGTCCATATGTTATATGATTCATCTTTTTGAAGTGATTTTTAAGTAAGGATAATTCCCAGTTCATTTTCATGTAGTTGGGTATATGATGTGGATGGTGATGGTGTTATTGATACAGTTTTTGTGATTTTCTTGCTCAAAAAAAGGAAATAATTTTCATCATTCGAAGCGCTTCTTATCTAAACCCTTAGTAGATAGATATAACTGGAATTTGTTCACGTAGTTTAACAGATATCTTTGGATACTGTGTGGAACTTACATTTCTTCCACATAGTACTTTTTCGGGATTTATTTTGGTATGAAAATTAAATGCAAAATTGAAAAATTCTGGCTTCGGATTATCTGTATAAAATGTATCATCTGTCAGAGTTGGAACAGACCTTAAAGGGTCATCTTGTATGTTTTTCTACCCAGAAGGGAGGCTAAAGATCACCTCTACCCATCTTAGTTCCTCAGCTGAGACAACCTCTGTAACAAAAGGCAGTTTAACTATAGAAAAACAAGCAAAGTGGCCAGGCACGATGGCTTATGCCTATAATCCCAGCATGTTGGGAGGCCGAGGAGAGCGGATCACAAGGTCAAGAGATCAAGACCATCCTGGCTAACACAGTGAAACCCCATCTCTACTGAAAATTAGCCAGGCATGGTGGCATACGCCTGTTGTCCCCACTACTCAGGAGGCTGAGACAGAAGAATCGCTTGAAACCAGGAGGTGGAGATTGCGGTAAACCGAGATTGTGCCAGTGTACTCCAGCCTGGGCAACAGAACGAGACTCCATTGCAAAAACAACAACAACAAAAAAAGCAAGTTTATTAATGTGTGCAGCAGACAACACATGGGAGAAACCTCGGTGAAAACTAACTCAAAGCACAGTGGCTTAGAGCTCTGGTTTATATAGCATCTTCAACAAGGAACAATAAATGTGTGCGTAAATGATAGGACAAAGGTAAGGGTTTTAGGCTTCCATGGGTGGGAAACAGTGGAAAGGTAAAGATATGGGGGAAAAGTGAAGGAGTAGGATTTGTTTGCAGATTCCCCTGGTGCTGTCTCTGAGCTGATGAGTCTAGAGTTGTCTCTAGTGTACTACAGAGAATTTATATCCTGCCTTTAGGTAAAAAAAGGGAGAGGATAGAGAGAGATTTTCCTTGGTTTCTGCCTCTCAGTTGTCTTCAGCTAAAAAGTAATTTTTATATAAAAGAGGCATATTTTGGGGTAATATATTCTGATTTCCTTGACATTCTTTACAAAAATCCCCTCAAAACTATCCAGCCATTAGCCATTCGTGAACCCTTGTAGTGATATTGTGGAAGTCTTCTTCATTTTTGGACTTTTAGATTTAAAAATATGTCCTCTTTGAACTAACTGTTCATTATGTTTCACAATAATGAACAATTCATTATTGTGACTTCTCTTTGTTCTTTGGTTTGCTATCTGGAGCAGCTTTTAGTAGACATATTTTTAAGCACTTGTTAAATAGCGCATCTGTTGACAGAATTGAGAGTGATCATTTTATATATACGTTTCTTCAAATAATTGAAGCTGGAAGTCATAAAACTTTCCCGCTGGTTTCCCAAGTGGTCTGCCTGTTCAGGCCACACATCATTCATTTCTCTAGTTAGTTTCTAAGCCATCCTGATTACAAACTTCTGAAAATAGCACTGTAACATTCACTAACTTAAGTTCAAGTTTTACAGCTTAAATATGAAACACACAGCCTAGGCGTGGTGGCTCATGTCTGTAATCCCAGCACTTTGGGAGGCCAAGGTGGATGGATCACGAGGTCAGGAGTTCGAGACCAGCCTGGCCAACATGGTGAAACCCTGTCTCTATTAAAAATACAAAAATTAGCTGGACGTGATGGTGCATACCTGTAATCCCAGCTACTCAGGAGGCTGGGGCAGGAGAATTGCTTGAACCTGGGAGGTGGAGGTTGCAGGGAGCCGATATTGTGCCATGGCACTCCATTCTAGACAATGGAGTGAGACTCCATCTCAGAAAAAAAAAAATATGAAACACACGAGGCAGGAGGAAGTTACGTTACTAGAATCTGTAGATTTCCTTCTGTTCCCCTACCCTGACCTAAGCAATTTCAGATTCATTATTTACATCTAATTATCCAGTACAACCCTGTGAGGCAGAAGATGAGGAAAGTTAAGACTATGCCATTAACAATTTGGAAGTAAAGTTAAAACAAACAAAACACTTCTGAGCATTCATATAAATGCCAGAGTCCTAGCACTAAAGGCTATTATGTATCTGATGCACAAGAGAATAATTAGGTCATTACTCAGAACCTACTTGCTGCTCTTACTTTATACCTAGTAATAAACTTGATAGTTTACTTCCAAACAAATTTTAGGGGTGAAATGATGCTGCTGCAGGCAGGCACATAGGCAGTAGTGATCAGGAGGGGACAACTATGCGATGGAAGAAAGAAGCAGAAAAAAATGGCTAGGCACAGTGGCTCATGCCTCTAATCCCAGCACTTTGAGAGGCTGAGGCCTGAAGTTTCCAGATAACAGTTGCTTTCTTGTAGACTTGGAAATAAAATAAGATTGTATTACTACTGAAATACTTTGTTTCATCTTTCATCTCTTTTTTCTTCAAACCCCTGCTATTCATTTGGTTACTGTTTTGCCGTAAACAGAGTACTGCCTTATATTCTTAGTGGATTTAAACTATTTAATTTCATGACATCTTTAAATCTTTGATGCAAATATTGACAATTTGTTCTTCAACCAAAAAAGATTAAATGTATAATCCAGAATATTTATGCTGTTATTTCTTGATTATTTAAAACCCAGAAGTAATGCTTGTCAGAGGATCACTACCATTGAGACTGAAAAGTAGTAATCTTTTCTATGTTTTTAGTGAAATTTTAGGTACTTCATTTAAAAAAGTTTTGTTGTACAGTACACGTCACCACATGACAAATTTGTGCAAAATTGTAGGAAACCCAAGTTCTGCTTATAAGTTACTTTTTTTTTTTTTTAATTTCCATCTTCTTGTTTTTTTAGCTCACAGGTCAAAGCAATATAAGTTACTTTTTCCTCTTTCTTAACGTTGATAGATTAAGCTAGTTTGATGCAATCAGACTTTTTGTTGACTTTCCTAGGTGTTAAAAGTATGAAGTATCTTTTGGTTTAAAATATTGAGATTATAGTTGTAACATCATCCAGGTTCGGAACTTAGTACTCATTTTTTTTTTCCAATTTCATGTCAGTATAAAGTATTATCACTTAAAATGCTTAGGACAAGGGTAAACAACAGCAGGGTTTTGCAGCTTATTTTTGTTATATTAGTCAATAAACCTATTTTGTAAATTCTGTGTGACAGTGTGGGAGGTGGGGGAAGAAGCGTTCAGGAAGAACATTTCCTTTTTAAGGTAGTCATGAAAGTAATTTTGAGATGAAAGTGGTTACTAATGTGTGTTTTCTTAATTCTTAAACTGGGACACAGTGGCAATTACGGCCTCATAAATGAAATGAGAAAGGGAAGAATAATAGTAATTGAGGGTTTTTTTCCTTTAGAAATTATAGTTTGGTTTTCCTTTAATATTTGAAGCTGATAAAAAGTCCATTTATTGTCAATAAAGTATAAAGGAAGCATAAAACCTTTTAGGGGGAGACACTATGGTATAGTGACGTGAGCATAGGTTTTGTTTAATAAAATGTTTCTTGAATGAAGAAACACCTACTACGTGCCAGGCACTGTACTAGGCAAATAATAGGGACCGACACTTAACCTAGGCTTAAGGAACAAGGAAAGCTTTCCTTAGTGACCGCAGGAGGACGAGTAGGAATTTGATAAAGGAGATGCATCAGGTTGAGTTGGACATTGAATGTTCAAAACTAGGAAATAAAATTCACACCATGAATTTAGCATAAGAGTAGTATATTCCTAAGGAGTAAAGACGGGAGGGAAAAGAGACTGATTAGAGGGTCAGGAGGTTGTAGGCAGATCATAAAGCACCTTATCTCAGGTCATTGGGGAGTCATCGAAACAATTTAAGAAGGATTATGATAAGATTTGCCTTTAGACAGACTTGGACCGTTCTCTACTTCAGAGCTCCTGAAATTATCTCTGGTGAAGTGCTATTTTTAAAACTTTTAAAAAGTGGCTGACTGATACTTTTAGAAAGTACAACCACAGTGAATTACTAGAATGAAATGTTTAAAAGATAAAACTGTGCTGGCTCGTGCATATAGTCCTAACTACTTGGGAGGCTGAGATGGGAGGATCACTTGAGCCTGGGAGGTCAAGGCCGAAATGAGCCATGATCATGTCACTGCACTCCAGTCGGGATGACAGAGCAAGACCCTGTCCCTGCCCCGCGCCCCCCAAAAAAGATAAACCCACTTTTAAATTAGATTGAACAAACTGGGCACAGTGGCTCACACCTGTATTCTCAGCTCTTTGGGAGGCTAAGGTGGGAGGATTATTCGAGATCAGCCAGGGCAACACAGTGAGACCCCCATTTCTACAAAAAAAAATTTTAAATGAGCCAGATGTAGCAACACACATCTGTGGTCCCAGCTACTCAGGAAGCTGAGGCAGGAGGATCACTTGAGCCCAGACTTCAAGTCTGCAGTGAGCCGTGTTCTCACTTTGCACTCCAGCCTGAGTAGCAGAGCAAAAACAAAAGATTGAACATTGAACAGACGTAAAATTGCTCTAAGTTTCTCTGTAAAAGTTTCTAAATGTGTACTCTCAATTATTCTGTCCTAGTCATTAACTAGTTTACTTTGAGTACTTCTGCTACAGAGGAGTAATGTTTTTTTTGGTCCTGAATGGTGTCAGTACAGAACTCTAGAGCCTCCATGTATATATTTACTTTTCAGTCTTACCCATGCACTGCTGTGCAGTTATATGATTTCCATTATAAACCACAAAGTAATTTTAAAAAATAAATTAGAAAATAATGAGAGGTTAGATAAGCTATTGTAAAATGTAAAATTTTATTTTTAATAGTATGTAAATACTGTGTTGGCACTAAACCATTGTTTAGTGAGATGAGTGTAACTGAGTATTCTAATTAGCTTATGAACAGATTCTTATTTATTTATTTATTTTAGAGATAGGGTCTCATTGTGTCACCCAGGCTGGAGTGCAGTGGCACGGTCATGTCTCATTGGAGCCTCGACCTCCCGGGCTCAAGCAATCCTCCCAGCTCAGCCTCCCTAGTAGCTAGGACTACAGGCATGCGCCACCACTCCCAGCTAATTTTTGTATTTTTTGTAGACACGGAGCTTTACCATATTGCCCAGGTTGGTCTTGAACTCCTGTGCTCAAGCAGTGCATCCTCCTTGGTCTCCCAAAGTGCTAGGATTACAGGCATGAGCCACCACGCCTGGCTGTAGGAAATCCACATAGCTTCTGCGCTTATGAGGCTTACTCTGTGATTTTTTTGGATTAAAAGGTTCCTTAGGTATCTGTGTCTATCCTAGGTGTATTGTGTATCCTGTAACTAAAACTTGAGGTATTATTGGAAACAATGTAGATCTGGAGTTTCATAGTCCTGCATTTGAATTCCAGCTTGGACATTTATTGTTGTGTGATCCTGGACATGTTTGCATTGGACTGAATATTTATGTCCCCCCTCATTCATGTGTTGAAATCCTAGACTGCAAGGTGATGGTATTAGGAGTTGGGGCCTTTAAAAGCTAATTAGGTCATGAGGGAAGAGATCTCATGAATGGAATTGGTGTCCTTACTAAAAAAAAAAAAAGACCCCAGAGGGGATCCCTTGCCCCTTCCACCATGTGAGGTTACAGTGAGAAGTCAGCCATCTAGGAGGAAATGGATCCTCACCAGACACCAAATCTGCTGGCACGTTGATCTTGGACTTCCCAGACTCCGGAACTATAAGAAATAAATTTTTGTTGTTAAAGAAAGAATGAAAATTTCCTCCTACCTTTCAGTGTTATTACTGAAAACTGAGAACTTTTTCAAGTATCTCTTCATAAAATCGTAGATATTTTAAGCCCTTAGGTGTTTGTTTCATTTTGTTTTACCAGCTTATCAGCTGGTATGCCACTTCTATATGGCATAACATTTTTCTCAGGAAGTCAGATTTATACTTCCCTATTACCACATCTTTGTAGAGGCTGTCATCATGTAAGCTTCTGAAGTCATATACAAAATTTTGGAATTTTATAGATTTTAAAGGGGCCCAGGGGCTGGGTTCAATCCTCTCATTTTACATATCTGAAAACCATAGTCTTCGGAGGTTTGTAGTGGCAGAAAACCAAAATCTTTAGAGGCTGGTAGGTGGTAGAACCTAGGCCCATTGACTCAAACTCTAGTCCTTTTTCTGCTCTCATGTGTAATCCAGACCTTTATGTTTTAAAACACTGTGAAAATGAAAAAGGAGTTAATATATAGTTTGTTTTGCCAGTAAGTTTTCCATCAACAACTATTTTTGTCTCTTTCACAGTTAACTCTTTCATCCGGCAGATATTAAGGGCCTCATGTATCTAGCACTATCGAAGGTAGTGGAGATGTAACAGTAAATAAAATGGGCAAAATTCCTGCCCTCATGGATCTTATGTTCTGCAGAGAGGAATCCTAAAGGATGTGAGGGAGAAGCCATGTGTTAATCTTCCAGTAGAAGGAATGGCAAAGTAATTTAGAACCTCTTAGACCTTATAAGGCTTTTATTCCTAGTGATATGAAAAATCTTCTTAGGAGTGGCTATATTTTGAGAGTAGAGCGGACAGATTTGCCAGCAGATTAGATGTGGGCCATGAAAGAGGAATTAAGAATGACTCCAAGGGGCCAGGTGAAGTGGTTCACGCCTGTAATCGTAGCACTTTGGGAGGTCAAGGCAGGTGGATTGCTTGAGTCCAAGAGTTTGAGAGACTAGGCAGTATGTCACAACCTAGTCTCTACAAACAAATACAAAGCTTAGCTGGGCGTGGTGGCATGCCCCTGTAGTCTGAGCTACTCTGGAAGCTTGACGTGGGAGGATCGCTTGAGCCCAGGAGATCAAATCTGTACTGAGCTATGATCATGCCATTGCACTTCAGCCTGTGCGACAGAGCTGGAGTGTAATGGCATGACTCCGGGGGTTTTGGCGTGAGCAACCTGTAGAATGGGGTTGTCATTTACTGATAGAGGGAACGCCAAGAGAGAGGCAGGTTGGGGTACATTAAACCAAGAGTGGAGTTTTGGGACAGTTTGGAATTTGGACAGTTAAGTTGCCTATTAGACAACTAGTTTTATGTGTTAAGTAGGCATTTACATGTGAATCTAGTGTTCAGGGGAGAGATGACATCTGGAGATATAAATTTGGATGTCATCTCCATGTAAATGCTATACTGAGTGCTATAGTTTGAATGTTTGTGTTGCCTTCAAAATTCATGTTGAAACTTAATCCCTAATACAACAATAGTAAGAGATGGTGCTGATAGGAGGTGGTTCGTGGACGGAGTCCTCATGAATGGGATTAGCAACTTTATAAAAAGGCTAAGGGAACTAGCTAGGCCCTTTTTTGCTCTCTCCTTTTCCCTGTGAGAACATAGCATTTGTCCCCTCTGGGGGATGCGGCAACAGGGTGCCATCCTGGAGGAGATGACGGTCCTCACCAGACACCAAACCTTCTGTTGCTTCAATTTGGACTTCTTAGGCCCTAGAACTATGAGAAATAAATTTCTATTTTTTATAAATTGCCTAGTCTTACATGTTTTGTTATAGCCACTCAAACAGCTTAAGTGAACTCATGAAAGGAATGTGTGTAGATAGAAAAAAGAGACCCAAAAAGAGATGGATGGAAAAACAGAAGCCATAGAGACTTTGGAAAACCAGGTGATTGTGATATCCTGGAAACCAAACAAAGAAAATGTTTCAAGAAAGAGGGAGTGATGATCTGGGTCAGCTGGTACTGATAAGTGAGGTATAATGAAGATTGGAAATCGACCCTCGAATTTAGCAGTGTAGAGGTAACCTTAACAAAAGCTTGATATGAGTAGGTTTGGGAGAGGATAGAATGAACAAAATTGGAGACAGTGAGTTTGAGAAATGAAGGTAGAGTTGAGAGTTTTTGTTTTGTTTTTAAGATAGAAAAAATATATTTGAACCCAGTAGGGAGGAACAAATTCATGGATGAAAGGGGGAGAATTTCTGGAGCAGTCTCTGTTGAGTTGGCTAGAGGGACTGAAATCTGCATGAGCGGAAGTATGGGGCTTACTATGAACTTGATCAGTTTCATTTATAGCAGGGGTTGGCAGACCCCAGCTCTGGAGCCAAATTCAGCCTACTGCCTGTTTTTAAATAAAGTTTTATTGGAACATAATTTTGTGCATTTATTTAAGTATTGTCTATGATGGCTTTCAAACTATGGCAGCAAAGTTGAGTAGTGGTACAGAGAAGCTGAAAATATTTACTAGAAAGAGTTTGCCAACCCTTAGATTTACAGTAACTGAAGAAAAGATAGGATGAAATATGAGTGGGAGAGGGGAGGAAGTAGAGGACAAATCTAGGGAATTGAACATTTTGAAGAAGGTATTAACATACCTTTTCTGATTTTGGTCAAACCACATAGAAAATCAGAACTTTGAATTTAGAGCAAAATGGCTTGCAGCCTACGTGCTTTTTCCTAAGGCAGTTTCTTAGAAAGGGCCCTAGTCTCAAACTGTAAGCTAACTATATAGTTATCTTTTGGGGCTGTGTTATAAATTACCAATATCTTAGCTGCTTAACACAACAAATGTTTATTATCACAGTTTCTGTGGGTCGGGAACATGGAAGCAGCTTAGCTGTATGATTCTGACTCAGAATCTCTCATGAGGCTGCAATCAAAGTGTCAGCTAGGGCTGTAGACTTCTGAAACTTGGCTAGGTCTAGAGAGTCTGCTTCATAGCTCATTCATAGCTATTGGCAGGAGGCTTCAGTTCCTTGCCACATCAGCTTCTCCTTTGGACTAGTCAGAACATGGTTTCCCCCATAGGAAGTAATGAGAGAGAGTGCCCAGGACCGTACGTTTTTTATTTTGATGTAGTCCAGTTTACTAAAACCACTCTAGAAAGCAGCAAACCTCTGTAAAAATTTTACCTCATAATACCTATATAAGGTAAGAAGCAAGAAAATTTATCAATTTAATCTTTTACAGATTTTGCTTTTGATACTGTATCTAAGAAATCATTGATTGCCTAACCCATGATCACAGAGGATTGATTTCTTTGTAGTTGAATCTTATATAACATTGGTGTAGTTGGATTAATTAATTGTATTATTATTAGTTGAGATCCAGGCTTGCTCTGTTGACCAGGTTGGAGTGCAGTGGTACGATCTTGACTCAGTGCCACCTCTGCCTCCCAGGTTCAAGCAATTCTCCCACCTCAGCTTCTCAAGTAGCTGGGATTACAGGTGTGCACCACCATACCCAGCTGATTTTTGTATTTTTAGTAGAGACGGGATTTTGCCATGTTAGCCAGGCTGGTCTGGAACTTTATTGATTGATTGAGGTAGGATCTTGATCTGTCACCCAGGCTGAAGTGCAGTGGCACAGACATGGCTCGCTATAGCCTTGACTACCTGGCTTAAGTAATCTGCCCACCTCTGCCTTCTGAGTAACTGAGACCACAGATAAGTGCCACCATGCCTGGCTAATTTTTAAAACATTTTCATCACCTGAGGTCAGGAGTTTGAAACCACCCTGACCAACAAGGTGAAACCTCGTCTCTATTAAATAAAAAATTAAAAAAAAACATTTTAAATAGAGATGAGATCTTGCTACATTGCCCAGGCTGAGCTTGAACTCCTGAGCTTCAGCAATCTTCCCATCTGGTTGTAATAATTTATGTAGAATTTATTTATTTAGAATAATTATATGAAGTCTCAGCTCATCAGATTTAGCTGTCACAATTCCATTTAATTTTTAGGACCCTTTTGAACATTAGTCTTGTAATAGCTTACAGCTTTCGAGACCAGCATTTAATTTGTTTGTAGAACATTGTACTTCCAGGTGGTAAAACAGCATTAAGTAGGGTTTCTGTTCCTCCTGGGTGGATGTCCTAGAACTTTGCCAATATTGATGAACTGTTTTCCAAAATCATTTTCTAGAGTTTAGGGATTGTTTTCCAACTTGAGTATTTACTGGGTATGTACTAGTTACTTTCATATACTGTGCTAGATCCTGAGATTACAGAACTGAAAAAGACAGCTCTCATTTTCCAATAATTAATTTTGTGAGAAGCACCAATAGAAGTTATATCCAGAATACTATGGAACAATGAAAGAATTAGCCCACTGAAGGCTGAAGAGCAACTGGAAGGCAGGGACACTGCACAGGGGGTTCTATTTGAACAACTTTCTTTACCTTTATGTACACAGTCACATCACCCTATCAAATAAAAATGTTTTAATTGAAAATATTTTTATTGAATTATATGAACCAAAGCCATAATTGCTTCTTTCACCATTAAATAATATATCAAATATGCGTTAAATTGGTCATCTTAGAAATAGCTAAAATATGTATTAATAGAATAAGAAGGAATTTGAATTTAATTAGCTCAGCCTCCTCTTCCTTTATCTGTTTGAATTCTTTGAAGGGGCTTACAGACAGTTTGTTCCAATTTTTATAAATTGGAAAGATCTTGCTAGTGAGCCAAATCTGCCTCTTCTTGTCTTCTCCTCAGTAATTTTAGTTTTAAATTCTAAAAATTGTCTCCTAGTCTGTGACTTATCCTTTCATTTTCTTAACTTTTAAGGACCATAAGTTTTTTATTTTGATGTAGTCCAATTTATCAATTTAATCTTTTACAGATTTTGCTTTTGACACTGTATCTAAGAAATCATTGATTGCCTAACCCATGATCACATGCCTAGCTGTATGCTTTCTTCTAGAAGTTTTGTGGCTTTAGGTTTTACATTTAGAAACAATCCATTTTGAGTTAATTTTTTTGTATATGGTGTAAGATACGAATCTAATTTTTTTTTCTTTTTTTTGAGACAGGATCTTATTCTGTAACCCAGGCTGGAGTGCAGTGGTATGATCATGGCTCACTGCAGCCTCGCTTTCTCAGGCTCAAGCAGTCATCCCACCTCAGGCACGCAAGCAGCTGGAGCTACAGGCGTGTGCCGCTATGCCCAGCTAATTTTTTTTGTTGTTTTTTTGTGGAAACTGGTTCTCACTATGTTGCCCAAGCCGGTCTCGAACTCCTGAGCTCAAGTAATCCTCCTGCCTTGACCTCCCAAAGTCCTGGGATTATAGGCATGAGCCACCACGCCCAGCCTCTAAATTCTTTTTTTGCATATAGATATCTAATTGTTCCAGCGTCATAGTTTAAAAAAAAAAAAAAAGACTATTCTTTCTTTACTGAATTGCCTTTTGCACCTTTGTCAGCAGATGCTGAAAACTGCAAACCACTCAAATGTCCATCAGTAGGTGAATGAATAAACAAATTGTAGTATATATACCATGGAATACTACTCAGCAATAAAAGAAAATGAGCTATACGTACAAGCAATGGGGATAAATGTCAAAATTATGCTTAGTGAAAGAAGCCAATAAAACAGAGTACATATGTATGTAATTCCTTTTATGCAAAACTGAAGAAAGTACTAACTAATCTATATTTACAGAAAGCAGATGAGTGTGTGGAGGGGAGATGGAGGGAGAGGAAAGGGAAGGATTATAGTTGGGCAGACTTAAATTTGTGCAGTTTATCGTATGTTGTACCTCAATAAAATTGTTCCAAATAAAATTCTACAATGTATATAGAATAACACAGTGGTTAGATAAACTTTTGATAACTAAGGCTTTTCTTTTCCTATTTCTCAATTTTTTCTTTATACTGTAGCTCCAGTTTATTGTTTCTCTTAAAAAGGTATGTAGATCTGAATATAGCACTTGGAAAATAATTGTGATTGCTGTAAACTCACTTCAAGTATATCTTCTTTTCTTTGGGTTATGTTATGCCAGTCTCTACAGAGTCTGTTAACCTTACTTGGTACCATTGTTTCATTTTGCTTATTATAGTTTAACCCAAACTTCCCCCAGTTTTCTACAATTATGTTATTAATAGAAATTACAGAATACATCAGGATCAAGGCATATAAGGATTAAGGGGAGAGGAGTAAAAAAGGAAATGAGCAGGGGCAGAATTAAGGAATTTAGATTTTCACCTATGAGCAATATGGAGTCTCTGAAGAATTTTAAGTAAACTGTGTCAAACTATTTCACTTTTTATTGTGATCAGCTGAACTTAAGTAAAAAGGCAGGCAGTATTTATGTAAGGGGCTTTGCATCAGTCCCTTTGGTGTTTCAGTTAATGTACAGTTTTTTGTAGTGGCAGAGTCAGACCCCTATTCTGATATCTTAAATTTATTCCCATGCTTTGTACATTATAGTTGCATCTTGTCAACTGAACTGTAACTAGCAATTCAAAATTCAGAGTTACCTGAATTTTCTTGTTTCTGAGTATTTTTGGGGTTTATGAAATTGATACCTCTATTTAGGCCAAAGTATTTAGTCTACTGGAATTAAGCAAATATTCATGTTTGCTATTTCTCAATTTAAAATCTTACAGCATGTAAGAGCTTTAATATTTTATTTGTCTTCCTTTCAAACGTTTAGAGTTAAGACTCAACTAATTTGGGATTAGTTATGACTCTCTGTGAGGCTACTACTGATTTGTGACAGGAACAAGAAAAAAGGTAATTCATGAGCTGCAGCCAATTATCTGTCAACCAGAATGCTTTGTTGTTAAGAGTCTATTGTAACAAGTCTGTCTTCATCCAACACCTGTTACTGTGCAATGAAGACCATGTTTTTGAATTCCTGGCATAACATGAAGCTGTTAGGTTATATTGTGGCTAATCGTGCAGGAAGTTAGCTAAACTCTGATTCATTTATTTAAACTCAGTCCTCCAGTATGACAAATTGGTGAATGTGGAAGCCTATATATGAAGTGGGTACCAGTTATTAAGTAAAGCAAACATACTTAGCTCATCTCTGGAGCTGGACCCTGGATTTTGGGATAGAGTGAAGGGATGAGGGTAAGGGATGTTTGCTTCAAAAGTCATTTGGGAGTTTCAAGTGATGTCACATCTGACTGCATCGGCATCAATATATAGAATCTATTGGATCATACCATACTGAGTCAGTTCCGGTTTATGTTGTTGTTGTTCTTATTTGAGACAGTCTTGCTCTATTGCCCAGCCTGGAGTGCAGTGGCGCGATCTCGGCTCACTACAACCTCAACCTCCTGGGTTCAAACAATTCTCCAACCTCAGCCTCCCAAGTAGTTGGGATTACAGGCACCCGCCATCATGCCTGGCTAATTTTTGTAGAGACAGGGTTTCACCACGTTGGCCAGGCTGGTCTTGAATTCCTGACCTCAGGTGATCTGCCCACCTCGGCCTCCCAAAGTTCTGGGATTACAGGCATGAACCACCATGCCTGGCCCAGTTCCAGTTTTAATTCCACCGAAACTCTCTGGAACTTCATGCCAGTGGTGTAACTCTTATCGAATTCTTATTTCCTCATATAAAAAATGAAGGGTTTGGATTATTTTAAGGCTTCCTTCTGTGATTCTTCAATTTCATTATATTTACTTGACTTTTAAAAATTGCTCAGTGAAACTTCTAGGTAAACATAAAAGCAACTTTTTAAAAATCATCAAATAGTAAAATGGAAAGAAATACACTGGTATACTGAAGGATATTGTATTGGAGATGGTCCCAGGAAAGCTCTACTTTCTGTGAGGCCTGGACCTTCCAAACATTATTTTTTTGGTCATTAACCTCTCCTCTATATTAGTTGAGGCCTGTAAGCCTTAAATGATAATGAAATACACCCAGACATGGTGGCTGACACTTGTAATCCCAGCACTCTGGAAGAGCTTTAGCTCAGGAGTTAAAGATCAGCCTGGGCAACATAGCAAGACCCCGTCTCCATTAAAAAAAAAAATGTTGATAATGAAATGCTACAATTCTGCTTCCAATCATTAGTTTGAATGTAGGTGCATGTGTTTAATATTTCAATTTTAAATGTGATTGTCTTTAATAATAGTTTTAAAAGATTGGAGGTTTACTTGTGCATGGGCCTGATGCCCAGCCTGTGTGATACTAGTTCATTCCTGATGAGCCATGACTGTACCCAATAAGCCCCTTAAAGAGAGGGTACTCTTCCTCCTACTTCTCTTTCTGTGAGTTAGATTATTAACAGCACATGCATTCTAGTCCATATTCTTGATGTTAGACATGTTGGAAATGACTGAGGAGCGTTGTCCCTTTCTTGAGCATACAGACAGTTGCTAAATGCAGGGCTTGTCTTAGTGTTCTCTGGTGTCTTCTGTTACCATCATTAATCCTGGTGGTCTTCATCGCAGACATAACAGTGGTTTGCACTGTGGCATCCATGACTCTGTTCCTCTTCTCCTTCAGCCACCTCTCCAACCCTCTCACCTCCCTATACAAAGGCTAGGTATATTTTTACCCATTTCTTGCCTAGTGTTATCAGTACCTTGAACAACTAGTATGAAGAACTTAGTAAAGTGCGCCTGGTACAAAGTAGCATATTCAGTCTGTTGGCTATTTTATTCCCCAGCCACTTTCTATTAAACCATATGAAACTGCTGTTTTTGTATTTTTGTATGTGTTCGCAGTTTCGTATTATTTCACTTTGTAAAAATCATCACTTTGTGATGATTTTTAACCAGAGATGTGAACTACAGTTATCTAGACAGCTTTTTACAAAATATATATACACTATCTGCATCCTTGACTGGTGAATTACGATCTTCATGGATGGGTACAAGGTAAATGCATTTTTTAAAAAGCTGATTCTGAGTCATACTCCTGATTAAAAACACCTGTAGGTGTTTTTATTGTTTTTAGAGATGGTTTTAATTTTTTTAGAGATGGTGTCTTTCTGTGTTGCCCGGGCTGGCTTCAAACTCCTGGGATCGAGCAGTTCTCCCACCCTAGCCTCCTGAGTAGCGGGAACTACAGGCATGTGCCACCATACTTGGTTCAAGCAGACTTTGCATATAGATGCATATGTTTTTGGTGTAATCAGTTGTCTGATACAAACTGAAACTAAGTTTATGACTTCATAAATTACTGTTATTTAAGATTTTAAGATATGGGCTGGATGTGATGGCTCACACCTGGAGCAAAATGGCAAAACCCCATCTCTAGAAAAAAACACAACAAAAAAATTAGCCGGATGTGGTGGTGCTACTGTCAGGGGGATGAAGAGGGCTGAGGCAGGAGGATCGCTTGACCCCAGGAGGTCGAGGCTGCAGTGAGCTGAGATCGCACCACTACCCTTCAGCCTGGGCAAGGGAGAGAGACTCTGTCTCTAAATAAATAAAGGGAAAAATATGATCAAATCTTAAATTTAGACTTATCAGTACTCAATCTTAGGAAGAAAAATATAAGTGCCACAAGGTGTTTTATGATTTTGAGGGAATATTCCAGTCTCTTTTTTCCCCCTAGTATATAACTTCACATTATCTTTTGTATAACTTCAACTTAAGATTTTGTGCTTTTCAAATACACTTTTGTCTTTCATGAAAAGGGAGTTAACAGTAGTGAGCAGGCTATAGTTGGTCATTAACTTAATTATGACTCACAATGCAGCTTATCTACATGATTCATAATTTTATTGTAGCCAAGAGAAAATGGAGTTTCTTTGAACAGCATCTGTCTCCCCTTCATTGATGGTAATTTGTGTGTTATACTGTTCTTATTCATCACTGGTTTGGAATCTCTGGGTAAGTAGGCTCTAAATAAGCCGAAAATTATGAGCAAAAGTTGTCTCTTAATTCATTGGCTACCGTAGAAAGGAGTACTAAAACGCAGAAAAGAGTTCTGAGCATCCTTCTACCTCTCACTAGTATGTTCTCTCTAATTTGCATTTTTTAAAAATGAGTCGTGCTTGCTTTAGTGGCATGTATATTTTTTAAAAATACAGATAAGTTTAGTGTGGCTCCTGTATAAAAATGACTCTCAAAAATAATACTAAAAGGAATATACTCTCCAAGGGGGCGGTGCACAGCTCTCAGCCCTTGGATGCCTGTGGTTGAGAGTCTGAACCTGGGCTGCCCACGGCCCCCTCTTAAAAAAAATTATTTTTCAAATTAAAAACAATTTAAGCCTGGGCGCGGTGGCTCATGCCTGTAATCCCAACACTTTGGGAGGCCGAGGCAAGCAGATCACAAGGTCAGGAGTTTGAGACTAGCCAGGCCAATATGGTGAAACCCCGTCTCTACTAAAAAAGTACAAAAATTAGCCAGGCATGGTGGCACATGGCTGTAGTCTCAGTTACTTAGGAGGCTGAGGCAGAAGAATCACTTGAACCTGGGAGGTGGAGGTTACAGTGCCAAGATAAGACCACTGCACTCCACCCTGGGTGACCGAGTGAGATTCCATCTGAAAAAAATAATTTAAAAAATGACTCTCACTTGCGATGCATTTCTTTAGAAATACGTAACACTTATGAGAGGCAGTCTCTGGTTCTTAGAATGTTTATCAGGAAGGAATATTGAATTTTATCCAATGCTTATTTCTTCTTCTTTTTTTTTAATGGATTTGCCTTCTTTGCATAACTTTTTCTTTTCACTACCATTGATTATATCAATTTTCTCATTGGGCCTATTTATGTGATTGTATTTTTATGTTTAATATTAATCTGGTATTGCATTTTTGGAATACAGTTGACCCTTGAACAACACAGGTTTGAACTGCAATGGTTTACTTATGCAGATTTTTTTGAATAAATATATTGGAAATTCTTTTAGAGATTTAACAACAATTTGAAAAAACTTGCAGATGAGCCATATAACCTAGAAATATCAAAAATAAGATGGGTATACATGAATGCATTAAATATATGCAGATACTAGTTTATTATTTTATCATAAAATGTACACAAATCTTATAAAAAGTTAAAATTTATCGTACTGTATTAGTCTGTTTTCATGCTGCTGACATGAAACACATACCTAAGACTTGGTAATTTATGAAGAAAAAGAGGTTTAGTGGGACTCTCACTTTCCTGTGGCTGTAGAGACCTCACAATCGTGGTGGAAGGTGAAAGGCATGTCTTACATGGTGGCAGACAAGAGAATGAGAGAGCCAAGCTAAAAGGGAAACTACTTATAAAACAATCAGATTTCATGAGACTTAATCACTACCAAAAGAATAGCATGGGAGACACTGCCCCCATTATTCCATTTTCTCGCTACGGGTCTCTACCGCAACAGGTGGGCATCATGGGAGCTATAATTATAGTTGAGATTTGGGTGGGGACACAACCAAATGATATCATTCTTCCCTGGCCCCTCCCAAATCTCATGTCCTCACATTTCAAAACCAATCATGCCTTCCCAACAGTTCCCCCAGAGTCTTAACTCATTTTAGCATTAACTCAAAAGTCCACAGTTCAAAGTCTCATCTAGATAAGGCAAGTCCCTTCTGCCTATGAATCTGTAAAATCAAAAGCAAGTTAGTTACTTCCTAGATACAATGGGGGCGCAGGCATTGGATAAACATACCCATTTCTCCCAATGGGGGAAATTGACCAAAACAAAGGGGCCAAAAGCCCCATGCAAGTCCCAGATCCAGCTGGGCATTCAAATCCAAGCTCCAAAATGATCATCTTTGACTCCATGTCTCACATCCAGGTCACTGATGCAAGAGGTGGGTTTCCATGGTCTTGGGCAGCTCTGTCCCTGCGGCTTTGCCAGGTACAGCTTCCCTCCTGGCTGCTTTCATGGACTGATGTTGTGTGTCTATGGCTTTTCCAGGTAAATGGTGCAAGATGTCAGTGGATCATCTACCATTCTGGGGTCTGGAGAACAGTGATCCTCTTCTCACAGCTCCCCTAGGCAGTGCCCCAGTGGGGACTCTGTGTGGGGGCTTCAACCCCACATTTCCCTTCTGCACTGTCCTAGCAGAAGTTCTCCATGAGGGCCCTGCCCTGTAGCAAATTTTTGCCTGTACATCCAGGCGTTTCCATACATCCTCTGAAATCTAGGTTGAGATTCCCAAACCTCAATTAGTGACTTCTGTACACCCACAGGCTCAACACTACATGGAAGCTGCCAAGGCTTGGGGCTTGCACCCTCTGAAACCACAGCCCGAGCTGTACCTTGGCCCCTTTTATCCTTAGCTGGAGTGGCTGGATGGTAGGGCATCAAGTCCCTAGGCTGCACACAGCAGAGGGCCCCTGGGCCCAGCTCATGAAAGCATTTTTTCCTCTAGACCTCGGGGCCTGTGATGGAAGGGGCTGCCGCAAAGGTCTCTGACATTCCCTGGAGATGTTTTCCCCATTCTCTTGGTTATTAACGTTTGGCTCATGGTTACTTATGCAAATTTCTGCAGCTGGCTTGAATTTCTCCTTGGAAAATGGCATTTTTTTTCCTATCACATTGTCAGGCTGCAAATTTTTCAAACTTTTATGCCCTGTTTCCCTTTTATAACTGAATGTTTTTAACAGCAACCAAATCACCTCTTCAGTGCTTTGCTGATTAGAAATTTCTTCCACCAAATGCTCTAAATCGTCTCCCTCAAGTTCAGAGTTCCGCAGATCTCTAGTTCTGGGGCAAAATTCTGTCAATCTCTTTGCTAAAACATAGCAAGAATCACCTTTACTCCAGTTCCCAACAAGTTCCTCATCTCCATCTGAGACCACCTCAGCCTGGATTTCATTGTCCATATCGTTAATCAGCATTTTGGTCAGAGCCATTCAACAAGTCTCTAGAAAGTTCCAGACTTTCCCATATTTTCCTGTTTTCTTTGGAGTCCTCCAAACTGTTCCAATCTCTGCCCGTCACCCAGTTCCAAAGTCGCTTCCACATTTTTGGGTATCTTTAAAGCAACACCCCATTCTGCCAGTACTAGTTTTCTGTATTAGTCTGTTTTCATACTGCTGATAAAGACATACCCAAGACTGGGTAATTTGTAAAGAAATAGAGATTTAATGGACTCACAGTTTTCTGTGGCTGGGAAGGCCTCACAATCATGGCAGAAGGTAAAAAGTATATCTTACATGGCAGTAGACGAGAGAGGATGAGAGAGCTAAGCTAAAAGGGAAACCCCTTATGAAACAATCAGATCTAATGAGACTTATTCACTACCATGATAATAGTATGGGGGAAACCGCCCCCATGATTCAGTTGTCTCCCACTGGGTCCTTCCTGTAACATGTGGGAGTCATGGGAGCTACAATTCAAGATGAGATTTGGGTGGAGATACAACCAAATCATATCAGATACAAACACAGTTATATGTGGCATCATTCGCAATCAAGAGAAATGTAAACCAATGTAATGATTCAGTATTAAATTATAACTGCATAAAATTAACTCTAGTGCATATGATACTATAATAATTTTATAACTACCTCCTGTTGCTATTGGTGAGCTCAAGTGTTGCAAATATCTGCTTCAAATGCCATGTGACACTAATTATCTCTGTGTGAGCAGTTCATCTCTCCAGTAAATGTAGTGTTTGTACAATATTGTAAACTTTGAATAACACCATGAGGCCCATAGGAAATGTTACTGGTGATTCTGGAAGTGCTCTCAAGAAGCAGAGAAAAGTCAACATTACAAGAAAAAAGCTAAATTGCCTGATAGGCACCATAGATTGAGGTCTGCAGCTATGATTGCCTACCATTTCAAGATAAATGAATCCAGCGTAAGGACCATTGTAAAAAAAAAAAGGAAAGAAAATATGTGAAGCTTTCACTGCAGCTACGGCAGCAGGCACAAAAACCTTGTACTTGTTGCAAAATACCTTTTTATCATATTGAAAATACAGCTTTATGAGAGTGCCGGGTTGCTATAAGAAAGGCATACCTTTCCAATCTGTTCCTGGGTCTAAGGAAAAAAAGCCATACCTATAGACTCTAATGTGATTCCAGAAAAGCAAAGTCATTATATGGCAACTTAAAGCTAAAAGGAAGGTGAAGGATGTAAAGCTGGAGAATTTAATGCCAGCAAAGGATGGTTTGATAATCTTAGAAAGAGGTTTGGCTTTTTAAATGTCAAGATAACATGAGAAGCAGCTTCTGCCAACCAAGAGGCAGCAGGTAAATTCCCAAAAGCCATTAAGAGAATCATTGAGGAGAAAGGATATCTGCTTGAACAGATTTTTAATCCAGACAAAATTTTCCTATCCTGGAAAAATTTAAAAAGTCACAAGGGACTTTTGTTGGTAAGGAAGAAAAGCAAGCACCAGGATTTAAGGCTGGAAAGGAATAGGTTAACTCAACTGTTTTGTGCCAGTGCAGTTGGGTTTATGATCAGGGCTGCCCTTATCTATAAAGCTGCTAATCCCCCAAGTCTTGAAGGGAAAAGATAAACACCAGCTGCCAGTCTTTAGGTTATTGTACAACAAGAAGGCCTGGACAACAAGAACCCTTTTCCTGGATTGCTTTCATGAGTGCTTTGTCCCTGAAGTCAGATAGTACCTTTCCAGTAAAGGATTGGTTTTTAAAGTTCTTTTGATATTGGATAAAGCCCCTGGCCACCCCGAACCCCATGAGGTCAAAACTGAAGGCACTGAAGTGGTCTACTTGCCACCAAACACAACGTCTTTAATTCAGCTTCCTGACTGGGGGCCATAAGGACCTGGAAGGCTCATTACACACAGCACTCTGTGGAAAGGATGTCAGTGCTGTGGAGGATCCCAATAGAAGGAGCATCATGAAAGCTTTAAAGGCTTACATCATTGAAGATGCCGTCATTGTTATAGAAAAATCTGTGAAAGCAATTATGCCCCAAACAATAAACTCCTGCTGGAGAAAACTGTGTCCAAATGTTATGTCATGACTGTGTCACAAAATTTACGACATAGCCAATCAAGGAAATCTTAAAAGAGGTTGTGGATGTGGCAAAAAAATAAAAAAAGTGGGAGGGGGAACAAAGTCTGCTTGATAGAGATCAGTGCATCTGAACTGATGCAGGGGGGATGAGAAAGGAGACCTAGAAGAAGCAGAGCCATAAAACAAAGGCGTTAGATAATCTAGCAGAACGGTTCTTATTCTTCAAGACTGTTTTTGACTTCATTTACAACATAAACTCTCCTATGGTATGAGCACTAAAACTAAAGCAAACAGTGGAAGAAGGATTGGTACCATATAAAAACATTTTAGGAAAATGAAAAAGCAGAAAGGTCTAATTATGGTGCGTTTCTTTAGCTACATTGAGTGTGCCTGCTTTTCCTGCCTCTCCTCCACCTCTTCCACCTCTTTTCCTCTGCTACCCCTGAGACAGCAGGACCAATCCTTCTCTTCCTCCTCCTCTTCAGCCTATTCAACATGAAAATGATGAGAATGAAGACCTTATGATGATCCACTTCCACTTAATGACTAGTAAGTGCATTTTCCTTCCTTACAATTTTCTTAACATTTTCTTTTCTCTAGCTTACTTTATCGTAAAAATACAGTATATATTACATATAACATATATGTTAATTGACTATTTTGTTGTTGGTAAGGCTTCCAGTCAAGTAGGCTATTCGTAGTTAACTTTGTGGGAGTCAGAAGTTGGGTTTTCAGCTGCACGCAGTAAGGGTGGGGGAGTTGGTTCAGTGCCCCGATCCCTGTGTTATTCAAGGGTCGACTGTATAACACACTAAACTGTAATGAATTATTTGTGTACTGAGAGGTAAATTTCAGGTGTTGGCATTTTATGAAATTTCTCTGTTCATAAATGAGATGGCAGTGTAGTTTTTGGTATGATTATTGCTATTTCGGTACCACTGATCTTATAAAATGATTTGAGGAGCTTTTCTGTGCCACCCATGAGAATTATCTTTTTATGTTTAAAAGAAATTACCTCTAACCTTTGTGTATGGTTATTCTTACCAGTTTCTTCCATAGTGGTGATAAAGTCTAGATGGCAAACACTTAGGATGTGGATTTTTTTTTTTTAATCCTGGCTTCACATCAATAGTTGACCTAGGGCACATTTTCAAAGCTTAATATGGCTCATTTTTCTCACCTATAAAATGTGAATAATAGGTCTAAAGTTGTCTTGAGGGTTTCATGAGATAATTAAGTGTGTAGTTGAAAAAAGTATCTGACACAGAATAATCAATAAATGGGAAGATTATTTATTTTTTCCCCAAAGTTTTTGTCCTATGCAGGTAATTAGATTTTTTTAATCTCCCTTTTTTTCCCTTTCTTTTTCCTGTTTTCCTTGGAATTTTCCTCTTAGCTTCCTGTGTGTGATTGGCTGACTATTTTGTATAAGGTAGTCCTAGAAGATAGTAAAAATTCAAAAAAATTTATACTGGGTGACAGGGCCACAAAGGTGACATTTTCTCACTTCTCTTTACTCTCTAAGTTGTATATAATGAGCATATGTTACTTTTATAGTCATGAAAAAACACTGAGGGTAAGAGGGCCTCAAGTCCCACCTGTGCCTGTGTGTGTTGGGAGGTGATGAACACGAATGGTAGATTAGGCGTACTCAGCAGCATTCAAGATCGCCCTTGGAATTGAGCCCATGCTAAACAGATTTGTAGTGGAGAATGTAATTGATAATACTCAGTTGTCATTAAACATAATTTCAGGTAATATATTTTTATGTTCAGTGCCAGAGGGATCCTTTAAATTTAAAAAGTGACATTCTCAATGCCTTACTTATATGGAAAGGATCTTATAATATATACCAAGAGGTTAACCTGACTGGATGGATGTGGGGTGCCACATATAGCAAGTCAGAATTTAAAAGATTACTAGTTTATATTTTCTTTCTTTTTAAACTGCTCCCTGTTACTCCATAAAAAGAATTGGCTCTTCACCCACAGTTCCACAAAGTAAGAATTCAGCAGGTGGTCTGTAAAAGAGCTACAGTAAAGGTTAATTGGCACAAAGAGAATCTTTGTTGCTGTAGAGTCAGTCTTCAGCTTTGCCTTCCTGGTTTGTAAGAATAATGTCAATACTTAATTTTCAGCGCTTTGACTGATCAGTATGTCTTCTTATAAATTTTGAATTTTAGCCAGCTTGTCCCAATGCTGTGAAGAAAAAAAACATTTTTTGGGGGAGAAAAAAATCACTTCAACCCTTCTCTGTAGCAGTTCAGAACATTAACTTTTTTTCTCTTCTTTCCCATTTGTGCCTCATTCCCACTCTTTTTGATGCCAGGTATTATCCCCATCTTAAACTTTTGTGTTTTTTTATGATTCTTTGGTCATCCATATCAGGAAATTGATTTACCCTTGAAGTTGGTACTGAAAAGATAGTATTCTTTAAAACTCGGGCTAATTTTAATTGAATATCTTGGAATTTTTTTTATCGTTTCTGAACTTGAACTATTTTGGGGTTCCAAATCAAGTCAACTCAGGATTTTAATTCAAGTTCATAGTGAAAGCCAGTAGACTAAATATATGTGTCTACCTCCTCTTATCCCCAACTCCCTGTGAAAGACGGGAAAAAGAATTTACAGACAGAAATGTGTAATTCTGTAATAGCAGTGAGAATGAGAACAGATGGAGTGACCATCAGCAAAGCAGAGACTTTCTAGGTTGTAGAAGACAGAAAACAGATGGTGCTGTTGGATGAAACAGGGCAAAGGAAGCCCCAACCCAGCATTCCCAGGAGGGAGGCCTGTAAGTGGAATCTGTTCTTCCTCACTGAGTCTTGAAGAGACTTTAAGCAATGAATCAGTAGGAACAGACAGCAGAAGGGATTTTGATAGGACATGCTATTAATTAAAGGAGTATACATGAAAAGCTAGCTCGATATCCTACCCACACACCCAGCCCATACAAAGATTGCAGCAACATCGGTTCCCATGCTAATTTTGGAAATCTACTTCAAAAAACATTTCTTTTTGAACTCACAGCCTGGGAGAACTAGGAGTTCTAATGAACATGTTAGCAACCCAGAATAAACTCTTACCTGTTTTGATATTTGGAGAAGGAGCCAACCTGTCAACCTGTTTCTTGCCCATGAACCATAAAGTGAAATTTTGAAATGCCGCATGACAGAGGAAACTTATTATAGTGGAATGGGAGAGCAAGATAAAAGAAAGCCTAGCCAATGGTGACATGAAATTACACAAAATGTGATACAAAATATTTATTGCCAGATGAGTAAAGGATGAGAACTAGCAATTCACAAAATAAATACTACCTAGAAAAAATGTTCATTCTCTTTAAGAAATGAAAGATGTAATTAGAAATAACAATGAGATCTTTTTCACAGTATGTAAGTAGCAGGTTTTTAAAAAGAATACTCATTTCCAGTAGGGATACTAGCAATACTAGCATAGTTACATGTGCCAGAGTACAGCACTTTAAAAAAGCAGTTGGACAATGTGCATGATAAACCTTCAACAGTCAATTTGTTCATTTTCCATTTCTTAGATTCTATCTCATGGAAAGTACTTTAAATGTAGAAATAAATAGACGGTCATCTATTATAATTTTGAAGAATTCAAAACAGCTCTAATGTCTTATATTATGGTATATGGTAAGTAAATTACTTTGTGTCTACAGGATGATATATTACATAGCTATTAAAAATTATAGCTATGACATCAATAAAACAACATAAAAAGACAATTGTGATATAATTGGGAAGGAATGCAAAAGGCAAAATGATGTATTAGAATTTAATACATTCTCTCCCCCTCCTCATCTTGCTCCATCTCTACTTGATTCTAAGATGTTTGAAGTCAAGAATCCTGACTTGCTCATGTATGAACCTACCCCCAACCCTTTCCCAATGCCAAGCATAGTACCTGACTCAATAAATATATGCTGGTGCACAATATAGGCATAGGAAAAAGAAAAAGGAAATCCAGAAGCACACCAAAAGATCAGAGAAGCAGCTATACAAAGAGAGAGCCAACTTAATGATGAAACGTGTATTAAAGAGTGGGATTTAACAGATGTCTTCATGTAAACCAGAGGCTGTGCTCAGATTTTTCTTTTAAAATACTTCGTTTGTGAGCCAGGCACAGTGTCTTATGCCTGTAATATCAGAACTTTGGGAAGCCATGTTGAGAAGTTCACTTGAGGCCAGGAGTTCAAGACCAGCTTGGGCAACATAATGAGACCCTGTCTGTACAAAAAAACAGAAAAAAATTAACCAGGCATGCGTGTAGTCCCAACTACTCAGGAGGCTGAGGCAGGAAGATTGCTTGAGTCCAGGAGTTCAGGGCTATAGTGAGGTATAATAGCACCACTGCACTCCAGCCTGGGTGACAGAGCGAGACTCTATCTTTTTTAAAAAAAAAAAAAAGTCTACTAGTAAACTTTCTGTCACTATTCTAATACATGGTGTAAGTCTTAATCAGTTAAGCAAGTACCCTACTCATTTTTAAACTGGATCATTCAGGCATGGTTAATTCATTATTTTCTGTGGGTGCATTTTTTAAATTAACAAAGCTTTCATAAACAATATGAAGTTCATAAATATATCAATAAGAGGAACTCAAACTACCAGGCTATATACTTAATTTGTAGCTCACACATAGAATCAAAAGCAGGTATAAATTACGTAAATTATACTTTCAAAAATTAGATCTAGTAAGCATCTAAGCCTGCATTATTATTATTTTTGTAGAGACAGGGTCTCACTCTCTTGCCCAGGCCAAAGTACAGTTGTTCAGTCTTAGCTCACTGCAGCCTCGAATTCCTGAGCTTAAAGTGATCCTCCCGCCTCAGCCTCCTGAGTAGCTAGGACTACAGACGTGTGCCACCACATCTGGCTAATTTTTTTTTTTTTTGTAGAGACAGAGTTTCACTATGTTGCCCAGGCTGGTCTCAAACTCCTGGTTTCAAGTGATCCTCCCGTCTCAGCTTCCCAAAATGCTGGGATTACAGTTGTGAGCCACCGTGCCCAGCTGAACATTATTTCTTTATTCAATTTTGTAGCTGTTAAATTCAGTAAATAAAAACATGTATTTAATTTCCAAATAAGTAATACATTCATATGGATCAAAATCAAAAGGTTATGTGTCCTTCCAGAATTAGCATAGGAATATGGAACGCACATATATTTTTACAATTAATTATTAATGCTTTTCTAAACTACATAATCTTATTTTGAAATCACATGGGTTTAAAAACAAATATTAAAATATAAATAGCAGTTTATGAGTCTTTTATTTCCTTTTCACCTTTCAGGTTCTACCCTGTTACTTATTTCTCAATATTGCTGAAAACATTCAGGTAATTATCTGGTAGCAAAACTACTGGGGTTAGGGTAAGAAAACTGCTTATTCGTAGGCTACTCTCATGTTTTTCTTTTTAAATAGTTTGATCTTTTAAAAGATCAATATTGATTTCCAGCATTTCCTTGCACTAACTCTTTTGTCCCCTCCCACTCCTACCTGGTCTCACAGAAGCTGCTTGTCCTTCTTTTCCTTACCTATATTCACTCCAGCTAGGAAGTTAGTTATTTTGGCTTAAATTCTCACTTTCCTTTACCCCTCACATGTAATCTAGTTCATTTGACTCTTTTTTCTTAATATCTTTTAGATCCATCCATTCCTCCTCCCTAGTTCTAACTCAAGTCATCATTGACCTGTAGCCTTCCACCTGGGTGTTCTTCCTGCCTTCTGAGTCCCAGTGTCTCCTCACTTTTTTTAAAACTCCTGGTGGTTCTCCATTGCATAGCTGTGATAACAAGCACCCACCGCAACACCTGGCTAATTTTTGTATTTTTAGTAGAGACAGGGTTTCACCATGTTAGTCAGGCAGGTCTCGAACTCCTGACCTCAGGTGATCTATCCGCCTCGGCCTCTGAGTGCTGGGATTACAGGTGTGAGCCACTGTGCCTGGCCTTATAGCTTCCTTTCTTACTGTCACCTCAAGGTTCACTTGATTTGCTAATGTTTTGTCTTTGAAGTCTCAGCTATCACTTTCTGATGTGCTTTAGAAATTTTTTTATAAATTTTAACTGTGGTGAGGGCTTTACCTTTGTGCTACTGGTAATGATTTTGTACTGACTGGGGACTGAATATATGTGACATATAAAGTTAGAGTCTTCTAAAAAGATGCCTGAATATTTGTTACCCTTTATTGAATACTTAATTATGTGTATTAGATATCTTACATATGCTGTTTTATTAATGTTAACCTTAGTGTTACAAATAAGCTGAAACCCAGGGAGATAAAGTAATTTGAGCCTTCATGATGTTAAGATTCTGTGCTTTGATGTCTGATAACATGTCTGGCAAGTCTTATAAATAAATTTTATTTTGCAGACAAGGCAAAATGTTAAGCCATCTTTAAGCCATTGCCATCCATATGACTCTGGTGCTGAAATCTTTTGTCCATTAAAAAATGTCGCTGCCTGGGATCTTGGGTTTGGTCTTTGCATGGGAGGCGGGTGGGGCTTGGATCAGTAAGTCTGGTTCCCCACCTCCCTGTCTCAGAGAGGAGGCAGGAGCCCCAGGGCCGGCTCGTGTTTGTACATTGCACAGAAACTTGTGTGGGTGCTTTAGTAAAAAACATGAATGGAAAAACAAAAAAGTTTGTTTTGTCTTTTTAGTGAGTTTTAAGAGTTCTTATTCAGTCTTTGCTATTATTTTGTGTTCTCCTTACTCAGTACGGAGTAATTTGAAAATACTAAGTTGGTATGTTTCAAAAGTAGAAAAATGCCTCAGAGATTTTCTTACTTTGAATGTTGTTCCTAGGAGTTTGATTGCATATTTAAAATGGAGGTCTTAACTGTTTAGGGTATCAGTTATAACTAATGTCATTTTTTTGACTGGACTTCCATCTCTTTATAATAAATTGTTAACTAAATAATGTCTTTATTTATAAATATTCAAAACGTAGTGGTTTCTTTGCCACTTGAAATTTGTCTAACAGTTTTGGGACACCAAAAGCATAAATAAAAATACTCATCAAAAAACATGTCAAGAAAATATAAGCTACAAAATGGAAGAAAATATAAGCTACAAAATGGATTATCAATATACATCTCTGGAAAGGATTTGATTCAGAATATATAAAGAACTCTTAAAACTCACTAAAAAGACAAACCAACATGTTTTAATGGACAAAAGATTTCGACACCAGAGTCATATGGATGACAATTCTACATGAAAAGATTTCAACATAATTAGTTATTAGGAAAATGCAAATTAAAACTATAATGAAATGCCACTACACATTCACTAGACTGCCTAAAATTAAAAACCTGGGACAGTACCAGGAGGTGAAAGCAACTGGAAATCTTGTACATTGTTAGTGGAAATGCAAAAAGATACAGCGTCTTTGGAAAACATTTCAACACACACCATACAACCTACCAGTTCTGCTCCTGTTGTTTACCCAAGAAAAATGAAAAAGTGTGTATACATTAGACCTGTACACAAAGGTTTATGGCTGCTTTGCTCATAAAATTTTTTAGAAATGGAAACAATATAAATAAATCATGATATATCCAGACAATGAAATACTATTCAGTAGTAAAAAAAAAAAAAAAAAAAAAAAGATGCATGCACTGATACATGCAACAATATTTGTGTGTCTCAAAAACCTTGCCTAACGGAAAGAAGCCAGGCATAAAAAGCTACATATATTACGATCCAAAAGGCAGAAGAGTAAGGCCTGCAATCCTATCAGTGGCTGCCAGTGTGAAGGAGAAGATTGTCTGCAAAGGGGCAGGAGGAAACTTTTTGGGGTAATGGAAATGTTCTGTATCTTGATTGTGATGGTAGTTACACCACTGTATACTTTTATCAAAACTCATTAAACTATACATTTAAAAGGGTGAATTTTATTGTATGTCAATCAACCTTCCCTTAAAGAGAAAGTTCAAGTCAGTTTTCAACATACGGCAAAACCCTGTCTTACTAAAAATACAAAACAAAAATTAGCTGAGCGTGGTGGCACATGCCTATAATTCCAGCTACTCAGGAGGCTGAGGATGCTTGAGCCTGAGAGAAGGAGGTTGCAGTGAGCCGAGATCACATCTTTACACCCCAGCCTAGGCTACAGAGTGAGAATCTGTCTCAAAAAAAAAAAAAAAAAGAGAAATCATCTTCACAAATTTTATGATAAAGAAAACTTTAGGAGACAGATCAGATGACTTCTGAGTCAGGTCCTTTGTATTTTGACTTACTAGATTTTTTTTTAATCATGAAGATATTTTTAATTTTCATAATTAATAGTCTTTTTTACTGTCAGAGCTTTGTATCTTTACCAAAATACACTCTTTATGTTCCAAGAACAGGGTGCCGTTATGTATTCAAGTCATCCTTTATGTTACTTATTATTATTAAAATGTCTTCATGTATATCTTACACAGTTAGTGCTAATTTTATTCTTAGTTATATACTCTCTGTGAGTGAGGTTATAAATGTATATGTTATATTGATTATATAACCATTTACCCTTTGAAATCTATTATTTGTAGTAATTTTTCAGTTGATTCTTTTGGTCTTTCTAGGTATGAAATCACATTATCAGTTAATAATGATCATTTGCCTCTTTATTTTTTTTTTTTCTAATGTGGTACTACTTCCAGAACAGTGCTAAGTGAGAGTGATGCTAGTGGCCACCCTTATCTTACTCCTGATGTTAATGGAAGTGCTTTTATTTTGTCATTGAAAATGATTTTTTATGTTTTTTTTTTTTTTTTTTTTTTTTTTTTTAAGAGACAGGGTCTCCTAAAAAAGAGGGTTGGCCAGGCTCAGTGGCTCACATCTATAATCCCAGCACTTTGGGAGGTCAAGCTAGGCGATTGCTTGAGCCCAGCAGTTCAAGACCATCCAAGGCAGCATAGTGAGACCTTGTCTCTACTAAAAATTCAACAATGAAGAAAATTAGCTTGGAACTAATTACCTGGGACTACAGGCATGCATTGTTTAAAAAATAAAAAATAAAAATCTCTCTGTTGCCCAGTCTGGAATGCAGTGGTAAAATCATATCTCACTGTAACCTTGAACTCTTGGGCTCAAGCCATCCTCTCACTTCAGCCTCCTAAAGCACTGGGATTACAGGTTAGAGCTGCTGCACTGGGCCTAGTTTGGGTTTTAAGACAGCCAGTTTCTGTGTGATTACGTAAACACTATTTCTACTTTTTTATGAGCAGTTTTATCAAATATTATTCTAGAACCTATAGAGATACTCATATGATTTTTTTTAACCTATTAATATCAGAAATTGACTTACTAAAATTCTAAACCATTCTTGTACCTGGTTTGAATGACACCTGGTCGCTTTGGTTTATTCTTTTAATGTTCTAGCTTCTATCTGTTACCATGTTTTGCTTAGAATTTTTGCCCCATATTCATGTGATAGTCCAATCATTCTATTTTGTCTTTATTCTATTTTTGTCAGTACTTTGCATCACTGTTAGGCTAGCTTGCTAAAAAGAATTTGGAAGCTTTCTCTGTGCTCTGAAACGTTAAATAGTACAGATTGAGTATCCTTTATCCTAAATGCTTGGGACCAGAAATGTTTCAGGATTTTTTTGGATTTTGGAATATTTGCAAATGCATATTGAGATATCTTGGGGATAGGACCCAAGTCTAAACACGATATTCATTTATGATTCAAATACACTTTATATATATAGCCTGAAGGTAATTTTATACTTTTTTTTTTTTTTTTTTTTTTTGACAAAGTCTCCCTCTGTTGTTGCCCAGGCTGGAATACAGTGGTGTGATCTCAGCTCACGGCAACCTCTGCCTCCTGAGTTCAAGCGATTCTCCTGCCTCAGCCTCCTGCATAGCTGGGGTTACAGGTGCACACTAACACACTCCGCTGATTTTTTTGTATTTTCAGAAGAGACAGGGTTTCACCATTTTGACCAGGCTGGTCTTGAACTCCTGACCTCAGGTGATCTGTCTGCCTCGGTCTCCCAAAGTGCTGGGATTACAGGCATGAGCCAATTTTTAATAATTATGTGTGTGAAACAAAGTTCGTATACATGGAACCATTTTACTACCCTTTGTGGGAATGCTTGCATGGGAGAATCTGGGCATGTGCAGAAAAGATACATCGCAGCCGAAGAGGGTTAGAGGAAGGTCTTGGGGACGCTGAATAAACTGTATCATGCACTTGTGTTTTGACTGCAACCCACATGAGGTCACATGAGGTCAGGTATGGAATTTTCTACTTGTAACATCATATCAATGCTCAGAAAGTTTCAGATTTTGGAGCATTTCAGATTTTCAGGTTAGAGATGCTCAACCTGTATTGATGATACTTGTTCTTCAGTCAGTTAGGAAAATACGCTTGTGGGCCTGGGGCAGTGGCTCAGCCTGTCCTAACACGGAGGCCTAGGTGGGAGGATCACTTGAACCCAGGTGTTCAAGACCAGCCTGGGCAACACAGACCCTGTCTCTACAAAAAATTTTAAAACTTAGTTGAGAGTGGTGGCACATACCTGTAGTCCTAGTTACTCAGGTGGCTGAGGTGGGAGGATTGCTTAAGCCCAGCAGGCCAAGGCTGCAGTGAGCTGTGATGGTACCATTGCACTCTAGCCTGGGCAACAGAGTGAGACTATGTCTGGGGAAATAAAAATAACAAAAACTGTGTATCTTCTTTTCTTGGGCATGTATATTCTACCTCTTCTCAAATTGTTCATTTTATACTACCTATGTTTTTTTTAATTGAGCAAATATTCTTAATGCAGATGGGAGTATCATGTGTGAGTTGTTTATATGAAATACTTTCACTGATAGGCCTTTACGTAATTGAGATTTGTAATGATTTGATAGGAACAGAACTTTAGTGATCGTAAGCCTTTAGTGCACCATTCAGATTGGAGGCAAGGGAAATGCTTCACTGAATCTCTTTACTAAAAAGCATTCTCTCACAACTCTTAGCAGACAATATTTTTTATTAGACTGAAGCCTAAAACAGGTTGTATACCCTTTATCCGTAATGCTTGGGATTAGAAGTGTTTGAGATTTTGGTTTTTCTTCAGCTTTTAGAATATTTGCATTATACTTACCGGTTCAGCGTCCCTAATCCAAAAATCCCAATTGTTTGTATGAGCATTTCCTTTGAGAGTCATGCCATCATTCAAAAATTGTTGGATTTGGGAGCATTTCACACTTTGGATTTTTGGATTAGCTATGCTTATCCTATAATGAGATTCTCTATTGAAAATCTAAAGAAGATAATGAACTCTGGAAATACATAGATTATTGGGGTTTTTGTTTTGATGGGCATGGGATATTTGACACTTTACTTGGTAGAGTATTCCTTAGTAAGTATTGAAAAAACTGGATGGATTGTTTTTTAGAGAAATTTTTAAAGTTTAAAATAGAGAGCTTAGAGTCTGGATTGGAGATGTGTGGTCCGAAGCTTTTTGACCCACTTTCTGTGGGTGATGAGCAGTAGACTCAGCAATGGCCCCACGAAATATCCATGTCTTAACTCCTAGAACCTGTGAATGTTGCCGTATGTGGGCAAAAAGGAATTTTGCCAGCATAATTAAGGATTTTGAGGTGAGGAAATTATTCTGGATCATCTGGGTGGGCCCTAAACATATCACAAGTGTCCTATAAAAGGGAAGCAGAGGGAGGTTTCAGTTTGACTACAGTAGAGGAGAAGGCAGTATTGCCACAGAAGCAGAGTGATGCTTCTGTGATGCGACCAGGGGCCAACGAATGCCCCAGGCCCTAGAAGCAAAAGAAACAAGGAACGCATTCTTTCCTGGAGCTCCCCTCAAGGAACCAGCCCTGTTCACATCTTCATTTTAGCCCTTTTAAGATTCATTTTGGATTTCTGGGATCCAGTACTATAAAAGAATAAATATATGTTGTTTTAAGCTACTAATTTTGTGGTAATTTTCTGCAGCAGCAACAAGAAACTAATGTAGTGTGGGACCTGTTAACTGAACATACAAGGGCAGGAACGTAGGCCTGTGGAGTTCCATTCCATAGCTCAGCACCTAGCACAGTGCCTTACGTAATAAGATAGGCACTCAGTGTATTTTTGGAGAGAAGGAAAAATGAAGTAAAGAAGAAAGGAAATAACTCAAGTAGCTCGTATGAGCATGGTGTAGGTGTCTAGTTTCTGGATGAAGCAGAGAAAAACAGTGAGCTTGAAAACTTGAAGCCTACCCATCACCCCAAATAGATTCTATGGTATTATTCTTGGACATCACTTTAAAAAGTTGAACAGTAAGAGACAGAAAATGATTGAGGAGCCAAATAAGTTACACAATTTGAAATTCAAGTATCCCTGTTCATTTGAAGGGGAAAAACAGAAAAATGTGTACATGTGGATAAGTCATATTTTAATTAAAATTCAAGCTCAGACCTCCAATTTCTAGTTTATATAAGGTACCAAGAACATAGTTAATTGCAGTTTTGCTGAATACGGTAAATAAAAGGGCTTTATTGGTTTATTTTATGACTCGTTTTAATTATATTTTTAAAATAAGTTATGCATTTACATGATACAAAAATCAAATATACAAAATGGTATACTCTCTCACCTCTATAGTGACTTAGTTTCCATTTTCACAGACAACCTTGTGTTAACCATTTTTTAAAAAATATCCTTCCAAATATATAAGCAGGCAAATCCTGAATATTCCTTCTTTGTTTTCATGTTTATGATATATGTTGTTCTACATCTTTTTTTTTTCTTTTTCTACTTTAACGCTGTGTTGGAGTTCCTTCTATTTCAATGCGCAAAGACCTTCCCCATTTTTTGTGGTTACATATTATTCCATGTATGATTTACAGTTCCACCAGCAATCATTGAATATGTCTATTTCTCTACATCAGGGATAGACAAAAATTTTTTTGTAAAGGGCCCGCAGTAAATATTTTAGACTTGCAAGCCACATCCTCTGTTGCATTTTTTTTGTTTGTTTGGTTTAATTTTATTTACAATGCTTCAAAAACATAAAAACCATTCTTAACTTACAGGCCATACAAAAACAAGTCAAGGGGACTCTGGTTTGCTAGCCCTTGCAAACATACAGTTATCAATTTGATGGGTGAAACATTATGATTCCAATATAGTTTTATTTGTATTTATCTTATCAGTGAGGTCAAGTATACTTAGAGTCATTTGTATATCCTTTTCTGTGACTATTCATATTTTTTGCTCAATTTCCTGCAGTTTTTATTTTTATTTATAGTAACTTTTTAAAAGACTAGTCAAGTGCAGTAGTGAGAAGTGGGGTGTCACTTTTTATATAGACAAATCATCTCTTATCTGTAAAATGAATTGCAAATGTTTTCCACAGTTTTACCTTTTTACTTTGCTTCTAGAAGATTTTGCCATGCAGATTTTTTTTTTCTTTTGAGATGGAGTCTCGCTCTTTGTCCAGGCTGGAGTGCAGTGGCATGATCTCAGCTCACTACAACCTCCATCTCCCGGTTTCAAGTGATTCTCCTGCCTCAGCCGCCCGTTTAGCTGGTACTACAGGCGCATGCCCCCATGCCC
The DNA here is from genome assembly GCA_036589455.1 of Ateles fusciceps. NCBI lineage: Eukaryota > Metazoa > Chordata > Mammalia > Primates > Atelidae > Ateles > Ateles fusciceps. The sequence goes on along the minus strand of JAZHEH010003329.1, from coordinate 9,943,911 downwards.
AGCTAATTTTTGTATTTTTAGTAGAGATGGTGTCTCACTCTGTTGGACAGGCTGGTCTTGAACTCCTGACCTCGTGATCCGCCCACCTAGCCTACCACGCCCGGCCCTTTTGAGTAGTCAAATTTGTCAAACTTATGACTTCGGTTTTATGTAATACTTTAGACCTTCCCCACTGTAAGATTATAAAACAGGCTGAGTGCTGTGGCTCACACGTGTAATCCCAACACTTAAGGGAGGCCGAGGCAGGCAGATCCCTTAAGGTCAGGAGTTTGAGACCAGCCTGGTCAACATAGTGAAACCGCATCTCTACTAAAAATATAAAAATGATTAGCTGGGCATGATGGCATGTGCCTGTAATCCCAGCTACTCGGGAGGCTAAGGCAGGAGAATCACTTGAACCCGGGAAGCAGAGTTTGCAGTGAGCCAAGATCATGCCACTGCACTCCAGCCTGGGTGACAGAGCAAGACTGTCCCAAAAAAAAAAAAAAAAGATTATCAAACAATTGTTTCATTTTTTTTTCCTTGTGTCTTTGTGATTTCATTTTGTCACTTAAATCTTTGATCCATTTAGGCTTTATATTGGTATGAGGAGAATAGAACCAACTTTCATTTTTTTCCAGTTGGCTTATTTTTTTCCAGTTGGCCCAACAGTTGTCCAAACACTACCTGTTGAACTATTCTCCATCTCCCCCCACCCCCAATTGGAGTGCCACCTTTTATTACACACTACACTACAGTATGTATTTGAATCTAGTTTTGTATATTCTGTTCTATTGATCTATCTCGACAGGCTTGCTTTTGAATTCTGACTCCCCTCACAAAATTATCTGTGGTCATATTTCATTGAAGAAATACAGGTACAGTCAAAGAAATAAATCTGTCTGTAGCCAGCACCTATACCCCTATTGTTTGCTTGCCTCACCTTCCATTACAAAGGAAGAGATGTCCCTATTCCTGTCCCTGCTCCTGTTTTGTTCCTGGTCCCAGTTCTTCTGGTCCACTCCAGAACTTTGCTCCTAGAGTTCACCCTGTCTTTCAGATCATTAATTTCTGCCTCTCTTGGATGACTGTCTTGCAAACATCCCTTAATAATATTTAAAAAGCAACCAAACAAAAAGCCCTTTTCCTAACAACACCTTCCCATTATGATTACGTTTCTCCATTCATCTTAAGAGTAAAAATCCATTTCTGTACCTTCTGTTTTCCTCAACCCAAACCCACCCCATTCCTTTATATTTTTTTATTTTTTGAGACGGAGTAATGCTCTGTTGCCCAGGCTGAAGTGCAGTGGTGCGATCTTGGATCTTGGCTTACTGCAACCTCTACCTCCCAGGTTCAAGCAATTCTCATGCCTCAGCCTCCCAAGTGGCTGGGATTACAGGCATGCACCACCCACCACATTCTTACCTCAGTTGGTAAAATGACTCTTCCCAAGGTTACCAACAACCTCCATCTTGTACAGAATTAGTTCTCTTTTTGTCTTTTACTATATCTCACCTCAGTCTCAGCAGGATTTAAGCCAGCCAGCTTCGGTGACTATGATCACTAGATTTTCTCCTGCTGAACTAGCCTGTTGAGTTGTTTCAGAGCTTTTTCCTCTGTTGCTTTCTCATATCCATCTTCATCTTATCCATAAGGAAGCTCCTTCAGTTCTGTGACTTTGAATATCATCTGTGAACTGCCATTCAATTTTTTTTTCCATCTCTACCCTCATACCTGAACTCCAGACTAGAACATTTAATTTTTCCTTTCAACTCTAGTTAAAAATGTCTAGACAATGTGCAAGCAGAGCTTGGGATTTCTTTCCCAGACCTATTCCTTCTTAGTCCTTCTCCATCTTAGGCAGTGGTGCCTAACATTCAGATATTTAGGACAAAAACTTAAAGGTTAGTTTTATTTTCTCCCGTCCAGTCAATCAGGAAGCCCTATCAACTGTTTCTCCAAAATGTATCCCAAATAACATAGTGGTTAGGAGAGCCAGGCTGCCTCCGTTTAAATTCTGGCTTAGTCTTGAGCAAGTCGACATCTGTGACCCAGATTCCTCATCTGTTACATGAAGTTAAAATAGTATATACCTCCTAGGATTGTAAATATCTGAAATGTAGTACTCAGCTGAATTAGTATGTGCAAAGTGCTCAGAACAGTGCCTCGCACTTAATGAGTGGTCAGTAAATGTTCGTTGTCCCCAGTATAGATGGTATTATTATACTGGAACTAGTAATACCATTACTGCTACTGCTCCTGTAGCCCAAGCCTCTGTCCTCCCTTGCAGGGACTACTAAGATAGCCTTTTGTGTTTTCAACTCTTGGCACTTCTACTGTCCATTCTCTACATACCAACCAGGATAATCTTTTTAAAAATGCAGATCTTGCCACTATCCTGCTGAAAAATTCCGGAGGCTTCCCATTGCAGTTCTAGTAAAATCCAAACACTTACATGACCTTCAAGGCCTTTTGTGATTTGGCCTCTGCCTGCCTGCCAATTTTACCTCCTCTTACTCTCCAGTCATTCACTAGGTGCTTGCTGTGGTTTAAATGTGTCCTGCAAATTTCATGTGTTGGAATATTTTTTTCTTTTTAAGACAGAGTCTCACTCTGTTGCCCAGGCTGGAGCATAGTGGCACAATCTTGGCTCACTGCAACCTCCGCCTTCTGGGTTCAAGTGATTCTCCTGCCTCAGCCTCCCGTGTAGCTGGGACTACAGGTGCCTGCTGCCACGCCCAGCTAATTTTTCTGTATTTTTAGTAGATACGGGGTTTCACCATGTTGGCCAGGCTGGTCTCCTGACCTCAAGTGATACGCCCACCGCAGCCTTCCAAGGTGCTGGGATTACAGGCATGAGCCACTGCGCCTGTCCATGTAATCCCCAAATTCATATGTTGATTGACGGTGTGGCTTTGGGAGGTAATTAGGATGAGATAAGGTCATCAGGGTAGGGCCCCCATGATGGGACCAGTGGCAAACAAACTCTTGCCCGCTTGCCATGTGATGCCTTCCACCAGAAGCCATGTAGATGCTGCTACCATGCTCTTGGGCTTCCCAGCCTTCAGAACTATAAGAAAAATTTCTTTTTAAAAAATAAATTACCCAGATACTCTGTTACAGCAACAGGAAACAGACTGACACTTAGGCTTTATCCACTCTGGCCTTCTTCTGGTCCCTAGCAATTCTCCTGCCATGCTCCCCCACTCCCACCCTCTTCCAGGGTCTTTGTACTTGTTATTCCCTGTGTCTGGTATGCTCTTCCCTCAGAGCTGACTGGTTTCTTCAAAATGTTCAGGTCTCATCTCAAATGCCACCTCTTCAGATGAGTCATCCTGGACCATCTGGTTAAAGTAGCTCCTCCCCCATTACCACCTTATTTTTTTCATTGCACTTAGCAAATAATGGGATTTGCTTATTTGTGTGTGTGTTTGTCTTAATTTCCACATAGGCAGGGGCTTTTGCTTGTTTATCATTCAAAACAGCATCTAGACCAGAGCTTAGGAGTTAGGTGGTGGAGTGCCAAGTCTTTTAAAATGGGGGGTCTAGTAGTGTTTCCTTGGCGGGAGCTTCTTTTCCTAGATAGCCTCTTAATAGTCTGGAATGTGCAGCTCATAGTTATTAGGAAATGTTTGCACCTTGGAAAAATGTCCTTGGAAATGTCTTCCTTTTCTGTGTCACAGATTGTATTTTAAATTGTTCTAGAAGGAAAAGTGTTTTAACCCAGTTGTAGTGACTGCTAGGTGTTTTCTTTTGGACACATACACACAAACACACACACACACACATACACAAAACTCTTAGAGTATTAATTGAGATGGTAATGTCCCGAGCACATGTAATATGTACTGTTTCAAAAATAAGACAGATATATTAGCTGTGACATGATTATAACTGCCAGCAAGGAAGGATCATAAAAAGAGGTCACTTCCCTGATTTATTTAGGAACACCAGCAACAACATGCTTCATAAACTGGCTTAGACTTGGTATCTTTCAGTCTTTTAGTTTGTCACCTGCAATGTACTGTAATTTTCACTGTTTTTGAGCAGCGATAAGCACTCACAATCTAATGGTCATGTTCTTCATACTCAGGTAAAAGAAGGGCTGAATTTGTGTTCGTTGATTTAAATTGAACTCTTAGCCCATAAGTGTAAATTTTTTGCCATACACTTAACAGTTCAAACTGCTTATGCTAAAATGCTTATGATACAGTAAGAACAGGATGAAAAATCACATTTATGCATATATAATGTCAGTTATGCTAAATGTAGATTGAAAGCAGTCTCCAAGGAGGTATGTTAGCCTGTTCATATTGTTAAGTGGACAGCAGGATTATGGGGGTTTTTCTTAGTATTTTTCTGTATTGGGCAAACAAGCATATGGGAATGATTTCTGGGTGGGGTCTGAAGCCATGCCCAGCTCTTGGGTGCCCTGTACAGCCAGTATGTGAGGCACAGACCCATGGCAGATTGTCCTGGCCCTTGCTTATGATGGAACCTCTAGTAGCAAGAGCTACTTTATACCAGTACAGCCCAAAACCAGGGGTTTCCAATCTTTTGGCTTTCCTGTTTACATTGGAAGAAGAATTGTCTTGGGCCACACATTAAATACACTAACGATAGCTGATGAGCTAAAAAAAAAATCGCATAATGTTTTAAGAAAGTTTACGAATTTGTTTTGGGCATTCAAAGGGCAGCATGTGGCCCAAGGGCCACAGGTTGGACAAGCTTGGCCTAACGCATTCCTCAAGGTTAAGTCAGACTGCAAACATTTGTGTATTCATTCGTTTAACACTTTTGCACTAAAAGGCTGATTTGCCAGTCATGTTATTTACATTAAGCAGACTATTAACTCAAATGGACATGCCCTGAACTCACTGCTCCTGGTATGCTAGAGAGGAACACTCATATTAAACAACTATTTGGTTGGCACAAAAAGTAATTGCGGTTTTGCCATTGAAAGTAATGGCCAAAACCACAGTTACTTTTGCACCAACCTAATACATATGCAGGCAATTTCAACTTGTGATAATCGTTATGAAAGAAAAGTTATCAGATGGCTATCTGAGACCTCAGAGCAGAGTAGAACCTAATTTAGGTTGAGAGTTTCAGGTAAGACTAAAACCCAAAAACCAAGAGGAGTTAGCCAGATAAAATAAGAATATGCCAAACAGAGGAAGCTGCATGGCAAAGACCAAGAAGCATAGAAGAATGAAGAGCAGGAGACCAGTATGGGTCTGATACAGCTGAGCTAGGAAAGATTGGCCCAAGATAGGGAGGGAAATAGGAGGGACACGGTTCTGGGAGCTGCAACTTAGGAAAGCTGTTTGTGTGTGAAACAAGTCAAAGAGTTGCTGAGGACAAGGAGTGCAACCCCCTCAACCCCCTAATAACAAAAAGTCTCTCTGCTTGGATCTTCACACACATTCAGAGTGTTTGTTGTGGCCTCAGAGGATCTTTTCTAAGGCCAAGTAAGCATGGCCAAAGGTAACTGGATGCCATTAGTGCACATCACCACTATAACTTCTGTAAGAACCTGGCTTCTTCACACTGAGTGTAAAAATGTATTAACCAATGCATGCTCTGAGACAAGTGAAGGCATGCCAGATGCAAGTATTTAAGATAGATTGGCCATCCATCCCAAGAAACAGATGTTCCAATAATCTGTTGGTTGGGGTATACAATGTTGGATTCTGTTGATAATTCTACTACCAAGTTGTTGGGATGGGATGTTTTCTTCTATAAAACAGCAGTGAGTAAGCCTTTCAGTGAGGTCCTTAATGTGAGGCATGATGCAGTAAACGCATTAACAGTCTTTTTTTGGTCACTTGTTTCTTACTCAAGGGAAACATCTTGGCCAGGGTGGCTCAGCCTATAATCCCAGCACTTTGGGAGGCCAAGGCACGCGGATCATTTGAGGCCAGCAGTTCAAGACCATCCTGACCAACGTGGCAAAACCCTGTCTCTGCTAAAAATGCAAAAACTAAACAAGCATGGTGGTGCGCACTTGTAGTCCCAACTACTCAGGAGGCTGATGCACAAGAATCGTTTGAACCTGGGAGGTGGAGGCTGCAGTGAGCTGAGATCATGCCACTGCACTCCAGCCTGGTGACAGAGCAAGACTCCATCTCAAAAAAAGGGAAGAAACGTCTCTTTAATTATTGCCAATATAGATTAGTGTGAAAACAAAGAGATCCTTTAGCCTGCTTTCATACCTGTGTGGATATATTGCAGTTGATACCCCATTATTGTCAGCATGCGGTTGTACTGGGAAATTTTCACTTTTGATTATAGCTCATTACTGAAACCCAACTATTTTAAGAGAAATGCCCTTGAGTCATAGGCTTGTTTTATTGCCGTGGTCTCTGATAAGTGGTTCATGGTTCTTCCCTTCAGTGAGCATACTTTATTTGCCATTCTGTTTAAAATCACTACAGATTGAAAACTAGTATATTGAACTCTAACGACATATCTCTTTCCTACACTGGAATTCTGAAGAAGAATGTACTGAGCGTTACTTATTCGTTCATTCTCTTAGATTCTTCCTAATCCTTTGGTGAAAACTGCAACACGAGATGGCTGCAAATAAGCCCAAGGGTCAGAATTCTTTGGCCTTACACAAAGTCATCATGGTGGGCAGTGGTGGTGTGGGCAAGTCAGCTCTGACTCTACAGTTCATGTACGATGAGGTAAGTGCTAATTTTATAATGAATCAAAGTTTAGGCTTTCAGAGAGTATTTCCTTAGCTTAGTTTTGGTGCTATTTTTATGGATTCTTTGAATCCTTGAAGCTACTAATAATTTTTTTTTCATTTTTGTGTTTAGAGCCAACATCTGTATATAACTTGATTTAACAAGTCATGAACTTAAGGTCCTTAAAAACTTCATGCTTTAAAAACAAAACTAAACTAAAAACAGTACCCATTTTTGAGTAATCTAACTTTAGCTTTTTTGTTTTAGGTTTTATTGGAGATTCCTACCTTTAATTAATAGAAGTGGTGGGTATAATACTTAATAGAGACTGGAGGTTAACATATATAAAATATCTTTTAATAACCTTGATGAAAAAGTTATTTATTGTGTGTTTGGCATGGCATTACACTCATCATTAAACAGGTAAAGGTCATGTCGTGAAAATTTGTGTTACTACACAGGTTACAGATTCATATTCATGTAATTTATATCAGACCTTAATATCCCTGAGTTAAGGTGTAGCCTGTATACAACAATACAGTCTTTCCCTAGAGGACTGTTACCAATTCTTAATGATTTAAGAGTTGGTAATCCAATGTAAATATATATCCTCACTTCTGTTTCCTCCCAATGCAAACCAGGTTTTATGGCTGCAGAAAACTTAGTCCTCATGACAATCTTGTGTGGGAGATAGTGGTATCCCCATTTTACAGATGTGAAAACAGAACCTCAGAAAGTTACCGAACTTTCCCAAGAAAAGTGATCTGTGATGAGCAACAAAGTGTTAAACCTAGTCTTTCGACAAAAAAAATCCCTACAGATTTTTCCCACCCCCTGTCCTTTATCTTTTTTTTTCCTTTTATTTTTTTAAATAGAGACCAGGATCTCGCTCTGTTGCCCAGGCTGTTCTCGAGCTCCTGGGCTAAAGCAGTCCTCCCACCTTGGCTTCCTAAAGCTGGAATTACAGGTGTGAGCCAGTGCACCCAACCCCTCATGTCTTTTTCTACTGCCTGTGTCTCACCATTCTTTTTACACACATGCAGAAAACCCTTAAATCTATCAGTTGCCATGCTTGTTAGTGACTGAATTAAAAAGTTTAGGGAAGGCGTAAGCGGGAGAATTACTTGAGGCTAGTTTAAACCAGCTGGGCAATAAAGTAAGACCCTATGTCTGTGAAAAATTTAAAAAATTAGCATGCCTGTTTTCCTAGCTACTTAGGAGGATGAGGCAGGAGGATCGTTTGCATTGGAGATTACAGTGAGCAATGACTGTGCCACTGCACTCCAGCCTAGACAACAGAGCAAGACCCCTGTCTCTTAAAAAAAAAAAAAAAAAAGAAGTTTATGGAAAGAGGATTGAAATGTTACTTTAAATGAAATTACTGATTTATTTGTTCAATTCTGTTTTTGTACTGTTTAAGAGCTAATCTTCTCTCAGACTGATCCTTAAATCAGTCTCCTCCTTGACAATAAGGAAGCCAAAAGTGAAAATATTCACATGCCTAATCTTCTTTTTAAGATAACATCTCGCTCGCCCTTGCAATGATGCAGTCTCAGCTCACTGCAACCCCTGCCTCCCAGGGGGAGGCGTTTCAAGGCTTCCAAGTAGCTGAGACTATAGGCACGTGCCACTACGCCCAGCTAATTGTTGTATATTTTTGTAGAGACAAGGTGTATCCGTCTGTTCTAACACTGCTATAAAGAACTACCTGATTGTACAAATGTCCAATGAAAAAAAAAAAGAACTACCTGAGACTGGATAATTTATAAAGAAAAGAGGTTTTATTGAAAAGAGTTCTGCAGGCTTAACAGGAAGCATGACTAGGAAGCCTGAGGAAATTTACAATTGTGGCAGAGGGTGAAGGGAAAGCAAGCACGTCCTCACATGTTGGAGCAGGAGAGAGTGCGAGAGTGAGGGGGGAGGTGCCACACACTTTAAAAACCATCAGATCTCGTGAGAACTCACTGTTGTGAGAACAGCATGAGGGTAATCCACCCCCATGATCCAATCACCTCCCACCCAGTCCCCCCCCCCAATGTTGGGCATTACAGTTCTACATGAGATTTGGGTGGGGGCACAGAGCCAAACCATATCATGGGGTTTTACCATGTTGCCCAGTCTGGTCTTGAACTCCTGGGCTCAAGTGATCCACTCACCTCAGCCTCCCTAACTGTTGGCATTACAGGCATGAGCCACCACACCCAGCCCACATGCCTAACTTTTAATGAATGACTAAGCACATTAGCATGTAAATGTGGTGGAATATTATTTAACTTTTACAGTTACCAATACACTATGTCCATTTTTAAAATAATTGAGTATCTACCGTGTACCAGACACTGTTGTAGGCTTTAGAGATACAGTGATGCATATGCAAGGTCCCTCCTCTGAGGGGTTAAATTCTAATGACAGGATACAGTCGTACCAAATAAATAAGAACATATCAGATAATGAAAATATTTACAAGAGCTAATAAACCCACAAATGTCTCTGTATACGTGAATACATGTTAACATCGATATCAAAAGATAGGCCAGGCATGGTGGTTCACACCTGTGATCCCAACACTTTGGAGGCTGAGGCAATAGGATTGTTTGAGCCCAGGAATTCAAGATCAGCCTGGGCAATATGGTAAGGCCTTGTCTATATACATATACACACACTTATCATCTACCTGCCTACCTACCTACCTACTAGTTTATCAAGGTATATTAAAGTGAAATTTATGGGGCTGATGATGGGAGTGAGAATGTAAAGTTGTTTAATTGTACTATTTAAAAGTTTGGGAAGAAGTCTCATAAAGTTTAAGATTTTATTTTCTATAGAGTAGTATAAATCACTTTATTGACTTGGTTCATTTTAGAAAAAGAAAAGGTTTAATGATACTTCCAGTGCTTACCAAAATATTGACTTTTAAGTTATTTTCACAATTCTAGCATGAAAATTTATATTTAGAGTCACATAGAAGAAAAGGTTCTTAACAAACAAGCCCATTCAAAAGTGGGCAAAGGACATGAACAGACACTTTATAAAAGAAGACATACATGAGGCCAACAAACATGAAAAAATGCTCATCATCACTGGTCATTAGAGAAATGCAAATCAAAACTACTTTGAGATACCATCTCACGCCAGTTAGAATGGTGATCATTAAAAAAATCTGGAGATAACAGATGCTGGAGAGGATGTGGAGAAATAGGAACGCTTTTACACTGTTGGTGGTAGTGTAAATTAGTTCAACCATTGTGGAAGACAGTGTGGCGATTCCTCAAGGACCTAGAAATAGAAATTCCATTTGACCCAGCAATCCCATTACTGGGTATATATCCAAAGGATTATAAATCGTTCTACTATAAGGATACATGCACGCAAATGTTCATTGCAGCACTGTTTACAATAGCAAAGACCTGGAACCAATCCAAATGCTTATCAATGATAGACTGGACAGGGAAAATGTGGCACATATACACCATGGAATACTATGCAGCCATCAAAAACGATGAGTTCATGTCCTTTATAGGGACATGGATGAACCTGGAAACCATCATTCTCAGCAAACTGACACAAGAACAGAAACACCGCATGTTCTCACTCATAGATGGGTGTTGAACAGTGAGAACACATGGACGCAGGGGAGGGGAGCATCACACACTGGGGTCTGTTGGAGGGAAATAGGGGAGGGACAGCAGTGGGTGGGGAGTTGGGGGAGAGATAGCATGGGGAGAAATGCCAGATATAGGTGATGGGGAGGAAGGCAGCACATCACACTGCCATGTGTGTACCTATGCAACAATCTTGCATGTTCTTCACATGTACCCCAAAACCTAAAATGCAAAAAAAATAAATAAAAATTTAAGGAAAAAAAGAGAAAAAAAGGTTCTTATAAATTTGGTAAAATATATGTGTAATAGTTTTTGCAGGTTTTGTGTTTTAAGGAAGAAAAGCTGTTTCAAGCTGTAAACAGCCTAGAGGTAATAATTCAGCCCTCTCTTTTTGCAAATGAGAAAACCAACAGATTGTCTAAAATTAAAATTAAAATAAATGTAGTTTTGGAAACTGGGTAAAGGATATACAGAACTCGTTGTACTACTTTGGCAGCTTCACATGAATTTATGATTATTTCAAAATAAGTTTTAAAAAGTAAAAATAATAATTTACAAATTGGTGTGTTTTTATCTTTTGTAGTTTGTGGAGGACTATGAGCCTACCAAAGCAGACAGCTATCGGAAGAAGGTAGTGCTGGATGGGGAGGAAGTACAGATCGATATCTTAGATACAGCTGGGCAGGAGGACTATGCTGCAATTAGAGACAACTACTTCCGAAGCGGGGAAGGGTTCCTCTGTGTCTTCTCTATTACAGAAATGGAATCCTTTGCAGCTACAGCTGACTTCAGGTATGTCCTAGAGTAATGTTGTTGCTTGTGACATACCATATAACAATTTCTTCCCCAGAAACAGGTAGACAACCAGAGGTTCTCACTTGTTAGTCTTTTACTCTAATTGTGTGTATTCCCTTTTTGATATCAGTATGTGACTCTTTCTACTATGTTAACAAAGACACAGATATTTAGGATACTTTGCATAATCTTACAGCTATCCCAGTATCCGCTGTATTAGAGCTTGATTTTGTGACAGCTTCAGTTACCCAGAGTCTATGAGTAATTGAAGTATTTGTCTTTAGTGTAAACTACTACTGCCATAACAGTTCATACTTAGAGCACATAATGGAGCTTACCCAGGTTTTACATCTTTCTCTGTTAGTTCTGGTTTCTCAGCACCTATGTAATGCTCCGCAGGCACGTTGCCATCCTTCTCAAAATACAGATGCCCTGATAGTGCAGACTGAATTTTTTGTTTTTTTATTGCATGGAAACCTTCAGAATGAATGAATTTTTGAATAGAAATAATATCACTGTAGATGGGCATATTAGGTTGTTATATATTATTTTTAATATTTGTTGTTTAATCCAAATCTGGCACCCATTTGGTTTTAGAGGAGTTGGTTTTGGTGAAGGGGAAAGAGGTTCTCCTCTTTAAGAGAAATTTGGCATAGAGTTCTTGAGTTGTCTTGCAAATACTACATGCATAAATCAAAAGTGTTCTTTAATTAAATGATACATATTTTTATTTCTCTGTTAAGTGTATGCTTGATTGTGGAGGACAGAAAAGAAGCCTGTAATATATCCTCTGTTTTCAAGATTCACACAGCCTAGATGAATATATAAGGCATGTAAGCAAAACCAATTTAGTGACAAAGTAGAAAACATGTGCAGTGGTTAGTACAGAGGATCCGGGAGGGGAAAGAAGCTGGGAAACCTTCATGAAATAGATGAGCTTGAAGAAAAGAGGGATTTTCACAGATAAGGAAAGAGGGCATTTCAAGTGGTAAAGCAAAACACTAAACCAAGGCTTATACAGAGCATTCCTTTTTATGTGCACTTGAAAATCTCAAGAACTTATTCTGAGAGAGCATTCTTTGCAAAAAGCATGTACTTGAGAAACTTTGAAGTATAAATTTATCATAAAATAAGGTTTGTTGTTTTCTATGAGGAAGGAATTTCATATATGATGACATGCAAAGGATGGCAGACCCTGGTAACTTGTAATTGTGGGAGATATGTTGAAAGTCATAGAAATGCCAGTGCTTATACATTCAGTGTATATTTGAGTGCTTATAATGTAGCAAGTCCTATTCTAAGTAATGGAATAAATGTTATCACCATAGTCACCAAAGGCAAAGTGATATCTCAAGAAAATAAGATATTTTCATGCCAAGAATCTTGGGCTATTACTGTTACAGAAAATAAGGACAATTCATTGCTCTATGGTGTACCTCTAATATGTTGTCCCTGCCATAAATAAAAATGACTCTAGTGACTCACCAACAATAGGAAAGGCTTTTTTGAGAAGATGTAGGCACTCCACGTGGTCTAAATGGCAAGGGTAGCATAAATATCAGCTCCTCTCCTTAGCCTTCCTGGTCATCTCTGTGATCCACAAAATCCATTTATTCCTCATCTGTATATGTGATGTCCTTGCCACAGCTCCAGTATCATGCTTAACACACTCTTATACTGAGCTAGATTTATCTGTGTTTTTCCCAATAAGGTCAAAACTCTTGAGAGCAGGACCCATTGCTTGCTTGTCTCAGTATCCCCAATACCTATATACGACATAGTTGCTAGCATGTAATCTACACTAAGTACATGTTTAGTAAACATTTGTTTTAATTCAAAAACCCTTACCTTTTAGTTCTTACTTTCCTATGTCAAAAATGAAGAAGTTGGACCAGATTATACTTTCCTAGTCTGAAATTCTATAATAGCCTCTAAAGCTGTTATTTAAAGGGAGTATTATATTCAGCAAAATGTGTACGAAGTTTATACACGTAGGATTACCTTTCTCTGACATCCAGAAAAGTTGCTAATAAAACCAACCTATTAACTCTAAAAAATATTGTCTTCTCACCTCAGAACCCAATAAATCCAGCTTTTCTATGGCCATGTTTCTGCTAGCATCAATCACACTTCAGTTTTTCAGTCTCTGTTTCCCTGCAGTGCCTGACTCAGAGTAGCTTAGTAGGTATTTATTAAGAAATAAATGAGTGACTATATATATACACATAGGACCAGAGGTGCTAGAGTTACAAACACCTGAGTCAGTCTCACCTTCCAAGTGGTGAGGTTGGGTGGCAAGTCAGTTGTCATTAACAGCTTAGGAAACTGGTTAAGAAAGTCACAGCAAGCCCTAGAAAAAGATTGTGATTGACCAAAATCCTCTTCACAGGTACAGCATATATTTAATAGTAATCATGGTGACAGTTGACATGGTTTTTGCAAGAAATCATGTGAGTGGTAGGAAGCATCATAGCACCGTGTAGTGCTGTACATCTTAGTGTGTACATCACCCAGATACCGTGCTTGACATTTTTATTTTCTGAAAGGATATGTAAGATAAGTTAATCAGTGAAGAATGGAGTTGACTTTCTCTGTGGCCCATAGTCTGTGTGGCTTACAGTCTATTCACATTAGAACTGAGAGTTCAGGTTCAAAGAACTTCCTCTGAGTGTTGAATGTGTTAGAATGTTTCCTACATCATGATTAATCAAGTGAATGAAGTAATAGCAATAGTAACACTACCTCATACTCATGCAACACTTACCAGCAGCCAGACTCTGTCCTAAGCATTTACATATATAAACTAGTTTCTCAAACAACACTGTAAGGTAAATACTACTGGATTTCATAGATTCTAAGATGTACATTTTTTATATTTTAACATCTCTCAGGGCTGTGTCTTATGATATGGGCCCATGTAGTTATAATTGCCAGCAGTTTTTCTTGGTAGTCCATAAAATAAGATTGAGAACTAGTGATGTCTTAAATTTGATTTTTTTTAAAAAGTGACATCTAAATTTATAAATGAAGAAACTGAAATGCAGGGAGGTTTAGTGGCTTGGTCCCAGGTCATGCAGTCAGGAATAGCATAGAGTTAAAATCCAGGAGGTCTGCCTTCATATTCTCGTGGTATATGTTGTACAAGTTCATTGTGTGCTCTAAGAGTTGGATTTTTCGGTCCTGGTTCTACTGAAGTGTGACTCTGAGCAAGTTAACATAATTTATCTGTGCCTCAGTTTTCTTATCTGTAGCATAAGAATAATAGTGATACTAACTTCATGGGTTTAGGTAAGGATTAAATGAGAAAATGTATATAAAGTACTGAAAACAGTGTTTAGCACATTGAGAGCACTGAGTAAAATGTTAGTGGTAGTAGTATGGTGGTGGTATTTAGGAAACATTGTCTAAGAAGCACAGAATAGAATAATTTGAAAATAAGTCAAGAAAAATATTTTTCCCAGTTTCTTAAGCATCACTATAAAATGCCTGCAGCCAGGCACGGTGGCTTATACCTGTAATCCCAGCACTTTGGGAGGCTGAGATGGGTAGATCACTTGAACTCAGGAGTTCGAGAACATCCTGGACAACATGGTGAAACCCTATCTCTACAAAAAGAAGAAAAAAAATTAGCTGGGTGTGGTATAGGTGTGCTACTTTAGTATAGGTGTGCTACTCGGGAAGTTGAGGTAAGAGAATTGCTTGAACCCAGGAGGTGGAGGCTGCAAGCGAGCCATGATCACGCTACTCCACTCCAGCCTGGGTGACAGAGTGAGACCTTGTCTCAAAAAAAAAAAAGCCTGCAAAACCAAGTGTACTTCACTGATTTGCCATTCTGGCATCCCTGTAATTTTCTCATTTTCTCTTATTCTAAAATATAGTCACCCTTCTATCTGGGGGCAGTTGGTTCCAGGACCCCTTGTGGATACCAACATCAAAGTTTCTTCGATATTCAGGTCTCTTCTATAAAATGGTGTGGTATTTGCTTATAGCCTATGAACATCCTCCCATGTACTTGAAATCATCTCTATATTATTTTTAATATCTAATACAGTGTAATTGCTATGTAAATAGTTGTTATGCTGCATTTTAAATTTTGTTTTACTTTTGATTGTGGCATTTTTTTGGTTTTTGATTTTTTTTGAGACAAGGTGTTACTCTTGGTCTCAAGATCACCCAAACCAGAGTACAATGATGTAACCATGGCTTACTGCAGCCATGAACTTCTGGGCTCAAATGATCTTCCTAAGTAGCTAGGGCTACGAGTGCACACTACCACGCTCGGCCAATTTTTTTTTTCTATTTTTTATAGAGACAGGGTCTCACTATGTTGCCTGGGCTGGTATTGAACTCCTAGCCTCAAGCAATCCTCCTGCCTCAGCATCCCTAAGTGCTGGGTTTACAGGTATGAGCCACACTGCACCTCGCTGTTTGGGAATTTTTTTTCAGTATTTTTTATTTGCAGTTAGTTGAGTCTGGATACAGAGGGCTGACTGTACTTATGTTCTCATAGCTTCAACAGCTCTTAATAATTTCAGAGGAGAAGCATTTTTAAGGTTGCAAATTAGTGAACCTAAGTCTTAGAGATTTCTTTTTGTTTGTTGACTTTACAAGAAAACATTTCTTCCAGTAGATTAATAATGAGCTAACATTTTTTTAAATATTTACTCTGTGCCATGCAGTTATAAGCACTTCACATTTAACCCTCATAGCAACTTCATAAGGAAGGTATCATTGTTAGCTCCATTTTATAGATGAGGAAACTGAGATAAGAAGTGCTTTGCTCAGAGTCACATGACTGGGAAGAGCAGAACCATGGTACTTTAAAACTGATGACACTTTCGCAGTGGATAACTTACTTCTAAATGCAAAATCTGTGCTCAAGATCTGACTTCCAGTAATTTCTGGCACATTTGGGTTTTAAAAACAATTGGTGGGACCCTTGATATGATGCAATAAGAATAGCACTCTAAATCTCTCAAGGACTTGTAAGTGTAGTTTAATCGTGAGAAAAAATCCCAATTGAGAGACATGCTACAAACTGCCTGCCTACAGTCCTCAAAACTATCAAGACCATCAAAAACAAGAGTCTGAGAACTACCACGGCCACCTTGAGGCTAGAGAGACATGACGAAACTAAATGTCATGTGGTGACCTGGATGGGATCCTGGAACAGAAAAAGAATCTCAGGCAAAAAGCAAGCACATTTGAATAAAGTTTGGACCTTAGTTGCTAATACTGTATCAATATTGGTTCATTAATTCTGATACATGTAGCACAGTAGGAGAAGATCTTAACAATAGGGGAAACCAGGTGTGGGGCAGACAGGAACTTTCTGTACTAGCCTTATAATGTTAATATTTCTTTTTCATTTTCTCTTACCCAGGGAGCAGATTTTAAGAGTAAAAGAAGATGAGAATGTTCCATTTCTACTGGTTGGTAACAAATCAGATTTAGAAGATAAAAGGCAGGTTTCTGTAGAAGAGGCAAAAAACAGAGCTGACCAGTGGAATGTTAACTACGTGGAAACATCTGCTAAAACACGAGCTAATGTTGACAAGGTAACATGTGACTCTCTTTACTACTGTGTCATGCTAAAATAGATTGGTTTGCTTTAACTTGACTCCATTTTGTCTAGAGAGTCTATGAAACTTTCAAATAGACATTTAATATATGTTGATTTTTATCATCCCTGAATGTTCAGATACATATTAGGAATTTTACTTCACCTTAGCTTCCCAACAGACATTAAAACATGAGACACTGCAGCTAAATGTACTTTTTTTTTTTTTTTTTTTTTTAAATACTGATGGCATTCCTGACCTTTTTCTTCCCCCTTTATCCTATTGGGGCTTTGGATAATTTAGAAGGAATTGTGTGAGTCCCAAGATTCCAGCACCACCAAACATTTTTATCTCTGACCTGATGCCTGCCCAAACCCACTTAAGTTCTTAAAAATAAGGGTACCTCCCAAGATGAAGCCCCCAGATAAGAGCATTTTAAAATCTCTCCTGCCACTGTACACTCCCCACCCTCAACCTTTGTTTTCTCCTGAAAGAGAAAGAAAGGAAAGGAAGTCCTCTGCCCTCCTTTCTTGTCTTCTCTCTTTATTCAGAGTGGCCCTTCCTGAAAACCAGATGTGGAACACCCCCAAGTACATTTCATCGCGCTGCCCTAGACCAGCTCCAGTATCTAGAAAGACTGCCCAGTAGGCTGAGGTAACACAGGATCTTAAAGGCCTCTAAGTGGGACCTTTCTTCAGCCTGCAAATATCTAGGCTCTACAGTAGTGCCTCTCAAACTCTACTGGAGAATTGTCTGTAAATTTTGATAAACACACATTCTTGGGTCTTAACCCCAGAGATTCGGATTCATTTGGTCTGGAATGGGGCTGAGAATTTGCACTTCTAGCAAGTGCTGCATGTGCTTGTAGATCTATAACCCTGATCCAGAAAGTACTAGGTTAAAAAAAAGTTGGAGATTTGTTCTGTTGTTTTGCTGTAGGTCTTAAGACAGTGTCATTGCTGTCTTAAGCTTATTAACTTTTTAGCACACTGTCCAATTCCTTTAGGTCCAAGATAGCTGTACAAAATGAGTACTACAGATTTCTATTTAGGATACTAGTTTTTTCTAAGGTTAAGGCTAGGGCGTGTGTGTGTGTGTGTGTGTGTGTGTGTGTGTGTGTGTGTGTGTGTGTGTGTTTTCTTAAATAACAGTTATTTCTCACGGTTCTAGGTGCCGGCGAGTCCAGGATCAAGGTTCTAGACAGTACGATTCTGGAGAGGGCTTTCTTCCTGATTTGCAGGAAATGTCTTACACCTTCCTGCTGTATCTTCACATGACACAGAGAGAGAGATAGCTCTCCTCATTCTTCTTACTAGGATACTGATCCCATTACAAGAGCCCTACCCTAGTGACATAATTACCACCCAAAGGTCCCATCTTTTATTGCCGTTGCGTAGGGGATTAGGATTTCAGTATATGAATTTTAGGGTGACACAAGCATTCAGTCCATAGCATGCCCTGTCATATTTTCCTGGGAACCATGGTTTCAGAACAAAGTAAGTAGGGCTTGGGTATTTCAGTTAGCTTCCATTTGGAAATGGGAACAAGAATACCTGCCTTCATAGGATTATTGTAAAGATTAAATGAAATCACATATGTAAAATGCTGCAGCCTATGCCTGACCTGTAGTAAGTCATTAGAAAATTACAGATTTAAAGAGACAATTTGTAGGGCAAATTTTTTCAATTACTAATGAAAATATATTTTAAGATTGAGGGTGTTTGTGATTTTGAAGGGCAACATTGAACATTACCATAGCATATATATACTTTATTTTCTCCTAATTGATGTCTTAAGCAGGTTGTAGAACACACTATAAAAACTGTTTGAACCTGAGGGGGAGTGTGGAAGAGATGCAGACACTGGCAGTGTTGTTACAACACAAGGACTGTGTTGTAACAGTCCTTGTGGTGGTCATCTGTTGGCATCAGAGGCCCTGGGAAATATTGTGTATGCATTATCACAACTCTTACAGGACAGTGAGAAAATGACCAAAAACCCAGGAAAAATGGTCCAAAAACAGCAACAGGCATGTCTTAGAAAGGAAACACAAATGGCCTTTAAACTGGAAAAGACGCTCAGTCTTACTTATAAAAAGGGAAGTACAACTTAAAAATATGGGGGATGTCCTTTTTTTACCTGTCACTTTGGGAGAAAAAGGCAGAGAGGTTGAGAATAGAATATACTGTTGGTGAGAGTATAGAAAAACAGGGAACCTCGGGCTGGGCGCAGTGGCTCATGCCTGTAATCCAAGCACTTTCGAGGCCAAGGTGGGTGGATCACCTGAGGTCGGGAGTTCAAGACCAGCCTGACCAACATGGTGAAACCCCATCTTTAAAAAAAAAAAGAAAGAAAGAAAGAAAAACAGGAACCTCTCATGTTGGTGGAAGGGCAGTTTTGTGATATCTATCAGAATTATGACCCAACAATTTAAGTCTTGAAAATGTATGATACAGACAAATCATGCACTCACGTATAAATGTATGTTCAGTGGTAGTCAGTGGAATGTTAACTACGTGGAAACATCTGAAGCATTATTTTTAGAAGCAAAAGACTGGAAATATCCAAGTGTTCAATAATGGACTGGTTTAAATAATGGAGTATTACCCAACCATTAAAAAGAAATGAGGATAGAACTAAATGTGCTGATATCAAATGATCTTTAGTTATAAAGTAAGTGAAACAAAGTGCAGAGTGGTGTCTAGTTTGCTGCCATGTGTTTTGAACACACATACATGCACGTTATCTATGTATGTATGATAAGGATAGGTAAGACTCTGGTACCTGTGGTTGCCTCCAGAGAATTAAGTCACAGTTTATACTCTTTTCACTGTAAATAACCTTGTGAACTTTTGGCCGTATTCATGGACAGTTGGCCCTAAAACAACACAGGTTTGAGCTGTGCAGATTTTTTTCGTAGATGCAGTCTGCCCTCCATGTCAGTGGGCTCTGCATCCACAACCAAATGCAGATGGAGAACACAGCAGGATGTGAAAACTGCGTATGCAGAGGGCTGGCTTTTTGTATCCGTAGGTTCCACAGGGTCAGCTGTGGGACTTGAGTAGGTACAGATTTTGGTATCCACAGGCATCCTGGAACCAGTCCCCCACAGATGCTGAGGTACAACTGTATTACTTTTTCAAGAAAGAAAAAGGTATAGGCTCGTTTTAGTTACTATGGCTGTGTAACAAAGTACACCCCAAAACCTTTCTGGGTAAAACAATTGTTTATTCTGCTGATACATTCTGTGGCTAAGAATTTGAACAGGGCACAGTGGAAGTGGCTTGGCTCTGCTCTGCAGTGTCTGATGCCTCAGCTGAAAAGCTTCAAGTCTGGACACTGGAAATACCTAACCTTAGGTTCTGAAGGCTTGTTCGCACATGTCTGGCTCAGCCAGTTGATGCTGGCTGTTATCCAAGGATGCCTCAGTTCCTCTCCAGGTGGGCTCCTCCATGTGGCCTTTTCCCTGTGTGTTAGTTTAGGCATCCTCACAGCATAGTGGGCAGAGCCTCCAAGGGCAAGTGTTACAAGAGAATAAGAACCAGGCAGAAACCATACAGCCTTTTATGACTTAGTCTCGGAAGTTATGCAGCATTATTTCAGCCTCTTGCTACAGATTGGAGGTAGTCACAAAGTCTCACCTAGGTTGAGAAGGAAGAGGAATCAACTTCACCTCTTGAGGGAAAGTGGCAGGATTCTGGAAAAGCACATAGGAAACATTGCTGTGGCCAGTTTCAGATAATACAGTCTGCAGTCAGTGGTCACCTCTCCAAAACAGAATTACATTAAATAAGGCTGCTTGTAAAATGAGGTGCAAATCCATACTGAAGACTATAATTTTGTGTACTGCTACATCCTGTAGAGTGGCTACCAGATAAACTATCTCAGTGGCTATGTAAAAGTCATTTGCAGTAACTGTTCCATTTCCAGAATTAGGTTATACTTGTCTTCGTGGTTGTTTTCCTGAGGAAATAATCTTAAGAGTCAGAAGAGCTAATATTTATTTGTGCTTATAAGAGCCAGGCACTATGGTAAGTACGAACTATTTAATCCTTAATTGTGTGAGGCATAGATACTCTTCTGATGCTCATTTTTTAGATGAGGAAGATGAGAGTGTGGGGAGAATACATAACTGGCTCAAGGTCACAGGATTCGTGGTGGCATCTGCTGCCTCTGGGTCTGCCCAACTCTGGTGCTCACATTCTTTCTTAACTATTTTACTCAAAACAATGGTTGGGGCCAGCCACGGTGGCTCACGCCTATAATCCCTTTACTCTGGGGGGGCCAAGGCAGGCAGATTACTTGAGCCCAAGAGTTTAAGACCAACCTGGGCAACATGGCAAAACCCCATCTTTACAAAAAGTACAAAAATTAGCCAGGTGTGGTGGTGAATGTCTGTAGTCCCAGTTAGTCGGGAGGCTGAGACAGGAGGATTGCTTGAGCCCAGAAGCCAGAGGCTGCAGTGGGCCCAGATAATACCACTACCCTCCAGCCTAGGTAATAGAGCAAGACCCCATCTCAAAAACAAAACAAAACAATGGTTGGAATAGCCAGTGTATTTCCCATTTCTTACGTCATCCACTACTAGAAGCCTGATCACAAATTTTCAGGAATAACAAGTGTTATTTCCTTCTATTAAATTTCAAAATGTTATGCTTTGTCACAGAACAAATGCTAGCTCTCCGTAAGATCATTGGCTGATACCTTATCCTCCTCTGGGTTCCACATAGACCATTGGGTAAAAGTTTCAAAGATGCAGATTGTAAACCTACTCATGAAAAAGTATCATAGCCACCAGAGCTAGGGCATGGCATGTCTCAGGAGGCCATGCTTGTCACAGAGGGATCACCCCAAGGCTAGAGGATCTAGGAAAACCTACTTGTGTACTCATTGGTTTCATTCAGTGACCTTGTTAGTACCCTTCTAGCTAAATGCTCTGCTTCTTAATTCACAGCTCCAAGGTTGCTCTTGATTTTTAAAAACATCTTGGCAGAACAGAGAGAAGTTGAACTAGTATTAACAGATGTCCAAAGGGGCAGTGTCAAGAGAATCAGTTTTATGTTGAGGAGAGAATTTTGGTAGAAATATACGGTATTTTTTGGAAAATATCATATCTGGGTTTTTTCACTGTACAAGTAATACATGCATACATACTATGTAAAGAAAAATTCATAATACGGAAACATAAGGAGGAAAAGTGAGTCACTTTTCTCCCATATTTCACTCCCCTCCCCTCCCTTTTAGTAACCAGTGCTAACACGGGAGTGTCTTTCCAGACGTTAAAAGCAGGCATACATATCTCTAAGGGGAAGTTTGTGTTTGCTTGTTTTTCCCCCCTAATTTTAATAGGATTTGTGTATATATATACACACACTCACACTATATTTATGTCTGTAGGTACAGTGCACATTTCTGTGGTTTGCTTTTTAAATTTTATGACAAATCTCATAGCTCTTCCATGTCACTGCATATAGATGTATCCACATTCTTTTTAAAACCACAAAGTATTCCATGGTTAGGCTTTCCCATAATTTAGCCATTTTCCTATTAATGACATTTGTTTGTTACAGCACTGTTCACAATAGCCAAGATACAGAACCAATACCAATGCTAACAACAGATGAATGAATAAAGAAAATGTGATATATACACTATGCAATACTATTCAGTCATTGAAAAGGATAAAATTCTGTCATTCATGGCAATATGGATAGAACTAGAGAAAATTAAGTGAAATAAGCCAGGAACAGGCAGTTAAACACTGCATGTTCTCACTCATATGTAAAAGTTTAGAAAAAGTTGATCTCATAGAAGTAAAAAAAAGAACAGAGGATACTAGAGCCTGGAATGGGAAGGATAGGGAGAGATTTGTTAAATTATACGGAATTACAGCTAGATAGGAATGAGCTCTAGTGTACTATGCTACTGCAGATGACTATACTTGATAATACATAGTTTCAAATACCTGAAAGGAGGATATTGAATATTCCCAACACAAATAATAAATGATTGAGATGATGGATATGCTTATTACCCTGATCTGATCACTGTACATTGTGTATTAAAACATCACTGTGTGCTCTGTGAATATGCGTCAATTAAAAAGATAAAATTCAATCCAAAATAAAATTTGAAATTAAACCTTCATATAATATCCTTTTCTTAGTGATTTATCTGCATTAGAAAGCAGTACTGGGAATACTCTAATAATTACATTTAGTTAGAATTGAGACCTCCTGCCCTAGCTAGTTAGCCAGAGACTTGAAACAGAGGTCTTCTGAAATTCCTACTCTGGGGGAATAGAATCACAACCAGTGGGGGCAAGAACTCATGTGTTTTATGTCATCATTGTGTTTCATTCTGTTGCATACTGTGTGTGTGTGTGTGTGTGTGTGTGTGTGTGTGTGTGTGTGTGTGTGTGTGTGATATGCTCAATTTTTCCCTTTAACCATTTATGCTTCTTCATGTTGGTCCTATGTCTGTTTGACTCAGCCCATTCATTTTTGATAGCTACCTTGCTTTCTGATTTAAAATTTATACTCCTTCAGATCAGGAATCAGCCATTCATCTAAGGAACTCAGGTTCTGTTTAAGAAGAATGGTATTTAGCAGCCACAGCATAGGTACTTAATTTGCTTGTTGCTGTTGGGTTGTCATTTTTCAGTGAATAGTGCTAGGAAATAGGTATTATTAAAAGGAAAGAAATATGTGATCATGTTATTTCCAATTCAAATTTAACATTACAAATGTTTACCTCTTTGATTTGTATTTATATCTTTTCTCTTACACTGAAAATCTTGGTTCCTAAATTGCACTAACATAATTCCTTTGCATTAGTCTTCAGTGTATGTAAAATAGTTCCAAAAGAGCAACATTGCTGTCACAAACAAACTAAAATGAAGTTTGGCTGGGTGTGGTGGCTCACACCTCCCAGCACATTGGGAATCTGAGGCGGGTGGATCATCTGAGGTCAGGAGTTTGAGACCAGCCTGGCCAACATGACAAAACCCCATCTCTACTAAAAATACAAAAATTAGGCCGGGCGTGGTGGCTCACGCCTGTAATCCAAGCACTTTGGAGGCCAAGGCGGGCGGATCACCTGAGGTCGGGAGTTCAAGACCAGCCTGACCAACATGGTGAAACCCAGTCTTAAAAAAAAAAAAAGAAAAAGAAAAAAAAAATTAGCCAGGCGTGGTGGCTCACGTCTGTAATCCCAGCTACTTGGGAGGCTGAAGCAGAAGAATCTCTTGAACCTGGGAGGCAGAGGTTACAGTGAGCTAAGATTGTACCATCACACTCCAGCCTGGGCAACAGAGACTCTGTCTTAACCAAAAGAAAAAAAAGTTTAAGATTTGTCTTTGTTGTTGTTGTTTAATTGGAATTTTGTTTCTACTTTTATCCTTAACATCTATTCTAAAATAAATACTTTATATGCTATGTTTTACAGACCTTTGAAATAATTCCTCTGTATGACTATTGTCACCAACTTGGAATATCGTCAGTCTTGTTTTTTTCTGGGGTTTTTTTGTTGTTTTTCTTTTTTTTTTTGGTTTTTGGTTTTTGAGTTTTTTTTGAGATGGACTCTCACTTTGTTGCCCAGGCTGGAGAGATCAATGGCACAATCTCTGCTCACTGCAACCTCCGCCTCCTGAGTTCAAGTGATTCTCCTGCCTCAGCCTCCCGAGTAGCTGGGATTATAGGCATACGCCACCACACCTGGCTAATTTTTGTATTTTTATTAGAGACAGGATTTTACCATAGTGACCAGGCTGTTCTTGAACTCCTGACCTCAGGGAACCCCTTCCTCAGCCACCCAAAGTGCTGGGGTTATAGGCATGAGCCAAAATGCCTGGCCAGTCTTAACTTGTTTTAATTTGATTTTCAATTTTTAGGGTTTGTATTTTATTTTTATTTTTATTTTTCTTGAGACTGAGTCTCACTCTGTTGCCCCGGCTGGAGTGCAGTGGCATAATCTTGGCTCACTGCAACCTCTGCCTCCCAGGTTCAAGCGATTCTCGTGCCTCAGCCTTCCATGTAGCTGGGATTATAGGCACACACCACCACACCCAGCTAATTTTTGTATTTTTAGTAGAGACAGGGTTTCGCCATGTTGGCCAAAGTAGTTTAGAACTCCTGATTTCAGGTGATCTGCCCGCCTCAGCCTCCCAAAGTGCTATGATTACAGGTGTGAGTCACCGTGCCTGACCTAATTTATTTTTGAATATGTAAAACACCAATGTCTCTAAAGTAGATATTCTATAACAAGATATATTCAGAGATGCCTCACTCTTCCGTGTACTCTCCTTTCTCCTTCTTGAAAATGAAGTTGATTATTAGGGTTTGGTTTATTATTTTGTTGTTCTTTGTGCAAGGGCAAACAAATACATATGTACTCCTGCCCTACACACACAGGTAGCACTCTATCTGCTATTCTGCACCTTGCTTTTTTCAGTTAGTTTTCACTAGAAAACCAGAGGCACATTAGGAAAGGCCACAGCAGTCATGATATACACGCACTTCTTTACTCACAGCACTCATTATCACTTTAATATTTCTTGCTTATCTTTAGTCTTAATGAGTTTTTTAATGCTATAAGTAAAAACTTATTTTTTAAAATCCAGAATTCAAAAGTGGTCATAAAGTTATTCCTCCTTTTATCATACACTCTCAGGTGTTTATGTGCAGTGTGAGTGTGTAGCCTTCCAGACCCTTCTATGTTAGAGAACAGAGGAATTTGTTATTGAAATTTAACTTTGAATTGTTACACTCATAATTTTTTTAGTTACTATGCTACTATCTCATTATTTACCAGTTCCTAGACATCAAACGAAAAACTGATAAATTCTCAAATATAGAGTAACAAAGTTGTTTGGTAGTGTCTGGTATCCAGATGATAAAGGAAAAGTCAGCTTCGTTTCTAAAAATGGAGCTGAAGAAACTAAGTTATGAAATATAATCGAATTACTAAATATAAATTTAAGAGTGTGTATGTGTGTGTGTATACATACATATATATATATATATAATTTTTTTTTTTTTTTTTTTTTTTTTTGAGACACAGTCTCACTCTCTCGCCATGCTGGAGTGCAGTGGCATGATCTTGGCACACTGCAACCTCCGCCTCCCGGGCTCAAGCAATTCTCCTGCCTCAGCCTCCCAAGTAGCTGGGACTACAGGCACATGCCACCACACCCAGCTAATTTTTTTTATCTTTAGTAGAGATGAGGTTTCACCATGTTGGCCATGATGGTCTCAATCTCCTTAACCTCATGATTCGCCCACCTCAACCTCCCAAAGTAGGCGTGAGCCACCACGCCCAGCAATTAAGTGTATATTATTAAATACAAATTAATAAAATACATGTATTGATTATAAAGTACTTAGATATAATTCATTGAGTTTTGTCTTTGGGGCTATCATCACCTTATAGCACTTTTTAAATTTTTGTCTTAAAAACTGGAACAGAAAGATCAGGTTTTATTAAATATGAACATTTTTACCATAAAGTGTAATTCAGAAAATTTCCTAGGTTTCTTCTTTTTTCAAGATACTAAGAAAATCAGGCTTTAGTTTTATGTTTTCTGCTCTCTACTCCCAAACAAAAGCTCTTAAATATTTATTCTTCTATTATCTCCAAAGTTTACTGCTATGATTTGGAGAAGTACTAAGTTCATATGTCTATTTGCTTTATTTATCCTATTTTTTTTCTAGGTATTTTTTGATTTAATGAGAGAAATTCGAGCAAGAAAGATGGAAGACAGCAAAGAAAAGAATGGAAAAAAGAAGAGGAAAAGTTTAGCCAAGAGAATCAGAGAAAGATGCTGCATTTTATAATCAAAGCCCAAACTCCTTTCTTATCTTGACCATACTAATAAATATAATTTATAAGCATTGCCATTGAAGGCTTAATTGACTGAAATTACTTTAACATTTTGGAAATTGTTGTATATCACTAAAAGCATGAATTGGAACTTCAATGAAAGTCAAATTTACTTTAAAAAGAAACTAATGTGGCTTCACCAAGAAGCAGAGTTCAACTTATTTCATAATTGCCTACATTTATCATGGTCCTGAATGTAGCGTGTGAGCTTGTGTTTCTCGGGCAGTCTTTCTTGAAATATTAAAGAAGTGAGATGGGGGTGGGAGTAGGAGGAGAGGTGACTTCCTCTGGTGTTTATTATAAAGCTTAAATTTTATATCATTTTAAAATGTGTTAGTCTTCTACTGCCTTGAAAAATGACAATTGTGAACATGATAGTTAAACTGTACCACTTTTTTTAACCATTATTATGCAAAATTTAGAAGAAAAGTTATTGGCATGGTTGTTGCATATAGTTAAACTGAGAGTAATTCATCTGTGAATCTGCTTTAATTACCTGGTGATTAACTTAGAAAAGTGGTGTAAACTTGTACATGGAATTTTTTGAATATGCCTTAATTTAGAAACTGAAAAATACCCGGTTATATCATTCTGGGTGTGTTCTTACTGACACCAGGGGTCCACTGCCCCATGTGTCCTGGTGAGAAAATATATGCCCAGCATGGAGTACAGCTTTTGTATAGAAGATTCTTGAGAAGTAACTGTCCGAATTTAAAATGTGTGCCATACTCTGGTTCTTGAAAATAAGATTCCAGAGCTCTTTGATCACTTTTAATAAACTGCAAGGTCATTTTAAATGAAGGGCCAGCATACACTTACAAGATCATTTTCAACTGCGAGGATTCAGCACCAGTTACTTTTGAATGAACCCTCCTATTCTCTAAGATGCTGGTTCCTGGAGATTACTTTCTGCCAGTGGTAAGCATGTAAGTGTTAAGTTTTTAATCTCCTGGGAGCAGGGCACAGGAAGAAAATGTCAGTAGTGCTAATGCATTTTGCACTAGAACACTTCGGGAAAATATTCATGCTTGCCATCTGTTCATTTCTAAATTTGTACTCATGAAGTTACAGTTTGGTACAGAAATTATTAGGAGTAATTCTTGTCTGCTTATGTTCATAATAAAGAACACTGTAGCTACATTTTCAGAAGTTAACATCAAGCAGTCAAACCTGGGTACAGTGCAGAAAACGTGTGGCACACACTGACCAAACATTAGTCTGTGTCACCATTGTGTGGTGTTCCTGCTGGAAGAATTCTAGCACGCTATTTGGGGACATAACTTCAGTGGGAAATATGCCACTTTCAGATTTTTTTTTTTCCTTTTTGCAGTGGAGCTAGGACAATTGATTCAACGCAGTATTTTTTTCTTTTTGCTCAGTCCTAATTTCAACAGGTCAAAGATGTGTTCAGGCATTCCAGGTAACGTGTGTACGTAAAGTTAAAAATAGGCTTTTTAGGAACTCACTCTTTAGATATTACATCCAGCTTCTCATGTTAAATATTTGTCCTTAAAGGGTTTGAGATGTACATCTTCCATTTTGTATTTCTCATAGGCTATGCCATGTGCAGAATTCAAGTTACCAGTGTAACACTGGCCAGCGGGCCCAGCAATCTCCATGTGTACTCATTACAGTCTTATTTAACCAGGGGTCCTAACCACTAACATTGTGACTTTGCTTTGAGACCTTTCCTCTCCTGGGTACTGAGGTGCTATGAAGCCAACTGACAAAGATGCATCACGTGTCTTAGGCTGATGCCACTACCCAATTTGTTTATTTGCAATTTGAGCCATTTAAAGACCAATAAACTTCCTTTTTTAAAATGTTTGTGGTGTTACTTGATGTTTACAATGTAATGTGTAACATTCAAATGTACCAACTGGGGCGTCTTTACCAAACAACTACATCTTTTGAACTCTCAGTTTGGAGACTTCTTTTGTGTAATGCCAGATTTCCTAAAAACAGTATCAGCATTGCTAAGATTTAATCAAGGCTCAGAAATGGAAGGACTCGTGTACAGGTACATTGAAGATACTCTGTGTGGTCATGAAATGACAGATGTGTACATTACTTTTAGAATGCTACTGAACTCTAGAATGAATAGGTGACAGCTTTATATTCATTTTCTAATCAGAATGACCCCCAGAGAATTTCCAAATTGTGGGAGGCATGACACCCTATTACCATTTCACCAAGCTTCAGGCCAACATTTGATGTCTGGAGGGAAAGTGTGACCTATTAACTATTGAACAGCCTGTGAGTTAGAAACAATCTGGCCCAATATGGAGAACAACCTTTCAAAATCCAGTTCATTTTAATTTCGTAACTCATAAGCAGTGCTAGAATGAGCACATTTAAGTTATAATTGGCATAATTTTAAATCACTGTGTGCACACATTCTTAATACCATTATGGAATATGATGTTAAATACTAGGCCCCAGGTGGACACTGTGGCACACACCTGTAAACCCAGCACTTTGAGAGGCCACGGCAGGAGGACAGCTTGAGCCCAGGAGTTCAGGACTAGCCTGGACAACATAATGAGACCCCATTTACAAAAAGTAAAAAAATTTAGCCAAGCATGGTCTTGCTCACCTGAATGAGTTAGAAAGTCATGTCTCAAAATTTTATGAGAAGAATGTAAAATTTGGCAACATTACATTACTACCTTAAGCTATCAAAGCAGTTACTAAAATTCCAGTAGAGGTTTCAGAGTGATCCAGTGTTAGAAGTCTCCTTTAGGCTAAGTCTGTAATCCCAGCACTTTGGGAGGCTGTGGTGGGCAGATTACTTGAGCCCAGGCATTGAAGACTACCCTGGGCAACATGGTGATACCTCATCTCTACAAAAAGTCAAAATATTAGCTAGGCACAATGACATGCACCTGTAATATCCCAGCTACCAGGGAGTCTGAGGCAGGAGGATCTGTTGAGCCCAGGACTTTGAGGTAGCAGTGAGCTGTGATCAAGCCACTTCAATCCAGCCGTGGAGGGCAAAGTGAGACCCCATCTGTAAAAAAAAAAGCCTTTGGTGAATTACTTTTGAAGTCGAGACTGGCAGGTCAGTAAAGGTCTTTGTGCCTTTAGTATTCAGGTCTGCATGCAGCTACTGTAGACAATGCCTGTAGATGCATGGCAAATGGGCAAGAAGTGAAGTTTGGTATCTATTCTCAACAGGACCCAGACACCATTGATGGGGATGGGGGAGAGCGTGGAGGAACAGTTAACATCTGTTTAAGAGAGGCTATGAAACACATGAAAACTTGTAAGACAAATCTGATAGAAAAACTGTCAGATACGTGATAAAAGATTGCTTTTATCAGAAGCCCCAAGGAAAATAAACAGAAAAGCATTTAGGTGCTTGCAAGCATATAGCACTTAGAAAATACTCCTAATGACAATATTTGTGTTTGTTGAATTGGAAGCAGATATGAGAGCTAACTTCCAAGCCGCTGCTGACAAGCAAAATAGTCTATAAAGGATGTGAAGTGGATTTCAGGTTGTAGCCCTGAGATTTACATCATCACATGCCAGGTCTTTTATTTGTTTATGGACTGATCTTTGTAAAGAATGTCATATTTGGCTGGGCACGGTGGCTCACACCTGTAATCGCAGTACTTTGGGAGGCCAAAGCAGGTGGATCACCGAAGTCAAGAATTTGAGACCAGCCTAGCCAACATGGTGAAACCCTGTCTCTACTAAAATTACAAAAATTAGCCGGGCGCAGTGACACACACCTGTAAACCCAGCTACTTGGGAGGCTGAGGCAAGAAAATTGCTTGAAGCCAGGAGGCAAAGGTTGCTGTGAGCTGAGATTGCGCCACTGCACTCCAGGCTGGATGACAGAGCTTTTTTTCTTTCTCAAAAGAAAAAAGAAAATAAAAAAAGAATGCCAGATTCAATGGGTATATATTTAGATGTTTTTCCTAGAATCCTGGAAGTTGGCCTAAAATACATCTTAGAAGCCATTTCCTCAGTTTACAGATCAGAAGAAAGATAATTTGCACAGGATCACAGGAGTAATGTAAGAACCAAAATTAGAATGCAGAGCTTCAATTAAAAAAGGAAAAAAGAAAAGAAAGGCATGGTGGCACATGCCTATGGAAGGTGAGGTGGGAGGATCACCTGAACCCAGGAGTTCGAGACTAGCCTGGGCAACAAAGTGAAAACTCACTGCCCCCCCCCCAAAAAAAAGATGCATCTGTCTTCTTTTCTTTTTTTTTAGAGACAGGGTCTCACTCTGTTGCCCAGGCTGGAGTGCAATGGCATGATCATAGTCCACTGCAGCCTCAACCTCCTGGACTCTAGTGATCCTCCTACTTCAGCCTCCTGAGTAGCTGAGATTAGCGGCATGAGCCACCACATCCAGCTGAGTCGTCGGTCTAATTCAAGCTCTTCCCACTTACCTTTCCAAGTTCTGGATAGGGCTGAGGGTGTTTTAAATGGAGACAGCACAACAGTCTGAGAGTTCCCAAGAGCATGATGAACTGAAATTCAAATTTGGCTTCCATCCCTTCTCATTTGTCTTGAGGAACTTCCTTGAACCCCAGGTTCTTCACTGTAAAACTCCTAGTCAGTGCCTAATTTCTGGGGTTGTTGTGAGGATTTTACAGAGAATAACCTATTTTTAGTAATTTAGCATTTTTAGTATATATATTTTAAAATGCAGAGAAAAGTTCTCCCTGTGGCTGGCCCCCATTCTCTGTAAAAGCAGTTTCTGTGTGACATTCTGCTTGGCACTAATTAAACCATTGACAGTACCACTCAAGTCCATGTTTTATGTTGGAAAGAGGAAACTGGGAGACTCTAGTTTAAGGACCAGAGATTCGGGTTGTCACACCTTTGTATTCACTGAGTCTTAGCACTGAAAGGACCCTCAGATGGCAAGTCATGGGAACAAAGAAGTAAAGTCTGCAGTGACCAGGTGGCCTGTGCAAGGTGACAGCTAGAAAGACTTAAACCTGCACTGCTGGCTGGGTGAGTCCTTTGTGTTCTTTCTACCCCACTCTAGTATCTTTCATCAATATCTGGAGCTCCTGCCAGGGAGATGGGGGGTATGGAGCATAAGGACCCTGGAAGGAAGAACAGGTCAGAGACACCTGTCTAGTTACAGAGAGAGCTCCTCTCTCAGTCTCACTGAAGGCCTGGAGCACTGAGGGAGAGGGCAAACTTGAGAGACCTGTGGGGGATGAGTATTCTCTTTGGCCCCTGATAATGAAAGCTGACCGAGAAGAGGTCTTCAATACACTTTTACTCATTGACTAAGAGACTGGAGACACCAAATCATTCAACATTTCAACCCTTGATTTGCAGAGAGCACATGGCTAAGCACTGATGAAGAATTTCATTCTCAAAGAATTTGTTAGAGCAACCCGAGGTACCAGCTCCAAGAACTTGCGGGGTTTGACTTTCAGGCTCCGTTGTATTGGGTGTGAGTGAGTCTGCACTTTGGGAATTATGAGCTGGTTCACTGACTCAAACCACTAAACTAAAGTAGCCTTCCTTCACCTTGATTCTCTATTTTGAGGGTGAACTTGCATCACCAAAGACAAATCTTCTTGAGAGGGCCAGTAGCATAAGTGGAGTGTGGAGGTGAAGGGGCACAGACACCTACATATCACATCACATCTTGAGTCTCTCTTATCCTTCCCCAGCACACCACACTCCCACAGTCCCTGAAAGAAAATTCTGTCTCAGGAAAGTGATAGTAAATGAGAATGATAATACATGATAAAATCAGCAAAATAAATTGTGAAACCTATGTCACAGTTGTATTTATTCTGAGACACAATAATATTCAGGAGCCTGTATCAACACAAGATTTTGAAACAATAGAAAAAGGAAAACAGGAAAATGCTGAACAGCAGCTGCAGCCTCTGGTGAAAAGGCTGGCCGGTACCATATCCAGGCAATATCCGTGTCCCACTGCATATCTGCCAAAGAGAGAAGGAAACATTTGATTCCAGGAAATCAGCAACTGCTTTGGGAGTTTGCTCCACTGCTGGGAGGAGGCTTCATATGAAGCATTTAATGAAATCTGGTCATTAAAAAGTGTGTAGCATCTCCCCTTCTTGCTCCTAGCATCTTGCTCCTGCTTCGCCATGTGACATGTCTCCCCCGCTTTTACTTTCTACCATGATTGTAAGCTTCCTGAGGCCTAAGAAGCTAGCAGATGTTGCCACCATGCTTCCTGTATAGCCTGCAGAACCATGAGCCAATTAAACCTCTTTTCTTTATAGATTACTCAGTTTCAGGTATCTCTTTATAGCAATGCATGAACAAAGTAATACAGAAAATTGGTACCAGGAGGGAATATTGCTATAAGGAGACCAGAAAATGTGGAAGCAACTTTAGAATTGGGTAATGGGCTGAGGTTGGAAGAGTTTGGAGAGCTCAGAAGATAGGAAGATGAGGGAAAGTTTGGAACTTCTTAGAGTTGGGTTAAATGCTTGTGACCAAAATGGTGATAGTGATATGGACAATGAAGTCCAGGCTTCTGAGGTCTTAGATGGAAATGGCAAACTTACTGGGAACTGGAGCAAAGGTCATGCATATTATACCTTAGCAGAGAGTCTGGCTACATTGTGTCCATGCTCTAAGGCTCTTTGGAAGTTTGATTTAGGGTATTTGGTGGAAGAAATTTCTAAGCAGAAAAGCATTCAAGACATAATCTGTCTTCTTCTAACAGTCTATGCTCACATGCAGGAGCAAAGAAATGACTTGATGGTGAAATTTATATTTATTTATTTTTTAATTAATTTTTTTGAGACAAGGTCTCACTGTGTCACCCAGACTGGAGTGCAGTGGCATGATCTTGGCTCACTGCAACCTCTACCAACTGGGTTCAAGCAATTCTCCTGCCTGGCAAGTAGTTGGGACTACAGGCATGCACCACTACACCCAGCTAACTTTTTTTGTTTTTGTTTTTAGTAGATACAGGGTTTTGCCATGTTGCCCAGGTTGATCTGCCTCAGCCTCACAAAGTGTTGGAATTACAAGCATGAGCTGCCACATCCAGCTGGAATTTACATTTAAAAAGGAAGCAGAGCATAAAAATTTGGAAAATTTGCAGCCTGGCCATGTGGCAGAGGAAGAAAAAGCTTTTTAAAGAGAGGAATTCAAGCAGGTCGTGAGGCAACCATTTGCTAGAGAAATTTGCGTAACTAAAAGGGAGGCAAGTGCTAATAACCAAGACAATAGGGAAAAGGCTTCAGAGGCATTTCAGAGAACTTTGTGGCAGCCCCTCCCATCACAGGCCCAGAGGCCAAGTAGGGAAGAATGGTTTCATGAGCCAGACCCAGGGTCCTGCTGTCCTACACAGCTTGGGATGCTGATCCCTGCATCCTGGCCATGCCAGTTTCAGCCAGGGCCAAAAGGGGCCCAGGTACAGCTTGAGCTGCCACTTGGGAGAATGTAAGCCTTAAGCCTTAATGACTTCCACTTGGTGTTAAGCCTGCAGGCACACAGAATGCAAAAGTGAAGTAGGCTTGGGAGCCTCTGCCTAAATTTCAGTATGGAAAAGCCTGGGGTGTCCAGGCAGAAACCTGCTACAGGGGTGGAGTCCTCAAAAAGAATTTTTATTTAGGGTGATACCAAGGAAAAATGTGGGGTTGGAGCCCCCACATAGAGACCCCCACTGGGGCGCCTTCTAGTGGAGCTATGAGAAGGGCCCACCACCCTCCAGATCGCAGAATCGTAGATAAACCAGCAGCTTGTATCCTGCACTTCGAAAATACACAGGCACTCAACATCCTGTGAGAGCAGTCTCAGGGACTGAACCATGAGAAGGCACTGAGGCAGAGTTGCCAAAGACCTTGGCAGACCACCCCTTGCACCACTGTGTCCTGGATATGGACATGGAGTCAAAGGAGATTATTTTGGAGCTTTAAGGTTTAATCACTGCCTTGCTGGGTTTTGGACTTGCATGGGACCTATTGCCTCTTCTTTTGACCAATTTCCCCCCTTTTGTAAAGGGAATGTTTACTCAATGCTTGTACCCCCACTGTACCTTGGAAGTAACTAACTTGTTTTTGATCTACAGGCTCATAGGTGGAAGGGACTTTCCTTGTCTCAGATGAGACTTTGGACTTTGGAGTTAATGCTGGAATGAATTAAGACTTTCGGGGCTGTTGTTGGGAAGGCATGATCGATTGTATTTTGCAATGTAAAAAGGACATGACATCTGGGAGGGGTCAAGGGCAGAATAATATAGTTTGGATATTTGTGTTGAATTGTAATCCCCAATGCTGAAAGAAGGCCTTGTGGTAGGCGTTTGGGTCATGGAGGTGAATCCCTCATGGCTTAGTGCTGTCTGTGATAGTGAGTTCTTGTCAGAACTGGTCGCTTAAAAATGTGTAATGCCTCCCTGCTCTTCTTGCTCCTGCTCTCGCCATGTGACATATCTACTCACCCTTCACCTTCTGCCATGACTGTGGCCTCCAGAGAAGCTGCGCAGATGTCAGCACCATGCTTTCTGTAAAGCATGCAGAACCATGAGCCAATTAAATTTTTTCTTTAGAAATTACCTAGTCTCAGGTATTTTTTTATAGCAATGGAAGAAATGGACTAACACAGCAGGGTAGCAACATGAAATGCTTCTGAAATTCCTACACATGGGGAGCAAGCTCCTTCTGTTCATTCATTCTTTTCTTCATTCATTCATTCATCAATTTATCAAACAGTTTTTTGAAAACCAGTGGAGCACAGACCTTCTCCATCCTTACCACTTCTATTCTAATCCAAGCTGAATGATCTCACCTGAGTTATTGCTGTAGCCTCTCAGTTTTTCACACCATACCCACTCTTGCTCCCTTCTCCCCTGCCTTTCCACCCATCCATCCTGGATACCACAATCAGAGCAAAATGAAGGTATAAGCATTCCTCCCTTTGCTTAAACCATTCCAGTAACTTCCCATTCTTTTTAAGATGAAATACAGGATGCTAAAATTAATGCTGTGAGCTGCAAAATGGCCCACCAAAGATGTCCATGTCCTAATTCCCAGAACCTGTGGATATGTTATCATCTTATATGGCAAAAGGGACTTTGCAGGTGTGATTAAGTTAAGGGTTTTGAGATGAGGAGACTATCCTGGCTTATCTCGGTGGGTGCAAGGTAATCTTAAGGGTCTTTCTAAGATGGAGGCAGGAGAGTCAGAGTCAGAGAGTCAGAGAAGGAGATGGGAAGATGCAAGCAGAGAATGAGGGTTGTAATGCCAGGAGCCCAGGAATGCAGGCAGCCTCTAGAAGTGGGGAAATGCCAAAGCGGATCCCCCACTAGAGCCTCCAGAAGAAACACATGCAGCTCTGCTGACAACTAGACTCTAGCTCCATAAAACCCATTTTGGACTTCTGACCTTCAGGACTGTAAGATAAGCTTGTGCTGTTTCAAGTCACTAAATTTGAGATAATTTGTCACAGCAGCAACAAGCTTTCCCCCATCTTACACTATGCTCCTTCCCTCTGGCACTCCATGTTTCAGCCATACTCATTTCTTCTAGACTTTCTCAATTCAGGGCCTTTGCACATGCTAGTCCCACTGCTGGAAAACCTCTTTTACATTCCTCTTTAGCTAGCACAGCAACCACCATTGGTTCCTACCCCAGATTTATTCCTTTTCCTTTCTGGTAGAGCCCAGTTTTCTTCAGGAATCCACTCTTTTCTGTATGAAAAGAGGCCCAAGGCTCAATTCTAGCTCCAGGGAGTGAATCATGGTTGATTGGTCTAAGCAAATAGGATGGTTCCATTTCCGTTGCCATCAATTGGGTTAGGATTGCTGTGATTCTAGCCAGTAAGACTTGGGATGCTGCCTCAAAACTTCATGGGAAGATTTTCTACTATAAGTAGATGCACAGGGAGTAGTGGCTCCTCTTCTGTTGGTTTGTCTCTGCACATAACATCTGGAACCGTGAAAGCCATCTTTCCAATATGAGGGGAAATGAGCTGACACTGACAATAGCAAGAGGAAGATGAAGGAAACATGGGGTTTTCTGTTTGTTTGTTTGTTTGTTTTTAATTATTGACAAGGTCTTGCTCTGTCAGCCAGGCTGGAGTGCAGCAATGCAATTATAGCTCACTGCAGCCTCAAACTTCTGGGTAAAGCGATCCTCTCACCTCAGCCTCCCAATTAGCTAGGACTATAGGCACGTGCTACCATGCCTGGCTAATTTTTCAATATTTGTAGAGATGAGGTCTCACTACATTATCCAGGCTGGTCTCAAGCTCCTTGCCTTAAGCAATCCTCCCACCTCAACCTCCCGAGGGACCTGGGTTCTTGATGACATTGTTGAACTGCTGAATTGTCTAATGTGGAGTATCTTTATTTCTGGGATCTTATATGGGATGATCCATTGTCCTTATTGTTGAGTCAACTAAGTTAGGATTTTCAATACCTGAAGCCAAAAACATCCTAACTGATAAACAAGGTTAATTCCTTCTCATCCTCCAGACTGAAGCTTCTTATCCCTCAGGCTGATTGTTACTTTCTAAGGGAAGCCTCCCTGAGCTTTCTGACTAATCAAGTCCCCACCCGTTAACTCTATGTATCCTCCTATGGAACACTTAGCAGCAATTGTACATTTATTGGCACAACTATTTAATTAATGATTGAGGTTTCCTCTGAACTCTTAGTTCAATAATTTGGCAACCATGTCTGCTTTGACACATCATCATGTCCCCAGGACATGTATTTTACATCATCATGTATTTTTTTGGAGTGAGTGAGGTTGGTGCAGAGATAAGACTCTGAACAGGACATAGTTCCTGCCCACCAAGACACTTCAAAAGGAAGAGTGGCAGATTCTGTGAACGGTGTAAAACAACATAGGATGTGTAACTGAAGACGACAGAAAGTAGAAAGAAATGCAGAGTCACTAAGCCACTAACTTTCATTGAGCAGTGTTAACAATTTAACTTTTTATTATGGAAAATTTTAGATCCATTCATAAGAGTAGAGAGAATAGGCTAGGCTTGGTGGTTCACATCTATAATTCCAATGCTTTGGCAAGATGAGGCAGGAGGATCACTTGAGGCCAGAAGTTTGAGACCAGCCGAGGCAACATAGTGAGAACCCTGTCTTTAAAAGAAATAAATTTAAAACTAAAAATAGGGCTGGGCATGGTGGGCATACCTGTAATCCCAGCACTTTGGGAGGCGGAGGTGGGAGGATGTCTTGACCCAGGGAGAATGGCTTGAGCCCAGGAGTTTGAGACTGGCCTGGACAAGATGTTGAGACCCCGTCTCTACAAAACATTACAAAATTCATTATCTATGAACTGGATAGCAGGCATATTCAGTGGGTGAATATCCTTGAGGTCATAAAGCCAATTGCACATGGCTTGCATACGAAGTGAATTCATCTAGGGTGTCCCTTGGCCTTTATAGGTGGAGTTTAACAGTTCCCCTTCTCAGGGTAAACAGACCTCACAGTGGCTTTTATCCAGTCCACCAGGCGCATAACCTCCGGTGTGTCCAGATCTCATATACTCATCTGTGAGTGTTCAATAGTGAGCTACATGTCCTGCATCAACCCAAACATGCTCTTCCACTCTGCAGTATTTAAAACCAAAGATACTGCTCCTACATTAGTTATTCTCACAATCCATTTTTGTAAAGGTACCTTAGGAAGCTGATGATACCAATCCACAAAATGAAACAATTCCTTCACACTGTTCCCTCTGACTTCAGTCGTTACTTGTTTTCGTCCGTCTCCCACATTGACTACCTTCTTGGTAACCACAGGTCTTAGAGGTACTTTTTGTTGTCCTGGCATAATGTTCCCCCTTGTGGGGTAGCATTGAGGCTAGTGGCCTGAGCTCAGACACAGCTACATCTGAGCTTGGTCTAGTCTCAAGACCCAACCTTACTCTCTCTTTTACTTTCATTTTAGCTTTTAGAGATAACAATAGCCAAGAGGCCCCGCACGGTGGCACGTGCCTGTAGTCTCAGCTATGCGGGAGGCTGAGGCTGGAGGATCTCTTGAGTCCAGGAGTTCTGGGCTGTAGTGAGCTATGCCAATCGGGTGTCTGCACTAAGTTCGGCATCAATATGGTGACCTCCCGGGAGTGGGGGACCACCAGGTTGCCTAAGGAGGGGTGAACTGGCCCAGACTGGAAATGGAGCAGGTTAAAACTCTCGTGCTGATCAGTAGTGGGAGCGCGCCTGTGAATAGCCACTGCACTCCAGCCTGGGCAACATAGCGAGACCCCATCACTTATAAAAAAACAAAACAAAACAGAACAAAAAACAATAGCCAAGAGATTGAGTATTTTTTTTCTTACTGGTTTCATTTTCTTATGCGTCCAGTGAACCAATTCCCTGGGAGTTGGATCCATCTTTAAATTCCACTGGTAATGTTTACCTTATTGATTAAAAAAAAAAAAAGACAAACTCTAAAATATTTAAAGAGGTTTATTCTGAGCCAAATACGAGTGACCATGGCCCAAGGCACAGCTCAAGAGGTCTTGAGAACATGTCCCCAAGGTGGTTGAGTTATGGCTTGATTTTATACAATTTAGGGGGGACATAAGATATCAATTGATATTTCATATATACACACACACACACATTAATTCTGTCTTGAAAGGCAGGACAACTTGAAGCTGGGGAAGGGAGAAAAGGGGCTTACAGGTTATAGGTGGATTCAAAGGTTTTCTGATCGGCAATTGGTTGAAAGAGTTATTACCTAAAGACCTGGACTCAATAGAAAGAAGTGTCTGGGTTAAGATGAGGGGTTATAGAGATCAAGGTTCCTATTATGTAGATGAAGTCTCATAGGCAGCAGCCCTTAGAGACAATAGATGGCAAATGTTTCCTATTTAGATCTTTAAAAGGTGTTAGACTTTCAGTTAATATCTTCAGGATTGGGAGTGCCTGGAAGGGGAAAGATCTACCTATGTTAATAGGAACGCTTTACATATGCAAATTTTTCCCCACACAAAGAGGCTTTGAGGACCATTTCAAAATATGTCAAAGAAATACATTTTGGATTTCTTCAGGTCCTGCTATCTGTCATGTGATGCTATATTAGCTTGGTTTGAAATTTGGTATCTTATTGCTGCAAAGAGTCTGTCAGTCTCAAGATCTCTGTTTTAATGTTAATATTGGTCAATTGTGCCTGAATTCTAAAGGGAGGAGAGTATAATGAGTCATGTCGTGTCAGCAGTGTGAATCCCATGGGCCTGCAGCAAACATGATTCTTGCTTCCTCAGAGGAAAGAATTCAGCCAAGGGGCATAAGACAGAGTAGGAGAATGAGGCAAGTTTTAGGGCAGGAGTGAGAGTTTATTAAAAAGCTTTAGAGCAAGAACAAAAGGAAGTGAAGTACACTTGGAAGAGGGCCAAACAGGTGATTTGAGAGGTCCGAGTGCCCCATTCAATCCTTGAATTGGGGTTTTACACACTGGCATGGTTCCAAGGTTTGTCTTTCCCCTCCCCTTGATTCTTCCCTTGGGAAGAATGCACAGCAGCTTGCCAGCACTTGGGAGGGGCCACGTGAGCAGTGTGTCTACTGAAGGTGTGCATGTGCTTATTTGAGGAATTTTTTTCAAGTGTTCCTAAACGAAGGTGATATACCCGTGA
Organism: Ateles fusciceps; assembly: GCA_036589455.1. NCBI lineage: Eukaryota > Metazoa > Chordata > Mammalia > Primates > Atelidae > Ateles > Ateles fusciceps. The sequence goes on along the minus strand of JAZHEH010003329.1, from coordinate 9,903,826 downwards.
AACTCGGCCATTTTGCCTCCTAGTGCACATGATTGAGCCTGCTTGCCCAACTCCTGAGATCTTTTTGGGAAGCTGCAGATCACCAGCTTCATCTGTTTTTCTATCTATTGGGAGGCTACCAATTATTATTTTAGACAGGCAGTTTAACAACCACCTATTACCTGATGGTTACCTAACATTCCTGGTGACTGGGCAGGGGAAACCTCCTCTCTTGCCCTGCTCATGTCTGCCTAGCTACCTACTTTAACATGTGCAGCCGCATTCCTGTCATGGCCTGAACTAGTTTTTCAGGTTTTAGGGGTGATCTCCCTCCTTAGAGGGAGGAGGCCCATTCAGTCAGTTGCAGGGCTTAGAATTTTATTTTTTGTTTACAATCTCAACACAGATGCAGACTATACCATGGGTGACCATGTGGCCACTCAAGATTCAAAGGTTCCTCACTGCTATCCACACTTCAACCCTTTTTTTTCTTTCTTTTCCCAAACCACATATTTCTGTGGTCAGGGCTTTTCCAGTAAGTCTCAATTCACTGATGCGAATTCTCTAGCCGGGCACGGTGGTTCACGCCTGTAATCCCAGCACTTTGGGAGGCCAAGATGGTGGATCACAAGGTCAGGAGTTCAAGACCAGCCTGGCCAAGATGGTGAAACCCTCTCTCTAATAAAAATATAAAAAATAGCCGGGCGTGGTGGCAGGCACCTGTAATTCCAGCTACTCAGGAAGCTGAGATGGAGAATTGCTTGAACCCAGGAGGCAGAGGTTGCAGTGAGCTGAGATCATGCCACTGCATTCCAGCCTGGGCAACAGAGCGAGACTCTGTCTCAAAAAAAAAAAAAAAAAGAAAGAAAAACTCCCTCAAACCACATTTTTCCTCTATTCTCACACCACTTCTGTTGTCATAGAAGGCTTCTGTGACAAAATTTTAGGAGTTTCTCCCTACTACCAAGCAGAGGACACCAGCTGGTTGTCCTCCAATTCAAGTCTGACACTATCTATCTGGAGATAGCATCAGATTCCACTGGTTGAAGGCTCTGTCCCCAAGGCTATCCTAGCTCCACAGACACCAATCACAAGCCTGGGCCTCCAGAACTTCTGACCTCTGGCTTTGGTCGGGGTTCTCACAGCCTCCCATTTGGGTTCAATTAATTTGCTGGAGCAGCTCACAGAACTCAGCAAACACATTTACCAGTTTATTATAAAGGATATTACAAAGGATATAGATGAAGAGATACACAGGGCAAGGTGTCGGGGGGAGGGGCTTGGGATTCCATGCCCTCCCTGTGGCATGGAACCTCCACATTTTCAGCTGTTTGGAAGCTCCTGAACCCAATCCTCTTGGGTTTCTATGGAAGCTTCATGAAGTAGCATTCCTCCCCCCAGGAAGCAATGAGGCAGGATCCTCTCAGGGACAGTCATAAGATCCACAATCAGAAAGGTGGGAAGACGGAGGGCAGGAGAGAGAGAGTCTGTTTCCTGAGGCCTAAAACACCCAACATTATAACAAAAGACTGTAACAAAGGCTATGGGAGTTGTGAGGCCAGGAACCATGAACAAAAACATATATACACACACACACATATATATAACAACACAAAAACATCTATATATATACACACACACACATATATATAACAACACAAAAACATCTATATATATACACACACACACATATATATAACAACACAAAAACATCTATATATATACACACACACACACATAACAACACAAAAACATCTATATATACACACACACACATATATAATAACACAAAAACATCTATATATATACACACACACATATATATAATAACACAAAAACATCTATATATATACACACACACATATATAATAACACAAAAACACCTATATATATACACACACACATATATAATAACACAAAAACATCTATATATATACACACACACACACATATATAACACAAAAACATCTATATATAACACACACATATATATAATAACACAAAAACATCTATATATATACACACACACACATATAATAACACAAAAACATCTATATATATACACACACACATATATAATAACACAAAAACATCTATATACACACACACACATATATATATAAAATAACACCATAGGAAGAGAGAAATAAAACTCTTATTTGCAGATGACATGATGCTGTGTACAGAAAATCCTAAAGAATCCAATAAAAATTAATCAAACTAGGCCGGGTGCAGTGGCTCACACCTGTAATCTCAGCACTTCAGGAGGCCGAGGTGGGCGGATCACGAGGTCAGGAGACCGAGACCATCTGGCTAACGCGGTGAAATCCCGTCTCTAATAAAAATACAAAAAATTAGCCGGGCGTGGTGGCACGCGTCTGTAGTTTCAGCTACTCCGGAGGCTGAGGCAGGAGAATCATTTGAACCCGGATAGCGGAGGTTGCATTGAGCCGAGGTTTCTCCACTGCACTCCAGCCTGGCGACAGAGAGAGACAACGTCTGGAAAAGAAAATTTTAAAAAGTTAATCAAATGAATAAATGAGTTCAGTACGATTGCAGAGTAGAAGATCAATATACAAAAGTCAATTGTATTTCTATACACTAGCTATAAACAACCCAACAAAAGTGATTTTTAAAACATAATAATTCTGAAGTGGCTACGTTGTCTGGGGTATATACCTTGGAGTTCATCATCTGGTGCCAGGGAAATTTAGGACACAGACAAGGAGAGAGAGAAGAGGAAAGGGGAGGGGAGGGGGAGGGGGAGAGGACAGGACAGGGAAAACCAACTCTTTCTATATATAGAGAGGGGTCTTCTGAACAGAAAAGACTGGCTGGCTGTGGATACGCTGGATTTTATAGCTGGGCTTGAGGAGGCCGTGTCTGATTTACGGTAGGGTTCCACAGATTGGTTCAATCAGATATGACATCTACATGGGAGGGGGGAGTGGAAAGGCTGGTTGCTTCAATCTAATCTTACTATGCAAATGAATTCTACTTAGCCAACGCCGTTTATCTGCTCCTTACTGTATATGTGGCTGGCAGAGAAGGGAAGATGGAGCTGCCATCTTGAACAAGTCTAGGCCCTAGCTCCTGCCAGCATTCAGCTGCAAGCTCCCAGCTTGCTTGTCTATGGCTGCAGCTCAACTTTACAGGATGCCCTTTGCTAGAAAATGATTTGGGCTGCTTTTCATTAAAGAGAAAAGCCTTACCAAGGATACTCCCATACCCTTACTATCTGCCTAAGTGATTTCTTCTTAACTCCTATATCAATTCCACTTACAATTGTTTCAAAAGGATCAAACAGGAATAAATTTAACAAAAGAATTGGGAAACTTATAGCCTGAAAATTACATAAAATTGCTGCAAAAAATTACAGAAGACTTACATAAATAGAAAAACATACTGAATTGGAAGACTTAAAACATTATTGCTAAGATAGTAATACTCCCTAAATGATCTACACATTTAATGGAATTCTTATCAAAACTCTGCTGATTTTTTCATGAAAATTGACAAGCTGATTCCAAAATTCATATGGAAATTCAGGGGATCCAGACCAGTCAAAGCAATCTTAGAAAAGAACAAAGTTGGAGCAATCACATCTTATGGTTTCAAAACCTACTACAAATCTAGAGTAATCACAGCTGTGTGGTACTATCAGAAGAATAGACAAATAGATCAGTGAAATAGACTTGAAAGTCTAGAAACCAACCCTTACATTTATAGTCAATTGATTTTTGACAAGGGTCCCAAAATAATGTAACAGGGGGAAGAAAGTCTTTTTAACAAAGTGGTGCTGAGACAACTGAATATCCACATGCAAATAAAATTGAACTCTTTCCTCAAACCATATGTGAAAATTATAAACCAAAAATAAAATTCTAAGCCCCTCAATCAACTAATGGACCCCCTCACAGCCAAGGCCATTCCAGTGTAAGCCTGAAAATCTAGTTTAGGCCATGATGGGACAGAGGGGTCCAAGATGCCTCATTATACCACCCTCCCTGTGGAATTCAGAACAGCTGACCAGCATTAACATTAAAACAGAGATCTTAAGACTGATAAAACAGACTCTTTTGGGTCAGGTGTGATGGTTTATGCCTGTAATCCCAGCACTTTGGGAGGCTGAGGTAGGCAGATCACTTGATATCAGGGGGTTCAAGACCAGCCTGGCCAACATGATGAAACCACATCTCTACCAAAAATACAAAAATTTTTTAGCCAGACATGGTGGCTTACATCTGTCATCGCAGCACTTTGGAAGGCCGAGGCAGGCGGATCACTTGAGGTCAGGAGTTAGAGACCAGCCTGGCCAACATGGTAAAAACCTGTCTCGACTGAAAATACAAAAATTAGCCAGGTGTGGTGGCAGGTGCCTGGAATCCCAGCTACCTGGGAGGCTGCTGCAGGAGAATCGCTTGAACCTGGGAGGTGGAGGTTGCAGTGAGCAAAGATAATACCACTGCACTCCAGCCTAGGTGACAGAGCAAGACTCTGTCTCATAAACAGAAACAAAAACAAACAAACAAAATTAAAAACTTGTGTGCTTCAAGGAATACTGTGAAGAAAGCATAAAGCAACCCATGGAATGGAAGGAAATATTTTCAAACTGTATATCTGATAAAGGACTTATATCTAGCATATATTTAAAAAACTCTTCCCACTCAATAATAAAAAGACTAATAATTCGATTTTAAAATGGGCTAAGAATCTGAATAAATATTTCTCCAAAGAATATAGGCAAATGGCTAATAAGCAAATGAAAAGATCCTCAACATCATTAGTCGTTAGTGAAACTGCAAATTAAAACCACAGTGAGCTCCTACTTCACACCGAGTAGGATGGCTATAATCAAGACAGATGGCTTTTGATTATAGCCATCCTATAGTCAAGGCCCATGCCTGTAATCCCAGCACTTTGGGAGGCCAAGGCAAAAGGATTGCTTGAGCCCAGAAGTTTGAGACCAGCCTGAGCAACATAATAAGAACTCATCTCTACAAAAGTTCAAAAATTAGCCAGGTGCAGGGGCACACTCCTATAGCCCCAGCTACTCAGGAGGCTGAGGCAGGAGAATCATTTCGATCTGGGAGGTTGAGTCTGCAGCGAGCCATGCCCACGCCACTGTACTCCATCCTAGGTGACAAAGCAAGACCCTGTCTCAAAAAAAAAAAAAAGAGGATAGTAAGTGTTGGCAAGATTGTGGTGGAGAAATTGGAACCCTCATACCCTGCTGGTGGGATTGTAAAATAGTATAGCTTTTGGAGAACAGTTTGACAGTTCCTGAAAAAGTTAAACATAGTTGTCATATGATCTGGCGTTCCACTTCCAGGTGTATACCTAAGAGAGATGGAAACATTGTGTCCACACAAAAGCCTGTATGCAAATGTTCATAGCAGCATAATTCATAACAGCCAAAAAATGGAAACATCCAAATTTCATCAGCTGACAAATAGGTAAACAAAATGTGATCGATCCACCCACTGGATTATTATTCAGCTATAGAAAGTAATGAGGTAGGGGTTGCAACATACATGAACTTGGAAAACATCATGGTAAGTGAAAGAAGCCAATCACGAAAGACTATTGTGTGATTCTATTTATATGAAATGCCCAGAATAGACAAATCTACATGGACAGAAAGCAGATTAAGAGTTCAGCACACAGTCAAAAAAAAAAAAAAAAAGAAAGAAAAGAAAAGAAAGTAGATTAGTGGTAGTTAGAAATAAGGCTCAGAGTCGTAAGGAAAGATGAGCACTCAGAGGATTTCTCAGCAAAGCAAATTTACTTCTGTGCAGAAAGAAGAAGTACTAAGGATTAAAGAATAAAAAGTTAAGCAAGTTGTTTAAAGAGAAACCTTGCCATATCTCACAGTGGTTCCCTAAGATTGAGAGTTTGGGAGAAATAGGGAGTGACTGCTAATGGGTATAAGGTTTCCTTTTGCAGTGATGAAAACGTTCTAAAATTGATTGTGGTGATAGTTGCATGACTCTTTTAATAGATTCAAAACCATTGAATTGTACACTTTTAATGGAGGAATTACATGTTATATGAATTATATCTCAATAAAGCTGTTATATTTAAAGATTACATTCTGTATGATTCCATTTATATAACATTCTTATCTAGAGATGGAGAGAAAAGATAAGTGGTTTCCAGGGGAGGGATGGGGAGTGAAGGAGTGAGTGTGGATATAAAGAGGTAGCAGGAGGGAGGTCTCTTCCAGTGACTGAACAGTTCTGTATCTTAATTGTGGTGGTGGTTACACAAATTTCGACATGGGATAAAATTGCATTGAAGAATATACATACAAATATACACATAAAATGCATGAAGGATTTTTTTAATGGTGAAATAAAACCTGTAGTCTAAAACGTTAATGTGGCAATGTGAACTTTCCTAGCTTTGATATTGCAGTATACTCATGGAAGATGTCACTATATGGGGAAAGGATTCTGTACTAATTTTGTAATTTTCTCTGAGCTTATAATTATTTCCAATAGAAAGTTTGAGATAAAATAAAATTAGAGTTGTCCAAAACTGACATGCTCTCTTCCCTGAAGTGGTGATTTCTCCATTTGCTGGAGTTTAAAATAGAAGCTGGGTGATTCTGTATCGGAGATGCTAAAAAAATATATGTGGTTAGAGGGATGGCAAGTGGAAAAGCTTTTCTAGGGCAAAATCCAGGAGCCGCTGCTATTTAAGTTGACCCCCTCCTGCACTTCCTAGGCCTGAGAATGTCACTTGGGATGTACAGCTCCCCCACAGTGCCTGGAGGATCAGGCTGCCCTCAGGGTTGCAGGCGACCTAGAGCTCTTTAGCTTCCTAGGCTGACTTGATAAGCTCCTTTCAGCCATTACCTGGGCAAGCCCAGCTCTGGTCTCACTTTGATGCCAAGACCATCCTCCCCACATACAAGAGGGGGCTGGGCTCAATGGGTACAGAAAAGGCTCTTTCTGGACACATCTTTGATAAGAAACCAAGCAACTTCCATCTCCATGAGCCATTTGAGGATAGAGACTGAGTCTTACTTTAAAATTTCCCGTGTCTAGTACCTTATCTAATACAAGTGAAATGGCTATTGAGTGAGGACCTCTTAAAGAGCCCTCTAAATCCCAACAGGTCTCAACTCCAGCTGCACATTAGAGCTTTAAAAAAAATTTAGTAGCGTCAGTTCCACATTACACCAGTTAAATCCGTTTTCTTGTTTCTATTTTTCTTCCTTCTTATTTTATAGTACCCTCAATGCCATTCTTATAGCAGGTTCAATGAAAAGTTTCTGAGAGATAGTTCTCTTTATTTTGCATTTTATTTTTAGTTGACAATAATAATTATACTTATTTATGGGTACAATGTGATGTTTCAATACATGCATGTTATGGAGTAATGAAATCAGGCTTATTAGCATACCCATCTCCTCAGATACTCATTTTTTCTTTGTGATGAGAACATTTAAAATCCATTCTTTTGGCTATTGTGAAATATACAATACATTGTCTGTAGTCACCATGCTGTAGACACTTAGGTTAGAGTTAGGGTTAAGGTTCTAGAATAGAGCACCAGAAACTAGTCTTCTCGTCTAACTGAAATGTTGTATCCTTTGACCAACATCCCCCTTTCCCTTCCACATTCCCCACAACCCCCCCGGCCCAGCCTCTGGCAACTACCATTCTACTTTCTACTTCTATGAGATCAACTGTTTGAGATTCCACCTAGAAGTGAGATCATTTGGTATTTGTCTCTCTGTGCCTGGCTTATTTCTCTTGGGTTCTTTAGCCCCATCCGTGCTGTTACAGAAGACAGAATTTCCTGCTATTTAAAGGCTGAATAGTATTCCATTGTATATATTTGCCCCATTTAAAAAATCCATTCACCCGTTGATGGGCACTTTGGTTGCTGCCGTATCTTGGTTATTGTGAGTAACACAGTGATGGACATGGGAGTGCAGGCATCTCACTGGCACACTGAGTTCCATTCCTTTGGAAATATACCCAGAAGTGGGATTGCTGCATCATATGGTAATTCTATTTTTAGTTTTTCAAATGGTTGTACTAATTTACATTCCCACCAACAGTGTACGAGGGTTCCCCTTTCTCTACATTCTCTTCCATGAGGGATATTTCTTAAGCTGACCCTCAGTAAGTCCCATACTTATTCATAAGGATTCAACTGAATATGATGTAAATACATTTTCAGCTTTGGGCTCATCTAAGTTTCCACAAACAAATTTCATCTATTTTAATACATGCACATAGTAAACAGAGCCAAAAATACCAAAAGACACCACAATGAAAAGGAAGTTTCCTTTTCACCTCATCTCCCTGAGGGGATTGTTTATACTGGGCCTCTTCTGTTTCCTCCCGGACATCGTCTCTGCATCCACACTTCTGTACTTACACAGAAATGCATTTTAGAACACCGAACCCTGTGGGTGCTTTGATGTGCTGGTAAATGGTTCGGGGGAGTGGAGGAGTAAATTTTGGAAATACAGTACTCTATCCTCCTCACAGTGCACATTAGCATATTAAAAGCTCCGGATGTTTCTAAAACTTACTTGAACACAGAATCTTTTTCGGGGAAAAGTTCTTGAAGATTTTCATGTTTTCTGTATTGGCATTTTCTGATACTATATGTAGGTGAATGCTCATGTGGCAGGATCATTTGATAAACTAGCCAATGTGTCTTCAGCCCTGGTCATTCCTGGCCCCTGTGACCTCTCCCCTGTTGGGCATCCACTACAGTACTCTGGGCTCCCAGCCCCAGGGAAAGAGGGGCAGAGAAAGGCAAAAATGTCCATTCTGAATTTCTGGTTTTCAAAGTACATCTTTGAGACAACAAAATGAGACAAAGAGTGTTTGTTTGTTTGTTTGTTTTGAGCTGGAGGCTCGCTCTGTCACCCAGGCTGGAGTACAGTGGTGTGATCTTGGCTCGCTGCAAACTTCACCTCCTGGGTTCAAGTGATTCTCCTGCCTCAGCCTCCAAAGTAGCTGGAACTACAGGCACACACCACCATGCCACCACGCCCCGCTATCTTTTTTATTTTTTTATTTTTTTATTTTTAGTAGAGACAGGGTTTCACCATGTTGGTCAGGCTGGTCTCAAATTCCTGACCTCAAGCGATCTGCCGGCCTCGGCCTCCCAAAGTGCTGGGATTACAGGCGCGAGCCACAACACCCAGCAGAGACAAAGATTTTGCATCTCAAAAGTCAAAGCCCCAAGGAACTCAGAGCAGGCAGTTTATGGCAGAATTAATAGGTTTGGATGAATGTAAGGGAATATTTTTTTCCTGCCCTAGGTTAAAAGATTAAGAATCTCTGAACTGAGTGCAGGGAGAAAAAAAGTCAGAAAAGAAGCCGTAGATTAGTCACTGGTGAGTGTCTCTGAGAGGGAGAATGCATGATAGAATCCCCAAATAAATCTGAAGATCTAAAAACAAGAGCACCTATGCTCTATCCCCATTAGTAACTCCAAGGAGAAATCAAATCTCATTAAGAAGCTCCAGCCCAGGTGGCAGTGGCTCACGCCTGTAATTCCAGCACTTTGGGAGGCAGAGGTAGGCAGATCACAAGGTCAAGAGTTCAAGACCATCCTGGCCAACATGGTGAAACCCCATCTCTACTAAAAATACAAAAATTAGCTGGGCGTGGTGACGCGCACCTGTAGTCCCAGCTATTCAGGAGGCTGAGGCAGGAGAATCACTTGAACCCAGGAGACGGAGGTTGCAGTGAGCCGAGATTGCCACACTGCACTCCAGCCTGGTGACAAAGCGAGGCTCCCAGGCTGCGATAGCATGAAGTGTTTGTGCTAGTTCTGGGTTCTGTAAGGGATAGAAACTCCATAATAAGGAATTTATGCACTAATAAGTTTATTTCTATTTATAGTAAAAGGCCAGGCACAGTGGCTCATGCCTGTAATCCCAACACTTTGGGAGGCCAAGGTGGGGGAACTGCTTCAGGCCAGGAGTTCGAGAACAGTCAACATAGTAAGACTCTGTCTCTACAAAATAAAAATAAAATTAGCCAGGCATGGTGGCTCGCACCTGTAGTCTCAGTTACTTGGGAGGCAGAGGCGGGAGGATGGCTTGAGCCCAGGAGTTCAAAGCTGCAGTGAGCCATGATCACACCATTGCACTCCAGCCTGGGCAACAGGGCAAGATCTTCTCTCTGGAAAAAAAAAAAAAAGTAAAAGTCCAGGTAGGTTTCCCAGGGCTGGAAAGGTGTTCCACACTGTTAAGAGCCCAGGCTCTTCTCTGCCTTGCATGGCCTCAATGTCATAATCCAAGATGGTAGCATCCATGTTCTGGGCACCAGAATGGAGACAAAGACAAAAAAAGAGCAAAGAGAACACACATGCTGTTTCCTACGAAGTGTTTTTGGAGCTCCTACGTATTTCCATTATATCATTTGACCAGAAGTTAGTCACGTATTAGAGTTTGAATTGTGACCCTCAAAAAGATATGTTGAAGTCCCAGCCCCCAGTACCTGTGAATGTCACCTTACTTGGAAAGAGGATCGTTGCTGATGTATTAAAATGAGGTCACTGCTGGGTGCAGTGGTATGCAGCGGTAATCCCAGCTATTCAGGAGGCTGAGGTAAAAGGATTGCCTGAGCCCAGGAATTTGAGACCTGTTCAGGCAACATAGTGAGACTCCCATCTCAAATAAACAAACAAAAAAGATGAGGTGAGCCAGGCACGATGGCTCAGGTCTGTAATCCCAGCACTTTGGGAGGTTGATGTGGGTGGATCACGAGGTCAAGAGTTCAAGACCATCCCGGCCAATGTGGTGAAACCCTGGCTCTACTAAAAGTACAAAAATTAGCTGGGCGTGATGGCACATGCCTGTCGTCCCAGCTACTCAGAAGACCGAGGCAGAATAACTTGAACGCAGAGATGGAGGTTGCAGTGAGTCGAGATCATGACACTGCACTCCAGCCTGGCGACAGAGTAAGACTCCATCTCAAAAAAAACAAAGGGGGAAAAAAAAGATGAGGTCATTAAGGTGGGCCCTAATTCAATATGACAGATGTCCTTGTAGGATGAGGAAAAGAGGCCCAGAGGGAAAAGATGCCATGAGACATTAGAGGTAGGGGTTGGAGTGATGTGTCTATAAGGCAAGGAATGCAAGGGATGCTAGCAAACACCAGAAGCCAGAAGAGGCAACGAAGGACTCACCCCTCATGTTTCAGAGACAGCATGGCCCTGCTTTTGGATTTTAGCCTCCATAGCTGCGAGACAATCAATTTCTGTTGTTTTCAGTCACTCGATTTGTGGCACTTGGGTAGAGAAGCCCTGGCAGGCTAACACACCTGGCCACACCTGGTGGTAGGAGAGGCCAGGAAATATAGTTATTCTTTAGGGCAGCTGTGTGAGATTCTGTTATCATGGAAGAAGAGGAGAACAGAAAGCAGGGAATATGTGGAGTGTCTGCCACAGGCGTTGAGCCCAGCAGGCTTGAGAACATCTCACCAAGTCCCCAAGAACTCAACAACATACTTACCTAGAGAGCAGCAGAATGACCTCTGCACGTGGCCAAGGGCAGTGCAGACATGGCACTAAGACTCAGTGGATCTGGCTAGGCCTGTGGTCAGGACAAAGTGGACAATAGAGAGCCGTTAAGGTTCTTGAGTGGGACATGACATGAGGAAAGTTGTATCTTACCCATTGAAGACTACCTTGCTCATGACGCTATTACCACAATCAGCACAGGGTGTAAAAGACAGCAGACCCAGATCATGAAGGACTTGATGGCAGGCTTAGGAGTCATTGGAGGGTGGGAATGCCTGCAATGAGATGTCCCTCATGTATCCAAGACGACCCCAGGTCAGGGTCATGCCTAGAGGGAAGTTCATGCCGAGAGGACCTCATTTATCCGAGATATCCCTCATTTATCTGAAATGTCCCTCATTTTTTGGAGGCTGGGAATGCCTGCAATGAGACATTCCTCATTTATCTGAGAGAACCCTGGGTCAAGTTCATGCCAAGAGGGAAGGCCAGGAGCAGACCTTTCTCTCTTCCTTCAGTTCATGTGTTATATCAATGAGCCAAAGGTGGCCTCTGTATATGGGTCCCTAGGTTGTTTATTTCTTCACCATGGGCTGCGACCTGTTAGCTCAAAAGCCTGCCAGTGTCACATTCAAATTTCTACACCTCCAATTATTTTTTAAATGGTCCAAAGAAGGATAGTTTTAGCCACTTAGAGGCTGCCTGCTTTGCATACCCTGCAAAACCTCACACACATTTTCTAGCAATAGATATTATATAGCTTTTTAATTATAAGAACCCAAGATGCTGCCGCCCTTTGGAGACTCCCTGCCATGCTGCTGAGGGTCGTCACCTAGATAGGGAAGCCCCCCTCTGGTCACTCTCTTCCCCAACAGATACCTCAAACCCCTTCCCTTCTGGAAGATGGCTCCCCCCACCTTAAAGCTCTGGATGGTTTCATGCTATGAGAAACTTCCCCTCTCATGCAACCCTCTCCAAGTGCTGCCCAATAACACTTCTGGGTGCCTGCCTCTCATGTTTCTATCTTTTTCTTTGATCAGCCTCCAAACACCTGAAACCCTGATACCTTGTAAGTCTCATCCCCATGTATTCCTTCCTTGGGACGAGAGATTGGGATAAACCATGTCCACTCCAGCCCCGTTCTTTCTGGAGGAAAACTTTGAAGCAGAAACTGAAGGTGAAGAGAACATACAGAGAGGAGGGACAGGATGGACACCAAGCTGGAGCCTCAGGAGGCAACACCAAGACCTCAGCCCTGAGCACTGCAAAGGAGCAGGTTTCCAGATATGGTCAGGGCACTATCAAGAAAAGATATCCTTTCTAGGGGCATGTCTGGTTATAATCTGTTCACTTTGTTCAGTACCAATGATCACTTTCAGAGCAGAGGCTGGGCTGGAGAGTTTGGAATTTAAGTTCTAATGCATCCTAGAGCCAGTCTCCTTGAGGGCAGGAACCTTATTCTCTTATTCATTACTGCATCCCCAGGCATTGGAAAAGGACCTGGCTCATAGTTGGTTCTTATTTATTCTGAGAAGGAAAGGAGGAATGACTTCCTTCCGGGGACCCTCCTCAAGCTGGACTGAGACAGGTTCTATGGCCGTCTGAGGAAGCGCACCGCAGGGTTTGGGGCACAAAGAATCCTTGGCAAAGTCCTCCCTCACTCCTTCCCTCCTTCCAAATACCAGTGAGTAGATGCCCACCTGTAGGAACGTCCGGCCTGGGCTCTGTGGCTCCAGACCCACGTTTTTCACTGTCTGCTTGCCATCTCCAGCAAGACAAGGTGGCATTCAGGCTCCCTGCCGCTCAGCTCCAGCCAATTCTTCCCCTTCCCGCCATGCACACTGCAACTAGTGGAGTCATTTTCCAGGGTGGGATTTCCTCTCCCACCCACCCCGGTTGGAAAAAGTCCTTCCTCTCCCTGGGCTCCCATCGCTGCCTGGACCCCACTCAGCCTGCCCCGGCAGAAGCGAAAGCCAGGGACAGGATTTCCCCTGGAAGTCTTCTCTGCCACCGCCAGTTCCTCTTCCACTATCCCCCACCCAAGGGCCGCTCCTCCTACAGTAGATGGTGGTGTCTGCATGGAAAAGGAATTCAGGAGGAGGAGCAGGTGAGAGGAGGAGAGAGGTGTATTTTGGAGGAACTTGATAGGAGGTGCCTTGGGACACCTTGGAGGCGAAGAATCTGCGTCTATCAGTCTGCAACTCTTACTCCTCACTCTGCACAAGAATCCCAACCGCTGGCCAGAGAGACTCCGGGGGATCGGCTAAGCTCGCAGCCAACTCTGTAAAGCCTGCCCAGCTACCGTGACGTCACGAGATCCCCGCTATCTCATTGGTGGCTATTTTCTATCCCGCTGTGGTCCCTGGAGACGCAGGAGGAGGTTTCCGTGACAACTGCAAGTTGGCGCCAACCAAGCCGCCCACGTGGGCCTCCCCGGACTGCTGAAGAAGAAGGGATCCCCCCAGGGCAGAGGCGGCTACACCCGGAGAGCTGGGAAACCGGGAAGCGCGGATCCCGCCTGCTCTGGACTCGCTGCTCAGCACCAGCGAGGAAGCAAGGCCCGGCGAGGCGAGTGCCCAGCCTCCATCCTGACTTCAAAGCCGCTGGCTGGCCCTGGTTTTGTCATCACCGCCTTGGATTAGTCTCCTTCTCGCTCGGACATCAGTTTTTTATATATAGACCCAGGAGCCGCTCGTGATGTTCCGTAAGCAGGTTGCGCTACAGAATCAGAGGTGCTTAACCAGGAACCTGGATGCTAGATCTGCCCTTGCTGCTGGCCTCAGTTTCTTTACCTGTAAAATTGGAATATTGGAACTGTGAAATTAAATCACTCAAACTTAAAAGAATTCCAACTTAAAACTGCTGGAACTTTACACGATTCCGAGCTTTGAGAGGAATGTGGTATGCAGCCTGAGTCATGTGGCATGCAGCTACAACCTCTGCCTTTTTTCCACTGTAAATAATTAAGAAGACCAGCACCCAAGAAAAGACCCCCTTAGATCATTGCCCCTCCTCGCAGTCATAATCTTCCTTGGAATGTAGCAATTTGAAACCAACCAAATGTCTGTGGGTATGCACCTTGCATGCACACTTGTAATCCTGCTGGAACGTCCGCGTCTCTGCCTATAGAATTGAAAACTTAACTTCACTTTGGAAACGCTGACACCGTTTGCTTGGAGTCAGCCCTTTCCTGAGTGGCCATCCTCAATCTTTGCGCTCAAATAAACTCTAGGCTTATTTACATTTTCTGAACTTCATTGTTTAAAGTTGGCAGAATGCAGGGAGCGGGGGAGAGTGCAGTGGAGGACATTAGAACCCCTAGAGTCCTGTGATTCCCAGTCAGAGGGATCTCTCAGCTGCCAGGTCTCTTTCAAGGGTTCAAGATGAACTGACGTGCCCCAGGTCCCACAGTGAGGAAGTGGCTGAGTCGGAACACAGGTAATTTCCAGAGCTTCTAATTAGCAATTCACATGGAGATGTTTCAGAGCCTCTGCTTCCCCATTTGTAGAATGAGGATTGTAAACCCTTCTTCAGTGGGATGCCCATAGAATTATGTGAAACCACTATAAAAGTGCCAAACACATGGCTCCTAATAAATGGACATTATAATGTAATTAATTTTTAATAAAGAAAACGAACTCTTATTAAATTCGTATTCTGTGTTGGGTCCTCATGCTTATTCTTCTGTTAACTCGTTCCTCTTTAAGCTAGTCTGTCTTCCTGGTCTTCCTCTCTCTACCTCACTTCCCACTTCTGTAATTCCTAGGGACTCAGCTTGCTTCTCTTTCACCCTGGTCACTTCACTATCCCCTCCAGTAGATCTTGGGAGGTTTGTACCCTAATCTGCTAGTCTCCTTCCTGTTCCAGGCATCAGTTTTTAAAATATATATAGATTTACCCTAGGCCGGGCACAGGGGCTCACGCCTGTAATCCCAGCACTTTGAAAGGCCGAGGTGGGTGGATCCCGAGATCAGGAGTTCTAGACCAGCCTGGCCAACATAGTGAAACCCCATCTTTACTAAAAATACAAAAATTAGACATAGTGGTGCGTGCCTGTAGTACCAGCTAGTTGGGAGGCTGAGGTGGGTGAATTGTTTGAACCTGGGAGGTGGAGGTTGCAATGAGCAGAGATCACATCACTGCACTCCAGCCTGGGCGACAGTGCAGGACTCTGTCGAAAAAATAAATAAATAAATAAATAGGAAAAAAATTAGATTTATCCTAATCTGCTATAAAATGTTACCCTATCTCTTAGTTTCCCTCTGTCCTAACTATTCCAAAGACAAGGTTACAGAACTTTGCCATCATTAAGGGTTTTGCAGTTTTTATTATGGAAACACAATTGGACGCAAGGAGAATAACAAACTAGAGGTAATTATGGAGCTTAAGGAAATAACACCAAGTCCTCCGTCAGATGCTTAGATGTTGGCATCCCTCTGGGTACTGGCCTAAGCTGGCTTCTCCACCTCAAGTACCCTCTCTGCAGATAGCTCCCACCTCTCTGTTGGCAGCTCAGATCTCTCCTGACCTATGGACTCTTGTATTGCGCACCTCCTTCTTCCATTCAAGGGTACTGATCTCTTCACTTCTCTGACTAACTCTCAAGAGGAACAAACCAGTGAGAAGACAAGCCCCCACTTCTGATCTAAAAACCCAGAGGTGGGTGGACCAGACAGGAGTCAGCCAGATTGCCAGCAATCTCGGTGATGGCAGCCCCAGATAGCTACAGATAACCCGGCGTCACCAATCTTAGCTAGTGGGAAGAAGCCAACTCTAGGGTGCATGAAGGTCCAGCAGTTCTTATCTCATCTCCAATAAGCCTAGACTAGGGAGATTGGCCTTTAGCCAGGCCTCAAAAGCCACTGAAAGTGCTGAGTGATGACAAAGTGAAGTAGCAAGGCTCGTGCTGCCAGGGCTGATTGGTTAACAACCTCAGTTTACTCATCTGTAAACTGGTGAGAAAAATACTACCTGCCTCATAGGTAGTTATGGGGAATAAATGAGTGAATGCATATGAAGACCTACTAAGTGATATGTTAAGTCTCAGCTATTATTATCGTTTGGAGAGGTGAGAAATGGGGTAGCTCTTTTAGCGGGTAAAATAGAAAGATCGTCCACACACCTCTCTTCTTTGCCAATGTGGTCTCTTCATATGAACAAATTCATAAGTTAATCTTTGTTTTTAGTTTCTGTCTTACTGAAAGAACTGCAGTATTTACACACTGTCACAGTATAAACAAACTTCTGTTTCATAAATTATGTAGTTTTCTTTTTCTTTTTTTTCTTTTCTTTTTTTTTTTTGAGATAGGGTCTTACTTTGTCGCCCAGGCTGGAGTGCAGTGGCGATCACGACTCACTGCAGCTTCAACCTCCTGGGTTCAAGCAGTCCTCTTGCCTCAGCTTCTGGAGTAGCTAGGACAAGCGTGCCACCATTCCTGGCTAATATTTTTATTTTTATTTTTTATAGAGACAGGGTCTTATTATGTTGCTGAGGCTGATCTTGATCTCCTGGGCTCAAGCAACCCTCCTGCCTCGGCCTCCAAAAGTGCCAGGGTTACAGACGTGAGCCACTGTGCCCGGCCAATTATGTAGTTTTTGTGTACTTACATGCTTCACAGTCTATCAGGCTTCTGACAATTGCACTTTCCTCCTTTGGAACATAGGCAAGACGCTGGATTTATACTAGGACTTGTCATGTTGGCGGAGGTACCTCTTAACATGTTGAGGACGTGGAGTTTTGTTTGAAAGGGACTTCAGCTTCCTCTCTACCCACTAAATGCTGTGCTTATGTCTGCAGCTTGTCCTTCTGGTTTGGCTTATTGAAAGAAAAATATAAGACACTTAGGAGGCAGAAACTTTGAGGCCAGGGACAGTTGAGTGTGTCATGGTCAGCCTGCCTGTATGAAGTCACTTGGTTAACTATGCTGAATAGAAAAATACAGTCAAAGAGCCCACCTGCTGTTCTCCGGGGATCCTGGGATGTATGCCAGCTCCATGCTGTTATAGTACCAGAGCCCAGAGGGGCGTGGGTGGAAACCTCACAAACAGTCTGGCTTCTTCTAAGCCCCTTCAGATGTTGATTCTTTATATATCAAACTTGGAGCACAAGTGAGGCAACTCAACTTGCTGACAGGATTAAAAAGAATACCTGAGGTTGGGTGTGGTGGCTCATGACTGTAATCCCAGCACTTTGGGAGGTCGAAGGGGGTGCATCACTTGAGGTCAGGAGTTCAAGATCAGCCTGACCAACATGGTGAAACCCCGTCTCTACTAAAAATACAAAAATTAGCCAGGTGTAGTGGTGCACACCTATAGTTCCAGCTACCTGGGAGGCTGAGCCAGGAGAATCACTTGAATCTGGGAGGTGGAGGTTGCAATGCACCAAGATCACACCATTGCACTCCAATCTGGATGACAGAGAGAAACCCTGTCTCAAAAAAAAAAAAAAAAAAAAAGAATATATCTGCCCTAACCCACCAACCCCATTTATTTTGCTCTCTTGAAGGAAAAAGGCCCAGGAACTGTCAACAATTTTTATCCAAAGTAACTGACGCAAAGACAAAAATACTTTATCAAAACAAGAGAGACTATAGACTATTTATTAATCCCCTGGAAACCTGGGCTTCTTTTGAAATGATGTGGTGTATCTGAAACCTAAATTCTGAAGTTCCTTGGACACACCAAGAGCAGGACAATGACATTTATTGGTGTCTTCTGTGTGTCAGTCAATGAAATTGCTTTACATGTGTTGAATCATTTTAAGCCCTCAAAACAAAACTACCTTCACTTTTATGGATCTGGAAAAGGAAGTTCTAAAATTGAAGTCATACCTACAAAGTAGCATGACTAACATGTGGTTGTGACTGGAACACCATTCTGCATCTATCTATAGAGTCCAAGTTCTTAGTGGAGGCAACTCATCTGTTTATCGATAGCTGGTCTGTCTTACAGTGAATAAAATGGCTAAATATGTTTTTTTTTTTTTTTTTGAGATGGAGTCTTGCTCTGTCGCCCAGGCTGGAGTGCAGTGGCGCAATCTTGGCCCACTGCAACCTCTGCCTCCCGGGTTCAAGCGATTCTCCTGCCTCAGCCTCCTGAGTAGCTGGGATTATAGGCACATGCCACCATGCCCAGCTAATTTTTGTATTTTTAGTAGAGATTGGGTTTCACAGTGTTGGTCAGGCTGGTCTCAAACTCCTGACCTTGTGATCTACCCACCTTGGCCTCCCAAAGTGCTGAGCTTACAGGCATGAGCTACCATGCTTGTAAAGATATGAGTTTTATAGACAAGTTAGAAAAAATATATAAGGCCGGGCGTGGTGGCTCACTCCTGTAATCCCAGCACTTTGGGAGGCCAAGGTGGGCATATCATCTGAGATCAGGAGTTTGAGACCAGCCTGGCCAATATGGTGAAACCCTGTCTCTACTAAAAATACAGAAATTAGTCAGGCATGGTGACACGTGCCTGTAGTCCCAGTTACTCAGGACGCTAAGGCAGGAGAATCACTTGAACCTGGGAGGTGGAGGTTGCAGTGAGCCAAGATCACACCACTGCATTCCAGCCTGGGCAACATAGCAAGACTCCATCTCAAAAAAATAAATAAATAAAAAGAAAAGAAAAATTATATAAGCAAAAAGCAAAATAATAAAACATAATCCCCTACCCAAAGTTACCACAGAAGACATTTTGGTATTATATTTGAATCTCACATCAATATATTTATCTGCTTTTTTCATCTGAGCTGTTACAGTGAGCCTTTTTCTAGTCAATAAATGTAGGTCTACGTCATCTACAGTTGGCTGGATAGTATTTCAGTGCTTGTAATGTCTCATAAATTATTCATCTGGCTCCCCTATGTCAGATGTGGGAAGTAGCAAAGTTCCACTTATTTCCTTTCTTGTTTAAGAAAAATTCATAAGTGTTAGAAATAATAGTTTGTTTAACCACTTTCTTCAAAAGCCTTCTTGCCCTTTTGCTAGAAGCCCTATCCTACGTAGCTGTTATACATGCTTACAGGCACGTAGTACATTCTATATCCTTGTACTTTAACCAAGATATCTGTGCCGGACGTGCCCACAGGCATGTCCCAGCTTGCCGCCTATGCCTCTTCCTTACTTGGACTTCCTTTTTTTTGCTCTCCATTGCTTTTACCTGTTTAGAAAAGTTTCAAGTTATTAGCCAATCGGGTTTTAGTTTAGATTGTGAGATCTGGCTCCAGCCAACGGAGATCAGACACAGCAGTAAGGACAACCCCAAATGTGTAAGAAATAAATATGTCTGCTTTCCTTTGTTCATTGTACTCTTGTGGCAAGATTGCTAATGGGAGTACCCTTTCTGCAGGAAGTAAAAAGAATTGCTTTGCCTAGAGATCCTTTGTCCTAGCACTAATTTTTCTTTGCAGCACCAAAAAGAAAATTTTTATGCATAACATTAGACATTTAGGTTGTCTCTAATTTTTATTTATTGCAAATAATACTTCCATGCATATCTTTGTAAATTTTTGGGAGCTTTTATTTTTTCTTAGGAAAAGTTCTTAAAAATAGACTTGCAATTCAAAGGGAATGCATACATTTTTTGTAAATTTTAAATCTTGTATATATATATATATATACACATGTATAAAATACATAGAAACATTAAAATGGTAGTTATGGAGGGTGGGGGCCCTGCAGTATAGAAGGAAATGGGAAGATGCAGGTCAGAGGGAACAAAGTTGCAGCCTTGTAGGATAAGTAAGGCTATAATTTAATGTACTGCATGAGAACTATAGCCAATAATATTGTATATAAGTAATTTTCCAAGAGAGTAGATTTATCACAAAAAAGAAAGGTAACTATACAAGATTATAGGTATGTTCATTTGTTTGACTATAGTAATCAATTCCCTATGTCTACATATATCAAGATAAGTCAGTATAGCAAAACATCATGTCATACACCTCAAATATATACAGTAAAGAAAAAATACAGTATATCACATATACTGAAAGTGCACAAATTATAGTTTGATGAAATATCACAAAAATGTACCTGTATGAATATGACTCACTCTAGTCCTTCAGCGTAAATAAGGAAAAAAAATACATATATATGACCCAGATTAAGATATAGAGAAACACCAATGCTCTGAACCTCTTGTGCATCCTCCCTATCTTTTTTTTTTTTTTGAAACAGAATATCACTCTGTCGCCCAGGCTGGAGTGCAGTGGTGTGATCTCAGCTGGGACTACAGGCCTGCACCACCATGCCTGGCGTATTTTTGTATTTTTAGTAGAGACAGGGTTTTGCCATCTTGGCCAGGCTGGTCTTGAACTCCTGATGTCAAGTGATCTGCCTACCTTGGCCTCTCAAAGTGCTGGGATTACAGGCGTGAGCCACCACACCCGGCCCCCCTCCCTATCTTCACTACACCTCCTTTCCAGATGTAAGCACTCTTCCAACATTTAATATACCAGATTAATTCTGACTTCTTTTAGGCTTATATAAATGTAATCATTCAGTGTGTACTCATTTGTGTCTGGTTTCTTTTACTCAATATTATTTTTATAAACTTATTCATGTTGTCAAGTATAGTGGTAGCCCATTCATTTTAATTGCTGTATTTTTGGAGGGCAAACTCTAATATTTAATTTAACTTAATTTTTTTTAGAGGCAGGGTCTCACTCTGTCACCCAGGCTGGAGTACAGTGCATGAACATGGCCCGCTGCAGCCTCGACCTCGCAGGCTTAGGTGATCTTCCCACTTAGCCTCCCAAGTAGCTGGGACTACAGGCATGTGCCACCATGACTGGATCATTTTTGTATGTTTTATAAAGATGGGGTTTCACCATGTTGCCCAGACTGGTCTCGAACTCCTGGATTCAAGTGATCCACCCACCTTAGTCTCCCAAAGTGCTGGCATTATAGATGTGAGCCACCGCACCCAGCTAATATTTAATTTTTAAAAAGTGAATACTCACATGTAACCATCACTCCTTAAGCCTCTCTTGTGCCCTCTACCGGTCATTACTTCCTCCAAAGGTAACCAGTCTTCCAATTTCTATCACCCTTGATTTGTTTTGCCTATTTTTGAACTTCAGATAAATGGATCATGTATACTATTTGATGACTGGCGTATTCCATTCATCATTATGTCTGATTCATCCATGTTGTTGGGTGTTGCAGGAGTTCATTCTTTATTGCTGTGTGAACATAGAAGAATTTATTCATCTATTCTACTGTTGATGGATATTTGGATCTTATATAATTTTAGGTTATTATGGATAATGCTACTATGAACACCCATGTGCATGTCTTTTAATGTTTAGTGGGTAGGAGTCTCCTCTTCATGATTTTTCTTTTTCAGAATTTTGGGGCTATCTTTGCATGTTATTCTTCCATATAGATGTATTTTGATATTATTTGGTAGAAATCTCAGAAAAGCTAATGTCAGCATTTTGATTTGGACAGTGAAAAAAAAACAGATTAATTTAGTATCTTGATTTTGAGAATTGTCATTTAGTGTTATTAAAATTTTTGTGTCTCTTGGAAAGTCTTATAGTTTTCTTCATATCATTTCTATGCATTTATGTATTTCTACTCATATATATGTATGTATGTGTGTGTGTGTGTGTGTGTGTATTATTTTTGAGACAGAGTCTCACTCTGTTGCCCAGGCTGAAGTGCTGTGGCATGATCTGGGCTCACTGCAACCTCCACCTCCTGAGTTAAAGCAATTCTCCTGCCTCAGCCTCCCAAGTAGCTAGGATTACAGGCACATACCACCATGCCTGGCTAATTTTTGTATTTTTAGTAGAGACGGGGTTTCACCATGTTGGCCAGGCTAATCTTAAACTCCTGACCTCAAGTGATCCGCCCTCCTAGGCCTCCCAAAGTGCTGGGATTACAGGCGTGAGCCACTGTGCCCAGCTCTACTCTTATATTTTTAAAGATGAGGTCTTGGTCTGTTGCCCTGGAGTGTAGCTGTATAATCATAGCTCACTGAAGCCTCAAACTCTGAGGCTGAAGTGATCCTCCCTACTTATCTTCCCAAGAAGCTGAGACCACAAACTTGCACCACCACACCAGGTTGTTTTTCTTTTTCTAATTTTTTATAGAGAGGGAGTTCTTGACATGTTGCCCACACTAGTCTTGAATTCCTAGCTTCAGTTGATCCTCCTGCTTCAGCCTCCCAAAGCACTGGGATTACAAGTGTTGAGCTACTCACCCAGCTATTTTTAAGTTTGTTCCTAAGTATTTCATTTCTTTCTTTTTTGGTTGTTTATGTTGTTTATGTTTGGTTGTTTGATAGTTTGTGTTTTTTGGTTGCTTTTGTAAATAGGATCTTCTTCTAGGGAAGTCTTTATATGACACATTGTAAAAGTGAGTATTGTTTAGAAATTCAGTGTCTTAAGGAAATTTTATTTA
This sequence comes from Ateles fusciceps, assembly GCA_036589455.1. Taxonomy (NCBI): domain Eukaryota; kingdom Metazoa; phylum Chordata; class Mammalia; order Primates; family Atelidae; genus Ateles; species Ateles fusciceps. The sequence goes on along the minus strand of JAZHEH010003329.1, from coordinate 9,880,939 downwards.
CCTTTTTTATTTGTAAATAATTATCAAAAGGTCTGACATGGTGGTTCACACCTGTAATCCCAGCATTTTGGGAGGCCGAGGTGAGAGGATTGCTTGAGCTCACAAGTTGGAGACCAGCCTGGTCAACATAGTGAAACCCTACCTTTATTAAAACTACAAAAAATTAGCCAGGTATTGTGGCGCACGCCTGTAGTCCTAGCTACTCAGGAGGCTGAGGCAGGAGAATCGCAGGAACCCGGGAAGCAGAGGTTGCAGTGAGCTAAGATTGCGCCACTGCACTCCAGCCTGGGCAACAGAGTAAAACATTGTCTCAAAATAATAATCATAATAATAGTAAAAAATGATCATAGTTGCTTAGTAATGTGTCCTGTTGGCTTTTCATCTCATGTTGGTACAAAGGTAACAGAATTTTAAAGAAATTCGAAATTGCATGGTGGTGTTGGAAGCTTTCCCACTTCAGGAGCTGCTGCAGGAAGTCTCTATTTGGCTGCCAGAAAAGAACACCCAAAAGCTGAGCCACTCAACAGGTGACTATATTACAGGTACTAAATCTTCAGCATGTAAGTGCTAAAGAGAGGGTAGTAAACCCAACAGATGAGCACAAAAAGCATGCATAGAGCTTTGAGTCTTACCTACAGGGAGGGAATCGCAGATAACCCAGCATGCGCAAAGGCTTTCCAGGCCCAGGAACCTCATGAGGAAGGTCCTGAAGAGGGAGAAAGATTCATTCTTTGGAGAAGGAGGAGCGCTCTCTGCCGGTGCGAAGCGGTGCTGCAGCGAGGGCTGAGTGTACTTAGACGTCTGGAGTCCCACGCGGGGATAGCACACACGGGGGTAGCACACACGGGGGGTAGCACACGCGGGCCTTGGAGGACGCTGAGACTGCGGTCTTCCCACTCTGGCTTAGACCAACTGGAAGACCATTCCGACTCCGGGTGAACAAAGCCCTGGAGATTCATGATCAGATGGTCTAATACCAGCCACCATGAACAGCACTGCTCCGACCTAGAAGAGACTGTGGAAGGGGTCGGTAGGCACGAAGGGGCTGGAGGCTGCAAGTTGGGGGCTCAGGCGGCCCTGGCTGAAAGGCGGGGTAGGACTGAAGGCCTCAGACGGGACTTTGTGGCTGGGAAATGAGTTCGAGCCCCAGCTCTGCCTCTAACAGTGTGCATTAGGGCCAGTCACCTAACTAGTTCTCTCTTGGGTCCAGTACTGAGTTGGACATCTGGCACTTTAGCTTCCTACCCAGTAAAGTAAAAAATATTACTGATGAAATGACCATTTAAAGCTAAACATAGGAAAATACACTTTAGCATCATAATTACAGATTCACTTAATTTTTTTTTTTTTTTTTTAGACAGAGTCTTGCTCTGTCACCCAAGAGTGCAGTGGCACAATCTCAGCTCACTGCAATCTCTGCCTCCGAGGTTCAAGCGATTCTCCTGCCTCAGCCTCCTGAGTAGCTGGGATTACAGATGCACACCACCACGCCCAGCTGATTTTTGTATTTGGAACATCAGCAAGACATTGGATTTATACTGTAGATGGGGTTTCTCCATATTGGCCAGGCTGGTCTCAAACTCCAGACCTCAGGTGATCTGCCCGCCTCGACCTCCCAAAGTGATGGGATTACAGGCATGAGCCACCACGTCTGACCAAGATTCACTTTATCTTAATTTTTAACAATATTTAATAAGCAGTGACTTGGAAACCTTCAGCTTTTACTTTCTCCCTCTGCTAAGCATTTAAAGATCTGTAAATATACCCAGGAGAAGCTGCTTCTTAAAGGGACCCTTTTGTAATCTGGGGAATCCTTTTGTTATGAGGATAATTTCACCTTCTAATTTGGTGCAGTAAGAAATTAAATGGTAAGCATGATTACATTTAATCAGGTAAATACTGCCCATTGTAGGGGAGGGGATGCTTACTCACACAGAAGTCCTTTTATTCACACTCTGCTGTGTTGTGTGTGTCTGTGACCGGTGTCCCGGTGTCCCGTTATTCCAAACACTCTTCTCCAGGAAAGCCATTGTGTGGCCCAAAAGAGATAGAGCATCTGAAAATGATTTTTAGACAAAGGCTAGACAGGTTGAGGATTGTAAGTAGGTCGGTGACTTCCTGGGGTCCCTGAACATCTGGACAAGCTGGAGATAGGGGGCTCTAATTATGGAGCCCATTGAGAAAGTAGAAGATGTGTCCAAAATGAGGACATTTCTGAGGCAGCTGGAGGTCAAATGACCTTTGAGATTTCATTATTTTCTAAGCTGGCCTGCCCATAGTTCAAAATCTGGCACTAGTTTTCATGGAAAAATGCTGTCTGCCTCAGCCATGAGACCTCTTTCACTGTCTGCAGCTCCGCTTCCCAGCTGAGCCAAAGCCAGCTCCTGAACTCAGGTGGGCCAAGCCACCCCGTGGTTCACAGCTAGGGTGCCCATGTCTCCCAGTTTGCCTGTGACACTCCTAATTACACCAGTTGGCATTATTAAGACTGCCCATTCACTCTCCAAAGTGCCCCAGTTTGAGTGATAAATTATTTGATCTTATTCCGAATCCTTTCTGCTACTCTCTCGACAGTTTGCAAGATTTGACAGCCAAGGTTTGGAGAGCAAGGTTCCAGGGACATGACACTGGTTCCTAAAAAGGTAAAAGGAAGGGAGAGTGCAGGAAGGGTCTAAAGCATTCAACCCAGTGGGAAAGACCCAGGAGGCAATGATGCCTGCTCCGGTTCTCTTCCATGATCATGGTCACCCTCGTTTGTTGAGCTCCTGCATTGTCTCTCCAGGTAGCAGGAATCCAGATACATAAAAGGCAGCGCACTGATCTCAGCATCTGATTAGGAAGAAATCGAACATTCACCCCACCTAAGGAACATTTACTGATGCTCTGCCTTGGGCCAGGAATCCAATAAGGACTTCAGAGAGTAAATAAAAAATTATAATAGAGTAAGGTGAATGCTGTGAAGTAAGCTGAAGGTGTCACAGGAGCCCAAAGGAAGAACCTACTCACTTTTCCTGTAAAGCAGGTGGGATGGGTAACAGGAAAGATGTCACCAAGGAGATGTGTGAGCCTCGCTCTGCAGACAAGACAAGGTATCAGATATCTCCAAGTGGAGGCAGGGAATTCTCAGCTTTCAAGAGCCAAACAGCCATGATTAGAGCCAGCAGCAGAGGCCCAAGCAGGCAGATGAGGAAGATGAATTAGGTCCCCAAGGGTGGGGTTGGTGCTCCTTCCCTTTAGGGCCAGCTCGTGCCAAGACCTGAGTGGGGGATTGGGGCTGAAGGTCAGCAGCAACCATATGGCCTGCAGAAGAGAAGGGGTGGGGCTGAGTCAGATACACACTTATCTGATATCAGATCAATTTCTTGGTGCGGGGGGAGCGGGACAGGGTGGAAGTATAGGCACAATGTGTCGAGGCAGAGAAGCAGAAAACATGGGCAGACCCCCAAGGCACTGGTTTATGCCTGACCACCGGGGAAAGGTTCAGAAACAGGCCCTCCCTAGTCCACTGCTCCATCCCCCCTCCACCCACCATGATTTCTGCAATGGTTGGCTCCACTCAGCTGTGTGCCCGGAGGATGTGGATGACTTAGGTTCCAGGGTCTGGCCAAGGTAACCCAGTACTTCAGCCTACATCCTCAGCATCATGAGGATGCTTATTAAACACAAGATGTTGGGCCTACCCCTAACTCTCTTATTCAGCAGGTCTGGAAGGGGGCTCTCCAAATTATGCTTTAACAAGTTCCAGGTGATTCTAGTCCAGGGACCATGTTTTGAGAACCACCAAGTTAATCGAGGCCAGGTATACTCGTTGACCAGGGGCCATGGAGACCCTGCCTGGAGCTAAGGTAAGGGCACTGGATTTGGAAGCCAAGGGCTTTAGTTGTGGGCTGGCTCTGGCTACTGGGTTGCTGCATGTATAAAGGGTAATTCTGCGTCTCAAATAAGACCTTAGATGTGAAAGCCCTTTGTCAACTGAGAGCTGAGATTTGATGTCAGTTTTTTTACACCAAACCTAGGGCTGTAAAGTTTGCTCATGTCTCCTAAAATAATTACAGCTGTGGTCTGAGGACTCCCCCACCACACCTACGTGAGGATCCCTTGGGAAGCTTCCTAGAATGCAGACTTTGCAGCTCTAAATCTTGGTGTGGGCCTCATCATCACATTTACATTTTCAACACATCTTTAGTGATTCTTGTGCACCCCAGGAAATTTGAAAACCACTTGCTTACGTTGGGGCAGTAGTGAGGGATGCAAAAAAAGTTGTTCTTCTGTTTTCTGGTTTGCTCTTGGGCCATGAAGATGCCCTCGCCCTGAAGTCTCTTTGCTGCCAGCATCTTTGGGGAACCTCTCTTCTCGGGAATGCTGTGTCTCTGCGCCCTCATTTTCCTCCTGGCTCCCCAGCTGCATGCAGGCGCCACCTCCTGGCAATAGAGTTTTTTCACTTTTTTTTTCTCCCGTTGAGTTAATCAGATCCTCCCACATTAAGCGTTGAGAAGAGCCTTTCTAATGTCAGAATGAAATGTGATTCTGTCATATTTGAGGGATTGCGATGCCTCCTTAAATGTCTTCACTACTTGTGATTTTACTGTTCCAGTATCTAAAAATAACTACAACAACAGTTAATAAATATATATACTTTTAATTCTTAGTTTTTCTTTTTTTGAGAGAGTCTTCCTCTGTTGCCCAGGCTAGAGTGCAGTGGTGCTATCTTGGCTCACTGCAACCTCCGGCTCCCAGGTTCAAGCAATTCTCCTGCCTCAGCCTCCCGAGTACTGGGATTACAGGTGTGCGGCACCACGCCCAGCTAGGTTTTTTTTTTTTTTGTATTTTTAGTAGAGGGTTTTACCATGTTGGCCAGGCTAGTCTCGAACTCTTGGCCTCAGGTGATCCACCTGCCCTGGCCTCCCAAAGTGATGGGTTTACAGGCATGAGCCACTACACCTGGCCTTAGTTTTAATTTTTAATACAATAAATATCAATAGATATATCCCACATAAACAAAAACATTTTGGGACTGTGTGTGTGTGTGTGTGTGTGTGTGTGTGTGTGTTTTTAACTCTAGGTGCTAACCTTAAATAATTGTCTTCTGGGCCAGATGTGGTGGCTCACACCTGTAATTCCAACACTTTGGGAGGCTGAGGCAAGAGGATCTTTAGAGGCCATGAGTTTGAGACCAGCCTAGGTAAGATCTAGTTTCCACACACACAAAAAAGAAGAAGCTAGCCAGGCATGGTGGCAAGCACCTGTGGTCCCAGCTATTTGAGAGGCTGAAGTGGGAGGATCACTTGAGCACAGGATGTGGAGGCTGCAGTGAGCTACGATCACACTGCTGTACTCTAGCCTGGGTGACAGAGTGAGACCCTGTCTCTAAAAACAACAATAATAATAGCATATTTTAAGAGAACAAAGATTCTAAGACCAAAGAGTTTGCGAGTCACTGACTTATATATTTATAAAATGGAAACAAAACTCTCACACTACAACAGTCATCCTCATATCATATAATGCACCCTCAGGCTTCCTTTTCTATTCCATTTTATTTCATCCTTTTAAAAGTACTGGTCATGGCCACGAATAGTTCATTTGCGACAGCTTAAAAAGCAATCAACCAAAGTATGGGAATACTATGTAATTTTCTGGGGTCCACTTTTTATTTAAGTTAAACATGTTATTTAAATTTAAAAAGTGTCTAAGGCCACATTAGCCTTAGGACCGTCTTTGTTCTTCTAACCAGAGCTGAATCTGCCACAGTTAGTGAAGCTCAGGTTCAAGGCTACTGACTTTCACAGGCCCCTTCTGGGACCCCCTACCTATTTTTTACCTATAATTTGGCATTCTTTCTAAAAGACAGCCACCCAATCTGTATAAGCTTCAGGCCCCACAAAAACCAGATCCGCACTTGCTACTAAACCATATTTTTTTCTGTATACGAGCTAGAATGTATTAAAATAACGTCATTTCTGCTTGCTTTTCTAATCAGAAACAATGGTAGTTAATAGTCAATTTTTCTAATTGAAAAAGAGCTGCTGTTTGCATTAGGTCCTCTAAGACGTTTCTCCTGATCCTCCCATCTCTTTGGAACATGGTATCTGTCCTTCAAAGGGAGCTCAATATAGAAAAAATTGTTAGCTAAACTGTTAGAAGTTGGGAATTTGGGTAAAAATCATTTGGAATGAGTGTAGTGGGCTATCTTCCATACTGACTACTAGCTGATGCTTTGGGTTGGTTTCTATTATCAAGTCATGCACGTTCCTGATTCAGGCTGGAACTGCTGCCTCTCCTGGAATGTGTTTGCTTTAGACCAAGACTCAGCAAACTATGGTCCACGGGTCAAATGCAACCCACAGGCTATTTTGTACAGCTTTTGAGCTAACAATATTTTTTGCATTTCTCAATGATTGGGGGGAGAAAAAAGAAAAATAATATTTTGTGACACATGAAAATTACATGGAATTCAAATTCTACCATCCATAAATAAGAGATCATTGGAACACAGCCACACTTATTTATGTTGTCTATGGCTAGTTTCCTGCTACAAGATGGAGTTGAGTAGCTGCAACAGAGACTGTATGGCCCACAAAGCCAAAAATGTTTACTGTCTGGCTCTGTACAGAAAAAGTTTGCCAACCCCTACTCTAGATGACCTCACGTTTCACTCCCTCACTTCATTCAGGTCTCCGATCAAATGTCACCCTGGTAGGGAGAGGTCTTCCCTGATCTTCCTATCTAAAAAAGAACATGTTCCCCCAACCTGCTCTCTGCACTGTTATGTTGCACTATTTTTCTTTGTGGCACTTATCCTCAGCTGACGTTATAGTGTTATTTGTTTATTATGGGTCTCTCCTCGTAAGATCCAGCTTCATGAGATCAAGGCCTTTGTTTTGGCTCATCTCCTTTTTGTTTTTTTTTTTTTTTTCATTTTAATGAGAACCTAGAGAAAATAATGCTTTTTAAAACATATATTTATTTATTTTATTTTTTGAGACAGGGTCTCACTCTGTCACCCAGGCTGGAATACAGTGGTGTGATCACAGCTCACTGCAGCCTTGACCTCCTGGGCTCAGGTGATCCTCTGACCTCAGCCTAGTGAGTAGCTGGGACTACAGGTGTGAACCACCATGCCCAGCTAATTTTGTATTTTTGGTAGAGAGAGGTTTTTGCTATGTTGCCCAGGCTGATTTCAAACTCCTGAGCTCAAGGGATCCATCTGCCCTCCTCAGCCTCCCAAAGTGCTGGGATTACAGGCGTGAGCAACTGCACCCAGTCAATATTTTGGCTCATTTCCCCATGCTCAGAGGCTCTCAATAAACGTTCAAATGAATGAATGAATATTCTCTAGAGTATCTCTAAGACCTTCCCTCATGGTTAAACTATTTTACTTTGATTTTGGGAGGGACAAGGGGTTGACTGAGTATACACTCTAAACTAGGTTACATTAACAGAGATAATTAAAGTTATTGTTTGCCTTTTATAAAATGATGAATATACATTGTGAAATATTTCTTAAAAGACCTGGAGGTAAAGCCTTCAGACTTGGAGGCCATAAATCAAAAATCATTCTTCTGCCGGGCGAGGTGACTCATGCCTATAATCCCAGAATTTTGGGAGGCTGAGGTGAGCTGATCACCTGAGGTCAGGAGTTCAAGACCAGCCTAGCCAACATGGCGAAACCCTGTCTCTGCTAAAAATACAAAAATTAGCCGGGCATGGTGACGTGCGCCTATAATCCAGCTATTCAGGAGGCTGAGACAGGAGCATCACTTAAACCCAGGAGGTAGAGGTTGCAGTGAGCCGAGATTTCACCAATGCACTCCAGCCTGGGGTACAGAGTAAGACTCCATCTCCAAAAATTAAGAAAGAAAGAAGAAAAAGAAAGAAAGAAAGAAAGAAAGAAGGAAGGAAAGATAGAAAGAGGGAAAAAGAAAGGGAGAGAAAGAGGGAAGGAGAGGGAGTGAGGGAGGGAGGGAGGGAGAGAGGGAAGGGAGGGAAAAAAAAAAGAGAGAGAGAAGTATTTTTCTTGGATATCATGGTCTAAGCCCCAGAAAGTTATGTGGCTTTGCTGAGGTTACAGATAGAAGAGGATTGAGGGGTCCTGCCTCTACCACCAAGGCTCATTCTGCCTCCCCCTCATGCTTCAATACCTCCCTCCACTTTCCCCCGTTTCAACTCACAGAAAGGCACCGGGGCTTTTTTTGTTTAGTATTTGCCTATTTGCCAAGTAAGGATGGAGATAGACTGATTTAAGTGGAATTTCCATTTTTAGACATTTCTGGTTCTGCTGAATAGAAAATTTAAAAAGAGTGCATTCCTGCCTCAAGGAATGGTAGGACTTTCTGAGGCTTAATGACAAAGGGAAACAAATGTGTGCTTCAAAGTACGCTAAACTCTTAGGTTCAGTGAATGCTTTCTCAAATACACTTTGGATCTAAAATGAGAAACCGGTTTGTCCTGGTGCAGATATATGTGGGAGCATTAATTCTCCTGGGCTTAAACTGCCCCAGAAGACAGTGCTGGGAAGAGGAGACCATGACTGCCTCAGATCTGTTAGGACAGTAATCGATCATTTAGAAACTTTACAACCAGGAGAAAAATGAGCGTGAGAGGAAATGTGAAACAATGACACATCATCACTCTCCACCTAGAGCCCTCCAGTTTCTGAAAAAGATGGAAAAACAAACATGCTAACAATGAAAATTCTTAAGATTTTTTAAAAAGAGAAACTGAGAGGAAAAATCACATCTAAGTTCTTCTAGAAAGATCACAATTTCAGAAAACCTATTGTTTGGAACAAAAACCTATGTTTAAGTTTATTTTATTTACTTGAGAACATTTAGTAGAATTATTTCAAGTGTCTATCTTAGTACAGACTTTTCAGAAGTGGGATAAATGTACACTTTCCTGCTACTTAGGGCTGCTATGAGAATTAACTAAATTAAAAAAAAAGTCAGGACAGTAGACTGAAATCTTTCTCTTAAGAGTTGTGCCATGGCTGGGTGCAGTGACTCATGACTGTAATTTCAGCAGTCATGAAATTGGGAGGTCGAGGCGGGAGGGTCACTTGAGCCCAGCAGTTCAAAACCAGCCAGGGCAACATGGCAAAACTCCAACTCTACAAAAATACAAAAAATTAGCTGGACATGCTAACACATGCTTGTAGTCCCAGCTACTGGGGAGACTGAGGTGGGAGGATCACCTGAACCTGGGGAGGTTGAGGCTGCAGTAAGCCATGATCTCATCACTGTACTCCAGCCTGCTGGGCAACAGAGTGAGACCCTGCCTCAAAAGAAAACAAAAAGTTGTGCTACAAATTAAAAAAAAAGAAACTCAAATATTTACTGCTTGAAAATGAAAGAATTAGGTTGGAGCCTACCTGTTCTCTAGTTCAAATTTCACTGTTTCTCTTCAGCCAAGCATCGGAGGCATTTATTGTTTTGTTGTATGGATGTGTGCTGGGCCTTCATGAACCAGCTCATTGGATATTGGTGGTGGTTGTTTTTACTCAGCTCTATTCTGTAGAAACAGTACCCCAATTTTCCTTTGGGAAATTACCCCTGCCCCCTCTCTGAACCCACTTGCTTCGGGTGAACCTGAATCCATCCATGGACCCTAGGGAGTAGAAAGTGAGTGAGGCTAAGCTCCTCAGCACCGTCTCTTCCCCTGACGACAGTCATTGGCTCGGGGAAAAACACATGACTCAAATTAAACCCAATCAGAGCATTAAAAACGTAATTGTTGGTGGAAATGCCAAATGTTATAACCTTATGGAGGGGAATCCGGCAATCTCTAAAGAGAAATAATAATAGAGTGCAATTAATAATCTGTTGTTTTCTTTCCAATGAAAGACATTACTGGGGCTGGGTGCAGTGGCTCATGCCCGTAATCCCAGCACTTTGGGAGGCCAAGATGGGCAGATCATGAGGTCAAGAGATCAAGACTATCCTGGCCAACATGGTGAAACCCCGTCTCTACTAAAAATACAAAAATTAGCTGGACGTGGTAGCATGCCTGTAGTCCCAGCTACTCAGAGGCTGAGGCAGGAGAGTCACTTGAACCCAAGAGGTGGAGGTTGCAGTGAGCCGAGATCGTGCCATTGCATTCCAGCCTGGCAACAGAGCAAGACTCCATCTCAGAAATAAAAAAAAAGATATATCAGGAAAATGGGTGAAATTTAAGATCTATAGATTAGTTGATATTATTGTATCAGTGTTACTATCTTGAGTTTGATAATTGTCTTGTGGTTAATGTTCTTATTTTTAGGTAACACTGAAGTAGTTAGACATGTAGGGTCATCTCATCTGCAACTCATTTGCCCATGGTTCAGAAACAATTATATTACACACACACACACACACACACACACACACACACACACAACAGATAATATATAGAAAGTAGGAGGGCAAGAGAAAGAACGACATAGCAAATGGGCTAAAAATTTAATAATTGGGGTACTTGAGTAAAGGGTATATAGCAATTCTTCACACTGTTCCCAAAACTCTTCCATACATCTTTATTACGTTGTAAAAGTTTATTTTGCCAAGGTTTAGGACACACCTATGACACAGCCTCAGGAAGTCCTGATGACATGTGCCCAAGGTGGTCGGAGCACAGCTTGGTTTTATACATTTTAGGGAAACATGAAGTATCCATCGATATACGTAAGAAGTACATTGGTTCAGTCAGGAAAGGCGGGACAACTCAAAGCAAAGGCAGGAACACTCAAAGCAGGACGTGGCTTCCAGGTCACAGATAGGTGAGAGACAAAGGTTGCATTATTTTGAGTTTCTGATTAGCCTTTTCAAAGAAAGCAATCAGATATGCATTTATCTCAGTGAACAGAGGGATAACTTTCAATAGAATGGGAGGCAGGTTTGCCTTAAGCTGCTTTTTCCCTTTAGCTTAGTGATTTTGGGGGCCCAAGATATTTTTCTTTCACATTCACCCATTTTCTTTTTTAAAATATTTTGGAGAAGGCATTTTAGAAGAAAATGAGTCTCTGGTCCTAGGATTCGTCTGATCTCTCATGGCTAGGATGATTTATTCCTATACAGATAGATCCGGAGTTCTTAGGAAAGTTCATTTTTAGAAGGTTGTGGAGTCTCATTTCCACGAAGAGAAAATAGGGGCAGGAAGGGAGAAACAACAACAAACAAAAGAGCAATCCTGAAATCTATATAGGCCACATTACTTTGAAGTCTATACATCAGTAGGCAGGTATGAAAGTGGCTTACGTATGTAAATGGGTTGGTATTATTTTCTTCCAAGGTTTAAGTTGTCTACTTTCAGTTCACAGGGCTTTACGAAAGCACAGCTTAGTTTTCAGTGAATCCAAATTAAGAAACATGGGGGGAAAAAAGAATGAAAAAAAATTGAAAACATTATTTTGAGACTTGTAGCCAAGAAAAAAATTAGAATTCTTTCCAGACTGTAGAAAATAATAAAAATGTAAAAACACTGGACAAGACTAGAATCTCACAACAAGTGTACTATAGTTTTTGAAACATAGTTTTTCTCTCTCCAGTTTTCCATTTTTGCTAAAGACAAATCATGGTAGGACTGGCTTGCTTTATTTTACTTGGCATAATTATTTGTATACAGTGCACCAATAATAATTATTTTTTACATAGGCTTTTAAATTGACTTTGATGGAACTTTGTTCCATAGAAGGAATCTCAGGTAAGACATTTTAAAGTTGAGCCCAGCCATGAAGTTGTGCCATCAAATACCTACGAGCTGGGTTAATTTCCTCTCCTCTTGAGGTTCCAAGATAAACCTGGGGCTTCTGGGCCTGTCAGAAAGTGACATTCTTTACTTACCACAGGTCAGAAACCCTGTACAGGGACTGTGTACACAAAATATGAGACCAGTTTTTCCAAGGCTGTTATTGGCTCCATAGGTCAAGTTTGATTCCTTAAGGAAAGCACATCATTCCAGTCAAATTTTTGGTAAATTAACTAGTTTCTCCAATTGTGTCCTGTTACAAATGAAAATAGATTCTTATTGCACTTATGCAAATAACTGTAATGCTATAAGTTAAGAATACTCAAAAATGTTTTCCAAATACTGGAGAAATCAGGTAGAGAAACAAATATGCTCCAAATTGTGTTCATAGGAGTATACTAAATTGTTAAAGGGTGTCAATAGCTCAAAAGAAAAGTTTCAAGGGTCTGAAAAACAAAAGAAAGGATCAGCAACATTTTAAGCAAGAAGTCAAAAAGATTAGTTCAGTCCATGCAGTTCCTTCCTGTTCTGCTTGATACTTTTATACTTATGAACATTTTAGCTCTCCATGAGTCCTGAAAGTTTTTCCTCTATTCTGATGTCACAATCGCCAAAGTTATCAGAAACTTGAATTCAAGAGCACCTGTTAGAGTTTTATAGCTGATTTATAAAACCACCTCCTGGGCTGGGCATGGTGGCTCATGCCTATAATCCCAGCACTTTGGGAGGCCAAGGCGGGAGGATCATTTGAGACTGGGAGTTCGAGACCAGCCTGACCAACATGGAGAAACCCCATCTCTACTAAAAATACAAAAAATTAGCTGAGCGTGGTGGTGCATGCTTGTAATCCCAGCTACTCGGGAGGCTGAGGCAGGAGAATACTTGAACTTGGAAACTGGAGGTTGCAGTGAGCTGAGATCGTGCCATTGCACTCCAGCCTGGGCAACAAAAGCAAAATTCCACCTCAAAAAAGAAAAAAAAAAAATGGGAAAAGTTGATAGGTGCACATGTACTCCAGAACTTTAAAATCAAATCAGATTAAATTTTTTAAATGGGCAAAGAACTTAAATAGACATTTCTCTAAAGAGAACATACAATAAGCACATGAAAGGTGCTCAGTATCACTAATCATTAGGGAAATGCAAATCAAAATCACAGTGAGATGCCACCTCACACACATTAGAATGGCTACTATCAAAAAAACAGTAAGTATTGGCAAGATGTGGAGAAATTGGGACCCTTGTGCCCTATAGGTGGGAGTGAAAAATGATCCAGGCACTATGGAAAACATTATGGTTATTCCTCAAAAAATTAAAGACAGAATTACCATGTGATTCAGCAATTCCATTTCTGGATGTTTGTGCAAAAGAACTGAAAGCAGCATATCGAAAAGATACGTGTATTCCTTTTGCAGCCAAAAGGTGGAAGCAATCCAAGTGTCCATCAATGTATAAATGGATAAAGAAAATGCAGGATATTCCTACAACAGAATATTATTCAGCCCTAAAAAGGAAGGAGGCCAGATGTGGTGGCTCATTCCTGTAGTCCCAGCACTTTGGGAGGCCAACGCAGTGGATCACCTGAGGTTAGGAGTTCGAGAACAGCCTGGCCAACATCATGAAGCCCCGCCTCTACTAAAAATACAAAAATTAGCCTGGTGTGGTGGTATGCAACTGTAATCTCAGCTACTTGGGAGGCTGAGGCAGGAGAATTGCTTGAACCCGGGAGCCAGAGGTTGCAGTGAGATGAGATCGCGCCACTGCATTCTGGCCTGGGCAACAAAGTGAGACTCCATCTCAAAAATAGACACATTAATTAATTTAAAAAAAGGAAGGAAATTCTAACACATGCTGCAAGGATGGACTTTAAGGATATTATGGCAAGTGAAATAAATCAATCACAAAAGGACAAATATGGTATGATTCCACTTATATGAGGTATCTACCGTAGTCAAATTCCCAGAGACAAAAAATAGAACCATGGTTGCCAGAGGGTTGGAGGAAGGGGAGAATGAGAAATCAGTGTTTAATAGGTACAGAGTTTCCATTCTGCAAGAAAAAGAATTCTGAGGGTGGATGGTGGTAATGGTAATACTAATGAACATAATACCACTGAAGTGTAAATTTAAAAATGGTTAAGATGGTAGGTTTTGTGTTTTGTGTATTTTACCGTAATTGTAGAAAAAAGAGTTACATGGACAAAAATACTTGTTATAGGACAGACTGAACAACTTACATAGCTTGGCCAGAGAACAGCTGGAGTAAACAAATATATCACCTAAAGGAAATGAAAAATTTATAAATCCTGAGGGGGAAAATTTTTTGTTTAAACTCTAAGACCTATGCAAATTTCTGCAAATAAATAAATAAAACTCTAAGACATATCTGTGTAGAAACCTTAGGAGAAAATCAGGCTGGACACAGTGGCTCATTTTTGTAATTCCAGCACTTTGGGAGGATGAGATGGGCAGATCACTTGAGCTCAGGAGCTCAAGACCAGCTTGGGGCAACATAGTGAGACCCTGTCTCAAGAAATTTAAAAAAAGAAAGAAAGAAATCCTTCAATGTCTCCAATATAAAGCCAGCTTTGGGATCTACTACCCTGTGTTGGTGCTTCTTAAACTGGAGAATACATGGTCCCCAAAAATATATCCAGAGATCCCATCCTACTCCCTGTGTCCCGGGATCTGCTGACCTCATTTTAAGAAATACTGCACTTAATGTCAAAATAATGCAGTCACCCTGCATTTGTGATTTTTACTTTGGCTGAATTATTTTATGTTATAAAGGTATGTTATATTTAGTAATAATACACAACCAAAAGCTTTATAGATTATATTTAATTTCTTGAGGTAGTGTTTTCCCAAACTGAACGCTCTTAGCTGCCCAAGAATATCATTAGAGAAACCAGTCTGAGAAACACTGTACTACATAGAAGTTGTCTAAAGACCCTGAGATGCAATAATCTGTCAACAGAAGTTTCTGGTTTGAGCTCAATTGACTTCTAAACAAAGTTGGGGGCCAGGCATGGTGGCTCATGCCTGTAATCCCAGCACTTTGGGAGGCTGAGGCAGGCGGATCACTTGAGGTCAAGAGTTTGAGATTAGCCTGGACAACATGCTGAAACCCCATCTCTACAAAAAATACAAACATTAGACAGGTGTGGTAGCACACACCCATGATCCCAACTACTCAGGAGGCTGAGATGGGAGGATCGCGTCAGCCCAGGAGGTGGAGGTTGCAGTGAGCTAAGATTGTGCCACTGCACTCCAGCTTAGGAGGTCACCATATTAATGCTGAACTTAGTGTGGACACCTGATTGGCATCGTGCACTACAGTACAGGACTCCTGGGCTCAAGTGATGCTCCCACCTCAGGAGTAGCTGGGACTATAGGTGTGCATTGATGTGCCCGGCAGGAGTCAAAAGTTTAAGTGCTGCAACTTTCTAGTAGGGAAGCTGTTTAACCAGAGAGACTAGATCCCACAGGGTTTTTTTTTTTTTTTTTTGCCTTTTCTGTTCTCTTAGGTAGCTGGATCAGATAATCTCTGTATTCTTTTCCAGCTCTATTTTTCTGTGATTCTTTTCATTACCTGTTTCAAATTACCCCAATTTGGTCAGAATAAACTCAGAATTTTGAAATATTAGAGGATTTTGCAAATGGAAAGTTGAATTGGGAGGGCAATCAAGATATCTCTGTAGCTTTTACTAAATTGAGAAGCAAGTAAGCAATAAATTCTAAAAAAAAAAAAAACTAATCTTTTACATTCTAAAATGCATTTCTGAGTCAAAGCTGTAGAACAGTATGGGGGAAATGTAGAAGTCTCCTCCTATCATCTAATAATCCTTGATTCACATTGGCTTTCCAACAGCAAATCTATAGCTATAGCCCTAATTATAATTTGTGACAGAACTTCTTGCATATGTATTAGGTGGGTGCTAAAGTAATTGCACTTTTTGCCATTAAAATGGCAAATCCACAGTTACTTTGGACCAACCTAATAGAGTTGAAGAAACAATCCAGGTCAAAACAGGGCATGAGGGCTGGGCACAGTGGCTCACGCCTGTAATCCCAGCACTTTGGGAGGCCGAGGTGGGCGGATCACAAGGTCAAGAGATCTAAACCATCCTGGCCAACATGGTGAACAAACCTGTCTCTACTAAAAAATACAAAAATTAGCTGTGCGTGGTGACATGCACCTGTAGTCCCAGCTACTTGGGAGGCTGAGGCAGGAGAATTGCTTGAACCCGGGAGGTGGAGGTTGCAATGAGCCGAGATCACACCACTGCACTCTAGCCTGGGACAAAGTGAGGCTCCATCTCAAAAAACAAAAACCAAAAAACAACAAAAACAAAAAACAGGGCATGAGGGATGATGAAGGGCTGGAAGTTAACCAGCGGGGCATTCTCCTGGACACTTCTCATGCTCCTCTGCTTCTCTTTAGCTCCTAAAGAACTAAGCCTCACCTAGCCCCCCCACCCTGCTCCCCCTGTCCCTAAAGCAGCACACATCCCTTTCGAGACTTTCTGACAAAGACTAGGAAACCCAAGAGCTGGTTTTGTAGTGGAAAGTGCTGGCTAGGGTTGTGCAGCCCATAGGGACCTGGTTTCCTAATCTGACCCCACAGCTCTATGGCTGTGGGGTCTGCTGGGCAGCTATGTAACCTCTCTCAGCTTCAGCTGCCTCTCCTGTGAAACAAAGATGATATTGCCCAACAGACTGTGGGAAAGTCTGAATGAAGTATTATTATATGTCATGTGCCCAGTGAACTGCATGGTATACAGCAGATGTTCAATAAGTAAGAGACATGGCCGGGTGTGGGCTCATGCCTATAATCCCGGCACTTTGGGAGGCCGAGGTGGGTGGATTGCCTAAGATCAGGAGTTTGAGACCCAGCCTGGCCAACATGGTGAAACTCCGTCTCTACTAACAATACAAAAATTAGCTAGACGTGGTGGGGCATGCCTGTAATACCAGCTATCGGGAGGCTGAGGCAGGAGAATCACTTGAACCAAGGAGGCAGAGGCTACAGTGAGCCAAGATTGCATCACTGCACTCCAGCCTTGGCTGAAGCAAGACTCTGACCCTTCCCTAAAAATAAAAAAACGGCTATAGTCACTCTGTTGTGCTAGCAAATACTAGATCACCTTCATTCTTTGTATTTTTGGGCTGAGATTGTGCCACTGCACTCCAGCCTGGGTGACAGAGCAAGACTCTGTCCAAAAAAAAAAGTTTTTTTTTTTAAGTGAGAAATAAGGACAAGAAAAAGCTCCAATCACTGCCTCAGCCACATCCACTGCCATGACCACTGAAACCTCATAGGATAATTTGCACCTTGTATTTCAGATGCTGATAACTGCTTTCTGTAAGGTGAGGTCAGGGCAGAGAAGATCCAGGAAAGGGCTGGCATGCTGCTCAAAAGATTCCTTCCATAAGGGCTGACGGCAGGGCTGAAACTGTCTTTGCAAAAATTATAATGGAGGAAATTATGTCAGTGAAAGAGATCAGACCTAACCAACTCCATCTTGCTTCTAACCTTTAAGCTGTCTTTGTTCATTCCTGGGCATAGGCTGAACTAACCTTGGGAAGGAATTTAGTTTATAGTTTAACTCTGAAACAAAATTGATAATAGCCCTTTCCCCCAAAAAGACCCACTTCTTGCCTGGGGGACCAGTCTATCTTTGTAGGACTAACAAATTAGCTACAAGCTTGGAAATCTGGTTTAGGGGTCATGCAGACTCTGGCTGCAAGTGTCTGAACCTCCCCAGATTGCTTCTGGGGATAACATCACTATTGTAAAACCTAAGATCAGTGCTTGAGATATTTTGCAGACCCTGCACTGGATGGATCAGCAGACACTACCTAGAAGGGTAATCTGGCTCAACCAATTCTGTGATCCCCACCCAGAAACAAAAGACTGCAAGAAAACCTCACTCCGACCCCTAAGATTCCATCTGCAAACTGGCCAATCAGCACTCCCCACTTCCTGAGCCCCCACCCCCCAAATTATATTTTAAAACTCTCCAAATGCTCAGGGAGACTGATTTGAGTAATAATAAAACTCTGGTCTGCCACATGGCCGGCTCTGTGTGAAGTACTCTTTCTCCATCGCAATTCTCCTGTCTTGATTAATTAGCTCTGTCTAGGCAGCGGGGCAAAGTGAACCTGCTAACCTGCTGGGTGGTTACAGGGCTTTGGGTAGGTGAGAAAGAGATGAGAAGAAGAATGCTTGCAGGGGAGGCAAAAGGGGAATTCCTGAGGCAAATCCTAAGGGAAAGTAAGGGAGAGGTACTCTTCAAGGGACATAGGTGAAACCTGAGTCATCTGTAAATGTGAATACCTCCAAATAAATAGAAGAAATGTGAATAGTACTTGCTCTGTGCCAAGGCTTATTCTGGATGCTTTACAAATATTAACTCATGGAAACTTGTCAACAACTTGTGAGGTATGTGCTATTATTATCTCCATTTTGCATGTGAATGGACTGAGGCAAAGAGAGGTTAAGCAACTCACCCAAGGTTGCCCAGCTGGGAAAGGTTGGAGCTAGGACTCAGTTCAGACAGGCCTGTTTCAGCATCTCTCCACCAAATCCGGAAATCTGTGACTGAGTGTTGAGAATGATACAAAGAGTTAGGGTTACTGCATTTTGGTGGTTCTTTCTTCTCCTGAAAACTGGGTCACCCTAACAATCCCCCCAGGTTTACCTGGTCAGGATACCTTCAGTCTCCAACATTTTTTTTCCTCCCTCAGTTCTGGTTCCTGGATCCCTCTTGGCTTGTGCCTTTTCTGCTCCAGATGGAGTGTCCTCTCTCTGTGCCAGTGTATCAGCCAGGGGGTGCATCCAGAAAAGCCCACTCAGAGTGAGGTATACTAGTGTGCTATAGCTGGCCTAGAGTTAGAACCTGAACAACACCATTTTATAAAAAACAAAGCTATGTTTTAAAATAAGTTGTAACGGCTGCCCCCACTCTCCTCACAATAACTGCTGGTCTTTGGCTTCTGTACATAAAACTGCTAGTTTGCTCTGCAAACTATCTACCTTTCTTATCAGTAACAGCCAGAATTGTCAGCCTTTGTGACTAGAATAGCAGCCCAAGCTAATTCCATCCTGGTCCCTGTGCCTTGTAATAAGTAACCAAAATCTGTTATTTCCACTACAGCCCAGAAGATGTGCAAACTAACGCTTATCTTAACTTCTGTAAGCCACTTAGGTAACAATCGAGGGGGCAAGATGTCCTCAAGCCCTTGGAATGTCCGGAGCCCCGCTCCCTCCTCTCTGTCTGGGAGATGATCTACAAAAACCCCTAAATGTCTGTGTCCCTTCACCCCCACCCCCGCCTCTCACCCTGACTCCCAAAGTGTTTCTTACGGGTATAAAACGTCTTAACACCCTCCATTCAGGGCCACGGGTTGGAGAGACGCAAAGTCCTCGGTGGTCGCCGGCTTAATAAACCCTGCAATTTGGCATACTTTTGTCTTGGTGTTGGTCCCTTAATCTCGCCTCAAATATAACACTAGGGAGGTATGAGAGGACCTAAACAATTTTGGAAGCTGGCATTCTGGGCTGGGCACAGTAGGTCACACCTGTTAATCTCAGCACTTTGGGTTTTGTTGTTGTGGTTGTTTTGAGACAGAGTCTCATTCTATCACCTAGACTGGGGTAGAGTGGCACAATCTCGGCTCACTGCAACTTCCACCTCCTGAGTTCAAGCAGTTCTCCTGACTCAGCCACCCAAGTAGCTGGAATTACAGGCATGCACCACCACATCCAGCTAAGTTTTGTATTTTTAGTAGAGACAGGGTTTCACCTCTTGGCCAGACTGGTCTCAAAACTCCTGACCTCAAGTGATCCACCTGCCTCAGCTTTGATCCCAGCACTTTGGAAAGCTGAGGCGGGTGGATTGCTTGAGCCCAGGAGTTCAAGACCAGCTTGGGCAACATGGTAAAACCCCATCTTGACAAAAAAATTTATGAAATTAAAAATACTAATAAAATTCTAAGGTCTGCCAACCATCTGAATGGACCCCTCCTCTCAGCCAGGGCATTCCAAAGTTAACCTGAGAAACTGGTTCAGGCCATGATAGGAAGGGAGGGTTGGACATGCCTCATTATACCCTCCTCCCTTTGGATTTCAGCATTAACATCAACACAGATCTTAAGTCTGACAAGAAACACTTATGAGCCAGGTGCAGTGGCTCATGCCTGTAATCCCAACACTTTGGGAGGCCGAGGCAGGTGGATCACTTGAGGTCGGGAGTTCAAGACCAGCCTGGCCAACATGGCGAAACCCCATCTCTATTAAAAATACAAAAAATTAGCCGGGCATGGTGGTGCATGCCTGTAATTCCAGCTACTCAGAAGGCTGAGGCAAGAGGATCACTTGAGCCCAGGAAGCAGAGGTTGTGGTAAGCAGAGATCGCACCACTGCACTCCAGCCTAGATGATAGAGCAAGACTCTGTCTCAAAAGAAAAAAAAAGGGACCACTTTCAGTCTATTATCTCTGAAGCTGCTACCTGGAGGTTTCATCTGCATCCTAAAACTCTGGTACTCCGCAGCCCCTTATCATTGTGACCCAGACATTCATTTCTCTTTATTCCAGGTCTTTAAATAATAACTTAATAACTTAACTCTTTCAACCAATTGCCAATCAGAAAATGTTTAAATCTACCTATAACCTGGATCCCCACCAACTGTGCTCCTTTCAGTAGTCCCACCTTTCCAGACAGACCCAATGTACATTTTACATGTATTTGATTAATGTCTTGTCTCCCTAAAACGCATAAAACTAGGCTGTGCCCCAGCCACTTTGGGCACATATTCTCAGGGTCTCCTGAGGGCTGTGTCATGGGCCATGGTCGCTCTCATTTGGCTCAGAATTAATCTCTTCAAATATTTTATGGAATTTGACTCTTTGTCAACATTGAACAGTCTGTAGATGGCTGGTTCTGGAATCTGAAGTCTGTAGGGCAGGTCCTCTGTGGTGAGGATGAGGATGGATGTGAAGTGGAGGAAAGCAAGTAGAAACTGGGATCCGTGAGCCAAGAGCTGGAGCTAGAGGGCAGATTGGAACCCACGTAGGTCTTTCAGAAAGCTTCCAATTTCAAGGAAGTAGGTGTCCTATTGGAAAAGCTACAGCCCTCCACTATAGAACTAAACATACATCTGGCCCAAGAGTCAGAGAAGCTAAAGAGGCTCCGGTGGAGTATGGAGGAGCTGTGAGCCAGGGGCTGCCGCCAACAAGGTAAGACAACAGAAAAGCAGCAACGTGAGCACGCACTGGGATGGTAGCTGGAGCATGAGCCAGTCGGCTGAGCACAGAAGGTATACAGCTGCTGTTTCACCTCTGTCTTCCAAATTCCACCCAAGATGTCTCTTGCGGGCCAGGCCAGCCTGGAACTATGCAGGGAAGGGGATGCTGGGAGACATTGTTGCAGCTTAGCTCAACTGCTTTAAGCCCAAGCCACACACCTGGGATGGGATGCCCTGCTCTTTCGGAGAAGCCCCTCCATTCTTTTTCTGGAAATCAAATTGCTGAAGAAAACAAGCCTCCTGCCCAGGGAATTTCTTTGCTTTAATATTTGCTTTGCACTCTGTTTTAGAGCCATGGTGGATTTATTCCCTGCTGCCAACTTCTAGTGTGGACACCCGGGTGGGTGCCTTTGCTTCTCTTTGGAACCACCCACACCTTTCTACCCTTGGGCTCTCCTCCCCAGAGGGGGGTTATTATCCCAATCAAACACAGTGATGATGAACAGAGAATCCCTGACAGTCACCAGGGATGTCACATAAATGACAGTGTAGTTATGTCTACCACAATGTTTATTCTCGATCTCTAGGATAAGCCTGGAACCAGTTACTTTTACTTAAATACTTTAACAATTGGTGGTGGCATAATCTAAGTCAGCGGTATGTCAAACTTTTGCCTATGGCAGAATCACCCGGAATCCTCTGATCCCCCATTTCGATTTTCTTTTTTGTTTTTCTTTTATTGAGACAAAGTCTGGCCATCTTGCCCAGTTTAGAGTACAGTGGCTATTCACAGGTGTCGACCATTGTGTGCTGTGGCCTCAAACTTCTGGCCTCAAGCTATCCTCCCACCTCAGCCTTTCAGGTAGCGGAGACGGCACTGTGCATACTGCAGCATCCAGCTCCTTCCCAAGTTTCTGATTTAGGTCTCTAAAGGGGCCTGAGAACTTGCAGTTCTATCAAGTTTCCAGGGGATGATGATGACTTTGGTCTAGGGGCCACACTTTGAGGAACACTAGCCTTGAGGATAGAGCACAGACTTCCGGATCAGACTCCATGGGGTGGAGTCCCAATTCACCACTCGTTTGCTTCATGACTGTGGGCAAGTTACTCAATATCCTCATGCCTCAGTTTCTTTAGGACAAAAACGGCACCTACTTTTGGGCGTTGTAGTGACACTTAAATAAATTAATTCACATAAAGTGTGTATCCATAAAGCATTATATTCCTGTTTTATCCATAAAATACTTTAATCCACATTAAGTATGAATGCAGCATACAGTAAACACTCAATAAATGTTTGCTATGGTTTTAATTCAACATCTGTTTTGTGAGTGACTATGTAGCAAATGCATATTGAGTTCTAGATTTACAGATCTTTCACACTCATAAAGGCTGAGTCTAGAATACACTGAAGTCTTTGATTTAATTTCTCAGTAATTGTGACATTTTCTTGTTTCTGCATACCTGTCCCTTCATATTTCTCTAATAATGATCATTGAGCCAGGAAGTAAAATCAAATGCATTAGGAAAAAAGTATTATGATAGAAATACAGAAAGTGTCAGCTCTTTTACAAAATATTATTCTAATGGAAAAACTAGCTTTATGGCAAACTTTGAGTTTAATTTCCTAATTGTCCAGTGGGTGGCAGCACCACACGGGAATTTTGCAGAAGAGTATTCAATTCCCATCCCCCAATCTTCGGCACCAGGTTGGCTCTTTTGCACTTTAAACTCCATTTCCTGCGTCTCAGATGCTTTTTTGTCTTTGTTTAGACTTTTTAAAAAGTTAATTAGTTAATTAATTTTTTTTTTGAGACAGAGTCTCGCTCTGTCACCCATGCTAGAGTGCAGTGGCGCTACCTCGACTTACTGCAACCTCCACCTCCTGGGTTCGAGCTATTCTCCTGCCTCAGCCTCTCCAGTAGCTGGATTACAGGCACCTACCACTATACCTGGTTAATTTCTGTATTTTTAGTAGTGACAGGGCTTCACCATGTTGGCCAGTTTGGTCTGGAACTCCTGACCTCAGGTGTTCCGCCTGCCTCAACTTCCTAAAGTGCTCGGATTACAGATGTGAGCCGCCATGCCAGAGTTAAATGTTAATACAAATGTTGAATGATTTCCTTTGGATAAGTTCTTATTACTATAATTGCTGAGTTAAAAGGTATACTGGGCCGGGTGCGGTGGCTCATAGCCTGTAACCAGGAGAAGGAGGCTGCAGTGAGCCAAGATTGTGCCAGTGCACTCTAGCCTGGGCAACAGAGCAAGACTCTGTCGCAAAAAAAAAAAAAAAAAAAAAGAAAGGCCTACTGTACCGTATATATCTTCAAAGCTTCTGACACTATTCTGAATTATATGGACAACACTGGATATTAAAATTTTAAAATTCTTTGTAGTTTTTATAAAATAACCATTTTGTTTAAAATGTTACGTTAAAATGGTTTAAAATGGTAATTTATTGTTTTCGTTTGCTTTCATGGTATATTTAACTTTCTTAGTTTATAACTCGATTTTGTTTCAAGCTCTCTGTTGATTAAATGGAACAAAATAAAATGAGTTAAATGGAACTAAGCTAAATAGAATTCAATTGCCAGTTTCTTGTGTGTATATAACCTTCCAGAGGTATCCTATGCATTTTCCACACAATACACTTTTTTCTACACCTTGCATTTTCACATTTGTTCTTTTTTAAAAAAGAAAATTCTAGATTGATTTTTTAAAACTCTCCTTAACAAGTGTCAGCTGTTACTTTAGCCTCATAATGATTGCAATAGTCCAATTTCTTTTTTCTTTGTTTTTGAAACAGAGTCTCGCACTGTGGCCCAGGTTGGAGTGCAGTGGTGCAATCTTGGCTTACTGCAACCTCTGCCTCCCAGGTTCATGCAATTCCCCTACCTCAGCCTCCCAAGTAGCTGGGATTACAGGCACACACAACCACACCCGGCTAACTTTTTGTATTTTTAGTAGAGACGAGGTTTCACTATGTTGGCCAGACTGGTCTCAAACTCCTGACCTCATGATCCGCCCTCCTCGGCCTCTCAAAATGCTGGGATTACCGGTGAGCCCCTGCACCTGACCAATAATCCTATTTCTTAAGCAGTAATTTATTTTCATTGCCTTCTTTTCCTTTTTTGTCCTTTGTCTTGTCCTCCAGATGGAATAGTAGGCAGTTAGATCCTGAGTCCTGGGGACCCTGAGGAACAAGCTTGCTCACATCTTTGTCTTGTAAACAGGAAAGGCTGAACACTAGAAAGGGAAACGCTGAACAGCGAAGACTGAACACAGCCCTAGGCCGAGCTGCAGACGTCTCTCCTCTAAGATCTGTTGGCAGAGGCAACAGGTAAGAAATGACAGATTTCTCCTTCATATAAGGAAGTCCCAGTCTCTCCTTCTCAACATCAAGATTCATTTTTCTCATTCATCTCTCCATTTCTGTTCAACAATGCATTGCATGTAATTGACACTATGCAAATGCCTGTTGAATGAACAAATTAATACATGAAAATATCAATGAATAAATACTAACCCCAGAAATATCTGGTTATGCCTGTTTGAACAGTCCTAAAGACTTTCATCTGTGTGACTGGCTAACTAAGAACAATCAATGTTAGTGTAGCACAAATGCTAGCGGGATATCAAGGAGCATATCCTGTTAGAGCTGGAAGAGGTCCTAGAGCTTATCATATCCCAAAGTCCCAAACCATTGAACACTAGCAGAGTGTGCTTATATACCCTGCATAATCTTGTTGCTGGTGATGTTGGTTTTTACATTTGAATTAGTTGCCAACATAGAAAAATTAGGAGACCTCACAAAAGGTGATTGAGGTGCTGTTTGAGGAGCAAAACTGGAAAATAGCTACAGAAAATAGCCTGGGCTGACTAGTTGCTACCCCCTCTTGCATTCTATTTCATTTATGTATTTATTTATTTATTCTTCTTGATCTTCTTTCAAGAACTGCCACATTTTAGGGGAGTGTGTTACATTCATTTAATGCAGCACCCAGCCACCCCAGTGCACCTGATGCATAGACAGGACTTGTCAGCTCTGGGAGCAGTTGCATTTGTGATGCCTAATCTAATCTTATGCCACTCCACTACCCCATTTTTTCAATAAGAAAACTGAGGCCCACTCAATTTGCCTCCCTAAAAATTTGCCTGATTTGGGTCTCATTCCTGCATTGTCTTCCATCCACTGCCATAGTAAACACTGAAAGATACAAATTTAACAAGGTCACTCTTCTGCTTAAAATCCTTCAGTGGCTCCTTATTAGTTTTGAAGCTCCCAATCTTCTTGTCATGGCCTATGAGACCTTTCCATGCAAAGCCTACTTTACCAGCCTTAACTCTGAAGACGCTAACAAGCCAGCCACACCAAACGCCTTTAAGTTCTTTTACTCTGCCATATCCTTTTGTGCCTTGCTGTCTCTGTCTATGCTGATCTCTTTGCTTGGATTGACCATCCCTATCATTTATCTGACAGACTCATGCACATTCAGCACTTACCTCAGGCACCTGTGATTCTGCCCTGCCAATGCCTCCACCCTCCTCCTACTTCTCCTCCTCCATCATCCCTGAGCCACAGGGCTCAGCTCACACTCCTATCTACAGCTCTTAGAACAGTCAATTGTAACTTCCCCCACTAGACTATGTGCTCCTTGAGGGGAAGAGACCACAGCCCATTCATTTTTATTTTCAGCATTTTTTTCTCCAGTGCTCAGTAAATGTTGAATAAATAAATGATAGCCAGGTGACTTTGTTAGTGACCTATCTGTGAGAAAATAAAGGAATCCTTTAAAACCTGAGAGAGTGCAGGGACAAGCTACTTTCTTTCCATAATGCCAGGCTGTCTCAAGAAACTTTGTCTTGTTGATTCTCTTCCTCCTTTCTCCTTCTAACATATTGTGCACCTCATTTTGGCCTCAGCTTCCCAGTTACAAAGTTTACCCCCCAAATGTTCATTTGACTCCAGATAATTAGTATAAGCCAATCCTGAAAATTCTACACTTCTTGCTAGTGTTTGGTTCATGAATGAGACTGTAACGAAAACCTGATTAATGAAACATGAGGGAATCCCCGCTCTCAGGAAGATAGTCCTGAGAAATTTTCCCTCTATCCTAAAGAAAAGCCACAGAGCAGATGCTTCCTCTCTTTATCTTTTGGACATTATCATTACAAAATATTATCTATGGAAGTGCTGACCGCATCTTGCCATCAATCTGAAAATAAAGCTAATACCAATGGTAGAAGAATGGAGAGATGGAAAAAGCTTGGAATAAAGGCATCACGAAGCAGCTGAGCAACCAACCCTGATTCTTATTCCATTGCTACATCCAATAATACATTTCCTTCTTGTTAAGCCAGTTTAAGTCATGGCTGTATATTTTAATTTGGAACTAAGCCATTCTGATACAGTTATTCAATTCCCGTTATCATTCCTAAAATGACTACATATAATCCTCAACTTTCTAATCCCTTTGTTAGTCTATGAATAACCTAATTAATCAGGTAAGCCTTGGATGATCTAAAATTAGGCGCCACAAAGGGGCAAGGGGTATGACCGGGAATTCCTTGAATATCTGTTTTCTCCTTGTCAGTCCTATACATGGCTCTTAATAAATGCAGTCCATTTTAGAGTTGGCCATGAGTGAGTCTCATTCCATCATTCCCTACCATGAGCCATACTATCAGCTTCTCTCCAGCTTTCAGCCACACTTCTCCTTCCTAACAGCACCCAGATTTTGTTTTCAAGAATACTTTTCCTCCTTGCAGCCACAACACCCCCCACTTGTAAAGACAGGCCTGATTCTTCCACAGACAACCCATTGACCCCTGTTAATGATCAGTTATGCGTGGTCCTGTAACTCGGTTCTGGCCAATGAGACAGGAGGAGAATTTATTAGGAAGCTTCTGGGAAAACCTTCCCCAATCCTAAAAGAGAGCTATAGGAGAAACTGTCCTTATTCATCTTGACATTGCCCTGTTGAGACGTGAATACTCCAATTACTGCTGCCATCTTGTTATGAGCTTGAGGATAAAGCTAACAACAAAAATAAAATCAGAAAATAGATATCAAAAGAATGATGGAAGGAATCTAGGTCCTTTTCTTGAGACAGAGTCTCACTTTGCCACTCAGGCTGAAGTGCAGTGGCACAATCTCAGCTCATTGCACCTCCATCTTCCAGGTTTAGGCAATTCTCGCACCTCAGCCTCCCAAGTAGCTGGAATTACAGGCATGCGGTACCATGCCTGGCTAATTTTTGTATTTTTTGATACAGACAGGGTTTCACCATGTTGGCCAGGCTGGTCTCAAACTTCACCTGCTTCGGCCTCCCCAAGTATTGGGATTACAGGCATGAGCCACTATGCCCGGCCTGGAATCCAGGTTCCTGATAGCACATTGAGTTGTTGAATTGACCAGTCCTGAAGCACTTCCTACCCTAGTTGGGGATTTTAGTAATGTATGATAATGTGTTTCTTATTTTTTTTTTAATTATACTTAAGTTCTGGGGTACATGTGCAGATCTTGTAGGTTTGTTACATAGGTACGTGCCATGGTAGTTTGCTGCATCCATACCCCCATCACCTACATTAGCTATTGCTCCTAATGTTATCCCTCCCCAATCTCCCCACCCCCCTGCTATCCCCTCCCCTAGCCTCCCACCTCCCAACAGACCCCAGTGTGTGATGTTCCCCTCCCTGTGTTCATGTGCTCTCATTGTTCAACACCCACTTATGGGTGAGAACATGCAGTGTTTCGCTTTCTGTTCTTGTGTCAGTTTGCTGAGAATGACAGTTTCCAGATTCATCCATGTCCCTGCAAAGGACATGAATTCATCCTTTTTATGGCTGCATAGTATTCCATGGTATATATGTGTCACACTTTCTTTATCCAGTCTATCATTGATGGGCATTAGGGTTGGTTCCAAGTCTTTGCTGTTGTAAACAGTGCCGCAATGAACATACCTGTGCATGTGTCTTCACAATAGAACGATTTATAATCCTTTGGGTATATATCCAGTAATGGGATTGCTGGGTCAAACAATATTTCTATTTCTAGATCCTTGAGGAATTGCCACACTGTCTTCCACAACGGTTGAACTAATTTACACTCCCACCAACAATATAAAAGCGTTCCCATTTCTCCACACCTTCTCCAGTATCTGTTATCTCCAGATTTTTTAATGATCGCCATTCTAACTGGCACGAGATGGTATCTCAATGTGGTTGTGATGTGCATTTCTCTAATGACCAGTGATGATGAGCATTTTTTCATGTTTGTTGGCTGCATGTCTTTTGAAATGTGTCTGTTCATATCCTTCACCCGCTTTTTGATGGGACTGTTTTTTTTTCTTGTAAATGTGTTTTAGTTCTTTGTAGATTCTGGATATTAGCCCTTTATCAGATGGGTAGCTTGCAAAAATTGTTTCCCATTCTGTTGGTTGCCAGTTCATTCTAATGATTGTTTCTTTTGCTGTGCAGAAGCTCTTAAGTTTAATTAGGTCCCATTTGTCAATTTAGGCTTTCGTTGCCATTGCTTTTCGTGTTTTAGTCATGAAGTCCTTGTCTATGCCTATGTCATGAATGGTATTGCCTAGGTTTTCTTCTAGGGTTTCTGTGGTGGTAGGTCTTACGTTTACATCTTTAATCTGCCTTCTGCCCATGGACGCTGCCGAAGAAGCATCGTTAAAGTCTCTCTTCTCCCTGCGATCATGTCTAAGTCAGAGTCTCCTAAAGAGCCCGAACAGCTGAGGAAGTTCTTCATTGGAGGGTTGAGCTTTGAAACAATTGACGAGAGCCTGAGGAGCTGTTTTCAGCAATGGGGAACGCTCACAGACTGTGAGGTAATGAGAGATCCAAACACCAAGCGCTCCAGGGGCTTTGGGTTCCTCATGTATGCCACTGTGGAGGAGGTGGATGCAGCCATGAATGCAAGGCCACACAAAGTGAATGGAAGAGTTGTGGAACCAAAGAGAGCTGTCTCAAGAGAAGATTCTCAAAGACCAGGTGCCCACTAACTGTGAAGAAAATATTTGTTGGTGGCATTAAAGAAGACACTGAAGAATATCACCTAAGAGATTATTTTGAACAGTATGGAAAAATTGAAGTGATTGAAATCATGGCTGACCGAGGCAGTGGCAAGAAAAGGGGCTTTGCTTTTGTAACCTTTGACGACCACGACTCGGTGGATAAGACTGTGATTCAGAAATACCATACTGTGAATGGCCTCAGCTGTGAGGTTAGGAAAGCCTTGTCAAAGCAAGAGATGGCTAGTGCTTCAGCCAAAGAGGTCCAGGTGGTTCTGGAAACTTTGGTGGTGGTTGTGAAGGTGGTTTCAGTGGGAATGACAACTTTGGATGTGGAGGAAACTTCAGTGGTCGTGGTGGCTTTCGTGGCAGCTGTGGTGGTGGATATGGTGGCAGTGGGGATGGCTATAATGGATTTGGTAATGATGGAGGCAATTTTGGAGGTGGTGGAAGCTACAATGATTTTGGCAATTACAACAATCAGTCTTCAAATTTTGGACCCATGAAGGGAGGAAACTTTGGAGGCAGAAGCTCTGGCCCCTATGGTGGTGGCGGCCAAGTACTTTGCCAAACTACGAAACCAAGGTGGCTATGGCAGTTCCAGTAGCAGCAGTAGCTATGGCAGTGGTAGATTTTAATTAGGAAACAAGGCTTAGCAGGAGAGGAGAGCCAGAGAAGTGACAGGGAAGCTACAGGTTACAACAGATTTGTGAACTCAGCCAAGCACAGTGGTGGCAGGGCCTAGCTGCTACAAAGCAGACATGATTTAGACAAATACTCATGTGTATGGGAAAAAAACTTGAGGACTGTATTTGTGACTAATTGTATAACAGGTTATTTTAGTTTCTGTTCTGTGGAAAGTGTAAAGCCTTCCAACAAAGGGTTTTAATGTAGTTTTTTTTTGGCACCCATGCTGTTGATTGCTAAATGTAATAGTCTGATCGTGATGTTGAATAAATGTCTTTTTTTAAAAAAATCTTTAATCCAACTGGAGTTAATTTTTGTATAAAGTGTAAGGAAGGGGTCCAGTTTCAGCTTTCTGCACATGGCTAGCCAGTTTTCCCAACACCATTTATTAAACAGGGAATCCTTTCCCCATTGCTTATTTTGTCAGGTTTGTCAGAGATGAGATGGTTGTAGATGTGTGGCGTTAATTCCAAGGCCTCTGTTCTGTTCCATTGGTCTGTATCTCTGTTTTGGTACCAGTACCATGTGGTTTTGATTACCGTAACCTTGTAGTGTAGAGCATTTTCTTATTCTTAAGCCAATTCAATTTAGAGTTTCTGATATTTGTAACTTAAAACATCCAAATGATACACCCACAGAAAAGGAAAAAAAGTGCCTTGCACATAACCATTTGTTACTTTCCTTCTAGCTCTAAGATATTTTTGTATATTTTGTTTGATGGGTGAAGATCAATGTTCCATTGAGGATCTGCTGTAAGAATGATAGGGACCTTAAGAGCATATTTTGGAATCAGCTACTCTTTAGTTCTCTTTTCCAACAGAAATCAAATGGGACATAAGTGTTTTGGTCAGGATGGCATGGGATGATACAGTATCAAATTTCTGGTACCAAATTTTGATGTCTGGCTCACCGACATCGAATTTTGATGTCAGTGAGCCAGAGTTCTCCTCCATCTGGTGGCTCAGGAATCCAGGCTTCTTCTATCTAGAAATGTTGCCCTTTTAGTATAGGGCTTCCAGGGTCACTATGGCGAGGAACAAAGCACATGGAGATAACATACCAGTTCTTAAACATGTCCATCCAGAAAGGACACACATCTCTTACATTCACATTTCATTTCCAAGAAGCAGACACATGTCTTGCCTAATGCCTAGAAAGCTGGGAACTGTAGTCTCCCCTTATACGATTGAAGGAGAGGGGGAGCCACATAGGGATAAGCTCTATCATTTTTTTTAACTTTATTATTAGATTTTTTGAGACAGGATCTCACTCTGTCACCCAGGCTGAAGTGCAGTGGCACAATCACTGCTCACTACAACCTCAACCTCCTGGGCTCAAGTGATCCTCCCATCTCAGCCTCCTAAGTAGCTGGGACTGTAAGAGTATGCCCCACTTCTGACTAATTTTATTGTTATTTTAATTTTTGTAGAGACAGAGTCTCACTGAGTTGCCTAGGCTGGTCTTGAACTCCTGGCCTCAAGTGATCTTCCTGCCTCAGCCTCCAAAAGTGCTGAGATTATAGGTATGAGCCACTGTGCCCAATGATAGAAAAGCCCTTTTAGTCTCTACCACAGTGTCAAAAAAAATTTTTTTTTAGTTTTATTTTAAAAATGACTATTTCAGCTGGGTATGGTGGCTCACACCTGTTATCCCAGCACTTTGGGAGGAGGCCAAGGCAAGCGAATCACCTGAGGCCCGGAGTGCGAGACCAGCCCCATCTCTACTAAAAATACAAAAATTAGCTGAGGGTAGTGGCGGGCACCTGTAATCCCAGCTACTTACGCATGTAGTCCCCGCTACTCAGGAGGCTAAGGCAGGAGAATTGCTTGAACCCAAGAGGCAGAGGTTGTAGTGAGCCAACATTGTGCCATTGCACTTCAGCCTGGGCAACAAAAGCAAAACTTCATCTAAAAAAAAAGAGACTATTTCATGAAGAGGAACTGAGGAAGTACTTGTTATAAAAATTATTATATAAAATTATTTGAAATTAGATCAGCAAAGCCTGGCTATTTTTTGCCACATGTAAGTCAAAGAATAACAGTTATACTGAAGCTTCTTAGTAACCTATTTGTTAATTGACTTCTCTGTTCTGAGCAGTGAACATCATCATCATCATTATCATTATTTTGAGACAGAGTAGCACTCTGTTGTCCAGGCTGGAGGGCAGTTGTGCAATCCCAACTCACTTCAACCTCCAAATCCCAGATTCAAGCAATTCTCTCACCTCAGCCTCCTTTCTCCCACCTAAGCCTCCTGAGTAGCTGGGATTATAGGCATGTGCCACCATGCCTGGCTAATTTTTAGTAGAGACAGGGTTTCATCATGTTGTCCAGGCTGGTCTCGAGCTCCTGATCTCAAATGATCCACCCACCTTAGCCTCCTAAAGTGCTGGGATTATAGGTGTGAGCCACAGTATCCAGCCTAGTTTTTAAACTTCCTTTAATTACCATGTTGTTTCACACTAAAATAGCATGCTTTTTTGAAAAAAAGGACTATAAAAAAAGAAAAGAAAAAAGGGATTGTATTCTTCAAAAACATTAATGTCATAAAAGATAAAGAAAGGTTGATGATGACCTGTTCCCAATTAAACACACATGACAACCAAATACACATGTGATCCTAGTTTGGAAACTGTACTGGAGGAAAAGAATGCTGTAAGGAACATTACTGGGTCAATTGACAAAATTGGAATACAGACAATGGATAAAATAAAAATATTATATCTATGCTAAATTTACTGAGGCTGATAACTGTATTATGGAAATATAAGATAATATTCCTTTTTTCCTCAAATGCCTTTTTAACAAGAATATTCTTATTGTTAGGAAATACATAATTTAAAATTTAGGGATAAAGGGTCAGAAAGTACGCAACTTACTAAAAAGAGTTATTAGAGGCCTCTGCACAAAGAGGCCAGGAAGAAAACAATTTAAAAAATTTGTTTAACTTATCAGAAGACTCAATATTGTTAAATGTCAATTTCTGCCAAATTGATCTAGAGACTCAATGCAATCACAATAAAAATTCCAGCAGGCTGTTTTGTAGAAACTGCCAAGATAATTCTAAAATGCATATAGAAATGCATAGGATATAGAAGAGTCAAAACAACTTCGAAAAATAACAGCGTTGGAGAACTTATGGTACCTGACCTCAATACTTAGTGCAGCTAACAGAAATGAACAATAACTCTGATGCACTTGTTAGAAGATTCAACAGGTCTACGGAAAGAATTTCTGAGCTTGAGAATTTCTCAAAGAAATTGCCAAAACTGGGCCAGATGCAACGACTCACACCTGTAATCTCAACAGTTTGGGAGGCAAAGGCGTCTGAATCACTTGAGCCCAGAAGTTCAAAACCAGCCGTGGATGACATAGGGAGAACCCAACTCTACAAAAAGATACAAAAAAAGAAAAAATTACCTGGTCATGGTGGCTCGCACCTGTAGCCCCAGCTACTCAAGAGGCTGAGTGGGGGAGGACCACTTGAGTCTGGGAGGTTGAGGTGGCCATAAGCTGAGATCGTACCACTGCACTCCGGTGTGGGGACAGAGTGAGACCCTGTCTTAAAGGAAAGAAAAAAAGTGGCCAGGCGTGGTGGTTCACATCTGTAATCCCAGCACTTTGGGAGGCGAAGCAGGTGAATCACTTGAGGTCAGGAGTTCCAGACCAGCCTGGCCAATATAGTGCAACCCTGTCTCTATTAAAAATACAAAAATCAGCTGGATATGGTGGTATGTGCCTATAGTCCTAACTACTCAGGAGGCTAAGGGAGAAGAATTGCTTGAACCTGGGAAGTCGAGATTACAGTGAGCTGAGATCATGCCACTGCACTCCAGCCTGGATGACAAAGTGAGGCTCTGTCTCAAAAAATAAAAAAGAAAAGAAAAGAAATTGTCAAAACTGAAAAGCAAAGATAAAAAAGACTAAAGAAAAACCAGTGCAGAACATCTAAGAACAGCATGATAACTAAAAAAGGTATAACAACATGTAATGGAAAAGCCAGAAGAAGAAAAAGATAAAAGAAAAGAAGCAACATTATGACATAATAATGACTGAGAATTTCATCAAATTAATTTTGTTGTTGTTGTTGAGACAGAGTTTTGCTCCTGTCACCCAGGCTGGAATGCAATGGTGTGATCTCGGCTCACTGAAACCTCAGCCTCTGGTTCAAGCAATTCTCCTGCCTCAGCCTCCCAAGTAGCTGGGATTACAGGAACCCACCACCACTCCCGGCTAATTTTTGTATTTTTAGTAGAGTCAGGGTTTCACCTTGTTGGCCAGGCTGGTCTCAAACTCCTGATCTCAGGTGATCCTTCTGCCCCGGCCTCCCAAAGTCCTGGGATTACAGGCATAAGCCACTGTGCCCGGCCCTAGATTTCATCAAATTAATGTTAGATACCAAATCACAGATTTAGAAAGCTCAGAGAACACTAAGCAGGATAAATGCCAAAAAATACTACAGCTGGCATAACATATTTAAATTGAAGAAAATCAAAGAGAAAGAAAATATCCTGAGAAAGAAGTTGGGAGGGTAAGAAAATCTTAGATACAGAGTAGCAAAGATAAAAATTACATCCAATTTATCTCAGAAACCGTAAAAACAAGAAGAGAATGGAATGAAATATTTAAGTTTTGGGTGGAAATAAAAACACCCTAACTAGAATTCTGTACCCTGCAAAATTATTCTTCAAAAGTGAGGAAGAAACAGACTTTCTCAGACAAACGGAAAGTAAGAGAATCTGTTGCCAGTAGACTTACCTTACAAGAAATGTTTTAAAAATTTCTTTAGCGAGAAGGAAAAGAGTATAAATCAAAAACTCAGATCCACATAAAGAAAGAATGTTAAGGAATAAGAGAAGGTAAAATAAAACTTTAAATTTGTATTTCTAATTGATCTAACAGACAAATACACACACATATAAACATATATACACTTATGTAACATATATAAGCAAATATAAACACATGTATATCCTTATGTATAAGTGAAATGAATGAAAGCTATTATACAAAGGATAAGAGGGAGGAATCAGAATTATTTTGTCATTATATGATACTTGTACTACCTGTGAACCACTATAGTGTTATTTGAAAGTGGACCTGGCTTAGTTATAAATGTATATTGCAAATTCTTTTTTTTTTTTTTACTTTTTCACTGCTCGTTTCAAGGAAGGTATATTGCAAACTCTAAAACAACCAGTGAAAAGAAGTTAAAAAGGCAGTATAACTGATAAGCTAAGATAAAAAATGAATTCTATAAAATGCTACCACTCCTGCCATGAAACTCAGGACAAGCATGGAAGACACAAAAGAAATAAAGAACAAGGACAACAAATAAAAAACAGCAACAAATATGGCATATATTAACCCAATATCAATAATGACTTAAATATCAATTGTCTAAACACATCAGTTAAAAGACAGAGATTGTCAGAGTGGATCAAAAAACCAGGTAAAGGCCGGGCACAGTGGCTCACATCTGTAATCCCAGCACTTTGGAAGGCTTAGGCAGGCGGATCACCTGAGACTACCCTGGCCAAATTGGCAAAACCTCGTCTCTACTAAAAATACAAAAATTATCTGGGCATGGTGGTGCACACATGTAATCCCAGCTACTCAGGAGACTGAGGCAGGAGAATCGGTTGAACCTGAGAGGCAGAGGTTGCAGTGAGCTGAGATCATGCCACTGCACTGTAGCTTGGGCAACAGAACAAGACTCTGTCTCATAAAAAAAGCAAAAACAACAACAACAAACCCCAAAAATTAGTTGGGCATGTGGCACATGCCTGTAATCCCAGCTACTCGGGAGGCTGAGGCACTAGAATCACTTGAACCCGGGAGGCAGAGCTTGCAATGGGCCAAGACTGTGCCACTGTACTTTATCCTGGGCAACAGAGACAGACTCTGTTTCAAAAATTAAAAAAATATAAAAAGGCAAGATCAAACTATTTATTGTCTACAAAAATCTACTTTAGATATAGAGACATATAGATTAAAAGTAAATGAATGGAAATGATAAACAAAATTGACAAGCTAACTAAGAAAAAAAGTGATAAGACCCAAATAAATAAAATCAGAAACAACAAAAAAAAGACATCACTACCAATGCCACAGAAATACAAAGGATCACTGCAGACTATTATGAACAACTATAAACCAATACATTTGAAAACTTAGAGGAAGTGGATAAATTCCTGGACACACAACCAGCCAAAATTGAACCAAGAAAAAAGTAGAAAGCCTGAACAGATCAATAGCAAGTAACGAGACTGAAGCAGTAATAAAAAGTCTCTACTAAAAATACAAAACATTAGCCAGGTGTGGTGGTGTGCACATGTAATCCCAGCTACTCGGAAGGCTTAGGCAGGAGAACACTTGTACCCGGGAGGCAGAGGTTGCAGTGAGCCAAGATCACGCCACCGAACTCCAGCCTGGGCAACAGAGCAAGACTCTGTCTCAAAAAAAAAAAAAAAAAAAGAATAGAGCATACAGATTTACACTGTGAACTTTTTTCCAAGAAGCAACACAGAAACTTAACAAGGAAAACTGAAAGAAACCAATTACCCTGTGAAGGAAGCAGTGAGCAGCAGCCTTACGTCATTAGGCAGGCAGAAAACTGTGAGTCCCCAAGAGTGTGAGAGGAGAGACTGCCTCTGTGATATTCACTCCCACTAGAGAACCTGGCAATCCAGGCCCCGGGGCAAGGTCTTAACCCTACCCAGTGCTGGAGCTGATTTAGTGAGCTGTGGGGAGTATGTGAGAGAGAGAGGGCATTAGGATGTGCTTTGTGTGCACTCCCAGACTCCAGTGGAGATGATGGGAAGCCATTCTTGATCCTAGCTCATACGGGACCTTATGGAAGTCAGCCAGCTGTCTCAGGCAATAGTCACAGGTTGAGAAGCTCCCAACTGAGATTTGCGATACAAGCTTCTTTTTTTTTGAAATGGAGTCTCACTCCGTCACCTAGGCTGGAGTGCAGTGGCACAATCTTGGCTCACTGCAACCTCTGCCTCCTGGGTTCAAGCGATTCTCCTGCCTCAGCCTCCCTAGTAGCTGGGACTACAGGAGCCTGCCACCATGCCCAGCTAATTTTTGTATTTTTAGAAGTGACGGGGTTTCACCATGTTGGCCAGGCTGGTCTGGAACTCCTGACCTCAGGTGATCCACCTGCCTCAGCCTCCCAAAGTGCTGGTATTACAGGCATAAGCCACCGCACCTGGCTACAATATAATCTTGAGCAGGGATGAAACCCCTTGGCCAGAACTGAGGGACAAGTGGGAAGTGTGCTGTAGCAACAGGTGTAGGAGCTGGGTGCCCCTGCTTCACCAGGGCAGACTGGGAGAGGCACGACCTGAAAGACAAGGTTTCTGTTCCAATGGGGAAGGCTTATAGCCTGGGGAAGTTTGATTTCTGAGCACAGGATGTCCTGAATCCAGCTAGCTGCTGCTACTAGAACACCATCAGTGTGAGACTTGCCTTGCTAAGTGCATAAGAGCTGGGCAGGGCTTACTGCTGCCTGCAACCTGTCAATCCCCATGCGGATTCTTCTGTGCAGCACAGGCAGCTGTGCTACTCCCTGGAACATTAACCCAGTGGCCCCAGAACTGTACTCCGATTTCCATTGAGGCTACTGCTTACACCGACACATGGAGAGCCAGAGCACAGACTTGTCTGACCCAACCTTCATCTGGCTTTTCCCCTCCACCTGCCCTGGTAACTTAACACAAAGGACAGGGACTTTTGGGAGCTCCATGTTCTCACACATTGCCTAAGACACCAGAGTACCTCCCCTGGGTAACATAAGGCAAACACAAATCCCACTACTACTACTACTACAGCTGGTACTCTTGCAACTGCCACCTCCTGGCTGGAGGCCAACCAACACAGTCCATTACAGCATCTACAGACACAATAAGACAATAGCCAGGAAGGAGAAAACTTTTGTGCAGACTTGGCTATCACCGCTGTCTGCATCATTCTTGCTAACCAGGTTTTAGTCTCCTTAAACAGAATCACTGTCAGCCAAGAATGATATATCCAGCAAAATGAAGTTTCATGCATGAAGGAGAAGTAAAATCTTTCTCAGACAAGCAAATGCTGAGTGAATTTGTTACTGCAAGAAGTGGTAAAAAGAATTCTAAATTTTGAAATAAAAGTTCAATATTTCCCAGAATAGAAACTTTTGGGCTGGGTGCAGTGCTTCACACCTGTAATCCTAGCACTTTGGGAGGCTGAAACAAGCAGGTCATCTGAGGCCAGGAGTTCAAGACCAGCCTGGCCAACACACCACTGTCAGCACTAGACAGATCATTGAGGAAGAAAGTCAACAGAGAGACACTGAACTTAAACTTCCCTCTAGAAAAAATAGACCTAACAGACATTTACAGAACATTCTAGCCAAGAACTGCAGAGCATACATTCTTCCTATCACCACATGAAACATTCTCAAAGACAGACCGTATGGCCAAAAAACAGGTCTCAATAAATTATTAAAAATCAAAATCATATCGAGTATCTTCTCAGACCATAGCAGAATACAATTAGAAATCAATTCCAAAAGGAATGCTCAAAACTATACAAACACATGGAAATTAAACTATCTGCTCCTGAATAATTTTTAGGTTAACAATAAAATCAAGATGAAATGTTTTTTGTTGGTTTGTTGGTTTGTGACAAGGCCTCACTCTGTCACTCAGGCTGGTGTGCAGTGGCACAATCTTGGCTCACTTCAGCCCCAAACTCCTGGGCGCAGGTAATCCTCCCACTTCAGCCTGCTGAGTAGCCAGGACTATAAGCACACACCACCATGCTTGGCTAAGTTTTTAATTTTTTATAGAGACAAGGTCTCGCTATATGCCCAGGCTAGTCTCAAACTCCTGGGCTGAAGCAATCCTCCCACCTTTAAGAGAGAAGACTTACATAAGCCCAGTTAGAAATGAAAATCGAGACATTCAACTGACACCACAGAAATACAAAAGATCATTCAAGACTACTACCAAAGTGCTGAGTTTATAGGTGTGAGCCACTATGACCAGCCTCAAGATGAAAATTAGAAAATTCTTCAAAATTAATGATAACAGCTGGGCATGGTGGCTCATGCCTGTAATCCCAGCACTTTGGGAGGCCAAGGTGGGCAGATCACTTGAGCCCAGGAATTTGAGACCAGTCTGGCCAACATGGTGAAACCCATCTCTACTAAAAATATAGAAAAGTAACTGGACATGGTGGTGCATGCCTGTGGTCCCAGCTACTTGAGAGGCTGAGGCATAAGAATTACTTGTATCCAGGAGGTGGAGGTTGCAGTGAGCCAAGATTGTGCCACTGTACTCCAGCCTGAGTGACAAAGTGAGATTCTGTCAAAAAAAAAAAAACAAAGATAACAGTGACACAAGTGATCAAAATCTCTAGGATACAGTAAAACCAGTGCTAAAAGGGAAGTTTATAGTACAAAATGCCTACATAAAAAATGTAGGCCAAGTGCAGTGGCTCACACTGTAATCTCAGCACTTTGGGAGGCCAAGGCAGGAGGATCACCTGAGGTCAGGAGTTTGAGACCAGACTGACCAACATGGTAAAACCTCGTCTCTACTAAAAACACAAAATTAGCTGGTGCATGCCTGTAATCCCACCTACTCAGAAGGCTGAGGCAAAAGAATCACTTGAACCTGGGAGGCGAGGGTTGCAGTGAGCTGAGATCGCACCATTGCACTCCAGCCCAGACAACAAGAGTGAAACTCCATCTCAAAAATAAATAAATAAATAATGTAAAAGATGGGCCAGGTATGGTGGCTCATGCTTGTGATTCCAGCACTTTGGGAGGCCAAGGCAGGTAGATCGCTTGAGGCCAGGAGTTCAAAACCAGCCTGGTCAACATGGCAAAATCCCATCTCTACTAAAAATACAAAAATTAGCTGAGTATGGTGGTGCATGCCTGTAGTCCCATCTACTCGGGAGGTTGAGGCAAGACTACTGCTTAAACCTGGGAGGCAGAGGCTGCAATGAGCCAGGGTTATGCCACTGCACTGCAGCCTGGGTGACAGAGCAAGACTCTGTCTCAAACACAAAAACAGAAACAAAACAAAGTAAAAGACCTAACATGGTTTAAGTTCAGTGTCTCTCTGTTGACTTTCTTCCTCAATGATCTGTCTAGTGCTTCTGACACAGGTTTTGAAACTTAAAACCTAACATGACACCTCAAGGAAATAGAGAAACAATATAAATTGATTCAGAAACAAACCATCCTAAGGAAAAATAAAACCAAAAACAAACCAATCCAAAGTTAGCAGAAGAAAAAGAATAACAAAGATCAGAGAACTAAATGAAATTGAAACAAAAAAAAAAATACAAAACATCAATGAAATGAAAAGTTGGTTCTTTGAAAGATAAGCAAAATTGATAGTCCATTAGCTAGATTAACCAAGAAGAGAGAAGACTTAAATAAGCTCAATTAGAAATGAAAACAGAGACATTGCAACTGACACCACAGAAATACAAAAGATCATTCAAGACTACTATGAACACCTCCATGCACACAAACTAGGAAACCTAGAGGAAAGGAATACATTTCTGGAAACATACATCCCCTCCTAGCTTGAACCAGGAAGAAATAGAAATACTGAACAGTTCAACAACAAGCAATGAGATTGAATCAGTAATAAAAAGAATTGTCAATAACAAAAAAAGCCCAGGGTCAGATAGATTCACAGCCATATTCTATCAGATGTTCAAGGAATAGTTGGTACCAATCCTACTGAAACTTTTCCAAAAAATCAAGAAAGAGAGAATCCTTCCTAACTCATTCCATGAAGCCAGTATCACCCAGACACCAAAGCCAGAAAAGAATTTAACAAAAAAACCAAACTATATACCAATATTCCTGATGAACACAGATGCAAAAATCTTCAACAAAATTCTAGCAAACTGAATTTAACAGCACAACAAAAAGATAATTTACCATAATCAGGTGGATTTCATCCCAGGAATACAGGGATGGTTTAACATATGCAAGTCAATAAATGTGATTCATCACATAAACAGAATTAAAAACAAAAACCATACGATAATCTCAGTAGATGCAGTAAAAGTATTCAATAAAATCCAGTGTCCCTTTTGATAAAATCCCTCAACAAACTAAGCATAGAGAGTATATCTCAAAATAATAAAAGTCATATGTGACAAACCCACAGCCAACATCATATTGAATGGGGAAAAGTTGAAAGCAGTAGCCCTAAGAACTGGAACAAGACAAGGATGCCCACTTTCACCAATTCTATTCAACATAGAACTGGAAGTCCTAGCCAGAGCAATCAGGCAAGAGAAAAACATAAAGGCAATCCAAATTGGAAAAGCGAAAGTCAAACTATCTCTGCTTGTCAATGATATGATTATATACCTAGGAAACCCTAAAGACTTCACCAAAAGACTCCTGGATTTGATAAATGAGTTCAGTAACACTCAGGTTACAAAATCAATGTACCCAAATCAATAGCACTGCTATACACCAACAATTATTACATTGAGAATCAAATCAAGAACTCAATCCCTTTTACAATAGGTGCAAAAAATAATAATAAAATACTTAGGAATTCACTTAACCAAGAAGGTGAAAGATCTCTTTAAGGAGAACTACAATACAGTGCTGAAAGAAATCATAGATGATGCAAACAAATGGAAATACATGTCACCAAAAACCACTTGTACTCCAAAAGCTGTTGAAATAAAAAAAGAAAACCAAACCAAACAAAATAAACAAAAGGAATCAGGCAAAATACTTCAGGACATTGGTCTGGGAAAAGATTTTATGAATAACACCTCAAAATCACACGTAACTAAAGTAAAAATAGACAAATAGCATTATATCAAACTAAAATGTTTCTGCATAGCAAAGAAAACAATCACAGCAAAGAAAAACAAGGGAGTGAACAGACAACCTCAAATGAGAACACTTGTTTGCAAACTACTCATTCATCAGGGAATTAATATCCAAAAAATACAAGGAACTCAAACATCTCAAAAGCGAAAAAAAAACCCAACAATCTGATTTTAAAATGGACAAACGATCTCAACAGATGTTTCTTAAAAGAACACATACAGGTGGCCAACAAATATATGAAAAGATGTCACACATAACTAATCATCAGAGAAATGCAAACTAAAAACCACAATATGATCTCACTCCAGTTAGGGTGGCTATCATTTAAAAGACAAAAAATAATAAATGCAAGGCTGTGAAGAAAAGCAAACTCTTAGGCGCTGTTGGTGGGAATGTAAACTGGTACAGCCACTATTGAAAATAGTATGGAGCTTCCTCAAAAAACTACAAATAGAACTACTATGTGATTCAGCAATCCCACTACTGGGCATTGTCCAAAGGAAATGGAATCAACGTATCAAAGAGATATCTGCACGCTCATGTTTACTGTAGCACTATTTACAGTAGCCAAGATATGCAATTGACCCAAGTGTCCAACAACAGATGAATGTATAAAGAAAATGTGGTTAAAAAAACACAATGAGATACTATTCATTGCTTGAGCTCAAGAGTTGGAGACCAGCCTGGGCAACATGACAAAACCCTGTCTCTACTAAAAATACAAAAATTAGCTGAGTGTGGTAGTGTGTGCCTGTAATCCCAGTTACTAGAGTAGCTGAGGCAGGGGAATCACTTGAACCAGGGAGGCAGAGGTTGCAGTGAGCCAAGATCATGCCACCGCACTCCAGCCTGGGCTGCAGAGTGAGACCCTGTCTCAAAAACAAATATATAAAAGTAAAATAAAAATTCAAAAAAGAAATCTTGTCATTTGAGGCAACATGGGTGGAACTGGAAGACATTATGTTAAATGGAATAAACCAGGAATAGACAGTTAAACACTCATGTTCTTGTTCATCTGTGGAAGCTAAAAAAAAAAGTTGATCTCATAGAAAGAAAAAGCAGAACAGAGGTTACTAAAGGCTGGAAAAGATAGGAGAAAGAAAGAGATTTGGTTTTTGTTTTGTTTTGTTTTTTTGGATTTTTGTTTGATTTTGTTTTGTTTTGTTTTGTTTTTAAGACAGAGTCTCGGTCTGTCACCTAGGCTAAAGTGCAGTGGTGCCATCTTGGCTCACTGCAACCTCCGCCTCCCGGGTTCAAGT
The DNA here is from genome assembly GCA_036589455.1 of Ateles fusciceps. Lineage (NCBI taxonomy): Eukaryota > Metazoa > Chordata > Mammalia > Primates > Atelidae > Ateles > Ateles fusciceps. Next base: position 9,838,129 of record JAZHEH010003329.1, on the reverse strand, counting down.
GATTCTCCTGCCTCAGCTTCCCATAGCTGGCACTACAGGAGCGCGCCACCACGTCCCAGCTGTTCTATTTTTAGTAGAGATGGGGTTTCACCATGTTGGCCAGGCTGGTCTCCAATTCCTGACCTCCAGTAATCCACCCCTGAACCTGGGAGGTAGAGGTTGCAGTGAACTGAGATTGCTCCACTGTAATCCAGCCTGAGTGATAGAGTAATACCCCTGTCTAAAAAAAATAAAAATAAGAAAATAGGAGGCAGATCCAAGATGGCCGATTAGCAGCAGCTCAGGATTGTAGCTCCCACTGAAAGCGCAGAAAGTGAGTGGACGCCACATTTTCAGATGAATTTTCATAGCCCACGGACCAAGAGATTCTTGGCAGAGGAGCCCCATGGGTCGCCAGCGCGACCCTTTTGGAGGGGCGCGGCTGTTTTGCAGGCGCCCCGACGCGGCGGTTCTCAGTCCGGGACTGAGTGACCTTTTGGTTGGCGTTGGAGCTCCGGGAAAGCAGAGTCTCCCATTCAGCTGATTAAAAGCGGACTGAAGTGGGGGAACCAGACCGGGAGATTCCCGGGCAGAAAAGCGCCACGAATTCTTAACGCCGCTGTTTCAGCCGGAGTAGTGGGTTGCCGCAGGGGGAAGGCTGGTACCCCCCTCCACAAAAAATAAAAATAAAAACAGCGGTTGGAACTGCTGAAGATTGAGAGTTTCACAGCAAGTGTAGCTGAACCCGGGAAGGTCCAGCTCTGTGGGGGAGGGGCATCCACTGAAGGAAAATTAAGAAATAGAGGAAACTTTATCACCAGCAAGCTGGACGTCCACTCAGAGACCTAGTCTGAAGGTCAGCAATTACACAGACGACAGGTGGATAAATCCACGAAGATGGGCAGAAACCAGCGCAGAAAGGCTGAAAACACCCGAAATTAGAATGCCTCTCCTCCTACAGAGGATTGCAGTGCCTCATCACCAATTGAACAAGGCCTGATAGAAAATGAATGTGAGGAATCAACAGAATCAGGCTTCAGAAGGTGGATAATGAGAAACTTCTGTGAGCTAAAGAACATGTTCTAGCCCAATGCAAGGAAACTAAGAACCTTGAAAAAAGGTTTCACGAAATGTTCATGAGAATGGACAATTTAAAGAGGAATATAAGTGAATTAATGGAGCTGAAAAACACAATACGAGAACTTCGAGAAGTATGCACAAGTTTTAACAGTCGAATTAATCAAGCAGAAGAAAGGATTTCAGAGGTTGAAGACCAACTTAACGAAATAAAACGAGAAGACAAGATTAGAGAAAAAAGGGTAAAAAGGAATGAGCAAAGTCTCCAAGAAATATGGGACTATGTGAAAAGACCTAATCTACGTTTGATAGGTGTACCTGAATGTGACGAAGAGAATGAATCCAAGCTGGAAAATATTTTTAGGATATTATCCAGGAAAACTTTTCCTAACCTAGCAAGGCGAGATAATACCCAACTCCAGGTAATACAGAGAACACCACAAAGATATTCCTCAAAAAGAGCAACCCCAAGGCACATAATCATTAGATTCATCAGGGTTGAAACGAAGGAGAAAATACTACGGGCGGCCAGAGAGAAAGGTCAGGTTACCCACAAGGGGAAGCTTATCAGACTCACAGCAGATCTCTCAGCAGAAACCCTACAAGCCAGAAGAGAGTGGGGCCAATATTCAACATCCTTAAAGAAAAGAACTTTCAACCCAGAATTTCATATCCAGCCAAACTAAGTTTCATAAGTGAAGGAAAAATAAAATTTTTTGCAAACAAGCAAGTACTCAGAGATTTCATTACCACCAGGCCTGCTTTACAAGAGCTTCTGAAGGAGGCACTATGTATAGAGGGGGAACAACCAGTATCAGCCACTTCAAAGGACCCATCAGTAAGCTGCATCCAGATCCATCTTACATGCAAGGATATACAGAGACTCAAAACAAAGGGATGGAGGAAGATTTGCCAATCAAATGGAGAGCAAAAAAAAAAAAAAAAAAAAAAGCAGTAGTTGCAATTCTCATCTCTGATAAAATAGACTTTAAAGTAATAGAAACCGAAAGAGATAAGAAGGACATTGTATAATGGTAGAGGGATCAATGTAACGGGAAGAGCTAACGACCCTAAGTCTATGCGCACCCAATATAGGAGCACCCAGATACATAGGGCAACTTCTTGGTGACTTACAAAGAGACTTGGACTCCCCACACAATAATAGTGGGAGACTTTAACATTACATTGTCAATATTGGACAAATTAATGAGACAGAAGGTTAAGAAGGATACCCGGGACTTGAACTTAAACCTCAAACAATAAACATTTACAGAACTCTCTACTCCAAATCCACAAAATACACATTTTTTTTTCAGTAACACATCACATTTATTCTAAAGGTGACCACATGGTTGGGAGTAAATCACTCCCTAGCAATTGCATAGCATTTCATAGGTTTAAATGAAATATTGGTTGGCTGTTTGTTTGTTATTTTCCTCCCTTATTCCTTCCTGTCTCCATTGTATAACACAATTATTAGTATAAAAAAGGCTTTTAATATCCATTTGTAGACTGCATTCTAGCCTGGGCAATAGAGCAAGATTCCCGTTCTCTCTCCCTTTTTTTTTCTTCTTTCTCTTTATTTCATTCTTTTTTTTCTTCCTTCTTTCTCTTTTTCTCAAAAAAAAAAAAAAGAAAAGAAAAAATAAAAAAAAGAGAAACCATCTAATGTCTACTCTCTGACTACAAAGCAATTAAACTAAAACTAGAAACCAATAACAGAAAGAAAGCAAAAAAATCTCAAAACACTTGAATAGAAAACAACACATTTCTAAATAGCACCTGGGTCAAAGAAGAAATCTCAAGAAAAATTTTAAAATATTTCTAACTAAATGAAAATAAATAAAAACACAAGTTTCAGAATTAGAAAGATTCAGCAAAAGATGTGCTTAGAGGGAAATTTATACCACTTAATGCTTCTAACAGAAAAGATCTAAAATCAGTAATCTGCCAGGTGCAGTGGCTCATGCCCGTAATCCCAGCTCTTTGGGAGGCCGAGGCACGTGGATCATGAGGTCAGGAGTTCGAGACCAGCCTGGCTAATATGGTGAAACCCTGTATCTACTGAAAATACAAAAATTAGCTACTTGGGAAGATGAGGCAGAAGAATCGCTTGAACTCGGGAGGCAGAGGTTGCAGTGAGCCAAGATTGCACCACTGCACTCTAAGCCTGGGTGGCAGAGTGAGATTCCATCTCAAAAGAAAAGAAAAAAAAGAAGTACAATCAGTAATTTAAGTTTCCAATTTAGGAAATTAGAAAATAAATAGATAATTAAATCCAAAGTAAGCAGAGAAAAGAAATAATAAAAATTAGAGCAGAAATCAATGAAATTTGAAAAATGAAATCAATCAACAGAAAATCAATGAAACCTAAAGCTGGTTCTTTGAAAAGATCGATAAAATCAATAAGCCTCTAACTAGGCTAGGAATAGAGAAAACACAAATTATTAATATCAAAAACAAAAGGGCTAGGCGAGGTGGCTCATGCCTGTAATCTCAACACTTTTGGAGGCTGAGGTGGGCAGATCGCTTGAGGTCAGGAGTTTAAGACCAGTCTGGCCAACATGGTGAAACACTGTCTCTGCTAAAAATAGAACATATTAGCTGGGCATGGTGGCATACACCTGTAGTTCCAGCTACTCGGGGGCTGAGGCATTAGAATCCCTTGAACGTGGGACATGGAGGTTGCAGTGAGCCGAGATGGCACCACTGCACTCCAGCCTAGGCAACAGAGCAAGACTCTGTTTCAAAAAAAAAAAAAAAAAAAAAGAAGGGACATTACAGTTTCCAAGGACATTAGAAAGGCTAAAAAAAAAATACTATGAACAAATCTATGCCCACAAATTTGATAATCTGGATGAGATAGAACAATTCTTTGAAAGACACAATCTCCCAAAATTCATGCAAGAACAGACAATCTGAATAGGTCTATATTTATGCCTTTTTTTTTTTTTTTTTTTTTTAATATGGAGTCTTGCTCTGTCGCCCAGGCTGGAGTGCAGTGGCGCAATCTCTGCTCACTGCAACCTCCGCCTCCCAGGTTTAAGCAATTCTCCTGCCTCAGCCTCCAAAGTAGCTGGGATTACAGGCACATGTCACCATGCCTGGCTGATTTTTGTATCTTTAGTAGAAAGGGGGTTTCACCATGTTGGCCAGGCTGGTCTCAAACTCCTGACCTGATATGATCTGCCCACTTCAGCCTCTCAAGGTGCTGGGATTACAGGTGTGAGCCACCATGTCCAGCCTGAATAGCTGAATAGATTTATGTTTATTAAAGATATCAAATCAATAATTAATAACCTTTCAAAAGAGAAAGCAACAGACCCAGATGGGTACACTGATGAATTATACCAAATATTTAAGGAAGAAATTAGATCCATTCTCTACAATCTCTTTCAGCAAATATAAGTAGAAGGAATACTTTCTTTTTTCTTCTTTTAAATTTTTTTTTTTTTGGAGACAGGATTTTGCTGCATCACCCAGGTTGGAGTGCAGTGGTGCAATCACAGCTCAGAGCAGCCTGGAACACCTGGGCTCAATCAATACACCCATCTCAGCCTCCTAAGTAGTTGGGACTACAGGTGCACGCCATCACGCCTGTTTAGAAGAAATACTTTCTAACTCATTCTATGAGGTTAGCAATTCCCTAATATGAAAACCAAACAAAGGTACTCCAAGAAAACTATAGACCAGTAACTCTTGTGAACATCATGTAGAAATCCTCAAAAAATATTAGCAAATGGAATCCAACAATGTATAAAATGAATTGGAGGCTGGGTGTAGCAGCTAACACCTGTAATCCCACACTTTGGGAGGATCATGAGGTTAGGAGTTCGAGACCATCCTGGCCAACATGGTGAAACCCTCCCCATCTCTAAAAAAAAAAAAAAAGAAGTGGATACCACTACCAAGTGGAATTTATCCCAGACGTGCAAGGCTGGTTCAACATTTGAAGAATTAATGAATGCAATCTATCACATGAACAGGCCAAAGAAAATAAATCAATAAATCACACAATCTTATCAATAAATACAGAAAAAGCATTTGACAAAATTTAACACCAATTCATGACTTAAAAAAAAAAATTCTCAGTGGCCAGACGTAGTGGCTCATGCTGTTAATTCCAGCACTTTGGGAGGCTGAGGTGGGTGGATCACTTGAGGTCAGGAGTTTGAGACCAGCCTGGCCAACAGGATGAAACCCTGTCTCTACTAAAAATACAAAAATTAGCCAGCAATGATGGCAGGTGCCTGTAATCCCAGCTACTTGGGAAGCTGAGGTGAGAGAATTGCTTGAACCCGGGAGACGGAGTTGTAGCGAGCCGAGATTGCACCACTGCGCTCCAGCCTGGGCGACAGACTGAGATGCCATCTCAAAAAAAAAAAAAAAAAAAAAAAAAAAAAACAAGAAAATCCAAAAGACTCAACAACAAAAAGTCCAGGAGCTAATATTAAATTATAGCAAGGCAGAAGGATGCAAGGTTATTATACAAAAGTCAATTATAGCCTGGCACAGTGCCACGTGCCTGTAGTCCCAGCTACTCTGGAGACTGAGGCAGGAGGATCCCTTGACTCCAGGAGTTGAAAGCCATAGTGAGCTATGCACTCCAGCCTGGGCTCTAGGTGACAAAGTGAGACCCTATCTCTAAAAAGAAAAAAAAAAAAAAAAAAAAGTCAATTGCTTTCCTATATACCAGCAAAGAACAGTGGAATTTGAAATTAAAAACACAATATTAGCAGCCTCTATGATGAAATACTTTAGTATAAATCTAACAAAATTATACAAGATCTATATAAGGAAAACTACAAAACTATAATGAAAGAATTCAATAACTAAATACATGGAGAGAGAGTCTATGTTCATGTTTGGTAAGACTCAATATTGTCAAGATGTCAGCTCTTCCCAACTTGGTCTACAGATTCAATGTAATCCCATTCAAAATCTTAGCAAGTTATTTTGTGGATATTGACAAACAGATTCTAAAGTTATATGGAGAGGTGAAATTCCCAGAATAGCCAATACAATATTGATGGAGAAGAAGGTAGTTGGTGGAGTAACACTACCTGACTTCAAGACTTACTATAAAGCTACAGCAATCCGGCCAGGTGTGGTGGCTCATGCCTGTAATCCCAGCACTTTGGGAGGCCAAGGTGGGTGGATCACCTGAGGTCAGGAGTTTGAGACCAGCCTGATCAACGTGGAGAAATCCTGTCTCTACTAAATATACAAAATTAACCAGGCGTGGTGGCCCATGCCTGTAATCCCAGCTACTCGGGAGGTTGAGGCAGGAGAATTGTTTGAACCCAGGAGGCAGAGGTTGCGGTAAGCCAAGATCGCATCATTGCACTTCAGTTTGGGCAAAGAGCGAGACTCTGTCTCAAAACAAAAAAAGCTACAGTAATCAAGAAGTGTGATATAGACAAAAGAAGAGACAAATATGTCAGTAACACAGAACAAAGCCCAGAATAGATCCAACATAAATGCAGTCAACTGATCTTTGACAAAGAAGCAAAAGTTACACAAGTGAAAAAAAGATAGTCTTTTCAAAAAAATGTATTGGAGGCTGGGTATGATCACTTATGAATATAATCCCAGCACTCTGGGAAGCCACGGTGGGAGGATTGCTTGAGGCCAGGAGTTCAAGATCAGCCTAGGTAACACAGTGAGACCTTGCCTCTAGGAAAAATTTAAAAATTAAGGCAGAGCGTGCTCTCTGTGGAGGTATCTCTTACAAGTCTTGGGTTCCCAAAAAGGAATTTTAGAGATGTTTTAACAACTAAATCAGATGAAATAAATTAACATGTTTAAATTATTATCATTTGCTTCTTGGGATGCCTTGGCCACACGGAACTGCAGCAATCTCCTTACATGAAGAGTCCAGCTTTGTCCCCAAGGTCACAGTGCCTCTGACATTTCTGCTGCCTACTGTAAAACCCCTATGGACCAAAACTCTTAGGAAGTGTTTGAAGACTGCAAGATTTCACCCTCTCCATTGCCTAGCCAAGGAAATCTGACCAAAAGGATTAGATTTTCTCTTCTTCCTAAGGAGAAAAACACAGCAATGATTCTGTTGAGGAATTCTGGCCTTCTGTTCAGAGGCCCGTGTTCCATTTCTGGTTTGTTTTTCTTCCTTCCCTATTTATTAGAATTTGTAATTCTCATTTAAATGTCTAGCTAACCCTCACATCATCTAAACCCAGTAACTCACTAGTGTGTTAAAGTTTACTTTTCTATTCCTAGTTTTCTTTTCTCTTTGATGCTGGTAGCAGCCTTTTTCTGAAGAAAATTGGCAACATGTGGTAGTCAAGGTCGAACAAATAGACAATTTCCCACAGGTTTTTGAAATAGAAGGTAGCTTTTGGCCAGCCGTGGTGGCTCACATCTGTAATCCCAACACTTTAGGAGGCTGAGGAGAATGGATGGCTTGAGCTCAGGAGTTTGAGACCAGCCTGGACAATATGGCGAAACCCCATCTCTACCAAAAATACAAAAGAATTAGCCAGGCATGATGGCATGCACCTGTAATCCCAGTTACTTGGGAGCCAGAGGTGGGAGGATGCTTAAGCCTAGAAGGTGGAGGTTGCAGTGAGCAGAGATCATGCCACTGCACTCCAGACTGGGTGTTGGTATGAGACCCTGTTTCAAAAAAATAATGTATTGGAAAGATTAGATGTGCAAAAAAAAAAAAAAAGAATCTAGACATAGACCTTACACGCTACACAAAAATTAAGACCATTGACTTAAATGTAAAATGTGAAACTATAAGAATCCTAGAAGGTGGGGAGAGAAAATCTACATAACCTTGGGTTTGGCCATGACTTTTTAGGTATAACACCCAAGGCATGATCCACAAAAGAAAGAATTAATAAGCTAGACTTCTTTAAAATTTCAATTTTGTGCTCTGCAAAAAACACTATCAAGAGACTCAAAAGATAAGCCACTAATTGGCCGAAAATATTTGCAAAAAACAAATCTGATAAAGGACCATTATCCAAAATGTACCAAGAATTACTTTTCCCTTTTTTTTTTTTTTTTTCTGAGACAGGGTCTTGCTCTGGTGCCCAGGCTAGAGTGGAGTGGTCTGTAATGCCAGGATTTTGGGAGACTGAGATGATAGGACTACTTGAGCCTGGGAGTTTGAGACCAGCCTGGGCAATATAGTGAGACCTTGTCTCTACTTTTAAAAAAAGTTTTTAAAAAGTAGTCCAAAGACCTTAACAGATACCTCATCTAAGAAGATATACACGTGACAAATAAGCATATAAGAAGATGCTCCACATCATATGTCAATAGGGAAATGCAAATTAAAGTTACAAGGAGATACCACTGCACACCTAATTGAATGGCCAAAATTCAGAATATTGACAACACCATAGTCTAGCAACGATGTGGAGGAATAGGAACTCTCATTCATTGCAGGTAAAAATGCAAAATGACACAGCCACATGGGAAGGCAGTTTCACAGTTGTTTTTTTTGTTTGTTTGTTTGGTTGGTTTCTCTTGAGACAGAGTTTCACTCTTATTGCCCAGGCTGGATTGCAATGTTGCAGTCTCAGCTCACTGCAACCTTCACCTCCTGGGTTCAAGTGATTCTCCTGCCTGAGCCTCCTAAGTAGCTGGGATTATAGGCACGGCCACCATGCCCAGCTAATTTTTTGAATTTTTAGGAGAGATGGGGTTTCACCATGTTGGCCAGGCTGGTCAAGAACTCCTCACCTTGTGATCCGCCCGCCTCAGCCTCCCAAAGTGCTGGGATTACAGGCATGAGCGACTGCGACCGGCCTTTTTTTTTTTTGTCACCCAGGCTGGAGTGCAGTGGTCCAATCTCAGCTCACTACAACCTCCACCTCCCGGTTCAAGCAATTCTCCTGCCTTGGTCTCCCGGGTAACTGGGACTACAGGCGCCTGCCACCATGCCTGACTAATTTTTGTATTTTTAGTAGAGACGGGGTTTTGCGATGTTGGCCAGGCTGGTCTGGAACTCCTGACCTCAGGTGATTCACCCACCTCGGCCTCCCAAAGTGCTAGGATTACAGGCGTGAGCCACTGTGTCTGGCCAGTTTCACAGTTTCTTACGAAATGAAAGCATGTAACACATAGCTGTTACCATCCCTGCTTCTGAGACAGGTCATGAAGTCTAAGCAGGCTGTAATCATAACTGCTGTCTTCTGCAACTCATTTTGTGTTCTCTTACCCTTTTGACAGCACCTCAGCTAAATGGCGTTCTTTAGCTGCAGGTGACTCAGACCTTTATTCCTACAGGATTTGAGTCCTTAGTGACTCTGTTCTTGTCGTGCTACTACAGTTTTTCATTGACTAAGACAATTGGCCAAATGAGTACTAAGAGGTACTCCAACGAATCCCCTGGGTTTCAAACGTAGCTCTCTGTCTTCTCTGGGTCGCAGCAAACAATTTTTCCCTGGTAATCAGGATTGATTACTCCAGTCAACACAGTAACCCCCATTTTCTGCATTCCTCCCTTGGTCACTAGGATCCGTAAAATACCCAAAAATAAAGCAACAAAATGAAAAAATAAAAAAGAAAAGAAAAAAAAAATACACAGAAGCCAAGGTCACAGGGATAAAAAGCAACAATTCTTTAAGGTTATGGTGGCATAGCCAGAATCGATCACTGCCATCTCCCAACCTTGGATCCTAGGCTCATGCTTTCTGGCTAGGAAAAAGAACACATCATGTGCTGGTCACTGGGTTTTAAGCATGACTCAATTTGTAGGTCAAAAGCCTACCCTTATAGGGTGTTGTCTCCCAGCTGACATTAGGATTTCAGCAGAGCATTGTGCTGTTCTGTCAAATGAACTACTTTTGTGTAGTGATGTCTGTGGTAAGATAGGTGAAGTTCACAGATGTTGGGTTCATTGTTCCGCTCTTAGGCAATGTTGCATGGGATATGAGAGTGGTGGATAAAGTATTCTGAGAGTCCAAAAACTGGTGGAGCTGGCAGAAGCACTGAGGATAGGGAAGATAAATCTACAGCCAGTTCATGTGTCTATCCTAAACCTACCACTAGTTCTGTCCCTCAGGTTACCTCTCTTCCACATGTAGTAGGCAACTGGATGCAACACTCAACACTCTGCCCATAGGGATTTTCCTTCACCGCTGTCTCTCTGGGCCACCCTTTAGTGAAGAGATGGTGTAGCAGCCACATCTCCACTTCCAGCTGGGGATGGCCAAAGGCAGATCAATCAACAAAATTGGCCTATGTGTTTCTTCTTCCTCTATTAACTGGCTATATGAAACTCCTCAAAAGGGACTGTTGTGACTTGAGAAAGAGGCAACAAAGCAGTAGGAGCAGGAGCATGGGAGTCTGTGCTGTCTGCTCATACAGGGTGCTGTGTCTTCCAGACCTGCTTACCAAGCAGGTCATATCATTTCCATTTTATAAGAAACCTGCTGTTGGCCAGGCACAGTGATCCACCTGCCTCAGGTGATCACCTGATCACAGTGATCCACTGCCTTGCTGTTGGCCGGGCAAGTGACTCCATCTGCCTCAGCCTCTCAAAGTGCTGGGATCCCAGCACTTTGAGAGGCTGAGGCAGATGGATCACTTGAGGCCAGGAGTTTGAGACCAGCCTGGCCAACAGGGTGGAACCCTATCTCTACTAAAAATGCAAAAATTAGCCAGGCATGTTGGTACACTCCTGTAATCCCAGCTACTTAGGAGGTTGAGGCATGAGAATTGCTTGAACCTGGGAGGTGGAGTTTGCAGTGAGCCAAGATTGCACCTCTGCACTATGGCCTGGGCAGCAGAGTGAGTGAGACTCTGTCTCAAAAAAAGAAAAGGAAAAAAGAAACCTGCTGTGTGCAATTTTTAGGTTTTAGTGGAGCATACAATACTCAGTTCAGGATGGCTAGTTTGGGTTACTGGTGTCTGTCAGAGCCTAGTAGTAATCTAGGAGGGTATTTTTTGGTTTTGGTTTTGGTTTTCAAATAGAGAATAAAGTTCTTTCAGGAGCTGAGTCCCTTCAGTGAGGGACAAAGCTAGCCCATGGTGACTTCTTAGAGAGGACATTAGAGGAATAAATATCTCAGTCTCACTTTCCTCCCTCTTTCTGGTCTCCTTCTGGGTTTGCCATGGACTGAACTCAGAACCCACAGAAAAAAAGATTCGCCAATGATTGCAGACCATCTGTCACCCTCCAAGGGCATACAATAGAGTGGAGAGTGGATCTGGAGGGGCAAATAGATGATTTCCTGCACAGCAGGTGAATATAATCAAGGAAGAACAGAAATAAGAAAAAATGGAAAGATCATGAAAGTTAAGCTGGATAAGGAGGGTGGTGAGGACATGGCAAGAGAGTGATGAGAAAGACCAGGATCCTACAACTATAGGTCCAAAGGGAGGTATCTAAGTGGGAATGCTAGAGTAAATTGGAAAGAAAAGGTGCCCATCAAGAATGGAATTGGTGAAAACAGAAGTTATTGGTTATGGTAAGGTTTTGAGCAGCCCTGGCCAATACAACTTTCTGTGATGTACGCAAATGTTCTTTATCTGTGCTAGCAAATACAATAGTTACTAGTCACATGGAGCTACTGAGCAGTTGAAATATGGCTAGTGTGGATGAGAAATGAAATTTTTAATAATATATAATTTTAGTTAATTTAAATCTAAAAGCTAGGAGTGGTGGCTCACACCTGTAAGCCCTGGAACTTTGGGAGACCAGGCAGGCAGATCTCTTGAGGCCAGGAGTTTAAGATCAGCCTGGGCCACATGGTGAAACCCCGTCTCTACCAAAAAATATAAAAATTAGCCAGGTGTGGTGGCACGTACCTGTAGTCCCAGCTACTCAGGAGGCTGAGGTGGGAGGATTGCTTGAACCCAGGAGGTGGAGGTTGCAGTGAGCCAAGACCGTGCTACTGCACTCCAGCCTGGGTAACACAGCAAGACTCTGTCTCAAAACAAACAAACACTAAATAAATACATTTAAATAGCCACACATGGCTAGTGGCTACTGAATTGGAAAATACAGGACTAGTGTATGAGCATGTCAGCAGCTTTATCGGGATGTGTAACTCCAGGGAAGCAAAGAGTAATAGAAAAAAGGAAGAAAGAGAAACAAACACAATGCTGCCGTGGGCATCGGGGGAAGTCAGGCCAAAGCCAGGCACTCGCCCCAGGGGAGTGTGAGTCAGCTGTGGTGTTAGGAGACCAGACAAGCTCCATTGAGCAAGAGGCCAAGGTCCAGGGGTAGGGCTGAGGGGAGCCAGGTGAGTCTGGATGGGGCACAAACTCAGTCAGGTATAGGTGAGTGATGTTGGGCAAGTCACTTAAGCACTTCAACTTTTAGTTTCCTCTTCTGTGAAATGGGTAATATTAGTAACTACCTCAAATGCTGGCTCAGATCATTTATTTATGTTATCCAATATTATTACATGAATTTTGTAAAATAAGTGAGGCAGCTATCATTCTTGCCATTTCACAGATGTGGATACTGATGCAGAGAGATTAAATACATATGACTTATAAATGGCAGAGCCAGACATTCACCTGACTCTTAGCCTCTTACACCTTCCACCATACCACACTTCCCCTGAGCTTTCACCAGTGGACTGAATGTCAAATCTTAAGAGAAACATAGTGAGGCATAAAAGTGAGTTAAAAATGATACTTGGGGCTGGATGCAGTGGCTCACGCCCGCAATCCCAACACTCTGGGAGGCCGAGGTCGGTGGATCACTTGAGGTCGGGAGTTCAAGACCAGCCTGACCAACATGGAGAAACCACATCTCTACTAAAAATACAAAATTAGTGGGCATGGTGGCGCATGCCTGTAGTCCCAGCTACTCGGGAGGCTGAGGCAGGAGAATCGCTTGAACCCGGGAGGCGGAGGTTATAGTGAGCCAAGATCGTGCCTTGCACTCCAGCCTGGGCAACATGAGTGAAACTCTCTTCTCAAAAAAACAACAACAAAAACAACAACAACAACAAAAATTAGCTGGGCATGGTAGCATGTACCTGCAGCCCCAGCTACATGGGAGGCTGAAGTGGGAAAATGGCTTGAGCCTGGGGGGTGGAGGTTGCAGTGAGCTGAGATTGCACCACTGCTCTGACAGAGTAAAATCTTGTCTCAAAAAAAAAAAAATTATACTTGGCTGCAGATATTATAAAGGATAAAATGTTGTCCACCAACATGCAATTCTAACATTTCTTAATTTATTGTATAAAGTAAGATGTACTTTGATGATGGCACATACCTCTAGTCTCAGCCTCTTGGAAGGTTGAAGCAGGATAATCACTTGAGCTCGAGTTCAAGGTTATGATGCGCCATTATAGCACCAGCCTGGGCGACAGAACAAGACTCCATTTCTAAAAATAAAAATAAAAGATTAGAGATAAAGCCTCACTCTGTTGCCCAGGCTGAGGTGCGGTGACACAATCATACTTCACTACAGCCTGAAATTCCTGGGCTCAAGTGATCCTCCCACCCTCAGCCTTCTGAGTAGCTAGGAAAATAGGCATGTGACACCACACCTGGCTAATTTTTAAAATTTTTCTGTAGAAACAAGGTCTCCTTATGTTGTCCAGGCTGGTCTCAAACTCTTGGGCTCAAGCAATCCTCTCCACCTCAGCCTCCCAAAGTTCTGGGATTATAAAAATGAAGTGACCAGCTTGTGTTTCTAAATTTAAAAAAAAGATACTTTGAAAGCAGTTTTCAAGTATATTTTTTGAAGTACCCCAAAACATCTTTGATTTGAATTCATGTATTTCTGTTGAATTTCAGTGTCCTGTTAAAACATAAAACAGAAGGTTTATTCTTCTAAAAAATTTGAGGGGCCCCAATCTCATTTGCTAGGAGAGCGCAATAGGAGAGCTGCTATCATTGAGATCACACTTGCTCTGACTTGTCAGGAGTCCCTTCTTGTGTCTTCGTCCCGCCAAGTAACAGGCTCAGCTATCATAACCTCTAATCCCTTGGATCCAGCTGCCCCTCAGACTGTCAGAGCCTGAGCCACGTACCTCCCAAGCACAGCAAGCCTCTTTCAGATCTGAGTGTTCCAACGAAATGACAATGGAATGGAGGGATTAAAAACAAAGACCCTCCACACTACCGTGAGTAGAACACAGTAACTACAATGAGCTGTGAATTGTTAAATGTTTGCACTTTATGCAAATACAGAGAGAAATCAAAAGTCTTTTAAAAATAGGGTTATTACTTGCCAGCCTTCAGCTCTCTGAGTAAGACGATATGGGAGTGACGTTAATGAGCTAGAGGTAGGCAGGGCTCTTGAAGCAGCCTCAGTTCCCAAAAGCACAGAGTAGACATGAGCCAGCTCATGACTGAAGAATTTCCTTGAGAACTTTATGGACTTCATCAGGCTGTGGAAACAAACTGGCACCTGATAATGGAGCTGTTACCCTGAGAAACCAATGCTGGAAGGGATGAAAGGTCACCCAAATGTTAGATTGAGTCAGGTGTCCTAACGTCCAGAGCCTCTTCATCATGCAAGAAGACAAATGGGAGTGCTGTCTTTTTTTTTTTTTAATTGGACCCACCGAATAGGAGGGAGTGCAGTCTTTACAGTATGACTTCTCTCACCCTAACTCAGACAGTGTGGCAGAGCCAAAAGGTACAATGATCATCAATATTGTTTTCTTTCATGGGGGGGGCTAACTGGTGGACTACTTCTGATGTAAACACTTATCTGAATTGTCTCTAATGCCATTTTTCTTTAAATTGTTTCTTTGTCAGGCAAGGACATGTTTTTGTTTTAGGGAAGAAGAATCTAAAATGTAATATACCCTGGGATGATGGTATGCTATAGAAACTCATTTCAAATAAACGCAGGCTGGGCATAAGGGCTCATGCCTGTAATCCCAGCACTTCGGGAGGCTGAGGCAGGAGGACCACTTGAGCCCAGGAGTTCAAGACCAACCTGGGCAACATAGGAAGAAGCAGTCTCTACATAAAAACAAAAAATTAGGTGTGGTGGTATATACTTGCGATCCCGGGTACTGGGGGAGGCTGAGGTGGAAAGATTGTTTGAACCTTAGAGGTCAAGACTGCTGTGAGCTGTGATTGCACCACTGCACTTCAGCCTGGGCAACAGAACGAGACCCTGTCTCTAAATAAATAAATCTTCCCCCTGAAGAGATAGAAACTGTGCTGTCAGAAAGGAAACAAATCTGCTTTATGTTTTTATGTTCTTGTGCCCAGAGTAGTCCCCTCCATACACACAGTAGGACTCAATAAATCTTCGTCATCAATGCTGATAATTAAAAGTTTTGATTTGGCCCAGTGCAGTGGTCCACACCTGTAATCCCAGCACTTTGGGAGGCCAAGGTGGGAGGATTGCTTAAGGCCAGGAGTTTGAGACCAGCTTGGGCAACAGAGCAAGATTCCGGACAACACAGTGAGACCTCTCTGTCTCTACCCAAAAAATGGTGGGGTGGGGGACTTGATTAAAAAAGAAAAAGCATCCTGGGCTTTCTGAAGTAATGGCTAGGGAATGAAAACATACATGCTTTGACTTGACATTATCTCATGAAGCATTAACCGGCTGTCCTTTCCCAAACAGCTGTGAAAAAACTGTCTCAAAACAATTGTGTGTTCTTTAGACTGTTATTCCCATTTCTTGCCATCTCCTTTCCGAAGCATTAAGAAATACTGCTTAAGTTTCTATTCCTTGCTAGTTGTATGATGTTGAGGAGAGTAAATAATTTCTTTAAATTTTATTTCCCACATCTGTGAAATAGGAATGATAATAATGATACCTACCTCACAAGGGTGTTTTGAAAAGAAAATGAGTTATTGTCTGTGAATGTTTTCAGCAGAATTCTTAGTATACTGTAGCTATTCTTAGGAATACTGGATTTTAAAAACATACAAAAATGGCAGTTAAGCTTTACTGATGATTTTTTTTTAAGGAAAAAGGGAAAAGAGCAGGATATAGTCCATATTTTGAAAAATATTTTAAAAGAAGATAAATGTGTTCCAAAGCATTTTTTTCAGAGTTAAGTCAGTTCTCCCTTTTCTAGTCAGTTTGAATTTTCTTTCATTTGTGAAGGATTTCATTTAAATCAACAACTTTTATAAATCTAGATTTTCTTTCAGAGAAATACCAAAACTTATCAGGAAAAAAAATTTCACAGCATTTCCGGTTTTATCTGGATCTCAATTGATAGATTCTTATCATCTCTTTCATAATTTTCTTGTAAAAATTGAGCATACTGTTAAACCTTCATGAATCTTCTCATTCTCAATTAAAATTTTTTGCAAAATAAAAGCTGTTGCAATAATTTTATTTTTTGCAAAATAAAAGCTCTTGCAATTTCTGCTGATATGTACAGAGATGAACTTGGAAATCAAGTCTTTTTAAAAATCGTCAGCATCAAGAAATAGTCTGTGAATGCCCACTACTTTATACAACATGCTAAGTAATGGGAATATAATTCAAGTTGTTCAAAAGAAAAGTTAGGAGAGTTGATTGTGAGTACAGTGTTCTATGAAAAAACAATCCTCTTTCCTTGGTAGAACTTTCTTCTTTTTTGTTTTTTGTATAATTCTGATGTTAAATTCTAGAACACCCCCTGTGGGAAGTGGGGAAGACGGCAATTGAATTGTAAAGGGATCTAAGGGTGGGATTAGGAAGAACTTGATTATTCATCAGGTTTCAGATTTGCCTATTTAATAAATGAACTGAGAATGAAAGTCATTATTTAGAAACAAAAGAAGGTGCAGTGGCCCACACCTGTAATCCCAGCATTTTAGGAGGCCAAGGTGAGAGGATAGCTTGAGACCAGGAGTTTGAGATCAGCCTGGCCGGCATTGCAAAACCTCATCTTTACAAAAATAGCAAAACTAGCCAGGCATAGTGGTGGCATGCTTGTAGTCCCAGCTACTCAGGAAGCTGAGGTGGGAGAATCACTTGAGCCCAGGAGATGGAGGTTACGGTAAGCTGTGATTGCACCACTGTACTCCAGCCTGAGTGACAGTTGTTTTAAGGAAGAATAATCTAAAATATAATATACCTTGGGTGACAGTGAGACCCTGTTTCAAAAAAAAAAAAAAAAAAAAAGAAAGAAAGAAAAAGAAAGGAAGTCCAGGAGGCGCGGTGGCTTATGCCAGTAATTCCAGCACTTTGGGAGGCTAAGGAGGTTAGATCACCTGAGGTCAGGGATTCAAGACTAGCCTGGCCAACATTTCACATCCCATCTCTACTAAAAATACAAAAATTAGCTGGGCATGGTTGCAGGCACCTGTAATCCCACCTACTAAGGAGACTGAAGCAGGAGAATTGCTTGAACCTGGGAAGTGGAGGTTGCAGTGAGCCCAGATCATGCCATTGCCCTGCAGGCTGGGTGACAGAGCAAGACTCCATGTCAAACAAGCAAAAAAAAAAAAAAACAAAGAAGAAACTTTCTCAGTAAGGTGACCAATTTTTATGGTCATAAAGTTATAAATCCACTAGTGAGATTACCGTCAGATGATAATAGGTGAAGAAGCCAAACTATGATGAGTTATTCAAGAAGATGCTGTGGAAATACTTAAGATGCTATACAATTCAGCCTTGAAAGGGTCAACAGTGTTCCTCTCTGGATGAAGCAGACCTAAGCTGAGCTTTCATGGATAAGTAGAAGTTAGCCATGGGAAAGAGGACTGGAAAAGGAAGGAATAACACACCCAGGAGCTCAGGTTCAAGAACAAGCAATCATCACATTTGGGTTGATTAGAGAGTTGAGAGAAGAGGCCAGAAAGTGACCTGAGATCAGATCCAGAAAGACTTCATACATCTGGGCATGAGATTACATGCCTAGAACCCCAGCTGAGCACTCTGGGAGGCCAAGGCAGGAGGACAACTTGAGTTCAGAAGTTCAAGACCAAGGCCGGGTGCAGTGGCTCACGCCTGTAATCCCAGCACTTTGGGAGGCTGAGGCAAGTGTATCATCTGAGGTCAGGATTTTGAGACAATCCTAGTTAACATGGTGAATCCCCGTCTCTACAAAAAATAACAAAAAAACTTAGCTGGGCATGGTGGTGGGCGCCTGTCACAGCTACTCGGGAGACTGAGGCAGGAGAATCGCCTGAACCTGGGAGGCAGAGGTTGCAGTAAGCTGAGATCGCAACACTGCACTCCAGCCTGGGCGACAAGGGCAAAAACTCCATCAAAAAAAACAACAACAACAAGAAAACACCAAGAGTTCCAAATCAGCCTGAGCAACATAGTGAGATCACATCTCTAGGAAAACAACAACATCAACAAAAATGCTATATTAAAGACAGTGGGGACCTAGTAAAGGATTGGCTTTAGGGGAAGGCCTTAAGCAGATTTGCCTTTGAGCAAGGTCCCTTAAGACTAATGTGGAGAACAGATTGAGGAATATAATCAGCCTATAGGTCTAGTTTTCGTAAGTGTCATAGAGGGAAGAAAGTGACATATAATAAACCTATTTCTAAAGTTTAATCTAATTCTAATTTCTTAATATTGCTCTCAGAAACATCTTTAGTAGAGCTCTTTGGTAATAACACTACTTAACTGTATCAATTCAACTTGCAAACTTCATGTAAATATATACTACTAATGTGGTGGTAGGTTTTACAAAAACAAGAATTTCCCAGATAATCTGGGTGTGGTTCTAGAGATGATTTTCCTCTTGTGCAATCTCTGTGGACTGATTTTTCTTTTTTGGATTTATCATTTGAAATCATTCGTCATGCCATTTGTCATGAACAGTTGTATAATTAAAGAATCTGTAGTTCCAGCCAGGTGTGGTGGCTCATGCCTGTAATCCCAGCACTTTGGGAGGTCAAGGTGGGCAAATCACCTGAGGTGAGGAATTTGAGACCAGCCTGATCAACATGGAGAAACCCCATCTCTACTAAAGATACAAAAAAATTAGCCAGGCAGGGTGGCACATGCCTGTAATCCCTGCTACTCTGGAGGCTGAGGCAGGAGAATCGCTTGAACCTGGGAGGCGGAGGTTGTGGTGAGCTGAGATCTCACCATTGCACTCCAGCCTGGGCAACAAGAGCAAAACTCTGCCTAAAAAAAAAAAAAAAAAAGATAGTGATGGACCAAAAAAAAAAGAATTTATACTTCCTTTATGAAAGGCACAAACAGCTCCATGAAATACAGGTGGCACTTTCAAGTTTTCTCATAGATGATTTCAAAATGAAATGACTAGAATGGATTCTTAATTTTTTAGTTCCTCCATATTGTAAAACTTAACAGATTACCTTACTCAATTGTTTCATTTCCACAGATTAAAGCATACTTAAGATTAAAGACTCTCATGACCTCCATAAAGATGAATTGTGAGGGACATAAAAGTGTGGAAACATGAATTTTGTCTGTTCTTTCAAATCTGCTGAGACCTATTTTCCTTCAGCGAGAGACAATGTCTTTTCTACTCTTCCAAACTTTTTCCATCTATTGGCCTCCTCTATTATTGCTGGCAAAAAATATAGTTATACTTACTCACTTTCAGAGTAAGTTCCTGCCATGCCTAATAATATCTACCTGCCTTTCAAAATCAAGGAATATAAAAGAAATTATAATGGAAAGCAACAGTCACCTGCCCCACCCCTTATACCATTTTCCAGAGGCAACTACTTTGAATCATTTTATTGCTATTTCTTAATTAATCAAGTTTAGACATTTTCTCTTTACTTCCTGCTATAACAGTTGAAAATTCAGCACACTTATACCCCATCTCAGCTCACTTACCTCCCTTCTCAATTCTGTCAGTCATAGCCTACTCAGTATTTATTAGTAGCTTCTCTACTGCAGAGGTTGCAAACAGATGGCCTACAGGCTAGACCTGACTGTAGGTATATTTTGTTTGGATAGTTATTTTTTTAAGCCAACATTGAAAACTTATTAGATGTATTATTATTATTTTTAATCCAAATGTTGGCCGGGCACAGTGACTCACACCTATAATTCCAGCACTTTGGGAGGCTGAGGCAGGAGGATCACTTGAGCCCAAGAATTCAAGACCAGCCTAGGCAACAAAGTGGGAACCCATCTCTACAAAAAAAAAAAAAAAAAAAAAATAGGAAAAATTAGCTGGAGGTGATAGTGTGTGCCTGTGGTCCCAGCTACTCGGGAGGCTGAGGTGGGGGCATTACTTGAGCCCAGGAGGTCCAGGCTGCTGTGAGCTGTGATTGCACCACTGCCCTCTCACCTGGGCAATAGAGCAAGACCTTTTCTCAAAAAAAAAAAAAGAAAAGAAAAGAAAATGTTTAACTTCTCACAAAAAGTCAGTTGTAGCATACCTGAGTTTCCTAGCATTGCTATAAAAAGTACCACAAGCTGGATAACTTAAAATAGCAGAAATATATTCTCTCAGAGTTTTGGAAGATAGAAGTCCAGAATCCAAATGTCAGCAGAGCTAGGCTCCCTTTGAAAGCCCTAGGGAAGAATGTTTCCTTGCTTCTTCTTAGCTTTTGCAAGCAATCCATGGCACTGGCTAGCTTGTAGTTGTTATTACTCAAATTTCTGTCTCTGTCTTCATGTGGCTTTCCCATGTTTGTGTGTCTCTCTCTCTCTCTCTCTGTGTGTGTGTGTGTGTGTGTGTGTGTGTGTGTGTGTGTGTGTCCAAATCTCCCCTTCTTGTCAGGACACTAGCCATTGAAGTTAGGGTACACCCTAATCCAGTATGACTTCACTTTAACTCATTACATGTGCAAAGACCTTATTTCCAAATGAGATAATCTTATGAGGTCCCAGATGCACATGGAATTTTGGGGGGATAACCAGTACATGAAAAATACAACCCTTATCCCAAAAATTTATCTCATTAAAATTAATGATCAAATGACTGTACTTTCCAGATGTGGCAGGTACCAGCTTGTATGCCAAAGTTTCACTCTTGTTGCCCAGGCTGGAGTGCAATGGTGCGATCTCAGCTCACTGCAACCTCCACTGCCTCGGTTCAAGTGATTCTCCTGCCTCAGCCTCCCAAGTAGCTGGGATTACAAGTGTGCAACACCATGCCCAAGCTTATTTTTGTATTTTTAATAGAGATGGGGTTTCACCACATTGCCCAGGCTCGTCTCAAACCCCTGACTTCAGGTGATCCGCCCACAGCACTCCTGAAGTGCTGTGCTAACAGGCATGAGCCACCGCACCTGGCCTCCTGTTTCATGTTGAATTGTGTCCCTTAGAATTTATATGTTCATGTTCTAACCGCCAGTATCTCAAAATGTGGCCTTATTTGAAAATAAGGTCCCTGTAGGTATAGTTAAGATGAAGTGAGCCTCTAATCAAATATAAATGATGTTCTTAAAAAGGGGGAGATTCAGAGACAGTCATACATAAAGAGACAAAGACATGTAAAGATGAAGGCAAAGACTGAAGCAACAGGAGCCAAGGAATGCCAAAGATTACACTGAACTTGGAGAGAGGCATGAGCAGATTCTCCCTCACAGTCTTCAGAAGGAACTAACCCCAATGACATCTTTAGCTCAGTCTTCTAGCTTCCAGAACTGTGAGACAAAAAATTTCTGTTAAGGCCCTTTTATGGTACTTTATTTTAGCATCCCCAGCAAACTGATACATCTGCATGTGTTAAATGTTGTAAAATATATATTGTATTGTAACATTTTTTTTTTTTTGAATTGGTGTCTTGCTTTGTCACCCAGGCTGGAGTGCAGTGGCGCAATCTCAGCTCACTGCAACCTCCGCCTCCTGGGTTCAAGCGATTCTCCTGCCTCAGCCTCCTGAGTAGCTGGAACTACACAGTGCGTGCCACCATGCCCAGCTAATTTTTGTATTTTTAGTAGAGATGAGGTTTTGCCACAATGGCCAGGCTGGTCTCAAACTCCTGACCTCAGGTGATCCACCTGCCTCAACCTCCCAAAGTTCTGGGATCACAGGCGTGAGCCACTGCACAGCCTGTGTTGTGAAAATTTAAGTAACTCTTGTGTTCTATCATCCTCAAATATCTCCTGATCTTAGGTTATCCATTCATATTTAAGAATGAGTAAGTGGAATTCTGCTTCCACTTATGGAGTGGTGTCAATATGGAGCTTACTGTACTGCCATAAAAAAACAGAAAACAAAATATGTGAAATCAATGTTTTAAGCCCTTTTTTCTTCCTTTTTTTTTTTTTTTTTTTTGAGATGGAGTCTTGTTCTGTCACCCAGGCTAGAGAGCAGTGGCGCAATCTCGGTTCACTGCAACCTCCACCCCCAGGTTTAAGGAATTCTCATGCCTCAGCCTCCCAAGCAGCTGGGATTACAGGCGTGCACCACCACGCCTGCGTATTTTTTTTTTTTTTGTAATTTTAGTAATGACGGAGTTTCACCATGCTGGCCAGGCTGATTGATCTCAAACTCCTGGCCTCAAGTGATCCACCTGCCTCCACCTCCCAAAGTGCTAGGGTTACAGGTGTGAGCCACCATGCCTGGCTTGCTTTCCTTTTTAGACAGGGTCTCACTCTCTTACCCAGGCTGGAGTGCAGTAGAGTGATCATAGCTCACCGCAACCTTGGACTCCTAGGCTCAAGGGATCCTCCTGCCTCAGCTTTCTGAGTAGTTGGGACTACAGGTACAGACCAGTACACCCAGCTAATTTTTTTTATTTTTACTTTTATTTATTTATTTTGGCAGAGACAAGATCTCACTTTGTTGCCCAGGCTGGTGTTGAATTCCTGAACCTAAGGGATCCTCCTGCCTCAGCCTCCCAAAGTGCTGGGATTACAGGTGTGAGCCACCACCTCCAGCCCCAAACCATTTATTTTTAGCTATTGAAAGAAAGGAAATCAGTAAGGCGTGTCTTTTGATTGCTGCAGCTTCCTTCCCAAAGGCAATTCCTGGCTATGGCACAGAGCGGGGAAACACAAACATCACTGAGAGATTTCACTGAGTTAATGAAGTAGAGATAAAAACTTGGTATATTTTACCTGCTCTGGATATTTAAACAACAACAACAACAACAACTTGGGGAAGCTGAGGTGGCTGGAATTTGTGGGGCAGAGTTCCAAAGAGGGAGATACACACAGAAAGAGATCCAAAAGTTTGCATCACTTTGATTATTTGGCAGAATGTAATGTGTACTATGTGAGGTGAAATTACACAAGGCTGAGTGAAGAACAAAGTCTGGGAGCTCTAAGCTAAACAAGTCCTAGAGCTCACACAGGGCTAAAAGATATTTGATCTTCTCCTTACCAGAGTGAAGAGAACTTCAGAAAAACCTGGGCATTTAGGCCAGGCACAGTGGCTCACGCCTGTAATCCTAACACTTTGGGAGGCTGAGGTGGACAGATCACCTGAGGTCAGGAGTTCGAAGACCAGCCTGGCCAACATGACGAAACCCCATCTTGACTAAAAATACAAAAAATTAGCTGAATGTGGTGGCGCATGGCTGTAATCCCAGCTACTTGGGAGGCTGAGGCAAGAGAATCACTTGAACCCAGGAGGCGGAGGTTGCAGAGAGCTGAGATCATGCCACTGCACTCCAGCATGGGCAAGAGAGTGAGACTCCATCTCATAAAAAACAACAAAAACAAAACAAAACAAAAAACCTGGGCATTCAGCACAGAACCAAGAAGTGTTTTGTCTTTGTAGCAGAGCTAAATATCTTAGGATAAAAACTACTTTAGATCTTCCTTAACAAAGTGTAAAAGTATGTCTTTAAATGATCATGCTGATATCCAAGTAACTAAATTGCCTGCCGAATAAATTCAACATTCATTAAAAGAAACTAAAATCCAAATATTCAACAATATAATGTTCACAGTGCTCAACATCTAGTGAAAAATTGCTAAGAAAATGAAAATATGATCATCCTGCTATACTCTTGCCTGGGTGCCAGAGTAAGGCCCTATCTCTAAAAATAATAGTAATGAAATGAAATATATTTTTTCAAGAATCAGATGGAACTTCTAGAGGTAAATAAAACAATACGTGAAATGAAAAATTCACTGATCTCCTTTCATGGGGACATAAATTAATTTTTTTTAAAAAAGAAAGAAAATTTGACTGGATGAGCTTAATAACAGTTTAGATACTGCAAATGAAGAGATCAGTGAACTTGAAGACACAGTAATAGAAATTGCCCACATGAAAAAGAATAGGCTAGGAGCGGTGGCTCACGTCTGCAATCTCAGCACTTTGGGAGGCTGAGGCAAGTGGATCACCTGAGGTCAGGAGCTCAAGACCAGCCTGACCATCATGCTGAAACCCTGTCCCTACCAAAAACAAAAAAAAAATTGTGGTGGGGCGCCTGTGATCCTAGCTATTCAGAAAGCTGAGGTGGGAGAATCGCTTGAACTCAGGAGGTGGAGGTTACAGTGAGCCGAGATTGCCCCACTGCACTTCAGCCTGTACTAAAAGCACTAAAATTAGCTGGGCATGGTGGCAGATGTCTGTAGTCCCAGCTATTCGGGAGGCTGGGACAGGAGAATAACATGAACCCAGAAGGCAGAGGTTGTAGTGAGCCCAGGTTGCACCACTGCACTCCAGCCTGGGTGACAGAGTGAGACTCATTTCAAAAAAAAAAAAAGCCTATTACCTGTATATTTATCAGTTCTGAAGTTTATTATTCCTTTGTATAAATTTAAAGTTTTCTGCTATCATTTCCTTCACACTGAAAAATAGTCTTTATATTTCTTGTCTGAAGACAAATTTGCTCAGCTTTTGTTTGTTTGAAAAAGTTTTAATTTTTTCTTTATTTGGAAAGTTTTTTTACTAGATGTAGTAAAAATGAAGGCTGGGCACAGTGGGTCTCACCTGTAATCCCAGCACTTTGGGAGGCTGAGGTGGGCAGATCACGAGGTCAAAAGATCTAGACCATTCTGGCCAACATGGTGAAACCCCGTCTCTACTAAAAATACAAAAATTAGCTGGGCCATGGTGGCGTGCACCTGTAATCCCAGCTACTCCAGAGGCTGAGGCAGGAGAATCACTTGAACCAGGAAGGCGGAAGTTGCAGTGAGCCGAGATCGCACAACTGCACTCCAGCCTGGCAACAGAGCAAGACTCCATCTCACACACACAAAAAAAGGGTGAAGTATGAAAAACGGGATTTTTTTAGGGCACTGAAATTATTCTGTTTGATGCTATAATGGTGATACATGAATGTTTATGGCTGACATGAACTGACAGCCCCAACCTCAAATGTCCAATCACAGGTGAACAGATAGGCAAAATGTGGTACTGTATATCTGCTGTATACTGTGAGGTACTACTCAGAAATAAAAAGTAATGAACTGATATGAGCTATGACACAAGGAATCTGAAAAACGTTATGCTGAGCAAAAGAAACTAGAACCACATAATCTGTGATTCAATGTACAAGAAATTCTAGGATATAAAAACAAATCCACAGTTAGTTGCCTGCGCAGGGTGGTGACTGTGGGCATGATGGCAGAGAGGCTACAGCCAACTTTTTATTTTTGTAATGAATTATTCTTTGCTTTGTGTGGTAATTATATGCTATATACATTTGCCAATATATTATGCATAAGCTACGCATTTATAAAGTTGACTTTTTTAAAAAAGAAGACAACATCAAGACTGACTGATTTGTGCACAAAAGATGAGATTCTGAATGACAAGTATCCCTTGAGAATGCAGGTCAAGGACTGGCTTTTATGCTGGAAGCTTCCCACAGGTCATAATGGAGAGCTTTCCTCTGTTATTCCAACTCTTCCCTGGTATCCCTAGTTCTCTCTAGGCAGTTCTTTTGAAAGTAATTCTCCTGCTGGTATATACTAAGTATTTGCATCCTCCCGAAATTTATATGTTGAAACCTAATCTCCAGTGTGGTTGTGCCTGGGTTTGGGGAGGTGATTAGGTCATGAGCACTGACCCCTCATGAATGGGATTAGTCTTCTTATAAAAAGACCCCAGAGACCTCCTTTTCCCCTTTGCCATGTGAAGACACAATGAGAAGACAATGTCTTTGAATGAATGCAGGCTCTCACCAGACACTGCATCTGCTGGTGCCTTGATCTTGGACTTCCCAGGCTCCAGAACTGTAAGAAATACATTTCTGTGGTTTATAAGCCACCCACTCTATGACATTTTGTCATAGCAGCCTGAATGACTAAGACACCTGCCATTTTCAACCTTCACCACCTTGGCTACACACTATTCAGGGCTTCAGGGTAGGGGTCAGTGTCAGTCTCTTGCCTGTACACCTTTAAACTATTCTGTTTCGGCCTCACTTCTCTCTCTTTCTTTCCGTAATACTTTCAATATCCAAGTCCAGAACCTCTCTAACTCCCTGCAAATTCAAAGTTGTTAATTTGTTCTCAAGGTCTTATTTTATTGATGTGCATTCATTGACTTAATCCTAACTAAAAAGCAGTATATTGGTTATCAGTTACCTATTGCAGTGTAACAAATGCTTCACACTCTAGGGGCTTAAAAAAACAATAAAAAAGGGATAAGGACCATTGGAGGCCATCTGAAAGGCTGGCTAATACAGTTAGTAAATATTCACTTGTGTGTCTATATTCATCTACTTCATTTTTATTCCACAGCAAGTCTTTCGTCTGCTGCTTGTGAAGAAAATACCAATCACAGATACCATATATGATAAACATAACCAAGAAGTTTCTAGTATTTTAAAATTACATTTGTAGGCTAGGTGCAGTGGCTCATACCTGTAATCCTGCACTTTGGGAGGCCAAGGCGGGCGGATCACCTGAGGTCAGGAGTTTGAGACCAGCCTGGCCAACATGGCAAAACCCTGTCTCTACTCGAAAATACAAAAATTAGCCGGGTATGGTGGCATACGCTACTAGTAATCCCAGCTACTCAGGAGGCTGAGGCAGGAGAATTGCTTGAACCCAGGGGGTGGAGGTTGCAGTGAGCCGAGATCGTGCCATTGTACTCCAGCCTGGGCTACAGAGCGAGACTCTGTCTCACAAAAATAAAATAAAATAAACCAATTACATTTGTAGATACTCTTTTTATTTTAAATTAACATACTTTTAAAAGCAGTTTTAGTTTTAAAGAAAAATAAGTGGAAAGTGTTGCATTCCTACACACCCTCCCACCCCACTCCCAGTTTCTCCTATAGCTATCTTGTATGAGTGTGCTACATTTGGTACAATTGATTGATGAGCCAATATTGATACACAGTAACTAAAGTCCACAGTTTACATTAGGGTTCATTCTTTGTGTTTTACATTCTATGGGTGTTGGTAGTGGGTATGGTAGCATATGTCTAACTTCACAGTATTATATGGAATGGTTTTGCTTCCTTAAACATATCTCTTTCTCTGCCCATTCATCCATCCTCACTTTCCTCCTTCCTCCCTGAATCTCTGCAATCTCTGATCTTTTTACTGCCTCCATGGTTTTGCCTTTTCCAGAATGTCATATCATTGTAATCACCCAATATGCAGACTTTTCAAATTGGCTTCTTTCACTTAGCAATATGCACATGAGTTTCCTCCATCTTTTTTTTGTTTGCTGTATTTTTAGTAGAGATGGGGTTTCACCATGTTGGCCAGTCTGATCTTGAACTCCCTATCTCAAGTGATCCGCCTGCCTCAGCTTCCCAAAGTGCTGATATTACAGGCATGAGCCACTGTGCCTGGCCCTCCATATCTTTTTATGGCTTGATAACTCAGTTCTTTTTATCACTGAATAATACTTCATTCCATGGATGTGCCACAGGTTATCGCTTTTTTGAAGGACATCTTGGTGGCTTCCAAATGTCAGCACTTATGAATAAAGTGGCTATAAACATTTATGTGCAGGTTTTTATGTGAATGAATACTTCTTTTTCATTCCTGGTTCTTCAGGTTTACACTGTGTATTTTTTTTCTTATGTGGTTCATTTCTTCCATACCTGAGAAAAACCCTTAATTTTGTTTTTACAAGCCTGAATTCTCATTAGATTTTCATTAAATATTGATTGTAAGAAAGTTTCCTCAAAGTTAATATAAACATTTAAAAATTTGTTGAGTGATTCTCAAAGTCCCTTGAGTTTCTAGGCTGTTGGCCATTTCCACAGAAAGATGAAATGGTGTGCTATAATTGAGATTGGAGCACTAAATAACTTTTCTGTAATGTAACCGAAAGTATCTTAACTTCTTTTCAGTTGATACTTTAAAGTCTATTGTGTAATTTATCTTTAACTGAACATTTCATTAAGTTAAATGTAGATATTTATCACTGTATCTGAATTACTGAGTATTCCTTTTGATGACAGAATGAAAATTACGCTTCTTAAGAGCATCTCCAAAAACATTACAGTGTGTTTTTTATTACTTTTGAGCCATTCTAGAAGCCCCGAATATGCACATGGTACCAAAACAAACTGCTTCTGTGTGGGGACACATATTTTGCTTTAGTTCTAGACAGCTGTAATGAACAGCTGTACTTTCCTAGCTGCACTATGTCCAATCCTTTTCCTTCTTATGTGAAGGAATTGCCCATTGTCTTGGTAACGCTCTTTTTCCTACTCTGGAGGCATTAGAGAACCTATCCTGAGGCACCCCCCACCTCCAGCAGGCTATGCATGGGCATGTGATCTAGGCTTAGCCAATGATCTTTTTCCAGAACACTGATTCTTGACCAAGTGACAGAAAGACAAAGGTGAGATGATATTTAATTCACAGCAGTAGGGAGATTATCTCCAAGAGTACTGAGAATGAATCCTAAAAGTGCCCTACAACAAAGGGGGCTGTGTCCTCCCCAGGCTATTGCTAAAATCTTGTAGCTTCTTGGCTGTCTGGAACCACCTGGGTCTCTATCCATTTTTCAAGCCTAGTATTATAGATTCCTGTCAGTTTTTTAGCCCTTGATAATGCCCTTCTAATAAATTCATTTTTCCCATAAGATTGTTAGAGTAGCCATTTACTATGCATAAAAGTATTTCATGGAAATACTTGGATAATTAAAATCAATCAATTCATTCATAAATTCTCCTAATATTCATTAAACGCCTACTATATATTGTGGTAGAGCTTAAGAATTATGATGGTGATTAGGTAGAATATAATGGTGACAAAGAATATGATGGTGCGTAATAGACACTGTTTCTACCGTCTTGGAACCCACAGTCTATTGGAAGATACAAACAAGGAAAGAGATAATTGAAACACAGGCATGATGGAGAAGGACGCTATTTACCAGAAACACAAAGAAGGAGCGTTTACTCCAACCTTAACGATGGTAGTGATGGGGAATGTCAGATAAAGCTTCAAGTGGTATCTAAATTAAGATTTGAAAATATATAAGAATGACACCTAATTGTTAGGTAGGAGGTGGAAGTGAGAATTCCAAATAGAGGAAAAATGCCATATGATGCCCCAGAGTTGAGAAGTGCAGTACCTTTCAAAAATGAGAAATAAGTTCTATATTTCTGAAGTGCAGAGTAAATTTAAGCAGGTAGAGAGGAACAGTAAGTGGGACTCAGATTATGCCAAGTATTGTGAGTCACATAGGGTGTTAACACTTTTCCCTATAAGCAGTTAGAGGCAACTGAAGGGTTTCAAGCAGAAGCATCAGCAGGCAGCTATCTGGTTTGGGGCCTGGGGAAATTGTGTAAGAAAAGATTGTGAAATTCAGGAGTGGGAGCAAAAATCTCTGATATGTCATGACTTCAAAGTCATTGATTTTTTTTTTTTTGAGACAGAGTCTTGCTGTCACTCAGGCTGGAGTGCAGTGGCACAATCTTGGCTCACTGTGACCTCCACCTCCTGGGTTCAAGTGATTCTCCTGCCTCAGCCTCCCGAGTAGTTAAAATTGCAGGTGCGTGCCACCACACCTGGCTATTTGTGTGTGTGTGTGTGTGTGTGTGTGTGTGTGTGTGTGTGTGTTTTTAGTAGAGATGGGGTTTCACCACGTTGGCCAGGCTGGTCTCAAACTCCTGACCTTAAGTGATCCACCTGCCTTGGCCTCCCAAAGTGCTGGGATTACAGGTGTGAGCCACCGTGCTTTTCCTGTTGATTTTTCTAAAAAATTTATCTTATTTTTTACAGAGATGGTATCTCTCTATGTTGCCCAGGTTGTTCTCAAACTCCTGGGCTCAATGAATCCTCCTGTCGCAGCCTCCTAAAGTGCTGGGATTACAGGTGTGAGCCACCATGCCCAGCCAAAATCATTTATTTATTTATCTTTGAAACAGAGTCTCACTTTGTCACCCAAGCTAGAGTGCAATGGTGTGATCTTGGCTCATTGCAACCTCCGCCTCCCGGGTTCAAGAATTTCTCCTGCCTCAGCCTCTTGAGTAGCTGGGATTACAGGCATGTGCCACCACGCCCGGCTAATTTTGTATTTTTAGTAGAGATGGGGTTTCACCATGTTGGTCAGGCTGTTCTCAAACTCCTGACCTTGTGATCCACCTGCCTCAGCTTCCCAAAGTGCTGGGATTACAGGTGTGCCCACAGCGCCTGGCTGTGGATTTTTTTTTTTTAAAGAACAAAGCTAATGTGCTTTCCTTTATGTGTGGAAATAATCATACTGGGTTAAAAATTAGTGGACAGCCTGGGTGCAGTGGCTCACGCCTGTAATCCCAGGACTTTGGGAGGCCGAGGCAGGCGGATCACCTGAGGTTAGGAGTTGGAGACCAGCCTGGCCAACATGGGGAAAACTCATCTCTACTAAAAATACAAAAATTAGCCGGGCATGGTGGTGTACTCCTGTAATCCTAGCTACTCAAGAGACTGAGGCAAGAGAATAGCTTGAACCCAGGAGGTGGAGGTTGCAGTGAGCCAAGATCATGCCACTGCACTCTGGCCTGTGCAACAGAGCGATAGTCTGTCTCAAAAAAAAAAAAAAAAAAAAAAAAAAAAAAAAAAAATGAGCAGATAGGTTTGTTGAGAATTTTTTCTATAATGGTCATGGATTTACTATGATTTACCAATATTTCACAGAGGACTACCTATGACAGTGGCCTTTAGATTTTTTGCTTGTATTTTTAAAAATTATCTTGGAAGCCTGTATGTACATTTTTAAGTTGACATTTAAGATTTTTTATTATAAAATTAAATAGTTACAATTTTTTATTATAAAATTAAATAGTTACAAACAATAAAATTTTCTGTCATTGTGTAAGTAGAACTACATCACTTGCGTTTATGTATGGAAAAGATTGAAACTATAGCAATTTTATATCCACTATCATTCTTCTAGAAATGCTGCATCAACTTTAGTAAGCAGAATTTTACATTGTTCCTTTCTTTCTTAACTTGTTATTTCCATTCTACTTCCCTCACATAATTTTATCATAATGTAATATGTTAATTACTTTTTGGCTTCCGACTCCCTGATTACCCTATCATACATCCTGCTATAAAAATGTGTATTAAGTTGAAACCTATGAGCTTAATTTTTTTTTTCTTTTCCTCATTTTCTATGGCTGGAGAAAAATTTTTTATTCCAAATTAAGCCTTAATTTTAACTATCACTAATATTGATTAAAACAGCAAATATATTTCATACTTTGATAAATAATGAATGTGCCACCCACCATTAGTTCATATGTCCATAGAAGATTTGTACTTACTGCTACAATGAGACAGATTGCCTTGATTAAAAAAGCTTTCTCATACCAATGTTTTGAACTGTGGCTTGCTTTGTTTGTATTTGTTCTTACACCTTTGGGCAATGCACCATTAAGATTAGAAAATGAATGAAAGTGGCATCAGCCGCAGGTGGCTGTAATCCCAGCACTTTGGGATGCTGAGGTAGGTGGATTCTTGAGCCCAGGGGTTTGAGTCCAGGAGGAGTTTGAAATCAGCCTGGGCAACATTTAGTAGCAAAAGCCCCGTCTCTACTAAAAATGCAAAAATTAGCCGGGTAGCATGGCACACACCTGTAGTTTCAGCTTCTTGGGGGCTGAGGCAAGAGATTACCTGAGCCTTGGGAGATTGAGTCTATAGTTAGCCATGATCATGCCACTGCACTGCAGGCTGGGTGACAGAGCAAGACCCCTGTCTCAAAAGAAAAAAAAAAAGAAAGAAAGAAAGTTGTCTCTTCTTTTGGTAAAGTGAGAGAAAGAGATCCAGCAAGACACCTTGAGGCCGGGCACAGTGGCTCACACCTGTAATCCCAGTACTTTGGGAGGCTGACGAGGGTGGATCAACTTGAGGTCAGGAGTTTGAGAACAGCCTGACCAACATGGTGAAAGCCTGTCTCTACCGAAAATAAAAAATTAGCCAGGCGTGGTGGCGGGCAGCTGTAATCCCAGCTACTCAGAAGGCTGAGGCACGACAATCGCTTGAACCTGGGAGGCGAAGGTTGCAGTGAGCCAAGATTGTGCCATTGCATTCCAGCCTATAAGACAGTAAGACTCCATCTCAAAAATTAAAAAGGACACCTTGACCACAGGCAGATCAATTTTATTTTATGTATTTATTTAAAATGTTAAAAATTTAATTTTATTTTAGATATGTGGTCTTTCTCTGTGAACCTATTAAAGTGCAGTGGTTCAATCATGGCTTACTGCAGCCTTAAACTGCTCAAGTAATCCTCCCACCTCAGCCTCCTGAGTAGCTGGGACTACAGGCAAGTGCCACCGTGCCATGTTACTTGTTTTATTTTTTGTAGAGATAGGGTCTTGCTAGTCTCAAACTCCTGGCCTCAAGCAATTTTCTCACCTCCACCTCTCAAAGTGTTGGGATTATAGGTGTGAGCCACTGTGACCGGCCTAGATCAATTTCAGAAGTATACAAGTTGAGGATCTAAAAACTCACTTCCTTAAAACTTTCCCAACCTATTTATTCCTTAGAACATCTTCGAGTACCACTAGTGAATTTGAAAATCATGGATTTGGATGGAAGGCAAAATAAATCAGGTTTCTTTTACAAGGATCTTGGACAAGAAATTTGATTTGTGTAAATCTCAGTTTATGTCATAAAAAGTGAGTGTGGGGGGGGGATTGAGTTAATTTTTAAGATTTACATTTTTTTTTTTTTTTTTTTTTTTGAGACAGGGTCTCACACTGTCACCCAGGCTGGTGTGCAGTGGCACAATCTCAGTCCACTGCAACCTCTGCCTCCTGGGCCTCAGGTGATCCTCCCACTTCAGCCTCCTGAGTAGCTGAGAATACAGGTGTAAACCAACATGCCCAGGTAATTTTTATATTTTTTTGTAGAGATGGGGGTTTTGCCATGTTGCCCAGGCTGGTCTTGAACTCCCGGGCTCAAGTGATTAGCCCACCTTGGCCTCTCAAAATGCTGGGAATCATGGCGGGAGGCAAAATGCACTTCTTACATGGTGGCAGCAAGAGAAAATGAGGAAGAGGCAAAAGCAGAAACCCCTGATAAGCCCATTAGATCTTGTGAAACTTATTCACTATCAAGATCTTGTGAAACTTATTCACTATCAAACTTATTCATTATCAATTTATTCACTATCAATAGCACAGGAATGACTGACCCCCATGGTTCAAATATCTCCCCCTGGATCCCTCCCTCAACATGTAGGAATTCTGGTAGATACAATTCAAGTTGAGATTTAAATGGGGACACAGCAAAACCAGACACTTTAAAAAAAATAGTTTTATTTGTGTTTAGAATATGTTTTGAGGTTAAATTTTTTCACATTATTGTTTATGTGGCTATAGACAACTCAATCTCTTTGATCTTTACTTTTCTCATCTGTTAAACGATAATAATGTCACCTATTTTGTTCTTCAGGTGATGATTACAAGAGAGAAACTAAGGCTTCTTTCACTTAGCATAATGTCTTCAAGGTTCATCCATGTTATAGCATGTATTAGATATTCATTCCTTTTTATTGCTGAATAATATTCCATTGTATGGATATGCCACATTTTGCTTATCTGTTCATTATTTGATGAACATTTGGGTTGTTTCCATGTTTTACCTATCATGACATATTGTGCAAACATATGTTTTCATATCTTTTGGGTAATATACTTAGGAGTAAGATTGCTAGGTCATATGGTAATTCTATGTTTAGCATTTAGAGGAACTGCCAAATTGTTTTCCAAAGGGGCTATACCCAGCCTGGTGCGGTGACTCATGCCTGTAATCCCAGCACTTTGGGAGCCTGAGGTGATGGATCACTTGAGGTCAAGAGTTTGAGGGCAGCCTGGCCAGCATGCTGAAACTCCGTCACTACCAAAAATACAAAAATTAGCTGGGTGTGGTAGAGCGCCTGTGTCCCTAGCTACTCAGGATGCTGAGGTGGGAGAATTGCTCAAACCTGGAAGGCGGAGGTTACAGTGAGCCTAGATTGCCTTCTGCACTCCAGCCTGGGGGATAGAGCGAGATTCCTTCTCAAAATAAATAAACAAAACAAAAAGCACAAAAGACATTTTGAAAGAAGATCTTCTCATAATATTTAACAAAATTTGAGTATTAAGCAATAATAAACATTTATTTTTTTTAAAAAGTGGCTACCCATTTTTACACTTCTACCAGCAAAGTATGAAAGTTCCAATTTCTCCACATCCTCGACAAAACTTGTCTATTGATTATAGTCATCTGGTGTTTTTTATTTTGTTTTGTTTACTTATCTATATTCGCGACAGGGTCTCGCTCTGTCCCCCAGGCTGGAGTACAGTGGCACGAGCAAAGCTCACTGTAACCTCCACCTCCCAGGTTCAAGCAATTCTCATGCTCAGCCTCTCAAGTAGCTGGGACTACAGATGTGTGCCACCAAACCCAGCTAATTTTTTTATTTTCCTAAAGCCCGAGTTTCATCATGTTGCCCAGGCTGTTTCTGGTGTTTGAAATGGTATCTCCTGTGGTTTTTATTTCAATTTCTCTAGTGGATAATGACATTGAGCATCTTTTCCTGTGCTTTTTGGTCACTTGTATATCTTCTTTGGAAATATGTCTGTTTAGGTTCTTTAAACTTTTTTTTTTTTTTTTTTGAGACGGAGTCTCTGTCACCCAGGCTGGGATGCAGTGATGTGATCTCCGCTCACTGCAATCTCCGCCGCCTGAATTCCTGTGATTCTTGTGCCTCAGCCTCCTGAGTAGCTGGGATTACAGGTGTGCACCACCACACCTGGCTGATTTTTGTATTTGTAGTGGAGATGGGGTTTCACCAGGCTGGTCTTGAATTGCTGACTTCAGATGATAGTCCGCCTCTTGTCTCCCAAAGTGCTGGGATTACAGGCATGAGCCACTGCACCCAGCTGAACATTTTTTTTTCTGATAACACTTAAGATCTACCCTCTTAGCAAATGTGAAATATAGGATCAGTTTTTCTTTGTTGTTGTTGTTTTTTAGATAGTGTTTCACCCTGTTGCCCAGGCTGGAGTGCAGTGGAGGGATCTCCAATCACTGCAACCTCCACCTCCTGGATTCAAGTGATTCTCCTGCCTCAGTCTCTTGAGTAGCTGGGATTACAGGTACGTGCCACCACACCTGGCTAAATTTTGTATTTTTAGTAGAGACAGGGTTTGGCCATGTTATTGAGTTTGGTCTTTAACTCCTGGGCTCAAGCAATCTGCCTGCCTTGAATTTTAATTTAGATGAAATCCAGTTTATCTGTTTTTCCTCTTGTCACATGTGCTTTTGGCTCATTTTGAATTTTTTTAAAAATATGGTATGAGGTTGGTGTCTAGCTTCTTTCTTTTGCATGTGGATATCCAGTTGTCCTGGTATTACTTGCTGAAAAGTCTATTCTTCCCCACTGTATAGTCTTGGCACCTTGCTGAAAAATCAACAGACCATAAATGTAAGGGTGAATCAATTCCTAAATGCTGATTTTTATACTTTTTAAAAATGTTCTGTAAACAAAATAAGATTCACATTGCCAGTTAAAACGTTCTGGTAGAAATGATTTCCTGTGACTTATATCATCATCAGCATTATATTTTAAGATGTTAATGTCTCTACTTATGAGAAATTTTAACAAAACACAGATGAATTGTTCATATTTGTTTCTTAAATTTGTTGATATAATTAGTAAATTGAAATATTCTTGTTCTCTAGTTGAACTTCCAAATATTCCTAAACATTTATCTCCTAAGAGTACCTAAACATTCTTGTAAAATTAAAGAATAAAAAATATTTGGCCGGGTACGGTGGCTCCCACCTGTAATCCCAGTACTTCGGAAGGCTGAGGCAGGCGGATCACTTGAGGTCAGGAATTCAAGACCAGCCTGGCCAACAGGGTGAAACCCTGTTCTACGGAAAATACAAAAATTAGCTGGGCATGATGGTAGATGTCTCTAATCCCAGCTACTTGGGAGGCTAAGGCAGGAGAACTGCTTGAACCTAGGAGGTGGAGGTTACAGTGAGCCAAGATCATGTCATAGCACTGTAGCCTAGGCAACAGAGCAAGACTCCATCTCAGAAAAAATAAAAAAATAAATAAAAATATTTATTCCAGGCCAGGTATGGTGGCTCTTGCTTATCATCTCAGCATTTTGGGAGGCCAAGGAGGGCGGATCACTTGAGGCCAGGAGGTTGAGAGCAGCCTGGCCAACATGGTGAAACCCTATCTCTACTGAAATATCCAAAATTAGTCAGGCATGGTGGCATGCACCTTTAGTCCCAGCTACTTAGGAGGTCCCTTCACTCAAGCCTGGGTGATAGAGCCAGATGTTGTCTCAAAAAACAGAAAAAAAAGTTTAATAGTTTTGACTGTGCAGGTCCATTGAAAGGGTCTTAGGACCAGATCACTTTTTTTTTTTTCAGACAGTGTCTCACTTTGTCACCCAGTCTGGAGGGCATTGGTGCCATCTCAGCTCACTGCAGCCTCAACTGCTGCTCACTGCTAGCTTCAAGAGACCCTCCCACCTCAGCCCGCCAAGTAGTTGGAACTACATGTGTGTACCACCACCCATGTTTTGTTTTTATTTTGTTTCGTTTTATATATATATATTTAGAGACGGGGTTTCTCCATGTTGCCCAGGCTGGCCTTGAACTCCTGAGCTCAAAGTTTCCTGCATGAGCCACTGTGCTTAGCCAAGATCACACTTTAAGAGTGGTATAATATGACCTGTCAAACAAAGAAAGCAAAAACGTAACCACTTTTTAAAAAAACAAAACAAAACAGGAAGCAACAAACAATAGCACACAAAACACACAAGCATGTAATCCTAGCACTTTGGGAGGCCAAGGCCAGCTGATCACCTGAGGTCAGGAGTTTGAGATCGGCGTGCCCAACATGGTGAAACCTGGTCTCTACTAAAAATACAAAAAAAAAAAAAAAAAAGAGCCAGGAGTGGTGGCAGATGCCTGTAATCCCAGCTACTCGGGAGGCTGAGGCAGGAGAATCACTTGAACCCAGGAGGCAGAAGTTACAGTGAGCTGAGATGGTGCCCTGCACTCCAGCCTGGGCAAGAGCAAAACTCTATCTAAACAAACAAACAAACAAACAAAAAACAAAAAAACCCAAAAAAACAAAAAACAAAACATACACACACACAAGCAGTAATATAAAAAAATATAAAATCTCAATGGCAATTTCAATTTCAAATCTCTTTAATATTCAGGCAAGCAGACAGGCTTATAGACACAGCTTCTAATTCAAAGGTCGTTGCCATTTTTTGGAGTTGAATCCTATTAATTATTAGTGTTTCCAACCACATGGGCAGGTATCTTCGGAGAGTTCAAAAGGCTTCATTCACCCTCCCCGACCAACGACAGACTCTGAGGAAACATGTGGGTGGTAGAACCACAGTAAAAATATTTTAGTACACGTTTTTGGTTTGCAGCTTGGATTGGGAACTATCCATTTACTTTTTTTTTTTTTTTTAACTCCATTAATACTCTTACCCATGGGAATTATCCATTTACTATAGATCAAATTTTCTTTGAAAGTATATGATAGAAGATAACATTCTCAAGTGGAACTGGTTGTAGATGTGGGGAGCTGCAAGCTAAACCTCTTATTTGTTCTCTTTGTTCTGTTATTCCAGGCTATTTAACGTAGGATGACAGAATAGGTTGAACCTACATGTTTCTGAAAAAGCCACTTGCTAAACAGTCTATTAGGAGGCTGGCTACAGGACCTTCACTCAATAATGCTACAGAGAAATTTGTTTTGGGCATCCTGCCCCTAAAACTGAATAGAGAAGTATTCTATTCAGTTTCCCAATGCCCGTCCATGGTGTGACCCACCCAGGCCTGCCCTCCTGGGAAATGCACTGACTTTAAGATTTTACCTATTCCTTTGCCTTCTCCTTTATCCTTCAGCAAACAAACATCCTTTGTATTCTGCCAGTGAAGTCTGATCTTAGATCAGTCCAGTCGGTGATACTGTGAAGTAAAGCTGACTAAAATAATTTACACTAAGCTATTAATGATGGATAAATACCAAGTGTTTAAGAACTAAACCAACTGATGATCTGAACAAATATATTTTCAAAGGGGTGACTACACGTAGTCATTGCACAGACGGCTTAGCTTTTCTTTTATTAGAGGCAGGACCTTGCCCTGCCGATTGCCCGGGCTGGGGTGCTGTGGCACGGTCATAGCTCACTGCAGCCTCGAACTCTTGAGCTCCAGCGATCCTCCTGCCTCAGCCTCGGGAGTAGCTGTGACTACAAGCTTGTGCCACTGTGCCGGGTTGGCTTGCCTTTCCAATCATTCTACAAGCCAATAAGCCATTTAGATTTTAATCTAATTATGCTGAGTGCTCAGTCTGTAACTGAAGGGCAATTCTAAGGCAAGAAATGAGACATGAGGTCACATATAGCTATGCTTGGCAACCTCAGAGGTTTGGATATTAAGGTGACAGTGGGTGAAGTACTAGAGGGCAGTCTCATCATTCGAACAAGATGTTTTGATTTCAAGGCCCCTGATAAATTATGGAATTTTCAGTAGTTCTTTTAACATTCCACTTATTCCCTCTACTGATTTAAGGCCTAAAAAATTTTTATTTTAAAGTAAACAGTGTTACCAAGCTTGAGCTATGATTCCCAAGTGTGTTTTTTAGGATAAGATGGGGCCTCGCCGAGGTTGCAGTGAGCCGAGATTGCACTACAGCCTGGGCAACAAGAGCGAAACTCCGTCTCAAAAAAAAAAAAAAAAAAAGATGGGGCCTCGAACTTTGGTGTACGTGAGACAAGTTAAATCAACGCCATCTCCGCCCTGTTTTGCGGGGTGTCGTCTTTCCTTTCGCAGCCGTTCCACTCCCCGGTCTTGACTGAAGGGAGACGACGGGGTGACTGCCCAGCCCAGAAGACCACCAACAGCATTATTTCCCTCACAGTCTCCAGAAATACTTGTTCTCACTGTGACCTTTCGCTCAACAGGCAGGCAGTGCTGCGTCTGCAGAGAGCCGGAACAGCATTGCGCGCTGGACGCAAGCAACAGGCACAACCCGCGCGCCACCACGGGGAGAGTCTCAAGCAATAGCAGTGGGCGGCGCACGAATCCTCTCCTTTCTTTAACCCTTCTTCAAACCGAGTCCCACCCTCGCCGGAAGTCGAGCGGCTGCTACTTCATGCCACTTCCGGTGCGGGCAGCCGGTCCCCGGCGGGAGCGAGCACGCCACTACGCGGCAACTTTGTCCCGCCTCTCTTGCCTCGCCACCACTCATATTGGGCTTTCGCTGAGCGTGACGTGCGCGCGCGCTCCCGGTCGTGCGTCGGGGCTGAAGGGAAAAGCCGAACGAGCGAGGCGAGAAGGAGGGGTTGTGGAGGTTAGGGCCCAACCAGCTAGTCCCGTTGCTCTCCCTCCTACTGACGAGGAGCGAAGAGGGAAGGGGAGGAGCGAGCACGGGCCGGCCGCGCACGCCAGGAGCCTTCTCGTGGAGGGGGGGGAGCGGAGGAAAGGGGTAGCTCCGCCACCTCTGTTCGCGACGGCCTGGGCGAAGGAAGAGAAAGTCAGGGCCCGTACCCACCGCCACAGACTCGCCCCCGCCCCCATCTCCCCGGAAATAGCCCCCAGCCCAGCCCCGCACACTCGCTGCCCCAACCGTGAGCCGCAGCCCGGTCGCCCCCGCCTCGCCCCGCCCCGCCGCCCAGCCCCGCGGGCCGCAGAGTGCGCGAGGTCCGAGGCCGGGAGTTGTTGTCAGGCCCAGACCACTTCCGAGGCGTCTGCGGTGTGTCGCCGCCACCACAGGAGGACGACGTCGACGCCGAGGAGGAGGCGGTGGAGGCGTGTTGTTGTCTCGCCCACTCCCCTCCCCTGAACTCGCACCCAACGTCAGGGCGCGATGGAGTGAAGCGGCGACGAAGGTGGTACTTCCGCGTTGCGCTGCTCGAGCCGAGAGCGCGGCCGAGGCCGCTCCCCCACCCCCGGGGGCACTTGGAGGACTCGGGACTGCCCCGCGGGTCAGCGCCCGGCGCATCTGGTGTTTCGCTGCCGCGAGATAGGACGACGAGCGCGATCGGGAGCTCCGCCGCCTGGATTCCTGCTTTCCCCGAGGCCCGGAGGCCGCTGCGTACCCCACTGTGACCTGGAATCCAGGGACTCGAGTCCCGACCCGGATTATCGTGGCGCGTCTCCCGGCCGGCCCTGCTGCTCGGTGTCCCTCCGCCGCCGCTCCCGTTTCCGGCGGGGGAGATGGCCAGGATCTGACCCGGGAGGAGGCCGCACCCGCGCCGCGCTCTGCGGCGGGCTCTAGGCGATGCCGAGCAGCTCGGACACGGCGCTGGGGGGAGGCGGG
This sequence comes from Ateles fusciceps, assembly GCA_036589455.1. Classification (NCBI taxonomy): domain Eukaryota; kingdom Metazoa; phylum Chordata; class Mammalia; order Primates; family Atelidae; genus Ateles; species Ateles fusciceps. The sequence continues at coordinate 9,797,604 of JAZHEH010003329.1, read as the reverse complement.
GGTCTGAGCTGGGCGGAGAAGAAGTTGGAGGAACGCCGCAAGCGGAGGCGATTCCTGTCCCCTCAGCAGCCGCCGCTGCTGTTGCCGCTCCTGCAGCCGCAGCTCCTGCAACCGCCGCCGCCCCCGCCGCCTCTGCTCTTCCTGGCTGCTCCCGGCACGGCCGCCGCCGCAGCCGCCGCCGCCGCGGCCTCCTCCTCTTGCTTCAGCCCGGGCCCCCCTCTGGAGGTCAAGCGGCTGGCGAGAGGCAAGAGGCGCGCAGGAGGGCGGCAGAAGCGGCGCCGCGGGCCCCGCGCCGGGCAGGAGGCGGAGAAGCGTCGGGTCTTCTCGCTGCCCCAGCCGCAGCAGGACGGCGGTGGCGGTGCTAGTAGCGGCGGGGGTGTGACCCCGCTGGTGGAATACGAGGATGTGAGCTCCCAGTCCGAGCAGGGGCTGCTGCTGGGGGGGGGGCCAGCGCGGCAACGGCGGCGACGGCTGCCGGGGGAACGGGGGGGCAGCGGCGGGAGTCCGGCCTCCTCCTCTGGCACCCAGAGGCGCGGGGAGGGATCAGAGCGCAGGCCCCGCCGGGACCGCCGCAGCAGCAGCGGTCGCAGCAAGGAGCGCCACCGCGAGCACCGGCGGCGGGATGGGCAGCGCGGCGGCAGCGAGGCCTCTAAGTCCCGCAGTCGCCACAGCCACAGCGGCGAGGAACGGGCCGAGGCCGCCAAGAGCGGCAGCAGCAGCAGCAGCGGTGGCCGCCGGAAAAGCGCCTCGGCCACGTCCAGCAGCAGTAGCAGCCGCAAGGACCGGGACTCGAAGGCTCACCGCAGCCGGACTAAGTCGTCCAAGGAGCCGCCTTCGGCCTACAAGGAGCCGCCCAAGGCCTACCGGGAGGACAAGACCGAGCCCAAGGCCTACAGGCGGCGGCGGTCTCTGAGCCCGCTGGGAGCCCGGGACGACAGCCCGGTGTCCCACAGGGCCTCTCAGAGCCTGAGGAGCCGCAAGTCCCCCAGCCCAGCAGGAGGTGGCAGCAGCCCCTATTCTCGGCGGCTGCCGCGCTCCCCGAGCCCCTACAGTCGCCGCCGCTCCCCCAGCTACAGCCGCCACAGCTCCTATGAGCGGGGCGGCGACGTGTCCCCCAGTCCCTACAGCAGCAGCAGTTGGCGCCGCTCTCGCAGCCCCTACAGCCCTGTGCTCAGGTGAGTCCCGCCGTTCTGCTCGTGTGTGCTTTGGCTGCGCTGATCCCTAGCAGTAGGGAAAGTGGTGCCTGGGTCCTCAGAACCACGCAGGTCCACTACCCAAACAAGACAACAACCGCCTGAGCCTCCCAGGAAGGAGAGGCGTTTTCGCGCGCCTGTGACACTTTTAGGGGGTCGAAGGGACAAAGCAACTGGGCGAGTGGAACTTTTCTCCTAGCTGTGGCAGGGAAGATTTCTGAGAAAGAATTTAAAGTTTCAGACGTGTTGCATTAATGTGTTAACGGGTTTCTCCCAATTGCTCTTTGCTTTTCTGGCACAGTTTGGGTAAACTTAGAGGTGGTTTAAGTCGTCTCAATTTTGAAAGTTCTGTGAAGAGGTTTCATTGCTGAGGATTTAGGAATGGACTGCAGCTTAGGGTCAAATATTGTACACGGAGTAAGAATCAGGTGCTGATGTCAGAGTTAGATGTAGATTGCAGATGTTTCTTATTATTACAGTGATGGGTGAAGCAGCCTTTCTGTAAAGTTTATTCTTTTAGCATGTGAAAAAAGCTTATGTGGAAATTGACAGTTCTGAATACTGAAGATAAGGAAGCTATCTATTTAGTGATATTGTTGTGGGGGATTGTTTTACCTGATCTTCCAAAGTCATAATTACAGAAAGTAGAAAAAAATGGCAAGATTGTGGTTTCTTGGTTTGTGATGACACCCAGTTGCTAATAACATTATAAATCTGGGTGGTGTAACCTAGTGTAACCAGGGGAATGGCTTAGTACATTCTTATAGTATTATAAGACTGTAACTGCTTAATTTAAAGTTAAGTGGACTTTTTTTTGTTTAGATATGCCCGAAGGATACAAACACAAGATAACTAGACTTTTAAATATCAGAATCTTTGTCCAGAAATCTTTAAAAGGTGTAATTTAATTTAGTGAAATTGGAGTAAAAGTTTTATGTAGCTTTCTTGCCTCTTTTGTTATATAATATTGTTTTTTTAAAATATGTCTTAAAATATACTTATCAACTAAGCAGAGTTCACTAAAAACAACTTTCGTGTATTTTATGGGTTCTTACATTCTTTGAGATGTTTGCACATTCCAGGCCTTATGATTTCTATTGCAAAATGACACTTGGATCGCTTTTTCTTATTGGCTTTCAGGTAACGGCAAGTGAATGCAAAGTACCTCCAAGTATGGGTTATGTGGAATCTTAACACAATACGATTATCCATCTGCAAAATTAGCAGACATCTTTGAAATATCAGCCTAGTAAAATGTGATGTTTGCAGAGATCTGAGCGTGTTTAAGCCAAAAGAGTTGTATAAATTGCTTCACTCTTAAGAGTGTTGAAGCACACTTAAAATGGTAGTTGATTCCTTAGTGAAGAATTGAAAAACTCATTCATGAAAATTAGCCATTACATCTTGTAAGACATTGTATTTTACTTTTAACTATAATACTTGGTTTGCCAAAAGGTTTGCAATTTTTGCAGTTGAACTTGTTTTGCCAACTGGTTGGTTTAAGTTTCAGGACTTTAGTAATTTAAAGTGTTTGATGCAGTTTTAAGAATGGACTTTGTATTTATCAGGCTTTTTAGTTGCTGGATACTTTAGCGAGGTCCTTTATTGTGTAATAGTAGTATGTATTTTGTATAATTGTGGTATGTATGATTACGACTATTCATATTTAGTATTTTTGTATTGTATGCCATATACCGTTTTAGGTATTGAGATGTAGCAGGGAAGAATTAGTTACTGCCCTCATGGAGCTTGCATTCTGGAGGACCATTCAATACAGAATCTTTTCATAGTGTTTATATTGACTACCAGTATTTCTAAAGGATTGAATTTGGAAGGAACTTTAGGGTATCTTGGCTAACATTCCTGACAGATGGCCATTTGGTATGTGCCTGAAATACATCTGGAGGTGGGAAGCACATTACTTTGAGCAACCTGTCCACTAGATTTGGGACTTTAGCAAGATCCTTTGAGACTTAGTTTCCTAAACTATAACAGAGAAACACTTGTTTTTTGGGATTATTTCAAGGATCAAGTGAAAATTTATCTTTGTAAAGCTTGCAACCTTACAGAAATATTTAATATAAGGTGGTTGAATTATTCAGTATCTCAGATTGTTAGAATTCTTCATATTGTAACCAAAATCCACCTTCATGCCACTTTTACCCATTGCTCGAAGTTTAACCCTTTGGAATGGTACAGAGCACGCGTGTATGCTAAACCTTAAAATGTAAAGACAATTGTCGTGTCTTCTGAGTCTTCTAGGCTAAAAAACTCATATGGTTTTCAGATTTTTCACATTATATCTAGTTTGTCAAATGTCCAGCTTAAAACATGGGTCCCAGAATTAGTAGCAAAATAGTTGATTGAAAAATCTTAAGATTTTAAAATATAGTAATTGTATTATTACTTTTTAGGAGCAGTTGATTGAACTCACTTGTACAGATTAATGCAAAAAGTGTTATTTATTTTCAGAATTTACTACTTGTGGTAAGTGGCTCATGTTCTTTAATGAATAGACTGGCTGTGAGTTCCATGAGGGCACTGGCCTGTCTTGTCCACCATTGTATTTCTAGTGCTCAGCATTGTATCTGGCACAAGTACACTCTTAATAAATGTCGAATAGGTTTATGAAGGGATGATGGAGTTTACTGAACATGCAAAATATTAATGTGGGACTCTATTACAAACTTCGTTTAAATATTTAATATAGACCATGTGTAATGCTGTAAGAAACAGTGTAATCTTTTCCCAGCCTACTCAGAACTTACATATTAATGAATTGTCAATGTAGATATTTTTAAGGAAATACATACACATTCAAACTAGTATGGGAAATCATGGTATGAAGATTAAAAACAATTTTTTAAAAAATAAATAAGCTGAAAATAGAGATAGGGTTTCATCATGTTACCCAGGCTGGTCTCAAACTCCTGGGCTCAAGTGATTCACCTACCTTGGCCTTCCAGAGTCCTGGGATTAGACATGTGAGTTACTGCACCCAGCCTGAAGATTTTTTTGATGTCAGATCCTAGAATAAATCCTTTCCATTTTAGCGATTTCTACCTCACAACTTATTCTTTGTCTTCATTTGAATCTTCAGTCCTCAGCTCATGCATTTCTTTTCATCAGTTCCTTCTTAACTTTACCTGGCCCCCCCACCTCCCCGTATAACCCGTTTGCTGTATTTTCTTAGCTAATTGACTGTTGGGGTGTGGAAGGTCACATAATCTTGCTGATTGGCCCTATAATAAATGTGAGGGTGTACTGAAAAGAGGAGAGGGTACTGTTTGTCGTGTTTTGCTGTGTGCCAGGCAATGATAAATATTTAACATACATTGACCACCGAAATCCACGTGATAGTTGGAAACATTCTCATTGATGGATTGGGAAATGGGAGCTCTAAAAAGTTAAGTGATTTGCTCCAAAGTCAGCTTGGATTCAAACCCTAGGCTGATTTGAAAGTACCTGCTCTTAATATTAAAGAACATGGATTTTGGTTACAACGTGAAGGTAGATTTTGGTTACAATATGAACAATTCTAACAGCAGTCTATTCATTAAAGAACATGGGCCACTTACCACTTAAAGCATATGGTATATTGAACTTAGGTTTGCATTAAGGGAGCTGGCCACCTCATACAATGAACTCTTTTGGTGAAAATCAGCTTCTGTTTGGATATTTGTGTTCAGCATTTTGAAGATTTTGAAAGACTAATGTAAAGATTCTTTCAGCTTGTTTGTGTTTATTAATTCGTAGTTTTTATGAACAATTAGGTTTATATCTTGTGGATGTATTTTCTACTTTGTCTTTACAAAGATTGGCTAAAAACATTTCTTGAAGGCATTAATTACTCTTAGTTATTGATGGTGGTTTTCCAGAGTTATTTTTATCTGAAGTTACTGATGTCAGATTAGTTAAAATCAGTGCAAGAAATTATTATGTATGTTTTGTTCTTTCTCTAAACCTATGGAAGTTTCATTCCACCAAGAAACACAGAATCATTATGGAATAATAAGAACTTAAGAATCTGAAAAAGATGAGTGAACTCTAGATATAAATAAGTCAAATTATTAGTATTCACTTATTATATGTGGTACTTCTGTTATGGATTTTTTACTGTTTTTTCCTGATAACTATTCTTCAAAAGTATATGAAATGGAGATATTCCAGAATGAAAAAAACAGCTACTCATAAAATATGCCACTAATTTAATATATGCTTAATAAAAATCAGTCATGAATATCCCTAGGTGAAAGGAATTCTTAAAATGCTTTAAACAGTTTCAAAAAAAAGGATGCTACAACAGATGTAGAAACTCTCAGAAGGGAGTGGAAGTATAGATTGACCGTCTTAAATTTCCAAAGCTGTAATAATTATTTTCATTCTCAGAGTGATGGCTTTGTGTTTTCCTCCTTCTCTGACCAAACTTTACCTGACATTTACATCTACTCAGTCCTTGTCACATTTCTTTTTCGCTAACACTAATATTTATTTCCTCTTTTCCATTTCTATCACCCTTTAAGGTTAATCAGTTAGACTTCCTGTTACTGTTACCATTCTTTTCATTTCATCCATTCTTTTCCTCCCAGATTGTTCTTTATCAAGAGAATTTTCTTAAAATCTTTGTTTAGCTCATGTCACTCCCATTATATTAGAATTATTATTATTATTAGCATAAATCTAAACTTTTTTTTTTTTTTTAAAGGGATAGTGTCTAGCTCAGTTGCCCAGCCTGGAGTGCAGTGATGTGATCATGGCTCACAGCACCCTCAAACTCCTGGGCCCAGAGGATCCTCCTTTTCAGCCTCCCTAAGTAGCTGGGATCGCAGGTGCACGCCACCATGCCTGGCAAATTTTTGTATTTTTTTATAGAGTTGGGTTTCACCATGTTGCTCTGACTTGTGTTGAACTCCTGGCCTCAGGCAGTCTTCCCACCCGAGCTCCCAAAGTGTTGGGATTACAGGCATGACCAACTGTTCATGGCCAAGTCTAAACTTCCTAATGCATTTTATGATCTGGCTCCATTCTATCAGAATTCTATTTTCAGAGACATTTTTATTTCTATTTTTATAATTGCTATTCTCTTAGCTTAAATGATAAGACTTCAAACTCTCTTTGCTCTTCATCTCCAGCTTTGCATTTAAACCTCAGCTGAAAAATCCCACTATCTTTTGTGGGTTGTTTATTTGTTTGTTTGTTTTTTGGTAAAGATGGTGTCTTACTATGTTGCTGAGGCTTTAGGCTGGTTTTGAGCTTCTGGGCTTAAACAGTCCTCCTGCCCTCACCTCCCAAAGTGACGGGATTACAGGTGTGAGCCACTATGTCCAGCCTTAAATCCCACTATCTTGAATTCATCTAGATAAAAGTTAATTTTTTTTCCTGTATCCCCCACAGCACTTTATCTTTGTTATAGAGCTTTTACAATTTCTGTTTAATATCAGCATAGTTGGCTGGCTACTTTTGTGTTTTCCCTACTAAATTGTAAGCTCCTAGAGGACAAATTCCAGAGCCTATTTATTAGTGGTTTAGTATAAATACATTTTTGTCTACAGATTAGTGTATACCAGTCTGCACAGATGCCAATTATATATCTAAACTTGCTTGCTATTTTGGTTCATATATACTCTCATACTCTAGGATGGGGCAAGAAATTGTTTTGAATTATAAGGAGGGAATTTAAGAACCTCCTTCTAGCTTCTACTTTATTAGATTGAATAGAGGATGCTGAGAGTCACTTTAGTGTGAACGGAATTAATTCAGACCTAGTGTTTATATTTGCCCTCTTTTGTGCTGATCAAGATAAATTCTTGGTGAGTTTGAATTAATCTTTAAAGCAAAAATTTTCTGAGGAGACATTATGTCAAATTTTTATTTCCTCCAAAATTTTAATTTTTCCTTTATTTTGCACTTTTTTTTTGTGAATATCATTTTGTTGCTGTTATTTCGGTTTTGGTTGGCTTTGTTTCATATAAATTCATAAAGTTTGAAGTGGGTGTTGGAAGCAAAAGTACCAAGCTAGAATCAGAAGCATTGCTTATTTGTAGTGATTTTGTTCCTTGAATTTCTGCACATTTAAATTATGGAAGAACCTAGTGTTCTTTATGTATTTGGAAAATAAAATTGATGTACATTAGAGGATAAATCTAGGTAAAACTGGAATGTAAATAAAATGAAAATGAGAAGGGTAGTGAGAGGAACTGAAAGTGGTAAATGATCTACATGCCTCCCCACTTTTCTGTTTGCATTTTCAGTTGCATAGGGGCACTTTCACTGGTATATTTTATTGGCATTCCAAATTCAATTTATCTAACATTAAATTATTTCATCTTTCTTAGAGGCATTTTTTTCTGATACTGCTCTTTATTATTTTTCACCTGTTTGCAAACATAGTAGAAGCTCATGGTAGAAATTTTTAGTTAGTACAGAAAAGTGTAAGAGATTAAAAGGCCTCTTAGGTCCAGCTACCTGATGAGATGATCACTCATGACATTTTGATAAACATTCTTCTAGATTTTTTTATGCATATATGCATAGGGATGTATGATTTTTACATAAGTGGGAACATATAACAATGCTGTCTTGTACCCTGTACTCCATAGTAGAGTATATCATTTTTGTTAGTAGTTCCTAGTATTCTATTGTATAGATATAGCATAAATTGTTCGGCCAAATCCACTTTGATAAATTCTTGTTTTTTTTTTGTTTTAAAATTTTTGCTATGTGCATGTATCTAAAGCAAATATATTTTTTGTATATTTGTTCCATTATTTTCTTTAGATTAAATTTCTCAGGGGTAAAATTGTTGAGGCAAAGGTGGTATATACATTTGTAATATTGATATACTGTCAAAATGCCTTTCAGAAGGGTTTTACAAATTTACATTTCCCAACAGTGTGGGAGTACCCATTTTTCAGTCTCACCAACACTTGGAGTTGTCACATATTCCATTATTGGTTTTTTTTGTTTTGTTTTGTTTTGTTTTTGAGACGGAGTCTCGCTCTATTGCCAGGTTGTAGTGCAGTGGCGCTATCCCGGCTCACTGCAACCTCCACCTCCCGAGTTCAAGTGGAGATCTCCTGCCTCAGCCTCCTGAGTAGCTGGGACTACAGGCGCCCACCACCATGCCCAGCTAATTTTTTGTATTTTCAATAGAGACAGCGTTCCACCATGTTGACCAGGATGGTCTCGATTTCTTGACCTCATGATCCACCTGCCTTGGCCTTCCAAAGTGCTGGGATTACAGGCGTGAGCCACTGCTCCTGGCCGTTGTTTTGTATTTTTAATAGAGACAGGGTTTTGCGATGTTGGCCAGGCTGGTCTTGAACTCCTGACCTCAAGTGATCTGCCTGCGTCGGCCTCCCAGAGTGCTGGAATTACAGGCATGAGCCACTGCGCCTGGCCAATTTACTTTTTATTGACAAATAATTGTTTATGTGTGTGATGTTTGGGTGTTTACATTGTGGAGGGCTTCAATCAAGATAATTAAGAAATCCATCACATCACGTACTTATTTTGGTGGTGAAAACATTTTTAAAATAATTTTTTAAAAACACAGCTCCAAACAGTCATTGAAGAAAACATTTTAAATCTACTCTTTGGCCAGGCACAGTGGCTCATGCCTGTAATCCAGCACTTGGGGAGGCCAAGGTGGGTGGGTTACTTGAGGTCAGGAGTTCAAGACCAGCCTGGCCAACATGGTGAAACCCTGTCTCTACTGAAAATACAAAACAGAGCTGGGCATGGTGGTGTGCACCTGTAGTCCCAGCTTCTCAGGAGGCTGAGGCAGCAGAATAGCTTGAACCCAGGGGGCAGAGGTTGTAGTGAGCGGAGATCACTCTGCTGCACTCCAGCCTGGGCACAAAGCAAGACTCTGTCTCAAAACAAAGCAAATAAAAAAACTACTCTTTTGTCAGTATCAGAATATGCAGTGCATCATTGTAGTCACCATTCTGTGCAATAGATCACTAAAATTTATTCCTTCTATCTGAAACTTTGTGTCTTTTGATCAACATCTCCCCTTTCCCCATACACTCCTCTCCCTTAGACCTTGGTAACCACCATTCTACTCTCTGCTTCTATGAGTTTGACTTTTGTAGATTCTGCATATATGTAAGATCATGCAGTGTTTATCTTCCTGCCACAAATGACATAATTTCCTTTTTTTTTTTTTTTTAAAGCTGAGCTGAGTGTGGTGGTACATATCTGTAATCCCAGTACTTTGGGAGGCTGAGGCATGCAGATCGCTTGGCTCAGGAGTTTGAGAGTAGTCTGGGCAACATGGTGAAACATCTCTACAAATATAGAAAAATTAGTCCAGCATGGCGGCGCATCCCTGTAGTCCCAGCTACTTGTGAGACAGCTGGGAGAATCGCGTGAGCCTTGGAGGTCGAGGCTACAGTGAACTGAGATCTGCCATTGCCCTCCAGCCTGGGCAACAGAGTGAGACCCTGTCTCAAAAACAAAACAAAACAAAGAACAAACTCGAACCACATGAAAAAAAAATCCATTCATCTAATGATGGACACCAAGGTTGTTTCCATATCTGAGCTATTGTGAATAATGGTGCAGTGAACATGGGAGTGAGTGCAGACATCTCCTAAGCATACTGATTTCAATTCCTTGGGATATATACTCAGAAGTGGGATCATGTGGTGATCCTGTTTCAGTGTTTTGAGGAACTTCCATACTATTTTCCTTGATGTCTATAGTAATTTACATTCATACGAACAGTGCACAAGGGTCCCTTTTTCTCTATACCCTTTCCAACACTTGTTATCTTTCATTTTTCTGATGCTAGCCATTCTGGCAGGTGGGAGGTGATATCTCATAGTGGTTTTAGCTTGCATTTCCTTGGTGGTTTTTTTTTTTTTTTTTTTATGAGGCAGAGTCTCACTCTGTCGCCCAGGCTGGAGTGCAGTGGCACAGTCTTGGCTCACTGCAATCTCCATCTCCCAGGTTCAAGCGATTCTCCTGCCTCAGCCTCCTGAGTAGCTGAGATTACAGGCGCGAGCCACCACACCTGGCTAATTTTTGTGTTTTTAGTAGCAACCGGGTTTCACCATGTTGGTCAGGCTGGTCTTGAACTCCTGACCTCTGGTGATCCACCCGCCTCAGCCTCTCAAAGTGATGGGATTACAGGCTTGAGCCACCGTGCCCGGCCTCCTTGGTAATTGTTGATGATGATGGGCATTTTTTCATATGTTTGTTGGCCATTTGTGTGTCCTTTTTTTTTAAACAAAAACAAAAACAAAAACATTGAGATGGGATCTTGCTATGTTGCCCAGGCTGGTCTCAAACTCCTTGGCTCAAGCAGTCCTCCCACCTCACCTACTTCAGCCTCCCAGGTAGTTGGGATTCAAGCACTAATCACCAAACCCAACTATATCCCCCTCTTTTGAGGAATGTCTGTTTAGGTCCTTTGCCCATTTTTGAAATTGGGTCATTTGTTTTCTTTCTGTTGAGTTGAGTTCCTAATATATTTTGAATATTAAACCCTTATCAGATATGTGGTTTGCAGGTATTTTCTCCTTATCCACAGGTTGTCACTTCTCTTTGTTAATTGTTTCCTTTGCTTTGCAGAAGCTTTTAAGTTTTATTCCATCCCATTTGTTTATTTTTGCTTTTGTTCCCTATACTTTTGGATTTATAACCATGAAACCTTTGCCCAGACTAATGTCTGGAGCTTTTCTTCTATTTTATACTGTATAAGGGGTCAGATAAGAATCCATTTTCATTATTCTCCATGTGGATATCCAGTTTTCCCAACCTTGTTTATTTTTATTTTTAAGACACAGGGCCTTGCTGTGTTGCCAAGGCTGGTCTCAGAAATCCTAGGTTCAAGCAGTCCTCCTGTTTAGCCTCCCCAGTAGCTGGGACTACAGACATGGGCTACTGTGCCTCACTCACATCACCCTTTGTTGAAGAGGCTGTCCTTTTCTTACTGTATGTTCTTAGTATCTTTGTCAAAAATCAGTTGACTATAAATAGGTTTATTTCTGGGCTCTCTATTCAGTTCCTTCAGTTAATGTCTCTGTTTTTATGCCAGTGCCATACTATTTTGATTAATATAGCTTGTAATAAAGTTTGAAGTCAGATAGTATGATACCTCCAACCTTGTTCTTTTTGCTCAGGATTGCTTTGGTCATTTGGAATCTTTTGTGGTTCCACTGAATCAAATGCTTGAATGGGGCATTTAAGACTCCCAACCCAGACTGAACCAAACTACTCTTCTTACTATATATTCTGGTCACAATACAAACTGTTTACTATTTTCTTTTTTTAAAATTAATTAATTAATTTAAACAGAAATTTATCATACAATTTCACAATCAAAAAGTATTTTCTGGGCAGGGCACAATGGCTCATGCCTGTAATCCCAGCACTTTGGGAGGCCAAGGTGAGCAGATCACCTGAGGTCAGGAGTTTGAGACCAGCCTGGCCAACATGGTCAAATCCTGTCCCTACTAAAAATACCAAAATTAGCTGGGTGTGGTGGCGGGTGCCTGTAATCCCAGCTACTCAGGAGGCTGAGGCAGGAGAATTGCTTGAACAGGGAGGCAGAGGTTGCAGTGAGCTGAGATGGTGCCACTGCACTCCAGCCTAGGTGACAGTGCGAGACTCTGTATATGGGTCTCCAAGTCTCCAGCAAGCATCCTACTGTTCTTTAAAAACTCAGCCACCATACTGTTCATCAGCTTGTCAAAGTCTTCCACGGATAGTGCCACACCTCTATTGACGCCATTGACTTCCCTGCAGTCCCCAGGGGGACTGTGGGACCTGAAGACAGAGACTCCAGGCGGCTGACAGCTCGTTCCAGTCTTTCCACCAATCCCTGCATGTCGGCCATTCTGCTTCGCTGCCCTGGGGTCCCGTCCCCGACCTACTATTTTCTAAACATGGAATTTTAGTCCCTGTATCTTAGTTTGTATCCTTTCTTCAATTGGCCAATCTGGCTGGCTCATTCTTTCAACCTTAGTTATTTTTACCTATGAAGCCTTCATTAATCTCATTCATAAGTGATTTTTAAAAACACCTTTAGAACTGAGATCACTTTGTGAGTACTTACTACATCATCCAGTTCACCCATTTGATAGGCATTTGAGTTGTTTCCAGTATTTGGCTGTTAAGAGCAAAGCTACTGAACATTTGAGTACGGGTCTTTTGTTTTTGTTTCTCTTGAGTAAGTTAGGAGAGGGTTTGTTGAGTTGTTGTATGGTAAGCAAATGCTTGACTTCCTACAATCCCATGTTTTTTTTCAAAATGCGTTTGCTATTTGCATTCCAGTCAGTAGACTATAGGCATTCCAGATGCCTTGCCTCCTCAATAAGTCTTCATTTTTTTTTTTTTTTTTTTTGTCAGTCTTTGATTTTAGCCATTCTGGTGGATGTGTATTGGTATCTCATTGTGGTTTTATTTGCAATTCCCTAATGATAAATGATGTTGAGTATAGTTCCATATGTTTATTTGCCCTACATATCTTTTGCTAAGTGTTTAAAAATGTTTTGTTTATTCTTTATGAATTGGATTGTTTCTCTTACTGAGTTGTAAGACTTCTGTATATATGCTATCTACATGTTTTGCAAATACTTTTTCCTCAGTCTGTGGCTTACTTCCTTAACAGTAATTTCCAAGAACTTTTCTTCCAAGAGCAAAAGTTTTAAATTTGGATAAAAACCAGTTTAGCATTTTTCTTTTATGATTTATGCTTTTTTTTTTTTTGAGTTAGCATGTCTTGCTCTGTCACCCAGGCATGTTCTTAGATCACTGCCACCTCCGCTTCCCAGGTTTAAGTGATTCTTGTGCTTCATCCTCCTGAGTAGCTGGGATTATAGGTGTGTGCCACCATGGCAGGCTAAATTTTGTATTTTTAGTAGGAATGGGGTTTCACCATGTTGGCCAGGCTGGTCTCGAATTCCTGACCTCAAGTGATCCGCCTGCTTCTGCCTCCCACAGTGCTGGGATTACAGGCGTGAGCCACCCACTGTGTCCGGCCAGATTTATGCTTTTTACGTCCAAAAAAATTTTTGCCTGGCTGGATGTGTTGGCTCATGCCAGCACTTTGGGAGGCCGAGGCGAGCGGATCACTTGAGGTTGGGAGTTCGAGTCCAGCCTGACCAACATGGTTGAAACCCCGTTTCTAGTAAAAATACAAAATTAGCCGGGTGTTGTGGCACATGCCTGTAATCCCAGCTACTTGGGAGGCTGAGGCAGGAGAATCACTTGAACCTGGGAGGCGGAGGTTGTGGTGAGCCGAGATGGTGCCATTGTACTCCAGCCTGGGCAACAAGAGTGAAATTTCGTCTCAAAAAAAAAAATTTTTTTTTGCCTAAGCGACAGTAACAGAGATTTTTCTCCTTAGGTTTATAATGTTCATGTTTATCAGTCTACTTTTATGTATAATGTTAACATTATGATAACATACTTTCTTTATTTTTATTTTTATTTTTTGAGATGGAGTCTTGCTTTTCACCCAGGCTAGAGTGCAATGACACGATCTTGGCTTACTGCAATCTCTGCTTCCTGGATTCAAGCTATTCTTCTGCCTCAGCCTCCCCGGCTGGGATTACAGGCATGTGCCACCATACCTGGCTAATTTTTATATTTTTAGTAGAGACAGGGATTTCACCCTGTTGTCCAGGCTGGTCTCTAACTCTACCCACCTTGGCCTCCCAAAGTGCTGGGATTACAGGCATGAGCCACTGTGCCCAGCCTGTTGTCATTATGTCTGTGTTTGCATGGCATATATGTGTTACATATAGACATAAAATTTAAAATGAGAAAAGTCACTTACATTTACTCAAATGTTTACCTTTTCAAATGCTTTTCCTTTTTACAGATCTAACTTTCGATATAGTATCATTTTCCTCTGACTGGAGGAATGACTTTGAGCTTTTTTTATAATGTAGGTCTGTTTTTCGTGTGCCTGCAAAAGTTTCCATTTTGAAAGATAATTTTACTGGATATGGAATCCTAAATTGAAATTTTTTCCTTAGTATTTTGACTTGTTGCATTTCTGGCTTATAAATTTGCATAATATTTTGGTTTTGCTTTAACCATTGGATTTCAAGTCCTGTGACTTTTTAAATATTTGTGGTTCTTAAGCATATGATAGTAGATACCTAGCAAGTGAGATTTAATTGCTTTTTTTGTTTTGTTTTGTTTTAAAATTTTATTTTCTAGGGCTGATTGTGGTGGCTCATGCCCATTATTCCAGCAGTTTTGGGTGGCCAAGGCAGGCGGATCACCTGAGGCCAGGAGTTGGAGACCAGCCTGGCCAACATGGCAAACCCCATCTCTATTGAAAATACAAAAATTAGCTGGGTGTGGTGGTGCATGCCTGTAGTCCTGTAATCCCAGCTACTCAGGAGGCAGAGGCAGTAGAATCACTTGAACCTGGGAGTCGGAGATTGCAGTGATCTCGCCAAGATCTCGCCACTGCACTCTAGCATGGGCAACAGAGTGAGACTCTGTCTCAAAAAACAAACAAAGAAAAACTCTGGTATTTTCTAGCAAACTATTCTTTCAGCATAAATTGCTTTGGATTAAAAAAGAGGTCCAGGCTGAGTGTGGTGGCTCACACTCAGCACTTTGGGAGGCCAAGGCCAGCTGATCACGAGGTCGTTAGTTCAAGATCAGCCTGGCCAATGTGGTGAAAACCCTGTTTCTACTAAAAATACAAAAATTAGCCGGGCGTGGTAGTGCACGCCTGTAGTCACAGCAACTTGGGAGGCTGAGGCAGAAGAATCGCTTCAATCCCGGAGGTGGAGGTTGCAGTGAGCTGAGATCACGCCACCTCACTCCAGCCTGGGTGACACAGTGAGACTTTGACACACACACACACACGCACGCACGCACGCACGCACACACGGTCCAGATCCACTAGGTTAAAAAAAATCTGTTGATGTTAACAAGGTCTATACACTATGAACAAATTCTTAATGGCTAGAGACTAATCAAAGTATGTGCCTTTGTGCAAATCAAGTACTGAGCTCCCTTCTACTTTTCTCACCTTCTTTGCTTTTTCTGTCTTCACAAACACATCTCAGGGTATGGTTCAGTGAAACATGGAGACAAACACAGAATTTATGCTCAGTGGACTAGAACATGTTTGCTTGAGCAAATCTGCAAAAAGTTGGCCATGTGTCTTTTTGTTGTTGTCATCGTTACTTTTAATACGGCATAAGGACCATAAAGGAAGTATACTTTTAGAATAAACAAAACATTTCAGTGTTATGTTATCTGTGCATTGAGATGTTTCACATACTGTACAGTTACTGTTTTAAACTACAGTTTATTAATCTTTAGTCTCTTCATAGCATCGTGTAACTGTCATCACTAGTTTGAGAATATTTCAGTCACTCCAGAGAGAAACTCCGTGGCTATTAGTAGTCACTCCCCATTCCCACATCCCCCCAGTCTTGGCAACCAGTGGTTGGTGATTTCTTTCTGTCTTTATGGATTTATCTATTCTGGACATTTTATTTCAGTGGAATCATACAATGTATGGTCTTTTGTGGCTGGATTCTTTCACTAAAGTATAACGTTTTCAAGGTTTCTGTGTTGTAGTAGGGATCAGTATTCCTTTTTCTGGCCAAATAATACTCATTGTATAATTATGCCATAGTTTGTTATTAGTAATGAACATTTGGGTTAACTTTTTTGTTATTTTTATTTATGCTACTGTGAACATTTGTTTACAAGTTTTTGCATGAGCATTTGTTTTTATTTCTCTTGAGGTGTATACCTAGGAGTAGAATTGCTGGGTCATATGATAATTCTATGTTTAAGATTTTAAAGAGCTCTTTAAAAAAGAACATGGAATTATCAAACTCTTTTTTAAAGTAGCTGCCTCATTTTTTTATTCATACCGGCAACATATGAGGGTTCCAGTTTCCCCACATCCTCAACAAAAGTTGTCTTTTTCATTGTAGCTACCTTGATATTTACAGTATGATCACATTTTGGTTTGGATTTGTGTTTCTTTAATAATGAGTAAAGTTGAGCATTTTTTCGTACTTTTTGACTGTTTGAGAAATGGCCAAAATCTTTTTTTGAGAAATGTTTACATGAATCCTTTGCCTGCCCCCATCTCCCCCTCCACACTTTTCTTTTTTGAGACAGGCTCTCACTCTGTTGCCCAGGCTGGAGTGCAGTGGCACAATCTCAACTCACTGCAGCTTCGACCTCTGGGGCTCAAACGATCCTCCTACCTTAGCCTCCTGAGCAGCTAGGACCACAGTTGCACGCCACCACACCCAGCTAATTTTTTTGTATTTTTGTAGAGATGTGGTTTTGCCATACTGCCCAGGATGGTGTCAAACTCAAACTCAAACAATCCTCCCACCTTGGCCTCCCAAAGTGTTGGAATTACAGGCATGAGATACCATGTCCGGCTTTCTTTGCCCATTTTTCAATTGGTCTGTCTTCTTATTGGATCTTAAGAGTTTTTTATACTGTCTATTCTGGACATAAGTCCTTTATCAGATATATGATTTACAAATAATTTCTCATTCTGTCACTTTGTTGATTGTGCTTTTTAATAGACAAAAGTCTTTTATTTTGATGAAGTCCAATTTATTATTTATTGCTTGAGTCTTGTGGTATCAAATCTAAGAAGGCTTTGTCTAATCTTTGTTCACAAATATTTTGTTCCTGTATTTTCCACTAAAAAATTTATAGTTTTAGCCCCTACTTTGATCCATTTTTAGTTAGTTTTTTTGTATGGTGAAAGGAAGAGGTCTAACTTCATTCTTTTGTATGTGGATATACAGTTGTCCCAGCACCATTTGTTGAAAAGAGTATTCCTTTTTCATTGAATTGTCTTCTCACCATTGTTGAAAATCAACTTATCACAAATGTTAGGATTCATTTATATACTATGAATTCTATTCCATTGATTTATATATCTGTCCTTATGCCAGTACCACACAGTCTTGCTTACTCTGATTTTGCAGTAATTTTTGAAATCAGGAAGTATGAATCTTCCAACTTAGGTCTTTTTTTAAGATTGTTTTGACTGTTTGGGTTCTTTGCATTTTCACATGAATTTTAGAATCAGCTTGCCAGTTATTTAAAAAAATCAGCTAGGATTTTGATAGGGAGTACATTGATTAAAAAAAATTTTTTTTTTCATCACTACAAAACTGCAATACATTGACCTTTTAGATTAATTTGGGGAATATTACCTTTTATTGTTAATTTTTAAATTTCTTTTTGAGATAGGGTTTCCCTGTGTTGCCCAGGCTGGTCTTGAACTGCTGGATTCAAGCAATCCTCCTGCCTCGGCCTTCCAAGGTGTTGGGATTACAGGCATGAGCCTCCACACCTGGCCAGGGAGTATTACCTTGTAACAAATTTAAGTCATCTAATATGTGAATGTGGGATGTCTTTCCCTTTATTTGGATTTTCCTTCATATTTTTTAGTGTTTTTTGTAGTTTTCAGGGTGTAAGCTTTGTACTTCTTTCATTACATTTTTAGATATTTTATCCTTTTAAAGGCTATTGCAATAGAATTGTCCTTTTCTTTTCTTTCTTTATTTTATTTTATTTTTTTGTGATGAAGTCTCACTCTGTTGCTCAGGCTGGAGTGCAGTGGCACGATCTTGGGTCACTGCAACCTCTGCCTCTGGGTTCAAGCGATTCTCCTACCTCAGCCTCCCACGTAGCTGGGATTATAAGTGTGCACCACCACACCGAGCAAATTTTTGTATTTTTAATAGAGAGGGGGGTTTCGCCATGTTGGCCAGTCTGGTCTCGAACTCCTGACCTCTCGGGTGATCCACCACCTTGGCCTCTCAGAGAACTGAGATTACAGGCGTGAGCCACAGTTCCCAGCCTGGATTCCTTTTATTTCTTATTCTTGACTAATTGCAATGGCTAGAACCTCGAATGCAATGTTGAATGGAAGGGACGAGAAGGGACTTTTCTTGTCTTGTTCCTCATCCCAGAGGGAAAGCATTTAGTCTTTTGTCGCAAAGTAGTTAGCTGCAGATTTGTCATACATGCCTAGTTTTATATTTTAATAAAAAATAATGACTTTGATTCCAAGTCATTGCAGAAGTCAGGAAAGAAAAGACTTTGTTTCCTTCATAGTCTTAGTTTTGGTGTCAGAAAAGTTCTGGGTTGGGCATATGGTGTCTCATACCTGTTATCCCAGCACTTTGGGAGGCTGAGACGGGAGGGAAGGTCACTCGAACCCAGGAATTTGAGACTAGCCTGGGCAACACGGCAAAAACGTGTCTCTACAAAAAATACAAAAATTAGCTGGGCCTGGTGGCATGCACCTATAGTCCCAGCTACTTGGGGGCTGAGGCAGGAGAATCGCATGAGCCCGGCAGGTTGAGGCTGCAGTGAGTCAAGATTGCACCGCTGCACTTTAGCCTGGGCAACAGAGTGAGACCCTGTCTCAAAGAAAGAAAGAAAGTAAAAAATACCTTGTTTGACCCCTATACTTGAGCATATATTAATACAAGTTTTCATTACTATTCTAGGGGCCATGAACAAAGGCAATCTCCTTGTTTTGTAGTATGTGTGTAATGATTTGCCACATTGATTTTTCGTATACCATACCTACAGAAATATTTGAACAGTGTTTTATAATGAATAATGTATGCATTAATGTTGAAATTATGAGAAAGAGCCAACAGTGTGATGATATAAACATCCCAGGAAAAGAAAATGATGTAGGCTTAGGCACCAAGTCAGGAAGAAGCTTGACCTTCTGCAGAATCAGAAAGGAGAACAGTGTGGCTGGAGTCTAGTAAATAAAGAAGGGTATAATAAAGATGGAAGGTGATTTAGGCCTTCTGTGTCACAACACAGAGTTTTATTTTTATTTTAAATGTAGTTAGAAACCATTGGAGAGTTTTAGGTAAGGACATGGCGTAATCCAGTTTATGTTTTTAAAAGACAAAGACATAAAATAAAAGGCAATATGTAACAAGTACAGTATGATTTCAGCAAATGGGGGAAATGATGGAGATGAGACTTTAGGTTGATCTGTGACAGATAAGAATTAAACAGGCCAGGCATGGTGGCTCTCGCCTGTAATCCCAGCACTTTGGGAGGTCGAGGCGGGCGGATCACCTGAAGTCAGGAGTTGGAGACCAGCCTGACTAATATGGTGAAACCCCGTCTCTACTAAAAATACAAAAATTAGCCGGGGGTAGTGGTGGGCAACTGTAGTCCCAGCTGCTTAGGCGGCTGAGGCAGGAGAATCGCTTGAACCCGGAGTTGGAGGTTGGAGTGAGCCAAGATCATGCCATTGCACTCCAGCCTGGGCACAGAGCGAGACTCCATCTCAAAAAAAGAAAGAAAGAATTAAATAGAGAAGAAAGATGTAGTGTGGTAGCAATAAATAGTACCTGGCTTTGAAGTGGAAGACTTGGGTTTGAGTATTGATTCTGCCTCTTCTTAGATCCCCCATCTGCTTTCTCTATACCTTGTTGCACATGAGGAGCAAATCAAATGAAAAATGCTTATAATTGTGACCCTGTGAGGGTCAGGGTGGTATATAGTCATGTCCCTGGTTTTATATATATATATATATATATATATATATATATATATATATACCGTGCCACTTCCTGAGAATAGGGTATATTTAAAGAGAAGAAGGTTGGATTTGAAGAGGAAACTTAATAGTTTTAGCTATATGGTGTTGAAGATACATGTCAGAGAGTTGGAAGTTGAGAGAATGATTGTGGGGGAGCAATGGCAGTAGGGGGGATGATTTGACAACATTTAGGTAATCATTTAAGTCATACATACCGTAAATTAAACTTGTGGGAGAATGAGTATAGGAAGGAAGAGATCCTCAAGGTGTAGAAATAGCCATAGAAGTAAGAAAATCATGAAAACAAAAGATAGTAGAAATAGCTAGGACATGTTTTTGAGGGTGTAGCCAACATTATCACGGAGAGTGATTTTTCTTTTCTTTTTCTGAAAGGTAGGTCATTGGTCGCCTCAGAGGTGACCAGTTGCAGAGAGGATATATGTGTAAGTCAGATTGTAGTAATTTGAGGATTAAAAGGACAAATGAGAGTTTGGCCGTAACTGGAAGGAGAGATGAAGATATTACCAATATGCCATAATTTTCTCTATTTTTGTTTTAATTTTCTTGTCAGTTTTTAAAGATCTTAGAGACTTGAGTAATTTATTCCTTCAGAGCAATTAACAAATGAACAGCAAAGGTTAACATCACAATTAATAGAATAAGCCAGCCATAGTCATAGAGTAGCATAGCATAGTGCATCTCAAACTTTAATGGGTATCTTGTTAAAATGCAGATTCTGGTTCAGTAGGTTTGGGTTGGAGTCTGAGACACAGCATTTCTGACACGCTTGCAGTTGGTGCTAATGCTGCCTGTCTATGGACTACACTCTAAGAGGTAAGGCTCTAGAGAGTATGAGATTGATGCATTATAGGGGAGTTAGCCTTAGATAGAGGATCACCTCCTCTCTTAATTGAGGTGGGAGGTACGGTGGATGAAGGTAGAGGAAATACAGATTAGATTTGCAGGCAAGAGACATGCCTGATAGTCTTTGTTCTTTCTGTGAAACAATAAGTAAAGCTATGTTATGAGAAGACTGGGAATGGGATTATGAGCTTGATGAAAGTTGTAAAGCTTTGGAATAGCTACTAAGAGGAGGAAAGTGAGTGAATTTGGGGCACATAATAATTGCTGAACATTGAGGATTAGTTTGGTTATGGTGTTGTAGAAATAATTGGAAGAGAGAGAGACTAGTAATAAAGACATTGCTTATTTTTTCATTTCAGTGAGATGGAATTTTGCTCTTGTTGCCCAGGCTGGAGTGTAATGGCACGATCTCGGCTTGCCACCACCTCTGCCTTCTGGGTTCAAGCGATTCTCCTGCCTCAGCTTCCCGAGTAGCTGGAGGCATGCGCTGGCACACCTGGCTAGTTTTATATTCTTAGTAGGTTTCTCCATGTTGGTCAGTCTTCTCTCAAAGTCCTGACCTCAGGTGATCTGCCCGTCTTGGCCTCCCGAAGTGCTAAGATTACAGGTGTGAACCACCATGCCCGGCCATGAGATTGCTTATTTTTTAGGATGATATGGTAGCCTAGGGAAGAGATAATCAGGTCTAAAGTAGAACAGTGGCTTCGAGAATGGAGAATGGAAGAGGAGGATGTGGTAGGCTAAATAATACTCACCCAACACCCCCTCCAGGTGCCATGCTCTAATCTTTGCAATCTCTGTTATACCTTACATTTTAAGAGGAACTTTGTAGGTATGATTAAATTAGGTATCTTGATATAGAGAGGTTATTCTGGGTTATCTGGATGGGTCCTGTGTAATCACAAGGATTTTAATAAAAGAGGGACTGTAGGGTCTAGTCAGAGAACTTATGTGATGACAGGAACAGGAGAGAGGAAGTGTCGCGATGAAAGTAGAAGCCTAAGTGATGTGGGGTTTTGAGCCAAGGAATCTAGACAGCCTGTGGAACCTGGAAAAGGAAAGGGAACATTTCCCAAGAGACTCCAGAAGGAACAAAGCTCTAGTGACAGGTTGATTTTAGCTCACTGATACTGATTTTGGCCTTCTGACTTGCAGAACTGCAAGATAGTAAGTTCGTGTTGTTCTAAACTGCTTTGTGGGGCTTTCTGTTACAACAACAATCAGAAACATTCAGAGGGTGTGGATATAAGGAAACTAGATTTCTAGACTGGGTAAATGAGTGGAAAGTAGTGAAATTAAAAATAGAGGAGTAGATGTTAGAGGAAGGTATATTCACTTTGCATGTCATTTCAGGAACTGGTGAGAATGATATTTTGAGTCTAATAATATAGACTAGATAGAGTGGAAGTAAATTTGAAACAAGGAGATGAATTTAAGAGGCTACCACAGTGGTGTTACATATAGTTAATAGGGCTGTTATAATAATGTTACATGACAACATACATAGGAACATAAAAAATTGTGACTGAGAAGGTGGTGAAAGGGATGATTGAGAGAGACAGATTTTGAAAAAGTAATACCACTGTATATTTATATAGTGCTTTTCAGTTTGGGAGTCATATTCATACCTTTTCGAGGGGTTAATAAGTTTTTGAAATGGACACAGCTGCTATTAGCAGCTCTCTCCAAGGAACACTAAATAGTCTAACAATGGGTACTAAACAGTTGGGTTTCAGGATACTGGGTTTTTATTTTGGTACTACTTTGTGTTGTGTGTATTTGGGAAAACCTGTTAGAAATATATGAAGTTATTTTCTTAAAGAGGTCCTGTAGCCTCTTAAAAACACCAAAAACAAGAAACAGGTAATATGTATTCATTCATTTCTACAACAATATTGGGAAAACATTTTTAGAAAGAAAAATCTTGGCTGGGTGTGATGACTCATGCCTGTAACACTAGCACTTTGGTATTCCAAGGTGGGCAGATCACTTGAGTCCAGGAGTTTGAGATCAGCCTAGGCAGCATGGCGAAACCCTCATCCTTACAAAACATGCAAAAATTAGCCGGGCATGGTAGTACGCGCCTGTAGTCTCAGCTACTTTGAGGGCAGAGGTGGGAGGATCATTTGAGCCTGAGATAGCAAGGCTGCAGTGAGCCTTGTTTGCGCCACTGCACTGTAGACTTCAAGATAAAGTGAGAGACCCTGTCTCAAAAAAAAAAAGATTATCTGTTAAACAAGGAAGTTGGACTTGCTACCTACCTCCATTTCTATTATTTTAGTAAAACATTATCATGCCAGTTCATTATATAGTTTTAAAGATGCACTTCTCTCTTATTCTCATAACCATAAGGCTGAAGTATTAAATCAATAGTAAAAATGACCTAAACTTAAATTTGTTTAGTTTTAAGTTCCCAAACCATGTTTGTTGTGAACAGTAAATATATTACTGGAATTTATTAGCAAATGACAATATCTGAGAGAATGGAAATTTACTAAGACATGGAATAAATAGTTTAAGGAAGGAACTTTTGTGGAAAAATAGAGGAGTTGGAAAGGAACGGAAGTTGTATCTAGAAAAATTCAGTTGATATAGTGATCAAATACTATAAAAAGTCACTTCCAAAATATCTTTTTATAGAACAAAAGTTTTCTGAATCTTTATTGATGCTTCTGTTACTCAGATTCTGTCTAAAGAGAATAGGCCAGATGAATTACTTGTGTTTGGATTTTACCTATTATCTTTGTATCTCTTTTTTTAGATAAGATTTACTGATTGTAAATCTCAGTTAAATATAGTTTTTGTGTCTGTGTGAAACTGATGACCAGAATCTTGCCAGGGTAGAAAAGTTGATTTAAGAAAAGGTTTGCTTTCTAAACCTTCTGTGCTGTTACCTTCAATGAGATGATAATCTCTTTGCTTTCTTCTGCTGCTTCCCTTTCTGCTACTCATCAGTATCTGATCAGGGAATAGAAACATGGCATGTATCAGACTTGTTTGGAGCTCCAACAAAATCTGAAGGGAGAGGAAATTAAAAATGTGGCTGAGTATTTCATTTATGAAACTTTTGGTTCCTATCTTATTTTACAGCCATCTTAAAGTCAGTTCACATTTAGCCAAACATTTCCCCTTATTTCTATGTATAATTATAAGCTTACTGATTTTTAGCAATTGGTACATGTGAATATTTAATAATAAGCAAGTATTGGATTAGGATGTTTTCTAAAACAGTGTTCCCATTAATCTAAATCTTGATATAAAGTATAGATTTTTATGAAATGCTTCCTCAGTACTGAACCCTAGTTGACCTTCATACTTGTTTTTGAAAGAATGAGGTAGAAGATGAACTTGTGTCTGAGTCTCTCCTAAACCTAATCATCATTTGTTTTTTATCTTAGAGTTATAGAATGTTCTAAACACTTCCCTCCACCCTGTGTTAATGTCAACTATGAACAGAAACTTTCAGTGGGCAAGCATGGTGGCTCACGCCTGTAACCCCCACACTTTGGGATGCCAAGACAGGAGAATCCCTTGAGCCCAGAAGTTCGAGACCAGCTTAGGGAGCAAAGTGAGACCCCCATCTCTACAAAGTTAGCTGGGCATGGAGGCACACACCTGTGGTCCCAGCTACTCAGGAAGCTGAGGTGGAGGATTGCTTGAGCCCAAGAAGTAGAGGCTGCAGTGAGCTGTTGGTAGTACCACTGTACTCCAGCCTGGGTGACAGAGTGAGACCATGTTTCCAAAAAAAATTATTTTTCTCTCTGCTTACTTATTTGAATTTTAAAAATTTGGTGAAATAAAAATCTAAGAAAATGTTGTGGGTACATAGTAGATGTATATATTTATGGGTTACATAAGATATTTTGATACAGGCATGCATGCGCATTAGTCACATCAGGGGAAAGAGGTATCCTTTTATCCTTTGTGTTACAAGCATTTATCTTTTGTGTTACAAACAATCCAGTTATCCTCTTCTAGTTATTTGTAAATGTGCACTTAAATTATTTTTTACTGTTGGCCAAGTGTGGTGGCTCACACTTGTAATCCCAGCACTTTGGTAGGCTGGGGTGGGTGTATTACTTAAGGTCAGGAGTTCAAGACCAGCCTAGTCAACATGGTAAAATCCTGTCACTACTAAAAATACAAAAATTAGCCAGGCGTGGTGGGGCATGTCTGTAATACCAGCTGTCGGGAGGCTAAGGCAGGAGAATTGCTTGGATCTGGGAGGCGAAGGTTGCAGTGAGCTGAGATTGTACCACTGCACTCCAGCCTGGGCTGGAGCGATCCTTTGACCGCCCCCAAAATTTATTTATTTATTTATTGTTTTTACTGTAGTCACCCTGTTGTGCTAGCAAACACTAGATCACCTTCATTCTTTGTATTTTTTGTGTCCATTAACCCTCCCCCCCCACCATCCACTCTGTCACTACCCTTCCAGCCTCTGATAACTGTCCTTCTACTCTCTATCTCCATGAGTTGAATTGTTTTAATTTTTAGCTCCCACAAATAAGTGAGAACATGCAAGTTTGTTTTTCTATGGCTGACTTATTTCATGTAACACGATGACGTCCAGTTCCATCCATATTGTTGCAAGTGATGGGATCTCATTCTCTTTTTATGGCTGAATAGTACTCCATTGTGTGTATGTACCACATTTTCTTTATCCATTCATCTGTTAATGGACACTTAGGTTACTTCCAAATCTTGGCTATTGTGAATAGTGCTGCAGTAAACATGGGAGTGCAGATCTCTCTTCAGTATTATTGATTTCCTTCCTTTGGGGTATGTACCTAGGAGTGGGATTGTTGAATTGTAAGATAGCTCTATTTAGCTTTTTGAGGAACCTCCAAACTGTTCTCCATAGTGGGTATACTAATTTACATTCCCATCAACAGTGTACAAGGGTTCCCTTTTCCACATCCTTGCCAACCAGCTCCTTGGCAGAGGAGGTTAATGTGTTAACCTGCCTACTTCAGAGTTAAACACCAACAACAAAAAATGTTGAATTTAAGACCTGGGTTCTTGTAAAAAACAGAATTTAACTCAGATGGTATAAGAGAATTTAATGCAGGGACTGCAGAGGTGCAGTGGATTAAGGGAACCTCTAAGGCATGTTTTTGCTAGCAATAAGGAAGCCAAAAGGGGCAGGAACATTACAGTGCTGTTGGAGCCTTGTGAGAGCTATGAAGACGGTGCCTCACAGCAATCATGGTGGTAGAGGGATGAAGCTTCTGCCAGAAAGTGTGGCCATGAGGAGGGAGGGAGCTAGGAAGAAATAATCCAGCATTTCTCTGCCTTCTTATCTTCTGTCAATGGCAGGACAACATTGGAACCCAGAAGGCATATCTGTTGGGGTCAGCATCATTGGGCTCAGAGTAGGGCAGAAAGATATTGGGTGATAAGGTAGTTGCAGTAAGATAATAAGCAACACAAACAACTACTAGTGATTTTAGGTGTTGACTTCGGGTAATGTGATACTTTACTCAATTTCTTATCTGTTAACTATGTATACCTTACTGGGTTGATGTGGGCATTAAATGAGACAATATGTGAAAGTACTATCATAGTGTCTTTGTCTTGTGAGTATATTAAAAGTTTTGGTAAGGTGTGGATTTGAAAACCTCAGCTTCCTTTTACTTGGTACTGTGTTGCATTTGTTTTGTAGGAACTTCGGTTGCCACTATACTTTTAAATATATGTTTTCCAATAATTTTTGAGACGTGAATGTCACCATTATTATTAAATAGTTCCTAAGATTTAGTTTCTCATTTTTTATAGAGCCAGGAGCCTGAAAACCTAAGTCCTAGTTAAGACTATACCACTATTTGTGGCATAGTTCTTTGTGGGAATTATTTTTACTTTGCCTCTTTGTGTTTTTCCCTTGTGATAAATTGGAGTAAGAATACTTAATTAGTAAATGTTTGATTCTATTATGGTAAAATAATAGTTGTCAAGCGCTTAAATGAAGACTTAAATGATATGTATATTAACTTTTTTTTTTTACTGTCGTTCATTTTGAAGAGTATCAGAGCCTCAGATTAAGAGTGATTGGATGGTTTTTACTTTGTTTCATTTTCTGTGTGGAATTATATAGCTCATAAGATATTTTGTATATGTGTGTTATGTGAGTAAAGTGATGATGCTCATGTCTGTTCTAGTTAATATGTGTGCGAATGTAAATTTTCTTTTCTTCTCTTTTTTTGAGACAGAGTCTCGCTCTGTTGCCCATAGTGGAGTGCACTGGCACGATCTTAGATTACCTCTGCCTCCCAGGTTCAAGCGATTCTCCTGCCTCAGCTTCCTGAGTAGCTGGGATCTCAGGCGCACACCACCATGCCTCGCTAATTTTTGTGTTTTTAGTAGAGATGGCGGTTTCACTATGTTGGCCAGGCTGGTCTTGAACTTCGGACCTCGTGATCTGCCTGCCTCAGCCTCCCAAAGTACTGGGATTACAGGTGTGAGCCACCGCGTCTGGCTGTAAATTTTCTTAAAACTATCTTTCTGAAACAAACCCTAAGAGACCTTATTTATTGCCCAGTAGTAGGTCTTGTCTTTTTCACTCTTGCCATGGACAGAGCACTGCTTACATCTGACCTTATGGATGAGGAAGGTAGTTTTGAGATGTGGCAACTGTCTCCTGGTAAAAGATATGTCAGACTTTAACCCTACTGCTATTACCATTGATGTATCCTTATTGCCTGCGTCTTTTTTCTGAGACAGCAGCGATGCCTTGTCACATTTTACCTCCTAATTTTTACATTTGTAGACCACAGCAAGATCAGGGCAATGCGTTTTGAAGAAAACTGTGACCACTTTAAAGAACTTTTTATTTTTCAAAACTTCTTCAAAAATGTAACTTTGAAATTAAGTAAATTCCTATTTTATTTCATAAACTCAAGTTAGCACTCTTTGTAAATTCCAAAGTGAACCTTTTTCCATTACTGACTAAATCTTAATTGTTTCTCACCAGACGGTCTGGCAAATCCCGAAGCAGAAGCCCATATTCATCTAGGCATTCAAGATCTCGTAGCAGGCACAGGTTGTCTAGATCCAGAAGTCGTCATTCTAGTATTTCTCCTAGCACACTAACTCTGAAGAGTAGCCTGGCAGCTGAATTGAACAAGAATAAAAAAGCACGAGCGGCAGAGGCAGCAAGAGCCGCAGAAGCAGCGAAAGCTGCAGAAGCAACTAAGGCTGCTGAGGCCGCTGCCAAAGCTGCAAAAGCTTCAAATACTTCTACGCCTACTAAGGGGAACACAGAAACTAGTGCCAGTGCATCGCAAACAAACCATGTGAAGGATGTGAAGAAAATGAAAACTGAGCATGCACCTTCTCCCTCAAGTGGTGGAACTTTAAAAAATGACAAAGCAAAAACAAAGCCACCTCTTCAGGTAACAAAGGTGGAAAATAATTTGATTGTAGATAAAGCCACCAAGAAAGCAGTCATAGTTGGAAAGGAGAGTAAATCTGCTGCTACAAAGGAGGAACCAGTATCTCTTAAAGAGAAAACCAAACCACTTACATCAAGCATAGGAGCCAAGGAGAAGGAGCAACATGTAGCTTTAGTGACCTCTACATTACCACCATTACCTTTGCCTCCTATGCTGCCTGAAGATAAAGAAGCTGATAGGTAAGTGTAAAAATATTTGTCAATAACTGTTTAAAGAAAAAATGTAAATCTGAAGTGAGACATGATTTGGCCTTCCCAGCCCCCCTCAAAACAGCCTTAGTAAAAAGACTGCAAGTAACTGAATGAATTCTGTTTATTATATGCATCTTAAAATGAAGTATATTTGCATACAAGTTGGCAAAATTAAAGTTTATGCTAAGAAATTCAGGGAAATATTGCCATTGCCTTGGGATCCAGTTAATATTTCAATGAGTTTGGGTATTAGAAATGCCAGTATTCTCTTTGGTTTAGTTTTCCTTGATGATGCAGTCAGAGACAGGACATTTTATGAGTGAGTTGGCCCTGGTTAATATAAGTCTCATAAGCATTTGTCTCATTTATTGCTGAGTTTCTTCAGTGGCCTTGTAAATTTATCACTGTCAGTGACTTTATTGTCACTTTTTAGTGTAGTCTTTTCATAACTTTTTTTTTTTAAATTCTTCCCAAGCCAATGTCTTTATTAATCTTAACTCTTTTACTTAAAAAAAAATTTTTTTAGCCTGTCTTGCAGTTAGGGATTAATCACAGTATATTATAGAAAACTCATAATGTGGCTGGGCACAGTGGCTCAAGCCTGTAATCCCAGCACTTTGGGAGGCCAAGGTGGGTGGATCACCTGAGGTCAGGAGTTCAAGACCAGCCTGGCCAACATGGTGAAACCCGTCTCTACTAAAAATACATAAAACCTACCTGGGCATGGTGGCGGGTGCCTGTAATCTCAGCTACTAGGGAGGCTGAGGCAGGAGGATCACTTGAACCTGTGAGGCTGAGGTTGCGGTGAGCTGAGATTGAGCCATAGCACTCCAGCCTGGGCGACAGAGTAACAACTTGTCTCAAACAAAACAAAACAAAACAAAGCAAAAAAAAAACCCCAAAGAAACCCTCAAAACTCATAATGTGATTATGCTTTCCTTTAACATGTTTAAACATTTCTATTATGAACATTGGGGGTATGGCTTATTTTTTATTGAGAAACATTATATTCTTAAGAGGATGAAGGTAAGAGGGACTGTAAAGTAAATAAAGCTAAGAATGTTTCTTTTATGTGTCCTAGGGTAGAAGCATTAGACTGTTGTGTAGTTTATCTGCTTATTACACCACTTAGCTGTTTTTATTTTTATGAAGAAGTTAGAGCTGCCACTCCTTCCACTCCCCATTAAAAAGCAACTATATGAGTAGTTTTCTAGCTGACTTTAAAAAATACGTACATTGTGAAAATGGATAAAAATGCCATGTGCACAAGTGCTTACTTTGACATAATGAAAATTTTACAATTTAACACAAACGTAAAATCATAATTCTTGAATTTCATGCCCATTGAGGTGCCTTTTTAAAAATAATCAAAATGTTGGGAGACCCCATCCAATTTAATCAGGTTTTATTTGATTATACTGCTATATTTGTATTTTCAGGTTTGACTGTTTTCAAGGAACACTTAAGGTTCATAACAGTAGTGATTTGTAATTGTGATGAGTCCTAGAATGGGCTTTCCAGCATAGAGGGGCTTGAGTGTGGAATTGATCACTTCATTAGTGAGAGAGTAACCAGTTACTGAGAATACATGTTTGATTGAGACTGGTGGTTCTCTACTTTATTCTTCATGTATGCTTTAGGAGTAAATTTTTACTAGGATATTTTCAGGAACTCTGTACGTACACATGAGTACTTAATGAGGATATTCTTTATGCATCTGTCTTTAATTAGTTGGTGGCACGTTTAATTCTTGGTCATTACTTTTTTTTTTTTTGATCTATCTTTTCTAAATCTGCTTTTTCCTCTTTTTGTTTTCTCTTCTTTGTTTGAATGTGTTTGTATGTTTAATGGGTACAGAAGTTTTTCTTGAGATTCATGAGCACTACTACTACGTGTGTATAGCCAAAGATTAATTCATCATCAATGGAGCTTTCCTTATTTTGATGTCTGTAATTTAACTACCAAAATGTAAACATGTGAGGAAGAGACTTTATATTTTAAATTACTTTTTATAAAAGTTTTTAGGTGATTAAATAAAAATGTATTTTTAAAAGAGAAATGGTTAGAAGTGATTGCTTTTAGAAATAAATGGGTGTTGAAGGGAATGGATAGCACAGGAGACTTATTTTATATTTAATATTTATAATACTGTTGGAAGTACAATACAGTTTGTTAGTGGGCTATAGGAGAAAGCTTAGTTTTTAGTGCTAGTTGTACCTCCTGCTACTCTCATAACTTAATCTTTCTTGCCTCAGTCCATTTAGTTCTGTTCATGGGTGAAAATATTTACAGTTTAACCTCATAGATTAGTTATAAAGATTAAACGAATTGATGGACTGAATTTTGCAAGCTGTAGAGTGTTACACATCTTAGTTATTGTAATTAGTCATCGCATAAATCAGCACTGCAGGAAATATTAAAAATATTTAAAACTGCTTTAGATTACTGAAAAAAAGTAAAAATCACAAAATATGATGTACATTGTGTAATATATAAACCATTATATGTGTAACATGTAGATCTGTTGCTTAACGAATAGACCTAGTGCTTCGTTTGAAAAGGATGGTTTTTGTAAAAGAGGAACTATTGGTTGGTTTTCCATCCCCTTTTATAATGGAGGGAGACCACCCCCAGGCCATTTTTTTCCCCCATGTATCTGAAAGTAATAGTCATGGTAATTTTACGTTTACAAGTTTCTTTTTAGTAACCATTGTATACTTTTTATTTTGTGCTGAACAGCTATTAGTTAAAAGTGGTTTGTAAACTATTTCTGCTGCAGTAAAGAAACAGTCTTTTCTGTTATAACATAGTTTAGGAAAACCGAATATGGGAGGTATCTTTATTTACTTGTTATTCACTGTAAATTTAAAGATAATTTTAAAGAAGAGTGCATAATGGTATGCATAATCTCATTGCATATCTTAAGGAAAGCTTTTGATCTTTGCTTTCTTTGAACATGCCTGTGTCTATATTCCTGGTTAACTGTCACTGTTGTATCCACACATACATTAGCAAAAGAGTGTGTGCGTGTTTTGGGTGGCCTCTTCTATTTTGCAAATCTATACTCAGCTTGTTTTTGCTGTTTTATTATTTGTCCAAGTAAATTCTCCCCTTCCCTCATACATTTTTTGTTTTGAAAGTATTCAAGCACTTAGAAAAATTGAAAGAATAATAAAATTAGCATCTGTGTAACTACTGGATGGAGGTTATCCGTCTAGATTCTGCAAATGTTAACATTTTGTTTTATATGCTCCGTCTCAATAGTGTGATGGCTCACAGTTGTAATCCCAAAGTGTAATCAGCACTTTGGGAGGCCAAGGTGGGCAGATGGCTTGAGCCCAGGAGTTGGAGACAAGCCTTGGCACGTGGCAGTACCCAGTGTCTTCAGAAAATACACAAATTAGCTGGCTGTGGTAGTGCACACCTGTAGTCCCAGCTGCTTGGAGAGGCTAAGGTGGGAGCATCACCTGAGCCCGAGGTCGAGGCTGTGGTGAGCTGTGATTGCACCACTGCACTCCAGCCTGGGTGACAGAGCGAGACCCTGTCTCAAAAAAAAAGAAAAAAATTACACACACGCACTCACGCACATTCTGTGTCTAGTTAAGAGAACTAATGAGGGTGTGTGTGTATGTATACACTTTCTTTTACCCCTGAAATGAAGTCTTGCTCTGTTGCCCAGGCTGGAGTGCAGTAACAGGATCTCAGCTCACTGCAGCCTCCCCCTCCCCAGTTCAGGCAGTTCTCCTGTCGCAGGCCTCCTCCTCCCCAGTTAAAGCAGTTCTCCTGCCTCAGCCTCCCAAATAGCTGGGATTACAGGTGCGCACCTCCACACCCAGCTGATTTTTGTATTTTTAGTAGAGACAGGGTTTCACCATGTTTGCCAGGCTGCTTTTGAACTCCTGACCTTGTGATCTGCCTGCCTCGGCCTCCCAGGCAGTGAGATTACAGATGTGCTGGGATTATGGGTGTGAGCCACCATGCCTGGCTGGGTATACATTTCTTTTTGCTATACCGTAAATACTTGAGTCATCTCCCAGGAATAAGTTCAGCCTCCTGCTTGATCGCAGTATCATTGTGATAACAAGGAAATTAACAGTAATTAATAATGTAATGGAAATGAACAATAATATCAACCACTATATATAATCAATAATCAGTACTCCCCCACCCCAGCCCCATGACTTTTTGAAGAGTCTAGGCCAGTAATCTTACAGAATGTCCCACCTTTGGATTTATCTGATTATTTCTTTTTGGTATCATTTAACTTCTCTAACCCCTTTATTTCCCATAGTCTGGAAATTATTTGTGCTTTACTTAGATGAAGAATAAACAGTTTTTTAGCCAGAATAGTTAAGAGGTAATTTTATGTAGTTTATGCTATTGTTACAGGGGAACCAAAATATCAGACTGTCTCACTCTACTAGTAGTGATGTGATCATTTGGTTAAGGCGATGACCAACCTTAAGGTCTCTCCATGTATGAGGGTGCATACCTGGAGTTTGCTTTGCAGTTAGAAGTGAACTGTAGGTTAATACTTCTGACAATGATTGAATATCCTTTTTCCCAACAACTTATTACCTAATGGTTTAGCAACCATTAATGATATTTGTCTAATTCAGTTACTATAGTAGGGGCTGCGAATGGTGACTTTTTTTTTTCCTATTGCTGCTGCCCAAATTAAAAATTGTGATTTTCTAATCCTGCCATTCATTTTAACATTAGCTGGCCTTCTTTTGTAAATACATGTTACCCACATCCCATTTAATCATTCTGCTCTCATGGATTTTTATTCTCTGTGTTACTAATAGTAATAGCCACTATTCTTTTTGACCCTCACATTGTCTGAAATTTGGCCAGTGCAAGCTCCTGTAAGCCGACTCCTTTATTATTTTGATATGACCTCATTTGTTTTTTAGTGTTTCCTTGCTTTCTAGTCAAATGTATATCTTAGGCTCACTTTGAATTTTGCTTCATTCCCAAAATTGGAGTCTGTTTTCCCGCAAAATCATAAGATAGATGGTAATCTGTATGTTTTCACAGAATGTAATTGTTTTCTTTACTTTTTTTAAAAATTAAGATCATACCATGGATAACGTTTCTTGCCTTGCTTTTTCATTTAGTGTGTTGGAGATCTTTCCATGTTGGTATAGATGGGCCCAGTATTATTACAGAAATGGATATATCAGTATCATGTTCTTCTACTGTTGATTAATGGATACTTAGGTGTATAATTATTTGCTATTAAACTCTCCTTATATATTAATATTTTATGTATATTTAGGTAATTTTTATAGGATAGTTACATGTTAAAGTATGCACATTAAAAATATGGAAATTGCCAAATTAATATATTAATTAATAAGGCTATATACTAATTTATGCACCCAGATATATGAAATTGCTTTAATAGTTTTCGATAGTGTCAATTTTGACAGTCTTTAAAATATGTAATTATTTAATTTTGTATTTTTTTGATAATGAGGTATGAATGTTTACTGGTTATTTATTTATTATTTTTCTGGTGAATTGCTTGCTTGCATTCTGTGCTGGCTTTTCCTTAAAGTTGTTTTCCTTTTTCTCCTTGATTTTTAATTGCTATTTTAGGGATGTTGACCTTTGCCTCTCAGAGTTTATTGCTTATCCTTGTCATTTGTTTTGCTTTTGGTCATACGAATGTTTTCCATTTTTATCTAGTCAAGTCTGTTCTCTTTCCTTTAAGATATCTAGATTTATAAAATTTAAAAAGGTTAAGTCAGATCTCATAGAAATTTGTTTTTGGTTATTATGTAAAGAAGTGTTCTGATTCTTTATTCCCCTCAACCCTGTGTTGTTACCAATATCGTTTATTGAATAATTCATCTCGCTAATTTGAAATGACATATATAAAAATTCTTACAGATATGTGTTTCTCTACTTTCTTTTCTTTTAACATGTTTTATTTCTTTGTCAGCATCTTACTGTTGTAATGTCTTTAGATACATGGTGTATTGGCTCCCAACTCAAATTTCTATTTTAGGGGCAGTCAGTAATATAAAAGTGAAGGGGATGGTGTAAATTAGTGGTGAGTAAACCGCCCTGCTGTTGAGCCTCAACACCATGCTGCTGTATAAGAATTGAAGCCCAGTGTATTAGAGCTTTTACTTTTTTCAAAAAAAAAAGGAAGCCTAGAACTTGAATATTATGAAAATCTTTGGATTTAAAATTACTCACAATTCATAGTTCTTTATAAAACATGGGATAGAGTGAGTAATATGTATCCTTTGACTTCAATTAGACTTTGGCTTCTAGTTCTAGATCTCTATATAGGTTGATAGGGCAAGTCCCACTTAATTTTACTTTTTCAGAAATTTCTTGGCAATTCTTTTGCCTTTATTCTTAAACAAATTTTGTATCAGCTTGTCAAGTTGTATTTTAAAAAAAAACTCTTGGATTTTTTTTTGGAACTCTATTAAATGTAATAGAGTTATAATTTGGTGACAGCTTTATAATATTAGAGTTTCCCATATTAAAACATGGTTTCTTTTCATTTGTTCAGATCTAATTTTTTGTTCTTTAGTCAGATATTTTAATTTTTTTCTATTGCTCATGTGTATTTCTTTTTAAGGCATTTTATTGTTTTTGTTGCTGTGGTGTACAGAAACGTTTTTAAAAATCATATATTTTCTATTTGATTATTGCAAATATTCAGTAAAAGTGTAAAGTTTTAAATTATATAACATTCTTGGAAAGTAATATTTGATAGTTAATATACTGACATTTGATATAGGTAGCCTTTTAAATTTTAAATTGAAAGTGAAATTAAGACTTCAGTTTTTTGCTCACAAAAATCTTGATTTGAATCTTCAGACAAATAGGAACTTTTGACTAAAGCCTAATTACAAGTTAGAGACTGTAGTTGTCTAACTAAGTTACTCTGAATAGGCCTATTTTGAGATGGTGTTCAGGTGATACCTTTTCTAGAAAGAAGCCTTTACTGTATTTCAGACCTGATTTAGCTACCCATTAGCTACTGCAATACTCTAGGAATCTGTTTGTATAATGCTTTATCCTATTGCTACCTGTCTTCCAGACTGTAAGCTCTTTTTTTGGAAGAAACTGTAGCTTAAAAAACAAAACAAAACAAAAAAACCAAATGCTTTGCAAAACTGAGTTTTAAGGCAAAGCATGTTTAGTTGATTTTTAATTTTAATGTGCAGTTTTATAGTTAATCCTATATCATTTTAAAAAATAAACTTTATTTTTATAACAATCTTACATTTGTAGAAAAATTATGAAGATACCACAGAGACCCTGAATACCCTGTACCTGGTTTTCTTACCTTTAATATTTTACCATCAGTATGGTACACTGGGTAATAGTGAATCAATATTGATACAAAGTTGTCATTACAGTTCCTACTTTAGACAGATTTCCATAGTTTTTACCTAATTGTGTATCATTTGTACCCCAAATTTTGCATTTTACAGTTGAATATAGTGTATTACTTTAGCTGGAAAGAAACTCGGACAATAGTCTTATAATGTGAAATATTGTTGAATTATTCATGATTGTTGCTACTTAAATGTAAGACATGGGCACATTTTTATTACTCAACAAAATTTTTGTTTTATTTGTCTGACTTCTTTCATTTTTAGCTTACGAGGAAACATTTCAGTAAAAGCAGTTAAAAAAGAAGTAGAAAAGAAACTCCGATGTCTACTTGCTGATTTACCGCTGCCCCCTGAGCTACCTGGAGGAGATGATCTCTCAAAGAGTCCAGAGGAAAAGAAAACAGCAACACAGTTACATAGTAAAAGGAGGCCTAAGTATGTGCTTGCTTTCTACCTGCTCTTAAATTGACCAGCAGTGATTCTGGGTCATCAGAAATTCATAAAACACTAAATTAAGGTTTAAAATTAAAAATGTACTTATTCTTTCTACTTAAATATATGAATTCTATTAACGTTTTGAAAAAATCATAATTGCTTGCATTCTTATTCACAATGACTAATAAAAAACAAATTTAATTTTCTCATAATTTGTAATGTATTAATTTCCTTGGGTATTGTATATGTTAAAGATACTTTATTAAGAGATTGAAATAATACAGAAACACTGAAATTGGGCAGAGTAGAAGTCAGCATTTAGTGAGCCCAAATAAAATTAGTAATGGGCAAGCTGCTATTTCCTTTGCTTTTAGCTCCGTTTTCTCCCATAAACAAAATGTATTCTTCATTTTGCAAGAGATGGAGTGAAGAAGATTTGAAATCTGTATCCTAAATTAGCTTCAAGTAAGTGCCTAGAGAGAACTGTTTTCTTTAAAACCTGTTAATCAGCTAAAGGCAGGGAGCATTGGTGCTTTTTTTTTAAAACTTCTTAACCAAGGGACAGAGAAGACTTTAAGTTAGATATGATTTTAGAATTGCAGTTCAGGTAGTGCCTAGTGTATGAGTTTGAGATCATTTTCTAAATGGAATAGAAAGCTAGAAAACTGGCCTGGCACAGTGGCTCGTGCCTGTAATCCCAGCACTTTGGGAGGCTGAGGCGGGAGGATCACTTGAGTTCAGGAGTTTGATACCAACCTGAGCAACATAGGGAGACCCCATCTCTACAAATAATTAAAAAAAAAAATTGACTGGGTGTGGTGGTGCACGCCTGTGGTCCCAGCTACTCAGGAGGCTAAGGCAGGAGGATCACCTGAGCTGAAGAGGCTGTAGTGAGCTGTGATCATGTGCCTCTATTTTAGCCTGGGCAACAAAGCAAGATCTTGTTTCCAAAGAAAATTTAAAAGCTAGAAAATAGTCTCTTCTTGAACACTGCAGTTTATTCTTTTACTTGAATTTCTGTGATTTACTAGGATATTAAAATACTACAAAATTATGTATCTTTTTGA
This sequence comes from Ateles fusciceps, assembly GCA_036589455.1. NCBI lineage: Eukaryota > Metazoa > Chordata > Mammalia > Primates > Atelidae > Ateles > Ateles fusciceps. The sequence continues at coordinate 9,760,480 of JAZHEH010003329.1, read as the reverse complement.
AGACTGTAAGATTTTTGTCCTACCTGTCTGTCTGTATCTGCTTAAATGTGGATTCCTGAGAGTTGGTTATATTAACACCTTTTGTACTCTCTTAGACTGAAAAATCTTTTTTTGATGTTTTTCAGATGATTTTATCCAGCCATAAGTCTAAATTTGTCAGTAAGTTTTATAGTTAGATTTTTGTTAACATTCATTATCAAACGCTTGTTTTTTAAAAGTATATATTGTTAATGGATGAAAAATAAAACTTTCTGGAGATTGGTTAGAGAATTTTGACTCTACTAGTGTTGGTTTCATCTACTCATTGAAAAATTACATTTTATTTCTGAAAGCCCTTCATACAAACTCTACTACTTTTTTTCTCATTTTAAATACTTATCTACAGAGGAAGAGTCAGTATGTAGAAATGATACCTCAGTTTTTATGATAACTTAAAATACCAAATCGTTGTTACTTGTTTTGGATAAATGATCATAAATACTGCAACGGTAGGGAAAAATAGAGAGTATACAATTGGGTGGCGGGTAGGTACTGAGTTATTGAACAGTTGATTCAATTTGCTTGATTGTATATAAAAACTTTAGAACTATATTTGATAGAATATGTGGGCCTCGCTATGGTGAAATCAAAGAAAAAGATATTGACTGGGGGAAAACGCTGCGTGGATAAATTTGATATCATCGGAATTATTGGAGAAGGTACTTACGGACAAGTTTACAAAGCCAGGGATAAAGACACTGGTAAGAATGCCAAGTTGTGGGGATCTTTGGGCCTACAGAATGTGCTTAGTTTCTGTTTCTCTTCTAATGTTTAGCTTTGGAAATTTTCCAAAAAGTTTAATTCAAATTTATTGTGCTTTTGTTTCATCTTGTTTTTAATTTTATTCTATATATGCACTTACGTAAGATATGAGTACATGTAAGTGGGTCTGTATATGTTCATATTTTAAAAAGTGTACCTTTAGTATTTGTGACATACTGTATGGTAGGATTTGGTTTTTCTTTCTTCTTTTATGGTGAATAATTCTTAATGCTGTTATTAATCAGAGGGAAAAGTATTTTGACCTGAATTAATCTTAGTAGTAAATTTTTTTTGTTATAAGCCCAACACTTTCATTTTAGCTTTCAATTTTTTTTTTCATGCAGAAACTATCCTTGGAGGCCAGTTTTAGCAGCTTAATCTTTGAGAACGTAATCAGGAACTCAGAAAGTTTTAAAAGGCCTCACAGGAGAGCAAATAGTAGCTGTTTCAGAAGCTATGTATTTTACTTAATAATGCATAGAGCTAGTAATTTATCTTTCTTTACTCATAATTCCTTATTGAAATAAACCAATAGGCTGGGTGTGGTTGCTCATGCCTATAATCCCAGCACTTTGGGAGGCTGAGGCAGGCAGATTACTTGAGAGCAGAAGTTCGAGACCTGCCTGGTCAACATGACAACAACCCCGTCTATACCAAAAACACAAAAATTAGCTGGGCGTAGTGGCATATGCCTGTAAACCCAGCTACTCAGGAGGTTGAGATAGGATAATTGCTTGAAACCAGGGGCTGGAGGTTGCAGTGACCTGAGATAGCACCACTGCACTCCAACCTGAGTGACAGATCGATACTCCATCTCAGAAAATAAATAAATAAATAAAATAAAATAAAAACACAAAAATAAACTGGGCATGGTGGCGGCACCCGTGATCCACTACTTGGGAGGCTGAGGCAGGAGAATCGCTTGAACCCTTGAATCGCAGAGGTTACAGTGAGCAGAGATTGCGCCATTGCACCCCAGCCTGGGCAACAGAATGAGACTCCTCTCGAAAAAAAAAAAAGAAATAAGCCGATAGATTAAAATAGCACAGCTGTTTGAGGCCATATAGTATATGGGAGATGCCCTTATGGTTAGAAACTACTGAGGGCAATTGCTGCATAGAGTAATAATTGGTATTTATAATGATGTGTTATTGAAAAGATTAAATTACAACTTTTAAAACTGTTTAGTAAAACAAGGACTCATACAATATAGGAGTAATTTTATAAAAAATGAATAGAATAAGTTGTCATGATTAAAAGAATAAACTTTGTTCTTTTAGAAAATTTGTAAGAACATGTTTTTTCTCCAAAGAAGTGGAATGAACAAAACTTGATTATAGTGAACTTTTTATTATTCACTATAATAAAGCTTGTGTATGTGTGTATATTTTATTTACTTTTTGGATCATTTCTGACACAAAGCTCACTCATACCTAAATTATGTAACAATTTAGTGTAGTGGTGAAGAACACATATTTTTGAGACAAGTAACTGGATTTTGAATTCCAGTTTTAGTGCTAGATAACTGGCCAGGTTTGAGCAAATAGTATGTCTGAGCATAATTTTTAACTGATAGAGTTTTTCCTCCTCTGGTCAGAGAAATTTTATGCATACATAAGCATATTGACTATTTATCGTTTGCCTCATTTGCTTAAAAAAAATAAAAATGACAGTGTGATTTACCCACTCTTCATCTTTTTTTTTTGACATGGAGTCTCACACTGTCGTCTGGGCTGGTGTGCAGTGGTGCGATCTCGGCTCACTGCAACCTCCACCTCCTGGGTTCAAGCAGGTCTCCTGCCTCAGCCTCCCGAGTAGCTGGGATTACAGGTGCCCCCCACAATGCCCAGCTCATTTCTTGTATTTTTAGTAGAGACGGGGTTTCACTATGTTGTCCAGGCTGGTCTTGAACTCCTGACTTTGTGATCCGCCCACCTCGGCCTCCCAAAGTGCTGGGAACAGATGTGAGCCACCACACCTGGCCTGGCATCTTTCTTCTATCTATCTATCTATCTATCTATCTATCTATCAATCATCTATCTATCTATCTATTCTTTCTTTCCTGAGTGAATGTAAAAGCATCTTACTTTTTTCACTAAATATATAAATGGGGAGCATGATGTAAATGTATTTGACCTAACTCATTCTTTCTAGCAGTTGTATAGTATTCCCTGGTTAATATAATATTCCATAATTTAATGACAGACTTAATTTTTTGAACTATAAATATTTTGATTTGCTGTGTTGGAAACAAACATTTTTTGTGTTGTATTTTTGAGAAGTAGGAACAGAATTGGATTCAAATACATTTAAAGTTAAGAAAAATGTCATCTGCTTGCATGTCAGCTGGTAACCTGATTTTATTTAATTTCCTTAATAGGAGAAATGGTAGCCTTAAAAAAAGTACGTCTGGATAATGAAAAGGAAGGCTTTCCAATTACAGCAATTCGAGAAATTAAAATTCTCCGGCAGCTTACCCATCAGAGTATTATCAATATGAAGGAAATAGTGACTGATAAAGAAGATGCTTTGGATTTTAAGAAGGACAAAGGTGTGTGTGCATATTTACTATTTTGTATTCATGATTGATGTTGCTAACTTGCAAATTTTGTTTATAGATGTGACTATTTGAGTAATTAGATGCTGTTGCTCTAATGTAAAACTCTGTATTTTTAAGTTTGGTAGAATTGAAGAATTTACTTACTTTAGTGGTTTTTGAGTAAGCTTCGTAAAGAGTATTTGCCAATATTACACATATAGTATTCACTAGTAGTTTGTGTCTTTTTGGGCATCAGGGTATAGTTTTTAGTATTCATTTTTTAGTAGTTGAAAAACTAGTTCATGGAGTTTTATTTTTACTCTACATTTTTATGTTACAAATGCCTTAACATACAAGGAAACGTCATGGTAGCCATATATATTATTTCTGAAAGTGTGGAGGCAAAAATCTGTACTTGGAATTTCCTTTAATAATCTATGGTGGGGTATGTATATCTGTATAATTATTTCGCAGAGAAGCTGACAAAAAATTCGTCTGCTTATTATAGTTATTACATAGTTATTATAGGGGACATGATGGGTGAAAGGAATGCTCTACTGCTATGTTTTACATCTTTATAGTAAGATTTTAGAACCAAAGTTTACGACTTTATATTCTGATGTTTGCAAACAGCAAAAATTTTTTTTCAAACTAAATCTAACATAAGATAGGCACAGTGTCTCACATCAATAAGCCAAACACTTGGGAGTCCAGGGTGTGAGGATCACTTGAACCCAGGAGTTCAAGACCAGCCTGGGAAACATAATGAGAACCCATCTCTACAAAAAGATCAGAAAATTAGCCTTGCATGCTGGTACATGCCTGCTATTCCATTTACTCAGGAGGTTGAGGCAGGAGGATCACTTGAGTACAGGAGATGGAGACTTCAGTGAGCCATGATTACGCCTCTGGACTCCAACCTGAGTGACAGAGCAAGACTGTATCTCTAAAAACGAAAAGAAAAAGATATAAGGATATATGTTCTGATTGAACATGGTGTGTCCGTCTCTCTCTCTCTCTCTCTCATTCTTCCGGGGGGCACCAATTCAAAATGATTGATCTGATCTGTATACAATTTGGAGTTCAGAATCATCTTTTTAATTGATGTCTGTTACTTTTTGTCCCTAGTAAAGCTTGGATTTCTCAGCTTGACTTAACCTGGTTTGTCTTTTTAACTTTAGTTTTTTCATTACTACTAATTGTGTAGTAGAAGGGGTAATGGTGTAACTTGAGTTAGAATATCTGTATCTTGAGACTTAGTGTATTAGTGAGTGTGGCCTTATTAGCAAGGCTTTTATAGCCCTTTTGAGTCTGTTATCCCTTCATCCTTAAAAGGGAAACATTATCTCTCTTAGTAAGAATTAAATTAAGACTTTTAAACATGAAAGTGTTGTGCAAATGCTGTTTGTTTTGCATTAACCTCATGCTCTAGCCAAATTAGTATATTTGCTTTTCCTCCAGCATCCTGGGGACGTCCTGCTTTTTTGATCTGTGAGATCACCTGCCTGCCTACTTCTCCAATCCCTTCTATGCCATTTTGATTGCCCACCAAGCTTCACAGACACACAAACACACACACACACTCGCTCACACATGCATGCACGCACAATTTGAAAGGTTAAATTCTCACACCTAAGATCTTAGCCTGAATGTTGCTTTATTCATTAGGGAGATCTTACCTGATCAGCCTTCCCACTTTCCACTATATATAGACACAGACAATTTAATGTTTCCTAATAAGTGGGAATAATTATAATGGTTTATTACTTGTTTCTATACAGATAAATGGGAACCATATCTGTTGTATTCACTGTTGTGCCTCTTACCTAACTCAGTGGCTGGACCGTAGAATGTGCTGAATGACTAATTCCTGAATGAATATATGAGCTCTATTTTTTTAATAATCCTATTTATACTTTAATACTTAAAAAAATAGTACCTGTGAATATATTAATAGTTATTAATAGTCTTTAATTATGATCGTAATTTATTTTATCAGGGTAAAATTCCCTGAGCCTTTGTATTTTGCTTTGTTTTTAGTTTTATTTCTTGTCATTGCCTAGCACTGTATTTCAGAAATCATAGATTTTCATGTTATTGCACCCTTCATCATCTTTCTTCATACCATAATCCTGTTTATAATTCTGTGAGTCATGATAAATAAGAACATGTTTTACTATGTGAGAAGTTACATGTAGGTACCTGGAGTTAGTTAAATGCATTAGAGTATGTGAGAGGTTATACAATTTAAAACATAATTCTTTCTTAAATGAATCTGATAATTTTGATGGGAACTATGATGAGGTAACATGATTTTCTGAAAAGGGAACTAGATTTGGAGTTTAATCCTGACCATGCTAGCTGTATGACATAACACTAATTGTGATTGCTGTGTTGTGTGGTATTGAACTAATTTTGATTGTCATACTAGAGCATAAAGACAGTTCACGAACACTGGTTAAATATTATGGGTTACTCTAAAATGAGTGTTCAGCCTTCCAAGTAGCCAGGACTACAGGTGTGGGTCACCACACCTAGCTAATTTTTATGTTTTTAGTAGAGACGGGATTTCGCTATGTTGGCCAGGCTGGTCTTGAACTGCTGACCTCAAGAGATCTGCCCACCTTGGCCTCCCAAAGTGCTTGGATTACAGGCATGAGCCATGTACTCTGCCAAAAGTGAAATATTATTTCATCTTAAAGAAGGAATTATTCTTAAGAAATAGAGGGTTAAGTGATATCACCAAGTCATGAGTATATTTTTGTGCAGAAACTTACAGACGCTGAAGAAGCTTTTTCTTGTTTTTTTTGTTTGTTTGTCTGGTTTGTTTTTTCTTTGAGACGGGGTCTCATTCTGTCACCCAAGCTAGAGTGCGGTGGCATGCAATTAGGGCTCACTGCACTCTTGACCTCAGGTGATCCTCCTGCCTCAGCCTCCCAAGTAGCTGGGATTACAAACGTAAGCCACCATGCCTGGCTAGTTTTCTTTCTATTTTTAGTAGAGATGGGGTTTCACTGTGTTGGTCAGGCTGGTTTTGAACTCATTATTTCAAGTGATCTAACCGCCTTGGCCTCCAAAAGTGCTGGGATTACAGGCATGAGCCACCTCGCCCGGCCATTACTTGTATTTTCATATAACTTCTCATGTTTTCATATGTTATTCTTACTGTATTTGTGAGGGCAGGAACTGAATTTTATTCTTTGTGTTAATTGTGTGCATCACACAGTTGATTATCATTAAATTTTGAGTAAGTGAATGAATGAAATGAAGAGGTAGGAAGGTTCTGTGGAACAGGTGGAATGTTAAAAGTGTGTACAGTTTGGATAGGTATAGTGGAAGGCATTCTAATTATTAGTTGTCATTCCTTGTTTTTAGAAGGCAGCAAAAGATTATCATATCCCCTAAAGAATACCTAGCTTCCAAATTATTTACCTTGTGTTTTTCTAGGTATGAATTTATATTCCCGCAGTTTAGAACTGCTAGTATCTCTTAAGGTTTAAGAAGATAGCAACATTGATTTGTTCATTCTTTCCACAAATGTTTATTGTGCTAGGTTCTAGATAGATCTGGGCTGGCCAGTGCAGTAACCACTAGCTGTAAGTAGCAGCTATTTAAGTTAATTAATATTAAATAAAATTGAAAGTTTAGTTCCTTAACTGCATTAGTCGTGTTCCAGGTGCTCTATAGCTACATGTGGTTACTGGCTGCATTTTGGACAGTGAAGTTATAGAAGATTTCCATCATCTTAGCATTGAATAATGCCCATCTAAATACTGGGGATATTAAACAAACAAACATCTGGTCCCTGTCTCAGCCTAGTTTCTGAAACCAGAAGAATCGACAGACACTGCTAGAATTGAATCAGACTAATATATGAATGACAAACCTGATTCGCATAGAGGTTTTTCTTTATTGTTAACTTAGTTAATCTATAATTGTTGGAATTTCAGTTGAAGGTATTGAGTTTCAAAAGAAGTGAAAAAACTTAAACGGTAACAGACCCTGGAACCCACCCAGTAAGTCAGGGAGCTTTGCTAAGGAGTCTGTTCTTAGCAACTATAAACTGTATCTCTTTTTTTCCTCCCAAAGAAAGAAATGAACTTGCAGGATTTTTTTTTGTTGTTGTTGTTATTAAAAATAAAATGTTCCTGTAACAGTGGGGCTTCTAGCAGCATGTTAAGGCAGGGTTGAAAGTCACTCATAAGTTACTTCTTTTTTTTTATAGTGGGGGCTGCCTATATTGTGTTATTCATTATGTTATGTAAAAGATAAAACTTACAAAATAGTCTCAGTTCTACATTTTATTTTTATCTGGAATTTTATGTGGAGAAATTTGCAATTAAGGTATAAGGTCAGGGATTCATGGTTTTAGAATTCTACCCCCTCTGTTGGTGTAGTACTGTTACTATGTAGAATTAGTACCTTTTGGGGGTGGGGCAGAAGAGGAGAAGAGAATGTTAACGTATAGGTTTCCTTTACTTGATTATAAAAGAAGTATTTGTCATATATTTGAAAAACAAAGTATAAAGGAGAAAAAGATGACCCAGATACTGTCACTATCATCATTTGTCTCTATTTTCCTCTAGTGTCTCTTTTCTCACATCTATATGATTAGTATGAAATGAAGGTTCTGCTTCTTTTGTCTTATTTAATAAAATGGCTTTTGTAATGGCATAATGTCACTTGAGTGAAATGTAGCCTGAATTGTGTTTCATTCCTCCATTTTGTGTATTTAAGTTCCTTTGGGCATTTTGCTGTAGTTCCTTATATTGAAGTTTTATGTTTGGCTATTCTAGCAGGTGCCTGCCACTATTCATATGCCTTCAGTAAAGAAGAGGCTTCATCTGCTAGGAAAAGTCCTAATCAATTCCGAATTACTGGTTTGGTTAGGAATGAAGTATTGAAGATAAAAGTCTTACATAATGAGCAGCTGTTGCATCAATCCTAGGAGTCGATGGGTCATAGATACTAGAAACAGATTTCCTTCCATTCTGAATGTCCTTAGGGGTAAAACATTTTTTAAACATCTGATTATTTCCTTAAATAGATCAATAGGAATTGAATTGATAGGCCAGAGTTTTTAAATTTTGAAACTTCTTGACATATATCACCAAGTTGTTTTCCAGAATAAAAGGTGCCAATTTATACTCCCAAATCCAGGGTACACTCAACAACCTAGAAATAGAAGAGAACTGCCTCAACCTGATAAAGGACATCTTATGAAAAACAGGGGTAGCTGCTTCTACCACTTCTATGCAGCATTGTTCTGGAGGTTCTTGCCAGGGCAATTAGGCAAGAAACTGAAATAAAAGGTGTCCAAATGGGAAAGAAAGTAAAATATCTTTGGTTTGTGTGTGTGTTTATATGTGTGTGTGCGTGAAAATATAGAAAATCCTATGGAATCCACCAAAACAGTGGACCCCAACCTTTTTGACACCAGGGACCAGCTTTGTGGAAGGTCATTTTTCCATGGACTGTAGGGGAGGTGGGGGATGGTTTGGGGCTGATTCAAGCACATTACATTTATTGTGTACTTTATTTTTATTAGTATTGTAATATATAATAAAATAACTCACCATAATATTGAATCACTGGGAGCCCTGGGCTTGTTTTCCTGCAACTAGATGGTCCCATCTTGGGGTGATGGGAGACAGTGACAGATCATCAGGCATTAGATTCTTGTAAGTAGTGCGCAGCCTAGATCCCTCACATGCACAGTTCACACTAGGGTTTGTGCTTCCATGAGAATCTAATGCTGCTGCTGCTCTGATAGGAGATGGAGCTCAGGCAGTAATGTGTGCATTGGGGAGTGACTGTAAAATACAGATGGAGGGCCAGGCATGGTGGCTCAAGCCTGTAATCTCAGCACGTTGGGAGGCTAAGGCGGGCAGATCACTTGAAGTCGCAGGAGTTTGAGACCAGCCTGAACAAAATGGGGAAACCCTGGCTCTCCTAAAAACAGAAAAATTAGTCGGGCATGGTGGCATGCACCTGTAATCGTAGCTACTCAGGATGCTGAGGCAGAAGAATCACTTGAACCCTGGAGGCAGAGGTTGTAGTGAGCTGAGATGATGCCACTGCATTCCAGCCTGGGTGACAGAGTGAGACTCCATCTCAAAACTAAATAAAAAACAGTTGGAGCTTCATTCATCTGCTTCTCATCTGCTGTGTGGCCCGATTCTTAACCAGGCCACAGACCAGTACTAGGATTGGGGATCCCGGCACTAAAAAACTGTTAGAACTAATAAGTTCAGCAAAGTGGCAGCATATAAGATCGATATACAGAAATCAGTTGTTCTGTATACGAGTAATGAACAAAGTAGAATTAAGAAAACAATTTAACTTAAAAAGGCCTTAAAGATAATAAAATATCTCAAAATAAATGGACGAAAGAAGTGTAAAGCATATATCTTGAATACTAGAACACATCATTGAAAGAAATTAAAGAAGACTGAATGGAAAGACATTCCATGTTCATTGATTAGAAAATTTAGTATTAAGATGGCAATACTTCTCAAGGTGATCTACATATTCAACACAATTCCTGTCAGATCTCAGCTGACTTCCTTTCAGAATCTGACAAGCTGATTCTAAAATTCATATGCAAATTCAAGAGAACTAGAATAGCCAAAAGAATCTTAAAACGGAAGAACAAAGTTGGAACCCTCACACTTCTCAATTTTAAATCTTCCTGCAGGCTGGGCACTGTTGCTCATTCCTGTGATCCCAACCCCTTGGAGGCCAAGGCAGGAGGATCACTTGAGTCCAGGAGCTTGAGACCATCCTGGGCAACATAGTGAGACTCCATTTCTATTTTGATAAATTTATACAAGTTAAAAAAAAATTCCTATAAAGCTAGAGTGCTCAAGATTTTGTGTACTGGCATTATGATAAACATATAGATCAATAATGTAATTGAGAGTCCAGAAATTAAGTCCACACGTTTTATAAGCTCAGTTGATTTTCGACAGGGTGGCAGGACGATTCAGAGGGAAAGAATAGCTTTTCAACATCTGGTGCTGGGATAACTGATTATCTACACACAAAAGAATGAAGTTGGACCGCTTCATACCTCATATAATAATTAACTTAAAATGGATCAGTGACTTTAAATGTAAGAGATAAAACCATAAAGCTATTAGAATGAAATATGGGAATAAGTCTTTATGATCTTGAATTGGGCAGATGCTTATAAGACATGACACCAAAAGCAGGAGCAACAAAAGAAAAAAATAGATATTATTGAACTTCATCAAAATTAACTTTTGTCCTTTAGTGGACATTATCATGAACGTGAGAAGACAACACTTAGAATGGGAGAAAATATTTGTAAATCGTATGTTTTATAAGGGACTTGTATCTTAAATGTATAAAGAACTCTTAGAACTAAATAATGAAAAAAGACAACCTGATTAAAAAGTGGGCAAAGGATGTGAATAGATATTTCTCCAAGAAGATATGCAAATGGCCCATAAGCACATGAAAAGATGTTCAAGAACTTAGCTTTTAGGGATATGCAAATCAAAACCACAGTGAGATACCTCTTTATACCCATTAAGATGGCTATTCTAAAAAAATAACCACCACCAACACCAAAAAAAAAAAAAAAAAAACCCTAGGAAATAGTGTTGGTGAGGATGTGGAGAAATTGGAACCCTTACTCATTGCTAATGAGAGTGTACAATGGTGCAGCTGCTGTGGAAAACAGTATGGCCTTTCCCCCAAAAAAATCAGAAATATAATTCTAGAAATTCTACTACTGGATCTTCAAAAGAATTGTCACTAGGTGTGGTGACTCATAGCTATAGTTCCAGTGCTTTGGGAGGAGGCCAAGGTGGGAGGATAACTTGAGTCCAGGAGTTCAAGGCCAGCCTAGGCAACATAGCAAGACCCCATCTCTTCAGAAAATTAAAAAATTAACGAGGTGAGGTGGCACGTGCCTATAGTCTCAGCTACTGAGCAGGCGGGAGGGTCACTTGAGCCCAGGAGTTTGAGGCTGCAGTGAGCTATGATCATTCCATTGCACTCCAGCCTGGGTGACAGAGTGAGACTTTGTCAAATAAAACATTTAAAAAATAATAAAAAATTGAAGACTGGGCATGGTGGCTCACACCTGTAATCCTAGCACTTTAGGAGGCCAAGGTGGGTCGATACCTGAGGTCAGGAGTTTGAGATCAGCCTGGCCAACATGGTGAAACCCTGTCTCTACTAAAAATGCAAAAATTAGCTGGGTGTGGTGGTGGGCACCTGTAATCCCAGCTACTCAGGAGGCTGAGGCAGGAGAATTGCTTGAACCCTGGAGGTGGAGGTTGCAGTGATCCGAGATTGCACCACTGCACCCTAGGCTGGGCGACAGAGTGAGACTCTGTCTCAGAAAAAAATAAAACAAATAAAAAATTGAAAACAGCCTCTCAAAGAGATTTGTAAGCTCATGTTCATAGCAGCATTATTCACAGTAACCACAAGGTGGAAGCAATCCATGTGTCCTTGGATGGAAGAATTGATAAGCCAAGTGTGGTGTGTACATACAATTAAGTACTGTTAAGCCTTGAAAACAAAGGAAATTTTTATACATGCTACAACACGGATGTATCTTGAGGACATGCCAAGTGAAATAAGCCAGTCACAAAGATAATATATGTATGTTCTACTTATATGAAGTACCTACAGTACTCAGATTCATAGAGACAGACAGTAGAATAATGGTTACTAGGGGCTTAAGGGAGAGGGGGAATGAGGAGTTACTATTTAATGAGTAGAGTTTCAGTTTTACAAGATGAAAAGAGTTCTGGAGAGGGGTGGTAGTGATGGTTGCACAACAGTGTGAATATGCTAATGCCACTGAACTATACACTTTAAAATGGTCAAGATTATGTTATGTGTATTTCACCACAATTAAAAAATTAAGAGATGAAGTGATACATGCTACAATTTGGATAAACCAAGAAAACATGCTAAGTGAAAGAAGCCAGTCACAACAGACTATTATGCGATTCCATTTATATGAAATGTCTAGAATAGGTGCCAAATAACATCAGAATATAGATGGATGATTGCCAGAGACATGGGGAGGGGATTGGAAATGGAGAATGACTGCTAATGCGTATGAGGTTTGTTTTTAGGGTCATGAAAATGTCCTGAAACTCGTTGTGGTGCAGCAGAACTCCAAGTACACTCAAACCAGTTGAATACTTTAAGTGGTTGAATGTATGATATGTGAATTATATCTCACTAAAGCTATTATTTTAGGAAAAAACCATAACTGGTTCCTATGAGTTCTGTGTTTAATGAAAATATAGTGCAAATTGAGAGGAATAAATATTGTGGTGGAAGGGGCATCTCTTATAAAAGATGAGATTGTAAAGGTAGGCTAGTACCCAAATTGGTGTTAGACCTTGAATACTATGCCAAGGAACCAAAATATCAAAACACTTTTTTCAAAAAATAATACAGTGCTTATTGTACATTTTAATCAGCATTTGTAGTGATTTTATTTCATCTTTGGGCGTTTGATAGGCAAAAAATACTGTCTTTTTATTACATGTTTTTTAATTTCTGTGGTGCTTGAATAGTTTCTTATACTTCTAGGCCATTTATATTTCTCTCTTTTATTTGAGACAGGACTTCACCCTGTCACCCAGGCTATAGTGCAGTGGCGCAGTCGTCTTGGCTTACTGCAGCCTTAACCTCCTGTTTTCAAATGATCTACCCACCTCAGCCTCCCGAGGAGTTGGGATGACAGGCACATACCAGCACGCCTGGCTCATTTTTGTAATTATTTGTAGAGATGTGGTTTCACCATGTTGCCCAGGCTGGTCTCAAACTCCTGGGCTCAAGTGATCTGCCTGCCTTGGCCTCCCAAAATGCTGGGATTACAGGCGTGCACCACTGTGTCCAGTCCATTTGTATTTCTTTAAACATACATTTCATGTTTAGGTCCTTTGCTCTTTTTTTCTTTTTTTTGAGGCGGAGTTTCACTTTTATCGCCCAGGCTGGAGTGCAATGGCGTGATCATGGTTTACCACAACCTCCACCTCTTTGGGTTCAAGCAATTCTGCTGCCTCAGCTTCCCAAGTAGCTGGGATTACAGGCATGTGCCACCACGTCCGGCTAAATTAGTATTTTTAGTAGAGACAGGGTTTCTCCATGTTGGCCAGGCTGGTCTCGAACTCCTGACCTCAGGTGATCCACCTACTTCGGCCTCCCAAAGTGCTGGGATTACAGGCGTGAGCCACCGCACCTGGCCCTTTGCTCTTTTTTTAACTAGGGTATTAGTGTTTTTCTTAATTGATTTTGAGTATATGTTTTACATAGTAAAAATGTTCCATCTTTTGACTGAATCACATTAAAAGCTATTCAGGCATCTGGTTTTCTTGTTCTCCATGTGTTGCTTATGTTAGTGATCAATTATTTTTTTTTGAGGGGGGGTGAGTTGAGAAGAAAATATTTATAAAATAGATTATAGTCTGTTCCAGAATAATAATCAGTAGAAGATAAAGGAATGTGTTTTAGTTAAGATACTCCAAATAATGTTTTAAGGGAAAAAAGCTCAATTCTTAGTTTAGAGTGACTTTCTTCTGGGTTTCAAAGAAATGTAGAGTTAGTACCATGTGTTGAAATTTAAAGAACATATTAAGAGATCAGAATGTGTTAGATGCCCATCAGGAGATGATCCGTGGGAAAGGGACTGTTAGTGGTTCAATGGAAAAGGAAACTGTGGGCAAATAGGAAAGGGAGTTGGATAGGAATGGAAAGTAGAGTGGGGAGTGCATTTTCCCATGTCACTATTTCCTGAACAGTGCACTAGAGCACTAGAAATACTTGCTCTTGGAACAGGTGGTGTAAGGTAATAGTGATGGTATAATGGGTTAAGAACATGAATTAGAATTCTATTCTGTTTCCCTCATCTGGAAAATGTGGTAGTAGTTGCCTGTCTCTTGGGTTTGTTGTGATTATTTAGTAATATAGGGCATGTGAAATACTTCACATAGAATATGGCACATAGTAAGCACACAGCGGTAAAGTTTAGCTTGGTAGCAGATTGATTTTGAGGGCAGAAGTAGATCATTAATATAATATTTATTAGGCAGGTAGGATGGAATTTTGGAAGAAATAAAAATTTTAGTTTTAGTCCTCTAGTGAAATTTTATTATGTGGCGATCAGACATCAGGAATGGAGTTGATCCAGAAGTTAAAAAAAATAAAAAAAGACACCTTTTCTGAAAGCTTAGAAGCAGTCTCTAATTATTAATAGTAAAAGTTGTCAAGAAAAGTGAAGAGTTTCAGTCACATCTGACTAGCCGTGAGTGATTGATTAACTCACCAGAAAGAAAAAAATGAGTCATTGGTTGTGATCAAACCCAAACTGGCAGTGAAAAGACTGAGAATTGAAACTCAGGAGCAGATAATAAGGGAAATGCAAAGAGCAGATGCCTTGATATAGGTTAGAAATGGAGAGTAGAAGAGGAAGTTAAGGAGCATATCCTCTGATGTTGAGATTACTTCAGCCAACAAGAACAGATAAAATTCTGCAGTTAAATTCTGTACTGGGAGAAATGCCAGCAGTGAGAGTGGTGGAAGTGGCAGAGTGGTATTTAGAGGATAGTAAGCTAAAAGTTACCTGTTATGTTGCTCTGCAGTTTTGGAGCCCTCTTGGAGGAAACTAATGATGAACTGCTGTTCTTCATTGCGAAAATTAGAGGACAGTGAGGCTAGGGGAATTGTTTAACTTCTGCCACTTAGTAGTTGTGTGAACGTGGGCAAATTAGTGTCTCTGAGCTTGAGTGCTACATGAAGATCGTAATACATTTTTGGTTATTGTGAGGCATAAATGCAGCAATATGTGAAGTATTTTCACCATTCTTTCTTCATGATTGCCATTAGAGTCAACCTATATGTACTAGGATGTCACTCTTACCATGCCATGTGATAGGAGAGACTTTGTATAGTAGTTGATGCATCATGCAATTACCATATAAAACTTTCAGGTTTCTTACCTGTTTTAGTTGGTGTTAGAATTGTGTTGAAAGTCAAATGTTAAGGTTTGGGAGTATTGTACCAGGTGTTATATATTTTTAGAAATATATCCTCTGATGTTGAAGTGAAATATGAACTGGGGCATAACTTTTCTTTTAAACAAGGAGGTGCAGTTCTCCTTTATACCTGATTAAAGATTTACTATAAAAGAACATAAGGCAGGGCAATAAGAAAAAATAATTTCTGGTAAATGTAAGAAAAAATATCCAGCCTTACCATAATAAAATAAATGTAATTTAAGTGATACAGACTTTTTACCTGTCAAAAAGTGGTAGTGTTTTTAAATTTTTTTCTCACTTGATTTTTTTAGAATTATAAAATTATCATTTTTGGTTTAGTTAAAACATTGGAAATGTAGAAATAAAAAGCATAAATGAATAGAAGGGGAATATGCATATGTAGCAGATAAGAATACCATGGTCAGTGGTGAAGAGACATTAGAGTTGCACTTTTTGTTTCTTTATACACAAGTTTTTTTGTGCAAAACAAGCATATGCATTATTCTATTCATGAATTTTTTCAAAATTGAGGCATTAATATGCAATATTCTGTAAAATAGAAATCTTTATGTGCCATGATATAGCCACTTAAAAAACAGAGGTAGTATTCTGTAATTTGGATATATTTTATATTTTATTGGGCTTGTGCATATAGATGGATATTTTGGTTATTGATTTCTAGCTTCTACTAACAGTGCTTTACCAAACATCATTAAGTGTAAATCTGTGTGTATGTTGTTTGAGACTTTCGTAGGATACATTTCTAAAAGTGAAATTGCTAGTTAAATGATAGAGTTATTTTGTATGTTAATAGTTATAGCCAAATTAACTTATAAGAAGTTTATTCAATTTTTTTACATTCTAATCAAAATTTTATGGGAATACCTAATTTAGTGAAACACAGTATATTATTGACTTTCTGATTTTGCCCATCTGCTAAGAGAAAATAACACCTTTTTCACTGTTGTCTGTGAAATCAAACCTTTTTATCCATAATTTTTGCCATTTCTTCTGTGAATTTGCCTGTTCTTTTGACATTTTCTTACTGATTCGAGAGAGATTAAAATACAGCTGTTAATGTTTTATGTGTTTCATGTGTCAGATAATTTTCCCATTTTTATTGCTTGCCCTTAACTCTGTTTTTCTGTATTCTTTGTTATTTAAATCTTTATGTGGTCATGTCTGTCTGTTTGGGTTTTTTGGAAAGGTGGTTTCCCTCATGCTTAGGAAGGCTGAATCCTTGGCAGGTATTTAAAAAAAAATTCTATTATGGTTTGGAAAAATATTTAGATGTCTTCATCTTTTTTTTTTAATCTTACACTGTTCTACCATCTTTAGCCCATGTGAAATTCCCACATGTTCTTTTTTTTTTTTTTTTTTGAGACAGAGTTTTGCTCTTGTTGCCCAGGCTAGAGTGCAATGGGGCGATCTTAGCTCATCCCAACCTCCGCCTCCCAGGTTCAAGAGATTCTTCTGCCTCAGCCTCCCAAGTAGCTGGGATTACAGGCATGCACCACTACACCCGGCTAATTTTGTATTTTTACTAGAGACAGAGTTTTTCCATGTTGATCAGGCTGGTCTAGAACTCCTGACCTCAGGTGATCTGCCCACCTCCCAAAGTGCTGGGATTATAGGCATGAGCCACCACGCCTAGCCCCCACTTTTTAAAAATTCCCACATATTCTGAGCATTCCTGTGTCACTGGTGTGTTTGTGTATCCTGCTACCATATCATATTGTTTTAATTATCACCACCCGATAGTGTATTTTAATTTGTGGTGGATAAAGGTCTCCTTCTCTTTCCCCCTTAAAAAAAAAGATTTTATTTTTATACATGTTAGATGGATAGGAGGTCTGAAAACATACTGATGGAAATTTGGCTACAATTACATTGACGTTAGTGTGGGGAGGAAGAAGTCTTTTAAAAAATTGATCAGGGTATGGGATCATTGACAAGCATATTAATATAATGCTGCTGGAGAGTAAAAATTGTTAGAGAGTAATTAAGGACATAGTATAGAAACTGGCATGTGCTAATGACTACATAAACTTTTATGTTAGTATTATAATAATTATTTCTTAAAATAGAATGTGTTCTTTAACTCTGCAATTGTATTTTTGGAAACATAAGGAAGTAATCATACCCAAGAGAAAACAAGTCATTATATCAAAAAGATACCTGCATGCATATGTTTATTGCCGCATACTTCATAGTTGCAAAGGTATGGAAGCAACCTAAGTGCCATCAGCCAATGAGTGGATAAAGAAAATGTGGTTTGTATACACCATGGAATACTGTGCAGCCATAAAAAGAAACTAGAGTGTCTTTTGCTGCAACTTGATGGAACTGGAGGCCATTATTCTAAGTGAAGTAACTCAGGAATGGAAAATCAAATACTGTTAGGTTCTCACTTATAAGTGGTAGCTAAGCTATGGGTATGCAAATACATACAAAGTGGTATAATGGATGTTGTAGACTCAGAAAGTGGGAGAGTGGGAGGCAGGGTACAGTGAATACTACTTGGGTGACAGGTGCACTAAAATTTCAGACTTTACCACTATGCAATGCATCCATGTAACCAAAAACCACTTGTACTCCTAAAGCTATTAAAATTGAAAAAAAAATTTAAAAAGTAATCAGGGCTAGATATAGCTACAAGAATGTTCTTCATTGTATTGTTTATAATAACAAAATGTTAGCAGCAACATAAATATCTCAACAATAGAGAATTGTTGAACAGAACTATGGTATATTATTACTATAGAATGCTATATAGTTATATATATTATGTAAAAGTTAAATTATAAGGAAGGTTATTCACACTGTTTACAAAGGACTAGGTAAAGTTTAATACAAATTTTTGTTAAAATTTATTTTAGGAACACAAAACTTTTGAGGGTGATGGATATATTTACTAAATTGTAGTCACAGTCTCATGGGTACATACCTCTGTGTGAAAACTAATTAAGTAATTCCCTCTAAATACATGCAGCTTATTATTGTCACTTAACACATTGAAGCTGTAAAAGAAAATTTTCTGTTAAAATGTAATAAACTTAAGCTGAATTATTCAGTTTATTACTTTAAGAAAGAACCAGTAGGATGTATATTTACATATGTAGAGAGAGAGAGATTTATTTTAAGGAATTAAGTCACACAGTTGTAGAGACTGGCAAGTCTGAAATTTGTAGGGCTGGCCAGCAGTCTTGAGTCTGAAGGTAATCTGGAATCAATTTTTTCCTTTTTGGTGGACCTCATCCTTTTCTTTCAAGGCCTCAACGGCTTAGATGAAGCCCACTCACATTGTGAGGGTTCATCTTCTCTCCCCAAAGTCTTCTGATTTAAACATTAATCCTGTGTAATAAACACCTTCATAGCAACATGTAGACTGGTTTTGACCAAGCATCTGGGCACTATAGCCTAGCCAAGTTGGCACATAAAATTAACCTTCAAACTGTAACAGGATGATTTTGGCAGAATAACAAAATACCCAACTGAGAGAGTTTTAAATCGTATGAGAATCTGTTAGCTTACATGAGAAGAGACCCAGAGATAAGGGCAGGGTTTAGGGTTGATTGAGTTAGTGTCATAAAGATGTTATCAGAAACCCAGTGTATGCCATAATGTATGCTCCATTCTCACTCCTCGAGAATCTGGGTAACAGAAACTGAATGATTTTTGCACTTTGGTGAACTTTTTTTGTTATTTGTCTCTGGCTTTAAACGTGTTTTCTGAAAGTGAACTGCAATTTTACAGTATGGTCTAGATTTAATATAAGTGATAAACTTTCAACTTTCTTTTTTTTTTTTGAGACTGGATCTTGCTCTGTCACCTAGGCTGGAGTGCAGTGTCGCAATCTCTGCTCACTACAACCTTCACCTCCTGGGCTCAAGGGATTCTCCTGCCTTAGTCTCCTGAGTAGCTGGGACTGCAGGTGCATGCCACCATGCCCAGCTACTTTTTGTATTTTCGGTAGAGATGGGGTTTCTTTGTGTTGCCCAAACTGATCTCTAACTCCTGGGCTCAAGTAATCTGCCCATCTCAGCCCCCCAAAGTGCTGAGATTGCAGGTGGGAGCCCCTGTGCCCGGCCCAGATTGTTTTATCGCCTCATATTATTTCTGCAGCAGCCACTTTACCAACCAGGATTCCTTTATTGTTACTTTCATACTCCTTCACTCTTCATTTTTGAAGCTCTCCGTTTTCCTCCTGCTGTTCCCTCAATGTGTTTTTTTGCATAAGAAAGGCTGAACTGGCATGCTGCTCTTACAATGTTAACAGTGATTGCATTTGTCTCAGAATGTTATTGAGGTTACACATACGTCTTGCTACACTTCCAACTCTTTTAGCAGACATTATATTAAATAATGGCAGTTCAATGGAATATTCATAATTAAACTAAATAAAAGTTGCTTAAATATAACATATACTTTTAAGATGGTAACAGTATAGCTATAGGTGAAATACTTTGTAGGTAAAATTTTGAAAAAGCAAGGTAGCTTTGAAGGATAAGATTATTTTAAATAGATTAAAAAGTTTAAAATCTGAAATTCCCAAAGATCAGTTTATATGCTTTCTTAGAAATAATAATTTTGGCTAGGCGCAGTGGCTCACGCCTGTAATCCCAGCACTTTGGGAGGCTGAGGTGGGTTGATCACTTGAGGTCAGGAGTTTGAGACCAGCCTGGCCAACATGGTGAAATCCCGTCTCTACTAAAAATATAAAAATAAGCCAATGTCGTGGCACATGCCTGTAGTCCCAGCTACTCGGAAGGCTGAGTCAGGAGAATCACTTGAACCCAGGAGGTGGAGGTTGCAGTGAGCTGAGATTGTGTCACTGCACTCCAGCCTGAGCAACAGAACGACTCTTGTCTCAAAAAAAAAAAGAAAAGAAAAGAAATAATTATTTTTATCTGTTTTAACTCAATAATTCTCTTATACATAGACCTCCAAAAAGTTTTTGAAAATATCACTAAAAAAGGAGACTAACATACTTTTTTTGGAAAACTAATTAGAAACTTAACAAAGCTTAAAAAGTAGTGTTTTATTTAATTAAAATATATAATGCTTACTGTGGGCCAGACACTGCTTTAAGCTATTTACAAATATTCATTTAATCATCATAACAAATCTAAGAAGGATAGAGAAGGAAATGAGATACAGAGGTATAGGAAAAGTTTGAATTATTTGATCATACACTAAATATCTATGTGAAAAATAGCGACTAAAAATATTCTTTTCAAGCAGATAGTCATTTCTGTTTGTTTAATTTTAACAATGTAGAGAATCTCATTATTTATCAAGGTATATTTATGGGAAAATGTGTTTAGAACTCAAGATTTTGAGGCCAGACGCACACCATACCTATTCCCACTCCCAGTTGTGGTGTCCTTAAACGGATTTCTGTTCTTTATACTCCTATCACCTTTCATGTTGCGGGAGCATATTTATTTAGGCAGCTCACTATCACTGGAGGCCTTAAGGCCTGAAATTAGGAATGGAAAACCCTGAGGTAAAGAGCCAGGAGGTCTTAAGTTTTTTAGTTTGAAGGTTGGAGGACCAGTTTCTTTGGGCCTCTTTTTGGTGTAAACACCTCTGGGTTTGAGATAGATATTTGGTTTCAGATTGGCACAGTGACCAGACCTTTCTTTTTTGCCATTTCAGGAATTGATCTAGTTTTTCTTTTCATTGCTACTGCCCCTGTCAGCCACAAACTTCTTGTAAATGTGCATGTATCAATTTTTAGGTTTCCTACCGCTGATACTAATGAGAAACGGAAGACTATGGGTCTCTTCTCTGCCAATACCCATACTACACCTTCTACCTTCAGGCATATTTTTTTCATATCTCGTCCACAGGTCATGACTTTGGGGTAAATAGCCATGTCGTGATAAGATACCTGAATACTTTGAAAAGAAATATTGTAACAAATATTTGTTAAGCACCTGTTATATACCAAATGTTGTAGGTGCTTGGGATAGATAAGGTCTCTAATAATGGCTGAGGATTGGGGCTTGGGTGGGGTTAGGGGAATAGAGGAAATATCTTTTTTTTTTTTCTCTCTCTCTGTCCCAACTTGAACCAGGGTCAAAGGAGAGTAGAGGAATGTCCTGATCCACCCCCATTGATACTGTATGACTTGAGACTCTAATGTTAGCTTAATTTGCTTCCTCCTGTTAAAACTAGAATTGTTTTCTAGCAATTACAGATTAAAAGTAGAGAGATTCATAGGAAGAAATGTTTTTTCTTTTTTTTTGCAGCATTTAGGTAGAATGGTTTTGAATTTCATACAGATGTCCTGAAAACTTTGCAAATTCTGATTCTTTTGTCTTCTCAAGTAAAGATCAGTGCAGTTTTTGCAGCCCTTAGTTTTACAGTCAGAACTGTTAAATCTTGTTTCTGATACTCTCTTCCTTAGTTATTTCTGTTGGATTTGAGAAAGCAGAGTTCTAGTCCAACTTAACTTTTTTTTTTTGAGACAGAGTCTCACTCTGGAGTGCAATGATGCTATCTCAGCTCACTGCAACCTCTGCCTCCCAGGTTCAAGTGATGCTCATGCCTCAGCCTCTTGAGTAACTGGAACTACAGGTATGCACCACCATGCCCGGCGTGTTTCTGGTAGAGAGGAGGTTTCTCCATGTTGGCCAAGTTGGTCCTGAACTCCTGGCCTCAGGTGATCTGCCCACCTCAGCCTCCAAAAGTGTTGGGATTATAGGCGTGAGCTA
Source organism: Ateles fusciceps (assembly GCA_036589455.1). Classification (NCBI taxonomy): domain Eukaryota; kingdom Metazoa; phylum Chordata; class Mammalia; order Primates; family Atelidae; genus Ateles; species Ateles fusciceps. The sequence goes on along the minus strand of JAZHEH010003329.1, from coordinate 9,738,383 downwards.
CTGTGCCCGGTCAACTTTTGATTATACATTTTCATAAGGTATTAGTGGTTGAAATGGTTGATTTTCTGAGACTTTGGTCAGGAAGTTTATACTCTGATATTTTGTCTTTTGGTGTCACACCTGCCCTAGCCTTCAAGCTTGGATTGATCTCTTAATACTAAAACTGCTGGAGAAAAATCATTACAGCCATCTGGGTTATTTTCTTCTCAGATTTATGGTCAACAAAGCTACGACTTAAGGGCTACCAAACTATCCTTTTATTTGTCCTTAGTCAGCTCTGTCTTCAATTCTGCAAAGCAAAGATTCTTGTTCAGCTTCTGTTTCTTTTCTCTTAAGTAGAAGACATTGCTTCATTTTCTGCAGGGTAAGTCAGACCAGCCAAGAACTCTCAACTTTTAACTTTCAATGCATTTACCTCACTCTGTACTCGTTTTACTCATTCAGAGGAAGTAATATTTCTCTTTCCTACTTGAAGGTGATTCCCTCAAGTTCTTAGGTACTTTGGTGTGTGTTATCTCTTCTGTATTTTCAACTGCTTCCCTCTCCAACTCCTTACCTTCAGCAGCAACCCTACCCACATCTTTCCTGTATTAAAACAAAAAAAAACTTTTCTCTAATTTGAGTCTGCTTTATGAATCATTACTCAGTCTTACTACTTCTTTGTTACCAGACTTTGTGAAAGAGTAATCAGTACTTGTTTTGTACTGCCTTGCTTTGTCATTCACCCATTGGTTTGAATTTTCTCACTACTTTATAAAGATAAGTAATTTCTTGCTAAAAGTAACAGCAGTTTCTCAAGTTTTCCTTAGTTGACTTGGCCAGAATTTATTATGTTGACTTGATCTTAAAACTTCTGCCTTTTCTGAAAGAGTTCTATTCAGGTTTGCTTTATCCCTCTCTGGCTATTGCTTCATAGTCTTTCTCAGTGGCTCTTCTCAGGGGGTGTCTGCTTGGTGGTGGTCTTAATAGGCACTTGCTAAGACTAAAGCCTTCTGAATGGATAACTTAGTTCTAAACAGCTTGGTATTTGCCCTACTTTGGGAGAGATGGCATTTGACATGTTTTGGGGCCACCCACCACTGATTTACTTCACTTTCTATAACAGCCTTGGGTTTTTTTTTTTTTTTTTTTTTTTTTTTAGGAATCACCTTTTGTCTGTTCTCAGTCCCTATAGTTGTGAAGCCTACTCTGTTTCTAGGGGTACATGATTCAGCTTGGGCAGTTGGAGCCTTACAATTCTGCTACAAGGTTGAGACTTATGCTGAGATTTCATATACAGAGTGAGATCCTCTTACTTGTGCAGTGTGAGTGTGAGGGTAATCACTTGAGACAGGATGGGTTCTGAGAATAGAGCAAGCACTGAGAAATGGAGAGAAGGAACCTAGGCTCTTGCCATAGGATTTTGATACTTCTATTTTTTTCCATAATTATAATAGATGTTCAGAGGATGAAGAAGTTATCTTTTTTTTTTTTAATTAGTGTACATTGGCTTTCTGTCACTTGCAAGTGTGACATTCCAAGTAAATAAGAAATATGGATTGGGAGGTTCAGTTTGAAATAGCCTTATGTCTTAAAATGCCCCAGCAGCAGAGGGTTGTTCTCTGGTTGATGGGGTTTCCACCAGGGAGAAGTCAGATCCTTTGTGATTCCTAGGACCTCAGATGCTTGAGTTGACTTTTTACCAGGGTTTTTACAGACTTGTTGGTGGGGACAGATACTTAAGGATCTTCTCAGTGAAAAGGATCAGAAATGCAAATAATACAACTATTTATTCCCCTGGTGGTGATATCACTGAGTCTTATTTGCTTTGCTTGTGAGTTTTGAACTAATTGTGACCAACTTTTATTGACTTTTAAATCTGTTGTATTTTAAGGACTTTTAACTATAAATTCTTTAATACTTCTCTTATTAAAATAAAGTTCTTCTGTAAGAAGTGTGAGTTTACTATGACCATGGTAATGCAAATATATATAAATAATATATATAATGATGCAAATACACATGAAGAAAAAATTAATTTCCCATTTTCTCTTGCTACTTTTTGCCCAATCCAGTGTTAACAGCTTACTATGTATCATTGGTGCTTAAAAAAAAAAAGGAAAATAAAAATGGAAAAGTATGTTAGATACACAGTTGAACCTTGAACATGAGTTTGAGCTGCATGGGTTCACTTACATGCAGATTTTAAAAATATATTGGAAAAAAGTTTTAGGAGATTTGTAACAGTTTGAGAAAACTCAGATGAAGCATGTAGCCTAGAAATTTAAAAATTCAGAAAAAGATTACAGTGGTTCACACCTGTAATCGCAGTACTTTGGGAAGCCAAGGCAGGTGGATCACTTGAGGTCAGGAGTTCAAGACCAGCCTGGCTAACATGGCAAAACATTGTCTCTACCAAAAATTACAAGAATCAGCCGGTGTGATGTTACACGTCTGTAGTCCCAGCTACTAGGGAGGCTGAGGCAGGAGAATTGCTTGAACCTGGGAGGTGGAGGTTGCAGTGAACTGAGATCGCACCACGCACTCCAACCTGGGTGACAGTGAAGACTCAGTTTTTTTTTTTTTTTTTTGAGACAAAGAAAAAGATATGTCATGAATACATAGAATTACATAAAATACATGTAGATACTAGTCTATGTCTTAACTGCTATTGGGAAGGCTTCTGGTCAATAGTAGGCTATAAGTAATTAAGTTTTTGGGGAGTGAGAAGGTAAACATGGGGTTTCAACAGTGTGGGGGACTAGTGATCCTAACCTCCACTTTGATCGAGTCTCTCTCTCTCTTTCTCTCTCTCTCTCTCTCTATATATATATGTATACACACACACACATATTATTCTTACTGTCTGAAGTAGTAGATAAGGACACCATTCTTTCAAATCCTTGGTTAGCAGTCTCAAAAGCATTTGTAGCATCTCTTTTAAGTGCTAACCATGTGGGGAGAGTATTTCAGTGGAAGTAGTTATGGCCACTGTATCTTTTCTAGAGATCAAAAGTACCTCACCATTGAAATTAAAAGAGAAATACACACACACACACACACACACACACACACACACACACACACACACACACCGAAAGAGAGAGAGAGAGCTAGAGAGAGAAACAGTCATTCATGCAGTCTGGCATGCAAAGACACACAGAATCTGAGAGTGAGACAAAAAATAGTTTTTCTTCCTTAAAAATCCTGTGTTCATTCTTGCCACCCCTGCAACTCTGGCAACCACTGATTTTTTTTTTTTTTTTTTTTTTTTGAGACAGAGTCTTGCTCTGACACCCGGGCTGGAGTGGAGTGACGTGATCTCACTCAGCTCACTGCAGCCTTAGCATCCTGAGCAGCTGAGATTACAGGTGCGCACCACCACACCCAGATAATTTGTGTTTTTAGTACAGATGGGGTTTTGCTGTGTTGGCCAGGCTGGTATGGAACTCCCTGACCTCAAGTGATCTACTCGCCTTGGCCTTCCAAATTGCTGGGATTGCAGGTGTGAGCCACTGCAACCTGCCATTGAGTTTTTAAAAAAACTATCCATAATTTTGCCTTTTCCAGAATGTCGTGTAGTTGGACTCATACAATATGTAGACTATTCAGATTGGCTTCTTTTACTTAGCAGTATGCACTTAAGCTTCCTCTGTGTCTCTTAGTGGCTTTATAACTCAGTTCTTTTTATCGCTCAGTAGTATTCCATTGCATGGGTGTGCCACAGCTTGTTGAACCATTCACCCACTGAAGGATATTTTGGGTACTTCCAAGTCTTGACAGTTATGAGTAAATATTTGTATGCAGGTTTTTGTGTGGAGATGTTTCAACTTCTTTGGGTAAATACCAGGGATTGATGGATTATATATAGTAAGAAAATGTTTAGCTTTGTAAGAAACTGCCAAACTGTCTTCCATAGTGTCTGCATAAGCAATAAATGAAAGTTTCTGTTGTTTCACATTTTTTACCAGCATTTGGCCTTGTCAGTTTGGATTTTTGCAATTCTAATAGATATGTAATGGTATCTCTTTGTTGTTTTAATTTGCTATTCTCTGATGAAACATGATGTTAAGGCCGGGTGTGGTAGCTCACACTTGTAATCCCAGCATCTTGGGAGGCCGAGGTGGGTGGATCATTTGAGGTCAAGGAGTTCAAGACCAGCCAGGGCCAGCATGGTGAAACCCTGTCTCTGCTAAAAATACAAAAATTCAACTGGATGTGGTGGTGTGTCCCTGTAGTCCCAGTTACTTGGGAGGCTTGAGGAAGGAGAATTGCTTGAACCCAGGAGGTAGACGTTGCAGTGAGCTGAGGTCATGCCACTGGACTCCATCCTTGGCAACAGAGCGAGATCCTGTCTCAAAAAAAAAAAAATGATATTAAGCATTGTTTCACTTGCTTATTTGCCATTGGTGTATCTTCTTTGGTGAGATGTCTGTTTAAATGTTTTGCCTTCTTTTTAATTGGGCTGTTTATTTTCTTTTTTCCTTCTTTTATTTTGGAGACAGGATCTTGCTCTGTCACCCAGGCTGGAGTGTGGTGGCACAGTTATGGCTCATTGCAACCTCAAACTCCCAGGCTCAAACAGTCCTCCCACCTCAGCCTCCTGAGTAGCCAGGACTATGGGCATGCACCACCACGCCTGGCTAATTTATTATTGTTATTTTTTGTAGAAATGGGGTCTTGTTATGTTGCCCAGGCTGCTCTCCAATTCCAGCCTTCAAGCTATCCTTCTGCCTCGGCCTCCCTAAGTGTTAGGATTATAGATGTGAGCCACCATGCCCAGTGGATACCAATCTCCCATTCTCTGACTTGTCTTTTCATTTTCTTAGCAGTGTCTTTTGAAGAGCAGAAGTTGTTGTTGGATTGTTTTGTTTTGTTTTGAGATAGGGTCTTGCTCTGTCACCCAGGCCTAGAGTGTAGTGGTATGACTTTGGCCCACTGCAACCTCTGCTTTCAGGCTCAAGTGATCTTCTGCCTCAGCCTCCCGAGTAGCTGAGACTAAAGGCGCATGCCACTGCACCTGGCTAATTTTTGTATGATTTTTAAAATTTTTTTTGGAGAGACAGGGTTTTGCCACGTTGCCCAGGCTGTTCTGGAGCTCCTGGGCTCAAGTGATCTGTCCACCTCGTTCTCCCAAAGTGCTGGGATTACAGGCATGAGCCACTGCACCCTGCCAAAGAGCAGAAGTTTTAAATTTTAACACTATTCAACTTACTAGTTTCTTCTTTCACATACTGTGATTTTGGTGTCTTACATAAAAAGTCATTGCCAAACCCAAGATCACCTAGATTTTCTTCTATGTTATCTTCTAGAAATTTAGTTTTGCAGTTTACTCTTAAGTCTATGATCCATTTTGAGTTAATTTTTGTGAAAGGTATAAGGTTTGTGTCTAAATTCATTTTGTTCACATGTCAGTGTCCCTTGTTTGAGCAGCATTTGCTAGACTATGCTTTCTCTATTGAAGCGCTTTGACTCCTTTGTCAAAGATCACTTGACGGTTTTTTTAATGGATACATTTCTGAGCTTTTGTGTTCTGTTCCATTAGTCTAGTTGTCTGTTTTTTTCACTAATACCCTACTGTATTAAGGTAGCTTTATGATCAGTCTTAAAGTTGGGTAGTGTCAGCCCTCTAACTTTGCTCTCTTTCAATGTTTTGTTGCTACTCTGAGTCTTTGACTATTCATATAAATGTTAGAATCAATTTGTTGATAATCAACAAAATAACTTGCTGGGATTTTGATTGGGATTGCTTTAAATCCATACATCAAGTTGGGGAAAGAACTGACGTCTTGACAATGTGGAATCTATCTGTATGCATAGAATTTCTCTTCATTCCTTTGATTTTGTTAATTAGAGTTTTGTTATTTTCCTCATTGATAAACATTTTTAAATTTTCAAATTCAAATTGTTCATTGTTGCTATAAAAGAAAGCATCTGTGATTTGGTGTCTGTCATTAATTTGGAGTCAGTTTCAGTCATTGTTGCTTAAATGTTTCTTCTGTTTTTCTTCTCTCCTCTTCCTGTTCCACGTATGTTAAACTTTCTGCAGCTGTCTCATGGTTTTTAGATAATCTGTTGTGTCTTTTTCATTCTTTTTTTTTTGGCATTTCAGTTTTGGAAATTCCTACTCATGTATCTTCAGGCTCACTGATTTTTTTCCCTTAGCCATGTCTACTGTATTGATGTGCTCATCAAATATATTTTTTAAGATGGGGTCTCACTCTGTCACCCAGGCTGGACTGTCGTGGTATGATGATAGCTCACTAACTTTGAACTCCTGGGCTCAAGCGATCCTCCCACCTCATCCTCCTCAGTAGCTGGGACTATAGGTGTGAGCTTCTACACCCAGCCAGAGACATTCTTTTTTTCTGTTATAGTGTTTTTGATTTTAAACATGTCTTTTTTTTTTTTTTGAGACAGAGTCACTCACTCTGTTACCCAGGCTGGAGTGCAGTGGTACGATTTTGGCTCACTGCAGCCTCCGCCTTCCGGGTTCAAGTGATTCTCCTGCCTGAGCCACCCAAGTAGTTGGGATTACAGGCATGAGCCACGATGTCTGACTAATTTTTTGTATTGTTAGTAGAGATGGGGTTTCACCATGTTGGCCAGGCTGGTCTCGAACTCCTGACCTCAGGTGATCCGTCTGCTTCAGCTTCCCAAAGTCCTGGGATTATAGGCGTGAGCCACCGTGCCTGGCCTGAACATTGTTTTTTGATTCTTTCTTAGAGTTTCCATTTCTCTGCTTTTGCATTTTGTCCACTTTTTTTTCATTAGAGCTCTAGGAATATTAATTAGAGCTTTAAAAAAATTCATAGTCTGGCCGGGCGCTGTGGCTTATGCCTGTAATCCCAGCTCTTAGGGAGGCAGAGGCAGGAGGATAGCTTGAGCCCAGGAGTTCGAGACCTGCCTGGGCAATATAGTGAGACCCCGTTCTCCACAAAAAGGAAAAAAACAGACAAAAAAAAAAAAATAAGTGTAACTTCCCTCAAAAAAATTCGTAGTCTGGTAATGCCAATATTTCTGCTGTATCTAAGTCTGACTCTGATGCCTACTTTGTTTCTTCAAACTGTGAAGCATGCTTTTAAATTTTTCATTGAAAGTCAGACATAGTACATGGGATAGAAGGAGCTGAGGTAAATAGGCTTTTAGTGTAAGGTTTTGTGTTTATCTGGCTAGGAGTTAGACTATGTTCACTGTTTGCTGTACCTGTAAGTATCAGAGGCTAAAATTTCCTCTAGTGTTCTTATTTTTATTTCCACTGTTGTCTTTTGGTTTCTCTGGAATTTCTTTTAAATAAGGTCTGAGATGTGCAGTTTGTTTAGTTGTATTCTCCACTTAGTATTCAGGAGCTGTATTTGTATCATGGTAAGGTATAGAGGGAAGGGAACTATTCTATAGTCTAAAGATTTGTTCTCAGTTTTTTAGTGAACCTGTGCCCTTAGACTGTGGTCACCACAAGTACTTTGAATGTTTTGGTTTTTCCCTGCAGTGAGACAGGAGTGCTAGAGGATGCTGGTGGTGGGTATTTCATTCCCCTAAGGATAGAATGCTTTGGAGTTGAATATTTCCCTTCTTCTAGGTTGGTAAGGCTCTGGTAGAACCCTGGTGGGTTAGGCTCTGATAAATAGTTTCTCTTGAAGTCAGGCCTTGTTAAGGACAGAATGTTCTGGGCACATTTTCATCATAACTGCATATCTTTCTCTGATCTTCACTGTGATAATCTGGTAGGGTTTCTGCTTGTTAAAAACTGACAAGATGGGCTAGGCACAGTGGCTCATGCCTATAAACCCAGCACTTTGGAAGGACGAGGCAGCTGGATCACAAGGTCAGGAGTTCGAGACCAGCCTGCCCAATATGGTGAAACCCTGTCTCTACTAAAAATAAAAAAAATTAGCTGGGTGTGTGGTGGCAGGCACCTATAGTCCCAGATACTCGGGAGGCTGAGGCAGGAGAATCGCTTGAACCCGGGAGGCGGAGATTGCAGTGAGCTAAGATCGTGCCACTGCACCCCAGCCTAGGTGACAGAGTGAGACTCTGTCTCAAAAAAAAAAAAAAAAAAAAAACCTGACAAAAATGTGGAGGCCTCTCAGACAGGGTCTGAAAGTTTTTATAATTGAAACTTGTTCACACTGAGCCTCCAGCTCAGTTTAGGGTTTCCTACCCTGCTAATGGTTCCCAAGGATGTTTCTGCTATGGTAAGTTGTGGTTGTCTGTGTCTGCCTGCCTGGCTCGCTCTCTCTGATTTTGGAGGCAGTGGTTTGCCCTGTGACTCCAGTTTCTGTCATGGATCTGAGAAGAGTTGTTGCTTTTCACCTTTTCTTTTATTTTATCGTGAGTATGAAATGGAATTTTTTGACTCCTTAAATTTCAGAGCAGAAGCCAGTGGTCCCCAGGGCTAATTTTTTTTCTATAGTTCACTTTTCATATCAAAGAATACAACATATCTCTAGCTGCATAATATACCACAATGTGGATATACTAGATTTATTCAACCTTTTGTTTATTGATGGTTATTCAAGTTTTCTCAGCTTTTTTTCCATTATAGAAAGTACTATTAAAAATATTCTTGTACATAGCCGGGCATGGTGGCTCATGCCTGTGATCCCAGCACTTTGGGAGGCCAAGATGGGTGGATCACAAGATCAGGAATTTGAGACTAGCCTGACCAACATAGTGAAACCCCTTCTCTACTAAAAATACAAAAATTAGCTGGGCAATTAGCTGGGTGTGGTGGCACGTGCCTGTAGTCCCAGCTTACTCGGGAGGCTGAGGCAGAAGAATCACTTGAACCCGGGAGGCAGAAGTTGGAGTAAGCTGAGACCGCACCATTGCGCTCCAGCCTGGGTGACAGATCGAGACTCCATCTCAAAAATAAAAATAAAAATATTCTTAGACATGTATATTTGCATACTGGTGCTGTTATTTCTTTAGATTTACTCTTTTTTTTTTTTTGAGGCAGAGTTTCGCTCTTATTATCCAGGCTGGAGTGCAATGGCGCGATCTTGGCTCACCGCAACCTTCGCCTCCTGGGTTCAAGCAATTCTCCTACCTCAGCCTCCCGAGTAGCTGGGACTACAGGCTGCGCCACCACGCCCAGCTAATTTTTGTATTTTTTGTAGAGACAGGGTTTCACCATGTTGACCAGGATGGTCTCGATCTCTTGACCTAGTGATCCACCCGCCTCGGCCTCCCAAAGTGCTGGGATTATAGGCATGAGCCACCGTGCCCGGCCCTAGATTTACTCTTAAAAATGGAATAGCTAAGTCAAAGGATATTTGTGTTTTTAGTAATACATATTGTTTAATTATTTGCCCAAACATAGCAGTGTATGAGTTTCCTCTCTTTGGCCGTTACTGGATATTGTCAATCCGATAGATGAGAATAGTACCTCAATCATTGCTTTGATGAGTATACTTTCTTCAAAACTGGTGAGGTATGGAGTATCTTACATATGTTTATTTACCATTATAACTTCCTCTGTGGATTCTTTATTTGTGGACATTGACATTTTTCTTTCAGTTGGGTTATTTGCTATTCCCCTTATTAATCTGAATGTTAGGCACAACTGATAATATTTTTAAAAATTGTATTTCTTTTGGAAAAAGTTGGAAAATAGCAGCATAAAAGAAAGTAAAAATCACTTATCTGTTAACATAGAGATAAACTTCTTTTAGAATTTTGATACCCAACATTTTTCAAAGGATATGTATGTATATCAAATTTCCTATAATAATGAAATTTTTGTGGCATGCTATGTTTCTAAAACTAAATACAATATAGGAAAAATATGGAGCAGTATAAAAATGTTTTTAAAAATGCAGGTCATGACCTATTCAGTTGATTGCGTGACCCACAGATTGAAAAACATTGCCTTAACCCAGGGTTTCCCAGCCCCCGGGCCATGGACAGGTACTGGTCTGTGGCCTCTTAGGAACTGGGCCACATAGCAGGAGGTGAGTGGCAGATGAGCAAGCAAAGCTTCATCTGTATTTACAGTGGCTCCCCATAGTTCCCATAACTGCCTGAGTTCTGCCTGCTATCAGATCAGTGACAGCATTAGATTCTCATGGCAGTACAAACCTTATCGTGAACTGTGCATGCAGGGGATCCAGGTTGTACACTCCTTATGAGAATCCATTGCCTGATGATCTGTCACTGTCTCCCATCATCCCTCAGATGGGACGATCTAGTTGCAGGGAAACCAGCTCAGGGCTCCCACTGATTCTGCATTATGGTGAGTTGGAGTTATATAATTATTTTATTATGTGTTACAATATAATAGAAATAAAGTGTACAAGAAATGTAATGCACTTGAATCATCTCGAAACCATCCCCCCCACCCCCCCCCCATACCCCCATCCCCCAGTACATGGAAAAATTGTCTGCCATGAAACTGGTCCCTGGTGCCAAAAAGGTTGGGAATCATTGCCTTAAACTATATAAATATATAACCTTGGCTTACACCTGTAATCCCAGCACTTCGGGAGGCTAAGGCGATAGGATGGCTTCAGCCCAGGAGTTTGAGACCAGCCTGGGTGATATAGTGAGGCCTCGTTTCTATAAAAATTACAAAAATTAGCCAAGCCTGGTGACACATACCTGTAGTCCCATCTACTGGGGAGGCTGAGGCAGGAGAAGGATCACTTGAGCCCGGGAAGTGGTGGCAAGATTGTACCACTGCACTCCAGCCTGGGCGACAGAGTGAGACTCTGTCTCTAAATAAATAAATTAATACATATACATATACATACATCTATATATAAAACCTTGATAAAAAAATAACCAATTTTAAAATATAGGAACATAAAATTCATCTCTGAATTCAAGATTATTTCAAAGCCTTCTAAAATTTTATTTACATTTTTAAAAGTCTCATTATTACTAAAATATTCAAACATCTCAAAGTAGATGAGGTCAGGAGTTTGAGACCAGCCTGGCCAACATGGTGAAACCCCATCTCTACCAAAGGTACAAAGATTAGCCAGGGTGGTGGCAGGCACCTATAATCCCAGCTACTCCGGAGGCTGAAGCAGGAGAATCACCTGAACCTGGGAGGCGGAGATTGCAGGGAGCTGAGATTGCTTACTGCACTCCAGCCTGGGCGACAGAGCGAGACTCCACCTCGAAAAAATAATTAATTAAGTTAAAATAAAATAAAATACAAAAAATGTAGAGGAAATAATATAATGAACCCCAGTGTTCCCATGCTTCACTTTTATAGTTAACACATTTTGCTAAATTTATTTATCCCTACTTTTAAAAAAAACCTCCTAGATTATTTTTAGGTGAATCTAAGGCTCATTGTATTTTAAAAGTTAGTCTTTGATTATCCAGAGATAACAATCAAATTGTAGTTATATTTAAAAGAAAAGAGACCTTATACTTAACAAAATTGGCAATAATTTTATTTCATCTAATGGTTTACATTCACATTTACCCAGTTGTCTCAGAAATGTTTTTTTATAGCTGCTTTGTTTGAACCTGGATGCAAAAAAGATGTGCATGTTATTCATGATAAATTAGTGTTTTAAATCTCATAATTTATAGTAGCTCTTTTTGCCTTTTAAGCGTTTTATTCCATTTATTTATTGGAGAGTAGACTGCATTTTCAGTTTGGCCAAATGCTTCCTTTGGGTGTTAGTTAGCTTGTTTTTCTATCCCTCATATTTCCTCTAAATAGTAATTAAATCCAGAAGTTTATTTAGATACAAATTCAGTTCTTTGGCAGTTGTACTTAAAAGGTTATGGTGGGAGCTACTATGCAGTTTCTGTGGGCAGGAATTTTGCAGCATCTTGGCTTGGCAGGTTTGGTTTGAGGTCTCTCATAAGATTGCAGTGAGATGTTAGCTAGCATTGTAGTCATTAGAAGGCTTCACTGGGATTGCAGAATCCACTTCCAAGGTGGCTCCCTCACATGGCTAGCAAGTTGTTATCTTGGTGGAAGGTCTCACTTATTTTTTACGTGGGCCTTCCACAAAATTGCCTAAATATCCTGATAGCCTTGGCGACTGGCTTCTCCCAGGATTAATGATCTAAAAAAAGTAAGGTAGACACTGCATGTCTTTGCAACCTAGTCTTGGAAGTCACATTATTCACTCTAGTATTTTTTTGGTCACACAGACCGTCCTTGAATCATTATGGCATGGTATGGATGCTAGATAATCAGGATCATTAAGGACCATTTTGGAGGCTGGCTACTGTAGATGATTTCAATTTTAATTTCAAAGTACAGGATTTATACAGCTTTGACCTTATCTTTCTTGTAAACTAAAAGCCTTAGTTCCTAAAATATTAACATAGCTTGTTTTGTCCTACAGTATACATGTAATAATTTCAAAGTACCTGTAATCTCTGCTGCATGGGAGGCCGAGGCACAAGAATTGCTTGAACCCAAGAGGCGGAGGTTGTAGTGAGCCAAGATTGTGCCACTGCACTCCAGCCTGGGCAACAGAGTGAGTCTCTGTCTTAATAAAAACCAACCAAACAAATAATACATTTAACCCAGTGTATCTAATAGATTATTTCAGCATGAAATCAAGACCACAAATTATTGAGATATTTTATATTCTTTTATTTTGTACTGTCTTCAAAATCTAGTGTGTGTTTTGCCCTCATGGCATTTTCATTTTTTATTTTTTTTCTGTACACTTTTAATAATTCTCAATCAAAGTCATATCAGAACTCATAGCATTTTTTAATGAGCCACGTTTCAAGAGCTCAGTAGCCACATGTGGCTAGTGGTTAGTAGCTACTGCATTGGACCATGCAACTCTAAATGCTTTATTTTATCTAACTGTGTTACATAATGTCACCAGTATCATGTTAAATAACAACAGAGATAGTGAGATATATATATATATATATATATATGATAATTGACTTATTTTACTCAGCATACTCAGTACATTTCCACATCAATTATTATACCTCTACTACATTTTTCAAAGTTGCATGGAATGACATAAGATAGATATACCTCCAGATGAGGTTTCCTGCCTTAAAAAAAAAAAGAGATAAAAAGATAAGAACTTTTTTTGGCGTATTGTTTTGTTTTTAAGTGTTTTATTATTACGTTGCATTAGTGATCATGCTTATAGCTAAATCTTTGCATTCTTGCCATGTAAAAGTGTATGCAATTTTTAAAGTGTTGAAGTATTGCCAAATTATATTTTCTACATATTCATACCAGTTTATTTCTAGTAGTATATAACAGTATTTGCTTATCTCAGACCTTTATTGAAACTGGGTACTGTCTTTCTTTTGAAATCTTTTCTCTTAGTTAAAAGTGGTGTACAGTTGCTTTGATTTGTATATTTTGTTTAGTAATGAGATTAAATATTTTTCATGTGTTTTTTGGACATAGCGATTGTTTTGCATATTGACAGTTCATTTGATTTCTTATTTTCTGTTGTGGGGTTGGTCTTTTTTTTTCCCCCCCCTCAGACATAGTCTTGCTCTGTCTCCCAGGCTGGAGTGCAGTGGTGTGATCTTGGTTCACTGCAACCTCCACCTCCATGGTTCAAGTGATTCTGCTGCCTCAGCTTTCCAAGTAGCTAGGATTACAGGCATGTACCATCACACCCAGCTGTTTTTTTGTATTTTAGTAGAGACAGATTTTCACCATGTTGGCGAGACTGGTCTCGACTCCTGACCTCAAGTGATCCGCCCTCCTCGGCCTCCCAAAGTGCTAAGATTACAGGCCTGAGCCACCACGCCCAGCCATTTTTGTACTGATTTGTAAGATCTCATTTTATATTAAGGATATTAACCTAGTATGTGTTATAAATACTTCTCTAGTTTGTCATTTTCTTTCTTTCTTTTTTTTTTTCCTCCCTAGACAGGTTACTCCATCACCCAGGCTGGAGTGCAGTGGCACAGTCACAGCTAACTGCAACCTTGATCTCCCAGGCTTAGGTGATCCTCCCACCTCAGCCTCCTGAGTAGCTGGGGTTACAGGCATGTGCCATCATACCTGGCTATTTTTTGTGTTTTAGCAGAGTTGAGGTTTCACCATGTTGTCCAGGCTAGTGTCAAAACTTCTGGCCTTACGAGATTCACCCACCTTTGCCTCCCAAAGTGCTAGGATTATAGGCATGAGCCACTGGGCCTGGCTCTCTCTCTCTTTTTTTTTTTTTTGGAGACCGGGTCTGTCCCCGCTTTGTTGACCAAGCTGGAATGCAGTGGTGCCACCATAGCTCACTGCAGCTAGACTCTGAACTCTGGTTCAGGTAGTCCTCCTGCCTCAGCCCTCACAAGTAGCTAGAATTATAGGTGTGTACTACCACACCTGGCTAATTTAAAAATTTTGTAGAGACAGGATCTCTCTGTGTTGTCCCAGGCTAGTCTCAAACCCCTGACCTCAAGTAGTCCTCTCACCTTGGCCTCCCAAAGTGCTGGGATTACTGGCGTGATGCCCAGCCGTCATTTGCCTTTTACCTCTCTTCTATATTGTTTTCTTAGGCAGTACGTCTACATTTTTATTTAGTGAATTGTGACTTGTTGGCTTTTTATTGCATTTTTCTTTGATATAACTGCCCACCTCCCTGTGGGATTATACTTTTGTCAAAACGCTTTTATCTCTTCTTCTTCACTGACTTAAATTGGCTATTTTTATAATTATTAGATGTATAACTGGGATTTGTTTTCTGGTGTGCATTGTTTCCACTGTTCTGTCAGTCTCTGTAGTATGACAGGTCATATTAATTTCTAATAGGACAAGTGTTTCTTTTCAGAAATGTTTCTGCTAGTACTCTGGTTTGTTTTCTTCAAGGATAATTTTAGAATTATTTTGTCAAGTTAAGTTTCCTTCTCTGTCCTAGTGATAAAGGAGAAAAACAAACCATTGGTCCTTTTATTGAAATTGCTTTAAAATACAGAGATTTATTTGGGCGTGGTGTCTCAAGCCTGTAATCTAGCACTTTGGGAGCCAAGATGGGAGGATCTCTTGAGCGGGGGAATTCAAGACCAGCCTGGGTTGTGTAGAGAGACCTCATCTCTACCAGAAATAAAACAAAGAAAAAAATTAGCCAGATGTAGTGATGCGGGCCCGTGACCCGAACTACACTTGGAAAGCTGAAGTGGGAAGATCACTTGAGCCTAGGAAGTCAGGGTTACAGTGAGTCGTGATGGTGCCACTTCACTCCAGCCTGGGCGACAGAGTGAGTGAGACCCTGTCAAAAAAAAAAAGAGAGAAAGGAAAACACAGAGTTTTACAATGTGGTGTTTCTTAATGAATTTTGTATAATTTTTTTTTTTTTTTTTTGAGATGGAATCTTGCTCTATTGCCCAGGCTGTAGTACAGTGGCATGATCTCAGCTCACTGCAACGTCTGCCTCACTGGTTCAAGCGATTCTCCCACCTCAGCCTCTGGAGCAGCTGGGATTACAGGTGCATGCCACCATGCCTCAATTTTTGTATTTTTAGTAGAGACAGGGTTTCAGTATGTTGGCCAGGCTGGTCAACTCCTGACCTCTGGTGATCCGCCCACCTTGGCCTCCCAAAGTGCCGGGGTTATAGGCTTTGAGCCACCATGCTTGGCCCAGTTTTGTATAGTTTTGTTAAAGTTTAGTCCTAGTCATTTGTTATTTGTAGTTACTTTTTTCTTTTGTGAAATTATTTAAACTTTACTTTCTAATGAATTGTTGCTTCATATATTAAGTTTTTTGCTTTTTTTTTTTTTGAGACAAGGTGTGGCTCTGTTGCCCAGACTAGAGTGCAGTGGTTTGATCTCAGCTCACTGCAACCTCTGTCTCTTGGCCTCAGGCCATCCTCCTACCTCAGGCTCTCAAGTAGCTGGGACTACAGATGCACACTACCACACCAGGATAATTTTTGTAGTTTTTATAGAGACAGGGTTTCGACATATTGCCCAGGCTGGTCTCATATGCAGATGATCCATCTGCCTCAGCCTCCCAAAGTGCTGGGATTATAGGCATGAGCCACAGAGCCTGGCTGTCTTTTGCTTTTTGAATATTGATTTTTCTTTAACCCAGCTAATCTTTATTCTTTTGGATTGTCCAGAAAAATAGCCATCTTACCTGCCAATCATTGTGTTTTTGTCTCTTTCAATATTTATACTTGGTTAAATTTCACTAATTTTCACAACAGAGTTAGTAAAAATGAATTATTTATTATTATTATTATTTTTTGAGACAAAGTCTCACTCTGTCCCCCAGGCTGGAGTGCAGTGGCACAATCGTGGCTCACTGAAACCTTTGCCTCTTGGGTTCAAGCAGTTCTCCTGCCTCAGCCTCCTGAGTAGCTGGGATTATAGGGATGTACCACCATACTCGGCTAATTTTTGTAGTTTTAGTAGAGATGTGGTTTCACCATGTTGGTCAGGCTGATTTCAAACTCCTGACCTCATGATCCACCTGCCTCAGCCTCCCAAAGTGCTGGGATTACAGGCATGAGCCACCACAGATTTTTTTTTTTTGGTCTCATACGTAATACTTGGCCTTTCCTATTAAATGTGACATTGGTTGTTGGTTTTGGAGAGGTACCATTATAAACTTTTAAAAAAGAAACCTTCTGTTGCAAGTTTACCAAGAGTTCTGTGCTCGGTTTTTTGTTGTTGTTGAGGCAGAGTTTACTCTTGTTGCCCAGGCAGAAGTGCAGTGGTGCAATCTTGGCTCACTACAACCTCTGCCTCCTGGGTTCACGCGATTCTCCTGTCTCAGCCTCCTGACTAGTTGGGATTACAGGCATGTACCAGCATGCCTGGCTAATTTTGTATTTTTAGTAGAGATGGGGTTTCTCTATGTTTATCAGGCTGGTCTTGAACTTCTGACCTCAGGTGATCCACCTGCCTTGGCCTCCTAAAGTGCTGGGATTACAGGTGTTACAGGTGTGAGCCACTTTGGCCTTTTGCTCAGTTTTTAAAATTAGGATGCCTTTTGAAAGTTCAGATGCCTTTTTTGTTTTGGTGTTTCTGACTTTTTCACAGATGTAATGCATTCTAGTTCTCATTCAGTTTGTGTATAAGTTTTATTTAGGATTTCTAAATCTCTCATAAGTACGTTTGTATAGTTTGTGTGTGTGTGTGCTATGTGCTATTTTAGGTTTTTGCAGCAGGACTAAGCTGATTTTTATAAAATAAAGTTGTAATTTCAAGTTATATTGTTTTTTCTCAAATTCTGTGCTCTTAAGTACTCTGGAGCTATATAGACAGAATTAAATTGTATGTTTATTGAAGGATTTAGAAGTTATCTTATGTCTTTCTGTGCCCAGACTCTTTTTTTTTAATTAAAAGCAGTTCTTTTAACAACTTCTAATTTTTTGATAAACTATATTGATTTTATTCAGCTTCTAAGAGACAATTTGATGTCTTAAAGATTAATCACAACTATAAGCTATACAGTATGGAAAACAGCAGGGTGATTTTTATTATTTAAAAATTGTAACAGTTTTTTTTTTTTTTGGGAAAAAAATTGGTTAGATGTTTTCATTGGGATTTATTTATCGATATTATGTCCAAAGAGAAAGGTGAATGTTATTAAAGTAACAAAGTGACACTTCTTTTCAAGGATTAATTTTTTCCCCACCAGCATTTTATTGTTAAAAATTGTGAATTTATAGAAAAGTTGTAGGAATAAGTTTTTAATGTATTAATTATTCTCATTCTTAGGTGCATTTTATCTGGTGTTTGAATATATGGACCATGATCTGATGGGACTACTGGAATCAGGCTTGGTTCATTTTAATGAAAATCACATAAAGTCATTTATGAGACAGCTCATGGAGGGTCTGGATTATTGTCATAAGAAGAACTTTTTGCATAGAGATATTAAATGTTCCAATATCCTTCTAAATAATAGGTATGGGTATGCACTTTATATATGTTTAAAATGAGTATTAGCATGGATATATACATGGAGAGAATAGACTGGAAACCGTAAAGGCGGGGAATGTAGGGGGTGGTGAGGGTTGAAAATTACCTATTAGGTACAATGTACAACATTTGGGTGATGGATACCCTAGAAGCCTAACCCCTACTATTACACTTGTAATACCCATGTTACAAACAGGCACATGTACCCCTGAATCTAAAATTTTTTAATTAAATAAAAGATAAAATGAGTGTTGCATGATATATACCTTGATTATGTTAAAAAGATTTAAAATTTAGTTTATACAAACTATTTAAAAATAATCAGGCCAGCCACAGTGGCTCACACCTGTAATCCCAGCACCTTGAGAAGTCGAGACTGGCAGATCACTTGACGCCAGGAGTTCAAGACCAGCCTGGCCAATGTTGGTGAAACCCCATCTCTACCAACAAAATACGAAACTTAGCCAGGCGTGGTGGTGCCCTCCTGTGATCTGAGCTACTCGGGAGGCTGAGGCATGAGAATTGCTTGAACCTGGGAGGTGGAGGTTGCAGTGAGCTGAGATCATGCCACTGTACTTCAGCCTAGGTGACACAGTGAGACTCTGTCTCAAAATTAAAAATAAAAATAATCAACAATATTATAGCTTGGGATACTCAAAAGTTGTGTTAAATCCCTGTTAGTGGCCGGGTGGGGTGGCTCACGCCTGTAATCCCAACACTTTGGGAGGACAAGGCAGGTGGATCACTTGAAGCCGGGAGTTTGAGACCAGCCTGGCCAACATGGTGAGACCCTGTCTCTACTAAGAATACAAAAATAAACCCGGTGTGTTGCTGCATGCCTATAATCCCAGCTGCTAGGAAGGCTAAGGCATGAGAATCGCTTGAATCCGGGAAGCAGAGTTACAGTGACCTGAGATCATGCCACTGCACTCCAGCCTGGGTGATAAAGCAAGATGAGGTATCAAAAAAAAGTCTAATAATAGTTTTTAATGCATAAAAAATAATGCTTAGTTGACTTTTCTGCTTGCTGTTTTTCCAAATAATGTGAATGAATCATCTAATAAGTAATATAATTTCAGCTTTAGGCTGAGAATAGATTTTAGAAAATTAAAAAAAAAGTCACAATTATAGACAACTTTTTGGAAGCGTGTACACACACATCCACATATTTAAAATTTATGTAAATAAGCTTATATTTGTAACAGCTTATGTTATATTTGAACCCTGGTAATTCTCTTATAATTGGTACTGTTTGTTAATTAAAATAAGGCATGCCTGGTTCTGATTTTAATAAATAGAGAGTGTTCTATGCATCTAGCCCCTCTAAGACCTGAAAAATTAAACAAATTAAAAGTGATATCACTTAGTTTTTGAGCATTGTTAACTTGAACAAGGAATTTGTCTTATTGCTAAGTAATAAAAATGATCGCATTTTATTTTCATTGAAGTATGCTTTTCTAAATAGGAGCTGAATAGTAATAAAATACTACTCTACTAATATTATAGTACAGTAATTATCATATAGTACTATAATTTTAACTAAAACTATCCAAAGTATTGTTTATTTTCTTGTTTTATGAATTTATCTACTATTGCCTTTCCCTGTATTACCTTGATGATACTGCAGTATGAGCAGAGTTAAAGTTTACATAGGTGTTATGTTTTGTCAGTTGTAGGCATAGAATATATATATGTATTGTCAATTTAGAGTAAATTAATACCTTTTGTTCATTTTGTCTTATTTTCACCAGAGGGCAGATAAAACTTGCAGATTTTGGACTTGCTCGATTGTATAGCTCAGAAGAAAGGTAAGAGTACCTTCAAATGAATGTTGTAGACATTAGAGCTTAGTATTAGAGGCTATACTAAGAATACGTTATTAATAGTTTTATTTTTTAAAAGAGAAATCAACTTTTCTTGGTTAGTACATAACACATTGAAATTTTATACTATATTGGGTTGACTATTGTAATTAAAAATTGTATACATTATTTCAATTTAAAAACTGATCTTTAACACAGGTAAAAATGATTTTTTTTAAAATGTGCATCTTTAAGTGTGACTGCAGTGAACTTATACTGACATTTCTAATGCATATCTAGGTATTAAATATTCTTAATGAAAACATTTTAAATTGCATTTTAAAATTTATAAACTTTGTTTTCATTATTATTTTAGACTTCAGGTTTTATTGTTATATCTACAGTTTTTGTTTTTTTAACTCCCTAGAACCCTTTATTTAAACCAACTGTTGTGAGGATGTTCAGTGTGTAAGACACAAAAAGGTAGAACTTTTCTGGTTAAAGTTGGAGTATATACCCCACTTGACTTTCTCTGTGCCTGGTGCTAGTGAAATATGACTTACCTTAGTGGAACTAATATGGGATTTCAAAATAAGATATTTTTGTGCAATAGTAGGTTTTATGTAAATAAACTATGGAATTAATTGGGTTTAATAAATCTTTAGTTCATTTACCCCATTCTTTTCTGTCTTTATTTTCAGATATATATGTATATATCTCTGTAATAATATATTTAAAGAATTTTAAAATTACATTTTAAAATTCCTTATGACAATTCTGTCATTTTTTTTAGTATCATTATAATTTAATCAAATGAAACATCAGTTGATTGGAGTCTTAGATGTATACTTTCACTTAATCTGTGCTTATTTCGATAAAGGAATAAACAAAAACTCTTGTTTGAATTTTTCAGAGTAAAAAGTCTATTTTTTTCAGTCTTGCAGTGTCTGTGACATAATTCTGGAAACTATTTTCATTATATAGTGTTCTAGAGGTTTATAAGTGTATGGTTTGGATCCATTCGGGTTCCATGAAACCTGTCAGAAAGTGCGCTGCAGGCTGGGCACAGTGGCTCATGCCGGTAATTTCAGCACTTTGGGAGGCAGAGGCGGGCAGATCACCTGAGGTCAGGAGTTGGAGACCAGCCTGGCCAACATGGTGAAACCCCATCTTACTAAAAATATCTGAGTATGGTGGTGCACACCTGTAATCCCAGCTACTTGGGGGGCTGAGACATGAGAATCTCTTGAACCTGGGAGGGCAGAGGTTGCCGTGAGCCGAGATCAGAGCGTTGTATTTCAGCCTGGGTGACAGAGCAAGACTGCCTCCAAAAAAAAAAAAAAAAAGAAAGTGTTCTGGGGATGGGGTTTTGTGATTGGACCTCCAGTCCTCTGTACCTGCTTTCACCAGAGTTACTTGGTTTTTATTTATTTTAACTACTACACTTAAAATTAACATTTTATGCCAGGCGCAGTGGCTCATGCCTGAAATCCCAGCACTTTGGGGAGGCTGAGGCAGGTGGATTACCTGAGGTCAGGAGTTCGAGACCAGCCTGACCAACATGGAGAAACCCCATCTCTACTAAAAGTACAAAATTAGCCAGGGGTGGTGGGGCATGGCTCTAATCTAATCTCTAATCTACTTGGGAATCTGAGGCAGGAGAATCACTTGAACCCAGGAGGCAGAGGTTTTGGTGAGCCGAGGTCATGTCATGGTACTCTAACCTGGGCAACAAGAGTGAAACTCCATCTCAAAAAAAAAAAAAAGAAAAATTAACATTTTAGGAAAGGGTCGTATGGGTTGTTTTTTTTTTAAGTTTAAAACTGTTTTAAAACTCAAAAGCTATATCCCTCATTTTGCATTTGAGAGAATTGAAACCCAGAAAGGGTTGAGTTACTTTATTTTTTAAAATTTGAAATATGTATACATTGTGAAATGACTACATTGAGCTAATTAATATGTATTATCCCACATTTTTTGTGTGTGCTAACACTTGAAAATCTACTTTCAACAATTTTCAAGAATACATTGTTACTAACTGTAGTTACCAAGTTGTACAATAAATCTCTTGAATTTACTTTTGTCTAACTGATTTATATATTCTTAGGCCAACATCTTCTCCCTATACTCCCTACACCCAGTGTCTGGTAACTACCAGTTCTACTCTCTACTTCTGTGTGTTCAGGTTTTTTTAGATTTCACATACAAGTGAAATAATGAGTTATTTTGTCTTTATGTGCCTGGCTTATTCCACTTAACACAATGCACTTCACTTTCATCCAGGTTGATATAAATGACAGGATTTTCTTATTTTTTTAAAGACTTGAATAATATTTCATTTCGCATATATGCCACATTTTCTTTTCTTTTCTTTTCTTTTTTTTTTGGAAACATAGTCTCACTCTGTTGCCCAGGCTGAAGTGCAGTGGTGCAATCTCAGCTCACTGCAACCTCCACCTCCCGGCTTCAAGTGATTCTCTTGCCTAAGCCTCCGGATAGCTGGGATTATAGGCCACATTTTCTTTATCCATTCATCTCTTAGTGGACAAGTAATGTTCATTCCCTATCTTGGCTATTGTGAAGGGTTGAGTGACTTTAAAGATCAAAAAATTTTGGCAGAGCCAAGGGTATATAGTTTTCAATTCCTAATTCTTTATTCTTTCTATCATATGTAATAGTGCCTCTTGGTAGAAATTGAAAGGAAAAATTGATCTGATTGTATACTTAATCCAAAACTTCACTTGAAATACATTTTTTTTTCTTTTGCTGTTTAAGAAGCATATATATTTTATTTTATTTTATTTGAAACAGAGTCTTGCTCTGTTGCCCCGGCTGGCTCCATCTCAGCTTACTGCAACCTCTGCCTCCCAGGTTCAAGTGATTCTCCAGCTTCAGCCTTCTGAGTAGCTGGGATTACAGGCATACACCACCAAACCCAGCTAATTTTTGTATTTTTTTAGTAGAGACAGGATTTCGCCATGTTGGCCAGGCTGCTCTGGACTCATGACCACAAGTGATCTGCCCGCCTTGGTCTCCCAAAGTGCTGGGATTATAGGCATGAGCCAGTGTGCCCAGCTGAGAAGCATATGTATGACTAAATTAATGTCGCTATTATTTTGGGCAAGTTCTGGTTAATTAAGATTTCATTATAGTTAGATTTTGCTTAATACAAGTTTTTGTCTATCGTTAATTATGTAAATCATTTTCCATGGAATGGAAAACAGCTAATTATAATTTGATCTAATAGATTTTTGTTATGCAGATATTTGTGCACATTTGGAATAGATATGTTCCAGAAAAGCTGATTATAAAGCCAGATTTTATATATCAGGCTCAATTTTCACATTGATTTTTATTTTAAAATGTAATTTGGGTTCCAGTGGAGTGCCAGGGGTGTGCCATGTTCACTACCATTATGGAGTTTATGTACTCCTTTAAAACTTCTCTTTTTTTAAGATCAGAATAATTCTGATTTCCTTAGGATCTACTGGAGAAGTAGGGTTAATATAATGGAATACCTTTAAAATACATATATTGTTCTAGTGAACCTTAGTAACATACTGATTTTAAAAGAAATCTACCTTTAGCAGATTTATTGTATTGTCTCAAATTTTCCAGATTTTTTTTGAGATAAATATACAACAAATGATTTTTTATTCATATTTCTACTTTGTTATAAACAGAAAGCCAGATAGGGCTTCATTATAACGCTCCTGCAAATATAAAGTCACTTAGAAGTATTTTTATTTTCTAAGTAGTTACTATAGATCGAATAACTGAAGTGTTCAAGAATTCCGTGTAAGGTTTTTTGTTTGTAAATAGAGCATATTTTATCCTACCACTGTAATAGGATCAACCACAGCTCTCATTAGATTTTGGATGTGCTTTTATTGAATTTGAGGAAAGCTGGGTGGAGTTATAGCTAGTACTTGGGGGTCTGTGACCAGTATGGGTCTGGTCTGTCATGTACCTATTATTGAAGAAAGAAAGAGAACCACTGGATTAAAATTAGAGGGGAAAGTTATTTATTTAGATTTGTGTCATTTTCTCATTTTGAACATTGGTATTTATACTTTGTCCCTTCTGCATTGGGGGACGTTAAAACTTGAGAATACCTATTCATCTTTCAGTATCTTTTTGTTTTTTTGAGGTGGTGTCTTGCTCTGTCGCCCAGGCTGGAGTGCAGTTGTGCCATCTTGGCTCACTGCAAACTCCGCCTCCCGGGTTCAAGTGATTTTCCTGTGTCAGCCTTCTGAGTAGCTACTACAGGTGCCTGACACCACACCTGGCTAATTTTTGTACTTTTAGTGGAGATGGGGGTTTCACCATATTGGCCAGACTAGTCTTGAACTCCTGACCTTGTGATTTGCCTGCTTCAGCTTTTCAAAGTGCTGAGATTACAAGCATGAGCCACCCTGCCGGGCCTGGTATCTATTTTAAGTGTAGTTTTTCTTACAGCTACAATGTTTCCTTCTTCTTTTTTATTTTATCAAGTCATTGTTCCAGTGGTTTCAAAAGGCTGGAGTATCTTTCTCTCTTTATGTGACTGTCCTGTGGGAAAAAATGTTTTCCATATTAATTGAAATTAGCTTCATTTTCTAGAGAAGAAACTATAATGTAACACTTTCTTTTTTATAATTTTTTTTTTTTTTGAGACGAGTTTCACTCTGTCACTCAGGCTGCAGTGCAATGGCATGATCTCAGCTCACTGCAACCTCTGCCTCCCTGTTTAAACGATTCTCCTGCCTCAGCCTCCTGAGTAGCTGGGATTACAGGCACCTGCCTCTGTGCCCAGCTTATTTTTGTATTTTTAGTAGAGACAGGGTTTCACCCTGTTGGCCAGGTTGGTCTCAAACTCCTGACCTCAAATAATCTGCCCACCTCTGCCTTCCAAAGTGCTGGGATTAGAGGTGTGAGCCACTGTGCCCAGCCTTGTAAAATGTATCTTGAGTAATCGTTCTAAATATTACTATGATCAAAATAAAATAGTTTTTTAAACAATAACCAGAATGCCTACTACATTTCTATATGATGATCCAGTAAGGAGAGAGAAGGGAAGAATGTAAAGGGCTTTCGAGTATTAGCTCACTAATACCACCCTCCCAAAACACCCATACCTTTTTGAAGGCAGTATCGCCATCTATTGGCTTTTCAGAACATTGCTATTGAAAGCAAAACTAAATTTTTCCGAAGTTAAAGGTATTGATGAGAGTGGAAGACAGTATTACCATATTTTATTCTTTTGTGTTTTATGTGCCCTAAAACATTGAATGAATTAATGGTAAATGCTTGGTTGATTTTGATCTGGGAGAAGGTGGTACTTATCTGGAGTATCCTCCTGATGTAGATGAGTGCAGGGAGCTTTAGGGATTCCAGGTAATAAAGAGGATCTTCTGAGAATCATTAGACAAGATTGGAACCATGGTAATAAAAAAAAATACCAATAACAGATGAAATACAATAAACAATATGATTAAACAAGCTTTAGGAAAGGAAAGCTCATTTAGATCACTGACTTTTAACTGTAAGATCAAGATTAAATTGTTCTCCCTTCAGCTTTCATGGAGTAGTCTGCATTTTTGAGCATATAAAGTAGAAAGAATTCCCCCCTCCTTCTGTTGGAGGAATCTCACCCAAAACCTTACTGCTGAATACTTAAAAATCTGAATTCCAAGCCTTGATCTTTCTTCTGATCTCC
Organism: Ateles fusciceps; assembly: GCA_036589455.1. NCBI lineage: Eukaryota > Metazoa > Chordata > Mammalia > Primates > Atelidae > Ateles > Ateles fusciceps. The sequence goes on along the minus strand of JAZHEH010003329.1, from coordinate 9,713,074 downwards.
AAACCTTTTTGTTTATTGGCAGTCTCTACCCAGGTGATTTGGGTACCCTAAAATAAACCTTGTTACAACAACTGTCTGTTACATTCCTCCAGAAAAATGTCTACTCCTTTTCCTTTATTTCCTGTTTTAATTAAAGGTACCCAATCACCTTCTCATATAGATCACTGTAAAGATAATTTTATTGGTTTTCCTGCCCTCTGTTTTTTCTCACTTATGTTCTTCTCTCCTGCCATTGCAGCCCCCCCAGAGAAAAGCAATGTTGAACTATTTGTAGTTCTTTAAACTTGCTGTTGCTCTTGAATGCTTTTGTGAATCTAAGTAAGCTGTTCCTTTTGTATGTAATTATCCTTCCCACCTGAGTTTGACAAATTTGTTTTTTTTTCTTTCAGTGTGCAATTCAGGCCTTACCTCCTTTGAAATCTGTCCTGAATCCCACAGGCATCATTGGGCACATCTTCTTTTATGTGTTCAGAGTATATTATTCATTCTATGTACTATTTATTGTACATGATTATAATTTATATTACCACCTTTTTTTTTTTTTTTTTTTTTTTTTAAAGACAGAGTCTCGCTTTGTCACCCAGGCTGGAGTGCAGTGGTGAGATCTTGGCTCACTACAACCTCCACCTCCCAGGTCAAGCAATCCTCTCACCTGAGCCTCCTGAAAGGACTACAGGTGTGTGCCACCATGCCTGGCATTATAATCTTTGTATTTTTAGTAGAGATGGGGTTTCACCATGTTGGCCAGGCTGGTCTCAAACTCCGACCTCAAGTGATCCACCCGCCTCAGCCTGTCAAAGTGCTGGGATTGCAGATGTAAGCCACTGCACCCAGCCTACCAGCATACTTTAATGCTCTAAACAAATGTAAGTGTGGATTTTTGTTTCTTTAACCATCTGGTAGTGCTTAGTTAGCACAAGGCCTAGCTCAGAGTTTCAATAAATACTTGTTTAGAAAGAGAGTAAAAGGAAGGAACAAATTTAACAAACATTTGTATATATCACTTTATTATACATAGTTTCCTTTCATAAGAATTATTTTAAAAGAAAGCTTTTTGAAATGTATAATGTCGGTATCATTATTCTTGTGTACATTTTCAAGATAAAGAAACAGAAGTTTGGAAGACTTAAGTGCATTTGCAAGATCACACAACCAGTAAGTAGTGGAGCTCAGGATCTTTTGACAGAAAGATTATTTTTCTTATATGGAAGTGCTTCTCTGGTAAGACTCTGAATGCAGCCTTGATTACTTAGAAGTATCTTCCAGGTGGAGAACTCTAGGGGCTTCTCATGTCTGCTTTAGAGGTACCATTAGGCTCGTGACAATTTTGAGTTTTTTTGTAGTCAAGGGTCTGTTGAATTTTGCTTTTTGCCTTTTCATCCTCCAAATATAATATTTTATTTTTGACAAATGAGGTATGTGATAGTTTTAATCTTCCAGCAGGTTAGCAAGTTATGTGATATTTCTACTTCTGAGTCTCCTAGTCATATTGAATTTAATTATATTTTAAGCAACTTGAAAGCTCTTGAAATATCTGAGAAATCTATAAACAAAAATATATTGATGCAGCAAGTATTTTAAAATTACCTGTAATTTTTCACATGAGAGTTTTTTTTTTTTTGGAGACGCAGTCTTGCTCTGTCACCCAGGCTGGAGTGCAGTGGCATGATCTCAGCTCACTGAAACCTCTGCCTCCCAGATTCAAGCAATTCTCCTATCTCAGCCTTCTGAGTAGCTGGGACTACAGGCACCCGCCACCATGCCCAGCTAGTATTTGTATTTTTAGTAGAGACGAGGTTTCACCATATTGGTCAGGCTGGTCTCAAACTCCTGACATCAGGTGATCTGCCCACCTCAGCCTCCCAAAGTGCTGGGATTACAGGTGTGAGTCACTGCGCCCAGCCTGACTTTACATTTTAGTACTTTGTTAGTCACATAAGGTTTAAGGAAAGACAGAAAGTATTTGATTTTGTTTTCTGTTACTTTCCTGGCAGACAAAGAAATAGTGTCTGCCTTCTTTTCAAAAATATTAATGAGATTTACAAATGAAAGTATTTAGCAGTGGGCCTGGCTTTGGTGGCTCATGCCTATAATCCTATCCTAGCACTTTGAGATGCCAAGGTTTGAGGATTCCTTGAGCCCAGGAGTTCGAATCCAGCCTGGGTCAGCATAGTGAGACCACTATTTTTTTTAAAAAAATAGAAATTTAAATGCACAATATTTAACGTTGAGACCATTATTTTTGGTTTAGTTTTTTGCCATCTAATAACAGCTTATTGAAGTTAACAATTTTGTTTTTTTAATTTAATGGCAGAAGGACTATGTATGTGTGTTTTCCTGGATTATTGAGTTTATCGCTTGGAATTGATCTTTATGGAAATAAAACTGCACTTTGGGAGGCAGAGGCGGGCACATCACCTGAGGTTGGGAGTTCGAAACCAGCCTGACCAACACAGAGAAATCCTGTCTCTACTAAAAATATAAAATTGGTCAGGCGCGGTGGCGCATGCCTGTAATCCCAGCTACTTGGGAGGCTGAGGCAGGAAAATCTTTTGAACCTGGGAGGCAGAGGTTGCAGTGAGGCGAGATTGTGCCATTGTACTCCAGCCCGGACAAGAGTGAAACTCCGTCTCAAAAATCGTTTCATTTTTAGATTTTTCTTTTTTGTGTGTACACGTTTATTTGATAACACCTAAGAACTTGACTATATGTTTTTCAGTCCTGTTTCTTTTTCAGTGAGAGTTAATTTGCATTTTGTACAAATATGGGTGTAGACACACCACAAGAATGTAATTTGTTTTTTAATCCGTAAAAGAAATAGCATCGTATATGTAGTGTCACGTCAGTTTGCTGCTGCTTTGTGTGATCTAAACAAGGTCATCTCTATGATGTTGGCAATGGGTAGCAAATCTTATAGAGCAAGTTTGAAATACTCATTTTTGAGGATTCTGGATTTTTTTTTTTTTTTTTTTGAGACAGAGTCTTGCTCTGTTGCCCAGACTGAAGTGCAATGGCATGATCTAGGTTCCCGGCAACTTCTGCCTCCTGGGTTCAGGCAATTCTTGTGCCTCAGTCTCCTAAGTAGCTAGAATTACAGGCGGGTGCCACCACGCCCGGCTAATTTTGTGTCTTTTTAGTAGAGATGGAGTTTCACCATGTTAGCCACAATGGTCTCGATCTCTTGGAATTGATCTTTATAGAAATAAACTGCACTTCCAACTCTGTCTCAGGGTTTCACCATGTTAGCCAGGTGATCCACCTGCCTCAGCCTCCCAAAGTCCTGGGATTACAGGCATGATCCACCACTTCTGGCTGGATTTTCTTTTATTTGTCTATCTTTAGATAATGTATTTTCATATTACAACGTGCTTTAATTTTCCTAGGATTTAAATTTCCTGGAGCCAAAACATAGTTTCAGTCTCTGTTACTTTTGTCTTTACATTTGTAAATGGTTAATGAGATTCAATGTTAGCATCCTAATCATAACACGGATTTTTTTGATAGTATACTATATTATTGAATTGAGTGAGAGTAAATCATCATACATTTTTTCTTGTCCTTAGTAACAGTCATTTTCATTTTCTTTTGTCAGTGTTACCTTTTAAAAGCTCTAAAAAATGCTTAATTAAAAATGTTTAAAATACAATTAAAGCACCACTAATTTCTTTAAAGTTTTCTTGCCAGCTCTGTTTTCTCCCTTGGTTTATCCCCTTTCTCTGGAAAATGAACATTTGCTCTCCTCCCTTAGGGAACTGAAGGTTCAGTGTGATTGGAACAAAAACCAAATGATAATGGATTTTATAAGCCTTGTGTAGATATTCTCTAGATGGAAGCAGTGTGTTCTATAGACATAACATATTCATGTTTTATTTCATACTATCACTTTGACTGCATTTTGGAAAGTGGCTTGGCCTTGTAAGTCTGAAAGCAAGGGCAATCACTTAAGAAAGCTGTTACAGTAAATCCAAATAGGATGATTATAGCTAGAACCAAGGAACAGGCACAGATATTGGAAAGATAGATTAATTATATCATAAGGATGTAGAATTATAAGAACTTGATGGTTGAATGTGTTGTGAGATATATCCCTGCCTCCACCCCCTACTGTAAGCTTTCTGCTTAAGCAACTGGATGAGTGATTGGTTGGTTAGGATAGTCTAAACTTTTGTAACAGAACCACAAAAGTTAGTGGCTTAAAGAATGAGAAGTTTATATCTGTATTTCTCACTTAATAATCTTGAGTGGTGGCTGGGCATGGTGGCTCACACCTGTAATCCCAGCACTTTGGGAGGCCAAGGCGGGGACAGGTCACCTGAGGTCAGACGTTCAAGACCAGCCTGGCCAACATGGTGAAACCTCATCTTTACTAAAAATACAAAAATTAGCTGGGTGTGGTGGCATGCACCTGTAATCCCAGCTGCTTGGGAGGCTGAGGCAGGAGAATTGCTTGAACCCAGGAGCTAGAGATTGCAGTGAGCTGAGATTGCACCACTGCATTCCAGCCTAGATGACAAGAGCAAAACTCTGTCTCAAAAAAAAATAAATAAATAAAAAATTTTGAGTGGTTGCTGCTTACCTCAGTGCACAATTAAGAATATTTAACCATATCACCAGATTAGATGGTGACTGCTTCATACAGTTATTCAGAGAAGCAAATTGGAAGATCTGCCATCTTCTATACATGCCTTCCAAGGCTGATGCCAGAAGTGAGAAAAGAGGAGGGAGGAGAGTAATGAGCCAGGCCTAGAAATGGCACTTATCACACGTGCTCATGTTCCATTGGAGAGCACTTGGTCATGTGACCACACCTAACTGCAATGAGGGTGGGAAATGTAGTGGAGCTGGACAGCTGCCATAGAAGGGAGGAAGAACAGATTTTTAGAGGACAGCTATGAATCTGTGCCACGAATAGTGAGGCTGTTTGCTGAGACAGTAAAGAAGAACAGAGATGCAGTTTGTAGCAAAAGGTAGTAATGTAGGTACTTATAGGAGTTCTAAATTTGCTTGTGTAATAAGTATGGGCAAGTAAGACAGTTGATCTTAGTAAGATGACAGCATCAGTTGGGAAAAAATTGGTTTTGTTTCTCTATATCACTGTTGTGATAGAGGAATTTTAAAATTATTTTTCTTGGAAGATACCAAAAGAAGGAAAACAGTTCAAATAGAAAGGCAGGGGGAAAGAGCATGACAGAAAAGATTGTGTTTATTGTTATGTAGTTATGGTATATGAAAGTATGAATAAGTTAGACAATGCATATGTAGGGTAAGGAATTTAAAATAACTAAGTGCCACAAAGCAAATAAAGACTATAGTGCCAAAGTAGTGGTGGTAGTGCTAATTGGGTAATTTTCACTAGAGTAGTTATGCTAGACATCTTTTAGGAAGTAAATTGGAGCTAAGACCTGAGTGATGAGAAAGGGAGAACTTAATGAAGACCTGGGCCAAGAACATTCCAAGTTCAAAGGAGAAGGAACTCAGTACAGCCTGGAAGCAAGACTTGGGAGGTTTAAGGTCAAAAAGCTGCCCAGTGTAATAGGAGGTAAGATCCTCAGTGTACATAACAGCCTTATCAACTGAAGTAAAGTCCAAATTTTATTTGATTACATTGGGAAATCACTGGGCAGTTTTAAGCAAGTAGGTGATACCTACTTTTATGCTTAATAAAAAAACGGAAAAGAAGTTAAGGGTAGCCAGGCATGGTGGCACGTGCATGTAATCCAAGCTACTCGGGAGGCTGAGGCAGGAGAATCACTTGAATCCGGGAGGCAGAGGTTGCAGTGAGCCAAGATCATACCACTGCATTCCATTTGGGGCGACAGAGCAAGACTCTGCCTCAAAAAAAAAAAAAAAAAAAAAAGGTAGGGTGGATTAGAGATGGAGGCAGGGAAACCAGTTAAGATACTGTTGTGGTCATACCAGTGAAAAGAAGAATGACTTGGATTAGGTGTTTGATTAGGGATCTATTTTAGATGTAGAATTGACAGAAGTTGTTTGGAAATTTGAGGGAAAGATGAATCAAGAATGACACCTGGATTTTTGACATCAAAAGCTGGGTAGGTGTTAAAAAATAGATCCCAGATTTCTTTTGTAGGTTCGGTAGATTTTTCTGCAATGGATTGTGAATGTCATAGAGATGACATGGCATTTTGTGTATATGATGAATTTGGTTAACTGGAAGACTCTTTGTCTCAAAACACTATAAATTATAGTATAAAAGAAGTGCATGGGAGGCTTGCCTTCAAGCAAGAAGTACAGACTTGATCATATGATTTTGGAAAAATGAAGCATTTTAGAGCGAGTTTAGGTATTTCATTTTATATGATTTTTTTTTTCCCCACTTAGAATGGTCTTTAACAAAGGCACCAACTCTGCTTTATATATTTTAACTGGGATTATCCAGATCCCCCAAATACTTCAAGAATCTAGGATTTTGTTCTTTTTTTCTACACATATCTAGACCAATAGGACGGTGAAATACGTGCCAGAGAAGTTGCATACTCCTTATCTCAGTGCTTGGTTTGTTAAGGATACAGTGCAGCTTATCAGGCCTTAAGGTAGGGAAGGCCATAACCATATCTCATCTTCCCTGCCCTCCATCTCTGGAATTCCTGGGATTGTTTTTTGTTTGTTTTGAGACAGAGTCTGGGCTCACTGTAACCTCCGCCTCCAGGGTTTAAGCAGTCCTCTGCCTCAGCCTCCCGATTAGCTGGGATTATAGGTGCGTGCCACCACGCTGGGCTAAGTTTTGTATTTTTAGTAGAGGTGGGGTTTCACTGTCTTGGCCGGGCTGTTCTTGAACTCCTGACCTCGTGATCCACCTACTTGGGCCTCCCAAAGTGCCGGGATTACAGGCATGAGCCACCGCACTGGCCTTCCTGGGATTGTTTAGAGGCAAAGTATTGGAATCTGTCAGTGAACAGATACTCTTTGATCTCTACTCTGTTGATACTTCCTTGAATGTAAAAATAATTTTTAGAGTGTGGTACTAAAAGTATATATCAGTCTGAATATTTGTTCACTTCATAAATGAAAGAATTTCCGTAATTTTGAAATTACATTAGTGTTTTAAAATTCAACTTCCTAGGTTAAATTTTACAGTTGAATGTTTTCTTTCAGTCTTTGCCTAGTTCTTATTTCTTGTCTAAAACAGAAACTAAGCATTTGGAAAGGCCATTAGTTAGTATACATTAAATATTTTTCTGTACAGTTAGAAATATATTTCATATGGTTTTATGTTTAATCATTTTTGAAAATTTGCTATTTTCACTTCTACATTAATTAAAAATTGTAGCAGTTAATAAAAATTATAGTTTTTTTTAAAGATTCTATTTCCTTTTTTTGGAGCTTTAAATTAAGTATTTACTATATATTATAGTTTTAACTGCTAAGATGACTGCTAAATATTGCCTAGAATTTGATATACAGTATGTAAAATTATCTTTTATTTAGATACTCCTTTTAGTCACCTGAATTTGTGTAGTTTCTCTTCAATTCAACATACTTTTAATTTTTAAGATGTTTTAAAAATTACAAGACACGGGGGAGGGATAACATGGGGAGAAATGCCAGATATAGGTGACGGGGATGGAGGCAGCAAACCACATTGCCATGTATGTACCTATACAACGATCCTGCATGATCTGCACATGTATCCCAGAACCTAAAGTGCAATAAAATAATATATATATATGTGTGTATATATATATATATATTTTTTTTTTTTTTTTTTTTTTTTTTAAATAGTAGAGACAGGGTTTCACCGTGTTGGCCAGGCTGGTCTCGAACTCCTGACCTCAGATGATCCGCCTGCCTCGGCCTCCCAAAGTACTGGGATTACAGGCGTGAGCCACCACGCCCGGCCAAAATAATATATTTTTTAAAAAAAGTTACAAGACGCTAAAAATATTTTAAACAATAAAATAAAAATTAACTATTTGCAGATAGATTTATGTAAATTTAAACATTTCCTTGAACCTAGTTATCCATTTGTGCTCATAGACCCTTGATGTGTTTGAGAAACTAGTTGTCATAATTTTTACAAACTGCATTCTCCCACTCAGTTAATCATGTGCCATCTAAAGTTGGAGGGCCATATACGTTAAGGTGCCTGACCTATACCCAGCATTGTTCTGGGCTTTTGTGTGTGGGCTTCATAATAAAAAATGTTATAAGGTCCTTTTACTTTCTGGGAAAGTACAAAATAGGGAGTTCAAGACAGTGATAAATACAATGTAAATTTAAGAATGTGAAGATAAATACATTGTTAATAGAGATTAGACTTTATGAATATGCATTTTTCACTATGTTGTAAAGGAAGTATAGGTATGGCACTTGAATGTGAAAAATAGGGAAAGCATTTCATTAAAAGGAGGTAAAGCAGCCAGGTGCGGTGGCTCATGCCTGTAATCCCAGCACTTTAGGAGGCTGAGGTGGGCACATCACGAGGTCAGGAGTTTGAGACCAGTCTGGCCAACATGATGAAACCCCGTCTCTCCTAAAAGTACAAAAATTAGCTGGGCATGGTGGTGTGTGCCTGCTGTAATCCCAGCTTCTCAAGAGGCGGAGGCAGGAGAATCACTTGAACCCGGAAGGCGGAGGTTGCAGTGAGCTGAGATCATACCACTGCACTCCAGCTTGGGTGACTAGAGCGAGACTCTGTCTCAAAAAAGAGGGGGAAAAAGGAGGTAAAGCATAAAGAGGTGAGCATAGTTTTTAAGAATAATTAAGTTCAGTTTAGCTAGAGTAGCTAAAATGTAAAAGACCTGCTCATTATGTGAAGATAAGTGATTCCAATAAACAAGCAAAAATCACTGAGAAAAGTACATTAATAATGTTAGAAAAACCTAATCTTAATTTACTATTAAAAATATTCATCTTAGACTATCTTCTTTTTGCAATTTTTACCAAAGTCAAACATTTTTTCTAGCTGTGGAATACTGTTAACTATAGTCCTGTTTGTGGTAATGCTATAATGCCTGGATTGATAGTTTTGTAATACTGGTGCTTAAATTATTTGGAGAAATTTGGCTGGATGGGACCAGAGAAGGCCAGATTTTATGCTGCCTGGAACTGCAGATCTATAGGTGGCAAGAGGGAATTGCTTTCTAAATTGTATGCTCCTTTTCCTTAACAAGACTGGTTCAGGACCAAGCCAAACTTAGGAAAATGGGCTTGGAATACAGCCTTTCTGGGGAATTTGCTATGGCTTTTGAGTCGTTGTGATTTGGAAAACATCTGGATATAAAAAGATGTTTACAGTTGATCTGAATACATATGTGATCTCCCTGAAGTAAGTAACTACAGATCAGCCAAAGAACCTCCTCTGACTATTTAGGATTCTCTTCATGCATGTCAATCAGATAGAACGTGACCATTCTCTGAGGCTGAACACTTTGCCAGAGAATTTGTGCTGTGATAGTCAAACCTGACCCTCTAAATAATCTCTTCTGTGGCAAATAAAGAGGTAGCAGTATGTATATGTCCTCTTTTCAGAATGTGATAAAGGGATTATTTGATAAAGTATCATACTTTGCAGAGTAGACCTCAAGTACTATACAGTCTGCATTTCTATGCTTTTTTCTATTCACATACCACAATAGGTATGTGAATCAGTGAAAAATGGTAAAAAATATGATCAGTTGAAAACTTTTGTTAGGTGATCTCCATTTGAACTATATCTTGTCATCCGTTAGTAATTTACAAGATTTGGTCAGATCCAGTCAACTCTCTTTAAATCAGTTAATCCCATTAAAAGTTTTTATGGAAAGGAAAACAGTATTCAACAGTTGAGTTGATACTAAAGCTTTGCTTTGACCAAATTACAGTTAATACCAGCCAACTACTTTTTATTTTTATCTTCATATATTAAGGGAATTATTCAGTTAAACAGGTTGCCCTCACACACATTTTATGATCATATAATAGATGCCTTTGGATGTCTGTATTTTTTAGTAGGCAGATGAAAGTGTTTTTAGTTACAATTATAAGGATAGCTTTAATACAGAAAATAATATTTCCTATGAGAATCTCTTATTCCAACAAATACTAACTCTAAAGACTGCTTTCTGTGTTTTTTTAGTCGGCCATATACTAACAAGGTAATTACTTTATGGTACCGTCCACCTGAACTGCTACTGGGAGAAGAACGATACACACCAGCTATTGATGTATGGAGCTGTGGGTAAGATAGCCTTATTGACTGGTTTATTTTACTTGAAACTTTTGGTAGTGAATTAAAATAGATCATTTGGTAATGATGGATATTTTTTTCATTAGCTGTATCCTTGGTGAACTCTTCACTAAAAAACCTATATTTCAAGCAAACCAGGAACTTGCACAACTAGAATTAATAAGGTAAGCTGCTGATTATAATATTGGTGGGAGTTGGGAGAGTGTCATAATCCATAGGAAACTTAAACTCTCTCAAGCTTGTCTTTTCAGGAAGAGAATAACATGGTTCTCTGGAGGGCTAATGATTGCTAAATGGAGGACAAACTGAAATGTAGGCACTTAGATACTTGTTCAGTGAAATTAAGGATCTTAAAGCCCCTGGGTGTGTGTGTGTGTGTGTTTGTGTATGTGTACGTGCGTGCATGCATGCGTGCACGTGTGCGTTTTTTTAAATAAAAGGACTTGAAGCCCAAAAGATAAGACTGGCAAGGAAGAGTAAATAGAAGGTAGGAGAGAATGAATGATACATATATATATATTTTTTTTAATTACGACAGAAAGAAAAATTAATGTTTTAGGGCATTGTTAAAAAATACGGTAAACACATGTATATTCTTATGTGTATTTATATGTGTCTATATATGTGTGTATACACACTAAAATACATGCATATACCCCCTAGCATATGTCTTCATTATTTGGAGCCTATCAAAGGACCTAGTTCATAAGCAATTACTCATATGTTTTAGTCACTTTTCTCTTTATCTTATATTTTATTTTACTTTTTTGAGACAGAGTCTCACTCTGTCGCCCAGGCTGGAGTGCAGTGTCACAATCTTCACTCACTGCAACCTCTGCCTCCCAGGTTCAAGTAATTCTCTTGCCTCAGCCTCACCAGTAGCTGGGATTACAGGCACCTGCCACCATGCCCTGCTAATTTTTATATTTTTAGTAGAGAGGGTTTTTACCATGTTGACCAGGCTGGTCTCAAACTTCTAACCTCAGGTGATCTGCCTGCCTCATCCTCCCAAAGTGATGTGATTACAGGTGTCAGCCACCACACCCAGCCCATCTTATATTAAAATAATTTTAATTTTAAAAATGGGCTTCAGTTTCATATGTAATAATGTCAATGTGCAACTTATAAAATTTCCATGAAAGTATCAAAATATAGATGAAGTTTTTTAGGAAAGATGTTGGTAGGAGGCACAAATTTACAGAATTTTACTTTCCCACTTGAACAAAATGAACATAAAGCAACAAATAGTAACCAGAGAAGGACCTCAACATCTTCTCATAAACAGACAAATTTAATCAAACTAAAAATCTTCCTATTGCCCTTTTTGGTGGTTAGGCAAGGTTTTTACTACAGGGTACAGCAGGGAACGATGAGTGCCCCAGTAAGAGCCTACTTCTTCTCTGGGGATAACTTGTCTATAGTCAGAAGTACCCAAGCCAGAAACTAGCACTGCTTCAACTCCAAAGTAGCTAGTTGCCTCAACTTAAAATGGAAGCATAGAACTAATTATGTCCAGACTTCACTGAGGGCATCCAAGCACAGAACTTTTAATAAAATTACAAAAAGAAGAAGGTAAGGGAGGGAGTTCACCTGAAACATAGAAAACTTTTATCGTACCTTTGTTTTTAGTTTTTTTTTTCTTTTTCTTCTTTTTTTTTTTTTTTGAGGCAGGATCTCACTTTGTTGCCTAGGCTGGAATGCAGTGGGGCAGTAGTCATGGCTCACTGCAGCCTCGACCTCCTGAAGCTAAACGATCCTCCTGCCTCAGCCTTCCAAGTAGGTGGGACCACAGACATGTACCACCATGCTGGGCGACTTCTGTTCTTTTTTTTTTTTGTGGAGATGGGATCTCCCTATGTTGCCCAGGCTAGTCTCCAACTCTTGGGCTCAGGTGATCATCTTGTCTCAGCCTCCCAAAATGTGTCTTACCTTTTTAATTGTGTGACAGACAAGTAAAAAGGGTTAGGAAGAGCTAGTACTCTTGGAAAAAAGAAATATGCCTTTCAATGCTTATTGGGCATTTACAAAAGTTAGTTATATAATTAGTAGAAAAAGAAACTCTAAAACATTGAAATAATATAGGCTAGGTTCTCTAAAATAGAATAAAAACTAGAAATTAATATAAAAATGGAAACAAAGTCTCTCAACTATCTAAAAAATTTACATATGCTAAAAAATCTTGAATTAAAGAGAAATCAAACTTTAAAAGACAAAGGTGTTCAATCTTTTGGGTTTCCTGGACCATATAGGAAATAGAATAGTTGTCTTGCGCCACACATAAAATACAATAACACTAACGATAGCTGATAGGCTTAAAAAAAAAAACCTCATAATATTTTAAGAAAGTATGAATTTGTGTTGGGCTACATTCAAAGCCACCCTGGGCTGCATGTTGGACAAGCTTGGTTTAGAACATCTAGGTTTGAAAAGAGTGATAAGTATAAAAATCCATGGACGAACCCTGTGCTTAGGAGAAAATCACAGCCTTAATAAGAAAAGGAAAGGAAATGAGTTAAGCATTCTACAGACAAACTAGACAAAAGCAGCAAAATAAATCCAGGGAATAAAAGTGACCTATAATAAGTAAAATGTAGAAATTATGAAGAAATCTAATGATCTGGTCTTGGGTTTATTCACACACGCATGCAATATAAATTAATCCACTAGTTTAACTTCATATGAAAAGAGAGTATAAAGAAACTAAATGACTGAGTGCGGTGGCTCATGCCTGTAATCCCAGCATTTTGAGAGGCCGAGGGAGGATCAGTTGAGCCCAGGAGTTTGAGACCAGCCTGAGCCAACATAGTGAGACCTTGTCTCTACAAATTAAAACAAACAAAAACAACAAATCATCTAGTCACGGGAGCATGAGTCTGTGGTCCGTGCTACTCAGGAAGCTGAGGTGAGAGGATTGCTTGAGCCCAGAAAGTCGAGACTGTATTGAGCTGATGGCACGACTGAGTTCCAGCCTGGGTGACAGAGTGAGATCCTATCTCCAAAACAAAACAAAAACCAGCCCCAGTATTTTCTTTGATAAATTATTGCACATCTTTTAGAAACCAATGATTGTAATGTTCTTTAAACTATTCCAGAACATAAGAGTAATGCAGTAGAAGCTTTCTTGCTCAGTCTTCTCTTGAACAGTCTTACTGGATTAATTGATACTTTTCATTCCCTTTGTAAAGAAAAACTGGCTTGATAACATGGCAAGCTGAACTAGTAAGACTGTGTATTTATCCCACCAGTTGAAGAGTGTGCTGAGGTTGTTAGTTTTCAATTTTTATGTTAACTTTTTATTATTATAATTACATAGTTTAATTAAGCATAGATACAGTGCTTTACAAAAACTTTAAGACATTGCTCTCTAGGGGTGGACAGTAATTGTGTAACTTAGAAAAGTCATAAAAATCTAAGATGTGGCATTAGATTGCTTTGGACGTATGTTTAATTTCTAGATTTATTTAAAGAAATCAAAACTAAAATACTTGATGATGTATTATGGGTGTGGTTTGTACAAGAGTGCTAATACAGAATTCCATTTGGTGAATCCTGTGTTCAAAGAGAAAGCCTTGGCCTTTGTCAGAAGATTGGGAAACAAATGTAAAATTTGTTAAAATAAAATGTTTAAATTATGTATCTGTGTATCTTTTTTTTTTTTTAACGATTCCTTCTAACCCATTTTTTTTTTTAATTTAACCAGCCAACTCTTGGTTCTGATTGTATTGAATACTAGGGCTTCTATTAATGATAGTTAACATGTATTTAGTTTATGTACAATATGAGCACTATTCTTAGTGTTTCACTTGAATTATGTCAGTTAAGCTTCATAACAACCCTGTGTTTTCTCTTTGTAGTTAAGGAAACTAAACCTTAAAGAGATGAATAATTTGTCCAGGGTCATATAACTAGCAAGTATCAAAACTGAGATTTAAACACTGCTAGGTGATACCTTAGAATCTAAACTTGTAACCATTACTCCAAACTACAGGCCAGGCGTGGTGGCTCAAACCTGTAATCCCAGCACTTTGGGAGGCTGAGACGGGTGGATCACTTGAGCCCAGGAGTTCAAGACCAGACTGGGCAACATGACAAAACCCCACCTCTACTGAAAACACAAAAAGTAGATGGGCATGGTGGCAAACACCTGTAATCCCAGCTACTTGGGAGGCTGAGGCACGAGAATCACTTGAACCTGGGAGGCAGAGGTTGCAGTGAGCTAACATCGCACCACTGTACTCCAGCCTGGGTGACAGAGCAAGACTTGGTCTCAAAAAAAAATAAATAAATAAAAATAAATAAATAAAATAAATAATAAATAAATTGCATAGGTAAGAAACTACCTGGAATCTTTTCTTTTACAAAGTCAATATGACACAAATATCAGTACTTGACAAAAAAGCATGAAAATTTTTATAAGATACTAGGCTGGGCGTGGTGGCTTATGCCTGTAATCCCAGCACTTTGGGAGGCCAAGGTAGGAGGATCAGTTGAGGGTAGGAGTTCGAGAACAAGCTGGGCCAACATGGTGATACCTCCCTGTCTCTACTAAAAATACAAAAATTAGGCCGGGCATGGTGGCTCACTCCTGTAATCTCAACACTTTCGGAGGCCAAGAGGGGAGGATCACTTGAGGCAAGGAGTTCAAGACCAGTCTAGCCAACATGGTGAAACCCTGTCTCTACTAAAAATACAAAAATTAGCTGGGCGTGGTGGTATGTGCCTGTAGTCCCAGCTCCTCAGGAGGCTGAGGCACGAGAATTGCTTGAACCCAGGAGGCGGAGGTTACAGTGAGCTGAGATTACTCTACTGCACTCCAGCCTGGGCGAAAGAGTGTGACTCCATCTCAAAAAAAAAAAAAAAAGAAAAATTTTATAAGATATTAATCCAAGAATTCTAAGGGAGGTATTAGCAAATAGTATCCAACTTTTTATCAAAAAGTTAACTTGCAGAAAATGATGGGACGTAAGATGATATAGAGGGTCAAGGAAGGTATCTCCCGTAAAGTGGCATTTGAGCAGAGATCTGAATGATGTGAAGAAATGGCAAAGTAATAAAGACTCTGAGTGTATTTGGTTTATTTTAGGAATATGTTCTCAGTGAACTATATGGGGGGGAAAGCTTGGTTTATCCATTTTATAGCATACTGTACAGTTGATAAAAAGGAAATAATTGGTCAGGCTCAGTGACTCACGCCACTGAGGAAAAAGTAAATGCTTGATTTGTAGATAAAGAAATGGAAAAGCAATATGAAAGAACAGTTACAGAAGGCTATATTGAGATTGATCCCATTTAGGTAAAACAAAAGACTCAAATTGCTCATCTGAATATGGACTTTCTCGAGAAACTAGGGAGGAGAAATTTTTATTTTCTGGTTTATTTCAGCATTTTTTTTGTTGTTAAGATATTTATAATTTTATAAAGAGATTCACTGGGCACAGTGGCTTATACCTGTAATCTCAGCACTTTGGGAGGCCAAGGCTGTGGATCACTAGAGCCCAGGAGTTCAAGATCAGCCTGGGCAACGTGGCCAAACACTGTCTCTACAAAAACTACAAAAGTCAGCTGGGTGTGGTAGCACACAACTATAGTCCGAGCTACTTGGGAGGCTGCGGTATGAGGATCATCTGAACCCAGAGAGGTCGAGGTTGCAGTGAGCTATGATCGCACCACTGTGCTTTAGTCTGGGCAACTGAGCAAGACCTTGTCTCAAAAAAAAAAAAACAAACAAACAGAAAACAACAAAAAATAAGATGCTTCAATTTTGATTTCATAGCATTAATTCCTTTTTAAACATGAAGAGAATGAAAGGAAGTTTCTGATAAACAAGTCTGAGTAAAATGAGGCAACAGAGTATACTGAAAGGTGTGTGGGCTTTAGAATCTTACAGACTCAAGTTCTAATGCCAGCTCAGCTACTCTGCTCTTATGATTTAGGGTAAATCCCATGTGCTCCAAGTTTATTTCTTCAAAAGTAAAAGAGTACTAATAACATGCTTAGGGTTGTAAGAATTAAATGTAAATAAGTTTTCAGTAAATATTTCTTCCCTCACCTTATTTGCAGTAATGCTAGGTTGTTTCTCTAATCTATAGGCTCAGGAACGATGAGATCTACTGTCAGTATTGTACAAAGACAGAGTGGTAACACTAATCAGAATTCACTTTAAATGGCTTTACACTGTAGTGATTGAGTTACTTTATTTATAATTTGCTTTGTTCCAGAAAGTATTTTAGGCAGATTACAAACATTTCATAATAGAAGTGGCAGAGGTTAAAAAGTGGTGGAGGAGCTGGGCCTGGTGGCTCACGCCTGTAATCCCAGCAGTTTGGGAGGCTGAGGCGGGCAGATTACTTGAAGTTAGGAGTTCAAGACCAGCCTGGCCAACATGGTGAAACCCCCCCCATCTCTACAAAAACATAAAATTAGCCTGGCATGGTAGCTGGCACCTATAATCCCAGTTGCTTGGGAAGCTGAGGCAGGAGAATCTGTTGAACCCAGAAGGTGGAGGTTGCAGTGAGCTAAGATTGCATCACTGCACTCTAGCCTGGGTGACAGCGCAAGACTCTGTCTCAAACAGACAAAACAAAAAGTGATGGAGGAAGACAGTGGAAAACACAGATGGGGACAAAATGGGATGAATGAAGGCAGAAATCTCTGTGTAGCCATCTATACATATACATATATATATTTTTAAACATGAGGGTTACATTTTTAACTCTGCTTTCTAACAGCCAAAGAGCCTTTATGTCACAGAGTGTACATTGTTTATGAGATAAGAAGGATTATAATCAGTGAAGAAAGTAGATGAGAATTAAATGAATCCTCCTTTTCTCTGACCCTCTGCCACCCCATCCAGTACACACAAAGCCTCAGGCCTAGGTGGTTTACACAGGTGAATTTTTTTAAACTTTAAAGGAATAGATTTTGGTTATTCCAGAAGACAGGAAAAGAAGGAAACTTCCTTTTGAAAAAAATAAAGCATGTATACCTTCAAAACCAATAGCATAAAATTCTGTAGAGTTTGCTTCTCAAACTTTTTGGTATCAGAACTTCTTTATACTCAAATTATTGAAGATTCCAGGAGATTTTGTTTATTTTGATTATATCTATTGAGATTTACCACATTAGAAATTAAAGATATTTATGAATTCATTTTAATATGTTAACATGTTTTAAAGTCTATTAAGTATAGTTTCTAAAATAAAAGTTGTTGGAATGAGTGGCATTGTTTTGCATTTTTACAGATCTTTTAATGACTGGTTTAGTAGATATGACACTTGTATCCTCATATCTGTGATGTGCTACTTTCAGTAGCCTTTTTTGGGTAACGGTGCATATTCTTAGAAACCACAAAAATTAGATGATTGGTAGTTTCTTACAGGTTAGTTGTAATGTGTAATCTGAAACCATATGAAAGAATATTTTACACTGTACTATATTGAAATCCATTGTTCTGTCTTGCACTTTGAATGGATCTTTTATCTGTGATAATTTTGTGACATTATGCATTAGTCATTTGAAAAATGCTGGTACACTGAATTGAACAGATCTTCCAAATGTAACCGTTTATTATATAATTCATACTACCACTGATCTCATCAGAAAAGCTTTTCAGTATTGTGAAGCTGTTAAGCGCACGGTGGAGGATATAAGTTTTCCAATATTCTAATTTCTCTAGAAAGTTCACATTTTATAAATGATAATAAATACTGTTGTTTTCCTTCAAGTGACAAGCTGACTTTGTTCCTATTTGAGAAAATGTCTGGAAAATACCCACGTTTGAATGACTATAGTTTGTTAGTTGTCTTTGCTGGTAAAAATAGTGGTCCATGAAAAAAGCAGCTACCTCAGCTTGCAAGTCGAATCATTGCACAGGCACATCTCCTCAAGATAACTACCCTATTTTGTTGTACAGTAGAAGTGCTGATGAGTATTTCCCATTTCATCACAGAGAATATTAAAGAGATACATACTCAAATGTCAGAATTAAATGCCATTAATAATTTGTACTGCTTCAACAAGTACATTCTTTTTTTGAGACAGTCTTGCTCTGTCACCCAGGCTGAAGTGCGGTGGTATGATCTCAGCTCACTGCAGCCTCCAACTCCTGGGTTCAAGCAATTCTCTTGCCTTAGCCTCCTGAGGAGCTGGGACTACAGGTGCACGCCACCACACCTGGCTAATTTTTGTAGTTTTAGTAGAGACAGGGTTTTGCCATGTTGGCCAGGTTGGTCTCGAACTCCTGACCTCAGGTGATCCGCCCACCTTGGCCTCCCAAGTGCTGGAATTACAGGCATGAGCCATTGTGTCACGCCTAACCAGTGCATTCTTAAGTGAAACTAGCTTTTCCTCCCAACTTGAAATTTGCATGATAATGAAGAGTACATCCTGCTAATATTGTTCGTTGCCACTAAGTTGAATCATTTTAAGGTGCTGGTAGTTTGGTTTTGTACCATGAGTGCAAATCAACACATTGAAAAAGGCAAATAATGGCTTAGTAATAATAACTTTGACTTGCCAGACCTTGAGGTGTCTAGGGGACACTCAGTGGTCTTTGGACCCCATTTGTGAAAACTGTTGCTGTATATCAGTCTCACATATGAATAGTGATGTACAACATCTAACTTAACAAGTAGAAAATACAGCATTACATTGAAATAATAGTACTTTTGTTGGGCTCAGCTGATATTCTTCCTTTGAATACAATGATGAGTATGTATTAGGAAATCTGTTAATATAATTTACGTTAGTAGCCCGGGGAGAAAATGCAGATGATGATTATCATAGAAGTTCTAAAAAATAAAACTGATAAACTAAAGCACTCTTAGAATGTAAAAGCCACAGAAATTAAAACCCATAGTAGAGATGAATAAATGAATGCTTCCTTAACAGGAAGTATATATGAATTTCTAGGTATGTATGTGAGTATATTTCTCTTATATGTTTCTCAGACCAGAAGGCATCGTTCTCCCCCAGAACTAAACAATGAATGTACTCCCATTAAAATCAGAAAATAAAGTTAACCCAATGTTGTGTACTGTCATTATCATTTTAACATTGTTTAGGAATTGCCACATAATAAACATACCATAAAGATACATTTGAAAAAATACAGATGAATTCTGACATGGGTTTTCTGATTTATATACCTGCTAAAACTGGTAGGAACCCTACGATCTCAGATGGCTACCTATTACTAAAGTTTTGCATGGGCTAGGAATGATGACTCACACCTGTAATCCTAGCACTTGGGGAGGCTAAGATAGGAGGATCGCTGGAGCCCAGGAGGTTAAGGTTGCAGTGAGCCTTGTTTGCACCCCTGCATTCCAGTCTGGGCAACAGAGTGAGATCTTACCTAAAAAAAAAAAAAAAAAGTGTAAAATTTCGAACCTTTCCTGTAATAAAACTTTCTTTTCTTTTTCTTTTTTTTTTTTTTGGTTTTTGGTTTTTTTTTTTTTTTTTTTTTTTGGACCAAGTCTTGCTCTCTATCACCCAGGCTGAAGTGTAGTGGTGCGCTGTTGGCTCGCTGCAACCTCTGCCTCCCAGGTTCAAGCTATTCTCTGGCCTCAGCCTCCCAAGTAGTTGAGATTACAGGTGTTTGCCACCATGCCTGGCTAATTTTGTGTTTTTAGTAGAGACGGGGTTTCCTCGTCTCGCTGAGGCTAGTCTCGAAGTCCTGGACTCAAGCGATTCACCCACCTCAGCCTTCCAAAGTGCTGGGATTAGAGGCTCACCGTGCCCGCCAAGCTTTTCGAATTAATTGCTTAGAAAATATAATGGGCTAAAAACATGTTTAAGGTTGGGCTCAGTGGCTTACACCTGTAGTCCCAATACATTGATAGACTGAGGCAGGAGGATCACTTGAGGCTAGGAGTTTTAGACCAGCCTGGGTCTCAGATTGGATGGATGTAGTGACATATGCCTGTAGTGTCAGCTGTTTGGTAAGCTGAGGCAGGAAGATCATTTGAGGCCAGGAGGTTGAGGCTACAGGAAGCTATGATTGCACCACTGAACTCCAGTCTGGGCAACAGCGGGACCCTGTGTCTATTTAAAAAAAAATTTTAAAAGCAAAAAATAAAACCCATAAAGGAAATACACAATATCTCACTGAAAAAAATTATATAACATGGAAAGAAATAGAAGAATTTACTATTTCTAAGACAGAAATATTAAGCATTGTAAAGGCAGCAGTCAGTTCTAAGTTAATCTATAAATTCAAAGTGGCGGTTGAATCCTAGCAGGATTCTCTTTTGGAGTGTTACAATATTGATTATAATTGTTATACAATAAAATTTTGAGGAGAGTAAGTGAAGAGAAGAGGTGGATAGAAGGAGATTTGTGCTATCATGCTTTCAAAAAATATTAATAGCACAATATGGTATTGACACCAGAGTAGATTGATCAGATCACAGTCGATTACCAAAGTAGACCTCAGATAATTGGGGATTTAGCATATACCTTAGCATATGACGCATCAGTAATAAATGGTATTGGAGTAGGTGACTGGCCACCAGGCACAGATTTTGATAAATTCATTTATCAGCTGTTATGTCTACCTCTCCGGTTTCTAGGAACTTTCCCTGCCTTGGTATGTCTATTCCATCTTGTATGCTGCTTTCAGTTAGGTAACTTCAGTACTCAGTTATCTTTCAACATCACATATAATAATTGAAATTCTTTAGCTAAGTGTAATGAAACTGATATTAAAAGACTATTAATGGGCTAGAGTCTTGCTCATTTAATTTCATAGCTTCAAAATAAAATCTTAAATTTCCAAAGAGGAGCAAATTCCTAAGCAAGGTAATCTGACCAATGT
Source organism: Ateles fusciceps (assembly GCA_036589455.1). Taxonomy (NCBI): domain Eukaryota; kingdom Metazoa; phylum Chordata; class Mammalia; order Primates; family Atelidae; genus Ateles; species Ateles fusciceps. The sequence goes on along the minus strand of JAZHEH010003329.1, from coordinate 9,692,072 downwards.
TAGACAGGATTCAAATCTAAAGCTTGCTTCTAAAGTCTGTCTTCATTATAATTAAGCAAAGTGCCTTCTTAGAACTGTATTGTGGATTAGGTGCAATGGCCAATGCCTGTAATCCCAACACTTTAGGAGGCTGAGGTGGGAGGATTAGTTGAAGCCGGGAGTTAAAGACCAGCCTGGGCAATATAGCAAAACCCTGTCTACAGACAGACAAACCCACCCCCGTATTATGTAGACCCCGGTTATGCTTCCAGCTAACCCCTCCGAGCCCCGTATTCTACCTACACTGGTTTACACAGTGTTCCTCCCAAATGTCTATACTTTGCTACTTCTGTGCCTTTGCCTGTGTTCTCTCTTCTGGTGACATACTTATCTTACTCCTTTTTCCACCTGTCTATGGTTTATTTATCCTTGGAATTATAACGAAAATTCTTCACCTGTTCCCTAACTTGAGTAAGTTTTCTTGTATTTCTGCAAATTGCAAGTATCTCTGACTTCCTGTATTCCAATATGCTTTGTACTTCTATTATAATGCCCATCAGTCTACCTGGGGTTGATTAATTATGTTTACATGGTTACTGGGAAAAGTATACAAAAACAAGAAATAGTTTCTGAACCTACAATGTAGGAAAAGAGATGTAAACAACCAAAATAGAAAGCAGGATGAAAAAAATGTCAAACCAGTAGCATGCAAAGAGTAATTCTGAGTAGTAGTGGGGAATACAGAAGACTTGTTAATTAGATTACTTTTGATCTGAATCTTGAGAATCAAAAAGAATTCAGCTATATAGAATTTAGAGAGAAGGATCGGGAGCATAGAGGTGAAGGAGTGGCCTGTGGGGGAGAAATGCATTGGGAAATGAGACTAGGAAAGCAGATTGGCTCCAGATCTAGAGAGCTACAGGAGTTGGGCCTTCTGTCCAAGGGAATACGGTTGAGGAGGTTGTAAAAATTGGACTTTAAGGCAACAGAGAGTAAAACTGTACAAAGAATAAGATCTTAATATCTTTAAAGCTTCAGTTTATAAAAATGTTAAATATATTGAGACAAAAAAGTATATTTCAGTGATACATTGTTTTAAAAACATGAAAGGTCTCATATAAGTACGTGTTTCTGAGGTATCATTCTAAAGCTCAGCTACAAGAATGTCTGGCAACTTTAGCCATTACTTATATACATTTATACCTGCATTTTTATTTACATATGTATGGAATATTTTGACTTTGAATCAGTGATACATCAACGTTTTCTTTTTACATATGCAGACCAGCTGACAATTTTATATATAATATACAGCTATCCTTGAAATTTGGCATACTAAACATAAGTAGGTTTGTTTTTTGTATTTTGAGACAGTTTTGCTCTTTGTTGCCCAGGCTGGAGTGCAGTGGGCGTTATCTCGGCTCACTGCAACCTCCGCCTCCCGGGTTCAAGCAATTTTCCTGTCTCAGCCTTTTGAGTAGCTGGGATTACAAGCGCCCACCACCACGCCTGGCTAATTTTAATTTTTAGTAGAGACAGGATTTCACTATGTTGGCCAGGCTGGTCTCAAACTCCTGACCTCAGGTGATCTATCTGCCTTGGCCTCCTAAAGTGCTGGGATTACAGGCATGAGCCACTGTACCCAGCCAATAAGTAGATTTAATCAAATTTTCATCTACATATTACTAAGTCAGTTTTTAAATGTTTATTAGCTGGAGTTGCCTATTTGTTTATAGCATTTGTTCTACAAATTACCATAACAAGATTTACTAGTTAATACCAAAATAATTAGGGTTTTTCAAGATAGAGATAAGCCAGAGTAAAGCAGTTAGAATTTCTTTGTAACTTAAGATCAGCAGCACTACTTAAATTGAAGAACTTTAATGTTTCAAGAGTGTTATGTTTAGGGTGCTTCCATTGATGGCAGTTAGCAGTAGTCTTTACAGTTACCTTCCTGAGGTCATATAGGAATCTGTTTCTGCTGCTATTGCAGACTGCCTTATATTCATGGGAAGGAGGAGTGACAGGTACTAAAAAACCAGAGAGGGACATACACTAAACTCTATTTCTTTAATTTACTGGCATAAATTTTTTATATTGGTTTTAAAGTATAGGTCACACATTTTGAGTGTCATCATGTTTTAAGATTTTATTTTGCAAATATGAAAGTCCTCTCTAAGAATTGGAATGCTTGGATTGTTGGAAGTACCCACTGAAAATAAATTAATTTCTCAATTAATCAAATTGGAATGACTAAAATATTTAACGGGGAGCCGGGGTGGCTCATGCCTGTAATCCCAGCACTTTGGGAGGCTTAGGTAGGTAGATCACTTGAGGCCAGGAGTTCGAGACCAGCTTGGCCTACATGGGGAAATCCTGTCTCTACTAAAAATACAAAAACTAACTGGGCTGTGGTGGCACAGGCCTATAATCCCAGCTACTCAGGAGGCTGAGGCAGGAGAATCACTTGAACCCAGGAGGCAGAGGTTGCAGTGAGCTGAGATTGCACCATTACACTTCAGCCTGGGTGACAGAGTGAGACTCTTGTCTCAAAAAAAAATAAATATAAAATAACAAAACTTTTTATAGACGAAGGCTTCAACTTTTGTGTATTTAAAAAATGAGCTATTACTTTATATAACAGTTGTATGTATTCTTTAGGTAGTTTATAGTGATGTACTTCTTTTTATGTGTTGCTTAGCCGAATATGTGGGAGTCCATGTCCTGCAGTGTGGCCTGATGTAATCAAACTACCATATTTCAACACCATGAAACCAAAGAAGCAATATCGTCGAAAGTTAAGAGAAGAATTTGTTTTGTAAGAAGGGGGATGTGTAAACATCCATATTGCATGAATGTTTTACTTATAATTCTAGCGAATTACAAATGTTAGCCAATTCTCTAGTGATCTGAGGTAAACCTGTAATTCTTCTAGGGCATTTAATTTTGAGTTCTGTTTGCTATATGCAGATTACCATGTTACCATTATTATGGAATCAGTGATTTCAGGTTGTGTGTTTGATTTGGTGCTTACATGAAAGAACTTTAATAAGACCATTTAAATGTTACTGGAACAGTGTCAAGTTGCTTGAGCTGAAGTTTTCATTTTGCTTTAGAAAAAACCATACTGTTCGGTTCTTAATTTGTGTAATAACAGCAAATTGCCCATGTAGTAATAATATATACTATTGCTTGCCAAATGGTTACAAAAATTATTTATAAATAATGAAATATTTATTCAAAAGAAAAATTGAGATTTATTGGAATAAAGTACTATGCACATATTATAAAATGTTATCTAAAATTATTTTTAAATTTCCTTAGTTTTAGTTTTAAAATTTAATTGAAAATAATTTAAGCTCCTAAAGAAACATAAACTTGTGTTGAAAGAACATACTTGACTTTTATAATTCTCTCATGCTAGTATTCCTGCAGCTGCATTAGACTTATTCGATTACATGCTCGCCTTGGATCCTAGTAAGCGCTGCACTGCTGAACAGGCTCTTCAGTGCGAGTTCCTCCGAGATGTGGAACCCTCAAAAATGCCTCCACCAGAGTAAGTGACTTTTTATTATATTAGCTTCCACATACACAGACAGTTTTAATAACATATATAATGATATTTCATGCCTGGTTATGAGAAAAGAAATATAATCAAAAGAAAGATAAAACAGCAGTAATACACATAATTTGCACATCTGCGTTACAGGTGCTTGCTTAATGTTTACCCATAGGACTAGCAAAAACAGCTGGCTTCTAGCTAATTTTAGGCTTGATTGACCTCAAGATTTAATAATATATTTCAACTCTAATAAAATATTACTGCTGTTGCTATTCTAATACTACTTCTACTAAATAAACTACTAGTAGTACTGCTATAGCTATAATTTTGAGTGCTATGCTAAGCATTTTTTCATGTATTACATTAATCTTTATAATCTTGTAAGGTAGGTATTAGTATTATTATCATCACCCTTTTACAGAGGAGTAAGCAGGCTCAGAGAGGTTAAGAAACTTGCCCAGGAATACAAATCTAGTAAAGGTTACAGCCAGCTCTCAAATTCACATTAGTCCAATAAGAAAGAGAGGTTCTGAAAATACTTTATTTATAGTATACTATACAATATATATTTCTTATCATTGAATGAAAGATTATTAGTATCAGAAGCCTATATGAAAGGAAATATTGTCTGATGGGGAAATATACAGAGTTTGGGAGTCAAAATAGCTGGCTTCTCTTGAACCTTTACCTTCACATGGCTCCTGTTAGTGCTCTAGGATTGACTTGAAGAAGGGGTAAAGGAAAAACAGTCCATTTGCATCTCCTTGACAGGATCTAGAAACCTTGTAGGTATTTTCTTAGTAATTTTTTTTTTTTTTTTTTTTGAGACAAAGTCTTGCTCTGCCACCCAAACTGGAGTGCAGTGGCAATATCTCGGCTCACTGCAACCTCTGCCTGTCTGGTTCAAGTGATTCTCCTGTCTCAGCTTCCTGAGTAGCTGGCATTACTGGCGTGTACCACTGTAAATGGCATATTTTTGTATTTTTAGTAGAGACGGGGTTTCATCATGTTGGTCAGGCTGGTCTTGAACTCCTGACCTCAGGTGATCCATCTGCCTTGGCCTCCCAAAGTGCTGGGATTACAGGTGTGAGTCACCATGCCCGGCCTTTTCTTAGTAATGTTTAAAATGATAGGGAGCATCATTAAAAGCAAGCGTATTATCTATAATAATAAAATATTTTCATGTAATAAAATTAGCATATTTTAAATGAACAGACCTGGGCTCTGGAGTTCAAATCCTGGTTCATCTACTTATCAGTTAGATAGTGCTTATTACATTTCTATGAGGCTGTCATATTCAGCTTCATTAAGCTTTTATTGAGCTGTACATAGTTGTCCTTTATAGAATGATTTGAAAGCCAAAACGGATCTATTATCTGACATCATGAGGGACCTGAATCTTTCACTGTTGAACTAATTGTTTTATGTTTGCTTTTTTCTTAGTGGTGTATCAGTAATCTTAAAACTTGGGCTCAGTACCCCTTCAAATAACATTTTTTTAAAACTTCTGACTTGGAAAAATTTCAATTCTACAGAAAAATAGAATAGTACAATGAGTATTCATGTATATCCTTTACCTAGATTAAACAATTATTAATAGTTGGACACATTTGCTTCATCACACTATACTTTTTTCTTCAACTAGTTGGATATCATGTTGTGGAGGTGACACTTATAAATATGTAATCCTGTCTGTAAGAACTAGGACTTTATTCTACATGCATACCGTACCATTATAAAGCATATGAAATTTAACATGAGAATATTTAATGGTCAGTCTATATTCAGATTTCCCCAGTTGACCCAATAATTTCCTTTATAGGCTTTTTTTTTTAATAAAGAATTTTTCAGAGTTCAACATTCTATTTACTTGTTATGTCTTTTTTCATCTTTAATCACTCTCTGGGGAAGAGATCTTATGGCATTTAACATTTTTGAAGATTCCAAGCTAGCTGTTTGGTAAAATATTTCACAATTGGGATTTGATTGCGTTTTAAAATCAGAATTAGATTAACAGTTTGAGGGCAAGAATATAACCTAGATGGTGATCCTGCTCTGTGATCATTGTGTTCAAGAGAACATAATGTTATTTTGTACCATTATTCTTGGTAATGGTAACGTTGATCAAGAGAGGTAACCACTCTACTTTAAAATGTCAACATAGTAAATGCTGACATTTTTAAGTAGAACAATTACATCACTCTTGTAAATGTCTCAAGTGGAAGGCAACACTCATAGCATTTTGATATCCACCAATAGTTACTTAGAAAATGTTGAGCAGTGTACATTGTCCTATTTTCATCTTGAACTTAGGTTACTCCTATAGGCTTTTATTCTAATGTAACATATATTTATGCTTGAAAGTATTTTATTAATTACTATATTATATATTTTAAAAAACCAATACATGTATATAAATGGAAATTAAATTTCATAACATTTCCTGCGATTATAAAGCTCTCCTTGATTGAATTGTCATTGCAAATACAAGTAGTGAATATTTCCATTTTAAAAAAAGAAAAAATTAGTAATTTTGTTAGAAGTACAACCTAATGAAAAAGATAGGGCTGAGATTTTTTTCCCAAGTAGTTTGCCTGTCTGTTGATTAATACTGCTTATTCTAGAATGAGACATATTTCCACATTAATTGCAATTTAGTTTTTTATTTTTATAAGTATACTTGTAAATAAGTATTTGAGAATGTAAGGCGTTTCGTCATAGTTACCATCACTGAGTTATTGGAACTCCTTCGACATGTGTGAAAACTCTTTCATCAAAAATGATTTTAGGCCAGGCGCAGTGGCTCATGCCTGTAATTCCAGCACTTTGAGAGGCCAAGGCAGGTGGACTACGAGGTCAAGAGTTCAAGACCACCTGACCAATATGGTGAAACCCTGTCTCTTCTAAAAATACAAAAATTAGCTCGGTGTGGTGGCAGAGGCCTGTAATCCCAGCTACTCGAGAGGCTGAGGCAGAGAATTGCTTGACCCAGGAGGTGGAGGTTGCAGTGAGCCAAGATCACACCACTGCACTCCGGCCTAGGCCACAGAGCAAGACTCCATCTCAAAAAATATATATATATATATTTTAAGGCTGGGCGCGATGGCTCACGCCTGTAATCCCAGCACTTCGAGAGGCTGAGGTGGGAGGATCACTTGAGGCCAGGAGTTAGAGATCAACCTGGTCGACATGGCAAAACCCTGGCTCTACTAAAAATAAAAAAAAATAGCTGGGCATGGTGGCCTGTGCCTGTAATCCCAGCTACTGGGAAGGCTGAGGCAGGAGAATCACTTGAGCCTGGGAGGCAGAGATTACAGTGAGCCAAGATCACACCACTGCACTCCAGTTTGGGTGACAGAGCAAGACTCTGTCTCAAAAAGAAAGTGATTTTAGGCCAGGCGCAGTGGCTCATGCCTGTAATCCCAGCACTTTGAGAGGCCAAGGCGGGTGAATCCCTTAAGCACACAAGTTCGAGAGCACCCTGGACAACGTAGTGAAACCCCATCTCTACTAAAAACACACAAAAAAATAGCCAGGCATGGTGGCACATGCCTGTAATCCCAGCGGCTGAGGCATGAGAATTGCTTGAGCCTGGGAAGTGGAGGCTGCAGTGAGCTGAATCATACCACTGCACTCCAGCCTGGATGACAGAGTGAGACTGTCTCAAAAAAACAAAAAAAGATTCTAATGACCTCTTGCAAGTGTCAAGAATTCTTTCTCCGTCAGTTTTGTTGATAGTAAAGAATTGGAGGCCAGGCATGGTGACTTGCGCCTGTAATTTCAGAACTTAGGGAGGCTAAGGCAGGAGGATTGCTTGAGGCCAGGAATTTGAGACCAACCTGGGTAACATAGACTGTCTTTACGAAAAAAAAAGATGAAGAATTAGAGATCACATGATCCACAGAATGATTTTTTTATCTAGTAATTACTTGCTTTTTTAGTTGTCTTACCAATACTTATGACATTTTCTAGTACTTACTACCTTTTCTTTTCATAGCACTTGTTTAATCCAGTATACTTAAAAAAGATTAGGAAATCAGCATGTACTATCACTGTTACTTTGCCAATCCATTTTTAAAATTGTTTCTTAATAATGTTTTTTAAGTATTTTGCCAAAACCTTGGAACTATATAGGTTTATTCCACTCAATTTATGGGAAATGCCTGCCTTATAATCTAATTATAAACTGTGTCCTTATTGTAAAACAAATCACCTAAATCAGATTTAATTTTATCAGAACACCCCTGACTGCATTTTTTAAATTAAAAACAAACATGTTAACACACATTTGAGGAAAATTCTGTAAACTATCTATATCAAATTCTGAATGAATCTCGTTATATACATTACTAAATCAGTCAAATAAAGATGATCAGATTGATCCAATATTTAAATAAAAACATTTTATAAAATAACAAAATATATCTGTATTTTGTAATATGTAATGAGTAGTTAAAATTATAAATTACTTAGGAGGTAAGGACTATAAAGAAAGGCATTTGTATTCCTTTAGAAAGTTGGAAGATGTATCAAGCTCTTTTGATCAATTTTTTAGAAATAATCAAATGAGAGAGCAGGGATATTTAAAAATCATATAGGCTGGGCGCAGTGGTGGTGGCTCATGCCTGTAATTCTGGCATTTTGGGATGCCGAGGCAGACAGATCACTTGAGGCCAGGAGTTTGAGACCCGCCTGGCCAACACTGTCAAACCCTTTCTCTACTAAAAATAGAAAAATCAGGCTGAGCTCAGTGGCTCACCCTGTAATCCCAGCACTTTGGGAGGCTGACGTGGGCAGATCATGAGGTCAAGAGATCAAGACCATCCTGGCCAACATGGTGAAACCCCACCTCTACTAAAAGTACAAAAAAAATTAGCTGGGTGTTGTGGTGCTTGCCTGTAGTCCCAGCTACTCAGGAGGCTGAGGCAGGAGAATCACTTGAACCCAGGAGGCAGAGGTTGCAGTAAGCTGAGATCGTACCACTCCACTACAGCCTGGCAACAGAACGAGACTCCATCTCAAAAAAAAAAAAAAAAAGCCGGGCGTGGTGGTACACGGCTATGTTCACAGCTACCAAGGTTGAGAAACGAGAATTTCGGGCTCAGGCGGAGGTTGCGATGAGCCGAGATAGTGTCCCTGCACTCCAGCCTGGGCAACAGAATGAGACCCTGTCTCAGAAAAAGTCTAGGTGCAGTGGCTCATGCCTGTAATCCCAGCACTTTGGGAGGCTGAGGCGGGTGGATCACATAAGGTCAGGAGTTTGAGACCAACCAGGCCAACATGGTGAAACCCTATCTCCACTAAAAATACCAAATTAACCGGGTATGGTAGCACATGCCTGTAATCCCAGCTACTTGGGAGGCTGAGGCACAAAGAATCACTTGAACCTGGGAGGCAGAGATTGCAGTGAGCTGAGATCACACAATTGCACTCCACCCTGGGTGACAAGAGTGAAACTCTGTCTCAAAAACAAACAAAATCAGAAATAACTCCATTAATTGCATTAGATGCCCTTTCAAACCTAAAGTAAACATAACTAGAAAGTGAATTAGACTAGCAGCCAGCTCGTAAGCTTTCTTTAACAGCAAGTAAAAAGCATTAAGCCATTTATAAGACAAAATATCAATTGCCACTAGAATAAATATTTCATGATGAGATTTGATGGAAATAGTTGTAAACTACCTAATTGAATTATGACCAATGATATCAAACATGAATTAATATATTGCCTACTTTGTAAGAGGCACTGCCCAAGAGCTTACAAATGTTAACATACAGTGCCTCTACCCTATGAAGTAGATAGTATTGTTAATCCCATTTTTAAAGATAAGGAAAATGAGGCACAGAGGTCAAGTTACATGCCTAACACACACCAAGTAAGTGACTGAGCTGGCATTTGAACCTTTAAGAAAGCAAATAAAAGTTTGGTTATCTGGAAAACATTCCTGATTCATCTGAAAGCGTTGGCATCAGTAACCTGTACTATTTTAGCTATTTGTTGGGTGAAGTTTATCTTTCCTAAAGATGAATGTTAAGATCATCCATAAAGAATCTCTTACTTTTAAGAGGGCTAAGCACAGTGGTTCATGCCTGTAATCCCAGCACTTTGGGAGGCCGAGGCGGGCAGATCACCTGAGGTCAGGAGTTTGATACCAGCCTGGCCAACATGAGGAAACCCTGTCTCTACTAAAAATACAAAAATTAGCCAGGCATGGTGGTGTGCACCTGTAATCCCAGCTACTGGGCAGGCTGAGGCAGGAGAATTGCTTCAACCTGGGAGACGGAAGTTGCAGTGAGCCGAGGTCATGCCATTGCACTCCAGCCTGGGCAACAGAGCAAGACTCTATCTCAAAAAAAAAAAGGAAAGAAAAGAAAATAATCTCTTACTTATAAATTGTGGGAGGGAACAAAAGTTCTTTTTTAATGGATTGCTTTGCTCTCATGGGGTTCTCCTTCAAGAGCAAGCTTCAGGATGGAAAGGTGGAATCACCAGTTACCGTACTCTGCAGTACTACAGTATATCTGAATTTAAGGTATCCCAACAGAGGCTAAGGTCCATATCTCATCATACACACACTTAGAAAGGAAAGTCTTTGGCGGGTTTATGATGCCTGAAAGCTTCCCAATATCGATATTTCAAATTGTCCCTTTGTTTGTTACTCCAGGAGGTTTTTACACGCTGAGGCAATGCATCATAGTAAGATGGCTGAGAGGTATGCCTTTGTTTTGTTTTTGGACCTCAGGTGCATAGACTTGGTTTAATCATAATCTTTGTGTCACTCATCATTGGTCCATGCATGGCTCTCTTTTATTTATTTTAATTACTTTAGTTTTTTAAAATACAGTTAATAAGCAGCCATGAACCTACCAGACAAAAGCTAGAACCTTGAAAATAACATACTTTAATCATACTACCCCTATCCCTACCAACGTATCCCCTTGCCTTCTTTTGCCTGAGGTAACCATCATCCCTGTTTTCTTTTGTATATACTTTTTGTTGCCATCTATATGTACTCATAAAAGGTTATATTTTAAATTTTTAGTTAATTTTATAAAAGTGTCATGCTGTTTGTAATACTTTGGGAATGACTTTTTAAACTAATGCTGCTAAGATTCACCCATATTGTTGCATCTACCTTTATTTTATAACATGAGTAATTGTGAAAGAGGAGTCATGATAGAAGAACTTGCTTGAACAGGCAGGCCATCCTCAAAGCTCAATCATAGGAAAGTGGACATATGGATATGGAAATTCCTTTAAAAAAATTCCAGGTGTATTCCCCCTCAAGAGTCTTCATGTACCTCCTAGAGGTAAACAGATCTGGGTTGAGGACTATAGGTATATATCACCAGGTGGGGTTGCTTAAGGGAATTTATAGATATTCTGGGCAAGTTTATTCACCTTTCTAAGCCTCAAGTTTCTCATCTTTAAAATAGATACAACAGTAACGTTCCATTAAACACTTAATTAGGGTAAGAGAAAGATTTATAAGTCAAATATTTGTATCTTTAAGCAAAAGTTATTCTCTAGTGTTACCGGTTGTATGAAGTTACTTTAAGATAGAATTGATGAAGAATTGTGGGCAATTTTGGTAGTTGTTATTCATAACTCTGTGGCCACTCTATCCTTGGATTACCTATTTTGAAAACTCATCTGTAGCACCAGTTGAATTCTAGAGCATTTGGATAGATAAGCAAATAAGTTAGTAAAAAGTAAAAAGCTTTTACTATAAGGTTCTTCACAAATATTATGTTCTAGCCTTATTCCTTTTTTTTTTTTTTTTTTCTGAGACAGGATCTGGCTTTGTCACCCATGCCAGAGTACAGTGGCATGATCTTGGCTCTCTGCAGCCTCTGCCTCCTGGACTCAAGCCATCCTCCCACCTCAGCCTCCTGAGTAGCTGGGACTACAGACATGCGTCACCACGTGTGGCTAATTTTTTTGTAGAGACAGGGTTTCACCATGTTGTCCAGCCTGGTGAACTCCTGAGCTCAAGTGATCAGCCCACCTCAGTCTCCCAAAGTGCTGGGATTACAGGCATGAGCAACTGCACCTGGCCCTTTACTACTTTTTTTTTTTTTTTTTTTAATCCCATATCTAGTTTCTACAAGTGGCATATTTTTCTTTTTTGTGTGACAGAGTCTGGCTCTGTCGTCTAGGCTGGAGTGTAGTTGCATGATCTCAGCTCACTGTAGCTTCCACCACCCAGGCTCAAGCTGTCCTCCCACCTCAGCCTCCCAAGTAGCTGGGACTGCAGGTGTACACCACCATGCGTAATTTTTGTGTTTTTGGCAAAAACAGGGTTTCGCCATGTTGCTCAGGCTGGTCTTGAACTCCTGGGCTCAAACAGTCCTCCCACGTTGGCCTCCCTAAGTGCTGACATTACAGGCGTGAGCCACTGTGCCTGGCTGGAAATGGGCATATTTTTTTGCCTTCTTTTTCATTTTTTTTTTCCAAGGTATGATGCACTATCGTAAGAATTGACTTTGAAAGGTTGCACCAATAGTAATAGTAGCCTTTTTTTTTTGAGACAGAGTTTCACTCTTGTTGCCCAGGCTGGAGTGCAGTGGCACAGTCTCTGCTCACTGCAACCTCCACCTCCTGGGTTCAAGCAGTTCTCCTTCCTCAGACTCCTGAGTAGCTGGGATTACAGGTGCCTGCGACCACAGCCGGCTAATTTTTGTATTTTTAGTAGAGATAGGTTTTTGCCATGTTGGCCAGGCTGGTCTTGAACTCCTGACCTCAGGTGATCCACCTGCCTTGGCCTCTCAAAGTGCTGGGATTACAGATGTGCGCCACCATACCCAGCCATAGTAGCCTATTTTCATGAATATATATTTTTCATTTATAATTTTGATAAATGATTTTTCATTGATTATTCAGAAGCCAAAGAAAAATAGTTTTATCTATAAAGACAAAGCAAGCCCTGAAAGAAGTGGGGCAATAAGGATGATTTTTATTGGAGGAGTTTTACAGAGCTATTCTATGAAGTCTTCAACAACTATTTGGGGTGGGAGCACGGCTTCGTGCTATGTAGTAACTTTAGCATTTTTTGTTAAGAAATGCCATTCACAATGTAGTTCCTTTTTTTTTTTTCAGCCTTCCTTTATGGCAAGATTGTCATGAGTTATGGAGTAAAAAGCGAAGAAGACAGAAACAGATGGGCATGACTGATGATGTTTCCACAATTAAAGCCCCCAGAAAGGACTTGTCTCTGGGTTTGGATGACAGCAGAACCAACACACCCCAGGGTGTGCTGCCATCTTCACAACTGAAATCTCAGGGCAACTCAAATGTGGCACCTGGTCAGTAATGCTTCCATGGGTTGGTTTCCTTCACATCGTTTTGTGGTTAATGCTGATCATATTGCTCTAGTGTTGAAGCATCTTGTGGCTAATGATAAAAATTAACGTTTATTCACTGAACTAGACATTTCTTTGTACCAGTACAGAAGTTTCATTGCTGTTGACACCACAATTTTGAGTAATCTTAAGGTAACTTATAAAGAAGCATCAAATTACCTGATTGGCAAGTCCTCAGATTTCTGTATTTCCTTTTTGCTCTTAGTGCAGGAGTCAGTAGGTCTTTTACAAACACTACTCTCATCGAGGCTCAGCATTCAATGTCTACAGATGCTTAAGGAGTAGGAAGAAAGATGTAAGAAGACAGCCAAAAATCATAATGGGAGCTCTTTCATACCATTTATAATGTCCTGATGTCACTCCTAATGTTTTAATTTCTCCGATTATAGTAAAGAATCTAAAAGATTGGAATCCGGTATTTGCACCCAAAATAACTTACAATGAGAAAGGGAAGGTCAGGCATGGTGGCTCACGCCTGTAATCCCAGCTCTTTGGGAGGACAGGATGGGCAGACCGCTTGTGCCCATGAGTTTGAGACCAGCCTGGACAACATCCTGAAACTCTGTCTCTACTAAAAATACAGAAAAATGTAGCCAGGTGTGGTGGCACGCACCTGTAATCCCAGCTACTTGGGAAGCTCAGGCACGAGAATTGCTTGAACCCAGGAGGCAGACGTTGCAGTGAGCCAAGATTATGACACTACACTCCAGCCTGGGTGACAGAGCAAGACTGTCTCAAAACAAACCAACCAACAAAGGAGGGTATTACATCTAGTTATTTTAGGAGAACTTAAATTTCTTCCTCTGACTCAATCTGTCACAGAGTAAGCTTTTTGATACAGTCTGCCTCTTTAATGTTGTCAAGAGTGTTAAAATCATTTAATTCATTTAACAACTTTTTTAAAAGGACATCCACTTCCTCATTTTGCCTAAAGTATCCAGAAACATTCATCTTTAAGTTTTAACAGAGATTGATACAAAATAATGAGAGAGAGAGAGTGTGTGTGTGAGGTGGTGGCTTATTAAACTTGAAAAAATAGACTAGCACTTCTTAAGAGATGAGTAAATGTCGATTGATCGGTTAGTTGACTAAAACAGATATGTGGATCAGACTGAACTTTTGGTGGTTGAAGATAAACATAGGTTATCTGAGAAAGCTTTAAAAAGATTACCATTAATGCTTGCCCATGTAGTCTACAAGCTACTACTTGACTTTGGTTTGACTGCATACTTAAAGTACTCATTCTATAAATGCCAAAAGCAATTGTTATTTGTTGTCCAAAAGTATTATTTCTTGAAATAGTGAGTTCCCCTTATACATGAAAATTTTTGTCCTGCTAACAAAAGGATGTGAGATGGCAATAACAGAAATTTTGGATGGTGGTCCGTTTTCCCAGGCAACTGTTGTCATATTTAGCAAGACTCTCAGGTCTTTATTTCTCCTTCACTTCATGGAACTGATGTCTTAAACTCTGCTAAACCTGGTACAACAAAAGGGTTGTTAGTTTACTCATTTTAGCTGGTGAAAAATGAATTGCCCTTTCTGGGCTCATTTTGTTAATTTGCTCTAACTTACTTTACAACCCTATTTTAATGGTGGAGAGTTTTCTTTTTTATTTTCCTTTTTTTAAAAATTTAATTTTTTTTTTTTAGATAGAGTCTCTGTTGCCCAGGCTGGAGTGCAGTGGCACAATCTCAGCTCACTGCAACCTCCACCTCCCAGGTTCAAGTGATTCTCCTTCTCAGCCTCCCAAGTAGCTGGGATTACAGGCATGTACCACCACACTCAGCTAATTTTTGTATTTTTGGTAGAGATGGGGTTTTGCTGTGTTGGTCAGGCTGGTCTTGAACTCCTGACCTCAAGTGATCTTATGTTCAGGATTTCGATACTAGCCCAGGTAACATGGCAAAACCCCATAGCTACAAAAAATACAAAAATTAGCCAGCCCTATGTTCCCAGCTACTTGGGGGACTGAAGCGGGAGGACTGCTTGAGCCTAGGAGGTCAAGGCTATAGTGAGCTGAGATTGCACCACTGCACTCTGGCCTGGATGATAAAATGAGACCCTGTGTAAAAAAAAAAAAAAAAAAAGGAGAGAGAGAAAAGAGAAAAATCAATATTATCATGAGTGAGAAGTGAGAATTGCAGGCTGGGCACGGTGGCTCATGCCTGTAATCCCAGCACTGTGGGAGGCTGAGGTGGGTGGATCACCTGAGGAGTTTGAGACCAGCCTGGCAAACATGGCGAAACCAGTCTCTACTAATACAACAATTAGGTATGGTGGTTCACGCCTGTAATCCCAGCTACTAGCAGGGCTGAGGCAGGAGAATTCCTTGAACCTGGGAAGTGAAGGTTACAGTGAGCTGATAGCGCACCACTGCACTCCAGCCTGGGCAACAGAGCAAGACTGTCTCAAAAAAAAAAAAAAAAAAAGTGAGAATTCTGTTTTTTTTTTTTGAAAAAGGATGAATCCTCCTCCATCATCAGTTAAGTGTGCTGAAATAAGAAAACGCCCCTTTAGCAAAAGAGGCACCTCAATTAAAGACCACATCCCTCAATTCACCTGGAGAGACTACCTGTGCTAACAGGGAAATGAAAATAAGGGAAAATGACTTGATGTGTAGCAAACAAGCATAGTTTCTTATTAATGTTCACAGGTCATCAGAAGAACTTGCAGAAGTATCTCAAAATATATAAAGAGAATATAAAGGCATTAAACATCAGTTTTTCGTTGTTTAGAGTTCCTCTTCTATCAGTCTGTCATCTGTGATTATGGGAATCGCTTATCACTGCAGTCTTATAGTTATCATATGTGGTATTATATGCATTTGAGCCTTGTTGTTATATGTGATTCGGATAAGCTTGCGTGAGGACCTGTGTAAATCATCCCAGGTCTACACTGAAAGTTGGCAAACAACTGAAACCATGTTACTGGTGACGAGTTAATACTATCATATGCATGTATTAATAATAAGCATGTTTCTGTAGGCAGTCCTAACTTACCCAGAGTTACTTAAAAGGTAATTTGAATAAAAACAAAGGCATTTTATCAGAATCTGCAAAATGTCGTAATTTCAATATAGTGCAAAGATAACCTTAGATTTTAGATAATAAACTTTATTTTAGAGAAAGTACGGTATAGTTAAGAGCTCAGATTCTGGAATCAGAATATCTGGATTCAGATCTCACCTCTGCCACTTACAGAATATTTAACCTTGGGCAAGTTGCTTGGTCTCTTTGGGTGTCAGTTTCTTCTTCTCAGTAAAAGGAAGCTAATAATAGAGCCTGCCTTATAAGGTTGTTGTAAAGAATAATGGATATTAAATGCTTAGAAAGTACGTGACACTCTTAGCTGTCATCACTATCATTATTCATTTCCCATTCACAATGTGCTGTTTCCTGGTTAAATCTGTAACATGAGTTTCTAGTAGTGATCTTGATTTTCCTTTTGAAGTATTTACCCCCAAAGATAAGTTATTCAAAATTGACTGCAGTTCTTTTTATGTACATCTCAAATGTACATGATATTTAACTAGACTTGAGGTTCTTTTTTTTTTTTTTACAGTATTTCTTAAACACTCTTCCCCAAACGTACATTTTCATATGGTAATACAGAGCCATTTTGGTGTGGGGGTGGGAGGAGATACGAATTATGGCAGTTCTAATTAATATAATTTTGTCTTTAGTAAAAACAGGCCCTGGACAGCACTTAAACCACAGTGAATTGGCAATTCTGCTAAACCTACTACAGTCTAAAACAAGTGTTAATATGGCTGATTTTGTCCAAGTGTTGAACATTAAGGTAAACTCTGAGACTCAACAGCAGCTAAATAAAATAAACCTTCCTGCTGGAATTTTGGCAACAGGTGAAAAACAGACAGATCCATCAACACCACAGCAGGAGTCTTCGAAACCGTTGGGAGGAATTCAGCCTTCTTCTCAGACCATCCAGCCTAAAGTGGAGACTGATGCTGCCCAGGCGGCTGTGCAGAGTGCATTTGCAGTTCTGTTGACTCAGTTAATAAAGGCTCAGCAGTCAAAGCAGAAAGATGTGCTACTAGAAGAGAGGGAAAATGGATCGGGACATGAAGCGTCATTACAACTCAGGCCACCTCCAGAACCTAGCACTCCGGTGTCGGGTAAGTGTGTAGATACCAGACCACTAACACGGCTGCATTTACCCTGTCAGCTCAGTGTTGGTGACTATAATGTATATAGTTCAGTGACATTGCTAAAAGATGTCCTAAAAAATCTCAGGTTACTGGCAATAGGTTGGTTTTTTAGAGTGTTTACTTCCAGGAATGGATTCTTTAACAAAGTATCCATGTGAGTTAGAACTCATTATGAATGGTAAAGATATTTCTAAGGTAAGCCTATGGTTAAGGAATAATATTTAACTCCAAATACAAAAGGATGCTTGACCAAGGCATAATTTATATATACAGTAGCTTTTGTTCCTCAGGCAATACAGTATACACGAAGTACCTTTGAAAAGCAAATTACAGCTGAGTGCGGTAGCTCACACCTACAATCCCAGCACTTTGAGAGGCTGAATTGGGAAGACTGCCTGAACCCAGGAATTCAATAGCTATCTGGACAACATAGTGAGACCCCATGTCTAAAAAATTTTTTTCGTTAACTGGGCATGGCACATGCCTGCGGTTCCAGCTACTTGGAAGGCTGAGGTGGGTGAATCACTTGAGCCCAGGAGGTCAAGGCTGCAGTGAGATGTGATCACTCCACTGCACTCCAGTCTGGGTGACATAGCGAGACTGTTTTAAAGAGAAGCCAAATGCAGTAAAATTTTCCAGTTACCATAGTATTTGTAAACCTTGTTTTTTTCATTTAACGTTTTGCTAGAGATGGAACTTCTAATCATCTTTAGGACTACCTACAGGAAACACTGAGTTGAATATGAGTTTTCCGTGGTAACTTTTGACCTTGTTTTTGCTCTGTTTCACTTAGGACAAGATGACCTCATCCAGCATCAAGATATGAGGATTTTGGAGCTAACACCAGAACCAGACCGGCCTCGAATTCTGCCTCCTGACCAACGACCTCCTGAGCCTCCTGAACCACCACCAGTCACTGAGGAAGATCTGGATTATCGGACAGAAAACCAGCATGTACCCACCACTAGTTCTTCATTAACTGACCCTCATGCCGGAGTGAAGGCAGCCCTGTTACAGCTGCTTGCTCAGCATCAGCCCCAGGATGACCCCAAAAGAGAAGGTGGGATTGATTATCAAGCAGGAGACACTTATGTGTCCACTTCAGACTACAAGGACAACTTTGGATCCTCTTCTTTCTCTTCTGCTCCTTACGTTAGCAATGATGGTCTAGGAAGCAGTTCTGCTCCACCATTAGAACGACGTAGTTTCATTGGAAACTCAGATATTCAGTCTTTGGATAACTACAGTACTGCTTCATCTCATTCTGGTGGTCCACCTCAACCTTCTGCCTTTTCTGAGTCATTTCCCAGTTCAGTAGCTGGATATGGAGACATTTACCTCAATGCTGGTCCCATGTTGTTTAGCGGAGACAAGGACCATAGATTTGAATATAGCCATGGTCCTATTGCAGTCTTGGCAAACAGCAGTGACCCTTCCACGGGGCCAGAGAGTACTCATCCTTTGCCAGCAAAGATGCATAACTATAACTATGGTGGTAACTTACAGGAAAACCCAAGTGGTCCCAGCCTCATGCATGGACAGACCTGGACTTCTCCTGCCCAAGGACCTGGATATTCACAAGGATACAGGGGACATATTAGCACATCAACTGGCAGAGGTAGAGGCAGAGGGTTACCATACTGAGTATCTGTTTTTCCTCAGGCACATCATTTTTATCTGGAAAGACTTTTCTAGCTGCAATTTAAGGCAGCAATCCAAGAGACTTGAATAATATTAATTCAACAACAGCTTTATTTTTATGTGGAGAAGGGTCTTGCATACAATAGTTTAAAAAAGACAGAAAAAAAAAACCTTTGCTTAAATTCATGCTGTTCTAAAAACTAGATCTATCGATTGTACATCTTCACAAATTCTAGTTAACAATTTTATTTTGTATTCTTGCAGTTTTAAGTGGATGCTAATTTTAGGGACATAAGCCTTTTATGGCCCTCTTGCAGATCTTCTGAACTATGCACATTTGTGCTTTTTTTGTAAGTTTGGACCAACTTTTATGTAACAAACAGCCCCTCCCCCACCTCCAGTTTTACAACAATCAGAAAGGGCACTGATTTATTTGGTATTTTTCTTTTACAAAGCTACCTTTAGTCAAAGGTCACTGTCAGTCTTTGCACCTGCTTTCAGTGTTATTGTGAAAGGTGTACTTTGTGCTTATTTCAGAAAATAAAACACAACCTTTCTCTTGATGCAACAGTTTTATAAAAAAAATGGTAAACGTTATTTTTGTTTTGTTTTGGAGATTATCATAGCCTAGCAAAATGCATTAAAATGAAATAGTGAGTTTTATATGAAAACTATGGGTGGGGTGGGGAGGGAAAGTAAGTGCCTTAACAGGTAAGGTCTGAAAAAAAGTTAACTTATTATCCCCATTTGTCTTTTCAAGGGAATTAATGCATTGAAAAGGCAAGAAGCTCTCAAGTTTTCAGGGGCTGCCTGTTCGGTTCCTGTTAGGTCCATTCCTTCTGCCTGTCACACTTTCTCCTTTTCTGCCTGTCTTTGGGCTGTGTTACCTTTCACTACTACCTTCTCTTGATAGGGGAGTGAGAGCAAAGAAAGGGAGAAGAACTGCAATCAGTACTTTTTGTTACTTCTGAGAAGTTCTAAAAAGTTTTGTCATTTAAATGGTTGAAAGTAATAGCTCAACGAGAATTTTAGAGTGCCATTTTCTTTCAGGCTGGCATATTGTCCCTGTTTCCATTTGCCATGGATAATTGGAGGCCATAGTATAGAAGCAAGAGTTAGTAACAGAACTTACATAAATGTGTTAAAGTTCATGGGGGAGGGGTGGCAAATGCCATATTTTAAGTTATGTAATTGCCATTTTAAGAAAGTTCTATTCACTTGTTAACTAGAAACATTGCCTACATTGAATTTATTGAAGCAAAAAGAAAAGGCAATGAGAACTTCTATATTCCTTCCTGTCACCTTCTATAAAGTTGATCATGACTTCTGCCAGACTTAGAGCAAGAACTTTAGTTCATTTTAACTTTTTTTTTTATAAAGAGCATCAAAGAATGGAGTAATCCTTATTTAAACTAATGGTGTGAAGTCTCACTGCGTGCACACTCACTCTCACACATACACACACAATTATAATAATTCTAGAAAGGTACCAAAGGTAAATAACCAGTGTTTCCATTATTACTAAATGGAAAAATTGACTGGAAGTTAGAGTTGTGCCAGTTAATCATTTTGTTCATTAACTATTCTGGTAACTTATTTTTTTTATTGGAATCTTAAATTGGAACAACTGTTACAGAATATATATTGCTCCAGTTCTAAAGCCAGTTAACCCTGTGCCCTCTGACTTACGAACTTTCATTTCAAAACAATGTGGGAAGCACTGTAGTTTGATGACAGTAAGACTATTTTAAAGAGGATAATTTACCATTTTACTACTATAAAATAAGTTGATATCAGTTGACCATTTTATTTTTTGATGGAATCTTTTTGTCATTGGGGAGAAAGAAATGAATGGAAGAAAAAATATTTTGCTTTTATTTGAATATTGATTACTAACAACTTATAAACTACATTGCAGGAAGTGAAGAAATATTTTGAAATTAGCAAAATAGCAACAGTATTCAAGTATCTGAAATTTTAATATGGTGAGTCTTAGAGCTTTAGGCTTTCCTATAAGTGACAGTATCTAAGTTATTCTTAATAGTCACACTTGATAATTCTGCTGACCATAAGCAGCTAACCTACAATTGAAGATATTTATGTGACATGAATAGCCTGTGTTTCAAAAATTAAATATTTTATATAAAATTGAACTGTGTTTGGATAGTTTTTCTAATCAAACATTTCAGTGACATGTTGGGAGAGCGGCTGGGAGGACAGGGAAATTGTTGCTTTGAAATTGAAAATTTGAACTAGAACTTCTAGTATTATCCTAAGACATCATTGCATGTGAGACATACCAGTCTTTTATGTATCCCTTAGGAGAAAAAATGTTGCCAATTAAGCCACAATACATTGCTAAGATGTCATCAATTGTAAGCTACATCTCAGATTCAGACATGTTATATGAAAATATGTCTTATAATTGGTGAAATATGATAGTCAAAACTCTTAATGCTTCCTTCCATAGCATTTAATACTTTAATTCAGTGAATCTGGATTAACCAGACAAGGTTGGGAAATCACTAGTACTATAGGTTGTAATAACAGCAGTCGTTACTGAAAATTTGAGTGAAATCTAAGGAACACATAATATTGCTTAAGTTTTTTTGAAAAAAGCAGGTAAGTCAGATTGCAAGTTAAGAAGATAGAAAAGATTTGACCTGCCAAAAGAAGACAGTATCTTCTCCCACGTGAAATTATCTTTTGTACTTACTGACACAGCAGGTTTTTCTGCATGCAACTCGGTATGTCCCATGTCTTCATTATTTGTTGGAGAGTTGCAGGTCACTTGTGAAACCTTAAAATACTGATTTTTAAGAAGTTTATTGATTAAAATCATTTGTGGAATGTGAATTAAGGTAATAATTCTAGCTGTGATTCACAGCTTTATTCTGTCAGCAGATACATAGTGCCTACAACATGCCAAGTACTAGTCTAGTCCTTGGGGTACATCAATAATCATCAACAGTGTTAAATCATACTTCTAGTGTGCTGACAGTGAGCAAGATTTTTTAAATGTCTAGAGAAGATAGTGGTATTTGCTTCCCTCAGCTGTATCTAAATTGAACTTAAGTGAATGTAAGGCATGAAAATTTGAGTGTCTTTTTGAAATTTTAAATTGAAATTTGGATAGGGATGGTTCTGGAGAGAAATCAAACAACTGGAAATTCAGTGATAAAATTTTAAGTTGAATCTGGCCAGTTTGCAATGGCCTATTTGTAAGAAATATCAAGACTTCTTGAGGAAAATGAAAAGTGAATAGGTAAATGCTTACAATAGAATCTGACTGGTACTTCTGAGTTAAGGTTTTGCTGTTTGGTTTGAGCTTAATCCAATTTGGGATGACTTTTCACCCTCGGGCTTTTTGTTTTCTTTTATTTTTTGGAGAGGAGGGGGCTTGTTTTATTTTCCAAAAAGCAGAATCCTTCCTGTAGGAGATAGCTAAAACAAAAAAAAAGTTGAAATACATGTTTTGAATATAGATCAACTAATTCCCTGGGATATAATATCCTTTCTTTTTTTTTTTTTTTTTTGGCCCAGTCTGCCAGTACCTTTTGATGTTTAATTTTTTAAATTTTTGTGAGACAGTCTTGCTCTGTCTCCCAGGCTGGAGTTGCAGTGGTGCCATCTCAGCTCACTACAACCTCCGCCTCCCACGTTCAAACGATTCTCTTGCCTCAGCCTCCTGAGTAGCTGGGATTAAAGGCGTGCGCCAGCACACCTGGCTAATTTTTGTATTTTTGGTAGAGACGGGGTTTCAGCCATGTT
This sequence comes from Ateles fusciceps, assembly GCA_036589455.1. Lineage (NCBI taxonomy): Eukaryota > Metazoa > Chordata > Mammalia > Primates > Atelidae > Ateles > Ateles fusciceps. The sequence goes on along the minus strand of JAZHEH010003329.1, from coordinate 9,669,585 downwards.
CGTCAGGCTGGTCTCAAACTCCAGACCTCGTGATCCGCCTGCCTCTGCCTCCTAAAGTACTGGGATTACAGGTGTGAGCCACCACACCCAGCCTCCTTTTGATATTTTAAAAGCCTTGAACAAGATGTCCCAATAACCTAAAAAGATCTGGTCAGCCTTCTTACTTTACAACTAAGAAAAACAAGGCTTAAAGAGAGGGATTGCAAGAAATTTTGGCGACTGGATTGCCTGTGCTTGTTCCGCTAAGCCATACTTAAATTCTGTAGTACATACTTAACTTTTTAATAGGGAAATTGCCTCAAAATAACTTGACCAGTGGTACAGTAAAATAAATTTAGACTATGGGACTAATGGTTTTACACAAGTGGCTTTGAAAAAGTCTGCTTAAAAAACAATATTTAGAAAAAAAAAAACTTTTTGAAATCTAGGAGCCTAAAAGGGCTGTTTGTTTCATATATGGAGAATCTTTGAAAAGGAGAGTCCTGTGTATTTTTTCATTTGTTCGAAGAAGATTTGTTATCAGTAGGCTTGCAAACAATTTGTTTTTAAGTTCTTTCAAGGTTTTATGCAATAAATGACCTATTGTTTTGGAATTTTTTCTTAAAAGTTTTTAAAAAAAATACTTTTAGGGTTTCATAATTTCAGGTGGATTTTTAAGAGGAGCGATAGTTTGCCATTTACCAAAGATTTCTCCATATAATTTCTTAAATATTTCTACTTAAAAGCTATTAATAATAAGCTGTCATGGGATCCAGTTGAAGATAGGGAAAATAGAAAACTTCTATCAGAATGGGAAGAACTTATCCTTTGAATTTTATAGACTGACAGAGTCTGTGGGTCTTAACTCATTTCAGCCTATCAAATGTCCCATTAAAAATGAATTCTCTAATTGTATTCAAATGAGGCTCTATGGTGAATACAAAATCACTCTTTTAAGTTTTTTCCCCAGTTAAGTTGTTGTAAAAGTGTTATACTTTTGCAAGAACGTTAAGTCTTGTAACCGTTAAAATCTAATGCATTAAATACAAACCATTTGTTTTTTACCTTTTTTTTTTTTAAGGCTGTATTCAATAGTCTGTAAATAAATTGCCGTAACAAAAAAAAAAAGGGTCAGGCTCGGTGGCTCACACCTGTAATCCTAGCACTTTGGGAGGCTGAGGTGGGTGGATCACCTGAGGTCAGGAGTTCAAGACCAGCCTGGCCATCATGGTGAAACCCCATCTTTATTTAAAATAAATAAATAAATAAATTGCCATAACACTCCCAGGCCATTTCTCAGCCTTGTTTGCTTTTTGCTTCTATCCAGAAAAGACTTTTTGAAGTAATCTTATCTGATAAGGATAACTACTTGTAATCCAATATGCCATATATGTTTTTTTTTGACAAAGGTTAAGATGTGGAATCCTTTTATAATCTTTTTATAATTAGTACATATTTGGAAATAGGAACACAGAGAAGAACACCCCCAGATAACCACTTAATATTTTGCCTTCGATGGATGTCTTTGAATGTGTATCAGTTTTTTCCTAAAACAATGGGATCATACTGCCCACAGCTTTGTAATTTGAATTTTTTCATTTAATAATATGTTGTGAACATCTCTTGGTATCAAGCAATTAAATTCTACCCTCTTATTTAAAAAAATTTTTTTAGAGACAAGGTCTCACTCTGTCCCTGAGTCTGGAGTGCAGTGTCGAGATCATGGCTCACTGCAGCCTCAAACTCCTAGGCTCGAGTGATCCTCCTGCCTCGGCCTTCCAACTAGCTGGGACTACAGGTGTGCACCACCATGCCCAGCTGATTTTTTTATTTTTTGTAGAGATGGAGTCTCCCTGTGTTGCCCAGGCTGGTCTCGAACTCCTGACCTCAAGCAATCCTCCTACCTTGGCTTCCCAAAATGCTGGGATTACAGACATGATGAGCCACTGTGCCCAGCCCTCTCCTCTTTTAAATGGTTGTAAATTATTGCTTTATAGAGGAACCATAATTTCACAATTTCTCATTGCTGGACACATTTTGAACTTTTCTGTTACAAATAATGTGATGAAAATCCACAAAAATACATACATACACACAAACATAAATTAATTTCCTTGGAGTTGCTGGTATAAAGAATGCAGTTTAAAAATGTTTGCTAGATCCAAATTGCTTTAAGGAAAAGTTTACCAGTTTCACATTCCTGTTCCTTAACCTTTTCATTTAGCTATGTTGGGTACTTAAAAGTTTGAGATCTCTGTTAGTTACACAGGCGATAAATCATCTTGTTTAAATTCATATTTCTTGGACTACTAACAGCACTTCATATGTTAGCCAGGTCTTTCATTAACTATTCAGATGTTTAATTATTAGGTTCTACATCTATTGCTCTGAAGAACTTGTTTCATTAGGAAGGTAGCCCTTTGTTAAATATATATATATATATATATAAATATTGTCTATAATATGTTTTGTTATAGGAGAATTTTAAATTTTTATGTAAAGTCTGTTAATCTTTTCCTTGTTTCTCTTTAGAAAAGCTGTCCTACTCCAAGGTTATTTAAATATTTACACAGATTTGAGTGTACATTTAATTCTAAACCATTCTATAATTTATAGATGTTTGTTGTGAGATATGGGTCTAACTTTACACTTTTTCTTCTTTTTCTTTTTTTTGATCTTTCTCTTTTGTTTACAAGTCCTACACTTGTATTATTATAAACTAGACATCTGACATTGTGTGTTTTAAAAATCACTTTATTTTCAGTTCCTAGAACAATGCGTAGCACATACAATTTGTCAGGCAGAACTTCAAATTAATTTAATTGTCCCTTTTTCAGAGTTTTCTATTCCTGCCTGTTTATTTTTCCATGTGACTTTCAGAATCATTTAGATTACTTTCTCAAGTATTCTGTCAGGATTTTAACTGGAAACAAATGTTTTTTACTTAGGGGATCTATCTTTCCACTGAGAGCATAGAATTGTTTCTTTACATGTTCCCCATTAAGAGATTAAGAGTTCCTTTTTTTTTTGAGACAGAGTCTCACTCTTACCAAGGCTGGATTGCAGTAGCGTAATCTCAGCTCACTGCAGCCTCTGCCTCCCAGGTTCAAGTGATTCTCCTGCCTCAGCCTCCCAAGTAGCTGGGATTACAGGCCCCTGCCACCATCCCCTGCTAATTTTTGTATTTCTAGTAGAAACCACACCCCCGCTAATTTTTGTATTTCTAGTAGAAACGAGGCTGGGTGCGGTGGCTCACGCCTGTAATCCCAGCACTTTGGGAGGGTAAGGCAGGTGGATCACTTGAGGTCAGGAGTTGAAGACCAGCCTGGCCAACATGGTGAAACACTGTACTAAAAATACAAAAAAATTAGCCAGGCCTGGTGGCAGGCACCTGTAATCACAGCTACTCAGCAGGCTGAGGCAGAAGAATCGCTTGAACCCAGGAGGTGGAGGTTGCAGTGAGCCGAGATTGTGCCGTTGCACTCCAGCCTGGGAGACAGAGTGAGACTCTGTCTCAAAAAATTAAATAAATAATGAATAGTAGAAATGGGGTTTTACCATCTTGGCCAGTCTAGTAAAAGTCCAAAATTTTCTTTATGTTCTTTTTTTAAGTTTCCAAAAATATTTTTGTTGCTTTTAGATATGGATTCCTCATAAGTACTGTAATATTTCTAACTAGTCACCGCTTATATTGGAAAGCTGATTCTTTATTATTGTTGTTAAAACTGGTTACATAACTTTTATTACCATTTTTAATAGTTTTCAGTGAATATAATAATGGGCATTGTTTGATTTTACTGATGTCTGATTTTTAGTGTTTCACTCGTGTAATTTATAGGTTAGAAATTGAATATTATGTTTAAGAAAAATTTTTTCATGAAGCCTGTTTATTAGGATCAGCTGTTAAAGTTTTTTTTTTTTCAAATGACATTATATGCGTTTGCTTTTGATGACAGACACCAATTTTATTAATAGAATGTAATAAGAAACCATTAATTTAAAAGGCTGTTATATTCAAATTCCTAACCATGTATTTAGGATTTTGTATCTATGTTAATTTTGATTAACAGGTTATGGCAGGTTGGCAGAATAAGCTGGAAAACTAATGTTTTATTTAGAATATAGATCCTGCGGGGTGCAGTGGCTCAGGCCTGTAATCCCAACACTTGGGAGGCTGAGGCAGGTGGATTGCTTGAGCTCAGAAGTTGGAGACCAGCCTGGGCAACATGACAAAACACTGTTTCCACCAAAAATACAAAAAAATTAGCCCGGCATGGTGGTACACACCTGTAATCCCAGCTATTTGGGAGGCTCAGGCAGGAGAATTACTTGAACTCGAGGCAGAGGTTGCAGTGAGCCAAGATCAAGCCAGTGTCCAGCCTGGGTGACAAAGTGAGACCCTGTCTCCAAAAAAAAAAAAAAAAAAAATAGACCATAGATCCTGACAATTACCTGTTTTTTGAAGTTGGAGCTATTTATACTCAGATATACTTGGCTCTTGAAAGTAATTCTTTCACAATGTTTCTATTTCCTTATGTTTGGTCTGTTGAGATCAACAAGGAAATCTTGGTAATTTCCCTTTTTCTGGAAATTCATCATTCTACCTTTTATTTAAAATGTTTTAAGCATATAATTGGACATAATAATCTAAATATTTTAAATACACATTTATAATTACATATACTTTTTGTGTCTTTTCTCTCTTTCTTGATTAAACTAGCTAAGGTTTGCCCAGGCTACCTCCATTCTATCTCTCACCACCCGGGAATGAGAAGCTATCATTTATTTTCTAATTTATTTCAGTATTTTGGCTTTGATTCCTTCCTTCTTCTTCCCTTATTTATTCCTATTTCTTGAGTTAAATAATTGGTCCATTTATTTTTCTTTGAATTCTCAAAGGAACCATTTTAATGTTATGAATCTCCTCTGGTTATTTATTTGGTTCCATTCTATAGGTTAAAAATGTTTTCATCCAGGCACGGTGGTTCACGCCTGTAATTCCAGCCCTTTGGGAGGCCAAAACATGAGGATCTCTTGAGCCCAGGAGTTTGAGACCAGTCTGGCCAACATGGGGAAACATCATCTCTACTAAAAATAAAATTAGCAAGGTGCGGTGGTGTGTGCCTGTAATCCCAGCTACTTGAACCTGGGAGGTGGAGGTTGCAGTGAGCTGAGATCTCGCCACTGCATTCCAGCCTAGGTGACAGAGCGAGGCTCGGTTTCCAAAACAAAAGGGTGCTTTCATTACTGTTTTCTAGATACTTAGTGGCTAAAAGTTGACTACTTGATCTGAGTCGCTGAGGATAGTATGTTTCTATTTCCATGTGGTTGGATATATTTTATTTTTCAGCTTTTGTTAACAGTTTGTAGTTCTAATAGGTAGTATATATAGTCTGCTTCTGGAAAGTTTTTGAGGATTTCTTTTTAGCTGTTAAGCAGACATTTTGTAAATATTTCCTGGGTTCTAAGGAAGGGTTGTTCTTCAGTGCACTTTGTTATCTATCCATTTAATCAATATTAATCATTAAACACTGGTGGATTCTCTATGCTTCTTTCTCTCTCAAGTAGTGAGAAATGTAAAATAAAGTCTATACTGCTGTTACGTATTTTTTCCCTTTTTATTCAGTACTTTGTATATTTGAATCCCTTTTGCTTTTTATATTCTGTGCTATACTCATCACATAAAGGCTCACAACTACTTAATTTTTGTCCCATTTATTTACATTTTTTAACGTTATGAATTCTATTACATTCAGTTTTAGCATTACCACAATTACATGGTCTTCTTTTAATTTTATGCTCTCTGCTTGTGTTTTTTTCTTCTTAGTGCTGATTGTTTGGTTTTTAGTACTTTTCTTTGTTTTTGTTTTTGCTTTGAGAAAAATGGTTTTTAATCTTTAGTGAAAAGAATTTGTTTGTTTGAGACGGGGTCTAATCATCACCTGGGCTGGAGTGCAGTGGTGTGATCTTGGCTCCCTGAAGCCTTGACTTCCTGGGCTCAGGTGATCCTCCCACCTCAGCCTCCCAAATAGCTGGGACTACAGGTACATGTCACCATACCCAGCTAATTTTTTTTTTTCATATTTTTAGTCGAGATGGGGTTTTACCATGTTTCCCAGGCTGGTCTCAAACTCCTGGGCTCAAGCAATTCACCCACCTTGGCATCCAAAAAATGTTAGGATTACAAGCGTTTCCCAACGCACCCAGCCAAGAATTTTGAGTAACTTCAGGAATAGAAGAGTAGCCATAGACTGCCTCCTAAATAAAATGAAATTTGCACATTTTCACTTTAATCTGCTATTTCCTCCCCTTTTATTTTAAGGGTCATGATTTTATTTTATTGTAAGAGTCTGATTTTAGTCTCATTTTAAAAATGATGTTTTAGGCAGGACATGGTGGCTCACCCTGTAATCCTAGCACCTTGGGAGGCCGAGGCTGGGAGATCACTTGAGGTCAGGAGTTCGAGACCAGCCTGGCCAACAGGTTGAAACCCCATCTCTACAAAAAGTACAAAAAAATTAGCTGGGCATGGTGGTAGTGCCTGTAGTCACAGGTACTATGGAGACTGAGGCAGAAGAATAGCTTGAACCTGGGAGGCGGAGGTTGCAGTGAGCTGAGATCATGCCACTGCACTCCAGCCTGGGTGACAGAGTGAGACTCCATCTCAAAAAAAGGCGATATTTTATTTCTCTTCTTTAACTATTATGATTATTTCAAAAACATAATCCAGCAAACATACTTGGGGTAGAATGTTAGATGCGTTCATTCTAAGATGAGGAATAGATAAGGATGTTCAATCCATTGTTAATTACTGTTCAGTTAGCATTTTTGAGGAATGGAGGAAGGTAGAGAAGGGTTTGAAAAGGAATAATTTTATTTGTTTATTTGAGACAGGGTCTTGCTCTGTCACCCAGGCTGGAGTGTAGTGGTGCGATCATAGCCCACTGCAGCCTTGAAATCCTGGGCTCATGTCATCCTACAGCCTCAGCCTCCCAAACAGCTGGGACTTACGACTTACAGGCACATGCCACTATGCTCGGTTATTTATTTATTTATTTATTTATTTGTATTTTTAGTAGAGACAGGGTTTCACTGTGTTGGCCAGGCTGGTCTCGAACTCCTGACCTCGTGATCCACCCGCCTTGGCCTTCCAAAGTGCTGGGATTATAAGTGTGAGCCACCGCACCCGGCCAATTTTTTATTTTTAGAGACAAAGTCTTGCTATATTGCCCAGGCTGGTCTCAAACTCCTGGCTTCAAGTGATCCTCCTGCTCTGGCCTCCCTAAGTGTGAGGATTACAGGTGTGAGCAACTGTACCTGGCTAGAAAAAATTACTAATGGCAGACTTTATGATTGTCTATGTAAGGCACACAAGATAAACTATTAGCTTTGACAGATTTGTGTGAACTGCTAGAAACATTTACAGTAGTCTCGCCTTATCTGTGGGTATATGATCCAAGACTCACCACTCAGTGCCTGCAACTGCAGATAGCACCTAACCCTGGATAATACTATGTTTTTTAAATCTGGTAACTGAGACAGCTACAAGGGAGTAATGGGCAGGTAGCCTCTACAGCAGGTAGAGCCAGGATGGTGTGAGATTTCATTATGCTACTCAGAACTGCTCACAAACTAAAACTCACAAATTGTTTCTGGAATTTTCCACGTAATGTTTTCAGACCTGCAGTAGATCTCTGATAACTGGGTTAAGCAAAACTATGGATGAAGGGGAACTACTGTGTGAAGAAGCCATGAATAACTAAGGTAATTTCAAACAACAAGATTTTTAATTTGTTCTACCAGATATAAAGATTCCTGGGACAAATTATTATCTACAAAAGAAATAGGAAGAGGCAAATTTTGAAAAAAAAATACACATTTTCATAGATCTGAATGGCAAAACTTTAAATTACTGAGGAAGAACAAATACACTTTCGCCTAGCAACTTCACTTCTGGACATACACATATGTAGCTTATTTCTGTCTGTATTTTATATATAAACTTGTTTGAACTGTGCCCCACTAGTGATTCTTTAACAAATTGCTTCAAAAAAAATTTTTCTTTTGAGAGTCACCCACCTTAGTCTCCAAAAGTGCTGAGATTACAGGTGTACGCCAATACACCCGGTTAATTTTTTTCTTTTTATCTTTACTAGAGATGGGGTTTCACCATGTTGGCTAGGCTGGTCTCAAACTGCTGACCTCATGATCCACAAACCTTGGCCTCCTGAAGTGCTGGGATTATAGGCGTGAGCCACCGCGCCTTGTCTAATTTACGTCCTCTTGCATGCTGACATTAAGTAACCAGATCTCATGAGAACTTACTACCATGAGGCCATACCAAAGGGAATGATGCTAAAGCATTAATGAGAAATCCTCCACTATGAAACCTCAAAGTTTCAACTTGGATTGCAGGCTACAGCTAGAAAGAAATCCTGCTTTCAGACAGGCCATCTTCAGCTAGATGCATCTCTTTCTTGCAGTTTACAAGAAATAGCCAATACATTCCAACATCTGAATTTTCCCTACCATTTTCCTTAATACTACATTCTGTAGGTAAATGGTTAGTATCCCAATGTATAAGGTAACAATTTAACCAAATACAAGGGTCATCTGAGCCTGGAATAGTGGGAATCATGTTGCCCAATTCTCTACCTTGCCATTTCCACATTTTTTAATTTGCTACTTGAACACTCCACTTCCTTTAACCCATTTCTGTATCAGGCTAGCATGTTTTGGCTGCAAATAACAGAAAACCCAGCTCAAAATTGCATGAGCAAGAGGGAAATGTGTTTTCTCATTTAAATTCAGAGGAGGTTTGCTTATACCCATTACTGGAGATAGTAAAGCAAAAATAAATAAACAAATAAATAAATAAATAAATAAATAAAATAAAATAAAATAAATAAATAAAATTCAGAGGAGGTTAGGTTTTGGACATGGTACATCAGGATTCCAGGACCACTTCTTAACAGTTCTCTTGGTCCTATTTTCCTCTAGGTGTTGGCTTCATCTTCAGCATAGCAGCAAGATTGCTGTGGCAGTTCTACATATTACAATCAAACAAAACTCTCTAGAGCAAAAAGAATAGGCCTCTACAACAGATGCTGGAGAGAATGTGGAGAAATAGAAACACTTTTACACTATTGGTGGGAGTGTAAATTAGTTCAACTATTGTGGAAGACAGTGTGGTGACTCCTCAAGGACCTAGAAATAGAAATTCCATTTGACCCAGCAATCCCATTACTGGGTATATATTCAGAGGATTATAAACTGTTCTATTATAAAGACACATGCACACGTATGTTCATTGTGGCACTGTTTACAATAGCAAAGACCTGGAATCAACCCAAATGCCCATCGATGATAGACTGGACAAGGAAAATGTGGCACATATACACCATGGAATACTATGCAGCCATCAAAAACGATGAGTTCATGTTCTTTGTAGGGACATGGATGAACCTGGAAACCATCATTCTCAGCAAACTGACACAAGAACAGAAAATCAAACACCACATGTTCTCACTCATAGGTGGGTGTTGAACAATGAGAACACATGGACACAGGGAAGGGAGCATCACACACTGGGGTCTGTTGGGGGGCTAGGGGAGGGACAGTGGCGGGTAGGGAGTTGGGGAGGGATAACATGGGGAGAAATGGCAGATACAGGTGATGGGGATGGAGGCAGCAAACCACATTGCCATTATGTACCTATGCACATGTATCCAAAACCTAAAGTGTAATAAAATATATTAAAAAAAAGAGAAGCATATCTCAATAGCCAGAATTGAGCTACATACATATTGCCAAACCAATCACTGAAAAGAGAAATGGAATTACCATAACTGACTTAGATCAGGGTTAAAGGAATTTTGGAAAGTCACCTATAATTACTATTACAGCATTCCTTCTTAAAAAAAAAATGGCCAGGCACAGGTGGCTCGCGCCTATAATCCCAGCACTTTGAGAGGCTGAGGTGGGTGGATCACTTGAGGTCGGGAGTTTGAGACCAGCCTGACCAACATGGAGAAAACCCATCTCTACTAAAAACACAAAATTAGCTGGGTGTGGTGGCACATGCCTGTAATCCCAGCTACTCGGGAGGTTGAGGCTGGCTTGAACCTGGGAGGTAGAGGTTGTGGTGGGCCAAGATTGTGCCACTGCACTCCAGTCTGGGCAACAGAGCAAGACTCCATCACAAAAACAAAAAAAGGCTGATAAAAGTAAGAAAATTCTTGGATGTTAAAATATGACTACAAAGAAAATGATAGATGGGCTGCAAAACAGAATATCCATAAGTAAAGAGCAAATTAGTGGCTGGGTGTGGTGGTTTGCACCTGTAATCCAGCACTTTAGGAGGCCAAGGTAAGCAGATCACCTGAGGTCAGGAGTTCAAGACCAGCCTGGCCAACAGGATGAAACCCCGTCTCTACTAAAAATACAAAAAATTAGCCAGGCATGGTGGTGTGTGCCTGTAGTCTCAACCACTCGGGAGGCTTAAGCAGGAGAATCACTTGATCCTGGGAGGCAGAGATTGCAGTGAGCCAAGATCATGCCACTGCACTCCAGCCTGGGCAACAGGGTGAGACTCTGTCTCAAAAAAAAAGCAAATTAGTGAACCTAACTATCAAGTTGAGAGATGCTAGGGACGATACTCCCTAAAATTAACCACTAAAAATTTTCTAAAAGTATAAAGGCAAATTGAGAAATGAAGAATAGATCCAGATATCCCATTATCCATCCTATAGGGGTTCCAAAAGGAGAAACCACAGACAATGGGGAGGAAGAAACAAATAAATAATAGAAGACAAATTCCCAGAGTTAAAGGAGACATGAGTATTCTAATTGAAGAGGCCCATGGAATACCAGGCAAGATACATGACAAAGGATTCAAACTTGGAATACATCAAAGCAAAATTTCAGAATTTTAGATTTTATTGGAACTTTAGATTTATTTATATTGAGAAAATAATAAAACCAGATTGTCTACAAAAGAAAGGATCAGCCTAGCATCCAACTCCTCACCAATTAACATTAGATGCAAAAAAGATTCTTCAAAGTCTAAGAGAAAATAATTTTGGGTGGGCACAGTGGCTCACACCTATCATCCCAGCACTGTGGGAGGCCAAGGTGGGCGGATCACTTGAGGTCAGGTCTCTACTAAAAATATGAAAATTAGCTGTTCATGGTGCGGGTGACTGTAATCCCAGCCACTCAGGAGGCTGAGGCAGGAGAATTGCTTGAACCCAAGAGGTGGAGGCTGCAGTGAGCTGAAATGGCGCCACTGCACTCCAGACTGAGCAACAGAGTGAAACACTGTCTCTAATAATAATTTTGACCTTAGCTTACCATACTAAGGGTGTTAAAGTATGGTTTTGTTTGGAGAAATATAGACACCTTTTCTCTAAGTGTTCCCTTGGCCTTCTTGCTTTGACTGAAACCTGGCTCTTCCCTGAGGACACTGATTGCCCTGTAGCCTTCTCCAGTGATGGCTGTTTCTTCTCCCCTTGTACCACTGGGTTTGGAATCTAGCTGAAGATTATTTCATACATATATAAATAAATAGGAGAGACACGTCGGTTGGCATCTGAGAGGTTTTCTCTCTCTAGGGAGATTCTTTAAGCAATCACTAGGTTGATAAGACACAGATGTTTCATTTTCTTCATAAGATTAAGATCAGGGATCTAAATTTAATCGAAAAGCTAAAGAGGCACCATTCACCCCCACTGGAATGGCAGGTTTTGTAGCAATTGTTGCATATGGATTATACAAACTGAAGAGAAGGGTAAATATTAAAATGTCCCATTATCTGATCCACATGTGTATGGCAGCCCAAGGCTTTGTTGTAGGAGAAATGGCTGTTGTTGGTATGGGCTATTCCATGTATCAGGAATTCTGGGCAACACCTAAGCCTTAGCAAAAGATATATTGTCTTGGTCTTGCTGGAGGAGCTTGCTTTAGTTAGACATCTCATATATTAATGTTGAAAATAAACTATTTCAGTAGGTTCAGATGGTAACACAGAATTTTGAATACTGGCTTCCTTTCTTGCAGGCTTGATTTGCCTGGTAACTGAATTACTAGTGACTAGCTTACTAACTAGGTCATTAAAGGAAGTAAAATTAACATAAAAGATACATGTCACCTAAATACACTTGATGGTGTTGAAATGTCTACCTTCTTAAACTGTTAAGATGAAATTAGTTCTAAAGAAGATAGTATTCGAACCCTAAAGTACTCCCAGTTTGCTGCAGAATCTCACGTTTTTGGATGTTATATAAGAGTCCTATTTGCCCAGTTAATTTAACTTTTTTTCTGCCTGTCTTGTGGACTGTCTGGCTCTTTTAGAACTCTGTCCAAAAAGTGCATGGAATATAACTTGTAAAGCCTCCCACAACTGACATTATCTATGTGTGTGTTTAAACCCAATCTCAGAAGCTTATAATAGAGCTGCACAGTAGTAGCACTTATTAAAAATCACAACTGTAAACAGAATAACTGATGGATTCTAGTTTAGTTCTTTTGTAATTGCAGAATTGTATTTTTGCTGCTGTTTAAATGTCATCTTGAAATATAAATATGTGTTTTGGTTGGGCACAGTTGCTAAAGTCTGAAATCCTAGCACTTTGGGAGGCCGAGGCAGGTGGATTGCCTGAGCTCAGGAGTTCAAGACCACCCTGGGCAACAAGGTGAAACCCTGTCTCTACTAAAATACAAGTATTAGACATAGTGGCAGGCACCTGTAGTTCCAGCTACTCAGGAGGCTGAGGCATGAGAATTGCTTGATCCTGAAAAGTGGAGGTTGCAGTGAGCCGAGACCGTGCCACTGCACTCCAGCCTGAGTGACAGAGTGAGACGGTCTCCAAAAATAAATAAATAAATAAATAAATAAATATGTATTTTAAGCACTCATGCAAAAATAAATGAACACTTTCAAAATGTGTATGTTGCTTATTTTCTCCATAAAAGCTGTAAACATTAAATAAATCACCTATAATGGAATTGACTAATGACTTACGAGCAAACTGGTTTAGCCAGAAAATATATGCAAACTTTTTTTTTTTTTTTTTTTAGTTTCACTCTGTCTCCCAGGCTGGAGTGCAGTGGTGCTATCGCGGCTCACTGCAACCTCCACCTCCCGGGTTCAAGTGATTCTCCTGCCTCAGCCTCCCCATTAGCTGGGATCAGCAGTGGCAGGCACCATGCCCGGCTAATTTTTTCATTTTTAGTAGAGACGGGGTTTCGCCATGTTGGCCAGGATGGTCTCAATCTCCTGACCTCAGGTGATCCACCCGCCTCAGCCTCCCAAAGTGCTGGGATTACAGGCGTGAGCCACCATGCCCAGCAAACAAATTTTTATATACTACAGAATGCTATTATACTTGTGAAATTCTCCTGTCTAGCCTGAATTTACATTCCATGGTGATAACATGGTATATGCATTTTTATGAAAGTGACCATGTCGATAAATAGAAAGGAGAAATCCCATAACTCCTACTACATCACTTCTACCTCTTGCAACCATTTCCATTTCACTAACTTCTGTCCTGCTACTATGGAAAAATTATCTGGACTCCTAGAAAATCTCTGCTTGCCAAAGAAAGAACATACCAGCTCACCACTGTCTCCTGCATCATCATTTTTCCCCCCATACAATAAGCTCCATGAGGGCCATAGTTTTTTTGTTTTGATTTTTTCTACTAGCATCAAGTAGTGTGCCTGGGACACTATACAAGCTTAGTCTTAAATGAACAAATACAAATTAAATCTGTATATGGGCCGAGTATGGTGACTCATGCCTATAACTACAGCGCTTTGGGAAGCCAAGGTGGGCAGATCACTTGAGGCCAGGAGTTCAAGACCAGCCTGGCCAACGTGGTGAAACCCCATCTCAAAAAAAAGGCCAGGTGTGGTAGCTCACTCCTGTAGTCCCGACACATTGGGAGGCTCAGGCGAGTGGATCACCTGAGGTCAGGATTTCGAGACCAGCCTGGCCAACATGGCGAAACTCAGTCTCTACTAAGAATACTAAAAAAATTAGCTAGCATGGCAGTAGGCGCCTGTAATCCCAGCTACTCAGGTGTCCCAGCCACCATGCTTTCTGTCTACAATTGCATCTTGACTAAGCTGGAGTCAGTTAAGTGTGATTTAGCAATCATTTGCCATGAGTTGTATTATATGTAAACCTGAAAAGAAATACAAATCATCCATGGATTTTTGACCCCCAAAAGGAATGAATAATGAGACTTTCAGTCCCTGAGGTGGTGTGTTTTGTTATGTAAGTTAGACAGTTTCATTAGCTTGGGTGTGACTATTTTCTTTTCCTTTTCCAGTCATTTTAGAGCATTTATTTTATTTTATTTTTTTGGGTGTGACTATTTTTAATAAAGTATATGGATGCTATATGCAGTGTGGAATCCTGGGATTGGATCTTGGATGAAAAAGACTGGAAAAACCGATGAAAGCCACATGAAGTCTGTAGTTTAATTTGTTTAGTCTTTTTAGTTTTAACACATGTTCTATGGTTATGTAAGAAGTTAGCACCAGGGTCTAACTTCTGGGCACAAATGATCTGCCCACCTTGGCCTCTCAAGGTGCTGGGATTACAAGTGTGCACCACTGGGCCACCGCACCCAGCATTTTTTTTTTTTTTTTTTTTTTTTGAGACAGGGTCTTACTCTGTCACCCAGGCTGGAGTGTAGTGGTATGATCGTGGCTCACTCAAAAGCTCCAACCTCCTGGGCTCAAATCCTCCTCCTGCCTTAGCCTCCCAAGTAGCTGGGACCAAAGCGCACACCACCACACCTGGCTAATTTTTGTATTTTTTGTAGAGATGAGGTCTCACTTTGTTGCCCAGGTTGCTCTTGAACTCCTGGGCTCAAGCAATCTGCCCGTCTCAACCTCCGAAAGTGCTGGAATTACAGGTGTGAGCCACCGTGCCTGATCTACAAGCTCTCACTTTTAAGTGGAAGCTAATGGGTACATGTGGACATAAGAGTGTGGAATAATAGACCCTGGAGAGTTGGAAGGGTGAGAGGGTGCTGAGGAATAAGAAATTACTTAGTGGATACGATGTACATTATTCAAGTGATGCTTATACTAAAAGCCTAGACTTCACCACTACGTAATATATCCATGTAATAAAATTGCTCTTGTGGCCCTTAAATTTATACAAAAAAATTTTTTTTAAAGTCATAGCCAAACCCAAGTTCACACAGGTTTTTTCCTGTTATCTTCTTTTATAGCTTTGCATTTTACATTTAGGTCTGTGATTCATTTGATGGTTTCTGTAAAAGGTGTACTATCTGTGTTTCGATTCACTTTTTGCATGTGGATGGTCAGTAGTTCCAGTACTATTTGTTGAAAAGACTATCTTTTTCCATTGAATTGCCTTTGCTCCTTGATCAAACATCAACTAATCTTTGATTAAGATCAATTTGTATTTGTGTGGGCCACACAACTGTATTTGTGAGTCTATTTCTCGGTCTCTTTATTCTGCTCTACTGATCTAGTTGTCTACTCTTTTGCCAATACCACATTGTCTAGGTTACTGTAGCTTTATAAGTAAATATCGAAGTCTGGTACTGTCAGTCCTCCAACTCTGTACTCAATCAATACTGTATTGCCTATTCTGAGTCCTTTACCTTTACTATTAAACTTCAGAATCAATTTGTCTATACCCACAAAGTAACTTGTTGGGATTCTGACTGGGACTGAGTTGAATCTACAAATCCAGTTTTGAAGAACTGACATCTTGACAATTTTGATCTTCCTACCCATGTGCATGGAATACATTTTCTTTCACCAGTTCTGCAGTTTTCCTTACATAAGTCTTGTATATATTTTCTTAGATTTATACTTAAGCATTTATTTTTTGGCGCTAAGGTAAATGGTACTAGGTTAATTTCAAATTCCAATTGTTTATTACCGGTATGTAGGAAAGCAATTTACTTTTGTGTAATTAGCCTTGTATCCTGCAAACTTGCTGTAATCGCTCATTAGTTCCAGAAGTTTTTTCCGTTTTCCATTTTCTGCAATCATATCATTTTTGAGGAAGTTTTATCTCTTCCTTCCCAAATTCTATACTTATTTCCTTGTCTTAGTGCATTATTGAGCATCTCAGTACAATATTGATACGAGTGGTGAGAGGACATCCTGACCTTTTCCCTGATCTTAGTGGGAAGAATCTAATTTCTTACCATTAAGTATGATGTCATTTGTAGAATTTTGTAAAGTAAAAAAAATCCAGTTGAGAAAGTTCCCTCCTGTTCCTAGCTTGCTGAGAGTTTTTGTCATGAATGGGCGTTGAATTTTGTCAGGTGCTTTTTTGTGGTTGGGCACCGTGGCTCACAACTGTAACGCCGGGAAGTTGAGGTGGGTGATCACTTGAGTCCAAGAGTTCGAGATAAGCCTGGGCAACATGGCCAAACTCTATCTCTACAAAAAATACTAAAATTACCCAGGCGTGGTGATGTGCAACTGCAGTCTCAGCTACTCCAGGGGCTGAGATGGGAGGAATGCTTTGGGCCCTGGAGGTGGAGATTGTGCACTCCAGCCTTGGCAACAGTGAGACTCTGTCTCAAATTAAAAAAAAAAACAGCTTTTAATTATCTATGGATATTGAGTAAGCCTTACATATCTAGAATAAATACCACTTGGTCAGAGTATATAATTTTATCTGATTTTGAGTCAGGGTCTTGCTCTGTCCCCAGGGTGGAGTGTGGTGGCATGAACACTGCTCACTGCAGCTTTGACCTCCTGGGCTCAAGCTACCCTTCTGCCTCAGCCTCCCATGTGTTCCTATGCAGCTGGGACCCTAGGCGTGGCCACCATTTGTACAGATAAGGTCTTACTTTGTTGCCCAGGCTGGTCTCCATCTCCTGGGTTCAAGTGATTCTCCCACCTTGGCTTCCCAAAGTGCTGGGATTATAGGTGTAAGCCACCATACCTGGCCAATATAATTCTTTTTGTTTATTGTTGGATTCTATTTGGTAATATCTTATCGAGAAATTCTCCATCTATGGTCATGAGATATTGGTATGTATTTTCCTTTCTTGTAATGTTTTTGTCTGACTTTGGTATTAAGGTGATGCTGGCATCATAGTATGAGTTAGGAGGTCAGAGTAAATTTTTTATTATAAAATATTTCAAAGAACAGAAAATAAATATATGTGTATTCCATGGCCAGGTTTAATAAATTTTAACATTTTCCAGATTTGATTGACTTGAAACACATACCCACTCAGAAATTCAAGTTCATTTGAAGCTTGTATCTCCCCAAACCCACTCCAAAATACTTTATCTAAAGTATTTGTTACTTTTATTTGTATTTACACTATCACCTTACATTTACCACCTATAGAGAGTACAGCATATTGTTTTGCAGACTTTTAAATTTTATGTAAAGAATATCACATAACTTTTGCTTTGGCTTTTCTTTGTACGCGATTTTAGGTTTATTCATGTTGTAACAAGTGGCTCTAATTCAATCAACTGCTATCTTATTACACTGGGCAAATACACAACTTATCATTTCTCCTACTGATGGTCATTTAGATTGTTGCTAATCTTTTAATTGTAAAACTTTTTTTTTTTTTTGAGACAGGATCTCACTCTTGTGGCCCAGGCTGGAGTGCAATGGCATGATCTCAGCTCACTGCAACCTCCACTTCCTGGGTTCAAGTGATTCTCCTGTCTCAGCCTCCTCTGTAGCTGGGATTACAGGCGCATACCACCATGGCTGGCTAATTTTTGTATTTTTAGTAGAGACAGGGTTTAATCATGTTGGCCAGGCTGGTCTCAAACTCCTGACGTCGTGATCTGCCTGCCTCGGCCTCCCAAAGTGCTGGGATCACAGAGTGAGCCACCGCGCCTGGCTACAATTATGCTTTTTAGTGAATTTGAACAAACATAAATATCTGAGAAGAGTTAACTTTAATTAAATAAAGTCAATTTTCTAGTCAAATGTACTGTCCCACACTACTTTTTCAGGATGTTTATTCCTATATACCTACCTATATGTAAGTATATGTTCTGCTTTTAAGAGTACTGTAGGCCGGGCCTGGTGGCTCATGCCTGTAATCCCAGAACTTTGAGAGGCAAAGGCGGGCAGATCAGGAAGTCAGGAGTTCGAGACTAGCCTGGCCAACATGGTGAAACCCCATTTCTACTAAAAATATAAAAAGTTAGCCAGGCATGGTGGTGCGTACCTGTTGTCCCAGTTACTCGGGAGTCTGAGGCAGGAGAATCGCTTGAACCCAGGAGGTGGAGGTTGCAGTGAGCTGAGATCATGCCACTGCACTCCAGCCTGGGTAACACAGTGAGATTCTGTCTGAAAAAAAAAGAGTACTGTATAAAAGCTGGGTGTAGTGCCACACACCTGTAATCCCAGCTACCCAAGATGCTGAGGCAAGAGTTGGAGACCAGCCTAGGCAACATAGCAGGACCAGTCTCAAAAAAAAAAAAAAAGTGTTGTATGGTATCTTATCAAACTAAGACATATATTTAACATCTCTGAAATTAAGATGTACCTTATAATCAATGACATATCATAGCCTAACTGGCAGTATTTTTGTTAAGTGGCATATAAAATAATAGCAAATCTTAAAGCAACTTAAATTAGATGATAAATTATGGAAATTATGAGCAAAATAAAAAAGATAATTCAGGCTGGGCACGATGGCTCACTCCTGTAATCCCAGCACTTTGGGAGTCCAAGGCTGGTGGATCACTTGAGGTCAGGAGTTCAAAACCAATCTGGCAAAACCCCATTTCTACTAAAAATGTAAAAATTAGCCAGGTGATGTGGTGTACACCTGTAGTCCCATCTACTCGGGAGGCTGAGTCAGAACTGCTTGAACCCAGGTGGAGGCTGCAGTGAGCTGATATCGCACTACTGCACTAGCCTGGGCAATACAGCAAGACTCCATCTCAAAAAAAAAAAAAAAAAAAAGAGAGAGAGAGAGATAATCGAGTCATTAGGAAGTTCAGCCTATATAAGATGTCCCGACGGCTACTATTTTTTTTTCCAGACTAAAGTGCAGCAGTGAGAAGGGGTGGGGAAGAATACAACAAGGAGTTTGATCTGTAACTGACTGTGAACAATCAATTGATATAACTCACTAAATTCAGACCAGCCTCACAAAGTGCTGGGATTACAGGCATGAGCCACTGGGCCTGGCCTATAACACTTTTTAATTCTTTATAATTATTAAGAATATTAGAAATACAGAGCTTGCTTCACAAGAGATTTACCAAAACTAATCATGCTTTTACACTAATCTTGAATATTTTAATTCTTAGATAGATGAGGCAAAGAGCATTACCATTTGCTTTTTGCCTAAAAATAAGGTATCTTTTCCTTCATTTTAATTAGTGTGCTGCCACGCCCAGCTAATTTTTGTATTTTTAGTAGAGACGGGGTTTTACTGTACTGGCCATGCTGGTCTTATGTCTTATTTACAGTAAAAACCGTAACATATTTCTGTTAACTGAAACCTAAGTATATGGTAGGAATGAATGAAACAGAGAAATAGTTGAGTGACAACAGCAGTAGACTTTGGCCTAGGTAAAACAATTAATATGGATTAATAGAACCTAACAGTAAATGTATGGGCAAGGGTTAATGAAAATGTTCCTCTTAAGAATCTAAAAATGTTTCAGAAAATATAAACTTACTTCTAAAATGTTTTTAACTTGAAGATATAATGTTAGTATGTCAGAAGTAAACATGAAAATTTTAACTTCCTCCTCCTTGAAATCATGCAAATTATGCTACTGAAACAGGAATTGAGATATCTTCATCAGGCTTTTATCATTATCAAGAATAGTGGAAATACAGAGCTTGCTTCACAGGAGATTCACCAAAACTAATCATGCTTTTACACTAATCTTGAATATTTTAATTCTTAGATGAGGCAAAGAGCATTACCATTTGCTTTTTGCCTAAAAATAAGGTATCTTTTCCTTCATGTTAAATTCATGCTTTTTGCTTTCCTTTCACACAATACACCCACAGAAGAAACGATTTTTTTAATAGTCCAGAAACAAAAAGGCAAGGTCATTGAACACTGTCATCATTATTTCCCAACTTGATAATACATCTGAATTCTGAACATCTGCACATGGGCCAATATAATGTTTTGTTATTTTTGAGATAGAGTCTCACTGTCACCCAAGCTGGAGTGCAGTGGCGCTATCTCGGCTCACTGCAACCTCTGCCTCCCAGTTTCAAGTGATTCTCCTGCCTCAGCCTCCCCAGTAGCTTGAATTACAGGTGCACACCACCATGCCCAGTTCATTTTTGTATTTTTAGTAGAGATGGGGTTTTACCATATTGGCCAGGCTGGTCTCTAATTCCTGACCTCAAATGATTTGCCCACCTGGGTTCCCAGCGTTCTGGGATTACAGGGTGTGAACCATGGTGCCTGGCCCCGTAACTCATTTTTAACATCACACTTTACCCCCCACAATGCATAATTATGGAGGTCAGAAGTTGGCTAACAGGCCGAAGGTGGTGGCTCACACCTGTAATTCCAGCACTTTGGGAGGCCGAAGACGGGAGAATTCCTTAAGCCTAAGAGTTAGAGACTGGCCTGGGTAATATAGGGACTCCCCTATAAGAGACCCCCTATGTCTTAAAAAAAAAGTCTGTTAACAGTCAAAGGGAAGGAACATAACTCCATATCTTGATGGGGTAGTGGCAAGGTCCTAGAGGGTATGAGACTTTAAATATTCTTGTGGTTATTTTTGGAAAACACAACTTGCCACAGGTTTCTTTTGTGAAATGGAAGAACAGTGATTACCAAAAGTAGAAGGGGAAAAATAACTGGCATGATCCTTTGATCATGGACATGTTTTTAAGTAGGTCAAGTTTAATAAAGTTTATATGGGCATTGGGATTTGAATTTGCATTCCCTTAAAGCTATTTATGCCGGCATACCCCTTAGAAAGTTTAATATTCCCAGGAGTATACAGATCCTCGTTTGAAGGCTCTACTATAGACTACACTCCTATCCTTCAATCATCTGAATTTTTTAAGACATATACTTACTTCTAAGTTTTTCTAAAAAGTTATTTGGCATTTCTATGAAGGTAAAATGTGTATTCTAGAACACTAAAATACAATTCCTTTCATTTTAAAGAAAGATCAATTCCTTTACTCAGCTAAATAAGAGAGTAACAGTAGCAAATCAAATGACCAATGCCGTAAGAATTTTGATAACTGAATACGCTACTAATAGTGCTTGTACTTTTCCTGAGGAATAAAGTTTTCTCTTAAAACACTCAGAAAGGCCAGATCTCTGGAAGCAGATGTTGGTAAGCTTTAGCAAGAAAATTTACCTTTATGTTACACTTATAGTGAAATAAAATGTACATAGATCATTAGAAGAGTTACAGTTTGAATGTTCTCCAAATACTATATGAATATACTGGCATAAAATCCTTCCCAATTTCTATTTTCGTCTTTGCCAATAACCCAGTAATCTCTAAGAGATGCTTCAGTAAATTATTTTCAAGTGTCATTTCCTAAAGACAGTATTTCTTACCTATAAAGTTCAATTAAGTATTTACAAAAGTATTCTCTTTGCTTTAATTTCCATTACACATCATGATCTCACCACATCTGGAAAGACATGATGTTAGGGAATAAGGACTTTTTCTTTATAAGACTGGGGAAAAATTACTAAGTTATCCCTTTTATATACAGGGTGTAGGTAGAAAAATATAGTAGTTATAATCAATTTCTATATCCATTTGTCAACTTATTAAGTACCTACTATTTTGCAGACACTATTCTAAAAACTGAGGAAACAGGGGGTAAATGAAACAGAAAGTAACAGCTACCATTTATTGAGTGCTTACTACATGCCAGGCCCTGGCTTAAAGTTTCATACATAAATCCATTTAATCCTCTAACACACCTCTATGACACAGGCACTATTAACTTCCTCATCTTACATATGAGAAAACTGAGGCATAGAGAAGTGAACTCATCCAGCTAGTAACTTGCAGAAACAGAATTTCCAAAATCTTGGCTTTCATGGAACTTTTATTAATCTAAAAGCCTTCCATTCTTATTCTCTAGTCTCTGTGAAATACCTAATGAACAAATAGAACTAGATATGGTTCAAACAGGAGGTGTTGACCATTTTGTTTTTACATGTTTCTTTCTGGGAATGTTGAAACAAAAGTTTTACTAGCTCTATCTTCATATTTTGTGATTTCAAAACATCTACAGTCTGTATTACATGTTGAAACACTTAACTTCAGACTGAGTATGGTGGCTCACACCTGTAATCCCAGCACGTTGGGAGGCTGAGGCAGATCACCTGAGGTTGGGAATTTGAGAACAGCCTGGCCAACATGGTGAAACCCCGTCTCTACTAAAAATACAAAAATGAGCCGAGTGTGTGCCTGTACTCCCAGCTACTCTGGAGGTTGAGGTGAGAGAATCACGTGAACCTGGGAGGCGAAGGCTGCAGTAAGCCAAGATCGTGCCACTGCATTCCAGCCTGGGTGACAGAGTGAGACCCTGTCTCAAAAACTCAAAAACAAAAAAACAAAAAACAGAAACACAGAAAACCCCACATGGTCTCCACTAAAAATACAAAAATAAGCCAGGTATGGTGGTGTGCGCCTGTAGTCCCAGCTACTCTGGAGGTTGAGGCAGAAGAATCACTTGAACCCGGGAGGCGGAAGCTGCAGTGAGCCAAGCGCGCACCATTGCACTCTAGCCTGGGCAACAGAGACTCCATCTCAAAAAAAAAAAAAACAAAAAAAAATTTGAGTTTTAAAAAATATTTGGGGTAATAATTCTTCCATATTTTTCCCTCTAGTACTATAGGTATATAAACATAGCATCTCTTACTTTGGAAAACCACTTCTCTACTCCAGGTAGGCCTAGTGGTGCTCAAGGCCACAGAATCTTGTCTCATTATGGTGATGTGTCCATGATTCAAGCTAATTAGTCTCAATTGGTTCAATAATACAGGAAAATGATCTAAGCATGGCCAATTTGTCTTCTCTTGGATTGATGGAGATGAGAGATGTTCTTTTTGCAATGGAAGTGATTTGAGACTGCTGGTAGCTATCTTCTTTGACCTCAAGAGAAAATTACTCCATAATGCTAAAAGGTAAAGAGTAGAGAAATTCAGATAGAACACTCTGATTTAGCTATATGTGGTCTGTCTTTGCTTTTTGCAGTTCAATGAGTATAAAGTTATGCTTACGTGGGATTCTGGGGCTTGAAGTTTTAATGCATTTTAACAGTAGCATTAGATAAAATGAGTATGAATAGAACTGTTATTCTCATCTTCATTATTTATGAACAAATACAGAGCTGACTACAGCTCAAAGGATGATTTATCTATTTCATTTTCAAAAATAATTTGCAAAACTTTACCTATGAACTCTTAAGTGATTATAAACCATTACTGTAATAAGTCTACATCTTTATCATACCACAAAACCACAATATAGCTAGAAGACAAATGTTTTATTTTAAAACACTGAAAAAACATTAAAAGACAAATGTCCATTATATAACCAGGAATGTTAAATATATGGAAACTGTAAATCTCTAAAATGTGGTAGGCACTTCCAGAGCTAAATGTTGCAAATTCTTCTACTTTTTTCTCTAGTATCAACAGTACCCAATATTATGAAAAATAACAAAAAGACCTTACTAATTATCCAATCAAAGTCATCTTTGGGTAAATTTATATCAACACAAGTTAAAGTTTTGTCCAAGATGTTCCTGACACATGAAGCTTCCAGTTGAATTTCAGAAATATTAACAAAAGTATCTTCCTTTTTTGCCTGTGAATGTTTGAGTATTGCTGTATTGTTGGCTTATATCCACTACAGATACTGGTTCTAGGCCAGCCCAAGGGTCTTCAAGCATTGAAGGCTTGAAATAATTTTCCAACTCATTAGACATTCTTTTTTCTCTAACACGCCCTGATCCAAATGGTGTAGATGTCCTTGGAGAACCCTTTAGAAAAAAAATCAGTTAAAAAAAAACACTTAGTAGAGATAATTGGTACTTCTTCCTTTAGCTAAAGGTTAGAGGGAATCACATTGCTGCTTAAAGGTTGTGACCTGAACCTAAATAAGTTCAATTACAAAGTCCATGCTTCCTTTAGGTTTTTTTTTCTTAAAAAAGTACTTAAAGCAATTTGGTATTCTCATTTATTAATAATTCCATGCCCACTGTCATCTCAAATACTTTTGTGTTTAATGTAGTGACTTTGCAGTAATTAAATACAAGTAGTGATGAAATCAAGTTATTCAATTTTCCCTCGAAATGTTCATTTTTTCAGGAGAAAACAAGACTATAGTTTTAAAGTTTCTAGAACCTTTCTAGCTCATGAATATTTTCTTTACTCCTTAGCTCCAGGCTCAAAAGAGGTAGGGTTGGTGTAGAATGCACCAAGCTGGAAAACACGTAGTTGCAAGTTGTAAACCACAGAAATCCTAGACAGGCTAGAAACATTCCATCTTTTGTATTTATTTTCACTAAAGGAATGGAAAACTTCCACTACCACCGATTTTCTCTCCAGGGAAGTTTGAACAGAAGCCAGTGTAGCTCGAAAGATAGATTAAAAAAAAAAAAAAACAGAGAAAAAGAAAAAGAACGATTTACTGAAACAAACTGGCAAGGCCCTTGGCAAAGAGGAGGAAATGGAGAATTAGGAAAATCTGTGTATGAGTGGCAGTGTACTGGTTAAAAGCACAAGGGCTCTAAAACAGAACGTACGACTCTGCCACTCTTTAGGGTAATCTTCCGAAAGTTATTCAACTTCTCTAAGCCTCGGTTCGCTCATCTGCAAAACAGGGCTAACAATAGTACCTCAGAGAGGATTAAACAAAATAATCCACGTAAAGGGAATATTAGTACCGTGCCTGCCATACAGTGAGAGCTCGGCAAACGCTGGCTATTATTATTACCTGGGGGTGGGTCTGCTGTTGCCCTGGGGAGTAGCCGAATTGCTGCTGGGACCCCGCAGGGGACCTGGAGTAGGAGCCAGGGTAGCCGCCAGGGGACGGAGACCCGAACCGGCCCCCCGAGAAGCTGCCGCCGTGTCGCGGAGAGTGGCTGCTCCCGTAGGGCCTAGACCGGGGCCCGTACGGCGGCGTGTGGTGCGGACTCCCGTACCCGTCTCGAGGGGAGGGCGGCCGTGGTCCGCCCCCGCCCGGGGTACCCCGGAAGCTGCTTCCGCTACCCCAACCTCCTCCACCCGGACCAGGGTAAGGAGGAGTCGGGGGCCGAAAATTCTGTCGCTGCATATCAGGAGCCGAAGCCGAAGACCTCACTGCCGCGTTCCCCCCACCGGAACTGTATCGACCGACCCTCCACAGAGAACTGCTAGTCCTATCAAAACAGTCCTCCGACCGCAGCCATCTTACCGCACATCGGTTCCGGCGTCACAAAGGTTCCGCCAGGGACGGCGGTATTACAAAAGTTACTAACTGGGAGAGACACTTCGTGGATTAAGTGAAAGGAGGAAGAAAAGGGCACAGGAAAGGACGGAGGCACGACCCCAGCAACAATCTTTCTAGTCTGAGTGCCCTCGCTCTGACTGACAGACGAGAAACTAGCCCGGCGGTAGGCTGGGACCGGAGTGCTCCGCCCCGCCCGGCGGGGGCGGGGTCTGCGGCGTCCGTGGGCGCCCCCCAGTGGCTCAGGATGGCGCCTCACGGAGTTTGCCGCTTGCACCGTGACTGATGCTGTGTGAGACGCGCACTATGCTGGCGACGCTGATGAGGGTGGCAGCTCTGCGCAGAACCGGCCTCTTCTCCGCCTGGGGCGGCAGGAGGGGGCTGTGGACTGGCCGCCTGCAGTCAGGTACCCTCCGAGATTCGGTCTGGGCGGCTAAAGGGACCCCCGTCCCAGCTTGCCCCCCGGGGTGCTCTGAGGAGAGCAGTCGCGGTCTGCTGAAGTCTCTGCAGACCCCGCAGCCCATCCGGTGGCTTTGCTCGCCTCTCTGCGTCCCCGCTCCGTGGGCCTCTGGCTGGCCTGCCCCACTCTGGCCGCCTCGGGGTCGCCCCTGCCCCACGCGTTGCTGGGACCCAGGACTCGGGGCGCGGTGGGGTCCGGCCCCTGCGCGTCCGGCGACTCGCGCTTGGCGTCTCTTTACTCCTATCCTCTCATCTGTCAAGTTTAAGTAACTTCGAAAATGCACACCCAGCAGCATTTCAGAAAGACTTGAGCCCGTTGCTTTGAATAACTTGCGGGGGCAAAGGCTGTGCTGACAAATGCTGGACTCTATCTCCCCTTCTTTGCAGTTCTTGTCAAATGGAAGCCAGTTAGGGAGGAGATTAGGAGGCAGAGATACCGATTTTCAAAAAAAAAAAAAAAAAAAGCAAAATGTGGTCAAAACTCTTAAAATGTGGATTGTTTCACGAACTTCTAGTTATAAAGAAGTGTGATAGTTCAAGAATGACACTTACTGTACAATAAAAGACGCCATTGTACAGTTACCTGTCGCAGAATTTTATTTAGAGGTTGAAATTTAACTTTACTACAATGTTATAGAACTTTCTTTACTCCCTCTGAATTTGAGAACGGTAATCCACTATGAATCTTAGAAGCATTAGTTTTTTTTTTTGTTTTTTTTGTTTTTGTTTTTGAGACGGAGTCTCACTCTTTCGCACAGGCTGGAATGTAATGACACCATCTCGGCTCACTGCAACCTCTGCCTCCTAGGTTCAAGAGATTTTCCTGCCTCAGCCTCCTGAGTAGCTGGGATTACAGGCATGCGCCACCACGCCCGGCTAATTGGCTAATTTTTGTATTTTTAGTAGAGATGGGTTTCGCCATGTTGGCCGGCCTGGTCTCGAACTCCTGAACTCAGGTGATCCACGCGACTCGGCTTTCCAAAGTGTTGGGATTTCAGGTGTGAGCCACTGCACCCGGCCGACTATGAATCTTGAAATCAGTTGTAGGATACAGGATTTTTTTTTCTTCTCAGGAGATGGAGTCTCGCTCTGTTGCCCAGGCTGGAGTGCAGTGGCATGATCTTGGCTCACTACAACCTCAGCCTCCCGGGTTCAAGCAATTCTCCTACCTCAGCTTCTCGAGTAGCTAAGATTATAGGCATGCGCCACATGTCTGGCTAATTTTTTTGTATTTTTAGTAAAGATGGGGTTTCACCATGTTGGTGAAGCTGGTCTGGAATTCCTGGGCTCTAGTGATCTGCCCTCCTCAGCCTCCTACAGTGCTGGGATTTCAGGCGTGAGCCACCACACCTGGCCTAGGATGCAGAATCTTAAAGAGCTTTAAGACTCATTAAATTATAGCCTAATGGGTAGCCTGGACCTGTGATTCCCATTCACCCTCTTGTAGTTGCTACTCCTTACTGTCTCTTTGACATGTTCTGTGACATCCCAAGCTGATGAGTGTGCTATCTTCTCAGCTTCTATCCTCCTTGATGAATGGAGACACACACACAGTTTTTTTGTTTATTCTGTGGGAATTCAATTGATTACATTTTGTTTCTTCTGTAGATAAAAGTCATAGAGTTAATCAAGGTAGAATATTGCCACTAAGGCTTAGTGATACAATTAAGGCCTGAAGACTCCAGCCTATCCACTTTATTATAAACAGTAGTCGGCCGGGCGCGGTGACTCACACCTGTAATCCCAGCACTTTGGGAGGCTGAGGCGGGTGGATCACCTGAGGTCAGGAGTTTGCGACAGCCTGGCCAGCATGGTGAAATCCCATATCTACTAAAAATACAAAAAAATTAGCTGGGCATAATTGTGAGTACCTGTAATCTGTCTCAGCTGCTTGGGTGGCTGAGGCAGGAGAATCGGTTAAACCCGGGAGGTGAAGGTTGCAGTGAGCTGAGACCATGCTATTGCACTCCAGCCTGGGCAACAAGAGGGAAACTCCGTCTCAAACAAAACAAAACAAAACAAAACAAAAAAACCTCTGGTCTTCTGTTCAGCCAGCTCTGCGAGAATTACTGTTTCTGGATTGCAATTCCCCTGTCTTGATGAATTGGCTGTGTCTAGTCATCGGGCAAGGTGAACCCCTTGGGCGGTTAAATTCCTAGGCTTTAGCCTGGGAATTACCATGTATATGATGGTGAGTTCAGGGGAAAAGAGATGAAGAGAAAGGGAGAAAGTTTTATTTTGGATTACCTGGAGGTAGAAAAGTGAAGACCTGGAGGTGGCTTCCAGTAGTGTGACCTGAGCACAGGAGGCCAGTGGAGTGCTGGAGCTGAAAGCCTCTGTGTGGCCGCCTGACATGTCTTTTTCACTGGCTTCAGCTACCTTTTTTAGAAGATGAAAATTGTATTCACAGTAACTATGACCTCCTTAGGTGCAAAAACTGAATTAGTGTTAAACACTGTTATGTATGCCTGATATGGCACAAGGACAGTATAGATATTTCCAAGATCTCTCCTCATGGCCATCCTTGGATTCCAGAGTCTGGAACAGTGTTAGGGATCTTGGAAGCACTGCCAACATGTCTGACATTCAAGAAGCCACTAATAGCTCCTAGTTGTAAACCTGCATGAGAACCAGATGTCTGTACAAGTGACAGAAAGTGAGCTCAGAAGTGAGTCTCAGCTTCCTCAAGTCACTGTGTAACTGCCCAATGCATTCATTTTGCCCAGTGGCCCAGATACAGTTTAATTCATGCATCGCCAGCTGTACAAGAGACCAGAGGTTTATTACTCCAGTCAGTCTCCCTGAGAATTTGGAGACTGCGGTTTTTTAAGGATAACTTGGCAGGTTGGGGGCCAGGGAGTGGGGAATGCAGATTGGATGGATCA
Source organism: Ateles fusciceps (assembly GCA_036589455.1). Taxonomy (NCBI): domain Eukaryota; kingdom Metazoa; phylum Chordata; class Mammalia; order Primates; family Atelidae; genus Ateles; species Ateles fusciceps. Next base: position 9,640,816 of record JAZHEH010003329.1, on the reverse strand, counting down.
GAGGTGAAGTCATAGGGGGTCAAAGTGGGTTTTTCTAGCTGTCTTTTTTTTTCTGGGTGGGATCACAGAACAGGTTGAGCCAGATTATTGGTCTGGGTGGCAGCAGTTGGTGCATCAGAATACAGGGTCTAGGAAATATCTCCAGTACCAATCTTAGGTTTTATAACAGTGATGTTATTCCTAGGAGCAATTGGGAAGGTTCAGAATCTTGCAGCCTCTGGGTGCATGACTCCTAAACCATAATTTCTAATCTTGTGGCTAATTTGTTAGTTTTACAAAGGTAGTCTGCTCCCCCAGGCAAGTAAGGGGTTTGTTTTGGGAAAGGACTTTTATTGGCTTTGTTTCTAAGTTCAACTTTAAACTAAGTTCCACTGAAAGTTAATTCAGCCTATGCCCAGGAATAAACAAGTGCAGTCTGGTTAGAATCAAGATGGAGTTCGTTAGGTCAGATCCCTTTCACTGTTGTATCTTTCTCACTGTTTTAGTTTTTGCAAGGGTGATTGCAACTATTGGAGCCAGCTTTGAGCAAACAGCTGTGGATGAAGTGAGAGACAAATTGGGGTCACCATGCAATCAGCAGAGACCATGGCAAGATACATTTTGTCATTTCAGTGAAAATTTGGCTCAAGGTTATTATCTGAGATCAGTTGATAACTTATTTGTGGTTGTTCAGGAGTTTCAAGATTACTAGTTTAGAAAAACAAAGAAATTCTAAAGAATTTTGAAGACTTGGCTGGAAAACTCCTATTGTCAAACACTTTACTTAAAAGGGAAATTAATGTTGATTTTAAGGGGAAAAAACCCAAAGCTCAAAAAGATAATTAAGAATTCAGGTAAAGGGAAGGTTGATGATGGATAAGAAGTCAAAATAGATGAGAGAGATGTTAAGAGTTCATTCACTACAATGGTTTTGTTGTTGTTGTTGTTGTTGTTGTTTTGTTTTGTTTTTTGAGACGGAGCACTGTTACCCAGGCTGCAGTGCAATGACGTGATCTTGGCTCACTGCAACCTCCGCCTCCCAGGTTCAAGTGATTCTTCTGCCTCAGCCTCCTGAGGAGCTGGAATTACAGGTGCCCACCACCTGGCTAATTTTTTGTATTTTTAGTAGAGACGGGGTTTCACCATGTTGACCAGGCTGGTCCTGAACTCCTCACCTCAGGTGATCTGCCTGCCTCGGCTTTCCAAAGTGCTGGGATTACAGGCATGAGCCACTTCGCTCTTGTCTCTCAGACTGAAGTGCAATGGCAGGATCTCGGCTCACTGCAACTTCCACCTCCTGGGTTCAATCAATTCTCCTGCCTCAGTCTCCTGAGTAGCTGGGATTACAGGCACCTGCCACTATGCCCAGCTAACTTTTGTATTTTTCGTACAGACAGGGTTTCACCATGTTGGCCAGGCTGGTTTCCAATTCCTGACCTCAGGTGATTCGCCTGCCTTGGCCTTCCAAAGTGCTGGGATTACAGGCATGAGCCACCGTGCCCGGCCACTACAATGTTTTAGATTCACACATCTTAGATTATGGTGAAAATCCAGCCATCAAAGGAGATAGCAACATTAGTAGGTGATGATTTGGCATCTTGCAAAGATGAGACTGATGAAAGCAAAAAAGAAGAAACTAAGCTTCAAGTGTAAAGTTTAGAGTCATGTGCAACAGAGTAAGGGAGAAGCATTGCTTTACCTCAGATGAGGCTGGAAGAGGTTGTGGGGGTAACGTTCAAGACTATTTTAAGTGGAAGGCCAACACGAACAACTTTGATGTTGCAATTCCTTTGAATATCCATGATGATGAAATCATTGTGGACATTGCATTGACTAAAGTGAGTCTCCACTGAAGATGTATCACACATTTTAGACCTATGACTCTTTTGTACCTATCAACATTTTGGACTTATCAACTCTTGCCCCTGGGATACCCAGCCTCTGTGGTCCTCTACCTTAGTTACAATACTTGATCCAATGTGTGGAACAGGGGCAATACTAATAGAGGGGGCTGCTGAATGTGTTCATGTTATCATACTGCTGGTGATAATAAACCCCTAGTTGTGAATAGAGCAGCAAACAACGTCGCATCTTTATTGACCGAGAGTCAAATATAAAAAGGTTAACCATCTGGAAGCTTGCCCATAGATGCTGTTCAATGGGATATCTGCAATCTGCCATTGAGAACTGGCTCTGTGGATATTATTGTAGCAGATAGATTAGCTATTTGGAAAAAGGATGGGATCCACGAAGAGAAACTGGAACCTTCATCCAGCTTGCCTACGGGAGATGAGCCGCGTCTGTGTACACCTACAACAGGCCATGCTGTACAATGTACTCAGGATGCAAAATGCTTTACCAAAGCATTATCTGGCATGTGCTATGTATGGTGAAAAGTGGATACAGTTCGGGTGAACACTGGGGGCCTTTGTGCTGCAGTTTGTATTTTGAAATGTATATCTCAAGCTTTTGTTCATCCTTTAGAACAAGATGGAGAAAGAGGAACTCTGGTAATGCAAAGATCGAAGATGACTAATATAGTACTTGTACTTCTCAACACTGGAAATATCAGCATGGAGAACTTGCTTTGAGGGCAAATTAATATTAACAAAAGTGCAGTCTGCACTCTTTAAACCCGTTCAAAGCTCTTCACCCTAGTTGGCAAAAGATGTGAATGTAATGTAATGGAATTGAAAAAGTGTTATGAGAAAGCAGAGCTTTTCCTTGACACTGTTTTGCATTTTGGGTAATTAGTATTTTGCTTAAAATGCTTTTAAAGATGGCTAATGAAAAACCTAGTAAAATGCTCTGAGAGTTGGGTGTAGAACATTTTTTTTCAGGCTTAAAAAATTTTTTTAAAAAATATAGTTTTAAAGTATTATAGTTTTAAAAATATTACAGTTTTTAAATATTATGTTTTTTTGGGGGGGGATTATAGGTGTGAGCCATGGCACCTGACCTATTTTCAGGCTTTTTAGCCTGTTTTCCATTGTGCCAAGTGCAAAGATACTCTGGCCTAAAGGAAAGGCAAATAACATAATTACTTCTTAGGCCACTTTCATTGCCTACGAATCTTTGCTATTCAGTTGTTCAAGTTCTTTAACTCTACCTCAAGAAGTGACGTATAACATTTTGTGAACAATGTTTGCCCTATAAGATGAAATCTCACAAGTCCTATAGGAAAGTTTACCATCTGCCTTAAAAATTAAAATGCACATCTATTATTCAGAACTAAAATAGAGGACTAGGATTTATCAAAGGGATTGCAAAAATACTGTTAGTAGTAGCATAGAGCATTACTATTTGTAGATAGCAGAGGTTGGCGCAAAAAATTGGGATTACAGACATGAGCCACTGTGCCTGGACTAGGATACCTAAGATTTTAGTGTCTTGTCTTAAAAAAAACTACACTTGGAAGCCCAATATACAAGAGCAAATGGGCTGCATTCAAAGGAGAAATTGGAGTCCCAGAACCCTGCTCACTCTGTACTCCTATTTTAACTACCCCCTCTACCCACTTACCACCACTAAAGAGGCGTCTGAGGGCACCACTGAGGAATATCCAAGGCTCTGCAGAAAGAGTTTGAAAGCCACTATTGTAGGTAGGTGTCAGGGGTTAACAAGTGCTGCAAACAGAAATCTATGGTTAGTTTTACTGTGTATTATTAAGAGCAGATATTAGCTGGGCATGGTGGCTCACGCCTCTATTCCCAGCACTTTGGGAGGCCGAGGCAGGCAGATCACTTGAGGTCAAGAGTTCGAGACCAGCTTGGCCAACGTGGTGAAACCCCTGTCTCTACTAAAAATACAAAAATTAGCCAGGTATGTTGGCGCACACCTGTAATCCCAGCTACTGAGGAGGCTGAGGCAGGAGAATCGCTTGAACTCAGGAGGCAGAGGTTGCAATGAGCCAGGATAGCACCACTGCACTTCAGCCTGGGCGACAGAGCAAGTCTCTGTCTCCAAAAAAAAAAAAAAAAAGAAAGAAAAGGGTAAATATTTTCATGTTTCTGCATGGTCAGGGCTTTCTGAGCATAGAAAAGTAGAACCTGGGTTAAAGGACAAGCCTTGGAAGTTAAAAGTTGACTTAAGGGATATAAAACCTAGAGCGTTGGAAACATTCCCAAGATTATAAACCCAGTAATGCTTATCTTACTTTCTCCTGGAGGCATTTATTTATGTTCCAAAGGGTAGGAACTCAGGGATCTTCCCCTTTTCTTCCCAAGGAGAATTTACTTACTAAAGGTAGATTAGCTTTCTTTTTCTTAGGCGAAGGTGGCAACTGGGCAGTTATCCTGTACACATTTACAGATTCAGAATTTTGGGATTCTTCTCCTGTGGTTCAACCCTTACCTATCAATGGGTTTTTATTGCATTGTTTATAGGGTATTAGGTATGGGGAAATGATGTTATTTCTTGACTTAAGTAATAATAACTCTGATCTCTGCTCCAGAAACGTTGTGTTTACTTTCAGGTTACAAGAATGAATAAATATAGAGATTAAAAACTTAAATATTTTTAATGTAATAATGTGAAACACTCCTTAGGAGATGTACTTAATAATTTCTCTGTACAGAAATGATTGTATGTATACTTCAGGTTTCAGCTTTACCTTAGTAGTCCTAAAACTTTTCAGATTATCTGTTTTCCTTATAGAGGTGCTTATTGTTAGCTGTTTCATGTTAAAGACTACTAATAGTGGAAAAGTAAATGTTTCTCTAGGATGTGATTAGCTCACTCATTGATAGGGTTAGACCTGCATTGAACACAGTAGATTTCTTAACTCTCACTTAAATAATGATCTCATTGAAAAAGTGAAAATTAAAAGTGGCTTGTTTTCAAGGGTTTCTGGGAGCCAAATTCTACTGCTTCATTCAAATGTGATATTTTTCAGGCTGGGTGCAGTGGTTCACACCTGTAATCCCAGCACTTTGGGAGGCCAAGGCAGACATATTACGAGGTCAAGAGTTTGAGACCAGCCTGGCCAACATGGTGAAACCCTGTCTCTACTAAAAGTACAAAAATTAGCCAGGGATGGTGGCGCATGCCCGTAATGCCAGCTACTCGGGAGGCTGAGGCAGGAGAACAGCTTGAACCCAGGAGGCGGAGGTTGCAGTGAGCCGAAGTATGCCACTGCACTCCACCCTGGGTGACAGAGCAAGACTCCATCTCAAAAAAAAAAAAAAAAAGTGGTATTTTCATTTCCAATTATGCAAGGTAGTCAAGCACAGGAGAAATGTTTTATACATATTTACTTCTATGTAGACTAGTATTCCTCACCCAAGTGTCACACAGTTATTAATGCATTAACTTATGCTTATAAAAGTTTTTACTGAAAATAATAAAATTGATGACAGATTATTTCTATATGAAGAAAAATATAACAGAGTATGAATATGGTTTTTCAGATACAAAGACTAAAAGTTTATTTAAAAATGAGTAAATTTGGCTGGGCGTGGTGGCTCATTCCTCTAATCCCAGCACTTTGGAAGGCCGAGACAGGTGGATCACCTGAGGTCAGGAGTTTAAGACCAGCCTGGCCAACATGGTGAAACGCATCTCTACTAAAAATATGAAAATTAGCTGGGTACGGTGGTGTTCCCCTGTAGGCCCAACTACTCGGGAGACTGAGAGAGGAGAATTGCTTGAACCTGGTGGGGGCGGACGTTGCAGTGAGCCGAGATCATGCCACTGTACTCCAGCCTGGGTGACAGAGTGAGATTCTGTCTCATTAAATAAATAAATAAATAAAAGAGTAGGTCAGGCGCGGTGGCTCATGCCTGTAATCCCAGCACTTTGGGAGGCCAAGGCGGGTGGATCACCTGAGGTCGGGAGTTTGAGACCAGCCTGACCAACATGGGGAAACCCCATCTCTATTAAAAATTCAAAATTAGCCAAATGTGGTGGCACATACCTGTAATCCCAGCTACTCGGGAGGCTGAGGCAGGAGAATCACTTCAACCTGGGAGGTGGAGGTTGCGGTGAGTCGTGATTATGCCATTGTACTGCAGCCTGGGCAACGAGAGCAAAAGTCTGTCTTAAATAAACAAATAAAATGAGTAAATAAAATTTTTAGTTTCTAGCATTTACATATTTGTATTTTTCCAATTGTTCAAATGATGCATATGTTTTGCAGAAAATGTGAAATATTTAGGAAAACAGAAAGCAAGGAAAAATACAGATCTCTTTTTAAAATTTTATTTCTTGAGACAGCGTCTGGCTCTGTCTCCTAGGATGCAGTGCAGTGGCATGATCACAGCTCACTGCAGCCTTGACCTCACTGGCCCAAGTGATCCTCCTACCTCAGCCTGCTGAGTAGCTGGGACTAGAGGCATTTGCCACCATGCTTGGCTAATTTTTTTTTGTATTTTTTATAGAGACAGGGTTTCCTCATATTGCTCAGGCTGGTCTCCAATTTCTGGGCTCAAGTGATCTGCCTGCCTTGTCCTCCCAAAGTGCTGGGATTATAGGTGTGAGCAACCATACCCAGCCAGATACTTTCTTTATCACCGGTTTTTACACAGATATGGCAGCGAGACAATTGGCGTAATAATTTTAGGTTTTGTGGCTGGCCTTGGGGGAAAAGAGGTCTGGTTTCTGTGACTCTTCTTGGGAAAGAGGGATTCTAGTTTTTATAGCTAGCCTCAGAGGAGCATGGGACTGAGTGACAGGAGGTCAGGAGGTCAGAGAAACACTTGGGCTTCTGAGGCTGCTGTGACACCTTCATTTTGGGGTATGGTTTCTGTGTCTAAACGAAAGTAAACACCTATCTTTCTTGTGGAAGAGAGTCTGCAATTTTGGTACATAGTATGCAGAGAGTGCCTATGTAAATAGTCTTCAGTGAAAACCTGGGTTTTGAGTCTCTAATAGACTTCTCTGGACAGAAACATTGTCTTTATATCTATTTTTTTGTTGTTGCTGGAGAAAGAGCATGCTTGATGTGACCTTCCATCAGAGCAAAAGAATGTAAGAAGCCTCTGCATGGCATGAATATTTTCCATCTCTACCTGTGGCTTTTTCTCTTGTTGGTCCTGTCATATGTCATTTTGCTGTAGTAAACCTTAGCTCTGAATACAATCAAATGTTAAGTCCTGTGGATCCTCCTAGCAAATCACTGAAAATATGGGTAGTCTTGGGAAACCCTGAAACAATACCAAAGGCGGAAATCATAAAATAAATGATCTTCTTTTCTTTCCTTTCCTTCCTTTCTCTCTTTCTCTCTCTCTCTCTTCTCTCTCTTCTTTCTTTCTTCTTTCCTTTCGAGATAGAGTCCCACTCTGTTGCCCAGGCTAGAGTGTAGTGGTGCAATCTCGGCTCACTGCAACCTTCGCGTCTCGGGTTCAAGCGATTCTTTTGCCTCAGCCTCCTGAGTAGCTGGGATTATAGGCATGAGGCACCATGCCTGGCTAATTTTTGTATTTTTAGTAGAGACTGAGTTTCACCATGTTGGCCAGACTGGTCTCGAACTCCTGACCTCAGGTGATCCTCCTCCATCAGCCTTCTAAAGTGCTGGGGCCAAAATGATTTTTTTAAAACATGAAATTTTAAAAACACCTTTGAAAAATGAAGAGCATATAGGGAAAAATTGCTTTTACTAAATATGACTGATAAAAGGTTAATATTCTTAGTGTATGTATAATTCATGTAAACCTATAAGAGAAAGATAAATGTGCATATAGAAATATGGACTAACATCAAGAATAATTTGTAAGAGAAGATATGAGAAGAGTAGATTTAAAAGATGTTTAATTTCAGAAATCATTAAATAAGTGCAAATTAAAATGATAGTGACATGCAAAATTTTAACTGTCAAGTTTGCAGCAAACAAACAAAAACCCCATAAACCCAAGAGATTATGTTTAGGGTTATGGAGGATGATGGAAAACATGATTTTTACAGTATACTGATATATAGATATATATATACACACACACACATACACACATATAGGTAATATTATATACACCCTTTTTGGTGGACAATTTAATAAAGTATTAAGAGTTTTAAGGAATTCGTAATGTGAACATGGCTAGGCCACTTTAAAGCCTGCCTCTGTCATTGGAAGCAAGTTCTTTCCTTCCCCTTGTCCATCTCCAAAAACTCTGAAAGCATTAAAGACTAATTTTTACCTTTACTACTTGAAGAGAAATCTCTCGGAAGATTCCATAGTCCAGGTCACAGAAACTTCTAAACTTCTCCAGACATTTATTTTGCTGTTCAGAGTTGCTTACTGGAAACTGTTAAAAACAAAATCAAATCATAAAACAAGTTATCTCTCATATACATATCTGCCCCCCACATTTCTTCCAAGCTGCCTCTTCCTTTCCCTTCTATTCCTCCCAGTTAAATATCTAAAATATTCTGTGGAATAAGGCTTAATATATTTTTGTGTCAAGAACATTCACAGTCTAACACTGCAACACCCTACTGTCTTCACCCACCCCCTGCATATTTTCTTTGCTGTGACAAATATAATTCTCCTCAAGTACCTATAAAGGTGTTTAATCAACCAACCTAGATGGGCACTACTTTGCCAGTTTTCCCCAGGAAGGGATGCATTTATATTTATTTATTTATTTAAAAAATTTTAAAATTTATTTTTTAAAATTTTGTTTATTATACTTTAAGTTCTGGGGTACTTGTGCAGAACATGCAGGTTTGTTACATAGGTATACACAGGCCATGGTGGTTTGCTGCATCCATTAACTCATCATCTACCTTAGGTATTTATCCTAATGCTAAGGGATACGTTTTTCTTATTTGCACTAAGGTCTTCCTTGATTGGTCAGTCTTCTCTCTAGGAGAATCACATCACCAACATTGAGAAATTCCAGGAATCTTTTGGGTTTGTGAGCATTCTTATATTGAATAGTAATTTGCAATGATCATTTCCCCTCAAGTTTCTGGTTCAATCCCTTCTTATCCTCTGGATGGTTAACTTCAGGATGGCCGGTTGAAGAAGTCTGAACATCTAAGAAATTTTTTCCTTTGGCTTGTTTACTTTGGTTGTGAATTCTGTAACTATAGATTGATTTATAAATCTATAAATTGGTACCATTTTGCACCCTTCCACATACCAATTCCTAGTGATTTTCAAATCCTAAAATTTGAAAAGCAATTCTTTGCATATTTTAAGTTGATATTTCGAAGTTATCATCACTTATGTAAATTTTATACTGTAAACTAAGGTAAGAGTAAGAGCTGGGATATGTTAGGAATCTGCTTTCCTTTGTGTAGTAGAACGCTTATCGTGAAGAAAGTCTTATTTATAGGTTGATCAATTGTAGGAAAGAATACCTATGGAAGCTGAAAATCTGGAAATTGATTTATTGAAACAATTCATGTATCTCTTAGGCAAGTATTTTTTCCCTTTTTTTTTTTTTTTTCTTTCTTTTTTTTTCCCCACCCCCCGCGCGCCCCCCCCCCCCCCCGGGGGGGTCCCCCCCCCCCCGGCCCGCCCCCCCCCCCCCCCGCCCGGGGGGGGGGGGGGGCCCATTAGACAGGGTCTTACTCCGTTGCCCAGGTTGGAGTCCAGGGGTGCAATCATAGCTCATTGTAGCCGTGACTTGGTGGGCTCAAGTGATTCTCCTGCTTCAGCCTCCTGAGTAGCTGGGACCACAGGCATGCACCATTGTTCCTAGATAACTTTTTTGTATTTTGTTTTTATTTTGGCAGAGAAGGCATCTTGCCATGTTGCCCAGATTGGTCTCAAACTCCAGGGCCCAAGCGATACTCCCACCTCGGCCTTCCAAAGTGTTGGGATTACAGGCGTGAGTCACCTCGCCCAGCCTTAGGGAAGTCTTTCCATATTCCAATTTTGAAGATTGCCACTAAAAGGACAGTGAAAACAGTCTACCCTGAAATCGACTTCCTAGTTGTTGATAGTGTGAACGCATTCAAAACTCACGCTGCCTGTGATGCCTGGCATCTTTATTGGGCAGGACTGGTTGGGCTGTGCTGCAGTACAAATTAGCCCAATCTCAGCGGCTCATTACAATAAAAACATCTTTCTTACCTATGTAGCTACACTATTTAAAATTTGTGGGCTCTAAGGGAAGTAGAGGCCTAGAGGATTTCATGGAGTGTTTTTAAAGGTCAGAGTTGGAACTGCCTTTTATTATTTTTGCCTGTGTTGTATTGGCAATATCCCAGTCATTTGACTCCAACATAATTACAAGAGAAGCTGGAAGACGTAGAAAGAACAGTGAGATTTGGGATTGGCACTGACTTGTACTTTGGTTGTGACATGCTTTAACCATGATTCCAGACCTTTTTTTCTGGCCTTTTTGTACCATACTTTCTGTAAATTTCTCAAGTTTTAATTAAAATAGTAGTGTTAGTTGGGGGTGGTTGCTCACACCTGTAATCCCAGCACTTTGAGAGGCTGAGGCGGGCAGATCATGTGGTCAGAAGATACAGACCATCCTGGCTAACACGGTGAAACCTCATCTCTACTAAAAATACAAAAAATTAGCCAGGTATGGTGGCATGTGCTTATAGTGCCAGCTACTCAGGAGGCTGAAGCGGAGGCGGGAGAATTGCTCGAACCTGGGAGGTGGAGGTTGCAGTGAGCTGAGATTGTGCCACTGCACTCCAGCCTGGGCGACAGAGCGAGATGCCATCTCAAAAAAAAAAAAAAAAAAAAAAAAAAAAAAAAGCAGGTTATTATATGATATCTAGCACATTGGAGTTTTTTGAACAAAATAGTGCATCTATCTACCTACCTATGTATGTTTGCACCTACCCACTCATCTATCTCTAAGATGATTTATACCCAAAACACTACCAATTAGTACCTTTAAATGATTATAAAATAAGTGATTTCAATTTTGTCAATTTTCTTTAGCTCTATTTTCTTAATTTTTTGTATTGAATTTTTTTTTTTTTTTTTTTGAGACAGAATCTAGCTCTGTCACCCAGGCTGGAGGGCAGTGGCGTGATCCTGTCTCACTGCAACCTCCACCTCCTGGGTTTGAGCAATTCTTCTGCTTCAGCCTCCCAATAGCTGGGACTACAGGCATGTGCTATCACACCTGGCTAATTTTTTTATTTTCAGTAGAGGCTGGGTTTCACCATGTTGGCCAGGATGGTCTCAAACTCCTGGCCTCAGGTGATTCTCCCACCTCGGTGCCTTAAAGTGCTGGGATTATGGGTGTGAGCCACCACGCCTGGCCCTTGAGTTGTTTATGTAAAGAGAAAACATGGAAATTAATTGCAAAAGTTGAGGATTTTTTTTTTCAGTTTTTACTGTGTCTTGTTTATTTACTTTCTTAATGTAATAGAAGCTTCAGAAAATTAATTTAATTAGTTGAATTGGAAGGTGAATTCTTGTTTTATTTTGCATAAACATTTGATGCTGAAAATTCATGTCCTCTCTGCCTCCAGAGATTTCAGAGAAAGAAAACTAATTAAAAATTATCATCTTGATGTGATTCTTTTGTGAGTAGCAGTGTTAAAGGGGAATAAAGTGGATGATGATGAGAGAGTAATTAATCTGTAATTATTTCAATACATACTCATGAATTTCCATGACGAACAGAATTGAAGCCTCCTTGAGTCTGTGAAGATCTTTTACTCTCCTTTTCCACAAACCTCCTTTCTTATTTCCCATGAACTTGGAAATTGAAAATAATCATTGCCTGGTGACTCCCAAATTATAATTTCCCTGGAATGTCTTCTAGTGAATACTAATTTTCCAGGTGCCTTCCTCTCCTAAAATTTCCTGTCAAACGGGATTGTTAGGAACAGAGCTTCTTCTATGACTTCTGACACATGCTGGAAAGAAAACATCATGCTAACTATTACAGATAAAGCTTCAGCAGATTAAGAGAGAATGCTTTGAAGAGAGGCCCATTTTCTGCCTTCTCACACATAAGTTCTGGTGGTTCAGTTCTCTGTAAATCATCAAATTTAAAAAATTATTTTGATGTATATCACAGGTTTCTATTTCATATTGCTATTTGAGCAGTTTGTTTTGTGACTTAGCCTTTAAAATTTTTTTTAAATCTCAGTAGTTGGCTAGTACGGGTGGGAAGGGATGCCATGATTCCTGTCACAGATGAGCCACTTGTGTGGGCATCTGTCAATTATCCCGCTCTGGTGTTGCTCAAGTTTATTTGTGTCATGGAAACCCTACAGCCAAGTACCAGGGGGAGTCCTACCAAGCAGCTTTGGCAAGCATAGAGTTGATGGCAGCTTCATTATAATTATACTTCTTTGCATGGGTGACCAGCTGTATCATCATAATAGCTTTCCATACTAGAGGCCAAAAAGACAGAGAGATATACAAGCTGCTCAATATATTTCAACAAATTACATTACAATTTATGCCTTTTCCAACTGTTTTATGCCTTGTAATCATTCCCTACTCCCACCCAGCCCATCAGTTCTTTTACAAATAGGCAAAATATGGCTCTAGATATCCTTTTTAAGTATAGTACATTAAGAAGTGATTTTTTCCTGTTCCTTAGAATAATCATATATTTATCTTTTCTTGTTTTCAAACAAGAAGTTATTTGCTTTAATAGATCGTGTGACTGTGTAATACATATATGGTAATGATGATAATAACAGTTGCAGGCCAGGTGCGGTGGTTCATGCCTATAATCCCAGCACTTTGGGAGGCTGAGGACGGCAGATCACCTAAGATCAGGAGTTCAAGACCAGCCTGGCCAACATGGTAAAACCCTGTCTCTACAAAAAACTTGAAAAAATTAGCTGGGTGTGGTGGCACATGCCTGTAATCCCAGCTACTCGGGAGGCTGAGGCAGGAGAATCACTTGAACCCAGGAGGCAGAGGTTGCAGTGAGCTGAGATTGTGCCTCTGCACTTCAGCCTGGGCAACAGAGCTAGACTCTGTCTCAAAAAAAAAAAAAACATATATATATATATATATATATATGTGTGTGTGTGTGTGTGTGTGTGTGTGTGTGTATGTGTATAAAATAAAAATAAAAATAATAATTGCAGACATTTAGTGAGCATTTACTTTATGCCAGGGAGTGTACTAAACACTTTATATACAACATTTCATTTAAAACTTGCAAACTCTATGAGACAGGTGCTTCACATGAGAAAAGGGAAGCTTTGAGAAGTGGAGTTACCTCACACAATGTCACTCAGGTTGTACATGGTAGAGCAGGGAGTTGAATCCAGGCAGTCTGACTCTTAACGATTTAAAACTCACTCATGATTTTGACTTAAATGTGTTCTAGAAGTCCTTTCTGAGTTTCTTATCAGATAATAAAAGTAAAATTCCATTACCTGATATTAAATGAATTCAGTTTAAAAGTTTTTGCTTCATTAAATGGCCAACTATTACATGAAATGATATTCAACACCATTAGTCATCAGTGAGATGCAAATTAAAACCACAAGAAGAAACCATTATACACCCATTCAAACAGCTAACATTAAAAATGAACAATTCCTATGTTTCAAGGATGTGGAACATATGGAACTCTTATACAATGTGGTACAAGCATTTTAGAAATCTGTTTTGGCAGTTTCTTAAAAAGCTATACATACACTTACCATATAACTCAGCCATTCCACTAAGTATTTACACAAGAGAAATGAAGACATGTTCTCACAAAGATTTGTACACAAATGTTCATAGCATCTTGATTCACTGTAGCCTAAAAACCAACTCAATGTCCTTCAACAGCTGAATGTGTATAAACAAATGTGGTATATTCATACAGTAGCGTATACTCATAAAAATGCAACAACATGGATGAATCTCAGAATCATTATGCTTAAGAAGAGAAGCCAGACACAAAAGTACGTACTGTTTTTCATTTATTTAAAATTCTAGATAATGAAAATTAAATTATAGTGACAGAAAGCAGAGCGGTGGATATCTGAAGCTGAAAATTGAGGGAGAGGTAGTTTGCAAAGGGCAGGGGAATGTTTTAGGTGATGGAAAGTTATCTTTCTTGATTGTGAAGGTGATTTCACAGGTGTATACATCTGTCAAAATTTACTTAATTGTATAATTCATTGTATTTATAGAAATAATATATAGTCTATCATATAAATTATATATAATATATTATGTATTGTTATTTATATAATATAATTTATTTATATAATGTATATACTCTGTGCGTGTGTGTGTGTGTGTTTTTCTTAGAAACGGAATTGCTCTGTCACTCAGGCTGGAATGCAGTGATGTGATCATGGCTTACTGTAACCTTGAACTCCTGGGCTCAAGTGATCCCCCCATCTGAGCTTCTCAAGTAGGTAGGGCCACAGGCATGCCACCACGCCTGGATAAGAATATTATAATTTATTATATATTATTATTATTATATATAAGTCATTCTTCATAAAGTTAATTAGGTGCTGGACGCAGTGGCTCATGCCTGTAGCCTCAGCTACTCAGGAGGCTCAGGTGAGAGGATTGCTTGAGCCCAGAAGGTCTAGGTTACAGTGAACTAACTATGTTCCTGCCACTGCACTCCAGCCTGGGCAACAAAGCCCAGACCTTTTCTCTAAATAAATAAATAAATAAATGAAGTTGATTATAAGACATCTAAAGTAGAGCAGAAAATCAAAACAAAATTTCTGCCATGAATGCTTTTATACCTGTGTCTTAGCATACTTGTAGAATGTTTCTGTGAATTAAATTCTGCCAACAGGAAAACTTAATTAAAGGTCATTTTCCTGGCAAATAAATTCCCATTTCTGCCCAAAAGGCCAATAAAAAGTTTTCAGTGAAATGTAAAAAAAAAAAAAAAGGCCGGGTGTGGTGGCTCACGCCTGTAATCCACGCACTTTGGAGGCCAAGGCGGGCGGATCACCTGAGGTTGGGAGTTCAAGACCAGCCTGATCAACATGGTAAACCCCGTCTTTAAAAAAAAAAAAAAAAGATTTCAAAATATTATAGGAAGTATCAATTGCTGTCCTAAAAGATTGTTATTGATTGACATTCCACAATATATGAAAGTGTCCATTTCACCCCACTTTTGCCAGTATTGAATAGTTAGTTATCTTTTAAATGTTTGCCAATCTGGTGAGACATTTTTTTTTTTTTTTTTTTTTTTTTTTGAGACAGAGTCTTGCTCTGTTGCCCAGGCTGGAGTGCAGTGGCTTGATCTTGGCTTACTGCAACCTCTGCCTCCCGGGTTCAAGTAATTCTCCTGCCTCAACCTCCTGAGTAGCTGGGACACCAGGCACATTCCAGCGCGCCCGGCTAATTTTTTGTATTTTTAGTAGAGCACTCCAGCCTGGGCAACAGAGCTGCCATTAGTGAGTAGTCAAATTCCTACATACAGAATCTGAGGATCAACTGTAATTCTTCTGTAATGCTGCTGCCATGTGTACAATGAGTCAGTAAAATCTTCAGAGTGGAAATATTTATCAAAGCATTGCAGGGAGCTATATAGCAGGAGAGACACAGAATGATACTTCACCCTATTCATGAATGTAATATAATTTATTAATTTTTAAAATCAAAGTTTTAGGTATACTTAGTTTTAAAAGTTCAGAAGTTCTACAATGTTAATTATGAAAAAGAATAACCCCTTGGGCCTTTCTGCCCCTTCCCTTTGCCCAGAAACAACAAGTTTCAGTTCTTTTGCTGTTTTTTTTTGTTTTTTACTGCCAAATTGCTAAATAACCTGATTATAATGTTATTGATTCTTTTGTTTTGTTTTTAGGCACTATAAAGACTAGCTTTCAGGCTGGGCTCAGTGTCTCATGCCTATAATCCCAGCATTTTGGGAGGCCTAGGCGGGTGGATTACCTGAGGTCAGGAGTTCAAGACCAGCCTGGCCAACATGGTGAAACCCTGTCTCTACCAAAAATACAAAAATTAGCTGGGCATCATGTTGGGCACCTGTAATCTCAGCTACTTGGGAGGCTGAGGCAGGAGAATCACTTGAACCGGGAGGTGAAGGTTGCAGTGAGCAGAGATCGCACCACTGCATTCCAGCCTGGGCTACAGAGTGAGACTCTGTCTCCATAAAAAACAAAAAACAAAAAACAAAAAACTAGCTTTCTTTCACTACCATTCAAACAAATATTCATGCACTTTACCTCCTTCGAAATCTTAATTTTTAAAAAATTTTCCACCCAACTCATGCAGACAAATCATAAATTTTGTTACATCACTATTCAGTATTTACATTATTATACTGTTTCATCAAACTAAAATCTGGACTAAGAAAGCCTCCATACTCACATACTTGAGTTTTTACCTAAAACCCACAACCTAATTTAGTAGGTAAGCAAACTGAAAACCTAACTTAGGAATATACTTCAATAACAAAGTTGCTGACTCTCGGGCGGGTGTGCTGCCTGTAGTCCCAGCACTTTGGGAGGCCGAGGCAGGCAGATTACCTGAGGTCAGAAGTTCAAGACCAGCCTGGCCAACATGGTGAAACCCTCTCTCCACAAAAATACAAAGCGAGGCATGATAGCGGGTGCCTGTAATCCCAGCTACTTGGGAGGCTGAGGTAGGAGAATCATCTGAAACTAGGAGGTGGAGGTTGTAGTGAGCTGAGATCATGCCATTGCACTCCAGCCTGGCCTACAGAGCAAGACTGCATCTCAAAAATAATAATAAATAATTGCTGACTCTCAGCCAGTCCCAGCAGCCGGACCTCAAAGGCTTACAGGCCACCAGCTGTTCAGACCTTGTTCTGATAAGGCAAACGCTGAGCTGTAACTCACTCAACTGGCTGTTTCTGTACCTTACTTCTGCTCCCTGAACATCACTATCCTTTTTTTTTTTTTTTTTCTTTGAGATGCAGTCTTGCTTTGTCACCCAGGCTGGAGTGCAGTGGTGTGATCTCGGCTCACTGCAACCTCCACCTCCTGGGTTTATGCAATTCTCCTGCCTCAGCTTCCTGAGTAACTGGGATTACAGGCATGTGCCACCATGCCTAGCTAATTTTTGTATTTTTGGTAGAGATGAGGTTTCACCATATTGACCAGGCTGGTCTTGAACTCCTGACCTCAGGTGATCTGCCTACCTTGGCCTCCCAAAGTGCTGGGATTACAGGCATGAGCCACTGCATCTGGCTGAGATTCCAGTATTCTTTACTAGAGCTGGGTGGTCTGTGGACTCCCATGCTAGAATCACTGTAGTCCTTGTGATCTGTTTCAAGCTTATAATAGTGTATGTGACAATTTATGAAAATTAGTAATCAATTATCTTGAAATATTTTCTGTGTTTTGCCAGATATGGAGAATATAAAGCCATTGGAAGGTGTAAAAATTCTGGATTTAACAAGGTTTGTATTGGTTTATCTACGTTTTAGTGACTGGGTTTTTCCCTTTCCTCAAAAACATTTAATTTTTTGAATTATAAAAGGAACTGATATGCTTATGTTGAAATTTTAGAGAAGAAAATAAGAAAAGAAAAATTCCTGGCTGGGTGCAGTGGCTCATGCCTGTAATCCCAGCACTTTGGGAGGCTAAGGCGGGCAGATCACTTGAGGTTAGGAGTTCAAGACCCGCCTGGCCAACATAGTGAAACTCTGTCTCTACTAAAAATACAAAAATTAGCCAGCCATAGTGGTGGGCGCCTGTAGTCCCAGCTGCTTGGGAGGCTGAGGCGGGAGAATCACTTGAACCCGGAGGCAAAGGTTGCAGTGAGCTGAGATCTTACTGTTGCACTCCAGGCTGGGTGAAAGAGCAAGACTCTGTCTCAAAAAAAAAAAAAAAAAGCCTTTTCACATGTTCGCAAGATGGCGCTGAAAGTAAAGAAGGAAGCTTCTGCCCCTCCTAAAGCTGAAGCCAAAGCGAAGGCTTTAAAGGCCAAGAAGGCAGTGCTGAAAGGTGTCCACAGCCACAAAAAAAGAGATCCGCACATCACTCACCTTCAGGGGGCCCAAAACACTGCAACTCCAGAGGCAGACCAGATACCCTTGAAAGAGTGCTCCCAGAAGAAACAAGCTGGACCACTATGCTATCAAGTTTCCGCTGACCACTGAGTCTGCAATGAAGAAGATAGAAGACAGCAACACATTTGTGTTCATTGTGGATGTTAAAGCCAACAAGACCAGATCAAACAGGCTGTGAAGAAGCTCTATGACATTGATGTGGCCAAGGTCAACACCCTGATTCGGCCTGATGGGAGAGAAGGCGGCACATGTTCGACTGGATCCTGATTATGATTCTTTGGATGTTGCCAACAAAATTGGGATCATCTAAACTGAGTCCAGCTGGCTAATTCTAAATATATGTGTATCTTTTCACCATAAAAAAGAAAAATTCCTGTAATATAATTCTAAGAGATAATTAGTGTAGTATTTGTCTTTTCCCAACTTATATTTGTATGTAATCTTAAGAAACAAAAATTGGAACCATATTGAAATTACAGTTTTACCCACATTTTAAACACAATGTTATATTTTAAATTTTTTCCTATGTTATTCAAAATTCAACAAAAACATAAGATAGTATTTTATTATATCGATGTCACATAAATTACGTAATCATCCTCTAGTCTTTCACTGTTATAAACTAGGCTTCTTCGTACACAAATGTTTCCCTCAGTTTTGATTTCTTCCTTAGGATAAAATTCTAGAAAAAGAATTTTAGGATCAAAGGGGATATTTTTAAAGCTCCTATTACATATGTCCAAATTGCAGTTTTAACTGTTTTGATTCTTACTAGCATTACATGAGCTTGTCTGTGTTGATGGGTTGTTAAGAAGATAATTCATATAAAAATTTTCACAATGATAATTAATTTATTTATCATTGTTAACATTGTAGAGTCCTGGCAGGACCTTTTGCTACTATGAATTTAGGAGATCTTGGAGCAGAAGTTATAAAAGTGGAAAGACCAGGTAAAGCTATTTCTCTCTTTAAAAAATAGAAACAAGCTAATAAATATTTTAAAATAATTCTCTAAGTACCCAGGTTTAGTGTACCTGTAGGTGGGATAAGGAGAGAATCAAGATGAAATGATTGTCTTTTTCTTCTCCATTTTTTGTTTTCCTGTGAACTAACACTAATGATCTCTTTTTACTCTTTATATGTGCTAAGTGCTAAGGCTCAAACCATTTTCTTCTTCGTACCTGAGGGCTTTTGTTAGAAGCTGAGGCCAGGTGCAGTGGTTCACACCTGTAATCCCACCACTTTGGGAGGCCAAGGACGGAAGATCACTTGAGGTCAGGAGTTCAAGACCAGCCTGGCCAATATGGTGAAACCTTGTCTCTACTAAAAATGCAAAAAAAAAATAGCCAGGCATGGTGGCGGACACCTGTAATCCCAGCTACTTGGGAGACTGAGGCAGGAGAATCACTTGAACCCGGGAGGCGAGGTTGCAGTGAGCTGAGATTGCACCACTGCACTCTAATTTGGGCAACAGACCAAAACTCCATTTGAAAAAAAAAAAAAAAAAAAGAAGTGGCGATACAGCATATAACAATGATGATAACAACACCTACAGTGCCAGGCATAGTTCTCAATGCTTTGCTTGTGCTTATTTAATCTTTGCAACAACCCTATGGGCTGATGGTATTATTCATAATTTATAAAGCAGAAAATGGAGGCACAGAGATGTAAAGCAACTTATTTAGGGGCACACAGCCAATAAGGACTATTCAGACCCTTAGCCCTGATCCCTGGCCTTCCTTAACCCCTGCCTCGCTTTACCGTTGAGGCTGATACTGACCTGGGCCTGACCACCCTCCCCTCACTGTGGGATAAAGAGAAGGCCAGGAGAAAGGAGGATAAAAGTGAAGAAATAGGGTACAGAAGAAGGAGAGAAGGAAAAAAAAATCAAATTCTTGCAAAAAAGAACCCAAGGCCAGGTGCGGCAGCTCATGCCTGTAATCCTGGCACTTTAGGAGGCCAAGGCGGGTGGATAACTCATGGTCAGGAGTTTGAAACCAGCCTGGCCAACATGGTGAAACCCCATCTTTTACTAAAAATACAAAAATGAGGCAGGTGTGGTGGCAGATACCTGTAGTCCCAGCTACTTGGAAGCTGAGGCAGGAGAATTGCTTGAACTTGGGAGGTGGAGGTTTCAGTGAGCTGAGATTGTGCCACTGCACTTAAGCCTGCGTGACAGAGTGAGACCATGTCTAAACAAACAAACGAAAAACAGAAAAAAACCTCAAATACTCCAGCCTAAGTCATTCTTTTCTATTTTTTTGTTTGTTTTTATTTTTAACCTCTGTCACCCAGGCTGGAGTGCAGTGGTGTGATCATAGCTCACTGTAGCCTCCGACCACTGGGCTTGAGCAATTCTCCCACCTGAGCCTCCCCGAATAGCTGGGACTTCAGGCATGTCATGCCCAGCTATAATAATAAAACATTTTTTTTTTTTTTTTTTGTAGAGACAGGGTCTTGCTATGTTGTTTGGGTTAGTCTTGAACTCCTGTCTCAGCCTTTCAGAATGCTGGGATTACAGATGTGACCTACCACTCCTGGCCATAAAAGAAACATTTCCCCATTTTATAATTTTAAAGATTTTGGAGGGAGAAACACCTAAGCTTAGATCAATGTTTTGCTTTTATGTTTTTCCTGTGACATCTTTCCTGTTCTTTCTTCCTCCTATGTTCACCAAATAAATATATTCTGTGTACAAAATTCTCACTTTTATTTGGTATCATCTTAGCATTTTGGTGTTTAGTTCAAGCTGTTACTGAAAAAGTTGCTTAGAAAAGCATTGTTGGTCAGGTGTGGTGGCTTATGCCTGTAGTCCCAACATTTTGGGAGGCCAAGGTGGGCAGATCAGCTGAGGTCCGTAGTTCAAGACCAACCTGGCCAACACGGTGAAACCCCGTCGCTACTGAAAGTACAAAAATTAGTGGGTTGTGATGGTGGACACCTATAATCCCAACTACTTGAGAGGCTGAGGCAGGAGAATTGCTTGAACCTGGGAGGCAGAGGTTGCAGTGAGCTGAGACCACATCATTGCACCCCAGCCTGGGTAACAAGAGCCAAACTCCATCTCAGAAAGGAAAGTGTCATTGTTATGTGCCCTTTCTCTCCAATAAGCACTTAAAGGGCACAGTTCATGTTTTTAAATGTCTGCTACATCATCCTATAAACAGCTTGTTTTATTTTATTTTATTTTTCTGAGACAGAGCTCCTGTTATCCAGGCTGGATGCCATCATGTGATCATGACTTATTGTAGCCACGACCTCTCTGGCTCAAGCAATCTTCCTACCTTAGCTGGGACCATAGTTGTGTGCAACTGAGCCTGGCTAATTTTTTTTTTTTTTTTTTTTTAAGACGGAGTCTCAGTCTGTCTGTGAGCCACTGCACCTGGCCTTATTAATTTTTTGTTTTGTTTTGTTTTGGTAAAAATGGAGTCTTCCTATGTTGCCCAGGCTGGTCTTGAACTCCTGGGCTCAAATGATCCTTCAACCTCAGCCTCCCAAAGTGCTGATATTACAGGTGTGGGTGAGCCACCACACCTGGCCTATGGAGCTTCTTTTATCCTCTATCCTGTGAACTATGTCTGTCTTGTGTGTGTGTGTTTTAAGTAAATGAGTTGCTTTTGCTTTTTTCCTTTCAAAAGAAAAAAAAGTCTGTTTTTCTTGTTCAATTTTAATGGGTAAAGTCTAATGGCTAATAAATTAGTTATGTCATTTAAATGATTAGGGTTTAAAACTTTATCCCACATTCACAAATTCTTTCTTTTTGGAGGTCTAGTGATAAATACTTTAATTACCTATATGATAATTAGTTTTATCTGTACTGATAGTTGCTTTTTGTGCAAAGAAAACATTTTTCTGTAATTCTGTAGTGTTGTCTGAATCAGACATGAATACAGTTCAGAATTACTTGAAGTAGATATCCGTCATAAAATACCCCATTTTTTATGGTGTTAGATTTTGTAATCCCACACCTGTAATCACAGCATTTTGGGAGTCTGAAGCGTGTGGATTGCTTGAGGCCAGAAGTTCGAGACCAGCTGGCCAACGTGGTGAAACCCTATCTCTACTAAAAATACACAAATTAGCCAGGCGTGGTGGTGCATCCCTGTAATCCCTGCTACTGGGGTGGCTAGAGGCAGGAGAATTACGTGACCCCAGGAGGTGGAGTTTGCAGTGAGTAGAGATTGCACCTTTGCACTCCAGCCTAGGCAACAGAGCGAGACTCCATCTCAAAAAACTCCCAAAGATTAATAGCTCATATTATTATTTTCAGGAGCTGGTGATGATACACGAACTTGGGGGCCACCTTTTGTGGGGGACAGAAAGTACATATTATCTCAGTGTTAACCGAAATAAAAAAGTAAGAATATCATTCCCTTTTTTGCTTTTTTTTGTGTAATTCTCTTGTAACAGCAAAACTGATGATATCATTGTGGCTTGTTTTTTCTTCCTTTTATTTTATTTTTTTTTAAGATATAACTAACATTTCAAATAAATTAAACTTCCATTCATTTACCATTCACCGAATAGAAACAATGAGCTTTTTACTACTCTTTCTTATCTACCAAGTAACTTAGAACATTTCATAAGAATTTATAATGGAAATAATCTTATGAAAGAGAAAAATCATTTGATGGCTTACATTTGTTATTCTTTTAGGGAATAATTGTCTAACACGGGATTATAATTGAAAAACTTCTCCCATAATCCTTGTTAGCATATATCCTCATGATAAATAGAATCAGTAAGATGATTTAAATATTTCCTCATGCATAAAATAAATTTAAGAAGATTTATGATATGAATGGCTTTCTTGTCAGCAATAAGAAGAACTTTTTTTTTTTTTTTTTTTTAACTCTACACACCCCTGGAAAATATAAGAAGAACTTTTATGACCAGGCTCAGTGGCTCATGCCTGTAATCCTAGCACTTTGGGAGGCTGAGGCATGCGGATTGCCTGAGGTCAGGAGTTTGAGACCAGCCTGGCCAACATGGTGAAACTCCAAAACCCCATCTCTACTAAAAATACAAAAATTAGCCGAGTGTGGTGGTGGGTGCCTGTAATCCCAGCTACTGGGAAGGCTGAGGAAGGAGAATTGCTTGAACCCTGAAGGCAGAGGTTGCAGTTAGCCAAGATTGTGCCACTGCATTCCAGCCTGGGTGACAGAGCAAGACTCTATCTGAAAAAAAAAAAAGAAAAACTTTTATGATAGCATTTTAATATACTTGTTATTATTATTATTTTTTACTTTTTATTTTAGATTCAGGGGATACATGTGCATGTTTGCCACTGCATAATGGTGGGGCTTGGGCTTCTTGTGTACCGGTCACCAAAATAATAGATATATATTTTAATTTTTAGAGTATTGCTGTTAATATCAAGGATCCGAAAGGGGTGAAAATCATCAAAGAGGTACAGTATGCTATATAGAAGGCATCCCACCACCTAGGTTATAATTAGGGATTGGAACATCAGAGCAAAAGTATTTTAAAACTTAATTTTATGGATGAGCTGTACATTTGCAATAAATACCTTTTAAGTATTTATCTTGATTTGTATACTTCTTTGTAAGTGTAGTGTGCTTTAAATTTCTTGTATATGATGTGTAATTATGGTGCTGGCTACTATTGACTGAGTGCCTACTCTGCATCGAATCCTGGGCTTGGACCCTTTGCTTACATTATCTCCTCTAATCCTTAGAATTTGCCTTGTAAATGAAGTATTGAAATCTCATTTACATAAAAGGGAATTGAGTTTCCTGGGGCCTAAGGGCTGCTCCAATATTACCTAGCTAATATGGGGAAAAGCTGACATTTGGATGTGGGTCACATCACTGGAGAGTCCAATCTTTCTATAACCCTTACTCAGATAACCAATATATCCAAACCTATCTCAGCATCTTTCTTTGAGTAGCTGGAAGTCACAGTGGTTAAATTAAGGTTGGATACCTTTACATGTGATTTGAATCCTGCCTTCTGTACTTACTGTACTACTATGACCTCAGACAAGTTATATAATTTCTTTGTGCTTCAGTTTCTTCATCAGTAAACTGGAGGCAATAATAATACCTACTTTCTTTTTCTTTTTTTTTTTTTTGAGACAGAGTCTCACTTTGTTGCCCAGGCTGGAGTGCAGTGGCACAATCTCAGCTCACTGCAACCTCTGTCTCCCAGGTTCAAGCGATTCTCCTGCTTCAGCCTCCCAACTAGCTGGAATTAGAGGTGTGTGCTATCACGCCCAGCTAAGTTTTGTATTTTTAGTAGAAATAGGGTTTCACCATGTTGGCCAGGCTGGTCTCGAACTTCCAACCTCAGGTGATCCACCTGCCTCAGCCTCCCAAAGTGTTGGGATGACAGGCATGAGCCACTGTGCCCAGCCATTTTCTTTTTTTTTTTTTTTTGATACAGAGTCTCTCTCTGTTGCCCAGGCTGGAGGGCAATGGCATGATTTTGGCTCAATGCAACCTCCCTCTCCCGGGTTCAACCAATTATCTTGCCTCAGCCTCCCAGAGTAGCTGGGATTACAGGCATGCACCACCACGCCTGGCTAATTTTTGTATTTTTAGTAGAGATGGGGTTTTCATCATGTTGGCCAGGCTGGTCTGGAACTCCTGACCTCAAGTGATCTGCCTACCTTAGCCTCCCAAAGTGCTAGGATTTACAGGTGTGAGCCACTGCACCCAGCCTAATAGTTCCTACTAAAGATTGTTGTTAGAATTGAGTTAGTCTGTATAAAACGTATAGATGAGTGCTTGCCACAGCTAGGCACTCATTACGTTTTAGCTGTTATTATTTTCTATGCTCCTGATGTTGGATTCATCATGTGGGATAAAACTTGTTTGCCATGCTTGTTAAGGTGTACAGTTGAATCTAATAGATGTACAGTATTCTTCTGTATTCAGGGGATTGGTTTACTAGAACCTCCACATATACCAAAATCTGTGAATATTCAAGTCCCGCAGTGAGCCATATGCAACCTGCTTATACAAAAAATTGGCTCTCAGTGTACATGGGTTTTGCATCTGGTAAATACTGTATTTTCCATCCACGTTTGATTGAAAAAAATCCTCCTGGGGTGGACTTGCACAGTTCAAACCCCTGTTGTTCAAGGGCCAATTGTATTTATGGCTATTTGGTTAGAGAACCAAGTCTCAAACTTTATTTTTTACTTACTTACTTATGTATGTATATATGTATTTTGAGACAGAGTCTTGCTCTACTACCCAGGCTGGAGTGCAGTGACAAGATCTTGGCTCACTGCAACCTCTGCCTCCTGGGTTCAAAAAATTCTCCTGTCTCAGCCTCTGGAGTAGCTGGGACTACAGCACACGCCACCACACCTGGCTGATTTTTGTATGTTTAGTAGAGATGGGGATTCACCATATTGGTCAGTCTGGTCTTGAACTCCTAATGTAGGTGATCATCTGCCTCAGCCTCCCAAAGTGTTGGGATTACAGGCGTGAGCCACTGCGCCCGGTCTCAAACTTTACTTTTTACCAAAGCATCAACTTAGCTTCAACTGCTTAGCTGCTGCTTTCAGTTCTCTATCTTGGTCAATGAAAGATAATCTTTAATTATTAAGAACAGAATAGGGACCATCCTTTTTTGGTTCTGCTGATCAATGCAGCCAATTTAGAATTTTCGTTTACTACATGTATTTTGAACCCAAAGCTTGAAAATCATCCTGATTTTACCACCTTGCTTTTCCATATCTTTCCTGTAGCATAACTTAGGTTTGTTCATTTTTGTTTTTCTTTTGAAACTCCGTTTGATTTTTCTAAATTGTTCCCTACTCTTGTTGACCTCCTCTGTTTTCCTACAGTGACTACTCTCACCTTGAAGCCAACTCTCATTGTCTTTATTTTAGGCCCCCTTTAAAAAACTCTTCTCCTCATTAGTTATTGTGATTATTATTTTTTAATCTGGGAGCTTGTTCTACCTTTAATACTTCTCTTTGTGTCTTGTGTTTCTTGGTTCCATCTTCAGTGTTCATAGTCTTGGTTCTTTGCTTCCATTTCAGAGCATTCTGATAATTTATACTGCGTAGTTGAAGTTTAGGTTTGATTGAATACTTCACATTTCTTTCTTTCTTTTGTTTTTTGAGACAAAGTCTCATTCTGTTGCTCAGGCTGGAGTGCAGTGGTGCGATCTTGGCTCACTGCAACCTCCGCCTTGCAGGTTTAAACAATTCTCTGCCTCAGCCTCCCTAGTGGCTGGGATTATAGGCTCGTGACACCATGCCCGGCTAATTTTTTGTATTTTTAGTAGAGACGGGGTTTCACCGTTTTGGCCAGGCTGGTCTTGAATTCCTGACCTCGTGATCCAACCACCTCGGCCTCCCAGAGTGCTGGGATCACAGGCGTGAGCCACCATGCCCAGCCCACTACATTTCTATCAGGGCTTCTCAACAGGGCAGTGTTAGTGGGATTCATAACTCTTGCTACTAAGGCATTGGTATACCTATGGATAATTTAGGGCTAGATTTACAATTCTGAGCAAAATAAATGAATTACTGTTACTTCCTTCCTACTCTGTCCTTTATCAGTTTGTAACAATTTAAAATTATGTTTTATTCTAGGCTTGATTTCTCTTCAAGTCTGATTTGTAAATATTTTTAAAAGTTTTAAGTACATTTAAATTCATTAAATATAAATAGGTTGTCTGGGGGAGATTATTTATGTCTATTGCTTTTATCTTTTGTTCATTTTATTTTATTTTTGGATACAGTTTCACTCTGTCACCCAAGCTGGAGTGCAGTGGCACAATCTCAGCTCACTGCAGTCTCTACCTCCTGAGTTCAAGTGATTGTCCTGCCTCAGCCTCCTGAGTAGCTGGGATTGGGTGTGTGCTACCACACCTGGCTAGCTTTTGTATTTTTAGTAGGCAAGGGGTTTCACCATATTGGCCAGGCTGGTCTCAAACTCCTGGTCTCAAACGATCTGCCCGTCTTGGCCACCCAAAATGCTGAGATTACAAGCGTGAACCATGGCCGTCCAGTTGTTTTTAGGTAGCTATACAATTCATAAGTTATATATCTTACTATCTAAAGGAAAATTATTTTTTCCCTAGTCTTTCGTATTTCTGGTATAGATTTCTCTTCTGACTTTAAGAGTAGCAAAAAAACCCCTCTCTATTTAGGCCTTGGTGGCCATGATTGCTAATATAATGAGTCTAGTTTGTAGAAACATTTCCAAAGTATTATACAAGGCAATCAGCTGGGTACATGAGAGCTTCAAAAAGTATAACTCCTTTGTCAACTAGGCTAACCAAAAACAGGTTGTGTGAAAGCCAAAACTCTGTTTAGAAAATCTATGTGGAACTTAGTATTAGTGTGGCAATGTGATTTATAACTCTTGCTCATGTGTTAGCCAATATTTTAGACAATTTTCTATGTTAACTAGTTGACAGTCACAATATTATTACTATGGGCATGTGTTATCATCAGCAGAGCAATGCACGAGTTTATTTTCCTATAACATTTTGTTATAAAATATTAAAACATTCAGAAAAGTAGAAAGAATAATGAAACTCTCATTTATCCTATGCCTAGATGAAACAATATTAGCATTTTGCTATCAAGCATGCAGTTTCTTTTCCTTAGAGATTGTAGGAGGTTTTTTTTTTTGTTTTTTTTTTTTTGAGACACTGTCACTCTGTTGCCCAGGCTGGAGTGCAGTAGCACGAAGTTGGCTCACTGCAGCCTCTGCCTTCTGGGCTCAAGCAATCCTCTTGCTTCAGCCTCTTGTGTAGCTGGTACTATAGGTATGTGCCACCATGCTTGGCTAACTTTTAAATTTTTTGTAGACACAAGGCCTTGCTATGTTGCCCAGGCTTGTCTCAAACTCCAGACCTCAAGTTATCTGCCCTCCTCAGCCTCCCAAAGTGTTGGGATTACAGGCGTGAGCGACTGTGCCCGGCCAATTATTGTGATTTTTTTTTTTTTTTTTGAGGTGGAGATCTTGCTTCGCTGCCCAGGCTGGGGTGCAGTATAATCTTGGCTCACTGCAACCTCCACCTCCCAGGTTCAAGCATTTCTGCCTCAGCCTCCTGAGTAGCTGGGATTACAGGCATATGCCACAATGCCTGGCTAATTTTTTTATGTGTTTTAGTAGAGACAGGGTTTCACCATATTGGCCAGGCTGGTCTGGAACTCCTGACCTCAAGTGATTCACCTACCTCAGCTTCCCAAAGTGCTGGGATTACAGGTGTGAGCCACCACCCCAACTGACTTTCCTGAGAAAGGAAACCAGAATAACTTCCAAAAAAAAAACAAAGCCAGCAAGAGGTTCCTTACAGCAATAAGAAAACACAGAAACTGCAAAACCTTTTAACTGACAAGGGTGTGGGGTTGAATTACCTGTGATGGAACAATAGATGATATGAGGAGCAATCTTGTCTATATCTTCATATCCCAGGCCCATTGCAGACAGTTTGCCAGGGAGATAGTTTTCCACAAACACATCACAAATAGCTGCAAGCTGAAGGAAGAGGTAAACATGAGTCAGACTTCCACTGAACAAATCCCCACATGATGGAATTTTAACTTCTACACAATTGATTCTCCCTTTGTAATAGCCCAGAAAAATTGAAGGACAGATGAAGTAAATTAGATAAACATAGAAGCTCTGGTCAACTACTTAAAGTATTACAGTCAGTAAAATAATGGTTATTAAAGTTTTTGTAAGTACATGGTATTCAATGGATTCTGCATCCTTTAAATGTAATAATTATCTAGACTAGACTACACGGTCTGTCCAAATAGATTCTCAAAAAATTAGGTAGAAAAATTAGAATGTAAGTACCTTAAATATATAAAAAACATCTTTTAAAATCTTTACGGGTTTTTTTTTTTTTTTTTTTTTTTGCTACTCTTAAGGCCAGAAGAGAAATCTATACCAGAAATACGAAGACTAGGGAAAAAATAATTTTCCTTTAGATAGTAAGATATATAACTTATGAATTGTATAGCTACCTAAAAGCAACTGGACGGCCGTGATGGTTCACGCTTGTAATCTCAGCATTTTGGGTGGCCAAGACGGGCAGATCGTTTGAGACCAGGAGTTTGAGACCAGCCTGGCCAATATGGTGAAACCCCTTGCCTACTAAAAATACAAAAGTTAGCCAGGTGTGGTAGCACACACCCAATCCCAGCTACTCAGGAGGCTGAGGCAGGACAATCACTTGAACTCAGGAGGTAGAGACTGCAGTGAGCTGAGATTGTGCCACTGCACTCCAGCTTGGGTGACAGAGTGAAACTGTATCCAAAAATAAAATAAAATGAACAAAAGATAAAAGCAATAGACATAAATAATCTCCCCCAGACAACCTATTTATATTTAATGAATTTAAATGTACTTAAAACTTTTAAAAATATTTACAAATCAGACTTGAAGAGAAATCAAGCCTAGAATAAAACATAATTTTAAATTGTTACAAACTGATAAAGGACAGAGTAGGAAGGAAGTAACAGTAATTCATTTATTTTGCTCAGAATTGTAAATCTAGCCCTAAATTATCCATAGGTATACCAATGCCTTAGTAGCAAGAGTTATGAATCCCACTAACACTGCCCTGTTGAGAAGCCCTGATAGAAATGTAGTGGGCTGGGCATGGTGGCTCACGCCTGTGATCCCAGCACTCTGGGAGGCCGAGGTGGTTGGATCACGAGGTCAGGAATTCAAGACCAGCCTGGCCAAAACGGTGAAACCCCGTCTCTACTAAAAATACAAAAAATCAGCCGGGCATGGTGTCACGAGTCTGTAACCCCAGCTACTAGGGAGGCTGAGGCAGAGAATTGTTTAAACCTGCAAGGCAGAGGTTGCAGTGAGCCAACCCCTGGCTAATTTTTTTGTGTTTTTAGTAGAGACAGGCTTTCACCATATTGGCCAGCCTGTCTTGAACTCCTGACCTCAAGTGATCCGCGTGCCTTGGGATCCTAAAGTGCTGGGATTACAGGCGTAAGCCACCGTGCCCACTTTTTTTTAAAAGATTTTTTTTTCTTCTTTGAGATAGGGTCTCACTTTCTCACCCAGGCTGGAGTGCAGTGTTGCCATCTCGACTCATTGCTACCTCTGCCTCCTGGGTTCAAGTGATTTTTGTGCCTCAGCCTCCTGAGTAGCTGGGATTACAGGTGTGTGCCATCACACCTGGCTTATTTTTTTTGTATTTTTAGTAAAGACAGGGTTTCACCATGTTAGCCAGGCTGGTCTTCAACTCCTGACCTCAAATAATCTGCCTGCCTCATCCTCCCAGTGTGCTGGGACTATAGGTGTGAGCTACTGTGCCTGGTGCTTTAAAAGCTTGTCTTTTTTTAGATGGAGTTTTGCTCTTGTCGCCTAGGCTGGAGTGCAATGGCGCAATCTCGGCTCACTGCAACCTCTGCCTTCTGGGTTCAAGTGATTCTCCTGCCTCAGTTTCCCAAGTAGCTGGGATTACAGGTGCCTGCCACCACAAGAGGCTAGTTTTTGTATTTGCAGTAGAAACGGGGTTTCACCACATTGGCCAGGGTGGTCTCGATCTCCTGACCTCAGGTGATCCACCTGCCTCGGCCTCCCAAAGTGCTGGGATTCAGGCGTGAGCCACCGTGCCTGGCCTTAAAAACATTTTTAAAAGTGTGTAGTCACAACTGAAATTTTGGGAAAAAAATTAAAATTAAGGTTTACAATGCTGCATTGTCCTCTAATTCCTATAACAGTGGTTTGGGCATCACAATCTGGATTTTGTTTCTGACAATTCCTGGTTTCCTGGGCTATAGTTTAGTAGCCTGAAGTAAAACAAACAAACAAACAACAACAACAACAACAACAACAAATTCTAGTGGTTCATTAAATACATTTAAAACTCTTTGGGAAGAATGCATCTGAAAAGTGTGAAAACCTTTCAGATGTGAAAGGTGTGAAAATCAGAATCCTGTTTACATGTGTTAAGTGCATGTTATAATGAGGAATATTACATAGTAATAGGGATGCAGAGTAGTAAAGACATTGTATTTAGGTCTTTTTTTAAGACAAGATCTGACAATCTCCCAGCCTGGAGTGCATTGGTGCCATCACGGCTCACTGCAGCCTCAACTTACCAGCTCAAGTGATCTTTCCACCTGAGCCTACCAAGTAGCTGGGACCATAGGTGTGCACCACCATGTCTGGTTAATTTTTATAGAGATGGGATTTTGCCATGTTGCTCAGGCTGGTCTTGAACTCCTGATCTTGTACTCCTGGGCTCAAGCAATCCACCTGCCTTGGCCTCCCAAAGTGCTGAGATTAGAGGAGTGAGCAACCATACCTGGCCTATTTAGTTTTTTTGTAAAGGTTTTAAAAGATGTTTTTTATATATTTAAGGTACTTACATTCTAATTTTTCTACCTAATTTTTTGAGAATCTATTTGGACAGACCATGTAGTCTAGTCTAGATATTTATTATATTTAAAGGATGCAGAATCCACTGAATACCATGTACTTATAAAAACTTTAATAACTGTTATTTTGCTGACAGTAGTACTTTAAGTAGTTGACCAGAGCTTCTATGTTTATCTAATTTACTTCATCTGTCCTTCAATTTTTCTGGGCTATTACAAAGGGAGAATCAATTGTGTAGAAGTTAAAATTCCATCATGTGGGGATTTGTTCAGTGGAAGTCTGACTCATGTTTACCTCTTCCTTCAGCTTGCAGCTATTTGTGATGTGTTTGTGGAAAACTATCTCCCTGGCAAACTGTCTGCAATGGGCCTGGGATATGAAGATATAGACAAGATTGCTCCTCATATCATCTATTGTTCCATCACAGGTAATTCAACCCCACACCCTTGTCAGTTAAAAGGTTTTGCAGTTTCTGTGTTTTCTTATTGCTGTAAGGAACCTCTTGCTGGCTTTGTTTTTTTGGAAGTTATTCTGGTTTCCTTTGTCGCAGGCCGTTTTAGGCTGCTGAACATTATTAAGGAACATTAACCTAAATGAACGTTTTCATAAATTTATTGGCTATTCGTATTTCTTCTTTGAATTGTCTGCCTATAGTTTTGCTAATTTTTATGTTGATGTTTTACAAATGTTTACAAAATGCTGTTATTAACTTTTGCAAAGGTGAATTTACAGTTCAAAAAACTTTTTTTTTTTTTTTTTTTTTTGAGACAGAGTCTCACTCCATTGCCCAGGCTGGAGTGCAGTGGTGCGATCTTGGCTCACTGTAACCTCCGCCTCCTAAGTTCAAAGAATTCTTCTGCCTCAGCCTCCTGAGTAGCTGGGATTACAGGTGCCCGCCACCACGCCTGGCTAATTTTTGTATTTTTAGTGGAGACAGGGTTTCACCATGTTGGCCAGGCTGGTCTCTAAATCCTCACCTCAGGTGATCCACCCACCTTGGCCTCCCAAACTGCTGGGATTACAGGCGTGAGCCATTGCTCCCAGCCTACAGTTGAAATGTTAATTGGCTTTCTGGCGCTCAGCGAAATAAGAGAGGACACAAACAGATGGAGAAACATTCCATGCTCATGGTTAGGAAGAATCAATATCGTGAAAATGGCCATACTGCCCAAAGTAATTTACAGATTCAATGCTATCCCCATCAAGCTACCAATGACCTTCTTCACAGAACTGGAAAAAAATACCTTAAACTTCATATGGAACCAAAAGAGAGCCTGCATAGTCAAGTCAATTCTAAGCAAAAAGAACAAAGCTGGAAGGATCACACTACCTGACTCAAACTATACTACAAAGCTACAGTAATCAAAACAGCATGGTACTGGTACCAAAACAGAGATATAGACCAATGGAACAGAACAGAGGCCTCGGAGGCAATGCCACACATCTATAACCATCTGATCTTTGACAAACCTGACAAAAACAAGCAATGGGGAAAGGATTCCCTGTTTAATAAATGGTGTTGGGAAAACTGGCTAGCCATGTGCAGAAAGCAGAAACTGGACCCCTTCCTGACACTTTACACTAAAATTAACTCCAGATGGATTAAAGACTTAAACATAAGACCTAACACCATAAAAACCCTAGAAGAAAATCTAGGCAAAACCATTCAGGACATAGGCGTAGGCAAGGACTTCATGACTAAAACACCAAAAGCATTGGCAACAAAAGCCAAAATGGACAAATGTATCTAATTAAACTCCAGAGCTTCTGCACAGCAAAAGAAACAATCATTAGAGTGGACTGGCAACCAACAGAATGGGAAAAAATTTTTGCAATCTACCTGTCTGACAAAGGACTTATATCCAGAATCCACAAAGAACTAAAACAGATTTACAAGAAAAAACAAACAAACCCATTCAAAAGTGGGCAAAGGATATGAACACACACTTTTCAAAAGAAGACATTTACGAAGCCAACAAACATGAAAAAATGCTCTTCATCACTGTTCATTAGAGAAATGCAAATCAAAACTACATTGAGATACCATCTCACGCCAGTTAGAATGGCGATCATTAAAAAATCTGGAGACAACAGATGCTGGAGAGGATGTGGAAAAATAGGAACATTTTTACACTGTTGGTGGGAGTGTAAATTAGTTCAACCATTGTGGAAGACAGTGTGGCGATTCCTCAAGGACCTAGAAATAGAAATTCCATTTGACCAAGCAATCCCATTACTGGGTATATATCCAAAGGACTATAAATCGTTCTATTATAAGGACACATGCACATGAATGTTTATTGCAGCACTGTTTACAATAGCAAAGACTTGGAACCAACCCAAATGCCCATCGATGATAGATTGGACAGGGAAAATGTGGCACATATACACCATGGGATACTATGCAGCCATAAAAAACAATGAGTTCATATCCTTTGTAGGGACATGGATGAACCTGGAAACCATCATTTTAAGCAAACTGACACAAGAACAGAAAATCAAACACTGCTTGTTCTCACTCATAGGCGGGTGTTGAACAATGAGAACACATGGACACAGGGAGGGGAGCATCACACACTGGGGTCTGTTGGAGGGGAACTAGGGAAGGGAAAGTGGGGGGTGTGGAGTTGGGGAGGGATAACATGGGGAGAAATGCCAGATATAGGTGATGGGGAGGAAGGCAGCAAACCACATTGCCATGTATGTACCTATGCAACAATCTTGCATGTTCTTCACATGTACCCCAAAACCTAAAATGCAATAAAATATATATTTAAAAAAAAGATAATAACACAGGAGCTCAAGGTATCTCTTCAATATATTCAGAGGCACTAAGCCGAGGGATGGAAAAGAGTGGCATAAAGTCTTTGATTGCCAGCAAACCACTTGCATGTATGTGTATGTTTAGGCTATAGGGAAAAAGTCATAGTATTACTTAGTTTTCTGTATAAATACTTAACTCTTAATTAGGGATGCAATATAG
Source organism: Ateles fusciceps (assembly GCA_036589455.1). Lineage (NCBI taxonomy): Eukaryota > Metazoa > Chordata > Mammalia > Primates > Atelidae > Ateles > Ateles fusciceps. The sequence continues at coordinate 9,606,650 of JAZHEH010003329.1, read as the reverse complement.
AAAAGTGACTCATAAAATGTTATGTTAATAGTTTACATCAGAAAAATTAATAATATTTTAAGTTTTTACTCATTCATCCACCAAATATTTACTGCAAACCCATGATCTTTCAGGCAGTAGTCTCATATTCTGGAATACAGGAGTGGCAGAAACCCATCTGTGTTCTCTAGAACATTTATGCTCTAGGTTAGAGTGATAGCTAGTAAACAAATAAGCACTTTTGTTTTGTTTTTGGTAATGGAGTCTGATAGTGAGCAAGGGAGTGGGATGAGGATAAGCTATTTTATACTGGTAGGTGAAGGAAAGCTCTACCCATATGGTGATATTTGAGTAGAGACCTGCATGAGGTAAGGGAATGAACCACATAGCTACTAGCAAAGACGGTTTTAGGCAAGACAACATCAAGTGCACTAACCACCCACACCTGGCTAATTCTTTTGTGTTTCTCGTAGAGACGGGGTTTTGCCAGGTTGGCTAGGCTGGTCTCGAACTCCTGGCCTCATGTGATTGGCCTGCCTCGTCTTCTGAAAGTGTTGGGATTACAGGCGTGAGCCGCCATGCTTGGCCAGAAGTGTTTATTTTCATAGGCAATTTAAACTTAAAAACATAGATAGTTTAAGCAGAAAGGCATACAGCATATTTAGGTTGGAATTACTTTTGTTTTTTGTTTTTTAAAAGACGGAGTCTTGCTCTGTTGCTCAGGCTAGAGTGCAGTGGCATGATCTCAGCTCACTGCAACCTCTGCCTCCGGGGTTCAAGCTGTTCTCCTGACTCAGCCTCCCGAGTAGCTGGGATTACAGGCACATGCCACCACACCCGGCTAACTTTAGTATTTTTAGTAGAGATGAGGTTTCACCATGTTGTTCAGGCTGCTCTAGAACTCCTGACCTTGTGGTCTGCCCGCCTTGACCTCCCAAAGTGCTGGGATTACAGGCATGAGCCACCCGAGCCCAGCCCTGCAATTACTTGCATTTCTTAAACTCACTATGTTCTCTTTCACTTCAGAGCCTTTGCCTGTGATGTTCCCATTGCTTGGAATACTGTTCTGTCACCACACCTGGTTATGGTGTTTTTGTCCTTTAGATCTCAGCTTGTATGTCATTACTTCTGTGCATTTGATTCCTGAAGATTCAGTTGGGTATTCTCTATCTCGTTATTTATTTTACTTTTTCTTTTATTTTTTAAGGTGGACTCTCACTCTGTAGCCCAGGCTGGAGTGCAGTGGCATGATCTCAGCTCACTGGAACCTCTGCCTCCTTTGTTCAAGCGATTCTTGTGCCTCAGCCTCCCAAGTAGCTGGGATTACATGCGTGCACCACCTCGCCCAACTAATTTATGTATTTTCAGTAGAGATGGGGTTTCACCATGTTGGCCAGGCTGGTCTCTAACTCCTGACCTCAAGTGATACACCTGCCTTGGCCTCCCAAAGTGCTGAGATTACAGGTGTGAGCCAGTGCGCTCAGCCTCTATCTTGTTTTTTTTTTCACTTCCTTTTTATTTTCCAGTTTCCCCCAGGCTTATGAAGGCTGTTATTCTATTCCCAGTTCTACCTGTAATGCAGAGCATATGATAGGGGCTCAACTGCAGGTTTTTTTTTTTTTTTTGAGACAGAGTGTCATTCGTTGCTCAGGCTTGAGCGCAGTGGTGCAATCTCAGCTCACTGCAACCTCTGCCCCCCAGGTTCAAGCAATTCTCCTGCTTTAGTCTCCCGAGTAGCTGGGATTGTAGGTGCCTGCCACTATTCCCAGCTAATTTTTGTATTTTTAGTAGAGATGGGGTTTCTCCATGTTTTCCAGGCTGGTCAACAGCAGTTTTTGAATCAATGAATGAGTAATCAGAACTTGACTAAAGGGTTTAATAGTTGCAATTTTTTTCTGCATTCTTTTTTCAGAGATAGGGATAAGTAGTAAATAGTATGCTTACATTTCCAAAGAAACTTTCAGAGGATAGCCGCAGGTTAGTACATAGTTCGCCTTATCTGTGATTTCTTCTACAACTTATCCATGGTGCTATATAAGATCATTGCTTTAAGATACCAAAAGGGCCTGTACCATGAAACAGATATTCAATTATTGTCATAGATCACTGTGCCTTAAGTCTTTTTCCTAAGCTAGGAAAAGGAACTAATGCATTTAAAGAGATTTTAAAAAGGAACTAAGCAAAAGTTTTACTCCTATTGTTCAGTAAGTTTATCTTAAAATAGATATCTGATAATTTTTTTTTACTGTAAAAAGCTTCAAAATATGTTTTTTTCCTTTGAGACAAAGTCTCATTTTGTCACCCAGGCTGGAGTACAATGGCATGATCATAGCTCACTGCAGCTTCTAACTTGCGGACTCAAGTAGTCATCTTGCCTCTGCCTTCCGAGTAGCTGGGACTACAGGTGTGCACCCCCATGTCTGGCTAATTTTTTAATTAAAAATTTTTTTTTTTTTGTAGAGATGGGATCTTGCCGCATTGCTCAGTCTGGTCTAGAACTCCTGGGCTCAAGTGATCCTCCTGCCTCAGCCTCTCAAAGTGCTGGCATTACAGTTGTGAGCCACTATGCCCGACCTATATATGTTGTTTTAAAAAATATTCGTAAAAAATAACTAAAATATTGTTACCATCTTTGTTTTAAACTGTAAACCATAAATTAAGTTCCTCTCAAAGTTAGTTCAGCCTATGTCCAGGAATGAACAAGGACAGCTTGGAGGTTAGAAGCAAGATGCAAGATAGAGTTGGTTGGGTCAGATCTCTTTCACCATCTCAGTTACAATTTTGCAATGGCAATTTTAGTGTCTTCATATAAAGTACGGTGCAGGCTGGGTGCGGTGGCTCACACCTGTAATCCCAACAGTTTGGGAGGCCAAGGCAGGTGGATTACCTGAGATCAGGAGTTCAAGACCAGCCTTACCAGTATGATGAAACTCCATCTCTATTAAAAATACAAAAATTAGCCTGATGTGGTAGCATGCGCCTAGTAGTCCCAGATACTCAGGAGGTTGAGACAAGAGAATTGCTTCAGCCTGGGAGGTGGAGGTTGTAGTGGGCTGAGATCGCGTCACTGCCCTCCAGTCTGGGCAACAGAGCGAGACTCTGTCTTGAAAAAACAATTAAAGATAAAGTAAGCTGCAATGTCAGGGTAGTTGTCATTTTAGATGGGAAGAAGAGCCATAGTGATTTTTTTTTTTTTTTTGAGGCAGGGTCTCACTCTGTTCCTCAGGTTGCAGTGCAGTGGTACAATCTCGGCTCACTGCAACCCCCACCTCCTGGGTTCAGGTGATTCTCTTGCCTCAGCTACCCCAGTAGCTGGGATTACAGGCATGCACCACCATGGCCAGGTGATTTTTGTACTTAGTTGAGACAGGGTTTCACCATGTTGGCCAGGCTGGTCTTGAGCTCCTGACCTCAAGTGATCCACCCACCTCGGCCTCCCAAAGTGTTGGGATTACAGGTGTGAGCCACTGTGCCTGGCCCTGATGATTAACTTCTGTACTGAATGTCAGGTTCTGTACATGGTAGGTGATTCTTGGCCACTAGATCTCACTTTTTAAAATGTGCTATTTTATAGATCCGTAATCATATTTTCATTTTTGTCTAAACATATTTATATGTGTGGTTGAGAGAGGGAGAGATTTTTTTCCATTAGACTCTTGTAATATAATGGAAATATTGAGGTTTAAAATATTAATATAGGTAAATTATCCTCTTAATTATATTACCATAAAAATGCTACATAACTAAAAAATGCAAAATGTTATATGACATAAGCATTTATTTCTGTTTCCCACGTCTGTGGTTGGCTGGGATTCAGTTGATACAGACCGGTTAGGTTTGGCTCCAAGTTGTGGGTTGGGGGCCTGGTATGCTCTGCATGTCTGTTAACCTCCTTGGACCAGTGGCCACCAAATGCATTTCCCCTTATAGGGAAAGGTGGAGTGCAAGAGAACAAGCCCAGTCCCACCAGTGTGTTTAAAACTTCTGCTCCCATTGCGTCTGCTAACAAAGGGAATATTTGTCAAAGCAAGTCACATGGCCAAGTCCAATACCAATGGGTGGTAAAATATATTCTATTTTAGAGGGTGGAACTACAAAGTCTCATGGCACAGGGTGTGGGGTTTGAGCAGGATGACAATTGAGAAAAATAATACAATTTGGCCAGGTGCGGTGGCTCAGGCCTGTAATCCCAGCACTTTGGGAGGCCGAAATGGTGAATCACCTGAGGTTGGGAGTTGGAGACCAGCCTGACCAACATGGAGAAATGCCATCTCTACTTAAAATACAAAATTAGCTGGGTGTGGTGGCACATGCCTGTAGTCCCAGCTACTTGGGAGGCTGAGGCAGGAGAATTGCTTCAACCCAGGAGGCAGAGGTTGTGGTGAGCTAAGAGCTCGCAATTGTATTCCAGCCTGGGCAACGAGTGAAATTCCATCTCAAAAAAAAGAAAAAATGCATTTTATCACATCATCAAGTCAAATAAAATGCTAGTCCACTTGGGAAGCCCCACACTTCCCAATGATTCACATTTAAAACTAACTGGTTAGGGTCAAAAGCTCTTTTGGACCTTGACTTAATGATTGGAGAGTCTCTAAGTTTTCTTATAGTTCTCCAATTCTGTATTGACATTTTAGTGTGGCAAATGGCATTGGAGATAGATTATATAATTCAGTAGTTCTCAGATAAGGAAGAATGGGTCTCTATGTGCTTTTCAGTGGTAGAATGGAAGAATGAGAGGGTGATAGGCAGAGGCATGTGTAGTCTGAAAACATATCTCTCATTATTCTATAATCTCCTCATTCTCACCTCCGGACAGTTACTAGAATAACATCTATATACTCTGTTCTCCTTTATTTCCTGTTAATGAAACAGATCCAGACCTAAGGTCACACAGCTATTTGATAACAGATGGGTTTAAAACTCAGGCTTCTTGACTCAGTAGTAAGTGCCTCTATGCTTTCCATACTTAGACATATCAATAAGTAATGATATAGATTTTGTAACTAGGAGACACTGATCAGTGTTACTTGAGAATAATATATTTTTGCCATTTTCTTTCACTTATTGTTAATCTTATTTGCAATGGTGGATGTCATGAACAAATTTATTAGTCTGGGAGTCTAGATTTCAACAGATTCTTCTGGAAGCCGAAGTCATTCATGAGTCATGAGTTTGTGTGCATACAAAGCAAGGTTCATCTCTTCTTTTAGAAGTTTAATCTTCTTCGCCAGGCGCGGTGGCTCACGCCTGTAATCCCAACACTTTGGGAGGCTGAGGCAGGCGGAACATCTGAGATCAGGAGTTCGAGACCAGCCTGGCCAACATGATGAAACACTGTCTCTACTATAAATACAAAAATTAGCTGGGTGTGGTGGCGGGTGCCTATAATCTCAGTTACTTGGGAGGCTAAGGCAGGAGAATCGCATGAACCCGAGAGGCAGAGGTTGCAGTGAGCCAAAATCATGCTATTGCATTCCAGCCTGGGTGACAGAGTAAGACTGCATTTCAAAAAAAAAAAAAAAGATACATTTTTAAAGATTAATAAAGGCCCTTACAGTGTTTCAGAGTCAATAGCAGAGAATCGTGAGCCCAGATGGCTGAGGCAAATTATTTAGCTGACAGCCTAGGTCAGAGATATTCTGTAAACAAGCTAAAACATGCAATAAATATGACATGTATTAGCAAACTGTACTATTATGAAAGAATGAAACAGTACTGTGGTGGAGATTTTCTTGGTAATCATTGTTTTTTTTTTTTAATTTTTTTTATAAGACTGATTACATCAGTCTAAAGTTGCACATGTTATGATTGGGATCCTAGACTTTCCTGATGTTTCCCAGTGGTATTGCTGTCTTGTCAGTGCTGTCCAAGCCCAAATAGTTTGTTCTCACTCACATGTTGGCCTTATTGCTGATGAGCGTAATCTTAGAATGGCTGGGAGATTACTTTAATGCATTCTGACAGTTGTGTGGTTGAAATTGCCTCAGTCTATGAAATTTGGTCTGCAGGACAAAAATGCTAGTGATCACAAGGGAGGAAGGACCTGATTATTTTTATTAGCACGGTCCTCTTATCATTTCAGAGGGGAGCTGAGTATGCACATTAGGGGGCAGTGTTTAAACAGCTATTATTCACTAGGAATTATTTTTGCGAAAAATGCAGTGTTTCCTGTGTACTCCTGGACAGGGAAGAGAGACACACAGAATTTCAATTATACTCACAAAATAAGCTGACTGGCTGGTACATGAGTGTTTGTCATTCTGTATTTTATGATTTAAGTAAAAATAAAATATTCAGAAATGTCCAAATAGCTCCCCTACTTATTTCCTTCCTTTCTTCCCTTCCCTACCCCCAAACAACTATTTCTTGAGCTTCTGATATTCCTGGTTATGTTGAGTGTTCGGGCAAACAACGCAGACATTGTCCCTGCATTTTTAAGGAGTTGACAGCCTAGGTCAGAGATATTCTATAAACAAGTTAAAACATATAATAAATATAACATGTATTAGCAAACTGTACTATTATGAAGGAATGAAACAGTACTGCGGTAGACATTAATAGAGGAGAGGCTGCATGCTGTAAATGGGCTGGTCAGGGAAGGCTTTTTTGGGGAGGTAACTTTTAAGAGACCTAAAGGATGAGAAGGAACAAGCCATGTAATGAGCAAGAGGAGAAATGATTCAGGCAGAGAGAATATCATGTGTAAAATCCCCGTGGTAGGAAAGATCTAGACACCTTTAAGGACCTAAGAGAAAGCCAAAGTGTTTGGAACACTAAAAACAAAGCAGTATTCTTGAGAAGATATTACAGAGGTGTGCAGGGGCCATGGTATGTTAGAAGGGGTTTGAGCAGTGGAGGGGGTAGGATCATAATCTTTAAAGGAGGTAGGATTTTTCAATAGAATGCAGATTAAAAAAAGGTAGAATTCAATTCCTGTTGGCTGACTTTATTATAGGCATTGGAGATTGAAATGGAGTTCATGTTTCACAGAGTAGGTATAAAGATAATTTTTTAAAGATTTTTTTTTTTTGAGATGGAGTTTCACTCTTGTTGCCCAGTCTGGAGTGCAATGGTGCGATCTTGGGTCACTGCAACCTCCGCCTCTCAGGTTCAAGCTATTCTCCTGCCTCAGCCTCCTGAGTAGCTGGTATTACAGGCATGCACCACTACACTTAGCTTCTAATTTTGTATTTTCTAGTAGAGATGGAGTTTCTCCATTTTGCTAAGGCTGGTCTCGAAATCCCGACCTCAGTGATCCTGATCAGTTGATCCCACCTCAGCCTCCCAAAGTTTAAAGATTATTAAAGGCCCTCATAGTGTTTCAGAGTCAATAGCAGAGAATGGTGAGCCCAAATAGATGAGGCAAATTATTTAGCAACTGCATTCTACATTTATATCATGGCAACGGGAATACAAAACAAAACACTGCTGCAGTTGGATTCTTATGGCATGAGTTAGTCTGTGTGTGTGTGTGTGTTCTTATTTTTGGCACATTCACCCCATAACCGTAGCTTTTAAAAAAGATAGAATAATTAGAATAGGATCTGCAAATCCATACTGTAAATTCATAGACGTTTTGAAAGTAAGAAAAGACATGAAGACTAGAGAGAGGGAAAAGAAGGAAGGAAGGAAGAGGGAATGAAGGAAAAAGGAAGGAGGTAATGAAGAAAGGAAGACAAGAAGGAAGATTAAAATAAAAGAGGCAGAGTGGAGCAAAATGGGATAACAGTGACTTTTTAAAAAAATTTCTAAAGTAGTATAGATTAGTTCATCTGGCAACATTCACATGGCATTAAGCATCATTTTTAGACTGAGTAAATAGTCAATATGGATATGATAGTTCTTGACGTTAAAAGGAACCCTCTCAAAAGAATTGAAAACTACTGGTCTAAATTATGAGTGTCTCTGTTGTACCCTCTTATATCAGGAAATATTTTTTCACCAGAATTTCAGGATATTGTGGCCATCTGTCCAACTTTATAGCCAGTGATCTTTAATAAAAGTGTGGTTTGACATATTTACCATTTCATGTTAAGCTCATTATTTAAAGAAATAATGACACCATCTCTTCAGGGGAAGAGAAACTTAGCATATAAATGTAGGGTTTCAAAACACAGCCCTTGGAACTAAGGACTGAGATTATATTTTGTCTGTAGACATGGACTGATTCCAGAAAATGACTGTGCCTTCATTTTATTCCCCAATGGCATAACCTTTTATCTTCAAATATTTCTTTTTATCCATACACATATAACAGATGTTATATGAGTTGGAATTACTGGAGTACAAGCAGACACTTTCTTCTTTCCCAGCCCACCTCTGCAAACCTGCACTGTCCAGTTATTCTCCTTCCTCATAGATGAAATCCCAAGCAAGTCCTATAGATTTTTTTCTACCCAGTTATTTCCTTTCCTTCCTCTCCTTTTCTCTCCTTCTCCTCCTCTCTTTTCCTCTCCCCCTCTCCTCTCCTCTCCTCTTCCCTCTCCTCTCCTTTCCCCCTCTCCTCTTCCCTCTCCTCTCTTATTACAGTGTGAGATACCTAGCACAATGACAGCTCTTTTCAAGGAAATTTGGCTGAAGGTTTTATTTAGCTTTCCACCTTTTTTCATATATCCTCAAATGAATGATAAGCTAATGGCAGTGAAATTGGTTTCATAATCTTTTAATGTTATCTGTGCTGGTGTTCTGGCACTTAGGACATTTTTTGGGGATTTGAATCCTCAGATAAAACTGAGAGAAGGAGTCTCTTTTGAACATTTTTGAAAGCAAATTTTGCTGAAGAAATATGTTTTCAGGTAGTAAGGAATAACATTAAGTCGAGTGAACATGAGATAGCTGTCTTCAAAGTTTTTAAGTATGGAAATAGACTATTTATTTAAGCCAGGCGTGGTGGCTCAAACCTGTAATCCCAGCACTTTGGGAGGCTGAAGTGGGCAGATCACTTGAGGTCAGGAGTTCGAGACCAGCCTGGCCAACAGGGTGAAACCCCATCTCTACTAAAAATACAAAAATTAGCTGGGTGTGGTGGTGCACGCCTGTAATTCCAGCTACTCAAGAGGCTGAGGCATGAGAATCGCTTGAATATGGGAGGCAGAGGTTGCAGTGAACTTACATGGTATCATTGCACTCCAGCCTGGGCATCAGAGTGAGACTCTGTCTCAGAAAAAAAAAAAAAAAGACTATCTATTCTATAAGGTAAAAATATTTTGGCTAATGTTGTAGATATTTTCAACTATTTAAACCCAAGTGAAAAGGCTAACTTTTTCTGTGTATATAATTTTAAAATATATTTTCCCACTATCAAAAATCAATTTAAAGGTAATAATGAATTATTACTGGGTATAAGAAACATTATGGCAGTCTTCCTTGGGGATTTTTTTTTTTTTTTTTTTTGAGACAAAGTCTCACTTTGTCATCCAGGCTGGAGTGCAGTGGCGTGATCATAGCTCACTACAGCTTTGACTTTCCAGGCTCATGTGATCCTCCTACTTCAGCCTCCTGAGTAGCTGGGACCACAGGCATGCACCACCACACCTGGCTAATTTTTTGATTTTTTTTTTGTAGAGATGTGGTCTCACTATGTTGCCCAAGCTAGTCTCAAACTCCTGGCCTCAAGTGATCCTCCCGCCATGGCCCTCTGAAGTACTGAGATTACAAGCATGAGCTAGTCACTGTGCCCAGCCTACTTAGGAACTCCTTATGAAACTGTGGGATTAACAAAAACTCTTGGAGTGGGACACATTAACTCATGCCTGTAATCTCAGCACTTTGGGAGGCCAAGACGGGAGGATCACTTGAGAATCAGGAGTTTGAGACCACCTGGGGCAACATAGTGAGACCTCGTCTCTACAAAAAATTAAAAAAAAAAAAAAATTAGCCAGGGATGATGACACAAGCCTATAGTTTCAGCTACTTGGGAGGTGGAGGTGGGAGGATCACTTCAGCCCAGGAGTTGGAGGCTGCAGTGAGCTCTGATTGCGCCACTGTACTCCAACCTGGGTGGCAGAGTGAGAACTTGTCTCTTAAAAAGAGAAGGGCCGAGTGCGGTGAGTCATTCTTGTAATCCCACCACTGTGGGAGGCTGAGTCGGGTGGATCATCTGGGTCAGGAGTTCGAGACCAGCTTAGTCAACATGGCGAAACCCCATCTCTACTAAAAATACAAAAATTAACCCGGCATGGTGGCACGTGCCTGTACTCCCTGCTACTTGGGGAGGATGAGGCAGGAGAATTGCTTGAACCTGGGAGGCGGAGGTTGCATTGAGCTGAGATCGTGCACTGCACTCCAGCCTGGGCAACAGAGCAAGACTCCATCTCAAAAAACAAAACAAAACAAAAATAAAAAAAGAAAAGAAAAAAGGAAAATGTATTGGATTGAAACATGGATAAAGTGATTTCCCATCCTGTTAAAAGTGACAAAATTATTCATCTTAGAAGAACTCTGCTGGGTATAATTATGGATATGCAAGTACCCTCTCATGACACAACTTTGTACATAAATGTATGTGGTCTACTTCAATTCCCAGATATTTTTACTTTTCTGATATTATTGATTTAAAAAAGAAAAACCCAAAACTTTAGCAGGATACTGAGCTGTTTTTCTATATGCTCTAAAATTCCAGAAGCAAAGAGATTGCCTGGGCCTAGAAATATGGTTTAAATTTAGTATAGATCATTACCCACCAGAATCAGTTGGTTTCACCTTTGGTCTCTAACTTCTGATACATGGTTAGAATAGTTTCCAATTTATAGAATCTCTTGGAGACTAGGGACCGTAGAGGGAAAAAGATGACAATACTAGTTAATGTCACAGCAGTAGTTATTTCAAAACTTTCACAGATAGAATGTTTTATAGATCGTGCCAGATAAACATGCCAGGACTTAGCCACCATCCAAAAACCCTGTCATCAGAACTGAAATTGTTTCCCCTTATGGTAATAGGCCTGGGAAATAAATCCATAAATTTGAAGAAGCAATGTTAGATAAGAAAAATTTTATACTTAAAAGGATAAAAGCATACATGTCAGATAGTGTTTAGATAGCATTCATCTTGCTAATTATTTTTGCCATTCTTTGGATGTTTCTCCAAGCCAGCATTAGTGCAATACTACAACTTTCAGCCTTTTATTTGAACCTTATCACAAATGTTAAAAGTATGTGGAGTAGGTAATAGTCATGAACCAGGAAAGATCAGGGATTTTGATGGAATACTAGATTGTGGAATCAGTGAAATTTGACTTGTAAAGAATATATTATGCACAAAGGATTTTCAAGTGAAAAATAGCAAAGTTTAACAAATTTGGGAAACATACAGTTATTTATTTGGCAAACATACAATTAAGTTTATGTGAGGGATTGGTTCCAGGACCTTCTATGGATGTTTGAGTCTCTGATATGATTGGCATAGTGTTTGTATATAACTTAATGCACATCCTCTTGTATTCTTTAAATCATCTCTAGATTACTTGTAATACCTAATATAAAGTAAATGCTATGTAAATAGCTGTTATACTTACTGTTTAGTGAATAATGACAAGAAAATAAAATGTACATCTTCAGCACAGATACAAATTTTTTCCTAATATTTTCCATTTGTGATTGGTCGAATCCATGGATGTGGAACCCAGAGATACAGAGGGCAGATAGTATTTGATTATAAGAAAGATTAGTCTGGTCAGGCATGGTGGCTCATGGCTATAATCTGAGCACTTTTGGAGGCTGAGGCAGGAGGATTGCTTGAGGCCAGGGGATAGAGTCCAGCCTGGGAAACATAGTGAGACCCTGTGTCTACAAAAAAATAAAAAATTAGCCAAGTGCGGTGGTGCACACGTGTGGTCTCATCTACGTGGGAGGGTGATATAGGAAGATTGCTTGAGCCTGAGAGGTTGAGACTACAGTGAGCTATGTTGTGCCACTGCACTCCAGCTTGAGTGACAGAGTGAAGACCTGTCTCAAAAAAGAAAAAGAAAGACTAGTCTAACAAGTCATCAATTAGGAAATGGGCAAAGGACTTGAATAGACACTGCTTCAAAGAAGACATACAAATGGCCAATAAGCACATTAAAAATGCTTAACATCATTAACTGTTAGGGAGATGCACACCAAAACCACAATGAGATACAACCTCACCCCTATTAAGATGGATACTATCAAAAAACCAGGAAATAACAAATGGTGAGGATGTGGAGAAATTGGAACCCTTGTACACTGGTGGTGGGAATGTAAAATGGTTCAGCCACTATGGAAAATGGGTATGGACATTCCTCAAAAAAATTAAACACAGAAGCTGGGCGTAGTGGCACGCCTGTAATCCCAGCACTCTGAGAGGCTGAGGCAGGTGGACCACAAGGTCAGGAGTTCAAGAGCAGCCTGGCCAAGATAGTGAAACCCCTTCTCTACTAAAAATACATTAGCTTGGCATGGTGGTGGGTGCCTGTAATCCCAGCTACTCGAGAGGCTGAGGCAAGAGAATTGCTCGACCTAGGAGATGGAGGTAGCAGTGAGCCAAGATCACACCATTGCACTCCAGCCTGGGAGACAGAGCAAGACTCCATTTCAAAAAAAAAAAAAAAAAAAAAAAAAATTGATTCTTATATGTATAAGTTAAAAGCCCTTTATTTTAAGGATTTTGTTTTTTCTTTCCATCTGCTTAGTACCATATAGGGCACATACTTGTCATTTGCCTAATGATAAATTTTGACCAATATTACATGATTTTGCCCTTAAAATTCTATTTCATACACATCTTTAGATTCTTACTGCTATTCACTGTATTTTGTCATACCATTGTAAATTGTCATTCCTAACATTGTCTAGGAAATGCTCAGCGGATTGAGTGGTAGGAGTTTAAGTCAGTGCTTTCTGGAGAGAAGAGAGTTCTAGGAGAGTTGCTGATATTACTTCAAAATAAGGATAAAGGGCCAGGTGCAGTGGCTTACACCTGTAATCCCAGCACTTTGGGAGGCTGAGGTGGGTGGATTACCTGAGGTCAGGAACTGGAGACCAGCTTGGCCAAACCCCGTCTCTACTAAAATACAAAAATGAGCCACGCATGGTGGCGCTCTCCTGTAGTCCCAGCTACTTGTGAGGCTGAGGCAGGAGAACCACTTAAACCAGGAGGTGGAGTTTGCAGTGAGCCAAGATCGCGCCATTGCACTCCAGCCTGAGTGGCAGAGTGAGACTACTTCCAATACAAAACAAAACAAAACAAAACAAAGAATAAAGATTTTTAAATTATTTTTAAAATTTAAATCCAAGAAATGAAGTATTTTGGCCCAAGTTTTTCTAAGAAGGCACATTTCTCCTACATAGTCCATCTAGAAAATTCCATCGTGTTTCTTACAGCTCTCCGAGGAAAGCCAAATGGTAGTGTGAGGCAAGTCTTCACCTCAGTTAGATGCATCCAGAATCTGACATATTCTCTTATCATCCTTATACCTTGAATTTTTGACTTTTCTTTCTTTATTATACCTCGATTTTTGCCTCCTATACACCCTCAGTTGTGTTTCAAACCCAGCATATTGATACAATGATTCTACTAAGCTGTATGTACATATATATATATATAGACAGAGTCTCTGTCACCCACGCTGGAGGGCAGTGGCATGATCTTGGCTCACTGCAACCTCCACCTCCTGGATTCAAGCAATTCTTGTACCTGTCTCCCAAGTAGCTGGGATTATAGGCACCCACCACCAGCCCGGCTAATTTTTGTATTTTTGCCATGGCACCTAGGCTGATCTCAAACGATTGATTGATTGATTGATTGATTGAGTCTTGCTCTGTTGCCCAGGCTGGAGTACAATGACATGACCTTGGCTCACTGCAACCTCCACCTCCTGGGTTCAGATGATTCTCCTGCCACAGCCTCCCGAATAGCTGGGATTACAGGTGTCCACCATCCTGCCTGGCTAATTTTTGTATTTTTAGTAGAGATGGGGTTTCTCAGTGTTAGCCAGGCTGGTCTTAAACTCCTGGCCTCAAGTGATCTCCTGCCTCGGCCTCCAAAGTACTGGAATTACAGGCAAGAGCCACCTTGCTGGCCTTGGACTTGAATTATTTATTCCATACATGAGGCATGGGGATTATTGGATATAAACTTTTTGGTCCATCATTATTACCACCTTGAGATCTGCAGTATTTAAGACAACCAAAGCTAATGTGGAAGGCACAGAACACTGGATGTACGGCCCAGACACTTCTCAGGTAAAGATGATGGAGAAAAAGAGGGACAAGGCCCAGTGGAATCTGAGACTGTGAGTGATATGAGTGGAGCTTATGTTTTCTTTTCATGCTCCTACCTCTCACACCACCACATTCCCAGCATTTCTTTGAATTCTTTGCAGTTCCCACATTTACTTATCTAGAGCAGGGGCTTGGAAGAATTATTTCCATTCTTGGGAATGTGGGCACAAGACTCACATTCTTGATTTTTACATCATAGTGCATTTTCTATCGTAAGTATCCTCAGGGTCTAGATTTTTGAAGCTCAAAAGGGAACAAATAATGTACCTTTTTTTCTCTATATCCTACGGTGTCATCCCTGCCTTTAGGCCATGAATACCAAATACTCTAGATCTGGGGGTTGCAGACTTTTCCTGTAAAGTGCCAGAGAGTAATTTTTCTTCTTTTTCAGACAGGGTTTCACTCTGTTGCCTAGGCTGGAGTGCAGTGACATGATCATGGCTCACTGCAGCCTCAACCTCCTGGGCTCAAGTGATCCTTCCACCTTAGTCTCCTGAGTTTGTTGATTCTAAAGAGCCTGGGTAACATAGTGAGACTCCATCTTTTAAAAAAAATACCTGCGAATGGTGGCATGTAGCTTCATTCTTAGTTATTTGGGAAGCCGAGGCAAGAGGATTGCTTCAGCCCAGGAGTTTGAGGCTGCAGTGAGCTATGATCAAGCTACTGCACTCCAGCCTGGGTGACAGAGCAAGACCCTGTCTCAAAAATCAAAAAAATGTTATGTGCCCCAAATAGTATGGCCACATTATACATAAAACAAAACATGATGAAACTATAAGTAGGAACATGTAAATTGATGATTATAGTTCAAGATTTCTTTTTTTTTTTTTTTTTTTTGAGATGGAGTCTCACTCTGTTGCTAAGCTGGAGTGCAGTGGCATGATCTTGGCTCACTGCAATCTTTGCTTTCTGGGTTCAGGTGATTCTTCTGCCTCAGTGTCCCAAATAGCTGAGACTATAGGCATGTGCCACCATGCCTAGCTAATTTTTGTATTTTTAGTAGAGATGGGGTTTCACCATTTTGGCCAGGATGGTCTTGATCTCTTGACCTTGTGATTCACCTGTTCAGCCTCCCAAAGTGCTGGGATTACAGGTGTGAACCACTGCACCTGGCCTATAGTTCAAGATTTTAATGCATTTTTCTCAGTGATTGATAAGAGAACAAAAATAGTACCTGTGAGGTGATGGTACATTAATTAACTTGATGATGATAATTCTTTCACAATGTATATGAGAACATCACATCATATATCTTAAATGTATCCAATTTTTGTCAATTATACTTCAACAAAGCCAGAAAAAAATTTAAAACGAAATAAAAATTTTGAAGGTTTTTTTCCATAGGTCGATTGTTAATTATATAAGTATTTCATATTTTTAATTTTTTATAGTTTGTTGTCTTATCAATTATCAATTATCTTATCAATTACTGAGAAAGATGCATTAAAATCTTTATTATTCAGATTTGACCAACTTTTTCACTTAATGTCCTTTTCTGTCCCAGGATCCAATGTAGGATGTGGTACCGCATTTAATGCTTATACCTCCTTCAGTTTCTCCAACATGCAACAGTTTCTTAGTCTTTCCTTGTTTTTTTTGACCTTGACAGTTGTCAGAGACTTGTCAGACATTTTGTAGATGTCCTTCAAATTGGGTTTGTCTGATGTTTTCTTAGGAATTGAGGTGATGGCTTTTGGGAAGAATATTACAGAGGTGAAGTACCCTTCTCTTTGCATCATGGCAGGGACTATCTGATGTCATCATGACATCACTGATGATGTTAACTTTGATCTCTTCATTAGCATGGTATCCGCCAGGTTTCTCCACTGTGAATTGACTACCCTTCCTTTTCCATATGATACTCTTGGGACTCAAATTCAGCTTCCTCTCTGGTGAAGGGGAATGAAGCTTCACCTCCTGAGAAGGGGGAGTATCTCTATCTATTATTTGTAACTATTCTGAAAGCAACATTTGCTCTTTTTTTCCAGTTGTTTATTCAGTGATTTGTTTATGTCATTATCAACTTATGTATATTTGTTTTATTCTTCCAGTTGTAGTCCAATACTATTGTTTTTTGTTTTGTTGTTAAATGTCTCCAGCTTTGGCCAATGGTTGCTCTTTCAGGTTGGCTTTTGTGTCTTTCTGACATGCCTCTATCCTTTCAATGTCCTTTTCTGACCCAGGAAAGAAAACTATAAGGAGGAACATGTAAATTGATGATTATAAATAAAGATTTTCTTTTCCTTCCCTCTCCTCTTTCTCTCCTTCCTCCTCCTTGCATCAGTGCTTGTTTTGATAAACTCATTGAATCCTCAAGATGGTCTTGCAAGGTAGATAGATATTATTATCTCCATTTTTAGATTTTGAAACTAAGTCACATAGTACTTGGCATAGTCAGACCATGAACTCAGTAATTTGAACCACACTATCGACTACTAAGCTATGTACTCTCTCCTTTTTCTGACAAGCTCACATTCAAAGGGAGAGGTTGTTGAGGAGGCTCTTACTGGTAGAGTTTAAAATTTTCTTATAACTATTGCCCTGCCTTCCAGACTCTTCTGTCACTGAGAATTCAGTAATGAGCAAAACAAAAAAATTCCTGTCCTCGAAAAGTCCATATTGTAGTTGGGTAATGATAGCAATTACTGAATACTTATTAAATGTTAGTCACTGTAAATCACTTTAATGTATTACTTGATGTAATATTTACAACAGCCCCATGGGGTAGCTTCAATTATCATTTTAAGGTGAGATAACTGAGGCACAAAGAGGTTATGTCACTTGTCCAGGATTACTCTGCTACTAAGATATGGTTGTGATTCATACCTCTTTGTGTGTCCGAACTAGGGACTGGGAGCAGAGAGTTGTGGTTGTGGTGATGTTCTTTATGAGAGGTATTGTGGATCTAACCTGAGAGTGAAAGTAGAAAGTATGGGCTGGGCGTAGTGCCTCATGCCTGTAATCCCAGCACTTTGGGAGGCTGAGGTGGGCAGATCACGAGGTCAGGAGTTTGAGACGAGCCTGGCCATTATGGTGAAACCCCATCTCTACAAAAATACAAAAATTAGCTGGGCATGATGGCGGGTGCTTGTAATCCCAGCTACTCAGGAGGCTGAGGCGGAAGAATCGCTTGAACCCGGGAGGTGAAGGTTGTAGTGAGCTGAGATTGCGCCACTGCACTCCAGCCTGGGCGACAGAGCAAGACTTAAAAAAAGAAAGAAAGGAGGGGAAGAAAGCAAGCAAGCATGATAGAACATGGCTGGCTAAGCTTGCTTAGAAAGAATGTTGTCCAGATGTGGTAGCTCATGCATGTAATCCCAGCACTTTGGGAGGCCAAGACAGGAGGATCGCCTGAGGTCAGGAGTTCCAGACCAGCCTGGCCAACATGGTGAAACCCCATCTCTACTAAAAATACAAAATTAGCGAGCATGGTGGCACATGCCTGTAATCCCAGCTACTCACTTGGCGGGGCTGAAGCAGGAGAATCGGTTGAACTCGGGAGGGGGAGGTTGCAGTGAGCCGAGATTGCGCCATTGCAGTCCAGCCTGGGTGACAGAGCAAAACTTCATCTAAAAAAAAAAAAAAAGAGTGTTGTAATTTATTACTTATTAGTACCCTTTTCATATCAGAATAAAAATCGGCAGGGTTCAGTGGTTCACATCTGTAATCCCAGTACTTTGGGAGGCTGAGGTGGGTAGATCATGAGGTCAGGAGTTCAAGAACATCCTGGCCAAAATGGTGAAACCCCATCTCTACTAAAAATACAAAAAGTAGCAGGGCGTGGTGGTGGGCGCCTGTAATCCCAGCTACTCAGGAGGCTGAGGCAGCAAATTGCTTGAACCCGGGAGGCAGAGGTTGCAGTGAGCCGAGATCGTGCCACTGCACTCCAGCCTGGGAGACAGAGCAAGACTCCATCTCAAACAAACAAACAAAAAACAATAAAAAGCATTACAGGCAGTCAGGACATTGAGGGCACATATAAGGATTTTCCTTTTGGTGTTCTTTTTACTCTGTTCATTTGGATGGTGGCATGTCCCCCCCTTTCAGTCTTAGATTGAATGGCAAATAGTTTTTGGAGTCTGTATGAAATTAGCAAAAGTTTGCTGCACTGAGGTTTATAGTCTCTTGTCTTAACTACCAGATACTGTGATTCAGCTAGGGCCACAGATACCAGTTGATTTTTACCCCTCTCCCTTGCCCACCAACCTGTCTTGAATTGATTCCAGAATTATTATTATTATTCTTTTTAAGGCAGGGTCTCACTCTGTCACCCAGGCTGGAGTGTCATGGCACCATCTCAGCTCGCTGCAACCTCCGCCTCTGGGACTCAAGTGATCTCCCACCTCAGCTTCCCATGTGGTTGGGACTTCAGGCTCGTGCCACTACACCAGGCTAATTTTTGTATTTTTTTGCAGAGAAGGGGTTTTCCCATGTTGCCCAGGCTGGTTTTGATCTCCTGAGCTCAAGCAATCTGCCGATCTTGGTCTCCCAAAGTGCTGGAATTATAGGCATGAGCCACCGTGCCTGGCCAACTTCCAGAATTATTGTTGTCTCCACACCTGCTTACAGTGCTTTTCCAAAGCATCCCAGCATGTTGTGCCCTTCTACCCACCCTCTACTTTCTCCTCTGTTGTGTACTGGTAACTTGGAATCTCTGATTGGCTGTAGAAACAGAAAAGTTGATGGGACTGATGGAAGATTCAGATTTGAGTTTCAGAAAACTATCTGCTGTTTGACATGCAGTCTAGAATTAAAGACTATACCAAGATACCCTTGGAACATCTTGCATTTGTGGGCAGAAACATTTGGCTACTTGCCACGGGACTATCCTGGAAAAAGATGGGCTTGAAAAACTGTCATTAGTGTCACTTGAATTGGTCATCCATGGTTGGTGAGTTCCATTCCAAGAGGATAATTTACACAATTTAAAATAAAGGGGGCTGGGTATGGTGGCTCACGCCTGTAATCCCAGCACTTTGGGAGGTTGAGGTGGGCAGATCACCTGAGGTCAGGAGTTTGAGATCAGCCTGGCCAACATGGTGAAACTCTGTCTCTACTAAAAATACAAAAATTAGCTGGTCATGTTGGGCACACCTGTAATCCCAGTTTTCGGGAGGTTGAGACAGGAGAATTGTTTGAACCCAGAAGGCAGAGGTTGCAGTCAGCCAAGATCGTGCCACTGTGCTCCAGCCTGGGTGACAGAGCAAGACTCTGTCTCAAAAAATAAAATAAAATAAAATAAAATAAACAAAACAAAATAAAGAGAATGAAAGCAAGAGGTGCTTTTCAAAATTATTGTTTTCTCATTGGACAAATGTACACATGCACTACTTTGTAGTAGTAACATTTTTATTAAACAACAGAAGCCTGGCTCCCAGTTCTCCAAATGAAGCGGGGAAAAAGGGTTGTAATTGGATGTCATGATCAGTCATCTCAGTTATAAGAGTTAGGTGATGTTGTCTCTTTGGGAGATGGTGACCAGGCCATGTGAATGAAGATTGTCAAAGGATAGGCCTCTTTCCAGCAGGTATGCCAATGACGGTGGTAGGGGTGGTGACTTTTTTGTTTGGATATTAAAATGTGCATTAAACAGACACAATTTAAAAAAAAGAGAAAAAGAAAAGAAAGTAAAAAAAAAAAAACAGACACAATAAAATACAAATTTAAAAAATCTAAAAAACTTCTTAGCAAAGGGCAGCAAAAACCTGTGCAGATAATGCCTTAAATTAAAATTAAGAAATTAAAAGGGAACTTCTTAGTAAAAAATCTTTTCAATGCAACTCTTTTCCTTAGAATTCTAAATCTTTTGTTCACTCCCTTATAACAAATGTCAATTAATTAATTAGAACCTGGTTGAAAAAAAGGAAGTTTACCCTAATCGCTGCCTAGTTTTCCTTAGTATTGGAGCATGTGAGGAAATAAAGCTTTTTTCCCAACTCATTTGAAGGCAGTTTGTACTGTTTTGATTCAGAATAGGAGACACATGATTTATCATTTAAGAATGTGCTTCTTAATCCTTTGCACCAATGATGCTTTTTGTGGAAATTCTTTACTAAACATGGCATGTGATGTTATCTTCCCTTTAAAGTATTTTTTCTCCCTTGGCCAGTTTCGATCTTTATTATATCTCTCTATAAGTATTTTGATAAGATGTTGAGAGGCGTACTGGTATGGCTGTCTGCTGCCATGCTAACCCAGAAATAGGAACTACTTTTGATGCATTCCCTGATATTCCATCTGGCTATAATGATATTCCCAGAGTGTTCCAGATATTTACATGCATCTGGTGCAAAGTTATTATTAATTAAAAGCATAAACCTGGCTTTGCAACTTTACTATATCAGGAGGAAAGTTGTTATTGGTTCATGACTTTTTGATAAGTCTGTTACCAAGTATTTTTAAGCCATTAGGCCATCTAGCCAAGTGATAGTCCCTGAGTGACAATGGAGGAAGCACCACTTAATCTAAGTTGCATGTGGAGATGACAAAATCTGAAAGCCTTTAATGATTTCATCCACCCCATTTAACTTAGGGCTACAAGAGAAAGTACTCTTTATGCAATAGTTTCTCATATAATATAGGAAATTTTCTCTTCTTGGCACAATTCCACAAATACATAGACATACCCATTTTCGAAAAAATAATGCCAGCCTCACCTTAGCTTCCAATTTTAGCATTGTAAATTCTAAATTATTTATTTTTGGAGTAGCTACAGAAAAATTCTGAGTCTGAGCTTACTCACCCAACACAAAATGTTTTGACATCATCTTCCTTTACTATTGTTTGGATTGTTAAAGAGAATATACATTTATCTTACTATTAGCTTAGCTCAAACAATGAGGAAGGTAACTTCATTGATATAACGCCACATTTTCTGTATTGAAGATGCATTAACAAGACAATTTTTGTTTTAACTTTTTAGAGTCACTGTCTTTATCGTCAGTGGAGATACAAAATATATGAATATGGTTAGATCCCCTGTTGATATTTGTCATGCATTTAGCAAAAACGACCCAAAAAACAAAAGGCAGTTTTCATTTATATTCATATTGAAAATATGCTTTTAAATTATTATTATCAGAAATCTAATTATAGCCTGTAATCCCAGCACTTTGGGAGGCCAAGGCGAGCAGATCACCTGAGGTTAGGAGTTCAAGACCAGCCTGTCCAACATAGTGAAACACTGTCTCTACTAAAAATGCAAAAATTACGCCTGTAATCCCATATACTCAGGAGGCTGAGGCACAAGAAATGCTTGAACCCAGGAGTAGGAGGTTGCAGTGAGCCGAGGTTGTGCCACTATGCTCCAGCCTGGGTGACAGAGTAAGACTCCGTTTCAAAAAAGAAAAAAAAAAGAAATCTAATTATAGAGTAACTCATATGTTTATATTATCTATTTTTTAATTTAGAAAGCTGTTACTGCTTTTTTTTTTTTTTTTTTTTTGAGGCAGAGTCTTGCTCTGTTACCCAGACTGGAATGCAGTGGCACAACCTCGGCTTAAACTGCAACCTCCACCTCCCAGGTTCAAGTGATTCTTGTGCCTCAACCTCCTGAGTAGCTGGGATTACAGGCGTGCTCCACCACATCCGGGTAATTTTTGTATTTTTAGTAGTGCTGGGGTTTCTTTATGTTGGCCAGCTGGTCTCAAACTTCTTAACTCAGGTAATCTGCCTGCCTCGGCTTCCCAAAGTGCTGGGATTACACACTTAAGCCGCTGCATTTGACCTCATAATCATTTTTTGTTTTCCTTGAGGTGGAATCTTGCTCTGTTGCCCAGGCTGGAGTCAGTGGTGTGATGTTGGCTCACTGCAACCTCTGCCCCCTGGGTTCAAGCAATTCTCCTGCCTCAGCCTCCCAAGTAGCTGGGACTACAGGCATGTGCCACCATATTTTTAGTAGTGATGTGGTTTCACCATGTTGGCTAAGCTGGTCTCAAACTCCTGACCTCGTGATTCACCCACCTTGGCCTCCCAAAGTGCTGGGATTACAGGCGTGAGCCACTGAGCCCAGCCTCTCCCATAATCATTTTTAATTAATAAATTTTAATTGAATGTTCATAGTTTCACAAGAAACAGTTCTACAAAATCTATAAAGGCAAAAGAAAGGGGCTTCACTGGGACCTCTGGAAGATTTTTGTTTCCTGGGCTTGGTGGATGAGTGGATTAATATATGATTCATGCCTGAGATATTTAGAGACTTAGAGGATGTGTGGAGGGCTGTGGTTTGGGATGCCACTGCAGTTCTTCAAATATTTCCTGTGGATTGGGGTAAGAGAGAGAAGAACATTGTGTGCTGGTTTTAGACCCTGCACAAGAGGGCAGAAGGAAGCTCGTGGTGTGCTGATGGTGCCTGCGGCTGAGGAGGGACTTACCAGTGATCAGGTGGAAAACAGATAGATTAATCAATGTAAAAAATTCTGGCGGTGAGAGATCCCCACTGATGGAGTGGAAGAGATCTTGGAAGAACCTATTACAATGCCCTGTGTTACGATAAGTAGGCTTTAAATCCCTGTGAATCCCAGAAAGCAACAATGCTGGGTCACCACAGTAGTACAATTAAGAACTTCACTACTGCCCATACCTCTTCTCTGTGTTCTCCAGTCCCTCCACCTCATGTCCAATCATGGAGGCATTAGAAGCTAGGCTTTGCACAATGAGGTGCTACATGGATTTGCTTCTGTCACTATTGAACACTGATGGTTTTTCTTAAGTGCTTCTGATTTTTTTGGAAGTAATGTTTGCACATGGTAGATATTCAGATATTTGTCAAATCAAAATTAGTGGAATAGACTGGGCACGGTGGCTCATGCCTGTAATCCCAGCACTTTGGGAGGCTGAGATGGACAGATAACCTGAGGTCAGGAGTTCGAGACCAGCTTGGCCAACATGGTGAAACTCCATCTCTACTAAAAATACAAAAATTAGCCATGCATGGTGTGCACACCTGTAGTCCCAGCTACTCGGGAGGCTGAGGCAGAATTGCTTGAATCCAGGAGGTGGAGGCTGTAGTAACCCAAAATCTGCACCACTGCACTCAAGCCTGGGTGACAGAGCTAGACTCCGTCTCGGAAAAAAACACAAAAAAACAAAATTGGTGGAATAAAATGTTGTGACTAATTTTCTAGAAATGAGATGACTTTGTCCAGTGATAGGTGTTCTTTTCCTTCCTGAGGTTTTGCTTTAAGAGACTGGCTTTGGTGAGCAGTTTTAATTGCTTTGCCGTGACTTCATCATAGCCTTAGTCTTGTGTCTAAGTGGTACTCTCATTGCAGCTTAGGGGAAAGCCCAGAAACTTTGTGACGTAGAATAATGTTACATAGTGCTTTAAGGTTTTGGGCTGTTTCTTCAAATATCTTACATAGAAGCTGAACACAGATAAAGGTGGAACTGCTCAGATTAAAGCAGGGCTAGGAGAGGAGGGTCATTGTGTCCTATAGACTGGTTAAAGTACTGGCTCTACCACTTCTTTAGTATTTATTTATTTACTTATTTGAGACTCTCGCTCTGTCACCCAGGCTGGAGTGCAGTGGTGTGATTTTAGCTCACCACAACCTCCACCTCCTGGGTTCAAACGATTCTCGTGCCTCAGCCTCTGGAGTAGCTGAGACTACAGGTGCACGCCACCATGCCTGGGTAATTTTTAATATTTTTAGTAGAGATGGGGTTTTGCCATGTTGGCAAGGCTGGCCTTGAAAGACGAGGTGATCTGCCTGCCTCCGCCTCCCAAAGTGCTGGGATTACAGGCATAAGCCACCATGCCCAGCTGGCTCTGTCACTTCTTATGTAACTTTGAGCAAGTTATTTAACCTAAGTGAAATTTTCTCATTTGCAAATTGTGGGGTTATTGTAAGTATTAAATGAGATAATATATGTGAAGTGCTTGGCATGTAGAAAGTGTTGAGATATTAGTTCTTCTCGATGTTTCTTTATGAATAAATTAAGTACTTTTGGCAGTCACACCCCAGAGAGTGATGCCAGTGTTCTCTGTGCACATGTTGGAAGCACATGCTGCTGATTAGTTCCATTACTAGCAATGCAACTTGGATCATTGGGTTAAGGTGGTGTCTGCCAGGTTTCTCCATTGGAAAGTTACTGTTTTACTCTTTGTAATTAAAGAATATCTTCTGGGGAGGTTATACTTTGAGACTATGTAAGTATTCTGGGACTTTTCAAACTTTCATCCACTAGTTATTGTACGTTATTGATTCTTGCATGTTTATTATTGTTATGATATAGGTAGATAGTGGTTTTCTATTTCCACCTTTCCTTCTACATTTGTTAGTTTGCTTTCTACTACAAGGAAGAGCTTTCCCTTCTCCCTTTATTATTTCCATCCATGTGGACTCTTGTATTGGTATTCTATTCAATCAGTTGTAATGCCTAACTGTCACTATTTCTTTTGATGCTCAAATTATTTCAGGTTTGGCCAGTGGGAACGTCTTCAGGATGGCTCCTGTATGTTTTTACTCTGTCCCCCATCTTCTTTGGGCACTTTATTAATTTTTGGCACAAGAACATCTTATTTTTTTTTAATTCTTTTTCTTTTTTTTTTTTTTTTGAGACAGAGTCTCGCTCTGTCTCCCAGACTGGAGTTCAGTGGTGCCATCTTGGCTCACTGCAACCTCTGCCTCCTGGGTTCCAGTTATTCTCCTGCCTCAGCCTCCCAAGTAGCTGGGATTATAGGCATGTGTCACCATGCCCGGCTACCTTTTTTTTTGTATTTTTAGTAGAGATGGGGTTTCACCATGTTGGCCAAGCTGGTCTTGAACTCCTTGAAATCAACCATTTCTCCAAGAAGCCTTCGTTTCATTGAGTGACAAAGGATATTTAAAAACCAAGATCTGCTGGGCACGGTGGCTCACGCCTGTAATCCCAGCACTTTGGGAGGCTGAGGCGGGTGGATTAGAAGGTCAAGAGATTGAGACCATCCTGGCCAACATGGTGAAACCCCATCTCTACTAAAAATGCAAAAATTAGCTGGGCATAGTGGCACGTGCCTGTAGTCCCAGGTACTTGGGAGGCTGAGGCAGGAGAATCGCTTGAACCTGGGAGGTAGAGGTTGCAGTGAACCGAGATTGCACCACTGCATTCCAGCCTGGGTGACATAGTGAAACTCTGTCTTAAAAAAACAAACAAACAAAAAACAAAGATCTGAGCACTAGATGTACTTATAATTGCAAACTTTTAAAACCACTCATTAGATAGTTATTCTGTAAGTGATCATTTTCACCAGGGCCATCACATGTTATATATGCCATTACATGCTCTTTCTCCTGTTTTCACATTCTTTTCAGCTCTGGGATTTGGAGCCACTGTGTAATGTTTGCCTATTTAGGAAGCATTGCTTGCCCTGAAGTCTGTACTTTTGAAAAGACTTTAGTTGCTCTTTCTTTGGACAGTTCAAAGGTTACTGGATTTTATTTACTATCTTACTTACTTGAGTTACTTTTATTCTGTTCTTTCATTTATATCTATTAAGTAAAGATGTAGACTGTACTTAATTGTCTTTTTCCTCTTGGCGATGGAGCAAGGCTAAAGGTGATTCTTGTTAATTTGTTACTCATTTGGGTTATCCATTTATCTGGATTTGATTTGAGATGATGTTTGGTCTTGGTTTGTAAAGAGATCTGTACTGAACATTTCTGTGTTCTTTGCCTAAAATGTCCTTTCACAGGCTGACGTAGTGCTGCTATTTGGAGTGTGGGAATCCAGCTATAGGGAATTGGTTTTATGTGAGAGTCTGGCTAAGTTTTTATTTTCTTTTCTACTCAAAGAATATGTTTTATATTCCTGTCATTTGAAATTTGATTTTGCTCCTGACAATGAAAAATGTTTAACAATGGTAATTCTCTACATTCTTTAATGATTCTTTGATCCATCTGCCAGAATGTGAGCTACATTCATTTTGTAGAAAATGTTTGACCTTTGGGACATAGATCTAATTCCTGATATAGTTTCTTTAGAATATATTCCATGAAAATATATTTAAATTCTTAATTTGAAGACAAATTTTGCGATTTATTTTCACTTAGTCTGTGTGGTTTATAATAGTTTTTTTCCCCTCCTTATTTGAATAAGTCTTCTAGTATTTAGGATAATCTGTGTGTGTTTGTGTGTGTGTGTGCTTGTGTATAAGTGTGTGTATGTGATTGTGAGTTTAGGTAAGGTCACTTTTAGCAAGATGCATTGACATGGTCATCAGAGCCTTTGAAATTGTAGACTCCATTTGAATAATAGTTTTGAAGACTTTTTATTTTTTTTCTTTAAAAAACATAGTGTATGTTGTAGGCAAGATGGTATTTTAATACCTAGCTCCTGTCAATCTTCTGAAAGCGCTCATTTTGACGGTTTATGTGAAAAGCATCACAGGCATGCATGGAATAGTGTAAAAGGAAAAAATATGCACCAGTCAGGTGAAAAGCATTTATTAAATTCCTGCTATACTACTGTTTCCTGTGTCCCGGGGTTCCAGCTATTCAGATCAGACAGGACCTCTTTTCATCTATATGGGTGTTGATGTTCCAAGTAGGGAGAAATTGTGACTCTGCCTTTTGTATAGTCACAAAATTTGGGGAGTGCTTCTCCTGTGAGGCTGCAATCATTCTGAATTGTTCCTGGTCAGCTGTCTGTTGGTGCATCCATGCTACATTCCCGTGGGAGAAGCCCCAGCTGTGTTTGCAGTGGGGTGCCCGGTGGGGAACAAGACCCTTCACTATCACAGAAGCTACCTGCCTGTTGGGGTAGAAGGTGCTATCTAGTTGAGGAAAATGAAACAGATGCGTGTGAAACAATTGCCAGACAAAACATACCTTTATATATTAGTATTCCCAAGTTGGATATAGTAAAACAAAGTGGGAATTCTGTGATAAAGACATATATCAGTGTAAACTTTTTTCTTTTTTTGTTCAGTATGCTTTTGCTGCATCACAGGATACTGCTTATCAATTTACTTACCTTTGGCGACTAGTGACATATGCTTCTTAGTATTACATTTCAGAGATTTTAGGTGCTGTGTAATTAATCAGCTAGTTTTCCTGCCTCTCTGTGGTAGAGATTGAGGGGTTCATTTTCAAAGGGATTATTGAGGTAGCAAACCATATTAATCACATTTTTGGTCTTAGAATAATATATGATTTTTTTTTTTTTTTTGAGATCAGGAGTCTCACTCTGTCGCCCAGGCTGTAGTGCAGTGGTGTGATCTCAGCTCACTGCAACCTCCGCCTCCCAGGTTCAAGTGATTCTCCTGCCTCACCTTTTGAGTACCTAGGATTACAGGTGCGTGCCCAGCTAATTTTTTGTATTTTTAGTAGACACAGGGGTTTCACCATGTTGGCCAGGTTGGTCTCAAACTCCTGACCTCAAGTAATCTGCCTGCCTCAGCCTCCCAAAGTGCTGGGATTACAGATGTGAGCCACTGCACTTGGCTAAGATCAAATTGTTAATACTCATAGAAATACTTTGTAAAATATCACTCATTGTAATGAGTGTTTACAGTTCAATAATTACAGAATTACAGAAAGTAGCTGTGTATCTTTGGGTAAGGCACTTAGTCTTTCAGAACCCCAATTTTCTCAGTAGTAATTAAACTAGGACAATAAAATTTACTTCGTATATTTCTTGTGAGACTTAAATGAGATGACACGTATGAAGCTCCACACAGTTCCTAGAATACAGAAGTGCTCTGTACATGTTAGCTATTATTATTACAACCCTAAATTATTGCTATTCGTTGACCTTATGGAGTCTTTGGGTTATATATTAATTTAGATTGGCTAGCAGGTATACTGGGAGGTCTCTTGCTGTATTGAAATTTACATAGATCTTATTGGAATCCTCCTGAGGTTGGTTTTGGAATCTTGCATGTAGAAAAGTGACTATCTTGTAGTTTGGAAATGCTATATCAGTACCTTGAGGGAAAAAGGATAAAGGAAATAAAGCAAAATGAGATGCAACTGTGTGAATCTACATTATTATACATCTGACAGAAGAACAAACTACTAAATTGACAGTATGGTTATGGCAAAACTTCTTTCAAAGTAATGGGAAAGTCTTTTACTATGTCAATAGAAAAAATTAAGTGAAATGCCGTAAGACTGTAAAACTTTGGATCATTTGCTGATCACATCTCATTTAGTTCTCACAAGGGAACTGTCTGCAAAACAAAACAAAACAAAATGAAAATACAAAGATCAAAAACACTGGAGAACTGGCTCTTGGTTTTGTTTCTGAATTAACTCTATAAAGTGGAAAGTGGCTAAGAAGAATCTCCAGAATAGAATACTAACTCTTCCTTTTCAGGTGAAGGCTATCCAGTGTGGGAAACTGAAATGAGCATTAGTTCTAGTTTTGTTATTGCTTGGCTTCATGACTTTGGCCAAGTCTCTTAACCTGTCTGATCTTCAATTTTTTTCATCTGTTAGGGAATAATTTTTGCCCAGACCCATTTAGCTCTAAAATTCCTTGGTGTACTTTTAGACATACAAAATGAAGTTTAAATATCATTAAAAATTTACTGGCCGGGTGCAGTGGTTCATACTTGTAATCCCAGCACTTTGGGAGGCCTGGGGTGGGGTGTAAGTCACCTGAGGTCAGGAGTTCGAGATGAGCCTGACCAACATGGTAAAACTCTGTCTCTACTAAAAATACAAAAATTAGCCAGGCATAGTGGTGGCAGGTGCCCATAACCCCAGCTGCTTGGGAGGCTGAGGCAGGAGAATTGCTTGACCCTGATAGCTGGAGGTTGTAGTGAGCCGAGTTGTGTCATTGCACTCCAGCCTGGGTGACAAAAGCAAAACTCTGTCTCAAAACAAACAAACAAACAATTTATTTATTCATTTTTTAAACATTTTATTGTGGAAAAACTTAAAGTTACCTAAAAGTAGAGAGAATATTATATCTTTTTTTTTTTTTTTTTTTGAGACAGAGTCTTGCTGGATTGCCCAGGCTGGAGTGCAATGGCAAGATCTCCGCCCACTGTAATCTCTGCCTCCCGGGTTCAAGTGATTCTCCTGCCTCAGCCTCCTGAGTAGTTGGGACTACAGGCACCCACCACCACGCCTGGCTAATTTTTTAAATATTTTTATTAGAGACGGAGTTTCACCCTGTTCGCTAGGCTGGTCTAGAACTCCTGACCTCAAGTGATCTGCCCCCCCTCAGCTTACCAGAGTGCTGGGATACAGGTGTGAGCCACTGGGCCTGGCCTGTATAATAGATCTTAAGGTACACATTGCCCAGCCCAATAATGATAATTCATGGCCAATCTTACTTTGTCTAGAATTCCACCTCTTCTCCCCTTGGTTTTAAAAAAGTTTTAACTAGTACTTTATTTTTATTCCCCCCCCCTCCGCCACTGCTCTTTTTTTCTTTTGAGACAGGATCTCCATTGGTTGCGTAGGCTGGAGTGCAGTGGTGATGGTATCACAACTCACTGCAGCCTCCTTGACCTCTCGGGTTCAAGGGATCCCCTCACCTTAGCCTCCCCAGTGACTAGGACTACATGTGTGTGCCACCACATCTGGCTCATTCTAAAAATTTTTTTGTAAAGATGGGTTCTGGCCTCAAGAGATCCTCTTGCCTTGGCTTCCCAATGTCAACTTTATTTTATCAAAACATTTTTAATTGATATATAATAGTTGTACACTCCTCAAATATTTTTATTTATTTATTTATGTTTGAGATGGAGTTTCGCTCTGTTGCCTAGGCTGGAGTGCAGTGGTACAATCTCGGCTCACTGCAAGCTCTGCCTCCCAGATTCAAGCGATTCTCCAGCCTCAGCCTCCTGAGTAGCTGGGTTTACAGGTGTGCACCACCACGCCCAGTTAATTTTTGTATTTTTGGTAGAGACGGGGTTTCACCATGTTGGTCAGGCTGGTCTTGAACTCATAACCTCGTGATCCCCCCTGCCTTTGCCTCCGAAAGTGCTGGGATTACAGGTGTGAGCCACTGTGCCTGGCGTCCTCCATTATTTTAAAGCAAATCTCAGACTTCATAATTTCATTTCTAAATATTCCAGGATATATCCAGGAGGAAAGGACTCTTTTTAACACATAAACATCCAGGCCAGGTGCTGTGGCTCACATCTGTAATCCCGGCACTTTTGGAGGCCAATGCCATTATCACACATAAGTTAAAAAAATCATAATTCCTTTATTTATTTACAGATGGAGTTTCACTTTTGTTGCCCAGGCTGAAGTGCGGTGGTTCGATCTCTGCCCACCTTAATTTCTTCCTCCTGGGTTCAAGCAGTTCTCTTGCCTCAGCATCCCAAATTGCTGAGATTACAGGTGTGTGCCCCACACTGGGATAATTTTGTATTTTTAGTAGAGATGGGGTTTCACCATGTTGGTCAGGCTGTTTTTGAAGTCCTGACCTCAAGTGATCCACCCGGCCTCCACCTCCCAAAGTGCTGGGGTTACAGGAGTGAGCCACCGGGCTGGCCTTTCTTTTCTTTTTTTTTCTTTTTTTAAGTCATAATTCCTTAATATCATTAAATATACAGTTGTTTTTCAGATATTTCCCAGTTCTTTTTTTTTCAGTTTGTAATTTGAATTGGGATTCAAATAAAGTAATCATAGCAATTGAGTTATGTATTTCTTAAGACTTTAAATTTACAGTTCCTTCTCAGTCTTTTTTCTTGCAATTTATTGTCTAAAAAACCAGTTAATTTGTCCTGTTGTATTTTTTGATTTTGCTAAATTTCTATGATGTTAATTTTTTTGTTCTTTATAAAGGGATCTATAACTTGCTCAGATTTTTGTTTTTTTTTTGGTCAAGAATACGTCATAGAAGGTGTTGTATTCTACTAAGAGGCATATAATGGCTGGAGATTACTTAATCTGTGATATTGACAGGCATTGATGATGATTTCCTAGACCTGTGAATTTATTAGGAATTACAAAATAGTGCTATTCTAGTTCTGTCATTCCTTCTTCATGTATTAGTTGGAAAACTTCTGTAAGGGGACTCTTTCTCTCATCGGCTATTTGCTTGCCCTGAGGTATAGGCAGGAGAGATGCACATTCCTTTTATTTACCAATTGTCATAATAATTCCCCTAAGCTCTACCAGTGGTGGCTATTTTTTTTGGTAAATATCATTATGAACCCATGGTATTGAGCATGTTTGATGTGCTTCAATTTATTGCAATTATTATCCATCTTGATGCTCACATTCTCAGGCCAGCAAAGCCTTTTCGGGTTGGCTGCTGCATCTTTTTGACATGACCAATAATCTTTGATAGCTTCCTTGATTTCTGGTATAACAAGGTATTCCAGCACCATTTTGTACATTTCCTGCCCCATTCTGGAATCAGCCATTTCTTCAAGGACTCTTAGTTCTTTTTAGTGGGAAGTCGTATTTACATACCACTGTCTGATAGTAGTAATCTCAGTGATCCTGGCTTAGTCTTTGCTTTTAGGCCTTTTAATGGATGCGTAAGAAAATAAATATTAAAAAAATAATATACACTGGTGCAGTGGCTCAGACCTGTAATCCCAGCACTTTGGGAGGCCAAGGTGGATGGTTCATCTGAGGTAAGGAACTCAAGACCAGCCTGGCCAACGTGGTGAAACCCTGTCTCTACTAAAAATACAAAAATTAGCCGGGCATGGTGTCATGTGCCTGTAGTCCCAGATACTTGAGAGGCTGAGGCAGGAGGATCACTTGAACCCGGGAGGTGGAGGTTGCAGTGAGCCTGGATCACCCCACTGCACTACAGCCTGGGTGACAGAGCGAGACTCCATCTCAAAAAAAAATGCATCATGAGTGTATACTTCATCATTTTAATTCAGAAACATCCTACACTAGAAAATGAGTAGAGAAATAAACAGAATCCAGATATGTATATGCATTTTGAAGAATTACATTATTACTATGAAACATTTTATTGCATTTTGTTCTCCTTTCAGGTAAACAGTCTACTGTTGGAGTTTCTTTACTTGCTAGAATATTAATATTAACCTTCTAGCTAATAACAATGGTATTAATTAACCTTCTAGATAATAGCAATGGTATTACTTTTAAATATACACCTGTTTTTGAACTCATTACCAGAATACATTTCAGTCCTCTTTGAAAACAGCTTCTTTCTTGTCCCTAACAACCCATCATTGACGAGGTCTATATCTTAAAGAGTGCTAGGTTCGAGGCCGGACATGGTGGTTCATGCCTGTAATCCTGGTGCTTTGGGAAGCCAAGGCGGGTGGATCAAGAGGTTAGGAGTTCGAGACCAGCCTGGCCAACGTGGTGAAAGCCTGTCTCTACTAAAAATACAAAAATTAGCTGGCTGTGGTGGCGGGCACCTGTAATCCCAGCTACTCAGGAAGTTGAGGCAGGAGAATTGTTTGAACCCAAGAGGCAGAGGTTGCAGTGAGCTGAGATGGCGCCACTGCACTCCAGCCTGGGCAACAGGGCGAGACTCATCTCAAAAAAAAAAAAAAAAAAAAGAGTGCTAGATTTGAGCTGTCCTGCTGTCCTTGAACTGACAAACAATGGCAATGGGGATCACAAGTGAAATGGCTTGTGTAGAGGCCCAGAGGAATGAAAGAGTTTGCATATCTGAAGAACAGCTATTCTAAGTATGAGTTATTTTGAAGGGGTGGCCAGAGATAAGATATAGGGAGTGGGTGGGGGCTAGGTCACAAACAATTCAGTATGTCATGCTAAGGAACTGTTATTTTTATCCTATAGGAAATTTCCTAATAATTTTAATATGGAAATATCTTGATTAGAATTGCAAATTCAAAAGGCTTTTGTAGCCACATGAAGAATAAACTGAGACAGGGAAGCAGTAAGTAGGCTATTGCAGTACATGAGAAGCTGGATGGATTTGGGAGTTATTTGGCAGGTCAAATAATTAGGAATTAGTGATCAATTGGATATAGGCAGGAAGTGAAAGAATAGAGTCCAGGATGATCCTTAGGTTTCCTTCAGTTTGAATTAGTGAATGTAGAATGTAGAAGGAGCAGTCTGGGTTGGTGGCATGTGAGTGTGGCTTAAGTGGGGTAAGTTCTGCTTAGGGGTTATCAGCTTGCATTACCTTGGACTTTCTGGTAGAGATGTCTGTACATGCACAAATATATATAAACATAAGGACCCAGACTTGGGTTCAAATCCCAGCTCTGTTACTTCCTATCTGTGTGACCTTGGGTAGGTTAGTTAACCTTTCCATGTCTCGTTATAGTTGTAGAAAGGGGATAATGGCACATAATTCATAAGGTTGTGTGAATTAAACAATCTAATTGACAAAAGTCTAACAGAGTGTCTAATACACAGTAACTTGATAAATGTTGTCATTGCTATTCTAGATATAGAGATTGCCAGTATCTTGTTTAGAGCCACGGAAGGGATGAGATTCATTAGAGAGATGAGAATGAGAAGAGAGGGGACCAAATATGGACTGTTGGGTATGTCAACAGTTGAACCTCAGAAACTCAGTCGCCAGGACTTCTCCATTCTGTCCTGTACCCTCAATAGGTTATTTCAGATATCACTGGAGGAAGTAGAGGTTTATTTCTGTCTTATAGCCAGTTGCAACAAGTGTTGTTTTTACTCCCAGGCTTATATATTCACATTCACTCATTTATTCAACATGCTTTTGCTAAGTTACTGGTAGACGTTATTCTAGGTGCTAAAGATATTGCAGAGAACAGTCATCTCAGTCACAGGCCTCAGAATACTAACATTCTAGAGCAGAGAGAGGTAGCCATCAAAAAGATAAAAGTATTTGCTAGTGATAAGTACTTTAGGGAGAATGAAAATATGAAATGCTAGAGAATTCCTAGGTGTCTATGTTAGATTGGGTGGTAGAGAACGCTTCTCTGAGAAGGATATAGGACATGAGAGGCTGGATGGATTTGGGAGTTATTTGGCAGGTCAAATAATTAGGAAGATTGGAGGAAAGTGCAAAGATAGTGCAAGGGCCCCTTGGTAGTGCAAAGGCCCCACCACGGGAGTAAGCTGTGGAGAACACTAAAAAGACCAGCAGGACCCAAGATAGGGCATTGGGAAAACAGACAAGCTGAGGCCAAAGAGCAGGTGGTAACCAAGCCACATAGGGCCCTCTAAGCCAGGATAAAGAGTGGAGGTTTGTTTTAAGTGACTTGGAAAGTCTCCAGAGAGCTTTAGGCAGGGAAGTAGTACACTGATTTACCTTTTCTATCTTTCTTTTTTGTTTTGAGACAGAGTCTCACTCTGTCGTCCAGGCTGGAGTGCAGTGGCACGATCTTGGCTCACTGCAACCTCTCCTTCCCAGGTTCAAGTGATTCTCCTGCCTCAGCCTCCCGAGTAGCTGGGATTACAGGCACGCACCACCACGCCCAGCTAATTTTTGTATTTTTAGTAGAGATAGGGCTTCACCATGTTAGTCAGGCTGATCTTGAACTCCTGACCTCATGATCCTCCCGCTTGGCCTCCCAAAGTGCTGGGATTACAGGCATGAGCCATCATGCCCGGCCTTTTGATTTACCTTTTCAAAAGGTCACTGTATGGTCGAGCGTGGTGGCTTATGCTTGTAATCCCAGTACTTTGGGAAGCTGAGGTGGGAGGATTGCTTGAGCCCAGGAGTTCAAGACTAGCCTGGGCAACAAAGCAACACTCTATCTCTACAAACAATTTAAAATTAGTTGGGTGTGGTGG
Source organism: Ateles fusciceps (assembly GCA_036589455.1). NCBI lineage: Eukaryota > Metazoa > Chordata > Mammalia > Primates > Atelidae > Ateles > Ateles fusciceps. The sequence goes on along the minus strand of JAZHEH010003329.1, from coordinate 9,571,795 downwards.
TGCACTCCTGTGGTCACAGTTGCTTGGGAGGCTGAGGCAGGAGGATTGCTTCAACCCAGGAATCTGAGGCTTCAGTGAGCCAAGATCACACCACTGCACTCCAGCCTGGGTAACAGAGCAAGACCCTGTCTCAGTCAATCAATCAATCAATCAGTCAGTCAGTCAGTCAGTCAATCAATCACAGTAATCACAAGAGTCAAGAATGAGGTAGGGACACTGATCACAATCAGTCAGTCAATCAGTCAGTCACAGTGATCACAAGAGTCAAGAATGAGGTAGGGTATTCATTTGACATACCTCAGGGCAGAAATAGGTGGCTAATGAAATAATCTAGATGAAAGATACTTTATTTTGTTCTCTCTTTTCCTTTTATTACCAAGTGAAAGCCTCATCCTGAGTCTCTTGCTTGCTTGGAAGGCTCACAGCTGTCCTTGAACAGATCCCTGTCGGGAGAATTGTTTGGATAATTGAGGTGCTCCAGGCCTGGAGCAGTGATGACCTAGTGAAGGTACTTAACCTGACTTGTAACACAGGGCAGCAGGGGTTAATGAACGGGGTTCTAAGATATGAGCATGTGTTAAATTACTTTCTTCTGAGGAGAGTTCATAGCTTCTTACCAGTTTGTCAAAGGGACCTGTGACCTCCCAAAGGGTAACCATTAACAGACAGTGCATTGAGTACTGATGGGAGGTCATAGGAATTACAGAAAACAAGAGCACCAGTGGTAGCTCCTGCTTTCTAAAGCGAGGTTAGGGAGAGAGGGAAAACACAAAGTTAGACATAATTATGAAGAAAAATGGGGTAGGCAGGCCAGATCATATGGCAGTCAGGGAAAATATTAAGAGATAATAAATCTTTTCCCCTTAGCTTCCTCCCTGTACATTTTTACTTGGGTCTAGAAATTCACGTTACATTAAGTGTCCATAAATACCACAAGATGGCGAGGTTGCTCCTTAAAATGAATGTGACTTACTAAGTGGTAAAGAGGGAGGGAGAAAGAGAAAGAAAATGTGCGTTAGGTGTTCCTCTCTGATTTTCCATAACTTCCCTGATTATTCTTATCTCTACTTAAATATAAAATAGAACTGACATGCATACATTTTTCCTCTTTAATTTAGATTTTGATCATAGTTGTTTTTGGAATTGTAAAGCTAAAAATAAAATTTAGAAGAACTATCTGGATCCCAGGCTTAACATTTTTTCTAGCTCTTTATTAAATTATTAATGAATAATTTTATTCTGTACATCACCAACAGAGCAATCTTAGAAAAATACCGTTTTGATGTCTGTCCATTCTCTGCTTTATTCTGTTTATTTATTCTCATAAATATTTGTTGATAGTACAGGTAGCCAGTATTTAGATAGTTATGGTAAGTATAAGGTGAAAAGGTGGAATAAATTTTGACTCATTATAGAATATATATGTTTATTGTTATTGTCAGCTTCTTCACTATTATGAATAAGTGCAAGATTTCAGCTACAAAATATTTCAATTTTTATGGCTTATTAAACAACATAATTTCAATACCTAGATGTCTATTGTCATCATTTGACATACCTCAGGGCAGTTTTCTTTTTGTTATTCTCAACATTTTGTAGAAAAGGTAAGCTAATATAGTATTAATATATTGATTAATTCATCTTTAGTAACTATATATTTAGCTCTCAATATAAAATTAATTTTGCTTGTGTTATCTAATCAAATTAAATCCTCATAGGAAATCTACGAGATGAATGTGAATATTGCCACTTTGCAGATGAAGGCATTGAGTCTTAGGGAGATTGAATAAATGTCAAAGATTTAACAGTTGTCAGAGCTATAATTTGAATCTAGATTTTTTTCAATCCCAAAACTCCTCTTTTCACTATACCTTACTGCTTCCAACGAGAGCAACTATTCCTTTTCTCTTTAATAGTAATACTAGAAGTTGTAATTTACAGTAATTAGGATATTTGTGTCTCTCCCTTTTTCTAAGCTGAACAGAAAGAGAATTTTTCCTGTAGGCCTTTATTTAGAAGAGTCCATTTAGAGCTGCACTGATGGTGAGGGACCTGGGTTTGTCCCATTTGAGGGATTTAGGCTTCTTGCCAGAAGCACCTGATTTTCCAAACCTAGAGTGAACTGAAACTTAATTCCTTTTTGTGACTTCCTGCTGAGATAACAGGTGGTTCACGATGCACAGGCCTTCCTGCTATTGGCAGCTTCTCTCTGTTCCTGGAGAATTGTTTTATGCTGGGGGACTACTTGTGGTTTGAAAACCATTGCTTTGAAGACTGGAATCCCAGGCCAGGGTGCCCTTTACAGCAGTGTGCTGGCTGCCCTGGAACTCATTCTCTAAAGCTTGGTGTTAATTTATTTCTGTGCAGAGACTGTTGACTTATAGTTTATTTCTCTTTATTTACTTCATGTTCCATTTTTGCTTTTCTAAAGACTGAGAGAGTAATAGTTAAGAATTTATAAGTTTTGTTATTGATATTGGGAGACAAAATTGGAATTTACCTGAATCAAGATGTTTGGTTTTTTTCAGTATGGTTTTATGTGGCTGGGCGCAGTAGCTCATGCTTGTAATCTCAGCACTTTGGGAGGCCGAGGCAGGTGGTTCCCTTGAGCTCAAAAGTTCAGCACCAGCCTGGGCAACATGGTGAAATCCCATCCCTACCTAAAATGCAAAAATTAGCCGGGCATAGTGGTGCATGCCTGTAGTCCCAGCTACTCAGGAAGCTGAGGTGGGAGAATTGCTGGAACACAGTCAGTGAGGTTGCAGTGAGCCCCGACAGTGCCACTGTACTCCAGTCTGGGCAACAGAGTGAGACTCAGTCTCAAAAATAAATAAATACAAATAAAATATGAATTGAAACAAAGAATGATTTTGTTTTTTCTTCATGTAATAGTTCTAATTGAAAAATAGGCATAGTGGAAATAAGATTGACCATGAATAATTACTGAAGTTGACTGATGGGTTTATTTTGTGTGTGTGTGTGTGTGTGTGTGTATGTGTATGTGTGTGTACATATATATATATATATATATATATATTTTTTTTTTTTGAGATGGAGTCTTGCTCTGTGACCAAGTTGGAGTGCAGTGGTGCGATCTCAGCTCACTATGACCTCGTCCCCCAGGTTGAAGCAATTCCCCTGCCTCAGCCTCCCGAGTAGCTGGGACTACAGGCGCGTGCCACCATGCCTGGCTAATATTTTGTATTTTTAGTAGAGATGGGGTTTCACCATGTTGGTCAGGATGGTCTTGATCTCCTGACCTCGTGATCCGCCCGCCTCGGCCTCCCAAAGTGCTGGGATTGCATGCTTGCACCACTGCGCCTGACTGTGGGTTTATTATATGTTCTATCTATTTTTATTTGACATTTTCTAAGTTAAAACATAAGCAGAGACATGTTTTAATACCTTTTTTATCATCAGTAATTATAAACATAATATTGAACTATTTTAATTCTTTTTTTATTTTAGCAATTAATTCTGGAAAGATATTTTAATTCTTTAATATTGAGTGACAATTTTATCTGTGGAATTTGTTTTACATACTCTTATTTGTAGCAAAGATTATTTCTGTTGGCGAATGCATCTGGGTAGGTTAATCGGTGATTATCACTCACTTCTATAGTTTCCTTTATTTACTTTTTATAGATATTTGTGTTTTTTTTTAAATTTTTATTGTTATTATTATTATTTTCTGAGATAAGTCTCACTCTGTTGCCCAGGCTGGAGTGCAGTGGCACCATCTTGACTCACTGCAACCTCCACCTCCCAGGCTCAAGTGATTCTCATGTCTCAGCCTCCCGAGTAGCTGGGACTACAGGCGCATGCCACCACACCGCCTAATTTTTGTAATTTTAGTAGAGATGGGGTTTTATCATGTTGGCCAGGCTGGTCTTAGATTCCTGACCTCAAGTGATCTGGCCTCCTTGGCCTCCTAAATTCTGGGATTATAGGCATGAGCCGCCACGTCCAGCCAAAACATTATTTTTATATAAAATATTTTTATATTCATTCCTTCCTTCAATAAAGGTTATGGAACACTGTTCTAGAGGCTGAGGATACAGCAGTGAACCAAACAGAAAAACATTCTGGAGTGTACACTTTAGTAGGGAGGAGACAAAATAAATCTAACAAATAACTGTATTACATTTCTGTTATGATAAGCACTGTGGCAACATATATAATGAGGGTGCTCTTTTATAAAAGGTTGAGAGAGAGTCTTCCAGGTGGCTGGAGAAACAAGGCTCGCAGGCAACTCTTTCATGGCCTTCCTAAAGCAGCACACGCAGGGAATATCATCAGGTAGCTCATGCGTATGGAAAGCTCTTCATTGGGCTACTCTGCTTGTTGGAGACAGATTCATGTAGCTTCTGATACAGCCTTTATTTATTTTTATTCTTATTTTTTTGAGACAGAGTCTTGCTCTGTTGTCTAGGCTAAAGTGCAGTGATGCAATTTTGGCTCACTGCAACCTCTGCCTCCGGGATTCAAGTGATTCTCCTTCCTCAGCCTCCACAGTTGCTGGGATTACAGGCACCCACCACCACGCCCAGCTAATTTTTATGTTTTTAGTACAGATAGGGTTTCACTATGTTGGCCAGGCTGGTCTCAAACTCCTGACCTCAGGTGATCCTCCCATCTTGGCCTCCCAAAGTCCTGGGATTGCAGGCGTGAGCCACTGCGCCTGACCTGATATAGTCTTTATAATGTAGCAATAAGCACCAGGACTGAGGGGAGCAGTAAGAAAATCTTTCTTGTGTTCTGTTGATTCTTGCCGATTGCAAAAAAAAAAAGGAAAGAAAAGAAAAAGAAAAGAAAGAAAAAAATGTGATACCTGTGATACCTTCTCTACCTTCTCTTTGTAATCTTAAAAATCACTTAGTTGATGTAATTGTTTTATTTAGTCTAAATTTTAAATTGCACCCAGCCTCTGATTTTCTTTAAGAATAGCCAGGGTAGGCCGCTCATGCCTGTAATCTCAACACTTTGGGAGGCCGAGGTGGCCAGATCACAAGGTCAGGGGTTCGAGACCAGCCTGGCCAACATGGTGAAACCCTGTCTTTACTAATAATACAAAAATTAGCCAGGTGTGGTGGCATGTCCCTGTAGTCCCACCTACTTGGAAGACTGAGGCAGAAGAATCGCTTGAAACTGAGAGGCAGAGGTTGCAGTGAGCCAAGATCTTGCCACTGCACTCCAGCCTGGGCAACAGAGTGAGACTCCATCTCAAACAAACAAACAAGCAAACAGAATAACCAGGATAGAGCACTGTAATGAATTATTACTGCCTTCTTCAAGGAATAGTATATATCTAATAGTCTCAAAATGCTGCAGGATTCCTGGATAGAAATGGTTTTAACACACTATATTTATTGTACAATGATTTTAGCACACCCTGTGTAGTGCTGAATATGTTTATTCTTGTTGTTTTAGGGTATGGTCAGACAGGTCCAATTTCTCAGCGAGCTGGTTATGATGCTGTTGCCTCTGCTGTTTCTGGTCTGATGCATATCACGGGGCCTGAGGTAGGTATCCTTCTTTAGAATATTCATAATTTCTTCCCTTACATATTCCAAATGGATTTTACTTTGCACTATCCCATAGGATTAAATGAGTTATTGGGTTGGGGCAAAAGTAGTTGCTGTTTTTGCCATTGAAAGTAATAATTTTAGAAAGAAATCAGGGAAAGAGAATGACTTATGAAAGTAAAATGGGAAGCGTTCATTACAAATGTATTAGAGGCTAAACATCAATCTGGCCACATGGAAAAGAGCAGTGTTTTTAGCAAGAAGCCGTAGATCAGTTGGTGAACACATTTTCCATATTTATTATGTTATTCAAGCTTAATATAGGCAACTTTGTGTGATTTAGGAATATTCCTTCTTTCAAATAAAACAGTTAACTAGACTAGACCACAGATGTCCATTTCTACTGCAGTGCCTTCATTTGGCATGTATACATAGCAGAGGGTTTCTTAAATTTGTTGCTTAAAGCCTCAGGTTTAAATGTATCTGATTTGTCAATGTGCATTAGATTCTGACAGTGAAATAATTGATTTGATTTTATAATAATTCCTCTCCACTGTTAGTGGGTTGGGAAGTTTCTAACAAGTGTTTAGATGGCCAAAATGTAGTTGGTGAGATTAAAAGAAAAATTCCTGGGGAAAGCAATATGAATGACATTAAACAAAGTGGAAAAAAAGTGTGAAAGTCTAATAAATAAAAATGCTAAAAGACATCTATTTCAAAACAAGCAGGATTCATGGCCTTACAAAACTTGTTTTAGTAGTTATTCACTCCCTAAATCACTTTCTCTAGTTAATTCTTCAGGAAATATTGCTTGCTGTAGTCTTGAAATACACTGAGGCAGAGTGACCTCAAGTCTTTTGTAGTCTTCCTTTTATTTATTTAATTTTACTAATCAATGAATTATTTCCCTTTGTCTCTAATTCCTGATTATGATATTTACTTTTTATTAATTTCAAAGAGCTGTTGAGGTTTTAATTTCTTGAAATATAAAGTTATTGTACTGTCATCTTCGTTTCATTTTCACACATTTAGGAAAAATGTGAGTTGCCTTTGCTTTTGTTTTGTTTATTTTATTATAATTATTTTTTTGATACAGAGTCTTACTCTGTTGCCCAGACTGGTGTGCAGTGGCATCATCTCGGCTCACTGCAACCTCCATCTTCCGGGTTCAAGTGCTGCTTCAGCCTCAACCTCCCAAGTAGCTGGGATTATAGACATGTACCACCACCCTTGGCTAATTTTGTATATTTAGTAGAGATGGAGTTTTACCATGTTGTCCAGGCTGATCTGGAACTCCTGACCTCAGGTGATCCACCCACCTCATCCTTCTAAAGTGCTGGGATTACAGGCATGAGCCATGGCACCTGGCCTTGTTTTGTTTTTTTGAGACAGGGTCTCAGTCAAGGCTGGAGTGCAGCCCCAATGACACACTGCAGCCTACTGGGCTCAATAGATTCTCCAACCTCAGCCTCCCACATAGCTTGGACTACCGGTACGTGGCACCACACCTGACTAATTTTTAAATTTTTTGCAGAGATGCTGTCCTATTATGTTGCCCAGTCTGGCCTTGAACTCCTGGGCCCAAGCCATCTTGGCCTCCCAAAGTGCTGGGATTACAGGCGTGAGCCACTGTGCCCTGCTGGCCTTTCCTTAAAATATTCAACAGCACCAGTTTCCTTTCCATCCATTGAGAGAATAGAGCATGAACATTTCTCTCATTGCTCAATTCCATAGAGTCTCATATGGCCAAGACCTTCTTTATTGTGAATGCTTTTATTTAAGGGTGTTGAACTCAATCAGGAATATGTGAAAAGATTTGGGATTTAAACATTTGTATATTCAAATGACAAAATGAATTAAATGAAAAACTGCTGAGATAGGTGATTACTGTAGTTCCTTTAGTACATTGTACTGTGGTCTAACAGGGATAACCACACAGTATATGCTCAACTTTATAATTTCCCAGTCGATAACAGCTTTTATCTCTTGTATTACCCTACTTGGGTGATTTTTGTTCTAGGTGAGCAAATAACATTTACTGAGTGCTTGGTATGGGCCAAACATTGCCTTATATACTTTCCATGTATTACATTAGGTAAACTTAACTCTCATACTGTATTTCTTTCACATGGACACATCTTTTACTCCTTAATTCAGTTACTCATCCACCTAGTAAGTAGTTACTGCATCTGTTTCCTACTGTATGACGGGAACGGTGGTAGGTGCTGGAGATTAAGCAGGCAACAGGACAGGCACAAGTCCTTACCTTCCTATAGCTATTAAGTGGGGAAAACAAACATTAATAGAAAATATTTATTACATGCAAATAAAAGAACTCTGAAGAAGTGTACAGGGTGCTATGAACATATATAACAGTGCGCCTCAGGCCATTATTATGCTTCTAAAGATCTCTGCAAAGTGTGGTTTGGCAGCCAAGGATAAAAGCAGATTGAAAAGAATCAGGCCATGCTGGGAGTCCCGCTTAAGAAAGTTGTTTTCCCTTATCTTGTCAGCAATATATTAATTTCCTAAGCCTCTCAGTGGAGATTTTATAGGAAAGATCACTTCTGAAAGCCTTGGCTAATATTTTTAACCAGCCAATGCACATACACTATTGCTAATTGTATCCATTGTGTATGAACTTTTCTTTAACTGCACAGCCGTGTATCTGTGCTGTAGCATAACTGTCAGATGACTGATTGGAACCCAGGCTTCTCTAACATCAGGAAGCTTCTCCACATCACCCTACACAGTGGAGCCCAACTTTATCAGGGCTGTTGGTCAGGGAAGGCATCTCTATAGTTAAGAGTGGGATCCTGTTAACCATTAGCTAATTAGCATTAGAGAGTAATGCATGGTATTGCATGTCATCTAGATGCTGGAGAGTCTGGTAGTTTTGAAGAGCGCAAAGAAGGGCAGTATCACTAAATAATTGTGAATTAATAAAGAAGTGGGGCCAAATGTGGTTGGGAAGGTAAGGAACAGTGGCCAAACTTATTGCTTGTGGATTTAATACATTATTTAATACATTATTATATACAAAATTTATTAAATATATTATTTAATACATTATTATATACAAATATATTTTTAGTGATAATCTTATATATTTCTGCCTGTAAATCAAGTGATATTCCAAAGATATAGACTAGTATTACAATGAAAAAACTCAAAATGCATGTTTTTTTCCCTATAATGTAATAGTAATGTAATTTTTATCCAAAAGGGGGCATATCTAAATGTATAGTATAGGGGCTGGGCACCGTGGCTCATGCTTGTTATCCCAGCACTTTGGGAGGCCGAGGCAGGCAGATCACTTGACGTCAGGAGTTCAGGATCAGCCTGGCCAACATGGTGAAACCCTGTCTCGACCAAAAATACAAAAATTAGCCAGGCATTGTGGCACATGCTTGTAATCCCAGCTACTTGGGAGGCTGAGGCAAGAGAATTGCTTCAATCTGGGAGGCAGAGGTTGCAGTGACCCAAGACTGTGCCACTGCACTCCAGCCTGGGTGTCTAAGAGAGACTCTTGTTTCTGAAAAAAAAAAAAAATTGTAGGGAAAATTTTATGAAAGTAGTCTTTATCAGGTGATTTAAGGTAAACTAGTTACTGTCGACTCTTACTAAATCTAAAATCCAGCCTTTTAAGCATGCTGTGTGTTGTCAGATTAGATTATATTTGATTATGAACAAAAGGAGAATATGTTTTGAATATTTATGCTATGCCAGATAGATGATAGACATTTTACATATATTATTAGTTCTTTTGATCTTCACGTTGATACTTCCAGGTATGTATTGATGAATTCCTTTTTTTTTTTTTTTTTTGAGACGGAGTCTCACTCTTTTCATCCAGGCTGGAGTGCCGTGGCACAATCTCAGCTCACTGCAACTTCCACCTCCTGGGTTCAAGTGGTTCTTCTGCCTTAGCCTCCCCAGTAGCTGGGATTATAGGCACATGCCACCATGCCTGGCTAATTTTTTTTTTGTTTGGAATTTTCAGTAGAGATAGGGTTTCACCATGTTGGGTGGTCTTGAATTCCTGACCTCAAGCAGTCCACTCGTCTCGGCCTCCCAAAGTGCTGGGATTACAGGCATGAGCCACCGAGCCTAGCCTTGTATTGATAAATTCTGTAACTGAAGCTTAGAGGCTTACATAACTTGATATGTGAAGTGGTAAAGCCAAATTTTGAACCCAGGTTTGCTTTACTTCTGTAGCTTGTACTCTTTTCACTCTCCATGATACTTGCAGAATGATCCTGATGTCTGTTGTATTTGCATCTTGCTTCTGCATGATGCTTGATATATGTTACAGTGTATAAATAGACCATTTGGAAGAGTGGGAGAGCACTCAAATAAAGAGTTTGGGGTTCTGGCTCTAATTTACTGCTATCTGTTCACTGACTGCCTAAAATGGGCCTTGGTAAGATATAAGCCTCATAGGAAAGACCATGGTTTTTTATTTGGTCACCACTTTATGCATAGAACAGAGTCTTACTAAATAATAAATATGTATTGAATAAATGAATGTCTGATACTATATTATGTGATTTTTTTTTTTTGAGGTAAGGTCTCACTCTGTTGCTCAGGCTGGAGTGCAGTGGTGTAATCATGGCTCACAGCAGCCTCAACCTCCCCACTCAGCCTCCTGAGTAGCTGGGACCAAAGGCACGTGCCACCATGTCTGGATCTATCTATCTCTTTATCTCTCTCTCTCTCTCTCTCTCTCTATCTATCTAGGCACGTGCCACCATATCTGGATCTATCTATCTCTTTATCTCTCTCTCTCTCTCTCTATCTATCTAGGCACGTGCCACCATGTCTGGATCTATCTATCTCTTTATCTCTCTCTCTCTCTCTCTCTCTCTCCTATCTATCTAGGCACGTGCCACCATGTCTGGATCTATCTATCTCTTTATCTCTCTCTCTCTCTCTCTCTCTCTATCTATCTATCTAGGCACGTGCCACCATGTCTGGATCTATCTATCTCTTTATCTCTCTCTCTGTCTATCTATCTATCATCTCTCTGTTGTCTGTTTATCATCATTTTTAAAATGCATATAGAATATGAAGAAATTGGGAATGAAATCAATTAGTATGAAAGATTCTGAAAAGTAAATGACCCAGACATATGAGATATGTGTTCTGAGTAACAATTCAACCGTAAATCTTGGCACACTTGACTATCAAGAATAATTATACTGAGCAATCAATGAACAAAGATGTCTTGACCATATGTGTAGTGTTGTATCAGGTTCCACAATAAGTTACTCTGTAAGGAATGATTTCCTTCCCTAGATTAGATGTGTATGCATGGAAAAATTAGAAAATAAAAAGAACAGAAAAGCGAATAAAATTAAGTGATATGTTATGTTGCAGATAATACATCAAATTGGAAAATAAAGCATCTTTAATTTTTTCTTGAGGATTAAGAACATTGGAAAACTCATGAGTAGTATGATCCTAGAGGCTTGGGCATGGAAGTGTGTGTTTGTGTATGTATATGTCTATATATGTGATGTTGACAATGAAGGCAGTTCTTTGCAAGTAGCTGAGAGCAGCAGAGGTATGAGGGCAAGTTGATATGATGGCAGTTGTTAGATGTTTCTATGAGAACTTCCATGGTAGGGATAGCCTCTTATTCAACTCTGTGTCCTAGTTGCCAGTATAACAAATGCTTTTCACAATTTTTTTTTTTGAGACAGAGTCTTGCTCTGTTGCCAGTTTCAAGCGATTCTCCTGCTTCAGCCTCCCGAGTATAGGCGCGTGCCACCACGCCTGGTTAATTTTTGTATTTTTAGTAGAGACGGGGTTTCACCATGTTGGCAAGGCTGGTCTCGATCTCTTGACCTTGTGATCCTCCCCCCTTGGCCTCCCAAAGTGCTGGGATTACAGGCATGAGCCACCATGCCCAGTCTGCTCTTCATAATTTTAAAAAACTTAATTAATAACATCTTTGGAATCTGTTTATGGCTTACACTGAATCTGTTGGAGAGAAATTTTTATTACAATTTGACGATGTAAAGTATAGGGTGAGTGTGGTGACTCATGCCTGTAATCCTAGCACTTTGGGCGGCCAAGGTGAATGGAGGTTGAGACCCGGTTAATTTTTGAAACCACGTCTCGACTAAAAATGCAAAAATTAGCCAGATGTGGTGGCAGGTGCCTGTAATCCCAGTTACTCTGGAGGCTGAGGCAAGAGAATCACTTGAACAAGGGAGGCGGAGGTTGCTGTGAGCCCAGATTGTGCCACTGCACTGCAGCCTGGATAGAGAGTGAAACTATGTCTCAGAAAAACAAAACAAAACAAAACAAAACAAAAAGCAAAAGCAAGCAAGCAAACAAACAAAACAAAATTAAAACATGTAAAGTATAAATGTGGTTCAGGGTGGGACTTTAAGGAAGTGGTGGAACTTGAGTTGCATGGTGCCTGGAAAGATAGATAGAATGTGGATGGATTGAGACATTCCCAGTGGAGATTGCAGGGTGGAAAACAAATGCAGAGAAGCAGGAAGGATTCAGGCAGATTTAGGGAAAATAATAGGCTAGTTACAGAGGCGCTGAGAGTTAAGGTTTCAGAACATTAGGGGAAGGTTGCTTTAGCCATACTTTGGCACGTCTTCAAGGTCAAGTAAAGAAGTTGGGAGGTTGTTTGCTCAAAGTGAAGTTCAGAAGATGTTTCAGAAGGGGAGTGATATGATGAAAGCTGTGCTTCATAAGATTAATTTGGCCCAAGTGTGCAGGATGGATTAAATCAAGTTTATAAGCATTGCTTCTTAGATATTTATCTCCTCCTTTAAAAACTAAGAAAACACAAAATTACACAAAGAGCAATTGCTCTTTCATTGCTGTCAAAAGGCAATGTATTATGCTTAGTTTATATTTTATTTATTTTTTGAAGAGGCAATACATTTACATAATACTAAATCCACAAGATACATAAGTAGGCAGACCGTATAATTGATTATACAAACCAGGACACTTTTGAGACAGAGAGCAGGAAGGCCCTTTATATGATAACATTGGGACATAAACTAGGTCTTTTTCCTTGATTGTCTACCAGTCTGCAATATAAATCTCCTTTCCTCTGTGCCCATCCCACCTTCTTCTCTTCCTCAGATGAAATCCATGTTACCAGTTCTTTTTTGTACCTTTTCAGAGATATTCTATTCAAAACCAAACAAAGCAGTCTTCCTTTTTAAACTTTCTTTTCTTGAGACAGAATCTCACTTTGTCACCTAGCCTGGAGTGCACTGGTATGATCTCAGCTTTCTGCAACCTCTGCCTCTGGGATTCAGGCAATTCTCCTGCTCAGCCTCCCAAGTAGCTGGGATTACAGATGCCCACCACCATGTCCAGCTATTTTTTCTTTTTTTTGTAATTTTAGTAGAGATGGGGTTTCACCATGTTGGCCAGGCTGGTTTCGAACTCCTGACCTCAAGTGATCTGCCCACCTCGGCTTCCCAAAGTGCTAGGATTACAGGTGTGAGCCACTGCACCTGGCCATAAACTTTTTTTTAAAAAAAATTGTATAGGTACGTTATAGATACATATTTATCAGGTACATAAGATTTTTTGATAGAGGCATACGGTATAAAATAATCATATCAGCGCTGGGCACGGTGGCTCACGCCTGTAATCACAGCACTTTGGGAGGCTGAGGTAGGTGGATCCCCTGAGGTCAGGAGTTTGAGACCAGCCTGACCAACATGGAGAAACCCCATCTCGACTAAAAATACAAAATTAGCTGGGTGTGGTGGCACATGCCAGTAATTCCAGCTACTTGGGAGGCTGAGGCAGGGGAATTGCTTGAACCTGGGAGGCAGAGGTTGGGGTGAGCTGATATCATGCCATTGCACTCCAGCCTGGCCAACGAGAGCGAAACTCCGTCTCAGAAACAAACAAACCAAAAAAAAAAAAAAAAAAACCACACACCAAAAAATGACAACAACAACAAAAACCCAATAATCATATCAGGATAAAAGGGGCATCCATCACCTCAAGCATTTATCATTTCTTTGCATTACAAACATTACAGGTCTTGCTCTGTCACCCAGGCTGGAGTGCAGTGGTGCGATCACAGCTCCCTGCAGTCTGGGCTCAACTGATCCTCCCATATCAGCCTCCTGAATAGCTGGAACTACAAGCACATGCCATCACGCTCAGCTAATTTTTGTAGTTTTTGTAGAGGTGGGGTCTCTCCATGATGCCCAGGCTTGGTTCCATTTTTTTTTTTACAAATGTATACACCTGAATAGACACTACATAGTTCAAGCTACAGCATATTTCTATCACTCCGGAAAGTTTCTTTTTCTATTCTCAAATACTACCTCTTCCAGAGGTAACCACTATTTTGACTTCTAATACTATATGCTATCTTAACTTCTTCTATAAGTAGAACCATATAGTATGTTCTTTTTTTTTTTTTTTTTTTTTTGGAGACGGAGTCTTGCTCTGTCATCCAGGCTGCAGTGCAGTGGCACAATCTCAACTCACTGTAGTCTCCCAGGTTCAAATGATTTTCCTGCCTCAGCCTTCTGAGAAGCTGGGATTACAGGTGCTTGCCATGACATCTGGCTAGTTTTTGTATTTTTGGTAGAGGCCGGGTTTCACCATGTTGACTAGAGGTGATCTTGAACTCCTGGGCTCAAGTGATCTGCTTGCCTCGGCCTCCCAAAGTTCTGGCATTACAGGTGTGAGCCACCTTGCCTGGCCTAGTATATTCTGATTTATGCCTGACTTTTTTGCTTAATTGAAGGCTTTTTTTTTTTTTTTTTTTTTCTGAGACACCTCCCAGGTTCAAGCAATTCTCCTGCCTTAGCCTCCTCAGTAGCAGGGATCACAGGCACCCATCACCATGCCCGGCTAATTTTTTTGTATTTTTAGTACAGATGGGTTTCACCATGTTGGCCAGGCTGGTCTTGAGTTCCTTACCTCAGATGATCCGTCCACCTTGGCCTGCAGTCCTGGCTACTCAGGAAGCTGAGGTGGGAGGATTACTTGAGCCCAGGAGACTGAGGCTGCAGTGGGCCCTGATCTTGCCATTGCACTCCAGCCTGGACAATTGAGTGAGACCTTGTCTCAAAAAAACCACCAAAAAACTATATATATATATATATATATATAAAATATGTAAGATATGTAACATAATCTATAGAATATATTATATACAAATATTACATATATTATAGTATAAAATATACATTATATAGTTTATAATATCATATATTTATTTTATATTTATATAAGTACAATTATATAATATATAATTAATATATAATTATATAGTTTATAATATTTTATAAACTATATAATATAAAACTATATAATATATTCCACAAGAAATGTCATGTATTTCTACATCTCTAGTGCCTAGGAAAGAACTTCACGCCCAATAAATATTATAGGAATTACAGGTTCTTATGCATATAAAATATATTTCTCATTTTATGACTTAGAATGATATAGTTCATTGATTTTAATCTTAACCATTATAAATATTAGTTCACTAATGAAAGAAGTTAAATAGTCTAGGTTAACTAATAAAGTTTTCCTTAATTCGTGCACCTTTCTACGATGACACTGCTTAAACATATCTGACCACTGATTACAGTCAGAGTTAGTCAGAGTTAATGATGGAATAACCTAACTGCTCATTTATACTTTATTTTAATTGACTTCTTTTTTTTTGAAACAGAGTCTCTGTCGCCCAGGCTGGAGGCGCTATCTTGGCTCACTGCAACCTGTGCCTCCCTGGTTAATGAGATTTTCCTGCCTCAACCTCCCGAATAGCTGGGACTACAGGCGTGAACCACTATGCCGGGATAATGTTTGTATTTTTAGTAGAGACAGGATTTCACTATGTTGGCCAGGCTGGTCTCGAACTCCTGACCTCAGATGATCAGCCTGCATCCCAAAATGCTGAGGTTATAGGTGTGAGCCACCAAACCTGGCTTAATTGACTTTTAAAAGTAATTATTCTTGGGTCAGGCACAGTGGCTCATGCCTGTTATCCTGGCACTTTGGAAGGGTGAGGCAGGAGGATCGCTTGAGCTCAGGAGTTTGAGACCAGCCTGGGCAACGTGGTGAAACCCCATGACTACAAAAAATACAGAAAAATAATTAGCAGGGTGTGGAAGTACCTGCCTGTAGTCCCAGCTACTCTGGAGGCTAAGGTGGGAGGATTGCTTGATTGAGCCCAGGAAACAGAGGTTGCAGTGGGCTGAGCTAGTGCTACTGTCCTCTGGCCTGGGCAACAGAGCGAGATCTTGTCTTTTTTTTTTTAAAGTAATTATTCTTATATATAATACATATTTATTATAAAACTGAAACATTGTCAAAAATAATGGAGAAGAAAATCATAAATTATCCTAATCTCATCAGTCAGAATTTCCTAGTGTTAATAGTTGGTAAGCATCAATCTATATGTCTGTATATGCTTATACGTTGGCATATTTATAGCATATGATGAACAGAAATTATTTTATAAAGATGAGATCATAATATTCTTGCTAATTTAAAGTAAATAAGTATACAATTTAATTGAATTTAACTGAGGAACAATTAATTGAAGTGAAAAAGAGAGTATTGCTCCAATTTGGCTAAATGTTTCTTCTTTACAAAAGTAATCAGTACTAAAAGATCATATGGAGCTTGAGGATATTATGAAAACCCTTAAGACACTGGAGTCATTTCATGCTTTCAACTGCTACCTAAATGTTCCATCCTGTGTTGATTTTGTGCTCTGAGAAATGATTAGCATTCAAACATTTGTTCCTTCCATCTTCCCTCTCTTCACTTTCCAATTGCTGCTGATTAAGTACTTGTACTTAGTCAAAGTTAACTTTCCCTTTATACTTAGATACTTTTACTTAGTAAGTGCTGTCAAGTACTTTTACTCACTTAGCATAACCTAACTCTAGTCAAGTTCCTTAACATTTAAATTCTATACTGCAACACTGTTTCCTTAGCAGTTGCCTGAGGTAATGCATAGAAGTGG
This sequence comes from Ateles fusciceps, assembly GCA_036589455.1. NCBI lineage: Eukaryota > Metazoa > Chordata > Mammalia > Primates > Atelidae > Ateles > Ateles fusciceps. Next base: position 9,555,271 of record JAZHEH010003329.1, on the reverse strand, counting down.
GATGATGTTGAAGAGAAGGCACCATAGCAGGCCAAGCCTTGCCGGGCTGAGTGCTGTCTTTACAGGGCTTGGGGGTCAGCACTCTTCCCAAGACCCCAGTCAATTCCTTGTGTTAGGCATCCTCCACCCAGCCAAGGGTGCATCCCACTCCCAATTGAAGGGACGTGGCAAATCCTGGCAGCACTTTTCGTCTTGGTTCTGGGCCTGAGACTTTCTCCTTTAAGGGTATTTTTGTTGACATTTCCCAGTGTTAACTTAGTATTTCACTGTATTTTCCCCTTTAGAGATTTTTGGTGGGGATAATTCGGATTCAGTCAACTGACCTTTTTTTCCCCCTCAGATTGTCTTGGTAAGGAAGGAGGAGTGAGGTGCTCTCCTACACAGGTAGCACTTCAATCTTCAATTTCTTTGCTTGGCTTTATCCTTTCAAGTCCATAACATAAGTTTGTTCTCCTTTCTTTGGTTGTTAATAGGACCAATTTGTATGGCCTAGGAAAAATAAAAAACAAAAAAGAGCTAAGTAGAGATGTTTTTGAGAAAAAAATGTGTTGGTGGAATTCTGCGTTAATGTGTTTGTTCGCTACCAGAAAACTGAAGAGATTTTCAATATTATTTTTATCTTCACGAATGAAATGATGTACTTAACATTTGATTTGTTTGTTAAAATTATACTATAGATCATATAAAGATTTAAAGATTAAAAAATCTTAAGATAAACTATAAGTTGATAAGCTATAGTTTTTTTTGTTTTTATCTTTTGAGACAGGGTCTCATTCTGTTGCCCAGGTTGGAGTGCAGTGGCACCATCACTGCAGTGTTGACCCCCTGGGCTTAAGCGATCCTCCCACCTCAGCCTCCCAGGTAGCTGGGGTACAGGCATGCACCATCATGCCTGGCTAATTTTTTGTTAGCTAGGAGTTTCACCATGTTACCTAGGCTGATCTTAAACTCCTGGGCTCAAGCGATCTACCTACCTCGGCCTTTCAGAGTGCTGGGATTACAGGCATGAGCCACTGTGCCTGGCCCAAAAAACTCTGGGTTTTATTGTGATAAATGTTTTGGGGTACCTTCAAACAATGAAATATATTTTGTGAAACAGAACAAATTTTACTAGGCATTTCCACATACAACTATTTCAGAAATGATAGTCACCCTCAAAGTACTACATTTTTTAGAATTCATATTAATAACTTACCATTCTTTTTATTTTCTGACCCCTCTAGGAATATGGTATATAGTAAGGATTTGATTTCTTAAAACTTATTTTATTTTTTGAGACAGAGTCTCGCTGTGTCACCCAGGTTAGAGTGCAGTGGTGCAGTCATGGCTCACTGCAGCCTCGAACCCCTGGGACTCAAGGGATCCTCCCACCTCAGCCTCCTAAGTAGCTGGGACAATTCACATGTGCCACCAGGCCTAGCTAATTTTTTTTCAGTTTTTGTAGAGACGGGGACCTACTATATTGCCCAGGGTGGTCTAGAACCCCTGGGCTCAAGTGATCACCTCAGCCTCCCAAAGTGCTGGGATTACAGGTGCAAGCTGCCAGGCAAGTCTAAAATTTATTAAAGCTAATGAATAATATAACTGTGAAAATATAACTTTGAAAATAGGAGACTATTTTGATTTTTATCAGCACTTGTGTGATACAGTGCAAAGAACACGGGATTGGGAGTTACATAGCATTCAAATGTAGGCTCTGCCATTTATTATCTATGCAAATTGAGACAAGCTATTTAGACAAGCTACTGTGACCCTCCCTTTTTTCATCTGTGAAATGGAGATAACACAGCTATTTCTCATGGTTGTTGTGAAGATGATACCTATTAACATGCCTAAATAAGAGTATGTGGTCAATAAAGGGAATACTTGATTGAGTGTACTACTAATTGGAGGTTCAGTCCTGAAAGACTGACATCCCTTTTAAGTTGTCCACTCACCCTCACAATGTTTCCAGTTACTCTCCAGTTCCTTATCCTCCTTTAGTTTTCTTCATAGCACTCATCTTCATGTGTGAAATTAGATTTCATTCTTATTAGTTACTTTCTTTGTCTACCTTTAAGATGTAAGCTTTTTTAAGGCAGAGACTGACTGTACTGTACCCTCAAATGTAGAACAATGCCTGGAACATAATCGGCACTCACATATTGGTTGATTAAATGTGTAAATATATTTACTTCTTTACTTTTTTTTTTTGAGGTGGAGTCTTACTCTGTCATCCAGGCTGGAGTGCAGTTATTTGATCTCAGCTCACTGGAACCTCTGCCTCCCCATGGCTGGCCAGAGCCACCACATCCAGCTAATTTTTCTTGTCTTAGTAGAGAGGGGGTTTCGCCATGTTGGCCAGACTGGTCTTGAACTCCTGACCTCAGGTGATCCACCTTGGCCTCCGAAAGTGCTGGGATTACAGGCATGAGTCACCGCACCCAACCTACATGTTTTAAAATAACTAGATTCTTAGTTAGTTCAGAGAAACTGCAAATAAATATAGAGAAAATAAACAAGCATGATTTTCTAAATTTACACAACTCATCTGTTGGTTGACTGACTTGACTGCTCAGTTTAGTTTAGTTAGTTTAACTAGAGTTGGATTTATAGACTCAATCCCAGTGACTGAGATTAACACTACGGATATTTATTATTGAAGCTCATATGATATTTCAGTTGTTATTTCATAGAAGTTATATCACTAGGTAGTTCTACTTTGGTTTTTCTTGTATTTGATCCCTAAATGGAAGGAAAGCCATAACAAGAGTTATCTGTGAAATTTATATAGGAAAGCAAAATCTTCAAATTCCTTTAAAACCTCTTTTCTAAAACAGAGTGCTTGTGAAAGATTTCACACACACATACACACACACACACACACAGTGAATCCTGGTTTTTCAAGAAACAATTCTTATGTCTTTTGGGGGAAAGGGACTTCCCTATTTGAGATAAGTTTTTTTTCATAGAAAGTATTTTGTTTGAGAAGGATTATGTCTCATTCTGAAATATCTAATATTTGTTAAAATTTTATTTATTTATTTACTTATTTATTTTCGACAGTCTCGTTCTGTTGCCCAGGCTGGAGTGCAGTGGCATGATCTTGGCTCACCACAACCTCTACCTTCCGATTTCAAGAGATTCTCTTGCCTCAACCTCCTGAGTAGCTGGGATTACAGGTTGAGCACCACCATGTCCGGCTAATTTTTGTGTTTTTTTTGAGACAGAGTCTTGCTCTGTCGCCAGGCTGGAGTGCAGTGGTGCAATTTTGGCTCACTGCAACCTCTGCCTCTGGGTTCAAGTGATTCTCCTGCCTCAGCCTTCTCGAGTAGCTGGACCTGCAGGTGCCCGCCACACTAATTTTTTTGTATTTTTAGTAGAGACAGCATTTCACCATGTTGACCAGGCTGGTCTTGATCTCTTGATCTTGTGATCTGCCCACCTTGACCTCCCAAAGTGCTGGGATTACAGGTGTGAGCCACTGTGCGTGGCCCGATTTTCGTATTTTTTAGTAGAGACAGGGTTTTGGCATGTTAGCCAGGCTGGTCTCAAACTTCTGACTTCAAGTGATCCACCTGGCTTGGCCTTCCAAAGTGCTGGGATTACAAGTGTGAGTCACCGTGACTGGCCAAAAATTTATTTATTTTGTAAAAGGTCATGCAGTCTTCTATAGTTTATAATGTCAGGTTTTATCTCTGTTATATTTCTTTTTCTATAATTCAAATGCCTTTTAAAGAAAATGTACCTGTTCTTTTTTATAGAAAAAAAATTTCTTTTCTAATAATTTGGCACATTCATGGTAATGATCCTTTAGTGTTTATGTGACCCAAATAAAATATTTGCTTTAAACTTTGGAAAAGATTAGTAATGAAAAGATATGTCTTCAGTTTGTACTTGTCCATAAATTGCCAGAGGAAAGAACACTGGTAGAAAGATTAGGTAAGAGATGGTTTATTTTTTGCCTAGCTCAATGAAAGCATTGAAAATAATGGGTTGCATTGTTTATGATCAGTAGCTTTGCACATTTTCCTTTATTTGTAATCTCATTGCTCCTTGATATTTTATTTTCATCATTACAGTCTAAGAAGGAGATATTGGATGTTGGACTTAATTTACTGCCACCTTGTACATAGATCTTTGAAATTCTCTATTCATTTGGTAAATATAATGGACAGAGTTCATACCAAGTACTATGAGTGCTCACCTGATTTTTGGTTCTTATGAAGGTGTAGATAGTTGTTAACACCTTGTGTGTGTGTGTTGGGGGATGATTGGTGGAGCTTTCTATTCCACCATCTTGCTCCATCACTCTCCTGTATAGAGTTAATCAGGGTTAAATTTATTGTCGTCTCATGAAATCTAAATTTCTTTAAATTTTATGATCCCATTGGAATTTCCTATTTAAGAAAGTATAATTGCTAGTTGTTTCTGAGAGAAAAATGGAGAGGAGGAGATGATTTGCACGTCTCAAGAGTCAATGAGATTTATATTTAGAATTTCCTTTCCTCTGACATTTTTGGGTTGTGGTTTAAGGTCCTTTCTGGGACCAGATACAGATGTAATTCCAGCCTGTTCCTCGTTTTCCATTCCTTATGGCTAAGAGGATTGGTTTTGGCTCTTAGTAGTTTTTGGCCTTCTCTATGCAATGAAGATTCCATAGTAAGAGCCATAGCAATGGAGCCCACCCAGGTCAGCTACAGCTCATTTATAGGTGCTGTTACTCGTCAAAGCAGAATAAATAAATGAGATCACGGACATTATTTGAGGAAAATGCTTAAACATTTTCTCATCTAAATACTTTTACATTGGAGTTACATAGGCTGAGGCATGAGGATGCTGATGTATTTCCTTTTTTGGGGAGAGAAAGGTTCAGCCCCTATGTTTGGACTGGGAATGAGGATTCTCAATGGTCAGTAGTCCTTATTATGAAAGCAGTTATTTGTTGGCATCTTTCTAAACAGTATTGCAAATGTAATCACATTTAGAATACATTATTTTATTATTTTTTTGAGATGGAGTCTCACCCCGTCACCCAGGCTGGAGTGCTGGGATTACAGGCACTCGCCACCACACCTGGCTAATTTTTGTATTTTTAGTAGAGACGGGGTTTCACCATGTTGGCCAGTCTTGTCTGGAGCTCCTGACTTCTGGTGATCTGCCTGCCTCGGCCTCCCAAAGTGCTGGGATTACAGGTGTGAGCCACTGCACTTGGCCTTTTATTTATTTATTTATTTATTTTAAGATGAAGTCTCTTTCTGCTGTCCAGGCTGGAGTGCAGCGATGGGATCTCAGTTCACTGCAACCTTCACTTCCTGGGTTTAAGTGATTCTCCTCCCTCAGCCTTTCGAGTAGCTGGATTACAGGCATGTGCCACCACACCTGACTAATTTTTATAGTTTATTGTTATTTTATTTTTTAATTTTTAAAGATAGAATACATTATTTTTATTGAGCATTCTATGTGACAATTTTTTCTTGCTGTTGATTCTCTTGATATTGTCAATATTTTGAGCTGTGTCCATTTTTATTTCACATTATAGAGGAATAAGATCATCATAGTTTATATATGTATGGCACTGGTACGCTGGAATCTGTAATCCTGAGTTGGTCTATAGGCATCAAAAATGCCAGCGAAACATCAACAGACTGAAATCATTTCAAAGAAATGTTTAAAAAAAAGAGAAAGATTCTTTAAAAAGGTAAACCAGGAGGAAAGACTAAAGTAAATATTAATATAAATGGTTTGTTTCAATGTTATAAGTTATAAAGGAAATTTAAGTATACATAAACAATATAGAAAGAGTATAGATTGGGATAATGGTTTTAAGTTACTCTCTTTTTTTTTTTTTTCTTTTTTTTTATTAGGAACCTGGAATAATATCCATTAAGTTACTCTCAATTGGAGGATGCCTGTTCCTGGCTACTCCACTTTTTGTAAACACTAAACCAGGGATGGTGTCCCAGGCTTCTTGCTGTCTATGTCCACATCTAGACATGGTTCTACAACCTATGCCAACATCTCATTCCACTTTTAAACCCTATGTTTAAAAGTTTCTGTTTCCCACTGTCCTAGATAACAATCATCCTGGCCTTTTTCCTTCTCTGCCATGTTATCTGAAAGCCTTGACTCTTACAGTTTTCTCCTTAAGTCCATGTCCTGTCCTTACTTTGAGCAATTTTAGCATCTTCACTGAAGATTTAATACCTTTATTGAACAGTCTTAGGAATCAGAAAACCTGGGTTTGAATTATCATTCTGTCATTTGATGTAACATTAGGCAGATTTTCTAACTTCAGTTTTTCCATCCGTAAAATAGGGAAAATATGTTGTTGCTGTTTTCTTTGAGATGGGGAGGCTCACTCTGTCACCCAGGCTGGAGTGCAGTGGTGTGATCTTGGCTCACTGCAGCCTCTGCCTCCCGAATTCAAGCAGTTTTCTGCCTCAGCCTCCCGAGTAGCTGGGATTACAGGCACCTGCCAACATGCCCAGCTAATTTTTGTATTTTTAGTAGAGACAGGGTTTAACCATCTTGGCCAGGCTGGTCTTGAACTCCTGACCTCGTGATCCACCCACTTCAGCCTCCCAAAGTGCTGGGATTACAGACGTGAGCCATCTTGCCCGGCCTAAATATGATTTTTAAATGGTAATTGTAAAGTTGTAAAGTGATGACAGTTAGTGGGTATGTAAATTAATGTGGCCACATGGAAAGCAGTATGGAGGTTCTTCAAAAAATTAAAGGTAGAACAACTGTATGATCCAGCAACCCCACCACTGGGTATATACCCAAGTGAAGTGAAATCAGTAATGTGGAAGAGATATGTGCACTCCTCTGTTCATTGCAGCATCAACCTAACTGTCCATGAATGAATGAATAAATGTATAAAGAAACATGGTATATATATGCAATGGAATAGTATTCAGCCTTAGAAAAACAAGGAACTCCTGTCACATGCTAGAACATAAGTGAACCTGGAGGCCATTATTTCAAGTGAAGTAAGCTAGGCACAGAAGATAAACACCACATGACCTCACTTATGTATGGAATCTGAAAATGTTTAACTCATGGATATAGAGAGTAGAATGGTGGTTACCAGAGGCCTGGGGTGGAGGGTAGGTTAGGGAGATGTTAGTAAAAGGATATAAAAATTTATCTAGGAGGAATAAGTTCAAGAGATCTATTGTACAACATAGTTACTATACTTAATGTACAGTTGACCCTTGAATAACATGAATTTGAACTGTGCGGGCCCACTTATATGTGGAGGTTTTTCAACCAAATGCAGATTGAGGGATATATATTCACTGAGGGTCAATTTTGCATATGTTTGTGTTCTGCAGGGCCAACTGTGGATATGCAGATTTCTGTTATTTACCAAGGGATGACTGTATTGTATTCCCTAAAAATCTCCAAGAGAGTAGATTTTTAAATGTTATCATAATAAAATATAAGTATATGAGGTAATGCATTTGTTAATTAGCTCGATGGAGCTATCCTACAATGTGCATGTATTTCAAAATATGTTGTACACAATACATGTATGTAATAAAAGAACAAATACATGGCTGTAAAGTGATGGTGCAGCATCACATGAGGTATTTAAGTGTCAAAGCATGCTGTAACTTGTGATCTTATTTAGATGCCAGTTGTATGGTTATCTTTACTTACCAACATTCATTTGACCAACCCACTCATATAGGTACATTTTGTATTTTGTGATATTTGTGAAGATTGTATTTTTGATTTTGTTCTCTGATTGCATCTTTTGTATCACAAATTTATTGACCTTATTACTCTTTTAATATTTTAATTAAACACTTTCACTCATTTATTTAGTCATTGAACTCCTAGCTTCACTTTCCCTGCTACTGTTCATAATTAAGAAGCAATAGGATAGTGGGTCCCTTCACTATATCAGTTCTGAGCTTGAAGTATCCTAGTCTCTAGCACTGGTTTTCATCTGGAGACAGTAAAACTCCAGGGAAATTTTAAAATGATATGTGGGATAATTCATTTGTTTTGACATTTAATGCTTGGAGTATGGATTAAACATCCTTAATGTATAGGCCCATGGATCTAAATTTTTCTTACAGAATGCCAATAGTACTCCTATTGAAAGTGCTACTAGGCGTGCGGGATTTCTATCCATCCTTTATGACCTGTTTTTTTTTCTTAACTCTCTTAGATTTGTTTTGCCATCCTCTGCGCTTCTGTGTTTTTACTTATGCTGCTAATGTATATCTGTTTGTCTTCCTCTTTAGAATATAAGTGGCTTAATTGAGAGAGAGTCTTTGGGACACTTTTTTTTGTTTGTTTATCTAGAAAATAACAGACCCACCATAGAGTGCTTATTGGTTATTTGCTGTATATGAATTTGTAATCTTAAATTGTTTCAGGAAGGATTTAGCTTCATTTAGATAAGAAAGAAACTGGAGAGAGATCCAAGATGGCCGATTAGCAGCAGCTCAGGATTGTAGCTCCCACTGAAAGCGCAGAGAGTGAGTGGACGCCACACTTTCAGACGAATTTTTGTTGCCTACGGACCAAGAGATTCTTGGCGGAGGAGCCCCACGGGTCGCCAGCGCGACTCTTTGGCCGGCGCGGCTCTTTTGCAGGCGCCCCAGCGCGGCGGTTCTCAGTCCAGAGTATACGGGACTGAGTGCCCTTTGGTTGGCGTTGGAGCTCCGGGAAGACAATCTCCCATTCAGCTGATTGAAAAACGGACTGAAGTGGGGAAGCAGACCCGGAGATTCCTGGGCAAAAGCACCACGAATCTTAACGCCGCTGTTTCAGCCGGCGTAGTGGGTCGGCCGCAGGGGAAGGCTGGTCCCCCAACTACACACACAAAAAAAACAGCAGTTGGCACTGCTGAGGATTGAGAGTTTCACAGCAAGTACAGCTGAACCCGGGAAGGTCCAGCTCTGTGGGGGAGGGGCGTCCACCGAAGGAAAACTAAGAAACAGAAAAAACTTTACCACCAACAAGCTGGACGTCCACTCAGAGACCTAATCTGAAAGCCAGCAATTACACAGATGACAGGTGGATAAATCTACAAAGATTGGAAGAAACCAGCGCAAAAAGACTGAAAACACCCGAAATTAGAATGCCTTTCCTCCTACAGAGGATTGCACTGCCTCATCACCAATTGAAAAAGGCCTGATTGAGAATGAATGTGAGGAATCAATAGAATCAGGCTTCAGAAGGTGGATAATGAGAAACTTCTGTGAGTTAAAAGAACATGTTCTAGCCCAATGCAAGGAAACTAAGAACCTTGAAAAAAGGTTTGACGAAATGTTAACGAGAATGGACAATTTAGAAAGGAATATAAGTGAACTAATGGAGCTGAAAAACACAATACGAGAACTTTGCGAAGTATGCACAAGTTTTAACAGTCGAATTGATCAAGCAGAAGAAAGGATTTCAGAGGTCGAAGACCAACTTAACGAAATAAAACAAGAAGACAAGATTAGAGAAAAAAGAGTAAAAAGGAATGAGCAAAGTCTCCAAGAAATATGGACTATGTGAAAAGACCTAATCTACGTTTGATAGGTGTGCCTGAATGTGCCGAAGAGAATGAATCCAAGTTGGAAAATATTTTTCAGGATATTATCCAGGAAAACTTTCCTAACCTAGCAAGGCAAGACAATACACAACTCCAGGTAATACAGAGAACACCACAAAGATATTCCTCAAAAAGAGTAACCCCAAGGCACATAATCATTAGATTCATCAGGGTTGAAACAAAGGAGAAAATACTACGGGCGGCCAGAGAGAAAGGTCAGGTTACCCACAAGGGGAAGCCTATCAGACTCACAGCAGATCTCTCAGCAGAAACCCTACAAGCCAGAAGAGAGTGGGGGCCAATATTCAACATTCTTAAAGAAAAGAACTTTCAACCCAGAATTTCATATCCAGCCAAACTAAGTTTCATAAGTGAAGGAAAAATACAATTTTTTACGAACAAGCAAGTACTCAGAGATTTCATTACCACCAGGCCTGCTTTACAAGAGCTTCTGAAAGAGGCACTATATACAGAAAGGAACAACCAGTATCAGCCATTCCAAAAAACCCATCAGTAAGCTGCATCCAGACCCATCTCACATGCAAGGATATACAGAGACTCAAAACAAAGGGATGGAGGAAGATTTGCCAACCAAATGGAGAGAAAAAAAAAAAAAGCAGGAGTTGCAATTGTCATCTCTGATAAAATAGACTTTAAAGTAATAGAAACCAAAAGAGATAAGAAGGACATTGTATAATGGTAGAGGGATCAATGTAACAGGAAGAGCTAACGATCCTAAGTCTATGTGCACCCAAGTATAGGAGCACCCAGATACATAGGGCAATTTCTTGGTGACTTACAAAGAGACTTGGACTCCCACACAATAATAGTGGGGAGACTTTAACATTACATTGTCAATATTGGACAGATTAATAAGACAGAAGGTTAACAAGGACACCCGGGACTTGAACTTAGACCTTGAACAAGTAAACTTAATAAATATTTACAGAACTCTCTACTCCATATCCACAAAAGATACATTTTTTTTCAGTAACACATCACATTTATTCTAAAAGAGACCACATGGTTGGGAGTAAATCACTCCCCCAGCAATTGCATAGCATTTATAGGTTTAAATGAAATATTGGTTGGCTGTTTGTTTGTTATTTTCTTCCCTTATTCCTCTCCTGTCTCCATTGTGTAACACAATTATTAGCATAAAAGAGCTTTTTAATATCCATTTCTAGACTGCATTCTAGCCTGGGCAATAGAGCAAGATTCCCGTTCTCTCTCCCTCTTTTTCTTCTTCTTTTTCTCTTTCTTTCATTCTCTTTTATTCCTTCTTTCTCTCTTCCTCTCTTAAAAAAAAAAAAAAAAAGAAGAAACTGCTACTTGGTCGCCATAGCTATGGCACTTGATTCCAAGAGTTCTTTAAGCTACACACTTAAAATGAGAAGTCTTTCTTAATAGGTAAAACCATGTATTCTGATAATGTGAAAAGAGAATTTCTGGGTTGTGCATATTTGGAAAAATATGGTACAAATGTTTGGAAAAAATATTCAGCTCTGAGGTAAGGATTAAAAAGCTTCCTTCCCCCTGCCCCCCCACCCAGTGTTTCCGTTGTTGCCCAGGCTGGAGTGCAGTGGAGCGATCTCAGCTCACTGCAACCTCTGCCTCCTGGGTTCAAGGTATTCTCATGCCTCAGCCTCCCAGGTAGCTGGGACTACAGGCGCACGCCACCTTGCCCAGCTAATTTTTGTATTTTTAGTTGGCCAGGATGGTCTTGAATTCCTGATCTCAGGTGATCCCAGCCTCCCATAGTGCTGGCATTAATTGCAGGCTTGAGCCACCGTGCCTGGCCTATTTTTACTTTCTGAATTTTATTAAAGAAAGGAACCCCACCCCCTACTTTTTTTCCTATCTCTGTTACTTTTGAGAGTGTTGTGTTCATTTAGGTCATAATGCTTTGAAAAAGTTGTTATAATTGGAGAAGAAAAATGGCCAAAATGATTTCAGGGATATAAAAGTAGACTTTCTTTGGGTGAAAGTCTATAGGGACTGTAGTTGCTTGCCTTGGATAACACAAATAAATGATTTGATTTCTGTTTTAGTCTATTTTTATGGGAAAGATGTGAAGCAGTTATTGTTATTGTAGATAGAGCGATGAATAAGAGAATATTAGCTCATATCAGAGAAGAAGTTTTAGTTACCTAATGAAGAGCTCTTTGACTACTAGGGCAGTGAAACATGGAATAGATAAAGAAGTAGGTCCTGGTCATGCAGTTTTTATTAGCATGATGGAGTAGGAAGATCTTGGGCTTTTAGACAGTCCTGGCTTGGAATCTTAGTCCCAGTTAACATCTCTCAGCCTCATTATTTTTTCATTTGTAAAACTGAGAATGCTAACACATATCCTGAAACACGTATTAAGATTCAATGAGATAATGTGCAGACAAACACAGAGGAAACAATGCTAGCTCTTTACCCCATTGTAGTGCTAGCCTGGCATGTAATAGACACTCAGTAACTGTTCTTGGTCCTCTGGAGATATTTAAAGAGAGAGGGATGAGCATCTCTCATAGATGACTTAGAAATTTACCTACCTAAAGGCAGGGAGTTAGGCCAAATGTCTCTTTAAAAAGTTTTTTACAGACTGAGTTCAGAGGATGCCTATTAAATATAGGATTGTTTATACACAGATTACAGTGGATATAAATGTCGTTTTGTTTCAGAAGTTGGAGCCATTAAGTTTTTTTTTTTTTTTTTTTCTTGAGACAGAGTTTTGCTCTTGTTGCCTAGGCTGGAATGCAATGGCAGGATCTTGGCTCACTGCAAACTCCGCCCCCTGGGTTCAAGCGATTCTTCTGCTTCAGCCTCCTGAGTAGCTGGGATCATAGGCATGTGCCACCACTCCTGGCTAATTTTGTATTTTTAGTAGTGACGTGGTTTCTCCATGTTGGTCGGGCTGGTCTCAAACTCCCAACCTCTGGTGATCTGCTCTCCTCGTCCTCCCAAAGTTCTGGGATTACGGGTGTGAGCCACTGCACCCAGCTGGAGCCATTGACTTTTATATTTGTTCTTTCTATCCTCTGATCCATCAGTGGAGAAAGCTGTAGCACAGAAACTGTAACTAAGAAACTTTTTCTGGAAGAGCAGCATGGAAAGATGTAAAATAAGTTTTGAAATTATTTCTTAGTCTATTCCTTAAAATATCACAATTCCCCAACCTTCCATTTCATTTTCTCCCAGTCTTACTCTGTTTAAACTCATGAGGACAGCCAGGCTAGTATGTATATTTTTGGGCATCTCACTGTGGGGAGCTCAGTAAAAATGATTGAGATGGTTTTCAGTCACTAGACAAGAAAATAGTATGGTTGGAGTATTAAGGGATTTTCAAAAAAAAATTTTTTTTGTGATTATTTTTGCTTTTGTTTTTTTTTTAAATTTTATTTATTTTGTGGTTTTGTGTATTTTTCAATGTAGGCTGCCAATGAATTGATTCTTTCTATTATTTTCTGAAAAAAAGTTTTGGTTTACACTGTTCAGATGGTAAAAGCATCTATAGCCATACCTCGCTGAATGCGCCCTTCCTGCCTGATCTCCGAGTGGTAAAAGCATGTTTCTCTGTAGGTGCATTAGATTGTTTGCAGTTCACTTGAATTGCATAGAACAAGGCATACCACATTAGGGCCAATCATTTCTTGACTGCAGTTGTAGAAATGAGAAATTAATGTACATAGTTAAAGTTTTTGCTCTTTAGTGATTGTCTGAAAACGAAAGATGAGGAATATTGAGGTATAATAAAACAATATATTGAAAAAAATGATAGCAAAAAGAGCAGAAGCTTTTGGATCAGAATTCCCGAGTTTGAGTTGTATCATTTACTCTCTGTGACTTTGACAAGTTATTTCCTAAATATTTATTTGTTTTGAGACAGTCTTGCTCTGTCATCTAGGCTGAAGTGCAGTGGTGCCGTCTCAGCTCATTGCAAGCTCTGCCTCCTGGTTTCAGGCAATTCTGCTGACTCAGCCTCCCTAGTAGCTGGGATAACAGACGCGTGCCACCACATCTGGCTAAGTTTTGTATTTTTAGTAGAGATGGGGTTTCACCCTGTTGGCCAGGCTGGTCTTGAACTCCTGACTTCAAGTCATCCACCCACCTTGGCCTCCCAAAATGTTGGGATTACAGGTGTGAGCCACCATGCCCAGCCTAAATATTTATTTCATGAATTGTAGAATTGTGTTAATATTGGTATTTATTGAGTGTTAAATGCAACATCTTGTGTTAAACCACTTTGAAAAACATGTTACAGATGTGAAAGAGATCTGAATATAACTTCTTGCTAGTTTACTAAATACAAAATATTTAATCCAAATCTGATCATCAGGAAGGCATTTGAATTCAGCAGTGTGGTATAGGTAGCAGTTTTTGGATTAACTGATTTGGGGGTCTCATCTTGACTTTGCTACTTAACATCTTGCAGTATTTACTTAAATTGACTCTTCCTTAGCTCCTCATCTGTAACAAGGATTGCTGGCTTTTAAGCCTTGTGTAGAGTAAGTTAGATACTGCTTTTAAAATTTGACTATATAATGTTATGATCTGTAAGTTCAGCCTCTACATTATACTTTTCATGTTTGGAAGGGCAGAAAATTTTAGTATAGTATTACAAAGACATTAATAATATTAGGTAATCAGGCATTTACAAGGGATCCAGAGAATGACACAAATTACTTTGTTACATGTTCCCTTGAGTTGCCTGTCTAATGTGGTGAGTCCACCTGCGATGGAGATCAGAGAGAGTTTTTGCTTTCTTCTTTCCCCTTTCCTCTCATTCTTTGTTTTTTTCCCTTTCTTCTGGGGTCCCAATTTGTCATTTTTTTTTTTTCTTTCTGGCTTGTGCTTTGTTGAGGTTTAGCTGGAGGTCTATGAATGAGGAATGGGTTGGGAGCTTCAAGTCTTTTAGGATGTAATGAAGAAAAATGATCTTCCTGTTCTAGTCTGCAATGTAAAGACCTTTCTCTTGTTGGGATTGTTCACCACCTATAGCCTAAATTTAGTGCCTTGTAGTGTTAAGACTCTTTTCTCTGTCTTGTTAGGGCTCTGTTTGTCAGTAATTAGTAGACACTGATCTCTAAACAACTTGTGTACTTTCCTGCTTGTTTACCTTTACTCATAAGAGGATTGAACTACAGGTGCCTTTCAAGTTCTAAAATGATGTGATTTAGACTGGAGGACTCCATAATGTTACTGAGGTACATAAGTAATAGATTTTGTTATGCCTATTTATAGATAAGATAGTGGAAGGAGTGGAGTTCAGTGTTTTGAGTTAGTAAATGGAATTTCCTTCAAGTAGGGGAATGTTAGTTTGTGGGAAATTTGTATGTGAACGTCTGTAAGCATATTTTTAGTATCAATTAGTGGTTCAAGTAGAGTGTGTGTTTGGAACAGAAGGTTCAGATGCTGTGTAGTTGGAGAGTCTGTGCCCATGAAGTGTGAACGCAGTGACTGTGAGGACTTGTGTTCTGTGTGCACGGAAACCCTCATTTGATCTGAATATTCCGTTCTTTGTTCTCTGTGCTTGCACTTCCACTAAAGACAGTTTTCCTACTAGTTAGGGCTACAAGTTGTGCTAATAGTGGTTTTAACAATGAAAATATTACCTTCATATTAAGAAACTTAATTTCCTGTTGATTGTTTCCCCCAAATTTATTTTACTTTTTACTCTCCCCAACTGATCAATAATCAAAGTCTCTGAATTCAAGTTTCTAATTATCTCTTGAATCCATGTCCTCCACTTGTCCTTGATTGAGATTCTCATCTCGTCTCTCTGCCCCTGCACAATTGCGAAGTCTTCTGATGGATCTCCCAGTATCACACCAAGTATCTTATAAAAAGTCTCATTGTGCAGCCTTTTACATTCATCAAGTGCTTTTATACACCTTTTCTTACTTGATTCTCATACCAAATGATGAAGTAGATTTTATCATTACCCATATTTTTGACAACTAGAAAAAAATGAAGAAAGGCCAAGAACTTTTCCAAAGGTTATGGGGTTAGTAAATGCTAGAAAAATTCATATTTTGAAAAGTAGTTCATTAAAAAATTTGTGTGTCCCAGGATGCAAACAAAATTACTATAATGAATGACTCACTGTGAAATAAAGATATGACATAGGGACACAGATATATTTAAGAATGATTTTTTCTTTTAGAAATGAAGCCAACTACTTAAAAAAGTTTTAACACTTTTGTTGTTTTATAAAGTAATTAGGTTGAGTAATGTAACAAGAGAAAAATGCTTGGCGACTTTTCAAATTCATGCTTCTTTATTGAACATATGCCCAAATTGATTTACAGCTTCGATGTACTTTTTAACAAAACAAGATTTTAGAAACTTAGAAAAACACATGATTTTTTTTCACTCTATCCCTTCGTCCCCCCTCCTTCTGTTCTTCCTTCTCTCATTTCTTTCTTTATTTCATTTGACAAACCCTGGATATAGTGAGAAGAACATAGAGAAATGAATAAAAATGTTAAAAAAATCTTAAATTGTGTAAGAAAGTAATCTTTTAAAATACTTAATTTTGTAATTTAGGAGATCGGGATGTAAAGGAAACAAAACCTTCGGCTCAGTGCAGTGACTCAGGCCTGTAATGCCAGCACTTTGGGAGTTTGAGACAGGCAGATCACTTGAAGCCATGAGTTCGAGACCAGGCCAGCATGGTGAAACCCCATCTCTACTAAAAATACAAAAATCAGCAGGCCATGGTAGTACTTGCCTGTAACCCAGATACTTGGGAGCCTGAGGCAGGAGAATCACTTGAACCTAGGAGGAGGAGAGACTACAGTGAGCTGAGATTATGCCACTACACTGCAGCCTGGGCGACAGGGCAAGACTGTCTCAAAAAACCCCCCAAACCAAAAACCTTCACAGGTAGTGGTGTGGTTTTCCCCTTCATCTCTGGATTACATAATCAAAATAATAATAATAATAATAAAACCACTAAACAATTTCTGTCATTTCAAAATCATTTTTTTTAAAGAAGGAATTCAGGTTTTACTTTTTGACTTTTTAATTTTGAAGTTTTATACCTATCAAAAAAGTGGCACAAATAATAAAGTGCTTATCCCCTTCACCCCATTTATCTGTAGAACTATGATCAAAACTGAGAAATTTTCACTGGTACAATTCTTTTATCTAAACTGCATCTTATTCAGATTTGACTAGTTTTTCCACTAATGGTCAGCTTTTACTTTTAGTGAGTTTTTGAATACATGAATGAATGAGGGATGACAGAGTATAAGAAAATAACATTGGGGGCCAGGCATGGTGGCTCATGCCTGTAATCCCAGCACTTTGGGAGGCCAAGGTGGGCAGATCACAAGGTCAGTAGTTTGGGACCTGCCTGGCCAACATGGTGAAACCCCGTCTCTACTAAAAATAGAAAAATTAGCTGGGTGTGGTAGTATGCACCTATAGTCCCAGCTACTCGGGAGGCTGAAGAAGAAGAATCACTTGAACCTGGGAGGCGGAGGTTGCAGTGAGCCGAGATTGCTCCACTGCACTCCAGCCTGGGCGACAGAGTGAGACTCCATCTAAAAAAAAAAAAAAATTAAAAAATTAAAAAAAGAAAGAAAATAACATTGGGAACAGTGAGAATAGAGAAAGACGTGAATACTTATGGAAAGTGAATAATCAAAAGACTTTTAATATTTTTATTTAATACTTTGTTCTCCCACTATAATTGTATGTCTTAAGTGTTAACTAGAGACTTTTCCCTTTGTTGTCGTTATCCATGACAAGCATTTCTGTTACTTTTACAGCAAAATTATCATAAATCTCTCTGACAAAGGGTTACATTATTTCATTAAAAGAGCTAAATAAATTTAAAGCAATTTCTAAGTGAACATGAAAAAAATAAAAATTGTGCTATCAGTTTCTAGAACTATAATTTAATAAAATAAAATATTACTTGATGTTTTGAAGTCTATATATGAGTTTAAGTCCAATTCTAATAAATTATGATGAGATTCTCAGGCATATTGCTTAACAAGGTTTCTTGATTACCCATTTTTTTCAATGTATTTTTACTAAAGATTTTGAGTAATGAATTCCTTTACCCATGATAAAGAGACAATACCACCCCATTCATCCCAGAGTTAAAAAGGGAGACATTGTTTTGTACTGTCTTTGCAGCAGGGCTCTCTGGAGTTCCAGATGTGGAAGGGAGTTGTACCTGGTAAATACACAGCCCCTTCTCTGATTTTGTCTTATTGTGACTGGGGAGTACTTAGTCACTTCACAGCCACAGTGTGGTTCTCTGTGGGGATTCCTACTAACTAAATGGTAATATATTTTCACTTTCTTATTCCTCTGGCATTCTGACAACTTTTCAATGACAGGAATATATTTATAAGAGATTTTCACAGTATAAACATAGCCACCTCTGAATTGTACTAGGGAATGAAAGGTACACCCTCTTTAGTTATTGTTACCCAATAGGCTTGAATGAAATAAAACTTCTAGACTTTCTACTAAATATATGATTTTAATCAGGCCTTTAAAGAGTTTTTTTTTTAACTTTATTTTTTCTGCTTCATTTAATCATCAGGATTATGGAGTTTAAAAATATAACAGCTATATGGAGATATAATTCATATACAACTCACCCATTTAAAGTGTACAATTCAATGGTTTTTAGTATACTTAGTATACCTCACAGGTTTTGTAACCTTACCATGGTCAATTTTAAAACATTTTCCTTACCCCATAAAGAAACCTCTTACCTATTTGTGGTCACTCCCTATTCCTGCCTCCTCCCAGCCTCTGGCTAATCTACTTTCTGTCTCTATGGATTTGCCTGTTCTGGACAGTTCACATAAATGGAATTATATAATATGCAGCCTTTTGTGACTGCGTTCTCTCAATTAGCATAATATTTGTTAAAGTGCTTCCGTGTCTTTCATTTCTTTTTGTTGCTTAAAATATCCCACTGTATGGCTAGTCCACACCTTATTTATCTGTTATCATTTGATGGACGTTTGGGTTACTTCTGTTCTTAAGCTATTATGAATAATGCTGCTATAAAAATGTGTGTCTAAGCTTTTTGTGAGGACACATGCTTTTGTTTTCTTTTAATTTTTTTTTTTTTCCCCTGAGCTAGAGTCTTGCTCTGTCCCTCAGGCTGGAGTGCAGTGGCGAAATCTCAGGCCACTGCAACCTCTATCTCCTGGGTTCAAGCCTCAGCCTCCTGAGTAGTTGGGATTACAGGTGTGCACCACCATGCCCGGCTAATTTTTGTGTTTTTAGTGGATATGGGTTTCACCATGTTAGCTAGACTGGTCTTGAATTCCTGACCTCGTGATCTGCCCACCTCAGCCTCCCAAAGTGCTGGGATTACAGGGATGAGCCACTGTGTCTGGCCTGTGCTTTCATTTCTTGGGTATATACCTAGTAGTAAAATTTCTGGGTCATATGGTAACTCTATATTTCTAAACTTTTTGAGGAACTGCCAAACTGTTTATCACAGTGGCTACCCATTTCACAGCCCACTAACATGCATGATGGCTCCAGTTCTTCACATCCTTGCTAAAACTCATTATTGTCTCTTTTTTATGATAGCCATCCTTGTGAGTGTGAAGTGGTATTTCATTGTGGTTTTAATTTACATTTCTCTGACAGCTAATGATGATGAGTATCTTTTCACGTGCTCATTGGCCATTTGTAGCTATGTTCTTTGGAGAAATGTGTCTTTAAAACCTCTGCCCATTTAACTTTATTTTTTTATTTTTTATTTTATTATTATTTTTTGAGACAGAGTCTCACTCTGTTACCCAGGCTGGAGGGCTGTGGTGGAATCTTACTTAGCTCGCTGCAACATCCACCTACTGGGTTCAAGCAATCCTCCCACCTCAGCGTCCCCTAGTAGCTGGGACCACAGGCATGCACCACCATGTCTGGCTAATTTTTGTATTTATCGTAGAGACAGGAACTGAGCCCAGGTTGGTCTCAAGAAATCTTCTGGCTTTGGCCTACCGAAGTGCTGGTATTACAGATGTGAGCCACTGCGCCTGACCTGCCCATTTAAAAAATTGGATTAGTTGTCTTTTTATTGTTGAGTTGTTAACTCATTGCGGTTTTCATTTGCATTTCTCTGATGGCTAATGATGTTAAGCATCTTTACATGTGTTTAGTGACCATTTGTATATTTTCTTTGGAGAAATGTTTATTGAGATCTTTTGCCCATATTTATTGCCCAGCTGGGCTTCAATACCACTTGCTGATCAGTGCCTGAATGTGTGCCAACTGGGCTCCAAAGCACCTCTCCATTTCTACCAGTGTGCCTTCCAAGGTGGCTTTCATGCTCAGCTGTGACTGCAGCTCAATTTCAAGACCCTGGAGGGTGCGCCACAGGTCAGTGACCTTGGTCTTGCTCATCTGGAGATGCTCCGTGTGGCCAGCAACTTCCCAGTTCAATTCTTTACTCCGGCTGGTGAACCAGGCTTCAGCATCGTTCCGGTTCTGCTCGGCCATGACCTCATATCGGCTTGCATGTCACGCAGGATCTTGGCAAGACCTGTGCTTGGAGCCGAATCCACCTCCACACTGACCTGGCCTCCCACTTGGCCCCTCAGTGCACTGATTTCCTCCTCATGGCTGTTCTTCAGGTGGGCCAGCTGTTCCTTCAGTCCTTCAATCTGCATCTCCAGGTCGGTCCTGGCCAGGGTCACCTCATCCAGCACCCTGCGCTGGCCATTGATGTCGACCTCCACGTTCATGTGCAAAGCCTGCTCCGTCTCAAACTTGGTTCGAAAGTCATCTGCAGCCAGATGGGTGTTGTCGATCTGCAGGACAGTCCTGGAGTTCTCAGTGGTGGCACCAAGAATCTTGTCTCGCAGGTCCTGGATGGTCTTGTAGTAATGGCTGTAGTAGTGGGAGGGCCCAGGCCCCTGCTTCTGGTACCAGTCGCGGATCTTCACTTCCAGCTTGCGGTTGGCCGCCTCCAGGGCGCGCACCTTTTCCAGGTAGGAGGCCAAGGCGATCATTGAGGTTCTGCATGGTGAGCTTCTCGTTGCCCGCCAGCAGCTCGTCGGACGCGGCTAGGACGCCGCTATAGCCGCCGCTGTAGCCCCCTGAGAAAGACAAAGACAGGAAGCGGGCGGAGGACACGGACACGCCGCGGCCCCTGGAGGTCCCGTGCAAGCTGGGCGCGCGAAGGCGACCTCCAGCCAAAAATGCACGGAGCCGCCGCCCAGGCCCCGCGAAGGAGGACGTGGCAGACGACTGGCGAAAGCTGTAAGAAGTCCTCCTGGCGAGGTGGGGTACGGACAGAGCGACCCTGGTCCCAGAGGCTGCGATTTGCGGGAGGAGCCTTCCCCCCACCCCACTGCTCCATTGTAAATGTTCTTTAAAAATTCTGGGCCAGGTGCAATCGCTCACGCCTTTAATCCCAGCACTTTGGGAGGCCCAGACCAGCAGATCGTTTGAGCTCAGGAGTTCAAGACCAGCCTGGGCAACATGGTGAGACGCTGTCTCTACAAAAATTAGCTGGGCGTGGTGGTGTGTGCCTGTGGTCCCAGCTACACCGGAGGTGGAGGTGGCAGGATTGCATGAGCCCAGGAGGTGGAGGTTGCAGTGAACCCAGATTACACCATTGCATTTCAGCTTGGGTGACAGAGCAAGACCTTTTCTTTAAAAAAAGAAAATTCTGTAAAAATTTTTTACCAAATGCATGATTTTCAAAACTTTCTCTTATTTTTTGGATTGTCCTTTCACTTTCTTGGTGGTGTCCTTTGAAACACGTTTTTAATTTCAATTATGTCTCATTTATCTATTTTTTCTTTTGTTGCTAGTGTATGTGGTGTCATATCAAAGAAATCATTGCCAAATCCAAGATTGTAAAGATTTACTCCTATATTTTCTTCTGTTATATAGTTGTAGTTCTTATGTTTAGATTTTTGGTCCATTTAGAGTCAATTTTTGTATGTACTACAAGGAGGGGATCCAATTTCATTATTTTTACCATTTTTTTGTAAAGATTCTTCCAACTGAATCGTGTTGGCATACTTGTCAAAAAAGTAATTGGATGTAAACGTGATAATTTTTATTGTTTGTATGTCTGCCTTACACCAGTACCAAGCTGCCTTTATTACAATAGCTTTGTAGTAAGTTTTGAAATCAGAAGTTATGAGTCCTCTAACTTTGTCTTTTGGCTGTTCTTTGTCTATGGTATTTCCACATGAATTTTTAGGATCAGATTTTATTTCTGCAAAAAAGGCATCTAGGATTTTACTAGGTAGAATTGCCTTGAACATGCAGAGGAGTTTGGTAAGCAGTGACATATTATCAATATTAAGTCTTATGCTTCATGACTGTGAGATGTCTTTTGGTTTATTTTTGTCTTAATTTCTTTCAACAATATTTTATTATGTTAAGAAAATAAGTTTGTACTTCTTTTGTTAAATTTATTTCTAAGTATTTTATTCTTTTTGATTCTATTACAAATTGAATTATTTTTTTAATTTCATTTTTTTGTTTGTTTATTGCTACTGTGTAGAATACAGCTGATGTTTGTATATTGGCTTTTATCTTGCAATCTTGCTTAACTTGATTACTAGTTCTATAAGTTTTTTAGTGGATTCCTTAGGACTTTTGCTATGTAAGACTGGGTCATCTGCAAATTGAGATAGTTTAACTTCTTTCTTTGCCATCTACATTCATTTTATTTCTTTTTGTACCTTAACTGCACTGGCTAAAACCTCCATTGTAATGTTGAATTGAAGTGGTGAGAGTGGATGTCCTTGTCTTATTCTTTTTAAAAATATTAGTTTAAATTTTTTTTCTTTTTTAAAATAAATAGTTGAGGGTCTCACTATGTTGTGCAGTCTGGGCTCCAACTCCTGGGCTTAAGTGATCCTCCCCTCATCTCCCAAAGTGTGGGATTACAGTAATGAACCATTGGGCCTGGCTTCTTATCTTGTTCTTGATTTTAGGGGAAAACATTCAGTCCTTCACCTTTAAGTATGATCTGGGTTGTGATTTTTAAATAGATACTCTTTATTAGGTTGAGAAAGTTGTTGTTGTTGTTGTTGTTTTTAGCTTTTTAAAAATTGATACATAATAGATGTACATGTTTTCAGGGTTCATGTGATATTTCCAAACATTAATATAATCAGATCAGGGCTGTTGATATACCCATCACCTTAAATATTTACCATTTCTTTATTCTAGGAACATTCAGATTATTCCTTGCTAACTATTTGAAATGTACAGCCTTTTGATGTTAGCTATAGTCACCCTACTGATCTATTAAACAATTCTTATTTCTTCCATTTAAGTGTATATTTATACCCACTAATCCACCTGTCTTCATTTCTCCTCCCCTTACCCTTTCCATATCTGGTAACCATGAGTCTGCTCTCTATCTTCATGAGATCTGCTTTGTTAGCTCCCATGTATGAGTCAGAATATGTGATACTTGTGTGTCTGTGCTTGCCTTCTTTCACTTAACATAAATGTCCTCAGGTTACATCCATGTTGTTACAAATGACAGGAATTTATTTATTGTCCAGCTAATTTTTTATGGCTGAATAATATTCTGTTATATTATATAATACATAATATAATATATATCACATTGCAGTTGTTTTTGAAACAGGGTCTCAGTCTTTTGCCCAGATTGGAGTGCAGTGGCATGATCATAGCTCACTGCAGAGCCTGGAACTCCTGCACTCAAGTGGTCTTTCCACCTCAAACTCCCAAGTGGCTGGTACTATAGGTGTGCATCACCATGCCCAGCTAAATTTTATATTTTTTGGTAGAGACAGGGTCTTACTATGTCACCCAGGGTGGTCTTGAACTCACAGCCTCAAGTGATCCTTCTGCTTGGCCTCCAAAGTGTTTGGATTTATAGGCACGAACCACTGTGCCTGGACACATTTCTTTATCCATTCAACCAGTGATGGACACTTAAGTTGACTCCATATTTCCGCTGTTGTCAGTAGTGCTGCAATAAAAATGGGAGTGCATATATCTCTTCGTTATTGATTTTCTTCTTTTTTGGATATTTACCCAGTTGTGGAATTGCTGGATCATGAGGTAGTTTTTTTTTTTTTTTGAGATGGAGTCTGGCTCTGTTATCCATGCTGGAGGGCAGTGGTGCTATCTCAGCTCACTGGAGCCTCTGCCTCCTGGTTCAAGCAATTCTCCTGTCTTAACCTTGTGAGTAGCTGGGAATATAGGTACATGTATATACCACACCTGGCTAATTTTTTGTAGTTTTAGTAGAGTAGCTGCGAATACAGGTGTGAATACACCACACCTGGCTAATTTTTGTATTATTAGTGGAGACGGGGTTTCACCATGTTGGCCAGGCTGATCTCAAATTCCTGACCTCAGGTGATCTACCTGCCTTGGCCTTCCAAAGTGCTGAGATTATAGGTGTGAGGCACTGTGGCAGGCCTTTAGTGTAACTTTTATTGAAAAAAATCCATGTATAAGTGGATCCATGCAGTTCAGAACGTTGTTGTTCAAGGGTGAATGTAACTTTGAACTTGTCTCTCACTTTTAATTTAATTCTAAATTCTAATGACAAATTTAATTTTTAATGTATTGATTTAAGGCGTTACATTACAACTTTTGACAATAATAATAGAAGGCTGCCAGACATTCCCAAGTTTCATGGCAATATCGTCCTTGAAATTGTATTGAAAAGCAGGGGAAAAATAAGTTTAGCCACTATATAGTCTCAGTTACTTGCTTTAAACATTGTTTAGTACTTTTGGAAAACAATTAACGTGGTTTGTGATGGGCTACAGAAAAAGGACAAATTAACTTCTGAAAATGATTCAACAGAAGCTGGAATTAATTAATAAGGAGGTGACTGAATGACTGTGTCAACCAGATGAAATGTGAAATGTGAGTTTTTTAGGTATTCTGTGCAATTCAAGGCTTAGCAGAATGAAAGGTAGTGACAAGTAAAAACGATCTGATGTATCAATGACTAATAATAATGTTGATGATAATTTTGATAGGTGATTTTTATTTTGTGTCAAGTACAGTCCTAACATCTTTACACATGGGCCAAGGATTGGATTGTCAAATCAGACTGACATGAAGTGGAGATGTTAATCAATATTAAGCTTTCATTATAATTTCAAGAATATAAGCAATCAAAAGGCTCAGGAAAAGCAGAGACAGGTCCGGGTCATTGAGAGAGGCCCCTGGATCCTTTCTTACTGCAATAGATAAAACTCTGCAGTGCAAAGCAGTAGATGAGGTCCTTAATGAAATATGTGAGTTACTGGCAGGGAGTGTTATAGGCTGTGAAACATCTCCATTTTATACCCAGATAGTTGCAAAGCTCGTGCCCCTGTGCCCCGTGTTCCATGTCCCATAAACCTGTAGATTCACAGTTTGTTTATTATAGTAATCCTAATTCAGGTGCAGTCTGCAAAAATCTTTTTATGGGTAAGTAGTCTTTTTTAAAATTATTAAGCAAATAACATTAGTATTTTTTGCCAACTATTGGCATGCTTATAAGGAGGTTAGACCAGATTTTGTAACCATTTATTTTATTATTATTTTTTTTTATGGTGAGAGAGTCTCTCACCCAACAGGAAAAAAACACTGCTTTAACTCTTTCTCCCTAGCAAATTAACTCATTTAAATTCAACTAATTATTTTTTTTTTAGTATTAACAAGATAAAATATATCAAGAAGGAATTTAAAACATTTGAAACATCAGAGCGGTTTCTAAAAAATCTTTTATTTTTACTTTGGTTTGATTAGTAGGGGTTGGGGAGAGAAATACACTGAGAAGTATATAATAAATATAAATATTTTCCTATTATGAACAGATATTCACAATGGCAATTTATTTTATTAGCTTGTTTTTGTGTATATGTGTCTGCACAGTTCATAGACAATTCTTTTTTCTATTTCAACATTAGAAGATTTGAGAAATCATATGATTCTTTTAATTTTTAATTATTTCTTCTTTCTCAACCCAACCTTCAAATCAGGATGGAGACCCAGTTCGCCCAGGAGTAGCCATGACTGATCTTGCCACAGGCTTGTACGCATATGGAGCTATTATGGCTGGATTGATACAGAAATACAAAACCGGGAAAGGACTGTTAATTGATTGTAACCTACTGTCATCCCAGGTAACAATCCAAATAACATTTCAGATAACATTATAAAAACTGTGTCTGGGTTATACCTTTTCTGATCAAATTCTCTGGTTACATGTATAAAAACATTACAAAAACCAGCATAACAACAACAAAAACTGCTTTGCTTTGATGTACTTGTTTTCATATTAAAATATGCGGACCATGAAGATTTTGTTATAATGTAGACATCGTTGAACTCAAATTTTCCAGGCTGTTTTTACTAGAATGTGTCAGTTGCTTCTTGTGAGACTAGAGATATAGTTGCTTCACATGTGCTCTATAACTTCTTTTGACTTATTTCTTCACCTTTTATGTGCCATGGATCCCTTTGGTAGTCTGGTGAAGTCTGGACCTTTCCCTGCAATTGTTTTTGAACACATAAAATGAGGTACTTAGGATTACAAAGGAAGCCCGTTATATTGAAATATATTCAATGGAAAAATCAATTTTGCATTATAAAAATACATATAATTTTTACTAACACATTAAACTGCAATATCTAATAAGTGGGTATAACACTATTACAATTTTGAAGTTGTGTTGAGCATAAATGGTATTTCACTGGTATCTGTAGTAATTGTAATATGATACAAAGATATGTATAATATTTATTTGTGATCAAGTCATAGGTACTGCTATGGTTTGTCACCTACATTTATAATAGAAGAAAGTGCTAACGTTTAGTTAGAGGTTGATGAAAATAAAGACATAATTTTTTTTTTTACTTGAGTTGATTAACTCCCAGAAATCTGTCCATAGACCCCAGATTAAGAATTCCTGGTTTCCATAGTTATCAGTTATGTTGTGCTAAATACTAAACTGAGGGAATAAAAGGGTTAACTCACTGTCAAAATGACATTTTGCCTTCTTTTCACTGGATCAGACCCAGATGCTGTACCATATGTGGAAGTTGATTCTGAATAGATAATTTTTCCGTGATAGAAAAAGAAAATATCTGATTTGTGCAAGGAGACATTTTACTGTGGGAAAAACTACTTTCTAGACATAGAGACCCCAGTTGGGAATTTCAGATTTAAAAGGCATACATGGGAAAATAGTAAACTTGGAACACAGCTTTGGACATTTTTTCCTCTTAGGCAAAATTAAGGAGGTGTATAGAAATAAAAAACATCAATATGGTTGAAAATGAAATATTACATATGGGTTTTTATATAATAGTAGCTTTGAGTCACAGTCAAAATTTTCATGTTTCTATAAAAAGGTAAAAGAGCTCTTTTCAAATGAATGGTCTCACTCCTTAGTAGAGAACTATAGATGTAAGTTATAGGAAGGTGCAGAAAGTCTTTTCTTCCCTAAATTTTAAGCTGTAAGAAACCTGAAGTAGGGTAAGCAACTGAATAAAAGTTGCACACCCAATAGATACGGAAGCCATGAAGGTTTCTTGAGTGTGTGACCTGTGCAGTCACAGATGGTCCTGGGCTTAGTTAAATGTTCTGCTGTCACTGTGTTGAATTCGTTAATAACTTCAACAGGAGGCCCTACAGTTTTTTATTTACACCAGGACTCACAGATTATGTAGCAGGTCCTGGAACTGGGACTCTACTTAGATCTCCTGATTTTTACCTATACTGCTTTACTCTAATTTATAAAGAGTATTGTATTGTTTAAATGAGTATTGTAGAGTTTAATTCAGTTCTAGTATCTAACTAGGGGTTCACCATGTGAAGGCGTGTATTTCCCTGGGAGTAAGGGTGGGTAAGGTGGGAATCACCTGCAGGGTTGCTTCAAAGTGAAGGCACAATGAGTGCAAACTCATGCATATACACACAGCTATATAGTCAATCCTTTTTGGTATGTGTGTGTGCATGTGTGTGTCTATTTTTATTGTCCATGTTTCTCCCTGAGACTGTAAGTTCTATGACTGCTGGGACAATGTTTTTGCTTACCATGATATCTTTAATTCCCAGTCCAGCCTTTGTTAAAGATTGGCTTTTCCAATCTTTTGAGATCAATGTGAGAAATACTATTACCAATGGGAATGTATCATAACCTTTAGGTTTGCCAGGGAAGATGAGAAAAGGTAGTAAACCATTAGAATTAGGATAAGTACTCGATAAACAGCTAATGATGAGATGATTTGCTTTTGGCACAGTAGCGGCGATTTGGCCTGTTGTACGACAGTTAACTCAGATTGCCAAAATATTAGTGTATTTAAGTCTCATTAACTATCTATCCTTTTTTTTTTTTTTAAGATAGGGTCTCACTCTGTTGCCCAGGCTGGAGTGCAGTGGCACGATCTAAGCTCACTGCAACCTCCGCCTCCCAGGTTCAAGTGATTCTTCTGCCTCAGCCTCCCAAGTAGCTGGGACTACAGGCATGTACCAAAACACCCGGCTAAGTTTTTTTGTATTTTTTGGTAGAGACAGGGTTTCACCATGTTGGCTAGGCTGGTCTCGAACTCCTGACCTTGAGTGATCCACCTGCCTCGGCCTCCCAAAGTGCTGGGATTACAGGCATGAGCCACTGTGCCGGGCCGGAGCCACTGTGCCCAGCAAGAGTTCCTTTTCTTTGTCCATAAATTCTGTTAGGTGATGGTCTTTTAAGGCAAAGAATATGTCTCTTTGTATACTTGCTACAGCTGCCCCTTTCAGAATAGCTTCTGGGCTGTGAATAGTGGTTAGAGAACTTCAAAAGGCAGTTGTAAAAGATAATTTATTCTACAGCTTACCTGACATGCAAGGTAATGCATGGTAAGAACTTTTTCACTCTCTGAATCCACTGCATCCTTAGCTCTGTTTTACTCTATCTTTTTGCCTTTGCCTTATTCCTTGTCTCTGGCCTCTGTTTCTTCTCATGTGCCCTTTTCTAGCCTGGGCATCTCTTTTCTCCTCTTTCTCTCTCATCTTTCCTTTCTTTCTTGTTTTGATTTCTCTTCTATGCTCTCGGCCTTCTTCCTTCTCCCTCCCCTTTTTCTATCCTTCCATATGTGGAACTAAGGTTGTAGCAGTTTTGGTTTCAGATCTTACATTTTGTTTCTCATGCTGTTGCCCAGGTTGGAATTCAGTGGTGTGATGATAGCTCACTGCAACCTCAAACTCCTGGGCTCAAACAATCCTCCTTCCTCAGCCTCCCTAGTAGCTGGGACTACAAGCATATAACATTATGCTTGGCTAATTTTTATATTTTCTTTTTGGTGATGGGGAGGTCTGACTGTGTCGCCCAGGCTAGTCTCGAACTCTTGGCCTTAAGGGATCTTCCTGCCTCGGCCTCCCAACATGCTGGCATTACAGATGTGAGCCACTGCATCCAGCCAGATCTTAGATTCTTACGCCATCTTATTCCGGAAAGTTTCAGAATCTTATAGTAGTTCCTATGAGAGAGAAGAGGAAGTTTCCGGGCCGGGCGCGGTGGCTCACGCCTGTAATTCCAGCACTTTGGGAGGCCGAGGCGGGCGGATCACGAGGTCAAGAGATCGAGACCGTCCTGGTCAACATGGTGAAACCCCGTCTCTACTAAAAATACAAAAAAATTAGCTGGGTGTGGTGGCGCGCGCCTGTAGTCCCAGCTACTCGGGAGGCTGAGGCAGGAGAATGCTTGAACCTGGGCAGCGGAGGTTGCAGTGAGCCAAGGTCGCGCCACTGCACTCCAGCCTGGCGCCTGGTGACTGAGTGAGACTCTGTCTCAAAAAAAAAAAAAAAAAAAAAAAGGAAGTTTCCTTTCCTAGAAGTCCCAGAAAACAAGAACATAATTTCACTGTTTAAGTGACCATTCCTAAAGTGATAAATGGGGCATGAAAGATAGAATACACTGAGTGGCTTAAGCAATCCCTGGTACTAGAGATTGGGTAAACTCCACCCAGACTGTATGGCTGAAACTGGGGGACAGGTGATTCCTCCAAAGAATGGCATGGTTATTTTTTGGCCAGAAGAGAGGAAAATGGATGTTGGGGAAGCATCCACAAGTATTTACTTCCGTAATATATAGGATTGTTTTTAGGATGTAATGCATTAAAGGTTGTGAAAAATACTTCGTAAATTAGAAAGTATTTTGCTGATGACAAGCATTAATTTTACTAGGTTATTGAAAAAAATACTTCAGTGTTAGTAATGTGCTGAGATTAAAAAGTTGGCTAATAACATAATTTTATCAGAATTATAATAATTTTTCCTAATAGATAAACCTTGACTGACTTCAATTTGTCTTTCAATTTAAGATAACGCTTCTAGGGTCTAGATCCAAAAACCAACCACAACGTGATTAAAATCTGCTTTATGTAAATAAGGAGTGCTATTTCTAGGTACTTTTAAAAAATGCATAACAGGAAACTTCACCTTTTTTTTTAAATTAAAAAATATTATTTTAAAAAATATAAATGTTCACCTGCATTCAGCAGGTAACATTTGAACTTAATTCCAGCTGCTTGGAAAATGAATACAATTTCATGCAGTAGTAAAAAACACCCTTTTCTACTCATTTTGGTTATATTACATAGAATGACAAATGAATAATTATAACATTCAATGTTTGTGGCTAAAAATGAAATTGTTATACTCTTCTTAAAAGTGATGTAGTGTAAGAAAGACAAATTACACTCGATTTGAATAATAGCTAATTATTAACTCAGAAATGATTGCCTCAGCCACAACAAAACCATTTCAAGTAGTTCATTGTAGAGACATGACAATTGCCAGGATGTGGTTTGTAGTGGGCACCACGTTTTTTTTATAGTCTTAGGGCTATAAACTTTTAACCCTTGTAAAAAATTCTTTTGATTTTTTTTTTAAGTCTGAATATGATTTAGATTTGTCCAGTCAAGACAACTAACATCAGCATTTAAACCGTGTTCTTTAGATGATATTGGTAAATAACAAGGAAGTGGGTTTGGATGTGGTTCTACTTATTCTGTTGCTCTGTTCTTCTGTTGTGGCTTATAGAAATATCTTTTGGAAGTTTTAATATCCTTCCTGTACTTAATTGCAACCAGGCTCCCTTAATTACTACTACAATGAGTTAGTTTTTAGCACTATAATTATTTTCACATATAGAATGTTTTGTCACTTTTGATGTCACCATCCTCTACTCACATATGTACATTGGTCATATTATAATATATGAACATATTTGAGAAGATACAGTTTTAATTCTTATCATTTTGATTGATAAACTTTTGACTCTCAAACAAGTATAGTTCTCTAAAATTCATTGTTTTGTGTCCTTAGATATACCAGTGTTTCTGCTTTTTTTTTTTTATAACTCTATATCTTTTTTAAAACAATTTTATTGAGGTGTATATTACATATCATAAAAATTACAACTTAGTGATTTTAGTAAGTTTAGTGAGTTATGTAACCATCACTATTAATCAGGTTTTGATGAGTACCCATATTGTTACTTCTGGTGTGGGTCTTGCCTGTGAGGCTAGAATGGACCAGTTTTGAGTCAGGAGAGATCTGAGACTGAGCTGACTTAAAAGAAGGAGCCCATTATGACTTCTGTGGTCCTGGCAACTTTGGCCTTTGTGGGTCCTTTCCTTCATACAAATATTAAAAATTATATTCTATAACTGCATTGGTATAAAGGTGAATATAATTCATTATTCTGCATTCATTATTATTATACTTTTTCCCCTAATTTTAAATGAAATGTAAATGGAGACATTTTTGTGTACCTCTGAAGTATTGTGGGCCTTAAGCATTGTGCCTACTGTGCCTAATTGATAGGTCAGCTCTAGAAGAATTACCTTGAGAAAAGCCCATGAATGTACAAATCTGTGAGGAAAGACAGTTGTATATCCAGGAAGAAAGTAGAGCTGAAAGCTGAGATTGAGTTGAAGCATGAGTATAGGATGGAGAAGTAGAGAGGCAGTGCAGTCTATGGCTAAGGAAATTGGGAGAACTCCTCAGACGGAGTTTTGTTTTTTCTTCCTTTGAGGGGAGAAGGAAAAATAGATTATAGCAGAAAGTTTGGAAATGATACTAGCTGTGGGCTTGTGATATATAGCTTTTATTGTGTTGAAGTACAGTCCTCTATACCTAATTTATTGAAAGTTTTTATCATGAGAAGATGTTGAATATTGCTAAGTGCTTTTTCTGTATTCACTGAGGTGATTGTAGAATTTTTATCCTTCATTCTGTTAATGAATCCAAAGTGGTCTCGGGTAAAAAACACAAAACTGGAGGCATCATACTTCTTGATTTCAAAATATACTACAAAGCTATTGTAATCAAAACAGCATGGTATTGGCATAAAGACAGACATGTAGACTAAAGGAACAGCATAGAAAGCCCAGAAATAAATACACACAGTTACAGTCAATTGATTTTTTGTTTGTTCATTTTTGTTTTTGTTTTTTGGAGACAGGGTCTCACTCTGTCACCCAGGCTGTCCAGTTTAGTGGCACAATCTCACTCACCGCAACCTCTGCCTCCCGGGTTTAAACAATTATCCTGCCTCAGCCTCCTGAGTAGCTGGGATCATAGGCATGAACCACCAAGCCCAGCTCTTTTTTGTATTTTTAGTAGAGATGGGGTTTCACCATGCTGGCCAGGCTGTTCTTGAACTCCTGACCTCAAGAGTGCTGGGATTACAGGTGTGAGCCACTGAACCTGGCCTGAATATTCAGTTTTACCAATACCATTTATTGGAGAGACTGTCCTTTCCCTATTGTGTGTTGTGGCATCTTTGTCAAAGATCAATTGACTGACCAGGAACAGTGACTCATACATGTAATCCCAGCACTTTGGGAGGCTAAGGTGGGTGAATCACTTGAGGTCAGAAGTTCGAGACCAGCCTGGCCGATGTAGTGAAACTCCATCTCTACTAAAAATAAAAAAAATTAGCTGGTATGGTGGCATGTCCCTATAGTCCCAGCTACTCAGGAGGCTGAGGCACAAGAATCGTTTGAACTGGGAAGTGGAGGTTGCAGTGAGCGAAGATTGCACCACTGCATTCCAGCCTGGGTGACAGAGTGAGACTCTGTCTCAAAAACAAACAAACAAACAAACAAACAAAATGAATATTCAGATGCAGTAGAATGAGATTGGACCCTTATCTTACACTATATACAAAAATCAATTTGAAATGGATTAAAAGGGCCAGTGCAGTGGCCTGTAATCCCAGCATGCAGGAGTATCACTTGAGGTCAGGAGTTTGGGATCAGCCTGGCCAATATAGTGAGACCCTGTCTGTACAAAAAAATACAAAAATTATCTGGCTATGGTGGTGAGCACCTGCAATCCCAGCTACTTGGGAGGCTGAGGTAGGAGAATTGCTTGAGGCCAGGAATTAGGGGTTACCTTGAATTATGAGCATGCCACCGAACTCCAGCCTGGGTGACAGAGTGAGACCCTGTCTCTAAATGTAAATAAATAAATAATATGGTTTAGAGACTGAAACATAAGATCTAAACTGTTAGACTACTAGAATAAAACCGAAAAAAACTTCTTGACTTTTTTTTGGTGAAGATATTTGGATATGAGCGAAAAAAGCACAGGCATTACAAGCAAAACTAGACAAATGAGATTGCATCAAACTAAACCGCTTCTGAACAGCAAAGAAACAACAAAGTGAAGAAACAACTTACAAAAATGGGAGAAAATTTTTACAAAGCATACATCTGATAGGGATTTTTATCCAAAATTTATCAGGAACTCAAACAATTCAATAGCAAGGAAAACAACCCCATTAAAAATTGGGCAAACAACCCGAATAGACTTTGTTTTTCTTTTCTTCTCTTCTTTCTCTTTCTTTCTTTCTTTCTTCTTTTCTTTCTTTCTTTCCTTCTTTGTCTTTCTCTCTTCTTTTTTTCTCTTTCTCCCCTTTCTCTCCTCTCTCTCTTCTCTTTCTTCTTCTGGAGCCTTGCTCTGTCACCCAGGCTGGAGTGCAGTGGCACAATCTTGGCTTATTTCAACCTCTGCCTCCCAATTCAAGCGATTATCCTACCTCAGCCTCCCAAGTAGCTGGGACTACAGGCATGTGCCACCATGCCTGGCTAATTTTTGTATTTTTAGTAGAGTTGGGGTTTCACCATCTTGGTCAGGCTGCTCTCAAACTCTTGATCTCATGATCTGCCCTCCTTGGCCTCCCAAAGTGCTGGGATTACGGGTGTGAGCTACCGCACCTGGCTTTCTTTTCTTTGTTGAGACGGAGTTTCACTCTGTTACCCAGTCTGGAGTGCAGTGGTACCATCTCAGCTCACTGCAACCTCTGCCTCCTGGGTTCAAGAGATTCTCCTGCCTCAGCCTCCCAGGTAGCTGGGATTACAGGGGTGGGCTACCACGCTCAGCTAATTTTTGTATTTTTAGTAGAGATGGGGTTCCACCATGTTGACCAGGCTGGTCTTGAACTCCTAATCTCAGGTGATCCGCCCGCCTCAGCTTCTCAAAATGCTGGGATTACAGGTATGAGCTACAGCACCCGGCCAGACATTTCTTAAAACAAAACATACAAGTGGCCAACAAGTATCTGAAAAAATGTTCACATCATTAGTCATCAGGGAAATGCAAATTAAAACCACAATGAGATATAACTGCAAACTTGTTAGAATTGCTATTATCAGCAAGACAGATGATAACAAATGTTGGTGAGGATGTAGAACCCCAATATTGTGTAAGGAAACTCTTATATGATGTTGGTGGGAATGTAAATTAGTATAGCCATTATGGAAAGCAGTATGGGGATTCCTCAAAAGAATTAAAAGTAGAACTACCATATAATCTGGGAATACATCAAAGGGGAGGAAATCAGTATGTTGAAAAAATATACACATTCCCATGTTTGCTGCTGCATTGGAATCAATCTAAATGTAAATCATCAGATCAAAAGATAAAGAAATGTGTTATATATACTCAATGTAATACAGTTTAGCCTTAAAAATGGAGAAAATCCTGTCATCTGCCGCAAGACATATGAACCTGCAGGACTAAAGTCAGGCACAGAAAGAAAAATGTCACATAGTCTCGTGTATATGTGGAATCTGAAAAAGTTGAACTCATAGAAGCAGAGACTAGAATGATGTGGTTGCCAGGGATTGGGGGTTGGAGGTGAAGGCAGCAAGAGATGATGGTCAAAGAGTGCAAAGTTTCAGTTAGATGGGATGAATGAGTTCTGGAGATCTATTGTACAGGAAGGTGACTGTAGCTAATAATAATGTATACTTTATATTTCCTAAGAGACTAGATCTTAAGTGTTCTTACCATTAAAACACAAGCATATGAGGTGATGAAGGACAGGTGTGGTGGCCTCTCAGTACTTTGGAGGCCGAGGCAGATGGATCACTTGAGGTGGGGAGTTTGAGACCAGCCTGGCCAACCTGGTGAAACACCGTCTCTACTAAAAATACAAAAATTAGCCAGGCGTGGTCACAGGCACCTGTAATCCCAACTACTTGTGAGGCTGAGGCAGGAGAATTGCTAGAGACCCGGGAGACAGTGGTTACAGTGAGCTGAGATTGCACCACTAGACTCCAGCCTGGATGACAGAGCAAGACTCCATCTCAAAAAAAAAAAATGAGATGATGTGTATGTTAACTAGCTTGATTCAGTTACTTCACAGTGTATACATAGATAAAAACATTATGTGTACTCTCAATATTTATACTTTTATTTTTCAGTTAAATAAAAAATCATCAATTTAAAAAATTGAAAATAAAAGATCTGTTATTAAATGAGTAATTAGGAAGTTAAAGACAAACCAAAAAAGGAAAAATCAGATTACTTCCAAAGAAAACTAAAGAATTTTTAATACTCTTATCATTTTATGTTACTGTTATGCTGTTGGTTAGGTTAAATGCAAATTGACTTCAATACAAAATATGGTTTGTTGTCTTTTTGAGGAAAATTGAGTGAAATGTAAGTGAATTGGGAACATGCTCTGGTTTTGTATAACTGAAGTCATTAGTTATATTCATGGGCATTGCATATTTTTATATCATATGAACTATATATGAGGAAAGCCAGGTCTTTCAACTTGTAATAACTGGTAATTACTAGTAGGAGAATATCCTAAAGGAAAAAAGAATAAAATGGGGAGACATATTTATGGTGATGTAATTTTATTTTCTTATTAGATATTTCAAAACACTTTGGAGGTTTCCAATGTTCTAAAGCAATCAAAAAATAATTCAGATCAAGACATGAAAGAAATAGAAATGGAAAGGTCTATTGATGTATCATGTTATTTCCTGAATTCAGATTTTTGTCTTTGTAGAACCTAGTAGAATCATGAATTTGATGGGCTTTAATGATATTGGAATCACCTGTATTGTCTACTTTCAGAGTTAGAACAATTTGTTTTTGTTACTAAGTTAATTAGTTTCACCATTATCTTTGTATTTTCTCAACTCAGGGAATTATTTATTTATTTATTTATTTATTTTTTCTTTTTTTTTTTGTGGGGGAGTGGGTGGGAATTTTGTTTAGAATAAAATGTTGCAATCATGTCCTTGTGTATTGGCTAATCAATGGTGACTACCCATCATAATTTATGGACCATGTCTGTAGACTGGATCATGTCTCTTTGGTTCCAGCTGTTATGCCATCATTGTAGCTAAATGATAAGTAAACCACTTGGATCAAGCATTGTGGCTTAGGTTTAAGTCTAGGAAAATTAGTTCTCCAAAGAATGGGTATGAGATACAATGGTGGTAAATTTTTAATGTTTATAATTGGTTTGTAGCCTAGAGTCATTTATATACCAGCAATGATAATCAGACCTTAATTAACTGGAGTGCTGAGCAGTCTAATATTATGGTTGATTTCATTTTCTAGATGAATAATAGTTAAAAGGTAACTAGTTTATACCCTTGTCACAGAAATTCTTCTAAAATGCTTTAATTTACTTTTTATATTGTAATAAATCCCATATGCTAAATATATTTTCACCTCCAAGGGTATTATTCTGATCTAATTCTTTTTTACATATTGATATTCACTTAGGAATTAAGAGATTAAGTTGCATTTGTACAAACAGAATCCATCTGTTCATCCCTGCTCCTCATCTGTTACATGCCAGAGTGTAAAATGAATGATAGATAAGCCAGCAAGTTTCTTGCCCCGTGGAACTTTTATTGTAGTTGGGGATGTAGACAACAAACAAGTAGTTAGTAATAAATGTACATTAGGAAACACAGTTTGCTAAAGATAACAGGGGGCACTTGTGTTAGGCTGGGTAGGAAAGACCACTTTAAGGAGTTAAAATCCAGGGGATGAGAAGGAGCCTGCCACAGGACTAGCCAAGTCAAGATAGTTCCAGATAGACCAAACAATAAATGCAAAGGCCTGAAGCAGGAGAAAGCTTGACATGTTCTACAAACTGATAAAAGGTTGGTGTGACTGAC
This sequence comes from Ateles fusciceps, assembly GCA_036589455.1. Classification (NCBI taxonomy): domain Eukaryota; kingdom Metazoa; phylum Chordata; class Mammalia; order Primates; family Atelidae; genus Ateles; species Ateles fusciceps. The sequence continues at coordinate 9,518,316 of JAZHEH010003329.1, read as the reverse complement.
TGAAAGTCTTCCCCTAGCAGTTGTGATTGGTACTAAATCTTGCCATTTCTTAATACTCATGTGAAGAATAAACACTGGGTGTGGCGTTGAAATAATAACCCTATGTTCTATAGTTAGTAGGTCCATTTGAAGTAAGGAATCAGTAACAGGCTGTTTTTTGTTTGTTTGTTTGTTTGTTTGTTTGTCTGGGAAAGAGGGAATTACTTGGCAGTCCAGTTGGCCAAGCCAGTAGAGCAGGAGTTGACTACTGGTGCTGTTTTGGTGGAATGGTAGTAGAAGCAGCACAAGACTGCAGACAGCTTTAATCTTTCTGTCACTTGGACCCTGACTGGAGGATGGTATTGAGAAGATTGACATGGCTTCTGGAGAAGAGTGCTGTGCTTATTATCCTTGCCTGCCAAGGTGCAACACTGGGAGGGTGCAATAAGTTTGCTGATCTTGGCTTAGGTGCTGCATTACATAGGCTATTTATATTTTCTAAAGTTGAATTATTGTGATCAGCATTGAGCAATATAATGTAATGTGATGATCATATATTGATCTTTTTTAAATCTTACAACCTTGCTGGGCTTATTATCTAGTTCTAAAAGTATTTTAGTGGATTCTGTAGAATTTTTCATATGTGAGATTACATCATCTGCAAAATAAGATAGTTTTACTCTTTTCCTTTCTAATCTGAATGCATTGTATTTCTTTTTCTTGCCTAATTGCCCTGGACAGAACTCCAGTAAAATGTTGAATGGAAATGTCAAGAGCAGGGGATCCTTTTCTTGTTCCTGATCTCAGGGCAAAACATTTCAGTCATCTTTCACCATTATGTATGATGTTAACTGTGTTTTTTTTCCCTTGATTTTTTTTTTTTTTAGAGTCAAGGTCTCTATCACCCAGACTGGAATGCAGTGGCGTGATCATGGCTCACTGCAGCCTTGAACTCCCAGGCTCAAGCAATCCCCCACCTCAGCCCCCTGAGTAGCTGGGACTACAGGCATATGCCATCATACTCAACTAAAATTTTTTTTTTGAGTTTTAGTAGAGATAGGGTCTTACTATGTTGCCCATGCTGGTCTCAAACTCCTGAGCTCAGGTGATCCTCCTGTCTTTGGTCATCCTGCTGGGATTACAGGCATGAGCCATGGTGCCTGGTCTTCCTTGATACTCTTTAACAGGTTGGGGAAGTATCCTCTGTTCCTAGTTTACTGACTGTTTTTTTTTATAATGAAATTGTTGAATTTTGGCAAATGCTATTTCTGTGATTATTGACATGATGATTTGGTTTGTGTCAGTTATCCTATTTATATGTTATTTGGTTATTGATTAACAATTGACATTGATTTTTGTATATTGAACCAATTTTTCAACCTTTGGAAAAATCTCAGTTGGTCAAGTTGTATGATCCTTTGTATATATTGGTGTACTCAGTTTGCTATTATGTTGCTGAGGATTCTTGGGTTTATATTCATAAGGGATATTGGTCTGTATGGTCTGTAGTTTTCTTATGATGTATTGTTAGTTTTTGGTGTCTGAGTAACATTTGTCTCATAGAAAGAGTTGAAAAGTATTCCCTCCTCTCCTGTCCTGGCTTTTGGAAGAGTTTGTGAAAAATTAGTACTAATTTTTCTTATGTTGTTTGGTAGAATTCATCAGTGAAGCTATAAAAAAAAAAGAAGAAGAAGAAAAAGAAGAAAGCCTGGGCTTTTTCCCACTAAACTTTAAACTCATTCTATTGACTTTTGTGGTTGCCAGGCTGCTGATATTTAGTTACTGATGAGGCTGTTGGTTCTCAAGCCTGGTAGAAGTAGATGGTAATATGGCAAGTTAAGATGTCACAAAGCTTGCTGGTCTTATTAAAATTCAGTTGTTTTTTCTTGGATAAAAACTCATCAAGTTATTACAAGTCTTTAGTTAATTTCCAGAGTTTTCAAAAATTTGATTTTGAGAATTTTTGCCAGTGTTCTTGTTGCTTTTATGGCAGAAGGTTTTATTTCATCTTTTTTGAGTTTACTTATTCTCCACATCTGTACTTTAAAATTCTCTATTAACCCTGTTAAAAAAATAAAGAAGAACAGATGAGATTAATTTTGATTATATATTTTATTTAACCAAATATGCCCCAAATATTTTCATTTTAAAATGTAAAATTTGTATAAAATTAATAAATAGATATTTTACTTTTTTCCTATATGATGTCTTTCAAGTTTTATATGTAGTTGTACATTTACAGCACATCTTAATTTGGAATAGTGCCATCAAAGTCTCAATAGCCACATGTGGGTAGTGGCTATTGTAATGGCCTGAATAGTCTTAGAACACAGAAGAATGGGCTGATGCTTTGAAATTCCAGTCTTTTCTTTCTTCTTTCCCCACTCATGTTGAAAGTGAAAAATAATGTTTAACCACTACTATGTCTACTCTTTCCTCCTTCCGTGTTACCACCTGTGGTAGGCTGAAAATAGTCTCCAAAGATGTCAACGTCCTTATCCCCAGATCCTATGAATATGCCACCGTACATGGTAAAGGGAACATCATAGATGTGATTAAATTAAAGATCTTGAGATGGGAGAGTAGCTAGGATTATCCATGTGAACCTAATGAAACTAAAAGGGTTCCTGTGAAAGAGAGGGGAGAGTATAAGAGTCATTGCAATAGTCTCTTCTAGCTGTGGGGTATACATTCCAAGATCCCCAGTGGATGTTTGAAACCATGGTTAATACCAAACCCTATATTACTGTGTTTTTTCCCTATACGTTCATATGTGTATATAAATTAGGCACAATAAGAGATTAACAATATGGTAAAATAGAGCAATTGTAACAATATACTGTAATAAAAGTTATGTGAATGTGGTCTGTCTCAATATATCATTACAATATGTACTATGCTCACCTATTTCTAGATTGCAGTTGAAAGTGGAAAGTGAAACCACAGATTAGAGGGGATTACTATAATTTGAGATGTAATAACGGTAGCAAGAAGTTGAAGTGATTTGAGGAATGGGGCCCACACATCTAACGAATCACATTAAGCCTCTGGAAGCTTAAAGAGGCAAGGAAACAGGTTCTCACTTGAGAGCCTCCAGAAGGAACCAGCTTTGTCAACACCTTGACATTAGCCCCGTGTGGAGTGATTTTGGACTTCTGACCTCCAGGATTAAAAAACAATAAATTTGTCTTGTTAGACGCCACAAAGTTTAGGGGCAATTTGTTATAGCAGCAACGGGAAACCAATTCACCACCTTAGCAGGTGGAGGTGGCTACAGACAGTTTTGGTTTTATATACCAATTTTTGCTAATATTAAAGAACCTATGTTCTGTAGAAATGAAGGTCTATATCAACTCTGATTCAAGCTTTACATTGCTGATGGAGTTGTACTCATTTTTAATTTCAGCAATTTTATATTTTAGGTGGATTTTCATAGGGGCAGGGGTTTAACACATTGTTGAGAGACAATTGTAAAAAATTTCAGCCTAGTTCTAGAGTCTGTATTTTTTAAAGTTCCAGGAACTTCTTGGTGGGATAGTTTATTTTCAGTTCAATCAGTTCTTCCTGAAACTGAACCACACTTATAGAATAGATGAGAATTCAGATATATTTTGAGGTTTTCTTTAAAGGAAGTTGGAGACACTTAAAGCATGATTTGAAATCATGTAAGTCACCGAGTCCTTTATGAAATGATGGGTTCCTTCTACCAGACAGCTCTGTAATTCTTTTATGTCTTTGATTCTATTGAACTCAAGCCGGGTCACAATAGTAAAATGAGTACATTCTCCTTTTGCCTTCTGTGAAGTCTATAAGCCCAGTTTGAGTTTGAAATTTGTACTTCATTAAGTAAAGACATACTTTTAAAATTCTGTGACTGTAGTTTCTGGTGCAGTATATTCAGATATGTTCGTCAGGTTTAATAATCCACTGTCTTATCTTGTAAGCTCCTGAGGTACATCCATCTTTCAGTCTTTTAACTACAGAAGCTCTTGACTTGAGATACCAGCTCAATGAAACTGAAATTTAGTTTGTTCTGATACACATTCTATTTCTTTATTTTTGAACTATCTCCAAGCTGTTAAAAAACTGATTTGTAACAGCATGGAAAAAAAAAACATATTGGTCACTTCATCATGTTGTTTAATGAAACTGATTTAGAAGATAGGTTCAGAGCTGTATTTAGAGCATAAGTTTTCTGTCAATGGAGTCTGAAATTAATGAATTGCCTTTTTGTTTAAAAGCATTCAAAACTTTTTTTTTAATTGTATGGGGTCATATTTGGTAATGAGAATTTTTCTGTGTTTAAGCCACACTTAACATTTTTTATGGAAGCTTGTTAGGTCTAATTATTGTCACTATGAAAAAGTGAGTATTAACCATTTTGTCATTGTTGTTACTGTTAAAAGTCTCAAGTTGAGTGTGATTTGACACTCAGGACTCGAATTGGTTTCTAAGCTGTACCTTAGTCCTTTACAACACCAGTGCTCAAAGTTGGCTGCCCAGTGGAATCACCTGTGGAGTTTTCAGAACTTCTACTCCCTCTTTCCCCATCCCCCAGAGTTTCTAATTTAATTGGTATAGGGCGTGGTCTGTCTACTGAGGTTTTAAAAATCTCTCCAGTGATTCTGATGTGCCACAGAGTTTGAAAACTGCTGTCCCACAGAATAAGTCATGAACTTATAATGTATAAAAGTACCAGAGAGCTTTTTCAAAAAATGATTCCTGGACTTTACACGCAAGCATAGAGATCCAGTCAGTCTGGGGCAGGATTCAGGAATCTGTCTCTTGGAGCAGCAGCCCAGATAACTCTGATGCAGTAGACCCGGGGGTCACAATTTTTTAAAAAGGTGTGTTTTAGGGTAAACCTACAAGGTGTGTCTCATAATAGGGGGATTCTCTGGACGGTTCCACTAATATTATTATTTGATACTCCTAAAATTAAATGGTATTGAAGTTCCCCCAAATAATTTTTAATCAAAACTGAAGTTGTAGTAACTTTCTTGGCTGGTCTGTGGGATAGTGCTGTACTTCGTGTCTTTGCTTTACAGGCTACCTCAGGACGGGGGACTAAAAGAACATAAAGTGATTTAGAAAGAACTTTTTTTTTTGAGATGGAGTCTTGCTCTGTCTTCCAGGCTGGAGTGCAATGGTGTGATCTTGGTGCACTGCAACCTCTGCCTCCCGGGTTCAAGCGATTCTCCTGCCTCAGCCTCCCTAGTAGCCAGGATTACAGGCATGTGCTATGGCGCCTGGCTATATTTTGTATTTTTAGTAGAAACGGGATTTCACCATGCTGGCCAGGCTGGCCTCGCAAACTCCTGACCTCAGCCTCCCGAAGTGCTAGGATTTTGTATTTTTAGTAGAGATGGGGTTTCACCATGTTGGTTAGGCTGGTCTTGGACCCCTTGAGTGCTGTTCACCACCACAGGGTTAGCCACCCGCCTTGGCCTCCCAAAGTGCTGGGATAACAGGCACTTAAACAATGAAATTTTAAAAGCTAGCTTAGCTGTCAGTGGGAAAATGTGCTGTGCAAAATGATTAGATTCTGAAGTAGTTCTGTGGTAAAGGGTATTTGTTAGTTTAACCCGAAGCTGTGTTTTATTAGAGTGTGTGCAAATCATTTACACAAATGATTGAAATGTATAAGAGACATAATATAGTCATAGACATTGAAATGTATAGGAGACAAAGTTTTATCTTTCAGTGTTTCTTCATTATGACTGTAAAAGTGTGGAGCATAGTATTTTTCCACATCTTTAGCAAAAGAAATTCATATTAGAAAAAATGCCAAAATGATACAAATGTGTAGTTTAATAAGTAATTTTTTTTTTTTTTTGCAATCCACTCCTTAGTGATAACTACTACTAAAAGTTTGGTGAGTGTTTTAGGAAAAAAAAAAACATATTAAAAGAATTCACGGGCTGGGTGTGGTGGCTCACACCTGTAATCCCAGCACTTTGGGAGGTCAAGGCGGGCAGACCATTTGAGGTCAGGAGTTCGAGACCAGATTGGCTAGTGTGGTGACCCCATCTGTACTGAAAAATACAAAATTTAGCTGGGCATGGTGGGACGCGCCTGTAATCCCAGCTACTGCGGAGGCTGAGGCAGGCGAATCGCTTGAACCTGGGAGATGGAGGTTGCAGTGAACCAAGATCGTGCCACTGCCCTCCAGCTTGGGTGATTGAAATTCTGTCTCCCAAAAATAAACAAACAAACAAATAAATAAAAGAAATATAAGTTACTAATGAACGTTTCTTGAATTCCTTCCAGGGACATAATTAACTGTTTTCTTTAGTGGTATAATCAGCCATAATGTTGTGGCTTTGGATGAAAACTAAACTTTAGAATTTATTTAAGTCATAATATAAACATTGTATGAGAATTTTCTAAAAATAATTGCCTATTTAGGTGCATAGATAAATTTCGCATTATTTGATGCTTGCCCAGCTCCTCTTCCTACATCCCCTTGTCTCTCCTCCATCATATGCTTAATTGCTGCATCTGTTTCTTTTTGGAGGTTCTGTAGTGCAGGTGCTGCTAATGGCAGAGCTAGCCATGATTTACTTTGCCGTGTGTAGGGCAGGTGCTTTCAGCCCTAATCACTGACTTCTTCTGAACTCTGCAAAATACACTAACTGAAAAGTCATGTTAGGCAGCACAAAAGTACCGTATATGATGACAATATAGCTTCGTTGGATGGCTGAGATACTGTTAACAAATGGTTTGAATGATTTCTTGAGGAAAATGAAGTACTCGATTAAATTATCCAATTAATCCTCTTTACCCTCAAGTTAATCGTTGAGTTGGTCTTGTTGGAATTTATATACTTAATTAAGAAATAGTGGAGAATTTAAATGTAAGGTAATTTGGCAAAGATTATAGGAAAATAAAAGATAGGTTATTACTCATGCTAGTTTCCTTTTTTTATGTGAAAGTTCTGAATTGCTTATTGAAAAGACTAAGGTTAAATATTCAATTCCCTTGCAGAAGAGGATGCGCGCATGCTTCACCTACTTTATTGCTGGATGGCACTGTGTGCTCTTGGGCTGCCCTACAGATGGGATCTCTTTGGTGGTTAAAATGTTTTGTGGCCATGTTTCTGGAGAAGGCTTTTTGTGTTCTTTTCTAATGTTTGTAATAGCACATGTTACTTGTTGCCAAGTACATATTACATTTTATATTGTACTTATTAGTAGGAGAATATTTTAATTTCAATGCAATGCAAATGCTTTTTTCCATTATAAGGCAAAATCTCAGAGAGAAAGTGGTGGGGGGAGAGACAATGAGTGACGTACGTGTGTGTGTATGTGTAATTAATTTTAAGCTTATTGTTGAATTAACTTCTCTTTATTTGGTAACCTTCCTGTATAGGCCCCTAGGGTAATGGTTAGGAAAACCTCAGTCTCTCTCTCTTGTGTGTGTGATTGTGTGTGTATAATTGGTTTCAAAGCTTATTGTTGAACTCACTTCTTTCCATTTGGTAACCATCCTATATAGGCCTCTAGAGTAGTGGTTGGGAGCATGGACTCTGGAGCCAAACTACATTGATTTAAATCCTAAATATACTACTAAGTAGCTGTGACCCTCAGGTAGCTCATGAAATGATCTATGTTTTAGTTTCCTCATTCACTAAATGGGAATAATAATAGTGTTTGCCTCCAAGGATTGCTGAGGATTAAAATGAATTAATTGTTGTTAAGTGCTTATGGCAGTGCCCACTATATAGTAAGCACTAAATAAGTGTTAACTTTATTACTGCATTATTCCATTACCTTAGTTTCTCCTTTTATTTTCTTTCCTTCAATCCCTCGTTGCCCATTTTCAGTTATTACTACATTACTTAGCCATGCATGTCCTGCCCTAGGAGCCCATTGGTTGTAGCAAAAACTGATTTTTACCAAAAGCCTTTACTTTTTGATAGTCTTGCAATTATGAAGTCTTCCTGAGGTAAGAGTCTTACTTTGCTACTGCTTTTTTTAATAAAAAAAATAAATTAGGGTAATGTGCATGCTAAAATACTTCAACCAAAATTAAATGAAACCTTGCTGATGGCATATTTCTTATTGTAAACATCCATGTGAAGCTTATGGATTCTGGCTGCTTCTTAGACTCGGCAGATAACTGAGATAACTTGAACGTTTAGGAATGACCTCTTTGATAGTCAGCTGTGAAGCAAATCTGAGCATTTCAAGGAAAAGTACTCCAGTGCACATTGACCTCTTTCACTAAAAGAGATCTTGACATAACTGAGGTTCAGACCTTTAGCCTTAAATTGGTGAAAATCAGTTCACTGAAACAAAGGTCAACGTGAATTACTATAGCCAGCACATATTACTCACTACAAGTAAAACTGTTATTCCCTTTATTGACGTCTTGTTTTGTTTTTGGTTTTATCAATAAACTCCTCTTGACTCTAAACTACATCATTTCTCAGGAAATGATTTCTGATTTCCTGATTTCTTAGGAAATGATGCAGTTTCCCACATACTCTCAAGCATGTCCTATATACATGAAGGATGTGAAAACTCAAGAGATGAAAAATTTTTTAAGGTGATTCATAACAATGGTATTTGGATTTTGTCCCTGCCCAAAATTTATATTAAGAACAATCTAAGAAGACACATGACATTGTTTTCCTCCTTCTGTTTTTTAAACATAGACCTTCTTTTTTCCTCATGTAATCTCAAAACATGTTCATGTCCTTCCTTTCCTTTCCCTTCCTTTCCTTACCATCCTCCCTCTCTTCTTTCCCTCCTTTGTGATTCTTTAACCTCCTTATTTTCTTGCTGCAGTAAAGTTGACCTTACAATTTGGGGACTAGGATAAATTCCAAATACTTGTTATTTTTGAGCATCTTGATTAATAACAAAAAAAAGTCAGTCACCATTCTAAAGTAGGCCTGAGACGAAAGCAAGGTTAGTGAGGGGAAGAGGAAGCAAGACAGATTTTTTAAAGTGATGCATTGGGGTAGCGACTTCTCTTAGGTGCTCATGTTGCACCATTTTAAAGGTGGAAGTGATTACTTTTAGGACAGTGTCAAGAAATACAAAACCTGTAGATGGGAACTGTTTTAGGAACTTCCATTGGTCTTTGTTCTTTCTCAGTTTTGTCCTCTCTATTTGTTCTTAGGAGGTGGTTTTTGAACAATGATTTTCTTTTAGTGGTTAGGACTATGAAGTTCATGCCCCAGGGGAAGAGACTGATAACATGAAATCATTATTGTCGTGGGAAACACAGACCTAGGTATTAGAACAGGATACACTACAGTCATCTGTATATGAATCCACTTAATGTGACATGAAAGGGAATTTTCCTGACCACTATCATGTCTGGCTTCATGTTCAGACATTCTTACCGAAAAACTCATTTAATCAGAGGTTTCTCTTGTGAAGGAATTTTTTTTTTTGGCCCAGGTTTTCAAGATTCCATCAAATATCCATGTAAGGTTTTTAGATAAACGAAAAAATCCTTCATAGTTTTGAGAAGCAGTGATGACTTTTTCACTAGAAATAAAAATTTCAGGTTTTATGGTTTGTTTCTTAAAAGTATATAATTTAAATAATGATCTCTTTTTTAAATATTTATTTTTTGCTGACTCCTTACTTTGTGACTTTATGTTATAATCTTCTTCGTGCGTGAATAACAATGGTTTGAAAAGGAACAAAAAGGAATCTAAAGAGGATATTTCAATTTGTCCAACAGTGTTCAATTGAAGCCATTTTTTAAAAAAAATTTCAAACAAGCACAGTGACTTGATTTTTTCCCCCCTATGTTATCATCTAAGAGTGTGTTTTTAATACAGTTTGACCATAAACCAGAAATTTCAAAGTCAAATGCTTAACTGTGCCAGATGGGTAATTAAAATAAGTGAACTGAGTCAGATGAAAAATAATAGGAAATGGTGATGGATGTGAACTAAAAAGCCCACATCCTGTCTGAGGAGAGAGTCACTAGTCTCTCCAGCCATGTGCTACCATGTGACATTATGATCCCAGTGCAGTGATGTGCTGGTAAATGTTTAACAACTGGTTGATTAAAACAAGAACAACAACAACAACAAACTGTAACATGTAGCATTTGCCAGTTCTCATGGTGTAAAGACTCCCACATAGCTAATTTCAAGCCTCTACTATAATTGTCACTGAATATGTTTAGAAAGGATACTAATAATTGGCTCAATGAACAAGTACAAGCTACCTCCAGTACACCACTAGCTCCAGTGTAGCAAGGTTTGCAATTTTTGAAGAAAACTTTTTTTTTAATATAAAAATCTCTTGGATTTTAAAATACTGTGTAGTCCAACCCCCCCCCCCCCAAAACCAAACACATTAATGAACTAAATCATGCTTATCAATTGCCAATTTACAATCTCTGAGAGTAAACTGATAATACTTCTTGGAAATCTTATTAGAAATCAATTTTGCTATTTTATGGTCAAACTGCAGATGTCTAATCAGTGGTTCCACTGGCATTTTTTGGAATCCACATTATTTTTACTTTTTTACACACAAAATGCACTGTTATCAACAGTGTTTTAATGTATGTTTAGTATTTATATAAGGTAAAAATTAGCAGTTCAGAAATTATTCTTTGATTAATTAAAATAGCCAGTATACTTGGAATTTCTAAATCTGACTAAACCTGGCTTGCCCTCTGTGGGAATTGTTTTTCCTAGATGCATTATTTGTATTAGTGGAAGATGGAAAACATCAGTCTAATTTATTGAAATTATGACACGATTATATAGCAAAACCCTAAGTAAGCTGTTTTGTCTGTATTTTCTTGGATGATATTTTTAAAAATTATATTTTACAATTATTCTTACTTTTGAGTATTTTCAAAGCGCTTTTGACAATGTTACTCTGAAGTCATACAGACAAGGCTGTGAGGAGGTTAGTGATTCAAAAACTCTGCCCCCTTCGGAACTGTCTAGCCCTCCAATTGTGGTTAAAGGGTAAATGGAGAATATGGCTAAGATAACGATAATTGCTCGATGAATATGAGAATTGACACAACAAAGCAAAGTGGCTCCTTAAGAGTTTTATCATATTACAGTCTTCTCACATATAAAACATAGTTGTGGGTATGTTAGAATGCAGACCATATGCAAATGTGCTGAATTAGGGACATATGAGTATATGGATGTATGATATAGTATGTCATCAAAGGCTGATTGTGTTAGTCTACCTTTGAGGTCTCTTAGGGTTGACGTTGAAAAGCCCAAACATGTCTACAGTTTGGTGCTTAGATCTTAAAAGCCATCCAGTTACTGCCATGTGGTCTGTTGTTGATGAGTTCTGACCATGATTTAAGTTAGAGAATTTCTGAAATCACTTTCCTTGATTTTATTCTCTGGTGAGATGCATTAGTAAGAACAGAGAAACAATTATCCAGGTGTTCGTGTGTGTAGTGAGATATTCTCATTGTTTCTGTTCCTGTGAAGTGATGGTCATAAAATGACAGTTATATTTAACAAAAGAATCTTGTATAAGTTTGGGAAGGGGGCAAGAAGGTATGAAAATAACATAATTGTCATGCAAGCTCATGTTTGAAGTAAGTCTTCTAGGCCTGTTTTCAATTAGACTGTGTCCCTCAGCTCCTCATGTAGCACTGGCTATTATTATTATTATAATCTCAGCATATCATCTCTCTAAGTTACTGGGTTTTATAGTGTTTAGTATGTGTCTTTTCAACTAGACTCTATATTCCATGAGGACACAGAATCATCTCCTTTCACCACTCTATCTCAGCACCTAGCACAGTGCTTGAATGAAGTAATAAGTATTTGCTGAATGAAAAAAATGAAATATACATAAAAGATTTTTGAAACTTTCAAATAAAACAGGATTAATATATGAGAATATAAAATGTGTTTTCTCTCATTTGCTATTCTTCAGGTTGGTTTTTAAATCATTGAGTTTGTTTAATTAATTAGTACAGCAATCCTTGGCATTGTGTACCTGTATTCTTTGCATGAATTTTTGCTTGAAGTGTAAACACATAACACATATTTTACCTGCTGGATCATTTGGTCACTGAAATAATGCATTTCTTGTCCTATTCCACACTTGGCTTTGCACCCTTCCGTGGAACTCTCGTGAGATAGACCACTTTAAGAAGAGTCATCACTAAAGAACTTCATCATGTACTGTGTAGTCTAGCGAGTCTCCCCTGTTGTTTTGGGAACCATTCCATAGATGCTCAAGAGAGCAGTGTAGTGCGACATGGCCAGAGAAGGACTGTGCCAGCTGTGTGGTGGATCATACAAATAATCATCAGATTCACCATTACATTCTTGGATTTTGGTTAATCAGAATGATCAGATGTAGGCAGAGTGTCTAAGTTAATTTATTTTGTTTTCATGCTGGGGCTTGGTTCATGAGCTGTTGTGATATGTGGGGTAGCTCTGTTACTTAATAGTTCTAAGAAAATGCCTGAAATTCCACTAAGAGAGCTTCATTCTTTAGCTGTAGGGAAAGCTTTTGAATCTTTATTAATTTTTTATTAAAGTATGTGTAGCCCTGGAAAGGGTAACATCATGAATAACCTTTACTTGATTCCATTTTTGGTGATGTGGCTGTGCATTCCCACTGTTGTTCTATTTCTTTCCTCTTTCAGTGCCAAACTTAATATGTTATTTATATTTGAGGTTTCTACTTTCTACCTACTAATTATTTTCTTGATGCTTTGCATTAGATTGTACACTCCCATCCTGCTACTGATGATGCCTTTGATATACATTCAACATTCTACCTTCTAACACTCTCCTCCTTCAGCCTTTAGACACCACACCACCTGTTATTCTTCCCATCTGTTTTTTTTTTTATTCTCTCCTTGGTTGACTCCAGTGGTCCTGCCCTTGTCCTCTGCTTTCCCCTCCAATTACCCAGTCTTCTCATCCACTTCAGTGGCTTTATACTGTGTTAGTTTTCTATTGCTGCATAACAAATTATCAGAAATGCAACATGCAAGGTGCCTTCCAACAACATAAATTATTATTTTATAGTTTCTGTGTATCTGTTGTCTGGCAATGGCTTAGATGAAGTTTCTGCTCAGGTCTTAAAAGGCTGCCATCCAGGTATCTGCTGGACTGCAGTTCTCACTAGAACCTCAAATGTCTCTTCCAAACTCATTAGATTGTTGGCAGAATACAGTTCCTGTGGCTCTAGAGCTCATGGAAGTTGTATTTTCAAGGCCAGCAGGAGCATGACTCTCTGAGCTTCACCTTCTTTTAAAGGTTCCTCTGGTTAGACCAGGCCTACTCAAGATGATCTCTTTTTTGATGAATTTATCATTAACTGATTACACACCTAGTCATGGGAATGACATCCCATTGGTACAGGACGTATATATCAGAAGATGGGAATCTTAGTGGCCATCTTAGAATCCTGCCTACCACAAACTTCAGTGTAGATGGTCACTAAATATTCATTACTGTCTCCCTCATCATTCAGGGTTCCAGAGGCTGGATGGTAGCCACTGATGGGCATCTCCACCTGGACATCCCATCGACATTGACACCTTTAAGTAAATATCCCTTCCCCAAACAAACAACCCCACTCTAACCTAGCATATTTCTTCACCAAGAGAGCGATTTCTATAAAGTAAATTCACATTTCTTGTAAGTTCCAGAGTAAAAACATTGGAACTCTCTTTGTAACTTCTTGTTTGCTCCCTACAGTCTATTCCCAGATCTTGTGATTCCATCCTTTAAATGTCTCTCAGATTTGCCATTTCTTCTCTTTCACACTATTCATACCTTACAAAGACCTGTGCAAGCTGGCTCATTGTCTTGTGAGGAAGAGGAACAGTCTAAGGAATGCCTACATGCACTATATTCCATACTTTCATAGTTTTGTGCCTCCTCTCCCCTTGTCTTGAATAGTATAATACATTATTGATTGGTGTTGGCCAGCCTCAGTGGCTCATTCCTGTAATCCTAGCACTTTGAGAGGCTGAGGCGGGTGGATCACTTGAGGTCAGGAGTTTGAGACTAGCCTGACCAACATGGTGAAACCCTATCTGTATTAAAAATCCAAAAATTATCTGGAAATCGGCTAATTGAACTCAGGAGGCAGAAATTGCAGTGAGCTGAGATTGTGCCACTGCACTCCAATCTGGGCAGCAGAGTGAGACTCCATCTCAAGAAAAAAAAAGGAAAAAAAAAAGAATGATGTTGAAGAAACAGTAACAAAACAGCACCAGGACATAAAGGCAATGGTAATTAGAACTAGAGGAAAATGTGACAAATAGAGAACTGGAGAAGGTAGTAGGATAACTAAACAAAGGATGTGAAGCTCTTCCCAGAATGAATCGCTCCTGTGAATAAACAGCCTCTTGGGCTCCATGAAACAATGAAAGAAATCTACAGAGGTTAGAGGGAAGTAGCCTTTATTCAACTTGTTTGCTTTTGACATGCCTAGTGCTACCTCATGGAACCTATTGTTCACTCCAGTTACAGACTCATCCCATGCCCTATTCCTAGGCCAATTCTTTTTTTTTATTTAAATTTTAATTTTTTCATATTTAATTTTTAAACTTTTTAATTTCAATAGGTTTTGGGGGAACAGGTGTGTTTGGTTACATGAATAAGTTCTTTAGTGGTGATTTCTGAGATTTTGGTGCATCCATCACCTGAACAGTGTACACCGTACCAACATGTAATCTTTTATCCCTCGCCACCCCCCACCCTTTCCCACAAGTCCCCAAAGTTCAATGTATCATTCTTATGTATTTGCATCCTCATAGCTTACCTCCCACATATGAGTGAGAACATAGGATGTTTGGTTTTCCATTCCTGAGTTACTTCACTTAGAATAATGGTCTCCAGCCTGGGTGCAGTGGCTCACGCCTGTAATCCCAGCACTTTAGGAGGCGGAGGCGGGTGGATCATGAGGTCAGGAGTTTAAGACCATCCTTGCCAACATAGTGAAACACTGTCTCTACTGAAAAAATCAAAAAATTAGCTGGACGTGGTGGTGGTGGGCTCCTGTAATCCCAGCTACTTGGGAGACTGAGGCAGGAGAATCACTTGAACCCTGGAGGTGGAGGTTGCAGTAAGCCCAGACAGCACCATTGCACTGCAGCCTGGGTGACAGAGCAAGACTCCGTCTAAAAAGAAAAAAAAAATAAATGGTCTCCGACTCCATCCAGGTTGCTGTGAATGCCATTATATCATTCCTTTTTATGGCTGAGCAGGACACCACATAAACAGAATTAAAAACAAAATTCACATGATTGTCTCAATAGACGCAGAAAAAGCATTTGACAAAATCCTGCATCCCTTTATAATTATGATTAAAACCCCAGGCCAATTCTGACTTCAGGGAAGGTTTGCTATTTCTTTTCTCTACCCATCCATGGGTCTTTAGCATCATCATGCACTCAGTTATAGCCCCACAGGGTCTTGCTCCCTGAAGATTCCCTCATTGCTCCCTAAGCCACCTTTCATTTTTTCCTCACCCTGAATATGGGGCCTCAGTGCCTGACTTTGTTTCCTAACTCAGCCTCTATATTTATCTGTCTGACATGTGGGGGAAGGAAGAAGTGGAGTTGGTCTTTGTCACTCCAGTGGGCAGAGCCACTGAACAAGGCAAATTTCAGCCTGACCTTCTGTGGAGATGCTTTTCTACTATTGTATCTTTCTGTGGGAATTGTACCTAACTTTCCTCCTTTTCTCTTGAAGCATTTCTTCTTTAAATTCTTCAAATTAAAGGAAAGCAGTGTTATTCATTCTCTTTTACACAAGCCTCTGAGATATCACTGTGGCTCTCACATTCTTTTCATTCATTCCTTTGCCCCGTTAATCTGGATTTTGTCCTTGCTGCTTTATTGACACTGCATTTTAAGAATTATCTATGATCTCCTGGTCGTTAAATTTAATGGCTTGTCTCAATTTTTATTCTCAATGCTTTTCCAAACATGTGACTGTGACCACAATATTTTCCTAGTGGGTAGGCCCTTTCCCTTGTTTTTGCATGACTAAATTCTGTTTATCAAAAAGTGTTAGCTCAAATGCCAATTTTTAATCCCTTCTTGGTTTTTAAAAAAGTCTCTGTGGCACTGATTATTTCTATTCTGAATTATAAATGATAAATTAACCTTTCTGAGAGATGAAACTGTTTTATTAATTTTGGGATCTCCCACTACACTTAACAGATTGCCTTGCATATAATAATTACTTATTAAATATCTGTTAAATGCATGAAGAAAGTAATAAGCACAAGTAAGTTTCATTTTTAGAACTTTTCAAAGCTAGAGTTATAGAATAATGTTATATTTTATTCTACAAAAAAGTGTTTTGAATATCTGTTATCTAAAATGTAAAAAAATTTTAAAGAAGATACTTGAAACTGGACTTGCTATCACAGGAATAAATAAGCATGCCCTGTCATTGAATGTTGTTTTTCTACATTTCCACTTACTCATCACATTTTTTTTTAGTTGTTCATAACCACTCTTTAAGTCATGTGATTGACTGGGTCAGTGGTTCATGGTAAGAAATATGTTTGATGTATTATTCTCAATATGCTTTTGAAATTCTGTCTCTCTTTGCTGTCTGGTCTTCTGGCATTTGATATCCAGTTTCCTCATATGTCTGATTTTGATTGATATGGATGAGGAAAATTATTCTTAGTATAATGTGGATCTGTTTTCCTTTGAGTTCATAAAAAAATAAACATCAGTATGATTTGACTGTTGTTAGTGATAATTTAGAGGAATGGGTAATATGTATGTTCCTTTCATTAAGTTAAAAAATGACTGTAAGAGAAGAATTCTATTATATGTTTTTTCTTTGATAAGTAAATAAAAGTAGAGATTTTAAAATTATATAACAACTCTACTGGATTTTAGTGTTTACAGGGAAAATATTTATCAGTTGAAGTTTATTTCTAATTACATTGAGGTAGAAATCAAACCATATTTGCAGCAAAGTAGAAAACTTTGAATAGGTACTGCATTTTGTGTAATGTAATAATTAAGGTCAAATTTATCTGTAGAGGTTCACTTAATTGGAAAGGATGCTCAATCACTATTTTTTCTTTACCAAGTAGTAAACTCCAACTAAACTTTTCCAGGATCGGAGCCACTCAGAAATTTTGAGAAGTCTGATTCTGTATCTAATTTAGTATAGAATGCCAGAAACCAGGCTAGCTGAGTTCAGATCCTGGCTTGTCCACTTACTAGGCATATAACCTTGGGCAGATTATCAGACTGCTCAGTGCTTCAGTTTCTCAGCTCTAAAATGGGGTCATTGTAAGTACTTCTCCCATAAATGTGTGATGAGGATTAATGAGATAATTCACGTAAAACACTTAGAACAGTGTGCAGTGTTAGCTTTGATCAGTTGTAAATACTAGAAACAATGATAAATGTGGCACAGATGGGTAGAATACTGATTCTCTTTTTAATAGGGCATGGCCAATATACCTTGTGTCCTCTGGAGTCTTTTTTCCTCCTCCACCCTAGTTATTCTGAAAGAATCTGTTCACCTTCAGGTGTGAGGGACAAAGTGAAGCAAGTTAAATTTCAAAGGGAGTTTGACATGTAAAGTAACAGTATTAGGTTAGAAAGAGAGAGAGATGCCAGAAACTTAAAATCTCTTCCTGAGGCGAGGTCAAATTTTTCTTCTTGAAAGGTGTGTTCTCTATGAATGCTAGCCCCTTCATTTCTCTTTTAGTGTTTTTACTCCATAAGATATTTTAAGTTAGTAAATGAGTAAGGTTGAGCAGAAGGATGTGAGAATGTATTGATTTGTTAACAGCGTGTTTTCTAAGTAAGTACAGGGGACAGTAGAGGACTTCCAGTCCATTCCATTGATGTGGAGGGGCTTGCCTGGAATATAAAATGTGAAGCCAAGGATACAACCAAAGATACAAGTGTGAAGCTACTGACTACCAGGGTAAAAGGGGCGGGGAGCAGAAAGGCTGAACAGAGAGGAGGTAGTGGCATAGGGATGGCTTAGAGAGTACAGTGACGTGGGTTTGGGTCAGGATTTTTCCATTCGCCAACTGTGAGAGTTAGACAACATATTTAATCTCCTTGATCTTTAGTTTTTTCTTATAAAATGGAAGTTGTGGCCGAGCGTGGTGGCTCATGCCTGTAATCCCAGCACTTTGGGAGGCCAAGGCAGGTGGATCACCTGAGGTCAGGAGTTCGAGATCAGCCTGGCCAACATGGAGAAACGCTGTCTCTACTAAAAATACAAAAAAATTAGCCAGGCGTGTGGCAGTCGCCTGTAATCCCAGCTACTTGGGAGGCTGAGGCAAGAGAATTGCTTAAGCCCAGGAGTTGGAGGTTGCAGTGAGCCAAGATTGCACCATTGCACTCCAGCCTGGACAACAGAGCAGGACTCCGTCTCAAAAAAAAAAAAAAAGAAAGTTGTAATGTGACTTTATTTGCTTTCATTCATTGCCTGTTCTTATGCCATAATGACCAGGTGATTTAATTATAGAAATCAATGCCTTCCCATGACACTTAGAATAACATCACAGATCCTTACCCAGGCTTGGAAGGACCCATATGATATGGCCCTTGTGTACTTTCCTGACCTCATCTTGTACTACTGTCTCTTTTACTTACTAGGTTCCAACTACAGTGGTTCTCTTTCTGTTCTTCACAGTATGTAAGCTTTTTAGCATATTAAAGTCTTCTAACTGCTTGATCTCACTGCCTAGAAAGATTTCTTCTAGGCTGGGCACAGTGGCTCACACCTATACTCCCAGCATTTGGGAGGCCCAGGCGGGCAGATCACTTGACATCAGGAGTTCAAGGCCAGCCTGGACAACCTAGTGAAATCTTGTCTCTACTAAAAATACATGAATTAGCTGGGCATGGTGGCGTGCACCTGTAATCCCAGCTACTTGGGAGGGTGAGGCACAAGAATTGCAATAGGCTGCGAATGCACCACTGCACTCCAGCCTGGGCAACAGAGTGAGACTCTGTCTCAAAAAATAAATACATAAATACATAAATAAATAAATAAAGGAAAGATTTCTCCTAGATTTTCACATGCCTTATCCAGGTCTTAAAGATAATATCTTCAAAGAGGCCTCTACTAAACCCGTTAGTTTAAAAGAGCACCCTCTGTGATTCTGTTGCATTTTCTTTATAGCACGAATCATTTCTTACTATTTTCCTGTTTTTTGTCTGAATGTAGCTTACCCTAGAATATAAGCTTTATGAGAGTAGGACCATGTCTCTTTCTCCTTCACTGCTGTATCCCCCAGTACCTAGAGCAATTCCTGGCACAGAGTAGGTATGATATCAGTGTTTTTTTTGTTTTGTTTTTTTGAGAAGGAGTCTCGCTCTGTTGTCCAGGCTGGAGTGCAGTGGCTTGATCTCGGCTCACTGCAATGTCTGCCTCCTGGGTTCAAGCGATTTGCCTGCCACAACCTCCCATGTAGCTGGGATTACTGGGGGGCGCCACCACACCCAGCTTATTTTTGTATTTTTAGTAGAGATGGGGTTTTACCTTGTTGACTAGGCTGGTCTTGAACTCCTGATCTCGAGTGATCCACCTGCCTCGGCCTCCCAAAGTACTGGGATTACAGGCACCAGCTGTTGCACATGGATATATAATACATCCGTGTTTTTAAATAAAGTATGGAATGAATAAGGTGCTGATTGCACTGAAATAAATGTTTGCTCTTTAAAACTCCTCTTTTCTTTATGCTTTCCTATAAGACTGGGAAAGGTAACAGGAAGATGAGACCAGAGCATCTTATATTGTCACAAAGTAAGGAAATGCTAAAAACAAAGCCCCAACAATGACGGGTGGTATGTGAAGGGACACAGGTACCAGTGGAGAGAGGTCCCAGTGGCCAAAACTGGAATAATTTGATGAACAACAAAAAAGTGGTATTGAATTATAACCGAAAAACTATTTTTAAAAAAACGCATAACCATGCTGATATAAATAAATGATTGAATAAATAAATAAATAAGGGAGATACTCCACCCTCCAGAAGCAGGACCATAACTTTTTTTTTTTTTTTTTTCTGAGACAGAGTCTTACTCTGTCACGCAGGCTGGAGTGCAGTGGTGTGATCTCGACTCACTGCAACCTCCGCCTCCCAGGTTCAAGCAATTCTCCTGCCTCAGCCTCCTGAGTAGCTGGGATTATGGTGCCTGCCACCATGCCCAGCTAATTTTTGTATTTTTAGTAGAGACGGGGTTTCACCATGTTGGCCTGGCTGGCCTTGAATTCCTGACCTCGTGATCCACCCACCTCAGCCTTCCATAACTTCCTACCCCTTAAATATATGTTGCATGTAGTGACATTCTTCCCAAGAGTACAGTATGGAAAGGGGTAGGAAAAAAGAGTAATCTCACAGCAGAGAAAACTGATAAACGCTATCTCAGCCAGGCGATCAAGACTGACACTGTGTCCCTTTCATATGATGTGTTGAAAATGGTGCTTTTCTTTATGGTCCTTCTTTTAAAATGTCATAACTCCAGTCTAGTTATGGGTAAAACATCACAAAAATCCCAGTCGAGGAAAATTCTACAAAATACCTGATCAGTTTCCTCAAAACTTTCAGTGCATAAAAAATAAGGAATGTTTGAGGAACTGTCTGTCACAGTGAAGAGGAGCCTACAGAGACAGGATGACTAAATATAATGTGGTATCCTGTGTGGGATCTTGGAATAGAAAAAGGATATGAAGTGAAAAGTCAGGAAATCTGAGTATATGGGTTTTAGTTAATGATAAGTCTCAATATAGGCTCTTAAATTGTTAAGAAGGTACTTTGCTAATGTAGGATGTTAATAACAGGAATACTGGCTATGGAGTAGTTGGGAATTCTCTATACTATTTTGGTTAGTTTTTCCAAAAATTGAGCACTATTCTGAAATGTTTATTTCAGATAAAATTCAAATAAAAAGTTATGACTATTTTTTCCACGATTCTGTATTGTTTTGTTGTGTCATTTAAGTGCCGATTCATCTTCTATTGTTATATACAGATGCCATAGCTTATTTAACTTACACCCATTCTTGCACATTTAAATTGGTTCTAGTAGTTTGTACCTACATCTTTGATCATCCCTTTGGTGATAGAGGAAGGGCTATTTTTGACATGGAAACTTTATCTTCTCTTGTTTGATACGATTTCTGATTTCTTCTCTAATTTTTCTTGGTTTTCCCTTAGGTTAGGACTTTAAATATTTTCTATATGCTGATGAGTCCAGTCTACTTGATTATATCACAGGCATCTCAAATTCAACATATTCAGAGGTGGGCTCTTACTTTCTTTCCCCTTCAATTACTCCTCTCTCTGATTTCCTTTCCTCTGTTAATGCTGTCGTAGTTTACCCATATATTCAGCAGGACTATGGGAGTTAAGTTTGGTTTCTCCTCTCTGTCACCATTCTATCTGTATCCTCTGCCCATACAATCTTTCACATTCACTGTTCTTAAAACATATCTTAAACCCATGATTTTTCCATGTCGACTGCTACCAACCTTGTCTGAGCTATCTATCATCAAATTATGCCAGACCTTTACAATATCCCTAATAGTCCCCTAACTCTTGCCTCTTTTTAGTGCATTCTTTGAATATAATTACAAATGCATGGGAATCCCTGCAAGTTTTAAATAGAAGAATGATTATACAATTTGTGATTGTTCTGAAATGATCATTCTGCAAGATGTGCAAAGAATGGCTCCTTACCATGACCTATAATGACTGGCATGATCTGGCCTCTGGTCTACCTTTCTATTTCATTTCATGTCAGTCTGTTTCTCACCGTGGTTTAGTTATATTGGTCTTCTTTCAGTTTCAGTCTTTCTCTATGCCAACCCCTTTCCTGCCTTTAAACTTTCACACATGTTACTCTTTGTTTTCCAATTTTATTTTCCATCTTCTTTCCCCATGGCAGGTCCTATAATTCTTTGTTTAGGTATTTTCTCTGCTATTCCAAAGAAGGCAAGACTATATCTTTTTCATTTTCCTATGTATACCTAGTACCTAAGCTTTACACATAGCAACACTCAGTAGTTGCTGAATAATTAAACAAGTAATTACCATTTTCATTCATTTGTTAAACAGTAGTGTTCAGGATCTGTGTTAAGTGCTATAGAAACATACAAAGGGTTTAAAATACATAAGTTTTACCTTGAAATAGCTCCTAATTTAAAAGAAGGGATAGGAGAAAATATAAATAATATTGGAGGAAGGCACTGTTGTAATAGTTTAAAGTTTTGTTACTAACCGTGTGTCCTCACATAAGCTATTTTTATTCTTTCTCTCTTTCTTTCCTTCTTTCTTTCTTCCCTTCTTCCCTTCTTTCTTTCCTTCTTTTCCTTCCTTCCTTCCCTCTGCTCCCTTCCCCTCCCCTCCCCTCCCCTTCCCTTCCCTCTCTCTCTCTTTCTTTCTTTCTTCTCTTTTTTTTTTTGAGACAGGGTCTCACTCTGTTGCGCAGGCTGGAGTGCAGTGGCACAATCTTGGCTCACTGCAACCTCCACCTCCCAGGTTCAAGCAATTCTCCTGCCTCAGCTTCCTGAGTAACTGGGATTACAGGCACTCACCAGCACACCCGGCTAATTTTTGTATTTTTAGTAGAAACGGGGTTTCAACATGTTGGTCAGGCTGATCTCAAACTCCTAACCTTGTGATCTGCCCGCCTCGGCCTCCCAAAGTGCTGGGATTACAGGCGTGAGCCACTGTGCCCAGCCAAGTTATTTTTATTCTATATTCCTTTATTTATCCATTTGTATATTAAGGAGTTTGACTATACTCTCGTAAGGCTTTGGTTCTCAACTCTGATGTGCAGTTAATACTACACTGGTTAAATTATTTTTTTTCCAAGTTTCCATCCCTGAAAAACTTGATTCATTTGGTATGCGATGGGTTCTAGGAATTCCATAGGTGATTGGGATGCATGGGTAGGTTAAGGAAGTAGTGAGCTAGCTCTTTCTAGCTTTGACATCTTACAATTCTAATTGTAGTGCAAGGATGACTGTGAAAGTGCAGCAGAAGTCAGATCAATTAAGTCTTTTATTCATTCAGGGGCAGGGAATATAACCTCTTGCTTGCTGGCTGAAGTTGGGGCTTAATGGAAATGATGATGTTGACATAGACTTTGAAGAATAGGTGGAAATGTGGGCAGATGGATGACTGCATTGTTGGTGTTCAGTTCAACTTAGTTGAAGGCCAGAAGACATACAAGGGAATGGGGGGAAAATGACCTGTTTTGGTGCTGTGGACCATAGTTCTAGTCTTGTTTTTCTCGTTTTACCTGTCACACTTGGTTGTCCTTTTGGAGATGAAAGATTGTATTATTGCTGCTGGATCCTTATTTGGTGGAAATGGAACATATGGTGACAGATACCATGGGACTGCTTTGGGAAATAATTGGGCATATTCTTCCTCAAGCCTTTTGAGGCTGTACTCTCTGAGATCCATTTTGACCACCCCATTGGTTTTCTGGTTAGAAACAAAGAATATCAGGACCCACTCTGTTATCTAAAATAGTAGTTTTGCTGTCAGGATGATTATTATTAAACCAAAGTTGGCTTTTTTGTTTAGATGAAACCATAAAAAGGCAACATTCTGAGTAAATTATATAGCATCCACTTGATGAAATAATAAGCCTAAGTTTAGGGAATGAAAGTAATGATCTAATGCAGTATTTAGAATGGGTATACAGTATGTAGTTATTAAACCAAAAGTCACATCCTGCATTCTTTTAATTTGTGCAAAATTTGTCATTAATTGCCCAGGAAACCTCTGATTTTTTTCATAATCACATCATAGCTATTGACTTTTTCTCCCTTCTCCTGCCTTAAAATACCTCCCTATAAATAGTAGATTACATTCAGATTTGTAATACCCCCTTTAAACATTGATTTGCTAAGTGTAGTCATGTTGCTCTCTTTTTTAAAAAATAGAATTTTTCCCCCAACTTTGCCTTTGAGTTGTCACTGACAAATCACACTTTGTTGTTTTTTGTTTTTATTTTTTTTGAGAATCCATTGCTGAGGCTAGAGTGCAGTGATCTCGGCTCACTGTAGCCTTGACCTCCCCAGGCTCAGGTGATCCTCCCACCTGTTTTGTTTGCTTGTTTGTTTCATATTTTTAGTAGAGATAGGGTTTTACTATGTTGCCCAGGTGGGTCTTGAACTCCTGGGCTCAAGTGAGCTATCTGCCTCAGTCTCCCAAAGTGCTAGGATTACAGACACGAGCTGCCACGCCTGGCCCACACTTTGTTTTTTCATGTCAGTTGGCTTAAAATTTTGTTTAATCCTTCTGCCCAGTATGAGCTTGCTAATTCTGAAATCCTTTTTGAGTTCATTAACTACCAGTGTATGAAGGAAATGTATACAATATTCTACTTGCAAACAGATTGAGAGATGTGTTCTGACTCTTCATTCAAACACATTATAGATGGGGTAGGGTCAGAAACACAGAAGTCAAAAATCGAAAAGAAAGAATAAGATAATGTGTAAGGAATGAGGTAGCCAAGCTGATATCCAGCCAAGAATCCAGTCCTTCCCCTATTCCTGGCAACTCTCTTAGATCAATTTAGGATTTATAAGTTGGCCTGTGATAATTTCATGTAGCCCTTGATGATGCTGATCTGTTGACTTTGAAATTAGAGAAGAAGAAATAACAAGGCTTTTGTGGTTGACTACTTGCACAGAATAACCTTTACTAATTTGCTTGTTGGCCTTCAGTAGCAACAGAGCCCCTTAGAGAGTGACATTCATCGTGATTTATTTGAATGAAAAAATAAATAAAAAGAACAACAACATAGCTAGATCTGAGAAGAGATCTCAGAATTCAGAAGATGTCTCCAATTTCAGGAAGGAGTGTCTTGGGGGAATTTACTGCTATTGCATCCCTTGTGTCTTTTTTTTTCCCTTTGGAGATGAAGTTTCGCTCTTGTTGCCCAGGCTGGAATGCAATGTCGCTATCTCGGCTCACTGCAACCTCTGCCTCCTGGGTTCAAGTGATTCTCCTGCTTCAACCTCCAGAGTAGCTGGGATTACAGGCATGTGCCACCATGCCCAGCTAATTTTGTATTTTTAGTAGAGACAGGGTTTTTTCATGTTGGTCAGGCTGGTCTTGAACTCCTGACCTCAGATAATCTGCCTGCCTTGGCCTCCCAAAGTGCTGGGATTACAGGCATGAGCCACCATACCCAGCCCCTTGTGTCTTTTTATCTGCCAGATTGTTAAGAGGAATAATAGAGTCCGAAGTGTATACCAAATTTGCCTTGTAAGCACATTGAAGATTACTTACTATTTTGCAGATTGTGTTCTGTGTTCATGCTCCCTGGGGTGGTGTTGCAGGACTGCTTCTGCTTCATCCAGAGCACTTGAGCTGTTCTCTGCTTACATATTTGTATATCAGGATTTTATGTATTATTGGTTGGATACAGTTCTGTTTTCTTTTTTTTTTTAATTTGAAAACCTTTGATTTAGCTCAAATGCCAAGACTTTATAGAGAATGTATCAGAAGATCAAAGAAGGTAATTTATATACCCACAGTCATGGAACTATTTAGAGGTCGACAGAGATTAGAAACCATCCAGGTTTCAACTGGCCATGTCTGAACTTCCTATCCAGGGAATTTTTGCTACAAAATGTTGATTTGATTTTCCATTTTGAAAGACACAGAAGTGATCTGTGAAATGGTGATTAGCACTAGGTGGCCCCAGGCAGCCCTGGAATGCTCCATGGTTCAAATGCCCAAGACCAGATGGAAGTCCACAAGTGGATGACTCAAAGTTTATTAGTTTTGCCACCTGGGCTGTACAGCCAAACCAGCTGCCACAAGGCAGTTCCAATTTTGACAGAGCAGTAAATGAACATAAAAGTGAGTTTAAGTCCCAAAAATAAAGTAAAGGAGAATGGCTGTGACAGCAAGGAGATTCATCCAGGCTGAGTCCTACTGATATTTCTTGTAGGAAGCACAGCTGCTGTGCCAGGTAGGGGCAAGAAAAGGTGTGAAAATCATGCCTTGAGTTGTTCCAGGAGCCAATCTCAATTTGGGGTATGTTTTAATGACTGGCTTCATGGGTTTTCCAATCACATCTGATGATCTAGAAAGGGAAAAACAAGCTGATGCTATATCATGATTATGTAATGTGGCCAGAACCACTTTTTATTCTTTTATAGAATTCATGGAAAATCATTTGATTATTTCCTTTCCATAGTTCTGCAGTGGTGGAACCATAAGTATTCATTGGAACATAAGATATTTGTGGCAGATCACCAGGAAGCAATTCATTATCCTCATATTATTATCATATTGAGTTGAGCTATTGTAGATTTGTCGAGATCTGTCCATGAAATACTACAATAGTCAGAAACTAACTCTAAGGTTTTAGATGACCACTTTAACAGACCTGCAGTTCTCAAAAACTGAATTGAGTATGACAGTGAGAGTGTGGGGCTAGGAGCAAATTGGGAGAGGTACAGTAATGTTTCTTTAAATGAGGATGATCCACTAATTAATTTTAAAAAGTCAAATACTCTTGATCTTTTGTGTCAGAATGCTTTGGGCCACAGGTAACAGAAGACCTGGCTAAACTGACTTAAATAAATGGAGGGTTATTATTATTACTTTTTTATGTCATCAGAAATTTAAAGGAATGTGGCTCCTGGCCTTGGTTCATCTGTCTACTCAGTGATGACACAGGCTCTTTTGGTGTCATCTTGGTGCAAAATAAAAGGAGATACATGCAGAGGGGGAAAAAATGTATGAGTTGCTGATGTATATTGCTGTGGGTTTGATGATAAAGGCTGGACCATGGTGCCATCTGCTTGGTCAACCTCTGCTTTCAGATAATCTTTTTAAGAGTTGAATGTTTACATGTTTATATTTCTCAATTGACTATTACTTAGTCTCATGCAATAATGTAACACCATTCTTCATTTGTGTAATAAAAGTACAAGTGCCTGTATATTTTCTAACTTGATGGACAGTTTTTTTTTTCTTCTACAATGACATGAAGTGAAATCACTTTCATAATATAACATTCTGTTTATCAGTATAGATAAACTAGCTGTTCTATTTTATTTATTTACTTTTTTTCCTGGTAGGTGGCGTGTTGTCCCACATAGCTGCAAATTATCTTATTTGTCAAAAGGAAGCAAAACGTTGGGGTACAGCTCATGGAAGTATTGTTCCTTACCAGGTAAGGCTACGGCAGTCCTGGGCTATTGTAATTTGCAGTTTTATATGATGTGTTTTTGGAAAATGATTCCTCTATATGCAAAAGTCCTGTAGCTTTTTTTGTAATGTATCTGTGTCTGCCTATAACAAGGTTTTGTTGTTCACTTTAAGTTCTGTTTTGCCTATTTCTTCATCAGAAAGATATCAGTAACAGGACCTTTAAATGGATCAAAGGAACTCGCTGAAAGTGAGTTACTTTTGGGCTCATATGATGGTTTTCTTTTTTTTTTTTCCACCCAAAAGAGGCACTGACTGTAGCCATTTTATAAAGCATGATTTGTTAACCATGTCAGTTATAAAACAAATGTTACCTACCCCATCCGACAATAATATTCTCACAGGATTGAAGTAAAATGAAAATTTGCGTGTGATGGTTCTTCATTTTTGGAACAAAGCAGATGGCTCAGGAGCTGCTGTTCTTTATTAAGTGTCTAAACTTGTCCTTAGAAATTCTTGACTTTGGCTAGTGTAAATGGATATGTGAAGTAACTGTGATCTTTCAAAAATAAAATTTAAAACAAAACCTAGCTCTTCTTCCAATCCCTAACCTTTGCTTGGTCTACTTACACCGTGTGTTGTTGTATTTATTAATGTATCTGCTGTATCTTCTGTACTCTATTGCAAGCGCTTAAGAGTAGAGGTGACTTTTTTATCATTGTATGTCTTCTCACAATCAATGGAAGCACATGTTGGTACTGTAGACATATCTGTGGAATGAATGAGTGAATTTTACTGGAGTCTTTTCAATGCTAGTGCTCTTGGGAGAAAACAAAAAAGTCAGCATTTTTCATTTACCAGGAAATTCATCAACCCTGCTAATCATCCTTTTAGCTTTAAGACATTATTTCCTTAGGCAAAACTAGTTTCTTTTCCATTTTTAAAAATCAGATTTTGAGGAAAGCACTGACCCAATATGAACCTAGGATTCTTCCCTCTCTGTTTATATTCGTGGCCCCTTACCTGAGGCATTACTATGATTTCACTGTAGAACTGCTTTTCAACACATTGAGTTAATCTTTAGATGTAATTACAATTGTGGAGGTATTTTCTCCAGTTCTTCTCCTTTGCCTCTACCATTGGTTTTATGACCGCCATTAATGACATTTTGCTTCCCCATTTCCTAGCTCTTTGTGACTGACCCTACGCTTCTAACCTGACCTGCTTCATTTCACAGAAGTCATTACATTTTTGAATTGGCTAGAGATCATCAGATTTCATCTTCTTGTTTTTCAGATAAGAAATCTCATACCTAGATTGGGCAGATGGATTCCAACTATGGTCCCCTGCCTCCTCATTGAATATTCTTTCAGATCCTGCTACCTTTGACAAGAAAATGTGATTTCAATTCCTTTTATCAACTCTACCCCTTCCAAGGGTCTCCATCAAACTTGCTCCTAGGTCAAGGGTCTGAGCAACTACATTTATACTCGTCATTGATAATAGAGGTCTTTCTCAAGGATATTTTAACAGATGTTGGAATCTATGTGAAATCATCTCAAATAATGGAAGTGTGGCGTTTAGTCTTTTATTTATTTATTTGTTTTGAGACAAAGTCTTGCTCTGTCTCCTAGATGGGAGTGTAGTGGCACAATCTCAGCTCACAGCAACCTCTGCCTCCCAGGTTCAAGTGATTCTTCTGCCTCAGCCTCCCGAGTAGCTGGGACTACAGGCATGTGACAACATGCCTGGATACTTTTTGTATTTTTAGTAGATATGGGGTTTTACCATGTTGGCCAGGCTGGCCTCCAACTCATGATCTCAAGTGATCCACCCACCTCAGCCTCCCAAAGTGCTGGAGAGTGCCACCATCCCTGGCCTAGCCTTCAGCTTTTGATGTACATGGGGAAAGCATTTCTTAGTTGGAAGGTTCTCTAGTATAATTCCAAATCCCATCACTAGGTAGGCGTTCACTACGTTCAAAGATTAAGTTTATAGTTTATTTTTTGCTCATTTTGAAAATGGAATGTCATTTTAAAAAGCTTTATATAGACCTCAGCTATCCCTTCTGGGCATGTGCACCTAGACTAGAGTTCTGGCATCTTGGGTATGCCCTCAATTATTTCACTATGTGGTAAAAAAAAAAAAATTCAGAACGTTGGCTTTTATTTTGGAAAGGAAAAGACACAGGACTCTCTCGCTCTCTCTCTCTTCTCTCTCTCCTTACCTCCCTCTGTGTGTGTGTGTGTGTGTGTTTGTGTGTGTGTGTTTGTGTGTGTGTGGTGTGTGGTGTATGTGTATGTATCTGTGTCTGTGTTTGTCTGTTCTTCAATGATAGAATTGTGCTTTTCCTGGTTGAATTGTGCCATTCACATAAAGTGGATACTATGCTTATTTGATTTTAGTTGATTGCAGCTTTGTTATCTGTAAGAAATAAGAAATCTACCAGGGTATTTCCTCAAGAGCTCAGAATTAATTTGTTTCCTCTTCTAAAGAACTAGTTCAGCACTGTGATTAAGGAGTAAATGCAAATTTAGCTGAAATGAAACTAGCATACCAAGATGGGCCCTAGATATGCTTAGAGACCACGGCCTGTTTTCAATTTTGAGAATAGATTGGGGGAATATTTTTGTGGGTGAATGCCAGGATAATTATAATTCAGTTTTCTGTAATAATTGCAGCTTTGCGTCTAAGTTAAGTTGTCTGAGTTTTGGGCTGACTGTCTATAATGGAAGACTCTGATGGTCACAGGAGTTACTTAAGATGCCCAGCTCACTCTCCTCAATTCTTGTTGAACCCTATCTGAAAGATAATATACCTCGAATGCATGGAATGTAAATTTCAGAAAAGTAGTGATCCTTGTTTCGCGTGTTATTTTATAAGCATGCAGTTCTTAACTTCTCAGATGGATTATCCACTCATGACCTTTTCTTCCCTATTCTTTGTCTGCCAGCTTTTTAAGATTAAGTAAGTTATATAAAGGTAGACAAAGCTGAGATAATCATTTTGCTACTTGTTGAACATATTGGTGGATGCTTTTCTGAGAATTCAGTTTTATATTTATTTATTTATATATTTAAGAGTCTGATTCTCACTCACTTTGTGGTCCAGGCTGCGGTGCAGTGGTGCGATCATAGCTTATTGCAACCTCTACCTGCTGGGTTCCCAGTAGCTGGGTTCCTGAGTAGCTGAGACTACAGACGTGAGCCACAGTGTCTGGCAGGTTTCAGATTTTTATGAAAAGTTTTAGATTTCACAGCTTCTTTTGTTTCCATTTCTAGTGGACCCTGCCACAGAGAAGCATTTAGCCCAAGCGATTAATGGTACATAATATTTCTGTTAATACACACACACACACACACACACACACACACACACACACACATATTTTTGAGATAGAGTCTCACTCTGTCACCCATGCCGATGTGCTGTGGTGTGATCTTGGTTCATTGCAACCTCTGCCTCCCAGGTTCAAGTGATTCTGTTGCCTCAGCCTCCTGAGTAGCTGGGATTAGAGGCACAAGCCCCCATGCCTGGCTAATTTTTGTTTTTTAGTAAAGATGGGATTTCACCATGTTGCTCAGGCTCATCTCAAACACCTGACCTCAAGTGTTCCACCCACCTCGGCCTTCCAAAGTGCTGGGATTACAGGTGTGAGTCACTGCATTCAGCCCATGTTAATATTTTTAATGCATAGGTATGTTTTCCAGTCCTTTAAACAATTATACTTAAAGACAGGAAGCTTTTAGAGATGGGAGAGGAGGGTGCAGAGAAAAGCAGATAGCTGGATTTCAAAAATAATATATTTTATTATGTAGCATAGTTGTCTGTGGGGCCACTGCCCTTTAGATACATGCCTAACAAGATAATTCTCTTAATTTCCTAGCCTGCATATATCTAAAACTCTCATCCATATTTCTTAACCTTCTAGGAACCTTCATTTGCATGTCCTCCTTTGCTTGTGACCTACACTGACCTCTACCTGTCTCCAATATCATAGAAGATCCATTCACAAATACACTCATGAGGACAGGAGACGATACTGAATATAATGGAAAAAATGGAATTTTTATTTACTCATTTTTAAATTAGAGTTTAGAGCATACAAGTGCAGGTTTGTTACATGGAAATATTAGGTAGTGGTGAAGCCTGGGCTTTTAGTGCAGTCATCACCCAAATAGTGTACGTCATACCCAATAGATACTTTATCATCCCTCACTCCCCTCCCACCTCCCACATTTTTGAGTCTCCAGTGTCTGTTATTCCACTCTCTATGTTCATATGTACATGTTATTTAGCTCCCATTTGTGAGAACGTGCAGTATTTGACTTGCCATTTCTCTTTATTTTTCTGTCTTTCTTTCTTTCTTCTTTTTTTCTTTCTTTCTTCTTTCTTTCTCTTTCTTTCCTTTCTTTCTCTCTTCCTCTCTTTCCTTTCTTTCCTTCTCTTTTTTGAGGTGGAGTCTTGCTCTGTTGCCCAGGTTGGAGTGCAGTGATGAGATCTCGGCTCACAGCAATCTTCACCTTCCTGGTTCAAGTGATTCTCCCACTTCGGCCTCCTGTGTAGCTGGGATTACAGACGAACACCATCACGCACAGCTAATTTTTTGTACTTTTAGTAGAGATGGGGTTTCAGGGTTTCACCATGTTGGCCAGGCTGGTCTTGGACTCCTGACCTGAAGTGATCTGCCCACTTCAGCCTCCCAAAGTGCTGGGATTATGGGCCTGAGCCACTGTACCAGGCCATTTTTTATTTTGTTTTGTTTTTTTGACAGAGTCTTGCTCTGTTGCCCAGGCTGGAGTGCGGTGGTACTATCTCAGCTCACTGCAACCTCTGCATCCGAGTTCAAGTGATTTGCCCTGCCTCAGCCTCTCCAGTAGCTGGGATTACAGGCCTGCACCACAACATCTGGATACTTTTTGTATTTTTAGTAGAGACGAGGTTTTACCATGTTGGCCAGGCTGGTCTCGAATACCTGACCTCAGGTGATTCACCCATCTTGGCCTCCCAAAGTGCTGGGATTCTAGGCAAGAACCACTGCACCCAGCCTGACTTGCTGTTTCTGAGTTATTTCACGTAAGATCATGGCCTCCAGTTCCATCCATGTTGCTGTAAATGACATAATTTTACTCTTTTTTAATGTCTGAGTAGTATTCCACAATATAGATATACCACGTTTTCTTTATCCAGTCCATTGTTGACAGGCACTTAGGTTTATTCCATGATTTTGTTATTGTGAATAGTGCTGCAATAAACATGTGAGTGCAAGTATCTTTTTGATATAATGATTTCATTTCCCTTGGGCAGGTATCCAGTAGTGGGATTGCTAGATTGAATGGTAGTTCTATTTTTTAGTTCTTTGAGAAATCTCTATACTGTTTTCCATAGAAGTTGTACTAATTTGCATTCACACCAACAGGGTATAAGTATTCTCTTTCTCCACGTCCTCACCATCTGTTCTTACATTTTAAGAGCAGTGTTGTTTTTTTTTTATAGATGAAATGTATCCAGTCTTACAGTAGGAGGCCTCACCTTTCTAACCATACCCTTTGATTGTTACCAGGGAGTTTCACTGTCCTGAATAGCACACAACTCTCATCTTCTGCCTCTGTCTCTCTTTCTCCCCTTCTCCTTTCTGGCTTCAGAGGTCCCTTGTCTCTTTTCTCCTATTTAAGAGCAATGAATTCCTCTAGTCTTCTATGAGTTTTATGCTCTGTCTAGTGCAGGTACAGTTTTTATGCCCACAGATCTTTGGGTAGCTACCACTACACTAAATGCTTAACAACTGAGTTTTGATATGCAGTGAACCCCTTCCCAAGGGGCAAGCTGATGTGAGGATCTAATAGAAGCCCACTAGACTGTGTTCCGGGTAAGACCATCTGTCTCCCAGCCCATTCCTTCTGCAGCAGGAATTGAGGAAGCTCACAGTTTATTGTGCTTCTGGTAAAACCACAACTCCTTCAGCTACAGTGTTGCCCTCATGACAGGGTAAATTGCCTAACAGGCCAGTCTTGAGAATAAGAGTATAACCTTTCCTTAAAAAGACTCCTAGAGCCAGTCATGGTGGCTCACGTCTGTAATCCTAGCACTTTGGGAGGCTGATGTGGGAGGACTGTTTGAGCTCAGGAGTTTGAGACCAGCCTGGGCAATATAGTGAGACCCTGTCTCTCCAAAAAAAAAAGAAAAAAAAGAAAAAAAAAGAAGAAGAAGAAGCCAGGTGTGCTGACACAAGCCTGTGGTCCCAGCTACTCTGGAGGCTGAGGTGGGAGAATTGCTTGAGCCTCCCACCTGACCTGGGATGTTGAGGCTACAGTAACTCTGATTGTACCACTGTACTCTAGTCTGAGCGACAGAGCGAGACTATGTCTCAAATAAAATAAATAAAATACTACCAGAATGAATCACATCACTCCTTATACCTGTTTGCCTCAATTACAACCAGGACTCCAAGCCTTTTGGCCATCTGTTATCACTTGGACAATTTTCCCATATGGTTCTGTTAATCTGTCTTCTTTTTGACCCAGTAATTTCTCCAGTCATCAGTCTTTAGGCTGTAAAATCCACATAGAGTGCCCTTGAAACAGTCCAGCCTCTCCTTTCTTTAACCTCTCCTGTCTTGTAATGATCCTTTCCTGTTCTCACTGGCTCCCACTCCCATTCACTTGGCATTTCTCAAAGTTTAAAGTGCATATGAGTCATTTGGATATCTTGTTAAGATGGAGATTCTGTTTCAAGGTGATGTTGATGCTATTAGTAGGGGCACTAAGTTTCCAGATGTAGACTGTATTATCATTATTTTTATAGAGACAGAGTCTCTCTCTGTTGTCCAGGCTGGAGTAGTGGTGTGATCATAGTGCACGGCAGCCTCAAACTGAAGCGATCCTCCCACTTCAGTCTCCTGAGTAGTAGCTGGGACCACAGGCACACACCACCATGCCCAACTATTTAAAAATTTTTTTAAAGACAGGGTCTCGTCATCTTGCCCAGGCTTTTCTTGAACTCCTGGACTCAAGTAATCCTCCCACCTTGAACTCCCAAAGTGCTGAGATTACAACTGTGAGCCATTGCTCATGGCCTTAGACAATTATTATCAATGACTACACCTTTGCCTTCATACTCAGCTAGCAAAATCCCAGTTGTGGATAGACTTAATAGTCCATCTATTCCTGGCCTGCAGTCAAGTGGTGCATATGGCCAGAAGAAAATATGCTACTATGCTAATGATATCCCTCCCAATCCATGGCCATCTCTCTCAAGTGGCCCCTTAGGCTTACCCAGCAATCCTGCCACATTCACTGAGGTAATTTATTTTCTCCCTCTCTGAGATGACTACCTCACATCTTCTCTTCTCTCAGATCTTGTTCAACTCTCCTCATCCTTAGATAAAGACTTTGTCTCTTATTTCACTTAAAATTAATGCAGTCAGAAGAGAGCTACCTTATCTTTTCTCTGCTGTACCTCCCAAACTTTTGCATGTGTACGTATAAATAGATCACTGCATTCCTTCCTGTCACAAGAGAGAAAGTGTCCCTTTCCATATTTTGCCTAAGGGCATTGCATCTGCATTTTATGTTCTCTATCACTTTATGTTACATTACTGGATAATCAGATGATCACATTTATATGTATATATTTTGAGACAGAGTCTCACTCTATTGTCCAGGCTGGAGTGTAGTGACGCAATCTCAGCTCACTGCAATCTCCACCTCCCAGGTTCAAGCAATTCTTGTGCCTCAGCCTGCCAAGTGGCTGGGATTACACATGTGTGCTACCACGCCTGGCTAATTTTTGTATTTTTAATAAAGATGGTCGAACTCCTGACCTCAGGTGACCCACTTCCCTTGGCCTCCCAGAGTGTTGGGATTACAGATGTGAGCCACCATGCCTGGCCGGATCATATATATATATTTTTTACCTTAAAAAGCCTTTCTTTGATTCCCAAGCAATGTCTTTTCCAAATACTATCCTATTTCTGTATGTGTTACTATAGAGGACTCTTCCAAAAAATTTTGGGTGATGTTTGCTGGATGGAAGCCCTCTATCATGTATTCTATGATGCTGTCTGTGCTTTTCAGACCAAGAATTTTTATAGTACTGGGAGACCCCAGGAGTTCAGGTGGTGTGCAATAGCTAGGGGTAGTTGACTGTCTGAGTAGTTCATTAATGAGAACTCTCCTTTTATGCTCTTTCATGAGCCTTTCAAAGGGAATTTTCCTTTAAATGGCCTGATAATTCACATGGTAATTTTTTCTAAACTTTTCTTCTGAAATAGCTTCTAACTCAAGAGGTTGGAGAAAACAATTATTTATATGATTAAACAAAATAACTTTCTTGTTCCAGTTTGGGATTATTCAACCAAGGAGTAGAGCAGGAAGCTGTGCTATGTTATTTCTGGTAGGGACATTATACTGTATATTTAATTTGGCAGAAGCAGAGACTCAGACAGGCAGTAAATTCCAAGTTTGAAGATATGCAGTACTTTGCTATCATTCCTTAGAAAAATGTCAAAGTGCTGTTAAATCATGGCACATTAGGTAACATTGGGAATCTTTTTCTTTTTTTTTTTCTTTCTTAAACTCATGTTAAGGATTTTTAAGTAAAAAAAGTCAAAATGTAAATGATATACATCTGTCTCTTTTTATGTGACTTTTTATTTGTTTATTTTACCATAGTCACACTAAGTTACCAAAGTGTGAAGGTACAAACAGGCATATAATTGTATCATATGTTTAAAATAATTGTTGTACTAGTAATAACTAATAATAATTATGCTGGTTACCACTGGACATGTACTGTGTAGCTGGGAGATATATGTATACATACATGTATATATGTATTTATAAAATTTTTGCTGCTTCTTTTAGTTTGATGAAACGGAAGCTTAGAGACATTAAGCAATTTTGTTCTAGAATAGATAGAAACCGTGGTTTTAAGGTTTTAAAACTTGTTTCCTTTCTGACTGTATCCAAACTGATAGTCCTTTCAGTGCTGGATACATGGTGGATGCGTGTCTTTTTTTTGGGCAGATTCTAGAATCCTTCCAATTTGTTTCCATCATCTCTTTAACAAATGTCAAGTTTATTATGATTCTAGTGGGTACCAAACCTAATAGCTGGCCTTGCTGCAGAATAATATTTGAATTCTGAGCTGTAGGGCAAGTGTAGGTTCTCCCTACCATGGTTTCAGTCCATTGCTTTCAAATGACTCTTGACAAACCAATTAAAAAATAATTTCTTGAGCCCCCAGTGGAGTAGGCAGTGTTTTAGTCCTGAAAGTGTCCACATGAGAAAGAACTGGGGCCCTTGATTTCAAGGGACTAAGAGGCAATATAGTAGGCAAAGTTGGGAGAACTTGAGCTTTGGGGTCAGACAGACATGGAGAATTAAAAGGGATCATTGTACTAAGTGTTTTGTTGCAGTATCTGACTCTAGTAAGCCCCTCAATAAAAGGTGCCTCCTGTTATTATTGGTGTTTTGAGCTAATAATTATAGCTGTTGTGAATAATTGTTTCTATGAAAATATGAAATAGTCTCTATGAAAACTATCCATGGAAGCTTAGGGGCAGAGTAAATAATAAAGATATAGAGCTGAATTTCTTTCCTAACTTTATGGGATTTTTAGCTTAATTTCCATTCATTTTTTAAAGAGGAAAAGAGGGCAACATGCTGTGATATTTTTCTGTTTTAAAAAACTCTTCTGAGAACTTTTTTGGAAATTGTAGCCTTCAGCTCATTGTCCAAATATAGCATTATTAAAATTAATATAGTTGAGGAGAATAATATATGGCAACATCACGCAGTTGTTAAAAGGAGTAAAGCTTCTAGTTTATTGAATGGTTTAATTAATTGAAATTGAATATAGATTCATACTTAACAAAAGGAACCATGACAAAAATGATTTTCGGGAGTAATCTCTGAGAAGCCCATAAGATGGGAACTTACCTTTATAAAAGATATATACTCACCTTTGTAAGAACAAAAAATTGTGGAGATTTCTCTTTTGGTTTTAAAAAGTGAAGGTAATAGAATATTTTAAACACCTGGTCTCATAACCTTAAAATTGCAAAGGATGTCAATAATGCTTACCCATTAAAAAGTACTTGGAGATCTATTGGGAACAAAAGAGTAGGTGGTAGCAAATACATTAGATCACATTTCAGATGCTTCTACAAACTTTTGATTAATTAACACTGACAAGTTAGAATATTCAGAAGTTGGTTTCCTGGTAAATTAAGGCATGGATTTTATGAAACCCCAACCCCTTTAGTTCTAAAGTTTTTGGCCAAGTAGGTTTTGAATATTTGCCTTTAAGCTTGTGTATGCCTTGATCCTTACACATTTGAGATTCTTGTCAAAGCAAAACAAAATCTTTTCTTTGAAGATCCTGGTTACTTTGGAACCAGTTGGCCAGGAGGGTGCCACAGTCTGAAGAATATAGGTCACTGGGCAGTCCAAGAGCAGATAAAATTAAGGCAGATGTGCCAGCTACTGGCATAATAGCTGCCACCGTCTGGGCTACTTCTTAGAAAAGATTTGACTGTCTTTGATTTAAAATGGAATTTCTAAACATAACATAAATAAGGTAACATAATGTCCAAGGGTAACTATTGCACAAGGAATAAATGCACTTACAACTGTTCAAAGACCATTATGATTTTTTAAATTCAGAATTCCCTCTAATTAACATGTAGTGTTTTAAATGTGTTTCGCTAAAAGGTAAAATAGAAGGTAGTGCAAGGAAAGCAAAAGCAATAAATCTCTAATTCCTTTAGGATCTTTTCAGCTTTTCTTGCATTCTTAATATGTATGCAGAACTAATGTGTTTTCATATTTTCTATGCCTATCATATTTGGCTAAAATTATCTAAAAGAATCAAAGGCCATTTTGAATATTCAGTCATTAGTCCTAGTAATATTATCTTAATCATTATAATAATTGTCAGATGTAACATTTATGAATGATTACTATGTGTTATTAAATGCCTTACATATATTAAATCAATATTTACAACAGCCTTTAAAATAGTTATTGGTATTATCTCCACTTTCAGGTATGGGAACTGAGGCATAGAGAGTTTAGATAACTTGTGCAAGGTCACAAGTTTGTGGTATAATTGGGATTCTAACTGAGGCGGAGGGACTTGAGCCCATTGTACTGTATAGACAGATGATACAATACTGCATGTTTAGTTTCATTTTCCATCTTCATCCGACTTTTAAGAAATAATTATCTGACATTTTCCTCCACAGAATTTCCCCTTTAGGATTGCCAAGAGCAATTGAAGAGGTATAAACAGTTCTGTTGTTTACTCATTACAGGGATCCTTAATTATGACTTAAAAGCAAATTTCCTTCAGGAAATCAGGTTGTACATCTTTTGAATAAATCCTTTGATTGCATATGCTAAAATTGTATTAGGATCATAAGTCAGTGATAGTATAGTGAAGCAACTCTACCTATTAATTGTCCATCTACTTAATGAGAACAGTACTGTCCTGGAGCAATACAGGAGTTGGGGGATGGTTTTAGCTGTTGTGAGACTCATCGTTTCTGGTTTTCAAACTGTATTTCTGTGAGATTGGTAAGGTGGGGACAGAGCTGGGATGGGAAGGAATATTTGGAACATGAGGAGAGGAGTATTCCAGGGCCTAGGGTTGGGGATATCCTGGGTAGAAACCAAGTAGACAGATTTCCAAGTATTCCCACCCCATTTCAACCAGAACAATTCCACCTTCTGGTAGTTTTTTTGAAACAGGGGTACTGCTGCTTCAAATTCATTACTTGTCCTAGACTGATCGTCTTACACTGAAGAACTTTACTGAACTAGAAAGTGGATTTTGTATGTGTATGTATGTGTGTGTGTGTGTGTGTGTGTGTGTGTGTGTGTGTGTGTGTGTGGAGAAAGAGACTCATTTCCTTTAGTGTTGGAAATTGTTTTTGGTCCTAGAACTGTGGACCTAGAACCAAAGAATGGGTTCAAATCTACCCAAGGTGGAGGCCTTGGTGAGAGGAGTTTGTGTGAGGCCTGGCATAGCTCCCCCTTTGAAGTGGCACACATATTACCTCACAGCTAAGAGTCTAGCCTTGTGGCTCTGTGTGGAGGTCAAGGCTCTTTAGCTCAAATAAATCACACAGGACTAAATTCTGGAAACAGCTAGATTTGGATGTAGTTACACATCCTGTTTTTTTCCTAGAGGTGTCCAGTGCAAATCTTGTTGAAATTCTGAGTAGGTGTGCTTAGCACTAATACAGTACCCTGATGGGTCTCTGTTTAGGTGCAGACTACCTGGAGGGAAAATAACTGAGTTCTGATACGGCACCAATTACTATTTTAATATAATTCAATATTAGGCAAATAATATAACAATGGGAGAAAGCCTGTGAGATGGTAAGTACTGAAGTGAATCTGTACTGGAGACTTGAACAAATCATGTTCATGTATAAGTATGGCTGTGAAGTATGCTGTTTCCTTCTTAAGTTTGCTTCTGGTATTTAGGAAAAGGAGTGCTGCTTCAGGGACCCTACCCAGACAGGAGATGGTACGTGTGCATGCTGAGTGGGGCTACTGAAATAGGAACATTATGAAGAATCATACTAATAATTCATTTGGCCTATTTTTAAACTGGAAATTATTTGTTCTCAAGTGCCCCTTCCTCCTTCTCGCCTGAGGGTTAAAGCGGGTACAAAGTGCTCTAGGTCCTAGTGACTCTTAGTGGTCCGTGGAGTGGCAGCATGGGCATCACCTGGAGGTTAGAAGTAATAGATTCATTCTACTGAACCAGAATCTACATTTTAACAAGATGCGTGCTCAGGTGATTTGTTTTCCTTAGACCTTTGTTGTCATTCTAACAGGAGTCCACTAGATGTCACTCTTGTAACCTGGTAATGAGACAGGATTTTTCAATGGGGATTTGCAAGAATCCCTGAACATGATCATATTATTATTAGATGATTTCCTCCCCATCCTTAGAGCTACTGATATACACATTGATTATTTAAGGTAAAACGATCTTTCTCTATGGTTCAAAGTCCTGGAGAGAGATTCCTGGGAGTGGTTTCCATTTTGTTGGATTGGCACTGCTGCCTACTCTCTTCCCTGTTGCATGGGTTAGTCTGTCATTATATAACCTCAGCAGAGAATACCCTGCAGATGCTGTGACGGGCTCACTGAGAAAACAGCATCTTGGGCTGCTGAGCACGGCAACACAGAGTAAACATATAGATTTGATCTCCGTAGAAATTACTGAGAACAGAAAGGAAGCAAGGCTGTATCCTGAAATTAGCATCAGCCTCTAAGATGTAATTGTTGGAGGAAGTGCTGAGCTTTCTGATTTTTTGAGGTGTCTCAAGGGTAGTTTTATAAAGAAAATTGAGTCAGCTTAGAAAACAGTGTTCCAAGTGTAATCTTGTAGGGAGTTAGTTTCAGCCATGAAGATGAATATAGGGACATTTACAGGTAACGTAGTATCCTGAGGGATATACATTTAGAGATGTATGAGATTCCTAGGAAAGGTCCTATTAACAACTGGTTAGGTCTGCATATTAGGAAAGAAGGGTGAAAAGGTTAAGGACTATGCTTTAGAAGATTCGATTTTTTTTTGCTAGATCGGATGCCTAGCTTGAGAAAAGTTAGTTCTTGAAATAAATTACCTACTTGCAGAATACTCCTCCCCCTGAATCTGATGTGGTTTTTCCTATGTTTCAGTTAACAAGGGTAGAAAACAAGTCATAAAGTAGCAGGTGTGTGTGTGTGTGTGTGTGTGTGTGTGCTTGAGTGTGTTTTGTGAGTGTGTGTCTTTCCTCTTCTGGATGGGGGTGCATTTAATTTATGTCACTAAATGTATGGCAAATACTTAGTTTGGGTAATTGTAGCCAAGAAAATGGTTTTATTGATGTAAAAACAATACAGTTTTATTTTACATATAATTTTCTTTTGTTCAAATAATAAGGCCACCACAGTAATTACTTCTAAGCTTTAGGGTCCTTTTTTTTTTTAACATCATTTATTCTGATATGATTCCTTGTGATCAGGAACAGAATTAACTTTGAAACATTTTAGTGAAAATCAGTTTTATTTTTCTAAGACATTATCTAAAATTTAGATGATTTTTTGGCTTCCCTGCATCACATTGGAAGAAGAATTATCTTGGGCCACACATAAAATATACTAACACCAACGATAGCTGATGAGCTAAACAAGCAAATCACAAAAACGATGAGTTTGTGTCCTTTGTAGGAACATGGATGTACCTGGAAGCCATCATTCTTAGCAAACTGACACAAGAACAGAAAATCAAACACCGCATGTTCTCACTCATAGGCGGGTGTTGAACAATGAGAACACATGGACACAGGGAGGAGAGCATCTCACACTGATGTCTGTGGAGGGGGAATTATGGGAGCGACAGCGGAGGGTAGGGAGTTGGGGAAGGATAACATGGGAGAAATTCCAGATATAGGTGATGGGAAGGAAGGCAGCAAACCACATTGTCATATATGTACCTATGCAACAATCCTGCATGTTCTTCACATGTACCCCAAAACCTAAAACACAATAAAAGAAAATCTCATAATATTTTAAGAAAATTTATGAATTTATGTTGGACAGTGAAAGCCGTCCTGGGCTGCATGAGGCTTGGGGGCTGCAGGTTGGACAAACTTGATCTAAATCATGGAAAAGAAGCCTAAAATGCCCTTTCTTAATCTTAGGCACAGTCTAAACATCTACTTCTTCAGCGATAGTATTTTACACTCCCATCTCCTTTACTGCTGAATTTTTTTTCTCCCTTTTTCTTTTTACTTGTTGCTGCTGAGACTCAAGAAGTTGCTAGAGATAGCAGCACATTTAGATGTAGTGTTTAAAAGCATGAGCTTTGGAGTCAGACAGACCTTGGCACATTGCTTCATTTCACTGATCCTTAATTTCTTCAAGTATAAAATAGGGATAATGTTACCTGCCTCATGGGTTTTGGTGACAAGTCACAAGACAGTGCATTTAAAATATATGGCATAGAGTCTGGCACATAGCGTATGTTCAGCAGCCAGTAGCTGTGACTGCTAGTACTACACAAGCTCAGAGACCCCAGACCTGCTGCTCTTATCCTCATCTCTCAGCTGATAATTTAGTTCCTCAACTGCCAGGAGATCCTGTTCCTGTAAGGTTTTGTCCACCAGAGGAGAACTCCAGACCATGGAGAATCTTTTCCTCTGCCTGGCCAATGTGTTCATGACAAAGGTGTGGGTCAGTGGGGAGCAGATTGGTAGTCTTGTAGAGGGGCAGGGAAACATGTAGATCCTGGAAGAGGAACTGGGAGCGAAGTTCCATGCTGAGATTCTCAATGAAAATTTTCCTCAGTGTTATAAATGGTGATCAGGCTCGATAGAATTGTTAGCACTGTTAGTATTGTTAGTATAGCCATCTTACAGGCTGGGCCATGTAAACTTTAAATGGCATTGTACTGATTTAAGCTTTATTTCTAAAGAGAAACAAACTCTGAAAATCAAACTGCCAAATTTTAGTTGAATGTTTGCCACATAAATTCCAGATTTTCTGTTCTTTATTATCTTTATTGCTTTGGAATGACTGTTTTTGGTTCAGAGAGGACCTCTAGGTTTGAATAGCTATGACTCACACCTTAGGGTCACTGGAACATTACTTGGTTAGCAGCAGCCTTGGAAAACTACTTCAAGGAAGTCTGAAGAGATCTCTTATCCTGAAAACATCCTAGTAAGAGTGTTTGCACTTCCATTGTAAACAGCCCCATGGTTTCATTTGATAATATCCCATCAATGAAGAATGATGGAGATTCTGATTTAACACCACCTGTATTAGTGTGCTGTCTCAAATAGAAGAATACAACATTAAGTAATTAAGAGCATTGTGTATCTTAAAGATAAGCTCATCTTTCTTGTTAGACTTTTGGAATCTGCATTGGATTTTTTTTTTACATAGTTAAATTTGAGATATATTTTTGTTCATTGTTTAAAATGCATCTCAAAAAACTTTAGAAGGGGTGTGGATTGTTCTTTATTCCCTACCATGTCATTCCTGTTTCCATTGTAGCAAATCAGTAAGTTCAGTCCTAGTTCAAAGAAGCTGGGGGGGCAGGGAACAAAACTTATAATGGTGTTACTGTGTAGATAGCAAAAGAATCTGAGGTTTGTTCAGCAAACATAATGGTGCATTGAGGTGTTGTGTTAATGTGGGGGGGCCAGAAAATGAACTCTGTGTGTAGTGAATCTGTTAAGTGGCAGTTTAGGGTTTAACCTAAAAACTGGGAGAAAGTTGATAAGTGCAGAGGAAGCATGAGACCCAATTTGACACAGACCTTGCTAGGGTTCTGGTGGCAGGCAGTGGAGGGAGTAGTGACAGAAGAGGATTTAGTGGTGTATTAGATGAAGATGGTGTGTTGGGCATGGCAAAATAATCCATCCATGTAGACAGCAAATTAACAGTTTTGTAAGGTGTAGCTCCCAAATATTTATATGCATATTAGATATATAAACGCTAAAAGCATAAAAAAGAATGGATAGAATGATTGG
The DNA here is from genome assembly GCA_036589455.1 of Ateles fusciceps. Taxonomy (NCBI): domain Eukaryota; kingdom Metazoa; phylum Chordata; class Mammalia; order Primates; family Atelidae; genus Ateles; species Ateles fusciceps. Next base: position 9,474,676 of record JAZHEH010003329.1, on the reverse strand, counting down.
TGGTAAGTATCTTGATTCCATTTTCCTTTTATAGTCTTAGTAGAAGGAGTAAATTAGTAGAAACTAATGGAAACTATTACTGCTGGGTTAAGAAATCTTTAAGAGCATCAGAGATGGATGAAATTGTGGGATTATAACATTTTTTATACAGAAATGATGAAAACAGATTAAGTATAATAAAAACAGTAAAAAAATGTATAAAATAATGTTGGACAAATATATTCTCCGTGGATGAGAAAATACATGGTTAGTACATCATAATATATTTGTGGCCAGGTGTGGTGGCTGATGCCTGTTATTCTAGCACTTTGGGAGACCAAGGCAGGTGGATCATTTGAGGTCAAGAGTTTGAGACTAGCCTGGCCAACATGGCAAAACCCCGTCTCTACTAAAAATACAAAAATTAGTCGGGTGTGGTGGCACACACCTGTAACCCCAGCTACTCGGGAGGCTGAGGCAGGAGAATCACTTGATCCCAGGAGGAGAGTGCAGTGAGCCAAGATCAAACCACTGCACTCCAGCCTGGGTGGCAGGGTGAGACTCTCTCTCCAAAAAATAAAAAAAAATAAATAAAAATATATACATATGTGTGTGTGTGTGCATGTGTGTGTGTGTGTTTATACTATGCATTTATATATCTATATTTAAAATTATATCTCTATAAAATATATATATATATAAATATATATTTAGTCACAGTATTGACTAGTGGCTTTTAAACTTTTCTTGTTGCCTGTAATTCTTCTGAGGAACTGATGAAAGCTATGAAAGCCTTTCTTAGAGGCACATACTGATATACATGCATGATTTTGCCTGTGATATCAGGAGCTTCTCAGACTTCACAGAAGTCATCCCTGGACGCTAGGTTAAGCGTATCTGCCAGAGACCAAACGAATAGGGTAAGGGTAGTGAAATTTCATTGAGAACACTGGAAGATTAGACCAAATAGTGGTAGTATAAGAGAAATCACACCATGCAACTGAAAGAAGATTGTACACAAGTGTCTGCCACATAGGGCAAGAAGTGTTAGAATTACATAAGGAATAGACTTATACTAGACTTGGGCCTAAGACTGTACAGGGATTGGCACAGGAAATAATCTGTGACTATTGTAATAATGCTCACCACTCAATTACATTTAACCTTCTAAAGGGAAATGAAGGCCAAAAACAAAAACAAGAAAACCCCCCATTACATTATTACTCAATTTTAGAGAATTGAACTATGATCAAATCAACGTGTGCACTAAGTTAAAAAATGAAAGTAATATTTTTAAAAGTCTGTAACTTGTAAGGAATCTGGAAATGCTTTAAACACATTAATAGAAGGGCAGGGAAATATGTCGTATCAAAGATTAGGAGCTCATATAAAGACTTTTACATCCATTTCATAAAGTAAAAGAAGCAAAAGTAGTGGGGAAAAGTAGGCAAAAGATTGTTCGAGTGAGAACAGGGAAGACCTCAAAGTGTGACAGGTCAGGTGTAAATAAGGAGCCAGTCAGGCTATAAAGGAATTCAAGAAACAGCACAAAAAGGACTACGATTCAGAAATAAAAGCGTTTTTATACATGAAAGGCAAAAGGTCGACTGGAGAATCAGTGAGACTGCTTGATGATCAGGGTGCTCACGGGGGAAGAAAGGAGATCTGGAGACTCAATGAATTCTTTGCTTTGGTCTTTGTTGAAATGTAGAACTTTCCACTGTCATCACGTCTTTTGAAGCAAAGAGGTGAGATATGTCGTATTAGATCAAATAGTGATAAGGGAACAGGATGTTCTGCCTGATTGGCCTGATGGATATAAGTAAATTGCTGAAACTTTATGGCATCCATTCTGAGGGTCTGGAGCAACTCAAGGGAATAAATGGATCTAAATGTGAAATAAGTTACTGCACTCACTCTTCAGTATTAGTGAATTCTTGTTTACATTCTAATGAAACCTACTCAGGAGACCCTACAATCTATTCACTGTTGAATCTCATTCATATTAGTAAACTCCAGAAATTGTAGGATCATTGATCACTTTGTAGAATGAATGGAGAAAAGCATCCTGTTTTCCATAATATGCTTGAGCTGTTTGAAGGGGTAAACAAGCACCAGGAAAAAAGCAGGGAACAATTTGTTTAGACTTTTAAGGAGTCAAAAAGTTTAACAATGCTATTCTAAATTGTGTTACCATGGTATTAGGAGGAAAATTTCATCACAGGTAGATATTAATAGAGATAAAAAATGTAGCATGTATGAGCCTGCTGTTGATGGAGACGTGTAAACAGTGAGGTCTCTCTAGGGATTTTGCTGGGCCTCTTTATTAAACATGTTTATAGATAATCTGAAAGGGCAGGCACACAATGAAATTTCTAAGGGTATAGGACTTAAGCTCTTTTGGCTAGTGAAATTATAAATCAACAGGAATAAGCTTTTGAAAGATGGCATAAGTGAACAAGAAAGTGGCGGGGATGATCCAGTACTGTGAGAAGTGCTACCTGTTTTAGGGAAAAAGAAACCAGACTAAACTTGTAAAATTGTGGGCTGTGAATTAGTTAGAAACCTGGATTCATTTAGGAACCAGGAAAGGAGTTCAGAGGCATTGTAGATGCATCCTTCTGAGTAGGCCAGCAGAATGTTTGAAGGTTCTGAAAACAAAAGTACACTTGAAGCAAAACCATTGTACCTGTGCATTCTTTTGGTTTTGATGGACAAATATTAAAAAAAACAAAAGGGGTATGAGAAGGACCTGGTTTCAGATCCTGACTCAGTCCTCAAAGGAATGTTTTGAGGACCAAATTAAATGCATGTGAATGTGCCTGCACATGCGGTACAGTCTTGAATACAGCATCTCAGAATGGCCATGATGAAGTCATCCTTCTAGTTGGTGGAAATTAATCAGTCTCTCACCTGGTACGGGGAAGCCCCTGAGAAAGTCTATGCCAGATGCCAGATGCTGATCCATCTTCTCTCCAACCCAGCTACAAGTTCACTTCTAACAAAGGGAGACAACTTGATTTTTTAACCTCTCTAATTGTCGTTAGTGACTTAGTAGAAAGCTAACTTTCTGTAATTCATAGAACAACAGAATACAGGGACAAAAAGGGGACTTAAGAGATTACTCAGAAACCTCTTTCTTATGGATGAGTATGAGCAATATGTAGGCAAAATCAAAGCTCAGAAAAGACAAATTACCAATTTGTGAACTCTGATCTTTCAACAGAGTAACCAACCATGTTTCATCCACACAAACCCACACACCTCTGTTTAGTTCATATTATTAAATGTTGATCAATTCAGAGTAGTAGGCTCTGTGGAAAGTGCATAGAATACTTGGTATTTCATTTTTGAGTCTTTAAGAAAATGTCTCTGTTATCAATATTGACACTTTTCATTTCCAGCATATTAAAAGTTAATTGAAGGCTCCAGTATCCTAAAATTACTGTCAAATTTCCAAACATGTACTTTTTTTTTTTTTTTTTTTTTTTTTAAGACAGAGTCTTTCTCTGTTGCCTAGGCTGGAGTGCAGTGGTGTGATTTTGGCTCACTGCAACCTCCGCCTCCCAAGTTCAGGCGATTCTCCTGCCTCAACCTCCCAAGTAGCTGGGATTTCAGGTGTCTGCCACCACGCCTTGCTAATTTTTGTATTTTTAGTAGGGATGGGATGTCACCATCTTGGCCAGGCGAGTCTTGAACTCCTGACCTCAAGTGATCCGTCTGCCTCAGCCTCCCAAAGTGCTGGGATTATAGGGGTGAGCCACTGTGTCTGGCTTGGCTCCAATAGCTTAAAAGTTGGTCTTCCTCAGTTTGAAATAAATCTGATCAGGAATATTTTTCTGTTTTTAGACACATGGCATATAAGAAGTTTTCTATGTGAAGTAATGACTGTTGACAAACTTTGCATGACTTAAAATTAATCTGAAGGCTATTCTGTGGAGGAAGTTCCATAGTCATACTCTAATACACACGTCTCTATGAGCCTTCCACCCTCAGCTTTATCTTACAATGTCATCCTAATTCGTCTGTTTATTCCTGAGATTATTATTTATAGTTATTAGAAATTACCATTAGCTCATTAACTCAAAGCTGTTATAATTGCTTATGTAATATAAATCAAATGTCATGCTAATAATTTCTGATATTTATTTATAAATAATTACCAGCCTATCACCTCATAGCATGTGTTAGCCAAGTTTATAGAGCAAATTAATCAGACTTGGAACTTGAACCCAGGTCTTTTTAAGGCTGAGGAATCAGAAATACCTTTGAAACTATATCTGGTGTTTTGGTTTTGGACTGTTTTAGGAAAAACTAAGAAAAAGGAACCCTAGATATCTGTATAGATGACATTTCCTCAAAACTCCACCAAGAATAGAATCCCTTGGGCTGATCTCCAAACTTGAAAATAATTATTTTTTCATTCTTACCCCTGGACCCCTTCTTTTCCTCTGAACATTTTTACTAGTTGAAACTCTTATCTCCTTTTCCTCACTGTCTTCAGTGAAAACCTTAGGCCTGTTCCCAAGAGGTTGCATATTAGATATTCAAGGTACTTTAGGTAATTGTGTTGGCTCCAGATGGTGAGGTACATTCTGGATTCCATGGTGCCATTTTATTCTATTTCTTCCTTGCTCAGACTTGTGAAATTATAGATTTAAATTGCCAGCTCAGGATATGTTTCCAACCACATGAGTTCATAGAATGTTGCCTCATTAATATTTTGTTTGCATTATTTATTAGTATGTTTATTTTATCTTCATATTTATAAGACTCTTAACATCCAGACCCATCTTGTCCTTGCATTGTGTAGCGTTCATTATCAGCTTTTAGTACTGATCCTATCCTTGGGCTTATTTATTTCCTTTTCAATATTGCAGGGGTGGGCAAACTGATTTTACATGACCCACGAGCTAAGAATAGTTTTCCCACTTTTAAATGGCTAAAAAAAATAAAATGAAGAATTATAGTTTTTCCCATGTGAAATTCAAATTTAGATGTTCACAAAGTTTTATTTAACCACAGCCATGCTCATTTGATTATATGTTATCTAGCTGCTTTTGTGCTACAACTATGGAGTTGAGTAGTTGCAACAGAGATTGTATGACCTGCAAAGCTGAACTTACTTACCAAGAACCGTTTACAGAAAAAGTTTGCTGACCCATGCTTTAGAGTGTTTTCAAAGGCCCAAATAACATCACTCTATATCTCTTCTTGGGATTTTTTCTCCTTAGAGGTTTAGCTTCCATTCTACTTCTTCTATTATTTTCAAAAATTTCTCTTTCCTCTTTATCTAACCCATAGTAGCATTTGATTGATTGTATAGTTCAATAGTTTTATGTATATTAAATTTTGTGATTTTTTTTTGGAAATGGAATATTTTTGAAAGCAGGAACCATATGAAGTGTTTAGCAATCCAGCACTCAGCCAAGGATTAGGCACATAGTATTTGATTCTTACAAGATACTTGCTGAGTTTAATGGAATTCTTTATGTGGGGTCCCCCAGAGTTCATATAAGGAGCCACAATCAAGAAAAGAAGATTATGATATACAAATAATTAACTGCTTTAATTGTGGTTTGTACAGAGAACTCTGTGAGCCCAGATGAGCACAGGAAATGAAATTTGATCTAAATCTTGAAGGGAGAGTAGAAGTTTGATAGGAAAAAGGGGAGAAGGCGAAGAGGGTTTGAACATTCCAGTCGTGGGTGTGTACAAGGTATGGAGGGAGAAATGTATCCCAGTGCTCTCTCAGCTCCTTTCCTCCCCTCCAGAGGTATAAACACTGTCCTAAATCTGGTGTTGTCAATATCACAGATGCTTTTATTCTTTGATTACATGTGTGTATATCTTTAAACAATACATGGTATCATTTTATATGTTTGTAAACTTGACATATATAGTACCATACTGAAACATTACTCTGGAAAATGCCTTTCTTTCAATTTCATTTTTATGAGTTTCATGTCTGTTTATATATACAGTTCTAATACATTCTTTGTTATGCCTTACGTTATTCCATTCATTCACTATGGCACCATTTGTTTGCCATTCACCTGTTGAACGATTTTTAGGTTGTTTCCCAGTGTTTAGTTTTATAAGGTTGCTATGCACATTCTTGTAAGTGTTTTTAAAATTCATTTGTCTTAAGTGATCTGAAATCTATATCTAAGAGTAGAATTGCTGCATCATAGGTATGTATATATTCAATTTTGCCTAATATTGCTAGAAAGTGAATTATATCACTAGATTTTCTAATATTACATTGTCCTTCCATTCCAAAGATTAACTATTAGTTATAATGTATTGTTTTTCTTATTTAGAGATTCATTTTTTTCCCTATTGTTTTATATAGGAATTTTACATCTATTTTCAAAGAGAAACTGGCTCAGATATTTTTCCTATATTGTTCTTGTTTTTAAAAAATTAATTAGCTAATTAATTTTTTATACATGTAAAGTTCTTTAGTGGTGATTTCTGAGAGTTTGGTGCACCCAAAGACTTAAACTATGGTTTTTGTGTTAGTTTAGTTTTATAAAATGAGATAGAGAATAACGATCCCTTTTCTAGTCTCTAGAAGACTGAAATTATCTGTCTATTAAAAGCTTGGTAGAGATAATTTGTTAAATCATATAGGCCTAGTGGTTGTTGAATGGATAGATTTTAGATTATAGATCTATTTATTTTCAAACTTAAAAATTTATACAGGCTTTCCATTTCTAAGTCAATTTTACTACTGTGTTTTTCCAGAAATTTGTCCACTTAATCTATGTATTTAAATTTATTATAAAGTAGTTTTTTCTTTTTCATAAAGTTGAGTATTCTTCCATGATTAAAAAAATCGATTATATTCATTATTGTTTTCTTTTCACCCCTAACAGAGAGAAAATTACAACAGGATAGGTAGTGTTAGTGCCGACTCTGTAGCCAGATTATCTGGGTTTGAATCTAAGATTCACAGTTTTCTGGTTGTGTGATCTTAAGAAAGTTGTATAACTTTTCTGTGCCTTAGGTCCTCAATTGTTAATAATAAAATAACACCTACTTTATAGGCTGAACTTAGAATTTTATAGACATAAATGTATGTATACACAGACACACACACACATTACAGACTATACGTGTCCCCCAAAATTCACGTACTGTAGCCTGTATTTGGAGATGGGTTTCTAAGGAAGTAATTAAGGTTAAATGACATCATAAGGGTGGAGCCCTAATCTGACAGGATTAGTGTTCTTCCAAGCAGAGACACCCGAGAGTTCTCTCTTTCTCCTTGTACATTTACTGAGGAAAGGCTATGTGGGGACAGTGAGATGGCAGCCATATCTGCAAGCCTGGAAAAGTGCCCTCACCATTTGCCAATCAGCTGGAACCTGATTCTTGGACTTCTAACCTCCAGAACTATGAAAAATAAATTTCTTTTTTCAAAAGCACCCAGTCTGTGGTATTTTGTTACAGTAGCCCAAGTGCACTAATACAGATTATGGTACTGAGAAGCAGAACATCTGGAAGTGGCTTTGGAGCTGGTTGATGGGTAGAGGCTTGAAGAGTTTGAGGTGCCTGACAGAAAGAGCCAAGATTGGCATGAAGCAATTGTTGGAAGAAGTATAGACATTAAAGACACTTCTGCTGAAGGCTCAGAAAGAATGAGGAAAGCTGGAGAGAATGCCTTCATGTTTTTAGAGAATAGATACATAATCCTGAACAGAATGTTGGCGGAATGTAAAATCCATCGTGGTGAGGCCTTACAAGGAAATGAGGAACAGGTTATTGGCAAATGGAGAAAAGGCAACCCTTGTTATAAAGTGGCAGAGAACTTGGCTGAATTGTCTTCTAGTGTTTTTTTTTTGTTTTTGGAAGACAGAACTTGCAAGTCATGAAACTGGTTATTTAGCAGGAGAGATAGGAGTTCAAAGTGTGGCCCATGTCCTCCTTACTGCTTATCATAAAATGTGAGACAAGAGAGATGAATTGAAGAAAAATTGCTAAGCACAAAGATACTAGAGTTAGAAATTTGAAAAATTCTCAGTCTGTGTTCCAAAAAATGAGAAAGCATGTTCAGAAGAGGTCAATGTTATTGTGACTTATTTCCAACCTCTAGTTTGCATGCCATCTTTCCATTAATCAACATAGTTTAGTTATAGCTGTTGATCCCACTGTGAATCCATTTGCTAGCTTTATTAATCAACTTACCCTATATATTGCACTGCAGGATATTGTGACAGACATATACAGACACCTCTTGAAAATCTGTTCATTTATGATATTTCCTTGTTCTAGTTACTCATGCTGTTACTTGCATTCCATAAATTAGTATGTAATTTACTAGAGTGAATGTAAAAATTATGTCTGCCTAGCATCCTTTTCTTTGGAGGTACATTTTCCTCTTCCATTTTAAAAGCATATCACTTAGTATATGTGTTTTAACGGGTGGGAATGACCTTATCCCTTGTAAGGTTTTGAAGAGAAGGCGAGGGTAAAAGAAAAAGAGTTGGTGGCTCAACAGCAACACAGGTTTATTGAACAAAGACCTGCAGGGGTGGGGGCCGGGGGAGACACCAGCTGGGGCCGGGGCCCACCCCCACTTACAGAATGGGGTAATTATAGGATCAAGCGGGAGAGGTCTGGGCTTGTTTCGAACTAGGGTGGGTGGTGTGGTTAGCTGCTGATAAGGGAGGAATTTCCTGCAGTCAGGTGGTTAGGCCTGGCACTTGTCCGGCAGGATATTTCTCACGGCTGGAGCCCTAGTGGAATTTTCCACACTGACCAGGGTCTGCAAAATGGTAAGGATTTACAAAATGGTGCAGCTTGAGCTAACACCTCTGATCTGTGCCAAGCAGGTCTTGTGAATGAGTCCGATTAGAATCCAGTCCTGGGGTCAGATGATTGATGTGGGCATAGGCATATGCTCTCAGCTGATTATCTGGATCCCATCCATGACAGGAGCTGGAATACCTTTGAACTCATTAAGTCTGTGAGCCAATACACTTGGCTCACAAGTGTATTGTAAGCCTCTCCATTTTAGGTCTCTGTCTGTCCTTCATATTTATTATGCTTCATCAATTTTATTTTGGCTCCTTTTCTTTGTCATTCTGGAAGAAGTTTTCAGATTTGTCCTCCATGTAACTTATTCCATTTTCTGTAATGCTGAATTTTGCACTTTTACCATTGAAATCCATAGTATTCTTATGTGTCTGTATTGTAATTTCTTTTGATTTCTCAGTTAGTGCTGTTGTTTCATAATCTTATGTTTGATCTCATATTTAAGGAAGACCATATTTCCCTGAGTTGTTTTGAGTGGATAAGCAGACACTTTTTATAATTTGCTTCTTTCCCTACATAGATGGTTTTGAAATTCTTGTTTTTTGCTGCACCTGGAGGACTCTGTTCTCTTTCTTTTATATTGTGGGATATTTCTATAGGTGTTTTCCATCCCCCTTCTGTATATCCTCACTGAATGAGTTCTCACCTATATTGCCTGGTGTTTGCTGGCAAACAATGTAAAGTTATAATAGCTTTGCTTTTCTTTAATACTCACCACTATTTGGTTGCTGTTCAAAGTGCTTCACTTAAATCTTAACGTGAAATACTTATTGATACAAATTTAGATTCAGAAAGCTTTACAGGACTGTGCAGGCTCATCAGGGTAACTATGTCTCTTCATCTTTCCTTCGTTTTGGATACATTTGATTTAGCCATTGCTTCAGTGACTTTTTTCTTTCTTTTCTTTCTTTCTTTCTTTTTTCTTTTTGAGACAGAGTCTTGCTCTGTTGCCCAGGCTGGAGTGCAGTGGTGCAATCTCAGCTCAGCTTCAGTGACTAATTTCTATACTTGACACTGTAATAGTCCTTCTTTCCTAGTACAAACTGGTCTTTTGTCTGAAACAGTTGAGTATAGTTCCTGTCATTGTTTCCTACTTTGTGTTGTCTGCACACAAATTCTCGGGCCCTCTCTAAGAGCCCTTCATTCAGCTACTCATTCTCAGTTACAAAATGGAGGCTTTGCTGCATGCTCCCCCACTTTGTGTACCATCACTCATTCCTCCAAGAAGGTCTTATGTGGTTTTTTTCCAGGCAGGGTCTCACTCTGTTGCCCAGGCTGTAGTACAGTGGCACAATCATGGCTCACAGCAGCCTCTCTCTCTCAGGCTCAAGTGATCCTTTCACTTCAGCCTCCCTAGTAGCCAGGACTAAAGGCATGCCACCACATCCATGTGATTTGTTTTTATTAATATTTTTAGTAGAGATGAGGATGTTCTACTAATCCTACATTGCCCAGTCTGGTCTTGAATTTCTAAGCTCAAACAATCCTCCTGCCTTGGCTTCCCAAAGTGCTGGGATTACAGGCGTGAGCCACTGTGCCCAGCCTTTCCTATATTTTTGTCAACATAGGTTTTTTACTTGTGTGAGTTATCAGTGGATCTCTGGTGATTTCATTTATTTTGGTTCATTTAGAATATACCTAGCAGAAAATCTTTAGCATTTCTACTTGAGTATCCTTTATTCTAGTGTTGTTCTCTTCTTTTTAAAGTAATTTCATACATATAATTTATATATGTTAATTTTAATGGCAATCCATGAAGAATAATAGGTAATACTTTTTAATGTCATCTCCCTACTAATTACAAATTGATTTTTAAAACTTTTCCTGTTTTGTAAGTGAATCATACTCATTATCTTATTTATTTATTTGAAAGAGTCTCACTTTGTTGCCCAGGCAGGAGTGCAGTGGCACGATCTCGGCTCACTGCAGCATCTGCCTCCCAGGTTCAGGCAATTTTCCTGCCTCAGCCTCCTGAGTGGCTGGAACTACAGGTGCCCACTGGTGCCGCCATACCTGGCTAATTTTTGTATTTCTTTTCTTTCTTTCTTTCTTTTTTTTTTTTTTTTTGTTGAGAAGGAGTCTTGCTCTGTTGCTAGGATGGGTGCAGTGGTGTGATCTCAGCTCACTGCAACCTCTGCTTCCCTGGTTCAAGTGATTCTCCTGCCTCAGCCTCCCAAGTAGCTGGGACTACAGGTGTGCACCACCACGCCCAGCTCATTTTTGTATTTTTTGTAGAGACAGGGTTTCACCATGTTGGCCAGGATGGTCTCTATCTCTTGACCTCGTGATACACCTGCCTCGACCTCCCAAAGTGCTGGGATTACAGGTGAGCACCACTGCACCTGGCCTTAATATTTTTATTTCTTTATAGTAGAGTCAGGGTTTCACCATGTTGGCAAGGCTGGTCTTGAACTCTTGACCTTAAGTGATCTGCCCACCTTCGCCTCCCAAAGTGCTGGGATTACAGGCCTGAGCCACCATACCTGGCCTATTATATTTAGATTGTTAATGATTTTGAATATTGTTTCTAGTTTCTTTTATTTATATGTATATGTTTTTTATTGCTGTGTAAGCCTTCTTAAGAACTCTTTGTAGATTGATAACATTATGCCCAACTTATATTTGTTTTGACTAGTCTTTCTCAGTTTGTGTTTTAATTTTATTTCTGTTTTTACTGTGTCAAATATTATGTTTAAGTATCAGATTTAATAATTTTTCTTTCATGACCTCTTTTATTGGGTTTCTGCTTTAAAGTATTTGCCATCCTAAAATCTAAAAATGGATCTCTTTTGGATGAATTTTTATTATTTCACACTATTTTATATTTTTATTTCTCCTCTTTTTAATAAAACAAATTATGTTCTTAATTCCTTGAGTGGATTATATATTTAGGAATTTAGCAAAATGTACTTATAATAGTGTGATTATATTGTTTTCACTACTCTTTTAAGATTTTCAAAGCCTTTATAAGCATTATCTCGTTAATTCATTTAATACCTTTTTGGGTTAGGTAGTAACTGTGATCAGAGTTCCACATAATGGTTGTAGAAAATATGTAGAATGAATAAAGCTTAATTTTGTCAATGAAACATTTATAAGCACTCAAGTGACTAGCTGACATCACATTTACAGTTTGGTTAAAAACAGTTGTATTTAATGGCAACTTTGCCAACTTATCTATGTTCTTGCATTTTTTAATCTGTGGAAAATTTGCTACTCTTGTATTGTTTTCTTAAATGATATAGGTGGATTATTATTGAAGAAACAGAGAAGAGTTTAAATTTTAGATTGCTGATTCTCAACCCTAGCTGCACATTAGAATTACCTGAGAAATTTTTTTTTTTTAAAGACGGGGTTTCACCATGTTGGTCAGGCTGGTCTTGGACTCCCGACCTCAGGTGATCCGCCCACCTTGGCCTCCAAAGCGCTTGGATTATAAACGTGAGCCACCATGCCCAGCCATAATTACCTGAGAAGTTTTTAATGTAAAGTTAATGTTTAAGTTTCACCTCCAGAACTTAATATTTAATTGTTATTTGGTGTAGCTGAGCATTAAGAGTTTCAGAAAAGCTTCTATTATGCACCCATGGTAGAAAGCCATTATTTTGCATCAATGTTTTTCAAAGTGTGATCCCCAGATTTGCTGCATAACATGAGAACTTGAGATGTAATGAATTGTGAATTATCAGGCCACATCTCAATCTGTGTGCTTTTTTTCAAAATAACTTTTTCTTCTGAGATAATTGTGGATTCACATGCAATTGAAAGAAATAATACAGAGATCCATTGTCATCAGTTTTGCATGCACTTTGTGTGTATTTACTTCTATACAATCTTTTTTTGTTCTTTTTAAGTTTTATTTTAGGTTCAGAGGTACACATGCAGGTTTGTTATATAGGTAAGTTGTGTGTCACTGGGGTTTGGTGTGCAGAGTATTTCGCCACCCAGGTACCCAATAGGTATTTTTTCAATCTTCTCCCCTCCTCCTCCTTTCTACTCTCAAGTAGGCCCTGATATCTGTTGTTTCCTTCCTTGTATCCATATATACTTAATATTTGGCTCCCACATATAAGTGAGAATATGCGGTGTTTGGTTTTCTGTTTCTGTGTTAGTTTGCTTCGGATAATGGTTTTCAGTTCCATAAATACATGAACTCTTTCTTTTTAATGACTGTGAAATATTCCATGCTTTATCCAGTCTACCACTGATGGGCATTTAGGTTGATTCTATGTCTTTGTTATTGTGAGTAATGGGATGAACATACATGTGCATGTGTCTTTATGGTAGAACACCTTTGGGTGTACACCTAATAGTGTGATTGCTGGATGGAATGGTATTTATGTTTTGTGTTCCTTGAGAAATTGCCAAACTGCTTTCCACACTGGCTGAACTAATTTACATTCTCATCAACAGTGTCTAAGTGTTCCCTTTTCTCTACAACTTTGTCAGCATCTGTTATTTTTTGACTTTTTAATAACAGCCATTCTGACTGGTGTGCAATGGTAACTCATTGTGGTTTTGTTTTGCATTTCTCCAATGACTAGTGATGTTTAGCACTTTTTCCATATGCTTGTTAGCCACAAATATGTCTTCTTTTTAAAAGTGTCCATGTCCTTTGCCAACTTTTTATTGGGGTTGGTTTCAGATGTCTGCTATCACTAAGGTCAAGATATAGGATACAACAAAAATCTGGGTTTTACCAAGTTTTCAGGTGACTGGTACAGCTAAGTTTTGAGAACCATGGAAAAAATTAGACTAGAAGAGCAGGAACAGAGTTTTTTTCCCCCCAAAAGGATTATTCTAAAACTTAAAGGGTACTCATAGACCAGCAGCATAGATCTCACCCAGGAGCTTGATATTACTGTAGAATATTAGGTCCCATCTTGAACTAATGAATCAGAGTTCACATTTTAACAGGATCCTCAGATAATGTGTGTGCATATTGAAGTTGAAAGGTACCTGATTAATGGGTAAAAAAAAAGCAAAACAAAAATGCAAGCAAACAAAAACAACTAAATCAGTTTTCCTGAAATTGGGTTCAAATATTTATTCTCACAGTAAATACCTTTCACAGTGAAGATAATTTGTCTTTTAATAAAGATAATTTTAGTGATTAAGCAAAACTAATATCATTTTCTGTGCTTTACATCTCATTTTAGGGTTATTATGCTGTTATTTTTTGCTGATAGAGTTGGATTCTTAAAAAAATACAGATATGTAAATTGAGATTTTCTATCAATTAGTCAATATTATACCATGTTAAGTATGGAAAATATGACAAGCATCATCAGTTTCATCAACATCAGACTTAAATATGTCTGAATTTTTTCCTCATCTTCTTTTTCCACTTGTCACTTACTTCTGATAAAATTGGATATAGTGGGTTTGTTTCAGGCTCCCTTTGCAGTTCATTTGGTAACTATCATTATTTTCTGCTTTTATTTTTATGGCATTTGGTTTGAGACTCTAAGAAAGAATTTTAAAGAAAAAGTGCAACATTGAGAAAAACAGACAAGAGACCAGGAAGTAGCCTTTTTAATAGATGTATTATTTTAGGGTATTTTCCAATTCTGTTTTGCGTCCACCCCCAACAAGTAATACATAAACACATTTATAATTCTTGTTCTCCTTCCCTCCCTTCTTTTCACACTGTTTAAGGTGGAAGGGAGTTTCTGGCTTAGCCATGGGAAGAGTATTGTTAAATAAGGCTTCAAAGAGATGCAGAAGGCTGAATAAGAATTTGTGAAGTGGATTTATTGATTGCGGAGCAGTAGAATACAGAATTCAGTGCTGATAGTTCAAATTGAGGTACTATATACAACAGTGTGGGCAGAGGGCAAAGAAGGGATGGACAGAGAGGTAGGAAAAGCAGGGTTCTATCACCTCGCTATAGAGCAAAAGGGACAAGAAGGAAATATATTTCCTGGAGCTCAGTCAGGGAACTGTGGAGGAGAGACCACCTGGTTAAAGCTGTAGTCATGGAGGGACCTGGCTGCTTTTAGAGATACAGTGCCTAAATGAGAGGGAGCCATAAAGAAATTCTTGTCTCTTTTTTCTTCCCAGAGGTGAAATCTAATGAAAAGTTGGCTGGGTATTGCAGTTTGTGGGGTCACTGTCAAGAGCACTGAACAGAGTACAGAAGGCTGAGGATGGATGAAGTTTGGGGATATAAAATAAAATAACCAGGAAATCAGAGTGGAATGCAATTCCAGAGGGAATGAATGTTATGTGCTAATGCACAGAAATGCCAAAGATTGGCAACTGTGGGAATAATGAGGAGTATAGGAAGCAGGAAATGTGAAAGCAAAGTAGTAACAGGATATGAGGCTGGATAAATAATAATAATAATAGTTAATACTTTTGGTGCCAGGCACTTGGCTAAATAGTTTACATAATTTCAGTCTGCACATTATTATGAGATTGGCCCTATCATGTAGCAATTATGACTCTTGTTCACAAATGCATATGCAAATTTTTTCTTACATTGACTCAGATTTCATTCTGAGCCTTTACTTCGTATTGGGAAATTGTACCTCAGTTATTAGTTTGGCTCTTGCTTTCTCCACAGAGTTCCATAAAACTCCAGGAGATTTGCATGGTGACCAGATAAATAAGGATGGACTCTAATCTCTAGGCCACCAGATTCTGCCTACCTCCTCTTTGTTACTGATAGTGGTCACTTGAAATTCCTGGATTCTAGAGCCATGGGAAGGACACTGAAGTCTTTGGAGGCTGTGAGCCCCAGTAGGTTAGGTGTCTGCTCCCTTTGTAGGTTTTGGCTTATCATTCCTAATGTCATAAACTATGTCAGAATCTTTTCATAATTGACTTAGGAGGTTCGCCATATCTCATTCATCTTTCAGACATTTATGTCAATTGAAACCTGTGACAATTTCTTACTATTATGTTTTGTAACCTATTCTACTTTTGGGCAATATTAACCATGTATGCTCCTTAGAGACTGTGAGATGTTCCCTTTTACCATCAACTCTTTTGAGCGGCAGTTGGCAAACATTTTTGGTAAGCAGCCATATAGTCATAAATTTAGGCTTTGTAGGCCAAGAGGCAAAACTGAGGATATTATGCAAATATTTATGCAGTAAAAGAGTAAAACATCTCACAAAATTTTAAGTGATTAAATTAAAAAAAAAATAAAAATAATTTAGTATTATTTATCAGACAGATTTACTAATGAGAAGAATGGAATTCTTTTTTTTGGGAGGATTATAATTCACTTCATTCAGTTGTAAAATTAATGTTCCCTATCATTAGAATTGATTTCAAATGTTTATCTCTTAATGCTGATCTGTAATAAGAATTTACATATTTCATCTTTGAAAATGTCTTTTCACTCAGAAAGGTTCTGCCAAGTAGTGATATCAATCCACAGCATATGATTTAAATTGAGCATATTCATTGCCTGGAAGGCATTTGTAGAATTTATTAGACTTTTCTCTTGATATTTTCCTTTTACATGTCATTACATTGCAGATTAATCACTTCCAATTGAAAGTTAGGTGGAAATTCCTCAATTGCTTCGTTAAATGGATTTTGAAATATGGAAATTTTCTTTGCACTTGTATCAAGGTCTGAAGAATACTGCTGTAGCTTGAGTTCAGAAAATATGTCTGCCCAGATTCATGTGGGAATGGAAATCTCACTTTTTGTTTTATCTTCTGACAGTGCCGGAAGTATATAAAACAGCTCGGTACAACTTGTGATTCAAACAACATTAGTTGTCATTGAAATGACTTTGCCGTCATAAAAGTTTTGCATGTAAATGCTGTTTTGCCTTGATATTTTAGATTGAATTCATTAAACATATTGTCAAATCCACAGGAAAATCTAATTTCCAAAGCTATTTAGTGCTCAATGATTGTGGTTGAGGATGATTTTCTTATTCAGAAACATTTCATTCTTGATCCTGAGCTCAAACACCACACCTAAGTTTATCACTATTACAGAAATGAAAGTGCTGTATGGTGGGGTGAGTCAGAATATTAAGCCTCCATTTCTGAGAAAACTTCTTGGACTAACTGGTTAAGCCTATCAGAGCAAAAAATATTTTCTGAACAGTACCTGCTGATGAATAATACGATGAATAACCATAGGCTTTGAATACCTTTCTCTGTAAATTTGTCCAAGACACTTTCTGCTCCATATATAATTTTTGCCACTCTAAGTTGTAACACATTTTAGCAGATTCCACTTGTTTTGAATAAGTGTTTTCTTAGTTTTTTAAAAAATACTTGTTTGTAGTCGTTCTGTACAGTCTATCCATAGAAGTTAATTCTTTAGCCTCTTCAAAATCGGCACTGACTCCTTGAAAGAACAACTGAACAGTATCCATCACATCTGTTAGCTTATTAAAAGCCGAGGAAAACCACTCAAAATAATTTGCCTTATGTTCAAATTGACTATTGATATTGCTCCCAGTGTCTTCAACTCTTTGAACAACTGTTTTTACCGAAAGATGAATACTTCTAATTTATTTTCTCTGGACACATATCTTTAGCTTCTGTATTCAGACACAATCTAAAATAACTCATCACTGGTAAATGGTTTTCTTTGCTTGACTAAAAAGGAGCCACTCAGAAACTCACTTTGATTGCAGTCTCATTTTTATTTTTTAATTTTTGTAATGAAATTCTGCTGTTTCAGTATATTCTGTTTTAAATTTTATAGTTTTTCTGACTACGGCTTTCCTATGAGTTGGGAATATTTTGATCAGTACACAGCTTGGCAGTTATTGTCTCCCTTTAGCACAGCTGTAATGTCATTACATAACAACAAAAATGCTTTGTCATCTAATTTAATAAAAAAAATTGTCTTCCAATGTATGCTAAAAACTGGCATGTTGAAGTCCATTTGTATTCTCTTCTTTTGACATGACTGGTATACATTGGGAAGATTAAAAAAATGTGGAACGACAACACAGGTAATACTGTCAATTTTGTTGAATTATGGCTGTGTTGCTGTGATTTGTGGTGCACCAAAAGGGTATGCAAAGCAATGAGCACGAGAATGCGACATGTAGTCTCTGTCACAACTACTCACTTCTGCTGGTGTAAGGCAAAAGTAGCCATAGATGTAAACAGATGAGTGTGGCTGTGTTTCAATAAAACTTTATTTATGGACACTGACATTTCAATTGCATGTAATTTTCATGTATCATAGAGATATTTTTCTTTTGATTTTTAAATTTTTTTCTTTCTTCTTTTTTCCCTTTTCTTCTTTTTAGTCTTTTAAAAATCTTTTTATCTTTTGTTTTTTATCTTTTTAAATTTTTTTAACCATTTAAACATGTAAAGAACATTCGTAGCTTGTGGGATGTCCAAAAATGGGCAGCAGGCTGAATTTGGCCAGCAGGGCATTATTTGCTGACCCCTACTATTGAGAATCATTGATCTATGATGAGTAGAATGTCAAAGACACTGAAAAATAGGTCCTGCTTTAATACTTGGCACATAAGAATAGGAGACTTGGCTATCTTGTTTCCCATTAAATCCTTAGCACATAGATGCCCAATAAGTAGCTTTGAATAAGGCAATTATAGAAAACTTCTGGCACATAATAAGCCTAAAGGATCTGTTCCATGAATGAAATGAATGAATGATTTGCTATCTTTCACAATATATGGGAACTTAAAGATGATGGAGTAAAAAAAAATTGTTCACTCTGAGAGAGTTAAAAAACAGGGAGAGTTTATCCCTGAAAAGCAAGAAGTATTTAGTAGCTGGGAATCATTATGGCCAGGTTATTAAGTAATAATAACTGGAGAGCATATTATTTTGGGTAATTAAGATGTGAGAGGAGGATAGTAGACAAGCACAACCCTCAGTATGCTATTTCTATGAGGCTCTTTGTAACTAAATTGCTTTAAAAATTTACTCAGAGGGCCGGGCACTGTGGCTCACGCCTGTAATCCCCGCACTTTTGGAGGCCAAGGTGGGTGGATCATCTGAGGTCGGGAGTTCGAGACCAGCCTGGCCAGCATGGTGAAACCCTGTCTCTACTGAAAATACAAAAATTAGCCGGTTGTGGTGGCAGATGCAACCAGCAACTCGGGAGGCTGAGGCAGGAGAATCGCTTGAACCCATGAGGCGGAGGTCACAGTGAGCCAAGATCGCGCCATTGTACTCCAGCCTGGGCAACAAGAGCGAAACTCCATCTCAAAAAAAAAAAAAGTTATTCAGAGAAAATGAATTTTAGACCAAGAAAAAACTTGAAGCCAAAGAAGCTAATAGCCAATTGTATTTTCCAGGAGGGTGAACTCCGTGTTAGCATATTTTAACTATTTAATAGGCTAGACTATTTATACAACATCCCCCAATTATGTGTACTTCCAGGCATGTGGTATATCTCTCAGGTATGCCAACTGTGGGAAATATGACTGTTAGCAAAAGATATGTTTTACACTATGTATAAACTCATTTAGATTGCATGCAAATAAAGAATTTGGCAAGCTTTTAAGCATCACCTTTGGCATGGGGGATGTTCCCTGGATATGCGGTATTTTCTGAACTCAGAGGCATTGTTTATTCCAGCAGCCTTAACTTTATGTTCTGTTCTGTTATTTAGTTATTTATTTATATTTCTGAGACAGTTTCACTCTTGTTGCCTAGGCTGG
Organism: Ateles fusciceps; assembly: GCA_036589455.1. Taxonomy (NCBI): domain Eukaryota; kingdom Metazoa; phylum Chordata; class Mammalia; order Primates; family Atelidae; genus Ateles; species Ateles fusciceps. The sequence goes on along the minus strand of JAZHEH010003329.1, from coordinate 9,455,244 downwards.
AGTGCAATGGCGCAATCTCAGCTTACTACACCCTTTGCCTCCCGGGTTTAAGCGATTCTCTTGTCTAAGCCTCCCAAGTAGCTGGGATTACAGACACTCACCACCACAACTGGCATATTTTATATTTTTAGTATAGACAGGGTTTCATCATGTTGGTCAGGCTGGTCTCTAACTTCTGACCTCAGGTGATCTGCCCACCTCAGCCTCCCAAAGTGCTGGGATTACAGGCGTGAACCACCATGCCCAGCCTGTTCTGTCGTTTAGTAGAATAAGATTGGACCTGACATGGAAATATCAATACAAGTGTCATGTTAACTGTTTTTTTCCTCCATGATACAAGAGTAGAGGTACCCCCACCCAAAGGAAGGGTATAAAGAGAATAATTGTCAAACTGCCTTTCTCACATCCTGTGTTTTTGTAGGCAAGTTATTTACCCCTCTGAACATTCATTTCTTCTTCTGAGAAGTTATAATAATAGATCTACTTTAGAGCTAGATTGTGGACATTAAATGAGACAACGTGTGTCAACTACTTAGCACAGTGCTTGGAGAATGGAAATGGTAGCTATTTACATTAACATGGCAGATTTTATACTTTAATATTTTAAAATTTAAGATGACTAGATGACTGTTGTCTCTGCATAATACAAGCTCATTATAGACAGTTTTATTGGTAAGTACTTACAAATGTTAGAGAAATGACCTGCAGCCTTTTATTATCCACTACATAGCCCATGGGTCTGCTGTGCATGTGTGTGCAAGATTTCTTTCTTTTTTGCTTTTTGAGACAGAGTTTCACTCTGTCACCCAAGCTGGAGTGCTGTGGTTATGATCTCAGCTCACTGCAACCCCTGCCTCCTGGGTTCAAGTGATTCTTCTGCCTCAGCCTCCCAAATAGCTGGGATTACAGGCACCTACCACCACACTTGGCTAATTTTTGTCTTTTTTTTTTTTTTAAAGAAAGAAAAGAAAGAGAGAAAGAGAAAAAGAAGGAAAAAAGAGAATGAAAGAAAGGGAAAAAGAAGAAGAAAAGAGAGAGAGAGAACGGGAATCTTGCTCTATTGCCCAGGCTAGAATGCAGTCTAAAAATGGGTATTGAAAAGCTCTTTTATACTAATAATTGTGTTATACAATGGAGACAGGAAGGAATAAGGGAGGAAAATAACAAACAGCCAACCAATATTTCATTTAAACCTATGAAATGCTATGCAATTGCTGGGGGAGTGATCTACTCCCAATCATGTGGTCACTTTTAGAATAGATGTGATGTGTTACTGAAGAAAATGTATGTTTTGTGGATTTGGAGTAGAGAGTTCTGTAAATGTTTATTAAGTTTACTTGTTCGAGGTCTAAGTTCAGGTCCCGGGTATCCTTGTTAACCTTCTGTCTCATTGATCTGTCCAATATTGACAATGTAGTGTTAAAGTCTCCCACTATAATTGTGTGGGAGTCCAAGTCTCTTTGTAAGTCACCAAGAAGTTGGCCTGTGTATCTGGGTGCTCCTATATTGGGTGCACATAGACGTAGGATCATTAGCTCTTCCCATTACATTGATCCCTCTACCATTATACAATGTCCTTCTTATCTCTTTTGGTTTCTATTACTTTAAAGTCTATTTTATCAGAGACGAGAATTGCAACTCCTGCTTTTTTTTCTCTCCATTTGGTTGGCAAATCTTCCTCCATCCCTTTGTTTTGAGTCTCTGTATATCCTTGCATGTGAGATGGGTCTGGATGCAGCTTACTGATGGGTTTTTTGGAATGGCTGATACTGGTTGTTCCTTTCTGTATATAGTGCTGTTTTCAGAAGCTCTTGTAAAGCAGGCCTGGTGGTAATGAAATCTGAGTACTTGCTTGTTGGTAAAAAATTTTATTTTTCCTTCACTTATGAAACTTAGATATGAAATTCTGGGTTGAAAGTTCTTTTCTTTAAGAATGTTAAATATTGGCCCCCACTCTCTTCTGGCTTGTAGGGTTTCTGCTGAGAGATCTGCTGTGAGTGATAGGCTTCCCCTTGTGGGTAACCTGACCTTTCTCTCTGGCTGCCCTTAGTATTTTCTCCTTCATTTCAACCCTAGTGAATCTAATGATTATGTGCCTTGGGGTTGCTCTTTTGAGGAATATCTTTGTGGTGTTCTCTGTATTACCTGGAGTTGAGTATTGCCCTGCCTTGCTAGGTTGGGAAAGTTTTCCTGGATAATATCCTGAAGAATATTTTCCAGCTTGGATTCATTCTCTTCTTCACATTCAGGTACACCTATCAAACGTAAATTAGGTCTTTTCACATAGTCCCATATTTCTTGGAGACTTTGCTCATTCCTTTTACCCTTTTTTCTCTAATCTTGTCTTCTCGTTTTATTTCGTTAAGTTGGTCTTTGCCCTCTGAAATGCTTTCTTCTGCTTGATCAATTCGACTGTTAAAACTTGTGCATACTTCTCGAAGTTCTCGTATTGTGTTTTTCAGCTCCATTAATTCACTTATATTCTTCTCTAAATTGTCCATTCTCGTTAACATTTCGTCAAACCGTTTTTCAAGGTTCTTAGTTTCCTTGCATTGAGCTAGAACATATTCTTTTAGCTCACAGAAGTTTCTCATTATCCACCTTCTGAAGCCTAATTCTGTTGATTCCTCACATTCATTCTCGATCAGGCCTTGTTCAATTGGTGGTGAGGAACTGCAATCCTCTGTAGTAGGAAAGGCATTCTGATTTCAGGTGTTTTCAGCCTTTTTGCACTGTTTTTTTCCCATCTTTGTGGATTTGTCCACCTGTCGTCTGTGTAATTGCTGACTTTCAGATTAGGTCGCTGAGTGGACGTCCAGCTTGTTGGTGGTAAAGTGTTTTCTGTTTCTTAGTTTTCCTTCGGCGGACGCCCCTCCCCCACAGAGCTGGACCTTCCTGTGTTCAGCTGTACTTGCTGTGAAACTCTCAATTCTCAGCAGTTCCAATTGCTGTTTTTTTTTTCTTTTTTTTGTGGAGGCGGGTACCAGCCTTCCCCTGCGGTGACCCACTACGCCTGCTGAAACAGCCGCGTTAAGATTCATGGCGCTTTTCTGCCCGGGAATCTCCCGGTCTGGTTCCCCACTTCAGTCCGCTTTTCAGTCAGCTGAATGAGAGACTCTGTCTTCCTGGAGCTCCAAACGCCAAGCAAAAGGGCACTCAGTCCCATATACTCCGGACCGAGAACCACTGCGCTGGGGCGCCTGCAAAACGGCCTCGCCGGCCAAAAGAGTTGCGCTGGTGACCCACGGGGCTCCTCCGCTGGGAATCTCCTGGTCCGTGGGCAATAAAAATTTGTCTGAAAATGTGGCATCCACTCACTCTGTGCTTTCAGTGGGAGCTACAATCCTGAGCTGCTGCTAATCGGCCATCTTGGATCTCTCTCAATTTTTGTATTTTTAGTAGAGACAGCGTTTTGCCCAGGCTGGTCTAGTGACCTCAAGTGACCTGACCGCCTTGGCCTCCTAAAGTGCTGGGATTACAGGTGTGAGCCACTGCACCCAGTCTAAGATTTTTTTTTAAAGTACCACTTTTCTTGTATTCTACCTTTGTTTGAAGAGGGTTAATGCAAATTTCATTGAGATTTGTGAGAAGGAATACAATTCATTCATTGATTTATTGATTCATGACTTCAATAAATGCTGCACAACAACCCTGTGCCAAGCGCTGGATCCACAGTGAAGAACAAGACATTGCCTCTGTTCCTAAGCAGCTCACTTGCACCTAGGGAGAAAGTGAAGATGGTGATGGATGCAGTAACAGAGTAAGTGCACTGTGATATGGCCATGCATGCAAGGCACTTCTAACCCCGTTTTGGGAGACGAGATTTCTTAGAAGAAGTAAAATCTCCACTGAAGGCAGGTGAGGCAGGGATGAAGGGATTGGACTAGCATGAGAGGGAGCAGTGAACGTAACTTAAGAGGTTTCCAAGGACTTTGTAAACCATGTTATGAAATGCAAACACTATCCGAAGGGCAGGAGAGTGTCTCTGAAATGTTTTAGGTACTTAAAGACATTTGTGCTTAGAAATATTAATAAAATTTTGACAATAGTGTGGAACAAGCAAAGGTGGTGGGTCGGGAGACCAGTTAAGGGGCTGTTACAGTATTCCAGGTGCGAGGAAATGGTGGCTATGAGGATGAAGAGACAGAAAACAGGTTCAAGGTCTATTAAGGAGTTAGAATTGATATTGCTTGGTTAATAATTGTTAGTGTTAATGTTGAAGGAGTAGACTATGATTCTCAGGTGTTTGACCTCAGCTTCTGGGAGGATGTTATTAGGAAAGATGAGAGGAGGAGCAGGTTGTGTCTGGAGAAATGAGGGAATAATGACTTTGCTTGTAGACATTGATTTTTCTAGTGCTATGGTCACTTCAACTGGAGCTCCTCTTAAATGTCTGCAGTTTAGGAAAGGCATTCTTGTATGAGTTCAGTTTCCTAGTCAGGAGTCTAATGTGCACTTTAGGATATCAACAAAACACAGGCAGCTCAGCCCTCAAAAAGAGAGAATTAAAACACTGTAGGAAGAAGTGATTTAAATTTCAACAAAATTTTCAGTTTTGTTTTAATTTAAAAAGTAACATTTTATTTTGTGGTTTACTGTATTGTTTTGGTATTTTATTTTTGAATGATAAAGGCAGTGGTAACTGGAGATACAGAATTGGGAGTCACTGGCATAAAGATAACAATTGAAGTGATTGAGATCTCAGGGAGGGATCAAAGAGCAGTCATGTTTCTTGCCTAATGGCACATTGGAATCACATGGGGATCTTAAGAAATACCAGGTGCCTGAGATCCAACCCCAAAGATTCCTATTTAATTGCTTTAGGGTGGCCTGGGCCAAAGTTTGAGAAGCACTGGCTTAGAATGAGAAGAAATTACAGGAAAGAATGTGGGGGAAATCATAACATTTAAGTGTCAATCCCAAGAGGAACATCATACAGTAGGCTGCCAAGGAGTTCAAGGAAAGAAAACTCTTTAGAACATCAGGTGTAGCTGCATCACATGTTTTTGATTCAGATAATTATGAAGTTAAACCATGCCCGGTGCGGGGGCTATCACCTGTAATCCCAGCACTTTGGGAGGCTGAGGCGGGCGGATGGCCTGAGGTCAGGAGTTTGAGACCAGCCTGATCAACATGGCAAAACCCTGTCTTTACTAAAAATACAAAAATTAGCTAGGTGTGGTGGTGCATGCCTGTAGTCCTAGCTACTTGGGAGGCTGAGGAAGGAGAATCGCTTAAACCAGGAGGTGGAAGTTGCAGTGAGCCGAGATGGCACCACTGCACTCCAGCCTGGGTGACAGAGCAAGACTCCATCTCAAAAAAAAGGTAAAAGTAGTTCAGCCAACCACTCAATATAATCCTTCAATGTCTCAGCACCATCAACCACATTAGTTCTCCAAAGATGTATGAAGAAAAAGTTACTTCTGTGATTAAAACTTCTGGTGTAAGTCTGCATTCTAGAGAAGGAAGCTTGGGTAAATATATAGGTATACATAGTTATCGTTCTCTTTTACAGTACTATTTAGCTGTAAGTATTAATAATGATTATACCCAACATAGAAGCAATGTTGAAAGTGGAAATGTAATTTTGGAAACAATAATATAATTTTAAAAATTGAGATATAATGATATAATTTATATATTATAAAATTAGTTCTTTGAAATGTACAACTCAGTGGTTTTTTGTATATTCACAAGTTTGTACAGCTATTGCTACTACCTAATTCTGGAAAAAAATGTAGTCTTGATCTATATGGTATGATTAGAATGTGGCTTTTAGCCATTCTATTTGTAAAGTGCAATTTTGTCTCATAGTATATGAAATAGATCTAATTTTAAAAATCACAAGGGAAAATGCAAACAAAAAAGTCCCTCAATACCAAAACCCGAAATGACAACCCATTTTTAAAATGGCTGGCACTGAGATAGTCACTAAAAGTATGCGAATTTACTAAACAACACCCTGTCCTCGTCAAAAAACACTTCATCTTTTTTTTGTGGAAAAAGAAATGTTATTTTACCTCTGTAAAAGGAAAACGAGCACCACTTGCTATAAATAGGGAAGAGCAAAAAGAAATATAATAGAAATTAATGCAGTATTTAATAAGGCAAACACAACTGTCCTCACTTCTCAAATCTCTCCTCTTATTTCCTCTTCTTTCCATCTCTGCTGCCCCACTATGGTCTGTTATCTCTCTTTTAGAATAGACTCTCATTCTCTCGCTGCTTCCACTCTTGCCTCCCAAGCGTCATGTCACCCAACTGATTCAAGGATAAGGACCCAGTTCCTAACATGGCTTTCCTGGCCCTTGCCATCTGTCCATTCTCTCCATCCCTGCCTCCCACCATTATCCTCCTCCTTCATGGCACTCTAGGCAGACCACCTGCTTTCATTTCCTAGATGAGTCACTTCCCTTCTAGTCTCTAAGCCTTTGCTCCTGCCACTTTTCCATCTCCCTAGAGCATTTCCAGCACGCCTTCACCTAGGAAACACCTACTTATCCTCCAGATTTTATCTCTGTTGTCACCTCCGAAAGTCTTTCTTGACCTTATACTTCCTGCTTTTCCCTCCTAAGTCAGATCTCACATTATAACATTTTAGTCTATACTTATGGTTTTTTTTTTGTGATTGTTTATTGTTCATTATTAATATCTGAAGTTCTTCTTTTACATGGAGGCTGATATGGTCACTGCATAGACTTGGAATCTTTTGTCTGCAGTTGCCTCAAGCTCAGATTTCAAGTACAGAGTATCTTCATTGAATGTATACCTAGATCTGAAACTAGTTTTGAGTCTAAGTTACCACTGCTCTGAACTAGGCATGAAACCTCATGAAATGAAAGGAAGTCCATTTTCCTATAATGTACTGATTTTCAAATTTGGCTGATTTTCAGAATCATCTAGAGGCCTTTTCAACATGCAGATTCCTGGGCTTTAGGCTTATTCAATTATAACTTTTGGCTGGGAATGGTGGCTCACGCCTGTAATTCCAGCACTTTGGGAGGCCGAGGTGGGTGGACTACCTGAGGTCAGGATATCGAGACCAGCCTGGCCAACATGGCAAAACCCTGTCTCTACTAAAAATACAAAAATTAGCCAGGCGTGGTGTTGGGTGCCAGTAATCCCAGCTGCTCGGGAGGCTGAGGCAGAAGAATTGCTTGAACCTGGGAGGTGGAGGTTGCAGTGAGCTAAGATCATGCCACTGCACTCCAGCCTGGGTGACAGAGCGAGACTCTGTCTCAAAAAAAAAAAAAAAAGAAAAATTATAACTTTTGAATGGGGGATCAAGTGTATTCTTAGTTTCCCAGGTGGTTCACATGCAGTGAGATTAGTACTGGATGGCAGAGAGGCATTTGGGAACTAATACTTCAACAAATTTGGCAAAATGCTTGTTGTAACTGTCTTTCCTCTGCTTTGGAGGTGGAGTGGAAGATGGCAATGAACTAGACTATTATTATAGATTTCTCTGGCTTTTATGGGAAGAAGATGGCTTCTAAATTGAGTTTTTCTTAAAGAAACTGACTCCTAGTTATGTCCACCATTTTTTCTATCATTGTTTCCTTTCCACATATCAAATATCCTATTCTACTTCTGACTTCCCACACCCATGATTGTAGGAGCTTGATGTATAAGTGCTTAAAACATAAACATTTGTGTCTGGCTCCTTATGGAATATTATAATTGGCTGTTGCAAGAGAGGAAGGAAGTTGAGTAAAACAATGATTCTCCCCCAGCTCTGGTCCCTAAGAAGGAGGAGGATGCAGGCATAAATCCTCATTACATCATTTAAGAGGCATATAAAGGTTGAATCCAATCTGGGTTAGGATAAATATCAGAGATTCCAGTTGACATGGGCAGGAAATGGCAGCAGAATTATTGGGTGGAAGCCACAGGGAATAAAGTGGGCCTGTGGATTAGGAGCCCAAGGGAAGTTTATTCAGTTGCAACAGATCAAGGTTTCTACCGATTGTATGAGTTTTTATGTTGGGAATGGTGATAGGTCATGGAAAGGAGAAAAGAAACTGGTGACATCTAGAAGCATTTCAAGGCTCTGGCAGGATTAGTGAGGTATATAACCACACTGTAGTGCTGGTGGGGAATGGGAGTATGATACTGGATAGGAGACTTCTAGTTTGAAGGCTCATGGTTCATGCAATCCATGGTATTACAGCTACTTTGTATTAGAGAAAAATGAGACACTCTGGATACATTGGATCCTTGGTTTAGGGCAGTATGTAAATATCCAAGTCTACCCACTAGCGGGAATGTGCATTTTGATCTACTGCCAGGGTCAGTTCTCACTGGCAATCCATGGCTGAAGCATAACTTTCTACTAAAGTTGTCTCATTACATCTGCGTCCCTTCTCCTCTCAGCTTAATTAGTAAAGAACGCCGAGAAAAGGTAGGCAAAAAAGAAGGAAGAAAACAAAAATAGGTTTTGCAAAAGCCAGGGAGGGATCAATTTCGAGGGAGAATGGGTCTTCAGGGGACATCTCTGGGTCCTGCTGTGTAGCTGCTCCTCTCTACACATGTATTCTCTTAACTCTGCTGAAATTGGAAGATCAGGAGTGATTTTCCCCAAAGGGCGTAATTGCTGATCCCCCCATATGAAGTTGGTTGCTTTGTATGTAACTGAGGCTATAGCAGGAAAAAGCATACCTAGAGATCTTCACTTGCAGAGGTTCTTTTCACAATGCTTAGGATGGGTGTGGAGGGCAAAGGAGAGAGAGAGAGAAGAGAGAGAGAGAGATGGAGACAGAGACATTAAATGTTAAATGTGCTATCTCTTGGTTTTAAGATTTGGGAGGATTTCCTTTTTTTTCAGGATTTTCTAAATATTTCTATAATTTTTGTATATTACTTCTTAGGAAAAAGTATTTTTATAAAGCACTTTAACTGCTATTTGCATTTGTGGGAAAGTATGAGTGCTATGTGGTTTAAACTAATAACAACTGGCTTAGTGTTCATTTATTGAGTACCTAAGGTGTGTTAAGCCCTTCATCCTTGTTAACTCTCAGTACTGTTGTGCAGGATATATAGTTGGAGGAACTAATGCTTAGAGGTATTACATGACCTGGCCAGACTCATGTAACAAACGGCCAGAGCTAGAGAGTCCCAATTCCAAAGACCATGAGTGTTTCTTTCATCTAAATGCTTTTACTCATTTGAACATTCAGAAAAAAATGCCAGAAAGGAAGATTCCATTTTGACCAATTCTCATCTGTTTCTTACCCAATTTTCTCTCACTTTCTCTCTTTTTCTTAGTTACCTTAAAAGAGTTTTTACCATATAAATGCTCAGATTTGTTGCTTTCAATGACTACAGATGTTAACTAGAGCACAGGATGAGCCAGGAACGATAACTAAAAAAAAAAAAGCAAAAAGCTTTGCATTTGTGTTTTGTTTGTTTGATTTGTTATTTTTATTTTTCCTATAGCTGGTTAACACATGGTAACTGGTGGTATCAGATGAGGGAGGAGTTGAAGAGATTGACTATGCAATAGAAAATTGGTTACTAACCATCAGGAATGCAGCTGTGGATTCCAGTTAAGGCAAGACACACTTTTTTGTGCACTTCAAGTTTCTAAAAGTATTTTTAAATAACAGAGAAAACAAATTCATTACATTGTGGTTTTTCTACTGCTGCTAACTGAGCAGATTTGGGAGCTTGTAAAAATATTATACATTGTTTAAAAATATTACAGAGAAAGCTTTGCACCAGAGATTCATTAAATTTAGCATTTTTAGAAGGTATTTTCACTCATTAAAGACTTTTGTTATTGTTTCCTTTTTGTCTTAATTGTCACTGTTCAATCAGAATTAACATCTATATTGTTCTGATCTTTGAAAAGATTACAAACTTTCACTTCATTTCCTGAGTTATAGGAAGAAGAGAATCTTCTGATTTTCTCTTGTCTAATTTAAAAATCATGTTCACAGGAAATTCTTCCTAATCCTTTTAAGTAAACAAAAAGCATAATTATTGCTTTAGGTGTATGTATACACATCTTGAACACACACACATACACACAATGTTTGTGTAAAAATAGTCTAGGTTGAGGAGGACAGTGTGTTTTTTTAAAAAAAAATCAGGATTATGAAACACATACTCCAAATGAGGGCCAGGTTGTCTATGTGTTTTTGACATGGTTTTACTGGTTTGAGGTTTTTTTTTTTTTAAGGTTTGTTTTTGGATTATATTTTTTTGACGCTCTTCCTGTTTTTTCCAAGTCCAGTAATGGAATAAGAGTTGAAGAGCTGAAAGATTCACATGGAGATGACTTTTGTGACATCATCTGTCAGGTGTCTGTGTCTTTATTAGTCATCTGGAACTCTGAAGTCTGATTGAGACCATTACAAAATGTACTGCAGATCTTAGACCCTACATCTTTAATTAATTAATGCTAGCAAAGCACTTTGCAGTTGACGAATGAAGCTAGCTGTAAAAATGTACTGAATGGTTTGCTCTCTTTTATTTTTCTATTTCCTTAATCTGATTTTAAAAGACTGTGCTGTGGATACTCCTAAGCACTTTTTTCTTTTGATCTGTTTATGTTATTTACATAAAATTTGCAGAGAAATACCTTCTGTAGTTTTTGCTTCTGATTTCATTGGGAAATATATATTCCTATAGGCTATGGATTTATTTCTCAACTGAAAAACACCATTCCAATGTTGTAGTAATTATTAATAGGATTAATCTTTTATGTCAGTGGAAAAATGTCTAAAATTATGCAGACAAATAAATCACATATTTACAGAAACTTTGAAAAGAGAAACCTAAAGATCACAGAGAATGTTCTCTAAGAGAATGGAATATTCCAGGATAATGCTTTCTAACAAGCAAAGGTAATTTTTACCTAAAACAAATATGACTGAGGAGCAGGTCATATTTGAACTGAAAAGATTCAATGCAAGTAACCACACATTTTGTGCTCTAATAATTTATAATTCAAATCCATATTGATTTGTCGTAAAAATAAATTATAAGGCAAATATATACAGACAGAGGATTATTAGGTTGCAAGAGCCAACTCTAAGAATCAAGATTTGTGCTGTATGTAAAAATCATATGGCTTAATTGTATATCATAGTAGTAATTATTACTAAACAATTTTGGGGAATTCATAGGTGAAAATTGCTGCTAGTGAAGTCAGAAGAAGTAACACTATGATAGTACAAATTCCTAGAATATGTGATTTAAAGTTCAAGTTAGAAAGTTAAATTTTTCTTCTCTTTTTACTTTGAAGAAGTTAAGTGATACTAGAAATAATGCCTATTTAATTATCTGGGTTTTCCACTTAGCTATAAGAATTAATATATGGAATTTAAAATCTATAGATTGTAGAATATATAGAATCGATAATTAATACATAGAATTTCGATTAGTGAAAAGTAACCTAAAACTTTACAAGTTTTATTTTGAACAGCATTATAAGATGTAGAAAAGTGAATTCCAAATTAATAGTGCCCTCATAATTTGAGGGTATTCATTTTGACATGTGAGTATTTTCAGTATTAGAGTATATACTCCTGAAGAAGGAATATAGTTCAAAGAAGTCCTCAAATTCAAATAAGGACAGTGCTAAGTATCTGTGGACTTCATTCTGTTCCCAAGTGCATATTTCTGATTGTCATTGATATTACTGGAAGTCACATGCAAGTTTATTTTGGTAAGAAACAACAAGATAAACAGGTGACTTATGTGTGTGATTGACTCATTATGTTTGTGCCAAATTTATTTTGGACTGTATTTTTAGGAGATTTGACAACTGTTTTAATAAAAATGAGTCAGTAACAGGAGTGATGGAAATCTGTAAGAATGTTTCAAATGTTTTATAGTAGAAAAATGCAAGTTGAATTCATTATCACAAAGAGGTACATAATGTCTATGTTAATTTTCTTTGTCACTAATTTACTTTGGCGTCAATTACTAGAACTCCTATCATATCTGGTTAAGTAGAAAAATATTCTGGTTAATTTTTGTTGTTGTTGTTGTTGTTGTTTTGTTTGGCTGTGAAGCAAGACTTGAAGTTCTCAGTGAATCTACTGAGTTAACATGGCACCTTCCTTAGAGATGCACAATACTAAATATATGAATCCATGAGGCAAAATATTAACAACATGTTTCAGGAACTTTTCTGGGCACAGGCATATATAGGGCTGAAGAAGGAGGAATATTAATGTAGCCTTGAGCAAGTGCTATTTCTGGGATGGAGATTTAAAAAATCCACAATTACAGTTTGAATTAATATTTGTATGTTGCTTTTTGCACATGCTTTCTGTTTTGATCTTCAAAATGACCCTATGAGGTAGGTGGTGTCGTCATTTTACAGATGAGGAAGCTGAGGTTCAGAGGTTCAGAAATATTAATTCCCTTGTCGTAACTAAATAAGTGGATTTAACCTGAGCCTTCAAGCTCCACTTTCCATGTTTCCCCTTTCCATCAAGTGGAGGCACAGGCAAGATATTAATCCAAATTAAGAGTATCAACACAAATTCTCTGGGAGGAACGGTTCTTGCAAGATAGAGGAGAGGTAAAATCTAGACATGTGGAACTAGGGATGTCTCAAATTGAAAGGTTCATGGACTCAATTCATCCTGCCTGTGAGTTAAGTATAACTAGCTCTGCATTTTTCAAAGGGTATGAATTTGAGTGTCTTAGGTATAAAAAGGTCTTTCTTGTTTTCTCAGTGTCCACCACTCTTCTGTTCTCAGCTGACTCACTTATGTCATCTTCTTGTATTCTGATGTTGCATAAACATGTAATCCTGGGCTGACTGAATCACACAAACAAGAACATGGTGAGACATACGTGGGTGTGAGAGCAGAGAGCAATTTTGTCGGCCTGACCTAGGTTTTCATGAAGGGGACTCTGATAGAAAGTTGTTAGGGGCCAGATTATGGATGCTATCTGGCCTTCTTTGTCCCCCAGCTCCACTACGTCTTCCAATAACTCTGTGTTAGTTGGGTGAGCCAACATAAAAGTGAGTAGGAATGAAGATTGTCATGTGTGGGCTCACTCTTCAGAAGGAGGTCCTGAAACTTTGAGCATAAGTGATATAGGTCCAATTCTGTGGGAAACCATTAGTACAGACAGCGTTACAAAGCTACATGTTCTGAGCTGGGAGAAGGAATCATGGTGCAGTGGCAGATAAGTAAGGAAATGTCCTGAATATTGCTGTGAATACTGGCTGACGTTAGTAGTACACTTTTGAGGGTCAATGGGAGAATGGTGTTTTATCAATAACAAAAATTTAAGGGCGAGGCAAGCTTAGAAAGGTACAATTAAGTTTATTTGTGTATGTAGAAGATTATTTTGTGAGACATCTAATTAAGGCACGTCCCTTTGGAAGCTTTAAGTTGGAGGACTTGTCTGAGTCCAGTGGACCTTTGAGTCTTTGGAGGATTTGGAGGAGAAATAAGGTTATAAAAATTATCAAAGCAAGATTTGGAAATTGTGGGTTTCTGTCCTACTCCCCATCTTATGGTCTTGGCGCTTGCTTTATTTCCTTCATGGAATGTTCTTCCCCAACTGTCAGTGGAGCTGATTCTTATCCTTTAAACTCTTTACCTATTAGCACAGCTATCCCTCCTTTGAGAGGTTGTCTCAGACAACCCTATCTAAAAGGAAGTTCCTTCTACCTTTACTCTGTTCTTTAGTTCTGTATTAATTTACACCACAGCATTTCTCAATTTATAATTGTTTTGTCTTAAATAGACAAATTATAGACATATAAATAGACATATAAATTCTGTTTACAGTAACATACCCTCATAATAATGTGCCTCATAGTACCCTCAGAGAATGTACATTCCATAGGGCAGGGAGTTTGAATTCAGAGTCTAGTTCCATGCCAGAATGGATGCTCTGTGTTTGTGAATGAATGGATGAATGCTTAGAATATAGCTGGGAAGAAAAATACCATGGGTATTCATGATGAGAAAGTGTACCACAGATTCTCATGTCAGATGGAGGATGTAGCATGTGCTTTTCTAATGTGTGTTATCACAGAAATTCAATATGTAATAGCAACGGGAGACCTTACATGTATAGATAATCTCATGAAAATTTCATAATGCTAAATTAGAACATTGATTAATTCTTTTAGAAAGTTATAGGATTAGTATATTCTGGATGTAAACGTTTAAATGACAGAAAAAGCTACAAAGGGAATTTAAAATATGTCCTTTTTTTTCAATTCCTTTCACTAATCACTATTAATACATTCTTCCATGTCTTTTTGCAGATTTTATGTATATATATACAATTAATATATTTATCTTTCTGTAGATAATTAAATAGTTACCTACTTATTATTTAAACCATTATGATCACAACATTAATATAGTTTTGCTATTTGCAATTTTTACTAATATATCTTTTTTTTATTGTTTTTTGAGACGGAATCTTGCTTAGGCTGGAGTGCAGTGGCATGTGATCTCTGCTCACTGCAACCTCTGCCTCCCAGGTTCAAGTGATTTTCCTGCCTCAGCCTCTTGTGTAGCTGGGACTAGAGGTGCATGCCACTATGCCTGGCTAATTTTTGTATTTTTAGTAGAGATAGGGTTTCACCATGTTGGCCAGACTGGTCTCTAACTCCTGACCTGAGGTGATCTACCCCTCCTGGGCCTCCAAAAATGCTGGGATTACAGGTGTGAGCCACTGCACCTGGCCTGTCTAATATATCTTGAATGTCTTCTTGTGTCAACACATAAAGATATAATCATTCTTTTTTTTTAACAGTTGCATACTCTATTGGAGTTTCCTTCTGTTATCATTTTCATTCTGTATGAAAACTTCCATTCTTTTAGAACAAGTCTGCTGCTACAAATTCCTTAGTTTTCATTCATCTGAAAATGTCATTATTTTATTTGCATTTATGAAAAGTATTTTCTCTGGATATAGAACTCTGGTTTATAGTTTTTTTTTCTCCCCCAGCATATTAAAAATGTTGTGTCAATTTCTAATGGTCTTCATGGTTTTTTATAGGAAATCCATAGTCATTTGAGCTGTAGTTCCCATATAGATGATTATTCTTTGCTATTCACTCACATTTTTAAATCTGTGTTTATGTCTTCTATCAAACTTGGGAAGGAAATTTTCAGCCATTCTTTTTTTTTTTTTTTTTTTTTTTGATACTGAGTCTCAGTCTGTTGCTCAGGCTGGAGTGCAATGGCGTGATCTTGGCTCACTGCAACCTCTGCCTCCTGGGTTCAAGTGATTCTTGCGCCTCAGCCTCCCTAGAAGCTGGGATTACAGGTGTGAGCCTCCATACCCAGCTAATTTTTGTATTTTTGGTAGAGATGGGGTTTCACCATGCTGGCCAGGCTGGTCTTGAATTCCTGACTTCAGGTGATCCATCCGCCTCAGCCTCCCAAAGTAGTGGAATTACAGGCATGAGCTACCGCGCCCAGCCTTCAGCCATTATTTCTTAAAACATTTTTTCATTAGTGATCCTTTTCTTTTCATTCTGAAACTCTTGACAATACAAATGTTAGACCTTTTGTTACTGTCCAACATGTTCCTGTTAATTTTTTCCTCAGTTTTTTCCCTCTTTTGTTCAGGTGGATAATTTCTATTGATCTATATTCAAATTCACTGATGCCTCTGTCATCTCTATTCTGCTATTGAGTCCGTCAGTGAATTATTTTGGTTATTATATTTTTCATCCCTAAAATTTCTATTCTTTTCTATACATTTAAAATATGTTTTTCTACCTTCTATTTCAATATTGTTTCAGGAGTGTTTATTATTATTTAAGTATTTTTATAATAGCTGCTTTATAGACTGTCAGATAATTCTGACTTGTTTCATTTCATACTTGGTGTATGTTGGCCATCTTCCTATATGAGCTGATGTTTTCATAGCTCTTCAGGTACTGAGTAATCTGGATTATATCATTGATATCTTGAATATAATGTTATGAGACTTTGTATCTAATGGAGTGATATTTAGGGTCAGCCTTTAAGTTCACACTGCCTTCTGTTGGCTTTGGTTCTAATGTCAGTTCAATTTCAAAGTCTTGGCCATGCTACTCAAATATATCCTGCATGTGTATCATTCAGGGTTCAAACTGGGACCTGGGCTGAGGTCCCTGTTAGCTCAGTTTTCAAAATCTTTGATATACTGATGAATGTCAGATCCACACAGGTATAGATAGAAGATGAGCCCAAGAATTCATAAGCAATTTTATGGAGGCACTCTGCAGACTTCTTTCCTCTTACTTGCCTCCCCAGTTCTTTCTGGTTCCTGGGCTCTTCTTTATGATCTTCAGGCCAGAAACTTCTCACTTCTCCAGTTATACTGTCTCTGGGGTCAAGTGGTGGGAAGGCCAAGCAAACAAAGTAGACAGGGTCCCCCTTCTGTATTGTCTGGATTCTACTTTCATGTTGCCTTTTGCTTTCACTCCCACCCTCTTCTCTGCACTTTGGAAGATTGTCTCATGACTAGGGTATGAACCCCTCCACCCAGCCAAATACCCCCAAAAAAGAAGAGAAAGGAGACCTAGGGGAATTTTTCTTACTCTCTGAGCTTTTAGGATTTCTCTTTTCTGTGCCTTGAGTCTGAAGTAGAGATTTATTCCTGGATCTCTCTCTGTCTGCACCACAGCACTTTTAGGTTTTAGGCTGTATTGAGTTCAGGCCAGATGGTATTAGAGGAAAACACAATTGCAAACCCATAGGCAGTTTTGTGATATCTTACATTCTAGTGTTCTTTGCAGATCCACCTCCTTTTGTTTACTTTTTAGAGTCAAATAGTTGTACCATGGATAGCATTCACAGGGAGAGAACATTGGCTTGTGTTTATTTCATCTGAACTGGAGCTGCAACTCCATCCTGTTCTTCACTGATAATATCTATTAACTGTATACTTTGTACTCTCAATTTATTTCTTAATCCTTCTTTACTCTCTTATCATTTTGTTTAACTTTCTTATCATTCTATCTCTGATCTTGTTTTAAAGGTTTTACATTCTCTTTACTTTGTTCAAGAGAGTATAGGAAAATTTCTTATGATACGTCTTCTTCCAGAATGCATTCTTCATCTTTCTTTACCCATCATGTTCTTTTCTAGTTTGCTTTTTTTAAGCAGCATTTTTATATCAGTGCCATATAATTTTAAAAATGTTACATAACTTTAACATGAGATATTAGATATCAGCTGTCTATTTTCTCAAATACCGTGTGAATTAATTCCCATCAATCTCTTTTTTTTTTCACTTTACGTGGGCTCTGATAGTGTCTTTCTGTCATTGTTTATGTTTAAGGATGAAGTATTAATTACTTATCTTCTATTTGCTCTTTTTTCCTGTGGGCTGAGTAGAGAGGGGGGAGAAAGTGATAGGATAGAAAGGATAATAACTCTGGAGATGTGAATTGGCACAGTTGGTGAATTTAGTCTCTGCTGTTGTATTTTTTTCTTTTTGTTAAGTTCCCTGGATATCTATGGAGCCTATGGAATTCCTGAGGTATTTAATAGGATAATTTCTTGAGGGGACCTTCAAGTTTTTTTGTTCCCCTGCCCCTTTATTTTGTATAGAGAAAATCAGCTCTATGTTTTTGTTTCCTAACATCCCCTACTTTCTCCAACAGCTGTTTCTAGACCTTTTCATCTCAGGGGAGAATAGATATTTCCTAAACATAGAACTTTTGTTAAGTAGATATTTTCTTGTGTATCAGTTTAATTCCTTGTTTGTTTCATAGTGGTTGCTCTGGGGATTATACTTAATATTTTAACTTACAACAATCTAATTCAAGTTAATATCAACTTAATCTCAATATTATACAAAAACTTTGTTTCTATAACTTGATTTTCACTCCCTTTGTGCTGTGGTTATCATAAAAATTATATCTGTATAAGTGAATGTCCATTCATGCAGTCTTATAATCATTGCTTTATGCAGTTATTTTTTAAATGAGATTGGAGAATAAAAGAGTTACAAACAGAAATATATTTCAATTGTCTCTTATATTTACCTATGTAGTTATCCTACAAGTGTTCTTTATTTCTTTATGTGGATTTGAGTTACTATATAGTGTCCTTTCATTTCAGTCTTAGGGATTCTGTTTAGTGTTTCTTGTAGGGCAGGTTTGCTTGCAGTTAATTATTTTATAATTTTAATTTGTCCTTTATTTATGAAGAACAGTTTGTCAATGTAGAATTCTTGGTAAATGTTTTAGTTTGTGTTTTCCATTTCAGCACTTCAGATATAAGATATTTGATATATATTCCACTGTCTTCTGGATTCCATGGTTTCTAATCAGAAAGCATGGTTAATGTTACTGGTGGTCTGTTATATATAATGAATTGCTTCTCTCCTGCTGCTTTCAGGATTCTCTCTTTGTCTTTTGATTGTTTGGTTTAGATGTTTGTGTAGGTTTTGATTGTTTGTCTAAGTGTCGATCCACCTTGGAGTTAATTGAGCTTCTTTGATGTGCAGGATTTTTGTTTTTTGCAACAAAGATGAGACATTTGGTTGTTTCCTTAAATATTCTTTCTGCCCCCTCTTCTCACCCCCCCTGTCCTCCTCTTCTCTCCTTCTCTCTTCTCCTCTTTTTTTGGGACTCCTGTTGTACACATGTTGATATTCATGATTATGTTCCACAGTTCTCTGAGGATCTGTCAGTTTTTCTTCATTCTTTTTTCTTTCTACTATTTAGACTAGATAATTCCAGTTGACTTACCTTAAAAGTTACTGATTCTTCTGCCACTGCAAATCTGCTATTGAGTCTCTCTGGTGATTTTAACATTTCTGTTGTTATACTTTTCAACTCCAGATATTCTGTTTGGTGAGACATCTTTCTCATATTCTTTTTTTTTTTTTTTTTTGAGATGAAGTCTTGCTCTGCCGCCTAAGCTGGAGTGCAATGGCACTGTCTCAGCCCACCACAACCCCTGCCTTCCAGGTTCTTCAAGCAATCCTCCCACCTTAGCCTCCTGGGTAGCTGAGACTACAGGCATGTGCCACCACGCCCAGCTATTTTTTGTATTTTTAGTAGAGATGGGGTTTTGCCACGTTTGCTAGGCTGTTCTGGAACTCCTGATCTCAGGTGATCTGTCTGCCTTGGCCTCCCAGAGTGCTGGGATTACAGGCATGAACCACCACTCCTGGCCTTTCTCATACTTTTCTTTAGTTCTTTAGACATGCTTTTCTTTAATTCTCTGAACATATTTTACATGGCTGATTGAAACTCTGTGTATTGGGCTGAAAGGTGGCCCCTAAGATATGTCTATGTCCTTATCATTGGAGCCTGGCTTATATAAAAAAGGTGTAACTATTATCAGATATGGTAAAGATGTGATTGAGTTAAGGATCTTGAGAGGTGGACGTTATCCTGGGTTATCTGGGTGGGCCCTGGATGTAATTACATACATCCTTATCAGAGAGAAGCAGAGGATGTCTTGAGACACACAGAAAAGAAGACGGCATTGTGCAGAAAGATTAGAGTGATGAAACCTCAAAGCAAGGAATGCTGGCAGCTACCAGAAGGTAGAAAGAGCAAGGGCTGAATCTGTCCTATAGCTTTTAGGGGGATGCATGGTGCTGCCCACACCTTGAGTTTAAACTTCTGCTTCCAAAACTAAGACAGTATAAATTCCTATTGTTTTAAGCCACCTCCTTAGGTGGTGATAATTTGTTATGGCAACCTTAGGAAACTAATGCAGTCTAGTCTAGTCTTTGTCTAGTAAGTCCAACATCTGGCCTTCCTCAGGGACAATTTCTATTGACTGCTTACTTAATTTTTCAAAGCTCATAAGTTTTTAATATTCTTGCATGTCTTATATTTTTGTTGTTGCTGAATATTGAATATTTTAAATAAAATTAATGACAACTCTGGAAATCATATGCTGGCTCTTTTCCAGGATTTGTTGTTGTTGTTTTCCTGGTCAGTTTTCTGAACTAAATCTGTAAAGTTTATATTCTTTGTTGTGTGTGACCACTGAGTGTCTGCTCAATTAGTGTAGTAGTCAGCTAATGATTTGACAGAGATTTCCTATCTCCATGTATTTGCTGAAGGGCTTAGTCTGTGCTGAGGCTTGCCTTCTGTGTTCAGCCAGGCCATTGACAATTCTGCCTTAGTCTTTACCTCGTTATTGCACAGAGTCTCAAGGTTAGTAAGACATGAAAATGTAGAGCCTTCTCAGGTTATTTCTGAGCTGTGCACAGACCTGGGCATTCAAACGTTTCATGTGTTTATAGGTCTCATAGGTTACCAGGAATATGGTGGGAGATTCTCAAAGCTCATTATGGATGTTTGTTCCCCACATCTCCCTTGATACATTTTTTTGCTTAGTTTATGTTTACCTCAGCTATTATCCACTGGCTCAGACAGCTGAGATATTAGACAATTGGCAGATGCCCACAAGGAGATGGTTGTTAATGGCGGTTGAGCCCTGAGTCAGGTCTAATAAAGGAAAGCTTTGAAAATGAGGTCTTTTCCATAGGCCACATAATAATTCTGTGCTGATGGGGATTTGAAGGAGTTCCAACTCAGTTCAGTGTCTTCTAGCAGCTGCTATGATTGCAGCTTAGCTAGTGGGAGATGGGGAATAGGACAAGTTAAAATGCCATAAACTCAACTGTTTTTTCCATGATTTAGCTGTTTTTTTCAAACACATGCTCCCTAGATTGCTGCAAGCCATTACTCAATTTCCATAGTTCTGAAAAAGTTGTTATTGACTATTTTTGCCAACCTTTTCAAATGTTTTTGTGGAGGAGAGGATTTTAGGAGGTCTTTACTCTGCCATTCGTGCTGACGTCACTCAGGCATATGGCTTTTGAACTCTGTGCAGCCTGCCTCCTCCAAGTTGCTCTTTACCGTATTTATGGCTTATTCTGCTTTGAAGCAGCATTCTTTGCCTTTTCTTTTGGGTTTCATCTCATCCCCTAGATTCTCCTTCCATCCAAATTGGGGGATTTCACTAAGAATTATCAGAATTTTCTGGATTCAGTTTCTTCCATCTCTGTAATGCATATTGATGGCCATGAGAGGAACTGAAAGCTGCTGTCAGAAATTTTTACTCTCTTGACTCTGGTTGGCGTTGTCAAAATTTGTGATATACTTTGCTAACTTTCTTAATTTGATTGCTGCCTATATATTTTCCTTTCTGTATTTATTTTGTTAGGTTTTGGGGGTCATAGCTTGCATAATTTTGTATTTTCTGTTTACTGTATTTTTTTTGAAATCATACAGGATTACTCACTGTGAAATCAAATGAAAACTTTGATTTAAAAAATGAAATGTGTAGCTTTTTCTTTCTGGCTGTAATTAGTAAGGCTAGTTTCTGTCTGTGACCTTACCTAGTTTGTAATACTGAAATAACACCATCTTTCGTCAGATTATTAATATCGATTCTCAATAGGTGGAGGGCAGTAGAATGTGTTGAGAAGAATGAAAGAATCTGTTTTGTTTTATCTCTTTAGATTCCTGAGGAGTGATTTGATTCTTTAAGACTCAACTTGATGCTCATAGTAGTATTATGGTACAGATAAGTATTACCCTGAGTACGTCTGGCTATATAATATATAAGTAATAGAAAAATTATTATTAGTAGTAACAGCAGTAGTGATAGTAGTAGCAATAATAAATTTTTAATAATAAGAGAAATTTTAGCTCACTTTCACAGGAATATTATAAAACACTGGTATTATTTAGATTTTCTTTGCTCACATCTCACAGTACTTTGTTCTTTTGTTCACACGGGTAAAGTGTTATTATGAAATTTTTATGATTTTATGTTCTTTAAAACTCCAATCTTAAAACTCTCTTCAGAGCATTACTGGTTTTTTTTTTTTTTTTTTTTTAATAACAAAAAAAGCTCCTATCTGTTGACTCATGGTCCCGAAAAAAACTATAAAATTCAGGAACTTCCAAATTATAGTGAAAATAATTTTTCCTTATCTCAGGAGACAACCTAGATTCAATCATGTTGTGGTAGTGTGGATGTAATGAAACTTACTACATTACTAAGGAATATGTTGGCAGTTCATATCATATAATTTCCTAGCTTCTCCTTATCTCTCCAATTGTACCGGAATCCTAGGCGTTAAAAAAATTACAGACACACACACATACAAACCCCATGAAACCAAATGACTATATGCCATTTGGAAAAATGTTAGTTTGGGATATATGAGCAAATGATTAGTATTTTTTATATTAATCATTTTCTGTTTATATTTATTTCATATATGTTTTTCTGCTGAACAATTATTTCAGATGGAATTGATAAATTTCTCTTCATCTAGTATACCATGCCAGTGCTGATGACACAAATCTGGAGTAAATGTGATTCCTACTATCAAGGGATGTGTATTTGTGTGTGTGTGTGTGTGTGTGTGTGTGTGTGTGTGTGTGTGTGTAAAACTCTAGGAATTTCTTGAGTGTCATGTATGGATTTTACTAAACAGAGCTGTTTTTATTTTTCAAAAATCACCTATAATATTTAAAAATATAGTCATTGCTCTTTAGTACATTTATTTTCATACGTCCCTGTGTAGCCTCTTTTAAGAGTTTTACGGGCATGTGGCTTTTCTGATAGTCTGAATAAGTTTTTCAAAATCTTGCATAATCTAGTGACTGTCACAATTATGTTGTCAGGAATAGAATTTTATTGCTTGTAGGTTTACTTTTCACATATTTATACATGTGACTAAAAAAGGGAAAAGCTTTTTTAAATTGGAAGTGAGCTTAGCTCATCTTATGTAGTCCCTTGAGAGCACATGAGTCTCAGGATTTGGCACTTCCACTTCACTTTATTGGATAGAAAGAGGTCATAGGTCACTAGTCTTAGTCAATAGCTCCTTTTTATGAAAGGAAATACTCCCAAGTGTACAGAAAGGAGGATGTGAGAGAAGATTGAAGTCTTTGGCTTTGTGGTCTAAGCTCTTACCTTTAACTCATAATTATAGTGCTAACTATAATGTCTTATGTTTAGGAAGGAGTTGTAGATGAGTAAAATGGAACAGCTTATTAAAGCAAATGTATTTGTGTTAAATAGCAAGGAACTGACTTACAACAAAAGAGAAAACTTAATTTGTATTGTATACTATAAATAAGTCTATATGAGATAATATTTCTTGAATATATACATTTCAATGAAATGACAATTTAGATGCTTTGAAAACTTTGTTAGCTTTTTGAAGTTTTGAGATGATGTACTCATGTTCATTATCTTTGGAAAGTAGTGCCAAAACATGATAATATTACATACAGAACTAATAAAAATGTGTATGCTTTGTAAGATTTCATATTTTAAGACAGATTACATTCATTCATTTTATTGAATGTACAAGGAGAAGCTTGGATAGACATTAATTAAATTGTCAGAAATAAATAGAAATTGTAAGTATGACACACCCTGCAAAGTGGAGATTTATGGTGCTATAAGAGCATTATGTGGAGGGATTTGATGTAGTCATGGCCCTCTGGGAAAGTTCTCTATGGAGGTGATGAAGAGTTGAGCTCTGAAGAAAGACTAAGAGTTACTGAGCAAGGGATATGGGGATTTGTGTTTCCTCTGTTTGAAATTATACACATATTTTATGCTGTACACCACATCTATGTATTAGTAATGGCCTGAGAGCTTTGCTCTAATTCATGTTTCTTTTCAGATGAAGAAACTAGAATCCATGGATTTTAAGTAACTTGCCAAAGTTTCATAGCTAGCCTGTGATTAAAATGGAGTAGGACTGTGTTTTATGGTTCATGCCATTTCTATTAGGTTGGGTTCAAGATATAAGAACATCAGTTACAAAAATGCACTTAACTCTTTATTCAGTCATTTATTTATTCATCTTAAATTACAAAGTACCCAGTATATAGAAAGGATTGTGCTACTTGGCATGAAAGTTGAGGCAGTAAATGATATGTGGTATTTGCTTCCAGGGAACTTCCCATCTACTGGAAAATATAAAGCATAATCTGAATTTAGACAATAACATGATAGATGTCAACAGAAAAATATAGACAAAATGTAGGAATTCTGATGAGGAAGAGATTATGGCTCTAATTTTGGGGTGGGTTCCTGGAGGAAATGATAATTGAGCTGGGCTTAAGCATGAAAATGAAAGGCATTTGGTACAGAGTGGACTGCATAATCAAAGCAAAGAGTTTATCAGAGCATCAGCAGGTAGTTCTCTTAGATGGCACTAAAATGTGTGAAGGGAGAGATAGTGGGAAATAGATTTGAAATATATATTGAGGCCTGATTGTGGATAAATACTATAGATAAGGGGTAGCCCTTAATTTTCTGATAAAAAGGAGAACAGACTAATGGCAGTTGTTGTTCAATGGTAAGTGCATTGGGTAGAGGATAAAGAAAGGTTGAATGTGTAGCTGCTCTGTGGGGTGCTGGGGATACAAAGATGAATATGTGTAATTTAGGGAGTAAGTATGATGCTCAAAACACGACGAGAGCCAGGTTTGAGAATCATGCCCAGTGTGTAATAAAGTGAAGCTATTCGTTCTCCTGTGAAGAGTTTTGAAAGGCTTCATAGATATGTGGGCTTTTAGTTGCTGTTAATCCCTATATGTTTTGTCTTCTTAGATCACAGGTTCCCTATAGTTTGTTATCATCCAGTAGTTGACAAGGAGGTCTTACTGCCAGATGCCAACATATGCCCTGGCTCCCTTAGTCAATAATTTTTTTTTGAGACAGAGTCTTGCTCTGTCGCCTAGGCTAGAGTACAGTGGCACGATCTTGGCTCACTGCAACCTCCGCTTCCCGGGTTCAAGAGATTCTCTTGCCTTAGCCTTCCAAGAAGCTGGGATTATGGGTACCTACCACCACGCCTGGCTAATTTTTAAATATTTTTAGTACAGATGGGGTTTCAGCATGTTGGCCAGGCTGGTTTTGAACTCCTGACCTCAAGTGATCCACCTGCCTTGGCCTCCCAAAGTGCTAAGATTACAGGCATGAGCCACTGTGCCCACCCCCCTCAGTCATTCATTCAACAAATGTGTATTGAGGGCCTACTATATGTCAGGCACTGTGCTAGGTTCTAAGTCTTGTGGTAAACAAAAATAGGCTCTCTTCTTGTCCTCAAGGGCTTTGTAGTCTAGGGGGGCAAGATACATTAAACAAGTAATTAAAATAAAAATGTGATTAGTATTAATGATAAAATAGTATGGAAGATAAAAGGCAGGACAGTTGTAAATGATCATAACATTCTAGGAAATTAAAAATAGTCTTATTAGTTCATATTTTAATTTTGCACTGCCAGAATCCATGATGGCCACTAGGAAAGATCCTTATTCTAAAATTAATGGAATCATACCATGTGAGGGACGAAGAGAAAAGGTGGCTTCATGGGCTAGGATCATGGGGTTTTGAGTTCATGGTTGAAGTCAGGGACAGTTCTGGCTGAAATTCTGTCAGTACGTATTGGCTAGGTGATCTTATATAAGGAACTTAATGTCACTACCTTAGGCTTCTTCGACTGTAAAATGGGGAAAATTATATTTACCTATCAGAGTTGTAGTAAGATTTAAGTGAGACGAGTACTTTAAGTATAGTGCCTGGTATATAGTAAGTGTCCAATGAGTGCTATCTTCTAAAAAAGATATAATTGCTCAAAAGAGAATGGCATTTAGTGTCATAATCTTTATGTAGGATTTTGATTCAGTCTTCACTGATCCCTGTCCTCAGGCAAGAAACTGAATTCCTTGTGCTGCTTCCCTCGTATGCAAAGGGACTATGTTTCTCCTTTTTCTTTTTAGCAAAGAAATATGAAGATTACTTACATCATACAATGGTCTTTTTATTTTCAGGGGAAAGGTGATACATAGATGTGTTTTGTTCCTTTCCTCAAATCTATTTTTATACTACAGTTGAAAATGCTTCCAGTCTCTTTCTATTTTTTAAATGCATGTTGCTGTTTAGTTAGCTTTTAAGGTGACGTGTGGATGTATCTCATAAAACCAATAATTTGTGTCACTTTATATAGCATTGCAAAAGTCCCTTCTTGCCAATTTTGTTTTGACATGTAACAATTGTTAGGGAGGATGGATGCATACCCAGATGCTTAAGCAGATTTTATTGATTATAAATAAAATAGCTTAAAAATAAAACTTTAAAAATGTAATTACTGCTGCCATTTTTACACACAAAGAAGTAAGAGTAAAGAAATACGTGGTGTTCTCTTGGGGACAGAAGGATGGCCTGGTTTCGTCTTTGTTGTACTAGGACTCAGATGCAATCTAGAAAGCCATCTCAGAACTGTTACTGTAGAAAAGGCTGTTGCATCCCCAGAAGTGCACAGAAGGTAGCACAAGAGCTTTGTATGTTTTCAGATATCCCCTGACACTCAGCTGTTAATCTGAAATATCTATAAAGCACATCTTCTCAATAAACATTGTTTTGCAAGAAATGTCTCTTTACACATTTCTTTTGAATTAACTAAATCCAACAGTGAGCCCTCATCCCACCATCTTGATGGGACTCTCAGTTATAACGGGGCTCCCTCACTCACAAAGCTGTGGGGCTGAGGTCCTGTGATGGTACATAGAACAAGGTATTCAGGTGACTCTTGGGCTTTTAGTTCAGATTAGTTTGTTAATTTGCTAATTGGTTGGCTAAATAGTTTCTCTCAACAGAGGCGTGCTAGAGTTTTGGTGGGACAGTTCTGGCAGTGTAGGAGTGTTCTATACATTGCAGGATGCTTTTAGCATCCATGACTCTGATTCATTGTGACAACTGAGAAAAAGCCTTTTCTACCTTTCCAAAGTTCTTAGTTGAGTGCCATAATATATCTACTTTAATTCCCCCAGCAGATCCCTTGGACTGTGATGGGGTTGGGACTGTTGTTTCTCACCCAGGGCTGAGAAAGTAGTGGACCCAGGTGCTCTGAAGGGAGCCTCATGTGGCCACTTTGCTTCCCATGGGGATCTAACCTTTTTCCTGGAGCTCTTCAAGAGGAAACTTTTGGATACATTTACTTGTAGGTGTCTCAGACCAGTCCTTCCTCAAGCTTGGGGCAATCTCTTTCTCTTGCTGCTTGTGCCAGACCTGTCCCCACCTCCATCCCTTGGCTTCTTTTTGTCTCCATAGTACTGAGATTTTGGAAAACAATAGCCAGTAAAGGAAATTCTCTTAGGCCACTTCAGTGGTAGCTGGGCTACCCTGTGGTGAGGAAGCGTCCAAGACTTGGCTGTCTTCTCAGAAGGTAGGCTGAGGTATCAAAAGGCAAAATAGGGAATGTCAGTTACTAACTGTGATTTCAATCTTTTGGGTTATTTGATGGCAACAAAACTACAAAGCTCATTAATATCTTAGTAACTTACCTTGCACCCAAACATAGGTATTATTCATATTTCCTTCAAAAGTGAGTGATCTTGCCCTACCTCTATGGTCTGATTTCTTTACCTTGGGGAACCAGAGCTCTGTAACTTAGGCAGATCAGATACATGGCCCACATGTAAGACTGACACAAAGGCAGGGAATCTATGGACAGGGTTCAGGGCTATACTTACTTTCTATTTCGATTTTTGAACAGAACAACAGAACACAGGAAACTATTTGAGTCACTATTTTTCTCATTTCTCTTGTGGATGCTACTTTCTAGTTTAATAGGAAAGAAGTTAGATTGTTACATGCAATGGTTATCTCAGGGCATTAGGGTTTATTTTTCTTGCTGAACCCTTTGGAGTGGTTAGTGCTAGTTTTTGTTTTTCTGGTCCTGTTGTCCTTTGAAATAATCAGAATTGTGGTATACAAATGGGTTCTCCTCTATTAAAGGAGGATGATAATAGTACCTACCATGTAGGTACTATCAAAGGAATTAGCAATGTCTGTAAAGTGCTTAGTACGCTGCCTGGCCCTCAGTGAGTGCTATGTGAGGGAATAATGTTAATGAGTCCAGCCACTTTGCTAAGTACTTTGAATCTTGGTGCTTTCTCATTTCATGGTCCTCTAAATGTTCCTGAGATAGATACTATTATTCCCATTTCACAGATGAGGATTAGGAGGCTTAGAGAGTTTGTTACTTGCCTAAGGAAACACAGCCTGTAAGCTGATGAGCTGGAATTGGATGCAAGTTAGGAAGGGGAAGTATCCTCTCCCCAAATGGGCAGAGAGGGGCCTGGGCTCACCTAATTTTTAAAGCCTCAGTCAGTGTTATGCTGAATTTGTCCCTTACATGTCTGCACACTAGTTTTAATTGAAAGTAGAAAAATGAAATAGAGATCTAATAAAAATTATCACAGTGTTAAGACAGAAAAAATGAATGTGAGTCTAAATCTGTTGAGTACAGAGCCTACTACACCTGGAACATATTTCTTTGATCCTCTTCATAAACTGCTAAAAAATATGCTGTAATTACAGGCATTTAATGAATCAAGCTACTGGGCACTTTTGTAATAGGTTGCATTTTATTTTCCTTAGGATAATGACCAGGCTTTATAATAAGAAAATTTTGACTTCCTCATCTTAACTTAATTTTAATACAAGTCATTGAAAGCAACACAATTCAGAACATTCTCTCTCTCTCTTTTCTTTTCTTTCTTGAGACAGTGTCTCACTCTGTCGCCCAGGCTGGAGTGCAGTGGCACAATCTCGGCTCACTGCAACCTCCACCACCCAGGTAAAGGCAATTTGGCTTGCTGCAACCTCCACCACCCAGGTTCAAGCGATTCTACTGCCTCAGCCTCCCAAGTAGCTGGGATTACAGGTGCGTGTCACCATGCCAGGCTCAGTTTTGCATTTTTAGTAGAGACGGGGTTTCACCATGTTGGCCACGCTGGTCTTGAACTCCTGACTTAAAGTAATCCACTCACCTTGGCCTCCCAAAGTGCCTGGATTACAGGCATGAACCACTGCACCTGGGCAAAATATTTTAGCATTTAAAATATTAGCAGGTGTTCTTGTGAACTTAATGTTTTATATTTTCTTTCTTTTTTTGTTTTTTAAATTGAGACGGAGTCTCGCTCTATCACCAGGCTGGTGCAGTGGAGTGATATTGGCTCACTGCAACCTCTGCCTCCTGGGTTCAAGAGATTCTCCTGCCTCAGGCTCCCGAGTATCTGGGACTACAGGCACCCACACCAAGCCTGGTTAATTTTTTTGTATTTTTAGTAGAGACGGGGTTTCACCATGTTGGCCAGGATGGTCTTGATCTCCTG
Organism: Ateles fusciceps; assembly: GCA_036589455.1. Taxonomy (NCBI): domain Eukaryota; kingdom Metazoa; phylum Chordata; class Mammalia; order Primates; family Atelidae; genus Ateles; species Ateles fusciceps. Next base: position 9,426,122 of record JAZHEH010003329.1, on the reverse strand, counting down.
ACCTTGTGATCTGCCCGCCTCGGCCTCCCAAAGTGCTAGGATTACAGGCGTGAGCCACCACGTCCGGCCATGTTTTATTTCATATTCTCATGCTCTGAAGTAAAATAAAAGCACAATCTCCTGTTATTTTGAATTTGGACAATTCTTAATAATTTAGATATTAGGGATCTTGTTTTTTTTTTCTTTTCTTTTTCAGAAAGAGTCATCCATGGTTCATTGTATTCTTGTTTTACCACTTAGGAATTAAAAAAATATGTTTGAGATTTCATTTATTGTGAGAAAACCTGCTGCTCATCTTTTCATTGGCAAGTCATTGTCAAAATTTGCTTGTTATTGTTTTAATATGTATCAAAATTACTCCTCTTCATAAGAAAGAGGTATTTATTTGTAAGCATTAAAATGACTAACATATAAAATATAAGACTATTTTACAAAGATTTCTTTGCCAAAGTAAGGCATTTAAAGAAAAGTTACAGAGGCCGGAAGTTGTGGCTCATGCCTATAATCCTAGCATTTTGGGAGGCTGAGGCAGGTGGATCGCTTGAGCTCAGGAGTTTGAGACCAGCCTGGGCAATCTGGAGAAATCTTGTCTCTACAAGAATACAAAAATGAGCTGGGCATGGTGGCGCAGACCTGTAGTCCCAGCTACTCGGGAAGCTGAGGTGGGAGAATCAATTGAGCCCAGGAGGCAGAGGTTGCAGTAAGTCCTGATCACACCACTGTACTCCAGCCTGGGTGACCCTGTCTCAACAACAACGAAAAAGAAGAGTTACTGAACGTATAGATTACTGTTTTGTGTTCTAACTGCAAAGTCAGCAACAAACATTAATAACAGCTACAATTCTAATTTATTGGGTTCTTAACCTGTGTTAGTGTACATCCTAAGCACTTTATCTCTGTCAATGACAAAGCAATAAAGTGAATATTATTTCTATTTCACATATGAGGGAACTGAGGAACTAGAGAGGTTATATGATTTTTCCCAGTTAAGAGAGTAGATAAATAGTGGCAAAGTAATTTCAATCAGTTTTTCTGTGATTATGCACTACTCCTACCTGCTGCACTCTGATATGGATAATGTGCTCTGATATAGAAATGCACAGGCTATTATGGACATAGAGAGGTGGACATGTAACCAAATCTGGGAGTCATGAGTCTTAAAGTATATGGATTAGCTAAAGCTACAGAGGCGGGCAGAGGAAATGGGTGGGAGAAGAAATGAATTCCAGGTAGAGGATTCAGAAAGTACACATCTTATTTTTGTTACTTGTTACTATGAGTATCAAGTGAGATTTGCATGATGCCAGAAAGGTGAGGTCCAAATTTTTGAGAATCTGTGTTAAGAAGCTTGGGCCTTATCTTGTATGATAGAGAGATACTGATAGATTTCATGCATATCAATGACATTGTAATATTTGTGTTTTAGGTAAATTATTCTTGGATGGGTGAGGAGATGGTTTTAGGAGAGACAAAATTGGAGGCAGGGAAGCCAGTTTTAATCTTCCGTGTGAAAGATGATTAAGGCTTTGGATTAGGACAGTGGTAGTAAGAGATCTATTTGAGATGTAAGTTTGAAAAATAAATTTGCAGGACCTAATCATGCATAGCTTTCAGTGATGACGCGGAGAGGGGGGTAAACAAAAAGTGCCAGGCTTAAGCCTGTATAACTGGGTGGATCATACAGTCACCAATTAAGACAGTGAAATACAGGAAGAGGGTGAGGCAGAAGATATAGTGAGTTTGCTTTGGGGCACGTTGTGTTTGGTGGAGTCAAATGGTGATAGTCATCAGAAATTGACTATATGAGTTTGACCTTGTAGGCAGAGATTTGTGGTGGGAACACTTGAGAAATTATCATCTGTGGTAGGTGCTACTGTTATAGTGACTGAGTCATGGTGTATGTGGGAATAGTAGATGGATTACTGGGGTACCTAGGTTCATTGAAGAATGGAGAACCTGCAGAAGACACAGAACAGGAATAATCAGATGTATGATGAGAGCCATATAGTATCAGAGAAACAGACAATTTCAGAAAAATGTTAAACAGTGTGCAGTGCTGTGTAGAGGTCTTTTGAGATAAGGGTTGAAGAATGTCCACTAAGGGAATCCCTTTTACATATTTTGGATGATAAAGGGAGACAGTTAGGAGGTAGCTAGAGGTGGAGTTTTTTTTGGGGGGTTGAGGTGGTAGAATTTAGCAGGTTTCTAGGTTGTGGGAAAGGAGGCTATTGAGAGGAAGGTGCTGAAGATAGAAGAGTGAGTATGACCAACACATAGTTCCAAGTCTGGAACAAAGAGATAGGCAGAGGGTGGGCCTTGCACGGGTCTACAGACCCATTTCTTTCCTGAAGGAAAGGAATGAAGATGGTTGTACTTTTAGATCATGTGTGGGTCATATGTGTTACAAATACAGTGATTACACAGCTGGTTTCAGCCATCTGGAGGAAGAAGGAAGCAGTGACAACTCTTGAAAGTAAATACAGTGAGACACAGAGTAGTGGAAGATTATACTGGTTTTTGAATTGCTGGAATTAAAAACAACAACAAAAAGCAACCAAAGGATTGTTCTAGGGATTGTGTCTTAGTCTGTAGTGACAAAAAATGCAGAGGTTGTGCAGAAATAATCTATGAATAGTTGAAGGCCTGAACTTTATTCTTTGACTTTGGTGACTTTGTCTATAGTTGCTAAGACGTGGGTAGGATGAGAATATTTCCTTTAGACCAGTGTTTTTCAAACTTGACTGCTCACAGGTGTTATTTGTCAAACTCTAAAAAAATAATGATGCCAAGGTCACTCTCAGAAGTTCTGCATCATCAATAATTTTAAAATCTCCCCCAGGTGATTTGACTATGTAGCCCTAGTTAAGAACCACTGCTGCAGACCAGTGGTTAGCAAATTTTTTTTTTTTTTTTTTTTTGTAGAAGACCAGACATTAAATATTTTAGGCTTTGTGGTCTATACAGTCCCTGTTGCAACTACTTAACTCAGTGCAAAAGGAGCACAGATAATAGGTAAATCAATATGCCCGTCTTCCAATAAAACTTTTCTTTGAAATTTTATTATGACTTATTTCATTGACAAATATAAATTATATAAATTTATGCTCTACAACATGATGTTATGAAATATGTATACATTGTAGAATGGCCAAGTCAATTAACCTATGCATTACCTCACATGCAATATTAACTGTAGTCACCGTGTTGTACAATCGATATCTTAATCTTATTCCTTCTAACTAAAATTTTGTATTTTTTGACCAACATCTCCCCAGTGCCTCCTCCGCTCCCTCCACCAGCCCCTAATAACCACTATTCTATCCTCTGCTTTCCATGAGTTTGACATTTTCACATTTATATGTAAGTGAGGTGATGCAGTTATTTCTATTTTATTTTTTTATGCCTGTCTTATTTTACTTAACACACTGTCCTCCAGATTCATCCCTGCTATGGCACATAACAGGATTTTCTTCTTTTTATTTATTTTATTTATTTTTTTTTGAGACAGAGTCTTGCTCTTGTTGCCCAGGCTGGAGTGCAATGGTATGATCTCAGCTCACTGCAACCTCGGCATCCTGGGTTCAAACGATTCTCCTGCCTCAGCCTCCTGAGTAGCTGGGATTACAGGCACCTGCCACCATGCCTGGCTAATTTTTGTATTGGTATTTTCTTCTTTTTAAGGCTGAATAATATTCTGTTGTTTATGCATACAATACATTTTCTTTATGGACACTTACGATGACTTCATACCTTGGCTATTTTGAATAATGCAAGAAAGCTTTTATTTACTGACACAAATTTGAATTCTTTATAATTTTTAAATGTTGTAAAATATTATTATTATTTTAATTTTACTGCCAACAATTAGAAAATGCAAAAACCATTTTTATCTAGTAGGCCAAGTAGACATGGGGTGCAGTTTGCTCTGGATCCTTGCTGCTACTTAGTGTGGTACTGAACTTGCAGGATAGACATGACCTGGGAGCTAATTAGAAATTCAATTTTGAGGCTGGGTACGGTGGCTCACACCTGTAATCCCAGCACTTTGGGAGGCCGAGGCGGGTGGATCGCCTGAGGTCAGGAGTTTGAGACTAACCTGACCAGCATGGTGAAACACTGTCTCTGCTAAAAATACAAATATTAGCCAGGTATGGTGGCTGGTGCCTGTAATCAGCTACTTGGGAGGCTGAGGCATGAGAATCATTTGAACCCGGGAGGCGGAGGTTGCAGTGAGCTGAGATCCTGTCATTGCACTCCAGCCTGGGCAACAAGAGCAAAACTCTGTCTCAAAAAAAAAAAAAAAAAAAAGAAAAGAAATTCAATTTTGAACCTCACCTCTGCTGTACTGAGTCAGAATCTACATTTTAACAAGATCAAAGTATGCAGATTCAAGTTTGAGAATTACTTATCTGCATTCCCACTCAGCTCAGAAAATTTGGGAGCCTCATCGTTTTTTCTGTTGTCTCAGAGACCTTTTAATGGAAGCATGAAAGCATTGAAGGAAAACTGTGGCAACAAGCTGTCATCCAGGTGTTCTGAGTTGCTTAACAATTTAGATAGTCTTGCTTTTGGTCCTAGAAATCCAAGTGGAAAGTTATTATTCTCCTAAAAAAAATGAAGAGTTTAATTTATATTCTAGCAACTGTAGACTGTTCTTTTTACAGAACAGGCTTACTAAGGTTCTTCCAGGGAGAACCAAACTTTCCTTTAAGAGACACCTCGAATTTATTCAACAGTCTCTCTATAAACTTTTTTGAGACTCCTGAGAACTAAAGCCAAGAGGATGTAAGAGATAATTTTAGCTTTGCTCTCTGAGAGGATACCATAGAAGAATATTGAACATATAACAACTAGCTTGGACACTCACAGTGAGAATATTGGTGAAAGAAGTGCCCCTGTTTTTTGCATTTTTGAGGTTCAAAAAATGAATTATTTAGGAAATAAGATGATTTATTTTAGATAAATTGGAAAAAAGTGGAATTTGAAATGACATAATACAACTCCGACATGGGGAAGTTTTTTTGAACTTTTTTTTTTATCATCTATACAATGCAGATAATGTTTTTGGACCAATTTTTTCCAGAAATATTGTGAATATTAAATGTATGATAATTTGCCCTGAAAAGTACTCATTGTTGTTCAGAAGTAGAATAAGCCATGCTTCTGTGTGTTTATAAGAGCTAGAGTAAGACTGTGCATTTGTGGACTAACAAAACAACATTTAGGACTGTCTAAAACAGTCTTCAGGTTGAACTAAAGTACTCATCATGTAAAAAAGAAACAATTTCCTTGTAGCTTCAGTTATTACATTTTTGCCGATTTACTTCCCATTTGACTCTGGTAAGAGTAAGATTAATAATGGGACTGCAGCAAGAGTAAAATGTTAATCCCCCAGGATGTGGATAAAAACCACATGCATACAAATGTGTTTAACATTGATTTCCCATGTTATTTATTTTGGCTAATTTCCTTTAAATTCACATATATGTGTGGATTCAGGCACCTGTTGAAGAGAGCATTAAGCATTGACTAATTTTGTTTATTCATCTTTTTTATTACCTCATTCTCCCTCTTTTGTAAAATACAAACCATCATGTTTTTTTTTTTAAGCAGTAACTGGACAAAGAAAGACAAAAAAGATCATGGGCTCTTAAACTTTTATGCTATCTTTATATGACCACGAGGGAATGAACCCCTTCTGAATTCCTACATTCCATTTCAACAAGTTTAATCTTGCAGAAAATTTAAAATGTGAATACTATAGTGGTCTTTAAAAATAATATATATTGGATAGACCTTACCGCCAGAGGCATTAATGTCTTGCCACTTTTAAGAGTTGAAAACTCTGATGATAGATTATTGAAATGGTTAAAAATGCATGCCGAGTGGTCCTTTCCAGCGATATCTTCCAGGACACTTCTGTGATGTGCACATTATGCTCCAGCCAAAGCAGACTATATCTCAAAGGAGCATGCATTTTTCTGTGGTTGGAGCTTTGCTTATAATATTCTCTATATTCAGAAAACCCTCTAGCCACTTTTTTCTGACAAAATCCCATCCATCCTTCAAAGCTCAGATCTCAAGCCTCCTCATTCACGTATCCTTCCTGATCCTGCCAACTGGATGTGATATTTATCTCCTTTGAGCTCTCAGAGCACTTTGTATTTACCTCTCTTATGGCACTTAACTTATTTTGCCTTATGTTTTAGTTATTTGTGACCTTGACTTCTGGAGAGCGGGACTTTATTCTTGAAACTCTTGAAAGTTAATGCTCCTATTTCCTCATGAAGATCATTGTCGAGGAGTGTAAAAACAGACTGGCTAGAAAAGGGACATTATATCAAGTCTAAGTTGCTTTTGTATTTTGGATAGTATTCATCAAAGTGGAATCTATTATGTTTAATAAGGGGATTGTACCTATGTTTGAATATGTAATACAATATATTAAGTAGGTGAATGAAAATGTATATAGAGACTGCAGAGAAATCCATAAGGTAATGAGGAGGAGAAAGAGCTTGCTTGCTGGTATTCTTGTAATCATGAATTTGAGGTGACTCGCAGGCTGTTTTGGACAGTGTCAGGGATGCTGTTGATGGTGCATTCCATATCCCTTCTATCCACTCCAAGTTTTCCTTCAGATGTGGTAGATAGCCCTGTACTCACTGACAGCTTCCCACCTCAAATATCTGTCTCTCTCAATCTCTGACTGAGATCTTGCTTTCATCACAGGTTCTTGCTTACCTCACACAGGGAAGTTCAAAAATGCCAGGGATTTTATGTTTCATGGGCAACCTTCAATAAGTGAGTTATGGGGGTCAGTAGTTGAATATTCCACCTTCTCTGTTTCTTTTTCCTTTTTTTTTTTTTTTTTTTTTTGAGACAGGGTCTGGCCCTGTCTTCCAAGCTGGAGTGCAGTGGTATGATCTTGGCTCACTGCAACCTCCGCCTCTAGGGTTCAAGCAATTCTCTTGCCTCAGCCTCCCGAGTAGCTAGGATTACAGGTGCACACAACCATGACTAGCTAATTTTTGTATTTTTAGTAGAGACAGGGTTTCACCATGTTAGCCAGGCTGGTCTTGAGCTCCTGACCTCAAGTGATCTGCCTGCCTGGGCCTCCCAAAGTGCTGAGATTATAGGTGTTAGCCACTGGGGCTGGCCCCACTTTCTCTATTTCTTGATAAGACAATTCTGAGGTATATCATATGTCATTCATCAGAAAGCCCCAGTAGGATTGAGTCTCAGTTGGCCAGAGCAGCAACCTGATCTGTAACACTTTATTGGCTTTTCTTTTTTTCTAATTTTCTTGTTATATCTCCCTAAATTATGTTTGCTGGGATCATGTATCAAATAGGATCTTGTTTTGGATCAGCTCATCCTAGTACATTCTAATTAAGTGTAGCTGAAGTCTTGGCAAAGAATAAATTAGTCCTGATATAAGGCCCGATCTTTTTATTAGTGATCTTATAATCACAACAGCTATAGGTAAAAGAACCACAGAGTAATGAGAATGAGAAAAATGTAATTTATTTAGCATAATTTTGGAGAAGAATTTTTGGAGGGATCTGTGCAGTGAACAAAGGATGGAATTATAAGAACGATGACCTTGGGGGAATAGATAAAAGTGATTGCATTGATCCTTCATGCTTGAAAATCTAATGTCTACTACATACTTCTCGTATCTCCTGTTGACTTTGTCCATAATCATTATAAATAAAATAAATATGTAACTCCACTGCACACATCTGACATGTCTGATTGCTGTTCCACTGCCATTGCAATGTGGAAAGTGAATCTAGAAGGAGTATAATAGATGAATATACATTATCACTCTCCTGCATTAGTGAAGAGGTTTACAAAGGACTGCTTTTGATTCATCAGTCAGGGAATTTAATAAAAAAAAAAAATTTAACATGTGACAGGAAGGTATTTATACTAATTTTTTATTAGAAAATAATTATTTTACCAATTGAAGGTAGATTTTGAGTTAACCCTAAGGGAAGAAAATCGAAGAAAAAAAAAGTCAGAAGGAAAGAAATTAAAAAGTCTAACCCCTGAGAGGATTTAAGGTATTAAAAAAATATATATGAGAAAGAAATTAAGACTCTTAGTTGACAAGTGACAAAAAACCTAACCCAAATTGGCTTCAGCCAAAAAAGAATAATTTATTATTTTATGTATCTAGAAGGTCTAGGCATAGAACTACTCTCAAACCAGCTTAATTCTTGGTTCAGTGTCACTAGGATCAGTTTTAGACCCAGCTTCTAATAGGGGAGGGTGGTCACCAGGAGACCGAGAGTTTCCTTACTACAGTAAAAGATAAACAACAGGAAAGAGAGTTCATACCAAAATTTCGAAATTGTTTCTCCTTGGATCTCATTAGCCTGATTTGGTTCATATGTCCATCTCCAAACAAAGGACTGGATAATGAAATGAGCATATTAGCTTATTTTACTTTTTGCTTTCCAATCTGTGTATCATTAATTTCTTTTTCTGGCTTTATTGCACTGACTAGTACCCCTAGCACAATGCTGAACAGAAAGGGTAAGAGCACATCACTACTTTACTCCTGATATTAGAGAAAAATGATTTAGTGTTTTACCATGATAACGTTAGTTGTAGGGTGTTTTTTAAAAATAGATTTTATCTGTTAGACTGGAAAAAGTCTTCTATTTCCAGTTTGCTAAGTTTACTTTAAAAAAATCATAAATTGGGTTGAATTTTGTTAAATGCTTATATGGATTTTCTTCTTTATTCCTGTTAGTATGGTGAGTTTATTAGTCTATTTTGCATTGCTATAAAGGAATAAGTGACGTTAGGTATTTTATAAAGAAAAGAGGTTTATTTGGATTTTGGCTCTCCAAGCTGTACAAGAAGCATGGCAATAGCATCTGCTTCTGGCTGAAGGCAAAGGAGGAGCAGGCAGGTCACATGGTGAGAACATACAAGTACATGTATCTTTTTAATATAATGATTTCTTTTCCTTCTCTTTTAATGGCTTTGCTGGATTGAATGATGGTTCTATTTGCAGCTAAGAGGAGATATACTCTTCATGAAGAGTCACTAACAGGACCAGAGTTAAAATCAAGAGGTTTATCAGTGCCCACTTTCATGGGAAAGTCTTGGGAGCCAACTTCTGTCCCCATCTCAGCATCATTTATTAATGTGTTTTCTGTAACGAAGACTCCTGTGACAAGAGTAGTGCATAAACTACTCTTCTAACTGGAATTTGGTGAGGATCTAACCACCAGGATATTTCTATTGATTTTTTGTTGATGTGTTGGATTTCTTTGCTTATGCATTTTGCTTACTTTTTACTTTACTTAACTAATGAGAACCCACCTTTCAGGGTCCTTGGATAGTCATATCTCACCTCAGGCTAATCCCCAGAGATAAAGAATATGACCTGTACCCTAAAGGAGTGATGGAGGTATAGGCGGGGGAAAAGCTTTTTATACCCTTACTTGAATGGTTTTGAACAGAGCCAGATGGAACTTTCCGATACATGTAATCATCAAGAAGGGATCCCAATTCAACCCTTGGAAGTTGCTAAAATGCTTTTGTTTTATATCCTTCTTTGGTCTTCATGTTACTCTTTAGCTGTAATTTATTCCTTTTCTTTTTTTGTCAATCATGAATTATTCTTAACTTCTGAGATTAAGGAGGGATAACTGGTTTCTTTTTTTCTTGTGGAATAGCCCATATCTCATAAAGCCTCAGATATATTTATAAAAATTACAATGTCTGGTCTTAAGGAGGAAAACTTTCTGTCATTACAAGTTGACTAAAAATTTCTCCCTGAGAAATAATTGTATGACAATATAAGTTACAGTAGTACCTTGTGCAATTAACTTAGACTCTAAGAGGTCTGCTATGCACTAGGCCCAATAGAGCTAGATCTTGAAATGATTTAGAGAAGGGCTCTGCCCTCTGTGTGCTCTACAACTCTGTTAAGTAGAAGTGTCAGACTGGACTGGACAAGGAAACATGGAAGTGGAATAGCATGTTAAGAGGCTACTAATTTATTTACTTAGGCAAGACACTGTTAGGGCCCAAACAGAGAACACTCTATTAAACTGTGAGCATTCAGGAAAGGTAGGTTAAGGACTCTTTATTCTCTGGGGTTTGCACTGCCAATTTTGCAGTCTGGGAACTGACCGTTCATTTAATCTGAAGAGTGATTAAGCCCTAGGGAAAATGCACTCACAATGACCAAATTCTGGTTTTAGCTAGAAACTAGTTTAATAATCTAAAATAGGAAATACCTCTTCCTAGAAAGGATGTTTACATAAGACCAGAAATAACAAGAGGTATAAATCAAGACAAGAAAGCAACTTGGTGAATATTTGGTATTTGAACAAAGAAGGATCCCCAAGGAAAAGCCTTTTCCAATTATTTGGGTAGTCTTGTTTAGACAGGCGTCCTCTCCTCTTAACTGTGATTCTGCTTCTTTCTCTCTGATAGCCTTTCAAAATGCTGGAAATTTTTCCCTTAATATTTTGGATTTCAACAACTTTTTTTTTTGCACCAGACATGCCAGATTGTTTCATTAAAACATATTTATTAAACACTCATAACAATAACGGCTAATATTTCTTGAACGTTTATGTGCCAGGTACTATTCTAAATGCCTTTACCCCTCATATGCACTCTTTAAAATAGGTATTTTTATCTCCTTCACTTTTTTTTTCAAATGAATGAGATACGTGGAAACTAGATATCTTACCAAAGGTTACACAATTAGAAAAGGTGGTTCTAGACCGTGTGCTATTAAGCATTCTGTATTTCTGTCCCCTTCTTTCTTTTGAGTTGCTGGAGACATCAAAGATAATTTGATATAATCTATTTTCATTGTAAGATGAGTGAACAGGGAAAGTTATCCAAACTCAGTTTACGGCTGACATAAAAAATCAAGCTGTCTTCTCTTACTGTGCTATATGACATCCTATGGCCTGGAAAACAACTGCCTCAATTAGGAAAGCCAACTTACATTGTAAGAAGAAAGCATTTTCTTTTTCTTTTCATAAATTTCTATGAGGAAAAATTTATCATGAGTTAGAAAAATAAATCCCCTTAACAGCATGCAATACAAAGTCAGTGAAACTTCCAGATATTTGTTTATTTGTACCTGTTTTTTTTTTTTTCCTGTTTTTTCTTAAAAACCCACTTTTAAAAATACGTCTAAGTTTTCTCTTTTGGCTTAAATGTGTTGGAATGGAAATCCATGTATGCATTTTAATAAGAGCTATATCAAATGGTTCTGGAAATATAATCTCTTTCTTTCTCCTCTCTCAGCTTTTAGAAAGTCCACTCTCATTCCTTCATCTTGATCTGGTAAGATTCATCCTCTTTAGGGTGAGAGGAAGTTCAGTCTCTCCAAAAAGCTTAAGTTTTTGGACTCTCCAGAGCGAGCACTGCCAACTTTCTGATTTATGTGTGGTTTTAGTGATGAGGACTACTGTCTTCTATGGATTTAGGTGAGAACACAGGAGACTTTTTACTGGAAACCTCATGTTGCACTTCACTTAATTTCCAGTAGGTTAGAGCAGCCCACGGCATGATTATGTGCACGGAGGCATTGTCTGGTCTCAATATCTGTGTTACTTATTACATTTCAAACTGTACCCTTATTCCTCATGTCCTTTGTTTATTCTTAGATTGATTTTTCCATTTTCCTTGTTTTGCCTTTGGGGGAGTAGATGACTGTAAACTATATGTTAAACACTACTTTTCTTTTTGCTGTCATTTTCCATGATTTTATTCGGTTTTGTACAAAAATGCAAGTGCTTTTGTTGCTTACCTGGCACAAAAATAAGGAAGTAGGTAAGCTTAGCAACATTAAAATCTGTCAATAGAGAGTTCCATGCAAGCTTTATTCACAGATACATAACATAAGACTTGTCATGCAGAATGAAAGCTGAGTAGTATTTTATCCAAAACACACTTGACTAGGGTACAAATTCCTTTATCTCACTTTATTAAAAATAGTGGTAACACTTGCAGGGACACTGAATTTGCTAGAGGGACTGTAAGTCTAAAGGGGCAGGAGAGGAGCATTTGCAAAACAGGAATAAAAACTATTTTTTTTAACTGTCAGTATGTTGGGCAAAAAGAGTTACAACAGACATAAAATAGGAGGGGCCATTCGAAAATTGAGGAGAATGTTCACATAACCCAAACCTGTCAGTGTGGCTTGAATACAGGGCAGAGTCATTAAAACTTTGACTTTCTGAGGCAGCCATAGCTCTGCTTTTCATGTGATTAGATGATTCACAACTTCCCTCTTACTCAATTTCTTCATAGTAGAATGGAAGTAATTGGATGCGGTTTGATGGCAAGCATGTTTTCATGTTTTCTTTGTCTATATGGCAAACAGGTTGAGTTTACAGTGCAAACATGCCCTTTTAATCTCTTTGAGGATTAGTTTTGGAAGCAGCATCTGCTCCTGGGATTCTTTTTGACTGGCTTGCTGGCTGATGCAATGTAATCCATCTAGATGAAATTGTACATTACATTCTTGGGTACTTGTATTCTTTGGTGGATTTCCTTTTCCACATTGTAGTCACATAGGAAAAGGAGTTGAGGAAGGGATCAGGAAAAGGAACACACTGGCTACACTCAGGCACTGAATGCTAAGATGACTGGCACAGGTCACTTGGGAATGGAAGGAAATGGATGAGCACTGCCCTGTGCAGGAAAAGGGCCTCTGCCAGGATCTCAGGAAACTCCACTGCTGGGTGACCTTGAGCAAGTTGCCCAGTTTTGCTGGGTTTGAGTTTCCTCACCAGAGAGAGAAAAAATTAGAGCCAATCAAGTTTCTTACGGTTACAATTGCACAATTCTAATCAAAAGATGGAAGGTGATATTGGTCTTACTTCTTAGGCAAGGCTCCTGACATCTTGTAGTGTTGGTACCGAGACAATGACCTCTGTAGTCATTCTTTATCTGTCATCCTTAGACTGAGGAAGACAAACTTTCAGAGAAGGCTCCACCTGAATTTTTTTTTTTTTGAGATGGAGTCTCTCTGTCGCCCAAGCTGGAGTGTAGTGGCGTGATCTCAGCTCACTGCAACCTCCACCTTCCTGGTTCAAGCCATTCTCCTGCCTCAGCCTCCTGAGTAGCTGGGATTACAGGCACGTGCCACCATGCCTGGCTGATTTTTGCATTTTTAGTAGAGATGGGGTTTCACCATGTTGCAGGCTGGTCTTGAACTTCTGACCTCAAGTGATCTGCCCACCTTGGCCTCCCGAAGTGCTGGGATTACAGGTGTGAGCCAGCCTCCACTTGAATTTGTTGCTATCTCTTTGCTCCCAGAGGAAATTTTGATCCATGTTTTGATAGCATAGCTTTTTGTAGAGAAAAATGCTTCTCAGGTTAACAGAGCCTGTTCAGTATGATTCCATTCTCTGACAGGTTCTTAATGTTTACAGAGAGAGGTGCCCTAGTAGTTCTGGGAATAGTGGTTTCTATTCCTAATTCCGGTATCTTTATAGAATTAGTTGGACTTTAGGTTAAAACACAGTACCAAAGCTCTCTGGTATACTGAGCCAGGGAATGTTTTTCAATTTCTAGGCCTTTTTATTACCTGAAACTCAAACCTAAATCTTATCACTGTTCTGTAAGCTGCATGGCAAATCAAAGAGATGAGAGCCCCACCTGGAAGATCCCTTTAACAGTAGAAGTGTTTAAATAGCCAAGCCTTCTACTGAGCTGTTTTGGCAAGGCTAAGGTGTCAGTTTACTAATGGCTGAAGAAGTAAGAGACCCAATCACATATATACTGTGACCTTAGCCCTAGGAAATTCAGTGTTTTTTCCTTTTTTAAAGTGACATAAGATATGTATTATAGGATATGTTATATAAATATCAACCAGTTTCTCCATTTGTATAATGGGGATATGATGTCTTTTATTTTTCTATACCATTAAGATAATACATTTCCTGCTTTAAAATTAGCATTTGAACATATGGCTTAATTATTACAAAGCACTTTTACTTTGCTTCTTATAATATCATTTACTTGGTATAGAAAATATTTTACAAAATTAATGTTTTTAACAACGAGGAGCTAGGTGGGGTGGCTCATGGCTGTAATATCGGCACTTTGGGAGGCTGAGGTGGGTGGATTGCTTGAGCCAGGAGTTTGAGATCAGCCTGGCCAACATGGCAAAACTCTGTCTCTATTAAAAATAAAAAAATTAGCCAGGCATGGTGGCAGGCGCCTGTAGTCCCAGCTACTTGGGAGACTGAGGCAGGAGAATCGCTTGAACCTGGGAGGTGAAGGTTGCAGTGAGCTGAGACCGCGACACTGCACTCCAGCCTGGGTGACAGATCAAGATTCCATCTCAAAGAAACAAAAACAAAGACAAAGGAAGAAACAACCAATAAGGAAATGTTATTTTCAATTTATGAAATCCTATAATGCAGATTTTCATGGTGATGCCATTGGTGTAACGACACAGCACATTCTTCTTGCCTGCTGCCCAGATAAAGCCAATTTATCACATGGGAATTACAATAGAGTTTAATACTCATAGAGCTGGCTAAATGGGAGACAGGAGTTTTATCATTCCTTAAATCAGCTTCCCTGAAAATTTGGAGTGTAGGATTTTTTAAAGGTAGTTTGGTAGGCAGGAGGCTAGGGAATGGGGGGGATGCTGATTGGTTGGGTAGGGGATGAAATAGTAGGGAGCTGAAGCTGACTACTAGCAGAGTTAGTTCTTGGCGGGGGGACCACAGACCAGATGATCCAATGTACTGGTCTTGATGATGCCAGCTGGTTCATCAGAATGCAGGGTCTGAGAAAAACCTCCAATATCAATCTTAGATTTGACAATGATAATTTTATATATAGGAGCAATTGGGAGGTTAGACATCTTGTGGCCTTTGGCTGTGTGACTTGTGAGTGATAATTTCTAATGTTGTAGCTGATTTGTTAGTTTTACAAAGGCAGTCTTATCCCCAGGCAAGGAGGGAGTTCATTTTGGGGAGGGACTGTTGTCATCTTTGTTTCAAAGTTAAATTATAAAGTAAATTCTTCTCAACTTTGGCCTATGCAGAGGAATGAACAAGGGCAACTTGGAGGATAGAAGCAAGATGGAGACAATTAGGTCAGATTTATTTCACTTTCAGAGTTTTCTCACTGTCATAATTTTTTCAAAGGTGTTTTCATTAGGCAAGGAAAATGATGCATTTAGGTTAACTAGAGAGCTAACCTGATTAGGGTTTGTTCAATTGTGAGTCAATTGTCTCCTTATTCAAAAAGTTGTAATTTAATTATAAGAATGTATCAGGGGTAAGTATTCCAAAAATCTGTCCTGGACTTTTGATAAGTTTTTAAAAGAGTAAATAATATTGCAAAGTGTACTGGTTTTTTAGGTGCTCATTCATATTCAATGACAGCTGAGAGAATTCTGAATTTTTACAATGATCATTTGGCGTGGGAGCAGAAACAAAGGATCCCTCAGCTATTTTTGCTGAGCTTTAAATTATACATATGGACAGAAGACTGGGAAATATGATGATAGTCTAGGTTCTTGGTTTAAAACAAGTTTCGAAATAAAGTCTACCTACAAAAATAAAAACTTAAATACATTTTTTGTTGTTGAAAAGATAAAAAAGAACAAAGAGCTTGAAGCCCTTCTTTGAAGACTACAACAAAGAAAACAAAATATGAATGAATATAAGAATTCAAATGCCAAGACTTATACAAAAATGCTTGCAATTTACTTTATTGTCATCAGATATATTTTGTCGTTGACATCTCTTTGTTTATTCAAGACAAATTTTATCCTGATTTACTTGGCTCTATGAATAGAAACATAATAAATGTAGCCATGGGATATTTCAAAAGCTGGATGAAATGGCTTTTAATGTTTAAGCATAATTCCAGATATTTTGATTTAATAAAACATTGAAAGTTAGCATTTATCAGGATATTATCTGAAATTAATGTAAAATTCAATTATTTATATATCTTTAAAGTTGATGATACTATAAAATATTATGTATATTAAAATGGTGGCCAAAAAAGAAAAAACAAGTATGTCATTATTTATGGTCTTCTTTAAGTCTTAAGAAGATGGAAATAGTAAGCTTCAGAATGTAAGATTATGCCAAAAAAGAAAAAGAGTATTGTTCTGCTCAGTGTGTAAGTATTGAAGAAAGAACAACATTGACAATAACTTTGTTTTTGATCTTCTCTCATTCTATTTTGGCACTCCTCTGCAAAAAGATTTGGCAGATCTGAGTTTTTAGAAAGCTTTTCTTAGGAATGAATTAAGAGTACCCCCGTCCCCCAATTTACGAATTGGCAACATAGACTAGAAGAACATTTTCATTTATATTTCCTCTAAATGAGACTATCTTAGCTTAAAACAGGACATCTCTGAAATAAGAGCCATCCAATTCATTCCCTAGTGATGCTGAAATAGTTTCTGATTACCATAAACTCACTACCTTACCCCTGAGTTCAGATGTTTACTTCAGTTCTGTTTTACCTATTTTCCTTGAAAGGATATTAATGATTTATTGATTTCGATGCCACCAAACTTCTCCCTTGCCACCAAGCTTCTCCAAGTCGTTCAGATTAAATGTACTTTTCTGTAGTCTTTTGGTACTCATTATGTAAAAAAATTTAGAAGGCAAATTGAAGGTGATACCTTTCTTATTTAAAAGACAGTATTCCTAGAGCATTTCTTAAACTTCAAAGCAATGTTAATTACAATTACCTCCTTTTGTTTAAATGACAGATGCTCTTGGTTAATGTATAATGCATATACTTGGATATTCTATTTATCATATATATTGGAGCTACTATTGAGAAAATATTCTTTGGTTACTTTTCTAGAGATACTCATCTATATTACTAGTAATTTAGGAAATCTAGTCATCATGATTTGAACAATTTTGTTCCCTAAACCATGTTAAAAACTGGCTTCTGCAAACTGAAGGATTCACTTGATTACTTTGATCCCACCCTAGTATGCCTCCCGCTTCCTACTTACCTGGACGGTGATCCCATGGAACTCCTCAGGAAGTCCTAATTTTCCAAATCAATACCCAACTGTCTAAGAATATTTTTCAGCCATTTTCTTTTTCAGAGTTTACCTGGGTTATAGTTTATTACCAAAGCAATTTTTTCCTGCAGTTTCATCATTGTGGAAGGAATCTCAAATTTATAGAATTTTTAAAAACTTTTTTTGTTTCTAATTACAACTTAAATTGAACCCTTGCTATTAAAATAACATTTGTGAGCTTTTTCTAATTACAAAATGGAAACATTCTCATTGTTGGAAATTTGGAGAGCTCAGGAAAATACCAAAATGACAGGGAAACACAAAACAAACAGAAGCAAAGTGAAGTCATTTGCCCAAAGATAAGTTTATATTTTGTGTAGGCCCTTCAAATAGTTATTCCATTAACTTATAACCATTTATATAAATGAAACCATTCATTTTCAATATTTTTTGCTTATTGTTTTCCGTGTATTATTTTGGAGTAATTTTTTTTTTTTGAGACAGAGTTTCGCTCTTGTTGCCCAGGCTGGAGTGCAGTGGTGTGGTCTCAGCTCACTGCAACCTTTGGAGAAAGTTTTGAGGGAAAATGTCAAGTTAACAACAGTTTATCAGATTTTGATTGGCATAGATTTAAATATAAAAATTAAATTGATTAGAGTTGATCTGTTCATCATAGTTGAGTCTTCTCTTCCAGGAGGATAGCACTAGTCAATGTTCATAATAGCAAGTTTTGTAGATTTCTTCGTATACATGGTATACCTGTCTTGGTGTCTGTTTCTAGATATTTTACATCTTTTGGGTGCTGTAGTGGGTAAAATCTTTTCCCCTTGTGTAGTCTGAGCATATATAGTAATTTTTCATATTATATATGTCTCATAACTGGCCACATCACCAAAATTATTTATTACTTCTGACTAGTTTGAATTCACCTGTCTTGAGCTGCTGTATTATATAACCTTCTTTAATTTTATTTAGTTTTTTCAATTATTATTTTAAATCCAGTTAATACTTTTTGTCTGGAATCCTACAATATTTATTTGTTTATTTGATATTACTTTAGTCCTTTGTACAACTTTGACCATAAATGAAGGCAATAGGGAGACACTATTTGCACCCTTCTACTTTTTTCTTCTTTCAGCTTCCAGATTTGTTTGTATATTTATTTTTTTATCTCAGCTACTACTTCAACCATTATTTTTAACTCATATTTCTTTTCTTTCAATAATTAGTATACCCTTTTATTTATTTTAGCAGCGATTTGGATATAATTCTGAGACTGAGTCGTGGCAGTATTTATTCCCATTTCTTTCATAGCATAACTTGCATATTCATGAGTTTTTTGTCTTACCTAACTTCTTTGTGGTAGGAATATGCCTCCAACCTTTCATTATTTCTCTAGGAGAAATAATATTTATTTTATTTTATTTTTTTATTATTTTTCTCATAGGTGACATATTTTGTTAGTCCTTACATATCTGAAGATATCATTCTGTTGTGTTTCCAAGTGTATGACAATTTGTCTGGATATATAATTTTGATAAGCATTTTTCCGCATTGAGAAGTTATAATTTTATTCCACATACAATATTGTGATGTGATATAGGCCAGTCTGACTTTTAAGTCTTTTTTAAGGACTATGTCTTTATCTTCAAAGAATATCCTCAGGATCGTCTAGGTTTAATGAATTGCGCTTTATATAAGGTGAATCTTTTTGATCAGCACAAAAAAGGTTAGATTTGGTTAGATATTTATTCAGCTCAGTAATTTTATTTGTTATAGAAAAAGTCTGATTAAGCTGAAAAAATATAGACTGGGAAAAATGGCTCTTCTCACTTTTCTGTAACACACTGTCATAAGCCAACAAATTGGCTGGGTGTGGTGGCTCATGCCTGTAATCCCAGCACTTTAGGAGGCTGAAGTGGGCAGATAACTTCAGGTCAGGAGTTTGAGACCAACCTGGCCAACATGGTGAAACCCTGTCTCTACTAAGAATTCAAAAATTATCTAGGCATGGTGGCACTCACATGTAATCCTAGCTACTTGTGAGGCTGAGGCAAGAGAATCACTTGAGCCCATGGAGCAGAGGTTGCAGTGAGCTGAGACTGTGCCACTGCACTCCAGCCTGGGTGATAGAGTGAGATTCTGTCTCAAAACAAAACAAAACAAAATGCCAATGAATTATGCATTTGAGGAAAGAACAAATTAAAAAGTCCTGTCATTTGCTGCAGCATAGATAGAACTGGAAGTCATTATGTTGAATGAAATAAGCCAAATAGAGGAAGACAAGTAGTGGATGTCCTCACTGACATGTGGAAATTAAAAAAATGTATCTTAAGAAGATAGAAGTAGATCAGTGGTTGCGAGAGACCAGGAAGGGTAGAGGGGGAGAGGGCAATGAACAAAGATTTATTAATGGGTACAAATAATACAGTTAGGTAGAAGAAGTTAAGACCTCATGTCCAACAGATCGTTTGGGTGACTATAGTTAACAATAATCTATTGTACATTTCAAAATAGCTTGACAGGATGAATTTTACTGATTCATATAATAGATACATATTTAAGGTGACAGATATCCCAATTACCCTGATTTGATCTTTATACATTATATGAACATATCGAATTTACACATGCAGCCCCCAAATATGTAATCTATTATGACTCATTTAAAAAAGTAAATTTTTCAAAAAAGTAAATTTTTCAAAAAAGGAAAAGAACATGATTTTTTGACAGTGGTGGACAAAAACAAGGCGGGGCATTTTTTCTTGACCCCTTTAGGCCGACCCCATCCATTTTTCTCACCCATGTTCAAGTGCTCAAATATTCTTTCTCTGGCTGGGCATTCTTGACGGCAAATATGATATAAATGACTCTTATTCAAAGGCGGAAGTCAGAGGCTCCCAGGGTAGTTTCCTATTCAATCATGCCTTGTGTAGTGTTTCTAGTCCACAAAATATTGTCCATTACACCAGAGACTGCGCTGCTTGTCGAAGTCCTCATAGTGGTCACTTCAGAAGCCACTCACTGTTCATGCACTTCTTTTCTCATAATTCTCACTCACAAATTGACTGCTTGTTTCTTATTGGTGCATCTACTTATTAAGAAGACAAACTTTAGGAGCTAACATTTCTTGGTTGCCAAAATGTACTGTCCAATACAAATTCGTGTTATTGCTTGGAGGAATTAAGGTTTATAAAATTAGCTGATGTTTTTCCTCCTTTCTTTTCAAGATAAGATAAATAACAACTACAACAACCTATAGCTTTAAGGAAAGTTTCTTATGCAACATTTTATGTTTTGTCTAATTTGTTTGGATTTCTTCTTTATTAAAATACATTATTTATATATTGGATCTCCATTTTATGTCTCCCATAATTCTTATCATTTTGGGGGCCATTTTAATATGTTCATCCTGTTTTTCATCAATCTTGCCTGGATTGATTTTCTGCAATGTTAGTTCTGACCTTTATAAGTTTTTATTGCAATTTTAGACTGTATTAAGGCATTCTTCTCTCTTTACTTTGTTTTAATTAATCTGCTAATTTTCTTTTTGTTTAAGTGTTTTTTCTTAGCTCATCTTTACTTTGTTTGGATGTTCCAGAGAGTTTTCTTTAATATCATGAGAGCATAAATAAATGCTTTCTAAAATTTACCTGTTTTCTGCCATTTTTGTGTTAAAAGTATGCTCTTCACCTCTTACATTTTATGTTTATTTCCCTTTGTAGGGTATATTATCTTCATGGATATTACTTTATCTTCTTATCTTTTTCATTCTTAAATGAAAATGATTTATTCTGATCTTATACTTAGCCCAAAAGAACATGGATGGATTGTTTCTGTATCTCCTCAATATTCTCTTGTACAGTACTATTCTTCCTTCACATCTAATATTGAATGGCTGATTAGTGTACATTTACATTAGTGACCAAGCAATTTGGAGAAGTTGGAGACATGGGACATCTAAGAAGGGAGATTTCCTCTCTGGTTGGTTTACTCTCTGTGCATGGGAAAACTGCTGTTCCATGGGCCAGCTTTCCACAGCTAGTTTCTTTTCCTCCTGGCATCCCCTCAAGAATACTGCTTGGCTGTGTCTGGCCTCCTTCCTGGAGCTCCTGCCTGCTGTTTCAGGCAAGAACCCTACTTCAATGGGGGAAAGTCAGATTCCTAAGTCACTTCATCCACCAAAATAAACTCCAGATGGATTAAAGATTTAAATGTTAAAAAAAAAATAAAACTTTGCAAGTACTTGAAGAAAATAAGGGAAAACATTTATATACTCTTTGGACTGGAATGTACATTTTAAATCCAATAGAAGGGAAAATTAAAATTACTGATAAGTTTAACTATTTATTTCTCACAACATCTGTGTGTCAGAAAGCTCACTCCACATACAGTATTATACAGTAAATAAAAATATATATAATTTGATGGCCAAAGATTGAGTCTTCATGTATAATGAATTTTTACAAATTAATAAGGGAAACATGAAAATCCTAATTGTAAAACAAGCAACACTGAGATGATTGATGATCCATAAAAAGAATGCACAGGTGGCTAATAACAACATAAAAAAACTTTCAGTCTTATTAGTAATCAAATAAATATAAATAAAAGCAATGCATTATAGTTTATTACATTGAAAATGGGAAGAAAAGATAATAATACTAATTCAATACTTGGGAAATTGTCTTTCCAAGACTGCATTATTTTTTTATAGCTGCATGCTATTTCATGGCTTGGATATAACTTGATTAATTCCCCTATTGATGGACAATATATTGTTTCTCTGTTGTTTGCTATTATTATAAATACTGCACTAAACATTATTTTATATATGAATAATATATGGCTTTTAAATCTACAAAATAGATGATCAGGTATGAGATTGTTGTCACTAAGGAAGGAAAGAATTACAGTGGTCCCAACTTATCTTCAGTTTTGCTTTACAATCATCAACTGTGGTCTGAATATACTAAATGGAAAATTCATTAGATTTAAATTGCACGTTTTTGTGAGTAGCAAATCTTGTGCTATTCTCCTTCATCCCACCCAGGGTGTGAATTATTCCTTTGTCCAACATATCCATGCTGTATATGCTACCTAATTGCAATTGCCATCTAGGTTTTCAGGCCAAACAAACATAGTATATATAGGGCTCAGTGCTGTTGGTGGTTTCAGGCATTCACTGGGGGTCTTGGAACATGTCCTAAGTAGAAAAGCAGTCTAGCACTACTCTGAGTGCTAGACTTTTTTCCAAAAAGATAGCAGTCATTCACATATTTAACAACAATGTACAAAAAGTGCCCTTGTCCTACCTCTAATTTTCTGTAATAATGGATATTGTCACATTAATAAAAATGTGGCCATGTTGGCTGGGCATGGTTGTTCACACCTGTAATCCCAGCACTTTGGGAGGCTGAGGTGGGTGGATCACTTGAGGTCAGGAATTGAGACCAGCCTGGTCAACATGGTGAAACCTCATCTCTACTAAGAGTATAAAAATTAGCTGGGTGTGGTGGCAGGCACTTGTAATCCCAGCTACTTGGGAGGCTGAGGCAGGCGAATCACTTGAGCCTGGGAGGCAGAGGTTGCAATGAGCCACAATGGTGCCACTGTACTCCAGCTTGGGTGACAGAGTAAGACTTCATCTCAAAAAAAAAAAAATATATATATATATATATGTGTATGTGTGTGTGTATATCTATATGTATGTGTGTGTGTATATATACACACACACACATATATATATATATTTATGTGGCCAATATATATATATACTAAAATGGTACTAATTTTAGTGTGTGTGTATATATATATATATATATATATATGGTCACATAATAGGTAAAAAAATGAATAGCATTGCAATTTTAATATTGACTCCTCTGATTCAGATTGAGTTTGATTCTCTTTATGTTTATTGGACATTTGCAGTTCCTATTCTTTTTTTCCCTAATATATAGAAACTCTTTTTATGTTAATATTTTTCCCAATCCATTATTTATCTTTGACATTGTTTTTATTTTTTATCTAATCAAGTATTTTTGATTTTTCTTTTTGAGATTTTGGGTATTCTACCTTTGGTTATAACAACCTTATTTAAAAAGTCTCCCTCAAAATTTATTCTCCTAAATTTTATTCTCCTTTTACTTATTTTCACATTTGTGTTTTACTCCACTCATATGAAATATGTTTGTTTATATGATGTGAAATAAAGACTTAATTTACTTATAGATGGATAGCTAGTTTTTACAGTGTTTTGAATAAATACTTATTTTCTTACTAAAATAGAATTCTACATGGAATATATTAATTACTTGTATATATTGGGATCTACTACTGGACGCTATCCCAACCACTGAATTGCTTATTTTTTATTTGTTTAGGATGCTGTTATAGTAAGTCATTTTTTATAGATAGGAGTCTTCAACTTACTATTGTTTTTATATTTTTAAAATTTCTTAGCTATTTATACTTCCGTATGAACATTAACATCATTTTAACTGATTTCGAAATGATTGTGATTCTAACTGGATTGCTTAAAAGTATACTTTAAAGCATCTACTTTTAGGAGGATTTATAATATTTTAGCATCAAGTCTTCTTTCCCAAGGACATTGATTGCCTATCTGCTTGTTCAAATCTTATTTTGTATTTAATAGTAAAATTTTACAACAACATAGAGGGTTTTTTTGTTTAGCTATTGTGAATAGCAATTTTTTTCTGTTTTAATTTCTTGTTTTTGTTAGACATAAAATGTTGGCTTTGCATATAGTGTATGTAGTCATCTTATATAATTCCCTTATGATTTTAATAGCTTTATTACTATTATTATTAAGCCAATTCTTTTCTTTTCTTTTCTTTATTTACTAGAGCCTAAGAGCCTAATTTTGAATGACAGTGGTAAAAAGGGTCATTCTGATTTTAGTGATGTTTTTCTTTATATATAAATACTATATTTATTTCCTTCCAATCTGACTTGGAATTCTTTTTAGAAAATATGACTGCATTTTATCAAAGTATTTTTAGTACCATTTATGATACCATAAATATATAGAGCTGTTTCTTTAAGGTTTCAATGTAATGAATTTGTCATTATGTTTATTGGTCATCTTTGGCTTTCTGAAATAAACCCTACCTGATGACAATCCATTACTCTGTAGAAATCTTGCAAATATTGATTTAATTTGATAGTATTTTATTGACATCATCTGCACATATATTTACCAGTGAAATTGGACTGTTTTTGAACTTTATTACATCTGGCTAGTTTAAAATTTAAAAAACAAATGGCTTTCCATTTTTAACTATAATCTGGAATAATTTAAGTATCACTGAAATTTTATATCTTTCAAAAGTTGGATAATTCAGCTGTAAGCCTATCTGGAACTAATGCCTTCAGAAAAACAGGGCTTTAATTGCCTTGATAATCTATATCATTAGTGGTTTGTATATTCATTTTCTCTATTTTTTATCATTTTTGGTAATTTGTATTTTTCTAAGAATTATCTGCTAATGCTAGGCTTTCAGATATGTCATCATAGACTTCCATATAATATTTTCATAAAATTTTCTAACTCTCTATCTGGTATATCTGTTTTATCTTCTGCTTGCCTTTTGTATTCTTTCTCTTTCTTCTTACAGACTTGTGAGAATTTTTGCATTTTATTCACCCTGGCAGAATAAATTTTTGAATTGTTAGATCATACATTTCATCTTTTTTTTTTGTTAATATCTACATTCTGTTTCCTTCTGGTTTATTTTGTATCTTTCCTTTTAAATAAAGGTGTGTTGGTTCCATTCAGTTTTTCTTTTTTAATAATGATTTTTCAGGGCGTAATTCTTCTATAAGCAAGTCTTTATCTGTATCCTAAAGGTTGGGTATGAAGTAGTCTCTTTTAATTGTCTTGTAGACCCTTAGTAATAGCAGTTTTATTTTCTGACCTAAGGATTATTTAGGAAAATATTAGCAATTTCCAAATAGTTAGCTTTATTTTTGTGAACATTTTATTTATTGTGCTTTTTAAATTTATTGGTTTATCAGAAGATGTGATCCATGTGATATGCCATGTGTTGAATTTAAGCATATTTTTTGTTCAAATGCATGAATTAATTAAAAATATTCTATGGACCTGAATAAAATTCTTGTTCTCCTTTCATAATATGTATAATTATATTTATGTATCTATATAAAATCTTGTTTTTGGTTGTATTTTTCATGTTTTCTTTTTCTTTTTTTTTTGAGATGGAGCCTCGCTCTGTCACCCAGACTGGAGTGCAGTGGCGCAATCTCTGTTCACTGCAACCTTCGCCTCCTGAGTTCAGGCAATTCTCCTGCCTTAGCCTCCTGAATAGCTGGAATTACAGATATGCACCACCACACCCAGTTAATTTTTGTTTTTTTTTAGTAGAGATGAGGTTTCACCATGTCGATCAGAATGGTCTCAAACTGCTGACCTTGTGATCTGCCCGCCTTGGCCTCCCAAAGTGCTGAGATTACAGGCATGAGCCACTATGCCTGGCCATTATTCATATTTTCTACTAATTATATTATTAATTTTTTTCATGTGCTTACATGTGTATGTACGTGTGTGTATATATATATGTGTGTGTATATATATGATTTTTGTTTTTTTTTTTGAAATGGAGTCTTGCTCTGTTGCCCCAGCTGGAGTGCAGTGGTATGATCTTGGCTCACTGCAGCTTCCACTTCCTGAGTTCAAGCGATTCTCCTGCTTCAGCCTCCCAAGTAGCTGGGACTACAGGTGTGTGCCACCACACCTGGCTAATTTTTTGTATTTTTAGTAGAGATGAGGTTTCGCCGTGTTTGGCAGGATGGTCTCGATCTCCTGATCTCTTGATCTGCCTGCCTCAGCCTTCCAAAGTTCTGGGATTACAGGCATGAGCCACTGTGCCCAGCCACATATTTTTAATGTAGTAGCTGTATGGTATTTTGAAACATGGGCATGAATCTCTTTGTCAATGATTGTTGTATTTATAATTTCTCATTATATTTTTGTTAGTTTTGCTTTATTTATTATACCCATATTTAATTTCTGTTATTTTGCTTTATTTAACATTATTCAACTTTTATATGTTATGCAGCATAGAAAAACAATACATGTGATAAATATTATGTATTTCACATAAGCTGGAAGCTTCATGTGATGTCAGCTGCCTTCAAACAGATGCATATGGTTTTTTAAATATAGCCCTAACTTTTTACACATCTTTTGATATTTACACAGGATAAATTCTTGTTTTGTTAGGTTTTTGAATTTTACATCTCTGTGAAATAGTTTTTTTTAGCTTTAAAAGAGCGGCACTAATTGTTTAATAGATACTATGTCAGCAGTCATTGTGTTTCTGATTGATTGCAAGGAGCAAGAGGCCCTCAGCTGAAAGGAGGTTTACTGTAAGGATTCAGATGGGAATCTCAGGAATGGTGTCTTCTCTAGGAATGGGTCTCCCAGCCCTCTCTGCTTCTCCTTGGTTGGGTGATGTAATCTGCCCTTAACAGCTACTCAGTGGAGTTTTGCCCTTCGTTATTTTGGGTTGCATGGATTGTTGCCTTGCCATGTTCCTGACTCACCCTCACTGCACCTTTTTATTATCAGCTTTACATTTAAATGGCTGAGTCTTCCCTTTTCCCAATAAGTGTTTGGGAGAACAATGAGTTTGTACCAGCTCAGTGTTTAATCAGGCACAGGCTAACTGGGTGGTCTGCAGATGAGCAGCCATTGATCAGGTCCCTCTGTCTAACTCCTACCAAGTGGGACAAGAGGGAGTCATATGATAGAGGAGTAGGCCACTTGGGCTGCAGGGGTTCTGGGTAGGCCTATTACAACTGGGGTGTGGCCTGGACAGGCAGTGACAGCTTCTCCCCTGTAATCCACTGGTTACCAAGAAAGGTCTTTAAAAATGAAGAGAATCATAAAAGTTTGTTTTGGAAATGGATTATATAGCTGTCTGCTTATTTGTGAAGAATAAGGTATAGGTATTTTTGTATTGTGGGGGATAATTGTCTGGAAGAGGCATAAAAGGGAAAAGAATATTTTGTATATTGTTATGAAATGTAAAAGAAAATGGTAATAATAAAATGGGATAGGTAAAACAATGTGAAGTAAAAATGGGAAATAAAATGGTTAGAGAAAAAGGGGAAAGAGAAAAAAGAAAGAAAAAAAAAAAAAAAAAAAAAAAAAAAAAAAACCTTTTCAGGTTTTCTCATTTGTAAAACAGAGGAAATGACATTTTCCTTCCCCCCTGTCAGTGTTGGGCAGCTTAATTCTAGGATAGTGAAAATAAGTAAAAATGTCATATTAAGCACCATAATTCATAAATTGTAATGATTGTAACCAGAATTGCAGTATTCATCAAGGTCTTGAAATGATGTGTTCTTCTTTTCTTCACTCTCTGCCTGCAATAGAGTACTGTACATGTATTTGGAAATTGTAATGGCATTAAATGTAACTTTAAAGAAGAAATTCACTATAAAGTATGTTAAATGAGTTTTTTGTTGTAATGAGATGGAGCAGAATCATAAAAAAATGTGCTTATTTATGGGGCGGTGAATTCTTGTTGCATGGAACAAAAGGCAAAGTTCATGTTTACATATTGTAAATGGATCCTGTAAATGGATAGTTCTTCATGGGTTTCACTGAATTTCTTCAGCTGATGACAGAGGTACCAAAAACTAGTGCAATGAGAGATCGATCCAGGAATTCAATTTTTTTCTTGTTCTTAATTAACCACATCCACTTCTACATATTACTGGCCAACTCTAAGCCTAGACAAAATCCCCAATATACTCATGAATCACTTGATTCATTACTGAAAAGGGAAAAATAATTTTGGCTTGAATTAGAAGGAAATGAAGGAGAGTTCTAATTATTGCTCAGTAAAGGGCTACTTTCCCTCATTTATTTGTCTTTATTTTTTTCTGGCTATAAAGCTATACAAAGTTCAGTTTGCAGTTTGGGTAGCTCCCTCTCCACATTTTCTTCTTCTTTGGTATCTGTGGGAGGAAATGATGAATTTGTTCAAGACCATGCTCATCTCTTTGTGAAGTTGTAGCTCAAGTCCACTGTTGAGGTTCACCACTAAGAGGCATTGTTTGGAGGGAAGAGGGATGAGATCCCAGGGATGGTGGGGGAAGATTGGTTCTATTCACTGACTTGGAGGGGTATCTCTGACACGTAACCTAATCTGCTCGTTGTTTTGTCTGCAACATCACAAGAGTGGTTAATAATAATTTTAAAAACCTTTATTATTCAGTGTTTCTGTCATGTGAAACACTGTGCTAAATAGCTTGCATGTATTGTTTCCTATACATTTTGCAGTAGTCCTGTGAGGTACCATGGATGATATATAGCTGGCAAGTTACAGAAACAGGAACCTGGTCTCCTAACCATGTGCTTTTTCTCCCTGTGACTGGATATAATTTCAGGAGGGAGAACAGAAAATCTGAATCAGCACTTACTGTGTGGTAAGTGTTGTAGCTGAGATACTGCAGGCTGCTGTGTGAGTACATGGGTGGAGAGAAGAGGAGAACCTCAGGAATATCAGCAGCTGGGTGATTTTTGAAGTGTGAGACTGAGTTGATAAAGGAAGAAAGTGTTAAGGGCACGTTGGGGTGTGTTGCTGTTACTAGCTACAGTGAAAGTGTCTTGAGAGTGGCAATGGGAAAGGAAAGTATGTGAAATAGTCAGATTATATTATGTAAGTTGCTTTTAAGGAAGAGTATTTATTTATTTATGTATTTATTTTATTTTTTTGAGACAGAATCTTACTGTGTTTCCCAGGCTAGAGTGCATTGGTGTGATCTCGGTTCACTGCAACCTCTGCCTCCTGGGTTCAAGCAATCCTTCTGCTTCAGCCTCCCGAGTAGCTAGAATTATAGGCCACCACGCCCAGCTTATTATTGTATTTTTAGTAGAGACAGGGTTTCACCATGTTGACTAGGCTGGTCTTGAACTCCTGACCTCAGGTGATCCACCTGCCTCTGCCTCCCAAAGTGCTAGAGAATTACAGGCGTGAGCCTGGCCAGGAAGAGTATGTGTTTTAAGGAAGACTAAGTGCTGTGGGGGAGATTGTCTTGCTGGCTCTTTGTGCTGCTGTGGTTTCTATCTCCATTTCCATGGACATGTGATCCTACCTCATTTGCACTTGTCTGGACTATTGTACAAGCTGCACTCCAAGATACATATATGTATATATACTCTTTTTTTTTTTTTTTTTTTGAGACAGTCTCGCAATGTCTCCCGGTTGGCATGGCTGGCGCAATCTCAGCTCACTGCAACCTCAGCCTCCCAGGTTCAAGTGATTCTCCCACCTCAGCCTCCCGAGTAGCTGGGATTACAAGCGCCCACCACCATGCTCGGCTAAATTTTTTTTGTATTTTTAGTAGAGATGGGGTTTCTCTATGTTGGCCAGCCTGGATTTGAATGCTGGGATTACAGGCGTGAGCCACTGTGCCTGGCCTATACTCTCTTGAACCTGGAAGCAGAGCATTGATAAGGTCTCTTCTCTGCTCACCCAGTTTATAGAGCCTTTCTATGGTTTATTGATTAAAGTCCACCTTCTTTATCAAGGAAGCTATTAAGGTTCCACTCCACTTTTTCAACTGTATTCTAATATTTCTCTGACCTGCCCTGTATTTTTATCCAATCCACTTGTCTGTTCCCACCCTGTGTCCTTTATTTATGTAGTTCTCTCATGGAATTTCTGGGGTTGTTTACCATGCCACATATATGGATCTGCAAAGTCTACCTTTTCAGGCCTGGTGAGAACTGTGACAGCTGCTTCTTAACCCACTACTAGAGACCATTGTCACCCTTCAGAGGCCTTGAGCTGCTGCTTTTCAGCTCTGAGGACTTCCTAGCCACTACCTTCTACTTTCCACTTTGTCATCTAGTTTCCAAGTCTCCATGTTGTTGTCAAGTTCCTAGAGATCTGTTGCTGGGATATGAGTTGTTTTCTCCTCAGTACCCCACCTCTTGCCTCATTAGCATTTGCACTGAGAGGCCTCAGGGCCAGTGGCTCCTGACTCCTGTGTCCTGGACACAGGATATTTACCATAATCCGAGCTCAGCATCCCTTTTGACTTCCAGTTTGCAAGGATGATTTGTTTGAATTCCATGAGCTTCTTGATTTATTTTGCCATTTACCCCTTTAACAAATGTTAACTAATTACTTATTTTGTGTCAGACTCTGGAGGCATAGTGGTGAGTCATACAGTGGGCATGGCCTTTGCTTTATGTTAA
Source organism: Ateles fusciceps (assembly GCA_036589455.1). Lineage (NCBI taxonomy): Eukaryota > Metazoa > Chordata > Mammalia > Primates > Atelidae > Ateles > Ateles fusciceps. The sequence goes on along the minus strand of JAZHEH010003329.1, from coordinate 9,395,847 downwards.
ACATGCTATCTATGGAAAGAGACCAATTACAACCATACATAAATGTAAGACTTGGTAGAGAATGTATGATGCCATGACTGCTTGCCAGTGGGAGATGCAACCTAACTAGGAGGTAAAAAAAATGCTTCCTTGGGAAGTCTCCAGCACTGATACTTGTAATTACTCTTAGGACTGTGTACTCACTGATACTTGTCACCTGGTAGACTGCACTAACTCTGAGCTGTAGTTCATCTGCAGCAGGTCCTTCTGAACAGTTCTCAGAGATCTCCGACCTTCCAGCTTTGGGCCATTTACCTTGCCCCAACTCATTCCCTTAGGTGTTAAAACATTAGTGATGTTTGGTGATCTAGTGTATAATATTTGCCCTTTAATATGTACCACTTATGTCATTTGCTCCCCAGATCAAGTCCAGGCCTATGTGTCTCTCGAACTCCTGACCTCAGGTGATCCGCCCACCTTGGCCTCCCAAAGCACTGGGATTACAGGCCTCAGCCACCATGCCCCGCTGGGCCTACGTGCCTCAGGGGACTGTTGTACCTTTTTTTTTTTTTTAATTTCCAAAATCTTGTAGAACACAATTAAGATGGATTTAAAGGCTTCTAAATCAGTCTTAAATTTTACTAAGTGCAGCGTGGTGGGGGGTGGGGTGAAATTATCTTGTGTGGTGCTGTGTTTATATGTTGGCAGTATTTTGTCAGTATTGAGAACAGGGGTGCAATTAAATTTTTAATAAAGCAATTATTTATTGACTAACATCTTTGAGTGGTTTGTATTGAGGCAATCCCTGTGCTAAAGGTTACCATACATGTTATTTCATTTAATCCTATGGAAAATCTCAACATGTCTTACACAGAATCTGTATAAAAATGTTCTTGGTCTTTTCACAAGTTGGCCAATAACTCGCATCCAGCCTCATTTCCCACTATCTTTCAGTCCTTTTTCTGGCATTGTATATGACACATTTGCAATTTTTTTTCCTTCACTTAGAATGCATTCTTTTCTCTTCACATCAGAATCCTAAACTTGTAGTTTTTACCCCTTACGGGGACATTTAGGTTAATCTGTATACAATGTAATCTTTGGCATTGTCCTTAAATAAAGAAGGCGCTCAATGAATATTTCTTGAATTAAACGTAGGTGTATTGGGTAGATTTGCTAACTTATCACATTTAAGTACCAAGCAGATGTTTTGTAATAGCCATGTCATTACCGTGATTTGAGATTGTTTGCTACTCTTTATCTTTGCCATTTTAGAGATTAACCAGTTGTCCAAAAAAACTCCCTAAAACATGCCGTTCACTAAGAATCTCTCCTACTTCATTCTGAGAAATGTTCCATGATTCAATAATACTTACATTGTCTTTAAATAAAGCAAGTTTCAGAAAAACTAATTTAGGGAAACTTGTTCATAGATGCTGAATGTTATGAATGAATGGATCCTGTGAGATATGTTCTATATAATTTTATTATCAGTTTCAAAATGAGATGCCTGGAGCACAGAGAGGTTAAGTAGCTTGCCTGGGTGACAAACTATCAAGTGGCAGAACTGACACTTTAACCTATGTGGCTTCAACTTCTGGCCTGTATTCCCATCTGTGCTAACAGTTATAAGAGGTATAATTTTAAATGGAGTCTCATTTCATATTTAATTTCATTATTACTTTTTAGCACCCCACCCTTTTAGGAATACTTGGACTCCCAAATACTGGAGTAGTGTCTGTGGAAAGATATTAATGTTACTGCTGATGCATGTCATATTCACTAAGAAAGTACATGTCAAACTGTCTGAAATCTTAGACTATTTTATAGAAAAAGATGTGACTAAATTTATTTGGCAACAAATTTCCAAAATATGTTTTATCATTATAAGTAGCCGAAAGCTGTTGTATAACTGCTTTACATTACCTGTTCCTCAAAATAATTTTTAAAAATCTTCTTTCAAATGGTCAGCCATTGCTTTCCATTTCTTCTCACTTAAAAAAAAATGTTACTAAGAACACACTTGCCAGATTTCACTTAATTGCATTTTTATGGTCCAGTCATTAACCTACTGAAAAAAAAAGTAGCTTAAATGGAAACATTGACATAAACCTCATTACACTGGCTCCAATGTGTTGCTATCATAAACTATCCATCTTCTATATATGTATGTTTTCATAGGATACTATTGAAAAGGTAATGGAAAATTAATGTTGCAATGGAGAATTTGATTCTGTGTATAAATTTTTTAAACACACCAACACAGTGTATGTTTACAACATCAAGGGGTTTATTTGGAATTAAGGTTTATCATAAACTTTATGATATTTAAAACACATTACAACGGGCCGTAAATTATTTCTGGTCCCCGTTTTCAAGTTTTTCTTACTTTTTTGACAAAATATTATTTGTCTCTCTTTGGACTGGTAACAGACAACTGCTAATCATTTTCAATAAGAACAAAAAGTTTTAGGATTTCAGAGTGGTCAATCTATCATATTTTCCCCTGTAAATTATTTTTTGACATTTACATTTTATAAAGCATGCTCTGCCATAGTTTAATATTTCCGTAAAAGTTAGAAACAGTTGAGTCCAAGATAATTATTTAAAAGGTACTATTATTATTATCAGCCTCACTGTTTTCAGCACAGACTTGCTTATGTAGTTTTCATAAAGAAAGGAAGGAAGGTATAGGGAACTGAAGAACTGAGATGGTGACAGAAGTACTGGAATATGTCAGCGCCTGGGAGGTCATTTCTTTCTGTACATATTTGATATGTCTGTAGGTGTGTGGAAAGCAGTAGAAGTAGAAGAATTTCATGATTTATTTGAAATTCTGTAAGCACAGCCTGAATAATCTAATAATCCTAGGTGTCTATTTGTGAAACATGAGAATAAATGAATATTTTTCTTCTGGTTCTTGAGCTTCTACCAGATTTTAGGTGGTTTGGAGATAGGGGTTTGTGAGCATTGATCTTTTAAGCTGTGTAACTCTGGACAAGCCACTTCACTTCTGTGTGTTTCAGTTTCCACACCTATAAAATAATGCCTAACTGATGAAGTTACCACGAGGCTCAAATGTGTTATCAGGTAATAATGATTTAGTAATTTTCACTGCTGTTATTATTTAAATAGTGAATAGATTTATTCTAAGTTGCTTTGGAGGCAAAATGGCAGAGCAGAGTTTGACAGACTTAGGTTCTCATCCTGGTTTCGTATTTTAACAGTTGTTCAGCTAAGCTACCAGTCTCTCTTATGATTGATTTTTTTATGAGGAAAGTGTGATAATTATACATATTTTGCAGACTTGTTGAAGAATAAGATTATGTATGTAAATTGCCAAGCATAGAGTCAAACCGAATGCTAGGTGCTCCATGAATAGGAGTTATTGTAATTATTCACAAAAAACACAGTAATAGAGTGGGTTCCTAAAGACCTCATGTCTTTATAAAATAGCATTACTTTACTCAACAACATAAATAAAAAAGTCAGTGTTCTCAGAAACTCATGTAGTTGAACATTTCTCTCTAGCCAAAAGAAATATATTACAGTGTAAGTGGTTGTAAATGCTATGTTCTATTTATACATGATGAAGGTGCTGTGAACTGTGGAGCCACATTTTAAATATCATGTGTGTGTGAGGGCCTTCTTGTTCTTACCTTATAAAATGTCCTCATTTTAAATGTCTCTAAGTGCATGTAAACATGGCCCCAAACACTCATAATAAAGTAAGCAAGATCTTCTATTCCAGACCATTTTCTTTCTTTTTTTACTGCTTTATTACAATCCTCCAATCAGGATCTCATGTTTGATCTTGAAATCACAGAATTTTATAGCTGGAAGGGACTTCTCTAACACCCTAAATTTATAGATAAAGAAACTGCCACCTGACCTATTTAAGTGATTTGCTCAAGGCCATATAGTAAGGTAGTGTTGGAATCCTGATCTCTTGTTTCCAAGTCCAGAACATTTTGGGAAGAGAAATGAAAACTTGTTTCAGACACAATTAAGCTTTTTTATTTTTATTTTTTAAACTTATGAGAGGTGGTTTTGGGGTCCTACAAAGTGACTCTCAGTATTATCATGAAAGGAAAGATTGGTGGGGGCCTAAACTGTGGGGACTTTTACCTTGTAACAGAGACTGCCTTTGTGGAATTACCTAGATGGAGCATGCACCATTTATAATGGATATTGTGATCTCAGGTATGTTCAGATAACAGTTATCCAAGGATATCAGGTTAAACCAGAAAGACAGCATCTGGTGGGGTTCCAAATAGTGGGATAGCAGATTCAAAGTCAGACAAGCAATAGCACCTTAGTTCCAGGGAAACCTTGCTAATGAATGCTTGGGGAAGTTGCTTATGTTTCGTCAACAGTGAATTTATAATAATACATATATCTTATGGTTATGCTGATGATCATGCAAAGTAATTCATAAAATGAATTTATTATAGTGTCTGGCATATCTTAATCACTTAATAATTTAAAGCTACCACTATAATTCCAGGTGATCAGTCTCTTCACAGTAAGACACTTGTTATAGGGGAGATAAGCCCTATTCCTTCAGAAAGGACTGAGAGAAGTTATTAGGTTTTCAGAGTCCTAGCTCAGTCACCCATAAGTTAGGATAACATCTTAATCCAAACAAGTCTTGGGGGTACTTAGTAGATAAACCGAGGCAGAAACCTCTCCCGTGAACTGAGCCAACAAGGTGGATAATTGGTTTGATTTTAGCACAGAGACTATTATGATTTATGGTATATGCATGTTACCTGGATATATCTCAGACTCACCAGGCTCTAAGACAAATTTCAGTGACCCTATTCTGATTAGATTTAACATTCACCAGTGGGTTTTCATTCTGGAATTTTTTAGAAAGATGACTTATTCTCTATGTCCTCAAGTAGTTAAAGAGTACTTCCAGGAAGAAAAGCTACATAGAGGGTGATTTCAATTTAAAATAAAGCACCTCTTAAGATGAGCAGAAATATCTGCTTAAGAACTTGGTTACTTTGGATAGTATTGACTTTTACATCACTGAAGGTGTTTCTATGATAGAAGACAGCCACACTGTGGGGATTCTGGAATTGGATCTCAGGCCCTTAAGGTTTTATAACACTGCAGAATCTCTGGGTTTGTGATCAGTGAAAGTTTATGGAAATAGTGGGGGATAAAGTATGAGTAGAAGGTATAGAAGTAGAAAAGTATATATTTATTTTAAGAATGGCACATTTAATTTATTATTTATTATTTTTTAATTTTTTTTTGAGATGAAGTTTCCCTCTTGTTGCCCAAGCCGGAGTGCAGTGGCATGATCTGGCTCACTGCAACCTCTGCCTCCCAGGTTCAAGCGATTCTCCTGCCTCAGTCTCCCGAGTAGCTGGGAGTACCACCCTGGCATGTGCCACCACACCTGGCTAATTTTTTGTATTTTTAATAGAAATGGGGTTTCACCATGTTAGCCAAGCTGGTCTTGAACTCCTGACCTCAGATGATCCACCTGCCTCTGCCTTCCAAAGTTCTGGGATTACAGGTATGAGCCACTGTGCCCGGCCTAATTTTTAATTTTTTTTTTTAAGAGTCAGTGTCTTGCTCTATCTCCCAAGCTGGAGTGCAGTGTTGTGATCATAAGTCACTATAACCTCAAACTGCTGGATTCTAGCAATCCTCTTGCCTCATCCTTCTGACTTCTAGAATTAGAGTCATGCAGCTAATTTTTAAACATTTTTTTTTTTTTTTTTTAAGAAACAGAGTCTCCACCCTATTACCTAGCGTGGTCTTGAACTACTGTTGCCTCAGTCTTCTAAAGCATTGAGATTACAGATATGAGCCATACCACCCAGCCAAGAATGGCACATTTTAAATTTTGATTGAGACATATATGTCTAGGAATTTTAAGCAGTGTGATTAGACAAGCTAATCAGGATTAAATTGTGGGGAGTTCCAAATGTCTAATTAAGGGATTTGGGTTTATTTTATGAAAACAAGTGATAATAATTATGGTCCTCTTGGGATAATTCTCACAATGTTCTATAAGATGGTCAGTATTTATATTTTATAGAAGACATTACTAAAGTTCTGTGACTCACCTAGGGTCACACTGCTAAGTAATTGTCAATACTGGGATTCAGACTCAGTTCTGTCTGACTTCAAAGTCAATGTCATTTCCCCCTTAACATAGTGTGGACACTGTATATTCTGTCTCTTTTCAGTGATTACTTTAAAAAACTTTTTTTTTTTTTTTACAAATAAATCAAGCATTTTATTCTTAATGTTTCTAATACTCTAAATCAACATACTAAATAAACATTAGTTTTACTATTTCTTCCATTTTTCTACATATTTATAACCAATAGGGAGAGAGTTTTTTTTTAAATAATTTATTTATTTTACTTTAGGTGCATACTATATCTGGCATTTCTCCCCCCCATGTTATCCCTCCCCACCCTCCCCTCCCTCCCCCACCACCCATTGTCTCTCCCCTACCCCCTGCAACTGTCCCCTGTGTGTGATGCTCCTCTCCCTGAGTCCACGTGTTCTTGTTGTTCAACACCCACCTATGGGTGAGAACATATGGTGCTTGGCTTTCTGTTCTTGGGTCAGTTTGCTGAGAATGATGGTTTCCAGATTCATCCAAGTCCCTACAAAGGACACGAACTCATCGTTTTTTATGGCTGCATAGTATTCCATGGTGTATATGTACCACATTTTCTTTGTCCAATCTATCATTGATAGGCATTTGGGTTGGTTCCAGGTCTTTGCTATTGTACACAGGGCTGCAATGAACATATGTGTGCATGTGTCTTTATAGTAGAACGATTTATAGTTCTTTGGGTATATACCCAATAGTGGGATTGCTGGGTCAAATGGAATTTCTATTTCTAGATCCTTGAGAAATTGCCACACTGTCTTCCACAATGGTTGAACTAATTTACACTCCCACCAACTGTGTAAGAGTGTTCCTATTTCTCCACATCCTCTCCAGCATCTGTTGTTTCCCAATTTTTTAATGATCGCCATTCTAACTGGTGTGAGACGATATCTCAATGTGGTTTTCATTTGCATTTCTCTAATGACCAGTGATGATGAGCATTTTTTCATATGTTTGTTGGCCTCATATATGTCCTCTTTTGAAGAGTGTCTGTTCATATCCTTTGCCCACTTTTGAATGGGGTTGTTTGTTTTTTTTCTTGTATATCTGTTTTAGTTCTTTATGGATTCTGGATATTAGCCCTTTGTTAGATGGGTAGATTGCAAAAAATTTTTTTGCCAGTCTGTGTCTTGATGGGGGTGTTTAGGCCATTTACATTCAATGTTAATATTGTTATATGTGAATTTGATCCTGCCATTTTGTTACTGGCTGGTTTTCTTTCTCATTAGTTGACTCATTTTCTTCATTGCATTTTTGATCTTTGCTAACTGGTTTGCTTTTGCAGTGACTGGTACTTGTTCCTCTCCATGCTTAGTGTTTCTTTCAGGAGCTCTTGTAGGGCAGGTCTGATGGTAACAAAATCTCTCAATAATTGCTTGCCTGTAAAGGATTTTATTTCTCCTTCACTTACGAAGCTTAGTTTGGCTGGATATGAGATTCTGGGTTGAAAGCTCTTTTCCTTAAGGATGTGAATCTTGGCCCCCACTCTCTTCTGGCTTGTAGAGTTTCTGCCCAGAGATAAAAAACTTTAACTGTTAAATAGTTACATCTTTATGTTCCTTTCACACCTTACGAGCAAGGTTTGAACACTCATTCCTCAGTTTACATATTGTTCTTCTGTATTTAGTTCCACCATGGTTTTAATTTTAACTTCATAATCAGTCATTGTGGTGGTTTGGGTTCTCCGAGAAGCAGATGCCAAGGCTGAATTAATTACACATGCCAGGGGCTCACTGGGAGGAATTCCTGTGGAGCAGGAATGGTCAGGGAGACCTTCCATTGTAATGCAGGATATGACACTTGGGAAGGGACAGTAAAAGAAGGAAGATAGGGAGTGATATGATTTGGATATTTGTTTTGCGATCTAACATATTCTGGCGAATATTCCAGGGGTGCTTGAGAAGAATGCGTATTGTGATGCAGGGTAGGAGGTGCTGTATGTGGCTGTGAGGTACATTTATTCCATAGTATTCTTCAAGTCATGTTTTCTCTTATCTGTCTGAATGTTCTATTTGAGATTGAAATGGGTTATTAAATGTAGTATTACTGTGGTGTTCTTTTTATCTTCCTTCTTCTCCGTCAGTGCTTATTTCATATATTTTCATAATTGCTTTATTTTCCTGATAAATTGACCCTTTTGTCGTTCTGTAATATCCTTCTTTGTCTCTTGTGACAGTTTCTGACTTAACATCTATTTTGCCTGATGTAAGTATGACTACCTCTGCCCTCTTTTAGTTGACATTTGCATGGAATTCCTTTTTCATCCATTCATTTCCAGCCTATGTGTGTCCTTAAATTTAAAATGAGTCTGTTGTAGACAGCATATAGTTGGATTTTTGAAAATTGGAATTCAGGCACTTTTTGTCTTTTAATTGGGGAGTTTAATCCGTTGACATTTAAAGTAATTACTGATAGGGAAGGACTTGTTGTTGTCATTTTTAAATTGTTTTCTGTCTGACTTGTAGCTTATCCCCCATGTTTTCCTCTCTTGTTACATTCTTTTGTGTTTAATTGATTTTTGTAGTAATATATCCCCCTTCCTTCCTTCCTTCCTTCCTTCCTTCCTTCCTTCCTCCCTTCCTCCCCTTCCTCCCTCCCTCCCTCCCTCCACTCCCTCCCTTCCTTCTTTCTTTATTTTTCTTTCTTTCCTTTTTTCTTTTCTTTTCTTCTCTTTCTTTCCTTCTTTTTACATTTCTTTCTCTCTCTCTCTCTCTCTCTCTCTCTCTCTCTCTCTCTCTCCTGTGGGCCTTGTGTAAAACATAACAATACATTTTAAGCTGATAACTTTAATTGCGTACTAAAACTATATTGTCTCCACCCATTTATGTTATTGATGTCACACATTAAACATATTTTATATTGTATATCCATTAACCTATTTTTATAGTCATGGTTTTTTTTATGCTTATAGCTTTAACTTCTTTACCAGCATTAATTACATACCAATGTTATAGTATTACAGTATTCTTTGTTTGTCTATGTGTTTGTCAATGAGCTTTATACTTTAACACTCTTTCATATGCTATCTCAATGTCCTTTCCTTTCACCTTGGTAAACCCCATTTAAGGCAGCTTTTAAAGGGATACCTCTTGTAAGGCAAGTCTAGTAGTAAAGAATTCCTTCAGCTTTTATCTGGAACAGTTGTTATTTCTCCTTCTTTTTTTCTTTTTAAAATAAAATTTTTAATTGTGTATATTTAAGGTATGCAGCATGATGTTATGGGATACATATAGAGAATAAAATGGTTACTATAGTGAAGCAAGTTAACATATCCATCATCTCACATAATTACTGACTTTTTTGTTATTGTGGGAAGAGCAGCTAAAATCTACACATTTAGCATGAATCTCATATACAATACAATTTTATTATTTATAGTATTTATGTTGTACATTAGATCTCTAAACTTGTTAATCCTATATATCTGCTACTTTGTATCCTCTGAACTGCATCTCTGTATTGCCTTCCCTTCTTCCCATACATGGTGTACTAGTCAGGGTTCTCTAGAGAGACAGAACTAATAGAATAGATGTATATATAGAGGGGAAGTTTATTAATGAGTATTGACTCACACAATCACAAGGTGAAGTCCCACTATAGGCTATCTGCAAGCTGAAGAGCAAGGAAGCCAGTTCAGTCCCCAAACCGCAAAAGCAGGGAAGCTGACAGTGCAGCCCTCAGTCTGTGGTCAAAGGTCCAAGAGTCCAAAAGCTGAAGAACTTTGAGTCTGATGTTCGAGGACAGGAAGCATCCAGCACGGGAGAAAGATGGAGTCCACGTGACTCAGCCAGTCTAGTCCTTCCATGTTCCTCTGCCTGCTTTTATCCTAGCCATACTGGCAGCTGATTAGATGGTGCCCACCCCAGATTGAGGGTGGATCTGCCTCTCCTAGCCCACCAACTCAAATGTTAATCTTTGACAACACCCTCACAGACACACCCAGGAACAATACTTTGCATCATTCAGTCTAATCAAGTTGACACTCAATATTAACCATCACAGATAGTAACCTCTCTTTTGTTCTGTATCTCTGTATATTTGGATTTTTTAAAATTTAGATTTCACATATAAGTGAGATCATGCAATATTTTTCTTTCTGTGCCTGACTTATTTCACTTAGCATGATATCCTCTAGGCTCATCTAAGTTGTGGCATTTGGCAAGTTCCTGTTCTTTTTAAAAGCTGAACAATATTATATTTTGTGTAGGTACCACCATTTCTTTATCTATTTGTTTATCAATGAACATTAGATTGTTTCCATATTTGGCTATTGTGACTAATGCTGTAATTAACATGGGAGTGTAGATATCTTTACAAGATAGTGATTTCATTTCTTTTAGGTATATGCTCAGAAGAGGGATTGCTGGGCCATATGCTAGTTCTATTTTAATTTTTAAAGAAATAAAATGTATTCAATTAGGAAAAGAGGAAGTCAAATTATCTCTATTTGCAGACGACATGATTATATATTTAGAGGATCCCATCATCTCATCCCAAAATCTCCTTAAGCTGATAAGCAACTTCAGCAAAATCTTAGGATCATAATCAATATGCAAAAATCACAAGCATTCCTATACACCAGTAACAGACAAACAGAGAGCCAAATCATGAGCAAACTCCCATTCACAACTGCTACAAAGAGAATAAAATACCTAGGAATACAACTAACAAGGGATGTGAAAGACCTCGTCAAGGAGAACTACAAAGCACTGCTCAAGGAAATAAGAGAGAGACACAAACAGATGGAAAAACATTCCATGCTCATGGTTAGGAAGACTCAATATTGTTAAAATGGCCATACTGCCAAAAGTAATTTTTAGATTCAATGCTATCCCAATCCAGTTACCACTGACTTTCTTCACAGAATTGGGAAAAAACCACCTTAAACTTCATATGGAACCAAAAGAGAGCCTGCATAGCCAAGACAATCCTAAGCAAAATAAACAAAGCTGGAGGCATCATGCTACCTGACTTCAAACTTACTACAAGACTACAGTAATCAAAACAGCATGGTAGTGGTACCAAAACAGAGATATAGACCAATGGAACAGAACAGAGGCCTCACAATTAACGCCACACATCTACCATCTAATCTCTAGAGGACAAAACTGACAAAAACAAGCAATAGGGAAAGGATTCCCTATTTAATAAATGGTGTTGGGAAAACTGGCTAGTCATATACAGAAAGCTGAAGCTGGATCCTTTCCTTAAACCTTAAGAAGAAAACCTAGGCAATACCATTCAGGACATAGGCATAGGCAAGGACTTCATGACTAAAACACCAAAAGCAATGGCAATGAAAGCCAAAATAGAGAAATGGGATCTAATTAAACTTCAGAGCTTCTGAACAGCAGAAGAAACTATCATTAGCGTGAACTGGAAGTCAACAGAATGGGGAAAAATTTTTGCAATCTACCCATCTGACAAAGGGCTAATAACCAGAATCTACAAAGAACTTAAACAAATTTACAAGAAAAAAACAACCCCATCAAAAAGTGGGTGAAGGATATGAACAGACACTTCTCAAAAGAAGACATTTATGCAGCCAACAAACATATGAAAAAAAGCTCATCATCACGGGTCATTAGAGAAATGCAAATTAAAACCACATTGAGATACCATTTCACGCCAGTTAGAATGGTGATCATTAAAAAATCAGGAGACAGATGCTAGAGAGGATGTGGGGGAAATAGGAATGCTTTTACACTGTTGGTGGGAGTGTAAATTAGTTCAACCATTGTGGATGACAGTGTGGTGATTCCTCAAGGATCTAGAACTAGAAATATTTGACCCAGCAATCCCATTACTGGGTATATACCCAAAGGATTATAAAACATTCAGTTATAAAGACACATGCACACCTATATTAATTGCAGCACTATTTGTAATAGCAATGACTTGGAACCAACTAAAATGCCCATCAAAGATAGACTGGATAAGGAAAATGTGACACATATACACCAGGGAATACTATGCAGCCATAAAAAAGGATGAGTTCATGTCCTTTGCAGGGACATGGATGAAGCTGGAAACCATCATTCTCAGCAAACTGACACAAGAACAGAAAACCAAACACCGCATGTTCTCACTCATAAGTGGGTGTTGAACAATGAGAACACATGGACACAGGGAAGGGAACATCACACACTGGGTTCTGTTGGGGGTTGGGGGCTAGGGGAGGGATAGCAGGAGGTGGGGGATTGGGGAGGGATAACATTACAAGAAATACCTAATGTAGATGATGGGGGGATGGATGCAACAAACCACCAAGGCACATGTAACAAACCTGCACATTCTGCACATGTACCCCAGAACTTAAAGTATAATTAAAAAAAAAAGAAAAAAAAAGAAAGAAATATCTGTACTGCTTTTCATAACAGCTGTACCAATCTACATTTTCACCAATGGTATACAAGAGTTCTCCTTTCTCCACAATTTTACCAACATTTGTTATCTTTTGCATTTTGATAGTAGCTATCCCAATGGATGTAAGGCAGTAACTCATAGTGGTTTCAATTTGCATTTTCCCAATGATTAATGATTTTGAGCACCTTTTAATGTACATGTTGGCTATTTTTATGTCTTTGAGAGAAATGGCTGTTCAAGTCTTTTGCGTTTTAAAAATCAGGTGGTTTTCCATTATTGAGTTGTGTGAGTTCATTATAAATTTTGATTTTAACCCTTGATCAGATATATGGTTTGCATAGATTTTTTTTTCCCAGTCTGTAAGTTACTGGTCTGTTTTGTTTATTGGTTTCTTTGCTATGCAGAATCTTTTAAGTTTGTTGTAGTCTAATTTATCTATTTTTGCTTTTGTGGCCTCAGCTTTTGGTGTGATATCAGATTATTGCCTATGTTCTCTTGTAGGAGTTTTAGAATTTCTGATCTTATATTTAGGTCTTATACCCATTTTTAGTTTACTTTTTAAGGGATAGGATAATGGCCTGTGGGCCAGGAATGGTGGCTCATACCTGTAATCCCAGCACTTTGGGAGGCTGAGATGGGCAGATCACTGGAGGTCAGAAGTTTGAGACAAGCCTGGCCAACATGGTAAAACTCTGTCTCTACTAAAATAAATACAAAAATTAGCTGGGCATGGTGCACATGCCCATAATCCCAGCTACTCAGGAACTCAGGAGTCTGAGGCAGGAGGATCTCTTGAATTCAGGAGACAGAGGTCACAGTGAACCAAGATCACAGCACTGCACTCCAGTCTGGGCAACAGAGTGAGACTTTGTCTCAAAAAAAAAAAAAAAAAAAAAAAAAAAAAAAAGATAATGGCCTGTGGATATTGAATTTCCTGGCACCATTTATTGAAGAGACTATTCTTTCCCCATTTTGTCTTCTCTGTGACCTTGTGAAAAATTAGTTGGCAGCGTATGTTTGGTATTATTTAGTATATCTGGACTGTCTATGTTTTCCACTGGTCTATGTGTCTGTTTTTATGCCAGTATCATAGTGTTTTGATTACTGTAGATTAGTAATATAATTTTAAATCAGGAAGTATGATGCTTCCAAATTTGTTTTCTCTCTCAGAATTGTTTTGATTATGTGGGGTCTTTTATGGTTCCATATGAATTTTAGTATTGTTTTTTCTATTTCTGTGAAGAATGCCATTGGAATTTTGATAGGAAGTGTATTGAATCTGTATATTGCTTTGGGCAGTATGCACCTTTTAACAATATTAATTCTTCTGATCCATGAGCATAGGATATATTTTCTTTTATTCTGTCTTCAATTTCTTTAAGCAGTGTTTTATAATTTTCAGTGTAGAGTTCTTTCACTTTCTTGGTTAAATTTATTCCTAAGTATTTTGTTGTTTTTCATGCTACTATAAATGGTGTAAACTCTTTACAGGTCAGTTTGTATTTTATTGACATTCTCAGCATTGGTTCTATTTAGATATTTTATTTTTATTTTTATGCTGTCATAAACGGGATTTTTAAAAATTTCTTTTAAATTTGTTATTTGTGTATAAAATGCTTATAGTTTTTGGTTTTCGATTTTATATCCTGCAACTTTGCTGAATTTGTGTGTTACTTGTAATAGTTTCTTTTAGCTGGAATCGCTGTTGTTCCCCCCTCCCCTCCCATATAGGATTATGTTATCTGCAGATAGAGGTATTTTTACTTTCTCCATTCTGATGTGGATATGTTTTACTTAGTTTTCTTGTCTGACTCTTTTTTCTAATACTGTCAGTACTTTGTTGAATAGAAGTGATGAGATTGGGCATCCTTGCCTTGTTTTGGATCTTAGTGGAAAATATTCCATTTTTTCCCAATTAATTATAATTTTACCTATGGGTTTTTCATAAGTGAAGTGACTTTTATTATGTTGAGGAACTTTCTTTCTATCGATTTCCTCATTTTTGAAGAACATTTTTGCTGACATAGTATTTTTGGTTAGAATTTTTCTTTAATTACTTTCAATACATTATCCTATTCCCTTCTAGTCTGCAAGGTTCTTGTTGAACAAACCAACTGATAGTTTTATAGAGACTCTCTTGTACATAACAAGTCATTTTTATCTTGCTGCTTTCAAAATTCTCCTTTTGTCTTGGACTTTTGACAATTTGATTTCAATGTATTCCAGTGTAGATTTCTTTTTGTTTATTTTAGTTTATGTATTTTGGGCTTCTTGAATCTGGATGTCTATTTCCTTCCCTGAATTTGGGAATCTTTTAGCCATTATTTCTTTAAATAAGTAGTCTATCCTTTCTCTCTCTCTCCTTCTTTTGTGAACATCTATGATGTGCATATGTGTTCACTTGATGGTATTCTGTAAGTCCCTAGGCTTTATTCCCTTTTTTCATTATTTTTTCTTTTTACTCCCTTGATGGAATCATTTCCAATGACCTATCTTTGAGTTTGCCAAATCTGTCTTATGCTTGATCAAGTCTGCTATTGAATGTCTGTATTAAATTTTCCATTTCAGGGATTGTTTTCTTCAGATCCAAAATGTCTGGTTCTTTATTACATGTTCTGTCTTCTTGTGGAACTTCTTTTTTTTTGTGGTCCCTACCTGTAACTAGGTTGCAGTCTGTGTGGTTAACATAAGCTAGAGTGGAATGCTTAAGTTCCAGCTCAGACTTTTATGCCAAGGTTGATAAAACACAGTATGATAAAATGTTCTTCCCTTTATTTTTCTGATTCATAAAATGAGTCAATGCAACTAGGCTGGAAGATTATTATTATTTTTTTAATATATATATATTTTTATTGCATTTTAGGTTTTGGGGTACATGTGAAGAACATTCAAGAGGAACTTCTTACTTTGTTTATGTTTCATTTTCTTGAGGCCATTGAGTATCCTTATGATGATTATTTTGAATTATTTGTTGGGTAATTTGATATGCCTCTGCTTCTTTAGGTTGGTTTGTTAAAATTTATTCTGGTCCTTTGATTGGATCATGCTTTCCTGTTGTTTTGTGTGTCATATAACTTCTTGTTGATATCCACATGTTTCAAAAAGTATGCGACATATAATTGATATTCACAAGAAGTAAGATGCCATTAGGAATGAGGCAGTTGCTTTGTACATATCTCTATTTCTGTTTTGTAATCTGGTCTCAGTTTTAGTCTTTATTAGACTTTCTGCCTTACTTAGTTAAGCCTAATATGGCCATCTCATGTCCACCTTCATGTTTCCTTTTGAATCTTCAAGCTGATGCAGTTGATTTGTGCCAGGTAAACCTACTGGCTGGCATGGGAATGGTGCTTTCACTATTACATTCAACCAGCAAAGAGGTTGCATGATATATAGACCTGCTTTTCAAGGTGTTTGGGGTGGAATAGAAATTAAACATATCTAATGTAATTGGGATGAAGAATTATAGTATTTGGGGGAGGCATGCAATAATAAATTATTTTCAGCACATTCTGCTGTTGTGCATAAAAATGTTTACATATTTTCCACTTTTATTTATAGAACAGGAA
This sequence comes from Ateles fusciceps, assembly GCA_036589455.1. Taxonomy (NCBI): domain Eukaryota; kingdom Metazoa; phylum Chordata; class Mammalia; order Primates; family Atelidae; genus Ateles; species Ateles fusciceps. The sequence continues at coordinate 9,379,782 of JAZHEH010003329.1, read as the reverse complement.
TCCCAGAGAAATTGAAATATAATAATTACTCACACTGATAAATTAACTCTAAAATAAAATAGAATTCCTTGGCTACACTTGACCATTTAGCTAATATAACCTGTTATAATAGGCTTGGGGTGGGCATATACATACCACATAGGTTATTATAAGTGGTTTTAGAGATCTGGAAAGAATTATTGCTTTCTTCACCTTGTGACCTACTATGATGACTTACTAAATTTTTTTTTCATGTTGCTTTAGAGGAATGTTTCTATTTGCTCTGCTGCTAACTTACCTTGGAAAAGATAACTTCCTAGTTGGTCTAAATTTTGTTGCAAACCTTACATAAGACTCTCATAACCTTAATCATGGTAGATGTGCCCATGTGAGCCCAATTCTTTTGAGTAACTTATGATTGAAAGGTATGTATAGAATACTATTCAGATTGTATCTTCTTTTTTTCTTGTATTTCATAGACTTTAATGGTTGAGGTAAATTGTGAGACTTTAATCTTCTAGCAGTTTATCATGGTTCCCTCTGTTGAACAAGCCTGGTCCTATTTTTTTCTCTTCTTATAGTCACAGAGAATGGTCTAATGATTTTTTCATTGGAAGATTCATGGGGACTTGAGAGGGAAGTACTAAAACCATGGTCATGTCTGTGATCATTTTACCTTCTAATTATTAGTTTCCCAAGGAGAGAATTAGTCATAAGTCTTTAAGTATTGTGGCTTGTAATATAGTTTTTTCTAACCATATAGTAGTAATTTATCCTTCTGTTATCTATCTTAATCTCACATGCATGTTAGATGTCTTGAGTTAGGCTTCAAGGTCTGATCACCCAGTACAAAAAGTGAGTCCTATAAATAACAAGTCCAGACCCTGAATTATGGCAATCTCATCAAGGCCCTGCCAAGTCTTGTTGCCTGCTACCTTTTCCATCAGTTTTTTTTCAGTTATAAATGTCTATACATTTCTCAGATAGGGCCTTCCCCTGTGCTTTTTCTGACCGTGGAGTTGACTTGTTTTAACACTTGGTTAAATTTAATCTGCTCCTGTGGGTCAGCAGGGCCTCCCATAAGAACTGATTCTCCATGAATGAGCCAAGTAGCTCTTCACACTTCCCATGGTTTGCCAAGCCCAAAGGTATTTTGAGACTCTGTATATTTTAGATTCCAACCCTTGGTACAGGAACCGAAATTTAGATGGCAAATATATTTTTATTTTTATTTTCAGTGTATATCCCATTACTTGGTAGTAACTATGTGGAAAAGTGTCAAAGGCTGACCCTATATGCTTCAAGGGCAACTTTTGGCCATGGTAAGAAGAATGAGAAGTACCTAATAAGAGGGACTGAGGTCTTTATTGTTCCAACTATAGGACATACCTATAAATCCTGGTGGAGTATATTCAGCATCCCACTTTAACTAATCTTCACCCTTAAACTTGGGTGATCATCTGTGAGGAAGGAAGTTTGTTTGGGGAATCTATTCTTAATGTGATTGCCTTTTTTAGTTGGTCCTTATCTTTGATTCCCTGAAACTCTCCTCTAGCATAAGCTCCCAGTTTTGCCACCAAACTTTTGTATAATGCCTTGTATTCCCTGAATTGTCTAGGTTGCTGTGACACATTGACATTGATTTAAAAAATTTATTGGGCTCTAATTTCCAAGATTCTGTCTTAGACACTAGATGTAACTAGCATCTTGAACTAGAGTTTAAGTTGCTCTTATCTGATATTCAGCCACCTACCCTCCCCAGAGATCACTCTCCATGCTTCGTCTGCCTTTGTTCAATGGTTTGGGCTTCTGCTTTTGCCTATATTCTCTGAGTTTTTTAAATTAACTATTTGATTCCTGTCCCTCCACCCTTTGCCTTGTTATCACAATTCCTTACATGAGAATTTGGTGCTAAGTTTCTGAGTCTCATCCTCATAGCTACCATTTACCTACTGAGTTTCAAGACTTTTTCTATCAAAATTTTTCACCTCCCACATACCATACTTTATCTTGCTGACTGCTTTCTTTCTTTCTCTTTTTCTTTTTTGAGATAGAGTCTTGCTCTGTTACCCAGGCTGGAGTTCAGTGGCATGATCTCGGCTCACTGCAACATTCGCCTCCTGGGTTCAAGCAATTCTCCTGCCTCAGCCTCCTGAGTAGCTGGGACTACAGGTGCACGCCACCATGCCAAGCTAATTGTTATATTTTTAGTAGAGATGGGGTTTCGTCATGTTGGCCAGGCTGGTCTCAAACTCCTCACCTTGGGTGATCCTCCCACTTCAGCCTCCCAAAGTGCTAGGATTACAGGTATGAGTCACCATGCCCAGCCTTGACTGCTTTCTTGAACCACACTTGCTCAAATTTTCCATACTCTGGGATGAAACTCTGCTGTCACCTGGGCCTGTACTCTAATGCCACTTTAGGTCTAGTGGGCAGGCCTAATTTCAGGGCCTCCCCCAATCTCTGTCTCACTATGACCTGTGTTTTGTCATGGATAATTCTGGACATATGATGGGCATATATACTTGGGGAAACATTATTGGCAATATACTATATGAGCCAATTTAGAATATTTTTATTGTAACTATAGTTACTACTTTTTCTAGCTTGATTCTTTGCTTGTAGGTAGTGAAATATGGTGACAGCTTGACTAACTCTGTTCTATAAATGCCTTTAGTCTGAGGTAAATGTAGGCTTTGTCAGAAATGATATTTTCATATATGGTACATAGATAGTACAGAACTGTGATTGTTGTAGCATGTTTGAGATACAACAAAGAGTACTTAAAAATATTTCATATGCTCAAGGCATTTTTACCTTGGAGTATTCCTGAAAAATCAATATGGCCTCTTGCCTAGCATTTTTTTGCTTAGTTTCTGTGAAGCAGTAGATGCTTTTGGTAGGCTATTCAAAATAATCTGGCTTAGCATTCTTTATAATACAGTTAGTTCATATTCCTTAAAACCAGTTTTTGGCCCATATTCCTCAGGAGGAAAAACTCTATATGTCATTTTATATTGTGCTCAAGATACATGATAACTGCCTTCTTGAATAACAGTAGGCTTTCCTCAAAAAAAAAAATTTTTTTATAAGAAAAATAATGTCCATTGCAACATGTAAAAATAGAAAATATGTGAGGCAGTTGCCCATTTCCCTCTTTGTCATTACCCCTACACCCAGTATCACAAATGGAGTAATTGAAAATCCTAGATATGTTTGATTAGAAGTAAAATTTAATTTATTTGAGGCACCTCAAGGATATCTGTGAGCATTCCAACTTCCCATTATGGAATTAGCAAATCCTAGCCTGGATCTGGGGCAGGAAATCAGTATATAATGTTGCTTTCAAGGCTACTCTAGATTACCTAATTCAAAGCAAGGGCTTATATTTAGCAGTGCCTTCTCAACTTGGTTTTTTCCATGTAAAAAATGTCTGGCCAAAGCCAAATTGGTAGGTGAAGTTGGAGACTCCAAGGCTCATCTACCATTTGTGGCATTGTTCCATCAATAGATGACAACTGTTCTTGATTTGTAAGCAGTCTGTGCCTCGTTGCCATCTGGCTCAGTGCAGTTCCAGCGCCATAAGGTGAACTGAACTGTCAGCAGTAGGAAATAGTGCTCTATGTTTGTCATGATGTACTAGCACAGAACCAGAAGTCAATAACTGCTTGGCATTCCAGAAAACATTCTTATGGCAGTGAGTTAAACTTCATGGAATGTCTTTTTCCAGTGGATGATGAAGTCATTTAGCAATGGTTACCTTTTGTGGAAGAAAATCTTGTTAAAATGTAAGTAGCCCCAGGAAGGCTTGAAGTTTATGCTCTTGTTTTTAAGCAGACATACTACTAATTTTTTTACATTTTATTTAGGCCAGGGAAAATACTAGATGCACTGATAAAGTTACTTAGGAAGATAACATGGGAACTTCCAGCTGTACATTTTTTCTTTTACCACTTGATTATATGACATATTGTGTTGACATGGGCTTCTGAAATCCCTATGTTTTCATCTTTAGTCAGCTTAATAATTAGGGTGTCATCAAATGAGGCTAACATGCCTGGAAGCCCAGAAAGCAAAGTGTCTGGGAAGGATTAGAAACTTCCAGGAGCAACAGAAAATCTCAGTTGACCTTCTCAATTCCCTGCCTTCACATCTGCTCCATAGTCTGCACTTCTGTGTCTTCTGTCTCAGGGGTGATCACGTCTTCTGTGTGGAGCTGCTCTAAATAGACAAACTAAACACGGAACCTTCATGCCCTTCTTCTTTTGTGTCTCCCAGTTTGATCATGAAGTTCTTCAGTTTTGTTGTGTCATCAAATTCCTTGACCCATCATTATTTTCTGAGTCTTGAAAAAGATCTCCCTCTCCAGGAAAGGAGGTTTATTATGATAAGCATATGACGAAAATGTGCATTTCTGTTTGGTCTCCCTATCAGTGAATCTTGTTGCCCCTGAATGTGCACAGCTCCTAGTGAGAAGGATGTCTTTCTTCAGGAGTAATACAATCTGGTCTCCTGTGAGGCAAGGCTTGGTTTTGGCCTAGTCCTTTAAAAATTCTGACACTTGCCCTTGCTGCTGTCTCCTCACATCATTTTATGCAGAAGCAATCATTTCTTTCCTCCTGAGGCTTGAATTTCTTACAGGAGACACATTCCAGTCCTGACTGTTTACAGCCCAATTCGCTGCTTATGGTTTGAGCTCTCCCTGTGATCAAAACTCTGCTAGTGGTGTGTGTGCATGGCATGTTACCACTTGGTTTGCTTTCTTTTAGAGTGAGGCAACCAACAGAATGAGGAAAAGAGGAGGAGTGATTTGCAGGGTCAGTGAGGGCCAGGGAGTCAAGACCTAAGGGCGTAGAATTCGCTGAGGAGTTCCTTTCTTGTGGGACCAAGTACAGTAGTAATTATATCATAATTATAATATACTATTGTGTATATAAATGTAATTATATATAGGGAGAGTTATAGAGTCCTTTCTCTATATATAGCTGTACATATATATATATATACAACACACATAAACATGATCATTCAAGTCATTTCAGTGATTTTCCATTAGTGTTATGATAAATAAAATATTTCATATGGCTTCTGACTTTATCTGGCTCCCCCACCTACCTCCGCATCTTCAACCATGTTACTCTACCTCTTTTCTCCCTTGAACTGTTGCTTCTTCCCACCATAGGTCCTTTGTGCAAGTAGTTCTCCCTGCTGCCAGCAATGACCTTTTCCTCTAGCTCTTTACCTAGTTAATAACTATGAATTCTCACATCCCCAGCTCTGAGATCACTTTTCTAGTGATCTCAGAGCTAGTGTAGAATTAGAACTCACTGGCTTCATAGCTCCCAACCAAGACAACATTAGGTCCACCTATCCCAAGATCTCATTGTTTGGGGGGCTGAGGTTGGAGGATTGCTGGAAACCAGGATTTTGAGACTAGCCTGTGCAACACAATGAGACTCCATCTGAGTAGTCCTAGCTACTCAGGTGGCTATGTGAGGAGGATCTTTTAAGTCCTACAGTTTGAGGCAGCAGTGAGCTAGGATTATGCCAGTTTACTCCAGCCTGGGTGACAGAGAGACCCTGTCTCTTTAAAAAAAAAAAAAAAGTAAGATCTCATTTGGTTTTGTACTTTTCCAGTGCCTGTCACTGTAATTATTTATGTGAATGTTCGATTAATGCCTGCTACTTTAATAGAATATATGTCTCATTTGTCTTGTCATTTTCTACCCATTGTACTTAGAGCCTAGCACATAGTAAGTTATGTCAACAAATATTTGCCAAATACATGAATCAGTGTACTTTATGAACTTAGTCAAAATAATTTTAAAGGTAAGTACTGATTGTTCTTATTTTAGAGATGTAAAAACTGCAGCTCTAAATTATGTAAATTGTCTGATGTCACATAGGTTAATTATTAATAAATGTCTCGGCTGGGATTCATTTTGCTATTTTATCCCCCAGGCCTTACTGGGGCAAGGTTGGCTTTTTAAGGATCTTAGTTGGACCAGCCATTTTCTTCAGAGTTTCAGTGTGAAATTTAATAATTTTTTATTTGTGATATTAACATATGAAATAGGGCTTGATTTGAATACAAAACAAACCAAAAAAACCCCTGCAGTTTAAATGAACTTAGAATGTTGAAGCAAATTTTGAAAAAGATATTTTGTGTAATTAAAAACGATGACATTTAAAAATGCTTGTGATATGATGTTAAATGAAAAAAATGCAGTCTAGAAATTCATGTACAATAACATATTCATGTAATTGCCTGACTACTTCTTCTTGCCTGCTGCAGAGATAAAAGCTAATTTGCTGAAACATCAGTGTTACAGTAGAGAAAGAGTTTAATAATCACAGGGACAACAAAGTGGAAGTGTGGGAGACATTCCTCAAGTCAGCCTCTCAAACAGCTTGGAGTCTAGTGATTTAAAGAGTAATTTGGCAGGCTAGGGGAGAGGGATTGGGTGCTACTGATTGGTTGAGGACAAAATCTTAGGAGCATCCAAATTATGTTAGTACTCTGAGTGAGTTTCTGGGTGGGGGTCCCAGGACTGGTTATATCACTTCCTTCCTATGACTCACTGGTCTGGGTAGAGTCAGGTCATTCGCCAGAATGCCAAGTCTTGCCAAAGTCTGAAAAATATCTTAAAGACAAATCTTAGGAGGTTTTGACAACAGTGATGTTATCTGTAGGAGCAATTCGGAAGTTACACATCTTTGACTTCTGAAACAGTAAATCCTAATAGAAAGGTAAGCAAGGGAACAGTGCTGGTTATCATTTAACTATGCCATATATTAGCAGAATTCAGGTCCCTGTCATATTTCTCTCAAAGGTAGTTTCCTTAATAATGTAGAAGTACATACAAATAAACTAGAAAGAAGAATGGCTACTTAATGTTAGTAGTTGCTTCTTCTGGGTAATGATATCATGCAGTTTTTTTCTGTCTTGTACTTCCCCAGTTTTCTATAGTGATAAAGTATTATTTTTTAAAGTTCTTATTTAAAATATGTTTATTAAATAAATACTGTAGCAGTAACAGGGAACAAATAATTATCTAAAACAAAGTCATAATCTTACCTGAATCTTTATAAAGTCTATTTGATGATCTTTAGTCCGATTATATTCTGGGGCTCAGCTGCCATGAGTTCTTCACTTTTCAATGATCATTGACTAGTTATCTTTGCTTAAAACTATTATGTTTTCTGGTTTATTATAAAGGATATTAATAAGGATACAGATGAAGAGATATGTCAGGCAAGGTATAGGAAGGGGTATGGAGCTTCCATTCCCTCCCAGGGCATGTCATCCTTCAGGAACCTTCACATGTTCACCTATCTGGAAGCTTCTTAAAAATTTAAACTTTCATATTGATAAAAGAGATATTTAAATATATGTTTGAGGCTACAGGAAAAAATATGTACTTCTTCACTTACTAAAAGGAAGTGAACACCCTACAAAATATAAACTTATTGAATATGTCTGATGCAAAATTTGGAAAACTTTTCTTCACATTATACATTCCAACACAGATTGTGACTTCACATTGACTTATTCACTTCCTACCTCATCATTCTCCACAAAAAAGCAAGCAGACAACCTGTGTAACTTCACAGTTGTCAATGGTTCCTTGCAATACCTCAGCTCAAAATCCTTTGTACCTCACTCACAGCTTTGTTGCAGATTTTCTTTGTAGTTTGAGAAACACTAATGCATTGTTTTTGACACTAACTTTACTTTTGCCCTCATGGACAAGGGAGAATGTTTAAGGGTTTATGTGATATCTCCTTAATAGCATTCCTTAGCAAATCAAGCAACAATATAAATAGAATAAAACCTTGTTTTAATGTATTACTTGAGATCTATTTTAGCTACCATTGTATTACCTGGAAACAATCCTTTGGTTGATTCATTAGCATTTACCAACTATGTATTAATTGCCTAACATTCTTTAGATATCACTTTAGGTCTGGTAGGATGATGAAGACAAATATTAAGACATGATGAATACAATCTCCCAGTTCCGCTCTACCAGCACTGTATAACAGAACTTTATGTGGTTATGGAAATATTCTGTGTCTGTGCTGGCTAATACAATAGCCACTAGCCACATGTGGCTATTGAATGCTTGACATTTAGCTAGAGTGACTATGGATCTGAATTGTTAATTTCATTGTTAATAACAGCTTTATTGGAATATAATTCACCCATTTACAGTGCACAATTCAATGATTTTTGGTGTATTCAGAGTTATACAACCATCAGTCAATTTTAGAACATTTTCATTACCCTGACAAGAAACCCAGTATTTATTAACAATCACTCCCCATCTTTCCTCAGCTTCCACTACTTTATGCAACCACTAGTGTTTTTTCTGTCTTGATGGATTTGCCTATTTTAGACATTTCATATAAATAGAATCACAATATTTGGCCTTTTGTGACTGGCTAATTTAATTTTAGTTTATTTAAATTTAATGATCACATGTGGCTAGTGGCTACTGTAAGAAGCAGGTGAAGTGAAAGACCAAAGACAGGTGCTTAAGGAATGCTGAAGACTCAGGAGAAGAACATTCTGCAGGAAGGGTATGTGTGAAACAGAGAGCTAGGAGATGAACCTGGACAGAGCCTCAAGATAAGACAGGTTCATGAAGGAAGAAATGGTTAACAGTACCAAATAATAGAGGGGTCAAAAAGTATAGTTCAGTGTGATAATAAGCATCCTGATGACAGAGGGCACTAGAATGTGGTCTTGGTGAGGAAGTGAGGGCAGGTGGCACTCCTATGTCATTATAGATGAAGGGGACAACAAATTAATTGATATTGAATTAATAACATCACTTTAGAATAAGCTCTCCATATAGATATTTTAGAAATTAAAGTCAACTTTTGTGGTCTTGTCAACATATAAATAATATTTACCTGTGTATTTATTTCTTTTAGGCTTTTAAAACCAAGGATGGCTATCTTGTAGTTGGAGCAGGAAATAACCAGCAGTTTGCCACCGTGTGCAAGGTAATCTGTAATTACTGGGTTTGGTTGATGATCTTGTACAAAGCCAGGGAAATTTCAGTTTTGCCTAGGTCATAACCAACTTAGGGCCCCTGTGCTGGCACCTAAAAGTATAGTATTTTCATGTTTATAAAAGATAAGGCAGAGTCCAAATTAATATTCAATATTTTTTAGTGGTATCTATCTGTATTCTAAGATGAAGAATCATAGTAGCTTAAATTGTCCTAAAGTTTGACCTGCCTACCAGTCCAAACAAAATGGAAAAGAAACAAATCATTTTTAAAGGGACTTTTAACACTGGAATTTTTTTCTTTTTTTTCCTCTTCCTCCTTCCCTTCCTGCCTTCCTTTCTTCCTTTTGTTTTCTCCCTCCTTCTCTTTCTCTTTTACTGTATCAGGTTAATTGGACCCATATATAGCTAAATTGGTCCCATATTTATTTTATTTACTACTGGAAATTTTAAAACTTTTTTTCAATTTAACCTTTATTTAATGAGTACCTTTCTGAAGAATTTACGTTTTAAGGTTTTAGGAATTAAGATTATATTAAAATTGTTCCTTCTCAACAAGGCCTTCAAATAAAGGCCTTGGAATCATTTAAAATAATTTATTCTTAGGGATATTCTAAACTTGTAGCATTTACTAGACTTCACAATCTCGGATCACTGCAACCTCTGCCTCCTGACTTCAAGTGATTCTCTTGCCTCAGCCTCCTGAATAGCTGGAATTACGGGTGTGTACCACCACACCCTGCTGTTTTTGTATTTTTAGTAGAGACGAGATTTCACCATGTTGGCCAGGCTGGTCTGAACTCCTGACCTCAAGTGATCTGCCCATCTCTGCCTCCAAAGTTATAGGATTACAGACGTGAACCACTGCACCTGGCCTACTAGGCTTTTTCCTTTTTTAAAAAAATTTGATGTTTATATTATTTATCAAGACTTTGGTGTTTTGTTTAGGCCTTTGGTATCTGTTCACTTTTTCTAGTTTCAATCCAAGGAATAGAATCTCATTTTTATTTTTCTTAAATATATCCAAAGGCCTTACCTGTTGATAATTTTTTTTTGAGAGACAATCAGTTTTTGTACTAAATTTTACCATGAGCTTTCTGTGTAATCAGAGATGCCTGTAAAATTCTGAATCTTGTTTGTTGTAGTTAACTTACTATATACAAAAATTATTTATTACTGTGCCTCTTATGAGAAGTTAGGGAGCAGAGCTAAAAACCGCAGCAAAGGAGTGGGAAGGACCATGGAGAAGGTGACAAGTGGAGATAGTTCTGATTGCAGGAAGGGCTGAAACATCTGAGGTGGGAAAGAGGGGAGCCTTTTAAATGGTGACTCTGAGTAAGTGTAGGGAAAATCAATTCAAACATTTGATCTGGGATCAAAGAATCTTTATTATGAACGGTCAATGTTAAAAATATGAAACATACGGAAGCTGTTGCCTGTGAAGTCATTTGCGTACTCTATCTGCAGAGATGTAAAAGCCAGTTCATTGCTACAAACGAGTACAGATTTTCTTCCTGGGCCATATGTTTTGGAGTTTTCTTTCTCCAGAAAGTGGTGGGGTTGGGGGTGGGAGGGCCAGGCAGTGAAAATTACTGGTTGACATACTCTTTACTTTTGAAAATAACTATACTGAGTTCTTTTTAGTTTTGATTCATTACTGCGGATCAAGTTAGCACTTTTGAATTTCTTCACAAATATCCATAAGAACAGTTTTCGACAAAGGTTCTTATTTCAAAGCAGAATATTTGCCAGAAGTTTTAGTACTGAAATATGACTTATTGTTATGGTGTGTTATAACACATTTTTTATAAAGGAGGCTATCAGAGGGCCTTAAGAACGGCACACTTGACCTTGCTTTTCCCATATGTGAGTTAGGAATGATAATCCCTGTTATAAGCCATTAAGCCAATGTCTATAAAACTCTTTGAGATTCTCAGAAGATTTATGTGTACAGGATTCTTGAGTTATTTACATTATTAACTAGGCATCCTGTGTGAATGTTGCAATCTGATTGACTTTTTCAAATCTTTATAATTATGTCCTTACATGTAAACTTGTCCTAAAAACCTTCTTACCTAAGAAAAATCTTCTATTCTTCCATTCTGAAACAAGGTTTTCCTCCCTTCCCAGTCATGTGTAGTGTGTGGATTTCTTCTAAGCATTTTTTTTTCACTCAGATTTATTTATTACCTAGAGCCTTGTTATTCAAACTGGGCTTATAGAGGATGAGGTTCCCAGTTCTTCACAGTGAGCCCCTCAAAACCATTCTTTTGTCAAGAATGCTCCATTAGAAAAGATGGGGCAGTTTTACTTCCTGGGGAGAAATGTGGCAGCACTGCCTGTGACAAATGAGTGGAATTGACTTATGCCTAGTCTCTTTCCAAAATAGAATTGATATAGTGATTGACTGATACTTCTTGGGGAGGAGGCGTATTAGTGAGCTTTCATTGTAAAGGGTTGGAGTGGGAGCAAGAATGTTGGGTTTAAGTCTGAGGGTCCAGATAATCTTCTTGTGTATAAAATGAACTTTGTTCATGACAAGTCCACTTAACGTTCCTTACCATGATACAGCAGAGTAGGAAAGTGAACATATGTAAGCTATTTTAAGCTTATGGATGCCACCCCTAATGGTTATTCCTATATGAAGTATTGAATATTGACATCCTTTTGAAAGTAATGTAGATTGAAGACTTCTTTTATTGGAGAGAATATACATTGGTTGTCAATGTAGTATGCATAGGAATGTCCTTTAGCCCAATTCCCAAAGATTTTACTTTAGTATGTCTGGGGTGAGATAGAGGAAACTTCAATTTCAAGAAGCATTGTAGGTAATTTTGGTTTTTAGACTACCTGCCCCAAAATATAATATATCCAAGGTATAATGTTTAAAGCATACTTATAAGTCTTGTCATGAGGCAGGTGAACTCTGTTAAGGTCCTTAATCTTTTCTAAGCATCTGTTTTCGTATGTATAAAATGAAGATTATAATACAAAATTATATCTATATTCAACTTGGGGGTTTGGTAAGTGTTAGAGAAGTAAAGCACTTAGAATAGGCCTTGCTCATATGCACTTAATAAATGGCATCTATGAAAATTAGATGGGATGATTCTGGTTCTGGGGAGAATAGAGTAAACATAACCTTTCCCTATCTTTTACCCCAAGCATGATGATCATACCTGGATAGAATTCAAAGTCTTTTAATACATGCTCCATGAATCCATGGAGCATGTATTAAAAGACTTTGAAAAGTAAATAGTAAGAGATTTAGGGGAGAACACCCGAATTTGAAGTACCTCTAACTGGCAGTCAACTTACCAGCTTTTTCCTCCAGTTATTCCTTCACTTGAGTATAGTTGAACCTGAAACCTGGAAGTGAGCACTAGGCAACGCAGCAGATATCCAGGAATTGCTCTTTATTCCTGGTGCAAAGAACATGAAAAAGTAAGCTGTAATGTCAGAGGGAGTGTGGAAATTTCCCCCCTTCTTTCCATTTTCTTATGCCCCAGACCCCAAGTAATCCTGTACTAGAAACAGCAGATGAGCAGGAGTCAATTCTGAGAAAGAGGAACTTTCTTCATTGCGGAGCTGTGATCCCAAAGAAAGGATTGAATCCCTGTTGCTTTTTCCCCTCCGTCCTGTTATTGCATGGCCTGTGCCCTGAAACTACGCTGGGGAGTGGCATAACTAAAGCAGGAGCCCCAGGGAACTGGAAAATGCTATAGAGATGGCAGAGAGAAGACCCTGACAAAGCAATCCTTGACGTTGTTTATGAACTCCTGGGATCATCCCTTACTTGCATATGCACTAATTTGATCCTAATCAGCATACCAAAGATGATAGGAACTGAATTAATAAGTAGACAACTTCCCAGGTTTTCACATGACCATTAGGTTCGGCACATACTAGTCAGACTCAAATAACACTGTAAAGGCTTTGAAAACTTAGTCAACCTGAGAATCAAAGCACATTGAAGGTGGGTTAGAACTTGCAGCCTGGATGTAACCAGGTCTATTGTCTGCTAAAACAGCAAGAGTAACAATTCTCCTTAGAATTTAAACAAGACCCAGTGGTTCATAATAGTTATGTTATAGTTCAAAACATTCAGGATACAGTCCAAAATTACTCAGCATATGAAGAACCAGAACTTGTGTGAGAAAAGGCAATCAATAAATGCCAATGTGAAGATGATGCAGATGTTGGAATTAACTCACAAAGATGTTTATATAGCTGTTATAACAATGCTCTAACAAGCATCACAAACGCTGTTTAAATAAATGGGATATAGAAATATTCAGCAAAGATATACAAGGTATGAAGAAGAATCAAAGGGAAAATTTAAAATTTAAAAGTATAATAACCAAGAAAAAAAATTTCACCTCACTGGTTGAGCTCAATAGTGCAATGAAGATAACAAGGAACTTGAAGATAGATCAATAGAAATTATTCAATCTGGACAATAGAAAGAACAAAAGACAGCTCCTTCTTACTCAAAATAAGAAAGAACAGATCTTCAGAAACATGTATGACAATAACAGAGTCTAATATTTATGTCATTGGAGTTCCAGAATGAGGGGGAGAACATGTACATGCTAAAAAAATATTTGAAGAAATAATAATTGTATATATACCAAATTTGGTAAAAGTTAAATACCCACAGATTTAATAATTTTAGTAAACCATAAATGGAATAAACTGAAAAAAATCTATGTGTGACTATATAATGTGTCCCTTAACAACAGGTATATGTCCTGAGAAATGTGTCGGTGGTGGTATGTGAATATCATAGAGTGTGCTTACACAAACCTAGATGGTATAGCCTGCTACACACCTGGACTATATGGGATAGCCTATTCCTCCTAGGCTATAAACCTGTAAAGCATGGTACATGTTACTGCACTCAATACTATAGGCAACTGTAACACAATGGTTACACAAAAATCATCCAGAAAGATACTCAGAGAAAAAAACAATGTATTATCTATGGGGGAACAGTGACTCAATTAACTGCATATTTTTTTTGTCAGAAATTAATGTTCCCCACGAAGAAGTGGGACAACATGTTTAAAAGGCTGAAGGGACAGAAATGCCAACCTAGATTTCAATATCCAGTAGCAATATCCTTAAGAAATGAAGGTTAAATAAAGTCATTCTGCATAAAGGAAAACTAAGGGAATTTGTAGCCAGTTGACTTGCTCTAAAATAATTTTTCAAGGAAGTTTTTCATTTACAGAAGGTAAATCTTTTCAGGAGGAAACTGGAAACATCAGAAATGAAGGAAAAGCAACGTAAATAGTAAATATCTGGGTGAATATAATGGTCTATTCTTTTCCTAGTGAATTCTTTGAAATATTTGATGGATGAAAACAAATATTAAGATACTGTCTGATGGGATTTTCAGTGCACGTAGATTCTACATACAGATATATGCAACATAAAATGGGGAGAGTAAAGGGACCTATATTATAGTAAGTTTGCTATATTCCACTTGAAGTGGTAAAATTTTGATTATAACTACAATGTGAAAAGCATATGCATTATGATCCCTTAAGCAGTCATTAAACATCTACGCAAAAATATAGGCAAAATAAAAATAGGTAAATGTAATAGTAACAACTCTAAAGAAGACCAGAAAGGAAAACAGAGGAATAAACAGAAAAAAAAGAATAAACTGATAAATCTAAGTCATTCAAAAATATCAATAACATTAAATGTGAATAGTCTAAACACATGAATTAAAAGACAGAAGTTGTCAGAAAAAAAAAAAATGACCCAACTGTTTGCTGGCCAATTCATATTTGAAATTCACTTCAAATATAATGATACTGTTAAATTAAGAGGATGGAAAAATATACAAACACAAACAAAAGAGGCAAACACTAATGAAAAGAAAGCTGGAGTGGGGCTATATTAACTATGGACCAGTTTTTGTCATCTCAGAAAACTTGTTTGCAACAAATTATTGTGCAAGTACTTATTTAACATTTGTACTGGCAGAGGGAATATCAGATGATCTGAATTTGCAGAGAAATTGTGAAACCTCACTTTTCACAAGAGATGTTGCCTTTTCCTTTATTTAAAAACTAGATTCCAGTAGTTCTTATACTACAAGTGATTCTCTGTTTCTTCATCTTCCTGCATATGCAAAGACCTTTTATTTCAGTACTGAGTTATCAAATTTTCTGTTATACTGGCTGCTATTTTAAATCGCAATTGAACTTAACATGTGTTGTATCAATAATGCACATAAAGCGAAGGCAGTGTATATGAACATTATGACTTACAGGCAATGACAACTTTTCCCAATTTCCTCCTGACAAACAGCTCTTTCAAAAGGCCATATCACTTTTAAGAAGCAATTACATTTATTTTTATTTTTATTTATTTATTTATTTATGAGAGGGAGTCTCACTCTGTTGCCCAGGTGGGAGTGCAGTGGCATGATTTTGGCTTACTGCAACCTCTGACTCCTGGGTTCAAGTGATTCTTGTGTCTCAGCCTCCTTTGTATCTGGGATTACAGGTGCCCACCATCACACTGGCTAATTTTTGTATTTTTAGTAGAGATGGGTTTCACCGCATTGCCCACGTTGATCTCGAACTCTTGACCTGAGGTGATCCACCTGCCTTGGCCTCCCAAAATGCTGGGATTATAGGTGTGAGCCACCATGCCTGGCTGCAACTAAAAAGTGATTTTAGACATAATGGAATAAGGCATAGGCATAGAATAATGTCTGAAGTATCATATACCTGAAAGTTTTCACATTGTTTATCTGTGAGCTTGTCAGTTGAAGAATATGTTATCAGCTTGGGCTATACCAGGGAACAAAACATTCAAAATACTTTGAACCTTGTGAAGCTTACATTCTAGCAGGACAGGCAGATAAGAAGTAATAAACATAGTAAGTATGTTAGGTGGTAAATATTATGGGAAAAATTGTCAAGGGAAGAGGGAATCAGGGGAGTCAGTGTTGTATGGGGTGGGGTGGCTTGTGGTGGGGATAGGGCAATCAGGGTAGTTGCATTAAGAAGTTCAATTTTAGATCTTTCCTTGCTTCTCCTGTGGGCATTTATTGCTCTATATTTTCCTCTAGACACTGCTTTAAATGTGTCCCAGAGATTCTGGTATGTTGTGTCTTCGTTCTTGTTGGTTTCGAAGAACATCTTCAGTTCTGCCTTCATTTCATTGTTTATCTAGTCAACCTCTTCAGGGAGAACTACAAACCACTGCTCAACGAAATAAGAGAGTACACAAACAGTTGGAGAAACATTCCATGCTCATGGTTAGGAAGAATCAATATTGTGAAAATGGCCATACTGCCCAAAGTAGTTTATAGATTCAACGCTATCCCTATCAAGCTACCAATGACCTTCTTCACAGAAAAACCACCTTAAACTTCATATGGAACCAAAAGAGAGCCCATAGAGCCAAGTCAATTCTAAGCAAAAAGAACAAAGCTAGAGGGATCACATGACCTGACTTCAAACTATACTACAAGGCTACAGTAATCAAAACAGCCTGGTACTGGTACCAAAACTGAGATAGAGACCAATGGAACAGAACAGAGGTCTTGGAGGCAACGCCACACATCTACAACTGTCTGATCTTTGACAAACCTCACAAAAACAAGCAATGGGGGAAATGATTCCCCTGTTTAATAAATGGTGTTGGGAAAACTGGCTAGCCATGTGCAGAAAGCAGATACTGGACCCCTTCCAACACCTTACACTAAAATTAACTCCAGATGGATTAAAGACTTAAACATAAGACCTAACGCCATAAAAACCCTAGAAGAAAACCTAGGAAAAACCATTCAGGACATAGGCATAGGCAAGAACTTCATGACTAAAACACCAAAAGCATTGGCAACAAAAGCCCAAATAGACCAGTGGGACCTAATTAAACTCCAGACCTTCTGCACAGCAAAAGAAACAATCATTAGAGTGAATCGGCACCAACAGAATGTGAAAAAATTTTTTCAATCTACCCATCCGATAAAGGGCTAATATCCAGAATTTACAAAGAACTAAAACAGATTTACAAGAAAAAAACAAACAAGCCCATTCAAAATTGGGCAAAGGATATGAACAGACATTTTACAAAAGAAGACATATATGAGGCCAACAAACATATGAAATAATGCTCGTCATCACTGGTCATTAGAGAAATGCAAATCAAAACCACATTGAGATACCATCTCACGCCAGTTAGAATGGCGATCCTTAAAAAATCTGGAGACAACAGATGCTGGAGAGGATGTGGAGAAATAGGAACACTTTTACACTGTTGGTGGGAGTGTAAATTAGTTCAACCATTGTGGAAGACAGTGTGGCGATTCCTCAAGGACCTAGAAATAGAAATTCCATTTGACCCAGCAATCCCATTACTGGGTATATATTCAAAGGATTATAAATCGTTCTACTATAAGGACACATGCACACAAATGTTCATTGCAGTACTGTTTACAATAGCAAAGACTTGGAACCAACCCAAATGCCCATCCATGATAGACTGGACAGGGAAAATGTGGCACATATACGCCACAGAATACTACGCAGCCATAAAAATGATGAATTTGTGTCCTTTGTAGGGACATGGATGAACCTGGAAACCTTCATTCTCAACAAACTGACACAAGAACAAAAAATCAAACACCGCATTTTCTCACTCATAGGTGGGTGTGAACAATGAGAACACATGGACACAGGGAAGGGAACATCACACACTGGGGTCTGTTGAGGGGAACTAGGGGAGGGACAGCGAGGGGTGTGGAGTTGGAGAGGGATAACATGGGGAGAAATGCCAGATATAGGTGATGGGGAGGAAGGCAGCAAACCACATTGCCATGTATGTACCTATGCAACAATCTTGCATGTTCTTCACATGTTCCCCAAAACCTAAAATGCAATTATATATATATAAAAGAAGTTGAATTTGAGCAGACTCAATGAAGGAAAGGAGGAGCTAGCCAACTAGATGTCTGGTGGAAGATGTTCCAAGCAAAAGAATAGCTATTTTTAAACTCCTGAGGCTGAAGTGAAATAGACATGTTCCTGGTCCAGCAAGAAGGTGAAATGGCTGCAGCAAAGAGCAAGGGAGGAGAGCATGGTAAAAGGCGATGTTAGAGAGATAATAGTGCCATATCGTGTAGAACCTTTCAGCCTATCTTAAGGATTTTGGTTTTTGCTGTAAGGGGGGCATTAGATGATAGGCATGTTAAAACACTGGGAGATTCTATTATCATGGATCTTCATTTTTTTTTTTTCTTTTTCTCTTTTTTGAAAATGTGTGCCACTCCGTTTAATGGCATTTTTTTATTTTCTTTTTTTTTCATTTTTGCCAATGTCTCTGTATTTTTTTTTTTTTTTTTGCAGAGCCCTCCCTCCTTTCTTTTTTGAACCAATATATACTTTTAAAAACTTTCTGGCCAGGCTCAGTGGCTCATGCCTGTAATCCCAGAACTTTGGGAGGCTGAGGTGGGTGGATCATTTGAGGTCAGGAGTTCAAGACTAGCCTGACCAACATGGTGAAACCCCGCCTCTACTAAAAATACAAAAAAATTAGCCAGGTGTGGTGGTGTGCGCATGCCTGTAGTCCCAGCTACTCAGGAGGTTGAAGCAGGAGAATCGATTGAACCTGGGAGGCGGAAGTTGCAGTCAGCCGAGATCTGCACTCCAGCCTGGGCAACAGAGTGAGACTCCATCTCAAAAACCAAACCAAACCAAAACAAAACATTTCTTTTGGGGGAAACAGTACCTAGTTGGAATACTTCAGGATTATTTAGTGCTTAATATGTCAAGCACTTTCATCTACATTGTTTTGTTTTATCCCAGGCAGCACTCTTTTTCAGGCTCCAAAGTAATAGTTAAGATCACAGTCCTTGAAGCTCTCTCTCTAGAAACATTTTGAATGTTAGCTGCCATAGCTGAAGATGGAAGGATAATTACTTTGGCTAACAATTTCATACCATCTTTGAAACAGAAACGAGGTCCAATAAGTCAAATACAGAGGACACATGGGCATTTCAGTTACCCTTGAGTGTGGTCACTGTGTAGTTTTTTGTTGCTGATGGTGCTTTTTAGGTGAGGCCAAGTTTATAAATTTAACCTGTGACTTATTGATGACATTTGTTTTTTCCTGAAATGACTTATTCACTCCTGGGGAGAGAGGGTGTCTAAATGCTGGACAAGGCTTGAGGCCAATTCTTGGATCGGGTGTCATGAGAGGGAGGTTTCTAGAAAGGGTGCTGTAAGTGGTGTTGCTTTTTAAAATCTGGGAGGATAATGCTGTCTTTATTATTCCTAAAGGAAATGAATAAGTGGAACATGTGAAAGAGAAATTACACTACTGAGATGGTCTCTTTACTCTGGGGAATCTTCTTCATTTCTCTCTCCTTTGTAAGATGATTAATAGATTGATTTTGTTTAAACTGTGGGAAATAAATGAAACCATTAGATATTTATATTGAAAGCAAATACATTAATAAAGGCAATGAAGCTTTCTGTAGGCTGCATGGCCTGCCCCCAGGCTGTAAATGCTCCTTCTGACTTTCCAATGCAACTGCCAAGCACTGCCTCTACACAGTCTTTTAAAACTTTTCCATTCCAAATCCACTTGGTACTTTCATTATGGTCTTGTTAATGTTGAACGTTGTCCAAAGGGACTTGCAAGATAGATTTTCCCTCTTATTGAGGAGGAGCAAAAGAGGAAGTCTATAAAAGCATTTCTAGTTTGTATTACCTCAGGGAGATACATTAATAAAAAACAGTTATGCTTCTATAGGAAGAAAATCTTTTAATTTGCTATTGTTTAAATGATGAGAATTTGGGCAAATTTATTTGCTTTTACTTTATTTTAGCACCTTTTAGAACATTCTGCAAAGGACAACCCGGAAGATCACAGTATTTTATTTATATGTGGAGTAAATAAGTGAATATATCTGCAAGGTACACATTGACTGTGTATAAGATGCATGCAGACATGCACTTATGATATTGGTTTTTAGAATTTGGTCCATTTCACCCATGTTAGCATCTCTCTCCCTATTTCCTCCAAACAAGACTTTTTCTGTGGGGGATCAGATAACATGTTTCCTATGTTCTCATATTTAGCATAAGACTTATGGGGGTCTTTTGCTGTTGTCCTATATGTAAGAATATTTGCTTAAATGTAGTAAAAGCCTCTTAGAATGACAAAACCCTTTCACCAGCATGATCCATCCTAATTGTGTGTTTGTTTCCTCTACATGTCCTTGTTGAGAAGCATAAAGACCAGCAAGGAATGTCTTGAGAAGGGAGAGATAGGACCTGAAAACTAGCACCTACAGGCAGGTACAAGAACAACTTATGTCTTATACTTGAAAATTGTGTTTCCCTTTTAGATCTTGGATTTGCCTGAGCTGATTGATGACTCCAAGTATAAAACTAACCCCCTTCGGGTACAGAATAGAAAAGAGCTTATTAAAATATTATCTGAAAGGTAAGTTTGGATCTTGTATTCATCCATTTAAGAATTAGTATGTGATAAGCATTTATCTGGTGTTTGGTTAGTTTTATTCTTGGCTTATTTGAGATCAATTTGTAATTCTCTTCCATTTTACAAAACTGGCTAGTGGAGAGATTTTAAAGCTGTGGGTATTTTGTTTGTTTGTTTAGAAGCACTTGAACACATTTTATATGATTTGTTACGTACTGAGTCATAACAATGATATAAATAAGGAAGTCACCATGACTTGAATTAGGTTGTTTCTCTGTGTCCTGTAGCTGTTTGGGTTTAGTATATCATAAATACAACACCACCACCAATAACAGTAATAATTTAACATTATTTCATACTTTCACTGTGTTAAATGCTTTAGATACATTATCTAATTTAATCCTCATACTCATCCTGTGAAGTAAGTTATGTTATTTCCATTTTACATGTAAGGAAAGCAAGGCCAAGAGAGGTGAAATCAAGAGTTGGTTTGCATTTCTGAGCCATTCCTGTGAATCATGATGTTATTTCTGGATCATTGCAAATGCCACATTGAGTTATGGGTCATAAAAGATTAATGTTAATTAAGTAGATTATTTGATTTCCAAATTTTTCCATTAATGTCAGGTTATTCTTTTGTAATACCTGTACCATTTTTCCACATTTGTCTGAAAAAAAGTAATTATTCTTACTGTTTCATGTCACTTTCACTGTTTGTTTGCCTTTACATGTCTTCTCAATATGTACAAATAGGCTTTGTGGCTTTTGTGGATCTAAATGCCGACATTAACTTTTCTTTTATATTGAAAATTTGCTCTCATCATGCCAATAAATTAGGTAATTTTGTTCAAATACCATATCTAGTCTTTTGAAAAGGCCCATGTATTGTACAAATGTCCAATGTGAAAAAAGAAGAAAAAAAAAAGGCCCATGTGTTTCTATGTAGTACACATCAAAGTTATAAGAACTAAAATTCTGCTATTGTTTTTTTTATTTCTATGTGTTTGTATTTGGGGGATGTCTGCAGGAATATCTGAGTCAACATTCATCTATTTTCTCTTTCCTGGATTTTAAATACTTTTGTAACTTTAAACACTTTTGTAATTTTAAATACTGCCTGTATCTTGTCCATGTGCCAAACGCTCTTCACATCAATAGGGGCTGTGTGTGTTGGACTGATAGACACAGAATTGGGGAAGGAGAACTCGGTGCCCTTTCTTGATCTAGTTAAATGTAACTCTGATTCTACCGCAAAGCCCCAGAGCCCGCAATGATTAACCTTTCTCCACATGAGAATTGCCCATTTATGTCTACTTTTTGCCTCTTTGCCTCTCAAGCATTTGAAATTCATTTAATTAATTGATAAAACTTTTCCTTTCACACCATGTTTATCAAGTTTCAATAATAGACACTTGTGATAACCTTATCAGAAGCTCTTTGATAATCTGAATAAATCATGTCCATGCTGTGAGAAGAGATCCCAAGAAATATCGATACCTAGGTAGGGTAGATTTCCTATGTGTTAAAACTTTTATTACTTGCTAAATTCTGTTATAGAATTCAGCTGTGGAACGACTTTTAGTAGCATCCATAACATATTCATTTCCATTTTCCCCCCTCTGAGGTGAATGAAATAACCTGCAACCTTCTTCTTTCTATTCTTTTATACACAGAAGTTTCAGCATTTTGGTATCCATAAGATTGTTATATATTTATTCAAACTGAACAATAAGTAAGGAATCAACATGTAAGGGAGAGACGGGGTATAGTCCTAGGAGAGGAAATTTTATAAGGAGGTCACGTAATCATTGGTACTGCTCTTAAAACACAAACCACAGATAGGTCCCTTGGCTGCTTGGAGGCTATGTTTGTGCTCTTTTCTGCTAGTGCGCTGACATTTTTTGGTACTTTCTCATAGGTTGCAGTTCTCCAAGTCTCTTCTAGCACATGTCTCTTCTCCTCCACGGTGGTTCAAATAGTGATGGCCTGGGAAAATTAGAATTAGAATATTGATTCATTTCAGTTTATAAGCTTATCATTTATTTTTCTAAATAAATAGCTCCGGAATCATTAATACTGCTTAGTGCTTAGCTTTGAGAAGAGTCTCTGGGTTCTTTAAAATTTGTCATTTTCATTATATGAGTCCATGTTTTTCCAGTATTCAAAAATGTTAGTGGTGCTCCATAAATTACAGGATTAGACCTAGCCTTCAGTCTAGCATGCGGGATCTTCCATAATCTGACATCACCTTTCCTGTCCACTCTTCTTCTAACATGTTTCTGAAGGAAGCCCCTGCTATAGCCACCCTCCCAATTGGCTTAGTTTCCTCTCTGAACTGCTTCTCAGAATTACCACTATTCTGATACTTAGTCATGCTTCAAGGCCAGTTCTAGAACCCTCTGTTCCCAGTCAGATGATGGCACCTTTAGGAAAGAAGGTTGTCCTTTTCATGCCTTGTCAGTTGTCAAACAGAAGCACAATCAATGTTAGTTGTCATTATGAATGATACTGCTCCAGGGCCTGCTCTGCATTCTTGTCTTGCTCAGCACACTCCTTGTACAGCCACCTCAGAACTTGCAGTCACTTTGTTTCGTAACGACGGTGTTACATTAGCTCACAGCCACAAAAAGGAACCAGGGAGAAAGGAGGGAGTGGAACTAACCTTTGGTGGGTGCCAAGTACATGCCAGATAAGTGTTATTATTCCCACTTGATATGAAAATTCTGACAGTCAGGGGGGTGGTCTCCAGGTGAGGCACATAGTGAATAGTTAGAAATGGGATTCAAAAGGCCACACCTTTTCCATCTCTTATATTGCCTCCCTGAAGTGGCACATGAAATATGACTGTGTTCTTGTTTGTTTATGTGCTCAATAAATATTTATTGAGCACTTACTGTGTAGTAGGCACTGTTGCAACCGTTGGGGATACAGAAGTGAATAAAATAGACAAAGCATATCCATGAAAAATAATGTAGGCCAGGACAAGAAAGAATGCCAGAAGTTGAATGTGAAGCTGGCTTTTTCATTTAGCCTGGTCAGAGGGGGGGCTTTTCTGTGAAAGTGACATTTGAGCAGAAGCCTGCAAGAAATGAGACAAAATGTCTGAGGGAGGCTGGCAGACATCGGGGAGATGCATTCCATGCAGAGTTTATGGAGTAACTCAGAGGACTTGGATCTGAGAGAGCAAGAGAAGAGGGGTGTTAGGTTGGATCAGAGAAAGTGAGGGCCCATGGCAGGCAGATCATGTTGTGATATCATGAAAGCCTTTATGACAAAGTAGTTTCTTAAACTTGTGAAATAAAGAATTTTTTTGGAGGAGGGCATAAAATGGATTTGCTTATTAGCAGTTCTTTATTCTCTCTAACCTGAAGAGAGAGTCTCAAGGGAGTGTTCTACCTAGTAGAGGAGAGGTCAAACATTCCAGCAACATGGAGTCAGGAAGAACCCGTTTCTCACCTGGAGAGACCAGAGAGCCAAGTTGAAATGATCTATGCTTCTCCTCCATATATTCAGTCTCTCATTTATTCAACAAGCATTTATCAAACACCTACTATGTGCCATGAACTGTTCTGAGCACCAGGAATATAGCAGTAAAATACAGTCAAGAATCTCTGCCCTCCTGAATTTTCATTTGGTAACCATTGCAGACTTTTTAGAAGACATATTTCTTTTTGGTGGTGGTGGTTTTTGAACTCTTCCTTAAAACATTTGTTTTGGTGAGCCTAAGAAGTTAGTTTTCCATATTTTTTATAATAACCACTTTTACAAAATTTTTCTTTTGCAAAAGTATTGCAGCTATAGGCTGTTCCTGTTACTCATTTATTATACTTTTTCAGCATGTTGACATACATGCTCTAGTTTTTTAAATGTGGTTTGCAAGTCATTTCCATAGTAGAAACATATTTTTAGTAACAGTAGCCACTCACAGGTAATCAGTTTTACCATGTTAGTCTATCATGTTTTTGCCTGTTGTCTTCTACTAAACCTTACATCACAAGCACGTTTTATTAATACTTACACTTTCCTTGCCTGATATTTTTATTTTAGAAAAATCTTTAAAACATGTAAACAGGTGGACGGATTCATGAAAGTGAATTTGCATAGCAGATAACTTTAAAAGCAAACTCTAGGAATGATGAACTCACTGTATTTTAAAAAGGTCTCATCCTTGACACCCAATTTGAAGACAGTGAGAACAGAAGCACTTACGGATTTTTACAAAGTTGGCTCTTCTAAATATACACATGAATTTCCTATTGTGTTTCAAAATCTTCTTTCCAAAGTATTTTCCCTGAGCAATTTTTGAGTACTCCCCTCTCTGTCTCTTGTAAGCATTCATTTATATTTTTTAGAATCAGGTGATTCTCTTATGAAAAGTACAGGCTTTTTTGGAAGTATCTACCAGAGTTGTCAGTCACTTACTTCACTTCTCTGTTATTCTTGCTAAGTACAGTTTGAAGCTACTCTCTGAGGGGCGGTCAGCCTCACTCAGGACGGCAGCTGCCTGTTTTGGTCATCAGCTGCATTTTCCACAGCCAGCACACACAATTCCCCCTCAAATGCTCTCAGGTGTTACTATTCCCCCAACCAGGGCTGTGAGCAAGTCTTTTTATTAATCTAAAGGTAAAAGACTTTCCCCTGGAGTTTGCCATTTTATCCAGGGTGTTGCAGAAAGTATGTTTACCCAGCTGCTAACATTGAAAACTAGGTAAAACTCAATCATGTTAAAAATCCCTAGCTAAAACAGAAGAGGAGATATAATGGAGACTAATCCAGCGCCAGATAAAACAATCCCCTTCTTTGCAGCGCCAAGGAGCAACAAACTCTTAAACCTGTGCTACTCACACACCAGATCAGCATTTTTGCAATAGTTAGGACCTCAAGAGAGATATTGCAAGTTGTGAATTGAAACTAGGAAGGGAAGGATAAAGATGATGTATCAGTGTTAGGGGAGAAATAATAGGAAGACATGAAATGAGAATGAAGGAGAAGAGAATTGATTGAGAAAATAGACATAAAATTTATTTTATTCCCTCTCTCTTCCTCTCTTCACCAACATTTATTGGCCACTGACTGTGTACCCTTGTCTGCAGATACAGAGCTGAAAAACGAGGCCTGGGCTCTTAAGGAGTTCATGGTCTAATTAGGAAAATAAACAGAAAGCATTGATTTCAGTAGAGTGTGGGAAGTACCAGGGTAATCATATGCACAGTGTGCTGGGGACCCCAGGGAAGGGGCAAATCCTTCAATCTGGGAAGTCAGGGAAGGCTTCCTGGAGATGCTGCCATCTAAGATAAATCCTGAAGTACAAACAGAATTAGGCAGGTGAAGGATAAAGTTCAAGAAGGAACTATTGATGTGAGTGTACTTTTATAGCATAAAAATAAAATCATGGGAGAAGAAAAAAAGTACAGATGGTTCCCAACTTAACAATTTTGTTTGACTTACAATTTTTTAAATTTACCATGTACTTAAGTGATACACATTCATTAGAAACTATACTGTGAGCCTGGACAACATAGCAACACCCTATCTCTCCAAAAATTAAAATTAAAACCTGGTGGCATGTGCCTATAGTCCCACCTACTCTGGGAAAGAAACCATACTGTGAGTTTGGATCTTTTTCCAGGGTAGCCATATATGCAGTGTAATACTCCGCTGTGATGCTGCGTGGTGGCAGTGAACTGCAGCTGTCAGTTTGGTAGGTTAGGTATATTAAACGCATTTTTGACTTATGGATATTTACAATTTATTGATAGTTTATTGGGACATAACACCATCATAAGTTAAGGACTATCTGTAGTTTAGAGAGATGCAGATGACAATTTTCAAATTGCTTTTGGAAAAATGTTACACAGGTAAATCAAGTATATGTCAGTTTAGTCCTAGTGAAGGCATTTGTAAAAAGTTGTTTACATTATGTCATCATAAATAAAAATAACAGCATTAGATGAGTTTGCCTTTTAAAATACTGTGGCAATTTCTTTAGTAAAATAAATATTTTTGGTTTTGAATGATTTGGTTTTTTCTTAAATTTAGTTTTTGATATATAATTCTCTCTACTTATTTTCAGAGTTTACTGCATTGTGAAGTTAAATGCCCTATATCAAGGCCTTTTAACAGAGGTGCCAAACAAATATTTGTTGAACTGAATCAAGAGTTTAGGCCTGGCATGGGGGCTGGCCAGGTGCGGTGGTTCATGCCTATAATCCTGGCACTCTGGGTGGGCAGATCTGTGAGTTTGGATCTGAGGCGGGCAGATCACCTGAGGTCAGGAGTTCGAGACCAGCCTGGCCAACATGGTGAAACCCTGTCTCTATAAAAATACAAAAATTAGCTGGATGTGGTGGCACATGCCTCAGGAGGCTGAGGCAGGAAAATCGCTTGAATCTGGGAGGCGGAGGCTGCAGTTAGCCAAGATCGTGCCACTGCACTACAGCCTGGGCAACAGAGCAAGACTGTCACACACACACACAAAAAAGTTTATTGCTAATTTGATCATTTTCAAAATTTAATATCAAATTATTTTGAATAGATTTATACAAAAAATATTGGAGAATTGGACCTGGAACATTTGCTGGCTCTTGATGGAGCGATTGTAACTTCAAAGGTCCCTATACTGAATGTCAATATAGAAAACTGACGTCTTGGTACTATTAAGCCAATATGATCATTTAGGAATATGGCCTTTCTGGGGCTCTCTACAGCTTTCAGAAAAAATTATTCTTTTTGAGACAAGGTCTCACTCTGTCACCCAGGCTAGAGTGCAGTAGTGTGATCATAGTTCACTTCAGCCTTGAATTCCTGGGCTCAAGTAATCTTCCTGCTTCAGTCTCCCAAGTAGCTAGGACTACAGGTGCATGCCACCATTCCTGCCTAATTTAAAATATAGTTTTTTGTTAAAGATGGCTGGTGGGGGTGGGGGAGTGTGTGTGGTGGGTCTCCCTTTGTTGCTTTGACTGGTCTCGAACTCATGGCCTCAGATAATCCTCCTGCTGTGGCCTCCCGAAATGCTGGGATTACAGGGCTGAGTCACCATGCCTGGCTTCTATAGCTTGAAGAATAACATTCAAACCATTTTACCTGAACGCCAGCACCTCCCCACCTTGTCAGCCTTGCTGGGGCCATACAGAGCCATGTGCTACTACTTTTAATGTGGTCCGCTCTTTCAGTCCTCCATGTTTCCCCCACATGCTCATTACTTGACACTGAAATGGTGGAGCTTCTTCATCTCACTACTACCCGCTAACAGTCCTTTAAAATAAGCACAAGTTTTAGGAGCTTTTCCAGCCTCGCTAGTCTGTTCTAAGCAGCCCCTCCTGTGCTGCTGCATCATAGCATCTACCCCACTCAGCTGTCATCAGTCATTTACTTCTCTTCCTCCTTGACAAGACAGTGAATTTCTTACGGCAGAGAATATATCTTTTGGATTTTTATTTCTAGCACCTATTTAGCACTCAGTAAATGTTCTCTCAGTTAGTGAACATGTGAGGCAATGATGGGAAAGGTATCCAAGTATGGCAGAACTGGCCAAAGGGAAAAAACAAGGATCCATGATGTCAGGTCCTACAAAACAGAAAAGAGCAGTGGTAGCTGGAAATTAGGACTTTGAATGAACTAGAGAGCCTGTATCATGGTCATAGAATATCAGAAGATCTGAATTTGAGATCCTAGTCTTTCAGTGATGAGCCTTGAGCTTTAGATTCTTATATACCATACACATAAAAATACCTACATCACAAAGACAGTTAAAAAACAGAAGAGGCATGAAAACAGTCAGCACAGTTTGAGCATGCAGCAGTACTAAGCCTATTTGAGGAAAATCTTTTTAAAATTCTTCTAAAATTTTTGGAGTACATAGTCTATAAATTTATGGATAACTTGAGATATTTTGATACAGGCATGCAATGTGTAATAATCACATCAGGGTAAATGGAGGTATCCATCAGCCTACACATTTATCCTTTGTGTCTCAAACAAGTAGTTATACTCTTTTAATTTTTAAAAAATGTACAATGAAATTATATTTTACTGTAGCTACTCTGTTGTGCTAGCAAATACTAGGTATTATTCATTCTTTCTATTTTTGGGGACCCATTTGAGAAAGATCTTAATCCTGGAAAATCGTAAACTTTAGTTCCCCAATTGTTTTCTTTACCAAGTTCTACATTAGCTTTAAATTCATGAACCTCATTTTGAAGAGATTTTTTTTCTGCCAAACTGTAATTCCTATAAGACTCAACTTTCACAACCTATGTTTAGGAAAGTTATTTTTAACTGCCAATCAGACATCCTAATAAGGATGATATAACTAGTATTTTAGTAGTGATTTAATTCTACCAAAACCAAAGCATGACATTTTCATTGGCCTGCATAGCCTTGTTTTAGGTGGATTAATAATTTGTTCAACTTTTTGAAAAAATAAAAATAGCTCTTAGGACTTAGGAATACATTTTACTTTGTACTAATTTCCTAATTAAGACTATTAATAGTGCTCATTTTCTTTCTTTTTTTTTTTTAAACTAAAGGAGTGCCTTAATAGCCCATATTCTGTTCCTTTTCAAGATACACTTGTTTTGCTTTGTGGGTAATGAATTTAGAATTTGTGAACACTCCGTTTGAGTTATTCCTTGCATTTGTGTCTGTACTTTCATAAAGAATGAAACACTTTTGTGTGTTCCTTAATTGCTACCCTGTGTTAATAGCCTCCACGAAAAGCTTTAGCCCATATCTTTAAGCACTTTAGTAAAATAAACCCGTTACTTCTCCTGTGCCATTTTTATATGTACATTTTTCACGGTTTTATTTGGTATCTCTAGCCTTTCTGAAAACTATTGACTTTTAGTTAAGTAATATCTGTAATGTCCTTATTTTTTATTTTCTCATGTTTAATTTCTAACATCTGTGTCATCTTCCTTGGCCTTTCCCCCTTTCCTAAATCTCTTTCTTATTCCTCCCTCCTTTTTTGGCCTACCTCATCTTCCTGCCCCTACCCTGCCTTTCATACTTTGAACTGTTTTAAAACTAAACAATAAATGGATATTATGTATTACAGTCTTAATTGGATTTCACTTATTTGCATGAAGGCTTTATTGAGCACACGGTTTCTTAGAGAACAGGGAGGATTTTTATCAGTGGCTATATATACCTGTAAAATGTATATAAAGTGTTATATACCTATAAAATACAATTTAGAAGGGATGCAAGGACCCTTTATTCCATGGAAGATAATTCTTCCTTACACATAGTTTGCTGATTTCAGAGGTTTTACAATTAAAGATTTTGTGGGGGGAGTGGGGGGTGGGTTAAAAGTTTGTACACTCTAAGTTTCAAACAGCACAGGGAGGGTTAAAGCTTGAACTCTGATTCCTTAGTGTACCTACATCTTTCCAGATCTTTGCCTCAGTTAAGATTTTAATGTGGAGAAAATAGAGGAATAATCCAAACACTGGCTGCCTAAGGTGAGTGAAAAGGGACAGAATGAGAAGCTGAGAGCAGTCAGGAGCCCCAGAGATGAAGATCCCCTTCCTGACACATTTGCCCAGGGCCAAGAGGTTATGGAAGCATCTTTTAAATCCGATGAATTCCACCTCTCCCTAAACTTGGCAACCATCCACTCTCCCATATCTACATGTTTTTAGTATACATAGAGAAACGTATTGTTTTCGCCCTCTGAAACTTTTTTGTCAGTCTATTATTCTTTTCCCATATGATCACATTTTAAAATCTCTTCTGCCAATTTTTTTTCTGACTTCTATTAGCATCTTATGAGGCTGCATTTAATAAGCTTTATATGTATCCTCAACCTACATATTTAGTTTATTGTAACCTCTTCCCAACCCCTCATAATTCTTTGACTCATATCATGGCATTCACTGTAGAGGGTCTAATTTGGATAAATGGATCTGACGTTTGGTGAGGGTCACATTTGTTTTCTTACACATTCCTTGGCAGTGCTGCCATTATCAGCTAATAGATGGTTCCTTGTAAAATGTCTATATTTTATGTGGTACATTTTCTGAATGTTGATTATTTGGAGATAGATTTAAGTGGCTGTGTTTTGTTACTATAAAATCAGCCTGGAGGGTAAAGAAAGAAAGAAACACAGCTCTGGAAAGCATCCCTTTGGCTTAGAGAATGCAAAGGGAACCACTGCAACTCCAGGCAATCTCCTCGTGACCAAGGCTTTTTCCACCCTGTTAGGAGAATTCTCTGTGACTGAGAATCAAATGATGTCTTTAAGTGAGTCAGGATGTAATGGAATGTCATCTCAGTTTTTTTTTTTTTTTTCCAAGAGGGCTATAAACCATTCCACACTACCTTTTAGGAGGAGGAAGAATTAGGTGGTGGTCGTGGGGATATTTATATGTTTGTATACGGAGGGGATGATGGTGGTGGGAGGGAGTCCAGCAAACTCTGTTCCCTGGATAAAACATTTATACCCTCATTTCCCCATTGGAACTTAATGTGTATATTTAGATTTATAAGAATGTTAGAGTCCTAAACACTTGGGGGAGCTGGATAGAAGTTTGGATATTATCAAATTTAACCCCTTCCTAAGTGTGAGAACTTAGAATTAATAGTATCATGGGCCAGAGATCCCTTGAAACATGGTGGAAGACTCCACAAGTCAACACTAAAGGCCTTCCTTTTTGGGAGGGGGAAGGTACAGCTCTCCAGACGTTTCTGGCTGACCTTATTTCGCTCTTGACTTTGGAATTGGATGGAGAATCTGGAGTTGACTCAGTCAAATCTGGTTTGCTCCTTGGACTCCCTGACTCATTCCTGTCCTGCCCAATTTCCTGCTTGCCTTTGGATCAGACTGAGTTCTGTTCTGCAACTACTTTGCCCACTTGGGTTCTATTCTTATCTCCTCTTAGTTTTGACTCTCCAGCATGGACCTTCCTTGAGTCTTTGATCTTGCATCAACTGATGTTTCTAGTAAGGGCCGACTCCATCTCTCTCCCAGTGCTGACAGCTGACATCCCTGCTGAGTCCTGATTTCCACCAGCTGTCTAGTGTTCTGGATCATTCCCTGTTGACCAGCTGCTTCTGGCCATCCTCACCTGGACAATCTGCAGTAGTTTTGGCATATTGCTCACTGCTTCCGTTGCCTGACTGTACCTACCTTAGTTCTAGTTTAATATGTTTTCCCCAATTCACACAGCTCATCGACGAGGCTCAGATTGGAATCTTCTGATTATCAATGTCTTTTCCATAGCATTCACAGAAAAATTGCTCATTCTCCTTTTCTCTAACTACACATTTTATGTTTACAGTATTCCTGGCTAGGAAAAGAAACTAAGTGAACAGCCTCTGTCTCTGTCTTTCTCTCTCTCTCTATCTTTCTCTCTCTCTGTCTGTCTCTCTCTCTCTGTCACACACACACAGAATCATATGTGCTCAACTTAAATCTCTAAATTTATAAATTTACATTTTTCTTTTTAAATGATTTTTCTTTCCTCTATTGTGAATTGTTTTTCTTTTCTCATTTGCTAACTTTGGAAGAGAAAAAATCCAGACATTGGAATGTCTGAGTTTATTTAAGTCTCAGAACTCTGTTCAATTTAATGAACGGAAACAAAAAAGGAAAATCAAAATGCTGGTCTGGATCTTTGTGGCTCCAGGATTGGCCCTTTTTGGTGGCCATTGATAGATACTGTATTTGAAAAATGGGAGTAATTGTTGGTTCCAACTTACTTTTTAAACACATCAAAATATACAAATATATTCTAAAACACAGAAATTTGGAATTGTGAGAAGAGAGAGAAATTGTGAAAAACATAGTTGTATATAATTTAACATGCTAGTATCTAAAAAGAGGATGAAAGAGAATAAAATGAGTCTCTGAATGTACACTAACAAGTACAGGTTGTTTACTTAAATGGTGATATTTCTTAGACTAACAAAAAGTACTAAAATACTAAATATAAAATTAAAATAATAATATTTAAAATAAAAATTTTAAACTCTATATAAGTTACAAACTCTAGAGGTAAGCATCTGACCAAATAGGAAATTAATGTACTTGCCTATATAATCCAAAATGTAATGAAGAAGGGATTTTATGCATAGTTAACAGCAGCATGAACTACAATATATCTAAGGATAACAGTAGCAAGATGTGTATGGGAGTTACATACAAAGAAACCTATAAAACTTTCTTGACTAGAAACACTAAATATTACAGTGAAGATGTAAGATTTTCTCATATTAATTGTTTCACAAAATTCAAAACACCATATCAACAGGGTTATCTTCAGAATTTAACAAATTCTAAAGTTTATCTTCAAATATACATGAAATTGTTCTTTAAGTACTGGAGATAACAATTCCTGCTATATAGTAGAACAACTCTAATGTTAAAGCAACATAAATACATTGAAAATGTAAGGTAGGAAATATATTTCTAAGAATAACTGCAGATAATAGTAGTTATTTTACAAGGACACTTTAAAAATAGATCAGAAAACATTGTAGCAACCTCAGTGTATTGAAATACTTCACAAAAGCTGAAGATATAAGGTCAAATTCATGTATGAAAAATATTGTCTTACTAGAAATTAAATATAAGCAAATAAAATGGCTGAAACATGTTTTTCTCTTTTTAATCATTCAAATACTTATAAAAATGAATAATAATTAATGTTGCCTAAGGCATATTAAGACATGCAAGTTCATTCCCTGCTGTACAAAAAGCAATTGTTCAATAGGCATATAGAGCCTTAAAGTATCATTCTTAGTGATTCCATAATTCTATTGTCAAATATTCATTCTTGGAGTCCTGGCAAATGTCTTTAGAGGAATCAGTATAAAGAACGGTAAGTACACAATTGCAGAGTTGTTCACAATCATGAAATAGCTCAAAGCACATATACATCTGGCATTAGAAAAACAAGTAAAACTTACTTTGGAATATTCTGTATTCACTAAAAATTAAATTTGCCACAGATTTTCTATTGCGTGGGAAATGCTTATTCTATCACACTAATTTAAAGGCACAATTATAAACTACGTTAGCAATGACATAAAGGAATAGTACCAAAGAAGGAAGTAAAGCTAATATTATCCGTGGTTATCTCTCCATAGAATTATAGGTAATTGTTTTACATCTTCATATTTCCCACTTTTTTCCACGTTTTTAAAGTGAACATCTCAATCATCAATAAATTGATGAAGCCAACAAATAACTTTGGAATATACATCCATTTTTAAGAGAGAAAACCACATAATACCAATAGTAATAATAAACCTTAGGGCTCTGACATAGCTGATGAGCGCTATCAGCAATTTTGCTTGTAGCCTTTTGTTGTTGAGAGCTGATAATGGCACAGAACATAGAGGTCAAAATATAGGCAAGAAATAAATACTACTTATGGAAATGCCTTCTGTTATTAATTCATGTTCTTAACTTTCACTTTGTGTGAATATCACAGTCACATGTATCTTTGAGTATTTTCTAGCTTTTATGTTACTCAGGAGAAATGGCTGAATTCTATAATAATGTGTTATACAATTGACTTATTTTCAGTTGCAGTTTTCTTCCTTACAAATGCATTAAGAAACTTGTATATTTTCCTTTCTTTGATTTTTCTATGGGAAGGAAAGTATAAACTCAGTAAGAGGGAAAAGAACCATGTTTCTTGTTTGTGTATTACAAAATGTTTCATTTTTTAGTGGGAGAGTGAATGTTCTGATGAAACACAGTCCACCAATGACTTCTGCCATAAGTAGCTGAATCCATGAACAATTTATGCATGCTTTTTGTGGTTGTTTACTGTATTGTTCAATAAATCTTAATACTTATTTTAACAGTAACCATATGAAGCATCTTAAAGCAACATGCACATGCAAAAGCTTACCAATGAGAAATGTCAATCATTTTATGATAGTTGGTTATGTGTTATTTTTACTAAATATATCGGTTTATCCCCACAGCAATAGTAGTTGAATGTGATATTTGATTGAAATATTTTCAATGCATTAAAGTTAAAAGCTAAGATTGCATTTCATATACTCTCTTAAGTAGGCTTTATTTTTCCCATTCCATGTTTCTAAGTCTAAAGTGTTTCTGAGTCTGAAATGTTCATTCTGTAGGTTAGCAGCACCCCCACATAACTGAGTTATTGATGGCACTTTTGACCACCTCCCAAAAGTCCTCTTAAAGTTTGAAGAGTGTGAACTGTGATCCACAAATGCAGTAACGATTAGAAAAATGGTGGCATGATTTAACCAAGGACAAGTAATTGTTTTCTAATTTGCCAGCCCAGTTTGAGTTATATGTTTGAATGCACATAATCTCCTTGGGGTGTATCCAAAAAGAAATGAATTTAGGAACTCACTCATCTTAAAAATATTATTGTAGATGATCTAGTTTTATAATTTGGTGCATGGAGTCCTTGGGTGGCTGACAGGGTGGGTAAACACCTAACTTTTACTTGAGTTATAGTGATTAAATTTAAAATTTCTGTCTCATATTTCTCTCCCATTCTTTTACCATTTCTCCTTTCTCTCTCTCTTTCTCTCTCTCTCTCTCTCTCTCTCTCTCTCTCTCTCTCTCATTTACTATTATGTTTGGTAGGCCGCCTGGAGGAAAATCATGCTAGCTTCTCCCCTTTTCCCTACGTCAAGCTGTAGTTTCGGTGGTAACATAAAACAATCAAAGAATGTTTAATATCAGGGATACCCATGTTGTGCTGAAAAAGGTTATTTGAAATAATTTACTTAAGTAATTACTTCATGATGCAGTTGTTGGAAGATTTGAAAAGATTCAGAAACAGCATAGAGTAGTATGTTAGGATTTGCCTCGAAGCAAAACCATTCTGGGGTCTTGGGTACCATTAATTTTTTAGGGAGAGGATTCCAAGAAATGGTATTGAGTGTGGGGGAAGGTGGTGGGGGAGGCAGGGAAATGAAGCAGATAAACAGTTTGCCATTTTGGGTAGCTGGGGCTCAGTCATGCTGGGAACACTCTAAAAACTGTGTGTACATACTTCAGAATCATATAACCAGAGGGTGTGGATGCAAGGGCATTTATCCCCCCAGCTACTATCCCCTATTGTTTGATAGTTGCCCCTGGAGGTCCCATTCAGCAAACTCCCATAGTTTTGGAAAAAGCCACATGCAAAGAAGAGGTGTAGTCATTTGGGAAGGAAAGCCGTCAGCAGCATGGAACTGTTTATACTTCCAGTAAATAAGACAACCCAGACCAGCTCAGGTTGGTCAAGGGATGTGGGATGGGGCATCTATAGCCTCTACAGCTGTGAGTGTCAGAGGAGAAGAAAGGCTAAATGCAATCATGCTAGCGTTGATGCTTCAATCAAACTGCTCAGCTTTCAGTACTTGTCCTGTCCTATTAAGACATTAGTTATGTGACTTCTGTGTTTCAGATTTTTTTCACCTATAAATTGGGGATAATGAGCATATAATAGTAATTCCTAGCTTTAAAATTGTCAAGAGAATTAAATGTGTGAATATAGTAGAGGGCCCAGCACATGGCAAGCACTTGATAAGTACTACTTATTGTAGGAGTCTGCCAGGGCAGCGGCATAGTGTGATGGTAGTTAACTTGTCTTGAGTAACAGAGTTCACCTAATGAAGTCTAAATTTTCACTCTTTTTGGTAGCTATGTGCCACGTTGACTTGCATTAGGTGCCCACCACTAAATCACCTTTTAAGCAACACCCTGGCTGCTCCTAAACCTTATTTCTCCTGTGTCTTCATTATAAAGTACATTTTTTATTCACTCTGTCTAAAATAAAGCCATCTTTGTTTAAACCAACATGATTGCTGTCTCCACTAGCTTCTTGTTTTTCACAAATCTGACCATGTTTGACATCATCCAAGTCCTTGTTTGGGTTCATCAATAGACACCATCCTCACTACCTCAGATTGAAACGAAAATCTCTGGTTGTATTATTTGACTGCCTTCAAATTCACACATTTGTGCTATTATGCAAACTACATTTCTCCATCTTATTCACAAAGATATTTTGAATGACCTCTTTAGTACCTTTGGTGAAATCCAGGAATACTTTGTCCATAGTATATCCCTCGTATGCCTGTGTAAAACCAAGCAAAAAGAAAATGAGATTGGCTTGGCATTGTTTGCCTTTTAGGAAACCATATTGGTGACTAATTCTTACTATTTTCTTTTCTAAACTTCAAAAGAGTACTTTAAAATCTTTCATTCAACAAATAGATATTGAGCTTGAACTCTGCCAAGCATCATTTCAAATCCCAGGATTTTTCCAAGAATTAACATTAAATTTACAAAATCCTGTTTCCACATCTGCAAAATGGGACAATATGAGGCATATTACAGGATTGCTAATATGATCCAGTAAGAAATGTATAAAAGGACCTAACAGACTGTCAGAGCAGAGAGGTGCTCACTACTATGTCAGTTTCCTTTCCCAGGTTCAGAGAGAATGTACCCCAATAATTGATCTATAAATCGGTGTCTAATTATCTATCAATCCGTCAATTGATCATTTCATTCATCCATCCATCCTTAAATTCATCCGCCTTCATTGCTCACTTCCTCTTTTATTGAGGTGGTATAGCATGGGGATGGGATAGGGTGTTAAGAGCATGGATGCCGGGGCTCATACTCTCTCAATTCTAATCCTGGCTCTTGTTAACTCTGTGATGTTGGTAAATCATTTGCACTCCTCTATGCTTCAGGCCCCTCATATATAAAATGGGGATGATAGTAGTACTTACGTTATAGGTATTAAATGTATATGTCTATGTCGGTGTCTGTGTCTATGTAAAGTACTTAAAACAGTGCCTGACACATAGTATATGCTAAAAAAAATATCAGCTGTCAACTGTCAGGCTCTGTCCTGGTCCAAGGCTATGGAGAACAGGGAACAAGTGAGACCGTTTCCTGCCCCACAGTGCTTACAGTTAGTGGAGCGCCCCATACTCTCTATTAAGCCATGAGACTGCTTTAATCATCTGCCAGTTTTTTAAAGGATTTGGAAACTGTTGAGGAAGAAAAAAATATGATGATAAGGGAAAAAATTTCTTTACAAATTGTTTTTGGAGTTCTGTTAATGTATATGCATAGAGAGATGTAATCATATGCGCATACAATTGTGAGTTCTGTTTTTGCATTTGCTTAACGTTCTTTGTGTATATGGTATCAAGTATTTTGTGTACATTTGCTCTATTTTTTACTTCAAATGGCTTATATACTACCCTGTTGTATAAATATTTCATAGTATACCAAGGGATTTGATTTTTTTTTTTATTTTTTGGCATTTAGGGGATTTAAAATCTTTATTGTTACTAGAATTTTATTGTCATGAAAATATTATTATGTTGAATAATACTGTACAAATGGAATGATTCAATCAAACTGAATTAAAAGATTTATAGTTCTCATTCTTTTAGAGTCTCACACCGTTGCATAGGCTGAAGTGCAGTGGCACGATCTTGCTTCACTGCAA
Source organism: Ateles fusciceps (assembly GCA_036589455.1). Lineage (NCBI taxonomy): Eukaryota > Metazoa > Chordata > Mammalia > Primates > Atelidae > Ateles > Ateles fusciceps. Next base: position 9,341,853 of record JAZHEH010003329.1, on the reverse strand, counting down.
CCTCTGCCTCCCAGGTTCAAGCCATTCTCCTGCCTCGGCCTCCTGAGTAGCTGGGACTACAAGAGCATGACACCACACCCGGATAATTTTTGTATTTCTAGTAGAGATGGGGTTTTGCTATGTTGGCCAGGCTGGAAACAGACTCCTGGCTTCAAGCCTCTCAAAGTGCTGGGATTACAGGTGTGAGCCACTGCGCCCAGCCCAATGTCGGTTTTTAATATCACAAACAACATTTAAATTAGTTTTTGGAAATGAGAGCAATCATCTTAGCTGTAACGTGTTTATTCTTCAATTAATATAGAGAAACAGTATTTGAGATAAATTACTTAAATGTTTCTCATAATAATGCTATATGCATAGGGAAAAGAACATCCTCCAGCTGATTTTATTGGATTTTATTATCATATTGTATTACACATTAATACTTACAAAATATTTGAATTATTTGAGTGATAGTTCTGTAAATAGAGACATCATCTTTAGGAGTAATTTAAAGAAAATGAGTAATTTAAGGGAACAAGATTGGTCTGGGTGGGGTAAGAGAGGATGGACAGAAAGCAGCAAGACTGGGGAGATGGAGTCTTATTTAGAGATTTCCAAAAGTGACTTCCTTCTGAACTTGGTAGTATTTCCTGGAAGAGTACTTCTTGTGCTGTATACCTGCAAAAGTAGGTTGGATGAACTCTCTTCTGGGTTCCTCAGGTGGGATAACATTGCTGGCAAAATTTATTCTACCTTTGGAATCTTTTGGAATAAAAAATAACATTTTCTATCCTATGCCTCTTTTCTGAATACCGTTTTCATGTTGGTGTTTTATGTACAGTAAGAAAATAATGTTTCCATTCCTAAGACTTTTTATGCCTGGAAGGCAGCAAATGAGAAAATGAGTAAATGTGTAAAGTAGTAAATTTTTATACTTGATTTGAAAATTTCTTTCTTTTAATAAGTTTAAATTAAATTCAGTGGGGACATATTAAAAATAGGGTTTCAAAACAGAAAAATCAAAGAGAAGTTGTAGGCTTGTATATTCTGGCGTGTTGCTTTCCATTACCATATACTTGAATTTAGATTATGTTGGATATGTTGCTTAGAGTCTGAATGTGCAGTTGAAGTGTCTTTAGCTTGATTATTAATCTTTCCAGTATGTCAATAGAGAACAAAGAAATTTTAGGGCAAGAAGTCTGACAATGGCATCCGCAACAAATTATTGTTTGTGCTTTTTTCTTTTTCTTTTCTTTTCTTTTTTTAAAGGAGAGAGGTTCTTACTGTGTTGCCCAAGCTGGAGGGCAGAGGTGCAATCATAGCTCACTGCAACCTCAAACTCATGGACTCAAGGGATCCTCTTGCCTAAGCCTCCTGAGTAATTGGGACTACAAACATTACAGGCATGTGCCAGCATGCCTGGGTATTTTTAAATTTTTTTTTCTAGAGACAGGGTCTTGCTTTGTTGCCTAGCCTTGTCTTGAACTCCTGGCCTCAAGTGAGCCTCCCTCTTCAGCCTCCCAAAGTACTGGAATTATGGACATGAGCCACCATGTCTGGCCTCCTAATTTCTACCTAGTACTTATTACCACGTGCCAGGCACAAAAATAAGACTTTCATTTACATTGCGTCTATTTTATTTAACCTTCACGAAACTTGTGTGAGGTAGGAATCATTGTATGTGCTTTTTATTTATGATGAAACTAAGACTTAAAGACTTAAAATACTGTAAGGGGATGATGGAGACAAATCCTGGCTCACCTATTTAAAGATGTATTGCTGGGTTTTTTTTTAGATATATTTAACAAATAAATATTGTATATATTTTAAGGTGTACAATGTGATTATTTGATATACATATACATTTTGAATAATCACCACAATCAAGCTAATTTACACATTTTTCAGCATAGCTAGTTAACACTGTTTTTGTGTGTGTAGTAACTGAAGATCTGAGCTTTTAGCAAATTTCGAGTACAGAATAAAGTATCATTAACTGCATTCACACTCTTGTTTACTATATCTCCAGAACATATTTGTCCTTATAATGGAAATTTGGACCCCTTGACCAACATATCCCCCTCCCATAATCTAATCTACTATCAATCTAATCCATGTTAATATGCCATATAATGTCTAATCAAATCTTATTCTTATTCAATATATAGGGAATTCCATATATATATGAGGTCATATAGTATTTGTCTTTCCGTGTCTGACTTGTTTAACTTTATATATTGTACTCTGGGTTCATCTGCGTTTTAGCAAATATCAGAATTTCTTTTTTATGGCTGAATGATAGTCCACTGTGTGTGTGTATGTGTACGTATGTGTGTACCTATGCATGTCTACCTTATTTTCTTTATCCATTTATCCACTGATGGACACTTGCTCTTAGGTTGTATTCATATCTGGGATTTTGTTAAGAATGTTGAAGTGAACATGGAGTGAAAATATGTCTTTAAGATACCAGTTCATATCTTTTGGGTACATAGTCATGTCCCACATAACAACATTTCAATGAGCGACAGTCTGAATGTAGCATAACGGTCCCATAAGATTATAATAATGTAATTTTATTGTTCCTTTTCTTTGTTTAGATATGTTTAGACACATAGTATTCATGTAATAACATGCTGTACAGGTTTGTAGCCTATCAGCAATAGACAATACCTTATAGCCTAGGTGTGCGGTAGGCTGTTCCATCTAGGTTTGTGTAAGTATACTCCATGTACTTGTTCTTATATGATGAATCACTTAGCAATGCTAAGTGTGACTGCAGTTAATGATACTTTATTTCAGTATTAAGTGATATATGACTGTATACCTAGAAGTGAGATGGCTGAATTACAAAGCAGTTCTATTTCTAATTTTTGAGGAGCTTCCATACTGTTTGTCATAATAGCTGTACCAATTGACATTCTCACCAACGGTGAGAAGAATTCCCTTTTCTGTGTGTCCTTGCCACACTTGTTATTTTTTCTGATAATACTCATTGTAACAGATGTGAGGTGGTATCTCCCTGTGACTGTGATTAATATTTCCCTGATATATCAAAGTTGAGCACCTTTTTATTTATCTGTTGATCATTTGTGTGTTTTCTTTTATGAAATGCCTGTTCAAGTCCTTTGCTTGCTTTTACATTGGGTTATTTGTTTGTATTTACTATGGAGATATATTAGTTCCTTATATATTTTGCAAGATTATCCCTTAAATATATGGTTTGTAAATATTTTCTCTCATTCTGTACATTGTCCCTTCACTTAACTGATTATTTTCTTTGCTTTACAGGGACTTTTTAGTTTGATATAATCTCATTTGTCATTTTTACTTTTGTTGATGGTACTTTTATGGCCATAATACAAAAAAGATGTTGCCCAAGTCAATATTAGGAAACTTTCCCCCCTGTTTTCTTCTATTGGTTATATAGTTTCATGTCTTATGTTTTAGTCTTTAACCCATTGTCAGTTGATTTTTGTATACGGTGTCAGATGGGGTCAAATTTCTCTCTTCTGCCTGTGGATATGTAGTTTTCTCACTACCATTTATTGAAAAGACGATTTTTTCCCTATTCTGTGTTCATGGCATCCCCTGTGATGATCACTTCACTGTAGATGATGTATGGATTTTTTTCTGGACTGTCTATTCTGTTCCATTGTTATTTTTATGCCATTACCACATTGTTTCAATTATTGTAGTTTTGTGATCTATTTTGAAATCGGGAAGTGAGATACCTCCAGTTTTGCTTTTCCTACTCAAGATTGCTTTGGCTATATTCTTTCATAGTTCCATATAAATACTTGGATTTTCTTTCCTATTTCTGTAAAGAATGCCTTGGACAGTTTGATAGGGTTTATATTAAATCTGTAGATCACTTTGGATAAAATACACATTTTACTGATATTAGTTCTTCTAATCCATGAACATAGGGTGTATTTCTGTGTCTTCTTTAATATTCTACATTAATGTTTTATAATTTTTAGTGTACAAGTCTTTTAATTTTCTGATTGAATTTTTCTGCAATTGTTTAATATTAATTTTTGTTACTACTGTGCATATAGCTGAGTAATCTATTAGAGAATAAGCTTCAGATCACGAAAGTGCCTGGAGAGATAGTTATCTACAGACTAGTGGTGTGTTTAATTTATACACACACATATACACACATAGACAAACACTCAAGAATGGCTTAATAAGAGTCAAAGAGTAAGAACAGAATAGGCAATGAGCATATGGTTTATGTAGACACATAGATATAGTACGAAATTAAACATGAGGATAGAAGTGGGGTAGTTAATCAACATTAAAAAAAAATAAAGCCTGGTGCAGTGGCTCATGCCTGTAATCCTAGCACTTTGGGAGGTTGAGGTGGGAGGATTCCTTGAAGCCAGGAAGGAGTTCAAGACCAGCCTAGGCAACATGACAAAATCCTGTTTCTACAAAAAATATGAAAATTAACTGGGCGTGGTGGCATGAACATGTAGTCCCACCTGTTTGAGAGGCTGAGCTCTGAGGATCACTTGATCCCAGGTGTTTCAGGCTGCAGTGAGCTATGATTGCACAATTGCACGGTAGCCTAGTTGACAGAGTAAGTCCCTGCCTCAGGGGGGGGAAAAAAAAAAATATATATATATATATATATATATATAACACACACACACACACACACAACTGGTTGTGGTAGAATTAAGATATTTATTATGAGATTATTGTGTGTATGATGTAGACTAAAGCAAATGAGAATTGTGAGATATTCTAATTTTATCATTACCTATGTCCTTGAGAGCTGGAAGTATTCTAAAAGTTCTGCATATTCAAAACCACCATCAATAAAAACTTAAGGTAAATACAAATCTGTTCTAACATACTTAATATAAAAATCATCTGTACATTAATAAGAAAAAGTAACTCAATAGAAAATTTTCAAAAAGATATAACCAGGCATTTTGTAAAATAAGATGTATAAAGAACTGTAAGCATTAATAATTAGTGAGATGCCCCTTTTCTCCCTATCACACTGGGAAAAAATTCAAATAGGCAGCTGACAAGATGGCCAAATAAGAACAGCTCCGGTCTGCAGCTCTCAGCGAGTTCAATGCAGAAGATGGGTGATTTCTGCATTTCCAGTTGAGGCACCTGGCTCATCTCATTGGGTTAGACAGTGTGTACAACCCATTGAGGGTGAGCTGAAGCAGGGTGGGGCATTGCCTCACCCCGGGAAGCACAAGGAGTCATGGAACTCCCTTCCCCTAGCCAAGGGAAGCCATGAGGGACCCTGCCATGAGGGATGGTGCACTCCAGCCCAGATATTGTGCTTTTTCCATGGTCGTCACAACCCACAGATCAGGAGATTCCCTTGGGTGCCTATACCACCCGGCCCCTGGGTTTCAAGCACAAAATTGGGCAGACATTTGGGCAGACACCATGCTAGCTTCAGTTTTTTTTCATACCCTACTGGTGCCTGGAATGCCAGTGAGACTGAACCATTCACTCTCCTGGAAAGGGGGTTGAAGCCAGGGAGCCAAGTGGTCTGGCTCAGTGGATCATACCCCCATGGAGCCCAGCAAGCTAAGATCCACTGACTTGAAATTCTTGTTGCTAGCACAGCACTCTGAGGTCGACTTGGGATGCTCCAACTTGGTGTGGGGGAGGGGTGTCTGCCATTACTGAGGTTTGAGTAGATAGTTTTCCCCTCACAGTATAAACAAAGCCTCCAGGAAGTTCAAACTGTGCAGAGCCCACCACAGCTCTTGGAAAAGCCACTGTAGCCACACTGCCTCTCTAGATTCCTCCTCTTTAAGCAGTGTATCTCTGAAAGAAAAGCAGCAGCTTCAATTAGAGGCTTATAGATAAAACTCCCGTTTCCCTGGGACAGAGCACCTGGGGCAAGGGACAGCTGTGGACACAACTTCAGCAAGACTTAAATGTTCCTGCTTGCTGGCTCTGAAGAGAGTAGTGGATCTCCTAGCACAGCATCCAAGCTCTGCTAAGGGACATACTGCCTCCTCAAGTGGGTCCCTGACCCCCATGCCTCCTGACTGGGAGATACCTCTCAGCAGGGGTTGACAGACATCTCATACAAGAGAGCTCTGGCTGGCATCTGTCAGGTGCCCCTCTTCGATGAAGCTTCCAGAGGAAGGAACAGGCAGCAATCTTTCCCTGTTCTGCAGCCTCCACTGGTGATACCCAGGCAAACAGAGTCTGGAGTGGACCTCCAGTAAACTCCAGCAGACCTGCAGCTGAGGGTCCTGACTGTTAGAAGGAAAACTAACAAACAGAAAGGAATAGCATCAACTTCAACAAAGAGGATGTCCACACAAAAACCTCATCCCAAGGTTACCAACATGAAAGATCGAAAGTAGATAAATCCATGAAGATGAGGAAGAACCAGCACAAAAAGGGTGAAAATTCCAAAAACCAGAATGCCTCTTCTCCTCCAGAAGATCACAACTCCTCACCAGCAAGGGTGCAAAACTGGACAGAGAAAGAATTTGATGAATTGACAGAAGTAGGCTTCAGAGGGTGGGTAATAACAAACTCCTCCAAGCTAAAGATGCGTGTTCTAACCCAATGTAAGAAAGATAAGAACCTTGAAAAACATTAGAGAAATGTTAACTAGAATAAGCATTTAGAGAAGAACATAAATGACCTTATGGAGCTCAAAAACACAGCATGAGAACTTCATTATGCATACACAAATATCAATAGCCAAATGAATCAAGCAGAAGAAAGGATATCAGAGATTGAAGATCAACTTAATGAAATAAAATTTGAAGACAAGATTAGAGAAAAAAAGAATGAAAAGGAACAAACAAAGCCTCCATGAAACATGGGACTATATGAAAACACCAAACCTATGTTTGATTGGTGTACCTGAAAGTGACAGGGAGAATGGAACCAAGTTGGAAAACATTCTTCAGGATGTTATGCAGGAGAACTTCCCCCATCCTAGCAAGACAGGCCAAGAGTCAAATTCAGGAAACACAGAGAACACCAGAAAGATATTCCTCAAGAAGAGCAACCCCAAGGCACATAATCATCAGATTAACCAAGGTTGAAATGAAGGAAAAAATGTTAAGGGCAGCCAGAGGGAAAGGTTGGGTTACCCACAAAGGGAAACCCATCAGACTAACAGCAAATCTCTTTGCAGAAACCCTATAAGCCAGAAGAAAGTGGGGGCCAATAGTCAACATTCTTAAAGAAATAATATTCAGCCCAGAATTTCATATCCCTACAAACTAGGCTTCATATGTGAAGGAGAAATAAAATCCTTTACAGACAAGCAAATGCTGAGAGATTTTGTCACCACCAGGTCTGCCTTGCAAGAGCCCCTGAAGAAAGTGCTAAATATGGAAAAGAGAAACCAGTATCAGCCACTGCAAAAATGTACCAAATTGTACCAACACTATGAAGAAACTGCATCAACTAATGGGCAAAATAACCAGCTAGTATCATAATGACAGGATCAAATGCACACATAACAATATTAACCTTAAATGTAAATGGGCTAAATGCCCCAATTAAAAGACAAAGACTGGCAAATTGGACCTATCAATGTGCTGTATTCAGGAGACCCATTTCATATGCAAAGACACACATAGACTCAAAATAAAGGGATGGAGGAAGATTTACCAAGCAAATGAAAAGCAAAAAGAAACCAAACCAAACCAACCAACCAAACAAACAAACAAAACAGGGGTTGGAATCCTAGTCTCTGATAGAACAGACTTTAAACCAACCAAAGATCAAAAAAGACAAGAGCATTGCTTAATAATAAAAAGAGATCAACACAGCAGGAAGAGCTAACTGTCCTAAATATATATGCAACTAATACAGGAGCCCCCAGATTCATAAAGCAAATTCTTAGAGACCTACAAAGAGAGATAGACTCTTTGTAGTCCACATCTATATAATAGTGTGAGACTGTGAGACTTTAACACCCCACTGTCAATATTAGACAGCTCAACAAGACAGAAAATTAACAAAGATATTCAGGACTTGAACTCAGCTCTGGACCAAGTGGACCTAATAGACATCTACAGAACTCTCCACCCAAATTCACAGAATATACATTCTTCTCAGCACCACGTCACACTTATTTTAAATTGACCACATAATTGGAAGTAAAACACTCTTCAGCAAATGTAAAAGAATGGAAATCATAACAAACAGTCTCTCAGACAACAGTGCAATCAAATTAGAACTCAGGATTAAGAATCTCACTCAAAACCTCACAACTACATAGAAACTGAACAACCTGCTCCTGAATGACTACTGGGTAAATAAAAAAAATTAAGGCAGAAATAAATAAGTTCTTTGAAACCAATGAGGACAAAGACAAAATGTATCAGAATCTCTGGGACCCACCTAAAGCAGTGTTCAGAGGGAAATTTATAGCACTAAAAGCCCACAGGAGAAAGGCGGAAAGATCTAAAATTGACACCTTAACATCACAATTAAAAGAACTAGAGAAGCAAGAGCAAACAAATTCACAAACTAGCAGAAGACAAGAAATAACTAAGATCAGAGCAGAACTCAAGGAGATAGAGACACGAAATCCCCTTCAAAAAATCAGTGAACCCAGGAGCTGGTTTTTTGAAAAGATTAATAAAATAGATATACTGCTAGCCAGACTAATGAAGAAAAGAGGTAAGAATCAAATAGGCACAATAAAAAATTATAAAGGGGATATCATGACTGATCTCACAGAAATACAAACTACCCTCAGAGAATACTATAAACATCTCTATGCAAATAACTAGAAAATCTAGAAGAAATGGATGAATTCCTGGACACATATACTCTCCCTAGACAAACCAGGAAGAAGTTGAATTCCTGAATAGACCTATAACAAGTTCTGAAATTGAGGCAGTAATGAGTAGCCTACCAAGACAGATCAATTTTTGCCCATCTGGCCCAGGACCAGATGGATTAACAGCTGAATTCTTCCAGAGGTACGAAGAGGAGCTGATACCATTCCTTCTGAAACCATTCCAAAAACAGAAAAAGAGGGTCTCCTCCCTAACTCATTTCATGAGGTCAGCATCATCCTGATACCCAAACCTTTCAGAGACACAACAAAAAAAGGAAATTTCAGACCAATATCCTTGATGAACATCAATGTGAAAATCCCCAATAAAATACTGTCAAACCGAATCCAACAGTAAATCAAAAAGCTTATCCATCACAATCAAGTCGGCTTCATCCCTGGGATGCAAGTCTGGTTCAGCATACGCAAATCAATAAACATAATTCATCACATAAACAGAACCCATGACGAAAACCACATGATCATCTCGATAGATGCAGAAAAGGCCTTTGATAAACTTTAACACCCCTCCCTGCTAAAACTAGATGTTAATGGAACGTATCTCAAAATAATAAGAGCTGTTTATGACAAACCCACAACCAATATCATAATGAATGGGCAAAGCTGGAAGCATTTCCTTTGGAAACCAGCACAAGACAAGGATGCACTCTCTCAGCACTCCTATTCAACAGAGTATTGGAAATTTTGGCCAGGGCAGTCAGGCAAGAGAAAAAAGTAAAGGATATTCAAATAGGGAGAGAGGAAGTCAAATGGTCTCTGTTTGCAGATGACATGATTGTATATTTAGAAAACCCCATTGTCTCAGCCCAAAATCCCCTTAAGCTGATAAACAACTTCAGCAGTCTCAGGATTCAAAATCAATGTGCAAAAAACACAAGCATTCCTATACAACAATAATAGACAGAGAGCCAAATCATGAGTGAATTCCCATTCACAAGAGCTACAAAGAGAATAAAATACCGAGGAATACAACTTATAGGGGATGTGAAGGACCTCTTCAAGGAGAACTACAAAACCACTGCTCAAGGAAATAAGAGAGTACACAAACAAAAATATTCCATGCAAATGGATAGGGAGAATCAATATCATGAAAATGGCCATACTGCCAAAAGTAATTTATAGATTCAATGCTATTTCCATCAAGCTACCATTGATTTTCTTCACAGAATTTGAAAAAAACTACTTTAAATTTTATATGGAACCAAAAAAGATCCCATGAGACAATTCTATGCAAAAAGAAAACTGGAGGCATCACCCTACCTGACTTCAAACTATACTACAAGGCTACAGTAACCAAAACAGCATGGTACTGGTACCAGTACCAAAACAGATATTTAGACCAATGGAACATAACAGAGGCCTCAGAAATAGTGCCACACATCTACAACAATCTGATCTTTGACAAACTTGTTGAAAACAAGCAATGAGGAAAGGATTCCCTATTTAATAGATGGTGTTGGGAAAACTGGGTAGCCATATGCAGAAAACTGAAACTGGACCCCTTCCTTACACCTTATACAAAAATTAACTCAAGATGAATTAAAGACTTAAATTTAAGACCTAAAACCATAAAATCCCTAGAAGAAAACCTAGGCAATACTATTAAGGGCATAGGCATAGGCAAAGACTTCACAAAGCAGTGGCAACAAAAGCCAAAATTGACAAATGGGATCTAATTACATTAAAGAGTTTCTGCACACCAAAAGAAACTATCATCAGAGTGAACAGACAACCTACAAAATGGGAGAAAATGTTTGCAACCTATTCATCTGACGAAGGGCTAATATCCAGAATCTACAAGGAACCTAAACAAACTTATAAGAAAAAACAACCCCATCAAAAAGTGGGCAAAGTATATGGACAAACACTTTTCGAAAGAAGATTTTTATGCAGCCAATAAACATGAGAAAAAGCTCATCACTCGTCATTAGAGAAATGGAAGTCAAAACCACAATGAGATACCATCTCACACCAGTTAGAATGGCAATCATTAAAAAGTCAGGAAACAACAGATGCTTTAGAGAGTGTGGAGAAATAGGAATGCTTTTACATTGTTGGTGGGAATGTAAATTAGTTCAACCATTGTGGAAGACAGTGTGGCAATTCCTCAAGGGTCTATAAATAGAAATACCATTTGACCCAGCAATCCCGTTATTGGGTATATACTCAAAGGATTATAAAACATTCTAGTATAAAAACATATGCACATGTATGTTTATTGTGATACTGTTCACAATAGCAAAGACTTGGAACCAACCCAGATGCCCATCAAAGATGGACTGGATAAAGAAAATGGCACATATACACCATGGAATCCTATATAGCCCTAAAAAGGATGAGTTTATGTCCTTTGCTAGGACATGGATGAAGCTGGAAACTATCATTCTCAGCAAAGTAACACAGGATCAGAAAACCAAACACCGCATGTTCTCACTCATAAGTGGGAGCTGAACAATGAGAACACATGGACGCAGGGAGGGGAACATCACACACCGGGGCCTGTCGAGGGGTGGGGGTTAGGGGAGGGATAGCATTAGGAGAAATACCGAATGTAGATAATGGGTTGATGGGTGTAGCAAACTACCATGGCATGTGTATACCTATGTAACAAACCTGCACATTCTGCACATGTATCCCAGAACTTAAAGTATAATAATTTTAAAAAAATCAAATCAATGGTATAAATGATAATATCAAGTTTTGGTGAGAGAAACTGCTTATATAATGCATTTGACACTTATTCTTCTCACTGAGACCTTCTTAAGTTACCCCATAGGTGCAACTCTTCACAAAGGGCTTTATTTTTCTGCTTAACTTTCCTCCATAGCATTTTCACAAATAATACAGATTTTATTTACTTATCTCTCCTTTTGGCAATCTTGGAGATTAGAATTTTTGTCTATTTTCTTCACTGCTGTAACCCTACACAATGCCTTTATTTAGTAGGAACTCAGTAAAACTTGTTCAATGGATGAATATAGAGCAGTTTTGAAATTATACACATTTAGAAGATTTCCCTTCCAATAATGGATCCTAGTGAAGTAAGATCATATATAGAGTTTTATCTGCAATGATGTTTATTGAAGAAGTATTCAGAAATTTTAGGAAAATAAAACATAAATATCACAGGTTAGCTCAAGTAACTTATGATATATCCCTATAATGAATATTCTTCAGTCATAGTAGCTCACTATTTCTGGACCAGAATATATGAATGCTGAGTTTAAAATGGTTACAAAAGATTATGATCACTTTTTAATTTTATAAACATACATTTGTTACAGAATTATGTTATGGAGAAAAGAATAAAAAAAGAATAAAAAGTAAACATCCATGTTTATATAAAAATACTAAAATTATGCATAAACCAAAATTCTTTCTATGTGGTAAGGTTATAGTTGATTTTATTTCTTCCTTTGTCTCTGTTGATATTTAAATATTTTTTCTTCAATAATTGTATTTTTTTCTTCAATTTTGTATTATTTTACCAGTAGTTCTTCACAAAGAGATATTAATTAAAAAGACTCATTTTTTAGTATAAGTAGCCTCTGGTGTGAGGTGTGACTGGACCTTGGTATTGTTGGTAACTTTCCTATATCATGTTTTCATTGACACAGCTTAGGTTGTGTAGACGGTCATAGCAATTCTAGTCAGGCCAAACCATTGTAATATATGATCCACATTTCATTCAAAATCTGTGCAAAACAGTTTACATCTGAACTGCGAATGATTATTAGTATGGACAATATTGTTAATGTGTTAATAATAACTGTGAGTCTTAATACATTAACTTATATAACATGTTGTCTTTAAGAGCAAGTTGTATGGAATGTACTGAGCCATCTTGAGACCAAAAGCATTGCCTAGATTCCTTTTTGGACTCCTACTTTGTCTTTTGTGTGGCCTACAAATTGACATTCAGACAATGGAGAGCTCATAAATGCTAGAGGGAGAAAAGATAACTTTAACCATAATTTATCAGTAATATGTAGAGATAATTCCTAAGAGGAAATAAGATCTGAGGATATTACAGGAAATATTAAATCTGTGATTCTGTTTACGGTAGAAATGCCGACCAACAAATTCCAGCTGTTTCCCTGTGGGTTACAGAAGTGTCACAGGCCTGTTTATAGTTACTGAATTGTAGACTGCAGGCTGGATCTTGCAGAGCCTTGTTGGTTTGGTTTGGATTTACTCAGATTTGTCCAAAGGGACATTTCCTATAGGTAATGCATGTATGGAATGCACCCCTGTACCAAGTTTTTGTTTCTAAAAACTTCTTCTCTAGTGTCTTTCCCTTCCCTGCCAACAGCTTGCCTCCTCACAAATGTTAGTGTAGTTTTGTTTATTTAAACACTTATATAGCACTTACTTGTACCATGCACTATTCTGAACACTTTCAAAGTGTTAATTCATTTAACATCTCATAATAAGCTTATGAGGCAGGCACTATTTTTTAAACCAACACAGAAGCAAAAACCTTGAAGGACAAGAATAATTTGTGTGATTAAAATAGCTTCTATATGAAAAAGGTAATTAAAAGAGAAGCTATAATCTAGGAGAAGAAATTTGAAATTCGTATAACTGATAAAGGATTTATATCTAGACTAGTCCAAAATTCCTGTAAGTCCATAAGACGACAAACAGTTTCACTGAAAAGAAAAAAAAAAAAAGACAACCCTCAACATCTGATGACCCTTAGGCTTATGAAAAGATCCTTAATTTCTCCAGTTGTGGGAAATTTAAATAACCATGAGATATACCATTCTCCCTCCATCAGACAATAACAAAAGTTGGTAAGAATATGGAGCATGGTGGAAGTAGTGAATGGCATCAATTACTTTAAAGTGCAATTGGGCAAAATTTAATAAAGCTGAAAATGTGTCTAGTTTCTGGTTGAGGGGTTCCCCTTCTTTCTCTGTCTACCCTTAGGAAATCGCTAATAAGTAAGTGATATTTACTGTTACTATGCACTGTGCTAAGCAATTTACAACTATTATATTATTATAATTTCCTTAGAACAAATGAGAAAATTGAAACTCAGAGAAGTTAAGCAACTTGCCCATGGTCACAAAACTAGATTAAGATGAAATGTCAGGCTTATCTTCTCAATGAATTTTATTTATCGATTTATTGATTATCTTCTATATAAGGCAACAGTGTATAGTGAGAAGAGCTATGGAACTAGAATGTAGACTTGAATGTGAATACCTTTGTCCTTCAATTTTTCATATTCCAAATATGAAGCATTTGTCTTTTCTCGTAGCATTATTGAAAGAATCAGTTTACAGAATTGTTGCCAATGTTAGAAGACATTTTGGAACCATAGGGTTGATCAGTGGTTAGTTGGAAGGAAGTCAGAAATGTGTAGAGCCTAGAAACCGTCCCAGTACTCCCAAGTGGCCTTAGCTCAATTGCCGATGTCCTAAGGGTGGTCCTATATCTTAGAGTTTGTTTGTGTTGTTGTTAATATCTGGTGAGTCTACTCTACTGAATGAACATAGAAAAATACCAATTCAAAGTCTCCCCCAATTCAGAGATTTGAGCCTTCAGATGCAGACATTGCCCTATCTACCTCTCTAAACCTCAGTTTCCTCAATCATGAAGATCATAAAACTCATGTCTTAGGAAGACTAGAAATAGTATTTCTTGTGGTGCCTGGTACATAAAAGGCTTCAGTTAATGCAGCACTAAGATACTGTATTTTAAATACTTGCTGCCTTTTTAAGCCCTCTGTAGGACTGGTCTTCAGCAGCAGCACATTACTCACAGAGCTTTGTATGGTCTACTCTCATGAACTTCACCCCCAGAAGTCATCCAGTAGAAAGTGGTGATTAACAAATGAGCATTGGGCCCAAGATAGAATTTCTGCTTGCTGCATAATGTTTATGTGAATCCAAAAAGTTATTTACATTTTCAAAACATTGATTTGCTTATCTTTAAAATGAACATAATGATGGTATTAATACTTATCCCAGAGGATGTTGGAAGAATTAAATGAAATAATCTGTACTAGTAAAATGTGCTTAGCACAGAGCCTTGAACTTACTAAATGCTTAATAAATGGTTCATTTGAAAAAATGTTAATCTTAATTAGTTGAGATTTTTATGAAGATCCTGTTGACAATTGGGCTTGTGACTCTAACCCAAATCTATTCAAAGCTCATGTATATTGTAGCATAATTCCTGTGTTTATCTGAGGACTTCCAGTAACCTGACTGCCTGTGAGTTTCCTATTACTAGTAATATTTTTAATATACATTAGACAATGACTTTGAAGGAATGTAGAAAACAATAGAATTTTGTATTTTTAACTTTTTTCAAATATGTCTCTGTCTACATCTCTATATATATATATATATCTAGATATATACGTTCTTTTTTTTTTGAGACACCGTCTTGCTCTTCACCCAGGCTAGAATGCAGTGGCATTATCATGGCTCATTGCAGCGTCAACCTCCCAGGCTCAAGTGATGCTCTCACCTCAGCCTCTCAAGTAGCTGGACCTACAGGCACTCACCACCATGCCTAGCTAATTTTTGTATTTTTTGTAGAGAATGAATTTTGCCAGGCTAGCCTCAAACTCCTAAGCTCAAGGGATCCTCCTACTTTGGCCTCCCAAAGTGCTGGGGATACAGGCATGAGCCACTGTGCCTGGTTTCTTGTATAGTTAATTTGTGGAGGATTTTTTTTTTTTTTAAATCGTGAAGGAATGTTTTGTTTTGTTAAATTTTGTCAAATTCTTTTTCTGCATCAACTGAAATGATTATTCTGTTAATATGATGTATCAGGTTTATTGACATACATAGGTTGAACCATCTTTGTATCTCTGGGATAATCATTTTAATATGCTGTTGAACTCCATTTGCTAGTATTTTGTTGGGGACTTTTGCATCTGTGGTCGTCAGGGATATTGGCCTGTAATGTTCTTTTATTGTTATGTTTTTGTCTGGTTTTGGTATCAGAGTAATGCTGGTCTTGTAAAATAAGTTTGTAAGTATTCTTTCCTCTTCAGTTTTTGAAAGAGCTTGAGAATTATTGGCGTTAGTTCTTTAAGTGTTTCGTAGAATTCAGCTATGAAACCATCAGGTTCTGGGCTTTTCTTTGATAGTGGACTTTTTATTACTGATATTGTTTCATTATAATTCAATTGAGGTAGGTTGAGTATATCTGGGAATGTATCTGTTTCTCCTTGCTTATCCAATATGCTGGCATATCATTGTTCATAATAATCTCTCATGCTTATTTGTATTTTGCGATATTAGTTGTAATTAAAAAAATTTTTTTTAAATTTATTTATGTGGGTCTTCTTCTTTAAAATACTTGGTCCTCCCCATGATTTGTTGTTTACCTTTTCAAAACCCAATTCTTTGTTTTGTTGCTATTTGCTTTATTGTTTTTGTAGTTCCTATTCATTTATTTCTGATCTGATTTTAAATCTTTCCATTGATTTATAATTTTGGGGTTGGTTTTTTTTTTTTTTTTTTTTTTTAGTTCCACGAGGTACATGATTAGATTGTTTATTTTTAATCTTTTTACTTTTTGATGTAAACATTTATTGCTGTAAACTTCCCTCTTAGAACTACTTTTGCTGTATTTCATAGGTTTTGGTATGTTTTGTATCCATTTATATTCATGTCAAGAAATTTAAAAATTTTTGATTTCTCTTCTTTCTTCCTTTTTTTCCCAATAGAGGTGAGGTCTTGCACTGTGGCCCAGGCTAGAATGCAGTAGTATAATCATAGCTTACTCTAACCTTAAACTCCTGGGCTCAAGAGATCCTCTTGCCCCAGCCTCCTTGGACTACAGGCAAATTCTACTACACCTGGCTATATTTTTTAAACTTTTTTTTTTTTTTTTTTTTGGTAGAAATAGGATCTCGCTGTGTTTCCCAGGCTGGTCTTAACTCTTGACCTCAAATGATTCTCCCACCTTGGCCTTCCAAAGTGCTGCTTTTATGGTGTGAGCCACCACACTCAGCCCTAAAATTTTTCTTTTACTTTCTTCATTGACTGATTTATTGTTCAGGAGCATGTTGTTTTATTTCCATTTGTGAATTTTCTGAAGTTCCTGCTATTACTGATACCTATTTTTGTACTATTTTGGTCAGAAAAGATAGTTCATATGATTTCAATCTTAATTTTTTTTTTTTTTTTTTTTTTTGACAGAATTTCGCTCTCGTTGCCCAGTCTGGAGTGCAATGGCATGATCTTGGCTCACTGCATTTTCCACCTCCTGGGTTTAAGCGATTCTCCTACCTCAGTCTCCCAGGTAGCTGGGATTACAGGCATGTGTCACCACGCCCAGCTAATCTTTCTTTCCCTCCCTCCCTCCCTCCCTTCCCTCTCTCTCTCTCTTTCTTTCTTTCTTTCTTTCTTTTTTTTTTTTTGTATTTTTAGTAGAGAAGGGGTTTCACCATGTTGGCCAGGCTGGTCTCAAACTCCCGAATTCATGTGATCTCCTGCCTTGGCCTCCCAAAGTTCTGGGATTACAGCTGAAAGCCACCATGCCTGGCTCAATCTTAAATTTTTTAAGACTTGTTTTGTAGCCTAATATGTAATTTGTCCTGGAGAATATTTTACATGTAGTAGAGAAGAATGAGTTGGATGGAATGTTCTACATATGTCTATGTCCATTTGGCCTAGATTATTATTAAGTTTAATGTTTCCTTGATTTTCTGTCTAGATTATATGTTTATTTTTTAAAATGGCATATTAAAGTCTTTTACTACTATTGTAGGGCCAGTAATCTCTCCTTTTAGAACTATTCATATTTGCTTTATATATTTAGGTGTTCCAATTTGGGTACATATGTATTTACAATTGTTATGTCCTCTTGCTGAAGTGGCTCCATTATTATTATATAATGTCCTTCTCTATTATTTTTACAATTTTTGCATTAAAGCCTGTTTTTTTCTGAGTATAGGTACTCTTATAAGTCTAAGGATGTCCTTAAAGATGAGGGAGTCTCCTGTAGTCAGCATGCTACAAGAAAAGAAAACCAACTGGCTTTTCTTTTTGTTTCTGTTTTTTAATCCATTCAACTACTCTGCTCCTTTTTGTGGGGGTGGGTGGAAGAATTTGATCCAACAAATTCAATGTACTTATAGATAGGTAGGGAGTTAATACTGCCATTTCATTGATTGTTTTGTAGATACTTTTTCTTTTCTTTCTATCTTGCTGTCTTCCTTTGTGGTCAATTGTTTTTTGTTTTTGTTTTCTTGTAGTATGTTTTAATTTCTTGTTTTTAATTTTTTGTGTATTGTTTCTTTGCGAATACCATGAAATTTACAAAAACTTAGGTTTTTGTAATAGTAGTAGCACATAACAATAGTTATAGAACATTATTTTAAGTTAATAACAAATTTTGATTGCAACAACAAAAAAACTCTACACTTTCACTTCACTCCCTCTTCTCCACATGTTGAATTTTTATGTCACAACATTCATCACATTACATTGTATATCCTTAAACAAATTATTATAGTATTATTGTTTTTAATAGTTCTATCTTTTAACCTTCATTCTAAAGATATAAGTAATTTACACACCATCATTACCATATGAGTATATTCTGAATTTGATTGTGTACTTTTATCAGTGAGTTTTACCCTTCCAAATTTTTCATATTACTTACTCATGTCCTATTCTTTCAGCTCAAAGAATTCTCTTTAGCATTTCTGAAGAGGCAGGATGGATTTCCTCAGCTTTTATGTGTTTAGAAAAGTCTTTATTTCTTCTTTATTTCTGAAAGATAACATGCTGGGTACAGTATTCTTAGTTGACAGTTATTTTCCTTCAGTGTGTTAAATATATAATTTCACTCTCTCCTGACCTGTAGGTGTTTCTGTTGAGACATCTTCCGCCAAATGTATTGAAACTTGCTTATATGTTAATTGCTTCTTTTCTCTTGTTGCCTTCAGTGTCTCTCTGTGGTTTTGATATTTGACAGTTAGATTATAATATGTATTTCATTAGCCTGATTTTGATGAAATCTGTTTGGAGATCTTTGATTTTTCTGTACAAAAATATTTGTATCTTTCCCCAGGTTTTGGAGGTTTCCTGCTCTTATTTCTTTAAGTATGGTTGTACCCCTTTACCTTTCTCCACTCTCTTGAACACCAATAATGGCTCTTTTAATGTGGTCTCATACATCCATTAAGCATTCTTCATTTCTTTTTTTTTCTTTTTTCTCCACTGCTTATATATTTTCAAATAATCTGACTTTGAATTCACGGATGTTTATTCTTCTTGGTCAATTCTGCTTCCCATGTTCTCTGTTGCAGTTTTTTTTAGGGGGTTCACTTCATTTTTAGTTCCAGGATTTTGGGTTTTTAAAAATTATCTCAATTTTTTTGATATTTGGTTCTCTATATTTTCTTTAAGTTCACTGAGCTTCCTTACAACTGCTATTTTGGGTTGGGTGCAGTGGCTCACACCTGTAATCGCAGCACTTTGGGAGGCTGAGGCAGGCAATCACAAGGTCAAGAGATCAAGACCATCCTGGCCAACATGGTGAAACCCATCTCTACTAAAAATGCAATTATTAGCTGGGCGTGGTGGTGTGCACCTGTAGTCCCAGCTACTCAGGAGGCTAAGGAGGAGAATTGCTTAAACTCAGGAGGCAGAGGTTGCAGTGAGCTGAGATTGTGCCATTGCACTCCTGCCTGGCAACAGAATGAGACTACATCTCAAAACAAACAAACAAAAATTACTGCTATTTTGAATACTTTGTCATGCACTTCAGTCATCTCTGTCTCTTCAAGGTCAGTCCCCCAGTACATTGTTTTGTCCATTTGGTGATGTCATGTTTCCTTGATTGTTCTTGCTATTTGTGGTTGTGTTTTGATGCCTGTGAATTGAAGGAAATATTTGTTACAGTCCTTACCATCTGGCTATGCCTAGTAATGTTCCTCAACAGTAAGCCTGTCGAGAAATTTTGAGCAGACCCTCTGTAGTGGTCCCAAAGCCTATGATCGCTATAGCTATTGCAGCACTAGAAGGAGCTCTAAGTCCAGCACAACCATGGCCAGTGTCACCCAGGCTTGAGTTCCTTGACCTATACAGCTGGTACAGCAGCTGTCTGGAATCAATCTGGAAAAGACTCAATGAGAGCATCAACTTTGTGTGGAGGCTGGTCATGGGTTCAAGCCTGGAAGACCAGTGATTTGTGTTTCCTGCAGCATAATACTGTTGGCTAGTTTCTCTTGTGTGGTACCTTCATTGGCCCAAATGCAGAGCAGACACGAAGGTTTGTATATTTGTTGCTATGAGCCCAACCTTGTGCTTTTTTCCAACTGAGCCTAGGTGGTCTAGCCCTGCTGGTACTCCCAAAATTTCTCATGGGTTCTCGGAATGGTGGGGAACCTGAATGTCTGCTTTGAGCTCTACTTTTCCCACTGCAGAAATTGTGACTGTAGGGCAATTCTCTGTGTGTGGTACTGTTTTGGCTTGGGAGAGAAGTGAAATGGTAGAGAATTGTTCTTACTATTTGATTATGGTTTTTCTCAGTTTTGTGGTGCAATTGGGTGTCTCAGCCTCCCAAGTTATTGGATATTCGCACTGGTACTTTTGCCTTATGATAGTTACTAGCTGGATTTCTCTGTGGAGGAGTTAAGCTGTAGAATGCCTATTCTTTCATCTTGCTACTGTCACTCTAAAAGAATGGATTTTTAAGGTCATTTGAATTCCTGAGATCTTAAGACTCTGGAAAGTATAGGAAGTCCCTAAATTGAAACATGATGTTTAAGCATTTGTATGTTAGTCAGTTTTTCAAATGTGAATTTTTTTCCCTAAGACATACTCCAAGACTTTTTGCAAGACACACAGAATTTAGGGACCAGTCTCAAAAAAAAGTAAGAGGAGATGCTGTGCTATTCCATTTTAATTTAAGGGTCTCAAATTGTCTTCCTTCTCTCAATGTCTGGGTCTAATTAAACATAGTCTTTACAAGGTTTTAGAAGACAATTATGTACCACATTAATTCAAACGAATGTGACTGAGAGTCTCTTATTCTTTCCAAATCAGCAGCAAATATTGAGTGCCAATTATCTTTTAATTACTTCGGAAATAGCAGTCAAGAAACAGTCTGTTTTAGTGTGAGAGAAGACAGTAGTCCTGGGGAAGGAGAGAGTCAAACAGACTTGAGATACACCTAGCATTAATGACTTTTTGGAAGGAGGAATATTGGAGGCAATATGTTTTTAACCAGATATTGTTATAGTCTGAGTGTGCAGAATCAAGAGCCAGGACTGTGATAGTTACAGTGTGAATGGAGGAGTAGTTGATTCTACAAGACAATTGCATCTAAATTATAAGAAATGATGGAAAGAAAGGAGTTCCAGGTTTAGCCAAGGGTATGAGTAGTGGCAAGTGAGAAATCCTAGGTTTATGAGGGAAATGGAAATGATAAAATCTTCCATGGTCATGTTATCATGGGGATGCAAATGCATTTGAGCAGAATTATTCTATGGTACATAGAAAAAGGGAACTAGGGGAAGAAGGTGTGGGCCAGCAATATGGATTTGGGTGTCATCTGCATAGGAATGACAAGATGACTTAGGTGAGTAAAAGAGAACAAAGAATATTGAGAGTGTCCAAAAAAAAGCACAAACATCCAAAGAGGTATTTAGAGAATCAAGGAAGGGCTGGGTGTGGTGGCTCACACCTGTAAACTCAGCACTTTGGGAGGCTGAGGCAGGAGGATCACCTGAGGTCAGGAGTTCAAGACCAGCCTGGCCAGCATGGTGAAACCCCCCGTCTCTACTAAAAATACAAAAATTAGTCAGGCGTGGCGGTGGCACCTGTAATACCAGCTACTCTGGGGGCCGAGGCTGGAGAATCTCTTCAACATGGGAGGCGGAGGTTGCAGTGAGCCGAGATCACACCACTGAACTCCAGCCTGGGTGACAGAGCAAGAGTGTGAAAAAAAAAAAAATCTAGGAAACCAAGGGAGAATGGTGTCATAAGACCTCCAGGTAAAATAGTCAACATCATCAAATACTACATAGGGGTGTAGTATGACAACCAAGGAAATAACATTGGATTTGACAGATGGTCACTGGAGACCTTAGAGACTGGGTAAGGAAAGGCATTCATGACCAAACCAGATTTCAGAGGCTCAGGAATGATGGTGGATTGAAAACAGACAAATAAGTAATTAAAAGGGGTGGGAATGTCTAGAAAACGTTTTTTTTTTTTTTTTTTTTCCAAATGGGAAACTTGTTTGTTATTGATAATAATATGGAAGATATTGATTGGCAGATTTCGGATACGTCAAAGGCAAAGAGTATGTTGCCACCTGCCAAGTTTCTCATCTACATCAGCCCTACATCCCTAGGCTTATCTAAATCAGCCCATTGTCTGCATCAGTGCTGAGTAGGTCAGTCCCCTGCTTAAAGACTCTCTGGGTTCCTTGTTGCAAGAGAAATCCAACATTCTTAGCATAGCAGACAAGTTGCTTTGCATTCTGGTTCTAAACTCTCTGTCACATTTCATCTTCTGCCACTTGGGGCACAGGAGATTTCAGATTCTTTCCAAGTTAGATCTTTGTACGTATTGCTCTTTCTACCTGGAAGAGCCTTCCTCCCATCTCTCACATGTCTAATTCTAACTTGTCTGTCAACACTCAGCTAAGACACTCAGCTGAAAAATGTCACCTAACATTGGTGACTTTTTGTAAGGACGAATATTGGAGGCAATATGTTTTTAGCCAGATATTGCTACAGTCTGAGTGTGCAGAATCAAGAGCCAGGACTGTGATAATCACAGTGTGAATGGAACTATTTGTTTTTGAACCCTTTCCTGCCTCTGTGGGTCCAGTGCAAGTCTCCCTTTTTGGTGCCTCACCCATAAGTTGTTTCTTCATATCTTTGCCTCAGCATCCTGCATTGTAATACATCTATTTTCATAGCTGTGTTCTCCATTAGACTATATGAACTCTTAACACAGGGACTGTCTTTTTTATTGCAATCTCCATGGCAGAGGCAAAACAAACTCTTGCTAAAAGCATCAGGAATGAATGTGGATTAATATAATAATATATACTGAGGTATATAAGATAGAAGTCAAGAGGCATATTATGAGTGCAAAAAAAATGAACAATTTCACCTCTGCTCCTTCATTTTTTAGCTGTGACCATATATAATGCATAAAATATGTGAAGCTATGCATTCCGAATGTGTTCTGCTACAGTCATTATGTGTTAGAATGTGGTTTTGGAGTTAAGCAGTCTCAGCTTTAAACATGACTTCTTACTCTAAAAGCTGTATGAATCTGAGCAAGTTAATTTCTCTGAACCTGAGTTTCCTATTGGTCGAATGAGGATAATACCGTATAGTGTGGTTGTGAAGGTAAAATTGACAAAATATAGATTAAACAATTTAATGACCAGCATTTAGTCATCATTAACGTCACAATTATTTCCAACTCTCACCTTCATGGCCGATATTTATTATTAGTTTCTCTCTGGTCTTGTATTTGGCTCATTTGCAACTTTTATTCATTTTATAAGGAGAAGAATGTTTCAAAGTGGAATTTTGATGTTAGGAAATTTAATATCAGCTGTACTACATCTACCTAAATGATGCCATTTGATTCATGATATTCACTGCCAGCATTAAGTGAATTTACAAAAATCTAGAATGAAATATATGTGTTGATATAGTAAGTTGCCAATTAAATATGAATTGTTCGTAAGTCTCCAAATAATTTCCCAGCGAAGGTCCTAGCTTCACTTGCTAAGCTGGATCTGAGGACACCTTTTTTGTCTTATCTTCTGGAATCTATTGCCTTCAGTTATTGAGATAACTTAGATATTAACTCTTTTTATTTTTATTTTTTAGCAGAATTTTTGTGGTTAATAAAAACATGTGCTTACAACTTTTTGCATAGATAAAGGAAAGGATTCCACATCCAATTTAGATCAAGAGATAAATTTTTAGAAAAAAATGATGGATATGTCCTCTGAGAGCAGTGGAATGCAATGATGTTCTGTCTTTTTCTGATTGAGTTCCTGGCATTTCAGAACCCTTCCACACCCACACCCACGCAAAGACACAGTGGTCACAACTACAGCTCCCGCAGTCTCATTTCCAGGGCACATCCGTTGTTTTTTCCGTATCATTTAATAAATCCCTCTCTTTAGCCCAGTGGTTAAAAGCTTATATAAATACTAAAACTTCAGCTATTCCCCTGAGTTTTCTGTTGGCTAACCTGCAGCCATGGGTTGGTTTGGATATTGACATGCATTTGCTGTGTAGATCATTCATGCCACTTTTGTGAGTCCAGAGGTGATAAATTCTGTTGTCTTGAAAATTTATCAGGCTGTTTTAACACCCCATTTGTGAAAACTTAAATAATTGACACCCTCATTGAAAAGGTTCTAGGTTCAAAGTATCTTTCTTATTCTTTCAGCATATATCATTCTGATGATATATATCTATATATATTTTAGGAAGTCTTGGCCAGGAGGTGACTGGAACAGTCATTGAGAAGAAAGCAAGAATGTGAAGAACTGATTGGAGCCAAAACGTTTAACCTTGCATTGTTATTCCTAGGACAGATTTTTTTTAAAAAACTATATCTAGAAGTGAAGTATTTTATTGTTTACTAAATAGGGGTAGTTAACATTACTGGGGTGAAATTAAAATGTATAATAAAAAATCCTTATCCATCAAATTGGAGAGAAAATGGAAGGCATACATTTAAAAACAAAATCAATACTTGGTGTATAATGGGCAACAGTAAATGAATGTGGGATAGGATTGATTAGATTCCTAGTGAAATGTAATATTACCTTTATAAAATATTTACTATGTCCTTAAGTAAAAACTTATGTGATTGAACATCATTGTTAATATAGTAGCCTTATTTTGAAAAATACATGTATTCCATTTTTTCTTTTTATTTCTCATTTTTCATTTATTCTCTTAGATAGCAATCAATGATGTGTCCTCCAGTATTGATCCAGTATTGAAACTATTCTTTTTTTTCCGTTTCTTTTTTTTTTTTTTTTTTTAGACAGAGTTTCCTCTTGTTGCCAGACTGGAGTGCAATGGTGCAACCTCAGCTCACTGCAACCTCTGCCTCCCAAGTTCAAGGGATTCTCCTGCCTCAGCTTCCTGAGTAGCGGGGATTACAGGCACCCGCCACCATGCCTGGCTAAATTTTTGTATTTTTAGTAGAGATGGCGTTTCACCATGTTTGTCAGGCTGGTCTCAAACTCCTGACCTCAGGTGATCCACCTACCTTGGCCTCCCAAAATTCTGAAATTACAGGCATAAGCCACTGTCCCCAGCCACTGAAACTATTCTTATACTTTTTTTTTTTAATGGTGAAAGAAGCAAATTTTTCTAATACAGTTTCCTATGGAGTCTGCAGATTTGAAGCTAATTCTAGCTAAGTACAGGAGAACTGAATGGGAGTCTGTGAATACTCTACTATTGTTTCACTAGTCCTTCCAAATTAGTAAAACATTTAACCTGCTGCCAATAGTCTACTTTGGCTAATGTTTTAAAAATGTCTCTTTGGTTATCTAATTAATGAATTAAAACAGGTTTGATATTTTAATAATCAATAATTCTGAAATGCTTCATACATTAGAAACTAATTGTGTTGAGGTGTCCCTATAGATCCAAGATTTTATTCCTGTGTTTACTGTCTTTACAGAGACGAAATAGAAAATAGTAAATTTCATAAATATGTTAGCTCCCCTTCCTTAAGACCTATTAGAGAAAATAAAGAAAATCCAATATGCTTTTCTGTCTGTGAAGTCCAATTTTAAATTATAGTAGAGGCTGGACGCAGTGGCTCATGCCTGTAATCCCAGCACTTTGGGAGGCCAAGGCGGGCAGATCATGAGGTCAAGAGATCAAGACCATCCTGGCCAACATGGTGAAACCCTGTCTCTACTAAAAATACAAAAAATAGCTGGGTGTGGTGGTGTGCACCTGTAGTCCCATCTACTCAGGAGGCTGAGGCAGGAGAATCGCTTGAACTTGAGAGGCAGAGGTTGTAGGTGAGCTGAGATGGTGCCACTGCAATCCATTCTGGGTGACACAGACAAGACTCTATCTCAAAAAAAAATAATTATAGTAGGAATAAAACAAACAAAGGATTTGGATGAATTTGAGTTTTGTTGGCTAACCTGAAATATCACTCTTTGTATGTCTTGAGTTGTGCTGGTTAGGAAATCATAGTACAAAAGTTGTTTGTAGGCCAATGGTTGTGACTATTAATTTTTGCATACTTTCCCCAAAGCTTCTTAAGACAGCTATATTTTTGGTTTTGAAGAATAATATATTAGTGCCTATTCTAAGCTGATTTCCTCTACCTGAGACCTAAAAGACATATTGCCCAATGACTTCATGCTCAAAGTACAATGATATTATTATTATAATTCATAAATTGCTCAGAGAGTTCATAATAACAGAAATAGGAAGAATTACATCTCTAAGTGATGGATTTTTAAACACTAGGGCCTGGGTGGCTACTCTTATCCACTACATGGCCACTCAAGTAATTTCATACAGACAGCCTTCTCCCAAATGAGGTATAAAGAAAGACTAGGAAACATATTTTTGTCACTATTGCTTGCTTTGAAAGAGGGCCACGTGATAGAAGAGGCTGTGTTACCTTCTTTCAAGGGTAAAAAATTTATCCTTGTTTGTCTTCTTAGGTTTGAAGAAGAACTGACCAGCAAGTGGTTACATCTCTTTGAAGGCAGTGGAGTCCCATATGGCCCAATCAACAACATGAGGAATGTATTTGCAGAACCTCAGGTTTGTTTTTTGAAGTTTAACAACACAAGCATTTGCCTCTCTTTCTGTCCAGACTGGTTTATATCAAGGTACCTTTGCCATTGATCTTAAGCTTAAGTCACATGATATGATTTTTCACTGTTATATTAAAATTGTTTGTGGGTTTGAGATAAAAAGAACTAGAACTTAGAAGTGACTGTCCATGGCCGGGTGCGGTGGCTCACGCCTGTAATCCCAGCATTTTGGGAGGCTAAGTCAGGAGTTTGAGACCAGCATGACCAACATGGAGAAACTCTGTCTCTGCTAAAATACAAAATTAGCTGGGCATTGTGGTGCATGCCTGTAATCCCAGCTACTCGAGAGGCTGAGGCAGGAGAATTGCTTGAGCCCAGGCAGCGGAGATCATGCCATTGCACTCCAGCCTGGGCAACAAGAGCAAAACTCTGTCTAAAAAAGAAAGAAGTGGGATCCATAAGCATACTTATGTTACATTTAACATACTGTATTTCTTCATCAATCTCTACATGAGGTTTCTGAGGCCAGGGTATTTAATTTTCTTGAAAAACAGAAATATATACAATTGAGATATTGGGGTTGGGTACTCAGAGACTGTTCTTTGTAGGAAGAAATATGAGAACTTTCATAGTTACAGTTTACCTCTGATCATCTGATTATCTTCAAATGTACAGAGCAGGTCATATTTAATTCTGCAAATGAGAGGACTTCGTTTGGTTTGATTAATTTGTGTTATTTGTGAGGCATAAATTTTACACAGATAGTGATTTGTGCTCTACATTACTTATCAGGCTCCTTTTTGGTGCCCAGGAACAGGGTCACCTGAAAATATATTTATTTTATAACACGGTTCAAGTGATTATTTTTAGATGATATCAAAATAATATTTTGAATTTATTACTTCAATCAATATAACTAGAAGCAATTTTCTGTTTCTCAAATTCATGGATTAATCCCCAAAGGTCGAGGGACTCCATTTTAAAGCTTTCACTATGATTATTCAATCGTCTTGTCAGTTTCCAACATTCAAAACTATGGGGTATTTTTCTTTGGGTTCTTTATTTAGTGGCAGGTTTTTCTTAGAAATAAACTACTGAGCATAGAATATACCTTTTGAGGCAGGAGATCTTTCTTGGAAAACCAATCTATCTCTTTAATTTTGGTACCTTTAATCTTACACGAATATCTGCTTAAAAGAAAATTGAAATATTTTGCATTTAACGGTTATGACATTTACTGGCGAAAATGTATGAAGAGTGAATGAATTCAGGAATTCTGTGTGTGCTATTTTTCTGCCAAGATTGTGAGTATGGCAAAGCTTTGTTCATATGAAAACACTGGTCAATAATGGTCAATAAGTATTTGACATAGGAGCTCATTTGTTGTGTACTATGTGAATTCTTCTGAAAGGGACCCGACGCCATCCGTGGATTAATGCCTGGTGATTCCTTACAAGGAGGTAGCATTGTGCACACTCTGAATGTAGGAGAACAGGGGACCGTTTTTCTCACTTTGTAACTTTGAGTGAGGCCAAGCCACCATTTGAAGCTGTTGTGTATTGAGGTGTGTGTAGAACTTCATGTGTATCTCAGTTTGAGGGTACATTTTTCTGGAGATACTTCCTAAGAGTTTTCCATCAGCATTTCTATTGCTCCATCTGTGTTTTATCAGAGATGAAGGCACGAAAGCAAAGAATTATTTTTAAATAATTATATTATTTATAATTTATATAATAATATATTAAATATATATAATTATTTAAAAATATATTAAGTATATTCTAACACTGCCTATTTCTTAGGCTTTGATAAACAAAGATTTACAATTGCACCCACTATCTTAAAATTATTCACTTTATTGGCTAGTTCAAAGTGAATATAGGATAATTAGGATTTTCATACCTAATTTTCTCTTGTGGTTTGGTGTAATTACTTTAATCTTTGCATCTAAATTCTTTTGGAACTACAAAAATTTCTGTCCTTAGTCTATGGCATATTTTTAGTCATTAACCTACCTTCTAAAGTGGAGAACATTTATATTACCTAAGTCAGCATACCAGCTTTTGATACTGTTGCAAATGTCTCTACAAACTGCCCTTTGTGAAATTTGTGTACAACAGATTATTTTTAAAAACCCTCAATATGACATATAACTATGATGACTAAGTTCATTCATTTATTCAGCAAACTTTTGATATATCCAGTGCTTGTGACTTAGCATCAATTCAGTACACAATGTGTACCTGTTATTAAGTCCATTTTGAATTTATTCATTAGAAAGGTAGGGGTTAATAAGTTGGTTAACTCTGGAATGTACAAGTTTTCCAAATAATCAAGTGGCTCCCGTGTAGTCCCCCCAACTTCTAAAATTCTCCCCACCATAACTATCATCCTGTGTACTTCCGAGAGAGGCTGACAAGCTCTATCTTCAGGGCTGGTTGGAAAACCCTTGGTAATCTGAGGGAACTAAGTGTAACATAATGGTTAAGACCATGGAGTCAAAATTGGTGGGCAGTTTATTATAAACTTTCTAGACTTTGGTTTCCTTAAGTGTAAAATGGTGAACTAGCATCTGAGTTATTGTTTATAAAGAAAACAGCACAGGGATTGTGAGATGGTAAATAGCCAATGCCTAGTAGTAGCTGTGGTTATGATGGTGCCCTTATATTCTTGTTTAATTTCTTTACTTACCTTTGTATAGTGGATAGAAGAAAATCTAGTGTAGCTTTGGGGATGGGGATCATTAATTTATACTTGCACTCTGCTAACCTTTTATAAAAATATATTTGCAGACTCTATGCCAAGAAGAGAACTTCCCTTCCTTATTTCTGATTATTGAAAACCCTTTTATTTTTCATTTTTCATAAAAGTTTTTTCTAAGTATGATTTCCATTTAAGGTATCCTCCCTTGTTTTGCCTCTGATGAGCTGTAGAGTTTCTTGGCCCTGGGTGCATGGAAACAGCCACTTCTGTTCAGATGTGGGAATGCACCACTGGTGCGCGTGGCCCACTCTCCGTGTGCGCTGTGCCAGCACAGCTGCTCTGAAAATTGCTCTGGGTGAAGTACAAGGCCTGGAACATGGGGCAGGAATGGAGACTTCGATAAAATGAAAAGGGGTATGTGTAACAACAACAACAAAAGCCAGGATTGGGAGCCTCAAGTAACAGCAGAAAAATTTGAGTGCCTACTTCTCAAGTAGACCATTTATAACATTTCATCTGTGATTTGAACTTGGAGACAACAAAAATTTACTTGATAATAGAAACTATTTTTAGCCTAACAATTTCATCATAGTCTCATGGACTGAGGTAACTCGATTTTTGGTTCAACCAAAACAACAGATGATATTATTTTTCATGGATAAATGAAAGATTGTCTACCTCTTATCCTCTGATTATATGTGACAGACCTTTGCACAGTTAAAGTGATCCTACAGGCATCCACTGTTAAGTCAATCAAGAATACTGCAGGCTGGGCCGAGGGGGATTGGTCTGCATTTACTGAGAGTTCTGAGGAGTTTTTATGCAAAACCTTCAGCGTGGGAGTTTTATTGTCTTTCTCTCTCAATGACAAATTATCTGTGGAAAGCTCTGTGCATTATAGATGAATAATATAGATTATCTGCATATAGATTTTAATAGCCAGTCATTTTTCCAAGTGCTTTCTTAAAATATCTTTTTTTAATCAAGCCAAGATTGTGCAGTACATTAAAGGAATTCTTAAAAAGTTTCAAAAACTTAATAGATGACCTCAGTATGGTCCTATTTAACATACCCTTGGGAACATGTGCATGAAATACACTGTGGTTTGAGGGTTTCCAACCCAAACAAACTTAAAAGAAAATGCAGCTTTTAATAGAGACTATTCAAATTCCTGCAAACATAGGTATATATCTTGCCACTGAGAGGGATTAAAAACATCATTGTCTACATTGAGAATTAAAAGGCAATGTGACATTCTGCTTTTAGACTTCACTTAAAACTGTATATTTGGTGATTCTAGCATATCACTTTGATTAAACTGCTTAATTAAAAACTATGAGTGATTGAAGCCTCTAATTAGTGGTTTTTGTTGTCATTGATGCCATGACCTGAGGGTAGGGAAGAGAGGGCTAAGGGTGTCACAAAACTGGTGTTATTCAATAGAGTCTTCACATTTGTACCACACAAGTCGAATATATCAGGTGTTAAGACATCACCCTGAAGCATCACTTCTGAGAACTATTGGGAGGAAAATATCAGAACTATTGAAATATCACAGCTGGCCCTGATTTTAACTAGTGCCAAACACCTGCAGGCTCTAAAAGGATACCAAAACAAAACTCCACCCCATGGCAGCAAGCCATCCCTTAAAAAAAACCCTTTCTTAACTTTGCATCACCATCAAAATTAATTTAACATTTTCTCCAGAAACCTTATTCTTCCTGTCCCAGAAGGCCATTACAACCCTTATAGCAAATCTTTCATACAGGTTGAATATGTCATAGAAACAGAGTGAAGTCTGGAAATATTCGAAGGCTGAAAATTATCTGTTTTCATCTCATTATTTGTGTAAGCTTTTGAAATTAGAGGGTTTATTAATCTCTAGACTAGCTCATATTCTCTGAGTGATTTTGTTTTAGCACATTTTGGCAAAATATCTGAGCATCTTATTTTTTTAGAAAGGCCAATATTCATATAGTAAGCATCAGAAGCACCCCAAAATACAGAGTTAGCTTTCAAGTCCTTTCTACCACACACACACACACATACACACACACACACACACACACACGCTCTCTCTCTCTCTCTCTCTTCTGTCTCTCTCTTCTGATGCATTTTAAAGATCACCTTTCAAATGACATTAGTTAATATTTCTTGAAATGCAGTTTCATAGCCCTCAGAGGGTTATACACGTCAAGCAAAATAATATTCTTGTTTCTAATACTGCTGGGAAATACATACATACAGTGGTCTCTGCAACTGGAAAACTGTTGATGAAGATCTGATGTAAAATAATAGGTCTGGAAATAATTCCTAGCAGACAAGGAGATAAAAACATAAATTTTATGTGTGTCTCTGAATATACATGACAGATTTACAAATTTGGATATACCATATTATTTGTGTGTTTGTTTTATTATACCTGGGTATAATATTTTAAATATTTGAAGAATGTATTTCTGACTTAGGTGATAAAAATGGAGAGTTTAAGCTCCCAGTTTTATAATAATATATAAAGTGTAAGGCAATAATGTACAGTTTTATTTTGTTTAGTTGAGAAAATTATCCTGTTGAAAAAAACTTCCTGTGTTACTACTTAAGAGGAAACATTAAAAATGTCAAATAAGAATCAAGGACTTATAACATTACTGGCATTTTATGTTCTTTTTCTTCTATATAACTACAAAATTTAGACACAGTTTTTTATGGACATAATGGGGGCAAACCAGGTCATAATCACTTCTTCATTCAGTCATTCCTTCTTTAATAAATTGTCACTGACATCAGCTATGTGTATAGTCTTGTGTTTGGTGTTTGGCAAGGAGTGGTATGATGTTAGAAAGTCAATCAAGAAGACAAAGCTGTCAAAATTTCAAGGACTTTGCAGTTTAGGTTAAGGTAGAAAGTGTTCAGTGTCATGGAAGAGGTTACATATAAATGCTCTGAGCATTTTTCATAGCAAGAAATAACAAGTATAAAACTTGAGGTTTTCTTGTTTAATGATGTAACAAAAGTTTAAAATCTGACAAAATAATTTAAGATGTCTTAAGCATATTTGCCCAAGAACTCTTTATCCTTTCAAATGTCTTTTGTAATTAGTTTATTGTATTATTAATAAATTCCTTCTCAATGACTAAGAAGAAGATAATAGACGGTTTCGGCTTTTACTATTTAGTAATTTTGAAATTATTTGTGATCTTGAGACATAAAATATATTTTGATATCTCATAACATTTTTTCTCTGTTTCTCTGTCTCTCTTACATGTGCTATAGTTTATTCATCAAGTTCCACATATGTACTTTGTATTTTCTGAACACTTCTATAATATTTCAGAGTGGAAATATATAGTATAATAATTAACTTTTACTAAACCTTGAACTTGCAAGCCAAAGACATAATTTTTTTAATGTGTAAAAAATTAAAATCAAGAAAACAGAATTAATATTATTTGGGGGCATTTTGCAACCAGAATAAAGAGTAATTTGTGGTTGGATGCGGTGGCTCACACCTGTAACCCCAGCACTTTGGGAGGCCTAGGCAGGCAGATCACGAGGTCAGGAGTTCGAGACCAGCCTGACCAAGATGGTGAAATGCTGTCTCTACTAAAAACACAAAAAAATTAGCTGGGCATGGTGGCATGCACCTGCAGTCTCAGCTACTCAGAAGGCTGAAGCAGAAGTATCATCTGAACCCAGGAGGCGGAGGTTGCAGTGAGCCAAGATCATGCCGCTGCACTCCAGCCTGGGCAACAGAGTGAGACTTTGTCTCAAAAAAAAAAAAAAAAAAAGTAATTTTTACCAGCTAATTTTTGAAAACAGTTTAGTACAGTGCTGTACAGTAAAAATGTAATACAAGCCATATTTGTCATTTAAATTATGTAGTGGGCAAATTTTAAAATAAAATAGCAAAATTAATTTAATATTAAGTTAATAGCAAAATGTATAATTTAAATTATATATTTTATTTAACTTAAAATAGTCAAAATAGAAATTAAATGGGAACCTTAATGAAACATTTTAAAGTTTGTGCTAAGTCTTTGAAATCCGTTGTGCATCTTATGCTTGTAGCACTTATTGCAGACTAGCCACATTTCAAGTGCTCAGTAGCCACGTGTGGCTAGTGGCTGCAATGTTAGCAGGATCAAGATAACCAATTATAAAAATATGTGGGAGTTTGTTCTTTACTTTATTCTCCAGCTTTGCTCACTTTTTAGTTATTTTAATTTTCATTTGTTAGCCTCCAACTAAATTTAACATATTATTTTAGACTTAATGTCTTCATAATATTTTATTTGAAGGCATAAGAGTTTCATCTTTTAGAATTCCTGTATGGAGTACGTAATTAGCATGCATTCTATTACCCATTTCTTTTTGGAAACCTCCTAAATTTGTATTAGAAGAAAAAGCTTTTACTCAAACAAATGAATTTCTATAGTAACAAAATGAAAACATGTAATATGTTATCGACTATCTTTTCTGATACAAACACCATCAGATTTTAGGGCTTTCAGACTTGGTGTTCTTGAGGGGGTTGAAAAGAAAAATGCAAGGCCTAGCTACAGAAAACTATTAATATTAGCCTTGATTGAGAGACAGAAAGTGTTTGAATATATGTAGAGACATAGTCATTCACGGCTGCAAACACTGAATATTGTTAAGGAATCAATTATTCCCAGATTACTTATAGCTCTAATATAATTGCAATCAAAGTCCTGGTATAATATTTTTCTGAAAATTTTTAAAAAATAGTTTTTCATTTCTACCTGAAAAAAAACATGTGGACAAGAACAGCAGATATTTTGTATGGTTAAACATAAGTAACGAGAAGGAGGCAAGCATCATCATACATAATTAAATATATTTCAAAACCACAATAATGGGGCTAGCAGAAAATAAAGAGAGAGGTTAATGAAACGTAAAGAAAAACTTTATAACATGCATAGAGATTCGGTATGTGATAAAAATAGCATGACAAATTAAAGGAAAAAGGGAGACATTTTCTGTTTGAAACAAAGGAAATTAACTTATTTTTCTCTTAAAATTACATCTATGCTTTATTCCCAGATAATAGAGGTTTCAGAGTTTACTGTAGACTATTTCTAACTAAAAGAAAGTATTCATGAAAATCAGTTAGATTTTAAGAAACGGAAAGATTTTCTAAGCATCAATGCAATAAAAGATGTCAGAAAGAAAAGAAATTGATAAATTTGATCAGTAAAAGTGAAAAAATGTAAAGTACATACCATTATGATAGAAATATGAAGTTTAGTTGCAGAACAATATAAAAGTTATTGTAATGAATATGACCAAATGCTGTTGTAACTTAAATATCTTGGGAGCTGTTAGAAACAATAGAAAACACTAAAATTTCCAAAAGAATAATGGGCAAAAGACATGAGATGCCACTTTGTAAAAACTCAGAAAATCCAAAGAATCAGTAAACATATAAATATGTTTATATGTTTACTCTCCTAACCATAAATTAGAAAGAAATGTTGGCCAAAGAGTACAAACTTTCAAATATACAACTTTTCATTTATAAAGGTACTTATGATTAAGTTCTAGAGACTTAAAGTACAGTATAGTAATTATAATTAAGAAAAATACATTGTTTACTTCAAATTTCTTGGGAGAATAGATTTCTTCTTCTTCCTTTTTTTTTTTTTTTTTTTTAAGACAAGGTTTTGCTCTGTCTCTAGGCTGTAGTACCTGGATAATTTTGTTTATTTTTTGTAGAGATGAGATCTCACTATGTTGCCCAGGCTGGTCTCAGCCTCTGGCCTCAGCCCATGTTCCTGCCTCGGCCTTCCAAAGTGCTAGGATTATGTACCTGGCTAAGAATAGATTTTTTTAAATTTTTAAATTTTTATTTTTTTTGAGCTGTGTCTTGTTCTGTTGTCCTGGCTGGAGTACACTGACGCTATCTTGGCTCACTGCAACCTCTGCCTCCCAGACTCAAGTGACTCTCATGCTTCAGCCTCCCCGAGTAGCTGGGATTAGAATGGTGCACCACCATGCCCTGCTAATTTTTGTATTTCTAGAAGAGACGCGGTTTCACCATGTTGGCCAGGCTGGTGTGAAACTCCTGGCCTCAGGTGATCCCCACACCTTGGTGTCCCAGAGTGCTGGGGTAATAGGCATGAGCCATCGTGCCTGGCCTTGATCCAATGGTTTCAGTACCGTTGTTGAAAAGACTTTTTTTTTCCATAATGAATTCTCATGTCAATCTTTCTCAAAATGAATTCACCATTAATATAAATAGATTATTTTTAAATTCTTGATTATTTAAAAATGTCTTATTTAGTATTCACTATTTTGTATTTCCCAAACTTTCTAATGTTAATTTCTAATATTGCTTGTTGTGTTTGAAAAGATACTTTGTGTGATTTCAGCTCTTTTATATTCATTGAGTCTTGTTATGTCCTAGCATATAATGTATTTTCTAAAATGTTTCATGTATTTTTGGAAGAATGGGTATTCTGTTGGAATATTTTATAGATGTCTGTTAGGTCCCTTTGTCTGCCTTATCAATATGAAGGTCTCTCTAATTCTAGTAGCATTTTTGTTTTAATATCTACTTTCTGGTATTAGTGTAGCCACTCTATTCTCTTTCATGGTGTTTGATTATATTATATATCCTTTCATTTTCAACCTGTTTGTAACTTTGATTCTAAAGTATGTCTTATGTAGAAGGTAGATAGTTGGATCCTGTTTTTTTTTTTCTTTAATTCAATCCGAAAACATCTACCTTTTGATTAGGTTATTCAAGCCATTCATACTCAATGTTATGATTTATAGGATGGATTTACATCTGCTATTTTGCTTTCTGTTTTCTATATGTCTTATGTCTTTTTTACCCCTCTGCTATCACTTTATTGCCTTCTTAGCAGGGGCAACAAGAACCGCCCCCCTACCCCATTCCTTGGCCTGCCATGCTTAAGGTAGAGCTTCCACCTTACATGTGGGGATGGGATGGGGGAAGGCAGACCATATCATTTTTGCTATATCTGCCCAGAATGTATTTTCTGCAGCACAGGCTATGAGAAGTGAAAAACACAGCAGCCTGCTCCTCATGGGGTAAAGCCATAGTCCTAGAGTAGAAGGTAGGTAGAGAGTAAGCACTCCTTATCTTGGCTGCACCTGCCTGGAATAGAGTGCCTCCGTTAGAGCTTTTGTAATGCAGAGGTGTAGAGCTTGGTGGTAATGGTGGAGGTTAATGGATAAACCATGGCTCATATGCCATGGACCCTCACCATTTTTACTAAGATTGTGTTGATTTTCTTGAATGAGTGTTTCTTCATTTGCTGTATGACCTTATAATAATTTCTGGAGAATTTCAATTTTTTAGAAAAATAATTTTCACCAGGTAAATTGCTGTTTTACTAAGAAGAAGGTTCATTTCAAAAGTTGTGCCCTGCATGCTTTACCCTGCCTCTTTCCAAGATAACCTGAATGTATCTTTACTCTAGCAGAATAAATGTGCTAAATTTATTTTGCTTTGTGCTTGGTGCTCATTCTCTTTCAGTTATTTCCTATACCCTTAAGAACCTCTGACTGTGCCTTACGGTGGTATTCAGCCTCCTTGTCCTGACCTTGTTAGCTGTGATCTCCCATCTCACTTTTTTTTTTTTGAAAGACAAGTGTGAAAGTTTTACAATAGTTGTGTTTGGAGTAATCTCCCAAAGAACACCTTGGCTCGAATCATCCTGGAGCCTTGTTTATGTTTCTGGACCTAACAATGTCCAGTGATTTCTAACATCTTTCACAGGGCTTAGGATTTGGCATAAGTAGATTGGCAGGAATTATTCTGGTGCAAACTATGTGGTTCATAAACAACTTTATATAGTCATATTCTCAAGTTTTTCTCTCATGATCGCCCTGGGTATTTCCAGTTTTCTGGGATACTTTTTTTGTTTTTTTGGCCAAAATACAATGACTTTCATTACCCTAATCTACTGTGCACTTCCACAACCGCACTGTCTTTGGGGCGAGGTGGCAGGAGATCACAAAGGGAAAAAGACCAGTGGGATTTGGCTCTACCCTTTGGAAATTGTCATTTCTTTAAACCTAGAGTAATGTCCCCTTTCTTAGGGTTTTGTCTTTTGTTCACTCCATTCCCTCTTTTGTCACTGCTGCTGTTACCACTGTCAGCAGAGGATTGCCTGAGGTCTGGTGGGTAGGCAAATAAACAAAATATATATATTTTTTTAATTTGAGGGTTTTTCACATACTCTCTGAATGTTTTGCATTCCCTTTCCCATAAGCCAGAACTAGAAGGCTTCTCCTGGGCTTTTTCTTTCTGTCTGCTTTTCAGGGCTCACTTCTTTGTTTGTTGTGTGTTGAGTTCAGACCAGGGGATATAGGAGTATAAAAGTTAGTCATGTTACCACTTGTTTGCTGGTATTTGAATTCTGTTCTTCTTCCTCAGTCCATCTGCTGCTATTTACTTTTGAATCCTCAAATAGCTGCTCCTTGTAGTCTGTCCAGGATTTAGAGCTGTGTTCAGTGGGAGAGATGGTGTAGAGTTACTGCTCCATTGTACCCACAACCTGAATGTTCCAACTTTAAAGCAACATTTTCTTACTATTTTTGAAAAAAGTTTTTTGATCGTTTTGCTTACGAAGAATCCTGACATAGCTGTTAAGTTGAAGTACTCTAAAAATTTAGATATTTTGTAAGTACTTATTCATAGAATTTAGAATTTTTGTAATATATCTAATTCAAAGTATAGAAATATATTGTATAAAAGAATAAATAACTGGAATTTTTATAAAGCATGGATAATTATATTGATTATAATGTAAGCAAATGTTATAGTTCTGGACATGTATATAGATATATTTATAATAATACTGTATTACTTTTTAATTACTTATATACATATTGGAATTCTGTTTTTTTAATTTAAAATGTTTTTTGTTGAAAAGAGAGAGAAAATCTGACATGGGAATGAATGGTTAGCTTCTTTTTAAACTACTTTCTTTAAATACAATTTTTTCTATAATAAGGCATTTAATAGTTACCTAGCATTTATTCAGTGTTCTCTGGTAAATACAGTGTTTTGGAGTGTGAGGGAAACAAAATTTTCAGAAAGAGATATAAGGCATCAGAATCTGCAATGGTCGGGGTGAGTGAGGAAAAAAAAGTCTTGTTTTTGGTATCTAAGCAGTACTAAATAATCTATCCCATACTTTACCTCAAATATAATACAATCTTGAAACATCTTGTGGTTCTGTTAAGTAAGGAAGTGCTCACAAAATGATAGGACCATGGCAGAAGTACAAAGAGGGAACGTTAAGAGTTTTCAGCAGCCACTTTGGGACAATTTGTGTAACAAAATTGTATTACTGGATTCTACTTTTCAGAATAAAATATTCATGAGGTCATACAAAAATAAATACATAGTTGAATACATAAATAAATAAATCTGAAATGTAGAATTTCAATTAATAAACCTAGAAGGAAGAAGAGAAATAGAAAATTACCCTTAGGTAAACACCATATTAATAATTGTTTTGGAAAAGGGCCATTGGCGGATGCCTCAGAGTCACCTGGGAAACTTTTTCAATACACAGATCCCAGAGCTCCAGCAAGAGAAAATACAGGTATAGGATGGAGTTAGGGACATCTGAATTTTAAAAGATGCTGCAAGGATTTCATTCTAGAACCACAGAATATTTTAGATAGAGTGCTGTTGCTGTGTACATAGTTTTCATTGTTAGACATCGTATTTTTCCATCTTCTTCATTACAAAGGAAAATTCCTTCATTACTGTGGAGGAATCTTATAGACACCATCTTAACCAAGTCATCATACATCCTAAGAGTGAACTTCCATATCATGTGCCCCTTGATATGATGTATAACCTTAATTTCCTGCCTAAAGTGCATGACTTCAGTCTAATTGTGGAAAAACATCTGGCCAGCTCAAACTTAGGGACAATGACATAGCTGACCAGTATTCTTCAGAAGCATCAAGGTTATGGAAGACAAAACCTGAACAACAGTTTCAGATTGGAGAAGGCTAAACAACATGACACTTGTATGCCATGTGGGATTCTAGATTGCTTCCTAATCCAGAGAAAAGAACCTTATTGGGCCACTTGCCAAAATTCAAACAAAGTCTGTAGATTAGTCAATAGCCCTGTATCCATTTTAATTTTTTGGTTTTGATACTTTTACCATGGTTAGGTAAGATGTTAATAGTAGAAGTTGAGATGGGAGTATGTGAAAACTTCACTTTGCAACTTTTTTGCAAGTCTAAATTTATTTTAAATAAAAAGCAAAAATAACGCAAAACAAATTTCATTTCAAATATCTCACATTACATAAATGCAAAGACAAGGAGCCTTGAATTTTTAAAAAATGTGAAAGCATATAGTGGCAAAGGGGGGAGTCCCGTATATGCCATGGTTTTCATTTGTGTCTCATTTCACTTATTGATTACAATAATCTTCCTTTTGGTGTTCCAAAAACATGAAACACTGAGTAGTATAAAGCCTGAAATATTATTAATATTTCTTCATCATGCTTGAGATTTTAATTTTGATGTCTGAGGACCACTAAGACAGCTACACACTCAATCAAATGTTCAAATCAAATCTATTCTCCACACAATTGTAGTTGATCCCTTGTCAAGAATTTAAATGAAAGATAATTTAAATTCATTTTTCTTTACAAAACAGATTTTTGCTAATTTACAAAATGTAATTAAATGTTACCAGAATGCAGTTACTCCTGGAAGTACTTCTCTACAGATTCTCAGTTTTGTAAAATAGACATGTCTCATTTAACTTTTTTGAAAAATGGTATATCACCAAAATTGGTTTCAGATGCTATCCAATTCCTTGTGGTACACTGAAGTGTCAATACTTGTTCTAAGCCCTTCTATATCATGAGGTGGTGGTTCTCAAATACATTGTCGCTCAGAGTTACCTGGGAAACTTTCCCAATATGCAAATCCCAGAGCTCCAGCAAGAGAAAACGCAGGTTTAGGATGGAGTTATGGATATCTGAATTTTTAAAAGATTCTGCAAAGATTCCATTCTAGAACCATAGAATATTTTAGATAGAGTGCTGTGGCTGTGTATATGTTTTTCACAGTTAGACAGACCTGGCTTTTTCTTTGGGCTCTGTCACTTACTTGGTAGGTGACTTTGGGCGTTATTCAACTTCTCCATGCCTCAGTTTTCTGTAAGTTTTTATTTATTTTAAGGATTTATATTTCATCTATTTAATTCTGATTTTTTTAAAGATGGTAAGATGTTTGCTGGAAAATGTGGTGAAGGGGTAGGTACTTTACGTAGAAGTAGCAACTGTCATAGAAATGGTAGGTGTGAAACTGCTGGGGAAATATAAGAAAT
Organism: Ateles fusciceps; assembly: GCA_036589455.1. Lineage (NCBI taxonomy): Eukaryota > Metazoa > Chordata > Mammalia > Primates > Atelidae > Ateles > Ateles fusciceps. The sequence continues at coordinate 9,301,204 of JAZHEH010003329.1, read as the reverse complement.
TCAGGTAGTGTGTATGGCCAGAGAATAGTGTGCAGGCGAGAGATGGTGAGATGAAAATGGGGAATCTAAGAGTCAATTTTGGAATATCTGTATGCCATGTTAGAGAGTTTGATCTATATTCAAATTGTAGCACCATATACTATTATGCCAGCTACTGGAAGTGGAGCATATGGACTCATACCAGCAGGAGTGGATTCTGCTGATTCTGAGTATCAATATTCTTTGGGGCAATGGAGCTCAGCAGCATGATCCAGGATGTAGATATGCCTGTGTATGTCTACAGTTGACAAATGTAGGGGATATCAGTCCCATGGTAGAGCTTTAAGTCTAGAAGATAGAAGTCTTCAGGTCCAAGTCACCTTTAACACACCCTACCAAAAAACATACATCGTGTGATTTTTTTGGGATCTTGCCCACTATAACTATTTGAACTTTGTCTTATACCCTATTAGTCAGAACTCTGGGCCTCAGCTTCTAGCAAACTCAAATTCTGATAATAATCAAGCTATGGATGACCAATGAATGAGCACCGTAAAAGATATGCTGTGCTTCAGGTTACTAGAAGTCAGATACTTCAATATATGAATGTGAGCATCTTGGGGAATTTTATTTATTGAACTACAATTGGGCTAAGGTAACCTGCTCTAAGCTCCGTTTTGGCCATTTGAGATCATAAAATTTGTTTGAAAGAGCTTTTCTGGGATAAGATTCAGTTCCTAGTTCCTGAGAGCTCCATTTTACTTATTCTCAAATTGTCACTAAAGTAGGGGGAAGCCAGCACCTAACCTGAGGGATACTTTTGTACAGGAGCAAATACGGAAAGGCAAGATACTCTTCTATACTCTGCCATCCTCTTAAACAGGCACTCAATGACATCATAACTTTGAAAAAGTGACCTTCATCCTGAAGACACTTATAAGCTGTAATTGGGACTTATTTAAATTAGGGGATTCTCCTAGAGATAGTGCTGACTGTGATCTTTAACCTCAGGGAAGTATTTTTATGCAAACTTTAGTACAAGTACAATTAAATATGGACTATTTTTTTTTTTCAGCGACTCAGAAACGTATGCATAGAAAAGAAGATTCCTTCAATTGACATTGATGTTTCCTTTAGGCTGAGCTTCACAGTCCTGATGTGAAGCCACCACAGCTCAGTTTGTTTTCTGAGGCCTGAAGATTCAGATTTCATTTATTATCAAATATTTTATGAATGCCAGCTGTGCAAGGCAGTATGCTAAGCACCAGGGAAAAAGAATCACAACTTGGCTTATTCTTTCACAGAAAAATATGAGATTTATTAACAAACAAAAATGCCAAGCTAAGGCAAAGCATGGTGGCTCATGCCTGTAATCCCAGCACTTTGGAAGACTGAGACAGGTGGATCACCTGAGGTCAGGAGTTCAAGGCCAACCTGACCAACATAGTGAAACGCTGTCTCTACTAAAAATACAAAAATCTAGTCAGGCATGGTGGCACATTCCTGTAGTCCCAGCTACTTTGGAGACTAAGGCAGGAGAATGGCTTGAACCCAGGAGGTGGAGGTTGCAGTGAGCCGAGATTGTGCCATTGCACTCTAACCTGGGGAGCAAGAGCAAAATTCTGTCTCTCAAGAAAAAAATAAAAATGCCAAGCTATGTATTTGCAATTCGTGTTGCTGTATAAAAGAAGCCAGCCACAAAAGGATGTGTATTATGTACTTCTACTAATACACCATTCTCTGAAAGGAAAAACTATGGAGTCAGAAAACAGAATAGTGGTTGAGAGTGGAGGTAGGTGGTAATTACAGAAGGGTAGCACAAGAGAATTTGGGGGGGTGATTGAACTCTTCTGTTTGGTACTGTGGTGATGGATACAGAACTTTATGCATTTGTCAAAACTCCTTCAAGCCTACAGTATGAATAATATATATATTAAGAAAAAAAATCAACCGGGATATCAAGAGAACTCAAGATGGAATCCAGAATGTGACAAATGAATGACTACACTGAAATGGGCAGGGAAGAAAAGAGCTGATCGAAGTAGCCTTGAAGGCAGTTATTTTGACCAGATTCTGTAAGGCTAAGGATAGTAATTACTACATCCAAACAATGTCTTCCAATTGGTAAATTTGTTTTTCAAATGGGCCTGGGATAACAATTATGAAACATTCTATGTGTATACTATGTTTGAAGACATAAGCAAATATATTTTAGATAATGAAAGCCAGATTACTTATGTTGTAGGAAGATGTTGTTAATAAGCCAAGTGGAAATAATAGAATGAACTAATGTCAACTCAGGTGTTCTTTTTAAAATGCAAACAACTCCTTAGATGCAGAAACAAATATAGTATGCATGCATTAATTAGTATTCATAGGTATGATATTCTGGAAGCAGTTGTATCCCAGATGTCAGGAACTTATTAAGCTCCAACATCTTGCTTTCCAAATATTTTTTTTCTATTTAAAAGTATCAGAGCTTCTTGGAATAGTAGTGGTTGATTCCAGGGCTGGTACAGGAAATCATCCAAAATATGTCTGAAAGTCTGATGGTGCCAGAAAAGTCAAAAAGATATAGGAGCTAACCAGAAAGAACTGCCATGGCCAAAGTTAGAACAAATTTCACAAAAATAATCCAAATAACAATAAATAGACCAGAATTCTTTGAGTTACAACTCCAAAAGAATTCCCAATGGCCAAAGTTAGAACAAATTCACAAAAAATAATCCAAATAACAATTAATAGACTGGAATTCCTTGAGTTACACTAAGTTGTAATTCTTTGAGTTACAACTCCTAAGAAATACAACTTATTTTGTTTTATTCTAATAAAATAAATATTCATGATATAATGATTGCTTAAATAAATGAGGGAATAATGGAATATAATAAGTTTTCTTTATAAAAGTTTTCCAGTTAACAAATACATCTTAACTCTGTGTGCTTGTAACTTCTCCAGAAATAAGGCATCAATGTCATGTATTTCTGGATATAATTTGCACAGAAGGGTTCATTACTTTTGCAATAGTATCTCCAAAAGTCCATAACCTCAGTCTATCCGTAAGAAAATGTCAGACAAACACAAATTGAAGTGCATTCCATAAAATATGTCGTCACAAGTGCCATCTTCAGGAATGACAAGGAAAAATTGAGTAACTATTAGAATGAGAAGACAGGGCAACTAAATTCCAAGTGCGAACCTGAGTTAGATCCTGGTACAGGAAAAGGACATTAGTGGAAAAGCTGATGGAATCTGAATAAAGTCTGTAGTTTAGTTAATAGCATTTTGCCAGTATGAGTTTTTTAGTTTTGGCAATTGTAGCATGGTTATGTGAGATTCTTGCATTAGGGGAAGCTAGCTAGATTACACAGGAACCATTTGTAGTATTATTTCACTCTTCTGTATGTTTGTAATTATTTCTAAATAAATACTTTTAATAAATAAAATATTCAGTGAAACAACACTGCATAAGAGATGGCACAAAATGCTGTATGTTCAGTAGACACAGAAAATTCTTGGAACCAAGAAGAGAAAGGGTTGAGAAAATTTTGACAGTATATGTCTGAATTAAATCTTTGAAATAAATTACCAGGAGAATAGAAAGTATAATAAACATTTTTAATGAGTCAGTTCATAAAAGATAAGACAAGCTGTTGATACATTTTATTAGCTCACAATTACAAACAAAGAAATCTTATATTAAGTTAATAATTCATAAAAATTACTTTTCCTTCCAGTAGGGGAAACCTATATTGCAAAGACAGATTCAGTGTGAAACTCTGATAGAATTAGGATAATTCAGATAGGTAATAAAATGGATAATTTAGAAAGGTGTCCAACAGACTCCAAATCTGTTGAAGCACTCGTTTCATCTACTCATTTGTTTCAGGTACTGAATAAGTGATAGAGTTTCCAATTGCGTGTAGTTCTGCTTATACCATATTATGCTTTGGAATTTGGACTATTTTAAAAAAGAAGGTGGATAGCTTCTAAATTCAAAGTTTGAAAGACTATGGAAGTAGACAATGGGAAACTGGCTTACTTATTACAGACAGAAAGAAAAATTCAACTAAGAGTTGACGATCAATTCATATTTAGGACATACTAATATAGCAATTTCTTAGACATGGAATAAAAAGAAAACACCGAAAGGACACATGGTATCCTTACAATACTAGAATTTTCATAGTTTTCAACAAATAGCATTGAATATAATTAGAAGAGCTAAAGATGGAACAGGTTAAATAAATTCTGGTGTCTGTTAAACATTAGAGGGGCTTTCATGGTTTTCTAAGAGTTTTGGTCAGAAAATCTAGCTTTTAGTATTGTAATGTAGAGTTGGTCTGCCCCTGCGAACCTCAGCTTCATGAATTAAGTCATGCAAATATCTATCTCCCAAGATTATCTTAGCATCAAATGAAATAATGGATATAAAATAACTTTGTTAATATATTAGTTATTACATTTTAAGGGAAACTTTGACTTTCAGAGGATCCCGCAGAATGCTGCAACACACGTTGTAGCACTCTGTACCACTAGCACTCTTTCAAGGCATTTGCTACAATAGGAGGAAGAAAAGTACAAATCCTTGGCCTTGACAAACCACATTCGCGGTGAGAGATTTGCCACTCTGTGTTCTCACTTCTGTCATACTTCTGGTTCGTGGATACAAGTGATCCAGGTAAAATAACTTGAATAAGCATTTCAATTAAAAAAATAATAAATTCACAGCACATCCATGTGCCTCTGTAGAGTGTCTGAAGGACATGTTTGTTGCTGCAATTTAGGTGGCAGAACAAAGAATGGAAATGTTTAAAGGGGACACATTTTCTTGTATTTATCTTTCAGATTGTCATGTATAATTTCTAATATTGTTTCTAAAATAACATTTCAACTCAAAACTAGTAAATAATTTTATTGCAAGAGTGGTTAAAAGATTTAAAATACTTATAATTCTCATACACTGAGGAATACAGGTGAAAACACTAGATTATAGAAAATATGATAAAAGTAAAACCAGGCATTGTCAGTGATATGGTTTGGATCTGTGTCCCCACCTAAACTTCACAAGTTTTAATCCCCAGTGTTGGAAATGGGGCCTGGTGGGAGGTGATTGGCTCATGGAGGCAGATTCACATGAATGGTTTAGTGCCATCCCCTTGTGGTGCTGTTCTCCTGATAGTGAGTGAGTTCTCACAAGATGTGTTTTTTGTTTTGTTTTTCACGTGTATAGTACAGCACTTTCTTTGCCTCTCTTTCTTGCTCCTGCTTCAGCCATGTGAAGTGTTGACTCTGCTTTCACCTTCTAATATGATTGTAGTTTTCCCTTGCTAATGAAAATTAGGCTACATCATGGAGGCAGGGCATTCTTTTGGAAGTCTTTTAGTACTTCCATGTTAAATAAGAATTAAGGATTCAGACACTTCAAGAAAAAAGGCATAGGTTACTGACCAGTGAAGTCTTGGCTGATGCAGAGAGTGAAAGAAGGAAGTTATAAACAGTAGTGACATCCTAATGATCTTCCAAATCTTAATTGAATCTTTATTCATATCCATCTTGTTAGTTTGCTCATGTTTTGATTTTTAAAAACATTTGCTTTTAAACCACAATGCTTTTAATTTCCAGAAATGCTGATTATTTCTATCCCTTCAATTCTTTCTGTATACATTCTTTCTGCATAAAGACTATAGCAGCTATGCCTGTTTTATTCTTTTGTATCTCCTCGGTTTTTTCTCATTTTAGTTTTTTTAGAGATTAATTTTTCATTTAGTACTAGGTAAGAAAATTCAAATAAGACTGTGTCTGAAATTAGAGAGTAGTGTAGTATAGGGATGAACACCATATTGTTGGGATTTTGTGTCTACTTTGAAGAGATAGTGTCTTCATTTGCATTAATAATAGTTGTATCTTTGTGAAGTGGAAACATAGATTGGTGGTGCTAGTATTGTATAAAAGAATATATTTAGATGTGAGTTCACCAAAGCTATCCTAACTACTAAGTTATTTCTCAGCAGCGTATTTACCTTTCTATATTCTGTTTGTGATGTTGGACTTGGGATTCTATAAACCACATTTCTGCTTTGCAACCTGACTTCCTGTTTGAATTTTACACAGAAGAGACATTAGAGGGAACTGGCAAGATAGGAGGAGGATGAAAAGACTTTCCCTTTTCTGTTTTTCGGCTTTCTGCTCATGGACTTCATTTTGTCTATGGTTCCAATAGTCATCACCCTAGCAACATTTGTTCACCTTGGCAGCAGCGGTTCTTTCATGTACCAGCAGCTAATTCAAACTTACAGTTTCTCTAACACTTGCAAATTAACTTAAAATGTCCTGTCTCAGAGAAACCAACTCTAACTGGCCACCCTGTCCTCCTTAGGGAGTTCTGAGTTTTAAGCCTCAAAGGCCCTTCCTCTAAGTTTCTAAGTTATTAATTCCAATATTTTCCATTGTTTACTCCCAGCCATTGGAATGATAACTACTTACACTAGTTGCTACCATTGTAATATCTTAGAGTTCTCTTTTTATCGTTGCAGTTACCTAGTCAACAACTTTATTTTTTACTAAATTATTCTATCACACTATCCCTGAAAAGAGAAACGATGTGTCTTCTGTCTCCTCACGACCCATCCTGATACTGGGTGTAAAAGAAAAAATTTTAATTTGGAGAAAAATTTTTGTAGGAAATATGTAACATATAATATAGGAAAACATCTCATAAATATTTTAGATTTTCCATCCAAGCAGTAACTAGAATGAGTTCTTCTTTTTCCTCTTAGTTTTAACTGTTGAGCAGACCTATTTATAGTGGCTGTACAAATAAGCCACAAATTGCAGATATAATACAACATGTTTGTTCCATGTGCATATTGACAAGTCATTTTCTATCTTTCTTGTTGAGGATCTCATGCTGCTATTATAGGTGAGCTTCTTAAGAAATGTCAACTGACACAAACATATTGCTAACTTTCTAAAAATTTTAGAATTTAGTCTGTTACAAAGCATCTATTTTATGCATAAAATCTTAATAATATATAATTAATGTTTGCCAAATTATTGAGTGAAGCTGACAAAATATAGGAAGTGAATATCCGTTTTTATTCCAATTTTATTAACAAATAATTCCATGATAGTGTCAATAGAATTAAGAAAGACATGAAGAAAGTCCTTACAGCAAAGATTGAGATATTTAGGGGAAAGTGGTAAGTCCCTTTCAACCAATAATATTGATTGATATTATTCTTTCAACCAATAATATAAAAATCTCCCAAATGAAGTTTATCTAATGTGCAGGCATTTAGGATATCTAAGGATTTCTGAAGTCAGACTATCAGCAGATATAATGAAATTGTGTATAATTAAAAGAATTAGAAAGTCTTATGGCTTGACATTTAACATCTATCTTAAGAATTTTAATATATAAATATACCTATTTTCCCCATGGAGAAGACTGTGATGTCAAAGGCAAGAGGATATGTTAGTATTTTCATAACCTGATTCATGTCTGATTATATTAGTTTTCTATGATTCCTAGAAAAAACTTCCACATAGTGGCTTAAACTAACATTAATTTATTCTCGTTCTGGATCTCTGGAGTCTAAAAATAGGTCTCACTGGGTTAAAATCATGATGTTGACAATGTTAAGGTCCCATTGAAGGTTCTAGGGGATGATCTACTTCTTTGCCTTTTCCAGCTTCTAAAAACTGCCCACATTCCTTGGCTTATGGCCTAGTTGCAAAAGGGCTCTGATAATCCTAGTAAAGGAGAAAGTCATTATCAAGATAAATCCCATGTATGCATGGATTGTTTGCTGGACTTTTTATTCTGTTTCTGAACCAGTCTATATATTCCTGGATTAATTTCTTGCTAGTTTTTAACTACTGTAGCTACCTAGTATAGTAGGCCAAATTTTCTCTCAATTTTTTTCTTTTTAAAAAATGTTCTTGCTGACTTCATGGATCTATTATATATAGATTTTAGAATCACACGAGAGGATTTCATCTAATTTATAGATTAATTTGGGAACAAATTTATAGTTTTATAACATTGAATCTTTCTGTAGGAGTGTGGTGTTTCTCTAGGATTTAAGCCCCTTCTTATGTCCATGGTAAGGTTGGCAGTTAAAAAAAATGTTTTGCACATTTACTTTATTTACTTTTCCCTTGTTCTTAGTTTATGAGTATTATTTGTTTTCTGAATGAGATCTTTAGGGTTTCATTTTCTAATTTGTGATTGCTAGCTACTGACTTTATATGTTGATACGGTTTTCAACTGGCTTAGTAAACTCATATTTATTTTAATAGTTTTCCAAATGTTTTGTTGGACATCAGATTGTTGGCAAAGAATGCCTGTTTTTTAAATATGCTGTATTTCTGATGTCTTTTTGCTAGGACATCTTCTGTTTGCTAGGACCTACTTTTAGTCCTGAGTGATTTCTTTTTTTAGGACCTACTTTTAGTCCTGAGTGATTTCTTTTTTTTTTTTTTAATATATATATATTTTTATTGCATTTTAGGTTTTGGAGTACATGTGAAGAACATGCAAGATTGTTGCATAGGTACACACATGGCAGTGTGATTTGCTGCCTTCCTCCCCCATCACCTATATCTGGCATTTCTTCCCATGCTATCTCTCCCCCAACTCCCCACCCACTGCTGTCCCTCCCCTTTTTCCCCAGACAGACCCCAGTGTGTGATGCTTCCCCTCCCTGAGTCCATGTGTTCTCATTGTTCAACACCCACCTATGAGTGAGAACATGCGGTGTTTGATTTTCTGTTCTTGTGTCAGTTTGCTGAGAATGATGGTTTCCAGGTTCATCCATGTTCCTACAAAGGACATGAACTCATAGTTTTTGATGGCTACATAATATTCCGTGGTGTATATTTGCCCACATTTTCCCTGTCCAGTCTATCATCGATGGGCATTTGGGTTGGTTCCAGGTCTTTGCTATTGTAAACTGTGGTGCAATGAACATTCGTGTGCATGTGTCCTTATAGTAAAACGATTTATAATCCTTTGGATATATACCCAGTAATGGGATTGCTGGGTCAAATGGAATTTCTATTTCTAGGTCCTTGAGGAATCGCCACACTGTCTTCCACAATGGTTGAACTAACTTACACTCCCACCAACTGTGTAAAAGTGTTCCTGTCCTGAGTGATTTCTGATGATCTTCCAAATCATTAATTGAATCTTTATTCATATCCATCTTGCTAGTTTGCTCATGTTTTGATTTTTAAAAACATTTGACCACAATGCTTTTAATTTCCAGAAATGCTGATTATTTCTCTCTCTCCAATTATTTTGTTCCCTCTTCCTCTTCTTTGCTTTTTTTCTGAACATTATTTTTAAGGAAATGCTATATTTCTTCAGCCTTATTGATTATTATAAGAAGAATTCTTTTAAAATTCATTTCTGTTTCTTTCAGAAATTCTAAGGGATTAGTACAGATTTCTATGGGATTAGTTCTATTTGTAGGATTTTGTCACATTATTGGTTTTTATAGTTTTTAATAGTTATATTTGAAGGACTCAGTTGAGAAGCTTTGATAGTTGGAGGGTTGTTTCATAAACACAGAGAGGAATTTCTATTCTTTCAGCAATGATTTGTGGCTAAGTCCCAGAAAGGCTGACTAAGGTGTTTGTGTGGTAGAGAGGGGGAGGGGCATGTCTGCTCTACCCCTACACTGTGAGCCACTGGGGCAGAAGCCTTTTTCCTTCATAAATATATTTAATCTTTGGCATCTGGAATATCACTAGCTCAATATTTAATTCAAATGCTTCTATATAAGTTAAGCAAAGACCTTTGTTAAACTTTTAAACATTCATTATTTTGTCCTAACAGTTGTAAATTTGATATAAAAGAATAATGAAATTAGAAGCACTGATCTATAATTAAATCCTAGAGAGTAAGCAAGCTTTAATTTATTCTCTGCTTTAATGCCTATTCTCACATTGGCATTTTGCATCAATCACTGTTCGTCCAAAGATTTGGAGGGGGATGAACAAGAGTTACTGGAATGAACATTCGTGACATGTTTTTAAGATAGTGAATATAGAACTGTGATTGGAGTGTAGGGTTCACATAAGGAAAGAGCTGGAGATAAAGTTGTAACCAAGCTGTGAAGATGTTTATATTTATGTCTTAGGAGTTTGGACCCTGTCAGTAATGAAGTATTGATGGGTTTTGTGCAAGAAAGCATTGTGGGGAAAGTGACTATATTTGACAGTGGTGTCATGAGAAATATAAAGGAAAGGATTAAGAGATTGTTCAGTAATCTAGGATGAGATGGTGAGGGCCTGAGATAGTGTGACGGAAGTTGGAATGGAAAGAAAGTGACATTTAGAAGAATCTGAACATAATAACTTGAGGATCCGGTGATTTCTTGGATGAGAGAGAGAGAAAATATGAATGCTTAACAAGCATAAGGGTTTAAAGCCTAGGTGACTGGAAAAGAGGTGATAGAGTTATAGAACTAAATAAAGGGATCAAAAAGAAGTGCTTGATATTGATTTCCTAGTTTAGCTGTCATTTAAATACTTAGACACAATCATGTTTTATATCTTGAATTCTTTTACACTTTCTGTCCACTGACATCAAGAATATCCATTAGTTACATAAGGGAGCAGAGGTGCAGAAGATGGTGTTTGAGCTATGTGCTGGTCAGCCTTGGGGACAATCTGGCTGCACTATCTGCCATCCATCTTGTCGTCAAGACTATTAAGTGCATCTGCCTCCCTGGACTTGGTCCAGCTCTCAAGAATGGAACCAATTCAAAAGTTGACTCATGAATATCCTAGACCGTTACCTGTCAGTCTTTCAGGATAAGTTTTATGAAGACTATTTTCTGTTAAAAGTTGCTTTAAAGGTATACAAAAATAATCATTTGAGGCCTCCTAGGGTTTTGCCTCTGTTGCTATTGATAGATGTGCATTCAGGAAACTCACTGTTCTCATAATAGCATTGTTTTTTCTTTAATAATCCTTTTCATTGTGCCCTGTCAAGCTAATGAGTTGCATTGACTTAGTATATATAGGGTTGCCATAAGGATTAAATAGGAGAATATAAGTAATATGCCATGAAGAATGCTTTGCTCAGTTAGCCCTCCATAGCTGTTAACTGTTTACCATCAGGATTCACAGACTTAGGAACTTCTATACTTGTTACTGATCCTGTTGTCACATTTAAGACAATGTATATCATACTTTAATATGCATTAAAATAATCTTTAGGATTTATTGAAACACAGATTACGGGGCCTCACTCCCAGAGTTTCTTATTCAGTTGGTCTTGGTTGGGGCCTGAGAATGTGTATCTCTAAAAAGTTCCCCAGTGATGTTGATGCTGCTGTTTGGGGATCAAACGTTAGAACCAGTGGTTTGAGAGGGATTGGATGGGGCAAAATTTTTGTTTATAGTGGAGTCAGTCACTTTGCAATTAATCCTGTTCTTCTTCTGGCTGTACATTCTGAACCTAGTCTGCTGTGCTCTTTGTTTTTGGAATCAGCAGAAACCAGTCAGCAGGTGACAAATTTCATTACTCTACTTTCTTTGAATTTTCCCAGAGAGTACTAAGTATACCACTGTTAGTGCTGGCACTTTTTTATTATTTTAAGGATTTGTTGGTTTTTCCAAGGTGGTTTTCCCTCGATGCCAGGAGACGTGAATAGAAACATTATAATGTTTGGGTCTATCTTGCTATTTGACATACGGTAGAATTTTTCACTTAATATTAATTTTTTAATCTGAACTTTTCTTTTTTACTTTTTTTTTCAGTTCTCATTTAATTAGAGTTACAAGTGGCATCACTTATAAACATACTTATTGTAAGCACAGCAATGTGGCTTTCAGCATCTCTGTAATGAAAGTTTAAACTACTTGGAACTCTAGCTTACATTCCTTTAAGTCTTTATGATCTAAATATTCTTTTCCATGATGCCAAAAAGGTTCTGTGTGATCATCTAAAGTTTGAAATTCTTTTTCAAATCAAAGGCACTGCCAAACTCAGAAGCAACTGTGTGAAGAAAATGTGTGGAAACACCACCCATTACAGGTTGGTTTATAAAAAGAGTTGCAGATTGATAGGTCTTTGAAAAATGTTTGGTGACAAAAACTCTTTCAATCAGTTCCAAATCTGGCAACTCTCTTGTTGCATTGGATTTTTTTTCCCCTCACTTTTCTTCTCTTTCTAACAGAGACAGGCACATCCCTTTTCCTGTGTCCCATTTTAGATGACTGATGGAAAAGTAAACACCAAATATGAGCATGTGGGGGATGGTTTATTTCTTTTACATTGACTAGAAGGCAGTGTTGAAAGGGAGACACTGCTGTCATTTCACAATGTAGGAAATTTAGAAAAGGTGTTAGAGCTGTTTTAAATAATTTCTATTTTTGGATTATGCCATTCATGAGGGTATGTAGTCTTTCCTTTATAGAAGAAATTTGTTTAAAGTATATCTGAGATCTCTTGGTGACAAATAAACAGTGTGTTCAAAAGAAACCCTGTAATTTTTTCATTAGATGATTCATGCTTAAAAATGTCAAATGATCAGAAGTGAAAGACCCAGTGATCGGGTCATTAGAAACATATGGTTCTGGGAATTATTATGCATGCCAACTCTAAATATGGAATCTCAGTCCATTCTTTTGTCCTTATAAAGATGGTAGAGGCTTTTGTGCCTAGTTTTTTTCTTTTTACATTTTAAACTCTGTGCCCTTGCATCTCCTTTACCTATAAGGTAGTATAGCCTACTGGATAGATACAAGTGCTGTAGGATGAGTTTGCCTGAGTTCAAGTTCTGACTCTACTAATGCATGAAGTGATGTTGAGAAAGCAAGTTAGCCTTTCTGTGTGCCCATTTCCTAATTTGTAAAATGAAGATAATAAATATACTTATCCTGAAAGACCGCAGTGAAGATTAAATGAAATCATACCTGCAATGCCCTTAGAACAGTTCTTGGCATATAATAGGTGCTCCATCAGTGTTGGCTTTTTATTTACTTTGACTAGACTTCTTAGTTTGACTTGCTGTTCCCCCTAGAGAGGAAAGATTACAACAACTTCAATGTAAATTGCTATTTAGGATGCCGTTGAGGAATAGATCTGACTTAAAAATGGCTTAAATATTATACATTTAGACTATCATCTTTATGAAAATTGAATACATGATATTTTAGTCATGGGTTTAAAGATAGATACACTTCTACTATTAGAAATGATTGTTTATTATAGTAATTTCTCCACACATTAAGAATAGAAAATTCTGTTTAGACCAGTAGATTTACGGAGACTGTATGATCTTTATTTCTGTCTTATTTTCTCAGCAGCAATGGAAAGGTTGTATCAAAAAGGATAATTTGTTAATCATATTGAAACTCTTAAAAATGACCATAGGAAAATATAACTTTATGAAAATCTCTTCTTCTGAACTATATATTTGGATTTGATATGGATGTTTCAAGATATACATTTTGGAAATATTAAAATAATGTGTTTAGATTCCTGGTAATGCCAAGTTTCTACTTGTTCCTTGATTTCTCCCAATCTATCAAATCAATAGCATTCATTGCTTCTTGCACAGGATCGATCCAGATGAGAATCAACATTTGCCTTTGATCTTTCAAACAGAATTTGGAACATGTATAGCAAGATGGTAGTTTTCAAGCAAGCACCTTTTGTTTGCAAAAGACATGCTTTTTTGAGGTAGAAAAAAGGAGGGGATGTACATTATGATATTCTTATAAATCAGAACTCGATATGAAGATCTTAGAGCAGAACAGAACAGAGAGGAACAAAAGACAGAAAACATGGGAAATTCCCACAACATAGGAAGGAGCAAATCTCCCCTGTACTGGGGAAGATTATTGAAGCGGAAGATCAAGAAATTTGACATAACACTTCTACTTCTCCATCCTGTCACTATTAGGTGAGATCTTGAAACTAGGAGGGGGACAAGTAAAAGTTTAATTGATTGTTCCAAATTCCAGAACCTGTAGACCCTCCGTATAGTGAAATGTCCAATACGACATTGGGGTGGCCAATGGGGGAGGCTAAGGGTACCTTGAAGGAGTCGTGCAGTGGAGGGGTTCCTCTCCAGCTCTTCTCCAGTGTTCACATTCCGTGAGGACCAGTGGACTAAGGAGCAGAGAACTCACTGCTAGGTGCAATGGGAATTCCATGATCATCAGATGTGGGTACCGTTAAAAAACCAGGGCAGACAAATCACTGTTACCAGGAGAGGATTTCCAGCAGACTGGGCAGATCGAAGGACATTTCAGTAAAAGCCCCAGGAACCCAGAAGACAGAGGAACTGGATGTTCCTTTTCATTCAGAAACACTCTCTTGGGAAGAAGGAGGAGTATGAAGAAAAAGTTCCTTTTAATTGTAAAGTAAAAGGATTTTTTTTGTTTTTCCATCTGTAAGCAGAAGACCTGTAAGGAGAACCATATCAATGATAAAAAGTATTAGGTTGGTGCAAAAGTAATTGTGTTTTTTGGTATTGAAATTAATGATGAAAACTGCAATTACTTTTGCACCAACCTGAGAAATGAATTGTGGAGGATAAACTTTACACCTACCAGCTAAGCGATTCATTCTGTGTTCAGAAGTACAAGGAAAGTTGACTTTTCTGAGGACTGGAAATGTGGCAGTATAAACATAGCTTATTCAGCCCCAGTGTGGATCGTAACCAGTGTGCCAGTGCCTGGAGATTTTAACCTAATTGCTCACCTCTTTCCAATTTTTTGCCTTTAAATTCTATCCTGCATTTTGCTGCCCATGTAATCATCTGCCTGCATTCTGCCTCTGTGTCACACAATTCCCTGACTCAAGTACCTCAGTAATGCATTTCTTTATACCTGGAAGAACTGTGATTCACACCTAAGGTTTATTTTTTGTTTTATTCCTATTTTTTGTTCCTTTTGAATGACTCTAATTATATCTTGTAGCAAGTTGGGTATAGTTTGTTCTATAATTTTTAACTACAGAAAATGACTAGATCATTTTTTCCATGCCTTCACTGTTATTCTAAACATAATATATAGTTTCTGACTATGACAATATAATTGTTTTAATAAAAATTCAAACCGACCAACAGCAGGAAGTGTATATAAGCCTTCAAATACTACTGCTAACCAATTGAGTTCAGTGACCACACTGAAACTTGAGAAAAGCATGCTTACGATTTAGCTTTGTGGTATATTGGAGTCTTGTATGTCAGTATGCATGTTTCATGGGATTTGTAAGCTGAAAGACCTTGATGCTGACTTAATACAAACAAGATTAAATATTCTTAACAGAGTGTGCTGACCATATGTGAGATTCACTTGATGATGTTTTTCATTTTCTTTATAAAACGTATCTCAGGACCACTAGCAGTTGTTGTTCTGAAACTTAAATGACACAAATGAAGTCATATCATTGTGATCAGTGAATCAATCTCTAATGGTTTAAATTTTAGATTCTGCTAACCTAAACTAAATTACTTCTATATCACAGTATATCATGCATTCATTTAAACGTTGATTTTTTTTCCCCATCATGGGTTAGGCACATGCTAAGTGCACATGAGATGGAAGAGATAGAAGGCATAGTTTAGGGTCTCAAAGAATGTACAGTGTGGTCAAGAAGTTGGAATAATAAACAAGTAAATATAAGGGTAAAATTTGTATAAGTTTATCTTGGAGCCTAGAGAATGGGCTGATCCTCTCATATGGTCATGGAAGGTTTCCTTAAGTCTTGATGAATTAGTCCCTATTACCCAAGTAAATAGAGGAAGAATGCATTGAAAGCCAAGGAGATAAATGAAGCTGATACCTTTAGAGAACCTTGAGGAGTTTGATTTGAACAGACCATAAGATGCACATGGAAAAAGTGCCTAGATATAAAGGCTGAAAAGGAGAGTTTAGGTGAGATCATGCACTATCTAAACCTCACAAGAATTCTTTTAAAGTATGCTTATTTTACATGTGAGGAAACAGCCTTGGGGCGCTTCAACAACTAGCTCACAGCCACACAGTATGTGTGGCAGAGTAGATCTTCTGACCCCAAATCCTGGCCTCATCTCATTATCACAAACAGAGGAGTTACTGGATTTTTTCATCTCTTAATGGTCCTTTTTATTTCTACCTATGCTATCAATCATTAATGGAAAGAAAATTTTGAGTTGGAATTGCTTAATGGTAGAGAAAAATGCTATTCAAAAATTTATTAATAATAAGTCATAGCTCTTATGATTATAAGAAGCAAGAAGTTCCCATCTATCTTCACAGCCATGTGTTTAAAGTTTGTATTATGAGACAAATATATTTTAAAATATATATTTTTATTCTTTTAAAAAATATATTTCTGCCACATGTATCAGCAGGCCTTTCATTTTGTCCTTCTGAATATCCATCCATTTGTTCAGAAGCCCGAGAAGTAAGGGAACTAAGGGGTGAGGCCGACTGGAAGGTTGGTCTCATATAGATGTTCATCTGTGGTTGGCTAACATTGTTTTGAGATTTCTTCTTCAGAAATAAGGATCCAATGCTAATGAATGATTTGATGTCTTAGAGTGACTTAAAACAGCAGAAACATTGTAAGTATTTAGTTTGGAACCATTAAACTGAAACACATAAAAATTTAGCCATGCCTTATGCTCCTTGAGTGGCCGTCAGGAAGAAAATAATCATTCTTTTAAGGAAAAATTTATTAATCTGAAGTTCATCCCCCTAAGGAGAGGTCTAATGGTAAACATTAGGTAGGTATATATGTGTGTATAATTTTTCTGCAATGGAGAGACTCTGTAGGATTCTTAATGGGACCCAGTAAATTATGAAGGACTAAGAATCACTTGAAGTATGACACCTTGAACTGAGCAAGTGTGTGTGTCTCTCTGTGTGTGTATTTGTCTGTGTTTGTGGATAGCCTTGGATTACTTTTAATTTGTAGTGTGAGATTCTCTAGAGTTGATCCTAGGTAAGCAAGCAAAAATTTTTAGATGACATTTTAGGTTAACATTAGGCAAAAGAAGGTTTTCTGTTTGTTTTGTTTTTTAATAGTAAGAGAGGATTTTCATAAAGTAACATACTGATTCCATTATGTCATCCAAACAATAATATCAACATCATGTTCCACAATAGGAAAGCTTTAGAATCTATAAATTAATGTTTTATATGTGAATTATAAATACAATATTTTAATTATGTTGAGATTAAATCAATACCACATCATCAGTCTCTCAGCTCACATGAATAAATAGAAATGTGATCTCTAATTTTTATTGAGCTGTTTAACAATTTCTGCTTTTTAAAATTTGTGATGGGCTACTAAATCCCTTTATAAACTCTTCCTTTTACCCCCCAAAATATTTTCAAATGATGCAGAATAGAAAAAGTTGCTACAGTAACTGTGCAAGCTAAAGTAATATGCCTTGTAATAGCCATGAAATACAAGTAGCAATATTGTGAAGTTTGTGTTTTAAAAAATGGAAACATATAAAGGTGATACAACCATAAATAAAATTTAATTATGTGTTGATCAATAAAAGGAAAATCTGTGAATCACATTTTCCTCACCTATAACGTTTTTGCACATTCTCAATTGTTTCATATGTGTTTATTTTCTTAAAGGGTAGCTCTAAAGATTCTTTTACTTTACTCAAATTTTTGCTTCCAAAATATAAACTTGTTTAATAAGTGTATTTAATCTATCTAATTAATATTTTAGAATATCAGTTGTGTTAATATTTATATTTTATTATAATTGTGCAGAAATATATAAATCCAAAATCTTATTTTATGTTTTTACAGTTTCATAGACTTTTTTTTGCATTTGAAGAATATTTGTGACATATTTTCCACAATTGCAAAGAAAATTTGAAACTTAGCCACTTCTAAAGAACTACTTCTAATTTGAAGGCAAAGAAAGTATCTTTAATTACACATTTTACCTATTTAAGAGAATTCTTATAACAGCATATAACAAAAATTTAGGCTAAACATAAATTCTGATTTGAAAAATAGTATCACCTACTTGATTCCATCCACCTATATGTTCCATTAAATAATAACTTTCTAAAACATCTAGTGTTGTAATAACTTGTGCAAAGATTTCAGTCACACCTAATAATGCATCATAATATAAATACAGCATGTTATAAACGTTATTCAGCTTCTTGCACATTATTACTCCCTATTGGTTAAAATATTGCAAAATGGACAGTCTTTTTGTGGAGGTACACAAATAACTGACAGGTTTGGGAACAGTTTGCAATTCTTTAATTGCTATTTTCTCTGAAAACTATCACTGCTACATCCAAAAGACATGTGACATTCAAAAATATACACTTACATTTTGTAGCTAAGTGTTCATGTGTGTTAATGGCATAAGCTTAGGATTGGCATAAATTTTTAGGAAAATAACTTTAAATTGGTACCATTTAAAAAAATCCACAATAACTATTTGTGATGATCTTATTATATTCGCTTAAGACAGATGAAACTAGAGACTCTCTCTTTGAGATGGTTTCTGTCTATTGCCTGTTACTTACCACAAACAGATTCTGTTTTTGTGATGTGCTATTATATTGAGTGTCACGACATTCAATATAATTTAATAATTCTAAGGACATTGATCTCATTGATAGTGTTCAGTAAGAATTTGCTTTTCATTATGCCAATGATTTCATATTGAATTAAGACATATTTGTAAGAATCAAATAATTAATTCTTAATTTCATACATATTTTTTCTTTTTCTTTTCTTTTTTTGATATGTAGCCTCACTACATATCACCTAAGCTGTCACCTAGGTGATATGTAGGCTGGAGTGCAGTGACGTGAAATAGGCTCACTGCAACCTCTGCCTCCAGGTTCAAGCGATTCTCCTTCTTCAGCCTTTCGAATAGCTGGGATTACAGGCACACGCCGCCATGCCGAGTAGCTGGGTTTACAGGCAGGCGCCGCCGTGTCCAGCTGATTTTTGTATTTTTAGTAGATATGGGGTTTCACCATGTTGGCCAGGCTCATTTTGAACTGCTGACCTTGGGTGATCCACCTGCCTTGGCCTCCCCAACTGCTGGGATTACAGGTGTGAACTGCTGCGCCCGGCCTAAAATTTCTTTATCTTTCATTCTGATTCCCAGTAATTTCCAAATAGCCTTTAGTAAAATTTGAAGAATTACTTACACCATTATAATGGTAAACATGCCTTCAAGAAATAAAATGTTTTTAACTATAACTTTTACCTACTCTTTTTGTCTTAACATATCTTTATAACTTATTGGTGACAAGTCATCACAAAGAAATTTCCCCCCAAAACTGAAATGATTTCAAATATATTTATTTATATGATTTTAAAATGTTTTTAGTGTTTGGTGAGTGACTCTTCTTTACAGATTAACATCGTCATGGCAGAACCGATTTGAATTCAATTAAATACAATATCTTTTCATTATCATTTATCTAAATATAAAGATGCTATGAAACATAGTCTGTCTTAAAATTTTTATAATTTGAAGATAAAATTTTACATATAATAGCACTTAAAATTTTTTTTTTCCTCCAACTTTTAGATTCCATGGGTACACGGGCTGGTTTGTTACCTAGGTATGCTGTGTGATGCTGAGGTTTGGGTTATAAATGATTCCGTCTTCCAGGTGCTGAGCATGGTACTCAATAGTTAGTTTGTCAACCCTTGTTCCCCTTCCTCCCTACCCCCCAGCAGTCCCCAGTTTCTATTGCTGCCGTCTTTATGTCCATGTGTAGCCATTGTTACCTCCCACTTATAAGTGAGAACATGCAGTATTTGGTTTTCTGTTCCTTCATTAATTGACATAGAATATGGGAATGTAAATTAGTTCAGCCACTGTGAAAAGAAGTATGGAAATTTCCGAAAGAATATAGAACTGCCATTCAGCCCAGCAATCCTATTACGGAGTATACATGCAGAAAGATACATGCACTTACATGTTCATTGCTACACTTTTCACAATAGCAAAGACACTGAATCAACCTAGGTGCCATTCAGGGTTGGGCTTAAAGTGTGGTACATATATACTGTGGAATACTATGCAGCCATAAGAAAGAATGAAATCATGTCCTTTGCAGCAACATGGATACAGCAGGAGGCCATTTCCTGGTCAGGCTGGCCTAGAACTCCTGATCTGAGGTGATCACCCACTTCGACCTCCCAAACTGCGGGGGATTACAGGCATGAACCACTGTGTCCAGCCTTTTGACTTTTTATTAATAGCAACTGACTAGTGTGAGATGGTATCTCATTGTGGTTTTGAGTTGCCATTTCTCTGATGATTAGTGATGTGGAGAATTTTTTTTCATACATTTGTTGGCTGCTTATATGTCTTCTTTTGGGAAGTGTCTCTTCATACCTTTTGCCCATTTTTTTAATTTCTTTTTTTTTTATTACTACATTTTAGGTTTTGGGGTACATGTGAAGAACATTCAAGATTGTTGCATAGGTACACACATGGCAGTGTGATTTGCTGCCTTCCTCCCCCATCACCTATATCTGGCATTTCTCCCCCATGCTATCTCTCCCCCAACTCCCCATCCCCTGCTGTCCCTCTCCTGTTTCCCCCCCCCAGCAGACCCCAGTGTGTGGTGCTGCCCTCCCTGTGTCCATGTGTTCTCATTGTTCAATACCTGCCTATGAGTGAGAACATGCGGTGTTTGATTTTCTGTTCTTGTGTCAGTTTGCTGAGAATGATGGTTTCCAGGTTCATCCATTTCCCTACAAAGGACACGAACTCATAGTTTTTGATGGTTGCATAATATTCCATGGTGTATATGTGCCACATTTTCCCTGTCCAGTCTATCATCAATGGGCATTTGGGTTGGTTCCAGGTCTTTGCTATTGTAAACAGTGCTGCAATGAACATTCGTGTGCATGTGCCCTTATAGTATAATGATTTATAATCCTTTGGATATATACCCAGTAATGGGATTGCTGGGTCAAATGGATTTTCTATTTCTAGGTCCTTGAGGAATTGCCACACTGTCTTCCACAATGGTTGAACTAATTTACACTCCCACCAACAGTGTAAAAGTGTTCCTATTTCTCCACATCCTCTCCAGCATCTGTTGTCTCCAGATTTTTTAATGATCGCCATTCTAACTGGTGTGAGATGGTATCTCAATATAGTTTTGATGTGCATTTCTCGAATGACCAGTGATGATGAGCATTTTTTCATATGTTTGTTGGCCTCATGCATGTCTTCTTTTGTAAAGTGTCTGTTCATATCCTTCGCCCACTTTTGAATGGGCTTGTTTGTTTTTTTCTTGTAAATCTGTTTTAGTTCTTTGTAGATTCTGGATATCAGCTCTTTGTCAGACGGGGTAGACTGCAAAAATTTTTTCCCATTCTGTTGGTTGCCAATTCACTCTAATGACTGTTTCTTTTGCTGTGCAGAAGCTGTGGAGTTTGATTAGGTCCCATTTGTCTATTTTGGCTTTTGTTGCCAATGCTTTTGGTGTTTTGGTCATGAAATCCTTGCCTATGCCTATGTCCTGAATGGTTTTGCCTAGATTTTCTTCTAGGGTTTTTATGGTGTTAGGTCTTATGTTTAAGTCTTTAATCCATCTGGAGTTAATTTTAGGGTAAGGTGTCAGGAAGGGGTCCAGTTTCTGCTTTCTGCACATGGCTAGCCAGTTTTCCCCACACCATTTATTAAACAGGGAATCCTTTCCCCATTGCTTGTTTTTGTCAGGTTTGTCAAAGATCAGATGGTTGTAGATGTGTTGTGTTGCCTCCAAGGCCTCTGTTCTGTTCCATTGGTCTATATCTCTGTTTTGGTACCAGTACTATGCTGTTTTGATTACTGTAGCCTTGTAGTATAGTTTGAAGTCCAGTAGCGTGATGCCTCCTGCTTTGTTCTTTTTGCTTAGAATTGACTTGGTTATGCGGGCTCTCTTTTGGTTCCATATGAAGTTTAAGGTAGTTTTTTCCAGTTCTGTGAAGAAGGTCATTGGTAACTTGATCGAGATAGCATTGAATCTGTAATTACTTTGGGCAGTATGGCTATTTTCATGATATTGATTCTTCCTAGCTACGAACATGGAAAGTTTCTCCATCTGTTTGTGTCCTCTCTTATTTCATTGAGCAGTAGTTTGTAGTTCTCCTTGAAGAGGTCCTTTATGTTCCTTGTTAGTTGTATTCCTAGGTATTTTATTCTCTTTGCAGCAACTGTGAATGGCAGTTCGTTCTTGATTTGGCTCTCTTTAAGTCTGTTATTGATGTGTAGGAATGCTTGTGGTTTTTGCACATTGATTTTGTATCCTGAGACTTTGCTGGAGTTGCTTATCAGTTTCAGGAGATTTTGGGCTGAGGTGATGGGGTCTTCTAGGTATACAGTCATGTCATCTGCAAATAGAGACAATTTGACTTCCTCCTTTCCTATTCGAATACCCTTTATTTCTTTTTCTTGCCTGATTGCTCTGGCTAGAACTTCCAGTACTATATTGAATAGGAGTGGTGAGACAGGGCATCCTCGTCTAGTGCCAGATTTCAAAGAGAATGCTTCCAGTTTTTGCCCATTCAGTATGATATTGGCTGTTGGTTTGTCGTAAATAGCTTTTATTATTTTGAGATACGTTCCATCAATACCTCGTTTATTGAGAGTTTTTAGCATAAAGGGCTGTTGAATTTTGTCAGAGGCCTTCTCTGCATCAATTGAGATAATGTGGTTTTTGTCTTTGGATCTGTTTATGTGGTGAATTATGTTTATAGACTTGTATACGTTGAACCAGCCTTGCATCCCCGGGATGAATCCTACTTGATCATGGTGGATAAGCTTTTTGATGTGCTCTTGCAATCGGTTTGCCAGTATTTTATTGAAGATTTTTGCATCTATGTTCATCATGGATATTGGCCTGAAGTTTTCTTGTCTTGTTGAGTCTCTGCCGGATTTTGGTATCAGGATGATGTTGGTCTCATAAAATGATTTGGGAAGGATTCCCTCTTTTTGGATTGTTTGGAATAGTTTCAGAAGGAATGGTACCAGCTCCTCTTCGTATGTCTGGTAGAATTCGGCTGTGAACCAATCTGGACCTGGGCTTTTTTTGGGTGGTAGGCTCTTTATTGCTGTCTCAACTTCAGACCTTGTTATTGGTCTATTCAGGGTTTCGACTTCTTCCTGGTTTAGGTTTGGGAGGATGCAAGTGTCCAGGAATTTATCCATTTCTTCCAGGTTTACTAGTTTATGTGCATAGAGTTGTTTGTAATAATCTCTGATGATGGTTTGAATTTCTGTGGAATCTGTGGTGATATCCCCCTTTATCGTTTTTTATTGCATCTATTTGATTATTCTCTCTTTTCTTTTTTATTATTCTGGCTAGTGGTCTGTCTTATTTTGTTGATCTTTTGAAAAACCAGCTCCTGGATTTATTGATTTTTTTGAAGGGTTCTTTGTGTCTCTATCTCCTTCAGTTCTGCTCTGATCTTAGTTATTTCTTGTCTTTTGCTAGGTTTTGAGTTTTTTTGATCTTGCTCCTCTAGCTCTTTCAATTTTGATGATAGGGTGTCAATTTTAGATCTCTCCTTGTTTCTCATGTGGGCATTTATTGCTATATATTTTCCTCTAGAGACTGCTTTAAATGTGTCCCAGAGATTCTGGTATGTCGTGTCTTCATTCTCGTTGGTTTCAAAGAACATCTTTATTTCTGCCTTCATTTCATTGTTTATCCAGTCAACATTCAAGAGCCAGTTGTTCAGTTTCCATGAAGCTGTGTGGTTCTGAGTTAGTTTCTGAATTCTGAGTTCTAACTTGATTGCACTGTGGTCTGAGAGATTGTTTGTTATGATTTCCATTCTTTTGCATTTGCTGAGGAGTGATTTACTTCCAATTATGTGGTCAATTTTAGAGTGGGTGCGATGTGGTGCTGAGAAGAATGTATATTCTGTGGATTTGGGGTGGAGAGTTCTGTAAATGTCTATTAGGTTTGCTTGATCCAGGTCTGAGTTCAAGTCCTGAATATCCTTGTTAATTTTCTGTCTCGTTGATCTGTCTAATATTGACAATGGGGTGTTCAAGTCTCCCACTATTATTGTGTGGGAGTCTAAGTCTCTTTGTAAGTCACTAAGAACTTGCCTTATGTATCTGGGTGCTCCTGTATTGGGTGCGTATATATTTAGGATCGTTAGCTCTTCTTGTTGCATTGATTCTTTTACCATTATGTAATATCCTTCTTTGTCTCTTTTGATCTTTGTTGGTTTAAAGTATATTTTATCAGAGATGAGAATTGCAACTCCTGCTTTTTTTTTGCTCTCCATTTGCTTGGTAAATCTTCCTACATCCCTTTATTTTGAGCCTTTGTGCATCTTTGCATGTGAGATGGGTTTCCTGGATTCAGCACACCAATGGGTTTTGGCTTTTTATCCAGTTTACCAGTCTATGTCTTTTGATTGGGGCATTTAGCCCATTTACATTTAGGGTTAATATTGTTATGTGTGAATTTGATCCTGCCATTTTGATGCTAGCTGGCTGTTTTGCTGGTTAGTTGATGCAGTTTCTTCATTGTGTTAATGGTCTTTACCGTTTGGTATGTTTTTGGAGTGGCTGGTACTGGTTGTTCCTTTCTATGTTTAGTGCCTCTTTCAGGAGCTCTTATAAAGCAGGCCTGGTGGTGATGAAATCTCTGAGTACTTGCTTGTTCACAAAGGATTTTATTTTTCCTTCACTTATGAAGCTTAGTTTGGCTGGATATGAAATTCTGGGTTGAAAGTTCTTTTCTTTAAGGATGTTGAATATTGGCCCCCACTCTCTTCTGGCTTGTAGGGTTTCTGCTGAGAGATCTGCTGTGAGTCCGATGGGCTTCCCTTTGTAGGTAACCCGACCTTTCTCTCTGGCTGCCCTTAGCATTTTCTCCTTCATTTCAACCCTGGTGAATCTGACGATTATATGCCTTGGGGTTGCTCTTCTTGAGGAATATCTTTGTGGTGTTCTCTGTATTTCCTGGACTTGAATATTGGCCTGCCTTCCTATGTTGGGAAAGTTTTCCTGGATAATATCCTGAAGAGTATTTTCCAGCTTGGATTCATTCTCTCCGTCACATTCAGGTACACCTATCAAACATAGGTTAGGTCCTTTCACATAGTCCCGTATTTCTTGGAGACTTTGTTCATTCCTTTTTACCCTTTTTTCTCTACTCTTGCCTTCTTGTTTTATTTCATTGAGTTGATCTTCGACCTCTGATATCCTTTCTTCTGCTTGGTCAATTTGGCTGTTGAAACTTGAGTATGCTTCGTGAAGTTCTCGTGTTGTGTTTCTCAGCTCCATCAATTCACTTATATTCCTCTCTAAGTTGTTTATTCTCGTTAGCATTTCATCAAATCTTTTTTCAAGGTTCTTAGTTTCTTTGCATTCAGTTAGAACATGTTGTTTTAGCTCACAGAAGTTTCTTATTACCCACCTTCTGAAGGCTGATTCTGTCAATGCATCACACTCATTGTCCATCCAGCCTTGTTGCCTTGCTGGTGAGGAGTTGTGATCCCTTGTAGGAGGAGAAGCGTTCTGGTTTCAGGTGTTTTCATCGTTTTTGCACTGGTTTCTTCCCATCTTTGTGGATTTATCCACCTGTCATTTTTGTAGTTGTTGAATTTCAGATTGGGTCTCTGAGTGGATGTTCAGTTTGTTGATGATGAAGTTATTTCTTTCTGTTTCTTAGTTTTCCTTCTAACAGTCTGTCCCCTCTGCTGTAGGACTGCTGAGGTCCACTCCAGGCCCTGCTTGCCTGGGGGATCACCTGCAGCAGCTGCAGAACAGTAAGGGTTGCTGCCAGTTTCTTCTTCTGCTGTCTTTGTCCCAGAGGGATACCTGCCAAATGTCAGTCTGAGCTCTCCTTTATGAGGTGACTCTTTGGATATACGGAGGTCAGGGAGCTGCTTGAGGAGACAGTCTGTCCTTTATAGGAGCTCAAGTGCTGAGCTGTGAGCTGCTGGGCAGGTACATTTAAGTCTGCTGCAGCAGACTCATAAACCCCTTTTTCCCCCAGGTGCTGTGTCCCAGGGAGTTAGGGCTTTATTTATGAGTTTCTGTTATGCTGCTGCCTTTTATTCAGGGCTGCCCTGCCCAGCGACGAGGCAGCCTAGTCACTGTCTGCCTGCAGAGGCTTTGCTGAGCTGCTTTGGGCTCCGCCCAGTTGCCATGTGAACTTCCCTGCAGTCCTGTTTATACGGGTATAGTTAGAACTGCCTCTGCCATGGCGGCCCACCTCTATAATGGTGGACTCTCTCTGTAATGGCGGGCTGCCTTGGCAATGGTGGGCTGCCTAGGCAATGGCAAACTACCTCCGTAGTAGTGGACTGCCTTGGTAATGGTGGACACCCCTCCCCCCACAGAGCTGGACTGTTCTGGGTTCAGCTGTGCTTGCTGTGAAACTCTCAATCCAGAGCGTTTCCAATTGCTGTTTTATTGTGGGGGGTGGGACCAGCCCAGCCTGATCATCTGGCTCCCTCCCTCTAGCCTTTTTTTTAGTTGAACTGTCGACTATCTCCCCAGGTGTTCCAGTCGCCTGTTGAAAAGGCGCTGGGGATCTGTGTGATTTCCCGTGCAGCGACCCACTGCACTGGCTGAAACAGCGGCGCTGAGATTCATGGCATTTTTTTGCCCCGGGAATCGCGTGGTCTGGCTCCCCTGTTTCAGTCCCCTTTTTAATCAGATGAATGGGTGACTCTGCCTTCCCGGAGCTCCAATCGCTAGCTAAAATGGCGCCCAGACCCGTGTGTTTTGTACAGAGCACCACCACGCCAGGGCGCCAGCAAAACAGCTGTGCCAGCCAAAACAGCTGTGCAGGCGAAAACGGCTGCACCAGCCAAAACAGTGGCGCCAGCCAAACCAGCTGTGCTGGCGACCCATGGGGCTCCTCCGCCTGGGAATCTCCTGGTCTGTGGGCAACAAAAATCCATCTGGAAATGCGGTGTCCACTCACCCTCCACGCTTTCACTGGGAGCTGCAATCCTGAGCTGCTCCTAATCGGCCATCTTGGATCCCTCTCAACACTTTTGCCCATTTTTTGATGAGGTTATTTGTCTTTTGCTCGTCAAGTTATTAAAATTTCTTATAGATTTGGAATTAGACCTTTGTCAACTGCATGGTTTGCAAATATTTTCTCCCATTGTGTAGATCTGTTTACTCTGTCGTTAGTTTTATTTTGCTGTGCAAAAGCTTTTTAGTTTAATTAAACCCCACACATCAATTTTGGGTTTTGTTGCAATTGCTTTTCAGGGAGGAAGATATTTTATTTTTTTAGAGAAAGAAGGAAGATAACAAATGGAATAAGATTTTGAACTTGGTATAAATGGGAAGGTATACTTTCTGAACATAGGAGAAAGATACCGTATGCTCTGAGACTGACAGGGAGAAGGGGGCAGGGATTACTGGTGTCTGAAGGTACAAGAACAGGAAATAGAGTGAGTTCATGCTTTGTTTATTTTGTCGATTAAGTAGGAGGCAAAATCATTTGTGAATTGTAGGAAAGGAAGGCAAGGTAATTTGCCCCAAGGGTTTTGAGAATGGAAAGTTTTGGAATGGCTGTTTACAATTGGATGTGAGATAGCCAAGTAGGGCCAAGGAGTAGTCAGCTGTGTGGTGTGGAGTCACATTAATTTAACAAGCATTTCCTGAATTCTTGCTACATGTCAAGCACTTGGCTAGGCTCTGGAGATACAGAGATGAAAGATCTGGTCCTGGTCCTTGGGAGTTTACAGACATGTCAATCATTATTTACCCTGTGGGTACTGCAATGGCAGCTGAGAAGAGGAATGTCTTTCTCAGCTTGGGTAGGAGACAGAAATGGATATGTTTTCCTTGAGGGCGAGCTTCTTAGACCCTCTTAAGTGCTACAAGATCATCTTGTTTTCAAGCAAATTAACATCAGAATATTCTTAAGGTCTAAGTTGTGCACTGAATGGCATCTGACAGTACAGTAGGAAATTAAAACACAAAATCTAAAAATAATGAACACCAAAATCTTAGGCAGAGTCTTTCAGTTGTTAGTGACGAAAATCCAAAGTAAATTAAAGAGACGAAAAAAATTGAAATTGTTGATTGACACCATTGCAACAATCTAGAAATCACTTTTGGTTTCAGAAATGGCTACATTTAGGGGTTTAAATAATATCAACATGTCTCCATCTTTCTAGGATTTTGAGAAGGAGCCTCCTCTATACTGCAACAGTTTCATATCATACACCTATAAGCCTGTGCATTTCCCTTTGAGAAGGTGAGAAGGAAAACTTTCTCTTTTGCTACAGCTACGTGGCAGAACTTTGAGTCCCAGGTTCAGGAAAGCTGTGTTCTCTGTCCAATCTGCCCGCTGAATCTGATGAGAACATTTTGCCTTACCATTATAGTTTCAAAAAATATCCTATTTTATATTTTTTAAAAGTTTGGGGTAACACTATCAAATCTACAATTAAAGCTTCATCTTTATTAACAAAATAGCCACTAATTATCCGAACATAATTCTGAATACATACCGTGTGCAATTCTAGTGTTGAGAGTTAATAATTTAAACAGAAGAATACAAAAATATACATTAGAATCTTAGATGCAGATATAGGCAAAGTCATATTGCTTGTTTGAGAAAGAATTTTTGTGTTATATAACTTGGGATAGATAAAGCATTATAAAACCTTCAGTGCAGGGTCTTCCTTAACATTCAAATGTGCTGGCCTGTTAACTGAGATGGTTAAGATTTTTAATGAAATGTAATCCAAATAACTATTAAACACTTTTCCTAGTTTTGTTTAATACTTTCAGGAAACTATCTGATCATGAAAATATGTTTCTGAAGCAATTTTTTTAAGAAGTTCAGACGTAGTCACATGAGGCTAATCTTAGACTATTTAAATATATTATAAGCAAGAGAATTGATGTTTTGGGAAGCTGAGAAAATAATGTATATATGTTTTATGTAATCATTAAGAATCATTTTGGTGTACCCTATTGCATATATCTGATTTCTGTACTCCTTTTTTTGGTTAGAATAATGACCACAATAGCTATAAAACATTGCTTTCTTTACCTAGTTTATTTCAACTTTGTTATATCCTCATTTGCATTCATCTGTAGTTGAGCAATTAACATTATTATTTGTGTTGCTCTTAAGTAATAAAATATTATCCCATAAACTGTGCTTTAGGTAGTCCAGTTTTATTACTATGATTAATAACTATGATAATAATTATTATTTGTACATCATTTAACATTTTTGGCATAAGAATTCATCACCACAATAAAAGCAATGAACATATTCATGCACTGAGCATTAATAATGTTTAATGCTCGGATTTTGAAACTATGTTAGAGAGCAGTTTGAAGGATGAAAACATCAAGATTGTCACTGAATAGGAAATAAATGTCCTGGTATGGAAGACATTAAATAATATAAAAAGTTTACTTAGTTTCTGCACAACCCAGGGTAAAAAAATGAAAGCTTATGACTCAGTCTTTGCAGTCAAAATATCTCCTCCCCTCCTAAATGGTCTCAATTAGGTAAGGTTACCATTGTGGTCATCACATTTTTTAAAGATCAGGGCATTCTGCCCTCTAAGTTTCTGGCCGGTAGTTGAAGCAATGTAAAACAAAATAAGCACCATTGTTACATAAGCACTGCATGTAGACAAGGTATATTTAGCTTTGTAGGTAGTTCAGAATACTAAATATTAGAATATGAAGACTAAGAGTCTGGGGATATTTTTTTAAAGAACTGTTTCTGAACAAAACCACAGCAAAAATTAAGGATTGGTGCTTACAATACAAAGAATGATAAGCAACATGCATTAACATTTTACTGAAGATATTTTCTTAGTAACAACTCTATATGGACGACCCCTGGGCTCTTTAAAGTGGTATGCAGATGTAGAAAGACTGACTAGGATGCCTTGGTATTTTTCAGGGCAGAAGGAAGACAGAGAGACAAAAGATTGCTGACCTATAAAGGGCTCTAAGTGGAAGTCCAAAACTCACTTTTTCCTGTCTCATCATTGAGATTGTGCTTTTCATTCATAGTTTAACCTTCTTTACTCAAGATGGTAAAAGAGCAATAGGAAAATCTGGGGAAAGAAAAATATGGGTAGGAATTCAAAAATTTATCTATGAATGAGGTAGGAACACAGCATTCATGCTGTGTAGTCCAGCACATTCAGAAGTGACCTCAAATTTGGTCCTGAGATTTCTGGCAGCAAGCAAAAAGAAAGAAGGCAAATCAGTTACAGGTGTCACACATTTCATAAGATCAGAGTTGTTCTAGGGAAGCAAAACTCTTCACTGACACTAAAGGGAGACATTTCTTCTGTCAGTTGTTTTATAGTTAAGGAAATGGTGGCTCCTCTTCCTTGGACTCCAGTGTTAGGGAGAATCTTCTGATTTCCTAGAATATTGAATAAAAGGTGGAAATCTCTTAATGATATTGTAAAAGGTAAAAAAATTTGCCAACATCATTTTTATCTCTAGAAAAATGCTTTTGACATTTGGAATTATGTTAAGAATATGTTATTTTTTCCAGTGCTACCTAAATACCAGTAATAACCAAGATGCTATCAAACTATGGATATCAGTGATATTTAACATGTTTCATGCTATTTTGCAGGTCTTGAAGTGCATTCACATAATCACTTCAAATTTTTATAGTATTTCTGCAGAGTAGATAGCATTATCTCTGTTTACAGTGGTTTGCCTACTGGTTTGAGGTCAAGGGACTTGCTTGAACTCAGAAATAAGTGGTATAATTGGAACTTAACTTAAACATAGAAGCTAATTTTTAAAATGTTTTTCCCACTACAGAAATTACAGTTCAATTTTTCGAGGAAAATCTCCCACTTACCCATTTATCATAGGTATAGGCATGTCTTTTCAATACTTATTTTATATATTAGCAGCATCCTTTTATCTATTGCTGTAATCTTGATAATATGGAATAGGCTGGAGAATAATGGGCTTAATAAATTAACTACCATTTATCAAGTACTATATAATTTCATTTAGTTATTAGAATAGCTCTGTAAGGCAAGTACGATTGTCCACATTTTGCAGATGAGGAAACTGATGTGAAGAGAAATAAAATAGTAACATAGCTGATATGTAACAGAGCCAAAATTCTAAACAGGTCTGCCCAACTCCAAACCCTTATGTTTTTGATCAGCTTGGCAACTTTTATGATATACATCAAGGAAGTTTCCATGATGGTAGAGTTAATTAGGTTTAAGACCATTATTGCTCTGTCCTTACCAGGAAGGTTACAGAAAATATACCTTCCTGCACTGGCTGCTGGGTAAATGCTTACTTACTCTCTGGGGTATATTAATGTTGGCACACAGGGCAATTTTCTTACACCAGGCTGTGTACCTATATTCAAGAGCAGAGCTTTTGAAGTTGTCAAGGTAAAACTGCCATCCTGACATGCATTTGGTCCATAAAAGTGAATAGTGAATAAGTGTCCCTGCACATGGGACCAAGGAGACTGTCCCATGTATGTTGCATAGAACTTTAGAATGTTGCATAGAACTTTAGAATTCTGTACATTAACACCTTCTTCCTTCCCTTCTTTATGGCATTTGAGATATTAAGTGGATGCTGCCATTTTCAGTTCAGCTGGCCAAGGGAAATCATGGGTTTAGCAAGAAGAGAGTTAGTAATAGCAACATGTAACTATTCCCATCCACTTATACTTCCACACCTTCCATTTATTTTTGTGTTCATATTTGTTTTTTCAGGTACCATGGTAGGTGTTACAGTGAGTGCAAAATTGAGGGGAAAGATAGCCTGTACTTTAAAGGAATTTATGATTTAGCAGTGAGTGAAGAGGAAAGATAAGCATTTTAATTTAAAAAAGCCCTCCAGGCTCTATAAGCTAAATGGCCAAGAAAAATAGACCCATGAAGATTAAATGCATTAGTAAGCAGAGAGATACAAATGAAAGCAATAATAAGATGTCACTAAAGTGACCATAAATAAACTGGCAAGAGTTAGAAGACCAGAGAGAGCCAAATAATGGCAGTACTGTAGACATGTGGCAGCCAACATGGACTGCTGTTGACATTGCATAATGACGCAGACATTCTAGAGAACTGTTTGGCATTACTTAGGCAATAAGGTCACCTATTCCTATGACCCTGAAATTCTTCTCTTCGACATACAGATTAAGAAAATTCTCAAACAGGTCTACAGTGGTCAGATGTGAACATACTCATTTCTGGTGACCAGTAGTTGATTGTCAAAAGTGTGGAGAGTAATCATCATGCAATGATTAGAAGTTCCTGTGGCAACTTGGAAGGGTTGTAAAAACCAGCATGGTGCAATCAAGAAAGGAGCGTGAGATCTATCACAGAATCCAGTTACATAAATGAGAATGAATGTATAAAACAGTACATATTTTGCAAAAGTTATACTAAGTAGAATGGTTCCTATGGGAAGAGAGCCTAGAGATTGGGTTGGAATTACAAAGGAGCGTAAATATAACAGAGGGACTATCCATGAACCAATAATTATAATGTTCTGTTAAATAAGGAGTATGCTAAATTGAAACCTCTAAACTAGAAAAAACAAAAAACCTGGAAATTCAATGGGATAAGAGGTCACAACATGAAGAGTTCAGGATATATTTCATGAAGGAGGTGGCATTTGAGCTGTATCTTGAAGAATGGGTAAAATTTTAAACAGATATTGGGGAGGATAGGGAGCTGTCACAGGTAGGAAGTAGTGGAATATATGAAGAAAGCCTTCCACCAGGGAGGAGAGTCAGGGCCAGCGAATGCTTGACAATCCAGTGGCAAGGGACAAGGATTTATTTAAAAGAGGGGAGTTCACTTTGGTTGGAGCAGAAGGTATGTGTGAGGCAAAGTAAAGATGGTGAACAGTTATTTAGCTCTCTGTGTCAGGCATTGGCCTGAGTACTTTATGCATCATATCCCTCACAAAGGCCATATGAAATAGGCAATGTAGTCATAACCATCATCATTATCATCCTCATCATCTACTTCACAGATGAGTAAGCCATGTCTCAAAGAGGTAAATAACTTTTTCAGTCACGTTCCTGCAATTGCTAGAGTCATAAGCAACAGCCTCGGTGTAGCTCTTCCTCTACCATGACTCCTTTTCTCCAGGGATACCTCACACTTTTGAAAAATAGGGCCATTCTCTCTATCCCTGTCAATGTAGATGCAGAGGGGCTTGGTGGTGAAGTGGTTAAATAAGTAGAAACTCAGCCTTACACTAGGTATGGCTTTAATTACCCCATAGTACTGATTAGTTTGATAGCAAAAAGGGATATTTGAGAAGGAAGCTGCCCATATTATAAAGCCCTGCCTATGTAATAAAGGCCTTTTTGCTCATGTGTGTCTCATTGAAATGATGGAGGGCCTCTGCCAACATCAAGCTAAATAAGGAGAAAACATTTATAAGCACCCTTTTAACTCTGTTAGAGCTATGCATTCTGAAATCCCTTCAAGTAACAAATGGATAAGAACAAAAGGGGCAGAACTGGCCTTTCAGCTACAAAGACTGAGGCTCAAGCTTTAGGGAATCCTGTTTATGATACTGATTCGATATAAATTCCAAGCTTCTATGCGGTTAAACATGGGGGAAATGGCCATATCTATAAGGTAGGATTATGAGTCTCAAGCATTCTGAAAAGGAATTTTGGTCTTGTCATTCTGGTTAATGTAGGAATAGAATTTGCTTCATCAGCTAGGTGAACATTTAGGCCAATTGCTATGGCTATGTCTTAGAAAGTGACATTTGTGACATGAAAAACAATTAAGTATAAAAGCCCACCAGTGAACAATAAAAGCTAAAATGTCCATGTGAACGAATGTTTCAACACGTCTGTTTTTAATTTATGCCTTCCTCTTTCTTGCATCTCTACCCATTTCTGAAATTCTTCCCTTGCTATTTACACTTCAAAACCTCTGGGATTGGGCTTCCAGCACCTGCTATAGGAAGCAGAGATTATCCTGCTGAAAATATGATTTTACATGTTAAAATTTAAATTAATATTCCTTATTTAGTTCAAAAACAATATGGTTTAAAATCTAGCTATTCTAAAATATATGCAGCTCAATAAACGATAACAACTATAAAATTTTCACAAATAAAATATTCAAACCTGAAGATCTTGATAAAGGAATTAAAAAAATGAAGGCTACAACACACAGACTGAAAACAGGCTCTTCATAGTTTAGGGCTGGAAGACTCTGCCGTACATCTGTTTAACATCTTGCAGTTTGAAGAACCCTGCCTTGCAAAACCTTCTGTACCAGTGACACACAGAATAAAGGTTATATTATGACTTTCAGATGGAAACCTGCAAAAGTTTATCTGCTGGACTGCACCATTAACTCATGCTACTTTTGATTCTAACCGTTAAAAGGATTTTTCATTGTGCAAATTATAATGAACTTTTAGGTTTATGTCAGAAAGCACCAGAAAGAATTCTTACTTGGAGAGAGTGAACATGCTGTGGAATGAATAGAATGTTTTAGTCGTGATGTTCAAATGGAACTAAAATTCCCCCAATAGGGAATTTATAGAGTGCATTTTAATAATGAGTATATATGCCTATATATTGAGTTGGGAACAAAAGCACCACATTTGAAATATGAAAGTATCCAAACTTCCATCACTGCCAACATTTACTGAAAGTTTAGCTGAGAGAACAGAAGCCTATTTTCAGGTATGGCTTCACAAAAATGGTCATCTATTGATGTGGCAAAAATCATACTTGATAAGAAGGAGCTCTAGTTTGGAGTAATGTAATAGAAAAATTAGAAATCCCTTTTGAGATCATTTGGCTACCAGAATTGCATTGTCTTTGCTAACAATTTACTTGGCTTGGGTGAAGGTGGAGAGTTTTTTATTTTTTTTATTTTTTTTATTTTATTTTTTTTTAGGGCAGTTCTAAACACACCCGGTCTCCTCTGTTAAGCTGTCACGTGAATGTGCATTTTCTTAATTTGTAGGAAGGAGATACTTCCTTTTCCTCCACAACCCAGGAGACTTTACTGCCAGCCTCTGGCCCCTCTGTCTGCAGCATCCAGCACACAGATCCTATATATGCTGTGGGAAGCTCACTGTGCCGCAAGTGGGTGTAGGAGCAAAGGAGAGGTAGCATTTCCTTTAGAGACACACACACCCTCTGACCCAGACGAAGGAAAAATCTACTCTGCAGTGGGCTTGCTGCAAGGGACTTTCCATGTGCATTTTATTATGCCGAAGCTGACGGTGGTGACAAGTTCCACATTAGCTATCTGTCTTTTCTGAAATTTCACATTCTCTTCTTTTTGAAGAGAAAGTGCTGTAATACTCTATCGCTTGTGTAAACAGTGTCATTTAATTAGACGGTGTCCGTTTTCTCTTCTGTGCCATGAAAACTATCTTACCCTCACTCTGGGACCATTGTAGACTTTGCTTATGCAGTGATTACCTGAGCATTGGGGGGACAGTGGGGTGTACATATTGACATTGGTAGTAGCCAGCAGTTTTCACTAGGGAAATCAGTTTAGTATACTGTTATTAATTTGGTTTAGAAAATAGCTGCAGAGTGCTCAGACAAATAAGATGTAGCAGAACACATGGTGTTAGTTATTCAATAACTATCCTTCTGCAAAGGAAGCATGGTCTATTTCCCATTTGAGAAGGAGCTTACAAAAACTAGTAAATATGAAAAGAGGGCATTTACTATAATTTTATAGAATAGTTCTCCTCGTGTACTTATACAGCCCCCTCCTCCCCCCCCCCACACCCCCCAATCACATTCACACAACATGTCCACATAGAATGTATTCCCAGCTGGTATTAGCATAATCATTACCAGATTATAAACAAGCCTGTGGAAAAATAGCCTGAGACACTTAGATGGTTTGTTTTATAAATGAAGGTGGGGGGTGGAAAACCAGATATTTTTGGAACAAATTCCTCTCTCTTTAGAATTGATAGTTCAGCTCTCATAAACCTCAATTGATAGAATGGACCGAAGAGGTGGAGTTGAAGAAAGTCGTAACATATTTGGTATTCCTTGGTGAAGGTCAATGAAAGGTCTTCTATGGAGCTCTTCTGTTGGAAGAAGTCCTCATGATAGAAATGTTGAGCCTTCCTTTTTTGCTTTCTTACTGGAGCACACATGGAATACCTTTTTTTCTGGTTTAATATAGTTCCTGTTGGTCAAGATCTCTGGCTGTTTCTCCTTTCTCTGTTGTATTTTTCCTGGAGTTGACTAGATGGGAAATCCTGACTTAATGGCTAATTCCAAGTTGACTGCCAAGACCAGAAATAAAATATGATGTAAAATATGGGCTTACCTGAAAGCTTCTGGACATTAAATGCTGTTAGATCCAGTTTTCATTGTAAAAAGAACCCAAGACAAAGGAAGGAAAAGAATTTTATGAAAGTAAGCGTTGGTTTGTGTGTCCAGGTTCTAGAGATCAGACAACAGGCTGAAAAGAGATTTGGTGTGCCATCCTTTTTTCTTTCTTTCTTTTTCTGTTCGATTTTTACAGTTATGCAGAGAATAACTAAGTATGCTTTCCACAGAAGAATCATGGATGTGTTCTTTTAAACATCTGACTTTGGAAATACCCAGAGAACTGTGTGATGGGGATGGAGATGGCATTAATGAATGTGATTCAGACAGTGCACTCTCTGTGGGCTTATTGCATCTGTGGACTAGTGATTTGTTTGTAAGATTGCCTTAATTTGATCAGATAGGCTCAGTCATGTGTATCTATAAAATTAGAATCATATATCATGTGGATCACATGAAGTTCAACATCCAGGAAGATAATCTTCAAGCCCAGTACTCAAATGTCTTTCACCTTTGACTTTGAATTTCTGTTTGGAATCAATTCAGCAAGACTCTTTCTTCCTGCCCTGGCTTAGACTTAGACATAGGGCATCGTTACATGTAGCAGACCAATGGGAAAAAAATTCACACTTATCATACTAGCACGGCTGTTTGGAATACTGGAACCTCACTTTAATCCCTATATACTATCCTCAAATTGCACCAAGTGCTATGCTTATTTAATGTTACATTATCAATAAATTACTTGATATGAAGTAATTATACTCATATATTGGCTTTTTTCCTTCAGAAAGATAATTAGATTAAGACAAGCCTATTTCAAAGTAATGTGCCCATTTTTCCATTATATGTTTGCAAAGTTAATAAGGTAATTGATATTGTAAAGAGTTTGCCAAAAGTCAGGGCAGTTCCAGGCCTTAAAATCAAAGGCTGATGTCCAAAAGAACTTGCATAATGTATTATTTATTGAGCACTGATGGAATATTCAGTATAATATAAGACAACAAAATTAAGCCAATGTATTCACAGTTTGAATAAAAGCTTCTAAATATTTTTTCCTATTGATAGTAGAATCTTAGACTCATAGAAGGGAGAAGGACCCTGGAAGAGTTATGATCTATCAAACTCATAGTATAGATGAAGTATCAGAGGCTTAGGAAAGGGCAGTGACTTACCCTAGGGCATAATAGCCCAGCTGAAATTAGAACTCAGTCCTATTGATTTCCTGAAACTGACAATCTGCCCCTTTTCACAGATTCTACCCCAGGCCATCAACTCATCCTTTTTGCTCACTTTCTGCGGTATCTTTCTGGCTCAATATTTAGCCTCTGGCCTTCCCCAACTCTACTCTGCATGCCATTATAAGATTAACCTTCTTCAAACATAATTTTAATAATTTCTTATGTATTAGAGTTCTCCAGAGAAACAGAAGCAATGGGAAACTTAATGTAATGAGAGGTATATCTCCTCTCACTTTTGTTTCTCTGGAGAATGCTGACAAATACAGAAGAGACTAGTTATATGTATATGACTTATAAGAAATTGAATTATGTGATCAGTCCAAAGATCTGCAGTTGACAAGCAGGAGAGCCAGGAAACTGGTGATGTAATTCCACTATGAGGACCGAAGAAGACCAATGTCCCAACTCAAACAGCCGGGCAAGCAAAGTTCCCTCGTAGCCTCTTTGTCCCCCATTCATGTCTTCAGTTGGTTGGTTGAGAGCTGCTATACTTAGTTTGCTGATTCACAAGTTAATCTCTTCCAACAACAGACTCACAGTCATACTTGGAATAATGCTTGACCAAATGTCTGGGCACCCTGTGGCCCTGAGAAGTTTGTGCATAAAATTAACCATCATACCTTCCTTAAAAACTTATAATGGCTATGTCTTTTTGTTATTATTAAGTAGAGCATTTTATTTATTTCAAAACTTTTTTTATGGACTTATTGTATCTAATTTTGGATTCAGAGTGAGGAGAAGGGAATGCTGACATTTAGTTTCAGATTGTTCTGAGATACTGAGATTATCTTTCAGCTTTTATTTTTTTAATTATGAAAAATATAAATGCATGCTATAAAAATGCAGATAATAGAGATAAGCAAAAGAAGGAAATAAAAGTTTTCCTTAATTCAAGGATCAGAGGTAACTTCTCTTTATAGCTTTTTAAAATTTTGTGTATGTGTAGTTTTGTAAAATATTATTCTGATACATTATCATTTTTTATTCACATACATATACCTATGAAAGGATTCTTTTTAATCATTTTAATGTATTTGCTTTATGCATATTTTATAGTTTATTTAATCCAGTGTTGAATATCAAGATTGCTTATAATTTATGCTGAGATACAGCTTTTTACATAGAGCTTTGCACATGTCTGATTATTATTTTGGAACAAACTCTTAAAAGTGAAATTTTTATTTTCCTCATCATTTCAACTCTTAATGATTTTGTCTCCTTTTAGCCTTATAATCTTAGATATATTTTCTACAACTTTTTAACACAAGTCTTTCATTTAGTGACCTCAGTTTTATACTGTTTTGCATTCTTTACTTTTTGCATGTTTTAGTATTAATCCTACTTTTTTTCTTTCTTTTTTAAAATTTTTATACTGTTTGTGTCTTGTTTTATTGCCCAGGCCAGAGTGCAGTGGTACAATCATAGCTCACTGAAGCTTTGAACTCCTGGGCTCAAACGGTCCTCCTGCCTAACCCACTGCATAGCTGAGACTACAGGCATACCCCATGGCGCCCTGCTAATTTTTAAAACTTTTTAACATTTTTGTAAGACAGGTCTTGCCTTGTTGCTTAGGTGGGTCTTGACCTCCCAGCTTCAAGTGATCCTCCTGCCTCAGCCTTTTTAATTGCTGGGATTTCATGCATGAGCTATGACATCCAACCTTTTTTTTCTTTAGTAGACTACTTTTTAGAGAAGCTTTAGGTTCACAGAAAAATTGAGCAGTAGGCACAGAATTTCTAATATATCCCCCCGTGTCCACATATCCATAGTGTCCCCTGTTATCAACATCCCCCACCAGAGTGGTACATTTGCAATAATCAGTGAACCTACATTGACCTATCCTTATCATCCCAAAGTTCATTGTTTACATTGTTTACATTGTTTAATTGCTCACTCTTTGTGTTGTACATGCTATGGACTTAAAACAGTGTATAATGACATGTATCATATCCATTAGTGTATTATCATATAAAATAGTTCCATTACCCAGGTTTGGTGGCTCACGCCTATAATCCCAGCACTGTGGGAGGCCAAGGCAGGCAGATCACAAGGTCAGGAATTCAAGACCAGCCTGGCCAATATGCTGAAACCCTGTCTCTACTAAAAATACAAAAATTAGCCAAGCGTGGTGGTGGGCGCCTGTAGTCCCAGGTACTCGGGAGGCTGAGGTAGGAGAATTGCTTGAACCTGGGAGGCGGAGGTTGCAGTGAGCTGAGATCACGCCACTGCATTCCAGCCTGGGTGACAGAGCAAGACTCCGTCTCAAAAAAAAAAAAAAAAAAAAAAAAAAAAAAGTTTCATTCCTCTAAAAATCCTCTGGCCCCTCCTATTCATCCTTTCCAATCTCCAGACACCTAATCCATGCCTTTTTATCTGTTTATTGAAGGGAAGTATCGTATTTTATATTTTTGTATTGAGTTTTTAAGTAAACATGAAATAATTGATTTGAGTGTACTGCTTAATAACCACCTTGTTACTCAGAGGTCCTCACTGAGCTCTTTTCTTCGGCCCACTATATTTAAGTGGGCATGCTCTTTGCCCAACGGATTCGCCTCAGATCTCCTCCTGATGGTTCTCTTGGAACACTTGTGATTGTATGGATTACAACCTTCTTGTTCTCCTATTTCTCACCCTATTCAGTCCTTAGTGAGGGTTTTGGCCTTTGCATTGAAAAGCTGATTTCTGGTATAAGAGGATTAACTATGTTTTTGCTGAATATAAAATTCTGTTTCTTTCAAGGGAGACTTTTATGTGTTATTAGGTCTGATAGTACACTTTCTGTATACTTAGACAATGAATTATGAATAGAAAATATTAAAAATAAAACTCCTTTGTAATGACTAGGAATAAACAGTAAGTCCTGGAATAATGACTAACTTTAATTGAATGTCAAATTAGCTAACCTTAAAGAAATGCAAGCATTTGGCTGAAACTGTCTAGGAGGAAAACAAAGGTGGAGAAAACAGTGTACCTCCGCCTTAGGAGTTTATTATCTAGTTTGAATATTGGACACACACAACTTTCTAGTATGTCAGTTTTCAGTGGTGATATAGTCAGGCATTGGCATAACGTGGTTGGAACATAAGGGCAAGAACAGTTATTGTGACTGATTGGCCCAAGGAAAGATTCATTGAGAAAAAGACATTTGAGCAGGGCCTTCAATGATAAATATGATTTAGGTGTGTGAGTTGTGGAACGTAGGTTATAAGTGTGGAAATAGCATGAGGAGGCATCATAGACATTTGAATATACAGAATTGTTTCTGAGTCATTGAAGAGTCTTGTGTAGCAGAATAAAAAGATGAGGGGAGTGGGGAGTGGTCAGGGGAAGATAAAAACTGGCAAGGTAGTTTGGGGTCAGATTCTGAGGCATATTCAGTGCTGCCTTAGAACAATTCAGAATTCATTTCATAGGCAGTGGAATGTAACTAGGAAAGGATTCTGAGGAGGTAGCATGGTTGGGTTTATCTCAGGATAATTACTCTAACTTTGTCACAAAATATAGATTGCAAGGGCTAGACACTGGAAGCTTACAGAAGGATTGGGAGACTTTACAAACAATAGTTCAGGATAGCAACAATCATAAATTGTTATCTATGCTGGTGGTTCTACCACCTGATGAAGGAACTCTAAACAGTCATAAAATTGTTATATATGCTGGTGGTTTTACCACCTGATTAAGAAATTTAATCAAATTAAAAGCTTCCTGGATCTTATCTGTGACTTTTGTCCTCTTCCTTTATGGGATGTGAATGCCTTCTCTTCTGCTATTGGTTATATCTCTTCACATAGGGAAGGAGTGTTTGTATTGTCTTCAGTGTTGCTAGTGTTACTAAATATTCCTGTTACCTAACGATCCAGAATTGTTCTTCCCTGGAATACCTTGTCTTTCACGAGGTTGTGTTTGCTTTCTGACACCAATTCTGCTCTATCTTATTTTTTTGTCTTCTTGTACAAGAAAGCAGGAGGAGAGACAGAGTCCATCAAGAACTGTTTATGCCTGCTTGGGTAGAGGAGAGCAGCCGCACATTGAAGCATTTGTTATACATAAGAATATCCTTTCAGGGCTCTTATCCTGAGACTTATAACCAAAAGCAATTTATTTCAGAACAGTGTAATCATATGCTATGACAAAAGCATGAACTAAATGTACTAAATAATTATTTGAACATTTAAAACAAATATGAATATGCTTCCCTTTGTCCACCAGTTTTAATTCACTTAGCAAGTTATCCCTAGCCACAATAGCCATTGTTATTTTCTTTTTCCATTTTGCTATCATTGTCTCTTGTGCTGTGTTGCAAGGGGCTCTAGATGTTTTTCAGGATTCATATACATTTCACCTTTGTTCATCAGGATCCATTTACTATATTAGTAAAACTCTCCCCTTCTGGCTACAAAATCTTACTGCAGCACTTTCTTTTCTTCTTGCCTTCTGTTTTATTCATTTTATCTGTTTGCTTTTCCCTTGTCTTGTCAGGCCCCTGTGGCAGCCTTCTCCCCTGCCTGCCCTCAGGCAGCAGTGTGCCATGTCTTTGCAATGCCTTGTTGCTCAGGGGCCCTCACTGAGCTCTTTTCTGAGGCCCTCTGTGTTCAAGTGGGCATGCTCTTTGCCCAACAGGTTCTCCTAGGACCTCCTCCTCTTGGAACACTTGTGATTTTATGGATTACAACCTACTTGTTCTCCTATTTCTCACTCCACCCTTTGGTGAACTCCTCAGTGATGGTTTTGGCCTTTGCACTGAAAAGCTGATTTCTGGTATAAGAGGCTTAACTACATTTCTGCTGAATATAACGTTCTGTTTATTTTCCTTTGGGATATCCTGTGTCTTTTGAGGGAGAGAATTGACTTCCAGGCTGAACACTACCAAGAATTCTATCCTCTGTAAACATACTCAACCTATACTCACATATAACTTTAAAACATCTTTAAGCTGTCTTTCAAAGTTTGTAAACAGAAGAATGGCTTAGTTAAATCACAGGGAAGTATACAATCTAAAACAGACAGAAAGAGAAATAAATATATATTGTGCTCAGTCATAATAAACATTGACAGTTCAGGCTGAAGTATATCCATCATTCACTCAACATATACCCATGGGCACCATATGTGATCACCCCTATGGATGGAAGGCAGTACAAGGCATACTCCTTGTCCACAAGAAGGGACCGTTC
This sequence comes from Ateles fusciceps, assembly GCA_036589455.1. Taxonomy (NCBI): domain Eukaryota; kingdom Metazoa; phylum Chordata; class Mammalia; order Primates; family Atelidae; genus Ateles; species Ateles fusciceps. The sequence goes on along the minus strand of JAZHEH010003329.1, from coordinate 9,258,517 downwards.
AGTTAGAGAGACAAACATAAACTTGATGACTGATTACAATGTGGTAGGACAAGTGTCATAATACAGCCATGGAAAAATAATCTTGAAGACACAGATAAGAGATTGAATAATTCTGACCAGCACAGGAAGCTGGTCCAAGGCAGGGGTGCTGAGTCAGCCAATCTGAGGAAGACAGAGTGAAATGAAGGGGCCTTCACAGGTCAGCATTGTACTTGACTTGCAAGCTATGAGAGGCTCCCTTCAGCTCAATTACAGAGTCTATCAGACTCATCAAACTTGAGCTACATCATCTTGGAACGCTTGATCAAACTTTAAGGATCCTGATTTTCTAGAGAACAAAAGCATCTATGAGGTGCCAGATAATTGTCTTGAGACTTCATAGGTCACCATTCCCCATGTTGCAGGACACTCCCTTAACAGTGTGACAGGAAGGCAGCAACATCTGTTTCCATGTGACTACACCGTGATACATTGAAAGGGACAGGCGGTGGTTTAGTGCAGCCTGCGACTTGTGAGGAATTTCATATGGAGAGAATTCTACTCTGTGGTTCTGAAATTAGGAAAGAGAGGAAGTTGCTTTTATTACTGTGGCATGAGAGGCCCCTCTGCCCTCCATACCTCTTTTTCTAATTTGTAACCATTTCCTGACTGCCGTTCCTGTTGCATGCTTTTTTCATAAGTTACCCCATGCTTACATCAGTTAATGGCCAGGGCTGTACTCTCTGAGCCTGGAGCGGAGTCCCTGCACCTGGGCTCACACTACTAATAGATCACCCAGGGCCTGGTGATGGCCTGCGAGGACAGCTGGAATGGCTCAAAACTCCCCCCCCCCCACCACCAACTCATCTGTCATGATTACCATGCGTTGGGGGTTTGCCTGGCTTGTTCCACTCATTTCCTTTGTCAGCATGACTAAGATCAAAGTGCAAGTAGGATACATAAATGATAACCTAGAACTTTGCCCAAACACATAGGCTACGATCTGGGCGACATCTTCCATCATACTTTCCCCCACAGGCACGGAAGGAAAAGGGCAAATTATGTTTAAGTATAGCCTTTCTTGCCCAGCCACTTTCAGCCCACCATCCCCACCCCCCACCTCCCCAGCTTTGTTTCCTGAACCCATCATAGTTGTATTAATCAATTGGTTCAGGGATTTGAGATTTCCTGACCTAATCACAGGATTGGGGAAATCCTGATTTCTGTTTATATGAAGCTGTGGCTGTGATTGCAGACCTTGTACCTGGCTGAGCTTGCATCTTTCATTCCCTATTCAGAGTGTGAGATGGTTCTGGCCACTCTCCTGAAGACTGGGACTGAATGATCTTTGCATGTCTGTTGAGCAGAAGATAATTTACTTGCAGAATATATTTTGTTTAAAATAATACTGACAAAAAGTGTTCAAAATGGTAACAATAGCTTATGGAAATATTTAGGAAGTTAATAATTACTTTTGGAATTGTGTTCCCAATTCAAAAGCAAAATACCTTGCAGTGTTTCTGAGTTTACTTTTGTCATGCTGTATATGTTCTCTCTTCAAAATGAATACTGATGCATTAAAGAAAGGATGAGATGAATTTGGGGTATGGGTGCAAGTTAGGGAACTACTGGGGAATTAACTAAGAATTATTCCTTCTGAAAATAATATTCAGATAACACAAAGGGTATTTAGTTAGCAAAATGTATATGATCACTGGATTGATGTTGTCTTTGAGAGCTGCATTATACAGAATAGACATGGAAAGTTGAGGTTGAATGATGTAGCCCTCGGTCAATGCCATTGCACATGCATGTTTTCTCTATCGAGATAATTTTTTATTTTTTATAATAATATATGAGAATTTCTCCATGAATTTACAGAAATCACAGCTAATTCATGTGATTTTTTTCTAAGTATAGATATCTATATATTTATCTATATCTGTATATGTCTACCCTCTACACACATACTGACAATCATTAACTGATAGTATAAAGCTAAAAATGTAGACTCTTTCCACACCATCTATGTCCTTTCCTAAGCTGCCACATTATATGTGTGTGTGTGTGTGTGTGTGTGTGTGTGTGTGTGTGTGTGCGCACAAGCTGTACTATGTTTCAAATGTTCTATTTTTTTCCCCCAGAAACTATTGGTGCATTTTGGAAATATTGAGAATGCCCCCATGCTAGCATCCCCCCATATCAGATAGTGGAGCAGCCCTGCCCTGGGAACTTAGACAACTCAGATTAGATCTTCCCAGTGGGCTAACCAGGCACCTAATGTCTTTGTATTTCATCTTCCTCACCTGTAAAATGACTGTCTCAAGCAATGACATTTAGGAGGATTAAATTAAAAGAGCTAATGTGTGAAGAAAATTGCTTAGTGCATTGAACTCTGGCTGTGGGGTCTGCAGATCTGGATTTGAATCCTGGCTTTTCTACTTAAAAGCTGTGTAACCTTAGGTGATGCATTTAATTCTCTGTGCTCAGCAATAAATGTTGTAAGGCATATAATTGGCATAGTACCTGACACATTATAAGCACTCAATAAACACTTGATATTAATGTTAAATTGTAATTCTGTACAGATGATAACTTTTTTTGATGAGCTGATAAGAAGACAATACCGACCTCTGATGGTGGATGGTTTCCCTAAATGTAACAACAATATAGAGAGTTTAGTGGCATGTAGATTGTCATTTTGTTCATTCATAACCTGCCAACTTGTTAGGGAATGAGTGTAATTGTAAGTTTAAGCTAAAAGTGTGATTGGATGCATTTGTCTTAAAGACACCTGGAATCATTTAGCTCGTCCATGTTTTAGAACACTTCTATGGTAAATGTGAGAGTTAAACAGCATTGTATAGTTGCAGCTTCTCTTACTATGTTTTATTGTGTTGATAATTTTACAGAAGAGGTGTGTTTCATTTATTGCTATCTACAGTCTGCATAAAAATGTTCCCTTGACTTCCCTTAGACATGTGTTTGTCATATGCTTAATTTATGTCATATATGTCAGAGTTTCTCATATATTTTCCTCCTATCAACTGTTGTACTTCTGAGCCTAACAGATTTTACCTCTTCCAGCATCTCTCCTTTCTAATCCATTTTGCAAAACTTGACAATCATTTACCTAAAGCATGACTTCTGTTTATTTCACTCCTCTGCCTAATGTTTCCTTATCCTGACCTTAATGCCTGTCCCCCACAATCATACATTCATTTCACCGTTCTGCATATCCTGGCCCATGAAACTGCTATTCCTTCATAAATTATACTTTAATATATTCATGGTCACTACTCAACAGTTTTTGTGTAGGAAATATCTGGTGTCCTATATAGTATTTGACATATGATCTCAAAGTAGTGCAGCCTGCCCTCATTCTCTTTTGACCAGTATTTTCTGAGGCAGTGTGGGTATTTATGAGCCCCCAGAGCTGGACCAGTTTCCAAAGAAAATGGAAGATCAAGAACTCCGAGAACTTCTAGGAAATGGATGGGAAGATGGCCAGCTCTCGATGGTCCAGGCTGCACTCTCTGATCAATGAAACCCTTCCCTATCTGTCGTTTTCTTTTTCTCACTGAATGGGCCACATGGAATTCTGAGCTCAAGCTTGTTGTTCACAGAAGTCTGCTCTTTGGATGACTGTCCCTTCAACTAGTCTAAACTTCCTTCTCATTCCTGAGTGTTATTTACTCCAGACCAGGAGTGTGGGAGTGTGATGCTGGGCAGGCAGCCTGGTTCCAGGTAGCCTGGTGCATAGTGCTCAGTTGAGCTTTCACAGGCTCAGGATCTTGGATGTGGTGAGAACAGTGTCTCTCCAACTTAAGCAGGCATCAGAGTCTCCTGCAGGGCTGGTTAACACATAGCCTGCTGGACCCCACTTCTGAGTGTGATTCAGAAGTGGGATGTATGGTATGGGGCCTGACAATGTGTATTTCTAATACTTTTTGGGGATCTCGTGACAAATTCCAGATATTCCAACAACATTGTAAGGAAGTACAATATTGCTGAGTGGTATGATTATGAAAGTGCTCGATATCTTCATATCTCTGTGTGGCTGCTCATGTTTGAATGTTCTTGTAGGCTTTCCCCCAGGTCTTTCCATTACAACATCTAGATCAAATACTACTTATTTAATGATGTTTTTGTGACTCCTTTAACCAGGGCATAAAACATTTGCTGTTACTCTTCTCTCTACTTCTTAGCAATGTATTTTCTCCTTTTATAATATTTATCACCATGTACCCTACATAAAGTATGCCTGTCTTTCTGCCAATACATAATCTCTTTGAAGGTGAGTGTATTGGTCTCATCCATCTTGCTTCTTTGAATGCTTGGTACGGTGCCTTATATGCAATACATATTGTTGGCCTTGTGCCCAGATCCCTTGAGTCCACTTTTTCACCTCTGTAAGTCTATCTGCCACCTTTAGCACACTTTGTTCCTAACAACTTGAACTTGTAACTTTCTCCAGAGGACTGAACTTGAATACTGGAGCCACTTCACTCAGACATATGGAAATCTGGGATTGTCTAGAAGTTTGTCTCCACAGCAGAGTTATCTGCAGTGTTATGCTGCAGAGTGGTGCAGCAGTATGAAGGCCCTGTTTCCTTGCCTTGAGATGGACACACTACAGCTTTCTGCAGGATCAGGCTGAGGCAGATCCTTCAAACTCTTGTTTAGATTCTTCCCCTTCTCTGCCCCACTTACCTTATTCTCTTAACTGATTTCTTCTGGGAGCACTTCCCTAATAAATCGCTTGCACACAAACTCTTGTCTCATGGCCTGCTTTAGGAGAACTAGCAGGTGTTGTGTGAATATTTGTAGAATGAATGAATGCTTGAAAAGGAGTGTAGCATAATAGGAGCGTGGATTCTGTAGCCAGACTGCCTGAATTTAAATCCCAGTTCTACCACTTAGCAGCCATGTGACTTTGAATAAGTCATCTAACTTTTTGTGCTTCAGCTTTTTTATTCATATACTGAAGCTAAAATAGTACTTTATATGGGGTTGTTACGAGGATTAACTAAATTAATAGTTTTAAAGCATTTGGAACAGTTTCTGGCACATAATAAGTGGTAGTTAAGTGTTTGCAAGAATAAATTAAAAATAAATGCATTGAATGACATTAAAAACATAAGTAAATGGAAAGACATCTTGTGATTATGGATTGGAAGACTATATTATTCAGATGATGCTACTACTCAAAGTGATCTCCAGATTTAATGCAACCTCTATCAACATCCCACTAGTGTTTTTTACAGAAATAAAATATCCATCTTAAAGTGACTTCAAATAGCCAAAACAATCTTGTAAAGGAACAAAGGTGGAAGATTCAGACTTCTAAATTGCAAAATTTACTTCAAAGCTATAGGAATCAAAACAGTATGGTCTGGCAGAAGGACAGGCATATATAGACTAGTGTAATAGAATTGAGAGCCTGGAAATAAACCCACATATATGGGGTAAAAGCTGAATTTTAAGCTAGGTGCTAAGACTATTCAATGAAAAAAGGAAAGTCTTCAACAAAAGTGCATGGAAAACTCATCTCCACATGCAAAAGCATGAAATTGTATCCTTACCTTAAGAGATAAAGATATAAAACTCTTAGAAGAAAACATATGGGGAAATCCTCATGACATTGGATTTGGCAATGATTTCTTGGATATGACACCAAGGACACAGGCAATGAAAGAAAAAATAAACAAAGTGGACTTCATCAAAATTAAAAAATTTTTGAACATCAAAAGACACTATTAAGGCCAGGCATGGTGGCTCATGCATGTAATCCCAGTACTTTGGGATGCTGAGGTAGGTGGATTACCTGAAATCAGGAGTTCAGGACCACCCTGGCCAACATAGTGAAACCCCATCTCTACTATAAATACAAAAATTAGCTGGGCGTGGTGGCTTGTGCCTATAGTCCCAGCTACTCAGGAGGATGAGGCAAGAGAATCGCCTGAACCCAGCAGGCAGAGGTTGCAGTGAGCCAAGATCACACCACTGCACTCCTGCCTAGGTGACAGAGCAAGACGTTGTCTTAAAAAAAAAAAAAAAAAAGACACTGTCTTGCAAAAGGACAACTCACAGAATGGAAGAAAATATTTGTAAATTATACATCTGATAAGGTATTAAGAACCAGAATATAGAAAGAACCTCTATCAGTCAACAACAAACAACTCAATTAAAAAATGGTGAAAGGTCCAGGATAGACATTTTTCCAAAAAAGATAAACAGATGAAAACAGGTCAATAAGCAGATGAAAAGATGCTCAGCATCATTAGTCATTAGGGAAATGTAAGTCAAAACACAATGAAAAACCATTTCACACTCATTTGATGGCTATTACAAACAAAACAGCAAACCAGAAAATAACAGGTTTTGATGAGGATACGGAGAAATTGGAACCCTTGTGCAATGTAGGAATGTAAAATGGTGCAACCTCTGTGGAAAACAGCTTAGTAGTTTCTCCAGAAGTTAAATATAAAATTATTGTAAGGTCTATTAATTCCACTCCTGGGAGTTACTCCCAGAAGAATTGAAAGCAGGAACACAGATACTTGCATACCAATGATCATAGCAACATTAGTCACAGTAGCCAAAAGATGAAAACAACTCAAATGTCTGTCAAGGATGGCTGGATAAACAAAATGTAGTATGAATGAAATTCTGATATATTTTACAATATGGATGAACTTTGAAACATTATGCTAAGTAAAATAAGTAGGGGCAAAGGACAGATATCATTAGAATTCCACATATATGAGGTTCGTAGAATAGGCAAATTCATAGAGATTGGAAATAAACTGGAGGTTACCAGGCTTCTGGTGGTTGGGTGGGGGAGCAAAGTGAGAAGTTATTGTTTAATGAGTAAAGAGTTTCTGTTAGGGATGAGTAAAAGTTCAGGAAAAGTGGTGATAATTGCACAACATTGAGAATGTACTTAGTGCAATTGAATTGTATACTTCAAAATGTTAAAATGCAGATTTTATGTTATGTATTCTTTACCACAGTTTAAAAAAAAAAACATTAATTCTGGTCTTGCATTTTGTTATTCCTGCTCTGCCTCTAGGACTTTGATATAGGCATCACTAATGCTGCTTTTCTCTCTCATGAGGGGAAGTTCCTGTGAATTGCCTATGAGCATTTAAACAATGTGCTTGGATATCTATGAATTTTTTAAACATCCAATTAAGAACAGAGGAAAAAAGGCACTGTATATAAACATGAATAAATAAAGAAATAATTAGATTACTTGAAAATTAGGCTTACTCATAATTTGCAATAACCCTGTGAGTGCAGTGAGTCCAGTTTAATTATGGATACCATAAAGCAGTCTCAACATAGAGTTTTCTTCAGCTTTACTGCTTATGATTTTATAAAAGCACTCCACATGGGTCCACTTGGTTTGAGCTTATAGGCAAATTGGTCTCCAGCCATATGCTTCATCTCCTTATGTGTCACACCTCTCCATCAGAGCTGAAATGTTCCCTGAAGAGAAACTTTTTAAAAGCCCACAAACTCCAATTTAGCCTTGGCAATCACTGCGTTGTGGTGTTTGAGTGTTTTAGACTAAGTAATAAATAATGTTTTAAAACTTCCAATGTTGTATGTCTTATTTGTCATGCTGTTTGTATCTATGGGCAACAGCCCTGGACATGACAGTCCATGAAATGTGATAAAGTCACCCCAGTGGTTACGATTGTCCTACCTTTCCCATAGCCTCACATTTCCCTCATTTTAATCATAAATGGTGAAATGAAATGAAGAAGAAAGGGGACGAGAAAGTGTATTGGTTTGTGAGATAGTGTCCTTCCAGGAGTCAGTTGGTAAATCTGACTAATCTCTATAACGTTTACTCTGACACACTTTTGCATCTTTGTTTTCTATACTTGTATGTTATTATCTTAAAGACTTCTTGATTTTCATCTGGGAAGCCCAGTACTATGCATACGTGGGATGGAGAACTGACCCATTTAAGTATATGTCATTTATATGAAATTTCATTAAAGAGAATGCAATAGCAACAAAAGGCCAAATTCCATTTAACAAGAACTTTTGAAATTTTCACCACTGTCACACTTATTTCAAACAAAACTACTCTAAGTCTGTTCTGGATTAAGACAGTGTGTAAAGAGATAATACAATATGTTAAGCTAATGCAAAAGTTTTGGGCTCTGGATATGTAATGATATATTTTAACCTTTTCTATTTTGGATTCAGATCAGGTCTTCTGTTGTGGATCAATGGTTCCTAGGCGAAAGGGTAGTTTGCTATGAATCATCCTATTTAAAACATCTTGTTAGTAGTGGTTCTGTTCTTGAAGAGTGTAAATATAATACATCTCCCCACCTTCTCTGCATGGAGTTAACTATGACAAGAAATGAGTGGCCCTAAACATACAGCTAGATTTATCACATGAGTGTTTAGTCGACTCCCACTGGTTGAAAATCTGAGCATTTGGGAAGTGACACACATGCACATATATTTACATGCACACATCATATGCACATGCATACATGTTTTTCCCTCTACTTTTTGGGTGGAGAAACTTGCAGAAAATAAAATGTCCGGTGGACAGAGAGACAGTAAAAGGAATGGCCATGGGATAAAGGCAGCACAGAGATGTAACTTGTAAAACTAGTTTCTTCTTGTTATTTGCTTTTTCCACAGAAGACAGAGAACCATTCCTGCCTAGGGTTAATAATATTAGAGCATATTCCCTTATGGCAAACACAGAACTCCTGGAACATCTTTTAGGGATGATGTATCTTAAGGTGAAATCCGATACTCCAAGGATCTTAAGAGTCCTGAGTAGGCATTATACTGATAGAGACAAATTGGTTATTTCCACCCAACCCTCCAAACTTCACTGTTTGACTTTTTATTGAAAATTGAAAGTATGTCTTTATTTACTTTCATTGCAAAACTTGTATGATAAAAGTTTGTTGATGTACAGTGTATCCCCAGAGGAAAATTACTAGAACTAACAAGACTAGGAATATTTGTTTTCAAATGGATTTTTAAATTGACCTTGATAGTTTTCAATGTTTCTTAATTAGTGTTTGCAAATCTGCTGATTTTACGAAAAATCTGTTTCTTGCTGTATTAGAGTATAGCATCACAACAAAATTAGCATTCCATATGTTGTTTTGTTAAACATCCTTGGTGACTTTCTTTAAAATCCTTTGGGAAATGTTTTGAAATTTGTTGAAACAAACATGCAACAGTTGAAAATAAATGGTGATTATCACCACATTGTTCTTTCTTAAAAACATTGCCTGTGTTTGGACTTAGTAGAAATGCTATCACTGAACACACATCCTTCAGAAATTACTTATGAGTAGGTAAGGCCTAATATAAACCTTTTACACAGATAAGGAAAAGCAACTTGCTATAGAATTCTAGAAATGCCGTGATGCTCTGTGTAGTACATAACTTTACCAAAGGCTGGAGTGGCAAGACCCATGTATAAAAGCATTTATTAGATTTTTTTCCTTCCCTAAATGGAATGAGCAAATTCAGCTTCCTTTTCCTAAAATCTCCTTCAGTTCTCATAAGTAGAAACAGAGGAATGTATTTCATCTGAAATTGGAGAACTGGGTTGCATCTCATGGTAGTATCACTCATTTTTAACCACTTATTGAAACTGAGAGTCCTGTCTGTGTCTTCATTTTAGATTTAAGATTTAGTCAACAGGTATATTGAACATCCGTTATGTGCCAGGCATTGTGCTTGGGGCTAAAGTTGCTAACAGGAATAAGACAAAAACAGTGGATTCAATAACCCTACTTTGAGGGCATCATAACTCAACAGGGGAGATAACTTGAAGCAAAACAGGGCTTTGGGGAGGGGTTCAGGGATGATTCACCAGAGGTGGAGATGCTTAAGCTGAGTCTTAAAAGATGAATGTCAGTTTATCTGGTAGAGAATGCAGGATGTGTCATTCCACACTAAATGACTGAGGTGTAAAGACTGAGGCACTGAAGTGTAAAATGGTGTAGAATGCTGGTGTAATAGTAATTTCTTCAGTGGGGCTGGAGCATGGGGTTCAGGACGGGCCATCGGGTGTAGATCTAATGCTTTTGTAAAGCTACATGGGTGTTTTCTGCTGTGCCGAGGAGATTGAGCTTCAATTTGTAGGATTGAGAGACTGAAGAATTTTGATAAGGGACAGAATTGATCAATGGGGGGAAGGTGGGAGAGACTGAAGACAAAGGTATTAATTAGGAAGCTGTTCTAATAGCCTGGGAGATGATGGTAAGGGCCTGACCTAAATCATAACTGTGGGATTTAAAAAGTTATCCTGTTTAGGTCTGAGAGCTGGGAAGAAGGATCAGTTTCACTCTAAGGAAAGAAGGGTCAGACAGAAAGAATGATGATGACCTCTAAGGTTTGTGGTATGCAAACTGGGTGCATGGCCACACTATCTATTGTTAAAAGAAATGGTAGACATTTTAAGAGGAAGAAAATGAGCTCTGTTTTGGACATGTTTAATTTGAGGTTACAGTGTAACGGATCGGAAATATGCATGTTGGCCTTGGTTCTGATAGTTGAAAGATTTTCTTTCTTTCTCTCAGTGGCTTAGGACTTCTACTTTCTGTGAGGTAGGGGTCTGAGGAAGGGAGTGGGATTGAACTCCTGCCCCTCTTCCTCCGCCCAAGTAACAGTGGATCATCATGCGCATGCATGTGCCCCTGAAATGCTCTTTCCACATCCTGTCTTCCTCCCATGCTTTCTCATCAGCAGGTGCCCAAAGAGAGGAGCTTGTTGAAGACTCCCCTTTCAACTGTGACTTTCAGTTATTCTGTCATGCTGTTCCATTTTCAGACTTTAAAAATTTGTAAAAAATTTTACCTATTTTCTTCTTGCCTGCTTTTATGGCAGTTGCCTCTTCCTCCCATGCTCTACCAAAAGTGAAATAGTTCAGATACTGTCTGTTCTTAGAAGGGTTGACAGTTCTTTGGTATTTGGTTTATGTGGTTGCCTTCTAGGAAATGCTAAAGAAAAGTCATTATTTGGGCTGAGTGTGGCGGCTCATGCCTATAATCCCAGCACTTTGGGAAGCCAAGGCGGGAGGATTGCTTAAGCCCAGGAGTTTGAGACCAGCCTGGACAACATAATGAGACCTTTTCTCTACCAAAAAAAAAAAAAAAAAAAAGAGAAAGAAAGAAAGAGAGAGAAAATAACTGGGCATGGTGATGGGTCCCTGTATTCCCAGCTACTCAGAAGGTTGAGATGAGAGGATCACTTGAGCCTGGGAGATCAAGGCTGCAATGAGCCATGATTGCGCCACTGAACTCCAGTCTGGACAATGGAGCAATACGGAAAAGTCATTATTTGTAGATTATTTGGCCTTTTCTTGTTGTTAGGACTAGAGCCTCTTATGGCTTTCTGCAATCTAAGTGGCCTAAGTGGGAACAGTACTTTCTCTGTGAATGAATTTTTATAATTAAATACTACCAATTATTTTAGAACATGATCTGAAAGGCCTACTTGTGTACAGCTGCTGGCAAGTAGAGCATACAAAAAACAAGTCCCCCAGAGATGCCAAGGAGACAAACACAGATATAAGTCCTTAAAAGTCCACAGCAGAATAAGTGGACATATATATATAGAGAAAAAGTATCTAGAAGTAAACATACCAAAATATTTCTTATCTTGGGATTGTTGAATTGTAGGTGATTTATTTATTAAAAATATGCAACATCTCAAACAGTAAGCCTATATAACTTTATAATCAAACAACAGTCATTTCATAATAAAACAATAATTATATCTGTAGGGTAGAGGAAAGGAATGTACTTGAAATTGCTCTTTATAAGAGTTAATTTCAATTTATTCTGTTTACTTGCCTTGTCATGAATCAGAATCTCAATTCTTTTTTTACTGGAAATATGTCTATCCTTTAGATCACCATTTAATATCTTGACATTGAAGAAAATTGTATAACCTAGAAAGGGCTGAATATTACTGAGCCCTGAGACCTGGGTCAATGATAGCTGTAATGTGACCTCTTATAGGAGAAGCTTGGCCTAACTTTTACCCACTGATAGAAGGAATCACATCTCCCTAATGGCAACTTTCCCTTTCTGCTAGTGAACTGAGCACTCTAAAAGATCTATTTATTACTTCAGAGCAGGTTTTTGTATACTGAGAAGAAGACAATTTTGCTGTCTCCAAAATGCCCAATATTATTTATCCTGGTCTAGGTAAAAAGCCCTTGCTAACTATGTTCTCATGTAAATAGCTCCAGATCCAATTTCCTGTACTCCAAGAAGAATGGTAATCCAGGATTGATAACCGTATCCTTCAGCTAGAGAAACTGGATTCCAAAGAAGTACTGTAGACACTAAAAGTATGTTGTGGGTGTGGGCAGTTGTTATTACCAGAATTGGCTTTTGACAGTTGAAAAATAGGCAGAATTCAGCTTTATTTTTCTTCTCCTTTTAGTAGTGTTCTCTCAATTTTTTACTATTACCCATCCCCTCTTGAGAATCCAGTGGAAAACTTACCCCTTAGATCTCTTTGTCCAGACATTTAAGAAAGTTCCTTTCTTTTGATAGTTATGTTGGCCAAATCTGTTAGTCAACTAATTAATGGAACACACTGATGGCTTGAAGTGGCTAAATTATTATACTGCTCAGGTATATTCTGCAAAGTAAAGGGAATATAGTTTTGATTAATGGTAGATAAGTTTCTGTTGGGGCACAGGCTGTCACCACCATTTCTTATACTAATTCATCTTTTATTTTCTTTTATTCAAACATCTTTATTGAACATCATTTATATACTTAGTACTGTTTTCAGCATTGTGCTTTACTTTAGATGGAAACCCTATTCCTTGGACCACCCTAGTCATTGGACACCATGATTATCATGACCCTGTTGTGCTCAAATCCTCCAATGTGTTTCCATCATGATCAGCATGAATTCCAGGGGGTGGAATGATCTGGTCCTATTTACTTCTCTTATCTTATTTTCTCTCTCTATTCCAACCTTCTCCACTGCTTCAGCCCCACGGATCCCTTTGATGTTTTCAAGCACACTAAGAAGCTCCCGCTTTGGCATGCTAATATTTCCTGTTATATCTATATGGAATATTCTTTTTACAGACATTGTGGGGCTTAATGGCTCTTTTTAAAAGACTCTGCTAAAATGTCACCTCAACAGAGAGGTTTCTCTTGATCATCATATTTAAATAGCATTCCTCATTTATTCTCTGTTCTGTTTCCTTGCTTAATTTTCTTTGCAGCGATCAATAACTGGCATATACACACACACACACACACACACACACACACACACACACACACACACACATACATGAATATAAGCTTCATAAAGCCAGATATTCCTGGCCATAATATATACTCAGTGTATAGTATACATAATATACTCTATGTGTGCTTGTTGAATGACTCTACTTCCCATGGAGTGTCTACAATGTAGTCTTCTTAATCTTGAGTTCTTATCTTCTGCCCAAGACATAACCAAGTAAACAGAGACAGAATATCATTACCATACCAAAAATAATAATTAAGGAGATTCAATCATATGTTCCAAGTACTTAACACAGATACAATTATTATTAGATCTACATATTCCTTTCCTAGGAAGGGCTCTGTTTGCAGGACATTTGGCCATTGTGACTTTGGTATGGCTCTGCTGTTATTTTTACATGGTGTTAATGTGTTCCTGACATATTTCAGAGACCAGGCTTGTCATTTACTTTGAGGGGTCCCATGAATTTCTCTCTTACACTTTTCAAATGAAATTTCAGAATTGAATCAAATTTATTGTTTCAATCAAAATGGATTTGAATTACAGATGTCTGATCCCTTAAAAACAGAAAAGCTAAAAAAAGAAAGCTTCCATCAACTTCAGTTCTTCTTTGCTTGCCTGCTACAAACCAGAACCAAGGACTTTCCATGAGACTTTAAAAATCTTTATTATGTTAAAAAACATTATGCATATTAAGCTAAACACATTATATTTGCTAGTATTTGAAGGTTTGTTTCATCAAAGAAGTTGTATAATCCATGAGCAAGTTGTGGATGCTTTCTCAAAATGTGATTATAGCTCATAAAAGTGGTTTTAATTGAAAATTTTATGCCGTGGAGAGCCTATAGCAATCTTAGATGCACATACCTATATTTATATCTATAATTTATTTTTTAAGATTCCCTATACAGCACTATTTTGAAATTACTAAAGGAGTTTTCCTTCCTTTTTGTTATTCATCTGGGTAACCTAAAAAAAATATTGCTGTTATATTCAACTGTTGGCACTGTTGCAGGCAACTAAAAGCTTAAGAAAATTATTCCTTCGCCTGTCCCCCCTAAAGCCACATCTAAAAAGGTCACAAAAGGAAACACACAATTCAAATAATCTCCATGCTGTATCTAAGATTAACTTGGACACAGATGTTTTAACTTACAGTTTGATCTGGCGTAATATATACATTTAACAAAATCCTGTTTTGTATTGCTTCTATAAACACTGACGTCTGATAAAAGTGTATTGATTTTTCTGCTGTTTAAGAGCTTTTGAACCAGTGCTTAAAGCAGGTTTCTCCAAGGCCTAAATTAACTCATTCAGCCTTTGACTATGGTTTCCATGTAGGAGTTTGTATGTGCGTTACAAGTATGTGTTTGTTTATGCTGGAAATGCATTAGAATGACAAACCATTTTGTGGTCTGCAATATTTTACTCAATAGGGATAATCATTAGACTTTGTTCTTGATTTTTTTCTTAGGAGTTTAAATGATTCAATGCTATTCATTACTGCTCATTTTGGAACCACACTGTAATCATTATAGGCCTAGATATTATCTGAAAAGTTACTGAATAGGGGATTTCTTCTAGCACTCTGGGCATTTCAACGTGGACATCATCCTTCCTCCTCCCCATCCTCTGGTCTTTTGTCCAACCTTAATGTGAGGGCTCTCAAAAAAGTGGGAACATCCATCCAGTTTAAGTCTGTCTTGCTTTCGGAGTTGTTCTCACCACTCTCTTTGTTGGCCAACATTCTAACATGTCACAGGTTTCTTTTCTTACTTTGTGTGGGAGCACAGAGCCACACAATTGCAATTAGGCTTCTCTATGTAAACTGTGTCTTCAGACTAGGTACTTCCTGGGGGAAAAATCTCCAAATTTAAAATAGCAAAAGAAATTTCAAATTCAGCAACACCAACACCACAACCTTTGAAGCTACAGAAGGTTGCTGTTACGTGGAATCTCTTATGCTGGCATACAAAGAAAGGCTGTAAGTTATATAAGGCACTAGCTCACATGAGGGCTTATTAGACTTTGTCATTTTCAAAAGTCTTCAAATGAATGATTCCAACCGAGTCTCAGTATAACTTGGGTATTTTATTAGATATCTCATTTTGCAAATGATGACATCGTATTTGAGAAGGGATGAGTGGTAGAGGCAAGAACCTAAATTCTGCATATTTTTTTTTTTTAACCAGCCAGAAAGATATGTGTCTCTGGATATAATGGAGAAACAAAAATTTGATTCAGTGGAAAGCTAGTTAACTGGCTATTTGTGATACCACATTTCTTAATTTTTAAATTATTCAGGTACATAGTAAACATAACCTATAACACTGATAAGAATATTTCTTTATCAGTAAAACACACACACACATGCACACATGCACCCCTCAAGAACAGGGGACAAAACAGTTTTTGTCCAAACTAGAAACTTAGAAGCTTTTGTACAAAGGACTGTTACCTTAAGATCTTTCTCAAATAAAACTTACAGAAAATGAAAGCTGTTTGAGTGCTTGCTATAAAAAACAGCTTTCAGGGGAATTTGCTCCTCAGCTCCCAAATATTGCCTCTTTTCTGGGACAGAGCTTCCAAATGCAGATGGGCACCATAGTGCTCATTGGCAGTAACATGACCTGTGCAGAGCGTGGACAAGAAGCATGGCTTGTCCAGACATCTTGCCAGAAAATGACATTGTAATGATGCTATGGCTCTTGGGAAAGCCAGTACAGGTAAAGTTAATATTTATTATTAGAAAGATGATGGAGATGTTTTACATATTTTCATAGAGATTTTATTTAATTTACATTTTATAAAAGAAAAATATCTTTCTTTAGTTAATAAGTTCCTTTAGTGAGTATTAGAAGCAACAATTAAGCTAAGAGAGCAGCCTCCCTCTGAAGGATTTGGATTTGAATCCTGGCTCTGCTATTTCCTAGCTGTGTGACCTTGGGCAAGTTCATTGTCCTTTTTGATCTTCAGTTTTCTCACATGCAAAGCACAAATAATAACACCTACCTTTAAGGATTGTTTCAAAGATTGTAGAAATACATGCATTGGCCCAAGGTAACTTTTTAAAAATCAAGTACTCAATTTATGTGGGGGAATGGGACTTTGGATCATTAAGAGCCTCATTGCGCATATATGCTGCCAAGGAATTGTTAGTCCTTCGCTTGAAATACGAATTAACAGGAATGAGATGTAGGGGGCAGGGATTTTAGATCTTAAGAAGATGAATCTAAATGTAGGATGTAGGAGATCCTAAGGAAACACTTAAGTTTCTTCTTTCCCTCCCATGGTTACCAAACCCTTGGCAAAGGAACTGCTCCCCTGATCAGTAATGTGTGACATGTCATCCTTTCACTCAATATCTTTTCCCATGTGTCTTTGAGTATATCTACTCATTTTACCCACCAAATTTGCTTTTACTATCTTCATCTTTATAGAGCCAGCACATCTCTACAGGAACTAGCTGAATCTGATTCTGCTTCTCACATCCCTGACAAAACTGTCAGCTTCATTTCCATCACAAAATCTTGGTAGCTCTTAAGGGTGTCAGAGCCCAATGTTTCCCATCCCAGGTTGAATTGGCACAGCTGGGGCAAAGAGGCACTGCCTTAGGCTACAGAAGTGAGCAACCTGAACTGACAGATAATTGAGAAAATACAAATGTGGGTTTAAATTTCTACTGTAAAATACCAATTCTCTCAATATGGAAGGATTATAAAAAAATAAACTTTGACTTAACTCATTGATAGTTGAGAGTTACAGTATAAAAAGCAACTAGACTATCTGTTCCCTTTGACCTGTGGTCTATTCTGATGATAATCATTGCATTAAAAACCTTTAAATCTTGTTAAGCCTTCGATTCTAACCTAAATGATAAAGTTATTTTTGTTGTCATTTAATTGATTGGAAAATTTGTTAGGCAAAAAAAATGTATGCAGTTATTCTTTCATCAATCTATGAAGTGTGGTATCCTAAGCTGAGGTTATGCAGCTTGCTACCGTGAAAAGGAAGGCTGCATTAGCCACATTGTTATAAAATCCTGTCTTCAAAGCAAAGAACATGAGGGTTTCAAGAGTAATTACTACATTAGAATAGTGGCTCAGTGGTGATTGCATTGTATTTTCAAAAAAAAAAGGACTTTTTTAGTTACCTGAAGTTGCCACTCCTTTTTTCCTTCAGACAGACTTACTTTAAACATTTTTGGTGGACATATCATAAGCATTTTGCTCTTTGTTTGTTAGTTAGAACATACTAAAGGTTACTTTTCCTGAAGGACATAGGGTTAAAGTATTTTTTCATTTATTTATTAAACTAATATTTGCTGAGTGCCCGTGCACTAGCAGTTACTGTATAAACTGAGTCTTAAAGAAAGAAGGCCCAGCCAGGTCAAGAATGGGAAGAATGGAGTTCCCAGCAGGGAGAACAGCATGAGCTGTCCCTGAGGTGGGAAAGCACTTGGCAAGTTTTGCAGAACTGAAGAACGGCGTGGTTAGAGCTTAGTGTGAGACAAGGAGAATGGAACAAGAAGAGACTGGAATGCAGTTAAACGCAGAGGGACTGTTAATGTACATGGAGCGATTGCCCTTAAGTTAAATGTCACCAGGCTGCTGCACATTTTCTGATACATGTATTTGTTTTGTGATGTTTCTGATGTCTTTTCCCCAGTTGCTTCTTTCATTGTGTTAATTCTTTGACTTTGCAGGAATTGTAAAATCTGAGTCTAGTGGCGTTTCCTTTTTTTCTTTCTAGTCTTCTATTGGGCTGGAGGATCAGATAGCCAGCCTAATTAGGATTATGTCTAAACTAAGAGTAAAACAGCTATGAGTTTGGAACAGATACACTCTCTGGGCAAAAGCTGTAGGCTTTTTTTTTTTTTTGAGATGGAGCTTCCCTCTGTCACCCAGGCTGGACTGCAGTGGTTCGATCTCAGCTTACTGTAACCTCCGCCTCTTGGATTCAAGTGATTCTGTTGCCTCACCCTTCCAGTAGCTGGGATTACAGGCACCTGCCACAATTCAGGGCTAAAAAGCTTTAGGCTTTTATAAATGTACCACACTCCTTCTGGGCCTCAGTTTCCTTATCTGTAAAAGCAGACTACTGATCAAAATACCACATAAAGGCCCTTTCAATTTGTAATTTTACTTGCAATAAAAGATCTTTAAAACATATTGCATTTTATTATGCTTGCCCTTGCCACATCTTAATTATCTGCAAACATTAACTACTGTTTAAAATAACAGCATCCTCAAAACATTAATATTGACCAAAATAAAGTAAAAAATTGAAGTGTCGAGAATTACTGTATAAATGAGATTATTTATTCTGTTACATTTTTTCTTTATCTGAGTATGAAATTTGTTATGAGAAAATGTGAACTCAAGTGCAAATTAGTTTTGAGTTCCATGTCTAATCATTTCTTAATTTGGTAAATGCATGTCATTATTTTCTTATTCCAAAATTTTCAATTCTACACTTTCTGTACACAGGAGTGTTACAATTGTTCATGGACACACAAATATTATCTCTTAAGGGAGAAGCTGTTGGCTTTGGTTTTCATGTCAACCACAGCATTTGCCATAGTATTTTGAACAAAATAAATGCTCAGGAAAATGTTTTTTGAATGAATGCATCAATGAGAAAATTTCTTTGGCTTGAATCTGACTTAAATATTTGCTAAATGGATCAAGCAAGCACCAGCACCAAGCTACTTTTATGTCTTCAGAAAAGCTTTTATCAGGCACCAGTTGCTTAAAAATAAAGTGTGATTCTGCGGTATTCTTAAATTCTTTGGGATTATGTAGGAATGTGTAAAATGATGTTCAAGTGTCTCAGGAGAAAAGGGTTAGTAAGTAACACTTACATAGAAATGAAACTGTTTCAGACAATGGTCAACCTCAGCAAAGTATTTACAAAATAGCAATCAAGTGACTGCTCTCCTTTGCTTTGGGGGTCAGAAGCTGTCCACTTACCTCACTCCTCACTAATTGCAGGGAGGGATGAGTGGAAAGCAGGGCACTGGACGAGTGCTGACAGCTGTCCCGAACGTAGCATCTTGTTTCCTGCGGGTCCAGGTCTGCTTAGCATTAGGCAGTGCTTAGGTTCGTTCATTGTGGTCAGTGTTTGCTGGGAGGTGTATGAGACACTGGCTTTCCAGGAGGAAAGCTCCTGATATTTACACCAGGCATGCAAATTTGAGTGCAGAAAATTGACTGTAAAAATTCAGGGGGGAAAAAGAAAATTTATTGGCGTGGCAGCAAGGAAAATATTTCTTTTGCCTCCCCAAGAAAAAGAAATTCTGCAGGGCTTAGAGTTTGTATTTGAAAAGAGATAAATTCATTCCTAGAAATATTTTGGTATCACTGGCTCTCATGTGGCTCATGCTCCATTCATTGGTGGTCAGAGCTTTCTGGGAGCTAAGGAAGGAGAGGTGAGGAGTTGGAGGGGGAGAACCTCACATGTAAGGGGGCACGTGCAGTGTGATATAACAATCACTGAGTCCCCCAGAAAGTAGTAGAAATTATGTATTAGATTAATCTGTGTCTAACTTTAATGAGGATTATCTTCAGTTTAAAAAGCAAAAGTGGAAAAAAGCATCTGGGGAAAATCCTTCACACCTCTGGAATAAATTTATGATTTTAATCTCATCATATTATTCTAAAGTTTAAAGTCTTAACTTTTTCTTAGGAATAAGCAGCTAAATTGATGGTGCATCAGGTTGCTGCTGGCTTTCAAGTTCAGGGATGCTGTGATCAATGAAGAATGAAGGGTGTGTCTGAGAAAAACTTGAGCCTATCTAATTATTTCCAAGTCAAATTGTGTCATTGGTAGCATCCACTGTGCCATCAAACTCCTGAGAAAGAAGAGAAAACAGGATATATGCATGGAGGCACATGATTCGTCTTGAAGTCGTTTGTCCTCTGAATTATTTGGAGAGTGGGCTGAGAAACCCCGGGACTAAGGAAGTAGGGTAGAGTAACAAAAATGCACCCCATCACAATGTCTAAGCACAAATGTTCACTTTTGGTTTCAGCTTGAGCTGTGACCTCTCAAAACTGCTTTCTCAGCCTTTCTTAATACCAGAGCAACTTAAAAACAAATCCCATCTTCTACCAAAACTGCTTTAGGAAGCAGCTCCTCTGGGCCCCTGGCTTTGACAGGATTCATTCTGAAATGGTCCTGTTTCATCCAACCAATATAGCAAATCTGTTACTTTTATAACAGAAGAATCTGACAGGATTTTCCAGAGGCCAGCTGTGGATCTTTAGATTGTCGTCATGTTACTCAGAACAGAACAACTGTTTGAATCAAAGCCAAAGATGTCCTTGAATCATTTGGTATCAGGGCACTAATGAGCTCTGCAGACATTTCAAATTCCTTTTACTTCCCATCCCTTCCTCCCCATCCACCTTACCCAGGTGTGACTTAATCCAGTCTATTTTTCCCCTAAGTAATAAGCTGTAACACACATACGCTCGTGCACACACATACATATAGACATAAGATTTATAGGTGTATAATCTCTTTTGTATGGTGAAGTTTCAAAACAGTGATTTTTCAAAAGAAGCAGCAGAGTTTTCACTGACCTATTTTAATTAATAGATATGTAGAAGTAGAGCTTTGATTTTCATTGTGTCCTATGGTTTTCAGAAATGACAGTTTCCTTAATGATCTGTTAAGCCAACTCTGAGTTTTTGGAGATGAGAAAACTGAAGCTTAGAGTTTGAAGAGATTTACCCAAGATCCTCCAGGTAGCATCTGGTAGAGCTGGACTCAAGAAGGTTATTGAATACTGGGTTCTTTTTCCTCTATAATACACAGTTTGAGAGCCTTATTCATGTTTCTTACTTTCTCCATTTTTCTTGTGCTTAAAACTTTCTGTTATAAATGGGCAAGTTTTATTCACCTATGATGTTTCTTTTTCTTGTTTTTCATGGCAAATTGATGAAATTGTGTTATTCTGAAGTTATGTTATATGAGCACATATAATTTCAGTCTGGTATGCTCACTGTTCCTTGCCTCCTACCCCACGACATCTGTGTGTTGAATTCCCACTTATAACCAGAGCTCAAGTCCTCTGTGAGTCTCTACGCAAAACAAAACTTCCCCTGGATACTCACCTCCCCCTCACCCTTGGTAACTGCTCCTCTCTACTCCAGCAAGGCTTTGTATATGGAAGCATGAGCACTCCTACATTCTATTGTATTTATTTATTCATTCACTTACCTCTTTTTTATCCCCAGTTCTACAATATAGCAAATGAAATTCTTTATAGAACAAACCCCTACATAACTTGACTGTTTTAACCTTTATTTAGAATTTCATTTCTGAAGATGTATTATGTCATCTTGAAGGTGGGCCTGCTAGTTTGCTGTTATTCTTCTTGTTGTTGTTGTTGTTTTTGAGCCAGAGTCTCGCTCTGTCACCCAAACTGGAGTGCAGTGCCATGATCTCGACTCACTGCAACCTCTACCTCCCTGGTTCAAGAAATGCTGTTGCCTCAGCCTCCCTAGTAACTGGAATTACAGGTGCGTGCCACCACATCTGGCTAATTTTGTATTTTTAGTAGAGAGGGGTTTCACCATGTTAGTTGGGCTAGCCTCAAACTCCTGACTTCAGGTGATCCACCTGCCTTAGCCTCCCAGAGTGCTGGGATTGCAGGCGTGAGCCACCATGCCTGGCCAGGCCTGTTAGTTTAAGCTTCCACAAGGTTGTGAATTAGCTTCCTACTTTTTTTTTTTTTTAATTTTTTTTTTTTCTTTTTTTTTTTTTTTTTTATTGCATTTTAGGTTTGGGGGTACATGTGAAGAACATGGAAGATTGTTGCATAGGTACACACATGGCAGTGTGATTTGCTGCCTTCCTCCCCATCACCTATATCTGGCATTTCTCCCCATGCTATCCCTCCCCCAACTCCCCACCCCCCACTATCCCTCCCCTCTTTCCCCGACAGACCCCAGTGTGTGATATTCCCCTCCCTGTGTCCAAGCTTCCTACTTTTTAACCGACATTTATTGAGCCTCAAGTACTGTGTTACAAATAACCGTAAGGCTTGCTTTTGCAGACATCATCCCATGAAATCTTCACAACAATCCTGGAGAGTTAGGTTGGCTTAACTCATGTATAAATACAGAAACAGAGCAGAAAGAGGGTACATCTTTTGTAAAGTCTACTGAGTGTCTAAATCTGAGATTCAAACTCAACCATTTGAACCCTCTAGCCCCTCTAGCCCCCTACCCCTCTAGCCCCCTACCCCTGCATCCCTCCTTATCTCATTAAGCAGATTTTTTTAGTATGCCTATACTTCAACAAGATAGAAGCAGGATTGAGGGGGAGGTGTTGGGAGAAGTTTTGGAGTAAATTCTTTGGATTGTCTGCCTCAAATGTACCCCTCCAAAAGTCATCACTACCAATATGAAAGTTTAAACTGTTATACATCTTACAGAAGAGGACTTAGGCTCCCTCAGCTCTCTGGTATTGTTGCCTTATTTTCTGTTTATCATTTGTCCTATTTAATTTCTTACCAACATTATTTTTTGAAAAAACTAACCACTGAAAGATAGTTTCTAATTATCCCAGGATAATGAAGAAGAGGGGGATGGCATATTTAAATTACTGGTTGATTCAAAATGTAGAAGTTGATGTCTAGTAGCTTCCTCCCACCAAATTCTTGTCAGAACTTCTGTTCAACAGCAAACATACATTGCATCTACTTTTTCCTCTCACATCTTTTAATCTCAGAAGTCCTTTTGGTTCATTAAGTGGCAATATGTAAAATGGTAAAAGAAGCGAAAAATTTCTTAGGTTTCCATCACTTGTACCTGAAGAATTAAGAGTTTTATGAGGTTGGGTATGGTGGCTCATGCCTGCAATCCCAGCACTTTGGGAAGCCAAGGCAGGAGGATCACCTGAGGTCAGGAGTTCAAGACCAGCCTGACCAACATGGTGAAACTCCATCTCTACTAAAAATACAAACATTAGCTGGGCATCGTGGCACATGCCTGTAATCCCAGCTACTCGGGAGGCTGAGGCAGGAGAATTGCTTGAACTGGGAATGGGAGGTAGCAGTGAGCTGAGATCATGCCACTATACTCCAGTCTGGGTGACAGAGCAAGACTGTGTCTCAAAAAAAAAAAAAAAAAAAAGAGTTATATGTAACTGTGTAATGCTTCTCCCATGCTGTAAAAACTAGACAGTATCACTGGGTTGCGCCAAATCAGCCCTTTATAATTCACTGTTGCTCATGTTTTGCATCTATCTGTTAGTACTAAAAAGTAAAACGCAGACCCTTTCATTTACATAAAATAAAAAATAAGACACAGGAAGCTTGTTGAGCTTTTTTAATAACTCAGCTCTAGTGGCAGAGCAGGAATGTGTTTAAAAGAATGAATGAAAAGTGATGAGAAGTATTTATCTGTTGATAGAACAGCAGCAGCCTGAAGGTTGACCCTTCCTGTAGCTTTGAACCATTTGATTACTATTTGTCTTCTCCCTTTCAACTGTCAAACAAGGGAAGCAGTAGAGAAAGGCAATAGAGAAAGAAGAAAGGGAAAGGGGTCTGCCTTCACCAGAGGAAAATGTTTCTTCGATATGGTTTGCTTAGAAGCTATTTTATCCCCACCAAAAGGATAAAAAGTCTCTCCCATGTGTCGAGAGCAGGGAACATGTGAGTCAGGGAAATCGGAGGTTCTTGGAGACCTAAGTGTTACTGCAGACTTACACATGTGAAAGGTAGGCATAGAGCATGGCTGTTCAAAATGTAGCTACTGGTCAGAGTAGTCCAGCTGGTAAACTCGACCAGAGGCAGGAGTTGCCAGCCTTGTCTTTGATTTGTATAGGCAACGACTTGGCTGAGTTTTGTTAGAGCCATTGTTTTCAAATATTTTTCTTATCATTTGAACTCTTTTATCAAATAAAATATCAATATATAAAACAGACAGTAGCAGAGGTGCTCTAGTTGCAGTAGGGGAGAAGGCCTGCCTCCTAAGCTTCACCTTCCCTCTAGTAGCAGATGCTCAAGCATCAGATTTCCCCAGGAAATAATTCAGAAACAATACAAGGAAAAGTGATTGGTGAAATCACTTATCCTATTTTTTGGGGGCCACAGGGAGTGATGCTCAGACTAGTGTAGCCCCAGACCAGAAGCATCAGGATTACTGGGAACTTCTTAGGCATGCAAATTCAGAATCCAGAGATCTTAGGTGGAGCCCAGCAACTGTGTTTTAATAAGACCTGCAAGTGTCAAGACCACCAAAGTTTGAGAATCATTACTAGAGCAGTAGTTCAGATCTTAAGCTTTCTCAGATCCATTGTGTAACTGAATCCTCAGAGAAGCAGGCACCACTTGCAAGGATGGGAACACCTATGAGAGAAAATGCAGCAGGAGCTGGAAAAGACTGCGAGAGCTACTGAAATTCATGCATGTCTACTCTGAGTGGAGGAGAGAGAGAAGGAAGATTGGGTAGAAGCATCCCAAGACATTAGTTCTAATATCTGGGCATCTTGTAATTGGTCTCAATTATTTGTAATTTCTCTTGCAAATGCCATATTTTCCTGGATTTTTTTTTTTCTGTGGCATGTTGGGTGCAGTTATGTAGAGTAAATTTAGATTGTTTTCTAGTCATGAATGATCTTTTGCAGAGACTCTGTATTTTGATATACTCCCCTGAAGAGTGCTATTTTTTTTTTAAATAGTCATTTCATTTTGCTGGACTCAAACTGTAAACTGTCTCTCATCTCTAATCTTGGTTTAGTTCTTTTAGCTTTAGCTATCAGTGCTATGTGCACATGACAGGGTCAGCCACAGTTGGAACAAAGTTTGTAGACTCCGCATTTTGGGCTGTCTCCTGTCTGGAATTTCCCCTTTGCTTTCCAGTAGCTGTAGTGTCCTTGATTTCTATTCTCTGGTTCTAGTAAGACTGTCTTTTTTTCATGGGAGTTTTATTCTCCTCTCGTGGATCTGACCATTTTTTTGTTTATTTGTTTCTATTTTTTTGCTTTAAGTATCTTGTGGTTTGGTATATTCGGATTCATTACTGGAATGTGTACACATATGTAGATATTCATAAATTATGCCTTTATTATTATCCCTCTCTTTAATCTTAGTGTTTTGTCCTCAAATTTTACCTTGTTATTAACATTGCTACTTCTACCTGCTTTTTATTTGAATTTGTCTATCTCTTACTCATTTATTCATATTAAATCTTTATTGCTTTATTTTAATTTTTAAACATCTAATTTGTCAATCTTTTTAAAAATGAGATAATTATGGCCATTAACGTTTATTTGACTGATGATATATTTAGGAGTGTTTTTCTCCATTTTACTTTACACTTAATATTTATTTCCTTCTTTTCTCTTTAAAAGTTCTTTTGATAATTCCCTAAAATTGTCTTTATTTTATTGCCCTTGTTCAATTAGTTTTCTATCCCATTAATTGTTGTCTTTGCTTTCCAGTTTTCATAATCTTACCTATATTTCTCTGTTCTCACATGGAATCAAGAAGTTTCTTCTGCCAAAATACTCTATTCTTGCAGGAAGATACATAAAACCTATAGAAAACCTTTTCTATCTATTTCTCTCTCCCTATATGCTTACCCCAAATTCCTAGGCTGCACTGAGGTAGTGTATTTTAAGTTATAGAGAATATTAACATTTCTCTTAAGGTATGTCTGTTTTATCTTAGGAGTCTTTACTTAGCATGCATTTTATACATTTTTGGATAGTCTGTCAGTGTATCATTCCTAGATTTAATTATATGTGCATAACATGTGCATATGTATATATGTGTATCTGTATTTATTTCTCATTAATGTCTCTTCCTTGCTTAATCTTCTCTTTTATTGAGGCTTCTGTTCATATCTATTATTTCAATAGGGTTTTTTTTGAGTATTTTCTTTAGATGGATATTTGGGTCATTTATTAAATGAATAGTTGCATATCTAAAGATTTTTTTTTCAAGTCTGATAATTGGTGGAGGCTCTCTGGTTTGCAATTCTTTAGATAATCTATAGGTATTATTTTGCACCTTCTAACTTCCACATTTGCAGATGAGAAATTTGATATGTATACATGTCTAATTCTTTTCTCCTCCTGTAAAGAAATTGTTCTTCCAACCTGGAAAATTGTGAGATTTTGTTTTCAAAACTTTGAATTTCAAGAACTTTAGCATATGTACTCAACTGTAGTTTATTATGAATTCCATTTAAAACTCAGTTCAATCTGTAGCCTAAGTCTTTCTTCCTCTTGAAGCAATTTTCTTTTATTATTTAATTGTTATGTTAGAGGGCTCCAGGATTAATCTTAAGATGAGTTTTTCTCTCTCATGATTTCTCTCTCTTTGCATGTTTTCTCTTTGATTTTCTTTTCTTTTAAATTTATTTAACTTTAGGTGCATACTATATCTGGCATTTCTCCCCATGTTATCCCTCCCCACCCCTCACTGTCTCTCCCCTACCCCCCCCCAATTGCCCCCAGTGTGTGATGCTTCTAGGCTACTAATTTGACTCTCAAAACAGGTCAATCTCTTCTTCAGTTCACTCCTGTCACCCAGGCTGGAGTACAGTGGTGCGATCTGAGTTCACTGCAGCCTTGACTTCCTGGGTTCAGGTGATTCTCCCACCTCTTGTACTTTTTTTTTTATGTTAAAGATTATCTTTTTTTTTTATTTTCTTCAGTCTTCTGGTTAGGATACCATAGGTAGTTGTGGTCATGAGAATGGTAGAGGGCTTATTGCCTCTGACTCCATTACAGCAACACTCAAGTAGAGAGTTTCACATTCAGGCACAGGAGGGCCTCTGGGTTTCTTGGTTCCACCCATCTCCCAGCCTCAGCAGGCAATCACTCAGCCCACCTGTTTAGTCCTCCTCAGTATCTTGGGCTCCAAGAGTAGGCCCAGCTTTTCAGAACAATCGCTCAGGTTTGGTCTCCAGCAGAGCAAGAAAATTGAAAGGGGGATTTTAATCATGTATTTACATAGTGTGACAGTCCTCCTGGTTTGGCTTGACTCAAGAAAAGTACTTGGTCTGGGGTGGGGCTGGGAATGGAGGGGAAGGGAGCTGTGTTAAGCCACCCATTTACAGTACTAAGGTAGCCTCAATGGCAAGACAGAGAACTTGGCAGTTTTTAATTCTTTCAGGGAAATATAGCAAGTACACTTCAAAAAAAAAAAAAAAACAAAAAAAAAAACAAAAAAACAAAACAAAACTGTAAGTGGTTTTCTTTTGGCATCATATTATCAAGGTACTCTATTCTAAGGAGTTTCACAGCAGTTTAAGCCTTATGCTGATTTTCTTTTGCTTTTGATTGTTTAAAAACTATAAACATTTGTCTTATTCTTGTGCAAAGCATGCCTTTCTACTGGCTTATACATTCATAAAATCGTAAGACTTTAATATTCATCCCACTGTTTAGACATTATCAACATATATTTCCTGATGAGTTTATTTATTCATTAATTCTTCAAACCAGTGCCCCCTTCTTTGTCTACACTGTAGACACAGATTCTCCATTACTCTAACACATTGGTTCTCAAACCTTAGTCTAAATCAAGATCATGCAGAAGGGCTGTTGTAACACATTGCGGGGCCTCAGCCCAGCATTTCTGATGCCATAGGACCGTTCTTTGAGAACGACTTGTCTAACCCTGGTGACTAATTATCCTCATTTGCCAGAGACAGCCCCAGTTTTTACACTGAAATTTTCATGTCCCTGAAAATCCCTTAGTCCTGAGAAAACCAGGAAGACTGGTCACTTGTCTAACACACTTGGCTGTACATTGAAAACTCCTGAGTACTTTTTGAAAATACTGTTGCTTCCCACTCCTCACTTCTCCTGGCCCCACTCCCACCCCGCCATCTATTTAATGGGTTTAGGGTGTGGCATGGGCATCTGGAGGTTTAAAAGCTGTCTAGGTGATTATAATTAGAGATTTATTAACCACTGCTCTAATCACAAGGCTCATCCCTCATTGGAAGAGTTTGGTACTAGCTATTTCTTCACCTGGAATGCTTTTCCTCTTCAGTGGTTCGCAGTCCTGATTATTAGAATCAGCTGGGGAACATGTAGAACATACCAATGCTCAGGCCCCCACCTCCCAAACTTAGTGAAACTAGTCTCTGAGAATGTGGTCAAGACACTGATCAAGTCCTCGACTCCTTAGGCAATTCTCTTAGGCACCCAAGAATGGGAAGTCTTACGATCTTCTGACAGCTGGCTCCAGTCATTCAATGAAAAAGACCTATCCTTCCTATCCATGCCATTTAAATTCACCCCCACCTGCTTTCCCTGATACTTGTCAGTTTCTGATATTTTCTTCTTCATTTAATTCGGTTTATTGTTTCCTTTCCCAAGTAGAATGTGAGCTCCATGAAAGCATGAGCTTGATCTTATTAGTCACAGTATTACCAGTTCTCAGGAGTGTCTAGAACATGTAAGCACCCAATAAATGTTAATTCATGCCTTCATGCCTGCAATGTATTGAGTACCATGTGTGGCTCCGGGGGAGAGTACAATAATGAACAACAACAATAACAACAACAACTGACAAAATAGTAAATCCTTTCTGACTTCATAGAGCTCACGGTCTAGTGGACTACTTCCTTTTTAAAAATAACATTTTGTGATATTCCATTAGAACCTCAGAAAAGTAAATGGTGAAATAAGTCGAGGGGAAACATTTCACCACATGAAGACTGCCACTGGCATCTCACCATTTCATGGCAGTTACCAGCATCATGTTTCCATGGTTAGATGCACTTAGTGATCTACAGAAACTGAAGTAACATTTCATCCCTGCCTTATCACAACCTGAGCCATAGTTTCTGGGCTTTGTGAATTTCTTCTGTTTTCACTGGCAACTTGGGGCTGTTGAGGAGCTGAGAGACAATACAGCTTTCACCTCCACATGTCAGGCCCACGGTGGGGATCCTCCTGGTGGTCCAAGGACAGAGCCAAGTCTTCCTGCTGTGGTTGGGTGGCAGGAAATACTCTGGCGTCCTTCACGTCAGCTGGACAGACACATGAAAGGACCCAGGAACACAGAGAAAACATGTAAACAAGTGGACATCCATTTTTATGGAAACAGACATAAATGGTGTGGGGGTGCTGTAGCACATGGGTGTCTAGATTCCAGAAGGCTTAGTCAGGAGACAGTGTCAATGCTCAACAGCAGAAATTTAAATGAAGGAGGAACTTCGTTGGGGAGGTCAGGACTAGAGCATTGCAGGCCGCATGAATGACACTGCAGAGTCCTGGGGACCTTAGCTGACATACCCAATGTGAGGCCAAAGCACATAGTCCCTGTACTGTTCTTAGGGAGTCCTACCTGGAGCAGAGTAGGATGGTTTACGGATTAGATAGAGTCAGCATTTCTTTTCCTGCTTTTCCTTCTGAAATAATTCACCTATCAGGTCAGGTTTATTGCAAGATTAAAGAGATAATTGTAAAGTAACTTATCCAGTGATATGAAACAATCTGCATAGCCAGAGAGACACTGTGAGGAAAGAAACCTCAACTTTTGCCTAGATTATCTAGATTTAGTATGTCTCTAATGATTAAGTCACTGGAAATATTTCATCTAGAGCTTTGTTTTTGCAATGCAAAATTGTAAAGAGAAATCCATTAGTTGAGTGAAACATGAGTGTGAACAAGATATATTTTCCACACACAATGCACAGAATATATATTTTATGTACAAAGTATATAATATGGTGTGTGTATAGTATATATATATATATATGTATCTACATATATACGTTTATCTATCTCTTGATCAATTAGTCCGTCTCTTTCAGATGAAATGACAGTTTGCTGAAAGGTGGTGACCATTCTATACTACTTAGAAAATATATTTAAAATGTGTTCTATTAGTGTTTAAACTATTTGTGTTATTAGTGAAGGAAGTTTAAGAAAAGTGCTAGAAAACTTGTAGCTTGCTTAGGTATAACATCTACCTAGCTATATTGTCTCTTGAATTGCTTTCATTTTATCACATATCGCATCTCCCCCAAACCCAGGCCATGCTGTGAATGATCAAACCATAACTTCAGAATATCCCAGGTGGTATATTTGGCTTTGCCTTGCATTTTGTTTAGAGCCTCAGTAAGAAATTAGATCATCATGACCCCACAAAGCAGAGGCATTGTGGTGGGTTAACAGAAAGGCACAGGACATTTCTTGATTAATTTTTGTAGTCATGTACCATGTATGATGTTTTGGTCAATGACAGACCACATGGACAGTCGTTCCATGAGATTACAACTATATTTTTACTGTACCTTTTGAATGTTTAAATACAGAAATACCATTTTGTTACAATTGCCTACAGTATTCAGTACAGTGATATGTATAGGTTTGTAGCCTGAGAACAGGCTATACCATATGGCCTAGGTGTATAGTAGGCTATACCATCTATTAATAGATTTGTGTAAGTACAGTCTATGATGTTAACAAAATGATGAAATGTCTAACAACACATTTTTCAGAAACAATTCCTGTTTTTAAGCAACACATGACTGTAATTGTAGATAAGTGTGAAGATGCATTAGCAAGACATTATGGCACTATATTTTACTTCATTAAGCCGTAAAAATCCCTTCATTAAGCAGTAAAAATTGCTATTTATTTAATCATCATGTAATACATATTTATTGAGTGCATATTATGTACCAGGTACTGTGATAGGCACTGGGTATAATGGTTAAAATAAAATTTAAGAAAAGCAGTTTGCAAGTAACTTGTGGAAGTAGGACATTAAAAACCTCTATAATTGCAGGTATGGTTGTACAAGAATGAAAATGGTGCTATGAGAGACTGATGTGAGGAACATAATTTAGATGGGGAAATGTGGCACCTAAGTGACATTGAAGCCTGGAGGTTGTTAGCCAGCTAAGGAGTACTTTCCATTTCAGGGTTTCCAGAAAATCTGCAAACTTGACATACCTTGATTTACTTTCAAAACTAAAGGCAGAAATACAGTAACTTTTTGTTCTAGTTTTTATTGTTTTCTTGGGGAAATATATGGAAATTAATTTTTCTCTAAAATACATTAATCATGAAGGAAACCACATGGAGTAATTGTGAAGGGTTACTTTATTTTCCTTTCAAGGTTGTGATTTTGCCACGCATATTTAACCCCCTATCTTCCAAGTGATGTGTGTATGTGTATATCTTTTCCCTGATATTTATCAAAGACTATTTGCACAGGAAATAAGAAATAGGAACACCCATAGGCTAGAATATTTAAATATTTTCTGCAAGATGTTGTACAAATAATGCCTAAATAATGGAGGCTCTGCTCATTTTGCCATTTACAGCCAGGAAAGAAAAGTCCACCTGGAAAGTAACCAGAGAGAATCTCAAGGAGTCCAAGTCATTTCTTTATTTGTAAAAACTGGCCTAGGAAATTACCTAGAAGAGACCATTGGGCACAGAAATAAATGTCCCTGCTCCTGCATGACTAATCTGAGGAAATAAAACAGAGAAAGGAAACAAAACAAGGAAGGAAATATAATCTTTCTTCTTTCCACTTTGGTACTAAAAGTATTGAACAGGGACATGCACAGTCTCACCCAGAACTTACAGTAAATTACAGTTCTGGGCAAACATACACCACTCTCTATAACAATAATAAGGAAAAGTCACCAAGAGAGATTGCTTTCAGAAACAATAAACAAATACAAACCCATTTCATTTTCTAATAGCGTCATCACAAATTACAAGCTAAAATAAAGTCTGAATGTGGAGACATCCCCTTCAAAATGGTGTTACCTGCAGGACTGTGACGTGCCTACTTTGTTGGTATAATCTGTATGTGATTTCCTGAGGGCATATTAACAAATTGTGTACTGGTTTTAGTGTCTCTCAACTATGAGGTATTTGAATTCCATTATTATGCCACAGGCAGAACTGAAGTTAGTCAATATTTTGCCACTAAACTATTGTAATTGAGGCACAGGGTCTTTTTCATTATAATTCATAATAATGTTTTCGTTAATAAAAGTGCTATAAATATAATTCATAATTTGGGTATTTGATAATCCTCTTTTTGTAGATACTAGTTTTACCTATCCTGAGGGTAAGCTTGTGGCCCAAACTTGGCAATGGAGTTCCTTTCTTTGTATCCTACAGCAGAGGTCCTGCTCATCATCCTCTGTTGATTGCTGCTGCAAACACCATTATCATTCATTAGGTTGCTGGTTGCAGAGCAAGTGCTCTGGAGTCTGTAACTTCAGCTTTCTCTAACCACTTTGCTTCAACTTCCTCATCTATACATTGAAGAAACTCATTGTAGCTTCCTTACTGGGTGGAGTCTTAGCTCCATGGCTGTCACAGAGCACATACTCAGTATATGTTAGCTCTGTATCCAAAAAATTTAGAAAAGTGGTTTAATAATGTCAATACAGGGCATTTTCTATAATAGTAATGCTGATATTATTAGTATATCCTAGATATTGTCAGTTATTTTCAGAGGGGAACCTTGGATCAGCTATATTTATGTGTAAGTAAACATTCCTTAAAAGCTAAATCAATGTAATAACAAACAAACTGACTCACTGTGAAAATACAGAACACAAAAACTAGCAGCTCAATAATTTGCTTTGCAACATAGTATCCTTAAATAACAACTAGCTGACATTGGAAGCTTTGGAAAACAACAAATTAATTGAATGGGGTGCTGCATCTGTATAGGAAAATGAAAGTATTTAAACTCAAGTAAAGAGCCAAAGTGAGAAAACAGCCTTTGAATTCCTGTCATAAGGCAATATAAAAGTCAGAAACTTCATTGTTAATTTCAAGTGAATGAAATTCTTTTTCTTAAGTATAGAGGGAGATAGATTTTTCATTAAAAAAAAAATTTAGAAACTCTTCTTTCCTGTATGTATTGATCTTTCCTTGGCTTTTCTAATGAATACTTTTTAGTATTATACCTTTATCGTAAAGTGATCTTTGAAAATCACATATCCTTGCCATTGATAGTCCAAATATATCTTCCCTGGAATTGTCTGATGATATTTAGAGTCATTGAGTCAATGATTTTACCTTCACATTCAGACAATTACATTTAAAATGAATTCTTAAACATTCAGGATTGAAGAGAATGTTTCCATATCAAACCAATGGCTCTTTTGGTATCTACTGTACGGCTTAATTTTTACCACATATGTATAAATTGGCAAAGCATCTTATGGGTTATAATAATCCTGATGGCTTGAAATGAATGTATTGCCATCATAGAGCAAGTCCTGAGCCCATCTACCCCGAATCTTTGGATAAAGACAAAACTCCATCCTGCCATGCACCTGGTCAGTTGTGCAATGCTGACCAATACACAGCTGCTAACAATAAGGGTATTGTGCTTATGTAACCCAGTTCAGGATCTGATGGTTAGTCTCTCGATACATGCTGAAACACTAGGGAATTTTTTCTTGCCAGGATGCCTGCTTCATGGAAAATATTTTGTCTATGTTGAAGCATACACTTACATCTCTCTATGTAAGTTGATGGACTTGAATTCTACCAGATTACATTAGTTTTCCAAGTCAGTTTTGATGGGGTTAAGACTCTCTCAGTCAAAAAAAGGTCATATGGTGTGGCATCGAATGTAATTTTAGGAATTGTTTTTTGTGCACTTGTTTTACCAAGTTAGCAAAAGTCTGTATTATGTTTCTTCTCATTGATGTGGGTGTGTCCTTGTGTGTGTATTATTCGAGAGAGGCTTCCATTTGTTGAGTGATCTTCATGCAAACATCTTGGAGTGCTTTACAAAAGAATTTAAAAAATTAAACCAAACAGGATATGAAACTGTGCTGCCAAAGAAGTAAGTCTTTAGGCATGATTTAAATTTAGTTAATGACATAAAGAGCTAAATCTGTGAAAGGAAGCAAGTTCTTTGGATCAGAAAAAAACCAGAAAACAGATACTCATATTTTGTCTAAGTCTTCATTTGAGTAGCTCCAAAAATGTTCTTTGAGAAGTGAAGTTGGAAAATCCCAAGCTAAGTGAACTCCGAGGAGCAATGTTTTAGGGGAAAAGACCAGGTAATAGATCCCATGTGCATAGTGATCTACAGATTGCAAAGTGTTTTCCCAGCCATTATCTCATTTGACCATCATAACACTCCATCAAATTAATTAAGGACTGCATTACCCCAGTTTACAGATGAATAAACTGATGACAGGAGAAATTAAGGAATTAAATGAGGGTCACCAGCTAGACAGTGATAGAGCTGGCACTGGCATATGGGTATTGGTCTAAATCCCACGTTGTATATATAGTAACATGAGGCTCCACTGTGGCAAATTATTTACACTGGAAACTTTTCTCCTGCCATTATAGCTGCCTTGGGAGTAATAGCAATGACTCTGATTTCCCAGGGTATTGTAACATTCTGCTTCCTTTCAGGAGGATCTCCTGACGTTCTTGTGTAAAGAGAAAAGTAGAAAACCAGGATCTTAATCTTAAACCATGCCTTAATCTTTCCAAACATTTAAACTGACTTTGATGACTTACCTTTACACTCACACTCCAGTGGTTCTCAGAATCCTTCTTGAGAAGATGAGATTGAAATGATCCCATCAGCTCTGGTGGTTATAGGTGGTTTCTCATGGTAAGGGACTGTAGTGGGGAAAATGGGGAATTCTTAACGAACTCTCTTTCCATTGCTGACTTGAATCAAATGTAGTTAACCTTGAATGTTTGAGGATTCTATAAGCATTGTGGTCTCAGACAGTGAGTCATGACCTTGTGCCAGAGGGGTCGGTGATATTGTATGTGGATTGATTTATGAAACATATAGTGGCTGTTTCAGGTATATTCTGAAATGAGTCTTCCAGCAGTCAAGTTTTGTTGTTGTTGTCATTGTTTTGCCTTCTTCTCTGAAAACACAATTATTTTCACATTCAAGGTTTGGACTTTAAAAGCTTACTTTTGCCTTGAAACACCTTTAGCTTGAGACAAATCTAGGAAGAACGGTGTTTTCTGATTCTGTAGACATTTTGACAAAGTAGATCCTCCTGCTTCAGCCTCCCTGCCAATTATTTTATTTTTTGTAGAGGCAAGATCTTGATATGTGTCCCAGGCTGGTGTCCAACTCCTAGGCTCAACCCATCTTACACCACTTGGCCTCCCAAAGTGTTGGGATTTCAGGCATGAGCCACCACATAGGCCCCTAAACTTTGTTTTGTTTTGTTTTTTGAGACAGGATCTCACTCTGGCACCCAGGCTGGAGTGCATTGGTGCGATTATGTCTCACTGTGGCCTGGACTTCCCAGGCTCTGGTGATCTCACCTCAGCCTCTCAAGTACCTGGAATTATAGGTGCGAACTACCACGCCTGGCTAATTTTTGTATTTTTTGTAGAGATAAGGGTTTTGTCATGTTGCCCATGCTGGTTTTGAACTCCTGGGCTCAAGCAATCCATATGTCTTGGCCTACCAATGTGCTAGGGTTACAGATGTGAGCCATTGTGCCTGGCCAACTTCTAAATTTTAGTAACTCATTTTTTTTACCTGCCAGACCTTGATAATCATTTCTTCTTTTAAATTCCTTTTATATAATTGTCCAGGTGGTTCAAGATCCCCTAAAACAGGCTATATTATTGCTTAAGATAGAATGTGTTACACAGAATAGGTAACCAGTCCATGTCTGCTAATTATTAGTTTTTCCAGTTCTAAATGAAATTATATAGTTTTAAGTGTTAGGCAGTGTTTTTAACTTAGAACTTAAAATGGAAATTGCTATGATTATTAAAATATTCTATATCCTCATTGCCCAATATGGCAGCCACTAGCCATTTTGCTGTTAACACTTGAAATGTGGCTACTGTGACTGAGGAACTGGATTTAAGTTTTATTTAACTATAATTAATTTAAATGTATAAAGCCACATGTGAGTAGTGGCTACCAGATTGGATGATGCATGCTATAAGAATGTGCAGAATGGCAATCTAAATGTGAACTGTGAGTCAGAGAAGTCCTCCAGGAGAAAGAGGCACTTGGATCTTGCAGATAGGAAGCAGAGAAAAGGGGTGGTGTTTTTTTGTTTGTTTTTTGAGACGGAGTCTTGCTCTGTCACCCAGGCTGGAGTGCAATGGCAGGATCTCACTGCAACTTCCACTTCCTGGGTTCAAGCAATTCTCTTGCCTCAGCCTCCCGAGTAGCTGGGATTACAGGTGACCACCACCGCACCCGGCTAATTTTTTTTTTTCGTAGAGATGGGTCTTCACTGTCTTGGCCAGGCTAGTCTGGAACTCCTGACCTCATGATTCGCCCACTTCGACCTCCCCAAAGTGCTGGGATTACAGGCATGAGCCACTGCGCCTGGCCAGAGTGAGATATTTTAAGTAAGGAATATAGTAAAAGCTCTAAGGTGATTGACAGTGTTAAGTTTGGGATTAGTTTCAAGACTGCAAATAGAGTAGAGTTTGAGCACTAGGGACAGTAATAATAACAGCAGACACTTATCAATTTACAGGCCACATACTAATTTAATCTTCATATAATACTATAACTCCAAGAATATAAGTAATTTGCTCAAAGGTACAAGTTGATATTGGACATGAGATTTGAACTCATGTCTGTCTAGCTCAAAAATCTCAACTCTTAACCACACTACTATGCTGCCTTATGATCTGCCATGTTAAGAAAGACTTACAAGTAGGAAATAGCGTTTCAGCTAGTAAGTGAGTAAACAAATAATGGAATACATCCAATCAATGGAATACCACTTAGCAATATGAAAAGTAACAGAACTACAGATATATGTAACAACATGGATGAATCACAAATCCATTATGCTAAGTGAAAGAAACCAAAGGTGAAGGGCTATATACTGTATATTCCATTTGTATGACATTCTAGAAAAGGCAAAATTATAGAGACAGAAACAGGCTCAGTAGTTGCCAAGAGCTGGCAGTGAAAGGCAGAGATTAACTGTAAAGAGACACAACAGATTTTTGGGGGGAGGATGATGGAAATAGTATATACCTTGATGGTAGTAGTGATTACATGACTATACATTTGTCAAAACTCACAGAACTGTGAACAAAAAGGGGTGAATTTTACTGTATATAAATTGCACATCAATAAAGTTGAGTAATAAACAAAGACAGACTTACAAGTAGATCCAAGTTCATTTTCTCAATATGGTTAGTTATTGTAACCAGTGTATTTTGAAAAATAAATAATTCTAAAATTTTTGTGTCTAAACATGTCTTCATATTTATGATGTATATAAATATATACAACACATATAATGGAAAAATGTAGAAATTAAAAACTCATAAAAATGTGTGTGTGTGTACATAAAGCAGTTAAATTTGTATTTAACATGAGTTGACACATTAAATATTTATTCAATTTAGTGTTCATTTGTCATTGGCATGGCAAAGCAGTTGGAGGTGAAAGAGGAAGAGATATTTTAATTAAACATGATTGGTAAGATGTCATATGACTTATCCTATTTTCCTTTCATTGTTTTTGAATGCAAATCGCTACCATATAAATCATCAATCCTTTTAAAGTTAGCTTTAAAATTTTACAATACATAATGACATTTTCATTTTCACTCATATTTCACTTATATAAACCAATTATATGAGACAGTAGTATAATGGATATCTTTTAAAGATAGGTATATTTATATCCTCCTTTTATATTTCTTTCTTTTTTCTTTTTTTTTTGAGATGGAGTCTTGCACTGCTACCCAGACTGGAGTGC
Organism: Ateles fusciceps; assembly: GCA_036589455.1. Classification (NCBI taxonomy): domain Eukaryota; kingdom Metazoa; phylum Chordata; class Mammalia; order Primates; family Atelidae; genus Ateles; species Ateles fusciceps. Next base: position 9,220,536 of record JAZHEH010003329.1, on the reverse strand, counting down.
AGTGGTGCGATCTCAGCTCACTACAACCTCCTCCTCCCAGGTTCAAGTGATTCTCCTGCCTCAGCCTCCCAAGTAGCTGGGATTACAGGCATGCGCCACCATGCCTAGCTAATTTTTGTATTTCTGGTAAAGACGGGGCTTCGCTCATGTTGGCCAGGCTGGTCTCGAACTTCTGACCTCAAGTAATCCACCCACCTTGGCCTCCCAAAGTGCTGAGATTACAGGCACGAGCCACCGCCCCGGCCCTCCTTTTATATTTCTAAGAAAATTCTTATGCGAAATAAACTTCCTGAAGGTCTTACATCACTTTCTCATCACTAGTTTTGTTGCGTATTCATAAAACTACAGATTAATATAATTTTTAGGCAGAGAGGACCTCAACATCTTCACTCTCCCAGTCCATTGTCTACAGCAGGTAAGGGATTATCCCTGTTTTATAATTCAAGAGGTGACATGCAGAATTCTAACTTTCCCATGATCACATTTTTAATTATTAGAGTTTTAGGTTTAAAGAGTGATTAATCTTAATAGAGAACTATAAACAACATTAATTAATGATTATGATTTAAGCATTTCATTTGATTCTTTGCTTTAAGCATTTCTCTAGGTTCAAGCTTTAATACTATCATATATAATAATACTGCAATAATCCTGGTTAATCTTAAAATAGTCTCTCTAGGGAACGTGTAAATTACAGGATATGTTATCCTTTGAATGAATTTCATGTACTAATGTGGAATTTGAGGTAATGAATCTGAAAACAGTTTGAAGGCTATAAAGCACTGAACAAATGTTATTATTTTTTTCCTTGTTTTTATCTTTCTGTCATTTACTTGCCATTTTCCTTAGAATCTTGAGTAATATTCATGCATACATTTGCAGAGAAAATTCATATCTGATATTTTTGCTTGCTAGGAAATAATTCTGTATTTGTACAAATAAATATATAATGAAACATACATCTACATGTAGCATATTTTTGAAGCATGATCTAATTAAAATAATCTAAAAAAAAGTCTTTTTTCTGAGCTGATACAAAACCAGTAATTGGTGTTATAGCAACCTGTCACTCTGTTTAGTAATCTTGTAACATTGTTTAAATATGTATGTATATATATGTGTGTGCGTGTGTGTGTGTGTGTGTGTGTGTGTGTGTTATCTATCCTTAAGACTATGAGCCAAGACAATATTTTCTTATGTACTTCCTTTATTTTTCTTCTTGTAATTTCACTTTAAAACATCTTAATGTATTTTGTGCTACTATAACAATACATGAGACTGGGCAATTTACAAAGAACAGAAATTGATTCTCTCACAGTCTGGAGGCTGAGAAGTCAAAGATTAAGGCACCAGAATCTTAGGGCCAGTTTCTCTGCTTCCAAGATGCTGCCTTGATCAGCCTTCCAGGATGCCCTCCGCCATTCTAGAGGGTAGGAATGCCATGTCTTCACATGGTAAAGGACCAGAAGAAAGCAAGTGCATTCCAGAATCCCTTTTTATAGTGAGGGCAGAGCCCCCAGTATGTAAACATATCCCATTAGGCCCCCACCTCCCAATGCTGTTGCGTTGGTGATTAAATTAAATTTCAAGCACATTAATTTTGGGGAACAAATTCAGACAATAACAGATATATAGGGAGAGCAAAAGTAGACATAAGTAAGGCCAGATAATTTACTAACTCTTAATTGTGTTATGGTAATGTTAATATCTTCATTAATATATTTCTTAAGTTAGTGAAAACTTAAACCAAATAACAAAATGGTAAATTTGTTAATGTTACATGTATTTTAGATCCTCTAATGCATTTCAGGCATTTTGGATATATTTTTTTGTCCTTTGTTCATTTCTAACTACAAGGCATGCCTCATTTTATTGAATGCCACTTAATTACAGTGTACAGATATTGCTTTTTTTATACTTTGAAGTTTTGTGGCAGTCCTGTGTTGAGCAAATCTATTGGTTCCAATTTTTAAACATATTCTCACTTTGTGTCTCTGTGTCACATTTTGATAATTCTCCCAATATTTCAACCTTTTTTATCATTAATATATCTGTTATGGTGTTTTGTATTTAGTGATTTTTGAAGTTACTCTAGTAATTGTTCTGAGGCGCCATGAACCATGCTCCTAGAAGACACTGAACTTAATAAATGTGTGTGTTCTGACTGCTCTAGTGATCAGCTGTTCCCCATCTCTCTCCTTCTTGTTAGACCTTCCTATTTCCTGAGAGACAATAATATTAATAATAGGTTAATTAATAACCCTACATTGGCCTTGAAGTGTTCAAGTGAAAGGAAGAGCCACACGTCTTTCACTTTAAATCAAAAGCTAGAAATGATTGACCTTAGTGAAAAAAGCATGTGGAAAGCCAGGATGGGCCAAAACCTAGGCCTCTTATGCCAAACAGCCAAATTGCAAATGTAAAGGAAGGAAATAAAGAGAAGAAGCCATCTTCATAACATGAAAGTACAAAGTGAAGCAGCGAGTGCTGATGTAGAAGCTACAGAAAGTTATCCAGAGGATCTAGCTAAGATAATTGATGAAGGTAGATACACTAAACAATAGATTATTAATGTATTCAAAGTAGCTTTTTTTTTTTTGGAAGACGATGTCATCTGGACTGTCAAGGCTAGACAGAAGTCAGTTTCTGGCTTCAAACTCAAAGGGCTGACTCCCTTGTCAGGGGCTAATTCAGCTAATTACTTTAAGGTGGAGCCAGTGCTCCTTGACCATTCTGAAAAATCTTAGGGCACTTTGGAATTATGCCAAATCTACTCTGATGGATCTGGACAAAAGAAAGTAGAAACCTTCTGGAAAGGATTCCACCGTGATTCATAGGAGGAGATCAAAATACCAACATTAATAAGAGTTTGGATTAATTTGATTCCAGCATTCACAGATGACTTTGAGGGACTCAAAACCTCAGTAGAGGAAGTAACTGCAGATGTGGTAGAAATAGCAGAGGATTAAAATCGGAAGTGGAGCCTGAAGATGTCACTGAATTTATGCAATCTTATGAACAAACATGAATGGATGAGAAGTTGCTTCTTATGGATAAGCAAAGAAAGCATTTATTGAGATGGAATCTACTCCTGGTGAAGATCATGTGAACATTGTTGAATCGACAACAAAGGATTTAAAATATTTCACAAATTTAGTTAATAGAGCAGTGGCAAAAATTTGAGGGAATTTAGTCCAATTTTGAAAATTCTACTGTGGGTAAAATGCTATCAAATAGCGTCGCATGCCACAGAGAAATCTTTTGTGAAAGGAAGAGTCAGCCAATCGATGCAGTAAGCTTCATTGTTCTCTTATTTGAGGAAATTGCTACAGCCACTCCAATCTTCAGCAACCACCACTTTGATTAATCAGCAGCCATCAACATCAAGGCAAGAGCCTCCACCAGCAAAAATGTTATGATGTGCAGAAGGAACAGATGATTGTTAGCATGTTTTAGCAATCAAATATTTTTAAATTAAGATGTATTTTTTAGACATAATGCTATTGCACACTTAATAACTTTCATTATAGTATAAACATAACTATTGTATGCACTGGAAACCACAAAATTCATATAACTTGTTTTGTTTTGATATTCACTTTATTATAATACTTGCTTTATTGTGATATTTGCTTTTTTTTCAGTGGTCTGAGCCAAACTTGTAATATCTCCAAGGTCTGCCTATATTTCTCTGCATAAAATATAGAAAAACTTTGCAAAAAGACACAATTTTTTACTGTAGGAAGTGTCAAATTTACATTAGAAGACAAATCTTTGGTAATATTAAACAACAGGTTTAAATATGTGTTGAAATGTTGGTTTAGATTTTCTTTAAGATCACTTTCACCCTTGTGAATTGCTAATCACCATAATTATGGGCTGTCCAGTTTAGCCATTGTTAATTGAGGGCCCATAGGATAGGGATCAGGTCCCATTGTCTCTCTTATTACTTTGCGGCAGAGATTCAAATAACATAATGGTGACTGCTGCTCCTGGGTTTTCAGACCCCAGATGAGGCATCCTAAGAGCACTGGTTGGTTGTCTGGAAGAGACATCCATCCTCTCCGGTTGACTGTCTGGGTCTGCACACCCTGAGCAGAGGAATTGTGGGCAAAGAGTATGCAGGGGAGGGCTAGAGGAATGATGAAGGTGAATAAAGGAGGTTGGAAACTTCGTATACTATAAATTGCAAGATTGCTAATCTAAGGACATGCATATGGAATGGAGGAACTGTGTGATATTTGGAAAATGTGTAGTAAACTTAGAAGGAAAGTAGTGCCAGGGGCTTTCCGATTTGTTTTTAGATTCTGTATTTGGGTTCTGCTGAGGAGGTGCTTACCCTGAGCCAGGCAATATTTTGAATATGGTTTTGACTGAGATATTTTGATGTGTACCAAAACAAAAAAAGAGACAGTAGCAATTCCGTGTTTTGTTTTGTTTCCCTATGATCAAGGAGGTAAAGAGAGATCTTTATCCAATTGTTGTTTCTCATTTCTAGGTCTTGGGTATTGTTTCTGGAGGTCAGGGATATCCGTTGCACACATTTATCAGTGATAAATAGTGATTTTTACATTTTGACACTTTGCATTAAAAGGCTCTCTAAAGAGCTAAGTGAAATGTCCTGCTTAGAATTAAGGGTACAAATAAGTGTCAGGTGATCGAACCAGACGAGGGCCTAGGGGAAAAGCATAGCTTTGGGTCAGATTCTGAGCAGCTGGTAGGACAGACAGGGGAAGAAGTAAACTATTATGAAGGATGGCAGCCAGTAGAACATAAGAGTTCAGAGTCATAGAGGCAGACTTGGCCTTGGAATCCAGAGCAGGGGAGGAGCTGAACAACCAGCTCTGTCCTTGGCCCACAGCCCATGAGATTCTAGCAGGAACCCATCTCCCTTTTCTCCTGTTTTAACAATTTATCTCCCTTACCTCCCCAAACTCACACCTTTCCACATGCCCAACAACCTGCCAGAGAGGTAGACGTGGTCAGACCGTATTATCCTTGGTTGGTGATTTTAGGGGCGGTAGATGGATTTTGCTGGCAATTAGAAAATGGGCATTGGCAAAGGACAATGCACAGTTGTTACCTTCAGGAGTGGCCTGAGTGTTTCATGAATAAGAAAGTTTGAGAACCCTCTAATAAAACAGTAATAAACAGTGTCAATGAAGATTTTTGAGTTAAATATCTCAGTATGGGCCAGGCATGGTGGCTCACACCTGTAATCCCAGCACGTGGGGAGGCTGAGGCAGGTGGATCACTTGAGGTCAGATTTTTGAGAATAGCCTGGCCAACATGGCGAAATCTGTCTCTACTAAAATACAAAAATTAGCTGGATGTGGTGGCATACTCCTGTAATCCCAGCTACTTAGGAGGCTGAGGCAGGAGAATTGCTTGAGCCTGGGAGGCAGAGGTTGCAATGAGCCGTGATCGCGCCACTACACTCCAGCCTGAATGACAGACTAAGTGAGACTGTCTCAAAAACAACAACAACAACAAAACTCACTATGATTTTCCAAATAAAATGTTATGTAAACTCTCAATATATTATCTGTTCTACCAAGTCACCTCTACCAAAATTATGAAATATGATCACCCTTCCTTTTCTTACCCAATTATTATGACAGGAGCCTCCACTTGCAAAATTGCTGGGAATTTGCCCATTTCAACTCGCTCTCAAATGATTTAATTAACTCACTTGGGCAAGTTAGTTAACCTCCCCATGCCTCAGTTTTCTCTCTAAAGTGGGGAGTCTGAGTCAAACCATGGCCCCAGATTTACCTTCCTTACCGTGAACCTCTTCCAGGATTATTCACAGTGAGAACAGCTGGGCAGACCCCTCCTTCTTCACAGGATTTTAGCCAGGTCTTTTGTGTCACCAACAAGACAATCAAAAAGTAGGCCATCATTGGTGAATTTCCCAAATCCTACATTTATGCATGGTCAATGTAAAACAGAATGCAGTGCAGCTGCTTTGGTTAGAGAGAAACTCAAAGCCACATCTGCTTGGCTTCCCTGCTCACCTTAACAGCCCTTCAGTCCACTCTGCGAAGTTTAGAATGAAGATCGGATCCTCAAAGCATCATTTCTTTAATAGTTTAGGAGTGGCTGAGCATGGTGGCTCACGCCTGTAATTCCAGCACTTTGGGAGGCCGAGGTGGGCAGATCACCTGAAGTCAGGAATTCGAGACCAACCTGACCAACATGGAGAAACCCTGTCTCTATCAAAAATACAAAATTAGCCGGGTGTGGTGGCGCATGCCTGTAATCCCAGCTACTCTGGAGGCTGAGGCAGAAGATCACTTGTACCCTGGAGGCGGAGGTGGCAGTGAACTGAGATCACGCCAATGCATTCCAGCCTGGGTGACAGATTGAGACTCTATCTCAAAAAAAAAAAAAAAAAAGTTTAGGAGTACTTTATTGACAAAATCTCCTTTTTTCTGTCATTGAATTGTTCTCACTTTAGAGTAGCCACTGACCCTGAATATGAAAAATGAAGTTGCTTAAGACATCAGAAAAAAAAAATAGTTCTCTGTATATTTAATATTGTAAGAAATGAAAAAATTTAAAGCTTGCAATGTGCTAGGTGCTTCAAAATATATCATCTTTACACTATCTGCTACAACTCTGTGAAAAACTATTGCCCTCCATGTTATAGTTGATAAGAATGCCCCCCATTCCCCCAGCAAAAGTGAAGTAATTTCACTGAGGTCATAATGCTATTAAGTGATGGATTTGTATGACGCTGAAGGCCACATTCTTTCCATTCCCTCCTTTCCATTTGTGGAACCTTCAGGAAATGTATTGTGATTCTTTAATTTCTGTTGTAATATATTATGATTCATTATTGTCATGAGCAGAGAAGAGGATCGAGTAGAGTCAGTGAACATTGAAAAACACTGCATACAAAGTTGGAAGCATTTAATAGACACATTGTCATTGACAAAACTGACATCACCTTAGAGGCAGAGGACAGGTCCTCACATTGCTTTTGGGACAGGGGCATGGAAAAAGAGAAGCTTTCACCAACTCCCTTTATTTTACGTATCTCAACGGCTCCTAAATACACCTCTCTCCTTTTTCTTTTCTTTTTTATGTAACAAAAAGAGTACAGTACATTTTTAGGAACTAGTTACAGCTATAACTAATGACACCACTCTCGTCTTAAAAATCATTTAGCTATCCCAACTCATTAGAGGTCAAATGTGGTAACCAGAATATGGAGATGATCTTTGCCAGTAAAGGTTCAGACTAACATGGACTCTCTTCACTGTGAGCTGGGTTGGATTTAGATATTGTACCAGTGGTTGATAGCCTATGATCTTAAGTTTAGTAGCTTAAGCAACTTGTATTCATCAAAGTCACTGGTACCTTTTCCCTCTGCAGTTGATGGAAAACATGTCCTATTTAATTGGAAGGAAAAGCATCTTAAAATAACACTGAATCTTGGACATGTTGAAGAACAAATAGTTACATTTCCATGTAGTGCGAAATCCTCATTTTATTTGGGACATGGCTGACATGTTTATAAGCTAAGTTTCTTTTCAAACCAGAGACTCCCACAGATGTCTCATCTGGGAGGACTTATGAGCTGTGTGACTTAGTTTATTGTTATTGTTAATAATAAAACAAACTGTTCAATTTAGAAATCATTTCTTATCCTTTTCACTGCTTTTTGCACATTTCCTTTGTAGTTATAAAAAGGATCCTTTGTATTTTAATAGTTTATTCATTCATTCCAATAAAAATAGCTAAAAAGTAAAATTACAATAGGCACTGGGAGTACATCATGTCCTTGGAAACCATATTGGTACTACTGATATTAAAAGGACCAGACAGTCACAGAAAAAATTCTACCACCACTTTTCTGAATATATAGAGATCACTTTGGTAACATTGAATGTTGCTGCTGCAAAGTAAATTTTCATTTAGGAAATGGGACTCTTTAAACATGCACAAATTATTTCAAGTTGAATACCTAGCAAGTCAAAGGAGAACTTAAGGCCGTATCAGCTATCCAAGAAAACATGACTCTTCCCCCTCCATGAATGGGCCACAGACTATTTGACAGGTTTGGCTTTATATATCTTTGCAAACTTGGACATGTGTTTCATTGAACACTGGGGGTCCAGCAGATGCGAATGGATGGAGATCTTCTTTTAGCTAATATATGAGGTGTTAAAGTTTACATTTGCCTCTTGTCTTCATTGCCTTTCCTGTCACTTGTCTTCCCTGTTACTTGATTTAAAGGCTCTTATACTGGTGCATTGAACAGATTAGTGAAAGTCTTGGTAATTTTTATATTATACATATTTATTCCTGTATTAACACATTCTATTATTTAGAATCAAGTGATTTCTGTAACTAGTAGCAAACAGATTAGAAGATCCATGAGATCAAGAATCATGTATTTTCCCCCTTAATCACTTTATTTACCAATGCAACCTAGTGGTTGCATCCAGTGGATGTAAAATGACTATTTGATAATTGAATGAAATAATGTTGTCTATTTCTGGATAGAAATTTTGAAGCACGGGGCTTCAAAGTTATACAGCAAGTAGATAAGAAGATAGGAACTAGATCTTATATCTTTTTGTTATTCTAATGAATCTTTGTTTTCTATCAGATTCTGTTTCTCCAAAAGAGAATCCTTAACATATAAAAATCAGATTGTTAAAAGGTAGGTTAATTTTCCCCAAATTAGTTATCAAATAGGGAATTGTTCTGGCCTGGCTTCCTTAGCAAAACATCTTGGAGATACAAGTGTGCAATTGTTGTACAACTTCAGGTTCAGATAAGTTTTTTTTTTCCTAGAATCTTTCAGATTGGCTATGGAGACTCACATCTATGAACAATGTGCATTTGATTCATTTAAACTAAATTAATAGGAAAACCTGTTTCAGTAAAATATAATTCAATTTATTGTAGCAAGTGTGATCTACTTTACAAGCTTGAGGTACAAATAAGGTCATGTGGTAGTCATCAGTGCTGTTTACCAAATATTTCCAGCTTTCTGACTTTTGGCACTGTGGCAGGATTGCACTTTCTGGCTTTCTTATAGTGGGGTGGGATGATGTGACTAGATCTGGCCATGGTGCCACAAACAGAGGGTTGTATGTCATTTCCAGGCCAGAGCATTCTGTATCCTGCTTGAGACCCTGAAGAGCTCTTATTCTCCTTGGCATGGTGAACTGGTAAATGCTTGATACAGTGACTTCTTTGTCAGCCTGGGTTCCTGAATGATTAAAAGGAACAGAGTCCACTATTGACCCACAGTTGAAATATAGCATGGAAGAGAAATAAACCTTTGTTGTTTTAAGCCACTGAGATTTGGGGTTGCTGTTCCTGTAACATAATTCAGCCTATCCTGACAGATATAGGTACTATTTTTTATTTTTCCAGCTAATCTTTGAGCTCTTCAGATATCATCTGCCTCCCCTATTAGTTTCTCAAAAAAAATTCAGTGTATTGTTTTACCCAGAAAGGTCTGGAAAAGACTGAAAAGTCTTTTTTTTTTTTGAGATGGAGTATCGCTCTTTCACCCAGGCTGGAGTGCAGTGGTGTGGTCTCAGCTCACTGCAATCTTCTTCTCCCTAGTTCAAGCTATTCTCCTGCCTCAGCCTGCTGAGTAGCTGGGACTACAGGCATGCACCACCACTTCCGGCTAATTTTTTGTATTTTTAGTAGAGACAGGGTTTCACAGTGTTAGCAAGAATAGTCTCAATCTCCTGATCTCATGATCTGCCCGCCTCGGCCTCTCAAAGTGCTGGGATTATAGGCATGAGCCACTGTGCCTAGCCCAAGACTGCCTTTCCCCATCTCTGTTACACAGTATACCCATGACTTCTCATAGACAAGTGGATTCTTGTTTGCTGGAGTGATAATACCCTTGAAGATCCAGGTCTCTGCATAGGTAGTGCCACTTGCCAAGATATCAGCTGTTTAAATTTACACCCTTAACTGTTGCTTAAAGCACAGTAGTGCGAAAGGGTAACTGGAGCACAGCACTCAATATGCTGGAACCATGTCTTTCTCCTGAGTACTGGACTATGGTGGGCCCTTCTCTGCCAGTAGACTATAGTTAGAGTGATGATTCAGCCGAGAGATTCCAATTATCTTCACTACCAAAAGGGACTAAATCAATGGCTTGAACCTTGTTCAGGGAGCCGGACACATATATAATTAATTCATGTATGTCAGCATGCCAGGTCATTACTATAGAGGCAGATGCTCTTTAGAAAGGTGAGTGGAGGGAGGATTCATAGAGGTGATAATTATTTTGGGCATTCATGTATATGAATTTCTTTTTCCTAGCAGAGAACTAGAGAAAGTCACTGCAGGAAGAGAGACTATTCACCTAGACATGAAATCCAGAGTGGGAACAAGCATGCAGGAGTCCAACATCTGTTTGGTGGGACATCAGCATCTGTTGATGGGACAGACATTTGTTGGGATGCATAGGATGTGAGCCATAACTGTAGGATATTATTTCAGAAAACCAGGTGGTCAAGAAGGTGACAGAAGATGGTAACTTTGACCAGGGAATGACAGCTACCATCCCAAACACAGGATCTGTGTAGACAGTGTATAGATTTTCCAACCTCACATGTGTGATACATGACTCTCAGAATGGAGGGGGTTGAAATTTGAGAGAGGAAGAATATTAGACTTTCAAAATATTGACAAGGGGATAATGATTCTTAATAAGAGCATCTCTCTCATCTCCAAGACCATCTTCTTTTCTATCCACGATTCTAAACATAATGGTGGCTGGAGAGTTGGAATTGTAAGGGGAACCTAAATGGGGCTCACCTTCCTCTCCACTTCCTTCTGAATGAAATTCTGTCTCTTGTTGCTGCTGCCAACTTCCGATGCTACAGGAAGCAGCTCTGTTTTGTGGTCAGATGAGAGAGGGAGGTTGAAACCAACACTTTAAGGGAAGCCTCAGAAGCTGGTGCTTGAGATTTGCTTGCTACCCAATATTATCCTTGCCACAGGATACCACAGGGTTGGGATAGGGTTTCTCAGAAGTTTGTGGGTAGCATGTGTATTCTCATTAATTAGGAAATTAGATTGTTGGCTGTAAATTGAAGGGTAAGGAATGTTTTTATTTAAAATTGAGGAAATGAAGTGTGGGAGGGGGAGATGATAGCCGTGCTTTTTACACCAAATTGCAGTGGTTTACTTGCTTTTGCTTTGAGGGTTATATTAACTTCAGCACCAAAGCTGGTCCCTTAGAATGCCTTTCAGTCCTCTTAAGGATGGATTCATTTTATAAGATTTCCTGTATGAGCATGATTCTGGGTAATATAAGTCACCTTATTGATTACAAGTTTTCTTTCTCTTCCTCCAAATTGTCCATCTGATTTTCTTTAATATTCTCTCTTAGTTTTTCTAGAAACAAACTTAAAACCCAACTGCTTTTTATTTCTAAGCTAACTTTCTTTAGGCTTACCAACTAGTGGATAATTCATAATAAACCGTAATATTGCTTCTACCTCACTAGTGTAAAACCCTGGGCCTCTAGCTATACTTTCAAGCAGTCCTTTCTTATTTTCCTCATTCTCAGCTCCCCTAACTGAAGTCCAAATCCCAGGAAGTCAGGTAGGGGTAGTGCCTGAGGGGTAGTGCTAGATGGATACTGGTGTCAGGGTCCAAGAACCGGCATAATGCACTCTGGAAGCTCTTCCAAAGTGCCCATAGGGTGCCGGGATTCCTGCGTTTCTCATTGTGAGGAGGCTGCACCAGGTTCCACACATGTGAGGAGAATGCTTCTCTTCCTCTTTGCAGTTATACTTTGTCTGTTGGGCTCTGGCACAACATTTCTTGTGCCTGTCAGCTTTTCCTGCAGTTCTTCTTTCTATGGGACCACTACGACCCATATCTGAAGTTGAAAGCAGTCTGCTCTGTCAGTCACAGCCTCTTCCTGGATTTGTCTACAAAACCATTTCATTATTCTTTTTCAGGAAACTTCCCCCAAACAATCAAATAAGAGCAAAAATTTCCAACAACAGAAGAATAAAAGCCAGAATTCCTATCCACTCATTTATCATGTGTGTGTGAGAATCCCAATGTAGACTCAAGCTGGATTTCTGTGCATCTAAGAAAGTTACTAAACTCAATTCTTCCATTAGCCCAATCAAAGAAGTTGCAGTGAAAACCCTTTCACCAGAATGTCACACATCATTGTTGCTAGATGAATGGGTTACCAGGGCTGACTGATAACACATGGTTTGCAGAATGTCATCTAAGGTATTCATTTTGTTAATGTTACAAGGTTTATGAGAGAACCTCTGTACATCTGCTTCATCTCCAGGGCTTCTACATCAGTTTGGGGTATAAAGCTGTAACAAGTCCTGTTCATTTTTCTTTGATGAGAGACATGGAGACTTGGTACTTCCTAATTGATTTGAAAATTTGAGGCTCAAATACTTTTGGGAAGTAGAAATCATGAAAACCAGAGTAAATCAGTCTTTTTTTCCTCCTTGGTCAAGAGGACATATAAATTCAGAATTTCTGAAGAATCAAGGTAGAGTTTTTTTTTTATTTTTTTTAATTTTTTTATTTTTTTAACATAAGCCTTGTGAATTGGATTCAAATTCATTTTATATAAAGAGAGTAGATATGTCTGAGGCATGAGGATGATGCTCAGAATTGTCTAGTTAGAGACAATTTTGTTTTGTTTTGTTTTGTTTTTAAGCTATCTTTACTTTTGATATGGGGCAGGGGGCAGCTAACTACTTTTTAAGGTACTTATGTTCAATACTGTGTTCCAGCATTTTGTGGCCAAAACATGAAATGTGCCACTGTCATTCTAATATAGCTACATAAATGCAATACTATAAATCTGAAGCCAGTTCTAGAAAGAAAGAGGAGAAAGGAATATTTTTTAAGTCCCATATTAATATGAAATTCAAAACGGCTTATGGGAGTAGGCAAAGAACATTCCTTCAGTTCATCTATGTGCAGGACCCTTCGAATGGCCAGAGGTATTAGTAGCAAATAGCTTAATATTTGATAGTTGGATGTCTTAGAAAATAGCTTCCAGGGTAGTAATTATATAAGGTGGGAATCTGTAGAGTTTGACATCAGGGTGTATAATCTAAAAACTCCTTGTTATCCTAGTTTATCTTTTGTCTTGTGTTGACCTGAAGCTCCTGGCTCATTTGATCGGCAAAGGGAGAGATCTGGACCTGCAGATATCAGGTTTCCCTGTGGACTGTAACCATCAAGAACATATGTCCTTGCCACAAATCTTTGAGATCCTAATGTAATGGGTTTCTGAGTGATAAAATAATACTGTTTAGAAACGTTTTCCGAAGGTTTTGAGTCTGTTTAGGAAATAGTTACATGAACCACAAAATGCCCTGGCTTTATGCTGTGGTTCATTACCACTTGCTTCTAGAAATGGTAGAAATTTCCCAAACACTCTTGGGTGGCTGCTTTTCAGACCCGCAATCGTGATGGGATGTTGGAGCAAGGAGCTGGCATCATAATTTTGAGCATAAATAGGACTGAAGAGAACAGAACTCTCATGTGAACTTCCAGGAGGAAATAAATATATTCTTCATTTACAGTTATTCTCTAGTTTGGGGTTGATGTGTTTTTAAGAATATATAACCTCTATTTTTCAAAGAAATGCAGCCTAAGAGTATAGAAAATATGTTGATTTAAATTTGATTTTCCTAGGTTCAGATTCCATATTTATGCTTGCATAATTGGATGTCAGATATTAAAAGGTTTAGATACATAGGAATGTATATTACAAATGCATAATGATAACAAAAGTGCTTTCATTGGTATTCTTGTGTGTCCAAGATTATCTACGAAACAAATAAAAAGCAAGTGATTTCCTCTCTTGATTTGAAGTAGTCTGCGAATTTCTAAAGACAAAGATTGCATTTTATTGATCTCAGAGTTCCCAAAATTGTCTAGTACAACGGATTAAATATAATAGCTGTTCCAAAAATATTTTTGTGTAATTAAGTTCCTGTATAATGAATAATACTTTTATGATTGGAAAGTAAGATAGCAAGTCAAATCACTTGAGATTTTATTCTGCATTTAGATGGTTCTCGGTCTTGTGGTCTGCATGAATGGTAGCCCGTAGGGTTGTTCAAGGCATGAGGGACTGCCTGGGTTTAGCGTGTAAGTCAAGTAGACTAGAAATGAGAGAAATTCCCCTTCTTATTCGGTATGTCCTGCTTTTCAAAAATAAGTTAATGATCTTGCCATGCCCTATCATAATTAGTAAGCATGAAATTTAATTTGACATTTCATGTTTGATATGCATAAGCTTGCCCCGCTATTTTCTATTTCTAGAGTGATCTTCCCAACATGCAAATCTGCTCATGTCATTTCCCTGTTTAAAATTCCTCAGTGGCTTCTCATGAGTTTAAGATATAGATCATACCATTAGCGCTACTTACAGTGAGTTACACCAACCTTCATCTTTCATTATCCCCAGTCCTCACTTTATTCTTCAGCCCGTCCTGAGGTGGTCACCATTTTTCAGTAACCATGTTCTCTCTTGCTTCTAGACCTTTGCATAAGAGTAGGGGAGGTTCCTCAATGTGGGGGTAAAATTCTGGGCAGGCTTCTCATTTTTCTGCTTGAGGCATATTTTGAAGGAAGAAAAAAGTATTTTGTGACTTCTTTCTGAGTGTTTGCCAAGGCCTTCCTATTAACTATAAGTAATGTACTTAGGTGAAGGATTTTACCCCATTTAGCCTTTTAATAGGCTGGTGATCTTAACGTTACACTTCCGATGCCTAGAATACCTAAACCAAATCAGTAAGGGTAGAAAGTCATTTTCATTCAGTTTGGGGACAGGGGCCTATTGAAAACCTCCACCTTGATCTTCCCTTACTCACTTACAGAAGGAAAAAATTAGAATGTAGGCTACAGCCAGTTTAGGATGATTTCTGTCTCTGTAAGGCCAAGTAGGAGTGAGTTAAAGCTTCCTTTTCCAAAAAATCATCACACTCCTAAGTGAAGAGCCTCACCTTTGCCCTCTCCCTATTTGCTCCCAAACTGGTGTGCCTGAGAGCTGGAGGTTCACTAACACCTCATTGTGAGTGGGAAGAACAGAACAGAATGCCAGGGAGCAGGCAAGGACAGGAGGTCAGCACGCTGACCCGGCTTCAAAGGCTTGGGTTTATTGAACAACTTTACCCAGTCCCACCAGCCAGCTTTGTTGGGCGGCGTTGCACGGTATTGGGGGCTGTGCGCCCTCTGCTGGGCAGAGCCTCACACAGGTCCGCCTCTCAGCGCCTGGCCTAATGAATTTCGAGCTTTTGCTAACACAGGGGCAGATTTTCCTCTGGGGTGATGCTCTGCCAGTGTCAGATGACGGACATGAAATACAGCCTTGCGTTATTTTGGGAAACTTTAAGTCAAAGAAACAAATGATAACTTACTTTACGCTCTACTCCAGTGAACTTCAGAGCCACCAGTTTCCTTTCATTGTGGAACGTGGCTTTATATTTGCTCTGATGACATTCAATTCAGTGGCACAATACACCAAAGTCTACACCTTTATGTTCACAGACACAAATGGAACCACACAAAGAATTACCTAGTAACTCACACTTTCCACTCAACATATTCTGTGGTTTTTTGGAGAATACAAGATTTGGCATATTTGTGTGATTTTCCTTATGATTAACATAGCTCTTTCTAAAATCAAAGCTTTAAAAACTATTAGGATTTCATTCATTCATTTATTTTTCAGTCACTGAACAGACATGAACGGGCACCCACTATGTACCTGGCACTGTGTACGGTTGTATATAGCAGTTAGAAATGGAGGAGAAAGAGAATGCCTACAATCTTGAGAAACTCCATCCAGAGGAGAACTAATAAAAGTGCGCTAATAAAGGAAGTTATTAATTGTGAGGGAAACACAGATAAAGGAGTAACAACACTATGAAGGGGTAGGAGTTAGGATCTGCTTTGTAGGCTGGCGAGAGGTAAGTATTGAAAGATATTTGTATGTTTGAAATATATTTGTATGTTTGCCAGTAAGACAAGGTCAGGCATGGCAGATAGTAGATGGTAAAAGAAATGGTGTGTGTGTATCTCACAGGGTCTTTTGAGAGGCTGGCATCCAAGAAGTGGAGCCTGGTGAGAGGTGGGATAGAGTGGTAAGTTATAGCTGGTTTGTGCAGTGCCTAGCATGCTGAACAGATGGCATCGTATCCAGTTGGAGAAGGCAAGTCATTGAAGGACTGTCATTAGGAGAGTGTGAGGACTGCTTTTCATTTTAGAAACATCTCTCAGGAAGGTAGTGGATGGGTAGAGGGTAGAGGAATGTCAAAAATAGCAAGAGGAAGCTGTTTACCTTCTGTTGGAGCAAAAAAAAAAAAAAAGAAGGGCAAAGAGAATGGGGCTCCTGGAAAAAGGATTAACTGGAAGGCTAAGAGGCGGAAAGTTGATTGAAGTTGGAGGATGAATAAGAAGGAAGCATCAAGGAAGACTGGAAGTGGGGGATGACACTGATTCCAGGAGAAGCTGAAAAAGGTTTGGTGCTGCAGTCATGAGTTTCACTTTGGGCATATGGAAACTGAAGTGACCATATGTGAGGGTACCTACTACACGGATGGAAATAGGGTCTTCAGCTCAGAGAGAGAAAATGCAAAAGGGTGAGATTTGGGATCCCAGAGCATTCAGGAAGCGTCTTCGTGTGGAAGAGAGGGCGATAGAGACAAATGGAGCCTGGCCTTGTTTCCTGCTTCCCTTTTACTTTGGAGATTAAGGTGACAGTTTCATTAACTGCTTTTACCACACTAAACATTGTTGAGAATGTGGATTTGGGTAACATTGTGTCTTAATAAGAAACCTACTGAAAAGTAAGTTTTTCAAAAAAATGTTTTACTCTTACATGATCAAGTCTTTATCATGGAACCTGTCAGCGTTAACATCTAGGATTTAATGTCAACCTGCATAAGCTTTTAAAAAGCCATATTAAATCAGAAATGACTTAAAAATAAACTCTAGATGAACTTGATCTATTTAAGTTAAAGGATTAAGTTATATACATGATGGAATATCAAAGATTGAGTTCTTTTTGGGTGGGCCTTGGAAAGGGAAAATGCAGAAAGATCTAATTTGTTTTGCTTTTGAAGAAGAATCATCATTTTTATGTGTGTATGTATATGTATTCATATGCATAATTTGTTGGGAAAATGCTTGGTATTCTAACCTTTTAATGAGGGGGGAAGAATTTAGAGATCATGTTGTAAACTTGTTTTCCAGGTAAGGAATTTGTACAATAAATTTGAGAAACACTGAAGACTGTATTTTATGCTTCTTCTGGAGATTCGTAATTTTTTTTTTTTTTTTTTTTTTTGAGACAGAGTCTCATGTTGTCAGCCAGGCTGGAGTACAGTGATGCAATTATAGCTCACTGCAGCCTCATCCTTCTGGGCTCAAGTTATCCTCTCACCTCAGCCTCCCAAGTAGCTGGAACTACAGGCATGCACCACCACACTTAGCTAATTTTTAAAGTTTTTGTAGAGACAGGGTCTCATTGTGTTGCCCAGGCTGGTCTCAAATTCCTGGGCTTAAGTGCTTCTCTCACCTAGGCCTCCCAAGTGCTGGGATTACAGGTGTGAGCCATATACCTGGCTGAGAGTTATAATTCACACTGTCACATTAAAGACTTGGAGAAGTTCTGCAGGGACCTAGCCTTTCCCAGTCTTATTTGATGGCCACCCCAGTATTTCCCAGAGTTTGGATGATGTCACTTTAAAAGTTTCCTTTATAATTAAGTAGAGCAACGTAAATGTTCAAGCTTTAGCCACAAAACTCAGTTCAATTAGTAAATATTTGTTGAGCTCTTTTATTATAGTTACCATGTTAGGTCCCCAAATCATAAAGATTATTAATAAAACAATAATAATGACAATAATAATAGTAGCTAAGACTTGTTGAGTGCATACTAGGTGCCAGGAAATTTGTTAAGTATTTTACATACAGCATCTTATTTAATCCTTGTAACCCTGGAAGAAAAGTATTCATTTTAGAGATGAGGAAATTAAGACCCAGAGAAGTGAAGTGCTTTTCCTAAGGTCACAGATCTAGTGAATTACAGAATGGGTTTTAGGTGTGTTTCTACCTGATCCTGCTGCTCACATTCTTAACTACCATAGCCCTGTCTATGGAGAATTTATGGCCTAAATAATGTCTATGAATATTTCCAGGATGGGCTTCTGGTATTTTGACTTGCGGATCTTCAACCTGTGAGTTCTATTATTAGTTTCTAATGTTCTGTATTACCCTGAAACGTCTTCCTAATTTAGAACTAAGGTAGCTCCCTTTTTCTCTGAATCTGAAGCTCTTTGTATCAAACAGCCTTTTGTTGGGATGTAGTATCTCGTTTCTTCCACGTTACGTAATGCAACATACATGAAGTAGATCAGGACATAGCTAATTTACAACTTTCCTACATGGTTCCTGAATGTTCCTTTTTTATTTTTTTAAGTGGGAAAAATGAACACTATATTTTGAATCTTCCTTATACACTCTAGGCAATACTTAAACATTTAACTCTTAGCAATTTGTGTTTTTAATGGAATAGGGTTTTCCTTTTGGGTCATTTTCATAGAGTAACTTTGGTTGTCCAAACATACTCTGAAATACATTGGGGATTATGGTTTCAACACATGTAAGCCTAAGGCCAAAGTATGAGTAACACATGATATTTTGTTACATTTCATGAACAAACCACTGTTTTGTGGTATAATACAAAACATAGCTAAGTAGTTTAGATTACTATCAGGCATTACAAGGTTAGGTTTCCAATTTATGGGATTACTCAAAGCTCATTAGAAGTATATTCTCTAGCTCTAGGGAATGCAGCCTAGAAAATAGTGGTTTCCCTTGTAAAAATGGTACGTTTTTAGTCCATATATTTTATTTTTAGTTTATCTCAATTATGTCCTCTTGTACATTAGTACAATAGTTGAATTCACAAATAAACTTACAAAGTCCGTTTTACCAATGAGCTAGAAATGGTGAAAAGAAAAGAAGGAAAACACATTGTTGTTATTTATTAACTTAAACTCTGTCTTCAGAATGTCACAGACACTCTGTCAATGAAACCAACATTCCAAATTACACTTTTCAGAGCAAACCAACTGCGATTGGTACAAAAACTCTGACTTATTGTAGTTCTGTCTCTAGCATACATTACAATGCCAGTTTGTCTTTCTGATATTTTTTGGTTTCCTCATTTAGAAAATGGACCTCGTATCCTGTACTCTGCTATGTGAATGTTCTTTCCAGGTATGCTAGAAATAACATGAGCTTTGCAATTACATGTAAATGGGTTCCTATTCTTTTGCTGTATCTGTGACCTCGAGCACATTATTTAACCTCTTTGAGCCTTAGTTTCCTTCTCTGCTAATGATAGAGTCTACATGATCGGATTATTGTGTAGATGAAATTAGGTACCTGTAAGTACCAGAGACCGGGATGGATGCGGGGTAGCTTCTCACTGCATGGAAAGTTCTTTCTATTCTTCCTTACAATAGAAATATTATCATCACTTTATTTCTTCACACACTGTTTCTTAACTTTTGTTTATCAGTACTTCAAAATTGCACTGAAAACTCTTAAAACATAACAACAAAACAACAAATGTGTATTGTGACTATGTATGTAATACCTGAAGAATTGGGCCGAATTTGATCCAGCATACATTTACTGACCTTTCGCTTTGCATAACACATTGGAGTAACAAATGAGAGCTGATTTCTTTCTGAATTCTTGGTAAATCCACATTTCAAAATGCTAAGTATTTTTGTTTTTTGATTTTTTTAAAGCCAAATCAGAATGCATTATAGGCCATTAGTTTAAAAGTTTCCTTTATGATTAAATAGAGCAATATACAAGTGTTCAAACTAT
This sequence comes from Ateles fusciceps, assembly GCA_036589455.1. NCBI lineage: Eukaryota > Metazoa > Chordata > Mammalia > Primates > Atelidae > Ateles > Ateles fusciceps. Next base: position 9,200,634 of record JAZHEH010003329.1, on the reverse strand, counting down.
TAGCCACAAAGGTCAGTTCAATTAGTTAACATTTATTGAACTCTTGGTATTATAGGTACCATGTTAGGTTCCCAAATCACAAAGCTTATTCATAAAATAATAATAATAACAATTATTTCTTTTGGTTTAAAATGGAAACACAGACCATATTTTAAAAACTGAAGTACTGTCTTGTCTGCAGGACACCCCTTCCTTCTGGAGTGGTTTGGGGCCTAAGGGAAAAGGACAGCAGCCATTGCTCTGGAAGGGACATGTGAAGGAAAACCTTCATGCGGCATCCACATGAGTCTTAAGTAGATGCACATTAACTGAAGTATTTATATATGTAATTTTTAAATGATCATTTAAATCTGGGTCTCTGTCTGCAGTCCCTTTAACTTAATTCTTGCAGACCTTTTTCTCTTCTTGCTTTGACCACCAGGAAGCTTAAAACACAATCTGTGGCCCAATTGTATTAACTTTGTGATACAGTTTTTAGCTTGAGTGTTATTTTTCTTGGTCCTGATATTTGTGGTGTGTCTCATATTTTGTTGTCTATTAGTGAGTCATAAAATTTGTTGAGTAGGGAAGAGCATTAGTATAAAAATAAATCAGGAAAAAATTCTAGGAAATCTTTTACTAGAAGAGAGCTTGTTCTCAAATGAGTCAGACATTAGACTTGTAACGGGTGATTGGTTCAGCTTACACCTCATCTGCTCCCCCTTGCAAACTGCATTTATTTTACAAAGCCAAAATTGAGTGTTTAGAAATGGGGTGTTCTGAGGAGAAACCAGCAAATCCTAGTGATTCTGGACTGCCCTTGGGATCCCAGTACTGGTTTGAACAATAATCCTGACTTTTAACAGCTTATTACGTGTGGTTCCACTTTGGGCCAAGGGGATTTAGTTGCGTTTAAGATTTGGAATTCCATCATGAACTTCAGTCTTGCCTCATATCAGTTTAAGATTAATTATGGTAATTCTCAAAGCAACTGAATGTGTGTCAGAATTTCCATCTGGATCAACACTCCTCCTCTGATCCAGAACCCATGTCTGAGGAGGCTGGGTGAGGAAGTGGAATTAGGGGAAAGACATGCATTTTAGACATTTCCCCTGAGTGTGCTTGCTTCTGACACCAGGCCTTGCCTGTCCACTGTTGACAGTCACTTCTTGTACATTCGCTGTACATTTCCTGGTGCCCTCATACAGTTTTTCAGTCAGGGAGCATCAGATTTAGTAATATGTCTCCAGAATAACCATATGCTGTGAGGTATATTTCATTTTCCAACACTGAAAATGAAAGCACTATTATGCTATGAATCTGTAAACAATCAGTCATTACGTGTATAAAGTAAAATGAATTAGCAAAATTTATTAGCAAATACAATTTTCTTTAAAGTGCTGTTTGTATTTCCAGTCTGTATCATAATGGTTAGTATTGACTCATTTAAAATAATGCCACAGGACATTTTCCATTTTAAATTATTAATGGTGGGGCATGATTGAAAGAGGAACAAAACATACCGAGTGTCCTTTCACAAACTTCGTGAAATAGGGTTACTGGATCTTCATGTGGAGCACTGCTTTTATTTTAATTCAAATGTGGTCTCTATACCATGTGCCCCATTTCTTCTCTTGGGGCAGTAATTCTCTCACAAGATATGCTGAGTTAGTAGGATTGCATAGTAGTAGTAGTAGTAACAATAGTACTCCTAATAACAGCTAACTCTTTTTGGGTATCTGCCAAGCTTTCTTCTAAGTACACTACATATATTAGCTCATTTAAAACTCTTTAACCTGTAAGTCAAACGTTCTTATTATCTCCATTTTATAATCCTATTAAGGCAGGCATTTTTATTATCCTCATTTTATAGGTGAAGAAACTGAGACACAGGTTAAAGAAGTTACCCAGGGTCACACAGCCATTGAATAGTACAGCTGATATGATCTGCGCAGCTCGTATGAAGAGCTGCTGCTGTAACCACTATCACAGAGCTGCCTTCTGGTCAGTTTTTGTTGTTAATATTTTATAAATTTATGTCTCATTAAAGTACTGTTAAAAATCTTGATTCCCCCTCCTTTTTTTTTTTTTACAACACATCACTGATTAGTAATAACGTTCTTAAATTACAATAATGATCCTAATAATGTGTTATGAAGTTTTTGTGTATGTTCATGATGTCTCTGGTGGCTAGCGTTTATGGATAGGCCATTGTTCAAAGTTCTTTATATGCTTTAAAACCTTTAATCCTACTATTATTTAGGTAATATTAGATAACAGTATCTTCTTCATAGGTTGTTGTGAGAATTAAATATGTTAATCTATGCAAAGTGCTCTTGAATGTATGGCTAATAATAAGTGCTCTGGAAGGCTGATCATTATGATCCATATGTTACAGCTGGACAGGCTGAGACTTTAGTGAGGTTGAATACTTGCTCGCAGGCCCTTACCCACTTAGAGACAGAGCAAAGCTTTGAACTCAGATGCTTGCCTTCTAGAACACACACTCAGCCACCACACAAACAAGAAATATCAGGACCTTGTCTTTATTTATTTTGACAAACTAAAGGTTTTGTTGGCTTACAAGAAGCAGCATGGTATCAAGATTAAGAGGACAGGATCTGGAGTCAGCCTGCCTAGATTGGAATAGCATCACCCTCCCTTGATAGCTATGCAACCTGGGGGAAATTTACCTAAACTCTCTGTGCCTTGTTTTTCTCATCTGTATAATGGGAATAATTACAGCTTGTATCTCACAGGGTAGCTATGAAGATCAAATGAGAAAAGCCTACAAAACTTAGTATAGTGTCTGGCATATGGTAACATTCAAATAAGATTAGCTAACATAATTATTAGAATTGTATTTGCATTTCTTAAATATCTTTTGAATTTCAAAGTCACTGATTGAATCTTTGGAGCCAGGCCAGGCACAGTGGCTCATGCCTATAATACCAGCACTTTGGGAGGCTGAGGTTGGTGGATCACTGGATGTTAGGAGTTCAAGAACAGCCTAGCCAACACGGTGAAATCCCATCTCTACTAAAAATACAAAAATTAGCCAGGTGTGGTGGCGTGTGTCTGAAATCCCAGCTACTTTGGAGGCTGAGGTTGGAAAATCGCTTGAACCCGGGAGGAGGAGGTTGCAGTGAGCCAACATCACGCAACTGCACTCCAGCCTGGGCAAGGAAGCGAGACTCTGTCTAAAAAGAAAAGTCCTTGGAGCCAAATTCAGTGATACTCTTATAAGCTGTGCCAGACTCCCCCTGAGAGTCTTTATGTGTGAAGCCTTTTACTTTGAAAGTCTATGGGCTGTCATAGCAGGGTTTTGCGGGGGCAGTTACCATGAGGCTACTTTCACAGCTGGAGTAGCTAAAAGGGGCACTGGGTGAAGATGCCCTAATGATTCACATGGCTACATTTATTTTGGGCACTTAGAAACTGTGTTTAGACAGCTATTGTGTGGGGGAGTTAGACTTTACTTAGCTCCATCATGACTTTGTTTTCCACAACTGGGATAGATGGAACAGAGAGAGAGAGAGAGAGAGAGAGAGAGAGAGAGAGAGAGAGAGAGAGTGAGAGAGAAAGAGCATAGGCAGAGGCTTCTTGACATTATGTTTTCCTCATCAGGATTCTTCTAATCTGGAAAGATGAGCTAAATGGTGTAATCTTCTTGCAACAGCTGACACACACATTTGCTCTTCCTTCCCAGTCTTATCCTGTGCCCATTTTTTTTTTTTTTTAGATGGAGTTTCATTCTTGTTGCCCAGGCTGGAGTGCAGTGGCACCATCTCAGCTCACTGCAACCTCCACCTCCCTGCCTCAGCCTCCCGAGTAGGTGGGATTACAGGCTGCTGCCACCACGCCCGGCTAATTTTCTACTTTTAGTAGAGATGGGGTTTCTCCATGTTGGCCAGGCTGGTCTTGAACTCCTGACCTCAGGTGATCCACCCACCTTGGCCTCCCAAAGTTCTGGGATTATAGGCATGAGCCACCGTGCCCAGCCTGCACCCAGTATTTCTAACTACATAGTAGTGCTTGCGATGAGGTTTATTGGATTTTTTTAATTTTCGTTGTTTCTGTCATGTTTTGAATATCGTATCTGTGCTAATTCTTACGTCTACAGTTTTTAGTCTCCACTCTGAAAGCCTACCATTTCATTCAGGGAATTACTCTGAGGTAGGTTAAAAGATAAGCCAATAACCACAAATAACCCCAAATAACTCCAAGGCTGTTTTTTTTTTTGTTGTTGTTGTTATTTAAAAACCCACCTTAATTCCAATTCATTTTGAGGAATGTTTCTTTATTTTTCTTGCTTTCCCTAAATTTTGTTGAGTTCTGCATTCAAAGAGGACACTTTCCCATGTGTCTATAGCCAACTTCCCTGTTCTGTTCTGTATAAGGCAAGTCAGAGGATGTTAATACATGCTCTGCTAAAGACATGTACTGCTTTATGTTAGTTTGGGAACCACCAGCACATACAATGTAAGCAGTCTTCTTATTGCTGGCCTTTGAGAATCCTTTACTAACCCAGTGTAGGTGTCTGTCTCCAAGAGGAGATAATCATACACTGTGTTTATTTATTGTGGCATTTTATTTCTTGCAGCATCTCACAAAGTCAGTGTCAGAGGACCACGCTTTGGGAAAAGTTAGTTTATGCGTTAGTCATTCTATAGATGGAAATAGGGAAAGTTACGCCAGCTTAACAGTAGTTGTGCTGTTATTTTTAAAAACGATTAAATGAGGCCATATCACAGTTTATTGAAAACAAACACACAATTCTTGAAATCAGAACTTAGCAGATTGTTTTTTTTCCTATATTGAAAATAAAGAGGAAAATGATAAAGGCGGGTGCAGTGGCTCATGCCTATAATCCCAGCACTTCGGGAGGCCAAGGCCAAGGCCAAGGTGGACAGATCGCCTGAGGTCAGGAGTTTGAAAACAGCCTGACTAACATGGTAAAACCCCATCTCTACTAAAAAAAGCAGTTGCCGTTAATCCCAGACACTCAGGAGGCTGAGGCAAAAGAATTGCATGAACCCAGGAGGCAGAGGTTACAGTGAGCCAAGATCACACCATTGCACTCCAGCCTAGACAACAAGAGCAAGACTCCATCTTTAAAAAAAATGATAAAAAATGTAAAAAGAATTTATTTACAAACTGCTAATTCTATATGGAATGTTGAATTCACAGCAAATTTAATAACATACATATTCTATCTATAGTCGGATTGATGCCCAGGAAACTACAAGCTCCTCAGTTTTCAAAGACTTTTTTTTTTTTTAAACGAATGGCACAGTACAACATACATAGATTAATAAGCAAATTTTTTTTTAACACAGATTTTAACTTAAGTGTTTTCTGGACATTCCCAGCTACCCAGAAAACCATTTTTCCAGAGCCTCTCAATCCCAGTAAACAAAATTATTGTGGTGATATGTTAGTTCATGCCTTTTAGTTCTTAAGTAAGAAAATATTTAGTTTTTGCTATCAAGATAGGAACCTAGAAGGATCCTGAACAGAAAGTCAGAAGGCCTTGGTGACCTTGTTAAATTCAGATCCCAGTGGGCACCATGCCTGTTACAGAATGGGAACCCAACACATTGCTGTGGAATGGACTTTTTCTGCCTGAGCTCATCTGCTGTTCAGTGAGAAGTTGGACAGAATACATGACCTCCTAGGTTCTTTTAGTCATGGAAATGTGGTTCCATGGTATACTGTGGTTATTCGATTGTTTAGCGAATGCATAAGGATCATTTAGGAGCAAATAAAATTTAAGTATAAGCTTTAATTTTAAGAAATGGGGGGTTCCTGCCTTCTTCAGCTTCATCCTCCTGGTTGTGTGTACCATGCATTCCTATGTGCCCTCTTCACTGCATGGAAAATAAAGCAAGTGATTAAGAAGAGTTTGCCCTCCATTTTGAAAGACACCTATACCATTTAATATGTTTAATAATATTAGTGTTTAATTAATGCACTTATCTCTTGGAAACATCACCTGTTTCTTTTCTCTCCAGAGGTCGCTATACTTTAAATTTCAAGATCACTGCCTAATGTGAAAAATAGCATAAATATATGACTAGAGAATGTGGTTAATGATTATGGAATGCCTATTATGTGCCAGATGCTGCACAATGTATTTACAGGTGTTTTCTTCTTTATTCGTTTAAGAAACCAGGGAACTAGGTATTTTAAAGTAGTTTTTTTTTTTTTTTTCTTTTTGGTATGAAGTCCCACTCAGTGGCCCAGGGTGGAATGCAGTGGTGTGATCTCGGCTCACTGCAACTTCCACCTCCTGGGCTCAAGCCATTCTCATGCCTCAGCCTCCCAAGTAGCTGGAATTACAGTTGTGTGCCACCGTACCAAGCTAATTTTTGTATTTTTATTAGAGTCGGGGGTTTCACCATTGGCCATGCTGGTCTTGAACTCCTGACCCCAAGCGATCCACCTGCCTCAGCCTCCTAAAGTGCTGGGATTACAGGCGTGAGCCACCATGCCCAACATTAAATTAGTTTTGTACATGAGAAAATCAAGGCAAAATAAAGTGATTTGCCCAGGATCCATAAGCTAGTAAATGATGGAATAGGAATGAAAACCTAGTTATCCTCAGAGATAAAACTATTTCGGGGAGTAAGTAGTCCACTTGAAGTGTAAGGTGGATTATGTAACTGTGGAACGAGTGAAACAGGGAAAGACTCTGATGGTGGCCATAAGGGACTATTGTCCCTCACTCAGGGAGAAGTCCTGTCGGGGAACAGTCTTCAGTAGAATTAGGGTACAGTCCTCATCCCACCTTGCCCTCTGAGGGGAATGGAGGCATCAAGTAGCATTTTGTTCTGAATAGTGGGGCCTGGGGACAACAAGTTTAATAGCATCTTTCTATCTGATTAATGTTGGTTGTCCTGGCAAAGTCTGTGTTTTCCAATTTGCATGTGAAAGAACCCAGATATTCAATAAATTTTTCCATTTGAAATATGGAAAGGCTATTTTTAGTGGATTAAAGGTCAGGCATAATTATGGCTTTTTTCATGCTATGCCACAGGCAAATAAGTTTTGTCTTTTTTTTTAAACCTACACTTTATTTATCTTTTTCTTGTTTAGTATTTGAAAAAAAAATCCAAAGACACTTGCTTCTATTTCCCACTATTTTGAAGAAATCATTCCTAAAGACTGGAATTATGTCTTTGAAAGATGGATGAACACTATTTTAATGTCTAGCCAAAAACTTTTGTCATAAGGGGGCTTAATGAATACTTTTAGATGATCAAGGTTAGATGAAAGCATTGAGAGGTCATCCAGTCCCAGGCTTTGAATAAGATCTCCTCCAAAGTTTCTGTCAAGCTTGAAGCTTTATACTTTTATGCTATCTGAAGTGTACCCATGAAATGTCTCCTTTTGACGTATTTTTGAAGAAGAACTTTGACTCACAAGAGCTCAGATGTCCAGTAAAATTCTGATTCAACTGCTTAGATTTATGTGTGTGTGTGTGTGTGTGTGTGTGTGTGTGTGTGTGTGTGTTTTTCTTACTCGTTGACCTGCTCTTCTAGGAGAAAAAAAATTTAACTACTTGAAACAAGGCACTTGACTTTTATGAATGCTGTTATAGAAATAACTTACTGGGATTAAAAAGTGAAATTGTAAAATATGGGAAAACTTAAAATGTCTTATAAATTCTATAACTTTCAGATTTTGTCTATAAGTTGATTCTAAATATTGAAAACCAGTTAACTACATACTTTTTTTTCCAATGGAGAAACTTTGACTATAATTTCTTCTCAAAGCTTTCAGTGACATAACCCTTATGCTACTCATAAAAAATGCTAAAGAGATTGTTTTTTCTTACATTGTACTGATTGTTCAAATTCATGTCTTCCTTCAGTTTTTTCATATTAATGTCATTGACTCTGAAATATCATTTTTCTTTTTAATTGCCTTTCTTCTACATAATTGAGAGAAAAAAATATTTTTACTTCACCATATTCCTGCTGCTTAGTCATTCTGTGTAGCCATTTCATTCTTTCTCTAGAAGACATTCTTGGAGTCTTCTGATTTCCTTTTTGAATTTTCAGTGTTTTCTAGGCTTGTTACACAGCTAATGTTCTGAGAATTATTTTCAAAGAACTCTTAAGTTGGTTTCAACATTATTACTGCTATCTTTCTTTTATGATATTTTCAATTCTTATTTTGTTAGAATACTACTTGATGTCTTTACGTGGATGTCTTGTAAACATCTCACATTTTCTTGCTAGACTTGCTCTACTCACCATCTTCTTCATCTTTATTTATGGCAACTCCAGTTGTTTAGGACACAAATCTTGAAACTACAGTCGACTCTCTCATACTCCACATCTCACTCAACAGGAAGTGCTATAGCTTTACTGCCAAAATGTATTAGAACCTAACCAGACCTCTACTGTAACCATGAGCAGCATCAAAGTGGTCCCCATACTACTGATCTGGATTTGCACATGACCCAGTAACTTCGTTATCATGACCAAAATGGAACTTTAGAGGAGACATTTAGGTTAGTAGCATGTCTTGATACATTCTGTGTTGAATATGAACTTTTCCCTCTTCAAAGATCCTTGATGGCATTTGGTAGCTATTTTCAAATAATTTAGGGACTGTCAGAAGTAATCTTTGGAGTTCACACGATCTGTTAGTTTGTATAGAAATTTAGTTCATAAACACTATACATGGTTATCTCATTTGACTTTTATAATCTTGTAGGTATGTATTTTTATCACTGGTTTGCAGGTGAAGAAACTGAGGCTCAGATACTACATTATTTGAGCTAATCTTAATGGTGATGTCTTCAGAATTTAAATCTGATTTTTCTGTTTCTAAACTTTATTTTCTTTGTGTCATTTCTGTCATCTAGGAGACATAATTAGGAAATAATTGTAAGTCTGAGCTTGTAGATAGAGGATCCTGTTGAACAAAGATGGACACTCTCCTAAGTAGAACCATCCATCCAATGTTAAAATATGCTGAAAACCCACCATCTCTGAGGCACATTCTAACATTCAACACCCTCTACCTCTACCTCCTCTCCCACTCTAGCCAGGAATACTATGGCTAGGTGATGCCTTCCATATTTTCTTTCAGAGATGAGATTCTGTTATTTACAAAGGCAGAGGGCATATCTGCTTTTGTAAGAACCCATTACATCAGAAATATAACCAGGCCTCTTGCAATCCCATTTTAATAGAACTATTTTTAATTAAATAATTGAAACATCTACATTACTAGTCATGACTACTTCTGCCCTGCTTATTAATTCTTTAATATTTGTATTATTTTCTTCCATCCTATAGTAGACCAGTATATTTAAAATGAAGGGTAAAGAAACTTTCTGATGAATAATTGGAAAATATGTTGTTTATTTTACATTTTCAAATGGTATACATCTATTAATTTTGTTTTTTTCTTCATCTAGAGTACTTAAAATTTTTATTTTAAAATCTAAATGAAGGAAATAATTCTGCCAATTTTATGATTTATTGTTTTTTGTTTGACAGTTTTTATATATTAATAATGAATGGCCTTTCCATCAGCTTTACAATTTTTGTTTAGAATTTTTTAATATGTGGGAGAATGCATTTTCATCATATAGCTTTTAAAATCTGATAACAGAATAAAGTTCACTTTAGTTTTATAATCACACATAATTCCTATATTTTATCTCAAAGTTTTTTCAACCCAGCAAAGCCATTTAAAGCTTTTTTCCCCCTCAGATTCATTTGTGATGTCATTTGTGATATCAGCCCCATGTTAAAAGAGGGTTGATATTTTCCATTAGTAGGTTTATCATACTTTATATAATGTTTCCTTGCCATATTACTTTCAATTCAGCTTTCAAAGTTATCTACAGAGAATTTTCATTTTGACTCTGACTTCACATAGCAACAGGATAACTTAGTGGCTTTCCTCTATATTCTACCTTTACAGTGAATGAAAATAGCTGACAGTTAGGAATTGTTTGATACTGCCAGGAAAAAAACATGTCCAATGTCCAATTTCTATACTCATGCTTCCATTCTCAAGAACATGGCAGTGAAGGAAGATTCTTCTTTTAGGATTAAGTTGGCCTATCTGCAAGTCATGATGTGCATGATGTGAGGGATGTACCCTACCTGTCCAGTTGTGACTGTGCACATCTCTACTCCATGCTCAGTGATATCACCTTGATATGTAGAAATACCCCCTTGTTGCGGGTATTTACACCTTGGAACCAGCAAATACTATGGGCCAGGACTCTCCTATCACCCAGAAAGAGCTGTTTGTTATTTACCAGTACGACACTTGTTCAAGCACATTGAATTTGTGTGACTTTGCTCAAGATATTTAGCCTCATTTTTTATCTCTGTAAAATAGAGGGAAGCTAGTACTCTATCTATGTCACTCATTTTTCAATTTGGATAACTCTTAACATAGTATGGTGTTTAGCATTTGATGAATGCCGTAATAATAATGAGACTGATAAAAATTATTTCAAACACCAATAGATTGTTAGTGTTACTTTATAGGACTGCTTTATTTGCTGTTAGCTAAATAGCAAGAGGAATACGTTTGCAAAACACTAGGGGAAACTTCATCTATCTTTAGGTGGAAATAGTCTTGGTGAGTTTTTAACTTACTTTGGTTTAATTCAGCATCTATTTTTAGTATTTGTCATAAGGCAAACCAATATGATAAACAGAGCGAGGAGTATGTTTTGCATTTTGTAGCCTGTTTCCTTTTGTTTCTTCTGAAACAGTGAGTAAAACAGTTTTACAAGTAAGCATCAATGATTTTTTTAGCCTGTATTTTTATTCCATCATCAAAGACTTATTTACTTGTATACAGAATACAGATTTTATATATACATATATGTATTATTAGTACTGTATTTATTATTGTAGCAGGTTGAGGAATAAATGGGAAATGAGAAACTGAAGACAGACAAGGAAGTCAGCAATTCTAGCCCAGTGAATACAGCAGCAAGAACACTGTTCCCCTGAATACTGGAGAGCTTTCTTATGTGTGCTATTTTGGTTTCTCCTGTCTTTCTCCTTGTAATGATCAGTGATGGAAATGAGCCAGTGTGGATATTCTTAGAGCCGAGTTGCTGAGCTGCTTTTTATTCCATGGCTTGAGGCTTAAACGCACAGTCTTCAGGGAAGAGTGGGTGGGAGTAGCTACCTAAGGAGAAGGAATAGGTTAAGTCTTTGGGGCCTTTGCCTTAAAGCAAAGGAGAACAGAGTAGGCTGGTGTCGGCCTGCAAATCAGCCCTGAGGCTGATCAGAAGGGGCCCTGGTGAGGTTTTTTGACATATGGAGCAGTTGGAGAAATCTGGTGATAAAAGGAAGAAGATTGTTTCAATAGCTTGAGAAGAAGGTAACAGGCAAGAGAAAATCAAGGATGCAGGATGTGAAATCAAATGATGGAACTTTCTGGCTTAATGTAGACCATCTGGCTATCTTATCTTTAAATGAATGATTTCTCAGACATTTTTCAACTTATATCTACAATGACCATATGTCCCTGAGTTTTTAGGATAGGCCAGACTTCAAATATTTCTGCCATTGTTAGGCTGTTGGTCCCAAATTGAGATTGGAAAATATGATCATTATTCTTACATCCCCTCCCCAACTTCTGTTACCTTTATCACAGGCATTTGAGGAAAGCCTATGGCAGCCTCCAGCTAGTTAACAGCATCATTAGGCAGCTGTCCACAGCAGTAGATCCCAAACCTGACTGTGTATCAGAATCATCTGGTGACATTAGTTAAAATACTGCTTTCTGTGGCACCTGTCTCATTCCTGTAGCCCCAGAAATTCAGATTCATTTGGATGTGAGAGATATTCAGATTATTTGTATTTTTAGATTTATTTGTATTTGTCTCATGTATTCTACTCATGAGACACCCATCCTTTGGGGCAGGTCTTTGGAAATCAGTGTGTCAGTCAATGCCTTTCACATCTTTACCTGAGCATTCAAAATCTCTTACAACAGGTCTTCTTATAGTTGGGCCTTTGACTTACGGTGATCTTTGAACTTCTGAAACTTGATGATAAATTTGTGAGTATGGGTTCATGAGCAGTTCCCTGGGAGAGAACCTCAGCTTTCATCAAGTTCTCACTGGTGGTAATGCCCAAAACAGTTACAAACCCAAGGCTGCATGGTCAGCAATACAAAGATCATCCAGAATGTGGAAGGTACTTTTTTCATTCATCTCAGACTTAATTGCTCTCAGGTTTGTTGTTGTGATTGTTTTGATTTTTTCTTTTATCTTCTGAGAACTAATTTCTGGCTAAAATTCACATGCGCATATGCACACTGCTATACCCACCACTGGTGACTTGTTCTTAAAATGATGACTTCTTTTGGACCAATATTTTCAATTTTGTCAACCAATAACATTTCATAGGATGTGTGTGTGTGTGTGTGTGTGTGTGTGTGTGTGTGTGTGTGTGTTCTTTGAAGGGTGGCTGGCTGTTGGGGGTGGGAGATCTAATTAGGCCTCCCTATTTTCTCAACCATCCTCTCTTCCCTCTCTCCCTGGCTTTCCACATGCATCCCCCAAAACAGGTTCTGGGTCTGTGATCCCATGAAATCCCGTCTGGTTTAAACCTTGGGCTAATATTCTGCAGCTGTGTTGCCTCAGCTGTAGGGAGACTTTTTCCTTGACAAGCGTTTGTGGTTTAGGGAGCCAAACAATTGATTGGAAACTTCAGGGCTGTGAGTTCTAACTCTTGGTCTGCTCTGACACATTGTGTGACCTTGGGCGATTCATTTGATCTCTGTCCAAACTCTCTTATGCTTGATAACAGGATTTTCTAGAAATCTCCCTGCCAATAATGACATATGGAACCACTCCTTGGTTCCACAAGGGAAGGCTACACTTCATTATCTTTCAGGCTTTTAACTCTCTTCTCCATTTGCCCATCTCTCCATGCCAGGGACCCCATAGTTTTATTGTGGCCATTTTCCTAAGTCTTAGAAACACATTCCTACTTTTCTTCCCCAAAATACATCAGCAATGCTACTCTATTTCAGCAGTCTCCAGAATTTTAAACTTTGTCCGTAAATATTTATCCCACAATACTAAATTACCCAGACTGCTTTGGAACAGGGAATTGTGCAGTGCTGGACTCTGCCCTGAATTTCACATGGCTACTGTAAATAGGAGAGCTAAATTTCTCATATTTCTGCATTCTACAAGTACAATTTATTGTTTTATGAGCCTCCACAAATCATTTTATACTCCCTCTTCTTTTTAACATCTCCTTTTATAGAAAATGATTAAGTTAATACATTTTATTAAAAGCAATACAATTCCAAGAATTTTTTTTGTAGAAAATATGTACTATTTTAGCTTTTGGACTTTGTTAGAAGATTATTTACTCAGATAATAACCTTAAACTTGCCTTTTAAGTTTTAGGAATGATCACACACATGTGCATGTGTGTGTGGGGACGTGTGCACACACACCTCCCAGTGTGTAATCAAGAGTTTTTTGGGATGGCATAGGAGAAAATTATGTTTTGTAAGGAGGTTTTATAATGGCTGGTCCCTTGTTTCAGAACAAGGCTGAAGAAATAGAGTTGTAAATCTTTCTTTCTTACTAATATTTTCCTCTGCTTTTTGCCTCAAGATTCCATGTCTCTCTGGGGCACTGGGTTTTGATATTTTCATCACTTTATTTCTCTTAATATTAATTAGGGTTCTTGGGCCAAAATACTAAGAAGGGTCAGTATGTGGTTCATAGTAAATCAATCAAATGGACATGTGTCACGGACTAATTTCTGTTGTGTGTCATATGTCAGATACTCTTTGGCTTCAAGTAATATTACTGGTTACTCTTCCTGGATGGAGAATGTTCCTTCCCTGGCACTTCCCTCCATCTCCTCCCAGTCCACATGGGGCTGGCACAGAGCACCCACCTCAGGCCTTGTTCCCCAGTATATTCCTCTTGCTCTAGACAATCCTCTCCTCTCCCTCCACCAAGACCTTTTTTAAGCAATTGCCAAACTGAAAATAGTTTGATAACCTCATATCTATATGTTATTATTTCTGTGCAAAGGAAGAGGTATATTAAAGTAACAGTAATAGTTAACACTTATTTTTAACTCTGTGCTAGTCCTTTCTATGGTACTTAACATGTAATTTTACAATTAATCATCCCAATAACCATATGAAGATGTGTATAACTGTATACCTACTATATATTAATAGATGAAGAATGAAAAAGCATTAAGATAATTTTCCTAGAATCACAGGATGAGTGAGGCAATCTGATATGAGACCTTGTGTCCTTAATTAACATATGCTGATAAGCTGCCTTTTGAAAAATAGCCAAATGCACCTCCACCTGTGGTTTTAAACTGCGATGGTTAGACTCCTTTCACAAGTAAAACTTTGACTAAGAGGAAAGTCAGGAGTGAGGAAATCGAGTGGGCAGGGCTCTGCCTTCCCTCCTCCATCTCTCTAAAACGTTCCTGTGCAAACACACACACACACAGACACACACACACCCCCCCCAAAAACGCCAAGCTGAGCAGACCTTCTTTTATGTTTTCACACTGGACTTCCAAGTAATGTTTCATCTGAAGAAAGAGTTTCCCTGTAAAAAACACACACACTTTGAAAATGACTGCCTGCTATAACCCCAATTATCATAGTGCATTCTTATCTTCACCCCCCGCCATTGGAAATGCTAATATAACTCACATGTTAGCTGAGGTCATCCTTGTCTCTGAGGTCACCCTGTCCTTTGAGATTGAAATAAAATTGCCTCAATCCCCCATTTCATATCTCCTAAAAGGTTTCAATGCCATCCCTCAGATTTCTGCACATTCTTGGACCTATTCTCGTGGGTAGTTCTTCCTGGCGAACTCTTGACCTGACTGCATCTTACCTCCTCCGGCTGCATTTTTCTCTGTGCTCCATGCTGACCCAGATGTGGAACTCAATTCTTTTTCCTTAACATGCAACCCGCTTCGTCCCCCACTTCACTCCCACAGAGAAATGTTCATGAAGATTTGCAGGGCCATCGGTGAGGGTTTATATCCCAGCAAAACATTTAAATTGGATATCAGGATCCATGTTCTCAAGAAATCTGAAGCCATTCTGCCACTGGAAGGTTCTTATTGATTGCATTCTTGTGCATCACCAGGTTGGATCCCCCGTCAGTCTGTCACCTCCTCTTCCTCATCTTCCTTCTCTTCCCCTTTCTCTTTCTTTTTGCCACCCATCAATTCAAAATTCCTCTTCATTTCTTCAGTGAGCCTTTGATTGCTGCTTCCTTCTTATCCATGTCTCTCTGAGCCTCACCTCTTTTACTCCAGGCAACTCATTAGGGTATTTTTCAAAACAAAGACTGTTTTCTATTCAGGAGAAACTGTGGTGCAAACTATTAAAATAAATTTATTAAGATGAATTCCCCCCAGCCCCTGCAACATTAATACAATATATCAGATTGGAGGGGTTTAAGTAGGCCAATTAACAAGCCCCACCAGAAGCTAACTTAAACCCTCCCTGTGGAACAGTCAGGGCCCACATGCAGGGCAGGTGAATGCTTTCTTTTTCCACCAACAATTTATTAAGAGTGATTTAACAAAATTATTAAGCAGTTGGTCAGCATCAAGCATGGTGCTAAACACTTCCCATTCTTTATTTAATTGAAATTCACATCCTGTGAAGTACATATTTGTATTTTCTTTTAGCTAATGAGAAAAGTTAAGCAATTTGCCCGAAAGTCACAGTTTTAGAAAGTAGTACAGCCTTCAATGGGCCCTGCACTGACCCTCCTTGTTCTTAACTACCATACCATGCTATTCAACCACCTTGTGGCCAAAAGGACATTCCTTTTTCTAAATGTTCCATTCCACCTTCCAGCACTCCTTGCTCTCTTCAGGAAGTTTCCCCCAGACCCTGTGTTATTTTCCTGCCTTTAGAGAGACTTTCATAGAATTTTAGAAGTACAACTACTTTCAACTCTCTTCTGGGAATGTGGGCTTTCCACAGAATTCAGGAAAGAATGAAATGTGCTAAGTCAACATTTTTATAAATAATGAGAAAACTATAGGGAGTATGTTCTTGGGATCAGACAAACATGGTTCCAAATCCTAGTTCTGTGTCTTATTTGTGTCCTATGCCAAGTTGCTTATCTTTCCTGAGCTTCCATTTCTGTATAACATGCACAATCATACCTGCTTCTCTAGCTCAGTGCTTGGCACATGGAAAATGCTCAATAAATACTAGTTTCTTTCTCCATGCATATCAAGTTAAAGTTCTCATATCAACACATTTACTATTTGTTTAAAACATCAAGTGGTTTCAACACTGGCAGTTGAAGGAAAGCAATGTGATGAAAATGTTCTATTTTTCCAGTTTTCCATATATTTTTATGTGGTATTGTAAAGTGCCAACAAAGGGAGGCCTGTTATCCCACTCCTACCTTTGGTGCAGATTGAAAGGCATGTAGACAGAGGATGTGGATTCAAGACCCATTGTTACTGATGGAAGATGTCCAGGTTCTTGGCATTTTGAGCAAAGAATTGGACAAAATGCACCAACAAAGCAAGGAAAGAATGAAGCAACAAAACCAGAGATGTACTGAAAATGAAAGTACACTCCACAGTGTGGGAGTGGGCCTGAGCAGCCTTCAAGTGCCCCAGATACAGAATCTTCTTGGGTTCAAATACCTGCTAGAGATTTCCCCTTGGCCACTTGGTGTTCATCCCATGTAAATGAAGTGGTGGCCCACAACCAGTCTGATTGGTTGGCTTCCCACAGGGGTGGACTTCTATGCAAACAAAGACTTGGCCCACTGATTGGTTGCAAAAAGCAACCAGGGGGTACTTTCGATTTCCTATCTGCCTTGCAGAAAATGTGGGGGTTTGCAAAGGGAGTAGCCTTTGGTCCTTTTGTTACTTTGGTGTGGAATTTTAGGGTTTCCCTTTCAATTTAGTTATAGGAAGTCATGTGAAAGGGCCTTAGGTTCCTTGCCTCCAGACACTATTCTCCTGCCTCACTATGACATGAAACTTCTCTGCCAGGGCTAGATGACAGGAGGGCTCTCTAAATGTGTCTGCCAGGAATTGAGTATGGCATTGACATCCTCAGATTGAAACATGTGGCCTGTATTCATTTGAATATAACAGTTTATTGCCTTTTTGACTTTGGGTTTTAGGTTATCAATATATTGAGTGATTTTATATCCAAATTTGTTGTGCAGTAGGGTCCTGCCTTATCTGTGGTTTTGCTTTCTATAATTTTTGTTACTGAAGTCAACTCTAATTGGAAAATATTATATACAATAAGATATTTTGAGAGAGAGAGAGACTATATCCACATAACGTTTATTAAAGTATATTGTTGTAATTGTTCTATTTTTATAAATTAAATTTTCCACTGGGGGTTTTGGGACATATCCTCTTTGGATAAAGGGGACTATTGTGAATGTCTTGTTGTTTAAATAGGCTTATTCAAATGCAAGGTGCTTACCACAGGTATGCTAGGTGGTTAGATCATTTAGCTCCAATCCAATTATTTGTCAGATGTCTCCCTAAATAACCACACTCATAAAACATCTGCAGTGTTCTTGTTTAGAGCCACTGGTTTCATAGCTGTGATTCAGTAATCAGAGTATGCCATTTATTTTTATTTTTATTTTAAAATTTATTTATTTAACTTTAGGTGCATACTATATCTGGCATTTCTCCCCCATGTTATCCCTCCCCACCCTCCCTCCCTCCCCCACCCCTCAACTGTTTCTCCCCTACCCATCCCCCAACTGCCCCTAGTGTGTGATGCTCCTCTCCCTGAGTTCGCGTGTTCTCATTGTTCAACACCCACTTATGAGTGAGAACATGGCGTGTTTGGCTTTCTCTTCTTGTGTCAGTTTGCTGAGAATGATGGTTTCCAGATTCATCCAAGTCCCTACAAAGGACACGAACTCATCGTTTTTTATGGCTGCATAGTATTTCATGGTGTATATGTACCACATTTTCTTTGTCCAGTCTATCATTGGTGGGCATTTGGGTTGGTTCCAGATCTTTGCTATTGTACACAGGGCTGCAATGAACATATGTGTGCATGTGTCTTTATAGTAGAACGATTTATAGTTCTTTGGGTATATACCCAGTAGTGGGATTGCTGGGTCAAATGGAATTTCTATTTCTAGATCCTTGAGAAATCGCCACACTGTCTTCCACAGTGGTTTAAATTGGGGGTTCCTGTCAGGTGGGACATCTAGATCAGGCCCTCCAGCCAGGTGAGAGCACATTCAGGCATGCCTGCCATCTTGAATGGAAAGATCTCACCTAACACCAAATCCTGCTACTTTCTTCTTAACACCAACAACTGCAAGTTTAAAGGAGGTGTGCGTACAAGATAAAATAATCTTCTCCTTTCAGGTTTTTAATTATCTCTGAAAGTGGATAATATTCAAAGCTTTAGAATTTACTCAGTTTGTGTGTGTGTGTGTGTGTTTGGGGTGTGTGTGTGTGTGTGTGTGTGTGTGTGTTTTGAGATGGAGTCTCACTCTGTCACCCAGGCTGGAGTGCAGTGGCACGATCTTGGCTCACTGCAACCTCTGCCTCCCAGGTTCAAGCAATTCTCCTGCCTCAGCCTCTCTAGTAGCTGGGATTGCAGGCGTGCACCACCACACCTGGCTAATTTTTTGTATTTTTAGTAGAGACAGAGTTTCACCATGTTGGCCAGGCTGGTCTCAAACTCCTGACCTCAGGTGATAGAATTTACTGTTTCAGCATCCTTGTTGTACCGCGTTGGTTCCCAAATCTCACTATCCATAATGCCTGCCAGATTCTAGGTCCCTCCTCACAGGTTCTGACTGAGTTAACTTAGGATGGAATCCAGGAATCCTGGGCTTTCCAAAGTTCCTTCTTGAGTATTTCAGTGCAGTTCATGCCTGTCTTTCAGCCACATACAGCCTGTCACTTACTAGGCATAATTTATGTGGTTTGAAACAATGAATGATATATTTATCCAGAAAGAGAAAAACCTGTGTGCCACTCTTCAGGACATGTCAGATCTAAATAATTTAGCCAGTCATTTGAAATAAAAGAATGTGTCACACAGAGTAAGTAATAAACCAAGAGCGAGGGTAGATGCTCTACCTGAGGGTTGTCAGAAGTTCAGGGAGAGCCTCTCAGATGAAGAGCTTTGAGGAAAGCCTTGAAAGTAGATTCTGAGTTTGCCACACAGACAAGAGAAAGAGGGCTTTCAGGATACAGCAGTGAAAATAATGTGTGTGGATCTCAAATAATCCTATGTGGCAAGAATAGGGTGTTGGATAATGACAGAAGGAGATGGTCAATTTTGAAGACCATTTTAGAGGGAGAATATGTTACTCAAAATCGTATCATCTGTGAGTAAATGAGGTGGGAATAAAGTTAATTTATTTGAGAAGGGGCCAGGGAAGTTATTGTTCAGAATTAGTGATGAGAGTTAAAGACTACCTTCTCTGTCAGATTTATGTATTAAGAAATACTAGTTTTAAAATTTATGTATTTTATCCATATGTCAATTACATGTAAATTTTTGCATATGGATAAATTTTATATTATGTAAAATTACCCTGGAAGAATAATGTTCATGACCCTTGAAAAGATCCATTGATCCACAGAAGGAGCTCATTTTGTGACCTGCAGATCTGGAGTGAGAAGCCACAGGGTTTGAGAGGAGACATTCTAAATTTTTGAGACCAATTTCATGGGAGAAATAAAAGCCCAGTACTTCAGGAGAGAATGGTTTTGGGGATTACCTGCCTGTATTGCCTGTGACTTCTGACTTCTTGCTTCATGATTTTAAACCTATACTAAGGCATGGAACACTCCTCACCTCCTCCTCAACCAGCCAGAGCAGTCCCATGCTTTGCTCCTGCCATCACTTCCCCCAGCCTGTTCCTTTATGTTACAGGGAAACCTGTCTCCTGTGAGCTGCTTTCTCGTTTCATCTACTGTTTCTCCTTCAGTGGCTGTTCCTTAGCCCAAACCCAAAGTCCTCTAATACCAGCTACATATAAAGTCATACCACAGAGGGAAGCCCCTGCCCTACTCCCCGTTGGCCTTCTGGAAGTGGGGGAACTGGGTCCTTTTCTTCTTCATCCATGGGTTGTTTAGTTGACATTATAAAATACTTGCTCTCTGCTTACAGCCACCTGATCCAATATCTGAGAACTGAGATGCTATTTCAGAAGAAAGAGTGACCAACAAAAAGGATACGTGGAAACTGGAAAATAGCAAAACCTCTTTTTGTAGAGGCCTCTTAGGAGTTGAGCATAGTAAATGCTAGAAAAAAAAACACACACAAAGTAACTTTTTCTGACTAACTGTATGCCAATAGCTTTCTGAACCCTCATGTCAGAAAGACAATATGATACGTCTTCTGTCCCCTAAAGGGCTCTCAGTCTAATAGAGAAGGTAAATTTGTAACAAATACTTTAAAGTTGTATAATAAAGTATACACAAGATTCTGAGCTAACAGAGTGGGGATTTATAAACTCGTCTTTGTGTATGTCTGTGTGTCTTTGTGTTTGTGTGTGTAGATGTGTATGAGACCCACATATGGGGTCGGGGGTTGGAAACTCATTAATTTCATGCGAAAATCTTATGATATGGGTATCAGTATTTCTGTTTATAGATTAGAAAATTGAGGCTTAGAGTGGCTGTGTGATTTGACCACATCATCTAATATGTGGTTACTTGACATTTTTACCTAAATCTTTCTGACTGTAAAGTCCAAAGTTCTTTTATTTCACCCTACTGTTTCCTGTCTCCCTAACCTCGTGTTCTAGAATGGTTGGAAATAACAAATATATGAAAACAGGAGAGCGTATTTGTTTTCATGAACACTCTATTGTGGCATAAATGTATTGCACAGCTTTACTTTTAATGATTCTGGGTTTCTTTCAGCATTATTTCCATGTAACAAGAAACCATATAGTTTTCAACATAGACTTCTGATTTGATTTATGCTTCATAACACCCTTTCTTCCTAAGCTTGGCTGTTTATGGATGGTTATGGGTTTGGGATATAAAATGCATCCTGAACAGGAGTAAAGATTACCATGTGACATTTGTTTTTCCTGCCACCAGCTGTTTAGATTTAGTTTTACAATTCAACAAATTCAACATTTGATGGTTTTTACTCATCAAGAACTAAATCAGCAGTTTCCCAACAAACTGGCAAAAGATAGTCCTTTTATGATTTGAAATCCTGTGCCTCGATTGGCTCTGGATAACCATAGAGGGGATGAAGTGATCCATGTTTACAGACCTTGCTTTATGAATTCAAGAAGGTAATGCTACAGACTTCTTAAATCGGATTCTGCCTGCAGATATCCATCTTTTCTGAGACATAAGAGCAGTTCCATCTCAAAAGCCTGGGTAGGGTTTGACAGATGTAGCTAGAAGAACACTGAGTTAAGATTCCCTTTACCATGGACAGGCTCCTGTCTTTTCTCCTAGGACACAGCTAGAAAACTAGGAGACCACTGAGTTGATATTCCCCTGATCATGGACAGGCTCCTATCTTTTATTCTAGGAAAATAGAGATTTACCTCATTGCTACATGGATTTGAACTTTTTCTTTTGAGAATCTGGGTCATGCCCAACTTGCTTTTTGAAGTTACTGGATTCTTTTTTTGGACTCTGATGTTAATCCCTGCAGATGCTCCCATGCCAGAGCCCTCTCTAACTCTTCTCCTGGAATGCTAGCTCCCCCAGGAGCAGGATCTCATTTTCCACAGGATCTCCAGGGCCTGGAAATCCAGGTGCTTTGTACATACTTTGTCCACCATAAATATGTGTGGGATGAATTTAGCATAGGTGGACACTCAGGATGACCCCACTCTGGTTTGACATTGTGTCCCTCATGGGATGGAAGTCCTGATTCATTCCTGCCCTGTATTAGCATCATTCTGAAGCCTTGATAAGCTCCTGTGCTGGCCTTTTGCTGGAAAGTAAGAATTATGGCCTTAGTGGGCCTTGCATGTAGTGTATAACTAGTAAATGCCAAACCTGCTTATCTGAATCTTTTGCCTCTGAGTCTTCTTAGGTGGTCTGTGATTGCCATGGGTAGTGGTGTTCAGGCATCTGTTTCTCTGTACTTTTTATTTTTATTTTTTAGTCCGTTTTCATCATCTGTACTTTATTTTCCATTTGCTAGTCACTCAATGTGAAGACATACTAGATAGACATGAAAGAGGAATATGGAGTTAACCCACCAGTTTCTTTCTTCTGACTTTCTTGCCATTCTATGCCTGAGCAAGAAGAAAGAATGTTATGTATCTGTTTCTATACAGATAGTATAAAACCATATTCATTCATTCAAAAAAGATTTGAATGTGAAGTATATGTCTGTCACACAAGTAGTTGAAAATATGATTTATTTTTCACTGCATCTTCAAAATAGAGATTTAAAGTCTTCCATTTAGAAATTTTAAGCAAAAGAAACTAGTATACAAGTTCACTTGAAATTTAAGTGCATGAATATTCCTAAATGCCATTCAGATTGCCTAAATTTAATGACCCATACATTTCATGAATCTGGTTACAGACTATTTTAAAGAGGTTTTTCTTTAGCTAATTAAAAAAAAAGTCAAGCCAAGTCCTGAGTTTCCAGTGGTGCCACATTCATTATACACATATTTATGGGAACACAATATCTACAAGGCACTATCCCTAGGAGGATAGCTTCAAAAACTATGGCAGAGAGAGAGAGAGAACCGACTGATTTATAAGAGACTCATCACATAGCATAAGATGACTATATTATAAAATTGGCTAGAGGAGGAATTGTGTGTATCTTACTCATTCTTTTTCTCACCTGTTGAAGATGTTCAGTAACTTTGCCTCTGAGTTTCTATACAGATACTTTCAAATAAAATCAGAAACCAAAAGTGTCTATATTGTTTTCTCTTTTAAATCTATTGAATACTTATTATTGAAGATTGAAAGAACATTTATCCTTTTTTAAAAAAAGTAAAATGAACATTCAATGATATATCCCATATGCACAAACCAATTTCTTTGCAGGAAGATGGGCCTACACCGAAATGGGCTGACTTGACTCAGGTTTTTGAAAATATTAAAGTTTGTTCACAATGAACTGACATGTAGACAAGTATTTATATGAAGTCTTTTGTCATTCAGTGCATATGTCAAATCACCTGCACTTTTAGCAGGTGCTTGGTACAAAATCAAGCAATCATGACTTGTCTTTGAAAGTTATAACCAAAGAACCTATCCTCACCTGGCCAAACTTGTTTATGCTATGAAACTCAAGCAAAACCCACCAATTCCAAAGATTTAAAGGCTCCTAAGTGTACGGTTTAGGAGATCTGTGAAAGGTTCGTGTTCTGTGTGAGGGATACGTGTGTGATTTTCTACATAGCTTCTGTTTTGCGTGAATATACATGCAGATATATTTAAAAGTTAGCACTGAATCACGTATTTATCAGACATTTGCATTACCTGTAATACTTGCATCATATTATTTTTAGTTCTTTATTAGAACAAATATATCATTTTATGTAATGATAGACTTACCGTCTTCTGTCCATCATGATAAATATGAAATTTTATCTATGAAAATATAGGGATCTTTGCACTAACTCGAGGAAATGAATTACTTTTATTCTGATTCTTTTCTCTATGATCAAAATGGCAGAGTGAGTACATATGGGGTACAAGGCAGGGAGTGCCTCTCCATCTACTTGGAACACAGAGAGTTGGGGGAAAAATAGAGTTTCACTTATAAAGCAAAACTTAAAATAAAAATTTCTGCTGAACAAAAACAGTGAAAAAACATATGATGAACTGGCGCTGAAGTGCCTGGGGCACTGAGACTGGAAAGAGGCAGCTAATCTAACCCCTGTCGTCCAAACCCCATGAGGCACTAAATGCAACCCACTGCAGCGTGTCTCAAGGGCTACTGCTCTGTATGATGTCAAGGGCTGTGGTAGAAATTACGTGGCACAGAGAAGAATTGGCTACTTGCTCATTCTGGGTGGATTTTCCAATGGTGCCTCCATGTGCTCCCACAGATACTAGGTCTGTGATTTCCTCCTGGCAAGATCCTCAAACTTCTAGTATAAGACCTGCTTTTGCACTGTAGACTGTGGGGTCAGGGCTGAGTCAATTGTGAAACTACCCACTACAGGTAGGCGAGTTTAGGAAAAGATAAAAACAATGAAACAAAACAAAATTTATTAGGCAACAAGAGCTTACAAGACCAAATTTTAAAACACAAGGGAGTTTAAGGCTATGATAGATAGCCAGTGCACCCAACAAATGGGAGGAGTTAACACCTAAGGAACTAGACATTATTATGCATTGCTCAAATTACTGAATAAAATTATTTTATAAATCTTTGAAAAGATAAAAAAGAAATGAGTATCCAAATTAAATAGTAATAAGAGATTGTCAAGAAAAATAAAATGTTTTAAAAGTAATATGAATGAATACAGCTAATAACTCATTACTAATCTTGTAAATAAAATTTTCATACAGTTTACATGTTCAAAAAGACTCTAGGAGAATAAATAATAGATCGGACACAGTTTAAGTGACAGTTAATGAAAATGGGACTGAAGCTGGGTGCAGTGGCTCACGCCTGCGATCCCAGCACTTTAGGAAGCCAACGGGGGCAGTTCACTTGAGGCCAGGAGTTCAAGAACAGCCTGGCCAACATGGTAAACCCTGTCTCTACTGAAAGTACAAAAATTAGCTAGGCTGGGTGGCCAGTCTCCCAGTCCCAGCTACTTGGGAGGCTAAGGCATAAGACTCACTTGAACCCAGGAAGCAGAGATTGCAGTGAGCCAAGATCGTACCACTGCACTCCAGCCTGGGTGACAGAACAAGACTGTGTCTCAAAAAACAAAACAAAACACAAATAAGGATTGATTCAATTACATAAAATACTGAAGAAAGAAAGAGATGTGTATAATATGGAAGAGTAGAGCATCAGGGGGGATGGACTGAGACACAGAATACAGGAATTTCAGAAGAGTTAAGAAAAGACAATATACAACAGATGACAACAGCTAAGAATTTTCTAGAACTGAAAAAAGTCATGAGTTATCAGCCAGAAAAAACATTGAGTGCTAATCAAATTAAATCAACACAAAATAGCAATATAAACACATTGTATTGAAGCTCCAAATAAGGGGATATTTTGAAACATTTATTTCTTTCAGTCCTGTTGTTGCCAGAACAGAGTGTCTGCATTATTGTTTCTTCTCTGCCACCAAGATCTCCCGTTAATCTGTTTTTATTGCCATTATTTATTAAATGAAGGGGCAAGTTATCAAAATAGCCAAAAGCTGAGTTTTTTTCTCCCCAATGTATGACTATGAGTCACTATTATGCAGATACTCAAGTATCACTAGATGATTCAAGACTGTTGATCCCTTCCTCCCTTAACTTTGGATTTAAGTTACTGTGGACTTACTGACTTAAATATTCCACAGCCATATTGTCTCCAGGATTCCCTGGAGTTGGCTTGTGAATTTTTTGCTTGATCTATTCTATGGGATACATGGAGCACAGATATTCAGCTGATACATACCTATGTGATGTACTGGCCAGCATTTACCATGATTGGTTGGTATTCCAAATCTCCACTGCTGCATAACAAACTACCCCCTAATTTTGTGACACAAAATGATAATAACATTTATCTTGCTTATGAATCTGACATTTGGGGAGGGCTGGATAAGGCCAGCTTGTCTGCTTCACATGGCATCAGCTGGGGTGGCTCTAAAGCTGGGGGCTGGAATTAGCTAAAGGCTCCCTTACATGACTAATGGCTGATCCTGGCTGTTGACTGGGTCTTCAGCTGAGGCTGTGGTCAGAACCCCCTTGACTTCTACATGTGGCTGCTTGGATTTCTCAGCGTATGGAGGCTGGTTTCCAGGGAGAGGTGAGAGGAAGTCAGGTGGAAACTATATTGCCTCTGTCTGAGCCTACAATTTACCTAGTGCCACTTCTACCTCATTCTGTTCATTAGGAGTGTGTCACTAAGGTAGGCCCATGGTCAAGGGAAGGGAAACCTTTTGATGTACAGGAATGAGACAGAATTTACAGACATTAAAACCACTATAGTCCTTATACAAGGTGCCTAGAATAGGCAAGTCTTACAGACACAGTAAACGAGAGGCTGCCAGGGACTAGGGCAGGGTGCACAGGGAGTTTGTGTTTAATGGGCACAGAGTTTCTATTTGGGATGATGAAAAAGTTCTGGCAGTGGAGAGCAGTGTTGGTTACACAACATTGTGAATGTATTTTATACACTTAAAATGCTTAAAAGGATACATTTTATGCTATATGTATAGTTTACCACAATTTAAAAAGCCACATTATCTGCATCCATTCTAATTAATCATGCCTGACTATTTTGCTCTTAAAATTTAAAAAATATTCCTTTTGGATAGATGTATGTCCCAAAAATATTCAGAAAGGTATCCCTAACCCCTCCTTTCCTGGCAAGGATTTCACAAAGGGAGAAGGAGATATTACTAGTGAAAGGAGTGATGACTTTTGCTGTGTACTCCTGGGGCTAAAAGATCTAGAAAAGTTTGGGAATAAGCTAGTTCCAATTTTATTTCATGAGCAACCCAATAGGGGAGCTACTTTTAATATGCAGGGATGACTGATGAAGCTCATGTTCCCCATTTATGTTTGATGAACTCATAATTTTGTTTCCCCTCCAGGGAAAACTCACTAAAATATCTAAAAAAGGAAATCATAATGGAGTTTTTCAACTTCTCTAGTCGAGCTTCATCTTTCTGTTTGCTGGGAATGGGAAAAGCCAGATGTCCTCATGGCTCACAGAGTTACACTGGGACTTGGTGAGAATGTGCTAAGACTGACCACCTAGTGAACAGAAGGTCCTTTGGTGTCTTGCCACACATGGCAATCTCCCCTGAAACATTTAAATATAATAACTTGCATCAAAGAGAGGTGTGGCTGAGGCATAGGAACCAGGATCTCTGAAGGAAGAAAGAAGTGTTTGATAGGAAACAGGGAGTATCTTCAACCCCAGGATCAATTTTTTTTTTTTTTTTTTTTTTTGAGATGGAGTTTCTTGTTGCCGAGGCTGAAGTGCAATGGTGTGATCTTAGCTCACTGCAACCTCTGCCTCTTGGGTTCAAGTGATTCTCCTGCCTCAGCCTCCTAAATAGCGGGGATTACAGGCATGTGACACCACTCCAGCCTAATTTTTCTATTTTTAGTAGAGACAGTTTCTCCATGTTGGCCAGGCTGGTCTCGAACTCCTGACCTCAGGTGATCCACCCACTTTGGTCTTCCAAAGTGTTGGGATCACAGACATGAGTCACCATGCCTGGCCAGCCCAGGGTCATTTTGTATAGTGCCAGACACCAGGGTAGTTCCTTGAGTAAAAACATCTTTTTTGGTATTTTTTGTTAATTCTCTAACATCAGACCCTAGTGAGAAAACTGCCAGAACGCATGGCTCTCTAGACTGAGAAAGTTGGCTATTCCCACTTCAGTGTGATGGTCCTCTAGTAGGAACAGCTCAGCTTAGTCTCACCATGTTTTGCTTCTAATTGAGAACCTGGACAAATGCTTTCATGTATTTACCTCTCTTATTATTTCTTAGTTTTATAAAAGTGATTATACTCACACATTAACTGTAATTGGTTATTATGCTAATGGCATGAAATGTTCTTCTTTGAGATTGTAATATGGTGGTTGGAAGATTTTTTAAAAATGAAAGGTTTAGAAGGCATAACGTTTCTATACAATCAGCCAATGTGGAAGGAAAGCTATGGGCTCAGTAACACAGTGTTTCTTCTTCTTCTTCTTCTTCTTCTTCTTCTTCTTCTTCTTCTTCTTCTTCTTCTTCTCTTTTTTTATTGTACTTTAAGTTCTGGGGTACATGTGCAGATCTTGCAGTATTGTTAAATAGGTATACGTATGTTGTGGTGGTTTGTTGCCTCCATACCCCGTCACCTACATTAGGTATTCCTCCTAATATTATCCCCTCCCCCCACCCTCCCCCAGCTCCTGCTATTGCTCCCTTAGCCTCCCACCCCGCAACAGACCCCAGTGTGTGATGTCCCCCTCCCTGTGTCAATGTGTTCTCATTGTTCAACACCCACTTATGAGTGAGAACATGCGGTGTTTGGTTTTCTGTTCTTGTGTCAGGTTGCTGAGAATGATGATTTCCAGATTCATCCATATCCCTGCAAAGGACATGAACTCATCCTGTTTATGGCTGCATAGTATTCCATGGTGTATATATGACACATTTTCTTTATCCAGTCTATCCTTGATGGACATTTGGGTTGGTTCCAAGTCTTTGCTATTGTAAACAGTGCCACAGTGAATATAGGTGTGTATGTGTCTTTATAATAGAATGATTTATAATCCTTTGGGTATATGCCCAGTAATGGGATTGCTAGATCAATATTATGAAAATGGCCATACTGCCCAAAGTAATTTATAGATTCAATACTATCCCCATCAAGCTACCATTGATCTTCTTCAAAGAACTGGTAAAAACCACCTTAAACTTCATATGAAACCAAAAAAGAGCCCACATAGCCAAGACAATCCTAAGCAAAAAGAACAAAGCTGGAGGCATCACACTACCTGACTTCAAACTATGCTATAAGGCTACAGTAATCAAAACAGCGTGATACTGGTACCTAAACAGAGATATAGACCAATGGAACAGAACAGAGGCCTTGGAAGTAACGCCACACACCTGCAACCATCTGATCTTTGACCAACCTGACAAAAACAAGCAATGGGGAAAGGATTCCCTGTTTAATAAATGGTGTTGGGGAAACTGGCTAACCAGGTGCAGAAATCTGAAACTGGACCCATTCCTTACACTTTATACAAAAATTAACTCCAGATGGATTAAACATTAAAACATAAGACCTAACACCATAAAAACCCTAGAAGAAAACACAGGCAATACCATTCAGGACATAGGCATAGGCAAGGACTTCATGACTAAAACTCCAAAAGCAATGGCAACAAAGCCAAAATAGGCAAATGAAATGTAATTAAACTTAAGAGCTTCTGCATAGCAAAAGAAACAATCATTAGCGTGAACTGGCAACCAATAGAACAGGAAAAACTTTTGCAAGCTACCCATCTGACAAAGGGCTAATATCCAGAATCTACAAGGAACTAAAACAAATTTACAAGAAAAAGACAAACAACCCCATTGAAAAGTGGGCAAAGGATATGAACAGGCACTTTTCTAAAGAAGACATTATACAGCCAACAAACATGAAAAAATGTTCATCATCACTGGTCATTAGAGAAATGCAAATCAAAACCACATTGAGATACCATCTCATGCCAGTTAGAATGGTGATCATTAAAAAATCTGGAGACAACAGATGCTGGAGAGGATGTGGAGAAATAGGAACACTTTTACACTGTTGGGAGTGTAAATTAATGCAACCATTGTGGAAGACAGTGTGGTAATTCCTCAAGGATCTAGAAATAGAAATTCCATTTGACATAGTGTTTCTTCTAATGACTTATACAGAGTATTTGTAAGTATTTAATTGCATTATTATCTGTCCTGATACTGCTTGAAATTTTTAGAAGAGGCTATGGGATATGTAGTTGAGCATATGTGGTGCATTTTATCAGAACTACTTATAACTTCAGCTAATTTGCCACAAAAGAGCTCCTGTCAGTCCGTGTTTCTGTAGTTTACCTCTGTTGAACAGTTAGTTGCCTTTAGAGTACAGGGTTACTATCCATTGCCTTCAAATATCCTGCACTTGTTTTGGTGGCAGGTTTATAATTACAGTGCCTTGGCTGTGAGTGCCTTGGCTGTGAGTGCCTTGGCTTACTACTAGTTAAGTGAATTCAAGTGGTTTATTAAAAAAAAACATTGAGCAGATTCAAGCTTTTTGCTTTAATAATATTACTCTCATTTGCATTCTGAAATGCTTCCTTGATGAAAGAGTGTAGGTGAAGCTCTGGCTGGATCACTCCCATGAGAGTGTATTCTACAGGCAGAGTTCATCTATCCTGTGCATATTAAAGAATTCTGGTTAATCTCAGCACTTTGTGTTAATCTTGGCGCATGGCTTGTATCTGCTTTTGAAAAATCTGAAGACAGAGATGACTGAACACATGTTCCCAGGTGATAAAAGCTTGATTAGAGTGTTGCCATAAACATTCTGACTTTTCTCCTTAGCGTGAGGAGAAGACCCAGTACCCAAGAATAATATGAATTTGTCCTTTCTGCCATTGGGGAGGTGCTCAATCCTTGTGTGCAAAGTGCTGTAGAGGCCAGTAAGGGAGGAAGGGAGCAGGGTGTATATTAGAAAAATGATGTAGTAGGGATGCAATGCCTGTGATGTCAGATTGCCTTCAGGAAGTGTGATGGGGATAAACAGGTCATGACTGGGTGAAGGAGAGGGAGTAATAGGCTGCTTCAGACATGATGTAGGTGGGACATGTGCTACAGACAAGGGCAATAGAAAGGCTTGAAATCCGAGGAAAGAAATTTAAGAACCCATCCAGTATCTCTCATCTTATTCTACCTGGCCCTGCTGAAATCACAGAAACTAAAGAAAACTGAGTGCATAACATTTTATTTAAATAGAAATATCACACTATTGATATTGAATTGAGTGAACAATGGGATGACTTGAAGTTTAGGAGATGAAGCTGATTACTGAGCAAGTAGCTTTCTGTGGCATCTAGTGCAGAATGCAGAATTTATACCATTTGGCCAGGTTCCCCTTTTGTCCTCTTGTATGCTATTCTGCCTGTTTATAGCCCACATTTTACTATTACTATTCCTTGTAGGTCTATCTCCTGGGCTAGATTGTAAACTGTAATGGCAGGATCAAATATGCCTAATTTACTGCTACATTCCCAGTATAGCGCCCAGCAAAAAAAATCAGTGCTAACTAAATAATGTCAAAAGAAGAAATATAACACAGAAGAAAGACCACAACATCTTAAAGCAGATGAACCTGGGTTTAAATTCCATTTCTATTACCAGATAAGAATTGACTTATCAAACATCTAACTTGAGACAGTCACATCAATTACTATGATTTTCAGTTTCTTTGCTTGTAAAAGGAAGGTAATAATGTATGCTTTTTCAGAGGTTTTTTTTTTTTTTAGACTGAGTCTTGCTCTTGTTTCCCATGCTGGAGTGCAGTGGCACAGTCTTGGTTCACTGCAACCTCCACCTCATGGATTCAAGTGATTTTCCTGCCTCAACCTCCTGAGTAGCTAGGATTACAGGCACCCGCCACTGCCTGGCTAATTTTTGTATTTTTTTTTTTTTTTTTTTTCAGTAGAAATGGTTTCGCCACGTTAGCCAGGCTGGTCTCTAACTCCTGACCTCAGGTGATCCGCCCACCTGGGTCTCCCAAAGTGCTGGGATTACAGGCATGAGCCAGCTTTTTCAGAATGTTGTAAGAGTTAAACTCACTGTCTGTAAAGATTGTCATTCAGTTTCTGGTTCTTAGTCAAAACTCAAGAAATGCTTTTTATTATTTATAGTAATACTTTTAAAGTCATCTTTCTCTGGCTCTTGCTAGAGAGGACTAATGCAATTAGAAAGCTATGAAGATTCAGCATCACAGTGTTTGAATAGTATGCAAGAAAGTGTAAACTATCCTTATGGCACTTGCTAGAACTCATTTCAGAAGGATACAAAACAATGCTTGCACCTTCTTAATGAACCCTTCCCTCAAACTTTTGGTGGCTGCCTTTTCCTATTAAACCCAGCAAGTAAGAAAATCAAACAATGAAACCAAAAAAGTTAAATCTAACCATGGGAAGTGAAATAAATATTTACACATGACTTCCATAAGCATGATATATGTTTATACCTTTACTATGTTTTGATTTGTGTATCTTACCACCTCAAGATATAAGCATCTAACAGCTGGGAACCTTATCCTGGATATATTTTGTGTTGTACTTTATTGTGTCTAATGACTGTCAGAGTCCACCAATAAATATACTAGACTTAGTGTAGATACATGCATGGCTAATTCAACAAGCATTCTTATCTAAAATTTTGTGTTTTTACTTGGCTGCTGTATCAGTAGACATGAAGACTCAGCCGCAGCTGTCCTGGGAGGCTATCTATAAAAGTGCAGGTGTTCAGCATTAGCAAATATTTCTTATTATATGGATTGACTTTTGGCAGCTAGTAACGATGTTTCCTGAGATTGAAAAATGATTTTCTACCTTAAACAGTGGTTTCACATTACTGGAATGCTGAATTAAAACACACACACACATACACACGCACACACACACACACACACACACACACATACACCACAAAATTCTTCTCATCAAGTAGTACCGAAACTGTTTTTGTTAGTTGTATATATTTCATGATTTGTATATTTTGTAGTAGAATGCAAGCCTTTCTTTTTAACTGTTGTGGTTAGGTTTAGTCCTTTGCCAAATGAAGCAGACTGTGAAGTATTAGGAAGCATAATGCATCCTGGGGTTGTGTTCCTGGTAAAAGGGACTTGGACCTGGCTGGAAGCCAAGGAAGGACCTGGGGCTGAAGATATTTTCAAGGCTTTAAAACTATCAGGACATTTTGGTGTTCTACTATTGGAGACTTGTTTACATCATCAGATATTAACAAATAGCCTTTTATCTCTGTTTACAAGGCATTCAAATACCCTTTGTGATATCTCTCTTCCCCTTTTTAACATAAAAGTCACAAGTGGGCAGAGTTTGAGGACCTTGTTTTAAATGATTTATGGGAAGCTGAGAAATCCCTCCCTCTGAAGTCCCTTCATTTCCTATATATACACCAAATAATGCAACCAAAGGATAAGATATTTGGCTTGGTATCTATTAATTTCTAGGTTAAATCTAGAAATTATAGTTTTTCTGTATTCTATAAAACAGAAGACTAAAAATTGAAAGTAGAGGGCAGGGACATTTTCCTTTTGGACCATTATAGAAAAAAATGTGAAGATCATTTGTAGTGGGTTAATGAAGCTTGCATTTAATGCCTGAGCTTTTCACTGCTTGCCTGAGAAGTTTTCCAAACCAACAGAGAAATTAGTTTAGCTAAATAAATAAATGACAAGAGGGTGCTTCTGGGTGCAGTGAGGTTGGATAATTGAATCCAACTTAAGTACTGCTGGTTCTGTTACACAAATCATTTTTCTTACTTTGGCAACACATTACTGATGTTTTGGAATCTTTACAAGGCAGGTAAGCCTTGATATCGAGGAAAACCAAACAAACCAATGTCAATTATTTGAGCTAAGCTTTACTTTAACAGACTTGAGTTACTGCCCATGGCAGGAAAATTCAAAAATGTTCCATGTGTAAAGGTTTCCCCTTTATCATCTTACCTTCTCTGTCCTTCAGGTCTTTGCAGGAGAGTGCGTTTCAGGTTTTTGTTCAGCTTATGAAAGGCTCAGTTTCAAAGGCTTGGGTTTTCACATCCATGTCAATATCACAGATTGAAATGTGACCGGGTACCTGGCTGCATACTTTCTTTAAACCTGAGCCAGTAATACCACAAAACGTTAGGGGAGGTACTCTTTCATCTCACACTTTAAAGTGAGGTTTGTTGATGTAACCCAATTTCCAGTCTGCAGAGGTCACTCTGTAATGTAGTGCGATGATGATAAACCCATCAATCCTGTTTGATGTTTGAATTTCCCTTCCCGTGGTTTTTACCTCCACTTTGTTTTGTAAAGTAAGTTTGGTAATAGTGATATTCTGGCTTGCCAAAGTGTGATGATATGAATTCCCCTGACACTCACTGGCTTTTTAAACCATGCACATACTTTTGCAGGGATTATACCATGAATATAATTATGAAGGGGATAATAGAAATAAATGTTTTTATATACTTTTGATGATGTTCTTGGGAAGAATAAGTGATCAAATGCAGAGATACTAAACCCTGGTTCCTGGCCTTCCTATGTTCTCTGAAAGTAGTGAAAGTTCTGTATTCTGTAGAATGTTTAGCAGTTGGTATGAAATTAGTTGGTGGTCTCAGCAGTCTCTGCATGATTGTGGGTGTGTGGGCATGAACTGAGGGTAAGGAGAAGGAAGGAATGGACAAGAAGCAGAATTGGCAGGAGGAAGGGCATGATATAACTCATGTGACATGCTCAGGAGTCCTTGGTAGAACACACAGAACCTTAAATAGAAGGCTGCACTATGTTTACTGGTCCCTGTCCTAAATTAAGAGGCAGAATCAGGGATGAACACGGGACTAAAGCCTGTTATTTGGATTATTGGAAGGTCAAAGTCAAATTGAGAACCAGGCCAGTGAAATACAGGTTGAAACATATAAAAGTGCCAGTATTTGGTCATATGTGATTTACAAAAACATGTGATTCAGTGTTTTCATTTCATTTGATTTCATGTGATTCAACCTAATTCTGCATGCAATAGCCAAATTATTTCTTTTTTCTTTTTGTTTAGAAACACCTGCCTCACCACCTCCTTGCTCATGGAAAGCCAGAGTTATAGGGAAGGGAGTAGGGTCTAATTAACAGCTGCCTATTGTTACAAATGTCAGTTGTTTTTTGTTGACTGGTCCTTTCTGGCAAGGGGTAGAAAAAAAACAGAAAGAGATACCATATTCAAATTATTGTGTTGAAGGTGATTGGAAGCTCCATTAGCTCACCACTTTTCCTCCAATTAAACCATCTGGATTATAATTACTTGCCACTTTGCAAAGATCTGTGTTACTGGCAATGGCACAACTCTTTTTAGTGATATTTTTCAGTGTGAACTTCCTGGCTAGGTACGGCCTCCTCTAAGACCTGTGGGCATTAGTAGATGAGGTATATTGCAAGGTAAGAAGAAATTAGACTAGTAATAATAATATAAGTCCCGTTCAAGTGAGTTGAAGCTCTCTGTGTTGATTTTAAGAGCTTGTCAAGATGAGGCAAACCATGATGGATCCTGGTAGTATACCTCCACTGTTGATTCAGCTGTGCCATTTGGTCTGTCACATAACTTCTCTGCTTAACATTTTTCCAGTGCAGTAGAACCACTTCAGAGGTCTGGAAACTACAGTATGAAGTCCCAGTTTCCTCTGAATTGCTTTGGGTGGTGCTGGGGAGGAGAGCAGAGTCCTCTTGGCTGAGCCTGGGCTTCCCACACCTCTTATGTTTTTGTCCCATTCAACAAGAACAGCTCTGTCTTTTGTTTTATATTTGAAGGAAGAGTTCAATGCTAAAAGGAAAACATTTGAAAACAACTGGATCAAAAAAATCTCTAGGCCTTCTACTAGCTCTTTGCAGAATTTTCTTCTATAAATATCAGAATGTACAATCTGACGATATATGCCAGTACAATGGAAGGAGGCTAATTTTCTTCCTTTCCAGGCATCCCTACTGAGGCCTGTAAAATGGAAACATCTGTCCTTCTGGAAATACTAGGAAGGGAGGAAGCTTTCACCCTTCCTGCCAGCCCCCTCCCAAAGGAAAGGGGGGGACTTATCTGATTGCCAAATTGGGGGGGGAGTATCAGACTTTCTGTGGCTCAGCCCCCTTGGGGCTTTCTTTCTATCAACCCAGCTTGCCTCCAGGCAGGGCATGTTCTTCTTTCCTCCTTGTGCTAATCTTACTAGGCAAGCTGTGCCTCTGCCTTGGGAAAACCTGTCATTTGGAATGGGTGCGAGAAGGTAGGAAGTCTGATTGTGACCTCAGATACTAGCTGCATTCTCTGGTTCAGCTTTACTAGTAATAAAGATGATAGATGATCCCTAGCTGACTCCTGCGTCAGCTTCTCTGTAAGTTCTGAAACTGTTGGAGTAGGGAAACATGGCGGAAGTTTTCTGGGACAAACTCCGATAAATAAATCCTTATTCTCTGGCAGTTCATTTTTGATTTCCCGCAAATAGTGAATACCTGTCTCCCGATCTTAATCTGTCTTACAGTGCCTTCCATGTCCAGATTAAGATTCTGTTCCCTTGAATGTCCTCTCTCCTTATTGCCTCTCTGGTTCTGGGCTGTGCACACAGCTACCCCTTGATGACTGATTTCTGGATTAGGGAGCCACTCACTACTAATTATGCTTTTGCTTTTCCTCACATTGCCTCTGCAGTTCAGCTTTGATTCACAACCCTGTGAGCCACCATAGGTGGATCTGTGTTTCACAAGAAAGGTGTCAATTTTTAGACTTCCTATAGCTGTGTTTGTTGATCCCAAGAAACCATGCAGGGTGCTCAGCCCAGGTTAATGAGCAGTCGGCTCACCCACAAGCACTCTCTGCTCAGGCATGCTAAGTCCTTTCATCTCTGGATCCCTCCCTTTGTCCCATCACTCTCAGAACTGTCAGGCAGTTGCTAGCTATTAGGGAGCCCTGCTGCCTGGCATGAAGTTTGGCAGCTCCTGGAATTCCGTGGGCAGGAGGAAGCCCCTGTCATTCCTTGTCTCCTCATTTCCTTTGTGGGCAGACCCTGTGTGGCGCTTGCCATCACCAAAACTTGCCCTCCTCAGACTGGCTCATGGGTAGACCTGGGGTCTACCCAACTCACTTTGTGGGTTCAGCCTCCTCCGCACCTGGGTCCATGGAAACGGCAGATCTTTCACCTTCCCTAAACTGCACTGCGGCTGTGTTTCTGTGTCAGCTGTTTTCCAATGTTTACAGCATAATACAGTTCGACATGGTTCCCCTGCTGGTCCCTTCTTCCTGCCTGCTGCAGGCCTTTTAATCCTGTGAGTCAACATCACTCTGCAGAGTAGGTATTGCTGTTCTGTACCCCCATCTGCTATGTCCTGCTCCTTTTCCTCTGTTAGCACCTACCTTGTAGGAAGAGACGCTGAACTGCTGGTAGCTCTTACATGGGCTGCGTCTCAACTCCACACCTTCCCTCCTTTTGGCTGCTCTGCCTAAAATGTCCTCATCGCTCTCAGGGAGTTGGACAAGGAGATCAGAGCCCCATTGTTCTAGAGAGCAAGTGAGAGGACAGTCCTAGAACACCAGAGCCTGGTGCTGTGGGCTGTGGCTCTCTTCTGTGTCCCAGGCTGGAATGTGGTGTGGGAGGGCCCACCATGCACGAAGGGCCAGGGACTAAGTGGACGTGAAATAAAGGTATCAGGGCTTGCCTCTCTCGTACACTCCTCAGTTCATACCACATGAGCAATATCTATTCAATTACTTGCAAAGAAGGCCGTCTATCCCAAGATTTTTCCCACCCTACTTCCCTAAAGTATGGTGGATTTATCCTCCGAAAGACACTGCCTTTCTGCTAATACTCATTTAAATACATGCTCATGATAAAGCACAGATACCTGGTCCAGTGTAGACTGGATTCAGACTGGAGGAGGCTGACCTTTGGTATAGAAGCCTGGCAGGGAGTCTCTAGGTCATATCAGCCTCAGTATCAAAGATCTGAGATCCAATGGGGTCCAAGGGTAGATCTGGTTCTACTGCACAGTGAGGAGGAGCAGGCAGGAGATCAGTCCCTCTGCCAATCAAGCGGGGGTTCAGGCTGAGGCTCTGTTCACAGTGGGAACTGTC
Source organism: Ateles fusciceps (assembly GCA_036589455.1). Lineage (NCBI taxonomy): Eukaryota > Metazoa > Chordata > Mammalia > Primates > Atelidae > Ateles > Ateles fusciceps. The sequence continues at coordinate 9,163,151 of JAZHEH010003329.1, read as the reverse complement.
TTGCAAGGCAGTTCCAATACAATGTCCACAATTTCATCTTGAGCTTAGACCCCATGTCTCAATTCCAGACATGGATATCTAACTACCTCTTTTCATCTCCACTGGGACACTGGATGCACAGGTATTTCAGTTACCACATTTTCAAGACTGAACTCTAGTACCCTGCTTTCATCTTCACCACTACCAGATGCCCCAACAAGATTTTCTCAAGTCTATCCCCAACCCCACCAGCCAGCCATTTGCTCAAACAAGAATCCTAGCAATGGCCCTTAGTTCCTTCTTCTTTTCCACATACAATATAACTCAATTTTGGCTTTCCCAACGTAAAGCTCAAATGCCTCCAATTCTCTGCGTCCACACTAGTTCAAGGCCCCATTATGCTTCACCTAGAACTCCTCATAGCCTCCTTATTAGTTTTTCCATTTCTACCCTTTTCTATCTATTTTTCAGAAAGCAGCCACTTTTACAAAAAACATAATTTAAATAGTTGTTTTTTTCTTTGCTTAAAACCTATCGATGCCTTCTCAGTGCAATTAAAACAGAATCAACATGTACTTCTTCCTGTGTCCTACAAGACCAAGCACTGCAGGATCTGGTCTTCATTTAGCTAACTCATATCTTTCCTCCCTCCCCTGCCCCACTCGCTGTCTTCCTTTCTGTCATTTGCACGGGTCTAGTGCTTTCCTGCTCAGGACTTTCACACCTGCAGAATTTATTTCCTCTCCTGGGGCACTCTTCCCCGCTCTTTGCATGGCAGGTTACTTTCATCCTTGAAGTTTTTAATTAATTGTCACCTCCACAAACAGGCCTTCCTTGACTACCCAACCTAACCAGGTCACCTCTTTTTCTTGTTCTGTCTTTGTACCATATCGTTTTTCTTGTTGGTATTTATCACAATGTATCATATTGTATTTGTTTAGTGCTTTAATTCACTAAACTTGAGGGGGGGGGGCAGGTGCAATTTTGTTCAGCATCTAGTAAGTACAGGGCCTCCCACTCAATGAATATCTGTTGCATGAATGAATTAGGGTGAGCAGGATGCTGATGCTGATTTGGAAATCAGGCACACCTGCCAGCAGAATTAGTGCAGTGGGCAAATCCCAGATCACTCTGCTCTGAACACACTTACTAGAGTTCAGTGAAGCTGGGCTGTGTACACCTGAGTGTCACAGGCCTTCAGTACATTCAGTTTGACAGGGCAAGGCAGGAACGGATAATACCAGGGCCCTCAGCACCTATGGTCATTTTTTTACTGGGTGCTGGACAAGTAACTGGAAGTCTAAAACACTAAATCATCATTAGATCAAGGTACCTGAAGGATATCAAAGACTATTGGGAAATATATCAGACTTACCTGTGTATTTGATAGGGGAGGGACAAGCACAAATATCTAAGGGGTCACTTTTGGACTACTATACCTTGTTTGTCATCGAAGTCATCATACTGCATTTCAGGAGAGTGCACTCAATCAGAATATATTAGGTTGATGCAAAAGTACTACCGATAATCTCAGATACTCCATAGGAAATTGCTGGTCAAATTATAGGTGAAAAGCAGTTGACTTATTATTCTTATTGAATATATGAGCAAAAACCTTTCTAAAATGATGTTCTGAGACAAGTTCTGTTATATATCACATACTGCGGCCTGTCAAGGGTTAGGGTGGGGGAAGAGAGAGCATTAGGAAAAATAGCTAATGCATGCTGGGTTTAATACCTAGGTGATGGGTTGATAGATGCAGCAAATCACCATGGCACGTATTTACCTATGTAACAAACCTGCACATCCTACACATGTACCCTGGAACTTAACAATAAATGGCCAGGTATGTGTTATTCTCCTCCCTGTATCCAAGTGTTCTCATTTTTCAGCTTCCACTTATAAGTGAGAACATATGGTATTTGATTTTCTTTTCCTGCATTAGTTTGCTGAGGATAATGGTTTCCAGCTCCATCCATGTCCCTGCAAAGGAAATGATCTCATTCCTTTTTATGGCTGCATAGTATTCCATAGTGTATTTGTACCACATTTTTTTTTTTTTTGTAGTACGTTTTTTTTTTGTTTGTTTGTTTGTTTTTTTTTTTTTTTATTGCATTTTAGGTTTGGGGGTACATGTGAAGAACATGGAAGATTGTTGCATAGGTACACACATGGCAGTGTGATTTGCTGCCTTCCTCCCCCATCACCTATATCTGGCATTTCTCCCCATGCTATCCCTCCCCAACTCCCCACCCCCCCCACATTTTCTTTATGCAGTCTATCATTGATAGTCATTTGCGTTGATTTCATGTCTTTGCTGTTGTGAATAGAAAAATATGTGTGCACGTATCTTTATTCCCATTCCCAACAACAGTGTAAACACTTTCCTATCTCTCTGCAGCTTCATCAGCAGCTGTTGTTTCTTTTAAATAATCGCCATTTTGACTGGTATGAAATCGTATCTCGTTGTGGTTTTGATTGGCATTTCTCTAATGATCAGTGATGTTGAGCTTTTTTTTTCATATGTTTGTTGGCCACATGAATGTCTTCTTTGAGAAGTGTCTGTTCATGTCCTTTGCCCACTTTTTAATGGTTTTTTTTTCTTGTAAATTTGTTTAAGTTCCTTGTAGATTCTGGATATTAGATCTTTGTCAAATGGATAGATTGTAAACACTCTGTACTTTTAAAATGTTATCATCATGTGCTTAGGCATGCATTTTTTCACTGGTTTTCCTGTGAACCACTAAACTGTGAACCACTGAAATTGCTTACTCATGACTTTCTTCATCTCACAGAAATTTTTTTATCTTTTATCTTTAATTGCTGCTACTTTCTTTCATTTCACTTTTTTCTTCAGAAACATCATTCAGCCTCAACTTGGATTTACTGGTATTATGATGGGGATAATAGAAATAAATGTTTTTATGTACTTTTGATGATGTTCTTGGGAAGAATAAGTGATCCAATGCAGAGATACTAAACCCTGGTTCCTGGCCTTCCTGTGTTCTCTGAAAGTAGTGGAAGTTCTATATTCTGTAAAATGTTTAGCAGTTGGTATGAAATTAGTTGGTGGTCTCAGCAGTCTCTGTATGAATGTGGGTGTGTGGGCATGAACTGAGGGTAAGGAGAAGGAAGGAATGGACAAGAAGCAGAATTAGCAGGAGGAAGGGCATGATATAACTCATGTGACATGCTCAGGAGTCCTTGGTAGAACACACAGAACCTTAAATAGAAGGCTGCACTATGTTTACTGGTCCCTGTCCTAAATTAAGAGGCAGAATCAGGGATGAACACGGGACTAAAGCCTGTTATTTGGATTATTGGAAGGTCAAAGTCAATTGAGAACCAGGCCAGTGAAATACAGGTTGAAACATACAAAAGTGCCAGTATTTGGTCATATGTGATTTACAAAAACATGTGATTCAGTGTTTTCATTTCATTTGATTTCATGTGATTCAACCTAATTCTGCATGCAATAGCCAAATTATTTCTTTTTTCTTTTTGTTTAGAAACACCTGCCCCACCACCTCCTTGCTCATGGAAAGCCAGAGTTATAGGGAAGGGAGTAGGGTCTAATTAGCAGCTGCCTATTGTGACAAATGTCAGTTGTTTTTTGTTTACTGGTCCTTTCAGACATAGTCTACTGATATTCATTTTAAGTTTATTTTACTATTTTTGTGTCTTCATGGATATTTGAATAAGAAGTGGGGGAAATTGCACTGGTGGCTTCCACCAAACATTGTTTAGAAGAAAAATTTGTATTGCTATAATAATGCTTTCCTTCTCTGATCTGTTTGCTATAGTGCTGCCTAAAGATCTTTGTAAAGGGCATAGATCATGTCACCTCTGTCTCAAAGCATCTTATAATGTCCTTCTTATCCAAACTCCTTCTTGTGGGATATTTGATCGTCAGAACCTCATGTCTGTCTCAATCTGGAGATCTGCATCTTTCCTCACACTCTGTTTCAACTCTCTGGGCTTTGTCCTTTCCTCCCAGTTTGTCTTGAAAATGCCTGTTCAACTTTTAGGACTCAACTTCAGCTTCATCTGCACCATAAAGAGGAGACTTAATGATTTTTTCTTTGCATCTCTGTTGGGCACCATGCATAGGTTGGTCTCAGCACCTCTATCTCCTTATTACTTTTACTTGACCCTGGCTGGGCAAAGGAAGTTTCTAGTTTACCTCTGTATCCCCAGATCCTGGTTTAGCCTGTCACATATTAAATGCATTTTAAAATGGTAGCCTATTCAAAGAACACTTGGATTTGTAACTACATTTCTTTTTTCTCCTAATAAAATAAAAAGAGTTGAATTATGGGATTAGTTCTTCTCTTCGTTCTACTTATCTCTTAAGAATTTGATACCCAATTCTTGAGCTTATTATTTTTTTCCAAAATAAAAACTTCTTGTCCTTTGAAAGTTTATAACATGCATTATGACTTTATTGTCCATTACCGCTACTCTGTGATAGTTGATACATCAACCCTCCTGTCAGGAAAATGGCTTAGTAAGCTAGCTGACTCTTGAATGGACGTTCCCAGGTATATGTAAAAAGCTGAATTCAGTGGCCCCATCTCCTTTCCCTCCCTTTCAGTTTCTTCTCCCCTCTCTTCTGGAATTGTTATGATTGCCTGGGAGCTGCCTGGTCAGCTGAATGAGGTCCTAATCCTAGCCCAGATAGGCTGTGAAGCTCTGAGGGAACCGTTTGCACTTTTGGGTGTCTTACTTTTAACCCCTGAAAAACATTTTGTCTTGGTTCATTGTGTTGTTTCACATGAAATACATCTATTAAGTAGCAGAAAAGTAGTATTGTTTTTCTCTTTTTGAAAGCTAAATTTAGTTTCTGTGGAAATGATTTTGTTGCCGCTAACAGTATTGCGGACTCCTGTGTGACACAGTAGCAAGTACATATCAGCTGTTAAGAAACAAAGATCTTGCTTTCGTACTGTAGACATATGGTTAAAACCACAACAACAACAATTAAAAAAAAAAGGATACCAAAAGAATATTTTGTATACATAGAAAGAAGTCAAGAGAATTAGTTTCAAGTAATACATCACTTACTTTACCATAAGGTATCAATATCTTACAAACACTGAAAAGCATTGATCCAATTTTTAAAATTTTGATGTTAAATTAAGATGCTAGTTACTTTAGCAACAGGGAGATGGATAGAGTACATTAGAGAGTGAGAACTAGTCTTTTGCTGTTGTCACTTATGAGAATGAAAAGGATAAGAAGAGCTCAGGCAAAAAAAAAAAAAAAAAAATTCATTTCTAATTGCAGTGCAACCCACAAGCTTGCACATCCTATAACGAGAAAGCTCCTTGTTAGCTGCCAAAATCTGCCATCCAATCTGTCTAGTAGTTGATTTCGTTATTACATTTTGATGTGCCCTTGACAAGCTTTAGCACACAAAAACTCAACACCTCCTCCTAAACTCCTCTGGTACCAGAAAGATCAAGAAAGAGTGACAAAGGCCTGTGCTTGGCTTTTTATTATTCACATAGCTAAAATGTTTATATACAGAACAGAGTGTAACGAGAGCAAATGCTCAACCACATCAAGTGATTCCTGTGTCTTGCATGTCATTTAAATATCGATTTAATCTCGTCCTCCACTATATGCTTCACACAAAGACCCAAACCAAGTGCCTGAAAACTGTCCCTAGGGGCTTTCAAAATGTGGACAAACAACTCTCTTTTCTTTGGATAATTTTGATGCCTTGTTCCACCACTTTGGGTCTACAGCATCTGGTGTTTCCAAAATCATCTTTAGATGTCACTGTGATCTCTTTGGTCAGCACTGGTCCACTCTCTGTCCCCTAACTCATCCTTAGAGATTTACTTCTGCACACAGATTCAAGTGGGGGAAAAACAGACAATAAAATTAGAGGGAATTCAATTATTTTACTAATTTCATGAACTATATTATAAACCTTAGAACAATTTAGGCAAAAGGCAATTAAAATGACCAATGCCATGAGGTCTTAACAAATATATTTATAGGCGGGGTGACTATAATTATAGGCAACATCACTTTTGGAGGCTGAGGCGGGAACATCATTTGAGCTCCGGAGTTCAAGACCAGCCTGGGCAGCATAGCGAGACCTGGTTTCTACAAAAAAATAAAAAATAAAAAAAAAAATAGCTGGGTGTGGTGGCATGTGCCTTTAGTTCCAGCTACTCTGAAGGCTGAGGTGGGAGAATCACTTGAGCCCAGGAGGTCAAGCCTACAATGAGCCGTAATTGGGTTATAGAGGGAGACCCTGTCTCAAAAATAAAATAAAATAAAAATCTTAAAAAATATATAATTATATCCTCTCTCTCTCTTTTCCATTCACTAGTGTTAATGTGCTATAAATGTTCTGGCTGTGTTTCAATGAAAAGTTTATAACCTGCTACTTGGGAGTAAAATATTACTTTCAGCATTATTGTTAGCTACACTAAACTTCATAAGAAAGCAGAATTCTCCCCCCTACTCTGACAAAGTTTTACTTTGCAAACTTGTTCACTGGTAACCTTAAGTGTTAGGGAGGCGTCAGTTACAAAGCTGATGACCCACTCTGGGCCAGGATATTCTTTAATGCCAGGGACTGTGATTGTCCTACTTATGGAGGGTCAAGATGATCACAATAGGTGGGTATTTACTATTTTTGGCAAGGTCAGGGGACGGGGACGGGACAGAGGTGAAATCAAAAAGGTTCAATTTGCCACAATCGTAAAAATATATGCCAGGAGATGCATTTTAAGAACTGTATTTAATGACAGCAATAAACTTTTTTTTTTGCCACATCCAATGGATAACACTTTTAAATCTACGTATATGCTTAATTTCTTGTATTCTGTGCCATACTACTGATGTTTTAGGTTGTAGGATATATAGAGCTTCATGTCTCATTATATTTGCCAAAAATATATTGCTTTTGGAAGAATAAGTTGTTAAATAATAGAGGGAAGAGAGCCAGGAGGGGCAAGAGAATTATCCATTTGTTGAATCCCTTCTGTAGCCAGCTAGTCTCATAATTGTTTGCTGTGTTACATATGCTATACAATTTATCATAATATAGATCTCTTTAAGATAAAAATTATCCATATTTCCCAGATAAGGAAAAGATAAAGTGAAATTAAGTAACATTACCAGGGTCACACAGCTAGTATTTTAAAATCTTGGTCTGTCTTAAGCCAAAATCATGCTTATTCTCATAGCATCTTTTTTTTTTTTTTAATGGATAAGATGTCTGAACACCTAGATTTGACCCTAACACACTGGTACTCCCAGGAAAAATGTGTACCTCAAGGGTACATTCCAAAGTTTGCCTTACTTAAGTAACAACTGATTGAAACTATTTGTGGATATAGTACTAATGATTCTGGTAGAAATAATATGAGAAGCAAGTAGATCCACTAGCTAGAGGTAGCCAGTTTGCATTTGAGATTAGCTGGCATTTGTAGGTTATTCTTTCTTATTTTAAAAACCGTAATTAAACCAACTGTCCTAAGAATACTCTTCCACATGTAACCAATTCCAGATGTAAAACTGATTCCCTACAATAATTGGTTAGTGTTTTACTTTCTTAAAACCTACTCCTTGACCTTTCTTAAAACCTACTCCTCTCTCAAACTCATTTAGATGCTAGTTTCCAGACTGAAATAAAATTTGGACTCTAAAATGAGGAATGTCTGCAAACTGAGAATTCCAATTTAATTTGCACTGTTCTCGAAACATTAGAAGTTGAAGGGAAGGAAAGAATGATGATCTCCCAAGGGCCAGAGATCCAACCCCACTCTTTGGTATGTTCCTGTGGCTTAGCCCCTCTTCCAGGCAAGACTCTCAACTGGGGCTTTCTTGGCTTGGAGTCATTTTGCTGCAGTTAACATTTAGTTCACACATCATTAGGTGAAGCCCTGATTACAGAGATACACTGCTCTTGTCATAGCAGAAGTATGCTGTGTGCACCTGCAGTTTGAAGTTTTTGTTGAGGGAATAGACTGAAATGAATGAAAAGATCGAAACGCTTACTTTTTTGTGACTCCACCTGCTGTGGTATATTTTTGTTGGACAGAATAACTGGAGGTGTGTTTATAGCTTCAGGGAAAGGACACATTAGGGGTTACATGATTTTAAGGTGATTTTTTTTCTTTAAAGCTATAAATCAAATTTCTATGAAAACAGTTATATGTATATAACTGCTCTAGGATTTGTGGAGATCTATATGTATCTATTATGCTTCTTTTCCCCTTGGTGAGTAAGAAAGGAATAATTTCCTTTGTTGTTGTCATCCCAGAAATAATTTTTCCATGGTAGTAGTATGTCTGTATCATATTTGTGTTGTATTTATCATTGACAATAATGTCAATCAATGCTAGCCTATCATATCTACAAACTTAAAATTATTAGATTCAATTTTAAGTGTATTTCAGAAAGCATATTCTGTATCAAGTACTCAGTCAGGCCCTGTAATGTTTAATTAGTAATCTCATAAAGCAGATTTTTTTTTTTTTTTTTTGAGATGGAGTCTCATTGTCGCCTGGGCTGGAGTGCTGTGGCGCGATCTCGGCGCATTGCAACCTCCATCTCCTGGGTTCAAGAGATTCTTCTGCCTCAACCTCCTGAGTAGCTGGGATTACAGGCGCCCAACACTAGGCCCAGCTAATTTTTTTGTATTTTTAGTGGAGATGGGATTTCACCACATTGGCCAGGCTGGTCTTGATCTCCTGACCTCGTGATTTGCTCATCTCAGCCTCCCAAAGTGCTGGGATTACAGGTGTGAGCCACTGCGCCCAGCCATGAAGTAGATTTTATAATCCCAATTTTAAAGATGAAGGACCTAACATCAAAGAAGATAAATGTCTGGCTGAAGCTTTTGTAGCTCTTCAGTGATGGAGCTGAGATGAGAACCTGTCACACACCAAATCCAGTAATCCACGACACAACAGTATCAAGGAAAACTCTAAAGCCTCAGATGACGGTCAAATACATTGTCCCTTTATTAGTATGTATCAAGTCTTCAATAAGCCATTTCTATCCATGAATTCTAGGCCTTCCATATATCGGCATTTATGTTGTTAATCTCTGAATATTTACAAGTCAGCATGAATCTATGATGTATAACCTCTTTATTGAGGAGTCTAAACTCATTGAGATAGAGGCATGAAATGGTCTTGTTTTTTTTTACAATTACTGTTTCAGTTCTGTTATGCTGAACCCCTCCTCCCTTTCCCATCTCTTAATATCCTATTGAGATGATTCCATAAGTTTCCAGTTATTTTAATATGAGACCTTATATTATTCTAATCCCAAACTCAGCCTAAAGTCCTATCTTTTTCCCATTTAAGGGGCAGATCTGTCCTGGCTCTGATTTCCCTTCTCCCCATCCTCCTCAAGACTTACATCCTTATCTGCAGGTAAGGGAACTAGCAGAGGCAGAGACTTTTTTGTGTTACTCTGGTTTCAGGGAGTAGGGGACACATCCCTGGCAGTACTCTGATTTGGTCTAGTCCTGTCTGATGCTATGCACTTTATTTAAGGTGAATGTGTCTCGGATGATGAATTGTCTTGGGATAGGCTTACAATTATTTGAGTCCCCTTTGTTGTGAGTACTCTCTCACGAAGAGGCTGTTCAGTTTTCCTTTGGCATTTCCAGCCATAAACTCCCTCACTCCTCTCTGGGGGGGGTAGGGGGGGCGGGTAGATTCATGCTTGGCCTGGTGGCTTCTTGTATAACCCCATGGATTTTGCCTGGCTCTTCCTCTGCATGCTTCATCACATAAGCCAAGAAAGATTATAGAAAATTTAACTGTTCTTTGAGGGGAACTGGAGTGGTATGGAGTTTGACTCACATCTCATTCCTGGGAACACTACTCCATTTGTCCCTACAAGACCTATTGACATGGCTGCTCCAGTAAGGCTCTCACTTCTGGAAGTTACTCTTCTGGGAGCAGTCACTAGTCTCTGTTTATGAATGCACCCACACTTCTGGGAATGGATTAGGCAGGCTTTCTTGATGTAGCTACTTAATATGCAGGACAGATCACCCCCCAAAATTATGCTTAACCCAACAATGATACTTTATTATCCCATAGTTTCTCTGGGTCAGAAATTCTGAAGAAACTTGGCTGGGCACTTCCATCTCAGGATTTCTCATGAGGTCACAGTTAGATGTCATGTGGAGCTGTAATCATCTGAAGGCTTTACTGGGGCTAGAGGATCTACTTCCAAGTCAGCTCACTTCCATGGCTGGCATCCTGGGGCTCACTATGGGCAGAAAGTCTCAGCTCCTCTCCATGTGTGCCTATTAGTGGAGCTGCTTGAATGTCCTCATGACATGATGCTGGCTTCCTCCCAGGATATGTGAGCCAAGAGACCAAGGCAAAAGCTGCATGTTTTTTGTGACCTCAGCTCATAGGTCACATACTGTCACTTCTGTACTATTCTAGTAGTCACATAAAGTAGCCCCAATTAAGTGTAAAAATGGACTACACAGATATATGAATACCAACAGGATTATTGTGGGTCATATTGTAGGCTGGTTACCACAGCGGGCCTTCTTAACTTAACTAAATGAAAAACAAAGCAGCAGGAAAGAGAAAGCAATCCACCCTCCTAGCATGCAATCCCAATTTCTACCAGTGACTCACTGGTAGAATAGTATACAGTATTCAATAGTATACAGTATACTATACTACTCTGTGAGTGGGAGCCAACAACTTACTTCTCTTCTCTTCTTGTTCCTCTCCTTACTAAACTAGGGAGGAAATATGGGGTAATGGTTGGTGTGTGAGGCCACACACTACATCTCAGTGATTTTTTTTTGAAGAGGTCTCCAGCTTCCATTATAAGACACATGATGGATATAATATTGATTACAGTGACAGCTGCTGTAACAAATTTAACACCAAAATTTGAATGGCATATTCACTTTCAGTTTATATGTTTCTTATGCAAAGTTCTCTAACTGGGAGGATTGCTCTATATAGTCATTGAGGCTGAGAGAGGCTCTCTCATATTCAATATGAGGTCTGCAATGTCTCCTTGACCTTAATCTACAGCCAGTGAAATGAGGTAAGGCAGAGAGTATGGGAAGTTTTTCTAAGCTTGGCCTGAACTTGCTCTCCTCCCTCCTGTTCACATTCTGTTGGCCAGCTGGGACTTAGTCACATGCCTTCACTTAATTTTATAGGTGGGGGTGAGGGCAGTAGCTACCGTAAGAAAGGGGAGCATGGACCTTTCATAGCCAGCTATCCCTGTCACAGGATGGCATTCACAAATGTAACGTGATACATGCGTGAAGCATCACTCATGTGTGGAAGGCACAGCCAAGGGCTCTTGGGAGTGAGCTGCTCTCTGCAGGGATGGGACCACATTCCCTGTGTTCACTGCTCAGTGGCGGCAGCCCCCTGAGCTTGGCTGTCACTGAGTGCACACACTCCACACCAGGCCCATCATTCCTTACATCCTCAGTTGCCTTTAGAGATCCCCCATCTTCCATGGCTCTTACTGCTTTGTAACCATATTCATCATGTTTCATTTGCCAACCCTCCCCTCTTTCCCTGCCTCTACATTCTTCCCTGGTTGAATCAACAAGTTCCTTACAGCCTCAACCTTATAATGAGAAATTGCCTCTACTTTCTTGCTCTAACTCCAACCTGGCTCTGTCCTGAGAACATTGCCTCTCCTAGGCCTCTCAAATGGTAAGCCATGTTTTCTTCCTACCCCACATGTCTCAGAGCTAGAAACAAGGCCAGGGAGGTATCACTTTTCTCTGTTTCTGCTTCCCAAGTATCTCTCATTCTTCCATCTTTGGCATGCTTGGCATCAGACTTTGCTCCCTTAGCCCTCCCTGTTGACATCTGTTGGCCTCCTGCCCTCTCTTATTTACTGAAGATGTTGCCATTTGGGTCTAGTCTCACCCCTGACTGCTTTTTTGTTAATTATTTGTGATTTCCACAGCTAGGCAGATAATTAAAACAATATCTGGGTTCCTCAGTTCTCAGACCTCTTTGGCTTTGATGATCTTCTTCTCTGCTACTACCTGTTGGAAACTCACTCATGCGGGCATCCCTTAGATGTTGTAATCACTGGCAACATCACAACAGAGTTGTGCCACCTCAGAAAACTTTGATAAAAATAATCCAGTCTCTGACTTCCTCTGTTTATCTCACTTACATTGGTTCTGCCTTTCCAAGAACTCTCCCACTAATCTACAGCTGTACCTGTTTTCAATTCTTCATAATTCTCCTTGTGTCCTCAACTCCCTGTCTACTGGCCTGGATTTCTGTACCTAGCATTAAAACCTTCTTGCCACCCCTGTCCTTTCATCGTGCATGACTGGGAACCCCCTGTCTCCTTGTGCCACACCTGTATTTGTGCTCTCGAACGTTGTCAGTGAAAAAACATGTAACTTTACTGACTGGACTCACTCCAAATTTACAACCAAAAGTGTGAAATGGGCACGCCACACTGCCTGATGATCCTTCTAAGATGCCTAGAGGACTCACTTTCTTATTGTCTAAGACATTCATTTCACACCTCCCTTCTCTTCTCCTTCGAATATTTTTAGTTAATGACCTCAATCTATAATTCTTAGAGCTAATTGATGAAATCAGTCAATAACTACTTTAACTTCCCACTGTTCATTACTGTGGAAAGTGATTCCTGCTCCTAAAACCAACCGCTTCAGTTTTTTTTCTTATATCCTGTCTTTTGTACCTTCTGAAAGATTTGGTTACCATTATCCCCTTTCTGTCTTGCATCACCAACTTTTTCCTTTCTGCCAGATCATCTCCCCTGGCAAACAAACACACTGTAATATCATTCATCTTAAAATGAAAATCAAATCCCTTTAATTTGATCCTTCTTTCAAATGTCACCCCGTTACTTGGCTATTTTTCACAGAAAAACTCCTTGAAAACATTCTTCAAATTCACTGTGCCTAAGTTTTCCCCCTCTCATTTCTTTTTCAGTCTACTGAAATTGGAATTTGACACCTACAACTCTACTAAAATAGCTTTCAATAAGATCCCCAGTGATCTATGTCTTGTCAGTGCCAATGGCCGAGCCCCTCCTATACTCAGCCTCTCAGCAGTCACCCTGGTTACATGTTCCTTCTTAAATGCTCTTTTCTGGCTTTCTGCAACACAGCATCCTCTTGGATTTCCTTCTTCCTGGTCTACATTACTGGCTTCTTTTTCTCTACCATGTTTTACATGTTAGTGCTTCAGCCATACCCTCTCCCTTGATAACCTCATCCAGTTTGAGTTTTTTAAATCACTGATGCAGATATCTCTAAATTTTTCTTTCCAGCTCAGTCTGCCGCTAAGGTCCAGACCTTTAAATCTAATGGCCAAATTGATATCTCTTCTAGAATTCATAACTCTAAACTGACATGCAAAACAGAGCTGTTTCTTTTTGTCAAACATATCTCCCCCCTTGCCCCAAAACAAGCTTTTCTCTTTTCAGCAGATGGTGCTGTCAAAGGCCTAGTTTCTTAAGCTAATGTCTTAGGAATGTCCTTGAGGTTTCTTTTTGTCCATTGACAAGTCTTATTGATTCAACTTCCAAAATATAGTCCTAATTCAACTCTTTCTCACCATCTCCATTGCTGAAACCTAGCCCGTACTGTGTCACCAGTTTGGTCTACTTCAAGAGCCACCTAATTCATCTCCTCACATCGTCTGTTCTCCTCCTATAGCCCCTCCTCCCCACATAGAAGTCAGACTGCTATTTTAAAGATGAGACCATGTGGTTTCTCTGCTTAGAATCATCCAACCACTTTTATTATCATAAAGGCCTACCTGACCAGACCCTGCCTAGTCCTCTAACCCCAGGTCCCTCCTCTCTACCTCCTTGTTCACTGTGGTTCTGCCACATTGGCCTTCTTTTGGGACCTTGGACTTAGCTTAGCTCCATCACAGAAACTTTGCACTTACTATTTCTTTGATCTGGAATGCTCTTTCTCCAGGGAGTTGTATGGCATTCTCCTCCTCTTTTGGGTCTCATTTCAAATACTTCCCCCTCAAGAAATCTTCCATAACCATAGAGGCTAAAGAACTTCCACTTTACATCATAGCACTCTGTTTTATTTTCTTTCTAGCTATACTGGGACCTGAAATGCTCTCTCCATATTTTGTATTTTCATGTTACCTTTTTAAAAACTTAATACTTGTAATCATGCTCTAATACTTAAGCTCCTTGAAGACAAATCCTTGCTTGTTTGCTTCTTGTGATATATCTAATGCCAAGAACAGAGCTTCCCACAGAATGGATGCTAATAAATATTTGCTGAACGAATGACTGACTCTCATAATTTAAGGCATTCAATTATAACTCAGAATTCAATGGGATAGTCGTCATTATAGCAGCAATCTTATTTTCTGTATGTAGAAAACAGGCAAGTTTAGTACTTTAAATGACATTATTTAAAAGGTTAGTACATTGTCCAGCTAATGGCAACATATTAGTAAACTATTGTTTCTTCATACTGCAATGAAGAACTACTGCCCGCTTTCATGAAGATAAATAACTGATCAATCTTACAGCTTTTGTATAATTTTTTTTGTTTTTTTTTTTTTTTAGAGAGTTCTGTAAATGTTTATTAAGTTTACTTGTTCGAGGTCTAAGTTCAAGTCCCAAGTATCCTTGTTAACCTTCTGTCTTATTAATCTGTCCAATATTGACAATGTAATGTTAAAGTCTCCCACTATTATTGTGTGGGAGTCCAAGTCTCTTTGTAAGTCACCAAGAAATTGCCCTATGTATCTGGGTGTTCCTGTATTGGGTGCACATAGACTTAGGATCGTTAGCTCTTCCCATTACATTGATCCCTCTACCATTATACAATATCCTTCTTATCTCTTTTGGTTTCTATTACTTTAAAGTCTATTTTATCAGAGATGAGAATTGCAACTCCTACTTTTTTTTTTTTTTTTTTCTCTCCATTTGGTTGGCAAATCTTCCTCCATCCCTTTGTTTTGAGTCTCCGTATATCCTTGCATGTGAGATGGGTCTGGATGCAGCTTACCGATGGGTTTTTTGGAATAGCTGATACTGGTTGTTCCTTTCTGTTTATAGTGCCTCTTTCAGAAGCTCTTGTAAAGCAGGCCTGGTGGTAATGAAATCTCTGAGTACTTGCTTGTTCGTAAAAAATTGTATTTTTCCTTCACTTATGAAACTTAGTTTGGCTGGATATGAAATTCTGGGTTGAAAGTTCTTTTCTTTAAGGATGTTGAATATTGGCCCCCACTCTCTTCTGGCTTGTAGGGTTTCTGCTGAGAGATCTGCTGTGAGTCTGATAGGCTTCCCCTTGTGGGTAACCTGACCTTTCTCTCTGGCTGCCCGTAGTATTTTCTCCTTTGTTTCAACCCTGATGAATCTAATGATTATGTGCCTTGGGGGTTGCTCTTTTGAGGAATATCTTTGTGGTGTTCTCTGTATTACCTGGAGTTGGGTATTGTCTTGCCTTGCTAGGTTAGGAAAGTTTTCCTGGATAATATCCTGAAAAATATTTTCCAACTTGGATTCATTCTCTTCGTCACATTCAGGCACACCTATCAAACGCAGATTAGGTCTTTTCACATAGTCCCATATTTCTTGGAGACTTTGCTCATTCCTTTTTACCCTTTTTTCTCTATTCTTGTCTTCTCGTTTTATTTCGTTAAGTTGGTCTTCGACCTCTGAAATCCTTTCTTCTGCTTGATCAATTCGACTGTTAAAACTTGTGCATACTTCGCGAAGTTCTCGTATTGTGTTTTTCAGCTCCATTAGTTCACTTATATTCCTTTCTAAATTGTCCATTCTCGTTAACATTTCGTCAAACCTTTTTTCAAAGTTCTTAGTTTCCTTGCATTGGGCTAGAACATGTTCTTTTAACTCACAGAAGTTTCTCATTATCCACCTTCTGAAGCCTGATTCTATTGATTCCTCACATTCATTCTCAATCAGGCCTTTTTCAATTGGTGATGAGGCACTGCAATCCTCTGTAGGAGGAAAGGCATTCTGATTTCGGGTGTTTTCAGCCTTTTTGCGCTGGTTTCTTCCCATCTTTGTGGATTTATCCACCTGTCGTCTGTGTAATTGCTGATTTTCAGATTAGGTCTCTGAGTGAACGTCCAGCTTGTTGGTGGTAAAGTTTTTTCTGTTTCTTAGTTTTCCTTCGGTGGACGCCCCTCCCCCCACAGAGCTGGACCTTCCCAGGTTCAGCTGTACTTGCTGTGAAACTCTCAATCCTCAGCAGTGCCAACTGCTGTTTTTTTTGTGTGTGGTGGGGGGACCAGCCTTCCCCTGCGGCGACCCACTACGCCAGCTGAAACAGCGGCGTTAAGATTCGTGGCCGCTTTCCGCCCGGGAATCTCTGGGTCTGGTTCCCCACTTCAGTCCGTTTTTCAATCAGCTGAATGGGAGACTGTCTTCCCGGAGCTCCAACGCCAACCAAAGGGCACTCAGTCCCGTATACTCCGGACTGAGAACCGCCGCGCTGGGGCGCCTGCAAAACGGCCGCGCCGGCCAAAAGAGTCGCGCTGGCGACCCGTGGGGCTCCTCCGCCAAGAATCTCTTGGTCCGTGGGCAATGAAAATTCATCTGAAAGTGTGGCGTCCACTCACTCTCTGTGCTTTCAGTGGGAGCTACAATCCTGAGCTGCTGCTAATCGGCCATCTTGGATCTCTCTCCGGTAACAAATGCTTTTGTATAATTTTTAATTAAGGATAATTTTTTTAGATAGCTATTTTAACTCTTACTTGCTTATTATTGTAGTACATGTATATTTTTAAAAAATTTGGAAAGTCTGGGAAAAAATAGTTATGTGAATGTATTATTCACTTTTAAAGCCATCCAGAGAAAAGTATTTCTGATATTTTGGTGTATTTCTTTCTCTTGTTAGTCTCATCTCTGTCTCGGTGTCTTTGTCTTCTTTTCTCACTATATTCACTATAGCACTTTGTGTGTGTGTGTGTTTCATTACTTAAAGGTTTATTTCTCCCACCCCAAGTCTCTCTTGGAGGTCCTCTGTGATGCATGGTCTCTTGTATGTTCTTAAATTAATCCATACCGTAGGCATGACCAGTAACGTATTTCTAGTACTCTGCTCACCTGCTGGTTATCCCTCAGATCATCTCGAGTGTATTCATCTGAGAATAGGGGGTGCTTCAATTCCACCAGTCCCATGCACAGGAATTGTTTGAAGGGTGATCCATGGCCCAGCAGTGTTGACATCACCTAGAAGTTTGTTAGAAATGCAAATTCTTTATTTCTACCTATTATGGTTTAAATTGTGTCCCACCAAAATTCACATATTGAAGTCCTATCCCCAGTATCTCAAAATATGACCTTATTGGTTCATATTTACCTTGCTTTACAGAGGTAATAAAGTTAAAGTGGGGTCATCAGGGTGGGCCCTCATCCAATGTGACTATTGTCCTTATAAAAAGGGAAAATTTGGACACAGAGAATGCATAGAAGGGAGATGGCCATCTACAAGCCAAGTAGAGAGTCCTGGAACAGATTCTTCTCTTGACGTCCTCAGAAGGAACCGATCCTGCCAACACCTTGATTTTGCATTTCTATCCTTTAAAGCTATAAGACAATACATTTCTGTTTTTAAAACCACTCCATATGCAGTATTTTGTTATAGCAGTCCTGGCAAACTAACGTAACACTGCAAAGCTATGAATTGGAATCTGTATTTTAAGAAAATCTCCAGTGATTTTTATGCATATAAAGGTTTGGAAACATGGAGCTAGAATCCTTTACAGAGCAAGTCAGGGGAACCTAACTTGAATAGTCATTAACAAAAAGCAGAATTTACTGCACTGGCTCAATCTAGATGCACACTAGGGTCACCTAGGGAGCTTTTAAAAATCGTAATACCAAGAGCATAATCTAGACTACTTAAGTATGAATCTCTGAAAATGGGTCCTAGGTATCAGTAAGCTTCTCTGAAGAACTGAATGAGCTACCAGAGATGAGAACTACTGATCTATTGATGTATGTAACTGAAAAAAATCCTCTACTGAAGAACTGGAAACAGGCATCTTCACTTATTTAACATTAGATTATGCTAAATGTGCAATGATGCTTATAATTTAAATTTAATTAAAAGCTTTTTCTTTGTAATTTTTATGGCAATCTAATTTTTTCTTATATGTCCACTGTAATTATTTTACTAATGATGTATTATTGAACACCCTGGGGAATATTGACATATAAGACTGGGCCAACAAAGTGAACTTTACAAAGCAAATTTAAAAGTACTAGCCAACCTGGTCCCGGTGGCTCAGGCCTGTAATCTCAGCATTTTGGGAGGCTGAGGTGGGCGGATCACCTGAGGTCAGGAGTTTGAGACCAGCCTGACCAACATGGCAAAACCCTGTTTCTGCTAAAAATACAAAAAAAATTAGCTGGGCATTGTGACATGTGCCTGTAGTCCCAGCTACTGGGGAGGCTGAGGCAGGAGAACTGCTTGAACCTGGGAGGCAGAGGTGCAGTGAGCCAAGATCATGCCATTGCACTCCAGCTAGGATGGTAAGAGTGAAACTCTGTCAAAAAAAAAAAAAAGTACTGACCAAAGAGAAATGAGAAAAAACAGGAAAATTTAGCATGAGTGAGGCCAAGTGAAACCCTGTTTCAAGAAAAAGGGAGTTTTCAAGGGTGGTGAGAGCTAAAGAGAGGTGAAGTAGGAGAAGGGAATAAAAGTTTCCACTGGTTTGAGCATTCTGGAAGTTATTGCAGGGGGAAGAATTACTCTCTACAAAGTGGGGACCAAAACCATTTTGCAGCGGACTGAGGAGTGGGGATTGGGGAATGGAGGCAGCAAGTGAGGACAAATCTTTTAAGAGTCTAGGTAGGACAGGGAGAAGATAAGGTGGGAGCACAGGATGTGACAGTAAGGTTCTTGTTTATTTCGAAATTAATGTATTTTATTTTTTAATAGATGTGTCGGTAAGTATAAATGCTGAGGTTGATAATTCAGATAATGAGAAAAAAATAACTGGTAGATATAAGCCTCGGTATAGGGTAAAGAGAATAGGATTTGATTCACAATTTGAGGAAAAGCGCCTTGGATGGGAGAAATGCCTTTTACTTGTGGCCTGAAGGAAAAAGAAAGAATGGGTAGGGATATAGGTCAGCTTTTTTGGTGGGTGGACAGGATATTTGGGGATTTTCTGCTTCATGTTTTCCATTTTTCCTGAGGACTGGTAAACAAGAATGTTTTCAAAGAATGAAGAAGGAAGTAGTGGGCAGATAGTGGGAAGACCAGTGATGTGAACAAGCTACTGTCTGGAGTGGAAAAAAAGGAAGTCACCCAGGGAAACCAAAAATGTTTTCTGCTTAGTGCTGAGGATCCAGTGACTTCAGACATAATAAATTTATGTTCCATGTGTTTGTATGATTTCCCCCAACACTGCATAGGACAGGACAAATCAGGTAACTAGATTGGTTCAAAGTCATAGGTTTACTTGACGGGTATAACATAAGAAAAGAAGTGGATACAACAGATTAATGTCAAGAAAGATGTTAAAGCAATGGATCATGGACTCACAACTCAAAAGATAAGAAAGTGCTCACAGGAGCACTTTGGGAGGCTGAGGCATGAGGATTGCTTGAGCCCAGGAGTTTGAGACCAGTCTTGGCAACATAGTGAGACCTCGTCTCTACTAAAATTAGATGTGGTGGTGCATGCCTGTGATCCCAACTACTTGGGAGGCTGAGGTGGGAGGATCACTTAAGCCTGAGAATTCAAGGCTGTAGTGAGCAATGGCTGTGCCACTGCACTCCAATATAGATGACACAGCTAGATCCTATCTCTCAAAAAAAAAAAAAAAAAAAAAGAAGTACTCATTGGGACAACAAAATGGATAAAGGGACTGAAGATTTTTAATGAGATAGAAAACATTTTATGTGTCTATTTAGTTGATTATATGATTTTTAAAAAATTCTGTTTGTGTAATTAATTATATTTATTGATTTGCATATGTGAAGCCAATGTTACATCCTAGGAATAAAGCCTACCTGATCATGGTGTATTAACATAAGAAAAGAAGTGGATACAACAGATTAATTTCAAGAAAGATGTTAAAGCAGTGGATGTTTTTGATGTGCTGGATTTGGTTTGCTAATATTTTGCTGAGGGTTTTTGTGTCTGTGTTCATTAGGAGTGTTGGCTTGTAGTTTTTTTTTGTCTGTTGTGTCTTTGCCAGTTTTTGGTATCAAGGTGATGCTGGCTTCATAGAATGAGTTAGGGAGCAGTCTTTCCTCAGATTTTTGGAATAGTTTCAGTGGAATTGGTACTAGCTCTTCTTTGTATGTGTGGTAGCATTTGACTATGAATCTATGTCTGGCCCAAGGCTTTTTTTTTTTTGTAGGTTTTTAATTATGAATTCAGTTTCAAAACTCAATATTGGTCTGTTTAGGGTTTCAGTTTCTTCCTGGTTCAATCTTGGTAGACTGCATATTTCCAGGAATTTGTTCATTTCCTCTAGATTTTTTAGTTTGTACACATAGAGATGTTTATAATAGCCTCTGAGGATCTTTTGTATTTCTGTGGGGTCAGTTTAATGTTGCATTGTTGCTTCTGATTGTGTTTATTTGGATGTTTTCTTTGCTAATCTAGACAGTGGTCTACTTACCTTGTTTATCCTTTCAGAGAACCAATTTTTTTGTTTAGTCAATCCTGTGTACAGATTTTTGGGTCTCAGTTTTATTCAGAAAGCAACTGAGAAAAAATTATAAGGATATTATGTTTGATACCAAGAAACCTGATATTCGTAAAATTAGAACATTATATAATCATAATTAAAGCAATTATTTAATCACGGTTTCAATGCTCGTTGCTAAACTTAAAACTGAGATTTCATACTTGAGTTAATTTGCATTTGTCAGAATATAAATGGGGGTACATCTTTAATTAAATTATTTTACAGTATGATATATTGGTGAATGGTATTGACTGAGTTCTTTCACATCTTAGAATGTTTTTATGCTGTCCTCACATATGAAGTATGGTTTGTCTGATTTCAGATTTTTAAAGTTATTTCTATTCTCTAACAACTCTGAAGTATTTAATGGTTTTCTGGCATTCCTGGATTCATTCATCCTTATTTTTATTTTATTCCTTTGTAGATAATCTTCTAATTTGTATATGAATAGTTGTAGATTAATTATATGTAACTGAAGTATTTACCAAAATATTTTTA
Organism: Ateles fusciceps; assembly: GCA_036589455.1. NCBI lineage: Eukaryota > Metazoa > Chordata > Mammalia > Primates > Atelidae > Ateles > Ateles fusciceps. Next base: position 9,141,981 of record JAZHEH010003329.1, on the reverse strand, counting down.
TCTTGGGGATCTTTGCATCGATTCATTTTCTAAAACAGAGAATTTACTTTAAAAAAAAAATCAACTTTGGAGACTTCTGCTTCCAGAAAAGCGGAATAAATGTTCTTTTCTCTATTCCTTCTGCTAAGTAAAAATGAAAACCCTGGATATTATATATAAAACAAACATAAGAAGACTCTAAAAAGCAAAGAGAAAAGGGCATACTGGTTAGGCATCTCAAGATCCAAGAAGCAATATGATGGTCAGTTCTTTGCTTTTTTTTTTCTTTTTGGACTTATATATTCCGGAGTTAGAGCTAAAGAAGGTAGCAACTAATAAATAGGCCACGGACAATGAAAACTCCAAGAACAGCCAAAAGACAAGGAAAGAGGAAACCTCACAAGACAAAAATCTTTCAATAACTGCTCTACTGTACCCAAACACCATTGGAAAAACTGTGACCTCATCCCTAATCACTCTAAGGCCAAGTTGGGAGCCTAGACTTCTATCCTTGCCAGGCTGTAATGAGACACTCCAACCCCCCTGACAGGGTGTTCAGAGAAGGCCAAGTAAAGAACAAGGACTTTCATCTCTGCCAGGCTGAGACCACACAGGGAGCCTGGAATTTTACCTCTACTCAGCAGTAGCAAGTTCCCCTTCTGTGATGTCAATGCCACATGAGGAATAGGGCAAAGATTTTTTGCCCCTTCCATTCAGGGCAGTTTTAAGTGGAGACCTACTGGGGAGCCAGATCTCCCACTCCTACCTAGTAATGAGTGGCTTCCTCCTCTTCAGAAGGTCTAACTTAGGCCAAATGGGAAACCTAGACTTCTACTCTAACTTGGCAGTACAGAGGTGGCTGTATTGAAGTAGAGTTAGATGAAGCCAGCTAAAACAGAAGGTTGAAATAAGGTCCAGAGTCACGTAACATAATACCCAAATTGTGTAAGTTTCCAAAAAAAAAAAAAAAAACTCATCCAACCAAGAACTAGGAATATCTCAAATTCAATGAAAACAGACACTCAATAGATGCCAACAGAGATGCTAGAGTTATATGACAAATATTTTAAAGCAGCCATAATTAAAATACTTCAAGCAATTATAAATATGCTTGAAAAAAATGAAAATATAGAAAATCTCAGCAAAGAAATAGAAAGTCTCAGAAAAGAAATAGAAGCTCTAAAAAAGAACCAAATGGACATTTTAGAACTGAAAAATACAATAACCAAAAAAAAAAAAAAAAAAACCCAAAGCAAAACAAAAAAACCCTCAACTTAATGGCAGATTTAACAACAGAATGAAGAGAACCAAGAAAAGAATCAGTGAACTTGAAGATAGAACAAAAGAAATCACCCTTAATGGACAACAGATAGAAAATAGACTAGAATAGAAAGAATAAACAGAGTTTTGGGGACCTGTGGGATCTAACAGCCCTGTTACTGGAGGCCAGGAAGGATAGAAGAAAAAGAGTAGCGTGGAAAAAGTACTAGAAAAAATTTGGTGAAAAACTTACCAAATTTGTTAAGAGACATAGTTGTAGAAATTCAAGAAGCAGAGTACATTCTGAATAAAAACCTAAAGAAACTCATGCCAAAATACAGTATAATACTGACAACTAAAAATTAAAGACAGAAAAAAATATTGAAAACGACTTAAGAAAAATAACACCTTACCTACAGAGGAAATACAATTTGAATGCCAGTAGCTTTCTCATCAGACATTGTGGAAGCCATGAGGAACCTGCACTCCAGCCTGGGCAACACAGGAGACTCCATCTCAAAAAAAAAAAGAAAGAAGAAAAGTCTCATATCAATAATCTAAGCTCTTTCTTACTTCAGGAACCTAGAAAAAGCAGAGCAAAATAAACAGAAAGAGAAGGAAGGTATTAATAAACATAAAAGCAGAAATCAATGAAATTCAGAGCAGAAAGCCAAGAAAGAAAATCAATGAAACAAAGGGCTGGTTTTATGAAAAGACCAATAAAATTGACAAACCTCTTCAAAGACTGACAAAGATAAAAAGGAGGAAGACAGAACATACTAATGTCAGGAATAAAACAGGCTATTACTACAAACCTTACAGACATCAAAAGGATAATAAAGATATACTATGAACAACTGTACACACATAAATCTGACAACTTAGTTTTACATTAAAAAAAAGTTTTTTAGAGACATTGTTTTGCCATGTTGCTCAAGCTGTCCTCAAACTCCTGGGCTTGACCAGTCCTTCTGCCTCAGCCTCTTGAGTAGCTGTGCCTGGCTTAAATTTGACAACTTAAATGGAATTGGCCTCCTTTCAAAAATATAAGATACTATAACTCACTCAGTATTAAATACATAATATATATAGCCTTCCAATTATTAATAAAATTGGGGGTCAATACTTAAAAACTCCCCCAAAAGAAACCTTCAGGCCCAGATGATTGCAAGGGAAAATTCTACCAATGTGCAAAAAAAAAAAAAATAATAATAATAATTAACACCAATTTTACACAAACTTCTAGGAATTAAAAAGAAGACAGAACACTTCTAGTTCATTTTATGAACAGACAAGTCGGTACACAAAAGAAAGCTATAGACCATTATCCATCAGGAATATAGAAGCAAAAATACTTAAAATATTAGCAAACGGAATTCAGCAAAATATAAAAATAATTATATACTATGACTAAATGGGGTTTATTCCAGGGTGCAAGTTACAATGCTTGAAAACCAAATGTTGTCTATGTCTTGCTCAGATTTTGACAGGAACTGTGCGAAACCTCTGTATCAATTTGATGATTGATATACTTTTCCTCTGTTGAGTCTTCTAAGCTGTGGGACACATGGATCCATCATATTGATAGGCTAAACATGAACAATCGTATAATCATGTCAGTCAATGAAGAAAAAGCATTTGACAAAAATTAAATACTCATTCGTAATAAGACTTTCAGAAAAGTATAAATAAAGGAACGTTTTATCAACTTGATAAAGAGCATCTACAAAGTTCTGGAAGTTCTAGCCACTACAACAAGGCAGTGAAAGGAAATAAAAGATATATGAGTTGGAAAAGTAGAAAATAAAATGGTCTTTATTTACAAATGATGTAATTTACTATACAGAATATCTTGAGGAATCTACTGAATACTTCTAGATCTAATAATTGAGTTCAGCAAGGTAGGGGGTGCATGTTAAACATCAAAATCAATTGTGTATCTATATACTAGCAGTGAACACGTGGACACTGAAATTAAATATACAGTACCATTTACATTCTCTCAAGGATAAAAATGAAATAGATGTAAACCTAACAAAACATATATAGGACTTGTATGTTACAAACTACGAATGCTGGTGAATGAAATAAAATACATTTTTAAAGTGGAGATATACTGTATTCATAAACTAGAAGACAACATAGGAAAGATGTCACGTCTCCAAGTTGATATAAAAGTTTCATGGAACTCCTATCAGAATCCAAGCAAAACCATAGACACCCTTATTCTAAATTTTTTATTTAGAGGCAAAGGATCTAGTCTAGCTGAAACAATTTTGAAAACAAAGATTAGGAAAGTAGGAATTAGTCTACTTGATTTCAAGACTTATTTTGTAGCTACAGTAAACACGATTGTGTGCAGAGAACAGATAGACACATAGATCGGTGAACAGAAGAGAGAAGCTGGAAATAGATCCCCCACAAATATATCCAATTGATTTTTGACAAAGGTGCAAAAGCAATTCAATAGGGAGAGGTAGCCTTTTTAACAAATGGTGCTAGAGAAATTGGACATCCCTAGGCAATACAAAACACAAAACAAGAAAACCTAACCTAAGTTTCATACCCTACAAAAAAATTAACTCCAAATGTGTCACATATTTTAAGGTGAAACATAAAACATAGGAGAAAATCTTTAGGATCTGGGTTAGGCAAAGAGATCTTAGAGTCGACATCAGAACACAGTCCATAGAAAAAATTTCATCAAAATTAAGACCTTTCCTCTGTGAAATACCTTGTTAAGAGATGAAAAGACAAGTTACAGAATGTAAGAAGAAGAAATAAACTATTGATACGTGCAGTGACTTGTGTGGATCCCTAGGGAATTATGCCCAGAGAAAAAGACGATCCCAATAGGTTGCATATGATAAGATTCCTTTTATGTGTACATTATTGAAATAACAAAATTATCGAAATGGACACTAGATGAGTGGTTGCTAGGATTTAAGGAGAAGGTGGGGGACAGAAAGGAAGTGAATGTGGGTGTCAAAGGGTAACATGAAGGATCCCTGTGGTTATGGGATTGTGGTGATGGAATATATCTTGACTCTATCAATGTCAACATCCTAACTGTGAGACTGAAACAATAGTTTTACAAGATATTACCACTGGAAGAAACTGTGTAAAGGTTATATGGGAGCTCTGTATTATTTCTTACAACTGCATGTGAATCTACAATCATCTCAAAATAAAAATTTCAATAATATCAATTTCATTTAGGTGTAGTTTACATACAATAAAATGTCTCCTTTTCATGTGCACAATTTAATGAGTTTTGATAAATGTATAAATGATAAATGTGGTGGTGTGTATGTACCACCACAATCCCCCCAAGCAGTTTCCCTTATGCCCTTTTGCAGGCCGTCTTCCCCAGTCCCAGACCTTGGCAACTTACAATATGCCACTATAAATTAGTTTGTGTTTTCTAGAATTTCAGTATTTACTTTTAAACAGCAATATTTAGATCTCTATCAATATCAGTAACATTTTCTTCAATAACTTATAGCTAGTTTTGTTCCATTTGACTTTGTTTCTTATTTGGAAAATTCTATTTTGTTTAGATTAAAATTTGGGATTTCCATCCTCCACGTCTGTTATCTTCTTTCTCACGTTGTTTTCATTTCTTTGTTTCTTTCTTCCATGTATCAGGAGAACTTCTCATCTTTGTCCCCTAAATCACTGATTGGATTTTCTGTGGAGTGATATGTCTGTTACTCTCACCAACATGGATTCATATGCTGCTCTGTGCTAAGTATTTCTTATAAAGCACCTGTGGGCTCTGCTTCTGTCTTTGCTGCTCTGACTCTAACCTCCCGTGGTCTTCCATCATTTAGTTTCTTCTTCTGTGGATGCCATTTCATCTCTTTGCCAACACTCCCTCTGAACCACTGAGTCACTTCCTCTATTTAAATCTTGCCTCAAAGCCCTCTTTTCCTTTTTTATTTATTTATGAATGAAACTCTCTGTGAGGAGTTTTGTGGTTCTATTTAAGGGCACTATGTAAAGCTGAAGAGTATTATATAACCATCCATAAAATGTCTCTGACTGAAGTACATACAAATGGAGGCTATACAATTCATACACTTCTTTTATAGTCACCTATCACTTAATAAATATAAGGGGGCTGACTGCATTACATTTTTTCATGAACAAAAACCAATCTTTGAGACGAAATTGCCTGTGCTTTGGAGCCGATTCTATCTTTCATGCTCTAAAATTTATGCATTGTGACATTATACTGTTGGAGATCAATAATTCTTCCCTCAATTATACAAAGGGTTTTTGCTACCTTAAAAAATATTCCAGGTATCTAGAAACCTTTTCTACAACCCAAACCCATTTCCTATCAAAGTTACTTAAGACAGTAACAGCCACTACAACAATAACAGTGAAAAACAGCCACAGATTTTACACTTTTAAAAGTTCTATTAAAATTAGGGTTGATCCAATTAAAGATTAAACATATTATGAAAGAAAAAAATGTAAAAGGGTTAAACTAGAAAGACTGTTTTTTTGTTTTTTGAAAGAACAGTTTTGTTATTGTTAAAGTACCAAATACTATTTCTCCTGGAAAGAATAAATTTTATAAAAGGAGTGGCTACATAAAATGGAGACTTTTACTATAGGGTATATAGTCTGTGGAAAGTTTCATTACCTTGTAGTGCAAGCTCCCTATTGCAGTTTATTGCCAAATCTGATGCTTCACTTCAGAGAAACAGAGCTGGTTAGTGCCACTTATGGCAGAAGAAGAAGTCCTTTAAGGACGGGCAGAGATTTCAGTTCAAAGTGGCATTATATTCACATTTTATGAAACATCCTTCCCTGGCTCTCTATTGAAATACTCATGAAGACATTAAAAAAAGGCAAAATGGTTATGAAAACCAAAGACAGTTGTGAACCATTTGATGGCTACAGAGGAATTCTTACCAACCACAGCAGGAAAGAACCTGGATGGAGACCAAAAACTGTGGCCCCCGGCATGCATGCCTCTACTTCTGAAGAAGAGCTTCATCCATGAAAAGTAAAACAATAAAATAAATTTTAAAAATTGAGAAATTTATAAAAATGACTCTAGTTAACAAATGGAAATGAAGAAATCCAGACAGGCTGGTTTTTAATTTTTTTTAGGGGGAAGGTTGATATAGAAATAGTTTTCAGAAAATGTTTAAATACATAGCAATATTAGAATGTATATCAACGATAGTAAAGAACTATAGAAAATCAAGTCAGTGATTTAGGAGACAAAGATGAGAAGTTCTGCCATCCATAGAGCAGAAAGTGGAGGTGGGTGCTGTATATTAGGAAAGTAGTTTTTGATTGAACCTAGTCTACTTAAAAGGTGGAGTAAGGTCATTAAGAATATAAATTAGACTATGACTGTAGAATTGAAAAGAGAATCTCTCCTCCTGTTATATAATAGATGTAATATAATATATGTATTTCTAAAATCTTCTTCTTCTTTTTTTTTTTTGAGCTGAAATTTCACTCTGTTGCCCAGGCTGGAGTGCAACGGATGACATGATCTCTGCAATCTCTGCCTCTTGGGTTGAAACAATTCTCCTGTCTCAGTCTCCCGAGTAGCTGGGATTACAGGCATGTGCCAGTATGCCCAGCTAATTTTTGTATTTTTAGTAGAGACAGGGTTTCCACGTTGGCCAAGCAGGTCTCAAACTCCTGACGTCAGGCGATCTGCCCACCTCAGCCTCCCAAAGTGTTGGGATTACAGGTGTGAGCCACCACGCCCGGCCAGTTTCTAAAATCTTCTAATGTTTAATCACATATGTATAAAATACACATTGCCTATATGCATATATATTTGTATGTGTAGAAAATGTGGTGTGTTTCAGAAGGAGAATGAGTAGTTAAATACGCAAGTTTAGTTATACTAGGCTCAGAGAGAGACAAAGGCACAACAGTAAGGCCTGGATTAGTAGAAGCACATGGTGCTAAAAGAAACATCCACTGAGGCCACTAACATACAGTTGGAGGTCAGAAGTGATGTCTAAGATGAAGGACGTATAGGAGTTGGGCAAAAGAGTCAGGGAAATTGCTCCATGCAGAGGCACTTTCGGTTGCAAATGTCTGGAGCTGGAAAAGCATAAGGAACTGGGAGAAATCCAGTACAGATCAGACACAGAATGAGCAGTAAGAGTCAAGAGACAGAAGTGTCAGAATGCAGAGGACTGCTGAGAAATGAGGCTGGAAAGCAAGGAAGGGGGTAAGTGACACAATTCAGAAGTGCCATATCAAGGAATTTTGACTTAATTCTTTGAACAACAGTGGAGAAATACGGACAAATATAGACAAGAAAGATGTCTGTGGCTGCAGTCAGATTGGAGAAGAGTCAGGGAGACCAGTGAGGTGGCTGAGGCTACTTAAATCTGGAAAGCAGACAAAAATGAGGAATATCAAATATATAATTTAAAGTATATGATAATTGATTAGATTTGGATGGGGTTGGGGAGATGTGGGAGCCAGAAACAGGAGGCATTGCGACGTAATGATATGAGCAAAAGCTCTGGGACTCAACAGTGCTGGGCTTACTTTGTAAGCATCATCAATCTTCTCATCTAGCAAAGAGACTGATAAAAGAACTTATGTCATGAGGTTATTATTAAATATGGATGAAATAGCACATAGAATATGCTTGGAAACAGTATAGAATTGAAATATGGTTACTATTACTTTTCTAACAGTTATTTCTTTATCATCAGGGCAATAAGTGAAATATGTTTCACGAGATCTTGTGTCTAGATCTTTTGCCATATGTATTTCCAATTCATGGGCTAAATGGGAGAAATATATACCAGATCCTGCATAATGTTTACTTGGGTGTTATTCATCGAAGCAGAGAAACATCAAGGAGAAAAAATCCCTTGTGTTTTTTTCTTTTTTTTTTTTTTGAGATGGAGTCTCATTCTGTCACCCAGGCTGGAGTGCATTTGCATGGTCTCCACTCACTGCAACTTCCACCTCCAAGGTACAAGCGATTCTCCTGCCTCAGCCTCCTGAGTAGCTGGGATTACAAGCATGTGCTACCATGCCTGGCTAATTTTGTATTTTTAGTAGAGACAGGATTTTTCCATGTTGGTCAGGCTGGTCTTGAACTCCCAACCTCGGGTGATCTGCCTGCCTCAGCCTCTCAAAGTGCTAGGATTACAGGCATGAGCCACCACACCCAGCCCAAAGGAGCATTTCTAATATCCATTATGCTAAAGAACACAGCCCTTGGTGTTTATCAAACTTCAAGATAGCTGAAACCTATCTTATGAAAACTGTATCTGGAGTTGGCCTTTTGTTTAAGATTTTTCCCATGCTAGCCCACCATTCCTGGAGTGTGTATCCCTGATAAGAACAGATGACCAGCTCAAAGGTGTAGATTAAAATGAATACTTGCAGATACATTACTAATCTATGCTGGAGTATCTTAAAGAAGCCTACAATCTCATGACTGCTTCTCTTTGAAAAGCTGGGCAAAGTTGCATCCCTACCACAAACTACTGCCCTCATTTATGTGTCTCTTGAATGAAATCAAGAGCCTCTATTCACAATAAATAGTACTCTAGGCAACCTTTCCCACTTTGCTGCTGTTCTGCTGGCTGGATGCAGAGAACACCTTTTCTGGCATGGGCAATAGAAGAGAGCTAGTTGATAAAATAGTGATGATCCATTAACATTGGAAAATTTATGATGAAAAAAACCCACATGAAGAAGGTAGAGTCCTGAGTCCAAGGCCAAATTGCTTAGGAATTAAAATTTAGTTTGTCTTTGTTAAAATCCTCCTTCCTTTTCCAAATCGCATTGGCTATCCTGTGATTGGTCCTCTTATTCACACTAGTATTTTCTCATGATGAGAATTTCATATCCAGTCTAGAAATGCCTTAACTGAAGATATGCTATTTGATTTTTTTAAGGCATTGTTGCTAATACATGGCTCTCCATCCTAAATTAAAGGGTTAGATGAAAGAAAATGTAATGTCATATTTTGGACCCTTCAGCTTTTTAAGGAACAAGTCCACATGAGGTCATATCTTAATATTCACAGAAAGTTTATTTTGCAAAGAAATGCAATCCTTTTTCTCAGACAGAATAGAGAGGAAAGATTTACTATCAGAATCACCTAAATAAATAGAGCTTGTTTTTTAATTTTTTGGTTTGGTAATAGATGGATTTGGTTCTTTTAAAAAATCAAAGTCAACTGTTTAACACCTGCAAAAGATTCAGGATATATTATGTTCAATAAGTGTTAACTTTTTAAAAGGGGCAAAAATTCAGCAAATAGAAAAAAATATCAGTACAATAATGTTAGCATCTGAGAATCTCTCTTCAGCTTACTTGTGAGTGTTACTTAGAAGTCTGTCTGAGGCTCATTAGGCCATTTAAAATCACAGGTCTATCCATATGTAGACCAAATGTTTAAGAAAGGATTACACACCCAGAAAAGAAGTAAAAGAAAAATAAAAGGCCTAAAGACCGTGCCTTGAAAGTCCCAGGGTGCATTCTCTTGTCAAAAGGTAATTATACTTTACTCCCCTCCCCATCGAAGGATGTAACTACTTGTTCTGTGAAGTTTTATAGGGGGAAAAAGTCTCATATTTTACATTGGTACAGTCCCAGTCTGGAGGAAATTTTGAAATTTATAACTAGGAATCACATATTCCCCATTATGCATTTTCTATGCTCCCTTTGATTATGGTGACCATAGTTACCATATCCAAATCAGAGATGTGTGGCCAGTGTAATCATGATCATTCTACATGGGGGTGGCAATCTTCTAGGGGTGGTAATGAGTATTGAGATAAAGCATCATGTCCACACTTAACATTAGGAAAATTCATGCACTTTAAACTTGAGCAAAATTGTAAGTGCAAGCATGTTTCCACTAGCAGTGGACAACTGAAGACTTCCTCTGGGATATTAACTTCAAAACACCCTGATCTCCATTTATAATACACCTCAGGTATTGGGAACCATGAGGTTTGTGATATTGTGAAATATATACAACATTTAGTCTTTCTCTAAAGAAAGTGCCTAAAACCCTTGGAACCTCCAAAGTGATTAGTGTCTTTCATATGCTAATGAGACAGCAGGACTCATTAGATAGTAGTGACTGGCAGCTCCTATACAGTTTAGAATGAGTTTGGTTACCAGAAAAACCAAAGCCTCATTAGAGGGTTGGAACTTTCAGCCCCACCTCCCCAAGCTCCAGGGAGGGTAGAGGTGCTGAAGGTTGAGCTAATCACCAGTGACCAATGATTTCATTATGTTCATGTAATGAAGCCTCCATAAAAACCCAAAAGGACAATGTTTAGATGAACTTTTAGATAGTTTAATGGGTAGAGGTTCCAGGAGGGTGGCACGCATTGTTATAGAGCCCAACTGGGGTCCACTTGCTCTGTACGTTAAGACCAGATATCACACCGAGGTTTTGCAGCAGTAGAAAGGAAGGCATTTATTGGCAGAGGGCTAAGTAAGGTGAATCAGGACAGCTCATGCTTCTTCTCACCTGAATTCCTCAATGGCTTGCAGATAAGGGTTTTTTAAGGCAGGGGTAAATTTCAGGAAAAGCAGACATTACAGGCAAAGTCATAAATCAAAACATGGAGGATATACATTGGTCTGAGCTCAAAAGGCAGGACCTCTTGATGTAGGGGACCCATGGGTCAGAGGTGGATTCAAAGCTTTTCTGATTTGTGACTGGTTCAGGACATGAAGCTTTTTTAAAATTGAGGATCAGCAGAAAAGAATATCAGTTCTAGCTCATGGGCATAACTTCCTCCAGACCCTCAGGAAGAAATTTGGAATAGAGGACAATGGTCAGAGTTCTGTCCTCACTTTTTCATGCAGGCAGATCTGTTTGTTGGGGTTCTGGGTTTCTGAAAAACAAGTCAGGAATGCATATTAAGATATCTTTAGTTTCTTTAGAGAACCAAACATTCTTGTGGCTAACTTCCTTGGCTATTGTTTTAGGCTACTATTACCTTTTTGCTTATCAAGTTGCTTATTTACTTCTCAAGGCTAGCAAGGTGCCTAGAATTTTCCTTGGAGGACTCAGGATTTTTCTTCCTTTCCATGCTTCGGAGGCCCCCACAGGCCCCTAAAGAGGTGTCCCTGCTCCATCTCAGCCTGTAAAGGGCATGGAAGCTCTGTACCCCTTCTCCCATTCCCCACCCTGTACGTCTCTTTCATCTGGCTGTTCATTTGTATCCTTTGTAGTTTCCTTTCTAATAAACAGTAAATGCAAGCAGTGTTCACCAGACTTCTCTGAGCTCATCGAGGACCAGGAAACCTGAATTATAGCCAGTCAGTCAGAAGCACAGATCACAACCTGGGGCTTGTGACTGGCATCCAAAGTGGGAGGCAGTATTGTGGGACTGAGCTTTAATCCGTGTGATCTGCTGCTGTCTCCAGGTAGATAGTGTCAGCACTGAGTAGAATCACAGAGCACTCAGTGATTTCCCCTGGAGAACTCATTGCTTGGTGTATGGGGAGAAATCCCCACACATCTGGTGTTAGAAGTATTGTATTTACTGGTGTGTGAGAGTAAGAAAAACACTTTGTCTTTTTTCTATGTTTATTAAGGTTTCATAGAAAACTGACTCCGCCACCACCCCACCTTCCACAAAAAAACCACCTACTTTCTCTGAGAAGAAGGAGAGGGGTTAATTTTTTGTTTGATTTACATAGCTTGAACAGAGTCATTATTCTTTTTCTGTTTTGTGAATGTGGACCTAAGTTAATTTATCTCATTCCATTCTGAATTTTTGGTATCTCCTGAAGGAAAAGATCTGTTGGAAAATGGAAGGTCCGTGTGTATTGTGAAATGGAAGAGGTTACTCCCATTTTTGTTACTGTTCTTCTTTCAACAGCTTTTGGAACTTACACCTTATCAGTGGTGAAATCGATTCCTTTGCATTTTTTAAATTTGTCAATTTACTTTTTCTCACTTGTATCGTAAATTATCCTTTTAAAATTTACTTTAGATGACTTTTCTGCTTTAAAAAAGTAACCCTATACTTTTTCTGTAAATAGAAATTTTAATAAAGACAATTTCTCATTCTTTATTAATTCCAAGAGGCTTTTATGTTCTAGTTACGAAAGTGATTGGGACAATTTTCCTGATTTGCTGGCTGTCAGGTTGAAGTGAAGGACAACATCTTTTGTTAAAGCCTGTGTATCCCTGAAACTTCTGCAAATGTTGCTTCTCAGAGGGCTGTGAGAGTAGGTTAGTTTCTCCACCTGTGCTCAAGACCACCTCCTTCCTTTCTTCAGGGCAGACTTCTGAAGTCTGAGTTTGTGCTTTCTATCTTGGATGCTTATAAATATTTAAATTCCATCATAAACACATGCCACTGGCTTGGATGCATTTGAGAAATGGCTCTAATGGAAGAATGTGGAAGAAATTTGGTTGTTTGAAGTTCCCTTTCCCACTGTGGGAACTTTCAGACTTCTTGGCCGTGCTAAAAACTACTGATCAGCCTGTGATAGGGAGATGGATACTCCATTGCTTGACTTTCAGTTGACCCATGTCAGTTATGTTGAGAGGATGAGACAATCTCTGTAGTGAATTTTAAGTTCATGTGTTTAGTGAACATTTTAAGTGTCAACATTCACTCTCAGACATTGTCATTTAAGTTGGTAACTACATGAAATGGCTTGGGATCTGGCAGTCTATATTAGTTTTCTGTTATTGCCATAACAAAGTTCTAGAAATGTCATGGCTTTAAACAAAACAAATGTATTATCTAACAGTTTTATAGATCAGAAGTCTCACATAGGTTTCACAAGGCTAAAATCAAGATGCTGGCAGATGTATTCCTTTGTGGAGGCTTTGGGGAAACGCCATTTCCTTGATCATGTGTGTTACTGGCAGAATTCAAATCCTTGTGGTGTACTACTGTGGTCCCCCATTTTCTTTGCTGGTTGTCAATAAAAGGCTATCTCTGGCTTCTAAAGCCTGCTACATTCCTTCGCTCGTGGTCCCTTCCTTCATCTTCAAGGACCAGCAAGGGTGAGTTGAGCCCTTCTGTTATTGCATCTCACTTCCTGCAGCCAGGAAGGATAATCCAGGACAGTTTCTCCATATCAAGTTTTGTGACCTTAATTACATTCACCCTTATTCATTTACATCATAGGTTTCAGGGATTAGGACATAGCATCTTTGGGGAGCCAATATTCTCTCTGCCATAGTCTCGGTGTTCTTTAATGGACAGAGATGCAACGAGGCATTCCATTTTACTTAGAGTCCATTTCTGAGACTCTACCCCACTCTAAAAGCCTTCCTTATAGTTTTAAAAAACATTTTTAATCAAAGCAATCCATACACATGGTTTGAAGAAACAAATAGTATGGATAGATTTATAATGAAAAACAGCAAAACCTTGTGCCACCTCTCCTCTCCAGATTCTTGTCTCCTGAGAACTCTAAAAGTTATTTCTTCTGTTAATTATACCTATAGTTCTAAATAATGAAATTAATACTATTTCCTAATATTTTTCAAATCTCAGACATTTATTCTGTTCTGTGGACAGTGGGTATTTAGCTCTCTTGTACCATTGTCTACACTCTTGTGACCAACTTCCTTGGTCTTGTTTTAGGCACTTTGTGGGGCCATGGCAGGAGGCTCCCTTGAAGTCAGAAGTTTGAGACCAGTCTGGCCAACATAACAAGATCCCATCATCTCTATTAAAAAAATTCAAGCGCTTTGGAAGTTTTCTTACATTCATTCTTTGAGAATTTCATACCACAGCTTAATCTGTTGTTACTCTCTAGATAGACCATCCTAGTTTTCTGTTTCTTTTAGTTCTGTAATTCTGTTTTATAGTTCATCTATCCAATTGTCTGCATTCATACTCTCATTCTCTGAATGAAAAAGCATCCTGTTTTTATTTAATGATTGTAATGTCTTACCTGAATAAATGTGATTTAGTTGGTTATATCTTTATTCTGGTTCCTGGTTTCCTGTCCCCGTTGTTTCCCTTTTTTGCTCACTTTGCCTCTGTTGTCATGTTTGAGGCAGTAAAATGTACAAGTTAGAAACATGGGCTCTGGATAAAAACTGAAAGACTGTGAAACTGGCCATACTACTTTGTAACTTGTGACCTTGAGCAAGTTACTTAATTTTTATGTACTTTACTTTCTTTACTGGAAAATGAGAATAGTAGTGGTACTTACTTCTAAAACTGGGATAAGTAGTAATTCAATTTATATGTATATATGAAAAATATTAATATATATAAAGAAGTTAATTTGCATAAAAATTAAAATGTGCTTAGAATGGTGCTTGACACACAGAAAGACAGCACTGGCTGTCTATAGATATTTCAGAATGTGGCACTGATAAGCTGACCGGGAGCTTTGTATGTGTAGGCAGAATTTGACGACTGGCAGCTTCTAGAGTGGAAACAGATAAGATGGTAAGCTGGCTTTTTCTTTGAAGTACCCCAAATATCAGCATCTACACATCTATTCTTATGGTCTGCTCAGTTCTCCAGAGGAATTCTACACATCTCTGCCTGTGGGGTTTAAACCTGATTGTCTTTGTTCTAGGAGCCCAGTAGGGGAGGGAATGGGGAATCTCATATTTGGCATGTGAATTTTCAGTTAATTGTCTGGTTTTAGGCATGGAATATTGCCTTTGTTCTCAACTGTGGATGGTGTTAGAAAATCTATAGCTTCTATGTTCAAAATCTCTAGAAAGCTGGGGCAGGGGCAGTCACCTGTTTACAAATGTTGAGCCGATACTCCTGTTTTCAGTGTTACTCTGCACACCCACCTTCCTCAGGTTACTCCAGTCCTAGAATTCACATGTTTGAACTGGCTTCTTTCTCACTGACTTCCCTCAACCCACAGTTTCAGTTTTTTCCCATCTTCTAAGTTGATTACTGCTTATCCACTGTATTTTCAGCCTATAAAATGTTGTTACTATCAGTCATCATCTGTTGTTTCTTCTCCCTCTTTGTCCTTCTAGGTTTGTTCTTAAAAAAAAACAAAAAAAACAAAAAAACTACTACAGCAAAAACTGGCCATGAGCAGAAAAAAAGGAAAAAAAAAAAAGAGAAAAATTCTTTAATGTCATTGTGGTGGAGAATTATGAGGGAAGAATAATAAACACTGTGTTCAATCTACCATGTCTAATTGTCACTCTAAGCAAGGGCTGTCTCCACTGGCAGAAGGGAGCAGGGAGGAAGCGGACATTTAAGCAAAAATTCTGCTTTTAAGTTTTGTCTCTCCTTTTCTTTGACACTGGTAGATTCTGTTGATGTCGTGGTTGTGATTTCTTGAGGTGACTTTCAATTTTACTCTAGCTCCCTCTCCAGAGAATGGCAGACTATTTTTTAGCTGCATCAGTAGTTGATGGTCTAGTCCCTTCTACCTTTTTCTGGTGGCCATTTTGTGGCCCCACAGCTCCCACATCCCCTCTAGCTTCTGTGTTCCTTTTTTTTTTTGAGACAGAGTCTCACTCAGTTGCCAGGGCTGGAGTACAGTGGCGTGATCTAGGCTCACTGCAACCTCTGCCTCCCGGGTTCAAGCGATTCTCCTGCCTCAGCCTCCTAAGTAGTTGGGATTATAGGCACCCACCACTACAGCCTGGCACCACTATGCCCAGCTAATTTTTTTGTATTTTTGGTAGAGAAGGGTTTTCACCATGTTGGCCAGGCTGGTCTCGAACTCCTGACCTCGTTATTCGTTTGTCTTGGACTGACTTCTTTCTACCCTCAAAGTTTTGTAGAAAATTGGAAGGGATATACCCACAATTTTTCTTCCCACAAACACTATACTGTTATAGCCCCTTCATGTCCTATTGGCATGGGCTGATCCAACAGATCTCAGTTCCTCCTAGATGAGAAGCAAGCACTAGCCTCTATTTTTAATTTGTGCCACCTACACCCATACATACTTCAGAAGACTTATGGCAAGCTTCTTAGGAACTCCTTCATCAGCTTCTCTAAAGGCTTTCAGGTTCTAGGAGTGAGCAAGCTTGAAGCAGAGAGGCGGTAGCTATACTTGGAAATGGTGGAGATAATTTATTTTTGTCCATTTCTTTTGCGTGTATTTGGAATTATGGGGTCCCCCATTTTTTTAGCCACCAGTTTATTTACCATGCAAGCAGTTTGATAATTTGGAGCTATTCATTCTTCAACAGTTTTTATCGAACATTCAAGATGTTAAGACTTAATTTGGAAACTGTTACAAAAATGTATAATCTCAATAGTATTCCCAATGCAATGGTCAGTAAATATGAGTCCTTTCATAAGCAAAGACCTTGGGACTCCCATGGCACAATGAGTCTTGGTCCAACAGGCTCAACTTCTTCCACGTGTCAGTGTTGCAACTGATGCCATTAGAGATGCAGACTTTCTCTGTTACACAGATTCTTGGATCAGCAGGGTTAGAAAAGGGTCTCTCTGTTACCAGAGTTTTAAAGTGAGATGTTTCATAATGGGAATTTTGCTTCTGAGTTCACATTTACCCCAAGAAATTACAATCCAAGTCTTATTCCCAGTCACTGGAATAGTTGCTATGGCACTTCTATTTGTCTTGAAATTATATTTGTCCCTATGATACCATGTAATAGTAAAAAATTAAAAACAACTCCCAAAGCCTCTAAGCGGTTGTGTCTGAATTACAGGTTGTCATCAGACCACTAATATATATATGTATATATGTCACTATTATATTAAAGGAAATATGAAAAATAAAAAATTTCCAAGGAAATACACTCAAGTCTTAACACTAATGGTGTTTGGGAGTGAGATTGTGGTGTAAAAGTTAGGGCTAACTTTCCCCTTTTAAAAAATTTTTTTCCATGTTACAAATTTCCTGTACTGAAATTATGTTCTTGAGTTAGAACAAGTAATTTACACAGTCACATGATGGAAATTACTAAATTAAATTAAAAGCATATTTGTAGGTAAAATTAAATATTCGACTTCTCTGTTCATATTTTTAAAAAATCTTTGGAGACAGTAAGCATTCTAAATCTTTACCCCATCCCACTACTGAATTCTGAAAAGAAGTGGATTTATGTAAAGGCTAACATAAAGGACTTTGGGGTGGAGCAAATATGGTAGTTTTTACATTGACTCTTGCTGGTATAGTTTATCAAGGAAGGAAGGAAAGGGAGAGACTTACTTTTCTGAAGCAAAGACCCAACTTTAAGTTTCTTTAAAAGCTTCTTGTAGGTTAAGACATGTTCAGAAAGCTGCAAACCAATACGTGTTCCAATTCTCATTGCCCTTCATTTTTGCCTGTGTGTTTACTCACTTTTAGCCTGTCAAGTAATAGAAAAAGTAGCCTTGGGTGGAGCAAACATGTCATTGTTCTAGAGAAGGTTTAGGTGTCCAGTGGATATCAAGCAATGAGCCCTCAAGTTCTGGGGAAAATAAAAATATCACGAAGGCAATCTTTTTTATTTTTTTATGTCAGAATTTTTTAAGAAAATCATAGATTTCCAAGCAAAGCAAAAAGACCATAGTTTGTTTAGAATGTCACTTTCAGAGGAAAAGAGGATTATCATGAGAAATTTTCCAATGAGAATATTTATTAACTTTAATGGAAGATAATCCTCTCAGATTTCAGACAGGGGCTTTCTACTGCTGATCTTCCATAAGGGCAAAATTCTTTCCTGACTTGTACTTCCTTCACTTTGTATGAAGAGCATCATATAGCCAATGCAGAGAATCTTCTGGTGAAATCCTGGTGCAAATGAGACGAAACCATGGCAAAAGGCCCATTTTTATAAACAGACCATGTCTGTTTGCTCCAACTCAAATTCTGTAGCAGCCAAACTGGCTGGGCAGTTTCACTTAATTGAGTGGCAGGGGGTGGGGTGGATGGGTCAAAGGGTGGGGGGATTGGGGGGGAAGGATTTTGAGTGAGTCATAAGGATTAGCTGTGCATATTATTTTACTCAGGGTAGTTTCTTCCTTAATTCCTATGACTTACCTCTATGGATTTTCCCCATTTAAGCAATAAGTAGCCACTGTAAATTACCACTTAATAGGATCAGTTCCCCATGTCAGAAACCTGAAGCACTTCCACAGAATGGGAAATGAATATTTGGCTTTTGCTGTCTGAGAGTCCATGCGTATGGTCACCATACTACAAAGGATTTCAAATTCATGTTTAGATAAATGGATTTGTTCTCTTTGCATTTGTAATAGTAACATAGAGGAGTCTTCATAGTTGAGCCCTTATTGTTGAGTCCAAAAAGGATGCCGAAATCATGTGGAGCTTGGGATATGGGCCAAGATGGTAAACATAATGGTTACAATTTGGTTGTCTGGGACTGTTGCCTTAAAGCTGTTGTATTTACAATATCATTATATGTACGAACAAGAATATTTTTGTGACATGAGTAGACTTCTGCTCACAAAACAGTTTACAAAATGTCTTAGAACCTTAAGTAGACTTTCTAGTTACCTTTAGATGTACTCTATAAATCAAATATTATATTTCTTAAGCACTCACTTCTTCCCCATGCCTAATTAGGTTAATTATTGCTCAATATGTTAATTATATTAATAGCCATATTATGCCTAATATGTTAATTATTTAAAAACTACATTCTCAGAAGTCTTGCTGTAAGTCATATTAATGGAATAGCAAGATACAGAGAGAGATCAATTCATCCATATATATATATATATATATATATATATATATAAACACATATATTCTGAGACAAGGTCTCACTCTGTCACTCAGGCTGGAGTGCAGTGGCTTGATCTTAGCTCACTGCAACCTCTAACCTCCTCGGCTCAGGTGATCTTCCCACCTCAGCCTCCTAAGTCGCTGGAACTACAGGTGCATGCCAAGATGCCTGATTAATTTTTGTATTTTTTGTAGAAACGGCACTTTACCATGTTGCTCAGGCTGGTCTCGAATTCTTGGGCTCAAGCAATTCACCCTACTCCATCTCCCAAAGTGCTGAGATTATAGGCAGGAGCCACCATAGCTGGCCATCCATATAAACATTTGAGCTGAAATCTTAGGAGGACCTAAAGATTGTAACTGGAAGTCACTGACTGGCACTCTCAAGGTCTGTTTCTTCTCCAGAGGAAAAGGCAAGAGCCCATCCAGACCAAGTATACTTGGACCTTTTGCATTTGGGTCTCTGATGTTTCCTCTGGAAGAGAAAAGGAAGACTTAGGAAAAACTCGATACTGGGTCTTCCTACTCTTGGAGAACTAAGGATCTCAAAGAATGAAGACAGAGTCTATAGAAACAGGAAACAAATGGAGCTGTATGAAATCCTGGAGTGACCTGGCCCTCTACTTGAAGATGCAAGAAATGGTTTTTGGGCTCAAGGTCAATCAGTATTTTCTTATATGAACCTAAAAGTGTGTATGTATGAGACTATGGTAGACTCCTGAGAAATACTTGATTAGTTTATGCGAGAAACTTTTTTTTTTGCCTTTAGTACTGTTTTAAGAGAACTTTTTCTCCTCACAGCTGGATCATACCCAGAAGCCATGTATCTTACTGATCATGAGCTATCATAGTCATTGGGGTTTAAAAAGAATTGAAATCAGCATGATCAATAATTCTCCCCAGAAGTCAGGCCTAGCTTTCTGGTGAGTGTGGAATCAGATATGAATTTTTGGTATATATTAGAGATATACTAGATATATCAAAAGTTTAATGGAGCCAAACCAAGACAGCCTGCTATATCCACTCAGTGATGGGAGCCAGAAATTATTAAAGTTTTGGCCTAAGAATCCTGTTTTTATCTTCATGCTAGAACCTTTTTTGACATCAGATTTATAGTATTCAAGTAAAATGGATATCTTTCTTAGAGTCTGCTTGGATGAACACTCCTAAAACTTGTCATTAGAATTGTCTTTTATCTAAACTTTCAACAACTGCCTTCCTCTTTTCTAGGGAGAGGAAGTGGTAAGGAGTTAGAGGAAGGAAGATTATAAAGAGAAGAAAATGTGGGCAGATTTCAAGAGACACAAAAATTTGTTAAGTGCTCACCATGTAGCAAAAATATTTATATCCCTTTCTCTTTGGATTCTTGTAATAAAATGGTCTATTTCATAGATAAAGAAACAGAGGTTCATAGAGGTCTTACCATAGGAGGTGATAAAGCCAGAATTTGAACCTAGATGTCTCTAATACCAAAAATTATGCTCTTTCGCTGTACCACCTCTGCCTCACCTATCCTAGTCCCTCATTAATGATGTCTCAGTAAACCCTATTCAGCGTCTGTTATGTCTCAAGACTATGAGAGATGCTGAGCAGAGAAAGGGTGTGATCTATTGCCATAAGTGGTATAGTAGTGGTACTTAGAGGGGATCATGAACGACTGAGGGGTGCAGACAAGGTAGCAATTCTGTTTTGCAGGGGAACACAGATATTCAGTTCTATGAAAACTACAGTGAAGGTGGGACATTTAAGTCTTCCCCTGAGAGTAAGGGTATGACTTTGCCAGGTTAAGGGGACAAAGGATTGGGGGATAGAATAGGGAAATGAAGAAGGTACTTCAGGTTTAGGAAGTAAGAACAAGAAAAGCAAAATCTGAAAGCTTGACAGTCCTGATTTTTTGGAGTTTTGTGGTACAGCCAGTGAAGATGCAAAGGGTCTCATACTATGTACTAAGAAAATGGGAGCCTTCCTGAAGGCGAAACTGGATGAGAAAATTAGAGCTGTAAAATGTAATGATGGAGTAGAATATACTACTGCAGCACACACTTGCTAACCCAAGAACAGTTCATAGAGCCTGGCTTCCTGGGACACAGGGATACTTGTACTGGAGAGAAGATTCCAGAAGAAAAATATATACAGAAAGAGCTCAGGCACCAACAGTAAACTTCATTAAAAAACTCAGACAAGAACCTGCTAGGCCTCTTTTCCTTCACCTAGAAGCCACCTGAAATGGGCTCACAGTCTCATTCTACCAGTGAGACACACATTCTTGAGAATTGGTTGAGTAAGGGAAAGAAGAATGCTTTGAGATATTCATGCTTTGTGCTAAGTGTCAGGAAGGTGACCTGTTTAAGGAAACAAGCGTTTTGATTGAGCTAGTAGGTATCATCTTTGAAATCATATTACTTCATCTCACTGTAAGGGCTTTGGAGATTTGGAGAGAGGAAAGGAGTTGTGAATGTCTCCTGGAGGGTCATTAGGAGCTAATTCTTCTTCTTCTTCTTCTTCTTTTTTTTTTTTTGAGATGGAGTTTTGCTCTTGTTGCCCAGGCTGGTGTGCAATGACATGATCTCAGCTCACCACAACCTCCGCCTCCTGGGTTCAAGCAATTCTCCTATCTCAGCCTCCTGAGCCGCTGGGATTACAGGCATGTGACACCACGCCCAGCTAATTTTCCATATATAGTGGAGATGGGGTTTCTCCATGTTGGTCAGGCTGGTCTCAAACTCCCGATCTCAGGTGATCCACCCACCTTGCCTTCCCAAAATGCTGGGATTACAGGTGTGAAGCACCGCGCCCGGCAGGAGCTACTTCTTCTTTTTTCTTCTTCTCTTTAGGAGCTACTTCTTAAACTAAGAATGTTCCTTATCTCTGCCCTAGTACCCATTGTTTACTGCAGTACAATAGACCAACCCTTCTTCTCACAGTCATTTCCCCAAATACATTATTTTGTGAGTGATTATGAGCTTGGACTTTAACTCATGACAGAAGTTTTTCAAGTACTGGCTCCACCACTTATGAGCTGTGTGAACGTAGACAAGTTAACTGACCTAGCGAATTTTCACTTTTCTTCTTTGTAAGATGGGAATGATAGATGGTACTTAACGCACAGGGGCTATGTGCAGATGAGATGGGACATGGGATTGATAGCACACTTTCAGGCACTATTCCAAATGCTTTACATGCATTCATGCCTTGAATTTTTAAAACCACACAAGGTAGTGCCATCATTATCCGCATTTAACAGATGAAGAAGCTGAGGGCCAGAGAGGTTAAGTAAGTTTCCTAAAGTCAAGTGACTAGTTTCAGAGCTGGGATTTGAACCCAGACTTTTGGGCTTCAGAGATAACGCTCCTTGGCTACTGTGCTATATTGCCTCTGAAGCAGCATGAAACACCTGGACACGTTTACTATCAAATATAATCATGAAATAAAGATCACCCAGTCGAGAAAACCTGGCTTTTTATTTCAGCCTGATGTGCAGTGTATTCCTCAGTATTAGAATTTTGGAAACTCACCTTACCTCATTGGTGCATTAGTTGATATTTACTTCTTTAGTAATCCAGTTACATGAACACCATTAAAATATTTGCTATTTTCAGGACCTGGGAAAGTTTTAAGGAAAGATACTTCTTTTAATCACTAATTTAAAACAATTTCATTTCAACCTCACAAAACACTGTCCTGTCCTCACAAAAACATTGTTCCACTGTGTTCTCACCATTCTTTTGGAAAACATTCCTACAGTTCAAACAAATTAAGGATGTCAGGATCCATTGTATAGCCAATGTGTATCTAGTTATTTCTTGTAGTGCGTTTTCACTTAAGTTCAAGTTTATTCTGGTTTTATCAGATGTTGTCCTTACAAGGGATCTCCAGATGTTGTAAAACTTAAAGTCTTGATTTTAACTGGCTTCTATTTTCGTTTTCCATTTTGAAAGCTTCTGTCAAAGGCCTCAAGTATGAATGAGGAAGATTGCCTTTAGTCCTAAACCCACCAACTTGTTTCCATCCCTGCAAAAAGCTGACACGGAGAAAGTTCAGCAAGGATGTCAGGTCTGCCCTAACATATCTATGATGGTTTGCAAAGCCTGTGAGTGGGCTCTTGGCAAAACCCTGAGGAGAGAAACTTCAGCTATAGCCCTGGGCTACCATCCCTCTCTTGAACTTGGCAGTTAATGAATCGGCCCTTAGCTTGTTTGCATCTCAGAATCAACTTGGAACAAGCTTCATTCTCAATGCTGGGCTTTTCAGTTTTGTCTCTAGTATTTCCTTTGCAGTAGAAATTTTATTAACATTCATAAATAATGTTTTCCACATACTGTCATCTATCTCTTTTCCACCTAACTTATCCCAGATTTTCTGGGGAATGTCTGAAAATGATTCACGTTAGTGAACAATTTCTACATTGTTCTTGGTGGTTGCTAAATAGAGCCTTGCCCTTGGTTAAGTCAATGAGAAAGATACAAATTCGTCCTCTTTCCAACAGTTTGTTTCCTGTTAAACAAACTGAAGAAGACAGAAAATAATTCTTGCCGTTGGTGGTCAGAACTCTCTTTTAAAAAGATATCATGGCTAGGAAATGGCTCGGAACTTTCTGAGATGAAATGACTACCTTTCCTCTAGAAGTACTGAAAGAATTTCTACCAAGTGGCTGGAGATGTTTTGGGGGATTGGATAGACTAGTATCACTGGGTCACCTGCTCAGTTGTAGTCACTTTGCTTGAAAAGCAGACACATTGGTGCTGACTATCCCCTTTGTTTTGTGATGTGAATCGTGTTTTTAGGATGAGTGCTTATAGGGAATTGTTGAGGGGTATTACAATTGCCATCTGCATCCAAATAGCCCAGATACTGAACTGCCTTAAGATACTTTAGACTTTCACCATTTTATTTATTTATTTCATTAGTATTATCTGCCTAAGCCCTTATTTTTATTTTATTTTGTTTTTTGAGACAAGGTCTTACTCTGTTGCCCATGCTGGAGTGCAGTGGTGTGATCATGGCTCACTACAGCCTTGACTCCCTGGACTCACGTGATCCTCCCACCTCAGCCTCCTGCATAGCTGGGACCACAGGTGTGTGCCATCACGTCTGGCCAATTTTTGTATTTTTTGTAGAGATGAAGTTTTGCCGTGTTACCCAGGCTGGTCTCAAACTCATGGGCTCAAGTGATCTGACTACCTCGGCCTCCCAAAGTGCTGGGATTACAGGCGTGAGTCTGCGCTCAGTCTAAACCCTTATTAAAATACAAACATATTTCTTGGAGAATTTAATATTCAGTCCTTAAAAATATATTGTAATTTTAATGTGGGTTCTTTTTAGGATGTGATAATGTCGTAATGACCATAACTATAATAGCAAATATTATTGAGAGCTACAAGGCCTTTTTTCCGAACAGGTACAATTATTAGCATTCCATTAAGACAGAATTTTTTAGCCTCGGCACTGTTGACATTTTGGGTTAAGGATAATTGTTATAGGGGGTGTCTTGTGCACTATAGGATGTTTATCAGTATCCCTGTCCTCTACCCACTAGATGCCGGTAGTAACCCCTTCACTTCAATTTGTGACAATCAGAATGTCTCCAGACTTATCAAATGTCCCTGGGGGAGGGAACTGCATGCAGTTAAGAACCACTGTGTTAAGGAGATGATAAAACTGAGGTCTGAAGAGATTGAGTAGCTTTTCTAAGGTTCTAAATGGCAGAGCTAGTTCTACAAGGCTTTTCTGACTAGAAAATGCTTGTCTACTTCCTACTGTGTAACACCAACCCATCCAACAATTCTTTTCCCGTTTCTGTCTAATAGCATATGTCTAGTGGACATTTGCCATGTATACTGTGTGTGCACACCTGTATACATGGCAAATGTCTGCATTCATGTCCAGCAACTATCTGTAGGCACTCATGTCCAGCAACTATCTGTTAATATTTCAAAGCACCTTTATGTACTCATGTCCAGCAACTATCTGTTAATATTTCAAAGCACTCTTATTTTTTTGAGATGGAGTCTTGCTCTTTCTCCCAGGTTGGAATGCAGTGGTACAGTCAGTCTCAGCTCACTGCAACCTCCACCTCCCAGGTTCAAGCAATTCTCCTGCTTCAGCCTCCTGAGCAGCTGGGATTACAGGCAGTGCCATTACACCCGGCTAATTTTTGTATTTTTAGTAGAGATGGGGTTTCACCATGTTACTCAGGCTGGTCTCAAACTCCTGACCTTGTGATCCGCCTGCCTTGGCCTCCCAAGGTGCTGGGATTACAGGCTTCAAAGCACTCTTAAACTGATTTTACATTCATCCTCAGTCACCCGTCAGTCACAAATTGTGGAAAAGGAAACAGATACCTGTGTCTTTATCCTACCCATTTCTGAGCAAGGATACATTTGAATGGAGGTCTGCAGTCAGAGACTTGACATAAAAGTTCAGATTAGGAGACCCCACTGCAAGCAAACTTTCATTTCCTAATGGAGCTGTGTAGCCTGCAACTCCAATCATCCCTACCCAGGCCTTATCTTATGTTTAGGGTGAGTAGAATATGCCAGTCTCCAAGGGATAAATAAATAATATGAAAAAGCTCCAAAATGCTTCTCACTCCTGTGCTGTTATGAAATGGAAATGACACTCAAAACTAACACTAGCCAAGTATATATCTTTGTTTTCCTGCCCATCCTGTAGTCATTATCAAAACCTCCAAACTCCAAGTTTCAGCCTCTTCCATCCGAAGCAGTTGAGCCACTAGGAATGTGTGGGAATGTTAGTAGATTTTAATTCTGTGTCTCTTTCTCTCCTGACTGTTGACATCAATTCCTTCATGCTCAGTGACATTCTTCATTACATCATAAATACACGAATATTTATTGCTATGAGGGGAAAACACACTACAGTTTACAATGACTGCAGCTGGGAAAAATGATAATTAACATGAGAGATTTCCAGGACTCAGGAGAGTAAGCAGCCCAGGGAAGGCAAACCAGGGTCTGTGGAATATGAAAACAACTGTCATCCAGAAGCAACCAAAACAGTAAAGACCTGTCAAAGGACATTGTGTTGGTGGAACATAACCAAGGGAAGTTTTAGATTATAGTGTATAATTAGTGTGTAGTTAACATTTGCATAAATATTCACTCCACGGTACTTTGTGCATAGTACGGTAGTAGCAGATACCAACACCCCACAGACACACACACATACACATAAACATAGGCACACACAGACAGCCACAAGGCTCAAAAAAATGTGTATTCATATACTTATTCAAAATCTTACTCAAAACTCAACTCCCTGGTTAAATCTTCCCCAACTTGCCTACAAAAAGTACTTGGCATTTTATTCCGACCTCTGTGACTCTTTTCTATTTATAAGTCTATTATTTCTTTAGACTCTAGACTCTTGGCTTACCTGGTTTATTGCTTCCACAGTGCTCAGTGAAATGCAGGTATGTAGTAGATGCTTAATAATTGATGGCTGAGCCAGGCGCAGTGGCTTATGCCTGTAATCCCAGCACTTTGGGAGGCCAAGGTTAGTGGATCACTTGAGGTCAGGAGTTCAAGACCAGCCTGGCCAACATGGTGAAACCCTGTCTGTGCTAATAATAATAATAATAATAATAAATTACAAAATTAGCCAGGCGTTGTGGCAGGAGCCTGTAAGTCCAGCTACTCAGGAGGCTGAGGCAGGAGAATCACTTGAACCTGAGAGGCAGAGGTTGCAGTGACCTAAATGACACCACTGCACTCCAGCCTGGGTGACAAAACAAGACTCTGTCTCAAAAAAATTGATGGCTGAATGAATAAAAATGGTCAAGATGAGAATTGTTTGGTTCAGTTTCATTTAACTACCTGATAACATGCCCGAAACAGGCAGTGTGTTAGCTACTGGAGAACAGAAACATCTCAAGGATTTGTGGCCTTACCTTCACCGTGGTCTGAGATGATGGTTTGTACTACACCTTATTGCTCAATCATTCAGCTAGCCAGATGGCCAACAAGTCTTTTCCTTCAGTGCTCACAAAGTGCCAGCCTTGTGCAGGACCTCTGAGAATATGCAGCAAAGAAGTTAACAGACATTTTGATTTGATATCATACATGCTGTGCTTGATATGTGCTCAAGATTTTTTGAAAACAGAGAGGAAGACATTTTGATCCAGCCTATTAGAGTCAGTCAAGACTTTCCAGTCAAGATTCAGTCATAAACTGAATCTTGAAGGATGAGTGACATGCTCAGTTGGGCACTGCAGGTGAGTATAGCATGAGCAAGTCCTGGAGATGGAGGAGAGATGATGAGATGGCAGCCTGTGTGTGGCAGGCATGGCCGGGTGACAGCAATGTGAAGGCCTTTGGAGAGGTAAAGGTGGTATCTATGTAATCTGCATAATGCAAGTGAATATCTCAGGTGGCCTCAATCCAGTCTCTTAGAAGGGTTAGGGAGGGTGAGGCCAGAGGAGGTAGGCAGGGCCAGACTTAGTGGCTCAAAGTGTAACCCAAAAATAGGGAGACTGGTAGGGACAGGGGGCTCACCCGTGACTTGCAGGACTCTTTAAGGGTGGAATGCAGAATTCCTACCCTGTGTAACTGGAGTGCAGGCTCAGGGCAGAGAGCAAGTTCAGGTTACTGTCTCCATTAGGGTTAGACCTCCTCTTGCGGTAAGCGTCCAAGAGCAAGAAGCAACCACACCCTGTCATTTGTTGTGGAGACTACGAGTTACACATATCGGGCTATCAGCACAGTCTGTTGAAATAGTTTACTCTTTTTGTTTTGGTCATTTACTTTGACTTCAAAGTCAACTTTGTCTAATTGGTTGCTAAGATTGGGTTAGCATCCAGTTAAGGTTGAAGCATTATATTTTACTATCCACATAATTCGTGAGTTAAAAATGCTTCCAACAGTTTATGACTCATACTTTTCAACTCATAGATGAGAAGTGAGGTGGGTGACTGTGGATGCCTGTGATTTTTGTATAGGCTCAAGGGCCAATGAGTTCTAAATGTGATTTCTGGCCTGCTGAAAAGGCCCTGACATTCCCAAATCATTCCAAGACTTTCAGGCGATGCCAGAAGTTAGAGCCACATCCATTTAGATTCAAGTTTATTACCTACCGTGATGAGTAACATTTTAAGTTTCTATCAATCACACCGTCTTTTATGTGTTTGAAAGATCTGGGAGTAGGTTTTGATAGGTGGGAGTCAGGGTTGAGAACAAGAGGTTACAGGGTGGGGGAGGCACAGAATTCACCTGGTTTGCGATTTCATATCAGATTAATGCAGTTTGGTTCAATGTGCCAAGTATTTATAGAATACATACTGCATTCAATATATGGCGACATGTCCTCAGGCTATCAAAGATGGGGCTCCTGTGCTCCTTGCCCTCAGTGAGGTTTCTAGCCTTTGGAAACACTAAGTAATACATCAATAACTGGGATGCAGCTCACAGTATGATGAAACAAGCTGCTAAGGTGCGTGGAGGTGGAGAGCTAGGTTTGTGTGTGCAGATGGGACTTGGCGGGGGGGACATGAGAAGAAAGGGAGCTCAGGACACATGGCAGTGGACACTGAGTGAGAAGACTGCCAAGTTATACAGACTCACCCTAGAGTTGGCTTGCTCATTTGTAAACCAGGGGTGACAAGTCTCCCTGTGTTCTGCAGAGGTATGTTGTAAAGGTCGAATGAATTGCATAATGTTAATGAATTTGAAATATATAAGGTGTGTTTAAATGCTGTTAAAGTCGCTCACAGTGGCTTATGCCTATAATCCCAGCACTTTGGGAGGCTGAGGTGGGCAGATTGCTTGAGGCTGGGAGTGCAAGACCAGCCTGGCCAACATGGCAAAACCTCATTTCTACTAAATGTACAAAAATGAGCTGGGTCTGGTGATGCACATCTGTAATCCCAGTTACTCGGGAGGAAAAGGCACAAGGATTGCTTAGATCCGGGAGCTGGAGGCTGCAGCGATCTGAGATTATGCCACTGCACTCCAGACTGGGTGAGAGAGCGAGACTCCATCTCAAAAAAAATAAAATAAGTTAAAAAAAAATAAACAAATGCCATTAATTATTTGATTGTTGGCAGCATCAGAATCAGAACCCAGGCTATTAGGTTTAACCCTTAAACTCTGTGAGCCTTTCTGAAACTTTTTTCTCCTTTTCAGTGGAATTTGCTTATTGGAGAAGTCTTTTGGTTGCTGTAGGCAGCTGCATGTGTCTCTTGAGTTATAGAGGAGGGTGGAACAAGGACAAGGAGGAAGAAGATGACATTGATAAGTGTGGGTGGAGAATTCTAAATTTCATGAGTCAAATACAATTTCTGGGACTCTTAAGATGCTTGGAACCTCTTTGAAAAACTGCCTTACACCCTGTGTTTTAAATTGCACAATGTAGCATACATTAGCTGAGTGGGCCTGCCCTAACAGCTCCAGTCCCATCTTAGGACTGGAGATTCCTCAAGTGTTCAGGAGAACTTAGCTTTTCCCTAAGACATGGGTCTGTTCAGGCCTTGCTTGCATGAAATCTTACATTGTAACATTTAAGTGATCATGAAATGAGAAATCTAAGCATTGAATTTATTAATGGAACCTATGGTGAGAAACCTCCCCAATATACTATTGTTTGAATAACTTAGAAAGTAGAAATAAGCCAACAATGATGTCTTGAGTATTTTGAACAATATTTCATTTGCTCTGCTTTCAAATCAATTATTTGTATTTTTGTTGTGACTGAAAATTGACCAATGTCAGAGGAAATGCTCCAGTGTCATGGTCAATGCTCCATTGACCATGTCAGTGCTTTTATATCTTAAGTATCAGCTGCTGTTCAATCTGTTCTTTCCTAATTTCTGACAGCAGAATTCAGATGACAAGAAATGCTTTCTGAGCAGGTAGTGTATTTTGTTAGAGGCCATTAGGTGGTGTGTGGTGCAATAAGCAGCCACTGATTCTTGTTTGACTTCTTAAATGTATATCTATTGTGGGAGTAAGAGGAGACTAGCTACGAGCCACAGTCACTCACTGAGGAGAAAAGAGCCACCGCAGAACCAAAACCAAACCTCACCTCTCTTCTAAGTAGCTTCCTGTAGCTAATCCAGTCTGAAAATTACAAGCAAGGGTTGGGGTTGAGATGGGACCTTCTTTCCCCGACTCTGTTTTGATTGGTAGTGGTCCGGCTGAAACCCTGGCTCCTTTTATCATTCTTTCCTTTTATAGTTTCTTCAGGAAAGCCCCAGGCCTCTGAGGCTGGCTTCCTCCACCTTCAGAGATTTTAAATGTGAAGACAGGAAACGTTTGTTGGGCTTCGTCATTTTATGACACCGATGCCCACTCCCCCTCCCACACACTCTCATTTGATGCCTCCTGAAACATTCTGCCAACATTAAGCAACCATCTTTTAATGTGGCTTTGGCTGAACTTGTCCTCTAGGAAATGAATGTGGCAGGGCACTCCTATCTCAGCCATGGCAGCCACTTCAGAGAGCTGAGCTCATCCGCCATTCCAGTGTTCAGAGGCCCTGTGGGCGTCAGCCCGGCTCCTACAGCACTGGGTGACCTGAGGGGCCAAAGCTACATCTGCAGGGCCATCTGGCTGCTTCTAGGACCAGCCCTCTCCTTTCAGAGGTAGCTGCTAGGTGTCCCAACAAACGATGATACACTGGGCATGTGCATAGTATTTTCCAGGAGATCCCCTGGGAAATGACAGAGTTTTGTGGGTACTAGAGAAATATGGAATAGTTAAAGGAATTATCCATCCACAGCTGTTCAGGCTCTGATAGAAGGTGAATTCCAGATCTCCTTTCTACCAAACTTTGTGTAATTAGCTAGTGTATTTTCACTGTTGAATCTCTAGAGCAGTTCTAAAATTGTAACATGCTCTGCCATCCCCCATTTGCTAAGCTTCACTGGAAAGCTCTGTGAAGTAGGTATGTGGGGGTTTCCTCCTACTTTCAACTAAGGAAGCTGAGTTGGGGAAAAGTTCTTA
The DNA here is from genome assembly GCA_036589455.1 of Ateles fusciceps. Classification (NCBI taxonomy): domain Eukaryota; kingdom Metazoa; phylum Chordata; class Mammalia; order Primates; family Atelidae; genus Ateles; species Ateles fusciceps. The sequence goes on along the minus strand of JAZHEH010003329.1, from coordinate 9,111,130 downwards.
TATGGCCTGGAGCCACACAGTGAATGAAGGAGAGATATGCTCTAAAAACTTAGCCTCAGGTTAGGAGACCCTGGTTTGCCCCAAGGCCATGGTTCTGTTCCTTTGCTGTCACACATATGCCAAGGGAAAGCTGTAGAAATGCATAAGAAACTCACAGATTACTGTGCAATCCACCTGGGTTACATCATCACAGGATTCAACTCTCATTTAGTCATTAGCCTTTTCTATAAGCCCCACCAAAGATTAGCTTCCTAAAATAACCCTCAAAGCCACCAAAAACCTGAGCCTTCTGCCTGAGGCAGGGTGTTTGAAGGCAGCCAGACCTTCCTCAGATCATCTAAGTGGTGATAGAGAGATAGTTACCAATGTGCAGACTTCTTTTGCATCTCACAGTTTGTACTGGATGGGCAGGCCAGCTGCTAGAACAAGTTTAGAAGAAATTTAAAATCTAGTTTCTAACCTCTCACTAGGTCTAGGTATTTCTCCTACTGTGAAAGAAACTTGGCACTATTTCAGATGAGGGAAATCATAGAGTGAAAAATAAACATTTTCATGTGACTTTTCTGTAAAAAATATCAAAGTGAAGAAAACCAAGTTAAATCATTATTCATTACCTCTAAGAGCCACAAATTACCTTCTCAGCTTCTTGGACTATGGGCATCTGTCTGCCTTTTCCTCCCTCGTGTGCTCAGCAATGATGTTTTGAGCATATGGTATTGGTACGTTAGATTTATGTGTATTTTAAAGGCATTGAGTCCACTTCACTTTAAGCTTCTCTGCTTTAGGGGTCAACCTACTGTAAGGCTACTTTCAGTTTCATAGTGCTCCGTGTTTTGGGGATTGAGAGAACTGTGCAACAAGGTGTTCTTTTAATGTCCTGCAGGCATCAGTGTGGGATTTCCAGCTCAATGAAAGATCACTGAAATGCATTTCCTGGGCTAGTTTCTTATCCCATGGGGCCCTTACCTATAACCAGAGCTAAACATAGAATTCTTTTACAGCCCAAAGCTAGATAACTCTCAAATCAGCCTACAAAGTATGCAAGAATATTTTGGTTCTGTTTTTGTGTGACAGAGCTGTTCTACCAGTCCTGCCTCACCATTGTTATTCCAAGGAAAAGCATCTAAGTGCTATCTACATGGACTGTTTTAACAGGAGAAATTTGCATTCTGTGTGTGTGTGCGTTTCAGCCTGTCCTCTTTATAGCTGGTGGTCACTGGTCCTTTCCAGGGTCCAGTTGACCATAGTTCTTTTGAACAAATTTTTCTTAGAGATCTCAGCACAGGTGAAGCTCTGCACTGACCTGTAGCATCCCCCTCAGAATGTGTTTTTTGAGTCCTTTGAGAAGGTCACCTTCTCTGACCTTCTCACTGTATATATACATACTCAGATTTCTTTGGAGACTGGAAGAATTGGAGGTACTATCTTTTAGAGTACTTTTGCTGAAAAGTGATAAACTCCTTTCACAATGTGGAAAAGAGATACAGTAAAGCTTAATCACTTGCCCAAGTTCACAGTGAATAGTGATTTTAAGAGAATTCCATTCTTGGCAACAAGAGCTAGCAATAAATCAAATACATTTCCTGATACTGATACTCAGTATTGGGAGCTGATATTGAGGTTTCTATACTTACAATCCCAGATGGTCAAAGATGGGCATATATACAAGACCTTCTCAAACAGAAATATGGGTTATCTCTGCCTTCTTCAGGCAATGTTTCAAGTTTGGGGGCCAAGGATTATAAATTACAGACCACTGTGTTAATTGTTGGGAGTGGGTACTAAATAATGGCAACATGTGGCCCCTGTGTTTTATGAGCCTCCAGTCTATTTGAGGAGAAAGAGCTCTAAAGCCCCTAAAGGTGTGCCAAAAGCAATGTGTACTCACGCCTAGCGTGGTCTAACTGTAGGAGCAGCTGACCAGAGGAGACTTATACGGTGAGTCCTCCTTTCTGGAACGCTGACGAGAATCAAGAAAAGTAAAACCTGTCCTGACAACAAGGTGTCCAAAAGCTCCCCCCTGGAAAAAAGTGGAGCTCCAGAGATTCTTATTGAGACTCTCTTAGTTTAGATGATGCCCATAATGTGGGAGTTTCCCATCCCTCTGGAAACTTCCAGCCTTGGCTTTTAATTCAGAAAACTTGGCTTTGAGAATAGGAACTACTTCTTGCGGCTGTGTGATCTCAGGAAAGTCACTGACTTTTCTGAGGTCGCTTCTCTTCATCTGTAAGTGGAGATATCTATGCACAGGATTTTGTGAAGATTATCAGCGGTAATCTATGGGAGTAGGCAGATGACAACAGCAGATGCTGTCACAAGGGGGCCCTTATAAGCATATCATTACCTAACTAAGTGGACAATAAGACCCATATTAGAAGGGAGGTGGGGGTGAGTAGCCAGGGAGGCAGGGGTATGGGAAAGAGCAAGGAGTCCCAGCTAGCAGGTGACCACAAGGGTAGAGATCATATAACATAACATGAATCATCAGCTGTCAGGGTAAATGGCCAGGCCTGACTCACCATGAGGGTGTCATTATGTTACAGCTCAGATCAGGGCAATCTGTCCAAGGGTGAGTTTTCCCCCAGCCAGCCTCTGTGTACCTGAGAGCCTGGCATTTGGGAAGGTTTTTGTCGTTTTTGTATTGAATTGTAATAAGAATAATGATGACAACAACTAACCCAATTAACGCTGTGTTCCAGATACTATTCTAAGGACTTTACATTACATCATATTAACTTATTTACTCACCAAACAATTTATTGAGGAAGGTACTACTATCTTCATTTCACAGATGGTCAAGCTGAAACTTCTTGAGGTAACTTTCTCAAAGTCATGCAGCTTTTAAGTAGTGGAGTCATGATTTTTGGCCAAGCTGTCTGTTCATACTATTAACTACTATGTAAATAACATATTAAGACTTCTGAATCCCCTTTTGTCAGGTATGCTGAAAAATCTGAATATTTGCCTTTTAATTTTATATTTTTGTATATTCAGAAAATTTCCATTTTTGTAGTTAAATGTATTCTTTTTTTTAAAAAGGATTCTTCCTTACCCTAACCAAGTTCAGCTATTTTTTATTTCATTCTAGTTCTTTTATGCTTTTATTTAAAAGTTATTTTGACTTTTTAATTTTTGAGATAATTACAGGTTTTCAGGAAGTCACAAATATCATATGGAGAAGTCTTGTGTACCCTTCACCCCCTGCCCCAATGGTAATGTCTTACGTAATATATAGTGCCATATCAAAATACAGAAATTGACATTGGTATAATATGCATATATTGTTTCATGCCATTTCATCAGAGGTAGATTTATGTAATGAACACCACAATCAAGAGGTAGAACTGTTCCATTACCACAAAGATCTTTATGCTTTAATTTTTATTCACAATTTTTTGGCTCATCTGAAATTTATTTTGGTGTTATTGAGAAGTAGGGAATCTATTTTCTAATTTCCAATTTTCCCACACCATTTGTTTTACAAATCTCCATTTTGACACTGATTAGAAATTTCACCCTTTTATCCCGGCATGACACTATTACAAGTCTTAGATCTTTCAGACCCCAGAGCCATTGCTCCTTCTAATACATTACATTTCATCCTAAAATTTGGGTCATACCAGAAGTAATATTTAACTTTTATGCCATCAGAAGCAACAGAGCTTAAAGCAAGGTCTTGGACCACTTAACTGTGCTGCTGGTGTCAAATTGTTGCCATTTTCCTTGACATTTATCCCTGGATTTCACTAAGACAACAGGGAAAATGGCACCATCTTCTGCATCCTGCTGGCTCCTTTCCATAGTGGCATGTCTCAGAAACTCAGAGGGGACTGGTGTGGTACAAAGGGCATGAGTTCAGAGCCATGAAACCAGGTTTCCTCACTTTTCTTAATTTCCTTAATTTTTCTTTGGCCTTAGCGTTCATCCTCTATAAAATGAGAAAAATTATATCTACCTCAGAAGCATGTGATTTTTATGAAGATCACATGAGGTCATACCTTTAAATGTAGGTCTAGGAAGGATTCAACATTGTCTAGTATTTATATGATCATTAGTATTTCTAATAATGCAGTATTTCCTTTATTCTATGGCAAATATATTTTAATTTATATTTGAAGACACATTTATATTAGTATGTGTCTTCAATCACGATGGTGATTCTTATTTCTTCTGGAAAAGTCATTGTAGGATGGCTGGGCACAATGGCTCATTCCTGTAATCCCAGTACTTTGGCAGGCCAAGGCAGGCAGATCATTTGAGGCCAGGAGTCAAGACCAGCCTGGCCAACATCATGGCAAAATCCTGTCTCCTTTAAAAATACAAAAATTAGCCAGCAGTGGTGGTATACACCGATAGTTCCATCTACTCAGGATGCTGAGGTAGGAGAATTGCTTGAACCCAGGAGGCAGAGGTTGCAGTGAGCCAAGATCGTGCCACTGCACTCCAGCCTGGATAACAGAGTGAGACTCTGTCTCAAAAAAATAAAAAAAAAAGAGAGAAGTCAGCATGATAAGAATCTTTGAATTGAGGAAATGTGGTCATTGTGAGGTTAGAGCGCGGAGTTGATTATAGTAAATGGCAACATCCTCCTTCCTCTCTAGGTTATGTTTCTCATGGCAGTGGCTTCTTTGGTTGGCAGTAACATCCGTTCAGCAACTGTCTAGAGGCTGCTCTGGCATGGGGACAACCAGCCTTGTTCCCAGCACCACTTCTAGCAAGCAGCTATCTCTAGAGACCTTGTTGAGTCTGAATCTAGAAGAAACCACAGAATTGCCAAGAAATTTTGAGATAGCTTTGTGTGCTGGCTTTGCGTTTAGGAGGCTGGGTTATATAACCCAGCTGCCTCTCTTTTCTTCTCTTGTGAGCACAGGCCCCAGACTCACTTTGCACAGGATGAGCAGTCCTGCTCCTTAAGAGAGTCTTCACAAAGATTGCGGTCATGACACAGTTCGGATAAGTAGAGGACTGCCCACCATCATTGTCTACCCTCATTGTCCACCTTCACTCTTGGAACAAGAGTACCTCTGTGTTAACACGTACCAGCGGCTGCCTCAGATACCTGGATATCCTATAATTGCCCAAGGTAGAACTGTTTGAACTGAACTCGAATAGTGACTAAGATTCCATGAATTTATACCTAACACTAAAAGAAGAACCTGCCTTTAAATGAGGGGTATAGATTTGAATTCTTAGTGTAAGCTAAGAAAATGCTGCAAAATCTACTTTTTTAAAAAAGTTAGACTGTTTGGGCAAAGAGAACATTTTCTTCATCCCCTTTTCTTTTTGCTTCATCCTCATTTGTTTTGGAAGGTGTTCTGAATGAACATGTTTTTCTTCTAAGTTGTCATCATATAACACAAGAATGATGCTGTGATTATCATTTCCTAAAGAGGCATTTTTACAGGAAATTGGGCTGCAAGAGAGGAAAAGTGTGTGTTTCCCTGAAGGAAGTGCTTGTAAAAAGCTAAATCTGGGAAACAAATCATAGAGAATGTATAAATAGACTTCTGGTCCTTTGCATTTGAGTGGTGAGATAGTACCTTTGGTCCTATGGAACGCAAATGTTTTTTGGATATAATCCCTTTAAGGCATGTGAAAGATTCAGCTTTAATTTTAAAACCAGCACCTACAATCTTCCAATAGCCTACTTTCCCTAAACTGCTTGACCACAGGCACATATACCACAACCATCAACATCAGGAAACATACAAATGGGAAAATTGAATTTCATTTAGAAAAGGAATCTCCATGGATTAAAGTCTTAAATATTGTTTCTGAGTAGGTCTGGTGGATTTTGTTTCTTACCAAAAAAACTGACTTCTTTTGTTAAAACTTGCTTGTAATATAAATCATAAAATATTTTTTCTATGCGTTTAGAAAATACTGACAATAAAATTTTAGCAATGAATAGGAGCTTTTATTGGGAGAAAAAATGAATTACAGATTTTTAGCTGTTAGCATAAATGATATAAAATCTTTCTTTATGGTATTATTTAATAAGATTTATATACTTTGAATAAAATGAAATAGAGGTAGGTCGTTCCTTACCTTTCAGCTTCAGAGAATAGAATGTGGTCTCAAAGATACTTCCCAGCTCTCTACAGCACCATTTAAAGTGACAGGAAGCAGAGAGATGTATTAGTACTAATGAAGTATTTCAGTACTAATGTCAACATTGGCTACCAGGACTGAAACACTTCCTGGGTACTCTGTGCTTTAATGGTGTCCTATACGTACCTCAGTCTGGATGTGAGACTTGCTGCCCTCATAAACCTTTATTTCCCATTCTAGGTTGTGATAAAGCAAAAGGAGAGTTGCATTGAGTATGTAGAGTGTGTACATCCTGCAGGGCCTGTCAGACCTCTTAGTGGATTAAGGAAGTAAAGGAATAGGTCAGTAAACTTTCCTGGAAGCCATTAGTGTTTGTTTCATTCTCACCTAGCCTACTGCTCTACCCTCTTATCTGTGGTCCCTAATTCTCTTGCCCTATCTTCATTAGGTCAACCATGTCACCTCCTGCTCAGAGCCCTTAGAGGCCTTCTGATCACACCATGTTCTTCCTGTGAACATGGGACCTACAATCTCCTATGTGATCAGGGGCCTGGCTATGTCTTGAACTCATCTCCTGCCACAGACTTCCTTGCTAAGCAAGCCCCCTGCCTCAGGTCTTTATACTTGCTATTGCTTCCACCTGAGCACTCTGTATATTCTCATGGCTTTCCTTACTGCAGTCACTGCTTGCTCAAATATCACCTCTTTGGTGCACTCCCCCAACCCCCACCCCAGTTATCACTTTCTATCCCCTTCCGCTTCTTTCTTCTGGTCCATAGCATTTCTCACCTCTCTATATCAGATTACATATATTCATCTGTTTATTGCCAATGTCTCTCATCAAGATGGAAGTTTCTTGAAGGTAGAGACTTTGCCTGTAGAGTTTACCATTGAGGTCCCAGTGCCTGGAACATAGGGGAGCAGTAAACATTTATTCAATGAATTATTCTGTTAGTAAACATGAATACCTGCCCCTCTTGCAACTTCTTGTCACAAAATTGTACAATAAGTATCTCTTGTTCACTGTCAGGAATTATGATGACATAAATTTTAGAAGAATAGAGATCATGTGATCCACCAGTTTACCTTTGTTTTTGCAATGCCAGAGCATACAACGTTGTTTGATGCACTTTTAGTAAGACTCCTATGCATATTCCTGCATTTGTTAACTCTTCCCCACCAAACAATAACTAGCCCCACTCATTAGCACCCTAAGAAAAGTTTTTTAAGTAATTATACAAGTAGTCACGTCTTAGTCTATCTCCCTAGAAGCAGACTTGAGAAGTGGATTTGTGTGCATAGGATTTAATGAGGGAATAATCTTTGGGGAAATCCTGTGAGAGAGTGAGGAGAGCAAGATAGAGAAGGAGGAGTGTCTACAAGGATGTGGTCTTAGGCAGAATCTGCCCTTGGCCCGGTCCCCCAGCCTCACAAGGCTGTCTTGCCCTGCAAGGAGTTCAGGCTTAAGTACCTTATGTCATTGGCCACCCCAGGGTTGTGGGTAGGTGGCCTCCCAGACATATCTCCTTATTCTGCCAACCATGGAGAAGTAACTGGAGAAGAACACAGGTGTAAACCCTCAGTTATATTCCTCCAAGCAGCCCGGGTACAAGTGCATTGGCTGATCAGGAAGATCTGAATGGGTTGCACCAACAACCTCTACTACAGATGTTTTCTCAGTAATGCTTACTCACTATAGGTGATCACCACAGTTCTCAAACTTCAGTGTGCATGAGAATCACTTGGAGGTTACTTAAACTACATAGTATTGTGCGCCTTCACTCCCAGAATTTCTGACAGAGATCTGGGGTGAAGCGCAAAGATTCGTTCCAACAAATTCCCAGGTGCTGCTTCTGCTAGTCAGGGGTTAGGAACCAACTTCAAGAACCACTGGTTATAGCATACTGAAGATTGCCTTGAAGACATTCTAGACAAAAGAAACACAAATTTTACCCTAAACAGCATTGGAAGCAATGTGGATGTTTATTGAAATTTTCTTGAGGAAGGGGCAGAGCTGTACATAAACTATGGACAGCCCCCCACCTAACTTCCTAACAAAGAATCCTTAGATATTGCTCCTCTCTTCTAAGTTCCCACTCTTCACTGTATTGACTGCATCTCTCTCTCGGGTTATGAAACATTCTCTGCATGTTAACTATACGGTGGGCCACCCTCTTTCTCGCTCATTCCAGAAAATGCTGTAGAATGCAAGACAGAGGAGATACATTTCTACGGACATAACCTTGAAGTCGCTTTTACTTACTGAGAAACAAGCCATTTGTAAATTTTTATTCCACAGGTATTAGGAACAAATTATTTGTGATCCGTCTCAGTTTATGGAAATAGCATAGATACAATCCCAGCCTCTGTTTCATAGTTGGTGAGTAAGGGGCAATGACGGAATTAAGGCTGTTAATGTTTTACCCCAGGGAACTTATCTTTGGAATTTTTCATCCACTTCCTCCTCCTTCATTCTTACTCCTCTAGCTCTTCATAAAAAGCGTAGTTTTAAAGATGCATTTATGAGTGTGTGTGTATGTGTGTGTGTGTGTGTGTGTGCATGCAGGCGAGAGACAGATTTCTAAAATCATACCTAAATAACAATAAATGAGAAAAACTTTATAATCACATTAATAACTAGTCTAGGAAAAAACGAGATGCTACAACTAGATAATTTAATTCGAGTGGAGAGTCCAGCAAATAATTATCCACTTATTGAAAGATCAATCCCAGGGTTCATCAGAGGTTTTATTATTGCTTAATTTATTTTTTCCCATGGGATCTTAATTTAAGAAAATTACCTCAAGGAGTTTTTATTTGAAAAGATGCCATCTAAAATAAACTCAAGGTTTGCCTGTGGTTTCTCTATGTTTAGAGTGTGAAATGCAGCCATTAAGGTGTTACAGGATAAGGTATTGCCAGTGGACTGCGGTAAAGGAAGGAATTGGGAGTACGTCGTGGTTGCCTGATCGGTTGATGTTCACTTAGGTCTGGAGTGCTATTTAGCAAGGTTAGTGACACTTCTAAATAATATATGAGCAATCCCAAATGCCTACCAGGGCTGGGTAGGGAACGTCCGTAAGCAAAGGCCAACGGGTGTGAGAAGCTCAACAGAAGTGACCACTGCACTGCCCTAGAGAGGACAACTGTTCTTCAGAGAGTAACTTCAACCCAGCCCCTGGGGTTAAAGAAAGCTGGAAATCAGGATTTTGTTGTGAAATTTGATAATGGAGTCATTAGTTTGCGACCTCTGTATGAAAAACTGCCATGCCCATTTCTCTTTCCTATCCAGTCCTCCTCATCGACCTCCATTCCTCCGTCCTTTTGAAACTTCATCACTGCTGCCCATGGAGTTCGGTTCCCCCAAGAAACCTTATCACTAACTGGTGGAATCACTCATTGAATTTATACTTTTTTGTGAATTCTGTTTATATCTGAACCTTGAAATCATTGTGAAAATGTTTCTGTGTATCCTCAACTAGATTTTAGGTTTGTAAACTCTGAGCATAGTATGCAGTCTCATGGATCTTTGGGTTCCCCTGGAGTGGCTTATGCCTTGACATATACAGAACAGGATGACTGGCCCGCACTTAGACAGCATGGCAGAGGCTTTCACATCTTCACTCTCATTCAGTTCTTCCCATGGCTCTGGAAGTGAGGTCCACAGCCAAGATGAGGAGACTGAGGCTCCGCAAGCCTAGCTGACTTAGAAGGGGGCCCAGCCATAACAGTTGGCCTTGGAAACGGACTTTGACTTTGTTGCCCATTATAGTATGTAGACTACAGTTTCTTTGCTTGGTTATTAGGGATTTTGAATGATGGATCCATGTTTGAATATTCTAATTATTTGTATGGATTACTAAACATTCATCTTGTAACTTTTAGGAATGGTATTTGTTAAAGGAGCAATACTAACAGAGAAGTCAGTAGATGAGACCAGATAGAAAAATGTAAACTACCTTCTTTTAACCACAAGTAATTTTGTAAGAACAGATTCAGCTGTGTTTCCTAGCCAAATAAAGCATATTGTGTTGCATCAGACAGAGATGGAAAGCAGCATATATCTCACATTATATGTTACATGAAAGTTAATTTTTCATCATAATTTGTTATATAGGATGTTGTGCAAACCTCCTGGAGCATAATGCAGTATAGAGGGAAAACTACCAATTGCCTCTGTAGAGAAAAGAGTTTAGGATTATATAAAACTTGGCTTGAGTTCGCAACTCTTACTTGAAATGCTGGGCAAATAAAATGGAAAGGTATTTGTTTCTTTTAAAGTATTTATTAGAACTACCAGTTAATAGCTATTCTTCCAGAAAGGGATGTCGAATCTAACATTTCAACCTTCAGCCTCTGAATATACCTCAGAGGAGGATGGAGTCTCTTACCCGAGTCCACAGTGGCCCCTTGGCACACGCAGGCCTCACATCTCCATAGAGTTAAACTTAAGGACCAGACTTCAGAGCATGCTGACATTATTTTATTCTTTTGAAACCTTTAGATTTTCCTGCCTCTGGACCTTGGGACCATCCTAGAACTTTTTAGTGACTTGATAGTAAAAAGTTTTCCACATCCCTTTCAGTAACAAGACTTGTCTAAATGTAATTCTTATATTAACGTGGTAGAATAGCAAAATCTCTGAAATACTGTAGAACGAAATCTTTTATTTTTTTCCATCAGTGGCCTACTTCAATTCAGAAGTCTGTAGTGGAGGGAGGAGGGAATATGGTTGGCTTCTGTTCCATTTCCTCACCTGTCACTTGTCCTGCACACCTGGCCCCAATTACTTGTCAGGAAAGGGACACAGCAGAGTAGACGCAAGGACAGGAGAAGCCTCCCCTGACTGGTGCTGTGTAGTCTGGTGTGGACTTTCTCTGGGGTGGAGACTGCTGCAGGCTCACCCTCTCACAGAAAGGGCAGTTTAGTTCTTCTCCCACTCAGAAAGTCCTCCTGTAGGCCTCTGGGCTCAGACAGTACCTGTCCTGTGCCTGGCCTCCTAGCATTTCCTCAGCCCCTTCTAAGTCCTGTAGGTATGATAACCCTCCCATCTTTTCTTAGTTATCTTCTGCAGGCCTCTTTGATTAAGCCTGAGGGCAGGAAGGAGCAGTTCCTTCATACATCCATGGTCAGGGGTGTTATCACAAGAAATGCCACTGTATTCCAATAATTTTATACTCATGAGGTAGGTGTTGAGTTAAGGGTTACAAAACCAGTTTTCACCACTGCCTTGCAAGTGCTGCCAAGGCATTCTAGAACCACAGCCACCTGTTAATTTGTGTTTAATCTTTGGGCCTTAACCACAACAGAGGTGGATGTAATTCTATCTTAATGTTCTGTAGCATTTGCAAATCCTACTCGGGACTTAGAAATCTAACTGTGGTCAATTTGAGTATTTGAGATTTATCAGTTGTGTAGAAAATTGTTTGGATTATTCGTTTCTCTCCAGTCCCTACCCTCTCCAGTTCCTCTCCCAATGCCCCCCACCACATCATTCATGAAGCTTTTCTTCGTATTCTCGTACCCCTTTTGGAAAAGAGGCATTTTAACCACATTAGGGGACAGCGTTTGATATCTAACTTCCATTTGCCATGTAGGAAACCATCTGAAGTTATTAAACTAAGAAACATTTTAAACTTTGTATCAGTTTCTATGAGAACATTAATTAGCTAATATTAATCATTGAAAACAAAACAAGGCCGGGCACAGTAGCTCATGCCTGTAATCCCAGTACTTTGGGAGGCCAAGGCAGGAGGATCACTTGAGGTCAGAAGTTTGAGACCAGCCTGCCCAACATGGTGAAACCCTGTCTCTACTAAAAATACATGTGATGGCAGGCACCTGTAATATCAGCTACTTGGGAGGCTAAGGCGAGAGAATTGCTTGAACCCAGGAGGCAAGTTGCATTGAGCAGATATCGTGCCACTGCATTCCAGCCTGGGGGGACAGAGCCAGACTCCGTCTCAAAAAAGAAAAGAAAAAAAGAAAACAAAATAAAAAAAAATAGAAGCAAAAGGAAGATAACTACTCATCCCCCACCCAAATTCAAAAGATTCTCTGAGATTTGTCATATACTTAAGTGTCCCTAAAAGCAGAAAGCTATGGTTCTGCTGTAGTTTCTGTTTAAATCTTATAGTTTTGCCTGAAGCCATGAAGTTAACCTCAGAGCAGAACCTCTCTCCAGCCCCTACTCCCCAAATGAAAACCATGTGCTTGTGTGGGTTTTCTTTGTTTTTCTTTTAAAGATCTTCTCCATTATTTAAGGAAATTATTACATAATGCATAGGTCTTCAATAATAGAGTTCACACTGGCTTTTATCAGTTAAGTCACAAATAGTTGTTCTCAGAAGCAAAGTTAACTCTAGACATTTTAAAGGCTGATTGTAACACCCTGGAAAAGCTAGAAACTTTTTGCATGTTAGCCAAGTCAAACTGTGCAAGACAATACATGGAAATAATATGTGGATGAAATACTTAATACTAGCATGGTTTCTAGCCATACTTTTCTTTTTCCATAAAGGCAATTAATCAGTCTAAACTCCCATGCTGGGTAGTGCCACTTCTGACCCTGGTTTAAAGGTAGAAATATGTAATTCACACTGAAGTTCTATCACATTCCTAAAACTCAGCTGTAAATCACAGGTCAGAATGCAGAGTGAGTGTGGTTTATCTGCCTTCCACTTGCCAGGAGTTAAGGTTGTATATGGAAAAAAAAAATTGCAAGGGTGTGACTTGGATTATAAAAATCACACTTTTAATTCTATTGAAACATTATTTAAAAAAACAAACTCTCTCCTTTGTTCTTAAAATTGACCAAATTTGTATAGATAGCACATTCTTGAACTGTCTGTTCATTTCAGTTATACAACAGAGAATGAGCAATTTATGGTCAGTGTAGCAAACACAGCAAAGGTATTGATGTGGGGTGGGATGGGGAATTTTGCTGCTGTGACCTCATCTGTACAATTGCGGAAGAACATCTAGCCTGCCTCTGCTACCTTCTTAAAGTCCCCTCTCCTGTTCCCTGGCATCCCCCTCTCCTTTCTTTCAGGAACCCAGTGTCTTCTAATATAGGATGGAAGGAATGAGCTCCATCCATCAGTTGTCCTCATTTTCCATAAAACAAACAAACAAAAGAGCTCAACGTGTCTAAAACTGAGTTTATCTTTGCCCCTCCTCCTGTGTTTTCTATCTCAGTGGATGGGCACAAGCATCTACCAAGCATAAAGCTATGAAAGGGAGAGTCATCCCAGACTTCTCCGTCTTTACCTTCATATTCAATCAGTTGCTGAGTCCTAATTCCACCTCCTCTTCCTATCTTCTGACTCCTTTTCTGTTTTCCCACACTTGTCTTTTGATATCCTCCCTCACATCTCCTGCCATATGCTTCTTAAGCTGTTCCCAGTCCTGGTACCCCCAACTCTGTATCAGCCAAGTGATTCTTCACATACCAATTTCCTGTGATTTTTTTGCCCTCCCCTATTTCCTCTTGGACCATTGTTTTCTTCTTTGTTCTCCTATTGCACCCTACCGTACATCAGAAAAGTAAGGATTGGATTTTGTAGCACTTGTTATTGACTTATCTTTCTTCCTCACTGGCTGGCGTTCTGAAATCAGAGACATTTTCCTATTCCTCTGCCTGTCTTTAGTGCTGAGCACAGACAAGCTTCTTATTAAGTGTTAGGTGAGTACATTGTTGGACTTGGGCATTATAAAAGAGAAACTTGTGAGCTCAATTGATGAGCTGGGTGGGGAACATGTTCCTGACTTTAACATATTGCTTGACCCTGGTGGGCTGCCCATAAATTCCTGTGGAATTCTGTTGAATACTGAAGCAGGGAGGCTTTCCCACCCTGCATAATACTCCTTCCTCCCTGATTCCATTAGGCGAGAGAATGGTCATCAGCAGTGAAGAAATACTAAGGTTCGGTTTGCTGGGTCCTATTATATATATATAACATGACAGAGCAGTAATAAGTCAGGGAGCCCAACTAGCTGATTGATGTCTAACCTGTACAACTGTCATCTCTGCAGAAGGTCCAAAAAGTTACTTCAAAACTTTAACTCATTCCAAAGTCTACTTCTCTTTAACAAATTTAATTAATGTATCAATGGTTCTCTATTAAATGCTCCTTGTGTTTAAAGGGATTAGTAATATTTAAACAGAATAAGCTTTAAATACGATATAGGAACACAAAAAGAACTATTCAATAAATATCACTAGGGTATTTGGCTAATCATTTGTGAAAAGAGTAATTTTTGAGATTACTTTATTAAATATTTCAATTTAATGTATAATAATAGGAGAAAACTAAGGTAAGTGTTTATCATAGAAAGTCAGAGAAATCATGGATGTGAAGCCAATGAAGAAAGCAGCTCACTATGCAAATTCTAAAACTTCTCTGTATCTGCTAAACACAACCACAGTATATAAACGCAGATACTGTATTTTATAGATTTCAGATATTGATTGAATGATGCAACATTATAAGTATCAATGAGAAAGAAAAGAATGCCACTAGTCTAACTATGGTAAACCATAAATTGTAATATATAACTAGATTATGAAGATGTTAAAATGTGAAGGAAAAATGTGCCTCTTGGAATCCACAAAGTATAATAGCAAACTAGAAAAAAATATCATAGAAAAATGTCATCTGCTCACCTCTACTGGGAATGTGATTCTGTACACTATTTTAGCAGTTATATGCCAAAAAGATTAAAATATGCACCCTTTGGACCAAAGTTTTATTTCTTGAATTTGTGCTGAGGAAATAATCAAGAATGCATAGAAAGATTAAGCTACATATTTGTTCACTGCCATAATATTATTACAGAACTTTCTCCTTAGTTCAGCTAAAAGCAGGCTCTTGTCACACACGACTAGGAAGGATTAGGCTCGCGGACACATAGAAGGGTGAGGAAAACGGAATTTATTGGCGAAGAGGAAAAAGGAAAACGAACTCTCAGCAAAGTAAGAGAGAGTCCTGCTGGCAGGTTTTCTGCTTCACAAATTGAATCCCAGGTCACCACAGGAGCTGGACAGCAAGCTCCTCCCCTGCATAAGGCGGGAATACTCTGTGGCTCCACCCATTTCCCCCAGGGCACAAGTTGGGCTCCAGTCCACTGTGGGCATGCCCAGACAAGCCCTGGGCAGGTTCCCTCATCTACATAAAAGCTTCTGATGTAAACACTTGTGAGGCGGGTTGGAGATTCTCTGGGGACCCCTTTTTATCAGCGTAGGCATTTGGCTGTCTCAATATTTATAAAACCGAAATATTGGGAAATGCACAGAAATCAGTGATTAGTTGAATTAATTATAGCATCTCCATGTCAGGGCACTATCCTTGCTATTTAAAAATAATGCTCTAGATGAAGAGTAATTGGCCTTGGGAAGATCTTCACTGCATGTTTTAGTTCCAAGATTTTTTCTAAGAAAATATCCATAGTCATAGATATATAGATATGCATACACAGAACAAAATTTGGAACTAAATTTATATTAGAGGTAGTTACTGAGAATGATACATAATGAGAAGTATATTCTCTGCTTTTTCTTTATATACATATTTTAGTTTTTAAAAATTACTGTCTATAATAGCACAATAATGAAAAGTTATTTTCTATTTAAAATGAAAGATATGTCTTTAATAAATAGCTTAGATTGACACAGTCAAGGGAGAATGCCAATGAAAACGTTTTTGAAATAAAAATAGAAACTGTGCCCTCGATTTTGGTCATTTGTATCAAATCATATTTCATGCAAAGCAATAAGCATTCTGGTATAAAAACTAGCATCCTCCATTTTATCACTGTGTTGATTAATAACAAATCAGGTTTCTATTTGTGTCTCACATGTGTATTAAGACTCTATCCTCTGCAACCAAATCCAACAAAATCTTGTGAAAAATTTCAGAAACAATGTTTGAGAAGTAACCCGGGACTTAAAAATGAATGAATATGCCATGTAACCTGACCTTGAGTGTCATATTTTAACATCTGTTTTTCATGTTGGGATACTTATTTGAGATTTGATATTATTAAGTAACGAGGAAAATATCTTACTGTTTCCATAGGTAACAGGGCAATAACTTGAGACTGACGGATTGGCATGCTTTGTCTATATAATGTAATTCAAATAAAGTCGTAACATTTTGGCTATGGCTCATATGTCAAGCATTTATACATTTTTTTTTTGTCTGATAAATGAACTGCTAGCCTTTCTGGCTGGTTAATAATAGTCCAATAAAAAGGGAGAAAAATGCTCTTAACCTTCCATTTAATATTACTATCAGCAGTTTGGAGATTTAGGTATATATGTAAACATTTAAAAATGATTTTGCAGTGACATTTTTCTCAGAAAAAGAACTTTTAATATTTTAAATAGTGCTTACTGAAATGGATTCCACATACTTGTGTCTGAGCCAGTGTCCACACTATTGCCACAAACTCTAGGAACAAATTTTTATGTATCAGATTTTATGCAAATATTTATTTATTATCTTTTTCCCATAGAGTATGTGATATAAAAATTTAAAAGCCAATATGAATGTAGACCACTTTGAAAAGGTAACTGAATATAGTTCCCTAAGGAATTAAGACCAATTTGGAGATTTCATATGTAACATTCCTAAAATACAAATTGCATCATTTTATTCTATGTTTAAACTTTTTAGTATCTCTTCATTGTCCTTAAGATAAAGCCCAATGCCCTGACATAGCTTTTGATGCCATATGTGATCTGGCACCTGCCATTCTTCCTGGGTTCATCTTTTATATGAAACTCCTTTCATCCTTCAGAGAATTGAACATGTCCTGCTTTCTGGTAGATAGGCCTTTGCACATGCTGGTTTTTTTTTTTTTTTCTGAAACGGCCCATTCTTTTCCTTTCCCTATTTCTCAGTCCTCTATATCCCAGTCTTTTTCGCATTCAGTTCCAGGCTCTAATCATCTCCAACTTATTGTGATTATTCTTTAAGTCTCCTGCTTTTTTAGCTGCTGGTGTATACATCACATCAGCTTTCCCATCCCTGACCGTGATCTCCCTTAGGGACTTTCAGTTGAGCTCGTGGTTCCCACGTTGGATTCTTTGGCATTATACCCAGCTGGAGCCAGCCCCGGAGAGCCACATGCCAGGGGGCCTTAAAACCTGTGGGACTTCTGCAAGCCACCAACTCAAGAACAGCAAAACTGAAAACCAGGCAAAAGTCCACAACAGAAAAATCAAAAGCAGAATGAGGTTGAGAAGTGAGTCCACACAGAGAGGCAATGAAGCTGCTGAAATAAAGGTGCATAAGGGAAAAGACAGGAGTGTGGAGAGCTCAAGTGAGACATCAGTAGTAGGCAGAGCACATACAATTCTGTTTTGTTTTATTTTTGAGACTCCGTCTCACTCTTTCACTGAGGCTGGTGTGCAGTGGCATGATCTTGGCTCACCGCAACCTCTGCCTCCCAGGTTCAAGTGATTCTCCTCCGTCAGCCTCCTGAGTAGCTGGGATTACAGGTGTCTGCCAACACATCTGACCAATTTTTGTATTTTTAGTAGAGACCATGTTGGCCAGGCTGGTCTTGATCTCCTCACCTCAAGTGATCCACTTGCCTTGGCCTCCCAAAGTACTGGAATTACAGGCGTGAGCCAGCACACCAGTCTGTGAGCACATGTAATTCTGGTATAACAGTCATAAACCTGGATTCTAGGCCCCTCACTGCCAGACCTTGGGTAAGTCACTTAATCTTATGTTATTTTAGAGTCACACGACCTTGTTTAAGTCACAAACTCCCTGGTCCTGAGTATTCTTATCTATCAACTGAGGAATTTGTGTTAGATCTGTATTTGTCAAAAGGCGCATAAATGTCAAGAGGTACAAGGCGGGGGGGGTTCACAAAGCTATGGCATAAAAATGCCACATCTTGGATTAATTTTATGTAAGAGAACAATTTTAAACATTTTAATCCAGAGAAGAATGGAGATGCTGTGGATCAAATGCAAAATTTGAACCATTTTAGCATGAAGCATGAGAAATACAAAGAAATTTTATTCATGGTCAGGCCACTAGGCTTTTCCCCAAAATGTATATGAAGTCTCTGTTCACTCATCTCCAGGATTTGGGGCCCTTCAGTGGTAATGTATGAGAAAGAATGACTACAGTATTACTCAGACTCTTTCCGTCTTAAACAAGAAATTAAAAAAAAATAAGATTAGTGTAGTGTGTTAAATATGATGTTTACTAATAACAGTATTCTGTCTCTTTAAGTAAAATAGTAACCTTTAGATGGCCAGATGTCACTCTGTGTCATGTTTTTGCTCCTCAAGTGTATATATGTTGTGATAAAATGCATCCCTTACATATCATCTTTGAATGAGACTAAAAGATGCATGATGTTTTGACAACATGAAGAAAGCTTTACAGCATGTTACATATAGAAGATTTTAAAACACTGAGCTATATTTTCTCTATGTATTTCTAGGTTCTACCTGGATTTGTAAGAGTCAGGTTATTTTTCCTGGCCTTTATGAAACTTATTTTCCAAAAGCACATACGGTTAATTTTTCGAAATATTCCAACATTGAGGAAACAAAGTCTGGTGATGGTAATGGGAATTTATGATGTGCCCACTCCAGTGACTTGTTCATGCAAAAGCCTTAAGTAAGCAGGTTCTGGAGCCAGCCTGTAGCAGCTCTCTTCACTTTGAGAATGTGTTAATGGATTAAAGCAGAACCCAAATAGTCCACTATCTGCCTGTTGCTGTGTAAATGAGAACCCCCTTGATTTTTTTTTAAAGGAGGGATGAGTGTAAATCTCAATCCTGGGAGGTAACCATATTAGCATGAAACAGCTCCCATTTCATGCTATGCCTCATTCAAGTGATGATCATTCAAGTTGCATTTTATTTTTCATCTCCTGAGAGTTATTATGAACTTTCTTTACTGAGTGTTATATTTAAGCCTTTTGAATAGTTTGCTGTCTGCAGCAGTGGCAGCAGATAAGGAATGCTCTCAGAGGATCTCACTGTGAGACATAATGGTGAAATGCTGCAATGCATGGAATTTTATTTGGGACTGCAATTTAATAAATGATGGACTATCTCTAGGTCAAATCTAGTCCAGATCAGTCACTACCATCTGTCACCATGCTGCAGCCAACTGGCAGCTGGTTGGTGGCCATTATGAAATCCATTAGTAATTTCAGTTCATTTCTTAATTGATGGACATACTTACGCACAGAACATTCCATAATTGACCATTTTCTTAAGTGGCTTCATTCTGTTCCTGTTTTAGGATGGACATTCTTTACCTCTGAGGAATATGTCTTCTAGTTTGCAGTTGCTACAGTGGGGGATAAAGTTTCTTCTATCTCTGTTTATGCATATGTGTACAATCTGTGAAGGGATGGTAGCTTTGAAATTTCATTTTACATAGCTTAAAATTGAAAATATGATTCCCAATGAGACTCTTAGAGTTGGACACATTTCAAGAATGTCCTTTCATAGGAGATTTTAGCATTGCATCCATATATTCTGGTCCCAGATGAAAGAAGGTCTTATAGAAACTTTCAACCAAAGGAAGAAAACCTATCCTTTTAAATATGAGGAAAGCTGGCCTGTGTTTGGACCATTCTCCCAGTAAGTTTTTTTTTTTAAACAGTTTTGAATGATTTCATCCACCACAAATTGACAGAGCAGAGGACCTCCTCTTTTGGAGTTGCCAACAAGCACATTTTGCTACCAGTAAATTCTCCTAAATAATAAGTATGATGAATAACAACCAATTGGGGGAAAAATTTTCAGCATAAAAAAGGCTGACAGCTGTGAAAACAAAGCAAGCATGCAGCTCTTCAATTTAAAGAAATCCTTGCTCACGCTTATACTATAACGTAAGGGAGTCTTTTGGCAGAGTCATATTTTGCTCTATTTTTACATAATAAATACACATATAATCAAGTGAAAATAGACCTTGGTGGAGTGCTCAGCCATTCCCTTGCTGTGACGATATAGCTCATTTAAATGCTCCTTGGGAATGTTGGCTCATTCAATGAGAAAACAGTCAGTTTTAGACCAAATATAGTCAATTCCAAAAAGCATTCAAGCCAGTTGCATGAAAATGAACTTTTTTGCTACTCCACTGGCTGGTTTCAAATCACACTGGCCCAGACAGAAAATGGAGTAAGCATTCTAAAACCACATGGTTTATCCACTATAGCTTTATTTTATTTTATTACTTTTTACTGATAAATAATAGTTATACATATTTTGGGAAATACATTTTAATATAATGTTCAATACTTATCTGTTTCTTCTTTAAGCTAAATTACCATATTGCTACTTCCGTTGTCTTATCATATCTTCAAATTGCCCCTTTAAGGTGAAATATTTTTTTTCTTGGTCAAGAAAATGTCTGTGTGACACATTGAAGTGATATCCTTCAATCTGATAACATTATTTATAAACCCATAAATCATAAACAACATCTGTACTCTCAAGTTATGTTTGCCATCTGAAATGAATCTACCAATAGTGCAGTGTAAGTGATTTGCTTCCGAGATCAGCTAGCTTGGAATCCAAATACAGAAAACAAACTGGCAGAGTTTTCATGAACATTTTTTACAGGACTATTGAAACTTCTACTTAACTAAAATGACAAAGTGCTTCCAAAGCTTTGTGCTCTGTGAAACTGGAGGTCATACTGTTTCATAAGCACACCAGATGCCTTTACATGAGGCTGGACCTTAGGCATTCAACTGGCTCTGTATACACAATCTTCAATTTTAGCAGGAGATAAATGAAGTAGAATCTTGGTCCCACCATTTCTTTGTGACCTTTGAAAGTGACTTGACTTCTCTGATTTGAGTTTCCTCAGCAGTTGACACAGGTTTGAAAGGAGATGATGGCTGTGGGAGTGGCTGGTTCTGTGCTCACCCTAGTGGTGTTTAGCGGTGTTCTCTTTCTCTGTATCTTTCCCTATCCAGCAGGTGTAGGGGCTGTGGCTTTTTCTTTCCATTTCACATTTATTTGCAGAAATATAGAAAATGCATGGATTCCTTAACTGGTGATGGAGCAGATGACTGCTTTGCCTCTGGAATATTTTGTTTCCTTGAAGTCCCAATTCTCTAAAGGAGAATGAGGTTTACTCTGACTTGACTGGAACAACTTCTGCTACTAATTCCTTGTAATGGACTCCTCTTTGTAATGGAATCACTTATGTGATTCTGACTTCCAATTAAATCACAAAACCAAAAGAAATCTCTAATTTGTTTTTAAGACTAACTTTTTGGCAAAAAAACCAAAACTATTACTTTCCCAGAAACACTAGAATTTCTTATTTTTCGTGCTACATCCCATTAATTCAGACACATATTGAAAATATTCAGCCCTTAACCACTGTATATCACAATTGTCTGCTTACTGTCTGCATCTTCATGATACGAGATATTGTTCACCTCTATCACCAGTTCCTACCACCTAACAGGTCCTTGGAAACTGCTGGTTGAATCAACAAATGGATCAATATTTATGTACTTCCTGCCTATTTCTCAAAAGGATTCAAGGCAGTTTATAAGAAACACATGTGAAACAGAGCAATACAATTAAGATCAGAAAAAGGAGACCAGACACCATGTGAAGAAAATGAAAAGATATTTATGCTGAAGACCAAGGCCTGGTATGAGATCATTTGAGAACTAGACTTAACTCTAAATTAAGGCAAAAAATGAGCACATGATTGCCTATACTGTTCCCTTAATGGGAGAAATAAAACATACAAGGGGAATTTCTTCACATGGGGGCACTAGCAAGTAGGAGGATATTACAAATGACCATTGCCACATCTGACCCTATTGTGTCTATGTGGCATTCTTGGTCATTTCTGTCTCTTATTAAGATGGTCTGGGGTTAAATGTAATGTCCTGGAATCTGAGATCTAAGCGCAGCTAGTGGTTTCCTGTTCTCTCTTCTGAAGTCAGTACAGTGCAATTTGGATGTGTATTATATGAAGGTTTTTATATATAATACATATTTTAAATATACATGTACATATAAATATACACATATAAGTTACATATGTATATTTATCTCATGTATGAAAGCTACATTTCTATTGGAACCAACTCTATATCCTTTATTTTTTAAAAAGTCAAATTAGAAACAGATAAAACTTTAACAAACATTGCTATTTAAGGTTTGAGGAAACAAAAAGGAAATTCCTTTTAAACATCTATTCTGCCACTGTAGAAGGAGCCTTTGATGCATTTGCCAGTAGGCCATTTTTATAGCCATGTAAAAGCTCTAAAAGTACTCAGAACAGTTGAGAGTTAGAAATGCTGGACAGGAAGAGTGCTTGCTGAGACATGACCTGTCGTGGAGCTCCTTCCAGATCCTGTTCCCCACTTCTCATTGCAGCCTAGTCTTGCTTTCCTTTCCCAGGACTTACACAACTGGTCGGAGTCTCAAGCAGTTATAGAATGTAGAATTTTGCCATTCAAGATGAGTTTTGGCAGCATCAGCATCACCTGTAGTCTCAGGAATGCAGAACTCCTAAGCCAATTCTACAGAGGATTCTTATGCATTGCTAGTGTGCCAAGCAGTAACCGAGAGGACTCTTCATTTTGAATGAATAAATGAAAAATGTGAGACCTTCTTTCTTTAGAGTATACTTTTATGATATGCATTATCTGAAACTATCTTCTTAGAATCCTGATATCCAAATGACATGATGGGTTTTCTGTTCTGGCTTAGAACCCTTGCCCACTTTTAATCTTTTGAGTTTCTGTGTGCTCGTATTTCCTTTTAAAGTTTCTCCTTCTAGAAGAAACCCTACTATTATGAAGGTGGCCAACATAACATGTGAAGGGTCATAAAAGACATTGAGCAGTAGAGACTTCTACTTTCCATTTTTTTTTCTTTTCACTCTCTTTTAACTATTCAAACCCACCAGTACATTTGTCCCCTTGCTAGGCTCATATGCTTCCTCCTAAAGGCTAATTTCTTGAAACCCCATAATTAATTGTTTATACCTACCTTAAAATCCTGTTTCTTAGCAGAGTTAATACAAATCTGTGATTCCCAGAATCACTGTGTTCTTGATGAAAATCCTAGACTCTTTTTATGGAGAAATCAGATTTTTCCTATTTATCTTGCCTCAAACCCTTTTATAGCGTTGATTTTTAAGGATATATATATTTTTTAGACAGGGAACCCAACAGAAAGAGTAAGAGTAAAGAACTTTATAGAGAGGGACAGCAAGCAGCTCCTAGTGAAGTATTAGAGAATCTTGCAATCAGGAAGGCAGTCAGTAGAAGATAATATACAATGAGTGTCAAGAGTTTTGGCCCTGGCACCGGGCAGCCACAAGTCAGGAAATGACCCATATAAATCCTCAGCATGTAATAAATACTCACCTAATATTAGCAATTACAGTTAACCCTTGAACAATGTGGGGATTAGGTTCCCACTCAGGAACGGTGTCAAGACCCCTAATCCCCACACTGTAATACTTGGATTCCCCAAATATTACTAGCCTACTATTGACTGGAAGCCTTACCAATAACCAACAATTACTAACACATATTTTATTTATTATATATATTATATACTGTATTCTTACTAAACAATAAAGTAAGCTAGAGGAAGAAATGTTATTAAGAAAATCCTAAGGAAGAGAAAATATATTTACTATTCATTAAGTGGGAGTGGATTATCATAAAGGTCTTCATTTTCAGCATCTCCACATTGAATAGGCTGATGGGGAGAAGAAAGGAGGGGTTGTTCTTGCTGTCTCAGGAATGGCAGAGGCAGAAGAAAACCCATGCCTAAGTGGAACCGGGCAGTTCAAACCTATGTTATGCAAGCGTTAACCGTATCACTTAAAATGTACTAACTTGCACACTTCAGATACTTAACACTGTCTTAGGTGTTTATAAAGGCCAATATCTTATATTTTAGTGTAATCACACATGAAGAGATATTACATTTGGAGTGGAGTGGAAGAAAACTGAGGCACCACAATCGAATTGCCAGGTCTATTTTGGGAGGGCATTGACAATGGATTGGCTTACCGCCACCGTGAGGACACCTGCTGTACTTGACTACACAGGTGCTACTTGGAATAGGAATTTTCTTGGGAGGAACAAGTGTGATCATCAGGGAAGGAGTTAGTACTCATAGCCAAAGGACTGTGCACTGAGACAATGAAGAGTGATACATAAACAAGGCACAACACTCACATGGCAGGAGAAAGATGAATGGGGTACTTAAGCAGAGCTCTCGAGACAGAGTAGTGTGTGATTGAAAAGGCTACACTGACTATGTATATGGTGTTTGGAGAAACAGGTGAGGTCCCCATGGGCTGTCAAATAATGAATAATATATTAGTAGAATGGTATCTGTGTTATTACTAGTGACGCCTCTGCTCACTGTTAGCTAAGGCAGTTACTTTTTCTCTATATGAGGATTTCTTGACCTGTGAGATTTCCTTTTTTGCCTTTCACAGTACACTTTTCAATGTTATATACAAAGGTGTCATGATTTCTTTAACAGGAAATCTATTATTATTGTCCCCTGGAAGTTATTCTTCAGCTTATCCAAGGTATACAATTCACTTTTGCATTTCTAAGTCACAGTTGTTGATTCCCTAGTCTCAGTTGATATAAAGCTGTAGCATTTTGGAAACTGTTTGCCAAGCATCTTTCTTCATCCTCAGCAGTGGAATCTAGTCCCTTGGACCATTCTCCTCTCTTGTAAGCAATTTTTATTTAGTCAAGTTCCAAGGCCTTTATAGTTTTTTTATGATACACCTTTATTTATTGAAAAATGAAGACTATTCCACCTAAAACTTTGTTGTGTACTTCATGTCTGATATCTGTGCTGAGGCTTGGCGAGAAATAACTATATCTCACCATATATAGGCGTAATTTCTTCCAAATTAGCCATCCAGTTCAGATTAGAACTGAGTTTTTCAAACTTTGGTCTTTGATAAACAATGTACCTGTTGATTTAATATCACCTTTTTGTCTAATTCTGGATGCATAGGTCATAAAGTTGAAATGTTTAGTTACTACGTGCAGAAGAGAATTTTGCCACCCTTGGAAAACGCTGTAGTTCTAGAGCCTATTAAGAAAGAAGTGAGTTAATTTTCTTTCATTTTTCCCTCTTAATATCGGGGATTATTTTATTCATACAAAATTACATTATTCATTTTTACTTAGTAACTTTCTCATGTTGTTAAACAACTTCGTGAACATAATTTTACTATTTACTCAATGTTCTAGCATGTATCTGTGCTATTATTTATTTATTATTCCACTTTTAGATAGGTTCTTATCAATTAGGTAAGGCTACAAGTATTCTGAGATGAGCATTTTTAGGTATAAGGTTTTATTCTTTGTTAAAATTATCTCCATGATACAGATGAAGAGTGTTAGGATTGTTTAGTCAAAGAGTATTTGTAAAGTTCTTTAGTCAAAGAGTATTTTATATTCACTAAACCTTTTATATAAATTTATACCTTTACCTTCAAGGTGAAAATTTTATGTCTCCTTTCACCTTTGAAAGTTATATCCTTATTAAGAATATGCATATTTAGGCCAGGCACAGTGGCTCACACCTGTAATCCCAGCACTTTGGGAGGCTTAGATGGGCAGATCACCTGAAGTCAGGAGTTCGAAACCAGCCTGGCTAACATGGTGATATCCTGTCTCTGCTAAAAATACAAAATCAGCCAGGCATGGTGGTGGGTACCTGTAATTCCAGCTACTTGGGAGGCTGAGGCAGGAGAATCGCTTGAACTGGGAAGGCAGAGGTTACAGTGAGCCAAGATCACATCATTCACTCCAGCCTGGGTGACAGAGTGCAATTCTGTCTCAAAAAAAAAAAAAGAAAAAAAAGAAAGAATATACATATTTATATGTTATAAAATAGATGGTGTTTTATTGTTGTTTTAGGATAGCTTTTCTTCAATTACACATAGTTGTATAGGACTAAATTGGAACTGAACAAAAGGAGGAGTTTCCTGAAATTTCTATCTATGGGAAATGAAGGCTTTATGATTTGTCTGAACATATAGATTTTTTATCTTACGTAAGTGATACAGAAGACCTCAGAATATAGTTCTCTCACTACAGTGCTGTCCTATAGGTCCAGTCTGGGGGAGTGGCTACATAAAGGAGACTTCTTGATGAAGAAGGCTTTATATAACAAAACAATAACAATAACTATAATTGTAGTAACAATAATCTCAGCTAAATTTATTTAATGTTGTATGCCAAATACTCCTCAGTGTTTTGTAAGTCATATAATCATCTCAGTATCCTTGGAAGCAGGTTAAAATTCCTATTTACATATAATTAAACCATCTGACAAGTAACTGAGCTAGAATTTTAATCAGTAAAGTCTGACTCTAGAGCCTACAGTCAGACGCTATACTATGATGCTATTACTTTCTCTTTTGGTGGGATCCAAAGTGAAATTCATTCATACTTAACTTGAGACCGTAATACCTAATATTAGTTATACCAAGTCAAACCAAATTTATCAGTGCTTGTTGCGTGCCAAGTAGTGGATCAGTACTCAACATTTTTGTTTGTTTGTTTTAGCCAGTGCATGTTAATACTTGTATATATCAGGTACTGTGCTAGAGGGTAGGGATATAAAGGTCAGTGAGCATGGCCCCTTTTCTTAAGGACTATATGTCCACAGATTATTAGAAACCAACATAATAAATTCTACAATGTGTGTAGCATTAGAAGAGGAAGCACAGAAGTTGCTCTGAGCTGACCAAATAAAACTTCACTAAAGTAGTGGCATTTAAGTAGAGTCTTGTAGGACACATGTTTGCAAAGAAGATAATATTGCAGATGTGGTAGTGGTGGTGGGGGAGTGGAAGCATATTCAAAATCCAGAAGATTTTTGAAAGAGTGTGCTGTTCAGGAATCTCTAAGTGTCTGATGTTGTGTTTGGGTGAGATGAGATGAGGAAGATAGTCCAGGGTAGGAATATGAGGGCCTTTGGTCCATGCTAAATTTTGGTCCTTATCTTCTAGACCAAAAGTCACAGGTCAGATATTATCAGATGCTAGGCAAATAAAATCGGTGAGTGAATCAGACTGGGTAACCAGCAGAGAGAGTGGTGGGGACTATGGAAAGTAGGAAAACACATCCCACTGCTAAAGAGAAGCACTGCCTCTTAGCTCATGTAGATTGTATCCAAGGTTCTGGTTGCATGAAATTTTTTTTTTCATGGAAATTCACAAATCCAGGTTTGTATGTAAAATCTCCACATTTTCAATCTTGGCAATTAAGATGGAAAATGATGATAAAACACTGTGCAAGCCAGGGAAAATATAAAAGATACCCTTGGACTTCTTGGCTGGGTCCTGCTAATACAGAGGGTCTGTGGAAGAACATGAAGCAGGGGAATGACATGGTTGGATTTGAACACTGGAGAGTCCATTTAGATGATATTGATTTTTGTTTGTTTGTTTGTTTTTGTTTTTGAGACCAAGTCTCAGTC
Source organism: Ateles fusciceps (assembly GCA_036589455.1). NCBI lineage: Eukaryota > Metazoa > Chordata > Mammalia > Primates > Atelidae > Ateles > Ateles fusciceps. The sequence goes on along the minus strand of JAZHEH010003329.1, from coordinate 9,083,578 downwards.
TGTTGTCCAGGCTAGAGTGCAGTGGCATGATCTCGGCTCACTGCAACCTCCACCTCCCAGGTTCAAGTGATTCTGCTGCCTCAGCCTCCTGAGTAGCTGGGATTACAGGTGTGCACCACAGGCACAGCTAATTTTGTATTTTTAGTAGAGACAGTGTTTCACCATGTTGACTAGACTGGTCTCAAACTCCTGACCTCAAGTGATCCACTTGCCTCAGCCTCCTGAAGTGCTGGGATTACAGGTATGAGCTACCACGCCCAGTCTATTTTTATTTTTTTTATGACAAACAATAATTATATATATTTCTCACATATGCTGTGATATTTTGAAGTATGCATAAATTATGTAATGGCTCAGTTGAGCTAATTAATATCTGCATTACCTCACATACTTATTTTTTTTGTGGCTGAGAACACTTAAAATCTACTCTGAGTGAGTTTCAAAATGCAATACTTTGTTATTAACTATAATCACCATATTGTATAATAGATCTCTTGAATTTATTTCTCCTAACTGAAATTTTGTGTCCTTTCACCAATATCTCTCCACCACCCTCTCCCTCTGCTCCTGACAACCACCATTCTACTCTCTATTTCTGTAAGTTCAACTTTTCTAGATCTCACATATAAGTGTGATCATGTGATACTTGTCTTTCTATGCCTGGCTTATTTTGCTTAGCATGACGTCCTCCAGATTCATCCATGATGTTGCAAATAACAGGATTACCTTCTTTTTAAGGCTCAGTAGTATTCAATTGTATACATACATACCACTTTTTAAAAATCCGTGCATCCATTGATGGACATCTAATATTGATTCCATATCTTGGTATTGTGAATAATGCTTCAATGAATGGGCAAGTAATAGACTTAGTAAGGATTTTAACTTGACTGAAGGGTAAAGGTGGCAAGTTGTTAGAAAGGGCAAAGTCAAGGAGACTTCCCAGGTGTGAGACAAGGGTAACTGAGTGAATGGAAGTGCCAGTGGTTGGTAGGGAATTTGGGAGGAGCAGGTGTGAGGTAGAGTGATAGTTTTGGGTGGCCCTGTTGGCCTTAAGAGTTTCTCAAGGGCTTTCAGGTGAAAATATTTCAACTCATCTAATTATCTTAAGGCTACATGGTCAATTATAATAGCCCAGTTTTTAAAAGTGCAGAGCCAGAAGTCCAAAGAAGTTAAAAGAATTTTACTAAAGCCCTCTCATCTGATTAGTGGCAGAACCAGAATTGGTAAGTGTTCCTTCTACTAGTCCACGATTATTTTAGATAAGATCAGGATCCTTTGAAATACCTGTTCCTCATCTCCTTATTTTGGTTTCAGAATATTCTCATTTATAGGAAAAAACAGCATTGTCAATTATGCCTGTATACTTGAAGGAAAAACTTGAGAAAGTTAGTATTCAGGAATCCTCCGAAAATAATTACATCTTAGAAATAAACCAAAAGAGTGAGGATAACATGCATCTGCATTTACATGGTGCACACCCGCCCCGGGAATCACCAACCTGTGCCTAAGTTCAGGTTATTTGCATAAACAAATCACTAAAGTGGAAGAAAGATTAATTTGGTGTGAAAGTGATATTTGGTTTTAAGTTTTTCCCAAGTTATTGAGAATGGCAAAACTAGTTCCAAAAGAGTGAAGACTAGGCTGGAAACAATAATATTTCTTTATGAAAATAGTTGCAATAGAATACTATCTGGTTGACTTCATTGTGATTATGTGCTGTTTGAAATATTCCTTTCTGCATGATGTAGCAAGTCTGAGTCTCTTTGGACCATAAGATTGATTCTAGTTTTTAATTATTTTTTTATTTGGAGGGGTTATTTGTTTAGATAGGGGTTCATGAATTAAGCTTAGAATTCTAGCTCCTGATAATCTATGCGGGCGTAACTCGGGAGCTAGTCTACAGTTTGTTTTAGGGCTGCTGTAACAAATTACTACAAACTGGACTGCCTAAGAAAACAGGTATTTATCCTTTTACAGTTCTGGAGGCCAGAAATTAAAAATGAAGGTGTTGGCAGCATTACACTCTCTCTGAAGGCTTTAGGGGAGAATCTATCTTTGCCTCTTCCAGTTTCTGTGGCTATAGGTGTTCCTTGGTTTGTGCCAGCATCACTCCATTCTCTGCTGGCTGGTCACATTGCTACTTCCCCTTCCGTGTATCTGTGACATCTTCCCTTGCCTCTTTTATGAAAACACTTGTGATGGCATTTGGGGCTTACTCCCATAATCCAGGGTAATTGCACCATTTTAAAATCCTTCATTTAATCCCATCTGAAAAGACTCTTTTTCTAAATAGGGTAACACAGTCCACGAGTGGGACTTGAAATCTTTGATGGCCATTATTCAACCTGTTACAGGCAGCATAAGATTGAATTCAAGGACTAGGCAAAGTAAGATGGGCATCTGACATAGGGTTCAACTTCAAGAAATGTCTTTATTGTGAGCAAAAGCACAATGTCCAAACCAGAGTGGCAGTGTCAAGTGTCAAGCCCAAAAGATAAAGCATGGATATGAATAGAAGACACATCACACAGCAGAACTCAGAAGGAAGCACCTCTCCCTGATACTCAAGCAGGGCAGAGGCAAAAACCACTTTTCTGGTTGGGCGTTGAGATGTGATAGTGTTGTGAATATCCATTCTGAAACCGTGTGTCTGTAAGGCAGATTGATGACACCTGATTGAAATTGTGAGCCAGCACGCCTGGTATCTCATCACTTTGGGAGGCTGAGGCAGGTAAATCACTTGAGATCAGGAGTTTGAGACCAGCCAGGCCAGCATGGCGAAACCCTGACTCTACTAAAAAATGCAAAATTAGCCAGGGATAGTGGTGCGTTCCTGTAATCCCAGCTACTCAAGAGGCTGAGGCAGGAGAATTGCTTGAACCCAGGAGGCAGAGGTGAGCTGAAATTGCACTGCTGCACTCTAGTCTGGACCACAGAGCAGATGTCATCTCAAACAAACAAACAAAAAGGAGGAGACCTAGTCCATGATTATTTTAGATAAGATCAGGATCCAGCAGTGAGCCAAATCAGCCGGGAAAACAAATGTGTCTGAGAGAAGCTTAGGCTTGACTCCTGACTGGACTCAAGTCCCTCCATTTTAGTTTCTATGTATTTCCATCTCTACCTTTCTGTCCCACACCTCAACACTAGCAAGCCAGAATTACATATACATGACTCAGGCCTTTCTCCCTGATAACATCTCTTGGCATATCCAAAGGGTCACTTGCCCACAAAGTTATCAGTGACCGTGCTCTGACTTATCAATATTATCTCCCCCAGGCCTGGTCACACAGGCTCCTTCCTAAAATAGTTCTCCTTATCGCCTGGCCTAGAGCAAACATGTATCTATCTGCCTGCAACAAGCAAAGTTTATTTCCCCATCCACACAAATTCCCAGGAAAAGCAAACCAAAATGTAAAATGAAAACACTGAGTTTATTGAATTTTAGAACCACCACCTTAATGTTTTTAAGTCTTAGAAACATGTTAATTATCATAATGGTTCTGACCTTTTTGAACCTGAGCAAATTTTTGGCATAATGAATTAGGTGCCAGGAAGATGTTGTGTTCAGTGTCTGTGTCTTTGGGTAGCCACAGGACTGTCACTTGATTGCCCCCTGTGTGGTTATGGTTCTCTAGAATGGCTGACATAAAGCAAACAAATGATACTGCTTCCTCATGGCAGAGGACTGAGTAATGGGCACATTTATCAACTGCTGCTTGGCCTTGTGGCTGTTCAGATATTGTGCGTGCCACGACATCATTTCCTCTGTGGTTTCCTGATGCTGAAAACCTTTCCTGGTTAAACTTATATCATTACTATATCAAGAGGGATAATGAGTCTTAAACATATTTGGCATATATGACTTAATTAAGAAAATTTGTTAAGGAAGCAGATGTTAATGTTTTGTTACGTCCTTCTTATTCCTGTGGACTTACTAAGGGAAAGCTTTGCTACATCAAGTAAGGAGATGCCTTGTTGCAATTCAATCCCAAAGGAGATTTAATTTCAGTAGAGTTTACAACACACTACCATCAAGGAGACAGAGAGGGAGGTCTCTGTAAAATATTACTTGCATCTTACTATACCTGATTTTCTCAGGTAGCACTTGCACCAACAGAAGAAATGACAAATTGCTAATGGCAATCGTTTGGAATATTCTGTGTCCCCAGTGACTCTTTCTTCTTATGTCTGTGTTGCACCTAGATCAGCAATACTAGAATCTTATTATAGTGGAAAGTTGTACTGAACACTCTAGAGACAGACATAAGTGTGGTAGAAGATCATAGGCTCTGCTGTCAGATAAACACATTTCATCTTAACTTATAATATTATTCAAGTTGTTTTACCTCCCCAAATCTGTGTCTTTATTTATAAAATAGAGATAATAATGGAAAATCTATTTCACCGGGTCTTGGTGCATGCAAATTGCCACCTAGTTATTAGGCAAGTGTCAAGTACAGTCTTCTCACACTCACTCTGTCCTTGTTTTACATTCCGGCTGGTTGGACTGTCCAACCCTGAAAAGTCACACAGAAAACTCTGCCCACTCAGAAAGTCCATGTGCATTTTTTTTGTTGTTATGCTGTATTTTGGTCCAATTGGCTTTTTTCCTCCTTACACTCTTTTGTTACTTTGGTCTCTGCAAAAAAATAGCATTGTTGGCAGACATTAAAGTGATGAGTTCTTGATCAACAAATGAAGAGTAATAAGAAAATGTTTGCCTCAATGGCTTCTGAAGACGATGAAGCATCATTTCATTAATAAAGTAGATAGCTTCTGCCTCTTAGACTGGACTCCCAAGTTCTTGCCTAGAATCTTCAGTCTCTGGGGTAGATCAGGACTAAATCCAGTCAGAAATATATGTATATATATATATATATATATTTAACCTCCTGACCTGTTCTTAGGACTAATCAAAACTCACAGGTTTCCCACTGGGAAACTAGAAAATTCCTAAGAATGAAGGAGTTATTTGGTTCTTACTAAGTGAAGACAGCACACAGAAAATTACTCGCTGACCACCACTTGGAATGGTTCTTTTCACAGGGCTTTGTGGACTGCTGTGCTGGAAGGGAAAGAATGCTTTCTCAACTTGAAAGTTTGTAGTTTGGTTCTGGGATAACTTAATTAAAAGCCCCACTACCAAGAAGGATAGAATTAAAGATGTAAGTCTGGACTTCTAATATCCTGACTTTAAAGTTCAGAAATCACCTTTATATTTCACTGGATTCTATTGTATATCCACTTTTATTTAATAGTTGTTATTTTTCTTGTTTCCTGGGCTACTTAGTCTTGGGAAAGGTTGGAACACCAAATTAAGACTTAAAATGTAGCTTAAAGAGGATACTGTGAGATCTGGAGGACCTGTTTCTGACAATATGGAAGACTGTATGACCGGAGAAATTCTGCCAATAGAAAAATGATTAGAAAACACGCATGCAGAGAAGCAGGCACTAGAACCCGCATTTGCTACTACTCTTTGGCTTAGAACTTGAACTTTAAGTGCCATAAGAAATGAGGCTATAACAAGAATCCTGAAGTCCACACTAGGTGAGAGATAGAATAGAAACTTCAACATAAAGGTTGGACATCCAAAAGTCAGCATTGTCATTGGGTGAACTAGGTAAAAAACAAAACAAAACAAAAAAGAAAGCAGACAAATTTTAAAATCTGCCACTGGAGACTGAAGAAACAAATAGCTATTCTAACCTGTTTTGAATATGGCTCTTTGAATATGGAAATGTATAAAAAGAAAATCTCTCATTTTTCTGGGACTAGGATATGTCCTAGCTACAAATCCACTGTCCTACATATAGGACAGTAATTAATTCTACTTGGGGAGCCCAAAAACCACCAAACAGAAAATTAAGTTTAATATGTTCCTATTTCAGTGGTACCTTTAAGCACTTAGAAAAATAGTATGCAAATCATCTCTGGATTAAGAACAACTGCACAGCAAATTAAATGGTAGATTAGATAGGAGAGAGAATTCATGATCAGATACATAGATCTGAATAAGTTAATTACAACTCAACCCAGAGAGAGACACACACACAGAGGAAATACAAGAGAGGCAGAGACATATAGAGTGCTCACATCTAATATATAGCTAAAATTTGCATTAATTTCATATATATGTAATTTATTATGTATACTTTTGTTCATCAAAACATAATACAAAATAAATAAGAAATAAAGCCATAGTAATTTCAATTCCAGTATTTTCATGTTCCAATGAAGAATTCATATCCAGAATATGTAAAGAACTCATAAATGCTGGCGGCCTGGTGTGGTGGCTCACACCTGCAATCTCAGCACTTTGGGAGGCAAGGCAGGCAGATCACTTAGGGCTGGGAGTTCAAGACCACCAGACAACATGGTGAAACCGCATCTCTACCAAAAATACAAATAATTAGCCAAGTGTGGTGGCACAGGCCTGTAATCCTAGCTACTCAGGAGGCTTGAGGCACAAGAATTGCCTGAACCTGGGAGGGTTCAGTGAACCAAGATCATGCCACTGCACTCCAGCTTGGGTGATAAAGCGATACTCTGTCTCAAAAAAAAAGAAAAGAAAAGAAAAGAAAAAGAAAAAGAAAAATTAAGTCAGTAGAAAAACTTCTTGAATAAGCATTTCACTGAAGAGGAAATGTAAATTATTATTAAGCAGAGAAAATATACTCAACCTGATTAGTAATTAAAGAAATGCAAGTTAAAGCTTTAATAAGATATTATTTCACAGTGATCAGACTGGCAAAACCTAAAAACTCTGATAATATTAAGTTTTGCTGAGATATAAAACAACGGAAAATAACATTCACCACTGGTGGGAATGATCGGTAAATGATTTAGGAAAATTATTTGTCATTACCTAACAAGTGAAGATATATTTAACACTATGCCATACCAAATCTAGCTCTAGAGAAATTGTTGCATGAAGAGATGAGTTAATAGCAGTGTTGTTTGCCATAGTAAAATAGCTAGAAACTACCTAAAAGCAGAATAAGTTAAATTACGGTATATTTGTACAATGGCATACTTCATATAAATGGCCATGATTAGCCTATAGCCTCATGCTTCAGAATGGATGAATCTCAGAAACAATGTTACGAGAAAAAGCAAGTCAGAGAATTGTATGCTTGATTTCATTGAATTAAATGTTATAAATGGGTGAAATCCAGGAGGAAATAGTTGGAGTATATACACACTGATACAAGTAGAAAAAAAGTCAGGAGAATTCTATTTGGGATAGAATAGGAAGGAACTGGGCACACCTGGGACTTTAAACATTTTGGTAGTTATGTTTCTCAGGCTGGGTGTTTGGTGCATGGGTGTTCATTTTATTAGTCTTCATTAAGCTGTATATATGTGTGTGTGTGGAGTGTATGTGTGCATATATAAATATATATGTACATTATATGTATACACACACTATACACACTATGTGCACACACGTTTGTGTAAAACACATACCTTTTACATGAACAATTTTCATAGTTTTTAAAATACCTTTTACATAACCAATTTTCATAGTTTTTCTTAAATTAGAGAAAACAGGAAAAAGGCTATATCATGTGCATGCATGGCAGAATGAAATTTAGTTTCAGTGAATTGTTTCAAAGAAGTAAGAGAATAAAAAAAATGTCAGCTTTTAAATGTGATCTCCATTATCAAAGTCAGCTGTCCTTAACCTTTTTGGCACCAGGGGCCAGTTTCATAGAAGACAGTTTTTCCATACGGAGTTAGGGGGATGGTTTCAGGATGATTCAAGGGCATTACATTTGTCATTAGATCCTCATAAAGAGAGCACAACTGAGATTCCACAAATGCGCAGTTCACAATAGGGTTCCTACTCCTATGAGAATCTAATGCTGCCTCTCAACTGACAGGAGGCGGAGCTCAAGCTGAAATGCTCCTTGCCTATTGCTCACCTCCTGCTGTTTGGGTCGGTTCCTAACACGCCATGGGCCGGTACCAGTTTGCGGACCCCTGATCTAAGTAAAGTTAGGGACTTTCATGTCAATTTGTTTTCATGAAGTTATGTTATTTTTGCATTTTTGAGGGCATAGTTTTCAGAAATAGTTGAATTAACTTTTAAATATATTCACTGCAAGTTTTGCCTTCAGTTATGTAACCTTTCAAATATTATTCCAAAGTTATTTTCCTATTTTGCTAAGGGAATGACTAAATTGCTAACGTTGGAAATAAAATAAAGCATATTACTCTGGTGTTTTTTTGCTTAGTAAGATATTGTGTGTTTTAGAAATGGTTTTCTGAGTATTCCTAAGAAGAGAAATTCTGTAAATGTTTTCTTCAAGTTTAGTAGATTAACTTTACATGTATAAATGTGTGTTCCCATGTTTCTGCTGAATTCCTAGGTCCCTCTTTTTGGCTTTCCTTTATTGATAGTGACCATTATCCTTGCAGAGCTTCTCAGCATGGCCTCTGGAATGTCTTAAAATATGTGCAGTGTAAATGGCAGATTCAAGATCAGCGGGAAGCTACTTTAGAAAACTGAAACAATTGCAAGGCAACACTGGAACTTGATAACTAAGTTCTTAAAAATGACTGTATTTTGGAAATTCAGTAAAACAGTTTTGTGTCTAGAGAACTCTAAGTATTCATTAAAAGCTTAAAACCAAGAGCACTCTACCCATACTTCTATAAAAAGAACTACCTGCAAGGTACTCAGTTAATTTAATTTAACTAAAAAAATTCAGTAAATGTTTATTGAGCATCTACCAGATAGTGCCAGATAACTATCATGGCACTGGGCATATAGCCTGGGACAAAACAGATATTATTATGTATCAATAATGGACCAGTGGTTTCTACTTAATTAGAAAGTTTCCCTTAGGAGGCAATAAGCTTCTTGAGGGCATGACCTTGACATTTCTGTGACCCATTTTTCCTCAGCACTTAACAATGCCTGGCACATTAGTATATATTTAATGCTTATTGTTAATTATCATTCATTACTGTTAGTACATTTAATATGTGTTCAGTGAATGCACCCCAAAGCCACACAGCTTGTACTTGATGGAGCCAGAGTTTGAACCCAGTCTATTGGCAACAGGAAAAACAGTTGCCACTTCTTGTGAGTGCACTCTGCACCAGGGCCTATGCTCAAGGCTTTATGCTCATCATCTTACTTCATTCTTTAGAAAGAGATATTATTATTCTATTTTTACTGACAAGGATTTTGCTTTTATTTTTTTAATTCTTTTAATTTTTTTTTTTTTTTTTTTTTTTTGAAATGGAGTCTTGCTGTGTCACCTAGGCTGGAGTGCAGTAGAGTGATCTCGACTCACTGTAACCTCCGCCTCCTGGGTTCAAGGGTTCTTCTGAGTAGCTGAGATTACAGGCGCACACCACCATGCCTGTCTAATTTTGTTGTTTTTTTTTTTTTTTTTTAGTAGAGATGGTGTTTTGCCGTGTTGGCAAGGCTGGTCTCGAACTCCTGACCTCAGGTGATCCGCCTGCCTTGGCCTCCTAAAGTGCTGGGATTACAGGCATGAGCCACCACGCCTGGCCACTGATGGGGATTCTGAGCCTTAGAGTACTTAAGTGCCTTGCCCAAGATCACCCGCTGGGTCCATCCCCTTCAAATCCTTCCAGTTTTCAAAGCCTAGGTATCCGTGGTGCCAGAGTATCCTCGGCTCCCTGCAATGGTGCAGCTCAGTTTATTAACTACTAGGACCACATGGTGCCGTGTAATCCGTTTGGCTGATTTTCTTTGCCCACTGAAGTGACTAATTTGTTATACAGAATTGACCACATCAGCTAGTTATTTTAATGGTAAATCAAATAATGCTTTTCCTTTTTTTTTTTGTCTCCAACTGCCAAGAACCTGGCTAAATTTGACACACCTAAATTATAGTCCAGGATCAGCCACTTAGTAGTTGTGAAATCTTGGACAAGTGCTTAGTCCCTCTAGGTTTCTAACACCTTATCAGTAGAGATGAAGATAATAATAATTCCTACCTAGTCTGGTTAATGAGAGGATTAAATGAACAAAGCTTTAGCTCCTAACACAATGCCTGACCCTTCAGGAGTTTTGTTGAGTGGCACCTGCTGTTATTACATTTGTCATTGTTGTTTTTAACCTTAACATCTAATTTCAATATTATGTTTGTTCTCTAGTCTTTACTAACCTCCCTGACCTAGGTCATTTAACTTCTTTCTGGATAGGCAGAGTTACTTACTTGCTCCTCACTGGATTTGCTCCTTTGTTAAGGAGCTTAAACTGTGTTATAAAAATTTACATGACTGTCATTAAAAACCTCTCTTATTCTGTACCCTCTCTGCTAATTACATACCTTTTTAATGCAGGTTCATTCATCTTTTTACTGCCAGCTCCTTCATTGTGCCTAGCATATAAGTGCTCTGTGGTGTTTGTTGCATTGAATGAATAGTTCATATCACTATTCACAGTGAATAGATAGGACACTTCTCTTTTGTGTATTATTGCTAATGCCATTGGTGGTATTATTTTGATTTTGATATGTATAAAGACAGTATAGTCTGTACAAATATCATTTGTGTATGTAATTTCATGTCTTTTCTGTGAATATTCCTCTCTCGCTTTCCATAAATATTTTCATGGGCTCTAGAAAGGGTATTGATTTTTATTTTTTGCATTTTTGTCTTGCTAGTCCTATATTACTTTTTTTTTCTTCTGCCATTTCTGCCATAGGACTTTATAAAAAGACTTTCTTACTTTCACTTAAACTTTTATTTCCCACGTTACTTTAAGGTATACATTTTACTCTTTCCCCCCCATCATTAATACATTACCATTTGACTCTGTCATTAGGCTGTCAATCTGTAAAACGCTTGAGAAAGAGAGAGACCTTATTTTAAATAGGCCTGATACTTTGCTAAAGAGGTTGGCGCACTGTCTACAATTCTATTCTTGTCAAGAATAGGCTTTTGAAATTTCAAGGAGAAGAAATGGAATTTAGAAGAGCCATGAAACCATGAAAGACCTAGGAAGGGTAAAATAAGTAAAATGAAGGAGATAACAGTAAAAACGAAAGATATTGCCAAATGAGCAAAATTCAGTACAAAATTCTAGAGAAATTCCCTGCCATATATTGAAATAACTCAATATGCAACAAAGAATGCCCTGAATGGTCAGACCTAGCACCAAGGCGTGAAACACTGTTTAAGGCATGAAAATTTTAAGGGAAATTTTAGCAGTTGATTGTTAGAAAATGAAACATTTTTAAATTGAATTTCTAGGTTAAGGTGATGAGGTTGGGGTGTTGGGGCCAGATGAGAAAAGAACAAGGAAACCTTTAGCTACCATTCTCCAAAAAATGTTATACAAATGGTGGTAACAGGTTGTCCCTTCATTTCCAATGAAGTTTAGAGGAGACAAATATAATCATGTAGCAAAGTTAAGTGTCAAATGTGAAAGGGTAATGAAGCAGGAGAGATTTATGTTAGAATTCAGACAGACTTCCTGGGTTCTGAAATCCTCTAATATGTTACTAAGCAGAGCAGGATTCGCCCCACAAACAAGGCTGGAGAGTTTTCCAAGATTCCAGGTCATTAGGCAGGGTTTCCAGGGGACAGCACTGCTACAGCCCGCATTGTTCTCTGGGATATTCTGACCTGATTCACAAAGAAAGCCTATGGAATCGTATGGACTTCACACTCTATATTAAAAGGTGGGTGGCAACCAAGCAGGGGAATATATCAGTTCCTTCTGAACATGGGGCTCAGACCAGCCCATCTGCCTAATAATTGTATGCATGCTACAGCAAATGAGAAACTGCAGTTAACTTCCTCTGCTGTAAGAAGAATTTACATTTTTGCTTAAAACGGAATGGGTTTCATGCAAAGGCATTGATAAGGTTAAAGTTTCATATTGAAAATATCCTATATAGACAGCAATCAGCATAGGGGTGGAGAAAGTACACTGCTTAAACTGCTTCCGTGGAAAATTTCAATCAACTGTTAGCTTTTGCTTCACAAAACTTTGACATATGTCCCTTGACCTTTACCAACTACCCTTTCACGTTTGACACTTAACGTTTGCTACATGATTAAAATTCAGCGTTAATTAATTTCAGCACTATCAGTTAAGTTATATTTAGCTAAGAACACTCACTTTTGTCTTTCGTGAGTAGCACTGCAGTGTTATTACAAAGAGGTAGTCAGGAGGGCAACAGAGATACGAGGAGAGAAGAATGATTCAGTGTGCAGATAATTGTTTTGAGTGAAATTTAGCTCGGGTATTTTTGTCTCCTGTCCTCAGTAGAACTGAGATTTAGCACCTCCCGTTGGCATTTAGCCCCCACCCCCCACATAGAAGGAAGCTGTGCGGGGCGGGTGCTGAGAATGAGCCACACCAGAATTAAATTATAGCACAATTCTAACACTGGCGAGAATTTTATCTGGCCAGCTCTTGAGTACAAACCTGGTGATCCCAAAAGAGAGAATCTCTGTGTGGTCTGTTATCATCCTCAATGAGGGAGGTTGACATCGTTTAAAGAACATCACCCAAAAAGTGGTAACCATTCCCAAAGAAACCAGTGGCAGCCAGAATATTTAGCCATAGCAAAACTGTAATTCTAAACTTAAAAAGTCACTCATGATGTTGTCTTATTGATGATTTGTTTTATGATATGACAAAAAACTCACCAGAAATGAATAAAACCCAAGAAATTTGAGCTCTTTCTCTGAGTTTTGCAAAGTGAGAAAACATTTTTATTAGTTTCTTTATTCCATGCTCTTTTGCTCTGCAAATACATTATGGTAAGAAGGTAAATATACAAATCTTGCTTTTACCTGAAGCTCAAAATGCTGTAGAACCATTATAACTGCCATTCTTTGGAATGCTGGCATAAAATTGTGGTCTGTAAGATTAATGTGCCACAGAAATACTTCTGTCCTTTAGATGCACATACAGGACAGGAAGAGAGAGGTTCTCTGCTTGGTAGATAGTGCAGGTGAAACACAATTTATATGTAAGATGCCCATAAATGTCTAATTGAGGTTCTAGTAATAGATGTTGGATTCTTTGGGACAGTATACCCAGGTAGCCTTTAATTGTTTTTTTAAAAAAAAAAGAAAAGAAAACTTTTTGCATTTTTATTTGGGTATCACAGAACATTTTGCCTCTAATAATTCAACACTTATGTCCCAGAATTTGGTTCTGTGCCCTCAGCGCATCCACCACCTATAGTTGGAGGGCACTGCAGATTTTGTCTTTTGCCTCCCCCAGGAAAATTTCCAGCCTTCATTTGCCAGGGATTTAAGCTGCTTTATTTCAGTAGTCAAGTGATTCAGCATCAAGTCACATTTCTCTAGTCAGGCACTGATAGAACATCCCTTCACTAGTAACTGGCCTTAGATCTTAATCCCAAGCCAAGGCTACCTTATGTTCTTGATGGCACACTAGATACCTATCTCAGTTCCATTGCATGAGAACATAATCAGGCCTCTGGGATGGTCTCTGGCTTTTTTCTCCAGGATCCTAGAATCCTGTTTCTGAACTCTAGTCTTATGCTTAAGGTTTTTGTTACCATGGAGAACGTTCCTGGTTCAGCTTTCCTGCACGCACCTCTGACCTGGGTCTCCTCTGGGTTTGCTGTCAACTGCTCATTTGCTTGTCACAGCAACCCTGAATCCTTCCACCTCCAGCAGTCACTGAGCCTTCTGGATACTCTGATTTATTCTTCAAAGTGGTCTGACTTCCCATACCTTCTGCTGAACAGATTTCCAGGAGCATGTGTGCCACCCCAGTGTGCTGTTCTGTTCGAGGTCCTGTTTCTTGACCTTGGCCAAGTCCTACCTTGAGATAATGCAGGAAAAGGCTGAGTTTTAATATTAGGGGAGCATCCATAGATGAAAGAGAGGAAATAATCTGCTATATTTAGGAGCAAATAAAAATTTTAAGAGTGGGAAGGTCTTACTGAAATGTTTGCTAGTCTGTGAATCCTCTAGTCTTTTTTGGCTTCATTTGATGTATTATAAGATGAAACATTATTTTTACCTCAAATATTTACTTTCAAATGAAAATTTTAAACATCTCTGTGCTTTGCCATATCTTTCTTTGATGTTGACTGAATAGATGGCTGTAGCATACCTTGCAATTGAAGATGGGTTTATTTTGTAAATTATTTTTCTCTCTGTTTTTGCCTTTTCAGGTATTACACAATGGCCTTGTTATGGAGATGGAGCATCCGACTGTGGGGAAAATTTCCATCCCAGGTCTGAAAAGTTTTGGTAGTTTTCTCTAACACCTTTCTTTATTAATTGTCCCATATACTGTTTACTACACGTAGCTTATGATCTCTCAAACAACTTTCTGAGACATAATCTGAATTTATAATGTTGAGTAAAAGGGGAATCTCAGGGCTACCCTCACAGAAATGTATTCTGAGGCTACAACATTGTGTCTTAGCTCTGAGGAGTGTCAGTTTGCCACGATGACAAAAAATGCTTGCATTTCTTAATTCCATTTTGTGTAATCAGGTGCTCACAAAAGTACATCATGTAATTATCAACAGATTGATAGTAATAGGTATGGCCAATAATAAGAAACAGAGTGTGGTTCATGTGAGAATTTGAAAGAAAGTCTGGCAGGATGTAACTGGAGTCCAAGGAAGGCTACTGACTGTTCAGACCCGGGCATTTTCTTTCAGAACTGTGGTTTAAGGTGTGGATCTTGGCTTTACAGATCAAGAAACTAAATGTTTTCAGTATACCCAGAATAGACTGAATTTTTGTAAGCTGACTCATACTAAACCAACTCACCAGAAACCGCTGCCTAAGCCAAAATGCCAGCTTCTTCACTTGCAGAGGGAGCTCTCTTTTTCAGCAGCCAGTAGCCTCATGCCTACTCTCAGAGCTTCTTCTTAGGTTGTACATTTAAACTGTAGTGAGAGCTTGTGACCATACATTTCCCCCACACAGCCTTCATTTCTCTACTAATCATAATATTACCTTTATCAGATCTGTTGTTTCTCTGTTCCAGGCATTGCTGGAAAACCCACATTCCAGCAATGGAGTTCCACATTATTTGTTCATTGTGTCCATGTTTTCTAGACTATACACAAACCATGCACTTATTTTTTTTCTTCTGATGGAGGTTAATGCAATTAGCCAGGATATAACTTTTGTTATCATTTTTTCCTAACACCATTTCCTGGTAATCATGCTTGGAATTTAGGTATTTCCCAAACTCCTCGGTCACCTCAGTCAGGTGGCATAGAGCGTTTGCCTCTACAGGTATCTGATCTCATTTATTAAAGGACTGTTATTGTTAATTGTATCCTAAATAGAATCTAATTCTAAAATTTTGGGTCAGCTTTATAATAGTCTCCCCGTAACCTACCAGATAGTGACCACTGGCACATGAAAAGAGTAAGAAGAGGGAAGTGTGATGAATAAAGAAAGCTGAAGAGAAAATTCTGATGTTTAAGAACATAAGGAACATTATGCATGGATTAAGGACAGTAACTAAGAGAGCAGTTATAAGCAAATGACAGACATAGGGAAGTGTTATATGGTATAGAAAAGTGGTAGAAAAATGTTGACAAAAGCTAAGAAGTTCATTAGTTCATTCACTCATCTATATTCCTAAGTATATACTATGTGCCAGGTACTGCTTTGGGTCCTAAAAATACAAAAATAAAGCAGATAACTTCACCCCTGGCCACCTGGAGCTGATACCTAATAGAAAGTCAGATGAGACAACAACCAACAAATGTTTCTGTAACTGTAAAGCATGAGTGCAAAGAAAGAAGAATGTGCTGTCATAGAGAATGATAGGGGTCAGGTGGGGCCTTCTGTAGTTTAGGTGATCGAAGAAAGTCTCTCTGAGAGGCTGACTTATAATATGACACTGAAGGGCAAAAAGCGTAGAGGACGAACATTTCCAGCAGAGGAAACAGCACGGGAGAAAACCCCAAGGTGAGAAAGAGTAGGGTGTGTTCTAAGCTAGGATGAAAGGTGGGGAAGTGGGGCAGGAAATGAGACTGGAGAGACAGGGAGAGCCTGGGGGCCCTGCTAAAGTTGGGTTTTCTCTCATTTTAAGCAGGGGGAATAAAATGATACAATTTACAACTCAAAGCAAGGGGTCAGGTTAGGAAGTGATTACAGGAGTTTAGGTGATAGTGTCTTAAATTAGGGTGATGGGAATAGAAATAAAGAGAAGGGGGTAGTCAAAATAAAAAAAATGTAATCATAGTGCTTTGAGTATTAGAAGACTTTAGAAAGCATCTGGTCTAGTACTTCTTGATATTTAAACAGCAAAACTGATTTTCCATATGAAGAATCCATAGCTAACACAGATGGAAGCAGATTTGTACTGATTGATAGGTTAGCACTCATATTGTTTAGCTTTCCTTTCTGCCCACCATGCTGTGGTCTTCCACACATCTCTTCTCAGAAGCCTGGGCCCTGAAGAACAGTTCAAGAACCAATGATCACTTAACCCCGAAAGTTTACAGATGAGGTCATACAGTGGTTGGTATCCCCAACACGGTAGAGAAAGGGTAAGCATTTGAAAGTCAATATGATTGTCAGCATGATAAGGAGGAAAAAAGTGTCAGTGGCCAATCTAGAATGAAGTCATTGGATGTAACCCTCTTTCAATCAATCAGGCATTAATTTGCTGACTTTCATAGTAAATAAATGAAATCTACATCTCAGAAAGAGGGAAATATTCTTTTCAGATTACTAGAAGGGAAGAATATTTCTTTGCTCACTTTAATTTATAAATGTATCAGGTAGCCGTTGTCACAAGAATGCTGTGTAAGAAATAACCTCAAATTCTTAATGGTTTTCAAACATAAGCATTTATTTATGCCATGCACGTGGATTAGCTGGGAGGTTTCATATAGGTTGGGCTCAGCTGGGTAGCTTTGTTTCTAGTTCCAGGGCTGGACAGGGTTAGCTCCTGCCTGTGCTTGGAGTCATTTCCAATCCATGTGTCTCTTCTACTGTTCTGATGGTCACAGCTACAGAACATCAGGGCGAGTAGGAACCACAGTACCACATAAGATGTTGGTGTACAGCTGGCAAACCCTTCTGCCTGCATCTTACTGATTAAAGCAAGTTTTATTTTTTTAATTAATTTTTTTGAGACAGAGTCTCACTCTGTCGCTTAGGCTGGAGTGCAGTGCCACAATCTCAGCTCAGTGCAACCTCCAACTCCCAGGTTCAAGTGATTCTCTTGCCTCAGCCTCCTGAGTAGCTGAGACCACAGGGATGAACCACCACAGCCGGCTGATTTCTGTATTTTCAGTAGAGACGGGGTTTAACCACGTTGGCTAGGCTGGTCTCAAATTCCTGACCTCAGGTGATCCATTCGCCTCAGCCTCCCAAAGTACTGGGGTTACAGATGTAACCCACACCTGGCTAATTTCTATATTTTTAGTAGAGATGGATTTTAACCATGTTGGCCAGGCTGGTCTCCAATTCCTAACCTTTGCTTATCCATTCACCTCAGCCTCCCAAAGTACTGGGATTACAGATGTCAGCCACTGTGCCTGGCCAAAAGCAAGTTTTAGGCTGTACCCGGAAGGGTGGGGGAAATACATGTGACCCTCTCTGAGAGAAATTTCAAAGTTATATGGTAAGGGGAGTGGGCACAGCGAGAAGTAAATAATTGGAGTAAAAAATTCAGTTGATCACAATAGAGTTCTCAGATCTACAGCAATTTCTTTCTTTTTTTTTTTAGTCTCCCTTTGGAAAATTCCATTTTTGTTTAAAGTTTATAGGGCTTAGTCATCTTGTTCTCTTGTATTCTTTCTATAGAATTATCAATATGGGAATTTCCAGATTTGAGATTACATGGATGACTCTAGTTTATGTTTGGAATTAGAATCTGAGTGTTTTTTGAGGGCAGCACATCTGGATTCCTCATGAGAGGGAAATGACAATTCTGCCTATAGATATCAGATAAAAAGAGGCTATTGTATCTCCTGATTCAGTGTATCTCAATAAGAGTCTACATAGGCAGGACAAGTGTTATTAAATGCAAAAGGAATTTATCAGTAAGTAAATTTAAAATTTGTCTGTGGATTCTACTTGTACTTAATTTTATTTATCTATGATAGTTCTGCCTTTCTTTGTTGGGGGATGTCCCCATTGGGAAACTCATAAATGCTTTAGAAATAACTCAGATTTCCTCACAATATCTCAATGTGGTAAGTCTGCCAAAATAAGAAATGCAGGCTAGAATTAAAGGTGACTTTTGCAACACTATTTTCTAGTTAACTAGTGGAGACACATTTTGAATTGCTAAACATAGTTCTATAGATTTACACATACATATCTACATCTTTATGTATACAGTGAAGATGTAGATATGTATTGCATTATTAGCATTAGTAATGCATTATTAGCATTACCATCTTATTAGCATTGAACTTTTTGCAACCAGTACTGAATTTTCTGTATGTCACACTAATTTGTCTGAAGCACTTTCTATTTTAGTCATTACCAGAAACTTGTCTCCTAAAAACAGCAGTAAATCATGTGATATTTATGGAGCCTTCTTTAGAGGTGTATAAATTTACATAGCATTTCTTCAGTTGAGAGCTTATTGATTAATACATTAAAGATACTGGTTAACCCATGTTTAATATACTTTGGGAAAGGATGGGAAATTATTTACCTCTTACAAATCCCTCTTGGCTACTTAAAGAAAATAATTATTTCAGCCATTGAGTACATTGTTTCAATCTTTGTAATCATTACCGTTACTAAAATACAATAAGTAGTATGATCTAAACTATTTCCTTTATTAATTATATCTATTGCAAATACTCCCTTTCATATCATTCTCAATAATCTTCAACCTATACTAAAGAATTAGGAAAGAAATGTAATTTGTGTTTACAGATGACATAGTTAAAGCATGTAAACTAGTTAAGCTCATGAATTATCTCTAAGTATGAGTTTTAGTTATGCTAATGCTATTTTTCTTTATTTAGTATATTATTCATTAAACTACTCTCTCATTGAACTTTAAAGCCTATTATACAGTTAAAAGTGAAGAGAGACAAGGAGAAATGAACTATCAATGGGCTTATAAGTGAGAACAGGTATCATGTGTCTCCTTGCCAGAGTCCAATGTTCTCACGTTTTAAGAGCCCTCAGTGAGGGAGTGGTTGTTAGTTTGAACTCACCGTTAGCTTAATGATAGAAGTGGTGGCATGGTAGGCACAGTGTACTAATTTGCTCTTAATTAATTAATATAACCTATGTTGAGCACTAAAACCTCAAATGTTCCCTCCCCTTCACCCCATAACTACCCTAACTAAATTTACTGTGTCTGGTACACTACATAAGCTCTGGGGAGAAAACTGGACAGGACCAGACCCTCATGGAACTAATGCTTTGCCAGGGAAACAGGCATAAACAATGAACATGGTAAAGTAGATTGAGTGTTTCCTTGGAGAATCAGAGGCTACAGCTCAAGGCTTTGGGAGCACATACCAGGGAAACCTCACCTAGTGTGTGGGCTGAAGAAAGGTTTCTCTGAGGAGGGAAGTGTATGCTTAACCTTCCGTGTGTAACCACACGCAAAAACAGTATCAATGTTGAATCTGTGAGTGGTTTTCCATTTACTGTGATGTGCTACTATAAATATACCTCTGTAACTACTTCAGGTCTCTTTGATGACCTATTTAAATTTGTGTACATTATTGTACATAGAATAAAATGTTTTCACAATAAAATTTGAGCAAACAGTTTTTAATAGATGTAATGATCCTATGATATATCAACGGTGCCAATTAAATTATATAATGTAAAAAAATGCAAACAGATACAGGAACAATGTGAGCGCATGGCACCCTGGAGGAGCAGAGAAAGTGCTCCAGTGGAGAAATAGGAAGGGGGCAAGCTCACAGTGACCCCAGAGAGGGAACCAGAGGCCAGATGAATAAGTTCTAAAATAGAGCTAATAATCACGTTAAATACAAATCAAAAGAATTCAAAGATGTCTATGCTGGGGTCCCTCAGATTCCTACTGTCTGAGGAGTGAGCATAGGACTCAGGAAGTGGAGCTTGAATGGACACTGCTGGTTTAGCAGATGTTCTCATGGATTGATTTTAGGAGTAATTACTATCTCTGTTGAAGACTTTTGTAAAACTCATAGTGTCCTAAATTTTAAACTGTGAAATTGATAGAAATTTGTATTTGTTAATTATAGTAATTTAAAAAAGCACATTAAAGTTGACACCTCAGCATTTCTGCAATGGGAGATTGGCCATTACGTAAACTTCACCTTATTTGTGACTTTAGTGGGAAGATCCTGCATGAGTTATTACTATTCCAAAGGATGGCCAGTTTCCACTAAGCCATTCACAATTTGCATCTTCTTCTTGCAATGACACCAGGCTTTGGCCTTTGAGTCACAGTGGAGCATGCTGTCCTTGCATGTACTGTGGAGGTGCCAAGTTAGCATTGGTGCTGAGCGCCAAACTTCAAAAGATGTCATTGGAATAGAGTTTGATGTGTAGCTGTGCAGTTTCTCACCATAAACTTTTTCAGATACTTCCTGTGAATGTGCATTGCAGTCATTTGATTCTAGCTGCACTTCTGGGAAGTGTTTCAGTGGTGAGTGTGTCTGCGCTGTGGAGGAGAAGCAGTCTTTCATACATGCAAAAGGATTCGAAATTGAATTACTTCTGCCTGCTGGTCCCTTGATCTGTGTTTTTCAGAAAGCAGCTCCAAGTTATTCAATATATTTTTTCCATAGTATTTTAATATTCACATCTGGAACCTGCAGCAATTTTAAACTAGTGGGTGTTGGATGCAGAAATAATAGTCACGACCATGCATTAGTGTAGTTTGAATCAAATTATTAGAATATTGATGTTTGGATTTTAAGGTGATTTTTTATAAGGTTGAATGTACTTCTCTATTTATTATCTGACATTTTATTTCTGAATGTTTTGCAAGATGTTTTGTAACTAATGATCTAAAACACATCTCTGGGTTTGAGATAGTATACCTTCAAAAGCTCCTGGAGGGCAAAAATGTCATAGTTTGAAGTCTAACCAGCACCCTCTATGCCAGCTAGGTACTCAACGTTTTCTGGATGATGATTATAATAGAAAACTATTAAATAATCAAAAACATGATTTATGATTCATTTATTTAGTATTCATTTTTTATTAATGGACTGGCTACCTGCAGCAGCTCTCGGATAATGATTTATTTTACTTATTTAGTTTGTTTTCAGTTTGAAGCCCATATAGTAAATGGAGTAATTGCCTTGTATTTTCCATGTGTTACAATTCTGCCTTTTCTATGATACACAAGACTTTGCCTTACCCTGTTACTTTTAGCTTCTTTCTTCCCTTTAGGTAGAAAATTAGATCATGTTTCTGAAATCACATGTCCTCAAAGTGCAGTTAAATTTCTATAATGGATAACAGCAATGGGGAAAGCTGTCACAAATCTCACTGGGGAAAAAGAAAAATTAAGAGGAACCAAAGTTTCAGCATATATCTCTCCATAAAGTTTAAGTATGCCGATGCTCGTAAGAAATTCTATGTAAAACCAATGTGAGAATGAAAGGTGAGATAAGTTATTTCTTCCAGGTAGAAAGGCCTTTCGGATGACAACAGGAAAAGTGTATAAAGTTTTCATGTTTTGCGTAGTGCATAATCTATCTTCTAGAAAGAGCATACTCCTTTAGGGACCAGGTTAAGCTGCAAAAAGAGGAAAGAGATGAAAGGAAGTTTCTATAGTCTGTCAACAAAATGAGAGAAAGCTGGCAGGAAAGTGAATTTTCAAATAGACTAGCTAGGGTACTTCCCAAAGTCCTCAATTATTTTTTTACCATTATTAAATCCTTAACCCATAGCAAGGTACTGAGAGTGAAATCAATCAGTGTATCTCAGGTGATTTGCCATTGAGTGCCTGCAGTCTTCTCTGGAAGTCCTGTAACAATAAGATGGGATAGTAGACATTGTTACTGTTCTGTGAGAAATGAATAGCACAGTGATTTTTCTTCCTAGAAGAGCAGGGAAGAAACAAAGGACGCGTGAATTGCATCCTCAGGAATGTCTTTCCATCAGGCACCAGAGAAGCTCCCTGAGCCAAGTTACTGTCACTGATACAACTCAGGGATCTCCATCAACTATGCTTATCTGTGGCATGAGGAAGAAATATTTTGTGAGACCTGGGCTTTCATGCTCTGGGAATTCTTGTTTCTGTTAGCTGGGACTTGGAAAGCTGCCAAGAACTCAGTTGTTCCTTTGCAACATATCCTCATCAACCTAGATCCTAGTGGGTTTCCTGATACATGAATGTGTCTAACAGACAAGAAACTCTTATTGCAAATTGGCCCTAAGTTATCAATGATTTCCTGGGGTGCAGAGTAAGTTTTCACTACTAGGAAGTCATATTTATGCTCAAGAATTTTCCTGGGGGAATATTTAATTGGACTTATACATTCTTTGGGATTTTTTCCAATATCTCTATGCAGAACGATCCTTCAGATTAGAAGTATGTTTTAAATAATCTGAGTGGACCACTGAATGTTAACCTGAATATATTAATCAAAACAAAAGCAAAACAAAAATAAAAAGCCACAGGAAGAGTGGAAGGCTAAATGATGGTATACCATTTTTGTGATTGTGTCAGAAGATGTATCAGAAATTTTCATCAGTTCTTGATTGTGTTCCTGGTATATTAGCTGCAGCCAACCTTCATTGAGTGCCCAAAGAAGTCTTTCTGGATCAACTTTAAGTACTGACTCTATTGTGAGCTTTTAGGGAATAAATTAAATTAATTAAATTTAATTAGACATCTAAACTGATTAGAGAAGTAAAAAACATACCTTACAATAGCTAAATACAAAGGTTTTAAAATTATCTTCCAGTTTGGACTTCAATGTCTTGGCTTCAGCTTGAAGAATCAAGAAGTGACATCATCTTTGCCTCCAGGTGGCTTCAGCTAGGAGTGAGTTGCTTGGCTTTGTTGCTGGGTTTATTCATGGCTGGACAGGAAGTCATTTTAATCCTTTCTCAAAGAGGAGTGGCTTTGCTTTCCTTCAGCATTACCAAGAAGGGACTCTGTGCATGAAGAGATAAATTGGGCTAAATCTCATGGAATTTTCTTTTTTAATATCAGACCTTAAGATGTCAAGAAGTATTCTGATTAAGAAGACTTAGTCAGATAAAATATTAATGGAGCAAGCCATCTTTTTACTTAAAAGGATGGTAGTTTAATTTTGACTAAGCACACAATGCACACAATGTTACATTAATATTAAAAAGATGGTGGAGATAAAGAAATGGTAGTAAAGGGGTTAAAGAGAAAGCCTCCAGATGCCTCACTATAATCACTAGAAAATGTACAATATCCCATTTTTCATATCACCCCCAAACCTTCAGGATTTGGGGTCACTGAGCTAGGTCTGTGGGCCTTATTGCTTTCTCCTCAGCTGGAGTGAATCTTATTTGTCCTGTATGTATCAGCTTTATTGAAACCACATCTTCGTGTTTCATATCTTTATCTGGGTATGGCATTAACAGTCAGCGTGTCTCTGGATTCCTCCTTTAAGTAACATGTTCTAACACCACATAGGAAGGGGGCCTGAGGGACCTTGAAATTCTTCCCTAATTTGCCTTTTATCTGAACATTGTGTAAGTCAGAGAGGGCTGTGTGCCCCTTGGAGTGGGTTGCCAATTAGACTAACCTACTTACAACCCTTGTGTCTGTTTGAAGTGTTCCTAAGAGCTCTAAATCCCGAGTTATTTCAAGAAGCCATAGCTTTTCAAACAGTTAAGCAAAAACCAAATTTTAATCGAATTAAAAATGAACAAAATTAATAACAGGACACTTTGGGCATTTGAGGTAGGGATGTGGTGAAATGAAAGTGTACCAAGAAGATGCTGAAGCCACAAAAAGCTAGAGAAGCACTACCCTCCATAGACTTAATGAATATCAGCAACAAACACTAATTCTGCTTTCTCTTTGTTGCTGAGCCTTCAAGTTCATGTGTGACCTTAAATAACTGACTTCAGTTTCTAGTGCCTTGTTTTCTTGTTCTAACAGGATTAGTCTTTTCATCCTTTTAATTTAATGGAAAAATGCACTTCACTGTGCTGCATGTAACTGTATCTTGTGAATAGGTTCTAATGTCATAGTTGCTGTGGAGCATTCAAATTTGAGAGGAGGCAATGTAAGTAAATAAGCATCTGGTTAGTACTTCTGTATATGTGGTATATATATGAATACTTTATGTACATCATTTGTTTCTTCTCCAGGACAATTGAGTAAGCCATATTACTATGTCCATTTTACAGAGAAATGCAGATTCACTGAATGTTGCTACACCAACCAATGTTAGTGCTGCAATTCAAACCCAGCTCTGAGTATATTTTAAATCTATTCTCTTTTCTCTATTTACTATTATCTCCTAAAATTGAGTCAAAAAGGGAAATTGAACTATTGATTTTTTTAACCTTATTTACGTTAGTCTCTAACTGAAAGGCTGCTGGATATATATTTTAAATGTTTTATTTGAAAATCAGTCTGGAAATTTATTTAAATAATATTTATATATTAAGGATATAACGTTAGATTCAGCCTGTCTATTTTGGGATTACCTATTTTAGGATTACATTTCTCTTTTTGCTTTTTACAAAGTTTGTAATTGTGTTTCTATTAAAAAAAAAAAAGAAGGAGCAGGCATCAGAAAATGTATTGTTAGGCCATTTTGATATTCTCAAGATGATATATGTGTAAATGCACCAAAACATGTGGACTACATTTCCCCCTACTTGTACTGTTTTCACACATTAACAGAAATACTTTTTGGAAGGGGAATAAAGGAAACATATTTGGGTTATATATGCAGATTTCAATCATCAAAAGATCCAAGATATTAAGCTGCCTCCTGGAATCACCCAGAATTTTTGTCTCTCCAGTGATCTCTGTGGCCATGGGGCTGTGTGGGCGAATTTCCTCTTGCTCACCTGGGGCTGGTTTTATTTCAAAGTTGGCACTTGATTCCTTCAAGCAGCATTAATTAAACAGCAAACAATGTTGTGTTGGTATAATAGAGTTACGTCGATTTTTATTCCCCAAGCATGTGGTTGATACTATGGCCAGAAAATTTTAAAAATAAATTAGTGACAAATACTGTGTGACTTCATATAAGGTATCTAGAGTAGTCAAGGTCATAGACACAGAAAGTAGACTAGTGGTTGTCAGGGGCTGGAGGGAGATGAGTATGGGGACTTAGTGTTTACGGTGTACAGAGTTTCACTTTGGGAAGATGACAAAGTTCTGGAGATGGATGGCAGTGAAGTTGCACAACAATGTGAATGTCCTTAGTGCCACTAAAGTGTGCACTTAAAAAAATGGCCAAAATGGTAAATTTCATGCTATACATAATTTCAGCTATAATAAAAACATGATTTGTAAAAATATTAACTTCTATGATGTTTTCATGTGTACATGCAGGATGTATGTGTGGTGTGCATACAAAACAGGCTAGAATGGAGAGCATATAGGTTTAGTCACTGAGTCCTGAGCTCAAAGCCTGGTTTTGCAATTTGTGCTTGGATATAATTGACACCCTATCTCATGTATTTCAGTGGCAGCTTTCTTATCTGTAACAGGAAGAGCAAATACTGCACCTTATAATAATTAAATAATAATATATGTCCAGTGCTCAGCGCATAGAAGAAATTATGTGGAAACACAATATAGACAGTTAATAAACTCATATCTTCATCTACAGTAACAAGTAGTCTTGGGGAAAAATAAAACTAGCCACATGATTAATTTTTCAACCATGAAACCTTGAAACAATCCCATATATTTCTTTCAGGAATACACTAAAACAAATCATTCTTTTGTTTAACAAATATTTATCTTGTGTTTATTCGGTGCCAAGTCCTGGCTGACAAGAAGCAGTGTGTAATGGGGCATGTGACAGTGACCAATCAAATAAGATACAGTGTGGACTGTGAGATCCTGGGGCTGTCACTGCCAGATGTGTGCAAGGCCAAACTGACCACTTTGTCTGTTTTCCAAGTAGGAGCTCTTGGATAAATATTTTGTGCATAAAGTCAGTGGAGACCATGCAGTGTGAAAGCCTCCTCCAAAGTCATTGTTTTCAGACAGATCATGCAGGTGAAAATAATGCAGAGGTCATAGATGAGACTGTAACAGCTTGTTTAGGGGAAGTTAGAAAGCGGTCCATGATAGAGCATTTCCTAAATGTTCCCTGCCTAGAGGACCCTAGTTTGCTGAAATAGTAATAGTTGTCCCACCACAAAATGACCCTTTTGTCAAACAACTTTGGGAAACCTGCATTAAGCAAAGGTCAGTGAGTTTTCTTTACTTTGATATTTCTCAGAGGCATTAATAGCTTAAGATGTGTTTGCCTCTCTAAGAGGGAGATACTGAAGACCATCTTTCCCGAAGTTATTTGACAGCAGAGCCCTTTTTCCCCCCAGATTGCTTATTAAGATCCTGTGGAAAAGTGATTTGTGGGTCACCCCCACTAGGAACATGTGTCCCTTGGAGCCACATGAGACAAGTTGTAATGGTCATTTATTGAAGAAATTGGCTGGATTATGCTAACAAAGGAAGAGGAAATCAAATAAGAAAACTGACCGTCCTCCAAGGGTCAGGATTTTCTCTTGTTTTTTTAGCTCAAGGGAGCAATGGTCCCGAGGAATGTCAGAAGTGGGTCCTTTCTGCTGTGAGAGCTGAACACCCATGAACACTGGGCAGGAGAGGGTGGGCCAGGAGCACGCCCCGGAGCGCCGGTGTGGCTAAGAGACCTCCAGTGAGGGGTGGTGATTTCACTCCTAGCAGGCTCAGCCCCCCACCAGAAGCACCTCGTTTGACAAGGAAAGGCGTTAATAATGGAATGGATTGAGGGCAACACTGACATGCAGATCAGGAATAGCTCACATGGTGATGCTCTTGCACTAGAAGCAAAAACTATCCTGGGATCTAAAGAAATCA
The DNA here is from genome assembly GCA_036589455.1 of Ateles fusciceps. Lineage (NCBI taxonomy): Eukaryota > Metazoa > Chordata > Mammalia > Primates > Atelidae > Ateles > Ateles fusciceps. The sequence continues at coordinate 9,056,604 of JAZHEH010003329.1, read as the reverse complement.
CTTAAGAAGAAAACATTTCCTCTTCATTGAGCCTCAGTAAATCTGCACGAGGAGAATTCTGCACAATTGTTCGTACTCTAGCTTAGAAAATGGAGTTGATTAAGTGGAAGGAAACTTTAAAAATGTGACAAAGATGATGAGGTGATTAAGGGGTAGGTTTTAAGTAGCAAGATGTGGGGAATTTAAGATGTATGACTAGTAGCAGTGACAGTGAGGTTTATGATAGCTGCCTATAAATACCCAATTAATTGCCTAATGTGGCAAATGAGAAGAAACAGGCTTTTACCACCAAAAGGGAAACTTGAAATATATTAGGGAAACAGTATTTAACAGTAGGGGTGATTTGGCTGCCATGATATGGAGAAATCAGTGGTGTTATTTGGATGAAGACTCAGGAAAGTATTTTTCTTCCTGATAACATCCTGGTGTCAACAGATTATTTTTCTTTTAAAAAAGATGCATACATTTTCATGTTTCTTAGGAGCAGAAATTGAAGAATAGAGAAAACTAATTTGCTGTAATTCAGGGTTGCCTCAAGCCTCCAAACATGTTTTCCCCCAGGCTGAATTATAGTAATATCTTCGATGGAAAGAAGCATAAAACAATTCTTAATTCTTTTTTTTTTTTTTTCAAGATGGAGTTTCACTCTGTTGCCCACGCTGGAGTGGAGTGGTGGGATCTCAGCTCACTGAAACCTCTCCCTCCCAGGTTGAAGTGATTCTCCTGCCTCAACCTCCTCAGTAGCTGAGATTATAGGCACCTGCCACCATGCCCAGCTAATTTTTGTATTTGTTTTTAGTAGAGATGGGGTTTTACCATGTTGGCCAGGTTGGTCTTGAACTCCTGACCTCATCCCCTGACCTTGGCCTCCCAAAGTGCTGGGATTACAGGCATGAACCACCCCTCCCAGCCAGCACAAAACAATTCTGTGCATTGTATTGCACTGTATGTGAAGCTACACCTGATGGTGTAAGCCACCATAAGACTAGTTACTGTAGGGTGCACCTGATAACACTTGCTAACCCTTAGTGAGCCTGAATATGAATTAGGTGCTTTATGCAGGAGTATTTAATCAGCACATATACTCTCTGAGTGTGATATTAGAGTCCCCATTTCACAGATGAGCAAACTGAGCCTCAGATAAATTAAGTAGTCCGAGGAAGGTCACTTAACTAGAAAGTCACAGAGCCAGACTTTGCATTCACTTCTGAGTTACTCAGAAATCCATGCCCTTTTATTGCGATGCTATGCTGCCTCCTGAAGGCATTTTTTGATCGCCACTTTTATAAACTTTAGGCTTAGTTTATATGAAGCACTCCTGAGAGTGAAATGGTTTGCTCATGTTTGAGAGTGGGTGGTCACAAAGGGTGTTACTCATGCTTGACACAGATAATATTGTGGCATGGCTTCAGCAAGCAGTTTACCCAGGATTGCACAGAGAATGAGATCGGGCCAGGCTAGAAGGAAGGGCAGTTGGCTCCAGCTTACTGAGCATTCATATGGTATATGGAGAAGCACTGCCAGATCTCAAAAACAGCATCCAGATTTGATTATAACTTCTCTTTGTGGTCTTTGAAGCTTTGTGTTATTTCTTCCCTTCACTTGTGGAGTTCGGATCTATTTTCACATAAACAAATGATTCCTCCTTTCTGAGCACTTCATTGTTGGTGGCATTGTGGAATGTCCCAGGAAGGGGGGAATGGGGCCAATTAGAAAGGAGAAATTCTTCTTCGGCTTGCATGTTTATATGAAAATGCCAAAGCCACCAGCTGTTGCAGCAGCAGGCCTAGGGTAAAGCTCTTCCCCCAACTGTCCTGCATCATCTCTACAGCAGAGGGAGGTCATTTCAGTAGGCCCGATTAGAAAGTGGAAAGTAAAAAAGCACCCCCACCAAAGAAAAGTGTGCTCCTCTGTTCATGAGTTGTATAGCAAACTTTGGAAATAAGCACTTAAGTATACTTTTTATTTCTTCAAGAAGTTCCCAAATATGAGCATGAGATTGAAAACTCAAATTCCAACCATTCCCTATTAAATACCTTACCTCAGCTCAACACTGAGGAGTTTGTTCCTTGAGTAGAGAGACTGTAGATTGAAAAAATTAATTTAACATTTCTATTTATGGGACATTTGAGACGAACAGCCCATCAGTGTTACTGTTACCTCATTCGCCTTTTTTAGCCATCAGGACTGACTGCTTATGTCTTTTACATTCATGGGACACATTTCAAATCTGAGGAATTCAGTTCCATAGCAGGACTTTAGCAGATATGATATATGTCATCTTATTGGCTATCTTTATAATGCTTTCTTCTCTTCTTCAAAAAAAATATAAATGGTATATTAGTACTGATGGAAAAAGCAGACCTGGCAGGAAGGTTAAAAAAACCAGTGACTTAAACAATTACTCTGGCATCAATTCAAGAGAGTAGGGTGGAGTAGAGTCTGAAACCAAATAATATAATCCCAAAGATTATATTTTTTAAATGAGGCTTAACTGGGGCTGTTTTACTGCATTGTACTAGCTAAGGTGTTTTCCCTGTCAGCCTTCCCAACAGAGGTAGTTCCAATCCTGTTTCATCTCTCTGCTACCTGGTGTACAAGGTGAGCTGTCAATTTCTTGGAGAGGAGCAAGATCACAGCTGGGACTCAAATACAGTTAAAGCAGGCCACAGGTAGGGGCTGTAGTGTTCTTTCTGTGGTGTGGAGTGTCGTCTTTCTCTAGTATGCCAATCCCAGAGTTTCTTTGTGCTTATGGTATCTCAAGTTATAATCAGAATGGCATAATGGGGTTAGTTTATTTTATATTTGGCATTTTAGATTCAATGAGATTTAACAACAGTTTTTATTAGTTAATTTCTCTTTATTTGTAGTGAATTACAGATAATTTTCTTTCTGATCCTTTTTCTCCTAAATCTTTAGTTGTGAAATTTTCCAGTAAAACAAATACAAAGACCTGTCATATAAATACATTTGGTCTTAAATCAGATTAGAACTGTGGACTCTACAAACCAGAGGTTCTCATTCCAGTTGAAATACCAAGATATTTTCTATGGAATTGGATTCTCTTCATTAAAAAAAAAAAAAAAAACTATATAAACAAAAAAATGGCTTGAAAATGCTTCTTGGTCTCTTTACATTCAAACTCCTTCCTGGAATCCAAGAGCTTGATATAAATGCTTTCAGGGACATGCCATTTTAAAAAAAACAACCCCAAACTGTGTTTTTCTTCTGAAATAAAAAATAACCAACTATTATAAAGTCATCTATTCAACTTTAATGATTTGGGTATTCATGGAGCTGAAAGAAAAATGAGCTGTTTAGAATAAGAGGTTTCTAAACCAATATACATTGCCAGTTATGTTCTTCTTTATCTTTTAAGTTTTCTTTGTCCTTATGTAGAGGGTTTAGGAGGTAATAATAAAGAAGACTAAAAGAAGGCCCATACAGGGGGGAAAAATTTGGAATTCATGAGTTAAAAAAAAAGTAGAGGACATACTCATATTTGAGCAGTTTCTGAAGTAGCCTAATTCTTTCACCCAGTCAACCAGGGCACCTTCTCTCAGATGCAGGAAAATCCTCTGACGACATAGCCTCTTCCTGTTCTTTTCTTGAATATCAAGCATCACCCTCTAACTTTTCAGCCATGTATTTTCTTTGGACTACTCTTCTTTACCTTTATTAAATGCTTCACATATACGAAAGGAAATGTCGACATTCGACCTTTCGTGTGAGGTGGGGAAAAGGCAAAATTTTATTTCAGTGCTCTCCTATTTAAACACAATGGAACTCTGTTGTAATATAATTTTTTATGCTTGAATTCCAATATATAGTTGAAACCATGAACCCCTCAGAAATATAGACAAAGTGATACATATCATCTATATACAAATCCTGTAGTCAGTCCTGGTATAACTAAATTCAACCTTAAATCTTTATTTATTTATTTATTTTTTATTTTTATTTTTTTTTGAGACAGGGTCTCACTCTGTTGCCCAAGCTGGACTGCAGTGGTGTGATCTCTGCTCACTGCAACCTCTGTCTCCTGGGTTCAAGCAATTTTCCTACCTCGGCCTCCCAAGAGGCTGGGATTACAGGGATGTGTCACCACGCCCAGCTAATTTTGTATTTTTAGTAGAGATGAGGTTTCACCATGTTGAGCAGGTTGGTCTCAAACTCCTGACCTCAGGTCATCCACCCACCTTGGCCTCCCAAAGTGCCGGGAAAATCTCCATTTAATATATGGATATGCCTGTTGTTTTTCTTTTCCCAAAATCTAAATTCCTGCAAATCCTGTCAATTTAGTTTTTTTCCTGATATAAGTTGTAAATTTCAATATGTCAATATGTTACTAGAATTAAGCTTTGAAGCAAATAATTTTTTCCTGCAGCACTCTGTGAAGATATGTATAGAGAACTTCTGGAGTACTTGAAAATCAACCAGTAGCTAGTTTTTTTTAGATTTTAGCAAAAACACATATTTTCATATAAGCAATCCAATCTTATCCTCCTGGCTTGTATATGCAATTTGAGGTGTATTATGTGTTCATGTGACAAGTCAAATATTTTAAATGTCATACTAATGTAAGTTACTGGTGTTATTATTGTATATGTGACATTTAATTTGCACCATGGGGAATTTAACGATATTGAATGAAGACGATAGCTTGGATATAGTAGTACAAGCATGAAAACTGGCATCCATACTTAAGGAGGCCTTACATTGATAATGATGATTACGTAACAGCAATATCTCTACATCTAACCTAAGAAATGTTTAGATATGTACTGTCTGGATTATTTACATATTATATGCTTTTGAAAATGTTCCAGTGACTTAAGACTTTCAAATCTATCTTTTGCAAAGGAAGAGAAAAGTTTACTTAAATCACAACACTAAAAACAGGTTGGCTTATAGGAATTGACCCCCTGCAGTAAAAAATAATAATAATAACATAGGTGGTGTCTTCACAGAATTTTTCTCAAAAGAGTATAATATTAATTCCTGTAACTTAAAAAAGCCATCTGTATAGTTTTGTACCCAAAATATGCACTTATAAAATGCAAATCATGTGATATAAAAGAAAACTGTATAGTATTCCTAAGTCTTAACATTCCCAAGCCTATCTTAATGGGGCATTTTTCAAAATGCTATCGGTCCAAAGGGTCTCTCATGGGACCCCAGAGCTGATATCCACGGGCCGCTCCGTCCTACTTGGGCAATTAACCCTGTCACAGAGGAGAGTGACAGGGTTAATTGCCCAAGTAGGATGGAGCGGCCCATGGATGTGAGAACTTGGAACTGGGCAGGCCGACTGGTATGGGTCAGAGTGGTGGCAGAGGAAGGCCTACCTGCGGGCAATGGAAGGAATACTGACTCATCAGGTAGGACACAGTAACTGGTAAATATGGTGTCAGAAGATTTTGCAAGAGATGAAAAGGTGCCCTGATTTGCAGTAGACAAACACAGAGAGATGGTAGGTTCAAGAAACATCACAGAATTCTAGCAAATAGGTAAGACAGAGGCTTCAGGTAAATCCTCTGGATTGCAAGGCCTCGGTCACAGGGCTAGTATTCAAACACAGAACTCAATTCTTGACATTTAAAAAAGAAAAAGCCAGGAACAAGATGGAATCATTGATTTTTCCATATCCTGGAAGGACACTGTTGCCAGAATGGTTTTAAGGGTGGAACTGAGACCAAGGGAAGAAGGCAGAACCTACTTTTCAAAACTTGAACAAAAGGTAGGAATTCGTTTCAGGACACATTTGAGCATCACGACTGTGTGCGAAAACATAGTGAGGACTGGACCTGCCGTAGGTCATCTGAGCTTGGACCAAGAGTGCCCCATACGCCTTCAGGGTCCCAGGCTCTGTAGAAACTGGGGAGGAGAATTAAGGGGCAGAAAAACCAAGCAGAATTATTATCCAGATAAGGTTTTCAGCTCAGTTTTGGGCTTCTTCTTCTCTGTTCAGTAGGCAAGATTCCATAGGCAGGGGCCTCAGGCTGCTTCACTACCTATTTCTCAGAACTCTGCAGAGCTTTAATGGAAGAGGCAGTGGCTGCTCAGGGAGGGTTCACAGCAATCTCCAAGAAGCCTCAGCTACTTCCTGTGTCCCTGGAAAACTTCTCAGGAGTTTCCTAGAGTCCTCAATGACATCATGAACTCTTGTTCTCCATGAAGGATATAAGAATGATGTTTCAACTTGCCTTTGTGGGAGGCACCTTTTGACCAGGAAGTAAGGTTACCCAGGAATCTATTCAGTGTATTTAAACACAAACAACCCCTAAATGTTTTAAACAGCACCGAGATCCACTCCATCTTTCTATGACCATTTCTAGGTAGAAGTATGTTCAACATGACCAATGCCAAATATTGCTTCATAAAACAATATTTGCTATGAAGATCAGGCTGGATGCTTTAAAATTGGGCCCCATAGCCAGTTTATTTCCTTTCAAATAATGTCGTGTTTGCAATATTGCAATCCAAATGTCTTCGCGTTATGGTTGATGCTGTTGGTGTCACATTTATGAAACACTTAATTTGTTAATGGTATTGGAAGGCAGGTGCACACTGAATGAAGTTTGATGCAGAGGCACATGTGAGTGCCACATTGTTCTTTAGGGAGATTGCATTCTGCACGGTGAGGCAGCTTGAAACTGTGTCCTGTGCTGAGTGTTTCTATTAGGAGAAGTCATGACTGCAGTGGTTAATGTAGAGAGGGATATTACTTGAGAGGGCAGAACCAGGACTAATAATTAGATGTTAGAGGGAAAGATTCAAGCTCAAGGCATAGACAAGCTTTCTTCTGTGGGAAGCAGTAAAGAAAAACAAGGGGGAGAGTACTGACCTTCCTGGCAAGGGTAGTGAACATAGCAGTAATAGTGGATTTAAAAGAAGAGAGTGGATGAGCACTTAGCAGTAATTTTATATTTAAGTGTAGAGTAGGGAATTGACTTAAGTGGCTTTTAAGGTCAGTCACTGAGTTAGAAGCAAAATTCAAATTTCTCATTTCCTAATCTGGAATTTTTATCTGATTCCTTGAGATGGTAGCTGAACAATGGCCACTAAATATGTCATATCTCAATCCCTGGAGCCTCTGAATGCTATCATATATGACAAAAGGGACTTTGCAGATGTGATTAATTCAAGGATATTGACTTAATTATCCAGGAGGGCCTCATATAATCACCATCATTTTATAAGAGGGACAGAGGAGTAGTCAGAATCAGAGGAGAATATGATGTGATGATGGAAGCAGAGAGTGGAGGGATAAGCTTTGGAGATGGAGGAAGGGGCCACAAGCCAAGGAATGCAGGCCATCACTAGAAACTGAAAAAGACAAGGAAAGGGATTGTCCCCTAGAGCTTCCAAAAGGACTGTAGTTCTGCCAGTGCTTTGGCTTTTGCCCAGTGAAACCCATTTCAAACCTCTGAGCTCCAGAGCTCTACAGAAACAAAGCTGTGTTTTTTTGTTTGTTTATTTTTGTTTTTGTTTTGAGACGGAGTTTCGCTCTTGTAGCCTAGGCTGGAATTCAGTGGCACGATCTTGGCTCACTGCAGCTTCTGCCGTCTGGTTTCGAGCAATTCTTCTGCCTCAGCTTCCCGAGTAGCTGAAATTACAGGCGCCTGCCACCATGCCTGGCTAATTTTTGTATTTTTAGTAGAGACTGGGTTTCACCATGTTGGCCAGGCTGGTCTTGAACAAATACGTGTTGTTTTAAGCCACCAACTTTGTGATGATCTGTTACAATGGCAACATGAAATGAATATACCTGCCTTTCTCTAAACTCTGTCTTAAATTTTGTTTGAGCCCTAAACAAGTTATCCAAGGCCCAAAATGTACACACCAATGCAGGAAGCATAGCTGTCTGACTTCCTTCAACACTTAGTGGTTGATTCTTGGATTGAGCCTGCATATTAACTCAGTCATTTCTTATAACATTATTTCTCCTTTATTTAAATATGCATTTTGACTTTTATGCATTTCTAATTAAATCCAATTTTCTTTGCATGACCTGCCAGCTCCTTCATGATCAAGCTTGCTACCATCTACTTCCTCCCAGAACCCGTGTCATGCTGAACTTGTCAAGTTTCTTGAAAACACTATGCTGTTTGTCTCTGTTATTTTGCATGCACTGTTTCCTCTGTGGTGAGTGGCTTTTATGTCAGGATTATGTTTAGCTTTAACAGAGACCCCCAAATAGCACAGATTAAAGAGATGTTCATCCTCTCTCCCATGATAGTCTGGAGGTGGGCAGCTTAGCGCTGGTATGACATCTCTGCGCTGGGATGTCCTCAGGAAATCAGGCTCCTTTTAGCTTATTGCTCCATCTTCCCTGGAGTGTGGTTCTTGTATTTGTAGTACAAGATGGCATTTCGAACTCGTGTCATCGCATCTATGTTCCAGACAGAGGGTTAGAGGAAAGCACAAAGAGGAAAAGGAACAGAGAGCACACCCCAACTATTTTGGGAGAAGGTTCCTGGAAGATGTCAAATTATACCTCTACTCACATATATTAGCAAGTACTTAGTCACCTGCACAGAGGCTGGGAAGTATAGTTTTTATACTGTGGATGAGGAACGCCATTTGTCCTACTGGAAAACAGATGCCCTATTTCTCCGGAAGAAGAGAAGGGATATTAATGGACAACAAACAATATCTGTCACATCATCATTTAAGATAAGACTCAGCTTATATAATTGCTACTCTGGGAAGACTTTTTCCTAATCCTGAATGCATTGGTGTCCCTCCTGTATGCTCCTCACATCCTGTGAATACCTTCACTTACTGTGTCAAATGCCTTTATAACCTTGGAGACAAATTGCTCACTGGACTATGAACAATTTGAGGCAGGAGCTCTGTGATCACTTTATCACCTAGCACAGTAACTATAAAAATGTATTTATATTGAATGAATGAACTAATTAACCCTGAAAAGTTTCCAGATGTCAGCATATCTAAAATGTTGAAATTTGAGCAGATATTTTAATTTCTTGTATACTATATTTTGTGCTCTTAAAAGTTTTGTAGAAATTCCCAGGAAGTTAAGATTGTGTATCCAAAAGTATTTGGATTGTGTATCCAAAATGTAGCTGTGTGTGTATGTTTTATGTTTCAAAAGTTATAATTGGACACATAGCAAAACATACTTAGATTCCCCCCCAATGCTCACCCCTATCTTTCTCTGTAAATATAGTTTAGAAAGGTATAATCAAGGGAAGGTTATATTAGTTTAATCTATTAAAATACAGCAGATTGTGTGTCGATCACAATCTGTATCAATGTAACCAAACTATATCGATAGCTGTAACATTAAAGTTATCAAATAGACTGATAGTCAAATTAAATTATAAAATCTATCAAGTAACACAATACACAATTTATTTTCTAGCAATTTTTTTTTCTAATGTGTCCCTTTCCTGTAATGTGTCTTAACAGTGCCATGAGATTGTTAATCCTGGAAAGATAAATACTGTGGTTCAGAGAAATCCACGATCTTAGAGCACTCTCTAAGTTCAAGCAACTAATTTTATCTTGTAAGATTAATTCAAGATTCAATGGGGGAATAAAAGTGTAATTATTATTCATATTAATTTCATTATGTAGGTCTTCCATTTTTTTTTACAGATATTATTTTGATAACGGATGTTTATCATTTACTGAAGAAATGAAATAAATGAGACTTAAAAGGAAATATAATTTTAAAATACATGATTCTGGCTCTTAAAAATGTGTAATCTAATAGGAAAGAGAGATTATACTGGAAAGTACTGGAAAGTGTAATGTATTACAGTAGCTATTCACTGAGACTGACTGAATGAATGAACACATAAATTGGGGAGGCTATTTCTTCAGGGTATTCTATGGAATACTTTTATGAATTACTCCTTTATATTTTCCCACTGTCCTCTACCTCAAGAATTGTTAGATGATAGTTAATTAGCATAGTATTTTTCATCTTGCTCCTTAAAACTAGGGTGACCATATATTCCATTTGCCTAGAACTGTCTTGGTGCATGCCTGTTGTCCAAGCATAATTATTAATAGTGCCCACTTAAGATCCCTGAAGGAGTCAGTCAGCTTGCAGCCTGCTCCTCCATCCTCAGCAGGATGAGCTTTCCCCTTCCTCCTCCCTTCTTCACTTTCCACACCAAAAACCTGTAGGAGTAGGAGAGAGAGTAACATTCTCATTGAAAACTCAGTTTCTGGCATTGGTTCCCATATTCCTGTTACCACTTGCTAAATATCAGCCCATACTTAAGTCTTGCAGATTGTTTCAGGTTCCCGTGGTTACAGATAAAAACTTTTATTCTTTGGAGGAGAACATGCTTCTGGTTTTTAAAAAAATGAAAAGAGAGGGTTCCATGTTTGAGCTCACAAGCAATTCTTTAAATAACTATGGGATTATCCAGCATTCATCATTGATAGATGCTAGATCTCCAGAGGGTATCCTTATGTGCCAATCCTTTTGAAATATCTGTCTATCTATCTATCTATCTATCTATCTATCGATCTGTTTTTCAGACAGGGTCTCACTCTGTTGCCCAGGCTGGAGTGCAGCTTTGCAATCATGGCTCACTGCAGCCTCCATCTCCCTGGGCTCAAGTGATCCTCCCACCTCAGCCTCCTTAGTAGCTGAGACTACAGGTGTACACCACCATGCCCAGATGATTTTTTCAGTAGAGGCAGGGTCTTGCCATATTGCCCAGGGTGGTCTCGAACTCCTGGGCTCAAGCAGTCTTCCTGCCTTGGCCTCCCACAGTGCTGAGATTACGGGCATAAGCCACTGCGCTAGCCTGAAATATTTTGTATTCCATGAAATTCTTTATAAAGTTAGTTTATAAAACAACTTCATCACTTCTTAACATGAATTGAATAAAATGAAAACTTTTCTGTTTTTATAATCATTATGAATGTTAAATTTTTAATAGTAAGTGATTCCTTATGGACTACAGAGGCACATGAAGTTATTTGACCTTTTTATTAATGATTTTTAAATTAGTATCTTTTTTTTTTTTTTTTTTTGACATGGAGTTATGCTCTTGTTGCCTAGACTGGAGTGCAACGGCATGATCTCGGCTCACTGCAACCTCCGCCTCCTGGGTTCAAGTGATTCTCCTGCCTCAGCCTCCCAAGTAGCTGGGATTACAGGCACCTGCCACCATGCCCAGCTAATTTTTGTATTTTTAGTAGAGATGGGGTTACACCATGTTGGCCAGGCTTGTCTTGAACTCCTGACCTTAGGTGATCAGCCCACCTTGGCTTCCAAAATGCTGAGATTACAGGCATGAGCCACTGCGCCTGGCTGCATATTTTAATATAATATTATTCTTAGTGTATTGCCTCTATTAGTCTCTCTTTTTCAGATATGATTTGTTTGTTCTAATATGCTGTAGCCTCAAAAACAACATCAGCATAGTGATCAGAATTGTGAATGAAATCAATGTACATTTGCTTTAAATGATAAGCAGCTTTCCAATGGAGAAATCTATGTGATTTGATGACATCACTTTGCCTGCAGAGATACTTTTTCCTTGCTTTTTGTCTGAGTTCCAAGTAGTTGAGTTTGTAGAATAGTCGATTCTAGATAAGTAAAGTGTTTTTGTCATTCCACTTGAAAATTAGTGTGGAAAATTAAGGTGCGCACCCCCATGGAGAAAGTTGAGGTCAAGTAATTCATTCCCGAAGCTGTGCAGTCATAAAGAGTCACATGCTGAGCTCAGAACTAGTATTAACCAATCAAATTGCTCCCAGAGGGGTGCTTACGTCCTAGGTCAACTCTTAAAACACTCCACATAGCCATTTTAGGCTTCTAAATACTTGTTGGTGAATAGACAGGGAAACAGGAAATCAGAGTGAAAATGGATGCTATAAATCTATGTTCTACAGAAATGTGTTATGAGGGCAAATGTACTACATCAAATTTTAGATTCTCACAATACTTCTGAATTCAACCCAAACCTTTCCTTTGTTACATTTCTTTCTTTCCCTAATTTAAGATTCACCAACATTGTGCAAAGCTTATGATTATTTCCAAGTTTTGGAAATCAGCCTTCTTTTCCTTTTATGAAGACTGAATAGCCATCCCTCTGAAATTCACAGGGGAGATAAGAAATTTTATGAAGTAGATTGAATGTATCACATGAAAGCCCAGAATTTATTCTTGCCAAAATAATGCCTTCAGAAGTAACAGGCAAAATGGAAACTAAAGTATTTGCTGTAATTCACGTAAATGCTCTCTTTTATGTAATTACAGCAAATAAGTATAATGAGATATATGTGTTTATGCCTTCTCTTTAGAATAGATGTTATTAATTTATCTTGAAAAGTTCTCAGTGTCCCATGAGATTGATCTATAATGTTCTCATTACTCATTGTGGAGATGGGGGAGATTGCTGATTATGTTGATTTTTGCGAAATTTTGATTTTTAGATGCTCAAGTAGAACCTGTAGGCCAAAGACACTATGTTCTGCTGGAATGCAGTTATAATTTCCTAATAGAGTTATTTCTGTTGTTGTTACTTGTATACAGATTATAAAGCCTTGTAAAGACTTACAGATTTTGATTGTATGTTGGCTTTTTCCGTAAGTTTCATATTTTCAATTTACCCCAAATAATGCAACTGTGAAATATAATGACTAAGTCATTTTGGCAGAAAAAGTAACCCACAAATTTGGTCTGAACATCAAGAAATAATGGGTCTTGAGTTTTCTTGGCCATGTGTACTGTCCCATTAGTAACATTTAGTTGGTAATAAAAAGAGAAAAAAGCTAAATAAAATGATTCACATCTTTTTAATTGTAGAACAGCAATGACCAAAAATGAGACCTCTAAATGAGACTGAAATTCTTATTAGAAAATATATATATTTCACAGTAGCAATTTGTACTTATTTTTGGAACTGCTTACTATACCATGGAATTCCCACTGTGGTGTTATTAGGGTTTCTGCACAGAAGAGATGCCAAACAAAAACAAATGCCAAAACTTTTATTTGAGAGCCATTCAGAATTGCTCGAACATCTCTGGAGGTTTTGAAGGATAAATCTGCTTTACCATCTATAAACATTAATGTGACTTGCACTAAAAGGAGGTGGCTTTAAGGGCCCATGAACACTAATGAACTGTGCTCAAAATGAGTGCAATGTCCTTTTTCCAGTTACTTACCCCAACTTACAAGTAAATGTATTTTACTTCTGCTCTCAACCACTGGCTTATACATACATGAGGTCTTTGGCAGGACATAGAGTCCCACTTTCTTTACTGGAAAGGCAAATACCTACAAGCATTCTCAGTTAACAATGCTAAAAGGTGTATCTGCAAAATAATAGTTAATATCCATTGAGTGCTAACTCTGTCAGATAAGATGCCTGACATACACAGTTTTAAAAACATCCTTGGCAGGTAGATACTATTTTCTGTGTTCTACAGATTAGAAAATTAAGGTTCAGATCAATTAAAGACATGGTTATGGCCACACAGCTGGTGAGAGGCAAGGCCACACTAGATCACTCTTTATAAGCTTTGCTACTCCATGGGAGAAAATTTGGCCTCATTTTAGGTGGACATACTTTGTGCCTTTTAGAGCACAAACTCAAGATACTAAACTGTCTCTGGCTTTAAGTGTAAAGTGAGTGGATTATTTCTGTACCTTATCTCCTTCCATGGAAGTATAAATAAGTCAATATAGGTACAATATTTCCAATTCCTATAAAACAGCAGCAATATAAAATCATGTCATCCTACGGTGTGAGAAGGAGGAACTCCATATAGGTTTTGAACACAGGTGAGGCTTTCAGAATGGTTCTGCCTCTGGAATTGTTACTTTAGTTCTTTCGCTTTTTCCAAAGTTTGTGTTCTAAAGAATCTATTCTGTTAAGATATGTTGTCCTTCAATGTCAGATGATCTCCTGGCCACTCACCTGAGCCCTTCCCCATCGTGCCTGCCACTTTTATACACCTTGGCCAAGTTCCTGCTGAGCCATATTGCAGTTTGCAGTGAGTTGCCCAGCGGTTGTCCCCATCCCGCCACTGTGAAAGTCAGCCAGGGAATCCATGTGTCTGAGAACTAAAACAAGTCAACTCCAAATCAACTCTTTTATTTCTAAACCCAGGATCTGCTGTTGATTCACACTAGGGCCTTTGAATTAGTTTTCTCTTTCACACTCTACCTCAGTTTCTTAATTATCAAGATAGGAAAAAGAAAACAAAAGCACATGTATTCTGAAGGGAGATTCCAGCCTTATTTAGATTAAAAGACTTTTTGAGTTTTGTGGGGTTTTGTTGGTATCTTTATGTCCCAAAAAAGTTTGTTTTTTGGGACATAAGCCCAAACTGATTACATCACTATTTGTATTCATTTTAATGATTCTTTCTCTTTGATTGACATCATATGGTCCTTTTGCATCATGAGAAAAACCCTACTTCTTGGATTTGAGTTTTCATATTCTTCTGGAAGTTCCATAGTTATTAATTAGTTGCTCTTTTTCTGAACCTAGAAGCTATACATTTCATCAATGTTACTTTCTATATATTATTTCAGTTTTAAATGTTGATACCTCTGTCTCAAAGAGATATTTGAAGCTGAATTCTTTGTGCTAGGCTCACAAATGCAGTCCTCTAAATCAAACACTCACTTGTACATTAAAGTTGTATAAGCTAAAGTTGGCTGGTACCTAGCCTTCTGGCTCTTTTCTCTGCCATGCCTGCACCAGACATTGCTCATCAATCCCAGGGTCTTTTCTACCAAGCCTAGAGTCCACCTGGCTTTGGAGTACCCTTCCCGGGACAGGGCTCTAACAGTCATTTGGAGTTAACAAGTAGGATGAAATCCATTTGCCATGTATAGAACAATGCCCCATGTAGTAAAGACCAAGCCAAAGGTTGATTTTTCTCCTCAGGGAGCTCTTTGAAACCTTAATGCAGTAGAGTGGTGAGGCATGAGAAGGTGCTGACAATCTTAGAAGCTCTGTTACAGTGTAATGGGGATCTCCTCTATGAAGTTTTGAACTCAAAATCCTACTACCAGAGGTAGAGATGGGAGAGAATTTTCTTCTCTTCTCTAGATAGCCTCTTATCTATCTTCATAGATAGTGGTTGTTTGGATTCATGCTCATCAAACACTAATGAAATGCGTGTCTCTCTTCCTAGACCCAGATATTAGTCTCTAGGTGTTGATCCTGAGGGAATGTGTTCTCCTTCTGGGTCCACAAGGGGGTGTAGTTTCAAGGGCAAGAACTTCTCAGTGCCATGCCCCCTACCCCCCATCTCTCTCCATCTGGGAGATTTAATGGTTCCTGTTTAATTTTCGTGAGCATGGGAAAGGACTAAAAGGTCAATCACTCTAGCAGAAGTTTAAAGGAATTCTTTTCATTGGCCAGGGGTCTTTGAGAAGGTGGAAATTCGTCCCAGGTTAAAAGTCTCCTTCTTCCACACCCCTTCAGACTCCATGTTTGGATCCCCTTCCACAAACTCTGTGGAAGCTGTCTTTCCTCTCCTGGATTCCATCTTTCTGGATTCTCTCACTCAGTGTGAGAGGAGCTTTCCTTCTTGGTTTTCCTCTCTGGGAACCCTTCTCACTCAGTGTGAGAGCAGCTTTTCCTTCTCACTCAGTGTGAGAGCTAGCTGTTTCTTTCTCTCTACATAAATAAATCACTTTCTGCAAAACTTTTGGGTCCGGTATTTACGAGTGCACCATGTCCGGCATGGTCCCCTCTCCCATTCTTGGGTGAGCAAGAGACCAAGAACCCGAAAAAACATTCTCTCGGTGGAGCTGTGCCTTCCCTGAACCCCAAAACCTGGTTATAATCCTACTTGCTTTTTTTCTGCTTAACTTGAATGGAAAGCCACATGATGGAGGTATGCCTCAGATTTAGCACTCTTATCTTTTCCATGGGCATCAGGTACAACTAGTGGAGAGGCCATGGGTTTCTATTGCAGTAGGGTAAAAAGATTTCAGAGCCACATTCTGATGTGAATGGCCACATTCCCATTTATGTTTCCATGTTTTTGTTTTTGTTTTTTTTTTAAATCAGTTCACTGTTTTGGGTAATCTTTTAATCTAAATGTTATTAGTATTAAATTTCAGTGATACTTCATGTTGATTTTAGAGGAAGAATGACCAAATTGCTTGAAATACTCACATGAACCAGGAGCCACACTAGGAGGCACCCTTTTCTGGAAGTCCTGGCATTGCTGTGGGTCTGGGGAAAGCTGGGTATGCTTGGGACTGGGCAGCGCTATGGTTGGACCACCCCAGAAGATCTTTAATCATTTCCTTTGGGGACCTTTTTTTCTTCTCAAGGCATTCTTGGTTACAAGAAACAGACATGTACTTAAGTTGCCTCCTGTGAAGGAGGATTGATTGAAAGTTTGTGCCTGGAAGAAGCCAAGCGACCAGCTGCAGCAAGGGCAGGGGCTGCACTGTGCCACCCTCACATCCTTGTTTGAATCACAGTTCCTCTGCCTGACTCTTCCCTTTCTTTCCCAGCTGGCTTCCTCTGTGTATTCATAGTCACTCCCCCTCCTCAGCATATGCTTAGCCTAGCCCACAGTGGCCACCCCAGCAACGCCTCCCACCACCTTTCCACTCTAGTGGCCCCTGCTGTCTAGCTCAGTGACTTAGCTTGCCAGTTCTCAATTTCACAGAGAGGACTGGGACACAGTGTCTCTGATCTTAGTGTCACATAGACTGAAATCCAGTGGTTAACCACTTTGAGTCAAGACCTTACTGCTTTACTCAGCTGTGGCCAGAGGTTGTAGAATCGGACTTTATAAGCTACCTTCTACAGACTCGTTAGTATACCTGTGCTTTTATCACCTTTGGGGTGTGATAATATAATGATGATGCCTAGATTAGATTCATGACAATGTACTTGATTTACCTGGGGAATATCGTAACAGTGCAGTAGCCATTTCCAAAGCTAGCTCCAAAGAGCTCACAATAGGATTAAAGTTATGGTTAAAATTAAATATGATATTTAGCTCATTTAAAATTTATATTCGTCTACCCATTTGTTTTTTCCTGGCAGAAGTAAAATTATTTCAGAAGCACTCATTTTTTCTGTAATTATTGCCATTGGCTTATTTCATAATTTAATGATCTAAGAATGCTCCACGTCAGCCAGTGGTGAGGTGAGGCTACAAAGAAAGGACCTTTGGCATCCTGCCCTGCACCCATAAGTGACAGTAAATAATCAATGTGGATCACAGGCCTGGAGGCCAAGGAAGCTGGTTTGATATGAGTGAACTGCTTGGCATAAAACTTATGCCTCTCTTACCCTGACCTTCCCGCTTAATGGAATATGATCTTACTAGTAACTTGGGATTAGACCTGAGAGCCTTGGAGTATAAATTTTTTTGTAGTAACATATTTCTGTGGCAGATGAGATGAAGTCTTTTGGATAAGGAGATTTTCCACTCCATTATTTTCTGTATGGCTTTTACCAAGTACAAATCAAGCCAATATTAGAGTCCGTTTCTACAGCCCTTTTGGCTCCCTTTCAGCCATCTCAGGAATGTTAGAAAGATGGACATTGACCAAAATACTCCAGCCCTTTGTAGAGAATACAGGTAGTGTTCTGAACAGTGACCCTAGGGAAACAGATCAGGCAGAATGGCTCAGGGGTCTGGGGTCTGAGATTCTGCACTGGGTGGTGCTAGTTCTGTCTCTGTTAATGTCTTTGCCCTAGAAAAATTCACCCAACTTCTTTTCAGGTCTCAGTTTCCTCGTCTGCAAAATGGGCATCAATTCCCCCTCAACGACCTCTAAGGACCATTAAGAAGTTTGCTTATTACTGATGCTAAGAATGCTTGGGACTTATAAATATTTCCTAAGCAGAGCTGATATCTTTCCTCTTGCTATAAGATTGGAGGAGGTATGCAGCATCTCTTCTGTTCATCTGTAATTTAGTCAGCTTGTGTACATACTGCATTGCATTAAACGCTGAACTCTGATCCTAGTGTTTAAACATATTAAATACAAAATATGAGTAGTATAAATTATATGAAACACTTTTGTCTCCTACTTGGAGGCTTAACAAGATTTTGATGCAGGGTCAGCACAAACATTATACAGACACTGCTAAGAGTAAGTGGAAGTCTTATAGACAGTGGTTGGAAAATAGTCTTACAGAAAAGTAGTAGAAGCCCATCACTGGGGGGATTTATAAGTAGGCCAAGGGAAATTGAGGGTGGGCGAGGATTTGAGGTATTTGTTTATTTTATTTGCCCATTAACTTTTGTAATACTATTTCTCTAGAGAGCACAAGAAAGCTTCACAGATAACAGACTTCAAGTTTTAAACTCTTCCTTCCCACAACAACTTTGCTG
Organism: Ateles fusciceps; assembly: GCA_036589455.1. Taxonomy (NCBI): domain Eukaryota; kingdom Metazoa; phylum Chordata; class Mammalia; order Primates; family Atelidae; genus Ateles; species Ateles fusciceps. The sequence goes on along the minus strand of JAZHEH010003329.1, from coordinate 9,038,274 downwards.
GGGTTTGCTGCCATAAATTAATCAAAAGGAATGTCACATCTCTCCCTTTAGAAAAATAAAGCTTCAGGACAAGGCAGTTTTCTATTAGTGGCTTGGGGATAGAGGACACCACCACATGTCTTTTATTTCTGAGATCTGGCTTCTGGGTGTTCATGAATAAACATACAAGGGGTTTTACCTGATGGCTCTGTAAGGTGCAGTGCTGTCGGCAAACTGCATGGAAGCTGTTGATGATCATCATCATCTCCTATTGTTTAATTGCTGCTCTAATGGTTTTATTTATCTAAGGATTCTTTAAATTGTGGAGTTTTCTTTCATCCTCTTCTGGAAGTGCTCATCTGTTGCCCTCCTTTGCTTTTGTCTTTGGCTGGTGATTTGTAGCCTCTGCATCCCTACGGTTGCAGTTCTCTGAAGCCACCCTGGTTCGGAATCAGGCACTGAGTGAAGGTTTATGTCCTAAAGAAATGTGGGGCTCTTTAACTATTTCCTTTTTATAATCCTGCTGTTTTCTGTTTTTGCCCTGACTTGTGTTTTTAAATTTTGAAGTCTTTAATATTTTCCTGTGGGGCAAAGTCCAAGAAGAAAAGAAATCATCTAAAGAGTGATAGAAATTGTTGACAAGGAAAGTTTGCAAATCACCATGTTTTATTTTAGTTTTCAAGAACTATAAGCAGACATACAAAAATCCCAGCAGTTACCCATATCTGCTGATCCCTCTGTCCTCTGAGAAGAGGGAAGAGATTTATGAAATCCACAGGGGCTAGGGCCACATAACCCAGTTTGAGCTTAGAAGGCACTAGCTCCTTAATGCCAAGTAAATTTTGGAAATGATTCTCCTTTGCTGACAGTACCCTCATTACTGATTGTGTAGAGTAATTTATCAGGCATTTCTTAAAATAAACCGTTCATTTATACTAATAGGACTTGGCAGGAAGAAAAAATTGGCAGGACTTGAAGTTCCTAGTGTGGGGGTTTTTTTTTTTTTCTTTTTCTTTCTTTCTTCTTCTTCTTTTTTTATTTTGTTGCCTTTAAAAAATTTAAAAACACCAGCACTGAAAGTTTTAAATATTTTGAGGAAACAGTTTTCAGGGACCAGCTTGAAATTCATTAAAGCATAAAGAATGGCATTATAAATCTGCAAAATGGAAGAAAGGAAATATTTCCAATGACAAAATTTACCAAAAGAAAAATTAAGTACAGTGTATCTGATTTTATCTTTCTGCACTCTTCAAAACTTGGGTTCCTCATGTTGATAACTTTGTTACCTATTTTTGGTGTCATATGGGCTTTTGAAGAATGCTCATTTCCCTTTTTCTTCTCCATGTACAGTTAAAATCTCCTGATCCTTGGAGTCTGTATCAGCTAGCTGCTTCTCCTTAGTTATGCACGTAATGTATCAGTGTTGTTTATATATATCCAAGATAGTTATTCTCAAGGCTTTCTTATTATCTCTGTATTCTTAGCCTTGGGCCTCTGACAATAAATTTCCATCTTACATTCCCTTGCAATTAAAAGGACATCACCAGAATTGATAACCTTTTTTCCTGAATAAAATGATAGTGATGGAAATCATAATAAAAGATAAGTAACAGTTGAATCTGCAGGCTCAGGAACACTGCATTAGCCCTCTGCCAGCACTGGGAATGAGGCTGGCCTGAGAACCAAACTCAGACAAAATGCTCTAGTGCAAGGAAGATACACACACACAACATACACACACACGCAAACATTTTTAACCACATACCCCTTTATATAGGCAAATTTTTTAAATAATGGAGCTATATAAGTTACAGCATGTATTGCGATTCAGACTTGCCAGGAGGTTGTGTGAGTTCAGACCAAAACAGAAAAAATAAGTGTTTTCTGAGAATGAATAGCATTTTTAAAAAGTTCAGGGATCTATTGATGGTTGAGTCACACTAAAAAGGGGTAACATGGGCTAAATGAAACTTACAGGAACAAAGGCAAATGTTTTCCTACCACTGAATTAGCAGACTCTACCAGCTTCTCAGGCAATTTCTTTAACTGACTTTTTAACATCAAATGGTTATCCCTGTTTTAATCTTCTTTCCTATCTGGACCTTAGAGCTTGTTATTTGTCTAAAACTCAACTTTGAGATTGTTTTGTAATACTCAAGCTTTTGCATAATTGATAGTATGAGGTGTATGCCTCCCTCCCACAAAAAATCTAGAAGGAAATATATCCAAATGTTAAAGATGATGTTATGATATTAATAATAATTCTTACTGGGTGATAAGATTTTGGGTAATTTTTATCTTTATTTTTCTTCAGTATTTTAAAATAATTTACTATAGTATTTAGAAAAATGTTTCCAGAAAAATGGGAAAAGGTCATACACCTTATTTTTTAGAAGTACAGTGTTAATAAAATATTGTTTTTTCCTAGAAAGTTAAAATTGTGTCCATTATTTCTTTCTACATGTGAATTGAGAATCAAGGTTCTACACAATCATATTATATTCTGTTTAGCCTTATTTTTATTACATATCTGTAATTTTTAAATGTGCCTGACCAATTCATCAGTAACTTTTAATTCTCTAGTTTTTAAATATTTTTTTGCCAATATAAGTAGTTTTGCTTTGTTTCCTTTCTTTTCATTTTTCAGGCTATTAATACAAGCATATTCCAGTTTATTTCGATTATGATCTGTGGCCTATGACATAAGGAAGTTAGGTAGTAAACACTTGGGCTTTGTAAGTTTCTTCTGCTCCTAACCAAAGATTTCTAGCAAAATAATTAGCAGAGGTATTCTTGCAGCCACCACATTTAGGTCATTGTCTTTAATTTCAAACCAAAAGATATTCTAGAAAAGTTTGAGGGCAGTGTATATTTGAATTAGCACATGCATCCTTTGAGCCTAAATATAATAAGAGAATCTAAAGAAATACATCATTCCTGTCAAGGAAAAAAGTGGTATGAGGGGGCCTTGTTCCTTACCCCTTTTCAGATTAAAATCATCTCATGAAATTGCCATGTTCTTATTTAGCAAAACAACAGGAGCATAGAGGAACACAGTTATTTTATGATAAAGATTCTTTTTTATCACAGTATCTTGGGATGTCCAACTGATTCTGGTCTTTTCACTATAGTCCTTTAACCCTTCTAACCACAGGTTGCCTTTCCTGAGTTAATGTGTTTTTCTGGAAAGGGGACTCAGTTAACAGGAATGAGTGAGAGAAAAACTTCCACGTGACTCTGCCTTTGTGAGTGCTGTTGTTATGATGTGGTGGGGTGATATTGGAGTCCAGTTGATTCTGTGCTGAGGAAGGCTGACTTTGAGCATAAAGCTTCTTCCTAGCATCATTGACCGGTGAGACACCCAGCCAGAAACGAAAATGAAATCTGTCTTTTGTGACAAACTCTGGGTGGTCACACTATCCAAAAGCTTACCCTATGGAGACCAAGTAATGCCAGCCAGAGGACATCGGGCTACCTTGTCCTCTTGCTAAAAATTATTTTAGCCCTGGAGCTGAGAGGGTGGCCACCTCTTTTCAGGGAATCCCATATAGAATGAGATAGAACTTTCTGGCCCCACAGGCACATTAGCTTTGACAGGCTCAGAAAGCTTTTCTTAATTAGTTTGCCTGTATGTATAGCATTCTTACTTCCCTTTTGTTCTCTTTTAATATTCAGTAAAGGAAACTTTGCTGAACATTTCAACCAATTTCAATGAAAACTAGTAAGTAAACTAATTTTGTTCCTGTTTATTTTAGGGCACTAACAGGAGGGGTGTTAAGGGGTCCACAGGAGAGGGCATAAGAATCAGAGGGGAGAAGGAGAAAAGGTAGGTGAAGCCCAGGGGGAGAGCCTGGGGGTTGGTTCAGACACTCCTTTTCAGCCATTGATTTGCTGTCCAGTGCGAAACTCTGAAGATCTCTATGTCTTATTAAAGGAAATAGTCTCATTGGTGAATTACTGAGAAAATTTACCAAATGTTGATGTGCTTACAACTTCATGCAGGTTTATTTAGGCTGGGATCCTAGATTTGCTCTCAGCTGTGAACTTTAGAAATTTCTCAGTTATTTGAACTGAATTGCTATGGTTAACTCTCCCAGTAGGTTACAGGCCCTGATAAAATTGGTTTATATCCTTTAAAATCACTCATAAAACTAATTTGTACCAAAAAGCCTGTTAAATTCTGAACTCCTAAAGGGCAATGGTGTCTCTATCATTTTAGATTCTTCAGTGCTAAGCATGAGTGTATGACTAAATGAATGACTTGTTGAATGAGTGTGTATTAAATTTTTGTGTGGGAAAAGCCTTTCACAGCTTCTGGATCTTTCTAACCCTGAGTCTGATACCTTTTTCTTAATCTAATAAAAACCTAATATGGCACATTGATATTCACAAGATTGTTTGAGCATGACTTCCCAGCAAAGAGAAGCAGGTAGTTTGGAGCCGTTTTGTGTTAGGAGTGAGGGGGGTGGTGAGTTTCACAGCTTTATCAAAAATTGGTTCTGCTCCACTCATCAGCATGCCTTTATCATTATTTAAAACTTAAGCTCCTGTGATGGTGTCTCCCCTCGGACAGGCCTAAGAGCATTCTTTTCATTCTCATATTCAGTGTTTCAAGTGGGCCACTCAGAACTGCTTAGGTCATCCTCTTCTCATAGCGATTTCTAACACTTTTATGTCATTAAAATTCTACATTACTAAGGATTACATCGAGAGGGCAGAATCCTTGCTTCTGGGAGGAACTCTTATAGACTAATCCCTTATTAATACACATGAATTCTTGACCTCTTGGGCCAGAAAGTACCCCCTTTGATCTCTTTCCAGTTCATCTTTTCTGTAGCAGGGACTGGGGAAGAAATAACTTTGAAACAATTATGAGTACAATGCTAAAATTACTCTAACATTCCTTGAGAATAGTTTAACACTGTTATTTGATGTGATTATAGTTGATGCAGGTACTACCTGGACTGTGGAGAACTGGAAAGAATAAATAATGAACAAAGAGTTAGAATACAGCTTTCATCCTTATATGTTTTGTTACCTGTAGCAAGTCACTTAATCATGACAATCCTCCCTGTCTTCACTGTAAAATAAATAACTTTACCTACTGTCAGAAATTAATAATATTACTATATACATCTACAGGAGCCCATAAATGCAAGGTAATAGTGCATGTAATACATGAATAGCAAAAATATTTTTGAAGAAACCACTTAATGAGGGACATTTACCTTCAAGGCAGGCTCAATAATTAGTTTTAGCTAGTCAAAACTGTCGCAGTCTCTGCCATCATCATTTCCCCCTACACTTCTCCGACATTTATGCATTTCACAGTTTTTACATAAATTTTATCAATGGCAAACAGCCTCTTATAGTGAACTAGAATATATACACAATTGATATCAACCATTCTTCTATTAGGGAGAATAAGCTGCTGGATTGTGCACTCCTGGAGAAGATGGCTGTTCTCAGATTAACTTGGTCTGCCTATCTGTTTTCTCACTAATTCTAGAGATAAGAACCATGACTAAATTAGCTCAGTGAAATGAATTGTGACAATTTGGCAGTCTTCAATCTTCCAGTAACCGAATCCTTACAGTATCTTCAAAGATAAGTATGTCTTATAAGTCCTATTAAAGAAAGCTTAGTCACAGTTAGAGAATATACATTTGATATTGAGATTTCTTTGGACCAAATTAGTAACCAGGAACTTAAGGCAGATCCAGGAAAAGCCTCCAAGGCTTGGTCACAATCACTGGGAAATATTAATACATCTATAAGCACTTTTTGTTTTTCTTTTTCTTCAGGCAGCAAGAGACACTGGCTTACAGCTGGCATTCTTGTCCCCTCCCTTTTTCTTTTATTTGCAATGCACGGTTCAATTTTCAATGTAGCATATAAAGAAAAAAAGTTAAGGTATTAAAAATGCTTGTAATGTCTTCTAAATTGGTGGGTTTCAGAGTGAAGAATTGTAATTGTATTACTAATTGTATTAATTAGGCTTCTGTTTGTAATTTGGTTTAAAGAAAAATAATTTTAGGGCCAGTCATGGTGGCTCATGCCAGTAATCCCAGCACTTTGGAAGGCCAAAGTGGGAGGGTCATTTGAGTCCAGGAGTTCAAGACCAGCCTGGGCAACATAGTAAGACCCTGTCACAACAAAAATAATTTAAAAAATTTTTAAATTAGTTCATGGTGGTAGAGCATGTCTGTAGTCATAGCTACTCAGGAAACTGAGATGAGGATTGCTTGAACCAAAGGATCTGAGGCTGCATTGAGCTGTGATTGCCCTACTGTACTTTAGCCTGGACAACTGAAGAAGACCCTGTCTCCAAAGAAGAAGAAAAAAGGAAAAAAAAAATCTTAGCTTGCATAATGCCTTGAATTTTCCTATGGAAGGTCAGTAAATGAAATATTGACTAAGGCTTATGAAATTTGAGTATATGATTTCAGTCATGTGCATTGACAATAATACACTGATACCATAGTTCAAGAAGAAAATGATTCAGTGAGTAATAGAAGAATAAAGATGGCCACTATTAACTAATTTGCTAATGATTCTTTTCCATAAGATATGTGTTATAGGATGTTCTTAGTTTCATATATTCAATGTAACACTTTTGATTAGTAAGAATTACTTATTATCTCAGCTGTGAGGTTGGACTTACCATAAGTGATTTGTCTTAAACTGACAATTATGTCTGATTTCAGTTACATTAAGGAAAGGTAAAGATATCCATAGACTAGAAATTAAGAGTATACTAGCAGAAACAATTCCAAATATTTTTGCTAATTATATTGTTGCATATTATTCAAATAAGGAGCCATATTAAGCAATTATCTGTGGAAATAACCAAAAGAAAAATATATTAATTAATTTATATAATTATAAAAATTAATTTATAAAATTTTAATTATAAAAATATAATTAATTTATAAAATAAATAAAAAATAAACAAACTGTAGTATTCAAAATACCTTAACAACAGTTAATCATATCCCCTCACTAAAAATAACAGAGTGCTGGCCAGGGCATTGGAATGGTGTCACTGAAGCTGCTTCCTGAACTGGATGTTAGCCTTAATGTTTGGATCATTAAGAATTTATGTGGGATCCCAGGTTGGGCATAGGTGATGCAGGACAGCAGTTATTTACTAATTAATATGAAATAGATCAGTATTCTGGTAACCAGTATGAATGTACCAGTACACACAAGCTTAATGTCAGCCCTGGTGAAAAGCTAGTAATTCATTAGTAACTGTTTGATTCATTTTTTTATTAAACTTTACAAATGCAATCTGTCTTGACTCTTAGGCCTCCACTGTCAAAATTGAATTATAAGTCCTGGGCAGATACGAGAAAAAAGAATACTAGTGTGTGATGCTCCCCTCCCTGTGTCCGTGTGTTCTCATTGTTCAACACCCGCCTATAAGTGAGAACATGTGGTGTTTGATTTTCTGTTCTTGCATGTTCTTCACATGTACCCCAAAACCTAAAATGCAATAAAAATATATATATATATATAAAAGAAAAAAGAATACTAGTTACAATATTGTATGCAAATCCTAAGGAAGTATCTGAGAGTTTCATTTCTGATAAGGAAGACCAGTTTGTAGCACACAAACCTTTCCAGCAAGAACAGTAAGAAAAACTGTAAAAGTTTTCAAAAATCTGTTTAAAATCACTGGGGAACTACTAAGAGAGTTAGGGCTCCAGGGCCAACATCCCAAAGAGAAAGGAAACGCATTGGAGTAAGCCCTATATACTCGTTCCCTTTCCCCCGCTTAGGACATTACCATTTCTTGGTGCATGGCATGAAGATCTACCAGAAATGGTGACTTAAAGCTTGCACCAATGTTTCTGGGTCTGGGTTTAGGGACACTAAATCAGTCAGCACTTATGGGGCCAAGATCTCAGAGGAAAGTAGATGTTGGAGATAAATTTAAGACTGAAAGGCAGAGAGAGAAGGCAGACCAGCTAGTGATCTTGGGATCTAAGGATCAACATGACAATAAGATTCTGGGATTTCTTTTTGCTTCCCATATCTCAAGCTGGGTGTTGGAGAAACTGGTAGCCAAGAAATTTTGACCAACAATAAAAATAAAAATAAAGCCTCAAGAAATGCCTGCTCTCTCTAGCCAAAGAACCAGGAAAGGGGCAGGCTAGCCATGACAGAAAACATTTAGATAGTAACCTCCCTACTTCAGCCAAACACCACAGGGAAAAAAGGCAGCCCCACTTCCACCTCTTTCAGCAAAGGCAGAGTGAGAAGCGTAGACCTTCATTCCTACCTGGCATTAATGATGCCCACGTCCACATCAAAAGTAGAGACCCATGGGGAGAAGGTAATTCCTCCCCCACCTGGTAGTAACAGGCATGCCTGCCCATCTCTGCTGGTGAGGTATTAGAGACCAAGGGGGAAAGCCTGGACTGTTATCTTCCAGCAGTAACAAGCAACGCACTCCACCACCTGCTGTATCCATGAAAGCCACATGGGTAGGAGCAAGAAGGTCTCTGGTATCAGCAGAGACCCAGGGGGGTATCTGAAGCTCCACCTCTGCCCGGTAGTATTGAGGAGTCATTCTCACCGCAGCAGGGTGTCAGTGGAGACCAAATAGGGGCCTGGGCTTCCACCCCCAGCTGCCATAATGAGGCAGGACCCCTTCCCCGACCAGCATGGAATCAGAGGAGGCTTCCTAAGACAGAAGATTGAAATGAGATCCAGAGTCTCCTAACACCCAAAATGTCCAGGCATACAATTGAAAATCAGTCTTCATACCAAGAAAATTTTAGCTTGACGAGGGGGGTGGGAAACAATCAATGGATGCCAGTGATGAGACTGTAGAGATGTTGGAATTATCTGGCAAAAGTTTTGAGGCAACTATGATATAAAAGCTTCAACAAGAAATTACAAGCACACATAAAACAATGGCAAAAGTAGGAAGTTTTAACAAGAAAATAGAACATCTCTGCAAAGAAATAGAAGATATAAAGAAGGACCAAATGGAAATGATGGAACGTGTTGAGCCTATACAGTTTCTGTTCTCTTCAGATGGATCTCTGTGTGGATTGGGGTCTGCATTCAAAGTCCAGACATTTCTCAGGTCTGTCTCAGCCTTTGCTTTCCACATGACCCTCTCATGGCTCCTACTCATGGCAGTTCAGGCAGGCCTGATAAAATCTCCCCTGGGCAATGAGGAAACATGAATCTACTACATCCTCCTGGCCAGAGAGTTCAGCCCAGGGCTAGGCACATAACCAAGTCCAGATAACGTGAGAAAATTCTTGAGTGCTATCTGTAATTATTGGGAAAACTATCTCTTCTTCAGTTTCACTTAATTATTAGAATAATTACTAGAACTATTACAGCACAGGCTTCTTGCTGCCATATTTGTCACCACTCAGTTGGAGCCTCCTTGAAGTGAGCCAGGAGACAGGAATTAAGACATGATCAGTATTAGGATCCTGGTGACAGGGTTTCATCACCAGGATCCATCTAGACTTTCTTGAGTTAAGCTTTTCTTTTTAAAATATTATTTTATTTTATTGTAAGAAAACTTACTGTGAGATTTACTCTCTTAAACTTTCAAATGTGCAATACAATGTTGTTAACTATAGGAACAATATTGTACAGCACATCTCTAGAAAGTTTTCATCTTGTGTAATTGAAACTTTATGCCCATTGATTAGCAGTTTCCCATTCCCCTCCCTTTTAGGCCTCAGTAATCACCATTCTACTCTCTGATTCTGTGAAATTGACTATTTTAGATATTTCAGGGAAGGGGAATCAGGCAGTCTTTATCCTGTGACTGGTTTATTTCACTCAGCGTAATGTCTTTAAGGTTCATCCATATGGCATGAATTTTCACATCCATCCAAATAGCAGGTAGGTAGCATGATCTTCTTTTTTAAGGTCAATAATATTCCATTGTATGTATATACATTTTATTAATTCATTCATCCATTGATGGACATTTAGTTTGTTTCTTAGTTACTATGAATAGTGCTGCAGTGAACATTGGGGTGCTAATGTCTTTTGAGATCTTGATTTCAATTCTTTTGGATAAATACCCAGAAGTGGGATGGCTGGATTTTGAATTGAGTTCTTGAGAAAAAGTCTTATGAAAGAGTCTCAAGAAATAGAGTCCTAAAGAGAAAAAGCATACTTTATGTTATCATTCTTTGGGTAAAATGTAGAAAAGAACTGACTTAATATTATTATGTACCTTTTGTTTATAAAGCACTGCATTAGGTTTTGCACTCATCAATTCATCTAATCCTCATAAAACCCAGTGTGGTGAGCGTGATTTCCACAGTTAACAAATGTGTGAAGGAGGAGGCTCAGAAGGGTTAGGAAATGTGTCCAAGTCACCTTGATTAGTAATGCTCCAGGAAAAATTCAAGGCCAGAAGTGGTCGCTCCCAAAAGCTGACTTCAAAATAAGATTTATCTGTAAATATTTGAGGAAGATAAGAATGTATTACAAATAACTTCTAAATCAATGAATTTTCACTGCTGTAGTAAAACTTCGATATGGTTTGGCTCTGTCTCCACCCAAATCTTATTTTGAATTATTTGTAGTTCCTGTAATCGCCATGTGTCATGGGAGGGACCCAGTGGGCGGTTACCCACGTGCTGCTGTTCTCATGCTAGTGAGTGAGTTCTCATGAGATCTGATGGTTTTATAAGAGGCTTTTCCCCCTTTACTTGGCACTTCTCCTTGCTGCTGCCATTTGAAGAAGGACGTGTTTGCCTCCCCTTCTGCCATGATTATAAGTTTCCTGAGGCCTCCTGAGCCCTGTGGAACTGTGAGTCAATTAAACCTTTTTCCTTATTGAATTACCCAGTCTTGGGCATTTCTTCATAGCAGCACGAGAATGGACAAATATAGTTTTTAGTGTATTCTAAATTCTTAGCCAGGATACAAAGGAGAGTTTTCTTTTCTCTGAAGGCCTAACTCAGATCTGAGAAATAATTCCAACAGCTAATAGAATAAACAACAGTATGGACTACAGAAATTATTTGCAGACAAATAATTAATTTAAATGCAATGTTGAAATAATTCAAAAATATTAAGTCATCACATGTTTACTTATATGCACATGATAATTTAAATTCTGATCACTTTATCTTGAGAAAATAAACATTTGAGATATTACCAATGATTTTTTAGAAACTCTTTAACTTACAAAGTGATGAATAAATATTTGAGTGTTATCTGTTTTAGAATTATACTCTGTCTTTAGACAATGACTGGTGTGCATTATTTTCACCTGTAAGCAATGAACTAAATTACTTTTTTGATGCAGTCCTTTTATTTGCTAGTCAAAGAATATTACAAATGATTGAAAGGATTTGTGAAAGGAGGTGGCTGAGATTTGTTCTTATTTGCTTGCAGCTGAAAGCATAATACACTTAATGCTTCCAGGATATGGAGGAGCTAACAGATGTCAAAAGAGCAGAGAGAGCGATTTTGCAAAGATCGTTCAAAAAGCAAACAAAAATCCTTTCTTTTACAAAATTCATAAACTTTCTCTATCAGACATTAATTATCTTTGACAGAAAATGCATTTATTGTTTATATAGAATGTATCTTTTCCCTTTTAAATTAAAAAAATTAAAGTTGTTATGATAAAGGTAAAACCACTGGATTAAAATTAGTGCAACACAAGTTTGTCTTCATCAAAAGAATCATTACTGTAAGCTCTATCTTTGTAAGACTTTACTGTCAATGCAATGAAGACAAATAATTTTGCTTAAAGATAGCAACAAAATAATTTAAAATCAAAGAATGTTTCTACTTGTCGTTTTGCTTAAACAGCTTTCTAACGATTTGCATTTCCAGGAACTGCCATTTAACACTAGAGATTTTATTCAGCAAATTCAGAGGCTGTATATGTATTCTAGTGATCAGAGGTCTCTAGGGCTGCCTAGCTATGTCAACTTCGAATGCTTGAAAGAATAACCGTAACGTTGCACATTAGAATTATAAGAGAAAGATGAGAGTTTGAGGAATAAATTGCTTAATGCTGTTTCCGTAGGTCCCATGTAAACAAATAGTAGAATGCTGGCAAGTTTTTACAATCAAGGCCAATGTTTAATAAAGACAGGAAGGAATAAAAAATGGAAATATTATTTCTGGATTTACATTTTGTCTTATTTCAGTCCAAATTCCTAATGCTAAAACAATCCAAAAATATACTGAAGCTCTCACCTGGGCTGCCACCATGCTCTTATATGTAAACATGTTACTTAAATGAATTGATTTGTTTGTGACGGAAGCTCCCTTTGGAATTAATCAGGAATACTACAAATATGGTAACTATTTGGCCTTACACATCTTATTTCCCTCTTTTGTTGGTCTAGCCCCTCTTTTTCTCAGATAACTCCTCCTACACATGGAGATCATGAGCAAAGATTTTAATCCTATCCTCTGGCTGCACATGATTTGTCAAGGGTTGGCCTAAGATGAGTAAATATGAAGCATTACCACAGAAAATTTGCAATTATAATGGAAGAAACCATTTTTTTATTCTGTAGTGGGCAAAGCTGCATTGACTTAATAAAAACAAAGTCACATTAAATTTATATATCTGTCTTAAGACATATCTGGACTTTAGAAATATGAACATGGCCCTGCGTCGTAGAACAGGAAGGAAGAGTGTGTATTTTTTAAACTATTACTCAAAAGCAGGATACAGCAGTTAATTAAGGAGTTTTATGGGGGCAATGTCATCTATGCACATCCCAATCTGTTCACGTACTCAGAGTTCCATTATCAGGAGGATACTAAGGTAGATTAAATTGTTCACAGGGTTATTGTCAAAAGCCATATTCTGATCTTGTATTAAAAATCATTCCTTTGATGAGAAGGGTATTTCAAGGGTTCTTCAATTTGTCTTACCCCCTTGTTTTGATTCCACATTCGCCAGCAACCTATTAATTGCCATGAAGAAAATAAGCTGATGAAATATGCTGGACTTGTAGCTATCTGGTCCATGTGACAATGGTTTCTGATGCAAATGAAGTCTCTACTTGTAATTATGCTTCCATGTAGTTGATTGTAGGTGGAGAATGGGCCAATCATGGGAACATAAATGTCAGTGCTTCATGTGGCAGCTGTATACATTAAGGAGTGGTAATTTGGTGCCCATATTAGTTTTAAAGACAGTTTGATTTGAGTATGTCAGTTGTCATGGGACTGAGAACTATTAAGAATCAGGTACTGGGCCTTTGGAGCGCAAGGCTAGATCTAGCTGGAATTCCCTCAAACAAGTTATTCCCAAATCTTTCCATATATCAACATTGCTTAGGGAGGCTTTTAAAAGTACAGATTTCTGTGCTGGATATTCTATTCAGTACATAAGGCACAGTCCAGCTATTTGTATTATTTAAGAACACTCCTTTGATAGTTCTAATGCATATCCACGTTTAGGAGCACCGTCTTAGACTATCTCTATAAAACATTCATATGTGCCTTCTTTTAGCTGATTTTTAAAGCCATAATTAGATTTCATGAGTTACTGGCATTGCATGCATTACACTTATAAATTTGCCTCTAGATGAAATTCCTGGTTGATTATCTAAGGTACACATCTCTGGGTTTACAGAAGAGGTGGAATGGAGGGATGGCAACAAAAATTCGAATTTGCATCTTTGATGTGGTAAATAGGCAGCCAAGTTCACTACTCCTGTCCCTAGAGACTGCAGTTCAGAAATGATTGGTGATTACCCTTAATTTTAATGACATTCTTTCTCTAGTTAGTTATTTCATTGGTCAGCTCCTGATAGTTTTTACTTTGTTTTCATAATTATAGGATATTATACAAGACTATTTGCATTGACTAGTAACATCTATGCCTCTGCCTTCATTCTTGCTGTTGAGAAGTCAGCACCCTATCTGAGTTTTGTTACTTTATAGGTAATCTTTTTTCTTTCTCCTTTGACTTTTAAATTTAAATTTTTGCCTTGGACTTTATTTTTTGTTGTTATTGTTTGCTTGTTAGTTTTGTTTTTGCAGTCTTACTAAATGTAAGATGTATCTATGTATGGATTTATTTATATTTTTATTACCTTATTTATAATTTGGTTGGCTTTTTGAATCTGAGAAGTCATGTTTGTCAACATTCTGGAAGATTCTTCAAATGTTGATAGTGTCTTTTCTCCTTTTAGAACTCTGATTAGATGTGTGTTAACCCTGATTACTTTACCTTTCATGTCTTTTAACTTTTATATTTTTTAAGTCTGATTATTATCTTCAGTTCTGTTTCACAGTTCACTAAATGTCTCTTCAGCTGTACCTAATGTGCTGTTTGCAATTTGCTAACTGTCTCTTCATCAGTATCTATACTGATGTTTAGCCTTTCCATTGAGTTTTTAAATTAAAAATTTACTTTTTATTTCTAAAAGTTATGTTTTCACATATAACTATTCATATAGACTGATTTTTTTTTCTTATAACTTTGATTCCTCCTTTTGAAAACATATTTGTATGTTGGATCTGATAATCTAAAAGCTGAACTATATAAGGATCTGGTTCTTTTATTTATTTGTTTTGCTTTCTCTAGTTCACGGTGATTTATTGCTAGGTGTGTTTAATATGTTATGTTCCTTGGAACTTTACTTGTCGGAATTCTTTGAGGCCCAGATGGAGAGCATATTCCTTTGTGTTTGTTTCAGGTAGATACCTACAAAACTTCCAACTAACAACTTTTTAAGCTTCATTTCATGTTATAGTGTTTGTTACTCTCAAAGTGGTGTGAATTCAGGCAGTGACCCTGTATGAGGTATGACTTATGGTTACGTTCTCAAGGAAATTATTTTATCACCCTCCATGCAGCATCGAGGTTCTTGTCATTGTTCCATGGGATGTATTTTTATTTATAGTTCACCGTTTCACTGAGGCTATAACTTTTAGGAAGCCCAGCTTTATGGAGGTATCACAAATATGGCTCCTCATCATGTACAACCCTTAAGCTATGTTTTTTGTTCTTCTTGTGGTCATTTATACCACAGCTCTAAGTTAGCAAGTATTGGCAGATGCACCTGGAGAAGCTGCTAGCTTCAGAACTTACTTAATATTTTACCATTTGCTGTGTGTACTGTATCCTCCCCACCCTCCTCCTGCCCTCTGCAAAGATTTTTTCTTTATTTTTTTGTTAATGCAGCCATACATTTAAAATATTTAAAATCTGTATTCTAACATTTTGTTAATGTCCTGGATCAAGAAGATTTTTTCAGGATAGTTAATCCACCACATTTTCATGAACAGAAGTTTCATGTTCTTTTTAAAACTAAAGAAAAACAACTTCATTCTTTAATTTTTATTTCATGCCACAGACACTTTGAGCAATCAAACAATACAAGAATTTGTGAGAATTTCAATAAACAACTTTTCCAATATGCTAATATGTTTCTGGTGAGTAAATATACGCCTAGAATAGCACTTCCCAAAGTAAATGTTCCATAGAATGCTAACTGTAGTTACATGGTAAAATAAGCTTGGGAAACACTGGGTTAAGCAAACTTACAGATTTCATTCTCAAAGAAATTATGTGATGTATAATACACCAGTGAGCTCAAGGATCTTGGAGAGTAGGATAACTTATACCCCTGTCTTCCCAGAGGTGCCCTGGAAGAAAGCTGGTTTAGACATAAAAATGACTTCCCCAAAACTATATAGGTAGTTAGCAGCAGAGAAGACTAGAACCCAGTTCTTCTCACACTCCCTTTCTCTTTATTACCACAGTGAAACATTTTGTAAATCGCTACTTGGGAAACTATTTCCAGCAGTACCCCATCCTCAAATTGAAATGTGTTTAAAGCCCATCTCTTTTCATTAAATGAAAGTTGGCTTCTCTCCTAAAAACAGCTAAATAGGAATGTTCCAGAAGTTCTTCAAGAAAAATAAAATCTGAAGTAGAAAAGCAGGGGTTCCACATCTTGAACTAAAGTCGAAAATTTTTGCTATTGTGGGGCTTCAACCCAAATTGACACAGAGATACAGTAATCCTGTCTGATTGTTAAAAGGTTTGTATTCTCTTGAAAATCATAGTTTCTAGTTGGCAAGGAGCAAACTCCCAAGAACAAGTTGTGACAGAAAACTTAAAAAAAAAAAACAAAAACTACTTTTGGATTTCAACCAGCAGAATGTGCATAGTTTCTGACTGTTAGTGTATTCTTCCCCCATTACGGAAAATGGACTATGGGAACTCGGGAAGGTGAAGTGCAATGCTATTTATATTTTTGTGCCAAAACATTATGAAGTGAAATGGTCAAACGTGCTGAGTGAATGCAGCATATGAAAATTAATAGGAACATTTTGAATATGTGCTCTTTTACTTGAAACAATATAAATGAAAAGAGTTCTGTGGAGGTAATTTCTTGACCTCTTTTAAATGTTTCTTTTTCTTTCTTTCTTTTTAAACACTCTCCATTGTTTATAATAACCCCTTTGGATCCTAGACCTCAAAGTTCTTTCCTTTCAAAATTTCCTTTTCTCTGTTTGTCTGTGTACAACAAATACCTTTCAGGGAAAAAAGAAAAAAAAACCCACAGTGTATTGAGCCAACTAAATAGTCAGTAAAAGATGTCTAATAGCATCTAGAAATAGGAAATGAGGTGAGTATTGGGTTGGGGATCTGAGTGTTGGTATTCCATTTAGTCATCAGTCCATGAAAACAAGTAATTATATGCAAAAGTATTCGAAAGGGATGAGAACACTGGTAATGGTAAGGAGAGAACTTCCAACTGAAAGCTAGAGGGTGACCTGGACATTTCTGAGAAGATGCTTTGGAGGATGACAACTTGGTAGACTTCATACTAACAAAGAACATATTACAGAATTAACGATGATAAGGGAAAGGATAAGGAAGAGAAGAAGGAGAAATAGTGAGCTTTGTTAGGTACCAGGTTAAGCACTGGCCATATATGATTGTATTATTGTATCAGTACTTCAAAAGCTAGGAGGCAGCTTCTATCATCATTCCTGTTTTATAAGTGAGGCTTAAAGAGCTAAAGTAACTTGTTTGAGATTTTATATCATACATAGCAGACCAGAGATTTGAACCCATTTTTTTCTGATATCACACCCCAGTCTTCGTCACTAAGCTATATTACCTTCTATATCAGGTGTGACTGTAGGTTGCATCTTTTTTATGTCTTAGATATTGTGGAGAAAAGGTTTGACTTTATACTATGAATCTAGACCAATGAAACTTTGAAGCCAACTGATATACCCAGAAGTTTGGCCCTGAGGCAGTGCCCAAAAGAGAGGATGACAGTGAGTGAAGGTCAGACCGAGATGAGACAAGGCAGGTCCCTGAGGGGGAAGCCAGGCACAACCTGAAAGCTGAATGTCCAAGAGCAAGGCCGGGTAAGGCCAGGATTGACTGGGATATGAACAAAGTGTGAAGTGGGTCAGGGTAATTCTGACAAAGAATTTTCTAGTGGTCATGACCAAGTTTTCTCGGTCTACAGCATGCATTGCATACTGCGGGGTTCATTTAAGTCTTGGGATAAATTTTTATTTGTTCAATGGGATAGAGAAAAGATGAGATGATGCACAGTTTAATTCCATGAATATTAAAGTGACCATCAGTATCAGTATTGATACTTAAAGTACACAGCATTTCATAGTTATAGTAATAGATCCAAGTTGAAATGTGTGCCTTACTTTTTTTTTTTTTTTTTTTTTACAAAAACTGCATATTGGAGTGTCCTTATAAAAGTTTTTTTATTTGGAAAATATGATTGCTCTCTTTGTAAGTCATTTCAATGTCTTAACTCAAGATCTCTGAAACTACACTGTTTTTCTGTTCTCTGAAGTCCTTTCCTCCTGTTGTACTCACTGTCTGGATTATTGGTTGCATCAGTCATGGTGGCTGGAAACGACAGTCATCCTAGGCTGCTTCTGCTCTTACTCCTCACATCCATCTGGTCAACGGAACTCTCAGTTCCATGTCATATATATCTCTTAGATTTATCTCTTCCTCTCCATTCCTACATTTCCCATTCTATGTACCTTACAGGCCAATAGCTTTCTCATGTCCAACCTTTGGGTTAGCCACTGATTCTCAGTCCACTTTATTGTTATCAAACTTACAGGGTCACATGATGAAAAGCGTGGATCCCCAAAGAAATGGTGGGCTGCTTTGCTTAGAAGAGGTGATGCAAGTTGTAGGTACTTTTACGATTTAGGGCTTCATGGTATTAGGTACATACTCTGTATGCCTTTTGCTTATAGGTCAGAATTCATATTCTATATTCTGGAATACAAGGACTTCTTTACCAAGACCCCATTCACCTTCCCTGCCTGTCTTGCCTCACGGCCAAACTCATGCTGTATAGATTAGCCGCTCAGATATTTTGGCAGCTTTATGCAGTTGCATGACTTATGTTATTTCCTGTGCTTGAAAGGTATATCCCTGTAATGCCCACCAGGAGATCTCCAATCCCTCCTTTAGAATTCAAGATTCGGCAATTCTGATAGAATCCTCAGCCACACACAGATTTTCCAATCTGCCTTACTCTTCTGCATACATGCATTTCCTAGCATTTATCAAATTGTATTATAGCAATAATTTGATATTATGTCTTTTCCCTCCTCAGTGATCTTCTTGACTGTAGACTCATATTTATCTTTTATCCTGAGTCCCTTACAAAAACTTGGTTCAATAAATTTCTCGTACTAAGTTTGATTGGTTATGACAAAAGAATAACTCGGGCTCCTTTGATACAAATTCTTTTGGTTCTACGGTACACTCCTTTTTGTGAGATTCTTTGAGAACTGTATAAATGAATAATTTTCAAAGGGGAAAAATATGTATTTTGAATTGCTGAGGTAGAACATCAATATATTGAGAAATTTTTATAAGAATTTTTTTGTTAACAGTAGTTAAAGATCAGAAACTTTAGTCAAAATAAGTGAATTTTAACTCATTTTAGCCAATAATACATCCTGGTGCTAGTGAGTAATATTTCAAAGCACATTGGTGTCTTGGGTTTAAATAAATCTTTTCTTTAATGCTGTAAGGTTCAAATACAACCACTTATTTTGTCTGTTTCCTTTATGCTTTGTGCATGGTACTTAACTCTCTGAGCATTATAATCCCTACTGTAAGTGCAGGAAATAATATCTACCTCTCAGAACTACCATAAGGATTTAAGGAGGCAAAATACCTAAGTTACTGAAATAGCAGCTGACCTAGCACTTAATAGTAAATTTTTTCTTTCTCTTTTATATTTTTAAAAATAATTTTTGTTAAATGGACTGAACCCCAAACTGTTAGGTTCAAAAATGCATTATAACTCATCATTTCTCATGACAAGCTAAACTACCCCAGCGCCATTGCAAATCCCTGCAGATTTTTGCTTTAGGAAGATTGCTGTAGAATTAATGGGTGAATCACTTTGCTCTGCTGGATGGAAGCCCACAGCCACTTTGAGCAAAGGAACTCTTATGAGACAGGATGGAATCTAGGCCCAAACACATTTCTGATCAGACAAAAAATGCCCTGAAAGGCCACCAGAGCTACCTCTTCCATGAAGAGTGCCAGGAGCTGATGTCTCCTCTTTGTGCATCAAGAGACTCTTCAGTTCCCTAGAATTGGTGCTCTTATTTATCCAAACACTCAAACCAGACCTTTTTTTTTTTTTTTTTTTAACTGACATCAAGGTTATTGGAAAATTTTGATAACTTTTATGTAGTATATTTTGCTTTGGGATAGCATACTCCTTTTGAAAGCTTCTAAAGAAAGCATATAAAAGCATATTCTAAAGAAAGAATATCCTGTGCATTTTGTGTGAAAGATTGACAAAAGTATGTTTTCCTAAAGAAAGTTACCCAAACAACCAGAAGAGTAAGGCAGAGTGAAAGGATAGACAAGGGTTGGTTGATGGTTGACATGTGAAACCCCTTACCATTCATAAAATATTTAGGTTATTTGAGCTAAGGAGGAAATTGCTAAGGATTAGGTTTATAGCACTTGACCATGTCTGAGAAGTGCTACTCTGTAAAACTTGTCAAAGAGGAAAAAGAAAAAGAAAAGAAAGCGATTCCATTAGGCAATTTGGACTTTACATCCTGTCGTTTATTAAATTTGTCAGTTGAGGCAGTTAGGATTATGGCAATAGATTTATTAATTTTTCAGAAAACCTGGCATGGAAAAGCCTTATCCTTGGCAGTAGCCTGGAAAACACAGAGAAGAAAGTTTGTGAAACAAGCAGAATGCTGAATACCTGCAGTGAAAAGGTTATTACTATAGCAAACCTGCCCCCAGATGAAGCCAGGTAACAGATTTTGGAAGGACTAGATTCCTGAAAAACAGCGAGATTTTATTCAGAATCTTTTTTGTAGATAGGAAAATCCTTTCTTAGCACGAATGCTGTGGTGGCTGCACTGACTGTGGGCCTGGAAAATGACATTGAGCTCCAAGTAGACATTTGTTTTCATTTCTGACATTCAAAAATCATTGCTATCAATGTCTAAAGATTTATCCTTGTCTACCCGGCCAAAAAGCTGGGCTTACTCCTTTCCCTTTACGTAATGTTTGGGGCTGCAGCACTCTGAGATCATCTTGCTGATGCTCCATGCCTTGGATGATGGATGTGGCCTTGTTTGAGAGTGGCTGTAGTCTCAGGCAGGACTGGGGCAGGGTGAGGGTGTTGTACTCATGGCCTTTTAAGGTCTTTGCTGTTCATTCTGGATACCATGGAAAGAAGGTTCTCATTATTTTCTGCTACTGCTTACTGTAGATTCAAGTTGCTTTATTTCTTTGTTTTCTACCCAGGAAGGTGTACAGGGTATACAGAGGGTTCTATATTGTGTACGGAAGTTGAAGCTATAGTGTTCTTGATTTAATAATCATCATCATAAAGTGCTTACTGTACTTCAGGCACTATTTTAAACACTTTACACATATTAATTAGCTTGATCACACAATCCGTATTCTAACCCCATGAGGTAGTTGCTACTATTGCCACCGTTTTGGAGATATGGAAACTGAGACAGACATGGTTAAGTGTCTTGGCTGAAGTTACAAAGCCAGGAAGGGCCACTGCCAGAGTTTGTGTTCCCAGGCACATCCTGACACTGATCTCAAGTAGTCATGCCATGGTGGCAGACAGTGTGTTTAATGTGAACCAGATCAGCTTGTTCACACAGAGCAGTAGTTCCATTGTGAGTACTAATAGGTAAAAAGAAGAAGATTCCTGCCGGGAAATGGATTGATAGTGAAAGTGTGTGAATACTGTCCAGTATAGAGTGAAAAGGATGAAGAACTTTGTCACTCCTACTTTAGCACACACTTGAGTCACCCAGGGGATTTAACTTTTCCCCCACCTGCAGAAATCTCTGATTCAGCAAGTCTTAGTGGGATTTGGAAGCTACATTTATGCAAGCAATCCCAAACAATTCAGAACATCTTGGGTGTGTCTGAGATGTATTTAGTTACAAATTTGTGCCTTATTCTCTCACGTTTGGGTTATTTCAAAGAGGATAGAGAGAAAATTTTATCCTAACAACTTCCCAACCAGGACCTTGTGGATGTGTCTTGGTAAGGAACTTTGCAGTACTCAAAGTACTTCATCTTCATGGGTAGATTTCATGTGGACAATTAAGAAGGGGTTTGGAGAAGCTGGCAATAGTGAGCCAGTCTACAATCTTAACCATAAAAATGAAGACTGAGTTTTTTCACAGGAGGATGCCCCTTCTTCTGAGAGGTACAGCAAACGGCAGTGTCTATTTTCTAGAAATAAGTTCAGAAATGAACTCTTGTGGGACATTTTAAATTGGACTGAACTTCGAACTCATGTTTATATACCTTGGACATAGGAATGTGAGAAAAATAACAACCCTAAAGATGTTATGTAATATGTGGTTTATCACATGTGCTCAGGCCCTCTGGGTTGGGATGTAGACATCTAAAAATGCCCTCATAAGTGCATTGGATGAGGATCTGACCCCATAGACCAGCTTTTATAGCTCTTGTGAACAAGAAAAAAATATGCATCTAGTCTTACATCCCTTCTAGCAAATGTTAAACGTGGCCACCGAGAAACCCAATCATTAAAAATGAAAACAAAAACTATTTCCTATGGCTTGAATTTAAAGAACAGTCTTTTTTTTTTCTTGAATGGAAACAGTGACTTGAAATGGAGTAAAATTAAGCTAAATAAGAGGAAACAGTGAAATTTTGTAGACTATGGAATAGTCTCACTGGGAACATTATGGAAGACCCATCACTTAGTCATTACAAACTAGACCAGACAAATGACTTGAAGATATGCTGTAAGAAGCAGAGTTGTAGGGAATGGATGAATTAATTTTTTCTCTGTCCCCCTATGGAAACTTCCCCTGTGGTGTCAGCACTCACACACACACACACACACACACACACACACACACACACTCACACACAGTCACCTTCAAGTTTTCTTTCTGACTTTGCAAAGTGATCATCACCAAAATAGCATTTAAAAACCCCCAAAGCCTCTTTCTATTGCTGGGTCTACACTTACTGTGTATTCTGGTCCCCTGTCTCCTTCATTATGGATAAGATTTTCTGTTAAGACTATAAAAGCCTTACGGTTTCCACTTCGTCGTCTTTAAAGCCTTGTAAACACCTTCCCCAGCAAAGCCTAGTGATTGCAAGTAGTGAGCAGTGGAACTGAAACCCGATGGAGATTGAAGAGGACAACTCAATTCTATTCAAATGGTGGTTTACAGAAGCTGTTCGCTCATTTAATCTACACAACCTAAAAATCACTGAGCATTCCTTCTGTCCCTTGAGTCAGACATGCTTTTTGTAGATAGCTGGTAGAAATCACAATATTGAAAAGCCAATTACTTGCATATTTGGAGCTAAAAGTGGAGATTTGAAGTATGACCATCCCCAGTGTTTCCTATTCTATAGAGTGTAGCCCACACCAGGAAGTATATAAATGACCAGATTTTATTCACTCTTTGTTCAATTTTCTATTACTAGCTACAATAAGACATTTGAATAAAATTTAAGGATTACTGTGGCTGTCCATTTAAACACACTATTTTTGCTTCCCAGATTATAGGAAATTAGGAATTGGTTACATGTTTCTATAAAAAAGCTGTTTACCTATTCCAAGTAGTTGATGATAATGGGAAAGAATAAGAACACCAATTTTTATTTTTAACCATAATTTTATTTGGAAGACAAGACTTTTCTGTTATACTTCATTCCTTTTCTTCTTGTTGCTCATGGGCAGGACAAAACAAAATTTTCCCTCTTGTCTTATGCAATGTAATAATAAAATAAAGTACTAATAATGGTAATAATGAAAAGTAGCAACCATTTATAGAGTGCTCACAAATATGTCAGGCCTTGCACTAAGTCCTTCGTGGATATTGTCCCATTTTATGCTCACAACAGCTCTGTAAGTAAAATAGTCTTATCTTACTAATGGGAAACTTGATCTTAGAGAGGTTCAACTGTGCCTAAAATCATGTGAGTATGTGGCAGAACCAGGATTCAAGCCCATTTTTTTCTGACTCCAAAGCCTGTGCCTTTAACTACTTGCCATGTATCTCGAATTCCTTAAGTCTTAAAGAAATTATTTTATCTCCTGTGCCCTCCCTTCCCTCACAAGAGTTTACTATCCAAAATAATATTTTTGAACCATTAAACATAATAGAGACAATTATTAATTTCACCAGTGATCACAAAAGTAATATGATCATGCAACTAGACACAAATTCTTCAAGTAACCTAAAGAAATAAAAATTTAAATGTAAATTTCTTTAAGGTTCCTAAAAATAATCAGATAATTGAAAGCCATTTCTAGCACTTTTGTGCTGTTGCGTTGTTTTTTCAAGTGCTAGTTTTATTGAAGACTGTAAAACATATTGTTATAATCTACAGTGGGAAGGATAGTGTGTTGATTACATTTACTTTTGGAAGAGGAGGAAAATAGTACTTTATATTACCTTTTCTACCTGGTCATCTAAAAAGATCAACTTCAAAACCCAAGAAAATTCACTTTCCACATGAAAAACAGTCCATGGTAGTATGTTGACTAAATGGAACATGGGGTTTTGAGGTGATAGTATTTTATTATTCTTTGTTGCAAAGGGGCTAATCATAATCATCTAGGAATTGATTATTTCCCTACAAAGAAAAGTGTGTATAAATTTCTTCCTGCCTTCCAAAAGCTTATAAGTTTTGGCAGCACTGGGCATCTTGTGCATAAATATAACATTGGGCATAAAACTAACAGAAGAAATGCTTACAAAATATTTAAATCAATGCTTACTTGAGCAATACAGCATTGATCTAGTTCTTTATTTTTCCCCTCTTCAAGTATAATAGAATGCAAGTTTTATGAGGGCAGATACTTGAGACTTGTTAATTAATTGCAGTCTCTCTAACATTTAGAAAAGTACCTGACACATAATAGATGCTTAATAAATATTTCTTAGATAATATGAACTTTAAGAGGAGGAATCATGGGGATGCCACACCTCATCCTGCATCTATTTATATCTATGAGTTGAAGTAGTGAAGTCACCTACCTTTGTCTACCTAAGAATGTCCAGGCCATTACCCTTCTCAGACAAAAAAAAACATTCTTTCAGTGCAATCAGCATTGTGGATGATTCGAAGATGGAATATCTTAAGTGAAAGCATCTGTTGGAAAGCAGAATAAGGTACTCAGAGACAAAGTCCTTGTCATTTATATGTTCTGAACTATGCCCATGGGTAAATACTGAGACCTAAATGCCATAATAAAAGATCAGCGCCATTGCCATTAAAATGCACTGAGTTTCTACTAGCTTGAGTGCAGAAAAAGAAAGAATGTTGGCACCGTAGGACTGATTCTGCACCCATGTGGAATAATTTAATTCTGTTAATAATGCTAGAAATGTTAAGAAAATATTTGGGGCAGGGAAGGGCAGAATATGGAGGCATGCAAAACCAGTCTTGTTTCATCTGAACTCCAGGATTCATTTGTTTTTCATTGTTTACTGTACTTATTCTGGATCTGTTTTCACTTTTATTCGTGGTCAGCTTCAATATGTCTACACGAAAGCATACTTCAGAAGTAAAATGACTCTGTCTTTTTACAGTATGACTTCAGACAGTTGGACAGTTTTAGGATGCACTGGTTCCTGGATCAGTTTTCCCGTGCCTGCTTAAGGCATGCTAGTTAATATACTGCAAAGAGAAAAGGCATTGTCTCTAAAGGCACATGAATCCAACCATTGAGCTGGATTCTAGGTGTATGCCATGCCCTTTGAGCCTTATGCATAGCACCCCAGCCAAATTCTGCCCACCCCCAGAAGTTGAGCCTTAAGTATAGCACCCTAGCCAAGTTCTGCCCCCTAGAAGTTCTCATGCAATTTTCATTGACTGTAGCAGGACTCATCTGGGTGTGTCCAAGGGCAGAATCTGGCTGGCTACATGTAACATACTGTTTGGGTTGGGACATGAAGCCAAAAAAGAATTGTTTACTATTTATATGGGTCTTCACCAATTTCTGGACTCCAAAAGAGATGAACTCACTGCTTCTGAATAATTCATTCATCAAAGCAGACATGAAAAATTTTGTTCCTTGAGTTTAGTTAGAAAGCAAAGCATTTGCTGTTTCACTGTCTGGAAGCCAAAATATGTTTGGGGCTCTCCACTTCAACCCAAGCTGACATTCCCAAGCTGACAGCATCTTAAAGCAAGATGACTTGCTTTTTTGCAAAGAGGCATATATGCAAGCAATTGTGGCCATGAGGGTATGACAAAGACATTGAGATTGAACCTCCCTCAAGGTTTCCTACAAATTTCACATTCCTGTAAACCATTTGGGAAAGAATCACTTTGGTATCATCTAGACATAAATCCAGCCTAGGGAACTGTTAATGTTTCTACTGTCAGGAATCAATATTTCTTCTGTGGAGTTGACTTAATAGCAGTTGTCATTTGTTTTATGTCTTTGTGAAAGGAGTACATATTCCTTTGGGGTGCTTTTTAATATAAAGATTTTAGTGCTCTGCTTTTGAATATATTAAATGGTTCTATGTGTATTAACGAACTATTGTAGTAGCATAGAAGAGGGTGTTGCTCTGACTTGAACTAAAATCGTTTGTTTGTGTGTATGTGGAGTGCCATCTATGGTACTTTAGAGACAGCACCGGAAATATGAAACAGTGAGGAGGAAAGGCTCCTTGAAATAGTGTGTGCATCTTGGAAAACTACCTGGGGGACTCTTTAGAAGGGATGGCTAGATATACTTCCAAATCCTCAAATATCAAGCATCCAAGTGAAAACCATTAAGTTTAATGAGTTACTCTGTCCATAAAAGAAAACTAAAAGCTTATAGAAATTTCAAATTTACAAGTACCTAGGGCTAGATATTCTATAATAAGTTCCTGCTTTTAAGAAGCAGCGATGTCTACACTCTGTAATGTTGGTGGAGTTCTGTCTCAGAGGTTCCCAGGTGGTCCTGAATAGCCAATTTCAGAATTTTATCAAACTCATGGGCAAGACTTACAGATATTCAACCCTAAATCCACCCTGCTTTAAATCTCTTTTATCTTGTTCATATTTCTATGGATGTTGAGAGTGAAATCCACGTTAGGAATTTTTTGAACAACTGAGATTCAAGACAGCCTTAGCCTTCCCTTCTCAACCATTATCATTGTAACCTTCCCTGTCAACCTGATTTTCCTCTCTTTGCTTATCTTTCTTACTTTTTTCCTACATTTTATAACATAAGAGGAATTATGGTGGTTGAATGATCTTGTTGTCTTATACCTATCCTTGGTTTTCCTCTCTTTCCCCTTTTATTTGTTTTGTTAAAAAAATCATCATGGATATTGATTCTAAAATCAGGTTCTAATTTTCACGTATTTGTATTCAGAGTGACTCTACCACTCAACAAAATTTCTTTAACTGGTCCTTCACAATATATTCAATGTGATAGAATACATTAAAATCAATAATATTGATACAAATGCTGGTATTGGCATCCTGGAATGAACCAATGGGGCCAACTGAGGAAGAGGCTGGGGGTTTCACCTGGACTCTACCCAGCTGCCCTGAGGATGAGGAAATCTGTATCTCAGAGGGTGCCGCGTTGTCTCCATGCAGCTTCCTGTGCACAGCACTTGGCAGTCTCTGGCTTCAAGTCTGTATATGTCAGTTTCCAGACCTATAAAATTAAAATAAGGATGATATTCCCTACCTACTTTCTAAAGTTGTAAGATTGAGTGAGTTCATACAGGTAAAGCACTTAGCACAATGTCCATCACTCAAAAGATGCTAACTGGTAATAGCAGTAGCATAAGTAGTGGTAGTAGCAGTAGTAGTTGCAGTAGCATTATTTCTTTATAGTCTTACAAGTTGGAGAGAATCATTGACAAGTTACAGGCCAATGTTATTTACATTTTTTGGCGAATGTTTATTTTATTTTTATTTTGAGTTCCAGGGTACATGTGCAGGATGTGCAGGTTTGTTACATAGGTAAATGAGTGTGATGGTGGTTTGTTGCACCTATCCACCCATCACTCTTAAAGATCTAGAGCAGGAAATTTTGATGTAAGGACTCACAGGATGAAACTGCAATGAACTAAGACAGTGAGAAGGGGGCTGGATAGAGAAGAGGTTTCCACAGCAGGTAGAGTCTGGAGGAAATTACTCCATTTCTCAGCAGAAACCGGTGAAGTGCCTAAGGCTAGGCCATACAAATGAAACAGTCAGAAAGCTGAGATTTAGAAAAGGATGATGGCTCTTGACAAATCATCTAAAGGAATAAGCTGGACAACCAGACAGAGGCTCAGAACCATGATGAGGCTAACTTGGGGGTAGTTTGAGTTATGATGGAAGGGCTATCTGACTACGCTGGACATGTCCCATGGTGTATTAGTCAGGGTTCTCTAGAGGGACAGAACTAAGAGAATAGATGTATATGTAAAGGGGAGCTTGTTAAGGAGTATTGACTCACACGATCACAAGGTGAGGTCCCACAATAGGCCATCTGTAAGCTGAGGAGCAAGAAAGCCAGTCTGAGTCCCAAAGCTGAAGAACTTGGAGTCCAATGTTTGAGAGCAAGAAGCATCCAGCACAGGAGAAAGATGTAGGCCAGAAGACTAAACCAGTCTAGTCTTTTTATGTTCTTCTGCCTGCTTTTATTCTGGCCTCGCTGGCAGTTGATTAGATTGTGTCCACCCAGATTGTGGGTCTGCCTTTCCCAGTCCACTGACTCAAATATTAATTTTCTTTTGCAACACCCGCAGAGACACACCCAGGAACAATACTTTGCATCATTCAATCCAATCAAGTTGACACTCATTATTTACTATCACACATGGCTACTCCACCCTTACCCCTGTTTGTCAATAAGGAAAGTACAAGAGGAGGTGAGGGCAGCCAAGAGGCTTGGCAGTGGATTCCAGGCCTGAGAAAACTGCTTAATTTCAAGGCTAACTGGAAGAACTCTGCCCTTGAGACTGGCCCCTGGCCTCACCTGAAGCAAAGGCCATCAGATATTCCAACAGCAGAAGCCTGGACAGTCTGAATAAATAGGAATGGCCTTCTGGAAAACGAAGAAGGCTTTGATTTGCAAGAACCGTATTCAGCCAAGTCTGGATTATCTGCAAAGAAGTATCCATATGGTTGGCTACTGTCTCATCCCTCACTGCCCAACTGGTCTACTTCCAGCCATGCTCCCCAGGGGCAATGCCTCCATTCCCCAAGACTTACTCTTCTGCAGTTCCACAAAGCCCAGTTGGTTTAAATTCTTTGTCCATCCATTGTCCAAACCTAATAAGGAAGTCAGTCAGCTGTGGGTTGGGATAAGGAGCTGGTTGGTGGTAAGAAAGAACATTCCTCCAAAGGCCTTTTGATCTTTAAGAGGCAACAAGTTGCCCCGGTCCCTGCTTTTATACAAAAATATCTCTTGTGTGTGTCATTCAAACAGATTGTTTTCCTTCCCATGAATGTAATTGTTGTCTCTTGGAGATTTTATGAGAAACAGAATTCAGGCCATTCCAAAGTTAGGCAAAGGAGGAAAGCATATGACTATCTCGCTCACTTCCCAGACTTGTCTCTTTTTCTTGTTGATATTTGTCTCCAGGAATCCTGTATTTCAATGGCAAGGCAAAATGCCCCCAGACAATTCATGCCTGTTCCTGACTCTCTACCTAACCAACTGTGGGATCGTGGTTAAGATGTTTTATACCTTTGGGCCTCAGTTTACTTATCTGGAAACTTGGGAATTTGGATTGAACAAGATAAATTTGGCAGGCAGTGTGTTATTGCTATCAAAAACATGGATTTTGCAAATGAACATTCCTAATTTTAAAATCTAGTTCTGTTGTTTGCAAAGATGACCCAAGTGCAGCAGAGCCTAAGTTTTCTCTTACAAACAAGGTTGTTATGAGAATTACACAAAATGATGCTTGTGAAGAGCTTAATATTACTTGAATATTGTAAGAGCTGAGTCAGCTTTAACTCATATTTATTGTTTCCATCTATGAATTTTCCTTCTTAAGTAAACTTTACAGTATCTATTATTCTTTACCATACATGCCAATGATATTTTCTGTTAGTGTGGGCAAATCAAAATGGACAATGGTAGCAATGTATTCTATATATACAAGTATGTCTGTGTGCACGCGCGTGCTTTCTCTTCACACACGCACACATACACACACACACACACACACACACACACACGTAACTGATCTTCCTACCATCAGCAAAATCTAGGATTAACTTATAAGAGGTTACATTAACCTAGTATGGTTAAAGAGGTACCATACTAAGTTTTAGATCCTCAAGGTCTTTCACAAATTCTTCCTTTTGAGTCAATAGCTTGTGAAGATAGTAGGTCAATTTTTTTTCAACTTGTATTTTAGATTAAGTGGGTATATGTGCAGGTTTGTTATTTGGGTGTGATGCTGACGTTTGGGGTACGAATGATCCCATCACCCCAGGTACTGAGCATAGTACTCAACAGTTTTTCAGCCCTTATTGACCTCCCTACCCTCTCTAGTAGCCCCCAGTTTCTATTGTTGTCATATATTCCTGAGTACCCAGTGTTTAGCTCCCACTTATTTATATATGAGAACATGCAGTAATTGTTTTTTTTTTTTGTTCTGACGTTAATTTGCCTAGCATAATAGACTCTAGCTGCATAGTATGTAATTTTATTCTTTTTTATTGCTGTGCGGTATTCCATGGTGTATATATACCATGTTTTCTTTATCTTATCCATCTTTGATGGGCACCTAGGTTGATTCCATGACTTTGCTATTGTGAATAGTTTTGTGGTGAACATGTGAGCGCATGTGTCTTTTTGGTAGAATGATTCTTTTCTTTTCTTTTCTTTTTTTTTTTTTAAGACAGGGTCTGGTTTGGTCACCCAGGCTGGAATGCAATGGCACAATCACGACTCACTGTGGCCTCAACCTCCCAGGGCCAAGCAATCCTCCCACCTCAGCTTCCCAAGTAGATTTATTTTCTTTTGGATATATACCTAGTAATGGGATTGCTAGGTCAAATGGAAACTCTGGTTTTAGATCTTTGAGACATCTCCAAAGTGCTTTCTACAGTGGCTGAACTTATTTACATTCCTACCAAGAGTGTATAAATGTTCCCTTTTGTCTACAGCCTCACCAGCATCTGTTGTTTTTTGACTCTACTAATAGCCATTCTGACTGGTGTGAGATGATATCTTATTGTGGTTTTGATTTGCCTTTCACTGTTGATTAGTGATGTGGAGATATTTTTCATATGTTTTTTGGCCACTTGTGTGCCTTCAACAGATGTGTCTTTTGCTGTATGTTGCCCAGTTTTTAATGGGGTCATCTTTTTTCACTTGTTCAAATGTTTATGTTCCTTACAGATTCTAGATATTAGACCTTTGTTGGATGTGTAGTGTGTGAATATTTTCTCCTATTCCGTAAGTCATCTGTTTATTCTGTTGATAGTTTCTTTTGCTGTGAAGAAGCTCTTTATTTTAATTAGATTCCACTTTTCAATTTTTGTTTTTGTTGCAATTGCTTCTGAGGGCTTAGTTATAAATTATTTCCCAAATGTTATATCTAGAATGGCATTTTCTGTTTTCTTCTAGGATTCTTATAGTGTGAGGTCTTACATTTAAATCTTTAATCTATCTTGAGTTAATTTTTGCATATGGTGAAAGGTAGGGTTCCAGTTTCATTCTTCTACATATGGCTAGTCAAGTATCCCAGTTCCAAGTATTGAATAGGAAGTCTTTTCCTCGTTGCTTACTTTAGTTAACTTTGAGGAAGATCAGATGGCTATAGGTATGTAACTTTATTTCTGTGTTATCTATTCTGTTCCATTGTTCTATATTTCTGTTTTGTACCAATATCATGCTGTTTTGGTTAGTTACTGTAGCCTTATAATAAGTCGGGTAATATGATGCCTCCAGCTTTATTCATTTTGCTTAGGCATGCTTTAGCTATTTGGGCTCTGTTTTGGTTTCATATGAACTTTAGAATAGTTTTTTTTTTTACTCTCTCTTTTGTGAAAAATGATGTTGATAGTTTGGTAGGAATGGCATTGAATATGTAGATTGCTTTGGGCTCTTTGGCCATTTAAATGATGCTGATTCTTACACTCCATGAGCATGAAATTTTTTTGTTTGTTTTTTATTCTGTGATTTCTTTTAGCACTGTTTTATAGTTCTTCTTGTACTGCTCTTTCTTGTCCTTGGTTAGATATATCCTTAGGTATTTTGTTTGTGTTTGGTTTTTGTAAGTGGGATTGTGTTCTTGATTTGGCTCTCAGCTTGAACATTATAGGTGTATAGAAATGCTGCTGATTTTTGTACATGGATTTTGTGTCCTGAAACTTTAGTGAACTTGTTAATCAGTTCAGGAGCCTTTGATGGATTTTTTTTTGGGTTTTCTAGGTGTAGAATCACATCGTCCTTAAAGAGAAATAGTTTGACTTCTTTTGTTTTTTGGATATATTTTATTTCTTTGTCTTACCTGATTGCTCTGGCTAGCATTTCCAGTACTCTATTGAATAGGAATGATGAGAGTGGACTTCCTTGTCTTGTACCAGTTCTCAAGGGGAATGCCTCCACTTTTTGCCTCTTCAGCATGATGTTGGCTGTACGTTTGTCATAGATGACTCTTACTATTTTGAGATGTGTTCCTTCAATGCCAACTGTCTTGATGGTTTTTGTCATGAAGGGATGTTGGATGTTATTGAAAGCTTTTTCCATGTCTATGGAGATCATATGGTTTTTGGTTTTGATTCTGTTTATGTGGTGAATCACATTTATTGATTTGTGTATGTTGAGCCAACCTTGCATCCTAGTAATGAAGCCTACCTGGCAAATTAACTTTTTTTATATCCTGTTAGATCCAGACTGCTAATATTTTGTTGATGATTGGCCTGTGATTTCGTTTTTTGTTGTGTCATTGGCAGGTTTTGATATCAGGGTAATGTTAGATTCGTAGAATGATTTAGGGAGGAGTCCCCAGTCATTGATATGTTTTTTTTTTTTTTTTTTGAATAGTTTCAGTAGAATTGGTACCATCTCTTGGTACCATCTCTTCTTTGTATATCAGGTAGAATTCAACTGTGAATTCATCTGATCTGGGGCTTTCTTTATTGGTAGTTTTTTAAATTACTGCTTCAACTTCAGAACTCCATATTGGTCTGTTGGGGTTTTAACTTCTTCCAGATTTGATTTGGGTACGTTATATGTTTCCAGGAATTAATTCATTTCCTCTAGTTTTTCTTCTAGTTTGCATGCATACAGGTGTACATAATAGTTGCTGAAGATCTTTTGTATTTCTGTGAGATCAGTCATAATGTCACCTTTGTCATCTGATTATACATATTTGGATCTTCTCTCTTTATTTCTCTGTTAATCTAGCTAGCAGTCTATTGATCTTGTTTATTCTTTCAAAGAACCAACTTTTGGTTTTATTGATTTGGATTTTGTTTGGTTCTCAATTTTGTTTGGTTCTGCCCTAATTTTAGTTATTTCTTTTATCTGTTAGATTAGGGGTTAGTTTGTTCTTATTTCTCTACTTCCTCTAGGTGTGACATTAGACTGTTGATTTGAGATCTTTCTAACTTTCTGAGGTAGGTTTTTGGTGCTATAAACTTTCCTCTTATCATTGCATTTGCTACATCCCAGAGCTTCTGGTAGGTTGTGACTCTGTTTTCATTTATATCAAATAATTTTTTGATTTCTGCCTTAATTTCGT
This sequence comes from Ateles fusciceps, assembly GCA_036589455.1. Lineage (NCBI taxonomy): Eukaryota > Metazoa > Chordata > Mammalia > Primates > Atelidae > Ateles > Ateles fusciceps. The sequence goes on along the minus strand of JAZHEH010003329.1, from coordinate 9,005,079 downwards.
TATTTAATCAGAAGTCATTCACAGGCGAGTTCTTTCATTTGCACTTGGTTTTGAGAGGTCTTCTTGGTACTGATTTCTAATTTTGTTCCACTGTAGACCCAGAGTATGGTTGGTTTGATTTTGATTTTTTAAAAAATTTATTGAGACTTGCTTGATGGCCAAGCATGTGGTCAATCTTGGGTATGTTCCATGTACAGATGAGAAGAATGTATCATCTGTGGTTGATGAGTGGCATATTTTGTAGATGTCTTTTAGGCCCAATTGGTCAATTGTAAAATTTAAGTCTACAATTTATTTGTTAGTTTTCTGCCTTGATTATTTGTCTAATGCTGTCAGTGGGATGTTGAGGTTCCCCACTATCATTGTGTGGCTGTCTAGGTCTTTTCATATGTCTGAAAGCACTTGTTTTGTGAATCTGGGTGGTCCAATGTTGGGTGTGTATATATTTAGGACAGTTAAATCTTCTTATGGAATTGAACTCTTTATCATTATGTAATGGCCATCTTTGCCCTTTTTTTCTGTTGTTGGTTTAAAGTATATTGTAGTTGATACAAAGATAGTAAGCAACTCATGCTCTCTTTTTGCTTTCTTTTGTGTGCTGGATCTTTCTCCAAGTTTTTTCTTTGAGCCATGGGCAGTGTTATATGTGAGGTAGATCTCTTGATGTCAACGGATGGGTATTATTTATCCCATTTGCCACTCTTTGCCTCTTAAGTGAAACATTTAGACCATTTACATTCAAGGTTATTATTGATAGATGAGATTTTGATCCTATCGGGAAGTTGTTAGTTGCTTTGTAGTTTCTATTGTGAGGCTGCTTTATAGGGTCTGTTAACTACATAGTTAAGTGTGTTTCTGTAGCAGCAGTTATCATTCTTTTATTTCTATGTTTAGAACCTTAAGGATATGTTGTAAGGCTTGTCTAGTGGTAATGAATTCCCTTGGCATTTGCTTGTCTGGAAAATATTTTCCCTTCACTTATGAAGCTTAGTTTGGTGGGATATGAAATTCTTGGTTGGAACTTTTTTTATTTAGTAATGCTGAAAATAGGCCCCCAATCTCTCCTGACTTAAAAGGTTTATGCTGAGAAGTCTACTGTTAACCTGATGGGTCTCCCTTTGTAAGTGATCTCCCCTCTTATCTTGGCTGCCTTTAAGATTTTTTTTCTTTAGTGTTGACCTTGGACAGTTTAGTGACTGTATGCCTTAGTGACAGTCATTTTGTGTAGTATCTGGCAAGTATTCTCTGGATTTCTTGTATCTGGGTGTGTACCTCTCTGGCAAGATAAGAGAAATTTTCTTGAATGATTTCCTTAAATGTTTTTTCCAGGTTGTTTATGCTTTCTCATTCTCTCTAGGAATGCCAGTAATTTGTAGGTTTGGTCACTTTACATAATTCCATATTTCTTGAAGACTTTATTTTTTAAAATTCTTTTTCCTTTCTATTTGTCTGACTTGGTAAGCTTAAAAGACTTGTCTTCAGGCTCTGAAATTTTTTCTTCTGCTTGGTCCAATCTATTGATAAATCTGTCAGTTGCATTTTGAAATTCCTTAGGTGATGTTTTCAATTCCAGAAGCTCTGTTTGATTTCTTTTTAATGATGTTTACCTCTTCTTTCATTTCCTTGATTGCCTTAGAAGTTTATTTGTGTTGATGTTCTACCTTGTTTTGGAGGTTGAGCTTCCTTGCAATCCATGCTTTGAATTCTGTCATTTCTGAGTTTCCATTTTTGTTAGGAGCCATTGCTGGAGAGCTAGTGTGATCCTTTGATGGTGTCACCACATTCAAATTCTAGGTGGTGCCAGAATTCTTGCAGTGGTTCTTTCTCATCTGGAGATGTTGGCATTTCTAATTTTTATAATTATTTTAGTGTGGGTAGGATTTTTCTTTTCTTTCTTGCCTATAATACTATTTTTTTCTTTACCTTTCCCTCCCTCCCTAGGTGATATGACTGTAGAGAATGCTGGGTAGGGTCTTTTGGCTATGTTTCTATAGCCCATGCACTTCTGATGACAGGTTTTATATTGGGCTCTGCAGTTTGACCCACAAGCTAGTAGACAGTGCTTATAGGCAAGAGCCAGCTGCAGCCAACATGATTGAGTATATACTTCATCCTTGCTTGTTAGGAGAAGCTCTCTGTTTCCTCAGGCAAAGGACATCCTGCCCTTGGTCCTAAGCTGGGAAAATGTATTGAGATTTTCATGGTATCTTTCTCTTGCAACATCTTCAAGCCTTTCCCCAAGTTAGCACTAGAGTTTGGGAGAAACAAGTGCTTCCTGTTGGCCTGGGTTGCTTGGATCTCCATTGGAAAGGTAAGCCTCAAAGGGAGGCTCTCTGCCTCTCTCATGTACTGGGGTTTTACTCATTTTTATCAGCTAGACACCATTACAGGGACTGTTTGCTGGCATTTTTCTCCCCTGGATTCTGGTTTGTTCTTCAAGATTCCAGTGGATTGCTCTTTTCCTTCTTGAATTAAAGGTCAGAGAGTTGATCTTTATGCATTGTCTTGCTATCTCCAAGTGGCTGAGACAAACTAAAAGCCTCTAAATCTGCCATCTGGGGTGGGGTAGGGGAGTTGGTCAATTTTGAGACTAAAGAGGTTACTAAGGTTATTCTTTAACAAGCCCATTGTATGCAAAGTTATGGCCTTCTGTGTACATGGAATGAACAGAATCTTAATAGGTGAAGTTATCACAACTCTGCAATATTTGCTATGGCCATTAACTCCAGAACCAGGGCTTGGTTTGGTAGGAATAGACAAGTAAGAAGTCAAATAAGAGTTTCATGAAGGTATTGTAAAGAAAGAGTATAAGAAGGGGATAAGAGTAGAGTAAGTTAAAAATGTTTGTCTGTAGTGTCTTTGGGGAGGAGAAGTTCGGAGATTACAAACCAACACTTCTGTTGTCCAATATCGCATTTCCCATTCTTAGTTGAGTTGGTTTTGATGTAATTTGAAGGCTGGAGCTTCTTCATTTTTATGTATGGCACAAGCAATTCTGACTTTTTACTTATTTATCCATTTATTTATTATCTACTCAAAAAACAGTAACAAGTACCTATAGTTGGCCAGCATTGTGTTAGATTTTGAAACTGGTCCTCTACCCCAGGGAACTTATGTTTTTGGAGGAGACAGATGAGAAAGTCAAAACTCTCAGTACAATAGGTGTTTCTTGAAAGAGGTATACAGCAGATATTATGGGAACACAGAGTAAGAACACCCAAGTCACTAGGGAGTTGGGGGAAAAAAACCTGAATAAGCACCAATAGAGGGCTGGAGTGGTGAAGACATATTGGAGAGAAGTTAAATCATGGAGTAAGTGAGGATAGTAACTGGGCTTAGAATCAGATTACTGGCTAGGGTGATTTAGGATAATAATTATATCAACTATATAAATATTGATGGAAGGAATATAAGACAAACAGCTATTTTGTGCAAAATAATGATAATTTTGCTCTTAACCATGTGGATATTTGAGGATCTTGTTGTACATCCAAAAGAAGATAAGGGATCCAGCAAACAACTGCCATTAGGATTCAAATGGAGGTTGAAGCCATGAATATATAGAGAGTTCTTCAGACAGAGTATATAGACTGCACAAAATAGGCAAAACCGGAAGCCCCCACTTTTTTTTTTTTTTTGAGATGGAATCTTGCTCTGTCACCCAGGCTGGAGTACAATGGCATGATCTTGGCTCACTGCAACCTTCAACTCCTGGGTTCAAGCGATTCTCTTCTCTCAGCCTCCTGAGTAGCTGGATCTACAGAATCCAGTAAATTGTGCCACCACGCCTGGATAATTTTTTGTAATTTTAGTAAAGAGTGGGGTTTTACCATGTTAGCCAGGATCTCCTGACTTCGTGATCCACCTGCCTCAGCCTCCCAAAGGAAGACCCATTTTTAAGGGTTGAAATGAGTAAGTAGAGATAGTAGAAAGGAAGAGAAGAAATAGCCTTGCTAGTAGGAGGAATATCTAGAAGAGTTGTATTACAAAAGCTGAGAGAGAGAGAACTTCTAGAAGGAGGTAGTAATCTGTAGAGTCAAATATTACACATGTAATATAATGGTTGCTAGGTGGGCTTTTTGCTAGCTAAGAAATGTTTCTTCAGGTTTTCTTGATAAAGAAATCGAGAAATCAATTTGCTTGATTATAAATATACACTCCAAAAATGAGGTAGACAGAAACCCTATTCATGCAAACAGGTTTTGAGAGAATAGGAACCAAGGAAAGCCAGGCCTAATAGAATGGACTGCAGTTCAGAAACTAGGTGTTCAGGATATAATACAACTCTTGCAATCAGGATATTTTGTTGCCTCCTCAATAGGAGGTGCACCCTAGTCTATTTACGGGCAGTCTGCCATCAACCTAACTCTTTGTTACTCTATGGAGGTCTACACACCTTAGATGTACTTCCATATTATCATCTCTAGACCAGCTCTTTCAAGAGAATCCGATTGGTCTAGTTTATCCCCATGTTTCTAATTAAGAAGGGACCTCACAGTCCATAGATTGGTAGTTATTGAATCACTTGTGTTGCGTCACCCCTTGGGGCCCAGTCAGCTGTAGCCAGGGAAGCAAAGTAATATGCATTCAGAACATGACTACCTCTTCATAAAGAACTGGTAAGGACTGCTTTCCTCAAAAAGAGTCAGTAACTCTGGAAGATGCTTTCTGTTTTAAAGTCTGTATCATGGACTTTAATAATGTGGAAGTATATGTGTACCTTTGAGAGTATCTTCAACATACCAGAGAGTATCTTCAACACTGGATTTGAGATCTTAATGGATTGAAGAGTAAATGGGAAGTGAGCCAGTGGAGGAAGGGAATATAGATGAATCTTTGTGAGAAGGAAGGTAAGAGATATAGTACTACAGCAAATAGGACATATGCTTCCAAGAGAAGACTGCCATTTAAGATAGAAGATACTTCAGCCTAGTTATATAGTAATAGGAAAGATAAAGAGAAAGAGAGAGTACACATGTAGGGGAGAAAATGAGGTCTTTGAGGAACTGCAAGGGAACTTTGTAGAGCACCATTTTTTGTTTGTTTGTTTGTTTGTTTGTTTTACCTTATTCATATGTACACATCAGTGGACTCTCCTTTCTGAGGTAATCTGATATTGTTGAATATGAAGAAATTCTGAAAGAGATATGGAGAAGGAATAAATTGAAAAATTTAAATTTAGTTAAAAATAAATTGAAAGTGAGAGTGTTAAAGAAATGGAGAAATACTATGGGAGTCGGCAAGTTAGAAACACAAATTAGGAAAGGAAAGAGTGGGAAATTCAGAAAAAGTGAAGAGTCAGTCGGCAAGAGTTTGATCAAATATTCCCCAAGGGACAGGTTGTAAGTCCTCATGGGTGTTCTGATGACTCCAAGGGCTGCTTATTTCTTTTGCTGCAAGGAAAAAGCCAAAAGCATGCCTCGGTTGTGATGTCTCTCATAACTCCCTACCACAGCAGGCAAACCCTCAGGTATTCTAGAACTTTTTGTTTTGCATCAATGAATATTTGATGCTATTGTATCATCTTATTAATGATTTACCATACATCCTATTTGAATTTCATGTAGCAAACCCCTTAATAATTGTTAACACCAGAGATAATCCTGGTGGATAAGTCAATTACGTCTTAAAAATAGAACCTTTGTTAAAAGGTCACTCCAATTTCTCTTCTGGTGTTGGGTTCTGACACTGATAAATTGTCCCCCAGGCTCCTCTCTTAACATCTTAGGTTAAGACTGTCTCTAGTACATACATATACCAGAAGCACTGAGATTCTTTTTTCATTTAAAAATAGATCCAAAGGCAAACATATTTAGAGTGGATTTCCTACTATGGCGATTTCAAAACCTAACACTGGAGAATGAAGGTGGTAACTGTCTTTTCACATGTGCACTCAGCAAATGCAATTTCTACTCCCATAGTTTTCCTTTTTCTCCACTTAACTCTACTACACTGCTGACTATAAATATTAGTTGGAAGGGGTAGATTTTATAAGCATTTGGGACCTTCATTTTCATCCTTGAGAAGAAAATGAACCTCTTAAAGTTTTCCTTTACTTTTCTTTCCTTTCCTCTTCCTTTTCCTTAGCCTCCTCTTGCTCCTTCTCCTCCTTCTTTTTTGAGAAGGAAAAAAATATTTGAAGAGAAATTAAGAAGTGGCATGTATACTTAAATTTTTATTTCCCTTAAGTTTCAAATCTGGGATTCAAACAGCTATGAATTAAGAGAAAGGTCTGGCATCTCTCCTAGTCCCATGAAATTGTCCTAAAGCCTCTTGACAGAGTTAAGGCCATTTGTCTCCTGGTTTTAATCTTATTGCTAAATAATAGCTAACCTTTAATGATTACCTAGTAGGTTCCAAGTATCAGGGATAAAAAATGAATAAGCACTGGTCCTTTTCCTAAAAGAACTCACACTCTAGTGGTGGTGATGATTGGGTAGTGGCTAGATTAATGCAACAATTTAGGGAAAGTGAAAGTCAGGAGAGAAAATGAGAGAGAGCAGTGGATGAAAAATCTCTCCCTTTCCCTCATTCGGGTTCCTGACAAGTAGCTAGCTAAATCCTCAGATTTACTCCATGACTACAGAGGGCAAAACATATTCCTTGCTCAAAAAAAAAAAAAATCATTAAGGAAAGAAATCTGTTTATAGCAATGAAGCTGACTGATGTTCTTAAAGTCCAAGGAATCTTTCCTGTCAGGCCTGCTTGCCGTTTCAAACTTGGAAAAGGAGTATATAAAGGTAAACGGGTATGTGTGTGTGTTGAGGAGGCAAGAACAAAGGGAGGAGGGGAAAAACATCAGGTAGAGAGACAGGGCACTTGTACAGATAAAGCAGTTTTCTTAATTGTTGTCTTAAAGTGATGGCTATGGTTGAAGTAGGAAATAAGCAACACAGAGAACACACATGTTATAATATGGTATGCATTAGTTGGGGTACATGATGCAAGCTGCTACAACAACCACTAAATCTCAAATAATGATTTCTTGCTTCTTCCTGTGTCTTAGTCTGTTTTGTGCTGCTATAACAGAACACCAAAGAATGAGTAATATACGATAAACAGAGTTTTACTGGCTTGCAGCCTAGTGGCTGGGAAGTCTAAGATCAAGCTGCCAGTATCTTATGAGGGATTTCTTGCTGTGTCATCCCATAGTGGAAAGCAGAAGGGCCGAAAGAGACCCATAATAAGAGTGAGAGCAAGAAAAAAAGAGAGAGCAGGAGTGAGCAAGCTCTGATAACTGGCATTAGTCCTCTTAAGAGGGCAGTGCCCTCTGAAGGCCCCACTTCCCAATACCATCACATTGGCAATTAAATTTCAACATGAGTTTTGGAGGGAACAAACCTTCAAACCATTGCAGCCTGTCACAGACCAAGATAGTCATGGAAAAGAGGGCACTGTTTCATGCAGTCTTTCAGAAACCCAAGTGTCTCCCGTCTTGCAATGCCATCTTCACTATGTGGTTCCAGGGCTACTGGAAAGGGGGAAGAGAGATGGTAAAGGTTTTGCAGGAGGTGGGAGGATTCTGGCAGAACTGGAAGTGATATACACAACTTTTGCTTGCATTTCTTTGGATAGAATTCAGACTCATAGCCCAAAATTAACTACAAAAGAAACTGGGAAATGTAGTCTTCCTGTGTGCCCAGAGGGAAAATAAATTGTTTTTTCAGTGAACTTATGGCATTGTCCCTGACACATGGTAGTACTTTCATCAGGCTAAAACTGACAGCAATAAGAGTCCTAAATAACAACCAAGTGAGGTCTTGCCCTTGTTGGAACACTAGTGCCTTGTTTTTAGCATTACTTAGGAGAGTTTGAATATTTGTGTCTCTCTATGGCTTGAATGAAGAACCCTTTTAGGGTTTCAAATTTTCTGTGGAAGCTTAATTTGAAGTACATGGAATAGGTTCAGTATTTCTTTCTGTTTTTAACATATTCCATGAAATAAAGAAAAAGAAAAACCTGACTTAAAAAGTCCTAACCCCTGCACATGAGTAAGGGAAAAATGGAGGGTGGAATCCGAAGCGAGCTTACTTTGAAGAAGATGCTTTCTCCCAGCTCTGACTGTCAGAGTAGACTCAGCTCACTAAGTAGAGTAGGCAGGTGACCCATCCTTCCCAGCCCTCCCATGGTCCAAACAGTCACCTTCCCAGTTAGAGGAGCCCTCTTTTTGGATTAAGGTTACACAGATGCTTACATTCCCAGCTAGAACTTCTAAAAGGCCCTGATGGCATAGAAACTTGTCTTTCAATGTCAATATTGCTGGAGGAATAACTACATGGCCATATTTTATAAAGGAAAAATAAATCACCAAAAAGTTCTAATATTTTATATATAATATGCATGTTATATATATAGTAAAGCTATTTTATTTTTCCTTAAAAGTCCATTTTATTAAGTGTCTACAGACAAAATATTAAGAAAGAGACTTAAGCTCAAAATGTAAAACTCACAATAAACAATCCAAGTACTGAATTTTCAAATCCTCAGATTGCATGGCTAGTTGTCTCTAAGTTTTAAATGGTAGTTGCTGAAGCATACCATCAAGGATGAATTCTAGCAAAAATAACAGCTGGCTTTGAAATTAATTTGAAAATGAAAGTAATCTATAACAGGTACATATACATGAGGTGAAGTAATTCCTGGCATCCTTCAACTGATACACTATCTTCAAGTTTAGGGCAAAGCATTTAGTGTTCAGGAAAATTACACATAAGATTATATTTTATGATTTTTTTCCCCTGGGAGCATATGAACAAACATTGCAAACATGCCATACACCTGTAAGACCAAGCATTATGGTAGGTAACTAGGGAATATCCACAGCACTAGAAAGAAATCTGCACAATGAATCAGGCAGAGAACAGCTGGTGAAGAAATCAGATGGAGAATGGGAGTAATCTGTGGAAGGTATTTGAGTTTGCTGTAAACATTTTGCAAGCCTTGGGTGAAGAAGCTAAGCCTCTGGGCCTCACAACTAAAGCCCAGGCTTGCCGCAGGCTAGAGAAACAGTTTTCAGAAAGTACCCAGCTCCAGGCAAAGAATGACCATTTAAACAGTATGTGGAGAATGCTGTTAATTTTGACTCTACTGCGGTTTTTGAATCACCCACAAGGCGTCCCTCTTTGTAGGTATTGGCCCCAGGTTTCTAGAGAGTTTGACCTCTTGGGTGCCCTATATTTCCACTGTTAGAAACAAGTGCATTGCTAGAGAAAGAAAGGACATTTCTTTTAAGTAAGTGCTGAGCAGGAAAGTTTGCCTATACCTTCAGGCACAAAATAAGAGCACCCTGGTGAGTAACTGAGAACTTGGCCAAGAAAATAGATCTGTTTAAGGTTTGGAAAACTGGGTGCAAATTTGCTTTCTTTCACCTCCAGTTCCACTATATTTTTCTGTCTTTGTTTTCTTTTGGTGCTTCAATTTTTTTGTGTTATGCATAGTTAAAATCCTGATGAATTAAAAAGAATCCTTTGTCATACAAACAAAGGAAGAAGCTCAGTGTACTTAGGCCACAGCATAAAGGAGGGATGGGAAAGGAAAGAGAAGCATAGGAAAGAAAAACACAAAAACACAAATACTGGAACAAACTCAGACCTCTGGGTCAAATGAAAATCCACAGTGCAAATGGCTAAGAATCAAAGGTGATAGGGTGTGTTGCGGGGGAAGGTGCTGCCCCTGCTCTGATACATTCCACAGTGGAGAGGGTCCACTGGAATCGGGCACCTGCTGCTTTAAGAGCAGAGACTCAGAGTAGGGGGAGAGAAGCCTTCTGTGGAATAGGGAGGAGAGAGGGAGCAAAGAGGCTGCTGGAGTCAGAAGCAAGGGACAAACAGAGCTGCTGCATTTAGAGGCTGAAGTGTCATTTCCCTGCTCACCAGCTTCAATCTGCTTCTGATTTGACTGTTCTCAAGTCAACTGAAATGTGAAAAGCTCTTAATTCCAGCAAAAGGTTAGACAAAGGGAGTTTGGCTCTGTTACTAACCACGAGGATCATTTCTCCTCCGGGGTGTGTCCAGGCCTGGCGCTTTGGGCCTGATCCTCTCCTTGTCTCTGTGGCCAGGATACTTGATCTGCAGCTCTTTTGCCCATTCTCAAGGGAGTCTTTACCATCCAGCTCTCCTTTGGTCTTAGGCAAGGCTGGCAAAGGGAAAAAGCCACAAGAACTTAAACTTCACAAAAGCAACAGCAACAAAACTCCCCCCATACCGTGGAAACCATCCAGCCACAGAGAGGCCGGCATGTCTCTTGGTGGAGTTGCTTTGATACTGCCAGCACATAAGTTGCCCTTCTGTCACAGATGGGTATCAGAGTCTTGAAAACTAATCCTGTCCTCTAGCCTAAGCTCTACAATGACACTGGTCAAGCTGCTACTACAAAACCCATGCCTGGATTCTTATGTGGAATGTGCCCTCTGTCTACCCGCATTTCTTTAGAGCTTAAATCCAAACACTGCCTGTTCAGTGAAGGCTCTGAAATAAAAATAAAACAGGTAATTGGAACATGAGAGAATAGAACAGTAACAGTAACCAGCAAGTATAGCTCCTATGTTCAGTTTTACTTTGCTTGCAGAAAGGACTATGCTAATCAGTTCATGAGTCAGGTGAGACTGCCCCCAGGTTAGAAAGTCTATCCCCAACCCCTGGGAGGAATCCTGCTGGGGAAGGGGAGCAAGCAGTGGAACGAGTTGGGGGCTATAGGGCCACATGGTCTTTCTTGTCCTGAGGGGCTGTGAAGCTACCATTTAAAATTGTCACAACATTGAATGATCCTCCCATTTCTCTCCAAAAGCTTTGCAGTTAAGGAATGAAAAAGAGGGAGGGGTGGAGAAAAGGCATCTGGAGAGTTGGTATATCAGGACTTCCAAAGCACCCTCATCTTCATGTTGCTCTCTCTGCAAAGATTTTGTTTCCTCCTCCTATCACTCTTATTTTCTAAACTGTGTCTGACCTGCTAGATAAAAACAATAACAAAAACCCATCACAACAACAATGTTGAATTAAAAAAAAAGATACAAAAGAATACAAAAATTTACCCTTTACATTAATTTGAAAAACATACAAAATTGTACTATGCACTATGCATTGTTATGGAAATACCGTATCAGTAAGAGCTAGAAAATGTATGGGAAGGACTGACCTCAATATCATCATAATGATAAAGACTACCTCCAGCAGCGCCATAGTTCCTGACCTTCACTGAGAACTTCCCATACACCAGGCACGGCTCTCATTGCTCACTAAAGCCTCCTGGAGAAGGAAGGAGAAGAAGTGGTTCGGATGGAGGGAACATGACTTGAGTTGTCTTTGAAATGAATATAATGAGCTGGGAGATCAGCAGGATTTATACCTCGAGCCCCGATCACGACCCTACTAATCAAACCAAGATGCAGCAAAGACACCAGCCGAAACCAGCAGATTGCAACAAAAGTGACCCTACTTGCCCTCACTGCTAATAAGCATAAAGACAGTCCTACCAGTGCCATGACAGTTGACAAATGCCATGGCAACAACTCAGAAGTTTCCCTATATGGTTTCAGGAACTTCCCCCACACCTTTTCTAGAAAATTCTGAATAACCTGCTCCTTAAATTGCATATAATGAAGAGTGTATATAAATACAGCTAGCTAGCAATTCATAAGGACTGCTGTTGCTGCTGCTTTGGGCAGTTCTGCCTATGAGAGAGCCTTGCTCTGGGGGAGCAGCCACTCTGCCATACAGCGTTGCTCTAATAAACTTGCCTTTTTTCATTGCCAGCTCATTCTTCATTTCTTTCCTGAGCAAAGTCAAGAACCCTCCCGGGCTGAGCCCCAATTTTGGGATTTGTCTGCCATCAGTTGCAAAGTGGGAAAATGTTCACAAGTTAGAAATTTGGGTGGAGTGTCAGTTATTTTATTTTCAGTATTCAGCATGTTTTGAAATATTCCATAATTTTTTTATGAGAAAAACAAAATCAATAACCAAAAAAAGGAACACACAGAGTTTTTGTAAGAAAGGGCCCATTTTATCTTGTCACTTTCCAGGCACGAAGTGCCGTCTCCTTCCTCAGACCTCTAAAATGCTGTGCAGTGTCATGGTGGGTTCTCCTGCCTCTCCTCCATTCCCGCTCCCCAGATGACCTTGTCTGGCCCTGCGCCTTCACACCATCACTCTGTGGAGGCCTCCCCAGTATCTCTCTCTTAGGCCTACACCCTTCCCTAACTCCAGGGCCTGTTTCACATTTCCACAGAGACACCAACAACATGTCGCAAACTCAATCCAAAATAGAGTGCTGACTTTCCTTCAAAAACCATCCCCCCCACAGCATCCCCCATTGCAGTAACTAGCATCACCTTTAGAGTAAAAAGGACAACAACTTGATTCTTTCTGTGCTTCCTTCTTTTCTACCACATTCTACTACCATGCCATCAGCACGTCTAGTTGGCTCTACTTTACCACACACCCACTGAGTCAGAACACATCTGTGTCCCCAACTGCCACTGCCCCAGTCCCAGAGGCTCATCTCAGGTCGGCTCTGCTGACCATAGTCACCTCCCAGTGCTTGCCTGCCTCCACCCTTGGGCCCCTAGTTTCTTCTCCATGTGGCTTTTCATGATGTTAATTCCTTCACTCAAGACCTTCCAAGGGCTTGAGTACTGAGAAGTTAAGAGAAAGTCCTTCCAGCAATGTGCAGATATATCAACAGGCCATTGTTCCTGCCTCCTCCCCCAGTCCCTGCCCCATGCCTATACTTTTTGCTCCCCTGCACTAGTCATAAAGACCCCTGAGGACCTCCCTGCAATGTCTCAATCAGGCCCTAGCAGGCCCTGACAGCCTGGCCTTTATCCTGATTATTCCCTCTTCTTGGATGCCTCTTTCTGGATATTTCTATGGCTCACTTCCACTCCTCATTCAGGTCTCGCTGACCTGAACTTCCCTGACCACTCCATCTAACAGAACAGGCCTGCCTTTATTATTTTCCCTTGGCTGGCTTCATGTTTCTAAGATGGTGCCAGGCCTATAGTAGGCGCTCAACGCACATTTGTCAAAACAGTGAATGATAATTATTGACCAGCTAGTTGCAGGCATTCACACATATGTTAATTCATTGCCACCAACAAAAGTCCTCAGAGGACAGCACAGAAGACAGTAACTCAGAGAGTGTGCCTAGCCTTTCCATGGGGCTGATTCTGAGAGTGGAATTCAAATCCACTTATTTTCACTCTAATCTTACCCTTGTACCACACTGCATCTCTCAAAGGAGGAAAGTAAGAAAAAGCAACATTCAACTATCTGGTAAATGCCACTGAAGATTATAATAGTCACATTTACACAATTGCTTTGATCTTCACAAACACCCCGAGAAGTAATGTTATCTCAGCATTAGAGATGAGAAAGCTGAACCTTCTAAGAGATTAAGTATTTAGCTTAAGATCATCATTTTTAATAAGAAACAGAATGTACCCCAGGCCTGCCTCATGCCACGGCCTGTGCTTTCTTAATGACATTCATCCATCATGCCTAAAAGTTGGATTTTAGATTCCAGTAAAAAGCCTGTGTCCTATCAACAGTGTAGGCTCACCCAATGTTTGCTGTCTGGTGATGATTCCAACTCTGTCTTCTTCCCTCTCATGCCCCCCTCCCTCTACTGCTGGGACCGTTCTCCAGCACTTTCAACTTCTCATTGCTTACGCCTGCTGTAGCCTCAGAGGAGCAATAGCCTTCTTGGGCCACCCAGAAGTTGGACATAAGAAAACAGGTTAGGTTGGAGAGAGTGAGAGGGAGAACAGCCAGTGCTGGAAGACAGGCAGTGCCCAACTTTCAAATGGGTTTGTTTGCTAGAATTTCTTTGGAGGGCTGTCCTGTGAAACTTGAAACACATGTCCCCATAGAAACAATATTATCAATAATGGATAGGGTCTTGTGGTCATCTGTGAAGCCCTATATAATGCAGATGTTTAACCAAGATATTACTAAGAACTCCCAGAATTATCGAATCTCATTAGCAAGTCACCATCAGTCACATGGATTCTGTGGGAAAATACAACCTTGAGTTCCAACTGTGGACACTAGAACACTTTCGTTTATATGTTACACCTCTAGCTCCTAACTCTGTATGATATTCTTCTTACTATTCACGCCTACCCCAGCCTGAATTCAGTAGGGCTGGCTACAGCCAACCTGTAGGGTGATGAAGGCTACCAGGGATGTTAAGGAGGAAGTGAGTACAAGCTCTCTCTTATTCCCTCTTCTTGGATGCCTCTTTCTGGATATTTCTGTGGCTCACTCCCACTCCTCATTCAGATCTCTGCTCAAATCTCATCTATTCAGAGAAACTTCCCTGACCACTCCATCTAACAGAACAGGCCTGCCTTGATTATTTCCCCTTGGAAAGAGAGCCTAGAGAGGGCTCCAAGGACTCCCAGAGGAGGAGTCTTCTGGCAGGACGATAGCCTGTGTTTAGAACATGTATATAATAGTGACTCCAGTTTCAGGGCAATAGCACATGTTGGGTGGTCTTGGGTGTTGTGATACAGTAACCTAAGCGTGCAGGGGAATGAAAGAACATGAGCAGCAGGGACCCTGTCTCCATTCACAAGGGGCTGTGCATGCAGATGTGTGGTGTCCCTGTGTGCATCCAGATATCTATGGAGAGCACTCATGAGATAGGTGGTGACACAGAGTTCTGAAAAGTAACCCACAGTGGGAATCCAACAGCTCTGGTTCTTGCCCCGCTTCCTCACTTGGGGAATTCTAGGCAACATGAAACCTCTCAAGGCCTTATTTTCCTTTAATGTTAAGTGGGAAAAATAATTATCATTCATTCCACAGGGTCCTTGTGAGTATCATCTAATATGGTATGGTTATGAAAACACTGTGTCCCATTTAATGCTGTGGTAGTGTTAATATTATACCTAGAATTACATAATAGGATACATATTCTCCAAAACTTTTCATTTTTTAGTGTTCTGCACCAAACAGCTAAGAGAAGTATAGCTATAACAGTCCATACATCCACTCTGGCTTTTTTGTTTGATTGTTTTTTTGTTTTTAGTTTTTATTTTTTGGAGGTGAGCACTCCTAGCAACAGAGAATTAGGTAAAAATGAAGATTTCAGCCCCAACATACCCATTGCTTCAGGCCTTCTTTGTTTCTGCCTCTCATACTTCTAGTCTGCTTGCTGTCATCCCCCTCAGACCATAGCCCTCTGCTTGGGCCATCATCCCTTGGCAGGACTACATGTTCTACCTCTAGATTTTTTTTTTTTTTTTGCAGCAGTCCATTTTTTCTTGGTTGTTCCCCTGGAAAGGAATCTAATCAATAATATTTTTAAACATTGTGATAATCAAATAGATCCCATTGTAGTTGAAGATGACTGGAAGAAAAAAAATCTTAATTCAAACTCCACAAGTAGGAATGTTGATCTGAGGTGGGTTGTTTTCCAAGACCCATCTTAACATAACAAGAAACATTGACAACCCAAGGAAGTTCCCCCTGTTTGGAAAGCTTTTTTTTTTTCTACCTGCTAAATTATTTCTCCCATTTGTGACGTAAAGTTCTCTTTGTGAAAAGTAAACATTGACTTAACTGACTCCTGTTAAATGACTGTTTTCTGTAGGAGAAGCCAGCCTATTTAGTGCCTTGCCATTTCAACCTGTGTTCATATACTTATTAGTTAATTTGCCAGATTCCCTGTTTTAAAGTCCCAGACTGCACTGTGTCTTTTGAAAATTGAAATCACATACACAAACTATTTTCAAGTTAGGTGAGACTTTAAAAATAATTAGGTCCTTCAATATTTCTCTAGAACCGTTCCTTTCAGGGTCTTGGCACATGCTACATCATTAATGCATAGCCACCTGCTTTGGGATCAGGTGCAGCAAATTTTCCTGTTTCTAGACTGAAAGAGTCAGTGAGAGATTTGGTTCTAAAACATTCCAGCTGGACAGTCGTGAAGGCAGCATTTAGAACAGAGAGTTCTCCTCTCCCACAGCCAGTTCAAAGAGTTTTGTACCAGAAGTGCATTTGGTGACAGACTGTGGTAAATACCGAACTCATTAGGATTCAGTTAAGTAGTACCCTACCCTTTATTATTGTTTGAAAATCAATAGAACCATTAGAAATTGTTTTCAGCATTGTTTTAACATGAAATGCTAGAGTTGCCCACTGTGGGGTGCCAATACTTCAAGTGCACCATCTCTTCTCCAGGGTTGGTAAGTTCTCTTCTGTGCTGTAAAAACCTCCCTAATCATCAAAACAAAAAATCTCAGTGTCTGCTTTTTTAACTTTCTGGGAAAGGTGAAGCGTATTGCAGGAGATTCAATAAAAGCTGGGTTACTAGGTATGTCTTTGTGGGTAAAATAGAGAAGCATGGACTGCACAGTTAAATAGTTGAACTGACTTCTGAATGGTTGGATCCAAACTGTGATGATTCTTAGGCTGGGGGTTGGGTGGTGGTTAGTTTCCCAAAGACATATGCTTGGTCCCCCATTATTAACGTTTTTAACAGTTACATAGAAAAAGATGTTGGAGGCCACATTTTTGCATCTGATATAAAATCAACAGGGTAATGATTTTCCACCAGAAGTATTCAAAATTAGGCTGGTTAGAAATAGGAAACATGTTTCAATTTGATAGAGCAATGGGCCACATTAACTAGATTGCAGGGTTTTATTTGACTAAAAGCTAATTGCAGATAAATTTATTGGAGAGGTTACTAAAAGACACCTTGTGATTTCAGTCTATAAAAGTAGATGCATAATATCTAGAATAAGGAAAAAGATAAACCTTCTATACTCTGAGCACCCTGAACATTACACTTAATTTTGGCATGAGTTATTTGACTGGATATAGATAATGGAATCCAGATTGGAATTCAGCAGTAAGCAGCCAGAACGATGAAAGACTTAAAGCTATAGAGCAGTTTCAAAGAAAAGAAATGTTTCTTTTAACTAACCTGGAAAGGAATGAAGGAAATAAAAATTATCTCCCATTGGTGTTCAGACATCGGTGACCAGAAAGATTCAAGCATGTGACAGTGTTTTGACAGGATAGTTTTCAGGATCTTCCCCACCCTGCTCTCCTAGGAGGCCATGAATATGAATCCATCAATGTGTCGTTTGTAAAATGGTATCATTTTTAAATTAAAAAAAAAGTTTTGGGACTTTTTAGTATTTTCATTAATTATCTAGATTGAAGCTGTCCAGTGCTTTATTGAGATGATAGAAATGTCTTTCTTTACTGTCCAACATGATAGCCACTAGCCACATGTGGCTGTCAAGCCTTGGAAATGTGCTAGTCCAACTGAGGAACTGAATTTTAGTTTTATTTAAGTTTAAATCAAACATTTACATGGGGCTGGTGGCTATGGCCCAGGACAGTGCTGTTCAAGATACTGCCTTCCTCTTCCAGTTCACTTTGCAGACAGCTTGGATTTTTTTTTTTTTTTTTTTTGTCTCTTTGAGATTCACCTGAAAACTTAAAAGCATAAGAACAACAGAATTAAAATCTAATTTCCAAATAACTAGATGTGGATGGTTTTTTATTTGTTTTAGATTCCTTCTAGGTATATCCTAAATTCTATGCACAAATTCTTCAAATTTCTTCTTACAAATAATGTCTGCTATAAGCACTTTCGCCTATTGCTTACATGTTGAAATATTGACTACAGAAATTAAGTTCTGCTAGTGCTCTCCTTCTGGCAATACCTACATTCCATTCTATTGCTAAATCTCCAGAAACTGTTTTCTGTAAAGGACCTACATAAAACTTGATTTGTATGATATGATAGGCCATCTCCCAAGGCTTAGGAACAACTTGGAAGAACATATTTGATGGCTTTATTGTATATTCTTATTTGGTTTCATAACTTTTAGAAATGTAAACATATTTTTGGATTTGAAGTCAAATTTAGTCTTGGTTTAATGTTAAGCTTCATGAACCCATTACTAAGTTCTGTGGTTCAGGTAAATCACTAACTTTTCTCTGCTGCAATTGCCAGATCCATCCAATTGGTTAGGAAAATATTCTATACTTTCCATTTGAGGAAATCAATAATATTTTCTTTTTTCTTTTTCTTTTCTTTTTTCTTTTCCCTTCCTTCCCTCCTTCCCTCCTTCCTTCCTTTCTTTTCTTTCTTTCTTTCTTTCTTTCTTTCTTTCTTTCTTTCTTTCTTTCTTTCTTTCTTTCTTTCTTTCTTTCTCTTTCTTTCTCTCTTTCTCTCTTTCTTTTCTCTTTCTTTTCTCTTACTCTTTCTTTCGTGAGACAGGGTCTCACTATGTCACCCAGGCTGGAGTGCAGTGGAGTGATCATGGCTCACTGCAGCCTTGATTTCCCAAGCTCAAGCAATCCTCTCATCTCAGCCTCCCAAGTAGCTGGGACTACAGGCATATGTCACTGTGCCTACTAATTTTTAAATTTTTTTTTTTAGTAGAGATGAGGTCTCACTGTGTTGTCCAGTCTGCTCTCAAACTCCTGAGCTTAAGCCATCCTCTCAACTCAGCCTCCCAAATCTCTGGGATTACAGATGTGAGCCACTGTTCTCAGCCATATTTTTCATTTTCTTGAAATGGGATGTTAGATACAAAATGATTTTTAATACAAAATGAAAAGCATTAATCAGATGTAAGGCTTTTATTTTGTTTTTGTTGTCTTTTCATAGCTTTTAAAACCTTTTAATTTTGAGATATTGTAGATTACATGGAGTTGTAAGAAATTATCTGTTCACTTGGTTTGCTTCAATGGTAATACCTTGCATAACTATAATACAGTATCAAACAGGAAATTGACATTGATACAAGGATCCCTCATGCTGCCCTTTTAGAGGGACCACCACCTCCTGCTCTCCTTCCTTCTATAATTCCTGTCAACCACTAATTGTTCTTCATCTCTATAATTTTGTTATTTCAAGAATGTTATATAAATGAATTCATACTGTATATAACTTTTTTATTTTGGCTTTTCCCACTTAGCATAATTTCCTTGAGATTCATCCAAGTTGTTGCTTGTGTCAATAGTTCATTCCTTTCATCACTGAATAGTATTCTATGGTATAGAATACAACACTTTTGTTTAACTGTTCACCTATTGAAAGATATTTGTTTCCAGATTTTGCTATTACATATAAATCTGCTATGAACATTCATGAGCAGATTTCTGAGTATATACAAGGTTTTATTTCTCTGGGATATACCTTTAGGCGTACAATTGCTGTATCATATAGTTGATGCATGTATAGTTTTGAAAGGAACATCATACTCTTTTCCAGAGTGACTGGAAAAATTTTATATCCCCAACAGCAATGTTTGAGTGATGCAATTTCTCTGCATCATCATCAGCATTTGGTGCTATCACTATTTCTTATTTTAGTCATTCTACAGGTATGCTTCAATAGCTGATTGTGATTTTTATTATAATTTCTGAATGGCTAATATTGAACATCTTTACATACACGTTTAGCCACCTCCATATTATCTCAGTAAAATATCTGTTCATATCTTTTCCTCATTTTCTAACTGGATTTTTAAATTTTTTACTTGAGTTTTGAGATTTTTTTAAATATATAAATTCTAGGTACTAGTTATTTGTTAGCTATGTGATCTGCAAATATTTTCTTCAAATTTGTAGCTTGTCTCTTTATATTCTTAATCTGTTCTTTCACAGAACAAATGTTTTCCATTTCGATGAGGTCCAGTTTATCAATTTTCATTTTAGATTTTTCTTTTGGTATCAAGTCTAAGAATTCTTCACCTAGTCTTAGATAAAGACTTTTCTCCTATGTTTTTATTCTAAGTGTTTTACACTTTTAAATTTTACTTCTTCTTTTTTGTTGTTGTTGTTTTGTTTTGTTTGGGTTTGGGTTTTTTTGAGACGGAATTTTGCTCTTTCACCCAGCTGGAGTGCAATGGTGCAGTCTTGGCTCACTGCAACCTCTGCCTCCTGGGTTCAAGTGATTCTTATGCCTTAGCCTTCTGAGTAGCTGAAATTATAGGCACCCACCACCATGCCTGGCTAATTTTTTGTACTTTTAGTATAGATGGGGTTTCACCATGCTGGCCAGGCTGGTCTCAAACTCCTGACCTCAGGAGATCCATCCACCTTGGCCTCCCAAAATGCTGGGATTACAGGCCTGAGCCACCACGCCCAGTCATTTTGAGTTAACTTTTATGGGATATGAAAGTTAGGTTGAGGCCAGGTTGCCTAGGGATGGTCAGTTGCTCTAGCACCATTTGCTGAAAAGCTATCTTTCCTCTATTTATTAGCTTTTGCACCTCTGCTAAACATCAACTGGGTATGTTTGTGTGAGTCTATTTCTGGATCCTCTATCTCTGTTCCATTGACTGATCTTCTCTCCCTCCACTGGTACCACATGGTCTTGATTATTGTAACTGTATAATGATAGTTAAAACAGAGTAGAGTGAATCTTCCTACTTTATCCTTTTTAAAAAAATTATTTTAGCTATTACAGATCCTGTGTCTTTTCAGATAAAATTTAGAATAGGCTTATCTGTATTTATAGGAGAAAACAGTTCTTTCAGGGATTTTGACAGAAATTGCATCCAGCGTGTGTATCAATTTAAGGAGAACTGACATATTTAATATGTTGAGTTTTCCAATTTATGAACATAGTATGTCTCTCCATTTACTTAGGTCTTCTGTGATTTCTTTCATCAGTGTTTTGTAATGTTGAGCATACTTATCCAGTAAAAGCTTTGTTAATTTTATACCTATTTCATTTTATTTGGAGTAATTGGAAAATAGTATTGTGTTTTTAATTTGTTTCCACATTTTCCTTATTACTACATAGAAATGTGATTGCTTTGTGTGTCTTTATCTTGTATCCTAAGGCCTTCATTACTTCTAGGGTTTTTTTGTTTGTTTGCTTATTTTATAGATTACTCGGGATTTCCTACATAGACAACCATGTCATATGCAAATAGGGACAGTTTTATTTCTTCCTTTCCTACCTATATGCCCTTTATTTTTTTTTTTTATTGCCTTATTACATGGGCTAGAACTTACAGTACTTTGTTGAATAACAGCCATGAAAGGGGACATCCTTGCCTTGTTTCTAATCTTCAAGGAGAGTATATAGTTTTTATCATTAAGTATGATGATAGCTACTAGGTTTTATAAATACTTTTTAGTTTTTTATGAAGTTGAAGAAGTTCCCTCTATTATTCCTTTGGTGAGAGCTTTTTTTTCACAAGTAAGTGTATTCTGTCTAATATCTTTTCTGCATCAACTGATATGATCATATGATTTTTCTCCTTTAGCCTGTTCATATGGTGAATTGCATTGATTGAGTTTAAAATATTAAACCAACTTGGCATTACTGGAATAAATTCTACTTGGTGGTGGTGAATATTTCTTTTTTATACATTACTGGATTTTATTTGCCATATTGAGATTTTTAGACAAAAGTTTATGAGATACATTGATCTCTAGTTTTCCTTTGATATACTGTCTAGTTTTGAGACCATATTTTTATTTTTTAGAGACATGGTCTTGTTCTGTTTCCCAGGCTGGAGTGCAGTGGCATGATCACAGCTCACTGCAGCTTCAAACTCCTGGTTCAAGCAATCTTCCCACCTCAGCCTCCCAAGTAGCTGACACTGTAAGCATGTACCACCATGCCCAGCTAATTTTTATTGGTTTTGAGATCATAAAATGAGTTGGGAAGTATCCTCTCCTCTTCTAAATTCTGGAAGTGATTGTATAATTTTTTTTTAATGTTTGGTAGAATTTTACAGCGAAACCATAGAAGCCTAGAAATTTCTTTTTTAGAAAATTTTAAATTATGAATTCACTATCATTAATGATTATAGGATTGTTCAACCTATCTTTTTTGTTTTGAGTTTGGTTAGTTGTTACTCAGTAAAAGGCTCATTTTCTAAGTTAAATTTTTGAGAGTAAACTTTTAATGACTACAGGATGTGGAGTGATGTCCCTTGTTTCATTCTTCATATTTGTAATTTGTGTTTTCTCTATTTTTATTCTATCAGACTTAGCAGGGGTTTATCAATATTATTAACTTTTTTTGGAAGAACCAGCTTTTTGTTTCATTGATTCTATTCTCGTATTTTCAATTTATTGATGTCCGATCATACATTTATCAGTACCTTCCTTTTACTTCCTTGGGTTTATTTTTTGCTTTTTTTCCCCTAGTTTCTTGAGGTGGAAACTTAGATGATTGATTTGAGACTTTTCATCTTCTCTGATGTAAGCATTTAGTGCTATAAATTTTCCTCACAGCACTGCTTTAACTGTGTCCTACAAATTTTGACGTTATATTTTCATTTAGTTGATTTAATTTTTTTCTTTCTTTCTTTTTTTTTTTTTTGTTTTTTTGAGACTTCCTCTGACCTATGCATCATTTAGAAGTGTGTTGTTTAATTTCCAAGTGTTTGGAGTTAATCCTGTTGTCTTGTTGTTATTGATTTCTTATCTGAGAACATATTCTATGATTTTTGTGGTGGTCACCCTGCAGGACTCACCTCCACCCAAAACTTCATTTGGATGTTGAGACTCAGGATACAAACACATACCAAGAGGGAATTAAAGGGTTTTTATTCACATAATGAGACTTTCTGAGGAGTGCAGGATGGCTCCCAAGCAGTTTACAAATTGGCTCAAATTTAGATAATAAGCCCTACTCTCAAAGATTCTGATTTACTATGTATAAGGCCAGGCTCAGCAGTATGCATTTTTGACTTGGCAAGCTAGAAAACTGAGGTGGAAAGCCCATTATTCACATTTTGACAAATACCTAAGGCATTGAGGCATCTGCTTTTTCTTTAATAAGCTGGCTGTCACCCATGAAGGAAGCAGAAAATGAGAAAACTTTTTTTTTTTTTTAAGGAAAATAGGGATTTGGAGGTTCTCTCCTCTTCAGGGTTTTGCCCAAGAGACTACCAGAATTTCCTGTAGCACACTTAGTGGGCATTACTGCACATTCACTGTCACGCCACTGGGCTGGGCAATCAGACTTACTGCAGAATAGTCATTTTTGTTTCATAGGAAACAAAACTGTGGTTATCTTTAAAACATAGACATGTATTTTTTTTTTTTTTATGTTACAGCAACTATTTTAGAGACTTCGAACTACCTAATCCTTTTATAGTATATGAAAATAGTCATTTTTCTCATATAAACTATTTTGTAATTTTAAGGTACAAAAACTTTTAAATAAGTGTAATCCAAAGAGGACTCTTAAATTTATAACTCATCATTGTTGTAATATGTAGACTTTTTTTTTTCTTTTGTGGGATTTAAAATGTAATGTGGGAACAATGTGAGTATTTCCTTTTTACTTATTTATTTTTCCTAATAAACAAAATATAATTTTGTTGACACAGACAACTAAATGTATTAACACAGGTGACAAATTATTCCCGTATTCATTCCTCAAGAACTTTTTTATAGACAATAATCTACAAATCATTATCTGAGACTAAGTCTTCCTGTTTTACAGACCTTTAGACTTAGAGACCTAAGAGTATTTACATTTCAAATTTGATTCTCATTAATTTTGAATATATGATCACTGATTATAGATGGGACAACCAAATTGAGGTTTATCTTTGTGCTATCTTGTTAAAGAAATTCCTAAACAAATTGTTGGTTTAATTGTGATTACGCAGGAAATGTTTCAGTTACTCCTAAAAATAAGCCTGCTCAAACAAAGAGCAAGTACCCATTGTAGACAAAGAATTGACTTACTAGTTATAATCCACTTGTGTATTTTAGTAAAGTAAGTTTTCTTATGGGTTTGTAAGACACCTTGCTTGGCCTAGTTTCATTTATTTATAAGAAATGTTTTGTTTCATATTTTTCATTGCCTATGCTGGATTGTGACTCAGCAAAATTAGTGAAGTTTCAATGTGGAAAGAAACGTCTTCCCCTTCAGCATGGGCTAAGGATATCCTAAAACATTTCATAGACAATGGCCATCTCTACCCTTAGTGGGAGAGGAGAGCCAATTTTGTTTCTTGGAAATTGTGCAGAGGGCCCTGTGGGGAGAGAGAATAATACTCGGGTATTTAATTAGTACGTAATTGACCATTAGTACATAATTAGTATAAATGACCATACTCAGATATGCAATAAAACTATGAAAATAAAAACATTTCAGATTTTCGGTACTAATTAGCCCTTTTCACCTTGTGTGTTAAATACTTTTAAATAATTCAAAAGATACTGGGAAAGAATAATCACAGAAATAACATTAGGAGAGTTGGCAGGGCATTTTGTAAGTATCAATCTAAATAGCTAATAAGGAGAATATGGAGAAAAGAAAGAAACAATAAATAGGAAAATGTCTGTGTACCACAACAGACACATATCATTATTATTATTATATGAAATTTGCAACACCCACTATCAAAGAGAAACATGGGAAACAAAATAAGGTTATTGTCCAATTGTAAAAATTATAGCCTCATATAAATAAGAAACAAGACTTAAGTTTTCCAAGTAGAAAAACAAAGCCATTAAAAAAAATGAATAACAACTTATGTTCTTCCAAGAAGAAATAATAAACATTTTTTAAAAGTCTGACAGTGTTTTCCTGACTCATTTTACGTGATTCATGGAGTCTTACCTATTATTGTCATAGTAAAAACTTAACATCTAAACAAATTAAATTAAGGTAAAATTCGGTATCATCAGATGATAAAACCTTTAAGTGAAAAGTAAAATTACCTTTTACATCCTTGTTTATTTATGAAAATATAGGGACTCTTCCCCTTCATTCATTTGTTCATTTAACAAATATTTATTGAGCATGTTAATTTACTAGACTCTGGACATACAATGCAAAGAAAACAGGTAAGATTCCTGCCCTCACAATGCAAAGAAAACAGATGATTCCTGCCCTCACAGAGCTTAAAATTTTTCTTGAACACCTGTTTTTATCCAACTAATAAAATGGATCTCTATACTCAAAGATTTCACACAGCTGTTAGAATGTTTCATTTTTGGAATATCACAGGGCCTCTTACAGGTAACATACATGCAAGTTACACAATTCTATAAGTCAGGTGCAGTGAGAACAGACACATTGCGTTTAAAAAAACTTTCTTGTCTACGTGGGACTATTTTGTTTCATGGTCAGTGAAAGTGCCTCACCTTACTTTTAGATCTGTTTGACAGAATTTGTTTTTTGAGGTTGTGAGCACTTTGAGTTTTCCTTGTTTTAGAAACCTGAGGACTGAATTCAAAGCTTAGTTGAACTCAATCAGTCCCTCATTGACTCTCTCTTGAGGAAATACAAAGATCTCTACCATTATAAAACTTACATTCTGGCAGAGAAAGACAGATAAAGAATGATAGACGTACATGAAAAGTATCCTGGAAGCAATGAAGTAGAGTGCTCTAAGGGGCGATGGGAAGTGGCAGTCAGAGTGGCAGGATGAAATGGCAAAAGTAGAAATGAGTCAGCGTAGGCCCCACTGAGCAGAAATGTGAAGGACTTGAGGGAATGATGTGAGTACAATTTGGGAGGAATAATGTTCCCAGCAGAGAAGAACGACAGGAGCAAAGGTCCCAAGGAGGAACATGCCTGGTGAACAGCAAGGAGGCCAGTGTGGCTGGGGCAAACTGAGCCAGAGGGAGCACCTCAGGAGAGGAAGGCAGTGGTTGGCTTGGTGGGAAGGGGAGTGGATTATGTAGACCCCCATAGCTTATTGTCAAGAGCAAGGGAAAGCGTCACAGTGTTTTGAGCAGAGGAGTGACACAACTGGACTTGTTTTTAAAGGGTGACTCCAGCTGCTTTGTTGAGAATACACTGAAGGAAAGCCTGCAGGCAGGGAGAGCTGGTAGTGGTATTTCCCTTGACCCCTTCGTAATACTTGTGAAGGGGTGGCTTATTTACTCAGCTGGCAGCTCTGAAGCCATCATGGGAAGGGGAGTATGCAGGTTAGTGGGTGCAGGAGCCAGGGCAAATGAACACTGAAACTAGCTGGTCACTCCTCTCTGGTGGGAGCAGACTCTGTGCAGGACCCGCAGCAGCATCCAAGCGTGTTACAATGCTCTTTTAGCTCTCCTGTCTGGGAAGGTGTGTCTGCTACTCCTAGAGTCTCATAAGGCATGTGTTATAATCAGTGCTCTTTTAGCATTTTGCATATGCAGATGGCTAAGTGTTAACCAGCTCAGTGGAGGGTCAGGGTGGCAGTGTTTTACACCCTGCCCTCTTGGTACCCAAGTTCTTGTCCAGCATCCAGGAAGAATCAGGCCACTCAAATGAATTGAAGGCTAGTGTATGCAGAGAATTTTGTTGACAGGTAGAAGTGGCTCTCAATGGGAAGGGGACCTGGAAGGGGGGATAGAGTGGGAAGATAATTTTCCCCCTGAACAGCTGAATTCTTCTTAGAAATCCCACCATCGAGCCACCCCCTGAAGTCAAGCTGCTTTTCCCTGCCATCTGGCTGCTGCTTCTTTTCTCCTTGTCTCTGCTGCTCCACTTTGCTCTCTTGCCACTGGAGCTTGGGGTTTTTATGGGTGGGCCAGGGTGGTTTTGGAAAAGGCAACATTCAGGTGTGAAAACAGGGATGTTAAAGTTCTCATTTTGGGCCACAGGTCCAGGCTTGAGGGTGGGGCCTTCACCAGGGACTGCCCTCTTTTACCCAGTATTTCCCTGCCTCCTGTCCTTATCAGTAGGATACTCTCACAGAAATCCCAAGAGAAAATGGTAGCTACCATTAGGCTGGTTGTAAAAACTGATGAGAGTTTGTATGTGTTTAGAAGATGGAATCAATAGAATTTGCTGATGGATTGGATATGGCATGTAAGAGAAAGAGAAGAATCAAGATGACTTTGCTTAGAAACATAGTACAAAATATACCAGTCTGTAGGCCCTGACCTCCCTTTAGTTCTATATTTCAGATATTTCTAGTGGCTTTGTTTTCTAATTTAGGAATCTAGTGGTTTTGGGTTTTGGGTTTTTGTTTTTGTTTTCTAGATTAAGATGTTTTAATAGGTTTTTTTTTTGTTTTTTTTTTTTGTCTAACGCTTTCAGCAGTTATTGATGGAATACTCATTATATGGTACATGCTGTGGAGGATACACAATGAACAAAACATTAATTTTGTTGTCAGCAAAGATCACAAGAGATAATGCAGTTAGAAAGTGAGCTACAACATTGAGGAGAAGCAGATCAAATGTTATAGGGAGACAAAGAAGAGAGATGTTTCTTTGGACTATGGGAAAGGGGAAGGCCCAACATCAAGTTAGCCTAAACAGAGCTTTGAGAATACGTAGACTTGAGGATTGCCAAGCTGAGATGCATTCCATTGTGGCACATAGACCCACACAGCATCAGGTCCAGAGGAGAGTAAGTGCAGTTTGGCTGGAGGAAACAGCTGGGGAAAAGGATAGAACAAGTTGTCATCATATTGCACAGTGCTTTGAACCAAGGGGATGGCAGAAAAGATCAGAAGTGTGGGTGTGTATGAAAGACATTTTCAGAGATAGGACTGTGGGGCTAGCAAGGTATAAGTTAGGCCAGAGATTCGAATGCTGTTATTGAGAGGATTGAGGATAGTCATACCAAAACTCAAATAGGGGCATAAAGAGAAAGGACTTTCTCCTAAAACCTTTCCATCTGCACTGCACAGGCAAGGTGAAAGGGAAAAACTAAGATCAGTTCTTTGACAAATAATTAATATATTCCCATTTTCTTAGCAGCAGGTTTGGGGGCCTAATTTTCTTGATTCTGTCTTTGCTTGGAATATAACTGTGATTTGTGTGATCTTAAAGACTCTTGAGAAAGAATAGAAGATGGTTGATATAAGACTGATTCTTTTACTATAGTGACTAAGAAGTTCATAAATTAAATTACAAAAAACTAGTATCATCAGGTTTACAGAAAAACTTTTCAAAGCTCATTTGAGGTAAGAGCCACAAATAACCACCTACTCCAGCTCTGTTTAGTTCCTCCCTTTAAAATGGAATTGAAATGTGATCTGGCTTCTCTAACTGGAAACTTCCGGTATTTTCCTTAATGGAGCACAGAGACAGAGGAGGTGAGGAGAAGGTCACTACTTTGAAGGTCTATGAAGCTTAAAATATTCTGGCTATAGACTTCAGCTGAACCAATTTTGTTTTCCATGGTGAAATCTAACCAAACAAAGTCTTGGAAATGCACCCAAAGAGCTTGTATTGAATATTTGAATTCTAGAAGCAAAGAAGTGGAAGAATTGATTATTTTGGCAAAGAGCACATTGTTGGCAAGGTGTTTCTTCATTCTTTCGCGTGTTCACGAGTGTCTAAAATAATGAGAAGCTAACACTAGTGTTGGAAAAAACGTGCAGGAGAGAGCTTCTTTCAGTCCCACATTTTTCAGAGACCTCAGCGGAAGGCTTGGGTAGCACACTTTGAGGGGAGACAGCAAGTTTACTAATGAATATGAATAGTATTTCCTTATGAGCCATATATTTTTCCAGTAGGAAATGGATAATCTACTATGACATTTCAGTGGGTTGGAACAAGATAGATAAATCAAATACAAGTTGCCCTGTTTCTTTTTCAAATGAAAGATAAATGCCTTAATGGATTAGCAATCATGAAATATATAAGTATTCATAATACAGTACTGCTTTACAACACCATCTGCTAAAGAATGGTATTTATCCAGCCACTGATATGAGAGCAGATTTTCTTCCACATTATGCAGGGAGGAAGTACATCTCAGTGTTAACAAGCACGCACTTTGTATTTAACCAGCCTAAGTTCTAATGAAATTCTTCAGTTGACAAGCTGTGTAATTTTAATACAGTTACTTAACCCCACTTTCTTCATTGGGAAAATGGTATCATAATGATCTTACCTTTTAAATTCATTTAGTCCATCAAAGAAGGTAATATATAGAAAGCATTCCATCAAGTGCTTAACACATGTAAGTACTCAATAAATAATAGCTAGTATCATCATTCCACTGGCCAAAACTGGCTACACACAAAATGAGCTGTTTCAAAGTATTTGGAATGTCTGGAGTGAATGCTTTTTAAGGGAGTGCTGAGGAACTAGATTAATGAGTTTCTCCTCTAGTCCAGGCAAGTGGGTCTCTACACTGAAACTGAGGCATGTGATCAATCTTAATAGGCTAATTTGTGGTAGGGTAACAAACAATTCCCAAATAACAGTATCTAAAAACAACACAAATGCATTCCTTGATCACACTGCTTGTCCCTCATGGGTTGACAGGTACCCAGGCTGGTGGAGCAGTCATCATTCTCACACACTGCCAAAGAGACAGGGAGACGTAAAGGGTCTTAAATCAGCAATTGAGGGTTCTGTCCTGGAGATGACATACACATTTCTTTCTTTCTTTGCTTTCTTTTTTTTTTTTTTGAGATGGAGTCTCGCTTTGTTGCCCATACTAGAGTTCAGTGGTACGATCTTGGCTCACTACAACCTCTGCCTTCTGGATTCAAGCGATTCTGCTGCCTCAGCCTCCCAAGTACTGGCATTACAGGCCTGCGCCACCACGCCCAGCTAATTTTTGTATTTTTAGTAGAGACAGGGTTTTACCATGTTGGCCAGGGAGGTCTCAAACTCTTGATCTCGTGATCTGCCCACCTCAGCCTCCCACAGTGCTGGGGTTACAGGCGTGAGCCACCACATCCGGCCTACATTTCTTTCATTCACCATTCATTGGGTTCACAGAGTTTTACCCAACCCCAAAGAGACCAGGGTGTGTAATACTGTCATATTCCTAGAAACTAGTGTAAAGGAAAGTAAAAAAAATCTCAGGACCCCCAAACTCCTTTGCAAAAGGGAATGTTAAGCTGTGAGACTGAGTCATGCAATGCCCTTTTCCAAATGAATAGCTGTTACTGGCATTATACATCAGCCTGATGTCCACAAGGTAAAAGGCCTTGGGCATCTATGAAGGACTGCTCTCACAGATCAATCATGGGTAAATCTTTTGCTGGCCTCCTAGAAATAAGGGCGTGCCAATTGTAACTTCATGTTTGCAGTCTAAGTCTAGCTCCTAAATCTAAGTCTGTTGGATTCCACATTGCTAGTGTAGATTACAAGCTTATTTTCCCAGGTGCAGAACAAAGACAAGAGGAGACCAATCATTTCCACCTACCCAGAGACACTTGCATAATTTACTCTTCCTTTACTTTTTTTTTCTCTTCAAACATTCACCTTATTGTATGTAAAATGTACATTTACCTGGCACTAACTAAGGTCTCACAGGAATGTAACCATCTACCCTACCTTGTACCTGGCCCCCTTCCTACATGCTTTCCCTCCCCTTTAAGGAAATGTATAAATACTCAACTGCCTGAAAACTTGGGAAAAACAGCCACAGACGTGTCTATGGCTCGTGTTTTTCCTGGATGTACCCTAAAGCTGGCTTAATAAACCTCCATGATTGAGACTTTTTCCTCAGTCCCTCATTTTGGTTGTCAGCAGAAACTGGAAATTTAGTGGATAGCACTAATAACTATCACAGGGTCATTGATGTGGTTAAAAATAGACAACCTATAGATAGTGGCACTTTGAGGCCCTGTTTACTGAGTTAAAAAATAATGAGGCAAAATTTATTCAAGCAATAGTGATATATGGCGTTTCTGAACTCTGAGTTTGACTGGAGACCTATCTACGTTGGTGGTACATACCACAGGATGCCTTGAGCTTCTGGGACGCCTAGTCCCATAAGCAGTGCCATGGATTGAGTTCCTTTGTTAAAAATATCCAAAGCCATATTTATTCTCTATGGCCTTATCCCACCATTCCATGCTAGCTAAATAGCTTTATCTGTTTTTATCTCACATCTAATGGGTTTAATGTGTTCTAACTGTATGGCTCCATTTGGTGCACTGGATGCTATGGCTGAGAGGTGCCATATAAAAATATTGTTATTGTTATGATGATGAGTTCAAGCACTGGAGAGGAAATTGTGCAATAACTTAGTACTGAACTATCATTATTTTCAGTAAAATGAAGTTTGGCTTCTTACTACACTAGTAAGCCTTGAAGATTAAATGGTATCTACAGCATGTATCTTAGCAATGGGCCAAAGAAGTCTGAGGAAAAATGTTTGTCATAACAAACATTTCATATATTATAAAACAGATGTTCACTTTTAAGTATTCTTGATACTTTAAGGAGTTGATGATGTCCAGGTCAGAAATTAAAAAAAAAAAATCAAATGAAAAAAATCCACACATTTAGGATATTTTTCCATTTATTAAATTTTATTCATTCTTATTTCCATTGTGATCAGAGTGGCCAGCTATGTTAATTAATTTAACCCGTAGTGCTGATCAGTTGCCAGGTAGCTGTCAGGTTGAGCAATAGTTTGCTTCATTGCTGTAGAAATGCATCATTAGGATATGGAAGGTGCATGGAGTTCTGGAAAAGGAACTGTTGAGGTACCTTCTCTCATGATGATGTGATATTATGTTCCCATTACTTGAATATTCATTATGGTTTCCCACATGTTTTTGGCTACCTCTGTTTCCTGCAACTGTTTACATTATTAAGTTGGTTTGGCTTATAGATATGTAGCTTGAACCTTTATATAGTTAGAGTAGCTTGGGATTTTTGCATAGATTGGGTAGATTCCCTTTCACCCTAAAAGAATCATGGAAGGTTTCTGAAAGGAGGTGAGACAAAACAACTGGGGCCATGTTACAGAGGGGCCTCAAACCACAAATGGGAAACACCACAGAGCTAGTCTGGGGGATTCTAGGGGGCGCCAGGCACTAAGTCCTCCTTGTGCTTTGACTCAGGAAACTTTCCACAGAGGACATAGTGAAGGCTTCTTTCCTTTCAGGATAGGTGGAGAGGGAGGCATCGCAGAGCATCCCCTGACCCAGAGACATGAGAAATTGGCATGTATTGACAGTACCGTGAGTCTAGAACTTCCTACAAGGGGATAGGTGGCATATGACAAATTCATTTGAAAACATGAGGTAATAACAAGTATTTATTGCACAAGGAATCTGGTGGACTCTGATCTAGAAAGATGGAAAGGACATACTGTTTAGAAGATGAGGCCTCAAGTGACTCTTGGCATGTTCTGCTTCAGAACCCCTGAGTTCAGTTTCAAGCTGAGATCGTTCTCTCCTTTCATTGCTGCTCTCTTTTACCAGAAAGTAGTGTGGTCCAGTGGCAAAGAGCTGGGATTCCGGCATAGGACTATCTGGGTGTGAATCATAGCTCTGCTCCTCACCCACTCTGTGACCCTGAGCAAGTGACCACCCAGTCTCCCCCATTTGTAAAGTGGGGATGATAATAGTGCCTTCTGGGGTTATTGTAAGAGCTGAGCAAAATAAATGAGTGAAGCACATATAACAGTCTCTGGCACATAGTAAATGCTTCTTAAATGAGTGAAAGAAGTCCCGTGTTTCCACAGTTCCTTCTACTTAGCTACTTAAAAGTTAAAAGGGCATAAAACAAATTTCTGGGATATGTCCGGATGCTGTTGGAGACACTAAGTATGTACTTATAAGAAGTGTGACTTGGGTAACCATCCAACCTCCCTTGCCTGCCTTTTATTCTCTGTAGAAAGGAGAAAGATACCTACCTCAAGAGGTTGTAATGAGGAATAAGCAAAATAAATATTTGAACTGTGCTTTTTATGTAACACATGCTTAAGAAATGGTTGATTCCTTCCTTCCTTTTCCCTTCACTTTAAACAACCTTGTCCCTAACAGTTAAAGATTTCTACAAGTTAAAACTTTTATCTTTAGCCTGGTCTCACAAATCTAAAATGCAGCTAACTTGCTAATGCTCTGGGAAGTCTAGGTCCAAAATTAGCATGTGATAAAAGTTCTACGAGAGGTATCTAAGTTGCTAAGATCATCACTGTCGCAGAGAAAAAAGAATAACATATATTGAGTATTTACTATGTGCCTGGTATTGTTCTAGGGATTGTAAGAAGCAACATATTTAATTCTAACAGCTTTATATGATAAGTACCAGTGTCACGCCCATTTCACGTGTAAAGAAACTGAGGTGCAGGTTCATTAAGTAAATTACCCAAGGAGTGGAGTCAGTAAATGGCAGAGCCAGGATTTGAACCTAGACACTCCAGTTCTAGAACCCACAGTCTTAACCATGTTACTGTATCACTTCTCAAAAACAGCGATGAAGTCAATAGATCTATATTTGCCTCTGTTGTGTGCTCTTGTACACATTTCTTAACCTCTCTGAGCTCCATGTTCCTCCTTTGTGATTTAGGAATAAAATGCTCATTCATAAATGCAAAAAAAATAGTTTAATGTTGTTGTGAGGATGAAATCAGATAGCAAACACATAGGACCTCACCTTGGTGAGGTATGCAGTAAGCATTCATTAAATAGTAGTTTTAGATGTTATCACATATGATTTAGAAACTGTGACAGGATCCTTCCACACCCACCTCTGCATTTCGTCTACTGCCAGCTCTCTAATTCTGGCTTCCACGAAGGTGATCAGTTTAGCCTCTCAGGTATGGGCATATGAAGCCGCTGAAGCAAAAAGCCTTTGTCATTGTTTTAGACCCCTCTGGAACCATCCCTTAGAGGACAACAGGCAGTTCACACACAGCGCTTGCTTAGAGGTGGGCATAACCTATAAGCACGGCTTATAGTAAAAGTAAAAGTACTCTAATTTATACCCTGAAGTCCATAGAGATTTGTCTGTTGAAGAATGCAAATATGGACTTTCTTTTAAAGAAATGTGCTTATCTCCAAAATTATGAGCTTTAGAAATTAATTAATTTATTTATTTATTTTGCCTCCTGTGGACATAAAATATTTCTGATGCAATAGCTTTTAGTAGAGACCTTAGATAGTAGAGAAAAGGCTGCATAAACAACTTATTTTTAAAACCTCAGCATCAGAGATGTTGGAATAAACAATCGCCGTGGAAATATGTTGTTTTGGAATGAGGAAATTTAGATGGTAAATAACTTCTGATTTTATACATGCTGGCCAAAACTCTTCCTTTAATTTCAGACTTGCATAGCTAAAGACCAACTGACATCTCTCCTTGGATATCTCATAGGCATCTCAAACTTGACATGTCCAAAAAAATCTTGGCTTGTGCAAAACTTGTCTATGCAATCCATTCAATCTAGTACATGAACCCAGAAACTCAGGATTCTTCTTTGATTCTTTTATTTTTATCCTGGATTACCTTGGCCCATGCGTTTATCAGTGTGCCCTCTCATTATATTACCAGGATACCTCTCAAACACATCCACTTTTCTCAAACCCTAATGTACCATTCTAGCCAAGGCCACCATCTCTTCCAATCTACCCACAACAGCCTCCAAACTTATTACATTCTCTGCCTAGCACAAAAGCATTCCTTATTGTATGTCCTGTCACTGCTTTGCTTAAAGCTCCAGTAGCCTCCCACTGAACCCAGTATAAGATCCACTGTCACTACTACAGCCTGTGCCCTGTGCATACTATCTCCTGCCACTCCCTACAACTTCATCTAGTACCTCTCTTCCATTAAATTATGTGCTAGCCACACTGGATCATTTTTTTTTCCATTCCTTGAACATCAGTCTTGTTCATGTTGCCTGAAATCTTCTTTCCACTATTGTTCATATTGATAGCTCAGCTTCTGACTCAGCTTAAGGATCATCTAATCAGCTTGGCCTCCTCTGCACATCCCATTTAGAAAAGCCTTTTCTTCCACCTCAGCCCTTCCCTACTGTGTTTGCAATATTATTTCCTTTTCAACTTGGTTTTTAATAATTTTATAAGTTTTAGCAAATTTTAGCAATTTATTTGCTTTTGTTTGTTCATTGTCTGCCTCCCACATCAGCAAGTAAATTCCAGGAGATTAGAGTCCAGGTGTGTTTTGTTTGCTAATATATATCTAGATCATATAGCCCGGATCCTGACACTGGGATAGATACTCCACAATTATATGTAGAAAAAAATTGGTGGATACATACATTAATTAATGTGATATGTATTACTATGTGTAGTAATATCACAGTATTTATTCTTTTATTGTTAGTAATTATTTATTCAACAAATTTGTATTGATTGACAGATCATGAGCTATGGAGTCTAATAGAAGCTCTTATACCTGTTCTATCACTTAGCTGGATAACCTAGACAAATTAATTAACCCTTTAAAGAGCCTCAGTTTTCTGATCTGTAAAATGAGACTATAATAGTATCTACATTACATAAATTGAAAAGTCCAATGAAATAATGTAATAAAAAGGCATAGTCCACAGTCATAGCCAATATCTAAGAAAGAATGCTTACCATTGATATCTTCATTTTATAGGGACCATGAAAACCATTAAAGGCCCATTAGGAAATAGTTGACATTGTACCTGCCCCCATAGGGGATACAGGCATCTAAATAGACAATTTAACGCTAAGAGCTATTGAAGAGAATGCACAAGGTTATATGTGCTACTCAAATGAAGCACATATAACCACATGTTCCTGGCATCAAGGTCAAATGAATTTTCTTTGTATATATTCCATCAGTTACTTAAGATCTCGCCATATTTTGGATTGGCTTTATATTTGGATCTTGATTTTTCCATGCACTTTTTTTTTTCCCAGAATGTTATTTTTTCTGGCATGACGTAACTTTTTCTCATTATTATATTTTACCAACATTTTAGTTAGAGCAATTATACAATGAAGGCTCTTTTTTGCCTTCTTAAACTTCCCATTTGAAGGCCTCTGTCCTTCTTCTTCTCTGCTTTTATTGACTCTCCAGGTCTGAGCTGTCATCCTGGGACCTTCTTTCCCTATGCTCCTTTGTAGGTCCTCATTGTGTATCAAAATTTTCTTTATTTTTTTTTTCATTGGCTTCCATGTCTTACTGGAGTCATACTCAAGAAACTTATTTCAGCATACTTACTTAGTCTTTGAGAGTTTGCACATATCTTCATATTTGATTAATCATTTGGCCATACCATTCTAGGTTTAACAATATTTCCCTTTAAAAGTTGAAAGCTGGACATGGTGGCATGCTCCTGTATTCTTAGTTACTCGGGAGGCTAAGGTAGGAGGATGAGGCCAGGAGTTTGAGACCAGCCTGGGCAACATAGCCAGACCCCATCTCTAATTTTTTTTTAAAAAAGTTAGCCTGCTATGGTAGTACACTCCTGAAATCGTGCTTACTTTAGAAGTTAAAGTGGGAAGATCCCTTGAGCCCATGAGCTCGGGGCTGCAGTGAGTTATGATGGTGTGATTGCACTCCAGCCTGGCAGACAGCATGAAACCCTGTGTTTTAAAAAAACAAAAAGTTGGAAGCAAGTTCTACTTGTAGTTTTCAGCAAACACTAGTGAGGAGTTTGGTGCAGTCCAATTTTATTATTTAAAAAACAACTAGTTTATTATTTAAAAAACAACTAGTCCAATTTTATTATTTAAAAAACAACCTTTCTGTCCCACTGCTTAGATCTGTCCCACTTAGACCTGCCCCCACTGCTTAGACCCCTCCTCCACTTTCAAGAGTTTTCTGAGGTATTTTTAATGCTGATATTCTGAATTTTATGTAATGTCAATATGTAAATCTTTTCATCTATACTGTTAGATTCTCAGTTGACTCTTTTAATCTGAAAAATAATACTCTCTTTCTATTCCTGATATTCTTTGTTGAAAAATTTCTCCTCTTCAACTCTTTTTGACTCTTTTTTCCTGGGGTTCTTGTCTGTCTTATGAGAACTCCTAGCTTCTTTCTCACATTTTTAAGACAAGCTATATTTTTCTCCCTACATCCTTGGGAGCATCTTTTACTTTATTTTGTAAATTCCTAATTTTGACAATAATATTGGAAAATCTAAGTACTAAATTTTGTTTCAATTGTGTTTTTTTGCATAGCATTCTGTTCTTGTTCTGTTCTGAATTATCTTCATTGTTTCTATTTTTAAAATCCTTTATTTGGTTCTCATATTTCTGGTGATCCTCTGGTTGATCATTCTTTTTTAGAAAAAAGATCTGGATGCCTGGCTTTGATTTTTCTCTGTTGTTAAGGATGTTTTCCACTCTTACTGGATCTACCCTGAATAAGAATGCTTGGAAGTGCAGGTGAAGGTAGTTTCACTGACAGTCTTTATCACATGGATGCACAAACAGGCTATGGGCCCCTCATATGTAGGAGTATGGAGGGCTTTTCACCGGGGCACAAAAATCTGTATTAAAAAATTTTAAGTTTCCCTTTATAGCTTTCTTGAGCTTTTTAAAAGAACTGGTTGATGCTGGCTAAATGCTAGCTGTACTCTGCTTTCACAAAACTTGCTTAAATGTTAGTGCAGATCCAAATTGGACTACTTGTTCTATACTGAGACATTCAATCCTTCTTCTTAGTCCTATTTCTAGTCCCTGTTCTGTGTCTCTCATAATCACAGACTTTAAGATCAAAGGCTCTTGGGAGGCAAAACAGGCCAACTGGCATTCACTTGCTCTTATTCTCCTTCTAGAATAATTTAGGCTTCAGCTTTCTCTACCTCTTTTATCCATCAACATGATCTCATCCATGTGGCCTGTAAATTTGTTGGAAATATCCCATTCATTAGTGATGCTCACCTCCATTCTTTTCATTCATATGAAGTTTTTTTGTTTGTTCAATTTTTATACTTTTATTTCAGTGGGGTTTCAGGAGAGTTTGAAGGCAACATGTGTACTCAAAGCCAAAAATTAAATTATAACTTGAAATTACTATATAATTTCCCTACAATTTATTTAACCCGTGCCCAACTTTTGGACAAAGCTTTCTAATATTTTTCAACATTATAACTATTTGACCTTTTTATTTGGAAAAGAAAGGTTGAAGATAGGCCTACAGGGCAGTACATGAAATAACAAGAAGCTGAATGCCTAGTCCTAACAGAGGCAACCTTTGGAAGCAATGAACAGACAGAAAATTCAAGTTAAACCAAAGTTAGGGATCCCTTACAAAGAATTTTCATGGGCTGTAGGTTAGAATGCCATGCAGGAAGTCAGGAGCTCTTAAGAGTACTGAGCAGATTAAAAAATCTTTATAGATCTTTGCCTATGAAAATTGTGAACATTCCTGATTATGTCCATAGGAAAAAAATTTTAAGTGGGATTTCTCCCATCGAAGTATGTGAACACTTAAAAGTCTTGATATTTAGTTGACAAATTTCCCCCCAGAAGGATTGCACCAATTTACACTCCTACCAGCCACCAACCTTTTAAAATCAAACAAAAATGCCCACATGATTTGCTAATTTTATAAACAAAATTTTATCTTGTTATTTTTGTATACATTTCTTAGATTATAACTGATATTGAATGTTATCTATATAATATTACTCAGTGCTCAAACTAACCTTCAATAGGTATTGCTGACTTTGTCTTAGAAACGTGTAGACTGAGGCTCTGAGACCTTAAGAATGCTGAAGTTCACACAGCTTGTACATATTTAAAAACAGATGAGAACATAGATGTTACCTTGCCAAAACATTTGGGAACATGTGACTTACCTTGCTCATAATTTTTTAGATGGAAGATCAGATTAGTCATTTTCTTTGGACCTTAGATATAAATAATTATGTCAAATGTTTTCCATTCTTTGAAGCAAACGTATTTTGTGAACCCTTTGTTTTCTGCATGCAATTGTTATTCAGACAGGGATGTACCTGCTATGTAGGATTATTGCACAGGGTTGCAATAACAGATTTTCAACTGGCTCATGGGAATTTAACTTCCTCTGAGATCGTGACATCACTTTATTTGGCCCATTGCAGTCTATGTCTTTATCCTAGCAAGTGTGAAAAAGTTGCCAAGTAATACCATTTTACCAACCTAAATTCTTGATGTTTTATGCAAAAGGTTAAATACTCTTCATTCTAAACTGGTAGTGTAGTCTTCAGTGTAGATTTGGAAGCTATCAATAAATTATGGCGTACAGTGGGAGTAACACAAGTTGAACTGCTCTTCAAACTTACTTTGGCTGGACCTGAAGAATTCCCTCATTCAGTCACTGCATGGAGGTTAAAAGTCCAGGATCTTAGTACTGATATGCACAATGTGGATGAATCTCAAAAATATTATGCTAAGTGAAAGAAGCCAGACACAAAAAGTCACAAATTATGTATGATCCTATTTATAAGGAGTAGCCAGAATAGATAAATCCATAGGGACAGAAAGTAGATTAATGGTTGCCTGGATTTGGGAGGAATGAGGAGAAGCTGCTTGTTCACTTTAAAATGGTTAATTTTATGTTACATAAGTTTTACCTCAGTAAATTATTATTATTTTTTTAATCCAAGTTATTGAACCCAACAGACATGAAATTGGAATATGCCTCTATCATTTTCTGTGTAAACTTGGGCAAGTTCATTCTAATTACCTAACTTTAATCCTTGCTTTAAAACTTAAACCTCCATTCCCTTCAATCTCCTAATCTGGAAACAAAGATAACTGACAGTCTACCTACCAGACAGGATTGTTGTGAGAACTGCATGCAATGATATGTTACTACATAAAGCCTTTGCTGCAGTGGTTGACACATCACAAGTTCTTAAGAAATGGTAGCTAGACTATGATAACTATTACTACTACTGACTTGCTGTTACTACTACTACTACCAGCAGCAGCAGCAGTAGCTGCAGGAGCTGCATTCCAACCCAGGTTCCTGATATATTCAGATGACTATTTTCCATTCTGTAGTCTGGTTTCAGATAATTCACGTGGGGTAAAGTCACATGACATTGACTTCAGGAAGCAT
The DNA here is from genome assembly GCA_036589455.1 of Ateles fusciceps. Classification (NCBI taxonomy): domain Eukaryota; kingdom Metazoa; phylum Chordata; class Mammalia; order Primates; family Atelidae; genus Ateles; species Ateles fusciceps. The sequence continues at coordinate 8,965,423 of JAZHEH010003329.1, read as the reverse complement.
ATATCGCCTCAATGGAGTTCTTCTTTTGAAAGATGGGTTTTAGATTAAAACTGTTTTTAATTAATGTCAAATGGAACAGAGTTGGAGAGAGTAATGAGTAAGGTTCAGATCCCTAAACCATCACATTATTGGCATTCTTGGGAGAGCTGTGAACCTTGCCTCCCACTGTGTGCTATGGTTGAGTTCTCCCTTACTTTTCAGTAAGGGATAGACCCTTGAAAAGGTAGTTATGCACTGGGGCATTTAAAAGAAATGTGAGAAGAAAACAATGAATGTCACTAAGCTTCAGAGAAGGGAAAACTTTAGCCATTGGTTGAAAGTAGTGAACTGAATCTCTCTGTAGTGGATTGAATGTGTTACACAAAGGTGCATCTTGATGGTGTTAGGAGACCCATGTCCTCCATCACTGTCAACAATCGCATGTACAAAAGGACTTTATTAATGAAATTCTCCAAAGAATTCAAAGCTCATTTGCTGCTTTACTGATGGACATTCTTTTACTCACTCATGCTTTGGTTTTATTTGTTCTTCCTATGGGCTCCTCAAATCAAGAGAAAGCCAGAAAAAAAGTTTTGAAAGAGAAATGTCCTGTTTTATAAAATCTTCTTGTGACCACTATCTCATTTGTTCTCCTGAAGCTGAATCAAATGAGACAGAAAGGACAGCCAACATAAATACCACTTACTCAGTGTGATAACAAAGGTAAAATTAGTTGAAACAACATATTCCCCAGTGTCCAGCTTCTCCATGGAAGAGTGAGAAGTCAGAAGAGGCTGCTGATATTATGGAAAGTGCATGGCCTTTAATATGAGACAGTTCCAATGGACACAGATTTTCATCCAGGCCCTGTGATTAGCTATGTGGCCTTGAGCAAAACCTTAGGTTTTGGGGGCTTTCATGTCCTCATAGGAAGAATGGGGATAATAAAATCTATTTCCAACAGTTATTAAAAGCATTGCTCAATTCTGTTTAGATGAACTTAGTGCCCAGCACCCCTTTTCTCCTTCCACTGTAAGCTTCAAAAGGGATGTTATGGCAGCTTTTGTAATCACAGTAACCAAGTTTTGTGCATTGTCATGGGTTAGGGAATGCCTACTTAGTGCTTTCTGTCTATCGTCGCAATTAAATCCTTACCTCAAGTCTATGTGGTAAACATTATCACACCCAGTTTCCGTTGTAAAACATGAGCCTCAAAGAAGTTCAATGATTCATCCAAGACAGTTCTTCTAGAGAGCATAAGAGCTGAGAGCAAAGCCAAAGTTCTCTGACAGTGAAGCCTGCACACATAACCTCTTCTGCCAGCAAAAGGCTTGAACTAGGGTCTAGAGGTTTCAGTGATCTGCAGTGAGTTGAACTAAACCTTGGAACTATGCAATAGAAGCTGAGTAGTCAACTTCTGGATTGCTTTCACCTGGGATCAAATTTCCAGCTTCAGAGAGACACTGCATTTCTGTGGTCACTGTTCTTTTCTACCCAGAAAGTTCACTCAGTTGAGTGCCTTACCTCTGAGTCTTCATGATGGGAACACCAGCTTCCAAACATGTCTGGCACATGTTAGCTTCATACATGCAGCCCCACTGCATGGTTATGAGCGAGTCAGATGAGCACTGCACATTTGGATGAACCTGAGTCAAGAAAAGCCACATGTGAAAACACGTTTATTTCCAGAACGATGATGCGTCTGCAAGGGTGTGACTGGCATTGATATTTTTAGCATTCATGGAAAACACCCCAGGCCGCTTAGGTAATTAATTTCCTAGGGTTAGTCGTTAACAGGCTTCCTGCTTTCCTTCTCCTTTGGCAGGCCCAGCTGTGAGATACAGTAAGTTCAAGATGTCAGAGGCCCGGCCGCCTCCCCTGCTCGGGCAGCACACAACGCACATCCTGAAGGAGGTCCTGAGGTATGATGACAGGGCCATCGAGGAGCTGCTCAGCGCTGGAGTGGTGGTCCAACATGAAACTCACTGACAAAGGAAAAGGGCTTCTCCTCATAACCTCGATCCGAATACACTGGCAAATGCAACACTCTGCTTGGACCCTTCTCCCCAGTTCTGATGCCACTAAAAAGAAGATGTAGAGTAACTCCAGAATTCCTGCATGGTGTCTCCAGAATGGCTCTGGTATTAATGAATCTAATGCCTTTTAAATGTACCCTACTTTTCTTCCCTATTATTTTTTTTTCAGATAATAATTTAATTATGGATTTGTGGGATTTTTTAAAATAAAGATTTAAATCTTTTTCTGGAAAAATGCATTCTTCATTCTTAATATCCTAAACGTTTTTCTCTAACCCCTTATGCCCCTACCCCGCCAGTCCACACAGGCCTGAAAAAGAGCAGATCTCTTGATACTTTCTACTTGTACATAAAATCTGCATTTAAATTTGTGTTAGAGAGTCAAAGCAATAAGCAGAATGACAGTCTCTGTGGTTGATTTTAAACAGAATAACTTAATTCTGAGCTCTTGAACCCTTTGTTAGTCTATAATTTAAACCATGGATTTTGCTGATGTCCATTATAAGACCAAGCTCCATTCTCCCCTGCAGGGGTAAATATTTGCTTTATGTTGTATTTCTCTGGTGATTTTATGCTATGTGGCAGAAAATCAGTTTTCCCAATGCATTTAGAGATGTAGGTCTCTGTCTGCACAGGTAGGTGAGTAGTTCTACACTTTGTACCTTATTTTGAGCCCAGTGAAAATGCAACAGGTTTTTTAAATGAATTAAACAGGTTCTTAAATGACTATCCAGGTATTAAATAATTTATACATGATAGCAAATAGAAGAATGACAGGAAGACACTGCTTTGTAATCTGAGCATCCATTGACTAAAGACTAGATTATGTCTTAGCTTTGAGTAGTTTAATGAATTTGAAGTATAAGAAACATCTCTGTTCAGTAAATGAGAAATGATTAGTATATATTCCAGGATAAATTGTTACTCAAGACTGCTAAGCCCAGTTATAGACTGGGGGATCAGATGACCCCATGATCAGGTTATCTTAGTCTGAGATAACCTCAACTCATGGCTGTTAGGTGCATCTATTTTAAAGCAATGTCATTACACACCAAGTGGTAATTGAAAACTAAATTACAGATGTTCATCTTTCAAACTGTGATTTAAAACTCATTTTCTTTTCATACTCTTCTTTATTAGAATGATTTGAGTCCTTTATCTATGCTGTAAGGCCCAAGGTGTTTCTAGAATGAAGGATTCCAAACAAATAGGAAGCTTGCCTTCTCACAAGGCCTCCTGACAGTTTTCCAAAGAATGTTTACTAATTTTTGAAACAGTTATTGTCCTCTCTGCTTTGCTTTTTGTGGACAACTTATTCTGAAGAACTCCTGCAGTTATTCCACTAGTTGGAATCACATCATACAAGGGTAATTGATGCCTTTTGCAGTACTTTTCCTCCATTGGCTAATTCACAGATGCATACTCAGAGACATTTACTTCAGGCTAGGTATTGAAATGACATTTCTTTATGCTTACACATTTAGTATGAAAAATGGTAAAGATCAGATGGTAGAGAATTGGCAAAACCACATATCTTGAAAGATAGACCCAATCATTTCTTCTACTGATCTGGGTAGATATCTTGAAATGTAAACTTACTCAGTTACTGAGCAGACTCTAAATATCTGGGTAAACATATGCAGGATGATCATGATCATTCATAGGGGACAGAAAATTTGTCTAAAATTTTCAAAATTCCTCTAAAATTTTCAAATCCATGTAGACTGCAGTCTTCAGACATGACGCAGTCACCAGTGAAACAGAAAGACTATGTCTCTAGTGAAATAATATATGTTTATCATCTAGGTCTCCACATACACAAGTCAAAATGATTCAGAACTTTGAACCTACTGGTCACCCAACAGAAAGCATTTGTTGTGCTCTACTGATTTAGTGAAAGAAATAACTTGGAATATATTTGAAGTTCAGATGAATAATTAGTCCTGAAAGAAACATCATGCTTGCTAAAATTTCTAACAATATGCCCCAGATCAAGTTATGCTTATAAACAAGTGTGCTGCTTTAATTGTCAGGGCCTAGTATCTTACACATTCCTGAAACAGAGCACACTACTAATATACCACAGGCTCAAGTTCAGTTTGTGTCAAGGCCTGCCTTCTGGCAGGTTTGTGTCTAAGGTTAGCTTAGAAAATTTTCTGAAACATAGCGGGCTAATCATTACAGAATTGAAAGTGTGTCCATAAGCGAATGAGCTTCTTTTTCTTGTTTTTTTTTTTCTTCAACTTTTTACTGCCATGATTTTCTGATTAATCAAGCATGGTATTTTATAGAAAGCAGTCTGATATGCTGAATGCTTCTCTAGCAGAAGATAAATGAACATTGATCAACTTTGTGTGACTACCCTAATTACTTGGTTTGAGCATGTGTTTGATCCACCTCTTGGGTTAGAAGTACAATCATGATTTAAGGAAACAAACAGGGGGGCCAGGCCTGGTGGCTTATGCTTGTAATCCCAGCATGTTGGGAGGCTGAGGCACCTGGATCACTTGAAATCAGGAGTTCAAGACCAGCTCAGCCAACATGGTGAAACCCCGTGTTTACTAAAAATACAAAAATTAGCCTGGCCTGGTGGTGGGTGCCTGTAGTCCCAGCTACTTGGGCTACTGAGGCAAGAAAATCACTTGAACCTGGAAGGTGGAGGTTGCAGTGAGCTGAGATAGCACCACTGCACTCTAACCTGGGTGACAGAGTGAGACTCCATATCAAAACAAAGAGGGTTTTATAGATGCTAGTTTATCCAGGACATTAGGCTGGATAGCACCACAAGGCAGGGCTTTGGCATGAAGTCTTCACAACTCCTGCCCTTGGAAAGCTTGCACTCTCTCATATCTCATCTGAGTTTGATATTTCACCACTGACTCTTCTGTGCCAAAGGTTTGGCATGTTGTGTTTTAAAGGCTTTATAGTTATGAAACTTGCTGGTCCCACATGGCTCAATGCTGCATTCATGAGTAGGATTCATACTCCAGATAATGGACCTAAAGAGTCTGAGAATGAAGGCCAGGTTCAGGCTGGACAGACTGTGCAGATCTTCAGCCTCTTCTCATAACTGTTCACCATGGATTCTCAATTGGCAAAGAAGTCCAGTGGGAAAATGCACACTCTTGCCTCCATACTTTAACTCTGGGCTATTCATTTTCAAACTCGTTCCCCAAGATTAGGATAGTCTCCTTGCATTTGCTTTTGTGCATGGGAAACTCCCTGATATAGTGAGCCCTTCTAATTGATGGAATTCTTGAGGTGCAATGGGCCTAAAAAAAATAATTACTCATCTTGATTATAGTATGAGTGATCTTTAGGAGGTCAGGATGTCAATCTCACTCTTCTTCCTTCTTGATCTAGTGGTACTAGTAGTAGTGTATGTGTTTGATTAGGAATATGAAGAGATTCAGAAAAAAGGTACATATTTCCATTTCAAACAGCAGTTAGGGAAAATAAAAAACCCATCACAGATGCTCTTACATTGCAATCTAAAAGTTTTCTCAGGCATGGGATACAATTGAATTTCTTCTTACTATCCCAGAATAACAATACTAGGGTTAAAAGTTTCATGAATTACTGCTTTCATAAGATGCTTAAATAGTTGCTCTATACAGACACACCATGCCATTTTCTGAACATGAATGGCCCTGAATCTTTCTTTCAACATCTCCATTGACTAGGCTCTGTTGCTTGGATTGGAGTACAGTGATTCGAGCTTCACTCACTGCAACTTCTGCCTTCCAGGTTCAAATTATTCTCATGCCTCAACTTCCCAAGTAGCTGGGACTATAGGCGCACACCACCACTGCCCAGCTAAGTTTTGTATTTTTAGTAGAGACAGGGTTTCACCATGTTGGCCAGGCTGGTCTCGAACTTTTGACCTCAATTGATCCACCCACCTTGGCTTCCCAAAGTGCTGGGATTACGGAAATGAGCCATCGTGCCCAGAATGCCCCTGAACTTTTAAACAAGGTGGACAGTATACAGGACAGGCTTACGTGGTGGGATTAGTGGAGCAGAAGCAACTCCACTAGACATGTTTCCTCCAACACCCATTCAAAAATATGTCTTCCAGTATCACTTTAGGAGGTTAAAGTATTACAGGCAAAGGAATGCAAATATTTTGCACTAATACATTTATTCCACCCACTAGAGAAAACAGTACAAAAAGGAGAGATTTGGAGGAATGGGAACTGGAATAGGCAAATTTGATCAGTAGGAAAGGGAAAGAGAGAGCACATCCAAGAACAGCAGATCCAAGGGCACATTTCCTTGGAAGACTCTGGAAGCCACAGACAGGATGAACCCAGACTGACATGTTGGTGCCAAGAGGGAGGGGCAGACACTAGAAAGAGCTCAAACACTACCCAGATAACAGAATTTACTCACCTCAATTTTTCACAAGCAGCAGCTCTTTTTTCTCATTCATTAAGACCTTAGGGTTAGAAGTACAGGACAGGAAAGTCACTCCTTTGCAATGTGAACAATTTTTGCCTCCCCCACTCTTCCATTTTCACCTCTTTCTCCCTTTGTTCTGATTACTCCCGTTCTTACCTGTCTTTTTTCCCTCTTTTGAACATCTTTCCTTCTCTTTCCTTCTCTGTGGTAAAAATCTTTTTCCTCCTGTCTTTTTATTTTCCTACCTCTCCTCCTCCTCTTTCTTCTCTCCTTTCTTCATCTCTTCATCCTTTTTTCTCTCTCTCTCCACACAGAGACATGCACACAGTTATAGATTCATGTTGTACAAATGTGGATACCAAAACCTGTGTCCAACCTTCAGAAAAAAATAGGACTTGCTCAGTCATTAGGAAGATAACTAGTGATAATTCGCACCATGACTTCACCCCCGCAAGCAATCTTGAGTTAATCTCTAGGTGGGGCAGTCTTTAATAACTAGCTGCCACTTCTTGTCCCTTGAAACACAAAGAAATAAATGAAAGGGTGTTCCAATGCCACTCTGGGCTGTGGCAGAGTTCTCAGGCATATTGGCTCTATGTCACATGCCCCCAGTTCTAAGGGGGAAAACCTAAAGTAAATAAAATAGAATGCAGAGCAGAGTCTACACTCTTCATTCCAGCCCCAGACCCTGGAGCCAAGCAGGGAGGGTCTTGCCGCTGTGGTTACAGAGTAAGTTCCATTAGGTAAGGAGCAGGGAGGGCGTGATGGTGTGATGGGGGACTGTTCTGCTCCAGCATCAGACTGGGTCTTGGACATTGCTTCTTGCTCTTTCTTAGAGAAGAAAAACTTACTTGGCCTTCAGGTGGTGGTGAATGGTTGGTCCCTGGCCATTTTAGTCCAATGGCCTCCACAAGGACGGTGCCCTCATCTCTACCTTGTTAAATAGGGTGATTCCATTCTCATGTTCCCTTTGCTTTCTTCTCCTAACAGGCTGGAAACACTTTGCCACATCCCTCCCTGTGCCTCCTCCCTTTCTCTTTCTTTGCAGATTAATCACATGACAGTCTGTTCAACTCCAGTTGGTTTCTTTGGCTCCTGACCATATAGATTGGGGGACAGTGTTTTCCTGCTTTGCATCCCATCATCCACACCCCTTCCTCTCACCTAGAACTTTGCACGAGTACTCACCATGAAACAGGAGTCTCAGCTTCCGAAGACGAAACTGGGATATTGAAAGAAACGAAATTAATGTCAAACTGCCACAGGGAAATGCCTTTCTTTCCACCCCCTCTTACTTCTTTGTGAACCCACAACAGTTAGGATCTCTATAGCATCTCTTGGTATTAGATGTGGCAACATGTGTTAACATGCATTCACCCTGACAATCCTGGATTTATGTTCTTAGATTTTACAAAAAACTTCTGGCTGTTCCTGATAGAAGCTTTGAAATGTACTCATAATGAACATTATTGTGTTCCTTCCTTGGAGAGGGTCAAGAAAATTATAGCTTCCCTTTTGGGAGGACAGTTAAAGAATCACTATCTGTAGAAGTAGAAAAATGAACTTTCTTTTCCTATCTAGGATTGCCTCTTCACATAGCCAAATGTGCTTGCAATGGCATTGACACAGGCCACAGGGAAGGACGGAAATGCAGTGGCTCACAAGTCCACACGTGCAATGGGAGAGATCTTAGGCCACAGCAGACTGAAGCCCCCATTCTCAGAAACACGGCAGAGCCAAAGTAGCCAGTGACGTGGGCTCCCACGTCCGAGCTCACGTTTCCCATATGCTGAGTGCCAAACGTCTTGTCTCATTCTCTAGCTTTACTTTCCGGAGTCCGGGGAAAACTCCAGTGAAAGGATGTAAGCCCAGCATGCAGGCCAGAGGCGGTGCTCAAGGCTTGCTAAGTGAATCGTTAGCTGAACTCACTGACAAACCACGGAGAGATGACAACGATCCAAACTCGACGTTTTATGCAACTACTCTCACACAACCTGGGTGACATGAGGTGAAATGAGTAGCTTGGTGGGTCTCTGTGTGGGTGCATTTCTGGGGGAAGGTTTATTAGCTCGGCAAAAAAAAGCTCTCAGATCTAGAATAGGCCCAGATGGGGGGAGAAAGAGGACTCTGACAGTTGTCAGAGTTATTACTTTAATTTCCTGAACAGAGTGGAAGTAGATTTACAAGACGCATCCATGTAAAATAAGAACTCTTTATCTATATAAAATAAGATGAATTATATCAAATAAGAACTTTCCCCATATATATATTTATGTTTCTATATCACATGGCCCCATATATGTCTCTATATCTCTCTCCCCATATATATAATGATATATATTATAAGCTTATAGGAACATCTCTTATAAGCTTATAAAACATTTTCAAATATTCGAGCATGTATACATACATGCTGTCTCTCTCTCTCTTGCTCTGTCTCTCTCTCTATATATATATGGGGAGAGAGCGAGAGAGAGAGAGAACATCTCTTATAAGCTTATAAACACTGGCTTGCCAAAAATTCTGAAAAATGTTAGAAAATGAGTGAAACGTATTTCCAATTAAATTTCAGATTCTTGAAAAAATAAGAAGTATGAGAGATGTCTAGAATTATATATATGACTCCAGTAGTAGTTTAAAAATTGTATTAGTAGGAAAACGTGCATTTACATAAAAACCTACTCTGTAAGCAAATTAAACAAAAAATATAGTCCCACAAAATGAGAAGATACAGTAGTGAATTGAACAGATAACTTCTTTTAGTTTTCGTTTGTTGAAACATTTTCAAATATTGGAGCAGAAGCAAGAAAGAAATACATCTTCATGTTTTTCTATGAAGCCATGATTGAAACTCTTTCTGATCAGCACAATTAGAAGTGCTCTCTGCATGTTATTTGTTATCTTAGTCCCCTGTGCTTATCTGACCAGAACAGCTGTCACACATTGAGCTATCGTTACCTGGGTACTGGTGCTTCTCTTTATTATTAAAGTAGAACATAATTGTGGGTATTGTAGTCACTATTGTATCTCCAGTTGTTATCATAGCGCCTCCTCTATAGGAGATACATAACAAATATCTGCTGAATTGACATCCTCTCACCCACCAGATTACAAGTTCTATGAGACAGAAACTGGTCATATTTATTTTATTACTCATAGTGTCTGTAATAGCCTTCAAGGATGGTCACCATCAATTCCTCCCTCCCTATATGCACATGTCCCTCTTCCTTTCAAGAGATACACTTTATTTCTCTTCCCCTTGACACCGAGCTAGTCTTTTATTTTCTTTATTTATTCTAAACAAACAAACAAACAAAAACGGGATACACGTGCAGAACGTGCAGGTTTGTTACATAGGTATAATAGTGCCATGGTGGTTTGCTGTGCCTATCGACCCATCCTGTAAGTTCCCTCCCCTTACCCCCCACCCCTCAACAGTCCCTGGTGTGTGTTGTTCCCCTCTCTGTGTCCATGTGTTCTTATTGTTCAGCCCCTACTTATGAGTGAGAACATGGAGTGTTTGGTTTTCTGTTCCTGTGTTAGTTTTCCGAGGATGATTGCTTCCAGCTTCATCCACGTCCGTGCAAAGGACATGATCTCATTCCTTCTTACGGCTGCATAGTATTCCATGACACTGAGCTAGTCTTGTGACTTGCTTTGTTTTTGTTTGTTTGTTTTAAGAGGTGAGCTATTATTCTGTCATCCAGGCTGGAGTGCAGTGGCACAATCATAGCACGTTGTGGTCTCAAACTCCTGGGCTCAAGCGATCTTCCACCTTGGCTTCCTGAGTGGTTGGGACTACAGGCATGCACCACCATGCAGAGCTAATTTTTATATTTTTTGTAGAAGTGGGGGTCTCACTATGTTGGCGAGCACAGTCTCAAACTCTTGGCCTCAAGTGATCGTCTCACCTCATCCTCCAAAGTGCTGGGATTACAGGTGTGAACCACTGAGCCTGGCCATGACTTGCTTTTTTAAAAAAACTTTTTACTTTAAATAACTTTAGATTTAGAAAAAAATGCCAAAAATGATACATAGAATTCCCATGTACATTCATCTAGTTTCTATAACCAGTGTAACATTATGTAAGCTGGAAAATTAACATTGATGTAATACTATTAGCTAACCTATAAACATTATTCAAATTTTACCAGTTGTCTCACTTGGGTAGGCAGAATTCTAAGATGGTCCCCAAGATTCCCAGCCACTGATGTACACACACTCTCTCCCAGTTATCCAATCAAACACTAAATAAGTGCTGCTATGGAAGGAATTTGTAGATGTAATGAAGGTCCAAAATCAGTTAATCTTAATATAGAGAGACTATCTAGGTGGGACTGAGCAAATTACATGAGTTCTTTAAGCCTGGGTCTAGAGGTCAAACTCATCAGGCCTCCGATTTGAAGCACAAAGGTGATTTGACATATGGAAAGCCCCCATGCTTAGAAGTAGTCACATGGCAAGGAATGCAGGTGGCCTCTAGGAGCTGAGAGAGGACCCAACCGACAGCCAGCAAGAAAACAGGTACCTCAGTCCTACACCCACTAGGGGCTGAATTCTGCCAACCACCTGAATGAGTTTGAAAGTGAATCCATTTCCAGAGCTTCAGACAAGAACACAGCCAAGCCAGCTTAATTTCAGTCTTGTGATACCCTGTGTAGAGAGAGAGATACACCATGCTGGAATTCTGACCTAAGGAACTGAAATATTATAAATGGCTGCTGTTTTAAGCCTCCAAGCTGGGAGTAATTTGCTATGCAGTGATAGAAAATGAATATACTCACTAATGTCATTTTTTTTTCTCATCCAGGATCAATTCCAGGATCTCACATCACATTTAGTTGTAATTTTTTCTTAGTCTTCTCCAATCTGGGTCAGTCTCCAATCTTTCTTTGTTTTATGACCTTCAGTCTATTGTGCAGTTATTTTGTAGAATGTCCATTAATTTGGTTTTGTGTGAAATGCGTCATGATTAGATCAAGATTATGCATTTTTGGCAAGAAATTTCAGAGGTGATTTTGGATTCTTACAGTATATCGTAACAGGAGGTACAGGATGTTAAGATATTGTATTACTGGTCATTTTAACCTTGATCATATAGTAAAGGTGACATGTTCCAAGTTCCCTTTAAAAGTCCTGGGTTTGTTTTTGTTTGTTTATTTGTTTCTGTAATTAGTAAGTATATTGTGGGGAAATATTCTGAGACTGTATTAGTTCACTTTGGCCACTGTAACAAATTAGCACACACATGGTCATGTAAAACAATAGCACTTAATTCTCCCACAAATCTGGAGGTCAGAAGTCTTTGGATTTGATTCTGATCAATAGCATTGAACTGAAAGAAAAGTGTTAGAGGGCTGTGCTCTCTGTGTAGGCTCTAGAAATGAATTCCGTTCCTCACAGAGTCCAGCATCTCAAGCTCTATTCCTTTCATTCCTTGGCCCGTAGCCATTTCTCCACCTTCACAGGCAGTGGTGTAACATCTTCTCTCTCTCACTCTGCTTTCTTCCTCCTCCTTTACATGATCTTCTGTGTGTCATCAAATCTCCTTCTGCTTGTCTCTTGTAAGGAAACTTGTGGTTCTATTCAAGGCCCACCCACACAATCCAAAATAACCCCTCCATCTCAAGATCTTTAACTTAATCACATCCATGAAGTCTTTGCCATGTAAGGTAACATTTATAGGTTTCAGGGATTAGATAGAATGTGTTATCTTTTGAGGAGGCATTTTCTAGCATACTATAGAAATTATGCACATATTCTCTTTGTCATTATAGTTTTGCCCACTAATTTGAGCATATGTCAGTGATTCTTGCCTTAAACAATTATTTTGGTATTCTACTTCTATTTTTCCTGTTTATTAACTGTAATTCTAGTGTAAGAGTTGCCTATTCTCCATTTGATTATTTATTCAATCACTTATTTATATGGACCAGTTGATACTCATTTTTTTTGTGGGTTATAATTTATTGTAGTTATTATTTTGTTGCTTAAATTGCCACAGAGCTGGCCATTGGGAGCTTCTTCAGCATGACTTGAATGTCCTTTCAACATGCTCCTACCTTTTCATGAACACTTTCTTACCTTCTGTCAATACAAGAGGTTTGGGATCATGTTGTACTTTTCCTGCTATAGCTTTGGAATTAATCATTTCTCCAAAAAACCCTTGTTCCCTTTGCTAGAAAATGGTATTTACAAACGAAGATCTGAATGCTAGATGTGCTCATTGTTACTGGAATATCATTATGGCTAGGTTCCCTTTACAGACGAGGGGGGAAATACATGGATACACACACATACACACAGTCACACATTTATATTTGTTTCTGTATCTATCCTGCACATATTTTTAAAACCACATGCCAATTCTAAGCTATGTGTTTAAGAGGTCTGACATCTTCCTTTTTTGCTCTTGGAAATCAACTAGCATGCTAGATGTCTGAACATCATCCTCTGAAGAAGCCCAAGCTAGTTATATGGAGAAAGAGGGGGGGCCATTTGGAGGAGCACCAGTATACCAGACATGTGAGTGAAGCTTTCTTGGATATCCAGCTCATCTCAGAAACCAAGGGAATACAACTGAATGAGTGACCCCAGCCAGTGCCATATGGAGTAGAAGAACTGCCCAGCTGAACCTTGACCAAATTTCTGACCCACATAAATTGACATTGTTTTAATCCACTAAATTTTAGATAGTTTGTTATATGGCAATACATAATTAATTGTAAACTCAGAGAGGAGTTTAACTTCTTGAGTGGTTTCTGCAGCAGGCCGCCTTTATGGTGCCCCCCCCCCTCCCCCTCTGCCCTGACAGTGAGCCTTACCCCCTGGTATTCACATCTTTTAATGATCTCCACTCTTTGTCAAGCCTTGTCTGGAGGAGGCATTATGAAGAGGCAGTGTTTGCTATATGTTAACCTCTTTTGGGGAGCTCAGGATAGGAATTACAGCAGTAATGGTAGAGTAGGTGGTAAAGGGTATGGAACACAAACACTAATGAGAAACTTCTGCAAGGACCTCCCAGAATAACCTCCACATTCTAGACTAGTGGTTCTCTGGGAGGAGGGGTAGCAATTTTTTTCCTCATGAGAAATTTGGTAATGTCTGGAGACATTCTTGGTTCTCATAACTGGGGGCACCATGGAGGGGGAATTGGATTGCTAGTGGCATCCAGGGAGTAGAGGCTGGGGGTACTGGGTACTGATAAATATCCAGCAATGCATAGCACAGCCCCACAGCAAAAAGTCAGCCTAAAATGTCAGTAATGCTGCTGCAGAGAAACACTATTCTCAAAGAAGCTAATTCTTGAGGTGGGAGAGCAGGTGCCTGACCATCCTGTTTAGTCATATTTTTTTTTTACATTATATAAGTTTAAGGGAAGATACAGGTGGGCTTATTAAAATGTAATTGATCCACAGATAAAACTTACCAAAATTGTTTTTTGATGAAAAATTCTTGTTCTGACTTCTTGTGAAATTCTTATTTTGGCTTCTTTCAATGAGTATGTTTCAAATGTGGAGGGAGCAAAACATTCTATCTAAAGAAGGTTCCTCATTAATTGTTCTTCTAATTTGCAGTTACATTAGGGACATGAGTCAAGTTACAGGAATGATCTTTGTTTTTAATATAGAGAACTGTAAGTTGTCCAAGTGACACTGACCAGGCCACATCCCCCTTCTGGTTCACAGATTACTCTGATGAGTCAGGGGCTCTGAAAACATAATTTCTAAGATCCGTATTTTGAGTTCTGCCATTCTTATTTCTTTCATACTGTGGATACACAGAGAATGGCGTAAGTGTAAAGAAAAACAGATGGACAGTTTTGAACAGTGAAGTTTAAAGGAGAAAGACACTTTAAATGAAGACTTAACTGTACCCCTTTTGGGTATCTGGTAACTCAGAACTGTAGGGAAGTAGAGTGTTTACAAATTTAAGAAATATCAAGTGAGAGAATTGATACCTTCCTTGGCACACCTTCCTGACTGTTTGATGTATACACTCTACAGATGTCTGCTCTGGAGAAGAACTGAGGTGGATTAAGGCTAAAGCATTGAGCATGAGAGGCGTCTGAGGTCAGGGCTTGCTGACTGGGTCACAGCTGTGCAGCCACAGCAGAACCTGGCTGATCCCTTCATCAGAACATAACAGTAACCTACACTACCCCACTGAAAACCTGCAGATCTAGAAGTCATAGGGTCTTTTTTACAACATGGAACTTTAGAGAGGGTTTTGAGGACATGAAAAAGAGGATAAATACATGTGCAAAATAATAATCAACATTTGCAATTCTGTCCAATCGTTTTAACAAGGTTAAAATGAGGACCAAAAAACTCACCAACAAGCTTCCCATTGGAAAAAATTACTTTGCCAAAGGAAATGATATTTTAAAGATTTGAATGGAAAAAAATATTTAAAGGTCGTAAGATAGAATTTGAGCCTACATGATGACTTTTTCTTGGCCCTAATTGTCGACTCTATAGACCTAAGCAAGTTACACCTAGAAGATATGCAATGGGAAGGGCATCTGGCAACCAGACTCTGCACTGGTTTGTTGATTTTATTGCGCTATCAGAATGTGGCCAGGTTCCCGGGCCCACCCACTTCATGTCCACATTCTTTTCTATGTCCACAGCCACCATTTTAACCTACGCCCTTCTTGCTTCCTCCTTCTCACACTTCAGTCATTCCTGCCCTTTCTTCCAAATCCAATTTTAAAAGTCAGTGGTCTAGTAAACCTTTAAAAAATTAGTTCCAGTTTTTTCTGGTTATAACTGATTACTTCTTTACTCGGCTCAATACTTTATGCCTGACTTTATACTGCCATGAACAGCATTGTTGAAGATTTTGTGTTTGTTAAGCTTTGGGTATACAGAGGATTAGGCAGGTACTGAACATCAAGGAACTTAAAACCAAGGTGGGGAGGCAAGACACATAAACTTGATGCATAATAACTCATCGTATCACCTAAGAAATGCCAGTGCTGTTGGAGTTCAGAGATGGGAATGACTCTGTAAACTGCTGTGCTTAGGAAAATAATTTTGTAGGAAATGAGCCTTCGTCTTCAAAGAAAAACAAGACTCATATAAGTAGAGGCACAGAGAGTATTACATGCAGAGGTGAGTAGGCTGTGGAGGCAGGAACATCACTGGCATATTTGGAAATAGAAATCTTAAGTAAACAAATTTAGTTAAAGGATCCATTTGGGTAGTGAAAGGGGGCCACTATATGTCAATAGTTTGGAAGACTGGAAAGAAGCAGATTTCAGATAATAGTGGGGTCCTTGAAAGTCAAGAGGGTAATTTTTCTACAGGCACTATGTTGGTAATATAGGTTTTCCACCAAGAAAATGACATGTCCAAAGCTATACCTTATGAAGATGGCCTTGACAGTTGTGTATAGAGAGGACCAAAATTAAGCCAAAAGAACCAACTGTCATAATCTGCCTTTGAGACAGTAGGGGCCTAGATGAGAGATAATAGTCTCGTATGTTTCTTTATATATTTTTTCTATATATCTATGTTATATTAAGTTAACCAGATTATAAATGTATTGTAAGCCAGAGACATTTTCTTTTCAGTTTTATATCATATCTCTTCTTGCCTATACAGTGCTCTGGATTAAGTGACTGCTGGTGATTAACTATTGCTGTTATTATCACCCTGTAAATTATCAGGCTTAGCTACTCCAAATGAGTTATAGATAGGTAGCACTGATATGAGCATGTAAGAATTTGTGATGTACAATATATTTTCTGTATAACATTTTCTCTAAGGCCAAGGGTGCAGAGCCACTTTGGTAGATCAATGCTGTTCAACTGGGAATCCTAAGAGTTGTGCTGGAAGATGGTGCAGGAGCCTGAGAAGCCACCACCACACTTAGTGCTCTAGAAACCTACCTCCTCATCAGGCCTCAAGATCCATCCTTTTCTGGAAGAATATATATTTATACAAGGTCACAGTAGTCATTATGATTAGTACATGGAAGAAATTGAAGCCAAGTCTGAAAACTCAGGCCATTTGTCTGCCTGCTCCATGGAAAATGTCAGTCCCTATTACAGATTTAGGCAGAGCCCGTATGCCACTCTGCCAAACAGCACTGCACTTAATTATGGGATTCTCCCTGGTCAAGTTAGTCATGGCCAATTGAAATGGCGGTAGCAATTTCCTTGCGCTCTGAGTTCTAGATGGTGTTTTCCACTATTAACCCTTTACTGCTCACATGTTTTGTTTCTGAGATAGATTGGAAATGTCTTAAGGGTAGAGTTTGTGTCTTACACATCTTCTGTATCCTGCTTAGCACCTGGTACAACATAGGAAATAAGTTAGTGCTCAGGAAATAGTCGTTGAATTGGACTGTTGAGAAAACTCACTTTCTCAGAAATCTTTCTCTCAGAAATTAATTTTTTTCATGGGGAAGATGTGCTTCTGGTTTTAGTCAGAAAAGCCTGAGGACATATTAGTGAAGTTTCACATTGTTTAAAGTTTAAAAGGTGGCAGAGCAAAAGAGTGTAAATGAAACAGAACCCAGTTGTTCAGTCCTGCCCATGGCATCGATGAGGCCATATCTTCCATTCCAGGCCAGTTCCTATAACTAATCATTTTTCCTTCTCCTCCCCAGCACAGTTGGAACCCCTGAATCCTTCTTACATACCACTTTAGACAACCACTAGAAATCATTCTGAAGTGACACAACAAATAAAATGTGTTTGTCATTTCAAGACCTTTGTGGCAATAACCAGTTGCATCTTTAGAAAAGCTTCCTGTAAATCTACAAGTGCATTCATAATGTAGACAATAATGCTAATAAAAAAACTAAACTTTACAGAATCTGTAAGTAATCTTCCCTTTCATCTATCTCTCCTGCAAAGATGAGTCTGTGCCAGGCTTGGTGATCCTGGTCTCATTGCAGTGATTATTTTAGAATGAGCACAGGACCTAATTCTGGTCCAAGGGATGAGGGAAGTCTCCTGGAAAGCTTCTGGGAAAGTTTGCCTCACCCCTTCTTACTGAATATGAACAAGAAATAATGCCACAGGTGGTTATAGTGCTGTCCATGGGCCACCATTATGTGACCAAAATAGAGAACAGCATTGGGATGGAATCAATGCCAAGAATAGCATAGAAGAGAGGAAAAGAACCTGGATTTGAGGCAACCCATTGAATTGTCAATCATTTTGTGCTGAAGCACAAAATGATTGGATTCCAAGTTATGTGAAACATACATTTATTTATTGTTTTCACCATTTTGAGTTGCAGGTTTTTTTTTTTTTTTAAATTGCAGGCATAATATCTCCAGGCAGAGGAATATCCCGACTTTGTTGAGATTATCTCAATCCTCATAAAAACTCCATAAGGTTGACACTGTCTATTTCAGGTGGGCAAATTGAAAATTAATTTGCTTAAGTAACTTTCCAAAGGTTATAGAACCCACGTGTGCCAGAGCTTTCATTGAACACGTAGGAAATCAGACTCCAGAACACACACTCTGAAAACATTAAACTCACACTCTTACAGCTGTCTGTCAGTTTATTCCATGGAAATAACAGAAGGATCATACTAGAAAATATACAGGTTGGGCATATTGACATTTGTAGAAAATTATTTAAATACTTTAAAGGAAAGGGTGTCCTGTGTGTATGCCAAGTAGAAGATATAACTTAGGTGCAAATGTCACCCATGGCTTAGAAGTCTGTGTATGAGAAGTGCTTCATTTGGCTTCTTTCCTTCTAGCAGGTTGGAAAGAAAGGAAAGCTTCACCACCATAAATCAGAGGCTCTCCAAATTCCTCCTAGGTTGTCTCAGGCCCATGGAAGGCGGGGTCGGTGTGTGGGGCTGGTGAAGGCCTTTGGGGCAGTTTGGTGAATAACCATGCTGAATGGATTTGTACGTGTGCATCCATCTCCTGGCTGCTGCTTAGAGCCACGGGTTCCTGCTGTGAACAGACACTGGCTGTGCAGCTGCTGCTCCTGGAGGGGCCTGTGCAGCTGGGAGACTTTCCAGGACTCCCCAGCATCCGTGGTCTAATTTCCCCTGAGATTAGCCATTTTTTTTTTGACAGTACCCTTTCTTAGAATTCATAAAATCCTTTCTCTTCTTTAATATACACATGGATTGCTTTCTTTTTCACTTAGACCCTAGACAAAGTTCAAAATCATTTAAAGTTAATATCTACTCAACTTTGTTTTCAAGGAATCTCTTCTTTTGTATATTGATCACTTCAACTTCTTGGAGCTTCCTTCAGCCAAAGCATGTGCTCAGATGAACAATTTCTTTTGAAATACGGCCTGTAATCAAAATGTTAAATAGTCTTTAGATCAAATGTAATAAACAACTTAGCATGAGCTTTCTGAGAGTATCTTTCATGTTATACCCAAATGTGTGTCTGTGTGTGTTTACCAGAAATGACATGTGATTTCAAAGTTCATTATTGGATATTTTTTCCCCAAATCATTAGTCATGGGTTCTGTACACTTTGATAAGCATTTTTTTAGACTTAACCAGTGTAAAAGTAATTTTGGCATATTCTTTAGTTTTTTGATAATGTACTGCAGGGAATTAATATGTACTCAATGAATGAGAGTGTGTGTGAATGGAGTTTTTATCAACACACTAACGTTTTCTTTTATAAAAATTTCAAACATTGCTCTCATATGAAAACCACTTAGTTTCAACTTCCAAAACCAAAATGATGGGAACTTCTCTAGCTAATTTATGTCCCTGTGAGAGATTCTTAATTTGTTTTTAATGTTAAACTACATATATCAAGAGCTAACAATGAATGTAGAGACTAGACTTTGAGATTCTCGGTTCTAGAAATAAAAGCCTGGCTGAGTTATTAGATACTTGAGGATTTACTCCATATGCTGCTGAATCTTCTTTGGTTCTACATTTCTAGAATATGCTCATCACATTAAATTGCTTCTGCACATGTGCATGTCATATAGTCTGAAACGACATGGTGACAAAACCAGACATGAGGAAAACACTGAAGATCTAAACTAAGCTCTAGAGTTCCACTGTTCTGTCAGATAAATGGCTATTCTATTCTCTCTCTTACCCACTTAAGTTTCTTCCCACTTCTAGGTTCCCCAAATGTTTCCTTCACTTTCCCAGTGATAGAAAGTATCAGATTTCTCTTTCTTTTCTAGGAGGAACTCCATTATATAATCTTTTCTTGTTTCTTCTTCTTTTTTAAAAACAGAGCAGAGTAGGATTTGGCATTGAATTTTAATTTCCAGCAGTCCTTTCTTTACCACTAATTTTTCCTTTTTCATAGAATTCTGCTCTTGTTTTATGAACGTTATCTTGTTTCAGTATCTTTGAGAATGCTAACTGAAAGATTTTCTTTTTAAAAAATGTATTCTCCTCTGTTTCCTAGTTATTTCTGTTTTCTCTGGTGTCACTTTTCCTATGTTTATGTCTGTTGTGCTGCAGATTTCCCCAACTGTACAGTGACTCTTCGTAGTCCGTTCACACCTAAGAATAAGGCAATATTGGTCTGTTTGTCATTCCTCTGTGGACAGGGCTGATTGTCTGGTGGGCTTCACTTTAAGGTGAACACAGGAGGAGCTGATTATTGGGCTGAAAAGCCCTAGATGCTACATTTTGGAGTGCTTTGCTCTTGGGCACAAGTACCCATAGTAGCTGCCCTAGTTTTCCTTAGACAGGTTTTGCTTTGTTTAAAGGAAAAGGAAGCCTGTTATTTTTCACTTGGAAAGCAAATACATTACTAGATATCCTTCTGTGTGCAGATGGCTGGATGGGTGAATGTGGTAAAGTTGTCGACTTCATGCTGTGCTCTCCAGGGCAGATCAACACCCTCCACCATAAAAACCCCTGCCACCCTCTACCACACATGCACATAATTGAGAATGAAGCTTTCTCAACCTTACTTTCTAAGTTACCACTCATCCGATCACTTTATATGTTTGATTTTGTCTACTGATGACTTCCTTCATATCCTGTCATGGATATGATATCCATGATATCTGCAAAGTGACATTTTATGGTTTGAATTGAGGCTCAGTCATGATTTAAGAAATGTCTTCAATGGTTACATTTCTCCAGTTTTTTTTAATTCTATAAAAATTCTTCCTTTTGCATATGATTTTTCCATATTACATATACCTGCTTTATTGTGGTAACAAATGACTGCAAAATCTCAATAGCTATAACACAGAGGATTAAATTTTTAAATTTCTCTACCACACTGTACATTATCTGCAGTTGGGCAGTACTTTGGCCTCTCTCCATGTGTCTTTTTTTTCTGGGATTCAGGCTATTTGTGTCAGGATGCTCTTGTGGCAGAAATAAAAGGTCAAGAAAGCTGGTGATGGCATAGCGGACACAACTTTGCTTGGACCTGGCATAGTCTCTGCTGCTTACTTGCCATTGGTCCAAGCAAGTCATAAGGCCCAGCCAACACCAACGGGACAGGAACATATTCTGTTTGAGAGAATGGCCAGCCAAGGAGCAATACACATGAATGTATAATCCTCTCACAGGAAAAAGGAGTGAATAATTGGGCAGTAATCCAGCCCACTGCATATTCTTTTGATCAATTGGAGAAACTAGGACATTTGTTCTGTAGACTGTCCTGCATTCTGAGTTTGGCTGATTGCTTCCTTATGGTATTGTTTGATTTACTCTTTTATGACCCATAGTTCCTGGAAACTGATGTGATTAGATTTCCTGGAAACTAAAGATTTGGGTTTATTTAGTTGTTTATTTATTCAGGCAAAAGTACTTCACAGCTCATGCTCTGGACTCCCTGCTGCAACTCCTCTGAAGGCACACATAGCTGATTAACCCACTTTTACTATTAATAGGTATGATCATTGGGCTCTGTTGATGTCAGCCTGATCCCTGCATTGCGAAGCTCCCCATCAATCTTTCATCTTTTGATTTCAGCACCCATTCATAGTTCCTGCCTAAATCCATGGCTTCATTAGGGACTGCAAAACAATGATTTTCTTTTTCTAATTCTACTATCTATATTTATTTACTGGGTAAAATTAATAAAAAGTTGTGATCAAAATGCCAAGTTGTATCATAGCCACTGTATTTTATATTTTGATTAAAATTTCACTGGAAAAAACTTTTTATGAAAAATAGTTTAAAAAAAAAATACTGGGCCAGAGAATCTCTTGGTTACCTTCCAACTCTAATGGTTTATGATTTTTGGTGACCTGTGCTGAACCAATGTTTCATGACAGGAAAAAGGAGTACAGCTGATAGAAGTTCTGTTGTAAGTGTCCAAAGGTAGCCAATTAGATTTTTCCTCTGGCCTAGAAGAGATAGGATATTGATGGAACCACGGAGGATCTTCTGGGAAACAGCTTATTGTGAGGTAGAGAGAGAAGGACTCTCAAGCCTTGGTTCTTGGAAGGTATACAGAATGATTATGAAGCCAAGTTGTACAAGCATATGTTCCTCACACCAATGTAGAATGTAAAACTGGGATTACAGAACGTAACAGAACATAACTTCTACCTTATACCTTTACCACCTCATCCTCCACTATGAGATTTTCAGTTTCTTGTAAAGTAGCTTGCCTCTGTTCTCATGTTTTCACGGGGTAACATGTTGTCCCATGTTCTCAGAAACATGGAGGCATCCATCATTAACTTCTTATGACCCATCAGCCAAAGTCTTGGCTCCTTTGAAACCATAATCTGCCACTGCTATATAACACAGCTCTTCTATATTTTCTATATTCCCTGGTATGCTAAAGCTGCTGCCATTCCCTTTGAAGTGGGAAGAATTCCTCTTCTTTGTATTTGTGTTCCATTCATTACAAGAAAAGAAAAGCAATTCTTCTGGGGACTCAATGATTTACAGAGATTTTAGTGAAATCTCTCTCTTAAGTTGAGCCCCCCACTTCTCCCTTGAAATGCAGGTACATGTTTATGGGGCTTGGGAGGACGGGTCATCTGAGTGATAGCCACTTTACTGCATATCAAATGCTCCTTTTATTGTTTTGGCTGGGAGATGGGGGTGGCCCCATGTCCTGATATAAAAGAGGATATTGTTTAGCCCTTTCTTAACATGATAGTTGCATGCCAAGTAAAGCAGCAGCCTGGGAAATAATGCTGATCTCTTTTCCAGATCTCAGGCACAGTGGCATCCTTCACCATGTGGAAGTTGACACTGGCTTCTGCAACATAGTATAGTTCTGGAGAGAGTCAAGATGAAGTCCCGTTGATAGAAGAACTGTGTTTATTCTGAAGTCCTCGCTCCCACCCCAGGGAAAGTCGATTACAGAAGGAGGAGTTTGACAAGCTAAAGGATAAACCCTGGAAAATGGCATAATCTAAGGTAACATTAAGGACTATGGTAGTAAAAATGCTCATATGAAAACCATCACAAAGAGGGTCATTTGGTTTACTAAGTAAATCAACATTGGCTCTAACATTTGTCTGCATCCCTGAGAAAGGTCCCTTTTCTCATACCTTTGTTTCTTCCTAGTTTCCTTTTAGACAAAGTCTTGGAAGTTATGAAATGTCCTTGTTATAGATGAGAGCAACTCAGTAGATCTGCCACACACAGAAATGTCTCCCATTGCCCCCCCAGGCATCAGAAGATGATCCATTGGGCTGCAAATGATGGAGGAAAAATTCATTAATTTATGAAGGTTTTGAAATATCCAACACTAAAGTTGAAATTCTTGAAGTCTGGTCACTATAAATCATTTTACATAAAGTTCTGTTTACTTCTATTTAGAAGCAGTCAAAATGACCCAGTTGTTCTGTGGAGCATGGGGCTCTGTTGTCTATCATCCACTGGTTGGATTTCTTTATGGTTAGGTTATAAAGAGGATCATCTTAGCTACTTCCTGCTGTAAAATTTTATCCTCTTTCTCCTATGGAAGGCAATACTCTATGGTCCCTTTAGAATGTATGTTATTGGTAGCACACATCAAGGCTGTGTGTGTTGTGTCTGTGTGTGTGCTCTCAAGATCCCCACTGTCATTAACAGAAGAGGACTATCAATATACTTCCTGTTAGAATACACAATAAAGCTCTTTGATTGAGGCTCACACTAATTGCATGTGAAGTCTGCTACCTGTTGAATTCACATTAAATTTAAAAGTAATAGAGATGTTACAGGTGTACATTGGCCTTACACACACACACACACACACACACACATACACACACACACACACACAATGAAATTGCATAAATTTAATTGTTGAGAAAAACAATGAAACAAATTAGTGAATATGTCATTAATTTTCCTGATTCAAGTTTGAAGTCAAGAAGAGTAAAAGACAGGTAATCAGAATTGGTGTTTTATCAGGTAAAACTGAATTCATATTATTTTATTTATTCTAGGAGCAACAATGCATCCTTGGTTATTTCTTAGAATGATTTCATATTGTTTTGAAGCTCAAAAACTTTAGCCCATCTCCATCTGTTCCTTTGTTTAGCTTTGAAAACCTTTCTATGCTCCTAGTATATGTGGATCAGTCTGCTTTCTCCTCTTTCTTCCTGGGACTCGTTTGCTGCCTTGGTTTTTGGCTCTGACAACCTTTTGGCTTAGTTGTCCTGCCTAACTGAAAGCGTGAGATTAAACCAAGGCAATAAGAACTTGGTGTTCCCGACTTAAGTTTGTGTGGTCAGTTCATCAGGACCCACTATGCTTTGTTCTTAAACAATACAGCCTTCTTAATTAAGTATCTGTCCAGCTCATGAGCTGCAAGAGGTGAAGACCTTTCCCATGTATATTTGGAATAAAAAACAGTTTGCTTCTGGTGGTTTGGAACCTTGGCCCCAGTAACTCAGCTGTTCTTTATTCCTACAGCCTACATGTGTGACTGTGAGAATCTCAAGGGTTAGAGAATCGGGAACAGCAATTAAACTGGGACTCTTTGAGTTTCTTTTATCTGATCCTTAGTATGCATTACATAGAAGCTAATAGCATGGGCCCTGGAGTTTAACAGCCTAAGGTCGGATCTTTACTCTGACCCATATTCTGTATGAACTTAGAAAACTTTCTTATTCTCTCTGTCAGTTTTACCTACAAGATAGGCATAATATAGCTATTTATCTCATAGAATTGTCAGGATGATTGAGTGACACAATACACGCAAAATGCTTAGTACAGAATAAAGCCTTGTTAAATGTTAGCTACTATCATTGTTGTAAATAGTGTTAAATTGACCTTCTAGAAGTTAAGGGTGGGTCTCTCCAGGATGTACTTTACCTGTTTTAATGCTTCAGAATGCAGGTGCTTTGAATGAATTTTGTAATGTGAAGCATTACAAACTTAACTTCCCATGTAATTTACTGTAAGTATAAGCAGTTGACTGATTTATCCCTGTCTCCGTCCCAAAAGATCAGGCAATCCTTGTCTACCTACTTTGGGGCATATCCCACTGGACTGGCTCCCAACTGTGGGAGCAGGATATGCAACCACAGACAGAGTCCCAGTAAATTAAGTTTCCATGAGCTTAAATCACAGAAACACTTTGCAACTCCAAGTTTGTTCCAGAAAGAGAAATACTATGATCATGGCTCACAAAATCAGGCTGAACTTTCACATTCTCTCTTGTATCACTAGTGAAAAAAAAATCTTACTGTCAAGGAATCTCCACCCTAGGCAAGATTTATGTTCCACTTTCCTGACATTGGTGCTTTTCCTGGGATCAGATTCATTCCAATATGTTTATGCTTGAAGAGTCCACTGGAAAACTTTCTAAGCCAGCAATAGGAAACGCTACCTGGCTGATTCTCCCCTCGGCTGCTGGCATAGCAGAGAAAAGACTTCAGGAACCTTCAGCAAGACTTCTCCCTGTCCAGATTTGTATCAACATTAATGCTTTGCTCATGATTGAAAAGTATGTTCAGGCTTCCAGACTCAAATATGTTTCCTTTGCTTATAACCCTCTGGTGAGAGAACAAATAGTTCTGGATCCCTGGAGAGATGGGATGTCCCTTTATGACTGAGTTTCCCTGAACTCAGTGGGCTGCTGTGGGCTCTCTGGATGCCATTATGATAAAGTTGGAGATGATCCTTGCTTGGCTTAATCCTCACATGTTAGTATTTGGCCCACCTGTTCTGCAGTGATTGATATTGAGGGATGAGAGTTTTTTCCTGAATTTTTTTCTTGCATTTTTCAAGCAGAGGTCACAGTGACCTGCTGAGAAGGCAAGAATCGCTATAGCAATTTAGAAGAAACATGACAACCACCTCTTGCTTGGTAGAAATAGGCATGGGAGTGATAGCCCCAAGGGATGAGTAGAGAGACTGGTTATTCTAAAGAGTATGATGAAGTCACTGAAAGTATGAGTGAGCAGGAAAGGAGTAGTTGGGGATGAGATGGATGAGAGACGTGGAGCAGGACTTATCCTTACCTTTTGGTTTGTTGTTTGTTAATCTGAACTCTCCTTCTCTGCCCCAAAGGGACCTTTCATCTGTCATAGTGGTTAAAAGCAGAGCCTTGGTGTCAGATGCACTTGGGTAAGAGCTCTGGCACTTAGAAGTATGCCTTGATCAACTTGCCTGGCCTTTCTAAACCTTAGTTTCCTCATTATTAAAGAGAATAATTCTTGTTATATACATTAATGAACAGTAAACATCAGATCACCTATAATGATACCTGCCAAATAATTCGATGACACTAAAGAGTGGCTAGTGATAGTGGTGGTGATAGTGGGAAAAGTGGCTGAGGTTATGGTATTGGTGTTGAGGATGGTGGTAATGGCAGTACAAGCAGAAGAGTCAGTAAGATTTGCAGGCTCCAGTGTTTTCACCATATGATTCAACAGTCCTCGAAGGGTGCCACAGCAGATGTACTGGCTTGGAGAGAAACCAGAGGTTGTTGGCCTCACTGCTCTACTGCCTCGTCAAAAGTACACTTTTTCCACCACTTCTGCCTTCTTTTAATGGAACCAGACTTACAAATGGAAAAAATAAAACGGGCCCATATTTCTGACACCTGCCTCACCTGTGCTCCTCTGAGACTTGGCAGTGAAGATTTCCCAAGGGCCATGGCAGAAACTCGTCTACGAGTCTTCCTCTTTGGGGACCCTTGTTCCCTTTCCTGGATCCCCAGCCAGACAGACCAGGTGGTTTTTCATGCCATCAGACTCATTTCTTAAAGGAAAAGGTACCATTTCCTTTCACCAGTCCCTGGAGCCCCCCCTCCATCCTATGATTGGCCTTCTCCCAGAATGACTCATCAACCCAGAGTTTGTCCTTGTGCTGACCCCTGACGTCTTCCTGAGATGGTTTGAGACCTGCTGGGAGGAAAGGCAATCATTAGATCATCCCAAGCTGAGGCTACATAAACACTTCCCTTCTCTAATGAATGGGCTCCAAAGGGCAGGCTGACTTGTCTTGGTGTGGCCCTCCTAGGCCAAGGGTGGGGGATGAGAATTTAAGCTAATGTTGGTGTTGGGAACATTTAGATATCAATTTCCCAACTTTTTCTCATTGTAACAGATTGTTAATGCTTTTGTGAAAGGACCTTTCTTTACCTCCCCCCACCCCACCCTTTTAAGAGACTTTACAGAAGCAGAATAGGAAACCATTCTATTAACAGTGTGTGGCCTGGAAAGTGTCA
Source organism: Ateles fusciceps (assembly GCA_036589455.1). Lineage (NCBI taxonomy): Eukaryota > Metazoa > Chordata > Mammalia > Primates > Atelidae > Ateles > Ateles fusciceps. Next base: position 8,938,439 of record JAZHEH010003329.1, on the reverse strand, counting down.
TTGCTTCACATACTGTGGAGGCCTGGAATATATGAAGAGGAGCCTCAAGGAATATGGATAGTCATGCTTTGAAATGAGGCAACATAGTGCAACAACTAAGACAATGCATGATAGAGTAGAACAAATGTGGGCTTGAATGTGAATGTGGACATGCTACTTCATTTTCTAGGCTTCAGTTTCCTCATGGGTAAGCTGGGGATATTGATGGTATCTATCTCATAGATACTACGTTAGATAAGGCTTATAAAATGCTTAGCATGATGCCTGGTGTAGAGATGATATTCAATCCGTGGTAGGATGTGGCAAAGGCCACTAGTGGAAGATAAGCACCATCACCTGGAGCCCCAAGGAGAGAACACTAAGCTACTCTTGGGATGAACACTTAGATTCAGGTATTCATGAGCTGACATTCAGACTGGGACTTGAAGGAGTGTGTTGCTTCCACAGTGGCTAAGGAAGTATCATAGGTAGAGAATAAAAACAGAGCTGCAAAAGGTAAATTCATCAAGCAATGAATGGTATGTGGGTAGAAAGATGCCTGTGTGTGGGTAGAATAGTGAATGAAGAAATAAGGTGGGCTAAAATGTTGGAAGGCTTGACTAACACACCAACAAATTCTTCTAGAATGTGATGCCTCCATATTGGTCCATTCTCTCAGGCCTGCTAGCTAACCAACTCCAAGAATTATTAACCCCAACAGGCAAGATAAATTGGAGATACCCATGTTGGTATGCAGCGAGCATCCAGCACACGCTTTAGGATTGTTTCTACCCCTGTAATTCAGACCTACTGACAGGTCTGAACTATTGGAAGGACAGGGCCAGAAAAGTCCATTTATATGAGAAATCAGGATACTGCCAGGGAAAATAACTATTTCAGGAACTTGGCTCTTGGTCAAATATGTAGCTTGAGAGAGTAGGAGCAATTATAAATCCATGGGATCTCTTACTTCAGTTTCCCTCGGACCTATACCTGAGTCCTGTATTAGATAAAGATCCAATAAACCAGAAATGGCAGGGAGCCCTAAGCCCACGGAATAGAAACTTTGAGAACTTTAGGTGGAAAAGAGGACCAGTATAACCAGTGGCTGGAAGAGTGGCATGTAGTGAAGTTGAAGATTGAGGCAGAGTCCAGATGATAAAGAACATTCTAAATCCTGAAGGGATAGTCTGAATTTATTAATATTTCTAAGTAAAATGGGAAGTTACCAAGGGGAATTTAAGCAGCTGAGTGACATGACATACTTATGAGTTAAAGACCACACTTATTTGGAGACTGTGTTGGGTAGGAGAAGGTCTGGAAGCTGTAAACTGGTTAGGAAACTACTGTAGCAGTAAGAGCAAGAGGTTGTGATGACCTTCATTGCTACAAGGATAGTGGAAGGAGTCATGGAGACAAATATAGATTCAAAATATCTTTTTAATGTAGAACCACAGAGCTCAATAATAGATTCAAAGAGAAGTGAAGTCAGAGAGTTTGGAGTCAAGAAAGTCTCCTAAGTTTCTGGATTCAGCAACCAGGCCAACAGTGGTGCTATTGACTGAGACGGATTACACAGGGATGAGGAAGTGCTTTGGCTGGAAGATGCAACAGTTCTGATTTTGAGAAATTCAAATAGGTCCTCAAGTAGGCATATGTTTATCCAAGACCTTTCAATGCCCTGGGAGTGGTGTGGACTAGAGAGACAAAGGTGGGAGGGCTGAGCTTCCTGAAAGAGAGGAAAAAGACAGGGCTCTGGAACTAACCTCCAGCAACTCCAAAATTTTGTGTTTGGAAGAAGGCAGAGCCAGTAAAGGATACTGAAAAGAAGTGAACAATAAATCTGGATGAAAAGCAGGGGAATGTGATACTGGAAAGTGGGGGATTAAAGAGTGCTTTCAAACAAGGGAGGGCTCAGCAGAGTCAGGTGCCACTAAAGGGCTCACTATGGCAGGTGTGGCACTAAGCATTCTACATGTAGCATCTTATTTTATCTCTGAAGTGGCAGAGCTGGGGTTGAAAACAAGGTACATCTGACTCCAAGGCCAATGCCTTTTCTGCTACCCTATGCTCCATAGGCATCCATGCCCTCACTTTCAGATAAAATACTGAATATCAGAGGATAAAGCAACTGTACAGACACATTTGGGAGGATTTATGGCAGACCACAGATAGGTACTGCTCACTGCATCAGTCAGGGCCATGGAATTCCAGGTGGAAGGCAGGTGTCAAGGAGGAAGTCTGAGAAGAGCCCAGGTCCTCTACTCCTGAGTATGCATTGGAAAGGGGGACTCAGATGCACCTGGGTGTGGCAGTATCCACTTCTGTTTCTGGAACCAGAGCCATGGCTGCTGCTCAGCTAGGCTGGCTCTGCTGCTCTCCTCCCTGAGCTGCCAGAGTCAGTTAGGCTGAGACAAAAATGCTGTGGCCTGATACTACTGCATGGATTGTGTTTTATTTGACTGATTTTATTTTGGCACAAAAATGGCAAGAAAATGCAAATGCACTGGAGCTTGACTGCGATGAATGGGGCAGGAGGGTGGCAGGGAGAGGGCTGGTCCAGGAGTTAGCTGTGCCCTGAGGCACATCGATGGGCTGGACAGGCAGTGGTGGATCACAGCTGGTAAAAGCATGGGCCCTGGTGGGTAGGCCAGCCAGGCTCCCATGGCTCTCAAGGGATATCTGGAAGAGACAGGGGATCAGTCTGTGGCTTTTAGCTAGACTTGATGGTCTTGAAACACATGGGCTGAAGTGTTTCCTTGAAGGACTGCTAGTTGCAATCCTTGAGGGTTATGTGTTCTGTGGATCCATCTTACTGGAGGAGAGGATGTCTCAGAATACTGTTAACTTTGGAGTAGGCCTTAAGACAGGATCTTGGAAAGCTTATGCCTTATCCCAAGCACCCAAATACCACTAAGAGTAGTTCTCAGGGGCCTTTTTAAGGGTCTGTGCATGAGCCTTAGCTGTTTTCAGAATCAGAAACAGAGCACATACTCAGGACCTCATAATTCACTACCCTGAGGGCCTGAGAATAGATTGATTCTTATCCCCTAGACTGAGATCTGTTTCTGTGGAATCCCCACGTGGACACAACAAATTCTTCATCACCAATATCTTGCCTAACAAACTCCCCTCAAACTCCTTTTGACCTATTATTATAGGTTAAGTAGGTTATTGCCTACTGACCACAGTTCTCACAGTTCTATTCCACTGGACCTTTTCCAAGCAAAACTGCAGCAAAAGACTATCCCTGTTATTCACTTCCCCGAGTTCAAACTTCTCCTGTCTGAAATCGCCAATGGGCAGGAGTAAAAAAAGGTGTTCAGTGAAGTGATCTTTCCTGCTTTTCCTCTTGGGAAGTAGTAGTTCCTTCCACTCTGTGGAAACATATAGTGTGATGAATGCATAGCCCCCAATCTAGAATGCTAGTTCCTCAGATCCTGCATGGCTTTTAGACCTCTATTCAAACTTACCTGCCTAAGGAGTCTAAGTCTCATGCCCTATGCAAAATAGCCCCACAACTCAGGTTCTACCCTTTTACTCCCCCTTGTTTTCTGCATGATACTCGATAACCATGTTATTTGGATGTTTGTGTTTATTGCTCCCTTTGTCCTGTAGAATGCAGGTTCCATGAGGTCAGTCATATTGCGTCTTTCATTCAGCAGTGACAGCATGTCTGACATATAATAGTTGTTCAATGAATACTGATTCAATCATTGAGTGAATAAAGGGTCTGGTCTGTGTTGCTGCCATATGGGGCATGATGAGGAGACAGGTGAGCAACTGGAGAGGTAAATCTAAGCATGTGTAAGCTGCTGAGTGTTGTGTTAATATATTGGGCTTTCAGCCCTGTGGACCCAGGCTCTAGGGATGCCCCCATGTCCAGGCCACTTCCTTGTCCCATGATTTTGGCTCACCCCCATGCACCCAGGCTTCTGTCCCATCTGAGAACTCAGTCATTAGGCTCATCCTAGTGGACCCTAGCACCAGGCCAGCCCCTCTGGGCTCATGCTCCAGGCCTGCTCACCTGCTGACTCAGGCATCAGGCCATCATGCCTGAAGACTCCAGCAGCAAGCCTGCCCACAAGGCCCACCAGTTAACCTACTCAGAATCCCTCCACAGGCTGACTGGTAAAAGGCTTTTCCTGGTGAAGATGGTCTATAAAGACTTGAGGAGGTACTTACTTCTTCAGATGCATACATATAAATACAAGGCCACAAAAAAACATGAGTAATCAGAAAACATAACACCAACAAAAGAACAAAATGAAGCACTAGTAACCTAAAACAATGGATATCTATGAACCTTTTGACAAAGGATCCAAACTAATTTTCTTAAAGAAGTTCAGTGAGATACAAGTGAATACTGATAGGAAACTAAATAAAACCAAGAAAACAATACAGAACATAATTAGAAATTCAACAAAGAGAGACAACCCATAAAAAAGAACAAAAAATTTCTAGAATTTAAGAGCATAATGCTTAAACTGAAAAATTTCATAAAGAGCTCAATAGCAGACTCAATCAAGCAAAAGGGAGAGCTAGCAAGCTCAAAGGCAGGTAGGTCATTTGGAATTTCCCAAGCAAAGGAATAAAAAAAAAGGAGTCAAGAAAGTCTATGGAACTTATGAGACACCATCAAGGGAATCTGATATGAGCATTTTGGGAGTTCTGAGGGAGCAGAGAAAGAGAAAAGGGACAGAAAGCATATTTTAAAAAATAATGACAGAAAAACTTCTCGTACCTGGAATGGGAAATAAATATCCAGATCTGCTAAGTCCAAAGAACCCCAAATAGATTAAACATAAGGAGATATTTACTGAGACACACTGTAATTACATTTTCAGAAGTCAAAGCCAAAGAAAAAATTATCAAAGCAGCACAAGAGAAGCAACTTACCACAAAAAGGGAACCCTCTTCAGACTATTTACAGATTTCTCAGCAGAAACTTTGCAAGCCAGGAGAAAGTGTGATGATATATAAAGTACTGGAAAAAGAAAAGGAACAAAAACTGCCAACCAGGTATATTATACCTAGCAAAGCCATTCTTCAAAAATTAAGGAAAGATAGACTTTCTCAGACAGACAAAACCTGAGGGAGTTCATTACCACTTGATCTCCTTTACAAGAAGTACTGAAGAGAGTTCAAGTTGAAAAAAATGATGCTAACTAACAACCTAAAAACATATGAAAATATAAAATTCACTGTAAGGATAAAAATATAGTCAAATTCAGAATAATACTGTCAAAGTGGTGAATAAGTCACTTTTAACTCCAGTATAAAGCTAAAAGATAAATGTATTAATAGTAACTATAGCTGTAATAATTTGTTAACGGATACACAATATATAAAAGGTGTAAATTTTGACATCAATAGCAAAATGTGGAGGGATGAGAAGTTAAAGTGTAGAGTTTTTGTATGTGGTAATAAGTTATTATCAGTTGAAACTTGGCTTTTATAACTATAAGACGTTTAATGTAACCACATGGTACATGAAATTGGATTTTATAACTATAAGATATTTAATGTAACTAACTCACGGTAACCACAAAAGAAAACAAAGACCTATAGTACATACACAAAAGATAAAGTGACAGAAATCAAATTATACTACTATAAATATTTATCAAATCATAAAAGAAGACAGGAAGAGGGAAATGAATAAAGGAACTGTAATACTATCAGAAAACAATAAACAAAATGTCAACATTATGTTCTTACCTTAAAGTTATTTTAGAGAAAGGGTCTTGCTTTGTCACCCAGGCTATAATGCAATGCTGTGATCATAGCTCACTGCAGCCTTAAACTCCTGGGTTCAAGCAGTTCTCCTCAGCCTCTCAAGTAGCTAAGACTGCAGGTATGTACCACCACACTTGACTAATTAAAAAATTGTGTGTGTGTTTGTGGAGCTAGGGTCTTGCTATGCTGCCCAAGCTGCTCTCAAACTCCCAGCCTCAAATGATCTTCTCATCATGACCTCCCAAACTGCTGGGATTGTAGTCATGAGTCACTGTGCCCAGACCTGGTAATTACTTTTAAATGTAAATTGACAGAGTGGCTGAATAGATTTTGAAAAATAAGATCTAACTATATGCTGCCTACAAGAGACCCACTTTAGCTTTAAGGAGGCACACAGGCAGAAAGAGAAGGAGTAGGAAAAAATATTTTGTGCAAATGGTAACCAAAAGTGAGCAGAAGTAGTTATATTTATATCTGGCAAAATAGACTTCAAGTCAAAACTGTCCCAAGAGAAAAAGAAGATCATCATAAAATGATAAAAGGATCAATTTATCAAGAAGATATAACAATTATAAATATATATGCATCCAACATCAGGGCCCCTCAATATATAAAGCTGATAGTAACAGAAAAAGAAATAGACATTTATACAATAACAGTAGGGGGACTTCAATACCCCACTCACAACAATGATTGGATTATCTGAATAGAAAACCAGTAAGGAAACAGTGGATTTCAACAATACTGTTCAAATGTTATAGATCAAATAGATCAAACAGATATAAAAAGAATATTCTGTCCATCAAAAGCAGAATACACATTCTTTTCAAATGCACATGGAACATTCTTCTAGATAAATCAAAGGTTAGGTAGGCAACGAAACAAGTAGTAACAAATTCAAGAAAGACTAAAGGCACATCCAGTATATTTTCTGACCATAATTCTATCAAACTAATAGTGGAAAACAATATCATGAGGAAAATTGGTAAATTAACCAACACATGAACACTAAACAATGTACTAGTGAACAACCAATGGATCAAAAAATAAATCAAAAAAGAAAGAAACTTTTAAAAAATATTCACAGAATTAGGAAAAAAAACCTGTTTTAAAATTCATATGGAACCAAAAAAGAGCCTTAATAGGCAAGGCAATCCTAAGCAAAAAGAACAAACTGGGCTGCATTAATTTACCTGACGTCAAACTATACTACAAGGGGCTGGGCATGGTGGCTCACACCTGTAATCTCAGCACTTTGGGAGGCCTAGGTGGACAGATCACCTGAGGTCAGGAGTTCAAAACCAACCTGGTAAACATGAGAAAACCCCTTCTCTACTAAAAAATGCAAAAATTAGCCAGGCATGGTGACAGGTGCCTGTAATCCCAGCTACTCAGGAGACTGAGGCATGAGAGTCACTTGAACTTGAGAGGCAGAGGTTGCAGTGAACCAAGATCATGCCACTGCACTCCAGCCCAGGCGACAGAGTGAGACTCTGTCTCAAGAAAACAACAACAACAACAACAAAAGCAAAAAAAATAAAACAAAAAAACTATACGACAAGGTTGAGATTATAGAAATCAAAACAGCATGGTACTGATACAAAAACAGGCACATAGAAGAATGGAACGGCATGGAGTCCAGAAATAATCCTGCACACCTACAGCCATCCAATTGTCAGCAAAGCTGACAAAAATAAGCTTTACAGAAAGGGATCCCTATCCAAAAAAATAGTGCTGGCATATCTGACTAGCCACATGCAGAAGATTGAAACTGAACCCTTTCCCTACACCATATACAAAAATCAACTCAAGATGAATTAAAGACTTAGATGGAAAACTTAAGACTGTAAAAATCCTGAAAGAAAATCTAGGAAATACCATTCTGGACATAGGACCTGGCAAACCTTTCATCATGAAGGTGCCAAAAGCAATTGCAACAAAAACAAAAACTGACAAATGGGACCTAATTAAATTGAAGAACTTCTGCACAGAAAAAGAAAATATCAACAGAGTAAACAGACAACCTACAGAATGTGAGAAAATGTATGCAAAATATGCATCTAACAAAGGTCTAATATCCAGAATATATAAATATCTTAAATCAACAAGCAAAAAACAACCTCACTAAAAAGTAGACAAAGAATATGAACAGACACTTTTCAAAAGAAGATACACATGTGACCAACAAGCATATGAAAAAATACTCAACATCACTAATCATTAGAGAAATGCAAATCAAAACTGCATTGAGATACCATCTTACACCAGTCAGAATGGCTAATATTAAAAAAGTAGAAAATAACAGATGCTGGTGAGGTTTCGGAGAAAAGAGAACACTTATACACTGCTGTTGGGGGATATAAATTAGTTCCGCCATGTGGAAAGCAGTGTGGAAACTACTTAAAGAACTTAAAACAGAACTGCTATTTGACCCAGCAATCCCATTATTGAGTATATAACCAAAATAATATAAATCATTCTGCCATAAATACACATGAATGTGTATGTTCATTGCGGTACTATTCACAATAACGAAGACATGTAATCAGCCTAGATGCCTGCCAGCAGTAGAGTGGATAAAGAAAATGTACGTATTCACCATGGAATACTACACAGTCATAAAAAAGAATGAAATCATGCATGACCTTTTGCAGCAACATAGATAGAACCGCAGGCCATTATCCTAAGCAAACTAACACAGGAACAGAAAACCAAATATCACATGTACCTCACTTGTAAGTGGTAGACAATGAGGATACACGGACATCAAATATCATCTTGAATTTCAGTTCCCGTAACCCCCCACATGTTGTGGGAGGGAATTGATGGGAGATAATTGACTCATGGGGGGTGGTTTCCCCCAGGCTGCTGTTCTCATGACAGTGAGTGAGTTCTCATGAGGTCTGATGGGCCTTTATCAGGGCTTTTACATAAAGGGCTTTTCCACTTTTGCTCGGCACTTCTCCTTTTGCCACTATGTGAAGAAGGATGTATCTGCTTCCCTTTCTGCCATGGTTATAAGTTTCCTGAGGCCTCCCCAGCCTGGTGGAACTGTAAGTTAATTAAATCTCTTTCCTTTATAAATACCCAGTCTCAGGTATGTCTTTATTAGTAGTGTGAGAATGGACTAATACACTACCTAAAGCAATCTGTAGATTTAATGCAATCCCAATGAAAATTCCAATGTCATTTTTCACAGAAATAGAAAAAGCAATCCTAAAATTTAGATGAAACCACAAAAGTCCTCAAATAGCCAAAGCAATCTTAAACAAAAAGAACAAAGCTGGAAGTATCACATAACCTGATTTCAAGATACACTACAAACCTACTGTAATCAAAACAGTATAGTACTATGTAAAAACAGACATGTAAACCAGTGAAACAGACTAGAGAACTCAGAATAAATCCATACGTTTATGCTGATTTGATTTTTGGCAAAGGTGCCAAGAACACCCCGTGAGGAAAAGATAGTCTCTTCAAGAAATGTTTTTGAAAAAGCTAGATATCCACATGTAGAAGAATGAAACTGAACCCTTATCCCACAACACATACAAAAATCAACTCAAAATGAATTAAAGACTTAAATATAAGACCTGGAATTGTAAAACTACTAGAATAAAATATAAGAAAAAAGCTTCTTCACACTGTTTGGGCAATGACTTTTTTGGATATGATCCCCAAATTACAGGAAACAAAAATAGAATTAAACTAGTGAGATTTCATAAAAAATCATGTTGTACACTTTAAATATATACAATTTTTATTTGTCAATTATACCTCAATAAACACACACACACACACACACACACACACACACACACACACACACACTTGATATATTTGGGGTTTACCTTCCAGCACATGAAGAAGCCACAGAAGGGCTTTAACCAGTTCAGGGATAGGATCCAAGTTGTGTTGTAGAGTGATACTCTGGTGGCTGGGAAGAGTGAGTTGTGTTACACTCAGAAGCAGAGAGACCCCATTGTGTGGCCATTGCAGTGGGCCCCCCAAGAGCCTTCAGTAGGGGCTGCTGACTCCAACTGAGCCTGAAGGATTTCCAAGGGCAGAAAGGGGGTCGGGGTGGCAGAGAACAATACTCCGTGAGGCCTCAGGGGGCCATGAGATGGTTCATGGGATCAGAGTGAACAGTTCCCAGATCACGGAGAGTCAAAACTTTCTAACTAAATGAAGAAGCTATCCTTCAAACAAAATCTCACTTGGAACTTCCACATGTAAGTAGAGGAAAGGGCAGTGGCTCTCCTTGGGGCTGGGGAAGGAGTCTACAGCCAAGTCTGGCTCTCAAGCATTGTCATTTCTTCTCCTCTTCCCCAGACGTGGCCTCCAAGCCACTCTTGTAGACCCCCCAGGGTCTGAGGGGCCCAGTGGGAGAACCTCTGATGAGAGGGAAGGAGTGTGAGTGCCTTGCTGTGCCCTTCCTCTCACCTTGCTTTCTTAACGTGTGCTGTACACAGCTCTTGATCTTTCTGAGAACAGACTGGCATTTCTGGCTGCTCTTCCTCCCTCCCTCCTTCCACACCAACCCTGACCAGCAGAGGTTCTCTGTGTAACTGACTCAGTGAGCCTCCTTCCTTAAGGCAGGGCCTTTTTATTTCCCCCTCCGCCTCCCACTTTGGCACCTCGGTGGCTATAAATACGCCCTATGAATGCAATTACGTGATGGAACACAGGCTATGCCAAAGCCTCCTTGCTCCAGGCTATGGTGTCAGCCATCTACCTCTGTGAAGCATATAAAAAGACACGCGACTCAGGAGGCAATGCACGCGCTGTGACAGAAAGCAAGAGCACAACGAAAAATACAACAAACAAAACTCGTAAGACGGCATTATGAGTATTCCCAGGTGAACAAAAAGGCTCCAAAATGGTAACTCCCGTCTCTTGAGCACACAATGTGGTTTTTATAAACTTCCAGGACTCTCTTCTACTTTTTGTTTTGCTTTGTTTTTACCATTTCACTCCCACAACCACTTTTTTCTTAAGGAAATTAAACACAAAACACCTACTGTATATTTAATTTAAAGAGGAAAAAAAAAAAACTCCTCAAACCTTTCAATGTTGAAATATCATTAAGGAGGGTGACGCAAAGCTGGAGAGGCCAGGAAATTGAGTCTTTAACCAGCCACTCCTTCCCAAGCATATGACCATATATGCCATTACACACCACTCTGCTCTAGAGTATAAATTAACCTTCATTATAAAGATAAAGAAGGCAGCCCTGGCCTGGAGGTTCAGCCAGATCTGGCTGCAGCGAGCTGGTGGGGGAGTGGGTAGGCCCTGGCCCTCTCTGGTCTAGAGGTCACAGTAGTAGCACGAGGACCCCCACCTCCTTCATCTTGGGGGGCTGCTGCGAGACCTTTTCAGTGAAGCATTGGCCAGGCCCTGGGAAGAACCTGTGATGGACAGGCTGTGCTTTCCAGATTTGGAAACTCGGCTCATACTTTCCCTTAAGCAGCCTCTCCCTTCCCTGCGTATCTCCCTTCTCTGCGTATCTCAAATCTTCCTGTCAGTCAAGGCCCAGAGCAAACACCATGGTCTTGCTGAAGCCATCTCCAACTGCCCAGCTATTTCTTTCCCTCTGGCCCCTCCTGCTTAACCAAAATTTTGAATTGTGAAGTAGATTGCCTGAGTTCCCAGCAACGTTCTTTCATGTTGGACAGGTGACTAAACCTCTTTATACTTTTATTTCCTTGTCTACAAGATGAACTAGTTGTGCAGATTAAGTGAGATCGTGCCCATAAAACGCATAGTCATTCAGCAACTCTTACTGAAACTGTATTGAGAGCATAGCAGATGTGAAAGAAACTATCTTTAGTCCCCTTGGAGTTCCAAAGTTCATTCCACAGATCTGGCTGGCTCAAACAATAGTACTTGTTTGTCAAAGGCATTGTCCGTGCCCGGGTCTGGGCTGGGGAGTGTCAATAGCTAGTGAGAAAAGAGCCGAGGAACTCTGACGGTCCTTGCCAATGAAGAGCACGTCATACTTCCAGGATAGTGTCTATGCTCTGCAAAAACCACGAGGCAGCCTAGAAGCTGCATTTCTACAAGGAAGCTAAAGAAACTCAGGACAAAGGACTGCTGGGCTGCAGTGAAAGGGGAACTCTTGCAAGAAAAATGGCACATCATTTATTTTTCACTTACAAAGTGATTAACCTATGTATTATTTTTCCCCCAAAGGTTTTAGGTGGTTTTTAAAAGCACGTGCAATTCAAAATGTAAGATAAATGAGGGAAAAAATATGTAATTGTCAGTTCAGGGATTATATTTGACCCTTGGAGCTTAAGAGAAAAAAATGGTTGGATGGATGTGTATGTGTGTATATGTTGTGAGGTGGGGGGGGGCAGGAGGAGGAGTGAGGAAGTGTTTCCCAACTGTAAGCTGATTGTTTTAGGTTTTCATCTTGTGATTCATACTATATTTGGCTTTGAGAAGCTTAAGTCCATTATAGAAAAGATATTCCAGGTGACTTACGGTTCTTGCATGGACTCTAAGCAGAACTTGGTTACAAAGGATTGGGAAAGTGGCCCAGGGATCTTGGTGACCAATATCTGGGGACATAACTAATGAAGAAGTGACCCAGGCTAGCAGGGAAGAAAACAATAACTCTCTTGGCTGACCCTAAATCTCCTGTTTTCTCACTAAGATCCTTTGGTCACCTCCTTGGCCAGACAAACTTGTCCTTACCGTTTGTTTCAACATATGGAGAATTGCCTGGGAATCTGGCCCTATCTCTCCATCTCATGAGAATAATCTTTAATCCTATGAATCTTCACAAGATGAGCATATACAACCAGCACCTTAGGGTACTGGACAGTGCAGTTGGTGTGAATCCAATAAGAAGGTCATCCTCAAGGTATTCTGGAAGCTCAGGTCTCACAGAATGATGTTTCCAAACTGCCTTGATTACTGGTGATTTCAAACAGAGGATCACAGAGCACTCTTCAGGTCCACATTAACCTCGTTGCTTTCTTGGCACATAGATCCCAAAGCAAAGGATGCCAGGCAATAATTCAGAAATAGAATTGAGAAATAAGCACAGAGAATCAAGCGAAGTGCAGAATACAATTGGTTTCTGTTGGGGGATAAGTGTATGTTATAGGGGGTGGGGAGTGAGGGTTTATGGTCTTAAAAAGCTTTGAAATAGTGCAGAATAGTTATGGTCTTAAAAAGCTTTGAAATATTGCAGACATGCTAAACATGAAAAGAGGTGTCGGATATTTTTAAAATTCTGGAATCTCAGAACCAGTGTCATGGCATAAGAGGGATTCACTGGTCATTTTGTATAGTAGTGCCAGAAATAAGGAGCATGGTGGTACACATCCAGCCAAATCCAGGCAAGTGGGGGGAGAGGCAAAGAGGACTTGGGTTAAAACACAGTTATCATTTTCATGCCCCACCAGAACTTACTGAAGTCCTCCCATGGGCTCAGAATTCAAGCACATGAGCTCACCTTCAACTTTAACAGTCTACATTCACTATCCCCGAGTGGTTCTGCAAAGAATAAGAACCTGTATTTTCCTTCCAAGTAACAGAGACCATGAGATGAGTGTTCAGGCTGGTTTTCCTGCAAGTTCAGCATCATAGAAAAACTTGTGACTACATGAAAAACAAAACATTCTGTGGACAGAATGATATGTTTATGTTTAATATACTTTGCAATTAAAAAAAATCAAAACCACAAAGAATTAATGAGAGGAGGCTGTCTATAAAGCTATTTCCTTGTATTTCTTTTAGAATCATTTAATAATGTTAAAATCTTAATGTAAATGAAATAATATTTTCAACATAATTTTCAGGATCTGTATGTCTCTCTCTGTCTTTAAGTCTAAGCCAGGATCTTGACTGAAGAAAAGTATTGCTGCATCCAGTTCTGTTCTGGCCTTGTCTTTCTGAGAGGGTAGAGAACAGGCTCCAAGAGATACCCTGTAGCTGAAAAAATCAAAACTGTTAAAGCTAGAAAACACCCTAGGCAATGGGTTTAATCCTATCCTGTTACAGAGAAGGGTCCAAGCTTTGAGAGATAAAGAAATTATTTCCCCAAGTTCGGATCTCCTGACTCCAAATCAAATTACTTTCTATTGTCTTGGGGCCTGGAGTGCTGGTAAAGTTATGGGGGGACAACAACTTATCTAGCCAAACCATCCACCTCTGGAGGGCTGTGCAGCTGGATGGGGGTGAGAGGGAGCTCTAAATGGGCTCTAGGCAGAACAGGTGTCACTTGAGGGACAGCTCGCAGTGCAGGGAGCCCCCACTTCCACATCAACACCTGGACAGCAAATTATGGAAAGTAAACGGGGGCGGAGTTCAGAAAGGGGAAGAAGAGGGCCAGGGGAGAAGGAGAGAAGCATGTGGCTCAGTAAGACCATAGCCTTTGCTAGGATGTCAGTCTGTTGAGCCAGAGGTCCAATATGAGAATTTCCTTGGTGCTCTTTGGAAGGCCCCGCACAGGCCTACTGGTGCCAAGTCACTTCTGGCTCCGAAGGGCCTGCCTTTTGGTTATATTCTCCCAGTAAGTACATCAGAATGAACAACAACAACAAAAGCTTATTTTTACTTAGATAAACCCTCCTCTAGCAATCCCTGCAGAAAGAAGAGTTCTTTGTCACACATAAGGCAAGGGATGGCACCCTGGACTTTCAATGGGACTTGTTTTCAGCAGGAAACAGTCATTCTCTCCAGCCTTCATTTCCAAATGTTACATCCTCCTGCTTACATCCTCCTACCAAAAAGAAAGATTGCTACTGTTCAAGGGACCCGAGGGGCTTGAAGGGCACCTCTATATCCCCCAGTAAGGCTGAGATTGACAACTGACCTTGTGTTTCCTGCTTAGTAGCCATGAACCCAACAGCACTTGATATATTTGGGATTTGAGGACCATAGAAAGACGAACCTCTCGGAAGCCAGTACTGGATGGCCGCTGCCCAAGCTTGGCGCAGCTTACATCATGCATACCATCTTTCCTAACCAGCCAACCATCCTCGGCCTCTGGCAGAGTTCTCGCCAGCAATCATTACGACTTTATTATAGCCCCTTTCAGCAACTCATGAGTTTTTACAGCCAAATTACAAGTCTGTTTACAGTTAAGTAGCAGCGAGTACTTTTAAAGCAAGTACTGTAGATATTTTTATGACTGAGTTTGCACCATCAGAAACATACCGAGTATATGGCAGGGCCCAGAATGCCAGGAAGGCTGTTTAGAGTTCATATAAATAGGCCAAATAAAGGGGCTTTGTGTTTGCCTCATGGAGGCAGGTCTCCACCAGACCAAGGCTTGGATTTTACACCACAAGGTCTTTGCATATATACCAATGTGGGGTTTATCTGATAGTTTAAGGGATGTAATTTGCTTCATTAACTGTATCAAAAATTCGGATCATTAGGTTACAATTTTAATAATTATTATTGTCACATAATAGAAGAGTCACATTCATAGAGACAGAAAGTAGAATGGCCATTGCCAAGGATTGCAGGGTGGAAGAAATCGGGAGTTAGTGTTTAATGGAGACAGAGTTTCATTGTGAGAATATGAAGAACTTCTGGAGACAGATGGTGATGATGTTTGCACAGCAATGTGAATGTACTTAATGCCACCGAACTGTCCACTGAAAATGGTTAAAATGATAAATTTAATGTATATTTTATCAGAATAAAAATTATTTAGAAGCTGAAGACATATTATTGCCTTCAGGTAGAGAATGGAGATTTAGGATTAGGAAGTTAAGTATACCTTTGTGTGTATATGTATGTGTATAAAACAGTCCCTTAAATACCACATGTTCTCACTCATAGGTGGGTGTCGAACAATGAGGACACATGGACACAGGGAGGGGAGCATCACACACTGGGGTCTGTTGCGGGGGGCTAGGGGAGGGACAGTGGAGGGTGGTGAGGTTGGGGAGGGATAACATGGGGAGAAATGCCAGGTATAGGTGACGAGGGGATGGAGGCAGCAAACCACCTTATCATATAAGTACCTATGCAACAACCCTGCATGATCTGCACATGTACCCCAGAACATAAAGTACAATAAAAAAAGAAAGGGAAAATAAAACAATCCCTTTATTGAAACACATATTTAAGTTTCTACTCTTTCACTTTCTACGTTGATAACACCAATATCCAGGTTTAGTACAAGATGACTAAAACATTCTAGTTTTATCATTTGAGCCAAGTTTGCCTGAAAACAAGTGGCTGATGGTATTTTTAGTGTGGTAAATAGTTTCATTACTTTCAAGTAAAATCTCTATAACATGGTTAATTCATGGAGTGAGGTGTTCAATTCTAAAGAAACCTCTAATAGGATAACAATTTTCAAGTATTTTCTGTGATGGAATCACTCACAGATGTTTGAGAACATTGACAAGTATGTTCAACAAATAAATAAACATTCATATAGAGTAAATCTTTTTACCTGAATCATTTGGGTCATAAAGATGACTTACTCACCATTTCCAAGCAGCAAGAAACCCTTGGTTGCGAGAAGACAATTCTGAACAGTTTGTGTATCTGAAGAGTGATTTTCTCATTGATTTTAAACATTCTCTCTTTTGATTACAACCTGAAGAATTCATGTTTTCTCACAAAAAAGCAGAAGGACAAGCAAATATTAATCAAAAGAGACGGAAAAAGGAAATAGAGCAAACGTAGCTAATACTGATTATGACATTTATAGATTTTTTTTGGTTTAAAGCAACAGCAATGTATTTCCTACCAGTTCAAGTTCTTTATCATTACACTGCACTATGTCTCATTCATATAATGCTGTTTATCTTCTACATTTCCCTCTGAACACTAAATTTCACAATGGCCAAATATCTGTCTCTCTCATTCACTATTGTGCACCCAGGGTCTAGAGCATTTTCTGGCATCGAGTAGGTGCCTTGAAAAAAATTATTGTGGTAGAATATACATGACAACAAATTTACCATTTTAGAGACACTTGTCACTCAGGCTGGAGGAGTGCAGTGGTGTGATCATAGTTCATTGCAGCCTCAAACTCAAGTGATCTCCCTGCCTCAGCCTCCCCAGCAGTTGGGACCCCAGGCACACACCACCAAAGTGGCTAATTTTTAAATTTTTTTGTAGAGACGGGGTCTCACTATGTTGTCCACACTGGTTTCAAACTCATGGCCTCAAGTGATCTTTCCACCTTGGCCTCCCAAAGTGCTGGGATTACAGGCATTAGCTACTATACCTTGCCTTCATTTTAACCATTTTTAAGTGTACAATTCAGTGGCATTAACTGCATTCATACTGCTGTGCAACCATCATCACCATCCATTTCCAGAGCTTTTTTTTGCAACAAACGTCTCAACAGTAAAGCAAAGACCATAGTGGAGAATATTTTTTAGAAACTCAAGGATTTGATCTAAGGAGTGTATGCACCAATGATATCCCTCAACAGATTTGAGCCTGCAAAACTCAGGCGATCCTGTACTCTGAAGCTTTTCTTTCCACAGGACTATTCAAGGAGAAAAGCTTCATCCAAATCAGAGAGAATTGGGGAAACATTGGCCAAAGGACTAATAGTGGGTCTTGAATATATTTAATTATAGAACCCAAACTAAAATAAATGTAGGATCAATGGTAAAAAAATAATGTGTAATTTTTTATTGTCCTGACAAGTATATGGGTGCTCCATATCTGTGGGTTCCACATCTTCAGATTAAACAACCACAGATAAAAAATATACTTTTAAAATGCAACAATAAAAAATACAAATGAACAATAGAGTATAATGACTCTTTACACAGCGTTTACATTGTATTAGGTATTATAAATAGTCTAGAGATGATTTAAAGTATATGAGAGGATGTGCATAGGTTATATACAAATACTAAGTCATTTTTATAAGGGACTTGAACATCCTTGGAATTTGATATGGGAGGTGTTGTCCTGGAACTGATATTCCATGGATACCGTGACTATTCAATAATACAACTTTAAAAACTGGAAGAAAAGAGAGAGGAGAAGTAGAATAAGCACAATGATTGCTGCATAAGAATTAGATGGGAATTACAATTTTTAAAAATGCTATATAACTTATAATTGACAACTGAAGTAACAAATCTTCCCAGAGAGTGGGTATTCCTCCAAGCATTGCTGGCCTCCCAGAGACCAGCAAGGCGGTTTTTGTTTACCATGGAGAGGCTGTTGTCAAGAACCATGAGTTTACCTGGTGCTTCTTTGTCTCCATAATAGGATGGGACATCTATTCAGGGTAGGAAGATGGAAGTAAGATATACTTATTAGGAGAAATATTTGTTCTGTGTGTGTGTGTGTGTGTGTGTGTGTGTGTGTGTGTGTACAGAGAGAGAGAGAGAGAGAGAGAGATTGTTTGAGTGGGGACTTGGGTTTCTGCTTTGGAATCATGAACTTCACTGGTTTCTGAATTCTTTCTTAGCTCAGAAATGCAGTATCAATGTCCTGACTGGGCTCACCCACTACTGTTATATGTCATATTCCCAGAAGGAAATCAACATCCCTGGAACTAAATTCTATAAGGGGTGGTGCTTAATCTAGTTTTTACCTTCCTAGGCTTTGAATTCCTGATTCTAATTGCAAGACAAGGCCCATAAATAACAGGTATAATAATACTGGTTTAATATAGCCAACACTTATTGAGTTATCATTCTGTCAGGCACTAGGCTTGTAAAGCAGTGCCTAAATGCAATTAACATTTAACTGTTACTGGTTTTATATGCATTGCCTCATCTAACGCTCACAAAAGACCCTATGAAGTAGGTGTTATTACTCTTCCCATTTCACAGCTGAAAAAACTGAAACTGAGATTAAATATATTGCCTAATATCACATGGTTAGCAGGTTACAGAAAGGACTTGAATCCAGATTTGTTTAACATCACAGCCCATTCGCTTAACAACTCTGTTAGTTGTGGAGGGATCTTTAACTCAGAATTGCATAAAGATGAGGCAAGGATGTTGACAGTGCCTGAGACACACTGCATTATACAGCTGTAATCTAAAATAAGTTTGACATCATTCTCACCAAAATTGAGATATTGGAACAGGAAAAGTTTGTTAATTTATTTATCTTATGAGGGGAGTCAAAACTCACCTTTTAATTATAAAATCTAATAACTAAGAATCTAGTTTCATTACTTTATAATGTTACAGTGTTTAAAAGTAACTATCTAGTTAATTTTTTTGTAAGATGTATTTGCAAATTGGTAAGAAAAAGACTCACATCCAACCTCAATCTAATAGAAAAATTGGAAAGGCATCATCAGGACAGCCATTTAAAACTATGAACCACAAGTAGATGAAGTTTACTAGAAATCAAAGAAATACAAATTAAAACTTAATAATATACCACTTTATTCTATCAAATCAAAATATTTTTTAAATTAATAATGCACAATGTTTTAAAAGGTATGAGAAAAGAAAGGCATCATTAGAAATAATTCGAAGAGCAGCTTGGCCAGTTATATCATAAGCTTTAAAATCTGCATACTCTTTGATACAGCACTTTCTTTCTTTCAGCTAGGAATTTGTAATACCATATAATGTAAAAATATTTAACAGCAGAATATATAGCAACCAGATATTTCATAGTAATATCGAATAAGGAAATTGGTTAAATAAACTTTGGAAGATTCTTACAATTTAATACCATACAGCTATTAAACACAGTGGAATATCTGTAGCCATAGAAAAGCACAAGGATTTAGTAAAGAAAATAGAACTTACAAAGTAATATGGATTTGATTGAGTTCTACATGTATACATGTACTTTTCTATATGTATGTTATATCTAAATTTTTTAAATGACCATAGCTGGTATGGTTTTATTTTTGAAAAGTATGCATGTATATATCATATGCAGAAGAAAATCTTCAGAGTGGAATACCCTAAAATACCCGCAAGACTATCTCTGGGTGGTCATTTATGTTTTTTTCCTACTTTATTGTGATGTGCTTTTCCTACAGTTCATGTATTCTACAAGCTTAATAATAAAATTTTATTAAGTAAAAGAGAGTGGAGACCCGATCTGTTGTGGCAGAAATACAGCCTCAGCCATTTCCAAAATCAACAGTTCCTTCTCGGGTCACCTGGACCGGAGCTTTGCCGAGGACAGGCCAAGGTCTGGAAAACAGTAGATCACTTGGTGATCCTGGCAGAACCTGGGAACCAGGCTGCTGGACACTCGATGTTTGGTTTCTGAGTGTGACTGTTCCAAACAGTGCATGCCTCTACCTGTCTCTTTGACTTACTGCTCTGAAGCACGGCTGCATGTCACCCCGGGGTTCGCTTAGCTCCTGCTCATGGGCTGTGGGCCAGTGTTTAGTTACTGAAGGTGTTGCATTTTATGACAGTCAAAATTGGTTGCTAGATGCAGTGAAACATGAAGACAACTGAGGTGTGGGCTGCAGATCTTCCTTTGATGTCACAGGGAGGAGAGAACTACAGGGGAGGCTATTCTTAAACACTGGAGTTCTCCTTTAATAACGATGTCCTTTGCTTGGCTTTTCTTTTTGTGTAACTTCATCTGGAATTCTATTTTCTCATTATTACCTGTTTCCAGATATTTCATGAGAGATTTCAACTAGTCCACTTGTCTGATTATTCTAGCCCCTTCCAGACAGACTGGCTCCAAGGTTATGAGGTAGTTTGGACTCATCTCATGGCTTTATCAGGAAGGTTTGCAGAAGAGTGAATTCGTCTGTACGAAATTCTTACCAAGTGGCGGCTTTTAGAGCCAATGTGTCTGAATCTAAAAACAGCAAGTTGGTTAGACAGGGCCTCACCCAAGGGCATCTTCCAGGAAAGTGCTCACATTACCTGCTGACTTCTTGAGTTGGGGTTCAACAGGGTAATTCACTTTTCATTTTCCTTGTTGGAAGCTGGTGGCAACAGGGAGAACATCCGGAGCTGGAAAATTGCAATCCAATCCAGCTGCTTTTGCCTTGACCTAGCTGTAGGATTTAGTTTCTTTCCTTTTTTTTCCGCCTTGGTTTTCAACATGGAAAATGTTTTCCTAAGGCCTACCAGCACACAAAGAAGGATTCTCTAAAGGACCCATGGAATAGATGAAGAGTTGGAGACAAGGAGCAATCACAGGTTTAACCAGAAATGCACATCAAGCTGGAGACGGAGACTAAGATGAAGGATGACAGATGTTAGGTCAAAATAGAAGAAAGATGGCAGAATGCCCAGTCTGAGAAGATTAAATTTTAATGGAGGGTAGCAGGAATTATAAACATAGGTTGGTACTTGCTATCTACAGGAAATAGTTAACTTATCATGTGCTGGGTTTAAGAGATATTGCAATGCCTGCCTGCAAAAATATGGAACATTTTTATAATGACATAAGCTTCAAAGGTGATCCATGCTTACAAAGTGTGCTGCAATGCAAACAAAGAGGGGACATAATGGCAGTTAGACGGGAAGTAAGAATTCCAGTAAGAATGCCTGTCTATGTGCCTGGTACTGATCGAGGATTCTAGTGACCTCTCTGACACTGTTGTTTGGGTGACTTTGGAAGATCCAGTCAGCCTTTGCCCTGTTTGGTTCCTCTACACTTGCCTTCATTGATCAGTGCTAATAATTATGGTCACCCCATGTTTCCCTTTATAGAAAGCAGGAGACACACTTCCTTTACCTCTCCATGACCAATACCCAGCATAGCCCATGGCACACAACAGATCCAAAATATATTCACTAGTTTGGCATGTATTTAATGATTGCCTTTTACATATAGAAATGATGTTAGGCCCTGGGAAAAGTCAAAATGGCTTTACAGAGAAATTTTTGGTTAGTTTGATTGTTAGTAATAAAGACCATCCTGGCACTGGATTGTGTTTTCAGGAAGGAAATATAACTCAGAGAAGGAGGAGATTCTGATAATAGGTGCTAAAAATAAATCTGGATCTTATTAATATAAATCTTTGTGCCCCCTCCTATCTTTATCCCCCTTCCCTTCACCATGGCTGGCAGGCATAACTTTCTATTCTTTCTGAATACTTACCCAAGGTAGCCATGGGTGACTTTTCTGCTATTGCTTCAGGGGTGGGATAAGATCAGAAGAAATAAAAAGATAAACAACAAACAAAGGAAAACAATACAAAATACGCAAATAAACAGTACAACCCACCAAAAATTGTAGTGAAGTTCTAGGTTGTTAAGACATTGTACTTGCTTTTTTGAAAATACTCTTCTGAACTTCGAGTACAGTTCAAAGTCAATGACGTTATGTTAAAATCTATGCGAGAGCTGCTACAAGAACAATTGTACAGTGATTGTTAATAATACTTGAAGTCCTTTAATTGCTTTTAATATAATAAGTACAATAAGCTATTAGTAATATAATTAATAATTAGTAAACAATAAAATATTAGCTGACTTGTGCCTACTGATTTCTGGAAGCCAGGAAATGAAAGAAATGCAAGTTCACCAAAATCAAGCAAACTTTGAGCCTAACACAACCCATTCCCTTCTTTCCCCCCTCTTCTTTTTTTTTTCTTATCCTGTCTTCCTCTTTTCATTCATTTATTCGTTTTTTAAACAAATATTCCTTAAGCCACCACTTAATATACCAGGCACTGGGCTAAGATCATGATGGTGAACAAAATATTCAAGTTTCCTGCTTTCTTTGGAGGTTAACTGTGATATGCATACTAATGAGTGATACTTTCTGTTGAATAATAAGGTAGATTATCAAGAATTATCCAAGTAAGCTGAATGGCTGAATCCCCATCTTTTTTCTACAATACAAACCTTTGTGTAATGCCAGCACTTTGGGAGGTCACGGTCAGAGGATCACTTTAAGTCACGAATTTGAGACCAGCCGTAGGCAACATAGAGAGACCCCCACCTCTACAAAAATAAAAATTAGATAAAATTTAGTTGGATGTGGTGGCATACACCTGCAGTCCCAGTAATTTAGGAGGCTGAGGTGGGAGGGTCAACTGAGCCCAGGAGGTCAAGACTACAGTAAGTTATGATTGCGCCACTGCACTCTAGCCTGGGTGACAGAGTGAGACTCTGTCTCAAAAAAAAAAAAAAAAAAAAAAAAAAAGTATCTCAACTTTGGCACTTTGGGGCCAAATAATTCTTTACTGTGGGACTGTCTGTGCATTATAGGATGTTTAGCAGCATCACTGGCCTTTACACACTAGATGCCAGTAGCATCCCCCAATGAGTGACAACCAAAAATGTCCCCAAACATTGTCAAATGTCAGGCAAAATCATGCTTGGTTAAGAACCATCGGTATAAAGGAACCGTGAAAAGCAGTGTTCTTGGTCTTGTTTCTTACATCCCTATGTTCACATACTGAAGGAATTGTAGTAACTATGAACTCATGCAGGAGGGAGGGCATAATGTGTGTGTGGGTGTATGAGTGTGTGTGCACGCGTGTCAACTAGTTATACGTTAAGGTTGATGGAAATGCTGAAAATTTAAATTTAAGGTCTGTTGGTATTTTGTCCTGAGCACTCTTCCCCAAGGTCTGGCATTTCAAGAAACTATTGGCTTTTATATGACAAATTTACTACCCCTGAAATTTATTGAGGAATAAAGGATGCATCACTTAAACTTACTGTGACAGCTTGCTTTTCTTTTCTGGAAGAACTAGGCCTTACACATTATCCTACAAAAGTTTTAATTCAATGTTTACAATAGCTATCTTTCTATTAATTTAGATTGGTCAAATTTATGATACATTAGGCCTGTGTTTTATGTGTTATTTTAAAATTCTTGCCCATTTTATGGTACTGGGGGTCAAAATTTTACTAATTCAGACGATTTTAAAGGTTTATGGTTGCTGTATCTCGCTTGTATGACATTTTGTTGGTTATATCTATGATTTATCTGTTGCTGAGTCCTTGGTCAGGAACACAACTCCCAATCATCCAACCAATTATAACATTGTTCCGTGGGAAAACTTTAGCAGCTGAAACTGTTGACTCAGTATAATTAAAAAAGAGCAGCTTAATATCAGATAAACTAAACTAAAATTTTGTTTTGGTCAACAATTGCCAACATTCACAAGGCAAGTCCTGAGGAACTCCATCTATCATTGACTTATACTGTGTAGTTTCCTGTGCTAGATGGGCCTGTGCTGATACCATTTTTGTAGTCAAGATGTGTCCATCTTTGTAAGAATTTTTCTTAATTTCCAAATTAAAAACAATTGCTTCATGATATTATGCTACATGATACAGTAGTCTGTGTTCTGAAAGACTACATGTTCAGGCAATTAAACATTTCCAAAAAAAACCCAAAAAACAAAACTGACTTTACTATAATGCAACATGGAGTTCACTATTTAGTTTTCATAACAGAGTGGTGCTTTGCTGTCAGTTAACTTGTACTCCATCAATATTTAATGATGCTATTTAGACACTCGATACACTTGTCAGGGAATACACCCCTGATCTGACTGCTCCAGGCCTGCCATCTCCTACTATCCTTTATCATCCTTCCTGACTACTGAATTGCTGTACGCAACCTTTGATGGACACACCGTAAACAGTGTGGCTCAGGGTGTGGAGAAACACCGTCATATGCCACTATGTCACATGCACATTGATTTTATAACACATCCTGGTTTTAGAAATGTTAAAATGAAGAAAATTGTACATCTTAAAACTAAGAACATCACATTGTCCCCCAACTCTCCATTAGTCCCCCCAAAGTAAATATACAATCTAAATAAAAACAGTATCCTTGCTATGAAAATTCAATTTCAAGACCAGGCGCAGTGGCTCACACTGTAATCCCAACACTTTGGGAGGCCAAGGTGGATGGATCACAATGTCAGAGTTCGAAACAAGCCTGACCAACATAGTGAAACCCTGTCTCTACTAAAAAAAATACAAAAATTAGTCAGGTATGGTGGCACATGCCTGTAGACTCAGCTTCTGTGGAGGCTGAGGCAGAAGAATCACTTGAACCCGGGAGGCAGAGGTTGCAGTGAGCTGAGACCATGCCATTGCACTCCAGCCTGGGTGACAGAGTGAGACACTGTCTTAAAAAAAAAAAAAAAAAGAAAAAAAAATTCAATTTCCAAATAATTTTTCTTGTCTCATATTCCGACTATGTTTTTGCTTTTAGAAAGAAATTCTGGAGCATCTACTGCAAGGATGTCTTAATGAGATTTTGCCAAAATAATATCAAAGCTTAGTAGCTGACAACACAAGCATTTGTTCTTCCATTCACTATTTTGCAGGCTGACCTGCAGTTCAGCTGGTCCAGAATAGTCTGATCTAGTTGTGTTTGCTTCAGGCTGTGGGCTGGCTGGATTCAGATCTTCTATAAGTGTGTTTATTCTGGGACCCAGGGTAAAGGGAAAGCTCTGTCTACAGTGTGCTCCTCTCATGGCGATCACCAAAGCACAAGAGCCAAGCTGAAATGCACAAACTCATGGCAGACCTCTTCATGTCATGGCCACTAACATTCCATTTGCTATAGAAAATCATATGGCCAGGTCTGGCATCAATGATTCAGGAAAACAAATTTCACCCACACAAGAAAGGGAAAGGGAAATAAATAAATATTTGCTGAACAATAATTCTATCATAAAAATATGGCATTTGACAATGAAACTAAACATACTGTTGAGTTTTTTTTTTTTTTTCAATTTTTTCTTAGCTTACTCTTGAATTGGGCAACACCACTTCTACATATCTAATTTTTGTCTAGGGATTCTCCCCCTCCCGCTCTTTCAGTTTCTAATGTCTGGATGGGGTTCCATGCTTGTCCTAAGAGTGACACACATCACTCAAAGTCAGATTACATTTCCTTTGTCACAGTGCTCGATGCATCTTAGGACAAGACTGATGAGACCTTCTTGCCAGCCCTCTACAAAGCCAGGTCTCCTCCTGGACTTTTCAGTTTTGTCACCCAATTAATGGCTATGCTTGATACCTCATATTTAGAAACTTTATCATGGATGAGATCTCTACTCACACAGAAATCATTGTCAGGAATAGAGTATTGTAAGTATTAGATCTTAAAATATGAAAATGCTAAGCCGAGGAAGTAGAGTGGAAGACACTGAGAACTCCTATTCACAACTTACAAGTTGGTGATTCATGCTGTTTAGTAGTGCAGCCATATCTGAAACTGTTATATCCCAGACTTCAAACCAAAGGCATATAGACACTGCTGCATTATGGAATCTGGAGGAGAAATTCAGGATATTGGAACATATGCCTGCCTTTTGTGGCCTTTTTAAAGGCACAGTAATGTCCCAGCAGAATTATACAAGCCTATGTTGAACCTTGCATATCTGAAATCAGAGGGGGAAGGAAAGTACAACCTGGCTAAGAGATGCCCTTTCGCATGAACCCTGTAGAATAAGGAAGATGAGAATTGGGTGATTTGGAATTTTGCAGAGTTGGAAAAGTTTATTCTTACCACAATCATAAATTAGTGCAAACCCCATCAGGAAGGTAGGGTTCATATCAGAAAATACCATTAGGATGTGGGGCTAACTTCTTTTTTGATCACTGCTGAGCACATCTTGTTCTCTATGTGACAAACAGGATAATTATTCATGTTCTTAAGGTGCGACTGGTTGCTGTCTGAGTGCCAGATGCGTTTTCTTACCTCAACTATTGTTTCAAATTGCCCTGGGCAGTACAAAGTAGAAGGTCACTAAGGGGAAGACATCAGGGACGGACAGAGCCCTGGTCTTATCACTGGGAAACAGAAATTCTCAGGCGGGAATCCAATTTCAAGGATCATGACTCAACAGATATCTGGAGACTGGCCTATGGAGGTCAGTATTTGAAACCAGATAAGACCTCAAATGTTCCTAAAGGAGCCAGACAATTCGTAGGAGGAATGTTTATGAATGTTTAGTCTCTAAGAAAACCCTGAGGTCTAAGAAATATTGTCAACAACAACAGCAAAAACAACAACAAAAACAGGCTAATAACGGAGACACTTTCGGCAATGCCATGCTAAGATATGGGAACAGAAAACAAAAGATCAAGAGGATTCTACCAAAAGCAGAAAACGTGGCCATAAGGCAGAGGACAACAGTCATTCTCTTAGAGGGAAGAGCAGGAACAAGTTGACAAGCTGGGAAAGGAACTCATTCTCCTGCTGGGACAAGCAGCCTTTCCCATTCTTCTGCAGCTGTGTGTGCATTCATTATTTCAGCAAATACTATTGTACCTGCTATGTTCCAGACAATATAGAAATACATAGGTAAATAAAATAGAATTTGATATGTGCATTGAAGCAATGATTACTAATGTTTCCCATCCCACTCTGGTTTTTTTTGTTCTCTCTCCGCCATTGTATATTGGGCATGTTGGGTACCTTATGAGGACTGTACCTCACTCATTAATCTTAAATTTGAAGTAGGGTGAAACCATCAAATATTTCACTTTTTCTTTCTGGAGACTGAGTGAGTTTATCATATATGTCATGTATGGATGTGGACTGTGGACTCTCTCTTTCTTTGTATAAATATGTATATATACACACATGGAGATGTGTGTGTGTGTATATATATACACACGTACCACACATACACACAGGTATACATATTAGCACTAAAATTGCATGTAAATGTTAGACAGCCAAGAGGTTAATTGCAGTGGGTGGTTGCCATTTGTTTCTCCATCATCTGTTTTTCCTTCTTTCAATATCAGATCTAATATTTTGTTTGGACTCTACTTCTTCTCAGTCCACACGGTCTAGATATGGGTCCACTTACAGCCCTAGAAATGAAGTGCGTGACCTAGGCCTAAGTCTATCAGTGCATTGCATTCTGAGTGCAGTGGCTGACTGAGGCAAGTCCAGTGCAGTGGCTGATTGAAGGGAGCAAGTCCAGTTAAAGCAAATCCCAGGATTCTGACCATGTTAGGAAAGACTCTCACTAGTTACTACTGGATTTTAACCTGGCATTAGGTAGCTTATGAGCTTCTGACATCTTGTGAGGATGAGGGAGGAGTCTTTTTGAGAATGTAGCCAACACAGATGAAAAGAGATGAACTGAATCCTGATAACATCATGTGGGTCATAGCATCCTATCATAACTGAATCTAGGTCTATACTCTAATAGTTTTATTTCTGAATCAATAAGCTGCCATTTTCATTACATTCTACTATTGGTGTTTGATTTTTCAATTACTTAACCAAAACAACTTTACATGTGTGCATGTGTTTGTGTGTATGTATGCAGAAAAGACAAAGACATGCTACTGGCACTTTTTGAGTGTCAGACTGTGTAGGCTTTAACATTTATTATTCATTTGTTTCTTTATATACACACACATATATATATATATACTTTAAAACTGTCCATATATGAAGCTATTGACAAAGCCATATGGAGTCTGGAATAGTTACAGAATTAGAAACACATGATTGATTGATCCTAAGAGTGCAAAATGTCAGAAGCTATTGGTTCAACTAACTAAAGAGTCATAAAAAACACTGTAGATAAAAGAGGGCCCCAGTGACTGAATTTATTAAGTAATCTTCTTGTCTGAGAAAATAGACTGGAAATATCCAACACAGAAATAAGCTATTATTCAGCAGACCCAGGAAGGGATATCAAGAGTTCCACAATTAAACGATGTAGATTTCTTTTCCTCTGGGTTGAGAAGCATTAGTTACCCGTAGGGGAAGACTTTGGACAAAAATTCATGGCTATCAACTCTAGTAAACTTTCTTTGTGTCTTTAACTCTTCTAATCATTATAAAATGACCTTACAATGTATCCTATAATTTAAAAATACTATGTAATTCCCTTTAGAAAAAGGAGCAGTTCTTGGTTTTATTACCCATCTTACTCACAGTTTCTACCATACAGAAGTTAAGGTAGGTACGTTACTCTTGTAAAAATATTTCCTTAAATTTAGAGGCTCAAAGAACAAGAAGTTAATTTTTCTCTAGAAGTTCAAGATGAGAGGTCAAAGTTGCTGAGATGTATGCAGCCACCCAGATTCCTTTCCTTTTGTCACTACATCATCCTCGGGACCTCACCATCATCTGCATGGTAGAGGCTGAGTTACAGCCTTGCCCAGGCTCTAGCCTGCAGGAGGGTGGAAGAAGCCAGTGGTCTCAGTTAGTTCAAGCTGCTGCAACAACAGCAAAAAAACTTGGTGGGTTATAAACAACAAATATGTGTTTTTCACAGTATTGGGGGCTGAGACATCCAAGAACAAGGCACTGGCAGATTTGGCATCTGGTGGGGCCCTCTTCATGGTTAGCAGATGGCCACCTTCTTGCTGAGTCCTCATATGGTAGAGTGAAGAAACTCTAGCATCTCTTTCTCCTCTTATAAAGACACTAATCTTATAATGAGGGTTCTGCTCTCATGACCGCATCTAATCCTAACTATCTCTCAAACGCTCCATCTCTTAATACCATCACACTGGGGCTAAGCACTTCACCATATACATTTTGGCTGGATACAATCATTCAGTCCATAATACCTGTCTATATCCTGAAGGTCTACACATAGAAGGGGCAAGCACTTTCCACTGGAGAACACCCAGTCAGAGGATCACTATATTGGGAGGTGGGAAATGTTTCCTAGCCATGAGTTTAGAGGCAGGAGAATAAAATTGGGCAGAAAATAAGTCTCTTCATCTCCTCATACCCCCCTGAGAAGGGTCTTTAGTAAAAAGGGGAAAATATGGAAACTCTGTCTGTCTATTACAACTCCAAAGCTATGATTATAAGAGGAGAGTCATGTTAGCATGGAAATAATCTACTTGTTTTAGAGACATTACCCTCTATCAGACCTTATAACCATTCTCCAGGTTGACGTGCAATGGAACCCACTGAGCAAGACCAGAATTCTGGAAGATGATTGGAATAAAAGGATGGAACAAAGAGGTGGGGGAGAGCAAATGTATTCCTTGGTGCCCATCCTGGCTTCAGAAATCTTTGTTTATGCCTGAAATTCCATTCTTAGTGGTTCATTTCTTTGGTATTCAAATATCCAAACAGCCAGAGTCCCTCAGAGTCTAAATTCCTCAAGACAGAGTAATACTTTTAATCTCTTATATCACTGTTTGATACAAATATGCTTATGTCATTGTCAGAAGGATCTGGCATCTGTGGGACTCTGAATAGATGAAAAGTTCCCTCACAAGTGGTGATGAGAGAACAGTTACCTGACACACTCTGGTTTATTTCACAAGCATGGAGAGCCATCCACTTAACTGTTGGGGTTTTCCTGAGTTTTATCTTTTCCCTCTCCTCATTCTAAGTGTTCTTTCTGTATGAGCTCACTGAATCACATGCCTTTAACCACCTGCTAGCTACAGATAACTCACACATTTATTTCTGTAGCCCTGACCTCTCCTCAGGCTTCCACTCATTTGCTCAGTGCCCACCAGACATCTCTACCTACATGTTCCATGGACACTTCAAACTCACCCTGTCTAACACTCTACTCATCTTTCCCTAAAAGTAAGCTTCCTCCTGTATTGTCTGTTATTTGTTGGTGCCAGCACCCACCCAACCAGGCACTGGGAAGTTACCTTTGAATCAACCATTTCCACCATTTTCTGTTTAATCACTTAGAAAGTCCTATTCATTTTACCTTCTAAATACCCAAACTGGGGGTTCTTAATTTATCATTTATAATCTTGCATATAGAAGTGTTATAATGACTGATTGACAGGTCACCTCATCCTAGCTTTGCCTTTTCCTCATTGCCCCCACTCCAATACATCTCAGATTGTTGCTAATAGGATATATAGAACCCCAACACAAGGTTTCTTAACTTGTCTTTTATGATCCCATATACAGAAGTGTTATAATAACTGATTGACAGGTCTACTTGTTCTAGTTTACTCCTTCCCCACTGCCCCCACCCCAATATGTTTTCAGATTGTTGCTAGAAGGACCTACCTGACCATCTAACTTCCTTGTGTAAAACCTTTCCACAACTGCCACCTCCCACAACTCTTTACCTGACAAAGTCCTGCACCTTCAGAATGCATCCAGACCTTTCATAGCCTGGCTCTTCCTGATTCTTCACACGCATCTCCCAGAGCTCCTTTAGCAGCCCCTCTGCACCTTCCCTTCTAGCATCAGCTCCAGTTTCCTAAACACATCTTGCTGATCCAGTGTGTGGCTCATGCTTCTTTCTTCCTCCATAGTTTTTCTCACAGTGTTGCATCCTTTTCCTCTATAACTCAGCCTGGGAGCAGCTTCTCAGAGGAATCTTTCCTGACTACCTTCTTCTACCTCCTCTGGTTGGTTAAAGATGTCTCTGTGTATCCCCATAGTCCCCCGTACATTCCAGAATTTCTCCAGTTAGGACCTTGTGTTGAAGTCATTTGTATTTATTTATTTATTTATTTTGAGATGGAGTCTTGCTCTGTTTCCCAGCCTGGAGTGCAGTGGTGTGATCTTGGCTCACTGCAACCTCCACCTCCCTGGTTCAAGCAATTCCCCTGCCTCAGCCTCCCAAGTAGCTGGGATTACAGGTGCACATCTCAAGCCTGGCTAATTTTTTTGCATTTTTAGTAAAGACGGGGTTTCACCGTCTTTATTGGTCTCGAACTCCTGACCTCAGGCAGTCCACCCGCCTTAACCTCCCATAGAGCTGGGATTACAGGGATGAGCCACCGGGCCCGACCCTGAAGTCATTTATATTTCTAGTTCACTGGCTAGGTTGTAATTTTCTCAGGGAAGGAACCATGTCTTGTTCTTTTTGTTTTCCTAAGTGCCTACATATGACATATATGATGCCCATGATAAATATTTCTCCCCTTCGAGTTGTGAGGAAAGTATGCCCTGTGCAGGACAAATGACAATTGCAAGTGAGAATAACAAGCATTTCACCAGAAGCCCTGGAAAGTTCAATATCTGCTATCACCTGACCTGTACCTGCTGATATTGCCGACAAGAAAGGGCCAAGGGGGAGGGTGGGACTTCTCCAAGAATGACTGAAAAATGCACTCTCTAACTCAGCCCATTTGGAAGTGAGGTGGTCCAGCTACTTCCTGTCAGTGTATGGTCATGTAAGAGCCTCAGGGATGAATTGGGCCTCAGTTTTATTGTTGTTGGTTGGTTGGTTGGTTTTATTTCTTCTTTCTCTTCCATGATTCTTGGTCTAACACGGCAAGAAAATTATCCTCCCAAATTGTTGATTGGCAGATCTTCTATTTGTCAATATGTCTCTAGATCCCCAGATGAAAGAGAAAGGATGGACTACCTTTAGATATTATCAGAGAGAGAAGAAGAAATAGTATGAGAGAATGTGGCCAAGAGAGAAATAAAAATAAAATGAAAGATAAGCAAGTTTAAGGTTTGAATACTTAATACCTGGTTTTCTGAAAGCCTCAGAAGGAAAGGAAAAAAAACAAAATGCCAAGCATGTTCATTTGAATGGTAATTAAACTGCAGTCCCATTGCTGTGATTAGTATTCCTGTGTCACGCTCAGGAAGTGGACAGGTTGGTGTTGGCTCTGAGGGTGATTGTTTCTGGGTCTTGGTACTGTTAGCTCCACCCTCTGTGCCCATATCTACCATCGCAGGTTGGATGTTATTGGCACCTTCCTGTGCTTGCCAGTGCTCTAGGAATATAGATGGAAATGTGTTAATATAAATAGAAAATAGTCAGGTTGTAAGAATCACTTTAGTAGGTGCTTACAAGGTGAAAATTCTGTTTTTAAATTACATTTTATTTTTTTAACAAAAGAATATATTATTTGGAAGAGTGGTGAATAAATTTGTACATGGACTATAGGAACCTTCTAAAAACAAGAAGCACAGGCCCCTGAACCTCTTGTTTTCAAAATCCAAAGTTGCTGCACTCTGCCAGGGTGGAAAGGTCCTAGTGAGAGGGAATAGTAAGGTCTCTGAAATAGAACCTCCGTGGAGATAGAGAGAGGCTGGGGGCCAGGTGCCCCCTTGTACTGAGGCAAGATCTTGCCTAGGTGACAGCAGGCAGCACTGGGAGACCAGGTTTAGTACAAGCTGAGACACTCTTCAACTGGAAGAACTGCTGGAGCTAGGTCAGAACTCTAAACTTTCTCCATGGCAAAGAAGAGCCCAGTAAACAAGAACAACAGCACAGTCAGACGCCTCGGCATTTCTCAGCTGTCATCTGCTACAGAGGCCTTTGCCTGTTTTCAAAGCTACCAACCTGCGGTGGTGATGGCTGTAACCTCTTGCTTCTCGGGGGCCTCAGCTGGAAAATGAGGTTGCCCACTGCACTTCGAGAGGTTTGTGTGGGTGTGCGCATGTATGTGCATGCAAGGAAAGGCTCTAGACTGGAGATGAGGACAATCTTACAATAGGGAGGTGGCAGTTCCAGCCATTTATTTAGAACATTAAAATTAAATATTGCCATCTTTTTCACTCTACCCTCGAGAAGTTGCATATATCCATAACATGAATATAAATCGTCAGTTAACTTGCAGATTCAAAGAGACACCAGTGTTCTTATATTAACTCAGATATGTTAGAAAGGAAAAAAAAAATGTGTCTTCTCATATTTGTCACCCCCTCGGATTGTTTCCATGGTTATCCATACCCATGACGGGAGATACTTGGTTTTTACTCCAGGGTTTAGAGGGGTGAGGGGTTCCTTAATGATAAAGTTTAGCATTCTTCCAAATTCGACTGTGTCTTCTAGTGACCCCTTTTGGGCTTAGTGAAGTATCTGTCCCACATCCCAGAGTTTCTATAACATTGATCAGGAAAGAGGCAATGTTGTTTCACCTGGCCTCCCTGGTGGTAGGAACACCAGCACTCCAAGCCCTAATTTCAGGAAACTCTTTGGCTCTTTGCCTGTACTTTTTAAGACCTGGGTGCTTCAGAAGAGAACACCTTCCTTCTTCATCAGGTGGCTCTTGCAATCTGCCTCAGATTCATACCTCAGGAGTCACAGCGCCTGACTCATGGGGCAGTGTTCTTAGTCCCTGCCAAGGAGACAGAGACAGCAGCTTCAGGCAAAACTGACATCACTTGCATACTTTAAAAGGAAGCAAAAAACACAAGGTTTCTTTACTGAGAGCGCATAAATCAACAATGACTGTAGCTTCTCCTGAAAGAATCCACTGGTATATTTCACTTCATCCAAAACAGAGCAAGATTTAGGGGAGAGGCCTCATGAGCTTTGGGTTAATAAATTGAAAGGTGCCCTTGACAGTTGCCTCGAGTTGGAGTTAGCAGCTTTTTCATAATGATGAGTGGAGTTTACTTTGCAATAAGTGCCACAAATAGCTGGCTTGCCTTCAGACATGTTTCTTTGTAAGCCTCTGTCTTTCCCCTCTATGCCCTTTGCCTATTTTACACAGGCTTGGGCAACACTAAATAATTACTTATAGGAGATTTGCCCTATGAACTGTCTTAAAAGTGCCCAGCTCTTAGTTACTGGACAGATCCTTTGGTACAAGGCCATTTCCTATGTGCTTCTGGGAAGATTAGAAAGCTGAGATGGGTGGAGAGGTAGACATCAAGGCCAACACTTTCAAGATTCAGTTGGAGCTTCTGTAAAATAGAAATTGAGGGAGACTCCTTCGCCTGTAAGTGTGAAGAAGAGGAGAAAATGATAAGCAGTGTTTTGTCCTGGGTGTGCACCCTTTGGAGATTTTGTATAGGAACTTAGGCCTATTGGTTTCCTGCCTGGTTTTAAAAGCATTGTAGTTACTTGACAAGTTACTATCAGAGAACATCATAGAATTGTCTGCTATTTATGTTGAAGATATTACATGCAAGAGATACTTATTCTAAAAAATGCCTTTTGAAAATCAGAAAAAACAAGGGCATTTAGCAGTTTTGAAGAGAATTCTAACTCTCATAGTGATTTTGGCTTGGTCATTGATAATCATTGACCATGATTCTGCACCATTTATCCATTCAGAGCACAAAGCTCTTAGGCAGAGAGTTATCAGTCAATAATCAACGTTGAAAATGAAACATGTTCTGTTACTTTAATCCAAGGAGACAGAAAATAGTTTTCAGAATTTCTGGCTTGAGAAAAAATCCACAAGCCCCTAAATCTTCCTTTCTCTAAGGAAAAAGCACTGACTGGTCAAGATTTTTCTTGGAGACCACCAAATTCCCCAGGCCTGCAATTTCTCTAGCCCATCAATATTCCCTATATTCTTGGCAAAAATATGGTATTTGCTGTTTCAGATCCCATTCTAAGTTATCTTCTCTACTTCTCTAAATGAGTCCTTCTCATTCTTCTAGTCTTTACTTCTTCAGTGTCAGTTGAGTCATCCTGGAGGCCATGGATCTTGATCTCCATGAACTGTAAATGGAAACATTTCCCTGCTGATGATAAACCTCCTCATTTGATGCTGTG
Organism: Ateles fusciceps; assembly: GCA_036589455.1. NCBI lineage: Eukaryota > Metazoa > Chordata > Mammalia > Primates > Atelidae > Ateles > Ateles fusciceps. Next base: position 8,903,446 of record JAZHEH010003329.1, on the reverse strand, counting down.
GTCTGAATGTGTCCCCCCACAAATTCGTATATTAAGAGGCAGGAACTTTGCAAGGTGATTTAATCATGAAGACAGAGCTCTCATGAATGGGATTAGTACCCTTATAAAAGGGGTGTGAGGGAGATTATTTGTCCCTTACCATTTGAGGTCACATAGAAGGCACTATCTATGAGGAACTGGCCCTCACCAGCCGCTAAATCTGGTGGTGCCTTGAATTTGGACTTCCCAGACTCCAGTACCATGAGCAATAAATTTCTATTGTTTATATATTATCCAGTCTTAAATGTTTTGTTAAAGCACCCCAAACTGACTAAGGCATTTCATCTTCAGCCAAGGTGGCCTGGATCTTTCAATTACATACATATATATGTAATTATATATAATATTAACCAATATTAATACATACATAATATATGTATTATATATGTAACACACTATATAATATACAATTATATATGTTATATATATGTTACATGCGTGTGTGTATATATGTATATGTATATTACACATATATACATATGTGTAATATACATTTATACATATACATGTAACACATGCATATGTGTGTGTGTGTATATATATATATATAACTTTTTTTTTTGAGACAGGGTCTCACTCTGTCACCCAGGCTAGAGTGCAATGGCAGGATATCAGCTTACTGCAACATCTGCCTCTCAGACTCAAGTGATTCCTCCACCTCAGTTCCCAAGTACCTGGGACCACAGGCATGCACTATTATGCCCAGCTAATTTTTGTACTTTTAATAGAGATGTGGCTTTGCCAGGTTGCCCCATCCAGCTGGTCTCGAAATCCTGAGCTCCAGAGATTTGCCTGCCTTGGCCTCTGAAAGTGCTGGGATTATAGGCATGAGCCACTATGTCCAGCCTCAATTTTCTATATTAGACCCTGCAGTAAGATGCTCCAGGACTGGCTTGGATGATTAATCCATCAGGCATCAGCATGGATCCAAGGACCTCAGATCTCTCCTTCAACTAGGTACCCATTATAAAGCACACTTCAACATGGGGACTATCTCTGAAGCTCAAATGCACAGTGTGCATAAAATACAGATCAAGAAACTTGTAATTTAATGTTCAGATGGAGTGAACAAAGGAGGGAAACATAGGCAGTGCTTCTTAGTTATTAATTCTATATTATCAGTACTTTAGTAAAGTCAAGGTGAACTTTCTTCACTCACAGATTCTAAGATGCTTTCATGTCATTATGTGTAACTATAGCACATTTATTTTTATACAATATAATATTCTATCACAAATATCATGATGTATTCATTCTCCAGTCATATGGATATTATATTGCTATGAAGATTCTTGTACATGACTCCCAGTGTACCACATGTAAGTTTCTCTAAGTCTAGTGTATACACCTAAAACTTTTTGCAGTCTCTGCTTTTAGATGGAGGAGAGCTATAGCAGGCCACAGCTTGCAGAGCTTAACTAATGATGTCTCTGGGTTATAATAGGAAGCCCCTGACTATCCCTTGGAATAAAATTAACTTTTCTTAAGCAAATCCTGACTTTATACTTTTATGAGAATTTTCTTTATTTTCTGACAGTAGCCAAGCCGACATTCACACTGAAGACAATTTCTTATCTTACAGGATGAACCCAAATGGTATTCCCCCATATAAAGACTTGTTTCTGCATGACTCTTTCAATTTGAATTGCTTCAGGGAAAGGATTGAGTCTTGTCTGACTTGCTGTTTAATATGCCTAATAGAATACAGTCACAATGAATTCAACCCCCTCAGTTGTCCATATGTATATTATCTTCTCAGAGATAACTATTGTGACAAACCTTGGCATTCTTTCAACTTTTTGTGATATTAGCTCTATTTAATTTTCAGTGTTATTATTGCCTATTCTGCAGAGCCTCTCAGATAGAGCTCAATAGGTGTTCTCTTCATCACAGAACAACTCTTTTGGTCTTGGTTTACATGAGTTTGGAGAGGCACCAATTGAGAGCAGGGAGGAGAAAGTAGCTGAACCGGACACCAAGATAAGAAAACTGGACCAGCTTCCATTCCCCTCCAAAATGGCGTATTCACAATGCAACTCTGGTGCTTTGCACAGAATTTATGGAACCTCAGCAGAGTCACAAATCATACTCAAGCCAAAAGCATTGGTTAAAGTGTCATTTAAAATTTCTAGCCAGGCATGGTGACTCACACCTATAATCCCAACCCTTTGGGAGGCTGAGGTGGGAGGATTGCTTGAGTCCAAGAGTTTGAGACCAGCCTGGGCAACATGGCGAAACTCCATCTCTACAAAAAATCCAAGAATTATCTGGGCATGGTGGTACATGCCTGTAATCCTAGCTACTTGGGAGGCCAAGGTGGGAGGAATGCTTGAGCTCAGGATGTTGAAGCTGCATTGAACCATGATCCCATGATCACGCCACTGCATTCCAGCCTGGGTGTCAAGCAAGTTCCTGTTTAAAAAAAAAAAAAAATCCGACTCTGCTGCTCATTCTGCTAATTGAGAACTAACTACCGATGCTGAGTAAATACTATCTAATATAGCTTGAATCTTCCCAAACAGCACCAGCCATGTTACGCAATATTTCAATAGCAGTAATCAAGCCTTATTCTTCTTAGCTTATAATGGAAATCATAGAAACTAACTCTTGAGAATTAGGTAAGATTGTCTTCGTCTTGGACTCTGGTGTTATTCAGCCAAACATCCACAAAATTTCTTCCTTAATGGAGAAATGCTACTAGTCTCATATATCCTAGATCAGAAGATTTCCTAAAACTGCTGCTGGAAACCAGAAGATTGTTAAAGGGCAAAGGTAAAAACTTAGACTAAAGTAGTAAGAGAGTTTCTAGATTCAAGTAGTTTGCTTTGTATAATGGACCAAATGTTTGTATCACCCCAAAATTTATATATTGAAGCCCTCATCTCCAGTGTAATGGTATTTGGAGATGGGGTCATGAAGGTCAGTCCCTCATTATGAGATTCGTGTCTTTATAATAAGAGACGCCGGAGAACTTTCTAGTTTTGTTTCTGCCATGTGAAGAAGCAATGAGAAGGCAGCCAGCCACAGCCGAAGGGAACCCTCACCAGGAACCAAATCAGCTGACACTTTGATCTTGGATTTCCCAGCCTCCAAAACTGTGAAAAACACATTTCCATTCTTAAGTCACCCAGTCTATGGTAATTTGTTATGGCAGCCCAACCAGACAAATACACTTTAGTTTGTTTTTCAGTCTTTCCATCAAGGCCAAATATTAGTTTGAGCTAAATTCCAAGTTGTGAAGACTGATTTATTCAATAGAACTGCTAGGACTCTTGTAAACCTGAATGTTCCTGCCAGTATAATTGAGAAAACCAGCAAAACCAAAAGTTGATTATTTGAAACTTTCAACAAATTTAATAAGCTTTTAGCGAGACTGACCAAGAATAAAAGACAAAAGACTCAAATTACTAAAATCAGGAGTGAAAGAGGGAACATTAGTACTAATAATAAAAAATTAAGAAGAATTTTAAAGGACTTCTATGAACAGTAATATACCAATGTTTTAGATTACCTATCTGAATAAACAAATTTCTAGAAAGACACAAACTACCAAAACTGAGTGAAGGAGAAGTTGAATAAAAGTAAGAAGTAAGAAAGTTAAATTAGTAATAATAATAATAATAAACAACTCACAAGGAAAAACCCAGGCCCAAATGACTACAGTGGTAATTTTACCAAACATTGAAATAATTAATTCCAAATACATCACAATTATTTGGAAAAAAATCCAGAATATATAAATAACAGGATGGAACAAGGACGCGGCAAAGAGAGGATGAGGAAGATGCAAAAGCTTAAACCCCTGATAAAACTATGGTAATTTTACCAAACATTGAAATAATTAATTCCAAATACATCACAATTATTTGGAAAAAAATCCAGAATATATAAATAACAGGATGGAACAAGGATGGGGCAAAGAGAGGATGAGGAAGATGCAAAAGCTTAAACCCCTGATAAAACTATCAGGTCTTCTGAGACTTATTCATTACCATGAGAAAAGTATGGGGGAAACACCCCCGCCCCCCGTGATCCAATTATCTTTTCCCAGGTCCCTCCCACAACACTTGGGAATGTTGGGTGTACAATTCAAGATGAGATCTTGGTGGGGACACAGCCAATCCATATCACATACGTAGTAGTGGTATTGCTGGATTAAATGATAGATCCTCCTTTTAGTTTTTTGAGAAATCTTGATACTGTTTTCCATAAAGGGTACACTAATTTATATTTCCACCAGCAGTGTATATGTGTTCTCAGTTCACCACATCCATGCCAACATCTATTGGTTTTTGATTTTTTAATAATGGCCATTCTGGCTGAGGTAAGGTGATATCTCATTGTGGTTTTAATTTGCATATCCCTGTTGATTAGTGATGTTGAGCATTTTTTTATATGCTTGTTGGCCATTTGTATATCTTCTTTTGAAAAGTGTCTATTCATGTCATTTACCCACTTTTTGATGGGATTGTATTTTTCTTGCTGAATTAAGTTCCTTGAAGTTTGTGGATAGTAGTCCTTTTTCAAATGCACAGTTTGCAAATATTTTATCCCATTCTGTTAGTTTTCTGCTTACTCTGATAATTATCTCTTTTGTGGTGCAGAAGCTTTTTAGTTTAATTAGGTTTCATTTATTTAATTTTTTTCTTTTTTTTATTTTTGAGATGAAGTCTTGCTCTGTTGCCAGGCTGGAGTGCAGTGGCACAGTCTTGGTTCACTGCAACCTCCGCCTCCTGGGTTCAAGCGCTTCTTCTACCTCAGCCTCCTGAGTAGCTGGGACTACAGGTGCATGCCAAATGCCCTGCTAATTTTTGTATTTTTAGTAGAGATGGGGTTTCACCATGTTGGCCAGGATGGTCTCAATCTCTTGACCTCGTGATCCACCCGCCTCAGCCTCCCAAAGTGTTGGGATTACAGGCGTGAGCGACTACGCCCGGACTTTATTTTTGTTCTTGTTGTATTTGCTCTTGGGTTCTTAGTTATAAATTTGTTGCCTAGCCAATGTCCAAAAGAGTTTCCCCTAGGTTTTCTCCTAGAGTCTTTATGGTTACAGGTCTTTGATTTAAGACTTTAATCCATTTTTAGTTGAATTTTCTATGTGGGAAGATATAGGATCCAGTTTCATTCTTCTATACATGGCTACCCAGTTTTCCCAGTAGCATTTATTGAATAGGATGTCCTCTCCCCAATTTATGTTTTTGTATGCTTTGTTGAAGATTAGTTGGCTGTAAATATTTGGCTTTATTTTTGAGCTCTCTATTCTGTTCCATTAGTCTATGTATATACTTTTCTAACAGGACCATGCTGTTTTGGTTACCATAGCCTTGTAATATAATTTGAAGTTGGGTTATTTGATACCTCCAGATTTGTTCTTTTTTGCTTAGGTTTGCATTGGCTATTTGGGCTCTTTTTTCGGTTCCATATGAATTTTAGAATTGTTTTTTCTAATTCAGTGAAAAATGATGTTGTTATTTTGATAGGAATTGTATGAAATCTGTAAATTGCTTTGGTCAGGATGGTTATTTTCACGTTATTGATTCCTCCAAACCATGAACATGGGATGTCTTTCCATTTGTTTTTGTTACCTATGATTTCTCTCAGCAGTGTTTTATAGTTCTCCCTGTGGAGATCTTTCACCTTTTTGGTAAAGTATATTTTGAGATATTTTAATTTTTTTGCAGCTATTGTAAAAAAGGATTGAGTTCTTGATTTCATTCTCAGATTGGTCATTGTTTTTGTATAACCATCTACTGGTTTGTATATATTGATTTTGTAACCTGAGACCTTATTGAATTCATTTATCAAATCTAGTGCTTTTTGGAGGAATCTTTAGGGTTTCCTAGACAATCTTGAGAGTTTTCTAGAAAGCTGGACCTTTTCCCCAATTTGGATGTCTTTTATTTCTTTCTCTCATCTGATTGCTATAACTAGCATTTCCAGTTATGTGTTGAATAGAAATGATGAAAGTGGCCGTCCTTTTCTTATTCCAGTTCTTAGGGAAAATGCCTTCAACTTCTCCCTATTCAGTATGATGTTGGTTGTGGGTTAGTCACATATTGCTCTTAATACTTTTGGGTGTGTTCTTTCTATGCTTATTTTGTTGAGGATTTTTATCTTAAAGCGATGCTGGATCTTATTGAATGCTTTTTGTGAATTTATTGAGACGATCATATGTTTTTTGCTTTTAATTCTGTTTATGTGGTGAATTAAATTAAAGGTCACATTTTTTACCTTTCAGACTTTTTGAATTAGGCATTTCCTGCTATAAATGTCCCTTTTAACACACTTTGCTGTATCCCAGGTGTCTTGATAACTTATGTTGCTATTTTTCATTTTGAATAATTTTAAATTTTCATCTTGATTTCATTGTTAACCCCAAAATCACTCAGGGGCAGATTATTTAATTTCTATCGATTTGCATAGTTTTGAGGGTCCCTTTTTGAGTTGAATTTTAGTTTTATTCCACTGTGGTCTGAGAAGTTATATTGTTGATTTTAAAAATATTTACTAAGACTTGTTTTGTGGTTTCTTATATAATCTATCTTGGAGAATGTTCAGTGTTCTGGTGAGAAGAATGTATATTCTGCAGTTCTTGGGTAGAATGTTCTGTAAACATCTGTTAGGTCCATTTGTGCGAGAGTTCAATTTAGCCCGGTGTTTCTCTTTGTTGACTTTCTGCCTTGAGAATCTGTCTGCGCTGTCAATGGAGTGTTGAAGTCCTTCACTATGATTGTGTTGCTGCCTATCAGTTTGCTTAGGTCTAGTAATAATTGTTTTATAAATCTGAGAGCTCCAGAGTTAGGTGCATATATAATTAGGATTGTAATATCTTGTTGTTAAATTGATCCTTTTGCTGTTATATAATGATCTTCTTTTTCTTATTTTTACTGTTGTTGCCTTAAAGTCTGTTTTATTTAATATTATAATAGCTACTACTCCTCACTTTTGGTTTCCTTTTTCATGTAACATATTTTTCACCCCTTTACCTTGAATCCATAAGAATCTTTATGTGTTAGTGAGTCTCTTGAAGACAGAAGATATTTTATTTGTGAGTTTTTATCCATTCTGCCAATCTGTATCTTTTAAGTGTAGCATTTAGGCCACATTTACCATTAATATTGAGATATTAAGTACTATTTCAGTCATCATGTTGATTGTTACCTAGATACTTTGTTTTCTTCACTGTGTTATTGTTTCATAGGCCTGTGTTTTATGCTTTCAAGAGGTTCTATTTTAGTGCACATCAACCTTTTGTTTCAAGATTTAGAATTCCTTTTAGCAGTTCTTGTGGGGTCAGTCTGGTAGAGACAAATTCCCTTAACATTTACTTGTCTAAAAGATACTTTATTTCTGTATCATTTATGAAACTTAGTTTTGCTGGATACAAAATTATTGGCTGATTGTTATACCATTTGAGGAGGCTAAAAATAGTACCCCAGTCCCTTCTGGCTTGTATGATTTTTGCTGATAATTATGCTGCTAGCCTGATAGGTTTTCCTTTATAGGTTACATGATAATTTTGTTTCATTACTTATAATTCTTTCCTTTACTTTGAGTTTAGATAGCCTGATGACATATACCTTAGTAATATTCTTTTTACAATAAATCTCTTAGGAGTTCTTTGCACTTCTTGTATTTTGATGTCTAAATCTCCAGCAAGGCCAGGGAGGTTTTCCTCAATTATTCCCTCAAATAAGTTTTCCACACTTTTTGTTTTATTCTTCTCCCCTCAGAAACACCAATGATTCTTTTGTTTGGCTGATTTATGTAATTCCATATTTCTTGGAGATACTGTTTCTTTTAATTCTTTTTCTGTCTGATTGGATTAATTTGAAAGCCTTGTCTTCAAGTTCTGAAATTCTTTCTTCTACTTAATCTAGTCTATTGTTAAAACTTTCCACAGCATTCTGTAATTCCCTAAATGTGTCTTTTATTTCCAGATATTCTGGTTAATTTTTTAAAAATATTTATTTCTTTAGAAAATTTTTTATTCATATGCTTTTTTTTTTTTTTTTTTACATTTTTTTATGTTGGTTTTCACCTTTCTCTTGTATCTCCTTGAGAAACTTAATAATCAACCTTTTGAATTTTTATCTGATATTTTAAAGATTTCATCTTGGTCTGTGTGCCTTGTTAGAGAGCTAGTGTGATCTTTTAGGGTGTTACAGAACCCTGTTTTGTCGTATCACCAGAATTATTTTTCTGGTTCCTTTTAATTTGGGTTGATTATTTCTTTTAATTATTTTGAAATTTTTTGACTGTGTTTGTTTTTAATTTCTTTTCCTGCCTTGAAGATGTGACTTTATAGTTTATTGAAACATAATTCAGCTCTTGGTGCTTTCAGGGGGTGAAGACTCTGTATGATTTCTTTAGTTATAGAGAGTCTTTGTAAAATGACTTTTTCAGATGCTGATTGTAGTAGCAATGTGTTCAATGTGTGAGCAGGTTCACTCTCTTCTGTGGGGTTGAAATGGTGGAGGTCTCTTATGGCTTATGTCATTCCCTGGTGGTGTACACTTATTTGTTCATTAATTTCCCTCAGTATTTTATTTACTGGATTGCACAGTTCAGACTTCAGGCAGTAGAGGAGGTATCTATGGGTAAAAACCAGCTGTGGCTAAAATAGCTGGGTAAATGCAATACCCAATGTTGGGCAGAGGTCCCAGTTTTGACAGAGGCACGGGGGTTAGGGACCCACTGAGGAGGCAGTCTGTCCCTTGTCAGAGCTTGAGTGCTGTGCTGGGAGGGCTGCTGCTTTCTTCAGAGCTGGCAGGCAGGTATGTTTAAGTCTGCTGAAGCTGCACCCACAGCTGCCCATACCCCCAAGTGCTCTGTCCCAGGGAGATGGGAATTTTATCTATATGCCCCTAACTGGGGCTGCTGCCTTTCTTTCAGAGATGCCCTGCCCAGAGAGGAGGAATCTAGAGAGGTAGTCTGGCTACAGTGGCTTTGCCAAGCTGCAGTGGGCTCTGCCGAGTTCAAACTTTTCTGCGGCTTTGTTTACACTGTGAGGGGGAAAACTGCCTACTCAAGCCTCAGTAATGGTGGACACCCCTCCCCCCACCGAGCTCAAGTCCCAGGTGGACATCAGACTGCTGTGCTGGCAGCAAGAATTTCAAGCCAGTGGATCTTAGCTTGCTGGGCTCCGTCAGGTGGGATCTGCTGAGCAAGACCACTTGGCTCCCTGGCTTCATCGCCCTTTCCAGGAGAGTGAATGGTTCTGTCTTGCTGGTGTTCCAGGCATCACTGGGGTATGAAAAAAAAACACTCCTGCAGCTGGCTCAGTGTCTGCCCAAATGGCTTCCCAGCTTTGTGCTTAAAACCCAGGGCCCTGGTGGTATAGGCACCCAAGGGAATCTCCTGGTGTGCGGGTTGTGAAGACAGTGGGAAAAGTGTAGTATCTGGGCTGGGAAAGCATAGTATCCGGGCCAGAGTGCACCATTTCTCAAGGCACAGTCCCTCATGGCTTCCCTTGGCTGGTGGAGGGAGTTCCCCGAACCCTGGCGCTTCCTGGGTGAGTAGACACCCCACCCTGCTTCAGCTTTCCTTCTGTGGGCTGCACCCACTGTCTAACCAGTCCCAGTGAGAAGAATCGTGTACCTCAGTTGGAAACGCAGAAATCACCTGCCTTCTGCGTTGGTATCGCTAGGAGCTGCAGACCAGAGCTGTTCCTATTTACCCATCTTGCTTGGGAATCCCTCAGAAACCTTTGATGCCACATTGCCCGATTGCTTGTATAATCAGTAGATTTTGGGCCCTTTGTGAAGTCAATAAACAACTACCCACAAAAGGTCATAGCATCACATTTGCACACTCTCCTTCAAAAACCGTTTCTCATAGTGAAACAATGAGAGTTGTTTCTCTGCGATTTCTTTGGAAGTTGTGACTTGGAATATGTAGGTCTGTGCTCATGCCAATGTTTTGTTTCCCCACAAGTTTATTCTTAAATCAGTCATGGTACATAAATGACATCAGTATTTATGGGAAGAGTCCCATTAGCACCATTAAAAGTATTCTCCATTTTGCTCCCAGGTCCAAACAATATATTTGAAACCAGACAAAATCCTGGACAATACATAAGCATTTCAGATACCATAAATACTTTCAAATGCCCCATAGATCTAAAAGATGTTGGAGATTCAGAAACATGCACTTTAGTAGCACTAGAAAGATATTTTTCAAGAGAAAAATTATAAATATATATCACATCAGCTTGGAGGCGTCTGGATAACTTTTTCGATTTGTTGTTTTTTTCTAACGATTCTCATGCTTATCTCACAGAAAATGAGAAATATCTCATATGTATTTCCTCCATTTTCATACTGTCTTCAACATTACATCTAATTTATGTTTCTTTTGATGTATCTTAGCATACCAGCATGTTGCTTCTCTCCCAAAACATTAATGCATTAGTCCACAAACGTCTATATGTGTGCCAGTGCATATCTGACAGCAGTCACACACTTATATCACTGATCATGTGACAACTCACTTGAGCAGGAAAGTCTGAAAAGCATTTACTTACCACAAGGATTTTTGAAGTTGAATGTTTATTCTTGAAAGATTGGAAGACTCCCTTAAGAAGGGAACTAAATACTGTGCACATACACATATATATGATTTACTGTAACTGATGTGCCTCCTCCCTTGCCCTCAGCCTCCACACACCCCTGATATAAAGTTACCTTAAAACACATACTGTATTCAAAATATTTAAAAATACTTCAAAGTGAATTAAAGTTTACCAAATGCAATTTAACTGTCCTTTAAAGATTGAATTGCTCATCCATACAAAAGCCCTTTCTAAGGGAAGGCTCTGGAAACAGATGGGGTCACACACAGTGCCACACCTGCCTTCCTAGGAAGGAGAGGGAGTGTGACCAAAGACTCCAGATGACAGAACTCTGTGTTCTGTTTCTTATTCTTCTCTTTTGTTACCAATCGCCTCCTTCCTCAGCCTTGGGTTTTGCTAGGATGGACTTCATCTCACACTTTTTGTGGCTGAAATGGGAGAGGAGGACTCAGAAAATCCTAGCTCTTCTTCATTTGCTTCAAAAGCAATCAAAGCCTAAAATAGAAAGAAGATAGTATGCTTGCTGTCGCCTTTGCCTCAAGTGGACAGTTGGTAACTCTAGATCCTTCAGATTACATGATATTCAGTTCAATAAACTGTGCTCACCAAGAATCCTTCAACCCCTACTATATAGATTCCTTCAAAGACAAATCTCTCACACACACACACACACACACACACACACACACCTCCCCCAGAAAAATGGGGAGTTTTTGCCTGGGAAGACAGCACACTTGCATTACCAGTGAGAAGTTCTAGGTTAAAAAATCCATCAGTGTCATGAAAATAGTATGCAATTCAGTGGGAAAAGGGTGGGTGAATTGGCTCTTCCTGGGCTGATCACACATGGCTCCAGGTTGACTATTGATAAAGAACACAACTGAGTTCAATGTTCGTGTTAGATAGAAGTGTTATGGATCAGCTCCTGGAAACTTTTCTACCCCTAATCTGCCCAGATTGTTTGTTTTCAAATCGATGTACCACTCTTTTAGGCAGGTCTCCAGGAAGATCATCTGGAGATGAGTTTATTTCCAGCTTCCTCCCCTTGTAACAATGTCCAAGAAGAAACTGACCAAACCAAAGGGATTGTATTTGAAGCACCAACTACACCTTTTTCTGGGAATTGCCTATAAACGAAGAAACATTATTACGTTGCCCCAGCCCTGTGCTTTCATATGCTGTCTCTTCCAAGTTATACCATTTCAAAATTTCCCTAATTATTGTTTGAATTATTCCCACATGTATGTATAATGCTTATTTTTTTCAATAGTATTGGATTTTTTTTGTACCCAGACATGAGAGACACTTTTGGTGAATGTGAAGGTATTGTGGGCTGCCCAAGTGGAGACTGTCACCAAGCTCCTTGGCCCACTGAACAAGAACATGTCTTATCCCAATTCAGCTTCCTAATAAGATGGAGATAGAAATTCTTCATTGATTTTTACTTTTCCCAACTTTTATTCTTCCCAGTGCAGCAAATACATGGTCTACTTGGGTATTAAACTCCAATTAGACACTTTTTAAACATCTACTTATTCTCTGCTTTCAGGAATGAAAATAGTTGCCTCTGTAACCTGAACTGCAGGATATGTTTTTATGCCTTACCTGGAGCCAGTTTGTACTGGGAAGAATGTTTTCGTGTTTCTCTTAAGAAAGCTGTGTTAAATTAAATGGAATGCTCCTTTCCAAATGAATTTGCATACAAAATTTAATAATGGTGAATGGCATTCTATGGCATAAATGTATGGAAACATTGATATATGTTTCAATATCCTAGTATGATTCATTCTGCTTATATACAGTCATCTGTGTGTACTCATTCTCTTCATTGTTTCTGGCAGAAGATGTGCCTCTAGATCTAGAAGTAGGTGCAAATCATCAAGATAGATGTTAAAAATAAGTTAAACTGCCATGTTTCATGCTGTTCAATGTTTTGATCCTTTGAAAAGATGTCAAATGCAGGTTTAGACTGCATTTGTGTGAGGCCAACTTACTCGCCCATCTTGATTAGGACCATCATCAGAAGGGATACCCTGGACTGTGGAAAGCAATGGTTTTTCTTTCACATTAATCCTTGAACATGATGTCTCCCAGTCCAGTGAATGTTAAATTGAACATTGGTATTTAGGAGTATCAGAAAGACTTTCACATTCTACATAGTATTTCTTGCTGTCATGAAGATACTGAAATGTCCTATTAATCTTCGCTCAAGAAGGACTTCTCTATTCATTTTGCATCAATGAATCATTCATAAATTAAGACAGATTTTTCTTGCTATGCTTAAGTAAACTTGGATCTTGCCTATGTAGCTCTTAATTGCGAAGGTCTTCCTGGGTAGAGAGAAAGCCCTGTTTAGATCAAAGAGAGAGTATATAAGGGGAAACAAAGGGACTTGCTAAAATTTAAACTTAATTTTGAACATCTTATTTGCATCATAAAATCAGAAATACACTAAATCTTTGTGGGGATGTTAGATTGACTGTATTGATCAGCAAGAGACAAGTCTCTGAGACCCAGATTCTGGAGAGGAGTCCAGGAAAGGTCAGTCCAGGCAAGTGCCTCAAATGTCATAGGCACTTGGATCCCTCTGGGTGGGTCGCAGTAACATCACTTCACAAAGCTCACATAGAGAAAAGCAGTCAGTGGTAGACAGCACTGAGCGAGGATGCTTTGCCCCATGTTCCAATATCAGTCATGTGACTTCATGGGAACCATCTCAGCTAAATGAGCCCCAGGTAAATATTCTGTTTGCAAAAGGTGAATCCCAATTCTTTATTGATATGCTGGGAATAAATATCTATGTGAAGAGTTGTCTGCATTCACACTCAGAGCGTAACTGTGTGGGGTGGTGGGAGGAGAGTAACAGCTTCTCACCTGTTAAATTGGTTTTGTCAGATTTCTATGCTGTGATTGAGATATCTGGTTCAGAACAACATATCTGCCTTCAACTACCTCATCACACCACTGGCCTTCCTTGTCCCCACTGAAAGGCAATATTAAGCTGTCTGTTGTCCAGCCTTCACAGAAGAGTTGTCTAAAAGTTAAGCACTCCTCCGGTAATGCTTCTACTCAAGCTGGACTGATAGAAGCTTCATACTTGGGCTTACAAATTGCCTAAACTGGAGTGCGTTTTAAGGTTGTGCTCTTGGTTTCTAAGAATGAGACTCTAGCCTTGCTTACAGGACTCCAGTTAAGTTCAGTGTGTATGACATCACTCAGCATTTCCCATATGAGGCCCCACCAGCTTGATTTCCTTGAGAAATTAGCACAAGAAAAATACATTCGCTTCCCCTGAGGAACTAGCATGTTTCTTCTCATCTAATAATGAGAACTATGCAACTGACCATATCTCCCCTCTTTTGCTTTGGCTGCCAGGGGGCTAAGAGCCAAATTTAACTATGTTTGCAACAATGTGCGCCTATATGGGCCTGTGTATTTGCATCTTTTTATCACCTGCCTCTTTTTTTTCTTTCTTTTTTCCTTTCTTCGTTAATTCATTTGTTTTAGTCTTACCTTCATCAATTACTCTGAAAAAAGGCAGATTTATATATTAATAATAACCTAAAAAGTAGAAAATGTTCAGTAATTTTCAAAATAAAGATGGTTTTACTTAAGAATGATTATTGGCCTATTTCTAATGTCAGCTTTATGAATTCATATTAATCGAGTTGTATGTGATGTTTCTTTTAAAGTACTATATATTCACACTAAAACAAATGAAACAAAATAAAACATACTTTTGTCTTTGGGTTGATGTAAGTTTCAGAGATTTGGCAGTTCTACCTCTGAAAGACAAAACAGACTGGAAAACAAAACAAAAACTGACATAGAACAAACAATCTATGCATCTACTATCAGAGAATGACCTCTTTGGTTTAAAATGGAAAACGCGAGTTATTTAAATTAGCTGCACTTTGTTAATTTGCTGATAACATGAATGAAAGAAGACTGTTGGTTGAAAATCTAAAAAAAAAAAAATGGTAGGAATTCAGTCAGTGTAATGGCCTAGTTTCAAATACCACAAGACAGGTTTTGGGGGGTTTCTCCCCCATTGTCACTCCCTTATTTTCTGCTCTACCACTCTCTTACACAAAAACTTTTTTAAAAATTAGGTATCTTGATTTGCATAGGACTGCACAGGCCATCACGGTTATGTAATAAAAAGTGTGCACTATTAGTAAAACAAAAGTTTAACATGTTTGAGTTTTGAAGAACCTAAAGCTAGTTCCAAAACAAACTGGACCCTGTAGATTTTACAGAACTTTTACAGGTGGTAAAACTAAATGGCACAACAGATTGAGAGCCAGGGTTCTGGGAGAAGCTAAGCAGGACACAGAGACTGTGAAGGGAGACCAGCAGAGAGGGCTTCTGAGAGGGATTCTGCATTGATGGAAAAATAGAAAACAAAGCTGTTGGGTATCATCCTCTGGACATGCATGAGTGATCATATGATAGCAGTGTTTTCTTTCTGGTAATGGACTGTCCTCTTTTGCCCTTAAGAAGTTAAAGCTTCTCTTAAAGAGACTCTCTTATTGATATGCTGGG
This sequence comes from Ateles fusciceps, assembly GCA_036589455.1. Lineage (NCBI taxonomy): Eukaryota > Metazoa > Chordata > Mammalia > Primates > Atelidae > Ateles > Ateles fusciceps. Next base: position 8,888,289 of record JAZHEH010003329.1, on the reverse strand, counting down.
AATAAATTCCTATGAGAAGAGTTGTCTGCATTCACGCTCAGAGCCTAACTCTGTGAGGTGGTGGGGGAGAGTAACAGCTTCTCACCTGTTAAATTGGTTTTGGCAGATCCCTGTGCTATGGTTGAGATCTCTGGTTCAGGACAACATATCTGCCTTCAACTATCTCATCACACCACTGGCCTTCCATGTCCCCAGTGAAAAGGCAATATTAAGTCATCTGTTGTCCAGCCTTCACAAAAGAGTTGTCTAAAGGTTTAGCACTCCATTAATGCTCCTACTCAAGCTAGACCAACAGAAGCTTCATACTTGGGATTACAAATTGCCTAAACTAACTTAAACATAGAGGAGTAGACTGCCACATTGGAAAATGACTCCTGGTTTGGTTGAAAGAGCTGGAAGAAATGGAGAAGAGGAAGCATATGAAACTGTTCTAGAGGTTGTTTCAATCAAGCCGGAGATGTGTAACCTAGCACCTTGTTCACTATCCAGAAAGATGTGCTTATGGATCCATCAGACCTCATTTTTCTTTTCTTACATCTTTTGGAAAATTTGTTGCTTACAGTCATGGAACCCTGGGCATTTCCAAGCTCATCCATCACTGAGTTCAAGTCTGTAAAGCACAACTTAGATGTGTCTTGGATTCTTTGTTTTGTTACCCAAATGGGTGAGAATGGACTCACCCTGTGCTCTCTCCCACCACCACAGAGTCTCGTGCTATCCAGTAGCCTCCTCTTCTGCACAGGCCAGAGTACAATCTCACCAGCATACAAAAGGTGCTGCCAGGCTCCCAGAGGCAGGGATGTTATCCTTGTCATAGCTGGAAAAGAGCAAGTTGAGATTGGAACCATGAAGTGTTATTACAAGTCACCAAGTTCATGTGTAAGTAATGAAAGAATCACAGAATCTCCATTTAGTGACTAAGGCGAGTACCAAATTTCTCAGAATAGAGTGCATTTCATAGGAAACTGATAACCAGATCCTTCCACACCCAAGCAATTAAAATAAAATGACCTCCTTCCTGCTTCCCAGTTTCACACACCCTCACCCTCAATCAAACTGAAATTGAAAAAGTACTTGTATAAATTCTGGCTCCATAGCATTGAATCTCCTCTCCCAAATTCTGGGAACTTCTGGAAATGAAACACAGTGAATTCTTATACACAAATACATACAATAACCACAAGAACCCACTCCCACTATTGCTTCCCTAATATAGGGTCTAAGACTAGAATCAATGGATGTAGAAAAGCTGAACCTGTTGAGCATAATTTTAATAACAGATGCTATTTAATACATTTCTATGTACCCACCCATTTTTCTTTTCTTTCATGAACCTAAGAAAATTTCCAAATGAAAAACAGACTCATATATGAACAATGGACCCAATGAGGTTTGGAACAAATTTCTCTTCTTGTCTACAGCTTTGAGTCTTATTTGCATATATCTGTAAAACTAGAAAAGAATAAAATAGGATGAGGCAATCTAGATTATTTGAAATGTTTATAAAACAAACCCTTTTATGACAAATAATTTACAACACCCCTGGACCAGGGCACACATCGAACCCCATCTTCATCTGCCCATAATGTGAAACTGAACAATGGAACCACATCTGTTGAGTCTGCTGTGAGAGGGCTGCTCCCAGCATAGATTCATTTTACTGTCAGTGCTTAACTCAAACTGGCGTGGACACAGCAAACCATGATCAGTTGAGGACGCTGCCTCCCTATACATAATTCAGTGGACAGGTCCAGCGCTGGAGAGCTGAGAAACTGACACAGTGCAATGACTGTACATTATTAGTGCCCAGCCTGTCATCAGCCACCTCCAAGGTGAGGTTCAGCTCCTGAAGCCTCAAGAAGAGACATCCAAAAAACAGAACGAAGTTCTCCATGGGCTACAGTAAAATAACTGCTGCTGATCTCAAGACCAAAAGGTGTGGCTAAAGGTAGAGAAAGGATACAAGGTTCAATGTTCACCAAGACAAGAGGAGTAACCAAGGCTGGGGCACAGAAGTGATCTCTGAAGCAAACCCTCCAGTAAGTAACAAGGCCCATCTGTGGAGGGTTGTGGGTGAGCTGCTGCAGGATGTGGGCCAACTCTTCCTCCACGTGCCACCGAGACCCCACAGACCTGAGGGTGGAAGGCCCTTCCTCACAGGCACCTGTGGCGTGAGTGTCCAGAAGGCCTGCCTATAGCCAAGTGCATCCTGAGCAGCAGCTCCCAGAGACCCTGGTCCCACCCAGAAGCCCCTAGGGTTCTACTCTTATTCCAGTTCCTGCTCCAGCTGGCCCCATGAGGCCAACTCAGGGCACTGTGGGTGCCAGGAAGAGAAAGAACCTGTAATGGCAAAGATGTTTGTCCTGATTATCACTTAAAAGATAGTTCTGTAAACTCCACTGCTTCTTATTGTTCCAGAGCCTTTCTTGGCAAAAATCGTCATGTTAGAAGTGGCTTATCAGTCCTCATGTTACATGGTCTGTCCTCACCTTTCAAACTCTGGAACCACTGTGTTATACTCTGCTTATGATAAGGGATCACATTGATGAAATAAAGATTATTTCAAATTTACATGTGGTCTATATTTTAGAGGCCTATTCCAACTGATGCATTTTATTTATTTATTTATTTATTTATTTATTTATTTATTTATCTGGAGACAGATTGTTGCTCTATTGCCCAGCCTGGAGTGCAGTGGCACAATCACAGCCACTGCAACCTCGACCTCCCAGACTCAAGGGATCCTCTTGCTTAGCCTAGGCTGGTCTTGAACTCCTGGTCTCAAGCCATTCTTCCACCTCGGCTTCCCAAAGTGCTGGAATTACAGGCATGAGCCACTGCACCCAGCCTTCAACTGTTGTGTTTTAAATGGAACTTAGAAGCTTGATTTCCAGTTTCAGGCCCACATCCTATTGGGTCAGTTTTTATGTCTGGTCACGGCTTTTGTTTGTTTTCCACGTCTGCTTTAGTTCATCTGAGTTGACATTTATTTCTGTCCTTGAATGTTTTTTGAATAAATTGCAGAAAAGGTTTAAAGTATCTCTTAGTATTCTTAGTCCACAGGATAATCTGATAAAGCATATTATCCTGTGGTGTTAGTTTTTCCTGTTGGCTTTTGTCTGACTGATGCAGGAGGGGGGAGACTGCCCTGTGTCTGATAGAAACAAAAATGTCTAAAGTAACATTCTTTGGAGGTAAAAATCACCCGATTTATTCCTTTCTGGGTAGCAAAATAATGATGGCAACACGATGAGAGTCTATCACGAGGAGGCTTTTTAACTGGGAACTTTTCAGAATCAAGAAAGTTTGTTAAGTGTGTTTGTACTCAGACTCTGTTTTTTTTTAAAACATTTTAAATAGCTTTATTGAGATATAATTCACATCCCAAAGAATACATTCCTTTAAAGGGTACAATTCAATGGATGTTAGTATATTCTTGGAGCTGTGCATTCATCATTGCAATTAATTATAGAACATTTCATTTACTTAAAAAACCCCAGCACCCCTTCGCTATCACCCCAATTCTCCTATCTACCCCAGCCCTAAGCAAACATTAATCTCCTTTATGTATCCATAGATTTTCCTATCCTAGACATTTCATATAAATTGAATCATACAATACATGACCTTCTTTCACTTTACATAACACTGTCAAGGTTACATCCATGTGATATCAGTTTCTCATTTCTTTTATGGCCAAATAATATTCTGTTGTATAGATATACCACATTTTATGTATCTGTTCCTCAGTTGGTGGACGTTTGGATTGGTTTCCATGTTTTTGCCTCTTATATATAATGTTGCCATGAACATTCATGTACAAGTTTTTGTGTGAACATGTGTTTTCATTTTTCTTGGGCATATGCTTAGGAGTGGAATTGAGTCATGTGGTAACCCTATAACCATCTGAGGAACTTCCAGACTGTTTTTCAAAGTGGCTGCACCATTGTACATTCACCAGCAATCTACAAGGATTCCAGTTTTTCCACGTTTCTTTCAACGTTTTTTAAACATCTGGCTTTTTAATTAAAACTATCCTAGTGGATGTGAAGTGATATTTCATTATGGTTTTGATTTGTATTTCTCTCATGGCTGATAATATTGAGGACCTCTTTATGTATGTATTGGCCATTCATATATCTTTTTTTTTTTGGTATTATGCAAGTTCTGAAATACAGGTGCAGAACGTGCAGGTTTGTTACATAGGTATACATGTGCCATGGTGGTTTGCTGCACCCATAAACTCATCATCTACATTAGGTATTTCTCCTAATGCTATCCCTTCCCTATTCCCCTACCCCCTGACAGGCCCTGGAGTGTGATGTTTCGCTTCCTGTGATGCCTACTTCTGTCAGTTCATCAAACTCATTCTTTGACCAATTTAGTTTCCTTGATGGTGAGGAGTTGTGAACATAGAGCAGTGAAGTGCACTGGAAGGGATAAGCACAAGAGATATAAAAGGGATTTGTACAGAGACGACTCAGCGATTGAGAGCTAACTCTCAGGCTTCCTGGGTGACTTGTGGCACTGAATAACTCACAGTGAGAGTAAGAGTGAGAGTGTTTATTCATTAAAACACCACACATAATTTGCACTTCAGATTCTAAAAGTTAGGTTCTGAGACTGATCTTCAGTTGTTCTAAGAGGGTCATATCTAAAATGGGTATTTCCATTATTTTTTCTCTTTCAGGTTCTGTAGGTTGTTGTCACTACCACAGGCAGAGCTGTGTCTCATCAGGAACCTCACTTCTATTTGCAGCTCCCTCTGTATTTGCCTAGCAGTTGTTCCCAGTTTGTTTCAAGTATAAGGATTTTGTCATATGCTCTTTTTCTACCAGTTCCTTGTCAATTAATGTAACTATGTTTTTACATAAGTAATTCATGTTTACATGGAGAAATAAGAGACCTCATAGATGAGAAAATAAAGAAAACTCATTTATGAGTCCACCACGTAGAGAAAGATCTGGTTAACATTTTTTTTGGTATGGAACCATGCGGAAGTTTTATACTTATACACCTGTGAAATGTTTATGTGTTTATATAAAAGTGGTACATTTATATATGTTTATATATGTTTCTTTTTTACCTGGGTTTTCACTCAAAAATATGTTGTTATTTTTTTTCCATGTCAATAAATATACATCCCAAAGCCATTCTAAATGTCTGTACCATACCTATATGCCACAGTTAATTTAACCAGTTTCTTCCTAGATGACAGTTAATGTCCTTGTTTTTACAAAATAGTCATCATAGCTGTAAGGTCTGGGATTTGATTTTACCTTCCTTGCCAGCTAAAAAGTAAATCTGCTACTGTTTCATGGATATTGGTAGAAGACACAAGATGCTGGGTCAGAGACAAAGGGCTTTATTACTATAGTATGACAGGTAGCCTGAATATCAATATGTACACTGGTTCCCCTTGCTTCCAAACCCCACAAGTGTGATTCCATAGGCCCAGATGAATGCTTTTCACACAGTGGATTTGCATTGCAACTGAGGAATACTGAGCTTAGGGCATCTACTTCTACTTTGTAAACGGTAAGCAAGCCTGCTCTTTGTCTCAGTAGGAGACATTACCTCATCCTCCAAAATTTCTTGCTATAAGCACCAGCCTGGGAAATGGCCTTGGTAAAGCTTGGTAAAGGATGGTACATTCTTGCCATATCCAGCAAGGTGTGTAGTAACACAAGAGATTTATCTAGGGCTAGGGCTACCCCACAACAATAAGCATCCTTGCCTACATATCCTAAGGATAATTTCAAAGGAGTGAAGTTACTGGACTGAAGGGTTTGCACTGCTGTAGACTTTCTGTAAGACTTTCTAACTGTAATGTAATTACCAAATTGCCACCTAGAAACTTGCTCATGCAGGTTTGCTTTCTCACTTGTGTTCTGTAAAATGACTATTGCTTTTCACTTACTAACCCAGGAATAGCCTCTCTCATCTGAGCACTCAGATCCATGTTGGCATTCTCTGCTTTTCCGGAGATATGTCTCATTTGTATTAACAGGGAGGGTATTTTAGCAGAGCCGTTTCCTGATTGGTGTCAAGCTGAAAATAGATTGCTTGCCCCCAGGTTGGTGGAAATAGGAATGGTTAGAAATAACATTGCCTCTCCTCCTCTGCAGCAGGTCAAGTCTCTTCCTACTCATGAGGCCTAAGCCCCTGTTTTCTCATTTGATCTAACACTCTGGACAGGTGGTATGTTCTGTGTGTATGCTCATAGGTGAATTTTAATGACATTTTCAAGGCAGTCTGAAAAAAACAAAGCAATTCTTTGAATTGCTTTTGTGTAATAATAAAATTATTTGACATAAATCTTACTGAAAACAGATGTGGAAATATGCAATTCTTACTTTTTTACCATCCTTCCCTTGGGCCTTTTGGCTTATGCCAATCTGAATTTTGGTGTTGAAAGTTTCAGAGTCTCTCTTTTCCAGGTGTATTGTCTTTAATATATGGGAAAATCTAGGAGGAAAGACCCTGAGCAGTAGCTAACACTGTTAAAAGCAAGTCTGAACCATCAGAAAGCTAATTAAGTAGGAAAGGTTTGTCCTTGGGCCAAGGCCTCCCATGTGATAGGACTCTGGTGCGTTAAGTCCTGGCATGGCTAGATCCCGTGGGTTTGGGTATGAGACACTCTGTTCTAATCACAGACCTTTTCCTATCATTTTGGCATATTCATTTCTTTTTGATTTCTTCTTCTGTTAAATGAAACTACAAACATCCAACCTTCAATCGCAAAATCATTTCTAATAGCCCTTGTATTTCATTTATGTGTGTGACACCAAAACATATAACTCTAGACAGTATTTTTTCCTTCTAGAGCTCCTCTCTCATTCATCCCCCAGTAGTAGCTCTCCAGGATCTTACCCGTGCATTTCCTGGCATTGGAGGCAGATAAGTTGAAATTGATTATGTATTGGCTAATAGTGGTTGTTCATATTTAGCTGCTAATGGATTGCCTATGGTATTTACTTGAAGTCAATGAGTCCAGTATCTGCAGAGAAAGAATTCTGGCTACTGGATTCTAAAAATGGTTTATTTTGATTTATTTTTGTCCCCATACCAGGGACGTTGGAGGGAAAAGTCCATAGTGCCTAAAGAGCCACCTTCAAAGAAAAGTGACTCTATTTTTCTTTCTGATCTTGTGGTACTGTTCATATAGAGTGCCCTTTGAGTGACATCTACCCTACTATCAAAGCAGGAAGAATCAGCCATTATTATAGACTGAATGTTTATGTTCCCCAAAATTCAAATGTTGAAGTCATAACCCTCCAGTGTGACTATACTTGGAAACTGGACCTATGAGGATATGATAAAGGTTAAATAAGGTCAGAAGTGTGGGAGTGTAACGTGATAGGGCTGATGCCCTTATAGAAAGAGAAAAGGACGCCAGAGCTTACTCTCTCCATCATATGAAGACACAAAAAGAAGGTGACCATCCTCAAGTCAAGAAAAGAGCCCTCAGCAGAAACTAACCCACCAAATCTCGATCTAGGACTCCAGCATCCAGAACTGTGACAAAATACGTTTCTGTTGTTTAAGCCACACAGTCTATGATATTTTGTATGGTACCCTGAGATGACCAATACAGTCATATGGACATTCCAGAAACAGCCACCTAGAACTGGAAAGGTGGAAGTCCAATCACCTTTGACATGACATGTGACATGTGCCCAAGAGTAGCATTTCACCTTCACTGATTGGTACCAAATGAATCCTCTGAAATCTCTTATTGGGAAAGCACAAATGCTAAGTGAATTAAGGAAAGTAGATTATGTGTGCCAAGTTTTAGTTCTTATCTATGCTGAACATCTTTTTCATTTCTCTGTAAAATGTACGCAGATCCCAACTATCCAGATAGTCATCCGACTTTATAGGAAGTACTTGCTGTAAATCTGTTTTGAGATCTGTATTAAGGCTCTCTGAGGGTAAATAAATCTTAACTATCATGATATTCATCCACCTGGCATAGTAGGTGGTCAATAAACCTTTGTTATAGGCTAAGTGAATGAATAAATGAATGAAAGAATGAATCAGTAACAAATAGAATGTGAGGTGATTCTAGTGTCTGATCAATTTTGTAAATCATTCCACATATCTTCTGACTTTCCACAAACCTTCATTACCCATGGTTTTCTATATACTTCCTTTCAAGAAACCTAAAGAAGCCTAACCAAGATATCTTCATCCAGTTCTACATTATAAAGGAGGGAGGATTTGGAAGTAGAAATCTCAAGGATCATCCTCCGTGCAGGTACAGAGTGTTCCTTCAGATCTCTATATGACTTCCTTGGGCCCCATATCACAGCTAAGATGTTCAAATCATTTAAGTCTGTTTCATGATGTTCAAGAGGTGTGCAAGATGACATTCATTCTAAGTATAAGAAGCCACTTCTTCTGTTTGCAAATATCAGAATACCGAACTCACAGGAGCTTAAACTAATAGTTGTATTTTTTTTCTCTATATGATACAAATACTAGAGGTAGGCTGTCCTAGACTGATCCCTTGATTCAATGATCCTTCAGTTCTGTGGCTTTTAAAAAATGTTTTCCAGATGGTGGCTTCTCTTCCAGGCTTAACATCTGCTTTCTCATCAGTGAGAAATGGGAAGAGTATGCCTTTGCCTTTTTATTTTAAAACCCATCTTCTAGCCCACAGAGTTCTACCTATATCTTCTCAGCCAGAGTTTCATTGCATTGCCATCCTTAGATGCAAGAAAGAGAGGAAGGAAGAAGAACTGGGTTTAGAATGTGTGTTGAATGAACACACATATGCCAGTATCTTCTACACTTTCTTAAGTAAGAAGAGTAAGTTTTGGAGAATGTCAAACAAGACTTAGAAGTAAGAGTAGCTTCTGAGAGTTCAGCAAAAAGCATTATGGCTATGTCTTTCATAGTCCTGCCTTAACTAAGCTCCATGACCAAGTCTGTGTCATCTAGTTCCAATCTAAATGGCCAAACCAGGATCAGATATCCCTGCCACCCTTTGTGGATCAATCATGGCTAGGGGTCCTGTGAGCTGAGGCCAGCGTTGGATGTTTCAAACATGGGTTGTAAGGCCACTCAATGTACTAATAGCATTTTTCACAGAAGAGGAGTCATTGTGAACAAGGGAGCCTTGAGGTAGGTCTATTTACCCTTAGAGGAGGTGAGTAGATTGCAGGAAGAGTCTTCCACTATCACCTCCTGCTGCCCTCAATTGCTTCTAGATGTATTTTTAGAGACCCTGGAGAACAGAGTTCTTGTCTGAGCATCCAAAGACATGGGAGGTATCCCAGCTCTGAGCTACGACTTTGGGCAAACTATTCCTTAAATATCCATTGCCTCATCTGTTCAGTAAGAATAAAAATATCCATGGATTAAGTGTGAAATTGAAATAAGCACAATCTGACATGACTGAAGCCCTAGACTGATAGAAGGTGTGCTATGATTTGCATCTTAGAACAGTGCCAAGCTGTGACTTCTTTCCTAGCCACTGATAGGTTTCATAGCTCTCTGAATGTGACCTCACAAACATGGGCCATCAATATTTACAAGAAGAATTATTTTTCCTGCAATACCTCCTTCAATTTTTCCAGGCTTTTTGTCACCTCTCACCCAGCATGTTCTCTTACAATGAGTGACTGGGGGTGGGGGACGGAATATGTCTTCTGGAATCAGGAGCTGTGTCTCATGATCCCATTTGCAGTGAATGTGACTACAGAAGGCAAAACCTGAAATCCCCTCTTCTCACCGGAGGTCACACAGAGCCCAAAGGGTTAAAGCAACAGTCAAATGAGCTGCACACTACATCTCTAACAGGCTGTTCAATGAGATGGCTACTTGACCACACTACTTTCCATGAGGTAATTGTCCCACATGCGCCCTCTTTCCTTGGTAGAAGGTACATAACATATAAATAAATGATCAAGTTACAGAATGAACTCTGAATGACCAATTCTGGTTCAAGTAAAGGCCTTCCCCTACCCTATAGTCCCTGATGATAAATCTTTCAGCAATGGGCTGATCCCTTTCCGAAAACAGACTGTCTAGCAATGTTTTCACCTTCTGTACTTGTCAGGATGGAGTGAGTGTGAGAGGGAGACCTGAACACACACACAACCGCAGGCAAATGGCCTTGAATGGGTTTCCTCATTCAGGGCCATTTGGCTGATCCTCTGGCGGCTGCTGGGAGGGAGAGAAAAGGGAACAGGTTGCAATGTCAATAATAATAGCAAATGCAATAGACCATCTGCAAAAGGAAGCTGTTGATCTGACTTCCAGAGCATGCTGGCGACAAGGTTGAAAGGACAGGACAGAGCTCCTACTACTAAAATGAATGACAATGTCATTTTCCATTTCTTCATTCTCATAGTTTTCCCTTGGGGGTAGATTATTTAAAGTCTGTCGTGCATCTTTGCAAATTCGCAAAGCAACTTGTATGTGCTATCTCATTATACAGATATTCCAGGCCTGTTTGTATGCCATAGGAAAAGGGATATGAAGGAATTAGGGCTTCCATATTTCTCAAGGTATTCTTTGGTGACAAGTTGCATGGGGTTTCTAGGGGAGGGGGGGTACGAACAAGCTTAGAAAGTTGCTGCTCTGACCAGAAACGGAAACCACTCCCTCTCACAGGGAAGTTATTGTTGATAAACACCTTTCAGAGGCAGTCAGAGGATACAGAAATCGGATAAGGTTATTTTCCTTTGTCTTGTTTCTCTGGTTCCCTGGCATTTGCTTTTCCCTCCAAATAAATTAGAGCAAAACTGCATTAAAGTGACTGGTAAATCTCTACCTGTGCAGATCTTCTCTAAATGCCACCACTTCCTCCTCATGCTTCTGCCAGGAGGTTCTAGTCTTGGGTCTGGCTAATGTCTTTCTGTAATCCAAAGCCTGCCTCTGTGGCCTGATGGACCTGCCACTCGATCCTTAAACCTCGGCCATCTTGGGGCTGCGATTCAGGTTTTTCCTGTTCGCCATTGGCTCTCTGGTCTGTAACTCTCTTGAGTTATTGACAGGGTCTTGGATAGTCCCTGCTGTGTCTTTGTGTAAATTTCTAAAAGCTCTCAGCTCTTGGCAGTCTAAGCAGAAAAGCATCCCCCTGTGGATTGAGGTGGCTGGCACCTGCCCAGCCCTTGGAGTGCAGGCTGGTCCTCAGCCCTCACTTGCACCCCTCCGCCCAGCATGCAGACACATGCTGTGGGTGGGAGAATGGCAACACCTCTGTCGTTTCTCTTTGCCTCTGGCCAAAGTGTCACAGGGAAGTCAGCTCTGACGGCAAGTCAGGCAGCGGTTGCTCTCCGGGCTCTTTTGACTGCTGTGTCAGGCCACCACAATGTCCTGGCAAGGACAGCTTAACTCTTGCCAAGGGAACTTTCATTTATTCATTCAAACACTGACTGAACACCTTCCAAGTGCCAGGCAAGTGTAGGGTGCTGGGGCTATTGAGGGGGCACCAAGACAGATGTGATCCCTGTGCTCATGGGCCTCACAGTCTAAGTGTGGGACAGGCAAAAATATGTGAGCAGGCAGAGTAATTTCATAATGTGTGAGGGCTGAGGAAGTTATGACCAGACTGCTGAGAAAGAAAATAATAGAAAAGCAAGGGATGGATTTCAAATGGGGCATTTGTGGTGAGATCAAAACGATAAGGATAAGCCAAGGCCAAGAGCATGAGTGGTCCATCTGAAAAACAAAAGCAGCACGTGTCAAGGCCATGAGGCAGAAAAAGAATGACATACTCCAGGAACCGAGGGGGCACTGGAGCAGAGGGGATGAAGCTCGAGAAGGGAGGCACGAGTAAGGTCTTTGAAATGTGCACGACACAGGTTATTCAGGACTCACTGAGGCTTTCCAACTGCATTCTTGATGCAATGGAAGTCATTTGAAAGGCTTTAAGCAGGATATAACATGATTGGGTTTGAATTTTTGAAGATCACTTTGGCTGACAGCTCTAGTTGCTGTAATTTGCTTTATCTGCCTTGCTCAGCCCCATAATGTACCTTCCTGATTGGGAGTTGGTGCAAGGTTGATGCACCCCTACATTCACAGTCCCTGGCCCCCCACCCATGCCTTTTCCATCATGGCCCTATGCTTGTGCCTCCACAAAATACTGAGCCCCACATCTGTGAGGAGAGCTTCCTTAACTTGGTTTCCCCCTTAGCATTTCCCACCTTCCAAGCTTCAAGACATCCACAGGCTGACATTCTTGGGACACTTTTCCTACTCATATGAAACAAGTGGGGTTCCTGTTACTCTACTCTTTACCAAGACTCAAATGTGGGCCCAAGCTACCTGTGAACTTGACATAGTATACGTGTTAATCTAAAGACCAGAAATGCTGTTGCAAAATGTTTTACCTTTATGTAGGTACTAAAAACACATTTGCATTTTTCTCCAAGTGTTCTGGCTCTTACCAGACCACAGAAGGCCAGCAGCACGGTGGTCTGATGAGTGGATTGGAGTATGAGTCATCAACGGGTCTTCCTGGAGACACTGCAAAGGCCTGACTGCATCTGGTGAAACTTCATTTTGACGCAGGTGTTGGTGACATGGTCAAGTCATGTAGAAATGAGAGATTCAGTTGCTCCTTTCCTTTGTGGCCTGTCTACACAGCTTCATGAGGGGAAGGGAGGGAAAATTTCTGTCCCACTTCTCAGAGACATTTCAAGAAGAATAAATCCAAGCACCTGGAACCTGAAGTCAAGTCACTTTTTTTTTTAAATTCATTGGTATAAGGGAAATTTTGGAGACAAAAATGTACCCTAAAGAGGATACAAAGCTTTCTTTCTGGAAGTCTTTGGGGGAAAAGGGACTTTCAAAGGTGTAGTATAGTTGGTCTAGTGAAAAATCCTCAAGTATGGCTTCCAGATTCAAATCTCAATCCTACCACTTCCTAGGTGAGGATTACCACTTAGTCTGCTCAGGCTGCCATAATGAAATATCCTAGACTAGGTGACATAAACAACAATTTATTTTCTCACAGTTCTGGAGGTTAGCAAGTCCAAGATCAAAGTGCTGGCTAATTTAGTTCCCCAGTGAGCGACCTCTTCTGGCTTGCAGATGGCTTGCCAGCTTCCTGTGTCCTTACATGGAAGAGAGAGAGAGAGACAGAGAGAGAAGAAGCTCTCTGGTGTTTCATCCTGTAGGGGCACTAATCCCATCATGAAAGCCCCATCCTTATTACCTCATCTACCCCTAATTACCTCTCAAGGACCCTGTCTCCTAATACCATCAAATTATGGGTTAAGACTTTGATAGATAAGTTTTTGGGGGACACAAATATTCAGTCTATAGCATTGCATCCCTTTGCCCCCCCGAATTCATCCCCTTATTGCATACAAAATACATCCATTCCACCCTAATAGCCCCAAAAGTCTTAACTGATTTGCAATATTATCTCTAAAGTCCAAAGTCTCACCTCAGTATATATAAATCAGATACGGATGAGACTCAATATACACTTCATCCTGAGAAAAAACTTCTCTCCACTTGTGAACCTGTGAAACCAAACGAGTTGTATGTTTCCAAAATACAATGGTGGGACAGGCATAGGATAGACATTCCTATTCTAAAAGAGAAATATTGGAAGGAAGAAAGAGGTGAGTGGTCCCAAGCAAGTATAAAACTTAGGAAGGCAAATACCATTAATTTTTTTTTTAGATGGAGTCTCACTGTCACCCAGCCTGGAATGTAGTAGTGCAATCTCAGCTCACTACAACCTCTGCCTCCTGAGCTCAGGCAATCTTCCTACCTCAGCCTCCTGAGTAGCTGGGACCACAGGCATGCGCCACCAAGCTGGGCTAAGCTTTTGTATTTTCAGTGGATATGGCATGTCTCACCATGTTGCTCAGGCTGTTCTCAAACTTCTGAGCTCAAGCGATCCACCTGCCTTGGCCTCTCAAAGTACTGGGATTACAGGTGTGAGTCACTGAGACTGATCCCATTAGACTTTAAGGCTCAAGAATAATAATCCTCTTTGGTTTGCTCCTTCACCCTCCAGGCCCAGGGTGATGGCAAAATCTCCCCCACAGGTCAGCAGGGCAGCCTCATTCCTTTGACTGTCTGTGGTAGCTCTGCCCACACATGGCTCTACAGAGTCGTGGTCCAGCCATCTGAAACTTACATGGAGGCAGCCTTGCACTCCTGGCCTGTGCACTCTGGACCAGTGATAGGATTGGCAGCCCTGATGAATTCTGAATTGTGGCTCTGGATTCCTCTTTTCCTTTTCTTGAAAGATAGCACATGTGTGCAACTAGATAGTTTCATGATTCCATCAGGTAAAATCCAAAAAGTCTGACAGACTTGCTGCATTTTATCATGTCTTTTATGTCCCTTTTAGTTCACACTGGCAGTGTCTCTGCTGGTATAATCTCATCTCTATTCCTGGCTTCTGTTAAGATGGCTAATTAAATGGAGAAATTGCATGCATGATCTCTATTAAATGGTTGATCATTCATACTCATAGTGTTCTTTTCAGAACAAGTTTTCTTTTCTTTTCTTTCTTTTTGCAATATGGAGGATCTGAGAAATTTTCAGACCTTTAAGTTCTGGTTCTTTCTTGCTTAACAATTCCTTCTTCAATTTATCTCTTTCTTCACATTTTGCTATAAACAGGAGGAACCAAGTCACTCCTTCGACACCTGTATTGGAAATCTCCTCAGCTAAATATCCAATTTTATCACTCACGAGTTCCACCTTCCACAAAACATTAGAACACAAACACAAGCCAACAAGGTTCTTTGCCACTTCATGACAAAGACTGCCTTCCTCCAGCTTCCAATAACATGTTCCTCATTTCCATCTAAGACCTCACCAGAATCTGTGCTAATGTCCATATTTCTAGCATACATCTCAAAGCTCTTTCAGACTCTATTCATTACCCAGCTCCAAAGTTACTCCATATGTTTAGGCATTTGTTACAGAAGCACCACACTTTTGTTTGACCAAATGTCTGGGTATCTTGTCACCCAGTCAAGTTGACACATAAAATTAACCATTATAGCATCATGTCATATCCAAGATTATCATCTTTATTACTTCCTTCATCTATAAAGCAGGGATAATAATAAAATCAACCTCATAGAGTTGCTTTGAAGAGTCATCTTTTCAATGCATATAAAGCACTTAGCAGTGCCTGGCTGACAATGAGGACTCAGTACATAATGTCTATTATTATTGCCACTAGGTTGTACACATCACCAAATAAAAAGTCTACAGTGAACTTTAGAATGTTCATAAATGAGTTCAATTCACCGCTGATTATTCATAATGCTGTAATGCCGGGTGTCTTAGTCTTGAACATATTATCCCAGAACAATGTGATCTGGCATTGTATCTGTTGAAACTAAAAACCCTTACTGGGCTTTGAGGGTTGGACTTTGTGTAAAGTAGTGAGTAATGCTAACTGCATTAGAACCACCTTCTAACTTTTAAAAAATAGAGATTCTTAGGTTCCACATAAAACTTAGTATAGCAGCACCTCTTTTTTTTTGTTGTTGAGATAGAATCTATGTCACCCAGGCTGGAGTGCAGTGGCATGATCTCGGCTCGCTGCAGCCTTGACCTCTCAGACATTGATCCTCCCACCTCAGCTTCCTGAGTATCTGGAGCTACAGGCATGTACCACCACGCCCAGCTAATTTTTTTGTATTTTTAGTCGAGACAATGTTTTTCCATGTTGCTCAGGCTGGTCTCAAGCTCCCAGGCTCAAGCAATCTGCCCACCTCAGCCTCCCAAAGTGCTGGGATTATGGGCATGAGCTGCCATGTCTGGCCTAGTAGCACCTGTTGACCAAGGAGCCCAGGGCTCCGCACTTTTAGCAAGAACCCTAGGACATTCTTAGGTACATTATATGTCGAGAACCACTGTCAGTGGAACTTGGAACAGGCCGCTCATTCATTAATTTCATCCCTTTGCTTTAGTAATGCACAGAGAGTCGACTGTGTTTTAATATTATTGTCCTGTTTGAGTTTTTGTTAGTGTTTTATCCTTCTTGTGTTCCTCAAGTTGTAGATCATGATCCTTCAGGGTGGGGTTCAGGACAGTTTTCTATGCTGGTTGGTCTTGTGGTCCAAGGCCTCCTCACCCCATGCTTGTTTACTGCTACTGAACACATCATTCACAGACAGTCCTGCCGACTCCCTCCTGATTTATCCTGTATTGTATTACTTTCTTTCCCTCCCCTTCTTGGTGATTTAAGAAGCTGTTTTTATTGTTCCTAGAGCCAACACATCTGTCATATATTTTCCTCCAACTTAAAAACACTGGAAAATCACTGGCTACTTAGCACAAAGTCCTGCCGGCACTGGGTGATGGTTCCTTCTGTAATTGGTGCTCTCTTAGTGAGGCTGGACTTTCTAGGCTTCTGTTCTCCCACTCCTTTCCTGCCATTTAGCCCAGGCCCTTTAAACTCAGAGGAGACAGAGAGGCTTCTCAGCCTAGTTTTGTGTACATAATTGCTTCATTTTGTGAATTAAACAGTGTGGTTTATCCACAATTTCCCATTTAAAAAAATCTATGCTCTGTCTATGAACATAGAAAATTGAGCCATGGTTGTAACTGAGAAAGTGATACATCACAAAGTATGTTAGCAATGGAGAAACAAGGACTGGATTGGAAATGACTGGTCTGCCTCTACTACGATCATATTAATGGTGAATTTCTTGCTAATCAGAAGTTGCAGAAATCAATTTTGTCTATCCTAAAAAAAAAAGAATTTTTTGGAGGATGTTGGAGAGTTCCCAGAAACATCAGGCCTGACTTGCATGTAGGAACCAAGGGAGCCGCTGTAGCTGGATCCTCTGGCAGAATGCAGGTAGGTGAGGGGTAGGGCCATGTCACTTCCAGGTTCAGAGTCCCAGTGGAAGCTTGGATTGGATGGGTTCCACCAGGTAACCACTCTCTCACTGCCAGAACCCTCCCATTTCGGCCTCCGTAATGAAAGGTGGGCCTTCCTCCTCTCCATCAGAGTTCCTCCCAAATACAAAGACTTGGTTGTTTTTTAGCCTCAAATAACAAAAGTCCACTCCAAACATGATTCACATTCCCTGTATTTCTACTGCAATAATAATAATATCTGTCAATTATTGAGGATTCATACTTTTCCAGGCATTCTGCTAGGTGTTCCTAACATAGAAACTTTAATCCTAACTGAAACCCTCTAAAGAAGATAGCAATGGATATTTTTTTGCAGGCAAAAAATTTGAGGCTCAAAGAGGTTAAATGACTTTCCTATAGCCATACAGGTGCTGAGTGATGAAGTCAAACTGTTTGGTCCCCTGGAACTGATGGCTTGTCTACTCTGCTGTGCTGCCACTTTACGTATTATCTTCCCCTCATTTTTTTCCTATATTCTAGTAAGTTGGGCAGATGAGACTTGTTTTTTAGCTATTACATCCACATCTGAGTAATGAAAGATACTAACAGCAGTTCCTCTAAGACTCCTTCCATCTGTGACGTTCTAGGTTGCTATAACTGTATTCTGACAGCTCCCATTTTACAGTGGCATTGAGTGTATAATTTCAGAACAGATTAGGACAATGTTGGTGGAAACATTATTGCTATCAAGTGTGATGCTGTTTCTTTTGGTATCATGCAGCCTTGCTTCCCTGTAAGACTGTACTTCTCCTACCAAGTTAGGTCCTTGAAATCTGTTAGGAAACTAAATGCAGGCCTGTGTTCCTGTAGAAGTGGCTGCCAAACATACAATTTCTGCTGTCTGGTTGGTGACTTGCTGATCAACCTTTGTTCTTCTAAATGAATACATCTCAGCATAGACTCAAGGGAGCATTTTCAAAGAGCAAAGTGTATGTGTTCACCATTTTTATGTGGACAGGGTGGCTAATCAAGTAATAACTCTTGATGTTCTCTTGGGTGTATGTGGTTTTAACTAGAAGCTAAAACCTACTTGGATGCTTTTGCAGAACCATATCCCTGGCTTCAGTCTGGAACTTGATACAATTGCAAATTGAAATTGCAAATTGTATCAGGGCTTTAAAAGGCCTGAGTTCTGGGCTTGTTCCTTTCTAGTGAGGAGCAGCTTGTGATTCATTTATTCAATTGCGCTGTAAATGGGCATTTATGGAGCACCTGCTTGGGGCTTGGGGTTGTCTCAGCGTTGAGCTTTCATTACAAAAAGGACGAGTCCTTGGGAGATAGACATCAAAACAAATAATGAAAATGCTCATGATGGAAATGACATGATTTGAGTGCCTGGAGAATGCACTAAATAAGCAGGAAGAAGGGAGCCACTAGGTGTTGGGGAGTAAATGTGGGGGGAGAAAGTCTCAGAAGAAGTTATATTTGAGTGTAGTATTGCTGACAGCAATTTTACCTGGAAGATAAGGAGAAGTGTGTTTGAAGGCTGAAGAATAAAACCTGGCATGTTTTGGGATATCAGGATTCCTCCCAATCATCCATTGCTAACACAGGACTATTGTGAATTACACAGAAGGAGAATTTTTAAAGGGGCAAAAATAGGCCCTAACATGAATAGTACTGTACATAATGCAGAAGCATTTGGATTAGTTAACAGGGAACTGTTGAAGGTTTTCACTAGAAAGTGATACAATCAGATCTGTATTTTAGAAAGATCACTCTGTGGACAGAAGGATTAGGGCTAATAGGGAAAAACAGCCCTTTGGGTAGTAAAATTAGAGTTTTGGTAAGAATTAAGAATTCATATAAGAATGTGAAGACCCATGGTTTTTCAGCCCCTTTAAAAAAATAAAGAAGGCTATGAGGCTTAGATATGAAAATGTGTGGAAATCTCATTAGGAAATAATTATAGTGGTTATTTTCTTTTACTAGCCTGAAATGTTTCTAAAAAGACAGTAGGCCAGTACTGTATGCTTTGCCTTTTTGTAGCCTAAATTTTATACAACATGAGCCAAATTTTGTCCTCTAGTCCTTAAAGTGATTACCAACAGAATCCTCAGTTATGGTGAGTTAATATATTATTAAGAACACTATTTCTTATTTGAAAGTTTTCACAATGGTCCTCTTGCCAGTGAAAATGCTTAATGTTCAATGATTTATTTAAGAACCACCTTTCAAACATGTATCATGTGTCATTGAGCGAAATCAGAAGACGTGAATGTGGACTTCTGTAAGACATGTCAAAATGAATGAGTTTCAGTGAGCTGTTCTATTTCTTGTACAAGCCAGAGAAAAAAAACAATAAGCAAGTCTTCCGTGTCGAGATGGGGAAATATGAAAACCATCCCAGGCTACTCCACTCATCACCATGGTTTCATCATCTATTACACAGTAAAACAAACATAGCCACTGACTATAACCCTTAATGAGCATATGTGACTCCGATAATATTTGTTGGGTTTATTTGTTTGAGGCCAACTGAAATGAAAAGAAAACAGTGCGGCACTGGGTCATTACTCTCTTCTGACGTGTGCTGTAATTCTAAGGAAAACATTAGTAGCCTATTTTTAGCAAATACCTCCATCCACTGAAGAGATAATGGCCCAAGGAGTAATCTCTGAGATGGAAAACAGAAATTCCCAGAATTAAACTGTCTTGCTCATCTGTTCTATGGCCATAGGAAATCTATCAGCACTGTCATTTCTCATCAACAACGAGGAATGTTTTACATCAGACCATTATGCAATTCTCCCCAACTATGCTGCCTTTCACCTTCATCTCTGCTAAGTCAGGATCCCCCAGCCAAAGGAAATAAAAACATCTCATGTCCTCCAGAAATTCTCTCCCCATCAACCCCTTTGTCCACAAATGTTATCACTTGCACCTTATATTATTTGTACTTACATCATCTGTATATTCTATGTTTTTCCTTTATTCAAAAAAATCTATTGAAAAACTCATACAAAAATGTTAAAGGCAAGACATTGTTCTACTTCCCACAATGATGGTGTCTGGGGGAGGTAGAGCTAGACGAAGAAGGTAGCGTTTGTTCCCTAGAGGAGTAAATAACCCAGTAGGAGAGATAAGGACCATGAACAGGGTCAAAAAGTGGCCCTCAATATTGTTTCACCTCAGGGTCTGAGAGGGATGCCATTCCCTGCCACCAGTCCTCAGGGTCTGAGAGGGATGCCACTCCCTGCCACCAGTCCCAGGGACTCATAAGAGATGGAAAAAGGTATGTGGACATGATGAGGGGACCACAATCCAGGCTGGTGGGTGGAGGAGAGGAGGATGTGGAAAATGGTTTGAAAATGATCAGAAGACACTGGTGGTTCAAAGCAGGATTTTTGAGGATATGGATTACAATGTGGTACCTTCCACTATCTGTGTGATTCTTGATGATTTATCTAATTTTTTAGAATTTAATAAGATCCGTGTTACATATACTCCCACCCTTTCTTCTGGTGGAGAATCATTGTGTTAAATTGTAAAAATGTCCCCCATGGAAAATACTATGTATGCTGGAGGTTCAGAAGAAAAGGAATTCTATAACTTTGGAGGAAGGGTTCAGAGACAGCTTTGTGAAAGAGATGCCGTTACATCTGGGTTTTAACGGTTAATTATGATTTGAGAAAGCAATGATGAAGGAGACAGAAACCGTCCAACCATGAGCCAAATGACAAATGGAGTAAACAGAGAGTATTTGCATATTCCTTTCTTGGTATTTCAACATGAATTTCAGGCATTTGTTGATATTCCCACCAGAAACTGTAAGCTTCTTAAAGCAGGAACTGTTATTTTTCATTTTATTTATTATATATCTGCACAGAGAGACCAGTGGAAATAAATACCTTGTTGATGATCTGGATCATGTGAGGTCATTCTTAAATCATAGAGATTGATTGACACACCGTGAAACTTGTTCTCTTTCTCTCTCTTTCAAAGGGATAGGGAGGCTTGGAGATGGAGGGATGGATCCAGGGAGTGGGATGAAACCTTCTCATTTCCAGATGGATGGTTTCACTTGTGTGAGCTCCCATCGATTCTCCCCCCACCGAGCATGACATATGTAATAGGCTCTCCAAAGTCAAGTAGTTAGGGTTTATTCATCTTTTGTAATTCTTCAGTAAATGGTAAAGTCTTTAATTTTTTAAATTTTAATTTAATATTAAAATTTTGCAAACATGTTTTCAGCTAAGCAAAGAGGCGACTAGATGAAGATGTTTAGTTTAAATGTATATAGAAGTGTTAAAGGCCAAGAGGACCCACAGGAATTGGTGGGTGGAGATAAGACTTTATGGTACAGGCAGCTCCAGGGAAAGGAAGTTGGGCTCCTTGGCTTATCCCTCCTCCCCAGGAGCAGATTCTCCTTCTAATGCTACCAGGTTCTGCGGTCCATTTTTTTTTAAGGTGTATGTTCTTCTGCTTGAAGGAATCTTTTGTAGATTGGCATAAACTATTGAGATAATGCCACAAGAAGGTGTTCGAGAAAACTGAGTTTAGAGGCTGCTGTACAGCTGTGTCGGTCTTAAAATGTAGATCCTGATGTTGAGGATAATAATAATGCTACAGAAAACAGTGTGCGTTTAAAAAATATGCTTTAAATATGTGCTCTACCTGTGATTTATGATTATTATAAAGAAAAAAATCAAAGTATTGAGAAAAGCATTAAGGATAAACTAAAGAGCTCCTATAAACTTATTATTTTAGCACTCTTATATACTCGATTTTATAGATAGATTCTTGGGAAAGAAGACATAAGAGAATGCTGAAATTCCTATTTTGTGACTTGATTTTTTTCCAGTTAATGTATGACTTTGTCAGTAAATATATTTCTAGCATATTCTTAATTTTTATAGTTTTTGTTTGTTTGCCTTCTTCTCAGTACATAGGCAGGTTTGATTCCAGACCACAACAATAAAGCAAATCTCATAATAAAGCAAGTCACACAAATTTTTGGGTTTTTCAGTGCAAATAAAAGTGATGTTTACACTATACTGTAGTATATTAATTATGCAATAGCATTATGTATAGAAAACAATGTACAGACCTTAATTAAACATACTTTATTGCTAAAAAAAAAAGCTCCTAATCATTTGAACTTTCAGCAAATTGTAACCTGTTTGCAGGTGGAGGATATTTCCTCAGTGCTGATGGCTGCTGATTGACTGGTGTCGTGGTTGTTGAAGATTGAAGTGACTGTGGCAATTTCTCAAAATCGACAACAATGAAGTTTGCTGAATCAACTGACTCTTCCTGTCACAACAGATTTCTCTGTAACGTGCGATACTGTTTGATAGCATTTTACTCACAGTAGAACTTCTTTCAAAATTGGAATCAATCCTCTCAAATTCTACCACTGCTTTATCAACTTAGTTTATGTAGTATTCTAAATCATTTTTGTCATTTCAACTTATATAATATTCTAAATTTCTCTTTGTCATTTCAACAATGTTCACAGCATCCTCATCAGCAGTAGATTCCATCACAAGAAACCACTTTCATCGCTCATCTGTAAGAAGTAACTCCTCGACTGACATGGTGGCTCACACCTGTAATCCCAGAACTTTGGGAGGCCAATGTGAGCTGACCACCTGAGGTAAGGAGTTCGAGATCAGCCTGGCCAACATAGTGAAACCCCACCTCTACTACAAAAAAAAAAAAAAAAAAAAAAAAAAAAAGTTAGCCAGGTGTGGTGGCGTGGGCCTGTAATTCCAGCTACTTGGGAGACTGAGACAGAAGAATCACTGGAACCTGGGAGAAGAGGTTGTAGTGTGCTGAGATCATGCCATTGCACTCCAGCCTAGGTGACAGAGTAAGATTCTATCTCAAAAACGAAACAAAACAAAACAAACAAACAAAACACAAAAGAAGAAGCAACTCCTCGTTCGTTCAAGTGTTACGAGATTGCAGAAATTCAGTCGCTTCTTCAGGCTACATTTCAAATTCTAGTTCTCTTGCTATTTCCACCACATCTGTGATTACTTTTTTTTTTTTTTCTTGAGACAGAGTCTTGCTCTGTTGCCCAGGCTGGAGTACAATAGTGTGATCTTGGCTCATTGCTCATTGCAACCTCCACTTCCTGAGTTCAAGCAGTTCTCCTGCTTCAGCCTCCCAAGTAGCTGGGATTACAGTTGTGCACCACAATTCCTGGCTAAGTTTTTGTATTTTTAGGAGAGATGGGGTTTCACCATGTTGGCCAGGCTGGTGTTGAACTCCTGACCTTATAATCTTCCCACCTCGGCCTCCCAAAGTTCTAGGATTACAGGTGTGTGCCACCGGCCCTGGCCCATTGTTACTTTCTCTACTGAAGTCTTGAACCCCTCCGAAGTCATTCATGAGCATTGGAATCAACTTCTTCCAAACTGCTGTTATTGTTGATACTTTGACCTTATCCCATTAATTGCAAATGTTCTTGATGGCATCAAGAATGGCGAATCCTTTCCAGAAGGTTATTAATGTACTTTGCCCAAATCCATCAGAGGAACCAAGCCCTATGGCAGCTACAGTCTTACAAAATCATCTTCTTAAAATAATAAAACTTGGAAGTTGAAATGACTTCTTGATCCATGAGCTGTAGAATGCATGTTGTGTTAGCAGGCACAAAAACAACATTAATCGCCTCACACATCTCCATTAGAGCTTTTGGTTGACCAGGTGCATTGTTATGAGCAGTAATATTTTATTAGTTTGCTGCTAAAGTAATTGCAGTTCCGCAAATACTTTTGCACCAAGCTAATAAAAGGAATCTCTTTTTTTTTCCTGAGTAGTTGGTCTCAACAGTGGGCTTAAAATATTCAAGAAACTATGTTGTAAACAAATGTGCTGTCATCCAGGCTTTGTTGTTGCATTTATAGAGTACAAGCAGAGTATCTTTAGCATAAGTTTTAAGGACTCTAGGATTTTCAAAATAGTAATGAGCATTGGCTTCAACTTAAAGTCATCAGCTGCATTAGCCCCTAACAAGAGAGTTGGCCTGTCATTTGAAGCTTTAAAGCTAGACATTGACTTCTCTCTAGCTATAAAAGTCCTAGATGGCAGCTTCTTCCAATAGAAGGATGTTTAATCTACACAGCAAATTTGTTTAGTGCAGTTACCTTCATCAATTTTCTTAGCTAGATGTTCTAGATAACTTGTTGAGGCTACTCCATCAGCACTTGCTGCTTTAACTTTCACTTTATGTTGAGAGAGCTTCTTTCTCAAACTTCATGAACCAACCCAACCTGTGCTAGCTTCTAATTTTTTTTCTATAGCTTCCTCATTTCTCAGCTTGCACAGAAGTGAAGAGAGTTAGGGTCTCGCTGTGGATTAGGCTTTAACTTAAGGGAATGTTGTGGCTGGCTTGGTCTTCTATCCAGACCACTCACACTTTCTCCATATCAGCAATAAGGCTGTTCTGCTTTTCTTATTCCTTTCCTTTTGCATTCACAACTTGACATACCACTTTGTGCAAGAGGCCTAGCTTTTGGCCTGTTTCAGCCTTCAACATATCTTCCTCACTAAGCTTAATCATTTCTAGCATTTGATTTAAAGTAAGAGATGTGAAACTCTTCCTTTCATTTGAACAATTAAAGGCCATTGTAGCGTTACTAATTAGCTTAATTTCAATATTGTGGTGTCTCGAAGGAAAAGAGGAGGCCCGAGGAGAGGAAGAGAGTTGAGGAAGGGTCTGGTGAAGCAGTCAGAGCAATCTCAACATTTATTAATTAGATGTGCCATTTCACTGTTCATTGCACCCTAAAACAATTATAATAGTAACATCAAATCACCATAAAATATATAATAATAATTTGAAAAGTTGGAAATATTTTGAGAATTACCAAAATGTGACACAGAGATGTGAAGTGAGTGCAGGCTGTTGGAAAAATGGCACTAATAGACTTGTTGGACACAGAGTTGCCACAAGCCTTCAATCTGTAGAAAATGCAATGTCTTCGAAATGCAGTAAAATGAAGCACAATAAAATGAAGTATGCCTCCACATTCTCACTTCATCTACTGTATCCTGATTTGTTTAGGGTGAGGCAGGCAGAAGGAAATTTACTTCCTCCCGCTTAGCCATGTGATTGGTGAGAAGACCCACCTACAGCTCCAGGAATGCCCCCAAATTGGTTTAAGTGTTTCAGTATTTTCACTTTCAGCTCCTGTGACTGGGAAAGAATGGTCATGAAACAATTTGGCCCAATAAATGATAATAAATCCAGAACAAGCAGATATCAGAAGAGCCTTTTCCTTTTCTGCATGGTGTTTGAAGATGGAAGCTGAGTTTTCTGAACTATTTTGTGGCAAGAACATTGTTGAGTGGAACTCCTAACTGCCAGAGAAAGTGTTTCCAAAAAGGGGTCCCAATCTATACCCCAAGAGAGAACCGAATTCTTTCTTGGCACAAGAAAGAATTCAAGATGAGTCCATAAAGTGAAAGTAAGTTTATTGAGAAAGTAAAGGAATAAAAAATGGCTACTCCATAGGCAGAGCAGCCCCGAGGGCTGCTGATGGCTATGTTATGGTTATTTCTTGATTATATGCTAAACAAGGGGGTGGCTTATTCATGAATTTTCCAGGAAAGGGGTGGCCAATTCCCAGAAGTGAGGGTTCCTCTGCTTTTTAGACCATATAGGGTAACTTCCAGATATTGCCATGGCATTTGTAAACTGTCATGACACTGGCAGAAATGTCTTTTAGCATGCTAATGCATTATAATTAGCATATAAAGAGCAGTCCAGGACAACCAGAGGTCACTTTCAAGGCCATCTTGGTTTTGGTGGGTTTGGGCCAGCTTCTTTACCACAAACTGTTTTATCAGCAAGGTCTTTATGACCTGTATTTTGTGCTGATCCCCTATCTCGTTTTGTGATTAAGAATACCTTAACCTCCTGGAAACAGTCCAGTGTAGGTCTCGCCTTATTTTACCCAGCCCCTATTCAAGATGGAGTCGCCCTGGTTCAACCACCTCTGACAAAAGGATTCCTGTTGTGAGTATATGGGATCTGTGAAAACTGCTTCCCCATATTCTGCAAAGGGTTTTTCAAGGAAAAATGGGCCATAGGAGCTTTGTATGGAGTAGTTCTGGTTGTAATGGGAAGAGATTTGGCTTTGGAGTGAGCCAAGCCTAGCCTCAAATTCCAGGCACAGCCACACCTAGCAGTAATTCTTCCCTAGGTGAGTTGTTCTCTCTTTGGACTTCAGTTTCAATACCTGTAACATGGGGACAACAAAACATGTCTATGAACTGTTGTGAGAATTTAAGGCATATATGCAAGAGCAAGAGTGTTGTGAGGTTTGAGCATTGTGAGAGAGGCGGGCAGACACAGACATAGTTATGGGGGCAGGGGATAGGTAAGAATAAAGGAGGAATCATGGCACAGAACTCCTCAAATGCAGGCTGGAGGGAAATAGGTTATCTGGCATAGGCTTCTCAACCTTGGATATGTGGACAAATCACCTGGGGATCTTTCTAAAATGCAGATTCTGATTCAGGAGTTCTTACATGAGGCCTGAGTTTCTGTTTCTAACTAGCCCCCACCTCCTGGTGATACGGATCTTCTGGTTTGTGGACCACTTGGGTCACAATGCTCTAGTGGACCTCATCACCTTTATTTTCATTCCCAAGAAGTCTTTATACTACCCACTAAATGGCAAAGCTCTTTCAGGGCAATCCTAGATGTGCTCAGTGTTCTGTGCACTGTGTCTGCTCACTCTATGGAGGAAGAGAGCTCAATTATGGGAGATAAAGGAGATGCCCCAGTGCTGTCTGCTTATCCTGCAGAGCTGAATGGGAGAGGCTTACAAATGGAGCTGAGCTCAAAAGTCAGGAAGCATTGGTAGAATCCTGGCCATGGCCTGGGTGGAGAGCTTCTCAGAGGGAAGATGGGAAATGAAAGGCTCTCTGTGTCACTGGTTCCCTTCATTGTTGGGTGTTCACTTCTTGCTGCACAGGAAGCAGCTTCATCTGCAGTTTCCTTCATGAGTCTAGGGAGAGCAAATTACTCCTTGATAGGAGGTAGGTAAGAAGGTGACTTGTTTCCCATTGGCAAGCATTTTATACATGGCCAGAATCCAATCCCAGGGGGTGTGCATCTTTGAGACTGAAAAGCAATAGATCTGAAGTTGGAAGAACTGAATGGTGCTCAGAGCTGGAAAATGACCTGTTCAGTTCCTTGGACAGGTTATCTAACCTCCCCTGAAACTCAACTTTTTAATCTGTAAAATGATAATTATCGAATAGTGCAAGTTTTCTAGTAACGCTATTATCAGGAACAAGTGAAAAAAATATACGTAAGAACTTTGAAAAACAAGCAAATAAAACATTATTCAACTGTAAAGGATTGTAGAGACAAGAGTTGTAAGGCAGCTTAGCTACCAAATTACCCAGCTGTAAAATTATGTCTATGGCACTAGAACCCAGTAAGGTGGGCCTTAAGTATATCTGAGGAAGGGGCAATGCAGAGAGGAAGGTGACAAGCTGCTCTGGAAATCTATCATGTCCTCTGTGCACCATGCTGTCTCACATCCTGTGATCACCTCTGTCCCCAAGGATGCAATGCAGATCAGGACATGACAGCCAGAGCATGACCCCAAATGATAGACCCCATGGCCCCTTGAAGGTGTCCAGTGGGTATTCAGTTTGAAGGCAAAGAGATCTCCCTGAGCTAATAAACCACATCTGAGCAAAAGGATGGAGTTCAGTTTCTTCATATCATTAAAACTAGATTGAGATTACCCCCAAAATCTAATGTACAGATGGAAAAGAACAAAGAAGATATCCACATCCCTCTTCTCTAAAAGAGTTATGCCCCATTTTGGAAACCTGTCAGCTTCCTAATGTTCTTTTCTGACTCCTTGATCTGAATTAAAAAGTCCCATGCTCCAAGTCTAAAGAGATCGAAGCACATGCTGTGGATTGGTTTCTTGACATTTTAAAGAAACAGGAAAAGCTCAGAAACCACCTGGCATCCAAACCAGCAAATGCAGGGCCTGGCCAGAGAAGGTACAGAAGACCAGAAATTTTCCTTGTGGGTTAGTCCATGCAGTCTGTTAGAGTTTGGATGTTTGTCCCTTCTAAACCTCATGTTGAGATGTGCGATTCCCAGTGTTGGAGGTGGTGCCTGATGGGAGGTGATTGGATCATGGGGGTGATCTCTTATGAATGGCTTACCACCATTGGTGATGAGTGAGTTCTTCCTCTGAGTCCACGCCAAATTTGGTTGTGTAAAAGAGCACACATCTCCCACCCTCTTGCTTTTGCTCCCACTCTCACATGTAATACATGGATTTATTCCACCACGGTAGTAAGCTCCTTGAGGCCCTCACCAGAAGCAGATGCTGGCACCATGCTTTCTGTACAGCCTGCAGAACTGTGAGACAATTAAACCTCTTATCTTTATCAATCCCCCAGTCTTAGGTATTCCTCTGTGGTGACACAAATGTTCTAACACGCAGTCCAAAAATCACATGTTCCCTTAAGCTTCACATACTGTACGATTCTGACAGATAATGCAATGAAGGATGCTGAAAGGGAAGGGAACACTAGCTAATCTCCAGGGACTGGGAATAGAGATGACAGGGAAGTCAGAGTCAACCATTTGCTCAGGGAATGACTCTTTCATTTAGCCATTGGATTCTGTCTAAATGTTGTCTTCTTGGTGTCTCTTTCTCTGACACTCATTAAGCAAATTAGCACCCACCCCCTAGACACATACACACATTATATCCCAGTTGCCTCCTCCCTTTCTCAGCACTCTGTATCCTATATAGCGATTATTATGATGATGATTATAGTTTTCTCTCTTCCATCACTATAATGAAAGTTCCATGAAATCATTTATTGCTTTGTTTACTATTATATCCTCAGCACTTAGCACAGCTCAAAAGTGATAGGTGCTCAATAAATATTTCAGAATGAATAATGCCCTGGATTGTGTGCAATTTATTCCTTGAATATTTCCCTCGCTTAATAGTTTTATGTTCTTCTTTTGCTTTTTCTTCATTCATCTTAATTCCTTTAATATTTTTCTCAGTCTGTTTTCCTATCATCATCATGATCATACTATAATCATCATGTAAAATGGCTAGCATTTCTATATGTGGAGAATTTAAAACCTTACAGCCCTTCATGGCAATAGCTCCCTGGCAATCCACCTATAGGCACAGAAAGGCCTGGCAGGTGCATCTCGAGCTGAACAGTCTCCAGCCGCCTTCAGGCAGACTGCTTCCTTTGTGAAATTCACTTCTCAGGGTATATTTCTCTCCAGGTCATTTTTGAAAAGGGACTAGATTAGTTGGATAAAGGAAGTCATAAAAGCACTTATCTGGTGATATCATACACCAGGGGCAAATGGCGTGCTGGTGTTCTAGCCGCCCAAATTGCAAAGTGACTTCTGAGTGGCAGGAAATATGTTTCTCCAGTGTGAGCAATTTTGTCACAGATGGAGAAATATCGTTGGAAAAAAATATCTGACATATAATCAGCACTCAACATTTTTGGAATGAATGTGTGGACCAAATCTCCCTGGCTGCTCCCTTTCTCCCTCCTATGTTGGTGGCTTGAATTTTGGGGATTTGTGGTGGAGTTAACTACATGTCCATACTTTTTTTCTCCGAAGCCCAGCTGTCACTGCATAGCCTCTGTCTTCCTGTACATAAAACATTCCCTGTGCATCTGGAGGCTCAGAGAAGGGACCCCGCCAGTCTGCACATGAAATTTGCAGCCTCAGCTTCTGCACCTGTGGGCTGAGCGATCTGGAATATATTTGCATTTCCTGGTCACAGTTGGAGCAGTGAGAGTTGACCTTTAGAAGGCAGTGGTTTGTTGAGAGCCTGTTCTTAGTTCTTTTTAAATCATGTACACACTGCAAGAGCTGGACACCTCTGCCTACCGAAGGCTGAAGGAATGTGACTTGAAGCCAAGTCTAGACAGAATTCCAAAGCAAGGGAATTGGTGGGAACCAGGGAAATTGCCACATGGTCCACGCCAATTTTCCGTCCTGCAATTTTACCAATTTTGTGTTTCTGGATGTTAGCCAAAAATGGGATGCCTTTTGTGCCAAGAATGACCATAACAAGCAGGTTGAGGTTTCCACTGGGGGTTAATTTAAATGTTCCACCTTCCTTCAGCTCCCAATTTAGAGTGCATTAAATTTCCCGAGGCAGCCCCAAGATTTTCCAGGCCTCTGGTTTACTGATGGGAGAAGCAAGGAGAAGCCAAACTATTCTATGTCATTTCTCAGTTTATAGCCACCTGTCGTCAATTATCAGATGAATGGGGATTTACAAAAACAATTGAATTAGGAAAGTACTAATCCCAACTGTCAATGCATGAGTAAAACCCAGAATGGAAGCGAAGGAGACAGGCATGATCTTTCTGCCTCACTTTCTGCAGATGCCCAGTGGGGCTCCACAACCCGAGACTGAGCTGGCCCCAAGCCACACAGCTGGCATCCCATGAAAACCTGGCACCCCAAGCCCTCATGTGGTTTGTGGCCTTTTGTTTTAAACGGCCTGCCCCACCCATTTCAAACTCCATGTCCTGAGGAAAACATTCTCTGAGCATCTGACAGTTTCTTGTTAGGAATCTACTCTCTGTCTCCCTCATCCCACACATTCATCAGCTATGAGGTTCCACTGATTTTACTTCCTGTCCTATTCATATGCACACCCACTGCCACTGGGCTGCTGTAGGTCCCACCATCCCTCACCTTTCTGGGACCATCTGCCTGCCCTCAACATGTTTTCCATGCCAGCCACGCTCTCAGCTCCATTCTCCACATGGCAGCCAGCACCACAGATCAGCCATAGGAATCTGAGCTTGCTCTTTCCTGCTTGGTATTCTAAGCTTTGATCACCAGACGACTCATGGCCCAGTCACCACCAACCCCCCCCCCCACACACACATTAGCTGAATCATGACTTTGCCCTTCCTTTGGCCACTCCCCAGGTATTCCCAGGCTTCACTTGGATAATAGTCACTCCTCAAGATGTGGATAAGGTTACATCTTTTAGAAACCTTCTCAAACGCATCACCCTGGATCAAACATGTCTCTCACTCTGCGTATAATTTCCCACGTAATTTTGAAATTATTTGATGACATCTCCTTCCTAAACTCTCAGATCCTAGACAGTGGGATTGCACCTGCCTGACCCCATATTAGGAACACAGGAAGTACTCAAGAAATCTGTGTTGAATGGAAGTGATAAGCCTCACTTTTCCCTAAAATCAATTTTCTTGATATTGATCCCTTGACTTGCTTTATTTCCTGTCTTGACAATGGTGTAGACTGTTTCCTCTAAGAGTGCCTGCCCTGATGTCTTGGTAGGCAACCTGTCCAAGGCTCACCAGCTACTCCTAGGAAATCTCTGAGTGGTCCTGGAGTCCATCCCTGGGATCTCTCAGTGGTGTCTCCACAATTTTAAGAAGAATTTTCAGTGAGGACTTAATTCCGGAATGATTTTAAAACTAGGTGTGAGTGGTGGCTCACATCTGCAATTCTAGCACTTTGGGAGGCTGAGGTAGGCAGATCACCTGAGGTCAGGAGGTTGAGACCAACGGGGCCAACGTGGTGAAACCCCCGTCCGTACTAAAAATACAAATAAAATTTAGACAGGCATAGTGGCACATGCCTGTGGTCCTAACACTCAGGAGGCTGAGGCTGGAGGATCACATGAACCTGGGAGGTGGAGGTTGCAGTAAGATAGACTGCACTCCAGCTTGGGCGACAGAGTAAGACTCTATTTTTAAAAAAAGGGACTAGGTGTGTTGAATTAAGTACATAATCACTATTCAATTAAAAAACTGTCCCAAAATAAAGCCAGAGGAACAAAGATGACATGAAAAAGGTTGCAGTCCTATGGCATTTTGTAGGTACAGAGGTTGGTCTTATTTGGAAAATTTAGTAGCTCTTATGCCAACCTGTCACTAAATTACTATGTTTTCTGAGTGCTGGCTTAATATCAGCATCACCTAGGGAGCTTTTAGAAAAGCTGATGCCCAGGTACAATCTCAAAGTTCTGATTTAATTGGCCTAGATAAAGCCTAGAGTACTGGTGTCTTACAGATAGTCCCCCAGGGAAATTTTGAGCATCCAGAATTGAGAAACGTTGCTCTACAATGAGCTTCTCCTCATTGGTTGTGACAACCCTGACTCTGTCTTCACAGCCAAAGCAAGTTCTTTTTCCCTGTGCCCCTCATGACAGTGGACATCACAAAAGCTTAGGTGATCTCTCTTAAGCACAGATTCCAGTGATTCTTAACTTGGAATTTCACTATATGGGAAATTTGTTGAAAGAGAAAAAGAAAACACTGCAAAGGGATCACCTTTATGATTCTGTAACAGGTAATTTAAGCAGTGGCACCCATACACATGTGAATATATATACCCAATGCAAATGTAATACGTTATGCACCTGCCTCTGTGGAATGCAGTGTGGCACAACAGAGACCACTGTGCTGTGAGCTGCCGAGGTGACATACTTTTAACTTTATCTCTGACTTGGGAGAGCCTGGAGCTCGATCTTCATAAATCTAGGTGAGAGGACATCTGTAGATTGAGGGTGCTGCCTGAAGGACACACTCTTCCATTCTGCACAGCTTTTTTTTTCTTTTTAAACTATTCTTCTTGTCTTCCTGAAGCAAGACCAACCATCACTGAGATAAAAAAGATCTGACAAACATTAACTTTGGGGCTAAAACTTAAAAATAATTAGTCTTTAAATTCTTTCGTGCCTGCTACATCAACGAACAGGTTCACAATTTCTATGCTTGAATTTCTGTTGATCCTTAAATAACATCCACCTTGAGAAGGAGGCCAACAGAGAGTTAGAGACGTACGTAATCCAGTACTACGTACGTAGACACGTACGTAATAAGCCAGGGTGTACATGGAGTGTACTTCCCATTCATGAGAAGACTGTCGATTATATGACTTCGTGTTTGCACAGCAAGTAGAATAGTGCCTCACATTCACTTGTAACACTGCATAAGTGGTAAACAAAAACAGGATAAATGTAGTAGAATGCTGCTACTTTTGCTTCTTTATATCATTTCTTCTGGGTAACAGCCCACTCCCCCAATCAATGAGATTCCAGTGGGGCCAGAAATTCTAAAGTCTACTTCCCCAAACTTTCCTGCAGAGAGCAAGACCTTCAGTAGTAGGACTGTGGTAGGACTTTTACCTTTCCAGAATGCCTGCTTTCTTAATCCTTCATCCATTAAAAAATTTAACAATTACATTTGATGACTGCTTTGGCATAAAGATAAATAAAAATGCAAGCTGAATTTATTATTATATATTTGTTACTATATTAATTTTTTTCTTTTGATTTTAAAGGGAAACTTAAAACATTTTCATGGGCCCCTAAAATTACCATAGACCCCAAGCATGGTGCTTCATGAGTAAGTTGGCCCTGTCCAGCAGTCCTATTGAACAGGCCATGACTTTGCCAGCTCTTTTCCTTTCCAGAACAAGATGGGAGTGTTTTATTTTGTTTTGCTTTGTTTTTGAGATTTGGGAGAGGCGGATTTTAAGAGCAATTGTAATTCAAATTCAAAGCACTCAACAAGTTCTTATTAAGCATCATGTTTGTGCATGTGCATGAATTCCTCATTATACTTACACACGTACTTAGATACATGTTCACACATGTACAGACACATGCATGCACACACGTGCACACAGGCACACACACGCATACACACAGCATAGACATGCACACAGGCACACGGCACACACACACTCTTAAATTGGTCTTGGATGGTAGGAGTTTGCAATCTGGTTGATATGTCCATATTTTATCCATATCCCAAATGTTTTCCTACAAAGAGCCAGACATTAAATGAATTCTAATCCGAGGCTATGTAATTACAGTTCTTCAACTGTAAGCAACTAAGTTAGACTCTGCCTAACTTAGTTTTTTTTTTTTTTTTTAAGGGAATTTGGTGGAAAGATATTGGAGAACTCTCAAAATGAAGAAAAGTGTCATTATCATTTTTCTTAAAGATGCTATATTGTGTTTTGTAAGCCAGAGTGAGAAATTTGGATTTAATTACAATGTGAAAGGAAGCCATTGGATGGATTTAAAGGAGGGTAGTGGTGTGATCTGATTTATATTTGCAAATAATGTTTCCAGCTGCTGTATGGAGAATAGCTTGTAGATGTGTGGGATGAAATCAGGATGATAAGTGAGGAGACATTTCACGGACCCGGCGGAAAAATGATGGGGCCCCTGCTAGTGGGAAAATGTGCATATGGAGAGGAATAGACAGAGGCACAACATATTTTTAAAGTTAAGGAAGGCATCAAGGGACAGCTCTTAGGTTTTGTCTCCTGGGCTTTGCATTTGACCAACTAGGTGTATAGTCATGCTACTTACTGAGGAAAAATTTAAAAACTGGAAAAAAAACATGTGTGATGGTGGCATCAAAATTCTTGCTGTGGCAGTTTGAAGTATTGGTTATATATTCATGTGGAGATGACAGACAAGAGTGGTCTCTGAGTTTGGAGTTTCAGGGAGGGATCAGGGCTGGAGATATCTACTTTCAACGTTTATATAGAAATGATATTTAAAATGATGAGTCTGATGACATTACTCAGTTGAAGATACTGATAGAGGAGAAAGGGGTTGGCTGAAGCTGTGGGGTGGCTCTTCAGCATTAAAGGTCAATTAGAGGACGGTAGATGAGAGGGGAGTGTGATGTCACAGAAACTCAGAGAAGGAGTGTCACACAAAGATGCATAACGTCCTGCTGAGATATAAAGTGAGGAGAGAGGACACCATGAATTTGGTGGCATAAGCATTCTTGGTGACTAGAGGTATGGGGGGAATAGAAGTTTATTAGAATGAGTTGTGGGAAGATTGAGAGAGTCTACTTAGAAAAATGGGGACTGAGAATGGGACGTTAACTGGAGGGAATGTCTGAATTCAGACTGCTAGAATAAGGTACCATAGATGGTGCCTTATAAACAGTAGAAACTGATTTATCATAGTTCTGGAGTCTGAAAATCTGACATCAGGGTGCCAGCATGGTCCAGTTCTGGTGAGGGACCTGCAGACTGTGGATTTCTTTTGTATCTTCACCTGCTGTTACTAGGGTGAGAAAGATCTCTGAGGTCTTTTTTTTTTTTTTTTTTTTAATAAGGGCACTAATCTGACGTATAGGGGCTCCACCCTCCTGACAATTACTTCCTAGCAATCTCATCTTCTAATACTATCACATTGGTGGTGAGGATTTCAATGTATACATTTTAGAAGGAGACAAACATTTGGGACCTAACAGGGAAGTAGCCTCCAGACAAGAATCATTTAAAGTTGCATGTTTGTCTGCTGATGGCAGGAATACAGTAGAAAGAAATAATTTGATGATTTAGCCAAGGCAGGAGTCAAGTCTCTGAAATGACAAGACTGCATGAGAGCTGGGTGCAAAATTGGAACAGTCACCTTCTCATGAGATTGGGAACTTTTTTTTTTTTGAGAGTCTTGCTCTGTTGCCCAGGTTGGAGTGCAATGGTGTGATCTCAGTTCCTATAACCTCCACCTCCTAGGTTCAAGCGATTCTCCTGCCTCAGCCTCCTGAGTAACTGAGACTACAGGCACGCACCACTACATCTGGCTAATTTTTGTATTATTAGTACAGAAAGCATTTAGTCATGTTGCCCATGCTGGTCTCAAACTCCCAACCTCAAGTGATCCGCCTGCCTCGCCTCCCACAGTGCTGGGATTACAGGCATGAGCCACTGTGCCCGGTGGAGAATAGGAACTTTATCCCTTATCAAAAGACAGAAGACAGAGAACAAGCAGGTCAGTAAATATGGTGGCAAAGAGGTGAAAAAGCTCCTAGCTGATTAGTTGCTCTCTCAGCAATGAGGCACGGCCATCAACTGAGAGTGAGGGTGGCAGGGATGTAGAAGATAGGGCAGAAGGGTGAGAAATCATTGTTTGGGAGAATCCAAATGTGAAGATGAAAGGGAAACCCAAGGAGGGCTGCCTGGCATGAATGAGTGTCCATTTTAGATTTAACAACATGAAATCTAGAAGACCAATCAGCATAGTTGGGTTTTTGTCCAGCAATGTTTAGCTGCACTGGGGCAAAAGTCTTGGCCACTATTACAAATGATAATACTAGCTGGCATATGTTTAATGCTTACTAGGTGTCAGACACATTCTGAAGCACTTTAGAAGTCTTATTTGTTTCTTAAACCTGCTTTATCATGTATGTGCTATTATTATAGGTGAGGAAAATGAAATAGGGACAGCTTGAAAGGGTTGGGGCTTGTTACAGATCCTGACAATTAGACTCAAAAGACCACATAATTCATGTCTCATGGGTTACTAGGACAAATGATTCAATGGTATATAAAGCATCTAACACAGTGCCCTGCCCATAGAAGGCATTCAATGAATGCAAGTTATGAATAGCAGTATTTAGGGAATGATATTATCTACCACATAGAGTTTTTATAAAACTTATGAGAGATGAAAAATGTGAAATTCTGAGCCTAGCACCTGAAACTTAATAAATGTCAGTGTGTTTCTTTTCTGCACTTCCCCACCAACCTACATAGTATTCTGACATCTAAGTCCTTAGTCATTTGATTGCTGAGAACTGTGTTGCCACGGGAGACCACTAGGTGGCGCCACCAAAGAGCAGGCCTGTTTCATTTACCTTCAGCTTTAACTCAGATACAGGTGGGCAAACAGAAGCTGGACCTTGACAACCAAAAGAAGAATTGTCATAAATAAATAAACAGATGGATAGAGAGAGGGATAGGGTTGCATTTAAAGCATATATTTGGGTAAGCAAAACAAAGAGCATGTATATCCAAAGAGACTCTGTTAATTAGATAGGCAGGTGACAAAGGCCAGTGCAAATTTCCTGTGCTTGCAAGCTAAATAAAACAGAAATCTTGCCTACTTTCTCAAAACCAAACGATACTCCCAAACTGTTAAATCCATGCATCAGACAAAATTTCTAACCGTAGCATGGGCATATGTCTCTCTATTTCCTTTCCCTGCCTCCAGCACAGGTAACGGAGACTTCAGCCCAGCCCAACCTATAATTTGATAGCTATCTCTCTAGCTGCCAACCCCATCCAAGATCAACAAATGAAAACACCTAGTGTTCTAAGCAACGCTGCCTCATCCGGAGACAATCCCAGGTATCCTTCTTTGTGCAACACTTACATTCCAGGAGGTTCTCTCTGAATGACAAAGGTCAGAAAAAGAATAGCACAGGCATGCTTCTCTTATCTCTCTTTCCCTAGGAGCAGTGATGTAATGCAACTGGAATCTCTTGCCTGTTTATTGTATCATCATCCATAGCTGTATGCCTCTATGGTATTCTGGGAAAGGTACAGATACAATTAAAATAAAAATCCATCCCACCTCATTATCATGGCCTTTGGGTACATTTTCCAAGTTCCACCCTCCCCATCCCTGGGCATCTTTATGTCTTTCTATTGCTTCCTGGATCGCCCCACTAAGGCCATATGTATCTGCTTGTAGCCAGTGCAACTGAGCTCCCCAAACACAGATTCCCATGAAAACCGAACAAAAGAAGAGGGAGAGGCAGAGCATGTTAAATGTCTCATTAGGCCTTCTGTCTGATTCTCATTAGATTCGCTGACTGCTTCTCATTAGGCCCATTGCCTCAACTTCTTTCAGACCCTGAATATGTAGGCCAGTGCTTATTGTCATGGTTGGTCGAGAAGATCCATTTCATTTATTCATAAATTGAATGTGGCTTCTGAAAAGTCCCAGGCAATTTGTTTTGACAAAGTTAAGGCAGGCATATTGTTGTTATCTGCTATTTTTTGAGCAATCCTAAGCAGGGTGGGCAGAAGAAATAATTTAAAAGAACCAGCACGAAAACTTCAAACACTGCTGCAGAACGGGAGCACTGGGAGACACATGGTCGCAGCCAAGAGGCAGGCATCATGTGCAGACATCTGCAATGGGACATCACGGCCACAATCACAAATACCACCAGGTTCATAGAGGAACTGCTGTGGATCTAACAAGATGCCTCATGGGCAGGCTATGGAAGAGGATAACTATCAGGGATATCAGTAAGTTGCAACTCCTGTCCTCCCTGCCGTTTGGAAACATGTAGCCAGTGTTCTGAATTAAGAGCGCAATAACACTAAAAAGTTACTGTACAGTTACATATTCTACAAATTATATGTATAGTACATTACCCTTGTGGATAAAAGAATGACTGACATCTCAATATTCTTCTCCCTGAAACAAGTGACCGATCCCTTCCCCTGGGAAGAAAGCTCCCAAGATGTGGCAGGAAGTTAATGGAACTTAGAGCAATGTGTTTATTATGACATCGGTGGACTTGACCCTGAAGAATCACACAAAATACATATCTGCAATGGAAAAAATAAACATTGATGACATTTGCCCCCAAAATGGTAAGCAACTGCATACTTTCTGTGCTGTCTCTTTGCCGTTGTTTGCTGTCTTGCTGCTTGAGTTTCTCTCCTGGGTGCATGTGACGTACGTCTAACATGACGTTCACAGTCATCTGGTGCCTAGAAACAGAGAGGTGATTTTCACAAGGGATTACTTTTTAAATTTTCCTGGACAGTGAAGTTTGAGGGAGGAGATTTAGTACCCTTCAGAAAGCCAATGTTTCCCCCTCAGCTGAAGGTATGCTCTGTGTTTGATACAGACCTATCAAAGCAAG
This sequence comes from Ateles fusciceps, assembly GCA_036589455.1. Taxonomy (NCBI): domain Eukaryota; kingdom Metazoa; phylum Chordata; class Mammalia; order Primates; family Atelidae; genus Ateles; species Ateles fusciceps. Next base: position 8,849,742 of record JAZHEH010003329.1, on the reverse strand, counting down.
TCAGGCTGCCCAAGAAACACTTTTCTGAAATTGAATATTAATATTACATTGGAAACTTTCTCCTTTTCCCATCTCCCAACCCATGAGGGAGAAAAGAGGTGTCTCCATATAAAGCCTTCTCCATCAGGAAGCAAGGCGGGTAATCCCCCAAGGAAGAAGGACCATGACTCACTGAGGAGGTCCAGGGTGTGGTTTCTTGCAGACAAACTCCAGCTGTTCCAAAAGCTGGAAAGACATGGCCACTTCTCCTTTGTGGGTTTTGTTCAAGTTTGCAATGTCCCATTTTGAGGTAGCACTGGAATCCTGTTTTTACCTTGTGCTGTAGGAAGAATTTCCATCTGGGTTCATGACTGTATCAGTGAGGTTACCTATGTTTAGGTTTGCTGCCTTTGTATCAGGCTTATGTGGTCAGTCTTATAAGGACCTACGTGAAGATCAGAGCATAGAACTTGCTGTTAGGAAAGAGTGTGGTCATTCCAAAGATGCTTCTGTGCTGATTTCCCTCACCCCCAATACTGAATTCTCAGCCAGTTTCCCCAACATTGGTGAGTGGCCCTCAACCTTGTATAAGTACTCCCACTTTGGGGAACTTGACCTCCGAGCATTCCAGGAAATGTGTAACAGAGACTGCAACGTTCGCTCACAACATTCCCAAACAAAACTCTTTTTCTCCCAGTTGGCTTGTGGAATATACTGTTTTGTGAAGCCCTTTTAAGATGGCAGGTTTCTGTGCATTAATAAATATTGGAAAGAGACATGCTTTTTGGTGCCTGTGAGACATGATTGTGGAGATGACATAAAAATTTTGGCTCCAAAGCTTTTCAGTGAAAAGCCTAGTTCAGAGACAAGCTAGAACAATGGGCTGAAAATGATCTTGGCCTTTCAAGCGCTTTATCCTATCCAAAGTTTCAGTGCGAGAACCTGATCTCCCAGAAAGTATTTCTTTTATTGCCAACCATAGAGAAAAATCACTGACAAAACTAATTAAAGAATTTGAACCTCATTTCCTCTTTCATTAGCTGACCCTCAACCAAGGGCTGAGACTCCAAACAAAGGCGCTCTGAGTCAACAAGGTATAGAATGTGAGGCTCTCACCAGGGTAAAGAGGGCTGCGTGCTCTCATTCTCCTCTTTGAAAGAGCTACTTGAGTGCAAAATACCTTACTCTCCTCTTTTTTTACAATGGAAAAAGCTTTGGGTTGCCGTCAGAAATAATGAAGTTTGAAGTTCCTGAAAGTTATTCATTTATTGGACTCGACTTTCCACCCTTCCCTTGAATTCCAGGAGCCAGGTCAAGACAGTGAGTTCTCATGGAAAATTAAGTATTTTTGCAAAGGTGCTTAAAGAAATATGCTTGTTTCAGGTTTCAGACTCTCAAGGGGATGGTGGTCATTGATTTCCAGGCTTACGACAACGATAAAGACTTCCAGATATGAATGAACTTATGTGGAATCCAGCCAGTCTACCTGAAAGGCCTGTTGCAAAATACTTGGTTCTGTCTTGGATATTCACCCTTCTCCTTCTTGACTTTTTCCTTCCGCATTTTAAGATTGCATAATTTGGCAGTCATCGTAGTGATCACATAGAATGACATTTATTCATTGAATACCTTGACCAATTGAAGAATAACTATCTGAAGATTGTGAAATGATTTCTGTAAGTTACATGATTATCCATGGAAGTGATGGGCTCTATTATAACATATATCTTTATTAGTTGGTTATGAAGCTGACATAAATTTAAAGAAGAGGGGCCTCAGGGAGGTTTCTGGAAAAATTTCATTTTATTAATGTGGAAAAATCTTCAAGCTTAGAGATTCAGATTTTTTTTTATATTAAGGAGCAGAAACAAATACTATTTTATTTTAAATATATTTTCTTTCCATTTTAACTTTGATGACAATAAAACAAATATTTTGGTATGACAGTCATCATCCAAAAATAAAAGGTGGGTCTTGTTTCTGGAGTAGCACCCTGACCTACTTAATATTACACTACTGATTTGTCTGCCTGATCCTGTTTGATCAAGTGAGATGGCCCTCACTGAACAGGCTTTTCCAAGAGCATTGTACATCAAGTCAAGGCCTCCTTAATCCACAGTAAAGCTAGGGATATACAAGAGTGGCAAAATGTAAACAAGGGGGAGACCCAAGAATATACTCAGCATGGGAGCTCATGACTTCCTCTCTGAATCTGGCCAAGAGCATTGTTCCTGCTGTGTGCACGCCTTAGGATATCACCCAGGGAACCGAATGCAATGCTTTGGCACTTCATCTAATTTCTCTGCTCTGGAGAACTAGTCACCAATGCCAGACAGATTCCCTTGCAAGTGATCAAATACTTGACTTTGAACTTTCGGTGAAAAATATAACGTGGGATAATCAATGAGTGAAACTACATCATGCAATCCCAGAAATATGCAAAAAATAAGAAAAAAGAAAAGGGAAATTAACATTCTTGGATTATTTGACCATGAGAGCATGGAATTTGCTTTAAGGAAAAGCTTCTATGACAATGGAATCTTGAAGGAATTACAACTGAAATCCAAAAAAAAAAAAAAAAAAAAAAAGAATTAAATGGTCTTATGTATTTTTTTAAAATCGTTGTGTTCAATTGTGCTATGTAGAATCCACAGTTTTCTCTTCCTTTAACAAAATCTTGGGTGTATTCCATAACTTCCTGGTCACATTTGGTAATTAAAACTTAGTGTGGCTTAATTTAAACCCTTAATTGCATATCCAATTTAAAGCTAGAGCTGTGACTCTGGCTGCTTAGAAAAGAGGGTGGGGGGCAAAATCTGGCTGTGGAGCAATGCTATCCTCCCCCTCCTTTAGACCAAGCTTTTCTGGGGGAGCCCAAAGAAGGGCTGGGAAATGCACAGAAATCCTTTCTTAAATGGCTATTTGCCTGTGGGAGGGAGGTGCCCCTGGGCACTCTTCTGATTCTTCCTGGTTCCATTTCCCTCTAGGAGTTTCCATGCAAGTGATGTATGTGTTTTTAAGCTTTCCCCACCCTCCTGAATGCAGCCTTGTCTGCCATCAGCCCTAGGAGGGCATCTCAGGTCTCCACTCGGTGGACCCTGGAGGAACCTTCTGGCTCCAGCACCTCCTTTCACACCCCGGCTTTCTTCTAGTGGAGCCAACAAAAGGTCACAGTCTTATTTCATGTCCTCTGAGCTCAGAAGAAAACTAGGTGGGTTGGGGGATCACCTTCCCTTTCCCCGGGTGTTATTACCACAGTCCCTCCAAGTCGATACTCATGCCTTCAGAAATTCCTAGACTGAAAGTGGGCCATAGCTTTCATGATCCTCTCTGCCTGTATCACATCTCAAGGCTCCGCATCTTCTATGGAGACATTTTGAGTCTGCCAGCTCTGGAAGCTCAGAGGGCCTCTAGGTGGGAAATGAGATGACGGTTTCCTTATATTGCAAGTCCCACCAGCCAGTCACTATGAATGACGCTCCTGGAGGGGAAACGTGCCCCTCCCTGGGCCTGTCTCATGTGCACTTCTGCCACCTTCTCTAGACTGTGCAGAGCCTGGCAGGATGCGGAGGTGCTTGTTGGCAGTGGGTCCCTCCTGCTGCCTTGTAGTCACCCGGAGGGGTGGTGTCTGGTCCCAATGCATGGTGGTTTCTTGATGGGTCTTGCAAAAATATGGCCATATCTTTGTTTCCAGTAGTGTTAAATGTCCTGTCACATGAGCAAAAAAGGAACATGGCTTAAAAGTGACTCATTTGGGGGAAAATATACTTCTAAAAAATACAAATTAGCCAGTTATGGTGGATCACGCCTTAATCCCAGAGCTTTGGAAAGCTGAGGTGAGAGAATGGCTTGAGCCCAGGAGTTCAAGGTTACAGTGAGCTATGACACCACCACTGCACTCCAGCCTGGGCGACAATGTCTCTTAAAAAGAAAAGAGCCACTTATATGTCTTATATGTTAAATGATGGGCAATGGAACAATTAGATTTCACACAGTCTGTGAATCTATGTTAATTCTCAAAATGATTTTTATACCTAGGGCTCAATGAATAAAACATTTCTTCATAAAAATTAGAGGAAGGAGACTGACTGAGCTTACATTCCCAAATCATAGACCCACTACCACAGGACAAGTAAAGCCATGGAAATATGTAGTATACCATATTCCCACTTGCTTGCAATCTTCTTGTGAATTTGGTTCCTAATTTAGAGTACTGGGTCACTGGGTCCATCTGTGTATCCATCCACCATCCATTCTTCCTTCCATCTACCTCCATCCTTCCTTCTATCTATCCTTCCTTCTATCTATCCTTCCTTCCATCCATCCTTCCTTCCATCCATCCTTCCTTCCATCTATCCTTCCTTCCATCCATCCTTCCTTCCATCCACCCCCCATTCATCCATCTTAGCGTCCTGATTCTTATCCCTTAAAGGCTATAATGCAGTGTTTTCATTATGTGATCTGACTTTTAACAGGCACTCCAGATGTGTGTAATTTAAGTTTGAGAAACTCTGGGCAATACTGAAGACTGCAGAAAAGTACCTTCTCATCAATAAAATCAGTGATTGGTCTCTTTGGTGTCTCCCCGGGCATGGCTGGCCTCACAGAGAAACTTCCCTTGAGAAAATGTGCTGTATTTACATGCAAACTTTGATGTGCACACGTCAACCAAGTAAGCCTACATGTGTTTGCACCGAATGTGGACAATTTTTAAAGTGCATTCAGAGAGATGGAGAGTTCAGATCAAGGGGAAGCTTGCTCCCTGCCCTCTAGCCTCACACCACCCAGCAGAACTTTTTCACCATCTGAAATAATTGTTTGTTCATGTATTGCTCATTATCTACCTTCTCAAACCTGAATGTAAACTGTGATATTAAGTACATGGATTTTTTCTTCACGGTGAACTCCCGGCACCTGGCTTAGATACTGACACTTAGGAGCGACTGCTACTATTACTATTAATGACTCAATGAGCCACGTAGATAGACACAAGTAAAACACAAGCTTCACCAAAATAATTGCAGACATTGAGGTGAAGTAGGGATCACAGTGGAGGGAAAAAGTGGATAGGGTTAGTTTGGGAAACATTTCTAAGAGTGAAATCTCAGAAGCTTTTCTGAAAGGCGTAGAGAATGGAAGGTAGGAACTTGTTCCTTCCCTGCAGACCAGTTCAGGCAGAGGCCTTGAAGTGGAAATTGAAAACCTGGTTCTGAAAAATAACAAGCGCAGCCTGGCTAGAGCAGAGGGTCCTTGGAGAGGAGGAGTCACAAATGAGAGTGACCATAGGGTGGTGCTGGGGAAGGAGAGTTTGAAGGCAATGGTCAGAAGTTTATATTTGGTCCAGATGGTAATAGCAAGCCACCGGAGGGCCATGTTTACACATTTTCAAAATCCAATTAGGATACCACATGTTTTTGTGCTCTAATCACCCATTTTGGACCCATTAAATAAATTAGTTGAAAGAGAAAAACAAAGAAAAAAAAATAAAACGATGTGTCATTTGATAGTATTAGGAAATCATGGGATAAATGTATTAAATTGGAATGTTTGACCTGGAACGAAATTAATCCAAATATGGTCTTGATGACTGAGACTCAAACTGAGCCAGGCCCACAGCTGATGTTTGAAAATATGAATGGTTAATAAACAACCACAGCAAAATAAGTTATGGTGGTTTGGGTGAGGAAAATAGGCATCTCTTTCCCTTTGAAGGGTTTGGATGTTCACTTACTGAGGGCAGAAGCCTAGACCTGCTGATTTCTCATGCTCGATTCCAAGCTCTAGATTACGACAGTTCTATAAGAACACTGGTTGACACGCATGAGGAGGAAGCAGCTGTTTCAGTGGAATTCCCTCTGGAGAGGAAGGAAGTCCAGCCATCCAGATGGGATCAGGCAGAGGGAGGCGGATAGAAGACTGAGCAGGCGCTGGGAAGGGAGGGAGCTCTACAAACCTGGGGATTGCTGTGTACCTATGGTACATCCTTTCCTTAGCCTTAGCCACAAATTAGAACATGCAGAAAATATAGTAGAAGACAAAGGGAAGTGAGAGGATGGACACAGATGCTGATTTCTTGGGAGAAAGTAATAATCTTTGCCTCTTGTGCTAGTACAATTTATTTCTTAGAGCCCCACTATTCAAAGTGTGGATTCCCCAACCGGGTCTACCCCCCAACCTCTAGGGGAGCTTGTTAGAAATGCAGAGACTCAGACCACACCCCAGACTTACTAAGCAAGAATCTGATTTAACAATATTTCCCAAGTGTTTCATAAGCACACTCAAGTTTGAGAAGCCCTGTGTTAGAGTTTGGAGCAAACGAAATAAAATAAAATTCAAGGTGAGAAAAGTTAGAGAATTTTAATCCCACAGGACAGAAAACAATGTAAATCATCTCACCTCCCTCCCAGTGGAACTGCAGAGGTCACAGAAATTACTACAGACCTACCCACGTGTATTTAACCATAGAAACTCTTGATTCACAGGTGTACATTTTTGTATGCAGAGAGATGTCACTGGGAATGCACTGGTGGGGAAAAATTCTTGCTGTTCCAACCCCAGATCTGCTTGCTTTTTCCTTTATACTGTGGCTTTGGAGCTACTGTCTTTTCTCTCTGAATCATGCCCAGTTCCCTTCATCAGTGGTGTTTTATGTTCTTTCTCTGTTTCACTTCGTATTCCACACTTCTGTCTTTCTTGAGTGCAGCCTCAGCTAAACCAATAACTGGGGGGAGCCAAATAGAGACAGTTTGAACTGGAATCATTTGCCATTCAGCTGGAAAAATAATAATTCCCCAGTTTCTCAAGTGTGGAAATTTCCCCGGAACCGGCCTTTTCCCAGGGCCTGTGGACCCTCCCCTTATTAGTTCCGGTGAACTCTCCCTCCTTCTGTGTCTTTGCTTATACTCCTCACGAGGCCCCAGGCTTGATTAGCTCACGCTGCCCTATGCTTCTTCCCATCACAGCTCAAGCTCACTGCCTTTCTTTGCAGCATCTAGCCTCTGTGAAGAGCTGTGAACTATAATGCCTAAACGCAGTGGTTTAATGTCTGGTGGGTCTATTTCAACCCAGCTCTACTACTCTGTGATCCTGGTCAAGCTACTCAGTCTCTAGGAACTGAAGTTTCTTAACCTATAAAGTAGGAACAATAACAGCAGCTGCATGGAAATTTTTCACGATCAAAGAGACAATGTTACCTAAAGCGGTCAGCACGAAACCTGCACATAGCTAGTGCTCAAAAAATGATCAATGGTAGCTATCTGAGGCCTCCATGGTAAATTCATTAGGTAGTCTTGGCTTATAAAAAACATTAGTAGATCCAAATGCCTCATTTATATTGTGATTACTTCAATTCTCTGTAGACAGTGCTGCCCTAAGATTCATGGACATTTTAGGTGAGGAGACTGCCACCCACACATTTAATTACACTAATGTTTTATCCAGAGAAACTAACGGAAAAATTAAAATGAAATAGAGGAATAAAAAATCGGAAAATTATGGTGATAATGCTACAAGTGTATTTTCTGAATCTCAGGACCTATGATGAAAATTCTAAATGAAGGCCAGGCCCAGTGGCTCATGCCTGTAATCCCAGCACTTTAGGAGGCTGAGGCAGGTGGATCATGAGGTCAGGAGATGGAGACCATCCTGACCAACATGGTGGAACTTTGTCTCTACTAAAAACAAAAAAAAATTAGCTGGGCACGGTGGTACATGCATGTAGCCCCAGCTACTCAGGAGATGGAGACAGGAGAATTGCTTGAACCTGGGAGGCGGAGGTTGCAGTGAGCCGAGATCACACCACTGCACTCCAACCTGGCAACAGAGTGAGACTCCGTCTCAAAAAAAAAAAAAAAAAAAAAAAAAGAAAATTCTAAATAAAAAGCAAAATATTTTGACCTTGTTAAAATATTTCCACATTCAGAACTCTTATAAATTTCTATAAGTGAATTACATGGTTGCAAGCACAACACCATCTGCAAGTCACCTTTAATAATTCAAGTAAGGAAACTCTGTCTATATATATATATATATATATATATATACACACACACATATATAAAATTCATTTATTACATATACATATATAATTTATTTTTACTAGGAAGTCCACTTATGTGTTTGCAGAAAGTTTTGTCCAACACAATCTGCTGTGCTGCTTCAGAACAATGATAAATACAAATGGCATTTCACTTCAAACTGCGGAAATGCATGATTTCTGTTCCTTTGGCTGACCAGTCATTTATCACAGGTCATTTACATAGATGTCGCTGGCTTGGTAAACTAATCACTAAGCTCTTTCATGTGGTACCACGTTCTTCTTAGTACATCATGTAAAATTAGTTTGATGATTTCAGTTCCTTCTCTTGGGATCCATAACCCCATTCACAGATGAACAAAAAACAATTTGGCTGAACCCACCAGCCCAGGTCCAAAGAAGGGGACAGTTGTGTCTTGATGCTGGATTCATTGATAGCCAGTGAGTCAGTTCTGACTCCTGAGAAGGAACATTGGCTGAGGACATAGACAAATATAGTAACAAAAAAGTGGTATCCATGCGTTCCTTTGTATGTACATAAGTGCACAGGTGGTGTTGATGTGTGTGCATCCATGTGTGTATTATCTATGCCTGGATATGCATTTTGTGGGTTTGTGCATGTGGATGCACTGAATGAGTTGACTTAGGAGGTCAAATATTTGGACACATTCCAAGTGGCTACCTCATGAAGTTTTGATCACTACACATTTTAGTTGCTTTTTTTTTTTTTAAAGAAAAGAGAGGTTGACTTTAGTTTTTTTTTTTTCAGTAATTTTTCATCTTCCTAATTCCTCATGCCAATATTTCAGGTCTCACAAGCAGGTAACTGGAGTATACATCATATGAAATTAATTTGATGATGTCAATTTTCAATTTGGGGAACCATACCCCAAATTCAAAGATAAACCAAAACAATTGGACTGAACCCACAAACCTGGGTTCATGCGCAGGGACAATTCTGACTTAATTCGTTGACAGTGAGAGTCCATTATGGCTTCTAAGAAGGAGGCTTTGGCTGGAGAGACAGATAATAAGATTCTTAAAATAGTATGTTACACAAAGTACCAAAGCTCGTTTTGTTGTTTTGATATTGTTACAGAAGACGGAACCGCTGAGGTGGAGTGAGTGAGGGTATGTGAGACCTCTCTGCATATCTTTGCAACTTCATGTGAATCTATTTCAAAATGATTTTACATGAGTATGTTGTATGTACATGTGTGTGTGTTGTGTGTGTGTGTGTGTGTGTGTCTGTGGTGAATGGGCTGATTCGGTATGACAATTATTATTCCCATGAAACTTTCAGTGACTACTTCATAAAAGTTTGATCATGACAGGTATTAGTTACTTAAAAAAAGAAACCTCAAAGTTAGATATATTTTTATTAATTTATTCACCACCTCCTCCTTCTTTAATCTCACATTGGATTTTAGAAGTGAGAAGGGGCCTATTATGATCAAATAGCACAATTTTCTTACTGGAAAGAACATGATAAATATTGAGCAAGATCTAAGAAGTGTAAAAGACTCACAGCCTCTCTTGGTGAGTCCCAGCTGAGGACTTGGGGATGTGAGAGGGCCAGCCTGGAGCTGCAGATCACCCATGCTCTTTCTCAGGAGAGGTGTCGAACTCAACATTTAGCTAAGTCATCAGTTTGAATTACTAAGGGGATGGTTTTTAAACAAGGAAAAGGAAACTTGGGAGCACAATAAACAACATAGGATCCCTAAGAAAAAAATTTACTAAACTTCCCAAATTTCTCCCTTTTGGTTTGTTGTTATTAGATTTATTTTACCAATAGATTGAGGAATATGGCAAACATAATTCATGAGGGGCCTGACGTAGCATTTACAGTATCTAGATGAATAGGCTGGGGAAATTGAGAATGATCAAATAAAAGCGTGCAGCATATGGATGGCATATCCTGGAAAACCACTCATGTTCCAATAAATTACCTAAGAATTAATATCTTTTTAAAACAAAAAGAAAAGTATGATTGAAGGCAGAACTTTTGAATTAGAGATGAGCTATAAATAGAGGCAGGAGATACTGGTGTGAATCACTGATAAAGAGGTAACTTTCCCTCTCCAACAGTCCAGTGGTCATAGGAAGAGTCAGAACTGAAAGGAGGAACAAAGGAACAGAAGCGGAGATCAAAGAAGAGGCTTCATTTCAGGAAAAAGATGGAGTAATTTACAGTAGAGTGAATGGGGACTCCTGGTATTTACTTTGCATTGGTTAGCTGACATTGTGATGATGATGATTATGTATGTGTGAGTGTTATGTGTACACATGTTAATTTTAAGCAGTTAACTGGGTGAAATAAATTGGAACAGACTGTTGCTCTAAGTGGACATGAGCAGAGGTTTTCAAACTTAGCAGACCATTACCTGCTGTCATATTTTTAAAAAGTAGATTCCCAGGCCCTACTCCAGACCCTGTATACCAGAATCTTTGAAAGTACAGCCCTAAATTCTATATTTTTAAGGGCTTTCCAGTTGATTCTTCATATTACCTAGGCTTGCAGAATGAGGTAGAAATGACTGAATGTTTAAGTTTTCTACACTACAAATGATAACCAGCATCAGACTATTTGTAGCCAACTGCATTTAGTTAACAAGACTTTCTACAGGAGGTCTGGTGGAGCCTTTCAGACAATGAGCAGAGCCAGTGTGTGCTCTTCCCACAGTGTGGGAAAGCACATTTGAGTGATTTTATTTCTAGATTTGTCTGTTTTAACTCAATAATACATTAACATACACCCCCCAAATATTTTTCCTACTTCCTTCCTTTAATGCCAAGCGTTCACCACACAAAATGCCTGGATTGGGTATTGCATGTACGTGTGTGTGGAAGTAGGAGCAAGGGGTGTGCTGAGAAGGACAAGCTCAGGAAAGACCCTGTCTGCATGGTTACTGCATTCAGCTATAACAGTGAACCACAAATGGTTTTGAAAGGCTAATGGTTCAGAGGTCCAGCAGCCTGAAAGGAATTGTGTCGATTTCCACAGGAGAAAATGTTCCCATGTTCTAACCATCAGAAAGGTGTACCTTGGGAAAGGTGGTTTGCTATCCAAAGGCTTTGTGAGGGGGGATTTTTCATATTAAAGTCACTTACAATTTAAATTTTGCTCTTTAGCTTTCTTAGCCCTTCAGGGAAATAAATTTTTGAAATTTGTTATTTATTTTGATTTTTACTGTTTGGTAAGTGCATTCAAGGTGGACATTTATTGGCTAATCTTGGAGACAGATGCATGAATAAAACAATGCATGCGTAAGTAAAATACTAATCTAGTATTTTATATTAAAAAATGGAGCAGCCCACAAGACAGCACATTATATCCAGGAGGGGCTTGCCAAGCTAGAACCCATGGATTCCTGTTTTCCTGACTCTCTTGATTTTAACTCATACTTTTTTCTCTTATTTTTTCTTTAAACTCAAATTTGCTCCCCTGCCCCAACAACATGGTGGAAAATCTAAGCAACATATATTAGTATAAAAAGAAAAAAACATGAAGAAGAAAATAATGATCTTCTGCAATCCCAGCACCTAGCAATAACTGCGGTTAACATCATCCAGATATTTTAATATGTATCCTAATACATATAAGCCAGATGTCAACTGGGTCTCTCTGCTCCTCATTGTCTAGATAAGATGCCTTGGTCCTTCATTTCATTGTTCTTCTCCAGATTTTGGCAACTTCCCAGGATCTCCCATTCTAATGCTCACCTGTGACTCCTGCTTCCTGAGTCTTGTGAATTCCATTCTCCACTCCTCAGCCTACAGCCTACAGCTGTTCCTTAATTTTGCTTTGGCCATAGACCCCAAAGTGGAAATCAGGTTCTTTCCTTGATTCAATAATAACCACAAATCATCCATACGAGGAGTTTCGGATACACAGCTGACTTAACTGAACATTTTAGGATGTGAAGACCATTACGCTTGAATGTTTGACATCTTTTTCCTTAGAATCCTTTGGTCTTTGAGCCACATTACTCAGCCATGCACTTGCTCTGCTCTTACCATTCTCTTTTTGCTTTCTTCCTCTCATGGCAGAAATCATGTTCTTCAACCTTTCCTTTTTTTTTCTTGCAAAGCAATACAGGTGTCTAAAGACCCTGCCTACAAACTTCAGGAATTCACTTTCTATATACAAAGTCTCCCCCAAAACTTTGACATTCTCATTATCAAACGGGCCTGAGTTATTGGAAAAGCCCATTCACATCTCTGTATGGGCATGAAGTTTCTACTGAGCCGTAAAGATGTGATACATGGCAAAGACAAAGGGGGTTGAAAACAAGCCCACATGGGATGCCCTGCCAGGGAAATATTTAAAGATCAGTTTCACACTTGTCAGGCCCCTCCTTCGTATCAAGGATATCAAAGAAACAAGGCTAGAGATTAGGAAAGGTTTTAGAAAGATTTCACCGGAGAGAACAGTGAGAGGCCTGTAAGAATCCCCATCCCAACCAGAAAGAGATGGGAGTAGGATGCTTTCCATTTCGCATCAAGTCAGAAGAAGAAGCCTGAGGGCCACCCAGAATTGTATTAATTTGATGGAATTGTGTTCTCAGTTGGGGGAGTTGAAGGAGACTGATGTGTGACTTCTGCTCTGGAAAACTTAAAAGCCAAAATGGGCTAGATGGTCCAGGCTACTCTGCCTGCCCTAAGGTCAAAGGAGAGCGGCCCTAAGGGACAGCTGTGGCCCCTAATCAAGGATTGCTGACCAGACCATCTTCAGTCCAGTTCAAGAGGACTTTCTGGAGGGGCCTGGGGACAGACAGACACAGTCTCTGCCTGTGGACCGCTGCAAGGGGAATGGCTAATTGGAGAGAATACATGACCAAGTCACAGGAAATGCAATCAAATGAGGCCAGGGGCAGGGGAGGGGGCTCCAGAAAGGCCACCAAGAGCACTACCAGAGAAGGGGAGCTTTAATCTCCAGCTGACCTGAGATGATGGTGCCTCTCACTGCAGACTGGTCAAGTAACTATTCTGCTTCTCACTTCTCCACTTCCTCACTGCAAGCCACAGTTAGAAAAATGGAGGGGAAAGGCAAGGAATCACAGCAGGGAATGAGAAATGGATGGCCACCAGCTCTTTCAAACTTCACCTGCAGAAGATTCAAGTTAGAGAAAGAGATTTATCCTAAAACCAAGTCCTTTATTTTGACAATTACATAGTGCTGGATATTTTACTGAGTTGGGATTGTATTTCCTTACAGCAATTCATAGTATTTAATTGCCTAAGAATTATTTCAAAAAAACAAAACAAAACATGAGACTCCCTCGGTTTACATTAAAGTATCTACTCTCCCCCTATCTAAAAGTGTCTGAAGAAATAATGGAGGATAGAAATGCAGATGCTAACCAATAGATTGCTCCATATTGCATTAACTATTCTGCAATATTATTTTTTAATTATTGACAATTGCAAATTGTTAATAATGATTAATAATTCTTTATCCAATATAATTGAGTTACTTTTTATTTTTCCCTATAAAAAACATCGATATGATTACTAATATATTCTTAAGTATTTCTTTAGGGCAACTGTGAAGTTGGATCCAGGTGTATATTGATAATTAAAATGTTAGCTATGAATTGCCAGATGCACACTGATTTACATGTCATTCCCCGTAAGTACTTGTCACAGATATGTTAAGACCTTCAATTCTCCTTCCTTCGAGTGACTTGGCTCTCCTGACCCTGATCCTTCTGGATTGATTTATAATGTAACTCTTAAAGGACAACATACTTGCCAGTTCTTGAGGTGGTGATCACATTCATAAACACACATGCATTTTGGAAATCCAACCTGTTCATATATTAGCAGCTGCCTTCATGTTGTTTTTATGGTCTTTATTATTACAAGATTGGTCTGCGAATTCACCATTATTTGTATACTTTGGACAAATTACCATACTTGCGTTAGGAAAACAAATTTATTGGATCAAATTTTCCAGCTCCATGTTCTCCTTCTAAGAAAGATGCAGTTGCTTTCTGACCTCACAGTCCCAGCTAAGGCTATAATTCGGGTTGATTCAGTAAATACAGCTTCTGCCCGAGGGGGGTGTTATCTGTAAAAATCTCAGGTCTTGAAAGGTGAAAGAAATAGAACTTCAAGAATTTTCTTGGGCTTTCAGTATAGGAAAAACAAATTTTTAAAAAGTCTTAAGAAATATTTCAAAACAAGATTTTAATAAGCAGTAATCCCCTCTGTCTATATTTGGATATGGGGTACCTCCCCATGAAATATAATTCCTAGCTGGCTGTCACTTGTCATTTTTCCTGTGTTCGATATTCACCATCATAAAGGTCCTATTTTGCCAACTCTCAGCACTTAATTTTCCTTCTCATTCATTTTACCATTTTTCCTAAAGTGAAAATAACACTCAATTTTCAAGGGGATTGAATGTATTGTAAATAACAAATGCTATCTTACTCTGGAACTTATCTCATGCTATGTTATGGATTTACCAGGTCCCACAAAATATCAAATATATGAGCCTTAAAGGGTAAAAGTCTCCATACTAGTATATGAAAAAATTCCTAAATTCCAGAAGGGTGAATGAACAGATGGATACTTTTGGGACATGTGTGTGTGTCATTTTTGTTTTACATTTCCTTGGCTCTGCAAGAGAACGCATTTTCTACAAAGTATGGTAGCTAAAGTGGGGGATCATATTAAACTAAACCTGGAAACAAGAAATGAGAAGTAAATAGTTTAGCAAAAATGCAGTTCCATATGTTAATTTTGAAAACTTTCATTATTAAAACCACGGATTTAAAATAACAGGGCCACAGTCTAAAACACAGAAGATAAATAGTGATGACTGATGTAATGGAGAATATTTTTCTTACTTGGAGGTATAGATGTCATTCTAAGTCATTCATATATGTATTTTCAGATTTTCTTATTTAAGCAAATTCAATGTTTTAATAAACTTCCATAAAAGTAATTATATATTGGTGCTCTCCCACACTCTGGGTGGTGATGTCTTCTATAGGCAGTAAAGCACTGAGCAAGTCTAGCAACGTGGAGGACTAGACTATCGTAGACCCATCTCTTGTCACAAATATACAAATTCTGGAGAAGACCATAACAGTTTATAAAGTATGTCTCAGGGAAAAAAAAAAAGGAATCCCCAGTTTCCAGAAATGAAGAATGAACCCCCAGCCGGAGCAGAGCTAATATAGCAGCAGTGTGACTTGGTTGCGGAATAATTCAAATCTAGACAGATGTCCTGCAATTTAGGCACTGAAGTATGAATGCTCAGATATGGACAGGAGATTTGGCCTGTGGCCTCCATGAGGCACAGTGTTTGAACTGAGGCTGGCATTGAATTAACCACTTTGTGAAGAGACCTTCATAGAAAAACTGCCTTACCGACATGGCAAACTACAAGAAGCTTGCACTGCCCCAAACATAGGGAAGAGTAGAAAAAGGCACAAATAATCTCTTGAGAAACTGAAACTCTGGCTTGCCACAAGCAGAGGAGTGACAAGCAAAGTTATGGGACTAGCTAGCACTGAATCTCAACTCAGAAATCCATGCGGAATAGGGTCTCAGATGAAACCCTTGATACTTTGAAAAACAAAACCACTAGGGATTCAGAGCTAAAAAGACTCACAGAAAAAACAGACATTTTCCTTATTTATATGTTCCTCATATATGTTTTTTAAAATGCCCTGTTATTATTCTTTATTCAGCGGTTTTTTTGTGTGTAGTAGAAGGTTAATCTGTAATAGTTCAGTTCACATGATGCTAGAATCAGATAATGACTTACTTTCTATGCAAGAAATCATCATTCAGAAAAAAATTCACTCTGAAAATGTCAAGATGAGCTTGCAAGAAAAACATGGGAAATAACAAGTAATTATTCATCATAATAGAAAGTCAGCAATGGGAGTATTAATGCCCCCCCCCAAGAACTAGAGGAAATGGAATAATCTAAAAGAAACTATAAAACAAGAATATTTAAAATTATCAGATATTTCATTTTAAAAGAACAGAGAACATGATGAAAGGCATGACACTGTGTGTAAAGAATAATCTAATTAACCAAAAAGTAGCCCTCAAAATAAATAGAGTGTCTTTCTAAAGAAAAAGCAATTAAAAACTTAAAGGATAAACTAAATGAAGCAGTAAACATAATAGGAGAGAGACTCAATAAACACAGATATAAAATCTGGGGAATAACCTAGAATGCAGCATAGAGTGATACATAAAATGAAATGTGAAAGAGAAGTAAAGGAATATGCAGAATAGTCTTAGGCAGCCTAAAATATATCAAATTAAAATTCCAGAAAGAAAATAATAGAGTGAAAAGAAAGAGCCAATATTCAAAAAGATAATGGCAGAGAATTTTTCAGAATTGGTTCAAGTCATCAGTTCTGAGATGTAGAAAGCTCAATGAAGCCTAAGCAGAATGGATTACACAAAATACTCACCTAGATGCCTTGTATGGGAACTATGGAATGCCAAAGATAGGCAGAAGGTTTTAAGAGCAGCCTGCACAAGAAGGGGTATTTCAAATAAAAGATAAAATAATAATCTTTTCATCACCAAAATGGAGATCTGAAGACAATAGAATGTCATCTTCAATGTGCCTACTAACTTTATATTGAAAACAACTGTTGGTTTAGGATTCTAGGGCAGCTAAACTTCTACTCAGGAGAGAAGGCAAAAGAAAAACATTTTCAGGTAAACAATGAATGGGAGTTTCTTCTTTAAATATGCTTATTGAAGAACCAGCGTAAGGGTGTAATTAAATTAGACAAGAATTAACCCTGGAATGAGGAATAGAATGCAAAAATTGGTAGTGAGTAGATGATTATTAAAATGTTGGATACGTTTCAAAAGCATTGACTCAAAAATATTAAAATCAAGTATTTGAGACAAGACTTAAAATCCAGGTGGAACTAAAATGCTGGAACATAGCACAATGGAAGATGAGAAGCACTCCACAGAACTAATGTATTTTGAATTCCTTAAAATGTTTAGGACAAGAGTATAAATATTGATTTTCTGTGCTAAATATGCATTACAATTTTAAGATAAGCATGTAAAAATAGGAATAGAATATATATTCTTTCCCAGTAGGTGAAAGAAAGAAAATGTAAAAGAAAAATAGGAGCATGATAAAGAGAAAACACAAATTAGTTAATATCAGTATTCATAATAAATATAAACTTATCAATTAATATAGCTTCTCAGATTGAATATTATTTTACCACTCCAAACATCCATCCTGGCAGTTTTTCATGCTGATCACTAAATTTTCCTTATTTTCATCCTGGACTCATGATTTGGATGTCACTTGCCTACCCCAGGAGTGAAGTGTGACTATATAACTTGTTATATGGTATAAGCTGAAGTGGTGTGTGCCAGTTTGGGGTGGAAATGCTAACAGTTCATGGCATGTTATGTTTTCTCTTTCTGCTACAACCACTAGCAATGGTGCAAAAAATGGCTTCTTGGGACCCCAAGGTAAGAAGGAAGTGAAACAACCCCCCATGGAGCTTTGGGGGTAATGCAGTCCTTTGTTTTGCTAATTTGTTAATCTGTTGGAACTGTTTATTACCACAGCAGAGTGTAGCCCATCCTTACTAATGTGCATAAGAGATATATGTAAACATAGAAATATGCTTTGGAAGTAAGGAATGAGAAAAGAGATACAGGAAAGCATTCATCCAAAGAAAAGCTGTACATTAATATTAATGTTAGGTAGCATAATCTTCAGGACAATAAAAATTAAGAAAAATGCAGAAAATCGAGAAAAAATAAAAATATATTCTTACGTAAGAATAAAAGGAACAATTTGACAGGAAGATAACAATTCTGAATCTTTATACATCCAGTATCTTAGCCCTAAAATAGGTGAGGTGAAAATAGAATTATAAGGAGAGATGGACAAATTGACAATAATAAAACAATTCCTACAATCCCATTTTTTTTTCCAGGCACTGATGAGGGCAATGGTGTGTAAGGAGCAATCCCCAGCAGGGATTCTGGGAAAAGGTTTTTATTTCTATTTTTATTTTTCTGATAAAAGTAAAATGCCTTTCATGCCTGCACTCCTCTTTTTGTCTTTGAAAGGGTTTTCATAAGGAAGTGATGGCTGAAAAAGCAGTAGCCGTTTTCCTTTATTATTCTTATTATATGGTATTTTATAAAAGCCCATTTTTATGTTGGTGTGAATTGCAGCCCAAAGCATCCTAACAAATACGAAGGTCAACTTTCATATTAGATATCAGTAATCACAATCAGTCTCTGGTAATTAAAATTGCATAATAGTGCGGAAATGGATAAACAGCCCAGCGCAAGACAACATGCATGTATGTGAACTTGATAGATGCCTTGAGTGGCATTGCAAGGAAGGGGAGACAAAATACACTATTCAATCGATGATTCTGTGGACACTCCATCCGGAAAAACATAAAGTTAGAATTCTACCTTACACTACACAGAAAATTACAGTCCAGAGGATTAAAGGTATAAATGTGGAGAGCAAAACCTAAAAATACTTAAAGTTCTATTTCTAGATCCTTGAGGAATCGCCACGTGGGGTGGGGGCACTAGGGGAAGGATAGCAGGGGGTGGGGGGGGGGATTGAGGAGGGATAACATTAGGAGCAATACCTAATGTAGATGACAGGGGAATGGATGCAGCAAGCCACCAAGGCTTGTGTATACCTATGTAACAAGCCTGCACATTATGCACATGTACCCCAAAAACTTAAAGTATAATTAAAAAAAATACAAGTTTCTGTTGGAGAATATCTTTATAAGCTTGGATGGAGAAGAATTCACTAACCAAGACACACAAACCATAGACTGTGAAAACAAATAATGATTAATCTAACTACATTAAAATTAAAATCCTCGGTCAGGCGCGGTGATTCACACCTGTAATCCAAGCACTTTGGGAGGCCGAGGCGGGCGGATCACAAGGTCAAGAGATTGAGACCATCCTGCCCAACGTGGTGAAACCCCGTCTCTACTAAAAATACAAAAATTAGCTGGGCGTGGTGGCATACGCCTGTAGTCCCAGCTACTCGGGAGGCTGAGGCAGGAGAATTGCTTGAACCCAGAAGGCGGAGGTTGCAGTGAGCCCAGATTGTGCCACTGCACTCCAACCTGGCACCTGGTGACAGAGGGAGACTCTGTCTCAAAAAGAAAAAAAAAAAATTAAAATCCTCTGTATAACAAAAGACAATCCAAACTTAGTGAAAAAGCAAGCCACAGACTAGGAGAAGAAACCTGTTACACTCTTAACCAACAAAAAATCCATATTCAGAACGTATAAAGTGCTTTCTCATAAAAAAAAATCCAATTTTTAAAAAAATGGCAAAGGATATCAGTAAGTGCTTAACAGAAGAGAAAAAACCCCAATGGCCAATAAACATATGAAAAAACACATAATCTCATTAGTGGCAGGGAAAAAGCAATAAAATGTCTCTTTATACCCAACAATTTGGGGAAAAAAAAGAAAAGATGCTTCATTATAAAAAGTAAGAGAGAGGATGTGTAGTTGGGGAACTCTCAAATATTGATTGTGGGAGTGTAAATGAGTATAGCCCTCTGAATGGATATTGTCAAACTGCTCCCAACTGAAGATGTTCAAACTCTACAACCTGGTTATATATTCTTGAGAAATAGACTTATATACACAAGAACCATATACCCTAATGGTCACTGCACATTGTTTGTTAAAAAATAGCGAACAATCAGAAGGAAGCCTAAGACATGCATAAGGCATGTATAAGTCATCCTATATACACAGGCACTTACTAAATAGCAGTTAAAACGAATATCCTAAATCTACATGTATCAACATAGATACCCTGTAAGTGTTGAAAGGATAAAGAACAAGTTACAAATGCATTATATAATTCTGGTAAATTAAAAAGAAAGACATAATGCTATCTAGTTACTTATGTATCAAAATATAAAACCATTGATAGGAAAGTTATAAAAACCTCAAGATTTTGGTTAATTCTGTGATAAAAAGGAAGGAATAATATGAGGACATTTCAAATATATCTGCAATAATTTCTTAAACAGATGTTAAAGAAATATGGCAATATGCCAACATTTATTAAATCTAGGGTTGGATATATCTGGATGTCTGTATTTTATTTTCAGTACACTTGAAATATAATTATTTTGCATGTTTGAAAGAGAATCAATGTATAAATATTTTAAAATAAAATGAGTTACGTTAAATAAAATAAATGAAAAGCTAAATAAAATGAGTTATGAATAAAGGTGGAAAAATGTTAAATTACATAATTGGAAGGAAGACATCCATTCCTTTTTAGAATGGAAAGATGGGAAAGGAAGGCGTATTAGGTTTCTACCCTGAGTTCAGCTATGCACCCACAGCTTTCTGGAAAGCTCCTTGCCAAGTTATCAAAGACCCCGTGCGGCTCATCTCAGACGCTCTGTACATGTTAACATTTGTAAGTCCTGGAGCAGTCAAAATGGGTGGAGGGGTGGACTCCAGGAGAGGCCTGGGAGGCCAGCATACCTTTTACAACATTCACACCAGGATTTCTCTGAGTTGAACAATCTCACAGGGTATGCAAACACGTTCTGTATGTGGTCTGGAGCTGCACCTGCTGCCACCATCACCTTGATCTGACCTTGCCTCCTGGCCGGGGTCAACTTCATGGGCCTGTGGCCTGAGTAGGTCTTCTTGATAAAGAACCCTGCACTTTCATTTTGTGCTGGGCCTCCTGTATTATGTAGCCATTCCCACTCCTGGCTACCACAGAGTGGTGATGGTCCCTGCTAAAGGGGGTATGTTTTTCTCATCTTTACCTGGTTGGCACTGTCCCCAGCACTTGAATTGAACTATCATTTCATACAACTTGCCTGACTCCTGCAGGCATCTAGTTTATTGCCTGTATTTTACAG
This sequence comes from Ateles fusciceps, assembly GCA_036589455.1. Lineage (NCBI taxonomy): Eukaryota > Metazoa > Chordata > Mammalia > Primates > Atelidae > Ateles > Ateles fusciceps. The sequence continues at coordinate 8,828,808 of JAZHEH010003329.1, read as the reverse complement.
CTTGGACCTGGCTGAACCATTACATACAGCACAAAGGAGCTCCCCGGAGAAAAGTGCTCTCCTGCCATCAAGCTCTGTGAAATTTTGGGTGTCCAGGGCAGAAGGCTGTATTCATCTTGACACTGATGCCTTTATACTAATTCTATTTATATTCAGTGAAATTAATGCAACAACTTGTAAAAGGACAATGAAACTGAAGTTATGGTATCTCAGAAATGGTTATTTAGGTTTTACTTAGGTAAACACAATCTGATTGTCTTTACATGGTGCTAGCATGCCCATCTACATGAGAAGTCTTGTACAGTCTTTATCCAAATCAAAGGTGCCAGCCTAATTCAGATTTTCACAGAAGCTGGTTGTCTGATTCTTCACTTTTATACTTAGGCTGGGTGCAGTGTGTCACTCCTGTAATCTCAGCACTTTGGGAGGCTGAGCAGGTGAATCGTGAGGTCAGGAGTTTGAGACGAGCCTAGCCAACATGGTGAAACCCTGTCTTTACTAAAAATACAAATTTTAACCAGGCGTGGTGGCACGTGCCTGTAATCCTAGCTACTTGGAGGCTGAGGAGGAGAATTGATTGAACCTGGGAGACAGAGATTGCAGTGAGAGGAGGTCACGCCATTGCATTCCAGCCTGGGCAACAGAGCAAGACTCCATCTCAAAAAAAAAAAAAAAAAATCTTTTATACTTAAGAAAGAGTTTAAACAAAAACAACATTAGATCTTTCTAGATGTTTCTAAATGTCAGAAATAAATTGTTAATTCATATATTCACTTTTGGAAGCAGAAAATCTGGAAAAGGAAACCCAGTGCTTTAGCCTAGGGCCTTAATGGCTGGTCCTCTAAACTCTCCCAGCCTCACCCTGCGTCCATGCCTTCAACAGACATTTTGGGAAATTTCAGGGCAAGAGTCCCAAGGAAGGGATTGCTCTGGGTACCATTAGTGAGGAGCATTAGCCTTGGAAAAAAGCATCAGCCTTGAAAAAAAGACCTTGGCCAGGGCAGGGCTGAAGCTGGGTCAAGGGATGTGGCTACTCTTCTCCCTGGTGATGCTGTGGTGACCAGGAGCAGAAAAATGGCAATCCCTCAATGACACTAACTAGGTTTGAGGCTTACATTATATTGGCAGAAGGGAGAATTTCCCTTTCTCCTCAATTCCTGGATATGCATAATGTTCTGCAGTGTAAGAAGCATGCCAGGAATAGAAGGGACAAATATGCAGGAAGTTTGTCCATCCACTTTATACGTACTACAAGTTGTGGTTATGAGAGCATCATAGGTATTCAGGGCAATGACATTCTCATTCACAGCATTCCACTTGGCTCCTGGGGAATATAAACCAGTTGTCTCATCTAAAAAATCTCACGCTCCCGTTAGGAAAACCTTAGGAGAAAATAGACATAACAGGGACATATTTAATTTTTTAATGATCGTCTAAAGACCACAGAAAGTCTGTGATATAAAGACTTTAAATTCCTCTTTGATCTACTTTAGCTGAGTAATCACCACATTATCACAACATGCTAGGGCTCCAAGCATCCGAAACAGTACAGACGTCATCTCAGCAGATGTCATCCCTTCTGCCTCTGTGCAAGTTGATGAACTCATCCAAACTGGCTTTCCTCATCTGTAAAATGGGTGGATATTTGGATTTTCTTCATAGATTTTGAGGATTAAATGATCATGCAGGAAACAGGCTTAGCACAGGGGCCAGCACTTAGGAAGTCCTTGGTGGGTGCTAAGGATGATTTCTAATTCGGGCAGACAGGTATTGAGGCAGTCAGTGCCTCCAGTGTCTGGTCCCTACATCCTATCCATAAAATCAGTGCAAAGGGAGCACGCATTACAGCAGCAGACCTAGAAGCCAAGAGAAAGAAGGAATATTTTAGTTCCTCTAAAGCTGAGACCCTGGATATGCTGAGAAAACTAGCATGGAATAAAGAGAGCAGAGCAGTCGAAGAAAGGCTTTAAGAAATAAAGTCACTAGAATTTACTGTTTCTGTTGAACACTGAATAATCCCTGAGAGAACTAACAGTATCACTGACCATCCCAAGTGATCAATTTGAAAAGCCACATACAGTCATGAGTTGCTTAACAACTGGGAATCCATTCTAAGAAATGCATAGTTAGGCGATGTCATCATTGTGGGAACATCATAGAGTGCACTTACACGAACCAAGGACGCAGAGCCTCCTACACACCTAGGCTTTATGGTATAGCCTACTGCTTCAAGGCTACAAACTTGCACAGCATGTTACTGTGCTGAGTACTGTAGGCAATTGTAACATAATGATAAACATTTGTGTATATAAACATAGAAGGGGTACAGTAAAAATAAAGTATTATAACCTTATGGGACCACCTTCCTATGTACAGTCCATTGTTGATTAAACTGTTGTTATGCAGTTCATGACAGAACCTAAATGATTCAGCTCTCTGACTCTGGAGACAGACAACAGCAGCATGCTCTGGCTGGGTTATATAGCATATGCTACTTCACCTCTGTAAGCTCAGTCTTCACCTCTGTAAAATTGGGAAATCAATCGTACCTCCCTCGTGGGCTTGTTGAAGTGTTAAGTGTTAAGCTCTCAGTAGTGTTAATTGGTATTCTCTTTAATATATTCCCAGAGAAGAGGTTTAGGGAACAAGATGGCACCACAATCATATTTTTGGCATGCCTTTCAGACAACAGATAAAAGGATGATCAGTTCTGAATGCTCAAAGCCTGGCTTAGTCAGCCTCTCCTCATGCCCTCCTCCCCTAATGTCCTCAGTGATGTGGGAGCCCTCGTGAGGACTCCCCCAGCAAGCCAACCTACATGCAGTGCGATGACCTGAAAACTCAGTCATCTGCAGACTCCATGACGTGAGCATGAGTCACTGAGCTCTCCAAATGTTACACTCTACAAGGTGAGTGCTACTTGTTTGTAAAGACAATGGGGCCTCGGCTATATCCGATCATGTCTCCTTGAAAATTCTTAGTCACAAATTAGTCAGACCACCCCCAAGTCAGAAGGAAGAGCCTACCTCCAGATTCTGCATGTAACTTCTGGAACTTCCTGAGTCAGTAGTGTTGTCACACCCCCTCCACCTCTGTGGCTGGGGTCAGGCACGTGACTGGATGGATGGATGTCCATGAAACAGCCTCCTACACCCTGTAAAGCCCCTTGTCTGCCAGGCCCACTGCTAGCAACTTCAATTCCCTTGTCTTCCTTCTAGGAAAAACCCATGCCAGAGATTTTTTTTTCTACCAGTAGACTTTATTTTCGGGGCAGTTTTAGGTTTTCAGAAAAAATGCTCAGAAAAATAGCTACACAGAGTTCCCATATACCTTCCCTCTCCCCTCCCCAGTTTTCCCTGTTATTAGCATGTATTATTTTGGTACATTTGTTATAATTGATGAGCCAATATTGTTATACTATTATTAACCAGAGCCCATAATTTACATTAGGGCTCACTCTTTGTGCTGTATATTTTATGGGTTTTGGCAAATATATAATGCCATATATCCATCATTGCAGCATCACAGATAATAGTTTAACTGCTCTAAAAATCCCATGGGCTTTGCCTGTTCGTCCCTCATCTCTCTCCTCCTCAACTCCTGCAGAACACTGGTCTTTTTATTATTTCTATAGTTTTTGTCCTTTCCAGAATGTTAGAGAGTTGGACTATTACAGAATGCAGCTTGTTCAGAACAGTGTCTTTTATTTGCAGTAGGAATTAAGGCTTCTCCATGTCTTTACATGGCCTGATAACTTACTTTTTAAATTGTTGAATAATACTCCATTGTATAGCTGTGCCACAGTTTTGCTATTTGCCTATTGAAAGACATTGTGGCTACCACTTTTTGTCAATTGTGAATATAGCTGCCATGTGCAGGTTTTTATGTGGACATAAGTTTTCCAGAGACTTTTTTTTTTAATTATTAAAATCTTCAATGATTCAAGGTCTTCTTTTATTTTGACTTTTCTTAGAGAGTAGGCAAAATGAAGTTTCATTTGGAAGCCTTACTCTTCTGGAAAATGGTTGGTGAAATGGAAAGCCTGGCTTTCATCCTTTAGGAGTTCATTTAACCCTTCTGAACTTCGACCCATACATTAAGGGAGTGATAACATACAGGCTGGAAAATACGTATGAAGAGGATGGTTATAAAATAATAAGCAAATAAACATTCAGTTTACATGTTTCCTTGCACTTTTACTTCCTCCTCTTGTCCCTCCCTTTACATTTTCTTGCTGAGAAATTTTAAAAAGTAGATTTCCACATTATCTGCTGCTTGGATTTTTCACACATTTTAATTTAGTGTCTAAGGATTTCCCACACCACCCCAATTTCCATCCTGGATTAATCATACATTGTAAATTCTGAATGTATGCTGACATTTCTATTTGGTCTTTACACTTATGATAAAAAGTTAATTCCAAGGTGAGTCTTCATTGGCTGGAAGTGAGATCATTGCCTCTGAGTTATGGGAGTAGCCCACGGTGGTGAGTGAGAAGAAAGGGAGGATACAGGTCAGATCACCCGCAAGGGAGGAAGATACAGAGGGGAGTGCTGTAATGATTACTCATAGTTGGAGGACATATTAGTGCATCATAGATAACATAGTAGGAACCAAGTGCCACAGGATTGATTATTTACTTATTTTGAGATAGATTCTCACTCTGTTCCCTAGGTTGGTGTGCAGTGACACAATCTCGGCACACTGCAACTTCCATCTCCTGGGCTCAAGTGATCCTCCCACTTTAGCTTCCCGAGCAGCTGGGACCACAAGTGCATGCCACCACGCTTGCCTAAGTTTTAAATTTTGTGTAGAGATGGGGCCTCACTATGTTACCCAGGCTGGCCCATAGAATTCTTTAAATCAAGAAACCTCTGTCTTCTATGCTAGTAGCTTATGTCACGTCTTGATAGGGTGGTTCAATGAATGATGGCCTGAAATGTCACAGGTTGGTGAGGACGCTACAATATGGTCTGATCTCTCCGATTTATGAATTTTGGAAGCTGTGTCTGCATAGTGCTTCTAAAAAGGACTGAAAAAGAAAAGTATCTGTTTTCTACCCAGTTGCTTCACCAAGTAAGAACAAAATCATTTGGAATGGAATTGTCTGAACTGATTGATCCACAGTGGCAAAAACAGTCTTTTGCAGACAGGTCAAGATTACAACATAACTCTCTGTGACCATTTGTGACTTCTACTTCAAGCCCGTCATTGTCTCTCTCTGCTTTCCGGGCAAGGGCATATGATCTGACCATTGCCTACCTCCTGTTGGCTTTTCCTTGTTTCAAAGGCTATATTTCAGATATTCTGAACTTTCAAAATTTCCAGAAGGCCAACATTCTTCTTCCAAATTCTTTAGATGATGTGACCATTTCTCCTAGAATGGCTCACCCACTCATCTCCATTACCTTCTTCTCCTACTTTTCTCTGAGCAGCCTCCCTAGCACCTAATGGGCTGTGTGTCTGGCATATTGTGTGCCCCATTGCATCATTTACTTTCCTAGCTGTTGGACTCTTCTCTCTGCCTTGTTCTTACCTGTTCATGCATCTCTCTTGTACTTACCTGTTCATGCATTCTCTACTAGAATGCAAGCTTGTGAAAGTAGGAGCCAGCTTTACTCCATCATGCTCACAGAGTGGAGCCCTGTGCCCATACCTTGTAGGGTCTCTATGAATGAATGAATGCATGAATGAATGAATGGATGGATGGACCTAAAATTAGACTGAAGATGCTTGAAGCACATGTTAAAAAGCTGGGGGATTATATAAACAAGAAAGGAACCTCGTATTATTGTTTTTCACACCAAAGCTGTAATGACTCCAGAACAAAACCAACATGCAAATACACACAACAAAAGATTTATCTTCCCCAAATAGGCCAAGTGGACATCTCCAGACTTGGGGTGCACACTGCTGGTTACCTACCCAGGACCCATGTGCATCCTCTTCCTTGCCAATAGAATCCCAGTTTTGTTCAAGGAGACAATGGCCTACATTTTAAAAATAAAAGCTATATTTCTGTTTTTTTTGCAGTGGAGTTCACCATCTCGGACAATTTTCACAGTGAGAAACAGAAGATTGCTAGGGATTCAGATAAAGTTTCATTTTCCCGATACGAAGGGTACCTTTCCTTCCTGTTGCCTGTCTCTTCCTCTTTAGCACTTTGGGAGGCCAAGGTGGGCGGAACACGAGGTCAGGAGTTCAAGACCAGCCTGACCAACATGGTGACACCCCATTTCTACCAAAAATACAAAAATTAGCCAGGTGTCGTGGCACACACCTGTAATCCCAGCACTTAGGAGGCTGAGGCAGGAAAATCGCTTGAACCCTGGTGGCAGAACTTACAGTGAGCCAAGATTGCGCCACTGCACTCCAGCCTGGGCAACAAGGCAACAGAGTGAGACTCCATCTCAAAAAAAAAAATTAACTGTGTATCTTGTTAAATTTTCTTATGCCTGTCCTAGGCATAACAAAATGTTAACACCCCAGGCCAGAGGGTAAAGGTGAGCGTATAGAGTGGTGGGTCTCAAATTTGAGAGCCTCTGCAGCCCCTTTGAGAGCATGATGGAAACAGTGAAGCTTCTGTTTGCACCATGTGTGCATAAACACATACACTCCCAAGAGATATTCTGCATGTTATTTCAGAATGGAAGGGCCCAGGGGTTACTGGATGAGAGTTGAAGTCACCCTGCTGTAGAAGTAGGAGGGCTCTACTGTAAGTGGTTGTGTTAAAGCACAAAAGAGCAAATGTGAACCCACCTGCTATTCATCTTATTTGGACTCCTGGAGACCACCTGCTCGCACTCAATAGCAAAGAAAAAAATTCAAGAGCCTTCTTTTCTCAGCAATATGAAGACTGTAGCCATAAGAAGTCCAGGCGATTCCATGGGCCTTCGCCTGTGTGCACTGGGTACTTTGCCTGTCTACTAGCTACAGGAGTAGATTGAGTTAGCAGGCAGCTGGTGGCAAGGAAGAACACCGCTGGAGACAAAGGCCAGATCAGTGCCTGGTTCCCAAGTGCTTCTCAGCCTGTTGACCAGCCTGTGGGGCAGAGAAACAGGAAGTCCAGCCAGCCCATGCTGACAGACAGGGCCTGGAAGGGGCAGCTGGAGCGGAGCCATGCTATTCAAATTCTCAACTCCATTTATGAGGCTGGGGTCTCATTAAGTGATACCCCCCATCACCCCTAGAAAGAGGCCCAGACAAGAAGTACGGTTGCCTTCTGTTGGCAGAACACCTTCACTCAGAGGCCACTCCACTTTCCTCAAAAGATCAGAAAGGAGGGCAGACCGAAGGAAGGAGGAAAGAAAAGAAGCTAAGAAGGATGGATAAACAGGCAGAAGAATGTGGCTGCTGCTTTAAATGTACCAGTTTAAGCACCAAATGTGATAGCTAAGAGCTCATGTTAAATGAATAAATGAAAAGGTAGCATGTCTAGGGACCCAGTTACCCTCAGCCTGGTGCACAGGGAGGCCCAATTCATCTCATTAGCTCGCTTCTGTGGGGCTAGATGTGAGCAGCTCTGGCCCCTTCAGCCCCAGCAAGATTGCGTTCATGGGTCCAAATGCTCCATGGTCAGCCTTGTTTTCTCAGGGCTCAAACTCTGCCTTAAACACTTGATGGTTTGACCCATGGAGAAAAAAGTCTGACCCAGAGGTAATGAACAGTTCTTTCTCAATCTGTTTGACTTTCCTGTAAAATGAGAATTCTCTTGACCACACAGATATTACATGAATCAAAATGCCCCATACCCCCATCTCCCTTGCACACACTCATATGTACATGTGCGGGCACACACACATGCGTGCGTGCACACATACACACACACACACACTGCTGAATTCAAATGATCTTGGTTGGACCATGCCAGCAGATCATAATTTAAATGCTTTCAACACAATGAGAAGTACAATTATGTTGCTCACGCCTATTGCTTTGTATTGGTTTCATGATCTATTATAATCAGCATGCCATGGTTACCCTAAGCAAAACGGTTTGATATTAACACCCTGTCACTATAATGTACACAGACAACATTGATAGGTTCAAACCTCTGTGGAGATGGGAACTTTGCATTTTAACAATCTCATCTTTCTTTTTTAGCATTATTTCCTCTCCCCTTGTGTCAATTTTCTTTTCCATATCCCTCACCTACTTGGCCCCCCAGACTCAATTCCAGTTTCATTTTCTTCAAGACCTTGCTCTCAGATGGAGAAAAGCGCAGCACACTGGGCCACCTCACACCCATCATAGGTCAATAGTTCTTCAAGTCTGACTCAGGAACAACCTGCAGCCAAAATACTTGGGTGCTTGTTAATTCAAGTTCCTGGGCTCTGTTAACTGAATCACAATTTCTAGGAGTGGAAAATAGAAATAAGCATTCTAAATAAGTTTCCTGAAAATTCCTGCATGTGCACATTTGCACGCATACCTCCCATCCCTTCCCCCATACTGTAAAACCTCTAAGGTAAGTTATTTGATCTCCTAGAGCCGTAACAGAAGTTTGTAAACCATAAAGACTTGGAAATTTCAAGACACCACTCTAAGAGTTGGTCTCGGCTGTGGTTGTATAAACGTGTTTGGGTCCTGGAGTTCCTACTGTGTGCAAGCGTCTTAGATGCAGTTATTGAAGCCTACTTCAGCAAAATCTAACAGACAAGTAAGAAATTTAAATGGCCATGCTGCATTATACAAAGGACAAAAAAGAGAACTAGGGTGATAAGAGAGCAGGTAGTGTAAGTGAGACCAGAAAGGAAAGTGAGAAAGAAGAGATGAGGGGAAAAGAAGTTTGTAGTTGTTGATCTGACTTACTGCAACTTCTGAAGGTGTGGTATTCAGATGTTGCTTCACTGAGAGAGCTAATGGTGCCTGAGCCACCTACAATTCGATTGTTGAATGACCAAATGTTTGGGCCTGGCTAGTTTCCTTTGCCCTCTACACATTAAGTCATACAAAACAGGGGCTTAAAATGGGTTTTTTGGCTGGGTGCGGTGGCTAACACCTGTAACCCTAACACTCTGGGAGGCCAAGCGGGCGGATCGCAAGGTCAGGAGATTGAGACCAACCTGGCCAACATGGTAAAACACTATCTCTACTAAAAATAACAAAAATTAGCTGAGTGTGGTGGCACATGCCTGTAATCCCAGCTACTCAGGAAGCTGAGGTAGGAGCGTTACTTGAACCAGGGAGTTGGAGGTTGTAGTGAGCCAAGATCCTGCCACTGCACTTCAGCCTGGCAACAGAGTGAGGCTCCATCTAAAACAAAAACAAAAACCTGTTTTTGTTTTGTTTGTTTTTTCCCCCACTTAAATGTATCCACTTCAAGAGCCTAGAGATAAAGCTCTATGCCATTCAGAGATTGTATTCTGCATAGAACACAAATTAGTCTCCTGTGGCTTAGCCATTTTATTTTCCTCTGATGACACATCTAAATGTAGACTCCACCATATTTCTAAGATTCAAGGTTCTTTCCATCTTTCTGGTCTGCCTTTTTTAGAATATAGTCATGTACTTACAAGTGACTATTTCCTCTGAGGCTGCAAGATCCTTCAGGGAGGACTCAGGTCTCCTCCCTATGGGAAGTCTCGCTTACTTGACTGGTGCCAGGATTATTATAGAGACTCAAAAAAAAAAAAAGTGTGTGGAATGCATGAGTGAATCAATGGGTGCACAAATGAGTGAGTGAACGAGTGCATGAGTGAATGAATGAGTGAGTGAGTGAGTGAATGGACAAATAGCTCCTATGTCTGGCCTCATCAGAAGAGTAATCCAATTAAGGCACCTTTCTAGACAATTTTTATAGCTGTCAGACTTTTTATAACAATTTATGTTAGAAATGTTTCTACATCAGAAAAGCATAATATTTACGAGCATGATATTGCAAGACAAACAGACCTGGGTTCTAAATCTGGTCTGACACCAACTAGTTGGTGACTTTAATGACTACTCTCATTCTGTATGAGCTCTTGGCAGCATATGTGGCATGTCTTAACTCTGTTCGTTCCTTAAGATTCTCGTCTCTTCTAATTTCTGTGTTTCCTCTGCTCCCTTGACTATCTCAGTCCTTCTCCCTCTTTTCTCTGTGCATCCCCTGATTCCTGACATAACCCAAGATTCTACTGGGTTGGTGTGAAAGTAATTGCCATTACTTTTAATGGCAAAAACAGCAACTGGTTTTGCACCAGCCTAATAGCTGCCACTGCTGCTTTCCTCACCAAATTCCCGCCCAGGATTCTCAGGCTCACACCAATCTGTTCGGTACTCCCATATCTGTCCCCCAGACTCTCTTCTAATCCCAGACCTTTATTCCCAGCTAATCTGCTCCCCACGTGTACCTTAATCTTGGCATTTTAAGAACAGAACTCCTTCCCTTCCCTCTTGTTCAAAGCCAGTCTGCTCCAATCAGGCACAAACTGAGTCTAATTCACAGACTCTAACTCAGACAGTAAGTTAGCTGCTTGAGTCCAAACTGTGCTTTACTTTTTTTAGTAACCTTGGACAAGTAACTTCGACTCTTGTTATCTTAATCATAATTACCTCACTTGCAAAATGGATAGACAAATCCTGTTAACACTGAAACTCACCTGTGCATGTGTGGATGAAATATAATTGAGTGTGTAATATTTGTAGCACAAAGAAAACTCTTCCTTTGGGATTGCCTTTTTTGCCTTGTCAACCAAGGGCATTTGTCTCCATTAGTTTTTAGTTTTTTCTGTCCCTCTAAAGACAAATCATTTCTCCCCCTACATAGACGTTTTCACCCTTGAAGTATGGATTACATACATCCATGGATTTCACTTGCATGCCTGTCTTTCCCTCTAAATTGTGAACTCCTGTGTCCTTACTGAATCTAAATCCTCACACCAGGCATTGAACACACATTAGGTGAGTTGTTTTAAGCTGAACGAAACTTTTTAAAAAATGATATATTACATAAGTCTCAAGAAGATTGTAGAAAGAAGATAGATAGTAAAGTCCATGTGCTAAGACCTTTTTTTGTTTGTTTGTTTCAGAACACTGAGTTTCAAATCATTGAATTTACTGACAGAACAGTGAAAAATTCTTAACTAACCTGGTAAATTTCACTAATTGAAAGGGTCATTTCAGTTGCAATTCCAGAAGCCTTCTGGATTCAGCTTTGGTGTCCTTGGCAAATGTCTAGACGGATCCTCCCTCCAACACCTAGACTGTGGAAATGCCTCAGTTATCAGTTCACCACCATGTGTGCATTTTTTTTTCTTTTTTGGAAAGGTAGGTTTGAGTGTCCCTCCAACTTTTCTTGAGAAAAGCTGAAAACGTGGAAACTTCTTGAGTAATTGATTTAGCTTCCCTGAAGCTCCTAGTCTTGGCAGGTCCGATGTCGGAAACTGCAATAAGATTCCTTTTTCTGTTGTGTTTTCAACATTTGGTTCTTAATCCATATAAAAGTGCAGTTGCTATGAGGGAATGTTGTTGGGTCACTCAGAACACAGGAAAGGAAAAAAATTATCTAATAATACATACACACCCTGCAAGCGGGGGGAAGAGTGCTTCTGATCTTTCTTATATTTTTCTTCCCAAGAAAATCTTGAAATGGAGGGGGGGGCAAAGGAAGGGTCGTGAAAGGACTTGGAGAAGTAGACAGCCCAGGGCACCTGCCCACCCGGGGTTGGGACAGGTGGAGAGAGGCGTCTGTCTGCCCTCCTCTCTGCCCTCCTTTACTGGGCCTGGTGTAAGTAGAAGGTTACTACGGGGCTGTGTGGGGCACTCGCTGGAGGTTTCTGACCTAGGCACTTGCAGCTGATGTCTGCTGTGTATTGACTTTTCTCTGATTCTCCGTTTGGCCATTCTGCAGGCACCAAACAGAGGCCTTGAGAAGTTAACCCTCGAAAATGGCACCTTGGCTGAAAACCCAAGGAAGGCTCCCATCTCTGTCCGTCCAGGGAATGTTCCACAGGCCTATTTTTACGTGGGATGTGGATGTTGCTCTGAACAGACGTAGTCATATTTCATTCACTGTTAATATACCCAGTGCCCCCCAGCCCCCCTCTGCCAACTCTTCAGTGACCAGTGCCAGTTTCTGACAGGAAAGGAAGGTGAGTTGCTTCCTCATCAACAATGGAGGATCACCCTGCTGTGGGACAGCTTTTGAAACCCAGTTTGAATTTCCCATAAGCTGGCTGTGTTCACAGAAGGAGAACACATTAATTAATGAAGGCCAAATCTCTGCCTTCCATACCATGTCTCATAGTTTCCATAAAGAGAGCACACTGGGCTCCATCTCTCTTCACTTCAGTTTTATCATCAGCAAGCTGAAGATAGTGATATTGACCTCGAAATGGGGCTGTCAGGATTAACTGACATGGGACATGCAACACGGGAAAAGTGGAGGGGAGCAAACAGAAGGTGCTCCATAAATCGTAATTATTGTTTTATTTCTCTTATTTATGCTTTATTATTTTATTTTAATTTACCTTTGTCATTTCACTAACTTTTCTGTTGGCAGCTCCATTTGTACCAGAAACTCCCTTTTCTTTCTTTGTTTTTCATTTTTTGAGACAGAGTCTTGCTCTGTTCCCAGGCTGAGGGCACTGGTGCAATCACAGCTTACTGCAGCCTCAAACTCCCAGGCTCAAAGATCCTACCTCCCATCTCAGCCTCTGGAGTAGCTGGGATCACCAACACATGCCAACATGCCCAGCTAATTTTAAAAAGTGTATTTTGTAGAGACAGGGTCTCACTATGTTCCCCAGCCTGGTCCAGAGGTCCCTTTTCTAATTCAAAGTCTCTACAACTTTCTGTTCTGTCAATGAGAAGGCATTGAACATGCTAAGAAATGTTTGCCATTGAAAGCCCATGTCTCAGCATTCCCTGTGTGAGGGACCCCAGACACCACACCAGGAAGCTGAGATGAGGATTAAGGTGGAAAAAGAGTCCAGTGTGGTCCGTGTGTGTGTGTGTGTGTGTGTGTGTGTGTCTGTGTGTGAGAGTGTGCATGTGTGTCCATGCATGTCTAGAATGTGTTTGGGGTTGAGGTGGGATGAATCAGGGGCTTGGATTCTTGGAAGGGCTTAAAAATTTCTTGGAAGTAGAGACCACAGTAGTGATGACGACAGAATACTTGAGAAGGCAAGAGCTCCGGGGGAGTGGGAAGAGTGATGGAGAGGGGCTAATTAAGATGAAGGGGACTTTCACTATCTCCAGGCTCCACTGTTGCCTCAGGCTAGTTTAGCAAGCCTGCTGAGCCTCGGGACAAACCTTGGGGTGAGCAACAGGGCCCTGAGAAAATCTCTGCAGCCTCTGGCCGCAGCACTACCTGGCTTCCTTCATTCCCAAGGCTTATGTTCTTGCCTTCTTGCTCATGTTTCCTCAGCTTTGGCATTACTGCTGGTTCCAGGCTCCTGTGGACCTCCTGCTGTCATCTTCTGATGTGCTAACAATATTGTCTCTTCTCATATTTCTTGTTGATTGTGTGTCTCTGCTGGAGAGAAGAAAAGGTTTCCATCACCACTCACATGTCCAGTCACAGTGCCTTGGATTGAAAGAGTTATTTTCTATGGAATTTGGTGTATTTGTTCTGCCAGGCTCTGACCTTCTGCCACTAAACTGAAAACTGGAAAAGGAGCTCCCTCTCCTGAATGGTCACAACTCTCTGCGGGGCTCCCATAAATCTCATTCTGTTTATACTGATCTCCTTTGCTTTGCTGCTCTTGGATTGCTGACTCTGAGGGTGTGAATACAACACAACTTCCCAACTAGAGCAACTCATTTAACCAAGAGACAGCTGGGACTCTCAGTGGCTAGAAGAGTAGGGAGAAGACAGGGGACAGTCCGGGGTTAATTCTAAAATCAGTAGACCCACCTAATAAAGGAGGGATTCTTATAAAGAGTGATCAGATTCTTATAAAGAGTGATCCTCTTAAACTGGAGCGTGTTTGGGCATCTTTACTGTGTTCATAGGGAAGCCAAACAGTTTTTGTGTGTTTAAGAACTCTATTTAATTCTTGGACTTGAAATCCTTCTCCTTTATTTTTTTCTTTTCAAAATAAATCTTTTGATAGCTAAAGCAATCTTGAAAAAAGAATAAAATTAAAGATCCTTCTCTTTCCAATGTCAAACTTTATTACAAAGCTGTAATAATCAAAACAGAATGGCATAAAGACAGACACACAGACCAATAGAATAGAACATATAGTCCAAATATACACCCTTGCGTATATGGTCAAATGATTTATGACAAGGGTACCAGGACTATTCAATGGGGAAAGGATGGTCTGGATCGGTCTTGTCATGTCTTCTCTTGGTCTTGTCATGTCTCCTCTCCTCTCCTCTCCTCTCCACTCCATTCCACTCCTCTCCTCTCCTTCTCTCTCTCTCTCTCTCTTTTTTTTTTTTTTTTTTTAAGCAGTGCCTTGCTCTGTTGCCCAGGCTGGAATGTAGTGGCATGATCATGGCTCACTGCAGCCTTGACCTCCTAGGCTCGAGTGATCCTTCCCTCTCAGCCTCCTGAGTAGCTGAGACTACAGAGATGTACCACCACACATGGCTAATTTTTTTATTTATTTTTAGATGAAGTCTCATTCTGTCACCCAGGCTGGAGTGCAATGGCACAATCTTGGCTCATTGCAACCTCCACCTCCCAGGTTCAAGTGATTCTCCTGCCTCAGCCTCCTGAGTAGCTGGGACTACAGGTGCGTACCACCACACCCAGCTAATTTTTGTATTTTTAGTAGAGATTAGGTTTCACCCTATTGGCCAGGCTGGTCTAGGACTCCTGACATCGTGATCTGCCTGCCTCCCGAAGTGCTGGTATTACAGGTGTGAGCCACTGTACCCGGCCAGGTCAGTCTTTTCAACAAGTGGTATTCAGAAAACTGGATGGTATTCAGAAAAATTTTCCCATATGAAAAAGAATAAAGTTGAACCCTTATTTTACAGAATATACAAAAAACTCAAAATAGATCAAAGATGTAAACATAAGAGCTAAAACTATAAAACTCTTACAAAAAAAATAGAGAAAAAGCTTCATAACACTGAAAATGGCAATGATTTTTTGGGCATGACATCAAAAGCCCAGAAAACAAAAGAAAAAATAAATTGGACTGCATCAAAATTTTTAAAATTTCTGTGCATCAAAGGACACAATCTACAAAGTGAAAAGGCAGCCTATGAAGTGGGAGAAAATATTTGCAGGTATATATCTGGTAAAGATTAATATTCCAAATATTTGAAGAACTACAACTAAACAATAACAAAACAAATAACCTGATTTTAACACGGGCAAATGAATTGGATAGATGTTTCTTCAAAGAAGATATGCAAGTGACTAATAAGCATGTGGAAAGATGCCCAGCATCACTAATCTAAGGGAAATGCAAATCAAAACTACACTTGTCACTTCCATTAAGATGGCTATTATTAAAAAAAAAAAAAAAAAAAAAAAACAGAAAATAACAAATGTCTGTGAGGATGTGGAGAAATTTGAACCTTTGCATGCACTGTTGGTGAGAATGTAAAATGGTGAAACCACTATGGAAAACACTATGATAGTTCCTCAAAAAATTAAAAATAAAATGTTCATATGATTCAGAAATTCCACTTCTGGGTATACATCCAGAAGAACTGAGAGTAGATTCTCAGAGAGATATTTATACACTCGTGTTCATTGCAGCATTATTCATGATACTTATAATGTGGGAACAACCCTAGTGTAGGTCTAGCAGTTGAACGAACAAACAAAATGTGCTGTATACATACAATTTAAATATTATTCAAACTTAAAAAAGGAGGGCAATTCTGACATATGCTACAATATTGATGAACCTTAAGGACATTATGCTAAGTGAAGTCAATCAGTCAGAAAAATTTTCTGTAAATTCCACTTGTGTGAGGTATCTGGAGTAGTCAAATTCACGGAAACAGAAAGTAAGATGATGATTGCTATGGGTGGAGGGTAAGGGAAAATGGAGAGTCGTTGTTCAATAGGTATAGAGTTTCTGTTTTTTAAGATGAAAAATCTCTGGAGATTGGTTGCTCAACCATGTGAATATACCTGAATTATATACTTAAAATGGTTATGATGGTAAATTTTGTTATGTGTATTTTACTATAATTTAAAAAATTTAAAAAGCCAAATAGATATTTTGGTGACAGCAGTGGTTGGATGTTGTTCTGCTTCAATTAGGCCCAGGTTTTAATCCTGGTCGTGTTATGAACATTAAGCAAGTGTGTGGCTTAATGTTGTTTGAGTGCCCAGTGCAGCCCTGTCCTAGATAATGGAGTCAGGAGGGTGGAGGACAGAAGAGAAAGAACAGATGAAAAAGACACTTGAATTCTATAATATTCACGGACCAAATGAAGTCAGTAGCCTTTTAGCTATGAAGAAACATGACTACATTTTATTAGCCAGGAAGGACAAAGTCCAGAGTTTGAGTCCAGAGTCTCTTGAGTCCAGAGTTGTTTAGAAGACCCTGAGTGGATGTGTCAAGTGATGCAGCACAGAAAAGCAGTATAGCTCAGTGCAAGGTCTTCACAGAGTGGCCCTTGAACCAGCAGCATCACCTGTGACTGTGATGTCCTCACACTTACACTTCAGTTAAGCCCACATCTCCTCATCTGTTAATGCAAGGTGTGCTTTTCCTCACAGGATTGCTGTGAAGATTAAATGAGATATTATTTGTGAGGTACCTAGCACAAGGTCTAGTACATAGGAAGGCACTCGGTAAATGTTGGTTCCTTTACTTACATATTCATGAGCACACACTGGTGGGGGCCAGCTGGATATAGCAAAGGAAATTAGGCTTATGTGGAAGATCTCTTGTAAAGAAGCAGCAATATGTGCCTTACAGTCTCTCCCTCTTTGTTTAAGGCGACAGTATGAAATTCATCCCAGATTCCATAGTCCAGCAATGTTTTGAAGCTGTTTCTGGTTGCTTACATGGGACCCTCCTAATTGATGTGGCTCCTGACCTGTACTGAGAGGGAGGCATCCATTCTTCCACATAGAGTTTTCTCAGAAAGTAGCTATATGCTGATTTTCCACTAGAGATGGGGACTAGGGGAGGCAAGATTATTTATATGTACGGCCAGCATACTGCTATTTCTTTCCACATCTGCTATTTTTCAATTCATCTCAGAAGTTTTCATTGTGCTGTGTCTTTTGTTGGAAAATTGGTGGTTTTGCAGAAGAGCTAAGTTTCTCTTCTAATGCTCTATGCAGCAACCTCAGGATACTTGAGAGGCAGATGTGAGTTAGAGTTTTCTGTCTTTCCACCTTAACATTAAGACCTTTGAGAGGAAACCTTGAAATTTAGAGAATGTATCTGACCTATTCCCACAGCTGGTTCATCTATGCTGAGTTGGGTATCAAATTAAACAATGCTTTGTCTATTGCAGAAATGTCAGCCAAAGCTGTCCTTGAGTGCCCAGTGTAGCCCTGTCCTAAATAACAGAGTCAGGAGGTTGGAAGACAGAAGAGGAAAAACAGATGAAAAAGTTACCTGAATTCTATAATATATGGACCAAATGAAGTCAATAGCCTTTTAGGTATGTAGAAAGATGATTACATTTTATTAGCCAGGAAAGTCTCATATTTCCAGTATCACCGCACTAATAGGAAAGGTATGGTTTCAAAAGCATTCCTAACTCTTTCATTCTCTAAATGTTTTTTCACTTCATTATCTAAATGAAGTGAAAATTCATTTTAGTGCCTGAAATAAGTTCTACCATTTTATTTTGTCCTCATTTGTGTTAATTAATAGGTAGCAAATTAATGGGTTATCTAAAACCTTTCCCTGGATGAGTTTATCAACTCTATCCCTGAGTCCAGAGTTGGTTAGAGGCCGCTGAAGGGTCTGTCAAGTGATGCAGCAGAGAAAAGCAGTATAGCCCAGTGAAAGGTCTTTACAGAGTGACCCTTGAACCAGCCATGTCACCTGTGGCTGCCATGTGCAGGTCCTGCCCACATCTACAGAATCAGAATCTTTGGAGGTGAACCCAGAAATCTGTGTCTTAAGAAGCCCTCTGAGTGATTCTGATGCACCCCCAATGTCAGAAACATGCTTTTACTATCCACAATCCACAATTTGTGTATATTGAGCACTTACTCTCTATCTGGCTAGACTCATATATTTTGTCTACTAATTACAACAATCCTTTGAGGCTGATGTTTCTCTTGACAATTTGCAGCTAAGAAAATTGAAGATCAAAGCAATTAAATAATTTTTTTCCAACAGATTCATTATATTTTGTTTCTTGGAAATAAGAAGCCTGGCTGTATAGCCTTCCTACCAAGAGGTGGAAGGACAGCCTGGCACTGAGCCAGTGGTTTGAGCTTTTCTCCCCAGGACCAAATAGACACAATGAATGAGGTCCTATTAGCTATGCCTCTCATGATATCTGTTCCCAAAAAATGTCACTTATTTTTCTTAAGGTCTCAACATATAAGAATATGAGCATACT
Organism: Ateles fusciceps; assembly: GCA_036589455.1. Classification (NCBI taxonomy): domain Eukaryota; kingdom Metazoa; phylum Chordata; class Mammalia; order Primates; family Atelidae; genus Ateles; species Ateles fusciceps. The sequence continues at coordinate 8,810,370 of JAZHEH010003329.1, read as the reverse complement.
GTCTGCTGGATCCTTGTACTGACTGACAGCACATGATTAAGAGAGGATTCAGTTCACTAATGCCCAGGCTGCACTCAGCATAGTGCATACATATTCTGGACACATTAAATCTTTCCCTGTAATTCCCTCTCCTCCTAATTTTTATTTTTCTGCACTTTCAGGCTATTTTTTCTTTCTGAAATGTCATACCAATTCCCACGTGTATAAGTTATGATCTACTTTTTTTTCAAGTCCAGTTCTACATCCTTTAGATTTTTCTTAAATGCTGACTTTGGAAAGTTCATCATTCCCTCTGCAATACTCATGACCCTTCATCTCGACAATTCAATAAACCTGATAATACCCTTAGAGAGGGCACACTGCACATCACAGGCAATCCAAATTACTTGTTGAACGTAGGAACAAATATAACATTGAAAAAATTATAAACATTCTTGAAAGATCAGTTTCTCTTATTGCTGTTACCATATACAATGTGATCACTATGTAGACATTCTATTTTATGTTTTTTCCAGGTACATTCAAAGACTCTAATAGAGAAAATATTCTCCTCTCTAATATTTTATAGGTTTTTATTTATTTTACTCTTCATGGTCAAGATCCTCGTAAGAATAGTCTACAAATGCAAATGGCAAATAGGTTCCATTTGTGTACCAGCTTATACTCCTATAGGGTGGGCTGTGAGTCCTTTGCCGTTTAACTAAACTGGAAAGCCTTCTGTGATGCGCATTGGTGCCTGCCATGGACAGTGAGCCACAAGCAGCCATTCACAGCCCTGTGATCCTCCTATGTGTTCACTGATCCTCCTATGCAGTTGCCTTCACTTAAAAAAAAAAAATACTGTCTTTATCTTTCTTTTAACTACTCATCATTATTAATGTACTCATACCTCTCTCAGTGGGCTTTTGCTAGGTTCCTGCTGTGTTCCAGAGTTTCCTTCATGCTGGATTAGGGAAATTGAGGAAGAAAAAGCCCCATGAGTAAGGGCAAGAGGTGAAATGGCTCAAAAAGCTTTCATTGCCTGTTGTGCGTTTGCCTGGAAATACCTGCTCCTCCAGCCTCAGAAGCCTTCCTGCTGCCTGCAGGTGGCACTGACCACCTGCCTGATGCCGCTCACATGCTTTCCAAGGCCCAGATCTGGTGCCACAGGATTGCCTTTGTTTACTCCCTGGCCTCTCTCCACCCCTAGGCAGCCATCAACTCCAAGATGGCATCTGTCTCCTGGGTCTCGCTGTGCTGGAGATTGGGCACTCAGGCATTTTTGAATAGCTGGATGGCCTGATGGATAAATGAGGATATAAATATAATAAATTTTGGTCCAATAAAGGACAATACATCAAGTTATACAATTCTAACTTTATCTGTCAGTTCACTTGAAAATAATGGATCTGAAGAATGGTGAGGTGAGGGAAATGAGTGATTCCTATTTATTAGGGATTTATTAATCATCTCATTTCAATGACTGACATTCAAAGGTCATCACAGGAAAGTGGGAGGCTGGGAAAGCTGTTTCTGTCAACTTTTTATTCCATGTGAGGACGGCCCCTTATATACACTTATCCTTAGGACATGGCCTTCCTCTAGGAGGGGGAGGGCAATGGATGCTCTTGGGGCAGGACTTGACTTCCAGGAGTAAGCTGAACCTCAATGATGGTCCCTGGCCTTCTGTGCTGGGAGAGGGAGTTTTAACATATTACGAGAGAGCAATGGGTGCAGGGAGTGAGTCATTTCCTCCTTCTGGCTCTCTGTAGGGTTGGCCTGTGAGGTTCTGATTTGGAATGAATTTGGAGTGACCCCTGATGTGCTCTCGCCCCCCCACCAAGTAGCCTTAAAAAATATCTTTGTGCCTAACCGGACATGAGTTAAACTAAAAAATGACTCTGCTAGCCAATAACGTAGGTCATCAAGCTCAGGGGCGGGTGTGCAGCTGGTGAATGATGTTTGTGTTGTCTCACTTACCAAAAGTGCCTCTTGGGGAGGGGAGAAATGTCAAGGAGGACATCCCAGGAAGAGGGGCAAGTGTAGCCCTGGGCCAAAGTTTCTTAGAACAGCTACTGAATGAGGTTCGTCACTCCAATTACTGCAATAGTGGGTCCCCTGGGAAACTGGAAACCTCACAGTGGAGTCGAACACTCACACACACTCATGAATACACCTCAGTGGGTGCATTTTGTGTCAGGATTCCTTGTCTGTCAGCACCTGACAATGCTGAACTTGAAGATTAGCAGGGTCACGATGGCTGCAAAGGTGTGTGTGTGTTTGTAAGCGGGGGTAGATGAAAAAACCACCTGCCCTCAGACACATATTCATAGTGACAACAGGCTTCAGTGACAATGCACAGGCTTCGTAATCAACTGAGCATATCCTTGGGATAGGCACTGGGAGTATACTGGGGAAAAAAAGCCAGAGGAAAAGAGAGAGCCAGCTCCATTTTGCTAAAAGAGAGATTGAATTTCAACCCCTAGAGGAAAACAAAAAGCGAAATTGAAAAATGAAAAAATGCTAAATACAGGGTTTATTTTCCATGCTTTTTGTTATTGTTTAAAATGTGTACCTGTGTTTTGAACAGTTGCAGAATGACAGATGCATGTGCTTCGACCCCAGTCCTCCTGGAGGCTGCTGGCGCAGCTGGGCATCTCTCTGACCTTTCTTTCTGGACGGCGTGGTGAAGGGGAGAGGGAAGCATCACCCTCCACAATCTGTCTGATCCAGCACAGCTGCATTTTCTCATTCTTGAGAACCGGACGAGTTTCCTGAGCCCTGGGTTGATATACTGTACCATCTTTGGTGCAGCTGTAATTTTAACAAGGGGAACCGACTTGAACCTCTCTAATCCTTACTCCAGACACCTAGCACTCCTGAGACTAGTGTGGATGTGTGCATGTGTTTTTAAGGGTTTTTCAGCTGTGCTTCTGAGAAAGTGGCTTAGTCCAAAGTTTAAAAAGAAAAGGAAAAATGTAGGGAGCGGCTTAGTGACACATCTGTCTGATTCTGACCACAAGATATTTCAGTAGCTTTTGTATTTACAATAGCAAAAATAATGTTATTATTCTATGTCACCTACTGATGTCTTTCCATTTTGATTGTCTCTTCTGCGGTAAAAATGATGGACACTATGTCTCCTTTGCTTTGAACTGTGGAAGAATAATGCAGAATTAAATGTATGAGAGGTGTTGGGGGAAAAGTCTTGGCAATCAATGTAACTAGTCTCAGAATTGGGCAACTAACTTCAGATTTTTCTTTTTCTCAAGACTTATATTTTGGGAGGGAGCTGTTTTATGAATGGATATAGGCCTGACGCACAAAACGTGTGGGATTTGCCCGAGGGCCTCATCTGGGTCCACTATGACATCTGGCTCTTATGAATTTGGCATATTGTGACTCACAGATACACAAATAGTAATCCTTGATAGTGACCACTTGTGACTGCCAACAAACCATGTCAAATGTCAGGAAACTGCTGTGGCTGCCGGGCTGAGCTGCTCTGGCCCCTGCTGCCCTGACCCCTGCTGCCCTGATGCTGTAGAAGACTCTGAGCTGCTGGGAAGCGTCATGGAGCTCAGAGCCTTCTCATCCCACTAGGACCTCAAGTAGCCTGGCACTGAGTAATTTGTAGCCATGGGGGCTCCCTGAGTGCTCCTTTTAGGAAAGCCTGGTTGAGAGCATATGGCTGTGATGGCCGATGGTCTGGGTTTGAACCCTGGTTCAGCCACACCCTTGGTGGAGAATGTGGCAAGTTGTTTAACTTCTCTGAGTCTGTTTCCTCATCTGTTAAAAAAAAAAAGTGAAACAATTAAAACAGCTGATGTTTATTGAAACTTTCTTTGGGTCAGGCATTGTTCTAAGCAAGGTACTAGAATTATTTCAACTAAGATTTTAAAAGTATGATGTGCTTGGTATATTTGCCAATGAAGAAATTAACACACAGCCACACTGTTAATAGGTGTTGAAGCCAGAATTCCTTGAGCATTTTCGAGACTCTAGGGAAGTAGTTTCCAACCAGGGGCAGTTTTGCACCCGAGGGGACATTCGGTAATGTCTGAAGACATTTTTAGTTACTTCTACTAGGGGTAGGAGAAGAGTGATACTGGTATTTATGGGGCTGAGGGCAGGAATGTTGCTTAATGTCCTACAGTGTACAGGACGGTCCCTACAGCCAAGAATTATCCAGCCCCAAATGCCAATATAACATGTGTTAACTCATTTAATTCTCAAAATAGCCAGAGAAGAGAAGTGCTGTTTTTATTCCTATTTTAGATATGGGGAAACTGAGGCACAGAGTTGCTAAGCAAGTTTCTGCCAGCACGAAGATAGCAGGTGGCATAGCTAGGAAGAAAATCAAGGCAGTGCAGTGCCAGAGGCCACACCCCCCACCACTGTGATGAGCTGTCTCTACTTAGAAGGAGACAGAGGTTATTTAGGCAAGGTGGGCAAAAAATCCCAACTGCAGCAAGTCAAGATCAAGAGACAGCATTAATAACATAAACACACACTTAAGCCACCTATACTGTTTATAAGCTTTTTTATATTCCTCACTGAGGGCAGAAATTGATGAGTGAGTGGATGAGGGAACACATAATCATGGATGAAGGAACTCTACTCGATGTGGTTTCAGATGTGAGGGGAACCAGCCAGAAACCATCACTCTGACCAGGGTATGGAGAGGGCATTTGGGCTCACAGAGGTCTGAAGTGTTGGTCAATATCTGTGAATGGCATCTAACCCTAGCCAGGTATTCCCAAGCACACACATTCCATGACGTGTTTTATGAGTGTCTGCTGCGGGCCCCCAGGAGGATATGGAGGCAGAGGCACCATAACTGCTAAAGAAAGAACTTACCACCACATATCCCTTCAATCCAAAGGGGAGCCTGTTTGGAGAGATATCTTCCAAGACAGCGTTGTTCAAGAATTCTGCCATATGTTAGAACTGTTTCATCTACAGTTTTAAGGATTCAGGAATTGGACACACTGTTGGGACTGAACTTGGCAGAGAAACTGAGAGTTGAACCAATATCCCTCATAAGTCCTTTGCACACAGATGAGGACTGGAGTTCTAACCATCACTTCCAATTGATGGCCTACTAAATGCTAAAGAAGAGATGCTCAGCCATTCAATGGCATGGTCTGTCATCTGAAGAGGCTGGTGTCAGTCAACTACCAACCTGCTACCCAATGGCCAGTGAAGTTGATGAGGGCAATTTATAAATGCATCAACTTTGTTAGGACCACCATGATGACACATTCATTCATGTGTATTAATCCTTCCTTTGCATGTTGAAATCCAAGTCCTTTCACATTTTGGGGGCACATACATCAGGTCCTGTGCATTGAGCCCGAGAGGAGAATGAAACCAGAGGCTACAGCGATGCTCTGTACCGTGTGAATTTCCTAGGAATGCATGTAGATTTGCCATGACATCACGTCCAATGCTTTTCTGATCTGCTTTGTAACTAAAGGCTGTGCCATTGCAGAACAAATACCAGGATTAGTGTGACGATCTGTGTGACTGCACCCACTGCCACTTCTGCCTGACAGCCCTTTACCCACTCCCAAAGCCTCTGCTGCTGTCTTCCTCCCGAACAAGGTCACTGTGACTTTCTGGGAAAGGCCACTTTTGGCTCGATCCAGTGGACAAGTTCCAATCCTTATCTTCCTTGACACCTAAACTATCTGACATGGTTGCCCACTCACACCTAAAGCCCCCTCTGTCCTTGGTGTTCATGGCTTTGCCTGCCTCTCTGACAGTTCACCGTTCTGTCTAGCAGTGACTTCTCCTCTCTGCTCCAGACTCTTCTACATATGCAACTGCTGCCTGGATATAGATGCCTGGAATTCACAGAGTCAAATCACACTTAATTTGTCCCAGACTTAATTTATTCTGTTTCTACCACATGCCTGATCCTCTCAGTGAATTCTGTATCTCAGTGGACACCAGGGAGTGAACTGAGGCCATAAACTCCCTATTTCCCCCAATCCAGGGAGCCAGCAAGTCTTGCAAACTGATTTTTGAATATATCTTGACTCTCTTCCCACAATCATTGTCTTGATCAGGCCATTAGTATCTCACTCTTACATGATGGCAGTAGTGCCTTTTCCAGCAATTCTTGCCTCTTGTCCTTCTCTCTTTTGAAACCATCCTCACTGTGTGGTCCTGATGTGTAGTCACATTAGGGCTACATGTGGTCTTTAGGTCAAAAGGCGTTTTGGTCAAGATCCCAAAAAATGTTATATAATTTAAGACAAAGCATGGTCACAATGTAGAATCTGGATGCCGCCTTACTTTGTGAGTGTGGGTAGGTGAGCATGCATATAGGCACATATTAGATGCACATATGCCCCTCCTCAACTACACAGGATTTAGTGTCGGTTTGCAAGTTTTTTAGAAGCATGTATTGTTTTTTTCTTGGAGGGAAGGGTACACTATAGTAGAAATCGAGGAAATCAGACAGGCAGTTACATGGAAATTAAATTAAAATTAAATTACATTAAATTAAAATGTAAGCTCCTTTAAGACAGCTGCTCATGATCTCTTGTTATGCCTCACAACACTTAGCAGAGTACCTTGCTTAATGTGATTGGGTTCAGAACCAGGAAAGAGGCAACTTGCATTAATCAAAAGTAGATGAGGGCAGTTGAGCCTCTGCAGGTTAAAATATGCCAGTCTTTGATGAGAAAATGGAATGGATTTCAGAAGAAAATATTTGTGTGTGATGAGTTGGAGTTTGGGAGGTTTTTATTTTTGGGCTTTTTTTGTTTTTTTTTTTTTTAATGGAAAAAAAGAAGCCCAGAGAAGCCAAAAAGACGCTAATGGATGAAATGCTTTGCACATATGGGATGGAAAATCATGCTCGGCTAAGTCAAAAAGCAGCTCCTGAAGAACGCAATGTGGCTGCGGCTTCACAGGTGCCTGACCCGCCGCCCCGAGACGCCACTGCTCTGTGTGTTTGGCCCTGCTCCTCCACTCCCGCCTGCAAAGGGGGAAGATTGGATCCAGTGAGGCAGAAACTTCTAGAACCGCTTGGAACTGCTGCTTGTGCCAAAGAAGATCCCTTCCTTCTCACCCTTTTATCCACACACAGGAGCATTAAAGAACTAAACAGCTCTCATCTCAACTTCCTCCCAACCTCACTCTTGGCTCATCGTCCTCTGAGGAGCAGCTGTTTTTCAGCTGATGTTTAAGCTCACACACTCTAAGTTAAATTACTCCGTTTCTTAAAAAAAAAAAAGGGAACTCCTTTTTCCCAGTTTGTTTTAATTCCCCCTAAATATCATTCCTACAGGGGTGCCTCACTTTACACATTTTTAACTCTCCTCCAGAACATATGGTTTATACACAGCAGTATAAATCCAATATTTGCAAATTGAATCAGGATTGAAATTCACCAAGAAAGGATGCCATTTAAAGAAACCATGTGGGGAATTCTTTTTCCTCTTTTACATTTCTTTTCTTTCTTTTTTTTTCCCCTTGAAGCCAAGAGTCCTTTGATAATGCATACGATTGATTCTTTTCACTCTTTCTTTGAAACACTTCACTCCATTTCCACAAGCTTAGTACATTTTGATTGATGTACATTGGAATTTCTCAACATAAGACAAACACTTGTTTCCAGGCGAGCAGTTACTCATACGCAGTGGAAGTAGATTTGTGTGTCTCTCCTCATTTTCCCAGCTTGTTCTTACTCTTTAAAGAATGGTGACTATGCAGGAACATAACATTTAATACAAGTAGTAGAGTTTGTATGTCCAAAAGAATGCCATCCCCTGCAAGTCACCATGTTAGGACAACCTAGAAGTCTGGCACTGTACTTCTGGCGTTGTTTTTGTTCCAGTTTGGGAAGGACCCTAGGAGGACAGTGAGCCTGTAGACACAGTACACCAGGCCCAGGGACAGCTGCGGTCCTGTTGTGTGCTCAGAGCCTGGTCATCAGAAAAGCTGGTCTTCAGTATCCCCAGCCTCCTACTCATTGACCCTGAACTTCTCCATGGAAATCTGCTTCCCTCAGCCCCTTGTCTCTACTTTTTCTCCCTCCTCATAGGATCCGTAGCTAACTTTAAATAGCACCACTTGTAAGCCAGGCACAGTCCCCACCACTTACATAATCAACTCATCTCATCCGCACAGTAACTCCTTACAGTAGGTGCATGGTCATCATCTCCATTTGGCACAACAGGAAGCTCAGGCTCAGAGAGGTGCAGGCCACACCATGGCAGGGCTTGGATTGCGAGGCTTAACTACGATCTCACAGGGTTTCTGGCCTGGGCTTGGGAAGGTGCTGTACCTGACTTCACACCTGATGGTGAGCCATGTCAGCATATCAGTGTCCTTCCACATTCTTCTGCAATAGTGACAGCTCATGTTTATTTCACACGTAGTAGCTATGAAGCCTATTGCTAAGTGGTTTGCTGTCTTATTTATCCTTATAGCACTCCTTATATCTTCTCAATTATCCCTACTTATAAGTTAAGAAGCTGGATTATATAACTCACGCGAGGCAACAGAACTATCTAGTTGGTGGCAAGGGTGTTCACAAACTTTCTCTACCACCATAGGTATAGGTTAGCTGAACATAAAGATTAAATTGGGGACCAGGTGCGGTGGCTCACACCTGTAATCCCAATACTTTGGGAGGCCAAGGCAGGCAGTTCACTTGTGGTCAGGAGTTTGAGACCAGCCTGGCCAACATGGTAAAACCCCGTCTCTACTAAAAATACAAAATTAGCTGGGTGTGGTGTTGCACACCTGTAATCCCAACTACTCTGGAGGCAGAGACAGGAGAATCACTTCAACCCAGTAGGCAGAGGTTGCAGTGAGCCGAGATTGCGCCATTGCACTCCAGCCTGGGTGACAGAGTGAGACTCCATCTAAAAGAAAAAAAAAGAGTAAATTGGCCCTCCATTAAAGAAATATAGCAGGATGGATAAAAGGTTTTTAGGAACAGGGTTAGAAGTCTAACCTTGCAAATCTGACCCTTCTTACTGGATCCATTCTTGCTTCCACAACTCATATACACACATATAAGCACACATGTATTCCCAACCATGTACAGGCAAACACATGCATGCTCCCATGTACACACTCCCATGCCTATGCACACACACCAAAAAGAAGCTGGTTCATAAAACAGTTTCACCACAAAGAAATGATAAATGCATGAGCTGATGGATAAGCTAAGTATACTGATAGGGTCATTATGAACATATGAGTGTGTCAGAACATCAAATTGTACCCCTTAAATATGTACAATTGCAATGAGTCCATGAAAAAAAAATGCAGCACTCTTTAGTAAGTTAGAATAAGCTGAATAAAATCCCATGCCTGTTAGGACTTTCTTCCTTCAGGAGGCAGGTGTCCTGCTGACTTTCTTGTCAGGATGCTACTTCAATGGAGCCTCCAAACAGCCTGCTCTTAGAATTTTTTTGGTATTTGATTTGTTTGGGTTCTCTCCTTACTGAGGACCTTACCAAGGCTTCCCATTCTTTATAAGAACACATCCTAACTTCGTAGTTTATCAGTGGGGTCTTTTTCACTCAGTTCCAAACGTGACTTCCCTGCTTGCTCCATCATCCTTTTGCCACCATGCACCCTACACTTCTGTTTCCCTGGATGACTTAATTAACATAAAATGTGCCAAGAACCTGTATTCCTTCAACACTTTGTCCTGGCTGTTCCTTTGCCTTTCGTATCTTCTCAGACTATTGAGCTCCTGTTCACTGATCGAGACTTGGCTGGTATGTGTTTCCTCTATGAAGCCTCCCAGTGGTTTGTCCAGATATTATTACAATGAAATTCTTCCAGGTAGTGGGGCAGCACAACAGTAACACCTGTATTCCACTTATGTGTTCAGGGCCTGCTATCAATACTTCATACCTATTAGCTCTTTCAGTCATCTCCACAAGCCTATCTTCATTTTATCCTTGAGGAAGCTGAGGCACAGACAGGTCACGGAACTTCCTCAAGACCATGCACATGGCAAGTAGCAGAGCCAAGAGCTGAAGCCAGGCAGACTGAGTTTTTTTCATCTTTTTTTAAGTGCTTACCCCAGCATGAAGTCTTAGGAGGGCAGGAAGTGTTCGTGTTGAGCCTTGCATCTGCTAGCCCCTGATACTGGGTGCTTCGATGCATGCTTGCGACTGAAGGAAGATGTGCTGATGTTTTATACAAACTTGTTCTATAATGGAAGGAAGCTTTTGAGATGAGGCAGATCATTCCAGTTCCTGCTGCCTCAGGATGGCGGAGAAAACCAGAGAGGGAAACATGTTTTCTACAATGACTTGTATCTGACATTTACCTTAAATCAAAGAATGCTGATGGAAGGAATTATGAGGACTCTCTATCAAAACCTAAGAGTCAGCCTGAGCTTCAGTGGAGTGTCTCCAAGCCTCATTGCTCAATTTCAATGTAGATTTCACTCTCAAAGCCCTGCAGGAATCAGGTTTGTTGTCAGTTTTCCCATGCACATGAGGTTCACTTTGGCATTTCCAGGTGGCCTGGGTCATAGCATAGCCTCCAAGCTTCACCTACCTGGGCCTTCTTGGGAGGTTTTAACCTGGGCTGTGCTGCATAGGTGTGTATTGTGTGAGGCTGAGGTGATGGTGGGCGTGAAAGGGAGCTCATCCGTCTTCATTTCACAGCATAGAAATAATCAAGCCTGGATATGAATTTTGTGGTAATTGCTCCCCCCTTCGTGTTTACAGAGAGAGAGAAACAGCTGGGGTGGTTGACATCTGAAACAGGAGCCGCTGATCGTTACTTGCGCAGCAGATGGGCTTGAGTTATGAATAAGCAGCAAATGTGAAAAGAGATTCGCAGGGGTGAGCCAGGCTTGCTTCATGCAAAACCGGTTAACCCTTCCTTGCTGTTTGCCATGGTTGCTGCAGGTTCAAGGTTTGGATGACTGGGCTGCTTCTTTTTATGGTTAGAAACCTGGTACCACCAGATGTGACAGGCAATGGAGTAAAACTGGACTGAAAGAAATGCATGAGAAAAGCCTGTGCATGCTTGATAAGTAGGCATGAGATTCAAACATAACACAGACCCTGCTATGAATGAACGGTGATGCAGCCCCTCTGCCTGGATTTACTCTCCTAGAGGATGCAAGGAGATCTCCACCTCCAAAGTGGATCAGCCTCAGGATGAATAGGGAGTCCATCTGATGAGGATCCTGGACAGGATGTGACTTGAAAGGTGTCAGAAACTTCCTATTTTCCACCAATACCTCCTTGACTAACTTCTCACCAATGTCTGCAATTTTATATTTAGGAGAGCGTCTCCTTCATGTTACATAACTGAACAAAGCTCATTAAAATGCAGTGTCCTTGAGAGGGGTGACATGTTGAGACTTATGAGTTTGTCAGATCCTTTCCAAACTTCATCTTTCCAAGCTCTCAGAGAGCAGCTCCCTGTAGAGTTGGACAAATGATGGGGGAGAGGTTAAGCTGAAGAGGGGCCCTGAGCAGAGTGAATACCTTGAACATCTGGCTTAACCTGGCTCTGCCACTTACTAGCCACGTAACCTTGGGCCAAGGGCCAAGCCTTGACCTTGAGGCACATAACCTAAGCTTTGGGATCCTCATTTTTAAAAGGTCAAAATAACAACAGGTACTGTGACTAGGTCATAGAAGGTAGTGCGTATCAGACATGACAAAGATTGTGGGAACACCTTGACAGCTATGAAGCAATATACCACCATAAAGTAGTAGTGGTGGCATGATGGTGCTTTGAAGGGTGGTGTAGGTCACAGCAGTTCTCGCAATAGGAGGCTTGGTACTTTTCAGAAACTACATAATATATGGGGTGGGGGGGATGCAGAAGCACTTGGAGTCTCTGCAGCTCAAGCAACCAAAGCCTTTGCCATAGGAGGCAAATATGGCTAACCAGGAGTCACTCCTGAGTTGCAGTTATAGAAGTGACTTTCACCAGCATTGCACAGAGAGGGGCATGGAATTTATATTTCTGCTAAATATTGAGGGATATTCTGACCTAACCCAAGTGGCAGAATTAGGTTCTTTCATAACTGTAGAAGGCAGAAAATACAAATCAGGAATACCAGAGATAACCTGAAACCCAACAAAGAGAGGAAGAACTAGGGGAAAAATGAGAGAGAACACCCAGGGACCCAAGCAGAACTGGCAATCAGTATCTCCAGATGGGACTGGCAGGAAGCACAGCCTCATTAGCAATTCCTGATAAAGATAGTTCTTAAAATTAACTTTGAGCCACTTTATCAGCAGGAGAGATGAGGAAAAGCCCTACTATAAGAAAATGAGGACATGGGGCAGATCTACTGGTGTTATGAACAGCAGTAGAGCTGGAGGAGCATGAGCTGAACTTGACAGATAGCACAGCACTAGCCCATTCCCAGTCTATGAGTTCCCAACAACTCCTGAAAGTGGAAGAACTGCAAATGTATACTAAAGGCACTTTAAAAAATTTGCTTATTTATGGTGTGTATTAATTTGCATTGACTTGTATTTTAAAATATCATTCTCTATCCGTTTTTAAAAAATCCTCTTCTTTTATCTTCCTAAGGTCTCCAGTTAAGGAACACTTACAAGGTATGTTTATGGGTAGACATATTAACCTTGTGAGTTGAATGAACCATTGTACATAAGATGTTGATGTCTAGTGTGGTCAGGAGCTCATGTAATAGATTATTGTTTCAGCTGGGCTGGCAACTTGGTTTGCAACACAACATACAAGCTTACAACCTGTATTTTCTGCCAATTTTAGCTCCAAAGCTCATCATTTTCACCTCAAATCATCATTTGTTAGCATTTTCCTTAAAATGTCACTGATAATATTTGGCTATGTCCCCACCCAAATTTCACATGTTGGGGGGAGGGACCCGGTAGGAGGTAGTTGAATAATGGGGGTGGATACCCCCATATGTCTGTTCTGATGTTAGTGAATGAGTTCTTATGATATCTGATGGTTTTATAAGTGGCTTTCCCCCACTACATTGCTCTGCACTCCTCCTTCCTGCTGCCATGTGAAAAAGGACCTATTTGCTTTCCCTTCTGCTGTGATTGTAAGTTTCCTGAGGCCTCTCCAGCCCTGTGGAACTGTGAGTCAATTAAACCTCTTTCCTTTATAAATTACCGAGTTTCAGGTATTTCTTCATAGCAGCATGAGAACAGACTAATACAGTCACTTATGTTGACTCCTGGTGTGGTATATATGCATGTATGTATAGTGTATACACACACACACGTATACATATACATATACATATATATATATTATATATATAATGTCATCTCTCACTGCTCTGGGAATATAAATTATTGCTCCTGGGTTGGGCTTTATTTTGGCTATCTTTCTAAAATCCTGACTGAAAGGAATGTTAGAGTTGGCTGCTGATTTCTCCGCATTACAAAGCTGAAGTTCTTCCTTAATTTACTTTTTCTTCTCTACTCCTTTCGTTATGATTTTTTCTTGTTCTTTTCCTTATCATAGCACATGCTTTAGTGGTTTCTCTTGTGCCTGTCAGTTTAGGGCTCCAGCCCTTTTCCAAAGGCCCCACATTTAGTTTTTAGGGTCATCAAAGTGTTTCCAAGTGATCTCACAGTCACTCTTTAAGCTTCAATCACCTCGTATTCTTCCTCTCTTGCTTGGCCTGTCAGTGTCACCTCTATCACCACCTCTCACACTTCACAGGACCCACATTCACTCCTGAGGAGCTGGCACCCAGGTGTACTAGAGCTTAGCTCTTTGGTGAGTCCTCCATGTGCCATAGCTGCTCAGGGTCCTTTACAGGAATTAGAAACATTGTCCTCATCGTGCTTTTGATTAATGCTAAGACAGAGGAGGAACAAAGCTAAACTTTGGTGGCTCGAATTACTTAGAGAGTTTACCAGATCCCACTGCCATCCCTGCCTCTCCAGAGCTGGGCAAAACATGATGCTCTGAATGCTGCCACATCCACGGTCCCCATCTGAGGCCAGGAGCCACGGCAGTCCTTCAGGCACAAATCAAAATGGGTCACACCATGAGATCCCACGAGTTGGTCTCACCTGTGGACCAAGGATGGGCATCAGGGCCAAAAACAGTTCTCTGGATAGAGGTCAGCCAATGGGCAGATTGGGAGAAAGCTCTTACCAACAGGACACTGCTAGATAGGGACTAACTTAACCAGGAAACTGTTCCTTGTGGAGTCTGAATCCAAAATACACAGTCACTAGATTACATGATCACAGAGACAGGGAGGAGGCACAGCACCAACATGGCAGGGCCCCGGGGAATAGAAAATCACAGGCTCTTGACCTGGGGAAAATAAAGCGTTTCAGTCAGCAAGATCTGGGTTTTGCCATAGATGGCATTTAATCCAGGTAAGGAATGATCCCTTCATTTTGTCTCTTTTTAAGCAGCAGCCCTCAAATACGGCGGCCAGCCTATATCTGTTCCTTGTGACCTGAAAGATTCGAATGGCTTGGCTCTATCCTCTCCCCCACTCTCCTGCTGAAGCAAGGCAGGATTAGTATGTTGCCAACTGGGCTGCTCCTGGAAAAGAGAGCTGCTTTTTTCTCTTAATCCTTTTGATACCAGCAATTAGAGTTCAGAGGAAAATAACAGCCTCAAACATAACTAATGCAGCTCTAGTCCCAGCCAAGGTGCCGTCCCTACCCTCTCTATGTGGCAAAACTCCCCCACTGGAGGAACCAAGGAACCAGGAACTTTGGGCTTAGGTAATGACTGCAGAATTGGGCCCAAGTTGAGTCAGCCACAGCCCTTGGCACATCCCCCAAGTGAAAGAAACAGCAGGTTGAGGGTTACTTAAGATATGAACTCTTTAAGCCCTCTCCCGTTGGGAATGCTGACAAGCCAGCCAAAGTGCCTCCCTCCCTTTGTCCCTCATCTCAGCAAATGACAAAGTGCAGGTTGTTGCCTCCAGGTGAGCACAGCTCTGAGGAAACAAGGAAAGCAAACAAATACTGCTGTGTGGTTGAGTGGTTCCCAGGCTCCATTTCAAAGGCAGTCCCTTATGGCTTTGTTTGCTCCTGTTTTTCCCAGCATAGGTGTTTGATATCACACAGACCCATTCTGAAATTTCCAAGAAGAGGAGTATTTAGTTTACAGTGGGTAGCTGAGAGTATCCTAGTTTGAAAAAGGGAATAAGTTACCTGTCCACCAGGTATATTTAAAAGCTCCCTGATTGTGCTGGTATCAAGGTGCGGATGGGACATGAAAAAGTTCAAATCAGGTATCTGAGAAAAGCACCTATTGCAACAGCTTTTCTGACAGTGCACTGGCATTATTCGTCCTTGGTTCAAGGTCAGCATTCTCACTGGGATCTCACTCCCAGTTCCCAGCTTCAGGTGTGGCAGGAGAAGGTTAGGACATCAGGTGACTGTTTACACAGGTAGGCTTAGAAAAGACTCAATACACTTCGGAGAAAATAGAAAGTGTGAGATTCCTATAACCCCCCATGTATCATCAGCAATGTTTTGAAACTCTCACAACTATTTCCCACTTTTTCTCTGACACAGGCATGACTAAATTGTTAGGAGAATTTAAATTCTGCTTCCCTTTACTCTAGCCTAGACAGGTACCAAAATGAGCAAGCCTCAGCCGTCACCAAGGAACTGAGAAAAATGTGTCTTCAGCCATGAGGAGGAAAATTCAAAACAGTTCCGAACATATACATATTCACGCAAAGGGACAGAGACGAAAGGAAGGTAGCCTTCAGAGAGGGATACAGGGGGAGAGAGAGCCGCACCCTGTGCCAAGCCCCACCTGAGCTGTCTGGGCCAGTTCTCAGGGTGACGACAAGGTTCTCAGCGCCCTTCCTCACCTCCCTCCTTGATGGTGTCCTTCATCCTCACCATCCCATCACCTCCAGAGATCAGCATGTTTGTGGCACCCCTCTTCAAGCCTGCTCTCAGAAATCATCCTTGGGAAGGTATTAACAATACATGGGGCGTAGTATCTCTTTCAACAATGCCTTGAGTATTTGCATTTTCACAGAGGAAGTATTGAAGATGGTACCTCAGTTCCAGGTTTTTAAAAAGGACTTGTAGGTAAATAAATTACCCAGACAATGCACCTGCCTGAAAATTATCATAATAATAAGGCTTTGTCCCTGAAACACAAGGTGATATTGTTAGCAAAAGCTTTTATTGAAAAAAATCTAATCAATTAGAAAACATGTTAGAGCCGTCCTCTGTCCACTCCTGCTCCCTCATTTCTAGTTACATGCCACATGCAGGAAACGGCCCAGGCAGTAGACCCACAGGCTAGGGTCAGCCATGTGCCAGCAGCGGGACTCAGCACATCTAACATGTAGATTATTCTAAACTTCAGGGCATTTTGAGGCATAACTGACAATGGCAACAAGGGTGTGGATTGTCTTCACCTGCCCTGGGCTTGAGTTTCAGTGACAGGCTGTAGCTGTTTGTCAAGCATAGGAATTCCTTACCTACTCTTGTCTAGATTCACATGGCTCACAGAGGAATCCATTTCTAATCACGTGGTCAGTCATCAGAGCAGCTTGGACGGCTGCTTCTGCCCTGGGCATGTCCAGGTCAGATTCTCCCAAAGTAAAACACAGCCAGGGAGGGAGAAGAGACCACCTGGGAGGTGGGTCCAGACACAGAGCTGGCACCACGCTCCTCCTGCATCTGAGGCCTGTGTGTGGCTCTGCGGTGCCAGGGACACTGAGGGGGAGTCTGCAGAGCACATGTCCACATGTTGACTGGGTGCCAGGCACTCTTTTCAGGGCTTCATGTGGATAGTTTTCATAATCCCCATTCACAGATGATGAAACCAAAGTCTAGAAAGGCTGAATGAAGTATTTGCTTGTCTGTGCATCCACACATACTGACTGAACCCCTAACAGAGTTCTTCTAATGGTGCCAGGTGTTGTGAGAGGCTTGAAAGTACAAGAATGGCTCCTGATTTTAATTTTTAATTTACATATTTTTAATTTTTTTCCCTTAGATGTTTTCTTTCTTCCTTCTTCTCTCCTTCCCTTCCTCCCTTCCTCCCTCTCTCCCTCCCTCCCTCCCTCCTTTCTTTCTTTCTTCTTCTTTCTTTTTCTTTCTTTCTCTTTCTTTCTTTCTTTCTTCTTTCTTTCTTTCTTTCTCTCTCTCTTTCTTCCTTTCTTCTTTCTGTTTTTCTGTCTTCAATGGAGTCTTGCTCTGTTGTCCAGGCTGGAGTGCAGTGGCACAATCTCAGCTCTCTGCAACCTCCACCTCTTGGGTTCAAGTGTTTCTCCTGCCTCAGCCTCCCTAGCAGCTGAGATTACAGGCATGTGCCATCACGCCCGGCTAATTTTTGTATTTCTCCTAGAGACGGATTTTCACCATGTTGGCCTGGTTAGTCTCAAACTCATGACCTTAGGTGACTCGCCCACCTTGGCCTCCCAAAGTGCTGGGATTACAGAGTGAGCCACCACATCTGGCCTCCTTAGATGTTTTCTAAGCATGGTTACCAAGAGACCAAGAGAAGGAGAATATCTTTCCCCCACATTTTTGTATAGTTAAGGTGACAAGACCGAGCCACATAAACAATCCACGCACCTTTAAATAGGTGGCCCTATTTAAAAACGTGTCTCTGAAAAATACTTTTTATAAAATGTGAGGGTTAATTTTAAATAAAATATAAAATATTAAAACTACAACTACCTATATGCTTAATAAATTGCATTTATTAAAAAGAAAATGCATGCAATTTTTGAAAATCCATACTTATATATAGTCAACATATGCTTTGATTAAGAAACTTAAAAATCTTGGCAGTTTTCAGTTGTATTAATAGGAGATCATCTAAAATGACTTAACTACAAATTTACCTTTCATTTTTCTTCCTGATGTTTCTTTAAAAAGACAAACTAAACTAAAAATAACCTGTAGTTACATTACCTGTATTTCATAAATAATATTCTTTTTTTATGCTCTAAAATTTATAATTTTTAAAATGTGTTAGAAAATATCTCTATGATTTTGTACATTAAATGGATGTATTATAATTTATTCAGTTTTGTCAGTTTTTGCTATTTTACATAAGATTGCTTTGAACAATCTTGCCCTTACAGGCTCTTTATCTCTGATTGTATCCTCAGGAGACATCCTAGAACAGAATCACTGGGTCAAAAAGTATGAAATGTTTAAGGTTCTTCATGCTTATGACCTAATTACTTTCCAGAAATGTTCAAACAATTTTCTTTCCCATTAACAGTTTTCAAGAGCGGTTGTTTCCTGTATTAACCATTGCAATTTCTTTCCTTGCCCTAGAATTGTCAAACCATGTCCTTTCATTAGGATTTTGTTAGTAAATAAGTATTTTTCTTATTGAATTGGAAAAAAAGGTTTGCATATTAAGAATATTAATCTTTTGACATTTGTTCAATTCTTTCTTGTAGTTTGATGTTTATTTTTATGTTTTCCTAAGACAGATTAGGTATAGCTGAAGTAACCTACTAATCATTTCTTGTGAAATTTTCCTCTATTTTCTCTTCTTTTTGCTTTCTCTATTGCTTTTTAAAAAGTTTGTATCACAATACCAGTTAATATTAAATATTTAATAAATAAAAACTAACTTTATTTCCTGCCAAACCATGAATTTTGCAAACCACTTATTGAACAATTCCATTGATGCACCAGTCAATTTTTATGCCTGGGATATACTACTTGTGTTATTATTGCACTAAAATATGTTTTAATATATTTTAGAGTATGCCTTAACTGTTCAGCATACTCTTCTATAAACTTCAGAACCACTTGCTAAAGTTCCAAGAACAAAAGAAGAAAAATAGCTGTGTCAGGAATTTGTGCAAGTATCAAATCTATAAATTGTTTATCTATCTACCTACCTGTCTAGTTTTTTGGCTATTTTTAATTAGAAGGCCTCTAGTGTTTTATCACTAAGAGTGACATTTAGAATAGATGTTTCTGATTATGATAAGGATATAGCTATCTATTTCTACTTAAGTCTTTTGTTTCTTTTTAAAAAATCACATATGGTGTTGGACTCTTTCCAATGCATTTTCAACATCTATTGAGATAATCATATGGTTTTCTCATTACTCTCTTATACGGACTCTCACTGTACTTAAATCAATCTGCCTGCTCATTTAAAAATTTTATGATTTTGTGTAAGTCACTTTTTTTTACTTGATGCTCTTCTGTATTATCTAGGATTTCTAGGTGCAAGTGACAGAAAACCAAAGTGCAATGAACTTAAACAGACAAGGAAAGGTCAGTGATTACATAACGGAAAAGTCCAGCCATAGGGCAGATCCAGGAACCCAAAAGATGTCATTAGGACTCAGTTTTGCCCTATAGTTTCTTACACTTCACACTTTCATCCTCACAGATGCAAGTCCAGGGAGAACCAAGCTTTTCCCCCCTGTTTTTTATTTTTTGCCAATAGCCCTGATGTATGTCTCTGACACAGAATTGATCATTTGCTCAATCTTGTACCAATCACTATGGCCAGCAGCCAGGCAAGCTGATTGACTGATAACTAGGATACTTGTCCACACTGAGCCTGAGAGCAGACTACACTGAGAAGAGGGGAGGACATTTCCCACAGGATAAATCAAGGTGGTTTTACCAAAAAGAGCAAGGATGGATTCCATAGAGACAGACAAATTAAGCGTCCACCACATGTCCTTAATAACTCAAAACCTTCCAGTATTGAAGAGCTAAAGTAATTGGTTTTCTTATTACCATGTAACTTCTCCACACTCTCCAATCTTGGGCTTTCGCCCCCCTTTTACTGTGGTGGTAATTCTCCACCATTACTATGAACTGAAGGGTCCTAAAACCCATCAGCTCATTCTGTTTTTAGCCTGAGTTGCTTCTCTGGTTCAGGGCTGGCTTGGCATTTCTTTCCCTAGAAGACCTCCACTGTGTCTGTACTGTTGTCCCATGAAACTATTTGATGCTAGTGAATGGGAACAAAGAGCCTGGCAGTCCTTGATGAAGCTTTAAGGCAGTCCTGTGACTGAATCATTAGATCCTTGGTGTTCTGCTGTTCACCACGCGGGCTGTGCAGCATGGCATGGTCTCTCTAGCTTCCTCACTATGTTTTGATCCATGGACAAGAACCCATGTTTTCCTCAGGATGAGGGTCCAGTTACTGATCTCAATACAGACACTACAGGCCTAAGAAAGGAGTTACACTGCTTCCCAAGCTTTATGAAACCATTTCCATTGTGGGTCCTGATTTATGGTTCTGACTTTCTTGTCAAGATAGTAGGTTGTATCTCTCCCTTTGGTAATCCCCCAAAGGGAACTAGAACTGAAAAAAAATCTCACAACTCAAAATGCTAAGCACTTTTACATTAGCAAGAGTCTCTCTCCCAAGGACATTCACCTCAAAAGGCCTCTACCTCACTCAATCATTACCTGTTTACGGTGTTTCAGAGGACAAAAATGGAGACCTACCCAAGGTTGAATGGAAACCACTTTCAGCCATCTGCAAGACTTGAAAACGTCAATTAGATGTAAATATGTTGCATCCTCCTACCTCATAGAAGTGTTGCAAAGTTAGAAATTAAGATTTATAAACCTAATAGCCTTTTTTGATAGAGAGAGAGAGAGAGAGAGAGAGAGATGTCTGACAGACCTAGGAGCATATTAAAACTTCCCTTCGAAAGACATGGGATTGTAATTGACAGCTATGTTGACCCATGAAGGGTTCATCAGCCTAATGGCAGTAAGGAGAATGCTGCTTTGTGTGGCTTCAGGGAGAGTCGAGGCTAGCTGCTCAGAAGCAGTTTAATGTCTTCAGGCTGTGGGTGGGGAAGGCGGGAGGAAAGGTTTGGTGGAGTAACCCAGGTAAATTTGCCAAGGTTCCCAGCAGGGTTTGCCTGCTCAGGCTGAGACTGCCTCAATCCAGTGCTTTCAAACCAGTGCTGAGAGGCACGACTCCTTCCTTGTTTGTCTTGCACTGAAACCAGGAGAGGGATTTGGTGGCTCTCACCAGCTAGGAAACTAGTATAAACATTCTTTGCTTACTTGGTTTCTCCTCTCTCTTTCATCTTTTGTCTCTGCTTTCTTTTTCCTGAAGGCTTATTATCACCACACCCACTAGAATGAACTTAGGGTTGTAGGCAAAACACAGTTACCATATTGGGCCCTGCGAAGGTTCACTACTGGTATCTCCTACTGTAAAATGCACAGTGGTGGAAAATGAGCATCACCTGATACCAAGCTCCACCTGCTGAAAAGAACAACCTTAGTTGATGCCACACTGTTGTAAACTTGCTTGCCTTGCTGTGTCTTGCAACTAGAGTATGTATAGTTGTCTCCTGTTGATGGAAAAAGTGCAATGTCATTCTTTTCCATAAGTCAAAAACCTTTGAACATTTGGCCTAGGATGTTAAGCACTTTAAAAAATAGAGCTTATATTATTACCCAGTTGCCCAGTCTGGTTATTCTTTATGTCTTTAATCATACCTTCATAATTGTTATTGTACTCTCTTAGGTAAGGAATGCTGAGGGAATATGACCCGAGGATGTTAGCCCAAGCCATCTTAACTCTGCAACTGCTGGGCTTTTGTCCATCCTCATTCCTCTGTCTATTTTCACTGAAAATTGTGAATGCAGTGTGTGTGGATCCCTGAATCCCATCTGATACAACATCCTGCTCTACTCTCTCCCATCTCACCTTCTATAGTATGAGAATATCAAGCTAACAACCATGCCAAGACTTCTCTAATACCTGAAATGTATTTGGCTACTAGATTCCCTCAGATGCTTTGAGGTATTAGGTGCCATTGGCACAAGAAATTTGAACGGATATGGAAATGGGCCATGGATTTCCTGTTCTTTACTTACGCAAATTCCTGAACATAGATGTTATAATACAGAGTATTAAAATTACCCATTGCCCCTAATTACAGTGTTTGATTAAAAGGACATGTAAGTTGGTCACCTGGAATCTGTAACATTCAGGAAATTAATCAATCAGTCAATAAGAGGTAGGAGCCAAATACTATTCTCATTGATACTCCCACCCTTGCATTATTCTAAGAAGTGAACACACCAGCGATTCTTTACCAGTAAGAGGTGGTCCCTAGGAAAGCATAAAATAATCTCAAAAATTTCGTTTGGAAAAAGACATATTGAGTAACACACTATCATTTTATATTGGGAAAAGTATCATTTGAGCAACGCAAATTTAAATAAGTAAAATTGGTCAAAATTATCTGACCTAGTAGTGGTATCCAGAAGGTACAGGGATCTCAGCCTATGGCCTGGCAGAGTCCCAGTGAATGAGGATGTTTATATGAGAGACAGCCTGAGCCAGGAAGACAAAGTGAGAGACAGAGAGAGAAGAGTCTGCATGGATTTTAAAAGATGCTAAAAAATGGGGCCGGGCACGGTGGCTCAGGCCTGTAATCCCAGCTCTTTGGGAGGCTGAGGCGGGCAGATCACGAGGTCAAGAGATCGAGACCATCCTGGCCAACATGGTGAAACCCCGCCTCTACTAAAAATACAGAAAAAATTAGCCGGGCCTAGTGGCAGACACCTGTGGTCCCAGCTACTCAGGAGGCTGAGGCGGGAGAATCGCTTGAAGCCAGGAGGCGGAGGTTGCAGTGAGCCGAGATTGTGCCACTGCACTCCAGCCTGGTGACAGAGCAAGACTCTATCTCAAAAAAAAAAAAGAAAAAAAGAAAAAAGATGCTAAAAAGGTAGAAACTTCTGTTTTCTTCTTTGAGTTGTTAACCTCTCTGGAACTGAGAATGAGAAAGTCCACGTGTTGAGATATGTCTCTGGGAAAGGCCATGTATCTACTGCCTATGTATCAGTATGTGTTTCCTACAGTCATAAGTGGCTTGACTGTGACAGTGTTGCAGGGCAAATTACTGTTCTAAGATTATTTATACACAGTGGTTTGAACCTGATAGTTTCTTTTTCTTGTTTGGGTGATGGACCCTTGGATATCAAACTTCATCTGTCTGCACTGTTGTCCCATGAAACTACTTGATTCTAGTGAATGGGAACACAGAGCTTGGCAGTCCTTGATGAAGCATATTTATGAGTTAAGTCCAAATGAATCCAAAACATATGGATTAAATTTCCCTTGAAATATCTAAATTAAAGGTGGAAAGCACTGTGAAGAATGCACTGGGGACAGGCTTGCTTTTCCTCAGACCAGTTTTAAAGTTTGAGCTGTTTCTCCCACTCAGAAGAGCTTCAGGTTTGCCCATGCTGTCTAGTATTTGAAGGTCTCCACCCTGATTCTTTCATGGCATCTTCTATCCCAGAACAGGAAAATATTGATATCCCAACACTGACCCCCCTTAAGTCCAGAGGGTCATGCCTCAAGCTGAAAGGGCAATGTTTTATTGAGTGATGCAACTTAATGTCTCTTCTGGGTCTCTGCCTCATGCAAACCCTAAACACAGTTAACGGCAAATGTACAAGAATAAAAGAAGCCAGGAAGCCCTACAAAAAGCATTTAGAGGCACAAGAATGACATGGACTCTTTCTCCCACAAGCCAAAGTCACAGTGAATACAGCTCAATACTTAAAAAAAAAAAAAAAAAGGATAAATAAAACAAAACAAAAGCTATCCAGTCTTTGGAGTTCCTTCACTTACAGGTAAAGTAGATTATTGTAACTTCCCAAATAGTTATACAATAGCTGAACTTTATCCCATGATCTTGACTTTTTTATGCCTTTGTCCTCCTGAATTGTAACAGTTATAACTTCAAAAAAGGTGCCTCAAATATCTACTAAAATTTTGTCCTCTCTATCTCTCTGCTTTGTACATACAAGGTGTATTTCATCCAATGGTTTGATCTCAAACCATTAGTCATAGGGTTACGATTACTTTTTAAATTTCCACAACTTTTCCATATAATCTTAATGGACTGCCTAGGCTTGACAGAAAATTCTTCTTGTATATTTTCTTATAACTACAATAATTGGCCTAGTTTGTCTTTTTTCCCTTACAAGATTACAATAATTTTCCCGTTGGTCTTTTGACTCTGCCAGAATATTCCAGTTAAGTTCAGGTCTGTCTACAAATGAGTTGAATTTAGAAACTAATATTGGTAATTTGCTCTATAGATGACCAAACAGAGATTGATTATATTTTCACTGGAAAGAGTTTAATTTTCCTTAGATTGATGCCTTCTTTATTGAGGCCAGTGGGACTTCAGAATTCAATGTTCTCAAAATTTGGCCACGTGCACATTTGTCAGAATTTCAGGTTGCAATGGTGTCTTTGGAATCAAGCACAACTATTAATAAAAACTTTTCTTGGGCACCAAAAGTGCTCTTCCTTATTAGTTCTTTGCCCACCAGATTGCAACTGGCCACAGGCAAGGGACTATCCTTTTAACAGAACTGAAGGAAAATAGATTTCTCCTGTTTACCTAAGGAAATGAGACGAAAAGGCTTGCACTTAGTGACATTTTAAAATCCATTACAAAAGACATTAAATTTTATTCTTTTATTATTAGTACTCATCACAAAGAAATGTCCTCGCCAAAATAAACCTGTGCCAAGTAAGTTCTAGTTTTTAGACATTATAAGGTTGTCATTGTTTTACTGTTTCTCAAATATTAACCCTAAACTTGACCCTCAAAATCTTTGTGGATTTACATATGTGAATTTGGAGAAGTGAATTTTTAATAAACTGACATTGTAGAGGAAATAAATTTAGAAAATTTAGATCTAACAGCATGTTTTGTGGCCAGAAATATCTGATATCATTTGTATCCAACAAATGAGCAAGGTAATAGCTCACTGTTGCCTTCTTCATGTAATCATTACCTTTCTGTCTAGATTTTATCCTGGCCAACCTTGCATAGGGGAAAAATTATGAAAGCATTGGAACAGATGATGCCCTTGTGATGTATTCTCAGTGACCCTCAAGTAACAGTTCAGACTTTGGTTTAGAACAAAGCAATACCTCTCCTGAGTCTATGAACTTCCCCAGAGAGACTGAGTGTTTTAATAAGAAGAGGTCGTCCCAAACAGAGATGCGAAATGTCTGATGAGTGTTTTAGGGTGTATCTGCTCTGTGCAGATATTTCCTCCATCCTGTCATCATCCTCCGGACTCTCTGGGCCAGACCTCCCTGTGCCTTGACCCCCCCCGGCTTTCCCACAGGCTTTAAATCTGGCCCTCTGACTGGAGAGAGCAGTGGGAATCTTCACTAAGTATTAAAGACTCGACATCTGGCTTTTCTTCCATGCTTCTTGAATCTGCTGATTGGAAGCCAACTTTTAGTGGCAACCCATTCTCACAGAGAGAACTGATATTTCACTGCTTCTCCTTGTCACACACTGAGCCTTACTTTTTTAGAAAGAAGGAGCAAGATAAAAGTCAATTATTATTATTATTGTGATGGGGTTTCACTCTTTGCTGCCCAGGCTAGAGTGCAGTGGCGTGATCTCGGCTCACTGTCATCTCCGCCTTCCAGTTTCAAGAGATTCTCCTGTCTCAGCCTCCCACATAGCTGGGATTACAGGTGCCTGCCACCACGCCTGGCTAATTTTTGTATTTTTAGTAGAGACAGGGTTTCCCCATGTTGGCTAGGCTGGTCTCGAACTCTTGACCTCAGGTGATCCACCTACCTCAGCCTCTCAAAGTGCTGGGATTACAGGAAGTCAATTATTTTAAAACCACAAAAGGACTACTTTACTGTTCATTGGTACATGTAAAAGTGATTCTGAGGACCAGTGAAGGCTGCATTTATACCTCCTGCCTTTCTTCCAGGGACATGTATTTGTTATCATTTTTTTTTGTACCAATACTACAAAACTTCCTTATTTTGATCAAATTTTAAATGATTCATTTTTTAAAGCAATAAATTTCATGAACAAAATCAACTCTATCAGATGAAGAGTAGTAATATGTAGTAAAACCATAGAGTTTTTTGTTTTGTTTCTTTCAAATTTTATACCTTCTTCTCAAGACTGTACTATGACCCAAATAGCAATATGTGATTCATGTGTGGACTTTCATGACATTATACACATAGCAGAGCAAGTATGCATGGTTCAAGCATTGACAGAAGATACAAAGTTTCTATCCTGGTCAGTTTGGCTGTCTTTGTAAAGATTCAATGAGTCTCTTAAACGAATAAAATCAATTGCCCAAGTTCTGAGTTAACCAATTTAAGTTAACTACTGTTGAGCTGTTGTAGCCTCTCATATCCTTCAGGCAGAACCTATGAACAAGTCCAATCAAATACAGTGGCCTTAAGTCTGAATCACTGTGGCTACATAGACAAGTACTAAGTAATTCATTCTTGAGAGTAATTGCAGTAAACAAGGATGGAAGGTTCTTGACTCCTCCAAGAAGTATTATAGAATAATAGAAAGAGTTCAGAGACAGGTGGATTAAAAGTCTGTCTGTATCTCTTATTAGCTCTGTTGAAATTGCCTTTGCAAAAATTATAACAGTGAGAAAATTATGTCAGTGAAACAGATCTGATCTAACCAACTCCATCTTGTCTATAATCTCCAAACTGCCCTTGGTCATTCCAAGGTCATTCCAAGTCTTAGAGATAGGCCAAGCTAACTTAGGGAGAAATTTAGTTTCTAGTTTAAAATGATAAAGACCCTTCCCTTCCCAAAACTAAACCACCTTTCTAAAACTAATGAAAGTTTATCAGGTTAGGAGAATGAGGGGGCCTGAATTCTGCTAAGATGATAGGCATAAATGATTACCAACCATTATTCCAGAGGTGACAAGATTTGTAACTTCCCCAATTAATCCAGTAAATAACATCATAATTGTAGAACCTAAGATTGGCCTTTTGAGACACCCTCTCAGGCCTTTGCATTTCTGATGACTGGATGGCCACACTGGGACCAGCTACTCCTCTGTGTCCCCCTCACAGAAACAGACTCAGCACACAAGGACCATTTTCCACACCCTTATGACTGCATCCCCCAGCCTACTGGCAGCACTTATTCTTAACCCCCACCCACCAAACTATCCTCAAAAAACCCTAGCCTCTGAATTTTCAGAGATGCTGATTTGAGTAATAATAAAACTGCTGTCTTCTGTTTAGCCAGCTCTTAAACTCTTCTCAATTGCAATTTTTTTTATCTAAGCAGTGGTCAAGAAAAACCCACTGGACAGTTACCCTGTGACCTGCAGTAAGTTCTGCTACTTCTCTAAGCCTCTCTTTCCATATTTCTCAAATGGGGATCATGACACCTCCTTTCAAAGTTGTCATGATGATCAAATGAGACAAAATGTGTAAATAGATTGACCCAAAGGAGGCCCCAATACATGTTGATCAAACTTCCCAGCATTGAGGGACTAATTTCAAATGCTTCTACAAATATGAGGTAGAGAGCTCAGGGAAAGATACAAAATGCTTGTTGTCAGGGGATTTGTTTGATCTTCTTGATTTCAGCAGGTACCTAAGATTATTTAGGGCCATGTGTGTAGGTCTAGCCTGCTTTCATAGAGCCAGGAACTAACATCTCTAGGTTTTCAGCTCCTCACAGAACTTGAAAACTTGCTAAAGAGAACTGTAATGGGCAGAATTTGTTGCAAATGTTAAAACATATCTTGTAAATACATAATTGTACTCTTAACAGATAAAGATCATTTAACCTAAATATGCGTACTTCAAGGTAGAGTAGTAGGTACCTATTGGTAGCTTTTCCTAATGTCTAACATTCAATTCCTA
Organism: Ateles fusciceps; assembly: GCA_036589455.1. Classification (NCBI taxonomy): domain Eukaryota; kingdom Metazoa; phylum Chordata; class Mammalia; order Primates; family Atelidae; genus Ateles; species Ateles fusciceps. Next base: position 8,782,755 of record JAZHEH010003329.1, on the reverse strand, counting down.
ATATAATATACAGTCACTGAACTATTGTTTTCCCCATAGAATAATTTCAATTCAAACTGAGTTTGACAGTCCCTTGAAAGGCTTTTGTGAATTTAAAGTAGTCAGAATACATATAACCTGAAGTTACTTTCCTTCTTCCACTTAAATCAGCCCTATTTGGAGTAAATGAAGAATGGTAAGACAAATAGTCACCGAATTATGTATTACACACCCAGTAACATTATAAATATCATATCTTCATTTTTCTTTGACTAGTATTGTCCAAAAAAGTGGGACGTAAAGAGATTTCAGAAAATGTGGTAAAGAGAAAAGGGATTACATAATATCTATTTCCTAAACTCAAACAAAAACCAAAGTAAGTATACATCATTAAAGATGCACACACAAAATCCTGCTGAAAAAAAAGGCACAACTTTAAGGTCACAAGCCAAAAAGTAATGAATGAGGGAAAGAAAAGACAAAAATTAATTTTGAGAATTGTGTGACTCTTCAACCTGACCTTCAGAATCAGTCTAGGGAAAAAAGTGGAAAAATCTAGAATAAAACTCCATTAATCCCCCTTAACTGAGGGACACTTAGACAAAGGAAGGATGTATCGGTTCTTGGGCAGGAGATGGGGGAGGAAAAGAAAATCGCCGAAAATTGGAAACCTGTCTTCAATAGTGCAAAGCCTCACCTGAGGCCAAACAAAACAAAAAACTGGGCAAGACTTCCACCCTGAGAATTGGAGTCACCTTAGTTTTTCCACCAATAAATAGGTAATCTCCACCAATAAACACAGGCACTTAGTTGAATGGAAGACAGGAGAAAATAAACAAAAACTCCGGGAGTGTGTTCTCAGGGAGCAAGACGCTCTTGTGGAAAAGGCACGCAGAGCAGCCTAGTTAAAGAAAGAGCTGCATCGGCTACTTCTCAATGAAAAGTTGAGGCCCACAGCCATGGGATTTACTGATCTTTGCCCTACACTTGCTAGGAGGGGGAGGAGAACAGAAGCTTGAGAGCTGAGGGTGAAGCAGGAGAGGGAATAATTGGGAACTAATGATAAGGTTCCGAAGATCCTTCCTGAATGGGCATGGGAGGAAGGAACTTCTGTCTCTGAAGGTAACCCAAACAGGACGAGAGGTGCCCAGGATAAGTGAACTCCAGCACACACCCCCTTAACCAAGTTGTTGAAGGCAGTGCCAAGATCAGATCCTGCAAGCACAACTGTGTATTCAGGCAGAAGGGTGCTGCCTGCTCCCACTCCCTCCAAGTTCTTAGAGAAAATTAGAAAAGTGCAAGAAAACACACATTATTCTGACTCCAAACTGAAGTTCTAAGGAGGAAGACAAGAAAAGGTGACACAAATGTCCAGGAGAATTTATTAGAACGAAGATCTAATAGACTCTTTAGACATTTTAAAAAATATTACGGTAAACTGTTGCATAATATCTCTATGTTACGATAAGAAGTAATGCAAAGGTAAATATTTAATAAAAAGCTCTTGGAAGGAAAATTGAAAAACCACTTGTAGTATTTGCTAATTTCCATGGTGTAAATACCCCCACCATAGCCAATTAGAAAGTTAGAAAGAGGTGCAAACGTTTGACTCTCATGAACTGGCTCCAGCACACCAACACAAGGTAACTCAGAAAAATTCCACTTTGATAATGATGGGGAAGGGAAGAGCATGCAGAAGACAGATCATGCTTACATTTCATAAGCCAATATAAGCCAGGAAATCCCCTGTAGTGAGCATTTTTCTTTCTATAACTTAAACAGAATTTTTTTCTAAAAAAGAAAGACATGAAGAACAAAACTTCAAAAGAAAAGAGAATTTCAAAGCTAAGGAAATAAATTCAAGATGAAAATAAAATAATTACAAAATAACTAGTAGGCTGAGAACAGTGGCTCATGCTTCTTATTCTAGCACTTTGAGAGGCCAAGGCAGGAGAATTGCTTGAGAACAGGAGTTGGAGACCAGCCTGGGTAACACAGCAAAACCCCGTCTCTACAAACAAAACAAAACAAAACAAAACAACAAAACAAAAAAAATAAAGAAGAAGAAGAAGAAAGAATAACTAAATTAGAAATATCAAAAGCCAAATTGACATCAGAAATTGGCAGCTATAAAAAGGACTTATGCCAATGAAAGAATGCAGAAAAATTATATTAAAACAATTTTAAAAATAAACGATTATCTCATATAAAGATAATTGATACATCTGAATTTGAAAACCCACCAAATGGCAAAGAAAACATACTCTATGGAGCCATTTCATTTATAAATATGAATTTAAAGATCTTAAAAACATTGTCAAAATTCAGCAGCATCTTGAAAGAAAAATACAACATAATCTAATAGGTTTTCCTCAGAAAAGCCAAGATGATTTGTTATTAACAAATCATATAATTCATCACATAAATAGGTGAAAAAAGTAAAAACGTATTTATTTCAAATATATCAAAACATAATTTAATAAAATTCAACCACCATTGCTAATTTGTTTCTTTAAAAAATGACATTCAATAGATAATTCTGTGGCATTTTGTGTACATGTGTGTATATATATGTATATTTGTATATGTATATGTGCAAAACAGGAAATAAAAATTTACTACAATGTTAATGATGAAACACACAGAAACATTCTTATTAAAGATTACGAGAGGGATGCCTTTTATAACTACTATATTTAACATTGTTCTGCAAATACCAGACAATGTAATTAAGGAACACCTATAAGGTATAATAATTGAAATACATGTGCAAAAAATTATCATTATTTGCATAACATATTTTTGAAAGCCTAGAAAACTGAAGAAGACCAACTAAAAAGTTATTAGAAAAAAGATCTTTAATCAGGAGCTAGTCACAAAATTAAAATAAAAAAATCAGTAACTTTTCTATGTGTAAACAATATCCAGTTAAAAAATAGATCAGGAAAACATGTTTCCTCTACAATAGAAAAATAGGATTGACACACTTTTAAATGTAAACTACTTACATATTAATGTAAAGGATGTGACAGAAAACTCAGATGTTAAACCAGATTATATCTTGGATAGGAATGCTTGATTTTGAAGATTCCTTCGTTTATTCATTCAGTCATTCGGAAAATATTTATTGAGGGTCTACTGCATAACAAATACTGTTCTAGGTCTTGGGGAGTAGTGACCAAAAAGTTCCTGAGACCTCATGGAAGGGGACCTAGTGAGGGGAGACAGACAGTCTACAAACTAAAAAATATTTCGTATATTATGGTGTTCAGTGCTATGGAGCGATGTAAAGCAAGAAGGTGGATAGACAGGGCTGAAAAGTTGGATAAAAGTGTGTTTTTTAAAATAGCATGGCCAGGGACTAGTCAGGGAAGACCTCAGTGACAGGTGATATTTGAAGTTCTGACCAAAGGAAGTGAGGATCAAAGTCAGGTGGCTGCCAGAGGGAAAAGCATTCCAGGCAGAGGGAACAGAAGATGCAAAATCCATAAAGCTGGAGAGGACAGCAGTGTTTAGAAAAAGCAGGCAGGACTACTCATTTTAATAATCTTAATACACCAAATATACAACTTTATTTATCGAAATTGCTCACAGCTTAGTGTTTTTTTTTCTGCTTGGAAAAATAAGAAAGTAATATTAAACTTCACCTGGAAAAATCTAATCCTCAAAATTATGTAGAAAAAGAGGAAGAAAAAGGAAGAAGTGTTTTTTTTTTTTCTGCTCGGAAAAATAAGAAAGTAATATTAAATTTCATCTGGAAAAATCTAATGCTCAAAATTATGCAGAAAAAGAGGAAGAAGGTAGTGTCAGTCAAATCGGACATTGACCATATCATGAAGTTATCATAATTCATACATTTTGGTACTTGAGTAAATTATGTAAAAATGTGCATTTTAATGCTTAATAATTCTAGTATTCTAAATCAGTATCGAAAAGATAAAATACTCAATAAACAATGTTAACAACTGGTTAGATATTTGAAACATAAATAAAATATTTGTGAATACCTGTTATGATCTTATACCAAAATAAATTTCAGTTCTTTAAAAATATGTACACATAAAAATAAATTTACAAAAGACCTAGAAGACAAGGAAATGTTTGTGTCAATATGTGTGTAGTATGTGTGTGTATTGAAGTGCAAAATATCTTTATAAGCAGATACCCAAATCACAACCCTATCAAGGAAACAATTAAACAATAAAATTAAAATTAATATATAGTAAAAATATGAAAAATAAAATTAAAAGACAAAATTTAAAAAATATTAAAGCACTCATTGTTGACTAGAGGTTAATTTACTTGAACGAGAAAGAACATTTCAAATATACATGAAAAAATACAACTTGATAGAAACTGTGATACAAATAGCAAAGGAATATGCAAAAACTTCTTCAAATCTACTTTAAATTAAAATATTCAAATGCAAAAACAAAGATGACTTTCCTTCTAGTAGATTTGCAAAAATAATTTAAAATCATTGATGATATTCAGAGCTGAGAGGAGAGTATGGTGAAATGAGAGTTGTATATTGATGCTGCATTTCCATAACACACATTTCTATAAAACTCCTATAAAAATTTAAATGTGTTTACCATTTGGTGAATTTGATAGATCTGATGTAAATAACATACAATAATACCAATATACATAGTTGAAACAGAATAAAGATTTAAAACAGATCCAGAATTTAATATATAAAAAAATAGGCTTTCAATTCAGTGAGGAAAATGCTTTATTGAATAAATAATATTTGCCTAATTGGTCATCAGTCTAGAAGAAAACAAGTCTTGGATCTCCACCTTACAGTGTTTCAAAATTAATTCCAAATAGATTAACATTTTAAATGTTAAAAATAAAAAAAGTAATTTAAAAAACATATCATTTGACCATGCAATCCCACTGCCAGAAATGTATCACTGAGATACATTAAGAAAATTTTCTAAGCATTTTCTATAATTAAAAAAATCAAGACACATCCAAATTTCAGCCAATAGGAATCTAGCTGAATTTTAAAAACATACATATATACAATAATTTTAAATATATGAAGCTACTTAAAAAAGAATGTGGCAGATCTGTGTTTATATGAGAAAAATCTTACGGCAGTTTTACTTGGTGGAAAAAGTGTAAGTTAAAAACAACATGTTTAATATGTTTGCGTTTGTATACATTTTAAAATGCATTTATACATAAATAATAATTATATTAGTAATAATATTCAGCATTTATTTAATTGTTGCTGTATGTCCAGTACTATTTTAAACATTTTATATGCATTGACTCTCAACAACTCTAAAAGACAGGTATTATCAACAGGCCCTTTGACCCAGAAAGTCAGAGTAATTTGCCGAGAATCCTAGTAAGTGGTGTAACAAGAATTCAAAACCAGGCAGTCTGTCTCCACATCCTGCACTGTTAACCATTGCTATGCTATGGGTATGCACGCTGAACACCACACACTTGATTATTTTCTGGATACAAAATAATTATTAGTTGTAGTTACCTGCAGTAGAAGATAAAACTTGGGTTCTGGAATATGGGTCACTTACACTTACTTAATAGCTAACTTTCTGTGCTTGTTTGATTTTCTTAAAAAAAAATATATATATATATATACAGGTTTTTTCTTTTTTTTTATTAAACAAAACTTAAAAACAAAGAGAGAGAGAGAGAGAAAAAAGGAAGCGATCTCAAGCGTCTTCAGGAACTCCAAGGAAAAATGACTCCAGCTGGCATAAACACCCCCTCCACGGCACAGAGCAGAGCAATGAAACTGGACTTCGCTGAACCTGAAAGCAGTGGGTTCTTTGCCTCTGTGCTCCCTTTCCTGAGCTGGTGTATGGAAGTGACTTGCTGGAGCAGAACCTGGGCGCCACTGTGTTGCATTTCCTATCAGCAAAGAGATCAGAGAAGGATGCTATCCTCTTTATCATGTCTCTCCTATCGATTGCTCAGGTTCTCTCCTTTTCTCTGTGCCGATACTGTGATACCCAGGAGCTCCGACTGCCGCTAGACTCAGGACAAACAACAAAGCTGGGGATGCTCACTTATCATCCCCTGAGAAGGGAGGCGTGAGAGCTAGTACTGGTTGGCCAAGTCCCTGGCAGAGGGCCTTGGTTTTTCTGGCAGGGAAGAGGTCACCATATGTCTCCAGGCACTGGCTAGTTTGCTGCCTCCAAAGGAGTCAACTGTGTTCTTCACTAGAGGACTCAGATGTCAAGCACGCTGGCAAGGTCCTGGCTGCCACCTGAAACCTCCAGAACGCTACATTGTTCTTTTCCAGGTTCTGAAAGAGAGGGTAAGAGAGGAACCTGGCCATTATTGTTGGGCCCCAGAGAAATAAAATCAGATCTTCGGCAAATGCAATGTCAGTGTGAACTGATACAGTACTTGGTACAAGGGCAAAAACAAGAACTTAGTGGAGCTTCAAAGCTTTATTCCATCATGCATTGTTGAGTAGTGGTTTCCCTGAATCATGCCTTAATTTTTCCAGGTGATATAAAGAATGGGTACAAATGAAGTCCTAACACTGAGGCTCAACTCACAGAGTTCAGTGATTGGGAAAGTTGAAAATGAGGAATACCGAACAACGTTTATAAGGGTGTGTGTGTGCATGTGCGTGTGTTAATACAAAGAAATTACCATACTACCTTCCAACAGTGAAACATCAGAGAGGAAAAGTACTTATTTACAGGGTTGGGGTAGGAAAGAAAATGTGAAGGCAGGTTACATGGACTCGTGAAGAAGTGTTTCAGAAAAAAAAAAAAAAAAGAGCAGCATGTCCATATACTATATTTATTCTGACTGCTTCATAAACTAGATTTCTTTTAAAACTCAAAGTTTATCAGACTCATAGTAGATTTTTGGCTTCTTCCTTTACAAGAGATTATTGACATGGGTGTAGATCAGTGGTTCTCAAACTTGTTGGTCTCAGGATTACTTTGCATGCTTAAAAATTGTTCATAACTAAAGCTAAAGAGCTTTTGTTTATAGGAATTATATCTGTCTATATTTACTATATTTTACATTAAAGTTTAGAATTATTTAAAAATATTTGTTAAAACCCATCACATCTTAACATAAAGAATACATTTTAGTGAAAATAACTATATATTCTAAAATGATAATAAAGTTAAAAGTGGCATTGTTTTATGTTTCTTCTGATCTCTTTAACATGTGCCTTAATGGAAGATAGCTGGATTCTTACATATGCTTCTTCTTTCAATCTACTGTGTTGTTACAGCTTCTGGAAAACTTCTCTGTACACTCTTAAGAGAATGAGAACAAAAAAGACAAATAATGTCTTACTATTTTTATGACAATAACTTTGACTGCAAAGACCTTCTGCAAGAGTTTCAGGGACTCATTGGGATCCCCAGGCCACATTTTGAGAACCACCACTCTTATTAATAAGGAGACAATTAAGGAATTGAGGTGATGTATGGAAAAATCACTGGGGTTATTGGATTGAATCAACTGTTACCAGCATGGTTGTTTCCACTGCTAAAATACTACTCACTGGAATAGGAGAGCTCTGGGTTTGAGAAGGCCAATTGTGATTTTGAAAATCAAACATGCAAGGTTGTGTTTTGGGGAAAGCATGTATAAAAAACACATCTTTGGTTAACAACAATGTCAAGCTAGCTAGCCTTATGTCCAAGCCCATGGTTAATGTCTGGGCAATTTGGAGACTTCTGGTGAATCCAATAATTGCAAGTGTTTGAGCTTTTAGAAATTAAAAATCTAGTGGCATTGTTTTTCTTAAGATTATTTGTGTATTTGGAGCATGGTGCCAAGGTTATTTTGCCTAAGTGGCACCCCAACTGTAATTCAGTCACTGGTTAAGTGGTTGACAGGTTAAGGACTGATTTTTCGTTGTTTGTTTGTTTTTATCTCTCAAGGATTTGTATGAAGATAATGAGAAAAATAAATGGAAAAGTTAGTGCAATAAAACATAAGATTTATTTGTTGCTTTGTTTGATTTTTGGAAGGGTCTATGTGGGAGAGCTGCCATGTTAATGTCCGAAGTCTGACCTTCAGGGAATATATGGACCACACAGGAATCTGACCTTCAGGGAATATATGCACCACACAGATAGTTGGAAATGGGAATAAGCAGTAAGAAGTTTAATACTGTTAAATTCAATAATAATACTTTCTTACAAGGTTATGAATCCTGAAGAATGCCAGATGCACCCAAATAAACTTTCTGAAATATTGGATTATTTGTGAAAGTAATTTCTTCCTCCTGGTAACTAGAGAGACTACTATATATGAAGAGAACAGTGGATTTGCAGCATAATAATCCCAAATAATAAGGATGCACACGTGCACACACATAACATCCAGGGTGTAGGTGTCTCAGTTGTGTGAGTTTGCCCAACTCCAGCCTTGCTGTAGCTTCTAGATTCAAAACACTGGGTTGGCACTGTAAAAACTTCTGATTGATAAGACGGTATATGCAGAGAGCCTGGCTTATGGCCTGGTCCTCAGAAAATACAGTACTCAGTGAAATTCACTCCTTCACCCACCCATTCCTACCTAGTTCAAAATAAAAAATAAAAATAAAAAAGCAGGGCAATTCACAATTCTAAAGGCTGCTAAACTTTGTATTTTATCCCAAGGATCTTGCCTCCCATGGGAGATGACTTAACACAAAGAGATGGCATTACAATTAATTCCTTGATATTTGAAAATTGGCTTAAAAGTTAGAGAAGATACTGCCTTTAGGTTTCAAATGAAAGGTGTTACTAAAGAAATAACTTGTCAGGAGAAATATGAAACTGTCATGTATTTGAAGGATGGGAGGAATGCTGGAATTGTAAATAAGCATTTGTAATTGGTGTGAAATGTAAGGTTAATTGTGTGAAAGTAAACCAGACTAAATTTGTTATTTTTTTCTGTTTTATTCCAAGTGTAGACTTTAAGATAATGATTTACAATGTGTGTGCCAAGCAATGCTAAAAAAGGAAACACACACACAATTATTTGATGTCAGTATAGGAAGGGACTTTAAAGATGATCCACGTTGTTTATCAACCACAGGGGTCCTGCCCCAGGCAGTTTGGACTTGAGTGGGAACTGTTTTGTGATTGGAATAACCATGAAGGCGGGCTGCCACTCTGGCACTAACTGTGTACCTCAGAGGGTCAGGGACACAAACCATTTTGCAGCATAGCCTAGGATGCTTAGAGGCCTTACCTCACTCAAAATGCAAACAGCATTCCTTCCAGAAATGCTGACTTTTCAGAGGTGTGGAAAGCTCACCTGATTTTCCATTATCCAGAGAACTTGTCGGTAGAATTAGGACTAGAATCTTAATTTCTGTGCCTCAGTGCTTACCCTAATAAATCTTGATAAAGATATGTTTGGTATATGGTGAATAAGAATAATTTTTACTTTGGAAATCATGTAGTATTTTACAGTTTTAAAACTATGGTGGACTATTTATCACTGTTGAGATAAATAAGAATTCATTATTCTCATTTAAATAACTTAAATAAACCAGTTTCTTATTTAGGAGTTTTTAATTATGGACTTACCTGAACATTCCAGTTCAAGGTTTACTTCAGTTTTCCACATGTGCAACAGAGATCTGTAGGCTTAAACCATGAGGATAAAAGACTTGAGCCAAAAGAATATTTTTGTGCTGCACGTAACTCTTGTTTTATATGCTGTATAGTCAAAAATAATGTGTTGCCAATAGTTTTAATTAATCTATGACATACAAAGAGAAAAATTAATGGTGTCTTATTCATATCAGCATTTCTTTGATTATAATAGCTGTCATAGTAATTCAGCATATTCAGTTCAGCAAAAATCTGCTTTTATGGGTCTTACAACCTGTAAAAGAGAGTAAGTTTAGAAAATACAGGAACACAAATGATTCAGGTGAATAAAATCTCTGGATTACATAAGTTCATGGATAAAACTGCGGCTCCAGTTATACCAACTCCAGAAAGATGGAATTACCAGGGCTGGGAGTCCCTTTATGGCAAGGTGCAGACCCCACAGCCTCCTCCATCTGCAGTGTTTCCCATGGCTTGGTGTGCAATTTCCAGCTCTTTAACTGGGAGGCCAGAAATAGAGATGCTACTGGTGACAAAAGAAAAATATATGTATATGACTTGTTAGTGGATTCTTCTCTTTCTGTGCCATAGATTAATTTAAACTGTAGGCAATGCTTATTCTTGAGTAGTTAGACTAGGGATGCATATTTTCATTTTATTTTCTTTTTTTTTCTTTTTTGGGAGGTTAGCTGAGATTTCTTTCCCATGAGGAAAAGATGGGCTACAGTTTAGGTAGCATTGCTAACTCTTTTGTCTATTTAGTACTGGATGAGGAATCTGTGGCTGGGAAGCCAGACATGATCTTCAGACTTGTTTTTCTGACATGGTCACCTCTGCTTCAGTACAGAGAAGCACCACTGTTCCAGGGGCGGCTGTACTTATATGATTGTATCAGCCAGAGTAGAGCCTTGAGTTAAGGAGCAGAGCAGTCCATCAGCCACACCTACCTACTCGTATTAAAAGGCAGTGTACCAGCTGAGGATGTGAGATGATGATATTGTGATGTTCAGGTTCAGAAAAGCATGACAGTGGGGGCCTGTCACACTAATCTTTGATTCCTGAAGCCTCTCCTATATTACAGCCTCATTGTTCTCATGGTTTAATTCCTCTTTCTCACTAATGTACCTCTTTTTCTATTACTATCCAGCTTTTTCCATGTTATTAGCCTTCTTTTTTCCTCTTTTGTTCTGTCTTTACCTTATCTTCTTTATTTTCTCTATTGATGGATCACAGCATGAGATAACTATTTAGAAGAGCTACAGTTATATATCTCAACAGGATATGCCCAACAATCTATATTTATGCCTGTCTATTTGAATACAGTCCCATATAGTCTATGTACTTCCCAAATAGCAGGGTTTGTATTTTTTAAACACTAAGTAAATATTCGCACATTTGAAAATTTTGCTAGCAATGTCCTTTCTGACACCTCTGCCTGCAGGCTTGGTTCAGGTATTACCTCCTAAACGAAGCTCTCTAGCCTCCCTTAGGCACCTTCCTCTAAAGGGGACTCCACATTTTCTCTTTTGGTGAGCTAATCCACTCCATGATTTTATTTACTGTAGGAATTTACTCAGGGTGGTGGCAAAAATATTAAGGGAAAAATATTAGAGAAAGTTATAGAATATAGTCTCAAATCCTTTTGGAAGGCCTAAGGATTTTTTCTATAGTTCTTGGCTGAAGGCAGTCAGAGTCTCTTTGCAGGAGCCAGAGAGATTAGGATGCAAATACAAAGGAATGTGAATAGTTTACCTAGCTAGCTTGTTTACTCATGTGGTCTTGAAACTAACCTTTGAGCCAGATAGCTCTCTTGGGGGGAGGTCTACCAGGGATATTACCCACTAATGGTGTTTGCTTTGGGCTCAGAACCTGGCCTTTAATCTTTCTCTACAAGTATATTGACTTAGAGCCTTTGTCAATTAAACTTTACTAAATAAATGCAAGTCTCACTGGCTGGTGGAGGCCAGTGGTCACAACTGTTTACAACACTCTCCAGGGAGTCTGTAAGCTGCCCAGATACACCCAGCTGAACTGGAAAGGCATAATACCTGTGCGTCAGTGTACTTTATTCATCCGTTGCTGAGTCATGGTCTGCGGGACAGACCCCCACAGGTGGTGATGCCCACAGGTGGTAACACCAACAGTGGTGCCCAATATGGGGCAACCCCAACAATTTACCGCTTTGATATGAATAGAACTCAAATCTAGAGCTAACTTTGATTCTTAACTGCAGGAAATCATGTCAATCAACTAGTTACTAAATATCTCCTCATGGGTGACCAGTTTATCCAGGAGGACAACATAGTCTCAATAATATATATTAATCTCTCCCAAATTCACACACATCCATGCATACACACACCCCAGGATGTTGATGCATGCATTTTCCACCCCATTTGTTTGGATAAGCTGGTGCATCAATTATTTTTTAAAATTCATATGTCGTCACAGGGGCAAATTGCTGTTTTCTGAGCATTTCTGTTTTCACTGCCTTGTGTGCCCTCTTATTAAGACACACATGATCAATGATGCCCTAATGCATCAGATCCCTAAAGTCTCTGCCTTCCCAGACTCTGAGGAACCTCCCCTGCCATCCACAACAGCCTTGAGCCATGTATCTATTAAAGGAACTGGGCCTTGGTAGGGCACGGGAGTGAAGTGTGAGACACTCCAGGATTCTTCTGATACTCTAATATTCTGTCTAAAAAGAGGCCTGCATCCTCCTTAGAAAAGGTTCTTCATAAGCTGAACCATTAGAAGTACTGCAGTCACAACACAGATGGTAGTTTGTTCCAAGTCCAACTATGTAGGGGCTAGAGAAAGAGGTCAGACTCACACACATTCCTAACACCTGACAGATGTAACAGAGAAAATGGGTTTCTGCTTGCTGGAAATTGCTGTTAGTTTCTACAAATAGTGGTTTGTGTAGTCATATATTTGCCTGTCTGTCTGTATGGCTACTTGTATTTTAAGAGGACTTGCCAGCCAGAAGGAAAGTGAGGTACTCTATTATGTCATTCTCCTTTGTCAAACAGATTAAAGCAAACTATAAAGATTACTTATTGGTCATTAATTTAAAGCTGAATATGAGTGGGTGAATTTTCTTCAATTATATTAAAAATCAAACAAATAAACACATCCTGGATGCAGAAACAGAAAAAAAGCAATTGTTTTTACATTTATTAATTTGATCAGTTGTTTTTGAACTTATAATGCAACAATTTATTCAGAAGGAAGAAACTTTTTTAAGAAAACCCTTGACTAATTTATTAATATATAATTAAAAGATCTGTGGGGGAACAGCATCAAGATGTTTAGGGTGAGAAGTTTGTTTCACCAACTCCTGTCAATGTTCCTCACTACTACCTCCAAGACTTTCTGGATTTCTGAAAGACTCAGCTCTTTCATAGACTTCCTACATAAAATGAACTCTAACTGAGACACACTAGATATAATGGACTAGTTATTGTTTTCAATGAAAAGGTTAAATCCATCAGTTTATGTAAAAATTTATAGCTGCATAATAAAACAATGGTTTTATTCTCAGTTTCCTTCCCTCCACACAGTAGAGAAGCCAATTTTCTGAACAATTCCCAGCAATGCCCAAGTTAAAATCCTGGTGTGTTGGAAGCTAAAACCATGGATGAATCATCATATTGATGAATGGCCACACAAATTCAGACCACACAAGACTTCACACTGGGCCTAGCATAGGTCAAAGATTTGTCAAGAATTTTGGTTTTCTTGTGAAAAAAAAGTTGATGAATTAATATTTGAAACTTGTAATCTGGAAGAATTGACATGACAATGTCTCTTCATAGACTTTTTCCATTCTCTGACTCAATGGTTGGATTCAGTTGAATGATAATAGTTACTACAGAATTGTTTTTAAAAGTAAACTGTGTTTAAATGAATTAAATGTTTTCCTTTCCTCAAAAAGTTTGCTTAATAACATACACTAAAATATATATAATGCTGTAATATATTTGAAGGCTTTTTAAAATGAGAGATCAAGCCATTGAGATTCCCAATAGTCATTTCTTGAGAGATATCAGGATTATTATTATTGCTATTACCAACGACAGTTTGCATCATATTACTTCCTAACTGGAAAACACGAATCGTAAGTTGTATTCTAAAACAATAGACTGTAGCTCTTATTTTAATTAAAGTTTTTTGAATCAGATTGTTGACCTCAATTAATCATACCACTTGCCTCTCTATGTCATTTATAGTTGTACCTGGTCCAATCACAACCTGATCACTGCTATTAGTTATTGCTTTTTCCATGTCTCCTTTTTCCAGTGAGCTATATTCCAAACTTCACAATGGAGTACATGGACACTGCCCAGGCTGCAAGGAGAAGTAAGTCCCATTTATCCCGACAGGACAAATAATACATAACTATTTTGTTACAATAAATTCTATTTTTTTGGAAGTTTTAAGTTTACAGAAAAATTGAGCTAATTTCCTATACATTTCCTGCCTTCACATAGACATAGCCTTCCCCACTATCCCCCCACTAACAAATTTCCAATCCAAAGTGGTGCATTTGTGGCAATCTATGAACGTATGTCAACATCATTATCATCCAAAGTCCATACTTTACATTAGAGTTGACTCTTGGTATTGAATAGTCTATGGGTTTTAACATATGTATGATGACATGTATCCACCATTATAGTGTCCCATAAAATAGTTCTATTGCACTAAATGACCTCTGTTCTCTTCCTAGTCATCACCTCCTCCTCTTTAATCCATGGCAACTACTGATCCTTTTACTGCTTTCATTGTTTTCCTTTTCTGGAATGTCACATAGTTGGAATTACAAAGCATGTGTAGTCTTTTCAGATTGGCTTCTTCCATTTAGCAATATGAATTTAAAGTTCCTCTATGTATTTTTCTGGATTGATAGTTCAGTTATTTTTAGTGATGAATAATATTTTGTTGTCTGGAATTATTACAGTTTGTCTATTTGTTCACCTGTGAAAGGCATCTTGGTTGCTTCTAAGTTTTGGCAATTATGAATAAAGCTGTGGTGCACATATGTGTGTAGGTTTTTGCATGGACATAAGTTTACAACTCATTTGAATAAATATCAAGGAGAGCAATTGCTGAATCTTAACGGTAAGAGTATGTTTAATATTGTGGGAAACTGCCCAACTTTCTTCCGAAGTGACTGTACCCTTGTGCATTCCCACCAGTGTGAATGAGATTTTCTGTTGCTCTACAGCCTTGACAGCTTTTGATGTCATCAGAGTTTTGAATTTTGGCCATTTAATTGATGTCTACTGGTATCCTTTTTAAATTTGCAATCCTCTATTGACATACGTTGTTTATTATATGCTTATTTGCCATTTGTATATCTGCTTTGGTGGGATGTCTGTTCAGATATTTTGCCCACTTTAATTGGGTTGTTTATTTTTATGATGCTGAGTTTTAAGCCTTCTTTATATATTTTGATTAATTGTCATTTATTAGATATGTATTTTGCAAATATTTTCTCCAGTCTGTGGCTTACCTTCTCATTCTCTTGACAGTGTATTTCATAGAGTAGTTTTAATTTTAATGAAGTCTAGCTTATAAATTTTGTGGTTTTTTGGTGATCATGTCTCTGGCGAGGTCGTATACATTTTCTCCTATGTTACTATGCAAAAGTTTTACATTTTTGCATTTTACATTTAGGTCTATGATACATTTTGAGTTAATTTTTGAAGAGTCTAAAGGCAGTGTCAAGATTCTTTTTTTTTTTTTAAGATGTGGATGTTTAGCTGTTCAGCACAATTTGGTGAAAATAATATTATTTTCCCATTGCATTGCCTTTGCTCCTTTGTCAAAGATTAGTTGACTATATTTATGTGGGTCTATTTCTGGAATCTCTATTATATTCCATTGATCGATTTTTCTGTCATTTGCCCATAGTACACTTGGGATTTTGATAAGGGTTGGGTTGAATCTATAGATCAAATTGGCAAAAACTGATTTTTTTTTTTTTGACAACAGTTTCACTCTGTATCCCAGACTGGAGCACAGTGACATGATCTCAGCTCACTATAACCTCTGCTTCCCAGATTCAAGTGATTCTCATTCCTCAGCCTCCCAAGTAGCTGGGATTACAGGCACATGCCACAATAGCTGGCTAATTTTTATATTTTAGTAGAGATGGGGTTTGACCACGTTGGCCAGGCTGGTCTCAAACTCCTGACCTCAACTGATCCACCTGCGTCGGCCTCCCAAAGTACTGAAATTACAGGTGTAAGCCACCACACCCAGCTACTAAGTGATATTTTGACAATGTTGCAATTTTCTATTCATGAATATGGTCCATATCTTTTTAAAATTTAGTTATTTAGTTTCTTTCATCAGAATTTTGTAATTTTCCTTATAGACTAGGTACATATTTTGTTAGATTTATACATAAATACTTTGGTTTGGGGAGTGCTAATGGAAATGGTATGTTTTTTTACTTCAAATTCCAGTAGTTCATTGCTTGTATATAAAAAAGTAATTGACTTTTCTACATTAACCTTGCATCCTACAACCTTACTATAATTGCTGAGTAGTCCCAGGAGCTTTTGTCCCTTCTTTTGGATTTTCACATAAACAAACACATCATCTGAGAAAAAAAAGTTTTATTTCTTCCTTCCCAATCTGTATGCCCTTTTATTGTCTTCTCTTTTTTATTCCTTCTTCTCGTCTTAATGCATTAACTAGGACTTCTAGTATAGTTTTGAAAAGGAGTGGTAAAAAAGAACATACTTGCTTTGTTCTTGATATTAGAAGGAAATATTCTAGTTTTTCACCATCAAGGTAGGGCATTCCCCTTTATTTCTATTTTGCTGAGAGTTTCTGTTATGAATGGGTGTTAGATTTTGTCAAATGTTTTTTCTGTATTTATTGATATGGTCATGGGGTTTTTCTTTGGCCTGTTGATGTGATGAATTACATTAACTGATTTTCAAATGTTGAACCAGGCTTGTATACACAGGATAAATTCCACTTAGTTTTATGATATAATTCTTTTTATATATGGTTGCATTTGATTTGCTAATATTTTGCCAAGAATATTTGTTTTTATGTTTATGAGAGATACCGGTCTGTAGGTTTCCTTCCTTGCAATATCTTTTCCTGGCTTTGATTGCAGGGCAGCATAGGCCTCATACAATGAGGAAATAGTCCCTCTGTATCTATCTTCTGGAAGAAATTGTAGAGATTTGGTCTAATTTCTTCATTAAATGTTTGGAAGGATTCACAAGTGAACCCATCTTGGCTTGGTGTTTTCTATTTTAATTACATAATTAATTATTAATTCAATTTTTAAATAGACATAGATCTATTTATATTACCTATTTCTTCTTATGTTAGTTTTGGCAGGCTGGTCTTTTAAGGAATTGTCCATTTTATATGGTTTGGATGTCCTGTCCAAATCTCAAGTTGAAATGTAATCTCTAATGTTGGAGGTGGGGCCTGGTGAAAGGTGTTTGGATCATGGGGGTGGATCCCTCCTGGTCTCTTGTTAACTTCACAACAGGGAGTTCTTGTGACATCCGGTCATTTGAATACGTGCAGCACCCCTCTCCTACCCACCCCACTCTTGCTTTCTCTCTTGCTTTTGCCATATGATGCG
Organism: Ateles fusciceps; assembly: GCA_036589455.1. Taxonomy (NCBI): domain Eukaryota; kingdom Metazoa; phylum Chordata; class Mammalia; order Primates; family Atelidae; genus Ateles; species Ateles fusciceps. The sequence continues at coordinate 8,765,577 of JAZHEH010003329.1, read as the reverse complement.
CCTGCTCCTTCCTTACCTTCCGTCATGATTGGAAACTTTTGAAGCCTCCCCCAGAAGCAGATGCTGCTATGCTTCCTGTACGGCCTGCAGAACTGTGAGCCAATTAAACCTCTTTTCTTATAAATTACACAGTCTTAGGTATTTCTTTATAGCAATGCAAGATAACACATATGTCATCTAGGTTATCAAATTTGTGAGCTTAGAGATGTTCATAATATCCTTTTTTATCTTTTTAATGTTCATGGGATCTATAGTGGTGTCTCCTCTTTCATTTCTGATATTAGTAATTTTGTTTTCTTTCTTTTTGTTTGTTAGTAAAACTGACTAGAGGCTTATCAATTTTATTGGTCTTTTCAAAAAACAAGCTTTTGGTTTTCTTGATTTTCTCCACTGATTTTCTAGTTTCAATTTTGTTGACATATGCTCGGATTTGTATTTTTTTTTTCGTTTACTTTGGATTTAATTTGTTATTCTTTGTTAGTTTTCTAACTTAGAAACTTAGATTATTGACTTTACAGCTTTCATCTTTTCTAACGTATGCATTCACTGATAAATTTTTCACTAAGTACTGTTTTCACTGCATCTCACAATATTTGGTAAGTTTTATTTTCTCTTTTTTTGTTGTTGTTCAGAATGTTTTTAACTTCCTCTTGAGATTGTTTTCTTTGACTCATGTGTTATTTTTAAATGTGGGGTTTTATTTCCAAGTATTTGGGGATTTTCCAGCTACCTTTCTTTTATTATTGATATCTAATTTAATTCTGTTGTGGTCTAAGGATATCCATAATATAATTTATATTTACTTCAATTTGTTATGAAGTATTTTATGGTCCAGAATGTGGTCTATGTTGGTGAATCTTCCATGCAAGCTTGAGAAGGATATGTATTCTGATGTTACTGGATAAAGTAGTGAGTAGATATCAATTATAATATTCAGTTATTTGATGGTGCTGTCAAGTTCAACTGTGTCCTTAGTAATTTTCTACCTTCTGGATTTGGCTACCATAGAGGGATATTTGAGACTTTAGATTATAATAGCGGGTTAATCCGTTTCTTCCTGAAGTTCCATCAAGTTTTGTCTCATGTATTTTGAAGCTCCGTTGCTAAGACACATGTACATCAAGGATTTAGGTCTCCTCAGAGAACTTACTCCTTTATTATTATGTAATACCACTCTTTTATTCATGGTAACTTTCCTTGCTCTGAAGACTGCTCTGCCTGAAATTAATATCATTACTTATACTTTCTTTCGATAAGTATTAGCACCTTTGTTTCTTCTTTTACTTTTAAATTATATGTATTTTTATATTTAAAGCGAGTTTCTTGTAGCTAACCTGTATTTAGGTCTTATTTTTTTAACACACTCTGACAATCTTTGTCTTTTAATTTGTATATTTAGACCATTGGCATTTAAAGTGATTACTGATATAGTTGGATTAATATGTTACTGTTTTCTACTTGTTGCCCTTGGTTTTTCTTTCTATCATTGTCTTTGACTCTTTTCTTCCTATTGTTGTTTTAAATAAGCATTTTATATGATTTACATTTTATATGATTGCTATGATTACATTTTCTCTCCTTTCTTAGCATATTGGTTATACTTCTTTTCCCCCCTCTTTTAAACCTATTTCCCTAGAGTTTGCAATACACATTACAACAAATCTGAGTCTATTTTTAAATAACTCTATACAGTTTCATAGGTAGTGCAAGTACCTTACAATAACAAAATATTCCTAATTCTTTCCTTCTATCCCTTGAAACATTGATGTCCTTCATTTCGCCTATAATTATACATAAGCATGTATATACATAAGCATACACAATTGAATACATTGTTGCTGTTATTAATTTGAGCAAACTGTTATCTGTTAGATCAATCTAAGATCAGATAAAGAAAAGATTTTATCTGGTTTTCACTTGTCTCTTCTTTAATGCTCTTCCTTTCTTTATGTAGATGTGACTATCTGACATATATGTTATTTTTCTTTCTTGTAACATTTCTTGCCTAGCAGTCTACTGGCAAAAAATTCCCTCAATTTTTGTTCATGAAAGTCTTTATTTCTCCTTCACTTTCGAAGAATAATTTTGCAGGGGACAAAATTACAAGATTTCTTTTTTCTTCTCAACACTTTAAATATTTCTTTCCACTCACTTCTTGCTTGCATGGCTTTTGAGGAAAAGTTATATGCAATTCTTATCTTTGCTCCTCTATACATAAAGAGTTTTTTTCCACTTGCTTCTTCTAATTTTTTTTATCTTTGATTTATTGCAATTTGATTATGTTATGTGTAGATGTTGTTTTTTAGGCATTTATCCTGCTTGATGTTCTCTCAGCTTCTTGGATATGTGATTTTGTGTCTGCTGTTAATTTGAGGTAAATTCACAGTCATTATTGCTTTATATATTTTTTATTTCTTTCTCTCCTTCTCTCCTACTAATATTCCCATTACATTCATGTTACATCTTTTGTCCCATAGTAGTAGCTGCCTCACAGATCTTGGATAATTTGTTTCATTTTTAAAGTCTTTTTTCTCTTTAGTTTTTCATTTGGAAGTTTCTATTGACATAGCCTCAAGCTCAGGGATAATTTTTCTTAGCTATGTCCAGTCTACTAATGAGCTCATCAAAGGCAGTCTTCATTTCTATTAGTGTTTTTGATCTCTAGTATTTCTTTTTACTTTTCTTTTCTTTTTTTGTTTTCTTTTTTTTTTTTTTTTTTTGAGACAGAGTTTCGCTCTTGTTGCCCAGGCTGGAGTGCAATGGCGCGATCTCAGCTCACCACAACCTCTGCCTCCCAGGTTCAAGCAATTCTCCTCCCTCCACCTCCCGAATAGCTAGGATTACATGCATGCACCACCACGCCCGGCTAATTCTGTATACTTTTTAGTAGAGATGAGGTTTCTCCATATTGGTCAGGCTGGTCTCAAGCTCCCGACCTCAGGTGATCCACTTGCCTCGGCCTCCCAGAGTGCTGGGATTACAGGCATGAGCCACCGTGCCCTGCCTAGTATTTCTTTTTGAGTCTCTCAGAATTTCCATCTCTGATTGCATCTCTGTGATTTCCATCTCTATTTTTGCATGTTATCTACTTTTTTCATTAGATCCTTTAGCATATTAATTATAGTTTTTAAGATTTCCTCTCTGATTATTCCAACATTCCTGCCATATCAGTCTGTTTCTGATATTTACTCAGTCTCTTCAAATTGTGTTTTTTTCTTTCAGTGTGCCTTGTAGTTTTTTCTTAGTATTCAGACAAAATGTGCTAAAAGAAACTGTGTAAAAGAAGCTGTGATAAATTGGCCTTTTACAATGTGGTGGTAAGTTGTAGGGGGGAAGGAGAAGCACTCTATAGTTCTATGATTATGTCTCAGTCTTTTAGTGAGCTTGTGCCCCCGTCTAAGAACTTCACAAGTCATTCCCTCCCCACCCTGAAGTTGGGACAGGAAAGCTAGAGTGGGCTGGAGTTGGGTATTTCCCTTTCCCAGTGTGGAAGGTTAGAGGGGAGCTGGACTAAGGTATTTCCCTCTCCCAGGTCAGCTGGGCTCTATAAATCCCCAATAGGTTAGACTCTGATAAAGTAGTTTCTCTTGATGGCAGGCCTTGCCAAGAAGAACAAAATGCTCTGGCACATTTTAAATTAATTACTTATCCCCTTCCCATGCCTAATGGCCAAGGGGGATTTTTCTCTGCTCTTCACTGTGCAAACCTGGTAGAGCTCCTGGAGGTAAAACTCACAGAAGTGTGGGTGCCTCCCATGACTTGTTCCCCTGGTGTTTTTAATCTCTCAGATTTCTCTCCACTGAGCCTCCAGCAAGTCATCAATTATCTATGGTTCAGGTTTTCCTGCCTGGCACTAGTTCCTGTGGAAGTTTCTTCTCACAGCTTTATTCCCTGGTAAGTTGTGATTCTTAGTATCCTTCTGTCTGTCTATGCAATTTTGGAGGCAGCATTTTTGCACTGTGACCTCACTTCTCTGATGCATATAAGAATTGTTGATTATTCAATTTGTTCAGCTTTTATTTGCTGTTAGAATAAAATGTCAACTTCTGAGCTCCTCACATGCTGGACTACAAACTGGAAGCCTCACACATAACTTTTGAAACTAAATCTCAGGTGAGGAGGGAGGACGGAATGGGGAGGTGCTGGTCAAAAGGTACATAATTACAGTTGGATAGGGGAAATACATTTCCAGAGATCTGCTGTACAACGAGGTGATAATACTTAATGATGATATATTCTTGAAAAAGGTAGAGAGTGAATATTAAGTGCTTTCACTATAAATGATAACTATCTGAGGCAATTCATTTGTTAATTAGCTAGATTTAACCATTCCACAGTGTATATGTACTTCAAAACATTGTGTTGTATATTATAAAAACATACAACATTATCTGTCAATGATTTTAAAAAAGAAAAAAGATAGCCTTAAAATTAAATCTCAGAAAGGGCAGAGATTGGCTTTAAACTCCAAAGGCATAAACGAATTTGACTGCCATAATTATAAGACCTAGAAACTAAACTAATTAGTTTATAAATTAGGCTTCCAGACTAGTAATGCTGATTATTCTCCATTTGCTCCCTCTGCTCCCTTCAAGATTAATTTTCCACCCTTCTCTACCCTTCCTTATTCCTGGGGATCTCACTGTGCACTGCATTACTCCTTTGGCCTCCTGTTGGGTTTGGCCAATGGAAGATTCCAGCTGGGAAACAGAAGATGAAAGGAGAATCAGTGTGGCATAGCCCTTCCCAAATTTCTCCCTGCTTTGATGCTTTAATTCTATAGGAGGCTGCAGCTTCGACTGAGTGGCCCCAAGTCCAGAGCTCCTGCTGTGGCTTAGGCACTAGTATTTCTTCCTTTTGCCCCATCATCTTAGGAATGCTACTGGCTTCCCTTTGATGATGGTCACGGGGGACCTCAACATTCCCTACCCTACTCACACTTAAAAATTCTCTTCATTAAGATCTCCATAATTAACTCTTATTTCCTGCAAGGATCCTCACTATAGTTCTATAAAATTGGCAAAAATGTCTATCAGTTGTGCATATAAAACTATTTAACTTTTTTAAACAAACAAATTTTAACTAGTGAAGGGTAATACCAGAAATGACACAAATGCAAAAAGTATGATTGTGTGCAAAGAAGACTCTGGTCTTCTTTAGGACCATGGAATATGCTTTGTGGCGCATTTTGCTATGCTTTTCCCTAAACTCGTTTAGTTGTGTATATTGATTTCATCACTATTATTATTATTTTTCTACGGTTTTATATTTTACAGATATTTTATGTATTTATATATGATATTATATACAAATACAAAAATATATCTAGTTACCTCCTGGGTCCTCTTTTCTTGAGCTTTGGCCTGGAAACCCTCCACAAGTAGCAAGCTATGGCAATCATACAGGTCATTCCTATCCTCTCTCTCAGGGACCATTGTCCTGTGATGTTATATGTCTAATACATAAATATAATTGTCTATACAGCTTGCTTGTTTTTCTTTAGTATGTTTTAGGTGGGAAACAACTGTTACTCTATCTTGGACCAATAGAATCACTTTACTTTTAAAATAAAATTATTTTTATGACCTCAAAGAATAGTTTACATAAGGAAAATGATATGATAATGATTTTAAATTAACAGTGTAAAAAGTTATAAAACTAATATTTAGTTCTGCATAAACCTTGTGTTATTTAACATATTCTAAATCTAAACAGTGAAATAGAGATACATGTATTGATTCACTCATTCATGTAGGTATTTATATATTGTTGCAACAAATACTTATTGGTACCTGTCTATGTGCCAAGTAGAATGTCCGATGCTGTAGAGATAGGGGTAAACTAGACAGTGGGGATGTTTAGATTCTAGTTTGTGAGATAGACACTAAAATAAATAAATGAATTAAAAATGTAATAAGTGCTAAGAGGGCAATCGTGGAACATTCTCTCAGGAGGTAATATTTTTGTTAAGACCTGAAATCTGAAAACAAACCATTCATAGGAAGAATTATGGAAAGAGTTTCTTAGGCAAGGGGGGAGTCACAAGTCTAAAGGCCCTGAAAAGCTTGCTGTGTTGCAAGAATAGAAAAAAGGACAATAGCTTGAAATTCATGTGTGGTATAGTGGTAGAAAATGAGAATAGAAAGCCAAATCCAGGTTAGCCCTGTGGGTCATGATAAAGAATTTGGATTTCCTTCTGGGCATAATGAACAGCTATGGAAGTATCACTACGGAGTGTTGATGTGATCTGATTTCCATTAAAAAAAAAAAGTTGCTTTGTGAAGAATGAATCTTTGAAGGTAAGAATAGAAGTCAAAGGGTGAATTAGGAGGCTATTGCAGCAGTCCTGGTGAGAAATTACAGGGATTTGTACTCGGGTGGCAATGGGAGTAGAGAAAATTTGGAATTTTTTGAGATATGTTTTGAAACTAGAACTTATGTGATGTCCTGATGGATTGAATGTAGGAGCAAAGAAAACAGAAGAATCAGTGAATACTCCTTAAATTTTGACTAGACCTACTGGGTGTTTGATGGTTTAATACAAGATTAAAAATTCAGCCTGAAGCAGGCTGGGGAGAGGATAGAGGAACATAAAGAGGTCTGTTTACACATATGAAGTTGGAAATACTTGTTAGTCACACAAGTGAAGAAGACAAATAATTAAACATACACATCCAGATATTAATGTAAGGCATCAGCATATAGAGGGTACTTAAAGTTATGAGATAATATGAAACCATCAAGGGAGAAAATGTAGATAGATAACAGGGGCCAGGCCCAAGCCCTAAGGACTCCATCATTCAAATCAGGTAGAGAAGAAGGAACCCACAGGAGATAAACAAAGTGGTGGAGAGGTGGAAGGGCAACTAGGTAAGTGTGGTGCTAAAGGAGCCAGGACCAGGGTTCCACTGTGTGCAATGCTGCTAAGAGGTTAGAGAAGGACGAAGACAGAAAGTGTCAGAGCTTTACTGAATCAAAAAAGAGATGCTACTTTGATGCAAATTAGGGCCACCTGTGAAGCATGAATAAATTACTGAAAAAAAATGGTCATAATAAAATATGCAAGGGAAGGAGACATACGGATTTTGATGAACCTTCTAAAAATGGCATCCTACATAGACACTCTTTCGAATTTTGTTCTCTGGAAGAATGATGCCTGGAGTTAGTAGGTACATTTAAGGAGGGATCTTTGCATTTGCAAATGAATATATAGGGCATGCTGTTGCCTTTGGAGAAGGTTAATTTTCTGTCAACTTGTTCTAAATATACAGAGAAAGGTGATTGTTAGGAGGAATAAGGGCATTTTAAAATGGGTTTTCTCTGAATCCTTTTGCCCAGTAAAGGTTATTTGTAGTAAGGTGATGAAAGTAAAAAATTAGTTCCCTACAGAGGAGAAGACCAGTGATAAAATTCAGGATGATGTGAAAAGAGAAATGGAAACATACCCCTGATAACTGCCTGATGAAATTCCATGTCAAGGAATGTCAAATAATGAAGAGAGGGTCAAAGTTCCAGAAAAAGAACTATATAAAGCCTAGCAGCATTAGGAGGGAGAGAGTTCTGTGGGACTGGGAAAAATAAATTCCCAAGTCTCTGGCACAGATTGAGAGTGAACAGTTTAAAGAAAAGACTGGGAAACAGAAAGAGTCTGAATGAATGTAAGTGGAAGGAAATGACTGCACACCCCTATAATGGATTAATGAGGCTACATATAAATTGTGGTTAGCGTTTCTTGTCACATTATGATAAAAAGTGTATGGGGAAAGCGAGGGATGATGAAGGGGGTCTGTGGAGTATTCGGTCAGGTCATGGAAAGTACAGCATCCTCCTGACGGGGTTGGATCAGGGTGGCCTGTAAGTGGAGTGAGCAAGACAGATGACATCATCCATAGTGGATCATTCCTGTGGTCTTCTGGAAATTTCTAGGCGAGAAGAGGGGCAAAGGACCATATAATTATAATAAAGCCTGAGTGGAGGGCAGGGGCTGTTGGTTTGGATAATGACGGCCTGACCCTTTTAGAACTTCTGTGGCACTTTTTACCTTCCTCCTTATCACCCCACCCCACTTGGGAGTTTGGCAGATAAAAAGTTTTCTTTGTTCCTGTGTTCATCCATGCTATCATTGCTCAATCCCATGGCTAAGTTCCTTCAAGACTGCAGAGTCTGCCTTAGTCCTGTTAATGCCCATGCGGTTACAGTTTAGAATATTACATGTCGGAGAAAATCAGCAGAATTTGTAGATTCATCCTTCACCAAACTATGAGTGGCTTTTCACTGGTGCAGTTTTTCAACCGTCTGGGAGAAGCCATTTGAGGTTTTGGCTGTGCTGAATATACACTTTTTGGACACTAAAAAAGCACAAGGTCAGTCTATTTTAGTCACTATTCAAGATGTAGTCATTATTATGAGACATATGTTTAAAAACATATTTTCTAACATTCCCTTTGAATATGCACTTCAGAGGTGTGTGTCATTGTGGCTAACCAGCATTAGCATGACTGATGATTACTGTTATTCTGTGTATGGGTGTCCTTAGATGACTGTGGAAAGGAGTCCACAGGCTACCTAATTAATGCATTTTAAAAGTGATTCCTCCAAAGACAAGAGAGAACTTGTTCATAATTATAAAGAAATGATCTCCTAATACACACACAAACACTCCTTTTTTTAACCTCACTTAAAAAAATGCATCTATATGACTGTGCCCTCCAGAGTAACCATTTATCACAATTTCCAAGTGCCAGTTAGCGGAGTTGTTGTTTTGTGCATTATCTCATTTAATCCTCAAAAGAATCTCAAGTTGTGTTTCTCAATCAATAGACAAAAATACTAGGGCTCAGAGAGGTTAAGTTCCTTGAGGTACTATTCTGAGTTAAGCAAAGAGCTGGCATCCAGATTCAGGTTTTCTGATCCCAAGCCACACATTCTTTTTATTAAATTGTACTAATTGTCCTCCTAGCAAGGATTTTGTAAATAATCACTGAATTCAATTCAACAATCTATATGTAAATCAGAATGTGAAAAGATATGACTAAAATGCAGCTGAAATGTAACCAAAATGCAAGCTTGCTTTGTCTCTCCTTATTTCTTTAAAGTGTATGCAGGAGTAAGGGATTGTTTTCCCACCACCAGGACTTTTTCAGTCAAACTGAGGCCACAAACAGACCTAAAATCACTTGAAATTACTAACCAGTCCATTGTGAAACCAGCACATTCAGGTTAAGATAACATCACTTCAATCTTTATTCTAGGGTTACACTCCCTCAGCCCTTCCTCCTGTTAGGGGCTATATTGAGCAGCCACTCACCATCTGGGAAGGGGTGTGTTTAGCTCTTTCTCTCGTCAAGTTTTTAATTGGCCAGTGACTGGTACTTCAGCACACTGGCCCCTCCACACCCTGAAGCTGGCTCTCAGATGATCCTTTCCATGCCCAGTTGCTTCTGAGAATCCCCTTCCTTCCAAGCCTCCTCTCAAGTTGGACCTAAATAGCTCTAGACTTGTTCTTTGTGATCCGTGGGAAAAACTCACATACTCTTTGCCCCGCCATGAATTGGAGATTAATTACTTCCAAAATGCAATCATCTATTCTGTCTGCCCTGCCACAGACCACTTTAAACCTTCTCAGGCAAGAATAAGCCTCCAATTCAAGATGGGCCCACATTTCCAGGAACATGCTTCAAGCTCTCCATCTGCTCTATGCTTGAGACGGAGTAGCTAGCAACAGCCCACTCCCACTCCCAGACGCACCCCCCAACAGATCCCCTTAAGTTGAAAGTGACTCACCCCACATAGCAGAGAATAGAAATTCTCTTGAAACCTCACAACTCCTTCCCTGCATACTCTGATCTTCCATTTATGGCCTTGATTTGAAGAAGGCTTTGTGGGCTTGGTTCTTCACCGTTTTCTCTGTGAATTCTGCATTTTGATGCAGCCCTTCATTTTGAAATTCAAAACTGTGTTTTGGCATTTAAGTCGAAGTTTCAGTTTTAGCATCTTTTTCTACAAAGGATGTTTATATTTCATTCTAGAATGAGCTACATTAGTAAGAAAAGGCTGCTGACCTGTTGACATTGAAGTAGAATTTAATTTAAAGAAGCTCCTAATTGTCTTCATGGGATTATTGTCTCTAAGATTTGAAAGATCAATCTTTGTGGCAGCTGGATTGAAAAGGGCCTTGAAATTACATTTCATTTGGTCAGTTATTCAAGGCTATAGAATAACTTGTTGAGTCATTTCCAGAATTCACAGATACAACAGGGATAATTTAATTGAATTGATAAGCTACACTACTATGTGTTTAGAAGCTGTAGGCAACTTTCTAAAGTTAAAACTCCTATGCTTCTATAGTTTTCAAAGAAATTTCATATACTGGCATGGCATGGTAGGATTGCAGAGGGGGACAAAACATAATTTCTGGAAGAAGATGCAGAATTTTCTTCCTTACTTAAAAAGCAAGTTACATTTCTATAAGTCTAAAACTGGAAAACAAGTATATTAGTGTCTTATTGCCTTACATAAATTCTAAGGACATTGAAAGTTTGAGCAATTTTTTAGTAAAAAGTATTCTGTGACAAAACAAGGTGTTTTCTATTTTATCATTGGGGAATAAAGCAAACTTCAGTTTCCACAAATAATGGGATCATCTGTTCTTAGGTTTTTGAATAACCATAGAAATAGGCCTTCCTTGTCTTAAAACTTGAAACTAACATTGGTCTCATCTGAGTTCCTTCTTTAGGACTGAAACCCACTAGATCCCTACATCCAGAGGATGAGATGTCAAACTCTTCATTCATCATGATTGCTTCCTTGACCCTCCCTAATTTCTGTTTTCCCCACCTTCCAAGCTATATAAACCCCTAATGTTAATTTGTTGAAGAGACAGATTTGAGACTTATCTCCTGTTCTCCCAGTTGACATTACCCAAATATAAAGTTTTTTGCCCTGGTAATACTCTTTGTCTCAGTGATTAGCTTTATTCATGGTGAGCAAAAAGACCTAGACCCAATCTCTGGTATTTTGGTAACGTTCTTATTTTAAAAATAATCCATGCAATTGTAAGCATGTGGGACTAATTTGAACGAAAACTGGAAGCAAGATTTTCTTGCTCATTGCACAGACCCTGAGATTTGATATTTATGTTGATGACAATGGAGACCCATCAACTTGTATTTGGGAGGTTTGAATGGTGTCATTGATCACCAATCCAATGAGCTTAAGGACATTAAAAGCCCAAATCACCCTTTCCGTGCTACCTGCCGAGGGCTCCATACGGCGTTGTTCTGGATTCCCGTCGTAACTTAAAGGGAAACTTTCACAATGTCCGGAGCCCTTGATGTCCTGAAAATGAAGGAGGAGGATGTCCTTAAGTTCCTGGCAGCAGGAACCCATTTAGGTGGCACCAACCTTGACTTCCAGATGGAACAGTATATCTATAAAAGGAAAAGTGATGGCATCTACATCATAAATCTGAAGAGGACCTGGGAGGAGCTTCTTCTGGCAGCTCGTGCCATTGTCGCCATTGAAAAGCCTGCTGATGTCAGCGTTATATCCTCCAGGAATACTGGCCAGAGGGCCGTGCTGAAGTTTGCTGCTGCCACTGGAGCCACTCCAATTGCTGCCGCTTTACTCCTGGAACCTTCACCAACCAGATCCAGCAGCCTTCCGGGAGCCACGGCTGCTTGTGGTTACTGACCCAAGGGCTGACCATCAGCCTCTCACGGAAGCATCTTATGTTAACCTACCTACCATTGCTCTGAGTAACACAGATTCTCCTCTGCGCTATGTGGACATTGCCATCCCATGCAACAATAAGGGAGCTCACTCAGTGGATTTGATGTGGTGGATGCTGGCTTGGGAAGTTTTGCACATGTGTGGCACCATTTCCCATGAACACCCGTGGGAGGTCATGCCTGATCTCTACTTCTACAGAGATCCTGAAGAGATTGAAAAAGAAGAGCAGGCTGCTGCTGAAAAGGCTGTGACCAAGGAGGAATTTCAGGGCGAATGGACTGCTCCAGCTCCTGATTTCACTGCTACTCAGCCTGAGGTTGCTGACTGGTCTGAAGGTGTGCGGGTGCCCTCTGTGCCATCCAGCAGCTCCCTACTGAAGACTGCAGCGCCCAGCCTGCCACGGAAGACTGGTCTGCAGCTTCCACTGCTCAGGCCACTGAATGGGTAGGAGCAACCACTGAATGGTCTTAAGCTGTTCTTGTGTGGGCTCTTAAACAACGTATAAGATTCATGGAAAATAAACATCGAGTTTCTAAAAAAATAAATAAATAAATAAAAAATAAAAATAAAAGCCCAAATCATCATAAGTTTGTCACTAATATGTCTGGAGAGAGGAGACAAAGTTAACATTAGGGAACAGTAGCATTTGTAACATACTCTCTGAAATGTGGACATACACAATATTTATTTATGATTTATTTCAAACTATATTTCCCAGAACACTAGTGTTCTCCATAGGTTACATGGCACTTTCATAGAGGCCCCTGACAGCTCCAAGCAAAATAGTTCTAATCTTATGTGTTTTCTATATTTAGATTTCAATTAAGATTTTTTTAAAAAGGTTATATCAAAAGCCACTTCTCTATTTGCTATACATGCAGGAATTTGCTGTATGTATACTTGGAAATGAAACTGATAGTCTAATGGGGAGAATCTCAGTACAAGTGTTATACACTTTTTCCATCTGGGGAGGATGAGTGGGGAACCAAGTTTGTAGATAAGAAATCTAATGAAGTTCTATGACTCCCTTCCCACCTAATGTGCTGTAGAGTTTCATGGTCGAGGTTATTTCACTGGGGGAAAGACCCATCTGATCCTACTGAGGAGCCCTTTTCTGCTTCAGGTACTAGAAAAAGAGGCTAAATGTAACAGTACCCTTTTGGCTTGAGGATTATCATTTGGCTTGAGAAGCTCCTTTAGTTGGCAATTTCTTACCTAGAAGGATCTCCACATACCTCTGGAACTCCTTTAACATAGAAATATACTGCTCTATTAGGCTTTTTATGTCATCAATATTTCTCCTGCTCTATGATTCAATGGAAAGATGATAAGAAAGGAATCTCCTGGAATTTCACATATGGGTAAACTGCATGGAAATTCTGGAAGTCTCTTGGTGTCACTTTCAAGCTCCTGACATATTCAGGTGAGCAAGATCTGGCATGCATCAAGGCGGCAAGGAGGGCACACGCTGCATTTACAGAACTACATTTTGTTTGGTAATATAGTACAGGAGATATCGGCAAAGCACAAAGACAAAACAAAGGTCACTTACAGAGTATCAGGATGAACGATTCCCAGCACTGACTGGTGTGATATCAGAATTAAAACTGAGTATAGAAGCCAACTTCAGAAACTGTGAGAGTTTAGGGGAGCAGGATGACCTAGCTTAATTTAAAGAGACAGTAACTTGCTGGCATCTGACCACTGAAAAACAAAATGCTTGACTTCCTAGTAGTGCCAGGGACTATCTTAAAAGCAACAATGATCAACAGGTCAGAAGTTATTAAAATAAAGAGACAAAGAAGAGGGACATTGTGAAGTTAAAATGGCATGATGTCGTGATTGGTTGCTTTAGAAATGGTGAGGGGGCAGAATGAATGAAAATGGATGTGAAGATTTCTGACCCAGGTAACCTAAGTGTTGGTAGAGAGATTAATATGAGTGGGCAATTGCAGAATCTTGGCTACTTGAGGGAAAGAAATGTAGTTTTAGATATGGTAAATGAAAGGAAGTAAAGAGACAAAAATTAAATCCTAGAAATCAAAAGAAAAGGTACATCTGAGAGTCCCAGTGTAAAGGTGAGATCTGAAGCCATTGATTTGGGTCACCGATAAGAGTATAGATGAAGAAACCAGAGGAAAGAGCCTTAGAATTGAGTAGATGAAGCAAAGCAAGAGAAGTATAGTATAGTAAATGCAAAGACAAGTAACAGAGTCATTCATTATCAAGTATTATGTACTGTACATTATTATATACTTTTTATGACTAGCAGCGCAGTAGGTTTGGTGCACCAACACCACCCCAAACATGTGAGTGATGCATTGTGCTATGACTTTATGGTAGTTACAACATCACTAGGAGACAGCGATTTTTCAGCTTCATTATAATCTTATGGAGTCCTGTTGACTGAAATACGTTATGCAGCACATGGCTATGTATATGAATATGCAGAGAACAAATATCCCTTAGAAATTAAAATCTTACAGATAGCAGGCTGGGTGCAGTGACTCATGCCTGTAATCCTAGCACTTAGAGAGGCCAAGGCAGATGGATCACCTGAGGTTAGGAGTTTGAGACCAGTCTGACCAACATGGGTGAAACACTGTCTCTACTAAAAATACAAAAATTAGCCAAGTGTGGTGATGCACATCTGTAATTCCAGCTACTCGGGAGGCTAAGGCAGGAGAATCGCCTGAAACCAGGAGGCAGAGGTTGCAGTGAGCCAAGATTGTGCCACTGCACTCCGGCCTGGGTGACAGAGAAGACTCTGTCTCAAATAAATAAAAATCAATCAACAAAATAAAATCTTATAGATAGCAGAGATGGAAAATTCAACAGTGGGTTAGAAAATAAGGTGAAGGAACTATTCGAGGAAAATGAAGAAAGATAGAAACCAGATTTTAAAAAGTAAAGGACAAGACCCAGAAGGCTCAACATCGGAATAATACGCCTCTCCAGAAAAAGACAGCACACAAATAGATTGAAGACAATCATTCAATAAGTAATTTTTTTTTCAAAATGAAATGGGATGAGTTTCCAGATTGAAAGTCTTACATGGTATCCAACACAAGATAAAAATAGATCCACACCCATAATCATCACTATAAGGTTTCAGAATGCTGAAGACAATGAAACAAAAATCCCCCACATAGAAAAAAGAAAGTCTATACAGAGGATCAAGAATCAGAATGGAATCTGACTTTTCTGGATTATACTAGAAGCAATAAAAGACAGAACATTCCTTTAAAATTTTGAAGGAAAAAGAATATCCTGCTATAATTCCATACCTAGCCAAGCTATTAATCAATTGTAAGGGAAAAAATGAAGACATTTTTAAGCATGCAATGTCTCAAATACTTTGCCTTCCTCTTACTCTTTTTCAAGAAGGCATTAACAGATGTTTTCCAGCAAAGGAGAAAGTAATCTAGAAAGAATAAGAGACAGAATTCAGAAAACAAGAGAGTCAAGTCAAAACAGAGGCAACAATGAGGAAGGGAGATTCCAGAATGACAATAGTGCCCTAAGGACTGAGGAAAAGTCAGCCTATATTAGAACATGATGACTCAAAAGGCAGGCATGTTGAGGACTGTTATCTCCATGATTTCTGCTCTAATACTATATTTTTAATCTGACAGAATAGCTAAAGGAATCGCTTATTAAAAACAAAGAAGTATGTCAATAAACAGGAAGTCATGAGACACAGGTAACAGAAAACCCAAACAAGGAGAAAAGCAAGGGAATTCCAAGGATGATGGACAAAGGGAAGTCCCAGGATGACAGCTATGAAACAAGCCTAGAGATATCTCAAAACAAAACAAAATTAAACTAATAAAGTGTTGAAGGATTACTGTGTCATTTATCTCATGAAAAAGTAACCTGACAAGCTTTGGGAAGAAGATGTTAAAATAGTTAACAATACATATAAAGAAAACTAAGTAAATAAAAAGACAATCATGTATTAACTTCAGGAAAAGCAAAGTAAAAAAGGAAGCAGAATCATCGTACACCATAATGCTCAATTGTGAAGAATATTTTCATAGATATAATAATGCTAACACTGACTGTTGACTCTACCTCAAAATAGAATATTATTAAAAGTATGGAAGAGAACACACAGAAGGAATGGTGGTATTAGAGAGTTAAATCCTAATCTATCAATACAGGAAATCAACAGATGATGTCTAAAATTGATGAATCAAAAGACAACAGTATCATATTATTTAAGAAATAAGATGTGTAAATACCTGGAGTAATAGCTGTGTCAAAAGTAGTTGTCTTGAGGCAGGAGGACAATAGAAAATGAAAAGGAATAGGGCAAGAAGCTTCTATATTTTTAATGTCTCTTAGTAGAATTTACCCTTATGCCTTATACATTGTTAATTATGGACTTAAAAATATAATAGCAATTCACACATCTTCCAACAAAGAAATTATTTAACACTGGCTCTTGATACTAGTAATCATGGAGGCCTGGGTTGGTATGATCATCTGGTCCAGCAATTTTGACCAAATAGATTGCTTACTCTCCAGGTACTGCAGTTGTGCCAGCACCAAAAATATAACAAAGGAAGCTTTCTGGAGCTGGAGTGCAGCTACCCAGACCTCCCAGAATTTTGGCTAAGACGACCCTTCATTTAACAAAGAATTATGGCCAGGATTGGATTGCAATACTTTAACCTTTCATTTAATTTAGTTCATAATGTTGAATTGGTACTAAAATCTATTTATGGCCTTTTCCCTTTTCTACTTTCCTCCAGGAACATTATCTGGCATTCTAAACTTGGGGAAAGTCTGTATAAGGAACCTCTAAATCTTGGCAGAGATATAAATTGTTAGAGATCTCATGAGTAAGACCAAGATGTGGGGATGTCTCAGGACTGACCTTCTAGCTCATCTTTTCCAACTCCCTCATTTTACATATAACAGGAAAATGCAGCCAAAAAAGGACTAAGTGATTTATCCAAGGCCGAGCAGCTTACTAATGGCGCAGAGGATGAGAATTCAGGTTTCCTGACTTCAGCTCAGTGGTTCCTTTACTGCATTACACTGCTAATATAATGAAACTACAGCAAACTAAACTGCACTATACTACACTGTACAACCCTATGTATCTCACACTGCATTATACTATATCACTGTCTATATACAACAAAGCAACAAGCTACATGGCACCTCACCACACCACTGTACTACTCTGTACCACATTACTTTGCACTGTACTATCATATGCTACAGTATACTATACTACACCAAACCACTGCACACTAAACCATGCTAGACAATACTACATTACTGAGCAAATAAAGGAATGATTTTTAACCTTTAATCTTCTGGAAGCTACCCACAGGAGTCCCCTAATATCCCTACCGGTAAGCTTAGTCTAGCCCTACTTCTTCTTTTTTTTTTTGTAAGATTTTAAAGAATTTATTAAATAAAGGGAATTGAGGGATCAAATTGGAAGTGGGCATCAGGGTCAAGGTTATCTGTTGATGTGTAACAAACCATCCCAAAACGTAGCCAAAAACAATTTACCATTTTTTTAAGTCAACTTTTATTAAAGATATAGTGGGTACATGCGTATGTTTGTTAGAGGGTATATTGGACCCAGGTAGTGAGCATAGTACCCAGCAGGTAGTTTACAACCAATGCCTCGCTTTCACCTCTAGTAGTCCAGTGTCTGTTGTTCCCACGTTTATGTCCATGTGTGCTGGATGTTTAGCTCCCACTTACAAGTAAGAACATGTGGTATTTGTTTTCCTGTTCCTCTGTTAATTCACTTAGGATTATGGCCTCCAGCTCCACCCATGTTCTCACAAAGGACATGATTTCATTCTTCTTTATGGCTGTGCAGTATTCCATAGTGTGTATGTACCACATTTTCTTTATCCAAATGTCCACTGATGGGCATTTAGTTTGTTTCCATGTCTTTGCTATTACAAATAGCATGGCAATACATCTACAAGTGCATGTGTCTTTTTGGCAGAATGATCTATTTTCCTTTGGATGTAGACCCAACAGTTGGATTGCTGGGTCAAATGACAGCTCTGTCTTAAGTTCTTTGAGAAATCTCCAAACTGCTTTTCACAGTGGCTGAACTAATATACATTCCAAACAACAGTGTATAAGCCTTAATTTTTTTTTTCAGCTTTTATTTTCGATTCAGGGAGCACATGTGTAGGTTTGTTACATTGGTATATTGCATGATCCTGAGGTTTGGGGTACGATTGATCCTGTCACCCAGATAGTGAGCATAGTACCCAATAGTTAGTTTTTTAACCCTCCCACCTTCGCCTTCTCCAGTGTCTATTGTTGCCATCTTTATGCCCATGTGTACCCAATGTTTAACTCTCCTTAATAAGTGAGAACATGTAGCATTTGGCTTTCTGTCTCTATGTTAAGTTGTAGCCCCACTTTTGTTTGCTTGTTTTTTGAGATGGAGTCTCACTCTGTCACCCAGGTTGGAGTGCCGTGGCGTGATCTCGGCTCAGTGCAACCTCTGCCTCCCAGGTTCAAGCAATTCTCCTGCCTCAGCCTCCTGAATAGCTGGGATTACAGTCATGCACCACCACACCCAGCTATTTTTTGTATTTTTAGTAAAGACGGGATTTCACCATGTTGGTCAGGCTGATCAAGAACTCCTGACCTCAAGTGATCCACCAACCTCAGCCTCCCAAAGTGCGGGGATTACAGGCGTGAGGCACCGTGTCAAGCCGTAGCCCCATTTCTTGAGCTAATACTGACTGTTTTGTCCCAGGCATCCTATCCTAAGCCTCCTGCAGTCCTGCAGTGGTCTTTGGGATGCAATCACCTTCCATGTAGCAGACTGTCATACTCTTTCCTAATTTTCTGGATTGTGCTGGATGCTAATCCAGGTTCATGTCCTTGAGCTGATCCCTGCACTTCTTCACTATTTTTTGCCCACTTGCATAGTGCCTCACTTTGAAGTCAGAGTTCTATGGATGCCTTTCCATTCTCGAATCCCTTCTGTGTGATTTTGGGATCCTTTCTAACAAACTGAACTTTGGACTAAGAAGACCACAGCCTTGCTGTCACCTTGCCGTCTCCCCCTACTCCAAGCTTTGGTGCTATCCATCAAGAACTTGGGCTAAGAATGTCATTCCTACCCTTACCAGGAGCAGGAGTATCCTTCTATTAGAGAAGAGTTGGATTTTGTGAGAGCATTTGCCTAAAACTTTAGCCCTTGAAGTCAGACCTGGATTTATCACTTACCAGCTGGTGACTGGAATACCAGTTTCCTCACCTTGGAAATGGAGATAATAATAACAATGCCTCTTCCATAGGATTGTTGTGAAGATTAAATGTAATCATGTCTAAAACACTTTTTTCACAAGTCCTGACATATAGTAGGTGCTGAGTAAATGTTGGGTATTTTATTTCATTGTATCCTTTAAAAGAGCCTTAGTAACATTATCTGTAACCAAAGTTCAGAAAGGTTGAGTAACTTGTCCACAGTCACAGTTACAAGGGGTGGAAATGAGACCAGAAGCCCTTGTTCCAACCCCTTCCATATCCTGCCTCTTTGAAAATCAAGCCCCTGGCCAGTCTGAATTTCTGAGCAATGCTCTGCCCACCTGTTGGGCAGCTCCAGCTTGGATCCCCCCTGGTGCCAGGCGTCTGTCTGAATCGTGACGAGAACATGTTGATCCCTGTTGGATCTGTGCCTAGCCCACCCAGCAGAAGCTTCCCCACCAGCCTCTGCAGCAAGGACAGCTCTCTCAGCTCCCGTTCCAACCTACAAAGCAGAGCCGGTGCCAACACTGCTCTCTGCCCCAGGCCTGTCTAGCTGCAGGTAGGCTGCTCTGACTCACTGGAGGATCCTGAGCTCTGACTCATTTTTTTGTCTAATGGCTTTTGCAGGGTCAACATGATAGACACATATGGAAAAGGCCTGGAGAAGAAAGGACAGGGGAAAAGGAAGAAAGCTTGTGCTTACCATCAGTCCCATGTTGAAGTCAACAGGAAATGGCCCAGTGTGGATCAAACACCACCATACTGTCCTGAGTAAAAGGGAATGATGATCTCTTCTGAGTGACGGAAGAGTTAATCATGACCAGGTCGAGAGTTTATCACCCAGAGTTCCATGTTTGAATTTTGGAGAATTCCCTTTGTTTCATTTCAGCACATTCACTTCAGTGCCCGTGTCTATTTTAATAGCCTGGAATGCAATTCCCTTTGCCCATTATGCTCTTTCACTATGGGTTTTTCCGACCCTCAGGGTAGATTTATGCTTCTAGTTGAATGATTACTCAGTGAGTCTCTGCCAAGGGATGTTCTGTTCCAAGAATGACACATCTCTTTGGGGATGATTCTCTACCTAACTGAGGGAGGTGGGAGGTCAGGGGAAGCCCCTACCCAGAAGAAAATAGTTTCTTTGTGTGCTTGAAGAAAAACACTCAGATGATGAACAGCCTGATTTGGGGGCTGTGTGTGGGTGAGCCACTCCAGTGAAGTCGTCCTCAACGCTCCCTCAGAAGGAGAGATTATGAATTTAATGAGCAGAAGAATTCTGACAAGCCTTAAAGCCAAAGGCAATTAGCAAAGGATGAATAACTTGAATTCTTTGCAGTTATGAAATCATTTCATCCTAATGCAATTATACATGCACATATCTTTATAATATATTTTATCTATATATCTACATGGCACAAAAGACTATAATGTAATCTTCTAGGTGCCTATACAAACATTTCTTACCGTGCGTTCAGTGGCACACTAGTACTAGGAGATGGGACATGAAAGTAGAGTGTCACGGTCAAATGTAATTGGAAATGCTACATGCTAGAGCTCCACCATGTATGCACAAAGGCCAATGGGATATTGTCCTTGGATAACAGGGACATTCTCATTGGGATATAAATACTCTGAGAAATTCTACAATAATGATTTTGTTTATTGACTCTCACATTCCAAATATATTTGAACATACAATTGTCTCCCCATCCTAATACCTACTAATGTCCCCCAAAGAATCAATGCTTTACGATAAACTTTGAGGAATGCTGCGATAATGTAATATGACAGTTTTTGCAGGGCAGAGCTAAATGTTTACTCTTTGATGATGCCAATGCTGAAAATATTTTTGCCATTCATGTTTTTCCATTGCTTTAAGATACTATGTGATATTCTTTAAAACATTGTAAATGATGGTCAAACTTTGTTCTTTGAGGTGATTTGGTTTTGGTTTTTAGAAACTACCTTTACTCAAATGTATGTCTATTGAAGTTAGGCAAGTGACTGATTAAGCCAAGCCATACAAGTCAACAGCAAAATATATCTGTATGACTGAAAAAAATAAGTTTTTAAGGTCTTTCTCACTTCATAACTGGGTAACTACACCAACTTTTGATCTGGATTCCCCATCTCTGCCCTTTCCCAGCCTTATGCTACGTTAACACTGGACCAATCTTTGATTGTATTTGGATTCAAAGATAAGCTGTCACTCTCCTTAATAAGAACCTTGGGGATTCCTGGCTTAAGTCTCTCCTGCATTGCCCTGTTTTAAAGATTTCCAAGAATCCCCATGCAGGCAGCCTTATTTTCTTCCACTCTCCTAATCCATGACAATGTGCCAAACTAGTGTTCTTAGTGTCTAGAAATTTCCTGGGACCTCCTTGTCCTGTGCCAATTGCCTGAAATATCCTTTGACTAATGTATAATTACTTAAGACCCAAATTATTCTTTATCTTTTCTTATAGCATGATTTAATATGTACATATTTATCAATGTCATTGTTTTCTAGAAGTCTTTAAGATTTCTAGGCTATATCATTGGTGACTATGTTTTCTAATTCAAAACTTTAAGTGTTCCGTCTGAAGAAAGGGGACCTATAGAAAAATGACATAAAATATCATAAATCATTATAATCCCGGAATATATGAGATATTATGGAATATCTGAGATGGTTTCAGATGTGCGTCACATTTTCCCATGTAATATAATTTAGCAAAGAATTATTTACTCTCGTAATAGAGGACAATTACTTCATATTGCTCACTCTCAACAGCATTTTAAGTTATTTGATGCCAAAGAGTCATGTCTTTCAGTTTTTCTTGCACATGACATACGTGCAGTCTTCTCAAATCTTTTCTAGTATGAAGAAGAGTAAAAAATAAATTTTAACTACTTTATAAAAATGTATTGATTATTTTATATTTCAGAGTTTCAGTGAAACAAGAAAGTTAGGCAGTTTCTGCTTAGGTTAATGTTTTATCAATTTCTCCATTTCCACATTCTATCCTACAATCAAACCATTCCTTCGTGTCTAGGTGCCATTCATTTGGGAGAGACAAAGGGTGTCTTGTGTAATTCAGGAATCCACTTACATGGTACTTTCCCAAAACAATGATAAATCAGGATGACCTAAAGAAGTAAGAATGCATAGCCCCAGTCCCTGTCTGTTTCCACACCTGGTCATAGCCCTTCTATACATTCACTCTATTGCTCTGAGGGTGTGAGCCGTGACTCCTCTCTAGAAAACTCAGCATTATGTAATGTGTGGTTAAGCCCCTGAGAAATTCTGTGGCTGTAGTGTTAGACCAATAATGTGAGGAAGATGAGGTATGAGTACTTTACCATAAATTGCAACACTGAGGATCATAAAATGACATTTCTGACCCCTACTCTGTCTACATTTTAAGGTTACCTTGCTAGCAAATTGGCTTTAATTATTATTACAAAATTCTGGTGGACTGGCATATCATCATAATGGCAAACCCTAAGTTCTGCCCAATTGTCTTACCATTTAAAACACTTCAAACCTGTAGTACACTGATCTGATAGTTTATATCCATGAACACTACATTTACCATTGAAGAGCAGAAGGTATGGAATTTGACTAACTGCACTGGGACAATAGAAACACTGGAGCCCATGGCACACCAAGACCTGCAGGTGTGCTAATGCTAGAAATAAGCAAAACATTTATGAGTAAACTCAGCACTTTGGTCCTATTGTACACGGCCTGACACTGACTAATATTATTATTATTTGTTATTATTAGGATGTTTATATGATCCTATTATGCTGCTGTTACCTATAAGATCTTTATTGTGGAAAATGCTTTCCCCAGATGATCTTTCAGGTTTCAGAGGCATGGACACAGAGCTGGAAGTGAGTGGCAGAGGTCATATCCCGGGGTAAGTTACTGATCTGTATAGTGACAATTGGCAGAATATTTGCGTGCAAAGGCAGAGTGATAGTATACTCTGCTGAAAAGTACACATCACAGTTAGCCATTCTTTCAGACTTGTAGAAATTTGGAGATGTCTATGTGACTTAAAGTGTCACCTGACTTTAACCCTTTCATCATTAAATCCATTGGTGTAAAAAAGGTAACATGAGAAAAATTAAATCCTGTGTACAGGATTTCTTGGACAGAGGATTGTTACACTTAGAGTTTCTACATAATTCACCTTTCAAATAAGGCCAATTAAAAAAAATACACATCAATTGTACATACTTGTGGGGTACACAGTGATGTTTTGATAAGTATAATATATAGATCAGATCATCTCAAACGTTTATTATTTTTTGTATTGAGAACATTCAATATCCTCCTTCCAGCTCTTTGAAATGATATATTATTGTTAACTAGTCATCTTACAGTGTCATAGAATGCTAGAACTTATTCCTCCTATTTAGCTATGATTTTGTATCCTTCAACAAATCTCTTCTTATGATGCCCTTCCCCCTCTCCTTCCCAGCCTGTAGTCATCTTCCATTCTACCTTTTACTTTTATAAGATGCAGTTTTAAGAGGGAAAGGGACCACAGTTAATACTTCATGCTGGAAAAACAGATATAAATCTGGGATACTAAATTGCACTATACAGTACTACTAAATTGGGGTTTAGAATGTACTCTGAAAAGTTAAAATGTGGATGGTACTTAAAGCAAGGGATATAATAAAAGATGCAAAAATTAAATAACAAATAGATCACTAAAAAGTGCATATCAGTTTCAGATACTTAAAATTACTCCCTTCCTTGAGATCAATAGTCAAATACTCAAAAACACTTCCTGTTGAAAAATCATCTTGAGAAGGGCCGCCCCAAGAGAAGCGTTTGGTGTGCACAGATTCTAAGCTCCAGTGTTTCTCACGAATGGGGTAGAGGAAGACCCTGGCTTTGACTCCCACAGGACGTTCTTTCCTCCCCATTGGCGATTAGTCACTCCATGTTTAAAACTGAAACGTTCATTTTAAATACTACAAAAATGTGGCACAGAGCGCAGGCAAGGCATCTGTTCCAGCAAAATGTTATGTTTTGATCATTTTCAAAAATGATTTTTCTGTTTTTAAAGAAAGTGTGTGGACATGGGGATGAGTCAGTCAATCTGAGGGGTACTGTATGCTGGGTTATTTTGAAAGCTGCAAAATTTAAAAATACATGGAAAGAAAATAATTTTCCTTAAATATTATTTCAATTTTATTCTTTGACTTAGTATTTTTTTTTCTTTTTTAATCTTTCCATAGCATCAGATTCCTTGCCAGAGGAAAAAAATGCCATCCTTGAAGGCAGCTATAGAATCATCATCATATGGAATTCTAGATACAGGCCTACAAAAATGTTTATACTTGTATTCAAAGATCTAGGTAATCTTTATAGGAAAAAGTGGCATATCTTATGCAAAGGTGATTTACTTAGATATATAACTGCATTTTTTTAGAAACAATTCCCGATTACTTAAATATTACCCAAAATCTATCTATTCCCTGAATAGAACTTCTACCACTTAATATTAGATCTACTACTCAAGTGCAATTGTACAAAAATTGTATCATAACCTCAATATTTTCAATCCTAATACAAATGCCCTTTCATTTTCTGGAATGAAATGCATTTAGTTTACTAACATTGATTCATAGCCCCCACTCTTCCCAAATGTAGACCATTCTCTAGAATTAGAATATTTAGAAGTCTTAATGTAGGACACAATAAAACAACATTTCAGTAAGATTTCTCTTACTTTTGTTTTTTCTCTCCGTAGTCTTGCAGTATTCCTTTTCCACGGACCCTCAAAAGCCGACCCACTGTTTCTAGGCATACGCATGTGTAATTTCGTCTCACTTTGCTAACTCAAATCCCCACTGAGGAAGAAATCCTCAAGTTCTAGCAGACAACAACATCAACTTGCTGTGCTTTCCAAAGCAGATCACCTTATGTGTGTTCATTTCTTTATCTGGAGAAATAGAGAGAAATGACAGTTATCTACCTCCAATCACAGATTTATTGTTTGTAAAGCACTTATCAGTTAGAGTTTACAATTCCACCATATTGGTTAAACCAGATCAGAACAGCTACCTAATCAACTATTTTTATCTTGATCTGCTCATTTTGGCCATCTAAAGCAGCACAATCAATTGGACCAACCATTCTGAGATACAAATTGTCTGGCAAGAAAGCCAAAACACCAGATTGGCTGCTTTTTTTAATTGGTGTTTTTCACGATATGAAAATATTGGGTAAAAATGGAAAACTGAGTCAAAGATCCAGATGTTTGATCTTCCCGTTGCCAAATAGCCACACATTTTGTAGCATTCATATTTGCAACTGAATTTCTCAGCTTTCACCAGAAAGCCTGTCATCATATAGATATAGCCTTAGAGGAGCTGTAAACACAAAACTGATATGGTCCCAAGAAAAAAGAATCTCTTTTACCCAAGATAACAGTTGCTTGTGTATCTGCTGTTTTTTCTTATTAGGCAGCTTCCTGGAAAGGAAGGGACAAGGGCCATTGTTCAAAATCCTGTAGTGTTCCCATGTTTATCTAGGCCTAAGTCTGCCTAGAAATGAGCATACCTATGTAAGCTGATTAACAGCCACAAGAAGAGCTTCTCTCCTGAACTCAATTAGTAATTCAGATGTAGATGCAAAAGCATCACTGCATCATTGCCAGGGGCATGACCCAGGCCCAGGTCTTCTGAATTGACTTGTCTTGTTAAACACTGACCAGGGCTTCTGTTAGGCATTGGAATGGTGTGCATCGAGCTATTATATATATAAATCCAGTCTGCTAACAACACTTACATAGTTCAAATGAGCTTAGCAAAAATGAATACTATTACCCTTAAGCATGTGTGGTGGGAGCAGGGGGATAAAGTTACGAGTTAAATGTATTGCCGTTTTGCCTATTTTTGATGGCTGACATTTGTTTGCATTGCTTCTTCTGCACCCAGGCACATATTAATTCAAAGCCACAACCACAGTATGTATTATCTGTAATTTTTCTTTTCTCCTCCTTGGATTCACTCCTCTTGAAATATCACATTTTAATTATGTGCATAGCAATGACTTCATTGCTTCTTAACTCAGCAGCAGCCAACTCATTTTCCCCCGATGGTATGATGACCTGTCCTGTGGGAGAAATCCATCTGTTTATATTCTTTAAGCTGTATCTACACAAGGAACAGGTTTTGTATGTTTTGAAACCATCTTTCCTCATTTCACTACTTATTGCTTGCCTAGAAAGGAGAAAGCAAGGAACCAAGAGGAAATCATTGCATTCAATAAGCATTTCTAACAAAACTAATAAAGTGAGCACACTTCCATAAAGAATATGGCCTAAATATTATCAAAGGCCATGGATTCCACCCAAGGTAAGTATTTTATCTCAGTGTCAAATACGAGTATAAACCAATTAGCATGGGGCTTGGTATACGAAGTAATAAATAATGGCTATATTTTTCATTGGGATGATTTATGAAGGGACCAAAAGATGGAATATTTGACCCTTGGTAATGTGTGAATGTTAATGAAAACTCTTTCTGCAGACCCAATTGTCTATCTGATGCTAATAATAGATTTATAAAGGAAAGTGATTTTACCTGTCTGGCATGAATTCCTGGCTTGACAGTAAACATTGTTTGAAATGTACTTAATAGAATACCTTCAAAAGAAATTTTGTACTGTCAACTTACTTTTACAAGTAATTGGAGAAGATTGTTATCACCTGTCACAGGAAATCTTTAAATGAGAAGGATTTATTCCAGGAAGAATGCAGTGTTCATCTGTAGAACGTTTTGCTCACACATATAGTTTCTGGGTCCCACCATGGATAGAATGGTCTTCACTGACGATGGCCCATAATTAATTGTGGAGATTCTATACAATGAGATCATGTCTCAGATTTGGATCCAGAGAAAACTCTAAGAGCAATCCTGGGACACAGCTGGTAAAAGATTGGAAAAGTTCCCGTCTTAGTCTGTAGGGAAGGCACATCTTCACGGGGAAGAATGAATACAGTTCTTCTGCACACTCACTCATCAAAGAACTAGGTAAAGACCCATGAGGATACAAAGCATTGTTTAATCTAAGCAATGTCAAATTTAGCCAATCCCCAGCAGCCCATAATGATAGCCAAGCACAGCCTCATTCAGACATAAACAGGCTCAATTTTAGAACTAATACAAATTTAGATTAGCAGGATATTCTTAGGTTCCTCACAAACAGTTAGAAATGGAAGATAGTTTATTACTGTCCTATCCCTAGTTCCAAGAGCTTGGAGGTGGACAGGGGGCTGGGTACCCATTACAGCATGCTACTTCAGCTTCACTTCCTAATCCCACCGCAATGTAGACTGTATGGCTGGCCCTTCTGCTCAGCCATCACTTTTTTTCTTACTGATTCCTTCACATAACTGAATTAGGGATCTGAAAAGGTTCCCTAACTCTGAGAGATCTGGGCTGATCTATGAACCCCAGGCACATCACACAGCATTTCACCATTATTTGGAAAAAAGAAAGAAAAGCATAGCAAATATACAAAGAGCTAAGAGGACAGAAAAATCATTTTGGACTGGAACATTCAGAAAAATACCTCCAGAGGGAAAATAATGTGTGTTGGGTTTTGAAGGTTAGATAAAAGCTGATAATAAAGACATTCTAAGAAAGCAAATGATGAAAGAGAAGAGAAATCTGATTTGCAGGGAATAACCAGGAAGTGAATACTGGTGCTCAGGAAGTTGATTTTGTTTCGTCTCTACTTCCTCAGTGAAAAGCGACACCTAGACACTCTTACTATTGTCTCCAGCAACCTTATGAGACCAATTTATTTTTACTTATTTATACATTTATTTATTTATTTTACCAGAAGAGAGGACATTACATTCACAACTGCTTCTTTTCAGGTAATAGTTTTAGACTTATGTCAATTACATTCCCCAAATCCTGGTGAAGCATGTTTCATTATCCTTAAACATTGTGCCAACTATGAAGCTGTTGTCTTTCAGCTTCAAACTCACCCTTCTTCTATCAGATTTGGGAACGTAAGCCTGGGACTCTGAAAATCACTTTTTTACCTGGTTTGAGGGTACCCTATCAGATTCTGTCAATGCAGGGACCGGGGGAGACTCCAGAGCTGGAGCAGGGAGAAGGACTTGCTTGTTCCTGTCTAATTCTTGCTCCAATGCTTCACCCTTGCAGTGAAGTATTCCTTCCTGGAGCAGCAACTGAAACTAGCAGTTTTTCCAACTCAATCAGGTTCATGATTTCTTCTCAGAGACACCAGCAATACAGTGGGGCTTCCTGTAGCCGTGGATCTCCACCCCACAGAGCTGCCTCTCCAAGCTTCTAAGGGGTGAAAATTCTAGCTTCTTCCCTTAGCTCCCCAGCCCTATGGGTGGTGGCTCTTTCCTGCGGTTGTGCTCTCCATGATACCTTAGAATCCTCCTTTCACTCTTTCAGTTCTTCTATACATAATTAACAGTTCTTTATGTGGAATTCTCTCCATTAAAATAACCTGAGTGGTTTCAGTTTCCTAACTGGACCCTGACTGAATCACAGATGAAGAACCTAAAACTTGAATAGATTATTTAGTTAATTAACTTTTGTAAGTTCCCACAACTAACTTGTAATGCTGGTGGTCTAGATTTGAACTACAGCTCCTCTGACTAATGTCTTACTCTTTTAGCCCTCACTATAATTAGCCTCCAGCTAGACACCTGCAGAGACAGTATTTTTTTCCAACTATTGCAACCCACTTGAATTAGTCAAGACTTTTATGGTTTTAGGTGGCAGAAATCTAAACAGAACTAGATTAGGACATAGGAAGAATTTTTTGAGTCACAAAACTATACGTTGGGAAAGGAAGGGGTGGGAGGGGGATTCTGCTGGATGTATCACCAGGCCCTAGCCATGTTCCTGGGACAGAGGAGTCTCTCTTCACTGCCCTCAGCCTCCACTACAATATACACACATGCCCACACCTCTGCTTCCTGTTTCATTTTTTCAGATTGCAGGAAACCCACCTGCTGGCTTATATGTTCCAATTTCACCACCAGAGAGAGTGAAGGCTTGTTTTTTCTCCCTCTGATCCCAAGCTCAAAAATCCCAGGAAAGGGATCTATTGGTACAATTTGGATCAGGAGTTCATACTCCAGTCACTGATGATTGATTGTAGGGAAAGGCTATAGGGTGACACCAATGCCTTTCCAGTTTGGAACAGGTACCTTTTCCCAGTGGCCATAAATAGTCGTCAAGGCGGAAGGATTTATAAACCAAGAGAAGCTCCCATGTAAACCCCAAAGTTAAAATAGAGGGAGGATTTCCCAGCAGAAGCTTGTATGCTAGTCTAGGCAAGCTAAACAATAGATGTCTAATATCTTACTCTTGCCATAAACTTTGCATTCATACTCTGTATGTCTACAGCACAATAATAAATCACATCTATGTTTTGTAGAAACAAGCTATAGATCATTATTAATTAAACGCATGGGTTGTTTTGGTGAATGACTAGTCCTACAAATACTGGATTTTGAAATGTTTTCCTTTTCTTTTTATAATGTTGCTATGAAATCTTTCATAATAGTTTAAGTGTGTTAATGAATCAATATATAGTCATAAGCCTCAAATACTAAAGATCTTTCAGTCAGTATTACCGGGCCAACTCTGGCATTCATAGGATGAAAAGAATTTAGTTGAAAATAAATTAACAAATACTAAGCACCGTGTCTTAGGTGCTGGCTTTGGAGTTTTACATTCTATTTAGCGCCACAATGACCCAGTGAAGTGAGCAAGATCGTTCCCTTTTTTCAGAGGAGGAAATTAAGGCTTGATGAGAGTAAATCACTTACTCAAACTGATGAAATTAGTGGGCAGTCAATGCAGGATTATAATGTAGATCTAAAGGATTTAAAGCCACATTTTATTTGCACTACATCAGGATTTCCCCACTGAGCTCTGTGGAGTGCAATTTTTGGCAGAGACCCCCTCAGGGCCACTACCTGCTCCAGTCAGCTAAACCTGTGCATCTCACTCCACCTTGCCCCCTTCTCTGCATCAGAGCACAGCTCTGCCTTCATACTGTGTTCATTCATGGCTTCTTTTAAGGATCTCTTTAAAATAAATTAAACCATGGTAACTTTATACTAACAGCACCCTGCCCTCCATTTCTAGATGCCAGCAGCACTCCCTTCTCCAGTGGCAGCAATAAAAAATGTCTCCTTGGCTGAGTGCAGTAGTTCATGCCTGTAATCCCAGTGCTTTGGGAGGCTGGGGCCAGAAGTTTAAGACCACCCTGGGCTACGTGGCCAGACCCCCTATCTCTCCAAAAAAAGGTTTCCAGATATTGGATTGGTAAATGTCCCCTGGATGGTAAGGTAAAATCGTCCCCCAGTTGAGAACTATTGTTTTAAAAAACCCGTGTCTCTTCTCTTTTGTTGTTGTGGTTTTCATTTATAAAGGAAAAAGCTTTAATCAACTCACAGTTCGGCATGGCTGGAGAGGCCCCAAGAAACTTACAAGCATGGCAAAAGGTGAAACAAACATCCTCCTTCACACGATGGCAGAAAGGAGAAGAATGAGCAAAAGCAGGAAAAGCCCCTTATAAAATCATCAGATCTCATGAGAACTCATTCACTATCACAAAAACAGCATGAAGGTAACTGCCACTATGATTCAATGACCTCCCACTGGGTCCCCCCCCCCCAGGACATGTAGGAATTATGGGAACTACAATTTAAGGTGAGATTTGGGTGGGGACACAGCCAAACTATATCACTATCTTTTATGACATTTTATATGTGTATTGACCACTTCTATAATTGTTTATTTATTTATAATTATTTATTTATTTATTTTTAATTAAAAAAATTTATTTGTCCAGAAGTTATTGGAGTACAGGGGGTATTTGGTTACATGAGTAAGTTTTTTAGTGGTGATTTGTGAGATTTTGGTGCACCCATCACCCGAGCAGTATGCACTGCACCATATTTGTGGTCTTTTATCCCTCGCCCACTTCCCACTCTTCCCCCCCAAGTCCCCAAAATCCATTGCATCATTCTTATGCCTTTGCATCTTCATAGCTTAGCTCCCACATATCAGTGCGAACATATGGTATTTGGTTTTCCATTCCTGAGTTACTTCAATTAGAATAATAGTCTACAATCCCACCTGGGACACTGCAAATGCTGTTAATTCATTCCTTTTTATGGCTGCATAGTATTCCGTTGTACATATATAATATGCATATATATACATATATATACGCACACCACAATTTCTTTATTCACTTGTTGATTGATGGGCATTTGGGTTGGTTCCACAATTTTGCAATTGTGAATTGTGGTAAACATGTGTGTGCAAGTATCTTTTTTGAATAATGACTTCTTTTCTCTGGGTAGATACCCAGTAGTGGGATTGCTGGATCAAATTGTAGTTCTACTTTTAGTTCTTTAAGAAATCTCCACACTTTTTTCCAAAGTGGCTACACTAGTTTACATTCCCATCAGCATTGTAGAAGTGTTCACTGTTCACTGCATCCATGCCAACATCTACTATTTTTTGATTATGGCCATTCTTGCAGGAGTAAGGTGGCATCGCATTGCGGTTTTGATTTGTATTTCCTTGATCATTAGCAATGTTGAGTATTTTTTCATGTATTTGTTGGCCATTTGTATATCTGAGAATTGTTTTGAGAATTGTCTATTCATGTCCTTAGCCCATTCTTTGATGGGATTGTTTGCTTTTGTCTTACTGATTTGAGTTCATTGTAGATTCTGGATATTAGTCTTTTGTCAGATGTATAGATTGTAAGGATTTTCTTTCACTCTGTGGGTTGTCTGTTTACTCTCCTGACTGTTCCTTTTGCCGTGCAAAAGCTCTTTAGTTTAATTAGGTCCCAGCTATTTATCTTTGTTTTTATTTTATTTGCTTTTGGGTTCTTGGTTATGAACTCTTCGCCTAGGCAAATATCTAGAAAGGTTTTTCTAAACTTATCTTCTAGAATTTTTAGTTTCACATCTTAGGTTTAAGTCCTTAATCTGCCTTGAGTTGTAATTTGTATAAGGAGAGAGATGAGGATCCAGTTTCTTTCTCCTACATGTGGCTAGCCAGTTATATGTGTGTGTGTTTTTTTCTTTTCTTTTTTTTTTTTTTGAGATGGAGTCTCGTTCTGTCACCCCGGCTGGAGTGTAGTGGTGCAATCTTGGCTCACTGCAACCTCCGCCTCCCAGGTTCAAGTGATTCTCCTGCCTCAGCCTTCCAAGTAGCTGGGATTACAGGCACACGTCACCATGCTGAGCTGAGTTTTTGTATTTTTTTGGAGAGATGGGGTTTCACCATGTTGGCCAGGCTGGTCTCAAACTCCTGACCCCAAGTGATTTACTAACCTTGGCCTTCCAAAGTGCTGGGATTACAGGCATGAGCCACGGTGCCCAGTTCTCTTCTTATACAAAGTTACTTTTAATAGGTTTTAATGATATTCTTTTAAATGGGTTTTAAAGAAATGGAACCAGGGCATCATAACATGTTATATTTATAAACACCTGAGTTCAAAATGATATTGAACTGTTGTTTTTATTGAAATATTTGCCCAGGTCATCACATTTTGAAAGCTTTAAAACGTTACAGTCAAACGCTGAGCAATTATCTCAAGTGTTTAGAAATTATTGCTTCTAATTTGTGACTTTTGATGTTGTTCTTCATTAATCCCAAGACTTGTTGAGAGAATCGGAATGTCAAGAGGTAATTGGCTGCATCACTATGCCTGCCTGCGAAACAACATCTGGACCATTCCTAGATCAGGGTTTAAGAGTAGGGAATCATGGGCACTGGCTGTATCTAATTATTGCCAGATGATATCACCTAAAATGGAAGTTCCTTAATGTTTACCGGACACATCATTGGCAATCTCATTCAGCAAGCTACTTCATTTATTTAGCTTGGCATAATTCTCAAGCACACACAAGAATTATCCCTTGATCAAAGGTAGGCATCATATGGGCTTTATTGAGGCTGTTTTATGGTTAAGCTGGGAAACCCTTATACTCACCTGTAAAATTTGTAAGACAAATTATTTTGATCATACAAATTGAAGAAAATTGGACCTCAATGGCTCATTTTTATGTTTTAGAGAGCTTTCTGCCTGTAAATTCTCTGTGTCTTACTTCCCAGTTAGGGTATGATGATCTTTTATTTAGTTATGTGTCATTGATAGCTGACTCAGTTTTTCTTTGGGAGATGCCATTCTCACCCATCTCCTCTGTAACTAGCTACAGGATGTCGTATTAAGACATTTGCTTCTAACTCCACTGGAAACACTAACTATCTGTGTATTAGCAAAACTACATATATAAGGGATAGTTAGTCTATTTTCCTAGAGATTCTTAAACCATGAGGCCTATGGGTTTTAAAAGGGTTATGAACACCAAAAAATAAAAAATACATGCAAAAATATGTGTTAATAAATTTAGGGAAGTGAGAAAACTGGAGAGATTTTCAGGCATCTTAGTCCAAAAATAATACCCTTTTAAACCAAGTCAGAGGAGCTGAGAATTATGTAATCTGGACCAGTCTCCCCTGTAGAATTGGTTTAACTGATTGTGCTTTGTTAATATGCCATCAATCCTGAAGCACTCCTTATGATACTAACAGCTATTTCTCCTGTAGAGATGTTTGTGGAGGGTGTTTTCTGTTGCATTATACAGTTTATTCTTTATGAGTAAACCTTGGGGAAAAAATTCTTTTTTAGTGTAAGTGTGAAGAATAGCTATGTATCCACTGATCAATTATTTGGTGTTTATTTTATGGGTAAAAGAAATTTTGTGACTGCCCACATTTCTCTCCTCATCTTTGCTGTGGGAAAGCCTAATGCTCAATTTGTGATCCACCTTTTAGCAACTGTACAGGACTCCTTGGTATGCTTGATTAGATCAGACACATTCGTGGTTCCATTTTCTGTCTCTGTGGCTGTTTTTTCTCCCCCGCACCCCCAGAATCCTAATATTTATATTACTGTGCTGTTTTATAACTGTTTATTAGGCCTGAACCTGTTTTGAAACCAGGTAGATTCTAAATACACTTTTTAAATAGGAGCAAACAACTAAAATGAAAAAGAGCAAATGATTAATGGTATTCTGTAGCTGGGGAAGATGCTGATGATAAAAAGGACCTTCGCATATGAATAGGAATTCTTCCAATAGAGAAAGTAGAAGAGGAAGCATTGCTGCAGGGGGATTGCAGCAACAATGGCATTAGATAAGCTTGAAGAGTTCAAAAGGAGAGCAGCAGCCCTTGTTTGCATGGATTGAGAGTGGAGAAAGTAGGAGGAACCAAGCTAAGTTAGACTCAGGTTGTGAAATGCCTGGTTTACTGTGCTAAGGGTGTGGCTTGGAAAAATGACTAAGCAATTTAAGTCACACAAGTGGTGTGATCAGAATGTACCCTAGGAAGATAACTCTAATGACCCTGAGGAGGAGGAAATGGAACTAAAGGAGAGAATGAAGGCATGAAGACCTGTTAGGGTCATTTACAGCCTGCCCAGCCCCCAGGTTACTATTCCCCCTCCCTCCATCTCAGAGCCAAGTTCAGGAAAAACCAGACCAGGTGATACAGGAACAGCTTCTTTG
Source organism: Ateles fusciceps (assembly GCA_036589455.1). NCBI lineage: Eukaryota > Metazoa > Chordata > Mammalia > Primates > Atelidae > Ateles > Ateles fusciceps. The sequence continues at coordinate 8,730,985 of JAZHEH010003329.1, read as the reverse complement.
CCTCCAGAAAATGAGGTCTGAAAAAAAAATACTGGTGTGCTGATCCTGGAGTCCTGGACTCCTGGGAGCCTGAAAGTCTAGTCTCCCTGCCTGCCTTCATCCCACATGACCCATTTGTTCCAGAAATCTCTGCTCAGGTTCTAGGTGTCTGTCCATCCAATCTCTTCATTCCAGTCTTTGGTACCTATGTCATTGCTACAACCCGTTGGCTAAGAACAACAAATCTCCTGTTTACTCCTGTTGGCTCTCTTTGATCTGGGCATAGACCTTGAACCAGTATTCTCCTATCTTGAATCCCCTTCCCTGGTTTAGACAATCACCATGTGCTGAGAATAGCTGCTGCCTTAAAATCTGGTTGCCACACCCAACTTTTCCCACATTCGTTATCCACTGATTACTGATTTTGCTAAGGGTGTCCTAAGTTTGGACTTGGTTTTGGAGCAACAGTAGGGGCTGGAAGATAGTCCCTGCTATTTTTATCGGTTTCTTTTCTGCGTGTTACCTCTTTTAATCTTGTAATTATAGCCTATGTCCTTTCCCTGCAGATAACTCCAGAAATGTAGCGAACCAGAGGCTAGCCTGTTTACTGATAATAAGGAATCTATTAGTATGTAGTTGTGTCCCCACATAATGAAGTTTCAGTCAATAGACCACATATAAGATGGTGGTCCCATAAGATTATAATGGAGTTGAAAAATTTCTATCACCTCTTGATGTCATAACCCATTGTAACATTGTAGCACAACACGTTATTCACGTGATGATGCTGGTATATACAAACCTATTGCACTACCAATTGTACAAAAATCTGGCACATCCAATTATGTATAGTACATAATACTTGAGGACAATAATAAATGACAGTGTTACTCCTTTATGTATTTGCTATACCTTTGACCGTTATTTTAGAGTGTACTCCTAATTATTTAAAAAAAGTTAACTCTAAAACAGTCTCAGGCAGATCCTCTGGGTGGGTTAGGATTAGGGTTTATGGTTAAAATTAGCGTTAGGGTTAGGGCATTTTTATCACAGGAGAGACAGCTCCATGTGTTAGTGACCCTGAAGACGTCCCAGTGGGACACGATGTGGAGGTTAAAGACAGTGATATTGGTGATCCTGACCCTGTGTGGGCCTAAGCGACGGTGTGTGCTTGTGTCTTAGTTTTTAACAAAACAGTTAAAAATGTAAAAATGTAAAATAAAAAATTTTAAAATAGAAAAAGCTTCTAGAATAAGAATATACAGAATGAAAATATTTTGTACAGCTGTACAATGTGCTTGTGTTTTAACCTATTACAAATGAGTTAAGAAATAAAAAAATTAAAAGTTCATAAAGTTAAAAAGGTGCAGTACATAAGGTTAACTTATTATTGAAGAAATTTTTAAATATAAATTTAGTGTAGCTTACATGTACAGTGTTTATGGTCTGCAGTAGTTTACAATAATGCCCTAGGCCTCGCAGTCACTCTCCACTCACTCACTGACGCCCCAGAGCAACTTCCAGTCTTGCATGTTCCATTCATCGTAAGTGCCTTATACAGTGTACTATTTAAAAAAAAAGTTTTATCCCACAGTTTTACTGTTCTTTTTTTATATTTAGATACAAAAATACTTTCCATTATGCTACAATTGCCTACAGAATTCATATAGTAACATGCTGTATGGTTTGTAGCCTAAGAGCAGTAGGTTATGCTATATAGCCTAGGTGTGTAGTAGGCTTTACAATCTCAGTTTGTGTTAAGTACACTATGATGTTCAGATAATCATATTGTCTAATGATGCATTTCTCAGAATATATCCACATCTCGTTAAGCAACACAGGACTGTACTACTAATAAATTAAAACACTGAAACTGTGACAATAGAAATAAGGAGTGGGACCGAGAGGTCTTCCAATTGTGAGATTCAGTTGTGAGAATTTTATGATTGGATGGTAGGGTTAAGTGATGAAGAATCAAAGAAGCGTCTTGGTTTTGGAGCTTAGATGAGTATTAATGATGACACTGACTTGTTTCAGCTTCAGCCCTTTCTCCTTCCTCTGTCTGTCACTGCCAAGCTTCTTGGCTACCCATGCTGTAGTGACCTCTTCATCTCCTCCCATTCCGTCTTCACTCCTTCCTGTCTGTGTTCTTTCTCTACCTCTCCACTGAACCTTTTCTTTTCCAAAATAGTAAGAAACTCCATGATGCCAAATTCCGTCTCAGGAGCTGTCTCAACAGCACTGGGCACCAACGTTCATCATTCTCCTCTTGTTGAAACTCTCTTCTTGTTGGCTTTTGTAACACAATCCTCTCTTGGGTTTCTTTCTTCTTTTATGACCCACCCATCTTTTTCACCATTGACTCAACAAACATTCATTGAGTTCATACTCTGCATTGGGCACAGTTCCAAGAGCTGGGATATGATAGTAAGCAACATAGATAAAATCTCCCACCCTGCTGAGCTGGCATTCCCACGTGGGGGAGACAAACAGTAAAATAAATACCTAAAACGGATAGTATGTCAGATGATGATAAATGTTAAGGAGAAAAATAAAACTATGAAGTATGAAGAGGCATGAAGGGGTTTAATTTTGAGAAGGGAGATTAGAGAAGTTCTCTCTGAGGTGACATACGAGCAATAAAGATGGAGGGCCACCTGCAGGGATAAGTGGTGGGAGATCTTTCCAGAAGGAAATAGCTGGGACAGATGCCCAGTAAGGGACGCCTATGTGTCTGAAGAAGATGGGGAGGCAAGGTCAGTGGATGAGGTCTGGGTAGTGAGAAAGGAAATTGGGGACCCACTAGGGTTTATTAGGACTTTGGGTTTCCAAGTGAGATAGGAATCATAGGAACAATTTTCAGCTGACAAGTGACAAGATCCAACACATCTTATGGAATCATGCTGGCTTTTGAATTGGGAAGAGATTGCCTGGGGATAGAAACAGGTAGGTGGCTACAGTTGTCTGGTCACTGAACCAGGGTGCTTGCAGTGGATGTGGTAAAAATCATTTGAATTCTGGAGATACAGGAAGTTACAGATAGATGATGGTTTTTGTTGATGAGTTAGATGTGGATATGAAAAAAGAGATAAAGAAGTCAAGAATGACTCTAAGCTTTTCAAAATGAATTTTTAAAAAAGAATGGAGCTGTATTAATTTAAATGGACAAGATGACAAACCAGGTTTGGGAGGGTGATCAGAGTTTTGGTTGTAGAGGTGCTATATGTGTGTAATGGAATATTTGAGTTTGGGTAGAGTTTCAAACAAGTGAGACATATTTGAGAAAAACCAGCATGTGGATGGATTTGCAAGTCATCATACTGGATGAGATCACCAAGGAATTGGGTTTTGAAGACAAGAAAATGTCTGAGTCGTAGGGCCCTCCAAAGCGTAGTTGTCTAGTTGATGAGAAGAACATCACGGGAGACTGCAAACAACTGACATCGAATGAGGAAGAAAACGAGATGTGGTGCCTTGAAAGTCCAATAAGATAAATTATTTAAAGAGCAGGGGATAAAAACCTGTGTCTCCTGAGGCTGATAGAGAGACTACAGTTCTTAGTCTGCCCAGGACAGGCTTCCATTACATCTGCTGTCTATGCATAATTATTAATGGCTCCTCCTTTCATTCTCATAAGTGAAGCAGTCAGCCAACTGATGGGTCAAGTAAGATCAATTGAGAATTAACTATTATATTTAGAAATGTGAAAGTCATTAATGACTTTGACATGAGTAGTCATATTGAGGGCCCAGGCAGAGGGGCTCAGGATAGAATGTGAGTATGAGGAATTGTGGATTGTGAATAAAGACAATTGAATCAAGAGGTTCTTCTGAAAAGGGGGAGCAGAAACATAGGTGGTAGCTGGAGGGTAAATTGCTGTCAGTCACAAGTGGTAGATTTCATTTGTGTGTTTATTTTTGTTGGTAAGATGAGCTTCCATATTTCCTCAATTCGTCCTCATTTGTCTGCCCTCTAAGTATTGGACTTCATCAGGGATCAGTCTCAAGCCTTTTTATTCTAAATTATCTTCCTTGATTTACTCACCAATTCTCATGACTGTAAATACAACCTAATTTTTGACAACTTCCAAACCAAAAGGGTTGACTTCTTCTGTTTTGAACTCAAGATCTCCAAATGAAATGTCCAGATTCAAATAGGTTCTTAAATTTACGTCTAATGAGCATCTCACACTTAACATCTCCCAAACTAAATTTCTATCCTTCACCTCACCAAATCTCCTTCTGCCCCACGCCTTCCCTGTCCTGTTCATGCCACCCCATTCTGTACAGAGGTGCTCAAGCCAGAGCCTTGTGAACATTTTTGCAATTTATTCCTTGCTTATCTTCCCATATTTCACTCAATCACCAAGTCATGTCAAAAATCCCTTAAAATACAGATAGTATATTACACCAGTTCTGGATACTCAGATCCATTCTTCATCTTTTCTCCTCTCTATTCTATAATACAGGGGATTTAGTGCTGAAAGCTGTGCTCCCAGGCATCCATGTCAGCTGGTTTGGTGGTTGTGCTCCATCCATCGGAGGCATCGATAGGATAATGGAGCAGGAATAAAGGGGAGAACAGGGCCCTTTTTTCTGTAGTTATTTGAGGTGGTGTCTTCTCAATAGCTCCAGCTTTTAACCGGAAGACTTTTGGCCAGAAGCTCTAGTGATGCCATTTTCTCACCTGGTCCCTCCAGCCAAGAAGCCTGGTGGTTGGATGAAGATCCCTTCAGCCTTCATCATTCTCTGCTAGTGGGACCAGGTGAGAAGGTGTTGTTTAATCTCCAGGTTACCTCACTTTCCCCTGTGGGCTTCTCAGAAATTCCATCACCTAATTAGTAACTCCGCAGATTCAATTTCCTCTAATTTCTTATATTTTAAACAGAGTATTTTCTAGTTGCTGTTTTCTTAGCTCCTGAGAAATGGTCATGTTCACCTGCTCTTCTCCTCTTCATGAATGACTGTATTCTGAGGTATTATCATCCCTTCCCCTGAGCTGCTGCCCTCTAGCTGGCTTCTCCACTTCTCTCACTTTTCCTTCCTCAGATCCATTCAAACAGTTGCCAGAATGTCATAAAAACAAAACAAAACAAAACAAAACAAAACAAAACAAAACAAAAAACTTATGCTCTTCAATAGCTTTCAGTTCAATGTAGAATAACAGACTCCCCTTTTAACCTACCTACAAGACCATGTACACTTTGGCCTCTGACAGTTTCTCCAACATCATCTCACTCGTTCTAGGCCACACCCTTCTCCCCAACCTGCTACAGACCTTATCCTTTTCGTGAAACTAGTCCTCACGTATCACACAAATTTGGTTCCTTTCCTCTACCCTGTTATTTTCTCTTTTGGCTTTCTGGTCTTTTCCTTTGACACCAACATGATTTCTACTTATGTGTTTACTTGTATGTTTACATTTTTCACCAAAACCTTCAAGAGGTCAGGGAGCAAGATTGTAGTGTTTCTTATTGTTTAACCAGTGCCAGCTTGACTTGCAGAGTGTCTTCCTAGAGGACACCAGATAATGTCCAAATGAATGAATACACATAGCTTAATCACGCTAGCATTTTCTTCACTGTTAGGTTACAGTGGTTCTCTTCTCAGAGGCATAACCAATAACCAAATCAGCTGTGACTTATAGTTTGAGTTGCCAAATGGACCAGACCCTGCTCTAATAGACAGTTAGGGGCTTTATGCTAAAAGGAAGGCTGAGGCATCTTTGGTTTGGGGAACCAGGATTTAAACGGTCACTGATCTTTTCCCAAACTGCCTTCTCTTTCTGTTAATCTTATTACTTCCTCTTATCATCTCCTTCAAATGTGCTTACTGTCCAAAGGAAAACCCAAAGTTCTTGGCATGACATGTAAGGTTCCTATAATCCCATGTCAGCCTCTTTCCATATCCAGGAGTAAACGACCACCATCCGTCCCATAGCCTGTTCTCAGTCAGTATGGCTGTCTTAGAAGTACCACTGTCACACACACGAGTGGGCTGTTCCACCCCTACCTCCATGCCACTGGCCTTGTAGCTCCTTTTGCCTGCAATGCCCTCTCGTCTTTGCTGTCTGAGAAACCCTAGTCAACCTCCTGATCCCACATAGCACCACCTCCTCATATGCTTGGCTTCTCCTCAGCTCTAGCCTCTGTGTCAGTACCCCTTCTGTGTCCCCTAGCACACAGTGTTTCTCTATTTGGCTGTTTATCACATTATATTTTATTGTGTTTAAAAGGTCTCACTGCTTAAGACTACAAGGAGGGACCATATCTTGTTCCTATTTGCATTCCAATGCACGGTGCAGGGTCTGAAAGCCACATAATAAGCTTGTCCCCTTTGAACCAGTAGTTGGGTGAATTGCAATTTGGTTTTTGCACACCTTCATCAGCTCAAGAAATAATTTTGCCACAGAAACTTCTCTTTATTTCCTCCCTCCTCTTAGTTCCCAAATTGCACTTCATAACGAGTTGTTCCCCTTCGTGTTGTAGCTTTGAGCTCAGCCACCATCTACCCATCTGCTCCCCCTGCCCCCTGGCCTATTGACTCTGCCTCCTGTTCCCACTTTGCCTTCCGCCCTCCTCAGTGGCAAATCTGGCTCCAGAGCCTCTACTTTCCATGGGGACAGGAAGAAGCTGTATCGGGACTGTGATCCTGCTGCGGGGGGTGGGGAAGGCACAAAGTGGCCCTGCCACCCACTGCCCACCCTCACCCTGTGTTCCTCAGCACTGAGAGCACTCCCAGGGCCCGATGAGCTAATCCATTCTGCCTCAGCCACGAGGGTGCAGTGGGAGGAGACATTCTGCAAATCAAAGAAATAATCAGGGACTCATTTGCATGCACTATTGATTTTGGTTCCAGGAAATGTTAATAGCAGCAGAGAGTGAGACCCTCATACCTCCTTATGCTGAAAAGCAACCCTTCTACTTTTTCCATTCCAGCACAGAATGGACTAGAGAGTGATTCTGGCATTTAATTAGTGAGGATACACAAGGCTGAATTCCTTTTTGTGGAGTAATAGTGATGAACTCTAACCTTCCTTGACATGACAGCCTCTTAGCTTCTCCAAAACCATTTCTTTTAAAAAGGCAAGCATAAAGGAGTGATCACTTTTGTATGTGCATTGCTCTGTTTCTATGGCAGGTACCAGGAATGATCTGGTTTTTCTTTCCGCAGTATTCTTCCTTGGATGAAAGGACTAGGAGAAAGCCCTGCAACCCCACGAGTCCGCCCGTTTGTTGAAATCAGTTCAAGATCATCCAGGTCTGCAAAACTCGGCTGAAGCAGCTTGTTGCATAATTTACCAGAGAAAAGAGGGCCATCTGGAGAGCCAATCTGGAGAACTCGAGCAAAGGCAGAGTCTTTTTTTTCCCCCTCTTAAGTTATCCTGATTGACTCCCTGCCTATATTGGGCCTCCGCAGTGCTTGGCCTGCATCCTGAAAGATGGCAGTCCAGGTCAAAGGCCTTGGCCTCCTGGCTTTGAACCCTGGCAAAGCATTGCCTGGCCCACCGCTCCTAGTAGCCCCACCTACCATAGCTGTGCAAGGTTCTCAGTCACCTCCCCACCTGTCTTACCCCATGACATTGTGGGGGCCTGTGTCATTCCCAAGGACAGCTGGTTTACGCATATGCAGAGGAGGGCAGCTACCCACAAAGGGATGTGGGAAAGCTCTTTCAAATTAAAAAAATAATAAAATAAAAATAAAAAATAAAACGAAAGAAGAAATCTATCTTAACCTCCAGTCAAGGAGTAAGTCATTTCTTCCACAAAGATTAAATCCTTTGTGTTAAAGTAATCTATTTATTTTCAATCCAGAGCCTGTGAGTGATTTTATAGGGTAGTGAACACAGAGAATACTATTTTCTCAATGATTGAGGTAATATTTTAAGAAGTATAAGAGTTTCTATAAAATATTCCTTCCATAGAACCTGGGGAAGAGGCTGAGAGGGGAGGAGGGCAACTCCTTTCAACCAGCTCTACCTGCCCCCCTCTCCAGTCCCATCCTGTCCCCCTGAACTTGGCTGCCCTGTACTCCAGGTGCCACCTATGTGCTGGCTATAGCTAATTTGTAATGATTTCCCAAAATGTTCCACTGAGCAGTTTTCTGGGCTGGGAAAGAAATAGTACAGACTTCAGATTTATGAGGTCTGTCACAAGTATGGGATGAAAGGAAGTGCTAGGAATTTTCCAACCCTGTGCTAGCCACTTTTCTTAGTCTACAATGCTCTAATATGATCACAGGTAAAGGTAGTCAATGTTCGTCCTAGGATTCAGCCAGTTAAAAATAAAATAATTGAGAGTCTGACACTGGATAAGTTATATAACTTTCCAGGCTGAATTTCTCATCTACATAATAGAAATAACAATATTTATCTGATTAGATTTTTAAAACTCCAATACATGCATATGTCTTGCCGCATAACTATATGTCCAATTAAAAAGTGTTTTCCTTTTCTTTCTTATGTGGCTTAAAATGCATGAGTTTTACACAAACCAATTTTACTGGTTCGGCAGTGTAGAATTTCCTCTGTGTGTACTTTGAGGGTACTAAAGTCCAGGCTCTAGGGCTCTGTTTCTTGAATGGCAGGGCACCTTCGGCTTCCTTTTCTGCCAAAACCTTGAACTCAGGCGTGTGGGGCAGGGGGAGGATTTGTGCAGTCTTGCATGGATGTCTACAGTGCCTCAGCTGAACAATGTTTTAATTATGGCCTTTCCGTCTCAACTGCACCTGCCCATTTCACTATCAGAAAGTAAAATCTCTCCTTTCTTCCTTGCTTCACTGTTATCCTTTAGAACCATGATTGTTTTGCCGAAATAGATATTGACTAGAGAAGGACAAACCTCAAAGGTTTTGGATTAAGTTCTCTTTCCAATAAACATGATGGAGTTCGAATACTCTGAGGAATCTTATTTAAGCTATCTTAACCTTTGGGGCCCATGAAAACTGGAGAAAAATTTCTTTCTTGCCACTTTCCTTGGTTTGCTACCATTAGAAGGGACCACGCTGCAAGCACAGGTCATTCCAAGGCTTTTAGCTGCAACTGTTTTGTGATGTATTTTGAAATCGTAGGGAGACAATACTCGTATACATGCAAAATATGAATAATAAACTAATCTTTGGCTTACCAGTGGTTCTTAATCTCTTTTAGTCTTTGGACTGTCAACGTGAAAGTCTGGTTAGTTTCAGGACCCCTTTCCTAAGTAATGTTTTTCAGTGCCTATACTAAAAACACGTAGGATTTAAAGAAACTCAATTATACTGAAATACAGTTTTCTCTGTGAGCAAATCAGTTTCTGTTGAAATGCAAAAAGATAAAAATTACATTTGCTGCCTTTTTATTATTAAAAAATACCCTGCTCATTATTCAGTAAAGTTATAACATTTGAAAATTATAATAAAAGTATAAGAAACATTTAAAAATCACCTACAACTTCAATTTCAAAAGAATCTTTGAATATTAATTCATCTCTGATAGGTGGGTCAGATTACAAAGGAGAATTTTTTTTTTTTTCAATTCTCAGAGCACAGTCAAGGTGCAAATGAATGGTGAGCATAACCTTTGAGAACTTTTCAATCAACACCTAGTCCTGGAGATGAATGGGACGCAAGAGTTTAGCTAATTCAGAAGTACTGAATCTAGTGTGAGCATCAGACGCATCTGGGGGAGATTTTTTTAAATTTAGATTTTCAGGTTCTATTCTAGGCCTTCTGACAGAGAATCTCCAGAGACAAGGTCGAAGAATCTGAACTTTTAAAGGCCGCTTAGGGACATCTGATTATTAGCAAGTCTTGGGAACTACTGATAATACAACCCCCACTCAGTGCAGAATGCTTCCCAACAAGGCCTCTAAATGCTTCTTCCAAAGCATGTTTGGGTTTGGAGATTCAGCTCAAATGCTCTGACACAGACTGTCCTAAACTGGTATCATCCCAGCCTGTGACAGAAATTGAAAAACAAGTAATACTTCATGCTCTAAAATCTTGATTTCTGCTTAGTTGTGTCCTCATCAAATAGCTGCTTTCTATTTCCCATGGCCAAGTGCACAGAAGAAGGGGGGTGGGGGTGGGGGGCGGCTGGCTGGCTCCAGCATTTGGCTGGACAGAGTGAGAGCTATATTGGAGGGGGAGCCGGGGGTGGGGGACTGATCTTGGAGTGACTCTCTGGATCTGGATCGTGGGCTTTTTCATCCTCGTGAAGTCTACGTGCTGCGTTTTATTCATTAGCACCTACAAGGGACTAATTGCCATCAGGCATGTAGGTGGAATTCCTGGCAGGGAGCAAGAAATGGAATAGGTTTGATGACAACCAATGATCTGCCAAAGCCCTGTCAGAAGGAGAACAGAGTCTTGCTGTCACTCATCCACCCCTTTAAATTCAAATGAAGATGCTTCTGAGTGGGGAGGGGGAGGGGGTTGGCACCCATCCAACTTTGCATTGAAGATACTGTACATTTTTACTGTATATGTGAAAGTCCCTGCTCCTGGTGGTGCTGTTTCTTAAATGAGGAAAAGAGAGGAAGAAAAAATATAAAAAGAAAAGAAAATCTGAGGTCTTGCGTTAGGCCAGCTGTACTTACTACTTTCTCTTAATGTCAGTGGCCAGAGGTGACTTGGGCATTCACTGATGGGTATCAAGGGGACTGCATACCTCCTGTAACTGTGTGCACAAGCTCATATGAATTACATACATATTTCCATGGCGATTCTCATTTTCTCAAGGAGACTGTACTCCACAAAAGATGAAGAACCCCTGCCGTACAGTATCAGTGCTGTCACGGGACATTTGAAGGTCACAGTCACACAAATGGAACCAAGAGCCCTGGAAGGAAGCATTTTAAGCTACCAGTGAAGCCCCACTGATCCAAATAGCAGTTTTGCAAGTAACAGTAATTTCATGAAGTTACATATACAAGGCATGGGTGTGTAACCACTTCCCCCAATGACAGTGGGTAGTAGTAGCTGTGGGTAGCAGTGCTCATGTATTTAAATCAGATCTAGTTATCACTGACAAATGCCAAGCACGCTCTTAACTCTCTCAAGTAATAAACTTCCCGACTCAAGTAAAACTCAGCCTTTTCTGCAGGGAATAGCCACACCTTTCCTTCTCATTCTTGTAGCCCATTCTCCTCCTCCCTGCTGTTTTCTGCAGCAGGGAGGGAGTAGACCAGTTCTAACCTCTGTGGTGCAGATCAACTGTTACTTGGTAAAGTGAAGACATGACTCAGCGACATCATGCTGATTTATTGAAGAAAACTACAAAATCTCTGGTCTCAAATACATTTAGCAAAATGACAGGAAATTATCTATCTTGAGTAGTTCTATGGTTAAAGAGGAGTTCGATTAGATGACCCCATAAAAGTCTTTTAAAGTTATTAAGTTAGTAATCATTTAATTGTTATCACCACATCCTATGTAAAATTGTGAGGGTTTTCTTTTTTTCTCCTTTTTTTTTTTTTTGCGGCAAAAGTGTTTTCAAAAAGTTTATCTTGCTGAATTACTTGGCTGTTTATTTCACAAGTACTTTATTTTGTTTTTCCATGCCTGGAATGACTACATTTTCTTAAGATGACTACAAATGTTATGCCAGTGACATTTGTAGGTGGAATCAAAACAGCGTTAATTAGTTGTATTGAAGAGCTCCCTGACTTTAGCCTGTTTGTCAGTAACAAAGACACAGTATATTTTCCTTAATCTCAAGAGTAACTAGTCCTTCAAGGATCAACCTGTTACCTTAAAACACCTCTGCTTTAAACCAAAGAAATACATCACTTACAGAGATTCTGTGTGGGAACATTTTTACTGAAAGAATTGGTAGTTAATGAGCATGTTTATCCTTTTTCTTTTGGAAAATGTTTTTATCCAGTCCCAAAATGGGGTCCATAAGCTTTACATTAATTAAGTTCTATTAATCAACTGAAGTTTATGCATTTTCAAGAGGAGCATTTAAATATGAAATGTTGGCCTGGTGCAGTGGCTCACGCCTGTAATCCCAGTGTCATGGGATTTTTAGGGTGTCACTTCGCCAGCTGGAAACCTCTGTGGCTGGCAATACCTTCTGCCTGAGTATCACTCACGCCTGCTGGGCTTGTTCTGCCCACTCCGCCTGGTAGGCTGTGCTCAGCTTGTGCCACTGACCCAGATCCCACACCTGCCAAGGGCCAGCCAGGTGCAGAGTGTTAAGGGGTACGTGTGCAAGTGAGCACAGGGTCCAACCACTGCACACAGCCAGGCACATCAGCCGCTGCAATGGAGCAGGCAGCTCCAGGCCCCTGCACAAGTGCTGGCTCCATGGGAGGCCGCAACTGGATCAGATGAACTGCGTATGGCTTCTGCTGCAGGTACCCACGTCTGGACGAGGGGGAACGCGGTGGCACTGGGAAGGCTGGAGACACCAGGAACCGCAAAGAAGGTGTCACAGCCCTGGCTCTGGGAGTCCCTAGGTCTGGGTTCCCCAAAGGGCCACAACTCTTCTCTCCTCCTCTTCGCCCTCAACGTGGCAGGTGGGGGGGAGTGCTGTGTCTCAGCCCTGTTTGTGTTTCAGCCCTTCTCTCCTTCTCCTTGTCCCCCCGCAATGTAGCAAAGGGCGGGGACGGGCGTGTTTCAGGCCTGTTTGTGTTACAACTCCTTTTGTCCAGCCATTCGGCAGGTCCAGAGTTCTTGTTCTGTGTCCAGGAAGAATTAGGTACTGGGACAACTGGAGGGTGAGCAAGGCAGAGAGGAGCTTCATTGAGAAGCAGAACAATTCTTGGGAGAGGAGATCTGCAGTGCGTAGCTCCTTCCAGCAGGCAGGTCATCCTGACGAGTGGACACCTGAAGAGGAAAGCTCCTTCCCACCACTGGCAATCCCAAAGTCTGTGAGAGTCTGGCTGAATCCAGGATTTTCATGGACTCAGAGGGAGGAAGTGCGTGCTCATTGGTATATGGGTGACAATGAGCAGGCCCGGAAAAAGCACCATAAGTTCTCACTCTTGGCTGCGGACTCCACCACCCAGAACTTACAGCCTGGCCTCCAGGCTTGAAGGTGGGGCTTCATCAGGAACCCACCCCTTTCCATCCAGAAGCCTGCCTGCCATTATTATGCTGTCCTCCATGCCCTGGCTCCTTGGGCAGAGGGGGGCTCCCCGCATGGCCTGCCTTCCTGAACTTATTGGTGCCCAAAGCCTTAGAGGGAAGCCGAGGCGGCAGGGGTGCTGGTGTGTCAGTGCTGCCGCGAGCGCACATAACCCGACCATGTTGCGACAGTGCCTGAGCTCGGCTTCAACTTTGCTTCGAGCTTAGCTGCGTGCCAGGAGCAGGGAGAGGCCAGGCAGTGGGAACAGGCACCTCCAAGCCTGTCAGGAGAGGGGTTTCCCGGGCCTGAGAACGTAGGCTTGCCTGGATCCATCCGCAGTCACGGCTGGGGTGCTGCGGCTGTGCCTGGGACCACGGGGCGCCCCACCAACTCCGAAGGGGGTGGGGCTCCTGCTGGTTCCACAGAGCATGCAGCCCGCGCCACACCAACCCCACTGCAGCTGGCGTCCCTGAAGCAGCTGCGCCAGACAGGCTGTGCTGCCATCACCAGCACTTTGGGAGGTCAAGGCTGGCAGATCGCTTGAGCCAAGGAGTTTGAGACCAGCCTGGGCAACATGGCAAAACCCTATCTCTAACAAAAAAATTTTAAAAAATTAGCTGGGTGTAGTGGTGCATGCCTGTAGTCCCAGCTACTCAGTAGACTGAGGAGGGAGGATCACCTGAGCCCAGGAGGTTGAGGCTGCAGTGATCTGCGATCACGCCACTGTACTCCAGCCTGGTTAACAGAGTGATACCCTGTCTCTAAATAAATAAATAAGTGTCAACTGTTAGTAAACTTTCTATTAAAACCACCAGTGTTAATGGACATGAGTGAAATATTAATTTAGGATGGTAGGTGGAGTTAGGAAAGGCGAGTTGTTTCTCTACCGTTTTGTGCCCTGATATTTGGAAGGAAACAGAGCTTTATCTTGCTGTGTCGTCTGTAGATACACAGACACAACCAACAATGTTGTGAAGCAGGAGGGAGATGGAGGGAGAAAGAGAATGCAAAAGAAAGCAGAGAGGGGCGTGATGCAGATACAGAGTTACACCAAACGGGCTGCAGTTGGGACTCATGTGTGAAACTGCAGAGAAAAAGGGCAGGGTATGTAGGGATTCTTCAAATATCCCATTTTCACTCTTTGTTAAATCCATGCCCACTCCGGGGTGGATGAATAATTCCTCTCTCTTTCAACATAAGGAATGGTGAATTAGGGTCCAAGCAAAGCACCCTGATCTCACAATGGGTTGTGTAACCCAAAAAGAGCCTTGGAAAAAATACAATATCTGTCTTCAATTCCTCTCCTTTAATTCCTCCCAGGTACTCACTGTAGCTCAGGACTCACCTTTTCCACCCATCATCATAGGATAATATTCCATCAGAATTCAGGCAATGCCTCATTTCCAATTACCCCACAACTAACTTTTCTCTCAAAATTCACTTGTTCTCCTTATGCCATTAAGCTCCTGCTTTCCGCTTGACTGAGAGTAGATGTCATTATGCCTTTAAATTTGAGAAGGCCATTTGATCAAATGTCAAGTTGCTCTTAAGCAAGATTTTACTAATCAGGAAAAAAGTGGTCATTTCCACAAATCACCCAAAAAGAAAATACAATGGATGGAGATTCAGAGCTTGGGGTTGCATTTTGGGGTAAGTCTCTAAATAACTCAAAAGCGCAAACAGACCCCTCCTTTCTCCTGAGGTTGATGAAAGCTGCTCCCAGGGAAGTCTGTTCCCCAGCCCTACCGATGCTTTCAGGGGAATCTGCAGACCTGTTCCTCTAGCTAGACCACTGTGTCTGGTTTAGAATCTTTAGTTAGGATGCTTAGTTGCAGGTCTTTAGCTACAGATTTGTCACTTTTTTGCCTCCCACTGTGGACAGGATGTTTCATTTGCTCTGTCCTGGGCCCCAGCTGCCCAACCATCCAGTTAACCAGTCAACTTTTTCTCCTAATCCCAGATCCCTGGACCCTAATTCATTGGGAAGCAGTGATTACACAGCTAGGCATTTTGTTACCCTTCAAATTATGTCAGGTAGGGAAGGACAGACAGATATGGAGAAGAAAACAATATTGACTGCCTACTACATGCCATGTAATTTGCAGAGATCATTTTCAGAATCCTTACAACCAAACCATGAAGCAGTTATATCCTCATTCTGAACATGAGAAAACTAAGGCTCAGATAAATAAATTATCAAATTTACACATTAGGAACTAGCAGAGTTGGGACTCAAACCCAGATCTACCTGACTTTAAAATATTTGCCATCTGTAATATACTAACCATAATCTCACAGAAGGCACCAGTCTACCTACTTGACTGGATCCACATGTGAGGACCGATGGGTATGTCATTTTTATTTGAAATCCATTCCTCATTCAAGAAACACTTTAGGCATAGAATGTATAAAAGATACAAAAAGAACAAAATAATAATGGCCCCGTCTCTTAAAATTCTCTCTGCCTACAGGAAAGAAAGTTAAATAAGGGATCATAATATGGAGTAATAGTGTGAGGGTTGTTGATAAAAAATGCTAAGTGGCTGGGACATAGCTAAGTAAGGATTTATTCTGGGAGTTAGGATGAGATGTGTTCAAGGAGCCCCCCTTTTTTTTTAGCAAGAGACTTTCAATCCAGACCCAATGTTCAAGTAAGGATCTTCCAGGAAAATAAGATGGCCCAAGGTTTCAAACAAAGATACAGAGATAAGCAGCTTTCTGGAAAGTTCTGGAATCTGTGAATTATCTGATGTAGTTAGTAAAGTGCTTCTTGGGTGTCTGGCTCCAAATACCAATAGGAGTAGAATATAAAGGTTTTATGTAATATTTGGAGTGAGGATGGAAATTATCTTACCAAAGCAGAATTTCAAGTTTTTTGCTTTCTTTAAAAAATTAGTATCTGGCATTCTATTCCAAACTATACATGTATTTGTTTATAAACAATATTTTAAAATTGCTTTACTATGTGAATTATTTACTTTTCCTTGAGGAATATTTGAAACCCCAGGATTATGTACCAAGTTCATCCAGGGGCTTTGTGTATGCCCTGGTGACTTTACAAACCACTACCTCAGAGTTCATGCCATTCTGTCTCATTTGAGAAGCATGGAGCTCAAATACATGTGTGTGGTTAAGTCATATTTAGAGATGAGTCTGAAAATGAAAGGTGGGTTCAGTTTATGAAGTGTTCAGATCAATGAGATAATGAGATCAGGTACCTGTTTTTATGAATGTATCAAAAAATTCTTTTTGTGTAGTGTGTGTTCTGAGATACAATCTAATTGTTCACAGCAGTTGGTTTTATCAATAAAAAGGCAGGTTATTTGATAAACATTTTCCCAGTGAAGAGCAGACTGTCTTTTATCCTCCAGCCATTAATTCCCCCTTCCCCACACTTATCTCTTTGTTGCTTGTACACATGCAGTCACATTAGATTCAGGGATGTAAAATCACTCCTTGACCCATGCCCTTAATGCAATTGCCCAGCCTAATGATGGGCAGGTGGAAATGATGATCAAGTTCACTTTTAAAACACAGAAGTGCTGGATGGTTTGTAACAGGAAAGAGATAAATATAAATCTGACTTTCAATCTGCCAGTTTTAGTACTGAAAATTCTATGAAAAAATTTAATGCTATCAAACTCATTCATATTTGGTGGGTTTGGTTCAGATTTTCTTTCCCCTTCACCTTGGACTACTTGAGCTCCTGTCATCAAGGCTGGCCTCACCCCCTAGGTCACTGGGAAGGCCCTCTTCCCCCTCTCCCACCTTCAGTGATGCCTGAAATACTTTAAGTAGGAGACCAGTCAATCAATTTTGCCTCCACAATATGAGTAACACCTAGACCTAAATTCATACGAAGAGATGAAAACTGAAATCAGACATTTCCTAAGGCAGAGAGTATGGATCGATAGGAAGGAGGAGAACACACGGGGGGTGCTCGAGGCCAGAAGGGATACCAGCTGGACCCTGTCTCGGAGAAAGCAAAAAAAATGGTAAGCAACAAAGCCAAATGTCAGTTTTACCCAAGGCTTGTGCTAATGAACCTTCACTACCTACTCGATGACCCCATGATGGAAAACATGCCTCTTATGCCGGCAGCTTGTGCTGTGAAAGGCTAAACACATGAAAATTATAATTAAATATACATTTACATTATAATGCAAAATTTTTATTCTGACTCCCTGCAATTCATTTTAGATCATCACCAACAAATCAGTTATAAATACCTACAAACATCCTTAAGCTTGGTCCAAAACAATGAAAAGTCCCATGAACAAGAAATATAAAGTAATGAGAACTGAAATAAAAATCATTTTTCAGAATGCAAGTGGATAATAATGATACTACATGCCACAGGTCTCACAATTCAAATGATCTTGGGAGTTCTCCAAGATCATTAAAAATGACCATGAAGAAAGGACATGATTATCATGCTTGTACAAGTAAGGGTAGAGAGTTGATGATTCTTGTAAAGGAGTGATTTGGATGTGGGATGATATTAGTAACTATAAATAAAATTATTAAGAAATCAAAAGTGCTTTGTACAAGGTATTTTCACGTCTTTGAGGAAAGACAAATTTAAGTTTTTTAAAGCAAAGTGACAATACTCTGTCCACTGATATTCGTTTGTATTCTAAAGGCCATAACCGATCCTAGGAAAAGAAAAGGCTACCAAGATGTAATAAGGACACTTGTGAGATGCTAAAGCAATTACAGAACCAATAGCCTACCTGAATGTATCACTAGTGTGCATGGTCTCGCCCTGGAACTGTTGGAGTGCTATGTGCTACACTGTACATTACTAGAGGAAATAATCAATAGTCATATCAGTTTATGACAGGACCAGCAATTGAATATCTGGAGTTTTTCTCAGCTGTACAAAACTGGGCATCCCAGATCCCATGTATATGATTGAGGCATCATTTCTGAATTCTGATTTCAATTGGCAGGTGGCCCCACATTGTCACCACTTCTTTCACATCTTTCTTTCTGGCATATTCTAGGAAGGACAGCCTTCCTTGGTGCCCACGCTTTGAGCTGTCTCTGCATTGATGCTGTGTGTTTTCAATTTTTTTTTCTGTTCTATCAAGCAGGGGTGGACTTAGGGAAAGAATAAAGCAATACACAGAACCTCTAGACTATGTGTTAGCTGCAAAATGAAGAAGGCAGTAGAGGAGGAGGAGAGTCATCTTCCATCTTCTCTTTTGTGACACTGAAAATAGGTGAAATTCCAGATAAATGGAGGAGTCTTTCTAAAATAAATCTACAAACTCATAGATTAGAATTCATCTTATTCTGTTAAAATATTTTATATAATATAGCTCTTAGCCCTGCATTTCCTGACTTTAAAAAGTGGAAGAAAATACTAGCAAACACTTGGATGAATATGTTTCATGGTGGCCAGGTTAGAACCACATACACAAGAGAGTTACAGAGAATGAACTGTTGAATGTAAGCAAATTTTTCACTCACATGAGATTTGCCACCTTAAACCAGTGCTCCCTCCAATATTTTTAATGGAAACTTCCTAAAATGTCTTAAAATTATTCTAGCCACAATTGAACCTTTTTATTGATACATAGTAGTTGTACATATTTATGGAATATGTGATATTTTGCTGCATGCATATAATGTGTAATTATCAAATCAGGGTAATTGTGATATTTTCAATGACACAGAAGACGTATTTGCTCAGTATTCTGTAGAATATCCTTTGGTGTTATTGAATTATAATGGTTACCTACATTTAAACTCAATGACCCCATGTTTTTCTTTTTTTGAGATGCTGTTATCTGTTCTTTCTTTTTCCTGCATGGTCAAGCCCAATCAGGTGATGAGGTGACAACACTTATGTCTTGTGGCCCTACCCTCCTGAAATACATGAATTCTAATGTGCCTGGGTTGAGAAACCAGGTTCTCCAACTTGTGAAATTGAATTTTTTTTCTTTTTTCTTTTTTGTAGAGATGAGGTCTTGCTATGTGACTGAGGATGGTTTCCAACTCTTGGGCTCAAGTGATCCGCGCACCTCAGCTTCCCCAAATGCAGTAATTACAGGCATGAGCCATTGCACCCAACCTGGGACTGGATTTAAAGTAGGAGTAGAGAGGTGCTAAATCGGCACATGAAGAAAGTGTGTGGACTTTGGGGTTGTTATTGGCTACTGCAGGGTTAATTTCAGATCTATGGTCATATTCCACAGATGTGAGCTGTGAAATAAGTGATCCTTGGATAAGTGGGGTAATAAAATGGTGAGGTTTTTGCCATAGTTTAGATAAAGCATTCTTATTTTGCAAAAATATGTTTCAGGTGTAAAAGATACCATGTTTTGTTTTATAACAATGATCTGCTGAGAATGATTACCAAGCACAGAAATCTCATGAGTTTACAAGACTTGTTTTCCTACAGAGGCCAAGCCTGTCTAGGAATATAATAGCTCTTTAGTCTTTCAGATGCCTGGAGCAATTAAAGAAAAACACTATGTTTGGATTTGCTAATGCTGTTTATGTCCCTGATGTTGTCATTTCATCATGGTTACTGGAAGGGGTCACCAACACATTTTTAAAAAATGAAAAGTAATTTTTAGTTTTATTGAACGAAGATGACCAAATGTCTGATAGTATCTCTGAGGTTAACAAGATCGGATGATCCCAGGTTCAGGCCACAAAATAAGACAGAGGAATGAATATTATGTCATTTCTAATGGGATAAGGCTCTGAGAACAGTCCACTTTTCCAGTTTGGTGTTCATTATAGACAGAGATTTCAATTTGCTAGACTTACACACATCTGAGTACTTGTACATACAAGCCCAAAGACACAGACTGTGTAACCCAACCAAAACATCTGCACGTAAATTTGTATAATTGGTTTAAAAGCTATTGCTGGGAAAAAATGTTTGTAAGATAATACTTCAGAGCTACTGTGGATTCTAATCTTTAGAATATCCATGCAAACACAAAGAAATAGAAATTGTATTTTAGGAGAACAGTATTATTCATTAGATAACTAAAGTGTGTTATTTTAATCTCTGCAAAACAACTCTGGCTCCTAGAGAGAGTGCAGTCTGACCACCTTGGTGACCTACTTGATCAAGGCTTCTATGCCATTGGCTTTCTGAGACTTCCTTTTATTTAACACACTCATACAGCAGTTACTATGTACACCACAGATTAAGCCCTTTACAAGTATTAAGTCATTTTTATTCTCATAACAATCCTAGGGAATACGCAGTAGTAGTATTCCCATGTACTAAGAGGTCAATTGAAGTGCCGAGAAATAGTTTGCTTCAAATGGGTTTTGAAGCCAGCAATGTGGTTGCAGACTCTGCACTTAATTACTAATGTATGTCACCTCATTAATTTGCATTCACGTGGGACCTGGGGTTAAGCCAATGTTGCCAAACACCCACCATACCAGCCCAGCTGGGTCACAGGAGGTGTCAGGGTCAACTGCATGCTATACTCAGGCCAAGTCTCCATGCAACAGACAAGGTAGGCTCTAGCTCTGAGTCCAGTCTTCAGTCCATACTCCTTCCCTTTCATCACAAGAGCCTCTTTGTCATTCTTTTAGGTTTGGACAGGATGAAGCACATGAGAAAGCACTGATTTCCTTTCTTGCCAATAAATGGCATACGGATCCCCTCTAAATCCATCAGAAAATACCGAATAATGTGAAAACTCAAAATAGGAGTGGTGGTCTCAATTCATTTGCTCCTTAAGGTCCCTTGGTTGTTATGCAAATTCATATCTACCTTTTCCCAGCAATCAGTGTTGTATAAAAGGGGTATGAAGAAGGACATTATTTCTCTAGCTATAAAATCTGTGGTATTATATGTTTTCCCAAAGCAATGTATAACAACTTGCCTGTCATTTTCTTTTAGTTTAGAAAGGTTACTCAAGTGATGCTTCTATCTTAGATGGAGCATTAACTGGCAAATTGTATGTCAGTTTCAATTGATCAATCAACCAATTATACAAATTTAAAATCTGCTTTACCAGATAACTCATGCCACCTCAAAATATGAAAAATTCAACAGGAACATATTGTAGTTAATCTCAGAGTTCTTTTCAATTCCCACAGCCATTCATTCCTGAGCCATTAGAGAGCAAATTCACTCTGTTTAAGTCTTCACTGATAAGTTATATCTAACTCTTCTTATCAACATGGCTATCATTTACTAATCCTTAAAGGATTGCTTTAGGAGGATACAATAATAAAAATAACAAATTTTATTTGGGACATTTTGATTTTGAAGAGTTTGTAAGACATCCATGAGGAATAGCTCTAAGGCATTTGAAAATGTTTGTCTTACATTCACAAAATGAGGCAGCTTAGGGACATACTTTAGAGTTTTGAATCATTTTCATATATTTAAGTTGAAAAGTTCATTGGAAAAAGGTAATTTGTCTCTAGATTGTGAAGGGTCTTAGATATTAACAGCAAGGAGCTTATAATTTATGAATAAGGTACATGAGGCATTCTCTTGCCCTCAAGGAGTCTGACTACATGCATACTTTAGAAAGACAGCTTGTGGACTGGGCGTGGTGGATCACAAGGTCAGGAGATCAAGACCATTCTGGCCAACATGGTGAAACAGGGATCGAGACCATTCTGGCCACCATGGTGAAACCCCATCTCTACTAAAAATACAAACATTAGCTGGGCATGGTGGCACACGCCGGTAGTCCCAGCTACTCAGGAGGCTGAGGCAGGAGACTCCCTTGAATCCAGAAGGTGAAGGTTGCAGTGAGCTGAGATCATGCCACTGCACTCCAGCCTGGGTGACAGAGATAGCTTGTGGTGTTCAAAGGATGTAAACATGGGGCTATAGGAAAGTCTGAAAAGCCTCGATGAAGTCTAAAACCAGAACCATGGAAATGGAGATCCATACACAGGAGAGTTAAGAACAAAGAGAGAAATGAAATGTCATTTATAATAAAATGGAAATAATTTTTTGGTTTTTATAAGAGAAAAAGTTGCTGGTTTAGTTTACTCTAGAGAGGCAAAAAAAAAAAAAAAAAAAAAAGAAATCTGGGCAGCATAGCAGAATGCTGGACTGAATTTGAAGAAATAGGGATTTTTATGAGCATGTCTAATGTTTACTTTTAAGTGATTTGTGTTGCTATGATATTAATGTGGTAAATTTCAGGTTTGTGGTTGTTTATTTTATTTTATTTTATTTTTGTGGCAATAAAGAGAACAGTCTGGGTCTGACATAGGAAGGTCAACATGGTATATCAATAATAACCCATAAATCAAATCGAATTAGCAAAATCAAAACTCTGTGTGGACACGGTTTAGGGTTTAAGCCAGTTTCATCCTGCATCTCACAAGATAGATTTCCATGGAATACCTGGGCTACTTGAGTTCTGGAGCAGGAGAACTATATGTGCTCTTGGCTTGGGTAAGAAGGAGGAGAAATACATATTCTCCCACAACCTACTGGAGTTCTCCAGCTAAGCTTGCCAAGCTCAGTACATAAACACCAGTTAGAGAAATATAAACCTGACACTAACCCTTAACCCTCTGACAAAACACAAATTTAAACATCCAAACACTGGCTGTTCTCAGTTCCATGAGAAACCATTGTTTTCTCCCACCAGTCCTCAGGCAGTAGAACAGCAAGATCTAAGGTAGCAGGTGATACCAGCCAGATGCAGTACTCATCCAGGAGGGGTACAGAGGTGAATAACACATATTCCCAATCCCTGTGAAGCACATGGTCTACTAACAAGGACAGTTTTTCCCGAATGAATTAAAGAGCAGTACAATGGTGAAGATACAAACTAAATCACACAGAACACCCTAGAGGAAGGAACAACTGACCCTTTGGAGGGTCACTATAATATGTTCCCTTTACACCATTCCCCATCCTCAAAGACTTCCTCTTCCACCTAGTGCATTCAAGAGTTGAAGGTTTTGACTCCTGAAATTTCAGACATCAGACCTCTGTAAAGAGAGATACTTTTCCAGAAGATTCACATATTTTAAGGCCAGTGTTGCCATGGAGTAAAAAGGGCATGCAGCATTCTGCTAGCCACTTTAGACTCATTACTTTGTGTAATTCTTTTATCAATTCTATGAAGCTGGCATTATTATTGCCCCCTCAAAAATCAGGAAAAAATAGTCAGAATTCAAACCCTTTTCTGACTTATTCCAAAGCTCTCACTTTTCCCACAAAGCCTAATTTAATCCCCCAAGGTGGGGTTCTGACACATTTCCTCATTGTATAAGACAGTGTGTGCATTGTAACACCTGCCCTAAAATAAACATACATGCATATCCGCACGGAACATATACGTATTTAAGGCATCATTAGTTGTTAGGCAAATTGTAATTGAAACCACAATCTGATACCACTACACACGTAGAATGGAAAAACAAAAACAAAAACAAAAACAAAAACCCTGTTAATACCAAGTGCTGGCGAAGATTGGAAATAATTGGAATGCTCATACCTTGCTGGTAGGAATGTAACTATGGCTCAGCCACACTGGAAAAGCTTGGCAGTTTATTATGATATTAAACATATAAGTGTATAATCCACCAACTCTACTCCTAGGCATTTTACATAAGGTAAATGAAAACATTTGTCCACACAAAGACCTGTATATGAATGTTTATAGTAGCTTCCTTTATAACCCAAAACTAGAAATAACCAAAAAAAAAAAAAAACAGAAAAAAAGGAAAATCTGCTGATGGATGAGTGAATAAACAATTGTGGCACATCCATACAATGGGATGATACCCAAAAGTAAACAGGGAATAAAATTACTGACACATGTACCAACATTGGGGAATCTCAATAGCATCATGCTAAATTAAAGAAGGCAGACAGAATAGGCTAAATATTGTATAAATCACTTATATGACTTTCTACAAAAGTCAAAACTGGGGGACAGGCTTGGTGGGTTTGGTGAGAAAAGGGAACTGGCTACACAGAAACTCAAAAAACTTTTTGGAGTGATAGAAACATCTATGCCTACATTTCGGTGGCAGCTATATGACTGTTCATGTTGCTAAAAACTTATGCTATAAACAAAAATGACAAATTTTGGTTTATGTAAGGTATGCATTATTTTAAAAAGAACTGCACACCTAAAATACATTTCTTCACTTGTAATTTTACCTCAATAAACACACAAACACAAACGTCTTTCTAGAAAATTGTACTTTAATATAAAACTAAATGTTTATGTTTAATTTGTCTGAGCTATTCCTTCTTCGGTCTGTTTACAAATCTCACCCACAAGGTACCATCTTTTATGGAAGACTTTGTAATATGAATAAGGAAACCAGAAAATAGTAAGTTAGTAATTTGTTCCATTCACCATCACTCTGTTACACATTCAGATAAAGCATGAGTGTGAAAGGATTTGAGCCTATTACCAAGATTAATGGGAACCCAAATGGGGGACTCCTGAAGAACTAACAGCTTCATCTGAAATCCAGTGGAAAACAATTGTCTCAGAGCCACGTGAAGTGCTACAAAAGCCAAAACTCATAACTAAGTCCGACTGCCTTCCGGGCACGGTTTGACAGCCTTGTGGGGTCTGGGAGTAGAGGCCTGAGAAAGAGATTTATGCCACAAATTAAGCTCCTAAAACTCCAGTGGAATATTTTGTGAGCCCCTTGGCCATATGTAACTGCATTGCTAACTGTCACTACAAGAGAACATTCTAAAAATGATGTGGAATGGGGTGCAGGACAGGGAGTATTTAATAGAAAAAAAAAAAACCTTTGTAAAAATAAAAATAAAAATTTAAGAGCTATTTTGCAATTCTAAAACTTGCCTCATGTTCCAATGATGTCTGAACATGCTTGGGGCCATAATTTAAATAATTTTTTTCTCAACCAGTGGGGTGTAATTTTTAAATTACTGAAGATGTCCAAAGATAGTCATGTTTTTCATCTGTGAAAAATGCAGAATGTTTTCTGAGAATTTCGACTTGCCTTACCTATTACTCATTTTTTAAGACAGTTAAGACCTTTGAGGGTTAAGAGGCATAAATAACATAAAGAATGACACAGAGAAAACATAAAATGAATAACAGGGCAGAACTAGAAATTTGGTCCCAAGTGGATCTTAACTGAACCACATGCAGCATTACATATTATTGAACAGTCATGAGTTTCCAATTCACCATAATGTTTTCCTCTGTGCTCACAAGTTGTTTGGTGAGGTCAGGCAAACTAGAAAAAGGAAGCATTTATTCAAAGCCCATTTGAAAGAGAAGAACCATGAACAGTGAATAAACAGGTGGAGGCAGGTATGTTACAAAACTCTATGCATTTTGAAGGTTTGTATCAATATGAACAGGGCTTTCTGTAATCCCAGGGGCAGGATTTCAAAACACAAGCTTTGCTGGAATATTTATCTAGTTTCTCATCACCTGACTAAAGCCAAATCCTAACCACAATAATTGGTCCATTAAAAGATGTATTTCTAGCAACTCTGGCAGATGAATCATTCAGATACATGCACACATATTTATGCTCTTCTTGGCTACACATAAGCAAACAAAACAAAACAAACAAACCACAGAGAAAGCAGAATGGGTATAAGAAATGCCTACTCTAACTGGCCCCTAACTATCTTTAATACACACTACAGGCTAAATTTATATACATTTATAAATTATAAATATAAATATATATATGTAAATGGCTGTAAGAAGAGACAAACATACCAGGAACATATCCTGCAGAAAGACTAGTATTTCCTTTGGGATGCAAGTGAAAAGTTTCAGAGGAAATTGGGAGAAGTACTTTCCTTTGTGCAATTAGTTTCTTGGACGGGCACTCCTGTACTCCTGTTTATGTTTGCCTATCAGCCTCCTTAAACTCCAAGCACAGCCTTTCCTTTCTCATCATTTTCACTTCTTTGCCACTTTTTACTGATACATCTCATTCTCATTTAGGTAGATTATGAAGTATGGTCAAGTAGTAGCAGGCACTTTTCAAGACACAACAATACTGAAGGGTTCTCGAAGAGGGTTGATATACACACCTAGTGGTCGGGCCAGGGCCGAGGTCTCGCCACCACTGGGAAGGTTTTTCGTCACTGCTGCTTGGGTGACACGGTCCGAACAACAGCCGCGTGACATCATCCAAGATGAGAATTTGCTGTTAGCGAAGGTCTTCCAGAAGAGACCAGAAGTACTGAAAACGATTCTTCCACAGCCCCAAGGACCAGAGCAGGATCAGCACCTGCTTCAGCATTCCACCCCGCAGTCACCTGCACCAGGTACTCAGAGACCCAGCAGCAGCATGGCTCGCACCACCGTCCTCAATCCGGTCTGGGCCCTGCGAAGTCCTCCTCACAAGGCCAACATTGCACTTGGCCAGAGGCTGTGGCCTGCGTGGAAGGCCTCTCCTCACAGTCAGGGTGAAGCCCCCGGCTGCTCCAAGCCCCCGGTACCACCTGAGGTGGAGGCCCGAGTCTCACCTGGGCAATAGGCCCGCCATTCCTGTCTTATTAGGCCACGCCCCTCTGCCACTCCTGCCGGGGGCTGCAGGGCAGGGCTCAGGTCTCCAGTCCACTCTAGCTCCTGTGGGCGTGGCCTCCTCGCCACGTGGAACCCATTGGCCTGCAAGCGGGACTTTAGAAATGGCGACCAGGAATCACGCAAAATGGATGTTGGTCTTCTGCCCTGCGGTGTCAGCTGATTCTTCTACTTTTATATATTTTCTGATACGAAGTTTCCTTTTTTCTGTCTGAATATCAAATGCTGATTGGAAGGCAGTGGTGACAGGGTTCATGGGTCAAACTTGACTAGAAGAGTCAAAATTGTAGCAAAAAAAAAAAAAATTTGCATAAATATAAAGAGCAAGGCAAGGACTGAATCGTAGAGAGTGGAGAAAAGCAAAGGTAATAAGGAAAGGTAACTAGGAATCAGACACCGTCTTTTTCAGTGTAGCACCTGGCATCTTTTGGTGATGTGTAACAGCTTTCAAGGAGTGATGTTGAATCGAACACTGAAGTGAAAATGCATGCTAAATATCTCAAGGGATCAGACTGTATTGGGTAGATTTGACACCTGTGTTGTTGATGAATAAATCTCTAATCTCCCCCCTTAAAATATTAATCCGTTTTTTCAGTTTCACCTTCTGATATACTACAGAACACATCTATTATCTGAATAAGTGAATATTTCAAAAATCAAGATCAACTAGCATCTCTCCTTTTAGTATTCTTCAATAAAAATTGCACCAGGTCCATCATATATTTCAATTACAAAATAATCTGTAGAACTTTTACCATTCTGATCTTTTTCAGTTTCTCAAAGACTCCTTAAAAGCATAGTCCAAAATTGTATAAAGTACATTAGATGAGATTTGAAAACTCTGAGTTCCAGAAGTTCTATTATCAGGACCATAAATTTATATTAGTATTTAAAGTATCTGCTATTATGTTCACTTTCTTAGCAACTGTACCGTATTATTAGCTCACATCAACCTGAGGGGAAAAAGTATATGCGGCAGGAGATTTCCCAAACTGATCAAGCAGGTCTTAAATTGGAAATCTGTGGAGGAAGGTGAATTACAACTTGAGATGCAGAATGGGACATTATAGCACAATTCACAGAAGTGTCATAGAGAGAGAGTTCCTGAACAGTCTCTGTGACTTCAACTAAGCTTGTCAGAATTCATATAAATCCTCAATCACTCTGGAGTAAGAGTACTTTAAAAACTGGGCAGAACTGAGGGGAATATTCAGGTGGCTGCCTCAGAAATAGCTCAATTTTCTAAAGTTCTTGATCGTATTTCTCTGACCAAGTTTGACTGCTGTGTTCCTGATTTCCTTCTGAGTTTATAGTTCTCATGTCTCCTAAGCTTGTGATGACACTTCTCACCATCCCGCTTCTTCTCTTCAGCATGGCTGACCTAGCTGTTTGGTCTTCTGCTCAGCTTCAAGCACCCTTTATTTTTTTACCTATCCTTCCCCATTCATTGTGGTATCTTGCCACTATTGATTCTGTCTTTTCTTAGATACATTTCTGCCTTTATCACTATGCGGCATTTGTCATAGACACCTGTATATCCTACAGAATCTAAATTATCTTTCTGGGTTGTAACATGAACTACTCAGCAACTGGCATTTGGTTAATACAGGCAATTTTATATATGTAAAATCCATATAATTGCTATCACTATGGCTTAGCAGGATGAGTCTTAAATAGATATGACAACACTGGAAAAGATGAGCTCTGTCTTAAAGGAAAGAGATTTAATGTACCAAGTGGACTGTGCATTAAAAGTACATTGATTTATTAAATAGTATATTAAAAAGAATATTGATAAGCAGAGAAAAAAATGATGTTTCTGAGAGATACCACAGACTGCTCAAAGAAAGAGAGAGAAGATACAACTGATGCTTTCCTAATATAGATTGTAACTCTAGTATTCAGACTATTAGTGTCAGAAACCTTACCTCTCTCATCTTTGAATTCCCTTTAGATTTAAGCAAAATGCTTTTGAATTGAAATTAGTCTTCTGTTGGTAGTGTCTTAATGCAGAACAGTTGATATAATCTTGATGTAACCAGAAGAATCTTTTATGACTCAAAAGCTAGAAAAATCCCCGGGAAAATGGTTTACTTTGGTCTTAGTCTAGACAACAAAATAGGAAAGATGAACTAACGCTCATCAAACTCTTCCAGGCATTCTGCAGCCCTCATCTCATTGAGTCTTCATAAAATTTCATTGAAGTACAATGTTTAGACCTATTTTTCAGATGAGGAAGTAAATACTCTGTCTTATAGGCAGTAACTATTAATGAGGGAGTTGGAATGAAAACTGTAGCTTCAGAGTCTGTGATCTATTGGGTCTGCCATGCAATCCTTCAGAGACTGGTGAGAAGCAAATAAGAAGAGCCTTGGATAATCTACGTTTATGTCATCCTAGTGAGAAGAAAGCAGAAAGTGCGCTTAGGGCTTGTAGCTTCTGGGAAAATTTTTCTCAGATTTCAAAAACAGAGAGAAAAAAAGATGTATTTAACCAAAGAGGAAGCCTAATGAGTGCCACGTAGCTCTGAGGATGGTACCAGGAAAAGCTCAGAATAAACTCATGTTTATATAACTGCTAAGCACAAGCAAATAAATAAATAATATCTCTGCACATATGCATGGAATAAAAAAGGCAACAAAGGATGTATAGCCCTGCTGTTTGGAGAAGGTTGCATACTATTACGCAATCTAAAGAAAAGACAGCATGGAGTAGCCCCTATTTGTTTTTATCTTTTCCACTGAGGAAAACAGCCTTCCAAGTTAAAATTACCTTGCAAGTATTGTTAAGAGGCTACTGTTATCCATGGTAAAAAAAAAAAAAAAAAAAAAAAGAGTAGAATGAAACAATACTAAAAAACAGCACCAAGAAAGCTCTTGATAAATTTTGCAATCAGTGTGAACAGAGCTTGCCAATGTGATTATGGAGTCACTCTGGAGATAGCATGGAGAATAAGAGGGATGCCGTAGACCAGACAGGGAAAAATATTGTATTTAAGGAACTCCAGGTGTACTTAAAAGAGGGAAGTGGGACCAGAGAGTTAGAACTGGGTCTTTTCTTTCTTTTTCTTTTTCTTTCTTTTTTTTTTTTTGTAATTCCCTCAACACTGGGCATCCCACCTGTGGATCATGATATTTAATAAATGCTTTTTTTTCAGCCTGAATGGAAATAAGTTTCCAATTCAAATACATGTGAAACAAGTATAGCGTCATATCATTGGCAGGATTTATAGAGTACTTTCAGTTTATTAAAGAAATGGAATTATAAAGCTAAGATATCAGTGTAAATTCTAAGTGTTCCTATTATTATCACAATTAATAATATATTTTCAGTGCAGCCAATATTTCCCTTGGTTACCATTTTCCAGATGCTGTGTAAGGCACCAGGGATGTAGAGATAAAGGAAGCACTCTTTGCTCTCAAGTTTCTCACTATCTTGAGCTAACAACAACCAGGCGATGACCTCACAGAGACCTTGGTCTTTAGGAAATGTGTGTCTGTGAACAGGCAGGGTGTCCTAGGCAATAGCCAATCACAGATGAATGTGTGGATTATTATGATTTATAAAGAGAGAGGCAAATGAGGATTTCAACTGTAAATGCTTTAAAACATCAGGACCCTGTTTCTTAGAACTGCACATATTGAATGCCACAAGGCAGGGAAAAGCAAAGGAAGGTAGCAGGGAGTGTTTATTCCATGCCACGCATTGTTCTAAGAGTTTATCTGTACTACCTCGAGTAATGCTCTCAACAATCCTGTGAGGTAGCAACGTTATTCTACAAAGGGGAAAATCAAGACATAGAAAAATGAAACACTTTGCCCAAATCACAAATATAGTAAGTAGTAGAACCTAGATTTTAACCTGGCCAATTTGACTACAGACTCCATCATCTTTTTTTTTTTTCAGTGCAGGATGCCTGATTTTTATTGTTTATTCATGTACTCATCAATTTGCAAAATTCTATAGTCCTCAGTTGGTTCTCTCTGTCATTTGTGCTAATTAGTGGAATTCTACTGTACTTAAAAATCAACATTATCCAAACATGGTTTTTCGGAGATAATACATCCTTGCACAGGAATTTTTAAAAATTAGATAGTGGTTCACCACTGCAGTTCTGATTTTTGCTGACAGGATTTTTGATGTAGATCTTTCTACAGCTGGATTTTTTTAAAAAATTTATTTTATTTTAAGTTTTGGGATACATATGAGGACATGCAGGTTTGTCACATAGGTAAATGTGTGCCATGGTGGTTTGCTGCACCTCTCAACCCATCACTTAGGTACTAAGCCCCGCATAAATTAGCTATTTATCTTGATGCTCTCCCTTCTCTCACCCACCCCCAACAGGCCCCGTTGTGTGTTGTTCCTCTCCGTGTCCATGCATTCTCATTGCTCAGCTCCCACGGATGAGTGAGAACACGCAGTGTTTGGTGTTCTGTTCCTGTGTTAGTTCACTGAGGATCACGGCTTCTAGCTTCATCCATGTCCCCCCTGCAAAGGACATGATCTCTTTCCTTTTTATGACTGCATAATATTCCATGGTGTATATGTACTACATTTGCTTTTTCCAGTCTATCATTGATGAACATTTGGGTTGATTCCGTGTCTTTGCGATTGTGAACAGTGTTGCAATAAACATGCGTGCACGTTTCCTTATGATAGAATGATTTACATTTCTTTGTCTATATATCCAGTAATGGGATTGCTGGGTCAAATGGCATTTCTGGTTCTACATCCTTGAGGAATCACCACAGTCTTCCAAAATGGTTGACTAATTTATATTCCCACCAGCAGTTTGTACTAAACCAAAATATAGTTATGCTCTAAATCAGGAAAGACAAAAAAGAAAAAAAAATGGTAAATTGGTTTTGCTTTGGACTCTGCCTCTCTTTCTGTCCTCATCCATCTTCTCATCTCAGTACCCAGTACCCTGCTGAGTGCTCTCTTGCCAAAGGAACATTGTCTAATAATAATCTTTTTCATACTAAAGTAGTAAAGGCCCCATAGTGAAGCTTTCCCAGATGTTTGTATTTTAAAAAGAGAATCTCAAGAGAGAGGGAGTATATAACACACCAAAAAAATGACTAATGACAAAAATGTAAGAATATGAATGAGGGTTTTCTGGATTATAGAGGGTGTGGTTCACTCTTTTAGGAATAATATAAACTTTCCTGAGAGTGGTCAATAGTGCACAAAATATACTTGGGGAAAATTTAGAGGAGCCACCTTTAGAAGATGAACTTTGAACCTGGTCAAGGCAGAAGCAATAGATTCAGAATCTCAGGTCAGGAAGGATAGGGGCCCTCATGGTGGCAGGAAGAGAAGAACAAAGGCTACGGAGAGGAGAGTTTCCAAAACACAGACCTATCTCTCGTGAACCTGAACAACCCTGCATTCAGGGAGTCCATCCCAAAATACATTTTCTGAACGTAAAACAAGTTAATAATTAGTTCTTGCCATTATCTTACTTTTACAAAATTGTCTTCTAAATATAAAACAAATTGAGGTTAACAAAAAGGTCATTTTTTTTTCTTTTGCCTTGGAAATTTAATATTCTATCTTTTGCTTTTAAAACATAACGTTTTATGTGGAAAGCCTATACTGGACTGGGACTGTATCCAAGGAGACTTTATTATTAAAATCCCCAAATCTTTATCATATAGTTTCATTTATAAGACAAAAACTGTTTTACATTAAAACAAGAATGGTGGAATTTTAATGCTCTTTATTTCTTTCTAAAGAATTTCATAGCCTCACAAAATAATTACAGTGTGTGCTTAATTGGAGAAACAGAATGCTACATGATAACCATGCACATGCATATACACTACAATTATTTTACAAGTCTTTTATTCAATCTCCCTTTTAGTCAGATGATAAGACCCTCTTGTAACTCATTTTTTTTCTCTATTTTTCAATTCTGTAACTTCCTGGAAGCCTCTGTATTCTGGTGGTCAGGTAGGAGGGAAGCACTCACCAAGAAAATGAGCTCAAAAGATTCTCCCATGAGTTCTTGGTTCACAGTTTTGTTTTGATTTCCCCATGTACTTTGTCCGGAAAGAAAGGCCAGAGTGAATGAGTCAAGCAACAGACAGATGAAACTAATTTTGCTATCTTGTTTATCTACAACATCATAGGTGAGAATACTAGTAAATAAAGGGATTTTTTGTCTTTACAAAAATTCTAGAATTATTTCTGAATATATATCTTCATATCATTCTAAATATGTGTGGTAGGTTTGGGAAAGAAATTAAGAATTCTTTTCTGCTTTATCAAAAATCAGTACCAATATAGCAATGTTTACTCCCAATGAAGAAAAAACTTGATTGGAACACTAATGAAAGAATGTTCACTCTAATATTCAAATGAATGAAGTCACATTTATTGTCAGTTTTTATAGGTGAAATCTAGATGGCTATTAGGAATTTCATGTATTCCAACTCATCCGTAGACTGATTGGCTAATTCCTTCTAACATTCAAGGGATAGATACAGGTGGCCATACCCTTTATTCTAAAAAGAAAATGGGACAATTTCTTAATTACATTTCATAAAAATTATATGAGAAAATAGAGATAAACTTCACTTACAAAAGTAGACAAGGAAGCCTTAAATGAAATATAAATGATTAAGCATTCTCACTCCACACACACAAAGGCAACTATGTGAGGAGATGGATATGCTAATTAGCTTGACTCTAGTAATCATTTTACTGTGATTTTGTATGTCAAAACATAATATTGTACAACTTAAATATACAATCTTTATTTAAAAACCGAAATAAAAATGATTACGTAATACAATAAAAGAATACTCTCCCATAACCAGGGAAAATACATCCAGTAATATAAATGTTTAAATATGAGGCTCTGTCAATATAATCCAATCAGCATGAAGTTACTACAGATTATTTGAAAAATTACATATACATTTCTAAGAAACATTGATTTCAGAAAATTTAAAAAGTACTTTGACGCTTTACTATTAATAAAGGAAACACTGCCTTTGTATATTAATAGCCAAAATTATTCATAGTGGAGAAATAATAAAGATTTTCAACATGGAGGGAAATGCACCTATTAGAAATACCTGGGAATAATTTAGTTTCTGGCAAGATAGTGAATGAATATAATCCTCTAATTCCCTTCCCACCCCAACACTGTAAATGCTGTATGTACTGATGCCATAGAAACAACAATCTATTGCTACAACCTGGGAAAGCCCTCAAAAGAGAAGCTGGGGTCGACTGAGGGGCAATGCACTAGCCAGAGACCAAGGGCAGGGCAAGACCTTCCCATTGTGTGTAGATGTGTGTGTTTTTGCAGATTCCTCCCACACACACATCACTGAGTGAACCGTTGCCTTCTCCCATGCCACTTTGAGACAGAAAACAGGCTGAACCTGCCAAGAACAGGCCAAAGATTGTTCCCCTATACTGTCTGGAGTCAGTGAGTGTATTACTATGGGCCCAGATAGTCCAGTCAGCTCCTCAGTATTTTCTCCTCCAGTAACCCTCTATCCACTCCAAGGTTTGACTGACTTGAAAGAGACATTGCTTTTGGAAAGAATCAGTGCCTGCATGGGGGTACTGGGAGATTTTCTGTGGGGCAGTGCCATTTGTTGAAGGTTTGGTCAATAAGGAATAATGGAACTCAGGTTGTCATGAGATAGGCTTTTTTCAGTGAGTCCTGACCCCTCTAAACTTATAAGGAGGAACACACGTTAGGGTCTAAACTTTCGCTCCTCCTATGGGTTCATATTACCAGCTAAGGAAATGTGAGATCCTAAACAATAGTAACAATACCTGTGAGGAATGCCACACCTTTAAGAGAGAGACAAAAAACTGAACAACCTATTTATTATGAAATAGAATTGTCTAGAGAGAATAAATTTTTAAGGTCAGCATAAGAAATTCCTCAAAGGGGTAAGAAAGAATATTGATAAAAAGAAACAGGGATAAATATTTATGAAGAACAAATTGAGAAGATTAAGTATGAACTACATAGCAGATTAAAAACTAAATGAAAAGATAATGAAAGGTGGAATGGATACAGCAAAAGAATAAATAAGTTGCTGTCGAATTGGATTAATGAATTATGAATCAGCAATAAAGGAGAAAGAAGGAAAATTTTAAATAAAATTTAAGCAGTATGAAGGATAAAAGTAGAAATGTCAGCATTCATATAATAGGAATCTCAAAAGGAAGAGAAAAATACACGTGGGAGGAAGAAAATAATTTTCAAACTAATTACAGCAGGTTTGCCATAACTTAAGTAACATGAAAGACCTCAGGTTGAAAGGACTTAGAGTATGAAGCAGTATTCCTAAGGAAGGGGGAAAAAGTCAATATCCAGCTGTATTAAAATGAAATTTAGGAACATTAAAATTAGAAAAAAAAGATAGCAAAGTTATAGAATAGAGCATGACATACTATGTTTTAACTGATGGATGTATAGGGAAATTTATATCCAAAAAACAGAGGTTCCAAATTATTTTTGAACACATATGTCATCCTTCTTCCACATACATAAACTATGTACCAGATTACAAAGAATCAGTAACATACAAACTGTTTCTTCACTTTAAGGCAATAAAATTAGAAATCAATAATGAAATGGTAGCTTAAAAACTAAAAAGTATATCATTTAATAACATCTGTGTAGATGAAACCACAGAAAAATAGCAAAATTCTTAGGAATGAAAAAGAAAACACCATCAAAACTTCTAAAGCACAGCTAAAGAAGCACCAAAGACAAATTTAAAGGAATCAATACACTTATCAAAAAATAAGAAATAGAAGAAAAATGGGCAAAACTTTCAACTCAATATGAGGAAGAGTTTCAAAATAAATTCAAAGATATAAGAAAAAATATTTAAAATTATGAAATAAATTAAAGACAGATGAAAACAATAGGGGAGATTGGTTAAAGCAAAGTCTTTTTAAAGAAGATAAATAAGTTGGAAAATTTCGGCCTTGAGGAAGAAAAGATAGAAGTTAGACATGTAAAAATAAGAAAAAAAAACAACTGTACAGTAATTTAAAAATAACAAAAATCCTATAATAATTACATGTCAATACATTTAAAAGTCTTGTTAAAATATATTTTTGTTTATCATAAAATTGCCAGCATGAAGCAAGAGAAATAGAAAAGCCATTACATAAACAGAAATAAAAGCTCAGATGGCATTTTATGGATGTTCTTTCAAACTTTCAAGGATTACGGTAACCTTTGTCTTATACAAAACGATTTAAAAATATATAAACAGGGAAAATTTCTCAACCTATTTTGCATGGCTTATGTAACTTTGATACCATGAGTAGCTAAAGTTATAATAAAGAAAAAAATGTGGGGCCCATTTTACTTACTAAAATACATGAAAAATACTACATAATTTTAGAGAAAACATTTGATAAAATTCAAGACATATGTATAATAAAACACTAGTTAAAAACCTTCTTTAAGTTATTCTTTTATCAATAACTTGGATCAAATATTTTACTTAATAAGCAAGTTTGGATGAATCTACTTTATAATTACAGACCAGATGAAAATGCCCACCATTCATTATTATTAGCGATGTTTTCAAAAGTCCTAGACAATGAAATAAGATAAGAAAAAGGAATAAGAGATAAAGATTTAAAAGGATGATGCAAATTCTAATTATTTATAGGCTATATAGTCAATTGCCAAAGAAAATCCCTCAAAAGCAAAAAACTTTTAGAAAAAAACAGAGGTCAGTAAAATAGCCACATATACAAGATTAATTTAGAAATATTGTGTCCCCTTTTCCAGCAAGAACATTATAAGAAATAGATTAGAAAATATATTATAATATCATTGTAACATATCTGTAAAGCAAGTAAGAAATAAGATTTAAAGTACATTACACAATAGAATAAAATGTCTGAATAAAGGAGAAATATGTTATGTTCATGGTTGGAATGAATATTGATTCATCTGTACATTAATGTCAATTCTAATAAAAACTATGATAGAATTTTTAAGAATGCTACAAACTTACTGTAAACTTAATATTGATGAATACAGATTCACAAATATCTAAATCAATCTTCAAAAGGGAGAATAAAGAAAGATGACTTGCATTACTAGTGTTTCAGGCAAAGAACTAAATCATATTAGTAAAGAATGTAATGTTGGTAGAGGAACACACAGCTCAATGAAATGGATCTCTGTATATGTTGAAACTTACATGAAGTAGATAGCACAAAACTTAATAGAGAGAAGATGGGTTGTTTAGTGGTGTTAGAAAAACTCATAGAGAAAAATAAATTAGAATTCTTCCATTAAAAACAGAACATGTGCAGGAGAATTAAATACTTAAATATGATAGATATAAATCTATTAGCAAAATGTGAGTCAGTGGATTGTGATCTTGGTATGGAGATGGACTTTTAAAAACTTGCGTAATCTCAAAAGGACAGACAATAAAGAAATAAAGGAATGTATTTGACATAATATTCAGAATTTTTGTGTAATAAAATCATTATAGGCAAAGTTAACAGAAACCATATGCTGGAAATGGCATTTTAAACATCTAGAGCTAACAAGTTTATGTGGAGAAAGAAATTTGGAAAATCAAAATCAAAATACACAATCCAGCAGAATAAAAGTTCATGTATAATGACAGGTGATTCATAAAAGGGGCATCTTGAGTAACTCACAGGTTCATAAAGGAGTACTCAGTCTCACTTTTAGTAAGCAGCCAGTCTGGGGGCTATCTGACAATTCTAGGTGAACCTAAGTGAGAAGTTTCCATGACCCAACAAAGCTCTCCCCTCAGCAAATTGTCTAGAAAAATACTTGTTTATGGCTGTTCATGATAGTAAGTACTGGTAGCAACCTAGATGTCACCCAGGCAAATAGATAAATGGATACATGAAATGTTTTGGAAGCTGGTCTTTCTTCTAGAAGTCTTTCCTATCTCAAAAGATCTGCCAAGAGCTTAGCAATAGAGCAGATGTCCTAGGAAGCAAGTCAATATATCATGGTTCCCACTGATGTCTCATTCAAGCTAGTTCCCAAGCAGCAGTCAGAGCATGGTAAGCAATATTCTAGTGTGAATCAGAATCACCTAGGGTCTTGTTAAAATACAGAGTGAAGGCCCCACCCCAGACCTACTAAGTCAGAATTGCTATTAGTTTACCCATGGAATTCTTGATGTCCTTAGGAGGGACTAGCTAGTGCTAGAGAAAATAACTGGCTTGTACTCAATGTCTGGCATTCGGTGTAATGGGAAGACCAAATGGAGATTTAAAATCAATTTGGGGACATAATCGTGTGTGTGTGTGTGTGGCGGGGGTGGGGGGGGGGTTAGGTAGGTAGTTACCCTCAAAACCAGAAATGCAATCTTAGTATCTAACCATAGAGAAAATGGGAGTTTCTGTGTGTGCATTGGAAGTGGCAATGGATGTTTTGTGGATGTTTTGCAGATAAATCACAGGATGGAGATTGTTGCATATGTTGTTGTTGTTGCTATGGGAGTGTTACTTTAGTTTGCAGATGAGTTTCTTATTTGCTTGTGTGTGGTTAGAGATTCTCCTGAGGAAATCTATGAAGCAGATGAAAGGGTACAGAGGAGGAAAAAATGAAGGCTCCCTGATGAAAGAATGTGTAAAACTTTGAGCCTAAGTTCTGTTATTTTGAGGACTGAGTGACAAAGGGTGATTCGGGACAAGGAGTAGAAGCATGTCTTCACAACTTCCCATCCAGCTGAGCTCCATGGAGAGTATCTACTTTAGAAGGATCAGGAGATAGCTCTCTGGACCCTCATCCAGAAGGATCCTTAAAGAAGTGCAAGTAATGCAAGGTTGGGAAAAGCAAGGTGGGCATCAGGGGAAGCCAAGAAACATGGGGCTAAATGTGTCAGTGAAGGCACATTGAAGTGACTAGGCAGGTAGCCCAGATGGGACAAGAAGCATTATTGGCTGGGGCCATTAGAAAATGGGTAATAGGGGGAACTTTGTGAAAGCAAAAAGAAAATTCAAGAAACTAGAGATAAAGGGTTGCGTGACCTGTAATCAGCTCATGTTCAGAGAAGGCAAGAATATTTGAGACCTCAGAGATGTTAGGTCAAGATCCAGGATATGACTGTACTCATTAGAGGCTGATGGTTACTGGAGTTGAAGGTCAGAGTGGAGGAGGGTGAACAGTGATGAGTCAGAATATCAGCTGTATGTTTAAGTCACTAATGATGATAGAAGAGAAGGGGCAAAAGCAGAATGGTGAATCAGGCACAGAAATGGTTGTGGAAGGTAATGATGAGTTGTGAAGGATGATAAATGGTAATGAGGAGGCTGATAGAAGTAGACACTATGAGCTCCCAATATAAAGAAGTGAAATGATGAGAGATGACCGGTGTTTAAAAAGCAGCCCTGGGGGCCAAGGCCCAGACCTTTAGTGCCTTAAGCAGAGTGAGGAATAAAAACGTCCCAAAGAGAGTTGAAGAGGTTCCCAGGTCATCAGAATAAAAGCCAGGCTTCACTGTCCAGATGATAATTTGAAAGAAAACAGTGAAAACACATTTATAGGTTTTAAAAAATTACTCTTAAATGAATAAGACTTCTAAGGAACTAAATAAAAGGTCCTAGAAGTTGAGCCAAAAGAGAAGCACCAAGGTAGAAGGTGGGGATATATGCAACTGGATTAGGTTGGAATGAGAATTAAAGAAAATAGGTGTTTGGTTGTTGCTTTGGGGGCTGGGAGGTGGTGAGGCAGGACCCATAAAAGTGGCTGTGAGAATGAGATTTAGAAAGCTAAAGTTCTGAGGAGCAGAGAGTTAAGCAC
This sequence comes from Ateles fusciceps, assembly GCA_036589455.1. Lineage (NCBI taxonomy): Eukaryota > Metazoa > Chordata > Mammalia > Primates > Atelidae > Ateles > Ateles fusciceps. The sequence continues at coordinate 8,691,643 of JAZHEH010003329.1, read as the reverse complement.
TTGGAAAGGCCTTGTAGAAGTAACGGTGTGTGTCTTCTTTCAAACTGTAAAAGCTGACAGTATACATATATGCCAAAAGGAGGTTTTAAAAAATAAATTAACTCTAAATGCCATGGGGCTTCAGCTTCTAATTACCAATTAGATTTCTTCTTGTGTAATGTGGCATATTTATTTACAAACTGGACATTTTAGTTTTTCTAATTAAAAAAAATCATATTTAAATGAAAGAATGTCAAAGTTACCAGAAATCTAAATAATAAGTTGTTAGATTTCTATAGAGAGAATCTCTATGACAAAGTTTGACAGGATGATTACATTTGGTAATTTGTTCTGGTTTTAAACGAAAACAGTTAAAGACCAGGGACTCATCCATCCATTCTTTCATCCATTTGTTCTTTGTGGATTGATTCATTAAGCAGATCTCTACTGAGTACCTATTGTGTATCGAGTACCTATTGTGTATCAAGTACCATGCTATTATGTGAGTGAACATTGGTGAATGAAATAGAATGACACTTTTAATCAGCCAGGCACAGACTTTGAATGAGAAAACAAAAATCTGTCTTAAGAGGGTAGAGGGTGGAGATACACACACACACACACACACACACACACACACACACACACACACATATACACACACACACACATTATGGAAAATGCAGTGAAAAAACTGAACATGGTGCTGTGATAGAGAATTCCTGGGGAGGAGGAACTTCTATGAAAGAGCAATCAGAGAAGGTATCATTGAGAAGGTGGCATCCATGCAGATAGCTTCACTGAACAAAGAAGACACAAGCAATTAGACAAAGAATGTTCCAGGCATGTGTGAAGCCCGCAGGAAGGGAAAGACCTGGTAAATTTAAGGAGTGCATGGAAGATAAGGCTGGCTTCAGCAGAGAGGAAGAGGGAGAGATGTGGAGAGCCAGGCTTTGCAGAGCCTTGTTGGTATATAATTTTCGATTGGGCCATTGAACAAAAACTAATAAGTGAAACATGGACTATATATGTGCCCAGTGAAAAATGGCTGTTTAACTACAAGCTAATACCTACTTCTTCCTGCTAATCTTGGATTATTAACATAACAAAAATCTGGATTTTGTTTGGTTGTGCTGTGTTTTCCCTTCTACACTTAAAGCATAGAGCTCTAAGTGACTTACTATCTTTAATAAAAACTCCTGTAGGCTGGGGGATATAATGTTGTTCCGGTTAGATATTCTGTGGTTTAACACAGATGGGGAAAGTATTTTAAGAAGCTTAGCTATTTTGTTAAATGTTTATGACTTGTAAATTCCCAGCCTTTTAGGATTATCCAAATGTGTTGACATTGATGGTGAATTTGAAGGGAAATTAGCCAAATATGTTTTTGTCTAATTAACCAGTGGGGCCTAATAATAGTAGTTAGGGTTGGCGGGTAAAGCAGGGCTACTTATTTATTACATGGAGGTATGTTCATATTATTTTCCTTTGAAGTTTAGATTTTCAAATTCTTTCCCACCACTTTCTGGAGTCATTGAATGAGCTGTCAGAGCAAAAATCCTCAAACTCTTTTCTTTCTAAAAAAAAAAAAAGAAGAAGAAAATTAGCCTACTAGTTTCATTTCACCAGAAATCTGAAATTTGACTCTTCCAAACTTCTATTTCTGTGCTTCTCATAAGATACAGAAAGAGAATCAATCACCTCCCCCTCTTGGCTCAGTGGTTTTGAGAAATAAAACGTTTGAGTTTCTTGTGATAGTTTTTAATCTCTTGGGCTAGTGGTTTTATAATTCAGCAATTATATATCATCCTTGTTTAAGTAATTGTAGCAGTTAGGTATGCAAAATTGTGAGAGTTCTGTCAGACCAAAATAGTAATATTTAGCAAATTACCACAAGACCTCCTGTAGAGAGAGACAGACACAAGAAAGAAGACTGTCGTATGTAGACTATTACTTCAAAAACTCTACCAGCACTTTACATTCAATTTCACTTATCTTTGTTACAGTACTATGCTATCTTTCATTATTAATTTGTTTTATACAGGAGCTCAATAGGTTCACAAATCCATTGGCTATGCTGAGAAGCATTCATTTAGACCAAGGTATTTAGACTCTGAAGTCTGTGCCATTTTCTCATTTTTCTCAATGTTAACTTGTTATTCTTATCACCCAAGGGAAAATATTATCTTGGTCACTTGTGTGTTAGGTGTACAGGTTTGTAGCAAAGTGTATTTTCTGTTTAAAAAACAATTGAGGATGATGTTGATGATGATGATGACTGTTCATATATCTCAACCTTACACTGGGTGGGTCAAATAGAATAATGCCACTGAGTGGTGCTTCCTATTTGGGGCTATAGGGGAAATATTAATGTATTGATTATCTTAGCCTACAAGTAATATAAATGACAGATATACCATAAGTGTGAGCTATTTTTTAATATCAAACATCTTTTTTATTGAAGCTCCCTATAAAATTCTGAGATTTGATCTATGTATATCATCCTGTAGATTGATCAAAGTAGGGCAATACATTAAGTGTTTTTATTTAAAATATAACAGTGGCTTGGTTCTCATATTTTTACATAATGCTTAAGTATTTTTATGTTTGGAATTCATAGAGAAGTGGTGTGTCTACCTTTTTTAATGAATTTTTTCCCTGCTTCAATATTTTAAGTTCTTTAGTAAATTTCACTTAAGAAAAATGCTGAATAATAAGCACGTGTGAGACATTTTCCTTATTTCAATTTTGGTAAATATATGTTAAAATCTGTAGATAAGTTTGTTTTGTGTGTTTTTGGTTTTGTTTTTCAGTATTGCTAAAAATGTTACATCAACTTGGCCCCAGGATAGTAATTAACAACCCAGTCAGAGGTTGCTAGTAATTTCCCATTTCTTTAGGAAGAAAATTTTATTAAATAAGTTGGAGTTGTGAGTATTAGCTAGAGAAGACTTTTGAAATTTGCTTTCAACATAGTAGTATATAAAAAATGGCCAAAATGCAATTAAAATTTAAATCTAGAAGTTAAGAAAATAGGAGCTTTCAAAAGAAGACAATATATAGAAGAAAAGATTGTGAAAGCTTTTGCTTTTATTGCCTATTCATTCACTCTAATATGCATAGAAGGAAGTTAAATGTTAACTAAAACCAGTAGTACAGTTGTAGAAATAAATGTTGCTCTTAGAACATAGTTGCAATTTAGATATACATTGTGCCTATTGTAGACATCCTGATATGTTTGAGAATGTGCTTCAAGTCTTTGGTTAGAAAAATTATACAAAGTATAAACTTCCTCAATAATGGTTGAAAAAGAGTGGAATGTCCTTATTTTAAAGGTTTGAATGTGTAAGAATCACATATTGATATTTAACTGTCTTCTGCATCTTGACTCTGTAATAAATAAAACGCGAAGAGAAGTGTAACATTTGGATGGAAACAATAACAATAATCAGCAAATCATCAAAGTCTGAAGTATGGAGGTGTTTGGGAAATGTGAAGTCCTGTGAGATCGGGGCTCCATCCCAAAAACGTGTTCTCACCTAGAATTTTGAGTTGTATGGGAGGATAAAATGGAGGGGGAGTTACTGGGTGACGGCAGCTGATGTTTGGGGGAAATCCTCACAATGATCTGTTAGTTTGCCTATAAATAAGCTTTTGCTTTTGTGACTTATCCATCCACTTTAATCAGCACAGAAGGAAGCTAAATGTTAATAAATTAGGGGTAGAACTGTTCTTTTAAAGAAAATGATATGGATTATTTTAAAATTAAAAGTTTTGTTACTTGTGTTGAAATAAAATTTAGTAGAAATTTACTTGAAAGTTTTTCAAAATGTTTTATATAGCTTGAAGGGCAGTACTATACACTGAATATTTATATCTCCTAAAATTTCATATGTTAAAACCTCATCCCCAGTGGTGGGGCCTTTGAGAGGTAATAAGGTCGTGGGATTAGCACCCTTATAAAAAGAGACTCCTGAGCGCTCCCTCTCCCTTTCCGTCTTGGGAGTACACAGAAAGGAGACAGCAGCCTATGAACTAAGAACAGAGCTCTCATCAGACATTGAATCTGCTGGCACCTTGATCTTGGACTTCCCAGCCTCCAGAACTGTGAGAAATAAATGTCTGTTTGTAAACCATGCAGTATATAATATTATGTGACAGAAACTAAAATGGACAAAGACAGGAAAAAAGCTGAGAGATCACTCACTGTATTTGCCTTCATACCTTCACGTACTAACTATTCGTGTTGTAGAGCTTTTATCTTAGGAAATTATCACTATTATATCTGTGTTTTATGTACTGAATTGCATGGTGTGAAAAGACATAAAGAACCAAAGCATATTATACTAATGTTCTACTCCAAAAATGTTAGTGTTTAAAACCTTTGACTCATAAAATATTGGAAGTAGAGGACACCTTAGCAATCATTTAAATGAGGATAAGCAAACTACCTCCTGCAGCCAAATCCATCTTGATGCCTGTTTATTTATGGCCTAAGAGCTAAGAATAGTTTTTACATTCATAAATGATTGAGAAAAATCAAAAGAAGAGTTTAGATTACATGGGAAAATTACATAAAGTTCAAATGTCAGTGTCCATAAATAAAGTTTTATTAAAACACAGCCACAGCCATTAATTTCAGTATTGACTGTGACAGGTCCAATGACAGAATGAGTAGGTGTAGCAGAGATCTTATGACCCACAATGCCCAACATTTGTGCTATCTGGACCTAGACAGATAAAGTTAGTTAACACCTGATCCAGATAGCAAATAAGCTTCTTTGCTAGGATTGATCCTTAGGGGTTGTCAGGAACCTTTTTAGGATTCTGCCTGTGGGTCGGATAGAAAAGCACAGGGTGATTGACAGGCAATGTCCACTTCAGACAAGGGAGGGAGTTGGTGTCACACGCTCAGCCTTTTCCAGTCAAAGTTCTTTAACTGTGTGTAATCCACTGTTTCTGAGTTTGTGTTAAAGCTTGTAAAACACAAATTCATTAAGCTGAGCCAGCCTCTTTTCCATTATGCCTGGTACCAGATCAACCCTCCAAGACCATCAGAATGTATATTAAGAATCAGGAAGATAATTACCTAAAAATGCAGACCCACCACACCCCAATACACAGCAAGCATTATGATTTTATATGTTAGGGTGAAGCATAGGAACTTCAGTTTTCAAAAATGGTTGAAACTTAAAAGAGGTTTTTCTAGGACTGTGCTGTCTGTTACACTAACCACTAGGCACATGAGGTTGTCTAAATTTAAATTGAATAAAATTTAAAAATAAGTTTTTTAGGTGCACTAGTCACATTGCAAGTGCTCAAGGACAACACGAGTCTAGCAGTTTCCAAACTGAACAGCTCAGAAGAATATTTCCATCAACATAGACGGTTCTATTGGACAAAGCAGATTTAAGAGATTTCAGGATTCCAGTTAATCTCAGAAGTTGACTAACCAACTTTATAAAACAGGATTAGTTCATCTTTACTGTCAGAAATGTGCAAAGGAAAACAAGAAATCAAAAGAATGAAAGAAACAATAATTAAGAGAAAAACAAATTTCATATAATGATGGCAATCTTTATCTAATATGTAACTCTCCCATCTATTTATCATTAAGATGATCAAAAGGATTTATAACTTGAGAAAAACCCCATATAGTACTAAAGGTAAGGGAAGGATAATATTTTATGTCAGATTCTTGGAGGGACTTTATTAGCCATAATGTAGTAGAGGCAGGTTTGAGGTAGTACTGACCAATGTATGAGTCCACAGACTTAATAGAAAAGTTTGCCTGGAGAAAAAGAATTTGACATGACAGGAAAACCCCATGGGCTTCAGGAAGTTTACAATGGGTGCTGGAGGCAAAGGTGAGCCATGACAAGTCAATGGGCAGTACTGACATCCTGAGAAAGTGCAACGATGTTGGTCCACAGAGGCATGAGTGCAGTGTTCTTTTCCAGGAACTGTGTGGTGCTAACATCATGCTTTGTAACATACACTGCTTCCTTCAGTGTCTAATGGATATAGTCACACCAGTTAGAGAAAAGGGCTCCAGCAAGAGTCACAGTGAATAACTCCTTTGGAACAGTGTCAGTGGGTACTGTTACCCTGGTTGGACTTCCCTTAGTGAGCACTCTGTTCTGCCACAGAAAAGAGAAAGTCTGAGGCAACAAAATAAACAGACCACAAATCTACACTTTTTCCACTAATTTGGTGTGAGAACAGCACAATGCATTTACAGTTATCTTCTCTTAGAACTGAAAGACAAAACAAAATGGAAATATGTCCATAACTATCAAGACGAGCAAATGGATAAATGTGACCAGATACATGAAACGCCAAGTAGTTCAAGAGAAGGGAACTTTCAGAGGAATAAATGCTCCCACAAAATCCATGGAACAGATCTGCTGCAAGGGGAAATTAGAGACAATTGTCCAAAATTTACCTGATTCATGGAGTTATTGTGTCTTTGAACAAGGCACACATCCTAAAGAATACTTTCCAGATGAAATGAATAATTAACAAAGGTTTGTTAATGGTATGATAGCAGAAAACATATATTGAATATTACAGAAGATCAAATCAGAGAATTACTACACCAGATTGAGAAATTATCCTACAATTTAGACGAAAAAAAAGAGATAAATGTGCCAATCAAAAATATAAGTTGCATTGATGACAAATCTAGAAGTCAAAGATACATACAGGAAAAAATAGAGCAATTACAGGGAAAGCAATTGCCAAAGAAATATCAGATTGTTTTCTTGGGGGTTGGAGGGGGTGTGGGAGTATTGGGACTTAAAACCAAGGCAAAATAGCCTATCTAAAAATATGGTGATGAAAGTCTTGAAATGAAAAAAAAAAGGTAAAGAACAAAATGCCAGGGAAAAATGTTTGTTTACAAAAAGAAAAAACTCAAGTTGACATCAGACCCTCTACAATTTGAAAAATACATACGAGAAAAGAACACGAGACTCTTGAGAGAAATATATTGAAACCCAAGAACGTTACAGCCAGACAGGCTATCATTCATATTTGAGAGCAATAGAGAAATAATAATAGACATGAAAGGACTCCAAATGTTTTTACCCACATCCTTCTTCTGCAAAAAAAAAAAAAAAAAGATTTTTTAAAAAACTCAAAGAAGTATTCCAGCTGACTGAAGAATGAAACTAAAAAACTAAATTATAGGGATTATGTGTAATAAAAGAAAGTATGGTGCGTAATTAAAACCAATTGGGATTAGACTAGATTGTGTTGTAAAAAAAAAAGAGTTGTAATGAAAACCAAAGAGTCAATATTTAAATCACTGTTTTTAATATAGTAAGAATTTTAAATCAATAGAGAAAAATTTAAGTAATTCTTCCAAAAGAAACTTAAAATGTTTAAAAATTATAATATTCCGGATATGAAGTCCCAAATCACACCAGCAAAATCTTAGAGGAGGAGTGTGAATAATTGCTTGCAAAATCTTTCATTTTATCTGTGTGGGGGGAATTCTCAAATTCATATACTTTATTTTTGAAGTGATAAATATATATATAGATAGAATTAAATAAAGATATATGAAGGTATTTTAAATGTAAATTAACCATTAGGTGGAAAAATGGGATGCATAATTTTCAAATTGTAAGGAGTAAGAGAAACAAAGAAAACTTGGAAACACAGGAAGGAAATCTGAAAAGATACAAATACAATAGCAAGAAAAAAAAAAACAAATTAAATCATTTATTCTGAGACAGAGTCTTCCTCTGTCTCCCAGGCTGAAGTGCAGTGGCACTATCGTAGTTCATTGCAGCTTCAGATTCCTGAGCTCAAGTTATCTTCCCACCTCAGCTCCTGAGTAGCTGGGGTTACAGGCACACACCACCCACTGTGCCTGTCTAATTTTTAAAATTTTTGTAGAGAAGGAGTCTAGCTATGTTATCCAGGGTGCTCATAAAGTCCTGGGCTCAATCCTCCTACTGTGTTGACCTCCCAACATGTTGGGATTACAGGTGTCAGTACCATGCCCAGCTGCAAAGTTTTTAAAAATGAAATCATTAAAATAAAACTAAAAATCATGGCCAGGCACGGTGGTTCACTACTGTAAGCCCAGCATTTTGGAAGGTCAAGGCAGGTGGATCGCTTGAGGTCCAGAGTTCAAGACCAACCTGGCCAACATAGCAAAACCTTGTCTCTACTAAAAATCCAAAAATTATCCAAGCATGGTGGTGTGTGCCTGTAGTCTCAGCTATTCCAGAGGTTGAGGCAGGAGAATTGCTTGAATCCAAGAGGTGGAAACTGCAGTGACCTGAGATTATGCTATTGTACTCCAGCCTAGGTGACAGAGTGAGACTCTGTCTAAAAAAAAAAAAAAAAAAAAAAAAAAAAAATCATAAGTAAATAATTACGGCTAAAATTTGGTAGATGATTTTTACCATCTACCAAATTGTATTAGTGACCATTTTTCTTTATTTCAGATTTGATACACTTTATATTTACTTTGCTTTAGAAAGCTTCTTGAAGGAAACAGAAATACACCCCTATTCCAAAGTTCTCCCTAATTCTAGTTTCAGTACCCTAAGAATTACAAGCAATGGTTAAAAACCCACAGAAATTTTAGGATGAATTTTTTCTTTCGTTTCTTTTTGATTTTGAAGTTCATGATTTTTCAGTTGGTGTCCCAACCTCATCTGGTACACTTCTAGTTGTCCTATGTTCCTAATGGGCACAGCATAAGGGATGCTGAATATGTGTTTGTTGAGATGTATCAGCCCGTACATCTGGCAAAATTTTGCCTGGGATTGGGGGATGAAATCCAGCTTTCAAGGAATATAGAGACTATCCAAGGTAATGTGCCAAGTTATTTAAGTCCCTGAGGTAGTTCGAGATGTTTATCCCCTCTAAATCTCAGGCTGAAATTTGATACCAGTGGTGAAGGTGGGGCCTCAAGGGAGATGTTTGGGTTATGGGGGTGGATGGACCTCTCATGGATAGGGCTTGGTGTCCTGCTCCCCGTAATGACTAAGTCCTTGCTCTGTTACTTCACTGTGAGAACTGATTGTTGAAGAACCTGGCAACTCCTTTTTTCTCTCTTCCTCTCTTGCCACGTGACATGTTGGTTCCCCTTTCCCTTCTGCTTAAGTGGAAGCTTCCTGAAGCCCTTACCAAAAGCAGATGCCAGTTCCATGCTTCCTGTACAGCCTGCAGAACTGTGAGTCAAATAAACCTCTGTTCTTTATAAATTTCTCAGCCGCAGGTATTCTCTTATGGCAATGCAAAACAGACCAAGACAGCTCCTGTGGCACCTGTGCTAGCTCAAACACCCCAACTGGGTGCCTTGTCCTTGTGTATTTACCAATATCAAACCTTGTCTCCAATCCTCTTAAATTCTTCTGCTCTCCCTGTTTGATATTCTATTTGCTCTACTTGGCACGTCTCTTTACCTACCTCATGGTGGTCACTGTTTTATTTTTCACAATTATAAAAATTGATAAATTGTCACTTCCTTGGAGACATTTCCTATGACTGACCTTGAAGAGCAGTAACCCTTCAAACCACGATTCTTGAGATTTTGCTTCCAACATCACCAACATGAAAGCTGTTTAGCTGTTGTTTATTAATTTTCGCTTCCTTCCCTCTATGTCTGAAGTGTCTAGAATGAGCTTTTGGTGGGGGAGCCTAGGTCACTTCCTCTCAGCTTACCTGCTAAGACACAGAGGAGGGCTGTCTGTCAGATTTAACCTTATGGTTGGCTTCCTATTAAATAGGGTTTGGATGCTGAAAAGCAGCAACTGTTTTTTACAATGCAAAAACAAATGTCTTCATGAGAGTATTTAAATGTATATGTTGGGAGCAGAATATTATGAGAGTATTTAAATGTATGTGTTTGGATATAAAATATTATGCATATATTTATTGCTATTTTAACTCGTCTCAAGTCCATGTCTCTTTAGGATTAAAGTAAGTGTTTAGATTGGTTTGTGCATTTCATATCATGTTCTACAGACTCCAAGGTTTCCCAATGAAGTGGCTAGAAAATGACCCAAAACCTTCCAGGGAATGTTGAAGGACAGCTAGGTCTCTGCTTCCCCACCACCACCCCCTACAACTTTAGTGTGTGAAGGTGTGCTCTTAGTTGTTTCATCAGACTTTATTTTTAAAAAGTGTTTAATGCCAAATCTTTGAATATCACTGTAATAGATTCTTGCCTCTCAAGGACTTAAAGTATCAGCATCCCCTGGGAACTTATTAGAACTGCAATCTTGTCCCTTCCAAATCAGGATCTGCCTTTCATCAAGATTACTGGATGACTGATCACAAATTATAACCTTAAAAATGACTGGGAACAGTGGCTCACACCTGTAATTCTGGCATTTTGGGAGGCCAAGGCAGGTGGATCACCTGAGGTCAGAAGTTCGAGACCAGGCTTGTCAACATGGTAAAACCCTGTATCTACTAAAATGTAGCCAGGTGTAGTGGTACACGCTTGTAGTCACAGCTATTCAGGAGGCTGAGGCAGGAGAATCTTGAGCCTGGGAGGTGGAGGTTGCAGTGAGCCAAGATTGCATCACTGCACTCCAGCCTGAGCGACAGAGTAAGACTTTAAAAAAAAAAAAAAGAAAACGGAAAAAGAAAAAGAAAGAGCATTGTACTAGATGATCTCTAAAGTCACTTTCAGCTATTGTGATTTTATATATACATATGCACAATATATATTTTTCCTTCCCTTATTTTGTATACTTCTCCAGCACACTTGGTTCCGAAAAGAAACTCATCAAAGTTATACAACATAAAGAGATTTTTTGGTAGAATAAAGATAAGGATGTTTGAATTGAATTAGGTTCCAACTTTTATTTCTAGTAATAATAATTAAGGTAGATGAAAGTTATCAGGCCTTGCTTAGTTACAGATTTACAGGTTAAACTTTAATTGCTCCTATGAGAAAAGTATATATGTCCAAATACTCTACAATTAGTTGGGGGGGGAAAAAGGAAAAGAAAATCTTCCAAAGGAGACTGGGAGAGTGAAAGAGAAGCATGTTAAATATCAATGATGATAAAATCAAGAGAAAATGATCACTCTTACATTTGTTGAATGTTCTAGCATTTACCAAGCATTTGAATATTCAACAACTCATTGAAATTATTATAACAATTCAGAGACGAAGACACATAGGTATTTTACACAAATTTAAATAGGGCCTGAACCAGTAGTCTATCATAACCAAGACTGGCATATTTAGCTAGCCTGCAGTCAATGATTTTTATTTCATGTTAAAGCCATATTGGTGTTATTTCACGTTAAAGCCATAAAGTTGCCAGGCATGGTGGCAACCTCCCAGCACTTTGGAAGGCTGAAGTGAGAGGATCTCTTGAGCTCAGGAGTTTGAGACCAACCTGGGCAACATAGTGAGACCTCATCTCTACAAAAAAAGTCAAAAAATTAGTTGGGTGCAGTGGTGCACATTTGTAGTCCCAGCCAGTTGGGAGATTGAGGCAGGAGGATTGCTTGAGCCTGGAGGTCTAGGCTGAAGTAAGCTGTGATCCCAATACTGCACTCCAGCCCGGGTGACAATGTGAGACCTTATCTCAAGGAGAAAAACAAAACAAAACCCCAAAAACCTCAAATTAATCTAAACACAAATAGGCAACAGAGAAGGATGCTTTGCCTATGTTCACCATATCTGAGGTTGACATTTTTCCAGTGGCAGAAATGTCTCTTTTGGTTTCCATTTTTCTTATGAGTTTTCTACTCATTTTCTTTTCTCCTTCCCCCTTTTCCTCACCAGCTTCTTCCTCCTTCTCTTGAGGCCAGGCTCTGCTCATTTGCAATCATGGTTCTGGGCTGCAGCTTCCTCCCCCATCCTCCCTTGCCTCACTTCCTATGGTCACCTGCCTCCGTGTCATCCTGGCTGGGACGCTGTGTGGCTCAGCTGTCTGTCTCTACCTCCTCCTCTCCACCTGGCCCCACCACTGCTCCGCCAGGCCTCCCTCGTATGCCCAATGTCGTTATGGCAACCGACAGTCAGTGGGCCTGGGAGACACCGCACTGAGCCAGAACTGGCAGGAAGAGACACAGAGCAGCATCTGCGGGGGCTGATAAGGCCAAAGTGTTGGGTTGGCCCCTCCTGGAAAGAAGGAGAGAAGGGGAACAGTGAGATCACATTGACGGTGATAGACACCAGGCATGACTCCTAACCTGCTGGAATGACTGGAAGACTGCACATGGGCCCTCGTTGAGTTAAATGTGACTTTCTACTTCGTTTGCCCAAATCCAGCTTTTTGAATCAACACCTCTGTCTCCAATCTTAATCCCACAACCATTAGAAGGGAGAGAAAAATAAAAATGATTCTAAGCTCTGTGTAGAAAAGTGCAGAAAAAATAGTCTGCAACATATGACTCTTACTCTTATCTTTATCCATAATATTAGCTCTGATAATTGTGGAGAGGGGGTAAACGATAATTTTACATTTTAGAATCCACATGCTAGGATTTAACAAGAGTGTTCTTCTTTGCAGCACACCAAAACAACCATTAAAGGTGGTTGCCTCATATTTCCAAAATATCTCCAGGTCCCAAACATGATGAAGGCATTAAGAAGAACATGTCTCTGGCCATCACTCAAGATCTGTTGAGGGCAATTAGAAATGGGGATATGAGAACTCTACTTCTCAGGCTGTGGTTTCATTACAATGAAACAGGATGTCCCACGATGCCTAAAGGATATTCAATACTTTAGTGTACTGAAATGAGAAAGCTAGAATGGAGACATGTTACTAGTTTGTCTCTCAGTCTACAGATGAGAAGGATAAGGCTCAGAAAATGGAAGGGTCTAGCTCTGGGCCCCCCAGTTTGTGAGCTGCAGAGCAGACCCTTGTGTTGGTGGTAACACTCTGTCATCTTTCCAGTAAACCAGAATTCAGCTAAGAAAGATAAAACCAACTAAAAATAGAGTCTTTTGGACCTCAATGCTTGGGGAAATTGTGTGCATGCCCTGGAGGGTTGCATTCTCTTCTCATGGGCCCTTTACACCATGTGGCTCTGCAGTAAATAACTAATATCCAGTCATAATACCACAAATGCAGTTTCACTGGGCTTGAATTCTTAGACTCAGTTTATACACTCATCAAGGAAGACTTAATAACATTTCTCAAACAAAGCAGAATTAAAAGTTATAAAATTTAACATCAACAAAATAATAAAATGAAGACTAAGGGGAAAGGAACAGATACATGTAAATATGCTAAATTCTTCATTTTAATTAAAGAAAATCAGCAAACACTGATCAAACAAATCAAACACTGATCAGCAAACCCTGAAAATCAGCAAGAACAGATCAAGTGACACTTGTGTAGATATATTATTTAAAATTTATAATGTTAGCCATCAGGAAAAAAAAAAAATCAAACCATGGAAAAATCTTGAAATTGTTTAGCATTTGGAGGAGGTGAAGGAGGGCTTAATTTTTTGTTTTAGACAATTTTGTATGGTTTGAATTTTTAAACACATGTATGTACTCCTCTAAGACTAAAACTGATACAGTAATAGAAATTTGGTTAAATAAATTATGGTTCAATTATAAAATGGAACATTTGACCCCCATTGGGAAGAATAGAGTTAATCTGTTTATTCTGACACAGAAGTATGCTTAAGACTGAAGGATAAGAGAAGAAATGAAGAAATTAAGTTATGGAATCACATATAGAGCATTACCTTTATAAAAATATACTCCGGTCTCTGTGTGTGTATGTGTGTGTGTGTGTGTGTGTGTGTGTGTGTGTGTGTACACACATGCTTAGATATGTTCCTATATTATGAAAAGAGGTATGGAAAGAGGCACACCAGACTCAGAGTTAAGGGGATAGAAACTGAGATAGAGAACTATTTTTAAAGAAACTACCATACTATTTGAATATTTAAAAAATAAGCATGTTATTTTAAATTCAGTACTTTATTTTAAAATATTACAACCAAAATTGTAAAACTAAATGAGAGTCAGAAAAAATGTAGCTTCTCTTGATGAACTGCTTCACAAATATTATGTTTCTTAATACTTATGCTTAAATAAATTTAGCACAAATTTATTTAAGTACAATACTACAAGATGATAAAAAGCTCCCTAAATTATTTATTTGAATGTATTTCTGGCTTTTTGGAAGGGGAGATAAAGTAGGAAAATAAATGTATTAAGAAAAAATACAGAGCAGTAGAATTACACTTGAAAATAAACAGTATAATGAAGATGGCTTTTGGAAATTAATGGATTTAGAAATGTAATTATTTTGAATTGAATTTTTGCTACAAATAGGTATAATTCCTCTAACCTAAACACTAAACTAGATAATTATAAGATGTTCTTCTTTCCCTTCCCCTAATAATCATGTTTACTGTTTTTGAAAGCATAGTGAATGAAGAGAAAGTCATCCTGAAAGCTGTTCAGATGACTACCTGTCTTCCATATTTATTAGTAGTTGGGCTAAATCCCAACTTGTTGTGTCCCCTCTTTCTTTTCCCAAACCAGCTTTGAATGTCAAAATCTTCATTTAATCAGCTCAATGGAGAAACAAAGACAAATAAACAATGAGCTGAAATTTCAGCTCTGAAGTTTCACTTTTTTTCCCCCTATTTTTGCTCAGAGTATGACAGAAAAAGCAACCTCAAGTACCCAAAAGATCTGTAGCTGAAGATTGGTAATTTTGGAGCAAATGAATAGAACATTTTATTAATAAAAATTAGGCAGTCTGCTGTACCCCTAACATTTTGCAATATTGACTTCATATATTTTTAAATTTGAAAAAATTAAGACATACAAAGTTTTCTAATTGAGGATGTATGGTATAGGTGGCAGTTCCTCTGAGAGCTATGGGACTTCTGGCATGCAGGATGTGCTCATTAGCAAATGTTTGCCTTGTTAGATTTATTATTTGCTTCCATTTGTATTTAAATATATTTCTGTTTATCTTTTGGATGGTGAAATATCATTGAAATTAAAAAGAAAACCACAATGTTCTGTATATGAAAGTAGGATATAACAAAATGTAATTTGCTATATTTCCCATGTCTAAATGTATTAATTCCTGTTTTAAAAAGAAAATAAAGGAGCAATTTATAGTTAAATTGTGCAAAATGAATCATGAAACAAATTCTCATTGAAGATGAAAAAGAAATTTCAGTTTTACTGCCAGTGTTTTCCTAAAACATTTCTTTTCCAAAATAAATTCTCAGAATGGAATAAAGATTTTAATTTATTTACTTTGAGGGTTATGAAAAGATAAATGGATTCAAAATTTATTTTCTTCTTTCCTGCTTTGTATAGACATAGTAAAGTTAAGGTCTATGCCTGATATCTCCTAAAATACTTGATTGTTTGCGCTTTATCTTTTTCTTCTGAATATGGTCTTTGTCTTTCCCAGTAGATAGATCAGCTGATTCTTTGGTATTATAGCTATGGGCTGCGTGTAGTTCTATACAAATTATCAGGTCACTGCAGGTTTCTGCAGATGTCTGGAATAATATCTAACCTTGATGGTTTGGTGGCCCCACCAGAAGATGTTAGCACTTTCTTCTGTTGACAATAGCAACAATATTTCCTAATCCATTTATTCCCTTACCTGGTATCCCCTGACCTACCCAAACACACTCCCCCAAAGCAGTCCAAGTGAGATGCATATACCTCCTGAATGGTGCATTCCCTAGGCTGGAAGCAGAGAGCACGTTCTGCTTCACTTTGAAAGTATTAGAAGATGACACTAGTCGTTATCTGCATCTGTGCATCACAGTGTCTTCCCAAAGTCTGTTAATAAAAAAAAAAAAAAAAAGTGGAAGAAGAAGGCAGTGTGGGTCCTAGATTTTAGTTTTAAAAGTCTATTTACGTGACCTCTCTTCCCATCCCAGAGTCACACCCGGCTTCTTTTTGTGATGAGCCTTTGGCTAGACCAATTTTTTTTTTTTTTTTTTTTTTTTACCTTTCTCACAGGGTTTCCTCTCATTTGAGTTGACTTCTCTTTAACACAAGAATATTTTGGAAAACCTTTTTGCCACTTGTAAATCAGGGAGTGTAAAATATGTTGATAAACATGAAGTAAAAACCTCTTGAGTTTCTAAAGATTTTTCTCAACTTTAAGCCAAAGTATTTGGAGCAGACAGGTTTATTTGGAGTACAGTTATCCCTGGGTGTCCCTGGGTGTCAGGGGGGATATTTTCCAGGACACCCCATCCCCATGACCCACAGATACCAAAATCCAAGTATCTGCAGATCCTTGATATATGCCATAACATTTGCATATAACCTATGAACATGCTTCCATATACTTCAAATCATCTCTAAATTACTTAAAATAGCTAATACTATGTAAATGATATGTAAAAAGGTGTTATACTCTATCGTTTTTTATTAGTATTATTTTTTATCATTGTATTGTTATATATTTTCTCCAAATATTTTTGATTGGTTGAATCCTTGGATGCAGAACCAGTGAATACTGAGTACCAACTGTATTAGGAGGATAGCGGATTTTTTGTTTCTCCTGTCTTACTCAAGCATTTTTTTCTAATATAAAATTAATACATGACCAATGTGCACAGTCTGAAAACAGAGATGTATATTGAAATGAAATGAAAACAGCAGTTGCTCTTTATCCATCCTAAAGGAAAGAATGTCTGTCAACATTTACCCATATTTTCATCGTCTCTTATCTATATGTTATTTATATCAAGCTTCTCAGTTATATATAATTTAGTTGAAATCATGGTATATGACAACTTTACAATGTCCCATTTTAAAATTTGACATGTCAAATTATTAAAAACGAGGTTATCGATTTATTTAAAAATACAAATAAAGAAAAATGCCTTTGGTAGGAACGTGAAAATATTTTTAAGGAAAAAATATTATGTGTAATGTTATCTTGTTATTTATCTTGTAATATTGTCTTGTAATATTATCTGTGCAACTGTTACGTTAGTATATTCTATTTCATTTTTGAATATATTTTCCTTTTAAGTAGGTAATATATCTTTCCTTGTATATTCTTTATTTTTGCTTTACATTATAGAATATTTTCATACTATTAAAGTTTTACATGAAAAATGTCTTCAAGACCGAGTGCAGTGGCTCATGCCTGTAATTTCAGCACTTTGGGAGGACAAGGAGGGCAGATCACCTGTGGTCAGGAGTTTGAGACCAGCCTGGCCAATATGGCAAAACCCTGTCTCTACTAAAAGTACAAAATTTAGCCAGGCATGGTAGCACTTGCCTGTAATCCCATCTATTCGGGAGACTAAGGGAGGGAAACAGCTTGAACCCAGGAGGCGGAGGTTACAGTGAGCCAAGGTGGTGTCATTGCACTACAGCCTGGGTGACATCAAAAAAAAAAAGTCTTCAAAATCATTTTTAATGGCTGTATCATAGTACACCATAAATTAGTAAAGTTTTTGGAACTTAATTTCTTAATAGTTGGTGGTGTTTGCTTGCAAGTAAATTTGCAGAGAATTTACTTTGTTTGTCGTTTAAAATGGGAATGGTTTAAGGGAGAAATGAATAAAGGGTACACCAGGTACCTAAGAATGCAGGGGGGAGCTCAGGGCCAGAGCCAGGTAGCCATGTGTGAAGGGAGGACAGCTGGAGCTAGTGCAGGGGGGACATTCAAGTTCATCCAGCACGGTGAACTGCTGCAGGACTCCAATCTGTCTTCCAAGAGCTCCTGTGCCAACAGGCCACAGAGATCTGAGTAAGCGTGCTCAGTATCTCTGCATCCATTTGTAAATGCTGTTTTGTAATCTACAAGATTCCATGGGAAAGCTGGAGAGACTGACTTGGTCTGTAACACTTTTGCAAGTTGTCATGCTATGAGAACGCTTAGATGAAAGCTACTCCAGTGTTTTCCAGAAACACTTCCGCGTGAGGTTACTCCAAGTTCAGGGCTGACTGTGGTGTGTTGTAAACCCAGAGGGTAAATTTGGTGGATTGAAGATTTCATCTTGGATGGTGAAATCAGACATGCAATAGTACATTTCTTTTTGCTGTAACTGTCCCTTCAAAATGTTTTAATATTGGCGGGGTGCGGTGGCTCATGCCTGTAATCCTGGCACTTTGGGAGGCTGAGGTGGGCAGGTCGCCTAAGGTCAGGAGTTCGAGACCAGCCTGGCCAACATTGTAAAACCCTGTCACTACTAAAATTACAAAAAAGGTTATTTGGGTGTGCCGAGGTCACGAAAGGAGATGAAAAGGAAGTGGAGGGCAATTGCAGAGCTGACCTAGAGGCAAAAAGTGCAGCTAGATAAGAATTTGAATAAGGATCTTTAATATGGGAAAATCCTCTCCAGGGAACTAGATCTCAATACTCATCAAAAGAGGTAGAGTAAGCAATCTCCCAGGGACATAATCTTCTTCCTTCAGGATGGCTAGCTACTGAGTAGGGAAAAGTACTCCTACCTGTGGCCAGCTGGTGGAAAGTACATAAAACCCCACATCAAACCTTCCATGGGAGTATAGAGAGTACACATCAAATGACTAACTCTATATTTACAGAAAAAAGTCTCTTCAAGGCTGCGCAACAGATAGTCAAAGGATGTGAAATATACCAGAAAAATAATCCGTTGGCACATCACAAAGTTCCTCTCGGGGAACAGTGAACCGGTCATTACCCAGGTGAGGATTGGCAAATGGACTTTACCCATATCCCTAAGTGTCAAGGATATCAATATCTGTTAGTATGTGTAGATACCTACACAAATTGGGTTGAGGTTTTCCCCTGTAGAACAGAAAAAGCCCAAGAAGTAATAAAAGTCATGATCAATGAAATAATCCCTAGATTTGGACTCCCTCATTGTTTTTAAAGTGATAACGACCCTGCCTTCAAAGCTGCAGTGACCCAAGGAATTTCCAAAGCATTAGGAATACAGTATCATCTCCACTGTGCCTGGAGGCCTCAGTCCTCAAGGAAAGTAGAGAAGATGAACGAAATTCTTAAGAGACACCGAAAGAAACTGACACAGGAAACCCACCCCCCCATGACCTTCTCTATTACCAATAGCACTGTTAAGGGCTCGAAACTCTCCTCAGAGAATAGGACTCAGCCCCTGTGAGATGCTTTATGGATGGCCCTCTCTTACTAATGATCTCATGTTAGACAAGGAAAGAGCAGATCTAATAAAAGATATAACCTCTTTGGCTAAGTACCAACAGGTTCTTAGGAACTTACCTGAAGGACACCCTAGGGAAAAGGGGAAAGAGTTGTTCTGACCTGGAGACCTAGTGCTTGTTAAGCCTCTCCCGTCAGACTCTCCCTCTCTAGGCCCATCTTGGAAAGGACCATTTTCGGTTTTTCTGTCTACCCCAACGGCAGTTAAGGTGGTGGGAACTGACTCCTGGATTCATCACACTCGGCTGAAGCCTTGGACACCTCCTGAGGAAAGTCACAGACCCTCCACTCCACAGCCTGAAGTTCCAGGAGACGACCCTTCATACAGCTGCAAGCCTTTAGAGGATCTATGTTTGCTCTTCTGATAAGATTCCCAGGAAAGTAACTACTGATAAGTCTAACTTATATCTCGGCATTAACAGGACTATCACTCTTCATTTGTTATCTGCAACTGTACTCTATGTGGTTGCCCCTATGGATTGGCCTAATAGCTCTCCTCCTCTCCTTCCTGGCGCACCGCACCCCCAACCATGACAATTTACACTGACTCTCAGGTGCAGAGTCTTCTCTTGCCAAGGCCGCGCCATACTCAAACTCCAGTGATTTCTTTCATAGTGGGGAGTGGTGGAATAATAGGAGGACTTGGTACTGACATTGGGGGAATTACTACCTCTACTCGGTTTTACTATAAGCTATCTCAGGAATTAAATGTTAACATGGAAGAGGAAGTTCACTCTGCAGAAGCAGCTTAACTCTTTAGCTGCCGTGGCTCTTCAACATAGAAGGGCCCTGGATCTCCTCACAGCAGAGAAAGGAGGAACCTGTCTCGTTTTAGGATAAGAATGCTGCTACTTTGTAAACCAATTGGGTATTGTCTTAAACAAAGTTAAAGAACTCAGGGATCAATCGAACGCAGGGCTGAAAACCTTTAAGAAACAGGATGATGGAGCTTGTTTAACAACTGGCTGTCCTGGCTCTACCCTCTTCTAGGCCGGTTTACAACCATTCTATTATTGCTTGCCTTTGGGCCTCTCATGTTTAACCTTCTTGTCAAATTCGTTTCTTCTAGAATTGAGGCCATAAGGCAACAAATGGTTCTGCAAATAGAACCCTGGATGTCCTTGGCTCATAAGCTCTATCGTGGACCTCTGGATCAACCTGCACCCTTGGAAGACTCCCCTATGGAGGAAACCTCAACTGCAGGACCCTTTCTATGCCCCAATTCAGCAGGAAGTAGTTAAAGAGTGATCGACACCTGTGTCCCAACAGCAGTTGGACTTTCCTGTTCAGAGGAAGGATTGAGGGACTCTTCCCCAGGTCTGTGAGGGGTGGGGGTTTCAAAGGCAGGAGTTTTCAGCTCCACCCCTTCATCTGGGAATGTAAAGTTCTTTGTCTGGGTTTCCCACTCACAGACTAGGTAGAGAAATCCAGGTGGGCTCCTTTGTCCTAAAAGCCCACCAAAAGCACTGGGAGAAGAGGGCTCTCTAACTCAGAGTTGTGGACCAAGTAGCCAATGCAGTATCAGAGTCAAGGATGAATCACTCCAGAGGAAGTTTGAAAGAACTCCTCTCATTGGACGAGAACATGAATGGGGAGGGAATAACTCAAGGCTTAAGATCCTGGGGCTTCCTCCCTATATGGATTCCTTCTCTGGATCCCCTCCCACAGCAGCATGGGAGGTGTCCCCCCCCGCCCCTCCTTTCTCTCTCTGCCTAGTAAATCGCTTTCCGCAAAACTCTTTGGGTCCACAATATTTATTGGAACGGCAAACTCACGATGCCTCCAGGGCCGCTTTCCCCATTCTTTGGGGTAACAGAGGCCAAGAGGCCAAGAACTTCTTTGAATTGGGGAGCTGGGGATGCCCCTCTGGTCCCCCTAGTTACACTACCTCTGGGCTCCTAGAGGCAGTGGGCCCTTCTGGTTATGGTTCTTTCGATAGTAACCACAAATGGAAAATGAATTTGAGAATAAAATAAAACTATTAAAAGTAAACCCCCTCTGCTTTTATTTGGGACTATACAGAGACAATTTCTAGCACAACTTATTTTAATGAACAGAATTACGCAAGCATTGCTCTGTTAAGGATGAGTAAAATTCAAGGACAAAAACATTTATTAGTTCTGTACACAGGTACAAATTTAAGGAATTTAGAGTAAACACCCTCCCAGCAAGTAAATTCACTGAAATATTAACAGGAAAATGGTTTTAAAATGTATACCAAATTGTTTTCTTAATTGATGCCTAAGTATATCAATTAAATAAAATAAAACTTGCTTTCAGATTTTTTTAATTTCCCAAATTAAAATGCAATGAGGCAGTGAAGAGTAGAACTGATACTTCAGGAAAATAAATTAATAAAATAAAGTCCAGCTGTCAAAATTTTTCTGTAATTTAGAGGAAAAGTGTAAGTATGACCCAGAAAATAGAGGAGACAGGAGAAAATACCTGGGAGAAAAACATATTTATAATAGAAATACATATTATTTACAGGGCACTTTAAAAAAAAGCAAAAATTATTAAGTCATTGATAAAAATTTTCTTAGTTGAAAACTTGACTTTTGGGATATACCAGAAGAAAAAAAAATAATGAAGGGATTAAACATAAATGTATTTGGGTGAAACATTTTAATTTATGATAATGTAAAAATGGCTGTAAGTAGCCAACAAGGAAAAAAGTTACTCAACAAAAGGAAGAAAATGTGAGGTTAGAATTAGACATCTCAGTTACAATAAATGCCACTAGACAGTAAGAGTCATGCTTGCAGTTTTCTGTGAAAAGAAATATTCTGAACCTAGAATTCTAGAATTCTGCCCTGAAACTCTCATGCCTGCATGAAAATAACAGGCACACAGCCTCAGTCATGACTTTACAAGGTAATGCATTTCTGCTAAGTGATTACAAGCTAAATGCTCAAAAACTAGTAATTAGCTTTCTCATACACCAGCAATAGCCAGTGTAAAACAATAAAAACAATAATAGAAAAAAAAGATATTTTTATTAGGCAGTCAAAGTATAAAACAAAATATCTAGGAATATAGTGAGAAGTATACACAATATGTCCTCTCTTCAGTAAATATTTAATGCTCACCAAGTTTCCAGTATTGAGAACATAAACTGAGTGACACAAAAGAAAATTTGAGTAAACAAACACAGTGACCCTAAATGGGAAAATCAACACTGAAAAATAGCAGTTCTCCCTCAAATCTATCAGTCTGTTTATCTGTCTGTCTATATCTATATCTCTCTATCTGTTAAACTCAGAACTGATTATTTTAGAGTTGAGAAAGAGATTTGGAGAGATATTTATGTATAAGAATAAGTGAGACTATAATAGGGAAATATTTTGAAAAAAAAGACTAATTTTGGAAGGAGAGAACAGAATAATTTTTTAAGTGACAGAACCTTTATAATTAAAATATTCTAGTGCTGGTTAAAGAACCATAGGATACAATAAAGTTCAGAACAGTATGTGTGCATGTGTTGGTATTGTTTCAGTATTTGATTCAAGTGTCCTTTCAGATTACCGAAGACAAATATATTATTCATATTAATGATGTTAAAGTTTGACTACTTGGTTTAGAAAAATGATATCAAAATGGCCAAAAAACATTGGTGAATATTTCTTTAATCCCTCAGGAGAGAATTTTTTAACAAACCCATAAAGTTGAAAGTCATAAAGGAAAAGACCAATGGAGTAAACATCTGTGATGGTGACATCCAAGCATCCAATGAGTGCCAACCCCCTCTTTCCATAGTATAGAATTATTGCTGGGAAGCAGAGATCCAACCAGCTACCTTTCTAAAATCTTGCATCTACATGAGGCCAAATGAGTATTGCCAGGGCCACGATGATTATGAGGTGTTTGCCGACTGGATGACAGACATCCGGCCCTAGCGATGCCACGACATGAAAAGACCTAGGCCATAAATTACGGCATGCAAGAATGCTGCCCACTGACCAGGAAATTGTGACATGCCACACAATGGAATTCAATTCAGCAACATAATAGTATGACTATTTACCGTGTGGTTATTCGTGTTGCTAGGTCATTATAAGTATGCATCAATGCAAAAAGCAAATTGATATATCTATACCCAAACAATAATGAGCCTTTTACGTAGAAACTCCTAGTCTCCTAGTCTCCTAGTCTAGAAGGAAAGATTAAGACAGAACGCAAAGTACTGCCCAAATCTATTTACCGCAAATGATTTTATTTCAAAATACACTCTTACTGTCTTATAGGCAAAGGCCAATTGTTAGACCCTGAAAAGGGGGCCAAAGTGAAGGTCTGTGTTCTCTCTGTGACCGAGTTAGCTTCAAACTCACTCACACATCTGGCAAATGGAGAGGCTAAACCTGTAAGGTTGATGTCAGGACCAGAAATAATGTTTATGAAATAACTGACACATGGTAGACAAGATACAAAGGCAGATAAAATTATTGTCTTTATTATTAGCATTTGTGTTATGACAGCACTTTCTTGCTAGTGGCTTTAAAAATACTTTTGAAAGAGAGGGTATATGCACAAGTCATCCTTTCTTAAGTTGGCTTTGGAGAAGGAAGAATATTAATAAAATGGATAACAGTGATTTTTGGTTGAGCCTTATTTATTTATTTTCTTAGATCTGTTTGAACAAGTCAGTTGTCTTGTGGTTCACTCTACTTCATGATGGAGGAAGAAGCAGACATTTCTTTTCAAAGGTGTAGCTATGTTGCATAGTGGTTTGACTCACACCTATAGCTCAGAAAAGGACAATACTAGAAAGAGTGGGATTGGGAATGGATGCTAACAGGCAAACAACTAAAATCAGGGTCAAGGTCACTTCTTGCTATAAAATTATCTCATTGTTACTCTCTTTAACAAATGTTTTTATGTTCACTCCCTTCAAACAGCTGTGATCATTATTCTGGCAACACTCAGTTCCACTTCAACATAAGTGGACACACCAGATTGTGGCCATTTTTGGAATAACCCTGCACACACCAACTCCTCTTTCGTTATTCTTTGTCTTTGTGACTGCGCTAGCCAGTCACCTAGTCCTCACAACAGAAAATTTGGGAGACAACCTTGATTCCTTTTATTTCAGCACACACACACACACACACACACACACACACACAACAGAGTAAATCACCTAGGTCCTAGAGTAAATCACCTAAGTCATCATGCTGCAGTCTCCGCATGACCACTGCCAATCTCCAACTCAAGTCCACTCTCATCTCTGTCCTAGATAACTCTTCTTCCTCCCAGGCTGTCCTCACTCCAGTCCACTCTCCATACTTCAGCCAGAGTATTCTTTTGAAAATACAACTCTAATCATATCATTTCCCTGTCTAAACTATGAATTGGTTTTCCATGTCCAGCGTTGAAAAATCTCACCGTACTCAAAACCTTGCTGGCTTACCTCTCTGACTCACCCTTCACCATCCCCTCTTACACTGGGCCCTATCCTTATTTAAGTATTTCCTATCACTTGAAGATGTTGGCTCCCCTTCGCCTCTGGGCCTTTCCATATGCTGTTACCCCCACCTGGAACACACTATTGCAGTGGTCACAGGTTGGCACTTGGGTCACAGACTTCAATACAGATGTGTTTTAGGTTATTTTAGCTGTAACACCAAGAAACACACATTTAGACTCAACCCAAGTAAACATGCTTATTTTCTTGCCAGCTCCCCTCACCCCATAAAGAGGCACTCCCTGGAGTCAGAAGACATGGCCAGAAGAAGAGGCTCTGTGCTTCCCTTCCTGCCCTCATCTGATGTAGCTGTCCTTGCTATTGGTCCCCATCAAGGTGTGCCCAAGAGCCTCACCTGTCTCATTCAGCCTCATTCATTAATCATAGGCATCCATAATTCAAACCAACACTTACAATGTTATACCAAACATTTATTTTTTTAGCTCCATAAGTTTGGGCTAATGCATCCAACCATCCCACAACCATCTAAAAAGAGTCTTAGCACATGGTTAATAAGAGTTAAGGAAGCCAGGTTCCAGAAGGAATTTCTCTGGATTCCCTCTGATTCAGCATTCTTCATTCCTCCATTCTTGACCTGGATATGCCTTACACACCCCTGGGCTCTTAGTTTTAAAGAGCCTGGAAGATTCCCCTGACCCCCCAACTGTGGTCGTGTTAGGTTCCCCCATCAAGGATTGCAAAATCCCTTTTGTTTCCCCATAATGTTCTCTGCTAATATTCTGTTTCTTGACTGTGCTCTGAGCTTCCAAAAGGCAAAGAGTGTATTTGTCAAGGTCCCCCCCTGTATCTACAGAGCCTGGCATGTGGTGACTGCACAATAAATATTGCTGAACAAATAAATAAAATAAGTCATGGCAAGAATAGAGATTACATTAAAAGTTTATCTCCCCTTTTCCCTTTATCCCCAGGAGACCCCATCCTCCAGAATTCAAAGAAGAAAGTTGAACCCTTCTCACATGAAGCCTATCTGAAAAGCTGCTTTTAGAAACTCCAGTGCACACTCACACACCATTATATGTTATTTCAGGCTGGTGTAATAATAAAACTGTCAATCCTATGAATAAGAACTGTTTCTTTACTTGGATTCTTGCTCATGTTCGTGTATATTTATGTATTACTAGAAAAGCAGCATTCTTAAGATTTCTTAGATTGTTTTGATAAGATATGACTCTACTTTTCCCAGCCTTTCTTATTATAAGAATCTTTAACAAGCTCTTTAAACAGTTCACACATGCTACCTTACATTTTTATGTGATGTAAAGTATAGTGAAAATTTTTTAAAAAGATTTTCTTAATATAATGTTAAATAATAAAATTATTTCTTGTCTAATGATATTTGTGCAAGCAGACGAGTACTTTATGCATGGAAAACACCATTTCTTTAGTTTTGTTGAGGAATAATTATCAACTATTATTATTTATAAGACTAGGCTTTTCTTTTTAAAAAATATATCTTTAATTTAAAATACTTCTGTATTTAAGAGTGTTAACTACAAGAGCATTTTCTATTGTTATTGTTAGCAAAAAAACATTGTGATTTTTGCTAGTCTAACAATTTATTTAATGCCTAAATTCACTTGACCTTAAAAAAGAGTTTCAAACATTCAGTGAAGATGTATGGCTCTACAGAGGGCAAAAGTCTTGTGTATAAGACCACAGGGAGCAGCTGGCTCCCTCAGTGACCATGTCTGTCAGTCTTGGGACCACCTCTCCTTATTGATCTTAGCTAGAAAACAGGCAAAAGGTAGCAGCTTCTAGAGGCCAGTGCAGGCTGCTTACAAACAGGGTGATTCTGGGGGAAAACAGACATGGGGTGCTTTCCATTGCCACTGAAAAATGTAAAAGACATAGAAAAGCATGGAGACAATGAAGAAAAAATACAGAAAATTTCAAACAACTGGCTCAGTCTTAAGCTTTTTTCCCTGCCCACCCCACCCTGCCGTCTTTTCCATGCCCTTCTCGCTCTGCTCTGTTGTCAACCTTGAACTTCTATCTTGGAAGGAAAGTCCAAGGGGACAATGGAGCCTGCAGGCAAGTTCTGTATCACCCCATTTGCCTAGAGCATTTGGTTGCCCCAAGAGCATAGAGTTCCAGTGGACCCACAATGTATGGGAGTTCAGTGAGGCTCATGGTGAGTACAAGGAAAATGTGTTGTGTTTAGGACTAAGTGGAGGCGCTGACGGTCCCAAGAGACCATGCTTCCTATTCAAACAAGAAAGAAGGCAATAGCATTCTGAGAAACACAAACAACCAAGGGACCTTAAAGTATCCTTTCTCACTCCTGTTCCTTCCTTGTAATAACCAACCAATTACATGGAAAATGATGACATCGAAGGAAAGGGAAAAATAGGGAAACCTACAGATCTCTTTCCTTTCTGTTTTTCCTCACACATCAATAAACCACAAGCAGACAGTGCTAGTAAAACGTGCAAATATACAGAAATAAAAAAGAGTTGAGTCAGTGTCGCATGGTGTTCCCACTGTTCTGGTGAGAATGAAATACATATGCACGTGCAGGGTACAGAACATGAATTTATGAATTGTGTCATTTTGGTGATTTGGCAGAAGAGTTATATGTTCTTACATTTGCTTCTAAAACTTGCATTGTATGATGGCACAATTCATGTTCATAACAAAAACTTTTAATTTTTCTTTAGAACTACATTAAATAGCAAATAAATAACAGCATGGCAAGTCAAGAGAAATAATGGAAGAAAGAAAAGGCTTCATATTATATACCTTTAATGGCACATTTTCTGTTTTTTTTTTTTTCTTTTTTTGAGCAAGAGTCGTGCATTTTTATTTGCACTGAGTCCTGCAATCATGTAGCTCGCCCTGCTTGCCAGGAAAGAGGAAGAGCCAGAGCTTCACTGTGGCAGGCCCAGAAGCGGGCTCCAGCTCTCTCGGTTTGCTATGGCTTCAGCTTTCCTGAAGTGACCTTTTTTTTCTGTCTCCTTCCCGTGTGGCTGTGACTTCTCAGCAGCTCCTGATCTCCCTGCCTCTTGGCTTGGAGGGACCACACTTACACTGATGCTAGAGCACACCCTTTATTCCTGGGTCCAGTTGTTGACTTAGCAACTTCAAAGGGACACAGAGATCTCTGGACATTTTCTGTTCATTCATTTATTCATTAAGCATACATTCACAGCTTATAATATGCCAAGCACTGTCTTATGTCAACTAATATGAACTGAATTGTGGCACTTCAAAATTCACATATTGAAGCCCTAACCCCAGTATGATGGTATTTGGAGATGGGGCCTTTGGGAAGTGATGAGGCTTAAGTGAGGTCATGAGAGCAGGGTCCTAGGGGATAATTAGTACTATTCTAGGTACTGGGGGTAGAACACTACATTATCATTCCAAAAGAGGTCCCTACCTTCTG
This sequence comes from Ateles fusciceps, assembly GCA_036589455.1. Taxonomy (NCBI): domain Eukaryota; kingdom Metazoa; phylum Chordata; class Mammalia; order Primates; family Atelidae; genus Ateles; species Ateles fusciceps. Next base: position 8,663,670 of record JAZHEH010003329.1, on the reverse strand, counting down.
AAACTAGATTATCCAAATCTTGGGAACTATAATATCAACTTCCATGAAAAACAAGGATTACATTTCCAGAGAGCTCTTGACAGCTGAGCCAAAAGGAAGAAAGCAGAGAACTGTGGGGAGTTCTCTTATAAGACAAGGCTGTTCTAAACTCATTTCTAATTTCATTTTTAAAAATGCTTAAAAGTACATAATACTTAGTACGGTGTAAGGTTTATTATTCACATGGCAGTGAAGACCAAGTGGTAAATCTGTGTTATACTTTAAAATATTTTGCTTTCGAGTATTTTCTGTAGATGCCTGGAATATTTTTATCACTCTTGCCAGCCTGGCAAACTCTTCCTTCTTTTAGAGTAAACTTGGGTCTCATTTATTCAATTCAGTGTTTCTGAATTCCCTTAGATAAAGCACCTTTTATTTAATCATACCAAAGTATCTATGCTTCCTTTATAGAAGTTATGACATTGTATTTTGTAGAATAAAAAAGAAACGCTTAAGACCTATATATCCTGTGCCTCATACCTAGGAGGTGTTTGGTAAATTAAGAGTAGAAAAGTAAACTTAATGAATGAGTTCACTCAGTGTTAACCTATGTACTGTATGGTTTCAAGTAAATTTCAAATATTGGGCATATAGAACCAACAAGTTGTTCCCAAGATTACTGCGCCTCTACTCCATAGGCACATCTAGTATTTCAGCATGAAAAAAATCAGTGGAAACAGTAGGGATTATATAGAGTTTTGAAAATATAATTTTAAATATATGAAAGTTAAGTTGGAAATACTGAAGCAAGATAATTCGAAAAGAAACTAGCATACTGTGTTTTACAAACAAAGCTTAAAATACCTAGCAATAAAAATCTAGGTTGCAAGCAATATATTATTGCATCATTTAAGCAAGGTTTGCAAATGAAAGCTTTAGACCAAAGTCAGCTTGCAAAGAGTTTAATTTTTCTCATTAGAGAAATTTCATTTGAATCTCCTTAGGTAGGACCTGCACTCCTCTGTTTAACCATGAACTCTACCATTCCCTATTGCCTTGAACACTGCCAGCCATGTTGCTGTCTGGTCCTTAAAAGCATTTGTATTGGCATCTAGTGCCTTACAAGTTCCTTTTGCCTTAAGGCAAAAACCTATCTCATTTTGCAGAGAATCCAGCGTAAGCCTGAAAATGCTAAGATAATGTTATAGCAAATAAAGTTAGAAAAAGTCTGAGGTTTAGTTTAGATCAAGATTTGCAAAGAGAGAATACACATACAAATTCTTTCCCTGTAATAAAACATAAGAAAGAAAAAAAATCTGGATGTTAAAAGCTATAATTCTTTGAACTCTTAATATATTAATAAGACCATAAGGCTTCATAATCAAAATTTCATCTGTAATACTATTTCTAAAATGAATTTGTCTCTCAAACCATAACTTTGCAATAGTGTCTTGCTTTGCTAGCTAAAGAGCCTGTGTGAAATAGGGGGAGCAAGAGGCCACATATACCCGGGGTGAACTCTGGGAATTTTTCTGGTCTAGACACCTCCTAAGAGAAGCATCTAATGATCAACAGAGCCACACCTACCAGAGTAGGAGCTGTGTGTTCCAAAAGGAGCCCCTATGGCTGCACACTATCCACACCACACTGTGCCAAGAGGCACAGGCCATCACTTCCAGCTAGCTCACTGCACCTGTAGCATTCTCTTTTTACACATGTAGACATTCATAGCATCGAAACTAATTTACTTGAATTGAACAGATAGGACTTATTCGCTGATCGAGACCAACTAGTGGGTCTTCTGTCCCCAGAGGCAGTACAATAGGCAATGCTTTTATGTGGGGTAGGAGAAATTCAGATGGGGCAACGAATAAAAATAACAGAGTGGTCAGGACTCTACCACATAATTTTCCTTTTTTTTTGCAAAAGGAGTCTTGCTCTCACTGTGTCACCCAGGCTGGAGTGCAGTGGTGTGATCTCGACTCACTGTAACCTCCGCCTCCAGGGTTTAAGGGATTCTTCTGCCTCAGCCTCAAGTAGCTGGGACTACAGGCACCCGCCACCATGCTGGCTAATTTTGGTATTTTTAGTAGAGACAGGGTTTCACCACGTTGGCCAGGCTGGTCTCAAACTCTTGACCTCAAGTGATCAGCCCTCCCTGGCCTCCCAAAGTGCTGGTATTATAGGCATGAGACACTGCGCTTGGCCTAATTATCCTTCTTAAGCAGGACACTGGGTATTATGCCAGAGGCCTAGAATGAATTGAAAAGAGTGACTCAGAAGTTCCTAAATTCGACACCATGCATGAAAAACTGGATATAATAATAATAGCAGTCCCTGTTTTTTTTATAGAGCACCAACAAAGGGTTAGGAACTATACTTGACATTTTTCAGACATTATTTTTTTCAAATTTCACAACAGTGCTATGAGATAGAGATTACTATCACTATTTTTATGGAAGAGGAAATGTCCACTAAGTAGCTGAGCAGAGATTTACACCCAGGTCTCTCTGGCATCACAGTTCACATACCATCAGCATCACTAGCCTGCCCCAATTATATGCAATTTTAAAACTGTGGCACTGCAAGTTAGGGAAGCAAACCATCCATCTCTGATTGTGACCCAAACACCAGAAAGACAAGAGGGATAAAAATAAAGAGAAAGAGGGAAGGTAGAATAGAGGGCAAGATAGGCATCTGGGAATAGCTTTCACAAAAATAGAAGTGCAATTAAATTGATGTCTTCCAAAATGGTCTGAACTCACACACCTACAGCCCTGGCTGCTCTGTTTTATCTCATTAAATGCCTGGTTATGGATGGGCAGGCCTGCCATCTGTTTAAATAATAGTTTTCTGTTCTCCGTGAACTGAGCTGCAGTGTCGAGGACAATTAAAGCGTCACTTCCACGGCCATCTCCCTCTCAGCGGGAACTCTGATATTGCAGGACCATCAGCCTCCACCACACTGGCATCTGCTCTCAGCTACAGTTTCACTGCTTTTCCACCTAACCTGCCCACCAGAGGAAAACCTGCCTGGCCAAGACATGGGATATATAGGTATGAATGCCCACTCAGAAAAGAACAGAAGACAGATTAGGAATAGTTCCAGCACCACCCTCCTTCTTGCCAATCCCAGAGTGAGTGATGGATGTGACTTTCTGTGAATCTAATGAGAAGCTATTTTCAAAATTCAAGTTTAAATACATGGACAACAAATGGGGTTTGTTTTGAAAGTGACATGCTTAGAACTGGAACTGGTAGAAAAGCCAAGTGGCTGCACTTCTGACAGAGGAAAGAGATCTCAGGTATAAACCAGGAGACTGAGGTTAGAGTTTAATTGACCTGTTTGATGTGTAGCTAAAACTGATTTTAACTCTAACAGTTTTTCTTCAGATTCTATATCTATTGGATAACCCATAATTTATTGTCCAGACGAGGACATTTTCAGAGCTAAAATAAGGTGATGTTGAAAATTATGTAAGAACACAAGCATGGGCAAACTACCCACATTGCTTTCCCAGCCAGCTGAATCAGAGGATGGAGTATATATTTATTAGTCAGGGTTCTCCAGAGAAACAGACCCAATAGAATACACAGAGATGTGCAAGAGGGGATTTATTATGCGAATTGGCTCATGAGATCATGGAGGCTGAGAAAGTTCCAGGATAGGCCCTCTGCTCACTGGAGGACCAGGAAGGCTGATGAGATAATTCAGCCCAAGTCTGAAGGCCCGAGGGACCAGGGAAGTGAGTTGACGGTGAAATTCTCAGTCCAAGGCCAAAAGCCTGAGAAATTGGGCTGCAGTCCTGAAGTCTGCAGGCTGAAGAACCTGGAGCTCTGATGTCTGAGGGCAGGAGAACATGGATTTCAGCTGCAGATGTGAAGCAGAGAATATGCCCTTTCTCCACCTTTTGTTTTATTTGAGACTTGAAGGGATTGGATGATTCCTACTCATGTTGGTGAGGGTGATCTTCTTTACTTAGTCTACTGATAGAAATGCTCATCTATTTCAGAAACACTCTCACAAACACACCCAGAAATAATGTTTCTCCAGCTATCTGGGCATCTCTTAACTCAGTCCAGTTGATGCATAAAATCTACTCTCACAGTATATATGGCAATATCACCCAAGATTTCATATTTACTATTTCCTGGTGCATTGCAATAGTCTCAATTACTTTTACATAATTCCTCACAATGATCTGACCCCTAATATTGCCTGCTTCAGCCCAGAACTTTTCCCAAGAAATAAATCTAGCTCCATTCAATTCAAGAATCAAGCAAAGAAGCACTGGAAATTGAAAGAATTGTTCTTGAACCTGTTTGCTTGAGAATTGGCACCCACACCTCATAGGTTAGTGTGTGTGATGTGTATATGTGTAGGTGTGTGTGTATGTATGATATGTATGTAGGTACGATACATACATACATATTTATACATATATGGTTTGTAAGGTGTCCCTTTTTACAAAGTTTGCCATATTTCTAATTTATAGGACACTTCCAACATATTTAGGTTGTTCAGCAATTCTTCAGTAAATTATACAATGGTGGTTTTTGTCACTTGTTTAGGATTAAAGTTGTGCTTGGATTTAGTGTGGATATCTTTACTTCTGCCATGACTATGTACCTAATATATTCTACAAAAGATCTCTATGATCTATAAAAGAAATCCCAATGTCCCACATTAAGCACGTACCATCTCACACCCCAGGAAGCTCACTGTGAATAAGAGCCAATGAAAAAAGGAATTGAAGGAGAAGAGATGACAACATCATAAGCATGAACATTACAAACAGGGATACCCTGACAGCATCTAGTTCCGACTGCTAAGTATTAATTGAGTCCTGCAATTCTCTGGGTGTCTGTGCAAGTTATTCCCAGAGAAGAAACTGTATTGCTCAGCTAGAGCTGTGCTGCAGCCAGTGAGAGCTAATGAGAAGAATTAGGAGAAGAACTCAAGGAGGAACAGCAATTGCCCCAAGTAAGGTCTTTGTAGGGTCTCCAGGAAAGAGAAGGCTGTTGTTCTCTTGTACAGGTGAAAGCCTGTTTCTGCTGGCATAGAGGATACAGGCAAATCTGGAAGTTTCAATTTTTTTTTTTCAGGCTCATCCAACCAAGTGCCCTCATCTTAGGTCTTGGAGATCTACTCTTTTCCTCCCAAGCCTGATTTTGGCACAGGCAATGTATTAAGGAGGTATATTCAGTCCCCTTCTTGTTCTCCTCCCCCTTGTACTCAAATTCTCAGCCTGATTTCCAGCAGAATCTGCTTTGCAGTTGCAAAAATTAAGATCTCTTAAAATGCTGCCCTATATGCCTTCTGATTTGACACCATGCTTTGGTTTGATTGTTGGCTACTTTGAACCACTCTATTTACATAATTTTAATGCTTTAAAAGCAATTAATGGAGGCCAGCCAGCTCTACAATCCTTGTCATTATCTCTGCTCCAGTGTTATTCAGATACATTGGCCAGGGCTTTATTCCTTAACTGTAGTTTTCCCCTTTCCACCACCAGAGAGTAAGGAATTTTGTTGCTACTGCAGGCCAGGAGTGTCACCATTAGACCTACACTGGCAATAAGGCCAGTATCGCCATCTCACTGGGAAGAGATTCTAATCTAGAATCCCATTCTGAGTACCTGCTTTGTGAGGCCACTCTCAAAACCAACTATCTTAGTATGGATTCCCCAGAAAGCAGAGTTGGAGCCAGGGAATTGCGTACAGGTAGTTTATTTTAGAAATGATCTCAGCGAGCAGGTGAGGGAGATGGAGAGAGCGAGATGCAGATGTGGTCCAAGACAATGCAAAGGGTTGGTCACCCTGAGAGTAACTAGGGCTCCCCTCCCTCAGGATCCTCAAGAAGCTTTGCCGAACGTGCCTCAGAATTGCCCACCTGAGCCATGGAAGAGGACCGTATTCATCCACTGCTCTCACCACTGGTCAAGAGCATTGACTCTCTTACAAATCCATGCTACTGATGCATGCGTGTCTGGGTAGTTTTCCACAAGCATCTCATGCAGTGAGCAAAAATCCCAGAAAAAAACTGAGAGATTTGTGATTCAGTGGAGACCAGGTGCTGTCAAGTTACACCTGCTTGAAGCTGGTTGCCATAGCAATGGTTGCAGAAGGCGTGGACTGTAAGAATGTAAAGCGGGACACAACAGGTGTCCAGTGCAGATGGTGACCCCACTTTAAAAAGTTTTGTAAGACTCTCTGGGCCAGGGACAAAGGAGAGAAAAAAATGGGAAGGAATTCTACAGATATTTTATAGAGTAGGTTTTGGTTTTATATATAAACCTATTAGCCATTACTAAAACTATTTTGCTGTGTTTTGCTAAAGTGAGACTTATATTATTCCTCAATAAGTGTTTCACATAGAAACAACTAAACCAGAATTTAAAAATAATGAAATATTACTAATCTCCTGCAAACTGAGTCTATCTGTAGTCAAATTAAAAGACACTCTATTTCTTCATGGCACTAAATTGGAAAAAGATGAGAGAAATCCTAGGTTTACTTTGTTTGGAATGTGTTTGAGTCATTGAAACAATATCAGCCTTTTTATTATATGAAATAATACTGATTTTTCTTCCTAGTCAGGGTCCATTTTCTCCTTTCTAGGCCTGAGGGTGGCCATCTGCTTCATTCATGCTGCTGTCTAGCATTTCACACAATCTAGCATAAATTCTCTGGATTCCAAAACCGTGAAGGTGATAACTTTGTACAACGCTAAAGGGAATTACATATTTGTAAATGCAGAATGAATTTTATGTGGTGATATTTCTTGGGATTATTACATCATGTTATTAAGTGAATTAATGCATGCAGAGTATTTAGAGCACAAAATAGGAGCTCAGTGAATGTTAGTTTTGTCAGGATTGTCATCATCAGCATCATCATCATCACATGAAGGCAGCGGGAGTTTATGGGTTAGACGACCTGGCTTTTAGTCCTGCCTTTATTATTTATTAGTCTTGTATCTTTGGTAAAGACATTCAACCTCTGTGAGACTCTTAGCTTTAGGAAGGAGTAATAAATTCAGTTTCACAGCACTGTTATGAGGGTTAAATAACAAAAATGATTTGTGAATTTCAAAGCACTATACCAGGACAGGCAACTCCAACACATTACTAGGTCTAACCAGCTCTCTCTCTGCGATGGGTACTGTCTGCTGAGGGTGGGGGCCAGATTCTGCAAAACCCCAAATAGCTCTAGTGTATGAAATGATGTTTTATTCATGTCACCCTCTTAACCCTTGATTTTCACCTGCAATATGTATTTCTTGGAATTACATTTACTTATTTGGCTCTTCCTCTAGACGGTGTAAGTATCCTTATCTTTATTTTCAGAATTCTTCCTTTACCATTGAAGCAAATAATAATAATTATCATTTACAATTAATTTTAAATAATCCAATAAATTAAAACAATTACAACTAGTTTCTTTTCCTACATCTTTATTCTTTTTTTTTTTTCTTTTGCACTTCCTAACATTCTGGAATTTCTTAATTCCAGAATGGGAATGCAGTCACTTATAATCAGGAAAAAATAATAAAAAGAAGTTTTAAAGGCCTATAGGTATTTCACTCATGTATGTAAACTTCTGACCAGAAATTTGGAGAGTGATTGTTATAAATCTTTGCAGATGAGACAAACAAACTATCATTTTTGAATGGCACGTGTCTACAGAACATCCAACAGGGACATATTTTATACAGGCTTTTATTTCTACAAAGACAAGAAATGACTTTTACAGTGAAATTACAAAAGACATTTGGTTTGTTTTCTCTATGCATCATATAACTACATCCTGCTGCTTACCACCCCATTGGTAGTCTTTCCCCCAAGTTTTGTTCAAATTTTTAGACTGAATTATTCAGGAAGAACTGTTATTATAAATTACTGAAATAAATGAACAACCAATATGACTTTGTAGAGACTGACCCTTTTGGGTTTCAACTGCCAACACAGGAAATATTACAAGATGGTAAATAACAGAAGACGAGAAGGCTCTAAGCCCCATTCTGAAAAATGGTATGCTTGTTATTGTCTATTGTGTGACCTTCATATGAGACAACAAAGTACTGACTGATCAATGGAAATCACATTAAGCAGAGATCCGGGCTCAAAATGAGATGAGTGAAGACAAGATGGAATCCTGGAAAATCTGACAAGGCCTATGATCCATCTGAGACACAGCAACAATTAATATGATATTCAGTACGTGGCTGGAAGTAATATTTCCATTCAAATCTTGTGGGATTAGCATTGCAATAAAACTATGAAATGATATTCTTCATCTATTCCTTATTGGTTATATATGGAATTCATTTAGTTACTCTTTTTGTTTTTTCTGGGTGACAGATTAAAAGAGGGTCTTGCTTTGTCACCCAGGCTGGAGTGCAGTGACACAATCATGGCTCACTGCAGCCTCAACCTCCCTGGACTCAAGCGAACCTCCCGCCTCAGCCTCCTGAGTAACTGAGACTACAGGTGCGTGCCACCACACTTGGCTAATTTTTTGTTTTGCATTTTTTGCACAGATGGGGTTTTTCCATGTTACCCAGGTTATAAGTCATTACTCTTCTGCCTTTACCACCAGACCTTTAAAATGAGAGAGTGGCAAAAACCATGAGTTTCAAATAACTGTAAGAAAATCCTTTGGAAAATGTAAATGTTTTTGATTGTCTTCAAAAAAGTACTTTAAAGGATATTCTTTATGATCTAATGATCACAGATTCTAGGGATACACCTTGGACAAGTAACAGTCTCAGTTTCCATCTCTATAAAATAAAGATACTAAAAATATGTATCTTATAGCATTTTGGTGAATATTGTATTAAATAAAATAATGGCAAATAATTAAAATGCTTAGTTATTGTTATTATTTACTGGGTCAACAGTGTGTGTTCATTGACCATTTCCAAGGACTGTGATATAAGCCAGGGATAAAAAGCCAAATAAGGGCCAACTCCTGTCTTTAAAAGGTTTGCTGCCTAATACAACTAAAACATGGAGTTATGCTGTGGACATGCTTGCTGTAGTTCTGAGTTATAGCCGTGTATGTGGCTATGTGTGTGTGTTCACAAATTTATTTGTGCATTTCAGGGATACTACAGGTTGAAGTGTAGAAACCAGAATCCTTTAGGAAAATTAGTTTCTCCCAACTTTCTTGTCAGTTGCCGTCTGAGAACTGGACCTTTCCAGTGGAGCAGCACTTTCATATTTCAGAACTTCTTTGCCGCTGGGTCAGAGATTACAAACCCCCTCCTGGGTTTCTTCCCAACTCATCTTCTACCCTTTAAACAATGACCTTTTCTACGCTGTCATCTCACATAGGATTCCTTTGGAAGAATTAAAACAAACCCTGACAAAGCAAATGATTATTTCAGTATCCTAAGATAAAGTGTTTACTGAACACCTCCTCCTGGATTGAAGTGGGCTTGACCTTAAGCAACCTGAAAATTTGCTGGAAGAAAATAAGTACATTCCACCAAGGATCTGTGAAATAGCAATTACTGTGAATACTAATCAAGGTGCTACTATACTGATTCTAGTAGATAGTGTCAAATGACTAAGACAGATCGTATGCAAGGGTGTGTAGGTGGGTGGAGGGCGGGTGCGAAGAATTAATTGGGAAGTTAGCAAATGGCAGTTACAGGAGAAGAAAAGAGCGATACTATGCTTGAGTTAATTCTGCAACCTTCAGGTATCCCTGGTATTTTCTTCCGAGGATAATTTGAGAGGAGAACCAAATCAAGAACCTCTTCAAAGGATCAAATACCACCACAGTGTGTTAATGCCTGTAAGAAAGATTACTACTGTGTAGATTAAATGCAAGCAGAAAAAATATACCTGTAACTATTTTTAGTGGCTTCATGATTTCACTTATTTCAGTAACCATTATTCATGTATAATCTTGCAAGGAAAATGAACATGGCCTCCAGTAAGAAATAGAGCTCAGTTGTAACAGTGTCTCTTGTGACTTGTAGTTAAAAAATCAGATACACACACTATCATGGTTGAATAAAATGGAAGAATTATTGCATTAAAATTAAAGAGTTAAATATCTAGCTATGCAGACAAATAAAGCTGCTATAAGAATTTTTCTGTATAAACGCAGAAGTATATAGCTCATTTCAGTGCCATGTTCTATTCTTAGAGTTAAAGCTGTTACAGAGTTGGAAATTAAGGGAAGGAGGGGAAGAGGTGCTCAGAAAAAGTTTCAAGTTATCTCTTTAAAGAATGTCAATCAATTTAACAGCTATATGACTAAATTGTGATGTGGAGTTTATAAGGGTCAAATCACAGAAAAGAAGGTTTCTTAGTGATTTCTTCTAATATCTTCCTCATTTTACAGAAAGGAAGATACTGAGGTACGAAGATTAATGACTTGCTGAAAGTCACACAGCAAGAGAAAATCAGCTTGAGAGGCAGCTCCTGAGCCCTCTGCCTCATTTCCAGAGGGAATGTGGGTATATGACATCCATCTCTTAGTGGAATTAGAGATAGATGTCATATACCGACATCACCTTGTGCCTAGTACGATGCCAGTCACAATCCACACTGCTTGCTGACTGGCTCCAAACGTCCAATCGATCTCACTCCAGGGCTCTTGGTATTCCTGGCTCCAAAGCCACATAAATTTTTCAATCTGATATATGTCAGGGTATCAATCATGTTATTTTTATTAGTGAATTTTACTCTCATTCCAAGACGCTCCTTTTCAAAGGAGAAATAATTCTATTCATATCCAATGCTAGTTTCCCAAGATTTATTAGTAATAATTAACCATAGTCCTTGAATCTTTTGTGTAAAGAAGGAAGGCATAAATAAGTACTTTATTTAACAGTGTAATTAACCTTGGCTCATAATTGTATCTGAGGGGCTACTTCCAGGTGATGCTTGCACTTTCACCCACTACGGCCATCCTCTGCTTTAGTCAAATATGCAGGAAGAATAATGGGCTATCCATGTACACTAAGCAAAAGCCATAAGATAAGTCCAGATGAGGGGTAAGATTCCTGAGATAGTGACACCTTGACCAAAATGGACAGCCGGCCATGGTGTCTTTGATCCTTGTTGCATCTCAACTCTGGCAGTTTTGATGGGTAGTGACTTCCCAGCGCTACACTGAGAATGATTCTGAGAAATTGACAAAACTTATGATCAATTAGAGATGGAGAAGTGACACGTCCATGAAATGTGGCCCCTGTGGAAGTAGGCAAAGACAGGCCACTGCAGCCAGAGACAGGAGAAATGTCCTGGGAAGCGGAGCTCTATGATTCAATCGACCACACTCACTTTTCTCCAGAAGTGAGCAGGAGACCAGAGAGTCTAGATAAGAATACTAGGGGCTGGTGACCTTAAGTAGACAACAAGTAAAAGTTTTGCCCTGAATAATTTCATATGTAATTTTCTCCTTTTCTTCCTTCCTCCCTCCTTCACTCTTTTCTTCCCTTCTATTTTTTTTTTAATTATAAGAATGTATTTCTACAACCACCTCATTCTCAAAGGCTATGAAACAGCCTGCAAAGATAACATAAATATTAAGTAACTGAAAAAATTGGGAAGTGGGCACAAGCAGCAGGAGGACAGGGAGGCAGATATGCAGAAGCAATAAAAATATAATAGACATAAAGATCATGATGCGACTAGCTTGTACTAAATGTTTACTATGTTGCAGGCAGAAAGTAACTTATAAGTATTAATTCCTTCAACACTCACAATAACCCTGTAAGAAAGATACTATTGCTACTCCACTTTTCAGATGTGGAAATTGAGGCACAGAGAAATCTCATAGCAAATAAGTGGCTGAACTAAGATTCAAGTCAATCACACACCAGATCCTGTGTCCCACCAGCCTTTGCTGTCTGTTTTGAAATAAAAGCAGTTTGTTGTCACCATATGTGATCTAAAAGTTCTGTATGCTTTTGCACAGGTAAGCCTCAAATACTCTCGTCCATTAGGGCAAAGAGAGGCAGCGCCTTAAAGTATAGCAGCAGAAGGCAGCCGGTGCTGTGTCTACATAAGGAGCAAGGTTTCCTGGACATATGGCCAGATGCAGACTTCTTGGGCTGAGCAGGCACTCAGGAACCCAGGCACTCCTGCTGGGTGGCCGGGCCCTTCCATTCCCACCCCTGCTGGGTCACACCAGCCCACTGCCATGAGTGAGGACATGAGTCAGAACCTCTCAGGTGTCTTTTCCTTCATCCCACTAAAAGATCTGCAAGGATCAGTGCTGAGTGTAGGCTGTTTAAAAAAGTTATGCATGATTCAAGTGGATGACAAAGAATGTAAATGACACAATTTGTCCTTTTATCTTTTGAGTTGACTTTATGACAAAATCCAAACTATATGTTAACAGCCTTCATTTGTAACTATTTAAACAATTATAAGCGGTAGTCAGAAGAGAACATTTATAAACTCTCTGGCTCATGAGAATTTAGAATAGTGTGGGATTATTTTTTTTAAAGACACATGTGAGTACCAAGAAGGTTAAAAGAGAAAGACAGGAAAACCATACAGTATAAGACAAATAAAAAATTGAGAATCAGAGACCTTAAATATACAGATATCCTGCAAATTTGAATGCTTTATTTCTGAGGGAAAAATGGACCAATATTATTGGACCTCTTATTCTAAGAGGGAACTTAGAATAACCTCCCTTCTGGCCTGCGGTAGGCCTAAAACCTTAGCACTTCCAGTTACAACGTCTTGTGATTTTCATGAATTTGTTCAGCTTCTGAGGAATCTGCAAAGTTCCCACGAGAGTGCTGATCTTGTAGATGCACTCCACTACAGCTCCTGCTGGAGTGAGCAGGACAGATAAAGAGATTGGAGCAAGGGAAGAACCTTCTTTCCAGCTTTGTGAAAGCATCAGGTATAGTATAGAAGCTAACGATGGGGGGCTGTGGAGTCAGCCAGAAGGAGGTTTGACTTCCAAGTCTGCCACTCACCACTCACTGGAAGAGTGACTGGGGACAATGTATTAAAGCTCCAGGAGCTCTCGTCTCTAAGAGAGACCTACTCATGGTACTATTGTGAAGATTAAATGAGCTGATTTATGTAAATGCTTTGCATACACACTGATACCATAAATAGGAGGTATTGCTATTTTTATTTCTCATTTACATGGGGATCTTGAATAGATACTTGTATTCTTCACAATGTTCTTTTAAATATTTGCATGGATATTAATAACCTCTGATTGTATTACAATGGGCCATGTCTCACAAATTGAGGATTGACAAACTCAAAGAACATATTGCAGATGGCCAAAGTTAGAAAATAAATTTTAAAAATGTATATGATATGCTGAGATGATTGGAGAACAAATAGAATTTATATAACAAATGTGAATGAACCAAATTAACCTACTTAAAGACAAATATTCTCAGACTGTATTAAATACATAATCTAATACTATATATTTTATGAGATGCATTGAAAGCAACTAAAAATGAAAAAAAACCACATGTGGCAATATTAAAATCAGAAGAAATAGAATTTAAGGATCAATTAAAAGTAGATAAAATTCTTTTTGTTAGAACATGAAACTCAATGCTTTCTGAATGCCATAAAATTCATATTACTAATACTGGGAAACTTTTTAATAAACTTACTTTAATTTTTTACTTGCCAAACAGAAGAAAAACATATATGGTTATAGGTAATATGAGTGATATAATTAGCAGTTTGTTTATTCAGAGGTCAGCAACCTTTTTCTGTAAAGAGCCAGAGAGAAAATATTTTAGACTTTGTGGGTCACATATGGTCTCTGTTGCATACTTTTCTCTGTGAGTGTATGGTTTATAAACAATCCTTTAAAAATATAAAAACGTCAAGTAGCCCAAGGGCCATATATAAACAGACCCTGGGTCAGTAGGCCAGTTTGCTGATCTCTTATTTTCATGTATAATCTATGAAAATATTCATATATTTCACATTATATTTTAATAATTGATATTATATTAATTACATTACTGGTATAATTTCCTACAAATGGCTTTTTTCTTTAAAGAGCACAGGAAACATTTACAAAAATTGACTAAATCATAAACCAAAAAGAAATCTTCAAGTTGCCTAGATTAGGGATTCCCAACATGTGGTCTGGAGATTTCTGGGGGTTTCCAAGTTCCTCTCAGGTTATCCCTCAAAGGTCAAATCTATTTTCATAATAATATGTGATGTTACTTGGCTTTTACACTTTTATCACTCATGTAGATACAGTGGAGTTTTACAGAAGCTTCCTGACACATTACATCTCAACAGATTGAATGCAGAAGCAGACATGAGAATCCAGCTGTCTTCTCTTGATCCAGATAGTAAAGAGATTTGCAAAATGTAAAACAATGCTACTTTTCTTCTACATTTTTTTTTGTTTTGAAAAACAATAATTTCCCATCAAAATGTGTTACATATGTTAAGATATAATGGGTATATTATTGCTATTTTAAATGAATTAATAAACACATATATTTAAATTTCTCAGTTTCTAGGATGGTAAATATTGATAGAAATAACATGAACATGTTCCTTAGGTCCTTAGGTGCCCTTTATAGTTTTTAAGAATGGAAACAGGTTTTGAGAATAAAACCTTTGAGAATTGGATTTCTAGAGATAGATGTATAGTCCACACTCTTTTACTACAATACATTCATGCATTAATGAGGTATAATTACTATTTTGATAATGGACTAGCCAAACCCTGGAACTCTTTAGACACCAGCCCTCCCTTCTCACCACGAGACTATCTGCCATTCACCTAAGAAAGAAATACAATCAAGTTCAGGGCAAAAGGTACCTCTAAATATCTTTTCTAAAGAATTTCTGAGATACACAATAGGGTTAGTCACCCCAGAATGGGGAAGGGTCTAAACTTCAACTAAAGAGAAATGTCTAACTGGGCTACAGAAACAGAGAATTGGGAGAACAGTAAATAATTAACAAGGGCTAACCCGTGGCAGTTGTATGAATTCAAGATGGGTAAGTGAGACCAAATGAAAAACCCTAATTGCATTTTAATTGGATTAAGTGATTTCTCAACAACTGAGCAAATAATGTTAATTTTTACTTCCAAAGCTCAAGAAAGAGATACTTGTTTTAAGAACTAAAGGAGCTCTTAAAATAATGAATCAAAGAAGAAAAGCAAGACAAAACCAACTCTACCTGTTTCCAACCTAATGACTTGGGAAAATGGTAGAAAAATATAAAAATAAATGTATGATTGATTGATGTATAAAATATATTCAGAAAAGTATTCATATTATGCAGCTTGTGAATTTTCATAAAGTGAACATAGCTGAGTAAGCATCACCCACAGCAAGAAATAGAATGCAAACTTTCCAGTCACTATACCCTCTCCTCTCCCCAAATAACCATTCTCTTCAGAGCTAACACTATACATTAGTTCTTCTTTCAGAAATGTATATAAATGGAATAATTCATTATGTATTTACATTGTGAATTTTAACATTTCATATTTTCCTGCAGCTTCAACATCCCCCAAAACAGGCTGCAATACCCCTGTCAGGTGATCGAGTGCACCAGTGTGTAAGGCTGGTCCCTGTCACAAATTCCCCTTCTTGCCCTCTCTGCTGTGACCTAGTGACATTCAGTGTACCACTGAAATCCCCTTGTGCCCTTTGTTGTGAACACTACCTTGACCCCCAATAAAGTCACTTGCCCATGGGTCCTCGCTGGCTCTTGGCTCCCCCACCTGCTTGGTTGAGCCCACTTCTTCCCCCCAAGGAATCCCCTAGTGGCATGCAGTGACCCCTTCTTTAGGACCTGTGAGTATAATACACTGTTTTTCCTGTGCCTCTCCTCTGTCCACTCTTGTGGTTGCACCTGACTGACCATCTCATGAAAGAATACAAAAATTATTCATTTGTATTTGACGTTCCTGCTCAATATTATGTATGTGAAATTCATCCATACTCTTAGGTGTAGTCATGATTGGTTGGCTTTCATTGATGTCAAGTATTTCATTGTATGAATATTCCCAATTTATCCATTCTACTTGTTCATGGACAGTAAGACATTTTCATTTTTTTCTCCCTAGATTTTGGCTGTTACATATAGTTCTGACAAGAACTCTCATACATTTTCCTCTGTGGGGGGTGTGAGGGTTGGGGAGACAGGGCAAGGTGGGCTTGTTTAAGGCATTTCTTTTGAGTTTATATCTAAAGATGCAATTACTAAGTAATATGCATATGCAGCATTAGTAGATACTTTCAATTTCCCAAGTAGGAAATTGTAACAATTTACAATCTAAACAGCAGTTTATGAGAATTCTAGGTGCTCCATCCTTCCTTTTTAATGTTAGCATTTTCATGGGGATGTAGTAGCATCTTATTGTGGTTTTATTTTCCATTTTCCTTATGTTTGAGGTGGAGCATTTTTTCAGATATTCATTGGCAAATTAGACATCTTGTTTTCTCAAGAGGATATTCCTGTTCCTCCTTAGTGCTATTTTTAAAATTTGTGCTATTCATTCCTTAGTGTATTTTTAAAATTGAATTGTGTTTTTCTTATTGATTTATAGTTCTTCATATAAGATATGAGTCTTTTATTGGAAATACATATTGCAGATATGTTCTACCCATCTGTAGCTTGCCTTTTCATTCTCTTAAGTATATCTTTTGATAAACAGAAGTTCTTTTTTTATACAGTCCAACTTCTCAGTCTTTTCCTTTATGATACTACTTTTTATGTTCTATTTAAGAAATCTTTGCTTTCCTGAAATTATAAAATAAATTTCCTGGCTGGGCGTGGTGGCTTTTGCCTTTAATCCCAGCACTTTGGGAGGCTGAGGCGGGTGGATCACAAGGTGAAGAGATCGAGAGAATCCTGGTCAACATGGTGAAAGCCCATCTCTACTAAAAACACAAAAATTAGCCAGCCGTGGTGGTGGGTGCCTGTAGTCCCAGCTACTCGGGAGGCTGAGGCAGGAGAATCACTTTAACCTGGAAGGCAGAAGTTGCAGTGAGCCAAGACTGTGCCACTGCACTCCAGCCTGGTGACAGAGTAAGACTCTGTCTCAATAAAATAAACAAACAAACAAATAAATAAATAAATTTCCTATGTTGTTTTTTAGAAGCTGGATTGTTTTACCTCTCACATTTAGCTAAACAGTATATTTGGAACTAATTTTCTGTTTATGGTATGAAATAGGGGTCAATAATCATTTTTTTAAATTTAGAAATTCAACTGACCAAATACCACTTACTTGAAAGACTGTTCTTTCCTTCTGAAGTGTTGTAAATCTGGTGTCCGTATATGGGTAGGTTTTCAGGATTTGTTTTTCTGTTCTATTGGTCTGTTTGCCTTGTACCAGTACCATATTTTCTTAATTATTGTTTATTTAAATTCATTTTTAATATGTGTCAGTGTGAGCCCTTTAACTTTATTCTTCTTCAAGAATAACTGGGCTGATCTCAGTTGCTGCTATACTGCGTTTCCACATAAATATTAGAATTACATTATCAATTTTCATTGAAATCAAAACACTGCTGAGATTTTTATTAAGACAGCATTGAATCCATAGATTAATTTGAGGACAGTTGGAATCTTTAAAATAACAGTGCATCTAATTTATGAAGAATGAGTTTATTCTGTGTATTAAGGTATTTTTCTTTCTTGTCTCTCAATAATGTTTTGTGATTTGCTATATAGAGGTTTTTCACATAAGGTTAAATGTGTTCCTAGAATCTGATGCTTGCTTATGTCATCTAAATGTTAGCTTTGTCTTTGAATTATAGTTTCAAATTGTTTATTTAGGACTGGTTTATTAAAAATATTGATTTTTGTGTATGACATCCAGCAAGCTTGCATTATTCACTTGCTAAATACAATAATTTATAAATTTTCTATATTTACATCAAATTATCTACCAACAATAGTCTTACTTCTTTTTTTTTCTAATTTTTATACCTTTCACCTCTTATTTTACCTTAATACACTAATAGGATATTAGAAAAAGTGTCCAATAGAAGTGGTGATAAAAGTATTATTTTTTTCTATTCTTGATTCCAGGGGGAAAAACTTAATATTTTACTATTAAGTTTAATATTTGCTGTAGTATTTTGTAGAATTTTTAAAAAAATCAATTATAGAAGTTTCCTTCTGTTTTAAGTTTGCTATTTTTTACCTTAATTATGAAAACATATTAAATTTGATTCACTTATGAAAATGATTATATAATTTTTCTTCTTTATATTCTGAATGTGAAAACTTCATCAATTTGTTTCTTGTATATTAAATGAAATTTGTATTGCTGGAATAAAGCTTCTGAGTCATGATGTATTTCTCTTTATATACAGCAAGATACACTTTGCTAATGTTTTCAGTAGGATTTTGCAACTATATTTATGAGAGACATAAGCCTGTATTTTCCTCTCTTGTAAATATCATTTCAAATTTTGTAGCAAGGTTATGTTGGCCTTATAAAATGGATTGGAAAATGTCCTCTCTTTTTTTATTTTCGGGGTTCTTTTTTTTTTTTCTTTTGGTAAAATTTAGATAAATTCACTGGTGATGCCATTTAGGCCTTGAATTTTCTTTGTAGGAAGGTTATAAATTAAATATTCAATTTCTTTAATAGATAACAGAGTTATACAGATTTTCTATTTCCTTTCTGTGACAATTTCACAAAGTTGTGTTTTTCTAGGAATCTGACTATTTCTTAGCTCTTCTAATTTATTGGCAAACAAGTAATAATCTCTTTTTATTTCTATAATGTTTGTAGGATCTAGAAATGCTCTTTTTTATCCCTGACATTGGTAATTTGTGTTTTTTCTCTTTATCAATCTTGACAAAGTTTTATAAATGTTATTAATTTACAAGTTTGTTGGTACTCCTCTATATTGAATATTTCTTTTCTAGTTTATTAATTTTTACTTATTTCTCCCTTTTATCTTCTCCTTCTTCTCTTTCTGCTTTCTTTTGTATTGATTTCAGTTGTTTTATTTACTAGCATATGCTACTAAGTAAAGACACACATTTTCCTTTAAACACAACTTCACTACAAGTTTAAGGCTAGGTTTGCATTATCATTCATCTCAAAATATTACTTAACATACACTTGAATTTCTTTTTTGAATCATAGATTATTTATAATTTTCTTGTTTAATTTCCAAACATTTGGCAATTTTCTAGTTATCTTTTGTTATTTACATCTTGCTGAATTCTACTGTACTCATTGAATATTCTATAGATGAGGTCAATACTTTGACAGTTTTTGTCCACTGCAATAGCCATGCAACTGATCAATTCTGGTGAGTGTTTCAAGTGAGCACAATATAAACAGTTTTAGTGCAAGTGTTGACTGCGTTAAATTGTAAATGTCAATTTGATTCAAGTTTGTTCATTGTGTTCTACAAATTTTCTATTTAAAGGTCTGCATTTTTCTATCAGTCAGTGAGATGTATACATTGTGAATTTGTCTGTAAATCTCTACAATTTTTCAAATTTTACTTTATATAATCAGAAAGTCATGTGATAATACACCTATAAATTTAGAGTGATTCTTCCTGGTGACTCAATCCTTTCATCCTGATGGAGTGTATCACTTTGTCTCTAGTAATTCTTCTGGTCTGAAAAGCTACTTTCTTTTCTATAAATTTAACAACGTCAGCCTTCTTGTGACTGTTTACTTGATTTTATTTATCCTTTACCTTCAAATGTTCTATGCTTTTTTATTTTTTATTTTCAAAGTGACATATCATTGAGTTTTTTCTTCAGTCTGAAAGTCTTTGTATTTTATTGGGTGTGTTTTAGTGAATTTCTACTTAATGTAACCACTGACATATTTATGTTTAAATTACCTCTATTATTATTTCCTTTCTATTTGTTCATTTGTTCAGTGTTTCTTTTAACCTCTTCTCTTTACTTATTTTGGGTTAAGTATTTCATAGTTTGCATTCCCCTCTTTATTTACTTATTTGTTACGTATTCTTTTTCTTTTCTTTTGGTGAAGTGGGTTAAACAGGGTCCCCCCAAAATTCATATTAATTCAGTACCTCACAATGTGACTTTATTTGGAAACAAGGTCCTTGTAGTTGTAATTAGTTAAGATGAAGTTATACTCAATCTGGGAGGGCCTTAAATCCAATGATTGGTGTCCTTGTAAGAAGAAGAAAAGACACCCTGAGAGACACAAGAGAAGGAAGCCTGTGGGTGGTGATGGAGGTAGAAAATGGAGAGATGAAGCTACCAGCAAATGCTCATCAGGGATTGCCAGGAGCCACCAGAAGATGAAGGCGGCGAGGAGGTACTCTTCCCTAGAGCCTTCCAAAGGGGCATGGCCCTTCCAGAACCTTGATTTTAGTTTTCTAATTTCTACAAATGTGATGGAAAAAAATTTCTGTTGTTTTAAGGCCCCCAGCTTGTGGTAATTTGTTATGGCAGCCCTAGGAAATTACTACTGTTTACCCTGGATGTTATGAAATGTATTTAGTTCAATATAAATTGGTGTTGCTACAAAGGACCTTAAGACATTTTAACTCCACTCACCCCAGTTTTGCCTTTTATATTGTTGTTTCATGTATTTTAATTCTGTATATATCGTTTTCACAGACAATAATAATTTAGATTTACCCAAATATTGACCTTTTTTAAAATGCCTCTTTCTTTCCTGATTTTCCCATGCTTCCAATTTGGATTATTTTACTTCTGTCAATTTCATTTACTAATTCATTTAATGAAATCTATTAGTCATAAATTTTCTTATGTGTTTATGTCTGAAAATAATCTCATTCTGCCTTCATTTTTTTCAACCTCTTATTATTACATTTTTAAAACATCTAGCAAAGTTGAAAGTATTTTATGGTACAAACCTATGCCACATAGATTTGTATTTTACTGCCCTTGCTTGATCAATATTACCTATCTCTTCACCTACTCATCCTTCTCGCTATCACTATATATTTTTTCTTTAGTTCATGTCAAAGCAAATTGCACACATCCATGCTCCTAAATGTTTCAGCATGTATATCACTAAATAGATGTTTGCAATTAATTATCCATTTTTTGATCATATATATGTAATATTACCATATATATTATATTAAATATATATTACTATATACTATATTAATATATGTGTTATATGTTATATTAAATATATATAACCAAAAGAAAATACATATATTTCACTGTGTGTGTGTATATATATATATATATAGAGAGAGAGAGAGAGAGAGTGAAATGCACAAATACTATGTGAGTTTTGACTAATCCTTACTCTGTGTAATCCAAAGAAAGTTCCCTCATGCCCCTTTCCAGTCAATTCCTTTCCCTTCCAACCCAGAGGTAACAACTGTTCTGCTTTTTCCATTACATGTAAATTTTGTCTGATCTAGAATCTTATACCCTCTTGTGTAAGGCTTCTTTAATTCAGCATAATGTTTTTGGGACTCATCCATGTTTTTGTGCATGTCAGTACTTCTTACATTTTTATTGCTCAATAATATTCCATTGTGTGAAAATAACACTGTCATTTATTCTTCCTTCATTAATGAAAACCCAAGTTTCTAGTTTCTGGCTATTATAAATATAGCTGCTATGAACATTCTTGTATAAGTGTTTTTTATAATCATATTTTCATTTTCTTGGGCAAAATACCTAGGTGTAGAATTGCAAATGTTCACTTTTATACAAATCTGCTAGAATATTTTCAAAGTTGTTGTATCATTTTATATCTCTACCAACAATATTTAAGTGTTCAGTGACTGTACAATCACACCAACAGTTGGTGTTGTCATCCTTTTATTTTTCATCATTCTGGTGAATATGTTGTAGTATCTTGTGGTTTTAATTTGCTTTTCCCTGATGATCAATGATACTGAGTACTTTTTTTTCTTTATTGGACATTTATGTTCTTCTTTGTTAAATAGATATTTAAATAATTGACCCATTTATTGCTGATTACCAGAATTCTTTACATATTCTGGGTGCCTGTCTTTTGTCTGGTATACACATTGCAAATATTCTTTCCAGTATGTGGCTTAAGTATTCATTTTTTCAGTGGTATCTTTTGATAGGCAGAACATTTTAATATTGATGAAGACTAATTTATCCTTTTTTTTTGCAGATATTGTTTCCTGTGATCTATTTAAGAAATATTTGCCTTCATCTAAGGGAGCAAAATATTTTCTTGTTTTCCTTTAAAAACATATGGTTTTAGCTTTTGTGTGTAGCTTTTAGATCCATCTCAAATTATTTTAGTGTCTGGTGTGAGGTAGAGGTTGAGGTTGAAGTTTTCCACGTGAATATCTATTTATTCTCACACCATTCGTTGAAAAAACATTCCTTTCCTCACTGAATTGCTTTGGTGCTGTTATCAAAAATTAAGTGATCATTTAAGTGTGGCTATATTTCTGGGCTCTTGATTCTCTTCTACTAATGAATTTGCCAATCATATGTCAGTGTCACTCAGTCTTGATTATTGTAGCTTTATAATACAAGTTGAAATTATGTACCATCAATCCTCCAAGTTTGCTCGCCTTTTCAAGACATCTTTGAGTATCCTTGGTCCTTTTTTCTGTCTCAAATCCTTATTATTCTTTCTTCTACTTTCTGTGGCTTTACTTTGCTCTTCTTTTCTAGCTTATTAAAGTGCAACCTTAAATCATTGATTTTAGACTTTTTTTTCTAATGTAAATATTTTAGAACATTAAAAACAATAAAAGAAAGAGGGGCCAGGTACAGTGACTCACACCTGTAATCCCAGCACTTTGGGAGGCCCAGGTGGTCAGATCATGTGGTCAGGAGATTGAGACCATCCTGGCCAACATGGTGAAACCCCATCTCTACTAAAAATGCAAAAAATTAGCTGGGTGTTATGGCGAATGCCTGTAATCCCAGCTACTCAGGAGGCTGAGGCAGGAGAATCACTTGAACTCAAGAGGTGGAGGCTGCAGTGAACCAAGATGGCACCACTGCATTCCAGCTTGGACAACAGAGCGAGACTCTGTCTCAAAAAAATAAAAATAAAAAATAAAAAGGCTCCCTCAGCAATGCTTAATCTACATTCTGCAGACCTGGGTATGCTGTATTTTCTGTATCATTTATGTTAAAATATTTTCTAATTTATCCCATTAAAATTAATTAATTACTAATTTTTCCATGGGTTACTTTCCTAGACATTTTGTAGCTATGAATTTCTAATTGTGAGCAAAGAATACACTCTCTATGATACTGAGTCTTCTAAACTCACTGAGGAGTGCCAAACATATAGTCAAGCCTAGAGAATGTATCATATGCACTTTTCTTTAAGTTGTTCCTTAGTACTAAGGTGTCCAAAACAAAAACCTGGCAAAGAGCTCTCATTTTGACTTCCCAAGCTGCTGAGCCTACTGAAAGCTCTTATTATACTTCTCTGTCTCTTAGTCTCTCATTTGAGAATTGGCAAATACCCCAAGTGGGAAAGCCACCCTTACTATTAGGCTCACTTCCCTATGTTTTCAGTCTCCCTAGGGTCTTGCTCCATCATGTCTTCTTGCCTTGGGAGCCCTGTGATGCTTCAAAGACATGTATTTAAATATTCGATCCAGCCTTTCTAGTTCTTTTCAGCTGGAGGGCTGGTGTCTCATCCAAGTCAGGAGTGTCAGCCGTATCTTCCATAGCCAGGAGTGAAATTCTGAACTTTGGGTTTTAAAAAGTCAAAAATATTAGAGTCCAAATACTTTAGTTTTCAGTTTTAAAGCGTTTACATAAAATTATGCAAGAATTCATTTTGCTTATTATTTATTCATTGATATTTTAGGGGCTATTGTTTGTAATTCATAATAAAATAGTCCCATCATTTTAAGTAAATTCTTAAAGGGTACTAAAGACTGCAGTACTACAAAACAAATAATTATATTTTGTTTTGTTAATTTTTTTCTTAACAAATAGGAAATTATTAATGATTATCTGGAGTATAATAATATATGAAATAAATGGTTGTAATTATATATGTACATTTTCTCCAATAATATAACCATGATTTGAATTCTATCATCAAAACTGACAATTAATTTTTAGGAATCATTTTTTCCAAATGTTATCCATTGTTTTTGTTACATCTGAGGCTTCCACCCTTATTCCAAATTATCCCAAACCAAAGGAAATCAAAGTCAGCAGTTCTTGGTTGTCCCTGTATCATCATCAACTTGATTCTAGTAAATTGGAAGACAAAGAATAAATGTGTATGCCTCTGTCATGCTCTGTTGATCTATTCTTGAGAAACTTTGTTTTTTTGCAGTGATGGATGAGGAAATCTGCAAATAAACACTTAGCATAAATAATTTCCATAAATTGAGCACCTGTGCTTCTTAAACTATTAATCCTTTCAAAGTGGACTTACCAGAGAAAATAAATCTTATGAAATCAACTGGTGTTCTCTCTAAGGTTATAGTTATTATTTTATCATCCTCGAAATCCCTTTCAGCTCTATGATTCTGACTCTAAAACTCTGTTTGTGATATAAGTCCATTTTACTTAAAGGTTAAATATGAATCTACATGATGAACTATAGAAACAAGGGGGTTATACTCTTTAGGTTGCACCTTGTCATCTCTTTCTCATAGCACCAATTATTAATTCAAAATATTTATTCTATGTTTTCTGAAATTATAAAAACATTGCCAAATGCCTGTGAATTGCAGATAGCAATGACCTTAGGGTAACATCAGATACAGCATTCTTACCCAATTAGACATGTTCTCCCCTCCAACCCGCAAAGTCTTTTTAATGAAAATTAGATATAAAACAAGTTTATGAGTCTAATTTTGGAATTCATGTCTATTTACATTTTCAACTACACATTTCTATGTAAAATGAAAGTGCAATTGACATAGTCTTTCTATTATGATTATCCTGTTATTTTTCTGCTCCTTGAATAATCTCTTTTCTTTCACTGCCTTCTTTACACTTTTTTCTCTTTTGCCCTCCCCCATGACGTGAAGGATCCACAGCTTTTTCTCAGCCTGGCTGGTGTCCTAATAAAAAGAGGTAATTCCTGCCATTGACTCTTAGAAAGTCAAGTTGTTTGTCTAGAGTCCCCCTCAGTTCTGCAGGTTTGGCTAAAGTGGAAAGTTCAGTTATACAAAAATGTTTGGATCTGAGTAGAATTGATCAGATATTTCATTCCTTCACAGGATATAGTATAGAACTACCTTTGTAGGGCAGCAACAGCTCTTTCTACAATAAGCTCCTGGTACATAGATATTTGGAGGTAACGTGGAGCTGAAGACTTCACTTAGCTACTTTTTGCATGATGCAGTATAATTTCTGCATTTGTGACTAGATAATTTTATTTGAAAAAAATCCCTATCATTGGTTTCTTGACCCATTATTTTATCTATGGGAAGGGAAGGTTTGGCAATTTTGTGAAGGATCCAATCTTTCAATAAACTCAGGTGAACCATCCTTCCAAGTTTTTTGAGATTTCTTCTTTTGTGATGACAGAGAAGGGTGTGAAATCTGTCCTACTGAAAAATCCATAAGGTTTTTCCAATACAGTCAGCATGGGAGTGGGGATGGAATTTTGGCCTGACCTCTGGATTTCCTGGGTGGTTGTTTTTAAACTGACTCTAGAGGTTAATTTTCCAAAGAGGACCCCATACTCCCCTTGGATTAATTTCCTAGATGTTTTAAAAGTTTGATTCATAGCCTTTTTCTGATTTCAGATTTAACATAGGGAGTTGTTATTCACATCTCTCTTTGTGTAGCTTTGCCCCATCCTGTCTACAACCCGTGGTTCTAAGGAATTAATATCAAGTTAGATGTTTTCTTAAAATACTTTCTTTTGTGATGTATATCCACAAATCAACTACATAAAATATATTTGTTCATCTATAGGCAAACCTATTCACAATAGGACCTTACATGAAAATATCCCTGTAATTTGAGCACCATTGTCTTCATCCTTCATTTCTCTGTCTTCAAATATTCCCTCTTCATATTTTGTTCTTGAGTAAATATGTTTTATTGAATCCATAGTTCAAGGGTCAATAAAATTTTTATTATACATAATGCAAGTTAAAGTTTCCTTACCTTTCTTTTCCAAAAGGAATTCCATTGTCCAAGACCAACAATAACCAAGTCAGATTTTAGGGGGAATACAATCTGTCAGTGCTACGGAAGTTTTCTCTTGTGGTTACCTCACTATATATGTTTCAGAAGTGTGGACACCAATGAATTATTTGTGACCAGGCTGGCTTAATTCCACAGTGTCAGGAAACCTGTAACCAATGAACCATTCATCCTCACAATTTGCTGATTACAGGAAAAAGATAGCACCTCAGTATCTTGCAACTTGGCAAAATCTATTGTTTGAGTTTTTACTTATCTGGCCACTGGACTAACCTAGGTACCACTGAAACTTTACATAAGATTGCCCCAAAAAAATTTTTATAGGAAAACAATCTTAGTATTTTAACATTGTTCAGACAGGCAGG
This sequence comes from Ateles fusciceps, assembly GCA_036589455.1. Classification (NCBI taxonomy): domain Eukaryota; kingdom Metazoa; phylum Chordata; class Mammalia; order Primates; family Atelidae; genus Ateles; species Ateles fusciceps. Next base: position 8,637,245 of record JAZHEH010003329.1, on the reverse strand, counting down.
AAGAAGGCTAATAGAAGTCACTGGGAAGTGGGAAATGTGGGAAAGTTTGTAGACTAAAGCCCTCCTAACATGTCACTTCTTTGTTGTGAGGTTGGTTTTAGACGTGAAGTTTGAGTATCTTACTATAAAAAGGAAGAGAGAAGTACACATTAAACAATAATGGGCCATTAACTTATCATGATGACATATTGCATTTAAAATATGCCATGGGGGAGAAGGCCAGACATAGTGGCTCATGCCTCTTATTCCAGCACTTTGGGAGGCTGAGGCGGGCAGATCACGAGGTCAGGAGATCGAGACCATCCTGGCTAACACGGTGAAACCCCATTTCTATTAAACATACAAAACAATTAGCTGGGCATGGTGGCACATGCCTGTAGTCCCAGCTACTCAGGAGGATGAGGTAGGAGAATCACTTGAACCCAGGAGGTGGAGGTTCCAATGAGCCGAGATCACGCCACTGAACTCCAGCCTGGGCAACAGAGTGAGACTCCATTTCAAAACAATAAATAAAATAAAATAATGCCATGGGGGAGCAAATGAGAAAGCCAGTTAAAGTCCAACTGCAAGAGGAAAGTATGCACTGAGGCCAGAAGTCATGCATTGCATGCAATGAATTAGCTTATCCCTGTGATGGAAATGTACTGGTGTATCTCGTCTTTGGTAGAATCTGAGAAATTTATCATTCAACTAATTTTCTGTATTCTGCCTTTTAAATGAGGAATTCTGGTTGAGAAAGATGATCTAAGCTATTAACCATTTTTCAAGCTTTTCAAATTCTAATCTATTTGAAAATCTTGAAAAATCAGAAGGTTCAAGATTATTGCTTTGTTTCATTAAATACTAAATAGCAAGCTCTCTATTAATTGTTTTTTCATGTCTTTAGAAAGTTAAAATCAAAGACATATTAGATTTTCAGACTTTTTGCTTTTTTATTTTATGGCAGTTCATTACACTGGTGCCTCACTGTTTTAAATTATTTTGAAAGAAATTGTTACAGTGTTTCTGAAAAGTCCAGATCAGTGTATTCCAAAAGGACTGTTCTTTTGGAGCTAAAGAAGGAAGAGTGGATTCCCCCATGAATTTTGGAAAAAGTTAAACGAGTCATATCTGATTTTAAGTCCCTCTTTGGGAAACAAAAGATACTTATATTCAGTAGTTGTTCTTTTTCTGTTGGAAGCCATAGCCATTCTCCCAAGAAGGTAAATGTAATCTTACTTTTTTTTCTTTGAAGCTTCTTTCATTCTACCAGAATTTTAGAATACCTGGTAAAGTCCAACTCTCTTCCACTCTCTTGAGTTGAGAGTTTACATTTCTCTTGTAATCACTAGAGAGCAACAGGGCTGATGGGAAAATGCTTGTGGTGTCTTTATTAAATCACCAGTTCTGCCCCCTGCCCTGTTTCACTCAGAAAGGAAGTCCAATAGCAACCTTCAGAAGTGAGAGCTACTGTCATGGCTCACTCTCAAATGTGCTCAGACACTTTAATTTGCTTGGAGAAGTTAAAATGAATATGAAATATTAAAAAGATATTTAATCCTCTTGATGGTTCTAGTAATGTCCTATAAGCTCTGAAAATATTGTGGCCTCAACTTTATTTCTTTTGAATTTCAAGCCGAATTGTGACATGCTTGGATTGGGGACACATAATCTCCCATTTGCTACCTTCACCAACCTGTTGTTAAAATGTAGAAAACTTAGTGCAACCCATGAAAGACCACTTGGGTGGTCTAACATTGCCCTGGTGAGGTGGACAGTTCTAATTTGGATTAGTGACCTATCATAAACCCATAGAAAGTAACTCTAATGTTAACGATTGCAACCCTCCACCAAAGAAAATGCGATCAATTTATGAAATAGTTCCACAAACACACGTATACAAAACTTGGGATTCTTAGGAAAATAAGCAACCCAATTTCACTGAGTTGGACAGTCAGCAAGTTAGTGATTTTGTGGTTTGACCCTCATATGGTACATCAATCATGGCAAATTTCTTTCTTTCTCCATTCCAAGTAAAACCACGACTTCCCAGGCAACATGTCATTACCATCACAATAGGATCTGCTCCGTAATAGAGTTTGGATTGGGTCCTTAACTTTAAAGCCCTATTTGAAATCACAGCTTCCTTCCTGTTGCAACTTAGCTTTAAAACAGACTCCTAGTGATCTTGGCAAAACACTCTTTTCCCTTTAGTTTTTGATTCTATTACCTTACAAGCCAGTTTGAATTTTCTGTTTTCCCACAAGAGACCAGATATTCCTAAAGTACACCATCATTTTTCTATTTCTTCCTTTCTTAAGATGAGAAAGGGAGTACAGGAAGAATGGAAATAAAGTGTTCATGGTTTTATGGGACAGAAATTTAAATGCTCTAGTGAGCAGAAGCATAATTTGTACTTAGTGAGGTTGATGACAGCCTTATTCCCGGTTAAAGTACTAAATCATATAAATAAGCATCTAACCATCAGAAACATTTTGCAATAATGTTTACTATCAAATTGAAAGTGATAAGCTAATATTAGAGGTGAATAAAGTATTTTATATTTGAATTTGACTTTTCAGACATCTGATTGTGAATTTGTAGTCAAATGAACTTGAATATAAAAATAGCACAGCACAGTTACTCTCAAGGGTACAAAATATTTTTCGTATATGTCAACAAACTTCCTCATAATGTTTGACAGGTAAGCAGGGGGCAGGTACAATTGATCCAATTTTATGCAGGAAGAAATTTCGTGACGGCAGTGGTATACTTCCTGGCAGAGTCCCAGTAGCTAAAAATACTTTCTCCCCTAACTTATTTTTTCACCTCATTTAATTTTATTCCTGAAATTCCATTAATTAGATATTTATTCTGGTTAAAAATGAAACTTTTAAATCAAACAAATCCATATTTTATAGCTATAGAGGAGGCTCTTTAGAAATTCACACATTAGATAATTTGGCTCAAGCAACTCCTTTTTTCTTAATACAGAATTAAATAGATAATGACACTAACAACATTAAGTGTTGCATCATAGCCCTGTCCAGCCTGCAATTCACTTTTACATCAAATTTTTCTGTTTTCATCCTAATCCTGTGATGTTTAAATTCTTCACAATATTGTTTTCTGTGTATAAACAGAATCATGTCATGGAAATTCTAAACCCAGTGTGAAAATACATCTAATACTTGAAACTTAATTTCCTGATTTAAAATCCCATGTGCTCTCAGCTCTATCTCGGTGTTTTCATGGACTTCACCTCTGTTTCTTGTTGGGGAAAAGGGGCTTTTGGACAGGAATAGAGGGGAGGTACTGCCAAACTCTGTTATACTAGGGGAAAAGGGCAGACTTGGGTGGAACTGTTTGAGGCTATTCCTATGGACTATGGGAGTGGCCCTGGAAGCTGAGATGACTCCAAGATTTTTATATTTCAAAAGAATTGCACCTGGGAAACAAAAGGAAATTTGCTTATTTTATTTTCCTCCTTCTCCTCATCTTCCCCAGGACCTCTGATTCCAGAAACTCAACTTCGGCCTCATAGTCATAGATCCGTTGCTGTTAAAGGACCTCTTTGCTAACTAGCCTGAAAACCTAACCACCATTACTACATCAAAAAATTCCCTTGGAAGATGAGTCTTAAAATCTAAATAACTGACTTACATAATAATTTATTTAAGTTTTCTTTCATTGACATATAATAGTGGCAAGGAATTTATTTTTTTTCAGGACAGGATGAAGCTTCCTGTATATTGGTTACTTCCACTTTTTACTTATAAATGTCTCAGGAAGGATTAGGGAAAATCAAACTTTCCAAGTAACTTGTCACTAAAATATTTGCTCTTTTCCCTTTTTTTTTCTTATTTGCTGGCTGACCTAGGCCGTTCCCATGGCACCTGCTCCCATCTGCTCTGTGCTAAACTCTTTCAAATGCAGATATAAATTACTTTTTCAACACACTTCTGCTACTCATTCTATTAAGTGACCCAACCAAATATAAGTTTCTATTGGCCTAAAAATAGAGCTCCTGCCATCTGGAGCCCCAAGTTTCTGCATTTTCTTTTTCACCTCGGAGCAACTCCAGCAGTCATAAAGAACTTCACCTGATGTAATTGTAGCTGCTTCCAACTGCTCCAACGCATTCTGGAGCTTTCGTTCTGAGTGAATAATTCTCCCTTGTACCACCAGGCTTCCTGAAGGGATCAGATGCTCATTCATTTGGACATTTTCAATCATCGAGAAAAACTTAACAAATCCCAGAGTTTGATTTTAGCCTTAGCCTTAGCATTTGATTAAGTTTCTTGTATTATATATGCGTAGACCAGATCTAAAAGCTCTCAAATTAATCATAACCCCCATCTTCCCACAAGTCTCTAAAAGCAAAGTAGGTAAAAGAGACCAAGTAATTTTTTAAAAAATTTTACTTTCCATTGAAATACATGAAAGTCAAAATACACATTAAGTCTGTACTTGAATTTGCACGGATTCTTAAATGTAATGTATTATAAAAAGTCCATAAACACTTAGAATAATATGTTAGTATTCAACAGAATAATGGTTAGGAAGTATATTGATGCCAGACTTTAGGAAAATTACCTAAATTTTATGGATAGCAAGCACAGAAAATTTTGTTTTGTCTCAAAATACTAAGTGCCAATACATTTTATCAACATTTGGAAAGTTCCAAGCTCTTCCACCATCCTCGGATTCTTCCCCATAAATTTCAGGTAGTTCTCAGCTTTCTTTCTTAGTTGTTTCCTCTGACTGCTCCCAGTATTTCCTTGGAAATTCTTACCCTCTCTGACTTCTTTTATTTCTGACATGTGTATTCCTTAAACCTCTCCTTCCAACCCTTCTGAAATCTAAACACAAATTTCGAAGTAACTCCTTGTCCCCTGTCCTTGGGGTGACTGCAGCACATTAAAGCCAATCCTAAGGCACTTGCAGTCTCTTCCCCTTGCCATGAACCCACCCTGGTCCAGAGGTGCAGCTCTGCTAACTCAGTGAATGGCCACACCCCCAGGCAAGCCACCAATGCTAAGGCGCAAAAACTACTTTCTTCCTTCCATTTTCAAAAGTCAAAAGATCACAGGTCTCTGTCAGTGGTGTGTCCTTTATGACTATCTCATCATCTTTTTATTACTAGGGAAACTTCAATTCAATGGCTTTCAGCTTCTTCCAACTCCAACCTGTTATAAAATAGATTCAATCCTGCTTTCCCCCATGAGCTAAAACAAACCAGAAATCTCAGAGCGCAGATATTCTGTATCTTTATAAATTGGCTACAACATTTTTTTCTTACCCAGTCTTTCAAAACTTTTTAGAAAATATCAACTTTTTTTCTGATGAAGTGGCAGTCCACCCAGAACAGTCACAACTGCATCACCTAAGAACCTGTTGGAAATGCACATTCTCAGGCTCTGCCCTACACCAACTGTGCCAGCTCTCTGATTCATAAGCCTACCCCGATCCTCATGAACACTGAAGTTCTAGAACTACTGCTCTAGGCATAACAGTTTATTTATTTTCTTACAAACATATCACATCCTTTTACAATGTCATACCTTAATTCTAGAAATTTCCTATATCTGGAATGCCCTTTTTCTTAATCATTTTTTAAATGTCTTTTCTTCCTTTAGGAATATTTTTAAAAGTAGCCACTTCTCAAGACTTCTCCAATATCCCTAGGCAGGACTAACAGCTATGTTTTCTTCCTTCCAAAGTACTTTATTTATTTATGCCTTTTCTATAGTATCATCTGACTTATAGTTAGTTAAAAATGATTTGTTTCTCTTGAGAATTCCAAATTGGTTTTCTTTAGTAAATGCTACAAGGGAAGGAGCTGTAGCTTCCTCAGCAATCATAAATACTCAATAAAAAAGAACTCAGGCCGGGCGCAGTGGCTCACGCCTGTAATCCAAGGACTTGTGGAGGCTGAGTCCAGCAGATCACCTAAGGTCAGGAGTTCAAGACGAGCCTGGCCAATGTGGCGAAACCCCATCTCTACTAAAAATACAAAAATTAGCTGGGCGTGGTTGCAGAAGCCAGTAATCTCAGCTACTCCGGAGGCTGAGGCAGGAGAATCACTTGAACCTGGGAGGGGAAGGCTGCAGTGAGCCGAAATCGTGCCATTGCCCTCTAGCCTGGGCAACAAGAATGAAACTCCATCTCAGACAAAAAAATAAAAATAAAAACTCAATTAAAAGGGATTATTGATACGTTGTTATTCTTCTAATAAATAAAAGGGTATTTCCTAATCCAATCTCTTTTATATAAAATTTTGGATTTAAAAGTTATTTTCATAGAGTATTTTAATGGAAAGAAATGAAAAACATCATATGAAAAAGATTGTTAACAATATGTACAAGCAACTGACTCATAAAAAAGTCAAATAGAATCAGTTGTAAAATTTCTGAACTAAGATTCACAGCCCATTAAATTTAAACTGCAAAGAATTAAAACAACGTTTCAATGATTCTCAAGATAACCACATCATAAAATAAATTTGAGTTAGTAAACATAACATTTATCTCTTCCAGTTTCAATTTTAATCTATTTAGATTTTATTTTCTTAAAATTGAAGAAACTGAGTTTTATCTTATAAAACTTAAAAATCTCTTTTATAGGCATTTATTAAAGAAAAATAACCATTAATGATTCACACATGGGGCTGTTTCTACTATGATTTGTAGAGCACAGCTTTCCAAATTCTAGAAAAAAGGATAATTCATTATTGATAATTCTGTGGTTCAGTTTTGCAACTACCTGGCTACATGGGTTCAAAATGGAAAACTTTAAAAATGATGGTGTCATCACAAATCATCATATTATGAAAAAAAAATCTCATCTCCTTCAAAGGCAAACATAACAATGCCATATTTCACCTCATATGTATAAAGCAATTGTGTTACTCACAAAACACTTTCAAAATGTTTTAACTCATTTAATGATCACAGGGTCCTTTTGCTATCAGAAAGTATTATTTTCCTGCCTGGTGTGAAAGCCTCACAGCTAGTAAGTTCATTTAGTCACTTGTTTATCCATTGCCTTCAAAATGTCTATGGGATGCTTACTATAAAGGCAGCATTATTGTAGGTACGGAACATTTGCTTTTCCCCCACAGAACTTAGTCCCTGGTGAGGAAATAACTCAGGTCACACAGTGATGAGTGAGCGCTCTCACAGAGAGATGCAATTTCCTATGCACAGGAAGTGCTAACAGAAGAGGCATGTGACTCAGAGGTGTAGGACTGAAGGATTGAAGAAAGCTTCTCAGAACTGGGAGTTCCAGTTGTGTAGGTGAAAGGAGGGGGATGAAGAGGAAGAGGTCCCCAGCGGAAGCAGTAGCATGTGCAGACTTGAGCTGTGTGGTCCAGAAGATGAGTATCCTAGGAGCAAACAGTGGCACAGGGAGACCAAGATCTAGAGATTTAGGCCTGAAATATGAACTTGGAGCAATCGGCATAAGAATGGTAATTGGAATTATGGGTGGATTAAATTACCCAGCCAAAGTGTGTTGAGTAGGGAGAGAAACTGCTCAGCCACGGAACCTGGAAATCACTGTCCCTGGAGGAGTTGGGAGGCACAGTTAGCAGGTGGGGAAGTGCGGGAGGGGGCAGGAGTGGCAGGCAGAACACCCACCGGGAGGACACTCCAAAGGAAGGGACTGTCACTGTCCCAGGCTGTGGATGGAGAGCATGCTGACAGAGAGGATAGACATCCCCCTCAAGAGCTAGTGTGCAGGTGTAAAGGGAAGGAAGCTAATGGACTTCCCAGCAGAAAGTGCCTACTTTTCAGCAAAGCAGGGGTACAACCTTCTGCGGGACATGAAGGCTCAAGCATGGAGTGAGAGGTTGGATACAGCCATGGTCAGGAGTGGCAGCATGAGTTCATCATCTCACCCAGAAGTGGGACACTCATTTCTGGGTGGAAATCTTTAAGTTTCAGTGAATGCAATACATGCAGCTGTATTATCTGGTCTATCTCCAACAGGAGACAGAGAAGCAGAACTCGTGCACAGTTGGCTTGATTTGAATGAGATACAGATGAAACAGGATGCAGTCAGGCAGGTAGAGAGCCTGTGGACACAAAATATAAGGAGGTGCTCACCCTCAGGGTCATGCAAGTGACTTGGATAAATGTGAAGATAAAGGAGGAAGACAGATGGAAGACAGATAACCAAAAGGAAAGGGGTGTCAGGTGATGGCCTGGGCCCTAACCCTGCCTAGGGGAGGCTGATGTGCATTAAAGGTGAAAATGTTTGGGGTGAAGGGACTGAGTCTGTTGCATTTGCAGACCCTAAAGTCACTTGAGGTGATGACAGGAACCAGAAGAGGAAGTCTGTGAGCTTGGTCCTGACATCCACAGTGGATGAGGACAAGCTCTAGGAAGTCTGTCTAGGGAAAGGTGGAGTCTTCTACTGGACAACCCAATCTCAAATGATCTCAAGTGACCAGAGACTGAGCCTGATGGGGGAGACCTGGATGCAGCACTGGAGATTAAGTTCTGAGGACCTCTGGGGAGCTGACCAGTGCACCTCCTAACTGAGAGATATGTGGTTTTGGGGGATTGAGCTCCTTTGAGTGATGTGGTGTCCCCAAGAGAGAGTCAGCTCACTTAGATAAGCATCAAATAAAAATTATAGGAGGCCACTGTTTCAGGCTAAGCTCATGCGCTAGCCCCCCAACAGACCAGACTAAAAACTAAAATGAAGTCATTAATTCTGAAGTTCCTCGTCACCAAACCAAAACTGAGTTATCTGGTCTTCCGGAGAAATCAGGAGAGAGAAATCAAATCCAGATTTCCCAAACAGGCCAGTTTCAATGGCATGCTAATGAAGTTCCCCATTGCCTTTAGTTCTTACAAAACAAGAGTAAATTAATGTTAACAAATCAATTATTTCTCTATTGCTCTGTTTTCCTGCTGCACTCACCTTAAAGGAAAGTAACTTTGAAATGACCGACTCACTTTTTGCTTCCTGTTCCTGCTTTCTTCAACCCCTCTCTGAATATAAAACCAATCTCCTCCACTAGGCTCATTGGAACACTTATTATGAAACAAAGTGTTGCCTGATTCTGGAATTACAAATAAAGCCAACTCAGATCTTTAAACTAAAGTGTTATAATTTTGTCTTTGGACAGTAGGGGAGTAGATGGGATGTTTAGCACAGAGGTTACCACATGAAAGAGAACTGTGCTCTGGAGTTCCAAAGGGAGTGAGAAGATGATGGATTAGGGAAGACACAGGGCAAAGCAGAACATGTGAGGTGATGGGAGAGGGCTCATGACAAGACATTTATCTGGAAATGTCTTTAGTTGAGTCATATTTAAAACTTCACTTTTTTTGAATACATGATTCTAGTCTGACAAGTGTTTTCCCTCAACATATTGAACTGTAGAAGATACTCCTCAGTTTTTGATAGGGTTACATCATAATGGGAGTTAGATAAACTGAAAATATCCTAGCTGAAAGCACAGTTTTGATTTAGGATATTTTCAACTTATAATGGTTTGTGTAGACAAAATCTCATTGTAAGTCAAGGAACATACTGAATACATGTTGGTTTGTCACCATTATAAAGCAGAACAATTGTAAGTCAAGTCACCATAATTTGGGAACTGTCTAAATTTGTCAATCTTAATGTTATTTCACATTGATGATCTTTTTTTATTTTTGTTTTCCCTCACAGGCTGCTTTTAAGGTATTCTCTTGTATTGCTATACTTTAATTTTACAACAATGTGTGTATGAATAGATGGATTCCTTTTTTTATTTGCCTTGGGATATGAATTTCTGTAGACATGAATTTATCTTTTATCAGCTTTTGGTGAAATATTCTCAAATATTGACCTCCCCCCCCCTTCATTTGCTCCTTTTGGAATACCAATCAAAAATACATTAAAAACATTCTGTCTTTAATGAAGCTACCTTTGCAAAATTATAACGGTAAGAGAACTCTGACATAGTTGACTCCATCTTGCTTCTAATTTCTAAACTCTCCTTGGTTATTCCTGGGTGCAGGTCAAGCTATCTTTGGGAGAAATTTAGTTTATAGTTCAACTTTAAAATAAGAATGATAATAGCCCTTCCCAAAAGGAAACTGCCTTTGTAAAACCAATGAAAGGCCACAAGGTTAGGATTATGGAAGAGGCCTGAATTCTGCTTAAATGAGTATAGTTTCTATAATCCTTTATCCCTCAGGAGTTGTGTGGCCAGAGGTCACGTAATCTGTGACTTCCCCAGTTGCTTCTACAGATAACACCACTATTATAGAAGCTAAAATTGGTCTTTAAATTTTTTTTTAACTTTTTTTATTTCAGTAGGTTTTTAGGGAACAGGTAGTGTTTGATTACATGAATAAGTTCTTTAGAGGTGATTTCTGAGGTTTTGGTACACTTATCACCCCGAGCAGTGTACTCTGTACCCAATGTGTTGTCTTTTATTTCTCTACACCCACTACCCTTTTCCCCAAGTCCCCAAAGTCCATTGTATTATTTGTATGCCTTTGTGTCCTCATTGCTTACCTCCCACATATGAGTGAGAACATATGATGTTTGGTTTTCCATTCCTGGGTTACATCATTTAGAATCATAGTTCAATTCCATCCAGGTTGCTGCGAATGCCATTATTCATTCCTTTGTGTGGCCGAGTAGTATTCCATAGTATGCATATATATTTATATACGTACCTCATTTTCTTTATCCACTCATTGATTGATGGGCATTTGGGCTGGTTCCGTATTTTTGCAATTGCAAATTGTGCTGCTATAAATATGAGTGTGCAAGTATCTTTTTCATACAACGACTTCTTTTCCTCTGGGTAGATACCTTGTGGTGAAATTCATGGATCAAACAGATCTACTTTTAGTTCTTTAAGGCACCTCCCACTGTTCCATATTTACATTTCCACCAACAGTGTAAAATTGTTCCCTTTTCACCACATTTATGGCAACATTTATTATTTTCAATGTGCTCATCACCCAAATAGGGTACATTGTACCCAATAAATAATATTTTATCCCCCACCTTCCTCCCACCTTACTCACTTCTGAGTCTCCAATGTCCATTATACCAGTCTGTATCCCATTGTATGCCCATAGCTCCCACTTGTAAGTGAAAACATGCAGTATTTGGTTTTTTGTTCCTAAGTTACTTCACTCAGGATAATGGCCTCCAAATCCATCCAAATTGTCACAAAAGATATTATTTTATTTTATTTTTTTAATGGTAGACTGGATTTCATGGCATGTGCGCATGTGTGTGTTATATATATTAAATATATATTTTTAATATTCATATATATAATTAATATATATAAATATGCATATATTTATCCCATTAACTATATATATATATATATATATATATATATAATTTGTATCTATAGTTAATGGGATAAATGCCAGGATTTAAACCTTTAATGAATAGTCTTTTGCTACTGACTTTAAGCAGTACCACTTCTTTTGTTAGTTTATCATTTTAACCATTCTATACATTGTTGAATAATAATTCTGTCATTACACATTATATTTTCATTATTTATAAATATCATGAGAATATTTGTGCCATTACTGATACAAAATCTATTTTTGATAGATTTTGAACATTGTATGACCAAATATAAAACTCTGCATCACACTTCACCAATGAATTAATGAAGTCTCTCTCCACCCTGTTAACTCTGCTGTCAACCAGCCCACCGGCCACCATCTCATTGCAAAGGGGATAATGACTTTCTCAAATGTGATACTGAAAATTAAGATGTGTAGCACCAAAGCCATTCTTTGCCAAATCTGTAAACCATATAGAAGATGAAATGAGACCAGTTTTTCCTAAGATGTCATTGGGAATCTGTGTTCCTTCCCAGTGTTTATTGTCTCCTTTTGCTATTGCTTATAAGCCATCTCTTCCAGATATGCATATGGCCGGGCACTGTGGCTCACACCTGTAATCCCAGCACTTTGGGAGGCTGAGGTGGGTGGATCTTCTGAGGTCAGGAGTTCAAGACCAGCCTGGCCAATATGGTGAAAGCTTGTCTCTACTAAAAACACAAAATTAGCCAGATATGTTGGCACATGTCTGTAGTCCCAGTTACCCAGGAGGCTGAGACAGGAGAATCACTTGAACCCAGAAGGCAGAGGCTGCAGTGAGCTGAGATCATGCCACTGCACTCCAGCCTGGGTGAGACAAAATGAGACTATGTCTCAAAAAGAGAAAAAGAATATGCATACAAGTTTCTTGTTTCTGCCCTCTAACATATTTTTCTTTCACACAGAGGACTCCAGAAAGAATTTTCTATTTTATGTCCTGGAGAATGACATTATTTCCATAGAAGCAGTACACCATACACCAATTACTTTAACATTACAAATTTAGTTCATGCTAATAATTCTTTTATTCACTAACCATACATTATTGGACTTAAGTAACAGACACTGTAAAATATCATTTACAGTGACTTCAGGCTATGTTAACTTTACTAATTTTAAAGCATTCAACTAAAATCTTAATAACTAAACAAAATGAAATGTTATAACATCTTTAAATTAGGCAACTGATAAAAAATGTCCTTATATCCATTCTCTAAATTTAACCTGAAGAGATGATATAACTTGATTTGCAGAACTGGAATTCTTTCAGATTATTGAACGAGTGAAAAGTGGGGGAAAGGTCCAAAAGTTTGAGCTAGTTAAAAGGAAATTGTACTTCCAGATTTGTGATTTAATAAATATAGATAAAATTTATTATTTATTTATTATTAGAGAGGAAGCTCACCCCCTCATGCCATAGCCCATGTCTCCCAAAAAGTAATAACAATAAAAAAAAATGATAGAAATATTTCCCAGTGCAATCCTGGCCTAAATACATAAGGCCCTGCCTAGAGAATTAGGTGCTCATTATATGCCCTCAGTAGATTCAGTTACTGTCATGACATGCCCATGTTGTTCAGGCAGTGTGGGCAAAGAAAGTGTCTAAATAAATAAGGAGAGTATAAGCAAGTGCAGTTAGTATTGGACATCACTAAGGTACTGAGGTTCTGGATTCCTAAGCAGAAATGCTAAGACTCTGCTTCTGTCATCTAATACCCATCTATCACTAAGCAAAGATCAAAATTTTAGACCAACATGTTAGAAACAATGACATCTAATTTCTTCAGGTAGAGAGCAGAATGGGAGTCTGATTAAACAGCTTTTCATTCTTTCTTAAGCAAACCTGCTCATTTGTACTCCAGAAATCTAAAAGAGAAAGTCTCACTTTATAATGCTCTGTAACAAGGGCTTATAGACATCAAGAGAGTACATATGTGGCTGTTATTTTTATTGAGAATATATTAACACATGTTGTTGTAGCAGAACTGGAAGTACTTCATTGGAGCAAACCAAAGAAATTGATATACATTTGGTTGCCATTCTAGTGTGTGCAAACCTTATATTGTGTAAGGTTAGAAGCCCCAGAAAGCGCAGGCTGCAGTTTCAGCCTTCAGCCCACATCCCTTTATCATTTTAATAGCCACTGCGTTTTCATGCATCAGTTTTTTCCTACCTGGTTTTGGAGATAATAAACATATGCATATGTTTATGCAAATGTAAAGATAAATAATCCCTTTGTTTTCTCACTATGCTTTATAGCATCCCTGTGTGTTAAGGTTATTTAATTAAAGTACTTGCTATGTTTTTCCAAGTGCAATCTTGGAAGTTCCTGCATCAGAACCTATCTGGGGTGTGTATTTAAAGCACAGAATCCTGACACTGTTTTTTGGGCCATAATATCTACTCTCTGCAGCTAGTGGGGGCGGGGCGGGCTGGGGTGTTGGCAAATCTGCCTTATTAACAACATCTTTAGGAAATTGCAGTTCAAGCACTAATGCTTTGTGGTCTGCATTTTATTGCTCATCTTTGCATCAGTACATAAACAATAAGAATGTAAATAGAGAAAGAAGAAAGGAGCTATCCACAAAAGGAATAATTAGCCCTTAGATAATTTATAATTAGCTATATACATTTTTATTGGCAGTCTCTTATAAAATGTTCAAGTCCATTACACCTCAGTAAAAATCAAAGAATTTGTAATGATTTTTAATGGTTCAAATTCAATATAAATTAGTAAAAATCAAAGGATATGACTCCTGGGAAAATTCTAGCATTATATGCAAGTATGCATAGAAGCAGGTTCATAATAATTAGGCCTGTTGGGTAAATACTCTTGATGTCCTAATAATGCAGCGAACTTTCAAATACCTTCAGCAAACCATCGTTGGTACTTTATTTTCCCATCACATAGTCTATTGAATTAACTCTATTGACATTATCACAATCTTTGTTTATTTATTCTTCCAGTGAGTTTATCTTTCTGGGGTTCCCAGGACTCCTGAGACACAATGAAATGAGCTTCTAGTGCACATTATTAATGTTTATTGGCTGCCTAATAGCTGGATTGCCTCACATTATGCTGTAGGGTTCAAAATATGGCCTCCCATAGTGACTAGAGGAAACTCCATAGTTCCCATTGACCAGACTGACAACGATTCAAGCTCATTTGCTCCCATTCTCTCATCTTCTTCCCTGTCCACCCCAATTATGTTGAAATCATGCCCTTAGTGTTTAAGAACATCCAAGGGGACTAGCCTTGTTGTTTCTTGCCACCCAGATGAATCTGGAAGTCATTCAGACTTGCTCCCGCTTGAAGCAACATTCTTCAACCACTATTTGTTACAGCCATTGCCAATGTACATTTCTGAGTTCAAGGCTTTGGGCTGAGTTCCCAGTGCCTGTTGCTGCCACAGCCACAGAGTTGTCCCCCTCTTGAGGACACAATGGTCTTGCAGGTGTAAGGGTAGTCAGGGAGCCTTTCTCCCAGGAGCTCTGATCAGCAGAGGACACTCCCCGGCAAACTGGCCTGGGGTCCTCATGACAGCTCTGTAGGGTCTCTCCTATGGCCTCTTCCTTAGGGACAAACCAGCCCCCAGGAATGCAGGATCATGATCAGTTCCAGAGTCCACTCTCAAAACATGAAGTTACCCTGCCTCAAGGGCACAAGACTCAGGCAGAGTCCAGATTATGTTTAGACCTCTATACCTTTCGTGATTTTATTTCAGAATCTTTATTTTTCTTTCTGACAATTTCTAATGACTTAGAATCAGAAGGGCAGAGATTAAGAATCTTATTCTTTCCTGAACTAGAAAATCCAGGGCCTTCTCTGATTCCTCATTCTCAGCAACCTTTAAATTCTTCATAGCAATGTAAACTTTTCATATTAAAATAAAATCCAACCATTAACATAGCTTACTGCATATATATCATCATACGATCAAAAATATGACCTTGCAAAAATTTTATTAGTAACACCAAACAAATGACACAATTATAAATATTCCTGAAGTCTAAATACTCTATCAGAAAAAGAAAAGAAATGCATTAAGGGGATTCTCTGCTTAGGACTCTGTGCTAGACACAGTCCAACATACCGTAAATGTAGTTAAACTGTTCTTAGATGAGTTGACTCTTTTTCATAGTTTTGAGCTTCCCAGAAAATCATATAAATGTCCCTCTAGATTGCAAGTAAAAGACTTTGCATTTAGAAGAGTTAAAGGAACATTATACTTCAGCTAGTTCTAGATGTTTACTGAAGAAACCAACTTATTGTGGAGCTATGAGATCATTTAACAATTTCTTCACACAGGTGTGATGTTCTGTCCAGACATCTACAATGGCCCTCTGTTGCTTACCATAGTAAGACTAAATTTGTCCATTTGTCCAATGGCCTTCATCATTTGGACTCTTCCAGATTCCAGTGTGATTGCATAAAGCACTTGAATTCAAACCTCACCGTATTGATTGTGCTCCACCCACTCAACATTCTCATAAGACCCATTTCTTCTTCCATGCCTTTTCCTAGGATGCTCTCCCTTCCCCTCCTGGCCGATCCAAATCTCACTCTCACTTGTAAGGCTGTATTAGTGCATCTTCAATGGAGGCTTCCCAGTGACTATAAACCATCCCCACTCCAATACTGGATGTAACCTATTCAGCACAATTTAGGACTAAATACAATCACATTTGGGACAGTTATTTAACAACCTCTAAAGCGTAGTGCTGATTTTATTGGGAATATAACACACCCTTGGGATTCAACAGCTCAGCATTTTAAAGTTTATGGTATCAGGAGTGGCTGTCAAGCTCTCATCATCCTGCAAGGATTTATGCATTGCCAAGGCTGGGACTGAGGTGGCCCATGCCCAGGGAGCTCGGGGGCAGGGATGGGGTTCTGCAGTTTAGTGAGTAGGCAGAACAGGACAGGGCAACCTCCACTCCTGCTTGGCCAACCTCTTGTCATGGCTCATGCAGTGACTTGGAAGATAGGGTTTACACTGTTTTTGCTCTTTTTCAAAAAATATTGTTAACAACTTTGATTTTATGTTTGTAGAATCACTAGGATTCCAAAGGTAACCACTCAATTGTTTGTTTATTCTCTACAAAATTTTATGGGGGAAGTTACATGCAATTGTTTTCAAAATAACTCACAAATGTGAAGTCTTAGCTGTGATTATTACATGCAGTGGATATTTTGTTAATTGATACATGTGTGTGTTTAGGTATATAATTTTCTTCTAGGCAGGGGCTTTTAAAATATTATTCTGTGTAATAGAAATAGTGAATCAGATTTTCTTTTAAGAAGTTATGAAGTATACTGGTAGCAAGAGAAGAAAGAGATAGAAAAACAGGAGTAAGGAAATATAGAGAGGACTTGCAGCAGAACCCTAATAGCAGAATTCTAGAAAAATTATTGACAGGGAAAATGTGGCACATATATAACATGGAATACTATGCAGCCATAAAAAACGATGAGTTCGTGTCCTTTGTAGGGACATGGATGAACCTGGAAACTGTTATTCTCAACAAACTGACACAAGAACAGAAAATCAAACACCGCATGTTCTCACTCATAGGCGGGTGTTGAACAATGAGAACACATGGACACAGGGAGGGGGAGCATCACACACTGAGGTCTGTTGGGGGGAACTAGGGGGAGGGACAGAGGCGGGTGGGAAGTTGGGGAGGGATAACATGGGGAGAAATGCCAGATATAGGTGATGAGGAGGAAGGCAGCAAACCACATTGCCATGTATGTACCTATGCAACAATCCTGCATGTTCTTCACATGTACCCCAAAACCTAAAACACAATAATATATATAACAATAAAGAGACAAATAAGAGTCAAAAAAAAAAAAAAAAAGAAAAATTATTGACAAATTCCTGCCACAGAAAACAGAAGGAGCTAACCTGGTCTTCAAATTATCTGGTCCCAGTTCCTTGTAATCACCTTTTCCCCATAAATCCTAGATGCTTGGCTTACCCAAGTCTGGGTTCCACATGGGTGAGTTTCCTGATAGCCTGTTTCCCTGCAGAGCCATATGAGAAACCCTTGTTTCTGAGGCAATTTTAGTAAGTGTCTTTTTGTCTAATCAAAAAAGCCCAACATGAGTCATTTCTGTGAGTGTCTCTCATAGAAGATGATTTTAGGATGATAAGTATTTCTGATTAGATTTATTTTGAAATAGTTACTGACCCACATGGTGAGAGATTCATGAGTGATGAGCCTTTTGAAAAGCAAGTCTTTGCTTAAAGAGATTTACAAGAGGACATCTTCCTGTTAATGTGTCACTTCCCTTTGACTCAAAGGAATTTGGTGGAGGATAGTTCTAAAATAAGCTGATATCCTAATAACTACAATAAATCCTCCCCACTGATCTAACAGAGGAATCCAACTAAATATTACAAGTTCATCTTCAGTAGGTAGAACACCTTAAGTCTTTTGGAATGAGACCCTCTGATTACTTATGAGATTTGTGAGTTTCACTTAAATCCCAGGGTGTGGTAAGGGGATCCCCTGTTGTATTCTCTGTTCTTTGAGGATTGTAGAAAATGTCCAAATGTTATGCTTGTGCTATTCCAACCTGGCCATGATTAAATACAAACATACAGACAGACATTCTCTTTTTCCATTTTTTCTTTCTTCCTTTCCTTCATTTTGTTTCTTTTCTTCTCCTCACCATTCCTGCTTCAAAAAATGTGTACTAAAAACATGTGCAGTTTTAACTTCCTGATGAAAGATAATTCCCCAAGATGAATTATTATATTTTGTAGTGACATCATTGTTCACAAGCCATTTAAGTAATACGTGTTGCTTGGCCAAGTTTGAGCTGGATTTTATCTCTGGCATTTCCTGATTTCAGGAAAAAGTTTTCGAGGCTCTTTACTGAAGCAACATCAGAACTTAAGTCTGGCCAGTTCTCATATAGAACCTCAAGACACCAGTGACAATTTTTTTTTGATGGCACCTAGGTACAGTTTCAAGTTTACCTTTGAGCCTAGCTAGAGTTCAATCTTTCTCTCTTATTCCTCAGGACATGTCAAGAGGTTAGTTTAGAACTTCAGGATGACTTATGCAGTAGCAAAAAACAAACTATTTTACTAGTCTAAAAACTTGAACTCTATAATAATGCACCAAACCTGCTGCTACCATTCATGCTCAGCAGGACAGGGGATGTTTGCCAGGAGTGAATACAGATGATCACTGTGCCCAGGCCACAGCCCTCAGCCTGGTCCATGGGAACCTTCATCATCTTTTCCCTACTCACTTGCTCAGTCTCATCTTCTCCCACTCTTGTTCTTCTTGTGCTAGTTTCCAGCCACAATAAATGACTTGCAGCTCATTCACAGTTCCCTCAGTGGCTTTGATCACCTCCATGCCCAAGCCTTTGCCCACGATTGGTCCACTGCATGGGGTGCCCCCCCCTGGCCTCTCAATCTTGGTTTCCTGCAGATGCAGCATCTGATGTCTTCTCTGGCCTTCAGTGTAGGGGAGTGCTCCTTGCATGAGTCCCCTACCATCCTGATCATGACAAGCACTTTTTGCACTGGATAGAATTGCCTCTCTACTTTGTCAGTCTTTCCTACTAAGTTTTCCTACAGACAAGGTCTTCTGTGACTTTTTCATCTGCATATCTCCAGCTTTCACCCAGTCTCTAACGAATGTTCACTGAATAAAAGCACGAGGCATGGATGGTTGTGTAAAGATGTCTCTCGTGCCTTCTACACACAAAGCCCTTGCCCCTCTTCCCATTGTTTCCCAGATCTCTCATCAGCTGTTTACTGGCTTCCTGTCTCTGGCTTCCTAAGGACAGATGGTAATGAGACCAAATCCTGGAAGGGATGATGTTAGGTCTCCTTGAAGGTGATGAAAACCTTTCCTCCTTTTGACAGATACCTGGGAAAATTGGAGACAGAAGACTTTACCTAGCTTCAGATGTCCTGTTTCTTCCACTTTCTCTCCTAGCCTGTCATCTTGGACCCTCAACACATAATTTAGATCTGTTCTTTAAAGCTTTGCTAACTCCATTTTAATTTTACACTTCCATGAACGAATCCTTTCCTCTAACTAACAATATCTATCCAGTGTCCATCTCTTCATAGCCTTGCTCTCAGTTTTCATCATAACAATGACTAAGAATAATGATGGTACCAATCATTAACACACACTAAAACCTCTAGGTTAGGCATGTTCCAAGCACTTTATTTCATATTTTATTTTATTGTCACAAGATAAGTACAATTATTATTATTATTATTGAGAAAGAGTTTCACTCTTGCTGCCCAGGCTGGAGTGCAATGGCACTATCTCGCCTCACTGCAGCCTCTGCCTCTCAGGTTCAAGCGATTCTCCTGCCTCAGCCTCCAGAGTAACTGGGATTACAGGCATGCACCACCACGCCTGGCTAACTTTTGCATTTTTAATAGAGATAGGGTTTCATCATGTTGGTCAGGCTGATCTCAAACTCCTGACCTCAGGTGATCCGCCCATCTCGGCATCTCTAATTGCTGGGATTACAGGCGTGAGCCACCGTGCACTGCTGATAAGTGCAATTATTTTTATCTTTAACTTACTAGTGGGAAAAAATGGAAGCTTAGGGATGCAAAATAGACTACCCAAGGCCCTACATTTTTCCTGTGGCCCTACCTCCTTGTCAGCTAAAACAGAGTATTTCAAGAGACAGAGCCCAAACATGAAGGAAGGTCTGGGAAGTGTTGTAGGAAGTTTCTAAGACTATGGCAGCTTATGAGGAAAGTAACATAGTTGGGAAGAGGACAGGGTAGGGGGCGCTGCTGAAGATGACCTCTAATTTTATCACGTGGGTGCACATCCTGTCTTTGTACAAACATTGGCAAGGCACTAGCATAGCAAGGGTGAGTAGCAGGCAGACGCACTGTGTGGCTCGGTGCCTTCTCCCCTGCAGTGGAACTAGAGCTGGTAAAGCCTCTGTCTCCGCAGTCCCTTTTTGTGGACTAGCACTGAGGGACATGGTTACCCTGTGTTGTAAGTCGAAGTCAGATAGATCTGAGTTTGAATCCTAATTCCTCCTTTCATTCCTGTGTGATCTTGGACAATTTAATTACCTTTCTGAGGGACAATTTCTTTATCAACAAAATAGTGATGATAATATTCATATTTGTTGTCAAGAATAAAGACATTTACTGTATGCAGCATTATGCCAGAAAATACTCAATAAATGTTCATTCCTTTTCTTTCCTTCTCGCAGTCTCTCCATCTCTCCCTCTCGGAACAAGTCAGTGAGCATTTCATAGTTCATTCGTCAGATTAGAAGGCAGAAAAAGATAGGAGATAAGGGGATTTCTAGCAAATGGGTCTTTTTACTCAAACAGATACTATTATATCTGTATTTACTCAAACAGATACTAGTAGACTAAACCAAGTCTGGACCAAGGCATGGTTCTGCCTGAAGGGTGGACAGACAAGTCAGTAAAGCAGCGTGGAACATCCTGGCATGAACACCTACACAGACGTAAAATAGGATGAAGGTGCTTCAGAGCAGCAGGGAAAATGTTCAGAGTCAATGGTGCTAGCTGTTTGGGAAATAGTAAAATAAGAGCATTAGAATAAAAAATGAATTAAAGAGTTAAATGTAGGACATAGAACTGTAAGATAACTAGAAGATGACTCAGAAATCTACATATGTTATCTTGATGCAATGAAGACTTGTTTTGGCAAAAAATAAAATGAGAGAACTACAAAGAAAAATGGCTGATGGATTTAGTCACCTAAATATGAATTTTTTTTTTTTTTTTTTGTGAGACACAGTCTCACTCTGTTGCCCAGGTTGGAGTACAGCGACACCATCTCAGCTCACTGCAACCTCTGTCTTCTGGGTTCAAGCAATTCTCATGCCTCAGCCTCTCAAGCAGCTGGGAATACAGGTATGTGCCACCACACCCAACTAATTTTTTTTTTAAGAAAAATAAAGGCTCTGAGGACCAGAGTTGAGGGCTCCAGAGTAGGGCAAGCATGCCTGGGGCAATGAGGGTGAAAGAGAAGATTGATTAGAGTTACGGTCAGATCATAAGGGTCATGGAGGCTGTGGTAAAAAATTTGGAGGTTCATATTCACCTTGATATTCTTTCTCACATAATTATTATCTGATCTTATGAGAAATTTTTCCTTTCACATTTACAGCATTCATTTACATGTTTCCCTTACTCTAACTCTTGGGGACATCTCTGGAACAGTACTTCTGTTGAGATTCTTGAAGGACACACCAAATATTCCAGTGGGTATTATCCCTGCCCCCACAATTGGAGTATTCCATCTTTGAGTGTCACCCAGTTAACTCTAAGCATCTTGACACTTCTACAGCTTTGCACGCATGCAACTGCTGCTCCTAAAGGATAAATTAATATCCAGTCACACACTTCCCTAGAGAGTGCTTCATTGAAATTTTTGTTGAAATAAATAAATATTAAATGCACGATAGACTGATGGAAATTACTGTAAGGCAAGTACCTAGCTCCCCTAGTAGCAATAGAAAAAAGTTATGCATGGAAGTTGAGACTTCCCAATTTATTTGGAAAAGGATTTTCTATGGGATGTTGAAATAGCAACAGAACCACTTGGAAAAACTGCAAAGAAAATGACATATTTTAAGAATAAATTTTATTTGATAAATAACATTTTGAAATGCCCATTTCAAGTATCTGGCTGAAAAACTCTTGAGACAGCAAATAATGCAGGAATGCTTTTAGCTACTGTCCGTTCAGCCAGACTCCTCTGAGCTGCTTTCTCCAAGAGAGCCTCTTTGTTGGCTGCTGTGACCTACTCATCACATGGACTCCATTTGGAAGCTTGGCTGGGGTAGTCATCACAAATAATAATGGCAAGGAGCACAATGGCCAGTTGGAAAGAGGAAGGAGATGGAAATGGAAGATGGGAAGGTACAAATGGTCAGGCTTCTTCCAACATTGGACCCCAGTAGGTAGTGCAAAGGCCACATTCGATAAACTAGAGAGTGGATGAGGCTCTCATGAGAGCTGTCTTTTTTTTTTAATATTTCTTATTACATAGTTAATAGACATGCATGCATTATGGAACACAGGTGTTTTTGTTTTGTTTTGCCATTGCTGTTTTACAGAATTAGGATCACGCTGTATACAGAACCCTCTCACCTAATAATTTAATGTAATAATTTACTCCATGTAATTAAATATTGACCTATATTATCTTAGTGATTTTATGGAATTGTAGACATTTATTTATCTGGTTGGTTTTTGCTAAATAATTAGATTTCTTTTCAAATTTTGCCATTACACATTACACTAGGTTAAGAATCTTTGCACACACGTCTGATGATTTCATTAAAACCAATTTCCAGGCATTACATTTCTTGTGATGGTACAATATTGGCCCATTTTGATAATTTCATTTCTAAATACATGCATAAATAATATGTACATATATTCTAAATAAATAAAAATACACAAATTATAAATACATAAATCTAAACATATAAATTCTAAATACCTAATTTTTTTTCCCATAAAACTCCTCTCCCAAATGCCTCTGGTATTGCATGCTCTCTGCTTATCACTCTCTTCCAAAGACATTGACTCCGGAGGCTTTCCTGGTGACCCTATATACAGTAGCCCCACCTTTTCACCTCCCTACAACCACCATTAACTACAGCTGATCTCTGTCTCATTGCCTTTGCATTCTCCTTGGCACACTCATCACCATTATCTATTGGTATGTTTCCTTATTGATTATGTCACTTCAATAAATTCGAAGTTTCGGTCAGAGCAGGGACGTGGCTATTTTGCTCCCTCACTCTGTTCCCAGCACTTGCAATGGTGCCTGGGACAGTGTGGACCTTTCTATCTGGAATAAATAAATCAATAAACTCTATCTCATACCCAATACTACTGAAGTATGAAGCAATGAAATATTTATACCATGCACCAAAAAATAACTTTGGAAATTTCTATATTGCAATTTTCAAACAATTATTTATCACAGACTTTGTCACCTTCTGCCGTTAAATGTGTATTTCCTAATAATTTCTTTTCTTTATCTTCTTTCTAGCTCCCTTTTACCTTCCAACAAACATTTATTGAATTCTGGTGTCATATTAAGCCCGAAGATGCAGAAATAAACATGAAATAATTTCTACCTTCTGGTGTTAATAACTTAGTGTAGAACTGATTTTAAAATTTAATAGATAAATTAAAAATAAATAAATAACTATAACAGGAGCACAGTGATAGAAAAAATGTGGCCTAGAATTGCGCACACACACACACACACACACACACACACACACACACCACCCCTATCTCTTATACAGAAATTGTTCAACTAGGCTGCAAGGGCTCTACCTTTTAGCTTGTTTTTGCCAAGTCAGCATAGAGTAACTTCAGCAGTCTGGTGGGTGGTGGAGTTCAAGCCATTCTCTTGGTCTTAAGTGATGCAGAGTTTTCTATAGATAGAAAGACAACTTCAGAATCTGTAAATAGATTGCATTTCTTGCAGCAATGTCCAGAGAGTAGATGAAAAACACTGCTCAGGACAGTGGGTGGCTCAAGGGTAGATGCATTCTTTGAGAAAAGTCTGCAGAAGACAAATTTTGTTAGTACTTTTGACTTAATTCACATGTTCTACCACTGCTTTGTCATTATGTACAGTAAAGAAATCAGCTTGGCTGGCTCTGCCCTTTTGGTTAGCCTTGACTAGTTGCTCTTTATCTGAAATCCTATTTGGGAGTCGCAAAAGAAGGGAAAAAATTGAGTCACAAATCTATACACCGTGAATCCCATGTTTCTATAACAATCCCCCTTCTGTTGAATAGATGCTTCCAGAAAGCACTCAGAGAGATAAATGGAATATGTTACAGGATTTTTTTCCCTCCAAGATTTTTAATCATCTTCCTCAACTTTGTGGAATAAGGTAGAGTACAAAAATATGAAAGTGCATGGCAAGGAATGTCAGCAAGTCATTTTGGCAGAATATAAGTAAATATACAGGTGATGTAACTGCAAAAACCACAAGGATTTTATTAGCAATGTGATTTGGGGAAATGGCAGACGTTATTCAATGATCAGTTTCCCCATCTGTAAAGTAAGAATAACAAATAACCACCTCAAGGGGTATGCAAGAATTAAATGAAAGAATGGTTGTAAAAAGTACCATTTTTTTTGTTTGTTGTTGTTGTTTAGAGAAGATCAAATATAATTTGGAAAATGTAGCTTCAAGGGAACTTTATCTCCACCCCTCACATTTTGCTTGAGTGGTTTAATCACAGGGGATGTTATTCTTTTCTCTACAAGTGGTGTTTATAGCTTTAAAAGCCAAAAGTTAAATTTAGAAAAATTGCATTTACCCATTGTTCTCTTTCATTTATATGCAACTATTGACATGCACACTGTACTTTGAAAATTTTAATTGACCTATAATTTTGGAGAAAATTATTTACAGAATTTACCTTTTAAATGGTTTTGAGAGTATGAAAGCCATTTGTAGACAGAGACTTTAATGATGAGGTGCTGCATTTTTTCTGGAAATATCTCTCCCTAGAGAATACACCCAGTAGCGTTGTTCTTGGGAGATGGTTCTTGTGCAGTATCAGTGAACCCTCTGACATCATCTCTCGGATGTACTACTTATCACAGGATTGTGGCTGTCTTTTGTTAGCTTTTTTTCCCAATTCTGGAAGTGTAATAAAAATCAACTACCCTTTCTCCCTCCTAAATCAATCACTTGGTCTTTACAGACATTAACCTGTGTTCTTTACAGAAACTGATTTGTTTTGTGTTCACTTCAGTGTCTCCCACTCAATGGTGTTGACAAATGTGTATGTTTTGTTTTGTTTAAAGATGTGAATTACTCATTCTTAGACATAGCACACTGTTTTATCGTGTGTTTTTCTAAAACATACTTTTAGACAATGAAGCCCTTGTGTAAGCCTCACCACACACACACGCACATACACACAACTAGTATCCATGCATCTCTGTAACTTTATCCTTATAAATGTGACTCACTGGCTTCCTGAAGCAGAGAAAAGTTTAAATCAGGTAAATCCTGACAATCTAAGAATGATGAAGGGAAGATAAATTAATTGTTTGCTCAAGGAACTGACTGTTAAACTTTTTGCTTTCAAATTTGCATAGAGTGCAGCCTAGAAGCTTCCTGAATGTCTTCCTGGTGCACTTTTCACCTCCATTTCTATCCCTGCTAGCAAAAGAAGAGCCTAATGGTGACACTGCATACCTAGGTGAGCTTTTGAGGTCACAGGTAATTATGGGGGTGGATTATTAGTGAATGGGTCTTATAGGAAATATTAAAATTAAATTTAAAAAAACATTATATTCTAATGAAAGAAGTTGGCAACTTTCTCTCTAGAAAAGTCAGTGGCAGTGGAAAGACAATAACCATGTGAGAAGGTAAGGCACACATCTTGAGGAGGGCCATGTCCAAGGGAGAAAGGCCAATGTCACCTATTTAACTGTGGCCAGTGGACAAGTTAATTGAAGCTGAGTGTGCTTGTGGTCTTTTACATTAGACAGCCCAGAAAATGGGCTTAAACCAGCAATCTTGGAGCATCACAGTGGCCTGAGCACATAAACTATACTTACTTTCTTGCTTGTCATTTGCATTAAGAGTTTTAAATATTGAAGCACATGCTGACAGAAACATTAATGTACAATGTTTCCAGCAGAGACAAGCAATGACAAGGAAACCTACCTATATTCCACTATGATGATTCTTATTGAAATTAAGTGTTTCAATGGCACCTTTTATCACTGTCTGGGTGAGGGACAATTATCTTGCAGGCGCTGTATTTCTGGATCCTTCTGTCTTTTGTGAACTCTGAGAAGTTGCTTCATATGCATTGTGAGCAGTTTTCATGAGGCAATAGGTGTATGTGGAGAAATAGTGAGAAAAAGTATTTCCATAAAGATTAAACATGGAGCCAGGTATGGTGGCTCATGCCTGTAATCCCAGGACTTTGGGAGGCTGAGGCAGGCACATCATCTGAGGTCAGGAGTTCAAGACCAGCCTGGTCAACATGGCAAAACCCCATCTCTACTAAAAATACATAAATTGGCTGGGCCTGGTGGCACATGACTGTAATTCCAGTTACTTGGGAGGCTGAGGCGGGATAATCGCTTGAACCTGGGAGGCAGAGGTTGCAGTGAGTTGAGATTGCATCACTGCACTCCAGCTTGAGTGACAGAGTGAGACTCCATCTCAAAAAAAAAAAAAAAAAGATTAAAGATGGAGAAAATTAAGATTCTTTCTGTGGGTGATTGTTGACAGTAATCTATGCTATGAAATATCTTTGAGGCCATTTCCAAAAACCTATATGATGCTTTAAAGAGAAGATAATATTTTCCTCCCTATACAGCTTTACTTCAATTCTTGAACTCTTCTTGTCATTTATAGATGATTGGCAATGTATCTAACTCAAAGCAAGTTTGAGAATAAGAGACAGGTATTACAATTAGGCAGTGGTGGAGGTAAAGCAGAGGGGGAAATAGGAAAATGAGGATCAGTTAATTTTTTTAGGAATATAACCAGAGTTGTGATTTTATAGAAAATGTATAACTCCGTGAATTGCCATAAGATGGTCAGGGGCTAAGACAGGAAGTGTCATATTTCCTGTGTTATTGCCTCATATCTTACCCTTTCAAAGTCATAATACATAGGCTGACAATAATGTGATATCATGTTATAATAATTGAAATGTACTATCTTATCTGAATTGTTATTTTTATTTATTTATTTATTTTTGAGATGGAGTCTCACTGTGTCACCCAGGCTGAAAGTGCAGTGGCACAATCTTGGCTCACTGCAACCTCTGCCTCCCGGGTTCAAACAATTGTCCTGTCACAGCCTCCTGAGTAGCTGGGATTACAGGCACCTGCCACTACACCCAGCTAATTTTTCTATTTTTAGTAGAGACAAGGTTTTACCATGTTGGTCAGGCTGGTCTTGAACTCCTGACCTCAGGTGATGTGCCCTCCTTGGCCTCCCAAAGTGCTGGGATTACAGGAGTGAGCCACTGTGCCCAGTCCTGAATTGTTATTTTTAGTAATGTTTTGGATTCTTTATATTTTATTGCACTTTATATTTCACCAAGTATTTTTGTCAAAGCCTTTATTTCCTTACCTCTAAAATGTTTTTTTTTTTTTCACATTTTTACTTTTCTAAAATTGGAGTGCCCCATACAAAGACTGTAGAAAGAAAATTCCTAGCCCCCAGAGGAAGAAGAGGGTTGGGACACAGTAGCACTGCGAGGTCATGTTCAAAATTGGGTAGACACACACTCTCATCACCTGATTGTAATCTTGGTGGGGTTAGTGTGCTAGTAGAACATGTTGACTTCTAATATATATTTTTATTACTCATCATCATTTGAAACATTGTCCAAGACACTGTATTGTGATGAAAAGCAGGGTGATATACCTTCAGGTCATATACTGACTCTGTGACTAGACTGCCTGGACTCATCCCTCACTAGGCCCATGGCAGGGGCCACCTGTTTGTTCTCTTGAAAATAAGCTAATGGAATACCTACTTCACTGGATTACTGTAAAGATGATGATGAGTTCATCTCTGTAAAGCATTTTTCACAGTGCCTGGCACTCCATTCACTCATGTCTTCAACATACATCTGTGGTATCCCAACTATGAGCCAGGGACAGTTCTGCCAGCTAGAGATACAGAGATGGATTAGGTAGCTGATATATGTTTGGAGCTCACATTTTAGTGTCTACAAAGATGCTTTTGCCTGATGATGATAAGTGCTGTAAAAACAACAAGGGGCAGTTCTGGGTACCTGGAAGGAAGCTGCTGTCATTCGAGGATCACAGAAGAATTCTTAGAGGAGGTGACATTGAGCTGAGACTTCAGTTGTGTGAAGGAGCCATCCATGAACAATTGTTAGGAGAGGGGCTTTACAGGCAGGTGCAGGACCCACAGAGCCCAGAGGATCACAGTAGTGAGGTCAGAGTCTGAGCAGAGGTCAACCACTGGACTAGGTTATGGAGTTGGGATCTTGTTCTGAGTTCAGAGTGAAGTTATCAAAGGGATTTCAGCAGGAAAATGATTAATGTTTAAATTACCATTTTGAATAATGTGTGGGGATCTGGGAAGGAACAGGGAGGGAGGTGATTGAGGAGACTACTAAGGTAAATACAAAGAGAAATGATGGTGGCTTGGGCCAGGGTGGTAGCAGTGGAGATGGAAAGAAGCAGATGACAGTAGAAACTGGTGCATATTTGAGTAACTAAAAGGTGTTCAGCATAGCCAGGCCCATGGAAGGATGTCTTGGTCTGTTGGGGCTGCTATAATAAAATACCATAAACTCAGTAGCTTATAAACAACAGAAGTTTATTTTTCATGGCTCTGGAGGCTGGAAAGTCCAGGATCAAGGCACAAGCAGATTCAGTATCTGGTGAGGTCTCCCTTCCTGGTTCATAGAGCAACTTCTCTGTGTCCTCACATGGCAGAGGATTGAAGGATCTTGCTGGGGCTCTTTTATAAAGCACTAAACCCATTCATGAGGGCTCCTGCCTCATGACCTAATCAGCTCCCAAAGTCCCTATCTCTAAATACCCTCCCAATACAGATTAGGTTTCAACATATGAATGAGGGAGGGACACAAATGCTCAGATCACAGCAAAGAGGTAACCTATAAATGGGGATAACCATATTGTTGGAGCCCCATGGACTGTGTCTTATTTACACCCACGTCTTGCATGGATGACATTTTGCTATGCTGTTCAAAGAACCAAATCATATCATCAGGCACTTGCTCAAAGCCAATAAGGAATGTGGAAAATATTTCTTCATCTGTACGTATCAGAAGAGGAAATTTAATGTGAGGAATTAGTTTCCTAGGAGGTGGGAGAGGATGAGAAGCCACCTGGGGAAGATGGGATCAGCAGCAGCAGGAAGCCACCTAAAAGGGAAAAAGAGCGACTAGAGGTCAAGGTAGAAGGGTCAGAGTCCTTGGGAGGAGGCTGGAGCCTACATGGGCTTGTCCTATAGGAGTTAAAAAGAGGCATCTTCTGCCAGAATGGTGTCCCAGGCAGAAACAGAAGGAGACAGTCCTCAGCTTCTCCCTGACCCCATGCCCTCTCAACTCCCAGCAGACCCTCCCTGGCCAAATCCAGTGGGAAGCTCTCTGGGAAACTGCAGCTGTTGAGGGCCATGAGGCCAGTAACCCACTGCCTTATGGAGCTCAGCAGGAGAATCTGAAGGCAAGCAGCAACATGCCAGCAGAGCATGGGTGGGTGGATGGGTGACTGGTGGAGTTTGGGGGGCTGAGGGGCTATGGTAATGTGGAGAGAGGCCCAGAAATGGGAAGTGGTGAGAAGTCAGCTTGGAAAGATAAATAGGAACTAACTATTCAGGACCTTATGGGCATTTATGCAGTCTGGAATACATCATCAGATTAATCAAGAATTCTTGAATGATTCCAAGTGTGTGAATGACTGATCAGGTGTATGATTTAGAAAAATTACAAAAAATTCAGTTAGACAGGAGGAATAACTTCAGGAGATCATCCATTGTTCATCATGGTGACAAGGGTTAATAAATAATATATTGTACCTTTGAAAATTGCTGAGAAAGAAGATTTTAAGTGCTCTCATCAACAAAATGTCATAAATATGTGAGGTAATATACATGTTCATTAGCTAGATTTATTATAGCATTCCACAGTGTATATATGTATCAAAACATCATGTATACTATAAATATATACAATTTTTATTTGTCAATTAATAAAAAGGGAAAAAGAAAAATTAGTCTGGCTACAGTGTAGAGAATGACTTGAAGCTGTACAATTCTGGAAGTAAGATCTTAGAACATTTCTGCAGGTTGTTATGCTTTCCGTAGTTACTTGAAAATACTTAGGTTCTGATCTTTTGCATGAGCTATATGTGTCTGTTAATCTATGAGTGTGGTTAGCCTGATGGTTGGAATACCCTAACCAGGAATGCACACTCACACTCATGGTAGCAGGGTGAGGCTGTTACTTAACATCTGAGAGGCATCAACCAACTCCTGCAAACTCTTCCACTATGACTATCTGATCTGCCCTAGAAGAGTTCATAATTCACATAGGGGAACGTTGGAAATACATTTTCATTCTTGACTTGAGTTGTATTCCAAATAGATGGGCTGGTTAGAAATGTCTGCTTTCTTGAGAGGTACAGACCTCAGCAATATCAGCCTTGAAATTCTTGAGAGAATGGACTCTCTAGCGTGAACCTGTGTTCCTGCAATTCCTTAAGGGTTCTCTGTCATATGATAGGACAAGGTCCTGCCACTGTAATTCTGTCACATCTGCCTCTGGGAACCCTTTCATCAGGGCAAATTTAGGTGACCTTGGGGGACAGAGGCCTGTGGCTCCACCAACCCCACAGGCAGGTAGACTGGCTGTTCCTGTTTGCTAATACATGTTAGTGTGTGAGGCAGCATTCAGGATGGGACTTGCTTTCATAGCTACACATCTTTGAGTGAGATTATGCTTTTCCTTACCCATAGCCACTGTGAAAGACAAAATGCATTGGACAATTAGGGAGATTATTTTCTTGGGCTATTGAATATAAAGAATGTTCACCAAGGAAGAACTTCTCAAAAAACAAAGAGGGCCTGGGGTTTTATAGAGGCAAGGATACAGGAAGTCATCCATTTTGGGAGCCTTGAAGGAGGATGAAGATCAGGCTTACTTCGGAATATGCTGGCTAAGGTGGTCCTTCAAGGTTTCCTGGAACACAAGACAGTGAGCAGATTTTGAGAAACAAAAGGCTGAGGGGGATTTCTTAACCATCTCTGTTCTCCGGGAGCATAGGACTCAAGTAACATTTAACATTCTGGCTACTAAAGGTGAAATGCCGGTCACATTGGCCATGGTCATTTTGCAATGCAAGGAGGGATGACCTTGGCCCATAGGAAGGATAGAGCAGTGAAAAGGAGAGAAGTGGATAAAACTGAAGAATATTAGGTAATAGACCTGGGGGATTTGAACATTGATGAGGGGGGGCAGTGCATGAGAGTTAAGGATAAAATGGAAGTTTTGGCTTGGGGAATGGGTGAATGGCCGTGCCACTCACTACAATATTAAGTGTGGTGGAAGAACAGATTTGGAAGGAAACGATATTGGGTTTACTTTTAGTCTTTGTTGCAGTCTATAATGGGTATCTCCAATCCCTTATATGGTGTCTGACACATAGATGCCTCCTAAGCATTTGTGAAGAACTGTGGGAATAAATAAGTGAAACATAACATCACAGGTGACTGGAGAAGTTAGTAGCAGACCAAGGATCACTTACCTTTTTCATTTTGACTGGAGAAGTTAGTAGCAGACCAAGGATCACTTACCTTTTTCATTTTATGACCTTCACTCTAGAAAATGCATAGATTAGAGCACATCTTTCCTCCTAAAACATGTTAACAGTGGTGAAGGTGTCAATGACCAGCTTAATGAAATTTATTGGCAATTTCCAAGAAGAGCAGCAGGAAAAATCACCCCAGAGTAACCACACAACTGAAAATCATGCAGAAATACACAACTAGTTCTCCTACTTTAAAAAGTAAATGAAACCTCTCAAAGTCCTTCAGTTTTTCTTCCTGTGGCCTGGTTCCTCTAGAGGTCTTGATCCTATGCACTGTCTCTACCTCACCTGGCAGTATGCATCTATTTCTGGGCTGCTGACAGAGTTGGAAATCAACCCGCTTTCTCTACATAAAAGTGAAAACTCATTACTCCGTAAAACACACAATTCCTGCAGAACAAGTCTGTGTGATAAGACTTGAAAACACAAACAGTTCAGCCTGAGGGCCTGACAGGAGAATTACAGGCTCAGACTCATTAGTTAATTACAATACTCACATCAACTGTTACTTAAAAAAATGTATCGCCTGTTGAATGAGATTCTTGGGAACATTAGCATCTAATTTTCTGAATGATAATACAGTGTGCTGGAGGTTTTTCCACTGTTTCTACAATAGGCAATTTGTGGTGCAGTGTGAAAGCAAAGCTTAGTGCAGAGAAAAAGTGTCAGGACTGAGGGTCAGAGCCTATCGTTTTAGTTTCAATAGTAACTGACCAGCTTCATAAGCTTATACAAGAGATTTAGCCTTCTGGGTTTCAGTTTCCTTGTCTCTGAAACAGAGATTTTCAATTATCAATTTTATAGCTCTAAGAATCCAGATCGTTCTGGTCCAGTCTATGTATATATATTTTTAAAAAGGAGCTAAAAAACTTCAGCTTTAAAATTTGAAGTGAATTATGCAGATCTACTGGTAAGGACTGTATTAATGTGAGCATATATGTCCACATATATTTCAGCAAAAGTTAATTATGATAAATACATGAGTGTCAGGGAGTGAAAGGAACAGGAGAGACTGGACATTGCTCATCAATCTTTGTGCTCTGAATTATATGCTTTTACTGCCTGTCCTGACCCTCCCCTTCAATGGGAGAATTCCCCAAGCTTTCCTCCTCTCGATTTCCTGGAGCTTCAGCCAACACCTCCAGGTGGAGGATCCCAAACTTGGAATCCCCAGTCCCTTCCTGGCTTTGTAGTTACTCGACTACATCTGGGCTCCTGCTGGTGTCTTCATTCAATTTTTCACAAATGCAACTCTTGGTCTTTCAAATGATTTCTCCCTGCTCTGTCCCTATTTGTGCGTGCTGCCCGCAGGCCCGGAGCCATGGATCTCACAGCCTGCTACTTCCTCACGTCTAGCGGTGAGGCCTCTGGTCAAATCTTGCCAGGTGTCTGTCATACATCACCTTCTCACTTCCGTTAGAGTTCTATCTCGGTTGAAGCCTGCATTACCGCTTTTCTGAGCAAAATCACAATAGTATGATGGTTGGTTTTATGTATCAACTTGGCAGGCTGTAGTGCCCAATTATTTTGTTAAACATGAATCTAGGTGTTGCTCTAAAGGTATTTTGTAGAAATGGTCAGTATCTTCAATCAGCTGACTTTAAGGAAAGGAAACAATCTTCAGTCATCTGAGTAGATCTCATCAATCTACTCAACTATTTACCATCCAAATATTGGTTCAAAGTCCTTAGGAGTCAAACTGAGGTTTCCAAGAAGAGGAAGAAATTCTGCCTCAGGACTGCAGCCTCAGCTCCAGCCTAAAAGTTTTGAGCCTGCTAGCTGCCCTATAAATTTCAGGCTTGCCATACCCTACAACTGTGCAAGCCAATTCCTTGAAATAAATTACTTTACATATATAATATCTTTTATATATGTGGGTGGGTGCCTGTGTGTGCCTGTGTATGTGTCTTTTCTCTGGAGAACCCTGTCTGATTCCGGTAGTTTACCACTTGACTTCATCTAGCCCCTCTGACGTCACCACCACTCTCCATCTTCTTCCAGTGGCTCAAGAATAATCTTCTTAGCACAGTCTGTTCCTGTCATTCCCTACCTTTTCTGTGTCTACATGATTTTATTTGGATGCAGCTCCAAATTCATCCACAGAGTCCTACTTCCCATCATTTTCTTTGGGAGGAAGAATTGAAATTTCTAAATGTACAAACAGATCCACAATTTTCTATTTGGAACAGATAAACCCTGGGTCTCTATGGATCGAGAGAGCTAAGAAGGAGAGTCCCTTACCTGTTTTAGACCAACTGAATTGCTGCATTCCAGGTGGTAGGACAAGTTCCACACTGCTGTTCTGAGCCTCACTCACATTTTTGGCAAAAAGTTTGCCGTGATCCTCACAGAGTCTAAATTAAGGGCTACTGGCACACTGCCATGCTGAGTAAAAATATCATTTCATGATAGTCTTTAGTGCACCCCACATACCCTAGGAGGCTCAGAGAAGCTAGGTAACCTTCCCAATTTTACTGGTTAATCCAAGATACATACCTAGGTTTATACCTCTCACAATATTGTATTCACCCACATGCTAAGCTGAGAAATAGCCCCCGAGATGTTCAGGCTCTAATCCTTGGAGCCTGTGACTGTTTCCTTATATGATAGAAGGAATGCTGCAGATGTGATCAAGTCAACCATTTTGAAATGGGGAGATTATACAGGGTTATCTGGGTAAACTACTGTAATCACAGGCTCTACACTAAAGGGAATCAGGAGAAGTCGGAGTTTGAGGAAAAGACAATGTGGTCATGGCGTGGAGAGAAATCTGAAGGTGCTACACTGCAGACTTTGAAGATAAAGGAAGTGGTCACGAATCAAGGAATGTAAGAAATGCAGGTTTAGAATCTGGAAAAGGCAAGGATGCAGATTTTCCCCAAGAGCTTTTCAAAAGAGCAAAGCCCTATGAACACCTTGGTTTTGGCTCAGTGAAGACCATTTTGGACATCTGACCTTCAGAGCTGTGAGATAAGAGATTTGTGTTGTTTTAAGCCACTAGATTTCTGCCAGTCTGTTGCAGCAGACATAGCAAATGAATTTACCCAATGGTACTTTAATATAACGATACCTTCTATCATGTAACCACAATTTAGCTTTCTCACCTGACACTCACCTAATAGCTCTACTTTAAGAGTGCTGCACACCTGCTTCATACAAACAGCTCACAAAAATCACCCAACAGCATTCTTTTCACAGAAGAGACATGGGAAAAGTTAGTTTCCTCCAACAGGAGAAAATGACTTAGCTCCTCAGTTTCCTGATTCATACAAATAACTGTATCAGGTAAGAATCTTAGATCACAAACTGAGTTATTGAAAGAAGGTAACTGCTTTTCTGCAATAAGCTTGATTTCAATTTCAAGCTCCTTTTCCACTAGGGACAGGAACTGACCATTACACAATTCGAGCGTGGCCTCCCATCTCTCTGCAGCATGATGTCTCCATGGGAGAGTAAGAGATTAAAGGTTTGAGGGCCTGAGGGGAGGGGGAGATGGCTGTCCTCTCTCCATGGTGACATCCACTGAGATGCCTTATTCCTGCCTTGTCTGTGGATGCTGATCCATGCAGGTCTGCACAACATCTTCCCAACCATGAAGACCCTCTAGATGTATCAGTTCTTTGTGCAACTCTCATCTGGGAGAAATGTTGACATTCCCATTGCAACTCTGGAGCCCAAGGGGCCACAGAATCGTCTGCATTGGCAGCCACGCATGCATTGTTCTCACTATACTGGGTGCAGGGAGCTCAGGGTTTTTGCTTATTCAGAAAAGAAGGAGCAGAATGTTTCTGCAATTAAAACTCCAAACCTAATTTAAGGATTTTATATTTTCTCTAGCTTCATTCTAGAAATTTTTGTCTAGTCTTGGGTATAAGGAAAAAGCTGGCTTCAACTGATTAGTGTCTCTTATCTGGAGATCTTAACATAGGAAAACCCAAAGTAAAAAAAAAAAAGCTTACATTTTGATTTCTGGATTCTTATAGTACCATGGTCCTTTGAGACAATGGGTGCTTCATGACTTTGCTAATTTTCCCATGAAAAGAAAAAGCAGGGGAGTAGTGAAAAAGAGTAAGACAAGTTGGTAAAATTGCTGGATAGTCTTTGCTTTTCTTCACAGGAGCACCCCACTATGTGCCCAAACCCTGAACCTTGCCTATGATTTCTGGTTGGGTTTAGCCAATAGGAGACACTGGCAGGAGAATAGTGAGGTCAGTGTATTTGATTCTTGGAGAGGCCTCTTGGCCAGGATGTAGAGAGGTGACCACATCCCTCTATGGGAGGCATTCATAGGTCCTCTCAGGTGTCCTCTCCAGAAGCTCCTTCACACCACTTCCTGGAGCCACTCCTAGCAGAGTAACACCAGCTCCCAGGGCACAGTGCCACCCTGGTGAGTTTCTGAAAACCCTGCCGTCACCTCTAGCTGTAGATAGCTCTCTTATGGAACTCTCATCAAATATCCTATTTAGTTTTCTATTTCCTGCCAGAATGCAGATTGATAGAGGTAATAGCTTTTGTTGTTGTTGTTTGTTCTTTATAGCATGGAAATGACCACACCTCCTTCACAGAGTTGATTATTTTATACGTTAACCCACTAAAAGACATTTCTGGTTCAGATGACTCTCATTTAGATAGCATTAACATACTCTTGGAAACACAGAAAGTCTTTTATTTATTTTTTTGACATAGCACTGAGAAAGAAGAAAAAAGTTCATTTACTGTCAGATTCTGGAACACCTTTGCCAGTAAATCCAAAGAAGTCAGTTAAGACTTGAAATCCATGCCTGGAGTATCCTTAACATCTGAACTAAACTGACAAGCAATTTTGGTGGAGGACACGCATTCTAAAATGAATGTGTTATTATTTGTAAGCAAACCATTTTTTTAGAGCAGTTTTAGATTGCTCTTCATCAGAAGGTGCAGAGATTTCCCATATATCCCCTTCCCTGACATAGAAACAACTTCCTACACCATCAAAATCTTGATACAGGGTAGTATATTTGGTATAATCCATTAACCCACACTGACACATCATTATTACCCCAAAGTCCATAGTTTACATTAGGGTTCATACTTAGTGTTGTACATTCTGTGGGTTTATTTATACAATTGTATAATGACATATAGCTACCATTGTAGTGTCCTACAAAATAGTGTCACTACCCTAAATATTTTCTCTGCTTTGCCTATTCATCTCTCCCTCCCCACTAACTCCTGGAAACCATTAATTCTTTTATCATCTCCATAATTTTGCCTTTTCTGGAATGTCATATCATTGGAATTATAGAGTATGTAGCCTTTTCAGATTGGCTTTTCTCACTTAGCAACACGTATTTAAGCTTCCTCTATGTATTTTGATGGCTTGATAGCTCAATTTGTTTTTATTATAGAATAATATCCCATTTGTATGTATGTACCACAGTTTATTTACCCATTCACCTGCTGAAGAATAACTTGGTTGCTTCCATGTTTTGGCAATTATGAGTAAAGCTGCTATACATATTTGTGTGCAGGTTTTTGTGTGGACATAGTTTTCAACTCATTTGGATAAAGACCAAGGAGAGCAATTGCTGGATCATATGGTAAGAGTATGTTTAGTTTTGTAAGAAACTGCTAAACTGTCTTCCAAAGTGGATGTATCATTTTTCATTCTCACCAGTAATGAACAAGAGTTCCTGTTGCTCCACATCTTTGGCAGCATTTGGTGTTATCAATGTTTTGGATTTTGGCCATTTCATAGGTGTGTAGTGGTGTCTCACTGTTTTAATAATTCCATAATGACATATGATGCTGATAATCTGTTCATATGGTTATTTACCATTTATACTCTTCTTTGGTAAGGTGTCTGTTCAAATCTTTTGCCCATTTTTAATCAGGTCATTCATTTTCTTTTATTGCTTAGTTTATGAGCTCTTTGTATACTTTGAATTACAATTCTTTTTCAGATATGTTTTTTGCAAGCATTTTGCCCATTCTGTGCTTGTCTTCTCATTTTCTTGACAGCATATTTTGCAAAGCAGAAATTTCTAATCTTAATAAAGTCTAGCTTATGAATTATTTCTTTAATGGATTGTGCCTTTGGTGTTGTAGATAAAAAGTCATTGTCAAACCCAAGGTCATCTAGATTTCCTCCTACGTTATATTCTGTAAGTTTTATAGTTTTGCATTTCACATTTAGGTCTATAATCTATGTTGAGCTCAATTTTTTGTAAATGATATGAGACTAATTTTTTGTGTGCATAGATGTCTAGATGTTCCAGTACCTTTTGTTGAAAACACTATCTTTTACCCATTGTATTACATTTACTCCTTTGTCAAGATCAGTTGGCTATATTTATACGGGTATATTTCTGTACCCTGTTTCTGTTCCATTGATTTGCCTATCCTTTCACCAATACTATACTTGATTACTATAGCACGGGACAGATCTAGGTAGGTTTTTTTTTTCTTACAATATTTTAAATATTTTGCAGCATTCTCTTTTTATTTGCATAGCTTATGAGGAGACATTGGATATAATTCTTATATTTGTTTGTCTGTAGGCAAGGTTTTATCCTCTATTTAAGCTACTCTCCAGATTTTTATTTTTTTTCTCTTTTTCAGTTTGACAATGATATGTCTAGGTGTAGTTTTTGTTTTTGTTTATGTTTATGTGTTGAAACAGGGTCTTACTCTGTCACCCAGGCTGGTGTACAGTGGTGTAATCACAGCTTGCTGCAGCCTCAACCTCCTCAGCTCAAGTGATCCTCTCACCTCAGCCTTTCAAGTAGCTGGGACTACCGGTGCATGCCACCACCCTTGGTTAATTTTTAAAATTTTGTTTACAGATGGAGGTCGCGCTATATTGCCCAGGCTAATTTTGAACTCCTGGGTTCAAGCAAACTTTCACCTTGGCCTCCCAAAATGTTGGGATTACAAGCGTGAGCCATTATACATGTGTGTGTGTGTGTGTGTGTGTGTGTGTGTACTCTCTGAGCTTCCTGGATGTGTGGTTTGGTGTGTGAAATTAAATGATTTAACTATTTCTTCAAATATTTTTGTTCCTTTTTCTCTTTCTTCACCTTCTGGTAGTACCATTATGTCTAATTATACCTTTTGTATGTTTTCCCACAGTTCTTGGATATTCTATTACTTTTTTTCAGTGATTTTTTTATTTGCTTTCTGTTTGGAATTTTCTTACTGACCTAGCGTCAGTCTCAGATTTTCTTTCTCAGCTGTGTCTAGTCTACTTATGAGCCCATCAAAAGCATTCTTCGTTTCTGTTACAGGGTAATTTCCATTTTTTTACATTCTTTTTTTCTCTTTCCTATTGGGTTTTGGAAGTTTCTCTTGTCATATATTTATCTTCCAAGATTCTTTCCTTAGCCATCTTAAATCCAATAATAAGTCCATCAAAGATATGCCTTATTTCTGTTACAGTGTTTTTGATCTCTAGCATTTCCTTTTGATTTTTTTCTTAGAATTTTCATGTCTCCATTTATGTTGCCCATCTGTTTTTGCATGAGATATGCTTTATCTTTTAGAGATTTTAGGATATTAATCATGGTTCTGTTAAATTCCTAGTCTGATAATTCCAACATCTCTGCCACATCTGAGTCTGGTTCTGAAGCTTGCTCAGTCTCTTCAAGCTGTTTTTTCCTTTTAGTCTCCCTTCTAGTTTTCTATGCATAAACATCAGTGATATGTTGGATAAAAGGAAGGCCACTAGTCATGTGGGGGGTGAGGTGTGCAGTGGGGGGAAGGATGCTAGACAGCCTCATGAGTGTGTCTCAGTCTCTGAGCGAGCCTTTGCCTCTGAACCGGGAACTTCACTAGTGCCTCTGTTTCCTCTCCTTCCCTTGATGTGGAACAGGATTGCTAGAGTGGGCTGGAGTTAGATATTTCCCTTCCCCAGATATGTTAGGCTCTGATAAAACCCTAATCCTCTAGGCTGTGGTAAAATAGTTTCTCTTAAGGGCAGGCCTTGTTAAGAAGAACTGAATGCTCTGGCATATTTCAGTGGTTCCTTTTCTCTGCCGCATGCTAGAAGCAGGAGGAGATTTTTCTTCGATAGTTACCATGAGAATCCGGTCAGGCTCCTGGAGGTAAAACCTACAAAAAATGTGAGGGCTTCTTATATGCTGGACTGGAAAACCAAAAGTCTGAATGTAGCTTGCTTGCTTTACTTATTTATTTATTTATTCATTCATTCATTCATTTATTTTTTAGCACTGTGTTGCTCATGCTGGTTTCAAATGCCTGGGCTCAAGCGATCCTCCTGTCTCCACTGTCCAAAGTGCTAGGATTGCAGGCATGATTCGCTGAGCCTGGCCTGAATGTTCTATTTCCAAAGTGCAATCTTTTTTTTTTGTTGTTATTATTTAAAGATACATAAAATTATCTCGCTTAATGATGTATACTGATAAGAAAACTTAGGTTAAAATCCAAAGAACTGGGCTTTTTTCTCTTTGGCTTCCCCTGACTGATTCTGTGAGTCAGGCCCAGACACCTCACCTGTTGGGTTCCTTAAAGAGACGCTGAGAAGATCAGTGTTTCTTTACTTTTTGTAGATCCAAGGTACCTTTGAAGATTTTGTTAAGGTTATGAACACAGACCCTTCCAGCTAAAGAAGTCTATGTATCTATCCTGGACGGAGTAGAACTAGGAATTCCCAGATCAGTGATCCAGAAAATTACCAATAGTTCCATCTTTAAGCCTTTTTGACAAATTCCAAATTTCTAGATAGGTCTGAACTCCATATACACAGATATTTTCAGGGTAGGTAAAAGATCATGAAATGTACATATGGAAAATTAATAGTAACTAATATTTATTAAGTACTTAATACATGCCACATGCTGGGCCTTTGTATGGAATATCTACTTAGTTCTCTCCATCACTTTGGGAGCCCAGCACAAGAGGACTCTATTTTGAAGAATATGTTTGATGCTAATGATGTGCCAGAAATTGGTCTCAGGGAATCTTCCTAAGAACCCTACTAAGGTTTGTCTTAAAGTTAGTTTGTAATCTATCATGCAAACTGGGACACTTTTAAAAGCTGAAAGGATTAATTAGTCATTCACTAATAATTAGATCTGATAACAAGCATAAATAGATTCTCAAGGGCAAACTGGGACATATGGTTCTGTTAGTTAATCATCCTTCTTTTACAGAGGAGAAAATCAAGATATGAGAAGCAGAGTAGTTTTTCTGAGATCATATCCTAGTTCATGGACTAGATTTAATTCCAGTTTTCCTCATCCTGGTACATGGACTAGTTTTAATTCCAGGGATGCTGGACTTGAAAGCCCAGCACTGAAACATAACACATTGGGATAGACCAGTGAATGGCACCTATAACAAATTTCCCAAGTACCTATCCTCAAACATCTTTCTAGCTTGTATCATCAATCTGTCCTTTAAAGGCAAATTCCCGTGTATTTGATCATGTACTAACATCAGTCACTTTAGAGATAAGCTAATGCAAGCTGAAGATCTATGAAAAAGAGGACTATACTTCACTGGAAATGCTCACAATAGCAGATTTTTTTTTTTTTCAGAGAGGAGAGCCTAATTACCTTTCGAAATTCCAAAAATGTCAAACTGATTACGGTGTATGCTTTTTTTATAACATCACATGCACCGAAGTTATTTTGGGATAATGAGCAATTTTAATCTTGCTTAATAAAAGCTATTCACAGGGCACTTTAGGAGGGAGCTGCATATAAGTAGTTTTACTAAACCACTTTCCCCTTTCAGTGGCATTTATTCAAGAGTATGCAAATTCTCTTAAAACTGGCAACCAAATTTAGAAATTAGAAGGGCAGAGCTATGGACTTAATTGAGTAAAATTTTTTGGTTTTTTTTTAAGAGCATATTTCACAAAAAAAAAGAAAAGAAAACTGAATTTTGAATTTTACATATCATTGATGTGCTGATAAAAAAACAAGAATGTGCTGAGTTTTTAAGTCGAATTTGAATTTATATTCAGGTTTACAAACCCTAAATTTAAAGAAAAAAAGATGTATTTAAGTCTTTTCAGACAGTAGGCTATGATAAGGATTATCAAAAGATACTATAAAAGAAAAAATTCTTGGGGAACTTTTTTTCAAAGAACATTTTGTTTAATTTTTCAAGAATGGGAGAATGGCAAAACTTCATGGCAATATTCTAAACATAAAAGTGAGTTGAAAATAAGCGTCATAAATTAGAAGAGATTCTCCTTTCTGGAATATA
The DNA here is from genome assembly GCA_036589455.1 of Ateles fusciceps. NCBI lineage: Eukaryota > Metazoa > Chordata > Mammalia > Primates > Atelidae > Ateles > Ateles fusciceps. The sequence continues at coordinate 8,595,304 of JAZHEH010003329.1, read as the reverse complement.
TTAAGAAACTCTGTAATGATACAGGTGAGATCATTCATGAGACAGCTGACTGAGGCATTCATTACCTGCCCTTTGAGATGGAGAAAAGTGGACTCACTTCAAAGTTTCCATGGCACAAAGAATCCTCTGGAAATATTCTCTGCCCACTTTGTGCTGCGATTCTTCACTTTCTGAAATCCTTCTGATATCAGAGTTCAAGCTGACCAGTGAAGACTGGGTGGTGAAACTGAGACAGTGAATGTTCAGATCTATCTGTTCTGATGGGAGGTTGCATGAGTAGTTATCTCTTGGGAGTTCGATTATCTTCTCTTCTTCCGAAGATGTCTGCCTCCTCCAAACAGTAAAGGATAAATGTCCAAACAATTGACAATAAAAGGAAAATGAGGGATCTACCTGTAAATTCCTGTCCTGTAGCCTTTCTGCTCTTAGGGAACTTATTGTGGTTACCTGCCTGGTCTGATCACATAAGATGTTCTCATTTTTTCCTTTCTATTTCTCCTACTTCTTTTTTCTGTTTCCATATCTATTTAAGATACGATTCTACTTTTTTAAGGAGTCATGCTTCCATTCAATGCTTAAGGTGTCCTCTTGACCCTCTTAATTCACTGCACAAGTATTTATGTTGTCTATGTGTGTCTGTGGCACTGCAGACTCTCTTGTCTTGGAAAGCCATAATAATAAAAAAAAGAATAAACATTTCTTTCCTCAGTAAGCTTCCCAGTCTTGCACCTTTTCTTTCTGAAAGCACTTTCCTTGCTTCCTTCCTGCCTATATGCGAAGTGCTACTCCACTGTATACAAATCCGTCCTTGATCTTGACCAATTTCTTTTGTTATTACCCCTTAATGGGTGCCTCTGTATAAGGACCTGGGACGTCTGTCTACCCATCCTACTGCATTAGCTACCTCTATGAACAACGGTCTGCATCTTGCCAAAATTCACAGACTAATACTTGCTTAAAGTTAGTGGATGTGCTGATCCCTGGAGATTATTGGATCCTCAAAATATTCTGCAAGAGGAAAATGAATTCACAGCTTTTCCCATACAACAAACTGCTGGTAGAAACATTATCGGGGTTAGGAAACTCCCATAGCCAGCACGGGAACTCTCCCAACCATGCCTAGACATTTTTTATTGATCTTCTTATAACATTATTGTATACCAAATTTCGGAATGTCAGACATGACAAGGCTATGAAACTAAAATTGAGTGCACAGGTGACTTGGTCTGTTCTGCAGGTATGGAAACTGGGGTTTGAATCAGCAGTGATTGGCCCAGAGTCCCCCAGTATAGTAGTGGGTAGAGATGAACTAGTCTCTAAGTCTTCTGATTCTAGGGCTTTCTCCCTCTCTGATTTGCATTTAGCCCTCTTTCCTCTTTCTTCATTCTTCCTTGGACAGATTTCCTAAAAACCTGAAAATATGACATTTCTTCCCAGTTCCCAGTTACTCCACCAAAGCCCTTCTCGGGAAGAGTGCTCCCCAAGGAATGCACTGTTCTTGGTCTCAGCCCTTCTACTGATGTTCCTTCCCCTCAGAGAACTTACCCCCTCCATGTTTTTGTGTGGCCTTCTTGAAGGCTGTTAACCATACATGTTCATACTAGACCTTTAATTGCCACTGAGTCCTGAATTTTAGACTTCTGGTAAGATAAGTAGGATATTTGCTGCATGTCCAAGATATATAGAGGAGGAGAGGCGATCACCATCACCTCCCTTTTTCACTCACAGTGATCTCATAGGTGCTTATATTTCCTCCTTTGAGCTTCTAAATAACATTGTAAGGGCATCAAGGTACAGAAAGATTAAGGACTTGTCCAAGATCCCCAGCCAGTGGGATTTCAGTCATCTCTCTGTCTTCTGGTCCAACTCTCTCAACAATGTCAGTATCAGGCTCTCTCAATAATATCAATATCATGCTCTCTCCAGCTGAAACTTCTAAACAACTGCTTTGCCCCCTTCTTCCTTGCATAGGAAGGTCTTATTTACTTATCCGACAAGTGAGATTCCTTAGCCCACCTTTCCCCCAGTCTCATTCTTTTACTGCAGCTTCTTACCCACCAATATTCAGAAGGAAGTAAAATGCAAATGTCAAGAAAGAATGGTAGAATCAGTGTGTATCTTTGTTTTTCTTTCTAGTGTGTGAAGTGGTGATGGTAATGCTACATATAATAGAAGGTTGAGATTACATGAAATCAGCCATGTAAAACCTGTGCCTTGCACTCAGCAAATAATTTTTTGAGTAGGATCCAAAGAGAAATACAGTCCTCTGTCATATGTCTTTAGGGAAATTAGAGGGGGAAAACTCCTAATCTGTTTAAATTAAAATAAAAAAATTATTATTGTAAGACTTATAGAATGCATATTGATATACTTGGAGGTAGAGGTCCAATAAAGAAAAGATGGGAGAAAAAACAAATCTGCTTGTTTCTTCAGTGTTTTTTTTTTTTTTTGTTTTGAGACAGACACTCACTCTGTGGCCCAGGCTGGAGTACAGTGGTGTGATCTCGGCTCACTGCAACCTCCACCTCCTGGGTTCAAGCAATTCTCCTGCCTCAGCCTCCTGAGTAGCTAGGATTACAGGTGCGGACCACCATGCCTGGCTATTTTGTATTTTTAGTAGAGATGGGGTTTCACCATGTTAGCCTGGCTGGTCTCAAACTGCTGACCTCAAGAGATCCACCCACCTTGGCCTCCCAAAGTTCTGGGATTACAGGAGTGAGCCACGATGCCCGGCCGTTTCTTCAAATTTTAATACAATTGTTTTCATTGCTTCTACTTATGAAAGCAGGTGTGCTTATTACAGAAAAATTAGGAAAAAATTAAAACATTTGTCGTCTTTCAAAGATTGTTGATATTTGGTATACTCATTCTTGATTCTTTATCTGTAGTCTAGAAATGGGGCTGACATATACAGCTGTGCAGGTTGCGGACCGTATGATCCAAGGAAGCATCAGCCACATAAATTGCTATACTATCAGCACTCTCTGGGTTGTGCATAAGCCACATATAACATATATCTGTATACATGTGCATTTTTTCTTTTCATAGTGTAAAAATTCTCGATATGATACTGCATTTTACTAATTTCGTGTAACATGAAGTATATTTTACATATTTCAAGAACTGCTTTAATGATATTTTTCAGATCCCTTTGAGTCATTGTGTGATTTACTTAATCACTACATGATGTTTAGAACGTTGAGATGTTTCCAAATTTCTGCTACGAGTAATGTCATTGTGATGAACATCTTTGTGTAGAAAACTTTCCCCTATATTTTCGGATTTCTTTAGTACACATTGTTCTTGTATAAGGGTAAAAATTCCTTATGGCATGTATGACATATTACCAGATTGCTTTTAAAAAATGTTGCTATATATTTATATACTTTCTTCCAAAGGGGTATGAGGGCTTCGTATCAGCAAATCCAAATGTTTTCTTAAAGTTGACATTTACTTTAGCTTTTACCTAATTTTTAAAAGCAAATCTGGCTTGTTGTCCCAATACAAAGAGGGAAATCTGCCGAGAAAAACAATGCCAGTCATCGTACAACTGCCTTGGAGTGAAAACTCAGAGGACTTAAAAATCTTGGTAAAAAGAATCTAATTCACTTGGTCCACTTTCCTTCTACATTTGAGGGTTATGCATCTGTAGGTACTAGAGAAAGATAAGTGAATAGCACATTTTCCCCCCAATGTTAATATTTTTAAGACTTATTTACAAACATGGGCCTGCCTGTGTTTGAGAAAGTCTTATTTGCTATTTGGAGCTTTAGGAATAAATTCTAGAAGAGGCTGTAATAACAGGCATAATCCACAAGTGCTGTTTACACCCTTGCTACTCACAGTGTGGTCCAGGAACCATCAGCATTGGTATCACCTGGAGCTGGTTAGAAACGCAAAATCTCAAATTCCACCCCAGACATACAGAATCAGAAAATGGATATTAACAAAATGCCCAGGTGATTCCACACCCATGAAAGCTTGAGAAACATGACCAGATATGGTGGCTCATGTTTGTAATCCAGCACTTTGGGAGGATGAGAAGGGAGAATCACTTGAGCCCAGGACCCCATCTCTAAAAAAATCCCAAAAAACAAACAAAAAGAAAACCATTAGCTGGGACACGTACCTCCAGATGGGAAGATCATTGATCCCAGGAGTTTGAGGCTGCAGTGAACTGTGATCAAGCCACCACACTCCAGCCCACTCCATGGTAACAGAGTGAGACTATGTCTTATGTCTCAAAAAATAAAGAAAAGCTTGAGAAACACTGGTGTATATGTCCAAGAAGAACTAAGCACAGATTGAGGAAGAATGAAACACATGTTTGGAAATGATCTGGAATGTTCAAGTTTTACTTTGCTTTGGTTTGGGTGCCCTCCTAGCTAATCCCACAGTGCACTGATGCAGTTACAGAATCCCTTATCTCATCAGATTATGATTGCTTTATTGTTTGTATTTGTATTTTTGCTTGTTTTATACTCCATACTTTCGAAGGAGCTGCTAAATAAAAGTATTGTAAGTACAATGCAATTTTTTTCTCTTTTTTTGCAGATAAATTAGCTATATTATTTTCTTTATTTCCAAAAGTTACTTGGGAGAAGAAGTACAGTGAAAATTCTGGTGGTTAATCTCTTTATTGTATGAATATTTGCTTCTTCAGCTGAGACAGATCTGCCTTCAAATTCCCCTTCTCTTTGGTTGCAACACAGTTAAATCTGATGCTCCATCACTAGTAAAATCAACTTTTGCTAATATTCTATTTCCTATTTTAACATCTTATTTGACAGGTGTGGTTTAGTTACTGGCAAGCGTCTAATTTATGTCAAATCTAATATTATTTTCCTGGAGTGGAAGTTTTCCCTGTCTTGTCTTAGTCCTAAGGAAACTTTTAAAAATTTTCTTTTTTAGAAGACGATGAATTGTGAAAGCAAAGTTGAATAACATATGTTAAAATTTGTTGTGAGGAAGCAAAACGTATCACACCCATTTAAAAACACTTGAAACATATATATCCCAGAAATACTTCAAAATGACTGAACATCAGCCATTTCTTTTAACATTAAATGTTAAAGAAAATGTTCCAGTGTTATAGTTTAATCAAAAAACAAATCTTTTGAGTAATTTGAGAGGGGGAAAAAGATGGAGATGGAAGCTTTTGCAGGAGAATATTCTTGTGGGGCCCAGTTCAAATTTGTCACTCCATTTAGGTATATTATTGTTTCCATAACTCTGAAGTTTCTGAAACAAATGCAGTTCTTTTACTGACTATGTCAGATATATCTAGCTGTGATGGTAGACAGTGGTGGTGTTAAAATGGAAGATGAAGCATTTCAGGAAGTCACAGAAAGCAACTGATGTTCCCTGAACATCACGTTGAGCTTGTCATCATTGAGCTTGACGGGCAATACATAGTCATGACTCAGCCATCCCCTCAACCGGAACCCTCCAATACTGTGTATCATTGACTCCATTTTCACAGAGAAAATGACTGATGATTAGAGAAGTAAGATGTATAAACTTACACATTTTAAGAGGGACAATCCAGAACTTAAAAACAGGTTATGTTCGCTTGATTGCAGAGGTCATGTTTCTCCACCAGAACGCTACAAAAATTATAGCATTTCTAATCTTGTGTCCATGGCATTTCTGTTGGTAACTTGAGAGTCAAGGAACATGTGTGTATTTTATTTGCATAAAAATAACTACCATGATTAGGGGATTTATTCTTGGACTTGTTCCTTGTGAAGAATTCTTGGGCTTTATGGGATTAGTCAACATTCACAGGCTGTGAGGAACTCCAGAAAGTCTTCTGTTACACCATAGCCAAACCAAAATGTCATTATTTATGATTTTAGTTTTTATTTGACTGGTTCATCTTCCTAAAGGATTGAGCTATCCCTAGGAAACTTCCTATGAATTCTAGGTTCTCCCTGCTCTCTGCAGTGGCTATTACAAGCATTCAATGATCATTCTCAAGTGGCCAGAACTTTTTCTGGGGGATAGCTTTCCTAGCCATTGGCTTATCATCTGGTGGATGAGAGGGCATTGCAATTGGGGGGGTCACTGTTACATTTGTCAGTGTTTGGGAATTTGACCCTCAGTAAACAGCACTTATTTAACCTTTACGAAAAAAGTCTTGATGGCATTAAGGTATGATTTATTTACACCTCTACAGATTTGGGGTTACATTCAGAAGTCTTTCCATTGCCAAAGTAACTCTCCCCCAAGGATTGTTGTCATCTAGGAAATATTTGGTTTCAAGCCTTTAGAACCCACTTGAATCTAATGGGATAAACATGCACTTGGTCAACTAGGGATTGGTTATGTTACTCTTTTTAAAAGTCGTCAGATCAACATTTTCAAAGTGTGGTTATTTAGCAAGTCGTCCAAAGAGTATCAGTGGTTTGCTTCTTTTGCTTAAAGTTAAACCAAGGTTGTTCTCAGATTCAACTTACTTGACTTCACACCAGGATTTTGCAGAAATGCCTTCTCAACATCCTCCTCATCTCTGAATTGCCTCAAGGAGGCAAGCCTGTCCCAGGGAATGAGGCCAGTTTGCACTCACTTCACAAATGAGGACCTTCACATTTAGGTTACATTAAATAACTGGAGCTCAGAAACGTGCCTCAAAACCAAGATTGGTGGAAGAGTCCATCTCAATTTCATAAATGCTTTACTAGACCACTTTTGGGTTTCAGTTATATACTTCCCTGGATATTTTGAATCTAATTAATGCTTAACCTTGGCCAAATTCCTTAACTGCTCTAAGTGTTAGTTTTGTCATTGGTGAAAGAGGGATAATAATTGTAGTACCTCATAATTTATCATCGTGATTAAATGAGGTAATTCACAGAAATACTTAGCTCAGTGCCTCGAGCAAACTAAACAGCTGAGAGATGTCAGCTGTTACCTCTCTCTTTGTTAACTATTTTTCATGCTAACTGGAAGAAAATTTTTTTAAAAAATTCAGAGACAGCAACATTATTCTCAACTTATCCCCAGAACTAGGTTTCTGTTCACAAACATGGCCAAGTGTCGGAATCACACCAGGGTGTCCTTCAGGTTATAGCTCCCCCGGCCCCGGGACCTCCTGACTGGGTCTTTCTGAGGGTCTGCACTAGGGCATCAGAATCTGGGCTTGTAAAGTTCCTCGTGATTCTCATGAATGGCAGGATGGGGGAGGTCCTCTGGAAAGCTGGAAGGGCCCACGCATCGCTGCTGCCTCAGTGCAGCCAGCAATTCAAGTAGGAACAAGGGACATGTAAGTGTAAGCATCCCTTTTCCTTCCCTCTGCTTAAAGTGGATGCTTGTTTTACCCGAGGTACTCAAGTGGGCACAGCCTCTCCCCTCTCCTGCACAGAACCATATTGTATGTGGCCATAACATGCCAATGCCAGGTTCATTCAATCTCAAGGTAGACTACACCTGTATCCCATTCCATTTTTGAGCCTTTGATTGAATATCTGGTAACCTGCAGGTGGCACAGAGAGGATGATTTGTGAGTTATTTCCTTGTAATACTTAATGGACTGCTCTGGCAAAAACAATACTTATTTTGCATCTGGAAAAGGGGGATAAACAAAACTCTTTACTCATGGAGCTACTTTGAAAATTGAATGAGTCAAACCCTTAGTACAGTGCTCAGGGTTTGCGAGCACTCAGGCATCCTTAGTTTTTTTTTTTGTTTTTTTTTAGGAAAAAAATCTATAAAATGTTACCTAAAATGGTTGCAGTATGCATTTTGATTCATCAGTTGATCTAAACTTATTATTATTCTTCTCTTTTTTTGAGACAGGGTCTCACTGTTGTCCAGGCTGGAGTGCAATGGCGCGATCTCAGCTCACTGCAAATTCTGCCTCCCAGGTTCAAGCGTTTCACGAACCTCAGCCTTCCGAGTAGCTGGGATTACAGGCGCCCGCCACCACGCCCAGCTAATTTTTTGTGTTTTTAGTAGACAGGTTTTCACCATGTTGGCCAGGTTGGTTTGAAACCTCAAGTGATCCCCTGCTTTGGCCTCCCAGAGCACTGGGATTACAGGTGTGAGCCACCATGCCTGGCTCATCCTATATTATTTTTAATATAAATAGCTTACAACATGAACATATTTATATATTTTGCCTTACTTTGTGCTCTTCACTCCTAGGAACCTGGAGTAGCAAAGTGTTCCTCTTTCATAATCCATAGTGTTCTTCCTGAGGGTCCTGCTGCTTCCTCTTCCTCCTACAGCCCCTTCTCTGTTGTCTTTTCAATCTTTTCTAAACCCCAGGACAGGCTCCTCCTCCCCGACTCCCTCCTCAGCCTTCCCTTGTGCCGTCTCATTGTGGTCACATGACAGTTTGGCTTGTCTTCAAGTCCTTTAAGAGTTGCCTCCGGTGTCCTGACCAGAGAAAATAGAGGAAGGGGTACAAGACTACATCCCCAAAGGGACACTTTCTACAAAGTCAGCTAAGTCTCCAGGTTTAAGGCAAAGATGCTTTTTCCAGGTGTTAAACTTTGACTTTTTCTCGTAAGCATTGATATTCTTTTTTTCTTTTGCCACTGCCCTCAAAATACTGTGACAGTTTCTCTCTGGCCTTGGAGTTGCCTTAGTTATTAATTCAAAAATTATAAATTTCTTGATCACCTGTTGTGACAAGAACATAACTTATTTTGCATCTGTCTTCTTTCCTCCCCAGGGACACCATATGTCCACTTCTGGCTTCTACCCTCTTTATAAATACGAGAGTGGAAAGGTTTGGCTTTATTCAGTGAGTATCTTTTATGTCAGTAAATTATATATGTCCCTCGTTGCAATCTCAGTTGTCTCTCCTTAGCTCATATATCTTCCATACTTAAAACGTCTCATTTATTCTAGCCATTTACTCAATAATGCTTTTAATTAACACCTTGTACACTCCAAAAATATGTATAGTTTATAACCTACCTTGGCTTCTTTAGTGTTGAAGCGACAAACATAAAACGTTTTTTCTCTTTGACCTGCTATCAATGGGTTATTTGCTTATTGTTGCAGGAAAGCTTATTGCATCATGCTCATTGTTTATCCTAACAAAGCAGTGACATTGTGAGCATTTAAAGTTTCCTATGTGGCTCTCATGTGTGGCTTGAATACAAATGCTCAGTGTTTCTCTTGGTCTGCTCTAGACACCTAACCTTTGAAGGGGAAATGCAGGAGGATGAGCAGTCTGCGATGCAGGAGGGGAGACAAGGAGAAGGTGACATCACAGAAATCTAAGGGCACCTGGCCCCTTCTCCAAGGTACTCATTACACCAAAGTGAGCATGCATGTGACCAATGGTGCCCTGTAGAGGGGACATTCGATTCTGAAAAGGGTCACCAAAGGACACTTGACAGAAGGAAACTTTTGGGTTGGGCTGGGAGGCTTGTTCAGGATTTTTGCTGGACAAGGTCAGGTGGAAGGAGACCCTGTTTTTTGGTGGGAGTGACCTCTGGCCCACGTATGGGGGGTCATTCCTACATTTGTTTTATGGGCCGTAGCTGTAATATTATAGATCAAGGTCTGCCTTTAAGGAACAAAGGACAATGACATCATCTGTGGCATAGAGAAAACAAAAATCAATACTTGGGTTTCTTTTGAAAATAGAAGGTGTTAGAGTTTGAAACTTTCTCATCTTAGAAAAGAAGAGTGAGTCCCAGAAATAGAAAGAGGGGAAAATGGGTGTCTATGGGCCAAGTCCTGTGCAGGGCATTTGACATGATGAATTCAACCCTCTCCTGTGATGTCTCAGAGGTGAGAAAACGGAGGCTCACAGAAGCATAAGAACATCATCTAGACACGCACCTGGTTAGTGGCAAAGCCAGGGCCAGAGCAGGTGTATCTTTTTTAAATTTCCAATGATCTTCCTGTTGTGTCATATGGGGACACATTTGGCTTTGTGCTAAGTTGCTAAGTTGGTCACAAGTTGATGTTTTCAGATTCTACAATTCAGGCATTAGTTGGTTAGCTCTCAGTGTCAGTTGGACATTGCCTTAATTTTGAATAAAATGAAAAATGTCTAATTTATTTTGGGAGGGTGAGAGGGAGAAATAACCAGGCTGTCTCAGATCAAGCACAGTTCAAGAGAGACTTCGGCTACTTTCATTTTGTTAAATGTATAAAACAAAGATACATCAAAAGAGTACTATAAATTCTATGGTTTATTTTAAATGTTTACATTTAGCAAATTTATTTCAAAAAATAAAATATATTGAGCTATTCACAAAACAGCCAGAACTTATGAAAATATTGACTATGAAAACATAGACATCTTCTTCCAATACAGTCACTGTATCTCAGTGACTAACTAAATAAGCTCAGCTGAAGATAATATCAAAAGTTTGAATTTGAAGTCTAGACTAAATGGTCCTCCCTGTCCTTCTGTGATAGGCTCTTTATCAGCATTCTTCCAAGGCTTTAACCTCAGTGGGAAACCCTGAAGCCTTACTGGCCTCCTCTCTATGTTGGAGTGAGCGTCTACTGAGACCACATGGTTTAATGTTGCCTTGAGTTGCTGACATCGCACTGAGTTCACTCTGGCTGCTATCTCTTTGCTTTCAGCCTGCTTACAGGGTCATGCTATCACACCTCTGCTTAATTCCCCGGTGACCCTAATGTCCTTGCTTTCCTATCAGGGGATTGACTGTCCTCCCTCCAGTATCTCTTACTGGGAAGCGGTGCTGATAGAAAGAGCAGAGAAAGAGCTGAGGATGGCTGGGGAGCACCGCGGGGCCGGCAGCAGGCCAGACAGCTGAGCAGCCTCTGGGTCAAAGGCTTCTTCCCGGCAGGCCCTGCTCTGCCCCAAGGAATCCCCCCTCCTTCCCCACCCCATGGCTGTGGGCAGGTGTCCATGCAGGTTGTGCATAGTGCCAAAGCCAGTGTTCTCTTGGACACACTCCAGGAGGCAGGTGCTTCTGGTTGCCCATGGCAGACAGCAGATCTGAAATATCAGTTCCTTCCAGAGAAGGCCCATGTGCATCAAGACCCCAGCCCCTCAGTGGGTGTTGTGTAGAGATTCCAGAACTGTTCCTCAGCACATCTCCCAAGAAGGCCATACAAGCACAGCAAACCCCTCTGCACACCCACGACCTGGAGCTCATTAGAATAAAGCAAATGAGATGAAGCCTGGAGTCCGGTTCAGGAGTGGCATGCCATCTGCCCTCTATTTGTGATCAGAAAGCCCATGCAAATGGACTACAGAGTGCTAACCGTGTGTTAATAAACAGTTAGTCAAGATGAAAGGGTTCCACCCTGTGTTTAACAACTCCCAGGCCCAGGCTTTATAAGAAGCTGCATGTTAAAATCACCCCTCCCTGTCCACCATCAGGTTAACCTCAGTGGTATTAAGTAGGAAATTTCAAACTGGCCAAACATTAAGTTACTTTTAATACCCATCTTTTTCACGGAAACCTGATGTGCTCGGTATCTCTGTTTAAGCAATTGCAGATTGAGATGGGCTTGCCTTTTCCAGGCTCATATGAATAACAGCAGCAGCTCTGTTGCCCTACTCCTGGGGTACACTTGTTTGCAGAGCTCTGTTGCTAGGGCTGAGTCCCTGCCCTTCCTTGTGCTTCTTCTCCAATAGAGGCAGGATGGCTGCAGTTCCCCTGCCACCAGCATACAGACAAAGGGACAAGAGAGGAGTGAAGGTCTAACCAGACCAGATCAACCACCCCAGACTCCAGCAGGCACAGCAGTGCACCAGTGTGCAGGCCACCCCAGTCGCCCGAGTCACCAGGCCCAGCCCAACAGGCTCCCTTTGTTTTTATGGTGATTTTTGCATGCTCATCCTTACATGATGCACTAATGGGGTTGGAATGGGTCTTTGGCAGAAAGCAGTGGCATCTGTCATCTTTGCTTCACCACGACTCCAGCTTAGCACCAGGCCACTCGTCGTGTGTTTCCTCCTCATCGCATTTGTTCCTGTTGACTGACGGGATTATTGATCGCTCTGTTCTGCAGCACTGGGGTGGGTTAAGCTTGGCTGCTTCCAGGCCTCTGCTTTGGAGTCAATCTCCATGAGCCAAACTGAATTCCTCAGTAGCACAAAACAGATTTCAGCATTTGGAGGAGAAAAATAAAATGACACAAATAGTCATCCACCCAAACCGCACAAAGAAAAGGGTAAAGGCAGATATCGCAGCAGCAAGTCATTTAGACATCCCAGGTGGTTAATGGGCAGCCCTCCCAGTATAGTCCTTAGGCCAGTAAGATCCTAGGAGAAGAGCCACAGGTGTAGAGGAAGCTGTGTTAGTGTTGCACCTTGATCTGCACAACTCAAATGGGTAATTCATGTTTGCTCTGAAGAGCTCTGGGTCTCCAGCCCCTGCCCACCCCAGCTCTCCACTACCATCACCCTGGGGCCAGGCTCCCCATTTCCAATTCCCTCTGCCTGCTGAGCATAGATGTTTTTCCTAAGATACAATTCTAATCCTATCCTGCAAATCTGATTCTATCACAGCCATATGATGTGGTTCAAATACCTTAATTTGAGTTACAAAATCATCCTTGACTTGGCTGTGGCCAACTTTCCTACCTTGGCTTTGTTTATTTTCTCTCTTTCAATCAGACCCAGCTGTTTTGGATGTGTGTGCATGTGTGTGTTTGTGTGCATGTGTGTGTGTATGTGCTTTCCCTTCCTGGATATATTGAACTCTTTCTGTTCTCCTTCACACATCTGGGCCTCTACTTGCTCATCTGCACTTCTGGAATGTTGCCCCTTTCTCTTCATCTAACTAACTACTGTTTACCCTGTGGATTCTAAATGCCACATTCTATTTAAATCCCTCTGTTCTATGCTTTCATAATACCCAGCCATGCTTATCACAACATCTCACTTTGTTGCAATTGCTTATTTAACAATAGTCTTGCTTACCTCAAGAGTTGTGAGGCCGGGGATGGTATCTACCTTGTTGCCACCGTATTTCCCATGCCTAGCACAGTACCTGACACACTGTGGGTACACAGTGAGTGTGGGCTGGATGTTGGACTGAAAAAAGAAGAATCAATGGGTCTTTGTTTCCCAACTACACAGGCAGCTACCTGGCTCTGAGAGTTTTACTCCACAGAATCCTTTCAATGCTTTTAACTCTCCTTTCTTTCATTCTGTTTAAAGTTCTCACCTCTCATGACATTACAACAGCTGTGCAGGTGTTTCTCCATTCATGTGTAGCAGAATGAAGCTAAGACCCATTCCTGCTGATAGGCTGCTTATTGCCAACCTCTCCACTCTGTGAGGGTGAGGATGGGGCAGATGGTGCCCTGTCTATTCAGATGGCACCAACCTTTGAGATATGAAATAAGCTTAGGATAATTGGTGGGTTTGAGGACAGGAAATTTCATTGTATTATTTGTCTCTTGTCTCAAAAGTGGTGGCAATGGGGGTAACCTTTTAATCTTACATAATTCTGTAACTACTTCATAGATTGATAAGGAGTCTATTTAAATGTTTAAGCAATACATATCCTCTATGGATGTGCAGTCCAGCTAAACTGCTGCCACATACTGGACACATACCCTCTTCATTTTTTACATGGAATCTACTTCAAAACATGGAAAATAAACATAATTGTTTTCTGTTGTCTTGTTCAATTAAATTTCAGGTCTAATTCAACATCAATTTCAAGGAAACTAACACCATTGCAGATACAATTAACTCAATTTTTGTCTACCTCATCTCCAGAGCAAACTAGAACAAGCACCAAATTTATCTTCTTCTTTCTTCTTTAGACCAAGCCCAAGATTAAGTCTAGACCTCGATCTTGGACTTTCCAGTCTCCAGAACTGTGAAAAAAGAAATTTCTGTTATGTATGCCCTCCAGTTGATGGTATTTGTTATGGAAGCCAAAGCTCACTAAAGCACTCCTCAACCCACTTGCACCTAGTTTTTGTGTCAAACACAAACACAGAGGCACTGAGTGCCTCATCCAGAAATGCCCTGGTGGATGTTCATAAGGCACTTTGCAGCCAATGAATGACTGATACAGGGATGGAAAAGCCCACCCTGCTTGCCTCAAGGTAGGACATGTTTGTGATATTACTCACGCTTTTCAGCTCCCTGTGGAATCAAGCTAATATTAGTCTTCAACTGAAGCCACATCTCTGCTTGGCTTCTTCTTTGTCCTGTCCTGATTTCCTCACTTCCTCATAGCTGTTTTCTGAATAGAACACTTGAATCATCATCTTAAGCTCCACTTCTAGGGAAACTCACTAAGACAAACACTTGCTTGAGTAGTTTCTTACTTAGGATTCTTTCTTTAGCCTATGCAATCAGTTGTTGGTTAATTCATGTCTTAGTTTGAGCTGCAAACTGTATTAAAGTTAGTTTTAGTGATTGTAATTTTTTACTTTAGTCAAAGAGTTGTTTTTGCAAAACATCATTTGTTTTACTCTAAATATCTTCTTAGATTCAGTTTGCTTTTCATCAAACTAGACCAGGGAATATTATTTGTCAATGTCTGTAGAATTGAAGGTTAACTGATATACAAGTTGGGATTTTTTTAATTAGATGGATAGGAGATAGATAGATAGATAGATAGACAGACACATACATGCATACATATATACACAGACATATAGGTACACGATAAATATATATAGATAGATAGATGCTAGATAGATACATAGGTGGATATGTAGATAGACACATAAATATCAGATAGATAGATAGATAGATAGATAGATAGATAGATAGAAAACTGGAAATCTTTGCTTCAGCCTAGCAACTCGGGTTTTAGTGCTTTCAGTATCCTCAGTACTTTGTCTTTAAATGGAGTGGGTGCTGATATATGGTAATTTGAGTGCATCATTTAGATGGCTGCTACCTACAGCTACTACTGCTGCTACTTACATGTTCATTAGTTCTTATTCTAAATATGACTGTAGGCAGCAGCTCATAACTTATTTGGACCAAATTGGATGATATGTCAGCAGTTATTAATAATACTTGGAATAGTCTGCTCTCTTTTCCATGTTGCTGCCTCATTGCCAATGCATGAATTCAGATTCCCAGTGGCGATCTCTCCTCTGGATGCTGCCATCAGATCCTCAATGACTGCTTCGCCTACATCCTTGTTTGTCATGATGGGCTTATGCTTTTTGAGCCAATCATATGATTTTTTCTGCTTGAGGAAAGGACATACAGCACTCATGGGAATATAGAATGGTAGCATCTTTTTGGAGAGAAAACTGGCAATATCAAAATTTTGCATGTGTTGCCTTTAACAATCCCATTTCTAAGAAATCTTTCCAAAGGGGCACTCAGATAAGAAAAGATGGGCCAGATGCAGTGGCTCACACCTGTAATATCAGTACTCTGGGAGGCTGAGGTGGGCAGATCACGAGGTCAGGAGATCGAGACCACTCTGGCTAGCACGGTGAAACCCCATAGCCACTAAAAATACAAAAAAATTAGCTGGGCGTGGTGGCACGCACCTGTAGTCCCAGCTAATCAGAAGGCTGAGGCAGAAGAATTGCTTGAACCCAAGAGGCAGGGGTTGCAGTGAGCCAAGATCATGCCAATGCACTCCAGCCTGGGCAACAGAGCGAGACTCTGTCTCAAAAAAAAAAAAAAAAAAGAAAGAAAGAAAGAAAGAAAAGATGTACACACAGTTGGCATTGCAGCCATGTTTATAATAGTGAACAGTGGAAGAAATCTCGTTGCTTATCAATAGGAAACTAGTTAAATATATTGTGAAAAATCCCACACAATAGATTACTATATGGCTCTTAAACAAGATTATGTGTGTGTGTGTGCACATGTTCATGTGTGTGTGTGTGTGTATCTGTCTGTACACTATCTTAAAAAATCTTTTTGGCATATTGTTGAAAAAAACAGCTTGTAAAACAGCATGTATATTTTGATCCCATTTATGTGCAGATTATATACATATATGGTCATACATATATATCCATATATTACACAGCCAGCTTTGGAAGGGTGTCCATCAAATCCTTGACAGTAACTGACTTAGTAGTTAGTCTTGGGACTCATTTTTTTTTCTCTTGTATTTTTTTTTTTTTTTAATTCTCTAAAAACTGTCATTTTTATCTTTGTAAGTAGTAAAACAGTAAGAAAAAAGCTTTAAGGTCAACATATAGTTATTTGTGATTCAAGTCACTTTGGGAACTTGGAAGCAAGTGATTTACTCTTGATAATATACATACATTATTAAGGGAAGATTAGCAGAAGTTTCTTAATGAATGTTCACAAAAATCCTGTGGGATCAGTCTGATTATCTCAAGAGAGAATAGTGAGAGCGCAGTGGTTCTGTTGGTCTCAGCATTGCAAGAGAGAGCAGGGGAGAGGGTAGTGATTCTGTTGGTCTGAGCATCTCAAGATGTAACAGGGAGAGGGCAGTGGTTCTGTTGGTCTGGAGGACCCCAATGTTTATCTTGCTCTGTTTCTGCATGAGGAGATCTGCCCTGGAAAGGATGCTCTCCAGATCACAATCTTCGGCTGAGGAATAGATGTCCAGCCTGCGTGTCAACAGTCCTTCACACCTGGTAGTGTTTTTCCTGGATTCTATTGAGAGACCTCTCACTAGTGATGCTCTTGGGGATGCCATTTATTATTTTAATCTAGGATTGGCTACATACAGACCAAACTAACCGCTTTACTACCTTCAGCTTTGGCCTATTTGCAGCTCCGGATATTCTGGACTGAGAAAACCCTCCACACAGACCACAGAACTTGTTGACTTGATGCCCTCAGTGTCTCCCAACAAGTAAGCACACACACAAATGTATCACATGTGTGCTATTTTCCATATCACCAACCAATCGCTCCACTTTGCGTTCCTTGTTTCTTTTCCCCCACTCTTCCTTCTGCATCTTCTCTCCACCTGCTGACCACCATATGCAGGATCGGGAAACAGGGGAAGGGAGGAGATCTGTCTCATGCACATGTCCTGCCAGTCTACCACACATACACATACCAAAAGTCCGGCCTAGTTAACTGGCTTGTGAGTTTGCTTACATACAAATTAACTAATTTTTAATTTCAAGTCTCTTGGAAAGTGGAGAGATCTGAACAACTCTGCACCACTACTAAGGGATTTTGGTGAGGTCTGGATTTCGCTACTTTTTTTTTTTTTTTTAGATGAAGTCTTGCTTTGTCTCCCAGGCTGGAGTGAAGTGGTGCAATCTTGGCTCACTGCAACCTCTACCTCCTGGGTTCAAGTGATTCTCCTGCCTCAGCCTCCCAAGTACCTGGGACTATAGGTGCGTGCGAACATGCCTAGCAAATTTTTGTATTTTTAGTAGAGAAGGGGTTTCACCATGTTGGCCAGGATGGTCTCTATCTCTTGATCTTGTGATCTGCCCACCTCAACCTCCAAAAGTGCTGGGATTACAGGTGTGAGCCACCACGCCCGGCCAATTTTGCTACTTTTAAAGGTTAACATGTAAAGATTCAGTTACAGACAAGTACCTTTGTCGGGAAAATAAAGCCCATGTTCCTTGCAGCTGCTGAGTTGCTCCAATGTTTCTAGAAGTCTTTCTAATATCCTTATAGAAATTAAATAAAAGATCCATTTAGGACTATTCAAAGTGTAGGTAAAAAATCACTATAAGGTATTTCAGTATGTTGTAAGTTTCATCTTACTCTCCTGAAATAGGACCAGAATCTGGTTTAGTTGACTACATGTAGCAGTTAGCAATCACAAGTGAGGAACAAATGGCCAGAATACCAGTGTCACGCTGAGCCGTGTGTCAGAATGCTGGTGGTGTTGGGCAGGCTACAAACTGTTTTTCCCGAAATCTCTTCCTGCTTACTTTCTATACATATAAAAATACTGAAGTGATGAGCTGATTATTTCTCTTGGGAACCTATAAAAACCCTTATATTCATTATTTCTAATAAGTTGTCTGGAATTGGAAAGAACACATACGGTAAAGGAATTTTTCAGGTAATACTTCCTAATGACTTCATCACCTTTTAAATTATAACTCAGTGTTTCAAGAGCATGAGAAATCACATTATCAAAATATAACCAGATGATGTTCTATTTATTTTGCATATCATTTAGGCAATTTTCATGTCAAGACCAGAGCCAAATCCCGAGATTTAAAATAGCACCAGCCTAACACACTCCCAGGTACAACTTCTCTCAGTATGCCCATGAAAAATCACCAGACTGAAAACTATGAATAACCAACAACTTCATGCCAGAATCTAGGCATACTTCTCCTACAAATAAGGTTGAAGAAACTGGGTTGGGGAGTGAAAAAATCAGTGGGTTGCCTATATTTTTGTTCATTAAAGCAAAACAGTTGTACCTTCTAGGATGATGTAAGCAATTTATCTATCACCCACTAACTCAGAGGCCCCAAGCTCATTAAGGACCCGAAATGAAGGCAATTCCAGGGAGCTCCTTACTGAGATCATATCCCGCAACTATCTCTAAATCTCTCATTTATCTACTATTACTCATACATGTTTAGAAAATAATTTGATAGGCATGGGTTTTCCAGAAAATACAGAAAGAAAAATATGTGACAATATTAATTTTAGGAAAAATTGTTTTAGGCCAAAAAATATGGATTGAAGACTTTTGTTCTATTGTGCCAACTATAATTTAGAATTATAATGTGACAGGCAGATGTGTGCATGGAAACATAGCAATAAATATTTAAAATAACACATTTTTCAGGCTCATAATTGTTTTTTAAAATTTAAGTTTTGGCTGGACACGGTGACTCATGGCTGTAAATCCTGGCATTTTGAAAGGCCTAGGCAGGCAGATCACTTGAGGTCAGGAGTTCAAGATCAGCCTGGCCAACATGGCAAAAACCCATTATCTACTAAAAATAGAAAATCTAGCCAGTGTGGTGGTGCGTGCGTGTAATCTCAACTACTCAGGAGGCTGAGGCATGAGAATCACTTGAAACCGGGAGGCAGGGGTTGCAGTGAGTGGAGATCCCGCCACTGGACTCCAACCTGGGTGACAGAGTGAGACCCTGTCTTAAAAGCCAAACAAAATAACAAAACAAAAAAACAAACAAAAAAAGTTTTAATTGATTAATAGTAATTTAATAGTAATTGTATATATTTATGAAGTACAATGAATGTTTCAATATATGCATACATTATGAAATAAATCAGGTTAATTAACATATTCATCATCTTAAATAATAAATCATTTCTTTGTGGTGAGAATAGTTAAAATCCTTTTTTAACTACTTTGAAATATACACTACATTATCATTAACTATAGTCACCATGCTGTGCAATGGAACACCTGAACTTACTCTTCCTTTCTAACTAGCACCTTGTATCCATTAACTAACATTTACTATATTTTAACACAAATCTCTCAGGCTTTGAAAATCAACTAAGAATCTGAATATTATAATTAATAAATTTTAATAAACATCACAGAGAGACTTTTCCCTTTTGCAGTCACTTGTGAAATATTTACAAAACTTCTTCATACATAAAGCCTCAAGGCAAAGACTCACCAAGTTTCCGACTCCAGAATATTTGCAGACAGATCCTCTGAGTATAATGCAATGACTAACATTTAATAACATAAGTTTAAGCAAACAGTCAAAACCAACACAAATCTAGCCAATTTAAAAGGAGAGAGTGTCTTAAAATCTATTGTTCCATGAGAAAATTAAAATTGTAATTATAATTTTAGTTTGCCTTCTAAGACAATGCTTGGCACATGAAAGGTGTTAAATGAATAGTCATTTAATTAATGAATGATGACTATGTAAAAGCATAATAGAAATTAAAATCTTGTCTAGCAACATAGTGGCTCAAATTTATAGTCTTAATTATGATTACTTAAACATGAAAGAATTTTAATAAATGAACTAAGCACTCGATCCCAGAATTTGGAGGAATGACAAGATATTAAATAAGGAAATCAGGGTGAAATAATAGCAAAAGCAAAAATCAATGTATCTGTGAGATGAAAGAAAAAAATGACAAGACTCTAGTAACATTAATTTTTAAAACAGAAAATATGAAGCAAAAATTAGGGACTGATATGTTATATAAGACAGATGATATTTTTAAAACTACAGAGAAAAATATTATCTAAGTTTATTCCTACAAATTTGAGAATTTCAGTAGAAAGGAGAATTTATTTTGAAAAGTTTAAGTGGGGAAAATTGACTCATAAGTAATTAGAGACCAGAATATATGGAATATCCTTTGAAAAAATGAGAAAATAAAAATTTCAAAGAATTATCTTCACAAAAGATTATAGGGTGTGTTGATCAAGCTATCCAGTAGTAGGTTTAATGAACTATTCCAGAACATAGAGTTTGAAAGCTATCCAGATTATTTTAAAAAATAAAAAGAAAAGCTAATATAAATGGCACAAAAATTATAGACCAATGTGCTCACACAATGTCTCACACAAACATAAATTTCTAGAGCATTAATGGTTAATATTTAACCATTAACATATAAATTTTGAAGAAACCATAAGAGAATACTTAAAAGGCTGAAGAATGAGCAAGAGATTTCTAAAGTGAAATTTAATGAAATAAATAATATAGAAAGGTCATGCATTTCACTAAAAACATTAAAGCTATTGTCTCTTGTGCCTATCCTTATCACATAAAAATTATTATGAGAAAAGTATTTATAATCCATATAAAAATAATGCAAAAGCCATGAACAAGTGATAAAATTTCTTAGTAAAGATTTTTAACCTTGCAAACTCTGTATTAGATAAGAAATACAAAATTTTAAAAGGTTAATCTTTTTTTCTACCAAATTAATGATTTAAAAAATGGAGTTGGCTGGGTGTGGTTGCTCATGTCTGTAATCCCAGCATTTTGGGAGGCTGAGATAAAAGGATACCTCGAGCTCAGGAGTTCAAGACCAGCCCTTGTCCCTACTAAAATTAAAAAAAAAAAAATCAGCTGGGTTTGGTCAGTGCACACCTGTAGTCACAGCTACTCAGTGGGCTGAGATGGAAGGATTGCTTGACCCCATGGTGTCAAGGCTGCTGTGATCCCTGATCATGCCACTGCACCTCAGTCTGGGTGGCACAGTGAGACTCTATCTCAAAAGAAAACAAACGTTATAGTCAATATTATTGAGAGTTCTATTAAATTTAAACGTAATTATATGTTGACAAAATTAACAGTAGTTATATTTGTGCAGTGGAATCATTTTATTTCTTATACATTTTGGTTTTTGATTTTTCATGTTTTGTGTGTATATATGCATATATGGAGAGAGTTAAGTGTATCAATTGGTAGATATGGATAGACATACATACATAGATAAATGGATACATGCATATACTGTTAAACTATATACACATATTTTACAAATTCAACTTAGTTTCCACATGTTCCTGGGGTCCAGGTTTTGTTACCTGCAAAATAAGGAGATTTGACATGATTCCAAATATTCTCTTTGGTTAAATAAAAATCAAATCAAAACTGCTGTCTGCATGCATGCACATATACATGCACACAGGTCAAACATACATGTATATTTGACACTAAATTAATATTCAGTGCAACTAAATAGTAAAGTTAACTAATTCCACTAAAAGTCAAAATTGAAGTAGACGAACTAGGATCAATGCTGACAATGCTAATAAAATGCAAACTGACTTTAAAGAGTTTTTGCCATTCACACTAGCATCAAAAACAATAAAATATTTAGGAACAAATTCAACCAAGGAGTTGAGAGACATGCACACTGAAAACTATAAAACACTGATGAAAGAAATTGAAGAAGACACAGAATTTGTGTGTTCATGGATTGGAAGAATTAATATTGTTTAAAATATCCATACTATTCAAAGTTTATATAGATTCAGTGCAATCCCTATCAAAATTCCAATGGATTTTTTCACAGAAATAGAAAAAAAATTCTAAAATTCATATGGAACCACAAGAGACCTCAAATAGCCAAAGCAATCTTGAGAAAGGAGAATAAACCTGGAGGCATTACATGTCTTGATGTCAAACTATATTACAACGCTATAGTAATCTAAACAGTATGATACTGGCATAAAAACAGATATACCAATGAAACAAAATCAAGACGCCAGAAGTAAACCCACACATATATGGCCAACTATTATTGGACCAGGGTACCAAGAATACCTCGGTATGGGAAAAGGGTTGTCTGTTTAGTAATAGCTGCATGCAGAAGAATGAAATTGGAACCCTATCTTATACCACTCATAAACATTAACGTAAAATGGAATGCAAGCTTAAATGTGAGACTCGAACTACAACACTCTTAAAAGAACACATAGGAAAGAATCTCCTAACCAAGACAATGTTCTAGCAAGGATTTTTTAAAATGTGATATCAAAAACACAATCAACAGAAGCAGAAACAAATGAGTGGACTACATCAAACTAAAAAGCTTCTGCACAGCAAAGGATACAATCAACAAATTGAAAAAGGCATATAGGATGGGAGAAAATATATACAAACCATAAACATAATAAAGGGTTTAATATCAAAAATACGTAAGAGAGTCATACAACTCAACAGCAGAAAAAAAAAAAGAAAGAAAATCTGATTTTAAAAAGGCAAAGGATCTGAGTAGATATTTCTCCAAAGAAGACATACAAATAGCCTCCAGGTACATGAAAAGGTACCTGTTCACAAATCATCAGGGAAATGCAAATTAAAATGACAATGAATTATCACATCAGACTTGTTAGAATATCTATTAGCAAAATGACAAGAAATAAGTGTTGTCAAGGGTGTGGTGAAAAATAAACTCTCGTACCCTGTTGGTGGGAATATAAATTAGTACAGTCATTATTGAAAACAGTATAGAGGTTACTAAAAACAATCAAAAATAGAACTACCATATGAGCCACAATCCCGTTCCTGGATAAAAATCTGAAAGAAACAAATTCAGTGTGTGGAAGAGAACTGCACTCCCATGTTTACTGCAGCATTACTAACAATAACCAAAATATGGAAACAACCCAAGCGTTCATCAACAGATGAATGGATAAAGAAGTTGTAGTATATATACAACAGAATATTCTCAGCCCTAAAAAAAATGAAATCCTGCTATTTGCAATATGGATTAACTTTGAGGCTACTATACTAAGTAAAATAAGTCAGAGAAAGACAAATACTGTATGACATCATTTATATGTGGAATCTAAAAGAGTTGGACTTGTAGAGACAGCAGAATGAGAATAGTGGTTGCCAGGTATTGGGGGAAGAGGAGGATGGAAAGATGTTGGTCACAGTGGTACAAACTTTCAGTTACAAGACAAATAAATTCTGGGGATCTAATGTACAGTTTGGTGAATACAGTGAGTTTATACATAACTGTATATCTCCATGGCAAGAAATTGACTCTAGTTGAGCAGAATAACAATGGTGTTCAGGCAGATTCTATAATACAATATCCACACAATGAATTAATAACAACAGATGAATTAAAATATGGGAATTATTGAACAAACTGCAGAATAGTTGCTTTGATTACAGTAGCCCCCTTATCTGTGGAGGATATATTTCAAGACCCACAGTAGGTGTCTGAAAGTGGGAATAGTACCAAACCCTATATACACTGGTTTTTTTCCTATATATACATACCTATGATAAGGTTTAATTATAAATTAGGCACAGTAAGAGATGAACATAACTCATAATAAAATAGAACAATTATAGCAATATTCTGTAATAAAAGTTATATGAATGTGGTCTCTCTTTAAGTACTTACAGTACTGTATGACTCACCCTTTTCCTTGTGATGATGTGAGATGATAAAATGCCTACATGATTAGGCGAAGTGAGAGGAATGAAGTAGGCATTGTGAGATTAGTAGAAAATTCCAGAAATAATTGATATACTCTAAATTGTGCACCATTCTGAGTAGTGTGATGAAATCTCACACTGTCCTGTTCTGTCTTACCTGTACATCAAATCATCCCTTTCCTGCAGGAAGCCTGGAAATAAGATCGACGGTCCATGCTGTAGATGTTCCTGCCAGTCAATCACTTAGTAGCTGGATTAGTCTGTTCTTGCATTGCTATAAAGAATTACCTGCCTGAGACCAGGTAATTGATAAAGAAAAGATATTTAATTGATTCACAGTTCTGCAGGCTGTCCAGGAAGCATGACTGGGATGGCCTCAGGAAACTTATAAACATGGTGGAAGGTGAAGAGTAAGGAGTCATGTCTTACATGGTCGGAGAAGGAGGAAGAGTATGAAAGGGGGTGTCCTACATAGTTTCAAACAACCAGGTCTCATGAGAACTCTGTAACAAGGCAGCACTAAAAGGATGATGCTAAACCATTAGAAATCACTCCCATGGTCCAATCACCTCCCATCAGGCACAATCTCCAACACTGGAAATTACAATTCAACATGAGATTTGGGTAGAACACAGAGCCAAACCATATCAGTAGCCATCTTGGTTATCAGATCAACTGCCATCGTATCCCAGTGTTTGTGTCAAAAAAAATTCTTATTTTACTTAATAGTGGCCCTAAAGTGCAAGAGTAGTGAGGTAATGTTTCTGGACCACAGTTGATCACAGGTAACTGACACCATAGAAAGCAAAACCACAGCAAGAGGACTACTGTACTAAACAAGAGTCCAAATGTCTCTTCTTAGATTGATTGTTTCTGACCTCACGATTGACACCTATGAATTCTCAAAATTGCAGAAATACAAATACAGAGTAATAAGGTGTCCCACTCTACTGGTTAAATTAACTTTACAGAATTAGGTAAAAAATGCCTACATAACCCAAACATTTGTGTGGTTACTTGTTTCACAAGAACCTTGGACTAAAGTGAGAAGATTGGAAGAAAAGTAGTCAGAAGATCAAATAATTGTTGTTTCTTTATTCAAATACCTAATTCTTTAAAGATCTATAAATAAGTTTCCAATTAAGCCCTGTTTGCTGCATCAAATGTTAATCCTAACAAAAACAGTGCTTAATACATATGCAATATATATGTAAAGATAATAAAAATATAATATATGTTATATATAATATATAAACTGCATTTGTTAGGATTAACATATATGTGTGTATATGCAATATACATAATACATACACACACACATATATCTGTCTTTATAAAACCGAGTATGAGTACGTGCATACTAGTAGACAAACCCAAATCCTAATCATAGTATTTTGCCTTTCTTGACCATGCGAGGAAAATTTGTCACCCGCCTGTGTTAGTTCAGTACACATTATAGCACCTGGACAGTTGTCAATGGCAGTATTATACATCATGAACAAAAACATTCCATATTGAGTCATATGCATTAAAAAAAAAACCTGGATTTCTGCCGAAATGTTGTGCCACTTGTAATTATAAAGTGCCAACTGTACTTGGTTTCCGTACATTCTCGTTCTATATTTTGTGTTCCAAATTCCTCGTTCTGATTTGGAGTTCCAAGTCATGAATCCTGGATATGCTGCATGCACAATAAATGTTGTGCATTTTATTAACTTGCATTTTTTTTTTTAGTGAGCTTCAGCTAAAAGAGCAAGCTAATTTATAGGAAAACAGATCATTTAGCACAGTAAAATTAACCAGAGTTATTACATCAAAAGAGTTTTTCTCTTTCTCTCTCTTGCTTTTGTTCATGGCCCCTGGACAAAATTTTCCATTTGGGCTCAACTAAATGCCTTCTTTCTTTTTTTTTTTTTTTGTCTCCCCACTTTGGAACTGTAAACTAGTGTCAAAGAATGTCTTATTGCTTCTCAGTTGAAGAGGATTCTGGCTTGAGCATTAAAAGTCTCCAGTTTTTACTTTGTACGATAGCCAGATTATACCTTGCCCATTAAGGTCATTTACTGCACAAAATTTAAATAATTGTTCTATTGGGACTCCTCCCTCACCCACCCTCATATTTCCCCAAATAATGCAACAACACTTGTAAGTAAAATTCACTTGCTGGTAATGCCAATCTTTGGCCAGAAAGGAATTAACAGCCATGGTTAATGAGCCCAGGTTAGGTCTTAGGAAAAGAAAAAAACTCCCAGAGTTGGCTCCTCCCTTGTGAGGGTAAATAGGTTAGTTGCTTGGTACACTGAAAAGCATAATACAACTTCTCTTCTTTCATTCCTTCCTGCTACCCTGCCCCAGCTTTTCTCTCTTCTTTCTTTCCTAGCTCTTTCCCCTTGGGGAAAAGATACAGTTCTGCTAGGGTTCCTAGGGTTCCTGATTATCCAAATGACAAACTGCTCATGGAATGCTGGTAATTTTAGAGATCAAAATGTCTAAGAAGTTATTACATCCCATCTCTCATTCCATGAAGAAATGCAATCACCACCAGTGAGTAGCCATCTGAACTGCCGCTACCCAAGACTAGCTTTAATTCCAACTCACCTAGGAGGCTTATTAAACACTCCTTGGCCCATCTTATGAGGCCCTCCATGTGGCAGAGCAGTGCTCTGGTTTACTCTCATTTGTACATGGGTGTGCTTGACACACATTTCATGGTTTGAAGTATGGAGATCCAGAATGGGAGGCCACTCACAGGTAATATGAGGCCCCTGGAGGTTATAATCATAGGCAAGAAAGTTAAGGATAAGACTGTGAGAAATAATACATCATTTGAGGCCTCTAGAGAGCTTTCACATAACAATTGCATATGCATTTACCCACTTTCCTTTTGTATAGAATCAGTTTATCTTTAGGAATACTTATTCATTTATGTATTATTATTATTATTTTAGAGGCGGGTCTCCCTCCTTCACCCAGGCTGGAGTGCTATGGCACAATCATAACTCACTCTTACCTTGAGATCCTGGGCTTAAGCTATCCTCCTGCCTCAACCTCCAGAGTATCTGGGACTACTGGCATACACCACCACACACAGCTAGTTTTTTATTTTCTGTAGATACAGGGTCTTGCAATATTGCCCAGGCTGTTCTTGACCTCCTATCCTCAAGTGATCCTCCAGCCTCAGCCTCCCAGTGTGCTGTGTGAACCACAGTGCCTAGCCATTCATATAATTAATGAGCCTCTTCTCATAACTTCTTTAGGAGTAAATCAGGCCCTGTCATGATGGCATAATCTTTGGATAAATGCTTAAAAAGGAAATCTTCTATCTTCCAACTTCAGTGTAAAATACAGTGAGCTTCACAGCCAGGCCAGGCAAAGTTGTTTTCTTCAGCACCAACTAAGTTAAAGTGAAAATGTAATTATTGTGACTTCCAGATCATCCTATTCCTACTGCAATCTGCTTTTCTTACTGGCTTCCTTTCATGTTTTTTGGTATTGCTGGTGTTTTCATGGACTCTTCTTGGTTACATAAGGTCTTTGTAGAAGGAAGAGGCATGGTCAATTAAAGATTGGGTAATAGGAGCTTAGAGGAATATAATAAGCTGAAAATCACTGGTCCCTCTTTATACCATCACTAAGCCATGTAGCATTTGTGGCAAGTGCTTTTAAAAATATATTCATTCTATAATTTTTAAGATAATACAAAAAAATTAAAATACTTAAAAGTATTTGAGGAACATTAGTTTATATTCAACTGATCTTAAGGTTGTAAGTAAAATGACTTCCCTGTAAGTTCTACAAGGATAAGTGAATAAAATGATAGTTAATCAATATCCAAGCATGCTACGCTTGTCTATTTACCTATGTGGACTATTGGGTAATGCACTCCGGGATCCAGATGTGTTAAGGTTCATTATACCGTGTAGGCAAACCAAAGATTTAAAGTTATAGTTACACAAATTATTTGATTTTCATTCAATTATTGAAGTCCGCAGGCTTTTTTCCCTTGTCCCAAAAGGCTGTCTTCACATCATTAGCGGAAGGGCATTAACACTAAATTTCTGTAAAGAGTTAGAGATGAGCCTAGAGGCGTCTGCTCTGGCATTTGTGGACTCCTGTCAATGCACCGAGGATTGAGGAATTGAGCTTTTTGGATCCTGAGCAGAGTGTCCCAGAGAATGGATCCCTTGTCTATAGGACCTGTGTTCTAGTTGTTGATATGGTGGTAAATGTTTTATAACCAGCTCTTGGGGCGGGGGGCAGAAATTCTTGATTTGCAATGTTTGTTTGCCAATTTCCATGTGTAAATACTCCCACTGCCAATCTCGAGCCACAAACGTGTCACTGAATGCAGAACTGGGGGAAAGATACACAGTCAACTCTAAGAGCTCACTCTGACTCACCACTTACTCTTTAGCTGAGATATGCCTAATAAGTCATATCTTCTTCGATACTTGTGTTTCACATCTCTAAAATGAAGATAATTGTATCTGCACCTCCCTAGTTTTAATTTTGTGTGTGTATGAGTTCAAGATGAGATAATAGATGAGAAAATTACATCACAGGTTGTCAGAGAAGGGTTGTAGGACTAAGTGCATCACCTGACTATAAAATCATAAAGTCATCTGTGGTTCATGGTGGGGCCTGCATCCTAAAAGTTGTGTTAGACATTTGTCCATTTATTTACCAATTTAGCCCAAAACTATGATTTTTCTCTACTCACAGAAGGACACGTTTGAAAAAAGTAGTTCTAAGAAAGGTAAGCACTGACTTCTTGTTAATCACATGTATATATCCTCCGAACACCCACAGTTGTTTTTTCTTGGAGTATTTATTCACTCTTGTTCTCACCTGTGCTCTGTATATTATACCCATTTTATCCATTTTATAGCTTTACATTTCACTATAAATTCCTATAGCATTTTCTATCTTCCCATAGATATTTCCTACCATTTCCAAATATTAGGATTCTTTTGCCATTAGTATGTACAAGAAACTAGCTTCCACATTCACATATTTGCTGTCAAATATGTAATATGGATGTTAAATCCTTTTATCCTGTCATTACAATTTTAATCCCATTGCCAGGTAACACTTCTCACTTACTGTGAAATGGCCTTCCCTTGATTTCTCAAGACATTATAATCCTGCATATTCTATATTTGTTTGGCCCTTATTAACTACACAATTTATTTTGTGATTATTAAAGAATAAGGAAATTTTAAAATTAGACTAAATTTCAATGAGCATTTTTTCTTATTAGTTATACTATCATTTCAGCATTTTAAATGGGAAAGGAACACAAAATGGTCAGAGTATCACAAGAAGAGGCCACCAGAGTGTGGACCAATAGGTTTCCCCAGGTGAAGTTTACCTTAGTCTGGTCACAAGCTTTCCTCTCTCTCGAAAGTTGAACTTGTCAGCACAATGAGGGCAGATGTCAAATCAGAGTCACACTGACCATATTCACAGATGGGTATGTAACCCCAAATGCCAGTATGGTTACACTGACAACTATAACTATCACTTGGTCCTGAGTAGTCAAGTTGACAAAACTAGCCCATTTTCTCCCTGATACTGAAGGGAAGCCTTATCATCATTGGGAGCACATACAGTGTTTGGTGAGCCCTGAACCAAGGCAAGGAATGTTGGTATTACATTTCAATTGTCAAGTCATTCTAGGTTACAATTTCCTTGATTTTCTTGTGCATTCATCTCCAACAGCGATGTAGTCCCTTTAGAAACTGGAGTCTGTGGGTGGATCTCTCTACCCTTGACTGTGTTGGGATAATGCTGACAACTCAATGTTGGCCTTTCACATTGTACCATCCATAATGTGCCTCTCTGAGTCATTTTCTTAGGACTCTTATACTTAACCTACCCCCTGCTGATTTCCCTAAAAGTTCAGTTCCATTTGTCAAGCACTGGTCTGCTCTGAAAGCCATTCTTTCCATTACAGTAACTTTGCACATTTCTCCTCTAATTCAGTTGGTGTTGATTTTATAGTTGGAGCAGAGAAAACCTTATTTGCTATTATTTGTTTTCCTTCATGGTGACTGTCAAATCTATTGTTTTAAAACAAAGCAACAAAATAAGCCACCCCTAAATGTAATAGTTTATACAGCCATCCTTTATTCTGATTCATGTGAGGCTGGACATCTCTGTTTCAAGCTTAGGGTCCAGCTGGGATTGTCCCCTGTTGTAGGCTACGGCTGGGCTCCAGTTGTCTTCATGTGTGCCCATTCTGGTAATCAGCCTGAGGGGGATGAAAATGTCAGGGGAGCTCTCCTTGTGGCAACAGCAAAGGCACAAGAGGACAAGCCCAACCACGCAAACACATTCCAGTTCTGCTTGTAACACATCTGCTAAAGCTCCAGCAGCCAAGCCAAATCATGTAGCTAGACCCAAATGCAAGGTTCAGTGAAGTGCCCTGCACCTTCCACAAGGCCCAAGTGTGTCACATGGCTGAATGTTGATGGGACAGGCAAGCATACCCCTATCATGTTCAAAAATACTAACCTAAGCTACCACAGTGCCTAACATATGCCATCTGCTATTTGAACATTTTTAGGTTCAATCATAAATTTTTACCTTGTTTTATTTTGGTTAAGTAGAGTATAATAACATCCCTGAAAGTTACGGTTTGATAAAACAAAACACACACACACACACACACACACACACACACACATACACACAGGCTACTGAGAACACATAAGAATCCCAGTGCTTTGGGAGGCTGAGGCAGGTGGATCACTTGAGATTAGGAGTTTGAGACCAGCCTGACCAACATGTTGAAACTCCATCTCTATTAAAAATGCAAAAACAATTTAGCTGGGCATGGTGGCACACACCTGTAATCCCAGCTACTTGGGAGGCTGAGGCAGGAGAATCACTTGAACCCAAGAGGCAGAGGGTGCAGTGAGCCGAGATCACACCATTGCACTCCAGCCTGGGCAACAAGAGCAAACCCCATCAAAGAAAAAAAAGAAAAGAAAAACCACCAGAATAAAACTGAATCAAGTGTGTGATATTTGAAAAATTACTTGATACCTAATTTATCAAGATCTATAGATTTATAGTTTTGAATGTGTGCTTAACACAATGTTGGTGCCTAATAAATGTTGGTCTTCCACATTGTACCATCCATAACCTGAAAATAACATATTGTTCCTAGTGGATGTTCTATAACTATTGACTCATTAGCTATCCACCTCTGTTATGTGCTGTCACTTCCTAGCGTATGGAACAGTTTCAGGGCCATAGTGCTTATTAGCTTTAAACTATACAAACCAAATGCTTTCCTAATTTTAAACATCATATCATTGTCCCATCCATTTTGAATTATACAGAGCAATTGTCTTCAGCTCTACTGTCTGCAGATGCCTTTGGTCTTGCAACATATCATGTGGATCACCTACTTTGTCTGCTTTCATTCACCATGGCAAGAAAATCCAACCAGAATTAATAGGCAACTGGGCCCCATTCTCATTGGGAGCATCTGTTTCTTATTAAATATCATAAGTAATTTATTAATTCTTGCCAGAAACAAAAGTAAAGACATTGTCATACTGAAAGCTTTACCAGTACAAAAGACCAGTCAGCAGAGCACCTGGTACACTTGCTCAGACAGCACCTGGGGTGTCATTAATCTGGGGACACAAAGATGTCAGATTTCTTCTGTTAGCTTCCTGAGGAAGACAAAGTCAGAGTCTGTCTGAACTGCAGAGCACTCTTTTTTAGTTGACTTGTGTGGTTGCACTACAACAATGATGGATGGGTTAGTAGTTGGTGGTGTGACCACACAAATCCTATGGCAGATCCTGGCAAATCTCATAAAATGTAGATGCAGGAAAGGATGTGAGAGAAGACCAGTCTAAACTCAACTTGCAGGCATCAACTGAGGTCTTGAAAGGTGAGGTGAATACTTCAAGGTCACCCAGGCAACTGATGGCAAAGCCAGGATAAAAATTCAGAGCCTTTAAAGCCTGAGTTGCATTCTGTGCATATTGTCACACAAAAAGGGATCCTTTCCCTTTGACAGCCAGCCCTATATGAATGAGTAATCTGATTCATACGTACTTTTGGAGAAAGTTTGGGGGTTCTGCAAAGCGTGTACCTTTCCTAATGCTTGG
This sequence comes from Ateles fusciceps, assembly GCA_036589455.1. Classification (NCBI taxonomy): domain Eukaryota; kingdom Metazoa; phylum Chordata; class Mammalia; order Primates; family Atelidae; genus Ateles; species Ateles fusciceps. The sequence goes on along the minus strand of JAZHEH010003329.1, from coordinate 8,563,460 downwards.
ATTTTGGAAAGATATCAACATGCTTTTTCTGCAATCATGATGATAAACTAATAATGGCTAATATCTTTTTAGTCATTGCTGTGTGCCAGGAGTTATTTAAAGTGCTTTGGAAGTGTTTTCTCATTTAACTCCTAACAACCAAATTAAGTACTTTTGAATTTTCATTTTACAAATCCTGAAACTGATTGCTCAGTGATTAAATAATTTGCCCAGTGGTTGGAGCCAGGGCATAAAACAGGTACAATGAACCCCAGTATCTGTGATTTGTTCCCTATACTGCATTGTCTTTAACCACATTGGATGTTTTTAGCTTCTATGTCAGTTAATTTGTCAGTTTCTGCCAGCATATTTTGGCTTCTTTGCTGTAGATGAAATATTTTCATGTAAATAAATTCATTTTATATATTGACATTTGTTTCCTAAGTAATACCCAAAACTATTATATTTGCTTTTTTGTGTGTTTAGTATTCCTTTGTTCATCCCCACACTTGGGCATGATTAAAATAGGAGGGCTCATCCACTCATTCCTCTTTACTGATGGATGCCTTCATAATGATCCCTAGGGCAGTTCTCTCACTGACAGCCTGCATTTCTCTACTGCCCCTATCCAAGCACACTGATTTGAAACCAGAGTATCACATTTATATTCATGAAACTAATTGAAACACATAGGCTTTATATGTGAAGATAACCACTACAACCTGATTATAAGGCACCAACCTGAATTCAGGCATGGATTCTGTGACTGAAATGTAGAATGTGGTAAGCTTTTATGTTTTAAAAATTTGGGTGGATTATATTTTTATGAGTGGTTTTTAAATTCCTGCTCACCTGCTCACCTTCAACAACGAAGTACTTCATTAGTACTTCATCCAATGGTCCAAAGGAGAGAAGACTGACCCATTTCAGTTTTCCCCTGAGCACCTGTTGAGATCTGTTGATGATAGTGCTACTGCTGCTCTGACCAGCTGAAGTAAAATCCCATTTCCTTTAGGATTCTTAGGTTGTCAGATGAATCCATGCAGTTTTTCCTGTCATCAGTCCAACACCTGGTCTTTTTAATTTTATAGCTTCTAATAGAAGTGTATTGGAATCCCATTATAGTTTTAATTTAAATTTTCCTAATGGCTAATGACGCTAAACATCTTTTCACGTATTTATTTGCCACCATACTTGGTGAAGTGTCTGTTCATGTCTTTTGTGCATTTTTAATTGGATGTTTGTTTTCTTATTAAGTTTTGAGAGTTTTAAAATATATATTAAATAAAAGTCCTTTGCCAAATATTTGATTTACAAATGTTTTCTCTGTCTTGTAACTTGTTTTCCCTTCTCTTAGTAATGTCTTTCACCAAGCAAAAGTATTTAATTTTTATAAGTTCAGTTTATCTTTTATTTTCTCTTATAAAACATGCTTTTGATGCTGTGTTTAAGAACGCTTTCTCTAACTCCATGTACCAAATATTTTCTCCCTCAGTATTTTTATAGTTTAAAACATTTTCTAATTTCCCTTGAGACTTCTATCTAGTGGAAGAGTGTTAAGATCTCTAATGATGATTGTGAATTTGTCTACTTCTCTTTTCTGTCTGTCTGTTCTTCCTCCATTAGGTTTGAAGCTCTGTTGTTAGGTGTCTACACACTTATTATTGTTAATTCTACTTGGCAAATTAAGCTTTTTATGTTTATGTGACATTCCTTTTTCTCCTTGGCAGTTTTCTTTCCTCTGAAGTCAACTCTGTCTGAAATAATGTAGCCATGTGGCTTTATAGTATTTGGACTAATGCATGGTATCTTTTTTCATCCATTTACTTTAAAAAAAAATTTAAATTTCAATACGCTATTGGGGAACAGGTGATGTTTGATTACATGAGTAAGTTCTTCAGTGATGATTTGTGAGATTTTGATTCACTCATCACCCAAGCAGTACACACTGCACCCAATTTGTAGTTTTCTATCCCTCACCTCTTACTACCCTTTCCCCCTGAGTCCCCCAAAGTCCACTGTGTCATTCTTATGCCATTGCATCCTTATAGCTTAGCTCCCACTTACGAGTGAGAACATACAATATTTGGTTTTCCATTCCTGAGTTACTTCACTTAGAATAATAGTCTCCAATCTCATCCAGGTCACTACAAATGTCATTAACTCATTTCTATTAATGGCTAAGTTCTATTTTCCATTATATATATATATATATATCTCACAGTTTTTTTTTATCCACTCAGTAATTGTTGGGCATTTGGGTTGGTTCCACATTTTTGCAATTGTGAATTGTGCTGCTAAAAACATGCATGTGCAAATATCTTTTTCATATAATAACTTCTTTTCCTCTGAGTAGATACCCAGTAGTGGAATTGCCGGATCAAACAGTAGTTCTATTTTTAGTTCTTTAAGGACACTCCGCAATGTTTTACATAGTAATTGTACTAGTTTACATTCCTACCAGCAGTGTAGAAGTGTTCTCTTTTCACCACATTCATTCCAACATCTATTATTTTTTGATTTTGGTTGTTCTTGCAGGAGTAAGGTGGTATCACACTGTGGTTTTGATTTGCATTTCCCTGATCATTAGTGATATTGAGCATGTTTTCATATGTTTGCTAGCCATTTGTATATCTTCTTTTAAAAATTGTCTATTCATGTACTTAGCCCACTTTTTGATAGGATTGTTTGTTTTTTTCTTGCCAATTTGTTTGAGTTAGTTGTAGATTCTGGATATTGGTTATTGGTCGGATATATCGATTATGAAGAGTTTCTCCCACTCTGTGGGTTGTCTGTTTACTCTGCTGACTGTTGCTTTTGCCATACAAAAGCTCTTTAAAAATAGGCACATAGACTAATGGAACAAAAACATAAAGTAGGGAAAGGACACTTTATTCAACAAATGGTGCTGGGATAATTGGCAAGCCACATGTAGGAGAATGATACTGGATCCTCGTCTCTCACCTTATACAAAAATCAACTCAAGATGGATCAAGGACTTAAATCTAAGGCTTGAAACAATAAAAATACTAGAAGATAACATTGGAAAAACACTTGTAGACATTGGCTTAGGCAAGGACTTTGTGACCGAGAACCCAAAATCAAATGCGATAAAAACAAAGATAAATAGCTGAGACTTAATTAAACATCCATTTACTTTTAACCTACCTATCTTTGAAATATATACTATATTTGAAATGTGTTTCTTGTAGACAACTTTCTTTTTAAATTCCACTCTTTAAATCTCTCTGTTTTAACAGATGCATTTAGTATATTTGCATTTAATATAATCATTATTACATTTAAATTTAGTTCTATCATTTTTTGTTTTCTGTTTTTTTCCTCTTATATCTTTTCTTATTTTTGAAATTTTCTGACTCCTTACTGGTTGAACATGTTTTAGTATTTAGTTTGACTTGTCTATTGTGTTTTTTATTATATACCTTCATATATAATTTTAGTGGTTGTTCTAAAAATTACAATATACATACTTAACTTTCCACAGTCTGCTTAGAATCAATATTTTACCACATCACATGAAATGTAGAAACCTTGCCATGATAATGATGAATTTACTCTCCTCCTTATGTTATTGTTGTCATGTAGTGTATCTACATACATTGAAAATCCCATCAGGCAATGTTATATTTTTTGCATTCACTGTCAAACATTTTTTAGAGAACTGAAGAAAAGAAGAATATTCTGATATAATTAGCCCAATATTTATCATTTTTATTGTTTTTACTCCTCCCTGATGTTCTAAGCTTCCTTCTCATCATTTCCCTTCTGTCTGAATAACTTTCTTTAGCAATTCTTTAGGCAGATCTGCCAGCAATGAATTCTTTTAGTTTTCTTTCATCATAGAATGTCTTTATTTCGCTTTCATCCCTGAAGAATATTTTTGCCGGATATAGATCTGGTATGACAGTTCTTTTCTTGCAACACTTAAAAAAATATGACACTTCCTCCTGGAACCCTTGATTTCCAATGAGAGAAAATTACAATAATTAGAAATCAATTTTCTCCTATTGCTAATATATCCATTTTTTCTCTGACCGGTTTCAAGAGGTTTTTCATCTCTAGTGTTTGGCAGCTTGATTCTGATGTTTCTTGGCATGGAATTAATTGGGTTTATCCTATTTGGGATCACACATCTTCTTGTGTCTGTAACTTAATTTTTCCTCTCTTTCCTATGAATGACAAAAATGTTAAATCTTTTGTTATTGACCCACAGTCTCTGAAGCTCTTTAAGTTATTTTGTTTCAATCTTTTTCTCTCTATCATTCAGATTGGACGGTTTTCATTGACCTATTGGGTTGGTGCACAAGTAATTGCAGTTCATCATTACTTTGAATGGCAAAAACTGCAATGACTTTTGCACCACTGTACTATCTTTTAGTTGACTAGTTAGTTCCTCTTGCATTTGTGGGTTCAGCTCATCTAGTGAATTTTTAAGCTTCAATTCTTATGTTTTCCAGCTCTATTTTTTTTTTTTCATTTTGCTTATTCTGTTTTCTTTTCTTCATTGAGATTTTTATTTTTCTGTTTATTTTGAGAAGGCTTGCAACTGTTTCTTGGAGCATGTGTATAATTGCTGCTTTAAAATTTTCAATAGCTAATTCCAGTATCTGTGCCATCATGATATTGGCATCTATTGATTACCTTTTCCAGTGTGAGTTGAGATTTTCCTGATTCTTTGTGTGCAGTGAAATTTATTTTTTTTTTATTTTAATTTTTTTGAGACAGAGTCTTTCTCTGTCACCTAGACTGGAGTACAGTGGCATGGTCTCGGCTCACTGCAACCTCCACCTCCCAGATTCAGGTGATTCTCCCACCTCAGCCTCCCAAGTAGTTGGGATTACAGGCATGTGCCACCATGCCCAGCTAATTTTTGTATTTTTAGTAGAAACAGGGTTTCATCATGTTGGTCAGACTGGTCTCAAACTCCTGACCTCAGGTGATCCACCCACCTCGGTCTCCCAAAGTGCTAGAATTAGAGGTATGAGCCACGGTGCCTGGCCTGCAGTGAAATTTTGTGTTATATCCAGGACATTTTGAATATTATGAAACTATGAGTCTTATTTATATTCTATGGAAAATGTTGTAGGCTCAGGTAAGAAGTTCCAATATACATTCTGTGGACCATAATTCCAATGGCAGTTCAGTTGTCAAAGCATTTGCAATATCATATTTTTCTTTTGCATGTGCCCCCCCAGCAGCCACTTTGGGATGTGGCCTATGGTCTATCTGTCAGTTCAGTTCTCAAAGGCTTTGGTATGCTATGTCAAATCAGATCTGTGTATGTGCAGCTGCAGTGGTGAGCCCAGGAGTTCATAAACACCTTTATAATGTTGCTCTACTGAGTTCTTCCCCTCTTTGCAATCTCCCTTGTACTCTTGGTTCCCTCCTTTTGCTCCTACAGCCAGAAAGTGAGGGTTTTAGTTACTCTGTTCTGCCCTGTACTTCTGTAGTTGTGCCTACATCTGGAGCAAGTGGCAGGAGGACAGAGAGTAAAAGCAATGAGGGATTGCCCCACATTCCTGGAACCACTGCTCCACTAAATGTAAAGGAAGGTGCTGCTCCCACAGAGTTTTTTTCTCCTACAGACTCACATTACTGTAGGCTGCTGCCACCTCCACAAGATTGCTTGGGGTCTAGGGCATAGGAGGAGAGAGGAGAGGAACAAAGAAAGAAAGAAAGAGAAATTGGTGAATTTCTGCATGTTAGTGTGCTGGAATTTCTTTTTTTCCTTTCTTTGAGCTAAAACTAGAAGGTTTCTCTGAAATTCTGTCTCCAGATATTCATCTCCAGAGCATTAAGTTCAAGCCAGAAGATACTGGCAGAAATGAAAATTGTAAACTCATCATTGGTTTCATGGTGTTATGAACTGGGGCTTTCTTCCCAATCTACCTGCTGCTATTTACTTTTGAGTGTTCTCAAATAGCTACTTTATATATTCTGTCCAGAAAGTGGAGAGGATAAAATATGTTTACTCCAACTTACCTGAAACCAGAAATCCTCCGGTTCTATTTTAATGCATTGGCCAGCCATGCAAGTGTATCAAACTGCTCTACCACTGTCTCTTTTTAAAGGAATAACTTCTTAGTAATTCAGTGTAGACTTTCAAAGATGGACTGCATACTAAACCCTATTCTGGACTCTAGGGATTTAAAAGTGGGAAACAGTCCCTACCCTGAAGGAGCTCACAGCATTAAGCTTCCTTTCCCTGTTCCTTCTAAGGAACCAACTTTCCCCCACTATGGGATTTCGTCTGGGACAGAAAATTAAATACTCTGCTTCCCTCTAGCAAGGGAGTATGCACATGAAGCAAATTAAGCCAATTGGATCCTCCTTTTTCTGTATCTTGAGGCTAACAATATAAGAATGGAAAAGAACAGTTGGAGCCAATCACTTCTTATGGTGGTGTCTGGATGCCCAGGTTCTAGTCCTGGTTCTCTAACCTTCCAATCATTCTGTTGCTACCCAATATACCTTCAGTAAATCCCTTATTTTATTTTATTTGTAAAAGTTGGTTTTTTGTTTTTGCCATAAAAAGATTCCTAACAAATGGTCTATGAGAAAAGACAAGTCCACACATAAATCACTGCAATCAAGTGTTCAATTAGTGCTATAGCAAAGGCAGTTACCGAAAGTTCTAAAAATATGGAAATAATACTGACTTATTGGAAGAAGGTTGTGAAAGATCTTCTGGAAGAGATGACCTTTAACTAAAAATAACATCGCCATTTGAAGGAAGGCTGTCTTATTCCTTGTGTGGTTCTTGAATGGATAGTTATAGCCCTCTTTGACAAACCATGCACGCTCATGTAGCAGCAAAAGAAAGTGCTTGAGGAAGTTGAAAGACATTTGAATTTGGTGGGTCCTTACCTAAAAAGTGAGATTAAGCCTCCAGTGGTTGAAGTTCTGTTTACTGCTGGCAAAAAGCAACTTCATGGTTTGAAAAAAAAAAAAAAGACGTACAAAATACTCATACCACATTTTAGACATCAAATAACTCTTATAAAACAGCATTTTTTGATGAGTTAAGTGTAAATGAATCAGAAACATAAGGATTAAATTTTCCTTCAAATACACAGGGGCTTAAAAATTAAGAGAAAAAGTGCCTGGCAAAATGTGTTTTGTATTTTGCCAAGTCCTAAAGATTTAAGAAGCAGTTCAAGATGTTTTACCAGACCACTCAAAACATCGCTGGGTTCTCCCATCCCTTCAAGAGCAGATCTAGATATTTTATTCCTTCTGGCTGACTTCCCCAGTCCTAGGGGTTTGGGGGAGAGGGTTGGGAGTTGTAGCACATGCTTGCTACAGTCAGCCTTTGTTTTCTACTGCTTGTGTCTTAACGTGGATACAGATATGTGTCTCTTTTCACATCCTCACTATCCCTACTACACAGGGTTGCTTCGAAATCAAGGATAATAATGTATTCCCCAAAGTTACTTAGCACAGCTTTGTGAAAAAGCATTCCCCCATGTCCGCAAACACTGTTAATCTATCAAAACTTCTTTTAAAGCCTGGCACAGTGGTTCATGCCTGTAATCCCAACACTTTGGGAGGCCAGGTTGGGCTGATCACTTGAGGCCAGGAGTTCGAGATAAGCCTGGCCAACATGGTAAAATCCGTCTGTACTAAAAATACAAAAATTAGCCAGGCGTGGTGGTACATACCTAATCCCAGCTACTTGGGAGTCCGAGGCAGGAGAATTGCTTGACCCCTGGAGGCAGAGATTGCAGTGAACAGAGATCGTGCAACTGCACTCCAGCCTGGACAAGGGAGTGAGACCCTGTCTCAACAATGAAATGAAATAAAATAAAATAAAATAAATTTTAAAACTTCTTATAAAAAAGGAAGTCTGCTGGTACTAAATAAGTAATTTGAATTATATTTCACTCCAAAATTTAATAATGAAGTCTGAGGGAAAATTAGAAATGCTCAACATAAACTGGGTATTTAAAAAATTAAAACAAATTAGAATGTGCTCAAACATTACTTTGCTATTGTATTATTTAGTAAACATTTTGTCATTCAAATTTCCAAATGTATGCAAAAACAGAATCATATCATAAACCCATGTGCCATGATGCAGCTTCAACCATCATCACCATAGTGCCATAGAAATATTTTTAAATCTTGAGATTTGTAATATGACATTTTTAAGTCAGTGGGCAATAAAAAAAAGTAAGACTGGCACCTATTGTATATGGAAAATGAATGAGCTAATTAGAGTTAAGGAAATCTAACATAATGCCTATACCTTCAATACCTATATTATAGATAAGGTGGATACAAAAAAGATAAGCATTAGCAAAAGGAATGTGTCTGTTTAATGTGTGGGATAGATCATAAGTGTAAAAAAAAATCACTCTCTTTAGTGTGTTTAGTATGTACATGAAGAAGTATGAGCCTATATTTACTAAAAAAAAAAAAAAAAAAAAAAAGCATAATAGGAAAACAAAAAAGGCAAAACTTCCCACCCTTTCAGAAAACTGCTATAGTGGAGAAGGCAATAAGTAACTTGTTTTCACAGTATTAATGCCCCAAAAGAGAATTTTCAAAGATCGATTTAGAAGTACCCCAAACTCTCTCTCCTAGGACTGATTTACACATTTCAGTTAATTATTTTCACTCTTGCTTGGAATTTACTTGCTATCTTACCACCACGAAATGTTCCCTAAAGCCTGCAGGAATTAGCAAAGCTCTTGGGTTTGGTGAGAGAGAGTCATCTTAAGATTTCATTTCTCTCAGGGAAGCGGGGAGCCCGGGTGCCACCTTTGAGAGATGAAAGGCCAAGTTTATTTTGACTTTCAAGAGCTTGTCTCCCATTGCCATAGACATGATTAAGTGAACCTGAACTCTTCCCTATTGGAGAGAATGCTTTGGGAGGTGGTGGAGTTGGGGGCATAAGACTCCACAGTGTAGTCTGTAAGACACCAAGTAGCCAATGTGACCATCAGACTTTATACCACCCTACTTAACTGGGGGACTTTTGGCCAAGTAATCAATAGTCTGGGTATTTGGAAAACACATAGACAACTTGGAATAAAAACCTTTCTCTGTGCAAAGTGATACCTTACAATTTGTATGCTGAAGTTCTAACCCCTGGTATTCAGAATGTGACTGTATTTAGAGACAGGACCTTTAAAGAGATAATTAAACTAAAATAAAGTCTTAGGTAGGGCCCTGAAACCAGTATGACTGTGGTGCTTATAGGAAAAGAAAATTTGGACTCAGATATACACAAAGAGAAGACCATGTAAAGACACAGAGAGAAGATGGCCACGCACAAGCCAAGAAGAGGCTTTGGAAGAAACCACCTCTGCTGACACCTTCATCTCAGACTCCTGGCCTCTAGAACTGTGAACAAATAAATGTCTGCTGTTTAAGTCACCCAGTCTGTAGTTTGTATACATACATGATTTTTAATACTGAATGTTCCTATTGAGAATGTGAGAATAACATTTGACTAAGGGTATCGCGAAATGTATAATTTAACCAAGCGAGGAATGCCTGTGTGCTCCAACTTATTGGATAGAGACTAAAGCAAGTGAACAGGGATGACAAGCTGTGCTCCTAGACTAGCAGTTTTATCTGGTTTCATCTACTCCGATAACATTCTGGCCAAATAAACAGATACAGTCAAACCCAATTAAGTATATTCAATATTTGGATTTGAATATTTGGATTAAAAAATTAATGTATAAAAAACCTATCAGCCTATGAGGAACTGTTGACATAAAAAATACCTTTTTGACAAACATGGCTGTTCTGCCAAAGCACTGTAGTATATTTTAAAACATGAGCCTAAAACTGTCTTATATACAGTGAAGTAGGCCTGAGAAAGCTTTCATTACAATCCTTTGCTGAAAAACAATTTAATTTTTTAAAAATTTCATCTAATGCATGTATATATTCATTCTACCTCCTTTATCAAAAATAGGAAAATTTTAATCTCATAAAACTAAGTAGCATTTTATTGCAATGTGAGTGCATGTGTATATGCAGCTGCTATGTATGAAAAGCATTAATAATTGTTTACTGTAGGTTAAAAATAAAATAATTGATATCATTTGGATAATTTCAACCTTCCAGTGGAGTGTGTGGATGGCAAGACTTCAAGTATGAGATGAAGTTGCAAGGTCTTAAAGAAAACGTTTATTTGGATTTCTGAAAACTACTTCTTGTTCTGTGAATACATGGTTCCTATGATGGTCTTCATTTCTGTGTCTATGAAAATGTGTAACAATATTCAAAAGGAAACGTAAGGCACAGCTGCATCATAGCACTCCCTCTCACTCAGTGCAGAGATTTTCCAGTTGCACACAAGAAATATTAAATGAAAATATCCTTTGTAAAATGTTAAGTGCAATATAAATATTTAATATTGCTTTAAAAAATACTTTAAGGAATATTATGTTGAGGGGCACAATAGGTGTAATTCCAAGACTCTGAGTCTCTGAATGGAGAAAGAAATTGCATATCCCCCACAGTATTTAACAAAGAATTAATTAGAGCACTTTCATATATATATATATATATATTTTTTTTAATTGCGTTTTAGGTTTTGGGGTACATGTGAAGAACATGCAGGATTGTTGCATAGGTACATGGCAATGTGATTTGCTGCCTTCCTCCCCCATCACCTATATCTGGCATCTCTCCCCATGTTATCCTTCCCCAACTCCCCCACCCCCCCACTGTCTCTCCCTAGTTCCCCTCCACAGACCTCAGTTTGTGATGCTCCCCTCCCCTGTATCCATGTGTTCTCATTGTTCAACACCCACCTATGAGTGAGAACATGCAGTGTTTGATTTTCTGTTCTTGTGTCAGTTTGCTGAGAATGATGGTTTCCAGGTTCACCCATGAGGTCTCAGAAGTGAAATCTGTCAATGTCCCCTTACTGCTACTCTGAATCAAGAAACCCACTTCCTCTCAAAAAAGACCCAGAACCTCAGAGATAATTGAAATCCAAGTTGAGAGAAAGCAGGGCCTTTTATTTCCCATAATCAGTTCTGGGAAAGTGGATGTTGGAATTAAATTCACCCCCAAATGATCTCATCTTGCCCCAGCTGGAGGGAAAGTTTCAGGTAGGCACCATCTGGGGGTGCGTAGCAGCCTCTGGGACTCAGTGAGGTCCTTGTGATGATTCAGGGAGCTCCAAGGCCCTGTTCCACTTGCATGTTTCTGTACACTATGTGAATACATGGTGGCATCTAGAACAAGGAGACTCTGCCGGCCCCACTAAATCTATTGCATGAATAAAGATATTGGCCTTCATGCTCTACTCTCCAAAGATCTAGCAGTGATACATTTGCTGAAACTCCAGAATCCCAGAGATCTCCTTTCCCTCCCCCCATTAAAAATGGTCTAAGCTGACAGAGGAAGACCCTCCCTGGAGCAGAGTCAGGTGGTCACAGCCTCCTCTTGCTTTTCCAGATCTCTGGTTCTGCGTGAGAAGCAGGGAGGAGGAGTGTGAGCCCAGAGCAAAGTCAACACAAAATCTTCAGGGTGAGTGTGAATCACAGAAAAATAAAATATTCTCTATATGTCCAGCTCTAGGACTGTGATTTGAATAAAATTCAAAATTATTGATCCATTGGTGAGATTTAGAATTGAACTTTGAAGATGGATTTTTTAAAAAATGTTTTTAAATGGAATAGAGCCAAGAATAATTTGACAGCTTAAACCCTGCTGGTAATCAACCCCTAGAGTCATTAAGAAAGACAGGAGTGGGAGGTGAAACATCTGGAGAAATGTGAGCAGATAACGAATTGGGTGGGTTTTATAAAAGCTAAATGCTATCTGTAGGAAGCAGAGTTATAAAAAATTGTGAGGCAATAACCCTGAGGTCATACAGGGGTTAAGAGGAAACCTTGACTTCTTCCTGGGCAATTCTTCCAGGGAGAATGGCGATTGAAAGTGCTATTTCTCACAACAGCATTCATACATGGTCAAACACAAGTAGTCAAAAGACACTATCCCGAAAGGGTCTTATTATGCACCAGGTCAGCCTGCAGCACTGGCCTCCCCCACCCAACCACAGCACCTTGGCCTGGGCACTTCAGATGGTAGCATCGGGAGCCGGTCAACTTACAATGAAGAGAGCACAGACTTCAGAGTCATGAAGGCTAGGATTCAAAAATTGCTGCTGTCCTTTATCGGTTATGAGACCTGAATATATTCTCAGATGTAAAGGTATTTCTCCTCTGTGAGTCTCATTTTTCTCACATGATGAATTTGGATAATTATGCCCACTTTGCATATTTTCCTGAGGATTAAATGACATAACACACCTGACACAGTTTCTTGCACGTGCCAGATGATGGCTACATGTTAGTTCTCAAATTCTCTTCTCACTCATTCCCCCCCCACAGTCATTCACTCAATGCTAACTATGTACCCTGCACAAGACCCTGAGGTAGAAAAATGAACAAGACAACTCCTATCCTAAATGAGGTCATAATTTTGAAAAAGATGGACACACACTGGCAACTACGATATAAGTAGAAGTGATAGAAGTTAGACAGGGTACCAGTAAGGAGCAGAGATGAGGAGTGCGAAATTCAGTATAGGATGGGGGAAATCAAGAAGCCTTCATGGGAGAGGTGAACCTGTGTTCGGTCCTACAGGACTAGTAAAGAGGACAGTATACACAAAACCAAAATATAACTCATGTGGCAAACTCCCACATTGTAGTGTGGTTGGAACCTAAAATGTAAAACAGAGACAGCAGTAAAAGAAGAGAGTGTGAGGACAGGCAGGGAGTCAGCTCACAGAGGGTTTGGCATAGCATAGCAAAGAGCATGGATTTCACCATTCCCTGGGGTAGCTTGGGCCCCCTGCTGCTTTCTTACATTGGTCTTGCAGGATATATTCTGACTTGGAGAAATCAGACACCATAAAATATAAATATATGAGAGACTCCAAAAGTGAAGAAAGGTGTGAGCAACAAAGACCTGGATTGTGTCCGATGGTGTTACCTGGAATGACTTCTGCATTTATTCCGTGTACATCTGTCTAACTTGTGATGACATGCAGCTAGGTGTATTTGCAAATGCTTTTGCATGAAAAGGGCCAGGATCTAAAGCAGCACAAACCCAGCCATAAGGCCTTATGTATAGGCCAGTATTTCAACGCAGAGCCTGTGATGGTCTTGGCGAGCTCCATCTGTGATGATAACATAATGCCCACTGCCAGATCAAACAACACTTCATTGCCTCTTCCCACCCTGTGAGTTGCAGGAGGGAACCCTTAGGAGGACCAGCATCATCCCTCAGCCTCCACTGCTGCTTCTCCCAGGGAGACAACATTTTCAAACATCTTTGCAGTACCTCCAACTGTGTCTTGCTGGGACAAGCTAAATCACTGAAGCTGTTTTAAAGTCCTCAGTCTCTGGCCCCATAAGAAAAGGGATGTACACAGCTCAACATTACTATCTATAGTGTTTCCAAAGCTTTCTTATGGATTCTGAGCCATAGCTTTGAGGGGCAATATGAGAGTCCTACCTCAATTCATGGAATTCGTTCTTGGGTAGTCATTCTCTTTAAAAAAAAAAATCTGATTAATATTCTATGGTTGAAAAGAAGAGAATAAGTGGAATATTTTGTCAGGTCATTTCATCATCTAATCTCAGGAATTGGTTCAAGGAGTCTGCAAACCCAAATCCTAATGGGGCCAGGCAGGAAATTTAAATGTGTACACTGGGGAAGATACAAGGCAACAGAGAATAATAGCGGGACTTTATGATAAGGGAAGAAGGTATACCCCACAGGAAACATTGTCTTTTAACTGAAGTATCCAAATTTGTTCTAAAATAATACTATGCTGGCTCAAAAATATTGCTATATGGATTGTCTCCCTGCTGCCTCCTGGTATGTGACTCCCTGGTAGCACATAAATTATAGAGACTTGACCCATCTCCATGCACTTCCTCTGCCATCACGTTTGAACACCATCTGCATCACCTCTCAGTGACATGCTACATTTATTACCTTAGCCATGTTTTCCAAACTAGCCTTTTACATACATGAGGCTGATGCTTGAGAGTTATGCCACCACACTGCTCCCTTCCCATTCTAGAAATCTTTCCTCTGGGAAGGCCCAGATGTTTCCAGTAACCTGTTATGGAGTTCTGACTCACCCTAGAATTAATTGTAAAGAGGCTATAAGGCAAGACCACATTGGAAGTTTAAAAGTAGCCAATTAAACAAGAAATGATGGTGTCTTAGGTAGAGCTTTCTAGAAATAGAAATATGATGTGCTGTGACTTGAAAAAGAACATCAGGAAGTGTACATATTCATGAGAATGAGCTGTGTGAGTAAGGGAGAAGGTCTTGCAGATAAGGTGTATCACAAAGTGATCACCATCATCAGACTCTACCATGTATTTAGCAAAACACTGAACACCGTCCTATGAAGACTTTATAGGAATGAATGATGACAAATCTCTCTCCCCACAAAAGAGGATTCTCCTCTTGAATTCTTAAAATTGCTGTTCTTAACGAAAGGGTGGCATAAAGTACATAGCTGTGAATAGCACAGACAGAGAAAGCAAGCCTCCCTTTATTTCACAGGCTGCTTCTAGGCTGATGATCAAGTCATTCTGAGGAATCACATCTACAATCTGAGAATCAAATTAGATCCTAAAGGTCAACATCAGCGGTTCATTTGCATGATGGCATCTCCCTCACCTAAGATTGGAAAGGTGTGGTAGTGATTGATTTGCCCAAGGTCACATCATGAGCTCACAGGTAGCTGCACCCATTTTTCCCCTTCCACCCAAAAGAGGCTTCTCATAGGCCAATTTACAAACAGTCCTTGAGTCATCAAACCCAACTACTAATCATTTTAAAACCTGAAACTGGATTGTTTTAAGAACTGGATCATCAGGTTCTGATTCAGGTTATCTCTAATATTTGTGTTTATCAACATAAACTAAAATGTCTCAGTTGCTATCCAGTTACTCAGCATACGACATTGACCCAAATATTTATATAGCTTTGGAAAATTATGATCTACATGTACACATTAAAAATAATAAGAGTTTGATGATAACTTTTAAATCTTTATTATTTCTATTATTGTTATTTTAGAAATTTGGACCAGTTAAACAAGATAGAAAAATGATACTTTTTTTTTTTTTTTGAGACAGGGTCTTGCTCTGTCATCCAGGCTGGAGTGCTGTGGGGCAATCACAGCTCACCACAGCCTTGACCTCCTGGACTCAAGCAATCCTCCCACCTCAGCCTCCCAAGTAGCTGGGACTACAGATGTGCACCACCATGCCGGCTAGGTTTTTTTTTTTTTTTTTTGTATTTTTACAGAGATAGGGTCTTGCCATGTTGCCCAGGTTGGTCTTGAACTCCTGGGCTCCAGTAATCCTCCTGCCTCAGCCTCCCAAAGTGCTGTGATTACAGGTATGAGCCACCATGCCTGGCCAAAAAATGATACTCTTTATGTCAGTTCAAATCACATCCGTACCCTATGAGACATTATTCAGATCTGTTTTGTTATAGTGATAAAATATATATCATTTTATATTTGTACTTAATGCAAATTAAATAAAATAAGTTTTGTTTTGCTTTGTTTTGTCTTTGAGAGACAGCCTCACTCCATCACCCAGGCTGGAGTTCAGTGGCACGATCTCGGCTAACTAAAACCTTCACTTCCTGGACTCAAGCAATTTGCCTGCCTCAACCTCCTGAGTAGCTGAGATTACAGGTGCGCTCCACCAGGCCTGGCTAAATTTTTGTAATTTTAGTAGAGACAGGGTTTCACCATATTGGCCAGGCTGATCTCGAACTCCTGACCTCATGATCTGCCTACCTTGGCCTCCCAAAGTGCTGAGATTACAAGCATGAGCCACCGAGCTTGGCCATAGGACTTGTTTTGAGAGCCTTTCTAAGATTTTCCAAAAAGAATCCCAATAAAATGTGATTTATTTACAAGTCCAACAGCATCAAATATAGAGCTTAAAGCAAAAAAACGAGAGCTGCCTGTCAAAAGCCATACTACAAACTTCACCCTCTCAGCAAACCATGTGACACATGGTGCTTGTGCCACAGAGGGTGAATCTCTTCTCTAAAGTTTCAGTCGCCATCCCTTCATGGTGACCAGTAAGTCAGATGAGGTGGGCATGAATAAAGCATGGATTCAGCGGTACAAACGAACAAAATCAGCCCTCATATTGGCACAATGTTTTGTCCTGTGCATGGTTTGCCCTAATATCAAAACTATGGTCATTATTTAGATATGCATAATAAAACTAACAGTAACAACAACTGAGTCACTGTGCCAGGGACATCCCTAAATTTTTTCTAAGTATCTTTTCCATTATTCCTCACAAGAGCTCTTTGAAGTTAGTAGTATTTGCCTGCTGTATAAATGGGGAAACTGAGGCTCACGGAAATCATCATGGGCATCTTTTTTTTTTTTAAATTCTGAATAAATGCTTTGTTTGAATGGTTTAAAATAATATTCAGAAAAGATACAGTGTGGTTCAGGTCTGGAACCTTGGCAACTTCAAAGGTGTCAATAGGTTTATTTTTCCTGAAAAATCACACCAGACCCCTGTGTTTCAAAATGAACTTACTGGCTGAACATTTTGTATGTGCCAGTGTTAGAACAAAAAAAAAAAAAGAAAAGAAAAACCACTGCAGTCCTTACAGATGAGGTTGCTTTACCTCCCTTTTCCATTCTTAACTTTTTAATGGGTAACGATGATCCCTCTTGATGAACCTCAGAAGAGAAGACCTGCCCCCCGCAACCCCACCTTCAGAGCTGCTGTGTGTGTGGATGCCCCTGGCCAGCTGAGGGCGCTGTGCAGAGCTCCTGGGCAGGCTGCATGGGAGGTGCTGCATGGGGCAGGCAGGGGAGGGGATGGTATGGCCATACTGATGCCCCAACCTGTGCAGGATGCCTGCCCTGTAATGTGGACATAGCTAGAAGGCACGGGGTCCAGGGACCCTCATACCTACAAGATGTCCTGCACCTACAAGGAACAGTTCTGAAGCTGCCCACCTGGGTCCATATCCTTTTCCTTGCTAGCTCTGCAACCTATTTAACCCCTTCTGGGCCATGCTTTCTTTGTCTGTGACATGGAACTACTATTACTAATAATAACAACAGCAATGATAATAATAACACCATAATACTCTTCAAAGGATTGGTGTGAGGTTTAAATAAAATATTGCCTATGAAGCTCTTCTGTCACAACCTGACATACAGGATACATTCAATAAATGGCTATTTTTATAAATATTTAAAGGCAATTTCACAAAGCATTCAGCAGAGCTCCTGGCTTACAGTAAGCATTGTAAGTGTTTTGTTTCTCTGCTTGGTGTTAGGATTGTTTTTTCTGCCCTCTCTGTCCTCCTCCCTTGGTATGAGAGAGGGTGAAGTAGCATAAACAGCATGGTCTTTGAAGTCAGATCAATCTGAGTTCAAATTCCAGCCCGGCCACTCACTACCTGTGTGAACTGGGGAAGTTACATAACCCTGGCAGCTTCAGGATTCTGATCTGTGCCATGCAGAGATTACCTCCTACTTCAGAGCATTAAAGGAAAGAGACCCACACAGCCTGGTGCCTCGAGGGTACTCACGAAACACGAGTTCCCATCCAGTAGCTGTACCTCCATCTTCACCTCTGCTGCTTCTCCCTCAGGACACACCAGGTCAGCAGTCACAAGGCCTGGAGAATATATGGGACATCGTCTTTCTGCTATTCTTGTGTTTTTCAGCTCATTTTCACAATCGCCATAAGAGGCAGTGAAGAGTGCTGGTGATGCATCACTCTAGGATGCAATCATCATATAGTGCAGATAATATGCAGTTAGGATGCATTTTGAGTTTCTGGAATCTGAGTCTCAAAAGGCTAAGTGACTTATGCTTTGTCACGCCACCTAGCTAGCAGCCAGTGGGGCTGGATTCCATTTCATGTCTGTTTGAGTCCAAAATTCTTGCCTTTTGACTATCTCATACTGCCTCTTCTTGAGATCAGAAAATCTTTTTTCAACACCCAATAGTAACTTCCATCCTACCCCAGGTCAACCCCACCATAGGCCCTGTGGCCCTCCTCAGTAGGAGTGAGAGTGAGTGGCTCATTCTTGGGTTGTGCACATCCACATAGCCTTCAGTACAAGACAATAAGGGGACACCTTCAGAATGTGTCATTGAAGAGAAACTTTCTGAATTCTCTCAAATTGCAAAGAATCCTGCAGCTATCCCTTCTGCTTGAAAGAGCAAGGATGATTCTCCTGATGGAAAGAATTCTTTTTGCCCGGGCATCTTTGTGAGGACTCTTTGGGATGTTAATAACTAGAAAACCCAATTCAAACCAGCTTAAGGAAAAAGTGATAAAACCCTCTGGCTCACATACAGGACATCCCAAGGCTAGGGTTGATTTCAGCACAGCTTGGTGCAGGGCCTCATGGGAGTAACCAGCCCCAAGATTTCTCTCTTCATCTCTTGGTCCTGCTTCCTCTGGGTTGGCTGCATTTTCAGAACAGACTCTTCTTTTATGGCGGATAGAATGGTGGCACCCAGAAAGATATGTCACATCAAAATCCCTGGGATTTGTGAATGGTATATTATTTGGAAAAGATGTAATTAAGTGAAGGAGCTTAACATGGAATTCTTTTTGTTTTTTTTTTTTTTTTTGAGGCAGTGTCTTGCTGACCTCAGGCAATCCGCCCACCTCGGCCACATAAAGTGCTGGTAAGATTATAGACGTGAGGCACCATGCCTGGCCTTAACATGGAATTATTCTATATTACCCAGGTAGGCCCTAAATCCAATGACAGTTCATTCTTATAAGAGACAGGAGGGGGAGAGGACACAGATGGAAGAAGAGAAGACTGTGTGAAGACGGAGGCAGGGGTGCGAGTGATGCAGTCACCAGCTAAGAAGTTGAATGAGGCAAGGAAGGAGCTTTCCCTGGAACCTCTGGAAGGAGTTCACTGACACCCTGATTTCAGATTTCTGGCCTCCAAAACTGTGAGCGAATAGATTTCTATTGTTACAAGCCACCAAGTTTGTATCATTTTTTTTAAAATAGCAGCCTCAAGAAACAAATCCAGTGGCATAGTGTTGCAGTCACCTTCAGCTCACATTCTCGTAACTTTGGGTTAAAAAGAAGAGAAACAGATGTGTTCACATAGGGCATGATGGCTAAACAGCCCATACAAGTACAAAAGAGGGTTTTGAGGCTGCTCCTGGTAAGCTGGTGGTGGAGCCTTCTGGGTCTTTACAGTGAAGTTGTAAGACTCACTTGGAAGGTGTTAAGCTAGTTTTGTGCACATCCTAATAGTCTCTGTGGCCAGGGTAATTCCAGTTATGAGTTCTGCCTTTCACCCCAACTGAAGCCTTCCCCCAGGCAACATGGGCAGAGTGTGGAAGAAGAATCCCCAAGCCAAGACCAGAGCTATTGCCTGCTAAAAGAATAATACTTGGGAGAAAAACAACAAATGTTCACCATGCTCCTAAAACATCCACCCAGATGAAAGTCATAGTTGGTTGGTTTTACTCTCTGCGTGGTCATTATTACTGTAATGTACTATGAATACATATTGGCATTTTGCAATTACTTGTCCTCTTCCAAACTTAGATATTTGACATTTCTTTTGAAATTAAGAAATTTGCTTTCTTATTAACCTTTCCCCTGTCTCATTTGTAACTCCTTAGTCACCAATACTTGACCTAAAGTTAGGGGTCCCTCCACAGCTGAACTGCAAGCTGCTTGGGTCACTGCTGAGACTTAGTTCCACTGAATTGTTTTCATCTTATATCCAGAGATTTAATTTTCAATGTCACCTTTTTCAAAAACGAAGTTTCTATATATAAGGAGGTCTATTTCCTGGTTTTCTATTCTTTCTATTGGTCTATTTGTGTAGTCCTACACAGGCTTAATACAAATCTTAAAGTGCAGTTCAGATGTGTTCACAAAGGGCATGATGGCTGAACAGCCTGTACAAGTACAAAAGAAGGTTTTGAGGCTACTCTTGGTAAGCTGGTGGAGACAGACTAAAAATTTGGTGAGTTTTTGCTGGAAATTTTCAGAGCTTTCACATATAACTGGAACCAGGCAAAGTTAAGGTAAGGTTAGAAATCTTAAGTGTGAATAATTTTCTGAGTATTTACCATCCCAGCAGCTACCAAACTCTGAGAGGTGATGTCTGATATTTGTATTTTCCTCTAGCACATTTCCCTAGCACAAGTGGCATGTGTGTGTGTGTGTGTGTGTGTGTGTGTGTGTGTGTGTGTGTATCTGTAAAGAAAGAGAGAAATGGAACGAGAGAGAGATGTTAGGGCACCTTCAATGTGCCAGCCTCTATACTAAGTATTTGGCAGAGACCTTGGCACAGAATAAGTATTTTTGGTGTTATTAATATTAATATTATAAATAGTGAATTTAATAGTCATAGAAACCTTATAAGATAACGTTTATCTTATAAAATATGTGTGGCTAAACTATGTTTAACAATAGAAAATAAGAAAACTGAGCCTCAGAGAGGTCAAGCAATGTATTTAAAGATGCATGGCTGATCAGATGTAGGCCTAGCCAAAATTTGAATTCAGGTCTGTCTGACTCTTGTGCTCCAAGCCCTTTCCTGTTGTCTGGTTCTCTCTCTCTCTCTCTCTGCAATCTGCATTCTGTAATTGCATTGTAAATTAACTAAGAAAATCATTCAAGATGCAAAAAATAATCTACAAATATATTATTAAAACTTATAAGAAACTTCAGTAAGCTTTTGGTGTATATTATTAGAATACAAAAATCAATAGCTTTCGCAGATGCCAATAACAACCAATGAGAAATGGTTATTTATAAAACTTGCTATTTGAAAATAGCCACAAAATGTATAAGGTATGCATAAATGCCTAACTAAACACTAAAAAGACTAAAGAATACCAAAAAAGATATGCAAGACAAATAGGGACTAGATAGATAATAGATACTTTGTTATGAAATGAATAAAAGAGTCTAAATTGAGTAATATACCATGTTCATGAATAGGAAGACTCAATAGCATAAATTTCTCTCTAAATTAATAAGCAATGGACTCCATTATAATCAAACATTAGATAAGCATTTAAAAATAGTTTTGATTACCTTAATCTCAAATTTATATTGAAGGATAGAGGGCCAAGAATAATCTAGAAGATTTTTTAAATAATAATAATAATAGAGGACTCACCATGCAGAAAACAAGATCTTTATTAAGATTGTGTAGGAATAGACAGACTAGTTGAAAGAATAGAAAGCCAGGAAATAGGCCTCCCAATACATAGAAACTTGGTTTTTGAGAGAGGTGACATTACAAATAATTGTGGTAAGAATGAGAGATTTAGTAAATAATACTGTGATAATTAGCAAACCAGATAGAAAAAATAAATTAGATAACCACGAAGTAAAACAATAAGAATATATCAGTTCTTACCCATCTGATTCTCAAACGTCTAAGAGTCTGGTATTTAAAACGTGTGGATGAGGATGTGGGGCAAAGATGCTCCGATGCTCTGCTATATGGAAGCCTGAGTTGCTTTAACCTTTTCAGATGGTCATTTGGCACCGTCTGGTAAGGTTACAGATGTGCAGATCCTCCTGCTCAGCAGTTCCATTTCCAAGGAAGCTCTGGCACATATGCACAAAGGGCACACCCAAGGACAATCTCACACAATGATATATGTAACAGGAAAAGTTAGAAACATTAAATATTCACCCATAGAGGTATGAGAAAAATAAATTGTATTCTAAAAGCTGAGTTATACTATTTAAAATGAAAAATTGAATCTACATATACCTACCTAAGTAAATCTTGAAAATACGTTACATGAACAAAAATGTGGGATAGGCTACTCACAGTATACTGTTTATATAAAGTTTTTTTTTAATCACATCATGTTATATCTTGTGTATGAGCGCAGATTGTAAAATACAATTGTAATGTTACAAAGAGAGGGATACCTGCCAACTTTAGGGTAATAGTATTTTCTAAGGTGGGAAGGAGAATGGATTGGGCAGGAGTAGGGGTATTTCAAAGAGTTTTATTGTTTTTTAATTAAAAATTTGGAGACAAAAGGAAGAAAATATCTTTGGGGTAGTGGCCAGAGAGCACAACTTAGAGCATATTTACAAGAAAGAAAGTTGTATTGTGCAGATCTTCCAGCCTAAATGTTCCATAGTATAAAGTCAAAGATAAATGTTCTGCAATTACAGGACACAGAATGCAGGGAGAGAGAGCCATCTCACCCTTTAATATCCCAGCATGACCATGGCCTTTTTAAATCAATTTCTTTATTATTATTGCCATTCTGTTTGATCTGTCTTGAGCATTTTTTTGGCCTTAAATTTCCTTCTTGAGATTCTTGGGAAGTGACTTTTCTTGTCAAGTGACTTGTTTTTTCTTTTTTTTTGAAACAGAATCTCTGTCACCAGGCTGAAGTGCAGTGGCGCGATCTCAGCTCACTGCAACCTCCGCCTTCTGGGTTCAAGTGATTCCCCTGCCTCAGTCTCCTGAGTAGCTGGGATTACAGGCACACGCCACCATGCCCAGCTAATTTTTTGAATTTTAGTAGAGATGGGGTTTCGTAATGTTGGCCAGGATGGTCTCGAACTCCTGACCTCGTGATCTGCCCACCTCAGCCGCCCAAAGTGCTGGGATTACAGGCATGTGCCAGCACGCCTGGCCTGTCTAGTGACTTTTATCATAGGAGAGAAAACTTCTGCCTTGAAATGTAAGTTTGAGTGATTTTCAATGTGCCAGCTTCTATGACAAGTACCTAGCAAAGAATTTAAGATTCACAGCAACCCTATAATACAGCTATTGTACAGCCCCATTTTACACATAAGAAAAGTAAAGCATAGAGAAATTAAACAATGTTAATCAAGGGCAAGTTTAAATGGCTAATCACAGGCAGGGCAAGTCAGGACTTGAACCCAGGTCTGACTGGTCATTACATGGATTCTTTAATCTTGCCTGGTGCCTGTCTCTTACCATTGGATTTATAAACCATGCTGTAGACTAGCCAGGGGGTACTTATTATTTAAAGCATTTGCATGGCACTTCATGTTTGCAATGTGTTTTACAATTGTTTTTATTACTTATTCCTATTTTATAGCCGGTCTCAGTTTATAGCATGCTTTCTGCAATAACAGTTATAAAGAAAAACAAACAAACATGGAAACCATCTCTGCATTGCTGGATAGGGCACTAAACATGGAAACCATCTCTGTATTGCTGGATAGGGCACTCAGAATCTTCACGTGAGCCTCAGCCATATTGAAAGACAATTGTCAGGCACAGTTCTGTCCTTAGGAGCGGTCCTTAACACTCTTAGCATCTGAAATGAAGAGAAAAACCACAATACTCTCTTCTTTGTTGGCGAAACTTATTCACATTTTACCAAGTGTTAGGGCAAAGCAAATGACTTAGATCACTTTCACTCCTTTTAATAAGGGACTTGCTTTCATTATAAAATGTTTTAACGATTACTCTAGTCTCGCTTGGCATAGTGGGGGGGCAAAGAAGGAGGGGCCACATATCATTACTCAGAGGCCTGAGGCTCTTTCTTTTTCCGTATTCTTTCTTTAAAAGCATTCCAGTCCTAAGTCCTTCTTACAGAGCGAATGATGAAGGAGGATGTGGTGCAATTACCCCAAGGATGTCTGCTTTAAATGGAAACCAGGAAACACAACAGAAAGATGACTCGTCCTTCAAGAAAACTGACATGCCCTGGCAGACACTAGAACCATGGCCACAGCCACACTTGGGTCCCCCTTTGGGAAAAAGCTCGAAAGGTTTTGCTTTACCTTCAAGACAGAAAGACAAGGGAGGAGAGAGGGGTTCTGTTTCCTCCAACTTGGTGACCAGCTTCCTCACCTCTTACATCATCATCTTCACCCATATCCTTGAGATTATTCACAATGACTATGGTTTGTCAAGTCCTGAGCTAAACCTAAGGTAGTATTCTCATTTCACAGATAAGGTTAGAAAACTGATTTCCCAAGGCTATCCTGACACATGCATGCACACACAATACTTTGGGTTGTGCATTTTAAGAACGGTTTTCTTCCTGAGGATGCTAATTTCACCAAAATAGTGTCAACAAAAGATGTAAAATATTAGGCTGGGCACAGAGGCTCATGCCTGTAATCCCAGCACTTTGGAGAGCTGAGGCAGGCAGATCACCTGAGGTCAGGAGTTCAAGATCAGCCTGGTCAACATGGTGAAACTCCATCTCTGCTAAAAACAAAAAAAATACAAAAATAGCTGGGCATGGTGGTGCACACCTGTAGTCCCAGATACTCGGGAGGCTGAGGCAGGAGAATCACTTGAACTCAGGAGGCAGAGGTTGCAGTGAGCCAGGATTGCCATTGCTCTCCAGCCTGGGCAGCAGAGTGAGATGCCATCTCAAGAAAAAAAAGATTTAAAATATTATATTTAAAAAACAAACAAACAGGATATGTAAGTGAATTTCCTGGTTTTCCAGGGTCTGCTGTCTGCCCCATTCTGTGCCTCATGGCCCCAAGCCAGCCATCAACCCCTCGACCTCCATTTCTGTCATCACATCTCCTTCCCCGACTGACTCTCCCACTTCCCTCTTTCCATTATAAGGACCCTTGTGATTACACTGAGCCCACCTGCATAATCCAGAACAATCTCCCCCATCTCAGATCCTTAACTTAATCACATCTGCAAAGGCTCTTTTTCCAGATAAGGTAACATATTCACAGGTTCCGGGAATTAGGCCTGGACATCTTTTGGGGGCCGTTATTCTGCCTACCACACCTGGTTTCCACATAGTAATAAAATTCTCTGGAACTCAACAGCACTTTAAAGAAATAAGAAGAGGTGATACATTAATTATTAGAGCAACGTCTAGTAAATCATAGCATTTTAGAGCTAGAAGAGACTTCACAGGCCACTCTTGGTATACAGAGGAGGATCCTGAGGTCCAGCAGAGGAAATCCACTGTCTGAGATTACATGAGCAGGTGGTAGCTGTGTGGCAGCGGGACCTCAGACTTCCAGCTTCCTGTCCCCTGCACTCATTCTTAGAGTTCAACAAAAGACCCCTTATCTACATTCCAGAATAGGCCAAGAGACCTGTTGAGAAATGAAGACTGGGCTTTCCAATGTAATGTTCTGAAATGGAGAAACTAGAAAAATTGTAATTTCTGCCAGGAAATCATTTAATCACTTACATTATCAGGAAAGTCATTAAATATTCACACAAAAACTATACCTCGTGGTTTTAAATTTGTTGTAAATCTCTGTTTAAATATCCCACTTCCCTTGGGATTGTTTATGCCACTGGTTCTTTGAAGGCCATAACTATGATTTAGTTTGGCAGCACATCCAGTGTCTCTCTGCCGGGACAAAGATAGAAGGTCGTGTTTGCAAACCCTCAGTGAAGCTAATACAAGTTAATGACGATTGTGTGTGTCTCTGGCTTATGGTATGTCTTTTCTTAGCATTTTTGTTACATTTACTATGATGATTACTTTGGATGTAAATCTAATCTTTACAGCCATTTATTGTCACACCTTTTAATGGTCAAGTTTATTGATCATAATCTCAACCAGTGTTATGTAATCTTATAACACAGCATGCACCGGAACAGTTCTCAAAGGCTCTTGACCTGAACAAAATTTAGGACCTGAAAAAGACACCTACTTATCAATGTTGTGTAGGTTCTCTGAAGGGCAAATCCAAGGCCAGCAGAAATTAGAGAAGCTGAGGCTCGTTTGCTTCCCACTTTGCTCATTTGCTCATGTGAGCATACATAAGTACCCTTAGTTTTTCTCTGCTAATGGAGGAAAACATGGTGGGCAATGGATGAAACTATGAGGATATTATACTTTTAGCTTTTTTTCCTTAGCCTAAATTGGACACTTTTCTGGCACTGGAAAGTCATCATCATAAATGATCCAGGGACCAGGCTAATACATCTAAAGATATTTCTCTCTCCTTGCCATGCAACTCCATGAAAAAAGGCCATGTCTGCAATAGTAATGAGTACCTCCCTCTCCTATTTTCTCTTGCCTCTTTGTGCCTCTGTAACAGCAGAGTTGTTCGGACTTGTGTTAGTGCTGCCTGGACAGGAGATTCCTGGAGGGCAGGGACTTTGCTTTACTCTTTTTGCAGAGTCAGATGATGTTAATTTTGATGGATTCATTGGGATTGATAATAGAGTGTATTATTATGGGACAATGACTTTTACTATTTGGGTATTTTCTTAATGTTGTATTGTTATTTCTGTTATTGAAATTGGTTCAAATAATCTTTGAACCCAGGCTGAGGTCATTTACTTTGTGATATTCCCCATGCTCACTCTCTAAATGCTCTTTTCTCATTGTATTCTCTCTCATTTAAATAGCTTTTAAAAACACCATTAGCATAATAGAATACAGTATTGGACACAGAATAATAGTACTGAGAGATGAGGCATCTAAGTTTTTATTCTACTGCTAAGGAGCTGTGTTACCTTGGACAATAATTTACCCTCTCTGGGCCTAGATTTCCTTTTTAGCAAGTAGATTAAGTGTAAGTCAATTAAGATTGACAGATGGTTCTAAATTTTTTGAGTCATAGACTCTTTTGAGGATCATATACGGACACTCTCCCTAAAAATGCATACAGCAGTCTTTATATGAGATGTTCCTGAAAATCCCTTTCAGTTCTAACCACATTTGTTACATAAGATGCTAGGCACTGTGTTCATTACTTTTCATGTTTTATCTCATTTACTGTTCACAATAAGCCTAGCAACTAAGTACTACTAGTTTTTCTATTAATTCTATTTTTGGAGAACAGAAAAATGAAACTCAGGGGAAGTTAAAGAACCAGACTAAGGCCAGTCATTTAGTTAGGGGACAGACTCAAACACAGAAGACTGTGCACAAGAGAAGTTCCCGTGTGCTCTGTGTGTAAGGTATGTGCTAGTATGTTAGTGGTTAGGAAAATGATCTTAAAACCCAGAAAGTGTACTAAATTGCATCTTAAGTTACAAAAACAAGAAGACAGTATAAATACCCTTTCATCCATTTTGGTAATTTCAGCAGAAATTAGACTGGTGGATGACATTAGTACTCAGTTTGTTTTTATACATCCTCAATCACTGAGCCAACATCTGATAGTCAGATTACCCTGGGCTTGCTGGATACTTCAGATAGCATTTTAAGGGATGTTTTCCCAAAATGATAATACAGATTGATGGATTCTCGTGACATATACAAGGAACAAAAAGGGAATGGAATAAATGCAATAAAACAGTCATCCTTCCCAACATTTTTTTTTTCCTGCAGATTCACTCTGGATTGCATTTATGTAATCACATATTTTAGAGCAATTTAAAATCAAAATAGGAATACATTTCCTGAGTAATCCCATCAAATAAGAGATGAACAGGATCATAAAAAGAAGGTTGTTACCCCTCTAGTGAACCAAAATCTTTGTTTGACTTTTCACTCAATTTTATGTTTCCCTTTGAAAAGTTACTAAAACTTGTGATAACTAAAACATTTCCAGATGTCTGAATTCTTTTCTATTTGCATGTTTCTCTACCAGGGACGGAAGGATCAGAGACAGTGGCCAAAGGGAGAGGTAATTATGGGAGGCTCCTTCTGGTAGCGTGGGGTGAGTAGACAAGGATAATTTCCTCTGATTCTTGCTTGCAATGCTCTTTCCCAAGGAACTGTTTTGTTGTTGTTGTTTATACTTTGTTGTTGTTGTTCTGTAGGCTTTTTTTTTTAAATGTTTTTACTGAATATCTGAGTCCATTTTATCCTAAAGGATGATGATAGCCTAAGAATTATGACAACTGGAATGATTCCTGAGATACCTGAGATTTGAAGCCAGGCCTTGTTAAATCAGTGGCAGGGACTCTTTAACTACCCTTCTGCCCTTTCTTTCCCAGTTTGCACATTAGCTTCATGCCACCTCACTCTGTAAATTCCCAATGGATTACACAGAGAATCCTGGACCATTATCAAATTTGAAGTTAGGACACAGAAAGCTAGAATGTGATGAGAAACAGATGAGCAGATGACTGTGCAATTAGCAACATCGGTTGCAATCTACAAAATGGGTTTTCAACCAATGGCTCCCTGTGGCCCGACTTCTTGGTCTGTGTTTACTGCTGGGGAAATAGTTCTACTTGGATTTAGACAACTGAGAGACTCACTTGGGAGGGGTGGGGAGACATAGAAGCAGAGAATATGGAAGCATGACTTTTCATGTCATTATTTAGAACTGGAAGAACTATAATCATAGGTCATTTATATTATAATAAGTTGCCTTTGATTTACCCATTTTCAAGAAGCTGAAGTGAAGGAAAGAAAGAAAGAAAGAGAGAGAGAGAAAGGGAGAAAGAGGCTGGACGCGGTGGCTCACGCTTGTAATTTCAGCACTTTGGGAGGCCGAGGTGGGCGGATCATGAGATCAGGAGTTCAAGACCAGCCTGGTCAATATGGTAAAACCCTGTCTCTACTAAAAATACAAAAATTAGCCAGGCGTGGTGGCGCAGGCCTGTAGTCCCAGCTACTCGGGAGGCTGAGGCAGAAGAATCGCTTGAACCCAAGAGGCGAAAGTTGCAGTGAGCTGAGATCATGCCACTGCACTCCAGCCTGAGTAACAGAGTGAGAATCCATCTCAAGAAAGAAAGAGAGAGATAGAGAGGTGGGGGGGGGAGAGAGAGAGAGAGAGAGAGAGGAGAGAAAGAAAGAAAAAGAGAGAGAGAGAAAGAAAGAAGAAAGAAAGAAAAAAGAGAGGGAGGGAGTGGAAAAGGAAGAAAGGAAGGAAGGAGAAAAGGAAGGAAAGAGGAAACAAAGGAATAAAGAAAGGGAGAAGAGAGAGGGACAGAGGGAGGAAGAAGAGTTAGATTATAATGATGACCTCATAACTGCCTACCTAGCAGACAAATTATTTAACTTATATGAGCCTTCAGTCAAAATGGTTATCTTCTTTATCACATTTCCAGAAATTTTAGCCATATTACTATAATGTATTTGTGGTATGTGTTTTTATGTACATTCAATAAACACTGAAAGACAAGTACACCTGGGCTTCTTGCTGGGGATGCAACAGTGAATAGGTGATGGCTTCTGCCCTCAAGGGGTTCACAGTGCAGTAGAGTAAGTAGACCTTAAACAATAGTCATATTCTGTACCACATGATCATTGTTACAGTAGAGTTTTGTAAAGGAAAAAATATGAACATAGATACCTAACCTCCCCCAGTCTAGGGGAAGAGAGACAGAGATGTAAGCATAGCTAACTAGAATGTGTAACAAAAAAATCATTTAAAACGAGATCAATATCTATAAAATATCTAGGAATTAAACTACAAAGATTTACTAAAGTCCTTTATGAAGAAGTTTCCATAAATCTACTGGCAGATATAAAAGAAAACTTGGATACATATTTATGAATAGGAGGCCTTAACACTGGTAAGATTCAATTGAAGAACACCAAATTAATCTATAAATTCAGTGCCATTTCATACATAATTCCAGCAGGATGCTGGTGGGATGGAGGAAGGAGGCTTGACAAGCTCATTTAAAATTGTTTGCAGAAGGATAAGGTCTATGCTATCTTTTACCAGATATTCAGACACACTGTAAATGTCAGAGCAGTAAATAAAAGGTGTGATATTGCCTATGGTGCCAATACACACACATAGAATCTACTGGACCTATATTAGGTTACTGAATAGGTTAAACTTGGTAGAATCCCATCAGGAAAAAGCTGCATTTCTTTCCCACCTCCGCCTTTAGACTCACCTGGACTGTTACCTCCCATCCTGGCTGCTTGGTGATCTAAACAGATCCCCACTTTCTGGTTATTTTCTATCATCACTTAGATATTAAATGATGTACTATGTTGCATCCCACTTAAAATTCCTATTTCACATCCAATTAGCTGTCTTTCCTTTTCCATCTATCTCAAGTCTGACAAACATAGGCCTGAGAACTCATGTGACTGGGAGTGAGGTTCCCAGAGGCCCATAGGTCCATGAGTGAAGGTGGAAAGGCCCTCGTCACTGCCCAGATGATCATCCCAAGCAGGAGACAAGAAAATGTGATGTGCACCCCACACGGCACTGGTGTTGAGACAGGAGGAAAGGACCCTGATAAAACCTGCTCTGGGAAAGCAGGAGTGGTGTCTGATTCCACAAAAAAAAAAAAAAGGACAAGGGGTATCTAAGTGGGGAAAAAGTACTGTGGGCGAGGAACTGAGGTGTGCAGTCAGAGGCAAGGTAGAGTGCCAGGCACCACAAGGTGATTCCTAGAACCACATCCACGGGCAATGGGGGAGAGGCAGACTCAAGTGTGTAGGAGCGTGAAGCAGATGATGCCCTCGGCACTGGTTGACGGCATCTTTGTGGTGGGGGAGATACCTCTGTGCACACCGGCCCTGACCAGTTCTCTATGCACCCTTGCATTGGCCATTATCCTTATAGATCTGTGGGTATCAAACCTACAAACCCAGCAAACATCTGAGATGCTTATTGGAAAGTTCCAAAGCACTAGACCCAACCCCAGAGATTCTCTTTTGGTGCCTGCAAGCCTCACATGTACTTCAGTGCCTTGGTCATTTATGAGAAACATGCATATACACGGGTACTTACCATTGAAGAATACAAGTGGTATTTACAAATACCTCGTTATTCTGTCAGTCATAACCCTGAAAAGCTATCTTTATATACTCATGAGTAAGTAGACGTTTAACAATAGTCATATTCTGTACCATGTGATCATTGTTATACTTCATGTACTTCAGTGCCTTGGTCATTTTTTTTTTTTTTTTTTTTGAGATGGAGTCTTGCTCTGTCTCCAGGCTGGGTGCTGTGGCGCAATCTCAGCTCACTGCAACTCCGCCTGCCTCCCAGGTTCTCCTGGCTCAGGCTCCTGAGTAGCTGGGACTACAGGTGAGTGCTACCACACTCAGCTAATTTTCTGTATTTTAGTAGAGACAGGGTTTCACCATGTTGGCCAGGATGGTCTCGATCTCTTGACCTTGTGATCTGCCTGCCTCGGCCTCCCAAAGTGTTGAGGTTACAGGTGTGAACCACCATACCCGGCCAACTCATGAAGACTTAAAACATAATATTAATATGAGAACTGCCACAGACCAGGGAAGCGTCAGAGAAGGCATGAGAAGGCATGTGCCGAATTGTTTTGTGGAAATCTGTAGTGTTTATGGTAAAAATAAACTGAGGTTCAGACTATTTTGCTCTCTAACCATCCCTCTTCTTTCCAGGATATTTTGTGAGATGACTGTTCTTTCAACAACACTTTGGGACATGTTGGGTATCACAGGTCTCTGCTACATAGTTCTGCCCACTGGTATTTACATGACAATTGCCCCCAGTGGAGAAGTAATTCATGTGATGCCACAAGTATAGAGCAAGATATAAGTAATTTCAAAACAATTTTCAGAGGATTTTGGGAATGCTTACATAAGCAAATTTGCTAAAGATAGAACATGAAACAAAAAAGGATAGGGTGGCCAGGCACAGTGGCTCACACCTGTAATCCCAGCACTTTGGGAGGCTGAGGCAGGCAGATCACCTGAGGTCAGGAGTTTGAGATCAGCCTGGCCAACACAGTGAAACCCCATCTCTACTAAAAAGACAAAAATTAGTTGGGCATGGTGGCACAGGTCTGTAATCACAGCTACTCAGGAGGCTGAGGCACAAGAATCCTTGAATACAGGAGGCGGAAGTTGCAGTGAACTGGGATCTCGCCACTGCACTCCACCTGAGTGACAGAGCGAGACTCCATCTCAAAAAAAAAAAAAAAAAAAAAAAAAAAAAAGGAATAGGGCCAATCTGAAAAGTTTCAGGTTTAATAACAAATGAGATTTGACTGCTCTTAAAGGAGCTGGCTACACTAGCTCTGCAGAGAGCAGCCCAAGATGTTAAGCAGTGCACTGGCCCAGGAGTCAGTGATCTCAGTTACGATTCACTTTAATTTGCTGCCACTAACCAGCTAAGAGAACTTAGATAAGTCATTGACCTTCTGTGAGTCATGAATACTCTCTAACATCCCCTCCCCTTCTCAATTTTAATGACTCTTCAGGGCTCTAAGTCTTGTGATTTCATACATCAGTTTAAATATTGGAGGAATGAGTTTGGACCCTGGCTACTTTTATCCTGGGTCCTGGCTATCTTAATAAAGTAGATTCAAAATTAAACCAAACTAAGAACCATCTAGTTCATTCAGAATAAGTTGAGAGAAATTTACATCCAAGGAAGAAGAACAAGATACAATAGAAAAGGAACCCTCAGGAAATGCGAAGGAGCATTTTAAATTTAAAAACATTATTTTAAAATTTTTGACAAGTAATAGTGAAAGAGAAAGGAAAAGAAAAGCTTTTCTCTATGGAAGAATGACATCTAATAAGAGAAAACATGATTTAAAAAAATCCCTATTTTATAACACATAATGCAATTATTGATTTAGGAGTTAAAGTGGAGATCATCAGTAAATGTAAGAATCATTTGGTGCTGGTTTCTTAAGTAATAGAATATTCACACAGAGCCAACATATTATCCCACAAATCATGTTCTACTTGAGGAAAATCTTCCACAATGAAAAGGGATTGCAGATATTCCTTAATAAAATGACCATACTTCATATCATGAATAGTGAAATAATTGGACATTATGGGTCTCCTGGAAGAATCGAATATGAAGAATACAACCTTAACTATAAACTATTATCATCCAGAATGGTCAGTTTTAATCTAATCAAGACATTTTCCTTTGCTATACTATATGGTAGCTTACTAGGCACATGTGAAAATTAAGAACATGATTTGTGACTAATCCAAATTAGTCACAAATGTGACTGTAAGTGCAAAATGCACACCAGATTTCACAGATACAGTACTTTAGGAAAAAAGGTAGAATACGTTATTAATGATTTTTATATTGTTACATGATGACATGATGTATTTTACATCTAATGGGTTGAATTAAATATATTATTACATTTGTTTTAAAACTGGGAGAGCTGATAAAAGAGTGACAATTTATCTTTTGTTCAGTAAGGAGATAAAAACTGAAATCAGTGACATTAATATTTTATTAAATAATGAACATTTTATCCCCCAAATTAAGTAGGGAAAACATTTTAAAATAGGATAGTTTCTTATATATTGATTGTAGTTTTTTTTTTTTTTCTAAATTTCTACAGACCAAGGGGAATACAGTTCTTTCTGAGGATGAGTGGGCGACTGGAAGGTGAAGGTGGTGATAGGGAGGGAGTCCAATCTCAGTGAAAAAAGTCATGGGCCAGGAAGGGATCTTCATCATTGTTTACTAACCCCAGTAGGAAATTAAGTCTCTTTCTCCTTGAGGCATTCATCAAACGACTTGGAAGAATTTTCTAAACATCATGATGAAACAAGGAAACATCGTCCTACTCATTAAGCTTCCCCTATGAGTTTAATACATTTGTTTATAAAATCTTTAGGTAACACTTTATAGTAATTGGCATTCTAAAATACTGCAGTCTATGGTGATTCAGAAAGCAATGATGATTTGTATCAATTTAATTGTCTCTTTTGAGACTTGATATCCATGGCAAACATCTTGTTCTGCTTTGTTCTTGGTGGTTAGTGTTACTGTATACATCCCATATGGGAGTAAAAGAGATTGTGGGGTGGATGAATGAAGGGGAAAGCACTCAGACTAATCTCGGGGACTGAAATAGTGAAGGAGTGAATCACAGGAGATTTAAAAGGTTTCACTGGTTTTGGAAAAAAGCCAAATCTGGAGTGGTGGGGGATCTTTAAATTCTTTGATTCCCACAGAATTTTAAGGCACTTGACTTTTCCTTGAGGATTTTGATACATGCGATGAAGATCAGAAAGATGATTTTTTAAATGTATACAAAACACAGTCTTGAATTGGGGAATTGGGTGGCTAACTTGAATTTGAACTTGTTTACCACTAGAAAATAATAGCTTCCTGTTTTTGTCAAGGGAGCAACATCAAAAAAGGTTTACAAATGAAAATTAAAAGGTTTCTTGGACAGCAAATACACCAACAGTATTTTGGAAATTGGTTCTAAGTGAATCTGAAAATAGGGTAACTGTCCCTTGAAAGGCATACGGACTTGGTAGCTAATGTGAAAATTGTTTAATAAATGACAATTTGGTCTAAATGTGACCTAATGAAGGATAGGAATGTTCTTTAATAGCCAGCTGTCTTCATTCTGTTTTCAACTTTCAGGATCATACAAAGTATGTGGACAGACTGTCTCCCTGTGACAGTCAGTCTTAATGAAATTCTATGGGCTTCTCTAGGGAAAGGTCTAATTTAGAAGATAAATGCTAATGTTAGCTTGAATTTCAGGTGTTTGATGCATCTTTGTATTCACTAAATTACAAATTCAGGGTCTGCTATGGGCTAGCTTCTGAGGCCACTGGGATGAACACGACACGGTCTATCAACTCGTGAAGTTCATGGTCTAGTTCTAGAGTCAGAAGGCTCTTCTGTAAGGACCAGTTAGTAAATAGTTGAGACTTGGGGCCACAGGTCTCTGTTGCAATCATTAGACTCTGCATTGTACCATACATAAGCAACTATAGATGATGAGCAAGCAAAAAGGCATGACTGTGTTTCGATAAAACTTTATTAACAAAGACAGGCAGCAGGCAGGATTTGGCTTGTGTGTTGTTATTTGCTGGTGCTGGGCTAGGGGCAGAGAGATCCATGGGAGTGGACAATTACAATACAAAGTGTGCTCATAGTGAAGGTGCTCTGTGAACCCCAAAGCGTGGAAGCAGTTCTGGGAGAGACATGAAAGGTGCATTCAAATCTAGGTGACAGTCCACTGAATCTTTAATGATGAGCAGGATTGGGCTAGTGAACAAATGACTGTTTGCTTTCCTTCTTAGCAGAAAATGAGGCTTTTCCCCCAACAAAGCATTTTTTATTATAAAATTTCACAGCAAAAGTATTTAAAATTTTATTCTTCAAACTGGGCTCTTTACCTTATGAAGTCTCAATAAACATAAGCCTAATAACCAATATCCAGACTAAACCTGAAGAGTCACTTTCTCATATGGCTCTATGATTGTAGATGAAAATCCTGGAATCACAACTTTTTTTTGATTCATAAGAAAAAGATACCAGAAGAAAGAGAATTTAATAACTGATTAGTTAAATAAAAATTCAAATGACCTTACTTACATGGCATAATAGCCAAGTTCTCCAGTTAAGCATACCTATAGTTTTCTGCTTCATTGTAACAAATAACCACAAACTTAGGTGCTCAAAAGAATACTCATTTATTTTCCCAGAGTTTATACAGGTCAGAGTTATGGGCCTGCGTAGTACAGCTGAGCTGAGTCCGTAGCTCAGTCTCACAAGGCTCAACCAAGATGTTGACCATACTTTGGTTCCCTTGGGAAGCTCCACTAGGTTAGAATTTACATCCAAACTAATGCAGATTGTTGGTAGAATTCATTTCCTTGTAATTAGATCCCTAACTTTTCATGGGCTGCCCTCAGATCCTAATAGTCATGGCAGTTCCTGGAGGCTTCCCAGCAATTTCTTGCCACATGGGTTTCACCATCTCAGCTACTCACTGCATCAAACCCACAGGAAAGTCGCTAGCTTGGTCTGTTAAGATAGATTCTGATATAGCATACCTTAACGATGCGATTGATGTCCCGTCACCTTTGCCATGTCCTATTAGTTAGAAGCAAGTTGCAGGTCCCACCCACCCTCAATGAGAGGAAATGAAACGAGAGGAATACCAGGAGATGAGAACAATGGGGGCCACCTTAGAGTCTTTCTGTCACAAAATGCCCACTTTTTCTGTGTGTGCTATGTTTGGCTTTCTTTGTGAGCAGAGGTTTCATTTATGAGCAGATATTGCAATGATGATAGAGTAGTCAATAATAACAGCCCACACTGTGTGCTAGACATTAAAATATGGCATCTCCTTGATACAAAAGATGCAGTCTAGCCCTAGACAGGTTATATTATGAAAGATAACATGATCACTGAGAACTTTTGATTTGGGCAAGTCCTGGTTGACTTTAAAACCTCTCCTTTTAATCACTAATCACTATAGCAGAGTGTGAAGTTGTCTGACCCAGTCTTAAGTGTCACCATCTGCTCATTATCATAACATCCTCAAATCTAAATGGAAGTGTTCTCTCTAGTGCCAGTTCACTCTATCAAGGCAAGCGCTGAGAATGGGCTGTCCCTCTCACACATGGCTGTGTGCTGAAGCTATAGGTTTGCTTCTCCCTTGTGCCCAAGTCTCATGCCCAAATGGCCCCTGGCTTACAAGGGAGCTAAGGACAGAATGTGCAAAGGCAGTGGACATTGGTTGCCGTTACTCCAAATGGATTTTTATCATGTGCAGGTAAAGGGTGAAGTTCATTGTCCTATTCATTGAAGGCAGTGGCCTGTGACTGAATCTGTCCTCAAGTTTTCTACATCTAGATAGAAATAAGACAACAGGGGGTAT
This sequence comes from Ateles fusciceps, assembly GCA_036589455.1. Lineage (NCBI taxonomy): Eukaryota > Metazoa > Chordata > Mammalia > Primates > Atelidae > Ateles > Ateles fusciceps. The sequence continues at coordinate 8,526,975 of JAZHEH010003329.1, read as the reverse complement.
CAGAGACTTGGCACTCATCTAGCTACCAAGACCTATACATCTTTCAGAGAAAAAAAAACAAATTTGCTTTCACTTGGGAAGATCTAGGTGGATTATAAAATATGTCAATCAGGATAGACTAGTTCATACTATAGTATCAAACAACTCCAAATGCTGAATGACTTGCAACCAAAGGTTTAATTCTTGCCCACACCACATGCTTCTTGAGGTTCAGTGGGGATTCTGATCTTCAGCCTTGACATTCTCACTCCAAGCTGCTCCAAATTGATGTAATACATCCTATCTGAAATTCTACCAGGCACATGCCTGAGGGAAGGAGCTCTTTGGAGGGTCTCCCATCCACCAACTCTTAGCAGAGAAGGGACACATATCATTTATGCTCAGGACTCATTAGTCAAAAGTAGTCACTTGACCCCACCCAGCCACAGCAAGACCAGAAGATACAATGCTACCACGAGCCTAGAAGGCAGAGAGCTGGAAAATTCTGTACACTCAGGACTAACACATGCATCCTTCCAAGATACTCTGCCTTCCAAGTGACAGATTTGTACAATGGCTGCCCCATGTATCAGAACAGCTGATACATGTCCACTGATAAATAATTGAAGAATACAGTGCTGATTCTCAGTTATATTTATTATTAAATCAAAACCTGAAAATGACCTAGGTTCTGGAAATTAATTCTGTTGATATTTTTGTACCAATGGCGCCTATAATCTGAATTCAAATTTCAGAGGGGGAAAAAAAAAAAGAATGTGATCAGAAACAATAGAGAGAAAACAAATGCAAGGGAACTTCAGATTCTACATATCTGCTCTAAAAAGAAAGCCAAACATGTCCACAAAGAACAAAAGCAAAATGTTCATGTCCAAATCCGAGAGGTACTCCAGATATGGGTGGTGTTCATTTTTAAAGTGGATATGATGTTGGTATTAATCAGCACGAATACCAGGATGGTTTGTGAGGCTCTGGCTTTTGAAATAAAGCTTTTAAACTGCACTGGTTAATAACTACAGAGTGAGTCTGAGAGCCATAACATGTCCTCTTAATAAAACTTTATGTATGAGTATTTTAATGAATTTGTTGCAGTATACTTTCAAAGAGAGCCAAGTTAGTGGTTGAAAACAGAATAGGCTTCAGTCCTTACTAAGAAACTCAATCCTAACAACTGGTACAAGAATTAAAATGAAGAAAGGAGCCTGTCTTACACACTAGCATTTTTGGAAGCCATTCTTTTTAGACACTATGTTTTAGAATTTCCAGGCATCTGTCTGTTGCTAGAATACCTACACACTTTGCGGAAGCTTTATTTGAAAATGCTGTGTACCTTGTCTAAAGGGCCAGCTGGGATGCCAGAAATAGTATCGGCTCTATTTATGTCTTTGGAGTAATTACAGTGGAATTTAAAGACTTAGTTTATAGATCCAAGAAGAAGATCTTCTGTGTACACTAAAAGGATGAATCCTTTCCAGACAACTTCTCATTTGGCTGAAGAAGAGCTTGAGGAAGCATTTCATAACGTCAGCCAAAGTCGTTTTTAGCAAGACCTGGGGTGGGATTCTTGCTGTTGATATCCAAATTAAAAAAAGCCTTGATTTTAATCTATCCAAGGTTACTTTGTTGTAGTTATGAAACCATGAATCAATTTTAAAGCTTTCAGGGATGAAAGGAGATATTGAGACAAGTGCCTGCTATCTTTTGTTGAATGGGGGGAAAAATATGTTAACCAATTTCCTGATGGCTTGGCCTGGTGGACTTGACTTTTGTTTAGCTAATGTCTTTGTGGAATGCGTTTCTGTTTTTCCCCTATTCATGCCCTGCCTCTTACCAAAGGCCAGTGTGTGCATGTGTTCAAGGAGAAAGATACAGTGTGTGTGGTCAGCGTGCTTGTCTTCCATTTATTAGATGTGAGCTGTACTCTGCTCAGAGATGGGATGCTGAATGACAATGAAAATGATTATGTACCTTGAGGGAGATTACATGACTGTACACTTTTTTGGACAAAGAATGAAAGAATACTTACTTATAGAATCTGTTTTATGCTGGCTCTCAATCTTTTTTACTATGAAAATTAAACCCAACTCATTCTAAATGTGTCCTAGTGCACAACAAACCTTTGAGAGAATTCATTTTCATCACCCTCCAAAAAGATCAGGAAAAAAATCTCATTGGCTATTCATTCTCATAGTACATCCATTCTTTTAAATGTTCATGTGTATTTAAGAGACTCTCTTGCTTTCATAAGCAAAAATAATAGTGATTTAAATGTATTGCTTGCTTACTCTGGTGTCACACACATTTCTTGATCCAAGAGACTGCCACAATGAATGAGCTAAACACAGCATTTGTCCCCATGGACAACACTATGTACTTTCCCAACATTGTGTCTGATCCTTAAGACAACACTATCATATTGGTATTAGGAACCCCACGTTATGGATGGAGAAACTGTAAATGAGAGAGATGGATTGCCTTTTCCAAGGCCATAAAGCAAGGAAGTAATCAAGATTCAAATCCAAATCTCTTTTACTTCTTAGCCACCCCCTCCCCCTTTTCTTCCCCCAGAAGACTTCATCTATAATACAGAAATCAAAATGGTTTTGGAAATGTACCAGCTCAACGGATCATGACCTGGTTTGTAAAAAGTGAAGCATTCATCCTCTGTGTGCTAGTTTGTTGTATTGCTGACCTAGCCAAACTGGACAATATGCTTCTCAAAAATCCCCTTGCCTCTGTTATTCCAGAGCTGGCCAGAAAAGACGCTGGTGCGAAATTTGGGAGGCAAAGGTAAAGCAGGAACCATTACACTCTGAAGACCTTCCTGTGGGCAGATATGGTACAGGGAGATGCAGAGGGGCCTGTGGGCTCCAGCTGGACAGGTCTTCCTGATTTCAGAGCTGACCAACAGAGGCCAACACCCATCTCAAGATGCTGGCCTGTGGACGCGTGGAGGCAGTAATTACACAGAGATAGCAGCTTCCATAAGTAGTCCCTTTGAGAAAGGACGTGCTTGGCTTCCCAGATTTCCCTGAAAAATCCAAATTGTCTCCAGTGTTTGCAGTGGGCTTGGAGGGACTTAAAACTCTCTAGTCTTGTGACTACGTCTTCTGACCTTCTCTGCCCAGATTCTCCCACAATTCTTTAAGGTCCACTTCCTTTATCACAGATTCTTCTACCCTGATGGAATCCTGATAATATGCTCAATCATTCATTTGCTGGGGCAAAATGAGTGTTAGCCGAAGGCAAAATGCGGCCCAGCCTATAGATAATCTCCCAGCTGAGCTTCTGTGGAAGATGGTTGAACTTGGTTTAGGTAAGTCCTAGTACCACTTTGAGCTTCACAAAAGGATGTCACTTCTGTTGGCAGCTTGAGTCATCAATTATCTGTCCTTAGTCAGGGACAGAAGCCTAAAATCTTTACCAGAGAATACCACAATCAGCGGCTCGCTTTGCCGCTTTATTAAATGCCCTATTAAGGGAATTCAATTTACAACGTTTCATCCTTCTCCAAAGAGAGTTTTCAATTGAGGCTTTCAGTTCATAGACAATTGCATTGGCTTCAAGCAGGCTTTAAACATATTTGAATTTGTTACTGATGTTTAATAATTGGAACATTTCATTTAAAAGGCAGAGTCTCACTCTGCCGCCCAAGCTGGAGTACTGCGGTGCATCTCAGCTCCCTGCAACCTCTGCCTCCCAAGTTCAACTATTCTCCTGCCTCAACCACCCTAGTAGCTGGGACTACAGGCACACACCACCACACCGGGCTAATTTTTGTATTTTTAATAGAGATGAGGGTTTCACCATATTGGTCAAGCTGGTCTCGAATTCCTGACCTCAGGCAATCTGCCCACCTTGGCCTCCCAAAGTGCTGGGATTACAAGCATGAGCCACAGAAGCTGGCCTAAAAGTATATTTTGAATTTTGTTTTTTAAATGTAGTTCCCCTGTCACTGGGCCCATATTCCTAAACTGCAATGATGTACTTCGTTTTTTTCTTGTTTGGCTCCTCCAACATTTGAATCGGTGATCCCTGGTAATAATCCAGGTTTTATCACCGGAACAAGGTTACTAACACATACAGAGTACTGTAAGGAAGAGCTAAGGAAAATCCCCCACTGATTTGTTCCAAAGATGTTGAGGATGTTGTCACCTTATCACTAATTTCCAGGGGGTCAACTGTGGAACAGAATAGTGCATTGAGTTTCATGTCAATGATATGTCCAGTCTTCTAGTTTCGATAACATGTGATGACACAGCTAAGGGTTGGTATTCTCACTTGCTCTCTGAAGGCCTTCCACTACAGATCACTGTACTCACTGGCTGCCTATACACCGAGGCCCACGTTCTGCAGGCACCTGCAGGATGGAGGATTACACAGCATCCTTCCCTGTTCATTCACATTCGTGTTAGCATGGTCTGACTTGCAGGTTTAAGCTCCAGGCTTGGCTGCAGAACTGGAGCGTTCCTCCCATAAATGTATGATTTGCAACACTGTTGACTTTTGTTTAGCTTTCCTGTTTGTCATATCTTGCAATGCTTCCTTTCGGTTAAGAATATTTGGCAACTTTGTTGAAACAGGCTGGCTGCCTTAAACCAAAAATTTAAAAGTTTAATTTAGGTTGATTATTCTCTAAAAAAAAAAGGGGGATGCTTTTTAGCATAAATGTTCATTTCTTCATTGTAAAAGGTCTTTTTATCAGCTGATTTCATTAATAGACTTATTTGTAAAGAATATGAGGCCTGCAAATGTAGGTGGAAGTGGTGATATGTAAAGGACACATATAAACAGTACCTGGTTTATCAACAGAACCAATCAATATTCGCTATTATTAGTATATGTGCAATATAAATTATGTAAGTGATTATGTTTCTTGTTTTACTTTGGCCTCCAGGAAGCTCCAAAGCAAATTTATGACTGAATTATTGCTTCCTTGTAAGAATTACATCTTCTTCTACTCCCCCATGTGATTTTTTAAATCACTTATTCCCTGATTCTATTTTTTTCTCATTTAACATTTTTTTTTTTGGATTTTATAATCCATTGTGGAATGTGAATGATAGAGTTAAATGGAGTAATTAAATTTGTATCACCTAAAACCGAGGATTAAAGCTACAATCTCCTGATTGGTTTATTTATCTTTAATTTCTGGAAAACTTCAATTTAGAATCTGAGATTAGAGCATTTTCTCCCTAAAATACATATTTATGTGTAATTCTAACATAATTTTTTAAAATTTCCTCTTAATACATAAAATCTAAACATCTTAGCCTGGCACTGAAACATTTCACAAAGTGACTTTGACCCGTTTCTTCAGTTGTATGATTTCCATTTGACATTTCAACTATGGACAAATCAGCTTTTTCTTATCAGGCAAAATGTAAGGTACACAATAGGTACAAGGACGAAGAGGTCTTATGTGGGCAAAATCCTTGGGAAATTTACCATGGCTACAGCTCTCCTGAGTTTTCATACCACTGATATGTGGAAAGCTTGGATTCTTCTTGTTTTAGACACCGTTTGGGGCCAAACATGTACGATGGGGACATTTTTTTTCTAAATAAAAACCACAAAGTTAGAACACTGAAAAAAAAAGATTGGATTCATTTTGACACACACTCTCTCTCTTTCTTTCTTAGAAAACTGAAAAAAAAAAAAAAAGATTGAATTCATTTTGACTTTCTTTCTTCCTTCCTAGAGTGCAGTGGTGTGATCACAGCTCACTGCAGCCTTGAACTCTTGGCTCAAGCGATCCTCCCATTTTAGCCTCCCAAGTAGCTAGAACTATAGGCACATGTCACCATGCCCAGCTCATTTTTTGTAGAAAGAGGATCTCACTATGTCACCCAGTCTGACCTTGAACTCCTGGCCTCAAGTGACTCTCCCGCCTTCCAAAGTGCTGGGATCATAGGTGTGAACGATCACACCCCACCAAGTCTACATTTCTTGTAAACAACAGCCTACTTAAGCTCTTTACTGGCCCAGGAGCACATCTGTGTGGAAGTGTTTTGTTTTTCTTCTTATACAGTAAGGTCAATTTCCAAGCTCTCAAGACTTTATGACCTTCTTTCACTAGGCTTCATTTTTGCCTCTGAATAATTATAGTCCCCCACTAATTTATCTGTCCTCCCTTCACTCAATAAATATTGATTGAGCCCTTTCTATGTGCCAGGCATAATGATTGGTATTGAAGACAAATGATTGGTATTGAAGACACAGGGAAGAACAAAATAGATAAGTACTTGTCTTCCTGAGCTAGGGGAGAATAAAAACCAAAATCAATCACATAAGAAATTTAAGTTATAAGTTCAGATATTGTGAGAACTATATAGCAATTGACATAACAGGGTAAGTGCATGGCACTGAATGTGTTCATCTAAGGGTAGGGTTAGGGTCAGGATAGGGAATGAATGTGCAGGGACTGTGTTAAGATGGTCTTAGGTTTCTCTGAGGGAATTACATTTTGAAAGAGGAAAGGAAAGAAATCAACAGCAGGAAATAGCTCTCCAAATTGGACTGTTACTGACAAAGCTGGTCCCCCTCAGAATGGGGTCTTTCCTTGTTTAATGCCTGGAAGCCAATGGACAAGACCAAATGTGAGTGTCAAGCAGTACAGGTTTTATTCCACAGCCATGGAATTGAGAAGAAAGAGCATTGGTTTACAAATCACCTTCTCGACTAGTGAAGGGTAAGGGCTTTAAAATATAGGATTTCTCTAATGAAGGGGTTGGACATTAAAAGTGAGAGGAGAGCTTGAGACCAGCCTGCCCAATATAGTGAAATCCTGTCTCTACTAAAAATACAAAAAAATTAGCTGGGTGTGGTTGTGGGCACCTGTAGTCCCAGCTTCTGGGGAGGCTGAGGCAGGAGAATCACTTAAACCCCGGAGGCGGAGGTTGCAGTGTGCCCAGATTGCACCATTATACTCTGCCTGGGTGACAGAGTGAGACTCTATCTCAAAAAAAAAAAAAAAAAAAAAAGTGAGAGGAGGAATATTCGTATCTTTTCTGAAAATGGCTGGTGAACTTCTTGGAACCAGAGTGCTACCTTCCTTTCTGTCCTTTTGTGGCTTTTCCCAGCCACTGCCGGGGTGATTGTCAACTGTCATGGTGCTGATGGCAGTGTCATTTAGCATGGAAATTAGTTTATAAGAAAGTCTGAGGTCTTTTTGAAGTTTCGGCTATCTTGGTTCTATTCTAACCAGTCTCAGCTGGTATGGTTACAAAGGGAACTTTTAATCACAGGCATCCTGTTTCTTAAAGACAAGCAGAATCAGGGCAGGGAAGGCATTCAGCTGTGTCAGGCAGGCATTACACTGGATAATAAGACCATTTTATAGAGATTAAAAAGTTCTTATAGAAGAGTGTAGCAAGTAATAACTTTAAAGACATGTATAGTATAGACAGATAATACGATCAAAAAGACAAATTTTAAGTCTTTTTACATATTTTAATATTCTGTGATCTTGAAGATTATATGTGATACACATCTCTGTCAATTAAGAAAATAACCTGCTATTTCCTCAAAGAAACAATGAGTGGCTACCAGGTCCCGATCTCAGTATATGTGTCCTTCAGGGCACACAGGGTGGTAAGAATCAGGGCCACAGACCAGATAATTCTCTAGTGACATAGAGATTGCTGAGGGACAAGCCAACCAATGGAGTTGAGGAGCAACAGGGAGGGCCACCAGCAATCTGGTGTTTCAGGACAAGCCTCCTGCAAGTGAAGATGCCTGATCCCAATCTGAAAAATGATTCAGAGTTAAACGGGAGAAGGGAAGATAGCATGAGAAGAGGCAGAAAAGTGACCAATTGTGTGAAGATGAGAATAAAGATTGGGACAGGTCTGCAAAGATGGAATTCATGTTGTCAGCAAGCAGATGAGGGTTAAATCCAAACGGGTGATAGCACAATGAGCATATATCTAAAAAATACAGCAGACAGCCAACTATGTGGTAAAGCAGGAGAGTTCTAGGAAGGGCCCAGAGAGGGAAGGGTCATTGCGGACCAAAGAAAGGACAGTCAAGGAGGCAAGTGATTCCAAGTAGAAAGAATGTTCCATAGCATCGAAGGCAGCCAGGACACCCAGCAAGACATTCACTGGAGCGGTGCCACTGGATTCTGAAAGAAGATGGTCTTTGATGGCCTTTCCAGAAGTGGTGAGGGCTGGAGGCTAATGCAGGCTGAGTGGGTCACACAGTGAGAGGATGAGACTTGAGGGAGTGGAGAGGTGGCATAACTTTCACAAGAAGTTTCATCACTAAGAGAAGAATGTCAGAGGCCCAACTCACAAAGAACACAAGAGTCCAGAGAGTTTTTCTGCTGCTGTTGTTTTGTTTTTTAAGTGTGCAAAGATTCAAACATTTATTTAGGCCAAGGGAAGAAGCCAAGACAGAAGGGATAGTTGAAGATAAAACAGTAAATATTGTATTTGATTGATCATGGTCTTGAAGGAAAACAGATGGGACCAAGGGCAACACTGGAGATGCTGGCATTGGACAGGAGACAGGGCATCTCAGTCTCTGACCACAGAGACAAGAGGTAGGGAGGGACAGAGAAGGGGAATTTCAGTGTGGCAAGGAGGGGCCAGAGGTCCAGGCAGTCCACACCTGTGACATGAAAGGAAGGGGCAAGATTGTGTGCTCAGACTGAGACTGTGGCATCAGATAAAAGCCTCAGGAGAGGTAACGTATAGAAGGGACCCCAGGGAGGGACAGAGTGGGAGCCATCTCAAGCCAAATTCAAAGACTGGTGAGTAAAGCTGAAGGTGGCCTGGCTAAGACTGAAGGCTATGAATGAAGCGAGGCAGCAATCTGCCCTATTGTGTGATTCTCTTCCACAGAATGCAATAATTTCAGAATATAAAGGAGAAAATGAAACATGGTGGATCTGAGACTTTTTCTAGATGGTATATCAGGATGTGGGCGGGACTGAAAGGAACAACTGCAGGGAGGTGGGAAAGGGGGCTCAGGGGTTGACTGAGCATGCTGGTAAAATAGTAATCCTGGACGTCACCCTTTCATCTGGGCTGAATCAGGAAAAAGACTGAAAGGTTTGACAGTCAATGAGAAAAGAGATACATGGACTGAGGTTCTGTGAGATGCAGGGTCAGATAGTGAGAGAAAAAGAACATCAAATATTAATGATGTGCCGAAGAATGGAAACAGGAACCCCAGTCTGATATTTCATGTGTTTCCATAAATATTGCTAAATCAGCTGAGTGGGAAACTCACTGAGGACTCATGATATTTCCTGGATTAGTAAAAGGTTGTGCTGATCATTCCATATTTCCATTGTCTAATGCTGGTGGCAAGTGCTGCATTTTCAGGTGATACACTATGCTAGCCAAAAGCTTAGTCTAAGGTGGATTTATTGGACAAGGATTCTATTATCCTCCTGATCATAAAAGTACATGACCAGTATATTTGCAGGCTGCTGAGAGTGTGCATGAGTCCCTTTCTGGTAACCACCCTGAATCTGCAAGAGAAGATGGTTTTATTAAACTTAATCTTGGTAGGGGGATTCCTTTTTGAAATGTAATCAAAGTCTAGGGATTAAATTTTGACTAATTGATATGGACCACCCAACTGAGGGACTGCTTATCCTAAGGCACATGCTTCCCACATCCTCTAAGACTCCAACCTGTTACTGTGGCTCAAGTCCTTTGGGCAACAGTAGAAAATCCAGCAGTGACGATAAGAAAGCCCTTGTGGCTTCCTTTCACAGCTTTCCAGACTTTAAGATTTTAACTCTTCATGAAGATAAGAAATACACATCAATGTGTATGTACCACACGTTAATTACTTGAAATTTTGAGGGCAGATTGAATTTTGTTGCTGTTTCATGTGCTGTTGAAAATAAATAAGAAATTATCTAAAGCAGAAAATAAAATGGTTTACATATTTTAATAATGTCTTATTATTTTACCTCCAAGTTGCAAAACTGTTGCAAAGTAAAAATCCCACAGAAGATGGTACATGCTTATGTGAACAAGACCTCATGTCAACCCCATTTTTCCCCCAGGTGGGTTATATCACACCTGCTTATGTCTTTAGCTGTAGTTCGTGGTTGCATGTTGCATTTCCAAATCACTAGGAGTCTGAAAATGCAACTTATGTTCTCTCAGTAGCAGTCCCTCAGACCTGCTCCCCCAGATCCTGTATCAAAGCATATATTTGGGAGGGGCTCCTAGCGTCATGCCTTGTGCATATGGTCAGCTGATCAGGGCCTCTGGATATAGGGGAGTTCGGTCCTCCTAACACTCATCTTCCCATCAGCACTGGTAACCCCAAGTGCAACTGGAGTGTCTCAAACTCTTCAAGCTATTTTCTCAAAAATTTTTTTTTACTCCTCCAAATCTAAAACATTCTCTGCCATTTACTTTTCTCCTTAATTTTTTGAACCCAAGGGTATTTTAAAAGAAAATGTTATACATATGTTTTTGATTCATTTACACTTAAATCATTAAAAGCCTGTTTCGTAAGAGCTTTTTGATGTCCAAAAAGTTTTTTCTGGTCCTTTTTATAAGTAATTTAAAGCTGGTCTCCCTTCCTTTTCCCTCCTACTCTGTCCCTCACTTAGAAAGGAAAAAAATAACCCAGAAAGTTGAATTTTGCTGGGAGCAGATGATTTTTAACCCCAAAGAACATGGTCTGTTAAACCCCCAGCCTACACAGGTCAATTTGTTTCTAACCTGGGGTGTGTGCAGTCTCATGCCCCAAATTCAAACACCAGGTAGTTAAATGTGATACCTTTCCATAATCATATAAGTTCACAAAACTGTGACAGTGTTTTTGTTAGCAATCTTATTGGCAAAATAAAGGACGCCCCGCAGAGTCTACTGACAAACCCGCCGCACACAAACTTGGCATGGCACACGCCACATGTCACGTGATCATCCCTGCTCTCCTCCCTGCCAGCACCCCAGCACGTATTGTCATTTGCAGGCTTCGTGGCATTCTTTTTGCATAGTCAACACTGGAATATGGGTTCTCAACTCAGCATCACTGAGCTTCTCTAGACCACTGAAACTGGGCCTGTGAGGGAGAGAATATCATGGAGCCTATCAGGGACTCTGAAGTATTTCCTTAAATATTGAGGAAATCAAGCTCTGGGGGAATTAATTTTGTGGAGAATGTTACGTGTTTCGACTCTTGCCTTTGTGTGAAGGCACTGGGCATTTCATGTTCACTTATGGCATGTGAGGCTTTCAGCCTGGGCTTTCTTGCGTGTCTTCCCATGTTAATGCTGGGCATCTTGTTTTGAGCCTATTTGTCCTTTGCACTACGTTATGATGCTGAGAAGTTAATGAATAGTTTTCCTCCCCTAGAAATATTTTATGCTAACCAAAACTTGTAAGCAAAATATTAATAGTAGTACTAATGGGACAATTAATTCTCAAATTGTGAGTTATTTTATAAATTAAATCATTGCAGATATAACACTAAATAGCAGAAGCCAAGGAAATCTGCATACCCTTTAACTTACCAATTTAACTTTGCAGAAATTTATGCGAAGGGAGCAATGACAGATTAGCACCAAGATTTAGCTGCGAGAGTTTGTTTCTCATGGTGAAATATTTGAAATAATATGGATAACTTACCCAATATAAATTATTAGGGGATTGAATCAATGAAGCAAAGTGATTCATAAAAAGCAATAAAGAGCATTCATTTATAATACGGTTATAGAACATGCAGTGGTAGAAGTTTCTTGCAATATACTGAGTGTAAAATGTAAATTTTATAAGAGAGTTACCACATTAGTCTATGTGGAGCCCAAGTAAGGGATTAAATAATAGCTAAAACTAAAACATTAAGGATCATTTTAATTTTCCTTTTTATTGCACATATTCTAAACATTTTAATTTTAATCAAAAAAAATTTTTTTTTTTGAAACAGTCTCATTCTGTTGCCCAGGCTGGAGTGCAGTGGCACAGTCACAACTCACTGCAGCCTTGAGTTTCTGGGCTCCAGCAATCCTCCCACCTTGGCCTCCCAAGTAGTTAGGACCACAGGTACATGCCACCATGCCCAGCTAACTTTTTTACTTTGGTAGAGATGAAGTTTTACCATATTTCTTCAGGCTGGAACTATTTTCTACAAAGTTTTTATAATATACTTTTGTAACATTTATATTTAAAAAATATTGGCCAGGCACAGTGGCTCATGCCTGTAATTCCAGCACTTTGGGAGGCCACGGCAGGCAGATCACTTGAGGTCAGAAATTTGAGACCAGCCTGCCCAACAATGGCAAAACCTCCTTTCTACTAAAAATACAAAAATTAGCCAAGCGTGGTGGTGCGCGCCTGTAATCCCAGCTACTCGGGAGGCTGAGGCATGAGAATTGCTTGAACCTCAGAGGTGAAGGTTGCAGTGAGCCGAGATTGTGCCATTGTACTCCAGCCTGCACAACAGAGCAAGACCCTGCCTCAAAAAATGAAACAAACAAACAAACAAAAATTACAATGTCTTCTTGAAGTTAAAAAAGTGAATGGAAAAAGATTTCCAGCACTTAATCCAGGACATGTATGCATTTTTCTGAATGTTCAATTACTAACACCTTGTGACTGTATAAACCTGCCCAGATCTCTATACCAAATGCTAACCTTTCACCTTTTTCTAACTTCTGCTGAGGATTAACTATATAATAATTTCATCTTCCTGTGATCCAAGAACACAATATTAAGCCTTATCATCAGAAGACATCATCTCTTGAGAAGCCATATCTTTCCATCTATTGGGACTATCTTAGAGTTATTAATAAAAATCCTATTAATAATACAATATTTCTCTAATAGTATAAATAAGCACTAGGACCTTCATACCACACAAGAATCCTAGTATGATAAATGAATTAGTGACCAGGTAAAATTTCAAACAACAAATTAAATAGAGTTCTCTATAGAATACTTGTATTTTGGGGTCTATTGATATTTTCCCAATATTTTATTATAATTGCAACCAGTGTTCTAACTTAAATAATTCTGGTCAATAGATCATTTTATCAGTCCCATTCATGACAGCATTTATCATACAGAAGCATCTTAGTGGGCACCACTTATACTGTCATTCTGTTCTGCCAACAAGTTACCATCTCCCTCCCTTTCATTTTTCCTTGCCACCATGAACCTAATGGACCACTCCCACAAGAAAAATGTTAAACACAACGAACCTTCTCCAATCTCACTTACCTCATTTAGTCCTCACAAAAATTCTACGAAGTGGACACTGTGTTATTACTTTTTTCTTTCAGATGAAGAAACTGAGATCCACAAAAGTCAGGGAATTTTCCCAGTGGGCCACAGATAGGAACTGGCAGAGTCAGGGTTCAACCTCAGTGCTATTTAAATTCAGGGTCCATGTTCTTAGCTGATAACGCTGGCGTCCTATTCTTTTGAAAAGTGACAATGCATATAAAATACTTAGCACAGTATCTGGCACATACACACACAGCATGCTTTTATCTGCCCAGCCAAATGGAATGCACTGTGCCTAAGGTACAAAAAAAGAAGAGAGGTACAAATCCTCTTCTCAGTTTTTAGAGTTTCTGCAGTAACTTCTCAATTATACAAGCTAGAGCATCAGCTCCATTTCATTTCCACATCTATAAATCTGCTGTATAGTTTCTGGCAATATGATTATTAGGATAAAATTCAACTGCCATTAACACTTTGTGGAGGTCCAATAATCCTGGGGTCCCCCACCCCCAGGCCCACAAACCAGTACTGGTCCATGGCCTATTAGGAACTGGGCTGCACAGGAGGAGGTGAATGGCAGGCAAGTGAGTAAAGCTTCATCTGTATTTACAGCTGCTCCCCCACTGTTTGCATCACCACCTGAGCTCTGCCTCCTGTCAGATCAGTGGTGGTTTTAGATCCTCATAGGAGCACAAACTCTATTGTGAACTGCACATGTGAGGGATCTAGGTTGCATGTTCCTTATGAGAATCTAATGCCTGATGATCTGTCACTGTCTCCTGTCACCCCAAGATGGGACCATCTAGTTGCAGAAAAACAAGCTCAGGGCCTCCACTGATTCTACATTCTGCTGAGTTGTATAATTATTTCATTATATGTTACAGTGTCACAATAATGGCAATAAAGTGCACAATAAAATGTAATGTGCTTTAATTACCCAAAACCACCCCCACCACCCTGGTCTGTGGAAAGATTGTCTTCCACAAAACTGGTCCCTGGTGCCAAAAAGGTTGGGGACTGCTGCAATAATCCATCCTAACGGACTTTGGCCAACAGGGGAGGAAAAATATCTGAAATAAGAATCCCACTATTGAAAATTACTTTACATAATTTAAAATGTCTCCTTTTATTTGTATATTTAGATTATTTCATACCTATGAAAGATAATTGTGATACTTTTTTAGCATATTTTTCATTTCCTGACATAAGAGTTTGTGTTAATATTAAATATAAACTTAAAAGTGCTGGTACCCTCCCTGTTGAGTCAGTATTTTGCAATTAATTAATCCTGATTAATCCTATCATTGGGATTAATAAATAATCAATGAGAAGTTCTTTTAGAACCTAGGGTGGCTGTGGTATACTTTTTAAATTATTGCTACTATTAAAAATAACCTCAGAAATACAATTCTTCCATATAACTATGTCACAATAAATGTTAAATGCCTATGAGAACAAACTTTGTATCTGAGTAACACTAAGGCTTAAAACTTACATTTTCAAGTTATCATACCGACTTCAGATTTCAGAGTAGTTCTTTGCAGAGTGGAAATGTTTAAGTGAACAAACATCCAAGTATGTTTCATGAATGATTTCATTTCTTCTGTCTCTCAACGTCTATTAAACTTAGAGGACACAACTAAGTCCTGCAGAAAGCAGGTCAAAGCCAAACAGTAGTTGACCAAGAATAGTCACTCAGCAGCAATTAAGTCAAAAAAGTATCTACAAAAATAAAAACGCTACACTTCCTTTGATTGACAACCAAATATAAAATAAACAGCCACACTATGCTATATAAATTTCATAATTATAGTATGCAAATTTAGATTCCTTTTACAGCCTGTGTTTTGAATCTCTCATGATAATGATTCTGTGGTCACAGACTGGCCACCCCACCCTACAAACTCCATCAAACAAACCTTATCTGAAGATGTGGTGCCCAGAGCAATGGAACTTAGCCTCCTAAGGGTTAAAGAAGTCAAGTCACTTAAAAATAGGGGGAGAAAAAGGCACAAAGGAATCCTGTTAGGGTCTGTTGAAGATTAACAGACCACCACACAAAAGCCCCAAAGCATCCTTCAACCTTCTGAAAAAAAAAATGTACTAAAAATGTTACCATGGGAACAACCAATTAAATAAACCAATAAAAGAGGACAACTATCTCCACCTCAACAAAACTACACAAACAAACAATAAAAAAAGTACCGTAAATCAATCAAGTTTTAAATGTTACCAGAAAGGTTGAGAGTGGAGGAGGGCATAGGAGAGGAACAAAAATAAAAACCTTTAACTCATGATAAATAAAAGTGAAGTAGCAAAAATAAAATCAACAATAGGGCCCAAGACTGAAAATAGTACTCATGTAGTTAATACAAATGCACTTTCTATTTGGTGATGTTAATGGGCTATTTACAATTTTATCCTAAAATTGTGATTTTGCATCAGCAACACTAAGAGGAGTATAGAAACGTTTGTAGGACCTACTATTTGACCATTTCTCTGAGAAATAAATAAAATAGGCTCATGGCCACACTGTGAAGCTTTCTTTATGCTTTCAGATACCGTCTGATGGACCCAGAGATTTTGCTGAGTCTGAGAGACAATTCTAGCCCTCTCTTAGTTCAGAGAACAAGAACCGAAGGCCTGACTTCCTCTTAATTGGGAAACCAGTCATCTATAGGCCAAGGAAGTAAATTCATCCACTTGACTCAAAGCTTTTTGGATGCTGAAAGCTCTTTCCATCTTAAGTCATGGTATTGTGACCAAGGAGAGAAGTCATTTACAGAGGACTAGGAGGAGGAATAGGTGAGAAAATTAACTGCAAGTATGGTTAACTGATTTGAAAAGAATCCTTTTAGAAAGGTTCATTTGCCTCTTCTTTGTCTCTCTGTTGCTGTGTCTGTCTGTAAAGGCTATTCATGGAATTAATTAAATGCATGCATCCACATTACTTCCAAACTAAATTTGAGTCTAGGGACTAACAGAGGGCTGTGACTCTCAGGTATCCCTCGAGAACCCCATCTATTGTGACAACTTGGAAAATACCTCTTTGCTACCAGCCCTTCTTACACTTTTAAAAGATAAAATGGAGCCAGAAAAACATCAAAAGACACTCAAAAGAGCTGTATACAACACAAGAGAACCCAATTTTCCTTTGCTTTTCCTGGGAGGAGCCACAATAAGCCTATGTGACATGAGAGGAGGTCAGATTATGTTTATTTCAGTTTGGGTGAACACATATTTTTGGATTCCAATAATCGTAATTGAAGATTCTCAGTGACAATGGTTTCTGGACATAAATCATAGGTTGATTATACCACTATCATATCATCTGGATTCTTAATGGGAAATGTAATTTAGTCATTCCCTATTTATTTCTCTCTCTTTCTCTCCAGTCTTCCCTTGCACTTTTGCACTTAGAGATAATGCAAAATCATGGTATTTAATAACTAAAAATGCCCTTTGTGTTTCAGGTCCATTAGAGTACAAAAAATGTTCCAGTTGCCTATTGTGCTTGAAATGGAATGTTATATATTTAGTCATATTGTTATTTGCCATTGCTGTGTTCTTTTAATCTCTAGAGCAATGGAGATTTTCTTGGCAATCTAGACTGAGCCTCAGTCGTGGGAGACAGACCTGATGTACATATTATTGTTTCTGGTGAGATACCAAAGTAATTGAGTCTTAACTATTTATTTGTTAGCAACCTGTGGTTCGTAAACAGATGTTCGAAGTTCTTTAAGCTTGTAGCGTTTGTGGTCTGAGGCAAAACCATTTTCTAAAAGGGTGGAGTCTGCCTCTTTCTCTTTGTTTACCCATTGTGGGCTTGGAAACAGTACTGGGGCACTGTTCAATTAAAAGTAATGGAAAACCTCACTTAGTTAGAAGAACAGTAAGCATGCTTTCAGAAAGGATGGGAGAACTTGGGCTAATTTTAGTTGTAGTTCAAATCAAAATCCTTTAGTGTTTTAGCTTTCTTGCCACTGATGAAATATAGCTTCCTACCTTTTTAAAGACCAAACTTTAAGATTTTAAAAGTATTTTGAGATCAAATGGCTATTGCATGAATATATTTTGATAACCAAAGTGAAAATAAATTAGAAACATACAACAAATAGTGAATTTTTAAACTAAGGTAGAAACTGTTCAAAGGAATACAAATTTTATTTAACTGGGCAACCTGCCTAAGTATAACTTATAATATTCAAACAAATCTAAGTTTCACATTAGATGACTTTTGAACATTAAATAATTCATGGAGTGATTCAGAAAGTGAACTCTGTCTAAGTGTAAAATACAAAGATCCAGATACATTTAAAATAGTAAATACCATAAAAGTATTGCTTTATGGACAAGAAGATGAGACACAGTAAACCTAACTATTTTCTTCTCTTTTTTTTTTTTTTTTTTTTTTTTTGAGACAGAGTCTCGCTCACAGGTGTGCACCACCATGCCCAGATAATTTTTTTTGTACTTTTAGTAGAGACAGAGTTTTACCATGCTGGCCAGGTTGGTCTCGAACTCCTGGCCTCAAGTGATCCACCTGCCTCGGCCTCCCAAAATGTTGAGAATACAGGTGTGAGCCACCATGCCTGGCCACCATCCTCTTTAGTCTGACTTTACATTACCAAGGACTTGAGTGATGGCTGGGTGAATTGCTTCCATTCTGTGTTCACTAGCACACCTAGAAAGGTCTACTTTGCTGCAATATTATGCTCATATGTGACCCAGCTACACACATGCACACCAAATACTGGGTAGAGGAAAGACAATTAACAACAAATCCCCGTGGATCCTCCAGAAAAAGCATAAAAGGCATTGAATGACAATTATATCAACTCTGTTTTAATTAAAGCATTGTCTTTTCCATTGTGTCCATGAATCAAACAATGGAAAATGATTTTCCACCTCAGTGCCACTCCCAAATCTGTCCCCACATGTCCCTACTCTTGACATCATAAAATGCATCTCAGACATTCTCATACTATCCATTCTTTCTCTTTTTCCTTCTCCTTTATTCCTGGGACCCACAATAGGGAATATAGATTGATGCACAATAATTTTAGGACAATGAAGCGCAAAGTACGTAAAAGTAGAATATTTCTTTTCTATTAACCCCCTGATTGTTAATGGAGGTTTTTTCTTTCAAATTTAAGGAATTTCTAATCTAATTAGAGATGCTACCATATTTATAATGTAACATATTTCATCTTTTTGATACAAAATTCTTGTTTTCATAGTACCCAGTCCAATGCCTGGCACACGGGAAGTGCACGATGGATAAACATGTCTCAAGCAGCAAAACTGGAGACCTTGTTGAATACATCAGAAGGGGGTGCCATACAATTT
Organism: Ateles fusciceps; assembly: GCA_036589455.1. Classification (NCBI taxonomy): domain Eukaryota; kingdom Metazoa; phylum Chordata; class Mammalia; order Primates; family Atelidae; genus Ateles; species Ateles fusciceps. Next base: position 8,508,427 of record JAZHEH010003329.1, on the reverse strand, counting down.
ACTATGTTCTGACTGTCCAGTGAATTCCACATTATAGTCAATTCTACAAGTATAGTAGTTTAGTTGCTACTGTTTCTAGACTATGCCAGTGACCGTCTGTGGTCAGCTTCTACTGTGTGTTCACGTAGCTCCATAATCCTGGGCTGCACCTCTGGGGGAGATGTGCTTCCTCTTTAGTGTAAGAAATGCCGGGCTGGGCGTGGTGGCTCATGCCTATAATCCCAGCACTTTGGGAGGCCGAGGCATGTGGATCACCTGAGGTCAGGAATTCGGGACCAGCCAGGCCAACATGATGAAACCCCTTCTTTACTAAAAATACAAAAATTAGCCTGGTGTGGTGGCACATGCCTGTAATCCCAGCTACTGGGGAAGCTGAGGCAGGAGAATGGCTTGAACCCAGGAGGAGGAGACTGCAGTGAGTCGAGATCACGCTACTGCACTCCAGCCTGGTGACAGAGTGAGACTCCATCTCAAAAAAAGAAAAAAAAAAGGAAAAAAGAAATGCCGTGATCTATTATTTACCCATATTTTGTAATAACTCCATCAGTTAGTATAAACGGAGAATATGAGATCCTATTATTTCTACAGAATCAAAGATTGGAAAAAAACCTACATCCTCAAGAAAGATGAGTGGAATAAAGCTTGGTACATTGGTAGGATACCATGCGTTGTTTCCATTAAGAAGTGCGCTTCTAGAAGTACTGACATGTGTATACATAAAATATCTCTCGGGGGGATTCAACAAGAAATCTGTAAAATTGACCATCTGTAAGTGGTAGGGGGTTGGGCACTGTAAATTGGTGGGAAGGAGACTTACTGTCAACCACCTACTCACCTTCTTAACAATTTCATTTTACCAAGTGCATATGTTATTTTTTCAAAATAAACATCTTTGAAATTTTAAGATAGTATATAATTTTATTTAAACATATTTGACAAAATATTAGAAGTTTTATTTTCTAGGAAAACTACAATTATAAATTTGACAGAAGATGAAGTATTAGGCCTCAATACATCAATCTAGAAGAAAGTAAAATACTATCAAAAGGCATCAGGCCCATATAGTTTTGCATAAGCTATAGCAACCTTCAGGGACTCACAATTCCTATAAAATAACTGTTTTTAAATTTCACATTAAAAAAATGATAAGAAGCCACATTTCTCAAGTTTGTATGAGTAGCCTGCCTCTAAGAAAAACTGAACAAAAACAGCTAAGAAAGTAAATCTATAACCCAGTCTTATGAGTATGGATGAAAAACTGCTAAAAGACAAATTAGCCAAGTCAATCCACTGGCATGTTTTTAAAAATAATAGTAATGTGCCATCACCAACTAGAGTTTACTAAGGGATGCAGAGAAAGTAAAACAATAGAAAATCTGCTACTATAATTCACAGATTAAAGGCAAAATTGTTACCTGAATAAATGTTCAAAAGTATTTGTTTCTGAAGTTTGATATGTGTTTGACATTAAAAAAGCAAACTTTGAAAAACAGTGTATAACAAAACCACTAGCAATAAGCTACAAAATAATAAACATTTTTTAAAATTTTGGCATTTCAAAATTTCAGTAAGTAAGAAATCGTCAGATGATTCTATTACATGGTTTGGGAACCATTTACGAAGAACCCCTTTCTTAGAAAAATAGGATTGACTACATTAATCCTATTCATTAGACTTTAGGATGAACATTGAGAAAGTATACAGGTGCCTGAGAGGTGCTGCCCATCAACTGTCCAGGGCCCATGTTGCGACTCCAGAAATCAGCAGTGTCTGTGAAGGGCAGGAGAAGAGAGAAAACATACAGAGAAAAAGCCAGGAGGAAGACCCAGGCAGCACCACCCCCGCCCGCTGGGAGTTGAGGAATCCCCATCCTGCTGTTCCCTTTTCTGTTTTCTTTCTCTACTCTTCCCCTTCCCCTTCCAGCCCCGCCCTTTCCATTTGGGAAGAGCAGCATGCTAAATTATCTTCATTAAGCAGGCATAAAACACAAAGGCTCTGGGAAATACATAATAAATGAGTCTTCCTGACTTTGTTCAAACCCGCATTTCTCCAAATGACTTGGTCATGGAACATTGTTTTGTCATTGTTGTTCCTTAGAATTTCTTATTATTTCTAGTAAGAGCCTTGTTCCATGGAATGGGAGTTCGGGAAACATTGTCTTAGCACATAGGAAAGTTTTGTTGACAGACCATGTTGAAGACTCAACCACAGACCAAACCCCAGAGTTCCGTGGTGTCCTGATTGACATGTGCCTGCAAAGGGCTACCATAGTTATGAGCTGGACCGTGCCACCTCTGAAACCCTCACCAGCAATGCCTAAATTTCTGAGCAGAGGCTCTTATTCCTCCACATTTCTCATCTATTTTCTTCTCCTTCTGCTACTCCCACTGTTCAGCTGGGACTCTTACACTGTCTACCCCAAGATTTCTTGAAGTGTGCCCTCAAGAAATCCTGACTTATGGTTTAAAAATGAAATTTGCTGGAATCCAATAATGAACTAACCTTCCCTGGGATGGGTCTTGTTTGTCTACATTTCAGTAAGCTTCCCTGGGGAATTCTGTGGTTCCTGCATTCTGAGACCCCCTCCTCCAATTTCCCCCCTCAACTCCCCATTGTCTCCCTATTGTGGTTTCCCTTCCTTTCCAGCTGGCCTGACCCCATGGGGATGTTGGTTTCCTCACTTCTCTGTCCACTTTCTGAACCGAAACCTCCTCAGCAGACTCTCCTCCGATGATGCCACACCAGCAAGCCACCACACTGACTTAAACTGATGACCTCAGCTCTACAGCAACGGTGTCAGTCAACACTACACCCAGAAGAGAAGCAGATATCCCTACAGTGCTGCTGTGACAAATTTAGGATCTCCGATCACAGCCCGTTCCTCTGCATTTTTTGCAATCTCCGATCAGCTCCATCCCCTGTACTGGAGATTGGCTATTCCAAAATTTCAACTGCTAATATCAAGGTCTTATGCTTATCCTTCTCACCTCTGTGATGTCTCTGATGCCATCTCCTGCCTCACTGAGGATTTCTAGGCTATTTGACATCTACACCCTAAACATTTTGTTCCCTTACTTAAATGTACGTGTACAACTCTTCTTCTGTCCCACTTCAAGGATAATCCCCCTAGCATCGAGCCTAATTCCAACTGCTGTGATTTCAGGATTTATCTTTAGATTCATCCCATTCCTTGCTGACCAGAATTTTTAGAATTTGCTGCTCTATTAGCCCAATCTTCAATCTTCCCTATCTCAAACACACACACACACACACACACACACACACACTCTCTCTCTCTCTCTCTCTCTCTCTCTCTTCTCTCTCTAAACAAGCAAGCAAAAACTACCTCCCCTGGTCCATGTCCTTTCTCCCATTCACAACAAAGTTCTTCAAAACAGAAGAAAGTATTCATAAAGACCTATACAACCCCTTATAGAAAACAAAATGGAAAAATTCTAAGAAATTAGCATTTAAAGAAGAAACAACCATCACTACATTCATAACCCAAATGCCTTTTATTGTGTCTGTTTAGTTATTTTGAGATTATATTGTATTTAATACTTTTTAATCAAAACACATAGTTCTAAAACATAACATTATTTTAATGCCTGAAAAGTCTATCAAATGTGTAACAATTTCATTTAACAATTAATCCTTGGCAGGGTATGTTGGCTTACCGAGGTGGGTGGATCACTTGAGGTCAGGAGTTTGAGACCAGCCTGGCCAACATGATGAAACCCTGTCTCTACTAAAAATACAAAAATTAGCTGGGTGTGGTGGCACGCTCCTGTAATCTCAGCTACTCAGAAGGCTGAGGCAGGAAAATTGCTTGAATATGGGAAGCAGAGGTTGCAGCGAGCCATGATTGCATCACTGCACTCCAGCCTGGGCAACACAGTGAGATTCTGTCTCAAAAAAACAAAACAAAACCACAACAGCAGCAAAAAGAACTCTTCCTTTATTGAACATGTAATTTTTTGCAATTTCTTGCAATATAAATAACATTGCAATTTACCTTGAACATAAATCTTTGTTTATATCTAGAATTCATTTCTTATAATTATTTCCCAGGAGTGGAATTCTGAGTCCCAATATGAACTTATTTAAAGTTCTTACGTGCTATCAGAATATGTTCTAGAACATGTCTGCAGATTGATAATCTAATATCCACTTATTGGAGTATCCATTGTACAATGTTTGAATATTAGGATTCTTTACAAATATAACATGGCTAGCTTGGTAATTGTTGTTACTATTACAATTGTGACTGCTATTAAAACTGTGGTCATTATATCCTCTAGTCATTTATGATCTATAAGACAATTCTAGATTTGAGAATAATAAAAATAAATTTATGGAAATTCCATGTTCAGCCTTTCTTCTTGCTTCTGGGAAATTTATAGTTATGTTGACACTCTTAAAAAGTGTATCAAAATAGATGACATTAATTTATTGCACTGTTTACCCTGCCAAATCCAATTTAAATTGTTATTTTTCTTTACTATTTCTTTTGCTTTTAAATTATTATTTTATTATTATTATTGAGATGGAGTCTTGCTCTGTCACCAGGCTGGAGTGCAGTGGCACAATCTTGGCTCACTGCACTCTCTGCCTCCTGGGTTCAAGTGATTCTCCTGCTTCAATCTCCCAAGTAGCTGGGATTACAGGCACGTGCCACCACACTCAGCTAATTTTTGTATTTTTAGTAGAGATTGAGTTTCACCATGTTGGCCAGGATGGTCTGGATCTCTTGACCTTGTGATTCACCCACTTTGGCCTCCCAAAGTGCTGGGACTACAAGTGTGTGCCACCGCACCTGGCTGCTTTTAAATTATTTTATTTTGCTGTATCATGTGTAAGTTCACAAATCATCTTAAGTTTAATTTTGGAATCAAATTAAATTAATATCAAATTTGAGGTATTGCACATTCAGCCCCTTTGCTATATTCCTTTATCTTAAACTCTTTTCTGGATTTCAATACTCCTTACCTTCTCAGTCCCTGCTCCTCACAAGAAATTGTATTCAAAGAGCTTTGTTAATGATCAAAAATGGAATTTTCATATTAGTCTATATGTTCTTCTAGGCTTTTGTCATTGTTAAACTAAACCTTAAATCTATTTGGAATATATTTTGGCTTGATATGTGAGAAGATAAGCTCATTTCTGCTTCTTCCAAAAATTACTCTTTTGGCCCATATGATTATTAAATTATTCAGCTTTCTCTCTTTGATTGGTGATCTTTCCTGTAATTTATACGAAGATCATAGATATGCATATATGTTCTTTTCATCAATTGTAATACTTCCTAGGGAACGCTCACCACATTATTACTTAAAAACTAGCAACAAGTTATTTGTGCCTTATTATTATTCAAGTGTAACTTTAGATTCAATTGGCCAATTCATACACATATGATTTTATGGGTGTATATACTTACAAAACAGTTACTAATATTTTAGTTTCGTTGCAATAATACTCTGTTTGTAAAGTTTGAGGAATAGCATTAAATTAGTGTTTTTTAAACTTTAGTCATTAAATCACTGTCTTGTCGCCATATCTATGTCCAAATTGTATAGTTACTTAATGTAGTAATAATCCATATAAATAAATTGTGAGCTAAAAGAGGAATAGAGAGAAAATGGAAGAAAAGAATTTCTGTATAAGGGCACAGCTAGGTCTTCCACACCTGATCTTCCCACTGGTGACACACTGAGTCTCTTTCCTTTATTTAAAACTCCTGGCACTTCTTGGAATGATTTCTCACTGTTGACTTGCTGTTGTTGAGCCCAGGGAGAACTCATAATGCAGTCATCTCCCACCCCTAGGTGCCTTTCCGTTTAGATCATCTGAAACCAGAATTTGCCACAAGCCATTTTTTTTTTGGAGACGAGTCTTGTTCTGTCACTCAGGCTGGAGTGCAGTGGTGTGATCTCGGCTCACTGCAACCTCCACCTCCTGGGTTCAAGCAATTCTCCTTACTCAGCCTCCCGAGTAGCCGAGACTCTAGGCACATGCCACCACACCCAGCTAATTTTTGTATTTTTAGTAGAGACGGGGTTTCACCATGTTGGCCAGGATGGTCTCGATCTCTTGACCTTGTGATCCACCTGCCTCAGCCTCCCAAAGTGCTGGGATTACAGGTGTAAGCCAGCACGCCTGGCCCATAAGCCATTATTATAGCACCTTTTTAATTGTGTTAGGTGTCTGGTCAGTGTTTTATTGGATCAGATGTTGTTGAATTTTGAGGCTTATTGCCTTCATTTTGTAGCTTCATATTAGCACTGAGAAAGGAAGTTTCCGGCAAATGGTCTTCAGTGTTGCCTTTAAACTCATGCATTTACAGCTGTCAAAGCAAGAATGGCATACTGGTATCTAGGGCAGGAGCTTATAATCCAGGATCCATCACCTTCTACCCACAAGAACAAAATGAACAGGAATTCCATCCAGGAATTCCTTTCGCTTTAAAACAGAGTAGAAGCAAGGTGAATATAGACGACATATGTTTTCTTATTATTATGTAATTATTGTAGGGAATAAGTGTTTAAGATAGCTTTTAAGGATATGCAGAAAAAGATATTCTTAACACCCAATGATTAGTCACTATTATAATTTCCTCAGATCATATCTCTCTTTAACTATAATTAATCTGTTATTTTACCTGCCCTCTAGGTTTTTAATTTCAGTCATTAGAATTTTTATTTTGCTTTATTTTCATTTTGTAGAATATAGAAGTTCTGTTTTTTCCTCTAAAACTTCCTTTTCTCATAGTGTCAAAATTTTCTTCATATTTCTTATATCGTTTTAAAACCCACTTATTTAATGGTCTCTTTCATTTATTTCAAATTCTTGAGGTTCTAATGCTCCACTCTGCTGTGTCCATGCACTCCTCCTCTGGCCGATTATTTCCCTGCGTTGTTTGTATTAAAGTAGCTCATCGTGTGTGTGTGTTTGTGTATGTGTGCAGTTACAGAAAACAGAAACAATTACAGAAAATATTTTTATTTGTTACGGCAAGGCATTGGAAAAGTAGCACTTACCTAGGATGGGTTTTTATATCAATTTCTTCTAAATTACATAGAAAATGAACATATGGACTTCACACCTGCATTAGTTTCCTGGGACTGCCACAACAACCTACCACAATTTGGGTGGCTTACGGCAACAGAAATGTATTCTGTCTCAGTTCTGGAGGCAAGAGGTCTGAAATCAAGCGATGGGTAGAGTCGTGCTCCTGCTGCAGGCTCTAGGGAATAATCCACCCTTGCCTCTGTGTGGCTTCTGGTGATTGGGTGGAAATCCTTCACATTCCTTGACCTGTAGCTGCTTCACTGCAACCTCTGCCTCCACTGTCACGTGGTTTTCTTCCTTGTGTCTACGTGTGTCCTTCCTCTTCTACAAGGACACTGACCGTTGGATTCAGTGCCCACACTAATCTAGCACGACCTCATCTCAACTTGATTACATGTGCAAGGACTCTATTTCCAAATAAGGTTACATTCACACACACCAAGCACTAGAACTTCGACATAATCATTTTGGGGGAGCACGATTCAACCCATAATCATACTCACGCAGGACATACTATGCTTGGTAGAGGTGAGGTTTCATGTTGCTTCTCTGGGCCAGTGAACAAGCTTTTTCTGGTGTTCATTTTATTTATTTCACCATGGTATATTTCTATTAACTTTAGTCTAAATTCCAAGTTACTAGCCCTGTGCTCAGGCATGGCCAAGCGGTATACCAGCCTAACCAAAATTTATAATAATTATTCTGATTCCATAATGGGAGCATCAGTGAAACCCTGCGGATTTCATCCTTGTAGAAATGTGCTTAAATAGGGCCTATGTCCATCTGGAAGTGCCTCTTACAAGCTGACACTCAGAAAAGACTAAATTTTTGTTGGTTTGTCCTAAGCTGTGAAGGCCTTAGTTGAATTAAGTCCATTTGAAATATCATTGAAGTTGTAAAATGTATAGGCTTGCCACAATAAAACCTGCAATTTTTTATAATGTGTTAGTCATTAAAGGGACCATTCCTGTTGTCAATATCATTAGAACTTATAGGGAAAAAATGTTGAAATTAAAACAGTTTGTTGTATGTTTGTATTTTTTGTTTTTGTTTTTTGTATTTTTGAAACAGAGTCTTGCTCTGTCGCACAGGATGAAGTGCAGTGGCACAATCTCAACTCACTGCATCCCGGGTTAAATCAATTCCCATACCTCAGCCACCTGACTAGCTGGGATTACAGGCATGCACCGCCCTACCTGGCTAATTTTTATATTTTTAGTAGAGATAGGGTTTCACCATGTTGGCCAGGCTGGTCTTGAACTCTTGGCCTCAAGTGATCCGCCCACCTTGGCCTCCCAAAGTGCTGGGATTACAGGCTTGAGCCATGGTGCCTGGCCAGTAAAATTCTTTTAAGTTAATTTAAATATATATTTCAGCATTGGCCATGTTGGGAAATGCATAACATAAGAAGTTGTCCAAAAACAAGAAAATGAAAGATAAGTTTGGTTAATTACTTGTGTCTAAAATATATTACGGATGAGTTAAAGATTTTTAAAAACTAGTAATAAGAAATAAATTGACAAATCAAGCTCTGAAACACATGTAAATTTCATTACAAACATCAAATATTCCAAAAAGGTTTCAAATTATGATGTTCTATACCAATTTCCCTTAAAAAACAGCCACTGTTGGTAGCAGCTTGTTTTCAAGAGTGGTCAGGGAGACTAGTGTCAACTTTACCCAGAAAATAAAAATCACATTCCAGCATTTTCATCTCAGATACTCACAAGCTCAGACAAATTGTTGCAAAATGGTACTGTTGTAATACGAGTTAAAAAAGCAGAATTATTAGCAAATCTATTAATTCAAGCCTAACACTTAGCTCATGGGAAAGACAGCAACTGAACAGCAGTTGAATGCTAGGAAATTCTAGAAAAGGCATATGGTGTTGTGTCAAATGCTAAAGAACTGAAGATTCCATTCTTACAGATAAATCAGAACGCCAAAAAAGCAGCCTCTTTATATTAAGTAGATTGCATGTCAAGTGTTAGAAAGTGATTGAGGACTGGCTAGATGAGATCAAGAATTTGGAGGCCAGGCACATTGGCTCATGCCTGCAATCCTAGCACTTTGGGAGTTGAAGGTAGGAAGATTGTTTGAGCACAAGGGTTCGAGACCAGCCTGGGCAATACATTGAGATCTTGTCTCTACAAAAAATTTAAAAATTAGCTGAGCATGGTGGCATGCACCTGTAGTCCCAGCAACTCTGGAGGCTGAGGCAGGAGGATTGCTTGAACCTAGGAGGCAGAGGTTTCAGTGAGCTGAGATCACACCACTGCCCTCTAGCCTGGGTGCCAAAGTGAGACTCTGTCTCAAAAAATAAAGAAAGAAAGAATTCTGTATGGAAGAGTTTAGTGAGGGATACTTCCAGAGATCCCTTCTAATATCATGAGACTTGAAGGAATAAACTGAAATACTTCTATTCTGAGCAGTTCTAGAAAGAAAACTGAAACAAGACAAGACAAAACAAAACAAAACAAACAAAAAGACAGGCAGCTATGAGACCAGAGAGCTGACTTAAATTATAGAATAACAACAAAACCATCCATTCACTAAATATTTCTGCAGTCTACCATTTAACCAGTTAAAACTGAAACTGTAAAAACTTCCTAGAGAAAAAGGTAGGAAGGAAACATACCAGTTGTTGATAAAATCACTAGTCTAGCTTGAAAACTCTGTGATGGAACAGCCAGGGGTTGACACAGCGTGGACATTGGCTACCAAAATTAGGGCTTACAAAGTTGACAGATGGGATCTAATTAAACTAAAGAGCTTCTGTACAGCAAAAGAAACTATCATCAGAGTGAACAGGCAACCTACAGAATGGGAGAAAAATTTTGCAATCTATCCATCTCACAAAGGGTTAATATCCAGAACCTACAAGGAACTTAAACAAATTTACAAGAAAAAAACAAACAACCCCATCAAAAAGTGAGCAAAGGATATGAACAGACACTTCTCAAAAGAAGACATTTATGAGGCTAACAAACATATGAAAAAAAGTTCATCATCACTGGTCATTAGAGAAATGCAAATCAAAACCACAGTGAGGTACCATTTTCATGCCAGTTGGAATGGTGATCATTAAAAAGTCAGGAAATAACAGATGCTGTAGAGGATGTGGAGAAATAGGAATGCTTTTACACTGTTCGTGGAAGTGTAAATTAGTTCAGCCATTGTGGAAGACAGTGTGGCAATTCCTCAAGGATCTAGAAATAGAAATATTATTTGACCCAGCAATCCCATTACTGGGTATATACCCAAAGGATTATAAATCATTCTATTATAAAGACACATGCACACAATATTCATTGTGGCACTGTTTACGATAGCAAAGAATTGGAACCAACTCAAATGCCCATCAATGACAGACTGGATAAACAAATGTGGCACATATACACCATGGAATAGTATGCAGCCATAAAAAAGGATGAGTTCATATCCTTTGCAGGGACATTCTCAGCAAATTGACACAAGAACAGAAAACCAACCACAGCATGTCCTCACTCATCAGTGGGAGTTGAACAATGAGAACACGTGGACACAGGGAAGGGAAAATCACACACTGGGGCTTGTCAGGGGGTGGGGAACATCACACACCAGGGCCTGTCAAGGGGTGGGGGGCTGGGGGAGGGATAGCATTAGGAGAAATACCTAATGTAGATGACAGGTTGATGGGTGCAGCAAACCATTATGGCACATGTATACCTATGTAACAAACCTGCATGTTCTGCACATATACCCCAGAACTTAAAATATATATTAAAAAAATTACAAGAAAAGGTCAAGAAACAATAGATACTAGTGAGGCTGTGGAGAAATAGGAACACTTTTACACTGTTGGTGGGAGTGTCAATTAGTTCAACCATTGTGAAAGACAGTGTGGCAATTCCTCAAGGATCTAGCACCAGAAATGCCATTTGACCCAGCAATCCCATTACTGGGTATATACCCAAAGGATTATAAAGCATTCTACTACAAACACATGAACATGTATGTTTATTGCAGCACTATTTGCAATAGCAAAGACTTGGAACTAACCCAAATGCCCATCAGTGATAGACTGGATAAAGAAAATGTGGCACATATATACCATGGAATACTATGCAGCCATAAATAAGAATGAGATCATGTCCTTTGCCGGGACATGGATGAAGCTGGAAGCCATCATTCTCAGCAAACTAACACAGGAACAGAAAACCAAACACTGCATGTTCTCACTCATAAGTGGGTGTTGAACAATGAAAACATGTGGACACAGGGAGGGAATATCACGCACTGGGGCCTGTTGGGGGTGGGGGGCAAGGGGAGGAAGAGCATTAGGACAAATACCTAATGTATGTGAGTCTTAAAACCTAGATGATGGGTGCAGCAAACCACCATGGCACATGTATCCCAGAACTTAAAATAAAATAAAATAGAAAAAAAGAATATAAAACAAAACCAGAGTTGGAGCTAACAACTCAGGCTATGAACTCAGATGAAATTTTAAACTCCAGCTTTTCCCTGTGAGGCTTTTGGTGATGTATGTAATAAATCAACAACTAGTTAATAGCCAACATTTATTTATCGCTTGCATATACCAGGCTCTGTTCTAGGTTTATTGCATTAAATTAACAAAACAAGCAACTAGTAAGTGAGTGAATCCAGGGTTCCTTTGCAAAAAAATCTGGCTCTGGGTCCCTACACCTCTTTGCAAGATGGTCCTTATCTAAGCACTAAAAGAGAAGCCAGGGGACCTGCGTGACCTTGAGAAAGTTTCCAAACCTCTCTGTGTCTTATTTTAAAAGGCAGATGGAAAGTAACAGTATTTATCTCATCAAGTTGCTATGAGGATCAAATAAAATCATGCTCACATGCTCTCAGCATTATATCTGACACATAGTAATCCACAAAAAGATAATTATTGTACTTTTCTTACTCACCATATTGCACAGTTCTATCAGGTCCATGTGTGGTCCAGATTTCTTTAGGCCTCTGTAGTTTATAATTACTGACAAAGTCATATGAACTCTAATAACAAAATCTTTCAGAACTATAACTCTACCACCTTTGGCCCTCCATCCCCTGACCTGTCATTCATTTCTTCTCTCCCACTCTTAGTTGACTCTAGGGATCTGAGGGGCATCTCCCATGTCCTTACCAGGAGACCTCTGATGTTTTCTCCCTGGTGTTGCAGGCAATGCCTAGGGCCCACGAAGCCAACTGAGGGCAGCCCCCCACCCTGCCCCTGCTGCCCCCCATACCCTTTGATGAGAACGTGGCCTACAGTGTTGGCTCCCAGGGTTCACAAAGCTGCAGACTTTGTGAGTGCTTCCCTCTAAATATAAAGAAAGAAAATCTGTGCTTTTCTTTCTCCAAGCCTCACTGTGCCACTTTGACTCTTAATTGATCACATCCAGTCCTTGGTATAAAAATATATCCTTCAGCCTCTGTCTGTAGCATCTCTCTGTGGAGCTTAGGCCAAGTTCATGTCGCCGGCCTGTGGAACAGACGCCATCTGCTAGACCGGGACCTTGGCTGAACAAGAGTTGGGTTTGCCAGAGACTGCCTCAAACCAGTTAATTCAAAATAGGATCGCCAGATCACATAGTTTGCCAGGGGTTTTCCTGCCCTGGGTCACCCTCACTGAGAAACACCTGGAAGACTTTGGGCACCATTACTGAACCATCCACCAGCTTGAGGATGGCTAACAGAAGAGCATCCTGCATGCTGAATGCAAGAGCACAGGTTTCATTAACACACTCCCCGGGACATGTGCCCTGGTTTATTCCCTACCAAAATGTTTGTTGTGGTGTAGACATGTGCTTTGTCTCAAGTTGCTGTGTTATAGAAGTAAGACTATTCCATCTGGTTTAGACGAGTTAAGATTATTTGAAATATCCTTTCTCAAATTCCCACCCTCCCCAATCCTGTCTCTATCTATTTTCTGAGAATTTCCATTTCTCCACTTCCTTTAGCATTGTCCAGAGAGTCTGCCGTCTGTGTGTGTGGCCTGACAGTGTCCCACACTGCTGTTAATTGGGGGCTGTGGTTTATTCACTCTGTATCATTTCAGCAGTGTTTCTTTTGGCAAGGAAGCCTTTTTACATCCCACACTTCCAATTACAAGAGTCTCAGGCTGGATACATGTAAGCTTTTCTTTCTCATTTCTTTCTCTTTCTCTTTCTTCCCTTCTTTCCTTTCTTTCTTTCTTTTTCTTTTTCTCTTTTTTCTCTTTCTTTCATTCTTTCTTCTTTCTCTTTCTTGCTCTCTCTTTCTTTCTTCTTTCTTTCTTTTTTGTCTTTCCTTCCTCCTTCCCTCCCTTCTTTCCTTCATACAAAATCAGCAATACTATAAAACTAAGTCAAAATATGCCTTGATTAGCCCTGTGTTTAGCAGCTTAAAAAATTCTTTAGATCTCATAGCAAGTTTAAAAGACACATAGTGTTGATTCTTTCCAATAAGCTTGTTGCCTTACATCACAGGACGTCCACTGCAGTGAGAGATGTAACTCTCCACCCCATCCAGCAAGGCTGGCAACTCCTGAGCACCCTCCCCTCACCTCACTCCTCCTGTGGCCCCCATTAAGAGGAGGTCTGGGGTCTACAGGATCCCCCCGCACCGTCCACTCCTCACCCATCTCCACTCTGTCACTGCCACATCTGGGGAGTGGCAGTGCTTCCTCCCAGTGTTGGGAGCTCTCCAGGCTGGACTGCCCTCCAGAAGGCCCACTGGGCCAGGGCCTGCTAGATGTGTACAGAGACACATGGTGGACAGTTGACACATCAACCATGTGTCTCTTTACTCTTCTCAGTCTAAATTCCAAACCACGACAAAATTTTTCATTCCTCATCCACGATCAGCCCCCAAGTCCAGGCCCTGCTCAGAGGGGCCAGAAATGGGGTGAGGTCTGATTCAGGAGGCTACACTTTCCAGAAACCTCTTCTGAGAGAGGTTACTCTTTCATCTCAGAAAATCCACTGGTCACCCACTGTGGGGGTGATTAGAGAGCAAGGTCACCACCAGGGATTTCAAAGTACTACCATGGAAAGGAAGGCTATGCCCGATTAGTCCAAGGTGAGGCGAGGCCAGGGGATGGGGCTTTGCTGGCTTATCAGCAGCCTCAACATTCTTTGATATGAGCAACTGACACCTTCTGCATCTCATTGAGGTGCTCTGCAAATGCAGTCGGTAGCCACGCTAGCCACTCCCTCTTACACCCAGGTTACAGCCCTAAATTCCACTTGGATTCAAATTCTGAGGTTGTCCCTCTTCCCAGGCGAATTCTTGTCCTCACCTTCCCTGTGACATTAGTGGTAATGCCTCTTATTATCAAACTCCAGAGTGTCAAGTTCAGACCCAGCAGGCTACTCCTGGATTCTAACTCATGGTATTTTGTCTCCCCCAAAGCATTTTCTACATTTAAAACCTTTTTTGTCTGACATTTATTAATTTCTCACCCATCAGCAACATTTCTATCCTAATAGACATTATCTTTTTATAATACTTACTGTACAGTAAGATTTCCAGAATTGCCAGAAATGTAAATATTGGTTGCACGTTTACTTGTTCTGCTACATTTTGACCCCCATTAGGATGGCAAACAAGTCCATTTGTCGGTTGCTGTATCCTTAATTCCTTGAATATTTTTTACAGCATAGTTGTTGTTCAATAAATATTTGTCTGATAAATTAGAAAATTAAAAAAAAATGACATTCCAAGTTCACCACAGAAGAAATGGCTTTTTAATGGAAACCACATCACACAATTTAAGGGCAGTCTACTGATGGAGGCATTTAAGGGCAGTCTACTGATGGAGGCATTTCTGTTCTGGAGAACTGCAGATGTTGGAGCAAATACATGAAGCAGCCCATATGTGGTTACTGGATCCAGTAAGTGGTCAGGGCAGGCAGGAACTTCCCTGGCCCAAGTTGTGTTGCAATGTATATAAAACAGAGACCAGTCGTAACTTTGGATCTGCAATTAAGCTTTTGATTTAATCTCTCTACATTTCATTTCCTTTCTAAGGAAAATAAAAAGTAATAATGTCAACTCTCCAAGTAGAAATATTTTTGATGTTGTTGGAAAGGAAAAAGGAAATGAAGAACAAATTTGTAGAGAAAATGTCAATGGATTTCCAAACGGGGAGGTTTGGAACTCACTTTGCTTGCGTTCAGCTGGCTTCCATGCTGTTCCCCTAGCATGCCAAGCATAGTGGCCTCAGGGCCTTTGTACATGCTAGTTCTTTGGCCTGGAAGGCTCTTGTTCAAGATTTCTGTCTGACTTTCTTATTTTTCTCACTTTCTTCATTTTGTGGTCCTTGCCTGATTCCCCCTCTGAAAAATGACTGATTCCTCCTTGACCTTGACCTTGACCTTCCCCAACCAGACTATCTATCTCTGTTCCCATTCTATATATTTCTTTATGGCTCTTTTGTCGGCTATTTATTTTTTTGTTTTTGTTGTTGTTGTTGTTTTTGGTTTATCTTCCACCATCAGAATATAATTTTCATGAGGGCAAGAACTTTTTCTGTTTTACTGATTTAGTTTTTACTTTCTAGAACAGTACTTGATGCATAGAAGGTGCTCGATAAACATGAAAGTGGTGGATAGTTGGATGAGACTAAAGTGAGTGGGGGCTTTCCTGCACAGACTATTTAGCTGAGCTCAAATGCTGATGAAGGTCATCCAGTGGAGTCTGGAACTGGCTCATAGCAGTTCAGGAGAACTGATTGTGGCCATTTATTTCTAACTTTGCATTCACTGATATTATGTTGGCTACTTAAAATTGACCACAGTGGGAATATTTACACTAGAGAAATGGGCAAATGCTCCACATCAAGCCTTTTCTTTTCTTTTTTTTTCCTGGAGAATCAGCTGTTAAACATTTTCTGGCATACCGTTGGCCTTACCCAGACATCTGCCTAGAAAATTATTATGCCTGTATATGTAAACAATGTTTACATCAAATAATTGGAAGTTTTGTACTGAAATGTGCTTATTAGACACATTAGTAATTCAATTCACCCAAGGGGAAAAGGAGTTTTAGAGGACTCAGGATGGAAGTCAAGCTTGACGAAATCAATGACAAGCAGAAAAATGGGATCTAAGGAAAGCCAAATTTAAATAATTTTGAAGAACAGTAAAATAGATTCCAAGTGTAGAAATTCATTGATTACAGTTATGAGAAACTGCATATCATGTAAGACTGTTTTTCTAAGTAAAGAATTTAAATGATTTCTAAGTATACAAGGAAGACACCAGAGTGTCTTGGGCTCAGAAGTTCAGCTTACCCCTGCGGTCTCCACCTAGGGCCTAGATACAGAGTATTTTATGAATGAGAAAACAGATTCAGGGGGGCTTAAGTACATATCACATTTGTTCTTTTCACTTGCAAGCTAAAAATCATCAGCACTTCTTTCTGTGTGACAGGAAAATGTCCAGCTCCTTAAAAGCTGGAATCACAGGGAAGCCTCTCATATTCTCTCCCTAACCAAATTTTCACCATCTCCTTTGCTCACTGACCTCACACACTTTTATATTGCAATTAGGCAAAGACACCACTGCTCTCTGAACATGACTCATTCTAAGGAGCCCAGCTTTGGGGTGGACTCAGTACAGACTCTGGCTCTACTTCTTAGTTCTGTGGCTCCATGGGGCCTGGGAACCATCTCATTCTCGTCAGTACCTGGGTGGGGGCTTGTACCATGGCGTCTGTTAATACGCTTTGCAGTTCCTCTGCCTGGAATACAATTTTGTTTTTCAACTAATAAACGCTTCCTCATTCTTCAAGATCCATCCCAGATATAGCCTCTACTTGGAATTCTCTGATTTTCAGTAATTTGAAAAGCAAAGAGAAGTAAAGAATCCCATTCTCAAAACATTTACAATATAATTGTAAATGTCAAAAAGAAAAGAAGAAAAATTCTTGATAGAAAAAAATGCACTTACAGTATGTGGTGTCCACAAAGCACATCACAACTACTGCCCTTCTACAGAGACATAGATGTTCGTGGTGCAATAATCTCCTTTGCTTTGTACCTGTTTTACTGCCTGCTGATAATCCCACTAATCTTTAAATGCATGATAGGAGCAGATGCTTCTATTTTTTTTTTTTTTTCAGTGAAATCAGCCCAGGAGCATGAATTGAATTAATTATAAAAATTCAAACATAATAGAAATATATTGCATAAAGGTTAAAAGTTTTTCTCCACTTCTCCCACCTCCACTTCACTTCCCATAGGTAACCTCTCAAAACAGGCTTGGTACATCCTTCTAATTAGTATGCACATGTGAGTTTCTGTGTGTGTGATTTCATAAACACATCAGATGTTTTGTGTTTGCTGTATAACAGAATCATATTATATAAGTGCATTGTTTTGTGAGCTATTGTTTTTTACTTCATAGGGTATATTGGCAACTTTTTCTCAGTACATAGTGCTAAATAATATGTCATGCTTTGTTGTATTTAATTTTTTTATTTTATTATTATTATTATTTATTTTTTTGAAATGGAGTCTCGCTCTGTTGCCCAGGCTGGAGTGCAGTGGCACAATCTCGGCTCACTGCAACCGCTGCCTGCGGGGTTCAAGCAATTCTACTGTCCCAGCCTCCCAAGTAGCTGGGACTACAGGCATCTGCCACCACACCTGGGTAATTTTTGTATTTTTAGTATAGACAAGGTTTCGCCATATTGGTCAGGCTGGCCTCGGACTCCTGACCTCAGGTGATCCACCTGCCTCAGCCTTCCAAAGTGCTGGGACTACGGGCATGAGCCACTGTGCCCAGCCTCCTTCATGCTTTATGTTAGAAGCCCCTTGTTAATGGATATTTAGTTGTTACTTATTTTTGGCCACTCCATACAAAGTACCAAAAGATACACTTAAACACACGTTTTCAGGTACATGTGTAAGAATTTTACAAGGTAGATTTCTGAAAGTGGAATGGGTGGGTCAAAGCATAAACACATTTCGGGTTTTGTAAAGTATTTTTAAATGGCTGTCTAGATAGGGTGCCCAAATTGTGTTCCCACCGTCCATGTATGAGAGAACTCAATTCC
Source organism: Ateles fusciceps (assembly GCA_036589455.1). Lineage (NCBI taxonomy): Eukaryota > Metazoa > Chordata > Mammalia > Primates > Atelidae > Ateles > Ateles fusciceps. The sequence goes on along the minus strand of JAZHEH010003329.1, from coordinate 8,490,319 downwards.
TCTCACCCTTGCTAACAGTGCTTATTATCAGCATTTTAAAGCAGTAGAATGGCTTTAAGAACAGGCAACTCAGCTGCTCTATTTGAGGCTAAGAATAAAATCCCTTAGATTTTTAGCGCGTGTGTGTGTGTGTGTGTGTGTGTGTGTGTGTGTGTGTGTTTTGGTGTATCTGTGTGTTTGTAACCATCTCCGATCCATAATTTCTGTGCAACTGCAGTTGTTTTCCACTCTGCATTTGGTGGTATCTCCAGCTCTTTAGATAGAACCAAGCTGGCCAAGGTTATCACTGGGGACTCTGTTGAGTCTATGCCCTACTGACACAGGCCGTGCCTCTGAGACCTTCCGTTGCAAGGAACAGGTGTCCAGGGTGCTTTGGGCGCTGCTGGGCATCACCAGGTCACCGTGGAGAGCAGAGCCTCTTCATGGGTCAACAAAGGGTCTAGTGGAGGCAGTCTGGCTCTTCCCCCTCCCTGCAAGGCATATTTAGTCTGGAAGGATGTAGACCCTGGGCATGGGCACAGAAACAGCAGCATCCTTTGCATTCCACTAAGCAAACTCATTTATCAGGCTGGGGGCTGATGAAGTGTAAATGGCAAGGGTGTCAGGGGGCCAGGTGGCGTGGTGCATGCTACCCTGCACCTCCAAGGAGTGAGGGACAAGTGTCAGCCCTGGACACTCTCCAAGTGCCTTCTCAGGTGGATTGAGAGGCCTTCTTGTTTGGGAACAGAGATCTTTTGTTAACATACACAGAGAAGAGCCACTCATTCCACAGAAAGCCTGCTAAGGCAGGGCCTGCCCTACATAAAAATGGTTCAGATGTATAGATACAGAGCTAAAGATAGAGATAAGGTGGCACATATATAGATGCGGGCAACTACATACACAGCCCGTGAAGTTATATATGTTCAGATATGCACAGATTCTCCTCGGGGCCATAGAGTGAGGGAGGCCATGGCACTCTTTAACTGAACAATATAATGGAGTATGCAATTCATGAAAGCAGTTTAAAGTCTCTGGGTTTTTTTTTAATGTTTTTTGTTTTTTAAAAATTTTCAAGTGTGCGTTTCCTCATAGAATAAAAATGGCAATGCCTGCCTTTGTACCTGTCTCTGAACAGAGTGTAAGAAATGTATATGTGAAAGATGTGATTATAAAGTAAATAGGCTTTATTTTTTTTAAAAAATATGCTTTATGAACTCAAAATATTAGCTGGAGTCTTTTTCTAGGGGAAAAAAATCTATGTGTTATTATAGAGATTCTGCCCTTAATTAAGAAAGTCAGCATTATTAAGAATGATTTTATTTAAGAACTCAGTCTCCCTTCACATCTAAACTTGTTTAAACTAAGACCATTGGCACTTTTTATAAAAGTAGAATGAGTTTCAAGGCTGAAGGAGAAGGAATGTCAGCAGCATCTCATTATCAAAACTGAGAGGGAATGGGGTTGCTGCCTCATTGTAGATTTATATAACACTCTTAAAGGAACTAAAGATTGTGAAGCAGCTCCTGCAAAATCACATATGTTATAAATTCTTTTTTATTCATATAGTCCTTTTTTCTTTGTGGAGGTATAATTTGCATACAGTAAAATGCACAGATCTTAAACTGTACAGTTTTATATATTGATATATTTTGACATAGGACCATACTTCACACTTTGCTGCAACTTGCTTTTTCTTTCTTTTTCATACACTTTATTTTTAAGAGCAGTTTTAGGTTCACAGCAAAATTGAGCAGAAGACACAGGGATTTCCCCTACACCCCCTGCCCCCGATGAGCATTGTTTTCCGCATTATCAGCTTTCTCCAGCAGAGCGGTGCATTTGTTACAACCAGTGAACCTGCATTGACACATCGTGATCACCCAGAATCCATAGTGGATTTTGTAAGTGTACTCATATTGCATGTCATTTATTCAGGCTGGGTTGCTGTGCTGAACATAGTTTCATAGAGGTATGCTTGTGTAACTTTTTTTCAATAGATTAAGTAGATGCTAGAAACAGAAATAGAATTGACATCCCCCAAGGGTGAGGCATTGAAAATATTGGTTAATATCTCAAATTGTAAAGCCTTTGTTTGTTTTCTTTCTTATCCATGCCAAAAGCACAAAGTATTGTTCTGGATTTTTGTGAAGACTCATTTTTTTTTTCACTGAGAACTTAATTGAGGAAATTTTTTCTCTATACCACACTAAGGAGAGAGCTTTGTACCATTCTGGTGGGTTCCAAGGACCCCAGGTAGGAGAAATAATCATTTAGAAGTAAGGAAGTTGACAGAAGCTCAGGTCTACAAGGTCCCCTGACACTGTCTCATCCCCCATCACATTTTCCTAATTGCTTTATTCATTACACTGTCACCCCATGGTCCTCTGCCCTGTCACTTCGTGTTATCGTCTCAAAAACCAATGTAATCCTCTGCTTGCCAATGGGAGGAATCATCATGTAATTCCTCTGCTTGCCAATGGGAGGAAATCTAATTGACCTTGTAGGATGAAATCTGAATTTCCTTATCACCAGGTCTTTCATCTTTGGTCATTCCCCTACTGTTCCTTATATTTCTGAGTTGCTGAATCTCACCATTGCTCAGTGATGCCAGACCAGGACTCTCGATGAACAGATGCCTTGGTACATTTTCTTTCCCTCCAGCACCAACTTCTCTGGAAAACTCTTCTTCCTGCTCATGGAAGCCTTACTCAATCACCCAGGCAGAGGGAATTTGCCGCCCTCTTTCCAATCTCAGCATCACTTGTTTGTGACTGAAATAGACCACATTTTCACTTATTTTTTGTGTGCATATTCCAATCTCTTCACTAGGCTGCAAGATTTCAATGGCAAGCCTCACTTTTCCCCTCCCTTTCCTGGTAACTCCATTATCTAGATTTAAGTGCATAATAGGCGTTCAACAAATGTGTTAAATAAATGGCTACTCCGCAGCATAAAAGAAACTGGAGTCTTTTAATTAAGTTGTTAAAAGCCTAGATGTAGATTATGGTGATTGTGTTAACAAAAACGAAATAAAATTTGTTTTATGTGCAATATACCTGAGGCATCTGTTAAACATGCATATTCCTAAGGCTCTCCCTGGAGACACTGACTGAGGGTGCCTGTGGCAGGGCCCTGGAATCTGCATGTTAATCACTTGTCCATAATTCTGTACATATGGGAAACCCCAAGTCAGAACCCCCTGCTGCATTGTTAGAGGTATCACTGGCTATTACCTAAGCCCTCTAGGACACATTAAGCATATGCTTACTAAGTGCCTATAATGGGCCACGCACCATCCTAGTGCTTGAAATTGCCTTAACCATTGGAAATTACTCCATCCAGAGTAAGTGGATGAAGTCCTTCACAAGGATTCTTCTCATGTGAGTGAATTCAGAATCAAGTTGAAAAGATTAAACCATATTCCCTTTTAATAGCATAAATACCTAATGTTCTTCTTTTATGTTATAAAAATTGCTGCATAAAATAAATTTCATTGTTGGTAGTCATAACTTTGAATATCCTTTCTGAAACTCAACTTTTCCAACTCACTCCCCTAAAGAAGCCCCTCCACCATCAGAATCGGACATCCCACCACAGTTGAGTATCTCTGGTCTGATGCTGGATTCCAGTTGCACCTCACCTCACCTCACCTGTTCTATCCTGCAGGAGGTGATTATCCATGCCCTGGCACAGTTTAGATGTGTCAAATATTAATTTACATTGGCTTACCAATCATTTCAGACCCTATCCTGGAAACAAAGTTTGAGGCAAAGGAAGAGTCAAGGCAGTGGAGGAGACGGCAAGTAAAGTCATTAAGAATTTGGGGTCAGCAGATTGGCTACTCAGTGTTACCCAAGGGTGGAAAGGGATGCAGAAAAGGGCAAGTTGCATCAATCTCCTCATGTGGCCTGGACAGCTAATTATGAAAATTGTTTAGGGATTTAAGACAACATTCTTAGTCTTGGGTTATGAACAAACTACTTTTGAGCTGTAAAAGAAATCACTCTGAAATCCCACATCTATTCCTTCTACTGTAGAAAGTGGTATCATACATGTCAGAGAAACTACTGACATTCCTTTTTCCTAGTTTGTAAAGAGCAAAGTACAGCATCTTGTCCAATCAGGATTGCAGCACCACGACGGTGCTGAGACAGTGGAGCTCGATGGGGATGGGTTGATCTGGAGCCACCTCTCCTTTCAAAAAATGTCAGTTAGCACATCTACCATGTGTCCAGAGCTTTAGTTACATGGTTCTTCTTAACTGTTAATTATATGTGTAGACTTTATTTTCTAGAGGTTTATCCACACAAAATTATTGGGTCAGGGTTCTAGTCCCATCTCATGTTCACTCATCTAGTTAGTCATCAAACATTTAAATGGAATTCTTTCAGAAATTTTAAAAATTAAAAGCATCCTGATCATTTTCCAGTGGAAAAGAAAAGCAGAAGTTTTTTTTCTTCTTCTTCAAAACTTCTTACAGAAGCCAGTTCTTGGAAGGGCCAGGAGCACTGTTCCGATAAGGTCAAGTTGCCCTGGGTTTGCAGAGATCACATCAACTAAATGGAATTGCATAATGGACCAGAAATGGGGTCAACTGAATCATGGAGTTCGAAGTGGAGCTAATGAAGTGGCCTTGCTCTTGCTTAAAGCAGGCAAGGTATTTGATGCGACTCAAGATCCAAAGAGGAATTCAAATATTTCATTACTACATGGGAATTATGGCATAATGCAAAGACTGCTAAAAGAGGTAATCCAGTTGTATATTATTAGATTTGCAAGCTGTCAATTAATTGATAAAGAAAATCCCAAGGAAACAGTCATTGACATATGTAAATTCTGAAAGAGGAGTAGGTGGGACACTTGCTAGGGTGATGGTTTGGATGGAAGGGGTGTAGGGTGAGGCTGTTCTGGGCTAGAATGTGGCCCTTGTGCTCTGGATACTGGAGAGTGGGCATGAGAATTGTGAAATCAACCTCCACAGCAGAAGCTAGACTTGGCCAATTCAAAAATTACATTTTTAGTATGGTCTGCTTGTTCCACGTAGATAATTTTAGGAAGCAATAACGAAAACTTTCAAACAATCAGTAGTTCAAAAGCAAAATGAGCTTCTCCATGAAATAAATTTTTCATAATTGGAAGTGTTTAAATAGGGACTGGACAATCTGCTTTGAAATGTTTAAGAAAGGAAGATTGACATTGAATAAAGCGGCTTTCAAAGTTCTACCACAGCTAGTTTGCCATGAAACCCAGAGTGGTTTTTTTTTTTTTTTTTGGTCCAAAGACATATTTAATATCTTAAACTTTATGTTATTCAATTTTTTACTCTCTGTAATTTCTCAAGATCATTTTTTAAAATCTAATTTTTTTGTTAGATATATTTTCTGACCCATCCCATTTTATTTTTTCTATAAATTTCATAAGCCTGTTTCCTTCCACCAAGTAATTTTTGTTGGCTAAACAAAGATATTATATATAACCAAGAAATCAGTAGCATTTTCATCAATATAATATATTGTTGATAATATAACACGTGAGTATAATACATAAAACTGAGAAATTGATAACATTGTTGAAAAAGAAAATGTTGAGTCCAGAGCCATTTGTCACTCCACCAGACACCTTGAAGTTGTTTACGTTCATCCATTTACTGAGTTGCCTTACAGAGATCACACTAATATATTCTTTTCTTAAAATTGATTACATTTCACTCATCTCTAGTCTTCTCATACTTCCCCCATCACCATGAACCTTTAAAGATTATCTAGGATAAATCAGCAATCTATTCTGCAAATTTTCTTCCTGTCCCATCTGTCCCTGTGTGCCTCAAATGGATATAATTCATTATTTGAGCTTCACCTTGTTATTCTCAGTGACTCTTTTTTAGAAGCTCAGGTTTATTTTCTACTTGGATCGTCCTAAAGTAACTATCAGAAATTACAGAAAACTCTTATTTTTGACACTGTACCCAATGTTAGAATAAAACTTCCTAATATCTGAATTCACAGATGTTCTAACTCACTTTCAACACTACCATTGATTTCTTGGGCATAGTAATAAGAACAGACATTCAAAAAAATTTTATTACTTGCAAGCATCTTTTACACATTAGTTCTTCTCCGCATATTTAGGGAAGCAGAGAATCTGAAAAATCATGGTGTTCTTCATAGGGCACCATAAAATATTTACTTCTGTTATACAGAGCAAAAGTAATTTGTCAATAGAACACGTTTAATGGTATGCATATGAAATATCAGGTCATGTGCGCAAACACTCATGAAAAATATATTTTATCAACACGACCAACTATTTACATATTTTTCTGTGAAAATGAAGTTGATACTTATTTTGTTAAGCTAGTGCTAATTTGTACGAAAAATAGAGCAACTATGTTACATATTTTTTATTAAAAATATTTAAGATAATTCCATGGAAAGAAAGCTAAAATTTTTCATATAATATCTTTATTTTATGAAGATGTTGTTTGAGTCCTACTGCACAACATTATTCAATTTAGATCTTATAATCTGTTAGATAATTAATATCTTTCCAAATATCCAAATCAGAAAACCAGTGAACCAGGCTGTTAAATAATTTGTTCCAACCTGATACCAGAGCCAAGATTCTTGCCACTCCACAGTACTGCTCACATTTCTTCTTTACTGAGACCATTTGTAATGAGACAGTCAGAATTATGTTTTCCAGAGCTTCCTAACAAGGATGAAAATCCACCTGTGGAAGGGGTTAGGAGCACAGGCTCTGCAGTCACATTGCTAGGGTTTCACTTCCATCCCTGCCATTTGCCACCTGGATGATCTTGTGCAAGCAGCTTACTTGCTCTATGTCTCTACCTTAGTAGGGACTCATAAAACAATAGTAGCTACATCATGGGTTTGTTGTGACTGTTAATTGAGGCAATCCTTGTAAAAGATTTAGTACAATGCCTGGCATAAAATAAGCCTCAAATCAGTGTAAACTCTGACAATTCAGTCGTCATTTTCTGCCACACGCCATGGAATCCTTCTCTATTTTACTCTTCAATTGGTCTTTTACTAACTTAAAGTATAAATGTCAATAATACAATCTTTCCTCCCTGGCTATCAGTTTTCTAAAACTGGATGTATCTTCCAGTTTTGATCCCATTTACTTTACAGTGTCACTGCTCTGGAACCCAGAGAGCAGCTCTTTCTAGGAGGGGCAAACAAGAGCTAAGAAAGCCAATACCTGCTGGGTGTTGTGCTTTTGCAACACCAACATTTCCAGGTGCCCTGAGGGGGAGCCTCTGTGCCAATTTTGTGTTGGCATCAGAACTACATCATTCATTGCTGTGTTCTGTAGGCGTCACTTATAATATTAGTCTCAAAATGCTACATGTGTGTCTTTATTTGGACCTTGAACATCTTTCCAACATGGAATCCTAATCTTGACTTTCATCTCACCCTGATCCAGACCTATAAACAATGTTGCAAGAGAATTTCACAGTGAGTGCACATCTGCCCAGATTTTTCAGTATCCTACACCTAGATCTCTTGCTTTTGAGTTCTGCCTAGTATTAAGACATCCTCCCAAATAAGACATTTTCTTTCTCACTTGGATGAATATTTTCCATTAGGTAAGGCCACCCTCGGCATCCTTTTCAAATTACTGTGAAATATTTCTGTACCCAATGGAACCAGTGGTACCAGGAGGGAATGAGTCTCTCATCCTCAAATGTGCAAAATGTACAAGCGTAGAATCATCTTTAGTTTTGCAAGATGAAAGAAACTTATAAGCTTATTTGATATATCGCCAAAAGGATCATCTAATTTCCTCATTCCCTTGTGTATTCATTCTTCATTTGAATTCTACTCTCCCAGAACTAAGAGAGATCATAGCTGTTGGAAAGTCCAGAAGATGGGAGTACAGAATTCAAAAGCAGTGACTCTTCAGATACAGTGCATGAGGACAAAATAGACTCCCTGGGTTGAAGAGAAGATGTAACTTCTTAAGTGCCCTCCTTTCTTTTCCATTTTCTCTTGCATCTTATAGAGTTCAGTTGTCCCCAAAAACTGGAAATCAGAAAAGCTGAAAATTTAAATCTTATTTTCCGTTTTGTATTTTGAGGAACACAGCCCAAAAGTAATCATGAAAATGGAGAGTCATAATATCCTAGATTCTAAAGATTCAATGGATCTTGAAGGTCATCTAGTCAATGCACAGAAATGGAATGCTCAGCATGGTGTAATTTTTTTCTAATTTTTGGGGGGGAATTGTTTAAAATGGGAGGTTAGTTTTGTGGGCATCTGTATGTTTCTCTCATCTTTAAAAATGGATTTGTTCTGTTTTCTCCATGTTTCTTTTTTTCTGTAAAAATATTGAGTGAGAGAAGAGAGTCTGAGGCCAGTGCTTTCTGTTGAATCATATCAACCTCCCTCTTTTAAAAGGATCGAGGGAGAGTCTTTCTTTTAAAACACATGTTTTTTGTTTGTTTATTTGTTTATTTCAAGACCGAGTCTTGCTCCATCGCCCAGTCTGGAGTGCAGTGGCGCAATTTCGGCTCACTGCAACCTCCGCCTCTGAGGTTCAAGCGGTTCTCCTGCCTCAGCCTCCTGAGTAGCTGGGACTACAGGTGAGCGCCACTGTGCCTGGCTAATTTATTCTATTTTTAGTAGAGACAGGGGTTCACCATATTGGTCAGGCTTGTCTTGAACTCCTGACCTCAGGTGATCTGCCTGTCTCGGCCTCCCAAAATGCTGGGATTACAGGTGTGAGCCACTGTGCCTGGCCTAAAACACATGTTTTTTGATGATGTGTCAGTGCCAGCTATCACTGGGGGTCTTCTTTGAGGGTTTATGGTCCATGGAAGCCAACACACAGGTGTGTCTGAGAGCTCAAAGGGAGGTGAGAGCCCATTGGTGGAGGACAGAAATGCCAGAGAACCAATCATCAGCCAACTGACAAATCCCATTCTGATTTTCAGTTAAATTTAAACCAGTTGTGCCTCATTCTAAAAAAATAACCAATTATCTGGTTCTTTACAAGGTTAGGAAGAAGAGCCTTCAGGCCACATTCTGATGTTCTTGTCTGAAGGCGGGACCCTACGGAAGTCATAAATCAACAAATTTCATGGTTAAAAATATATGATTTCATGCCTACTTACATTCATACAAATGTCATATTTAAACTATGAAGTGTGTGTTGTAGCTGGGACACCCAGAGGCTCCCTTTAAACTTCTCCTTCGTGCTGCTGACTTCTATGTGATTTCTCAGGCTGCTGGAATCTCAGCCATGGAAAATGCTGTTTTAAAAACTTCCTAGTCATTTTCAACTTTGTTATTACAGGTTTGACTTTTTTTTTTTTTTTTTTTTTTTTTTTTGAGACGGTGTCTCGCTCTGTGGCCCAGGCTGGAGTGCAGTGGGGCCATCTTGGCTCACTGTAACCTCCGCCTCCCAGGTTCAAGTAATTCTCCTGTCTCAGCCTTCTGAGTAGCTGGAATTACAGGGGTGTGCCACCACTCCCAGCTAATTTTTGTACTTTTAGTAGAGACAGGGTCTCACCATGTTGGCCAAGCTGGTGTCAAATTCCTGACTTTCAGTGATCCACCTCCCAAAGTGCTAGAATTACAGGTCTAAGCCACCATGCAAGGCCTTTTTAAATTATATTATAACTAGTTGGGAAACATGTAACCACTTTGCCACAGATCTTACTGTTCTCTATTGTTTACACCTTTTGTTTACTGGGCATGATGTGCTCATTGACATTCTGCTGGTCCTTGAAGGCATTCCATTGCTACCTCTGGCTTAGATTCCTGATCAGAGACTTTGTACTGATCAGCATAATAAATTTAGGTCAATCAAAGTGTGCAGCCGTTGGTGCATATAACATATTTAGTGTACATTAATTGATTGAATTCATGAACAAGACTTTTATTCTTGTAGGATATATCTGTATACTTATATAGATCATCAGAAAATAAGATGTCTTCACTTTTTATTGCTAGCAAGAGTTGGAAGAAAAATATAATCAAACTCCCCCACAATTTCTGATGTTACATGGAGATCCAACAGAAAGAAGCTAGCAACTATAGTGTGAAAAAGATACTGAGTAGTTTTAAACACACACACACACACACACACACACACACACACACACCTGTAGAGGCTCCCTAATAGCAGAGAGCCAAGGATGATCTTATAGATGAAGAAAACAAGAGCTGAGGTGCTAGGCAAACCATGCTAATGGGTGTGGCTGGGATATCCCCTGCTTTGGTCAGCCAGACCTCTGCAGGTGTCCTCAGACCTGGAAGCCATTGTATTATACGCTATGTAAGAAGCTGCTTCTCTGGATTGGCCCTAGCATCTTCCTCTGAGCCAAGAACTTCAGTGACACTGGTGGTAGGCTGGCAAGAAAAGAAGATCACAGGACAGGAGTTGTCTTATGAAGAGCCCTGAAATGATAGGAAAATTTCGAGGAAATAGACATGGCACTACAAAATAAGCTTAATTTGTTTTGAATTTATTGATTAGATACTTATCTAGCGCTTAATATGTGCCAGGCATGTTTTAAGCTCTTAAACATATTAACTTGAATCTTTACAACAACCTGGTGAGGTAGGTGTTATTGTTCCCATTTTAAACAGAAAAGGATGGAAGAACAGAGAAGTAAGGTAACTTGCCCAAGGTCACACAGCTCAAACTGGGGGAGCCAGGAAGAGAATCAGTGTAGTCTATGTGCTGAACCAAGTTGCTACGGAACTTCCCTAATGAAGTGAAGGGGCTGGTGACAGGAAGTGGGAATAGTCAGGCTCAGGAGGTGGATTTCTTTCACGCCAGGACTTACCAACTTTCCCCAAGCTGCACCATTGTTGTGGCTTCCTAGAGCCACTGAGAAAAGAATGTGAAAGAGAAAGGGGCTGCTCTCACCTCCTCCCCACCCCCACTTCATCGGCTCCTGATGCCGCCTTCTCATTGGCTCTGCTTCCCCACTTGGCTGGGAGGTGTGTCCATTCAGATACCAAGTTGTAAACACTTATACTGGAAATATTTCAGGAATACTCCAGGAAGAAAACTGGTCTAAGAAATATGATAACTGGATTCTAGCATTTTCTCTGCCTCTAACCAGCTGGGTGACCTTTCGAAAATCATAACTTCTCTGGACTTGTGATTCTTCATCTGTTAAAAAAAATGAGACAACACTGGACTAGAATATTGCAAAGCTTCCTTAGAGTGTAGATACTCCATGATTCTATGATATAAACAAACCAAATATTTTAGCAAATGTTCCTATAATGTTGATAAAACAACTTAAAATGTCTGAGCTAATTTCAACTCCATGCATTTCAAAAACAAGATCTCTCCTCATTTTTGTTTTCGCTCTTGTTTTTTGTTTATATACATGTTCTTACTTGTTACCCCAGAAGGTGAGGAAAGCTTCATACTGTCTGACCAGGTTTTCCTTTATTTTATTGTTTTATATTATTTTATCACAGTTTAAATGTCATAATACAAATCAGAATAGTCCAAAATAGTGCAAAGCCTGTCAAGATTTTTTTGAGGAAATTCACAGGAACTTCCTGTATTTTCACAACCATTTAGCATATGCCAGATGGGAAAAATAATGCATTGCTTCCCGAGGAAGTGGGACATTTAGTAAGACAGTTTTTCACACATAAAAATACTGTCTTTTATCTCTGAACTACCCATGGATCTAGGAAGGGAAAAAAAATGTCTTGGATCTGCAAGGCTCTTGTGGTAAGAAGAAGTCCCTGTGTCAATTATAGAAGAACTTACTGAAACTCTGTTCTTTGTAAGCACTCTTATAGGTGTTGTGGGGATTTAAAGAAGAAACAGAGGCCTCCTGCCCAGCTTAAAGAGATTAGGCTTCTAGGAAAACAAAACATGTTAAACTATGCAGTTACAGGAAGTTGAGAGCGTGAGAGGGTGTCCAGGCCAGATCAGTAGCTTTGAGGGCTACTTCAAGATCTGTGTCTGAAGCAACCAACACCTTATAAAAACTCAGGGACCACACTTCTTGGCTCAGAGAATTCCTGTGGGGTTTGACCACCACCTTCTGCTTTGGTTTCTGATTTTCTTATCATCTCGCCACGTTGTAACAGGATGTGGCCTCCCTGCCCAGCCCTCATGTGGAGACAACCTGTAGGTTGCCAGGACTCCATGTGCCAGCCCCAAGGCTTCCTGGGTGTGCAGGGCCTCTGCTCAGCCCAAGTCAGGTGGGGCCTTCCAGTCATCCTTCTCTCCTCACTTTCTCGCAGCTTATCTCCAATCCACTCCCTCAGAAAATCTTTTGCCTTTAAGACACATGGAGTCTGACCACTTCCCCTCCATTGTCCACCACTTCTCCTGTGATCAGACCCAACTTCATTCCCAGCCTGGAGTCCACAGCAGCCTCTGAAATGGTTTTCCTGGTCTGCCCTTGCCCTCTGCTTCTAGCCTCCCCTACACTTTGTGTGTTTGAACGTCACTCATTTGATTGTTTCTCCTGATTCTGTGGGGTTAAGCGGGGTTCTGCTGGATGAATTTCCCTTGGGATCTCTCCTGTGGCTGCATCAGATGAAGGCTGGGATGGAGTGTCCATGGTGCTTCCCCCCACATTCAGTACTTAGCAGGCTTGTCTAGGACACCTAGGCCTTCGGTTCTCTTTGTGTCATCTCAGGGGTTCTTCCTTTCCACATGATCTCTTCACAAGAGTGCTCCAACAGGGTAGCTGGACTTCCAACATGGAGTCTCAGGGCCCCTAAAGCTGACAAAGCCAAAGCTACCAGGCCTTCTCCAGCACAGCATTATCTGCATCACATTCTCTAGTTAAAGGCAATCCCAGAGCCAGCCCAGATTCAGGGTGGGAGGGGATTATCACTACTAAAGGGTATGAATGCTGGCTGAGGGGGGACAGGGAACAGCTTGTTACGGGCCACCTTTGGATTCTAGAGACCATATATTTTACAGTCTGTTCTGTGCACAACAGGGAGAAATATCGCATTAAACCTGTGTCAGGCCACACCCCACTGCTCGAAACTCTCCACTGGTTTCTCATGTCACTCAGAGTAAAAGCCTTGACAGAAGTGTCCAAGGCTCGCACCATCTAACCCTTAGCTCTCTGACCTCATGCCTTCCCTCTCTTCTACTCTTTCCCTCTGCTCCATCCACACCTGGCTCCCAGCCCTCTGTGGCACTTGGAAGGCTCTATCTCAGGGAGATAGATTCTGACTCTTCCACCAGACACCTCTATGACTTCCTCTTTCATCTTCTTTAAGGCTTCACGCAAACATACTTTTGTCCATGCTCTCTTCCCTGGCTTGTCTTTCTAGAATTATAAAGCCAACTCTCCTATGCCTTATTCCTCTTCTGAGCTTTATTTTTTACCACATTGACCATATCATTGAAAAAATTTTTTTTCAATGATTTTACTTTTCAAATATTTTACTTTTAAATGCCATTCTTTTGCATTTCTTCCCATAATAGAATAACAGATCTTTTCTGAAAGTAACTCCATAACAGCAGGATTTTTGCCTGTTTTATACTCACTACATTTTTCTCAGCACATAGAATAGTGTTGGCAAATTATAGGGGTTCAACAAATATGCATTAACTGACTGAATGGATGGATGGATGGATGGATGGATAGATGGGTGAATGGATGAACGGGTGGGTAGGTAGATGGGTCGATGATGGATGTAATGATGGATGGATGGATGGGTGGATGTGTGGATAGATGGATGGGTGTGTAGGTAGGTGGGTGAATGGATGCATGGGTGGATGAGTGTGTGGGTGGATGAGTGGGTGGGTGGATGGAGGGATGGATGGATGGATGGATGGATAGATGTGGGCTCCTACTCCCACCTTAGACTGCTGCTTGTTGTGCCCCTCTGAGCTCCTGGGCCCTTGTTTGTCTAGGAGCATGTAGATAAGTGCTCAGAAAAAAAGCACTTGAAATGGGCCTTGAAAGACTGTGGGGGTTTTAAAAAATTGAGAGGTTAATGAGAGGACATCCTGGGGGTGGGGAGTATTTGGTGTTGTATTTTACGGTACACTAACAAAAGTGGAAAGAACCATCTTGGAAAGGTGAGCCTTGGATGATTAGAACCCAGGATTCAACTTGGGAAGATGTAGAAAATCACACTGCCTAGCCAGGCCAGTGAATCAGGCATGGTGAGACACTTTCTACAGATCGTAACTAACCTCCCCCACAGTGCCCCAGGAAGCCATTACTCCTCCCACTTTCCAGATAAGGAAACTGAGGCTCTGAAAATTTAAATCACATAACTAGGTCAAGATTCAGATTCAACTGGAATTAAATTCATGTCTGCCGGTGTTCTTCATTCTGCACAATCTTCACCTCACTACCTAATTGCCTTCTTAAACTTTTCAAAAAAGCACACTTGATCTTAACATTTTTAGACTGAGGGATGGGCAAGCATAACAAATGGTTTTTGGATGGGATATTGAAGGAATTCATTTCCCTTTAATTCACATATGGAATAAGCTTCAGAAAATTATTTGAAGTTAAATGAATGGTCTTATCAGGACAGTAGAATTTGCTTTCCACGTAATGTTTCACTACTTGTGGCTTTGCTGACTACTGAATTTTTTTTTAGAGCTTTTATAATCCCAACTTCTAGTTTGAAAATACTGCATTTGGCAAGTTGGAGAATCAGTTCTTTCATTCAACAGTGGGACACCAATATTTTATTCTCTTTGGTGTGCCTGCATTCTTGATCTTTACGAGGGGGAGGCCCATGGATTCCCGGAAAGGTGGCAAGCTCCGCCGAACCAGAAATATTCCCCAGCAAAGTGGGGGGATGCTCAGGGTGTCTGTGTTCCATGGGAGATCAGGTTAATGGATTTCAATCGTCATTTCCAACTTCAAGATTCCGTGTTTCTTTCTGAAATATTGCTCACGTGTGTAAGGTTTGTAAAGAAAATTGTAAGTTATGTAGTCTATTTAGAGTTTAAAACACATGAAGTGAAGTAGTGAAAAACAAAAGGTTAAAAAAGTAAGTGGAAGAAAAAGAAAAAAATAAAAGTAAGTGGAAGGCAGAGTAAAATGGTCTATCTATCTTCTATATTTACATAAGAAAAAGGTGCTGGAGACTTTGAATAGGAAGTAATTTTAAGCAAAACAAGCCATGGAAGAACAGGGGAGATATGATAAGATTTGGATTGAGAGAGATGACTAGAAAGACACTACAAATGCCTTATACAAAGGAAGGGCGAGTTGAAACCTGGTAACTTGAGATTTGCTTTTATCAGATTCCAGCTTCTACTTCCACTGTGAGACAGCATGAGAAGACTTCTAAGTCTTTAAGATGACTGGCTAAATGTGCCCCTGAAAAGATATAATGCTCACAGAGTGTGATGGCTCACACCTGTAATCCTGGCACTTTGGGAGGCTGAGGCAGAGGGATCACCTGAGGCCAGGAGTTTGAGAACAGCCTGGCCAACATGGTGAAACTTTGTCTCTAATAAAAATACAAAAATTAGCTGGGGATGGTGGTGCGTGCCTGTAATCCCTGCTACTTAGGAGGCTGAGACATGAGAATCGCTTGAGCCTAGGAGGTGGAGGTTGTAGTGAGCAGAGATTGTGCCACTGCACTCCAGCCTGGGTGATAGAGCAAGACTGTTTCTTTGGAAGTGTATGTGTCTGGCTTTCAGTATAAATTATGTTCACCAATAATTGGAAAGCTTTCTCACATTTTTTTCGTGGAACAGTTAAAAACCATGGGAATCACCTCTTCCTTGAAATTCTGAAAGACTATACCTGTGAAACCATCAGGACCTGACATTGTGTTTGGAGGTAATTTCTTGGCAAGATCTTTTTTAGCATTGTTATTGGCCCATCAGTTTGTTTCTTCATGGGAGTTGTGTGTGTGTGTGTGTGTGTGACTTTCCATCATTTTATTCTTTCAAAAATAATTTCAAATATATTGTGATAAACTTCACATTGTATTTTTAAAAACTATATCATATATTCTTTCCTATTTATTATTATGGTGTCATTTGTCATTTCCTCTTCTAATCCCTGGTTAAATTAATTTGTCTACTCACATTAATTTGTCAAAAATGTGTCTCTCTCTCCCTTCCCTCCTTCCTTCCTTCCTTTCTTTCTCTTTCTTTCTTTCTTCTTTCTTTCTTCTTCTTTCGTTTTTGAGCAGATGTCTTGCTCTGTTGCTCAGGCTGGAGTGCAGTGGCGTGACCTCAGCTCACTACAACCTCTGCCTCCTGGGTTCAAGCGATGCTCCTACCTCAGCCTCCCAAGTACCTGGGACTACAGGTGCACACTGCCATGCCCGGCTAATTTTTGTATTTTAGTAGAAATGGGGTTTCACCCTGTTGGCCAGGTAGTCTCGATCTCCTGACCTCATGATTCGCCTGCCTCAGCTTCCCAAAGTGCTGGGATTATAGGCATGAGCCACCATGCCCAGCCCTGTTATAAATTTTTAAATATCTTAAATTTCATACTCAGTTACTT
Organism: Ateles fusciceps; assembly: GCA_036589455.1. Lineage (NCBI taxonomy): Eukaryota > Metazoa > Chordata > Mammalia > Primates > Atelidae > Ateles > Ateles fusciceps. The sequence continues at coordinate 8,473,875 of JAZHEH010003329.1, read as the reverse complement.
TTATTCTTTCATTTCTATTAATGATAATTTTTTTTTTTTTTTTTTGAGACAGAGTTTTGCTCTTGTTGCCTAGGCTGGAGTGTAGTGGTGCGATCTCGGCTCATTGCAACCTTCACCTCCCAGGTTCAAGCAATTCTCCTGCCTCAGCCTCCTGAATAGCTAGGATTACAGATGCCTGCCACCATGCCCAGCTAATTTTTGTATTTTTGGTAGAGACAGGGTTTCACCATGTTGCCAGGCTGGTCTCAAACTCCTGACCTCAGGTAATCTGCCTTCATTTCATTATTTATCCAATAGTCGTTCAGGAGCAGGCTGTTCAGTTTCCATATAGTTGTGTGGTTTTGAGTGAGTTTCTTAATCCTGAGTTCTAATTTGATTGCACTGTGCTCTAAGATACTGTTTGTTATGATTTCCATTCTTTTGCATTTGCTGAGGAGTGATTTCCTTCCAATTACGTGGTCAATTTTAGAGTAAGTGTGATATGGTGCTGAGAAGAATGTATATTCTGTGGATTTGGGGTGGGGAGTTCTATAGATGTCTATTAGGTCCGCTTGGTCCAGATCTGGTATTGGTCTACAGTTTTATTTTCTAATAATGTCTTTGTCTGCTTTTGATATTAGAGTAATACTGGCCTCATAGAATGAGTGAGGGACTATTCTCTCCTTCTATATTCTGGAATAGATTGTAGCAAAATTATGTAATTTTTTTCCTTAAATGTTTGGTAGAATTTGCCAGTAAACTCATATGAGCCTGCTGTTTTCGATTTTGGAAGGTTATTAACTATTGATTTAATTTCTTAAAAAAAAATCTGTATCAGCTTAGATTGCCTATTTTTTCCTATGTGAGGTTTGGCAAATCCTGTCTTTCATGGAATTGATCAATTTCGTCTAGCTTATCAAATTACTGGGCATCGAGTTGTTCATATTACTCCTTTATTATCCTTTTAATGTCCATGGGATCTGTACTGATATCCCCTCTTTCATTTCTGATAATAGTAATTTGTGTCTCCTCTTTATTTTTCAGTCTGGCTAAAGCTTTATTGATTTTATTAATCTTTTTAAAGAACTAGATTTTTTTTCTCTATTGACTTCCTATTTCAATTTTATTGATTTCCATTCTAATTTTTATGCTTTCTTTCCTTCTGCTTACTTTGGATTTCATTTGCTCTTCCTAGTATCCTAACGTGAGAGTGTAGATTATTGATTTCGGGTCTTCCTTCTTTTCTAATAGATGCTTCAATGCTATAAATTTTCTTTGAGGCACTCCTTTTGCTGTACCCTACAACTATTGATAAGTTGTATTTTCATTTTTATTTAGTTCTAAATATTTTTAAAATTTCTGTTGAGATTTCTTCTTTGTCCCATATACTATTTTAAAATGTATTGTTTAATCTCCAAATATTCTGAGATTTTCCATCTATCCTTCTGTTACTGATTTTCTTTTTAATTCCATTTCAGTCTGAGAGCAGATAATGTATGATTTTTATTCTTTTGAACTTGTTAAGGTATACTTTATGGCCCAGAATGTGGACTATCTTGGTGTATGTTCCGTGTGAACTTGAGAAGGATGTGTATTCTACTGCTTTTGGATGAAGTAGTTGATAGATGTCAATTATATTCATTCAGTTGATTGATGGGACTGTTTAATTCAAGTATGCCTTTACTGATTTTCTGCCTGATAGATTTGTCCCTTTTTGAAAGAGGGGCATTGAAGTCTGTAACCAAAAATTAATAAAAATAAAACTAAGTTTTTATTTAACCTTCACTGATTCCTTCGCTGATGCTTTTTCTTTCTTTATGTAGATCTAGAATCTGACCTACATAATTTTTCTTTCTTCTGAACAACTTCTTTTAATAAGAAGTTCTTACAAGGTATGTCTTCTGACAAGAAATTTCTTCCATTTTTGTTCGTCTGATAAAGTCTTTGTTTATTCTTCACTTTTGAAAGATAACTTTAATAATATAGAAATCTAACTTGGTGGGGGTTTTCTCTTCTCAACACTGTAAATATGTCATACCATCATCTTGCTTGCATGGTTCTGAGAAGAAGTTAGAGGTAATTATTATCTTTGCTCCTCTATCGCACCTTGCATAGGTAAGGTGTGTTTTTCGTCTCCTCTGATTTCTTTCAATGTTTTTTCTTTGACTTTCTGAAGTTTGAATACGATATGCCTAGGTTTAATTATTTTGGCATTTACCCTGCTTGCTTCTCTTCAAGCTTCCTAGATCTGTGATTTAATGTCTGGCATGAATTTGGGGACATTCTCAGTCATTATTGCTTTAAATATTGCTTCTATTTCTTTCTCTCTTTCTCCTCCTTCTGGTATCCCCCATTACACATATGTTACACTTTTTGTAGTTGTCCCATAATCCTTGGATATTCTGTTCTGGTTTTTTTTTTTCTTTCTTTTTCAGTTTTGGAAGTTTTTATTGTCGTATCTTCAAACTACGAAGTTCTTTACTCAGCTGCATCCAGTATAATAGTAACCCATCAAAGGTATTCCTCGTTCCTGTTAAAGTGTTTTTAATCTCTAATATTTCTTTTTGGTACCTTCTTCAAATTTCTATCTCTCCACTTATACTCTCCATTATCTATTATTTTATGTTGTCTACCTTTTCAATTAAATTCATTAGCATATTAATCATCATTGTTTTAAATTCCTGGTCTGATAATTCCAACATTAGCACCCTGTCTAACTCTGGTTCTCATGCCTTGTTCATTCTCTTCAAAGTGTTTTTTTACCTTTTAGTATGCCTTGTTGTTTTTTTGTTGGAAGGTAGACTTGAAATACTGGGTAAAAGAAAGAAATGGAGGTGTGTAAGTCTTTAATAATACAGAGGTCAGGGGTCAGGGCAGGGAAATTATTCTAGAGTGAGATGATTAGGCCTCAGTTTTTTTGGTGAACCTGTGTCTTGGGGACTGTGAACTTCACCAGTGCATCTCAGACTCCTAGCCCCCAGTCCCATCCTCTAACACTGCATGAAACAGGATGGCTACAGGGAGCTGGAACTTTATTCTTTTTCCACAGGCTAAAGGGGGCTCAAGTTGTGTATCTCCCAAGTAGATTAGGCTCTGACAAAGCTTCCTAAGTTGGGCTCTGGTAAAATAGTTCCTCCCGAGGACAGGCCTTGCTAAGAACAGAAAGCCCTAGTGTGTTTTGAAAGGATTCCTTTCCCCCTTCCCCTGCAAGACGCAGGAGGGAATTTTTTTTTTTCTCTCACTTTCACTGTGAATGCCTCACAGAGCTTCTGGAGGTAAAATTCACAGCAACATGAAGGTCCCTTGTGACTGGGTCCCCCGCAGCATTTTTCACTCTGAGACTTGTCCACAGTAAACAAGCCTCCAGCTATCTGTCAATGACAGCTCCAGTTTCTCTATCCCAGCACTGGTTCCCATGGTGGTTTTGTGTGTGGGTTTTTGCTCTGGCCTCTGTTGTTATTGTCTATATCCGTTTCTCCAATTTGAGGGACAATGGTTTTCCCTGTGATGTCACTTCTCCGATGAATGTAAAATGAGTTGTTGATTTTTCAATTTGTTTAGGTTTTTACTTGCTAAACTGGAGTGGTGACTTCTAAGCTCCTTACCTGCCTGCTGGCCTGGACACCAGAAAGCTCCATATATTTTTATATGTAGTGCTTTTATTTTCATTTTCATCATTTTCTAAATAGACGGCAAATCTAATCGAGAAGTTAATTTTAAAATTAATTTTAATCAGTAGATTTATTTTATTTCAATTAAAATGGAACACTTCTCCCAGCAGTCAACACTGTGGACAGTACAAGGCAAATCTGATGTTTATTTTTTATTAAGCAGCTTATTTTTTCCCTAGCTCCACTTCAGCTTAAACGTTGTAGAGTTGAGGTCCATGTGAGTCTGCTAAAATAGCAATAGTCCTATCCTCCCATAGTTTGGCCTTGCCACTTTGATTAAAGGAGTTTATATTCTTTCATTTCATTTACCCTTTACTGTAGATTGTAGACATCTATCCTTTATGCAGTGCAGTATGTCCATCTTTGCCATACAGGGTAGGTGACTACAATCTCCTGAGTATGCTTCTCTCTGGCTCTTCCTCTATATCTGCAACTCTATGAATGACCTCACATCATGAAGCAATGTGTCATTGCCTATGTCCTTCCTCATTCTGCCATCATGCCTTTGTGGCAGTTGTAATCTCTAAATGGATGAAATGTACTGGTGGATGTGGGCTAGGGATAAGGAGTTGTCACCAGCAGTCTCAGAAAGCATTTCTTTCACAGATTAGAGCATTTCTGAGTCCTTTTTGGTGGAGCAATGCTTCATGTCTGTAAGATGGATCTTCTATGTGTCTGTGAGGTGTGGCAGGAAGGGTGTATGTACTGCCTCTTGTATGCTTCACATCACGTCTTATGTTTTCTCTTCAAAAGGAATATGTGGATGCTCCAGAAAGTTTTCCAATCCCATCCATCACTCATGTAACTCTTTATATTGCTTTCAGATGAAGGGAGTTTGTAAATGAATTCTCTCGGTTTCTGTTGGGACAACTTTCTACCTCCTCATTGGTTTCATGGAGAGCTGAGAGAAAGTGAATTAAAACAATTAGTTAGGTGGAATCACAGCCCTCAAGTCATAAAGAATCTGAAAATGCCCATACTTAACTTGAGAAGCCCTTGAACTAACTTGACAGTTTTTATACCCTCAATGGTAACTCACACCACATCTTCAGAGGATCTAAACATCTGGGTTAATAATGATTCTGCCAAAACCTTCTCCTTAGAAATTCTGAACTGGTGAGATTGTATTTTCAATAGATTATTCTTAGAGAATTGGTCCATTTATTAAAGAGAAACATCTGGCCTACTATAATCAACTTGTAACCTGTGATACAAAATTTTTAAATCTAGCACTAACAAAAGAAACCATTATTATATCAAATCTTCAGTTACTTTGTAATAATAACCTCCACCACATGCTGAGATAAAAATGATCATGTACTTTTTATTTTAAATGTTAATGTTCAACATAATCACTCCCAAATTTATACCTGAAAGTAAAATGTTTCCATTAGAAACTGAGAAAAATAATATTGAAACTCTGTATCACAATCTCGACAGAACAAAAAATGAAAAACAGACTAACACTAACCCAATCTCATGCTTTCAGCATCCAGAGTTCTAAGCAATTTAATTCTCGTTTTGATCAGTACAATAACAATTAGAGATGAATGAGGAGAAGCTAATCTTCATTTGTATAATTAGGGAATGGAATCAAGTTGTTGAATCCTCAGCCATTTCTTCCTCAAGCCCTTTCTAGGTCTTCTTGCTCAACCCCTTCCCTCCACTGTTTTGCTCAATGTGGTCTGAATTTTTATTTAATTTGTTAAATTTGATTTTCAATTTATTATTCTTAGTTTTGCCCAATCCTCAGCCATTTCTTCCTCAAGCCCTTACTAGGTCTTCTTGCTCAACCCCTTCCCTCCACTGTTTTTCCCAATGTACTCTGAATTTTTATTTAATTTGTTAAATTTGATCTTCAATTTATTATTCTTAATAGCCTGATGATTGCTGTTGATAAAACTTAAGCTGATTGTATCTTTCCTCTGCTGAAAACCCTCTAGTGCAATACCTCAGTCAAGCAAAAGCTGTGTCTTTAAGACTTGAGACCCTTCACATGCTGGCCCTTTTTCCTTTTTGCTTTCATTTCTAACTACTCTCTCTGTGGTTTCCTCCATTGCAGCCATCCAGGTCCCACTGCCATTTCTTGCTCATGGTAAGCAGACACCTGCACCATTTTCTTTGTACTTTTTCTCCTTTTCTACCTAAAGGCTCTTTTCCCAGGAATTAACTGATTTTAGTTCCTCAGCAATTTGGGGCCGTCATTCAATGGTACCTTCTCAGTAGGATCTTCTGCCCATTTGATTTAAAATTGTTACCATCTTCCCTCTATGGAATTGTCTTTCTCTGCTTTGTCTCTATAGTGCTTACCACACTTGGATGTACTATGCACTGTAATTATTTACCATGTTCCCTGTGTAGCTCTCATCCCTAAAATGGAAACTACATAAGAAAAAGGATTTTTGCTTCCTTCTTTTCTCTGCACCCCCGTGCCTGTAATACTGCATGATACACATACATGATCAATACATATTTGTTGACTGTCTGCAAACCTATAAAATAATAGACAACCACATTGAAATTAATCCATCATTTTAGTTAGGGTTTCCCTTCTTGATTTGATCTAAATGGTTTCCCAAAGGATTTATAGATATATTATTACTTTACTAAATTTTATCACCATTATTCTTACTTTAAGAAACAGTAATATAGGTGAATAATTTCCCCTAAATTCTGAAAGTCAAAATCCAGGCTGTGTCACCTTTAGAGCCATCAGAAGTTGCCTCAGAAAAATAGAATGGTTTTCTCTTATGACAAGGTTCTCTTTCAATCAGCAGCTCCTTCTGGGGCTATCAAAGGAAGTCTTAGTTTTCAAGGACCTTTGAGATGATGTGTCTATCACTCATGAATCAATGTAAAATTATGACATGTCAAATATATTTCTTATATATATGTATGATATTAACATATTAAAATATATATTAATGCTTCTCACCCAAATTTCACAAAAGATATTTTACAATATATCTACATTTCTAATGATGAAATCCTAGAGAAGGGAAAAGAGTCAAGAGACAGAAGCCCTAATAACTTAAGGTAAGGGACAGAGCTGTCAATTAATGTGAATCAGTAAAAACTTACCCTCTGGCCTGCTGACCAACCCCTGGAAAACATCAATGCAGATTCCTAATACTCTTAGGAATTCAGAAAAGGGGGAGATAACAATGGGTAGAAGATGTTTAAATGTTTTCCAGAAGAAAGCAGCCTTTGGCTAAGCATTAAAGGATGAGAATAATTTGCAGAGAAGGAAAAATATGTGTCTTAGGTAGGAAGCCACTATATCTGAAAATTACTTCAAAAGTAACACATATGCATGGTCTTCCTTATGTGTTTGTGCATAATTAGGTAACTGTGAGGATACTGGTTTGACTTAAAGTTAAAATTCATATGATGGAGTGTATTGAGATAGTTTTAGAAAAGGAAATTTTGGCTTGCCTCAGGTGCAAGGGTAGAATCTTTAAAACAGGCAGAGTCATTGAGACTGAAACTAACAGATGAGAGAGTTCTATAGGAACTTGACAAAGGAATGTCATAATTTATACTCTAGAGAATTGAAAGAAACTTTACTAACATGGTAACATTCAGACTGAAGGAAAGTAAAGTGAGGAATCAAGTTAGAAGATAATGTCTAACGTGTTATACGAGACATGAGATCATCAGATCTTAATTAAAGATTCAAAAATTCCTAGAAATTTTATAATGACAAAAAGCCAGGAGAATATTAAAATGTGGGAAATTTTGAACGATATTAAGGATTTTGTAAATTTGAACTCAATCACTATTTTAATAAAACAGTGTATATTTGACATGACAGTTTATTTGTAAATGATTATTTATTGCACATAAAACCTAAAAACTTTTTCTACTCAGAAACTACTTAAAAATACTTATTGAATTTGCTTTTATACATTATTGCTTTACAAATGGCCATGCATGCAGCTGGACTCATTTCTCCTAAACCAAATTATGGGAAACAGACATACAGTGAAGAAAGTCAGTAATCCACATTACTAGTAACACAATGAAGGTTATTTTGTTTCCTGGTTTAACTGATCTCCACAGTGTCGAGCAGGTATAGCAAACACTGGATGTCAGAAAGAAGTGAAGGGGAAAAAGGAAGGGAAACTAAAGATCAGCCTGGATAAAACTTAGGGCATGAGGAACTTTGTTGAATGAGGCTTATTTGCAGAACAACCATGATCATTTCCAGTTTCTTCTGATGTTTCCTTGATACAAACTTTGTGAACTTCTGAAAAGTCAAAGTTCATGTAGATATCAATTCCCTTTCATATATTAGCTTATTTTTAATTTGGTATATTGTCAGGCATATACAAAGTCCTTTTATCTGTTGTAAAAAAATGGAAGGATCCCTAAACTGGGGAGAAGTGAAAGACCCCGTGATGGGCATTGGTGGCTTTGCTGGTCGTGGGAGTGTCATGGAGAGGCTCGCTTTCACTGGGACTAACATTGGGATGGATTCTGGCAGGCTGGATGAGAATTCTCTTCCCCTTTATCTGTCAGTTCTGTCATTTTAGTTCCCTACGCTATAGTTTCTTCAACTGTCAAATAGAATAAGATACTATGCATATCTCATGGGGCTGTTGTGAGAATTAATTGAAATAATCCATATAAACCACGTGTTCAGGAGAACTCCAGACCACGTTATAGTCCAGTCCTGGAGTTGGTCTCAATTTTGTTGCACAGAAATAACTTTTCTTAGGCAGCTTTTAAATGTACTTCTTATCTTGCAATCAACAACAACAACAGCAAAAACTCAAAAACAAACATCATCTTTCTTTACATTTCTCCTTTTGAATCTGTTTAGCAGCATGATATCATTCACATCTTCTGTTTCCCTTTCTTCTTCCCCATAAATTAAAATATAGTTTAAGTCTAAAACAACCAAATGCACAGACAAACTGACCAGTTTGTTTATGGGGGCTATTAGTAAAGAATATCTCCTACAGTGGACTTTCTGGTGTTCAGATGATAGATACAGTTTTATCAGTTTTTACTGTGTATATGTTCCTCTTGCTTCCAAAAGGTGACAGCTGTTATGTCAAGAGTAGGCTTCACCTGTTTTTGATAACTTTTTTCTTCTTCCATAAATCTGTTGGAAAACAAGCCCCTTTAAGATCTGGAGAAGTTTCTGTGGCCCTGCAGTCAAGTGCGGCTCCTCATTCACTGCTGTCTCCTCGTGGCTCTAAGTCTAGGCTGCTATCCGTAAACAAACGTAGGTATTTTTTCCTGCTCTCCATCCTATCTTCCATTGGCATGCTGACATATCCTATAACGGATCTCCCCTGTGCGATTTTATTCTTCTATTTTGAAAAATGAGTTAAGAATTTATTCTTACAAAGTTGTGTGATTCTGTTCTTCTGTGACATTGTCTGCCTCACCCTAACACTGGCATTCACAACAACAGTCTTTATTCTTCCTGTTACCCATGCCACCCATTCACATCCAAATGCTTAAAGACCCCCTCAAAACCCGCCACGGGAACTACTGACTACTGCTTCCTTACCTCAGTATTGAAACACTCACTGCCTGCCTTGACAAGGCAAGCCAACAGAAGTGAAGGCACTTGCAAGAAGTTGTTTGTTTTGTCCTGATCTTTAGGTATCATCTTGTCTACAAATGTCATTACTGCAGTCTTTCTTACTGGTAGACAGCTGCTTGCAACATGTAGTTATTTGAATACAGTTGAGCTAGCTTTGTGATGAGTCTGATGCCACAGAAGCAGCGGCTGAGGACGGTCTCCCTGTCTGTCTGGAAGAATGACTGTAGGACAAGCTTCTTGTATTTTTCATCCTCCTCATTTGCAGCCCTGGAGGATTTTTTTTTTTTTAAACATCTGCAGGACACTTCTGACATACAAGGATGTGTTTGAACACCGCAGTAACATTTGGAAATGCCTGTTTCATTTGACAGAATTTGCAAATTACATTTTCTCCCCCTCAGAATAACTCACAGTGTGGAAATGCTTCCATATGCTACAAGTTGTTCTCATCATTTGCTGAAGGAAAAACAAAAAGAAGAGAACTGTAGTTGAGTTTGTGACTTGCAGAAAGCATCCAGCTATAGCACGTGCACACTTAGTGGTGGCCTTTCGTGGATCCAACGCCAGCCACTGGTGCCTCACTCCCTGCCAAAGCCTGGTAAGTAGACTCTCTTTTTAAAGAACCACCTAAGTGCAAATTCATAAATAATTCTGAAAGTTATTACTATATGTAAATGCTAATTAGTTCACTTACAAGTGAAAAAATATTAGCTCTTCTGTATACCACATATTTAGAAAGCGCCACATTCCAATTGCCTTGTATTTCCAAAACCTGGCCTACGAAAATGCTTTTTTAATATGTTGTACCTGGCCCATTCCAGCAGTCATCATGACAAGAATATAGCAGCTTCTAGGTCCTGAGTGAATAAGAACCTCAAGTAAATGAAAACACGTCCCCTTCCTTTCATGTCGGAAAATGGCCATGGCCCTTTGAGGCAAAGGTACAGAAAAAGCTTACTAAAATTCATTTATGCTTACTAAAATTCATTTAAGTTAATGATTTAGAAGAGTATTTTGAAGCCTAGGTATAGGATTGAAAACGTGATAAAGGCTTGACTCTGCCCTCAGTTTTCAGGGTTCCAAAATACTGATGTTCATTCATTCATTTACTATTTCAATAAAGATTTCTTGAGCATCCACTGTGTGACAAGCCAGAGACACCACCAGATGAAGCCATGGTCCCCAAAATAGACGAACTTGTATTTCAAAGAAAAATATTAGAAAATCATATAGATGATGACAAATCGTATAAAAACAGGAACTGTTGTATGGTATAAGAGATAGCTAATTCTACTTAGGTAGTCGGGTGAGTTTTATGAGGGCATGACAGCTGGGCTGAATTTGGGGGAGAGAAAACATCTTCCTAGATGCAACATTAAGAATGAGTGTATTCTCCAGAGGGAAGAGGACGTGTAGGGGTACAGGAGGTGTGGTGATTTCAGGGAGCTGCAAAAAGGGCCCATGTCATTAGAGGTGAAGTTCTTGGCAGAGTCATTTAGAGGTAGGGGAGTCCAACCATGAACACTGGTGTTTGCCACACTCAGGACTGTGGATCTAGACCATCAATAATGTTCATGATGATATTATTCATGAAAGCAATATCTTCAGGATTTTTATCATAGAATAGTGACTACAGAAGCAATTAGAAGCAATACAAAAGAAAAACAGGAGAAAGAGGCAATGGGAAGCTGCTATAAGTCTAAATTAAATCTCCTATAGATTCCATATCCCAGCTCTATGTGGTATTTGTTTTTAAAGAATATAATACCATTGCCAAGTGATCTAAATTATTTATATATTTATTATGAACCAAATTGAAAAATGAAAATACCCAAAATATTCTTCAACTAAAGGCAATAATTCATTTCCTTTTTCAACTCTCTTCTATTGAAATAAAACACAAATTAAGAAACCATATTTTAAATTTCTATCTGTAGTTTATTTTAAAGAATAAAGACCTTCCTACTAAATGTTTCACAGAACCACTTGTTTTGTTTTGTTTTGTTGATTTTTTTAAATGTTGTAAACCAGCAGTTGGGAATGAAAAGAAAGAAAAGAAAAGAAAGAGAGAGAGAGAAGGAAGGAAGGAAGGAAGGAGAGAGAGGGGGAGGGAGGGAGAGAGGGAGGGGAGAGAGAGAGAGAGAGAAAGAAACAAAGAAAGAAAGAAAGAAAAAAAGAAAGAAAGGAAAGAAGGAAAGAAAGAAGGAAAGAAAACCCTCTCTAGAATGCTGGAGATATGGTTCTGGAATCTGGCACTTTTCTCTGGTGATTCAATGCACCAGGGGAATTCTAAGTGTCATTGTATCCCTTGGACAGTATACAAAGTTTTCTTTTAGGTCTTGGCCTATCATTTATTCCTGTTTAGAGCCTTGCTTCTTTCCTGTGGGCATTGGTTTTGTTTTTTGTTTTTTTTTTTACTTTGTGAGATAGATTACGAATTTGAGAAATATTTAAAGGGAAAAAGGAAGGAGCAATTGGATGTTTTATTTCTCAATTGAATTTCGTGAATCATATCTGGAATGATGGGTTTTAAGACAAATAAAATGAGGTCTATATCACAGAGTATTTTTGCAGTTGCATTGTCTATCTCTCTAACTTATACTAACAACCAAACCAAACCAAAGAACCACCTTGGCTATATGACTTCTGAAGCTGCAGTGAACTTGCTGTGGGAAAGAGAAGCATTTCAGATACTGGGAGGGAGTTTCTGCTGGTTTTCGAGCCGAGCCCCAGTATTAGTGATATGATTATGTTCTCTGAAGCTTGGTGTGTTACTGAGCAATGCTTTCCCTGCTGTAGCTGGCCTGGGCGTGCCCACGTAAGAAGTGCAACATGAGGCATTAGAAGCATGAGAGATACAGACTTCAAGGGAGGGAGAACCAGCTAAGAAGTGCTCTTCGTTTTCAAAGTACATGGTACCAATATAAGCCATTTCATAAACACCATCCTATGGGCCCCCCTCAGAGCCTTGCCAGAGGAGGCAGCTCTAGACTCCATCCCAGGCTGTGAATGAGACTCACAGGTCAGTAGTGGCTTTCTTCGGTGCCCAGAGCCACACCCTTGTACTTTCTTTAATGCCTCTTTATGAAGGGCTCTGATGTGAGCTACATTCTCAGGATGAATCTAGTTGAGTTCCTGGAAATAATAGCTGTTTATTTGTGTAATAGCATGTAAAGCCCAACTTAAACAGGTCTTCCTATGAAAAACAACACCACACAAGTGGCAGCCGATCTGATGAAGTTAATATTTGTCATTAACTTGTTTTCTCCCTCTGCCTCTTGTCCTTCCCACTTGTGGCCCACAAATAACCAGAGGGAAATAAAGTGGGATAAAAGGAAAAAGGCATCCTGCAATGGATGAGACAAAAGAACATGGATGAGGATATAGCCCCCAGAAAAGGGCATGACAGCTCAATCCACCATTTGGGAGCTCCCCCACATTCACAAAACGAGAACACTTGAGGCTAAGTTCTCAGCAGATGTGACAAGATCCAGCCACATGATTCTCATTAATGGGCCTGGGAATCCTGCAGTGGAAACCTTAGCCTTGTGCTGAGAATTCTTTCTATTGTTTTATATCCCCCTAAGCCATAAATGGTTGTTATGTAAATGTCATGTTGCTTAATTCCCAATGTACCTTTAGTCCCTCTAATCCTCTGTTAGACACATACATATACAGCCAACGTATTTAGATCCTGCTCAGAAATAAAGCACCCTACCAGCGCTGAGGGAGAGATGAGGGTTAATATCTGTATTTACCTCCCCTGTGCTTAAGGAGGTGAAAAAGGCTGGTGGCGTTCAAATGGTTGTGCATGCCGCTGAGTCAGTGGTGGCCTTCCACAGTTTTGTAATGCAGGCCAGTGTTGTTCAGAATTGCCTTTCTAATAAAACCATCATTGAAATGAGCAGAGGGAAAGAAATAAAAACCAGTTCACCAAACTCTTTTAATACAACGTCCCAAAGAAGTGAATATGCCAATGCTAAACAAAGATTATCAAACAAACAAGAAAGACTACAGCCTTGCTGAAAACTATCCTGTTCTTAAATTGAGATTTGGCAGCAAGGAGCTAAATACCGACCACTATTTCTGGGTCTTAGCCCAGCCAAGTGTTTCAGCATTCAACACAGTCCTCCCTTGACTTCTCCAGGTATGCAGAAGGGCATTGCTGCAAAGAGGCAAAGACACACATCCTGGAAGTGTCAGCTGAGATGACCCGAGAAACCAGACACCTGTTGACGGACGGGGATAATGAGCCCTTCAGGTAGAGAGTCCTCCACTGTCTTTACAGAATTTACATTAAATCTTAGATTGCTGGAAGTGATGGAGTTGGGGAATGATATGTAAAATCTGCCCTATCTCCTGCAAAGATATAAAACAATAACTCACAGATGGTAAGCCTAACATGATCTGGTCTCTTATTATAGAATGTCTGAGTTAAATCATGTAGTTCCAATGTTCATTTCCCAGATGGGAAATAGAATCCCAGAGGTGATGAGCAACCTACTTGAAGTGGTACACCATTAGGGACAGAGTCAGGAATACAACCATGGTCTCTTTGCTCATGCTCCAGTGTTCTTTCCAATAACCTGGACACCAGAAATTTTTTTAATGCCAAAATATTTACCCATAATTGATCCATCTAATTATCAAGTTTGAATGTAAAGCTTCTTTGGTACAGCCACAATTTTATTTATTTGTTTGTATATTTATTTTTAATCATTAAACTTATGCATTTTATTTTAGTCCTTTTGGATTTCTTTTTCTCCTTGGCTTTTTCTTTTAATAACATATTTTTAGATCTTACAAAATGAAGATATTGTGCATAAATTTTGTGTAATAAATATGTTTTCATTTGTTGAAAAGTAGTTTATTTATTTATTTTTATTTTTTATTTTTTAATTTTTTTTTTGAGACAGAGTCTGGCTCTGTCACCAGGCTGGAGTGTAGTGGCATGATCTTGGCTCACTGCTACCTCCAACTCCATGGTTCAAGCGATTCTCCTGCCTCAGCCTCCCGAGTAGCTGGGATTACAGGCACCCACCACCACACCTGGCTAATTTTTTAAATTTTATTTTTAGTAGAGATGAGGTTTCACCATCTTGGCCAGGCTGGTCTTGAATTCCTGACTTCGTGATCCACCCGCCTCAACCTCCCAAAGTGCTGAGATTACAGGTGTGAGCCACCACGCCCGGCCTATTTTTTTTTTTTTTTTCTTTTGAGACAGAGTCTCACTCTGTTGCCCAGGCTGGAGTATAATGGTGTGATCTCGGCTCACTGCAACCTCCGCCTCCAGGGCTCAAGCGATTCTCCCACCTCAGCCTCCTGAGTAGCTGAAAATACAGGGGCCCACCATCATGCCCAGCTAATTTTTTTTTTTATTATTTTTAGTAGAGACGGGGTTTTACCAGGTTGGCTGGGCTGGTCTCGAACTCCTGACCTCAGGTAATCCACCTGCCTTGGCCTCCCAAAATGCTAGGATTATAGGGGTGAGCTACTGTGACCAGTCAATAATAAGCATTCTAACATGTGTAAGATGAAACGTCATTGTGGTTTTAACGGGCCTTTTCCTGCTGATTGGTAATATTAGCATTTTTTTCATACACCTGTTGGCCAGTTATGTGCCTTCTTTTGGGAAATGTCTGTTTAAGTCCTTTTACCATTTTTTGAATTGGGTTATTTGTTTTTCTTGCCACCATCTTGTGTGAATTCTTTATATAGTGTGGATATTAACCCTTTATCAGATGTATGTTTTGCAAATATTTTCTCCCATTGTCTCTTCATTCTGCTGATTGTTTTCTTTGCCATGTAGAAGCTTTTTAGTTTTGTTTTTCTTTTAACTTTTATTTTAGGTTTGGGGTACATGTTAAGTTTGTTACACAGGTAACAAACTCATGGCATGAGGATTTGTTGTACAGATTATTCCATAACTCAGGTATTAAGTCTAGTACCCAATAATTACCTTTGCTGCTCCTCTCCCCTCCTCCAAACTTCCACTCTCAAGTAGACCCCAGTGTCGGTTTCCTTCTTTGTGTTCATGTGTTCTCATCATGTAGCTCCCACTTAGAAGTGAGAATATGTAGTGTTCAGTTTTCTTTTTCTGCATTAGTTTGCTAAAGTGAATAGCTTCCAGCTCCTTCCATATTCTTGCAAAAGATGTGATCTCATTCTTTTTCATGGCTGCATAGTATTCCAAGGTGTGTATATACCATATTTCCTTTATCCCATCTGTCACTGATGGGCATTTAGGTTGATTTTTAACATCTTTGCTGTTATAAATAGAGCAGCAATAAACATTCACATGCATGTGTCTTTATGCTAGAGTGATTTATAGTCCTCTGGGTGTATACCCAGTCATGGGATTGCTGGGTTGAATGGTAGTTCTGCTTTTAGTTCTTTGAGGAATCACTACACTGCTTTCCACAATGGTTAAACTAATTTATTCTCCCACCAATAGTGTATAAGTGTTCCATTTTCTCTTCAACCTTGCCAGCATCTGTTACTTTTTGAGTTTTTAATAATAGCCATTCTGATTGGTATGAGATGGTATCTCATTGCAGTTTTGATTTATTCCTGTAATGATCAATGATGTTGAGCTCTTTTCATATGCTTATTGGCCACATGTATGTCTTCTTTTGAAAAGTGTTCATGTCTTTTGCTTACTTTCTAATGGGGTTGTTTGTTATTCACTTATAAATTTGTTTAAGTTTCTTATGGATGCTGGATATTAGACTTTGGTCAGATGCATAGTTTGAAAATATCTCCTCCCATTCTGTGAGTTGTCTGTTTACTCTGTTGATGGTTAATTTTGCTGTGCAGAAGCTCTTAAATTTAATTGAATGCCACTTGTCAATTTTTTCTTTTGTCATGATTGCTCTTGATGTCTTTGTCATGAAATTTTTGCCCATTTCTACATCCAGGATGGTATTGCTTAGGTTGTCTTCCAGTGTTTTTATAGTTTAGGTTTTACATTTAAGTTTTTAATCCATCTTGAGTTAATTTTTTGTTTATGGTGTGAGGAAGGGTTCCAACTTCAATCTTCTGCATATGACTAGCCAGTTATCCCCGTACCATTTATTGAATAGGGAGTGGTTTCCCCATTGCATGTTTTAGTCAGTTTTGTTGAAGATCAGATGGTCTTAGGTGTGTGGCCTTATTTTTGTGTTCTCTACTCTTTTCCATTGGTCTAGGTGCCTGTTTTTGTACCAGTACCATGCTGTTTTGGTTACTGTAGCCCTGTAGTGTAGTTTGAAGTTGGGTAATGTGATATTTCCAGCTTTGTTCTTTTTGCTTAGGATTGCCTTGGCTATGTGTTTGGGGTTTTGTTTGTTTGTTTGTTTCATATGAATTTTAAAATAGTTTCTTTCTAGTTCTGTGAAGAATGTCATTGGTAGTTGGATAGGAATAGCTTTGAACCTGTATGTTGCTTTGGGAAGTGTGGCCATTTTAATGATATCAATTCTTCCGATTCATGAGCATGGGATGTTTTTCCATTTGTTTGTGTATAAATTGTGTATAAATAAATAGTTAAAACTAATTTACTTAAAATAGTTTAAAACTGATATTCACTTGTCTATGTAAACAAATATACTGTAAACTATTAAACACAGACAAGTGAACATCAGAGAAGTTTGGAAACTTGTCCCAGTTACCCTGACTCTAACTGGGATTCCATAACTTCAAGTCCAGTGAAGGGTTGGTCACTTTAAAAAATTGTTTAGAAGTGGCAAGTAGAGTGTAAAATTGTAAAGTAGGTTTTTTGTTTGTTTGTTTTATATCCCATGTTCTTTGTGTCTCAACTGTGGCTTCAGCCAATTGTCTTTCTGGGGACTGCACCAACACTTTCCCTCTGCTTGAGTTTCTTTCATCACTTTTCATGCTGTGGATTGGCTATCAGTAAATCAGTCCATATCAGGTTGACCAAGCAAGTGGCTACCTCATTGGCTGTCAAGCACTTTCTGGTCTACCTTATCTTTTTAAAAGCCTTTTAAACTTCATGTAGACACACAATCCTGAGGCAGGAGGGAAACATTTTGGATTCAACAATCCAGCACGGTTTGTAAACATTTGCCTTATATAGTCCGTGGTATTATTCCTAGGGTACAGATTGCCCCTTTGTACTATAAAAGGGACACAGAATACCCCTGAGACTTGAATAGCTTTAAGAGTTCATCAGCTTCTCAGTTGTTACTCTTTAAAAAAAAAGGACAGCAAATATTTCTTTAGGATAAATTTGTTCTTTACCCTCTGTTGACTCTGAGAATATGTTTTCCTATTTTCATGTAATTTTCACTCTTCTGATTATCTTCCCCAGTGAGATACATTTTACAATGAAAACCTTTTCTATGACAGTGGAAGGAAAACTGATCCCCTGAATGATACCTGAATATTACGATTACCATCAAAAGGTATGAAAACTTTTTTTGGTGGGGGGAACAAAGCAATCAGCAACTTCTGCTGTTGCTTGGGTAGAGGAGTGTTACAGGATTTTTAAGTTCGAGAGAGACAGAGAAACTCTGGAATTAAAGTGGTGATCATTCCGTACCTTGCACATCATAGTAGTGCTACTGGCTGGTGATTACAGCAGGTGACTATACCTGGAATTGCTTCTGAGTATTAGAAAGAGCTTGGCTCCTTGGGACCAGTGACTCCATCCTGGGTTGTGACCACACAGTTGAGGAGAGACCTAACTGGTCTACAATAAATCAGGCCTCAGACCTTGGCTTCATTAGCCAGCAAAGGCTTTGAGCACTTGAGCTAACCATCCTGGGACAGACTAAAGGGTGATGAGATAGCTGCAATTCAGCCTTTAAGGTTATAGAGGCACAGAGGAATTAATTGTGTCATTCACTGACAGTAGCATTTATCAGCCACTTCTCTCTGCAACGATTTCTTTTACTTGAACTGTGCCTGGTACAATCAGAAATGCAATATTTTTATAGAGTCAGCCCATCCAAATTGGTAGCAATGAAACGATATGATTAAGATAGCTGTTTTTCTTTTTTTAATTTTCTAAAGCATTGGAAGAGGTCTGGGGAAAATTTGATTAGCCTGCTTCTGGCATGTAGCCGCAGTCCTGTGGGTCTAGACTTGGTCTCATATTTTCCTGTGTGCAGCTTTCCAAAGAGCTATGCCTTTACACTGAGTCTTTCTTATGAAACAGTAGGATTTGGGCTACGTTCCAGGTATATGCAAGTATTTATTATTAGTTCTCGTAATCATAATCACTATAAACATTAATGCATTTTAACAATCTGGCAGCCAGTATCTTAAATCCCCAGGAATCTTAGTTAAATCCCAAAGAAAACTTTGTAACAGTTGTTTGGGGGCATTTAGGACAGCATTTACAAGCAGGGAAAGATCAGTTTTCCAATTTTCAAAATAGGCCTGATCAATGGTTCAGAATTGAACTAACGTTTCGGTTCCTTTAGCCTTTGGACTGTTGCATCATGTGAGCACAAAAAGAAGATGGAATTGGGCACATAGAATCCAAATACCTCGTGGCAGGAATTCTGATAAAGTGCCATAACCTGGAAAAGAGGCATGTGATTGCACTAGTGTCAACATGTTTGAGTTTGTTGCAGTCTGCCAAGCTCATAGGCCATTTGAATTTCATGGATTCATAGTATTGGGCCTTCACTAATTTCTTTTCTATCAGGGGTCATTCTCTCTTGGTTCAATCAACTTCCTGTTGACAAAAAAGAAAAAGAAAGAAAAGAAAAGAAACAAGCCTCAAAGGCTCTTGGACCTTAACGGTTCTTACAAAACAAATTATGATGATTTAAGTATGAATGATTCAGAAACATATGGATTGAATTTCCTTTCACATATATATAAATTCATATATTAAGTGGGAAAATGTCTTGGAAACCTGAATTTGGGGTTTATCCAGTCTTGTGTATTTGCATTATAGTTTTAAACACACTGGAATAGAAAGAGTACACTTGAAACCACAAGGCAGGCACAGGCAGTTCCTCCTTCTCAGCTTCCATTACACATGGACATGCTTTATCATAGCAATTAGCTATCGCTTATAATTGTTTGTCAAGCAAGTACTCTGACTTACCATCTTTGAATCTCCAACACACGTTACAGTGCTTGTTATGTATTAGGAGAGTGCAAAAACTTCGTTATATGGATGAATGGATGCATGGGTTAATTAATGAATTAACTGGAGCCCACCTATTCTTCTTGCAACTGGGCCTTTCTGTTTCTGAGCTTATGCTGCAGGTTGGTTCAATCACAATAAGCTGTAGGTGGCCAGAGTCACTGACGCATCAGAGGCCATACCACAAGGGTTTCAAAACTTTCAACAAACCACACTTAGGATTGGATTCTGGGTGGGTGACTTACACTATGTTTTTGGTTGTCAACTGTCTGAGACTTTTTTTTTTCTCAAATGTTTGAGTTTGGTAAACTTAGAACATGTTTTCCCAAGAACATCCCTCCACAATCTAAACCCATGTATATTTCAGGGGAAATTTAATCCATGTGCCCCTCAGTTCATTCACATAGATCATCAACATGCTCTTTAGTAAGAGCTATTGTGAGATTTTTGTGTAAATATTTGTTGTCATCTAACTATAAAGTTGCATTTATCCAGTGATATCTGGAGCAGGCTATGTTGCTTGCCTACTCAATAGACTGCATGTTTTTTCTAGTCAAACCTCAATGCTATCTTGATGTTGGACAGTTCTATATTCCAGGCATCTCCCTCCAAGGCTAGTAGGGGTGGGAGTAAGGTAGTAGAAAGAGTTGGTATTTATTATGTTCCCCAAATACATAAATTCCCTCCCTCTTGCTAGTGATTATTTTGAGCATAGTCGTGTGGTCTCATGATGAATGTGCTCTACTTAACAGACTTCCAGCAACATTTTCTGCACTCTTAAACAGTGACTCAGTACAGGCACTGAACTCTCCTGCCTTTGGACATTGTGAGAACATAGTTTTGAGACCTCTGTAGCCAGCCAAGGACAAGAGAACTGTGGAGAAGCACCCCTTGAATCCTCACATTTCTAAGCTTCTGAATTCACCAGCTCTGGAAACTCCAGACATATTGCTATGTGAAATAAATCCCATATTATTTAAGTCATAAGTAATTGAATATTCGATTACTGTCAGATATATTCCAACTAAATATGACATCTAAATTATGATTTTAGAATTTCTGGACTGGTATGGAAAATGGTAGGACCCACTTGATATAAAATTGTCCACTCAAGGGCAAAACTTGAGTTTTTACTTTTTCTAGTTAACAGCCTAGTGAAATTTATTGGGAATTAAAAATTAATCTTAAATAAATATAAATAGTGGTAAATTATAGGTGTGCATGTTAATCCTTTCCTATTTGCATGTGTTCAATTGCTATTTTTATTTTTTTTCATAAAAAATTGTGAAATAGTTTAACAAAGATGATCAAAATACTTGGCGCTTCCTCCCTACTTTTTCTCAACTTGAACCTGACTACTCTAATTCATAAGCAAGTAACTGGTAAAAAATAAGTTGAACCGTTTTAAGTCTATTAAATTACTTAAAATGATAAAAAATAGTTAATGTAATTTAATTGCTCCTACTTTCTTCTAGCTATTGCCTTTCAACTACTTTTCTAAATGCTCTGATTTTTTCAGGATCTGCTTCGACTTGCTTGCTGACCTCAATTAAGATTCATCTAAAACAGTGGTACAGATTTTAGAAACACAAAAATCAAGTGTACTAAGTTATATTTTTCTTAATTAAATTATCAGCTGCATAAAGACACAAATCTAATTCTATTGTATTCTAGGACATACTAGGCCCAGAGCCTTACAGGATAGTGATCAATACAGATATAGGGTGGCTGGTTTTTATATGTAAAATTCTAGACGATAAGAGACAGAAGGACCAATAGAGATCAACTCAACCAGTGGTTTTTAAAATGTGCCTCTGAGTGTTTTGGGCCATAGCTCTCTTTTAATTCATAGATGAGTTGGCAATTATATTTGTAATGCAAAGTTCTCACAAGGAAGACCGCAAGGGAATAACACCACATCAAACAAATGACACCATGGGTAGTAAAGCAACACGTATCAGAAGAATTTGGGATTCCTTTCAAATCATAAAGCAGCCCTTGAAAAGCAGGATTTGGTGAGGAGGCAAAAGGGAGTAGGGAACGTCAGGCAGGATGGAACGGCATGAGGAAAGCCGCTTGTGCAAAAGCAGTCTAGGGCAGGAACAGAGACTTGCACCACTACAGGAATGAGATGATGTTAGGAAAACGTAGAGGTTAGAGGATCAGGCATGGCTAGATTGTGAAGGCAGGTTAATCTTAAGGGGGAGCTACAAAACACAGCAATTATAATGTGCATGTGCATCCCCTGGAGATCTGGTGAAGATGCAGATTCTGATTGAGTGGTTCTGGGTGGGGCCAAGAGGCTGTATTTTTCTACACTCTCAGGTTTAGGTCTAATCGGTCGAAGGTCTAATTGCCGAAGAATTTGGTCAGGGGTCAGGAATCCTCTTAAATTAATAAATGGAAAGGGAGGCAAAAAATTGAGATGACGAGAGAATGAAAACCTCAGTATTACAAAAGAAAAAAAAGATAATGGTTTGTTTTCTTAAATTAGCAGCTTGTGTTCCTGGAGTGAATTTCATTTCATGGTATGTAGCGAAAGCCATATAGGCCAGCGTTTGAGTCTCTCGTTTTTCTTATTTGCTGATTGTGGCTAATAATCGTACCATTGTTTGCCTGTTTTTTGGGATGATTATGTAGATTTATATAAAGTGTGTAGCACAATGCCTGGAGCCCATTGGGTACCCAGCAAATAACACTGTTATTGTTTTAATTGGGATTCTTGTTATTTATTAATCCTACGAATCACATGAAAAGAATTTCTAAATATCTCCAGAGAACATAAGTATCTGCAATCTCCAAGATACCTTCATTTTCTGTAGAAAGCAGATTCAACTCTGCGGATCCACTTGGGGAAAGCATTAAGTGATGATTTCAAACAGGATTTCATTGTGACCAGAAGAATCTAATTACTTCCACGTGTAGCTCTGATGAGGTTAAAATAAAACATTAATGCATCTAAACCGCTTGCTAATGGTCAAGGGTGCCATGCACAATTCCCACTAGTAAATATATGGCATAAAACTTGTAAGTGTTGAAGCCTGACGTTAGTCATGAAGGTTCCTCTGCTCACCAGGGACGTCAATGTGCTTTCACTGTCATTTTAAGAAATTATTGTTTCATTTTCTTTCTTTCTTTGAAAGTATTCTTCTCCTCCTACCCAAGCCCATGCCCATCTCCCTCCCCTCACGCAGTCCGCACTCCCCAACTCCATGGGCACACACTCAATGACTTGTACAGTGAACCCCTAGGAGAATCACAACCATTATCATTGCAATAACTTTATTTCACAAATGAGAAAGTTAAGGAATTCAGGTTTAAAATGCTCACCCAACTCACACAAAGGATTCTTCATGTCCTTGAATTTCCAAGATAAGAAATATGCGGAATGCTATGAAGAAAGGAAATAACACCATCTTTTAGAATTTGTCTTGGAAAAAATGGGTTTTCTCGAAGTATACTGTTAGCCACGTGATCAAGCAGAGGTTTTTCTGGTGTATGTTTTTGGTCATACACCAACAAGGTAGGCAGTAAGAGCAGTGGTTAAGAGTATGAATTCCAGTTGAGGCTTCCTGGTTTCACATCCAGCTATTATTGTTTTACTTGTTGCTGTTATTGCTAGGTAGCAATATAACCCAGGACAAGTTATTTGATCACTGGGCCTCAGATTCTCTCTTCTTTAAAATGGGATTGATAATAATGCCCACACTTCACAGGGTTGCAGATCCGTTTAAATTGATTGGTAGACAGGGAGTGCTTGGAGTCAGACCTGCCACATCACGGTGTTTCTTTCTGAATCTAGACATTTCTTTGGTTTGAGCAACTTGAACATACTTTTTCATTGCGGTCTGGCTATTCTAACAGTTCCAGTGACTCTTGTTCATTTTGTTTCAATATGTGGTTGTAATAACAACGATGACTGCATGATAGATGTCCATGGAACATTCTTCCAATGACCAGAAAATCAAAATGCAACAGTAATGTAAATAATAGGCCAACTTTTTATTGGGAAATATTTGGCAGATGCTAGACTTTTTAAAGGAAAGTATTATATTCAAGGAAAATGGTTTGAAGTGAAAATGTTTTTAGATACTGTCAACAAAACCGACTTGTATAATCCCACTTGCTTGTTTCATTATATTCCTGTTGTTAGACCCACATCAAAAGCTAGATCGGATCTAGATTTTCTTTTAAAAGTGTTTCCCCGAGTCTGCTTTCTATTATCCCCAGCAAAATCTGTTTCAATATTTGAAACTCATGAAAACAGTGAAAAGAAAAATGTCAGCAGAATCCCCGCTACCTAAAAGTGCTCAAGGAGTTGGTGGCAAATCCTTGCTGATAAAATTGCACAGGTACCATTCTTCTCTGGTTTGCATTTTTAACCACCTGAGATGTGTCTTGCAGTTTGCTTTGAAGCCAGTCCTGGTCTGGGTAAATTCCCACGAAGGGAGATTTCCAAAGCTGAGTTCTCTTGCAGCTACTGCTCCCCACTCATGATCCCAGCCATGTTGTGGTAGGTGGAAAAGGCAAGAAATTGAGTGGATTACTATGAAAGCTGGCCATCAAAAGGCTGCGTGATTATTCACAAATACTTTCTTCCTCATAAGTTTCTACCATCTGGCATTCAGCACAGTAGAATGAAAACACTTTTACCATGTTTCTAGAGCAAAAATTGAATAATTAGAAAAGAAAAACTCCCTCCGCCATCCCAAGACCAGCAGAAAATCTTCTAAATGGATAATATTCATGCAGTGTCCTATGCTTTGCTTTGATCAGAGCAGTTTCTGATACTAGCTCTAAAACAGGATTCTTAATGTTGTTCAATAATGTCTGAAGAGTTTGTAAA
This sequence comes from Ateles fusciceps, assembly GCA_036589455.1. Taxonomy (NCBI): domain Eukaryota; kingdom Metazoa; phylum Chordata; class Mammalia; order Primates; family Atelidae; genus Ateles; species Ateles fusciceps. The sequence goes on along the minus strand of JAZHEH010003329.1, from coordinate 8,449,714 downwards.
GAGATAAGTGAAAAAGCTTGTAAGCATTTAGTTTCTTCTCAAACGCAAAAGAACCCAGGGCTGGGGATTGATCTTGCAAAGTCCTACCTTTTAATTCAAGTAAGACCTAGCACATGGAAATCTAGCAGGCTGGGGAGAAAACATGAAGGCAGGAATTTCTGTGGCTTCTCTAAAAGACAAGCATCAAATGTTTCTCAGGGAAGGAGACCATTTTCACACTTTCCCTAATCACTAAATTTTTCTGCCTTGATGGTAAGGCAAGAACAGGATGCCGTGAGCCCCACTACATAATGTCTGAGTCTTCTACTTTCCAGGTTGAAATTTCCCCATCCTCTTTATTCATGGCTGCTTGAAAAGACACACCTTATTTATTCACTCATTGGGTCTGGGCTAAACAAATATGGTCCTTACCTCATGATGCTTTTAATCTATTAGGAAAACAGATCATCACAAAATACATAAAAATGTTACTTAGTCATAATTGTGATAAAAACTGCAAAAAGGAAGTATAGCATAATACAAAAATTTTAATCATATGATTTAACTTAGGAGATGTAAGGAGGAGTATTGAAGAAAACACTTACTCCTGCCTTCCTTCTCCTGCACTGTTACTTATAAAATTTTCTGTAACACACTCATCTCCTATAGATACCCTATAGGAGTGCCATAGAAATACTTCTTATAAATACATATTATCAGTGTCTAGATTATAAAATAGGAAGTTTATTCAACAAATATTCATTTGACAAATATTTTTTTAATATTTCCTATTTGCCAGGGACTCTTCTAGGTACTCAGAATAAAACAATAACCAAAATAGACAAAATTTTTAAAAACCCGCAAACAAACCCTGACTTCCATGGAGCATACATTCAGGTAGGGAAGAAAGAAAATGAACAAGATAAAGAAATGCAACGTAAAGTATGTTAGAAGGCAGCACAAGCCAAGGAAAAAAATAAAGCAAAAAAGACGACCAGTAAGCTAGGGCCTGCGTTGGGAGGGACAGGTGCTGCAACTTCGGGTGAGATGGCCAAAGGTAGCTTCACTGAGTACGTGACATTTAAATAAAAACCCCAAGTTGGGAGAAGGAGCCTCATTTGTATCTGGGATTGGGGCACAATATGAAGCTAGAGATTTGGCCAAGGCCAGATTAGAGAGGAGCTGCTGGATCATGTTCGGAGTTTTAACTCTATTGGGAAGGATAATCAGACTTACATTTAAAAAAAAATTGTTGAGGTCTCACTCTGTCACCCAAGCTAGAGTGCACTAGTGCACTCTTGCTTCACTGCAGCCTCAAACTCCTGGGCTCCAGCCATCTTCCCACCTCAGCTTTCCAGACAGTTGGGACTACTGGTGCATACCATTACACCCAGCTGATTTTTTTTTTTTTTTTTTTGTAGAGTTGGAGTCCTGCTTCCCAGACTGGTCTCGAACTCCTGACCTTAAGTGATCCTCCCTTCTCGACTTCTCAACAGACTTATGTTTTAAAACAACTGCTTCCTAGCTATTGTGCAGTAAATGAATGGGGTGGTAACAGAAGAATATTGAGAGAGATCAATAGAGAAAGCTGTAGAAATATTAATAGACAAGATAAGGTAGTACAGTAGACTAGATATTTGCATGCTCCCAAAATTTATGTGTTAAAATGTGGTGGCATTAAGAAGTGGAGCCTTTGGAAGGTGAATAGGCCATGAGGTGGAGTCCTCTTGAATGGCATTAGTGTCCTTATAAAAGAGACCCGGCAAGCTCTCTAGCTCTCCTTCTGCCATGTAGGGATACAATGAGAAGCTGGTAGTCTGCAATCAAGAAGAAAGTTCTCACAAAACCTGGCCATAACACACCCTGAGCTCAGACTTCCAGCCTCCAGAATAATAAAAAATAAATTTCTGTTGTTCATACACCATCCAGTCTATGGTACTTTGTTATAGCAGCTGAAACTGACTAGGATAGGTAGTAACTTGGGTTAGGGTTGGAGTTGTAGATACGAGTAGACAAGAATGAGTTTGAGATGTTTTAGAGAGAGAATTCACAGGATGTGGCAGCTGTGTGGATATAGGAGATGATGGGCAGAGCACATGTGTTTCTTGTGCTTGGGCCAACCAACTGCCAAGATGGCTCTGCTTGGCCTTCATCTCTTTCCTCCTGGTGTGGTGCTTACAGCTGACCCATGTATTATTATACTTTAGCTAAAAGTTATTGCAAGTGGTTTTCAGCCAGGTACATACTCCACAGGGAGATGTCAGCAAGTCTAACCGGGCTGTAATGGAAAGGTTTATAAGCATGACTTTAGAAAGGTTAAGTGCAAAGAGAGTCTCTGTAAGGGCTAGAGCCCTCACTGGTCACGAGATGCTCACAGCATGCAAGGCAGTAATGATCTAGAATCTCTGGCTCGGTTGGACAAGGCAAGAGGCACAAATGTGCGTGTGGAGGAGACTGTCAATAGTTTACTGGAATGAGAAGGGCTTATCTTTCCCCCTGCTATGACTGGAGCTGTTAATGTACAGGTCTCTTCCCAAGGTTTAAGTATGTGCTAGTAAGCCTCACAAAAAGAAAAAGGGAAGGTTTAATTTGAGCCACTTGGTTTGGATAAAAAAACTCTTTACTGTTAGGAGTCCAAAGAACTGTTATAGCTCACATGTCCTGGGATGGAATATTGTCAGAAAGGCCATTTCTGTTGGGAGAGTGGCAATTTTAGTAAAGCTTAAAGCTTTGGGTATTAAATTCAGCTGGTATGGCTCATTCAATCCTGAGGGGGGATGTCATACAAGATCCTGGGCATCCCACATGGGGCCTGTGGGTCCACTGGGTGCCCACTGACAGAATCTAGTAAGGAAGTAGATTGTCTTGTTCAACTGGGCGAGGTTGGTTAGGACTGACCACTGCCCTGATGCGGTGTTGAGGGCCTTTGCTGGCAGGTTTGATCATGCAGCTGAAATTGAAGACAGAGATTAGTCATTACATGATATGTGCCACTTAACATTAACTCCACTAAAATCAAGAGAATAGGGTGAATAAATTGTGATATGTTCGTAAGAGGGGAATTCAAGACTACCATTAAGAATAAGTCTAAAGAGAAAAAGCCTGTGGAGAGAAATCTATGGTATTGGCCCATTCAAATAAAAACTCTCTCTCTCTCTCTCTCTCTCTCCTCACAGACACACACACACACACACACACACACACACACACACACACACACACACACACACTTAGAGTAGAGATAGATACAGAGATGGGCAGAGAGAGAGAGAGAGAGAGAAAATGACTGAAAGATATATATGTTAAAGTAGTCATTCCTGTTTTGAAAGATTCAGGTGAATTTTCTTCCTTTTAATAATCTATATTTTCTGAAGGTGTATTGCCTTATGACAAGAAATGAGTGTAATTGGGCCATTATAGATGATAACTACAAAAGTAAAAAAGAAATATGCACACATGCCTCAATCTATTTAATATTCAGACCCCATCATGAACCCCCTTAACTCATTCTTTTTGTTCATAAAACATTGCCATGACCCGTTCATCACTGTTTTCTGTTCATGTGGTCCACCACTGAAAAGCTTCAACATCTCTCCCTCAGAAAAGGAATCTATAGCTCCCTCAGCGTCAGTCTTCCTAGTGCCTTGCCCAGAAGTTATTATTTTTTCATCTGAAACTATGGAGAAAAGTTTGCTGAGATCATAAAACCCTAAAAATAGAGAATACCACCTCAGGCTGGTGAATCTCTGAAGCGTGAGAATGAACTCAGGCAGATATGTTCCAGCTTCACCTAAGTGAGTCCTGCCACAGAGGATATTTCTCTTCTCTCTGTAGGAATCAGCTGTCTGGGGAAACTGAGGTCCTTACACTGAACAGGGACAGGGAAGGCAGGGCAGGTTCAACATTTGGAGGGATGAACTGGCAAAATCCCACTTAGACTCCTCTAACCCTGAAATGTATTTGCATCCAGAATATAACTCACAAGACCATGAAATCAGAGAAGGGATCATAAAAATGATCTAGCCAAACCTCTTCATTTTAAACCTGAAACAATATAAACTCTATGAGGTTACTTCCCCAGGGTCTCATTATTGTCAGTGGCAGCAACAGCAGAGTCACAAAGTGTTATATATTATCTATTTTAAGATGGATTGGACTATATGTACATGGAGTGTAAGTAGTTCCTATAGCCAACAATCTTATAAAGGCAGCAGTCAAGGGAATGAAAGCTCCCAAAGTTCATAAACAAGTAGAGGATGACTTAAACATGATTTAAAAGAGAAAAAAGATCAAGATGAGTCAGAGACTAACCCTCTGGCTACTCATGATGGGAAACTCTTTGCTTCCCTTGGAAAGAAGATTGGTGGCCACATCAGATACTCAATATTCATCGTAATTATCTGAAGTTATATATATGTGTCAGTTACTAGTTTACATGCATAATCCATTGTTTATCATGATTTCCTTTTTTTTCTGATCACCTAATTCATAATTATCTGGCATAGGTGAGAATATCATTGATTCCTGGAACCTACCCAGAACCTATGCGTTAGAATTTTTAGGGGTTGTTCTTGAGTGTCTGGAATTTATACCAGCTCCCTAGGTGGTTCTTTTGAGAGAGAACTTGAGAACCACTGATATAATCCACATATTGTGCTTTGATTCTTCTTATTTTACTCATTTGTATTAAAATATATTGAATCAATTTCCCTGAAATTAAAAGAAGATGACTCAGGGATTATTTGAACACTTGTATAGCAACTCTTCACTTCATCACCATATTTATTCCTGGCTAGGAGCTATCACTGAATTGAATCTTCTAGGTCTATGCTGTACCTCTGTTTTCCAGCCAAGGCCATTGCTAGGGGCCACATTGTCATATTGTCCTATCTGTTAAATGACTTAGATTTCTCTATTAACTTCAAAATTTTGTATCTTTTCCCACAGCTAGGAAAGTTCCAAGGCTTCTGCCACGTCTTCACCTCCATTCCCTTCTTTTCATCTCACTGTCCTCCAAATAATTCAGATCTTTAATCTTCCCACCTAATAGTCTTGTCATCAGGGTACCTGTCTCCATCTTTTTTCCAATTATGACATTTGCCAGGTTAGTCTTCCAACGGGGCTGCTCCAATCATGTTTGTCCCTTTATCATAAGTTTCAATAGCTCAGCCCTGTAAAAGCAGCCAAATGAATCTCTAAAATCATTGACCTGGCTTTCAGAGCCCTCTTTCATGTGACCCTAACCTAAATTTCCAGCCTTTTTAAACTTTCCTACCTGTATCCTGCCTTGGCCTGGCCTGTCTATATGCCTTTGCATATACTATCGGAATAACAATAACTTCTGTCTTTATTTCTACTGTTTGAAATCTTAGCCATCACTTTTGATCCCTCTTTCAAAACATACCTCATCTCTAAGGCCTTAATTAGTTCCTCTGATTTAACATTCTGCGACCTTCTGTAAAGCCTCTGCTTTGTGTACCTCTCTTAACAGACTTTCACATTTATTCTTTTAAAAGTTATTTGTAGAATTGTCTCATCACCTGTAACAACTGAATCAGCATGTTTGCTGATTTCCTGAATAAATCATTTTTAAAAGTTGTGTTTCAAGAAACTTCTCAAATATGGGATAAAATTTTCTTCCTCCAATCACATGAAGAGGTTCAATTGACAATACATAACACACACTCAAACATCAGGGCACACTTCATAAAATGGCTTGGTTTTTAAAAGGTATTTATCACACATTTTACAAACCTTGAGATACCTGTAATCTTGAGAGTCAAGCAGTAGCATTCTGCAGAACTCTACTAAGGAACTGACTTTCATTCTCTCTAAGACCTATTTTGGACACATATCCAGATGGGTTGCTAACTCATTCTACTATAAGCCCTAATATTCAACATCCAGAAGAGCAGAAAGCCCTGTTGGATCCAACCTAGTAGACTTGGAGGTCTCAGGGCTTCTCCACAATGCATAACTGGGCCACCTTCTGAGAATCTGGCTGACTTTCACCCAGCATTACATCAGTGGAGCCTGTTTATTTTGTTGGGTTTCTCCCTTCTTTTTCTTTTTTACACTTATTTTTTTCACATGACATTGACAAATCTCATTTATTTTCTCTCTAGAGGCCTCCTTCAAGATGATCTTTACAAAGGCAGAGATTACCTGTTATTGAGGTTCAGATTCACTTCATTTTGGAGCAGTGTTGGGATCTATTTTTTTTTAATAAATATTTTGCAAACAAAATCTCTGAAATTGAATATTGATATGAATATTAACTGAAATAATTTATGTAAAGTGTTGTGCCTAATAAAAGGTAAACAATAACAAAATCTAAAAATCAGACAGCACTGGGCCTCATGTAACCCTCCTATTCCTTCTCTTTCCAGTGGCTTAAATTAAATCAAAAGCCATCCATGTGATTCCTTTGGTTTCATATCCTAGGGATGGTGATGACTTTAGAGTCATATATTCACTGGCAGTCTCTCAGCTGGTGGGGCAACATGGCAGTTCTGTAGGTGAGCATATTAATAGGACACAGCTGCGAACAACAAATTATTACTACATAGAGTTTATACTGTGCTGAAAACACAGGATCTGGGTAGACAGAGATGAATACCATTAGATAATATGTTAGGAAGAAATTGCCTAAGAAAGATGAAGAGTTTATATTTCACTATTGTTAGACATGCCATTGGATAAAGTTTTTAAGAAACATGTATTCATTTCCAAGAAGTAAATCCTAAAAGTACTCATGTCAAGTATGCTGGTTCTTCTGTGTGCAGTTTTGATTTTAAATATAAGAAAATATGGTTTTCCCTCAAAAACTCTTCTTTCTATATGAGCTTAGAAAATTAGGCAGTTGCTGCCAGAAGGATTTTGAATATCCATCCCCAAGGATTTTCATGGGAAGGTATTCAGAATTCAAATTTGAATGCTTATATATTAATCAAAACATATAGGCAGTATATGCATTTCTTCGATGACCTTGCAATAGAATGTTAACAGCAAAATTCTTTCTTTTAAATCAAGTGACATAGAAGGACATTAAATCTCATAAGTGCAATTACCTCCAGAGATAGCCACACTATATTCTAGAAAAAAAAATATAGATTGCACACAAACATATACAAAAGAAGAATCCCAAATTCCCTGGTGTTGTATTTGGCCTCATAACATAATAGTCAACTGAATTAGCTGTGAATTATTCAGCTGGCTGAGTCTCCCTTTGTGGCAATGATAGCATCTTTATCTGACCTAAAATAGCGTGACATGTTGGACAAGTGCGTGAACTCTGAATCTAACATCTCCATGCAATTCCTAGCCTTGACCTTCACTACTGGTAGGAGCCCAGCAAGTTACTTAATGTTTCTTTCCTTCCTTTCCCTTGTCTATAAAGTAAGAATGATGATGATGATATCTACCTCAAAAGATGCTATTTAATAAATGTGAAGACGGAATAATTATTAATGATAAATAACCCATTGAGACATTTCTAGAAAAGTCTCTTAAAGGAGGCAAAATGGAGGAACTAATTATTAAAGGAGAAATAGTTAATGAAGGAGGTGATCTAGGAGACAGAACTGCAAGTTTCAAAGCAGCAGCACTTGGGTAAACGGCTGGAAACAGGGTATAAGTTGGAGAGTACGGACAGAGAGGAGATTGCTTCAGCAAGATCTTAAAGGCCCTTGTCAATCATATTAAGGACCTTTCATAGTCTTCTGAAGACAGTGGAGTCACTGAGTGCTCTGAACAGAATGAGGACACACCATCCCGATAGCTGGTGGCATTTATTATTCATGAACCTCAAGTGAAGCCCTAACTCTCCCCCTAACATGCTCTAGAGTCCACTTACTCTTCCACTTGCTAGATCAGTATTTTGTATTTTCTCCCCTTCTCAAACTTCCCAAGCCTCCTCCTCTATTGTCACTCTTTACTGGTAACCTTGCTTTCCACTCCAATGGGAAAGGAGAGGCAATGGCGAGGGAAATTCCACAAGCTCCCCCTCTGCACCTGCCCACCTACTCTTTTTGAGACTTTGTTCTCCAGTTCCCTGTTTTCCCCGGGTGAACTGTCCATTCTCCTGGATTATACCTACCTTCCATAAGCGCACTAGATGCTTCCCTCTCTCACTCAGAGATTTTTCTTCAGCCTTACTCTCCTGTTTCTCCTCCATCAGCGATCTTCCCCTCTCCACCAGACTATTCTAGAGCATACAAAAGGCTGTCATTTACCTACATCTTCAAGAAAATGCTGTCTTGACCTCACTTCATGCTCCATCTGATGCCCTCTATCTCTCCTTCCTTTCACAGGTAAACTCCTTGAAGAGCTGTCCCTTGCTGTCTCCAATTTCTCTCCTATTCTTTTGCAAACCTGGTCAATCAAGCTGTCACTGTAACCACTCTTCCGAAACGTCTCTTATCGGGGTAGCCAAGGACTTCCACTTTCTTAAGTCCAATCAGTAGTCCTCTATCATCCTAAAAGCAGCATTTGACACAGTTGATGACTCTCGTCTTCTTGAAACTCCATCTTTGCTTGGCTTCCAGAACATAGTATTCGCCTGGTTCTCCTCATCCCTTCCTGGCTAATTCCTCTGAGGCTTGTTTGTCAGTTTCTCATCTTCCCGACACCTTCATGTTGGAGTGCCCAGGGACAATCCTGTGCTTTCTCTTCTCTCTGTATATCCACACTATTGGCAATCTCACCCATGTGCCAATTACTCCAAAAGGTATGTCTTCAGCTGAGACTTCTCTCCTGAATTCCAGACTCATCTAAGCAACTGCCTAGTTAACATCATCTTAGGTTATTTAACCACATTTCAAATTCAGTATGCCCCAAAGTGAACTCTGATACTCTTTCAAACTTATTTTTTCCCTTGGCCTAGCCATCTCAATAAAGACAACTCCATTCTCCACTTACCTAGCCCAAAATGTTTAGCCAGAGTTGATTCCCCTATACTTTTATACCCTACATCAAAAACATCAACATGTCTCTTTCATTCTTTTAAAAATGTCCCAGAACCTGACCTCTTGATATTCTGTCATTCCTCACACTTGTTTTGCTTTTGTTTGCTTAATTTTTCTGCTAAGCACTCATATCTTTTTTTTTTCTTTTGAGATGGCATCTCTCTGTCGCCCAGGCTGGAGGAGTGCAAAGGCGAGATCTCGGCTCACTGCAACCACCGCCTCGAGGGTTCAAGCAATTCTTCTGCCTCAGCCTCCCAAGTAGCTGGTACTACAGGTGCCTGCCACCATGCCCAGCTAATTTTTGTATTTTTAGAAGAGATGGGGTTTCACCATGTTTGCCAGGCTGGTCTTGAACTCCTGATCTCAAATGATCCACCCACCTTAGCATCCCAAAGTGCTGGGATTACGGGCGTGAGCCACCACCCTCAGCCAATTATATAGAAATTATATTACATAGAAAATATAACATAATTATTTTGTTTGCTGACTTACCCCCATCCTGGAGTCCCAATTTTGTTTGCCATCTCCTCATAACAGAGGGTGCTGTTTGCTTCCTTTATTACCTTTTGTTACTCCAGTGGCCTGTGTCTACCAAGGGCCACTTTGTATAATGTACATTCATTAGATGCTTGCTAAATGACCATGCAGTAAATGCGTGCATTCTATTTTTTTTTTTTATGCTCTGCCCGGTGATACCAAGAAGTGCATTGACCTTTATTTGTGGCTTCAATACGCAAGCTAGTGAATTTAGGAAAAAGTCAGTTTCTCTTATGTTCTTTTTCTGGCTTATAGCTGGTAATTTGGTTTCCATTATTTTATGAGTCAGGTTTAGATGACTTTGCTCTAAATTCATTTCTTTCCATTTGCCCACACTGAAGAATATCTAACCCTTTTCTTACCACCCACATAGCTTTTTCGTGTGGCCCTTGTTGGCTTGGCTCAATGCATGATCTTAATGTCATTTTCAGAACCAGAAATTCCATTTTGTGTTCCATCATCAAGATCTTGTACTAAAAGATAATAATTTTAGCTCTGAAAAACTCACCCACTTACACTATAATGCTTGAAAAATTTTGTATTATTTCTTAACATTTCTTTTCTCCAAATAAGAGAGTTCTCTCTATATAATAAAACATGTCTCTTTATACTTCTAAAGTTTCAAATGTACAAGTCCTTTGTCTATCTTAGTCTCAGGTTTTGGTGTTCTGTATGTTTTGTTTCTATTACAAATAAGACTTCCATACTACCAATTACATTACTCATTGGTCCAGGAATTGGAGAGAAACCTACAGACTCACCAGCAGCCTATGAGGAGAGTCACTGAGTCAGCAGAGCGGCTTTGGAACCACTATACCGCGGTTGGAGCTATTGAGCAAATGGCCATCATGGTGAGAACTGGCTATATTTCAAAGTACCTAAAAGACAAAAAAGACCAAAGAACCCATGAGGCAATATAACTGGCCCTTTCATTTGCTTATTGTATCCAAGCTAATGTTTGGTTGGTTTGCTTTTCACATTATTCTATTAGATTTTCTGCAACCATACTATCTGGGAGTATTAATATGTCTTCTTCTTTCTAGTGTGCATAATTTTATTTGGTTTTTGTCAAGTGAAAGTGGGATGAGTGAGCATCTTTTTTTTCCCTTGAATTTAACGGTAGCATCTTAAATATTTCATTACGAATTTTTACATTGGATATGGGTTTGAGAGATATAGTCTTTATTACATTATAGATGTATTCATATAGACCTATTTGACAATTTTTAAAAGATTAATGTTAAATTTAACTGAATGCCTTTTCAGTATCAATTAATATAATCATAGGATTTTTTTCTCTTAACTGAGAAATATAATATATTAATCAATTTTGAATAAGTTCCCTTGCCATCTTGTATAAATCTTACTTGGATTTTGGGGGTATTTTTTTATTTTAATTTTTTTAGACAGAGTCTTGCTCTGTCACCTAGGCTGGAGTGCAGTGACACCATCTCAGCTCACTACAACCTCTGCCTCCCAGGTTCAAGCGATTCTCCTGCCTCAGCCTCCTGAGTACAGGAGTGTACCACCATGCCCAGCTAATTTTTTGTATTTTTAGGAGAGACAGGGTTTTACTGTGTTAGCTAGAATGGTCTTGATCTCCTGACCTCGCGATCTCGGCTGCCTTGGCCTCCCAAAGTGCTGGGATCACAGGCGTGAGCCACCACATCCCGCCAGCTTTTGGGGGTATTTTTAAAATGAATTTCTGGATTTGGATTTTAATAATAAACTTAATATTTGTGTTTATGAGTGAAATTACCTTCAGCTTCGTGTGTGTGATGTGTGTGTGTGTGTGTGCTGTGTGTTTGTGTGTGTGTGTTACTTTTTTCAGGTGTTTGTATCATCTCTGGTAGGATAATAAATGAGTTCTGATTTTTTCCTCAAATTTTGTTCTTCTACACAATTACAATTACTTGTTCATTAAACATTTAAAAGAAATCCCCTATGGCTCCATCTAATGTGGATAAATAGAGTACTATTTTGAGTATAAGGAGAGATTATTTAGGAAAATATAAAACTTGTATTTGTGTGATTGGTCTCTAAGGCTTTCCACCTCTTCTTGCATGGCATTTGTTGTTATATATTGTGATCTTCAACTTCATTTATTATCAATGAATAAAAAATTACAACAAAGCTACAGCTACAAAATTAGCAAATATATCATATGATAATTATAGATGAGGGTCTTTGTAGATGAAGGCTTGTGAAATGGACACCTGTGTGCAATGTTGTGGTGGTGTTAATTTTTACAATGTTTAAAAAAATTTTTTTTGTGATTTTATCAGCAACTCTAAAACTATGTTTTCTAACCAAATAGTCTTATTTCTTGGAATATATGCTAAGATGATTATTCACAAAGAGAAAATAAAGGTCAACATGTGATTCTTTATGTCACAGTGCAATTATATTATGATTACATAAGTGAAATGTGTATTACAGAAATGATGAGATAAATTATAAGTTACCCATTTAATGTAATGCTATGCTGGTTCTTTAATAGTTATGAAAAGTTTTCAATTACATGAATAAATACAAAAAATATGTTTATGAAAACTAAGATAGAAAATTACATATGTCATATGACTGGAACTTTTAAAAATATGCATGGTATAAAAGACATTTGGAATTTTTTTAAATTTTTTTATTTTTGAGACAAAGTCTTGCTCTGTCGCCCAGGCTGGAGTGCAGTGGTGCGATCTTGGCTCACTGTAAACTTCACCTCCCAGGTTCAAACAATTCTCCTGCCTTAGCCTCCTGAGTAGGTGGGACTACAGGTGTGCGCCACCACACCCAGCTAATTTTTGTATTTTTAGTAAAGATGGGGTTTTACCTTGTTGGTCAGACTGGTCTCAAACTCCTGACCTCATGATCTGCCCTCCTTGGCCTCCCAAAGTGCTGGGATTATAGGTGTGAGCCACCACGCCTGGCTGACACTTGGAAATTTTTAAATAAAATGTTATTAGTGGTACTTTCAGGTAGAAACAGTCAATTTTTCAAAAGTTTTAATATTTTCCATGTTTTTAAGCAATAGATATAATAAACACATGTACTTTTAATTTACGAAGTTTTCCTAACTCTTCCAGATAAGAGCATGTTTTGTATTTGAAAACAGTGATCATAACTCTCTGGAACAAATAGGGTGAAGTTCCTTGCTCTCTTTTTCCTATATCCCCCAACCCACTGGGCACCCTTCTGCTGGTGCTGTTGAGGTCGGATGCTTGCCCCTGTTGGCCTTGTAGAAAGTGTACAATTGCACTGCTGCCTTCCAGTCAGGAGTCTACTCCAACAATTCTTTATGATTGGTCAAATTAACTTTAATCTGCAACTCACTTTATTCATTGCCCATGCACGGTGCTGGATGTGCACTGCTCCCACCTCAGCCATTGTTATTTAGATCCTTGTTTTGTCCTTTCCCTGTGACTCGGGTGGCTCAACTGGAAAATGATGGTGTTGACCTCCATAGTCCTTTCAGACCTTCTTTAGCTCCTCTTGCTACCTGTTTTAGTTTGTTTTGTGTTGTTCTAGTAGAATACCAAAGACTGGGTAATTTATAAAGAAAAAACATGTATTTGACTCATGGTTTAAAGGCTGGGAAGTCCAGAACATGAGGCTGGCACCTAGCAAAAGGTCATCCCGTGGCAGAAGGTAGAAGCAAGCGCATGAGACAGAAAGGCACCAGGGGCCAGACTTACTTTATAACAGTGTGTTCTCATGATAACTAACTCATTCCTGCAAACATTAATTCATTCATGAGGGCTGTGTCTTCATGACCCAATCACCTCTTATTAGGCCCCAACTCTCAACACCGTAGCATTGGGAATTATGTTTCCAACATGTAAACCTTTGGGGGACACGTTCAAAACCATAGTACCACCATTGTATAGTTTTCCCTGAAGCCATTACATTGCTTCTAAAAACCGTTACTTCTGTTTTCCTCTAGCAGTGTCCAGGCCCACTTTGCTTGCTAGTTTTCTTTCTAAGTTAAAAATCTGGTGTACCCAAGGAACTGGGGTGCATTTATTTTCCTGAACTGAGGCACCCATATTTTCCATTCCCTTGTGTAGCAGGACCGCCTCTGAATCCATCCCTCTTCCCATTCTGTGTGATCTCTGCTCCCTTCAAGGAGATTATTATTCTACTGGTACAAGCTTTACTCTTGGTGGCTTCATAAAACAAAAATGGAATTTGTCATATTAATATTTCACGAGTATAAGGGGGGAACTTCATAAAAATTAAAGCTGTGGAAAATGAAAAGTATGATTTGCCATGCAGGACTGGGGGCTACAGATGAGGGAGAGGGAATTTTTGCAACAGATGGAAGATGGAATTGGCACATCTTGAGGTTGTTTTCTCAAATGGGTTTCCTCCTCTGAGCCGAGGAGTCATTAGAGGGGATCAGGTAAGGTGATCCACAAGGAAAGTGCTTTAACAAGGTGTGGTCAGGCTTCGTTGCTACCAAGTGAGGGGGTGGGAAGCAATGCCTGAAGGGGAACCTACAGGGACAGGGGGAGAGAGCGCGGAACTCTGCCACCTCTCCAGTACCATCAGAAGGAAAGGAAGAACAGAGCGGTAAGGGTCTGAGGCAAAAGGATTTGCAAAGGGAGCTCAGTGGTTAAAGGCAGGGATGCTGACCAAGCTTTTTAAGGTTACAAAGAAGAGAGACAGTCGTGCTTTTTTAATTAGCAAGGCCCTATTGTGAGGAGTGGGTAGAAATGAGGAAGATGAGAATCCAACCACACAGGGATGTTCAATGTTGAAGCCAGGAACATTCTGGACAAAATAGGGTAGTTGGTCACCCACCCAAGAGTTGGACAGGAGCCTAGGAGTAGCAGCTGCTGCCGAGACAAGGAGACATGATTTGGGAACCTGAAGAGTTTTCTGGATATACTGACTGAGATTATCTGGTCACCCTCTTCCCGGCCAGTTTCATTGACAAAATACCAGCATATGCATGTAAACTTACACACATACATATATGCATATCCACATACATACATGTGAACATATATGTATTTATATATTCCATTGAGAGGCAGTAAGGTATAATGATAAGAGTTTGGACTCTAGAGCCAGACTACTTGGGTTTATAGCTCAGCCTTCCCACTTCCTGTCTGTGTTACCTTGAGCAAATTAATTAACCTCTGTGTTCCCCCATTTTCTCATCAAAATGCTAGAATCCCTTAGAGTAATTGTGAGCTTTGAAGTGAGTTAGTATATGTAAAATACACTTAGAATAGAATAGAACCTGGCACATAACACACACTTAATCAATTTCAACTATTAGAAATACTGATTCCTTCTTCATGCTTTTCCATTATAATTGGGCCAGCAGACTCTGTGCCTCTAATTCTCCCTGTGCCTCTCAGCCTCTCTCTGCCCTTGTCTCAACAGCCAACTCTTCAGATCAAATTCCTATCCAGTTAATCCTCACCATCTTTGCTGGGCAGAGCTTTGGCACCAAACCACCTCAACAGGGCAGCTACTTAGTTCATAGATTGGGCATCCTTTTTGCCTAATCAGCACTGTTAATAATAATTGCTGAAACTTATAAAGCATGCTAGCAAGAGTAGCAGGGTCAGGAGTTACCAGATGGGTGACCTCAAGTTTCCTACAATGAACTTGTAGGGCATTACATTTGGAATTAAGGATAAGGTTATTTTAAAAATAGTGTGGGTAGACCATGACCCTGCCTATTATGAAAGCCCCTGGCCCCAGAGACTGCACAAATCATGTCTTCTGGCCAATGTCCTGGTGCAGAAGTGACAGCCCTTTGACTGAGGACAGCCTCCTTGGGGACCTAACTGCTAGGAGCTGAGCTAGGGCCCCTGGAGCTTGCTCTCTCCCCCTGGTGACTGTTGGTAGCTCCCACCCACTCTTCCACTGTGGTCTCCAGTATCTAGCATTATAACCATTTATGGGCTTTTCACCTTCAAGAGAGAATTAGCTTCTCAAATACAAAAGCTGATTCATCTTCCTATCCAGGGTGCACAGAACAGCACCTGGCATGACAGAGGCACGTGATACCTGTGTGCTCGGCAAATGGCCACACAGGAAGGCCAGGAGGCATTTTTCAATGTGGGGTTTCTGAAATCTCCCATTCACTTATTCATTCACTGTTATTCATTCAAAAGTTATTACTTTGTGCCCATTCCTGATCATACAAAGGGGTCTTAGACTTTGTTTGCGAGGATTTTATTGTCCATATGCCTGGAAATATAATTCAAAAAGAAAAAAAAAATAAAATACAACTAATTACCCTCCTTATCCCTGAGATATATCCATACCTCTGAGATATATCTAACTATAGATTTGATAGCAAATCTGCAAAGTTGAGACCTCAAAGTAAAAGCAGCAAAATGAGTCTGCTTATACCTTCACTAACTGAGACTTAGAAAAATTACCCACTGTAATTCAGAGGTGGCTATGGAAAGGAACTGCAATGGTGGGGGGATGGGCAGGGACCGAGATGCTGAAATTCAAGAGGCGTTTTGGCTCGGTAATATGGACCCATCGGCCACTCAAAACCCACTAGGAGTTAAACTGGTACAAAATCTTCTTGGCAAAGGCCAACTTTTAGCTCTGCCACTTAATTAGAGCAGAATTCCCCTAGTAAGTGAGGGAAATCGATACTTTTTCACCTAACTGCTTGTCCACTGAAATTAATGTGCTAAAAAGAGCAATAAACTATTAAGAAAAAAGTGGCATTGCCCTTGTCAAGCTTTTGACCCAAATATTTACACTGCATTTTGTATTTTTTTACTTTCGTTATTCTGAAAGGGATTTTGTAGTTTTTCTGACATATGCCAAAGCAGGTTTTTACATTTTGCAAGTATGCAAATAGCAAATGGAATAAGAAATTCATGCAGATGCTTTCCCAGATTTTCAAACGCAGAACATCGTGTTATGCTGGTTCCAGAAGTTATAATTGCACTTAAAAGTCCTGCCTTGGTGTGGCATTCGGGGACTTTAGGGACTGCACACTAATTCATGTCTGACTTTGTAATCAGCCCTATTCATAAGAACTGGCTTATAGAAAACACATTTCTTCTTCTGAAGGAGAAACAGTGATTAATGAAAACTTCAAGAGTGCCTTGTGAGCCCTGTAAATAGGTGGCGCTATAGCAATACACTGGAATTCTGCACCCCTGCCCCCCCGCCCCCATCCCAAATTCCCACTCTAGCTTCCTGAGAACCCCTTCCCGCTATTACTGTGCAGAAGACAATATCTCCTCTGGGTCAGTATCTATTGTCCCTGACTCCCTCTCTCCTTCTATCCCTGGAATCTCTTAGTAATCTATCCCAAGTGGCAAACTTTCAGGAATGCCCCCCTTAGGAGTCTTACAAAATGTGTAAAGTTGTATCATTCCTTTCTTCTTAGAAATAAAGAAAAGCTCTTTATAGAACTGGAAACATTTTCTTTTAAACAAAAGCAATCAAGTACTCCCCCAGGGCTGGGCCTGAGAGATTCATTCCTCATCCTCCTGAGACCAAAATGGTGAAAGACATGAGTGTCTCCCCCTTCAAAGAGTTCTGAGAGCCTTGCTCTAGAAGGACACTCCCTCCAGTATGTCTGCACACAACCAGACAGACAGTAGTAGCTCCAGCTCCCCTGTTTTTCTGGTTAATCAGGACATCTGGCCACCCCATGTGGGGGACCTGGATTCTGTGTGTCCTCCAGGGTAGGCAAGAGGCCCTGTCCTATGCGTGGAAGATCTGGCTGCCATGGAAATAAAGCCAGTTAGAAAAGATGATAGTGATAAGGCTCACTCAAGGACGGTGCTTGCTTTAGAAAGTAATTACAGGCAATGGAATTAGCTTCAGTCTTTGTAAAATAACTTTCAAGACAAGCATGCATGGAACCTAAACTTTTAGGTGTTTCTTTCTTGCATTAATATTATTTTTTAATCTAGCAGTTCTTGACAGCTTATTGCACTGATACACAATCCCTGCAGCAATATTTTGGAGAGGCGAAACATGTTCCCTTGAAGTCCTGGAGAAAGAGGTAGGCTCCAGAAATCATCACCATTGGATTTTGTCCCAAGGGCAATGGGACAAATCCAGATAGGGTACCTGGATTCTCCCTCTTCTTCACATTAACTTGCCCTGCAATTTTAAGTAAGTTGGTTAACTTCTCATTTTCCTTAACCTTAAAATATAATCATAGAAAATTTAGAAATTAGAAGGGACCTTGTTGGGGAAGGGAAGTAACCTAATTGAGCTTCAGTTACTTCATTTTACAGATGAAAAAACTAATATCTGCCTTATCTCACTCCCACATTGGCTGAAAAAAATCAACTGAAATTTCAGCATACTTAAAAAGTTTGAGGTTGTACAAACTGTTGTACAAATGAAGGAAATAATAATTACTATTATTCACAATTTAAAGTCGAAAATATTTCAGATACATATCACTAAATAATATTATTTTTATTATCATTAGTAATTCCCACATTTGGCTAGATGTGAATACTTTTATTGCCCCTGAATTTCCAAAAGTTAGTTAAAGGGATGATTTTCTTTTCTCTCTGCTCAGTAAAATTATTACATGTTCTCTCAAACAAACAGAACTTTCTAATCAGTGCTCTAAACTTGTACAGAAGGTTACTTCCAAAGCTTTCAAATCACTCAAATCATAGACTTCCTGTTATGCAGTTAAGTGAAAAACCATCACATCTATCATCATTTTATGTTTATTTGTAGTTTGGCTTTGCCATGCACATGGGCGACAGAGTGAGACCTTGCCCTCCTGAAGCAAAACCTTCACTTCTCAATATAGTTATTTGCTTTGGGCCATAATTTAGCCTGGATTCCCTCAAAAGTTGAGACAAAAGCTTGTATGAGGATAATTTCAATGAGAATGCAATCCTAAGGAGTAGAAATAAGGGACTGGGGAGCAGGAAAAGCCAATTCAGGGATGCAGGATCAAGTTGACCACATCCGGAGGTTGGTGCTCTGTCTCAGATAACCTTCCAAGAAGCCTTACAAATGTGTGTCCAAGGACAAAAGGACAACATGTGTGTATAACTATTGGATCCCCTGAATTTTACAGAGCTGTGCAGGCATGAGTACAGGGTGAGATCTTGCAGGTACCCTTCACCAGAGGGTCAGCAAAAATCTGGGCAGAAGGAAGAAGGACTTGGCCCAGGTGAGGTGAAACACCATCAGACTGCCCCTAAAGAAAGCTGTTTGAAGCTTGCACAAAATAGGTCACTGCAGCAGTGACTAGATTAAGAAATGAGTCTGGAGGCCCAGTGGGAAGGACTGATGAGACCAAGAGCTCAAGACTAGCCTGGGCAATATAGCAAGACCCTATCTCTATTTTTGTTTAAAAATTAGCTAGATGTGGCAGCAGGAACTGGTAGTTCTAGTTTACTTGGGAGGTTGAGGCGAGAGTGTCACTTGAGTCCAGGACTTCCAGGCTGCAGTGAGGTATGACAGCACCGCTGCCTTCTAGCCTGGGTGACAGAGTGAAACCTTGCCTTAAAAAAAGAAAAAAAGTAGGGCCAGGTCAGCTTCAGTGGCTCACATCTGTAATCCCAACACTTCGGGAGGTCGAGGCAGAAGCATCCCTTGAAGCCAGTAGTTCAAGTCCAGCCTAGTCAACAAAGCGAGACCCTGTCTCTACACACACACACACACACACACACACACACACACACACACAGAAGAAGATGAAGTAAGGCCAAGAAGATTTAAGGCGGTGAGCACTTGTGGTATCTGATACAGGTTAAAATACAGCCAACTTACACATGCTAATTTTTCCTGAGAACTGGGCTCTGGAAATCTCTGATTCATGTGTTGACAAAACTTCCCTTAATGACTCAAACAACATGAAGTGTAACACTGGTGCCTCTTGCACAACCTGAGACATAGGGAAAAAACTTGTATTTATCCAGGCCTGGCCAACAGAGCGTTTTAGGGTGATTTTACATGGAGGCATTTTAATGAACTTTTGCGTAAAGTAGGTAAATTTCACTTAGGCATATCTCTGTGTCCCTTTGCGCAACAGAAGAAACTGGCCACGTGGATATTTATTAGTGCAACACTGACAAATCAAGCCATTTTTACACAGCTCCATGCAATTAAAATTTGAAGCACCTCCAAGTTTGGGGGCTGAGCTAATTAGGCAGGCGTAGGGTAGAGGTGAGTAAATAATGAGAATGATTTACTTGTTCCTAGGCAGTAATTCTCAATGTGTAGACCTTGACCAGAAACCTCTTCATCACCTGAGAACTTATTAAAAATGCAAATTTTCAGTTATCGCTGAGATCTACTGAATCAAAAACTCTAGGGGTTCAGTAACCCTATTTGCATTTTAACAAGTCTTCCAGGTAGTGCTGATGCTTGTTAATGTTTGAGAATCATAGGACTAGGTGAATCTCTTCTAGAACAGTGGTCTGACTCAGGGGGAAAAGCAATCAATAGGGTGGTAAATGAGTTGGTTAGATATGTACCAGATTGATGCATATTTTTTAAGCACTTCCTAAGAGCCAGTTACCACAGAGGGTTCCGAAGATACAAAGGTGAACAAATCACACAGCCTCTGATCTCAGGAAGCTTTTCTAGTGAAAGAGACAAACAAATACACCAAGCATCATAATAAGCTAGCAAGAGGAACATCTAAATTCCTCTTGGACTCCGATCCAAACTCAGGGAGGGAGTCAGAAAAGAAGTGATTTCTAAATTAAACTGTGAAAAACCAAAGTTGTGTTGGAGTGAGATAAGAGGACGCTTCCAATAGGCAAAACAGATCTTTCAGAATCCTAGGGGAAAACTGAGCCATCTTAGTCAAGGGCTGCAGGAAGTTAAAATATCTGAAATGAAAGGTACTGGAAGGAGATAGGGAGAGAAAAGGTTGGAAACATACCAAAAAATAGATAATAAAATGTTTACTATGCAAAGACCATTGAGTTTTATTCTGAAGGCCTTCTCTTGACTCTGGATACAAATGGGCACACCCAAGAACTCAGTCCAGCTTGGTTGTTTTTAAATGCCAGCCAATGGCTGGTGACCCCAAATCTGCCTATCCAAACCTGCCCTCTTTCTCAGATTCCCATACTGCCATCACTACTTGAATGTCTAAAAGACATGTCAAACCCAGCTTGATAAGAGTTGATATTTTCCCCCTCAATCTTATCTCATTCAGTCTTTTCTTAACTCAGCAAATGGCAATCATATCTACCTGTTTTTTCAGGGCCAAATTTAGAACATATCAAGAGTTCTGCCTTTTTTAGTCACCTACATTCAAGCCATGAGCATATCCAGTCAACTCAACAAGATTTGTTGGCTCTTCCTTTAAAAAGTGTGTGGAAACACTCTCCACTTCTTTCTAGTCTTCTGTGTACTTCCTTCTTGATGGCAAAATGGCTCCTCGGCAGCTTGAAACCCATACTGTGGCCAGTTCTCTCAGCATCTCTTAGTCTTTCCCAAAGAAGCACCATATTAGATTTGATTTGCTTTAACTGTGTTTATCTTCACCCATGACCCAATGACTATGGCCAGTGAGATAAACAGTTTGTGTTCAATGCTGGGTCCTAAGTCCAACTTTGAAGCCAGGGATGGAGATAGTCTCATTCAAACCACATAGTGGTTAGGGGTAGAAGGGACAGTGGAGAGAGCAGTGAGGAAGGAGGGTGGTGGGGGTAGATAGCTCCCTAAGGAAATGCGAGGTGTCACCGAAAGGAGGATAATGGATACTGGGCAAGCAGACGAGACTTTCACTAGAGTGGCAAACCAGGAAATCACCGAATAATGAAAAGTAAAGGAGTTTCTTTTTGAAATGTACTTGAATATCATTCTTTTCTATAAGTACTGACATTTCATTACCAAGAGATTAAATTTAAATCAAAATCATTTTACATGCCCTGGGCACTCATTCACCAGCATTATAATAAATGCTTGGCTGGCTGTGATACTGGACTTGATAATGCAATACCAGTGGCTGTGATTTTTATCTTCTAGCAAAATCCAAATCTCATGCAAACTTTAAGTATCTGAACACTGATCAAGTTCATAGACTAAAGTGAAGGATTTATTTTCTATTGAACATATGACCATACAGGTACAAATACAGGTATACCATATATGGTATAAAACGACTGTATAAGACATATATAACGATAATTTTCTTTAAAAGTTAAAATCAACATAGAAAGACCCCCATCTCTACCAAAAATGCAAAAATTAGCTGGGTGTGATGGTGTGTGCCTGTCAACCCAGCTACTCAGGAGGCTGAGGAAGGAGGATCACTTGAGCCCAGGAGGTGGGGGGTTGCAGTGAGCCAAGTTCACACCACTGCACTCCAGCCTGGGTGACAGAGCGAGACCCTGTCTTAAATAAATAAATAAATAAATAAATAAATAGAATTAACTGCCTTTAGCAGTTTGAGGTGGGTGTGTTGACGGAATAAGGGGCAAACTCAAAGACTTAAAATTATAATCCATATAGAAGTTGGATCTAAACAGTATAGAAATACAGGTGCAATTTTTTTTCTCTTTAAATATTTTGAAAGCCATTAGGAAAAGATAATTATAATCTTGGGTTTGAGTAGGAATGTCAACAGGCAATGAACGTGTGCCTCTCTGAACAACCAACATGTATATCCACAGCTGCTTCCTGTGTGCAGGCGCCTGGCACACTTTTTTCCTTATAAGCAGAAAAAAAATGAAAAAAAAAGAAGAAAAAGTTCTCTTCCCCAAAAACCTTCCTCCTTTCTCCATTACCTCCAACCTTGTCCTCCAAAAAAAGACCTGTTTTGATTTTGAGATCTTTTTTCCTCTGCTTGTTGGCGTCATGAGACTGATCCCTGTTATTCTGACCTGGCACCTTCCCCTCATTTTTGGGTGCCAGATGCAACTGATAGGCAAACATATTTCACCTGTATGGTGAGAATAATCCGGGAGTGGGAAATCTTATTTTAAGAAGTATCCCTTGCTCCAAAAAAAAAAAAAAAAAAAAAAAAAGGCTGGTTGCTGTGTTTCCAAACTGAAAAACTTTTTTGGGGAAAACTGAAAGGATACAGTTACCAACTGAGGAGAGAGTTAAAGGAAGACAATGGATATTCACTTCCCTGCTGATCTTTATCTGCCAGAAGCATGCAGAAACTATAACTGTTTTCTTTGCTTCAATAATGGAAAAATGGTTATATTTATGTAAAAAAAGCTAAACCATCACAATAAAAAACAGCACCTAAGTGGCTAAAGGCATAAACAATCCAAAAGCAAGCAAATTGGTATATCCCCACCACAACTACTTAATATCGAACCCTTTGACAGCTTTCCTGGATTTTCCTACAAAGATCACAATAGTTAATGCTTGCAGTTAGCTTTTGAAATTAACTTGCAGTGCTTTACACTTAGAAGTTGGCTTAGTAAGTTAGTATCATGTTTTTCTTTTTGTTGTCCCAAAGCTGTTTGTCCTTGCCCTTGTTGAGATTTCTGCTTTATTTTTCTTTTTCTTCTCCAGATTTCAAATACACTACTTTATCATACCTCGGGTTCTCAGAATCCAAAACGCTGTAAAAAAATTCTATGGACAGTGAAGTTCAATAGTGTAACAAGGACATCAATATGAGGATGTTGTCTAGGTGCAAAGAATTCCAATAGATAAATGCTTAAGCCTCTCTTTTGTCTTGTTTTGCTACTCTTCCAAGGCAAGATGCCTGGGCTCTTCTTTCACAAAAAGTGCAAGGAAAGCGGACTTGACCTTTGCAGTGTGTCTTAAATTTTAGGCTCTGTTTGTCAGCTGCTGGAGACCTCACCAAAGCAGTGAACTGAAAAACAAAGGCAGTCAAACTGCAAATGCTGCCTGAGAAGGAAGCATTTATCCGATCACAATAGTTCTTTGTCTTTCCTGAATTTGGATTGAGTATCTGGTTTAGTGTCCAGATATACTAACCATGGGCACCTGACTTTCACAAGGATAAAATGGGGGAAAAATGCAAAGGTGTTTTAGAGTCCAACCAGGGTCCGATAGAATTGCTACAGTGACTTTTGCCGGAAAAATCTGGGGTTAGCTAGGACTAGTAATTTTTCATCCAGAAAGCTTCCACTCATAAAATGACTTGGTCTCCCCCTTTCAATCCCACACAAATAATTCTTTAACTTAAATGTATACAACGATGAACGTTCCAAAAACACTTCTGAAAAGATGCATTGTGTTGTGCATGGGCCTTGAAAAAATGTTTGTATTCAAGATTTATAGTGAAAGAAATAGGGGTTGTGCTCATTTTCTTTGTCATTTACAACCCCTTGAAACTGCAGAATTGAAACAATTAGCTGCCTG
Organism: Ateles fusciceps; assembly: GCA_036589455.1. Taxonomy (NCBI): domain Eukaryota; kingdom Metazoa; phylum Chordata; class Mammalia; order Primates; family Atelidae; genus Ateles; species Ateles fusciceps. The sequence goes on along the minus strand of JAZHEH010003329.1, from coordinate 8,425,949 downwards.
CTGTTTAACATTAAATGAGCATCACCATCATCTTTTGGCCATGCCACGACTGTTTTCTTGAGCAGTATATCCCTGAGTGAGGCCCAACTACTGTACAGAAGGACTGAAATCTGAAAACGCCTTAGAATAACATTTCAGGGCTTCACTGCTGCTTGATCTGTTTCTTTTTAGCCTGTCCTAGAAACAGTGAGGCACTGCCACATTTTTAAGGTGGGGGGTGGGGGGGTGGGGATAACATCTAAATTCCTCATGTATCTCAGAAATCTAAATTAAAACATTGAGGAAGCAGTTACTAGGTTGTTCTGACAAAGATAACAAGGCTGTGAGGATTGGATTTAGAAATGAACATTGCAGGGCTCTCTCGGTTGTAGCCAATCTGGAATGTCACACTCAGACATACAAGTAGTTAGGACGAACTTAAATAGCCAGACCCCATAAAAGAAAAAAAAAAAGTAGCACTGCACATTATTATGGGCTGTAAGGCTTGGTACCATTATTATAGAATGCTGTACCATTTTGTTTCAATTAAGGAACACAAATAAATCACAATAAAAAATCGTTCAATAGGTTTGGAATCACTCTATATAGTCATAACAAAGCTACCACACTGTTTAAATTGCCCTCTGAGAACCATCATTTGGTAATGACTAACAGAGAAAGGGGACTAAGGGCCTCTTTCCCAATGTTCTGAAAACCACTTGGAGTCCCATTCTCTCCTGATCCCCCCCAGCAGTTATGCAGATGATGTGAGGAGGCACAGAAGGATCCCAGGGTCACAGACAGGCTTGCAGCAGATACTTGGGAGCCCAAGGCCATGGAACCCTTCCACATGGCTTCTCTGAAGACTGTGGTCAAGATAAGTGGGTCTCCATGCTCGTGTCTTTGCGCCCCTGGTCCACCTCCCTATCTCACAGCAATGTTCGTATTTCACAACCTGTGCAGAATGAGTGCCTCTTGGGAGCCTTCATTCCAGTTAGGGCAGAGCAGGTTGGTCAGCACAGAGGCCTTGAGTACCAGGAGAGTGCTTGGCTGTAGAAAGAATAGTCAGGGTCCCCCCCCTGGCAGCCATCCAACTCTGGGCAGAGCTGATCAGACATCTCCTGAAATTTCCATTACATCAATATCATAGTTGTTAGAACAAAGCATGGAACACTCATCTGTTTTACAGAATTTATTTGCACTACTCATTCTGCCTTTATGAAGCAGGCTGCATGGAACGGGTGAACATATTCCCAGGAAACAGTTCCCTGATAACTTAGGAGCCTCCAAGTCTGCCGAGTGTTGCTCTAGTTTTCTGTAACAAAGAAGTGAGTGTTGGTACTTCAAATAAAAGCTATTTTTTGCCCTCCTATAATTGAGGTTGGGTGAATTTCCTATATATTTTTTTCTTTTTTTTTTTTTTTTCAAGAAGGTGTTTTACTGCTCATTTTCTTTTCTCTATTGTGACTGCAGATATTTTTTTGTGGGATCCCCCTTGTTCACTTTTCTCTCTACCTTCCCATGCTGAGGATTAAAAAATCCCACAGATTTGTTTTACTACTGTGAGCATAAAAAGCAGCAAGTTTGCATTTTGAACAGAGCAGAGATTAAGGCATTGGCAGCCTTGAAATAGCTCTTTCTCAACTTCCATTCCCATGAGGTTATCCACATAAAGTTGCTGTTAGTACAGGGTCAGTGTGATGAAATGTATTTGTTGAGTCTCTTTGGTGCCAAAGCTTTTGCCAACAATCTGATCTACCTGATAGTGATACTATTTCAGAAAGGTCCAGTCAGTGGAGCAAATACAGTGCCTGTGGATTTTCAAGCATAACATCGATAGCTGAAACCACAGCAAGCAAATATTCTACATTTTCTCTTTTTTCCTTAGAAATAGGCGTGCAGGAATAAAGAAATAATCAGAGTTTATAAAGTAGAACTTTTTATTTTAATAGTAAGCCTTAGTTGGATCTAATTTCCAAATAGAATACCACTAGGGTGGCAACAGTGTGACACAATCCTTTAATCCTCTCTCAGATCCATAACCAGGGATCCCCATGAGGGTGCTCGAACGAGAATACAGTAAGCAAATGTGTGTAAAAAGGAAGTATTATATTAAAAGTTGTAAAAACAAGCCATCAAGAAATATGTATCATGTTAGAGGGCAGAAAAACAACAACAAAAATTATGAAGTGACAAAAATACAAAGGTTAGGAGGGTAATCATAATTTACTTAAAAAAATATGCTGTGTCGGGACAGGGGAAAGTAACATTTTCTTACCTTTCCATTCCCCCAACTTGAAATTTCCTGATTCACAGATTCGAGTATACATCCAAAATATACCAGAATAAAATCAACATTTGTTCATATTGCTGGGCCCACAGCACTTGCAACCTTGTCAGATCTCATGCCAACCTTGTTAGGTTGAAACATCCTGTTGCAGAAGGCTTTGGATTGAGATGATAGGTATGCGAGGTAGTTTGAAAAGCCGAGGATGGCTCAAGATTGGGGATGAGAGAACAGTCAACTATTCCTATAAAGGATGGGTGTGTGTATGGGTTGACAGGGGTGGCAGGAGGAGGGAATGGGAATAAGGACAGGTGACAATGGAGCAGGCTTACTATGTGCCTACCTCTCCTTGCCCAGCTAGAAACTTTGAATTCAACAATAAAATCTTCAAAGAATTCACAGATGCCAATAAAATGATGCCCCTCTATAGGTTTTCCTCCTGCCTCCAGTACAAAAGCAGTCTTAAAATAATTCACAGAAGCTCTGAGCTCTGGAATGGGAAAAAGTATCAGCCTTCATAATGATACCTGCATATGAATGTGATTTTTGGTGTCAACAGCTTCCAGAGCTCAGAATTCCAGCCAGCTTCACGAACGCTGGGGGAGTTCCTTGGTGCCCTGGCCGGTCAGCTCATCCCCCACCCCACTGAAAGTAGAGGAAAGATCAGGGGGTAAAAAGAAATGAATGTTAAGGAGGGTAATAGAGAGAAATAGGTATGGAAAATAGAAAAGGCCATGCAGATCATACAGGAAGTATGGACTCTGCTACTAGGAAGTTCTAAGAGGGAAATAATCCTAACAATACCAACAGTACCCATAGAGCATGTTTACTTGCCTAGCACTGTGGAGAGTTTCATATGGAGTGTTAACTCCATTTTTAAGACTGGAAAGTGAGGCTCAGAGAGAAAGTTGCTTAAATTCACACACGTGTACATTGAAAATCTGGAACTTGAAACTTGAACTAGGTCTACACGCTGTCACCACCTGCAATGTCACCTCCCACAGTGAGAGGGACGCAGGATTGCTGGCACTAGTTTGCGTGATCTGCTGGCTGGTGTCAAAGAGTAAAGGAGCTCTCGTATATTGAACAGCAATGTTTTCCTGGACACTTTACAGGCAATCTCATTTATTTTCATCACAGCTTTAGGAATTAGGATTACCATCCTCAATCTAGAGATGTATTATTTGGGACTTTAAAAAGCTTCATTAAAATAGCTTGGCAAGGTGGTGTGTGCCCGTGGTCCCAGCTACTCAGGACGCTGAGGTGGAAAGGCAACTTGAGGTGGGTGGGGCAGAGGTTACAGTGAGCCGAGATCGAACCATTGCATTCCAGGCTGGGCCACAGTGAGACCCTGTCTCAAAAAACAAACACACATACAAACCAAAAAACTTCATTAATTGATTTATTCATCTCTTGAACAATTAATTGCCAAACACTTAATTATTTTACACAGCCAGGTGGTAGACATAGAATAAAGAGTAAAAAAAAAAACAAAAAAAAATAATGTCTTATCCCCCTCGACAGGCTTGCTTTCTAGTAGGGAAAAGAAAAGTTAATCACATAGCCGCACTGGTGACTGTTTTTTAATTACAAATGTAGAAGACTCTCTGAAGGAAAAAACTCTTCCAGATTTCTGGAAGAGTCAGCAACACATGGACATCATGACCCACACTGAACAGGGTAAGGGGCAAGATGGCCTTCAGGAGTGGTTAAAGATGTGATCTTCAACTAGAATCTGAAAGATGAGAATGACCTGGCTAGTTGAAGGGGTGTGCATGTGTGTGTGGTGCATGTATGTTGTAGTGGGATTTTAATCAGAGGATTTTCATCAGAAGGAACAGCAGTGCAAAAGTTCATGACTCCAGTATAGCTGGAATTCCAGTGTGGCAGGAAAGTGGAGCTCAAAAGGCTTCGGGGAGGAAGCTGGAAACAAGGCCTTACACCGCATCGTGGTTTGGGTGTTGGTGCTAGAGTTCATGTTTCACTTCTCACCCCAGATTCAAAAGCCTGGGCCTTCATATCTATTTCTGAGCATGGACTCATAAGCCTGCCCCATCTGACCCAGCCCTATGTAGGCACCTCTCCCTTGCTTTTCTGAGAATCCAGTCCAGGGAAAACACCCACTGTACCCTTTGACTGCAAAAAGACAAACATCAAATCCTGGCGTGGCCATCTTGCAGGTGTGTGAATTGGAGTAAGTCCTTCGACATTTTTAAGCTTTGCTTGCATCCATGGTATGCACAAGTTATGATGTAGGGAATAAAGGAGATGACGCCTATGGACGGCTCAGCCCAGTGCCTTGCATATAGTGAGGTGCTCAGGAAACGCCTGCCCTCACCATGCCTGTAAATGGGCAGTTGCCATTTCCTGACCCAAGAGATGGGCTGGCACTTCATAAAAGCCATCCTCTTCCTCTCCTCAGTTAGTGAGATATATACTTGTTATATTCAAAATGTACTCATTCAGAAATATACTTGTTATTGAAGAATCCCAAATCCTCTGGATGAAGGCATCAGTGAACTCACTGGAATTTAAAAATTTAGTAATAATGAACTCATTGGTTTACAAAAAATTGAACTGGGGGCTACATGCCTAGCCCTGTGCTGTATGGCCTTCTATGTAATACAAAAGAAACCCAAGCTCTGCCTCAGGGTGTTCCCAGTGTCAATGGGGACAAATAACATATTTGGAACTTATAGAACACAGAAGAAATAGTCAAGAAAGTTCTGAACAGGTTATTTTAAATGGCTAAAATGTGTAGATAAACTACCCTGTATATTTTCTTAAAAAGAAAGTCTACTATGGAGATGATTTCTTGGAAAAGATTAGGCCTCCAAAAATTGGTAAATTCTAACATAGTGAAAAAACTATATATGTGCCTTACAGTCCAGTAAAGCTAGTTTGACTGAACTCTGCCAGTTCCTAGTTATTTGACCTTAAGTAAAGTATTTAAACAATCTGAGATTTCTTACTGGTAGAATTGGAGAATGTACCCATTTCATAAATGAAATAATTTAAGTAGAATATCTGGCACATTTAATAAGTGGGTGTTGTTATTTTATTTTATATGAGTTCTTAGTTTAACATCTAGGTTAAGCACTGGGCATGGATGAGTTAGAGCAACCAATCTATGTCTAAATCCCAACTCCGCTGTCAGCCGCTACCTGGACATCAGGCAAGTTACTTAGCCTACCTGAGCTCCTTTTTCTTCTCTTCCAGATCTGGTAGACTCATACCCACTAACCATGGCTGTTAGGAGACAGCATCTGTTACTGTAGAGCAAATGTCCAATCAGGGTAGCTGTTTTGATTGGTTTTCTATCATTGTTGTTATTATTGTTACCATTATTATAATTTGTCAATCTTGAATGGGTAGAAAGAAAGCAAAGAGACAGAGCAGAAGAAAAGTACAAGCAAAAGCCAAAAATCTAGAATGAAATTAATGAAGAGGCAGCTTTAATGTAGGAGAGAGTCTCAGTCTGAAAATGATGATGAAGTTGAAGAAACAGGAAGAAATCAAAGTAAAAATGGAATTCAGGGAACCATCCTAGGTTCCAGTGTGTCCATATAACCTTCAAGCTTTCCAAGAGATTGTTAGGAAACAGCAGTCCACCACCTTGAATAGTAATGCATCACATGTCTCACAACTCCTCGGTTTTTAGGGTCTTCTACCATCATCACAGTCTAGTTCTTCATTCTGGTTCAGCGCAGAAGAGGTCAGTAAGCCATCCTCAGGTAATACAGTTTTTATCTATTTTAAAATATATTTATTGGCTGGGCACAGTGACTCACAACTGTAATCTCAGCATTTTGGGAGGGCGAGGCGGATGGATCCCTGAGGTCAGGAGTTTGAGATCAGCCTAGTCAATTGTGAAACCCTGTCTCTACTAAAAACACAAAAATTAGCCAGGGGTGGTGGTGCGTGCCTATAATCCCAGCTACTCAAGAGATTGAGGCAGGAGAATCTCTTGAACTCAGGAGGTAGAGGTTGCAGTGAGCTGAGATCGTGGCACTGCACTGCAGCCTGGGTGACAAAGTGAGACTCCATCTCAAAATAAGTAAATGCAAATAAAAATAAAATATATTTATTTATATTATCGTCCATTTTAAATAACAATTTTGCTGCTAAATTAGATGAGGTAAGGTGACCTTTCTGAGCAATACTGCCCCAGCAATAATCACGACAACACTGAGCTCTCGGGGTGTGGCAGCCACTCCTGACACAGTAGGACTGACTTCAGTGTATTTATATTACACATGAGGAGACACTTTTGAAGAGGTGAAATAACCTCTTCCTTCATGTGCCAGTGAAGGGGCAGAACTAAGGCATGACCCCGGTGTACCTCCATTACCAGCAAGCTTTGTCCGTAGTTTCTAGAGGAAAATTTCCATCGGGCTCCTGTGGTTGTCAGAGTCAGCATTCCCTTTGAAAAGGGGCATTTGCCATGGTGTGAATGTTTATGTCTCCCCCAAAATATATATGTTGAAATCTTTTCCACACCCCGCAAGGTATTAGTAGGTAGGGTGTTTGGGAGGTGATTGGGTCATAGGGCAGAGCCCTCATGAATGGAATTAGTGTCCTTATAAAAGAGGCCCTAGAGAGACCCCTTCTCCTTTCCACTATGTGAGAACACCGTGAGAACTTACCTTCTATGAACCAGAAAATGGACCCTCACCAGACACAGAATCTGTTCATACTTTGGACTTCACAGGCTCCATGAGAGTGGATTGCTGTTTTACGGTATTTTATTAGAGAAACTGGAATGAACTAAGACAGAGTTGAAGGTATATTAAAGGAGCTAAAGTTGTATAAACGGGCATGAGCAAACTCATCTCCTTCAGCTATTTCTTCATCCCGTCATTTTTGTTTCTCACTCTGCCTACTTAGTAGTATTTCCATAATGCTTACCATGTCCTGGTCTCAGACTTGAACAAACAAACAAAAAATCAGGACAGTAGTGTAAAGATACTTCAAACAATGAAATCAATCTCATTTTCAATTGCAATATGAATGTGAATTAGGAAGAAAGAAAGAAGAGCTAGCTACTATTTACATTTATGCTCAAATGAATGTCCATTTTCAAGTTATGATGAAAAATAAATAAAACAAATATCCACAATCCTCAAGAGGCTCTACCATCTGTAGCAGAGTTTTTATAAATTGATAGGCAACCCTGTGTATCTCAGGTAAAGTCTAAAATGGGGATGGAAAACAGAAAAGCCTGCAGACAGGCCACAAATAGTGCTGGGCAAAGCAGGCAGCCTCATCACTTTGAGACAAACAAACCATTCTGCACAGGGAACACATGCACATCCTCCAGAAATGGGCTTTCACTTTTTTTCTGGAAAAACACATTCTGGAGACAATCTTGTTTTCCTCTTTTGACTCTTGCTAAAGACATGGTGACAGAGCATCATTTCGCTACATGAGGTAGACAATAGTGCCAAGAGCAGTGAGCTGTGATGAACGGGTGCCTCCCCTCAAACCCTTCCACCACCAACAGTGCTGCACTTGAGATTTCCATTTCCATAAACCAAAAATAAAAGCACTATAAAAATGTAAATGTATCATATGCTTAAAATATTTGTAATTTCTACTTTTTAATGAATAATGGTTTTCTGGATTTTACATATTGTTTGTAATTATATTTTCCCTTAACACATTGAAGCTGGTAGTTTATTGCGATAATGATGAAGCTTTGCATGTTCTTCCTCCAACTTATCTCTTCTCTCTCATAAATACCCTGACAAACATAACCTCACCTCCAATCACACAGTTTTTGTTATGATCCTTCACCTAAAAGATATTTCTTCTTCCAGAATGAGACATTAGAAATATTTGGAAAAGAAAGCTCAAGGTGGCAGATTGAACACTCACTGGAACCTGAAGCTTCTAATACAAACAAATACAAATAAATTGACAAAGCCCTTTACAAGACATATTGTGTGCCAGAACCAGAGATCAAATCCACAGCAGGAAGCAGGGGTTAAAGATCAGAAGGACTTAAACCCTTGCCCTTGGGTTGTACAACTATATGGGAATGGATGGGGTTGAGCACACACTGTATGTGGCAGGCTGTCTGTATGAAGCATGGGAGATAGGACCAAGTTGCCTCACATGAATGAAGACAGGAGGAGTTCCATATGCAGGAATAGAAGCAGAATTATCAGTCAAGGCCAGGACTCAACACACATAATAGAAGGCCTGCATGTTTGCCATCTTTGTGGTAGTAAAGTTTAAGACCTAATTCAGAACCATGTATCTTCTAAAGACTATGGTGGTGGCAGCCCATACCACGGGCTAGAAAAAATTCCCCGCAGATGAACTCTAAAATGAGAATTACAAAGCAGATAAGGAAGTCTAGATTCATAAAAAGAATCACCAAATTGAAAAATTCACATGTGAAAATAGAGATAATAGAAAAGTGTTCATTCATAAAAAAATACAGTGTTCTCAAAGAGATGAAAGATGGAATACTATTTATGAAAAATGAAGAACAAGAACAAAACAGCAGATTATGAAAACAAGAACAGATGTATATGTCAAAAAACCAAATGTAAGTTTCATTAGATGAGTTTAACTGGCTACTGGGAAAAGATGAAGACAGAATTTTTTAAGACGGAACACAAAACTAAGACATCAGTATAGAAAGATGAAGTTTTGGAAAATATGGAAGAAAGACAGGAGACACAGAGTATAGTCAAACAGTTCAATGTAACTTTCTGATTCGTAAAGAAGTAATAGGGAGATGAATTAAGAGACAGAGTTCAAATAAATGATGGCTTAGAATTTTCCAGAACTGAAAATAAGCCCTAATATTTTCCACTGACGGATGGTTTTCAGGATTAAAAAAAAGACTGTTTTACATAGAGTCATTGTAGAGAAAATGTATAATCTGCAGATGAATAGAAAATTCTAAAAACTAATAGAAAAGACAGAACTTATAGAAATGACAATCATTTGATGATTCTCAACAGTAATAATACATAACCTAAGGCAATATAATACTGGCTTTAATGTGTTAAGGGAAAATATAATTACAAATAATATTATATAAAATACCATTATTCATGAAGGAGTAGAATTTAAAAATATTTTAGACATAAAAAGTTTGCTATTCCCAATGAACAATGTATTTAGAATGAAAGAGTTAATGATGAACAAAAGGGTAACTTCCAAACTGGGGGAGAGGAGGTGAGAAAAACAAAGGCAAATTAAAATGTAATTAACTTAATAGAATTCAGTAAACTAACAAAGAAATAAAGCAGGAAGAAATAAATATAAAGCATAAAATACGACTGAAAAAATAAAGAATATTTTAGCAAGTATAATGTCAGTAGTTTCCCTCAATTCAAAGATAGAGACCTCAAGTTAGATTATTTTAAATCCAGTTATAAGTATTTGCAAGATATAAATTTAAAACAAGACAATATAAAAAATGTGAGCATAAATATGTGGAAAAATAAATACCATACCACCAAAAAGTGGCTGTAAATTAATGTAAATCCAAATAGAATGTAGACTAAAATAATTACTTTGGACAGGTCAGTTAGCACCTTTCTTCCTTAATTTTCTCATCTGTCAGCTGTAGACAACAATAGCAACTACCTCAATGTTTTGTGATGAGTGAGTTAAATATAGAATGCTTAAAACAGTAGTAGGCATATAGTCTGAGGTTTATACATCTTATACAACTCTTATGTACAAATATCTTCATCACAATTATTATTAAATAATAACAGAAATTAATACAGATCAATGTAAAACACACAAAAGTTTAAAAGCCAAACAATATGATTTTGGTGACGATGTGAAAAAAATACACGTGTAGTTTTCATAAGTAGTACTTTTACATGGTATGAGAATAAAAACGACATAAAATACAATAGAGAAATCTTGCTCCTGCCTCTGTCCTCATATGTGTAATTCCCCATCTCCAACTCTAGGTAACCACTTTTATTTGTTTCTCGCTTATTAAAAAATATTCCTCATGCAAAATCAGGCAATATGATGATATTTTCCCCTTTCTCACACAAAAAATACACTTTCTGCACTTTGCTTTTTTTAGTGTATTTTGGAGAGTTTCCCATGCTAGTACGGTAGGAAGACTCATTTTTTATAGGTACATAGTATTTAACTTTATAAATATACCGTAATTAATTTAGAAAGGGTTCTCTTGGTGGGTATTTGGGTAGTCTGTAGTCTTTTGGTATCATAAAAAATGCTTCAGTAAGTAATCTTGCTGATATACTATGCAAATGTGTGTGGGGATATTTGCAGGACAAATTTTCAGAAGTAGGGTTATTGCGTCAAGAGTGGGTGCATTTGTAATTTGGGTAACTATTGATAATTTTCTTTCCATAGTGGTTATTCCATTTTGAAATTCCATTTCCAATGTACTACGTTTACTACTATTGAGAACTTAAATTGGCATAGGTGATTTCAAGAAAATGTTGTGTGGTCAACTAATAAAAATGAAAGTGCCTATAGCATTTCAAATCCTTAATACATAATCTAAAGAAATTATCTAATATAAGTACAAGGAGATGTGTAAAATGATGTTCACAAAAGCATGATTTGGAATAATGTTAATCTTTATGGGAATAGATAGGTCAAATGATGCATTAATTTATAATTAAACACAGCAGTTAAAAGAAATGAATTTAAAATATTTATATCAACAAGGCTAGATGTAAATCTAGCCTTTTTCACTCAACCCATAATGTTGAGTGAAAAAAGGAAACTGCCAAATTGTACACACATAATCCTACTCATAAAAATTTTAAAAACACACACAACAGTATATGTTGTTTATAGAGACATGTTTATACTTGCTTATATGTGCAAACACATGTAAGTATTTTAAAAGATTATCCACATCTAAATTCATGGCAGGACTTCCTCTCTAGACAGGTTGTGAAACTGTTATAGTGCTGAAAGGGAACCAGCACAAGGTGAGCACTAGATAACATTTATTGTTACTATTATTAATAGAGTATGTTTTGTTGTTAGAAGCAAAGAAAACAAAATGTTGACAGTTGTTAATTCTGGATGTGGTAATCTCAGAATTCATTATATTATTTTTGTCCTCTTCTTCATATTTCATATCTAAAATATTTATTGAAGAAAAATATGCATGAGACTATAGACTCCAGTCATACTAAAAACCAGTTGTTAGGCAACATTACTTGTTCAAGATTTTCCTTCCTCCCTCCCTCCTTTCCTCCCTCCCTTCCTCCCTCCCTGCTTACTTTTCCTTCTTCCTCCCTCCCTCTCTCACTTCCTTCCTTCCTTCCTTCCTTCTTCCTTTTCTATTTTTGTAGATAGTAAATAAGCATGAGATTCTCACGCTTATTAAATTGCCCAGCATAGGGCCAGCTAGAATATAAATATTCAGATATTCAAGTATTTTTCTTTTCTTTAACTTCCCAGTGCCCATTCCATTTTAGAGTAAAATGTCAGTAAGGGAGGAGTTTAATGAAGCCAATGGTCATGTGCTTTGTTCTGGGTGAACACCTGTTTTTAGATAGGAATGGGAGAGACATATCTTGAATTGAAAGCTGATCTCTTCCCAACGCATTGATCTTTCTATAAAACACAGATAATTCAGGATTTCTTTTTGTGATGAAAATGAAGAATAAATGATGTGCCATTCTTTGAACTACTAAATCTTCTGTGTTTTGTTTCTGGAAACCACAATAATGGCAACAACCACATAGTAGAAATATATATATTGAAATATATATATATAGAGAGAGAATATATATTATATAATGAATATATATTTTTACTAATGTATTCAATAGATATTCTGTCTATATATATAGACTATATATATAGATAGAATATGGATATATATATAGAGAGACTATATATATGTTTCCTATATATAATCTATACATACAGGAAATATATATACATTCTATATATATAGGAAATATATATATTCAATATATATAGGAAATATATATTCAATAGGTATTCTATCTATTATATAATAGATATATATATAATATATATATAATATATATAATAGATATAATAGATATGTAATAGATATATTATATATATAATAGATATTATAGATATATTATATATAATATATAATATAATAGGTATATCATATATATAATAGATAAAATATTGAATATGTATTTCCAATATATACTGAATATATATATTTCCTATATATATAGAATGTATATATATTTCCTATATATATAGGCTATAGTTTTTTCAATATATATAGAGAGAATATATATATTTCCAAAATAATATGTATACAATATACATATTTCCGATACAATATGTATGGAATGTATATATTTCCAATATAATATGTATAGAATATATATATTTCCAAGGTACATATTTAATATATATATTGAATATATGTATTTCCTGTACATATATGTATTGACATGGAGTTTCACTCTTGTTGCCCAGGCTGGAGTACAGTGGTGTGATTTCAGCTCACTGCAACCTCCGCCTCCCGGGTTCAAGCAGTTTTACTGCCTCAGACTCCCGAGACTCTGGAATTACAGGCACATGTCACCATGGCCCCATTAATTTTTGTATTTTTAGTAGAGACAGGTTTCACCATATTGGTCAGGCTGGTCTCCAACTCCTACCTCAGCTAATACACCTGCCTCGGCCTCCCAAAGTGCCGGGATTACAGGCTTGAGCCACAGTGCCCAGCCAGTAGAAATAATTAGTAGTCAGAAAGCAGGCTGCGGAGCCTGGCAGGGAATCCAGCTGCAGCCAGCATCCAAGGACCTGCTCTAAACCCTGTAGCAGGCAGAGCAGAACTGTTCCATCACCCTTCCTGAGGCCACGTGACTCCTCACTCTGCCTTCGTGGTGTGGCTAGGGGAAGCAAGTGAGGCAGCAACTTGGCTCTCCATCCTCCTGGACAGCTACCTTCTTTCTCTCTCTGAGAGTTTGTAATTCGGGGAAACAAACGATCACTGTTTTTCTGTTTTTTGTTTGTTTGTTTGTTTGTTTTTGATTCAGAAACCCTAAGCAACCTTAAGGTTTTTCTCTTCTGAAAAGCCACAGGACGAAAAACAAATCTGAGATTAGAGCATCTGTGGTTCTGGCTCTGTCTTGGCTCTGCCTCCAGTTTCTGCAGAACTAGACCATCTCCACAGCTTAAGGAAGGCACTGGCTATGCCCAGGGTAGGTCTCTGCCCCTGGCCAAAGAGTAACCAGATGCAGTTGCAGGAGTCCTTGGGAGAGGGCAGGGCCCGGCAGACACTCAGACCTCACAGCTGCTCAGAAGGCTTGGGAAAGCCACCACCCTGTGAGGGATCCAGCCTGGCTAGACACAGCCTTCACAGCGTGTGGTTTCCTAGAGACCAAGTGCTTTGCCCAGCCAACAGAGAGGAGTGCGTGGTAAGAGAACTGGCTTTAAAAAGAATAAAGGACAAAATGATGAGGCTCCAGAATCATGTCACAACCACATTTACCATCTGGCTCCTTTTCAGAAGAGCATTGTCCTGTGAGCTTGCTCTTAGGCGTGAGACTGCAGGCTCAGAGTGATGATGAAACAGGAAATGAGGCCTGGGACAACAAAAGGAAACTACTTGTCACGTGTGTCTACTACGCCCCATTCGACTTCTTCCCAAACTTGCACATTCTCATGTGTGGGCGCTCCTCCAGGGCAGGGGTCTTGCCTTCCTTATCCTGGACCCTCAAGAGTGACCAGCAGAAATTATGGAGGAGAAGTCTCTGGGTTGAATAAATACCAACTAAGTGGATTCATCCTAAGCGGATATTCCTAGATGTGCAAGGGTCAAGGCCATCTAGAAGAGAGATGTTCTGTAACTTTAGGAAGACGGGATTGGTATTCCTTTATAACCAGTGGAAAATTATCTCTATAGGTACACCTGAAGCAAGGGTAATGGCCAAGAGGTATGTGAAAATATAAGCTTAACATCACTTATTATCCGGGAAATGCAAATCCAACCACAGTGAGATATTGCTTCACACCTATTTCTTCACATGGCTATTATAAAAAAGGTAAGTGTTGGCAAAGATGTGCAAAAATTGAAATCCTGTACACCATGGGTGAGAATGCAAAATGGTGCAGCCACTGTGGAAAACAGTATGGAGGCTTTTCAAAAAAGTTAAAAGTAGACCTACCATATGATCCAGCAACCTCACTTCAAAGTGTTTATCCTAAAGAATTGAAATCGGAATCTCAAAGAAATATCTTCACTCCCATGATCATTGCAGCACTATTCACAGTAGCCAAGTTATGGAAACAACCTGTTCTCCATTGACAGATAAATGGGTAAGGAACATGTGGTACATACACACAATGGAATATTATTCAGCCTTAAAAAGAAGGAAGTCCTACAATATGTGACAACATGTACAAACCCAGAGGGCATTATGCTAACTGAAATAAGCCAATTAGAAGGAGAAATACAGCGTGATTCCACTTAAGTATCAAAAATAGCCCAACTCATAGAAACAGAGAGTAGCATGTTGGTTACCAGGGGCTGGGGGCAGGAGGAAATGGAGAGTTTCTGTTCAAAGGGTGTAAAGTCTCAATTATGCAAGATAAATAAGGTTTAGAGATCTGATGTACAGCATTTTGCCTATAGTAAACAACATTATATGGTGCCCTTAAAAATTTATGAGAGTAGGTCTCACAATTTTTTTTAAAGGCATCTGTGTGGGAAATTAACTGGTCATCACTCTCTACATGTGATGCAAGCTATTATACACCACAATGTTTGTAGAAATACATGTATCCTTTAATTTCCAAGCTTGTGATAGCTTCAGATTGAATAAATCTCTCACTCTAAAGCTAACAGTTGTGAATGGTCATATTTCTGTATTTAATATCTGATGACCTCACTTTCTTTTATACTAATGTGTAATATTTATTTATAAGTTGATATAGCCATTGTCTCAGAAGATCATATAATATTTTATGATGGAGGCAATGGTGGTTTCGTTAGGTTGTTCAACACATATTGATTGGGCATAAATATGTTCCATGCACATTGTTAGAGATGCAGGTGCAGGAGATATAACTAGGGCAGGCCACATCATGAAGCTTCTTTTTGAGTAGGAAAGACAGACACAAATGATACCTGCCTGAAGGGGTGACATGAAGAAGAGATCTGATGAGCTGAAGCAGTAAGTCTCATGAACATCTGAAGGAAAACTATTCCAGGCCAGGAGGGCTAACATCCATGAAATGGGAACGCACTTGGAATATCTGAAGAGCAACAAGGTCCGTGAATTGAAATGAAATGGAGACAGACAGACTTTCGAGACTGGGTCTGACGGGCAGTCAGGGATCACAAAAGTCCCTAGGGGTCATGGTAAAGTATCTCTGTTTATACCAAGAATAATTAGAAGCCGATGGAGGGTTGCAAGCAGGAAGAGATGTTATATGGTTTATGTTTAAGAATGTACTAGATGGAGGCAGTAGTCAAGCGTGCATTCATCATCCATTATTTCATTCATTTATTCATTCAATAAATATATGTTCAGCACTTTCTATATACTCCCTGACAATTAGCTACCAAGGAAGGCAAATCAAATGGCTTCACTGGGACCATTTCCTTACCTATAAAACAGGCTCCCCTGTGTGGTCTCTTCCAGCTGTATTTCCAGACAGTAGTCAAATGTGTGTCTCTGAGAAGGGGAAGCCTTTCTGACGTTAGTCATTTACACCAAAGAGTTGTTTGCCTGGGAGTTGTGTCATAGAAACACAAGTTTTGGAAACCTGCTCATCATTTATTTTGGTGGTGCACAGAGCACATCAGGTGCTGGGACTCTATTTGAGGGATATAGTATCAATGTAGAGATCCAGATGATTATGGATCTATAAAAATAATGTAAAAGAGTTTTGAGGCTGAAAATGAGGAGAGTAGGGCTGGGTATGGTGGTTCACGCCTGTAATCCCAGCACTTTGGGAGGCCGAGGTGGGCTGATCACAAGGTCAAGAGATCAAGACCATCCTGACCAACATGGTGAAAACTCATCTCTACTAAAAATACAAAAATTAGCTGGGCGTGGTGTCATGTGCCTATAGTCCCAGCTACTCAGGAGGCTGAGACAGGAGAATCACTTGAACCCCGGAGGCGGAGGTTGCGGTGAGCCAAGATCATGTCACTGCCCTCCACCAGCCTGGCGACAGAGCATGATTCCGTCTCAAAAAAAAAAAAAAAAAAAAAAAGTCGGGGAGTGTAGAGTGCCTATAAGGTCAGTGAGGTTTGGGAGAATCTTAAGTGAAGATAGATGTTTAACTTCTATGAAAGGAGAAAGAGAAGTAAAATCAAAAATTCCACTGGAGAACAACTATGATCCAAGTAGAGGTAAATCACCAATGGCAATGAAATTAGGTGAAAATAACACGGAGCCATGGACCTCACATAAAGCGATATTGGTATTTGCATTCTTCTGCACACACAGTGTGCACATCAGTCAGTATGGCAATATCTCTTTTTATTGGTGGTACATGAAGCCCTCCTTCCAGCTAGAGTGAGCTTGGGAAGATTCAAATGCAGTCGCACTCAACCAGGGAGCAGAGCATCCCTCTGGCATAGATGGAGTGGTTTCATCAATTAGGTTGATCATGAACTACCAACTTCAATGGTATCACTTTGTTAACAAAGGGATTAAAAAGAAAGAAAAGAAATGAATCATTAGAGCAAGAGAATCAGTAGGCACATTGATTCTGGCAAAAGACTACCTGGTGTGTTCAATGCCTGGTGGCACCACTGTGTGACTTGGTAAACACTCATGATTTTTTTTGGGTTCTGTTTTCTTTATTTGTAGGAGATATCATAAATGCAGAGGTCCAGGCGAGTATAGATTTATAAAAAGAAGGTAGAAGTTTTGAGTCTCATGAAGATGTGAGTAGAGTGTCCATAAGGGCAGTAAGATTTGGGAGAATTCTAAATGAAGATAAATATTTAGCATCCGTGAAAGGAGAAAGAGCAGAAAAATCAGAAATTCCACTGGAGAAGGGTCATGATCAAAGTAGAGTTAAATCCCTGAAGGGGCGATAATGCAGCCTTCTCTTGTCATTGTTACGAAGAACATATGAAATGATGCACATAGAAGCCTTTGCCCAGTGTTTTGCACATGGCTCTCTAGATATAAGCTAACAACCGTATGCTTAGTCATGATGCCGTAGAAGAATGGAGGACGTTCCACCAAGCCCAGGCACTGCATTCATATGGTATCTGTCACACTTACGGCTCCAGCCCCTTCCTTGAATTAGAAGAAACAAGGCTTGATAACTGTTTGGGCACAGTTTAACTCTCTGCTTTCAGAGCTTGAGAGGTCAGCTGATTGTCTTCTGAGAAAACTCTAGCAGGGGAGGCACTTGTTTTTGGAAAATTTCCATGGTTCTCAGTCTAGTCCAAACCTATAGGCAGAGACACTTGATTCTGTAAACACCATGATGATGTATCCACTCTCTTGGGCAGATTGAGGCATATACAAGAATACCAACGTATCAATTGCATGGAAGTGTCACATAAAGAAGGGTTCTTGTTATCTGTATGATTCCATATACGTATTTCTTATCTTACTGTAATAACATAGCAATATGCAGAAAATGTCAATCTATTGATTTACGATGCAAATGACTCTGCAAGCATTTCCACGTTCAAAGTCTGTAAGGTCAGGCCATAGTCACTCCACTCCGTAGGCTGAGTTTCTCAGGGATGAAGGGTGTAATCAGAGGGTGTTTGGGATGAACATGTAACCAAATAAAGAAGAGCAATTTGAATGGAAAGTTTGAAAGGATTAGGTAAATCCATTTCACTGCAGGGTTGGATTTGCCAAAATCTCAGCAATCTTTGAACTCTATTGGTTAGAATACTCTATGTCTATCCCCCACATGAATATAGTCTGTAGTCTTGTCAATGGGACTGGAGTCTTCAAAGTCCTTCAGTTACTATTCATCTCCCCCACATATTCCTCCAGTGGCACTGACTATGTGTCCTAGTAACTCATTTGTTCTTGGCTGGTCAATCTTTCTTATCATCCCCCTGGATTGGCTTGCTTTCTCTTCCTCTTTTAAGTTCATTTTTTTCCTAGTTTATTGTATAATTGACAAATAAAAATTATACCTATTCAAGATGTGCAATGTGACGTTTTGATATATGTATACAGTGTGAAATTATTTCCACAATCAAGCTAATTAGCTTATCCATCACCTCATACATATACATTACCTTAACTGTTGTGTGTGTGGTGAAAACACTCAAGATTTGTTGTCTTAGAGAATTTTAAGTATACAATACAGTATTATTAACGATAGTCATCATGCTGTGTAACACATCTCCAGAACTGACTCATCTTATAACTTGTTTGTATCCTTTGGTCATCATTTCCCCATTTCCCCCCCTTCAACTCCTGACCCCTGGTGACCACCCTTCTCCTATTTCTAAGGGTTCAACTTTTTCTAGATTCCACATATGAGTAACTTGTTTTCTCTTTAGTCATGTTAATGTCATGAGCCAGGTAAATAGTTAATGAGGATGAGGATGAGGTAACATCTTTCTCTGTAAGGTATTTATATAATCTCTCAACCATTCAGTGTTCCTTTCTCTGATGGCAGTTTAATTCTAGTTATTTCCAAATTATTACATGAAAATCTGCAGGTATCTTCAAGTGCTAAAAATAAAATGAATCTTTCTGGAGCATTTCTACAATTTTTTTCCATTCTCTTTTCATATCATCTTAAATTCCTTCTTATTCTTTTTCCAAATCTCTTGTCACACTAGGTCACAGTTATTTGCAGGACATTTTTTTGGGCTACAGGTGGAAAAAAAAATCTTTCCCCCTCCTTAAGCCCTTTCTCACCCACATATGTGCAGCAATAACCCCCAAGAAGACCTGGCGTGAAGAAAAGCAAGTCATGTTCCTCAAACCAGTAATTGTCATTTAGAGTCTTGTTATAGACAAGAATGTTAATTCAGGACTTCGACTCTAGCCTTATACAATCAAACTTCGCATTTTATCAAGTTAATAAATGACTTAGTCATGCAAGAGTGGAGGAGTGCAACAAAGATATCTGTACATGACAGTAAGGGTTCTGCTGATCCCAAAGAGAATGAGATTCATGTCAGAGGACATGCAAAGTCATCACAAATAAAATTCATGTTTGTGTTTCCAGCTTAATTGCTCATGGTTAAAAGGAAAATAATAGAAACGAGGTTATGTTTGCATAAAGCGTGAAACTTTGTCCTGGGAACTTTGTCCTCTTAATAATTCCCAGCAATGTGGACATTGGAAGGTTATGGACTGTGTGGCGTTTTTACAAAAAGAGCAAAGGGAGCCAATTTAGAAGGTAAGAAAATTTTGCTATGCCAGTGGATAGTATTGATTTCCCCCTTTGTAGTATCAAAAGTGGAGGAGCTGTAACTGCTTGGGGGCTGCTGCTTTCATGCCATCAGCATCTTTCCATTTGAAATCAGCCACGATTTGCTCTCCAGGTAATGACAACCAAACATTCCTTTGCTCAACTACCACAGTGCCAGGGAACACTGCGCCACTGAAAATCAGGGTCTTCTGGAAAACTGTATTTCACAGCACCTCACTGTGCCTTTGGTTTTGGAAAACGGTATAATCAGCCTACTGAGATAACACCCTCTGTCAATCCATTGTGTCTATGAAAGCATCTAGTCCTTATGTCCTTATTAAATGAACATAAAGTTTGGGCTATTGTCCTTCAGGGTAAGATTAGGAGATGGCTATTCAGACAGGTCCTCAACTCAAAGCTAGGGCTGTCCGTTTTCCTTATTTTCTTCTCTAATGGCTTTGATCACTTTCTCTTTCACCTTACTCCGACCTACTTGGCTTTTTGGGGGGTTCTGCTTCCAACTTGCTTAAAACTGCTTCAAGCATTTGGCATTTTCTCATTTTCTCTTGTAGATTTCTTAGTAAATGATTCCTAAATTCCCTATCCCCCACTTTGCTTCTCTCTTTAACCCTTTGCTCACTTTCCTCTTTTATCAACAACTGTAACCCCAAATCAGCATCTGCTAATCATTGGTGCACAAAAGTGCTTTGATCCTGCTGTTGGGAGAGAATTAACTTAATTCTTTCTTCCATTCTTGGTTTCACATAAAATCTACTGTCCCCTACCTACAGTTCTCAAGAAGGTTTCTTAGAAAACAGGTGCAGTAGAATATCAGGGATCAGTCAGAGGTGAGTTTGAACAGCCTTGTTTCTTCACTCAAAACAAAACAAATGCAAACAAACACAAGCAATGAGCTTGGCCAAAATAACCTCATTAGAATTGTGAGAGTTACCTGTGACATATAGGAACTCGCCCAGTACATGCCTGGCACGGAGCAAGTGCTCAGCAAATATTTGTCCCCTACCCCACTTAATGTCAGTCACTGAACTTTGAAGCACGCCTTTGTCACCTGTCATTTCTTACCACTTTTCCTCCTCCTCGCACTGCATTTTCACTCACCTTATACCAAATTGTCCTTTTCTCTTCACAAGAAGTCTATATATCACATCTTCTCCTCCTGCCAGCCTTCGAGTATTCACCCATTGTGTGATCAACACATACATCTTTAAGGTGCATAATATACAAGACATTAGTCCTATTGTGTGTTTCATGGTTTGATACATGCAAAAAAATAAGACATAATGATCTAAAGAAAATTGAAGCTTCACAGGAGGAAGAAGCAGGGAGCACTTGCCCGTGCTGGGTAGGAATACTCCTTTTACTCTCCTCTTCTTCCCCCAATCCCACTTCATCTTCCTTTATTGGAGAGAAGAGGGATTCAGAGTTTCCCATTAAATAATTTAAACCTCGTCCACAGATAGGCTTGAGACAGTTGATGCAGCTAACAGTGTTAAGCTCTTGCTCATGCCAGGCCCTCTTCCGATGGTTTAATGATGTAGTCCCTCATGTAATCACCACCAGTCCATAAGGCAGATGCCCTGAATAGCCTCCCGTTAATAGGGGTAAAGGGCACAAGCAGGTAATTCTGAGAAGAGAAAATTAAATGATTGATAAATATATAGAAAAATGATCTTCCTTTCTCACAAAAAAGGAAATACAAATAGATGCAGAATAGCTTTCATACACTAGTTTCACGGAAATTAAGATCCTGATGCTATCCAGTGTCTACAAGAGTGTGAGGAAGAATGTTTTCCTATCCACCACTGGTAGGAGCATAATGTGACATTTTACTACGGTTTTTTTTTTCAATTTATCTTTCATTTAATTGTATGCTTAAATTTATTTTTTAAATTTTAATTGACAAATAATAATTGCATATATTTATGAGTAAAATGTGATATTTTGATACATGTATATATGGTAGAAAGATGAAATCAAGGTGAGTTAGACAAGGTACTCACAGTCACACGGTGAGATTTGAACTCAGGCAATCTGCCTTGAACGTGTTGGTGGAGGAGGCGAACAGAGGATGAAGAAGCTATACTATAATGGGATCCTGGAGGAATCTGGAGAAAAATTCTACCCTCAGGGGAAAAAATGAGGGGTGATTAGTTATCAGCCAGGGGGCCTGGGATTGGGAAGAGAGCAGTTATCTGGTATTTGGGCATTTGGTATTTGCCTCCAGGCTGATCAAGGCTTCCCTCCACACACTTCCCCACCATGCAGAGCCCCTGGGCTGAAAGGGGCACATTGAAAGGACTCATGAATCTGCAGGTGGAAGGGAATTTGGCAGTGAGGGCAGGAGGCTTGCTGGGCCCCTGGTAGGAGGAATCCCTTTTATAGTGGTCTATTGCACAGCATAATAACAACACATATTTCGAAATTACTAAAAGAGTAGCTTTTAAACATTCTCACCACAAGAAAAGCAGGTGAGGTGATGAATATGTTAGTTTGATTTCATCTTTCTACCATATATACATGTATCAAAATATCACATTGTACTCATAAATATATGCAACTATTATTTGTCAATTAAAATTTAAAAAATAAATTTAAGCATACAATTAAATGAAAGATAAATTGGAAAAAAAACCATAGTAAAATGTCAAATTATGCTCCTACCAGTGGTGGATAGGAAAACATTCTTCCTCACACTCTTGTAGACACTGGATAGCATCAGGATCTTAATTTCTGTGAAATTAGTGTATGAAAGCTATTCTGCATCTATTTGTATTTCCTTTTTTGTGAGAAAGGAAGATCATTTTTCTATATATTTATCAATCATTTAATTTTCTCTTCTCAGAATTACCTGTTTGTGCCCTTTACCCATGTTTCATTGTTTTCTCTGGTTCTTTCTGCCTTTTCCTTATTGATCTGTAAGCATCCTTTATATAATTCTGGTTCACAATCCAGAACTGCAATATATGTTGCAGCTTGTTATATATGTGCAAATATTTTCTCTCTGCTGCTTATTTATATTTCAGCTTAGTTCAGTGTATCCTGTGTGGTACAGAATTTCCCTACAGAAGCCCTTATTTATGTAGGCAAGGATATTTATTGGCAGTATAACCTGTAATCAGGAAAAAGTTGAAACAACCTAAATCTCTTTCAGCAGCAGAGTGTCAAATTAAATGTTATAGCCATTCTGTAGCCTACTCCATAGCAGTTTAAGGGAAAGAAGTGGATCTTTCTTCGTTAATACAGAGGCATCTTCTAAACGTATCACTCAGTGAAAAGGCAGGTTACAGGCTGGTAGCTCAATATTTAACATTTATTAAAAAGACATATACACAAGTAACAATGCTATCTGTTTCCTATGAGTGTGTGTGCATACAGATAAAGAGAACAGTGCCTGTGTGTGTATATATATATATGTTCCTTTTATATAGGAATAAATACACACATATCCTCTGATGGGAGTTTATATAGAAAGTAAGATTCCGGGCCCCAGTGTGCCTGTTGGAAATCTTGACACTGCTGTGGGGATTAAATGAGATATGTGTGAGGTGCTTAGCACCATGGTGGATACAATGGAGAGTGCTATGCAGGCATTTGCTATATATCAAATATCTGTGTATAAATATACACTCCTTATTACATATGGTAGTATAAATATACCTCTGTGAATATCTTGTGAGTATATTTTCTGGGAAAAAATATATATGCATATTGACATATCCACACAGGATACACTGAACTAAGCTGAAATATAAATAAGTAGCAGAGAGAAAATATTTGCCCATATATAACAAGCTGCAACATATATTGCAGTTCTGGATTGTGCACCAGAATTATATAAAGGTTACTTCTCTGGAGATGAGAATGATACAACACTTGAAATAGTAAAACTTCTGTCTTATCTACAATATTTACAAAATTTACCAGGAGATTATTTGTGCACTTTGTATAATTTAAATTAATGTAAAAAGGCTGGGCGCAGTGGCTCACACCTATAATCCCAGCACTTTGGGAGGGCGAGATGGGTGGATCACCGAGGTCAGGAGTTTGAGACCAGCCTGGCCAACATGGTGAAACTCTGTCTCTACTAAAAATATAAATTAGCCGGAAGTGGTGGTGCGCACCTGTAATCCCAGCTACTCAGGAGGCTGAGGCATGAGAATCACTTGAACTTCAGAGGAGGAGAAGGAGGTTGCAGTGAGCCGAGATCACGCCACTGCACTCCAACCTGGGTGACAGAGGGAGACTCCTCTCAAAAAATAATAATGATAAAAATAATAAATTAATTCATTTAAAAAGAAAACAAGAAAGGGGAAGGCATTTCTATATTAGCAGTAGAAAAGTTAAAAAGGGCAACAGAAGGAGCACCAGTCGGTGGCTAAGAGTGACGATAGCAACAACATAAACAGCAGCAATGAGGTGTAGCAAATGTCTGCATAGCACTCCCTATCATGCCCACCACTGTCTAAGCATCTCACACATATCTCATTTAACCCTCACAAACGTGTGATGATTTCCAACAGGCATACCCAGAGCCCTGAATCCTACCTTCTATATGAACTCACATCAGAGTTTTCTATCAGGATCATGTCTCCTTAGGGGAATTCTAGCAAATGAAATGTTCTCCACGGCTTAGGACTTGCTGTTGTTTGGAGCTGCCAGGAGATTTCAGGCACTGGAGGGACCCCCTGGCAGGCCTGGAGATGCTGAAGGCTGCACCCTTCCTGTCTGACTGTAGCTGCCTCCCTCCTCCTCCAGACTCCGACCCGGGCACTGCTCTTGGCTTCTGCTTGGCCACCTACATTGCCCGCTCCTGTCCCTTGGATGCAGGGATTCAGCCTCAGTGCACACTTTCTCCTGAGCCTCTGTGCTACCTCACCAAAAGGAGATGGCTTCTCACAAGCCTCTGAATTAGGCAGGCTGGCACATTCAAAGCTCATATTCTATTAGCTCCACAGAACCTCTGGGAATAATGACAGTGTCAGTGTGCACAGACGAGGTCAGACTGACCACAGCCCATCCCACCCAACTCTTGTCC
Source organism: Ateles fusciceps (assembly GCA_036589455.1). Classification (NCBI taxonomy): domain Eukaryota; kingdom Metazoa; phylum Chordata; class Mammalia; order Primates; family Atelidae; genus Ateles; species Ateles fusciceps. The sequence continues at coordinate 8,401,287 of JAZHEH010003329.1, read as the reverse complement.
TCAGCTGTTGTAATCAAAATGTAAAAGTAAATAGACCCCTTTTCACTGCCTGAGGCCCCTTGGAGCTCACCTGATAGGAGGCAGTACCCAGGGAACCCCCACTAACCCTGTCTTTCACGGGGATCTCGTCTCCGTATTGAGTAAGCCAAATTTTTCCAGGGCTTGAGGGGGCCAAAAAGGGTCTTGGCACACATGTCTGCTGTACAAAGCCAAATGCTATTTTCTTTGAATGAAAAAAAATTTTCTTTCTAATTTTGTTTGCCAATTTCATCATTCATACTTATTTCTCTCCTTTCCCCAAAACCTCTCAGGGCACATGAAAATACAGTAGCAAACATTTAGAGGGTAAAGAGGAAAGGCAATTCGCAGGAAACATTAGAGGGTAAAGAAGAAAGGCAATTCACATTTCACGAGCCCTCATTTTGTATCAGATCCTGTGCTGAGCATATAATGGCAGTTACAGATCTGTGAGCTAAGGAAATCTCTACTCCTGGTTAGCAGATGAGGCAGTTAGGGAAAAATGACTTACATTACTTTCCCGCTATTCAATATGATGTCTCACATGTCACAGACTTTTGCCCATCCCTGTTGCAAATTACTGTCGTTGAGATTGCTGAGGGTTCAGGATTCCCTCTACGGACGACCCTTAGTTCTGAAGAGGAAAATGGCTGCAGAGGAGGGTAGAGAAACCTTGTTTACAACTAAGATTTGCTTGCACCCATTCTCTAGATCATGGCAGGCAGGCAGAACTCACTTTACACGCATTGCTGTATGCTGCAAGCCACATGTTACAGAGATCAGTGGAAGATGAGGAATACCTCGATGATTGTCCTCAGGAGTTATAGGAAAAACAAAAGTGAGAGCAATAACAACAACAGCAAAGGATGTCACAGAGAAGAAAAAGTCTGGGCCGGGCGCGGTGGCTCACGCCTGTAATTCCAGTACTTTCGGAGGCTGAGGTAGGTGGATCACCTGAGATTAAGAGTTTGAAACTAGCCTGGCCAACGACGCTAACCCTGTCTCTACTAAAAATACAAAAATTAGCTGGGCACAGTGGCTGGTGCCTGTAATCCCAGCTATTTGGGAGGCTGAGGCAGGAAGAATTGCTTGAACCAGGGAGGCAAAGGTTGTAGTGAGCCGAGTTTGTGCCACTGCACTCCAGCCTGGGTGACAGAGTCAGACTCCATTTCAAAAAAAAAAAAAAAAAAAAAGAAAAAGTCTGGCTTTGCATCCATGTCAACTAGGATGACAGTGGTGACGGAGGGCACCTGGAAAAAGTGGTCAGTGGAGGAAGGAAAGTTTGGGTCCAGGTCATCATCTCTGCAATGATCTGTCTTGGTGTCCTTAGGTTAGTTACTTACCTCTATGAGCTTTCACTTCCTCATGAGAAAAATGGAGATGATATTCACCCCAAAGCATGAACTAATAAATATTTTACATGAGATGTATTGTTCTATTTTGCTAGGAAATTGGATCTCAATAAGTACCTCCCTCAGTTTCCTGCCCATTACTTTATCCTGTGTACTGATAAGAAAGATGCCTTATAAGTAAAGTGACTGTATAATTTATCGTCCAAACCGAAACACTTGTGACCGAAGGAAGCCACTGTTAATAATCACATCAAAACAACACATGTGAACTGGAATTGTCCCAGGAGAACAAGTCACTCTACTTATACAGGCAATTAGGGAAATTTCTGGTCCAGGAAAACCAGTAGGCTTTGCTAACAAGGATGTCCAAAAGTTTCTAAGAGTAGATTTGAATGACACATGAAGTCCACAGACTAAGAAAAACAAACAGGTGCCTTTAGAGGTAAACAGGGACTGAGAAGGAGAACCATTTAGCTTGGCCCTGGGAAATCATTGAGTTAGTATGCGGAAGGGGAACTGGAGACAGAAAGAAGGAAAGAAAGACCTGAAGGAACCGGATCTTGAAATGAAACTACGTACCTACAATTTGCCTCTCCACATTTTGGAGTTCATTATAATACAGTAACCCATGTTCTTACATTCCAAACAGCTGGTTATATTTTAGACTCTTGACTCCTTTTTAAAAGGGTGCCCAAAGCAAAAAATATTAAGAAAACAAGGTTTACAAACCCAGCGTGATCAGTTCAAGAAGCCCTACTCATTCAGCAGTAGGTAGTAGAATCTAATAGGATCTTCTAGGATTTTGTCCTAGAGATTCTTATTGTACAGCATGAAGACCATGGGCAACAAGGGGTTGGGACTGTCTCTTGAAATTACAGTATAGTTAGTCTTCCACCAGTAGTGGTTTTCCCTGGCATTCTGCAGTCTAGCAGTTTGATACTGTGTGCTCTCTGTAGGATGCAGCCCAGTCCCCTTAATCAAAAGGAACCCTCACTACAGTCCTCCTTGCAGTGGGCCTGTGGGTAGAGGGAGAGTTAGATAAGGGAGGAGAGAATGAGGTAGGCTCTGCCCTCTGAATGTATGCAGGAAAGACTAGACACAGCAAAGCAGGCCCCTAAGACAGAATTAGCTTTATATGCAAACATTTTTCCAAAACAAGCAGACATGAAATGAGGGAGGCTACCAATCTAAAATGCATTCAATTTCAAGCAATTAGAGCTAGTTTTAAAAAGCTTAAAATAAAGTATAGGCTAAATAATTAAAAATTGTGGAAGATAATCTTCCCCAATTAACTTTGGTATCAATGCAGTAAGACTGGATTTGGGAGAAGGATTGTCTATTGGGGAAACATTTAACATGGGCAGCTTACTTGTTGTGAGAGTCAAAGCCTCCTAAAATTTCTATTTAATGCGTTTTTAAAATGTGTGTGTTGGGAGCCACTGCAGAAAGATCACTTGAGGCCAGGAGTTCAAGACCAGTCTGGGCAACATAGCCAGATTCCTCCTCTCTACAAAATAAATAAACAAATAAATAAAGAGCAGGGCATGGTGACATGTGTCTGTAATTCCAGCTACTCTGGATGCTGAGGCAGAAGATCACTTGAGCCCAGGAGGTTGAGGCTGCAGTGAGCCATGATCACGCCACTGCACTCAGGCCTGGGCTACAGAATGAGACCATCTCTTTAAAAAAAAAAAAATGAGGCCGGGTGTGGTGGCTCATGCCTGTAACCTCAGCACTTTGGTAAGCCGAGGTGGGTGGATCACCTGAGGTTAGGAGTTCGAGACCAGCCTGGCCAACACGGTGAAACTTCATCTCTACCGAAAAAACAAAATTAGACAGGCATGGTGGTGGGCCCCTGTAATCCCAGCCACTCTGGAGACCGAGGTGGGAGAATCAGTTGAATCTAGAGGTTGAGGTTGCAGTGAGCCGAGATGGAGCTACCGCACTCCAGCCTGGATAACAGAGCAAGACTTCGTCTTAAAAGAAAAAAAAGTGTGTGTGTCCATAAATCCAGGAAAGTTTCTTCCACAAAGTGAATATGCCTCTGATAATATTATGCATATTCACCTATGTTTGCAGACTTTATGGACACTCCATGGCTGTAATACCATCTTTATTTGTCTTTGGTGATAGGGAGCTACCCTAAGCATGCCCATCTTTCTTTCTCCAGATATCATATGTGCTGTGCTTTCCTCTGTATCCTCCACCTCCCTTGCTCTGAAAGTTGACTCACTTCAGGTGATCTCCTTCCTCAATTGTCTCAGTCTGAGGAAGAAGAGGTATGTGAAGAAGGGTCAAGAGAAGCCACCTGTTTATACGACATCCTCTCCACTTTTGGGAGAGAAAAACTGACCCACTATATGCTACGTACCATGAAGTACCTAACAATTTTTAGGAAAATACAGGGTTATATAGGTCAATTACCTTTCACTTGCAATTGATGACTCGTCCCACAAGGATAAGACAGAAGGTCAGTTTCCAAAATGGGCCCCAATAAGCCCCACCCCCTGTCCCCCGACATGATATCAGGGCTGGTCTGTGGGGCCAGTGGAACACAGCAGAAGTAACAGCCTGTGAAGTTGTGGCTTCTGCCTTGCCCTCTCTCTCTCCAGATCTCTTTCTCTGGAAAAAGTCAGCTGCCAAATGTGAAAATAGTCATGCAGCTCTACAGAGCAGTCCATGTGGTGGGGAGCTGAGGCCTCCTGCCCACAGCCACATGAGCAAGCCGTCTGGGAAGTGGCACCTCCAGCCCCAGTCACCTTCAGGTGCCTGCAGCTCAGGCTTGATATCCTGACTGTAGCCTCAGGAGAGACGCTGAACCAGAAGCACCAAGCTAAGCTGCGCCTGGGTTCATATGCTCAGATGACATGTGAGTAATAAATGCATATTGTTGCTTTAGTTACTAAGTTTGGTTCTAATTTATTATGCAGCAGTGGCTAAAGAAATACCACATCCCAGATGTGAGCAAGAAGGCTTTCACACTTCATACCCAGGAAATCTATGGGACTTATTCTGGGAAGGGGCTTATGGTCTGAAAAACTGTGGGAATAGCTGACCTAAATGTATAGACAGCTGCTTCATTCCGTTAGAACCATCTTATTATATCCCAGTGGTAGAAGCACAGCCATAGATACTATTTCAGGGTGAGAAAGTTAAAGAGGAGAAAACAATTTATAAATATAACTGCCACAGGCCAGACAGAGTCATGGTCAAGTACACACATTTCAGCTCCCTGGGCTCAAATCTCAGTGCTTACTTATCACGAGATCACGAGTAAGGTCTTAAAGTTCTGTTGCCTTGTCTGTAAATTGGGTATGAACACTCAGGGCTGATGTTTTTACTTTTATTTCACAGATGAGACATCTGTGCCATTGAGGGGGTGAATCATTTCCCCCGGGGTCACTCAGCTCATTAAAGGCAGCCCTGCTCTAGAGCATGTGGGTTTATGTCTATTGTACTCCTCTTTTTTTCAGTAATAACATGATGTTATGGTAAGCATTAGAGAGGTTAATGCATGTAAAAACTTCAACATAATAATCATATAACCAATATCAATGCTTTATCTATTTATTTAACCCCATTGCTAATTCCCAGCCCCACAGCTCCGATAGCTCTATGGTTCTCAGGAAGCTCCTAGGATTAGAGGATTGGCTGCCTACTCTAGGTTTATCCAGAAAAGATAAGGGTTAAACGAATCTGGGGCATGAGTAGAGACAGACCTCTGCCTTTCTCACCAAACTTCCTTTCCACCTCAAGAGCTCAAGTTTTCTGTCATTGAAAGTGGCCCTGAGGCCTTACTATTTAAAAATCCTTTCTACCAACACATTATCCCTACATCCCTTCACCCCTAAAATATCAGTTTACCCAGAAGGAAGTTAACCAGCATTGGCTCCCAAAGAAGAAAGTCTGAAGATGAGATGAGGAATTCGATTTTATGAAAATCAGAACTAGAAAGCAGAAGACAGGGTCAGTTAAACTAGACCCCAAAACAGGAAATAGTCACATATTATACAAGCACAGTTTGGCTTTGCTTAAATTACTCAAGACATGCATCCATCTGCTGATAACTGATCGAGCAAAAATTGTTTCATCATAACTACAGAAACTTTTTCAATATTTTTACCCTCAACATTTGTTTTTTGCTGATTTGCTTCTTTCGGTTTTATTGTAATGTTATGGTGAAGAGTTTTAGATTTGACATACTGAAAACTAGATGTGCATTCTAAATGCTCACATTATGCTGCTTGTTACGGATAAAATCACAAAGTAACTTCTGCTTCAATGGGTTAGTTCCTGGACTAACAGGAGGGGGGAGACATGGAGGACGATGTCTGGATCAACAAAAAGACTCTGGCATTAGCCAAGGTTGCAGCCAGGCAGTCCCTTCTTGGATTTCATTATTTGTGGACTTCTCATCTAGCTCTGCCACTCATGTAATCATATATTTAGAATTATGAAAACAAAACGGGGAGCCAAAGGTACTACTGATGGCTTAGAGGGATTACATAACGATGGCAGCAATTTCCATTCAGAGGTTTTAGAATTTACCACACAGCATGATCTCAGAAATGAGAGACAATTGCAAAAGGGAGGTGGCTTAACTGCTGTGTTTTCCACTATGGGTTCTCAGTGGAAGACCCCAGTTTTTACCCTAGGGAGGAAGATGGTTCAAGAATTACTAGTCTTCCATTTGCTGTAGAAACTGTTTACTTCTCTTTTCCTTCCTTTGTGTCTCAAAACTCAGAACTCCACAGAGACCCAAGAAAGAATGCTTAAAATGAGAGTAAATATTTTTACACATGTGGACCTTTGAGATATTTTAAAAAAGCAGTAACACCCTGCTCAGCTGCTACTATACTCACAGACTGTCCTAAACCGTTTAATGTAATTCCAGTATTTGATCAGTTCAAAATATTTCCATCTGGGGTGCAAAAAGGGCATTGGGCGACTGTTGAGAAAGTCAAAAACTCCTAATCTGAAAATTCTAAAATATACTGATTTATTTATTTTTGATGGATCGTATAACTGTGAAGAAACTAAAACTTCCTTAAACAGGTTCAAGACTTTTCCACAATTCTAGCTGGCAAAGTGTTTGGGCCCAGATGAGGCCCATTCATTGGTCAGTGAAAAATCTCAGTGATGATCTCTAGACCCTATCTGATGACTACACACATGAAGATTTCTAAGATCTAACTATGTTATTGGGCTGCCTTGATAATTAGCTGATAGGCAGTCCAATAGCAACTTAAATAGGAAGAAAGATTAAAGGAGTAAAGAAAACTCAGGGAAAAAAGCAAAGTGTGCAGGTAAGAAATTTTACATCATCCCCTGCTAGCCTGCATTAATGACGGTAGTAGACTTCTCACATTTAGTAACAAATCACAGCCCAGTGTACTGTTTATTGAACCTGAAAGGGATTCAGTAAACAATAACTCTTCAATAAATGGACTCTGAGCTATAGCTAGTTACCTTAATAGAAGATATACAATGTGTAGTTTGCAGGTAGCAATGCTTCTAGTGAACATGTGGAGAGGAAACCAGACCTGGAGTGTTGGGTGCACTTCAGAGTCCCACGTTAAGAAGGGCATTGATGAATAATTGTTAGTCCAATGGAAAGTGGCAAGCATAATGAGGAGGTTGGAGAAAGTGGAGAAAACAAGAATGTTTGCATTAGAGAGAAGATGTAGAGGCGCCATAAAAAGATGGAGCAGCCATGGAGGAGACAGAATAACTGAGTCAGAGAGGCTCTGAGTGACACAGCCAGGGGCAGTGTGTTCACACTGCAGGCGCTGTGCTTTCAGCCCTACCCCAGGATGACTTTTTAAATAGCTAGAACTATGGAATGTCAGAGTATGCTGCCTCTTTAAGAAGTGAGAGAGAACAGCAGTCAATGGATGACGGCTAGTCAAAGATGCTATCCAAGTTATTTTTGGATTGGATGAGAGTGAATGAGATCAAAGCTTTCCTAACTGTGCTAGATGGAACCCCTCTCCTCAGGGCCACTTAAAATTGGGTGGTGGGAGAAATGAGACCCAGAACCCCTAAATGCTTCCACAGAGCAATGACTCCTTTAACTGTTATTGGTACTATGCCTCTCTATGTAAGGCATAACTTGAACAAGGATCCTGTAGCTAAATAAAGCATTTGAAGAAAACCGATGGCTTCTAAACTGAGCCCTTCCATAGAGCACAGAAAACCAGGAAGAGGGGCTCAGGGCCGACTGCTTCAGCAAAGCAGCTCTGATGCTTCCTGATTCATGCATAGGGCCTCTGAGTAAATTTTATTTGTATAAACGTTTACACAGTTAAGAAGATTTAAAACACTGGCCTAGATCACGTCCAAAATTCAAATTCAGTTCTTAGATTTCTATAATTTTATGTTGCATGACTGACTCTAATTTTTTCATTTCTTAACTTCTTCTGTAAATCATTTCTTCTTTTTTCTATTTCTGAAATCAAAGCAAATGCTTAGGGATAAACTGACCTTTTCAAGAAATTGCAGAATTGAGTTCAAGGCCCACAAGCTGAAATTAGTTCTAGGACTCAGCATCAATTTAGGAAGATTCTATGACAGTAATTGTAGTGAAACAATACTACTCATTCATGTAGTATTTTTTCTTTTTCTTTCAAAGGATCTTAATTTCCATTATTATATCTGATTCTGAAAACAATCCTGTGAAGAAGGCAGGACAGAGAAAATTATTTCATTGTTCAAATGAGTAAACAGAGGCATAGAAACATAAACATTGTATAATTAAGAGTAAGTAGTGTTTTGTGACTATGAACCTCAAAACTCGATTTTGGAATCTTTGGTGTAATGAATTTTCTATAACCATGTAACTTTAAGTGGTCAATCTTGTAGTAATAGCTGAAAACTCTAGAAATCTTTTTAATATACTTCTCTTTGGAAGAGAACCTAGAGCTCAACTTTTTTGCTTGGAAAATAATGTCTTCAGAGAACATTCTCTTTTTTGAAGGTCAGATTTTTTTTACCTTTTCGGAATCTGGATTGTCACAGGAATGTACCACAGATTTTAGGAGATTTGATCCTCTGGTGGACTTTTGTTATCAGAATTTTAGCTTTTGACCTTGAAGTCATGTTCTGTTTTTAATTCCTAACAATATTCTATTAACCACAACAGTGCGACTGAAACAAAACAAAGCAAAACTTTTCAGAACTTTTAAAAGGCCAGAAACATTGTGTTAAGTGAGACTGCTATTGACTCCTTGGGAATTTTCAAAATCTACCATTCTAAATGGACAAGAAACAAGAGGGTCCTTTTTGAGTATACTGTCCAGAGTTCACCTCTGGGGAAACTTGAGCCAAGTAGCCAATTTACTTTTTGCTTGTCATCAAGGAGTAACACTTTCTGAGTGGTCAATGGTCTGTGCCAATTCATTTTGAGAAAGATATTACAAGAGAAGCCAACTTTACATTAATCTACTTTTGTGTCTTGGCTGTGACATTTTCTTCATCTTATCAGAGTAGTTAAAAGAAAATGTTGTACAAAGATCAGATAGATATCTGCAAAGTTTAGTGGCATGAGAGGAGATATTTGACCCCTTCCTTTCCAATTCCAAAAGAAGTAATTTACCAAATAACTTTTACAATGAGGGAAAAGTAAAATTATCATCATTATCATCATCATCATTATAAAACTTGTCCTAGTGTTATAATTAGGAAAGATTGCCTTGCAAGTGATGGAAAAGGCCAAGAATTTCCACTAGATGTTTTACAGATGAAATCAAGTTTTAAAGGACACCCAGGGCTGCTACAAAATTTCTCCCCAGAAAGCCAAGAAAACAATGTGATTTCATAAGAAAACAACAGAGGAGATAATAAACCCCAGAATGTTCCCTCATCTAGAGGCTTAAGGCAGGTATTGGGATCAGATAGTAACACATATATTCAGAAATGTATATGTATAGCTAGCAGTAATCATAGTAGTTGTAGTAGTAGGAGTTGAAAATTTTACCTGGATTTGTAGGCATTGGTCTATATTTACTGTTTTACTGATAACTCTTGACTTATTTTAAGTACCCAAATTCAGATCTTTTTTAGGACAAAAGAGTGTGCTTTTATGTCTCTCTGTATTATTTCTGTTCTACTTCATATGGTTTACTCTTCCATGGATCTCTGTTGCCTATACGTTCAAGTGGTCAACATTTTTTCGGATTATTGTCCTTTGCCTCAACATTCTGTTTCTCAACCTGGCCCTCCACATCACTAGTTATATTTTTCAGTGCCACAGACCTTCTAAATAGATTCCAGATTCACCTTTTCAGATTTCAAGGCCCTCAGAACAGTTACTTCCCAAATCAATCTGGCTCTGTTTCAAGGAATAATCCTCACCATGCCAAGGAAAGGCACTGGCTTCTCTCCTGCCTCCTGCCCTTCCAAAGTAATTCTGTCAAAGCCCTTCTGTTGTATGCAGTGGGTAGATGCCTGGATTATGGCATTGCCATCAGATTCTGCTCAATAAAATGTGTGTATATTTGTGTGTATGTGTGTGTACATGTATTTGCTGGCTCTGTCCAGTAAGAATGCTGGAAAGCAGCAATACCTCAATAGTAATGAGCACACCTGATACACAGATATTGGCTTCTAAATACCATTTTCCACTAAAGTTTCTTGGAGAAGTGACCGATTCAAGACTGGAGCAGGAAAACTACAAGATAAATCTTGAGCGTCTTACTGTGCCAGAAATTACAGAGATACAGCAAAACATTACAGATGCCAGTTTAAAGGAACTCCCACTGCCAAATTGAGGGGACAATTTGAACATTTAAATAAATAATAGTATTAATATATTATAATCCATGGAATGAGATGGAAAATGATTAATTGATAGAAATATTTTAAAAAGAGTTTTATGAAGAATAGGATCTATACATAATTTCAAAGTATTTCTTCACAAAATACTTCTTAAATATAAATGGAAAAAGTGCAACTTTACTGAGAAGCATGAGTAACAGCACCTCAGTCAAATGAGTAAAGATAATCAGTAATAAGGAAAGTCGAAATTGTGAGCCAGCTGATAGAATGCAATGAGTTGTCCACGATATTTCTGCTATCCCTTTATAGCTAAACATGGATCTCATGGGAGAGAGTGAGGAGGAAAAAAATTAAATCCAGAGCTTAAAACAAGGTGAAAGACAATCAAGCTAATCAGTTGTGAGAATAAATGTAAGTAGGTTAAACTTTCCTATCAAAAGATACAGACATACATAGAGAGAGAGAGAGAGACAACATATACTCTATGCTATGTTCAAAAGTGATTCATAAGCAAAAAGGTCTTAGAAAAACTGAAAAGCAAGACTTAAAAAAGCTCAAAACCTGGAAAACATAAACAAAATAAAGCAGACGTTGCACAATAGTGTTACTATATAAAGCAGATTTCACTTGGAAAAATAACAATAAAAGCAAAAACATTAGATGTATTATTCCCATAAATCATGCACCTTCTCATTCCTAGAACCTTTCTTGAGGGAATCATAGCAGGAATGACAGGTAAAGGTACAGTTATTACTAAACATTATTACTGAATAGAGTCATTTCTTACAAAATTTGGGACTCAAGTACTGGATTTATCACAGTGCAAAAGTGTAACTTCATCTCAAGTGCTGAGAGAAAGACATGGGGAAGAAAGAGACAAATGAACAAAGAGAGAGATAATCTCTCAACCAGTTGACCCACCTAAACATAAGAAACCAGGAAGTGAAAGACAGGCCAAGATTTGCTTGTCCTTTTTAATGCATAGTTATCACATAGACACCCAATAGCTCTGACTGTTTGCCCCCCAACACACATATTATTTTCTCTATATAATAAAAATGGACAAATAGAGGTTTTGTTCTCTGTCTTGTCAGATTATCAACTGGAGATGAAAGGAGAAAAAGATGGAGGTGAGGGAGATGAGCTCATAAGGCCAGAAATAACAATAGAGATATGAAAATTTATCTTTCTTTAGTTAAGCCTTGTTTTGTTGCCCCTTCGGACATTTTCATCCAAAGTCCACATAAGGGACCAATATTTTAGAGGCTGTTTTGGGGTCTCTGTCTGGCTATCTTGCAAATATAAGAGAATTTTGTCTATGTTCTTGGAAATATCAATTTAAAGACCATTTTTCTAGTATCAAAAAATAAATTGAGGCATAATAAGAAAGCATTTGCCCCCAGTGCCTAAGGTTGAACAGGCCTCAGACACATGGTGTGTGGCTAGGACAGTGACTTAGGCCAGCACACCACAGAGAAGAAAACAAAGAAGAAAGGAGACAGACAATCGTCCTCTCACAGTGAAGGATGTCCATTGTAATTATCATTATTATTAATATGCTTCAAAATATATTTGATACAATTCAGTTTCAATTCTTGATTTAAAGGAGGACACAAAACAAACACAAAAATAAAAATGAGAAGAATATTTTCCAAACATGACAAATAAAATTTATCTCAAACCAGCCTAGGAATCAGTCTTATATGAAATGGTAAAAAGAAAATACCCCACTAAAATTAATAATATCAAAAATATGCCCTCTATAAACACTTCTATTTTCTTATTTTCTAAGAGCTTAAGTGAAGTTGATGGGATAGAAAAAACAAGAATTAGGTAAAGGAGTAGCATAAATAGAGATAAAAATATTTGCATATAAATATTTTACTAATATACAACCATTTATTAGTCTAAAATCCCCTAAGAATGAATGAGAGTTTATTATAGCTTTGTATTACAAGCAAGTGAAAACTAATAACCTTCTTACATACCAGTAACAATAATGTATATATATGTGTGAATGTGTGTTTGTGTGTCTGTGTATAACTGTGTCTATTAGACCCCCTTGGCAACTATAAAAAATAATAATAATAATAAAGTATCTAGGGATTTATGAAGAAATGTGCCTGAACATGGCACATTTACAGAAATTTATTGAGAGACATAAAAATATATCTGAAGAACTAGAAATTTATACCACACTCCTTGAAGGGAAGGCTTAGTATTGTAAAGATGTCAATTCTTCCCGTTACTTCATAAATTTAATAAAATTGAAGTGAAATTCCCAAAGAGATGTTTGGGGGCAGGGTAGGTCTTGACAAAAATATTTGAAGTTGAACTGGAAAAATAAATATGCTAAAGTAGCCAAGATCTCTTTAAAAACAAGCAGAAATGAATGTTGTTAGAGTAGGATACAATTTCCTCTGTGAAGTATAACAAAACATAGTGTAACACTGTGAGTATTACAATCCTGTAACCTTGGTTGTAGAAGCCATAAATGGGAGATGATTAAAAATTTAGAACCCAAATTGTCTCTGTCTCTGTACACACACACACAAAAAAAAAAAAAACACACACACACATATACACATATATATACCATATATTTATAATACACATATAAATGTTAAAAATCTTTCTCCAGAATATCTAGGGTTTGGTCCTTTCCTGACTTAATAATATCCCTTAAATTTGTCTACCTTAACTCTAAAAGACTACAGTGTTTAAGAAAAGATTTATCCTTAGTGCTAAGAAATGAAACATTTAGGTATACATCTGACAAAATATGCACAATATCTATACAAGGTAAACTAAAAAATTCTGATCAAAGAAATCAAAGAACTATGTAAATGCAAAGATATTCCATGTTCATGGATAGAAAGACTCAATGTTGTCAAGATGTCAGTTCTTTCCAATTTGATCTACAGATTCAATGCAATCTCAATCAAAATTTCAACAAGTTATTTTGTGGGCATTGACATGAAGTTATATGGAGAGGCAAAAGACCCAGAATAGCCAATGCAATATTGAAGGAGAAAAATAATGTCAGGAACAGACACTACCCAACTTCAAGACTTTATAAAGCTATAGCAATCAAGCCAGTGGGCTATTTGTAAAAGAATAAACAAACTCTTCAATGGAACAGAGTAGAGAGTATAGAAATAGACCTCTGTACATGTAGTCAATTGATCTTTGACAAGAGTGTAAAATAATATGATAGAGCAAAAATTGACTTTTCAACAAACAGTACTGGGAAAACTAGACAACCACATGAAAAAAAAAAAAGACTTTAGACAAGAACTTACATCCTTCCTAAAATTAACTCAAATAGATAATGGATCTAAATATTGTAATGCAAAACCATAATCTCCTAGAAGTTAAATTAGGAGAAAACCAATATAACTTTGATTTGCTGACATCTGCATGTAGTCCTAGCTACACAGGAGGCTGAAGAGGGGCTAATGCTTGAAGTGAGGAGTTCAAGGCTGCAATGAGCTATAATTACACCATTGCACTCCAGCCTGGGTGACAGAGAGAAACAGTGAGTCCTCATTCATTTTTTTTAAAGAACGGACAGGAAGTAGAAGTAAAAATACAAATCTAAAGAAAATTAATGTTTTAAATAAATTCTACAAAGTTGAAAGATCTAGCAGGTATCACTTGGTTTTCCCTAAAATAGTATGTGTCACTTTCTTCTTTGGTCTACTTTCTGAAGTACTTCTGAATAAATTTAAAAAATTGTATATAAATTATTATTCTTTTGCCATTTTTAATAGACTTTATTATTAAAGTAGTTCTAAGTTCACAGCAAAATTGAATGGAAAATAGAGTTCTTATATACCTTCTTCCCCCACATACCCACAGTGTCCCCCACTGTCAATATACCTCACCAGAGTGGTACATCTGGTACAATGAACCTACACTGACACATCGTTATCACCCGATCCGTAGTTTACATGAGGGCTCACTCTTGGTGTTGTGCATTCTATGGCATTGAACAAGTCTGAGCACAGTTTACCTGGATCCTCTGTCAAAGTCTCACAAAGTTTCAGTCAAGGTTTTATTGGGCTTAGTTCACATCTAGAGGCTTGACTGGGGAATAATCCTCTTCCAAGCAAACTCAAGTTGTTGGCAGAATTCATGTTCTTGCAGCTGTATGATTGAGAGTAGCTTGTTGCTCTTTATTACTGGAGGCTGCCCCAGCAACTAGAGGTAACTGAAGTTCACTGACCTGTGGGTTTCTCCAGCATAGCTTCTCCTTTTATCAGGCGAGTAAGAATCTCCAGAGTGAGTCTGGTGGCATGGCAGAGTCTTAAATAACGTAAAATAATGTAGCATGGGAATGACAGCATGCCATCTTTGCCATATGCTATTGTTTAGACATAAGTCACACGTTCTACCACACTTAAGGGAACAGGATTGCAAAAAGGCAATTCCCACCCCAGGAGGTAGGGATCATGGGGTTACTTTTGAGTCTGTCCACAACACCTACTGAGCTTCAGGAATTATTAATGTATACCCAGGACCTAACAAAATGCCAAACATATTGACAAGTATTTGCCAAATTCATCAATTCAAAATGTATCCTCAATATACTATTCAATAAGACAGACATAACAAATAATTTTTAAAGTTAAATGTAAAAAGCATTAAAGAACTGATAAATATATAACAAAATATTTATATAATTTTCAGTTTGGAAAGTCTATTAAACATGAACACAAATTTAGGATACAGAATGAAAAGACTGGTGGATAGATTTAAATAAATCATTAAATGCCTCTAAATATCAAAAACAGTACTGTAACCTATGTGGATCTTAAAATATAAAACACATCTACCAATCAATAAGAAGGAAACACACCAATTGAAAGACAAACATAAGCCATGTACAGGTAAATAATAAAAGAAGATACATAAGGGCCTAGTAAACAGGATTCACATTTAAATTCACTAGTGTCAAGAAGCGGCATATTAAATCAAGGAGATATGCTTTATTGACTTTATGATGAACATAAACTGAAAACATCCAAACACTTTTACCCAGAAATTTCATTTCTAGGAACTTACCTTAAGGCAAAAATCACAACTAGCCATGAAACATGTTCATCTCAGTTTGTTAACTAAATATTGGGAACCACCTAACAGCTGGTAGCTGGTTAAATAATTTAGAGTAGATGTTCAGAATTTCATGTTATTATCAGTGATGTGGTAAGCAATACGTTTAATGACTTGGACATAGGTTTGCAATGTATTAACTGAAAAACTTAGAGCACACAATAGTATTTCTAATATGTATAGTTTGTCAATAGACAAAGACACCATAATATTTGAAGTTGCTGTTTCTTGATGGCCTGATTCCTGGTGACATTTCCTCCCTCAATATTTTGCATTCACTGTGTTTTAAAAGTTTACTCTTAACATGTATTACTTATAATAAACATTGTACATTTAAAACAAACCCTGCATATAATAAAATAAATAATTGTGTTTCTAATTTCTAAGTAGATCCATAAACCAATATTCCTTTGCTTACTTCTGGATTTAGTTATGTGTCTGGTCAACACCAGATTGGTAAATCTTCACAGTAGGTTATGTCAAGATTAATTATTTGTCACAAGTGATAAAAGCAGGCTAATTATAAAAACTACTTAATTAAAATTAGACTTAGCATTTATGTATTTAACTGTTCAAATCTATTTGGAGCTGTGTCTCCTGTGATGAGATTCAAATGTAAGTTTCCTACATAGTCAATTTACTGATTAACCAATTAGAAGTTTTTAAAATCCACTGTCTATAGCAAATAAGAAGGGTGATTGGGAATGCTAATTAATGTATGACTTATCTTAAGAAATAATTATTCTATATTTTAATGTATCCTTTCTGGCAATATTATGTAGAACTTCTGAAAAGCTAGTCTGAAGTTATGCCACTTTTAAACAGTCGTTGGGGCTGTGCTGTTGCCCAAGTTCTGTTGCGTTGTCAGACAGTAACAGCTACACTGAGAACATTTTGAACTTGCTCATTTAACCTTTGGAGAGTTTTCTGTGCTGCAGACATGATTGATAGGGTTTCCTTTTGTAAGTCTCAGTTTAGTTAATCTTCAAACCACGAGGAGGGAGGAATTTTTAGTAATAATGCAATATAAATGGCATTACTTATGTTCTCTATTTCAGTACGGTAGGAACAAGGCGTGGGTCAGGCCAGCCTTGTCCTTGGATCCCTCAAATATCTTGAACTGCTGCTCAAATGTGTTGGGTTTGGCACAACCTGCAAGACCCTGGGCCAGGCACTGTTTCCTCTTTGATTTTTAAGCCCCTGTGTATTTCAAGGGAAACTTAATCCATATGTTTCTGATTCATTTACACTTAACTCATCAAAATGTTGTCTTGAAGGAGCTATTTGATATCCAACAAATCTTTGGAGCCCTTTCTCGAGGACTTTGAAAATCTTTATTTTGATCCCCATAGAAAAGAAAAAGTTACTCTTTTAGTGTGTGTGAGCACATGTGTGTGTTTCAATGAGCAAACTCAGTCACCCTAAGGCATGAGTTCAATCTAAAACTAACAAATAAGATGTCAGCCCAGATTTTTAACTTGCTCTAATGTCCTATGTACTAATTAGAGCCTCTTGGGGGGAGGGGGGTGGAGGATTCTCACTCTGATCTAAACTAGTCCCAAGCCCATGAAAATGTTCACCATCTGTTAGCAATATAGGACCTAGATGTGGCTGACAGTCATTGCCCTGATTCTTTGGTTCCAATCCACACTGAACTATTTAGAATTATTTTGTTGTTACCATGTTTTTTTTAACCTCTGACGTTTTGGGTTAAAATTTTATGCCCTAACCTTAGAGAAGAATGAAGATATATAACTGCCAGAGCCTGATAGTTGTCTTGCCAATATCCTGGGTTAAGACTGCTTAACTAGCTTAATTTATACCCTTAGAATCGACCAGATTGTTGGTTTTAAATTCTCTTTCACTAAACTCTTTCACTGTTCATGGAAGTGGTTCATTTTTCCTTTCTCCAAAAATATACAGTATGACAAGTTGAGATGGTATTTTCTGCCATTCAAATCAGCGAAAGGGAAGCTGATGTCAGAAGGGAGAAAGCACTTATGTTACTATCTCCTAAGCGACAAGCACTTTGTGTATTTATTCATTCACCATTCAACAAGATTTTATTAAGGACTCATTAAACCCCAGCGAGGTAGGCCCTGTAATAGGTGGGAATAGTGAGACGAGCTGGATGAAAGGCCTCAATGTGCCCTGAGCCAGTGAGATGGGTGGAGCTGCTGACAGTCATGGTGTGAGAGAAAAACTAGAGGGTGGTGCCCCCTGGTAAGAGAGCTAACAGTTATTGGATAGGAGCTGTGGACTAAGTTACTAGATACTGTACTAAGTACTTTTATAAGCATCATCTCATTAGATTCTTACAAACACTCTATTTTCCTGATTTTAAAGATTAGAAGGCTGGCAAAGCTGCTCTGTGTGGTCCAGCTGTGGCCGTAAGAGCATGGAACATGTGCTCTTAACCAGAACGATACACATGACTGCCACCCTCACATCACATATTGAGTTGACTGCGTTAAGCCAGCCACTGCACTAGTGCACTTTTAGTTAGGATACTTATATTTTCTCATAATCCTCACAACCACCCGTGAGTTGGGTATGCTACTTTCCAATTTTTAGCTGAAGAAGCTAAGATTCAAAAGTTAAGAAACTTGCTCAAGGTCACATAGCCAGTAAATAGCAAAGCCAAGATGTTAACCGCAGTCTGCCCGGCTATAAATCTGGGACTCTTTTCCCACTACCTCATGCTGTCCTACATTCTGTACACAAATCATCTTCAAATGTATTAATTTTACTCTCTAAAAACATGATTTCAACCCATTCTGTGTTGGTAAACATACCTTCCCTTTTGCTAGCCTGTTTCACAATTCACAAAATAAAAGATGAGCTGTTGCAAACATTTTTATCTTTTGTTTCCATTTAACTCATTTGCCAAGACCTCAAAGTGGACTCGCACAGCCCTTTTAAAGACGCATATTTTCTGTGAGTCCTAGTCATCTGTCTGGTGTCCCTGGTCACCCATGTTTGGATTGGGTGGGAGGTGTCTTTTTCAGTTCATTTCATTTTGCATTCCTGTCACCTGAACACAGAACTTGCCAGAGTCCCTTGAAAAACGTACCAAGAGTGAGTCTCAGGACCTCATGGTGGTTATTAAATAGCACAGGCAGAATTCTGCCTTTTCAGCATGGGGTGTATAAAGGGAAGTCTGTAGAGAGAAAATGGTAAGCCTAGATACCTGAGCAAGGGTGATGACAAGCTCTGCAGAGAAGCCAAGCATTTCATCCCATCCAATCTTGAGTAATACTGGGGCGCTTTGACATATTCCTGGCACAGCTTAGGAGCCTTCCCCCCACCTTGACATGCTTATGTGCAAATAAATTCAGGCATTGCCCAAGTATAATAATCACAGAGAGTTTTGTGTAATGAGGAAAATTGCCTGTAAATATCTGACAGCTGATTTAGGCTCCATTTGAAGTGGTATGAAAACCAACATGTTCCATGAACTTACCCTTGCGTCAGAATCTCCTGGAGTAAAAGCTATTCCCAAGTTAGAAGCAAGGCACTATTGGAAGGTCTGTTAACCACTTCAGGGCCCTGCAATGAACAAAAGAATGAGCTGGATGCATGGCTTCTGGTGCCTGCCACCAGTGCACCCTGTTAAGATTGCTCTATTGTTTTCCTTTTTACTCTGGGTCATGCACAGAGCCAGTAATAAAATGGAGCATTCTCAATAAAACATGTCTTGTTGCAGGGATGAGCCAAGTGCAACCTTTCCCTTTCTTCTACTGGCCTTGTAGCTCAGGTCCAGGAGCAACAAGAAACCCACTTTACATAGCAATAATTAGCAAGAATTGCTGCCACGTCTTCACTGTCTTGACTCATTTGAGTCTTGGATATAAAACCCTTCCTGGAAAAGTTTCAGAAGATGAAAGGAAATTGCTCCTCTTCCTGCCCCATCCCGCTCCCTGGCTTCTTGCTGACACTCATCCTTCCCTCTTCACTTTTTGTGTTTATGAAAGACCTTGTCTCTCCATGCAGCCTAATCCTCCTTCCCTGTGCCAGGTATTCTCAAGCTTCAAACTTCTTGCAGACTTTGCTTAAACCCTTCCTTCCTCACCCCAAAACAACAGATGTCATTTGTCTCAACCTTTTCACTCCCCTGGCCTCTCTTACTCTTGCCCTTTCTTTTTTAGATGGAGTCTTACTCTGTCACCAGACTGGAGTGCGGTGGCACAATCTCAGCTCACTGCAACCTCCGCCTCTGGGGTTCAAGTGATTCCCCTGCTTCAGCCTCCCAAGCAGCTGGGACTACAGGCGCTCACCATCACGCCCGGCTAATTTTTTGTATTTTAGTAGAGACGGGGTTTCCCCATGCTGGCCAGGATGGTCTCGATCTCCTGACCTCGTGATCCTCCCGCCTCGGTCTCCTGAAGTGCTGGGATTATAGGCATGAGCCACCGTGCCCAGCCTCAGTCATGATTCTTGAAATGGTCAGGACATAGACGCTTTTTCTGGGCCCTTTTCCCCAGCCCTCTCTACCCAATGGAATATGCATTGCCCAAGTCACCCTGAAGGTCCCTTCTGCTGAATCCAAAGGAAGGCTTTCCTGTCTTGCCTTGCTGGACGTCCTTACAGCCTTTCCTCCTTCCCCACCACTCCCTGTGAGGTGGGTCTGACTCTGTGACTTCTGCACTCCTGCTCTCCCGCTGTTCCTCTCACTGTATAGACACCCCTTTCTGGTCCCTTCTGTGGATCTGAGTCCCCCCCAAGGGCTTTCAATCGTCCACGCACTTCAGAATCACCTGAGTGCTTATGAAATGTGCAGCTTCCCCGCTCTCTCCTTCTCTCCTCAAACTCGATGGATTTGGGGCTAAGCATTATATATACAGTCAGATGTATATTTGGAAAGAATAAATACACCCACACAATTTTGGAGGTTTGCCCAGGAACTCACTTTTTTAAACAAGCGCTCTAGTTGATTATGGTGCTGGTGACCTGTGGGCCACACTTTGACAAACTCTGCCTGAAAACGGATACCCCTCAGGCTTCATCTGCAGTCCTCAGTGCTCCTGAGGGAACCCCCTTTATGCCCACAGTGACTTCAACTCCCACCCACCCGCTTCTGTCTCCACAGACTTTATTCCCAACTCAGATCTCTCCCTCTAATTCTCTCTTTCTTAGTCTCTGTATATTTCTCTCTCTTTCCGTCTCACTGTTTCTCTGCTTCTTTCTCTTCCTTGTTGCTTTCTCTTTTTCTCTCTCCTCCCTTCTCTCTCTCTTTCTCTCTGTATGTTTCTGTCTCTCTCTCTTTGTCTCCTCTGTCCTCCCTTCCTTCTCTCTCTCTCTCTCTCTGGATTTTTTTATTTTTATTTTATTTTATTTTATTTTTGAAATGAAGTCTCGCCCCATTGCCAGGCTGGAGTACAGTGGTGTGATGTTGGCTCACTGCAACCTCTGCCTCCCGGGCTCAAGTGATTCTCCTGCCTCAGGCCCCTGAGTAGCTGGGATTACAGGTGCCCACCACCACACCCAGCTAATTTTTGTATGTTTAGTAGAGACAGGGTTTCACCATATTGGCCAGGATGGTCTTGATCTCCTGACCTCGTGATCTGCAGGGATTACAGGCATGAGCCACCACGCCCGGCCTCTCTGGATTTATATTGCAACTTCCTATGGTATCTCTAAATGGATGTTACACAAAATACTGCAGCTTAACAACTCAAACTGATCTAATTGCCTCTCAAGCCAAACAACCAAAATAAGCATAGTAAAAACACATACACATGCATAAACAAAAACTCAGCTCTGTTGCTCCTGCAACTCCTAACTCTTAATGATGCCTTAACCATCACTCAATGATCATCACCGTATGACCTTATGACCTCAGCCTGGAGTCTGTCACTCTCACAGCCAATCATCTCAAGACCTCTTGATTCTATTTTTGTAACAACTCTTAAATCAACCTCCTTTGCTGCTCATTAATGCCTCATTATGACACAGTGCATGTTCACAGTGATCTCTCAATTACTCTCCATGTCTTTGTTCTCACCCCTCAATCTATCCAAGTGGGTCATTCTGAAGCGAGCCAATGATTGAAAGCCCTTAAGAAGGGCATTCAGATCTATAAAAGGGACCAGAAAGGGGTGTTTAGACAGTGAGAGGAACTCCAGGAGAGCAGCAGTGCACAAGTCACAGAATCAGACCTTCATCACAGAGAGTGGTGAAAGGAGAGGGTGCTGCGTGAGGACACCCAGCAAGGCTAGACAGGAAAGCCGTCCTTTGCATTCAGCAGGAGGAAGCTTCAAGGTGACTTGGGCTACGCGTATTCCACTGAATGGAGAGGGCTGGAGAAGGGCGTGCAGAAAACGCATCTATGTCCTGACCATTTTTTATCTCACCGCTTGTCATCAAAGTGGCCTTTCTAGGTGGAAATCTGTTCACACCACACCCTTGCTAAAACAGAGGCTCCTACAGGCTGATGTCAGAAGCCTCCTTAGGCTTCCAGGGTCCTTAAGGTACAATCCTTCCTCCAGCCCCACCATGCACGCCGCACGGTCCGGTCGCAGCTCCTAGAGCTTCCTCACATGCTTCTCTACTTTCTCACATGCCATTCCCTTAAGCTAAAATGACACTTTGTACAATTTGTATCTAGGCTTTCTCTTTTACCCACTAAGAATAATGATAATAATAGGTAGTATTTAATAAGTGCTTACCGGATGCAAATCATTGTGTGACACATACCTTTTTTAACCTTCACAATCTTTGAGTTAAGTATTATTGTTCTGAATTTACTGAAAGGAAACAGTACAAAAAAAGTCAATTAATGTGGCTGAGATCACACAGTTAGTAAATGGTGAAGCCCTAATTCAAGCTCCAGTGGATGAATTCCAGAACCCATTCACTTAACCTTGACATTGGATCCGTGACTGCTTCCTCTAGGGAGCTATTCCCTACTGTCTCTCCCACCCCGGCCCAGTCTTGCCTTTCTCTGCTCCCAAGACACCCTGCGCTAGGCTCTGCCATTGAGCTTATCTCACTCTGCTGGTAGCTCATTGATAAAGTCACCCTCCTTCAACCAGGCTCTGATTTCCCTGGGAGCAGGGAGTATGCCATTTACTTTGATGACTCCAGAACCTAGCACAGCTTATGGAAAGTGACAGAGGCTTAATTAAATGCCTATGATTAAACAATTAATATGAAGAGAGAAAGAGAGAGAGAGAACTTTGAGAGAAACTCTATGTGGTATTTGTCTTTATACTCTCATAGCATTTCCCACAATACTATGTACAATGTAGCCACCAAAAGATATGTTGAAGTGAATTGAAATGTAGATAAGTCTCACAAATCCTTGGAATGAGATGAGGCTGATAATTTGGTTATGAATCAATGTGTCAAACAGCCAGGTCTTTTTTTTTTCAGGAGAGAAAGAAAATGAGAAAGTGAGGAAGAACAAGAGAAAGAGAGAGGAAGGGAAAGAGATCCTTGAGTGGCTCTATGCTTTATTTATCTCCGTACCCTAACAGTGTTTCCCACAATACTGTATTACATATTTCCTCAAACTACAGGAATAACTATTTGACAACATTATACTTGCCTTAAAACATGCACTATATCAACTGTACACAAATATCCTCTTTAGTGAACGTTTGTTCACTCATTGGAACATGACCACCTTTTTAAAATCATATATTTGCTTAGAACCATTGAGTTAATAGATGTGAGTCTAGTCTTTATGTTCTAAACAGATAAACATCCTTGGTCTCTTCTACAAAACGCATCATGCTCTTTATGCTGAAGCTGTACTCTTTCATTATTTTTTCCCTGATTACATCTCCCTTTTCTGAACATCTCTTTCATTAATTAATTAAAGCAATGATTCATTGCCTCATCAAATATATGCTGAGTGACCCCTTTGTGTTCAGGCATTAGAAACATGTTGCTGAGCAAACTAGGCGTGATCTCTGTCCTCAATGGGTTCATCATCCCTATGATCTACTAGGGGCAGACCAAAAATTGAACATTTAATAAATGCCTAGGGTGGCACAGTGGCCCACGCCTATAACCCCAGCACTTTCAGAGACTGAGGTGAGAGGATTGCTTGAGGCCAGGCGTTCAAGACCAGCCTGAGCAACATAGTGAGAGCCCCCATCTCTACACAAAATTAAAGCAAAATTAGTTGAAAATGATCACTTAAACCCAGGAGTTTGAGGCTGCATAAATAAATAAATATCGTTTAAAACCAAAAAAAGTGTGTGATGGAGACATCTGAGTTGATACCTAAACTTATTATCTGTGCCTTTCAGTTGAATTCATAAGAAAGTGTTGCCTTAAATTGTTATTTAAACTATTTTATGTGCACTTCTTTTTCTCAACCAGATTGCACACATCTTTAGGACAGACTGGAGCTGTGGTTTCCCTGTAGCTGTTGGGGTTACTACGTTATTAAGAAGACTCTGACGAAAGTGGCCCATTCAGTTGGCTAGTGGAAATTAAGGCTAAAGACAGTCTGTGCTGAGAAAATAATGTAAGCAAAGACATAGAGACAAATATTTCCAAGTGTGTTTTGAGAATGTGGCACAAAGACAATGTTACATTTGCCAACTTTCATTTTCCTCCTAAGCTCATAGGTGAGCTTCACTCCCCAGCCCACCTTACCACTCAGTAGGGCATTTTAGTCAATGAAGTACAGGCAGAAGTGCTATAAAACACTTCTCAAGCCTCATCTAGAACATTCCACAGTCTGACTTCCTTCATCAATTTCCTGACAGGTGCAGAGGATCCTACGGAGGCTCCCAGGTGCCCCTGGGATCATGGAACCATGAGGGGGGAAGCCCTTTGGTTGGCCATATGAGAGATCACTCCTGGGATACCCAATTGGATTGTGACATGAGCAAAGACTAAACCTGTTATTTAGCTAAGCATTGCAACATGAAGTTGTTCATTTATCACAGCAATTCCTCTGTCCTGACTACCTTCAGGAGCTGAGACCACTTTTGGGTGCATATTCTTTGATGGAGAATCTGTAGGAAAAACAGACAGATTTCATTTAGATAACTGTTTTAACATTATCAGTTGCCTTGCGGGGAGGCTGACAAACTAATTTTAACATGCACTCATGTTAAGGTAGCTGCACGAAATCTGAAGGTAAAAAATATGATATCCACAATAACAACTAGGAGCTAGCTGAGTGTCTGTTATGCCATAGCTCATCAGTAAGTATCCCTTGAGGAAACTAGCATGGGAGATCAACTCAGCAAAGCTTTGGATGGAAGTACCAAGGTCAGTGTTCCTCGGATGGAAACTCAGGTGCCAGTCCGAGTTAATCAAATCAATCAGTCATAATCACAGAGTCAGCAGCAAAGGCCACCCAGCAGCAGGGCCAGGGTGGACCCTGGCAGCTGGACGATGCCTCTCTACCAAATTCAGACTTTGGCCAAAGCCCACACAATTCAGGTCCCCATACTCTAAATCTGTTCAAAGGAGTATGATGACAAGTTTATACAAGTCTCTTTATATATTAATTAAAGCATGAGGTATGGCAAGATAGGCTCCAAAAGGTAATGATTGGGTTCATCTCTGTGGCACAAAACTTGACGAGAGTGATTTGACCACATGGGTGCTGTTCTCATAAAACAAGGCATCTGGAGGTCGGCGTTCGGGACTGGAGCAGCGGCTGTCTGATGTCACCAGGGTCCCCCAGCTCCTTCTATCATCCTGCCCTTTTGTCCTTGGCATGTGGTTTTCATCCGTATTCTGGTTGCCCACTTTTGCATGATAATTGCTTCATGCCCATCTCCATATCTGTGCTGAAAATGAAACAAAACAAGGAATAGGTGACTTTTTTTTCAAAAAACAAGGAATGAGACAAAACAAGGAAGAGGTGACCTTTTTCAAGAAAGCAATAGATTTCCCAGGACCCCATCAGATATTAGTTTACGTCTAAATAGCCAAATCTATGTGACATGGACACCCTTGCTGCACTGGACTCTAGGAAGTGATTATCTTTTCTTTAGACAGGTTATCACTCTGTCACCCATAATTACTGCAGCCTCAAACTCCTGAGCTCAAGCCATCCTCCCAACTCAGCCTCCCAAGTAGCTGGGACTACAGGCACATATCACTGTGCCTGGCTGATTTTTAAAATTTTATTGTAGAGATGCGGGTCTCGTGGATCTTGCCCAGCCTGGGGAAGTGATATTTTATCTGGCACTTTTACTATGCAAATAAAGTTGAATTTCTGTTACTAAAAATCAAGACATCAACAGACATTGAGTAGACAACTCAAATAATCTATGAGACCCAAGCATTCACTTATTCATTAAGCTTGAGGATATAATGGCATGCTACTACAGACATGACCCTGTCTTCAAAGGGATTACAGCTACTGGGAGAAAACTAAGCACAATTATTAATACGGAATAATAGACTAAAGTGAGTGTCCCAGAGGAAGAATATGGTCCTTTGTACATAACAAGCAGCCTCCTCCAGCATGGAGCATTAACACACATCTCCATGGAAGAACAAATGAGTTGAAGTCTAAAAGATTAGTAATACATATGACAAAGTCTATGAGGTGTATGTACATGTATGTAAAAAGAACTTTCCAGAAAAAGAAAGAGAGGTATGTGAAACAAAGTCTTATATGTAAGAGACAGAATGGCAAATTTAAGAAACTGGTAATATATATACAACAAGTATATATTTATACTTATATACAATATAATAAGTATATATTTTCTTATTATATGTAATATTTATATGTATATTCTTACATGTATATAGCTACAGATCAAAGAAAGAATAGACGACAGTAGTATAAGAGGGGGACATTTCAAGGCCTTATAAGAAAAAACTGTCTAAGATCTGACACGGGAAGGTGGGATCTTCATATTTGCCTTGTGAAAAGATCACTCTTCCTGCAGTGTAAAGGGTCAGTGGGAGGCACAATAAGACGATTGCTGTAGACTGAGTTTTTGTGTCCTCCTCAAATTCATGTGTTGAAACCTACTGCCCAATGCAATGGGATTTGCAGGTGAGATTTGAGGAGGTTATTAGGCCAAGAGAGTGTAATCAACATGGAAGGGATTAATTTCCTTACAAAAGAGGCCCCAGAGAACTCCTCATCATTTCCATGATGTAAGGGCTCGGCCAGAAGACAGGCATTTATGAACTAAGAGGGGGGCCCTCACCAGTCCCTGAAACTGCCAGCATCTTTGTCTTGGACTTCCCAGCCTCCAGAACGGTGAAAAATAAATTTCTGCTGTTTACAAGCCAAACAGTCTATTGTATTTTGTTACAGCAGGCCTGGATGGACTGAGGCAGAGATGTCCTGATAATGATGCTCGGGGTCCAGGTGAGAGGCAGTGGTGGCTTGGACTGGGGTGCTAGCTGGGATCATAAAGAGAAATTAGATAGAGGTTTATAAGACAACTGGAGGCAAAAAGAATGAAACTTGTTGATAAATTACCAAAACAAAATCCTTTTTAAAAACACTAATCAATATCGTACAAGATACTGAACTCCTGAAACAAGAGTGGGATTTATTTTTTAAAAGAAAGAAAAGATTCAGAAAACAAGAAAGAGCTCTTGGAACTTAAACATATGATGGTAGACATTTAAAAATACCCAAAGGAAGGATAGAATATAAAATTGGAAAAATATTTGAGAAATTAGAACAAAAAGATAGAAATTAGAAGATTAAAAATAAGGGGAAAAAAATCCCTAGCTATATCATCTCAATAAAAATAATTTAAAAAAGGAAGAATATAGGAAAAAAAGAGAAAAAAAATCATCCAAAAAAAACAAAAAAATACTATGGCTGGGTGTGGTGGCTCATGCCTGTAATCCCAGTACTTTGGGAGGCCGAGGTGGGTGGATCACTAGGTCAAGAGTTCAAGACCAGCCTGGCCAAGATGGTGAAACTCCATCTCTACTAAAAATAAAAATAAAAAAATTAGTCAGGTGTGGTGCTGGGCGCCTGTAATCCCAGTTACTCGGGAGGCTGAGGCAGGTGAATCACTGAAACCCAGGAGGCAGAGGTTGCAGTGAGCCAAGATCGTACCACTGCACTCCAGCTTGGTGACACAGCAAGACTCTGTTTCAAACAAAAACAAAAGCAAAAACAGAATACTATAAGAAAAATGGCTAGAAACCAAACATGCATCTGTAAAATTGAAGAACCAGAAAGTGCCGAGCAAAAGAAAACACAGCCACACTAAGACCTGGGAAAGTTTAAAGCATCAGGGACTACAAGAAGATTGTAAAGCTTCTGGAGATGGGGAAAGGGTGGCAGGGCAGAAGGAAGAAGAAAAGGAAACAAGATCACACAAAGGATCGGGGTCGAGATGATGCCAGACTTGCACGCAGTCTCAGTGGAAGCTGGAAAGCATTGAGTCCGTGCCTTACAAATGCTGAAGAAATGGGTGGTGTTTTGTAGCACAACTTGGCATTTTAAATTATTGAGAAAATAATTTTTAAGTAAATTGAAACAATTATCTTGGAATTTATAGTGAATCGTATTGAGGAATTCTATTGAATGTATCAAAATTAGGAGCATAGACGCCACAGATGTCCTTAGCAAGAGCTGTCTCACCAGTGTTGGGGCTAACGCCAGATTGGGATGAGTTGAGGAGTGCGTGGGAGGTGATAAAATGTAGCCCACAATTTTCGCCAAGGGAGGGTTTATTAATTAAGTCATTAGTATAAGAAACTTCTGATCATGTTTAATACCAATAGAAATAATCCAGTTGAGAAGGGCAGTGGGATGTAAAGACGGAGCAGACTCTATTGATAGTATCTAAGCAGAGAATAAATGACCTTGTATAAAACAATGCATGTTCTCATCTGCTGTAACAGGAAGGACAAAATGGAGGCTGGAGAAGATCTTGGCAGGTTTTAGTTTGGGAACATGTTGAAGGAGTTCCATCAGAGTAGGAAAGGTTTGAAAGACTCATTCAGAAAGTGGAGGAGCAGGACGGTAACTGGACTCAGAGGGCAGATGAGCATCTCCCAAGGGCTTTCTTTCATTCTCAAACTTGGCCTATTACCATAAAACTGTAATTCTCTGTTACTGACTTGTCAGAAACTACTTAGGGCCTACTTTAGTGGAAGCAAACGGAAAAAGTACCTGCAGAGATGGGACTTTCCCTGTGTTGGTTCGTAATAGAGAATTTAAGCATATGCTGCAAACTGAATAATGGTGAGCTTTTTCAGGGCAAGAACCAAGTCCTGTATCTTTATGTCTTAAACACCTGATGTTCTGAAAGTTAGTCACTGGTCAACGAACACTTTGAATGAATAAGAAATTAAATAATTAAAGGAATAATCTCTTTTGCCTGTCAATGTCCTAGTAACTTTCATACTTTGGATAACTAGAAACTTGGCCGAGTATTGCTAAAGGCAATAGTAAGTGAAGAGGGAGAGAGAAATACATTCAAAAATTTAAAACAGAGATGTATAATATGCAGACTTTATAAAGAGAGCTTTTTGTTCACACTAAACATATCAGGAATATTGACAATGTTGCTGAATGTCCCACAGTCGTGACGACTAATGTGGTTAGTTCATTTGATTTCCAACTAAACAGGGAAATAATGTTTATTACAGAGGCTAAAGATTGAGCAGAGCCAACTTCATGTTTTTAGACAACAGAAGAGAATAGTGGCACAAATCTTTAAACAGAAAAATTATTTTTTTTAAATCTTCTATTTGATTTAGAATACTTTACTGATTATCCCATTTCTTTGCTCCCATGTGAAAATTAGCCTGTATTTCCTCACCCACTCAAAGCCTATTGAGTGTCAAGAAGCAGCAAGGCTGAAAGTAGAGATACTTTTTGAAATACATATTGAAGGATTAATATTCTTGGTTAAATTATTCCAAAAGTCCAAAGACTTCAGTTCAGTTCTTCTCTCTTAAAACAATTTTCTACAACAAATTGTGTCAAACATCTTAGCTAAAACAAGTCAGAGTTTAGATTCCTTGGTGGCAAAAGGAAGTGTCTTTTAAAACTTAGAACTGAAAACAAGAAGTGATCTATGGGGCACAGCGGGATGGGAGGAAGGACCGGTGGGCAGGAAAGAGCAATGCTCAGATCCCTTCAAGGTCTACTACACAGCCGGTGAGAAAGTGCCTGGAGAAGGTGCCTCCACAAAAAGTGAGTGGAGAATGAGCAGAAATGTGGTCCAGCATGGTGGCTGATGGCAACACATAGAAGTGCTGGTTATACCTGCTGCAAAATTCCCCTAGGATATCCCAGCAGGGAATACCATGGTGGAAGGGGAATGCCGGAGGAGTTCCAGGGCTGGGCGTGGACATCAGGGCGAGGTTAGTGTTGGAAGATGATGCAAGTGGGCGAAGCTGAAATAAAAGGGAGCAGCATATCGGAACATGACAGTCCAATTACCGACTTTGAGGGCTAGTCCGTGGAATACAAGGCGGGTGGTCACAATAAGCCCAAACTAAAGAGATTCCAGAGACATGAAATGGAAGAAGAGAACCTGGTAGGCCTGAAACCCACATTGTCACATTTAGCCCCTGGCACTGGTTACTCTCTAAGAAGCTGGTCTGCTGAGCAGCCCTGGCTTCCCACTTGCCATATTGATACATCTCTCCATGAGTGGCGGGGCCAAAGTGCCAAATGAGATTCTTCTCTAAGCGTCTGAGCTTTCATGTTCTTTGCTTTATTTCTTGCCAACGTAGGAATAAAGTTGTGTTGAAAATGACTGTCTCGCTATGGAAAAGTGACTCTGTGAAGAGGAATTCAGCATTCTCGGCCAAACCAAGAAGGCCATTAATTTATACTATAAAACGGACAGCCAGATAGTACAAGAAGTGACACTGCTCTGCTCAGAAGCTTCTTGCAAGTGTAAACAAAAACCTTGGTTGTTGCTGGTGACTGGCTGTTTTTCAGAATCTGATCTTAGAATGGAAACAATCAAGTAGTGATGTCAATGTCCCCTTGGGGTCTAAACATCTCTTCTAACCTTTTTTCCACCCATCACTTGGTTCTATCCACATAACAGAGTATAGCATGATTCCTGAGGAAACAAATGAGACAGAATTCAAAGTCATTTGTACCCCGATTGACAAAGAATGGGTTAGATATTTGGGGGTAGGGGTGTGTAAGGGTATGTTTCAACTCTCTACTATGCAGCAAAGATCCACACTTTAGTGGAGACTTTTCATTAAATAATGCTTACTTTGTGTCTTGTAGTCTCACAGAGGTCCTCCACAGCTGCCAGTATGGTCACACAGCTTAAAGCCTCATAAACATGTGGTTTATTTCCCAGAGTTCTCTGCCCTGGACTTCTTATCACTGACAATGGGGCCTGTGTTACAGAAGCCTAAGGTTGTGGCTAATTCTCATATGTCATTAGAAAGAAGATGGAAAAACATTCCTTGACCTTTAAATAAAAAGTTAGGCACATGAACATAAAAAAAGATGGTAATAATGAAAATATTCTTTAGAATGGTGCTGTCCTAGAAACTAGTAACCACTCTAAGAGCCACAGAGAAGAGCAAGTTCTTGCAGCTGAATTTACTTCATGTTCAAAGATTGCCACTGGCTTATTTCTCTCTTTGATTTTTGTACTCTTCAATGTGATGGTTTTTTTTTCAGGTGCACACATGCAGCCAGTAGAAGTAAGGAACATGCTCAATACATGATCAGATGCATACCTGTGTATCCCATAGAGAGCAAATTCAACTTGTCATAGGTGGTCAGATACCCCTGTCTACCTGGTGACCCAGTATTATATGCAACCGAATCCTCCTTTCACTCTCAAATGTATCCCAGTTTAGATGATAGATAATATGGTCACTGTCTTCAGTCACCTCTTTATCTGATTTCCTATCAGATACTCATGTCTCTGTGTTCTGGAGAAGGTTATCACAAGAGGAAGACAACATGGGCTGATTATGACAGGTTTCCCTAAATACCTGCATGCTGTAATACCACTTCAGAGGTCCATGAAAAACAGATTTCAGCTCATTATCTAGATAAAGTTCTATTGATATGACCTGAACCAAAAGAGAAAAGGGCACACCGATAGGTAGTGGGCATCTCACCCCTGAAAGCATTCAAGCAAAAGGCTGGAAGAACATCTCTCAGAGATGCCATTGACAGTTTATGTTGGATCATTGACTAACAAAGCATTTTAAGATGCATGGAACTCACTAAAGATCTTGAAATGACCAGTCCCCATCTTCATGCGTTCTGTTTCACTGGGCTGGTGTAGAGCCCAGGAATATGTGTTTGTCTTCTGTTAATTGTAAAAATAAAATAAAACATGAAAAATACGAAACAACATAAGAAAGTTAAAGTTCCCTGAAATCTCATCAACCGTCAACATTCAGTGGCCAGTCTTTCCTACACTGCTATGCAAATTATAACAGTGAAGTGGTTTTATTATAAGATTATTTGCGAGTTTTTTCTCTCACTTCTCCTTATTCCACCTAAGTGTCAGCAGTGTTATAAACCTGCTATACTATTTTATAAATCATCCTCCATGTTAATATAATCATAGACAAAAAAACAAATATTATATAAACATGTGTAAATAAAGGCTTTCTCTTTATTTTTCTAAATAGGGTTGTGTTATGCACACTTTCCAAAATTTTGCTATTTTACTCACTTAATGCACAGAGACCTGCCAAATCAACTCATATTGATATTAATTCTCTTTAATGTCTTGAAATTGTCCTATGATATGAATATTTTTGAGAACTCACTCTACAGTTTTTTTGGCTCTATAATGCTGCAATTAACATCTTTTTGCTAGCACTTTAAATACCTGCTTTAGTTTCCAGGGAATTGATTCTGAAGGCTGAGGTTACCAGTCAAGGAATGTGTGCTCTTTTTGTGTGAATAGACATTTCCAGATCATTCTCCTTCCCACCAATGATGTGTGAGGGGGATGCCTTTTCCAAATCCCAGCCAGTAGTAGTGGTTCCCACTTTTTTTCATATTTGCCAGTTTGGTAGGTTTTATATTTTATTGTTACTTTAATTTCCATTTTTTTCCTGATCTGCAGTGAAGTTAAGCATCTTTTCATATGTTTATTGGCTTTTGGATTTGCTCTTTGTAAAGAGCTTACTCACAC
Organism: Ateles fusciceps; assembly: GCA_036589455.1. NCBI lineage: Eukaryota > Metazoa > Chordata > Mammalia > Primates > Atelidae > Ateles > Ateles fusciceps. The sequence goes on along the minus strand of JAZHEH010003329.1, from coordinate 8,368,970 downwards.
ACTTAGCTCACTTTTCTTTTGGGCTGTTTCTAAGAGTTCTTTGTATACTATAGGAATAAATCCTTTATCTGTCATACAAGTTGAAAATATTTTTCTGAGTTTACGGTTTATATTTTAATTTTGTTTATGGTTTCTTTTGCACCATTTAAAACTTTATTTACATATAACTATGTTTATCTTTTCTTTTGTGGATTCCTGGTTTGTTCTTTCAGTCATGACTCAACCGTTAGGCTTGTCACTATGATGGAGAAACACTCTGTCTAGAAGATCTCAAAGTTCCCTTCATGCAGTTAATTTTATGACTGTAAGTCTGAGATACAAAAAGAGTTCAAAATTCAAATGCTATGGAATGAGATCTTGCTGTCAGATTTTAAGGTAGATAATAAGAGAGTGAAATGAGAAGCTAGGTAGCTCATGAACAAACAGGCTACCTGTAAAATTTTAAGACAACTTCAAGAGACCTAGCTATGTACCATCTTATCAGAATTCAAAGGTAATTGTCCTCAAGAGAAAAAAGTAGCCACCACAAGCCATGGAATGAATGCTACATTCTTGTGGGTACTAATGACCAGGGCTTTATTCTAGCATTTTCTTCAGGCTTGGCAGGGCCACACTGGCAACCAAAGACTTTTCTTACTTTGGCTCATAATGCCCAATACCCAGCATAGAGAGTGCTTACCTCAAAGGGAAAGTCTGATAAGAACGAAACCCAGCAAATGAAACCATAGCTCTGAATATTATTTTTTTTTTCTAAAAGAAGCCTAGAAGGTATTACTTGCCAGATTTTCATCTCTGGTGAAAAACATGCGGGATTTAATGGATTCCTGCAGAATCTTTTAAGCCAATGAAAGGGATATGTCTCAGAGAAACTTCCGTGTTGACTCTTTTACCTGCATGTGCGCACACACACACAGAGACACGCCACTGCCCTGAGACTTCACAGCCGGACTCCTAGCTCGCCGACTTACCAAACAAAGTGTGAGTCACCAGCTCTCCAGACCCGGTCCCTCAGGATAATTGAGACACCAGTGGCCGCCCACTTAACTATCTCTCTAACCCATCCTTAAAGTGATCTCGGTACTTTAACAAGTGCAACAAAACCAAAAAGCAAGATCCTTCTGCTAAAGTTATTTAGTGTTTTTTTTTTTAAAGAAGTATACATTTGTCAGTGAGGACTTACACAGGGTGAAGGCATTCTAAATTCTACTTTCCAGTGTATGGGTTTCTACCTAATGTTTCTGTGTATATAAACTCCTGCTCCCTCCAAATGAATAATGAGAGCTCACTGTGCTTATTTAAGTGACAGTCCCAGGCGCTCTAACTTCAGAGTTCCTTAATACAGAGAGATTTTTCACCCGGCCTGGAATGGTCCTGATTCCTCCTTTCCCTGCTTTCATAGGGAAGCAGGTAAGTGCTGTCTTAAGAATTCACAACCTCATGCAGATTGGTGCCCCTGTAGTTTCAGGGTTGACAGCCTCAGCAGCATTTGCAGTTCTTCTCAGCAATTTTCTTCCACTATCAGCTTCCTTTCATTGCAACATCAGCCTTCCCAAGGGTCCAACACTGTCCCCAAACATCCCACCTGCCTCTCAGACCTGGAAGCCTTCAACATTATGACCCCACAAATTATAAGCACATCTAATGCCCCACTTAACACTTTCCTTGCTGCCTCAGTGAAGGAAGCACTCCACCTCTCAATCAAAACTCTTCCTATACCTGTGCTCTGGGCTTCCCATCTCTGCTACCACCATAATCTATTAATTATATTAACATCATCCTCTTTCTTATGGCTTGAATCTATCCAGTTCTCTATCAGTCCTTTCTCGTCAGCCAACAGACATGGGTTGGTCTGTCCCAAGTGTTCCAGTTTCACTTTTTGTCTTGTAGACACTCTCATCCTTGAAAGAACAGATTTCTCTTGCTGTCTTTCTTTTTCTCCTCCAATTACAGACCCATCCTCATTCATTTCTATCCTTACTAGAGTAATTTGTGTTTCCTAAAGAACTTCTTTCACATCTGAAAGGGATTTTACTCATCTTACTTGACTTCTCTATAGCAACTGACCCTTTTGGCTTCTTCATTCATGAGCTGGTCTTCTATTTTGTTTAATTCCAGGACATTGTTCTCCCTCCTTGGGTTCTCTTGCTAGCTCTTTTGATTTCTCCTTTCTAGGACCCTGCGTAGGTTCTTCTTTCCTTAGTAACCCTAAAGCATAGCATCCTGTAGGATTCTGTCTTTGGTCTTGAAACAATAGGTTCTCTCTGGGTGACTTAATATACAAGATTTCAACTGTTCCATGTATATGCTTGGTTTCCAAATGCATGACACTTAAGAGACACAGGACACAAGTTCCTTTCCATAAAGAAATTCATCATGTTTTCCGCTAGCAAATCGACACCTCCCTGCTGTTCTCATTTTCATGACTGATGGCATAGTTTGCCTAGTTTTTCTGGGGAGGCGTTCTGGACAACACCTGCTTTCTTAGTCACCACTGTCCTGACCTCTGTTTGCTCACCACGTTCAAATCTGCTCCACTGTTGCTACCTTGGTTGAGATTGTGTTATCTATCACTGACTCTTGAAGCAGCCCTATAAATGATCTCCCTATTTGCATGATTAACTCCATCCAGGCATTCTGAATTCCCTTCATGGAATGATCATCCTAAAATTGGAATCTGATCATATGACCTAGCTGCTGAAATTCCTTCAGGAGAACACTTGTCCCCACAGGGTCTTCCTTCGGAGGACTTAACTTGAGATGATACCGACACTCCCTGCCTCTCTCTGGGCTGCACCCTGTTCTCCAACCGTGAAAACCTGCCAGGAGGTCCCTAGATTTCATGGTCTTTCTCCCCTTTGAAACTTTGAAAGTAACATTTTCAAGTCTAGATATCATTTAAAGTTTTTAGTAGAGAGACTGAATGTATGTATATGTACAAATATATATTTATTTATGCAAAGTAGTTTTATTTTTCCTCTGAAAGTTTTGTTGTTTGTCTTCTTGGAGCTAGAAATAAGTTTTCTGAACCTCTGGGCTCTTTGAAGTCTGGTCATCCTTGGGGGATAACTGACAGTGTCATCAAAGCTCCTCTTTTAAGAAGGTTGAAGGTACAAAATGTGAGTTAGATTGAGCTATTTGGAGGAGTTTTTAAAATATTGATCATCCAGCAAACTCATATCCCGTCTCCTATTCCCTGTGCCATTTTCTCTCTCCCGCTTTTGGTCTCTGTCTTCCTCTTTTCTTTCCTTGTCTTTCCTCCTATCGTTGTACAGTCTTAGCAAAAGGATCAGAGGATGTACTAGCTTTGTAAGTAAATTTAGATGTTTCACATTTTCCAAATAAACTTTAGAGATTTTTTCCTGTATTGTCATAAAGCGATTCCCTTTAAAAATAAATTGTGTTTACTTGCACAATATCCCTATCTTTAGCAAATGACTTTGTATCCTCCCCCGCTATCGCTGCATTTCTCATTTTTCCTTGCCCTCTTAGCCACCCCTTCATGCTCCCCCAACCTCTGCAATACACAGCTCCTTATCCATCTTCCCGAAACATGAAAGGAAACATTCCCAGCTCCAGACACTAAGATCAGTAAATTGCAGGGCTCTAATGTCCTTTATGAATGCAGGCCTTATGACATATACCAGTGACAACATAGGAAGCAGATATGTACTCCCCTTCCACTCCCCATGAAGCTGAACCCAAGGAGGTTCTGTAGATGGCTGGCCAGGCTCAAGCACAGCTTAGAGCCAGAGCTGACACCAAAAAAAAAGGGACAAAGCTTTGGCCTTTTCAAAAAGGCCAATGTCCTATCAAAAAACCTAGAACAGCTCTGCAACCCAGGTGCCCTTTCTCTGAACGACCTAACAGGCACTAAATGTGGTATTCTTCTGATGTGCCAGGAAGTGTCCAATTGCATACACTGTAGAATTTAACACTTTTGCTTTCTTGCAAAAATAAAAATTAAAAGTAATATCTGAGTAAATAAGAAGTCGTGGGTAACTGCTAACATCCTTAAATACGTTCACATAATAAAAGCCGAATTCTCATCTCTTACTCGTCCTTCCTAGATATGCTACATTCTGACCACAGGGAGTTATTGGCACGTGTGCTTGTGTAACATGCCGGGGCCTTTGTACGTACCTTCCTTCTGCCTGGAATGTTCCTCCAGTTGCTATCCATCCTGCAAGACAAAGCAGTAGTCCTTTATTTTGAAGACTCGACGGACACCCTGCTGAACTGAGATCTTCCTTCCCCTTCCCACTTCACTTTGTTTGTGGCTCTATTACATCAATAACCCTACTGTACAGTACTCATTTGGCTGCCTTGAAATCTTCCTAGCCAGACCACATACTCAGTAAGCCCAGGAATGTGTCTCTTTACCTAGTAGGCAAGTGTCCAATAAATATTTACTGAAAAACTGAACAAATAAGTGAATAAACAGATGTTCCTCGAGGATATAAGGAAGTCTTTCTCCCTTCTCCCACAGTTCTCCTCCTTTATGTGTCATGGAGAAGGTTTCACTGTGGCTCTGTCCTGGCAAGGGGTTTCCAGCTGGACCTTCCCTGATCAAAACTGGGTTGTCATGACTGCCTTGGCATCAGGCTTACTGTCGACACCATAGCATTGTGGTAACTTGCTTTATTCCCAAGGAGGTAGCAGGGTAGATTTATGTCATGTTGATGAGAAGTTGCTGAAGATCAAAGGCTCGGCCAGTGCTGAACACCTCCCAAAGTCACAAATTCAGCTATGTTTTTTGAGGTGGACAGAGTGAAGTCCTCTAGATCTCAAATGGAGAATGAGAATAGATCCTGTCTATTTTAAGTACTGCAGAAACTATTTAGAGATGGGACATCCCAGTTCTCAGGTTCATGAAGAAACTGGCTCTGGACAATTTAAGAAAAAAATTTTGCTAAAAAGGTATTATTATGTGCCTCCAAGAAACACTAGAAAGACAGAAGAACAGGCTCAAAAACTGAACACAAAAAGGAAAGACAATAAGGGACTGTGAACAGAGCCAGAGTGAGGCCATTGGGCCAGTCTAGGACCTCTAGGACCTGCTGATGTTTCCGCTCTACATGGGCAGCTGTAACTGCCCCTAGTCCAGAGAGCTGACCCCAGACACCACTTCTGCTCCTGGACATTGCAAATGGTTGTTCCCTCACTGTATCAGTAGTTCCAGATCTAAAACACTGCGAGATGTGCCTAATTTATATCCCCACATCCTAACCTCAGGATGGAGTGAGAAAGGATCATGCTGCCTCTCCAGCTTCTATAGTGGTTCATAAAATAAGAAATCTCTCAAAACTCCAATGGAGAGCTGAAATGAAGACAAATATTCCCTACATGCCTCAAGCCTGTCTTCACATGGTAATGGCTACATGAAGGGAGCAGGTTTGTTTCCTGTTTACATTTTTATATGCCACGTCACAACATGAAAATAAAAACAATAGACCATTCACAAATCAAAAATATTTTATGGAGCCTGCATTTCTATGGAGTGCAATGATGACTTTGACATACTCTTGTCCACTAAAACCTTGTAATCTAAAAGTGGAAATTAAATGTTTACACAAATAGAAAAAAAGTTGTCACTGCCCTTTGAGTTGTACAGCTAAGAGCAATGAGCCTTATTCCTGGCCTGGGATACTCAGGGAAGACATTGTAAGCAGCAGTTACATTATCCAGCTGGATTTGAAGTCTTGCTCCACTCTTATCTTACATTTACTCTTCTTGTTCTGTGACTTTCAGATCTTTGATAATGTCAGTCACTCTGCTGGGAGTACTCTTCCCTGTCTTCTCTATTTATGCACATTGCAATACATGTTTTAAAACTCACTCTAGAAAAAAAAGCAGTGTGTGTGTATATGTGTTTGTGTGTGTGTGTTAAACAACAGACATGCAGAGAGCATTATGCAAAATAAAGTGACCTCAATTGCAAGAGAAGAATTCTGTTTTTCTATATTTGTTTGCAGGTAATGACAAACCTGGACTACTTTGAACTGTCACTAAAATATAATTCTATATCTCTGGTGACTTACTGCACCTTTTAAATTTGGATGTCTCTAAGCTCATGATGCCATATTCCTCATCTTCCCTATCCTACAACTTCCTGTTAACAGAAGCACTGGTCCTCAGTATTTTTTTTTTTTTTTTTTTTTGAGATGGAGTCTCGCTCTGCTGCCCAGGCTGGAATGCGTGCAATGGTGCAATCTCAGCTCACTATAACCTTTGCCTTCCAGGCTCAAGTAATTCTCCTGCCTCAGCCTCCTAAGTACAGTAGCTGGGATTACAGGCATGTGCCACCACACCCAGCTAATATTTGTATTTTTAGTAGAGATGGAGTTTTACCATGTTGCCCAGGCTGGTCTTCACCTCCTGACCTCAGGTGATCCACCAGCCTAGGCCTCCCAAAGTGCTGGGATTACAGCTGTGAGCCACCGTATTTGTATTTTTAGTAGAGATGGAGTTTTACCATGTTGCCCAGGCTGGTCTTCAACTCCTGACCTCAGGTGATCCATCAGCCTAGCCCTCCCAAAGTGCTGAGGTTACAGGCGTGAGCCACTGTGCCTGGCCGGGTCCTCAATCTTAAAAGCTGTAAATTAGCTTCACTTACTCTACTCATTGATCCCCCTGGGCCCAGTAAGCGATCATAGTCTGATATTCTGCTTCCTTCACAGTGCCTCAAGTCCTTCATTTCTTCTCTCTTTCCCTCCATTGAACCTTTGTGGTATATGCTAGGCTGCTCATACCCATCTCCAGTGGCTTCCTTGACACCAGCCTGTCTTTTCCAGCGTACACTTCACGCCACTTCCCAGGTCCAACTTCCTTTAAATATTTACTACAAAACCTTGCTCTTCTGTTCAGGGGAACTCATTGGCTTGCTACTTCCTGCCCAATTAGACTAAAGACCTTTGCCACATTTCTAGAGATTCTCTATTGCAAAAGAGAATGAACTCTTCAATGCCGTGTGACAGAACTCTGCAAATGCAGACTTGGATGAACTTCTTGATGATCTCCCCATATTCCCATTTAATTTTCCATTTAGAACTGAAGGTACTTGAAGAAGAAAAGGCAGTCTGTATCCCATGTCTACTCATCTAGGTCACTGTTACTCTCTGAGCTCTCTTCATTATGTCCTTCCTTTGTTTGGAGTAGCCTCCCCATCTCTCAGGACTCTGAAATATCCCCTCACCTCAAGGCCCTCCGTCAGCTACACGTTGATGACCGCCTTCTGTGCATGTCTATAATATTGATGATTTATAGCAGAGTTGCTGTTTAACATTTAAATATTGTTCTATCTTATCAATCTGGGCATTGATTCAAATGTATTAGTCTTAACTCGCTATCTATAGTTAATGTTGCTTGAGTTTGGAGATCATATCTTCTATTGGAATAGTCCTTCAAAAGCTTTGCTTAGTGCTCCTGAAAACATTATGGATGTTTTCCATAATGTTTAATCCATATGGATGATTAATAAACATTGATTGATTGATGCCAGTTTCTATATAGTGCTCAGCTTTTTTCATAGCAATCTTGGTTCTAAGATATCAAATCCACTCATCTTTGTGGTGATTATGCCATGGCAGCAGAATTAGTAAAGTAATTCCTTGTATATTCCTGCCTCTTACATTTAACATTTTCAAAAACACCTTTCAGACCAGAGAAAGGAACAGCCTGTGGATTTTGGCAGCCCCAAGCACTGGGTTCGACAATTCAAAAAGTGCTAATTCTGGCTCTCCAACAATTCCACCAATGTGGCAATGACTCTAAATATCTGTATTCATGAGTTCATTCCTGACACACAGTCAGTCCCATTGCAGAATGTTTATGAAGTATCCAGCTGCCCCCGCATCCTGGATGTCCGCTCTGGAATGTTTCTCAGAGGATCCATCCCATGGTCACTCTGGCCCTTTTGCTGGAACAGATCTGTTGACAAATATGGCCGTGATTTAACAGCCAAACCTCAGGATTCCGTGCTCACTCGCTCACACCACTTGGTCTTTCACCCTTGGAAATCATCTATCTGAAAAAAAAATGTGCATCTTTCCTCAACTGCTCTTTTTGGTATGTCCTAGAAAACAAGATTATTTTCCCTGACTCAATATGACTCTGTTGGCCTCTGACCCCTCAGAGAAGACAGCCAGGAAGCTGGAAAGCATGGAGCAAATGATTGTGGCTCAAGTTTACCTCTTCCTGTGAACGTCTACAGAGCAACCGGGATAACAGCAAGTGATGACACAAATCACCAATCCCTGGCATTTGTAGGAGCCTCTTTCCTTGTCAAAGTCAATTTCCATGTTTCTTTTTATACAATTACATCATGTGAGAAACGCTTGTGTCGAACCTCAAAATCACATTTATGTTATTTATTTCTACAGAATTTTAAAATTGGTTCTAAATGTTTTTATTTTCTCTTAGTTTTCTATCATTAGAGAGATTTGTCACTTTGGTTTTCACAGACAAAATTAGGCACCCCCAACTTAATTGATGGAAGCTATTGAAATTGTTTGAGTAGTGTCTCGGACCCCATTTCTCAGCAGTATCATGATAGTTACCAAGACAAAAAAAATACATGAGTGTACAATGCACTGACTGGAATATAATAGGTACAGAGAGAGGCCCTGGTTCCATTGGACTCAGCACTGGTCAGATCTGCCATTTCAGTTCATAAATCCTAGGAATAGTCACAAAGTGAAAGAGAGATGCAGGGTGATGGAGCTTTTAACCCATCAGATGAGGCCTAAAAAAGGGACCACTTGAGGGAGGAGACAGAAAATGTCCAAATGTAAATTTCTGCCAAGGATGATTTTAAATCTTCCATAAGGAAGAGAAATTTGACTCCCTATATTGGTCCACATGACAGAGACAGAGCTCCCCCACCCCAAAAAAAAAAAACAAGAAAAAAAGAGGGGCTGTAGGGAGCTAGACAACTACTAGAGTAATATAAAGAAGATTCTTTTAAAAATAAAATTTTGAGCTAGCCAATATAGGAATGGACCATGTGAGCCAGAGAGTTTCCCATCACCAGAATGATTGAAGGGGACATTGAATTGGTCTCCAGCAGCAACATCTCAGGAAGGATTTCTGCAGGGACTGTGGTAGGCTATGTGGACACTAGGTTATCATTAATTAAATTCTTCTTCAGAGGGAGGATTTTGCAAAGATGTGAATAGCTGACCACAAGTTGTTTCTTATCGTGATAGGTAGCTTTTGTAAGTGCTGCCTTGACTTTGAAACTTTGAAAGAGCTTCAGGTTTTTCAGATAATCCTCGACTCCAGGGAAAAGTTGAATTGCAGGAGAGCAGCACAGAAAAACAAGGGGAGTCATTTTAGCCAAGATCGAGCTTAGTTGGGCTGGCCAAAAAAGAGAAAGAAAAATATCACTGTCACAATCCATTTTCCTTACATACTGAAACACTGGTGATTTCATTTCTGAGCTAGTTATCTATTTTCACTGGATTGCAGAAAAGCACTCTCATTCTGCTTCTGCACAACGGTTCTATTCAGCGCAATTGCCAGGTAAGGAAGAGAATCTTAGACCAATACTTATCATAGTAATATAAGCACATACACTCTTCCAGATACATTGTATGCATTACAAAGCTTAATAAGGAATGCTTGCAGTTGTATTTTTAAAGACTAGAAAGCCAAGGCAAGACAATTATTGATAGAGATAAATTGGTGCAGCCATATTACAGTAACTCTAAAAACACAGCCTTCTATTTCTTTTACATTACATTTATACTGGTATATTTACATTACCAAATACTGTAAAATAGAAATCCCATTTTTTTCCCTATTGTGCATGCTCCATGCTCCTTGGTAATACAAATGAGATAACATTGCAATGACTTGGTTTTTAGGTTTGGTCACGGTGCCATGTATCTAAGGAACAAGGACAGATAGATCAAAGACTTCAAACAAGGTCACATAATTCTGAGTAGCAGAGCTGAACTCTAAACTCATGTCTGCTGTTCTCTCCCACCACCATATTGCTTTCAAGGGTAGCTCAGGGGCTCGGGCTGTGATGTAGAGTGAAGACAATGGCATGTGCTGCTGAGACTAGGCCTGTTATCCACATTGTGGGACACATTCCAGAGGTGCTGAGAGCCTCTCCCTGCCAGCCCATCAGCGCCTGAGCTGTGTGTGCACCTCACATGTGCTGGAGATGAAGGTGTGTCCTTCTGTCCACCAGGGAGGAAGGTCACTCTGGCTCTTTGCTTTCCATTGGTAGAGTGAGCACAGAATTTACTGTCCAGACTAACACACTTCTGAGAGTAAAAGTGGGCATTACTACTAATTTTCATAATAGCAAGTGTGCACAGAGAGCTGTTTTGAGTAGATGGGAATGCATAATCACTGCACCCAGGGGCTTCACTCCTGTCCTTATGCTGTCAAGATCATCTTTTCCTCAGAGTTTTGCTTAGATATAAGTATGGAAGAGCTACTTGTTAGTACAGTAATCATTTTTGATTATCCAGTTTTATTTTTTTTTAAAAAGATTGATCTTTCTCCATCTCTGGGTAATTTCCTTTAAAGTATTCTGTTTCTATGGTAATCACTCACCTCTTTTTCCCCCTGAGTTTAATAGATCCTGTTGATACATTGATTTTTCAGGGATTCATACATTATGATCACCCTTCCTTCTTTGATTCCAAACAATCTTTTATATTTGGGGAAATCTGTGCTGTTGAAAAAAAAATATTTTTTATCTGCCTTCAGTGTGCAGGCAGTTTCTGTGATTTTCACGGGATCCAACTCCTATAGCTTGATTTTCTTAAAGGGTTGTCATTCTCCTCCCACTCTGACCTCTTCATCAGATTCTGAGTTTCGCTTTGCATGTCATAGAATGGCAATGTGGTGAAGGTGAAAACAGAGTGTGGAGAGAAACAACTATGAGAGAGAGTATAGTGCTGAACTGTGCAGTGGAGGGCAGGGCAGCAGACAGCACGGTGGGTTCTGGGGTGGTGAATACTTTGATCACCTCCTAGCACCCACACCCCCTTTCATCTTTCTAACTCTGCAGCTACTTAAATTTAAATACACTAAAATGAAATAAAACAAAACTTTCAATTCCCCACTCACGTTGACCACATTCAAGTGCTCAGTAGCCATATTTGACTTCTAGCTACCGTAATGGATGGTGACAATATAGAACATTTTCCTCATTGCCAGAAATCCTATTGCACAGTGCTAATTGAATCCTTATTTGTTTAATAGCTCCCCTCTTTTCACAATAACTAAAAGAGAGGACTTTAAATGTTTGCATCTCAAAGAAATGCTAAATATTTGAGGTGATGGATATGCTGATTAGCCTGATTTGATTATTCCACAAGGTATGCATGTCTGGAAACAACACACTGTACCTCATAAATGTATGTAATTATTTAGCCATTAAAAATAAAGTAAAAGAGCTCTCCTCTTCTTCACGGCCCACATTATTCAGTGGATGGTGCCCACGAGTGTTTTCTAATTAGGAAGCCAATGATCGTAATTTCATGCCTTCCTGTCAGGAACTAGTTGAAGAACCCAAGCTAAGGGCAACCAATGCTTACTATCCTCCTGTTTATAACCATTTGTCTAGAGGTGATAGGGACCTATGTTAGACCAATCAGGCTGAAGGAAAAGAGTTTTACTCTTGGCTGGAAGTAAATGTTTTTCCTTTGTCCCGATGAATAGGAATAAGAAAAAATTTTGTCCCCTGTTTCTACTGGCAGCCAACTTGGGGCTATGAGGGAAGTTAGCCTAAGGACAAGCTGGCACTTAGAGGAGGGCAAAGCAAAGAGAAGCAGACAAATGACGTAGGTTCCCTGTAGTGCCATGCTAGAAGCCAGTCTTACTTCTGGATTTGACATGGTTTGACTGTGTCCCCACCCAAATCGCATCTTGAATTCCCACATGCTGTGGGAGGAACATGGTGGGAGGTAATTGAATCATGGGGGCGGGTGTTTCCCATGCTGTTCTCATGAAAGTGAATAAGTCTCACTAGATCTGATGGTTTTAAAACTGAGAGTTTCAGCCAGGCATGGTGGCTCACACCTGTATTCCCAGCAGCTTGGGAGATTGAAGCAGGCAGATCACTTGAGGTCAGAAGTTCGAGACCAGCCTGGCCAACATGGAGACACCCCCATCTCTACTAAAAATATGAAAATTAGCCAGGTATAGTGGCAGATGCCTGTAATCCCAGCTACTCAGGAGGCTGAGGCAGGAGAATTGCTTGAACCTGGGAGGTGGATGTTGCAGTGAGCCAAAATGACATGGGACTTTGGGAGCTCCCAGGAGAGGGATGCTCTCTCATTTGCCCACGTGGATACCACATATATCTGGCTGTAGAGGGTGTTGATTTAAATGCTGGAGATTCGTGGTTTCCTATGGTCTTTCTGAAATGTAGGAATGATTTTAGCACATTTCAGTGTAATGCTCCCTTTTATGTATGTTATTACATCAATTATATATTCTCAACTGAATAAAAGAATTTTTAATCCCCTTGATTTTCCTCTCTAAGAAGCCAAGTTTACTGTCATCTGGGGCTTTCAAGACTCCTTATCGTTCCGCCTTCCTGCTCTCCCACAATGTTCATTTTCCAGTCCACATACCATAATTCACTGTCCATTTCATCATCAAACCCAAGTGTCTAGAGATCACCCTTGTTTCCTCTGTCCTGCTCATCCCTGCATTTTAGTGGTGATTAATAGTCTGTTTTACTTTCTAAATATCTCTGAAATGCCTTGTTTATCTGCAGTTGTTTTGTTCTGTCTGGATTATTTATTACCTCTTAAAAGATCTCACTCCCAAACACATAGATCTCCCACATCAGAACATGCCTTCTAAGATGTATACCTGACTATGATTTCCCAGCCCAAGCTTCAATACCTCCTTGCTGCCTACGTGGTCCATTTGAAACCTTTAGCCTCACCCAGGAAGTCCTTCTCACCTCACATCTCCTGCACCTCCAGTGTGCTTTCTCACCACCCCAGTCACTTGTAATTCTACAGGTGTGAGTCATCTTTCACCCTCAAGCTTTGATATATATTCACTCTTTCTGTCTTGTCCATTCACATGTGCTTCCCATCTGTCCATCAAGAGCTGGCTCTGCAAAGCTGCCTCTACTTTTCTCAAGCAAGTTGATCATGCTCTACCCATATTCCCATTTCAATTCCTGTCAGTCTTGTCAATGTCTCTACTAGGACAAGAGCTTTTTAAAGCCAGAGGTCATGTTTTAGAACCCTATACCTGACAACCCTATTTAACATTGCAACCTTCTTCTCTTTCTTTTCTAATATTTACCTTCTCACATCTTATATAATTTTATTTTGTATTACATCCTATATAATTTTATTGTGCATTATGTTTGATATTTATGGTCTGTCCTCCTCACAAGAACAGGGATCTCTGTTCCTTTCACTCAGTGACACATGCCAACGGCCTACATGGGTATCGACATATAGTAAGTGTTCAATAAACATCTCCATTGAGTAAATGAACATATCTTTTTATCTTAGGCACCTGGCATTGTTCCTGGAAAATATTAAGTGTTCAAATAAATATCTTATATGATATAAATTTTATAGCATTCATAATAATACTAGCTAATATTTTCTGAGCTCTTGCTGTGTTCTAAATGATTTAAACACATCATCTCATTAAATCCTCACAACACCCCAAGGAAGTAGGTTACTACCTTCAGTTACAAGAAATTTGAGGCTCTGAGAAATGAAGCACCTTGACCAATTCTGCCAACAACTTGAGTTTGCTTGGAAGAGGATTATTCCCCAGTCAAGCCTCTAGATGTGAACTAAGCCCAATAAAACCTTGACTGAAACTTTGTGAGACTTTGACAGAGGATCCAGGTAAACTGTGCTCAGACTTGTTCAATGCCATAGAATGCACAATTCCTTTGCCCTTTGTATTAGTTAGGGTTCTCTGGAGGGACAAAACTAATAGGATAGACATATACAGGGAAGGGAGTTTATTAAGGAGTATTGACTCACATGATCACAAGGTGAAGTTCCACCATAGACTGTCTGCAAGCTGAGGAACAAGGAAGCCAGTCGGAGTCCCAAAACCTCAAAAGTAGGGAAGCTGACAGCATAGCCTTCAGTCTGGCCAAAGGCCCAAGAGCCCCTGGCAAACCACTGGTGTAGGTCCAAGACTCCAATAGCTGAAGAACTTAGATTCCAATGTGTGGGAAAAAGGTGGAGGCCAGAAAATTTAGACAGCCAGTCCTTCCACGTTCCTCTGCCTGCTTTTATACTGGCCACGCTGACAGCTGATTAGATGGTACCCACCCAGATTGACAGTGGGTCTGTTTCTCCTAATCCACTGACTCAAATGTTGTTTTGTTTTGTTATTTATATATATGTATATTTTTGAGACAGAGTCTCACTCTTGTTGCCCAGGCTGGAGTGCAGTGGTACGATCTCGGCTCACCACAACCTCTGCCTCCTGGGTTCAAGCGATTCTCCTACCTCAGCCTCCCAAGTGGCTGGGATTACAGGAGCCCACAACAACGCCTGGCTAATTTTGTATTTTTAGTAGAGACCAGGTTTCCTCCATGTTTGTCAGGCTGGTCTCAAACTCCCGACCTCAGATGATGTCTGCCTTGGCCTCCCAAAGTGCTGGGATTATAGGCGTGAGCCACCGTGCTTGGCCCTGACTCAAATGTTAATCTCATTTGGGAACATCCTCACAGATACACCCAGGAACAATACTTTATCTCTTTTAATCCAATTAAGTTGACACTCAAGTGTTAACCATCCCACCCTTTCTCTGGCTTCACCAAAAACAAGGAGCCTCTCTCTCAGCACAAGTCAAACCCATCAGTGGTCAACAGAGTAACCTACAGCTCCAGACCCCCGACATATACACACACAGTGAGTAACCAGGAACTTATGGGGGTCCAGTTTCTTACCCTGGAAAATCCTGGAAGAGCGAATTTCATCTGCCACCATTACATTTTTTAGTATCACTGCAATCACTGAGTGTAATAATTTGTATTCTTTCTGGGTCTGTTACACCACTACAGAGGATGGGTTACTAAATCCAGAAAAATGCAGCTAATAAATTTTGCAATTCCAGTCATCGTCACCTTTTACTTTACAGAATGTTTCTAAAAATGATATTAGAACTATACATATTCAACATAAAATAAGATAATATATAATATTTCTATTAATACATTATCAGGTTTTCGCCTATCTTAGTCAATGTTCTTCAAAAATTCCAAATTCAATACGTGCTCTAGGTGTCATTTTAAGGATATACCATTATTCTTTCTTTTTTTTCTTCTTTTTTTTTTTTTTTTTTGGAGAGACAGGATCTCTCTATGTTGCTCAGGCTGGTCTCAAACTTCTGAGCTCAAGCAATCCTCCAGCTTCAGACTCCCAAAGTGCTAGGATTACAGGCATGAGCCACCACACCAGGCCAATATACCATGATTTATTTAACTGTTCTCTTTATGTTGGAATTCAAAGTTGTTTCTAATTTTTCTATTATGAATAATTTTCAATGAATATATTCATGTGTAAATTTTCCTTGTGTTATTTCTTAGAGGCGATTTCCAGAAAGGAAATTTTTTTGGTTTATGAATAATTTTTAAAAGATTCATTTTATAATTTCCAAAATGCTTTTCATAAAATTTATACCAAACTGAATTCCAACCAACTAGGTGTGAGAATAACCATTACAAGACCTTTTTGCTAGCACTGAAAGTGTCATGAAAAAAAATTCTGGATAATTCTATCAGAGACATTTTATTATAGTTTTATTTCCTTTTCATTGTTAATAATGTGCTTGAAGTTGTGGCCCATTTGTAAAACTCTGGCACTTTTTGTTCGGTAAACTGTTCATGTTCTTTACTCAATTTTAAAAGAATTTATAGAAACATTGTATTTATTAAAGATATATTTATATATTAGAAATATCAGCTCTTGCCATATTAACTGCCAATATTTTTTCTAAGCCTGAATTTGTTTTTTATCTGTATTTATGGATATTTTTGTCATGCAAAAGGTTTTAATTTCATGTAGTTAAGTATATTGATTTTCTACTTTTTTGTTGTATTGAGGGCATATAAATTATTTACCCTTTCTCAGATCAGAACTTGGATTTTCAAGACTACAGAGTAGTAATATCCACTGGTGAATTTTAGTGAACCATTGTGCATAAGTTTCCAAATTATTCATTACCTAAAAGTCAAAGTCGTATGTTACCATAATTGTACTTTGAAGTATTTATTTTGCAGGCATTAAAAACACTGCATCTCTTGGGCCCATTTGTGACATTGCTGTTGGTTGGGAGCAGAAACAAGGGCTCCAGGATCTCTGGGGGGCAGCCTCATCACCCAGTGAGGCCTTCTCACACTGGGGAAGAACTCTGCCTACGGGGCTGTTGTCCCCTCCCTTTCACCTTTAAGGACATTGGGTGTGAACTGACATCGAGGCCCTGGCTTCCATCCCCACCAGCACGCTTAAGCCCTTTTTAATTGCACACATCACAATATCAGACTGCTGAGATCCGAACTCTTGTGATTGGGCTGTATCATGGTTGGTGTTATCAAAAGGAAAAGGTCTGACTACAGGGCAGAGCCTGGAGAGAAGCTCCTCCTTATCAGCTGTTAAATTCTGCACAGGTTGTGTCAGAGCGACAAAACTGGAGCTGATCTCCCCCTACAGGATGGGGATCCCTGAGCAGCATGCCATTCCCTAGATGGGGAGCCCGTCACTGCAGGTCTGTTAGAGTGGACTTTCAAGAGAAAGTCTCAGATGAGGCTATTTGGTGGATAATTATTGTGAGTGTGCATGGGGGTGTGATTATATCAATGTATGCACACACAGGCACAAATACATACCCGACAAACAGGAGCCTTCCTGGGCAAGGGTAACTAAGAGCCCAGGAATCAGGCAATTTTGTACCTTGCCATGCATGGCTTCATGACCCTGAGGATTTCCTCGCACTCACATGCAGCATCTTGGACAAGATAATGGCTGACTCTGGGAGGAGGCCAGGCAGTGCAGGCCCACATTCAGATCCCGGCCCTGCACCTTTCCAGCATGTTGTCCTAGGCATGCATTTAGTCTCTCCAGCCAGAAACTTCCTTGTCTGTTTAGAATAAAATGATAACACCCACACCTAAATCTTGTGAAGATGAATTAAGATAAAAAGGGTGTTTCTTGTTCATCATATGAGAGTTAATTGGTACTTAATAAATTCTAGTTTCTCTAATAATCTTATCCTTTTTAAAAGACTGGGTCTTCTAGTTTGAGTGTTCCAATCTTATCTTGTGAGCAGCCTGGCTAGAGGACAGGTGAGGAGGGGTTTGGGGTTCTTGTTCAGTTGGGTGCCTCTAAAGGATAGGAGCTGGACTGCTTGGTGCCATCTGGCTGACTTCACATTCTAATCAAGGGCACAGCTACTGCTAGAAGTTGGGGTTTGGCTTTGTGTAGCCTTAGTCTGGAACTCTCTCCCCAGTGAACCCCTTTACAGTATCCTAAACAGATGGACAAATGCCTGTCCCTAGGAGCCACAGAAAATGTTGTCTTATTTTGCATATTAACAGGAAAAATCTGTTGCCAGATTTCCAGTGAACATTTCCCCCTCCAGAAACCTTCTTCCCAAAGGAGGTCTCTAATTTTACCAAGAAGAAATCCATGAACTAGGCACTTCTTCCTGAACCCCTGAGCCCCTGAGTGCTTTCATGTCCCTAGGCTCAAAGGATCACAGCCTGCCAGGCTCATCATATCAACTCGGTGAAGTGTGACTAGCAGATGAAGAAAGGGAAGATTCTAGGCAAGGAGAAAGGGAGAAACGGGCTAAGAGGGAATAAGGGGGAAAAGAAGAAGGAGGAGAAAGCAAAGGAGGAGGAGGGAAAAGGAAGGAAGCAAGCAAGGGAAGAAAGAAGGGAAGCCAGAAAGAAAAAGGAAGGAAAGTAGGAAGGAAGGAAGGACAGAGGGAGGGAGGGGAGGAAGGAAAGAAGGAGGGGAAGGAGGAAGGAAGGAAGGAAGGAAGGACAGAGGGAGGGAGGGAGGGAAGGAAAGAGGGAGGGAAGGAGGAAGGAAGGAAAGAAGGAAGGACAGAGAGAGGGAGGGAGGAAGGAAAGAGGGAGGGAAGGAGGAAGGAAGAAAGGAAGGAAGGAAGGAAGGAAGGATGGATCTGCTTTCTAAAAGGGGAAACGCAAATCTTAAGAAGAGGCTTATACTGCAATGAAGTGGGAGTAGCAGGAAATTTGACTAAATTCTGTAATAAAGCCCTTTTAACTTACCATAAAAATAAAACTTGCCCTAGGGCCCGAGTTTCTCCTTTTCAGAAGAAGAGGGATGACAGAAAAGGAAAAAGTATCTCAGATTGGTAGGAGGAAAGAGATGCCTCTGATAAGCAGTTTGAATTCAGCAAGTTCAAAACCAGATCCTTCCCCAAAGAAAACATGTAATTCTCATCACATTTCCCATCTCAGTAAATGATCATTTCAGTACCTCCATCACCCTTCTCTGATTACATTCTTTAGTTTGTCCATATGCCTTTAATATCTTAGCTGGGTCCTTTTCAAATGTTGCTTTCCTTCCATACTTGGTGGGGCAGTGGGAGACAATAGCACAGAAGCCCAGGAGATTAGCGTGGGTAGACAGAGAACTTGCTCAAGGAGAGACCAAGAGGAGAGAAGGGCTTCCTAAGAGATCCCGGCTTCTGAGGCCTGGGCAGGCTCACCAAGCACAAGCCCTGAAGCAGGGTCTGCAGGGTTGCTGGCTACAGGGTCTTTCAGGCAGAACCTCTCTCCAAAGAGAGTGCATATGGACCCTCTACGGAGTGATGGAGGATGGTATCAGGTCCACATCAATGCACAGTACATAGCTATCAGTGATTGTTTTTGAAGGCCGGCTTCCCCGTCCTCCTGTGCTGTTGAAAGGCCATGTCTCCAAGGAGACAGCACAGGAGGGCAACTAAGACCGTGGCTTAGTGCTCAGCCTGAATTTCGTCTTTGCAATCTACTGGCTTCCTGATTTCTGGCAAGTTCCTACTTTCTTGATGCTTTGTGTCCTCATCTGTAAAATGGCAGTGGTAAAGTGCCAACTGTCTTCCTTTTGTAGAGCTGGCCTTGAGTGCTACACGAGGCCAGACAGCAAGGTGTTGACTTGGAGCCTGCTGTCCCCACGTTGCTTGTTAATTGCCACTTCCATTACCACCCATCTTCTCAGAGCCTCACACATCTGTCCCTACCAGAAAACCCCTCACTTCTCCATAGCCCCACTTCCTGGGCATCAAGGTTTGACTCAGTGCAACTCTTTTATTTAATTTTTCTTGACTTCATGTTCTGAGAATGAGGCCACAGCTCTCTTAGGACCCTGCTCATACTTAATGTTGAGCCTGTTGTAACATCTCACCAACGTTCTTAGAATTGACTTGAATAAATCCCCGCACTTTGGGAGGCCAAGGCAGGTGGATCATTTGAGGTCAGGAGTTCGAGACCAGCCTGACCAACACAGTGAAACCCCATTTCTACTAAAAATACAAAAATTAGCTGGGTGGTAGTGGCATGCACCTGTAGTACCAGCTACTCAGGAGGCTGAGCCAGGAGAATCACTTGAGCCTGGGTGGTGGAGGTTGCAGTGAGCTGAGATCCAGCCACTGCACTCCAGTCTGGGTGAGAGAGTGAGACCCTGTCTCAAAAAAAAAAAAAAAAAAAAAAGAATTGACTTGAACAGCTTGTGCTATGGAAATGCAACATTCCAGTGGCCACCCACCTGTCCACCCCTGTGCCCCACTGCCACAGGCATCCTCTCCCAAGGACACTGCTTTAACCAAAACCAAGATGCTTCCTATGAGGATCTGTGTGACAGTTTCAACTTCCACCCCTACCCTTGTTTCCAGTTGTCAAAATTGCACAGGACAGAGAGGGCCACCCTGCTCTCTCCATTGTATTGTTTTAACTACAGCTTCATTTGAGGGTAGACCAATTTAAGAAATAATTCTTTTTTCTACCCAAAGCCTCTGAAGCAGTAATGTAAACAAAGGGTTTTATTTATATACAAAAATAACAACATCAAAAGAACAAAGGATAGTATAGAAAAGCTAGGCACACTGCATTCAGAACAATTTGTATACAGAAAACAAGATGCAAAAATTATTTTTGCTGTAGCAGAAAATTAACCCTACCCCTACCTTTTGGTGGCAATAGATAATTAAATTTTCTTATAAAATTGTTCTAATTAATTTTTGCTTTTCCTGTTTATGGTTTCTGACACTCCATCCTTCACCCTGGGCCTGGGTGTCTGTGCTTAATTCCTCTCTCTCTCTATCTTTTTTTTTTTTTTTTTTTCTGAGACAGGGTTTCTTTCTGTTGCCCGGGCCAGAGTGCAGCGGCATGATCTCAGCTCACTGCAATCTCTGCCTCCTGGGCTCAAGCAATCCTCCCAGCTCTGCCTCCTGAGTAGCTGGAACTACAGGCACATGCCACTACACTCAGCTACTTTTTTGTAGAGACAGGAGTTTGCCACGTTGCCCAGGCTGGTCTCCAACTCCTGGGCTCAAGTGATCCACCTGCCTTCGCCTCCCAAAGGGCTGGGATTACAGGTGTGAGCCATCATGCCTGACCAATTCCTCTTTTTCTCTGCTGCACATCCAGAAGCATCCAGAGCCAGGCAGAGCACTCGGCTTGACAACATACCCCAGAATCTCAAAAATGCTAAGCTAAAGTTTCCTTAAAACATCTAGAAGGGAAAACAACAGGTTCTAGTATCATGTGTTCTTGTGCCAGTTTTGCAGTGCATCTGTGTAGTGGGTAGAAATACAGCTTTAGGGCAGAAAGACCTGAGGTCAAACTCAAAATTTTCATTGTCCAGTTGTGGGTCCCTGGGAAGAATATTTGTCTCTGTAAATTTTTGTCTCCTCCTCCAAACGAGGAGTATAATACTACCTATTTTGAAGAGGTTTATGGAAATTAAATAGCATAATATGGTATTTAGAAAACATGTAGTGTAGGTCCTGGCATATATTAGGTTGGTGCAAAAGCATTTGACATAAATGGCAAAAACAGCAATTGCTTTTGCACCAACCTAATAATAAGCATAAAATTACTATTCACCTGTATTTTTAAGACTGACAGATGTTATTTTATCCAGAGACTTTCTAATGAAGACCTTGGTATGTAGGAATAAGAAATGGGCACCATTGGCTGGGCACGGTGGCTCACACCTGCAATCCCAGCACTTTGGGAGGCCGTGGTGGGTGGATCACGAGGTCCGGAGTTTGAGACCAGCCTGGCCAACATGGTGAAACCCTGTTTCTACTAAAAATACAAAAATCAGCTGGGGGTGGTGGTGCAAACCTGTAATCCCAGCTACTCAGGAAGCCGACCAGGAGAAGTGCTTGAACCCGGGAGGTAGAGGTTGCAGTGAGCTGAGATCACACCACTGCACTGCAGCCTGGGTGACAGAGCAAGACTCTGCTCCCCTGCTCCCAACCACACAAAAAAAGAAATGGGCATAATTTATGCTAGGTTGATGAGCAACCTTTCATAGGGTGACACTTGTCTCCAGATCCAGTGGATTTACTCAGTTTACCTTTGAAGTAAGGATGCACATTCCATAGGGAAGAAGGAGAAGGAGCCCTGCTAACGTGGAGTGTGCCTTGATGCCTGCTTCCTGTTGGAGCGTTTGTCACCGTCCTCACTCTCAGTCCTGGTGCGGCCTGTCTCCAGGGGGAAGCAGCCTATCTCTCACCTGCCTGCCTCTCCAGTTTATGTCTAAAGCACCATCACCCTTCTGCAGTTTGCAGTAATGTTCCTTTCCAGGTAATGCTACCCCTATATCCCATCTTAGACCTTGAGCTGGTCAACCATAGTAGATGGGGTGGGCTAGGAAGAGGAAGGACACAGTTCCTAGTGTGGGGTTGTCCTGAAGCTGAAGTAGAAGCACAGATGCCAGGAGAAGTCCTGTCTGGCAGCCAGAAGAGAATCTCTAAAGGGCATGGCCAATGCAGACAAGCAGTGAACAGTGTTAATGTGCCTGTTGGAGGAAAGGCGTGTCCTGCAGGCCAGGTGGACACAAGGATTAAGAGTCTGGGATTAGGTGACACTCAGAAAAATAAACAGCCTCAGGACGTTCTATGATTAGGGGACATGGAATGGAGAGTCAGAGGTAGAACTCAACTCTTAGGAAGCGTTATGGTAAAGACTAGAATGTTTCCCACGCAGGGATTAGGATAGTCATGAAGACCCAATGCAGCCTTGATTGAGAAAATAAGGGTATTTACTGCCAGGACTGGGAAAGAATGTAGTGTCTGCATCTCAAGGCCAAAAGTTCAGGTATGATTAATACAGAAGCCATGCATTAGAGGTTAGAGAGGTTTCTCTAAACCATTTTGGTGAAATTAACATTTGGTCCTAAAGATAAGAATGGAGTTGAGCTTTCAGGCTGAAGTCCTGGGTAGGAGAGAGGAAGATGGCAGACAGAAAGAAAGAAACAAGATTTGAGAGGTCGGAATGGAATCTTTGAGTACTCAGCCACTTATATAACTAGTTCTGCTCACAAAATAGGATCTGTAGCAATATATTGCCATTACTTTCAATGGCCAAAAAAAAAAAAAACCCACAATTACTTTTGCACCAATCTAATAATTCAGTAATAAAGGATTCTGTGTGTTCTATGTCTCTGAATAGGGACACATTTATTAGGTTAACTGTATTCTAAATTATAACTCTTCCATCCAGAGTTATGCAGGGCAATTGGGCTAACAAGCCTGTTTCACTGGGAGTTGTGTTTTGCCTACTCTCTATCCCAAAACATTATTTTCTCATGCTGAAGACCAATGGCTAAATAAAAAATGGAAATACCTGTCCATGCTGAGCAGCTGCGAGGAGCCACACTGTTTCATGACTGTTGAGAATTGCACCTTGAGAAATGCCTTCAGCAGCGGAAGTACACAGGTTGCTGGTATGCCTCTGTCACCCAAAGAGGTTGCAGGATTCCCTGGCAGGCCACCAACCCACAGCGTCCATGACGTATAGACACCTCAAGGCTTCATGCAAGGTAGAGGTTCCTGCTAAGGGCATTTCTGCCTAACCTTGTTCATGGGTTAGTTTTTGTTATTACTGTTTTTTCTTTGGCCCCATTATGAAATTTAACCCATTTTGCTGGTGGAATCTTTCATAGAATAAGAAAAATATCATGAAGTGAACCACCAACAGTGATAATGATTTCCTTCCGTGGGAAATGTATGTGTCTCCCACATTTTCTTGACCTCAGAACCTCTTTAACAGATACGTTTTACAGAAAACCTTTTCTGGGCAAGTGGCTAGCTGAGCCACGCCCGGTTCCCTTGGTTGTATGTCTGTGTGCTCATCTTTGGGGTGGTGGTGTGATGTTCTTATCCTCTGAGGTGGGGCAGAGGGGGTGGACAAAAGGGTCAGGAAGTGTCTTTTTGTGGCTAATAGCTATCCCTGGCCTCTGGTTCCTCAGGGGGTGAATCCCACTTCAAAACATAGACAGATGGTGGGGCTGAATGCTTGCTGGTGTCCTATTCTGGACTCTTTCTGAAAAGGCTAATACCATACCACAAAAGAGAAAAGGTAACAAAAAACAGCAGCAGAAGCTAGGGGCTCATAGGAAATGAGGCAGCTCTTTGGTGTAGGAAGAATGAGTTGAATAAGACATGCACATTATTATAGTAAGTTAGGATCAGGAAAAATGTTTTCCAAAGGTTCCTGCAAGACTGTATGTGAAAGAATGCAGCTTAACACTACTCAGCTAAACATGCCCACGTGAACTGTAATTCGGCAATAGACGGCACCGCACAACATACTATTATGCTCAGTTTATAAGACACAGTCTCCACAAAAAGTAGCACAAATTACCATGATTTCTACTCTACCAGGCCCTTGGGTGGCTAAGTTATGAGGAGAGCTTAATATGTGGCACTACTTAGCAAAGTATTGAGAAAGGGTGATTGAATTTTACTCGAGGCTCCTAGGTTTGGGATAATTCTTTCCTTTAAGAGAAAATGAATGGGTATGCTCCGGTTCTTTAGTCTGGAGCTTGAAAAAAGAACATTATTTGGGGATTTACCAACTCTTCAGTCCCTAGTCCTTATACATCTGCCTTCTGCCGTCAGTCCCCAAACCACAAGCTTTTAATTTTCTCTGAAGATTAAACCAATATTTACCAGTAAGCCTGCATTTATCCTAAAAACCCTTTACTGGAAACTATTGGTTTCAAGTAAATGTTAGATCTTGTTTAAGAACTATTGCCCCTCCTTTGTGGAGCAGGCAAAAAGAACACTGCATTTCTGATAAGAAAACGAAGAAGAAAATTTTCTATCGTATCTATCAAATGGAACACCTTTTCAAGGCGTTCATTTGTCATTACTTTTCTAGGATTTCTCATTAGTCGTCCAATCCAATCATTCCTAAATGTTGGCAAGGAATTACTTCCTGTGGAGGGCTTTAGTAAAGTCAGATGTAAAAATGCAGAGTTAAATAAGAGTAAAAGATATCTGGTCCGATATAGATAGCCTAATAATATGAGATGTAATAGAAAGCACACAGTATCAACAAGTACATTGTTCCCAAACCGACTTGCTATAAACCCTGTTTTTGCCTTCCTACCACTTGTCATTGGAGTAGACAAATGTTCTTCATCTATTTAAGGCCAACACACTTCGCCTCCAATAACAGAAATAATTGCAGAAAATTCTTACAAATTTCTAATGAGGTTCTATCTTTTATTTGGAGATTCTGGTAATTAGTGGAGCCTTCCCCTGGCAGAATCCAGATAATTGCAACAGGAATCTGGGCAGACATCCAAGATCTAAGGGAAAAGTCTGCGTGTATCATCAATATAGATTGCTCTATAATCATATAAGAGGTCATTTTAAAGATCTTCCAGCATGTCTCAGAAAAGATAGAGAGTGTCTCAGTCAAATTCCAGGTGAGCAGCTTACATGTGGCCTATCTAAATTATTCCCATAACAGAGGAAGACAAGCTCTGGTCTTGTCTCATCTGTTTTGGTCTATTGTTAGGTCTGTGTGAATCACACTTACAAAAAAGCCTGGCTTAGGGCAATGGATGAAAAGCCCCACCGATTCCTCTCACAGACCTTATTGTCTGCTTTTCTGGGGAAGACACAAATAAGCCTGACATTGCAGCCTTGGCAGGAGCGTGCAGACTTCAGTGGCCACCATGACATTCTCCCTCTCAGCCACATTTCATGGTTCCAGACTGTGTGGAAGGAAAACTAAGGCCTCTTCCTGTGATGTTGAGGGCCCATTCCCTGAGGCTATAAATGGGGAAACAGGCCTGGTATAGCATATAGTGAGGGTTGGGAGGCCAAGGACTTGAGTTCTAGTCCTCCTGGCCTTGCCGGGATGTAATGTGTCTTCATCCTTGACGTTAGGGATTCAACATGTATGTGGTTTTTACATTGTGTGATTGTGGATTTTGTTTTTGTTTTTTTAGGAGTTGAATCTTTTCCGAAAATAAGATTTTAAGAAGATTCACTGATATAAAATATATAAAATCAATGTAGCTTTGCATGAAATTGGGAGGATGCAGAGTCCCATCCATTCCAATGCTTCCAGAGTACCTTGGTAAGCACCAGAAGGGGGTTCACATAAGCCTATGTGCAGGACCAACTGATCTTCAGATATCCTTCATGCACTAACACAATTTCCAGTTTACTTATCCTTTGAATTTCCATGTTATGAATTGTCTACCTGGGATTATTTCCTTGTGAGAAAAATGAGATTATAAACCTCAACAGGAATAAACGAACAGAAAACTGAACATGGAGTCAGAAAAATTGCTCCAGCCCTGAGACTTCCATTTCATGAACGTGAGACCTGCGAAGGCCACTCTCAATTATTCTGAATTTACTCATCCTATGATATGAACTTGGCAAGGTACTAGTGAAAACTAGATGAGATAACACAGTTATTCCTCACTATTAAAGTCTTCACTCCCAGGCCAGGCCTGGTGGCTCATGCCTGTAATCCCAGCACTTTAGGAGGCCGAGGCAGGTGAATCACAAGGTCAGCCTGGTGAAACTTGTCTCTACTAAAAATATAGAAAAATTAGCCGGGCATGGCAGCATGTGCCTGTAATCCCAGCTGATCAGGAGGCTGAGGCAGGAGAACTGCTTGAAACAGGGAGGCAGAGGCTCCAGTGAGCTGAGATCGCACCACTGGACTCCAGCCTAGAAGATAGAACAAGACTTCAACTCGAAAAATTAAAAAAATAAAATAAAATCTTCACTCTCTAAACCCAGGTACCAAATATATTTGGAGAAATATTTGTAATATAAAGATTCCTTATAAATTTGAACACATAATTTTGTTATTTTTATCTCAAAGAATTATTTTATCTGAAAACATTTTTGTGATGGCTTAATGCTCTAAAAGATGTGAAAGTGCTTAAGAAGTTGAGTTCCACTCAAATACGCATTATGTTTTATATCAATTATTAAAGGAAGTTGATATTAAGCTACAAAGATGGCCAACCTCTGTTACAAATCCACATCAGTTTATCAAATGACCCTGACTTTAAATAATAGTATTCTTTATGACCTGTTCCACTAGCTATGGCTGTCACAAAAACTGGCTTTGATTTCAGGGAACAATTCATGATATCAATTGTCTGCAAATCAAGCATGGAAACAAATTAGCATCAAACTTTAAAAATAAAAACAAAAAACTCTGGGCAAACCCCAGGAAATGGGAAGAAAAATAAAACGTGACACTTTATATCAAGAACCTGAAATTACAGTTGAGAAACAGCATCAATATAGTATGAGTCTGTGAGGTACCATCATGAGAGGCTAATGTAAGCTGCTGCAGATGTGATTCTGAATATCAGAGCGGAGGAGTTCATAGACAGCTCAGAAGAGCTAGAGTCACTGGAGCTATTTTATGAGAAAAGAGAAATGAATAGTCTTACAGGGCAAGTGACTGGGATGGTAGGGGCAGGATGTATATACAACCTGCATGTAATAGAACAACTGTGCCAGGTGTGGAATTATTGAAATATTCCCCTTGCTCCTCCCCTAACGCAGATCCTTTCCAGGGACAGTGCCCCAAAACACACACACATCTCTTTACAATAGCACAACTGAAGAGATCGTTTTCAACATGGTAGGGGTCTCCAAGACCCTGCTGTCCTCTATGACCGCATTTATCCTCTTGGGTTGGAACTCATGATGTACTGTTAAGTATTTTGAATATCACTGCTGTTCGGAGATGAGTAGCAATGGTTTTCAGGCAGATCACCAGCCTAACCCAAAGCTTGGAGCTAAGTTATTGGTTTACTGGAAGCTGTACAAAGGATCTGAACTTCAGGAGTAAAGAAGAATCGTCTCTGATTCCATAACTCCTTCTTCAAGATGACAGCCTGGATGGCCATTTCCCCAGTTAACATAGGTTACTTTGACCTTAGGATTGTTTACACAAAGTTGAGAATTAGCCATCTAATTGGTCTATCAGTTACAAGTGGCCTCTGATACGCCAAGCTCAACAGTGAGTAGGCAGAATTTCTGCCTCTTGGTGTTTACAATCTAGCAGGGGAGAGATATTCTTTCTTGCTGTGTTAGCTTCCCAGGGCTGCCATAACAAGTTATCACTCACTGGCTTAAGACAACAGAAATTTATGTTGCCACAAACTGGGAGGCTAGAGGTATGAAATCAAGTTGTCTGTAAGGCTGCACTTTCCTATGGCTCCAGGGGAGAGTCCTTCCTTGCCTCTTCCAGCTTCTGGTGTTTCTTGGCTTGGAGCTGCATAACTATAATCTCTGCATATGCCTTCACATGATTGTCTTATCCATGTTTGTGGCTGAAACCTTAGCAGAACACCTGTTACTGGAGTTAGGGGCACCCTGACTCCGGGATGATCTTTAACTTAATTGCATCTGCAAAATCTCTTATTCTAGAGAAGGGCACATTCTCAGGTTCTGTTCTGGGGGTTAGATATGGGCATATCTTCTGGGGGGGGCCACCACTCAGCCCCACTATACTTACCTTGAAAGAAATAAGTGCAAGTGTGAGATGTGCTGGGGTGGAGTATGGAGCATGGAGCCATCTCAGGAGGCGGCTGGCCTGGAGTCAGGGATTAAGGAAGGCTTTCCTGAGGCCAGGTTGATCAAGACCTGAAGGATGCCAGGTAGAGGCAGGTGGCATACAGAGCGCTCCAGGGTTAAGGAAGATAATGGGTGCAGGCTGGAGGACAGAGGTGTGGAGGGACAAAGGACTTTAGAAGAACCTGCTGTGGATGGAACAGAAAGTACAGAGCAAGTAGATGCTAAAATTTTCCCTACGAGCAATGTAAGTTCAATGAAACATTTTCATATGGGAAATGAAAAAACTAGATTGTGTTTTTAAAGTCTTGTTCCAGCTGCAGTGTGGGGAGAATTGTTTGGCAGCAGTCAAGAGAAGATTTGGGGAGATCTGTGTAGATAATTGCAGTATTTGGGGGAGAAATTGCAGTGGCCTAGATTATTGTGGAACCAATGGAACTAGAGCTCTGTGGGCTTCTTTGACAGATCTGTAGGAAAGGGAATGACCAGAATTTGGTCCGGTTTGAATGTGGGAGTTAAAAGGAATGAAAAAGCCAAGAATGACATCCAAGCTTCCAATGTGAACAACTGGGTACAAAATATTGCCCTTTACTGATACAGGAAACACCAAAGGGGTGGCCAGTTGTTTCTTTGTTTTGGCCAAGGAAAAGATCACTTAGTTTTCTGATTTCCCAGGGAAGAAAGAGAAGCACTCAGAGGCCATGTGATTTAACCAGGCTGAGCAGAAAGCAGCAGCAGAGCCCAGGAGAGAGTTCAGGGCTCTCACCCTCAGTGCTTCGTTCCCGTCACTGTACATAGGCTGCCTTCCCTTCCTGTTATCTAAATCTACTCTCTACTGTGCTTTTATTTTGAGGTTGAAGGATTTTTTTCTAAGTGCAGAAAGTGATATTTATTCTATGTTAAAATCACCTCCATCTGCTTTATTCAGGGGTCTCACCCTTGCCTTACAATTTCAAGAATCCTTTGCTTGCCATTCATAGGTAGAAGTATTTCTGCCCTAAGCCAAGATTGGATAAGGGGATCTGCAGGAGCTATGCCTTACTATCATTTCTAGGTTGACTTAGAGCTCAGCATAGCCTGTGAATGTCTGTTCTTCGGGGATACTCTCCCGTGTCACATGCGATTTCTCAGAACTACTTTGTTTCGTTGTACCTATTTCCAACTCCTCAATTCATTTTAAGGATCGCTACTCTGGCCATTCATTTATGAAACTTCACTCATTATTTTACTGACTCTCCCCACCAAATAAAATATTTAAAAAGAGAGAACTAGAATTTACTCACAAAAAGGACAATAACAAAATATGCTTGATCCTCAAAAGATGTGGAGCTCTGGGACAATGAAGCTACATGTTTGTGTTGATGCTTATTTAGTGAAAACTGAGTGATCTATTTCTAACTGTTCTTCTAATGTTTGCAATCATACCTCATACTCAAGTGACAAAATATTTGAACAGTATTGTTACTCTGTATCTTTTCCCAAGGATCTGCAGTAGTTCTTGCACCCTAAGATTTTTGTTTTAATTTACTTATTGATTGATTTGAGATAGGATCTTGCTTTATTGCCCAGGCTGGAGAGCAGTGACACAACCGTGACTCATTGCAGTCTCAACCTCCGAGGCTCAGGTGATCCTCCTGCCTCGACCTCCCAAAGTGCTGGCATCACAGGTGTGAGCCACCATGCCCAGCCTCTATGATTTTTAACAGCAAAACATGTTTATCCTCTAAAATTGAGTTATAAACAATATTCTATGGCCTTTATAACATTCATAATGCAGTTTCTTGCCAGCCCTATTGGGATTAGGAAAAAGTTAGAGCCAGGGGATTAGAGAGAGTTTCAAGGCTAAATTTAAGGAAGTATTACTTTATCTTTGGAAAGATGTTTGATTACTTAGCTAATTATCGTCACCATGCTTTAAAATAACCTATCCTGTGATTTGGTTGCTGTTGGCATTATACTTGATTTTAAGAGGGCTCCACGGAAAATCAGGGAGGTAGTAACTCTGTCCAGAACACCAAAACTTATAATTTTGTAAATTCCTGAAGCCACTGCTATATAAAAATGCATGTCTTATATTTACATTCATATCTGAATGGCCTTTATATCATTCATAATGCAGTTTCTTGGTTTCCATTATATAATGCCAGAGGGGGTAAATGAGTTAGGACGGCTTTCAAACCAAATTGTTTGGATTGCCAGATCATTACAAAAAACACAGGAAGATTTGAAAATTACATAGGGCTTTGCAAAGCTGTGGAGCATGAGCTCCGCCTTCTCTTGTCCTGTACAGTCAGAGAGCGTTACTAATACACAAAACAGACTTAGGACTGCTTTAGGCTGTAAATTTTCCTTGGTTCCAGTCAGCCAGAGTGTTGGGATAAAGGAGAGAATTACTGTTCGACTCACATGTTTTGAAATAAGCCCACTTATGCTAACATTATTCCCTCCTACACAAAATAAAACAAACAAGCAAAAGGTCTTAAGGAAAGAATGAAGTCAAATCTCCTGTTAGGGTTTGTTATAGAAAAAGCAGAATTCCAGTGAGCTGCATATGGCAAAGGAATAAATATGTTCTTTAGATTAGCAGTACAGAGTAATATTAAAGATTATAGCTAGAAATATTCTCTTACCTAACACCAATTATATCTATGTCCTCACAACTTACCTATTAACTATGCACTGAAGCAGAGCTGAAAGGTACTATGAATCCTTCACATATGTTCCGAGGAATGATCATCTCTGCTGAGCTGGTCAAAACATGAGCATATTTTGTTATCAAGCATATTTTGTTTTTGTCCTTTTTGTGACATCTCTTGACCCTGCAATTTCTTTGATTTTGCGAACGGTCATGACATTTGGTTGAATTTCTTTTCCTACGTTTATTTGGATTTATTTATTTTCTGTCTTATTGATAAAGTATTCACTGTGTACAGGGCATCCTGTAGTCGTAAGGAAAATAGAGATCGTTAAGACACCTTCCTGGGCCATGAGAAACGTGTCATCTCATAGAGAAGCTGTAGTGGAATGCAGTGAACTAGGGCATAAAGCTGAAAAATGTCGTTGGCATGGGAGTCAAAGAAAGAAAGAGGCTCTTATGTTGGGGGCTTGGAGAAAATCCTTATACAGAAAGTAGGACTTGAAATGGATCTCAAAAGATGGAAATAATTTCCATAGATACATATTGTGAGGGAGAAATGGGGAGTTTCATGCTAAAGAGACATGATGAGGCAAGGGTGTGGCTGCATGGAAATTTGGGGCATAAATAATGCATATTTCGTGGTCAGGTGTGGGTGCAGTTACAGTACAAAGCCAGGAGAGTTGTGGCCTAAACGTTTGAAAAGGCTGCCCTGAGATCTTATATCAAGGGGGGAAGTTTCTGGGCCAAGCAGGGTTGTGATCAGAGCAGGGCTTGGGTGGCAATGTAAAGGCGTAAGTGAGAAGGACTGAAGATCAGAATTATAATGTTATAGAGACATAAACATGGGAGAAAGCTGGGATCTATAGTACTTGATTACTATTGAGAGCAAAGGAAAGGTAGCCAAGTTACTTTGCATCTACGGCCTCAGAGCCAGGAAGAGGAAAATTTGCTTTGGATGGGTGTCTGAGATTTTTGCGCTTCTGTAACTTGGTGAATCTTGTTTCCATTACAGAAAGAGGAGAATCTGAGGCAGAGGTTGGTTTGGACCTTGATGATGATGTGTATTGTTTTAGACATTAATTTTGTAGTGCTGGTGAGATACTCAGGTGGGAATGTTCAAGAGGCACTTGGAAATACAGGCAAAGATCGCTGGATAGAGATCAAGAATAGAGACATAAATTTGGGATGAATGTTTATGTAGATTATGGCCGAAGCCAGGAGAGTGGAGGATGAGAAAGAAGATGGAAAGAATCTCAGGGAACACCTACATTAATGGTGAGTCTGAGAAAAGAAACCAGTGAAGGAGGCCAAAGAGAAGAAGAGATGAAGGAGAAGCACAGACTGAAACACCACAGAGGCCAAGGGCTGGAGGGAAGAGCTCATCGTCAGAAGTGTGCAATGTCACAGGCAGAGGAGGGTCACTCCCTCTTCCACACTCTCTTGCCAGCCTCAGCTCTCAGGAATGGAGAGGCCTGCAAAAGGTTTCCGCTTTCTCTGACTCCTCTCTCCATCTCCAGCCCACACCAACTACCACTCCCTAATTAATTTTCTAAAACACTGTTTTCATCTTGTCATCTCCTGGCTGAAAAGCCTACAGTAGCTCCCTCTTGCCTATGGAAATTCAGATGTTGAGCCTGTATTCAGGCTCAATTATTCAGGCTCCATTAATTAACACCATCTTATCTGCCTGGCTTTCTCTTTCATTCAACTCCAATACATTTTGTTCGCGCCAGGCCAGGACTCTCGCTGTCACAACACAAGCCACGCACGTTTTGACTACCATGCATACATTTTTTTCCAGTTTCTCTGCTTTCAATCCCATTTCCCTCCTCCCTGCCAAGACAGACACTATGCCAACGTGGAAATTGAAATGAAGCCTCTCTGCTTCATTCTCTTCCCTTGTAGTTTGGAACTGATTCTAGCCTATTCATGTATTACATTATTATTATTTTCTTAATTATTCAAGACTTTTTAAAATTACAGCATTCCTAAAAACAACAAACAAGAGCTTTATTTCTCTGTATCCTAGAAGCATCCAGCAAAGCATGGATTGCACAGCAGATATGTACGTGTAGACTGGGACTATCTGAACTTATCTATTTAATGTGGTTTAATGTGTTGGTAATTGCCCAAGATACGCTCCAAGATACTCCCATTGCAAAACACCAACTCCACCATCCGCCACTTTTGCAAATTCATTCATTCAGATCACGAAGGCTTTACTGTTATGCTATGAAGACAGTGGCTTAATAGGGTAGCCACGACCAAACATTTCCATTTTCACAGAATGCTGTATTGGATGGTGATGTTTTCTGTGTTCCAAAGTTTACTATAGAATGAGAAAACCCTTATAAAAAGTTAAACCTTATTAACTACCTCTTGAACAGTTAAGAGGGGCAGCTGGAAAGAAACAGCAGAGGACACCTGAAGACCAATGTTACTTGCTTTGAATTGTGCCTCCTAGTGTTATCCTGGAGTTTCTTTTTGCAGGAGAAAGTAACCATTTTGTAAAACTGAAGTATTCATATTTGTCTTTCATTCCTTACGATCGCCATCACTCTTGGGGAGCGATATTGCTCCTAACTTTTCTTTGGAGGAATGGCTTCCACACCTAAACTGGCATCTTCAGGTAAGCTATAGGTCCATTCCTAGGGAAAATCAGGACCGACAGGGGGCTAGAGGGAAGCAGGGCCTTCAGAATATGCTCAATGGCAAGCTGTGATCAGAACCTGGTCCCCAAACCCAACCCAGGTAGAAAGAAGTGAAATCTCTGTATAGGACATTTTTCAAAAGACATAGTTTGCATTTGGGAGGCCGAGGCAGGTGGATCACTTGAAGTCAGGAGTTCAAGACCAGCCTAGCCAACATGGTGAATCCCTGTCACTACCAAAAATATACAAAAATTAGCCAGGCATGGTGGTGCGTGCCTGTGGTCCCAGCTACTCGGGAGACTGAGGCAAGAGAATTGCTTGAATCCAGGAGGCAGAGGTTGCAGTGACCTGAGATCACGCCACTGAACTCCAGCCTAGGTGAGGAAGTGAGACTCTGTCTCAAAAAGCAAAAACAAAAAACAAAAAAAAAAACAGTTTGCCTTACAGGCTCCCTAATGTCCAGAATTCAATGTGGCTAAAACTGAAATTATCTAAGCCTTGACTTTGACTAACAAAGGTCCTTTGCAGGAGCTGGTCTTAGGTATGTGCAATAAGGAGAGTGTGATGGAGATTAAACCTTTGAGCCTCTTTCAATGGCTTTGTTTTCCTCTCATTCCTTCCTACTGTGACATTCTGCATTGAGGTTATGGAAGAGAAATGAAGTTGAAAAGACTTTTGTCAGTATTTTGGGGAAGCTGAAACCCCCTATTTAGTGCCAAGATAAACAACACTGGGCAGCTAGATTGCAACATTCTCTCACTTGCAATAGCTGAGAATCATACAAGTGAATCTCAGTTCAAAATGTGCAAAAAAAAAAAAAAAAATCAGGAACCTCAGAAAAGGCAAAGAAATAATAGAGATCTTATGAAAACAGTCAGATCCATCCCGCTGTCAGTGTGCAAATTCAAATGTAAAAAGGGCACGATTCAGAGCAAATTGTTGATGTGGGTCTTGAAGGCTCCAGGACCATCGGTGACTCCCAGGTGATCACACTCAAGCCTCCTTTTTCCCAGAGATCCCCAATTTGCATTTTAACAAAAAGCAAAGCTCTTCGAATGTTAGCCTTCAGAGGCAGAATGAGAAACAGTGGCTTCTGGAAGGGGATCTACCCCAAGATAGATTCTTTTTCACAACTCACTTGGTCTAGGTGTGAGAGTGCCAACTCAAGTGACCTCTTAGGTCAGTGCTTCCCAGAGTGCTGACCCCTGACAAACAGCATCAGCATCACTTGAATACTTGTTAGAAATGCAATTTCTTGGACTCTATCCCAGACTTACTAAGAGAGCTACTCAGAGTGGGATTAGCAATCTGCGTTGTAACTTGACTTTGGGACCTCTGACCTAGACCAGGAAATTAGGGCTCCTGCTTTTGACCCTCTCCCTTTCTACCTCCCCTTCATCTTTCATCCACCACCTTCTAAATTCCAAAAACTAGAGCTTCTACAGGTCACATGGGGAGCGGCCTTCGCGGAAGGGAAGGAAAGCGTTCTTAGGATTTGTCAAAAAATGAATAATTACTGGTTGAGAAAGGAGAAATCAACTGGAAAAGCATTCTTTCCAACCAATCAATCGGTGATAGCTGAATGTGTATTCACACTATACACACATACAACTATGTAGTATAGTATAGTGGTGCCAGCCACTTGCTCTGGGGCCGGAAGCCCTGGGTTCAAATCTCAGCTCTGACACCTGCTTGTTGTATGACATCAAGCAAAGCATTTTACCTTTCTGCATATATCTTTATTTCTTATCTGTGAAATAAAGAGAAAACACACCACCTCATGAGGTTGCCATAGAATCATATGTGTAAATAGATGTGACATTTTAGAATAGTGCTTGACACATAGTAAGTACAATCTAATTGTTGGCATTAAAATCTAAGAGCTTCGGCTGGGCGCAGTGGCTCACACCTGCAATCCCAGCACTTTGGGAGGCTGCGGAGGGTGGATCACAAGGTCAAGAGATTGAGATCAACCTGGCCAACATGGTGAAACACTGTCTCTACTAAAAATACAAAAATTAGCTGGGCATGGTGGCGCACACCGGTAGTCCCAGCTACTCAGGAGGCTGAGGCAGGAGAATCGCTTGAACCCAGGAGGCACAGTTTGCAGTGATCTGAGACTGCACCACTGCACTCCAGCCTGGTGACAGAACAAGACTCCATCTCAAACAAACAAACAAACAAACAACAACAACAAAAATCTAAGAGCTTCATAATTTCAAGTCAGCAAAATTGTTAGCTTTCCCTGACTTTGTTGGCTCAAAGAATCTTTGTTTACAAAACTAAGATCATGGGTTGAGCATGGTGGCTCATGCCTGTAATCCCAGTGCTTTGGGAGGACAAAGTGGGAAGATCACTTGAGGCCAGGGGTTCGATACCAGAGTAGGAAATATAGTAAGACCCCGTCTCTAAAACAAACATCAAAAAAATTAGCCAGGTGTGGTGATGCGCAACTGTAGTGCCACCTTCTGAGGAGGTTGTGGCTGGAGGATTGCTTCAGTCCAGGAGTTCTGAGGCTGTGGAGAGCTATGATGGTGCCACTGCATTCCAGCCTGGGCAACAGCACTAGACACTGTCTCTGAAAAAAAATAAATAAATAAGTAGAAAGAAAGAAGTTTAAGATTGTGGATAGCTGGGTTATCGTGATAAGTAAAAAGAACCTAAATTTTACTAGGTACTCAAGTCTCTTCTTATAAATGGAGGCCACTCCCTTTGTCCTGTCTACCCTGAGATATCTACAGAGAGCAGGGATACACCCTTCCCAGAAAGCAAGTAAGTGGAAATGGAAATTCCAGGTCAGCCTATTGCAGAAAGAGGCTCCGGGAGGGAAGTTGGTGTTCCACGCCTGCCTGGCACCGTGAAGTCCACTGCAGGGCTTAACTGGTTTTTATGTTTTTACTCAAGAAACTCAGAAGGCGGGTGCTGAAGGAAGAAACAGGAGGAGGCTGGAGATCGGGCAGACAACGGGAGGGTGGCTGTGCTCCAGGCAGTCCTCAGAGAGGAGCCATTGCTCCTTTGTCCGGACAATACAGACTGCAGGGCTGTAATCTGAGTGGGGAACCGGGCAGGGAACCGGATGACACAATCAAAGGGCTCAGGCTCCGCAAGGCCAGTTCCCTTCAGCGTCAGTTTACTGTGTGACTCCCCAGGGCCCCACCAGGGGAATCAGATGGACGTGAAAGGCGGAATGGAGACAGCTTTTTTGGAGACTTTGGTTTCTAATCAATTGTTCTGCCTGACTGTGACGCCGAATATGCTCCTGACATCCTAAATTTTCTTGAAAACACAAGGCTGTATTCTCAATGGAGCTTATTTGGCTCCGCTTCCTCCTGCTATACCTGGTCACATTGCCCATTCAGCCTAGGATTTTGGCTTTAGGACCCTGTCACATTCTAGACAAACCTATCAGAAAACACTCTTGGCTTGTTCTCTACAAAGATGTATATTACCGAAATATTCTATTTTATTTTTTCTTGGACTTCACACCTCTGAGAATAGAGTTATTTTCCAGTCTCTCAAACCACTTTGAAAGATATCCTAATTACATGAGAGCAAATAGTTAAACTGGGAATAAACAACCATGTGAAAAAGGTAGAGACATGAATTCTCACTTTAACAGAAGAGTTAGGGCGAACCCCATGTACACCCTCTGGCTAGCAAATACTCCTTTAATATTTCCTTCAGGATTCTTCTGGATTAAGTTTTCTTTGTGAATATGCCAATCTCCATAATTAAGCTATACCACTTTGATAAATAAAAAGGAAGTCAGTTCCCCCCTCTCCAGTCCCCTACTACATACACATTTTTATAGCCTGTCTAATACCATTCATTTTGTTATGGTTCTGGCAGAGATATCAGTGTCTGGGAAAATAAATTATTTAAAAACCAGTCTGAGACGGAGTCAACACAACATCAAAACCACCTATAAATACGTCACTATATTGCAGGTTTAAACCATTTGCTTAGAAGTTTATGTCAAACAACTTCCGCCTCACTTCTGTACATTGATGGGTAGTAGATTAATGAAACTCATATCACCCCAATTATGAAAATTAATGTCATGAGAACTTTTGAGCCTAGTAGACAGTTCTAGGACATCACTGATTTAGCAAAGTGGCTCCCCCAAAGGTGGAAACCTCTCAGATATATATGGCCATACCATCCATATTATATGCAATCTGAGAATGGCCTCTCCTTATAGGGTCTCTTACCACCTTCATTCCCTCAATGGCATTTAACTGACAAGCCAGATGGATTTTACTGCCTAGCATTTTCCATAATCTATCCATATATTTCCAGTCTCACCAAGACCACTGCTTTCTCTCTGTGGAGTTTCCATTCTCCCTCCATCTGGCCTTGAGAATCCCTTCACTTCTTGTTCCATAACCCACACTTTAGTCCATGATCCTGGTGAAGTCTGACCATGTCCTTCTACCCTCCATGAGCCGTCGAGATGAAGTCCACACTTCTACACCTGTGCTAGCAGGTGCTTCTCTTTCTTGCCCCTGTTTGCTGTTCCAGCCTCATCTCTAGCCCCTCCTTGTCTCCTATTCTAAAAATCAATCAAATTTGCTTCAGACTCTGAACTGGGTCATCCTTCCCATTCTCTGTTCTCTGAATATTCTTGCATGTTCTACTTTCCACCTCTGTCTACCACCTTCACCTTCCCCTTCAGTTGACTCATAGTCAGTTTCAGCTTAAACACCCTGACCCCAGTAGCAGTCCTTCAATCCTGCCACAGTTCCAACCCGTTTCATGGCCTGACTTTTCCCAGCTTACCACTATTGGTTCTCTATTGAGTATTTTCCCAGCCTAATTATCTGCATGTGAGGCTGAACCATCAATCTGCAGTTGAGACCACATTAGTCCTACTTACTGTCATATCCCCTCCTCCTAACTCTCTGAGATGGCCTTTTAGAACGTTTTACACATCAGGAGAATTAGTCAAGTGCACAGTATTTTATTGATGGCATTGTTTGTAATTTTCAACCTAGACTTTTTATAGTGCTGATTTTGATAATAGACGTGTCACTGACTGGCTCCAGGTCAGCCTGATTTCACCAAGCCTTCAGTGTACTCAAGCAGTAAGGACTCCTAGGGAGAGCACGCAGATGTTTCTGTTTTCCTATGACAATTCCAGTTTCTATTCAGTAGAATTATTAGTAGTGCTCTCTTGAATTCCCCAAAGGTTCCCAGATTGGGTGATTCATTTTAAGGTCTCCATATTGATAGCTCAGGTCCCTTCCTTGAACATTCAGGAAAATTTCAACCTTCCTAAAAAGCAGCGATATGGAGAAAATTAATCAAAGAATTAATAACCTTTCAGTTAATTCATTTTCTAGGCCACCAGAGTAGCCTCCTCAGGGGAGCTGACACTCATCTTTAGGTATAATGTATACATGTCACCCAACTATCACTGAATATTTCAAGTGCTGTTTTTCAAATGCTTTGGGTATTTCTTAGAACATAGAATAAAGAAACAGGTACAGATTCATAATATACTTAACAAATCTGTGTGTGTAAGGGTCTGAATTTTCTCAATACTTGGGACCTCTTTATTTACCTTTGAGGCAGAGCCCAGGAGACATTTGCTTTTTTGTTTTTTTTTGTGTGTGTGTTGTTGTTATTATTGTTTTGAAGGTTTTTGTTTGTTTGTTTTAGATCCCCTGACACTACCACCTTTGTCCTACACTATCCACCCCAACCTCCATCCCACTCCTATATGCTGCAATTGGGGAAAAATCTTTTACAACAATTATCAAGATTGGCTGCCTACTGTGATCAAATTCATTAGATAATAGCTAAACTCTACATTTCACTTGTGCACAATGTTTTACTTTTTTCTCTCTCCCTTTCTCTCTCCACTATTCACATGGAAATAATGCCATAGTTGTCTAGGGATAAATTTGAGGTGCTCTCCGAGGACCTGGCATATTTCAGAAAACACTGGCAGAGGGTGGATAGGTATCTCTGGCAGCAAGAGAGATGAGGAAAGAGAAGACAGTAACTGCTTTGAAAGATTTTTTTTCCCAAACTAATCGTCACTATTAGTGATTACTCCTAAGTAATGTTAATTTTTTTAAAAAATTGGACATAGCAAAAAAGTAAAAATGAGAATATTCTTTTAAAATAAAGTTACACATGTAATATTATACTCTATATACTCTAAATTTTGGATTATAATAAGTAAATACTGTATTTTATATTTCCCATTAGACTGAGAATAATTTCCAATGATGTTGAATATTATTTTAGAACAGTGTTTTGCAATAGAGGGTTTGCATCAGATTCCACTGGAGATTTACGTAAAAACTGACTCCTAAGTCCTGTACCAAACCAAAAAAAAATCAGAAAGAGGGTGTGGGGGAGAGAAGCGCTGAGTCATGAAGCCGTGGATTCAAAGATCGCCTTGGGTAACTTTGATGTGTAACCCATTTTCTCATTTTAAGAACTACAGTTAGAAACTATGTCTAATAATGACATAGTATTCCATGGATGGATACCGAGAATTTAACCAGTTCCCCTATTGCTAGCCATTTGGGTTGTCGGATTTACTAGGTCCCAGGATTTTGCCTTTTCAAAGCTAACGTGATTTACTCTACTCCAAACGTTTGTCACAACTTAAACTTTAACAATCTGTGAGAAAGCGCATCTTATTAACATCTATATACTTTTAAAATAGAGACAAACCTTGTCCGTTCAATAAATGAATAACAGTTTTTACCATATATCAAATTACATTGCCTTGTTTTCTAGTA
This sequence comes from Ateles fusciceps, assembly GCA_036589455.1. Taxonomy (NCBI): domain Eukaryota; kingdom Metazoa; phylum Chordata; class Mammalia; order Primates; family Atelidae; genus Ateles; species Ateles fusciceps. The sequence goes on along the minus strand of JAZHEH010003329.1, from coordinate 8,328,873 downwards.
GGTTTATAATTTCTCTGTGTTTATTGACTATTTATGTTTTCCATCCTTTCATTCCATTGAGGAGCTCATCTCTTTTTTTATTAATTTGTAAAATCTCTGTATTTTTAAGAATATAATATTCATTTTTCTTATATTATTGTGATATGTATTAATGATTCTCTTTCTTTTGCCTTTTAATTTTATTTGTTGTTTTGATATGTACAGACTATATGTAATCAAATGTAACACTACTATTCTTCATATTCCTTCTTCATGAATATTCTCCTGTTGCAGTTAAAGAATCTCTTTTTTGCAGGTCTTCTATAGATTAATTCTATAATCCATCTGCAATCTATTTTCATGTATGATTTGCAGTAAGAGATCTGGTTTATTTCTTTCCAAATGCTTTATGAATTTTTCCAATAACACTTTAATAAATTATTCCTTTTTAATCCCTGTAATTTAAAATATCAAAATTATCATGACAGGATGTTTAGATATAGAGGAGTCTTTTTAATTGTTTTCTGTTCTGTTCTACTGATTGTCTTCTAGCACTAACATGCTTTTTAATAATTGTAGCTTCATACTACATTTTAGTATAAAAAAATGCAACTTTCCCCTCATTGGTCTTGTTTCTTAAATTTTTGTCACTTAGTCACTTCAACAAGTTTTAAATATATTTTGATTTCAGTTTGAAATAGAATTGCATTAATTTTATTCAAAATTAAAAGAGGAATTACTTTTTTTCAATAACCAGTTTTCCTAAGAAGAAAAATACATTTTTCCATTTAATCGAATTTTGGTTTATGCCACTAAGTAGGGTTTTAGCTTTTCTGAAATAGGTAGTAAATAACTTTATTATTCTGATTGACATATGGTTTATAGTCAGTTGGTATTATCAAGTTTATTTTACTCAATATTATTCTGAACTGTGAAATAGAAAAACAATTGATTTTTGTATGTTTATTTTGTACCTCACCACCTTTAAAAATTATTACTAATACTTTTCAGTTGATTCACTTAGGCTTTATAGATTGCAAACTATATTATCTATAAAAAACTTTATTTCCTCCTTCCCAAATGTTATACTTCTTATGAATTTTTATTAGTTTTTCAATGACCAGACTTTTTATAAAAATCATAAGTAATAGTGCTAATAGAGGCATACTTTTCTGACTTTTAATAAGAATGTCTTTGGTATTTCATGGTAAACATGAGATCGGCCTTTGGTTTGTGATTTCTATAGTATTTTTTAAATCGGGTTAAGGAAATCTTCATTATCATTCTGAGAAAATCTTAGCACTGCGTTTATTTTTTAACTTTATTTGAACTATTTTTAGACTTATAGAAAAGTTGAAAAATAGTACAAAGGGTTTCCATTTATTCCTCTTTCAACTTTCTCCAATTTGAACATGTTATATAACCATAGCACATTTATCAGAACCAGGAAATTAATGCTGGTACAATATCATTAATTGGCTTTATTTGAAGATATATTTGATAGGTGATGAATAAAATGTTCAAACATAAAAATGTATTTATTATAATAAAATCTCTAAGGGAAGTGGAACAGAAATCTACATGTAAAGAGAAAAAGGAAAGGTGTGGAATTTTGAAATTTAAAATAAGAGCTATTTTTGCTTATTCTTAAATGGAAGATAATGATTATCAAATTGTGATATTTTATTAGTTCTAAAGAATGCTTTTATTTAAAATTTTGATATTTATATTTCAAAAATTACATTATTTTCAATTATTTAAAACTTGATAAAAGTTATCTAATTTGAAATTAGACATCAACTTCAACATGTATAAAGCTATGTAATTTTTGAAATTTTTTTGCTAGCACGCAAGCAACAACCTGATGACCATTGCTTTACTTTACTATGAAGATTCTACTGCATTCCAGTGTGAAACACTTCATCGACTCACTAGAAATAGTAATCAAATGGATTGTTTGCGAAGATTAGCCCCTCTGTTTGAATGAATGAGTTCATCTACTCAGGGGAAATTCTAATTTATCTGAACTACTGCAGTGGTTGTATATAAACCATGGCTCAAATAGTGTAAGCTACATTGAATGCGTGTTATGATGTGAGCTGCCAACTCTGATTTCTGTTAAGAATACAAGGTAGGCCAGGTGCAGTGACTCTCGCCTGTAATCCCAGTACTTTGGGAGACTGAGGAGGACGGATCATGAGGTCAGGAGTTTAAGACCAGCCTGTCCAACATGGTGAAACCCCATCTCTACTAAAAATACAAAAATTAGCTGGATGTGGTGGCACACACCTGTAATCCCAGCTACTCAGGAGGCTGAAACAGGAGAATCACTTGAACCTGGGAGGCAGAGGTTGCAGTGAACCAAGATTGCACCACTGCACTCCAGCCTGGTCAACAGAGAGAGATTCCATTTCAAAACAAAACAAAACGAAACACAGGTATTGGGTAACCTCAGGTAATTAGTGTGAACTTGAGGTGGTCAGTTAACACATTATTGAAGTTGTAATGGGAAAGAGATCCTGATCCAAACCCCAAGAGGGGGTCTTGGATCTCACACAAGAAAGAGTTCAGGGTGAGTCCATGGTGCAAAGCAAAGGCAAGTTTATTAAGAAAATTAAGTGGTGAAAGAATAGCTACTTCATAGACAGAGTAGGGCATTCCCAGAAGAGGAGGAACATATCACCCTACATACAATACTTGTTTATTTATAGGATAAAATTAGATCATGGGGAGATGTGCTCTGCTACAAGGGTTTGTGATAAAGGATGAATTTTCTTAAGTACTAGAGTTTGCAAGAATTGAGAGTATTATCTTCAAAGCAAAATTAGGAAAGCTTCTGTTCTCAAGATATTGGGATATTAGGACACTCCTAACTCTGAGGTCTGTTTAGTAAATGTTATCAATCTGTTCTCTTAACTGCAAACATCTAGAAGCTAGGAATACCTAACTTTCTAGGAATGCAGCCCAGCAAGTCCCAGCCTCGTTTTCCTAGCCCTCACTCAAGATAGAGTCACTCTGGCTCAAACACCTCTGACGTATCTCTCCCTTCCCTTCACAAGAGAACCCTTAATCCTCATGCTTGCAGAGGGATGGAGATCCATCGTCTGTAACTTCGTCAGGCTGAATAGGGGTGATGACATTCCTGCCTAACTATTGGGTCTCTTGTATTCCAGGTAGAGAGGAGCTCGGCCAGAAAGCGTTGATATAGTAAGGGTTATTCACAGCTGAGTTCTGACAAAAGGTGATATCTGGAAGATTAATAAGTGTCCAATTGAAGAAAGCATTGTGTAAGCTTGTCTTGCATTGTTACACAAAGAGAACCACAATATATTCCACAGCAGCAAAGCAAAATAAGTAAAATCATTCCAAGTAAACTAAACAGGAAGTCTTTCCAAGAACTCGGCAGTTGTTGGAACTAAGTCAATGTAGGGTCAACTAACAGCGCATCCATGGCAGAGATAGGAGTGTCTAAAGCTTTCACAGCCAGGGTAACATGTGAATAGTCTGGAACATACACACAACATTCAGTTTTGATCAAAGAAGAAGTTTCTCCTTGGACCACTGTTAAAATGTCCAAAGCCATACAGTTTTGTAAGGCTACCTGCCTAATCTGAGAAGTTTCCTCAGTTAGGAGGGTAAGGGAATGGTGTGTATTATTGAAAGCTGCAGCCTGTGGTTGGCTAAGGCTTCAACTTGATTGTAGCTACCTGTGGGGAAAATATCGCCATTAGGTAGAACCACGATGTGGCCCATTTTTGTCACTTATGGCGAGCCTTTACAATTTCTCAGTTAGATAGGATAGAGTCCAATTTGGTGAGGGTATGTTCCAGAAGATAAGGACAACCCCACATATGTCTTCCAGGCCAGTTATAAGGTAAAGTCAGACAGCCATGAGTTCTACCAGCCCATAATCATCCCCAAGGAGAAGGTTAGGTACCCATTTTTGGCAAATTATGTTGGCATCCCATCCACATGTGGTCTGTTAAAAGAAGAGTGTGATTATATTGTGGAGGTGGTACCCATCCCACATCACAGGTTCCAGTCTGATGCTGACTATTATTGTACCTTTCAAAACATAGAGGCAATTTGCTTGATACCTGTACTTGCACAGCTGTCATCCACCCAAGTCCATTGTGTACAGCATAACCTGAAGTTGGGATAGAATTTAGCTGTTGTCTAATTCAATTTAAAAAGGTGCCTTCTCGTCTCTCCATAGGAGAGGAAAGGGCTAAGGCCTGTGTGCCTATGATACATAGAAAAGAGGGACTATATTTATAATGTTAAGTTTCCCAATCATAATAAAAAATCCCTATAAACTTAGGTTGGCCAGTTGAATATGCCAGGGCAATCAGCAAGTGGAAGAAAGTGGCAATTCTCCACATACCCAACAGTTTGTCTGATTATGTAGAGAGGCTTAAGTCCGTGCCCACTCAGCAAATAAGTTACTCTTTGTATGATTCCAACTTATACCCAAAAGTAGAATGGCAATCCTTATCTTTATGCTACCCAGCCCTTTCATTTCTTCTGAATAGAAGCTGGAGATCGCTGGTTGGCTCACAGGAACAAGTGGGATCAGTCTCTCATGTTCCATCCATCTGTGGGACTTCATAAGAGACAGGTTTAATTTGAGATAAGTGGAATTGCAGTTGGGGTACTAAGGAGAACTTCAGAGGATCCCTTCCATTTTGGGGAACGTCGATGTGCTGGAAATACTTCCTTCCAAGTTTTTAATAGGACCCAATCCCCCCAGCTAAGTTGTAACAAGATTCTCTTCCTTAGTGGGGGAAGGGATTCTATGATTTTCATATTCAAGGAGTGCATTTTGCACTGGTCCTAAGTTGATTGCATGATTTTGTAGCTCGAAAGTATCTACATCTATCAGGATATCTGTAGTTAAGAAAGGCCTTCCATACACTATTTCAAAAGGGTTGAGCTGTAAGTTTCCCTTGGAGACCACTTGAACCCGTAATAAGGCTGCAGGCAATAAAAACAGCAATGTTTTTTTTATGTTTCCTGGCATAGTTTACCCAGAGTCCTTTTTAGAGTTTGATTGGGTCTTTCTATAATACTTTCCCTGAAGACAATAGCCTTCATGCCGAGTGCAGGCAGTACTGAATTCCTAGGGCTGAAGATATGTTTTGGGTAATTGTCACTGTGAAAGATGGGCCATTTTTGCTCTGCAAGCTCTTAGGCAGCCCAAATCTAGGAATTATTTTCCTTAATAGGAGTTTAGGAAACTCAATTGTCTTTTCAGATTGGGTAGGAAAAGCCTTGATCCAACTGGTGAAGATGTCGACGAATTCTAATAAATGTTTAAACCCTTTACATGGGGGCATCTGAGTATAATCTATTTGCCAATCTTCACCAGCGTACATTCTCCTGTGCTGAACAGGCCTTACTAAAGGAGGAGGTAAAAATTGGTTATTTGGGTTATTCACAGGCCCAAATAACCTGCTTTACTGTTTTAAATAAGCCTCTTCCTATAAAAAGCTGAGACTTCGGTTGAAACAGGGAATCTCTTCCCAAATGAGTAGAGTCATGTAAATGCTTAACTGTTTTCCACTGATTAGCCCTTGGTACCAACAGTTTGTTGTCCCTGATAAACCAGTCAGATGGATCTTGAATTAACCCCTGACCTTTATCCCATTCTTGTTCCTCTTTAGTATGTCTTTGTTCTGTCGTCACCAGGGCAGAGGGCACTAACATGCCTACAAGTCCAATTGGTTCCTTTAATGCAGTTGCCTTAGCTGCTGCATCTGCAAAGGAGTTTCTCTAGCCACACTAAAGTCTCTTTTTTTGATGCCCTCTGCAATGGATTACAGCTACTTCCATGGGCAGCAAAACAGCATCCAATGGATTTAGAATTTCCAAATGATGTTTTACAGGGGAACCCTTAGCAGGTAGGAGTAAGTCCCCATTCCTTCCAGATACCAGCATGTGCATGAAGCACCAGAAAGGCGTACTTAGAATCACTGGAAAGGTTGGCTCTTAAGTCCTTTCCCAATTGCAGGGGTCTAATAAGAGCTATTAATTCTGCTTTTGAGCCAAGGTAGAAACTGCTAAGGCCTCCTGTTGATTGTCAATAGCATACACAGCTTTCCTATTTCCCTGGTGCACAAAGCTACCTCCATCTGTAAATCATTCTACCTCAAGATTATCTAGAGGCTCATCCTTTAAATCCAGATGTCTGGAGAAAACTTGCTCCATAACTTGTATGTAAGAATGACCTAGGGTGCCCATGGGTTCAGGAAAATAAGTAGCTGGATTCAAAGTCTAGCATACTTTAAGATTACATCAGGAGTGTCTAGCAACAAAGCCTGACATTTCAGTAAGTGTCCCCCTGTCATCCACTGGAGTCCTTTAGCTTCTAGGATTCCTTGTATATGATGTGGGGTTAAAACCTCCAGATGTTGTCCTAAAGCCAGTTTATTGGTTTCATCTAATAAAAGAGCAGTTGCTCTCATGGCAGCCACCCCTTCGGCATGGTCATGTCGAGCCAGCACCTGGGCCTGGAACCAGGCCGCAGACCCTCAGCTTCACCCACCACCTCCTGACCATGGACCCCAGCAAAGTGAACGAGCTTCAGGCCTTTGTGAAAATGTGTAAGCAGGATCCGAGCGTTCTACCTACCAAAGAAATGTGCTTCCTTAGGCAGTGAGTGGAGAGTATGGGGCGTAAAATACCACCTGCTACTCAGAAAGCTAAATCAGAAGAAAATACCAAGGAAGAAAAACCTGATAGCAAGAAGGTAGAGGAAGACTTAAAGGCAGACGAACCATCAAGTGAGGAAAGTGTTCTAGAAATTGATAATGAAGGTGTGATTGAACCAGATACTGGCGCCCCTCAAGATATGGGACATGAAAATGCAGAGATAACACAGGAGATGATGGATCAGGCAAGTGATGAAAAAGTGGCTGCTACTGAAGCCCTAAATGATGGCAAATTGCAGAAAGCCATTGACTTATTCACAGTTGCCATCAAGCTGAATCCTCGCTTGGCCATTTTGTATGCCCAGGGGACCAGTGTTTCATCAAATTACAGAAGCCAAATGCTGCCATCTGAGACTGTGACAGAGCTATTGAAATAAATCCTGATTCAGCTCAGTCTTAACAGGTGGTGAAGGAAAGCACACAGACCTCCAGCCCACTGGGAAGAGGCAGCTCATAACCTCGCCCTTGCCTGTAGATTGGATTATGCTGAAGACGCTAGTGCAATGCTGAAAAAAATTCAACCTAGGGTACCGAAAATTACAGAACACTGGAGAAAGTATGACCAAAAACGTGAAGACTGAGTGATCGAAGAAAGAATAGAAAGAATTAAGAAGGCTCCAGAAGAGCATGAGAGAGCCCAGAGGGAGGAAGAAGCCAGATGACAGTCAGGAGCTCAGTATGGCTCTTTTCCTGGTGGCTTTCCTGGGGGGATGCCTGGTAGTTTTTCTGGAGGAATACCTGGAATGGGAGGGGGCCATGCCTGGAATTGCCAGAAGGCCTGGACTCAGTGAAATTCTTAGTGAACCAGAGGTTCTTGCAGCCATGCAGGATCCAAATGTTATGGTGGCCTTTCAGGTTGTGGCTCAGAACCCAGCAAATATGTCAAAATACCAGAGCAACCCAAAGCTTATGAATCTTATCAGTAAAGCGTCAGCCAAATTTGAAGGTCAAGCTTAATGCCCTTCTGATAAATGCCCTTGCTGAAGGAAAAGCAACCTAGATCACCTTATAATACAAATACATACAAACCAGTCACAATAATACAAACCAGTGTACCTCTGACCTTCTCATCAAGAGATCTGGGTGCTTTGAAGATAATCCCTACCCCCTCTCCCCCCAAATCCAGCTGAAGCATTTTACAGTGATTTGCCATTAGGGTATTCATTCAGATAATGTTTCCTAGTAGGAATTACAAACTTTAAACACTTTTTAACCTTAAACATATTTAAAACAAATTTAAAGGGTCTATTAATTCTTATATTTTTCTTTACTACTAATTTCAGATTATTTTTCTTTTAATTATTGTGCAGGGCAGATACTTATATATGGAAGATTATTGCTCTAATTTGAGTGAAATAAAAGTTTATTAGTGCGAGGCAAACACACCTCATTTGAGGATAAAGTTTGTGTTGGATATGTGGGTTCTGAAGCATTTTGACTTGTCTTTTAACATGTTTTATCTTTTTCTTTAAAGATTTACTTCAATAAAACTAATTGGAACCGTCAGTATTTCAGCAGGACCTGGGTAGGGACAGGAAGTACTTGGCAGGACAGCAGCCATCTTGCCGTGTTTTATAAAACATGCATCCATGAGAAGGTTGCCCTTAAATCTTACACTGTGGTGAAGGGATTCTTTTTTTTGTAATGCCGCAGTGAAGTTGGAGTACTTAGGTCTGTTCTTGTCTAGTATATCTAATAAATATTTCATATTATTTCCACATATTTCATATTAAGTTATGAAATATGTGGAAAAACTATATGAAATATGTGGAAATAATTCCACATGGGGAAATAAGGGAGTACTTTTCTTTTTATATTTCTATGCTTAAAATTCTCTTTCCTAGTCAAAAAAATGCCCAACTCTGTGACTGCTTTCTGCTTGTTACATTTTTCTCCCTTCCTTTTCTTGGGATAAAGACAGGCATTTTCCACCAGCATCATCACTGCTATCGTCATCAACAGCATGATTATACAAGCATATTTAATGCTGAGTTTAATTTAATACGTAATAGATATGGGATTGTAGGGTAATATCCACAACAACTGTAGTTTCTTACTTGGCCATGAGAATGCTTATTTCCCCTCTGGCAAAATCTTGTCATATCAAAAGACATTGGAAAGAGGGATTCCCTTTGGTATTTGGTCTTCTACTTAGAAAAATACCTATTGCAGTTAGAGTTTATCTTGTAGTATTCATCTTTGTATTTTGAAGATAGTAATGTTTAAATTAAATTGATATACACATAGGGGAACCAATTTTTTTGATCCAACGTGAATTATAAATGAAATAATCCACAGGTATTCATTGTGGAGTTGTTGAGACTATGAAAGATTCATTGTCTTTGTATTCAGCTCTTCCTTAAATATTGTATCCATACCCCCACCTCTGCTTGCTTTCTTTTCCTCCCCTCCAGTGATAAAGAAAATGATAAATTAAAAATAAAAACAGCTGCTGCAACTGCACTGAGGCATCCAGGCCATCCTAAAGTGACGTGGTCTAATTGCTTAAAAAACTATGCCGCTGGTCAGAGGATATCTTCCAGTTTCTGGGCAAGGACATGTAGGGCATTTCCTGGTTTTTCAGCCACATAAAGAAAAAATGGCTTATCAAGATTAGGGATCCCTAGGGCTGGAGCTGATTCCAATTTATCCTTGAGAGCATCAAAAGCTTGCTTACAATTGCTATCCCATTCAAAAGGATCTACGCCTGCTCCTTTCAGGACGTCATATAAAAGCTTTGCTATGTGCCCAAATCCAGGCACTTACAAATGGCAGTATCCTGCCGTTCCTAGGAAACCCTGCGGCTTCTTTCTAGTTTGGGGTTCTGCAATGCTCAAGATAGCTTCCCTTCATTCTGGCACTATTTCCTGGGTGCCAGGGTTTAGCACATATCCTAAATATTTCACCTCTTGAGTTGAAATCTGGGCCTTATGTGGTAAGACCCTATACCCATTAGCTCCCAGAAAATTAGCCACTTAATGGTATTTTTATCCAAGTCTCTTTCGGTTGGGCTAGCAACCAACAAGTCAGCCACACATTGGATAATAGTGCCCTTATTTAATTGTAACATCCTTAATTCTCTAGCCAATTCATTTCTAAACAGATGAGGATTGTCCATAAGCCCCTGGGGAAGAACTGTCCAAGTTAATTGAGAAACCAAACGACTATCAGGATCAGTCCATTCAAATGCAAAGATGAATTGTGAATCAGTGTCTACTAGAATGCAAAAAAAAAAAAGGCATCCTTAAGATCTAAGACTGTAAACCAGTCAGCATCCCCAGGGATTGGGCACTATAGAATGTATGGGAACAACAGCTTCAATGACAGCTCAAAGATTTTGAACAAATCTATAGTCTCCACTTGGCTTTTTAACTGGCAAGATTGGCATATTACAAGAAGACTCACAGGGCCTTAACAACCTGAACTGCAAAAACTTAGCCATTAATGGTTGGATCCCTCTTTGTGTGTCTGGCTTTAAGGAATTTTCTCCCTTTCAAGGGATGGGGTACCAGGCTTAAGTCGGATGCAAAGTGGAGGAATGTTTAATGCTTTGCCTAGAACCTCAATGTCCCACACTATAGAATTTACTTGGGAGGTTACTTCAATAGGTAAACTAGATAAGTCCCCTATTGACTTTCCTCCCTTATCACAGGAAAGGAAAAGGAGCAATCCTATCCTCTGTCTGCCTTTTGATTTCCAAAAGATAACATTGTTTGCAGCTGGATCAACAAATGCCTTCCCAAGTTGGGTGGGGGAGCATATTCAGGCATGATAACAAAGGCATGTGAGAAAAACCAAAGTCTCTGAAGAGCAGCTTAAAGGACAGGTAAAATGGTATCTATGAGGTTGTTCATCTATCCCCATAATCATACAGTTTTGGGTGACAGAGGCCCATTATAATGGGTCAAAACAGAGTAAGCAGCTCCAGTCTCCAGAAGGAAATTAATATTGTTACTTGCCAGGTCGAGGGTTACCCAAGGCTCCTCCACATATATGGCTAGTCACCCGACGGGAGCTGTGGCAGAAAGTCTCAGGCCCCATCACTCTCGGGCTTGCTTGGATATTTCCATCATTATTGGTTTAAGTGCCGATGACTCCCTTTAGAGCTCTGGAGAGTCCCTCTTCCACTGGCCAGTTTTCTTACAGTATGCCCACTGATTTATGCCCAAGGCATGGTGGCCTGGATGCCCAAATTTGGACTCTCCACCTTTCTGCTTCACTTGGTCAGGCCAAGAGCCAGGAGGGCAAACCCATGTGGGAGGTGAGCTGAAGGCTGCAGCCAAGAGCTGCACCTTGTGGGAGGTCCTTCTTGCTGTTTCTGCTTCCTCTGTTCTGTCCCTGTTATGAAAAACGAAAAATGCCACATCCAAAAGCTGTTCCATAGGAGTCTGAGGACCCATAGCAGCTTTTTGTAGTTTCCTACAGATATCAGGGGCAGATTGGGTTATAAAATGTACTTCCAACAGGGTCTGTCCTTCCCCCTGAGGCAGGATCAGCGTTAGTATATTTCCTGACGGCCTCAACTAAACACCCTTGAAACAAAGCTGGATTCTCATCTTTGCCCTGGGAAACCTCCTTAACCTTTTCATAGTTAGCAGGCTTTTTCATACATTCCTTCATACCTTCCAAGGGACCATATGATCTCTCCTCCCCAAGTTCTCCCTGCTCCTTTGATAGTTCCATCCTGGATCTTGATCCGGAACTGCTACATCTCCTGCCTGCTATATATTAGGGTTAGGCTTATAGGCCAAAGCCTCACCTGTATGGGTCCTAGCTGTGCCCAAAATGTGTTGTTTCTCTTGTACCATACAACACAGAGACAACAAAACATGCAGATCCTGCCAAGTTAAATTATAGGTCAGAGTTAATTTCTGAAACTCATCTATAAATTTTCCTGGACCTTCAGAAAAATGACCAAACTTCACTTTGCATACAGCCAAATCAGACATAGTAAAGGGGACATGTGCTCTTACAGTGCCTTCTTCCCCATTTGCCACCTAAGTGGACAAAGATTTCCTTTTGGAAGTTGATAAGAGGCTCCACTATGGGTACTATTCACAAGGCTAGATATAGAGTGGGGCAAGGAGCAGGGACAAAGGCTTCTCAATAGAACTTTCATGTAGACTAGAGGGAGAAAGGGCCGACACATCTGAATCTTCAGAGCTGACAGAAGGGACTGCTCCACCCAAAAATGTCCTCTGATCTGGGAAGAGGGAAAGAGGGAGGTTTGTGTCAAGGGAGCATGTAGTATGTCTAGTTCTTTTACTTTCTTTTTTCTCATCAAACATGCACACACTTGCTGCAGGGTTTTATCCTGACTGAGCAGCAAAAACGGTTAAACATATGATATTTCGTCCCATTTTCCCTCCCATTACAAAACAAATCTAGTTGAGGTAAGGCCATAGTTCCAACAGGAGGCTGTTTCTCTTGTTTTCCCAAATAATACTGAGGCCAAATAGTATTACATAGAAACACCAGTTTTCTCTTCTTAGGCCCATTTGATTTAAACTGGTCCCAATGTTTAAGAATATATACTATTGGTAAGTCCTTTCAAATCAATGCTGTGGTTCCCAGAAAGGAAGCAGGTAACGTTGAAAGAAAAGTTCCAAACCTGTGAAATTGTATTGCCACTGGCTGAGTTCCACTAGAAAGGATAAGAGAGGTTTTTAAGGCCAGCTGCATTAATAAGGGGATCCCTGCCAAAAATGGAATTCTTTTATTCACACTGTCTGAATAATATAAATTACCCAAGCTATGAATCTTAGATATACCATAACATGGAATCTAACAAAAGACATGTTGAATAAGGCAAAGGAAATGAAGAGAATTTAGATGGGAATGACCAGAGCAAGCAGGTTCTGGGCAATAGCGGCAGTGTGGATTGCACAAGCAAAGCTGATTTTCCCAAATCCAAGAAAGGAAAGAAGTGTGTAAATGAAACAAAACAGCAAGGAGAAAAGTCCTGATTACCATCCTAATGCTTCTAGATCACACCTGCAACAAAACATAACCACATTGATCTAATCTTATTGCTCATAGCTGTTAAATACCAAATCTCCATCAGCAATTTTAGAGATGGAATCTTCAATGCTTTTTGTTGACAATGTTTCATAAGCAAACAGATGGAAACCAGGAGGCACACCGGGGAAAAGTAAGATAAAATTCCTAAGACCAGTTAAATGAAGTCTGATGAGAATGATAGTGCAACTGAGACAGCAACCAAGAAATTTATTCACGCAGCAAAGAGGACAAGCAAGATTAATGCAAAAGCATAGCAGTTAACATCCCATGGTGCCAAACTTGTTCTTAACTGAGAGGGATTTTACTGAGAGTGACCTCTAACCCTTAAATCTTAGGAAGGACTCTTACCTTCCTAAGTTGGGTCTCAAACCAAGGTTGGTCAAGCATCCTTGCCTGTTATTGAGAGGCGCCTTTATCCCTTTCTATCTTAGGAGAGACTCTAACTCCACTAAGCTGGGCCTCTAACCCAATCCCTTCCTTTGCCAGGTACCCTACCGCTTACTCTAAGTTGGCCAATCAGTGCTGCAGTCTATTTTCTTTGGGTTGGGAGCTTTCTTTAGTATTGTCCCTTCAGGGTTTGCCAGAAAATTGTTACCAAAAATGGGTCCCAATCCAGATCCCAAGAGAGGGTTCTTGGATCTTGCATAGGAAATAATTCAGGGCAAGGTGACAGGGCAAAGCAAAAGCAAGTTTATTAAGAAAGTAAAGTGGTGAAAGAATAACTACTCTATAGACAGAGTAGGACATTTCCATAAGTAAGAGGAGTGCATCTACCCCAGCAACAATACTTATTTATATATGGAATTTAAAAACATCATGAGGATATGTGCTCTGCCACAAGAGTTTGTGATAAAGGATTCATTTTCTTTAGTACTGTATTTTGCAAGAATTAATAGTATTATTTTAAAGGAAAATTAGGAATGCTTCTATTCTCAAGGTATCGGGATAGGCGGCCATTCCTAAGTCTGGGTCTGTTTAGTAAATGTTATCAATCTGTTTTCTTAACTGTAAACATCTAGAAGTCAGGAATACCTAACTTTCTGGGAATGCAGCCCAGCAAAGTTCCAACCTCATTTTTCCTAGCCTTCACTCAAAATGGAGTTGCTTTGGTTTGAACACCTCTGACACAATGCAAGACAGTTTTTACAACTTAAAATGTGGATATGTATTATAAATTTTAAAACACTAGCTAAAAAAAAATCTTGGACCTATTTTTGGCCCACAGAGCTGAAGATAATGGCACTTACAGCAAATATATGTGCCAAAAAAATATATATATATATATATATATATAAAACACAGAGGAGACTTTCAATTTTCTGTCCAGAATATGAAGAGTTTGAAGTCATCACTCCCATCCTCACAACAGCAACAAAAAATCTGAACAAATTGAAAATAAATAATTCTTCTTAGACTTTTCAGAGAACTGAGGTCACAGGGCTAACCATTGCTCCCAACATTTGGGAGACAGGTAGGTGTGTTCAGAAAATCATGGCTTACCTGAGCAGAAGCCCAGGAATCACTAGAGTTAGTACATGAGTAGGAAAACTTAAATTGTAATTGAAAAATTGCTGGAAGTTAAGTATGAACAAGCATGAGAGTCAAAATTTCTGTGAGGAAGCAGTTTTAAGGGGATCTCCATGCTATTATGAGTTTTACCTCCAAGAGCCCAACCAGATTTCACCAATAAAAATTAGAGAAAAATCCTCTTGTGTTTCTAGAAGAGAGAGGGGAAAAACAGCCACTTTGAAGTATGCCCAGAGTGTTCTGTTCTCCTTCACAAGATCTGTACTCAAGAGAAACTATTTTACCAGAAACTATTTACTAAGCCATACGAGTTTTACCAGACAAGAATTTTACCAGACAAAAAGTGAAAAACAACAAGGAAGACAAAATAAAAACAACAAAGAAAATTTTACTTTCTGGCACCTACAGCTACAGCCAACAATAACACAATCTAACTCTTAGACAGATAAACATAAAACCTCACCCTATAGGCTTATTTATATCCATCCCCTGAACTCCATAAAGATTTAAATAGTTGAAATGGGTTGAATAAGGCAGTTTGGGCTTGAAGACAAAGGAATAATAGGCAGACACAGACAGGGAAAGCAAAATGGCACTGTTAATCTGCTTGGTGATAGTAGGTCAAGAATTCCTGGATCTGGCAGCTGGGTGCGGTGGTTCACACCTGTAATTCTGGCACTTTGCGGGGCGGAGGCAGGTGGATTGCCTGAGGTCAGGAGTTTGAGACCAACCTGGCTAACATGGTGAAACCCTGTCTCTACTAAAAATACAGAAATTAGCTGGGCATTGTGGCAGGTGCCTGTAATCTCAGCTGCTTGGGAGGCTGAAGCGGGAGAATTGCTTGAACCTCGGAGGCAGAGGTTATAGTGAGTTGAGATTGCACCATTGCAATCTAGACTGGGTGACAAGAGTAAAACTCCATCTCAAAACAAAAAAAATTTCCTGTGTCTAGCAATAAGACATTCACTTGAAGTGTGCTATCTTCATCACTTCTCTTGACATAGGATTTGGATTTGTTTATTTTCCAGTGGTGTCTGCCCAAGATCCATGATAATAATTCCTGAGCCAGGGTTAGTCCCCCATGTCATCACTAAGAAGTATCCTTTCTCTGTGCTGAGAGAAATTGTGTTAAGGTAAATGGGGCTTTTTTCCACCTGAACTTTTCTTCTGCGTAGTTAAAAAGTTCAGTTTTTATATAAGGCAGAACAATTAATGGAGTGCTTTTTTTTAATGGTATCAATATGGCATGGAGGTTGAATTAAGCATGGGCATTGGAGTTAGACCTCGGTTCTAACTCTAGCTCCCCATCACTGTGGAACTATTACTTTATTGCTCTGTGCTGAGCATTTCCGTTTGTCTCCTTTTCATCCATTCTCCACCCTTCTCTGTCTTGAGCTGAGCCAAGGGAAATTGACCTCTACAGAGTATACCACCCCAACCCTCTTACTTTCTGGCTTTCCAGTTGAGTTGATGAATGGAAAGCATCAGCAGGACTGGGTGGTGGGGAGAGAGAGAGGAGGGAGTATGTTTTCCTCCTGCTCCTTCCCTGCCTGGCCATGGCTTGGGCAGTCCCTGGGTTCTTGGAGAGCTCCAGAGCTGGAGCCCCTCTGATCATTTCTTCAGGCTAGAAAAAAGGAGCTAGTCCCTTGGTACTGTCCCATCCCTTGGTGATTCCCTTGTTTCTACCCAATTTGTAGGTGAGCAGAGTGGGCTTCAGAGAAGTTCTGTGTCTGCTCAAGAGCACACAGCCTAGATTCAAATCTATTCCTGTTTGATTCTGGAGCCCTTGCTTAAACTCTTTTGCTATATTACTTCTCAATTCTTTGGAGATTGTTAAACTGCAGTAAACATCAGAAAGGCCTTGAGATTATTTATGTTTATATTTTTCTAGCTATAAAAAACACCAAAAAAATAAAAATTCTAATGTCAAATTATTACAATTCATAGCCACCTCTTCTCAGTAGATCTTTTCTGGTTGTTTCTCTCATTGTAGACAAATTATTTGTATTCTGTGGGATTTTAATTTGTATTGTCTATCAATACTTAAGATATTATATTTGGAATGTTATGGAATATCATAATTACATGTTATATATCAGGACAATTCCTGTCTAATGAGTGACCAGATAATTTAAGTGAAGCCTGATCAGTAAGGAGGGAGCAGCTTTCTGCTTTAGTTTTCTGGACCAGTCAACATGTTAACTAGGCTATCAAAAATAAATTTAAAAAATTAACAGTGCCATGTTAAAAATCACAGCTTTAGCTTTGGGGGATATTTCTATTTATTCAGGATTTGGTTTTGACTGAGAGAAACCACTTTGCTCTAGAGATTAACTTCAGCTAGCTCGTGAGAGTGCAGGGTTTTGCCACCTGGAGGAGATTAGAGCTCCTGATAGCCCACTCCCTGTTCCTTGGTGGGGGTTGCTGCTGCTGCTGCTCCTTCTTCTTATTCCTCTTCCCCTTCCTCCTCTTCCTCTTCCTCCTCTTCCTCCTCTTTCTCTTACTCTTCCTCCTCCTCCTCTTTCTCCTTGTATTACTTCTTCTTCTTGCTTAGCTTATGTGTAGTTTCCGTATTAGTCTGTTCTCATGCTGCTAATAAAGATGTACCCGAGACTGGGTAATTTATAAAGGAAAGAGGTTTAATTGATTCTGAGTTCCACATGGCTGGGGAGGCCTAACAATCATGGCGAAAGGTGAAAGGGAAGCAAGACACATCTTACATGGCAGCAGGCAAGAGAGCATGTGCAGGGGAACTCCCCTTAATAAAACCGTCAGATTTCATGAGACTCATTCACTATCATGAGAATAGCACAGGAAAAACCCACCCCCATGATTCAATTACCTTCCAATGGGTCCCTCCCATTACATATGGGGATTATTACAACTCAAGGTGAGATTTGGGTGAGCACATGGAGCCAAATGACATCAGTTTTCATCTGAAAGATGGACATGAAGAATCCAGATTCTCCTCAGATTTAGAAAAACCATCCTTCATGACCAAGTGCCACTGACCATGTAGACCACTTAAAATGGATGCCCATGACTTTTGTTTTGGGGAATTTGTCTCTTGAAGTCACACAGAAATACTTGGAGCTCGGCAAACTCAAATACAAAACAAATTTTTCTCTGATTTTTGATACATGAGTAGTTTGATAGAAATAAAACAATTATAATCTATGTGCTTTTGATTAATTTAAACTTAATTTATCCAAATGCTATTTTGCAAGACAAGATTCAAGTCCAAGAAGCCTATTTGGCCTTCTGGTCTGTTAAACTTTTTAAACTATCTTTTTCTTATTATTATTTCAGTTGTTGGACCAAAAAGTTGGCCAAGGGTAAAAGGCTATAAATGTAACTCTAACTTCAAAGGATTGGAATGTGTTTAAAACCTAGATACTTAGAAATATTTTCTCTCTTGTCTGAATTGTAGTGTCCTTCCTACTTCTTGTCTTAATGTTAAATCCTGTGCAGGGTGGTGACTAGGGAGTCTTTGATCAACTCTTGTGGAGGAATTGGATGTAGGCTGCAGCTCCTCCACAGAATTTCATTCATGGTGTGGCTTCTGAAACAATAGGGCAGCTAAAAACCTGATCAAGATGCCTAGTTTTGGGACAATTGTTTTTCTCCCCTAAACATGAATGATATAAATTATTTCTTCCTTTGCACCCTAAAACTCAATTGGCAATAATTGATTTTCAAAAACTAAAATGCATAATTATTTTCATCAGAGAACTGATCGACAAGGCTCCAGTCAAGGTCTGTCTAGGAACCTTTGTGGTTCTCATTCATTAGGCTCTCACAGTACTGAAAGTGCTAGGCTTTCTCAAGTTTACACACTTTCTTCCCCCTCCTCTCAATTGATGGCCTGTAAAAGCTACCTTAGGCTTTATATCTCAGTTAAAATGATCCTTTCTCCCTGACTTAAAGCCTCTTCCTGCACAGCTGTACTTGGTTTGTGCTCTCCTTCTAGTAGTTATGTTTTCTCAATGTAGTTTTTCGTTTGCCTCTCTCCACTCTAAAAGGGAAAGTCTTTGAGGAAGGGATTTGCTTTTCCTTCTTATGTTCCTAAATCCTTTCAACATGTTTAGCATAAATATGTGAGCAATCTTTTCAATAAGTAGTAATAAAAAATGAAATGAAGATTTACATCTTATACAACTAGTTGTTTTTGTACAAAAGATGTCAGGTGTGACCACAAAAATCTCCTAATGCAATTCGTCTTAAACAATATCAAGGAACCAATCACTTATCCACCGAGCAATATTTGTGGAGTAACTCCTCTGTGCCCAACCCCACACCAGGTCCCGATGATGCTGTGTTTCAGAAGGCAAGTGTGACCCTGACCTCAAGTGTTGGCCACATCTTCCTGGAAAACTCTACCATGTTTGGAATTCCTGAGATAAAAATGTCTCCTGTAACTTTCTCCCATTCTATGACAGTTTCATTAATTTTTTTTTCATCCTTAATATCACATTAGATCTCTCTAGATTTTCCTGGCACCTGCATAGCATTGACATTTTCATGGCAAGAATGAGTGGAGAAAGTTCTTAACTGGCCATCAGCTCAAGAATCTCTGCCAGTGGCTTTTTACATTGCTGGCTCCGAATTACCTCTTCCCTGCCTGAAACCACAGATCATCCTCTTCCAGTGCTGCTCTGCACCATTTGGAGAAGGAAGGAAGAAAGGGTCGGTGAGAGTGAACACCAACTCCTCAAATGTTGCGTGATCCTGTTTCAGTCAGCTGATGAGTCCAGTGACTCACAAAATGGTGGTGCAGAGATAGCCAAGCAGGCAGTGTCTGGTTCTTGGACATCACCACAGGCTGTGGAATGGGACGTTTCCTCTTGTCTGGGAATTTTAACTAAAGCCTTAAGCTTAGCCTGATGTCTTTTTAAGTACCACTGCATTCCAAAGGGAGGCACTAGATTAGGTACTCCCTACTCTCTAGAGTTTGCTGAGCAGCCTTGAAACCATCCTAAATCAATCCTGATAGTCTATAAAAGAGAGCAATAGAGTTTCCATAGAAAGGAGGAGAAGCCATTTCTTTGAAGAGCGTTCAGAAAAAAGCAGAGCCCTGGGGCATTTTCCCTCTCCCCGCTGCTTCCCACAGGCTTTAATCCAAGCACTGGGCTCCAGGAGGTACACTCTCAGACACTGGGTGGTCTGTGAGAGGGAAGATTCGTATCTCCTACCAGGTGGATGTTTGAGGAGCACAGATGTCCACAGGTCTTCAGCCAAAGCAGAGTAAGACACATGACTGGTGCCCCAACGGGGTAGGGCAGATGCATGGATGAAGACTAGACTCATCCTCTCCTTTACAGAAGCCTGAGAGTCAGAGGCAAGCTAAGCAGCTCCCCGGGAGCTGCCGAGAGCAGCAGGGACAGCCTCCACTTCAGAGTTTGTGGGGAAAGGATGTGTGAGTCTTCCCCTGGAGGGAGTGGATGCAGGCTTAAGTCATGTTGAAAAATGCTCAAGGGACCTTTCCGTGGCAACACAGCTTCTGAAAACAGGGATGTCCTGAAGAGGATGTGACTTCAGAAGTCACTAGCAGCTGTGACTGTGTAGGGCAGGGGCTGAGAAGAACCCAACAAAAAGCACCTCTAAAAGAAAACACCACCAATACAATGGGCATTGAAAAGCCCAGGAAGGAATCCGAATAGCAGCAGCTAAGAACTAAGTCCCATGCTTCTTTGGTTCTAACCACTTACCTTCCTCTCAGAAGAGCCAGGGGAGGGTAGTGGTGGGATGTGAGTGAAGTTAGGATAGCCAGATTGCACCCCCCCCCACCCCCATGTCCCCCTACTGCTAGTAAAGAGAATTCAAGTCAGGCTTTCATTATGGAGAGGGATGAAGTTTTTAATTGAGTATAAGATGAATTTATACAAATATAGTCTGTACTAGATTTTATAAAATCTGAAAGGAGCTGAAAAGAGGCAGCTTCTTCTATCCATATTGCCAAATCGATACAGAATGAATATTGACAAGAGGAATTTGAAGGCAGTGATGGATGGGAAGAAAATAAAGCCATTTCTGGATTTTACACTACTGTGCCCAGCCCTTTCCATAAACCAGTGATAGTCATGTAAATGGCTCAAGAGTGAACCTTGGGCTTGATCACGAGTCATTCTGCAGACTGTGGAGGGGTAAGAGGAGCCCATGTCCAAGTCATGTCTGGCCCTTGGGGCAGAGTGTGTGGCATAGCAGAGATTGTGGGTTACCTGCCTACTGTTTTTTGGTACTTACCTCTACCCAACCAGTGCCACTCACCTCCATCTCCAAAAAGTGTTTATTTTTCTACAGAGCATCATTCCCATCAATATAAGCAAAAGTTCCACAAAACCAAAATTCAACCAAAAAGATTCATGGGCAAAAATGCAGGAGGATCTCTGGTTAAACCATCCGGTTTCAGTATGGTCTATGGGATTGCTTAGAATTGTAAATCTGCAGGAAAAGGCTAAGAATGCAGAGTTTCCCCAGACTTATTTCATACCAGAGCTTTTTGTCCAGAGAGCATCCGGAATGAGCAGGATGCCACAGAGCATACTTTGGGAAATTCTGCATTATGGAATGTCTTAGTCTGTTCAACCTTCTCAGAAATGTATTTCTCACAGTTCCGAAGGCTGGGAAGTTCAAGATCAAGGTGCCAGCCCTGTCTGACAAGGATCTGCTTCCTCACAAGTGGTGACTTCTAGCTGTGTCCTCACGTGATGAATACGGCAAGACAGCAGTCTGGAGCCTCTTCTATAAGGACACTAATCCCATTGGTGAAAGGTCTATCTCATGACCTGATCACCTCCCAAAGTTCCCACCTTCTAATCCATCTCCTTAGTGATTAGGATTTAACATAAACATTTTTGGAGGTATATAAACATTCAGATCATAGAGGAAATGTAGATAGGGAAGAAACTCTCATCCAGAAGGCGGTTTACTCCCTCCCCTCCTTTCTGGGGACTGTCCTCAGTCAGCTAAAACTCTTTTCCACCTAGTAATGTTGTAGTCCTTTACAAAAGGAGTACACCAGACAATATTAGATGAAGTCTCTGAAATCCCATAGCTGTTTATTTGCAAAACTAAAAGCAGAACCTTGTTCCTGGACTCTTTTTCTGATATCTTGCTGCCTGGTTAGTGCTTAAGAGTTTTCAGGTACATATTCCAGAGCCTCAATTCTGCAAGTGAGTTGAATAAAAGTAAAATGAATAGCTGGGTGAGAGTGTGTGGTGTGGCCTAAGGAAAAATAATTCAGGCCTAATATGATGCACCGTCTTAACATGTGGTGAAAACAGGAAGGCCTTACCCAGACTAACCACAAGTTTTCCTCCATACTCTGCTCTTATGGATGGATAAGGTCCTATAGCCAAATGTTTCTTATCATGGAGACCAGGCACAGCTTCTGCTTTACCCTGAATAGTGAGTTTCAATCCCTTCTAGCCCACAGAATTATTCAAACAAGCCAATCACATTCTCCCACAAGAACCAAGGGGCACCTCACTCCCTTGACACCACAAAGCCTGCCTCCCCTATTGCCTGGTTGCTCAGTCTGTTCCCAAGTGCAACCTCTGTGTGGTCCTGTGTGGCGTGCAGCGTGCTCCTCCTCTGGGCAGTAGGTACATGTGACTAATAACCTGCTGCTTGTCTCATCTGTCCAATGCCAGATGTCACTGTTTGGCCATCCTCATAGCTCTAGCATGAGAATCCCTCCATCACCAAGGGGGAAAATAGGAAATGATTCATATGCTCTGCTGCACAATGTACAACCAGTATTTGACATCGTGAATGAGAAGAAATCTCAGTTATATATAGAATTTATAAAAATAAACTTAACTTATTTTGAGAACTTAAAACAAATCCATGTTTGGCCATCTTCATAGACTGGCTTTAGTCTTATAAGCTGAGGAGTAGCACTGGGGAGCTCCCTCTGAACCAGGGGATGTTAGTGAGTGAAATGGATTAAAATCCATATTTTGGGATCAGACCGAATGAGACTGAAATCTTAGCCTGGTTACTTTGAAGGCTTATGGACTTAGACAAGTTATTTAAACTCTCTGTCTCACTTCGCCCACTGTACAATAGGAAAAACTGATAGCTTGCTATGGTCTGAATGTTTGTATCTCTCTGAGTTCTACATGTTAAAGCCTAATACCCAATGTGATGGTGTTAGGAGGCAGGGCCTTTGGCGGGTGATTAGGTCATGAGGGTGCAGCTTTCATGAAAGCTATTGGTGTACTTAAAAAGAGACAGGAGAGTTTGCTTCATCTCTGTCCCTCCACCATATGAGGATACAACAAGAAGATAGCCTTGTAAACCAGGAGGATGGCTCTCGCCAGACACCAGATCTGCTGATACCTCCATCTTGGACTTCACAGGCTCCAGAACTGAGAGAAATCAATGTTTCTTGTTTACGCCACCCAAACCATGATATTTTTGTTATAACAGCCTAAACTAAGACAACACCTATATCAGATAGTTATTGTAAAGAATAAATAACACCAGGTAAACTACCTAGTAAGTAACCTAGCACTTGGTAAAGGCTCAGCAAATGTTGGCTATTAGCTGGCTGCTGTTTGTATTTTTATTTTTACTTTCTTTTTTTTTTTTTGGCAGAGTCTTGCTCTGTCACCCAGGTTGGAGTGCAGTGGTGTGATCACAGCTTACTGCAGCCTCAACCTCCCAGGCCCAAGCAAAACTCCCATCTCAGCCTCTCAAGTAGCTGGGACCACAAGTATGAACCACCACATCTGGCTAATTTTTTAGTTTTTTTGTAGAGATGGGGTCTTTCTATGTTGCACAGGCTGGTCTTCAATTTCTAGGTTCAAGGAATCTTCCTACCTCAGCCTTCCAAAGTAGTGGGAGCCACTGTGCCTGGCCTGTTTGTATTTTTAAATTAAAAAAAAAAGAAATGTTTCTTGTAGAAAAGAAAATATCTCTGCAAAAAGTAACAAGAAAACCATCATTTATTTTAAACCAACATGTGAATGTATTCATCAAAGCCTGTCCTTATAGTTGGGACATGCATAAACGTGAATGTTTTCACCTGAGGATAGAAAAGGAGGAACAGTGTGTCTATGCATGAAAACAAAGGCTGCCTGGATAGGGAGGGCATGTGGTGTGTTCTCAGCAACCTAAGCTGCTCCAGCTAGAATTCGGATGACCCCTGCTATTGTTGAAGGAAAGTGATTTCCTTGGAGTCTTCAGGGCAAAGAGGACAGAAGAGTAGGTATTAGTTTATTGTGTGAAAGACAGCAGACATGAGGAAAGAGTATAAAAAAATGTTCTTAGGAGCTAGAAATAAGATCTTGACAAATCAAGTTAATATAAAATGGGAGTGAGGAGGAGGAAACAAATTAAAGAGAAATCTAGTTTGAGCTGACTCTCAGGAAATTTCTAGAATTCCAGTAAAGGCTCTAGAAGCAGAAACAAGAAGGTGAAAGGGGCAGATATGACAGGCACAGATATATTCTTGGAGGATACTTCAGAATGGAAGCCCCAGGGTCCCCAAGAGGGTTCGGGGCTGAGGAGAAGACTTCAAAGTCATGAAACGTTAAAGACGAGGCTGAGAAAGAATAAAAACATGAAAAGTAGCTAAAATAGAAAAAGAAGTTTGTTTTTTTTCCAAAGAAAAATTGTCGTTTGAAGAAAATGAACAAAATCTTTTTTTTCCTTAGAAAGAAAGTAATGTTATCACTTTCTAAGAAGAGAAGGTGCAATTAGAATACCAGCAATGACCACAACTAAGACTACTGTGACTTAATGAGAAAGAATTAATGATGTTATCTCCAATGTCCAGATAGCCTTTCTGTCTGGCAGAGTTCAGAGCTGCTCATCTCAAAGTTTTCTTCTCTACCCAATGTACCTCAGCTGGTCGTGCTGATCTTGCTTAAATGGTTAATGGCTAATATAAAAGAACCATGCAGCAATGCTATTCAAATCAGAAATGTCACTTGAGGGAGGGATCAAATCCTGTACTCCTGAATTATTGATCTGCTCAGTTCTGTTTGGTGTTAATAGTCTTCTAGATAAAGGCAGGGCTACTTCATTGTAGCGTCCACTCACCAGCTGTGGTTTCTGTAACATGGTCAGAGTAAACAGTGTATACTGACATGTTTTTAGGTCACTGGTATACTGAGAATAATAAATGTTAGAGTTTGCAATTCTTCTGTATCACTATTTTATCACCTTTTAGGTATTGATTTGCATTTTTTTAAAAATTATGACACCCTTAGAAATTAGTGCTATATCAAGTGAAAATATATTAAAATAAGTGAAATAAGTAGCTTTGGAACATTTTTCTAAATATTTTTGTAATTTTTATAAATATTAAATTCATATGAGCTTTTACCCTGTTATTAAGTACATCCATTTCAACCATAAACAGGGCCCAAGCACTTTACAAATTTCAAATGTGTTTTGGAGTCCCAACAGGCTCAAAATTTGGTATATTAAATACAATTTGTTCATTGAATTTAGACTAGTTCTTGGAAATTATATGCTGTGAATTAAAAATCATGTCATGGTGCTTTCAACTCAAGGCCTGGGTAATGATGTATTTTGTTAATAATTCACAAAGTGGTGACTTGGGGTCTTAGAGGAATTGATTTATCTTTCAGAACACAAAATACAATTTGGACAGTAACTTGGCTATGACTGTTTCCTAATGTGAAAAATTGTTATATTTACTACACACTAATCCTTTCTCACCTCCTTTATCATCTCAAGGATCAAGAGGAGCTAAAAGGTCACTCATTAGGTCATTTCCTCACTCCACAGATATATATCAAATACCTATTGAGTGCCACACACTAGAATAAGCGTTAGTGATACCCCTCACCCAAAGGAATATGCTCTTTGGCTTGAGGCAATAGGCATTCAGTTAGGAATGAAGATACAGTGTGATGGGTGTATACTGGGAACTCAAAAGAAGGAGTGATTATGTGGAAGAACCTAGGAAGCCTGCACTGAGGGGACGGCATTTAAACTGGATGGAGGAGACATTCACCAGTCAGAGAATAAGGGAAAAGGCACTCATTCTAGAAAGAAATCTGTGTGTGTAATGCCCCAAAGTATAAAGAGCCAAGCATTTCAGAGTGGGTGGAGCACAGGGTGCTTGTGAGGCAGAGGAAGGTGGGAGCACTGGAAAAGAAGATGGTGGAGAGATTGCAAATGATTTGCAGCAGATTTCCATCCAAGGATTTAAAGTAAGGAAGTGAGAATATTTAATTTATCTTAGGATATTTGAAGGAAGCACAGAATAACATAATAGCAAATAGAAATAGGAAGACAAAGAGGCTGTTGTAATATTGTAGATAAAAGAAAATATTGCTGAACTAAGTCAGTGGTGGGGGTGGAGAGGAAGGAGTATATTTGATAGTTTCAGGAGGCAGACTTACAGGTCATTGTGAGCTATTGGATATGAGGACTGAAGGAGGAATTTTAAATTTGACAGCTGTGAAGATATGATGACCTTAGCTGTATAAGTACTATGAGAACAGTAGAACTGGGGAAAGCCAAAAGAGACAAAGTGGAGAGTTTTATTGGGTTTCTTGAGCTTCGGATGATAAGCACCCTCGTCCAGTAGATATGTGCAATAAACAGAAGATCCAGGGATAGAAAGAAGTTACACACAGATATATAAACAGGAGTCACTGGTGTATACAGCTATGGTCTGAATGCTCAACGTCCATATGTTGAAATCATAACCTTCGTCAATGATATTAGGAGGCAGGGCTTTTGGGAAGTGAATGAGATTAGTTCCATTCACTAATGGGTCTCTTTTTAAAGGCACTCATTCCAGTCGTGCTCCACTTACATGAATCGGACTAGTGTCCTTATAAAAGAGACTTTCCAGGAGCTCATTTGCTCCTTTGTGCCATGGGAGGAAAAGCTAGAAAATGCAGTCTATGAACCAGGAAACAGGCCCTCACCAGACACTAGATCTAATGGCACCTTGATCTGGGACTTCTCAGCTTCCAAAACTATGAGAAACAATTTTTGGGGGGTTTGTTTATAACTACCTGGGGTGTGGTATTTTGTTATAGCAGTCCAAACGGGCTAAAATATAGCAGTTGACACTGATCTAGTGAATGAGATCACTCATAAAAACATTTGTGGTGCTTGAAGAAGGTAGAACTAAAATGAACTTTTTTTTTTTTAAATAGAGTCTCACTCTGTGACCCAGGCTGAAGTGCAGTGTCTCAATCTTGGCTCACTGTAACCTCTGCCTCCCAGGTTCAAATGATTCTCCTGCCTCAGCCTCCCAAGTAGCTGAGATTACAGGTGCCTGCCACTCCACCTGGCTAGTTTTTGTATTTTTAGTAGAGATTTCACCATGTTGGCCAGGCTGGTCTCGAACTCCTGACCTCAGATGATCAGCTCACCTCAGCCTCCGAAACTGCTAGGATTATAGGCATGAGCCACTGCGCCCAGACTAAAATTAAATTTAAGTTAATTCAAAAATCTGGGCCATTAGGTCTACAATCATTAATTAGACTATTGAAACATATTAAAGTTAAATGGTCTAAACCGCTTTGAGAACCATTGTTTAGGGGATCACTGATACTTGATAAGTTATTAATAAAATTGATATTAATGAAATTTAATCTTAATAGTTTCATTAAAGAAAATTTAATTACCTTCTTTTTATACATTATACTCTTCACATCTGTCAATTTCCAAATTGTTTAATGTCAGAAACAGTAAAATCTAGCAAAATGGACATAGATACATAAACATACAGATGTAGATATAGACACAGAGTTAGCTCAAATAGAGTTGTACATGTAGACATAGATATAATTCAATATTTGTATCCATGATGGGGTAACTCTTCTAATGTCTTACTTTCTACCTTTCAATCTTTGCATTTTTCATCCTAAGAGGATCTGTTTATCAACATCAGGTAACTTCCAGTTCATATTTGCCCCAATATTTCTAGCTTTGTTTATTCAGTGAGGGTGACTCATGCTTTTGGTAAGATCTTTTCATTGCAAATCTGTGTAGGCACTGTAGCACTGTAGCAATGTCATTCTGACGTGGCATGCCAAGAGTGACCTGTAGCAGAATTCCCAAATGGATCTGAGAATGGAAGCTGGAAGATCTTTTCAGCACCATTCTTTGGTTAGGCCTACACAAAATTGGAGGTAATTCAGATTTCCTCAGCAAGTTGCCCAGCAATTTCCGTTAACTGTGCCATTTTGGACGATTTTATTGCTATGATCCTGAAATGAAAATGGATCAGATTTCATTTTACTCCTCTTCTTTCTTTGCCCCACAGCGCAGTGTGAGTTCATGCAATTATGTCCCCAAGCACACGGCCTAGGCAGATGTATATATGAGCTGTCACATAAAATCCCTACACATTTACACACTGTATTTGGATAACATACACACGTAATAAAGCTTTCCATAGATACTTTTTCATTCTATGTTCTCACTTCTAAGTGAGCTGAAAATCAATGCAAGAGATCACTAGAATGTTTCACCCAGATGACATTATTGTCATATGTGCCATACCATAATTCATACATTAATATGTAAAAATGACATTTTTTTAATAAAATGTGTCACTTTAATTTAGAGCTGAAGGAGAAGACATAGGAAAATATTTTCCAATTCATTAGGCCACAGGCCCAAAGAAATAAATCCTTCTGATGAATCCTGTCATCACGTTGTAATTCCAACACTTCAATATTCTGAAATTAACCAGACCCATGCCACCCCCCTACTTCACTATTTCAGCCTAAAATGCTTCCAGAAAGTTCCCCAAGCGCTAGCTGTGAAATTACATTGTGTTCTAATGGGAGACCTAGGCAGGGGGTTAAGAGGGTTTTTTGCAGTGTGTAACTGATTTCAGATAAGCAGTGAGCTCATGTATCAGGAAAATGACTTGTTTCCTTTCCACATTTTACATGGTGTAGCAGCCAAGGTAATTTTATGAGCAAGGATTTTGCTGTTGCTGTTACAATTGTGATTGTGCATAAGCCAATGTTCGCTGCTGCAGCCCCAAAGCCTTTGAGAGTGGCACTTATTTATTGTCTTTGGAGGGGTTCTTCTTACTCATGGTCCCATCTGGACTAGGTTTTTATGAAAGCTCTTGATACAGTCGCCATTGCAAGTAAAAATGAATTGTAGCTGGGGCTGCCATCACTATTCTATTTTGATTCCTCAGATTATACCCATCTCTGGCCAACAAAATGCCATGAGAGACGGGATTTTTCTTATAGGCATGTCTTAGAACTTTCCTGCTAATTATCTTTGAGAGACAGAGTCAGCTCCTTAAAACCAAAGCGCCCCCAATCCTACTCTGTGTCGGAGAGTGTTCCCTGTTGACTTTGAATATTCCTCTAAACATCTTATGAGCATGAGTCTTGGGGAGGAATTTAGATCCATTTATAAAGCTTTGGTTTCTAGAGAAAATCAAAGTCAGCACATACTTCCATTTACTAAGCAGTCTCTCAGTGTATTCCTCTTAAATACATTCCACAGCATTTATTGAGCATGTACTATATGTTAGTGTTTGGGATATATCTGTGGCAAAATGAATATCCCCCACTCTCAAAAGTCTTCATGATGAAATACTTTAAGAAACCCTGTGTTAAAACCCTGGGAAATATGTCTTCTCTGTGGAGAGTTGTCAGAGGTGATAACATGCTAAAAAGTATTGTAAAATTCTAAGAGGTGCAGAAAAATCTGTGGTTTTCCCCCACATTTATTTTATAACAGAGTATTTTTTTAATCCATCCTGATTAGTTTTTTGAAACATACTGCTCCATGTTAATAACATTTTTCACTCCTATATATTCTTAGCTTTTAACCATGCTTGTTTATTGACTATTCTAAATTTTAAGTCCATGAACTCAGAGACTAGAATATTGTCTAATACTCTGTTATTTAAGGGACCTAATTTGCTATGGGCACTCCCTGAATTTTAAATGTCATAATATTGACCAAAGTTTCCATTTATATTTTAAATGCTTCAATAATAGAAAACTAATCAATAAGATGATATTAAGGGTCACCTTAATACAGGTGTTAGGCACTGTGCTGAGTACCTTCTGCAGATAGCTAGATTCAAATTCTAAGATTCACAATTGAGGTGGCACCCGTTATCTCAACTTTATTTTTAACTTTAATTTCTTTTTTTCTGTAGTAGTTTTATTTTATTTCCAACTTGCATTTTAGGTTCAGGAGGTACACGCACAGGTTTGTTACATGGATAAATTACATGTCTCTGGGATTTGGTGTACAGATTATTTCATCACCCAGGTAATAAGCATAATACTGGATAGGTAGTTCCTCAGGCCTCACCTTCCTCCCACCCTCCACCCTCAAGTAGGCCCTGGTGTCTATTGTTCTCATCTTTGTGTCCACATGTTCTCAGTGTTTAGCTCCCACTTACAAGTGAGAATATGCAGTATTTAGTTTTCTGTTCCTGCATTAATTTGCTCAGGATAGTGGCCTCCAGCTGCATCTCTGTTGCTGCGAAGGACATAATCTCATTCTTCCTTATGGCTGCATAGTATTCCATGTTGTATATGCACCACATTTTCTTTATCCAGTCCACCACTGATGGATGTTTATTCTGTGATGAATATACGCTTGCATGTGTCTTTATGAGAGAATAACTTACACCCCTTAGTGTATATCTTGAGTAATGGGATTGCTGAGTTGACTCACAGGTCTGTTTTAAATTCTTTGAGAGATCCCCAAACTGCTTTCATTATCTCCATTTTCTCAATAGGGAAAGTGAGACACAGATAAGTAACTTGCCCAAGGCCACACAGCTAATCCGAAGTGGGCTGAGATTCGCCCAGGGGCAGGCTGCTTCTAGTCCCAGGGCTCAGGGCTCTCACAATGTAGAAAACCCTTTAGGCATCATTGTACTTGTTTATTTGCTATGATTGCAGAGGACTCTCCACACCCTCCACACTCTGCCAGCCAATTACATTGTTCTCATTTGCTCAGTAAACAGTAATTTTCTTTTAGGAAGGGTCCTTCTTATATTGGCCTTGCTGATATTGATTTGTTGAATATGCAAAGTGAAGTTCTTGTGATTTTTCTAATCCCGAACTTATATACTTTTGTGTTTATCAAATATGTATCTCATATAGATCATGCTGTCCCGGAGTTCTCTGTTTCCTTTGATTTATTTTATATAAGGGAGTGAAAGATGGCAGTGGCTTTAGCAGAGAAAGCAGGAAGCAGAGCTGGTGGGTAAGTTGTATTCTTTTTTTTTTTTTATTGCATTTTAGGTTTGGGGGTACATGTGAAGAACATGGAAGATTGTTGTATAGGTATACACATGGCAGTGTGATTTGCTGCCTTCCTCCCCATGGGTAAGTTGTATTCTTACGATGAGTCAATAAATTAGTGATTGGGATGAGGAGGGGGAAGGAGGATCCGTAGGGAGACAGGAAAGGTAGAAAAGGAAATTCTTCCGTGACGTATCTCAAAGTTTCCAGAGAATAAATCTGCTGCAGTTACTTTATTGGGAAGAGGAAAGGGAATAATCAGGTGAAAAAATTGTCACATGGTGATTTACTTAAAACATGAATTTTACGTGATAGAATAGATGTGTGTGTATAAAATCATCTGTAATTTCATACAGACTGCTATAGGAACAATTAAAAATTCACAGTGAAGAGAAACTACTTCAAAGTATTACATTAAATAAGTTTCAATAGGTCTTTATCATACTGATTTTCAGTCAGCAGTTTTCAAACGTAAAAGGATATTGAAACATTCTGTATCTCAGAATACATAAGCATTTAATTCCAGGCCCTCTTGAAGCAAATATCTATTGAAAAATCTACTCTTTGTTTACTCAAAATATATTTATTAAGGCTTCACAATATGCCAGGCACACTGCTAACTGTTATGAGGTATACAAAGATGAATACATTAAGGAGAATAGTTTAAGTGGTATGCAGTGTACCAGCTAGGAAAACTAAAACATTCAGTTTGCTGTGTAGAACAGAGCAAAAATAATCCTGGGGTTTGGATGTAGATTTAATGTGGAAGAAAACAGAGTATTGAAGGCTTTCGAATGTTAGTGTCACATTAGGAATTTAGTTGCTGAATGAAAGTTAATTTGGCAATAGCGAACAGGACAGATTGGAACTGAGCTCTGGAAGGTTCCTGGAGTCATCTATCACTAAGATGATGAAGACGATGAGGGCCTGGTCTAGGATGGAAGGAAGGAAGAGTAGAGAAAATGGAACAAATCCAGGACATGCTCCATGAAAGACAAACCAACAAGCAAACCTCATAACCAAATAAACTGAGAACAGAAGTAGGACCAGGGAATAACTTGGTGAGAAGGAAAACCGGGGAATTAGTTAAAGAGCAGTTCAAGTCTTAAGCCTAGGCGAGTAGGACTTGGTGTCCCTAACAACCAAGAGAGACAGGTGAAAGAGAGCCACTTTGCAGAGTGAGATTCTAAGTTCTGTTCTAACCATGTTAGTTTAAGGTAAGTTTCCCACACCAAAGCCAACAACCACGTGGGGCAATCGTAGGTAGACCCGGGAACTGAGTCCAGATGACGGGTGGGATGAAAAATCTTATACTTTACACCACCAGACAGCCAAGGTTGGGCTGCAGGAGCCATGAAGCAAAACTGAAGTGTGTTTTACCTTATAAATAGGAAAACGGTGTCCATAAACACAGGCATCTACACAATGTCTTGCCCCCTGTACCTTTGGCTTACATGGATGGGTACTTTGCTTATTTTGCTTTAAGTTTCTGCCACGTAATCTCTCTCTCCACCTCCTTCCTTTTCCTTTGGCCACCACCCAAGCTGGCCTCAGCAAATGCCTGGATATTCACTACTTTTACTTCTATACCACCAGAAAATTAGAACCAAGAGACACTAAGCATGACATAGACATAGCATCACCAATATCCCCCTTGCTGTCCTATCCTCTCCAGCCTCCCTTACAGTTAAGTGAGGGCCATGGGACCAGTTCTGGTGCATGCACTGAGACATAAGGAGTGTACCCTTCAGTACTGTGCAGAAACTGTCTCCTCCAAGCTCCTGTTTCCCTCTTGTGACAACCTTGGAGGCCATGTGCTCTGGACAGTGTCATGACACAATGGAGGTAAGCCCACATGACCCCCTCACATTGAACTTTGTGTAAGCAAAGATTAAGCCTCGATTGGGTGAAGCCACTGAAATGTAGGAAGTGGTCCCTTGTGGTCACTCGTATCATTTACAACAACTCACAGAGCAGCCTAGACAGCTTTGACATTTAAGAAAGAACGAGCTGTTTCTACAAGAATCAAAAATCAGGACAAAGCCTTCATTAAAGAGGAGAATCTATATTTCCTGTATCTTAAATTTGCCTTCTCAAAATCTATACCCTGTTTGTACCTCCACCTGCAAGCTGTGAAGATTTGGAATATTTAAATAAATAAGAAGTGTTCATAAGTAACATTTTCTACTGAAAAGCAATGGGGAGAGGCAATCGTAATGGGGTGAAGACCACTGCTGCTCAAGCAGTTATTCCTTAACTTGTGGTAAGACCCACCAGGTGACTATTGCTGCATAGTCTGCTTTGCTTAATTGCTATGCAAACAACATGAAACAACATGTAACAACACTGAAGAAACTTTTCCTGTGAACATTAGTTTGAGAATCTCATGCTGAACTAAAATGCATGTGCACACTATACTTTAACAAGTGTGCTTTCCCACTGTATCATGGACATTCCGTCCTTAGATAAAATTTAACTCCATAATTATGTCATGTGCTTCTTTTGTTTTAAATATGACTTTTTCGGTGCAAAGTTATTGATGGAGACTTCTCTGTGCATATGTGTGTTCTCCATAGAAACAGTTCTTTTTTAAGGGGAGTAAATACTGAGTACACAGGAATCATTTGGAGATTTGAAGCCAGAATTGTCCACTTGGAGTTAATCGTATTTTCCCTCTCAGCCCCCATAAGTAGCTGAGGTTGCATAAGTGATGTGCAGTGTGATTAGGGTTTCCTGAGTACAAGGCATAAGATATTTACAAAGCTTTGGCATGAAACACACACTGTGCTAGTGCTCTATACTTTTTCCCACACAAATCTGGGGAAAAGGATGTCTGGTTCCCTGTTTTGTTTGTGCATGAGCTCTTTTATAGGAATTCTGTGGAATTCCTATTCTGTTAGAAGCTCAAGTTCAAAGCTATGACACACAACAAGTTCAATTCTTTACATATTTAAGATCAAGCATAGCACCATAGCTACACAATTATATTTTTGAGTTTGGATTCAATTCTCAGAATGATCTGATAAAATCATCCTCATGGTTTAGATGGTTGAGGACCCATTCTTTGAGAAGATAGCTGAAAACCTGTGTCACCAAAGAGATGGTTGAGTTTCCAATGGTAAATATGCAAGCAGCTAGTGATTTCGGAAGCCGACGAGTTTAGCAAGATACAGTAATTGTATTGAGATTGAGGAAAAGCTGCCAGAAACACCATGATCTTCCAGCAGCAAGCAAGTGCTCTGAAACACAAATTGTGTTTTAAAGTGAAATGTTTGCTTGTAAAAACTGTCAAGAATTATCAAAGTGAGGCAAGGTTCAAATCTAACACTTAGTGACAGCATAGTTTTTACTTAGTTTGGAAAGAAAGAATTAGCTAATGCTTTTTTAAGATTTTGACACAATCGCTGGGTGCAATGGCTCACGCCTGTAATTTCAGCACTTTGGGAGGCTGAGGAGGATGGATCGCTTGAGGTCAGGAGTTTGAGACCAGCCTGGCCAACATGGTGAAACTCAGTCTCTACTAAATATATGAAAATTAGCTGGGTATGATGGTGGGCACTTGTAATTCCAGCTACATGGGACGCTGAGGCAGGAGAATTGATTGAATTCCAGAGGTGAAGGTAGCAGTGAGCTGAGATGATACCACTGCACTCCAGCCTGGCAACAGAGTGAAATTCTGTCTCAAAAGAAAAAAAAAATGAAAGATTTTGACACAAGGAAGAGTGAAAGAGATTTTATTTCCTAGTTTCCAATAGTATAATATAAATCTCAAAACCACATACCCCTTTACCTCTCTAGAAGTTTACTCTTCTGTAGAGCAGTGATCTGGCCCACTTTCTTTCATTACCTTTCCAGTCGTCTGGCACAGCTCTCCAGAGCCACGTGTGTCATAAGAGCACTGATTGGCTCCTGAGCTCATATTCATAAGAAGAGAAGGAATTTGAACTAAGGCCCATCATTCAGCTCATGATAAAGTCACAGATAATGGTAGGCTGGTGGAGGGAGGAATGGAAAGAGAGAAAGTAATGCTGTTGAGAGTCAGTATGTGGCCAAGCAAAACATT
Source organism: Ateles fusciceps (assembly GCA_036589455.1). Classification (NCBI taxonomy): domain Eukaryota; kingdom Metazoa; phylum Chordata; class Mammalia; order Primates; family Atelidae; genus Ateles; species Ateles fusciceps. The sequence continues at coordinate 8,294,329 of JAZHEH010003329.1, read as the reverse complement.
AAGTACTATATAAATCTTCACTCCTTCCTCTTCCAAACAGTCCCTTAAGAAGCTATTGTTATGGCTGTCTGCCTTTTACTGATGACGATCTGAGACTTTGTGAATTAACTTCCTCTCTAAGTAGAGGTGATAGGATGTGACCAGACGCACCAGGCTCTGGAGTCACCTCTGACCCCACCCTCTTGCTTCCGTGGGCACACATGTCCAACCATGAGCTCTGAGCACTTGCATGCCAGTGTGCCACACCTTCCCTCCAACTACCTACACACACACACACACACACACACACACACACAGCATGCACATTCACACACAATTTCTGAAAGACTCAGAGAATCAGAATCTAGGCCAAGGAGAATCTTTGGTGCATGAGAATCTTCTATCATACTGGGTATTTCCATGATTTCTTACTCATTTGGGATGCAGCTTAACTCTGGTATCTCCCAATTCTGGGAAAGTGCCAGAAACTTGTAACTGGAGCCCTGCCACCCAGCTATGGCTCCTATCTTCTCTCCTTCACCAGCAATCTGTCCTGACACCTCCGCCTCAACCACTAGCAAGAGCTATACCTGATGGGGAGACTTTACAACAACGTCTGCTACACTCACCTGCCTTTAGAATTGTACCCTGGCCTGAGTTTCCCTTTCCTAAGTAGTATCTGTAAACCGAGTGCCTAGTTACTGATAATGGCCAGAATTATTCATGACATTAAGAGTGAGTCCACAAAGATTTCAAAGTTGCCCTCTCCAGAAACCACTGTAGCTAGGATGATCCCCATCGAGTCCACCCAGGGCCTGAGCAGCAGGTCCTTATGTAGGTCTGGCTCCTTCCACTTTCTGGTCTTCCCAGCATGCCACACCACTGAGCTCACCACCATGTCTTTCTCACCAACACAGGTAACCAACAAGTACTACTTAGGAGCAAGTCTGGAAGTATTCATTTGTTTTCAGTGATGAAAAATGCACAAGGGCACGGTTTGTACCCTGAAAAAACGTGGCATTTCCTACATTCAAGACGTTGAAGCATAGATGGAAAGAAAGTGACTTTCATTTATTTAAGTAATATGTAAAACTTTGTAGATTGACTCTAAAGACAATCACACACAATTTTTAACATGCTTCTCCTCCCAATAAGAGGAAGAGTCTGTTTCTCCTCCATTTTAATTCAGACTGACCTTTCCATGTACTTTAACCAACAGACACTGTGCCAATTTGGGGGCCTGACACATACTTCTTTCTCTTGGAGCCCTAGGCCACAGTGCAAGAAGCATAACCACCCTGTTGGAGAGAGAAGAGAAAGAGAAAGAAAGAAGGAGAAAAAGACAGAGAGAGAGAGCAACCCAGCCAGTTTCCAGCATTTCAGTTACTCCAGATCAGGTGCCAGACATATGAATGAAGCCTTTTCAGGCCTTCTAATCTTAGCTGAGCTCCTAACTGAATTCAAAGTAACAATCAGCTGACACTACCTGGAGCAAAAGGACCACCCAGCTTAGACCTGCCAACCCATGGAATGATGAGAAGTGTCAAACCACCATCATCTTAAGCAATTGTCTAAGCATTTGGGTGGTTTGTATACAGAAATACATAGCAGAGATGAGTGCCTGTCATGTGCCTGACATCCTGGTAGCACTCGATATATATGTGTTTAAATAAATAATGACGAAGACGTTAACTCCCATTGCTGATTGTAAGGGTACAAGAGTAAATACCCCTGAGGAAAGAACTCCTGAATTCTCTAATTAACACTCCCACTGCCATCCTTGGAGTATTTTCAGGCCAGTGGCTGAGATAGATTGCCAAGGGTCAGGGCGAGCCATGAGCTTCATTTTTGGAGTGCCTTCTGGGGATGGAGAGAAGTGACTTTCAAGTCAGCTCCTGATAGAACACCTTTTCAGGAGTGGGCTCAAGGGTGAATTTGACTTTATGCTTGTTACCTCGTAAACTAACACTGCATTCTAACTCACGTGAAATCATGTAAAGCCAGGTACTTCCCATAACCAGTTGTATGTTTTCAAATATTCATAGCAATTCCACAGTATTTCAGTAGCCTGGCAGGACTTGGGTTTGGCAGTGACTCCAGCTGGTGGTTAACATTCCTTATTCTAAAGACCATGGGTTAGGCTATAGATTTCAACAAAACAGGAAAAATATTTCCCTGTGAGGTTGTTATAAAAAGAAACCTCCAAATAAGATAATTACATTTATTTTCAGAGAGAACCACCAACAGTCACGGTTTATAGTATCTTTTCATTTGTGGAAGATCTTCATTAAAGAGTATATTTACTCTGTTTTGAACCAGTGAAAGTCCCTCTGTGGGAATATCAAGAAAGCTTTGGATAGCTCTTTCAGGCTACCAGGAAGCATACAGATAAATTGCTAAGTCACTATTTAGTATGTGATGGTTTGATGGCCCAGAGATCATTTGAGTCCCTACAGGTAGACAGCTGTTAGCTATCCCCGAGCTCCTCTGGCTCCTAGAAATAAACCGAAGATGAAGCTCTTTGCAGCTGCAGTTGACAGAGCTGCCATCTGCTTGGCTCCCTGGAAGCTCTTAGCCAAGGACTTTGTGTCTAACTGCCTCACAGCAAAGCGGGCAGTTTTCTGTAGGGAGCTGGATTGAAGGTCACCTCTTTCCACCTCCAGAAGGCATTTCCAGAAAAAAGCACACTGCCGTCCTCACCCTTTGTAATCTACCTCAGCCACTGTTCTAAAACTGCTCTAAGGACAGGGAGTAGATGGGGGACTGGGAAAAAGAGAATTCAGGAGATCATGTCCCAGTGCTATTCTTGTTGGTACTCTGGTAAAGTGGCCGCTCACCCCTGCATAAAATCCTTGACGTCTACCCCTGATGTGTCTCTCCCTTTGGGCAAACCCCTCTCTCAGCAGCACTTCCCTTTCTAACCCTCAAACACAGTAGCACCATAGGACTGAGTCTTTCGCTTTCTGCTTTTCTTTTTCTGATTTTTCATTATTTGGGGTATCCCTTCACTTCTCTGCACTCCATCCGTATCCACAGGCAAACATATTTCAGTCCCCACATCTCCAACTTCCAACTGGATGTCTCCTACTAGACATCCTACCTTTCCAAAATCAGCATTTCTGAAGCAAAATCCATCATATTTCTACCCAGGTGATGGCCAACTCTGAACCTCTCTACCTGCTGACTCAAGATTTTGAGTTTTCACCATAGATAGATATCCTATGAGCCATTGAGCTAGTCACTTCCCATGGTTAATATTACAACGAGAAAATACAAACTTCACCACCTAAAATCTGGACATTGGCAATGGTCTTTTAGTTTTTCAACATACCTCTATTCTTTTGACCTCCAAAGCTATCCTATACAAGTCTTCTAGGAGAATATCTTCAACACAATTCTTCCTGCTTTATCTCTCCATTCAAAAACATCTAAGTGTTGCTCAAGTTCAAAAGGAATGCCTTTATACCAGCATTCAAGGCTTTTTACAACACCGCACCTACCTACCTGTGTAGCTTCATCTCCAGCCCATATCTAGACTTTGTGTAGATAATAGTCTGAACTACGGTGTTGAGCAGCTCCAGAAGGAACTGTCTGTATGAGCCGCTGTTTGAGTATTGCTTCATAGTGTTGTGCAATGTAGAGGACCTAGTCACTACATGCCATATACAAGCCTTTGCCTCGTCCATGTCTTTGTCTTCTCTGAGGCTCCCCTTTGTTTTACATCTTCCTTGTCTTCATTTTCCCCCTGTCTTCTCAACTTCTAGTGCGGTATCCTTTCCTCTAGGAAGACTTCTCCCATTTGCTCCAGTCCTTAGCCTAGAGTCATGGAGCTGTTTATTGCTTTAATCATCCTTTTAGCACTTGCCCTCCACCAGGCATTTGCATCAATTTGTTAATTCCTTGTGTGTGATTATTTCTGGGACTAGAATAAGACTTCCAAATAGCTGAAACTGCTTCTGAAATTATGTGTAGTTTCAATGTTCATTGACTAAGATGCTTGTGATAACAGTTTCTAGTGTTTTTTTTTTCACACAAAAATCACAGCTTCAACTTAAGAAATATTTGCTTGTAATGTCTGGGGAAGAAGATTTGAAAAAGAGAACAAGTAAGTGTATTTCCCATAACCATGTGTCACCTTTGTCTTTATTTTTAATATCAGCTTTGTATTCCAACAAATGGATTCACATCAATCATGATACAGGTACTAATATTGGCCAGCTGGTTTCCAGCTGGTACTTAACTTGTAGAAGTTACTGATTATGGCACATGCCCGTAAAGACCAGCTCCATGTTGAAAATCCTCCTCCCTTGGCATTGCCACTACATCCTCCTGATTTTCTTTCCCTCCCTCCCTCTTCATCTCCTTGATCGGGAAGTTTTGCTTTTCTCACATCTTACCCTTAGAACCTTCCTTTTCAGCCTCCTTCTTTTCTCACTGTACCTGCTCAAGGAGGATGGGTCCCAAGCCTTTCTCCAGCCATGATCCTTCTCCTAAGTGCCAGACATACATTTTCTACTGCCAGCTGAAAACCTCCCCTTGGATGTTCTTCAGGCATTTTAAACTCAACACCTACTTTTCCCTCCTTCCTCCTCATCTGTCTTGGTCAATGGAATTTCTATCTTCTCATGCTAAGAGCTCGGGGTCATCATTCACTTCTCTCTGTTTCTCACGCTCAATACCCGTCTCTGTCTCCTGTAGTTTTCCCCCTCTTAAATATTTTTTCTCCTTCCAAATCCTGCTGTTATGTCTTGGTTTAGGTCCTTTGTATTTATAGGATAATTAATACTAGCTCTTATAGCTGTCAAACTCAGAACTCTCCGTGGCTAAAATAACAAAGGCTTGTTGTTACAGACTCACCCAAACTGGATGCAGATTGAGTAATCTCCAGATCATTCCTCCATGCCCTCCTCCAAGTGGTAACTCAGGATCCATTCTGTCTTCACCTTGTGTCTCTGCTACATCAACGCAGACTTCTATGATCTCGGATGAAGAGAAGAGACAGAAGAGAAGATAGAACAGGACTTCGCTTCCTCAAGTAGAAAGTGGCACATGTTAGAAGTGGCAGACCATTGGTCAGAACATGATCTAATCTAACCTCAAGAAATTCTGGAACATATAGAGACATATGAAATATATGGTAAGTACAAAGTATCTACTAGTCTCTTTTCCTGTCTCACCAGGACTAATGCCAATACTACTGATTAGTTTTCTTAATTTCAATTTTCAGTTCTACATCACCTATATACTTTTACTAGATATTTTATTCATAATCTCTATTTTTTTATATAAAACATAAGATCAATATCAGCTGGGTGCTGTGGCTCATGCCTGTAATCCCAGCACTTTGGGAGGCCAAGGTGGGCGGATCATGAGGTCAGGAGATCGAGACCATCCTGGACAATGTCTCTACTAAAATACAAAAAATTAGCCAGGCATGTGGCAGGCACCTGTAGTCTCGGGAATCACTTGAACCGGGAGGTGGAGTTTGCAGTGAGTTAAAATTGCGCCACTGCACTCCAGCCTGGCAACAGAGCAAGACTCCGTCTCAAAAAAAAAAAAAAAAAAAAAATCAGTCTTGTCACTCTCCATCTCTCCATTCAGAATCTATCAATGCATCTCTACTGTTTAGGAAATGAAATGCATAGTCTTGCAAAATCAGGCTGCAATCTGCTCTTCCAACTATATCTCCATATCTACAAACCCTTAGCTAGAACCTCACTGGACAAAATATTCTGAATATTCTGTTTATTCTCTCATTTTCATGTCTTAGGGCATGTGTCACCTTCTTCCTGGAATATGTTGAAGATGTAATTTAAATGTGTTTTGACTTTGCTCTGAATTTTTATAATAATGTAAACATTGAATGTGGATCCATACAGGAAAAAAAAATGAGTAAACAAAATCAATTCTTTTAAAAAAAATTTTTTAAATTTTACTTTAAGTTCCAGGATACAAGTGCAGAATGTGTGGGCTTGTTACATATGTATACAGGTACCACTGTGGTTTGCTGCACCTATCAACCCATCACCTAGGATCAAACCCAATTCTTATAGTTCCCCTTATCTGAAAACAGACCTAGGGCTTGATGTATTTCTTTCCTCCTTAAATGAAGAATATAACCACACTTGGCTGTAATTTCTATTCTATGTGTAGGCTAATCCCTCAAAAGCCAGTGGTGAATGATGCTGTTTTTTTGAAGACAGGTTCCAGATCCCTAATGAGACTATTAGAGGAAAATTTGGAGATACTTAACAGCTGATGAATTTCATATAAGTATTGAAGTATTTCCTTCTGGTCCAATCCATGACCACGCCAGCCAGTTTTCTCTGCCAGAAATTACCCCTGGGATCAGGTTTATATCTAGATGCAAGGGAAGACAAGATCTTTGCTGCTGACAGCCTAAGCCACTAGAAGCTAAGATTATTCAAATACAGAATAAGGAAATTTCCCTTGGGAAGCCAGGCAGCTTTAGCAAGAGACCAAAGAATTAGTGGGAAGGCACTGTAGCCTAGTGGAAGAAGTCAGGGATTTGAAGACGCACAAATCCAAGGTCAGGCCTGCTAAGAGCCCTTGTGACCTCCAGAAGTTGTTTAACCCCCCTAAACTGGAGATTCCTCATCTACATCTTTTTCAGGAATGATTACATCTTCATCTTTTCCATGGTGATTACATGAAACAAAGAATATGTGGTAGGTTAATTTGGCGGGGTGTTAACTTGCATTTTTCCTCTGCGTCTTGTCCCCCACACACATGCACACACTCACACACAGTCCAATCTTCGGTTTTCCTTAAGTCAAGGACTTTTCATTGCATGAAGGAGAACTCTTTGTTTCTGTAGAAAGCTGCCTCCTGCCCATTTTCATCACCTAAATTCACAGATGAGCTATCACTGCAGGAGAGGAGAGGAGCTCACTGAAGACAGAGGTAGAGACTGAAGACAGAAAGGCTGGAGGCTGCACAATGAAAGAGAAATTCATAGACTTTTGTGAGGCAGTGGGCTGGGGAGGGGAAAGACCTCAGAGGATGCCCAAAGGAAGCCTGTACAAAACACAGAAGGGCTCATGGATTACCTGAATGTTTCTGGACCTCAAGCACATTGCTGAAAGCTCAGATCTGCAGAAATTGGAGGTCTCAGCAGCAACCTGTGTGACTTGATGACTAAAGGCTAGAGGTGCCTTTTACTACAGAGAATAACCACAGTAATGACTGACAATGAATTTCCCTTCCATGCAAAGAGGGTGAAGCCTGGGAATCTAATTTTAATTATTTAAAACAAAACAAAACAAAAAAAAAACCCTCTGAAACACAATACTTCTTGCTCCCCTGTACATTACATTATAAGGTTTATGTGCTGCCAGTGTGATATGGACTGAATTTGTCCCCACCAAATTCATATATTGAAGCCCTCAACTCCCATTGTGATGGTATTAGGAGGTGGGGCCTCCTTATAAAAAGAGGAAGGGGGCCAGGCACAGTCGCTCATGCCTATAATCCCAGCACTTTGGGAGGCAGAGGCGGGCAGATCATGAGGTCAAGAGATCGAGACCATCCTGGCCAGCATGGTGAAACCCGGTCTCTACTAAAAATACAAAAATTAGCTGGGCATGGTGATGGGCACCTGTAGTCCTAGCTACTCGGGAGACTGAGGCAGAAGAATTGCTTGAACCTGGGAGCCAGAGGTTGCAGTGAGCTGAGATCACGCGACTGCACTCCAGCCTGGCACAGAGCGAGACTCTGTCTCAAATTAAAAATAAATAAATAAAAGAGGAAGGGAGATATTTGCGAGACAGGAAGCCCTCATCAAAAACGAAATTTGCTGGTGCCTTGCTCTTAAACTTGCCAACCTCTAGTTCCATGAGAAATAATTGTCTGCTGTTTAAGCCACCCAGTCTATAGTATTTTGTTATAACAGCCTGAGCTGACCAAGACCCAGCGTAATCTCTTATACCAGGTAAGCCTTCAGTGGAGGTTAGTGACTTTCCTCCTGTCCAAAGCTCTTCTGCTGCTACGAGGAGGATGGGAATTGCTCAGGTGGGTCCGCCTGTGCTTTCACATTAGCCCAAACCTACCCTGTGGAAACGGAAGTTCTTTATTACAGACACAATCTATCAAAACCACAGTAAAAGCTTATGAGGCAAAATTCTAAAACAGCACAGCAACTCAAAACTCTCAGAAAGATAAAGTAAAAAAAAACACAAGTGGACTTGGCGTTCTTCTTTGGAGTAGAGACTGAAATGACGTTTTACCATCTTGGTATTTTGTCAAAGGTTTATCTTCCAGGTGGCTCTCTTGCAGGCCAGAACTGGGTAAGGTGGGCAGAATAACCCTCAGGTTGTCATCACCTGCACTCTCCCTTTTAGCTCTAGTTTAGAGGTCAACAAACCACAGCTCAAGGGTCAAATGCAGCCCAGCGACCTGTTTTGTAAATAAAGTGTATTGGAACCTAGCCACGCTCATTTGTTTACCTATTTTCTATACCAGCTTTTGTGCTATGAAAAAGCTGAAGAGTTGAATAGTTGCCACAGAGACAGCATGTCCTACACAACCAAAAATATTTACTACCTGGCCTTTCCTGAAAGAGTTTGCTGACTCCCATTCTATATTACAAATGCGGGGGTGACTGGTCTCAGAGATGGAGCAAGACGACCCCAGTAACTGTGCAGGACCATCACTGTTGACCATTTTTGAAGTAGGATATGTTTCAATGTGAGAGGACCCTGGAAACTTTCCTCTGCCCCTCTCAATTACACCCACCTCTTGACTCTCTATCTGCTTAAATTCATTCCCTTGGGATTATCATCATTTGCTCCCCCAATTCAACCAACATTATCTGAGCACACACCAAATAGTGCCAGGCCCTATTTGGTACAGTTGAGAGACAGAATTCTGTCCTTCAGGAGCTTATAATGGACTGTCAGGAGGTAAAGATCAAAAAGATAATGACGTAAGTGATGCTTAAGGGCATTGGAACACTGGCTGCAAAATCTTATCGTCTGGAAGTCTACCTTTGTATACTTCTAAAATTAGAATGGAGAGCAACCTTAGAGTAGAAAGCTCCTCACATAAGCCCATAATTTTCTGCTAGTATACATGATGCCAAGAAAAGACAATGGTTCTACTGCCGCTTTGTCTGGTGTTCTCTCTCACGTATTTCTTGCTGTGGCATAAATAACTCTGAAGATGTTTCCTTCACACTTGGAGTGTGTAGAGAAGACCTCAGGACTTACGAGAGTGACCAAAGGCCTCCTAGCTGGGACAAGCTTGTTTTACACTTCACCAGTTATCCTGGTATAGCTGTTTTTAATGGCATTCTCCTTCAGATTTCAGAGTTCTGGCTTGAACACTAAATCACATGGTACCTTTGCCTGTAACCCAAATCCTCAGCCTGGACATCTGTTTGATATGAGTAATATGAAGTTTTCTCCCTATCGGTGCAAAATTTCATTTAGGTTATTCTTCATCACTCACATCAGATGAAATACCTAGCAAGTCTTTTTTTTTTTTTTTTTTTTTTTTTTTTTTTGAGACAGTATCACTCTGTCGCCCAGGCTGGAGTGCAGTGGCACAATCTCGGCTCATTGCAACCTCCACCTCCCAGGTTCAAGCAATTCTCCTGCCTCAGCCTCCTGAGTAGCTGGGACTACAGGCACATGCTGCTCTGCTCCGCTAATTTTTTTTTTTTTTTTTGGTATTTTACTAGCAACAGGGTTTCGCCATGTTGCCCAGGCTGGTTGCAAACTCCTGAGCTCAGGCAATGAGCCTACCTCAACCTCCCAAAGTGCTGGGATTACAGGCCTGAGCCACCATGCCCGGCCAAGTCTTTCTTTTCAAAAGAAAGTCATATTTTACTCATTTCACTGATTGTACAGTTTAATGATGAAATAAACTCCAAAGTGCCAAGAAGAGTCCCTGGCTTGTAGTAGAGAACAGTTAAATTTGTAGTATATGAGACTATCGATTGTTGTTGATTGACAAAATAAAAACCCTAACAAACAGTCTTCGCATTAAGATATGCAGCTAATCTGCTGAAAGAAGAGTCTCCTTGGGGAAGCCTTGCCTGGCCTTTCAGTACTACTCAGCCCCCAGCACTCTTGCACACAAGTCATTTAGGGCTTGCCACATTTGACTGGCATACTTGTCTCTTGTCTGTCTCCACTGAAACATTTTGAGTTTCTAGTTAGCTATCATAATCCCAGGATTTAGTGTCTCACTCATAGTAGGTTCAGTAAGAATTTCTGCATCAAACATTTATTTTCTGTGGACAAATTCCTGAGATAATAACAATAATGTCTTAAAATGACAGAAAAAAAATTCCTATTACTGATATTTTGATTAGTGCTTTAACTTGTTTCTTCAGTGGGTGTTGTTCGCCCATAATACAGGCTTCCTAAAGATAACCTTGCCCCAGACCCTCACTGTCTGAGAGAAACAGATAAATTATTATTGTAATCACTCGGGAACCAAAAGTTTTAGAACCAGGAAAATAAACAGACCTTATATCCTCTTAGAAGGGAAAATAGTAGCAATCATCTGATCTCAGGTTATTAAGTAGACAAGACGGGCAAAGAGCTAGGTGTTGATACTTGCATTACAGTTACATGGCCTGCCCCTAATATCCACCACCCTGTTACTACACATTTTCTGAATAAGAGTCATTTAGGAGACAGGTTCTTGTCTAGGCATGAATCAAAGTCCTTTAGTAGCAGTAAGTGTGAGACATTTGGCTGTCTCCAGGGAAGAGGCATTATGGAATAAACTGGGATTCTGCAGACCTTCCTCTCCTGAAGAAGAAGCACTGTCAGAACAGATAATTTGTCAAGGGAATCCCATACAGAGTTGGCATATGTCCTACTGACAGGCATAGAGTACAGAGGAAAGATTCACTTCCAGGCTGTATTTTCTTAACCAGAAACAGCTGTCAATGGAAGAAACTGGTCCATCCAACCGTAATTGAAGGGTAGGTCGTCAAAGATGAAGAGGAGTTTGCTAGAAACTCAGAATGGGTGGAGAGAGAATGCAGAATGTCATCTGGACAGAGGTAATTTTCAGAAACCCATAAAGCAAAATTGGGGCAAGAAGGGAAGGAACACCATCAGAGGAATGATGAAAACTGTAAAATAAAACTGTGAGTTTAAGGGAAGCACTAAACCCAAAAAGAACCAATGGTGGACATTTCATTTTCCTCTACACTAACTGGGTTAGCCAAAAAGAAAAAAAAAGCGCAAAGTGAATGATTCTTCCCAGGCAGATAAAATGTTTGCTATATGACCATCACCCCCAGCCGCCAAACCCAGAGACATTTGTTGAATTAATGAACAAAAAGTGGATAATGTGCATGCTTTTCAAAAGCTACTTTAAAATTTTTGTAATATATATTAATTAGTGCTAAGTTCAACAGCAATTAAAAGAAAGTTAGAAATTTGTGTCTTTCGGTCACATAGAAGATGAGGAGACCTAAGGTTGATCTAGGAAGGGTCCAGGGCTGGTATGGTGATTCTGTTCCACAAAGTCTTCAGGGATCTAGGATTCTTCCAGCTCACCTGTCTGCCACCTTTAGTATACGGTTCTCTTCATCATTATTTAAGATTTCAACAAGAGCCACATTCCTAGCAACGGGATTAGAAAAATAAACACAAGGAGTCCAGCTCTAGGCAACAACCATAAGCATTTGCAAGGCTTGGCACCAACCCTAAGCATTTGCAAGGCTTTACCTGGGAGGCTTCATAGGGGAAAACTGCCCTCCTCACATCAGACTTGGTGCACAGCAAATACATTGCAGTTCTCTGGAAGGAGTTGCAGTCTGATTCAGCAGCTCCCCCACAACATTGCCTGGGCAAGCCATGCTCAGAATATGCTCAGAAGCTCATATGCTCATATTCCTAGCCCAGGTGCCTCAGAAGCTCATATGCTCAGAGGCTCATATGTTCATATTCCTGGCCCAGGTGCCTCCATTCAGAGGCCTCTTTATTGGGGTCCTCAGATGTTGTGCCAAGACCTCCTTTCGGTTGCTTTGGCTGAGGCACTTTTGCCCAAAATGACTCAGTATTTCTCAACTCCTAGTTCTATCCCCTTTCCTTCCCCTGGTCTCCTAGATTCATAAAACGCAGAAGCCATTTATTAGTGACTTTTTTCAGTGAGACAATTGTTCCTGTATGCACTGCCTGTCATCTGCCCTCTCCTGCTGCCATTCCACAGAGAAAAATGGAATGCTAGGGAATTGGAGCCCTTTGCTTGCACTTGCCTGCACTGCGGCAGTAAGTGAATGGAGCTTCGCCTATTACTTTCAGTATGACTTGACCATCTCGACCTGGCAGCTTGACAGTTATGTGCCTAATGTTTCTTCAGGTTTCCAAAAACTGCCTTGCAACTGTTTTTCTTAATTCCACTGGGCAGAACTTAGTCACGTAGCCATAGCCAGCCAGCTACTAGGGAGGCTGGAAAATGCATTGTACTACTATGGAAGAAGAGTATAAAATCCATTGAGAGGAAGCTAGCAGTCTTTGCCACATCTTTGTATGTTATCGACCCACCTGAGTTGGCAAAGCAATGCAAGGGGCATCCTAAGGAGATTAGACTTTAAGTCCCTGGTACCAACTGATTAAATCCTATGACTCTGAGTAGCTTTCTACATCAGTCTCACACAATCAAATGGAATGCTTAAGCTTCAGACTGCCCTCAAGGAAGTCTAAGGTGTTACATTCTAGTATATTATCTTTACTCATGCTACTTTTAAAGACAAGACACAAGATTTAAAGATTTGTCATTCAAGTCTTATTTATGCGGGTGAGGACCAGGAATGGAATTCACTATGGGGGAAGACCACCATTAGAGATTTTTTTTTTTCAGTTTTTGAGCTCTGTCAAGATTATTAAGCCATTTATTTGCCTGGTGTGTCACCTTAGAGGAATGGCTTTCACTTGCAAATTGTGATTGAATGCTTCCAGTTAAAAAGGAAGCAAAACAGATGATCAATCCTGAGTCTATCTGAAACAATACAGTACTCAACTCCAAGATTAATATAGTCCATGAACTTCAAAGGACACAGATGCAAAACTACGGAAAATGTAACCCTTAAAAAGAATAATTCATTGAGTAAGCAAAGATGGAAAGACAACATGAAAACTTTCTTATCCATAGAATATTATGAAATCATTTCTGGAAGGAGTTCTTAAATTTAAAATTTATTTGCAAACTTCAACTTCAAAATTTATTTGAAAAGATGTTAGTTCAAATGGCATAAAAGGCCACTGCACCATGAACACATGTGCCTTGAATTATATCCTCTGCTATTCTGCTATCCTTCAATCGAAGTTTTGGTAGGGCTTACTGCAGATGTTCATCTGTAATTTTCTCTTCTTTTATAATTAAAAAGGAAGACTGTGATTCTCAAGATCACATTTCATAAATGAGACGTCATGAAATGCATACGCAAAGCAAACTTCATCTTTATCCCAGTGATCTTTGATGATTTTAAATTTACCTCTTTTTAAAACCCAATTTAAAAATCTATAATTAATTTGTATTCTTTTGGTTTTGTTTTAAAGTCTTTTCATAGTATTGCAAAATATTCAACATTCATTAGGCACCAACAATTTTATGATGTTGGGGAAGTTATTTAACTGTCTTAATTTTTGTGTCTATAGCCCAAGGAGCTTGTACCAGATCAACAAGTCTCAGGGAGGAAGTATATCAGCACATGTACGGGAAACAAATATACTTTAAAGCTCTCTTTCTTAAGATTCTGGTATGCATCCTTCACCCTAGCCACGCTTTAATCCTGGTTAAGAATAAAAGCCTCTTATCATCAGAGGGGCCTGATGATAAGAGGCTTTTATTGCATGGGATGAGACCCCTCTGGTGATAAGAGGCTTTTATTTCATGGGATGAACAAGGCCCTTTGCAATCTGCTACAATCGGCTATGTGAATATTTCCATGCTATATGAAGGTGCCTCATTATGAGACTCTCACATTGTTTCTTTTATACTATTTACTTATTTATTGTTGATTTAATGCTTTATTATATGACAGGTTCTCTGCTAAACACTGTGGTTTGTAATGTGGTTTACAAAAAGGGTATAGTCCCTACTTATATCAGAGACTATTTTTGCCTACTTGATGTTCATTATCTTTCTTCTTTATCAACAAAACTCTAGTTCTGTTACAAACCAGGGCAAAAGCTTGCATTTTCCTGCTTTCTTGCAGCTGGCAGAGCTGGTCTTGTAACTTATTCAGGACAGTGAGACATAAGCAGAAGTCTGCTGATTTTGACTGCTATTTTAAACAAATTATTGTGTCTTCTTTCTTCTGTTCTCTTCCTCCTCCTTGGAATGCAGTAATAATGGCTAGAGCTGGAAACTCTTCAGGGATCCAGAAGGAAAAGGTCGAGAAGATTGCAGGCTCCTCAGACCTGGGATTCCCAAACAGCTGAACCAGTATCAATATACCCCTCTGGATTTGTCATTACTTGATAAAAATGAACTTCTCTTTGGTTTTAGCCACTGTTGGTTATGTTTCTTGTTACATGCAACCAAATTCAATCCCTAACTGATATACCATTTTAAGAGACTTCGGCATCCGGTGAGAGACATGTCTGTCTAAATGGGCAATTATTGTGCAACAAAGGATATGGGCAGGAAGATTAGGGTGATGTGGAAATACGTAAGGAGGAACCTATCCCAGAGTTGGAGATTCGGCAGAATTTTTTCCATATTGGAGTAGATGTTAGCCATGTGAAGAAAGGCAAGTCACACCCGGGCTGAAGGGATAGCATGAACAATGTATAGATGCAAAAGAGACTGTGGCTTGTTCGGGAAATTAAAGGCAGCTATGACTAAGGTGTAGAGTTTAAGATGAGGAATAAGGCTGGGGAGGGGAGAGGGGTCTGAGGATAAGAGGCTTTTAAACTACGTCAACAAATAGGAAAGGAGATCACCTTCCAGCATGACAGTGTAAGGGGCTCCACTGGCCCCAGTGAGGCTGCTGAAAATTATTTTTAAAGACCAACCATTTAAAGCATCTGGAAATGGCCTAAAGGGAAAATAGCAAATCAAAAAACATCTCTCTTTAAAAATCTATTAAAACTTGGTAAGAAAAGCAAGAATCTGTGGTATTTGAACCAAGACTTGTCTCTCTTCAATACCCCTATCTCAACTCAGTGAGGTAGAGATGCCATCACAGACTGCTACAGTCAAGAACACAGGCTCCCTCTACTCCAAGCTCCCAGTCAGAGGACTTTTCTCCAAAAAGGAGCAAAACTTCAGCATTTGTAATCCTGCCCCGAACTACCTATTGCTGAGGCTAAGTTCTGGGTCAGTGCAATTGAGAGGTGGCAGTTCCTTTGTTCAGATCAACTTCCACTCATGTAATGGAGGTTCTATCTTAAACATGGCACACTGAGAGTACCAGTATTCCAATCAGCCTTGCCCCAGCTCATGGGGTGATGGTCCTATGACAGAAAAAGCAAGCTGAGAGGCTGTTGCCACCTCCCACCAAGTGCCTAGATCCTAGAGTGGGGTTGTAGCTCAGAGAAAAGCTTGCCATTGTTCCATCCCCCAGTTCCAGTTCCTTGGCTCAAAGATTTCCCTGAGGATAGAACAGGCAACAAAACATATAGGTCTTAATCTCTTCCAAAAGAACAGTTTTATTTGCAAAACAGTATGAAGAAGTTCAAACTTAAGGATGTTCTCCAGAGCAAGAACAGTAGAGGTTTTGTTGAAAAGCAATTGAGAGGAAATTTGTAGATTTAATGAAGATAACTCAGACAGTAGGCCAGGTAGTTTGCAGGAGATAACTGGGAGATAAGACAGCTGGGAGGATCTTTGGGGGTCACAACAAATAGCCAACATGGACCTCAGAAACTATTCCTTCAAAGGAGCAAGATTTTGATTGGATATGTTTACACAGCAATACATACCACAGAATATTGTTGAAGTCCCTAGAGCAATCAGAGGTCAACTAGTTGAGTTAAACAGCTGGGTGTGATCAGGGAAAGAGAGAAAGAGGACCCTCCCAAAATTGTGAGTTATCTAAAAAGCTGAGTCTACCTGAGGAAGGATATCACGTGCTGAACACTGTGTGGGAAAAATAGACTTCACTAAAATAATCCAGCTAGTCACTAAAACATAAAAAATAAAACAATAACAAGTCTCACAGGGAGCTGGGAATCAAATCTAAGCATTGGTACAATGCATTATTTAATATATTCAGTTTCCAACAGCAACTACAAAAAAACGACAAGGCATTCAAAGAAATAGAAAAAGAAACACATCAGAAAAAAAATACACCAAAGAACGAAGTAGTCACAAAAAATGCCTGTGAGAGGCAAAGAATGTCATAATCAACAGAAAAATACATCAAGATACTCATTTTAAATATGTTCATAGAATGAAAGGAAAGCATGATTAAAGAAGCAAAAGAAAGATATGATGACGATGTCACATCATACAGCATTATAGAGCATATTATTAGATATATAGAAATTATAAAAACCATGTGGGAATTATTGAGTTGAAAATTTCCGAAGTAAGAATAAATACCCTATAGAGGCTCAACAGTAGATTTGAACTAGGAGAAGAAAGAATTATAGAGCTGAAAGATAAACTGACAGAGTAAGCAAGCCAAAGAACAAAGAGAAAAAGTGAATGAAGAAAAGTGAACAGAGCTTCAGACAAATGCAGAACATCATTATGGACACCAGCACACTGGCGTATCACATAGAAAAGAGGAAGCAAAAGCGGTAAGAAAAACATTCAAAGAAATAATATCAGAAAATGTATCAAATTCATTGAAAAACAATAACCTACACATTGAGAAAGTTCAAGGAAGGCTAAGTAGCCTAAAATTGAGGACATATCTCCATTAGATTTTATAGATTTTTTTTTGTAGATTTTATAAACCAGATTTATTAGTCAAGTTGGCCTCTCCTTTTCAAATGTTTCTATTTTAGGTTTGAACAGACTGGAACATATTTAATGTTTAAATTTTAAAAATGCATTTCTCCAATTCTTCATCAGTAAGTTTCTTCAGTTTTCGACCACTTATTTGTAAATCCTGGCTTTATTGTTTTTATCGAGACTTATGCTTATTTGAAGAAGATATTTATTTAAAGTTTTCAAATATATTAGACAAAAGTAACGGAATTTTCTTTTTAATATGGGTTGCTTTATTTACTTTCTCATTTCTACTTTACTGATAAATAGTTTATTCACAAGCAGTTTGTTTTTCCATTAGTGTTTAGAAAGAATGAATTCCTAGATATATTCATTAATTTTATTGTTCTGATGTCTTTTATTTATTTGTTCTGGCCTTTATCCTTTATTAAGTCATTCTTTCTATTTAGCTTTGGGGTTTTTTTCTATTTTTTTCTTCGGATTCTGAATAGATACTTAATTCCTTTATTTTTCTCGTTATTTTTCTTTTGAAAATAAACATACCCAAAGATTTTTGCTCTGGTAATTTCTGCTAAGTTTTTAATCTGTAAGTTTTAAACTGAAATTATTTTAAAAACATACTGAGTTTTTGTGTTCTCTCTATCCTTATTTGATACTGTTGGTCTTTAGGATACATTTGTTTGTTTTAACATAAGTGAGGATTTAAAAATGTTTTCATTATATGCATTATGTATTACATATATTATGTATCTAAATTACGTAATCCATCGCAGGACAAAATGTATGTTTTAAAAAAATTTACTCAGATTTTATCTGAGTAACATAAGGTAGTGTTAAACAGGACATACATACTAAGTTTAATTGGTAAGAAGATGCAGTTAACTCCTGAAACTGCCTTTAGTAACTTTGCCTTTAGTAACAAAGAGTCAAAGACTATAAAGCAAAATCTGTGAGATATACAAGGAAGAATTTATAGAAACCCAAATGTTGACAAAGATTTTTAGTGATCCTCTCTCTAGCTTTTGGGATATTGTCATCTAAAATAAATGAGGATACAAATAACTGATATAGGCCGGGCATGGTGGCTCACAGCTGTAATCCCAACACTTCATGAGACTGAGGCAGGTGGATCACCTGAAGTCAGGAGTTGGAGACCAGCCTGGTCAACATGGTAAAACCCCGCCTCTAGTAAAAATACAAAAATTAGCCAGGTGTGGTGGAGTGTGCCTGTAATACTCACTACTCAGGAGGCTGAGGCAGAAGAATCTCTTGAACCCAGGAGGCGGAGGTTGCAGTGAGGCGTGATCGCCACACTGTACTCCAGCCTGGGTGACCAAGCAAAACTCTGTCTCAAAAAAAAAAAAAGTTGATATAATTAGCAAGGTTGAATTAGACAAACAGATCTTTGAACACTAAAAATAGGCAAAACAGTGACTAATTTTAAAACTTGTCCTATCTATTCACAGGTAGAATCTTGCTAAATTATATTAGAATAAACTATCACATTTTATTTTTAAATCCTGTTGGAATATATTGGCAATTTAATAAGTGTATAGATTATTTTAGGAAAGTTTGATATCCCTACATTCAAAACTATTCAGAAGCATGGACGACGTTTTAATTTTTAAAGACTATTATATATGACCTTATAAGTTTTAAGTTTTAAACATTTTTGCATTTACTATTAGTATTTTATAGTTTTCATTGTTTTTCATAAGGCATTGATTTTTTTTACCCTTTCCTTTTGGCTCTTACTGTTAATGATGAATTTCTTTTTTTTTTTTTTTTTTGAGACGGAGTCTCATTCTCTCCCCAGGCTGGAGTGCAGTAGCACGATCTCAGCTCACTGCAACCTCCAACTTCCTGGTTCAAGCGATTCTCCTGCCTCAGCCTCCCGAGTAGCTGGGAGTACAGGCATGTGCCACCATGTCCAGCTGATTTTTGTATTTTTTTAGTAGAGACAGGGTTTCACCACGTTGACCAGGATGGTCTCGATCTCTTGACCTCGTGATCTGCCCGCCTCAGCCTCCCAAAGTATGATGAATTTCTTATATGGATGAAAAAATAATTAAATAACCAAAATAAAGTTATCCTCAAAAAGAGGATAACAGATGTTCAGATATTCCTATTTAAAGCTATTAGTTCAGAAAAAGAAGATTAATGATGCTGCTTTTCAGTGAAAAGATATTGTTGCTTCAAAAGACAAAGGAAGAGGTTGTAAATACCATACTTTAAAAAAAGGGATCTATAAGACTTTATATTCTAAGTCAGCATTTCACAAATTTTTTATTTTTAAGTAAACTATTAAATCATTACGTAAAATCTATGAACACGGCCTCTAGGTATTTTAGTAATTCTCTACGCCATTGGGTCAAACATAGATGCTATAGTGAGGTGTTGCATTTTTTTTTCACATTTGATGTATAGTATTTCTGTAAATATGCTTTATCTCTATGTATATAAAATACATCAATTATATGTTACAAAATTTCTGTTTGCCCTATGTCATTTTGTTGGTAGCTCTTTTAATAAAAGTTAGTTATTTATTGCAGTAAAATGTATCAGTCTTTATATTTTATGGTTTAAAAATTAGTCTCTTCCTGAAGAAAATGTTCTCTATATGATAAAGGCTTTTAAGAAATTCTATGGTTTTTCTTAAAAGTTTTAATACTAACTTTTACATGCCAGTGTTTAATGAACCTGAACTTGGCTTTTGTTGTACGATGTCAGACAAATATCCATTTTATTTTACCTACCATGATGCTTATTTCTTCACAAAACAGCACAATCATGTCTCAGCTTCATTTATAGATTAGCTCATTCTTCTCCTGCTATACTTGTGTGACTATGCTTTAAAGTTTCTATTTTTTTAATTAGTCCATTTATTTTTCTTTGCACAATTTCACCTTCTTACTACACGTGAAAAAATAACTCTTGCTACTTCAGAAGACAAGTCTTCACAGACAATCCTTCTTTCTAGAAATGGCATAGTTATTCTTGCCCTTTACTTTTCTACATAAATTTCAGAATCAAACTGACAGATTTAAAACAATGAAAATAAAAATTAAGATCGTATAAGTAATTTAACATTGCCATTGTATTGAATTCATGGGACAGTTTTGACAGAGGATGGCCCTCTTCATGACACTGTGTCTACCATCACAAACATGGTGCATCTCCCTATTTCTTGGGCTCCTCTTTTGTATATGCCATGAATTCAAATTTTTGTGTTGTATCAGAGTAGAATTTTAACACATGGATAGATTTGTGCAACCATCACAGTCAAAATACAGAACAGTTTCATAATCCCCCCCCAATCCTTCTTTTGCTATCCCTTTGTAGGCACAGTCTGCTACCACCCATCTCAAAGCAACTACTGATGTGTTCTCTATCACTATAGTTTTATTCTCTTGAGAAAATCAGACAAATGGAATGATGCAATATGTAATATTTGAGGCTAGCTTCTTGCACTCAGCATAATGCATTTGAGACTTATCCACATTATTGTCTGTATGAATAATTCTTTTTATTGTTACAAATAGTATTTCATGGTATAGGTATACTATAACTTTTCTTTGATTAAATAACATTTGGGTTTTTGGTTTTGCAGTTTTTGGTCATTGTAAATGGAGTTGCTATAAACAATCATATATAGGTTTTTATGTGAACCTAAGCATTCATTCCTCTAGGTTAAATACTCGAAAGTGTAACTGCTGCATCATGTGGTAAATGTATGTTTAACTTTGTAAGAAAATGCTAAACTTTTTTCCAGAGTGCCTATATCATTAGCATGCCCACCAACAATTGAGAGTTCCAGTTGCCTCACATACTAATCAGCCATTGGTATTGTCAGGTGTTTTTATATTAGACATTCTAATAGATGTGTAGTGGTATTTCACAGTGGCTTTAATTTGAATGTCCCTAATGGCCCATGTGCTTAGTAGTATTCTTATATTCCCAAGTACTTTGCTCAGTTTTTAATTGGGGTTACTTTCTTACTCTTAAGCTTTGAGAGTTCTTTATAGCAATTATTAAAATTGAGTAGTATAGTTTTGTTTTACACTTAGATCTATGATTCATTCTGAGTTGATTTTTGTATAAGATATGAGGGGTTGAATTTTTCTAATTTCTTCAGTGGGACATTTAGTACAGCAATTTTTACATGTTAAAAACTCTTTCTCTTGAAATGGTGAAGTCCTCCCCTTGATTGTGGGCTGGATTTATTTAATTGCTTCTAATAAACAATTATGGCAGATTAGGGCAAAGTGATGGTGTGTAACTTCTGAGACTAGTTCATAGAGCCACTGTGTTCTTTATCTGGCTCTATCTTATGGCCCTATGAAGCAGCTAGGGTGAGCAGCCAGGGTGCCAACTGTTCTGGTTATTGTTACTGTTTTATAAAGTAAATGTTAGTTTTCATTTGGTTCAATATATTTTATATTTTTGCATCAAATATATTGCAGCTATGTTATTAGGTCCATATACATTTATAATTATTTTATCATTTTATAGACGGACTTTATATCTTTATGAATATCCCTTTTTATTTCTAGTGATGCTTCTTATCTTAAAGTCTACTTTGATGTTAGTAGCTTAAGTAGGTATTCAGTGTATGCATGGTAAGTCCCTTTATATCCTTTTACTTTCACTCTTTAGATATTCCACATAGGCAGCATATAGTTTGGTTTCTCTTTTTTATCTACCTGGTGTTTGAATCAATATATTTAACCTATTTATATTTCTTAAATTACTGATATATTTGGATTTATCTATCATTATACTGCTTAATTTTTAATAATTTCCCTGCAGTATGTGACATTTGTCCTCTCTTACTGCCTTATTTTGTATTAGTCAAGTAAGTTTTAAAATAACCCAATTCTGCCTCCTACTAGCTTATTAGTTGTACATTCTTTTACTTTTCATTTGATAGCTAACTGAGACCTTACAATATGCATCTTTGACTTGCTAGAATTTGATTTTAATGAATACTTCTACCATTTTCAGTAAAATGCAAAGATGTTAAACCATATATTTTCTTTCCACTCTTTTTCACTATTATTGTATGTTTTAGTTTCATATATACTTAAATCCCAACATGATATAATTGTTATTGTTGGGTATAATCAATACTAATTTGATTTTTGTACATATTTATTCTTTTCTTTGCTCTTCATTTCACTTTCTTTTCTTCCATCTGGGATCACTTTTTTACTGCCTGAGCAACTCTCTTTGTGTTTGTTTTTTCTTTTTTAGCATATGTCTGCTGATGATAATTTTTTGCCTGAAATGTGTTTATTTGCTTTCATTTCAAAGAATGTTTTTGCTGCTATAAAATTCTAGGTCATTTGAAGAACAGAACATTTTACTCAGTATAGAATTCAAACTTGGCGGCTATTTTCTGGGAGCACCTTGAAGATGCCATTCCACTGTCTTTTGGCTTCGACCATTTTATTAAGGGACCAGTTTCATTTTTATGGCCTTAAAGTTACTTAAAGTATTTTATTACTGAGGGCAATAAGTCTTTTTTCCCATCTGGCTGCTTTTGAGATTTTTTTTTTTCTTTTTCTTTGATTTCAATTAATTTTACAATGATATGCCATAATATGCTTTGTTCCTATTTTTGTTTTCATTTTTATTACATTTTGGACTTTATAATACTATTTTATTCTGCAGTTTGATGTATTTCATCAATTTTGGAAAATTCTTCGTCACTATCACTTCAACATGGTAACATTCTTTTACTCTGCTTACAGGACTTCGAATGCATCTAAGAGAAACAGTTCCACCATGTTTCACATGTCTCCTGTGATAGCTTTGGCTTTTTTTGTTTGACTGTTTCTGTTTAGCTTGCTTTCCCTATCTACTTGTTTCTCTGTTCTTCAGTCTATGTATTTTCTACTGTCTTCGATTTCCCTAGTCTTCTATTTAGTTACATTGTCTACCAAGTTCTTGCTTGTAATAATTCTATTTTTCTTTTCTAGCATTTCTATTTTAATTGTTCATTAGAATTAATTGTCTACTAAATTTTTCATCAATTTCTTGAACATATAATAATCATTACATTAAAGTTTTTATTAATTTCTGCGTGTCAGTTGACCTTAGATTTTATTCTCTTACTGACTTAGTTTCGCAGTTTTTGGTCAATTACTTTGTCTCATGAAATGCATGGTCACTTTTTTTATGGAAAGTCAAACATTGTGATAAAAAATTAAAGACATAAATTGAAAGTCTTGAAAACATAAATCCCCCCGAGAGGATATGTTTTTATTATTGCAGGTGTCAGGATAAAAACAGATCACCTCATGTGGTCTGGCATTGAGCTCATTTGAAATGCACTGTACTCATTGTGATGGATAATCTTATACTAGTTAGTCTTTGCTCCTAAAATTCACTCCTTTAACTTTTTTCTTTTTTGCAATTGTATTAGCTTATCAACTATGGTTAATGTTGGTGTATTTTTTTGATAATTTGTTTTTCTTTTTTTATTGTACTTCAAGTTTCAAAGACTTGGATTTTTGCTGGGGTTTTCATCTTTTTGGTTAGTCCCCTAAAATGATTGAAAGCTCTGCTCAATTTCTCAGCCTCATAGCCACTGTTTTCTCCATGACTTTTTGGGGTTTCTTAGCCTTCATAGATGTTTGAATTTCATTTCCTATCCAGTGAGTATATGCTTATAATTAAGAGTTCTCAGGAGAGACTTTTGTACTTGTTTTCCTATTCCATCTAGAGCTAAGGCTGAAAAATGTATATCCCTGCTATCAACTTTTTTTTTTTTCTGTCAGTCACTGGGAGCCTCCTACCCTTCTGATGTTTGACCTTCATGCAGAAGTCTCTAGCTATCTATCTTCTGTTCGACTCCAGCCTAATGCTTTGTTTCCTGTTCCCAATGTTCACAGACCAATACTATATAGGCTTTAGACCACTTGGCTAGGCAGACATCCCAGGGCCCACACCAGCCATCCCCAGAGTTTGTTTACCTTTCTAGCTTGATGATCACTATTCTCTGAAGGACTCTCAATTATTTTTTATCATTTCAACAATTTATTTGAATTATTTTTAACATTTAATCCAGAATTTTTTGTATATTATACCATGAGGTATAGTTCTGAAGATCTAGTCTGCCATGTTGCCTCATGTAAATGTCTAATCATGATATTACTCAGGCACGTTAAAAACTCATCCCACATTTTCCCACTTCCAGGCAATAATCCTATTAATTCTTCTTGATTTAAGAGGTATTGTCATATGATAATTAAGAGCTTGGCCTTTGGAGTTAGACGTTCCAAATCCAAGTATTTGTTGTCACTCTTGAACTTGGGCCATTAACTATCTTTCAAGGCTTCACTTTCTGCATCTATAAAACGGCGCTATTAATGGTACCCCTCTTACAGAGTTAAATGAGATCATGTTGAAAAAATATTGATAAGATCTTGAACACATTGTGTAAGTACTCTGGAATAAAGCATAATCAGGAATACATTAATGTTATTTACAATTTTAATTGTGTAGAATGCCCTTTTTTGGATATTTATTTATTAAATTCCTGTCCTGCACTTGAAGAGCACCACATTTTCTACTTTTTAAAAAAGTTCATTTTGATCTCTTTAGTCAGTAGGAAATTATTTTACCTTATACTCCCTTAGCACATCCATTACGGTCAATTTCTTAGCATTTTCCCCCAGATCTGTCTGTCTCTGAGTTATGTAAGTATTTATAGGTGTCCTCTACCCATCTGTGAGCTTCTGTGGTACAAAGATTCCCACAGGGTAGCTGAACACTTTTCTCATAGTAGATTCTCAGTGATATACGTTGGATTTCCCTAAACTGCTTTATACCCTGTACTCTACTAGAATGGTTCTTCAGTGAGGTAGGTGGCATATATAAGGTTGAGAATGAAGATAGAAGAAAAAAACATGGTAACGTTTTGTCCAAAAATCTAGTTCACATATATTGTTTCAACTAGTCTTTGTCACTAATCCTGAGTGAGGCTTTTATGAAGTTTATCTTAGTTTTCATTTCCTTGATAAGAAGATATCTGTAAGTTAAGTTTTTTTCAAAATGTGCTCAAGTGTCGATTTTCTGATATCATTACCTAAAGTATGATTATAAAATGACAAGAGAGGTAGAAGTGGCTTGACACAGAAAATGTTAGGGTAGCAGATACTAGGTTTTATCCCAGAGGAAAGTGAATTTCAAGGATAGCAATAAAAGGGTGAATGTGCAGTGAGTAGGACAAGAGACTGAGAAATTCATGGTTGGATTAGTTAGAGTTCTCCAGAGAAATGTAACAAATAGATATAAATGTAAGATATTTATAAATATATAAAATATATAAATATAGGATAAAAATATGTAAATATAGGATACAGATATAAATATAGATCTAGATATATAGAGATAATGACTTATTTTAAAGAAGTTAACTCATGCAGTTATGGGGCTGCCAAGTCCAAAATCTGCAGGGTAGGCCAGCAGGCTGGAGACCCAGGGAAGAGTTGAGGGAGCAGTCTCAAGACCAAAGGCACTCTGGAAGCAGAATCATTTTTCCCGCATGGGACCTCTTAAGGCCTTCAACTTCTTGGATGACATCCATTCACATTATGGAAGATAATGTGTTTCACTCAAAGCCTGCTATTTAAATCTTAATTACATCTAAAAAATAATTAACAGCAAAGCCTAGATGAGTATTCAACCAATAACCGGGTTTCACGAGCTGGCTAAGCTGACACATAAAATTAACCATTACAGTGTCAAAGAGGAGACTTACCCACTCATGAACTCAATCTCTTACATTGTTTTTCCCTTTTTTCATCTGATTATGTCCTTTCTCGAATTGCACTTTTCCTAAATGCAGTTCTACTAACTGGACCCGAAAAGTTCTTTCCAAACTCTCAAAGAGCGCCTACCTTAGCCTTTTCCAAGGAGATTTTGAATCAAAACTCAAAGCCTCCCTTTTGCCTTTCTTCAACTTATTTTTTCTTTTGATTTTGGGAAAAGATAATTTTACAGATTATCTTGGAAAATCAAATACTTTTTAAGCAATTTAAATAAAGAACAGAATGAAGCAGGTAGAGTAGAAAAGAGAGATGAAAGTGATAACTCTGAGGACACTTGAACAGTGAAAGAAGATTTATAGACTTAAGAACGTCAACAAAATCTTTCCTGCGCCACATTAATTTGGAAATGCTTCAGAAGCTTGTGGTACCTAGTGAGCACTGGCCACAAAGAAGTCCACAGGTCTTTAGCACTGTATCTTTACCTTTGATAGTTTGGTAAAAGGCACAGTGCTAGGGTTTCTGAACTGAGAATGCGGCATATCTGAGAGAATCACTTACTGTTACAACATAAGTAGAGAATATTTACCATTTAATCAATCTCTTTTCCTCTATAATTGAACAGTGAGATTTTAGTCAGTTCTTCTGAGAACTTAGCACCCTATGAATTCAACATCTCCATTTTTGCAGTCTCATTAAGAGCCACAACAAAACAACAAATTTTTCAAAGTTCCCTGAAACTTACAGTTTTCTCTTCTTTCCCACTAAGGCTTTTTACATTCCGTCAACAAGGAGTATGAGATCATGTAGTTTGCTATTACCAAGATATGGACATACTACCCAAAAAAATTAAGTTTGTCCCGTAAAAAGTGAATTAAGACAAATCTAAGATAGGAATTGTTTCTCAAAATAATCTTTAGCATAGCATCAGAAACTAAGGTAATCTGATCTACATTTTCTTTTACTGTTTGAATGAGTTGTAACACATTCTCTACCAAGTTATTGTTTAATTTGTTTGAATATCTCCATGGATGGTGAACCCACTCTATAGATGGCCCATCTGAATTTTAGACAACCTTATTACTTCTCCTTTAATTGATGAGGCTCTATCTTCCCGTGGCTTCTACCCACTGATCCTAGTTCTACTCTTTAGACCCAATTACAGTAAGTCTAACACCTTTGACTCATCAGTTCTTAAAATATTTGAAGAGAACTAGCAGTCCCCTCCTAGTTGTGTCTTCTTCAGTATAAACATCACCAATATATTCAATATATTCAACTATGTATTATTTCTAAGTGTCATGCATGTTTGCTTTATTAATTTGTTTCCTATAACGAATCCAAAACTAGTCAATTGCTTTACATGATCTGACCAGCAGACAGTGGTAGAAACAACTTTTCTGAAATGGTTAGCACTTCTATTATCCCATTATCATATCGTATCTCTTTAACTTTTTGGTTTATTAAAACTCAACCACCGTTTTATCACAGGCTGCTACACTACATCACTTCCAACTCATTTGGGCAGTTGGGTTTTGGACCCAAGTGTAGGATCTTATGTTAATCCCTGTTAACTTCTATCTTTTTAGAGATTCATCCCATTGCTACAGACTGACAAGATTTTTTTTGTTATTTCAATTCTGGTTCTGACATACAATGTGTTCATTCTCTTGCCAGGCTTCATGCCATCTACATATTTGATAAGCATGCCTTCTGTAGCTTCATACAATTCAATCTATAGGATTATACAGTCATAATTACATCTTTTGAGAACTTTCCAACCTTCTAAAGTTATATTTCCTTTCAAAACTTCATGTTATGGAGTAATGCAAACTTTTCACTCAACTTTTACAAGTTCTACTTTCTAAACTTTGGAGTATATTCTTCCCTTCTCTGGATACCATACATTCTCAGATGAGAGTCTTTTACATTCTCAAATGTCATTCATTTTATGAGTCTCAAAATCTTTTCGGTAATTATTACCTTGGCATAGATTCGTTTCTTTTGTTGGTAAGAATTTGTTCATATTATACTTATTACCCATTGCTGCTATAACAAATTACCATAAACATATTGGTTTAAAGTAGCATAAACTTATTGTTTAACGTATCTAGAAGTTTGAAGTCAAAATGGGTCTCACGGGGTTAAAATCAAGGTGTTGGGTAGGGCTGCATCCCTTCTGAAGGCTCGAGGGGGAGAAATCTGTTTCCCCTGTCTTTTCCAAATTC
This sequence comes from Ateles fusciceps, assembly GCA_036589455.1. Lineage (NCBI taxonomy): Eukaryota > Metazoa > Chordata > Mammalia > Primates > Atelidae > Ateles > Ateles fusciceps. The sequence continues at coordinate 8,266,458 of JAZHEH010003329.1, read as the reverse complement.
TAGAGTGGCCTGCGTTACTTGTCTTGTGGTCCTCTTCTCCCTCTTTAAAGTCAGCAGCGTAGCATCTTCAAACCTCTTTCTGACTCTGACCTCCTCTTCTGCCTCTCTCTTCCATTGTAATGAAAACTTGTGATTACATTAGACCTATCTGGATAATCTAGCGAAATCTCCCTATTTGAAGGTAAGTTTATTAACAACCTCAATTCCATCTGTTTTCTTAATTCCCCTTATTCATGTAACAGAACCCTTTTACAGGTTCTAGAAATTAGGGTGGGAATATTTTGGTTATCATTATTCTGCCTACTGCAAAAATGCAAGCCAGAACTTTTTAAATAGTTTGTTTTGCACCAAATCATTATGCAAATAGTCAAAATCACTAGCAATGACTTTACTTTGTTTTAGGATTACATTTTTCTAACTGGGCTCAATGGCCTGAAGTGCATTCTTAAGAATAATACCACTTGTTTTTCTTCTCTCCTTTCTATGAACTTCTAAGTGAAGGTTTAGGATATTTCTGAAGATACACATTTTCTTGAGTAGTATATCATTTACCCTAGAGAAACATTCTTTTACCATTCCCCAGCCCATGCTGGTCTTATCACACTTTTACCAATTCATAAGAGATTGTTAGACCTTATTATGTGGATAAAATTAGTATGATATTTAAAATAAAATGTCATACACATGAAAGGGACATTATAGCCAAATATAAGACATTGGTCCAATGGCATGCTCCTGGGAGCTTGTGAAGATGAGAGGGTAATTTTTTTTAAAAAATGAGAGGTAGGAAATCTGAGTCTTGCTTGCTACTGAGACAAAACTAGTTTGGATTTGGTATGATTATCTGAAAGATGAGACTATTAAGTAAAATTGAGTATATGAACCTCAGTAGAATGGTGGGAAAATTATTCTATATTATGACTATGTCTGGGTATATATATAGATAGATATAGATACACATACACTATATATATAGGTTTTTTTTTTGTTTGTTTGTTTGTTTGTTTCTGTAGGGATCTTACCTTACTTCACCTTAAAAACCACCAGGACAGATAAGCCTGCCTTTGGAGAACATAAAGTTTACCAAAAGTAACACAATACTTAAAAGGTTTGAGGCACCCACATGCGGTACGTGACAGAATTGTAATCTCGGATTATTTGTGAGCTTTAAGTTACATTTTTATTTTTAAAAAATTTCCCAAAGCCTTTTATTTTACTGTTAATGTAATTTTCTTTGTTTATTGTCTTATTTGGATTTTGTCTATTTTACCTTACATTTATTGGCTTACTGTCCATCCAGACATTTAGAAACTGAAATACCCTACCTCCTTCAGCAGTGTATGGTAAGCTGAAAGAATGCTTACACGGATCCCAAACACAGAGTTCTGTTCCGAACTTAGCCATTGACTAATTCTGTGAGTTTGGATAACTCATTGTATCCTCAGCCTCAGTTTGCTTCTTTGTAAAATGAGAGGATTTGACTATTCAGTGTGAGTTGTTTACAAATGGTGTTTTGGGAGCCTTGGGTCCATGGGATGCCTCCAGAACTGCCAGGGTGTAGCAGATTGGTTGAGGGACAGAGATGGAGAAAATGGGGTTCCTCACAGCTCATTATGTGGTATAGAGAGCAGAGGTCTGATTACTTACAAAAATTAGAAACTTAGACCATTTGTGTTTATAAGGGATCTCTAAGCATCATATTAGATTTTACCAGAATTATCCATTTAAAAAACCAGAAAGGACAAGGCATGGTGGCTCATGCCTGTAATCCTAGCACTTTGGGAGGCTGAGTGGGCGGATCATCTGAGGTGAGGAGCTTGAGACCAGTTTGGCCAACATGGCGAAATCCTGTCTCTATGAAAAGGGGAGGGGGACAGTGGGGGGTTGGGGAGTTGGGGGAGAGATAGCATGGGGAGAAATGCCAGATATAGGTGATGGGGAGGAAGGCAGCAAATCACACTGCCATGTGTGTACCTATGCAACAATCTTGCATGTTCTTCACATGTACCCCAAAACCTAAAATGCAATAAAAATATATATTTTTTAAAAAAAAAATTAGCCGGGCATGGTGGTGCTTGCCTATAATCTCAGCTATTCAGGAGGCTGAGGCAAGAGAATAGCTTGAACTCAGGAAGCATAGATTGCAGTGAGCCGAGATCACGTCACTGCACTCCAGCCTGGTCAACAAAGTGAGATTCTGTCTCAAAAATAAATAAATAAATAAATAAACAACCAAAAAATAGGCAATATAAAAATTATCATTCTCCCTGATTCCTAAACTATTTATCTTTGTCATGGTAGGATAATCAACATTTCTACTGTCTGTAAATGGTTGCAGATGGAGAAAAGAATAAATCCAAAATCTTCAAACTATTTAGCAAATGCTGAGTAATTAAGAATTAGCCATATATTTCTTCGGAGAAATCGTAAGGAACCTTGTGATATTAAAGAGTAAGAAAGCACTAAATTTTAAGAAACCTTGTGGTATTAGAGAGTAAGAAAGTGCTAAAGAGGATGGGGCTTGTCAAAAGGGCAAAGGAGCCAACCTAAAAGTGCTCTGATGGGCAGAGTGTGAACAATTTGAATAGCAAAACGAGTAACAATAGTATTATATTGTAATCTGTAGACTAAGGTAAATATCTGTGAGTCTTTACTGTCATAAATAAATAATTGAATAACTAAATAACTAAATGGGGGGGGGGAATAACCTTCTCATTGAAGAATATTAATCAATAAATGCAGAAAGAATAAGAGAAATCACCATTAGAACACCCTAAGAAGTTGCCAGCAGCAATTAGAACCATTAAATCACCATTAGAACACCTTAGGGTGTTCTAATGGTGATTTAATGGTTCTAATTGCTGCTGGCAAGACCCACCAATGAATGACAAAAATATTGAGTAAAAGTTCGAGAAGAACAGAATAGTTTCATAGTGTCCTTGCATTACGCACCAAATATTTACTAATTACAAAGGGAAAACAATAACGTCACAGAGGAGAAACCTGACCAAATACACATCTCTGTACACACCTTCATCACAGAGGAGAAACCTGACCAAATATACACACCTGACCTAAGCAATCATCTCCTATTAGAACAGTCATTAGAATCACAATGCCTGTTAAGTGTATTGCTATGAGTTTACCATTTCTACATTAAGTAATGATGTTCAACACATTTTAAGTCAATGTCTCAATAATGTTGTTTGAGAATTTTGCTAACATTATTCTAATTAGTCTACAAATTAAGAGAAAACATAAATAAAATTTGAAGTAAAACAGGAGCAATTTTAAAGTGTAAAACATTAAACCACATTGCAAAACTACAATGATTAGAACAATATCTTAAGGTACATGGAAAGAATAAATAACCAAGAGTAATTTATAAACAGAAAGATAGAAATAGACAGCTAAGTACTGAATGGATTAGTCAATAATCTATATACATCAAAATAATGATCAATACAATATAATTATCAATACATTGTAACATACAGAAAATTGTTTTGTAGAAAATAATTTATTTAGATTAACTCACATAGGCAATCATTTCCAGGTATATTAAAAGATAAAAAGTAAAACTATAAAATACTTGAGAAAAAACATAGGTGTGTCTTTAACAGATTTTTGGGCCAAAAAGAACTTTTCAGGCAAGTGCATTTATAAAGGAAAACACAGAAAGAATTAACTGCATAAAAATTAAATTACTGTTCTGTATAAAAATACCATAAAGACCTAGAGGTCAAATGTGAAATTGGGAAAAATGTTTGCAATAAATGTAATGACAAATAGAAACGACTAAAAAGCCCATATAAAACCAATCATTCATGCATTCATCCATTCAACAAATATATTTACTGAGCGACTACTCTTTGCCAAGTGAGAATACAGTGGCCAATGGAACAAATTTTATTTCGACATGAAGCTTACATTTCAGTGTGGCAGACTGAGAGTGTGACATAATTTAAAAAAAAATTAAAGATATAAAGGAGGCCAGGCTTGGTGGCTCATACCTGTAATTCCAGCACTTTGGGGGCTGAGTTGTGTGCATGACTTGAGGCCAAGAGTTCAAGACCAGCCTGGCCAATATGGCAAAACCCTGTCTCTAACAAAAATTAAAAAAATTACCTAGGTATGGTGGCATTCATCTGTAATCCCAGCTACTTGGGAGGCTAAGGCAGGAGAATCACTTGAACCCGGGTGGTGGAGGTTGCTTTTTGCAGAGACTGTGCCACTACACTCCAGCCTGAGTGACAGAGAAAAATATATATATAGATCATGGTAGTACAGTAAAGAAAGAAAATGCTGGCCAAGAGGCATGGGGGAGTACAGGGAGAGGCAAAGTTATTTTGTGCCAAATGCTCAGGAAAGGAAGGCTCTGATGCATGTCATATGAGCAGAAACCTGAAGGACGTAAAGGAGAAAGCTGGGGAGATATCTGAAAAAGGAGCCTTCCAATGGCAAAAGAAATCAGGAAAGACTGGTCAAGAGCATGTCTCAGACTTGTGAGGAGTCCAGTGTCGGAGCTGGGGAAGCAGAGAAGACAGAAGTGTGGTGCCTAGGGGGCTGGGGTGGGAGGCGGGTTGATATTTTTTGGCTGTGTCCCCACCCAAATCTCATCTTGAACTGTAGCTTCTGTAATTCCTACTGTCATGAGAGGAACCCAGTAGGAGGTAATGGAATCATGGGAGCGATTCTTTCCCATGCTATTATGATAGCAAATAAGTCTCATGAGATCTGATGGTTTTATAAAGGGTAGTTCCCCCTGCACACGCTCTGTCTTGCCTGCCACCACGTAAGACATGTCTTGCTTCCCCTTTGCCTTCTGCCATGATTGTGAGGCCTTCCTGGCCATGTGGAACTGTGATTCAATTAAACTTCTTTCCTTTCTAAATTACCCAGTCTTGGGTATGTTTTTATTAGCAGCGTGAAAACGAACTAATACATGGTGATGGTAGGCCATTACCTTAGTGTTTATTTTGAATAAAATGGGAAGCCTCAGGGGTTTTGAATGGAAAAATTATTTTCATTTATTCAAGAAATATTTATTGAATGATGCCTTTGTACTGAGCACTGTTATGAGTGTTGGTGATACCGCAATAGATAAATCCCTAACCTCATGGTGTTTGCATTATAGTAAGGGAAGGCATATATTCAACAAATAAAGAAGTAAAATCTATAGACTATCAGATGGTAGCAAGTGCTAAGGAGAAAATAAAGCCAGCTGGGGATAGAGACGGTCCAGGGAAGTCTTCACGGAGAAGAGAGGTCATGGTTTGACCCAGGTGTCTGGAGGTTGCTGCCTCCATGTGGAGAGTCCTCTGGGTGTGGTGGACAAGGGTGGAAGTGGGGACCTCCGAGAACTATTGCAATATTCAGGCAAGAGGAGATGCTTTCCTGAATTGGGGTCATAGAGGGTAAAGTGGAATGTTTGTATGTTTCTCGGGTATAGTCAACAGAATGTCTGAACACGTTACTTTTAAAAAAAATTCTTTTTTAATTTTGTTTCATTTATTGTTTCAACCTTTATTTTAAGTTCAGGGGTACATGTGTAGGCTGTGCAGGTTTTGTTACACAGGTAAATGTGTGCCATGATTATTTGCTGCACAGATCACCCAATCACCTAGGTATTAAGCCCAGTATCCATTAACTATTCTTCCCGATGATCTCCCTCCCACCAGTTCCACCAACAGGCCCCAGTGTGTGTTGTTCCCTCCATGTGTCCATGTATTCTCGTCATTCAGCTCCCACTTTTAAGTGAGAATGAACATGCAGTATTTGGTTTTCTTTTCCTGCATTAGTTTGCTGAGCATAATGGCTTCCAAAATGTTACTTCTGAAGTACCTTCTTAGACATCTTCAAAAGTAAAGCAAGAATGCAAGCAATAGAGTATGAGCTTTGAATGTGAATGGAAAACCAAACATTAGTGACTTGTTTTCACTGTTAAGAAATTGAGAGTCTTTCCTAAGATCATCCAGGTACAGATGGTTTTCCTGGCCTCTTCCATTCTAGACCGTATTCTTCCTGAATAGAGGTAAATGAGAGGAATGGGAGTATTGTGTGCAGAGAACTGGTATGTGTCTCTGAAAATGTGGGAAGAGCAAGTATCAGGTGAGAGACTTCATTTTTGCCTTAGCTCAGCCATTTAGCTACTCTGAGATCTTTGGAAAATCCACATTCCTCTGTCTCCTTCCTAGTTTCTTCTCTTCTTTTCTCTCTCTTCTCTCTCTTTCTAATGATACAAGAGACTTATGCCAGACACCTCTGACATTCCTGGAGGTCCCTCATCAGTGGTGGCCAGCTGAGAGAAACAAGAAGGCTAAGAATGAGAATCCAAGCACTTATTTGTTTGTTTTCTTCCTCAGGCCCAGATCTGTTCTAGTGTTGTGTCTCAATAATAAAAAGAAAGAGCTTTGCAGATTTTTTTTTTCTTTCAAGACTGAGTCTTGCTCTGTCACTCAGGCTGGAGTTCAGTGGTACAATCTTGGCACACTGCAACCTCCGCCTTCAGCGTTCAAGTGATTCTCCTGCTTCAGCCTCCCAAGTAGCTGGGATTACAGGTGTGCACCACCATGCCTGGCTAATTTTTATATTTTTAGTAGAGATGGGGTTTCGCCATGTTGGCCAGGCCAGTCTCAAACTCCTGACCTGAAGTGATATGGCTGCCTCCACCTCCCAAAGTGCTGGAATTACAGTTGTGAGCCACCACACCCAGCCCTTTTGCAGATTTTAATAGAAAGCTAGTCCTTATGGAAAGTAGCAGCCAAACTTCAGGGATTGGTGACCTTCAGTATAATTATGCGAATGATTTATTAACCTTATAGGGACCGACCACCCCATTTGCTCTGGGTCAGCCCATTTTTAGCACTGAAAGTCCAAAGTTTCCTTAGTCCCAAGAAAATAAAAAGAATTGGTCACTCTAGCTGTCACTAGCCAACACTATAAAAGAATTTAAAAAAAAAAATGAAAAGAAAAAAAAAAGAGAGGAAAGAGGGGGGTGGGGAATAAATATCTTTTTTAGCTCTAGAATGTGTTAGCTGGACATGATGGCTGGTGCCCATAATCCCAGCACTTTGGGAGGCCGAGGCAGAAGGATAACTTGAGCCCAGGAATACAAGACCAGTTTAGGCAACATGGGAGATCACGTGTCTATTAAAAATACAAAAAGCCAGGTATGGTGGCACACACCTGTATTCCTCGCTACTCAGGAGGCAGAGGTGGGAGAATCACCTGAGCCCGGGAAGTTGAGGTTGCTGTGAGCCTTGATGGTGCCACTGTCCTCCAGCCTGGGCAATGGGAGTGAGAATGTGCCTCAAAAAAAAAAAAAAAAAAGTGTGTCAACAAGGACACTTCTGTCTTCATTTAATGACCTTAAACTAAATTAACTGGAATGAGGAAATTTATTATTTCCTATAACAGGAAGGTCAGAGGCAAGGGTACATTTCAGGATGGTTGAACCAGTGCCTGGACAATGCACATACATTCTCTTTCTGATTCTCTCCTCTGCTTACTGGGGCGTCCACTTCATTTTATCATGGGCTCCCTCTTAGTTCTCAGAGCACTGCAGGCAGCAGTGGAACCAGTGGGATTTCCTGTTCACAGGATGGCAGGAGAGGTGGTAAGTGGAATCACCTTCCTACCAACCCAGAGTAAATCTCTTCCTACGTCTCACTCTCCCACAGCCTTAGGCCTACGTATTCCTGTAACAATAACTCATATAGGGATACCGGTTATTGGAATAGGAATCACCTAGGGGATGATGTGTCCCCAGTGGACTTGAATCAGTCATAGACAGTGAAGGGATGGCAGCCACCATGTCCACGGCGCAAGGGCACAGGAAACGGATTAGAGGAGAGCATGAATAAACACTAAACCAGCGGAGGTCACTGGGTCAAGGTTTTTCCTCAAGAAGTGAGACTTCTCAGGGCAATAGGCAATAAAATGAAAAACTGAGTTTTCATCCTTCAAGAAAAGGCGCCAGTATGGTAACTTCCTTGTGGCTTGTTGTTAACCATAGTAAGAAAAGTTGGAAATGGGAGGATTGATCCGAGCTATGAATAGAAAAGAGAACTCCCTACCGTAAAGCAGCATTTCTAGTCTAAGCATAACTAGATTCTGCAGCTCTGTTATTTTGAACAAGTGATTTCACTTTATATTGAAATTCTACAACTGGAACAACTGGAATAAAAGGTTTGGGGAGGATTTTACCTATGTCCATTTGAGTAGCTCTCAATTTGCTTCTTTAAATAGTCATTTAATTAACTGTATTGCTCTTTGTTCTTGTTGGGTGATGAATATATGAGTTTGTGTGGTACAATGGGAAAGGATAAAGGACATCAGAAAAAGAGAGAGAGAGAGAAAGATGGAGGAAGAAAGGGAGAGAGGAAGGAAGAGAAGAAAAAAGAATGAAGAAAAAGAAAAAGAAGGAAGGAAAGGGAAGGAAAGAAGGAAAGAAAGAGAAAGAAGGAAGGAAAGGGAAGGAAGGAGAGAAAGAAAAAAGAAAGAGAGAGAAAGAAAGAAAAGAAAGAAAGAAAGAAAAAGAGAAGGAAGGGAGGGAGGAGAAGGGGAGTGAGAAAGGAAGGAAGGAGAAAAAGAGAGTAAGAAAAGAAGGCAGGCAGGAAGAAAGAAAGAAAGTGATCTAGATAGAAAGAGTAAAGAGTCAGGAATGGAGGGAGAAAGAAAGAAAAGGAAGACAGGAGGGAAGAAAGGACAGAAGGAGGAATAAGGAGGCAGCACTAGAACATGTGCCTGTGTTCTCCTGAGTTATGAAAGTTGAGATCCAAGAGAAGGAATCAGTCAGGTCACAGATTCACCATGTCCTCAGTGGCATTCCAGACAAATGATCAGTTAAAAATTCAAGATGTCTACCTCTAAAATGGAAGCTGACTACTGTCTTTTGTAGCCTGAACTGAGAATTTCATCATTGTTTTTAAAGTGTAACCTCCCGAAACACAGAGAGAGAATTTCAGAGACGCCTCAGGGTTTGGGCAGTCCAGGGAGTTATAATTGTGCTCCTGGTCTTAGAAATGCCTCAGTGGTTTAGTGAACCATTTAAGAGAAGCTTGGGAACATCACTAGCACAGGGAGCTGTGTGCTGTGTGAATGGGAGCTTGTTGGAAATATTTAACATCGGAAGTGCTGTGTGCCAACTCTACTGTAGACAAGAATACTGTAATGTCTGTTATAAATTGGTTTCAAATGCTTAAAATACATAATGACATTAAAGGGGGCTGTTTTTTGGCATTTTGAGGGAATTTCAGACACATAACTCCCGTTTACTTGTGTCAGTAGTCTGCCTTGCTTTCCTTGGACCCCTTTGAAAATGAAGCCCCACGTGTTAATCTAATGTTGAGATGGGGAGAATTCATAACAGATTTCATCACACAACTGACTTGGCACCAAACTTCCTTGCCCACAACAACAGAAAGTGCTCTCATCATGCCTGTCCTTTGGAGCTTAGCTGATTGTTTCTTCTTTAATATCCAGCAGCTCCCCCTCATCATAATTTTAATTCCTATAGTTTAAATCACCTTCAAATAATATTTACGTTTTTTCCCCTATTTCTCATTTGAGGTTCTTTCCTTCTTTCCTGTCTTCATCTGTGGCCCTTGTGTCCTCTTCTTGACTTCCCCACTGGCACCTGTCACTTCTAGGTTGCTGCTCATCTTCCTTCTGTGTCAACTAAAGCCCTCACTTTACACCCAGAGCCTTTGCACCTCTGTTTATTATTCTAGGAGTATATGAATGAAAATGTGAAAGCAGACATTTGCTCAGGGAAAGAAAGAACAAAACAAACGAAACAAAAAACATGTGCATCCTTCGTTTCTGGCTGGGCACAGTGGCTCACCCAGCACTTTGAGACGCCAAGGCAGGCAGATCACCTGATGTCAGAAGTTCAAGACCAGCCTGCCCAACATGGAGAAACCCCATCTCTACAAAAATAAAAAAATTAGCCAGGCATCATGGTGCACGCCTGTAATCTTAGCTACTAGGGAAGCTGAGGCAGAGAATCACTTGAACCTGGAAGGCGGAGGCCACAAGGAGCCAAGATCCAAGATCATGCCACTGCACTCTAGCCTAGAAAACAGAGAGAGACTCCATCTCCAAAAACAAAAACAAAAACAAAAACAAAACACAAAATATGTGCGTCATTCATTTCTGACTATACAGGAGACTATGATCAGAAAACTGTTGCCACTATGTTAAGAAGAAGGGGTGACTGTTTTCAGATAGTAGCAGCTCTCTTTGGCAGTTTCAAATGTCCGTTCCTCCCCAAAATACCTTCATCAAGAAATAGAATATGCTTTTCCTTTGTCCAAGCCTCCACTCTCCATGCATTTATTTCTATTTGGTTGGTGCAAATGTAATTGCAGTTTTTGAGATTGCCTTTAACGGCGAAAACCGCAATTACGTTTGCACCAACCTAATATTGTAGTACCTATAGTTCATGATTAAATTTTCCATTTTTTCTATGGGATAGCGATTCCCCAGGAGGTTGTCTTTTGCTATTTTTGTAACCTAAAAATCTGACATAATGCTGGCACACAGTAGGCATCCAATAAATATATGTTGAATTAGTGAGTAATGTAGTCAAGTAAGTAAAAATATTAGATCCAGTAGACAAAAATGGAGCCTCTGTCTTGAGAAACTTTATAATGGTCTACAGTTGAAAAACCATCATGCTGGTCTTGTGGTTCCTACTGCAGGGCCCTGTGAAACTTACATTGGTCAATGTGCAATTTGCATGAGTCATTTTTGTTTTCTACTTTCTTTTTGATGTCTCCTCTTTGGATCATAACTATCTCTATTTGTGCATCATAAAGTTGAAGCTTAAGTGTTTATATTTGGTATATGATACATGATGTAATTGTATACATAGGTTTATATTATATAAATAATTAAATATAATTTGTTTGTTTGTTTGTTTGTTTTTGAGACGGAGTCTTGCTCTGTTGCCTAGGCTGGAGTGCAATGGCGCCATCTCGGCTCATTGCAACCTCCACCTCCCAGGTTCAGGAAATTCTCCTGCCTCAGCTTCCCGAGTAGCTGGGATTACAGGTACCTACCATCATGCCTGGCTGATTTTTGTATTTTTTTTAGTAGAGACGGAGTTCCACCATGCTGGCCAGACTGGGCTCGAACTCCCAACCTCAGGTGATCTGCCCACCTCGGCTCCCCAAAGTGCTGGGATTACAGCCGTGAGCCACTGCACCTGGCCCTAATTAAATATAATTTTTAAAGGAAAAGAAAATAGTGTTAGGTCCTCCTAGCTAGTAGTCTTAACTCTTTGATATTTCTAAAATACGTTAGCTTCTCTAAGGAGAATGCATTACTCTCCAGGGAGATAGAAGTGTTTCAAAGCTGCAATCCTGTCATTTACCAAAAGGCTTCTCTCCTGTTTTAAATATATTAATGCATATTTAAATTACCAATCTCTCTGGTTGATTCTGTCACAGAGCTCTTTAATTTCAGGGTAAAATTAGTGAAATTATCATTTTGACTCAACAATCAAGAGGTCAAAATGATCATGGTGTTCCATCTATCTGGAAGTAGCCTTCTTATTTCTGTTTCTGACTGTTCAATAAAGAGTAACAAAAAGAGTCTCTTGGTTCAATGAAAAGAAAATTGAGGAGTCACTTGCTCAGTGTTTGTTTCTGTTTGTTTGTTTGTTTTTAATAGCATACACATGTGCTAGTTGGTGACAGTCTACTCCTCTGCCACCAGTAGCAAGGGATGAGAGTGAGAGGCAGAGCAGAGCCCTGGCTGAGTCATTAGGACAACAGACTAGCCTGTTTATCAAACCTTGCTGGCCAAGCCAAGGCTAACAGGGAAGATGGTTTTGTAACTTGAGAAAGGGTTGTTGTGATGGCACATCTTTAATAGATAAAATAAATTAACACATCCTTAGGGAGTCACTTGGCTAAGGATTAAGGACCAGCCAAACAATTGTTTCAAAAGTGAAAGTCTGGGTGAATTAACCAATCGCTTTTGTGTCCACGGAACTCAGGTTCTGATTCTCTTTTTTCTCTCCCCCCACCACCAACTCCACCCATCATGCCCACACCACTTAGGTCCTTACGCGACTGAGAGTAACATGACTGCAGGTCTCTTCCCAGAAAGCTTGCTCATGCTCAAGCTCCAGGCTCCTGCACGCCAACATCTCCACCCAATTTCAACAAGCCACCAAACCATCGCTTCTGAAGCCCCCACCCCCACCCCTACTCATAACCAGAAACAGTGACAGGATTATCTTGAAAACCAAGTAGCCGCCAGATGCTGTTAAAATTTCCAGACCTTGAAAAAATGCAACTTCTCTCCAGACTGTGCTTCCATCCGGCGAACACAAGTGTCCGTGTGGCCATATCCATGTGCTCACTCAAGTTCTGAGACATCTGGCTGACGCCTGCAAAGTTTTGGTGCTAAGTGCCCATTTATTCATCATAAAAACAAATTTACCATGTTATAAACTGAAGACAGGGCTCTCCTTTACAGCCAGACCTAAGACAATGAATTCAAATAATGAACTTTTACCTTCCCAGGTATAGGTTTGGGACCCGTGTCTAGGAATCTTGTATGTCACACTGAGGTGAATTAAAAACCGCCAGCCAGCTAAAAGTTGCTCTTCCTAAAAAAAAAAAAAAGAAAAGGAACCAAGATGAGATTCCAGGCTCAGAAATGAAGAACTGGAGGCTTTGAAACAAAGGGGTAAAACTGGTTCCAGTCGCTTCCTGTAACGTGTCTACTTTCCCTTGTGGAAAATAATGATTTCCACACATAACCGTCTTTTAAATCCAAGAACTTGACTGAATATTTGTTTAACTGTTGTCTGAAAAGGGTTTGGCTTTCACACATCACTTACCACCCATGGATTCGGGAGAGACTAAACAGCCTATTCAAATGTATTCCAAGTTATGAAGAAATAGATTTCAACTGGGTGACTTTCAACCCATATTCCTTCTAACAGTTGATATTTGACAAATATCTTTATAAAGGTAAATACCTTTCTGAAACTTTAAAAGATGTTTACCTCTTTTAACTTGAAATTACATTAATACACATTGAAATTACACTAACATACACTGAAATTACTTTAACATACATGGTTTTTACATACTATAAATACTCTAATTAAAAAAAAAACCTTGTAGCTTTATTTTTTTCTGACTGTAGAAAGTTTGTGACATCTCCTGCTCTATTCAACTATTTTTCCTGTATTGCAGAAAGTCCAGGCCAAGACTAACTTGTTGATAAGTAAGCATAACATCGGCTCCTTATTCCGAAGTCTATTCTTAAAAGTAGAGATTAAAGAGAGGAATTAATCATTTATTCTGCCTTTTTAGGAAGAAATTGTAGTAGAAAGAGTTTTTTTTTTTTAAATAGAATTTTAGCTAAGAAATGGAGATTACAGAATTTAAAAGTTATTAATAAAAGACAAAATATGATTTTTTGACCTCTTATGATTCTGGCAAAGAGCATCAGTGGATGCTAACACTATTAAGTGAAATTAGTCGGAGGCTAGGATATGCACAGGTGTCAAAAACCCATCCCAAGAAGAATTTGCTTATCACAAAGTGGGAAATGAGCTTACGATGGGGAGAAATCACTACCTGAATCAAGGATCAAATTTAGCAACACTATTAGAAGAGAAACCAGAAATTTTGTAGCTCCTACTACCATTCAATGTAAGGTATATAGCCCCACCCTAAATATTCTTGCTACAAATGTTTAATTTGAATTTAATCAAGCCTTTATAAACATCTCACTTCATAAGAAATACAAGAAATGGAGGAATAAGTCAAACAATGAAACAAGAGGAAATAATTAAACCAAGCCCCAAATAGGGGGACAACTAGATTAGTCTCTTCAAAAAAGTAATTTAAAAAAATGTCTGGAGGACTGATCCAAATTTTAAGACAAAATAAATAAAACAAATGCAAGGCACAGAACTTAATTGAATTCTGGTTAAAAAAACAATGGAGAGTCCAGTTGAGAAAATTTAAATGTGAACTCACTGTTAGAAGATGTTAAGGAATCATTGTTCATCCCCTTACATATGATATTGACCTTGTGGTTATGTGAGAGGATTTTTGGAGATGTTAAAGTATTCAGGAGTGATAAATAAAAATGACTTGAATTGACGTCCAAATGATTCAATATTAATCATTACATTTTATTATATTATATCCCTGTTGACATTTTGGGCTGGATGATTCTTTCTTGTGGGGGACTGGCCTGTGCATTATACGATGTTGAATAAGATCCCTGTCCTCTACTTTTATCAGCATCACAAACTGTCCGCCTCTCCCTAGTTGTGACAACCAAAAATGTCTTCAGATATTGCTAAATGTCCTCTGAAGGGTGAAACTGCCCCCAGTTGAGAATTGCCTTAGATAAAGCAAAAATATACCATTAAATAATTTAAATATAGCAAAGTGACAACAGTTGATGGATCTAGGTATATGGCTGTATGGATAATCATTAAGCTATTCTTTCAACTACTCAGTGGGCATACGGGGTAATCAACACATATTTTTCTCTTAACTTTTCTGTAAATGTAAAAATGACTTTCTAATAAAATGAGGGGGTGAAAAATGTATGCTTTGGCCTCACTCCCAGAGATTCTTAATCAACTTTGGTTAGGGCCTGGACATTTGTATTTTTCAAAAGGTCCACAGGGGATGCTTATGTGCAGTGAGGGTTGGGGACCATCGGATATAAATGATTTTGTAATTTGCCATCACAGTTTTGAGATGGCTCTAGGAAATACAAGAGGAATATGAAACGCAATGTCCCTTAATTCATACCTTCATTTGTATTAAACAAGATGAATGAATACCTTTCATTAGTCTGTATCCATGGAAGAATGCAGGCAGTGATGTCATGCCGCACACGCTTGCTGCTCAGCGTATGGTCCCCAGACCAGGAGCATCAGCATCACTATGGAGCTTGTTAGAAATGCCGAATCTGTGCCCCCAACCCAGACCTCCCAAAAACAGAATCTGTGATTTAGCAAAATCCTTACAGGTGATCCTATGCACATTACGTTTGAAAAGTGCTACATAATACACCCAGAGACAGCTGAGCTAAATGCACCTTTAAGTAGTCACATCACTGAGTTAAAGTAAAAGCCAAACAACCAGTTAAAAGGTAAGAAACATTTAGTCAAATAAACCATGGTGTATAGAGTCTCGTTTAATTACCTAATTGTCCTGGTGTTGTGCAGAACCCAACCTCAGAGCTGGTGCTCTTTTTCTTTATTTCTTTCTTTCTCTGGAATCATATCCTTCTCTTTAGATTACTCTCCTCTCCTGACCAAAGGTCCCCTTAATCACTTTCATCCTCGAAATATCAGGAGTGCTATTCCTTTATTTCCATAAACTATCTGTACTCAATATCAATAAACTAACAATGTGTTGCTTGTTTTTCTAGAACTGGAAATACTAAAGGATCTGCTAAAGGGAACTAAGTAGCAGAAAAAGTGAAAAACATGTTTTGCTTTTTCACTGCATAAGGCATAGAAAGATTTATCTCCACCAC
The DNA here is from genome assembly GCA_036589455.1 of Ateles fusciceps. Taxonomy (NCBI): domain Eukaryota; kingdom Metazoa; phylum Chordata; class Mammalia; order Primates; family Atelidae; genus Ateles; species Ateles fusciceps. The sequence continues at coordinate 8,250,921 of JAZHEH010003329.1, read as the reverse complement.
TTTACATCCAGAGAACGAATCTCTTTTGATGGTGTAGCTATAATGTCTGTATTGGGAAATATCTTCTCTGTGCTATCACTCTCTCCGCCCTATTAGTTGAAGCAAAAACAAAGGCCAGAAGGATGGATGATTCCTACTCTTCACCCAACAGAAAATAGCTTTAAGATATACTTTCTATTCCTGCATTCCTTTCTCTGTTAAATGTTTCAGGAGATGAAATATTCATTGCATCCCTTTGACTACTTGAGAGCACAACAGGCTTCTCGTTAGGAAATATTTTTGGTAACTCTAACAAATTTTTTCCGTGTACAATTCCATCTAATTATCTTGTACTACAACCATTTAGAGTACCCAAGCCAGCCCTTCTCCTTCTCTGTTGCTACACCCTCCAAATATAGCTCTTGTAGTCAGAGTCAGCTATCACAGTCTCTCTTAGTCATAGCCCAGGTGCCCAAGACGAGTAGAATGCATCTGTCAAAATGAATCAACAATAGAAATATTGAGTAGGTGAAATACTCCTCTTTTCTCTTTACCTCCTACATTTCATCTGAAAGTTGAGGGGGAGAAGAAATCTGTGTAATTTCTCAAGTAGAAAAGGAATTTACCTTTTACATTGCTCTTCAGTGACTCAATATCTAATCTGCTCTTTCTTCTTAGGGATTTAAAGAATTTTCTTTTGGTAAAGGCTACGTTATTTAAATCTAGACTTTTTTTCTCTGCCTACTACATATTGATTGCTTCACTATTGTTATTCCAAATACTGGTCATCTTATTTAACTGGACAGGAATGTGTGTAGTGAGTGTTTAAATGCTTATTTCTTGGAGTTTTATTTTGTAATTTTTTTTTCAATTTTGTCTGTTACTTCAAGAGTATGCCCTCCTAGGGAGAAGGGGTTAATGTCCTTTTAGAATCAAAAGAAATGCAAATGACGCAAAGCAAACAGAAGTAAACATTTAAATCTCCTGGTTGGAAAAGGCTATGTAGTTAATTAAAAAAAGAGGAAGCCACCACTGGTTTGCATGAAAATTTGTGGGAAGGCTGCCCATTGTTAAATTAGGATCATCCATTCATTGCTGAATTTGATTTCACCACACTCCTTGCTTTAGTTCTTGAGTGGGAACTAAGCCAGTTTTGAGATTTACAGTCTTCCCATCTGCTTGTGCCAACACATGGATATTGGGAAGGTGTTCCATGGTGTTTAAGATGTTTTCAATAAGAAAAACCTGTCTGTGGGATAAGTTCACTTTGTGTCCCCTCCTTTTAACTCTCATTTGGCTATGAACTTGGCTTTGTTCTTTCATGACTAATATTACCATCTGTGACATTACATATCAACATAGCAATGTAACATATTAAGCACAGGAAAACTCAGAATGCTTGAGTTCATCCAAGCATTTGTTAAAGTTCCAAGCTTGCTCTCTCTAGCCATTGAAGAATATCCCAAGTTTCTGCCTACATAATATAATATAATTAGTCTAAGCATTTTTATCTTATTTGGAATAGGAACCCCAAAACCTCTGGCATAGCAATCATTTGGTATGCTCTCTTTAACAATAAAGCAATAGCTTTGCTATCAGTGACTTCAGTGGGAAGGGCTCTGCAGTTCTACTGACCCCCATGAGAAGTGGCTACTGACAGAATCACCTTGATTCACTTTAATGAAGGAATCTGAAGTTCCATGCTATGGTTGTCAATCACAGGCCAGAACCTATGACACCTTTCTCCATGGATCATGGGTTTATTCAAAGCAGATTTTGAGACCAGGCCAGGAGATCAATAGGGAGAATTGTACTACTTGAAGAAGAAAGACATGAGGAGTCAAAGGTACAGAGTTTGAACAATTTTTACAATGAATTAATCTTCAATACAGTATATGATCAAACTAGATAATTCATCTTGTGTTCGGCTACATACCTACCTTTCAAAATAATGTCATTAGTTCATACATAAGTGACCTAAACCATGAAGAAAATTAATCAATTTTCCTTTTCATACTGTATATTTCCATAAGTGTAAAATGTGCCCTAAATTATGTCGGGTTTTTCAAAGGCAGAGTTGTTTAGGAGGGCTGCAAGGGAGAGCCAAGAAGCAATCAGTGCTTTGTATTGACAGCAGGATGCAAAGCACAGGATGCTGTATTGTTCCTGTGTTCTTATACTAATGAGTTTCCGAAGTTATTTTGGTTTTGGTTTAGGTTTAGGTTTTTACTTGTAAATGAGAATGTGATGGGGAAAGTTAGTTGCCATCTTGGGGAATCCCCCAGATGGAGAATCACTGTTGGCTTTTACTGTAAAAACAGGTGGATTACACATTGTCTTAGTCAGCTTGGACTGCTATAACAAAATATCATAGACTGGGTGGCTGAAATAATAGACCTATAGTTGTAATTCTCAAGAGGTCTGGAGGCTGCTAAGTCCAAGATCAAGGAGCCAGCTGATTCTCTTCCCCTGTGACGGCTCTCTTCATGATTTGTAGACAGCTGCCTTCTCTCTGTGTCCTAGTAAGATGGAGAGAGATTACTGGCCTCTCTTCCTCTTCTTATAAGGACATTAATCTTATCATAGGGACCCCATCCTTAAGATCTTATCTAAACCTCATCACCTCCCCAAGACATCACCTTCAAATACCGTTACATTGGGGGTTATAGTCTCAATATATAAATTTAGGGGAGATACGAACATTCAATCCTTAACACATACATATAATGCTGCCATTAACAAAAATTGCTAGATGTGAAACATCCCTGAGCAGGACAGAGACTTATTATCAAAAATTATTGCACCATATTGGCAAAGGTGAAAAATTGCATAGCTATAGGTAACAGGCTAACATTTTCTATGACTTTACTAAATATTGTCAGTGTTTTCTTTTTACCGTTTCATAAATACATGTGTTTATGCATTTAATTTCATCCACAAACTACTTTACTTTTTAGATTAATGTGATATGTCTGAAAAAAAGACATAAATGACATTTCTCATCAACCAGAAGAATGTTTTTCAACCTGTAGGTTCTAACTTATTGGTAGATCATGAAATCAGCTTAGCCTCAAACAGCATTTTATAATGAAAGAGAATAGAATTTTAAAATCCATGTGCAATGCACACAATAAAGATAAGTAATATTTTATGCAAACTTTCTTTCATTTTTACTAATACACACATTTGTATATGCATATATGTACATACACACACAGTGAGTTATGCTAAAAAATATATTTTTTATGTTGGGTCTTGATCAAAAGTTCAAAAGGCACTACTCTAAACTGTAACTCTTCATTTTTTATTCATTTAGTATGAGAAAATTTCTTTCAATGTATGCATGAATATACTTTGTAGAAAACTAACCACAACCAAATTGAGAGATAAGCTAAGAGATCATACTACACAGCTGTCATTTAGTCTATTGTACTGCCTTCAGGCAAAACCAGTCCTAAGCCTGAGGAAGGGCTATGGAGTATAGAAAAGGTGGTTGACATCTTTTCTTTTATTGATTATGTAATTACTGAGGCCCCACTCTGGGATCGGCAGTGGGCTTTGAACCAAAGACACCTGAGATTAATAAACTAATCCCACCAGCCCCTGCTCATGGCTTTCTGTGCTCAATTTCCAACTGGAATGAGAAGCCTCAACATTCTAATTGGTCTCCCTTTTGCTAGGCTATCTCTGACTTCCAAATGCTACCTTCCAAAGACACCAGAGAAAGGTCTTTCTAAAAGGCAATCTTATTGTTTCACTACTGACCTAAAATCCTTTGAATTTCCATTTAGAATGGTGAGATGACTTGCCCAGAGTCACATGACAAACTCTGAATAAAAAGCTCTGAGCTTTTTATTTTTCACCTATCTCTCCATCCCAAATGCCCACCCCTAGGCTGTTATATTCTACTTTTAAAGCCTTTTTCCCCCATCATAGAAGAGTTCCTCTCTTTGAGAAGGCTGGAGCAGCTAGACAGAGCCACCTTCCTCTGCTTAATCTGTGTGTGTTTGCCTTGAGAATGAAGATCTCCATATCTCATTTACCATCAGTGAAGTCAGCATGTTTTGATTTTCTACTTTGTGTAATAATGGCATGGTAGAGGCTTCCCAGGACCTGGCTTGAGTTTATGTTATTATAGTTCTGTCACTGATGTGCCAGTAAATGTTTAACAGTCAGTGGGGAGCTGTGTGTGTACGGTGGAGAGGGAGTTGCAGGCAGGAAAGCAAGGCTTGATTAGTAGTAGTATTTGCTAATTTTCATGCTGTAAATACTTCCACCAGGGCTGATTTTAAGCTCTCAACTTGTGAGCACTAAACATGGAGTTAGGAAGAGATGTACAATAGCACACCATTAGATCATATATCCACCACACAGATCAAAAAGATAATGATAAATAGTCGGTTATATGCTTGGAGTATTTATTACCTTTGTCTCTAAAATAATTTATTTAATTCTAAATTTACATAGTTTAATTTTTAATATTGGCTGCATTTAACAACTGACTTGCAAAATTCCTTACCATTTAGTGAGTCCAGCCCAGGGTACCTTTGGATAGTCATCACACTTAATGTTAGAATCTCTTTGCTGAAATAGAAATGTCTGTAACATTGATCTCTTCCAATTTATTTTTTTACATAAAGTCATGAATGGGAAGAATTTTATATTCTCTGGAAAAAAAAAACTGGCTTTCTTTATGGAAAGCTTTGCCCATTTCTATTTCCTCTTCTAGCCAGTACACTCAAAAGCATTCTTTAAAACAAAAACAAAAACAAACAACAACAAAAAACACTCATTTTAGTTTAAGAGCACTTAGGAAAACATTTTTTGTTAATATTAGGAAAATGTTCAAATATTTTTAAGTTAAAAATTAGAGTCTTTATACAAATAGATATAAAACAAGTTAATTTGAATATTTAAAATTAAATATGCACATCATTCATGCATTTCTAATTTCTTACCCAAAACCTTCTAGTCCTTTTCTGATGTGTGATAAATTTCCTACGTATTTTTTTACCTGCTGCCATAAAAAGATAGAGAGAATTAATGGAAAGTTGTGTACATACTCTAAGTGTGAGGTGCTGGATTAATGATTGAACAGGACTGTTTGTTAATTCTACTTCAGATAAACACATGCCACAATCTGAGCAGTCAAACCTGTGCCGGTTTAAATCAGAGATGAAATCTCCAAATCCTGCAGCAGGCTGCAAGTTCTTCTAAAGGTTCTCAGTCTCCTAGACACTCAGTTCCTGAATACAGCAGCATCTAAACCCCAGAGAGAGTGGCATCCAGAAACCACTCGTTGTCAGTGACTACAAGTAATCACTAAGAATGAATCAAAGTGAAATATTAATTTCACACTTTTTTCTGAAATGTTTCACAAATGCACCCAGCAGACTTCTGTATTTCCACTAATGCTTACTGCACTCAAATTTGGCATACATTTCTAGAAGACAGAGAAGATGCCCAGCCCATCTTTCTCTTACCCCCAGTTTGACATAATATTTTTCTAGTGTTGGTGGGACAAGGAGGCTGCGTGGGAAGAAGGGAATCGGTCCTTCCTTGATGTTTCTCCAAAATATTTTGTTTATTCCTGAGTTCCCTAAGTTCCCCTAAGACTGGAGTTCTCAACTTCAACATAGTCGAGCTTTTGGGCCTGATACTTCATTGCGGGGGAAATTTTTGTGCATTTAGGCTGTCTGGCAATATTTCTGGCCTCTACCCACGAGATGCCAGTAGCATGCCTTCTTTCTAGTTGTGCCACTCAACCTCCACCCCCACTCCACCGACTTCCACCCAGTTGAAAGCCACTGCCCTAAGGGCCTGGGCTTTGGGGACACAGAAGCCTGAGAGACCTCTATCCGTCACATCTATCCCCCGAAGCAATGAGGATAGGACCAAATAACTTCATCAAATAAAGGAGGTGAAAGGGATGATGCAGACATAAGAGAGAATTACAAATTTATACTTCTCATGTTTTTTATTTTGCCACTCATTTCATAATTCTATTTTGGTTGAATCAGAAAATCGCCAACATTGAAACATTTTTCCCCATAAAAATGCCAATTTCATTAGTCTAGATTGATTTTCTAAGTGCACACAATTGTGGACAAGTGTCTATTCTGACTTCTTCATAAGCTAGCCCCTGGGTCTAGCAGTCAAGTAGGAACAGAAAATGTAATATTAGAGATAATGATGCAAAATGTAGTCCTTGGAGATAAGTTACAGGAATGCAATAATCGTTACAATTCAGTGAAGTTCAACAAGTGCATATTTAAAAAGACCAATATACCTCTCCCCACTTGTGTTGAGCTGGGCCCTCTGTGACCAGTGAGGGCAATAGGCATACTGGTGGGGACAGAAGGTCAAAACTCAACGGCCACTTCCTGTACATAGTCTTGGAGTAGGTGGATGGTGAGATTGCAGAGAAGTCTCCTTTTGTTGTGCTAGTGCTTACTGGTTTCAAACTCTGAACTGTGCCAAGCTGTGACATTGAGATCTCTGTAAGGTGGCCTATGTCCTCCCTCTGCCTCAGCCTAGTGCCTGCAATGAGCCATCTTGTCTCTGTGGTTTGGCCAGCTCCCATGAACTCTGCTAGAGAAGCAGAGCACCACGGACCTTTCTCAAAGACCCATTTCACCTCTCCATGGCCTTCCCACCCACTGACTCCAGGCATATGTCCAGGAAGCAGTGTGTGGGGTGCTGGCCCAGTTCAGTGCCTATTGTGTGCCTTCCCAGAAGATCTAGCTTCAGAGGCCATTGGGGGCTAGAACTGAGCCTCTGACCTGATTACTACTCTGTGGCTATGGACCTGAACCAATACCAGTGGGGGGAAGGGTCCTTAGAAAAAAATTAAAAATAAAAATACTGACATCTTTCCATAAAAAGTCCTTTTCCATTTTTTATTTTATTTTATTTTATTTTATTTTATTTTTTTTATTTTATTTGAGAAGGAGTCTTGCTCGGTTGATCAGGCTGAAGTACAGTGGTGCGATCTCAGCTCACTGCAACCTCCACCTCCTGAGTTCAAGCAATTCTCCTGCCTCGGCCTCCCGAGTAGCTGGGATTACAGGCGCCCACCGCTACACCCGGCTGATTTTTTTGTATTTTCAGTAGAGACAGGATTTCACCATATTGGACAGGCTGGTATCAAATTCCTGACCTCGAGTGATCCACCTGCCTCCCTCTGAAAGTGCTGGGAGTACAGGCCTCAGCTACTGCGGCCGGTTAGGAGTTCTTTTTCTAGTTTGTACAAAGTTGGGGGGGGTGTCTCTCCCTCTATCCACACAATGTCTCCAAAAATTTAGGACCATAAGGACAGGCCCAGAAAAAGAGAATAAGGAAACGTCCGATGAATTGTGTATCCACCAGCAGATTGGGCACACAAAATAGAAATTGAGTTAAGCTATAGGAATGTAAAGATGTAGTACTTAAACTTACGGTTTTATGGCCTAAGATTTCTGTTCACTACAAATACTAGAACCAAAATGAAACATTAAGTAATTGTAGTCACCTCATTTTACATACAAGGGAACTGGAAATAAGAAGACAAAAATTACTTCCCCAAGATAGCAGCAGGGCTCCGTATATTAACTCAGGTCAAAGTCTTTTCCTCTGACCCAGTCTTCTTGACGTCTTAATTTCAAATCCTAGTATATAATTATGCTATTGTAATTCTGAACACTTTTTAGTTTCTAATAATCTGATCACAATGAAAATATCCCAGAGAGGAGTTAGAGCTGAAGCATTATTACAGAACCCTTTAACTGAGTTTAGTTGAAAAAAATATATATAACAATAAGGTACTTGTGGAGACCTTTCTGCCTGAAGGATGCTGTCTAAAGAAGGGAGCGGGTTGCAGGAGGAAGAGTAAACAGAGACTCTGCTGAGAAATACAGGACAAGAGGGCACTGCAGACAGCCTGTTCCATCCACAGGAGCAGCAAACCCTGAGCTTCTCCAAAGCTGAGATCATGTTCCCTGGTTGACCAAGTGTATTAGTCAGGGTTCTCTAGAGGGACAGAACAATTAGGATAGATGTATATATAAAAGGGAGTTTATAAGGAGTATTGACTCACATGATCACAAGGTGAGGTCCCACAATAGGCTGTCTGCAAGCTGAGGAGCAAGAAAGCCAGTCCGAGTCCCAAAGCCTCAAAAGTAGGGAAGCTGACAGTGCAGCCCTCAGTCTGTGGTTGAAGGTCCAAGAGTCACAGCTAAGAACTCGGAGTCTGATGTTCAAGGGCAGGAAGCATCCAGCACAGGAGAAAGATGGAGGCTGGAAGGTTAAGCCAGTCCAGGCTTTTCGTGTTCTTCTGTCTGCTTTTATCCTAGCCTGGCTGGCAGCTGATTAGATGGTACCCACCCAGATTGAGGGTGGGTCTGCCTTTCCCAATCAACTGACTCAAATATTAATCTCCTTTGGCAACACCCTCACAGATACACCCAGAAACACTTGCGTCCTTCAATCCAATCTGGTTAACACTGAGTATTAACTGAGTGCCATACTATGGTATCCTCAGATCCTAGGAATAGGCAAAATATGGTAAACAGGTGGGAATATTTTCCTGACAAGATCTGAATCACTGAAGAATTCACTGAGTCACTGAATCATATGCTTACGGGTGGGAAAAATCCTTCCAGCTATTATATAGGCTTGATATAATTGCAATCAAGATCCCATTGGAATTTTTTTCCCCATGGAAGTTTTTAAAACTATTCTAAATTCTAAATTATTCTAAAATTCATCTGGAGGATTTCACAGGGGAGACTCACTAAGAACATTTTAAAAAAATAAATAGCATAGGAGTCCTTGAAGCTATAAAACATGTTTTAAAGATACAATGAAAGCACTGCTTACTGGTGTGAAAGCTGAAAAACCATTGAAATAGGACTGCTAGCCCTAAACGAGCTATATAAACACAAAAACATATTCACACACATATGTATGTACATATTGTGAAAGGCTCTTTTAACCAACTTGTGCAATTCAGCACTCTCCATTCTCTCTATAAAGCAAATGACCAGTGCCCAGAACCTAGAAGATTCAGGGATTACACTAAATAAATGTGTGTGTGTGTGTGTGTGTGTGTGTGTGTGTGTGTATTATTTTTTGACCCATAGAGTTATTTACTTCCCAAGTCAGTGATGTCTCTGTACAACCTGTTTATGTAGCTGACTCTTAATATTATAATTACTTTATTTTATGATTATTTGGAACCACTGAAATGTAAGTGTTAAAGGGGGAATTGTTGATGAACTGAAAACTATGTTGCATGCTCTAGAAGGACTAGGCCAAATGATCCAGGTGCAGTGATTCACTCCTGTAGTACCAGGTCCTTGGGCGGCTGAGGTGAGAGGTTCGCTTGAGATATATAACCAGGAGTTCAAAGTTATAGTGTACCACGATCACTCTTGTGAATAGCCACTGCACACTCTGCATTCTAGCCTGGGCAGCATAGCAAGGACTTGTCTCTCAAAAAAAAAACAAAAACAAAAAAAAAAACACTAGTCAAAACCAAGCCACTAAAAATACAAGGATTCTTACCTTGGTTTGCTTTTGTACATCCTCATTCTATTTTAAAGCAACTAAATCCAGAAAATATAAATGATGAAATATATGTAATATACACAATAAAGGGGATTGAGAATTCCAATCAATGACATATACTCAAAAAGACCTTGGAACCACATTAAAATATTGACAAAATATTGCACATAAAAATATACAAGAAGAATAAGAACCATTTCTTATTATATTTTATTTTAAAAGAAGCTTTCTTGATTTACCAATTAACCAGTGGTGTCAACAGAATTGGATAAGAGAGTTTCTCTCTCTCAAACACATATTTTTTATATAATAAACTAAATATCACAAAATAATAGGAAAGGATAAATTATTCACTAAATTGTTGAGGAGAATATAGTTATTTGAAAAAAATCAAGTAAAATCTCATTTTAGACTTTTTGCAGAACTCAATTCCCAATCAATTTAACTAAATAAATGTAAAATTTAAATTATAAGAATGAAAGTTAAGCTTAGATGCCAAATAGGTATTGAAGTGGGCAAAGTCTCTTTACATAGAAGCACAGGAAGAAAAATTACTATAATTCAAATGTCTAACAAGACTCAATAAACAAAATTAAATTTAAAAATGACAAGCCAGGTGGAAAACTGTAACAAATGGACAGGCAAATAAGCAATGCCTTTAATATTAAAAAGCTCTCACATGTCATAAGTACTGACTTCTCAATATAAAAATGAACAATAAAATAAATAAATAAAATTAAATAAAAATAAAACAAAAAACCAACAAATCTATAGAAAAATATTTAATTAATTGTAATTGTACATACTCAAAAGCAACCAAGACAATATTTTGCCAATTAAATTGAGAAGAAAATTAATAACCACTATTAACTATGTAGTAAAGTAGCTTCTCTTGTGATAGTTAGTGGAGTAACCTGGTATAACCAGTCAGAAAATTAATTTGTTAATATTTATCAAGATCATTCAAAGATATCATATACTTTGATTCAATAATTCTACACAAAAATTATCTTAAGAAAATAATCAAGTATGTGGATAACCTGTTTATAAGGATGCTATTGGATATTGATAAAAGAAAAAAACTACAAGTAGCTTAAATGTCTAATGAAAAAGGAATATTCTGTCAAATCCACTATTAAATAGATTAATCCATCATTAACTCAAGTCCATGTGATATGTTATGCAGCCATTAAAAAGTCATTAACTTATATTTTATGACCCATTAAATTGTATTTTTAAAGCCTAAAATGCTCTCTATTCATGTTACTTTTTTTTCTAAACACAAAATGTATAGATTCTATGATACCAATTGCACTAAAGAAGTGTGTTTGTATGTGTGTGTGAAGAAAACAGACTTGAAAGAAATATTTCAAAATGACATTAATCATCATTTGAGCAGAGTTATTAAGTTTTTTTAGTTGTTCTTTCTTTTTATAGCTTTCTTGTTTTAAAAGCATGACTTCTAACATAAGAAAAATATAATTAACAATGTGTACCAAATAACTATTAAAGAATAGCATTCATGAAGAGTAGAATCATGAAAATTGATATGAGATACTTTGAGAGATCATTAAATTCAACACTGACAATGGAGATGGTTTTGTGTAGCAATAATAATAATGATAACATTTTGAGCATTTATTGTATGTGGTGCGCCGTGCTCCTTTGACTTTGGAGGTAGGCTCATGAGATTCATTTGTTTTTTTACAGAAGGAGGTTAAGTGAGTAGCCCATGCATGTGGTCAGTTCTTAAGTGGCAGGATCAGGCCATGTTCAGAATACATTCCCTTCACAGCACCTCCACGCCCCGACACGAAGTGTCATAGCAACAGCACTGGACAGAGAACCAGTCCACCATTCTCATCTCAGCTCTAGAATGACCTCATTGGTTACTTCATCCAAGTTACTCAACCCAAGTGCCAGACTCAGGCCAAATGTCTGGTCAAATCCCTCTGCTACAATGAGGACGCCAACAACCAGAGTGTGTACTGCCATTTCCCAAAGTCATGACATGGGGAGTGGCAGAAAGGGGCCCAACCCCAGATCTCTGACTTTGTTTTCTAACCCCTTCTCAATTATCCTCTGGACTACATTCCCAGTCAGTGTTCCAGGGTGCAGAAGTTCACGGCACATAAATGGGGTCACATAAATGAAACTATGACATTAAAACAGCGCAGGGTACTACAAGAGTTTCCTCTGTCCTACTGCCGAGTTGCCTTTCTTGGATAGATCTTGAGTCTGAGAACAACTCCATCTTTTTTCTATATTCTCAGATAAGTTTGCTCTGACATCAAATTTCCGAGCATTCTCTGTGATGAATGCTCACTCAGAAGAGGCTCCAGTTCCCACCCTCACAGTGGGGATGGCTCTGTGTCATTTCCATGTCTGTCTTCCCAGCAGGTGCTTCTGCACTATTAACATGTCTCCTTGATGCACATCAGGGCCACGTTTGAAAATGCAAAGAAGTCTAAAATCTCAAGTCTCTGGTGAAAGAAACAACTAGAACTCAGCATTGCCTGATGCTATGTTATTGTGTATGTACATGAAAGTGGGGTTGGGTAGTAAAGGAAAGGATTTATTTTAATATGTTTTTAAAATAATATTAATTTGTCTGAGGATTAAACATTGCTAATAATAATACATTATTATCTAATACTTAGTAAAACAAATAATACATTAATATTTGATAAAACACATTAAATAATATTTTAATATGTTTTAAAATAAAATGATTAATTTTAATATGTTTTAAAAATAATTTTAATTTATCTGAGAATTAAACAATGCTGGGGATATATTATCTCCTTTGTTAAAAAGTCAAATATTCCAATGGATTGCACACTACCAGGGTTTTCTACACTGATATTTTCTTGAAGTGCTTCTGGTTTGGGAGAGCATGATGTATATTAACCTCCTGGTGCTGCAAGATAAATAGGTTCATGGCCTAGTGGTCTGACCGTGTAATAAATCTGTTAGAATGTGAATGGAGGGGGGGATCATACCCTTTCTTTGAGGGTGTGTAACATAATGTTAATGTGGTATGGTAGCTGTTAGCAGAAGTATGGTGAAGAAGTCATAAAGAAGTGATTTATTCCTCATTACCAAGCAGCTAATAATTACAGGGTTGAATGAGAAGACTGGGAGGCATGGCGGAAAAGCAGAGTGAAAAGATAAATGTGAGGGACAACGTATATATTCATGAAACATATGGACTGTGGAATGTTGAACCTGACAGTGGGCATCTATTCATAAAGGAAGTAATTGGTGATGATAGTTGTGGGCAATGAGAATCTCCTAAAAGGCACTTTGACTTAGGGGAGGTATCAAGAGGCATTTAAAGAGTCCTGATGGATGTGTGTGCATCTCCTTTCCTTCCTACCCAACATCTCTGCTGTAAGTGACGAAAGAAGGATGGTCAGTCAGCGGAGAAGGACTCAAAGTCCACTGTTTAATCCTTCTGCAGCTCGGATGACAAGGACCAGGCTGTCTTAAACAGAGAGGCCGATTGCTCTGGGCCCTATTACTCACTGCATGTAAAATCAGCAAGAATTGTAGACAGGTTATACAGACACTCCCTAACTCAAGATGGTTCAACTTACATGTTTGGACTTTACAATGATGCAAAAGCAATATACATTCAGTAGAAACCGTACTTCAAGTACCAATACAACCATGCTGTTTTACACTTTCAGTACAATATTCAACAAATTACATGAGCTATTCAACACTTTATTATAAAACAGGCTTTGTGTTAGATGATTTTGCCCAGCTGTAGGCTAATGTAAGTGTTCCCTGAATGCTTAAAGTGGGCTGGGCTGAGCCATGATGTTCCAGAGGTTTAAGTGTGTTTTTGACTTAATGATATTTTTTATTTTTTATTTAATGCTGGGTTTATCAAGATGTAACCCAGCTGAGTGCGGTGGCTCATACCTGTAAGCCCAGCACTTTGGGAGGCTGAGGTGAGTGGATCATCTAAGGTCAGGAGTTTGAGACTAGCCTAGCCAAGATGGTGAAAACCTGTCTCTACTAAAGATACAAAAATTAGCCAGGCATAGTTGTGGGTGCCTGTGATCCCAGCCACTTGGGAGGCTGAGGCAGGAGAATCACTTGAACCCAGGAGGCAGAGGTGGCAGTTATCCAGAGATCACACCACTGCACTCCAGCCTGGGTGACAGAGTGAGACTCCATTTCAAAAAAAAAAAAAAAAAAGGTCACTCCACCATAAGTTGAGTAGCATCTGTTCTGTTTTCCTTTACCAAAACTCATAATTTATGAATTTCAGGTTTCAGTTTTTCTTATGTGGGAGGGTGATAGAGCCCTACTAAACTTATTCCCCTATGTGCTCAGCATCTTTCTTCTTGTTCTTCTCCCTCACCTGTCTGCTTTAAATAGTTTACTTCCCTAATTTCCCTTTATATTGTACCATAAGTAGAAATTGATTGTCAAAGATGGAAGACACCACCTTGGAAATGAGAAGGAAATCCTTACTTCAAAGATAAGATGCATAGTGCTTCTTATGGGGTCCAGGAGTTCATGAAGTCGCAACTATTTTCAAAATAATAGTGAAGTCTTATTTGCAGAATAAGTAGTAGGTAAGACTGTTGACACTTTAGTATGAATTGAGTAGTAACATCAAACTGTACTAATAGTTATTCTACTTTTTACCACTATACACAATACCAAAAAATGTAAAATGTCTTTGATGAAGCAATAAAATTATTTTATATCTTAATATTTGAATACAATTTTTATATCTTGGATAATGAAATGGAAAGTGTGCATAAAACCCTTTGCTGTATATTAAAGTATTACGGTTGTCTCAAGAAAAGGACTTGTGTGATTGGGTGTCTAGCTGAAGCAGCTGCTTTTCTTCAGGGAACACCATTTTTATTTGAAAGAAAACCTGAGAAAAACACATGGTTCTTCAGTCTTTAATATGTGGCAGACATGTTCTCAAAGATGAACCTGTCACTTCAAGGAAAACAACTGACAGTATTTGTTAATGATAAAATTGGAGCTTTCAAGCAAAAATTAGAATTTGGAAAATGTGTATCTGTCACAATGAGCTAGACAGCTTCCTTTTACTTGAGGGGTTTCCAGGTGAGATTTGGTGATTATGTTAACAAATATGATTTTTTTTATATCATTTAATGAAATGTGTCAATATTAACTCAGTGAACCAGTATTTTCCAAATGACCAACTCGTGGCAATACAAAATCACATGGCAATATGGAAATTCATGTAAAGTAAAAGATCGATGAATTTTAATCTGATAGAAAACAAAATTATGTTGCAATAATTTCAGATACCACCTGATTTATAGATTTTGCAACTAACCTTTAGAGAATTACCATTTATTTTGGTACAATATGAAAGAAGAATATTCACAGTGATCTGAAAAGGCTATTTTAAAACTCCTATCTTTGCCAACTACATATCTATGTCTGGATTTTCTACATATACTTCAACCAAAACAACATATCACAACAGACTAAATGCCAAAGCAGAGATGAGCTTCCAACTGTTTTCTATTAAGAGGTTTTTAAGAATGTAAAACATCGCTCTTCTCACTCTTCCTTTTGTTTCATAGAATTTATTTTTCATAAAAATGCATTATTTTCATTAGCATTTAATGGGTTTGTCATTGTAATATTAGCTAAACTAATAAATATTTTCAAATGTCTCAATTTTAATTTGTAATATGGTACATATTTATAGATAGTGCCCATATAAACAAATATTCTTTGGAGTCCTCAGTAATTTTTAAAAGTCTAAGGGGATCCTGAGACCAAAATTTTTAGAACCATCGGATTGAATGGATAAAAAATGACAATACAACCTTGATTCGCTATTATTTTTACATTAGCCAGTACCTGAATAAAATGTTTAAATGAACCTAATTTTTAATTTTAAACACTTTAATAAATAACAAATTAAAATAATTCATTGAGCCCTTATTTTGTGCCTGTTCTTAACTAACAACTTTGTTTACACTGATTGTAGGTGATCCTCATGACATAGCTGAGAACATGTTATTCCATACCCATTTTACAGAGAATAGAACTGTGGCTTAAGGAGTATAAATAACTGACCAAGCTCATAGCTGGTTGCTGGCTGAGCAAGTTTTGAAAGCAGCAAGCCTGTCTGGCATCAAGGATGCCATCCTACCTTCTCAGTGACTGACAGGTAACCCCATCACATGTTCTGGTTGCACTCTAAGAGCTTGCTATACTTTATCTCATTTAATCCTAATTCTAAAGAATTAGGCAATTATTTTCTATCACTTTTTATGGTCCAGAAAACTAATGCTCTGAGAGGTGAGGTGACTTAGCCATGAGTACCACAGCTGTAGCTCACGGAGCAATGATTTGGATTTGTGTGTGTATGTGGGGGGGGGGGGTGGTTGTGTATGTCCCTCTAGTACAGAGATTTGAGCTGTTCTTATCACTCAGTTTGTGGCACACTAATTTCAATTTAGCAAGATCCCTCTTGTGTTTACATTTTTTTTGCTCAGCTTTTCACATCCACACTGCCGTTAGTCACCCCTGTAAAGCTACTATTCTAACATAATTGAGATAGCTCCTCGGCTATATGTTTCTTAGAATTTTTTTTTTATAATTTGTGTTATTAATTCATCTAAATGATATTATAGTATAGATACAACTCTGTTTTTTAACCCTGTGCTGTTTTCATGATCGATCTACAAGTCTGTAGCTGGTTTGTGGCTCCTGATGGCTGTGTAGTATTACATCATGCAGGTCCACTCCTCTTTACTAAATATTATTATGTTTCTCCAAATCACTGCTGCCTCCAGGAAGCAATAAACAACCCTAAATATAACCTTTAATGGACCAAAGGTTTATATTTTTATTTATTTTTTGTTTTAGATATTTATTTATTTAGTTAGAAACAGGCTCTTGCTCAGTTGCCCAGGCTGGAGTGCTGTGGCATGATCATGGCTCACTGCAGCCTCCATCTCCTGGGCTCAAGCAAATCCTCCTGCCTCAGTCTCCCAAGTAGCTGGGATGACAGGCACACCCTACCATGCCCAGCAATTTTTTAAAAATTATTTTCATAGAGACAGGGTCCTGCTATATTGCCCACGCTGGTCTTGAACTCGTAGCCTCAAGCCATCCTACCCACTTGGCTTCATGGGTGAGGTCATGCCCAGCTCTTCATCTTTTATTTGTATTAAATGTCTTCTCTTAGTCTGTTATCCATTGGTTATTTTTGTGTAAAATTCCTTCCTCAAAGAATAATCCTTACCTTCTTTTATTTTTGTTTTTTAGAGATGGGGGTCAATCTCTAAAAGTTGAGTTGCCCAAGTTAGACTCAAACTCCTCGGCTCAAGCAACCCTCCCATTTTAGCCTCTGAAGTAGCTGGGACTATAGGCACATGGCACCATGCCCACCTAAGAATAATCATTACTTCAGATGTAGAGGAATTCATCAGTTTTTCCTTTTTATGGTTTATGATTTTTGAATCTGAGTTACATATTTTCATCCAAAAGTTACAAAGATATACTTTTGCATTTTCTTCTACTAAATTTTGTATTTTGCTTTTCACATTCAGGATTGAATTTACCTGGATTTCATTTCTATATATGATGAGTTTTATTTTTCTCCACATAGTGAGCCAATTTTCCTAAGAGTTTCTACTAACCAAACAATTTTTTATTCACTGATTTGTGGTATCACTTTTATACCAGTTCCCATAAATTCCAGGATCTCTATTCTATTGCATGGGTTCTGTTTATTATTATACCAATAGCACATTGCTTTTTAAATAATTTTATAATTTTTCTAAATAACTTGTAGAACAAGTGTGCTGCTCACCCTATCTTCAAATCCGAGGGGCCATTTTTTTCTTTTCCTTTTCAAACTTTGGTTAACATAATTGGCACATTTATCTTTTCATATCCACTTGGAATCACTTGGGAAAGTTTCTTTAAAAAAAAAAATTCTCCTTGAATTTTGCATGAAATTTCATTGAATGTATAGATTAATTTGGTAAGAATTGTTATAAAAACAATGTTAAGTTGCCTCATCCGTGTACATGGTTTATACTTTCTATTTATTCCGGTCTTCTTTTGGTTTTTTTAATAGTACTTCATATTTTCCTCTATTTTTAAAAAGTTCTCCTGTCCTTTTTAAATAAGCTAATTCCTACCTACTTTATAGTTGCTGCTGTTTTGGGAAGTGGGTCTTTCTTTCTTTTTTTTTTAGACAGAGTCTTGCTCTGTAGCCCAGGCTGGAGTGCAGGCGGCACCATCTCGGCTCACTGCAACCTTTGCCTCCTGGTTTCAAGCCATTCTCCTGCCTCAGCCTCCCGAGCAGCTGGGATTACAGGTGCCCACCACCATGCCCAGCTAATGTTTTTTTATTTTATTTTATTTATTTTTTTATTTTTTTTATTTTTACTAGAGATGGGGTTTCATCATGTTGGTCAGGCTGGTCTCAAATTTCTGACTTCAGGTAATCCACCCGTCTTGGCCTCCCAAAGTGCTGGGATTACAGGTGTGAGCCACTGCACCCAGCCAGGTCTTACTTTTTAGTAAATTTTCTGTTCAATTACTGTTCATGTAAAAAGAGGCTAATGATTCTTATAAGTTGATCTTATTTGGCAGCTTAATTAATTTTTTTACTAATGGCCAATAAATGTGTTAATTCTAATGGGGTTTCTATATAGATGATTATGTTATCTGCAGATAAAATTTTTCTGTCTTTTGTTTCTCAATCCTTAAAACTCTTCTTTTTTCGTGTCTTATCATTTTAGCCAGCACCTTCAGGGTTAATGGTGAGAACATGAGGGCAGCCATCCTTATCTTAATCCTATCTAAAAATAACATGTATAATATTCATTATTTAAACATTTAAAAATATTAGTTTGGTGCAAAAGTAATTGCAGTTTTTGCCATTAAAATTAATGATTGAATAAAGTTAGGAAAATATCCTTCAAGTTCCTTTTCAAAAAATTATGTTATTTGTAGACATTGAATTTTAAGTATTTTTAATAATGATTGACATAATAATAAGATATATTTCCATTAACCTATTTTCCCAACCTGGAGGGTAAATTGAGAAATTTTATATTAAACAATATTCAAAATACTGAAAAAGCCTTCTCTCTTTTAAAATCAGTAAACTTTACTTTTTAGAGCAGTTTGAGGTTTAAGCAAAATTAAGCAGGAAGTACAGAGAGTTTCCATATCCTGCCTGTTCCCACACATACACAGCCTTCCCTGCTATCAGGCACACAGTGGTCCTTTTGAAGTCGATGGACCTACATTGACACATCATTATCACCCACACTTCAGGGTTTATATCAGGGTTCACCGTTGGTGCTGTGTGTTCTATGAGTTTGGACAAATGCATAACGACATGCATTGATTACTGTAATGCCGTACAGAGTTTCACTGTGGGGATGTAGTTCAAGTGGGAAACCTCGGAAGTTACAACCTAGGCCCACCTCCCTCCATCTCCCTTGTCCCTAAGGGAACTTGCCTTTACATTTTCCCGAGAAAGATCAGCCTTTCTCTGCCATAAGCACCTGGGGTGGAAGGAAGGCAAGACTGACCTTAAAGTTCTCTGCTCACGCCAGCTGCCACAGCTGCTGTTTTGTAACCCTAGAGGCAGAATTCCCACTAATTTTCCTCCCCCTCAGGTACTTGATCCACTTCTACTACTGCCTGCTGTTTTTTTTCCTTTCCACGTTCGTCTCTCCATGAATTTTTCACAGTTTTAAAGATCTGAGAGCAATCAACTCCTGTCCTGCTTTTTTTCATCTCCAGAGTTGCTTTTGGCATCAAGAGGCAGCATCTTATATTAGTTCTCTTCTGTCAGCCCAAGGAGAGATTTTAACCTTAGTTTGTTTCATGCTGTATGATGTAATAAATAAAGAGAAAATAGAGGCATTAGAGCAACTAGAATTCCAGATGCTATCTTGAATTAAGAAGCAAATAAGCAATTGACTTTCCTAGAGAAATTCAAGAGCACATTTTTTTTTCTCTGACCCAGATGTAATAAAACTTCATTGTAGAAAATTTCAAAACAAGTTATTGTAAACTATAGATAACCACTATTTAAATTATGGTATATTTCCTTCCAGTCTATTTGAATAAATTTTTCAAGGCATAAGGAAAAGCAATTTACATTTTTCTCCTTAAAAAGAAAAACAGCATAAAGAAAAAGAAAAATCCTAGAACAGTTCAAAGGGAATCTACTTCAACCTCAAATACAGAGCCTTATCCCACTGAGACCTTGGCAAGGATAACCTCCAGCTACTTAGAACCGTCCTGTCTCATGCCAGTGATGGAACAAGTCATTCAAGATCCACGACCTATGTCAGTGCAGAATAAACGTAAAAGAACCCAAAAAGTTTGGCTACTGTTAGAAGGACCTTCTGTTTGTTCCAGAGTTCTTGGACTGTAGCAATTTCATATCCAGAGTCCATTGCTCTGTATTTTGGAGGATCTTCCCAGGATTTTTCCCAAGGACCAAATTTCTTAGTACAATTGCACCTCCCAGCATTATACTTGGTTGTTAAATGGATAAACTATCTGAAAAAACAAACAAACAACAACAACAACAAAAAAAACCTCAACATTGGCTTGAGGATTTTTTATCACTTTAGAAAAGCCGGATTCAATATTCAATTACAATACAAAAGCAGCCACTTTTTTTTATTGTTTGCTGACCATGACTTAGATGTCAGTCACTAAGTTCACAAAAACTCAAAGGAAAACTCAAGCCTTTACTGTATGCTAGAAGGTTCACTGACAACTTTAGTACATTTTAAAGTCCTGTAACTCCACCTTAACCTCCACTGTGGCTATGATCTAATATAAACAGACAACGAGGGAGAGGCATATAAGAAATAAGGCCCACTGATCAATGATTACATGTTGGTCTGACCTGTGTTTTTTGGCAGCTAAAATAACATATAATAAAGTGACTTGACTGATGTAAAATTCGATGAGTTTTATTCTCATTTTTTCCATGGGAAAATGAGTTTCCAGGGAGCCCAAGGCAGAGGAAACCAACCCCCCTCCTTTCTTCACAGGCTTCAACTAATGGACTTATGTGTGATTAATGAATCTCTCAAAGTAGCTCCTTTTTTTTCTTTTCATTTTTTTTTAAAACAACAGCTTTATTGAGATATAATTCACATCTCATACAATTCATCCACTCAAAACGTAAAATTCAACGGTTTTTAGTAATTCACAGAGTTGTGCAAGCCATCATTTCAGTTCATGCTGAAACATTTTCATCATCCCCAAAAGAAATTCTGTACCCGTTAGCAGTCACTCCCCCATTTCCCCCAACCTCCTCACCCCAAGCTCAGGGAGCCATTATACTTTGTCTTTATAGGTTTGTCTATTACAGACAATTAATATAAAAGGAACTGTATAATAGATGGCCTTTGTGTCTAGCTTCTTCCATTTGGCATAGTGTTTTTGAGGTTCATCCATGTTGTAGAATGTATCAATAGCGTGTTTCTTTTTATTGCCAAATAATATTCCACTGTATAGAAATACCATATTGTATTTATTCCTTCATTAACTGTATCCACTTTTTAGCTATCATGAATAATGCAGCTATGAACTTTCAGGTACAAGAGTTTTTGCAGGTGTATGCTTTCATTTTTTCTTGGGTACATGCCTAGGAGGGGAATTGCCAGGTCATATCGAAACTCAAATTTAAACTTTTAAGAAACTGCCAGAACTCCCATTTTGATCTGGTTAATTCCTCTCCCTCCAAAAGACACTTATCCAGAAACGTCCCTACTCTTTATCTGCTCTAATTCCCCTATTTTGCCTTGTGATAGCACACTGTACTTCATAGCAATTGGTAAAATTGTGATTCTATAGTTACCTGGATGTAGGCTCTATGAACAATACTTATGTTGTTCATCACTGGATCTCCAGCCTGTAGCACAGTATCTGATGCATAGTAAGCACTCAGTAAATACCTACTGAATGAATAAAATAAGAGTCACTATTTTCTATAAGCCTACAAAGCTGACATAGAGATATTTTATATATTAATCACATATCTTAATTTATTTTTTAGCCTGAAATTCACCAGTCATTATATTTTTCCATTAAACTAGCTCAATAATTTTGGATTATCCAGAAATCATCAAATATACTGGCCTAGAAAATCAGGATGCGTAAGGAGGGTATCACAGAGAATAAATGGTTTTGTCCTAGCTTACACCTGCAGTCTTAACCATTGACTCTATCACACTTTGTGCTTTTTTCTGGGAGGCAAGAGAATACAAACTACCCTATGCCATTAAGCTCTAAAGTGGTAAACCAAGATAACTAGATCCTGTTGTCTTACAGGTTGGAGTTGTACATGGTAGATATGTGTTAAATATTGTTTGGTCTAAATATAATTTATCCACGTAACTATTTCTCTCATTTCAAATATTAGAGTTCATTTACTATTGTTTGTATAGATTCGTACAATTTTCCTGGAGGGCCATTTGATTAAAGATATATTTTCTTAAGTGTGCATATGTCTTGATTCACAAATCCACTTCTAGGATGTGATTTTAAAGAGATAAACCAAGGTGTATGTGTGTACGTAAAATTTAAAAACTTTTAACTAAAAAATCACATTATATTTTACAAAGAAAACTGCAGCCACAACATTATTTGATTAGGAGGACTTTAGGAAATGCATACTTTTAGTAGCAAAAGAAGTCATGTGAAAAACAAGCCTGAATTTTCCATTGTAACTGTATGTTGTTACATAGACAGAGTGTTTGGTTCTCAAAGTTTTTCTTCCTGATGATATCAGCAAGATTTTGAAAACTTCTGGGGATGCTTCCCTGGGTGCTTAGAAAATTCCTCTTTGATTCTGATGTTTTGTTTCCTGAAAAAAGTATTTTTGAATATTAAAATATAAGAATCAAGACAAGTGTTACTGTTAAGAGTAGAATAAGGAATTTGTAAACTTTGATGATTTTTAAGTCTTTGAATCTTGAGGGTAAAGAATTCAAATGCGTTTTATTAAGTACTCAGTTGTGATTATCTGGCTGGGTTGATAACTGTGAGTTATGACAGTGGAATAGGAATCAAATACTTCATTATGGCTCCACTTGCCCTACTACCTTCATTTTGCTCTCCAATGAGGTGTAAAGTATAAGGATGTGATTTATATTGTCTACAAGGGATTCATGGTCATCTCTGACTCTCTGACTCTGACTTTCAGGTGGTCAGTTTTAGGAAGCAGAGGGAATATGTACCATCAAAGTATTCATCTTGAAAGCAGAAAATTGCTGTGCAATAAGGCAATCCACCTTAAGACTGTTTAAATGAATAGTTAAAAAAAAAAAAAGCATAATTAGGACCAGTCTGAGCTTTCAGCTCTCAGATCTATAGTACCTGGAAACCATGGAAGCCATCTGAATGTCTCTGAAGTAGATTTGGTTGGAAAATGAAAACATACGCCCCGACAATAGCAAATAGCATTTGGGGACTCACTGATTTGAGATTAAGTTGCCATTTAAGTGGGCTCTTTACCCCTAAGCTATCAGAACAGTGCAGCCAACAAATTTGTCTGTGAGGGGGAAGCAGAGGAAATGTATTGGGTCATTTGAAATAAAATCCCTCGCAGCTGACCCATGAGAGGTGCTGATGGCTTCCAGATGGAGTTTTGTCCAGTTCCCATTGGCCAGATGTCTGGGCCTGTCCAGCACGATTGTTTTGTATGTAGAGTGGGGGAACCATGGAAATAGCATCAGGATTGACCAAGGGCTTACCCCTGAAATAAGAAAATTCCAGTCAGAGGTGTGGTCTATAGCCTGAAGCTCATTCAGTGCACTGACTGGCTTTAAATTCCAGCTCCATTCCATCAGAGCTCCCTGCCTTTGAGGACATTATTTAAACTCTCTGAGAATTAGTTACTTCATCTGTAAGATGGGGAGAATAAGAAGGAACACAGGCTTGCAGAATTGTTGTGAGAAATACAAGAGGTGATCCATGTGACATACTGACTCAATGGCCCTTAATAAATGATAGCCATTTATAATTATTAATTTCATTGTCATCGCCTTTCTATTATATAAACATCAAGTGAGCACCTGTGCTGTACCTGGAGCTTCACTGTGTGCCGCAATGCAAACATGAGTAGAACCTGGTCTTGGTTTTCAGAAACATCAGTCAATTATAGGAGGCTGAGAAATAAACCACTAATTGCCCAGAGCAGATGAGTGCTGACATGGATGTGCACAGTGTTTCAGAAGAGGGAAGAGAAAAGTGACATTTACACCCCCCACCATTGCCACACACTGGTGTCAGGCTTGACAATACCATCTCAATCAGTTAAAGACAGCCCCTTAAAATAGCCCTATTCACCCACTTAACAGGTGAGAAAACTGAGGCAAAAGTAGTTTGCTAAGTTCGCAAAGCTAGTATATGGCAAAGTTTGGTTTGTCTTGCCTTATCCTCTCTCTACTCAACCAGGCTATCTCTGAGCACCAAGAACGCCTGGATGGCAGGTCAGAAAATGGTCCACAAATGAGGGAAAGTTTCTATTCTGGATAAATTTTAAAAAAGAAAAAGTTCTGCAAACGGCAAAGGGCAGGAAAATCTCATTCCCAACAGGCAATGGGAATGGTATGTTTAAAAGTATGAAATCATGAAGACAATGTAGACAGACAACTACAGCTGCTGCACGGGTCTAGAAAACAGGCTCTGGGTATGCAGGAGGAGTCTGTGAAGAGCCAGGGGAAATGAGGAATGAGACTAGAAAAGTCAGTGGGGACTAAAGCACAAAAGGACACTGTCCGTGATCAGAAAGTGTGAGTTTATTTGCTATGATATGTGTCTTTTATCCAGTCAGCCTCTTGGCTTAGCATGAGCCATGGGTGGACACTCATGAATTCCACTCCATAGCAGAACAGAGGGATGAGCTGGAATGAATGGGAATTAGGCACAGTTTGAAGATCCCTAACACCTCTGATTGCCTGGAGGCAAAGAAAAGTGCTCCAGTTCATGGATTTGAATGCAGTTCTTCCTAAATGCAGTGAATTCCACAAATAGAAATTAAGTGCTTACTTTGTAGCATGTACAGCTTTAAGTATCAAAGGTCTATATGCATGAACAGAAGAAATTCCTGTCTTCCTGGAGTTCACATCTTAGTCAAGAGACACAGAGACTAAATGTCACAACAAGTCAGTCATACAGGAGGGTGGTGTCACCAAAAAAATAGGGCAGAGAAAGGGGGTACAGGGGGCTGGACAGGAGCAGTGGTCACAATTTCAAATAGGATGATCAGGGGAGGCCTCACACACAAAGATATATCAGAATAAGATTTAAGATGTGAGGAAAAGTACCAAATCTAGGCAAGAGAACAACCTGGGCTAAGGCTGAGGCAAGCTCATGTCCGATGGACTTTAGGACCAGAGTGGAGTTGTTCAGGTCTGGGACAGAGCGCATGAAGAGGAGAGTGGATAGCTTCCGGGTCAGAGGTGCCTGGGAGTTAAAGGAGGAGGCCATTGATGAGTTCTGGGCAGATGAGCAAACATGGACTGACTTAGGTTTCAAAGGTGTGTCTGTCCTCTGTGGTGAGAGTAGACACAAATAAAAATTTAAACCAACAGTAGCTAGATGCCTCACTAAATCGAGGGCTCTCAAACTTTTGGACTGTGATTCATAAGAAGGAACACGTTCTACATGATGACTAGGATGTATGTACACACATATGTAACTACTACAGAATTCTATAATGACACCAGTTGCTTGGTTACTCATGCTACATAGGATGAACTCTGTTGTTTTCTATCCTAGTTTAGGTTACTCTATTTCACTTTCAAAATGTCTGTTTGTCACCCAATATATTGACTTTATGAATATATCAGTTATAGTCTGCAGTTTTAAAAACATTTGAAAAGGGATCTTTGGTCATAATGTTGTGTCATGTATATGTGGTGGTCCATAGCTGTCCTGGTGCTAAATACCCTAGCTAAGGCTGAGATCCATTAGTTTGTAACATAATGGAAATAATATTAAGTCCAATATATTCTTGTGGTAGAAGCAACTGATGACAATATTTACCTTCAGGTAAATCAGAGATATAATTCCTAAACTGTGGATTAAGCTATCAGATTAGATAAACTAAAGTCAAACATTAAGTGGGAAGGAAATAAAATAAAGTGCACATTATAGTGCACATTAGAAATCAGTGTGTTTAAAATACAAAGTTGAATTAAAGAATGGAATTTAAAGCCAGGTACAGTGGCGTGCACCTGTAATCCCAGCTATGTAGGAAAATCACTTTAACCTCAAGAGTTTAAGACCAGCCCCGGTAACTTAGCAGATCCCATCTTGATAAAAAAAGAAAGAAAGAAATGTTAGCTTTTTCTATGACCAACATATACCATGACTAGATATATTTATACCTAACCGATTTACTGAATGCTGGTTTTCGTTTTCTTTTACTTTTTCTTTCACATAGTAGGAACATTTTCAGTTACCGATAGTACTTTTTGCAGCCCATAGAGCATGCCTATTAAACTGGACACTACACCCAGCAGGGTGCTACTGGAGACATCCAGGCTACAGGAAAAGACTCTGCTAACATGGTTGGACCTGGAATCAGTCACTTTGTAATGTATTCTCGGAGCACGTTATTTATGTAAGGTTGAGTGACCCTTTTTCAGGCTCTTAGCCACCCTTTGAACCCTTGCCCATGTATATTATCAACCTTCAGTTGATATGCTGAAATATTTGGATGCCGAGTTTATAGCAGGGACTAAAGCAGGGGGGTGTCAAAACACGACAAGAAAGGCTTTTTCTTGTTTGATTTCTGGCAGGGATCAGAGTGAAAGTGATGGAAGGCTTGGGAAAAAGCCCAATCCTGTCAGTTATTCTAGCCAACTTGGCAGACTCCATAGGTTTAGAGAGTTCAGATGAGTTTTGTGTCCATAAACCTTTGAATACTTATAGAGGAACTAATCTTCCTGTCTGAGATTTTTCTGAGGTTCAACACATCTCATTGCTCTGGAGCCAAATTTCTAGCTACAATCAGATCCTTCTCTTTCCCAAAAACAGCAACATGAAAGGCATTGAGCTCTGATTGCATGTGCCAAACCTAAACTCACAGAAAACGGCAAAAACCTTGATAGACTGTGTGATGCACCTCACCTGGATAAAAATTCTTATTACGACCTCAACTTTGTCGTGTACACCCCCCACAAAACCATCTGAAGTGTTCTGTGTTTCTGTTTTTGTGTTTTTAAAGCTGAACGCTAACACAAATGTTTTAAATGTAAAAATTTCCACTTTGCCCCAGGAAGTTACAGACTAATTTTTAGTATTCTTTCTAAGGGAGAAGAGTATTTATTGATTTGTGTTTCATAAGTGAAGAGTGTGTGTGTGTATGTGTAAAACAATTTATGAAATTTATGATTTACATGTACTCTAAAGCTACTTAGTAGTTAAAAATTTCATGATTCAATTTTTTTATGTCTGTCATATAATTTGTTCTAGATAAGCCCTTAATAAAAATCAAGATTTTCCAGAGAAACCACACTATCTGGCAGCCTGTAATACCGAGTAAAGAAGGAAAGGCTCTAATAAGGAATCTGAGCTTTTTACTAGATTCATTGTTTTTATGTTATACAGATCTCGAATATTCTTCCTAGGGCTTTGTAGAGGTCTGTGCAAGTCTCCACATAGATCTAAATTATCTCCAATACACACATTTCCTTGAGAACATTCTTATTGAAACCACATTTTCAACCTTAAGTCCCTGGTGTTACTGTGCCTACGATGCTGGCTCAGGACCAGAAATATGTCTCACATATTACTGCCACATTTCCTGAGTGAATTCAGGGTTCCAGTTGCCGGCTCAATTTTCTCTGAACTGTAGATACGTTCAAGAAAGGCCATGTCTTATACAATAACCAGAGAACGCTGGCAGGCACACTTCCGGGAGGCATGTTTTGTAGGCCCACTGTTACCATAGGGTCCTCTGGGTATGTGTATCCTCCAGCTTGGTCAGCAGGCCAGTTGGCATTCATTCTATAACACATCCCAAATGTACAAGTAGGTCACCAGAAGTGGCCCCTCATGAATAAGAGAACATTCGCTGAGGGGAGAAAAGTCAAGAGGGAAGACAACTTATAGGTGTTTCTTTATTTCCTATATCCAGAGTCCCTCACCCAATGTCTAACATCAATCTTCCCATTGCAAATATTGATAATAGGAACATCCAGAAATAATGTAATATGCTTCAAACACCTAACAGAAATCAAATCAAAGAATAAGAAATACATTCTCATGTTATAATTGTGCAAAGCTAGTTTTTACCACTATATCACTGATTCAATAAAAAGCCCCATTATGCTGTAACCACTCAGTATTTGTGTTTGTCTCTTTCAGCTTTTTCTTAGATAGCTTTCTAAGGTGTTTGTGGGTTTTGACAATACTTGAGACTGTATCAATAGGAACTAGCACATATTAATTTCAATTTAAAATAAAACTCACCATAGGAAACAAAACTGCAAAACTAGTTTTTCCTATTGGAATAACTTATGTAATTTTTAACGGATGTCAGTGTACTCCACTTGTGGATAATGATTAGAAGGCATTTAAAGGCTTTGCTTTCCAACCCCAGATTTCCAAGGGCCACTTATATAAGAATACCATGAGCATTCTTATGACGGCCTCTGTACAAACAAAAGAAATGAAGTAATTCCCTACCTTGTAGGAGATTGTATTTTAAATTTTTTACTCAAATTGATAAAGATAAATTCAGAACTCTTACTAGAAAAAAATAATAAACATTCGCCCCATTTATAATGTAGGACACCTAAATATTATTTCCACTGGTCTTTGCTCTTACTGAACTGAACAATCCCAAGGGTACCTACACATCTACATTTTATTGTGGGGAGGGGTAATATGGACTGTTTTTTTAGATTAAAAAGCCTTCCAGGCCCAAAAGAACTAAACTCTAATAGTGCCATTCCTGAAACTGGGGCAGGCAGTTGGGCGGAGATGGGGGTAGAGAAAAACCGCAGTCCTCTCTGCCAGAGAACAGGCACATCTGTCCACTGGAAAGGTCAGCCGTGTCTGTTCTCTGGCAGAGAGGACTGTGACTTTTTCTAAACCCCCATCCCCATTCCGTGGAACCAAAGCCAGCTCCTAGGAGCATACCAGGCACTTAATGAACAACTTCATTATTCTTTCAGGAGAGCACTAGCCACAAATCTAAGGAGTTTGGAGAAGAATTTTCCTTGGATCTATTTTAGTATTTTTTCTTCCAGGCTTAAATATGGATAGACAAGATGGTTCCTCATTCAGTCAGAAGAATGCATGTCAGCCCACAGTGGAGCATCAGTGTTGCACATTCTTTCCTACTGGAGAACACAGGTTGGGAAGAGAGAGTCGTGAAAGCAGAGACAGTCCTGCCCAAGAGAGGCCTGGCAAAGTGCTCTGCCTTTCCCACTGAAATCCTAGGGTGTGACTGATTTCCCTACTCCTGGTACTTACTCAGCAGATCACCAAACTTATGTTGTATTATGAGGAAAAAGAAGCTCTATGGTTATTTAAATTCCATGGGTATGTCCATGTGTAATGAAGGCAAGGCTATCCAGAAGGAAAATAATAGAGGGATTGTCTACTAGTGGAAAGGGTATGTTTCCTCCATCCACAGAGGCTGCAACAATAATGAGAGACAGTACCTTAATAACCCAGGGCTCAGTTCCCAATAAGACTTTGATAGTGATCTGGCTCAATGCACATCAGCATTCAAGTGTGCTGAACATTAAGAGCTTAGGCGCACACAGCAGAGTATACTAATGAAACATTCCCAGGCTCCCTGCCCTGGAGAACATGCTTTCTGTAGAGACATAGTGGGCACACTTCTCTTCTATGATTTACTATTTTAATTTGTTTTGCTGATGTGAATAATGACTGGGAGCCAGAGGGGGTAGATGAAGGGAACATTGAACGTGCATATACCTATTATGACTTACTCCTATTTGGGGTTAGATTTCTCACTATTACTTCCTTTATTTTATCTTATAAGAATTTTTATTTTGAAAAGATTGGGTATTACTTACAAAGTAATAATACCTACTGGGTTTTCTGCATCAGATTTTATACCAGTTAGTAGGAAGAGAGAGAGAACGACCCAGGGCATGAGCAGGCAAACAATGAATTTGAACTCAGTAAGACGGAGAGGAAAAAACTACCTTACAGAAGTGGATTAGAAAGTCTTCACAGTCAATACCACAGAAGTCTGGCTTTCCAAAGAAAAAACAAGGCTGAAGAGGTGATAGTGGACTATGGGCCAAGCTCTGACAACATGATCGTGGTATACAACAAAACATGAAACTCCTTCTCCCAAGACTAAGACTGAGCCAACCTTAGAAGTTGAGTTATTGTGATTATGTAATTTCAGGAAAAATGACACACCAAACTTTTAAAACAAAAGTGTAAGAAAAAGAGAGACAAAAAAGAAAAAGGACGACATGACAAGAGGACAAAGAGAAAAACAGGAGATAAAATCATTCCCTATGTCTAAGGCAGCATTTGCCTTGATCTTCGTGGTAGATGAGCAATTTTTCAAACCCAGTGTTTCATGGGAGTTACAATTCTGCCTCTGGAGACCCCAAAGGAGGTAGAGCCGAGGTGGCAGAGAAGTGAAATGAGTTTCCAGGTCCAGGCTCCACTGCTTCTCAGATAACAGTTTCTACTGTAGATGTAACTGGTTCTCAGAAAATTATTTGGCGTCTGGGGCATAAGACAGTTTGAAAACCACCTTCTAAGTTATCATACCTTATGGTGCTATTTTAGCATGGTTTTTCAGATGATATTCATGATGGGGCCTCCTTGGCATTCCTTCAAGTCAAGTGAAAAAAATTAGAAGGCTTAATACCTCAATCAACCTGTCTCTTTCATCCCCTGTAATACCCCATTGCAAGTGTGTATTAACCTAGGCAACCGGCATAGTGTCAATTTCTTTGCTTCTCTTGGAAGACCATAACTGTCGGTGGAAATTATTTTAGTTATGTCAGCTCTGCAGAGGAAAGTACAAAAAACGGGGAATCGAAGTCCCTGGAGTTCTATGTTTGTCTCAGTCTTCAACTTGCTTCCTCAAGAGATGATATGTGGATCCTTTTCATATGCCAGGTTCCTAAAGAAACCCTGCCACCACCACCAATTTCCCATCTTTGCAGTTCCAATTCCACAGAACAGCTACTTGTCTTAATTACAATTACATGGAAATCTCATAGGTATCTTTCCTTTATACTTTCATGGTAAATTTCAGGCATTGCTACAGGGATTCAGTTACTAAACCTACTTTAAATGGAAACATTTTTCATTGTAACTCAAACCTAAATCCTTAAGACTTAGAGAACTTGTAAATGATAATAATGGCCAGAATCAATTCATGCGATAGGGAAGGGAATACTCCATATCTCCTTGTTTTTTTTTTTTAACTAGATAGTTTACTATCCCTTGAAGTAAACACTCCTAATCCACTATATTTAAGTGTGATTGAGATGTCTCAAAATCCTATGCATTCTGACATTTCTACTTCTTAATAGATTTATAACTCATTTCTGTGCTATAATTAGAGTTTTATACTTCTAAATCAAAAACATTCATCAATTTTTATGTCCTTGCACCAGAATGTCTACATATAATAGAATTGCTTAGAAACCCCTAGAAATTTGCTAATCACATTAGTAAATTCTTCCTTGGTACCCTATCTTCTTATGGCAACAAAATGTGTTTCAAATTTCGGCCACTCACAAGTTATTTCTTACAGAAGAAGGAGTGCATTGCACATGTCTAAATGATGAGCATATGTTAGGTTAGCACACAGACATACACATGAGCGTACTTTGAGTCAAAGTCTGCTATTGGGACTGTAACCCATCTGCCCAATGAAAGTTATAGATGTACATTTGAGGACTGACTCTTCTAATTCACATAATTAATAAAACTTGTTTAAAATGGAAGGCTATATTGCTATATTTATTTATGGTGTTGCCATCTTAACTAATAGACTCATTTACTATTCTTGAATTCAAGTTATGGCTTTCTATCTCTTGGAAGTTTTCAGTCCAAATCAATTACAGCTTGTAGTCACTATGCCCTTGTCTGCTGTAGTAATCACGTGCCCAGTTGCAATCTTTCTTTGAAGTATTAGAGATACCATACTGGAAAACATTTACCTTCAGTGAAGTTTCATAATTCCTTTGAACACCTGCTAAATCTGACAACCTGCTGTACAATGCTGAAATTTCAAGTGTTTTCTATTCTGAAAAAAATAGGAAATACAGAAAGACGGCTATATAAATCTAATCAAGACTTGGTATTATTCTTATGTGAATAAATTCTATTTAGCATACTATCTGCCCCCTGGTTTATAATTTTACAAGAAAAGAAGGGATATTTGTGTTTGACCAAGGGTACTTTAAATGTAGGTACTTAATGAAGAGCAGCCTTATACCAATAGCTGCTCATCCTGGAACCCAGTGATGCTTGTTTCCTGAAATTCACATCGGCAACATTACTTTTGATAAACAACAGCTGCTGTAGTAACAAAGACCTGGGAGCAGAGATCATTTGCCCAGTAAGTGCTGTGAGTTGAATTGTGCCCTCTAAAATGGTATGTCCAGGCCCTAAACCCTATAACCTGTAAATGTGACCTTATTTGGAAAAAAAATCTAAACAAACCTAAGCAAGTTAAAAATCTCGAGATAGGGTCATTTTGGATTATGTAATTGAACCCTAACCTAATGACAAATATCCAGAAAAGACAGAGGGAGATTGAAGGCAGGCAGAAGAGAGAGGATACGGACCACAGCAGAAGGCCCTGTGAAGACTGAGGCAGACTGGAGTGAAGGGCCACAAATCAGGGAACGCCTGGAGCCACTGGAAGCTGCAGGGGATAAGAAAAGAATCCCCCTAGAGACTTTGGAGTCAGCATAATCCCTTGGACACCTTGTTTTTGGACTTCTGGCCTCTGGAACTGTGAGAGAATACTTTTTTTGTTTCAAGCTACCAAATTCATGATAAATTGTGATGGCAGCTGCAGAAAATTAATGCACCATGACTTGCAAGCCCTTCTGAAACAGCAGATAAAAATATAGAATCACTGAGTGTCAATAAATGTTACCTTTCAGTTTGGAGAGGAAAAGCAAGCCTGAGCTATAAGTGTAAGGCTGGAAAATGTTTTATGAATGGTACAGAATTGACAGTGTGATAGGCTGTTCCATTTCAAGCTAGGAGGATATGACATATAGACAACCAAAGAAGAAAGCCAAAGGCAGATAACTGACCTGGAAGAAAGTTTAACATCATAAGTCAGACATACTGAATCATTAGGACAAAATATTTTTATAGATTGATTGAGCTATAACTAAAAACACTCAATAGAGAAAAATCTTATAAAATCTTCATATACAAGACTGAATTATTGAATGAATTAGCACATTTCCAAGAACGTGTGAAAGGAGCGAGGGGGTCCCAGCCTGTCTGATTTCCTCCTTTGATAGGGTTTCCTTAAATAGATACACAGGCTCCTGGTGGGTTGATCCCGTGTGCCTCAGCTCACAGACTGTATTCTGGGGGCTCTACCGATATAGGCACAAACTCCGAAACGCAACATGCATTTTATTGTTTGTATTGTTCCTGCTAATTTTTTCTTTTTTATTTTTGAAATAATTTTTAGTTTAGGCCGGGAGCGGTGGCTCATGCCTGTAATCCCAGAACTTTGGGAGGCTGAGGCGGGCCATCAGGAGGTCAGGAGATCAAGACCATCCTGGCTAGCACGGTGAAACCCCATCTCTACTAAAAATACAAAAAATTAACCGGGCATGGTGGCACGCGCCTGTAACCCCAGCTGCTCAGGAGGCTAAGGTAGGAGAATTGCTTGAACCGGGAGGAGATCGTGCCATTGCACTCCAGCCTAGACAATGGCGAAACTCCATCTAAAAAAATTTTTTTTTCTTTTTTAGTTCAAACAGTTCTATTTTTGGTTCTGTACCATGATTTCTCATTAACTGTGAACTAAAGCAAGCGTCTTTTTTTTTTTTTTCCTTTTTGAGATGGTGTTCTGCTCTTGTCACCCAGGCTGAAGTGTAGTGGCATGATCTCGGCACACTGCAGCCTCTGCCTCCCGGGTTGAAGCGATTCTCCTGCCTCAGCCTCCCAGAGTAGCTGGGACTACAGGTGTCCGCCACCATGCCCAGCTAATTTTTTTTTATTTTTTTATTTTTTTTAACTTTTAGTAGAGACGGGGTTTCCCATATTGGCTAGGCTGGTCTCAAACTCCTGACATTGTGATCTGCCCGCCTCAGCCTCCCAAAGTGTTGGGATTACAGGCGTGAGCCACCGCACCCAGTTTCAAGCCCATTTTTAAGTCCCACTCAGCCCCTCCTCTCATTGGCAGTTGTCTTCAAGAGCCAAGAGGTGGTGATCATACAGAGCCCCTCTCTCTTTCTTTCCCCTGCTGCTGCAATATGAGTAACTTGGATAGGAATTCTCTGACCAAATGACCCCAGATCACTTGTATGAGAGCTTCTTCTCTGTCTGTCCTCTCTAGGATAACCTGTGTAAGACTTGTCTATACCTCTAAGCTTAAAAGATGGCTAAGGAGTAAGGTCAAGGGTGTGGCTGTGGACCTCTATTTTCCCTCTTGCCCTGACCCCAGAACTGTTAGAGACTGATCTGTGCTTCCCATGTCACCCAGAGAAAAGTTATAGCTTTTAAAGTCCTCTAAGGCTATATCTCATCTGTTCCACCCCCCTATCTCTCCAACCTCATCTGCTCCAGGCTTCTGAGCCTCCTTGTTGTTCTGGGATACTTAGACAGGTTTTTATCCCTGGGTTTTCACACTAGCAATTCCCTCTGCCTGGGATTCTCCCTCCATCTCTTTTCCCTATACTGTTTTGCTTCCTAGCACATTATCATCTTATAATATGCCATATTATATACTAATATAATATTGTACATAAATAAATGTATAAATAGCATAATACTAATGTGTAATTTTCAAAAAGGTAAAATCATGAGTCTCATACAAATATAAAATAAAAACAAGTCAAGTATTTTATTTCATTTATTAACTAAAGAGTGAACCAGTAAGATGTTAAATCTGGTTCATGGAGATTTATATTCTTTACTTGACAAAACTCATATTCATTGTTATGCCCAGGAAGCATTTACTTTGCTACGGATAGGAAATTATTCACTCTTATCAGTTTCTACAGTTATAAAATAGCCCAGTCAATCAAAAACAGTTCAAAGTGAACACCTTATAGATTCCAATAAACTCTGGGGTAGACAAGGCATTTTGCTGAGAGGACAGCCAGTGATTCATTTTACCCAGGCTTGTCTTGGACACATTAAGTTTTCCCAATAACTATATACTCATATTCCATATTAGCATACTAACTAGTATATATTACATATTAAAATATAACTAACTTGCTATATTAGAATGTAAGTTCCTCAAAGACAAATATTTTTATACTTCCTTTCATTGCTGTATCTCTAGTGTCTTGAACACTGGCTGGGACATCGTATTTAGTAAATTCCTGTTGAATAAATGAATTAAAAACTTCATCAGTACATGCAATAGCTATATAGAAATAAAGGCATCTAAATCTACATAGAGAAAAACATGGTTATCCCAAAATGAGATGTACTTTGTATGAAATTTGCCATCATATTATGCTTTAAGTAGAATGCTGAACTGCATATCTTCAACTTTCTTCAAGGCTCCAGTCAATCATCAAAACAATAAGTAGATTCTTATATTACATTTACATAATAAACATACTCATAGTGACTTTTTGAAAGCCCCCAAGGTAAATTCAAGTTTCTACCTACTGGAAAAAACAAACAAACAACAAACAAAACAAACAAAACTGCTGGCTTGTTTTCCTCCCGACATTTTAAAAAATCTTGGGATCTAGAAGGCCAGGGGGCCTAATTAGAAGTAAACTTTTTATATATTTCAGTGAACATTTAGGGACACAGAAGTTTTCCATAAAGAAACTTATTATTTTTAATTTTTAGCTGAGCCCAGCTTACAAAATCTTTGTAAGAGAACATGAAAGAACAAGTCTAGTTATGATACATTTTACGCTTGACCAAAAGGGCTCTTCAGTTCAATTACTTGGTCTCCAGGTCAGAATTTCAGTGGTCTCTTTTCCTGTTCTTGGGTTATCTCAAGGGTAGACCAGCTGTTTTTACCAATCTCATTAGTAAGTACTCTTAAAAGAAGAAACCCCTCTTGAAAGTTCATCAATGCTCTTGCAACCTCAAAAACAAAATTTAAAGACATTCTTCTAGAAAAGAGTCATATCAAACCCTTTACTCATCTAAATTGCTTATGCATTCATTGAATGCAAAAATTAAAGATCTGGCTAGTTAAAATCCTACTGTATAAGGAATTTGAAACTTTCTAAGCTTCTATGAAAACTGGAATTTGGTATACTGAGTTCCACCCCCAAAAAGGTACTCTGAAGACAATATGTAGGAGAAAAGAAAACAAATGTATAAATTTATTGAGTGTTTATCATGTTCCTGATGGTGTGCTAGCAATTTTCAAACACTTTTTGTTTCATTTTCACAATATTCCTGTGAGGTAGTTATTATCATCCTCAATGTCATCATCATCTGTTCACAGCCGGTCCTCAAATAACATCCCTTCTTTCAATGTGATCTTGTTATGAGGTCATAATACATTGTTTTGTTCTAATACTAACTGTGTGAGGTTTGCATGTTCTTCCCATGTCTGTTGTAGGTTTTCTCCAGGCCCTCCAGTTTCTTTCCATATCCCAAAGATATGCACGCTGGGTGAATTGGTGTGTCTAAAGTGTCCCAGTGTGAGTGTGTGTGGGTGTGTGAGTGCACCCTGAGATCAGAGGCATCTTGTCCGGGGCAGGTTAATACCTTGTATCCTGAGCTGCTGAGATACACTCCAGCCACCAAAGACCCTGAACTAAAATAATTGGGTAAATATAATAATTATCTTACTTGTTTCAATTAATCTTTCCTAAATGTGTGTATTGTTCACATTTATTTCAATGTTTAATATTAGAAGTATTTTGGTCTCTATCTAGAAGTTTGGTGATGTTTGTGTGACCAGAAATATGCCATAAAAACTTAGGTTTTGTTTATATCAATTTGCCTATGGGAAAATTGGTTTTCTTATAGTTGATTCTCTTAAAGTTGCAGATTCCAAGAAACTTACGTGTATATGTATAGTTTCCTCATATACATATAAGGACTTACTGTATATGAGGAAATTGAAGCTCATGATATCAAATAACTTGGCCAATAAAGTCACAGAGCTAGGGAGGAATCTAGGCAGGGTTCAGAACTAGGGGTCTGAGGCTCTTATCCTTTTGCTCATTACAACTGGCAAGCTGCAACCCATATCATTTTATTATCTTCTGTTTTATTCTGTGCTCTGTAAATTGGCAATGAGGTTTAAAGTACTGCAGGAAGGAGAAATACAAATGGAAGAGATTTTAATCATACTCATATTTAAAATATACATGTTCAAGATGTTACCCATTGTCAATGTGTAGAAATGGTATCCAGTGAACTTCTCATTAGGACTACAAATACTGATTGATGGGTGCCACAATCAATCTGATCTGGAAACCAAGTAATTCAACAGAGGATTCCTTCTGACCAAACATAAAATGTATCAAAACTAGACTTGTTCTTCTTTCATGTTCTCTTACAAAGATTTTGTAAGCTGGGCTTCACTAAAAATTAAAAATAATAAGTTTCTTTATGGAAAACATCCTGTTTCCCCTAAAACCTTTGATAGGTGCCACAATCAAAGGTTTCTTGCCTGGAAATTCCTTAATTCCTCTTATTCAGTTGAAAAGGGCTTTGCCAGTAAAATTTGTAATTCTGTTGAATTACATAAAGGAGTACATGAAGAAGTTTCTTGACTGGCTTCTAAACAAAATAGCAATGTGGCTGTGGGCAATTCTTGTGTGTATATCTCAGTTTTTGCTGGTGGGCATAATTCTTTTACCTGGCTTCACTGGGCAGTTGAAGAAACACAACGAGGTAGAAGATAAGAAAATGCTTTCCAAAATCTGATTTTAAAAATTGTTGAATGATATCATCATAAAACATAGTACAACACAAAAATTCATGTTTTCAACTTGTCTTTCCCTCTCGTCAGTGAGATATGTACCACCGTCACCTATGGCTGAAGCTGTTCCTCCCTGCAAG
The DNA here is from genome assembly GCA_036589455.1 of Ateles fusciceps. Lineage (NCBI taxonomy): Eukaryota > Metazoa > Chordata > Mammalia > Primates > Atelidae > Ateles > Ateles fusciceps. The sequence continues at coordinate 8,213,154 of JAZHEH010003329.1, read as the reverse complement.
GACAGCAGCAGGGAGAAGAGAGTATAAACCTTCCACGGTGAATCCTCACAGAACACTGAGAACTCAATGCTGTTACCATCTTATAAGTGAGAGAACTAAAGGCCAGAAATTCCAAATCACTGGTTCAAGTTTATTTAAGTGAGACTCAATCTTTTACCACGAACCTCTAAGCTGTATGTTCATTTCCTCATGCCATATCCTGTGATTCTGGAGGTTACACTCCAGAATTCACACATCTATACATAAAAGTCCTTAATGAAATGATATAACTTCCTTGTAGGTTCTTCTCTGCCACTTCCCAGATAGAGCTGATTTATTAAGACAAGGGAATTGCGATAGAAAAAGAGTTTAATACATGTAGAGATGGCTAAACAGGAGACTGGAGTTGTATTATTATTCAGATCAGCCTCTCTAAAAATGTGGAGTCTAGAGTTTTTTAAAGATAGCTTGGTGGACAGGAGGCTAGAGAATGGATGGTGCTGATTGGTAGGGGATGTAATCACAGAGGTGTGAAAAATGGTCCTTGTGTGCTGAGTCTGTTCCTGGGTGGGGCACACAGGACTGGTTGTCATGAGTCATGGGTCTGAGTAGAGCCATCCTGTCATCAGAAATGCAGTGTGAAAAGACATCTCAAAAAGCCAATCTTAGGCTCTATTAGATTAGTGTAGAAGTAATCGAGGTTTTAGCCATTATAGCAAAAATCAGGAATACTTTTCCACCAACCTAATACAATAGTGATGTTATTTATAGAAGTAATTGGAGTAATTAAAAATCTCTTGACCTCCATAACAATGGCTGGTAAGCCAACAACATCTTAGCAGATTTCAGGCCCCTCTTCATCCTCCTAAACTTTTGGTCTTTTATTAGTTTTATGAAGGTAGTTTTGTTTGGGGAAGGACAATTGTCATTTAAACTATAAACTAAATGTCTCCCAAAGTTAGTTTGTCCCATACTCAGAAATGACCAAGGGTAGTTTGGAGGTTAAAGGCAAGATAGTGTTCATTATGGCAGATCTCTTTCGTGGTCACAATTTTCTCACTGTCATAATTTTTGTAAAGGTGGTCTCAGGGACAGGGATTGGACAGTACCCCAGACTGGGAGACCCTGCCACCTCCAATTGCTGCAGCTATGCCTTGGAGGTAGAGAGACTGGGGGTGCCTGGGAAGATAGTCTCTTTCATTTGGAAGGTATAGCACATTCAACCTCTGACAGGCACTAGCTGCTTCACTTAAGTGAGTTTGTTCCATTATCTAGTTGTTTCCCACAGTCTCAAAGGAAAGATAATGCGACCATTAGTTTATAATCAGCAAGGAGTTCAGAAAGGCCAGAATTTGGAGTAAGTACTAAACTTCACCTAAACCCTTCTATGAATTCAACAGCCTATGTTCACCCCTGAAGCTTATTAGTTTGTGATTGTGGTAGGTAAATTTATAGGAAGATCTGTGGAGAAGACAGACTCTATATTAAACACATAGCTGGAAATTGCTTAGCTTACACTTTGAAGAAAGATTAAAAATTTGGTTTGGATGAGACAAACGTGTCTCCTGAGAGTCAAGGGCCTCTTTCTTTCATTTTACCAAATGAATCACATGACTGGACAAGACAAAGATATCCCAAGTCACATTGGATATGATGAAGTGTTATAAGACAAAACAAAAGAGACCATGAGTTGAGAGAAAATCTTTTCCCTTCGTAAAAATATGGAAGTAACAAAGAGAGATGAATGCAAAACAGTTGTGGCCATTTGAAAATCTGGTTTTGTCTATAATGCCCATGTGCATAGATCCGTGTTTTAGAATAAATCTGAACATTTACCTGAGCCTCGATTTAGGTCCACTGCTATTTGTTCTGCCTGTTTTTATCGTGATGTAAGCTTCATATTTTATTGTGCAGAAGGACTATGTGGCAGGTTAATGGTCTAAATACCTGTGTCTCATTTTATAAATATTTATTGCCAACTGGTACGCTCGTATCTTTGAAGTCACAGGCATGGCCCACTGGAAGCCCATACCTCCCTCCTCTGGCCTCTGGAGGATGATTTTCCTAGCACTCTTGTTTACATCAGAATAGCTTCAATGTGGAGTAATTTTTTTAAAAAATCTATATCTTCTCACATCACTCATCTTTGCTTTGTTATATTTTTTCCCTCTTTTGCCTTACATGTCATGCTGTGAAGGCCACAAGTATAAACCAAACAACCTAATCTGTGCTGCACTTGAATTAAAGCATTGGTGCAGGATAAGCTAACTGATCATTCATAACCTGCCTGCGGTTGCTGCAAAGGGCCTAGGGGAGAGAAATGAGCAAAACTCAGAAGAGTAGTTCAGCATAAAACAATCTCCATCATGCATAAAAGATCAGCATAAAAGATCATGGAGAATCTCCAGCATCAAACTGAAACCCCTGGACATAATTCTATTGGTAATTAAGAGCCACTGGAAGTTTTGAAGCAGGAGAACCGCACTGAGAAACATTGCCTCAAGAAAATGAATCAGACAGTGTACATGAAAGACTGCTGCAGACTGGAGGAGGAAGGATCAATTAGGAGGCAACTTCGATAACACCGATGAAAGCAATGCAGACCTGGACATGAGTACAGGTCTCCTAGTATTTAAGATCCAGATGATGATGGTGGAAATAGATAGGAAGGTACTGATGGGGGAGATTTGAATCATAGAGTTGATGACATTTGGAACTATTGGGTATAGGGTAGAGGTGAGTAACCATACAGGACAGAAAATATGTGGAACAATAGTGAATAGAAAAATAGGCCAGGTGCAGTGGCTCACGCCTGTAATCCCAGCACTTTGGGAGGCCAAGATGGGCGGATCACCTGAGATCAGGAGTTCGAGACCAGCCTGGTCAACATGGTGAAACCCCGTCTCTACTAAAAATACAAAAAATTGGCTGGGTGTGGTGGCAGTTTCCTGTAATTCCAGCTACTCACTCAGGAGTCTGAAGCAGGAGAATCCCTTGAACCTAAAAGGTAAAGGTTGCAGTGAGCCAAGATCGTGCCATTGTACTCCAGCCTAGACAACAGAGCAAGACTCTATCAAACAAAAAAAAAAGAAAAGAAAGAAAGAAAGAAGAAAAATGAAGGTCACATTAAGTTTTAAACATGCAAGAGGAGAATGTTTAGAACAGAAGATGATACAAATTACTGGAGCCTGAATATGCTGAATGACACCCACTGAGGTAATGGGTGTGAAAGGAAAGGCAGGCACCGTTGAGTACTTAGCTGGCTAAGATATGGCAGGTGAGGGAAAGAAAGGCACGCAGGAATAGCTCCTGGTTTCCATCTTGGATGGCCACGTGGTAACAATAACCAGGACAGAGTGCAAAAAGGAGGAGTGTTAAAGTGCTAAGGAGCAGGGAGTGAGCCCATACATTTATGTTTAATTTAAGCTTTTCATGGGCTGTCCAGGTGAAAACATTCAATGAGGTAACTCGCTTGCCAGAGCTCTTTGGACAGATCTAGTTGAGCAACATGGATTTGGGAGTGGTAACAAGAAATTGAAAATCCTGTTCAGAGGAGCAGAGTTCTCCTTTTGGGTAGATGGAGTAGACTTACTTTTTCCTCTTCTTCCCACTAAGCAGAACTAAAAACCCTGGACATTATGCATAAAATAAACATAAGAAGACTTTGAAGGATGGGAAAAAAGCCTGGAGAACTACTGGAACCTTAGGACGAGAGGAACAACATAACGGTGAGTTCTCCGGGTTTGTTTGTTTCCTAGATCTCAGACCTGAAGCCGAAGAAGTTGGCAATCTGGAAACAACAACATACACAGACAAAAAACCCCAACAAAGTCTGCTTTTTTTCTAATCAAAGGACCAGGAAGGGGTGGCCTAGCAAGCCAGAATCCTTTAGGCAATGACTGCTCTACTCCATCCAGCAAAGCACCACAGGAAAAAACTGTAGTCCCACCTCAACTCACACTACCTAACGCCAAATGGACTCCCTACCAGGACTCCCTACCAGGTGCAGCTGACCTGTGGGGCATCTTCTCACTCTCAGGATACCAGAGTGAACCATGGTGAGTGACCAAGTGCAGGGAAGGGAAAATGGTCTTTCCCAAATCCTGTACCTCTGACATCAGACGCCTCTTCCCCCAAGTCTTGAGGAGAATTCATCCAATCCAGCTCACCCAATAGTTTAAATGCACAACTACTTTTTTTTTTAAACCACATTTTAAAGGCTGTGTTTCTTAAAAAATGACCACTCTCTTGATCCTCAGCTTATAAGACCCAGCACAAGAATTTCCTTTTGGGCCTTCCATGTCCTCTCCTCTCTTCTTTTCATTTAGCCTTTTATTTGATCTCTCACTGCTGGAGTCACTGCCTGTTTGCTAGACTTACTTCATTTCTACCTTCTAGTTAAAATGAACTCTTCTAACTTCCTACCAAAACCTGTCATCTGTTGTGGGCTCAATTTTAACAACTTCCCCCAGCCCTGACTTGCCTTACAGCAAACCTGGAAGGCTCTGAGACTCTGGTTTGAGTCTCCAGGAAGTTTCTGGTTGATCTTTCTTCTGATGATAGACATCAAGACCTTCTCCATATTTCTAATGAGAATCACTCATCCATGCCCACAGATTTGACTCCTCTCCTCTTGCTCCCACAATGCTACCATGCTCCTCTCTTGTTCAAAAGACTTCTAGCAGGTTATTTCATTCATTTGCTTCAGTCTGAGTTGATATACACAATATTTATTTTCTTCTCTATCTTGCCTTTTCTGGAAGCACACGATTCCACAGTACTCACTAGATAATGAACTTAGGGTGCAGATAGGTCTGCTCTAGATATGTATCTCTGCCACATACAAGCTGGATGACTTTGGCAAGCTTAATAAAGATATTAAGCTTTAATTATAATTAAAATCTTTAGAATGATAAGGTCAACTATGATTGTGGGTCTATATCTTGTCTTGAACTTTAAATACTTTATAACTAAACTTTACAATAACTTACAAGGAAGGTATTATTATCTAAAGTTTACAAATAAGAAATGAGACTTAAAGGGTTTGGAGGGAGGCTTTAGTTCCCCACTTCAGGTGCCTCTCCACAAGGCCTCTCATAAGACAGCATCTTGCTTCCCCCCAAGGGAACACTTGGGGGAGAGAGAGAGAATGGAGAGAAAGAGTGGAACAGAGCTGTTACAGGAAAGGGGTCCTGATCCAGACCCCAACAGAGGGTTAGTGCCTCTCACACAAGAAATAATTCAGGGCAAGTCCACAGTGCAAAGTAAAAACAAGTTTATTAAGAAAGAAAAGTGGCGAAGGACAGCTACTCTATAGACACAGTAGGGTGTTCCTGAAAGTAAGAGGAGGAAAGCATCCACCCTAGGTACAATGCTTCCACAAATGTGGAGATATGTTCTTCTACAAACGTTGTGATAAAGGATTACTTTTCTTAGTTACTATCCTTTGCAAGATTCAATACTATTATCTTTAAAGCAAAATTAGGAATGCCTTTTTCATCCAGATATTGGGATATCTGGACACTCTCAAGTCTGGGTCTTTTAGTAAGGATTATTAATTTGTTCCCTTAACCGTAAACATCTAGAGGCTAGGAATGCCTCACTTTCTGAGAATGCAGCCCAGCAGGTCTCAGCCTCATTTTCCTAGCCCTCACTCAAGATGGAGTCGCTCTAATTGGAACACCTCCGACAAAGCCATAGGGTCTTTCTAACCTAATCTCAGAACTAACTTGCCGTCCTGCTGCAACATCTTATTGGCCACGCATACCAACCTGATAAGACGTGAGATGTGGGAGGGGGAGGACACATGGGTGTGATTCAGGAAGCAAGGGTTGTTAGGGGCTTTGTGAGAGGCTGGCTGCCAAAGCAAAATCAGGACTGGTAGATGCTCCTATTCAATATATTGTTATGTATAAGAGTAAAATTTATACATCATTAAAAAAACTCAGAAACAATAAGCGCATATTGAAAACAATAGCCTGTGTATGTAGCCCCACTACCCACTATCATAACCCCACTTTCCAAAGACAAATACCTTTTAACACTTTTAGCTTTTTTTGAGTAGTTTTATTTTTAAGTGCTAAAGAATGTATATTTATATAATTTTTGATTCATTAACTTTAGACGTTGTCTAAAGTCTAAATGACTTAGGCATTGGATAAGGACTTAGCATTCTGACCCTTATGTCCCAACAACCATCCCTCACCAACAAACACACATGTACACACACACACACACACACACACACACACACACACACACTTCCTACCTCGCCCTTCCAGTATACCATGAGTCTTCTTGCCTGATGTGAAGTTGGTTAGTTAATAGAAGTCAGTTAAAGAGGGTAATTACACAAAATGACATACACACTTAACATTAGGTTTTAACTTAAAATATGTCATTGCGATTCATGGCCAAGGCCTTTCCTTTGAGGGGTAGATTTATTGATCAGAGGTTGCCATCATCTTTCTTGTATGAATCACATTTATCATACATATTCTGCAATGTCCAGTTTGGAATTCTTTAAGTAGAACACAACTTAAAGATCCCTGCAAAAATCTATATATGTAGAACCTTTCTATATTTAGTGTTTTTTCTTTTTCAGTTGTCTCTTCCATGGCCATTTTTTTGTTTTGTTTTGTTTTATTTTAGTGACTTTCCTTTAACTCTTATAGGAACAATGTACTTTTTTGTTAACAAGTTTTGTTTTTGCTTTTCTTAGATTTCAGGTTTTTATGGGATATAGTCCCAAATACAACTGGCAGAAACAGGTTTGGAAACAAACACACCTGACCCTCAATAAGAATACAATTCAGCCAGTGAGAGCAAAAATGCACAGGTACTGCATAGCGTGACCCACTAGTTACACATATTCAATCTTCTGAGAGCATCAGACAATGTGTTTTAGGCTGGGAATCAAAATCATCCATCAACCACAAAGTAAATTAATTGGGATCCATTAAGAGGTTTCCTATAATATTTTCTCCCATAGCAAAGTAAAACTGGGAAGGAGATTGCTGTCTATCATAAGAACTTAGTTGCTGGCATCACAATGACTGAAGAGACAAAGTATTTAGAAGAGCAGTCATAGAAGTCAAAAAGATCCAGGAACTATTTGGTTTAAGAACAAACAGACCTGCCTAATTAAATAGAAGTGACTGAGATTATACCTGAACAGTTTCTGAATCATCATCCAGAAACTAAGACAAAATTATGTTCAGTGCTGTCTATTTAAGGATATAGAACATAGGGGAACTGTACAAAGAGTTCCCTCAAGTATATTAAAATAAAATTCTGGCACTTGTGATGTTTGACTCTGTATCATTCACCCTATCCAGTTCCACATTGTCTAGCAGCAAAGCAGTTTGGGGAATTGACCCCACCTCTGGAAGTTGGTTCTGATTTGTCTTAGTCAATCATGGATTCCTGTCCTTGTGATTGGGCTGGGCCAGCTTGGTTCAGAAAGTCACTAGGGAAGACTTACCAGTAACTTTTGTGAAACGTGTTTCTTGCTTTTAAAAGAATGCCATGGGAAGTGTTTAAAGAAAAACTTTAGCCAAATTAAATTTAAAGGAGTTTAATTGAGCAATAAACCATTTGCAAATCGGACAGCCTCCCAAGCCAGAGTAGGATCTGGGACTCCAGGGCAGCCACATGATGGAAGAAGATTTATGGACAGAAAATGGAAAGTAGTGTACAGAAATTGGAAGTGACGTATAGAAACAATTGGATTGGTTATGGTTTGGCATTTACCTTATTTGAACACAGTTCAACATGGTCCCATTTGATTGGCCAAAACTCAGTGATTAGCACAAGTGTAAGCTACCATCTACTTGTAATACTTCATGATGCACAGAGAAAAAACCTTTAGGCTGAACTTAAAATACGTAAGGAGGCAGCTTCAGGCTAACCTTGATTTAACAGAAGCAATCTATGCTAAATGCAAGTGAAGACGAATAGTGCCCAGGTTTTTCCTAAGGGCCCTGTTGCGATCATGTGCCTGGTAACAAGTCAAAATACTGATGAACAGAGCTATCAGAGGTCTATAAGGTCATAGAGCTGGTGCATTTCAGGATTCCACCATTCCTGAAAATTTGGTCTTCAACTACATGAACAACAAATGCTGTCATTATTTAAACCTGCTTGGTCAGATTTCTACTTCTTATAGCCACAGTACACTATTGTTTTCAGTATTTAAAAGACCTTTCTTCAATTATAAACAAAATAAGCATTCTTTACATGAGACACTTCAGTTTCTATCAAATCAAAGAAATTAGGTGCTACTTCCTCAAGGACCTAGAAATAGAAATTCCGTTTGACCCAGCAATCCCATTACTGGGTATATATCCAAAGGATTATAAATCGTTCTACTATAAGGACACATGCACACGAATGTTCATTGCAGCACAGTTTACAATAGCAAAGACCTGGAACCAACCCAAATGCCCATTGATGATAGACTGGACAGGGAAAATGTGGCCCATATACACCATGGAATATTATGCAGCCATCAAAAACGATGAGTTCGTGTCCTTTGTAGGAACATGGATGAACCTGGAAAACATCATTCTCAGCAAACTGACACAAGAACAGAAAATCAAACACCGCATATTCTCACTCATAGGCAGGTGTTGAACAAATAAGAACACATGGACACGGAGGGGAGCATCACACACTGGGGTCTGTCGGGAGGAAAAAGGGGAGGGACAGAGGGGGGGTGGGGAGTTGGGGAGAGATAGCATGGGGAGAAATGCCAGATATAGGTGATGGGAAGGAAGGCAGCAAATCACACTGTCATGTGTGTGCCTAGGCAACAATCTTGCATGTTCTTCACGTGTACCCCAAAACCTAAAATGCAATAAAAAATATATATATATATATAAAAAAAAGAAATTAGGTGCTACTTTAATTTACATGTTAAACTATTAGAATTTGTTACCTCAAGAGGTAACCTGAGCTCAAATGAATATTTATAGCAGGATTATTAAAGAAAGATGTTTGGCTAAAAACAACTCTCTATGATTTATTAACAACCACATCTGGGAGAGTAAACAACAGCCACATCTATTTCAAAAACATCCCATGGGGCCACTGTCAAAACTAGTGTCTTGGAATGCCTGGGCCCAGAGTATGATAGAGGGAGGTACTTCTGAACATTCTTAGCGGTTGGAGCCATAAAAATATAATTAAATATTTCTAGCAGGGGTTGATGGTAAACTCACCATGTCAGACGCTAAGCTCCACTATTTAAATACCTTTCCACTTGAAAATTTTCAAATAGCTCTATCAAGAATATACATTTTTATTCAAAATGTAAAGAGAAGGAAAAATGGTTATTGAATTAAAATAATTTGTCTAATGCCACAGAGCTACTAAGTGGCTAAGCTAAAATTTGGTATTATCTAACTAGGAAGCTATTCTCTTCATTATGTTGTACATTTGATTGTATTTACTTATTTTTAAATTCACTTGCTAAGAAAAGAAAAAAAAATACGTGGAAGCCAAAAATTACAGCACGTGTAACTATAATGATTAGAAACATCTACCAACACGTTCCCCTCCTGACAGTTAACTCAGCTTTACTTGTTCTAACAGCATGTACCCTCTCAATTGGCCAAACGGGCACTTCTACCTTGCTAAAGAGAAAAGTTTTCTGTTGTAGGTCTCCAGAAGGTGACAGGTCTACAATAAGTGCGTTTCCAATGATTTTACATTAGAGTGACTTGGTAAATGTGTAGCATATCAATCCAAAGAGACTTTGAGATTGGCTCCACTTGAAAACACTATGGAAAAAGCAGCTTACAAGCTTTAAAACTGTTCAATCAGAAATACAGTTTAACCAAGGTGGATCACATGGTCACTATCATTCTTTAAGAACTACATTGAAAATACCATATTTATCATACTTTAAAAACTACATATCAGGCCAGGGGTGGTGGCTCACATCTGTAATCCCAGCACTTTGGGAGGCCAAGGTGGGTGGATCATTTGAGGTCCAGAGTTCAAGACCAACCTGGATAACATGGTGAAACCCCATTTCTACTAAAAACACAAAAATGAGCCTGAGCCTGGTGGTAGTGATACACACCTGTAATCCCAGCTACTCAGGAGGCTCAGGCAGGAGAATTCCTTGAGCCTGGGAGGCAGAGGTTGCTGTGAGCTAAGATTGCACCACTGCACTCCAGTCTGGGTAACAGAGTGAGACCCTGTCTCAAAAAAACAAAACAAAAAAACTGTATATCAAAAGATTATGCTTCCTTATCGTAAATTCATCTCTCACTGGTTCATTAAGGTGGTTTGGGTACAACATTAAATTATTGAATTCAAAAAGTAAAGATTAGAAACAAATCAATGGCTTGGAAGATTTTGTTTTTGGATTAAAAATATGGAAGGAGCATACTCATCAGTATTCTGATTCTTAAATTACTAAAGCAGTTTGACATGAGCTCACTCTAGCAGAGCCACAGGAACATAAGCAAAATAGGTCTAATTGGCTCTAGCCTACAGAAGAATAAATCTAGAATCAAAGCATCTAGTTTAAGGTCACATCATTAAGTAAAAAGACAGACTGAACTAAGTACATTTAGTACTCACTCCAGGACTCCACACATCTCCTACTTCTTCGTGTATACACAATTTCTAGTAACGTTAATGCTGCATATTAACCATGCATATAAAACCAAATTTACTTTCCTCAAAGATGAGGTTATATAATTAATAAAATTGTCTTTATGTTATATCTAAAGAGAAAACAGAGGTAGAAATATATCACTAAGCCCTAAACATACCATTTAAAACCATATGCATCTCTAATTAGATCACAGTTAATAAACTTTTGATGATTGTATCTACTTCTGCAGTTATTACACCACATGCTCGCATTTCTTATCCATGAACCTGGAAATGACTATCTGAGCAGAGGAAATATCCAGATGTGAACAAATGTGGCTTTTGGCCAGTTCATACTAACATACCATTCATTTGCTTCCAAAGAAGAATTCAGGATCACCAATATGGTATGGCAACATTCGATTTTTCTAGTTGGTCTATCTTTACCTTTTGACAAAAACAAAAAACAAAAACCTCATCTTCTATTTACTTGAAATAGAAGAGAATCTCCTCCTCTATTTACTTGTTAAGTAATTTTTAAAATGAAAAGCACTAAGTCTGTGCTCCAGTACTTTTATAAAAATGTAGATTCTCTGGTCCTATTCCTGATCTATTGTCTCAAAATTTTTGGTGGGTGAAGCACGGAATATTCATTTGTAATATTTTTAATAAGGTCCCCAGATGACTTTGCATACTAAAGTTGGAGAATTTCTGGGTTAGAGGATGAAGTTTTCCCTGCCCCAGTAGTTTTACTCTTAATGACCTTCCCTTCTGGCTTTCAGGAGCCAAAAAAAAAAAAAAAAAAAATGCTCTCTAGAAATATGAAGAAAGATAGAAAAGAAAAACGAAAAACATAGAAGCAGAAACAAACACTCTCTTGAGAGAGAGTGAAAGAGAAAAGAGGTTAAGAATCCAATCATGTGCAAAGTAAAACACAGACCCAGAAATATAGAAATGTAAGCAAAAGATAGCCAGATATGTCCAAAACAAAATAGAAAGCTGTATCTGAACTGTCTAATCATATCTGTCTAATCATAAATAAGTGTGAAAACATTTCATGTATCCAAACCTCAAGTCTTTGCTTTAATCTCTTTTTAAAAGCAACATGGGTTATTCTGCAGTAATTTTTCTAGTCAATTTGGCTGAGTGATCATGGCAATTGTTTTCATCAACAGCAAGTATTGAAGTCGAATATTTTACTGTTGCTGTTATGACAAAAAGTACTTATTGGGACATCAAAAACACAATAACAGTCCATTTAAAAATATATCTGATAATTAGGTAAGTCCTTGTGATAAAATCTGTTACAAAGGGAGATGCAGAAGCTGTGTCTAAGAGATCCGTGTCTTATCCATGTCTAGCTACTTTGCATTTTAGCATCTTAAGGCTGAAACACACTTGAGAGATTCTCACTTGGCTTTTTCTATAGATGTGGACCTTAAAACTGAAGGTGTAAATATAACTTAATGACAGAGTTATTTAGTGATTGAGAAAGGATAAAGCTTGGATTTCCTGCCTCATGATCCAGCAGTCTTTCCTCCTCGCTAGTGCCTCTGCTCTGTAGATTACCAGCCAGATAAGTAGTTGGTTGTATCAGCTGTAAAGATGCAAATCATATACAGAAGTGGAAGGGGGAAGTTGTGATATCGGCAGACTTAGGGAGCAGGAATCATGCTCTTGGTGGACTGTAGTAAGACATATGACTGAAGGTCAATGGCTGGTAAAAGGCTTCCCTGGGTTAGAACCCCAGCTCTGTCGCATCATAGATGTTTGGCCTTAGATAAGTTATTGCACTACTCTTTGCCAAAACAGTTTGTTTTCCTAACCTGTGGAATGGTGGCTAAGATCCACCTTTGAAAAAGCAAAGGTAGAAGCTCTACCTCACAGAGATTTTATAAGGCTTAACACATTCAGAGTCATGCCCAGCACATAATACCTTTATAGGAGTTTTTAAAATAAATACGTGGCATACTCATACACATTGTAGATAATGTCTCTCAGCTACCCTAGTGTGGGAGGCACTGTTTCCAAGTCTGGCTCCTAACTTTGTCCAACTCTTTTCTTCAGTAATTCATAGATATTATTCCTGAGCTTCATTTCTTACACAAAATCTCCCTCAAATTGACTAAGGTTCGTCACTCAGATTGTCAAAAAATGAGTTGCTTGTAAAGATATCCATTAGTAAGACAAATTCTTTTATGAATTTTATAAAATTTGGGTTCAACTAACATTCCTTGAGGATGTACCACACTTTTCTGTGTTACCGTGTGTGATTCTACCGTAGATTAATTCCTTCAACTCTTACAAGTCTAAAAGCAGACAAAGTCGTACTAAGTGAAACAGACCCAATTTCATTAGCTTTTGCCTCATAGCTCCATACCCTATCCCTAAGTTTATGTCTAGGAACCCTCCGGCATCTCACGTGGGCCCCACTCTCTTGGAGATCCATCACACCTCCGTTATTTCCAGAGGCTACCTTGTGAGTGCCAGAATCTGGGGAAGATCCACTCTTCCATATCCCCCAAAGCTGTTGGCCTATTCTTCATGCAGCATCCATGATGCTGTTTTTGAAGCAAAATCAGAGAAAAATTTCCCCTCTCCCATAGAGTATCACAATTTGTTACCTGGTGACCAGAGCGCCCCCTTTACATTGAGTTCTTGATGTAAAAGGATTCTCGCGTTGCTGCCTGCCGCCCATCTCTCTACTGGTATAGGCATAAGTCCCAGAAGCCTGACTGGAGGATGTGACTTTCCCCACCTTGATTTCTCCGGGTACCTTCTCCTTCAGGAAAACAACAACACAAAACCTCAAGCAACTTGGTTTTTTGTTTTATTTTGTTTGAGATGGAGTCTTACTCTGTCATCTAGGCTGGAGTGCAGTGGTGCAATGGGCTCACTGCAAACTCTCCCTGTCACGTTCAAGCCATTCTCCTTCCTCAGCCTTCTGAGTAGCTGGGAATACAGGTGTCCATCACCACGCCAGGCTAATTTTTGTGTTTTTAGTGGAGACAGGGTTTCACCATGTTGGCTAGGCTGGTCTCAAACTCCTGACTTCAAGTGATCTGCCCGCCTCAGCCTCCCAAAGTGCTGGGATTACAGGTGTGAGTCACCTCACCTGGCGGAAATCTCAAGCAATTTGATTCCCAAATACCAGCCCATGCCTTCATCAACATATTCCGTAACACATCTAAGTCACAGTAGAGGATAGAGAAAGGTACTTGATCTTGACGTCATTGCTCCTAGATTGCATCTACTTTTTCCCCATTTTTGATCATCTAAACAGTGTTTATGACAGGGATTTTTTTTCCATAAAATTTACTTCCAGTGTTTAATCCATGTTCTATGAATTCCAGGGTTATTACTTTGAAAATCAGTCTTCTGGGTGATGGATGAATCATAAATATGTACTCGTTCAATATAATAATGGGTTAAGGTTACATTCCCTGTTTTGTAAAATTTTTAAAGTTCAAAGATAAAAGCTGTTCACCTATCACCTTTTATCACTCACCTGTGATGCCTGATTGCAAGAGTAAGCTGGGGTGGTCAGGTGCTGGACTGGGAACTGGTTGTCTTAGGAAAAGGAAGGCAAGCTTGTCTTGTTTCTGTGAACCTGCTGACACTTGGCTTGCTGGGGACATTGATTGGACCAGCTAACATTTGCCGTCCGTTGCTCTTTAAAGCAATCAAAAAGCCACCCTATCTGTTAACCTTGGCAGTATTTAGCTTGTACATCACTCTGAAGTCCTCTACCCCAGAATGTTTTCATACAGTGCTTACCTTAATGATTCAATCAACCCAATTAACTAGATTTTTAATTGCAATACGTCTCTTATTATCCCAAGCCTAAAAGTAAAGGACTGTATTTGCTTAATCTGAGGCCATTAGTAACTTCATGGCAGTATAGGCTAGTCCATGATCTGATGGAGACTGGTTTAAATTCACTCTTCTGGGATTTTGAGAACATAGGAGTTAGTTGATTTTGGAAATGTGAACCCCATAATACTTGATATATTAATAGCTGCTAAATGTATGCTACTGGGAGAAGCTAAGCATTTCATCTAGTTGGCAATTAGATCATGTTTAGGATATGATTACTCAGATGGAAAATTAGCTTTATCCTTAAAAAGTATCCTATGAACCGACAACTTAGTCTTTGAGGGATAAGTAAATCAGCCGTGAAACACAAACATTTGTTGTCACTTCAATGGCAAGAAGCCTTCCTGGTTTCATTTAGAAGGGTTTGATGGTTGTCTTCAAAGTGGTTGGAAGCTCTAATACAATAAACACTTTGAAGCACAATGCTTTGTCATCCTCCTGCCTTAGGCCTGTCTGTTTCTGGTCTAGATTAGCACTGTTTGTTTTTTTCCCCCTTCTTTTTTTCTTTCTTCCTTTCACAATGGAAGAGTTTCCCCTTAATGACTGCCTTTATCCCATGTGAGTACCAAGCTTTTCAAATGGTTTAGACTGTGGAACTCAACTGTATTGAGACAACTTCATTAATGAAAGGCATATTCCATGAGACCTTTTGTTGTCACATTATAGTATTTGTGTTAGGACATTGGGTCCCCCACATAACAGTGATGCAGGCACCACCACCACCATGAGAGCAAGAATTACAGCAGGAAATTAACTCTAGCCCTGGGTGGCTTTTTCATTGCTCTTTTCTGACAATGATGGGACGTTCTCTCAACACTTCCCCTGACTTCTTCCTGAGAAACTAGCTAAACCGAAAAACATTCTTCATCATTTTTGTTCAATCAGTTGGCCTAGTATTTCCCAAAACCACCTCCAGATTTCAACTGCCAAGTTTTCTGCAAGAAAAATGCTTCTCTGGTATCTGTTGAGAGAATTTGAAGTCATGGTGGAACGCCCAGGATTATGGGCTTTTCTTGAAATCGGACATTATCAAAAGGTGCAATTGTTCATTTCTAAGAAGCCTGAAAAAGCTCCGTGGTTCTTTGCTTGTGGACAAACAGTTTGCCTTTCCTCTTTTTCTTACTCTAGGCATTAATTACAGGACAATAAACAAAAGCCTAAAAGGGTGTAATGGAGAATTTCTAATGAATCTTGACTTATCATGGCTGAAAGAAGTCTTGAAGTTGGATTAATGTAGAAACACTGGAATTCTATTAAAGGAGCTGGCACTTGATTTGATAGAAAAAAAGAATTATTACACGTTCTATTCCCTTTTGTCAGTTTGTATAACTCTTTAGACAATTGTTTTCTAAGAAAGAATTAAACTCCTACATGAAATGAATTTAGAAGTTAAATGATGACACATTCTCTCTTTCTCGGTCCCATATATATGTGTACAGATATCACATACACACACGTATTTATACATATTATGTATACATGTGTGTATATGTATCTACATATATATGCATATTCAAAGTATTTTTCTATACCTGACTTTAACTTTGTTTTCTTTCAGTAATTTTCACATTGATTATGATAATAGCCATATAAATTTCATTACAAGGTTACTCAGTTATAATTAAGTGAAGTTTTTACCTCATCCCTAAAATATATTCACTGTTAAACTTGGTAGGAAATAAAGGCTAATGCAAGTGATCATGTGTGCACCTGTAGGCGCGCACACACACACACACACACACACACACAAATGTCACTGCCCATAAAGTAAAATAAAGTACTTTGGAGTATCCTTAGCAAAATATGAGAATAGCAAGATAAGACAAAGTAATCAATATGAAGCAAAACTAACAATTCTCATTTTCTAATTAAAAAAATAGAAACTTTCCTACTAAAGTAAAAAGAGTTTAGAATAAATTTACAAGAACTTGGCATTTCGCTTGGAAATAAATGCCAGTGAACTATCTGGTGAGTATGAAGTGTCTCTGTGTTAAAAAGTTATAAGTGACTTAAACACTCAATCCACTCACCCCTTTTTTCTGGCTACATAAGAAAACGCAAAACTGCAATTATGGAAGAACAAAAAGAAAATTAACTTTAGATTTGAATATAGACCTGGGTTGGAAATTTTAATTCCAATTAATGTTACTCAACCATGCCTCAGATTTATCTGTAAAAACAGCGATAACAACTACTGTGCATGGTAGTTAAAACGAAGATATGTGAATATCAAATGAGGTGACACATGGGACATTCCTGGTCCCAATGAGCATTTGTGGAAGTTACTTTCTCCGCATAACCTCTGAGATTGGCACAGATAATAGAGAAAAATTACAGAAGAAAAGGTCGACCTATCAATTAATGCTTGACCTTACTTCCATAATTCCAAATTGGTCCTGGTTGGTCCCGGTAATAAGACTAAGTACATTTTCTCCTCATGTATATAGTTCTCTAGCTCTAGTTGCTTTATGCATTTCCAGTTTTCTAGCTAGAAAGGAAAGGAGGAAGAAGGAAGGAAGGAGGGGAAGGAATGAATATCTCTTTACTTCCTGTGAGTAGCTGCCACTACAGTTGAAGAAATGGGAAATCAACAAAAGAATAAAATATAAATATTGCTGATCCAAGCATCTGCAGCCCATTACCAGCCTCTGTAATGGCAATATCTATTCTTTTTCTCTCTCTCACTCCAGCTTTTGTTCTCTCTCACATTCAGTCTGTTTCTCATCCTCTTCTGGATAATTACAGTAAAAACAAAATTGTCACCCAGCAAAGGATGTGTCAATACGCGTGCAAAGTTGATAATGGAAAATCAATAAGTAAGACATAAAATAAAAATAAAAATAAAAAATACATCCCAAACAGGTCTTTTTATTTAATATAAGGCCAAAGAAGCTATCAGGCGTTGCTGAATACTGTCCACTAACTGTACAAAATATTGACTGCATGCCTCGCAAACACCAAAATATCCGCTGGAATGCCATAGAAATAAATAACTTCTGCTATAAACACATGAAAACATATCAAACTGTTATCTCTTTAAACATATTGTAAATAAAAAATTACCAGTACTTCTACACAATAAATATTAAGAAACCATTGACATAGTTGAAATGCACTCATATAAATTAACAACTTTAATTACATTAGCCAAACAGACATTGGTTAAAGGACTGCATGTAGTATGCAAAAAAAAAAAACCAAAACAAAACAAAAAAAAAACAAAGTAAAAAACCAACAAAATAAAAACAAACAAACAAACAACATCAACCACAGAACATAAAAAGTTTCAAAATAAAACAGGCTTCAGATTATCTTGGCTTTCATAATTATATTTTTCTTTTAAAGAAAAATATCAACCCATTGTCAATGCACTATTTTTCAAAGCATTTAAATAGAGGGTAAAACCCATTGGAAATTAATACAGAAGAAATGATTCACTTTATGCATAAAAATAAATAATAATATAGCTGAGACATGTGGTTTGCTTCTGCTCTTGAAGATGTGAACAGCTTCTAAGCATTCATTTTCTCTGACCCATACAACAGCTTCTCAGTGATACAGGGTTTAATTTAAACACATACAATGTCCACCCCCAAACCTTCTGCCCACATCTACAAGTTTCAATTATTTTGTGGGTTTTCAGGGTGACTAAGTTTTTCTCTACACTGAAAAGAGAAGTTGCCAAAGGTGCACAGGAAATCATTTTTTAAATGAATATGATAATATGGATCTATGCTTAATACAACGGAGACATATTTGTTCTCTGTTTTTTAGAGTCACCTCTTAAAGTCCAATCCCACAATGGTGAAAAAAAAATATTTGCTCTACCTTTAAGGAGACTGCAGGGATTCTCCTTGAAAATGGAATATGGAATCAATCTTAAATGAACATGAAATTGGTTGGTCTTCTGGGATAAGAAATTCCCATCTCAGTGTGCTGGAATTCACCTTACTTTTTTGGAAAAAAAATAGAAAACATCAGTTTGGTCCATAAGATACATATTACTATTAAAAGATATTTGAAGACAAATGCTTTTCAGGGCTTCTAAGATTGGTTTGGGCAAATTTTTAAGAGCCTAGAGTTTAGCCTTAGAGAAAGAGTGAGGAAATAGTAAGGTTAGATAGAGCCACTCTGGTTTCAAGAAAAAACATGCTAAGAACCTCATATGGTAGAATTTAAAAGCCTTTACTTTTGGCCTCATGCTGCTAGGTGAAAGAGTAGTTGTTCACGGGGTTTGTATTTTCCAAGATTATTAAAGATGGTAAAATGATATCTTTCAATACTATAAAAAAAAATGGTAGCAATTTATATATCTATTTCAAAGCCATATAAATTTAATTAAACAAAAAGTTTTTGGGTGTTTGATAACCCAATCATTAAACATCCAATTAAATTATGCAATGTTTCAAATAAAATATGGAATTACATTTCTCTGCTTCTAATAACTGTGGTCACTAATCAACCCCCATGCTATCCCTAAAATACCTAGGACTTAGCTGAAAAAGATAGCAGATGCATTTGAGATGAATGGGAACTATACATGGGTATCAGCTGTCTTTGTAAATTTCTGCTTTTTCCATGGCCTTGACCATCTCTGCTACTGCACAGTGAACTAGGACTTAATTTCTCACACTGTTTCTGCAGATTCCAGTACCAAAGAAGATGCCGTTCAAAATGCTGCCAGTTTTCCATGAAATTAAAGTTGAACATGGCCATCTACTTTTGCCTTAAAACTTTTCTCACCACACCCACCTTCCCACATGCATGATATCCAAGGTCAATGGACCCTGATTAGAATCCATTCTCAAACTTCTCATGCAGTGCATATTATATTTTCTGCATAAGAAAGGGCAGCCCCTAGAATATAGTAAATCAATTTGCCCAATAGTGATGTTGCCTACATATGGCATAGTGTTACAGTATACCAACTTACTCTACTTTTCAAGAAGCGATAAACCACTTTTGTAATGTTTGGTTTCTCACTGATATCTTTTCCTATAATAATTTTTTTTTAATCTACAAATTGACATGGGCTAAAAGCTTCAATATTTTACAAAATATTAATGAATATAATTGTTCCCAATTATCAGAAACTTTTTTCCATTTTTCAAAATATTTGCCAACTTCACACAAAACTGTAAAAATAAGGCTCTGTATTTTCAAAAGCACAAAAATGAATAATTTATTAGCTCTTCTAGGCAAGTTAAGTACTAGAATAAACTAGATAAAAACACGGCTTTAAGCATGTACTTTGATATTTATAAAACAAAGTTAGTTTTTTCCTTTTTGCATTTGAATCAATACAAATTTACACATGAAGAGTTTTGGCTATAAATTAAAATATTAGAGATTTTCACTACTTGCCCTCATCTTTGCCTCCTCTCAACTGTTCTTTTCCTTACTCTCTCTCTCTCTCAGCACTTTCTCCTCAATTAATTCTTTTAATTAGTGATGACGTTACTTTACCCAGCTGGTATGGGTAATATTTTTCACAACTAGGCCTTAATCATTTTTTAAAAATGCACTCAACTCTAATTCTGGCCTAAATATTATTTTTTTCTGAAAAATCTTCTGATTTAAGATTGATTCCAATAGACAGTAAGTTGGAAAATATCAGCCCAGAGTTTTGATTATCATCCTGTTTTCCCCCACAGGGGATAACTTGTAGAAGTGGGAGAAGGGACAAGAAAGAGGAGGAAATTTGATCCCTGTACATCGAAAGAGGGCCTTGCTGAATATTTGCTGGAATTTCCAGGCTTTTTCCCATCCAAATTTTTGAAATGTGCCCACCTAGTTCAGAGTAAAAGCAAAAACTATAGCCTATCCATCTTAAAAATACTGTGTTTTGCACACAAACATTCATTGCTTTAAGAACATTAAAAAATGACAGCCTGAAGTGCTCAAAATGTGTATGGACATGGTACAATACATGTATATATACACACAGATATGCATATGCACAAGCAATGTATATATACACATACAAGCATGTAGTTCCATGAATTTGATTGAACTTGATATCCAACAGTGTACAACTACTGTACATCCAATATGAAATGTCCTGTTTCATGGATGTGAAAGGAGTCAAAAACCAAACTTCTCAGGTCTTTTAAGCCTGAACACAATCCACACTACTCCCAACCCCTGACTCATTGATGGTGAATGATACCAACCACAGACAGACTGTTTAAAGGCTCACACAAATGTCTTTGGTGTATGTGTCTATTTTTAAGGTACAAAATAATAATAATAATTATAATTATAATAATAAAAATAGCTATTTTGTGTGCTGTAGCAGTTCTTTTATAGCTCACATTAAGTGCAGCTCTTAAACCCCACCCCCACCCCCACCCAAAGAAAATACTTGTTAAATAAGGATTAGACAGGTCAAACACCATTGTAGTGCAAATAGTAAACGATTAAAAAAAAAACAACAACAACATTTACAAAATATAGAAATGTTTGGATCCAACAGATGGACAAACATATTCCTTTCAAGTATCTCTCCTTGAAGAAAATAAAAATTAATCAGATTACTTCCAATACAAAAAAGTCTCTCTTTTTGTTCTCTCTCAGGTAAACAGTTTCAAACCTATTAGGTTGCATAGTTCTAAGATCATAAGCACCTTAACGAAATGTAACTTGGTATTCTTTTTTCCATGATCTTTCATTCTTTCCATGCTTGTTCTCAATTTTTTAATGTTGTTTGTTTTGTTTTGTCTTGTAGCAAAAGTGGTACAGAAAAAGGAAGTGTGACCACCTGCACACAATTGGTGTATGTGTGTGTGTGTGTATGTGTGTGTGTGTGTGTGATGTGTGTATGTGTATGCTGATATACACAGAGATAAGTGTCACACAGACATACCTTATGACCTGGGTAACTGGGTAGGAAAGTGCCTGTGATGGGCCCTTTCAAACTCATGGCTTTCTAGATGCTATTTGGGTTGCTCTAGTCCACACTACTGCAGACTGGACTAGTTGATTCAAGGCTCACAAGGGAACTGCAAGGGGGGGAAAGGACAATACCCCTTTTAAACAACTGATGTCATCAGTGTGATTTCAGAAGAAATGAAGGGTACACCATTTTCCCTTCCCTTCTCAATTCCTGTCTCTTTAACTGCTTCACTCTGAGCCCTGGCTAAGGATTTTTTCCCATATCTTCCTTCATCTGTTTCATCAGGTTTTGTTTTTAATTTACTTTTTTTTTGTTTTTGTTTTTGTTTTTTTTTTTTAATTTCTATTTTTCTGGTTAACTCAGAAACCTTAAAAATTTCTTCATTTTGCCACTGTCTTCTCTGGATAACTCTTACTCCCTTTCCCCCTGGGCTGGGCAACTCTATGAGCACCCGCACTCCTCCACGATCATGTTCTGAATGTCCTTTTTGATGATGTTTTGACCATCATCATAGTACAACATGGACATGGGTCTCAGCTTGGTGGGCACACAGCACGATTTGAGGTTGGCAAAGGGGCTGTGGCCCCGCATGCGGTAGTGGTTGATGACTGTCGAGTGGAAGGACAGTGAGGACCCAGATGTGCCTGCTATATGGCTCGGGCACTCACCCTCGCAGTAGTTGGCATGATAGCCAGAGGGAGCAATGATCCAGTCATTCCAGCCAATGTCCTTGAAACTGACAAAGAACTGTTTCTTACAGCAGATGTTGACCTTGCCGTCACACTCTAAGCCCCGCCGACGCCGGCGATGAGGGTGGTCTTCAGACTGCCGGGCCTGCAGCATGAGGAAAGGTCTGTGCGACTGCTCCTTCTCCTCATCTGCTCCCGCCCCACCTTCACCTCCACCCTTTTTTTTCCCCTTCCCCCTCCTCTTCTTTCTTCTTCTTCTTGCCCAGGAGCACCAGGCTGGCGCCACTCTCCTGGCACTGCTCACAGGCAATCCGAACGTCCAGGGAGCTCTTGCCCTGGTCCAACAACCGCTGGATGCTGCTGGAGACAGGGAAGACGTGCCAGGTGCTCTTCCGAGCGTCTACCACTTTTTCAGATAGCAACAGTTCACTCCTCTCCCCCTTTAAGCCCACTTCCTCGGTCTCCTCCCCTGCGTCCAAGATGCCCTGTGGGTGCTTCTGCTGCTGGAAGAGGCGGATGGTGACTTTGGTCCTGGTTCTGTTGGCCTTGGGGACTTTTAGGAAGAGCCAGACTTCTGCACGCTCCACCACTGACAGGTCACTGCCTTCCTTGGAAATCTCGAAGTGCAGCGTCTTCCTGGCTGTGCCTAATGATGAAAGACAGCATAAGAGAAAACAGGGACACCTGTTAATTCCAACATTTACATGCACTCACAAATTTCAGGCAAGCAGGAGTCTTCTGTGATAAACCATCTCGAACAGGGGTCAGCAAATGATAGCCCACAAGCCGTAACTGTTTCTGTACTGCTGGCAAACTAAGAATGGTTTTTATACTTTTAAGTGGTTAAGGAAAAAGTGATACTTTGTGACATGTGAAAATTATCTGAAATTTAAACGTTAGTGCCTATAAATCAAGTTCTGTTGGAGCACAGCTATGCTCATTTCTGTACATGCTGCCCATGGCTGCTTTTGCACTATAAACCAGAGCTGAGTAACTGCAACAGACTGGCTCACGAAGCCTAAGCTAGTTACGCTCTGGCCTTTTGCAGAAAAAAGTTGTTGGACCCTTGTTTAGAATGAAGAGGGCCTGAGGGTCTGTGTCTGTTGACTAATTGCTTAACCTCAGTTTCATCTTCTATAAAATGGAAATGACATAATGACATTTGACCTGTTATCTCACAGGTTTAGGAAGATCAAATGAGATAACATAAACAAAAAGACATTGCAAGCTCTAGAAAGCTAAGGAAATATTGTTCTCAGACAAAAATGCAGCCCCTGGCCCCACCTCATTGTGTAGGTCTGTGCGGGAGGGACACACTGAGCCAGCCTCCTCTTCCCTTGTCACAGCCTGATTCCTCCCCAGTCACCTCTTTGCTGGGTCACTGCAGCAGCATTTTCTTTACTTTGCTTCTGCTTGACTGAGGCAGGCCTTCTCTCCAGTCATTTCTCCATGAAGCAGCTAAAGGCATGTTTCCCACAGGTGGATTTGAACACACCACTTCTTGAAAGTCCTTTACTGACTTTCTATTGCTCTCAGTATCTAACAGAAACTGCCCGGGACTTTGGGCTGTGTGCATGCTGTTCCTACCTTGAATACCAGCTCTTGCCCAGTCCTGTTCTCTGGAGTCTAGCTACACAGTATTCCCTTGAGGCCTTGAGAACCCCACCCCACCCCCTCACCTGCAGGCAGTGACACCTGCTGTTTCTTCTGCTTCAAGTGCTCCTGCCCCACCAAACTCCAGCATACCACCCTTAGTGCTGCCTTTAATAATGTTTCAATTTTCAGATTGTTTGGACAACACTTTCTCTAGGAGGCTTCCCTCACATCTTCTCCACTGCCACCCTCCTGCCAGCCTGGTTTAGAATGTTTAGGGTCTAAGGTCACTAGCATAGTCTAGTGTTTAGCAGAAAGTAGGCAATGACTTAATTACTTATTTAACAAATGGAGAAGTCCTTAGCATTGAGTTCTATTAAATTAAGAGAGCCACCTCATACCTCTGACTCCTCCATTTTTTGCCTGTGACCCATTAGAGTGCAGCTTAATGAGCACCAGAATCCTATGTCAAACAGCAACCGCTGCTAACAGACAGGAAACCCCCACATTGTCAGGGCAGTTGAATTTAGCAACCACTCAGTTCTAGCCTAACTCTAAAATTAGAAAGTCACCTATTTCCTTCTCTTTTCCTAAGCACCTGCATGTTTAATCATGCAGCAGCATTTACTATAAAAGCAGGTATCCAAACGAGAATTTTTTGATTAATCAGATATTTTCCCTCACTTCCATTTTCCCCACTTGGTGGCATAGAGAAACATATCCTCTTTCCCATGACCATGGACCTCCTTACAACTGTCCGCTGTACATATATCCCATGCACAAATCTGGGAACAATCTTTAAGAAGTTCATCTTAGAACTCGCAACTCCCTAGGAGGATCTCCCTGCCTGGATTTCTATAGTTAACGGAAATCCAGCCATACTTATCACTCGAGGCCCTGAGATGTTTACGGTACTATAAATTTTAGGCACAGTTTCAAGTTCTCTGCAGCAGAAGGCAGGCTTTTCTATGCATTGCGTACTGTAGATTCTGTTCTTAATTTAACACACTCTGCACACTGTGATTATGATAGTGGTAAATTCACTGAGGCAAGGGCCAAGCAGGGCTGCAGATGGATATGAGAGGTTCTCTGGCATCTTTCTCTAAACGTACGAGGATGCTGGCCATGATGATGGTGGTGGTGGTAAGGGGAGTTCCTCTGACTCCGACCTCATGTCTTTGGCAGGAGTTGAAATGAATAATAAAGTTGGGTTTAAGATTAGATAGAATACCAGAGCAGGGAGCAGTTAGAGGGAGAAGCGGTCTTATTTTAGGAAGCATGATGACTTATTTTTTTCAAAATCTGAATTCCATATTCCCTTTTGCTAAGAATTGGTGGGGGTTTCGTTGTTGTTGTTTGTTTTTTAACAAAGTAAAAGAGAAGAATATTCCCAGAAGCAGAGCTTAATCATTTAAATCTAAAAAGGCAATCAGCAGTTGATTTTAAGGTGGCAAGGTCCTGCCAAGGCCGTAGGAGAAGGCTGAGGGAAACCTCCCAAGCCTCGGATAACTGGCCTGGAGGGTGTGCAGGTTACCTCTAGCGTGGGCACATCCACCCTGCCCCGTGGAGAATGTTAACAAGCTACCCACTGTTTTCCCTTCTGCCTTTATGCAGGACAGCTTCTGAAATCCTAAACTGCACAGGGTGTCACTCCAAAAACAGAGAGATAGTAGCTGCTAAATTAGAGAAGCCAGAGGGCACAAGCTTGGGTTTTGTTTTTCTAGGAAAGAGTGTGAAACTGGAGTGTCTGACTAGTGCCCCAGATGGGGAGGTTCACTGGGTTTTGGGTAACTCATCCCCCATGGGCTCTGCTCTGCTCTCAACCACACCTGCCAGAAGGGGTCAGGGTGAAGGTTGATGGACAGCAGTGCTGACCTGAGTGCAGTGGACTTTCCATGAATAACATCCAGGGCAGACTACAGATGTTTGGGTGGGGGTGCTGAGGGAGGGTTACCTGGCTGACTGGAATTAGTGAAAGCTGCATGCAAATTGCTTTTGTGGGGCTAGAGAGGCAGAGGCTGCTGGCTTCCAGTCACACAGCCTACAGGACAGCCCCTCATTTCACAAGAGCGGGTTTCTGATGCATGATCTGGCCCCACCCCTTCTTCACAGGCAGCTGTACTTGGAAGCAAATGATTTAGTGTTCCTGAGAGAGGATTGTACAAAGAGAGTACTCATTAGAGGGGGCTCAATGTGTCAGGTGCTGTTATATTAGGATCAGAGAGTCATCATAAAATGACTTTCATGCTGGTCTTGGCTGATAATTAACTGCATGGCATTGCCTGCGTATTGTGGAGGGTCACGGGCGCTGATTTATGCATCCATTTAATTATATGAATTGAAAGACTCTGTTCCCTGTATATGCATCCACTGCCTGCGTGCTTTCTCTCTCCCCCCATATTTCTGACATTTGGATTTTCCCCTACTAATTGACATGCCTGTCGCCTCCTTCTCCTGGTGTCCATTTCTGGAACTGCTATTTGTATATTGCATGATATTTTATCAAGAAAAAAAAAAACAGATCTAATTTCATGAAAATGCTGTTGCCATAATGCTCAGGAGAACAGGGGGAAGAGAGAGATTCAAGTCTTCCTAATGTCTACCTTGTATGCAGGTACATTTTACAAGTTCTATTGTATTCTGACTTATTAAGCAGTGCATATTTCTTTCTTTTACATTAGCTTTCATTGCAGAAGGGGGTGGGGAGTTGAGACTGCTGGAAACTGACGTGGGATTGATGTTTACCAGGGCTGTAGGCTTCAGAAATATATTACAGCCCTGGAATGTCCTAGGTATGAAAAATATAATAAATAACAGGTCAATTTATTATATTCCCTTTATCTCTATATTACCTAGAAAGACTGTAATACTGCAGTGACACTTTCGAGATGACCCAATCCTCCAATCTCCATGCACAACAATTTGAAAAGGGAAGGTTGACTAAGGCTGAGATGTTCGGGATCGATTTCTAATCAGCTTGAGCTTTCACTTAAATATCTCATGCTGTAAAATCTTGAAATGAAAGCCTTCCCATAATGCGCTGTGAGCAGATTCTGCATTAGTTTGTACAGGTGCGACCTGGGTTCCTGCACTATTACCTAGCTAGCCAGATATAGCTGGTTGCTTTGCTAACCTTTCATTACCTACTCTCTGATAATATTCTTTTCATCCTCTGTGCTATTTTTTCTCTCCCGAGGCTTGTGAGCAAGGCTGTATCACAGCCTGCTCTGCCTGAGTAATTCACTAAGAAAGTCCCACGCAAACCCATGTGGGTGATAATATTTCATCACTTAAACCTCTATGAGCTCGGTGGACACATACCAAAGAGAGAAAAAGAGGTGCAGAAAAATGGGCAGAGAGAAATTTTGTACCTCACAGGGAATACCTTTGAAATGCTGCTGGGTGGGAAGGATTGGACAGGGGAGAGGCTGTGTTAAGCTGGAAGGAAAGATACCCGGAAGGGTGTTTGTAGCACATTTTTATTTGCTTTCAGAATTTTAAAAATGTTTTGAATAAGTCAATCACGAAGGCATGCCAAGGGTTAAGCAGCTAAGCCCCTTTTTGTTCCCTCCCCCTACACTAGGATGCAAAATGCTGGGCTCATCCAGAAGTCCAGCATCTCAGATCTGTGCGTGTATGAACATTTCCAATTAAATCAGCTACACACACATGCAGTGTTTCGATTTGGTTTTGTTTTCCTCACCAGGGTCCTGCTTAAAATATGTTGCTCTTTTACATATGGGCAATAATTATGTCTCTAATGTGAATGTGGAAAGCCTTGTTGTTTATAGAACATATTTAAACTTACCATAGGGTGGGGGGTGGGGGAGCCTCCCTATAAAAAGCGTCTGTTCCTTTAATTTTCCATTCTTCATCAAGATTTCACAGTGCCTAGATATGGTATAGTCAATGGTAAGGGTATACACAGCTACCATTTACAGGGTGCGTTCTCTGAAGCTCTAACTTTGCATTTGGACTGCTTCCAGGGGTTTGTGCAGAAAGCAGCAAGTGAGGTCTTAAGGTTATTCCTCCTTTGACCTACAGTAAAGGATCTTTCCTGCAGTAGAACTATAGGTTTGGCCATAAATTATCTTGATTAACTTTTTAGCTTTAATGTCCCTTCTTAGGATCCATTATTGATTTATAAATGCCCAGCCACAAACATCCATCATCCATGCCTCTTCCATTAAAATGGTGATGAAAAAGGTTAAATATTTGGGGAAAAGGGGTTTTAGGTTCCTACAAGTAGTAAAAATTCTCAAGGTTCAACCCGCAAAATTTCAGAGACTTCTTCCAAAGTTCCTGAGAACTTTGGTACTTTTGATTTTGGACCTAGGAACCAGTCGAGTAGGAAGAATTCTGAACTACAGCTAGGAGATCATGGGCAAGTATTTTTTAGCAGAAGAGGGGCCAAGACAAATATGTGTTTTCAAGAAAAGTGCCTGGGAAGGTATTACTGCAGTTCTTTAAATATTACAACTGACTTTCCACCCTGGCATCTCCACCACTCCCAGCCCAGTGCATCCACACCGCACAGGCCGCAGACCACTATTAATCTCTTTCCCAACTTTCCCCACCATTTCTCTCCACACCCACAGTTCAGAAACAAATGCATCCTCAGAAGCTATACACCATATTCCCACAAGGCGTTACAGAAGAACCTTTTTCCTCCCTGTTTGGAGTCACTTGTCGTTTGTCACTGGTGTAAAGTGTTGATAAGGCAGGAAAACTAGGCAACAAAATCAGGAGAGACGGAAGATGTTTTTGTTACGCCCCGGGCGACCGTATTAGGGAGCGACTTGTGAGCAAATCAGTATCGCTGATGATTCATGGTCACATTTCTCCCTGCTCTGTTTTGTTTGCTTTTGAAATTTATCACTCGTCTGCCTTCCATAGAGCTCCGGAATGTTCACATGTATCACTAGAATTTCCATTTCCTTTCCTTCTGTCTCATTTAATGTATTACAGGTAGTCATGCTTCTCCCATATCATAAATTCCTAACTTTTTCTGCAGGATGAGAGGGAGCAGGAGGTAACTCATAATCACCAAGATTAGGGCGCTACAGACAGGGACTTCCAGTAGGCACAACTGCCTTTCCCTGGAGAAACTGACAAGGAGCAAAAGTCTTTGGAACGCGCCCTCTTGTGGCCGCTCTTCTCCATTATTCACAGAAGAGAGCCTGTAACCCCTAAAGGCATCCCTAAGGGAGGGGTGATTCACAGAAAAGTTGGGAAGATGGGCATGGGATGGTGAGAGTCAGCTCCATTTAGAGATGGCTTTCTTGGGGTGGGAAAATGGTCAACCAAGCAAGGCTTCTTGGACCCCTGTCTGGGCAGTGTCACCTTCTAACTCAAATCTTCCGTGCATAGTATCCCCCAAGGGGTAAACTTATGTGTTGCACTCAATGACACCTAGGCTACGTGAGCACATCCATTTCTTGGTGTTTCATTTGTCTTTTTTTCCCCTATTCTTTCTACAACAAGTGCTATCAATTGCTAAGCTAATTACCAGAACCCACGTACAGGTTTGACAGCATATGGAGACTCAGAGGTACATTATTATTGTGTGTTGATGACCAGCTACTGTAATGAGTCAACATAAAATAAAAATAAGTTGTATAAGCTAAGAAGGCCACTGAATTTAGTCACTGACATTTATAGTGATAAGTGGCCTGGCTTTACTCGTTCCTTCTATCTTTCCTTGTGAAGGCCTCTATAGGCCTTAAGGTAAACACTGAGGGTTTTGTGCCAGCTGTGCAAAGAACACACTAGCCTTGGTGAGCAATCTTGGTCGATGTGACATACATTAAAAGAAAATCATTTTTGTTTATTGGGATACACTTCAGAGAGCCTTAGAGTGATTCCCCCGCTGTTTAGTCAATAACAACCCGCATCAGCTTTACAAAAATCGGGCACTTTTTACCTAAGCAGGGTGGGACAAACTCAATTAAAAGAGTCCCGAGCACTTGAGCATTTGCAGGCTCTCTACTTCTCTGGCCATGTCCTGGCTTTATCCAGCAATCAAGGAGAGAAAAGGCCAAGATGAAATGTAGCCTCGAATTGAAGAAACTTGGGGTTGAAACAGGCCACTATGGGTCTGCATCTGTGGCATGCTCATGGGTGACAATGTCTGGATTCTTTGCTGCACAAAATGGTTTAAAGGGAAGAAAAATGCATGCTTTTTTCTATTCTCCAAAAACTTCTTGACATTCCACATCGTTGGAATGTTATTAAAGTTGAATTATTACAAAAGCAACAAGACATAGGTCTTCGCTATTCGTGTTCATATATTCGCTACAGTCATTCGGATGATAAATATCTTTTCCTGGACTAGCAAAATCGGCAGCAAAATGCTCACATGGTTTACTTCTTGAAGAGTAGACTGCCCATATAGCAGTCATTAAATCTGTGAAGTTATATTAAATCAACTTGAAGTTGACGTGTGAAATCTTTCAGAGAAAAATAATTAATTGTAATAAATGTTTTCTAAGAATCAAAAGTGAAGTTGCAAAGTCAACTAGGAGTTTCCCATTATAAATCTTAAACTTGACTCAATGTGAACCTCCAATGAGTCACTTTTTAAAAAGTCACTTATTTTCTTTCAAACTAAACACCTAACAGAGAAGCACAAAATGACAAGAACTCATACAACTGAGGCAAGACTGGCACTGAAAGGCAGGCCATACATAAGAAAGAATGTAAATGGTCAAATTTTTTCCCTGCCAAATCTCTAAATGCTAAGAGAGTGATTTGCTTTACAAGTCCAGTAAGTCAGAAAGAGGGGCATTCTGATAGTAACAGTCATGCAGGTAAAAGTGGTCGAAGGCATAGGTATACTTAGTTATATGACATGGTTAAAGTCAACTGGATAGGAGCTGCCATATATAAAGACACGAAGCAACCCTCTAGACCCCTGAAATCTGTTTCACACATGTAGCCAAGTATCATAAATATTTTCTTTTTTAATCTTATCCCACCACAAAAAAACTGAGAAAAAATGGGTGTCAACTTGAAAAGTTCTACCTTAGCTTTCTTCCTCAAAAAGCTTCGGAAGATAGAGTCCTAGTGATCATGCCTTTTGGGGCTGGGTTAAGAAACAGCTTTAGGGAAAGAAAGTGGACCTCTTCCCTAAGTGAGAGAGGCTGCTGGTGAGAGAGCCGAACTGGGAAGCTTGTAGGACACCAGGGCTTCTGCTACAAGGGGAACCCACGCTGCCAGCAGGCTATCTGCACCCCCAGAAAGGTGCCCAGGTCTTTCATGGTTTTCTTGAAAACAGAACATCTGAGTCAACAGGTTTTCAGGATTGGAAATTCTGAGTGTTGCCTTAATTGTTTATACTGCTGCAGCAAACTTTTAAACAAAAATGCTGGGAGTCCCTGCACATACTTTACTGGCCATATGCTCTACCAAACAAAACAATGGCATTCCTTTCAAATGGAGTTGGCAAAGGATGCAATTCTTTAGCCTGGCATTACCATGAAAGTAACACAGTATTAACACATCTGTGTGCCTGACGTGCATGGGCTTGCAGGCATGCAAAGGGATCTGTGTCACTTAACTATAAAAATAGGCTGGCTCCAAGTCTATGGGCCCATACTTTTGACAGGTATTGCTATTCAGCAACAGGTTAGTGTGGTCCTGGGCCAACGATTAGAATCTATTTATTAAAGTTCTTCCTCTTAAGGATTGAGTAAGTTCAGCATAGTATCTGAGAGTACTTTGTCAAGGTTGCATTTCTTGGCAGAGAGCTCTTAGTAACTTTACAAAGAACAAAACTGGTTGTTTCCTTTTTTTTTCCTTCAGAGAGCAAAAGTCAGTGTCCTAAAAGTAACTGCTGGTTCTTTGGCAACTGTCCCCCAAAGTAGCTCTTCCCTGTCTAGAATGCGGTTCCCATGCACTTATAGACAGTTTCTAAAGGTAAAAATGATTGTCGCTCATAACTGTGCCCTGCTTCTCTGATGTGGCCCCAGATTGGACTTTTAAAGGGGAAGGTTTGTTTTAAGAGAGTGACTTCGTGTGTGCCATTCCACTCTGATCCTAGCACACTCACCCCTCTACCCTCAATAAAAACTTTGGATGGGGTCCGGAAGCCTCCTCTACTCCCCCCCAAGCACCGGAAAATGCCCCGGCTTTCACCCGGCTGCTCAGATCTGGTTTCATAGGCAGGGCAAGGCAGCCCCTCACAGTCTGCCTTCCAGCTCCACGTTGGCCCCGGAGCTTCCTCCCTGTGTGACCGGCTGAGTTTAGCATGTATAAGCCAGTCATCTCCATGCAGAGCTCCACCGAGAATTCCTTTTCTACAAAGTCCTCTCCCCCTTCCCCTGCCTTCCTGTCCTCCGTCCGCTAGTCCGCTACCATCACCTTATAACTAATAACCTTCCCAGGCAGTTTCCAGCTGGAGGGAAAAGAAGTTCCTCCTGGGACTGTCAAAGAAATATATTTACCCCCCCCCAACCCACCCCCCACCCCTCCCCACCCCTTGCTAATGCCAACACCAACCTGACTCGGCAAACGTGATGATCTCCGAGGTCTGCTCCATAAGTTCATTCATTTCTGCCCTCCTTCCAATGTCATCCTCTATCTCCACATACCCGTTCTCCCCGACTTTGCCCACATGAAGCTTTCTGATCGCGTTCAGAAGCGCCGCCTTGGGCACCGGCTGGGTGACATCGGGTCTCTTCTTCAAGTGCAGCATGTTTAAAATGTGCTTCTTGACGGCCTCCACCATCTCTGGCTGAGAGTTGGGTACATCCTTTGGGAGGGCGGCCAGCGCACAGGACGGACAGTCGGGGGCCGCGCTGTGCCCCCTCGGATCCTGGGGGTGGGGGAACTTCTCACTATAATCCAGCAACTTGCCAACAGAAATCCTCTCAGCCAAAGCAAGGGCATCCTGGCAGCAAAAGTTGTTGTGATTGCCTTTTTAAAAGGCCCTGCTTTTCCTCCCCCCCTCACGCACAGGTTTTTTTTTGTTTGTTGGGTTTTTTATTTTTTGTTTTTTTTTTTCCTTCTCCTCTTCAGCAAATTCTCTGGAACAGAACAAAAAGTTTTCTGTGAAGTTTTGTTTGCAGGTTGCTCTCTGAATGCAGTCAGTGCTGTAGGTTTGTGGCTGTCAGGGAGGAGAGTTCTGACTGTCTCCGAGTAAGAGAGAAGGAGGGAGGGAGGGAGGGAGGGAGACAGGGAGGGAGGAAGGGAGAGACAGGGTAGGGGGGAGACAGACAGAGACAGAGAGAGGATGGGAGGGAGAGAGAGACAGGGAGAGAGGAGAGAGGGGGAGAGAAGAGAGAGGGAAAAAGGGGGAGAGGGAGAAAAGAGGGAGAGAGGGGAGGGAAGGGAGGGAGGGGGAGAGGGAGAGAGGGAGAGGAAGAGAGAGGGAGGGAGGGAGGGAGAGGGAGAGGGAGAGAGGAGAGAGAGAGAGAGAGAGAGAGAGAGAGAGAGAGAGAGAGGGAACGGATTGGCCCTAAGTAAGTGAGTGAATGGAGAGGGAGGGAGTTTGCTGTGAGTAGGGCTGTGATTAGTGAGGGAGGGACAGCCCGTTTTCTGACAGGCTGCTCTCCTTCTGCTCTTAGCTTCCTCACAGACACCTCTCTTCACATATCACCATTTTGGGGGTTCTACTTTCCCTTCTAAAATAAATTCTCCTAATTTTGTTCGCTATTTTTTTTTCTTCTCTGCCCGGTTTCCTGGTTTCAACTTCTTCCTTTTTTGGAGGGGGAGGGGGAAAAACCCCAAACAAATGCAATGCCTCAATCAACAGGGATGACTTGATTGAAAAATCTGTCCCCATTGCCCCTCCACCCTGCCTAGCCACAGCCCTAGGTGGTAAAATGCCCACCTGGCCACGCGGTGGGGCAGAGGGCGCAGGGAGGTCTGGTGGACAGGTAGCGGAGGTCAGGGAAGAGGGGTCCAGGGACCACGGAGGTGCCCGGGCCAGTCGATCGTTCTGGCCGGATGGGATCCAGGAGAGCTGTTCCTTTCCCCCTCATTCATTCATATTTAAATGTTCAGGTCATCAACACTGGCAGGCGATCTGACGAGAGCGCAAGGGAACTTTTGTTTGGGGGTCATATAATACACTCCACTCTTCCCAACTGTAAAATGTAGCTGGGCACTGAAGGACCAGCGGGCAGGCAGCCTGTCACAAGCCCAAGTCCCAGCAGCGCTCTCCCCATCCCCTTCAGCTGCCCCCTCTGCCCGGGACCCACTCACTCTCACACATTACAGCCTACCACTGCTCGCAGGACTTCACAGATAAAACGCAAAATTCTCTTGGCCTTTCCCACATCCTTTTATAAAAAGAGTGCACTCGTATGACTTGAATAACTGGTCCTATGGGAAAAGACTCTCTAAAGATATTGGCAAATTATTTTTCTCTGTCATGTGGTAGTTTTTTCAGCTTGCCTCAAGCCTGTCCCAACCAGTGCATTCATAGACAGCCTCCTTGACTGCTTCTTTTCCCTCAAAGGAACAGTACAGATGAAATCATCGTGGATGTTAGTGTGCACAGAAAAAGAAAATTGTGAATTCTTTAACAATGCCTTTCTGAGGCTTAAAAAAATTCTTCCCCCTCCCCTTTTTTTTCATTTTCTGTCTTATTGCTTTTATCTTGCAGAAGAATCTTTAAGGGGTCCATCTGTTAAAGCGTTCCTTCCCCTCTCGGTTTCTTTCCCACACATAAGCCCTTTTGGTTTCTGAAGATACAGTTAGCTTATATCTGACACCTAGTGTGTTCATAGCATTATAGTCAAGCAATGCAGTTTAGGTGGAAAGAATTAATAAATATCATTACTACAAGCATAAGATCTGAGTGCAAGGGGAAGAAGGCAAGATAATTGTGACACTAAGTTAAAATTACAGTTTGCACAGGTTAACAAGGCTCTTTGAATTGTATATACTGTTCCCTTTTCCAAAATAACTATTTGCAAGACTTTTTCTGTTACAAGTCACCTAACACCTTTGGGGTTTCAGCTCCAGGAACATCAATTACTCCACCATTATTGTTAGAACTTTGTCAACATTGCCTAAAAAGCCTCATATTTTTAGTGGGGGACAGTGAAAAAGAATGGGGGAGGCAGGGGCATTTGTGTTATAATGGGTTCATAAAACATCTTTGTACCATAACACTTAACATCATCCACCTATTTGGAGTCACACATACAGCACCCAAAATGTTTTGTAGTCCAGTTAAGTTTTACAAGAAAGTCAGAAATACAACCAAAAGTTTAATGACTCTAAACAACTCAAGAGTCCTAATAGCAGCATTTAGATAAGTGCAACTTATCAATATTTGGATTCTCTCTGCATCTGAGTACGTGTGTGTTCCCCCGAATTTACTGTTTGCGAATGTAACTCTTAAAAATAGCTTTCTCTTTGGCATATGTACTTGTATATATGTGCTGAGTGGGTTGTATAAACACATAATCTATTTGCATGCTCTAAGACTATTAAAAGCTATATTAACCTGCCTGAATAATATAAAAAGGTACAAATCACAATGCACATTGGAAATGCCAATTAGCTGTAAAATTCCTCCCTAGCTATCCTATCTTTGAATGTGTAAAGAGCTCAGAAGTAAGAGTTAAAAAGCATTACCTTTCTGATCCCCCACTCTTCCACCAGCCGGCTCTTGTATCATGTGGTAAGAGCTGTCTGAGCTCCCTCTTCATGGTATTGGCACTGTGAAGTTTTATACTGTACTACTTATTTGTACACTCACACATTGGTACCACTGAAACAGAGGAGGGCTGGGGCTTTGTTTGGGATTGGTTGGAATCAGCATGACATCAGCGGATGACTGGTTTTTCCAGTGTGAGACATTTCATAATTCATTATCTAATGGAAAGCCCTTCCTGGCTTCTGAGACACTACTGGGTGATGCAGTGAGCCAGTGAAACCTCTGGCTAGGATTACTCTACCTTTTTAGAAAAAGATTGGAATCAAATAGATATGTCTCAATGAGTGTGTCCAACTTTCAACTTTTCTTTTACTACTTGCATACACGTCTCGTTATATTCAGGTTCAGTTTTATGTCTTTACATAAAACATCTGTTACTTCATGAAGTTGCTTCTATTTACAAAGTATTTTATTGTTTCTTTCAGGGAAGAAAATTGGTAGTGTTCTTTATGGGGATTCTGATTTTATTTTTTTAAAATAAGCTATTTCATTGAGGAAAAAAATGGGAAAATCTGTATAATCATATGATGATGGTCTCCCCCCTCCACCAACTTACACTATTATTTTACATCTTGAAATTGAATGCCTGCTTCATAAATCATTTATCACCAAGAACTTTGGAAATAGTCATTTTCCGTAAGTGAACTTCATAGGTGTCCTTCTCAGGTCTTTAGAATCTCATCCTAACTAACCAAACACACACACCAACAACAACAAAGAAACCCTCATGCATCATTCTTTTTTACCAGAACTTCAACTCCTATAATTTCTAAATTGTTACAAATATAACGTGAGCTTAATGAAAAGAAGTCAACACCCCTTGAAACAGGGGTAAAGCTGATCAGGCTTTTTTTGGGGGGAGGGGTGTTGGCAAGTCTGGTAAATAATATAGGAGGAAGGAGTCCTCCGACAAGAATAGTGAAGAGTTGTTTGAAGGAGTATAGTTGAAGCATAAGCCCAGTTTTCATGACAAGTTGGATAAAATGTACAAAATTGGGAGCTAATGAGAGCCATATGACCAGATATGTTGTTTTGTATGCAGGATTTAACATGCATAAAATAAACTTTTCACTGTGCCCACAAGAAAATATAGAGGCTCTGGTCTCCTGATGTGTGGCTTAAGCAAGTTCCATTAGGACACCAGAAGTTTTCTGGGTAAGAGGGTCTCTCTTGGCTAGACACAGAGAAAGTGTGGGTGTCGAGCTGCATGGGGGGTGGGGGAAGGAGTATTCTAAGAACTGCATATGCAGAAATGAAGTAGGAAAAAAAATCATTAGGTTGTAGAGGAAGAGAGTGAATCTGAGTGGCAAAGACAGAAATAGGATTAATGATGGTGATTCTCCAAACATGCCCCTCCGTTTAGCACTGGCTGAACTCAAATCCCTTATAAGAAAGGAACTTCTCCACCCTTTTAGCTGAGAACTAGTGGAGTCAGTGACCTTCAGGGCATCTAAACTCACCCCCGTACCCCACACATGAACCCTAGTGTCCTAAAAACATCCCCCTCCCCTCCCCCCCCACAAAGTGGAGTGTGTGTGTGCGTGTGTGTGTGTGTGTGTGTGTGTGTGTGTGTGTAGAGGGTAGGTGATAGTGGGGGGGGGGGAGGGCACAAAACAAACCCAGATCAGATCCCAGTTCTTCTGTTCACTCACCGTGTAAACTCAGGCCTCAGTATTCCCATCTATAAATGGGATTCATAATATGAACCTGTGGGGGTCAAGTGCAGCG
The DNA here is from genome assembly GCA_036589455.1 of Ateles fusciceps. Taxonomy (NCBI): domain Eukaryota; kingdom Metazoa; phylum Chordata; class Mammalia; order Primates; family Atelidae; genus Ateles; species Ateles fusciceps. The sequence continues at coordinate 8,176,115 of JAZHEH010003329.1, read as the reverse complement.
GTCAGATAATAATAAGTGATATTATTTCTGAGAAGCCTGGTGGCTCTTCTTAAACATAGGTGTCACAGGAGTCTGCAGCACTCTGACCAGAGGAGCCACAACACAAGTGTCACACCGAAACTCTGCTGGCCCTCTGATGCCACCGAGTGCCCACCTGCCAGGCCAGCCTACCAGCCGCGCTGCCACCCCTCTACCTGCACCACAGTGGCAATGCCTCCTCGCTCGGTGCATATCAAGGTGGGGGTGGTGGAGGAAGCAGGCAGGTTAAAATAGCTTCTGTGGCATATTCTAGACTGGGAATCAGCTTTTGCCTGCGGAACTCAAGGGGCCCGGGGCACAAGCTGGTCAGCCCAGTCCTGATCAGAATCTCCTTCTCCTTCCTTGGTTTGGTTTCTCTTTCACTTCCCCCCTCCCCCGGAGCTTCCCCGCACCCCAGGCCCTTCGGGTCCCGGCTTCTCGGCCCTGCTACTGTACCTTGAGCAGCACCTGCTGGCAGCTTCCAGGGATCACGCCGGAACGCGGCCGCTGCTCGAGCCCAGCTCGCGGGATGCCTGGAGCCAGGGCCAAGCCGGTCTAAGCGGCCGCCTCTATTTTTACCCTGAGCACCAGCAAGGGCAACTTCTTTTAAGAGCAGCTCTTGATTTTTCCCCCCCTTTTGGCAGCTAAAGAATTCAGGGAGGGGGAAAAAAAATCACTGTTCAGTGAGTGCAGCTGGGAATCTCTGAACCCAGCCCTCAGTGCCAGGGACTGAAACCACAGCAAATGTCAGGGAGCAGGACCTGCGAAGGGGGCCGGCTGGCTCCCCGCGGACAGAGGCGAGCCGGGAGCGCTCGCGCACCAGCCAACTGCCCTCTTCTGAGTGCGGAGCGCGGTCCTCCAGCGACTGCACTAGCAAAGTGGCCCGCTGCCACCGCGTTATTCACCTAGTGGAGGCGGCCTGATTTACTGGCGACTTCACAAACCCAACTCCACGCTGGAGCATTTGCATGGCTCTGTTCTCGCCTCGAGGAGCAGCCACTAGCGAACCCGGTGGAGCAGCTTGCTGCGAGAAGGAGCCGGGAGGGAAACTGTGGTACCTTATTTTACTGTAATTGCAAAAGGAACGATGTGCCAGAGATTTATATTTAGAAGTTGTATGTTTCTACTTTTATGTAAATGGAGCAATTAGGGCCTGTCTTGCTGCTGCTAACTCCAATGCGTGTGCATTGCTGGGGAGCTGGTGTTTTCAATCACAATTAGTGAGCTGGTCAAAAAACAAAGTTCGTTTAAGGATAAGAGCTCAATTGTGCGAATCGGGGAGAGGCCGGCGTTCGTGTGCCGGCCTGTGGCTTGCGGTGACACCTAGCTTAGGGCCACGGCCAACCTTATAGTGGTGTTTACCTGCGGCAGCAGCTGTCCCTGTTCAAAGTTGGCATAAATGAGGAAGCAAGAATGTTCACTTTTCTTCTCAAGCAAACCGTCTGTCCTTCAGCTTTCATCCACGCTATTAATTGGGCTCTTTCCTCACTACTCCTGGAGCAAGGAGACAGGCCCAGAAAAGTGTGGGGGGGGGGGGGGGGCATTTTTTCAGGGCTCTATTATTTTAGCTGCTGCTCACAGATTGCTGTTATTCAGTCAAAAATACAAGCCAGGAGACGTAAATGTCCCAAGCAGGTGACTGGGATGTTGTCCTCTGATTCAGCTGAAATGACACAAGGCTAGGGGTTCAGAGGCACCGACAAGAGTGCTGACGGGTCAGGGTGTTTTCGTTCCTCCCTATGAAAAATCTGTTTCCAAAAAAGCATGATTTCTGGTTCATCCCGTCTGGGAAACGGAACATAAAACGTGACTATGGAGAGAAATCAAAAGGACCCGAGGTGTTCTCAGCAGCTGACGTGTTTTTCTGGGGCTCACGCCGGAAAACCTGGCCTTGTTGGTGAGGGGTGACTCCCTTGAGAGGCAGCTCAGAATCCAGAGAACGTGGGCAGGATCCAGAGTGCTATTTGCTGCAGGGAGATCGTGGGAGTCTATGATGAAGGGTCTCATCAAATGGTTTCAATCGAACACGGGATTGGCAAACCCTGCCTGTTTCCTGGACAGCTACAGCCTGTACATAGCTTGGGCTGAATGTTAGGTAGAAAGATCTGGGACAAAGAAGCAGCAGCTGTTTTGCTTTTAAGCTAAATCAATGAATGAATAGCCCCAGAGAGGGAGAGGGAAACATTTAAAAAGTCCCCTAAAATTCATTGAGAACAACAGGTCAGCAATGGTTAATCCAAAACTTGACTCCTAAGCCTCACATTTCTTTCAGAACCACCAGAATTTCCCACAAGGCCTTCTGCTGTGTAAGAGCACTCTGTTTCTGGAGTATTTGGGAATGCTATTTTCTGAACCGAGGGAACCCAGATACTAGAACTAAAACAATTAGGGAAAGGAGATGAAGGGGAAAAAACCCAGCAAGTAAATGATTACTCTTCAGTCTGCAGCAGTGATTCTCAATTGGGGTGATTTTGCTCCCTGGGGGGACCTCTGGCCATGTTTGAAGACATTTTGGTTGTTCCAACTGGGAGAGAGTCTACTGCGCTAGTGGGTAGGGGCTGGGGGATTCTGCTAAATATCCTACCATGCACAGGACAGCCCCCAACAGCAAGAAATTATCTGGCCTGAAGTTTTGCAGTTGAGACACCCTGATTTCATGTTACCATTTTAAAGTTTCACCCAGCCTTCTCCCTATCCATCTCCAAGACGCCTTGGAAACCAAAAAAAAAAAAAAAAAAAAATGCAACCTCTACAAAATATTAATAATTCAAGTGATTCTGCTTCCTCTTGCACCTTACGTTTTCTGACTCCTGGAGACTACAGATGCAATGTTCCTCTTGAGCAGCATCGTTGTTCGAACCAGCTTTCACCTACGACCTCAATACATTTTCCTGCTGGCTTTTTGTTCTAACCCAAAGCAGAAACTTGGTGACCAGCAACAAAATGAGATGGGCTGGCCCACGCCCAAGTTGTTAGGAGACAAGAGACTCATGCAAAAGAGTAAATGAATAAAGTATTGAGTTGTTCATTTTAGCAATTCAGTATCAGATAAATCCATGCAATAGAGAATTCCCTGAAGTAAAATTCACAAAAGTGAGATTACCATGCCGTTCTCCTACAGCAAACACATACGATGTAGCTCGATTTTATTTGTTTAATACCTTAGGGGAATGACATACAATCAATATCCAAAGAGATAAAACAGTGCTTTGCTAAATCCTAATGGCTGTTGCAAGCAACATTCTATTCTCTAAACTTCCTTTGTAAAAGGAAGTTGTGTGGCTGTTAAAGGAAGGCCATGCCCTTCCAGGTGTTGCTTTCCTGTGAGGACTGGGGAAACTGTTGTGAAGGAGCACCTCATGGAAAATCATAATAGTAATCAACAAGTGTTGGTGAAATGCACAAAAGGGCAGTTGCCAGGATGAAACTAGCTTAGAACCGAAATCCTATTGTCCAGACCCAGACAGTGAGGGCCTGCTTCCCTGGTTCATCACTTGGCTCCTGAGTGACTTGGGTCATCCAGAAAGGAAAGGGTAGGTCAGAGATCATTTTAAGATGAAGGGAGCCATGAGGGGAATGTCTTAGACACTCTGACGCCATGTCATCTCTTCCAACATGTGAATCACCGTCTCCTCAGGTAAATGGTCATTTTGGAACCAAAGGCCTCAATCAACTCTCAAATGATTCAGAAATGCCTGGATTTCTTCCCAAGAAGTAACCATGTAGTACATGTAAAAAAATTCAATATTGAGAGAAATAGTCATTTACAACCTCTATAGAAAAACATATATTGGAAAAAAAAACCCAGACTAACTCAAACTGAAGAAATACATCCCCCAACATTCTTCCTGACCAATATATATTTCACAATTGTTTATCGTAACTCAGTTCTAACCCAATCAGGAAACATCTGCTTCAACAATTTATCTTCCTATTGCCCCAGAAGATTATTGAAAAATACTTCCCAAGGAACATAGAACAGATTGTTGTAATCATTTTTCTCACCTGGATCCCCCTCGGGTAATAAGTTCCATTGCTGACTTGAAGACATAGTGGTTTAGTATGTAGATTCCACTGGACTGATAAGAGAGCAGAAATCTTGATTCAATCCAGTTTTGCCTGTCCACAAAGATCCCCCCACAACCTGTTCCCAAATCTCCACTTGGAGGGGAAAAGCCCCACAGAAAAGCCTGGGGACTGTCCTGTGTGTATTTTTTTGAATCAGTGAATTGCAGCCTCCCTCATGTCCTGGCAGAGTCCAAAGGTTCTGCCCTCTGTGGGAGCAGCTCCAAGGCATGATCTGAGTGCCGCTGTTCACGAGTTCTGTGGACTCGCGTGGACACTGGCAAGGACTCAGCTAGGTTGGTAAATATTTCCAGGTGGCCCACTCTAATTTTAGGAAGGTCAAGTTTGCAAAGGTGAAATAGCAAGCAGGACTTCTGTCACTCTTTATTGGATTGGAAAAGCAAACCGTAATTAAGCACAATATTCTTACAGAGTTTAAAATGAGGTCACTGAATTCAACAACCAGCTTTAAATTTTCAAAAAATAGCTTATGGCCACAACCCCTCTTCTACTCATTGAGTTCCTCTTGAAAGATGGAAGAGTATAATGAGTGAGGGAGGAGTCATTACAGTAGAAGAAAAAAAAATGCTCCAGAAAACCTCTCTCCCAAAAGCCAGGGGTTCATTTGTGATCCCTTAATGAAACAGGGACAGAAAGCCAATAAGGTAATTTTGGCCAACTCCAACATCAGTTAACTATGAACTGAGAATAATTAAAATGGTGCTCCCTGTAGAAAAGAGTTCACCCAATAAGTTTCCCAAATTTCAAGGAGCTTTTGTTTTATTAGATGCTGTTAGCTTCATGTTAGTCACAGGAAAAAAAAAAAAATGCCCACATACACACGCACAACTAAATGTAGTCAGTTTGCTCAGCTGCTGCTGACGTCACTGCTGCCCACTAGGAGTGAGTTACTGTCATAACCCCTCTTTTATTAATCATAGGCTGGAGGAAGCACAAAGTGGGTGACATCATTAGGCAAAGGACCGGCTAACTCATGCTCCAATTTACTCAGGTTTATTATAACATTTCTCGAGTGTCATATGCAAGTGATTACCATTTCACACTTTCCCCATCTGAGCAATCATCCCTAACCTTCAATTCAAATTCCCAGAGAAAAGCTTAGCTTTTCAGATGGAGGTGCATAAAAGCCAAATCTCACTAAGGGTCCTTGTCCCAAGAAGGAATGTCCTCCTCAGAATGCCTTCTTCCCGGGCTTAAAACAGAGGCAGTTTCTAGAACCATAGGATGCTAAATAATTCTCTGTTGTCTCTGCCCTTGGTGGTGGTCTCTGAGTGGAGAAGACCCTGACAATCCAGATGGGTCCAGCCAGGTATGGCCTCCTGGTGACCAAGGGCACAGGTACTCCAGTGCTCTGAAGTATAAAAAATACCATTTGAAGATGAGGTAAAAGGTAGTGGTTGAATGTGTGGGCCCTGCAGTCAGACTGTCTGGGTTCAAATTTAGGATTCATCACTTTCAAACTGGAGGATGCTGGGGAAATGACTTGGCTCCCCGATTAGTATAATAAATGTGGATAATAACAGCACCTCCCTCATAGATAGCATTGTTGTCAGGGATAGCTGAGTTAATCGTGTGAGCCACATAGAATGTACTGGTACGTAGTCAATGTTGTTTACTGATATTATTTCTCTTCTTTTTTAAAAAAGCTTTATTGGCTGACCTGAACTCCCTGCATTCTACTCTGTAGAGCCTTGGAAAGATGGGCAAATGCTCTGTGACAAGCCACCAGGGCAGACTGGTACCGGGAAGACCCCACTACACATTGAGCTCCGTCCCTGGCTGGAAAGTTGCAAGACAGTCCACCTCTCTGTGGTCCAGTTTCCACACCTACTACTCTTTATCCCATGAGGAGCTTCTGGAAACTAAAAAAGGTGGGTAATCAAAATCAAAAGAAGACACTGGTTCAAGGACTTCCCAAGAGCTCGGGATCATGTTTCTGTTGTTTCTTTTTGAATAGACAAAATTCTCAGAGTGTTCAGTAGCTACACACACACACACACACACACACACATCCACACAAAAATGTAACATCTCTGCAATGTTGTATGCATCAGGAAAAGCAAATGTTTTTACCACAGGCTGGGCTATGCTTCATCCTCTTAAACTAGCATCTTGAGGTCTTTGCAGAAGCCATTTTATAGATGCCTACACTCATCCCCTTACTTGCATTCTCATCCTGAGGGTATTTTAAGGAGTCAAAATAAAGTTTACTTAGGTGTGTGTGAGAGACAGAATGATAGACCACAAGAGAAGGCTAGGGCTTCATAATATTTAGATAATGATGAAACTGAAAGAGCTGATGCAGAGTGCAGTAATTATATAGGATACTTTATTATTTGGGTTTACCTTTGCTCAGTAGTGAATTATAAGCACTCTACTAGGTGAGACGTTTGGCTTCCAAAATGATCAACTGGTGCAGGATGGAACTGCAAGACCATGTCACCTGGTAAATAAAATAATAATACACAGCAACTTTAGGATCTCCTAATTGGAAGCTTCTGTTCGACAACAAAAGATGCCAGGATATCTGCTGCCCCCTAACTGGTATCATGAAGAATAGCACATAACTTTTTAAGAAGGAAAGTCCGATTCAGGTACAGTTAAGTTGATGGCTAAGTCTACCTCCAAAGTTATAGTTGTGAATTTGGCCTTTTCCGTGAACCTGTTGCGACTAAGGCAAAGCCATCAGGTAGAGTCCTGTTTCCTGTTTTGCTTCTGTCTTTTCCTGATGGACAGGCACTCCTGATTTGCAGCAGCTGCCTAGGTAGAACAGGGTAGACCAAAGCACATATCACCAACACAGTTAACCATGTGACTAGAGAAAACTCTTGCAGGGGGCATTCAAATTTCCATAACCTTCTTCTATGGAAATTTCTGAGAGACCCAGAAAAGGAGCGTAACCATGAGGGAAAGTGAATCCTGCAGACTTGAACATTCCAGACTTAACAGGTGAGCCAGCTGTCCGTCAGTAGGAAGAGGCTGAGGCGCCCCCTTCTGGTGCATCTGAATTGGAAGAAACCGTGTGTAGAAAGAAACCCTGCAGCAATTGGGCATCTTCTCTGCGATCCGTCCATTCCCAATACCAAAATTGTTGCTTTTTAAACGACATCCATCCTAGGTTTAAAAAGACATGCATTATTTGTATAAAATGTGAAAGACACAGAACAAAAAATATAAATCACGTGTAATCATCCCTCCCAGAAATAATCGTTACTAAAATTTCTGTGTATGTGTAAAACAAAATTACAATCCTACTGTAATATAATTCTGAATATTGATATTTTTCCCCTATCATTGTATATTGAACATTTTCAATGGTTAAATTATTTCTTAAAAATATTAATGACTGGGGAATAACCTTTCAAACAGGTATGTCTTTATTTTTAAACCAGTCCACAATTACTGTATATTGAAGTCATTTCCCAAATTTTGTAAGTATAAGTATTGAATCCATGCTCTTATATGTTTAAATGCATCTCTTATTAGTTCCTTGAGATAACTTCCTAGAAGTTGAATCACTGGATCTAAAAATATGGACATATTTGGGCCAGACACCGTGGCTCACACCTGTAATCCCAGCACTTTGGGAGGCCAAAGTGGATCACTTGAGGTCAGGAGTTCGAGACCAGCCTGGCCAACATAGTGAAACCCTATCTCTACTAAAATTACAAAAATTAGTCAGGTGTGTTGGCGCACACTTGTAGTCCCAGCTAGTCAGGAGATTGAGGCAGGAGGATCACTTGAACCCGGGAGGTGGAGGTTACAGTGAGCCAAGATGGTGCTACTGCACTTCAGCCTGGGCGAGAGTGAGACTTCATCTCAAAAAATAAATAAATAAAATTAAAATTAAATAAATAAAAAACAAAAATGTAGACATATTTAAGATCTTCATATATATTACCAATTGCCCTCCTGGAAGATTTTACCTGTTACATTCCAACCAATATTGTAAGGACATCACTCTTTCTCTGTGTTTAGGCATGGATGTTATCAAAGTTCTCTTTCACCCAGGCCAAATGTGGTATATGCTTTGTTTTAATTTGAATTTTAAAATTATTATTTAAAATGGACATTTTGTTGTCCCTTTGCACAACCTTTTTTTGAGTCACTGTTCATGTTACTTGCCCATTGTTTATTTTATTAATGAGAACCCTATTCTCATTTTTATATTTTCAATAAAATTTCATCATATCTACATTTATATTATCCATAGTAAAGTATATTTTATTGTTAATGAGAACTTTTTATATTAAGGATGCTAACCTACTGTCTGCTACATATTATTGTAATTTTTTTTTTCTGTTAGTTCCTGGTCCTTTAATTTGGTTTATATTAATAGTGTCTCAGACCAAAAGAGAGTTTACGTTTTTGTATAAACTAATCTGGGAATTGATAACTTTATATATGAGACTTCTCCATCAGGAAATCAAATTCATATTTATGTATACTTTCCACTAAATATTTTTTGGCATTGTTTTCTTTAATTCAGCATACCTGGAATATATTTTGGCATATAGAACAAGGAAGAGCTATGATTTTTAAGAAATTTTTCCAAAGATTGAATGAGCACCACTTATGAACTTTCACTTTGGAATGCCATTTTCATCACTTATTGTATGTGTACAAATATGAGCACTAATTTCATTCAATTTGTCTGTAGTGTGTTGCTAAGCTTGTGATCCCATTTCATTCGTATCTTTTTCCAGTTTTAATGTTGTTCATTTCACTCCAGTTCTGTTCTATCCCAGGTCTTTTTATGTATGTGACTCAAGTCCACAATCCAACAGTTATCTTGATTAAATTATTATTTCCTAATGCCAGGGCTTTGTAACAACTGTAGATAATTCTAGGTTTTTCTCTACCTGTAGTTACTCAAAGTTTGTCATTTAATGATAGCATATCATTGAATAGTGTGTTTGCTGGTTTGTTTGCTTTTTGAGACAGAATCTCGCTCTGTCATCCAGGCTGGAGTGCAGTGGCATGATCTCGGCTCACTTCAGCCTCCATCTTCAAGGTTCAAGCGATTCTCGTGCCTCAGCCTCTTGAGCAGCTGGGACCACAGGCAGGCACCACCATGCCTGGCTAACTTTTTGTATTTTTAGTAGAGATGGGGTTTCACAATGTTGTTCAGGCTGGTCTCGAACTCTGAGCTCAAGCAATCTGCCTGCCTCAGCCTCCCAAAGTGCTAGGATTATAGGTTGAGCCACTGTGGCCAGCCTTAAACAATCTTTTTAATTAAAATAGCTTCTTCCTAATTGTAAAAATAGTATGTGTTCACTTTTCGAGTACAAACACCATAGAGGAAAAAAGAAAGGAAGAAAGAAAAGAGGAAACAAAGAAAGAGAAGGAGGAAGGGAAAAGAGGGAGAGAGGGACAGAGGGCTCCTACAATTTAATCATCCAAAGAAAACCAGAAACAAAATTATGGTTTATGTCTTTCCAGAAATGGAAAGATCTTTCCTCATTTCAGGAACATTTTCTTCTATTGCATTTTTGACAAGTGTTTTTGTTTGTTTCTAAAATTTTCTTGAATGTGTAAATTGTTGATTTAAAGATTCTTTAGTTTTGAGTGTGCTCTTTAGCTTTCTTTGCTCTTTTGTTTCGTTTCTTCTTGTTAGTTGAGGAATTTATGCATAAGCACTATGTTGCTGTTTATTCTTTTCTGTTAACTCGTTTTGAATGGAATAAGACAGCAGGTCTACTGTATGCCCTAAAATAGCATGGATGTGTTCTCATCTACCCTCCTTTTTACTTCTCTAAACACCATCTACATCTTGTCTAAGGGCTGGGTGCTGATGGCCTCTGGGGACTAGGACAGGAGCTGAGGTCATGGGTCGGAGCTTTCTGGTGACCCTGCAGCCAGGACCTGTCCTGCCAAGTTAGGAGTGTGTCCCTTCTGTTGGAGGAATACCCTACAGGTCTCAGCTTGTTACTTAGTTTTGGAATGGACTGGGTTAGAAAGATGTTGGAGTTTGCAGCCTTTTTATTTTGTACTGCTGCATGTATCTAATTCTTCATCATGTCTCATGCTTACTGCTCTCACTCCTCATTCCTTTCCTTACCTGTGACAAAGCCTCTGTTCCTCCATCCTTTAGATGTAAGCTTATCCCCACCGTTAACAAAACTTAGCAAGAGAAAACTAAAATCACTCATGCACTACAGGCTTGGCAGATGCCCATACCTGACTCATTCTCTTGTTTTTGGGTCCTACCCCTAACGGCTGCTACAGCCATCTGTTGGCTGGCTGTCCCCTGGTCCCCCACTTGGACCCTGCTTCCCTACAGTCCCTTGCATACAGACTCTCTCTGTGGGACACATTCTCCTCCAAGCCCATTCTCTTGGCCAGGACCTAAAACAGCCCCAGGCCTGCCTTCCCTCCCATGTACACCCTATTAGGTCCATGGGAAACTCACACATTTCTAGCCCATTACTGATGGGAATGTGGTTTCTTCACAAACATAGCCCTCTCCTCCTTTTATCCTTTACCTTGCCATAGACCAATTTACATTTTTTCAGGCATGAATGAGGCATCAGTATCCAGGGCCCTTCAACTATAGAAGGTGCTGTTGAAGCCTATGTTATCTTCCTTGAAGTTGAAGAAAGTTAATTAACCCTGCCCTAGAGCTGGGATTCAAAAACACGTGGCAGGTGTGTCTTCTGAAGGCATCTCCCAAAATCCACCCCCCACTTTCTCCCCCACTCTTTTAAACTTTTATATTCTCAACATCTCACCAGAGTCTCAAAGATAATGGAACTTTTTCTCGGATATCTACTTTAAAGATTCCTTTGCAATAGTCCATATCCCCTTCACTCTGGTATCTGATAGCTGTCTAGTATGTTGGCCCCTGGGTTAGAATTTCAATTTTAAAACATTATACTAGTTTTAAAACACTAAACATTTGTTTCCTATTACTGCTTGAGCGAAAAATAAGCCTTTATTGATTTTGAGGCATCATCATTTTGGGATCTATTTCTTCTAGCAAGTATTACCTTCAAGAGAGAGAGAGCAGAAGATTAGAAACTTAAAGGCAGAGGCTTGGGAACCTTCATATTTACGAGGTGAGTGGAGGAAGAGGAGACCATGAGGAGCTTTGGGAAGGAGTCAGATGCGTAGGAGAAAAACAAGTAGGGAATATTATCAAGGAAGCCAAGAAAAGTGAGAGTTTTAAAGTGTCACATGACACACAGTGTGGTCAAGTAAGACACTGACAGAAAGGCCCACTAAATCTGGCAACACTTGAATCAGAGCTGGTGCTAGCCTGAGCAGACCAACTTTGTTCCTTGGGGACAGATTTTAATGGGAGGAGGAGGGGATGAGAAGACTTAGGAGAAGTACTCTGTCAAAAGTTGTGAAGAAGAAATTGAGTAATGACTAGAGAAGGAGACACTGAGGATTGAGAGAAGCCCTTTTAAATTTTAAGATAAAGATTTAAGCTTCTCTTCTGAGAGAAGTGAGCTGGTAAAGGTAAGTAAGTTTACAATATGAGAGGAGACAGAGAAGCAAGTTTCCTGCTTAGATAAGAAATGACGAATTGATTTCAAAATAGACCCATGTTCACACCACTTCTTGCCACCTCCATCATTGTCCCTCGGGCCAGCCTGCCATCCCTGTTGACCTAAATATACCACCACACCTGAATAACTGCAGTAGCCTCTTAGCAAATCTCCCTACTCCCATCCTTGCCCCCATAGACTATTGGGAATCCAACACTCAAAATGACCCTTTCAAAAATGCAAGGCAGATGAGATCTCTCCTTTGCTCCTATCCTTCCTTGGCTTCTCTCCTCACTCACTATTGTGGCCAGAGAGAAGCTACGTGACCTGGCCACATCCCTCACCATGTCTTCTCCTCTGTTTCTCCTTGGTCTCTGTCTTCCTCCCACATGATCCCCCCTTGCTATCCTTCCAACAGAATGAGCTTGTGCATGTCCCAGAGCCTGTGCTCTTGACATTGCCTCTGCCAGGAATTTCATCATTTTCCATCAGACACCCTTGCAGCTCACTCCCTGACTTTCTTGTTATTTGTCTCCAGATCACTGAAGCCTTTTTGGACCACTCAGTATAAAATAGCAATGGGCTCCACCCTGGTACACCCTAACACCCAGCCTGTTTCATTTTTCTCTGTTATATTTATCACCATCTGAGGTCTTTGTTTATTGTCTATGTGACAACACTCTGAGGGCAGAGACATTGTTTTGTTAACAGCTAAATCTTGGCACCTAAAACTGTCTGGCATGTAGTAGTTGCTCAATAAATATTTGTTGGCTGATGACTTAATCCTAAGCATAGGTGGTAGGATTATCCTTAAATGAAATAAGAAGAAAAAATAAAGTGTGGTCATAGAGAGACATGATGATAACTGACAGAGAAGGGAATTAAGAGAATTTTCATCTTACTGATTTTGCAGTGAAAAGAAGGTAAGCTCATCTTCTAAGAGAGATGTAAAGTTGGTGAAGGTGGTCGGGTGGAAGGTTTGAAAAGACAGGTGAAATTTTATAACGGTGGCAGAAGGGGGTAGGAGGTGAGGGGGATTCCAACACCTCCAGGCATTCTGGAAGACATTGAGACTGAAAGCACTGAAGTTTCATGAACACTAAACCACACAGTTGTTCTGTCTTATCTAGAAGAGTTCTTTACTGTAAGGTGTAGAGAGAGAAGGTCAACTGTTTAGATACAGCATTGCTGTTCAGTAGAACTTTCTGCAATCATGAAAAGGTTCTACAGTCTGTACCATGCAGTCGAGTAGCTGCTGGCCACATGTACTTATTAAACATTTGGGATGTGGCTATTGTGACTGGCTGCACATTACATAGCATGCATAGGGCGACCCAGACTCAGGTTCTGTCAGAGCAGGAGCTGAGAAAGGACAAGAAAGAATGGAGTAAGAGGAAATGTCAGTAAAGAAACTGAGCAGTGCCCTCAGGAATGAAGCAAAGCCAGAAAGCAACTGGGTTGTGAAAAAATAGCATCACCCAGGAATCAGAAATATTGATGATGTGAAATGCAGGTATGTTGAATTGAAAGAGAGTGAGAGCTGATAGGTATTGTTTCTCAGAAAATGGAATACTGAAGATTAAGATTTCAAAGGACAACGCATTGTGGATAGTGAAACAGCCCAGGGTGTGGTCATGGGATGTGTTTCTTACGTGGAGTGGTTGTGAAAGTCTTTGGTGTTAAGAGATTCAAAAGCCTGTAAGAGAGGGTTGGCTGAATAAAAAACCTGGAGTACATGTCAGGCACAAAGGCGTAATGGGAAAACCACAACCTTAAGGCCGTTTCTGTATGAAGGTGGAAATGTAATGAAGATGATGCTCTGTTAGTTATCGCTGATCAAGCACTCATTTCTGCTAGGCTTGGAACAAAGTGCTTGATGTAAGTGTAATACTCTTTCACCCTTCAAATAACATTTTGAAATAGGTTTCCTTATTATTGCCAACTACAGATGAAGCCACTGAGGCTTGGAAAGACTAGATAACTTGTCCAAGTATAATGGAGCCAGGATTTCAATCCCGGCTGCTTGACATAAAAGCTCATGCTGGCTGGGGGTTCATGCCTATAATCCCAACACTTTGGGAGGCTTGAGGTGGGTGGATCACTTGAAGTCAAGAGATCGAGACCAGCCTGGTCAAGATGGTGAAACTCTGTCTCCACTAAAAATAAAAAAAAAAACTAGCCTGGCGTGGTGGTGGGCACCTGTGGTCCCAGCTACTCGGGAGGCTAAGGCAGGAGAATCACTTGAACCTGGGAGGCGGAGGTTGCAGTGAGCTAGGATCTCACCACAGCACTCCAGTCTGGGCAACAGAATGATACTCTGTCAAAAAGAAAGAAAGAAAGAAAGAAAGTTCATACCATCCAGCACTAAGCTCCATTGCTTTCTTTTTTTCTCTCTTTATCTATTTCATGTTCTCATCTAAGCCTTTGTACTTGGAGCAGCAGTGGTCAGCAACAAAAGTCCTTAATGGCTATCACCCACCCCCGTTGTTATCCATGTTTCCTGGATCAAGGAGCTGCAGGAAAACATATATGCTTGAAAGGAGGTGAAATGTCCATGGACGACCCAGTGTCAGAGAAGTTAGCTGGTGGGCAAGCACTTAGAGTGGAAACTGACAGTTATGGCAGCGATTACAGTGGAACAAGCGGGAAAGTAGAAAGGGGTGCAGTGGGAGGAAGAGGGTGGGGATGCGGAGCCCACTGGATGAGATTCCTGGAAAGGAAAGGTCCTTGGAAGGCCTTCATTTGGGATGGTGCAAAAGGCTGACAAGCTAGTATTAATTGACCATAAACTTTAATACTTAAAATGTAATATGTATGGCATGTACAATACTCATATCTCATGCCATGAGAACCGTTTAAGTATAATGCTTACAGATATTAATAACAGATATTAGAATGGCACTAACATGAAACATTTTTAAGTTTAGGAATGCCTGGTTAGCATAGTAGCAGCCAACTGGTTCTTGCTACACCTGCTTCTGTTGAGAGTATTACACAAGATAAAAACTTCCAGAAGCACTGAGATAAGAGTGGGGAGGAATCTTAATCTACATACACAGGTGGTCAGGATAGGTAATTTACTTTATTTTCCTGTGATTGCATTAAATTCCTACCCCTGCGCCTTCAATTTGCCATGTGCTAGTAAATAAGCCTCACTCTATTTGAAGTCCTCAAATTTTTTCTGTACCTAAATTCAGAAGTTGGGGAGGGTGGATGGGGTAGAGCAAAGGAATGAGAAAGCTTGTCTAGTTTTGTCACCGTCTTGAGCTAGAGAGTGTGACTTGTGGTTTAGCACCTATCTTACCTCTGTGCATGGAGAACCTTTCTTCCTGCCTGGTCTAGGCACAGAGCTGACTTGTTCCTCATTTTTAACTGTGAGGCCTTTTATTATAATATTTTTCAAGTTCTGGTCAGTGTAATAAGGCAAATATAAAAATATTGAGCAAAACGCAACAAAGTGATGACGAAATTACCCCTTATTTCTTAGCAGATGGTGCGAGTGTGCTACAGGTATAATTTTTCAGTGTACAAATTCATATGCAAAATACGTGACATTTCTTTAGTTCTGAAATCAACACAAATCAGTGGGAAGTCAAATCTCTCTTATTTATTTATTATTTATTTATTTTTGCCCTCCTCCATTCTAAAGTTTCCTGGTCTTGGCAAAGGAAAGTTCCATTCATAGGTTCCCAGTGGCTAGTGCTGGAGTGCCAGTGCTCTCCGAGACGTCCCACAAGGACTGAGACCTTGCTGCTCTCCTAGGTACTGCCCAGCCACCTGCGAATCTCCACTGTTTCTGTGAGAGGTGTGCCAGCCTCCCACCCACCTCTTCCTCCCCCTCCCTAGGCCATGTCCAGTTCATTTTCCTCTCTGCGCTGCTTGTGCCAGGTACCCATCATTGCCTGTTCCAAATTTAGGAAGAGTCTGCCCTGCAGAAGCATCTGAAGCAAAGATACACAATGCCCTGGCTTTCTACCTTTCGTACAAGAAAAAGAACAATGCAAAAGATAAACACAAACCACTATCAGAACAAATTGTACTTCACCATTGCGTGATCACAACAAACCCTAACTACATCAATTTACGAATTTACCTAAGAGTTCAGCTGGATAACAGAACACAAATATTTAAAAAATAATATACCATTTTATAGAACAAAATAATATATAATGCCTAGAAATTATTTTGGAAAATGGTTGTTTCTCTACTCTCCAGTTTGAAAAAAGTGCATAAACAGAGTGACTGGTCCAAATTTATACACCTATACAGTGGCAGGCCTAGACCACAAACCCAAGTCTATCCAGGTACAAACTCCATGCACTCAATCACTATAGCATATTGCCATAATGCAGTGATATATTCCAGTATTATGTTATAGTGATTGGGTGATATATGGAGAGGTATGTATGTATCTCTCTCCTGCATTTATTGAGCATGTACTATGTGCCAGGCGGTTTGCTAAAGACTCTTCAAATGTGGTATCTTTTAATCCCACAGTATCCACTCACATAGGTGTTATTAATCCATTTTACACCTGAGGCAGATGAAGAATGTGATGAAATAATTCTTCATTCATTCTTCAACTGTAATCTGGCTTATTCCAAGAATGCCATTAAAATTGTTCTGACAAATATTACGAATAATCTCTACAGAACATTTCAGTGTTACCTTTTTGAGTGATTGCATCTACTTCTTGGTTTTAACTGATAATGTTGGTGATTCCCAATCTCTCTCTGCCACCACCTTTTATCTGAGCTTCAGACTCACACAAACAACTGTATATTAATTTTATCCATTCAGGTGTCATTTAGGCACCTTCAACTCAACATGCTAAAATTTAACCAACTTCTTTCTCCCTAAACAAGCTCCTACTTTTGAGATTTGATCTGTTATTGGTGTCCAATCACCCAAAGTTTCCTTCTTGACAGCTTTCTCTTCTCCACAACCAAATACAATCAATAACCACATCAGAACCATTTGCATTCTCTGTAGTTTTAAAGGACATTGTAGGTTAGGACCTTAGTAAAGGACAGGACATTGTAGGTTAGGACCTTAGCCCAGTTTCTAGCACAATGAAAACTCTCAAGAAATGTTGGCTATTATTTTTACTAATATATAAACAATAACAATAGCCACTACCACAACAGATACACACTGACTGTGCCACTGCAGACCATGGGTGTTAATTAGATGCTAGACATTTTGAATTAATGTCCCTATTGTGTCTTTTCTCTTCATATTTCCATATCTTTGCTCTGCATTTAGAGAGACTTCTTCAACGTAACTGTCTGTCTTTCCTTTTACTTTTGTTTTAACTAATATTTTTAATTTGTAAAAGCATTTTAATTGCTGTTTCCTTTCTGTCTTTGGGTTTAATTTCTTTTAAAAAATGTTCTAAGAACATTTTTCAAGGTGCCTTTAGAAAAGACACTTTTTGTTTTGTGCTCTGAATAATTTGTTTTCCACATCATCTAGTTTTTTGTTTGTTCACCTTTCATAACTTTGGTTTTCCTCATGCCTAGTGATCCTAGGTTTGTCCCTTTGTATTCAAGATGGAGTATGCTAATTACCAGAGTGGGCATGTTAATTACCAGAGCTAGAGTGAGTGTCTTTTGCTGTTGTCTAAGTAGGTTTGTTTTCTGTTCTCTAATTCTTGACAGAAAACATGAGTAGGTGATTTTGTTTGGTTTATTTCTCTTTGTCTTGAACCCTATGCCTAAAAGAGTATCTGGCACATAAGGACTCCCAAAATAAAAGCACATTGTTGTTGAAGGGCTTTTCCTATTGTAGTTGACAAGATTGTTAGTAGAATCTAAAGAAACTTCTAATGAAACATAGGCACTAATCTAGTCCTGGAAAAGAAAAAGGAATGTATTTTAAGCATGGTCAAGCCTTCAAGCCAATGTCCTGTTATTTTTTCCTGTTTTTATTATAGAAACTTCCCAAAGTCAAATTAAAACAGAAGGGGCAAGCTGATCTGATAACTCATACTCTCTGCATTAAGAATTAGATATGAATCCTGATTCCTTTTCTATTAGTGAGATCCTGAGATATATCCCTTAACTCTCTAAATCTTAGTTTCTCTAAATATAGAGGCCATAAATCTTATCTGCTTGCTTCCCAGGGTTTTGTGGGAATTAAATTTATATTTATTTAAATATCTTATATTTCAGTCACCTTAGAGACAATTCATTTTACAAATACACTTTATCAGGTTTTGTTTTTAAACTCATAATTGTACCATACCCTATGTTTATAAGTGTTCCTTCAAAAACAGTGTGAGATAACACATTGTGTTAACTGGCACATAATCAGAGAATGTGTTCCCAGGTTGTCAGACATGAATCAATACTTAATTGAATCAAATTCTCAGGTAATAATCTTTTAATCTTAGCACTCTATTGATTTAACTCCTCCATGGCCTTCTGTTTGCTTCTGGAGAAGTCTAAAGTTGGCCTGATTTTTTTGCTGCTCTCAAAGCTAGCTTGTCTTTTTATTTCCTTCATGGATACTTCTCAGCTCTGTTTTATTTTGTTTTTATTTCTCTTCATAATTCAAAAGCTCACCATGGTGGAATGGTATGTGGAATTTTCTATTAACATTTCCTGAAAAATGTTTAGCCCTTTTCAGTCTGCACACTTTGGTTTCCTTTAGCTCAAAAAAGTTTTCTTACGATTAGTCTGGTTTCCTCTCCATTTCCAAGGTTGGCCTTCCATTTTATGAACTCCATATCTTTCCTCTGTGAGTCTTCGTCTCTTCGTATATTTCTTCTTTTTAATGGAAGAGCTGCTGAAGTGTGTCACGCTCATCTGTATGGAATTTTATTCAATACCCATTTTGTCCTTCGTAATCTCTAGTACAGATTTTAATTCTGCAATTGCAATTTTTTTTATCAATGGCAATCGTTTTTATCTCACTTGGCTCTTTTTATCCTGGATTTCTCTCTAAATAATTGCACTACTTTTATCTTAGCACTCTCTCTTTTCAGGCCACTTTTTCTTGGACTGTTTCAGGTATCAGATTTCTAAAATGTCCTTCTATTAGTAAATGACTTTAAGAAGAATGCTTTTCCACTGAATGCTAAATATCCTGGGCATTTCTCTTTTCAAGCACATAGTTCTTACTGTTTTTGGTTTTTTTCCTTTTTATCCTTTTCAGCTGGAAAGAGAGCTTTTCATACCTGATGTTTGCAATTAGACAGGCAATACAGATTCTTTGGCTTTGTTCTCTGACTTCAGTAACCTGGTGAAATACCCTGGAAGGAAGGTCATTAGTAACTCTTAGAGTCTGTTAAACATTCTTCTTAGGATCACTGATTCTGTGATATTCTATATCAATAGTATACATGAAAACCTACAGTTCCCAAGACACACTTCCATAGAGGTACTTCCATTTCTTACCTTATAAAAGGGCTTTACTAAGGGGCTAGTGTGTTCAAGATTTAATGTGTCAGTATTTCCTTGTTTTCTAGAAGTGACAGTCCCAAACTTGATGCAGAAAGTAATAGGGGTAGAAAAGAGGGGAGAGAGGGAAAAGGGCAATATTATAGCCCATTTGGAGAGTCCTTCCATGCAGTAAAAGTGGGGGAGATGACGATTAGTTTTAGTTAAGAGTCAAAAATTAGGAGGAAGAATATAGTGTTTCCCTTCTTCAATGTTTAAAATTTTTAACTTTAATTTCTTTTTTTCTTAGAAATGGGTCTCACTTTGTCACCCAGGCTGGAGTGCAGAGGGGTAATCATAGTTCACTGCAGCCTTAAACTCCTGGGCTCAAATGATCTTCCCACCTCAGCCTCCTGAGTAGCTGGGACTACAAACATAAACCACCACACCTGGCTAATTTTTTAAAAAAATTCTTTTTAGAGAGGAGGTCTTACCATTTTGCCCAGGCTGGTCTTGAACTCCTGGCCTCAAGTGATCCTCCTGCCTTAGCCTCCCAAAATGCTGGGATTACAGGAATGAGCTACCACACCTGGCCCCTTCTTCTTTCTGATGAAAACTTCTGTTTTATTTCATGAGTCAATGCATACGTTAGCCAGTCAGGCCCCAGGAAATCAGAGTTAGTGAAAATATCTGTCAAATTATTGGTTTTGTTGTTTGGTTATTAAAGGTAACCAAAAAAATAACTAGGAGATGGCTTTTCTGTGAAACAATGAGACAATTTTATGTTTCTGTCTTTTACCTTTGCAGTGGTTCTAAGGAAAAGCAGGTCATAAGCAAGGTTTTCATGGAGCATTTTGACCGACGACTATTCCTTCTTCTAATACATGGTAAGATTCCGGACAAGAACAAAGGCCCAGACTTTTCTCACCTTTCTCTGTCTCACATGCACCTTTCCAGCCCATTCCCCTTTATTCATACCATTCTCATCTAGCCCTCCTTTTTCAATTCAAAATGAGGCAGAATACATCAATGCTTAGTGGTTATTCCCAAGCACAATGTTCTCTATCAAGTAAGTAAAAAGATGTGTCTGATTAATAATGTTTTAAAACATGATAGCAAAAAATAAAAGTAAAAAAAAACCCACATAGAATTCTAACTAAACTGTTAGAGTTACCATTAATGATCACAGCAATTATTAATGTTTTCATGTTCATAACCTGCCTGAGACTTGGTTTTCTGAGCAGAAGGCATCTCAGAGTTTGTAAACTTGCCACGAAATCATAGAGTCTGACAGCCAGCAGGGTCCTTGTGAATCTTGAGTTCTGCCATGTCCCAGAGCTGCCAAAATGTAGCTCTTCCCCACACTTTCCACAGGAACTGGGGGTGCCTCAGTCTTTGGAAAGCTACCTCGTACTCTGTCCACACTCAATAAATGCTGCTTAATAATGACAATGAGAATATGTGTTCCATCTCACTTTTCTCCTGAACACCTCTATTTAGGGAGCCACAAATATTTCCCCAAGACATTTATTCCATTGCCCAATTGGCGGCACAGTCAAAGAAATTTTCCTACTGTCTCCCTTGAATGTTTCCATTTTCTTTTTGCAGCTCATTTCCCCTTGTCTTGTGCATGGATACTACCCTAAACTATGTTGGTGGTTAAGAAGTCATGCTGGGAGGATATTGCCTCAAATTTCTTGTTTCCAGGTAGTCAAGTCCAAGAATATGTTCCTGGATTCTAGGTATGAGCTGAGCTTGGTTTGCAACCATTCATTATGAGAAAAATAAAATTGTCTACTTACTTATTTTTAAATGTTGGAAGCTCTGCCGTAGCAGAAGACTGGGGGAGCTGCTGAGCTGTGTGGAGTGGCCAGGGGCAGAGGCTGCCCGGCTGTGTTTGCAGGATGGCCTCTGTCCCTGCTAATAACTAGGGGATCTGCAGGAATGATTAGCCGAGTTTCCAAAGCCTCTTCTCCTAGGGTGTGCTCTTCAGAGTCCACCTATAGTGGCATGAGTCTGTGTACATGAGCCCACAGAGATGGTTGTAAGTGCATATGGCCTTGTGTGTGTAAATACAGTTCACCAACAGTTGTGTTTTAGAGAGGCACTAAAATGCCAGTTCAGATCTGTCTTATCCAGTAGCTCCTGTGCTTACTTCCCCAGCATGAGTTCTTCCTCTTAGAGCTGTGAGTGGGATCAACCTTATGAGATGTCTGAGTTACAAACTATTCACCTTTGACACGACCCCCAAAGCCCTCTCTTCCCAAAGAAACTACCTCACAGCAAGAAATATCTGCTAAAAAATTTACTCCTCTAGATTTAAGGAGTGATTTCTCAACGTGACAATATCCCTGAGATTAAAATTCAGGGATATTTCTCTATTGAATTATCCCTGCATTAACTCCTATGGTAGAGGGGTAGGAATACAGCTCTGAGTAAAACAGCCAACATCCCCTTTTTTGCAGGAAAAGGCAGACATTAACAGAACAGGGAGCTCATGGAGTCAGCACTCCCGGAGACAAGACAGCCAGATTTTCCTTAAAATGTGACCCCAGGGCCGAAAACCAAAGGAGAAGTAGAAGTTTTCTCAACAACAATGTCTTGAGGTCATAATAATAAGTAAAAATGCATCAAATGTAATTAAAGCTTATATTTTTCCATAGCAATTACAACAAATAGGATTGAGTCTGAGCTTGACAGCAACCCCCTCCTTCCCACCGCCACTACCATGGAGCCACTGGGGTTGTATTCATAGTTCCCACTCCACAGGCTTTGAGAAGGCTGCAATGAATCACCCGTGGTCACACAGCTACTCAGTAAAAGAATACGAAACAATAAACGAGCATAAATGAGCCTTCCAATTCCGACTCCAGGAAACTTTCGAGCACAGTCTTCAGAGAAATTGACTGGGGGAGTAGAGGTAGAAGGAGAGATTAACCTAACCTCAGATGCCCAACTTCAGCAGTGGACCTTGGTTTTATAAATAAATGCAGGTTTTTTTTTTTTTTTAAAAAAAAAAAAAGGTGGTATAACGGAAAGGCTTCAGAGACATATCCAAGCTCAAATCCGAGCTCTGCCAGTGATTAGGTCTAACCTTGGACAAATAATTTAATCCAACTATGATATATGACTCCTTCCAAGCCAGCAGTAAGATTAAATGAGCTGCTAGAAGACACAGAACCAGTACCTGATACATGTTCTAATAAATATATCTTCTTTCTCCTTTAACCCAAGAAAAGAAGTAAAGCAAACATGTTCCTTCACAAGAGAGGCACTAGAAAAAATGCTCCAAATAGCCAACCAGCTGTGGAGCCCTCAGGACCAAGAGAGAGGTTCAAATATTAATAATACTGGGAGGCAGGAGGGTACCCATGGATGATGCCTGCTCTCCCCTGATTCAGCTCCAGGAGCCAGGGAGAGTTAATGCCCACTACAGCAGAAGGAAACCTAAATAGGGTTTGTTCTAGAAGAAACAGGAGGCAAAAAATAAGGAAGATAAACTGGGTAAGTAAATGAAATAGATGGACATAGGACCCTCTTCTGTGCTCTTCCTCGGTACCTTGGCTCTGTTTGCACCTCATATGTCCTGTGACCTATGCATGTCACTGCTGTCATTGTCTTTTCTGACAGATAAAATGTTTAAAGGCATATCTGGAGCCCTCCCAGGGTACATGTTTATCTCAACATAAAGTACATTTCTGGTCAAATTTCTGCTTCCAGTTTGCTCTCCCCCATACACTATTTTTGATCCAATTTTAACTCATGCTACTTTGTAATAATTTATGTTCCTTTATAAGACTCCTGAAATCTCTTTATGAAAACATAGGTATAAGTGAAGAAAAACGAGGCAAATAAGTAAACATTAGATTTAAAACGTTGTTTTTCACATTCCCAGTTGCCAGCCCTCAGGCTGTTTCTAAATCCAGCTTCTGAAGCTCTAAGTGTCTACTATTGTTCATGGCTGTTATGGCATTCCAAGCAAAGTTTCCTTTAAACAAGAAAAAACTATAAAAACGCCCAAGTTAAAAACCAACAAATAAGATCTTATTCTTAGATCGTTACTGCTGCCCTGGGTTGGGCCTTCACTGCAGTGAGGTATGGGTCACTGTTAGCTGGTTTACTTCAGAATCATCCCCAGCCCCATTCTTCTGGGGCCACCTCCTCCATAAAACCTGGAAAAATAAAATGCACATTTCCCCAGCTTTCTTTGTAGGTAGCAAGCCCATGTGGATTAGTTATGGCCAATGAACCCATCATTTCCTGATGAAAGTGTAGAAGGCGCCAGCAATTTTCTTCGTCTCCTTACTTGAACACAGATGAGATGGCTAGAGGTGGAGCAGCCATCTTTTGACACTGAGGCAATAAGCCATCATACTAGAATGGCAAAGCAGAAAGATAAAAAGAGTGACTCCTGTACTGTCTGGCTCCAAATGTATTGTTAACTGAGACATATAAGCCTCTGCTTGGCTAAGTTAATATTAGTCAAGTTTTCTATTCCTTGAAGCCAAAAGCTTTCTCACCTAAGATAGATACAAATATAGATATAGATTAGATATGGATGGAGATATAGATGTAGTTACAGTTATAAGCAGATAGATTTATCCCTAGAAAACCGTTCTTTTTCAATACAGACATGTATAAGAAAATACAGCTTAATTGTTCTATACAGTATGAATCTATAGAATAAATTATCATCTGAACTCAAACATGCATGCATAGTATCTCCAGGTTATTTTCTTTTAGATGCTCTACAAAATAGGACATCTAAATCCACAGCAATAATAGGAAGACAGACACAAATTCCATGCCAACTCATTTTCCCTGAAGAAACAATTTAACTGCATGAAAAAAATGATCCCTAAATCTAGAAAGAATCTTAAGATGAGGTTAAAGTAAGAGAACAAGGGAGAACCTCAGATTACTCTAAGAATAAATAGCTTTCAATCCCAAACCAATCACTCTCAATTTCAAACAAGAAAATTAGAAATGTGTTCTTATTTTTATCACTGCCATTCTCAAAGCCACAATAGATTGACGATACAAACAACTTGGAGGACTTTTTTTATCCAAACCACTCCTGGTTAAGCCAGACTGGCTGACCCACATGTCTGTCAGTTGCTACGTCCCCTTCTCTCTGCTTGTTCCCTCACTCGTGGTGTGCTTTCTTTCACTCACACTGTCCTGGAGCTAAATTTTTGGATCCATTTTCCAACTGACATCCGCCTCTGCCCTGCTCCTCTGACTGTTGAGAACATCCTGATTCACCTTCTGGTATTTTGGACCTCAGCTTTCTTCTAATTTATGAGCTCAGTTACTCTTCCAGTGTGACAGTCTCCTAGAACAAACTGCAATCCCAGCTCAGCTGGACTGAGATGAAGAGGAACTCCAGCCCAACTCCAGCAGAAAAGCTTCATTTTCCCTCCATCCCCAGTAACAGGATTTCAGACAAAGACAGTGAAGCCACAGGTGAAAGGGTAAAGAGTGGGAGCCACATCACTTTGCTCCTGGTCATAAACTGCCTCTGTTTTTATCTGTGGAGCCATCATTGTGTAGGGAAGGGAAGGCAGCGTACCATGCTGGACACAGACAAGACCATCTTGAATTGAAGTGGTTTCCTGAAATGAAAAGATGAGGACATATATGGTAAAGGGAGCCTTCTGGGTCTTTCTGAAGGAAATTATCCAATCAGAGGGACAGAACAAAAACTGATTATATGAAGTTGACCTTATGATCATGACAAGTTTTAGAAGCAACCCTATGTTCCTCTCCGCTCCCATGCCATCACCACTTAGTAAGGCTCTAGCAGTGATGATAGATCAACTTTCCCCATAATCCATATCCCAGAATGTCATTAGTTACGGGGATTGGGATTCAAAAAAGTTAAAATAGGCTTAGGAGAAATTTAATGTGTGGGGTCTTATGTGTGCTCTGAAGTACTTTGGCCAAACTGCGATTATGTTCCAAAGAGGACAATTTCTACCTGATGAAGCTGTGTTAGTTAGTTAGAAATACCTGTCATTAGGGATATGAATGAGTAAGTCTTTGTGTATATGTTTCCATGTAAATAGAGATTGTGAAGGAACCACAGCCACCTGCCACCACCCCTTCCTCACTGAACCCTGATTTTGTTCATGCTCACCTTGTATGGCAGGGCAGTCTGAGACTCTTTCCTGCCACAGCGGGTGAATGCTGATTAATCCACACTAACTATGATAATTCTATATCCTAGACCAGTGGTTCACCCAGGAAAAGACACATTACCAATTCTGGCCAGTGAGGTGAACTTCTGGAGTAGTGTTTCAAGCCCTTAAGAAAGTGGAAATAAGAAAAATACCTATTTTTCTGTCTCTTAATGTCACCGTGTAAGGATATGATACTGGGAACAGCCATCTTGTGATCTTGAAGGAAAAGCCAAGACAATTGCAAAGATTGTTGACGTCATTGAGCTCCTGACTGAACTTCCCTGGAATTTCCTGGTGCCCCAGACTTCCTGTTGGGTAAGAGCAGACACATCTTTATTTATTAAGCCACTTTTAGCTAGGTTTTATTGTTGCTGCTTGCAGGGCAGAATGCATCCTAGGTGATACAAAAATCATCCCTAGAGGTACAGAGTCTACAGATGATTTGGTTTGGGTGAAGAAGGAGTCACTGAGACTTGGAGGGAAGAAATGCTTGCCTGCATTATAGAAGGCAGACCTTCTGCCTCATTGCTGTGTGTCTTCCACTCTACCACACTGGCTTAGAGGGAACTGCGTGTTCATGTTAAGGCCATCGGCATTCACTCTTATTTGAATGATTTTCTTATAATGATTATGGATGTCATTTTAAATAAAATATTTATCTTGCCTAACCAGGTAATGGGAAATCTTTAGCCACAAGGTTAGAAACTAGACTCAACCTTGAAATTTATTGCCTACAACTATAAACCAAGCCACGGTCAGAGAGCTGAGAAAAAGAATAAACAATTGAGACAGCAGCTGCCTGGTCTTTCAGTGATAGATGGCAAGGCTAGATATGGCCAACAATGACACTAAGCCATAAATATTCTATATTTAACCTACAGTGTTAAAGTTGTTTGATTTCCATTATTGATGTGTGGACACCCTCATGGTCTTAAATTCTAAATCCTTTATCTTGTACTGCCATGTTATTAGGAAAAAGGGAAAGCGCTTTTGAGAAAAACTCCAATTTGCATAGCTTCTTAGACTTTGGCCTTGCTGGTATTTGCATCCCAAGTGTCACAGAGTTGATACATCTCTGATACGACAGAAGAATCCCAGCACTGAGCTATTCCTGAGAAGAGACTCGGTTTCTGAGGGCAGGGATTACTGTGTGTCTAGTCAGGGTGAGGTGCAGATAAAGGGAGTTTTTAAATCATAATGTTTCAGAATCTTGCAATTAGTTCTTAAAAAAAAATCTGTTATAAATAAGTCATAACATTCTCTTTATAATGCCAGGACTGCCATCCTTGCCAAAAAAAGACTTTTTTGGAGACAGTCTTCTCTTCCCTGTAGCATCCTGAACTCTACCAAAGAAATGAATTCATGTTGATGGATCACCGTTATTGAGGGATGCTGGCATGATTCCCACTTGCTCCCCCGCAAATAATCGTTACTCCAACATAAAAAGTAAATCCAAACTGAAATGTCCTCCGTGTTTGGAAAAGCTGCCATGTTTGGGTCATAGCAGTCCCATCGCGGCAAAGACATCATGATAAAATTATTTGACCCCCAGGGCTTTCTTCCTCTAGGAGAATCTTGGGTGAAATGTTGACAGCAATGTTATCACTGTTCACATCTTCCACTATCATTCTGCCACATGGCAACCAAAGCCACACAGAGTTAATCTTATGCTTGGAAGATAGTCTTCCCTCAAGCACTAACAATACTTGCATTTTCACAGCTCTCTAAAACACAAGGTCTTCTTGAAACTTTCCTGAGAACTTCTTTGGACTGTGCCTAGTGGCTGCACCCTCAGTATTAACCATCTCATTCATTGGTTGTACATAATTCAGAGGGTGGCCTCTCTAGTTCCAATGTCATTTCTGTCTTATTCACTCTTTCTCAGATGTTTTCCATTGAAGGATATTTGTCCAGTAGTTCCACAGGATTATTTTCCAGTTTATTGAAAATCCTTCTCCAAGAAGTCCAGATGGGAATGAAAATAGAACTTGAGGATCAAGTGTCTGTGGCCACCTTTAGAAAGCCCAACTTTTTCTTTAGAAAGCCCAGCTTGCTTCTTAGACAAGAGAATTTCCTTTCTGCTTTCAGTGTGTGCTGAGTGAAAATGAAAGAAGTGTGTCTGGGGAGGCATGTCCTCATTTAGACACTTATAAGATCTCATCTCATTTTAGTAAAATTTACATGCATGACTAATAATTAAGTTTTATTAAATTAGACGTTCTCTTTTCATTTAAAGATGAGTTTTAATTATATAAAACAACAATTGCTATAAAAATGATTGCATGCATTTATTTGAGCTTTGAGTGCCCTCTACTGGAACAAGAGAAAAAGTTAAAAATCAATACCACCTTGGTCTTGCATAGTTCTGTCCTAACTACTAAGATATTATTATTAGGAAAACAATAATAACAGTGAGAACTCAACGTATCTCACTCACAGTGACCTAATAGTAATAAAATATTTTTCTAAAAATTACTTTAATGCAGTCCTAACCATGCGCATTTTGTGGGTTTTACATTTGTGAAAAGCCCTAGGTGATACTGACAAGAAGCATCCCTTAAGTTGGTTGGGCTGCCCTCTTATTTCAAATGACTGCTTGTCTCCACGCTATGAGTTTTGGGTTTATAGCCATAGCCTCTGGAACAAGGCTGGACTCTGGATCTGTTTTCTCTTCTAAGCCTTTTCTTTCCAAAACCGCGGGTGATTTCAACTTTCATTTGGATGAGGCACTTCACTTCCCAGCTTCACAGTCATTTGATCCCCTCTCCTCTGACCATTTTCCCCCTTTCTCTGCTGTAACTTCATTTGCAGCCACTCCTTGGCCTCTCCGCTCCACCTCTGACCTCCCATATTCTGCTGTGACCCTCCCTGTGGACCGCCAGTTTCCCTCTTTCCATTGTCACCACCATGTCTCCACTCCTGCTCTGCTCATTGTCAATGTGCCCAAGCCTAATCTCCTTCCCTTGTCTCTATTGAATCAGACTCTCTGTCTCTTCTTATTTCAATGTATTTCCTAACTTGTCTGGACTTCACAGTTTATTATTTCCACCACACTGTCATCAACACACTCATTTCCACCAACACTTTGATCTTCTGCTGTATAAGCCTTGGAAATAGTCTATTCTACAGCAGCCTAATGAGTCATTCTGACCGACTCGGATTTCTAAGCTGCGAAGCACTGCTGAAGGAGGTCATTTTGCTTTGCTCACTGGGAAATGACAAATTCTTATGGCCAACTCCAGGTGAGACTTCGGGAACACTCAAGAATTTTTTTTTTTTCTTTTTTGCTGTTTGCTTGTTTTTTCAAATCCCTCAAGGATTATTCAAACCTTGACTACTTTCTTCATTCTTAAGACTTGCGTTGCTTCTCAAGTTTTGGGGAAAATGGAGACTACTGGATCCTTAATTTACTTATCCTGAACTTTCAAACGTGCCTTTTTTCTTCAACTTTTATTTTAGGTTCCGGGGTACATGTGCAGGATGTGCAGGTTTGTTACATAGGTAAACGTGTGCCATGGTAGTTTGCTGCACAGATCAGCCCCTCACCTAGGTATTAAGTCAAATGTGTCTTTATCTCTATTTATTCTTCCCTTCTGCCACAGGAGATTAGTCTCTTCCTCATTTGCTTTTGATTCTATTCCCTCTCAGCCCTTCTTAGGTTTTGTTTCAACAGTTTGTTCAATTTTTCTCTCTCTTCCCATGTAATTCTCTCTCGAGCTCAGAGTATAAACATTCCAGATTCTCCACTGTTCTGCATTGCCCCCAGAAAAGGTCATCCCTCTCGCAATCTTGACCTTCCACAGACTACTTCCCCACATCTCCCCTTGCTTCACTGTGAAGCTTTTAGAAAGAGTAACCTACACTCCTCACTGCTGCTTTAGGGTAACCACTTATGCTTCCACACAACCCAGTTTGGGTTTATTTTTCTGTCACTAACTAGAAACGGCTCCCCAACAAAGGTAACTAGAGAGGTCTTGGTACCATCAAGTTCCCAGGATTATCTGCTATGTTACTCACCCATCCTTAGCTGATGCTCCAGAGCCCAGGACAGCTACTTACGCTCCAATTCACTGTTGTGACAGCAGGAAGACAAAAACGACAAGGAAAGGGATATCTCTTGTCTTGAAGGACATGTACCAGAAGGTGTGCATACCACTGCAACTTGCATCTCATTGGCTTGAATGTAGTCACATGTCTAACCTAGCTTCAAGGGAAGTCTTTATTCTAGTTGGCCATCTATCTAGCCAAAAATTGAAGGTTCCATTCCTAAGGAGAAAACTGATATTTGGGTATTTGAAATTTGATGTACTAAATGCTACCCAAAGATACAAAGAAACTAATGAGACTGAAGTTTTAAAAATGCATATTTTGGCATAACTTTAAGGAATTTTGATCTGATATTTTGTGTAATATCTGTTGTCAGAAAATTATTAGTTTTGATATTAATTATTAATATTTGATATTAATTATTAATATGAATATATGCTAAGTATTTTATTAACATATAAAGAGAGGATATACTCTTATTTTTGAGTCAAAAGTAAATACATACTAATTTATCATTATAATAATATGTATTTTATGTGCTTACACTTAAAAAATAATTTTGTTTAACAGACACAGTGTTAATAACTACAACACTCTTACATTTTTCTAAATGTTTTCCTATATTTGCAAACAATTTTTGTATAAAACCAAAGTGATTTTTTTTTTCAGTTCACAAAGCCTCTTGAGAATATCAACATTAAGACTTTTCTTTAACATTTTATAGTGATTTGCAAGTTATGTATATTTTTTATTTTACTTGAATCTCTTTCAGCTTCTCAAGCCACACATCTAAATCTACATGTCTCTAATTCTCAAGAACTTTTAAGTTTGACAATATTTGTAGTAAAGAATTTGGTATGTTTTTACTTCTCCTTTTCTCTACCTATTTTACTTCTTACTTGCTGTTAACTGACCTGGGATACTAGAAAAATTTTTTAATTATGTGACTAATTTTATAATATGCCATTGTTTTTTGAAGAACCATATTGACTTGTGCAGTTATATTTCTAATTAATATTTATAAGCAGCGTACATCAGTCTATATACTTATTTGTTTTAATATTTACTGTAGATCTTTTTCATTCTTAATTTGCTTTAAGTTTTCACCTCTGTCAGTTGAAGTACACCTTTACTTTCTTTTATTTTAGTAAATATATTCAAGAGTTCCATTTTTTTGACTGCTTGCATTGTGAGAATTGTTTTTATTGCTTAACACATAATACTACTCAATTAGGGTATAAAAGTCTTCTAATACATCCCAGATACGTTACTTAGAAAACTACAAGGAATCAACTGGAATATTATTAGAACCAAGGCAGAAGTTTCGCCATGTGGTTGGTTCTGATACAAGTGTGCATCTGTGGCCTTTCCTAAACCACAGAAATTGTTTGTTGAGAAGTGTTAAGTGGCGACACTATAGATGTGATGTATTTTTAATTCTTTTTTTATTTTTTACCCCCAAATTTTGCCTTCAGACATGGTACAGTGAATTTCCCATCTGTATCTTTCAATAACATCTTAAGCAAATTCTACCATGTTTTCTGTATTAACATGTATCTAGATTAAAGATTCAATCATAAACTTGATTTAAATGACTTTTCTCTTCCCAACTCAGGTCTGATCCATGGTGCTAAGGATCTGAAGTGTGAAGTAAGACCTGGTTAGTTATTTTACATTCTTCCTTCTGATCTATGTATAGCTTTTTAGGCTTGGAGCCAGCTATGCTAAAACTGCAGAAGGTGGCTCCAGGCTTAAGGGACTAGCAAACAAAAATGTTCTGATGGGGTGAAAAGTTTGGTGTGGTTCTAGAAACTATTAAAGGCCAAATAAATTTGAGGTTAGTTTTATAAGGGCCCAAAGGCATGAGATGTGATTGAAAGGTTAGGTAGGAACCAGATCATGAAGAGTTTTGAAAGCCATAAAGAGACTTGAGATTTTATTCCAACCACAATGGAAACCCATCTGAAGTTTTTCGAACAAGGGATTCACTGGTTATCTAATTTATATCTTTAAAAGGCATCTCTGGCCATTGTGAGGAGAATGGTCTGTGAGGAGCAAGAGTAGAAGAAGGAAGACTAGTTAGAGAAGGATGGCGAAGGTCCAAGCAGGAGGTGTCAGTGGCCTGGATGAGAGTGGTGTAAAAAGAGATGATGGTGCATACAATTTTAATATCCAAATGACAGGATCTTCTGATAGATTAGACACTGCATAGGAGAGAGAGAGAGTACTGAATGACTCAGATATTTGGCCTGAGCAACTTGATGAACAGTGGTGCCTTTGACAGACAGGGGATATACTAGAGGAAAAAGAGACAATATGATTAAAATAAGAACTCAAGGGTTTGGTTTTAGACACATTTGCCAAGATTCCTGCTACATCAAAGTGGAAATGTTAGATAAGCAGTTATTCGTGCAAGTCTGGAGCTCTGGGCTAGAGACACAAATGCAGAACCATCAGCGTATACATGTGGGGATATGTGGCATATAAAGCCATGGGAACCAAAGCAATCACCAAACAAGTGAGTGAATACATAGAAAAGAAGGGATCCAATGGCTTAGCATAGTGAGACATCAATCTTTGGAAGCTGAGAAAATGAGGGGGAAGGAGCAACGGACACTGACCCGGGATGGCCAGTACAATGGCAGCAGAACTAGTGTGATGTACTGGGAGCCAGATTTAGAAACACTTTAGAAAGTGTTTAGAAAGTTTAGAAATACTCTAAAAGGTGTTTCAAGAATTGTGTCAATCTCTTCTTTAGCTCCCATAATTTTTTGGCTTTATTTCAGATGGGCAGATTATTGGCAACAGCAAAACAATAATTGTTTTTCTCTGTTTCAATACCAAAACTATTTTTAGATGGACACTTTTCTTTTGGATTTTCTGACAGATGCTCCCTTTCCCTTGTGTGGTTACTTTTCTCTAGATGCCACGTGGACATGCCTCCCCCTTCCCACAGAGTGTAGCCATATCATATGCATATACAACTCAAGTGATTCCAACTACATGCACTTGAGAGAAAGAGAGAACATAACAATGTCTTAGGTGATACCACCTGCCACTCAATACATATGTCCAAGAAGAGAGAAATAGATCTGAACCTGATGTTCTTCTGGGATTATGCCCACAAAGCATTGCTTTCTTAAACTATGGATGGACTGCGAGGTTTTTCAAGATATTTTAGTTATATGTAACATTTGCCTTATATGCTGAATTTAATCTTATGTTGGGTGCAGTTCTACCCTACCTAAGCTGGAGTAGGGTGCAAGCTGCCCAGCGTTAACTTTGTTCACAGAAAGGATGTGTGGAATGTTCTTAACTCTGGTCCACGTGGGCCCTGGCAGGTCACTCTCATGTCTGTTTCCTCACCATCCAGCACTTAGGCATCTTCTGAGGTCTGTATGACTGAGGTGGAGTTTTCTTTATCCCACCCGCACTTTCCTTGCTACATTAGATTTCATGAGCTTTCTCTTGGTCCCTAACATAGTCAGAACATCTATGTTGGTGGTTACTGTTTCATACACAAAACTATTTTATCAGAGCTCTGCCTTCTTCTTCAACAACAGTGTTTCTGCTGAGATGACCACTTAGCCCAAGACAGGACTGTTAGTGGATCTTTTTGATTAGTTTGTGTGTTTTATTTTTATTTTATTTTTTTAAATGATATCAAACAGCCCCAGTTATTTCTGGTTTTAGCAACATAACAAATATTTTCTTTCAGGGGGAAAAAATAGGTACGCACTTAAATATGTGATACGAGGTAAACACACCATGATCTTCTTATGAACATAGCAAGTTGCTGAGGCACAATTTTCCCAGGGGGGATAAAGCTGAGTACTGTTCTTTTTACTCTGCATGTATTTGTAGCAACAGATTTCTGTTGAGGGCCAAATCGTCATCTAGAAGGAAAGAAATGAAAGCTTTGAGGTTCTGGGTTATTAGAGGATATCTGATGGCCTGGTGTCGTTCTGGATGAGGCCAACAGATGAGACAAGGGGCTCCCAGGAGAGTTGGATTTAGACTTAACACCAGGGCCTTGTTGTTGGTGGGGTGAGCTGTTTCTAACAAAGCAGGTTCTGTGACCACGCCCCCCACCCTCCCGCCCCGAAACCAGTGTCCAGGCACCATTATGTGCCCTGGAGAAAATGTCTGTGCCTGAGTGTAAAGTGATAGAATGATATCTTGGAATTTGGGCCAGGTGTCGTGTGCAGCAACCATAGATGAGAATAAGTCTGAGAGGAAAAGCAGTTTCTTCCTCACCCTGGATTCAGAAGTAAGGCCAGGTGCTCTTCAGTGCCTTGGGGCTTGCAGCCTTGCCCTAGAATATTTGCCTGCTGACCACACCAAGCAGTGGCAATAGC
Organism: Ateles fusciceps; assembly: GCA_036589455.1. NCBI lineage: Eukaryota > Metazoa > Chordata > Mammalia > Primates > Atelidae > Ateles > Ateles fusciceps. Next base: position 8,142,549 of record JAZHEH010003329.1, on the reverse strand, counting down.
AGTAGAGAAAGCACTCCCTCAGGGGAAATGGCCAGACTTCCCAGTTTCCTCCTCTGCAAAGGGTTATTAATGACCATGGATCCCCTTCCACTTAGAATGCATTTGAAGCACCTGCAGAGGGAGAGCCTTCTCGTGACCAGTGGAACAAAGGCTTGAAGTCAGTAGGATTTGAACACCAGAAGAAAGGAGACGTTATTTTGCACCACAAGCTGGTGAAGTGGGTCTTATCTTCATCAGAATTTTTATGTAAAATTTGGAGACTGTCCGTCAGGAAAGCTACCTTGTGAACCCCATGGTAGTGATATTTTCCTCAACAATGAGAGGGTAGAACTTATGGGAAGCAGAATGCAATTAAAACTCATATCCGATATTCTACTGCTCAACTGATGTCTTATTAAAAATGTGTGCTTGTGGCCAAGGAAGTAGGAGGTGCGCTCTCAGCTGTCAGGCAGAGAAGAGAGAAGCCGTGCCCTGGATCCATGTTTAAAGGCCTGCACACTCAGATCCCCAGTCCATGAGGAGGGAGCCGTTTACATCCTCTTCCCACATGACAATCAAAATCACACCACAGACTTCATTTTTCTCACTTCTCCTACACAAGGGCTCATGGTTGGGCATAAGATAATGAGGACAGGCTCTGTCACCCACAGTGTGGCAAGATAAGATGTAGCATAGTCAGAAGAAATTATTTTAGGGCCCCCTCCCCCAGAATTTTCACTGGTGACTCAATTCATCCTCTATGTGGCTAAATGGGTGATATCAGATATGGGATCCTCAGATGCCCTAAGTTTTAATTCTGGCTCTACCACTGACTTCATTTCTGTAATAGGTATACTATCAAATGTCTCCATGCCCCTGTCTCCTTGAAGGGAAAACTCACTTCACCAAATTATAAGGAACACCAAATCATTGTGAAGTCCTCTGTCAAGTTGAGATTTGCATCATTCTTCAAACTGCCCAGCCTCAGCCCCTGTGATGTTTTATGAACTGTGGCTCTCTGTAAATTAAGATTTACCGAGACATATGGCAGGAATGTTTTAAAATATTACTCATTTTAGTAGCATTTATAATTATGGCTGCTAGATCTTTCTTGGCATTCATTGTATTAAACCTCAATGGCTCTACCAAGTAATGGATTTCGGAGGTGGCCAGTAAAATGCATCCAATACCTCCTAAGTTCTCACTGTCTTTAATTCTGTCTTCAAGAAGACATAATTATTAATCTTGAAGACATCAATTGTATGTTTCACATAGGAATTGAAAAATGCTTAGTGACACTGAAGATAATAGAAAGTCTAAGTCACAAAAGAATGAACAGTGGGCTAATGGCATCAACTACGGGAGAAGAAGAAGGAGAGAAGAGGAGGAGGAGAAAGAGGAAGGGAGAGGGAGGAGGATAGGGAGGGGGAGGGGGAAGGGGGAGGGAAAGGAGAAACTAAGGAACACACAGGAACTAAGCAGTTATTCTTTGGACCAACAATAAACATAAAGGTCAAATACAGAATATTTTCCTCCTTCCTGTGCCTCACTTTGCTTGTCTGGTAAATAGGGATAACAGCTAAAATCACCCTTGCTTAGTAGAGATTTATATCTTTGTAGAATTTATAACTATTGTTAGTATTCACTCACTAACTACAATACTATAAGTGCTCATTATATATACACAGCTTTCCAGAAAAATAAAATGCCTTCATTTCTTCCTGAATGATTCAACCTATAGAATGCATCTGTTTGTGGGTTATATTTTGTTCGTTTTTCTGTCTATAATGAAGTTAAAAATGTTTATTAATTTCAGTAATGTCAGAATTTTTTAAAACAGGAATCTCTTTATTGTAGTACTTACATGTAGGACTATTAACTACAATAAATTCATGAGGAATTTGTAGATAAAGATTTAAGAGCTAAATGTTAAAATTCCATGCAGTCACTAAATATTCCCCAAAGAAATGGAAATATCTGGGAAGTATATAACCATGCTTTTTGCCTTTATTTGAATATAAAAGAGATCGTTTAAATGACCATTAAATTAGATTCCCAGAGAGTTTATGTACAAATCAAATGATAACAGATTATACATTGACTGGTGCAAACTGCTTCCCCCAAGTGAATATTAACATAGGGTCACAATTCTTGAACCATAACCCAGGTGGGCCAAACTTTGGGATCTGTTGTATTTTTAAAATGGTAATGTGAGCACCAACTGTGTATTGTGTAACACCCCCATTGGGAGTTGGAGGAAGCATTCAAACACATTAAATTTTCTTCGGTAAAACATGAAAATAGTCACACTAAGTGAGATAAACACTATTAAATCATTTCACATACTTTGATTATTTAAATCAAATACTTTTTGAAAAAAGTTTGCAGACTTGTATTTTCTTTCTCAGATTGGTGGATTGTGCACCTGTATTATTTACAGTGTTTGGGATGCTCTGTGGTTACCTGTGGGGGGAGTCTTTGAAAATTTAATGAACACCTGTGGGAAGACATAATATCAAATATAAATAATAGCTGTGGGCTCACATTTCCAGGAACTCACCAAATATGTAAGCTAAGAATATTTTTGTCTTGGTCCCCCAGGATTGAAAGTAAACAAATTTCCAATACTGTTTAGATAGTGTAGTGGGTAAGGAGAAAAGAAAGTTGAGGATGATATTTCACATGTAGGGACAAGGAGTACACAACGGAGAGTGAAAAGAACCTGCCAGAGAGATGGGGGAATAAATCACCTGAGTATAGTATACATCAGTATGAGAAAATGATCTTTTTTGTTTGTTTGTTTTTGGTAATATAAGAAATTCCATAATGACCAGGTTTGCAAAGATATCACACACGCTGAGAACTCAAGCGTCTATTCAAACTGACAACATTTGGTAGCCCAGCTCAGTCTGCAGCAGGGCTAGCTGCAGAGCTCATGCCTGGGCCCTTGGAAAGGACTCTGTGCTGAGAAGGAACCACTTTTGGTTTAATGCTCTGTGGTCACTGACTTTATGTTCATAATCATAGTTAAAGAAGGACCCTCACATTTGCATTTTGCATTGAGCCCTGCAAATATGTAGGGGTTGTGTCCACAGGCAAGCCCGTGTATGGAATAGAGTGGAGGACCATCTCCACTTTCACTTTTTGCTAGAAGTGAGAAGACAGCCTTTTGCCTAAGCATGGGAGGAGCCCACTGACCACATGGCCAGGGAAGCCTTCACTGTGGCTCCTCTCAGGTCTGCTCCAGGCATATGAACACTTGCAGAGAGAGGAATGATGTAAAACCAGCTCAATTGTCTCATAGTACTGATGTTTACAGATTTTTTGGATAAACATAGAAGCTGACCCTCCCTGGTCTTAAAACTTGAAACTTACATTTGTCTCATCTGAGTTTCTTCCTCATGAAACTGACCCTGAGGCTGGGGATTGAAACTCATCAGGTCACTTCATCCAGGCCCCACATTCATTATGAATGCTTCCTTGCCTTTTGCTAACTCCTGTTTTCCTGCCTTACCTGTCATATAAAGCCCCCCAATTTTTGTCAGTTGAGGAGATGGATTTGATCCTTTTCTGCTGCAGCATTCAATTAAAGCCTTCTTCCCTTGCAATACTTGTTGTCTCAGTGACTGGCTTTCTGTGCATGGGCATCAGGACCAGACTGAAACTCTGGTGTTTCAGTAACAGATGCACGATGCACTTTATCTCCTTAGGAGGAAGAAGAATTTCCTTCTCATAATCTTCCTCTAAACAACAACATTGGACAGAATGCCCAGTTCCCTGTGATAGGAGGAGTGATGGGGATCTCTGCCACAGCCATAATCTTCTGCTTATGTGGAATAAGGTGAGAAGTCTGAAGGCACCATCTCCCCAAGGTTAACCTAGGCAGAGAGTAATAAGTCTTCACATTTGTTTTGCATTCTGCAATGTACAAAGGAGGTTTACAGTCATTATCAGATTTTATTGATTCATTCACTCATGAAACACACACAAACATACATACACCCCACCTACAGACACCCACACATACATACATACATACCCTCCACATATGTGCACATTTTTATTCTGCAGCAAGCACAAGCCACAGAGCTGAATCCTCACCCATTGTAATAAGGGAATCTTTTCTCACCTCTTTCTTACTTGTCACTGTCTGTTTTCCTTTTTTCTCTCATGGGTGATTCATGGACACTATTGTCCCCCAGGATCTCTACTCCCTTCCTTTCAGTTCTTACCCCAGGCTGACTCTTGTCACTGCCATCCTGCTGACAAGGCACTCACCATGTTCTCCAGCACTCATTACTCCTCTAAGGAAAGCTTGCCTCTCACTCCTCAAGGCCGAAATTCTGCCACAGAGTTTCCTGATTTCCAGAGCACACCTTCCCTAAAACCTAAGTTCAGTATGGCATTACCTACTATCTCCTTGTTCAGGGAAGGCTATCCCTCTTCAGTTTCTAGAACACAATTCCTTTCCTGGCTTTCTTTTATGTCCCTGGCACAGCTCTTCAGTTTCCTTTGAAGATTCTTCTTTCTCCCACAGTGGTTGGGGCTCCCCTAGGATTTCCTCTTTAACCTTTTTTCACTCTTTGCATTATTCCTAGGAAATCAGTTCAATACTTCCCTGTGATTTCAATGGTCATTTATGCAACTATAGATCTGAAGATCTATATTTGTTCTGGCTAGCCATGTAACGTGGGACAATATATGTAATCTCTTAAGTCTCAGTTTTCACATCTGTCAAATGGGCAAAATAATCATCCCTACCTGATACAGTTATCACAAAGCTTCCCTTATTTCCTCATTTATTCACCAAAAGTTTTGAGTACCTCATGTATGTCATGCAGGGATAAACAGGACATATTAACAATCATTGTCCTTGCAGCACCTCTATTAATTGTGTTGGGCAGACACTGTACTAATGAGCCAATGGTTATTTAATACATAACAATGATAGGAGCTATGAAGAATAAAGCAAGGCAAGAATGAATGACCTGATAAATGTGAAACAATTAACACAGAGACTGACAGAAAAGAAATGCTCATAAATGCTACCATAGTCCTCCCTATCACCTGCAGTGACGGTCTTTAGTTGTTTCTAGCCTAGATGTCTCTCCTGATGTCCATAGAAACTCAAGTTTAGTACATCTAAAGCTATTTTTTTTATTCCCCACGTTGATCAATAGCACCAAAGTCTCAGCTGACCATCATTTTACCACCCTATTATCCATGTTAGGTCTGCTCCTCCTCTCCAACCTTGTTACCCAGACCTGATTTAGACCTTTAACTTTTTTGGCCTGATCTACTGTGAGAGTTACCTATGTTAACCTTGTCTAGGCTGTTGTCCACTCAATCCTCCACCCAACTGCTGGGATGGCATACTGGTCCCCTGCTTAGAATCATACAATGGCTTGCTATCATCTTCCATGGCTGTGGCTCAAGTTTTTTAGCCCAACCCACTACTCCAGACTCCTCCTCACTGCTTCTGCTCCAATGCACTCCCCCTCCCTTCCATTTCTAACCCTCTAGACTGCAGGACACTGAAGTGTATGAAACTCTTCCTGCTCACTCAACTGTCTTGCCTCTGAACCTGTGTCCCCCCTGACACACACTGCCTTTCACCCTGCAATGCCTTCCACACATCTTTTGAACTGGCTATTTCTCAGGGTCAACATCAACTCCTTTAAGCATTTCTCTGGTCTCCATCCTACTCCTACCTTATTCCATCTGAGTTGTGTATCTCCCATAAGGGTCTCACATACCCTGCTCAAGTCTCTGTCTCTTTCACTAAAATCACCAGGTTCCTTTGGATTTTACTTTTGTGTCTGTTTTTACGAGATCCTTATTGAAAGAAAGAATGAGTTTTACTTGTTTTCCCTGGATTCTTTCAGGAGGACCCCCACTCACAATTTCCCCACAGGCTGTGTGCTCATGTGTCCTCCACAGCCCATAATTGTCTATTGTGAATTTGCCAAACTCTGGATTTGTCAGTCTTAAAAAATATCATGTGGGAAAAACCAAAGGGCCAGTCTAAGTTGGAATGTATGGAAAACTTGCCTCTAACCCTTCAAGGCCATAGTTCAGCCACGGAGATACCCAATTTACATGATTAAACAGACCACTTAGCATCTCATGTTATGGCATCTGCATTTGTATTTATAATGCCTTTACATTTTTATCCAAGAATTATGGAGTAATTCTTGCATTACTTCTATGTAACAAGAGGTCCCAGTGTGAATTTTTAAAAACAAGAGAAGTCTCCAGTACAGGAAACTATCAGAACCCAGAATGTTAATACCTTCACTAAATAATTAAAATCCCTTTCCACTGGGCCCCCGCAGCAGCCTAAGCAACTAGAACAAGGCTTAGCATCTAGAATAAAAAACAAATTATCTCTCCTCTTTTCCTGAACCAAGTTCCCACCTCACCACCACCCATCCTTTTTTCTTCTTCTGAATTCACATCTTGGTTAATGCACCAGAATTTACACAGGGGCCCCAAGTCAAAATCTTGTCAAAGAACTTTAACTCTTTTCTGTCTCCCACTCCACAAATCTCATCAGCACCCATGCTCTGCCATTTTGCCTTCCTTAATTGGAGTGTCTGGCTGATGCATGTCAACAAGGGTTTGCAGAATGCCTGTTCTTAAAAATTTGCACTCTCATCTCCATTACCATGGCCTTTAATATCTCACCTAAACTGCTGAGATAGTTTTCCTATTCCGGGACTCTCATTTCTCCAATAGCCTGTCATATTGCTTCCTCACTTCAAGTTCACTCAGACTTTAAAGTTCTCAATAGCTTATCATCAACTGCAGAGTAAATGGAAATCCAGTAGCATCTGCAAGAGTGTAGGGAACTTCACCCCAAAATATGGCTCCTTGCTATAAAGAGTATTTTGAGTTAAATACCCTTAGAAAGTAACAGACTGTAACAGCACAACAGGCTCTTCTTGCCCACCACCCAGAAAAGCCAATGCACTGAGAACAGTAGGTTTTGCAGCAAAGAAAAAGGTTAATAATTGCAAGTCCAGCTAGGCAGAGAGAGAGAAGACATTTCTCAAGTCTGCCTACAGGAAAACTCAGAAGCTAGGGTTTTAAAGATTATTTGGCAGGCAGAGGGCTAGTGAATGGATGCTGCTGATAGGTTAGGATGAAATAATAGAAGTATCCAAACTGTCTTTGTGCTAAGTCAGTTTGTGAATGAAAGTTACTGATTGGGAGTCAGTTTCTTGGTTTGACTCACAGGTCTGACTAGAGTCATTTGGTTACCATAATGCAAAAGTTTGAAAAATATCTCAAAGACCAGTCTTAAGTTTTGACAATACTGGTGTTACTGGAAAGGGGTCCTGATCCAGACACAAGAGAGGGTTCTTGGATCTCATGCAAGAATTCAGGGTGAGTCCATAAAGTTAACGTGAGTGTATTAAGAAAGTAAAGGAATGAAAAATGTCTACTCCATAGGCAGAGCAGCTGCTTGGGCTGCTCAAGCAAGGATACTTATTGTTACTTCTTGATTATATGAAAAACAAGGGTGAGTTATACATGAGTTTTCCAAGAAAGGAATAGACAATTCCTAGAACTGGGACTTCCTTCCCATTTTGGACCATATTGGGTAACTTCCTGATGTTGCCATGGCATTTGTAGACTGTCATGACACTGGTGAGAGTGTCTTTAGCATGCTAATGCATTATAGTTATCATACCATGAGCAGTGAGGATGACCAGAGGTCATCCAGAGAACTAAATTCTGGAAAAATTCAATAGAGAGACACAAATGTGCTCCAAACTTTGTTCACAGCAGTATAATTTACTCAATTGCCACAAGCTGTAAATAGCTCAAAAAAAAGTTTCCTTGACTTTGAAAAACAAAACAAAGGATCAGCAACATTTTAAGGTTTCGGGGAAGAAAAAAGCTCCCCATATCTTTTGTTACTGTACGTGCCTGATCCTATCACCCACAGCCATCAGGAAAGAGTACGAGGCAGATTAATCCAAAGAATACTGGTTAACATCCCCTAAGTTGGGCCTCTAACCCAATCCCATCTTCTACCCGGGTAAATGCACGCCACTTACCCAAAGTTGGCCAAGTGGGGCATGCAGAAAATTTTCCTTTGGGTCAGGGGTCTCTTCACTACCGTCCCTTCATGGTCACGGGAAAGAAGTTGCTGGAAAGGGAATCTGATCCAGACCCCAAGAGAGGGTTCTTGGATCTGGCACAAGAAAGAATTCTGGGTGAGTTCATAAAGTAAAAGCAAGTTTATTAAGAAGTCTACTCCATAGACAGAGCAGCAGTTTGGGCTGCTTGACTAAAGATACTTATTGTTGAACTGAGAGTTCCATTTTAGACCATAGAGGGTAGCTGTTTGACATTACCATGACATCTGTAAACTGTCATGGTGCTGGTGAGAGTGTCTTTTACCATGCTAATACATTATCATTAGCGTACAATGAGCAGTAAGGACGACCAGACGTCACTCTCACTGCCATCTTGGTTTTGGTGGGTTTTGGCCGGCTTCTTCACCACAACCTGTTTTATCAGCAAGGTGATGGCCTATATATTGTACTAACCTCCTATCTTATCCTGTGACTTAGAATACCTCACCTCCTGGGAATGCAGCCCAGCAGAGCTCATCCTTATTTTACCCAGCACCTGTTCAAGATGGAGTTCTCTGGTTCAAATGCAATTTGTCATCTAGAGAAGCAATTGAGGAAGTTACAAATCTTGTGACCTCCAACTGCATGGCTCTTAAACAGTAAGTGATTCTAGAAACAATGGCTGGTTATCTTTAAAGTACACCTACAATGGCTGGTTATCTTTAAAGTACACCTACATCTTGGCAGAATTCAGGCCCCTCCCCAAATCCTAACCTTTTGGACTTCCATTAGCCTTACAAGGATGGTTTTGGTCCCCAAGCAAGGAGAGGATTTGTTTTGGGAAGGGACTGTTATCATCTATGTTTTAAAGTTAACAAAAGCAGTGAACTTGTGTTAGAAGCAAGATGGAGTTAGCTATGTCATATTTCACTCGAGGTCATGATTTTTCTTTTTTTTTTTTTTTGCAAAGCGGTTTCAAGAATTTCCCCCTACCTACATAAAGTCCCAAGGTACCCACCAAGGAGAAGAATTATTTTTCTTTTTCTTCCCTGTTATCTCATCTGACCAAGACTGTCACCACACTTGAACAGTCCCTTTCACAAGATAATGTCTGGCTGTCGGGCTCATTCAATTTCCAAAATAAACTATTTACAAATTAATATCCATTCTCTGACCCATTTATTCTCCCTAGTAATCATTTATTGTCCTTCAATAGAATTATCTATATTTCCCAACTCCCTGAGTTATCGATATAAGTATCTGGGCCCCAGTGGAATTTTGGGTAATCACTCTATAATTTTCCCCTCAGCAGACTAACAACTTCATATCCCTTTCCCCTTATTAATCTTCCTTTTGTCAGATGATTTTTCAGCAAACTTTCAGCAGGCAAAAGGGAAACCCCAACACATCATCTGTTAAGTTTTGTTCTCTGACCCCTGAACACCTTTTCACCCTCATCTCCTCTTATGCCCCCAAACACAGTCTCTACTACAGCCAAATATGGCTTTCTCAGAATGCCAGCATTCTCCATGTCTCCTTACCTTCCCACTTGCTGTTTTTTCTTCCTTGTATGCCCCACCCCCAGCTGTGTGCCCTTCCTGGAGAACTCCTGTTCTTTTCTCAAAACTTTGTTCAAACATTTTGTGGAATTATCATGATATTCTTTTCCCTCCTGTGTGCTGTTTCATCTCCAGTCTCTCAACAGAAGGCAACTGTGGTGTTGACAGAGGACTGTCTTCTAATTCTATTAGTAATCTTGTTACAGGAAAGGGGTCCCAATCCAAACCCCAAGAGAGGGTTCTTGGATCTTGTGCAAGAAAGAATTAAGGGTGAGTCTGCGGTACAAAGTAAAAGCAAGTTTATTTAAAAAGTAAAGTGATGAAAGGACAACTACTCTATAGACAGAGTAGGATGTTCCCGAAAGTAAGAGGAGGGAGGCATCCACCCTAAATACAATGTTTGTATATATGCGGAGATGTGCTCTGCTACGAGGGTTTGTGATAAAGGATTACTTGTCTTAATAACTATATTTTGCAAGAATCAATATTATGATCTTTAAAGCAAAATTAGGAATGCCTTTGTTGTCCAGATATTGGGATATCTGGACACTCTCAAGTCTCGGTCTCTTTAATAAACATTATTAATTTGTGCCATTAACTAGAGGCTAAACATCTAGAGGCTAGGAATGCCTCACTTTTTGATAATGTAGCCCAGCAAGTGTCAGTCTCATTTTCCTAGCCCTCATTCAAAATGGAGTCGCTCTGGTACAAACACCTCTAACAATCTCACTATCTTACATTTGCTTATATTTTTGCAGCAGCCACTAGACCAGAAGCTCCTAGCAACCAGAGCTGGTATCTTTCTTATTTTCTATTCTAAGTATTGACACCAGTATCTGACACATAGTCAGCACTTGATAAATGTTTTCAAATAAATTACCAAATGGTAAGAGTTAGCAAAGCAAAGCATCCAGCCATCTAATATCCCAGAAACATTTTTTTCTTTTTCTAAAGAGAAAATGTATAGTTTAGAAGATAGGAGAAGTTATCATTTCTTACTGCCAAAATGATCAGGAGTTTATAAAAATGCCCATAGAATTTATGACTTATACAGTGCAAGGGAGATTGATTACCAGGTAATAACCTCAAAAAGAGAGATTCTCAAGAGCTCTTTTGAGGGCTTATAGAACTTCCAAAGTTAAGAAAAGGTTCTACAGAGAACATGAAGAAAGTCTCTATGGGCTAAGTACAGAGAAGTTATTTGGAGTAAAATATGAAGGGCTCCTTTCACTGGAGGGCACTGGTGAGAAAATGAAACACTGGCAACGAGAATAAGAGCAATAAAGAAGCAGGAGGTGGGAAAAGGCACCAGGAAAAGAAAGCAAGTTTAGTTGTGACATGAGAAGAGATATAAATAATCATGTGAATGGGCAATTATCATCCTAGGATTTGCTTCAGGGAAAATGTGGCACATATACACCATGGAATATTATGCAGCCATCAAAAACGATGAGTTCGTGTCCTTTGTAGGGACATGGATGAACCTGGAAACCATCATTCTCAGCAAACTACACAAGAACAGAAAATCAAACACCGCATGTTCTCACTCATAGGCGGGTGTTGAACAATGGGAACACATGGACACAGGGAGGGGAGATCACACACTGGGGCTGTCGGGGAAAAAGGGGAGGGATAGTGGGGGGTGGGGAGTTGGGGAGGGATAGCATGGGGAGAATGCCAGATATAGGTGATGGGGAGGAAGGCAGCAAATCACACTGCCATGTGTGTACCTATGCAACAATCTTCCATGTTCTTCACATGTACCCCCAAACCTAAAATGAATAAAATATATATATATATAAATATATTTTTTTTAAAACAATGAGAGAGGTAGTAACGAGATTTTTAAATGGAATCAGGAATTTCCAGTCACGTATTTAATTCTTTGATCAGGATAAAGGAAATTTTCTGAGATGTGAACATCACCTTTATCTAAGTACTTTATTCTCATGGGGAAAGCCAGGTTGAATTGAGAAGAAAGGGCACACAAGACGTGTTACAGGAAAGGGGTCCCAATCCAGACTACAAGAGAGGGTTCTTGGATCTTGCACTAAAAAGAATTCAGGATGAGTCCACAGTGCAAAGTGAAAGCAAGTTTATTAAGAAAGTAAAGGAATGAAGAAATGGCTACTCCATAGACAGAGCAGCCCTGAGGGCTGATGGTTGCTCATTTTTATGGTTATTTCTATTTCTTCATGATAGGCTAAACAAGGGGTGAATTATTCAGGCCTCCTTTTTTAAAACAATATAGGGTAAATTCCTGATGTTGCCGTGGCATTTGTAAACTATCATGGCACTGGAGGGAGTGTAGCAGTGTGGACGACCAGAGGTCATTCTCATCACCATTTTGGTTTTGGTGGGTTTTGGCCAGCTACTTTACTGCAACCTGTTTTATTAGCAATGTCTTTATGACCTGTGTCTTGTGCTAATCTCCTATCTCTTCCTGTGACTTAGAAGGCCTTAACTGTCTGGGAAGGTAGCCTAGTAGGTTTCAGCCTCATTTTACCCAGCTCCTGTTTAAGATGGAGCTGCTCTGGTTCACATGCCTCTGACATTTCCCCCCCCATCTCTTATATAAGAGGATCCTTACTCCTAAGGGTTGCCTCCTGTTTTTCCCAAGGAGTCCAGGCTGTAAGAGCTTGAATATCTGTTTTTAATTAAACTCATTTTAACCATAGCACTCTTTAATAAAGTTCTTTTATAATTTCTTATGCCAAACAGCCAATATTTCTGGCTTTTGACTTTACCAAAGGTAACCTCCCTCGTGCTTAGAGAAAGGAAAATTTAAGACAGTCCAAGGAGGAGAAGAGAATAGACAAGGTCACAGAGATATTAAACCAGAAGTAACATAATTCCTAGGTGGGGAATCAAACCCAGACTGCCACTGTGAAAGTACAAAACCTTAGCTACTGAGCTATAGCACAGGGCAATCTCCATTTCCTTTCCCAGAAGGAGTCTAGAGTAGTTAATTTTGAGCTTGCAATGGCTTTTAACAATTTAATATGATTTTTAGAGTTAAGTATGACATGAACCCTAAAATTCCTGTTCCCTGGAAGGTGGAGTCCTAGAGAAAGTACTGCCATGTGGTTAAAAGGTCAAACTCCCAAGGACATAAAACAAGGTGGAGACTTCATCCAGTTTATGTTTGCTTCATGGACCTGCAGCCAAGTTTGTTACTGAACAGTTGGCTGGGTCATCTTGAAAAGCGGGCTTATAGGAGTTCTAAGCCCGTGTTTTATTCTTAAGTACCCCTTGACACAGAAAAACAAATTCATAGCACAAAACACAGCAACTTAAGACTAGCTTTAGAATTCTTTTTTGCATTAATCCAAACTTTACAGAGAAGATAAACACTGACTTTAAAAAAAAAAAAAAAAAAACATTCATTTAACCATTTGCAAACAGAGGGAAACCAGAAATCTAACTAGTAAGAAATTCTTACACTTTTGCCAGCATACCAGGCTTCTGGGTTCCCTTTCCCTGAGTGACCTTAGAGATGTGGCTTGCAGCACCATTGCCCTGAGGGCCAAACCACATCATGAGGGAAAAATTGTTTTTTCATTCTGGCCAGAGCAAAATATGTGTGATAAAACATAGACATTATCCACGGTGCTTAGTACCCAATATCAAGCCAGCAAAGCTTACATTTGCCCCCAGATGGGCCCCGTCATCTTTAATCCAACCTCTGACTTGGAGTTTCAACACGTGGCTTCCGGGAAAGGTGGTTGCCCCGAGTAACAGAAAAGACAGGAAAGGGAAAGTGGAGAAGGAAAGTACTTCCTGTGGCAGGGTGGGGAAGGTGAAGAGCTTAGGGAGGCCAGAGAAAAGACACACTCATTGAAGCTGACTGAAAAGTTCAGACAGCTGCTTGTCAGTAGCAAAGGAATCTTTTCCAACAGTCCCATCGGCTCTCAAGTTTCCCTTTAAGGGAGAAAAAGCTCCCCATGTCCCATAATCCTGTACGTGCCTAACCCTGTCACCCACAGCCATTAGCAAAGAGTGCAAGGAAGATTAGCCCAAAGAGAATATCAGTTAACCTCCCAATAGTGCCACACCTGTTCTTAGCCAAGGGGGGACTTTACCTGAGAGAGACCTCTAACTCCCTAAATCTTAGAAGGGACTCTAATCCTACTAAGTTGGGCCTCTAACCCAGGGTTGGCCAAGTGTCCTTGCCTTTTATTAAGAGGGTCCTCTAACCCATTCTGTCTTAGGAGAGACTCTAAGTCCTCTAATTTGGGCCTCTAACCCAATCCCATTCTTTACCTGGGTACCCCACCACTTACCTAAAGTCATTCAATCAATGCTGCAGTCTATTTCCTTTGGGTCAGGGGGGGTTCCTCAGTATTGTTCCTTTTGTGGTTCACAAGAAAGATGTTACTGGACTCTACCACTTATTCAAAGTTAGCCTTTGGGTTGGGGTTTTCCACAGTATAGTCCCTTCTGTGGTTGACAGAAGATGTTACAAGAAAAGGTTCCTGATCCAGACGCCAAGAGAGGGTTCTTGTATCTTGCACAAGAAAGAATTCAGAGCAACTCCATAGGGAAAAGTGAAAGCAAGTTTATTAAGAAAGTAAAGGAATGAAACAATGGCTACTCCATAGACAGAGAAGCTCCAAGGGCTGATGGTTGCCCATTTTTGTGATTATTTCTTCATGATATGCTAAATAATGAGTGAATTATTCAGGCCTCCCCTTTTTAGATAATATGGGGTAACTTCCTGACATTGCCATGGCATTTATAAACTGTCCTGGTGCTGGTGGGAGTGTACCAGTGAGGACGACCAGCAGTCACTCTTACCACCATTTTGGTTTTAGTGGGTTTTGGCCAGCTCCTTTACTACAACCTGTTTTATCAGCAAGGGCTTTATGACCTGTATTTTGTGCTGACCTCCTGTCTCATACTGTGACTTAGAATGCCTTAACCATCTGGGAATGCAGCCTAGTAGGTTTTAGCCTCATTTTACCCAGCTCCTGTGTAAGATGGAGTTGCTCTGGTTCACATGCCTCCGACAGACTGATCTTGACAAGTCACAGAATTCTAGACGAAATTTCATAAAATGCAGTGAGTAGACCTCCTAGTTTTTAAAGATATCACTAAGAGAGAATCATACTGGGTACCCAACTAGCTATGCTTTCAATATACACAAACAACCCTTTCCCAGAATACCGACTTTCTTCCAGAAGATCTGCTTAGGAACATGCTCCCAGGCCCTCTGAATGTGGGTTCAGGGAGCCAGAACCCACATTCTCCTTTGACAAATAGTTTTGTTTTGTTTTTTTCTGGAGTTCATTTTGCAGGAAATGGAGTTATCCTCCCTTGAAGAACCATTGTGACCCATTCAAAGTCTGCTCTGCTGCATCACTGTTTGAAAAACTAACACCAGAAGCCAGGATCTCTTCTTTTCCTTACCTTCACTATACACTGAGCAATTACTGCAAGACCAACAGTGGCATCTCAAAGGTAGCAGGAAATTGCCTCAGACCGGGCAGGATCAATTATATTCAAGAATGATACTAAATCATAGCTACAGAAGAAAGGACAACAGAAAATAGGCTGGTAGATTTTTCAGATTCTTCACCTACCTCTCCAGGAGGTACTTAGAAGCAACACTGGATCTTTTGAACTAAGACTTCTGTAGACTGGGTTTTAATGAATTTGAAGAGTGAGTATGGGAAAGCTCTGAGATATTTAGTGAGCTTCCTGATATGGCCACATATTTATAGCTCCAAACTATTTAATTGAGGATATCACCAAGGAATTGTTCTCAAAGCAGTAGACTCACAACTCTCATATAAATATAAAATGAACATATGTCAAAGACTTTCAGTTAACCTATAAATTAATAATGGAACCAGTAAGATGTTAAAACTGCTTCAAGTGAGAATGTTATTTACAAAGGCTTATATTTTCTACTGGACAAGTTCATTTGAAAAGCTGTGAGCAGGAATCATTTGCATTGCTGTGGACAGGAATTCTTTCCATTATAATCAACCTTCTAGATGTTAACTTCTCCCCTACAATATTTGCTAATAGTTAAGTGAAAGGTGATCATTATAATAAAATGAAATAATTCCCAGAGGAGGGTCCACTAGGCAATACTTGGCATTCCATTGAAAGGCACCCAGGAATCCTTTTCTTTTTTTTTCCATTTCCACATCTTTAACATTTAAAAAAAAGTTCTAAAATCAGACATATAACTATTTTTCTCTCCTCAACTGTCCAGCTGCTCCTAAGATATAAGATGCTCATCATTGTTAGGGAATTTTTAGGCAAGAGAGCTAAAACACTAAAATATACAAAGAAATAAATGTAGAGAAAAATTGTGAGAGACTTTAAAATGAACCAAAAAACTACTGGAGTCCTGTCTAATGGACCCATCCAGACTATTTTTACCTTTTTATTTTCATTTTTTGGTCTTTGGGCTATTTTAAAATTCTTTATATTTGTGGAAAATAAGTAATAATGCAAATTATCTTTGTTTCTAGAAATGCATATTTATTATGTCCAATAGAATACAATTGATTACTACTCTGTGGATAGACCTATTTTCCATCTAATTGCAAATTAATTTAAGCATTTTGTATTTGCCTATGTGTGTACTGGGTTAATGTGTTAACATATGTGTATCACATATGTAACTGGTAGTAGCTCTGAACCGATAGGAGAGGGAAAAAATATTGCTTTTTATCTTTGTGGAATATTTATATGTTGACAGAAAAAACCAAACTCTGTAAAGTAGTTAAAGAGGTTTACTCTGAGCCAATATTAGTGACCATGGCCTTGGAAATAGTCTCAAGAGGTCCTAAGTGTGCCCAAGGTGGTCAGGTTACAGTTTGGTATTATACATTCTAAGGAGACAGGAATTGTAGGTAAAATCATAAATCAATACATGGAAGGTGTACATTTGTTCAGCGTAAACAGGCAGGATATCTTAAAGTTGGGGCTTCCAGGTTGATACGGTTTAGCTCTGTGTTCCCACCCATATCTCATGTTGAATTGCAGTCCTCATATGTTGAAGAAGGAGCCTGGTGGGAGGTGACTGAATCATGGAGGCGGACTTCCCCCTTGCTGTTCTTGTGATGGAGTTCTCATGAGATCTGGTTGTTTAAAAGTGTGTAGTACTCTCTCTCTCTCTCTCCTGTTCCATCATGCTAAGATCTGCTTGCTTCCCCTTCACCTTCCACTATGACTGCAAGTTTCCTGAGGCCCCCAGAGCCATGATTCCTATTCAGCTTGCAGAGCTGTGAGTCAATTAAACCTCTTTTCTTAGTAAGTTATCCAATCTCACGTAGCTCTTTGTAGCAATGTGAGAACAGACTAATACACAGGTCTTAGGTGGCTTCAAACATTTTATGGTTGGCAATCGATTGAAAGATTAAGCTTTGTCTAAAGGCTGAAGCCAATAGAAAGGAGTGTTTGAGTTAAGATAAGGGGGTTGTGAAGGCCAAGCTTCTAGTTATGTAAATGAAACCTCTAGGTAGTGACTTTAGAGGGAATAAATAATGGCAAATGTTTCTGTTTGAACGTTAAAAGGTGTTAGACTCTTAGTTAATCTCTCCTAAATCCAGTAAAGTCCTGACTGCATTAATGGAGATTCTCTACAGATGCAAATTTCCTTCATGAAAGTTGGCTTTGCAGGGCCATTTCAAAACATGTCAAATAAATATATTTGAGAGAAAATATTTGTATTTCCTTCAGAGTCTGCTATCTGTCACGTCAGTCAGGTTGGAATTTGGTACCTGATTGCCACAAAGAGTCCATTCTGTCAGTCTTATGATCTCCATTTTAACATTAATACTGGTCAGTTGTACCTAAACTCCAAAAGGGAGGGAGTATAACAAGCTGTGTTCATTCTGCCTTCCCTTCCCATCACAACCTAGAATTCAGTTTTTCAGGTTTCTCTGCAGTCCCTTTGGCTAAGAGGAAATGCATTCAGTCAGTTGGGGGGCTTAGGCTTTTACTTTTGGTTTATATTGATAAATGTATTTTTCTAAATTTTACTTCTGTCAAGATTAAATGTATCATTAAAAAATACATCCAATTTTTTAAGATCTTCCAAGAGTTTAAGGAACACACACATTCCAGATCATTTTCTGATTTCTTAACTTGATGCTTAGGAAAGTGTTGTGTAGGCATCAGGAAACCAAGAAGAGTGGGAAACTTAATCGGCACATTCAACTCTAGAAACTTGAGATCCAAAGTCGTTTATTGCAATTAAATCTGTATGTGGCTCTGGTAGGACTTCTTGGAGAATTAATGAAAAGAAATTCAGGTGGGGTTCTTGGACAGTCAAATTTACACTCATAAAGAAAGTTGACAAAGGCTTCCTTTACCTTCAGAGTTAAGTGCCCAAGTAGACAGGGAACACAACTCAGGGAAGAGTAATCCCTAGGTCCATTTTTTGGATACTGTACTTGGGTCCTGGTTAGATGTGAGCATAAAGAAAAGACTTCAGTTAGTTTCTTTAAAATGTCCCATGGTTCTTCTGGAGAGAATTTGATACAATGTGCTCCAGGGCAGGGCTATTGCAACAGAAGAAGAGCCTGCATGCATACACCAGGAAAATTTAAAAGATCAACTCTGGTAGCAGAGAGAATTCTTTCACTGATGATCTGTAGACTTGGAACCAATGAGAGTCACTAGGTGAGTGTTGAACGAGGTCAGGGCATGCAGGATAATATGGCTTAGTTTAGGCAGGGAAGTAAGACAGCTGTAAAGGACAATTTTTGTGGACTACCAAGGACTCTGCCAGTGAAATGATGTAGACTTGAGGGGGAGTGTCAGTGACTCTGCAAAGTGGGGCCCGAAATACCAGATCAATGAGTTTATTCCCTAGTCTTTGAACTCCTAAAATCTAATGGTCAGAGTCTGGGGGGAGCAGAGTGATGTCTGTATTATCCCCGTGACTGTTAGTGGATCCTGAACTTCTCACCATCACTGAGGCTGGTGTGAACAGAAGATGCAAGAGTTACAAAGATATGGCGAAAAGATTCTAACAGAGCTTCAGGAACATTAAAGACCTGCATCAAAGAGCAACTTTCAGGTCAATGGAAAATTAAAGAAGGACAATAATCACTTTTTTTAAAATTTATTTTTTGACATGGGGTTTTGCTCTGCCATCCAGGCTGGAGTGCAATTGTGTGATTATGGCTCATTCCCACCTTCATCTTCTGGGCTCAAGCAATCATTCTACCTCAGCCTTCTGAGTAGCTGGGACCACAGAAGTGTGCCACTATGTCCAGCTAGATTTCCTGTGTGTGCGTGTGTGTGTTATTTTTTACAGGTCAGGTCTTGCTAAGTTGCCTAGACTGGTCTCAAACTTCTGGGCTCAAGCAACCAGCTCAATTCAGCCTCCCAAAGTGCTGGGATTACAGGCATGAGCTACCTGCTCAACCAATATTCGTTTTTCTTTATTTTCTATTTTTATTCTTCTTACTTCAAAATAAATTGCGTGTATGTGAGGTGTAGTCTAAAATGTTTATCTCCCCTCAAATTTATGTTGAAGACTTAATCCCTAATGTGATTGATGATATTTGCAGGCAGGGCATTTTGGAGGTAATAGGTTTAGATGAGCTCTTGAGGTTGGAATCCACATGTTAAGATTCGTATTCTTATTAGATAAGGAAGAAATAAGAGCCCTGTCTCTCCCCCATACACGTACACCAAGGAAAGACCAATAAGCACATAGCAAGAAGACAGCTACAAGACAGGAAGAGGGCCCTCACCAGACACCAAATCTGCACCTTGATCTGGGACCTCCCAGCCTCCAGAACTGTGAGAAATATTTGTTGTTTAAGCCACCAATTCACATACATATATAGAATATGGCCACCACCAAATCCTATCCAATCTCATTTTCTCTCCAGAAGATAATCCTCTTATCAGTTGGTATGGTTTGGATTTGTGTCCTCACCCAAATCTCATGTCAAATTGTAATCCCCAGTGTTGGAAGAGGAGTTTCCTAGGAAGTGATTGGATCATGGGGGCAGAGGTACTCCTGCTGCTCTCATAATAGTAAGCAAGTTCTCATGAGATCTGGTTGTTCAGAAGTGTGTAGCACCTTTCTCTCTCTCTTTTTTTTTTTAGAAAAAAAAATCTCTCTGGTCATATGAGATACTTGCTTCCCCTTCACTTTCTGCCATGATTGTAAGTTTCCTGAGGCCGCAGCCATGCTTCTTGGAGAGTCTGCAAAACCATGATCCAATTAAACCCATTTTAATTCTTTATAGCAGTTCTTATAGTAGTTCTTTAAAGAAATGAGAGAATGGAGTAATAGAGCCTGTCTTGGACTTTGTCTACGTATATTCACGAACTTACGTAATTCCCCTTGGAGGTATATTACTTAACCTCTGTGCCTCACTTTCTTCATCTCTAATGTGGATAATAATAGTTCACTTCCTACAAAGCAATTGTGAGTTTCCAATGAGATAGTATATATAAAGTCATTGCTACAGTGACAGGCACACTGTGTGTTTTCAAACATTCTTAAGTCTGAATCTTGCTATATAGTTTGGTTTTATTTTCTGTTTTTTACACAAGCGGAACATACTCTTTGTGTCTTTGTGAAACTTGCTTTTACACTTAGCAATATATCTAAGATATCTTTCTGTCTACATGTATAGCTTTATCTTTACCATTATTGTGATTATATATGTGTGTATATATATGTGTGTATATATATATATGTATATATCATTATTTTGAGAGGGAGTCTTGCTCTGTCACCCAGGCTGGAGTGCACAGGCATGATCTCAGCTCACTGCAACTTCTGCCTTCCAGGTTCAAGCAATTCTCCTATCTCAGCCTCCAGAGTAGCTGGGACTACAGGCACATGCCACCATGCCTAGCTAATTTTTTATTTTTAGTAGAGATGGGGTTTCACCATATTAGTCAGGGTGGTCTTGAACTCCTGACCTCAGGTGATCCATCCACGTTGGCCTCCCAAAGTGCTGGGATTATAGGCATGAGCCACCATGCCCAGCCATTATTCTATAATATTTTATAGGATAACTATACCACAGAAATGTTACCATTTCATTTTGTTAAGGTTGCTATCAATTCATCAAAATGACAGATAATAAACCCTGTTGTATAAACATATGGATTCTTCTCCAGGATAAATTCCTAGAAGAGGAATTCCTGCACAGAAGGCTATGGTCATCACTAATTTTAGTAGACATTGCGGCTCTTAAAAAAATAACTTGTACAGGAACAAATTATATCTTTCCTAACCATCTGAACTTGGGTTTTTCCACTTTTATTGCAGTGAGGTCTGGGGACACAGCTTGTCATACTTAACATGAGGCATCCAACTCCGATTGGTACCAGTGTGTATGGCCCATTTGTCACTAACACTTTCATACACACTATATCTACAACAGGAATGTGGGATCACACTCCTGTCTTAGAAGAGGGCACAGTTCACTACAGAATATAAAATTGGAGCTCATATGGATTACAGATAGGATTCCTAAAAATCCTCAGGAATAAAGAACATAGTCATAGCAACCAGAATTGTTATTATAAGAAAACAAAATAAAATTTGTGGGGGGCCAGTTAGGCTCCCTTCTTACCCTCTTTTCCAGCCCACTGGGTACCCCTTTAGCAGCTGGTAACATTCTTAACAGAATTAGAGGACAGAAAGGGAGGCGAGCAATCTGCTTCATCCATGCCTTCATTCAGCAAGCCTGCACCAAGCCATCAGAAGGTGATGTCCCTCTGACACCAACCATCTGTTCTCAAACTCTCCAGCCACTGTTGAGAATTCACTCTTGTAGTTAGTGATTCTCAGTGTAAAACAGCCATTGCTTTTCTAGGGGAAAATTAAATAATAATGACCAAAGAAACTAAGAATATGTACATTATAAAAGCTCTTTAGATGTTTCAAGGCACTTATTTCATTGCCAATCAGACTTTTCTTTCTTCAGATCTTATCTACCCATGAAGATAAGGGAACTCTTTAATTCTTCTTTACACTACTTATACAGGTTCTTTGCAAGTTTTCTATAGCCCATTTGGTGTGAAACTAAGAATTTTAAAAGCATCCAATCAGGTATTAGTTTTATAAAATGTGGGTGTTTTTTTCTTTTTCTTTTTCTTTTTTGGTTTGTTTTGAAATACGTTGGTGAATTCCAATAAGAAGTTTTCAACATTAGAAATGTGATACCATATTTACCGATTTGTTAAGAACTTATTTTTGTTTGTTTTCTTTTTGTTTTAGCAATTTCCTGCAGAAAAGCAGATTTCTTCTTTCTCAATTCTAAATGCTACTTTGCCTTCACAGTCATATATTAACCCCCTGAAGTCATACTTTTCAAATAAGGGTGATAAATTGTAAAGAAGGAAAATAGAGAGAGGAATGAAGAAAAACATGGAATGATAAAAACTTTAAAATGTTTTTTTCTAAATGTCTCCCTAGTTTTAACTAGTTTATAATTAATAAATCACTTGGAGTAGGCTGACGTATTTGATTATACAAACCAGGTTTTATAAGTTTAGCTTGGAGCCCAGGAAATTTCAGTGTTCAAAGATAGATGTTCTTTTTTTTTTCTGGCTTGATCCTTTTTCAAATGGCCCAGGTGAGGGTTTCCTTGCACACACTTTGAGCAGTTTAGAGGTTAATTGTGGCCAGGCATTATGGTTTAGAAGTCTGTGTCTGCTAGGGTTTGAGTGCCAAGGAAGAGTGGTCGGAGGAGGTTTCAATAAAGAATATTCCTCTTCCCACCCAACTTCAACTTAACATCGGAAACATAGACAGGCAGATGAATAATCCAGATGAGATCAATTAATAAAGACTTAATAAAGATGAGTCTGGGTGACATGGTTTAGATACAGGACAGATGGTCTTGCTGAGATTTCTCCCTGAATGAGGCCGACTTAGCCAGTCACAAGGCATGCTGAGCAAGAGCAGATCCATGGTAGAGACTGCCCTAAGAAACACCTTCCTCAGGAAGGGACATCAATCTTGGCTTACTGCAACCTCCGCCTCCTGAGTTCAAGCGATTCTCCTGCCTCAGCCTTCCGGGTAGTTGGAATTACAGATGCACATGACCACACTTGGCTAATTTCTGTATATATTTTTCAGTAGTGATGGGTTTCACCATGTTGGCCATACTGGAATCAAACTCCTGACCTCAGGTGATCTGCCTGCCTTGGCCTCCCAAAGTGCTAGCATTACAGGCAGGCATGAGCCACTGTGCCCAGCCTACTGTCATTTCTTTGTCCAGTCTCCTTTCTATGAGGAGCCCTGGGGAAATTTTCTTTAGTTTCACTATAAGAAATATAAGTTCTTTTCCTGAACAAATTTTATTTAATTTTATGGATACTATGACACTTTATGGACATTTTTAAGAAAATCAGGTTTTGGCCCACATCCAGCAAGAGGAAGAGATTTCACAGTGTACATTCATGTAACTTTTTCATTCTGGCTGAGGGCTACTTTGCTCAGCCTTTCATATATTTTCTTTTCTTTTCTTTCTTTCTTTCTTTCTTTTTTTTTTTTTTTTTTTTTTTTGAGACATGGTCTTGTTTGTGGCCCAGGCTGGAGTGCAGGGCTTACTGCAACATTGACCTCCTGGACTCAGGTGATCTTCCCACCTCAGCCTCCTGAGTAGCTGGGACTACAGGTACATGCCACCACACCCAGCTAATTTTTGTACTTTTTGAACAAGATCGTGTCCTTTGCAGGGACATGAATGGAGCTAGAAGCCATTACCCTTAGCAAACTAACACAGGAACAGAAAACCAAATACCGCCTGTTCTCACTTACAAGTAGGAGGTAAATGTTGAGAACACATGGCCAATAAAGGGAAAAAACATATACTGGGGCCTATTGGAGAGTTGGGGGTGGGAGGCAGGAGAGGATCAGAAAAACAACTAATGGGTACTAGGCTTAATACCTGGGCAATGAAATAATCTGTACAACAAACCCCCATGACACACATTTACCTGTGTAACAAACATGCACATGTACCCCTGGACTTAAAAATAAAAGTTTAAAAGAAAAAAAAATTATACTTTTTATAGAGATGAGGTCTCCCTACGTTGCCCAAGCTGGTCTTGAGCTCCTAGGCTAAAGTGATCCTTCCACCTCAGACTCCCAAGGTGCTGGGAATACAGGTATGAGCCACTGTGACTGGCCCCATCTATCTTCTTTTTTATCTTGAAATACAAACACGTCTTTCTTGTCCTCCTTGAGTCCTCTTTTAAATAAGTTTGGAATAAATCAATAATATTTATTTTAGGCTGGTACAAAAGTACATTACTTGTAATGACAAAAACCACAATAACTTTTGCACCAATCTAATAACATAAAGTGACCAAAAGATAAATGCCTTAAAAATAAGAAAACTGAGACTGAAGTAGCAGGCAGCCTCCTCTAGGCATAGAGGCAGATAGGAAGGCCTGGCAGAAAGAAGGCTAATAATTGGGTATAGTTAAAGACATTTAGATGCCATCACATTTCAGTTTGGGCTTTTTAACTTGAAAGATGTTTTGCTTTGCAGTTCTTTAAAGGAATCACAGGCTTTGTGATAAAGGAGTGCGGACTTAAAAATTCCTGTGTGCTGTTCAGCTAGAAAACAACGTGAGGCGACTGGGCAGGGTGGCTCACGCCTGTAATCCTGGCACTTTTGGGAGGCTGAAGCAGGTGGATCACAAGGTCAGTAGTTCGAGACCAGCCTCGCCAACATAGTGAAACCCCATCTATACTAAAAATACAAAAAAAAATAGCCAGATATGGTGGTGTGCACCTGTAATCCCAGCTACTCGAAAGTCTGAGGCAGGAGAATCATGTGAACCTGGGAGGCAGAGGTTGCAGTGAACTGAGATCATGCCATTACACTCCAGCCTGGGTGACAGTGCAAGACTCCGTCTCAAAAAAAACAATAAAAAAAAAAAAAAAAAACGTGAGGTGCCTGTGAGAAGGCACAGACGGCTGTGTGCTTGGGACCAGCTAACTCAATTCTACATTCCAAAAACAGAATAACTAAGAGTCCCTCAGACTTTTCCCTACACCAGTCAGGAGGGTCTGAGAGAGGAGGAGCAGGGCAGAAGGCAGGACAGGATCTTGATGCGTGTTGTCCAGGGAAAGCTGCATATGTGGCTGGAGCTCTCCTTGGTCTGTGTTTCTTAGGAAGTGTGGAGGCAAGCACCGAGCAAGAGGTTGCAGAGCACCAACTTCACGTCGCTTCCTTTGTGGCAGTTGTTTATTTTCCGCAGTCCTTGTTTTACACTCTTTCTTCAATTGATAAATGATTTTGGTTTTGTTTTTTTGATTTTAAAATGTCTAACCAACAACTAAAAATCATATGTATTCAAGGTTACAATGTGATGATTTGCAATATGAATGCATAGTGTAATGATTACCACAATCAAGTTAATTAACATGTCCATTACCACCCACAGTTACTCTGTGTGTGTGTGTGTGTGTGTGTGTGTGTGTGTGTGTGCGTACGCGTGTGTCTTGAGGACACTTCAAATCTTTTCAAACTTCAGCTAAATATACAGTATTATTAACTGTAGTCACTATTAGACTTCCAGAACTTATTCATCTTATAACTGAAACTTTGTACCTGTTGACCAACACCTCTCCATTCCCCCTCACCACCAGCCCCTGGCAACCACCCTTCTACTCTCTATTTCTACGAGATTGACTCTTTTCCACATATGAATGAGATCATGCAGTATTTGTCTTTCCATGTCTTACCGACTGCACTCAGCATCATGCCCTCCGTGTTTGTCCATGATATCAACAAATAGCAGGCTCTCTTTACGGTTGAATAATATTCCATCATACACACACACACACACACACACACACACACACACACACACATATATGTACATATATATATACACACATATATATATACACACACACACATACCATGTTTTCTTTATCCATTCATCTGTAAATGGACGCTTAGGTTGTTTCCATATCTTGGCTGTTATGAATAATGCTGCAATGAACATGAATTGAGATACTGATTTCATTTCTTCCAGACATATATTCAGAAGTAGAATTGTTGGATCATATGGTAGTTCTATTTTTTAATTTTTAAAGGAAACTCCATACTGATTTTCTTAATGGCTGTACCAATTACATTTTCATCAACAATGCAAAAGTGTTCAATGTTTGGGTAAGAGTGATTTTGAAGCCTGGGTGCAGTAGCTCACACCTATAATCCCAACACTTTGGGAGACCTCCTGCCTAGGTGTGAGGCGAGAGGGTCTCTTGAGCTCAGGAATTTGAGACCAGCCTGGGTAACATAGGGAGACCTTGTCTCTACTAAAATTTTTTTAAAAATACCCAGACACAGTGGTGCACACTTGTAGTCCCAGCTACTCAGGACGCTGAGGAAGGAGAATCACTTGAGTCCAGGAATTCATGACTACAGTAAGCTATGCTTGCACTGCTGCACTCCAGCCTGGGCAACTGAGTGAGACTCTGTCTCAAAAAAAAAAAAAAAAAAAAAAAAGAGTGATTTTAGACTTACAATCTGTTTTCTAAAAGATGAATTTCTCCTTTAATATATATAAAATAATTTTAAAAGAAGGAGAATAAAGAAAAAAAAAAAGAATTGAGTTGGGTGGAGGCTGTAATACATGTTCCTGGTTGCATACGCACAAATACCAAACACCATGCTTTTTATTCTTCTTTTCACTTGGGATAGGCTCAGCTGTAACAAAGTATACCAAATCTCAGAGGCTTCAAGACTAAGGTTAATTTCTCACTCATGCCACACATCTACTGAGGGTCATGTGGAGTCTGCTGAATGATATTCTCCATCCAGGATCCCAGCTAGGATCCCAGCTGGTAGAGCAGCCTCCACCTGGAATATTGCCTAAGATACTGGAAGTGTACACCAAGGCAATGGTGAAGCTCAAACTGGTTTCTACACTGGCCAGAATCAGCCTTCATATCTCCTTGGCCAAAGCAAGTCTCATGGCCACAGCTAATTCCCAGCAGGTGAAGAAGAGATTTCTTCCATCCAGAAAGAGAGAAAGCCAGACATCTTGAACAGCTCTGGTGACTAGTATATCCTTTTCTTCTAAGCCAAATATGAGAATCCTTGAATGGAATCTTAAAAGTGATTCAAGGAGTCTTAAAAGTGTCCCCAATACTGTCACAGTGGAATTTATCTTACAGAATTGGGCCACTCTAAGTGACTACCTCTTGCCTCAAAGGGTAACAGGTCTAATAGAAAGAACTATACCCCAGAATCGTAAGTCTTCTGGATTCTGCAACTGGAAAGTATGTGGATAAGAATAGCCAAGAACATGTGAAAGAAGAATTTGTGAAAGTTAATTTGTAATGAGAATAATCACTTCCTGAGTTAGATCTCCTTATCTGCAAGATTCCCATCTGCCAAGGGGAGAAGATACAACATGAGAATCCCAATGGATGTGGAGGGGAAGTAGAGGTAAATTTGATTCTTCCAGCCACACAATTTCTGGTAGAAGAAATGGAGAAAAAGATAGACAACCAGAGGGGAGGGGTAGTGATTCTGGGGAAAACAGAGGGCAGGATATATTAACTCCAATTTAATAAAACTCTGGGAGGTGACACTCTTGAAGTCTGCCTCCATACCCACCAATCAAGATTCCATCAGTGTAAATTGGCAATCCAACATGGTAGTGCCTGGAGAGCCATGATAATTTCTCATGTTATGGACAGATTGGCATAGGCTCTGAGGGGGTGCTCAAAGGCTAGTGGGACTACTGTAAGGCCCTTCTGTTGGGGTGGTGCCCAGCATAGCAGACTCCTCTAGGCTGACCACCTGGGTCAGAGGGGGATAGCTGGACAATGTCGCATTGGTTCTGAGTGGTGCATGGCAATTGCATGAACTAGACTGGGGCTAAGTCAGCCAGGGAGGCTGTCAGGCCCTAACCACATCAAGGATGGCCAAATCCTGTTCCACTAGGGACGAGCTTGAGCTTCAAATGACCAATAGGACAAAAGATGTCATCCAGAGGACCCAACCTCCCAGATCTGAGACATAGTAAGCCTCCTTCATCCACCCAGACATATGTTAGGAAACTGAAAGAGGAAGAGAGAAACCTCCAAAGATTTGGTTTTGGCTTAAAAGGAACTGAGTTATTTAAAGAATGTTCAGTTTATGAGGTCAGACTGAGATGATTGAATGGAGATGAGGTGTCATGAGGAAGATCAGCTCACCAAGAGCAGTAGTTCTCAACCCCGGCTCTACATTGCACATTAGAAATGCTCAGAGCTTTCAGAAAACACTTCCCTCCACCGCTAACCACAACTATTATGTTGGAATTGCTGGTGCTGGGCTTAGATGTGGGTGTAGGTGCATATGTATGCAAGGACACATATGTATGTAATTTCTCCAGTGTTTATAATGTAGAAATATGAATTATCTAATCAAAATAAACAGTGTCACTAAAGGGCATGCCCTGGCAGATGCTCAGGGCTGGTGGAATTGGCTCCAGAACTTTTGCTGTTGACTTCAATTTCCCACTGAGAGAAGCCTAGTACCTGACTCCTGGACCTGGCCTTTGGCTTGAGGCTCTGAAGGCAGATCCCTTCCTTCTCCCTCTGGCTCAGTCTCCATCAACTCAACCAGTCCTGCCACCTCTTTCCTGCTTGACCCAGCCCCAGCACCCTACTCATTGGTGTGGCCATTGTAAGCAGTTCACTGTACAACAGTCAGTATTTTGACTGGAAGATAGACAGATGTAGCTGAAAGAAGCTGATAGATCTTCCTCAGAACTGGCAGTTACCCACCATGAGGATGAAGGCCACATGGGGCATGGTTGGCGGGTGAAAGCACATCCAGTGGACTGGTTGATTCCTGCTGTGGCAGGTGCAACCTGCAGGCCCATGGATGTCAGATCTTCTACAGAAGGAAAGTTAGAATTCTAGATTTTTATCTGAAATGTACCAGTATTTAAATACCACTAAGGAATTCATTTTTTATTACATTGTATGTGCCAAATGAAAAATAAACCTATTTATGAGTTAGTCCCAGTCATGGGCTCCAGCCCTGGCCCCCGGAAAGCCTTTGGAACAGTAGGGATTGCTGGAAGAAGGGTGTGTGGGGCCAAGGATCTGCTGCTCCTTTCCAGTCAGGTGGGTCACAATGAGACGGTTAAGTGTTTGAGCAGACTGTGACCACACTAAAAGTGATGTTTCCCCAGGGCAGTTTTACAATAAAGATAATAAAAACCAACAACAAACACAACGATGATTATCATTTGGTTTTTCATAAAATGCTGTAAGGTGGCCCTCAAAGCTTTATGGAATACTTTAACCCTTTCAACATCTCTGGGGGAGGAATACGGAAAGTGATATCTTCGTTTTATAGCTGGAGAAACAAATGTGGGGGAAAAAGCTACTAAATGACCAAAAATCTCACATTTTTCTCAGAGGTGGATAAAAATCTGGGCTTGAGGACAATATTTTGTTGGTTATTTTGAACCCACTTAAGAAAAGAAAAATTTCAACGTGGCTTAGTTGCTCACATCATCCCTCATAATTCCCACATCCCCTCCAGCCATCCCCCTCACATCCCCTGTGCCCATTTTTCTGGGCTAAGTTCAGGTCAGTTGCTTTCCATGAAACCTTGCTGGGCTGCCCCAGAGGTCTCAGCTGACTTCCCCTCCATCCTTTGCACCCTGGCATTTAGCATGGGGACAAGTCATATCACAGTTAGTTATGCCTGGTCTCCAGACCAATTGATCTACCTACTGCATTGACACTGTGTTTTTGCTATGAGTTTTTATTTTGCTTTTTTAATGCTGCTTAATTCCTGGCAACTCCTTCAAGGTTAGGACAGAATTTCATACAATGGCGCCCTGGGTCCTTCTGAGTGCCTGGACAGAGCAGGCCTCAGAATATACTTCTCCCATTGCTTTCCTTCATCTTAGCCTCTGCTTTCATTTCTCTAAAACAATAGAGTTAAGAAATTGGGTGTGAACCAGCTCCTTGCCAGTTTTATGAATTGCACAAGTCTCCAACTTCTCTGAACTTCAGTTTCCTCATCTGTAAGTTGGCAATAATAGTCCCTAACCTCCTAAGGCTATGGTGAGGATGATATCATTTAGCATACATAAAAATGCTAGAACACCACCCTAAACACAGTTAGCATTCACTCTAAACACAGTGTTAGCTGGTTTTTTTGTTTGCTTGGGGTTTTTTTGTTTTGTTTTGTTTTTTAAGACAACGTTTTAGAACAGTTGTACATTCACAGCAAAAATCAGAGGAAAGTAGAATTTCCCATGTGGCTGCTGCCCCTACACACGCGTAGACTCCACCATTATCAACATCCCCTGTCACAGGGGTCCCCAACCCTCAGGCCACAGAGGACTGACATAGTCCGTGGCCTGTTAGGACCTGTGCTGCACAGCAGGAGGTGAGCAGCGGGCAAGCCAGCATTACTGCCAGAGCTCCACCTCCTGCCAGATCAGCAGTGGCATTAGATTCTCACAGGAGCATGAACCCTAGTGTGAATCATGCATAAGAGGGATCTAGGTTGGATGCTCCTTATGAGAATCTAATGTCTGATGATCTGAGATGGAACAGTTTTCACCCTAAAACCATCCCCCAAACCACCCCTGTCTGTGGAAAAATTATCTCCCACTAAACCAGTCCCTGATGCCAAAAAAAGTTGGGGACTGCTGCCCTACCAGAATGGTACACTTGTTACAATTCATCTACCTGCTGCACTGACACATCATTGTCACCCACAGACCATAGCTTACATCAGGGTTCACTCTTGGTGTTACCCATTCTATGGGTTTGGACAAATGTATAAGGACATGTATCCATCATTATAGTGTCATACACAGTAGTCTTACTACCCTAAACATTTTCTGTGCACCACCTATTTTTATCCTTCTTCCCCCTGAACCCCTGACAACCACTATTTTTCCTTTACCAGAATGTCACGTAGTTGCAATCACACAGTATGTGGCCCTTTCTGATTGGCTTCTTTTACTTAATAATATGGGTTTAAGTTTCCTCTATGTTGTTTCATGGCTGAGTAGCTCTTCCTTTTGTGATGAATAATATTCTGTTGTCTGGATGTACCACAGTTTTGTTTATCCATTCACCCCAACAGACATCTTGATGGCTTCCACATTATGACAATTATAGATAACTGCAAATTTGTATTAGCAGGAAGGCTCCGAGCTTTAAGGTTTCAGTGAGTGAAATAAATTGACCAAAATTGAAAACAGTAACAAGTCCAACAGCTTCCTCACTTTTGCCAGTGAAGTTTAGATGAAGACAGAGAATATGCACCCATATGCAGGTTTTTACATGATCATGAGTTTTAAACTCCTTTGGGTTAATACCAAGGATTGATGGATCATACAGTAAGAGTACCTTTAGTTTTATAAGAAACTGCCAAAATGACTTCCAAAGTGTCTGTACCATTTCAAAGTCCCATCAGCAATGAAAGAGAATTCCTATTGTTTCACAGCCTTGTCAGGATCTGGAATTGTCAGCTTTCTAAATTTTGGCCATTTGAATAGACAAGTAGTGGAATCTCATTTTTATTTTAATTTGTATTACACATAGTGTGGGACATGTTTTTACATGCTTATTTGCCATCTGTATATCTTCTTTTTTAAGGTGTTTGGCCCATTTTTAAATCTCGTTGTTTGTTTTTTATTGTTGAGTTTTAGGAGTTTTTGGTATGTTTTTGGATAACAATCCTTTATCAGATAGGTCTTTTGCAAATACTTCCTCCCAGCTTTGGCTTGTCTTTTCATTCTCTTGACAGTGTCTTAATTTAATGAAGTCCAGCTTATCAATTATTTTAAATTATTATACATTCTTATTATTAGATTAGTGTCAGAAGGTACTAAAACTTGCCTTAGTTAAAATGCAGCAGCAAACTCTTTATCTTTTTAGATTCCACACTAATATTTCGGGAGTTTCATCTTATGACATATTCTCTGGTTTTGGATTATTTTTATTTATCCATTCTTTAAAAAAAGAAACTTAGCATTTACTATAAGTCCAACATATGGGGAACCACAGTGAATAATATAAGCAAGATTCCTTCATCCACAAGGCACTTCCAGTCTGGCAGGGATGAGGATGGTAAACCGCTTATTACAGGTGGGATAAATTTTGTAAATGGAGAAAGAGCAAATGTCTTAAAGAGCATAGCAGAGAGGACTAACCAGATCCAGAGGGTCTTGGAAGACCTCCCTTAACCTCCAAAAATCTCCATAAAATTCCCGTGACAATATAGGGCCAAGAAATATTGGTATTAGCAGGAAAGTTCCAAGCTTTAAAGCTTCAATGGTTGAAATGAATTGATCAAAATTGAAAACAGTAACAAGTCCAACAGCTTGTTCACTTTTGCCTGTGAAATTTAGATGAAGACAGAGAATCAATTACTGAGAGCCCAGCTACCCAGAATCACACATGCCAACCACCCTGCCATGTCCCCACCAACTTGCCAGTCAGGAAATGGCAGAGATGGGAAAACTGCAGTATTGCCATATATTCCAGAAGACACCTATATGCAC
The DNA here is from genome assembly GCA_036589455.1 of Ateles fusciceps. NCBI lineage: Eukaryota > Metazoa > Chordata > Mammalia > Primates > Atelidae > Ateles > Ateles fusciceps. Next base: position 8,110,415 of record JAZHEH010003329.1, on the reverse strand, counting down.
CATAAGACCAGGACTGCTCATCCTGGGCAGCTGTCAGCGTATAGAGGTTTTTGTATATAGCTGGGTGTCCTCTGACAAGTATTCTCAGCATCTTTCTATTATAATTACAGTCCCTTGGCCTCCTCTTGGCTTATCTCTGAGCACTCCCCAGCAATGACCAGAGTGGAGGTATCAGAATAATAGCAGGGATAGAGGAGGAGGGCTTTGCTCAACTATCACCCAGAAATTACCATAAAACAGATTCATGCTCAAGAGCCTGGGACCTCACTTCCAATGCTGTTTTTGAACTCCTGGTCCCCCAGTCAGTTATGTATCCACCTTGAATACCTTACTTGTACCTGACTAACTTACCATGATATCTGGGATTGAATTTCAAACTAAACATTTTTAGAGGTTACAAAACTTCTGCTATATAAGGTTTCAAAATGTCAGCACTTTTCTAGCTAGACTTTGGCCTAGAAATGGAAGTTCACAAATGCTAAGGGAATGGCTGTTGGTTTAATAATTTCAGTCCTATTGGAAATACCAAAGTTGTCTGGGCCTAGTTCAAGTCATAATAATATATTGGGTCTTGTTTTTGACATTTTATGTGAAACTCTCCAAAAGCCCATGGAAAATAAAAACTCACTAAACCTCTTCATGCCCTTAGGAAGGAAAAGGAAGTTTTGAATTCTTCTCTCCCAGTTATAAATATTAAAGTATATGCAGGAAGAAAAATAAACCGTTGCTTCATCAAGGCTCCCTGGTTGCTAGGAGCTGGAGGCCAGCATGGCTGAAATGCAAAAGGGAGAATTCAATGTGAAACTGACAGCAGGAAAGGCCAGGCCTCACAGCACAGATCATGGTGGCAACCTTGGTCTAAGAACAAGGCTAAAGAAGAGTGTTGAGCAGAAATTTGGCTGGGAATAACTCGTTCAAATTTCAGTTTTAGCAGATCACTGTGTTCTGCAGCAAAGGAGCTAAAGACAGACACTGAATACAAGAAAGCCAGTAGGGAGGCAAGTGCAGTGACCTGGGTGACAGATACTGGTAGCCTGGGCTGCAATAGCAGTTGTAGATGTGGAGAAAAGATAGTAGATTTTAGAGGACAGAACCACAGGGTTTGATGGTGGGTTAGTTTCGTGGAAAAGGTGGATGTCATTTAACAGCTGGAAGAGGAGGATGTGGCACTGAGTCCAGAGAAGTAGAGGAATAGCCAACGGCGTGCTGCCACAGAAGCCCGGGAGTGGAGATGCAATATTCCCAGGAGGTTATCATAACGGTAAGTGGGTAACTATGTCCTATGTCCTCTGTGGATGGGTCCTGCCCGCCATGCCCTAAGATTAAATCACACCAACTATAGTAAGAAATTACTTTTTGAAGAGTCCTGATTAAGTGCCAGGCGCTGCACAACTGATGTAGTCTTTGCTAATTTAATGTTCTAAAAGACAACTTCTGTCAGACAGGCTTGAATGTTAATCTTCACTTTCACAAAGGGACACTGAGGCTCCAAGAGAACATACAGGGTGCAAGAGGCCACTTGGCTGGTCACACAGACCCTGATGCTCATCTAGACCTTTCTGACTCCAGAACCCAAATTCTTAACCACAGTGTTTTGCTGCTTCTTCACAAAGAGTCTAAACATGAAATGCCTAGGAGTTCAACTGAAATAAATAATTTAGTTTCACAGAGGAAAAGAGAGATTATAAACCATATTTCTAAAGCAGCAGGGAACTTTACAAATATGTGTTATTGGTCATTGGGGGTCTGGGTGACATACTGTCCCTGGATCAGTATAATACCGTGTACTGTTTATTAGAAAAATAACTCATGTCGCCTCTCATTGATTGATGTGTTTGTAGCATGTGAGTTATGAAGGACAACACACATATCCACGATAGCAAATGGAAAAGTAATGATCTGCCTCATTGACAGAGAACAATTTACTTTTCCCCTAAATGAAATGCTATTATTAGAATTTGAAGTGCATTAACATAAAGGAAATGCATTGAGGAAATGCTTTTTGCAGCCCCACATGTGTTGAACATCTGAGTAGTACCCCCAGGTAGCCCCAGGCCTTATTTTGGCCAATACCTAAGGAGAAGGATTGCTTAGGGGAAGATGAACTCAGCAGTGATTGTATCTAAATATCACGAAAGCACAGACAAAAAGAATACAGTAAAGGAATGGAGGTTAAACACAAATTTAAAGAAAAGAAAAAAATTATTAAGGCAACAACATTGGGTAGTGAAAAGGGACTGCGCAGTAGGAAAAAGGTGGCTCTGTCTCAATCTTTGCCATCAACAAGTATTTTAAATGCCATGTCGCTAAATGTTAAAAAAGGACAGCAGTCCTGGGCCTAAATACTGCCTGCCTTCATTTATTTACAATTAGCATTCTTTGTCGGAGAAAGGGAAACATGGGAAGGAAATGAACGGCTTTGGCGCTGTGTGGGCCATTCGTGGGCATTGCCATGACAGGCTTGCATGGCGAATCGTGAGACTTTAATAACAAGAGCTTTGATTTGGATTTTAATTTTCCAAAAGTGTAAGTCAGTGAAATTAGCAGAGCAGGTGGTAGAACGAGAGCAGTGTGGTGAGAGTACAAGCCACTTTGCTTCAGGATGAGGAAAGGAAATAACCCGGGTGTCCCAGATTCTGCTTCTGGTAATTAATGAGGCACCTAAATCCACCCTCACTTTCAAATTATTGAACTAAACTTTCCTCCTGTGTTTTTCGTGAGTGCTATATTTTTAATTCAAAAAGGACACTGTCCTCATTTTATCCTCATCCACTGAAAGGCTTTCTCTCCTACACAGTGGCATATTGGGGTGGAAGGGGGTGCTGACAGTGTGAAGTGTCCCATCTGGTGAAGCCATTATAGCATGTTGCTTTCCCAGACAGAAATAAGCCTCACTAAGGCAGAGGGCTACACAGGATGCTGCTTATTTGGGTTTGCCTGTTTTGTACAATAGGATTTTGGCTGGGATGATCAGTGAAAGTCTACTGATTCAGGTATTTGCATATGATAAAACTTAGGACATAGACCCTAAACTGTCATGAGAATCATAGCCATTTCTTAATTTATTCAAGATTTATATGAATACACAAAAGCTATGTGTAAATTAAACTATATATATATATATATTGCATGTTAAAATTCATATATATAGCAGAATAAAGCAAGGAAGAAAGTAATCTTTTTCAAAAATATGAATGTAATAATTTCTGAGATTTTGCTGTCTAAATGCACATATATTTCCAGTTTTTTTTTTTTTTTTTTTTTACTTTTTAACACGTAAGTGAAATTAAGCAAAGAAAGCATCTGAGCATCGGTTAACATTCAGTTAACATTGCGGGGGAGTTGAAAAGAAGCAGGAGAAAAAAATCATAGTACCAATTAGAAAAAAAGCAGGAGAAATTAAGCAAGGAAAGCATCAGTTAATATTGCCACAGTTGAAAAGAAGCAGGAGAAAATCACAGTTACCAGTAGAATGCAGGTTCTCAGCTACACTGAAAACAAACACACACCTGACCTTGGCCCATAGCTTCACCTTAGAGAAAGCCAAGGAAAAACAGGATATGATGGTGAAGTCCCATGGAAGGACAATTCTGTGTTATCCCTGAATATAACAGAGGCTTCTTCAGCAAGAATTTGTAATAATGGTTGGAGAACAACATCCAAATCCTTCTCGCTGGAACGGTCTCTGCCTACAAGCAATGTTGCATATGACTTGTTTTTCCTACAATTAAGTTCCTCTGAATATTTAATTTTCCATACAAAAATACTGATACAACAAAAAGACAACACGTTTTTGTCAACTGCTATATTTTTTTTAACAATTACTTGAAATGTTGTTTAAAATTTTTTTTTAAACTATTTTTTTTTCAGGATTCTGACTTCCATACAGTCAAGGCTTACATGGTTATAGCCAGTGAACGTGAATGGAAACACAGTGGTTTCTGATATCAGCTTCCAGCTCCTTTGTACTCAGGAACTGGTGCTAAAAGTGGGGATTAGAGATGAGCTCTTATCTAGTCTAGACATTATGTGTCCTCTGTTATTCATGACCCTTGGGTCTGGTGTTCTGGGAGGTCCCTTCTTGCTTCAGAGACTAGATGACTTAATCTCTTACTTAAACAGGAATCTTTCTCAATGGACTTTTAGGAGTGTCTTTGTTGACTTCTATTATACTTTATCAATGCTAGCTTTAACTCTGCTGTACCATAGATTTCCATCTCCAGCTTAAGAGATCTGTGTCTCATTTCTCTCTCTGGGCTTGGAGTTCTCATTACATGATGGGAAAAAGTATGGCACACAGATGCAGTAACTTATGCCTTGGAGTTCTAACAGCAAATGGATCATTGATTGAACAGAAACATGATGGCCAGACACCTTCTGTGCAACAATAAACATTTTCATTTCCTATGTGCCCCAAACAGTAGCTCCACATACAACTGCTTAATCACTTCAGGCTCAATATTATATATTATATCATACCAACACCTCCTTTTGGTTTCATCCAAAGACAGTGAAAATTACAGAAACACTACCGCTTGCCTGCTCACATGGCTTCCCCAAGAACAGATCATATCACTTCCACTTTAGATGACAAATGAAACTGGTCTCCAAGCTTCCTTGAATGGCATGCCTGGCATGGTCACTTCATGCGGGAGCTGTCAGCTCTTAACTGGAAAGCACTCCTTGAAATGATTTGTAACTCTGCTATAAAAAGCTTTCCCCTCCAGCTAAAACTTGCTCTTCTTTCAAGTTTGATGACAAACACACTACTGGCAAAGGCGAGGGTGTATTCATGAGCACAGGCACAGGCCCCAGCACACGCACACACCCCCAAACACTCCCACCTCAATTCTCTCATTTTAAAAAAAGGAAAAGTGAATATTTCTGAGTGTTTCAATCCAGTTTAAAGCAGGTGGAGGCCACTAGCCATGTGACATTAAGAACTGCCCCTTCGTGCCCACTTTGATTGCCGGCACCTGTATTTGTGATGCGCAGGTGCTTGATCATTCTTTTGAATTCTATGCTGCTGCATTTGGTCTTTTCATACCTGACCTTGCTGATGACAATAATGTGAAAAACAGTCCTAATTCCATTAACAACCAAAAAAAAAACAAAACAAAACAAAAAAAAAACCCACTCCTCAATTCTGCCAAAATATCTAGTCACTTCTGCTCAGTCTTCTTTCTGCACTTTTCTTTACTTGTCCGTGGAAGTAAACCTCCTCCAACGTATGGTAAGACACTTTCCTGGCCCCATTGCTCTGTGATGGAGAGCTTACAGGCTACCTGTGGGGACCTATTTGGCCTTGTTGTTATGATACTTACAGTACTTAAAAAGAAATATTCATTATGCTAAGGGGCTCAGGCCTCCAAGACTTGCCAGAGGCAGGGCTCTGGCCCCTAAATTGGTTTCTGAGTTGCTGGGCTGGCTGGAATTAGGACTGGCCATACCCAGGGTAGAGGCCCATGGGGTGTTCTGCTATAGAGAAGAAAGACAGCGACAGGTGTCACTATATCCATGACGACGTCATGCTCGCCAAGGTACTATCCATCTTATTAGATACCTGACACACAGAAGGGGATGCTCTTGCTCAGTGATCCCCATATTTAAGCATATGCCCTTAAAGGTGAATATTTTCTTATAAATTATGCTTACTTACTATTATTAACTAGTATCTTAGGGCACAACATGCTCTTAGAGTCAGATCATCCTTAACAATGAGTCTTGTAAATCCCTTTCTAAAAGGTTTTCTTAGTAATTATATATATATTTAGTGTATATAATTGTAATTTGTTATTTTTTGAGACAGAGCCTCACTGTGTTGCCCAGGCTGGAGTGCAGAGGTGCAATCTGGGCTCACTACAACCTCTGCCTCCTGGGTTCAATGATCCTCCTGTCTCAGCCTCCCAAGTAGCTGGGATTACAGGCATGCACCACCACTCCCAGCTAATTTTTGTATTTTTAGTAGAGAAGGGGTTTTGCCACGTTGGACAGACTGGTCTCAAATTCCTGACCTCAAGTAATCCACCGACCTCAGCCTCCCAAAGTGCTGGAATTACAGGCATGAGCCACCGCACCCGGCCTAGTGTATATAATTTATATAATTATATAGTGTATATTTTTGTGGCTAATTTTTTAGATCGGAATCGACTGTCATGTTTTTAACTTCATTGTGTGGCAGAAGGACTTGAGCAAAGGTGATTGCTCCACCTTTTTATGTGCTTTCCACTTGACTTGCTTTATTAGAAGTACCCTCTGTTCATTAGTTTTTTGCAGAATTTTTAAAAAAAGATATTTGTGCATTTTGTTTAGCCTAAACTTGATAACATAATAAAGTATAATAATGTGAGATGACAACATTATAGACACATACCATGTAAATTCACTTACATAAACTGCAACAAATCTCAATGACAGCAAAGGCTTGGGGTCATGCATTGACTCTCTCTGTCCTTTTACACAATATGGAGAAGTGACTTGAGAATCTCTAACTTGTACACCCTTGAGATTGTCCATTAGATGATAGTGAAGCTTTACTTCTTTCTTATGTTTACATTAAAATGGAAACAGAAGTTTCCAGTATTATTTTACTAGCACTCAGTGGAAAGTGTTGTATACCTATGAGGAAGCACAGCCTTTGACTAACAAACATTTCATTCAGCATAATGACAAATTCCCTACAGTCAATTAATAAATCCATACCAGGACTGGGCGTGGTGGCTTACGCCTATAATCCCAGCACTTTGGAAGGACGAGGTGGGCGGATCACGAGTTCAGGAGATCAAGACCAGCCTGGCCAACATGGTGAACCCTGTCTCTACTAAATATATAAAAATTAGCTGGATGTGGTGGCGTGCACCTGTAGTCTCAGCTACTCAGGAGGCTGAGGCAGGAGAATCCTTTAAACCCGGGAGGCAGAGGTTGCAGTGAGTGGAGATTGAGGCACTGTACTCCAGCCTGGGCGACAGAGGGAGACTCTGTCAAACAAACAAAAAAAAATCCATACCAGGAGAGAGAACATACTGATCAAAGATTGCAAATATTCCAGACAAACTGATAGTTAGTCTTTCATTATACAATAGCAAAATAGTCCCAGATACAGGGGCAAAGGCAAATTCTTAGACCTACAAGCAAACTCAGATCCAGGGGCATGGTGTAGAGATCGAGAGCATACCACGGGTCACCTAAATGCCAGCCAGTGTCCAGGTGCCCAATGAGTCATCATGCTCTAAATTTCTGCTAGCCAGTTTGTCCTTTGTACATGCCATGTAACAAGCTCTTTGATCCACTTGTCATAATATAGGGGCAGTAAAAAGACCACACAGATCTTTATAGCTGGTACATTGTGATTGATTATTTATGCTTACTGCTTTATAAACATTTAGGGGGGAATGCTGCTAAGATGGAAAACATGGTTTTGAGTGTCATCAGACCAGTCTCTGTTTTCTGAACTAGCTCCTGTTTCCTGCAGCCCCCCCCTGAATGAGTCCCCGGCCCTCTTCTCCCAGTGCCACCTTCCCAACCATGGGGCAGCTCAAAGGCATTCTGAACCAGGAAGCCTTTCTTCTCTCCCATGCAATGATTTCTCCTGCCTCTATACTTTTACAGCATTTTGTACCTAGTGTAGCTTTTGTTACCTTTATGTGAGTTTCTTTCTCCCTTATTCAAAGGTAAACTCCTTGAAAGCAAACACCATGCTTTATATTATTCCAAACACAGGGTGCAGCACCTTGAAAGGCAAGTGCGCAGAGGCTGCTTCTAGAAAGGTATTAAATTGATCATCTAACTTTGGGGTTCCTGGACACTCTTTTTGGCTACTTTCTTTTCAGATTATTAAATAGCGAATGTTTTGGTTAATACCATAGAAGATCAAATTGCCAAACACATGATAAATGTATTCAACATGAGTGTCTATATGAGCTTAATGAATTATCTATGTTGACTTTAATTAGAATTCAAATTGCATTCATATTTTCCAAAAATACCCAGTTCAGTCACTTCCACAGTTTGAAAGGAAAAGTCTTTCAAAAGGTGCTTTAAAAAGTCATCCCAAATGCTTTGGCATCAAAATGAGCCTTGCAGAACGACTATTCTGATGAGTAAAGGGTAAGCTAATCAGAACTATTTGGTAGCCTTTGGCATGCAAGGGTGTTACAAACTAAGGAGAGCCCATGTGCAGTGCACAATCGGTGTGTCAAAAACTTGGTTCAAAAGGTTCCAGCAAAGCCTAATGTCCTACAGGCTCCATCGTCTTCAGTTCTTCAGTGTTCGTGAACTTCTACAACATGCGATTCTTTGGAGTTATATCAACTGTAGCTTTTCCATAGAGAATATTGACATCTGCAATGGCTCAACACCCTGAATGGCCTATGGCCACCGGAGCTGAAACGGTCTTGCTGGCAGAGGCAATAAGCTTCAGTTGGGAGTCCTGAGCCCAAGCAATACCTGACCCCTGGGCCAACCACTTCATTCATACATTCTTCACTGTCTCCATTGCTCAAGAAGAGGAATAATCCCTACTGCACAGGGAGGCCCAGGAGATGGACTGGAAAATATTGGTAAAGCTCCCTGAAATCTCTGCTAGAAAAGTGTGGTTAAAATATAATTACACACCAGTAGATTTTCCCAAGGAAATTATGCAAGCAGGGAAAAACTGTTCAGTCAAGAAATACTGTCCAATGTGAATTAGTTCATAACGTATCCTAAAAAGATAACATAATGTTCCTCTATTTTCCACATTAAGGAAGTAAAGCAATTTTTAAAAAAACTGTTTTAGAGTCTAAAAAAATGAGAATTTTTTGAAAAAATGTTTTCAATTAATTAATTATTTTTTAGAGACAGGGTCTCACTTTGTTGCCCAGGCTGGAAATGTGGTGGCTGATGAGAGTATAGCTCACTGCAGCCTGAAACTTCTGTGCTCGAGGGGTCTTCCCATCTCTGCCTCCTGAGTAACTGGGACAGGAGTGCACCACCACACTCAGCTAATTTTTTTTTTTTTTTTTTTTTTTGATACGGAGTCTCACTTTGTCACTAGGCTGGAGTGCAGTGGCATGATCTCGGCTCACTGCAACCTCCGCCTCCCGGGTTAAAGCGATTATCCTGCCTCAGCCTCCTGAGTAGCTGGGACTACAGGTGCACGCCACCACACAGAGCTAATTTTTATATTTTTAGTAGAGACAGGGTTTCACCATGTTGGCCAGGCTGGTCTTGATCTCTTGAACTTGTGATCTGCCCGCGTTGGCCTCCCAAAGTGCTGGGATTACAGGTGTGAGCCACCACACCCGGCCCACACTCAACTAATTTTTAAGTTTTCATAAAGACAGGATCTCACTATGTTGCCCAGGTTGATCTTAAACTCCTGGCCTCAAAAGATCCCCCTCAAGTTGGCCTCCCAAGTTGCTGGGATTACAGGTGTGACCCAATAAGCCCAACCAGGAATATTTTTCAAAAGCAGACATTGAGGTATACTATAAGAAGCAACTCAATAAAGCTTGTAAACTGTTCTGTGCATGAGATTTGGACTTAGTCATACAAACCTTCATATGTAATGCTAGTATAATTCCTAGAGTGAAGCGTAATTATTACAGAAAATAATAGCTTCCATACTCATCAAAATAGTGGTGCTGTTTACCCTTATTTGTTTTAAGACTGTTATGATGAAGAAGCCAATGGATACACAAAACTCCTTGAATAGAAAACAGATTCTAGACTAAGCACAGTGGCTCATGCCTATAATCCCAGCACTGGGAGGCCTACGCAGGAGGATCACTTGAGCCCAGAATTTTGAGATCAGCCTAAGTAACATAGGGAGACAAAATCTCTAGAATAAATTTTTTAAAATTAGCCAGGCATAGTGGCTCATGCCTGTAGTCCCAGCTACTAAGGAGGCCGAGGGGGAAGGATCACTTGAACCAAGGAGATTGAGGCTGCAGTGAGCCATGATTGTACCACTGCACTCCAGCCTGGGCTACAGAGCAAAATGCTGTGGAAGGAAGGAAGGAAGGAAGGAAGGAAGGAAGGAAGGAAGAGAAAATAGACTTCCCCCCCCCCTTGTTAAGCATTAGATGACTGTCTTCCACATAAGCCATTTTCCTCCCAATTATTGGTGGTCACCACCAAAGCTCTGGTGTCTACACTGTGCTGTCCTTGATCAGCTCTTTAATGTGCTATATAGAAATTCATTTTTTCACTGAATCAGCATTTGTTACATGTTGGCTGCTTCTTCTCAAATTGCCTTGGTTTTCTGCACAAGTATGCTTACTTTGGCTAAGTCAAGATGTCCCACCTTCTGGATGGCCTTGGTCAGTCTGCTGGTCCCTGGGAGCCATGACAGAGCAGGGAAGAATCTGGCTCCAAATTGATATTTGATTGTTGTTTTTGGATCTCTAAAGTAGATTACAGGAAAATTCATTTTCTTTAGTGACCTCCTACACCTACTCAACCCCTTATGTTGCTCTAACTTGGTTTTATATCATTCTATGTTTAGGGTTTTTGTATATGTGCCATGGAAGATTATAGAGCTGATGGAAGTCAGATTGCCTAATTGGAGGGAGTTTTGGAAGTTCATACAATCAAACTTCATTTCTTATTTAAGATCTACAGATAAGAATTACATATTTTGCAAGCATAGCTTTGGATGTAGTCACTTGTCATGAAGACATGAATTACCTTATCCTATCAAAGCAGAGGAACTCTTTCTACTTATATCATATCTTTAAGATGGGTGTTCACATATAATGCCAAATAGTCTCTTGTGTTTAACCAAACCAGCCAACTATACTCCACTCGTGACCCAAATATCCAGCTTCATATCACATCTTCAAAGTCATGGTTGATCTTGAACTCCAACTTGCCCATACGGGCATTTGCTCATCCTCATCACCTCCGATGGTGTGGTCCTATGCATGGCCCAGCCCCTCATGTTTCTCTGCTCAACACCTGCAGTAATCCTTGGGAGACCCTCGTGCTGCAGGGAGGGCACTCTCCTTGAGAATTGGCCTTGGACGTGAGCACTGCCCTCTCCTTGGCCAGTTAGTTCCAAGCTGGTAACATATTCTTCCCTCAAATCCTCATGTCACAACAGAGACTAAACTCCAACTTTGAACAGTTCACCAAAAACTTAATTATGAGAGAAGGAGAGTATACCCTTGGACTGGAGGTGGTGAGTTTCAGGGTCCCCCGGCCTGTCTTCCAGGACCCCGTCGCTCAGTCTGTGTGATTTCCCCCAGGCTGGCTCCTTGCTCATGCTGTCTCCCTTCCTCCATCACATGGACCTCTAAGGGACTCACTGTCCCCAGAATCCAGACCCAGCTGCCCTCAGGCCCTGAAAGGAAAGTTCTTTCCTTTACTCGGGGTATCCTCTCCTCCCTCCTTATTTTTCACAGCTGAACATTAGCCAATTCCTAGTTAGACTGACAGTGAGAAAATTTCTTTCCTCTAAAGGAAATCCACCAGAAGAAAAACTACATCAGACAATAATATTTAAGCTTCCTTACGTGGTGGGTTCTTCTGACAGATATCACCATGTGGGGGAGACACCAAGTGTCTGGCTGAGCTGCTGTTGCTGGGGATGTCCTTCCTTCCTCAGTCCTCAGGCCTCAGCTCTAGAGTTCTGGAAGACAACTCCACACACATGGCTGCACACGCAAAGCTACAAGAATAGGCAACGACTAATAGCAAAGGGCCCTGAAGGTCAGACAGGCCTAGAAATGCTGGAACATCCACCCCGTTCCCTCGCAGACAAGCCTGTCTCCCAGACAGAAGTTTGGCTCATTCCTTCCCCCAAAATTTATGTTATCAAATAGAACACTTAACTTCTCCATCTAAAACATCTGTGTTCGGGTTAATACTGACTTCACATTTCCCTCTAGGACGGTGGGGGGTGAGTATTTGATTTACATTTCTGTAAATAAATGGCAGACTCAAGTGGTTTTCCCAGACCAAAAGCAACAATTTGCCTCTGAGGTAAATTCATGTCCCCACCCTTAGAGACTGGAAATTGCTTGCAGCTTTAAATGTTTTCCTTTTCCCAGCTACTAAAGATCAAGTTTCTAACAATATCTTAGGGTCAGTGCCAGCGAGGGTAACCCATTGCATGTCTGTAGAATTATGAGAATCATGGCTATTTTGGGGGCTCCGCTGACTGTTCAATCACAGATGCCAGTGGTTCTCAAAATGTGGGCTCCAGAGAAGCAGTATCACCTGGGAACTTGCCAGACATGTGAATTTCCAGGTTTCATCTCAGACCACAGAAAGAGAAATTCTGGAGATGCAATCCAGCAGCAGTATTTTAGCAAGCCCTGCAGACACATCTGAACACCGGTAGATACCAACCATGGCAGAAAGTTTCAACAAGAATGAGTGGTTCCACGGGCAGATTCATCGGGAAGACACACATAATATCCTCCAGGTGCAGTTTCTGGGTTCTGGTGCTGCCCTTGGATCGGGGTAAGAGGGATCTGGTCCATTGGACCCAGATCTCACAAACTCTGCCACGAAAGATGCTTGATTTTTCTTGTCCGGGCCAAAACATTTTAGAAAGCTCAGTAAATACTTGAATGAACCAGGATTGCAAAAGCAGACAATGTGAGCTGAACTCAACCCCTAGGCCAGAGAAAGCAAGAGTGAGAATGATTGATGGTTGGGGGAGGAGAGCTTTGGGGAACAGATATGATTGCCACCTCTGCCCCAGGAAAGCAGAGAGAGAGTCCCTGCTTGTCTTTAAGCTGGCTGTCTTCCACTGTCCACAGTAGATGTCTAGCAGACCAATTTCTCAGATATCTGTCTTCTTTCCTTCTACTGAAGTGGTGTGGTTCTACGAGGTCCTTAGGACTACCCAGAAATGCTGAGTCAGACAAGCAAGACATAAGAAAAAGGTCTCCAACCCCGTTGTCTCCCTAGGAAGCTGAATTACTGGTTATCCCAGATTACCCAGGACAGCCCAGAAATCCTGAGCTAGGACACAGTTTCCACTTTACTCTGCCCCGGGAGCCTGTGCAACCCCCTAGGTTGAGGATAATAGGGCTGGCCCAAGGGAAAGCATTGCCTCCAAATCACATGGGTGATTCCCAATGAGCAGGCTGTAGGGCCAAGGGTGAGAACACAAGACAGATGGAGTAACTTAAATATTTTGGTATGTAGTCTATGGGCCTTCATTGATGCTCTTGTCCCAGCCCTGTTAAAGGTATGCCTAGAAATTGTTTAGAAATTAAATTCAACTCTATTAATTAAGCCATGAGTACCCACCATGTGGAAGGCATAGTGCTTGGTTTCAAGGCACACACAAAGATGAGTTAAGTCTGTGTCTGTCCCTAAGCCTTAACTAACTGGTAGCCAAAGGCAACCATGAGCACTGCCAACTTACCACACCCAAGGAGTAATAACAACTCCAAGATAGCTATAAAGAAAACCCTATGGAAAAACACACAAAGGAAGGAGGACGCTTGACCTTGAAACATCCAGAAAGCTCTTGGGAAGACATGGCCTTTCAGCAGATCTCTGTGCTGCTTACCAATGCAGACTTTCCTCTAGATTCAGGAGCCACTCTGGGAGAATGCCTCATTTCCTGTCCTTGCTTGACGTAAGGAGTAGGCAGCGAAAAGTGGCTTCTAAAATCCAGTGCCTGTCCCTGGACCTATGAATCTATCTCAGGCTCCAGAGGGGAGTTTGGGAGGCGTGGCCAAGAGTGATGGGCCCCATCCTGGTGATTGCTGTATTTGTGCTTGGCTCTTGCTGGTAGACACAGGAAATTATTCTTTTGTGCTATGTCTAACATAAAATGCATCTCCCCAGAGTGCCTTTATCATATGCAGGAGTTACCTTATAACCAAAATACATGCCTCACAATTCATTCTCTTCTGAAACTGTCTAGGAGGCTAAAATCTTGTTTCCACATTTCAGGATCAATAACAAAATGAACTAGCTCAGACATCAGCAAACTGTGGCCCAGGCACCAAGTCTGACCTACCACCTGTTTGTAAATAAAGTTTTATTAGAACACATCCACACTCATTCATTTAAAGATAGCAGAGTTGATAGTTGCAACAGAAACTGCCTGGCCCACGAAGCCTAATGTATTTGTAGGACAAACTTGCCATTCCCTCACTCATTCAAAGGCAGTCAATATGCAAAAGAAAAAGCCTTTAAATCTTCACCAAACTCCAATCTCCACCCCAAGTAGCTTTACTTATAGTTCAAGGTTGGAGAATTTTATAACTTTAAACAAATGAAAGCCAGAAAGTGAGGCAGAAGGCAGACAGCATCAGTCAAAGTCCTGGAAGAAAATAGAATTCCCCACAGATGGTTTGCATTTAGAGACTTTAATAAAAAAGTCACTTCCAGAAGTATAGACAAAGTTAAAGGAAGGAACAAGGGATGTCAGAGCAGCCAAAGGCAGGCAACAGAAAGAAGCCATTAGCACCCCTTGGGCAGAAAGGACAAGGGCAGGAAAGGGTGTTTCTGGGGCCAAGGAGGGAGGGCCACCCTGCAGAGCCGTAGTCATGCAGGGGCACAGCTGCCAACAGCAAGGCAGCCTCCAAGCTTGTGGGAATGGAGAAGAAACACCTCACACTCTTTATCTGTCCCCCACTTTATACTGCTGCTTCCCACTGGAACCCAGGCAATGCAGTCCAAAGTCATCAAGCTTCTGGGAGCAAGAAGGGCAGAGATAACATAGGATATGTTGGGGAGGTGAGTGAGCAGCACACAGACCCCAAAAAACAACATGATGTGAAGATTAAGAAATGTTAGCCTATATTGATTAGGATTTCTACTGCAAGTACAAAAACCTGACTCAAACTGGCTTATATTATGAAGAAATGTATAAACTCACATTATAGGGAGACCAGAGGTTAAGGGACTTCAGGGAGAATTGACATAGTAGTTCTCAAATGTCATCAAGGAAATCTAGGTATTTGTATAGTATATATGTATATATACATATGTGTATGTGTATATATATACATGTATACACATATATGTGTGTGTATGTGTATATATATTAGTAGCTCTCAAATGTCATCAAGGGCATCTAAGTATTTGCACCTCCTGCTCTATCCATCTCAGTAAGGTCAACATTATTCCAAGACTGGTTTACCAGTAGCAATTAAGAAAGCATGTCTCCTTGTTCACATCCGGACGTGGTGAGGCGGAGGTGGAGATGAGGAAATGAACGGTGTTTAAGGCATTTTCTCTCCATTCCCACCACTCTGAAGCTGTGTTTTGGTGTCCCTCTGTAACTATAGTGTCACATATATATATATGAATATATATACATACATATGTGTATACATGTATGTATACATACACACATATATACACATTTATATACACATATGTATATGTACATATATACATGCATATACATGTATTATGCACACATATGTATATACATATATACACACAAACATGTTTGTGTATTTTTTCTTTCCCTCTGTTAGACGTTTAAAGCTATCCTGAACTCTCTTTATGTTTCATTTTCTCTGGCTGGCTTAGGCCTGACAATTCCAGAACCAATCACTATCTAGGGGGATAAATTACTAATTTAGACTAATCATCTGAAGGAAGGATGAATGGGAGTGTGGGCATTGGGAAGTGTCATATAAAAATTTCAAGACATAAGGTATCAATACAAGGGCCTTATTGTTATCTCCTTTCAGGTGTGTTTCCTCTCTCTGCACCCCATTGTCTGTAGGTGTTTATCACCCAGATCTTCATCTGACACCTGAGGCTCCTTCTGGCAAACTGTGGGATGATTGTACCTGCTCTTATTCATAGCTAAAACATAATTCCTTACCCAAGCAGTTCATGTGACTCCAGAAAAAGCCAAAAGATACATTCTGGGAAAAGAGAAAGTTGCCATGTCTAACTACAGTTCCAGTTAGACTTCTCCCAAATCTTTGGTAAATCACTCTTCCTTTGTGGTTTAACTTCCTCCTACATAATTGAGATATATAATCGTTGCAACCCCACAGCAAGATAAATTACATAATGTGCACTCAGAGGGTTTGACAGCTGAAATTAATTTGAAAGCCTTTTAAGGGGTGTTAGGTGTTTTTCACACTTTTCCCTGCACCTGGTAGCTGTTGGGTCCCATTGGTGAAATCTCCCTCTGGGCTTTGATTGATGGGCTTTACATAGACATTGCAAGCAAACTTAGAGCTTGCCTTCATATAGATTTCCCTCTTCATCGTGGGCACTATTGCCACTGACCTGATCCTAACCTTCATCCTATCCAAAATGGCCTGAGAATTTTAATATAATGTTTAAAGGAAAGGATTAATAAAATAACTTACCTATTATTCCCAGATGTTGAGACACTGAACAGAGGCAGGCTGAGGTAGAGTGTGGTAAGGATGCTTGGCAGTGACTTGTCAGTGGTACGTGGCTTCCTGAGGTCAGTGACTGTCAGAAAGGCAAGGCCCCTTCTCATGCAACGGAATTCCCATTGAATGGATAACCAGCCAACTTTATTTAACGCTTCATTGAAACTAGGAGGCTCTTTATTTTTTCTACATATTTTTAATACTTGGGTGGGCCGATAAAATTGTTGACCCTGGCTTACAGACCAAAATAGATTCCCTACTCACCTCAGAATTTAAAAACAAAATACCCATTACATGGACAGGTACAAGGGCAAGAGTCTTGGCAGGTGCTGAAATATCCACTTCTAACAGGAGTCAAAGCACGGGAACTCAATATGTTTTAGGACAGTAGAAAGTAAAGTCCTGGCCAGCAGAAATAAGCCAGGACCCTAATGCTTTCTTTTAAAATCCAAAATTCCCTATGCTAAACTCCGGCACATGTTTGTAGTTTCCAATTTATTTTTCCTGCAAAAAATTAATCTAAAACTTTGACAAACCATAGCATTTTTATGAGTTTCCACAGTGGCTTTTCTATATACATTACAATAAATTCCCTACAAAAATTATTATTATATTAATCAGCAGTGACTCATTTAAAATTATAGTTTGGGATCTCTTATTTTTAAAAAGGTCTGATTTCATGTTTATCATTGCCCAAGTTTATTTTTTACTTAAAATTCAAGTCAAGATTCAGAACAGGAAATGCCATTGGAAAGTTGTTTTTCATACCAAGAATTTTGTTTCCGAAAAGAGAGAATGAGAGAACAAATGAACATGATAAAGCCAATAATTATGTGTTACATGATTTTTATAACCAATCAGTTTATTACAACTGCTTTTGTGGGTGCTACAAAATATTTGAACAGGCTTTCAAACCAGTTGGCAATTTATTAAATACCAGTGATTTTTATTACCAATTGAGTTTTATGATCTAAGGTTGATTTTTCTGCATGGAAACCAGAAGGACACATACCAGGCCAGTGTTCTGCTTCCAAAATGCTACCCAGTACTTGATTCACCTTTGAACCACCTATTAGGGTACATCAGGGCTCCAAGAGGGAGAAGCTGAAAGACATTTGAATGGTCCTTGCAAAGACAGTTGACTATTGACAAGCAAAAAATATAGTGGTTCACTTAAAAAATAAATTCAGGTGTACATGTTTATGTTAATTTATGAGTCCGTCATTTAATGAACCCTAATAGTTTATTTAATCAAATAACAACCAGCTGATATATGAAGCTAAAAGAGCCTAAAGCCCAAAAATGAATGGGCTTAATCATTTTTCCTCCTTATTCAGTAATACTACCAGAGAAATAGATGAAGAGGGGGAATCACATGTCACACAAAATTAAATTTGCCACTCTATTTACTTAATCAAATACTTTATTGTTGCCACAATAAGCAGTGAATTTAAAAATTTCCATAGCAAACTCATAAAACTGTTATCAAGTCTGGAATTTAGGAAAATGTTAATAAGAATGTATTCAAACAAAACCTGAATTGATAGGAAGACCACTCTGATCTGAAACATGGTATCAAGTATATTAAGTATCAAGTCATATGTTTGTCTTTGACTCAAAGAGAAATTCACTCTTTCTCAAAGTCTGTAGGTTCTATGAGGGCAGAAACCATGACAATCATCCCCATGCCCAGCAACATCTACACATGCTATACCCAAAATAGTTATGCAATAAATATCAGCGGAAGACCTTACAGAATGACTGAATGAGTGGACATCAGACTGAAAATACCCAAGGGCACTCTCTCTCTCTCTCTCTCTCGTTTCTCTCCCCCTCTCCCCTGCTCTCTCTCCTTAATAACTATAGAAACTCTGTAAGGCTTAGTAAAGCATCATTCCAATGAAACTCAGGGATGCTATTTCCCTTCAGGGTAACAACATGTTATGATTACAGGACCTGAGTAATGGGTTTGGGTTTATAATACTAATATTCAAGAGAATATTCTTTCTGGGCGCTTTGTCTAAAACAAACAATCACACAAAAAGCTAAACACGAACTTAAGTATACAAACTGCAAGAGTAGTCCTGGGGTTCGCATAGCCAGTATGTACCTGAGAGAGTAATAAAATTTCTTTTCTATTTCAATTTTAACAGGTATAGAAATGTTTATTCAGATAATCTTTTTGAACATTAAAACTCATAATTGTACTCTTCAACCAAAGCAGAAGAAATTGTTAACAGAAATATTTTATTGTTTTGTAATTAAATGTATCCCTGTTTTCCGGGTTTTGTGTAATGCTTAAAAAGGCCTTTCCCCTACCAGGATTAGTTGAAAATTCTTTTCCAGCATTTTCGTTGTTTCCCTATTTACCCTTAATCTTGTGTCAACTTTGTATTTATTTTAATGTAAGGAGAAGGATAAGAATTTAATATGATATTTTTCTCAGATAACTATGCAAAATCCCCACATTATTAACTTTTAAAATTGTTTTTTCTCACTGATACACGGTGACAGTTTTTCACATCCTAAATCCATGTAGATTGCTATGTTAGTTTCTGGGCAATTATATTGATCTATTTGTTTATTTATAGTCTCATGCCAGGATGTTTTAATTCAATTTTTATTGTTAATTTGCCCAATATCCTTCAATTATTCTTTTCCTTTAGAATGTTACATTCTATTTTTTTCAGTTATTTTGTGTGTAAATATGAAAATCAGTTTGTTTCGTTAGTTCTGAAACTATCCCAGTAGTATTTCTACTAGGCTTATGATAAATTTATAGATTGATTGAGGGAAAATTGACCTCATTGGGATGATGAGTCTTCCTATTCAAGAACAAGATATGCCCTTTCAAGTTTTCAATTTTCCCTTTGTCTCTCAGTGATTTAAAGTTTTCTCTACATAGATTTTGCACAACTCTAAATTTCTTCCCAGGCATTACCATTTTTGTGGCAACTACATATTTTATTATACTGTTTTTTAAATGCCAGGTAAATTTAATCAAAGCCATTTAGAAAGAACCTAGCAACTTTAAAATCAGAAACATTTTGCAGTGCACTCAGTGGGCATATGAAATGGTGAGATGATGTCATTACTAAGAAGTTTGACTGAATGGGATAAAGTATCCTTTGAACTCACAGGGCCACTGTCGGGGGAGTTTTCCACATGGTACCAGAACTATTTGGAATCCAGAAATTAACTTTTATCTCATCAGAAGTTGGAAGAGGAGTAAACAAAGAGTTGGAAGAGAAGGGTGAAATCCTACACAAATAGATAAACTAACCATTTCTCTTATAAGAAGGAGCTGCTGGTGACATTTTCCAGGAAGAAATGAAGGAGACAAATTCTTCTTAAAATCCACAAATGCATGAATCTGGGCAAGGGCATGATGCAGGCTTTCTACTGAAGTCTGAATGCTAAAAAATTACAATTAAAAATTTTTACAAAAACCTAATACCTCCCATCTAGCTTGATGTAAAGAGGTGACCATAAAAGAGGTGCACATAAATGCAGATGTGTACCAGACACCTAGGAAGAAACTGACAGAGAGCAAAAACCTGGATGAAGACAACAAAACAAATGAGATTTAAACAGAGATGTCTCACCCTACCGTTCTCATATGTTTCATGAAGTCCATTAGAAGGAATGAGAAGTTATAGTAAAAGTAATGCTGTCTGTTAATTGTGGTTTGTTATAATTAACAGGTGCATATAATGACTTTTCTTGAAAGTAATTAAAAAATTTTTACATAGCCTTATTCTGTAGTGTGGAATCCTCAATCTATTTTTCTGTTGTCTTTACGAAGTTCTGTCTTTACAAAGGGGATTTTAAAAATCCCCTTTGTCTACTGATATAGATGAATACCAACTGATTTCAATCTCAACTGGAAGTTGATTTGAGAACTACGGCTTCTAAAATAATTGGTTAAGTGGTAAACCACTTAAAATGTCTTTTCACAGAATACTGTTGTACCAGGACATATTACTCCCTGAATCTGCTAAATATTACAGTCTTATCATATGCAATCCTAGTACTACTAACTAGTACAATTTACTTTTGTATATTAGTATTCTATCTAGCCAACTTGCTGCATTCACCTATTATTTCCAAGTAATTTATCCATAAATGCATTTGTATTTTCTATGTAGACAATAATAATGACAATTTTGTATGCTCTTTTCCAAACCTAATGCCTTCGATATATTTTCTTGTGACATTGTGCAAGCCAGGATCCAAAATATAATGTTGACTAGAATAGTGACAGCGAGCAACCTTGTCTAATCTAATTTCAAAGGGAATGATTTCCTTTCAGCTTACTTTTAAACAAACTTTAGAAAGATAACATTTACAATTTTCTGCACAGGCCCTTTATCAGAAGAAATAATCAGGAGAAAATGAACAAACTATTGCAAATGTGTGTGTGTGTTTGTGTGTGTGTGTATACACAAAATTTTAAAAAGTAACGTCTCCCTTTAAGTCCAAAGTATTATCCTATACTATGAGAAATAAGGTGACATTGACCAAAAGTCCATAAGTCTGATATTGAAAACTTTTTTCTGAAATAACAGTAAAAGTTATTATCTTTTCTGGAAGGTTTTTAACAGTTGCATTCATTTCATTTGCCCTTGTAAATTTGTAAGTACAGTCATGAGCCTTTATTTCAAGGACCAAAGGCTATGAGCCCTGTCAAAGCCACCTAAGGACCGGGTGAGGTGGCTCATGCCTGTAATCCTAGCTCTTTGGGAGGCCGAGGTGGGAGGATCACCTGAGGTCAGGAGTTCAAGACCAGCCTGGCCAATATGGTGAAACCCTGTCTCTACTAAAAATACAAAAAAGTTGGGCGTGGTGGTGCATGCCTGTAATCATAGCTACTTGGGAGCCTGAGGCAGGAGAATCGCTTGAAACCAGGAGGTGGAGTTTGCAGTGAGCCAAGATCATGCCATTGCACTCCAGCCTGGGCAACAAGAGCAAAACTCCGTCTCAAAACAAACGAAACAAAACAAAAGGGAATTTTTTAAAACTTAGATTACAGGATCCCACCCACAAAACCATTGAACTGAAAGCTCCAGGGTGGAACCAAGGACATATTCTTATGGTTCTCAAGTGCTCAGGGTAAACATACAAGTCTGAGAATCACTGAGTTCACTGGTTTCTGTATCTTTGTTAACTTAGAATAGGAGGACTGACCTATGTTGCACTTAATAATTCTTAAATTTTAAGATTCTGTGATTTAAAAAAATTATGAAATAACTCCCACATTATAGTACAGTGTATAGCACAGTTGTTATTTAACAGCTAGGTCAAGAAACAGAACAACCCAGAAACAGAGAAATTCCCAAGTTTGTATATTCCCAAAGACAATGTCTGCCTCCCAAGAAGTAACCACTATCCTAACTCTTGTGAATATCATTTTCTGTTTCTTCTTTATTGTTTTACCACCATATATGATCCCTAAATAAAGTTTATTTTTTAATTTTATATAAGCAAGCAGGCATAGATGTTAACATCTGTAATCCTAGACTTTGGGTGACTGAGATGGGAGAATCCCTTGAGCTGGGGAAGTCACGGCTGCAGTGTGAGCCTTGACTGTGCCACTGCATACCAGCCTGGGCAACGAAGTGAGACTCTGTCTCAAAAGAAAAAAAAAATTCTAGGCTCATGTCTGTAAGTCCAGCACTTTGGGAGGTGGAGGTGGGTGGATCATTTGGGGACAGGAGTTCAAGACAGCCTGCTGACATGGTGAAACCCCGTCTCTACTAAACATACAAAAAAGTAGCTGGGCATGGTGGTACATGCCTGTAATCCCTGCTACTTGGGAGGCTAATGCAGGAGAATTGCTTGAACCCTGGAAATGGAGGC
The DNA here is from genome assembly GCA_036589455.1 of Ateles fusciceps. Classification (NCBI taxonomy): domain Eukaryota; kingdom Metazoa; phylum Chordata; class Mammalia; order Primates; family Atelidae; genus Ateles; species Ateles fusciceps. Next base: position 8,088,234 of record JAZHEH010003329.1, on the reverse strand, counting down.
TGCAGTGAGCCAAGATTGTACCACTGCACTCCAGCCTGGAAAACAGAATGAGACTCTGTCATTTAAAAAAAAAAAAATTCTATAAACTAATTGATATTATATGATTTCTTTTGTTTTGCATTATTTTTCAAATTATGCTTGTAAGATTCATCCATATCATTGTTTAGCTGAGGCTCAGTCTTTTTCACTGCTGTATAATATTCAATTTTCTGTATAACACATTTATTTACCTCTTCTACTTTTGATGAATAATTAATTTTTCCCAAGTTTTGGGTATTATAAACAATATTGTAATTAGTTTTCTTATCCTTTGTCTTGGTGCACATATGCGTAAGTTTCTTTTGAATGCATGTATACACTCATACACACCCACATTCATGCACACAATCCTCATTTGGCACAGTGCCATGTTAAATAAAACTTACACGTCTCAGAACTTTGTCCTTACTTTGCAGATTCTGTGGTAACTTATCACTGTTACCTTAGTTGTCATGGAACTGAGCAAAGTGAGGACACATTTCCAATATGCAAGAGTTTCAGTTACACAGGATTAGGTTAAAAAAGGCCTGCTATTTACATATATATATATATATACACACACATATGTATATACACATATATATATATACACACGCACACATACATACACACACACACACATGTATCTAGGAGTAAAATTGCTAGATCATAAGAATTTGTATTCTTTTTGTTTTTACTTTTTATTTATTTTTTATTTTTTTAATTGTACTTCAGATTCTGGGGTGCGTGTGCAGATCATGCAGAATGTATTCTTAATTTAATTAAATAGTACCAAACAGTTTTCCAAAGTGGCTGTACTAATTTACTTTTCTATCAACACTTTATCAAAGTGCCCATTCCTCCACGTCTTATCTACACTTGGTATTTCCCTTATTACTACTGAAGGTGAGCACCTTGTCACATGTGTTAAAAGAAAAACCTTAGACAGATTAACAGTAAATTTTTAAGTTAACCAAGTTTAATTGAGCAAAGAACAATTCCTAAATTGGGCTCTCTCCTGAACCAGGAGGCTAGGCTCAGAAAGACTCCAGCAGAACCATATGGTGGAAGAAGATTTATGGATACGGAAAGGAAAGTGACATACAGAAAACAGAAGTGAGGTACAGACACAGCTAGGTTGGCTACAGACACAGCTAGGTTGGCTACAGCTAGGCTTCTGCCTTACCTGAGCACAGTTTGAACAGCTGACTACCTTTGTTTGGCAAAAACTCGGTGGTTAGCACAAGAGTCCGACCTAGTTTGTTTCCACATCTAGTTAGGTTACGGTTCACTATGTATGGAGAGACCGATAAGCTGAACTTAAAATATATAAAAAGACAGCTTTAGGCTAAACTTAACACATGTTTTCATCAGCTGTATATACTTTTTTAAAAAAGTGAAATATCAGCTTAGGTATTTATCTATTTTCCTATTGGGTTGAACATTACTCTATACTAGAAGAAATAAGGTAACATATTCTGAAAGTCTGTAAGTCTGATGTCAATATTTCAGTATCAGACTTATGGATTTTTGAACAATGTTTTCTTTCCCTTATTTATTTATAGACATCCTTTATTATTTGATAATACTATATTATAATATTATTTGATGAACAGAAGTTCTCAATTTTATATGTTGTTAAGTTTATCAATATTTTCTTTCGCACTTATTGCTTATGTGATTGCTTAGGAAAAAACCAACCATAAAGTCTAAAACATATTTACTTAAACAATTTCCTAACAATTAAAGATTTTGCTTTTGATATTTAGGCTCTTAATTCATCTGGAGTTGATTTTTGTTCATAGCAAACATTTTTGTTTATTGTTAAAAATTTGCTCAAGTAAATTTTACAGAAATTTTAAACATGATTTGAATATAGAAATGATGACTGACTTAATTTTGTGTGCTACTTAGATTACAGTCAGCCTTTTGCAGATTTCCCAAGACCTTCTCTCTGTAACTAACATGTATATATATATATATATATATATATATATATATATATATATATTTGAGATGGAATCTCGCTCTGTAACCCAGGCTGGAGTGCAGTGGCATGATCTCGGCTCACTGCAACCTCCGCCTCCCGAGTCCTGGTTCAAGCAATTCTCCTACCTCAGCATCCCAAGTAGCTGGGATTACAGGCATGAACCACCATACCCAGCTAATTTTTGTATTTTTTAGTAGAGACGGAGTTTCACCATGTTGGCTAGTCTGGTCTTGAACTCCTGACCTCATGGCCTCCAAAAGTGCTGGGATTACAGGTGTGAGCTACTGAGCCTGGCCCAGTCTGTAACTAATCTTTACCAAGAAGGTCAAGTGCCATTATCTAGAGATCCAGCTCTCTCACCAATTCAGCTAAGGGCCTTTACTGTCTTCAGTTTGTTCATTTGTAAAATCTGGATAATGATATCTACCTCGAAGGGATGTTGTAAGGACTAAACGAGATAACGTGAATTATTTAGCTCTGTGCCTGATAAGAATTGCATGCACAGTAAGTGTCACCACTGCCACACCCCACAAAAGACCGGAAGGTCAGTGGCCCAACACTAATACTGGATCACCTATCCGGAAAAGAATCCTTCCCAGTCTGACTTGAAATAACAATAACAATAGCATCTCTGCCTGAGCCACACGAGAAGGGGGCTGGGCCTCCGCAGTCATCAATGCCACAAAGCACAGGAAATAATTATTCTTCCCTGTCATGGAAATTACTGAAGCAATTCGGAGTATGTTAGGATTCACTTGGAGTGGCTGGCAAAGTATTAGGGAAACATTAGGGAAAGTTATAAGATTATGGTCTCAAACCTTTGGGAAGGCTGAAAGTTTTTAATGAAACAGGCTGAAGGCAGCCTGTTCTTACCTAAGAACTTTAAGTCATAAGGTAAAGATTAGAATAGTAAAAGCTTCCCAAGTTAAGTCTGTTTACCCCACATTCTTTTGTCCCTACTCTAATTTGTTTACTCATGTAAGCTTTGTGCTGGGACGCCCCTCTCAAGGTGAGGTCGAAGAGGAGTTATCCATTAATGGTGTTTATTCTAGGGCCCAGAACCAAAACCTTTTATCCTTCATAAAACCACTCTTTCCACCACGTTAATTATCCACAAGTATGTTGACTTAGAACTTCTGTTGTTAAATCAATGTTGAATAAATGCAAGGAGGGACAAGGAGTCGTGGTCAGTTAGCTGCAATTGCCCTCTGAAAGCAGCTGACAGCCATCCCTAGCCCACTCAGATTCACTGTATTATGGTGTGTGTGAGTGCATTTTCTTCATCTGTTGTTGAGTCAAGGTCTGCAGGACAGACCTCCGCAAGTGGTGATCAATGTCTCAGAGTAACACCACTGAGACAGTCTCAAAGAGGACACCCATTCTGATTCAAAGTTTGCGTGAGGGGTGTGCAATCTGAATGTCTGGTCCTTCGGATCCTAAGATATAGTGAATAATTCCTGCCCCATAAAGGTCATGGGAAAAGCCTCGATCATCTTGATCTCCCACACCACTATGAACGATCTTAACTCCCTGACTCTTACTGCTACAGCTTGCTTTGCACAATTCTATTAAATATGGCATGGTAACCTGACCTACAAGTAATTGTACTTTCAATAATTTTTCTAACAGAGTTGGGAAAAACTAAATTGGTATCTAGCTTCTGAAAACACTGATTGATTTCTCCTGTCTGAGACCATGCAGCCCACCCTCTTGGATGAATCCTGAGAAAGATTAGGGAGTGGTGAGAGATGTCTGCCCTTTAACACTTAAGAAATTACATCTTGCTGTGGCTGTTTTTTATCCTGTGTATGTATATGAGTAAGCTCAGCAAAGCCATTCCTGCTGAAATTGTGGATTGTGTTTTATCAGAACTCATTTGAGATTTCATGTATGAAATTTTCATGCTGAAAATGTTTCTAATGCGAAACTGCAACTCCTCTGCATTCCCCCATTCATTTACTTTATTCTATTTTAATTCAGGGGCTTGTGTCCCTATAGTATAGGGATGTATTAGCTTGTATCCCAAGTTGGCAGCAAAGTTTTAAAAATTGACAGCAGGCCCCCACCCCTGAGCTCAGGAGAGAGCCGCCAGGCCCCATTGACCTCCTGCCTCCTCCTCCCTTGCCGAGGCAACCCTTTCACATCTTCCCATTGCCTTCTTTGCAAGCAGGTTTCCAGGAATGGTTGGCCAGATGGAGAAATCAACTGGGAACTTGATGCCTCACTGACAAGAGAGGAGAGGTGGGGAAATCCTCCCAACTGAAATGTTAACTCATTGCCTGTTGTGGTTACTTAGGATTGTCATCAGGAAAGTTTCAACTGCCTAGTGAGGAAGTGGGATGTTTTTTGGTTTTCATATTTGTGCAATATAATTCAGAAGAAATAAACAGAAAAAAACTGGTGTGTGTGTGCACGCACATGTGTGTGTTCAGCACAGAAACAACAGATCATCTGAAGTATATGGGTGTGAAGTGAGAAAGTGAGCAAAGGGATGAAACATCAGTCTGCTGATCACCTTGATCTTGGGCCTTTTCTATATGGCTTTGCTTCAAAAGTCAGTGTCCAATAGCTAAAGCCCAGACTGAAGCTGGAATTCGCACAGTGATGTTGGTGTAGGGTGATGGGGTGTAAGGGGAGGATGCGCCCAATAAATTTACAGAGAACAGTGCTTAGGTACATACGGAAAACTGCACTCGGTTGCCACTGCCAGTCTAGGAAATAAAGAGTTGCTCTGGACTGGGGTCTGACAGAACCCAGCCTTTCCATCTGCCTTCAGATGATATGTGCACACGTGCAGAAAGAAACTTGAATTGGGCAGAAGTGAGAGTTGAGGAACGTCCCACTGACTTCTATTTATTCAAAGTGGGAAGAAAAGAGGTAGCTCTGGTTATGCAGGGAACTCCCTGAGCTAAAATTATTTGTTCTCAGCTTTCTACATGTCCAGGGATCTGCAGTGAAATGATGACCAGTCTAGACATCTCAGGGCTGCAGGGCCGCAGGGCAAGCATACCCATCGTGGAATAATGAGCACGTGAACCCATGCGGGGGAAGAGCCTATGGGAACCCAGCGTTCTCCCTCCTGATTCCAAACCCTTCATCCCACCCCCTCCGCCACTTCCACTCTCCAGAATCTCCACAAATATCCCATTTAAATAAAAATTAAGATTTTGACCACATAAAGGCTAACAAAAAAGGGAAGGGGGTGAGGTGAATTTTTGTAAATTCTTTTGTCTAGAGACCCTGACTACTCCAAAGTTTGATCCTTGGGCCAGCAACTTCAACACTACCCAGGAGCTTTTTCCAATGTGGCTCTTCAGGCTCCACCTCTACCTACTCGATTAGAATCCTCACTTTAACAAGATCCCAGGTGATTCCTAAGCACTGTAACATTGGAGCAGCACTAGTTTAGCAGCTTCTCTCACTAAATGTTTATCACAATGGCTAATAACAAGCAAACCTAAGCTCCAATTACTTTTTGTTCTCATCTTTTAATCTCAGAGTTCCTAATGATCGACAATGTAACCATATAAAGAATGGTGAAGGAAGCCAGGTGCAGTGGCTCACACCTGCAGTCCCAGCACTTGGGAGTCTGAGGTGAGCTGGTCACTTGAGGTCAAGAGATTGAGACCAGCCTGGCTAACGTGGTGAAACCCCGTCTCTATTAAAATACACAAATTAGCTGGGCATGGTGGCGCATGCCTGTAATCCCAGTTGCTCAGGAGGCCTAGGGAGGAGAATTGCTTGAACTCGGGAGGCAGAGGTTGCAGTAAGCCGAGATTGCACCACTGCACTCTAGCCTGAGCAACAGAGTGGGACTCCGTCTCAAAAAAAAAATGGTGAAGAGCAAAAGAGAAGTTAAACATCTCTTAGTTCCCGGCTATTCTAAGTGCGGTCCTCAGACAACAGCATCAACGTTACCTGGGAACTTGTTGCAACGTAGGATCTGAGATCCCACCCTCAACCTCCTGAATCAGAATCTGTATTTTAACAAGATTCTTCCTCAGGTGATGTGGGTTCACATAAAAGTGTGCAAAGTGCTGATTGAGAACATGATGAGGTCATATATCCTATTTAATTTTACTAACACTCCTTTTTTTCATTTGTATACAATACATCCTCTCCTAGAAAGTTAGATCTAGCAAGATGCATCAAGGACACTTACATAATTTCAACTTACTTTTCCTGCTTATTTATTCCGTTCTCATAGCTGGTGGGAAGAAAGGAGTGGTCAAAGTATTGACTAATTAAACATACAGTTGCTGCTACTCCGTTTGCTGTGCGTGCCTAGAATTGTCAACCTAACCAAGATCATCATACCAGTGTTCTGGCAGGGCCAGAGAGAGAAGCTAAAGATTTCTTCTCTTCACCAAAATATCAATTTTTTTTTAAATAAAGTAACAGATCATCTTTGCTATTTACTTTCTGACTTACAAAAGTTTATAGAAATCACAAATGATATACAATCTACATTGTAATCAAGCTTAAATTTTACTACTTTTATTTCACACAATCTCTCCAAGTCTCTTAGTTTTACATTTGTTAATATGCTGTTATGAACACATAATGATCACATGTGTAAAGGCTGTATTCATGACAGTCAGATATGTTCCGGTTTTTGTTTTTGGTGGCAAATGTTTTTGTGGTATCTAATATCATGTGTAATAACTCTGCTTCTAATGCTCTGTGGTTATTGGTAAGAAACTTGGACACTTCAAACTACGCTAATTTCTCATTAATACTTAACGTCTCAAAACATGAGAAACAGAGTTCCTGATGTCCTCTTCTATGGTCAGCCCTAGAGAATAGAGTAGGGAAATTCTCTATCTCATCTAAGTTAATTTTAAACCTAAAACAGATTTGCACATGTCCAGGCAACTCTCAGGGTTGATAACCTTTCGAATTCCTATTCTAGGAATAGGAACTATGAGGAGTTCACCTACAGAGACAGAGGAAGAATTGGTCTTCCTCAGTCTTCTATTCTTAAGGGGAATGAGGAAAGCATCTATCTGAGAAGGAATGATTCTCCAAAACCCAGGAGCCAAGAAGAGAGAGAAGGGGCCTGCCCTGGATTTCTGCATGGGCACAGCAGGTGTTCTGGTGGTCAGGGATCAACAGTAAGCTCTCTAGAAGCAGGAGATATCAACACAAGGGCCCAGACTGAAAACCTGTGTAAGAACTGTTGGCTAGTTCACAAATGACATCTCCTAGAACTTTCTGAAACAATGGGGCAAAACTTTGAAACGAGACTAACAAGTCTGCATTGGGCAAACTAGAGAAAATTAAATTCAGAATTAATGGGAAATTATTTGCAAACCAAAGCTAATGAGATCTAGGGAAACTCTGGTCAAGATCAATTCAGTGCCATCTGTCCTCCCAGCACATGGGCCAGCAACAACACGCTCTAGGTAAAAGAGGCATGGGACCCTCCTCAGCTCTGCAGTGTCTTCAAAGTAGCGTGAGTGAATGTCGTGCCTTCCTGGTAAATCAGGAGAACAGTCAACATTTATCATCCCAGTGCACACCAGGAAATCAGAACCAAGATGTCAAGTAATTTACACCTCACAGACCACCCTCCATCTTTCGGGTTTGCTTACCTTAGGAACTCATTTCAGGTGAAACACATTCAGCTGACAAGACCTTATGCTTGATTACATAAAGGAGGTTATGCATTTTTATTTTTTTTCATTTTGAGCCACTGTCAAAAAGGAGACATTAAGTGTCATTCTCTTTTGACTTAAGAGGATGAAAAATGTTCATGGAAATTGTATAATTGGGAGAAAAATCAAGAAGTTAGCTTAGTCAAAAGGAGAGAGGAGGTTTATTTTTCTTTTTCTTTTTCCTTTTTTTTTTTTTCTGAATTTCCCACCTCCAGATATCTAGTTCCTTAAACTACCCATATACATTATGGGGAAATGGAAATGCCATGTGTCTTCATGGAAATTTGATCATTTTGCAAAGCGTTAATTGGGAAGTTTGGCAAAGCTACATCAACACCTCTCAAACTGAGAGTGCTGTGCTTGATTCTTTATGACAATCTTCCTATAAAGGGGAAATTCCCATTTTCTAATCTTTCTCAAGGGGCAATAGTCTAAGCTCTTGGCTTAATTGAATCTAAATATGTCCCAGAAAGGCGGAGCCAAATCAACCTCTAACTGAGCACTGAAGAATTTCCAAGTAAAGAAATTTGTATTAAATGGGTCTTTTGAAGAGCTGATCAGCCTCCAAAGAGCTGCAGATTTCTTGGACTCTAGGGAGTTTTGAGGACCTGCCTATACCCGTGCCAGCACATTTAACAAAAGCAATGTGATGGGATTTTAAAGTGGCCTTTTCGTGGGTGCGTGTGGCGGCCCTCGTGGGGGTCCCCTCGGTCCCCCCCTGGCGGCGGGGGGCGGTGCCGCCCCCCCCCCCCCCCCTGTGGGGGCCCTTCTGCCGCGGCGCCGGCCGCCGCCCCCCGGGGGGGGGGGGCGGGCCGGGGGGGCCCCCCCGTCGGCGGGGGGGGGGGGGGGGGGGTTCTGGTGGGTGGCGGGGGGCGGGGGGGTCGGGGTCCCCGGGTGGGGGGGGGCCCGCGGGGGGCCCCGCCCCCCCCCCGCGGGGGGGTTGGGGCCGGCCCCCCCTGCCGGGGGGCGCGTGGCGGGGGGCCGTGGGGGGGGGGGTTTGCTTTTGGCTGTCCGGGGGGGGGGGGTGGGGGGGGGGGGGGTGGCGTCCCTCCAAATTGAAGTAATGAGAGAACAGGTCAGGGAGGGGAGGGATATGGGCATAACAAAATGGTCCTGGGGATTTTCTTTTTTCCAAAAATAATTTTGTTTTTTATTGCAAAGAAACAAACAAAAAAACCTGGAAACATCTTAATTATCTGCCAGTATGGGAATTTTTAATGTGACAGTACACCTTGATGGTGGCTAAGAATACAGGCTGTGGAGTCTGACCGACTCTGGCAAGACCCATCTCTGAGGCTTAGTTTTCTCATGAGCAAAGCATGGAGGTAATCATGATACCAGCCTCATAATGTTGCTGTGAAGATCCAATAATGACTGCAAAGTATTATTGATTATTATTGTAAAGTATTATTATGACTATGCACAGCTCAGAGTAGTCACTCAATAAATGTTAGCAATTACTATAATTCTCATGATTATTTTCATCTACGTATACTGTGCAAGAATGAAAAATGATAATGTGGAGTGGAAACCTGTATTTATCAACGGGTAAAGATTACTCCTACCACCATAATGACCAGTACTTCTAACCTGATAAACATGGCTCAAATACATTTCTAAGTGGACAGAAAAGAGAAAATATTGTACACATCTTTGTGTAGTATGATTCAAAACGTGAGAAGTCAGTAAGGAAATACTTTCTTATTATGGTTATAAGTAACAAAACTTATCTCTGAGAGGTGGTGCTTTTGGTGATTTTATTTTTTTTCCTCTTTGATGTCTACGTGTTTCATGTGAATGACCATGAAATAATTTTTAGAATCTATAACTAAAAATGAATCAAGTTGCTATTAGAAAAATAAATGTTTGGCATCCCCTGTGCTACTGCAGTCCGTGGCAAAGGATGACTCTGCAGTGAGCATATAAAGTAGAGGCCTCTGTGCTGACAATGCCAGCCCGTTTTGGTCTGGTGGAGCCCTCAGGGTGGGCACAGGTGATGGGAAGGTTGGCATGAAAGCTCACAAGACAGTCACCTAGTTGTCCACAGGTGTGTCAGAGACTGCTTCTGGGAAGAGGTGATAGCTAAGCCGAGCGCTAATTGTTTAGGATAAAAGGAAGGTGTGCAGACAAAGCCCAGAAGGGAAGCCAGCCCATGGGGCAAGAGCAGGGTGGATTAAACTCTGGAAGAGTAACAGACAGGCCCACTCTAGGGACATGAAATCTCAGTATGAACCTGCACAGAGTACCAGAGGGTGAGGCCAAGAGTGATGAGCAATGAAGCTAGAAGGTGTTATTGTCAACCAGGCGGCACTGAAGCCTTTGAAGGATGCTCAGCAGTGAACTGGCAGGATGCAAGGTATGTCTGTGAAAGCTCAATCTTCAGAGCTTCCCTGGAGTCTAGTATAATTTACTCTGTAAAGAAGCATGCCAGCCTTCACCGAGAAGGGGTTCCCAAGTCAGAAAGGAGAGCTGGGCAAACCCTGAAGTGGGAATGCTATTTGATCTGCTTGAAAGATGAGGGAAAATTAGCAAGGAGAATGTGCCAGATAGAGAGATGGGATGGGGAGCGCAGCAGGCTGAGGACAGCACAGAGGAGAGACATGGGGCTTGAGAAAGTGCAGCTTCTTAGAGGAAGAGTCACCAACATGCAGTGTGGCCTCATGAGTCACAGCTCATGCCCTCATGCCTGATGCCCTCATGAGCCCAGGTAAGAGGTTGAATTGCTTCTAAGTATGATGTGCTGGTACCTGAGCACCTCCCTTAGATCTGCCTGTGAGCTCTTCCGGTGTAGGGTTCTGCCAGGCGTCACTGTACATCCCAAAACATGCCCTTTGAAGGGAACCACTCTCTCCATTGACTACTCTCGCCATTGAACGCTGCCAGGATTCTGCTCTCGAGTCTGGCTCCCCCTGTGCATGACCAGCTGAAACTCCAGCAGGGTTAGAGGAGGCTGGTGGAGGACCGTACAACCTCACAGGCCACATCAACAGTAGTGTCTCTCATCTGTGTTTTGTGCTGCAGACATCAAATACACATAGCCATCAGGTCAGCATAGGCTGCGTCACTGTCAGGTGGAGCTGATTTGAATCTTACGTCCCCTGTCTCCTCGCTATATGAACATAAACAAGGCGTTTAACTTCCAAATCTCAATTCCCTCATCCACTGTAAGTTATTCTTACATACAAAATGCACTCAGTACAGTATCTGAATCACAGGAAGTATTCAAGAAAGTAGTTATTATTGTTTAAAATATTTGATGGTAACTCTATCATGATATATTTTGCCAACTAAACATATATTTCTTCTGTGTGTGATATGACTTTTTATCTGAAAAATGAGTCCTCTTAATTTAAAAGGCCAAGACTACATTCTAAAATCATCAGTTCTATAGTCGTGATTTCTGCCACTGCTTTTTTACCCCCATGGCCACAAATCCTGTGCCAGTGGTTTCCACTCTCCTGCTACTGAATGTTCCCCTGCATTGCTAACCACCTGCTTCCTGCTGCAGTGGACTGAGGTGGCCCCTGCTCCTCACAGAGGAAGATGCTCAGAACTAATAAGGGAAGGTCATGTTAAATGCCAGTGTTCTCCTGTGTCGGGAACGGCAAGAGGGTTTGCTCAGCCTGTGGCATGAGTCCTCAAACGTAGCAGCAAGTCCTTCATATGTGGGTCTCAGCAACCCCCCTACTCAGAACCTTGGCCCACGTTTCAATAGCCACATCTTCCCTCTACAAAAGCCAGAGCCCACATCCTCTCCATAGAAATAATTAGTTAAGGGCCATAAAAGTATTTCATGTTGAGGCAGATAAAGACCTTTACAAACCTTAAACCCTGAGAAGATTAGGGTATATTCTCCACTGTATATAATTCAAATATAAACAAGCATAAGGGGCTACATTCAAGTTCTGATCTTTTTCTAACTACTTCAGTGTGCTTTTCAAATGTCAAAACCTGTTAATAAGCAAATTTAGGTTTTTGAATTTATTTTATTGTCACTGTTGTTTTATTTGGCTTTATTTCTATCATCTTACTTTGTGTTTTCCTTCCTTGTATCATGACATTTTTCTTGTTTTTTTTTTTTCTACTCTTTTGATTTCCACTGGATTAATCGAGTTTACTTTATTCTCCTTTGACCACCTGCCAGTCTGGAATGTATTCATTCCATTTGTAGTCTTCTAGTGGTTACTGTTTGCAGTGACTTCTGACACCAAATCCCTAGAGTTAGGCCATACTTCATAGGTTCAGGGCACAGTCCTTTGCAAGACTGGCCTCCTTTTAGACACCAGTCACAAGTTTGTATACATGTATTGAAATATCACTCTGTCTCCTATAAATATGTACAATTATTATATGTCAACTAAATTATTATATGTCATCTATACTTCCAATCAACTTGCTGCAATTTGGAGGGTTCTTTTACTGACTCGCATTCTATAATCCACTAGAATGACCCACAAAACACAAGGAAGCACTATACTTCCAATTATAATTTTATTATAGAAAATAAAAGGGAATACAAATCCAGATCAACCAAAAGAAAAGAACTTCCCAAATGTGAAGCTTCTGTATTTTCAGGGAAACATCGTCCTCCCAGCACATTCGTGTGCGACAATAGGCAGAGCACTGCCCACCAGGGAAGCTCAGCCAAGCTCTGGTGTCCATGGTTTTCAGTGGAGCATTACTACATAGGCAGACTTGATTGAGTCACTGGCTGTGTGATTAAGCTTGAGCTCCAGCTTCCCTTTCTTCTCTGGAGGTTGGACTGAGATCACGTGGCTCAAAGCCCTAACGCTCTAACATGGCTGGTCTTTCTGGCATGGCCATCCCCCATCCTGAGTCATCTCATCAACCTTAGCTATCTTGGGGCACACCATGAGTCACCTGAGCATAAACTCAGGTATGGTCTGAGAGGTCCACCCTAAATAACAAAGACGCTTTCTCATTTGGGAAATTCTGAGAGTTTAGAGGCTCCCTTGCAGGAACCCAGGGAAGAATTCTGTATTATACACCATCTTTTTTTTTTTTCTGATTGAAAATGAGTTTAATTTCATCTGGCTTTGTTTACAAGTCTTCTTTTCCACTTATTCCATGTATATAGTATCACAAAAATATTTAGGTTAAAATTTTCTCTCTCTCTCTTCTTTTTATTTACTTATTTTTTTGGAGATGGAGTCTCACTTTGTCACCCAGGCTGCAGTGCAGTGGTGCGATCTCAGCTCACTGCAGCCTCCACCTCCTGAGTTCAAGTGGTTCTCCTGCCTCAGCTTTCTGAGTCTCTGGGATTACAGGTGCCTGCCAGCACACCTGGCTATTTTTTTTTTTTTTTTTTTTTTTTTGTATTTTTAATAGAGATAGGGTTTCACCATGTTGGCCGGGTTGGTCTCGAACTCCTGACCTCAAGTGATTTGCCCACCTTGGTCTACCAAACTGCTGGGATTACAGGCGTGAGCCACCGAATGCAGCCTAGGTTGGAATTTTTTCTTTAGTATAGTGTTTGTTTCCCTTTGTTCCCCTAAAATAGAACTGCATCATATTCATTACTCGGCAACCTACTTTAGACACTCAGGATTTTAAATTTTTAATGAACTTCTCAAGTATGGAGAAAAAAACAGCTTTTATTCTATGGTAGCATCTCTTTATTTGAACAGCTTTATTGAGGTACAATTGACATATAATAAACTGGATATATTTAACTGCACATTTTATACATTTTGACAAGTATATCTCTTTGAAATCATCAGCATAGTCAAAATAATCAGTATGCTCACCATTCCTAAAACTTCCATTTCTTCTTTTATTTTTAGTTGATTATAATAATTGTACATATTTATAGGAGACGGAGTGATATTTCAACACATGTATACAATATGTAATTATCAAATCACAATAATTAGCATATCCATCACCTCAAATATTTATTATTTCTTAGTATCCTGAACATTCAAAATGTTCTCTTGTAGCTTTTCAAAAATATACAATAAATTATTGTTAATCCTATTTCTCCTACAATGATATAGAACACTAGAACTTATTCCTCTATCTAGCTGGAATTTTGTATCATTAACCAACCTCTCTATCCTCTCCTCCCCTACCTCCTCCAGGCCTCTAATAACCATAATTCTACTCTCTGCTCCTGTGAGCTCAATTTTTCTTAGTTACCACCTATGAATGAGAATATGCAGCACTTGTCTTTCTTTGCCTCACTTATTTCACTTAGCTTAATATCCTCCAGGTTCATTCATGTTGTCATGAATAACAGTATGTCAATGTACCTCACTGCTGAACAGTATTCCATTGTATATATGCACTACATTTTCTTTATCTATTCATCTGTTGACAGGCATTTAGGTTGACTCCATAACTTGGCTATTCTGAGTAGTGCTGTGATAAACATGGGGATTCAGGTATCTCTTTGACCTACTGATTTTCCTTCCTTTTGAGAAATGCCCAGTAGTGGAATTGCTGTATTTTATGGTAGTTCTAATTTTAGTTTCGTGAGAAAGCCTCATACTGTTTTCCACAATGACTGTACTGATTTACATTTCCATCAATACTGTATAAGAGTTCCCTTTTCTCCACATCCTCACCAACATTTGTTATTTATTTATTTATCTGCCTTTTTGATAATAGCCTTTCTAACTAGAGTGAGATGATATCTCATTGTGGTTTTTATTTACATTTCTCTAATGATTAGAGATGTTAAGCATTTTTTTCACATACGTGGCCATTTGTATGCTTTCTTTTAAGAGATGTCTACCCAGATCCTATGTCCACTTTAAAATCAGATTATTTGTTTTTTTGTTTGTTTGTTTGTTTTTTGCTGTTGAGTTACTTGAGTTTCTTGTATATTCTGGATATTAGCCACTTGTCAAATTAATAGTTTGTAAATATTTTCTCCCATTCTACAGGTCGTCTCTTTGCTCTTCTGATTGTTTCCTTTGCTGCGCAGAAGGATTCGAGTTTGATATAGTCCCACTTGTCTATTTTTGGTTTGATTTCTTTGTACTGCATTTTAGATTATTTTGATAGCTCTATTTTCCATATTACTAATTTTTTCTTCAAAAGTGTCTAATCTAGAGTTTAAAATCAATTGCTAAATTTTTCTTTTCAACAACCAGAATTTTCTTTGCTAGAATGTCTGTTGTGTGTTTTTCTCTTTCTCAAAAAACTAACCTGTTCTTATTCCACTCCTCAGGGTAGAATATATTTGATTCTTTGTTTATATTGCTCTATTCTTTCATTATAGTTTCTTTTTTATATCTTTTATTTAAAATTATTTCCTATTCTCTTCAAATTTTTTATTATCAGCTTAGAATGTTAATTCTCCCATTTGCTTTATGTGTCATGTCTCCCTAATAACAGTGTTTTCTTTATGGTTTATAGTATTTTATTGGAGTCTGACTTTTGTGGAGATTGCAGTTCTTGTGAGAATTCCATTTGTCTTTGGTAACGTCTATATAAAAGGACTTATTTAGTTGGGCCTCAAGAATTTCATCAGTTTATTTATTAATTTCTCACATAAATTCCCCCACTAAGGGAAGAATAAATATAGACTCCTATCCTCAGCACAGATTTATAGTCTCTATTTCTTAAAAATTACAACTCTTGTTTTTCAAGTCTTGTGGGTGGAGTGTTTTTTACCCCTTTCATAAATGTGGCAGATCTTGAGGCTCAGTGCAGAGAAGCTAAATTCCAGCTGCTGACCTTTGGGTGGAAGCTTGGCTTCTGTCCTTGACCAGTCTCTTTTGTCTGAGACCTCAGGGCCTGGATGATGCTTTAGCACCAACTTGGACTGCCCAAGGATTTACTTTGCCTCTTTCTATGTCATATAGAAATTTATTTTTCACCTTTCAACCAGGAAACATGTTAACTCTTTAGAGTGGAATATATTTTACTCCTCGTTTCTATTTATGTAGGGGGAAGGACTTTTTGACATCTGCCAGTCAGCCATTTTGCCAGTAATCCTCAAAAGCTCTGCTTGTGTCCCTGCCTTGATGACAGCTAAAAATACATGTAGGTGGGGCTACTGGGTCTGGTTTTGCAAATTCTTACAGTGTTTTGGCACAGAAAAATCAGCACATCTCAATTAAACTTAAAGTGTACCTCTCTTGGAAGTATATCCACTAACAGCTAGTTTCTATCTAAATGGGATGTATTATAGTTTCCTAAAATCTCAAAATACATGTAAACGTACGTTTGACAAAGACAGAGTGAAAATGAGCAGAATATGTGTGTATGTGTACCACTGATTCTCATTATTAATGAATTTCATATTTTCAAATCCATCTACTCTTTAAAATGTATTTTTAACTCCCAAGTCAATACTCTGTGCATTCATGGTCATTTACATATGTGCACAGAGTGGCAAAAATTCAAATAGCCTGATGGGCATGATTTCATCTGAGAGTGAACAAGGCAATACTTTACCTTCTTATTTCAGTTCTTATATTTTAAACAAGTGTCCTTTGGCTATCAATTTCATGACACATTTTTTGCATTTTTGTGCTTTTTCCTCATGACATCACTGTTTAAAATGTCCCCCAAACATAGGACTAAAGTGCTGTTTGGTGATCCTAAACACAAGAAAGCTGTGAAATGTCTTCTGGAGAAAAATATAAGCCTTAAATTATCTTCATTCAGGAATGAGTCATAGTACTATAGGTCATGAGTTCAACGCTAATGAATCAACAGTATATGTTAGATGAGATGCCATTAAACAGAAACATACTCTAAAATAAAGTTATGAATTGATCTGTTGGTAAAAATACTGTGACCAGAGGTTCACAAGCCCTAACTCTGTATTTCTCCCAGGAAATACAGAATTAGCTCAATATTTGCTAATTCAGCATTTGCAGTGATGTTACAGAACATAACCACTGCAGATGATAGTATTTAACTGTGTACAATCACACAAAATGAGAGAAGGGAGAGAAAGAGAATGATTGAATGATTATATGTTTCTACACTTTTTTCTTCGAATTTTTATTGTTTTTAATTCCCTCAAGGAAAGGGAGAGGAAGGAAGGGAGGAAAGGAGAAAGGGAGGAAGGGAGGAGGGGAGAAGGGAAGGAGGAAGGAGGGAAGGAGGGAGGGAGGGAGGGAAGGAAGGAAGGAAGGAAAGAAGGAAGGAAGGAAAAGAAAGAAAGAGAAAGGAAAGAAGGAAGGAAGGAAAGAAGGAAGGAAGGAAAAGAAAGAAAGAGAAAGGAAAGAAGGAAGGAAGGAAGGAAGAAAAAGAAAGAAGACGAATGGGAGAGAAAGTTAAGTTAAATCACCAAATAATACACTTTGATGATTCTACTTAGAGGGGGAATTTCAGGCCTCACACCCCTTCCAGTTGAGAAGTTTTAGTTTACACCAATCTCAATTCCCTTTCTTCTATTGACATAGATGTCCTTTAGGGGTCACCAAGAGCAAGGTCTTTCAGTCCAACATGAAAAATCCTTTGAATTACCTCCTCTGTAACTCATTCCTAGAGTGTCGGGTGATTACAGTGTTCCTTAGATTATTATAAACTTTTTAAAACATTTTCTGAAAGATGCATTTGTGAGCTCTTTTAGTTTGTGAAACATTCCTTCTCTTGTTTCAGCTATTATTTTTCAGAGGGAAGTTTCACTAACATTACTTACTGTTTTTCAAACTAAGTAACAGCTTGTACTGGGACAATAATTAAGATTCTTGCTTAATAATCATTCATGGATAAGCATCCAGGGCTAGCTAGGAAAGAGAGATAAAGAAAATAAGGAAGAGTGAGAGACACAGAGACAGAAAAAGGGGAAAGAGAGACAGAGGGATTAGGGGAGGGAGGAAAACACCACCCCAGAACTCACATTTAGCCAGACCTCAGGACCTGCAAGGCTGTGAATAGTGTTCTATATTTAGCCTACCAGATATTTCAAGTAGTTCTGAAATTGGAAAGCAATGTTTTTCCACGAATTCCCTATAATAATTTTTCCTAAGGCAACTCTAATCAAAACATTCCCTTTTGATTCTGTTGTCCAAGTCTAGAGTGAGCCACTGATGTCCTCCCTTAGAAGGGTGGAAAAGACTGCCGAGCAGGGCAGTCCTAGTCTAGCCAAACCCAAACTTCCCTGACTTCAATCCATGTTGTGTGTGTGGGCACTAGGGACAAAGTCCCTCTGATGAAAGCAATGGTGAGCCAGGATTGCTTTCCCACAAGATGCAATGAGCTCCCAGGACTTCAATCTCATACAACCGATGAATTTCCCTGGGGCTTCCAGCCTCCCAGAGGGAACCCATAATGTCGCCATCACTGAAAGCCTTCACCCCATGTCACAACTGTAAGCACATCTATTGGCACCACCCGAAATTCCCTACCCCAGTCTATTCTAGGACCATAAACACATAAGCTGCTTCTCAGATATAAGTTTTTTTTTGTTTTGTTTTGTTTTCAGAAATTAAAAGCTTAGATTGAGAGTATCCTTAACAGCAGTCTTAGAATTGCAAGAATGCACATGGGTGCTTTTGGATTGGACCTCTCCTATGTTCTGGGAAAAGTTGCTTCTGTAACTACCTATCCTCACACCAGCCAGCCCTACCTGTCCCCCACACCCCATACACTTGGATACAAGGGGAAGGAGTGTATGTTCTTCATCTTACTTGTGGAAACTGAGGGAGGGTAGCAAAAAAAAAACATTGGTGAAGCCAGTTGAAGAGGTGATATCATGGTAAAAATAACAGGATAATAGCTTCTTCCAGGCAATGGCAAGAACATCTTGAATCAGAAAGGATGAAACCAAAATATGATCAGGGAGTCTCCTGGGTGTGTTGCAAATGACAGGCTGGAAGAGAGCAGACTCCAAGAACTAGAAACTTAGGAGCACATAGAAGGAATCAGGCATTTGTAAATATCTGATACAAAAGAGAAAATTGTAGGAAGTTGAAGACCAATGATTTCAGTAGTGTAGACAAAGCCAGTGGCTGCTGTCTTTAAATGTTGTGATGATTCTGATTTAAAATAAGATCACATCATGCTCCTACCTAAATTCTGTAAGGTTTTCACTTGGAAGAGAATCTAAGCATCTTATCAATCTCATCTCATGCTTGAGACTCCAGCCACATTGGCTCCATTCTGTTCTCAGAACATGCCCAGCTCTTTGCCTTTTCAGAGCCTTTCTGCTATGGTTCTATCCCTTCCACGATGCCTTCCCCCCAGCTCTCTGCATGGCTGAGTCCTTCTCATGCTTTAGCTTGGCATCCTGTGCCACCCTATGACACTATGATATGGGCCTTTGTTACTGCAATCACCATCACCTCTTACTTACTTAACCTCTGACATTTCTGTTTACTTCCTCACTGTCACTTCTTGCAACTGAATATTGTTTTATTTATGTAATTCTTAAGTCTGAATGATTTATTACTGTATCTCCACTGCCTGATAAATAGTAGAAAATCAACAAATTTTTTTGAATGAATAAATGATGAATGGGGAATGAAAACGATTAATTAATTTATACCTCTAGGCTGGTGTTAAAAAGTAGGAGTATGCTGAATTTCTGAATTAAAACCAAAGACTATAAGATATTATTTAAGCACCAAGAAATTTGAAATATTTCAGAAAAAACATTAAGTGATACCGTAGAAAACAAGACCATTGTGGTATGTTTCACTTTGACTTCTATTTATTCTTACTTTAAAAGATTTCTTCAGAAAGCCACAAAATTACCATTTACTTAGATGCATCACCACCTAGAGTTGAACTTCTTTTCCTATGAACATTGCATGTGAATATTGACTTAAGTGATTTTTTCAGCAGCAAATGTCTAATGACCTCGTAGGAAGGCATCTCTGAGCAACGAAGTCATTATGAATATGAATCATACATCATAACCACTCTCCAGGGGCACATCATGGTGTGTGCATCAGGGCTTCATGTGGCTCCATGATGCTGGGTGCTGGTCTCCTCCTAACCTGAGTGAAGCTGGTGTCTCAGTACCAGCAGAAGAGTGAAAACAGGAGCCTGTGTAGTAGAGTGAAATATTCCCTTGCCGGTTAAAGCTCACAAAACCTTGCACATTTGTTTCTTTTGACCATTACCTTTTAAAGAATAGTCTTCAGAAAAAGTGTGGTTTGTTCGTTTGTTTGTTTGTTTTTGTTTTTGTTTTTTGCGACAGAGTCTTGCTCATCGCCCAGGTTGGAGTGCAGTGGCGCAATCTCAGCTCACTGCAACCTCCACCTTCCAAGTTCAAGCAATTCTCTTTCCTTAGCCTCCTGAGTAGCTGAGATTATAAACACGTGCCACCATGTCCGGCTAAGTTTTGCATTTTTAGTAGAGACGAGGTTGCATCATGTTGCCCAGGCTGGTCTCAAACTCCTGGCCACAAGTGATCTGCCCACCTTGGCCTTCCAAAGTGCTGGAATTACAGGCATAAGCCACCACGCCTGGTCTAGAAAAGTATGTTTCTTTAAAATTAATTTTGACTTCTAATTATTTGTATTTTAAGTCAAAAAGCTAAGACATTTTGGCCTCTATGACAGGTTTCTGAAAGTATTTCCTTGACTTTAATTAATTAATTTCAAAATAAAGGCATTTCTAGCCAGTTCACACAGGTTATAAAACAGACATTGATATTAAAAATATAATACACTTATTGTAATACAATATATACAATCACCTTTTTAAAAAAGACAGATATTGATATCTATGGAGAGAAAAAGGTGCCAGCTGGCATGGGCCATCCCGATGCTGCTGACCCTATGCCATTGTCTTTTCTGAAGCCTAAATGCTGACATTTGTATAAATAATCACAAATGTGTATCTTCCAGGTGAGGAAAATCCATTTGAAACAAAGTATATTCATCAGGGCAAATGAATATGAGTGTGTATGAGGAAATCATTTCTGTAGGCCAATAGTACTAACATAAGTCAATGAACAGAGAATTTGCCAATGTCACTAATTTTATTCCAGATCCCTGCAGTAGTTATGGTAAAGTGGGGTGGGTTAAGTGTACTAACAGAATATTTAAATTACTTATTTCATCCAACAGCACCCAGATATCTTATAAACCCAATTAAATATATATGAAGCCAGTTATATGGAAACTGAGGGAGGGTAGCAAAGAAATATTTGTGAAGCCAGTTGAAGAGTGGATAGCATGAAAAAATGATGTTTACATATATCTTATATATATATACATTTATAAATATGTATACATATATTCTTAAACCTATCTTTTGGAATTTTTTATAATATAGGAACTTCCCCTTAAAAGATACAAACTATTTTTTTTAACTATTTTTTTTAACTCGTTAAAATATTGCTAGTGAAAGCAAACCATTTGGAATTTAAATTTCCACCAAACACAACAAAAGAAAGTTGATGGATTTGATCTAATTTATTTCGATTTAAGGAGCAAAGAAAAAAGGATGGTTTTTGCAGCTTCCCCAGGAGCTTGTTTCCACGAAACATCTGTAAGACGCTTTCCCACCACATGTTAGTCTCCATTACTATCAGGCACTTGGCCAAGATGTATTTAGTTTGGCAGCCTGCCAAGTTAAGTGCATCAGGTCATGGTGGTACCAAACTTGACAGAAAGCACAGCAAAGGAAAGGGCATTTTCAAATTACTGTTTTCATATCAAAAATAGACGACCAAAAGTCTCTCTTGTGAAAAGAAAAACTTTACTATCATTCTTTGCATTCCCCTGTGATGGCAAATCCAGGCATCCTGCCTTCACTTCCACCTCCCAAACACAGAGGAAGGAAATCTTTCTTGTGGTCACAAAAAAGGATCCCCGACCTGGAGGATAAGAGTTACTGCAAAATCACAGTGGCTTGTCCGGTAGAGCTCCATGGCATCTCTATTCACTGTGTCCCCTCTCCACCCAGAGCCTCTGCTTGGTTTTGACTTGAGGAATACCCCTGAGACTCCTTCTCTGCACTTGGATTAAACCGACAGCATTATCTCTTCTGCATAATGCTACCTTCCAGGCAACAGAAAGTTGAAACGTGTTGCCTTCTTTCAAAAGTTTTGAGGCCAACGAGGCTTTCCCTGCCTCTTCTCAAGCTCCCTTTTAGATAAGCCTTTGTCAGCAGGTGGTTCACTACGATTCCTTCTGAGAGTCCCAGTAATGGGGGAAGAGAGTCCCTGAGGTGTACAACATCCATGAGAAGTGGCCAAAGCAAATAGCCACCTGCTTGATCACGGGTTCCTGAGATGCGTAACAATTATGGTAACCTCAGCACATAAACATTGCCCAGCACCTAAGATGTGTTGCATAAGTAATTTATGAATCGAAACTGTTTAATTGGTTAAAATGAATTATTAAGTTGCTATAGCCCTGACATGGATATCTGCTGCAGTCAGTTGCAGTATTGTTCATAATAGTTCACTTCCACTTTCCCTATAAGAGGATTATATATCACCATCACTGTTTCTGGGCCTGTAGAGTAACATGCTTGTGTGAGCAGATGTAACACATCCCATCCCAGGTTTCCATCAGCTCTTTTGCCCTTTTCCCTCTAACATAAAAAGGATATATCCCAAATAGGGGCTGAGTCTTTAGCATTGCTCGTAGAAAGAAAAAACATGTGGAGGAAAGCCACAGCAGCCCACTGAAAGCAGCTGACAGGTAATGTAAACAACAAATCAGTACTGCTGTTCCTTGGTATCGGTGAGGGACTGGTTCAAAGACCCCCAGTGGATACCAAAATCTATGGATGTTCAAGTCCATATACACATGAAATAATTTAAAGTATACAGGCATACATAGGTTATAAACACATGCTATACCAAGAAATGTATCTATATCAAGAAATGCCCCCATTGGGTTACACTGGTCCCAAATGTGCTCATATCTACCATATGGTGTAGTATTTGTATACAACCTGTGTACTGCTGTATACTTTAAATCATTTCTAGATTACTTATAATACCTAATGCAACATAAATACTATGTAAATAGTTGTTATACTGTATTATTTAGGGAATAATGACAAGAAAAATGTCTGTACATGTTCAGTACAGACAAAACCATCTATTTTTGTTCCCTGAATATTTTCAATCTGTGGCTGGTTGAATACATGGATGCAGGCTTAATGGAAACTAAGGTCTGACTGTATTTGTTTTATCAGCCACTGAGACTCTGGGGTTGTTTGTTACTGCAGCAAAGCTAACCTGTACATCTGCTACATCTATACTATCATTTAGGAGAGCATCCAAGAACATGAAAAATATTTATGCCAAATAAATATGACACTCTCAGTACCACAAAATTAGAAAATTCAAAGGTAGCTGTTAAGACTCCAGGTTCTAGAGTCAGATCTGGGTTGAAAGCTAACTGCTGCTTACAATTTCTGTGAACTACAGTAAATGATGTCTGATTTCTCATCTGTACAATGTGGATATGAACAGTAGAGATGTCGTAGAATTATTGAGAATTAGATGACATATATAAAAAGAGCTTAGATTGACAAGCTTGCACAATAAACAGTGCTGTCATTGATGCACTCTCTGGGAAATAGGTTCCAAAGGTCAGTATTAATGAGCAGGGTATTTATTGGGGGAAGCCACTCAAGAGCAGCAGCTGTCAGGCAGTGAGAACAGAAGAGCTGAGCAGAGGAAGATGAACTGCAGTGGAATTGCAACAAGGCCTCAGATGGTTCCACAGAGGACTCTGGAGCTGGGATGGCTCTTCATAAATGTCCCAAATTGAAGTAAGGGGGCTGGACTTTGTACCTTCATATCCAATCAGTTGAAAGTAGCTGTCTCAAGGGAGGGAATTAATAGCCTTGGATGAGCCTGTTCTCTCAACCAAGGGCCTTCTCTGGAGAAGGACTCAGCCATGAGCCACCAGCAGGTGACATCCAGCAGCTGGAGGAAGAAGTGCCTCCATTCTGGAGAAAGTACATGTCTGGGGATGAGCCCCAGCATCCAACATGGCCCACCCCTGTGCAACCCGGATGCATTTTCTTCAGATGCCAAGTTTACCTCAACTGAATAAAGCCCCTCCAGAATCCTTGATGACCTCTTTCCTTGGGAAAATTGCACAAGAAAGATGAATGGGAAAGATTAGTGGGATGAATGAACTACTACCTGGCTGCAAGCCCATTATCTTCCTCCTCTGTGTCTGTTCTAGATTCCCTTTGCTCATGGCTAGCACCTTTTCTCAGTCTAGGTGGCTTATCTGGATATTTACCAGACTCCCAGGCCATGATTGCTATACATGTTCACTGAAAAAAATGGGCAGGAGGATATCAAGAAATGTCCCCAATGGGTCGTGTTGGTGCCAGATGTGTTCATGTCTACCTCCATTAGGTAACAGTAGCTCTTTCCTCACCTAATAATTGGGCTGACATCCCCCAGCCAGGATGCCAATTCCCTCCTTTGCTTGCTGGTCTTTTGACGCAGGAGTCCACAGTGATTGAACAACAGCTAAAGCTTAACGCTCCATGTCCCCTGGTGAATATGTTTCTGCTTGAGAACCACAACTTAGAAACCCATAGATCCTTGTGTTGCACTGATAAGAAGCACAGATTTCCTTTAGGAATTTCCCTTAGGCTGTTTTAAAATGAGTTTGCGAATTCTTTGATATGCCTCCTTTCAAAAACTGGTCCCAATTTTTCTTCCCTTTGCATGTGGACCAGACTTGGGACTCACTTCTAACAAATAGGCTATTGTGGAAGTGCAGCCAAGGATAGGTCACTAACAGGGTAGCTTGTGCTTGGCGTGCTCTCACTGCCTCCTTGAATTGTCTTCTCTGTTGGAAGCCAACTTCCATGTCATGAGGATGCTCAAGCAGCCACTTGCTTTTGAGCATCAAACTTTACCAATGTCTTTTATTATTTCAAGGTCCTGTCATTCCTGTTGCTAGCAGTTCTGAAATAGCACCTCCTACTGGCACTTCTTAATGATGCTGTGCCAATCTCACCAGCATATTCCTCATTGTTTTGAGAAATGAAGGTTTCCAGGTCCTCCTGAAGAATAGTAGATGGCTGGGTTTTCTGGTCCCATTCTAGCACATTCATGTCTCTGAGATTTTTCAGGCTTTTGTACATGTGTATAATAAAAGAATTGTGGCATTTCTACTTCATTTGGTGTGGACCATTGCTTTCTCCAAGCCTCAGAAGCCATCGCAGTAATGTATTAGGACTGCCTCCTAGGGTCCTGCCAGGGCAGATCTCCTAGGTCACAGGAGAAGGCTTCCATATTAAGAAACTCTCATCTTGCCC
Organism: Ateles fusciceps; assembly: GCA_036589455.1. Lineage (NCBI taxonomy): Eukaryota > Metazoa > Chordata > Mammalia > Primates > Atelidae > Ateles > Ateles fusciceps. The sequence goes on along the minus strand of JAZHEH010003329.1, from coordinate 8,063,382 downwards.
AGATTTATGCTATACTCCTTTAAGCCAACACCCTCAGACCCAGCTCACACATGCTCTCCAGCCTCCTGCCGGGACCTGTGGACCAGACCTGCAGCCCTCTAGGGCTCTAACCCTTTCCTCCTTTAGCAGATCCAGCACTTCCCCACATTGTGATGTGAGCCCAGTGATTGGTCTGGTGGCAGGAAGGGAGGTAGGGGCAGGGGACAGACTCTAAAAAAAAGGAAGCATGGTATTTTAGGCAAAGTCCTCTACATTACCTCAAGTAAGAGGGGAAGGTCCAGACTTTTACGGGAGGAATGGCCATTTCTGCAGGCCCAGAGTGTTAGGGGACTCTGAAGGAACTCAATACTTTGAATGCATCAACTTGAACGTGCCATTCTGAATTTTAGGGTCCCATTCCTTCCTTACAAGGGCTCTATCCTGAATGTAGCTGACTTGCTAAGGTTAAGAAGTCAGTCTCCTCCTGGAGGTCTGCCACTCTTTTAACTAAGCCCTGAAACTGATTCTGGGCTTTTTCTGCCCTTTATCTGCAGAAGATGAGAGTCTTTAATATGCTGCCAGTGAGGTGAGGCCCTATGATTTTCACATTCCACTTTAAATTGGTGATTAATCACTGCCAGGCTTTCATTGTCTTTTCCCAAGATAATATCCACTGGCCCCCCGTAGTCCTTATAGTTACTAGTTTACTTGAACTTCTGAGGTTCCTGCCAGTGTATTTCTTTCCCATCCCAATTCACTACAGTGACAGTTTAAACAATTGCCTCTCCCCACTGCACCCCAGAGGCATTCAGTACTCCATTCACCCCTAGTGATAGGGTCTCTGTTGCTTGATCCAGCTCCCAAACGCCATTTTGAAATACCCTCTAGGCCCCTGCCGACAACTTTACTAGCAAAAGCAACAACAGATATGTCTGCCCAGAACTTGTGAACATGGCCTTACTTGCAAAAAGGGTCTTGCCAAGGTCATTAATTTAAGAGTCTTGAGATGAGATCATCCTGGTTTACCTGGCCCAAAATTCATCAACAAGTGTCCTTTTAAGAAACACACAGAGAAGAAGATGATGTGAAGACAGGAGCAGAGATTGGAGTGATGTGTCTACAAGCCAAGCAAGGAAGGCCAGTAATTGCTGACAAACATCAGAAGTTAGAAAAGAGGTCAGCAAGGAATTCTGCCTCAGAGTCTCTGAAAGAAATGGACCCTGACAACACCTTGACTCCAGACTTCTGGCCTTCTGCATTTATGAGCAAATATGTTTCTGATGTCTTATGCCACCCAGTTTGTAGTAATTTGTTATTGCTGCCCCTGGAAATTTCCACACCCAGAAAAATCGTCTGTGAGACAGAGATTTGTAGGCAGATGGAAACAGGACTAGGCTGAGGGATAAGGTGAACTCCAGTGCCTTTGCAAAGTTGGCCTCAATTCATTCCACAGGAAATCTGAAGCTGATAAACCTCTTCAAAGATGTCTGAAGTGTGGAAAGAAGGCTGAAATGTTTTATCTCTGTACAAATCTTTCATTCTCTATAGTGCATGCAGCAACTCTCAAAGAGGTGACACATCATAGGACAAAGTCACTTCTTTCACCTGATGGCAATTCCAGAGTAGAGACTAAATTGTGAGCACTCAGCAGGCGACGTCTCCACCAGCTGGGGACTGAAGGTGTCGATCCAAACCGGGGAATGTGGGTGGCACTTCACCACAGCCACAACTGGAGGCTGTGATGAGCGTCATCAGAGGAAGAACCATCTCAGAGATGGAGACTGTGGTAAATGGATGAACCAGAGCAGATCTTGGGGAGTTGCTTTTACAAAACCAGGTGTTTTCACAGGTGAATCCTCTTCTTCCTCTGCCGACAGGTAGAAGGCCACAGACAGCACAAAGTAGACAATTTCTTCCCCTCATTAATAAAAAGGTTGTTTCTAAAACTGACACCATGGGTAATTAAATGGCCGATCAGCACTTGAAAAAGTGCTAAACTTCCTTAGTCATTAGGGAAATGCAAAAACACAGGCCATGAATGTATGTCTCTGGAATGCTAGAGAATCCAGGTAAAATACTGAGGGAAGCTCTGAAGGAGAAAAAAAAAGCGGGGCGGTGGGGGTTGCTTAAAAAGCCACAAGTGACCTTGAAGGAAAGGTGAAGTTGTAAGGAAAGATTGTAGCAGAGGTGAGGGCTTGCTTTCATCCCTCACGGAAGGAAATTGTGGCAGCATATGGACTGTTTCCTTGGGATAAACCTTAGGTCATTCTCGGCACCAGTCGGTGGAGTGATGGAGCCTCTTCATCCTCTGCCGACAGGCAGAGAGCCACAGACAGCACACAGTAGACAATTTCTTCCCTTTTGATAAAATGGTTCTGTTTCTAAAACTGACACCATGGGTGATCAAATGGCTGATAAGCACTTGAAAAAGTGCTAAACTTCCTTAGTCATTAGGGAAATGCAAAGTTAAACCACAATGAGATACCATCACACACACCCAAGGATGGGTAAAATTAAAAAGAAAGGTAATAGCAAGTGTTGGAGCAGATAGGGAGATACTGGAATCCTCATACATTACTTGTGAAAATATAAAATGGTGCTGCCACTTAGAAAAAACTATTTGGCAGTCTTCTAAAGTTGACCAAACACCTAGCACAAATAGCAGTTTCTTTCTGAGATATTTACTCAAGAGATATAAAAATGTATGCCCATACAAAGACTGGTGCATAAGTTTTTGTAATGGCTTTATTCATAAGAATAAATTTTCTCAACTAGAAATAGCTCAAATGTCCATTGACAGGCGAATGGATAAACAGATGGTCACACAATCATACAGTGGAATACTATTCAGTCATAAAAGATATAAACTACTGATATATGCAACTACATAGATGAATCTCAGAATCAGTATGCCGAGTTAAACTAGACATAAAAGAATAGATATTGTGTGGCTGTATGTATACAAAATTCTAGAAGAGACAAATTGAGTCTACAGTGATAAAAAGATTAATGGTTGACTGGGTCTGGGAATGGAGGGAGATTTCCTGGGAAGTGACCCAAAGAAAATTTTGGGGGTGAAGAATATATTCTGTATTTTAATTGTGTCAGCAGTTATACAGGTGTATGCATTGGTTGAAATTCTTCAAACCAGGAGCTTAAAATGGGTAAAATAAAGTTGATTTTTTAAAAAGCTGACCATATGGAAACCTCTCTGCCATTTGTTCTGGAAAAACCTGGAGCTGGTGGGTAAGGGATGAGATGACTATTCTTTTTTTAGCTCACACAGTGATCCCACATTTACACATCAAAGTCTTTTTCCTTGTTACCACAAAGCAAAAATGACAGGGTTGCCTGCTGGGATGATAATGACTTCCCAGACTAAAGAGCCACAGAAGGTCGCAGGAACTCTCAATCCCATTATCATCCTGTATTTCCCTAGGAGACCTCATGGCCAGTTTGACCGAGTTACTTTTTCCCCACTGCATCTTTCCTTTTGGATTCATTTGCTAAGACATCGAAAGGTCAAAAGACTTACTCAGAGTTGGTGACAATGAGTCAGTGGCTGTGTTTCCTCTGCTTTCCAACCTGCAGTCTGAGCACGACCCACAGTGAGACCCACTGACTGGGACGTTGTTTGGAATTCCCACAACCTCCCCCCACCTCTCCTCCATTTTCTTCCTCCTTTCTTCTATATTCCTGTTCTGTCTCAAAATACCCAAGAATATCCTAAAATAAATGTATTAAGGAAGAGTTAGCAACTATGCTTTTATGCAAATACAACACCATGAAAATTAAATGTCTGTTGACCTCAAGAGAGTTTCCAAAATACCATGTCTTACAAATGTTTGAAATAATATTCACCTTCAAAAAGAGGTATACTTTCATATTAACTCACTCTAATAAAGCTGACATGGTGAAAAACATCAACATAATCAATGTGATGTCTTTGTTAAAGTAAACCTCTAAAGTGTACCTGCTATACAACTAATTGTGTAATTCTAGAGTTATCAGATAGAAATGGTAATCAAAGTGTTGGGAAAAAAATGACCGAAGTCCACATGTAAGCAATCAATTCAGTTGCCACTAAAAGACACAATTAGCCCTGTTTGAGTAATCATACTTTAGAACATGTTCAGCTACTAGAGGCAGAAAAACAACACATTCTCCAGCGCAATTGTTCATAATGAGAGTGCATGCAGAAAAAAATATTTTTAAAAATACAGATTTCTAGGTCTCGTTATGGAATTCAAATGCAATGATTTCGGGGTGAAGTCCAAGACTATGCATTTTTTTCAGAGTTAGCAAGGTGATTCTGATGTTCAGACATGCTTTGTCCAGCCTTGCCCCACTTTGTGACTTTATTCTTAAGGGCGATGCTCAAAGAACTCTTGTCATATACCACAGTCCACAAGAGTGGTACCCAAATGTTTTAGATCTTTCATTTCTATCACTGAGAGTACATCTCCAATACAAGTATATTTATTTAACTGCAAATTTATGCATAAATGCATCATATTTCAAAATAATTTATATTTAAATCCACAAAAATTTACTTCCAAGAGCAAGCAAATATCTCAACTGATCTTCATATGTGGGCATCTCTAATAAAGAGGATAGATACATCATGCTTAGAGTCAATATCAGAGCTCTGTATTTTTCTATGATATGACATACTGTTGTCTTGTACCATGTGTCTCCATCACTTTGACAAGACATTAATTCCAATGGAGTTAAAATATTTCTATAAGTGAAAAATTAACCAAGGTGATTTGGAAATGTGTAACTTTCTTCCTCAAGAGATTTCTGTATTGTAATCCAACGAAGTAAAGGAAAGAGAGTGAAAATATTTATTATATTGTATGACTTTAGCGGTATGTCCCTAACCAAGCAAGACGAGAATGAAGCAGGAACACAGATCGTGAATGCACATCTGTGGAATGCCAGAGAAGTCCAGATTCTCAGCCCATCAGATATGGAGTCTTATAGCATCTTTAAGTATGAGACCAGGTGGAAAAAGAGATTTCATCTAAATATACAAAGGCTTCTCTGTCTGTGCCTTTCTGACAGGGCTTAAGTGCCTCAGCGTGAAGCAGCCAGAGCAAGAATTAACAAAACTGAACTGACAATCCCTGACAATCTCTTTCCCCATTGTAAAGCATCATCCATGGGAATAAGAGAGAGCAAGATTCAGGAGCCCTGCCCCCTCCTCTCTAGGCAGAACCCAATGCGCCTGGGAGGCCAGAGTCAGACTAACAGAGCTACTCCAATGCAGGGGGATGCCGCAGCCTTTCTTTGAGAGCCTCTCAAGAGTCAATGCAGGGCTCCCTAGCTTCATTCTCACTTTCCTTTTGCTCTTTTTTTCCTTTCTGTTACCAAAATACACTGGCATCTTAAAAATAAACAGTGCTGCCTTGCCACAGAGCTCTGTCCTCCTTTAAATAGTCTGACAAGTACAAATGAGTCAAGATTCCCTATTGCTCCCATCCCAGGACAGATCACGGGGCCTTCTCCTTCCTCCTCTTTCTTTCTGGCTGCCTGTACCTTTCTCTCTGCTCCCGCTTTTCTCTCAATCTAGTTTCCAAGTTTCTGGCTGGTTATCAGCCATTCTCTCCCTCTGGGTGCCGCCCTGGGTCTCTCTCAGGAACTCTCTTGGCCTCATTTTTTCTGTATAATGCTGTTTCTCATTTTTTTTCTGTCATCATTCTTTCTGAATGTCTGTATCCCCCAAATAAATACAAAACAAGCAGGTAAAGTGAGCCACAGGAAAAATAAACCATTTAATTAGGGCATTTGTGCTGTGCAAAGTTGGGGAAAAAAATCTGGTCCAGTCTGGCTATGTCGGCATCTTCTGTCACCAGGAACCTTTGGAGAGGCCCTCAAAGGCTTCTATTCTTTATGCTATATTTGCATCTTTAATGTGCAATGAAGACAAGCCCTTGGCGTACATGCAAAAGCAATCTGTACTGTGGGGAAGATACAGTCTTTAACCTCAGGTTGAACTAAAAAGCACTGGAAATTTTAAGAGTTTGTTTTGACCTTTCAGGGTCACTCAGGATGGGGATCTGCCTGGCAGTTGTTAATGGTGGTTTGATTGGGCTCCAATACTGTTTTTAAGTCTCCACTTAGAGTCTAGCCAAGTTAAACACATTTTCTTTTCATCTCTACTCTCGCATCCAGTCTGCAGCCTCAGGTCTTCAGTCATTCCTTGGTTCCTCTCTGGATTTTGTCCAATTTGTTGACAAATCCTCCAATCTTTATTTAAAATTACTTCTTAATTTCGTCCTGATAGTATCTCCCAGAATTTCCTCAAGATCAGCATTTTGTTCTGTTTCTGCCCACACATCAAGTTAAATGTGGGAGCAGGCATATACAGAAAAGACCACAAAGCTGTTTCGGGGGATAGGACTACAGGCAAGGCTAGTGGTCAGGCTGTCCAGACAAGTGGACTCTGGGGCTGGCAGTAGTGTTTTCTTTTCTTTTTTGAAAATGGCATCTTTTCTTGATTGTAAAATTTATACTGATCATTGGTGAAAACTTCCAAAATACAGACAAGTAAACAGAAGAACATAAAAATTATGGGCAATTCACAAACTGCAGATAATTACTATTGATACTTTTTATGTTTTCTTTCATTCTTTTACATATAAATTTTTTTTTTTTTAAACAAAGTTTTATTCTTGTTGCCCAGGCTGGAGTGCAATGGCGTGATCTCATCTCACAGCAACCTCCACCTCCCAGGTTCAAGCGATTCTCCTGCCTCAGCCTCCTGAGTAGCTGGGATTACAAGCATGTGCCACCACACTCAGCTAATTTTTTGTATTTTTAGTAGAAACAGGGTTTCACCATGTTGACCAGGCTGGTTTCGATCTCTTGACCCCAGGTGATCCACCCTCCTTGGTTTCCCAAAGTGCTGGGATTACAGGCGTGAGTCACTGCACCCAATATGTAAATATTTTTAAACAAATTTAATTGTACATTAAGAGTGTTTTACCATGTAGTTATTTCCCACATTTATATTTCATTCTTCCAACTTTAACTTCATGCATTAGAACCACAATCCTTTCATTACTGTAATTTTTTTAAAGTACTTTGAATTGGTAGGGTGAGCCAATCAACACTCATTTCTCTCTTTTTTTTTTTTTTTTGACATTTTCTTGACTATTATTTTTCTAATTCTTTTTCTTTCTAGGTGAATGTTTGGTTCACTTTTTTTGGCATTTTGAATACAATTTCATTAAATACAAAAATTAACACATAAAAATTTAAAAGAGAGCTGACATTTACAGTGTTCTTTCTTTTATTCCTGGAACATAGACATCACTTATTCATCTTTTTTTTTTTTTTTTTGGTTTGTCTACAAAGTTTTATAGTGTTATTACATCTTCAGTTTGTAAATAAACATTTCTAGCTTTCTTTAAGCCTTGGCTGCATATATTGTATATATATGTATGTGTGTCTGATTTTATATTTTTCTTGTATCCCTTATCTCTGGACAAAAATGCTAATTTTTTTATTGTGGTAAAATATACATAACATAAAATTTACCATTTTAATCATTTTTAAGTGTACAATTCCGTAGCTTTAAATACTTTCACATTGTTGTGCAACCGTCACCAATATCCTTCCAACTTCAGAACAGTTCTTGTCTTCCCAAACTAAAATTTTGTGTCTATTAAACACTACCTCCCCCATTTCCATCTTCCCCCAGCCCCTCTCAATCACCAATCTACTCTCTGTGTCTGTGAATTTGACTACTGCAGGTACCTTATACAAGTGGGATTATACAATATTTGTTCAGAGAAATACTGATATTGCACTCAGCATGATGCTTTTAAAGTTCATTCCTGTCATAGCATGTGCCAGCATTTTCTTCATTTTTAAGGATGAACAATATTCCGTTTTGTGTATGTGCCACATTTTGTTTTTCCAGTCATCTGTTCATGGGCACTTGGGTTGCTTCCACATCTTGGCTATTGTGAAGAATGCTGCTATGAACATGGATGTACGAGATCTGTTCAATCTCCTGCTCTCCATTTTTTTTGGTTTTATACCCAGAAGTGAAAGTGCTGAATCACACAGTAATCCTGTGTTTAATTTTTTGAGGAAACACCATACCACTTTCCACAGTGGCTGCACCATTTTATATTCCCATCAGCAATGTACAAGAGTTCCAGTTTCTCCACATCCTCATCAATGCTTCTGATTTTCTGCTTTTTTGTTTGTTTTTTAGTAATAGCCATCCTAATGAGTGTGTAGTAGTATCTTGTGATTTTGCTTTGCATTACCCTAATAATTAATGATGTTGAGCATCTTTTTATGTGCTTATTGGCTATTTGTATATCTTCTTTGGGGATATATCTATTCAAGTACTGTGCCTATTTTATTTTATTTTTACTTGAGTGTACTTCGTTTCATAGGGCTGTTTTAGGTTCAGCAAAACAGCAGAAAGCATAGAGGTCCCATTATACCCTTGCCCCCACATATACACACACAGCCTTCCTCACTATCAACATCCCACACCAGAGTAGTACATTGTTACAATCCATAAACCTACATCACACACCATTATGACCCACCGTAACCATCCATAGTTTACATTAGGGTTCACTCTCAGTGTTGTTATACATTCTATAGGTTTTGACAGATGTGTAATGCCATGTATGTACCATTATAGTATCACATAGAATAGTTTCATTGTCCTAAAAATCCTTTGCGCTCTGCCTGTTGATCCCTTCTTTCCTCCCATTCTTTGGAAACCACTGATCTTTTTATTGTCTCCATAGTTTTGCCTTTTCCAGAACATTATGTACTTGGAATCATACAGTATATATACTTTTTAGATTGAATTGAACAATATTTCATTGTATGGATGTATCACAGTTTATCCATTCATCTACTGAAGGATATGTTGGCTGCTGCCACATTTGACAATTATGAATAAATCTATCAACATACATATGCAGGTTTTTATGTGGACATAATTTTTCTGCTCCTTTGAGTAAATACCCAAGAGTCTGATTGCTGGATTATATGGTAAGAGTATGTTTAGATTTGTAAGAAACTGACATACTTTCTTCTGAAGTGACTGTACAATTTTGTATTCCCATCAACAGTGAGTGAGGGGTCCTGTTGCTCCACATCCTCATCGCAGTTGCTGCTGTCAGGGCTCTGAAGTTTGACCATTCCAATAGGGATAGGATGGTATCTCACCGTGGTTTTACTTTGCACTTTCCTGATAACATATGATGTACAGTATCTTTTCATATGTTTACTTGCCATTTATATATCTTCTTTGGTGAAGTATCTCTTCAGGTCTTTTACCCATGTTTTAGTCAAGGTGTTTGTTTTCTTATTGCTGAGTTTTATCAGTTCTTACTATATTTTGGATAATAATCCTATATCAGGTATGTATTTTGCAAATATTTCCTCTTAGTCCATGGCTTATCTTCTCATTCTCTGGACAGTGTCTTTCACAGCACACTTCATAGAGCAGAAATGTTTAATTTTAGTGAAGTCCACCTTGTCAATTATTTCTTTCATGAATCATGCTTTTAGTGTAGTTCAGTAGTTCACCCTTCCCTGTGGAGGATGTATTCCAAGACCCCGGGTGGATGCTGAAACCATAGATAGTACTGAACCTCATATATTACTACATATTTTTCCTATTCAATACATATCTATGATAAAGTTTAATTTATAAATTAGGTATAGTAAGGGTTAACAATACTAATTAATAATAAAAGAGAACAATTATAACTATATACTGTAATAAAAGTTATATTAATGTTGTCTGTCTCTTTCAAAGGGTGTTATTTAACTCCACTTCTTTTTCTTGTGATTATGTGGGATGATAACGGTGCCTATGTGATGAAATGAAGTGAGGTGAATGAGGTAGGCATTGTGACAGAGCATTAGGGTACCACTGACCCTCTGACAGTACATCAGAAGGAGGATCATATACTTCAGGTGATCTTGGATTGTTGAGCCATGATGCAGATGGTTGGATGTCAGGAGCAGACAATGTTGACAAATAAGGGTCAGGTAATGTATACAGTGTGGATACACTAACCCAAGGGATGATTAATGTCCCAAGCAGGTCACCACAAGATTTCATCATGCCACTCAGAACAGCAGGCAATTTAAAACTTATGAGTTGTTTATTTCTGGATGTTTCCGTTTAATATTTTTAGACCATTGTTGACTGTGGGTAACTAACATCACAGAAAGTGAAACCTCAGGTAAGGGGGAAATTAATGTATCTAAAAAGTCAAAGCTGTAACCAAGGTCACCTAAGGTTTCTCCTATGTTATTTCTAGGTATTTCATAATTTTGTGTTTTTCATTTAGGTATATGATTCACTTTGAGCTAATTTTTGTGAAAAGTGTAAGGAAAGCGTATGTCTAGATTCGTATTTTTGCACATGGATGTCCAGTTTTTCCAACATCATTTGTTGAAAAGAAAATATTTTTCTATCATTATTTCCTTAGCTTCTTCATCAAAGGCTACTTTACCATATTTACGTCTACTTCTGGGCTCTCTATTCTATTCCTTTTTATTCCATTTATCTATTTGTCTATTCTTTCAACAATACCACACTGTCTTGATTACTATTTCTTTTCAGTAAGTCTTAAAGTCAGGTAGTTTCAATCCTCTGATTTTGTTATTCTAGGCCCTTTGCCTCTCCATAGAATCAGTTTGTCGATATCCACAAAAAAACTAGTTGAGATTTTCACTGGAATTGTGCTGAATCCATAGATCAAGTTGGGGGAAACTGGTATCTAGACAATATTGAATCTTCCTATCTATCAACATGTACTGTCCCCTCATTTATTTAGTTCTTTTATTTTATTCATCACAGTTTTGTAGTTTCTCATACAGTTTTTATGTATATTTTGTTAGAGTTATGCCTAAGTATTTCATTTTTGGGGTGCCAGTGTAAATAACATTGTGTTTTTAATTTTGTATTTCATTTGTTTATGGCTGGCATATATGAAAGTAATTAATCTTATATCTTATAACCTTGCTATAATTGCTTATTAGTTCCAGAAGTATTTTCTCTGAATTTTTTCAGATTTTCTACATAGACAACACATCATTTCCAAATAAAGACAGTTTTAAATATGTGTACCTTTTACCTCTTTTTCTTGTTTTATTGCATTAGCTAGAATTTCCAATACAATGCTAAAAAAGTGTGGTAAAAGTGGAGCTCCTTGCCTAGGTCCTAATCTTAGTGAGAAAGCGCTGAGTTTCTGATCATTAAGAACTATGTTAGCTGGAATTTTTGTCATGAATTCATATTGAATTTTGTCAAAATTTTTTCTGCATCTATTGATATAATTACGTTATTTTTCTTCTTTAACCTATTGATGTGATAAATTATGTAATTGATTTTAAAATGTTGAATCAGCCTTGCATACCTGGGATATATCCAACTTATTTTGATGTATTATTTTTATACATTATTAGATTTAATTAGCTAATATTTTGTTGAGGATTTTGCATTTATGTTCATGAGACATATTGGTCTCTAGTTTTCTTTTCTTGTAATGTTTTGGTCCAGTCTTGGTATCAAGGCAATGCTGACCTCAGAATGAGTTAGAATTCTGCTTTTGAACTCTGAGACAGATTATAGATAATTGATATAATTCATTTCTTAAACGTTGGATAGAATTCACAAATGAATCCATCTAGGGTATTATTGGTATTAGAAAGTTATTAATTACTAATTCATATATCGTCTCTCTTTTTTTTGAGACAGAGTCTCACTTTGTCACCCAGGCTGGAGTGCAGGAGTGCAATTATGGTTCACTGCAGCCTTGACCTCCCAGGCTCAAGCAGTCCTCCCATCTCAGCCTCCTGAGTAGCTGGAACTATAGGTACAATGTTTGGCTAATATTTAAAAATTATTTGTAGACATGGGGTATCTCTATGTTACCCAGGCTGGTTTAGAATTCCTGGGCTCAAATGATCCTCCCACCTCAGTCTCTCAAAGTGCTAGGATTACAGGCATGAGCCATCACACTTGGCCTGATTCAGTATCTTTAGGCCTATTCAGATTGTCTGTTTCTTCCTGTGTGAGTTTTGGCAGATTGTATCTTTCAGGGAATTGGTTCACTTCATCTAGATTATCAAATCTGTAGGCAGAGTTGTTCATAATATTTTATCATCCTTTTGGTGTTCATAGGATTTAAGGATTTGTAGTGCTATCCATCTCCTCTTTCATTTCTGATATTAGTAATTTGTGTCTTTTCCCTTCTTTTTTAAGTTAGCCTGGCTGTAGGTTTATCCATTTTGTTGATCTTTTCAAAGAATCAGCTTTTAATTTCATTGACTTTCTCTATTAATTTTCTATCTCTTTTTCTGTGTATTTTGGATTTAATTCACTCTTCTTTTTCTGGTTTCCCAAGGTCGAAGCTTAGATGATTGATTTCAGATCTTTTGTCTTTTCTAATGCATTTATTCTATACTATAAAGTTGCCTCTAGGCACTACTTTCACTGCATTCCACAAATTTTGATAAGTTGTATATTCCTTTTCATTTAGATCAAAATGTTTTTAAATTTTTCTTTCGATTTCTTATTGGACTCATGCATTTTTTAGTGTTTTTTAATCTCCATGTATTTGGGGATTTTTGGACTGGTCTTTTACTTACTGATTTCTAGTTTAGTTCTGAAATCATATATTGTATAATTTCCATTCTTTTAAATTTGTTGAGGTGTGTTTTATGATCCAGAATGTGGTTTATAGTAGTGAATATTTCACGTGATCTCAAGAAGAATGTGTTTTCTGCTGTTATTGGATGCAGCAGTCTACAGATGTCAATTATATTCTGTTCGTTGATGGTGATATTGAGTTCTACTATATCCTTATTTTTTGCCTGCTGCATTTGTTAGTTCATAATAGAGAGGTGTTGACCTCTCCAACTATAATAGTGAAGTCATCCATTACTTCTTGCAGTTCTACCCATTTCTGCCTCACATATTTTGATGCCTTGCTATTGGGGGAATGCACAGGATTATTATGTATTCTTGAAGAATTGAGTGCTTTATCATTGTGAAATGCCCTTCTTTATCTCAGATAATTTTCCTTACTCAGGAGTCTGCTCTATCCAAAATTGATATAACTACTCCTGGTTTCTTTTGTTTAGTGCTGGCATGGCATATTGGCATATCTTTCTCCATACCTTTAATTTTAATCTATATGTATCTCTAAATTTAAAGTGGGTTTCTGTGGACAACATGTAGTTGGGTTTTGTGTTATGGTCCACTCTAACAATTCTCATCTTTTGATTGGTATTTAGATTATTAATGTTTAAAGTAATTATTAGTATATTTGCATTAATGTCTGTCATCTTTGTGACTGTATTTCTTTCATTGTCCAGTTTCTTTTGTTTCTATGTTTGTCTTTTACTCTTTTTCTGCCATTTGTAGTTTTAATTAAACATTTTATATAATTTTATTTTCCCTCCTTTCTTAGCATAGCAATTATACTTCATTTTCTTACTTTTTTTAATGGTTTCCCTAGAGTTTGCAACATATATTTACAACTAATCCAAGTCCACTTTCAAATAACACTATACCACTTCATGGCTAGTGTGAGTACTATATAAGAACAAAATATTGCCAATTCTTCTCTCTTATTCCTTCTATCTTTGCTGTCATTTGTTTCCCAATGCTAATATACAGCATTTCACAATGCTAGCAAGCATATATCTCTAGTTCCTGTTATTATTTTGAACAAATTGCTATCAGATCAATTAAGAACAAAAATAAAAATGTGTAATTACTTTCATTTATTTCTTCTCTTAATACTCTTTCAATAATCATGTAGAGTCAAGTTTTTGACCTATATCACTTTTTTTCTTTCTGAGGAAGCTCATTTAACATTTCTTGCAAGGCAAAAAATTTTCTCAAGGTTTGTGTGAGAAGATCTTCATTTCCCTTCTACTTTTTTTTTTTTTTTTTGAGACAAAGTCTCACTCTGTCACCCAGGCTGGAGCGCAGTGACACAATCTTGGCTCACTGCAACCTCTGCCTCCTGGGTTCAAGCTATTCTCCTGCCTCAGCCTCCCTAGTAGCTGGGATTACAGGTATGTGCCACCACGCCCAGCTAATTTTTGTATTTTTAGTAAAGACAGGGTTTCGCCATGTTGACCAGGCTGGTCTCTAACTCCTGACCTCAGGTGATCCACCCGCCTTGGCCTCCCAAAGTGCTAGGATTATAGATGTGAGCCCCCACGCCTGGCCTCCCTTTCACTTTTAAAGGATAATTTCACAGGATATAGAATTCTAGGTTGGAGGCATATTTTTTTTCTCTCTCAACACTTTCAAGATTTAATTCCACTCTCTCCTTACTTGCATGATTTCTGAAAAGTACAGTGTATTTTCCCCTCAAGCTTCTTTTAAGATTTTTTCTTTACCTTTGAATTTTGGCAGTTTGTAACATGCCTAGTTTAGTTTTTGTTTTTGTTCCCATTTATCCTGCCTGGTGTTCTCTGAGTTCCCTGAATCTGTGCTCTGACGTCTGTATTAGTCTGCTCAGGCTGCCGTAACAAAGTACCACAGACTGGGTGCCTTAAACAACAAAAATTTATTTTCTACGGTTTTGGAAGCTAGAATGTTAAGATTACGGTGCTGTCAGAATTGGTTTCTGATGAGGCCTCTCTTCCTTGTAGTCAGCCGCCTTCTTGCCATATCCTCCTATGGCTTCTTTCTCTGTGCATCTGCAGAAAGAAAAAGAAAAGGGTAAGATCTTTGGTATCTCTTCCTCTCCTTATAAAAACATAAATCCTACTGGGTTACAGACCCATCCTTGAAACCTCATTTAACTTGTTTTACCTCCTTGCAGGCTCTATTTCCAAAAGCAATGGGAGTTAGGACTTCAACATATGAATTTGCAGAGAGGGGCACAATTCAGTCTATAACTGTGTCTCACATTAATCTGGGAAAATTCTCAGGAGTTATTACTTTAAATATTGCTTCTATTCCTTTCTCACTTTCTTCTCCTTCTGGTAATCCCGTTGTATGTATCTTACACCTTTTATAGTTGTTCCACAGTTTTTAGATATTTTGTTATTTATTTTCAGTTTTTTTCTCTTTGTTGTTCATTTTAGAGGTTTCCATTGATATATTCTCAAGCTTGAGGTTCTTTTCCTCTGCTGTTTTCCGTCAACTAATGAGCCTATCAAAGATATTCTTCATTTATATCAAAATAGAATTGGTTTTTAATCTCTAGTATTTCCTTTTATTTCTTCTTAAAACTTTCATCTCTGCTTACATTATTCTTCTGTTCTTGTGGGATGTCTACTTTTTCCATTACAGCCCTTAGCATATTAATCATAGTTTTATTACTACTATTATTATCATTATTGAGACCAGGCCTTACTGTGTTGCCCAGGTTGGTCTTGAACTCCTGACCTCAATCAATGCTCCTGCCTCAGCCTCCAAAACCATTGAGATTATAGGTGTGAGCCACCATGCCCAGCCTATCATAATTTTTCACGTTTACACTCTGATGATTCCAACATCTCTGCCACAGCTTAGTCTGGTTTTGTTGCTTGCTCTGTCTCTTCGAACTGTAGTTTTTACCTTTTAGTATATCTAATACTTTTTGCTGAAAGCCAGATATAAGGTACTGAATGAAAGGAACTGTAGTAAATGGGCCATAATAATGTGGTGGTAAGGTGGTGGAGTAGAATGTTCTATAGTCCCATAATTAGTTCTCAGTCTTCCAATGATCCTGTGCTTCTGGGCTGTGAACTTCATGAGAGCCTCTCGTTTTTTTTTTTCTCCTGCCTTAGGTGGGGCAGTAAGTAAAGCTGAAGGCGCTGAAGTTGAGTTGAATATTTCCCTTCTCCAGTGTGGGAGGCTAGAGGCAGTTACCTCACTTTTCTAATAGATTTAAGAAGAGTTATTTATTTTCTGCTTTGTTCAGTTCTTTAATTGTTATCAGAATGGAGCATTGACTTCTAGATTCCTTACATGCTGGACCAAAAGGAGAAGTCCGTCTTCGTCCAGTTTAAATGGACTTGTTTGTTGTTGTTGTTGTCGTTGTTGAGTTGTGGGATTGTTTTAATATATTCTGAATATAAATCTGTTATCAGATATATGATTTGCGCATATTTTCTCCCATTCTGTGAGTTGTCTTTTCATTCTGTTTGATAATGTCCTGTGATACCAAAGTTTTAATTTTGATAGATAAGGAGCCAACTTACCTATTTTTTCTTTTGTTGCCTGTGTTTTTGATGTATATCCCCAAAAATCATGGCTAAATCCAATGGCATGAAGCTTTTCTCCTATGTTTTCTTCTAAGAGTTTTACAGTTTTTGTTATTATGTTTAAGTCTTTAATCCATTTTGAGTTACTTTTTGTATATGGTGTAAGGTGGAATTTACCTTTATTTAAAAAAAAAAAACACTTTATTGAGGTGTGATTAACATTTAAAAAGTTATACATATTTAATGTGTACAACTCAATGAGTTTGGAAGTGGTATCGTGTAATATTTGTCCTTCTGTGTCTGGCTTCTTCCCCTTAGCATGAAGTCTTCCAAGTTTATCCATGTGGTCACAAATGGCAGGATTTCCTTCTTTTTTAAGGGTGAATACTATTCCATTGTATCATAGACCATGTTTTTTTTATCCATTCATCCATTCGTTGCTTCTGTGTCATACATATTGTGAATCATGCTGCAGGGAACATGGCGGTACAGACATCTCTTTGAAATTCTGATTTTAATTCCTTTGGATATATACCCGGAAGTGAGATTTCTGGATCATATTGTAGTTCTATTTTTAATTTGGGTGGGAAATTCCATACTATTTTCCACAGAGACTGCACCAATTTACATTTCTATTGACAGTGTGCAAGAGTTCCCTTTTTCTACATCCTCGCCAACATTTGTTATCTTGTGTATTTTTTACATAATAGCCATTCTAATAGGTATGAGGTGATTTCTCATTGTGGCAGCTTCATTTTTTTATGCCTATGGATATCCAGTTTCCCCAAAACCATTTATTAAAGACTACGAAGGCTTTATTTCAGGGCTCATCATTCTATTCCTTGGTCTATATGTCTGTTTTTATGCTGGGACCACTGTTTTTTATTATCAAAGTTCCATAGTAAGTTTTGAAATCAGGTATGTGACTTTCAACCTTGTTCTTTTTCAAAACAGTTTGGCTACTTGGGGTTCTTGAGATTCCACATAAACTCTAAGAGGAATATTTTTATTTCTGTAAAAAAAAATCATTGGAATTTAAATATGGATTATACTGCATCTATAGATTGCTTTGAGTAGTATTGACATCTTAATAATATTAATTCTTCCAACCCATGAACATAAGCTGTCTCTCCATTTATTTGTGTTTTCTTTAATTTCCTTCAGCAAAGTTTTATAGGTTTCATTACACAAGTGTTTCACCTCCTTGGTTAAGTCTATTCCTAAGTACTCTATTCTTTTAGATGCTACTGTAAGTGGAATTGTTTTCTTAATTTTTTTAGATTGTTCGTTATTAGTATATAAAAACACAATGTATTTTTTCCTTCATCCTATTTTATTATAGTTTGAGTGTCCTGAAACACATCCCTTGATCACTCTGAGCCTTCATGCCCTAATTTAAACAAAACAGATTAGATTAGATGGTTTCTAAAATCTTTCCCACTATTAGATGTTGTGATTCTATCCGGATACTCCTTTCCTTTAATTATCTCTGTAAAGAGATCAATTCAACGTTCCAGTCTTAGCTCAGAATTTACAGTTTTTACATAAGGACTTCAACTCCCCCAACTCTCCCCTCTATTTTTACGTGAATTCTATTTCACCATAGCACATATCTCAGAGCAATGTTCCAATTATCTTTTCCTCCACAGCAATTCAAATACAGCCTAGATGTATGCAAGCAACAAATAGGAATCAGGGCATGACCAATTGAATGAATATGCTTGACTGTCTGTGATCTAAACCATAAGTAAGGCTCTCCTAACAAAAACATGTTAAAATCAGTGTATTAGTCCATTCTCACATTGTTATAAAAAACTACCTGAGATTGGGTAATTTATAAAGAGAAGTGGTTTAATTGATTCATAGTTCCCCGGATGTACAGGAAGCATGAGTAGGGAGACCTCGGGAAACTTAAAATCGTGGCAGAAGAGTGAAGGGGAAGCAAGCATATCTTCACATGGTGGCAGAGGAGTGAGAGCAAAGAGGGAAGTGCTACACACTTTTAAACAGCCATATCTCATGAGAACTCACTAATCATCCCAAGAACAGCAACGGGGAAATCTGCCCTCATAATCCAATCACCTCCCACCAAGCCTCCTGTCCAACACTGAAGATCCTAATTCAATATGTGATTTGGGTGGGGACATAGAGACAAATCATATTAGTCACCAAAAACAATCCCTTCATACAAGAGGGTGGACTTACATTTTTCTGTTATATGAGAAGGTGAACCTTTCATTTAGAACTAAAACTCATTTTAGCATAAAAATACAGACTAAATAAAAAAAAACAGAAAGGAGTACTCCTTAGGTTTTATTTATGGCAGAGCAATGTAAATAAAAAAATTGAGACATCAAATTGCCCTTAGATTTTCTAAATCTAATTTAAATGGTTTGCAAGGTGATATATTCAGATTTAATCTAAGAGCTTTATCTTTGGTTCCTTTGTACTGTTCTAGGAGACTTTTTCTATTTAAGAAAATGCAGTTTTGTGGCTAGAAAAAATCCAAAGAAAAAAAAGGAATATGGAGTTTTGTTGCAGACTAATTTGACACATATTTTCTATTATCCATTCAAAATCTCAGAATTGTATTGGAAATACAGGTATTGGTGAAGGATTGGGGCCAACCTGGAGAGAATCATTTGTTCAGAATAATGGTTTCTGAATATTTTAAGGACTGCCACTTAGCATAGGAATGAAAAGTATTATGTTTAAAAAGGAGAACAAGTCCAACAAGTGGGCTTTGTAATGAAACAGCTTTTGCTCAATGTAAAGAAAGCCCTTCTGAGGATGGGGGCTGCTCCAGCAAGGAGCTTACTGTCTCAAGAGAGGATGAATTTCCTGTCACTGACAGGAAGCAGAACACTCACTGACTAGTCTCTTCAAGAGAAGACTGGGGGAAATGTATTAATTAAGTTGTCTCTAAAGTTCCTTTCAACTCTGAAAGTATATAATCCTATGATTCTTATACTTTTTCACATAGATATCACTGAAATATCTGAATGTGGCTTTTGTGTTGGCCTTCTCATTAGTCTAAACAAAACAGGTTTCTTCAGGCACTGCCCATGAATGAGATTCTTTCTTGGCCATGTCCCTCAGACTATTTTTTAATTTTCTAATTGTAGTAATTAAGTCCAAGCCCACTTCTTTTTTTTTTTTTTTCCACATGTGTGTGTAGCTACATGACACAGGATTACTCACTCAACTTGAAAACCCCAGCTTTGTTCACACATGTTAATAGAACACAGGCTTTAAATCCAAAAGAAGGATTGGCACTTGCTGTTGAACTTGGAGAAATTTCCTAGTTTCTCTCAACACGAGTATAGTGGATACTGTAATGTGCTGCCAACATCTGAGATCCCACATTCAAGACCAAGGCACTGCCAGCTCCTACACTGTTTTCTGCTAATGCTCACAGGTGTCATTTCTGTGGAATTGCTCCCCCAATCAAAGCGAAATGCCTTGTTCAAATTATTCCTTCTGGATAAGGGTAGTCCATATACAATGACTACACTTGGAAGTACAAAGACCAGGCCCTCTTGCCTCAATTCAGAATACCTCTGAAAAATCATCCTAACTCTAGAAACTCCTCTTGGGATTAGTTAAGGCCTTTTGTGACTGTACTGCAGTTCAGCTACTCCTTCTGCCAACATTTCTCCCTCATTCTTGTACAGATGTTGTTCCTAAGAGCACAAGTAAATTACCTGCATTTTCTGTCTCATCACTAGTTTCCCAGGGAACTTGACCTAATGCTCTTCAATTTTCGAAATGAGAACGTTACACATTTCGTCACATAGAGAGGACCAAATGATATTACAAATATAAAATTATTGAGCACAATGTGAAATAACTATGTACAGTCACGTTTCACTCATTTTATTCTAACCCACATTTTCTCTACCAGATACTTGATAGCTATCTTCAAAGGGGTTTAAATGGGGGAAGGAGATTCAGGCTATTTTGTTCTATAGATAAGAACTTCACTAGTTGACAAAACTTTAGGCACCCAAAAATGCCTGGTGCATAGTTGGCAGTTAGTAAATGACTGCCAGTAAATGAATAAATGGATTGATAGATGGATGAGAAAATTAACATAATTTTAGAACTTTCTATTAATCATTGTCCATGTAAAATGTAATGGATTACCACAATAATCATTTAAATAATACTTAACTACTTCATCTCTCTGTGTTTTGGCTTCTATGTTTGTTAAATGAGAATAATAATGGTACCTATTCTCTGAATTCTGTGGAATAAATGAGATAGTACATGTAAAGTAATGAAAATTATTTCCCTTCGCACACGAAACACTCAAGAAGTATTATGTATTATTAAACATTAATTTCATACTAAATACTGAAAAAGATTTGTTATAAATATTGGCTTATTTATTCCTTACACATACATTTTAACATAGGTGCTCCTGTATTTCAAAAAGTGAATTTGGAATGCAAAACTTTCCAAATTTATTTTGTTTTAAATCCTCAGTCTTCCTTCTCTATAGTCTCAATCGGAATTTATTAATATTTATTTGATCACTCCTATCAGTATGTTGGAAATTATTCTAGACTATTCCCTCCCCTCTATCTCCTACATCCAACTTTTTATTCACTCTGCCTCCTAAGCTGCCTCCTGCAGCAGGCACTGTTGGTACCCTGCCTGTATCCCCTCTTGGCACTCATCATTCTGGGTGTGTCAATGGTTTCTGACTTCAAGCACTAACAGTTCTCTGTCTGAGGGCTTCTATTTTCTTCAGAAGCCTACTCTGCATATGTAAATAGTAAGCCTAAAGTGTGGGGGGAGCTAATGCACTTAAGAGAGGTACCCAACCAATGGTGGATGGGAGTGGATGAATAAATGCCCCCCAATTCCCCTATTTGAATGGGACAACTCTTAGTACCTTCTATACAGGGTCCCAGCAGAACTTGGCTGCAATTCCACAGTGGTCTCCTGATCATTTTTGCATCCTCTCTTGGCTTCCTTCCTTCTGCCACTTCCTTGACTTACTATCCTATTTCTGTACTCTGCCACATAAATTACTTGCACTCAGATCTTCATGTCCCACTCTGCTTTTTGAGGAACTCACTTAGGACATCTCTCCCGTTCCCACTTTAGCTCAACAATTCATTTCCTCTCACCTGAACAGTTGCAATAATATCTTACCTTTCCTCTCTTGGCTTCAATTTCTTTCTTTAGATCCTGCCTTAAAAGAAATATTTCTAAAACATAAATATGATCATTTCTCATTGTATGTAGGATAAAACTCCTTAGCATGGCTGATAAGGCCCTCAAGATCTCATGCTCTTGCTTCTGTCTCCCTTTCCATCTTCACCTCCCACCTTTCCCCAACACCACCCCATGCTAGCTCACATGGAACAATTCACACTCCTTCAGATGCACCCTGCCATCCCATCCTCCGTGGATTAACACACACCTGGCATGTCTTCCACTCAGCCCAATGGGCAATGAGTGAGCCCACATTCATCCGCTACTTCTGCCTCAGTGAAGGGTGTTCCTTCCACACATGGGTCACAGGAAGACCTCCACATATGTCCATCCTTGTGCTAGTCACATTCCAGTCAAGTTATTTGCCACAATGTCCATCTCCCCCCACCATGCTAAGAGTTGCTTGAGGGCAGCAGTAGTCTCCTGGATCAATGACCCCCAAGGAATCCACACACAGCAGGTGCTTTAGGAAGTTGTCTTGTGGTAATGAATGGCTGAGTGCACAAATGTACAGTATCTAACAGCTGTCAGAGCTGGAATTCCAACATGGGTGTGTTCATTTCCAAAGCTCTCTTCCCACTACAGTGTGCTCTCAAAGGGACAGAGCTTCACGTCATGACTCTGTTGCTTCCACAGGCCAGTTTTCTTGTACCAACACAATGGGCATGCAATTATCACACATTTTGATGCATTATGCTTCCCTTTCTATAGTCAGGAAGAGTAGATCCAGATCTGAAATGCCTTACTCCCGGCAGCTTATCAGGCTGATTTCCTCTTTGCTTTATATCAGGTCAACCACTGTGTATATAACGGAATCTCCTTCATTTTTTTTTACCTCCACAAAACCCTTACTTTTTCTTTCTCCCTACTTTAATTCAGAAGAAAAGAGTGTTTTGAAAGAGCAGAGCCAAGAAATAAGATCATTCTGAAAAAGGTATCAGAACAAAGCAACTCTCTGGAGAGGGTGGCAAGTAAGGAGTGAAGAAGGAGTTTTGAGGGACAACTGGCACAATTGCTGCCACTGTGAGCAAGAGAGAGAGGAAGAAATCCAGGTGATTTTTCACAGAACTCGGTAACCACTGATTTGCCCTGAACATTGTGTCTTAATCATGACCTCATTGTGTTAACCTGAGCCTGATTTAAAACTACTATTGAAAGTGCATCATCAATGTGGAATTCAGAGAATGCTTTCACTCTAAGGTTTTGGAAAGACTCCTTCATCAGTTCTCCACATCCTGGGGTTGGGGAAGGGGGAGCAGGAAGAAGTTCAAGCCTTAGCTAATGTTTGTAATGGCAATGAGAATACCACGGGTGCTCCCTGAGGCTCCATCTTTGGGTGAAAACAATTCGCTGTTTGTTCCTGAACTCTTTCTCCATCAATCCGGAGACTCCCCATTATCTCAAGAACCCTGCTTCCACAGGTGATCCAAGATGGCTCAAGCCCCTCTTTAGCAGGCGTTCCAGCTTCCCACCACCTTCTATAGGCACCTTCTATTTGTCATGAATGGATCTTTAGTTCTGGCACTGATATTTGAACAGGGACTAATGTTATATTATCAAAAGCCAACTTATCATTATTATTTACCTCTCACTCCAATTGCAATTATTTAAGGAGATAAACCTCCACTGTTGCTATTTAAAAACTTCAGTAGCCCCCAACATTTTCTGCTCAAGCCTACATAACAGACAGGTAATAGATATTCAGTAATAACTTTAAAAGTCTTGATTCTGAAGTCAAAATGTCTATACCAGGATTTAGTCTACACACCAAACTTTATTCAGTTTCAGGTCTCCCCCTCCCTCATCCTGACAGCTGCAAAGGTGGTAGATTCTTCTTCCTCCTACTGACGCTTCCCTCCACACTCCCCCGTACCTGCCAGGTGTTTTCTGATCAGGTCAGAGAATGGCATAGAAAGGAGAAATGAAAGCTTCATGGACAAGTACTGATCGGGGCTGACTTTGCACCCTGTGCCTGACAGATAAATAAGGCTCGCTCCTTCTCTTGTAGGTCCTTTCTTTGTTCTCTGGAGTTTCTGTCACCAAAAACCACTTTCGCTGTTGCTTTGAGCCTAAAAGGTATATCCTATTTCAAGTGGAAAACCCAAGGAATCTCATGATAAACCTCAGCTTCTTACTGCTGGGTTTCTTCACTTTCTTATGGGTGGCACCCAAGATGGCCACATGATCTCTCTCTATTTCTATGTGTCTGTTTATCTCTGTAGGAAATGACCCATGTTCCATGGGACACAAGCACCCCTTGACCCAACAAATGCTGGGATCACAGGAAGGATCCATCACAGGGGTCTACACCTTGTCATCATTTCATGTTCTCATCATCAAGCACAACTCCTCCATGTCTCTCAAATGTAAGGGACATGTTTCAAGCTCTCCAGTCACCCCACGGAAGCCTCTCACTGGGATCATGATGAATACCCCCATGCCTTCTGGCAGGAGATACTCATGGCACTGCTCTAGCTCTTCCCAAAGAATTGTTTTTTCAAATCCTCCCTTCTTCTCTGTTCTCAATTTTTGTTTTAATTGAAGTCAATGAGAGGAGTTGAAAATCAGCAACCACATTACAAAATATGTCTTTGTAAATGTTTCAAGTAGGGATCTACCTGACATCCACTTTGGCATCTAATATCTCTTGTGTTCACACCCAGGTCAAAACTGTGGTAGGAAAAGAGCTCTTTTAACATCTTGATCCTGCTGTTGGGATTTTAAAGGACTCACTCCCCCTCTAGCATCTGGGCTACCTTTTGATATTATTTCTCTTTACAAATTAGAGAATGGAGGCTCAGAGAGGTTAAGAATCATTAGATTGAGGAGCTATAATTTGATACCCAAGACTTCTGGACTCTAATTCAGGTGCTCTTAACCACTTAGCTCTGATGGCCACTGGGCACCAAGTTATGCCTTTCTGACTTAGAGAAAAGCTCAGGAGCACGAACTTTCCCCACTGTTCTCAGGGTGAGCTGTGTCCCACATGCTCATCTGGCACTGAGAGTGACTCTGCCTGCTTTTCTCTTTGCTAGCAGGTATCAACCATAGCATCCTGTGGCTGACTCAATCCTAACGTCTTTCATACTTTGTAACTAAAAGCGTGGTCCAAAGGCCAGAGCAGCACCTGAGAGCTTCT
Organism: Ateles fusciceps; assembly: GCA_036589455.1. Taxonomy (NCBI): domain Eukaryota; kingdom Metazoa; phylum Chordata; class Mammalia; order Primates; family Atelidae; genus Ateles; species Ateles fusciceps. The sequence goes on along the minus strand of JAZHEH010003329.1, from coordinate 8,038,823 downwards.
TAGGAATGTGTTTTGTCAGTGCCTCCCCAGCAATATACCCTATGGGAATCTGCATTTGAGTAAGGACATGAAGATGAAAGAAGTACCAGCCCACACCATTGCTCCTAGGAGACCTAAAGAATCTCCTTGTACATCTACCTCCTGGTGTCTTCCCAAGTGTCCCTGAAAAGAGCTGGAGATCAGCTATTCCTCGGAATCCTCACCACATGTATTACTGTATTACATCAGAATATGATAATATTATAATGCATCACTTTGCTCATCTAACTTTTGGGTTATGCCCTTCCATAGCCTGTCATCTTGAAACAGCATCCTCTGCTCTTTATCCTGAAGACTATGAACCTAATTTCTAAATTAAAAATAAATCTCCAACTAACCGATTCGTAATGTACCCCAGCAGAGTAGAGAACCATTATGAAAAAAAGAGTCGGATCTAGCTATGCTTTGATAACACAACCACGAGTTCTCAGTGACTTTCAACAATTCTTCTGTAGTAAAAATCCATCATGGTTGAGCTCCCTGTTGCCATCACTTCTGGACTCAGACAGAAGAAACAGCCCTTTCTGAGACACATTGTCCTCAAGGCAGCACTGTGTGGAGCAGCACAGAAAGCTCCTGCACACAAGTGGCCCACATCACTTCCTCTCACCTTCCATTCCGCGGCCACAGGAGGTCACTGGCTATGTCTGATATCAGTGGGGCACCAGAGAGGGGCTGCCAGGATTGGCACATGGGGGAGAGCAGCAAATATTTGGAAATACAATACAATCCATCACACCTCATGACAGAGGTACAGATGAAGTGCTTTGGGGATATGGAAATGGGAAGAGTATCTCTAGCTGAAAAAAAGGAGGAGACTTTCTGAAGGAGGTGATGCCAAACTGAACTTTGAAATGTTGGCAGTGGGGGATGAGAAGGGTGGAAGAAGGAGGCTTGGGAAAGCCTGCATCCATGGATGCAACGTGCTGGGAAATACTGTGCAGTGGAGTAGAGGATGGAGTAGGAAACTAACAGAAATAAAGTTGAAATATAATTCTGGAAGGCCTGAAATTCTAGCTAAGATGTCAAAACTTCACTGTAGAAGCAATGAGTGAGGAGCCAGGGCCAACAGTGACACAGCAAGTGACATGGAGAGAGTCATGCTACAGACAGAGTCATCTGGTCTGAAAACAGTGCTTGCATAATAGCTATTGAGTTTAAGACCCCTAATTCCCCCCCTTTCTCTCTCTCTCTCACTCCTGCTCATTTTCTAAGACCAGCCCAAATATCTCCTCATTTGTCCTTGAAGACTGATTTAACCCTGTCCTGAAAAATTAATTGATTATTTTTCTTTATATCCACAGTCCTTATGCATGTGGTCCTAAATTTGTGTGTGTTTGTCTGTGCGCGTGTATATGAATGTTTGTCCTTTAAAGAAACATGAGTTTTCAAACATCAAAGTCTTGCTTTGTATAATTTTGAATTTTCCATTACGACTCAAAGCTACACATAGCTTTGTTGGTTGAAAAGACAGTTTGGATGAGGAAAGACAGAGACTCCATTTGAAGATTGTTGCAATAGTCTATCAGTGGAGTGAAATTTGGAATGGAAAGGCCCAATAAAATATACTGATTAATATTTATATATTTATGTATGAGTGCTCCTTTTACTTTTAGTAAATTCTAAAAAAATTATTTTTTCTTTTGTTTTCATTTGAAACAGTTTTTAATACTACAAATACATGGCATTGAGGTTTGGAACCAAATATAAGCCTGACAGTCAAGTCCTTTTTTTTCTGGAGGAAGGCTTCAAGTCCCAATCAACTGCTAGTAACAACGTTTTTACAAATCAATGTAATAACAAGGGATTTTAATTTGCTTCACATTTTTATTTTTAGCATTCTAGTCTTAAAGTCTAGATTAGAATTTAGTTCAATTCCCTAGAAGGCAAATGGTTTTTCTTTTGCAGTATGAGAGAATCCACAGAAACACATTGAAGAGGTTTATTTTATATTTTGCTATACTGCCCTTTGCATTCCAAAGTTAACACTACAAATGAAGCCAAATATGACACACTTACCTAAGTCCAAACATCCATGTTTAATCCAGCATTAACTGAAAATTCCTGTGGGGGTGAAATGCACTCCAGTGAATAGAAACCACTTCTCACAGCATGTCTTATGCACATGCACTCTAGGATAGAGTCAATGGGGAAGCTCAAATAGGGAAGTCCCAAATCCTAAAACCCATTTCAATATCCAAAAGGTCAATTAACCATAACCATTTTCCTGCCTGAAATTCCCAGTTGCCATGAATTGCTCAGTAATGATATTTCTCCAGGGTCTTCTGGATTTTGCAGTTCTCTGCTTCATTAGGACCAGGAACTAGTCTGAGCCCAGAGAGAGCCTGAGTGGTGATATTCAAAGGAAGAAGATAAGCCTGGACTCCTTGGAAAGGATGTTAGAGGTGACCTCACTTTTAAACATTCTTTCTCTAAAGAGAATACCAGGGATGGTGTAGGTTACAGAAATCCAGGTGCTATATTTAGGTTGGAATGAGGGTTACTAAGGGAATTTCTGTCTACCTGGTATGGTGCAGAAGATGGGTTACCTAGTCATTGACAAACCCCGTGACCTTCCTCTATGCAGGTATATTTGTATGCAGGGTGTATTGTAACACATCATCACAAAATTTAGGCATAGCCTAAAACAAGAGTTCTGAAGACTAGATGTCTGCTCTCTCTGAAACTTCTCAAAGAGAATCCTTCCTTGCCTCTTCTGGTGGTTGCCAGCAATCCTTGGCACTTCTTAGCTTGTGGCAGCATGATCCAAATCTCTGTCTTTGTCTTCCCATAGCTGTCTTCCCTCTGTATCTCTATTCTCTCTCTTAGGAAGACAAGAATCATATTGAATTTATGGCCCAGGCAAATTGAATATGACCTCATCTTAACTTGATGACGTGTACAAAGACTCTATTTCCAAATAAGATCACATTTCCAAGTGGACATGAATTTGAGGAGATACAATTCAACCCAGGACAGTGGGTGTTTGAAGGAAGAACTGAAGAACATGGGATGAATGTCTTTATCCAGTGAAGCTGAGACCCAGCTTCTAAAGGGCTGGCACATAATGGGCTTGAGATCTGAATGTGTGTGGTTATGTGAGAAGGACAAAGACAAGTAAGAACTGAATGCCTCTTCTCAACCACTGTCCTCAAGTTTATTTCTAGGCCATTTGTGTACACGTGAATTTATGTCCTATCTCATTCAAATGGACCTGAAGTCACAGAAGTTAGAAGGATTTTAATATTCCTCAAGGTTATCAACATTCACAAAATACACACTAAGTGCCTGGCACAGTTCTAGATGTCGTGCACAAGTTATTTCATTAAACTTCCTTATCACAAATAGCAATTCTTTTCCCAATAATACAGGTAAGGAAACTGAACCTGAAAAAATAACTTCCTTCTTCCAACGTTAGTTGTACACATATTTAACTAATTTGTACTATTCAAATTGAAGTAAATATAAAACACTAAATAAATTTTTTCATACCATTTAATGCAAAGCATTATCTAGGGTCACACTGCAAGCAATGGATCCTTTTATTGTGATTTAATTCACACATTATTTAGGACAGAAATTATCTTCCACTTCCTCATAACCTCCAAGAAATCTCCGTACACAAAGAATACATAGACAGCATCAACGGTAGAGTCACCCACTGGCTTGTATAAATCCTCAAATCAGAATTCACACTTAATTCCAAATAAACTGGAGAAAATCACTGGAAACTATAAAATCCAATTGTAGCCTGAAATCTGCCACACAGCAATTATGCCATTTGGGAAACTCAATTCTCTAGTTCCCTCATCTGTTAAACCAGGGTGCAGTGTTGATATATCTCTAAAGACCCCTTCACTTTATTGTTTTATGATCATAAGCATTTTCCCCCCCCCCCCCCCCCCCCCCGGCCCGCCCGCCCCGGCGCCCCCTCTTTCCTAAAAGGAAGAAAGAAAGGGGGGCTTTTTCGGGAAGGGGGCCGGCCCCCCCGGCCCCCCCCGGCGCGGCCCGCCCCCCCCGGCGCCCCCCGGCGCGGGCGCCGCCGCGGGGCCCCGGCCGCCCCCCCCCCGCCCGGGCCCCGGGGGGGGCCGCGGCGGGCCCCCCCCCGGCGGGGTGGGCCCGAGGAGCGGGGGTTCCGCTCCCCCCGCCCCGCCCCTTCCTTCGAGCCCGGGGGGGGGAGCCCAACGCAGCCGTCTGCCCGGGACTACCAAAAAGCCTCTGAGGGGGGGGGGCCCCGGGGCCTGCACCTTGGGGGTCCCCGGGGGACCGACCCTGGGGCCGGTCCCCGCAACTTCAAACCACAATCTTTTTAAAGCTTCTATGCAAAAAGCCATAATTGGTAAGAAACACATTTTAATACATTTTAAATTCAAATTCTTATTTGACCACAACCTGATTTCTTTGAGACCCATGTTAAATTGTGGGAATGTGTGGTACCATATTGAGAATAGATGAGATATCATGTTGCCCAATGCCCCCTACCAACTGCACATTTCTTTACTGTTGATGCTTCTGTTTCTCCAAATATTGTCTTTCTAGATGTCAACATTTTTGAGCCTGTGTATACCTGAGAAGAAGGCGCTTGCTGAAGGGTATTGTTTGCTCCTTGTGGGTAATGTTATTCCCCTGGACTGGCTGTGAGACCTCCTCCCCTTGGAGGAAAACCCTGGGCCCATGTGTTTGGCAGATGATTAAAACAAGCTGTGTTTAGAGGTTTTCCTTTTGACTCAGTAAAATCAGAGAAAAGAGAAAGAACACACTAGTGACTTTCCTCTCTACAAGGACGTTTCAACTTTAAGAATGTGGACGTGATGACTCCTGAAAATGAGCACTTTGGATTCATGTTGGCGAGCATGCCAATAAATACCATGGCTGGGAGATCTGCCTTTAAAAAGGCTCCATTTTATTTGCAGTTCTTGAATAGATCTGCTTCTTAGAAGTAGGATAAGATTTTTACAAGGTCTGGGTTGCAAAGAGTAAGTTTTACCTCGCCTTAAGCATCATTTGGCCACCTAAGAATTCCAGCAGAAATTTGCCAAATTTAAAATGCATGGATTTAAATAGTTCGAAAATAGACTGACTTTCTATCCATAATTTTTGAAAATATCCCATTAATTTTTTAAAAAGGTAAATTTACAACTGTATATATTATGTAATAATGTATTAATCAATAATATAATAATTATGTATTTATGTATTATGTAATAATATATTATATAATATGTATTAATAATGTAATAATTATATATTATATAATAATAATGTTAGTTTCACATGGGGATATGTATGGACTAGACAGTCACTTTTAAAAGTGTTTTTTATTTAGAAATTAAAGCATTTAAAAGAAGCCAGCCTGCGCAACATAATGAGACCCTATCTTTACAAATAAACAAACAGGCATGGTGGCATGTGCCTGTGTAGTCCTAGCTACTAGGGAGGCTGAACTTGGTGGATCGTCTGAGCCCAAGAGTCCAAAGCTGCAGTGAACTGTGATCCCACCATGGCAGTCCATCCTAGGTGACAGAGTGAGACCCTGTCTATAAATAAACAAATACGTATTTTAAATAGAGAAACTATCTTATCTGTTTTGAGCCAGATTTCTCAGGTGTTGAGATGTGTTTGTTACACACATACACACACACACACACACACACACACCCAACAATTATAAGCATTCAGATTGGAATATTTGGACTCTTACTGTAGTACACAGAGACCCATCCTTCATGATCAGAGTGAGTCAGTTACAGGAACTGATAACTTAAAAAAAAAACAGATGGCTCACAAGGTACCATGAACACCATGAACAGTTATGTAAGAGTAAGTTTTTAATGTGATATCTGTAAGTAATAATAATATGGTCAACTGTCTACAGACAAATAACCAATTATAGAAATTAAGGTAATTTTTAAAACCAAAGAAAACAGTGTGACCACAAACTCCTTCTTGAAGAGAAGAAGAATCTAAAGAGCAGGCCAGGAGCTAGGTAGTAAGGAAAGTGTTGGGAGGGTGGTCAGTTGGCGAATTATTAGTGTGCACTGGTTGGTACTGTTAGGCACTGTCTGAGTGCCTGCCCAGCTTCCTTGACACTGCCCCCTTGGTCATATGTGTTAAGAAGCTGGATTTCCCATTTTTCCTTGAATTCAAAGGAAAGCTCTGGTATCCTTCCAAAAATTTATTTTAAGAATAGCTCACTGAAGCTGGTTTTCAATACCTGCAATAAAAAGAAATTCACTCATCCTGAATGAGCTGCAGGGAGGGTTAGGGCTGCTACGGTATTGCCTAGTGGGCCCTAGTGGGAACACCCCTCAGCCACTGTGACAGGCAGCTTACTCATGGTGTTGGCCCTTGCCTTCCAGTAGGAAAAAGTCATTCTGTGGAAAGTTGATTACTCCCAGAGAGGATTTGTCAGTTGTGACACCTGTTTCCTGAAAAAGAAACTGTCCTCAGTCAACACAGTGAGAGTGAAGATACGCATTACTCTTTCCTAAGCATCTGCACTGGTGCAAAATTAATGCCACCAAATGTAAAAGGTCTTCTTCACTCAGTGCACTCAGTTCTCATTTCAGTAACCACATTATACGTATAATGGGCAGTTAAAATCAGTGCCACTTGGAATTCATTTGGAATTTATGGCTTGCCCCAACTCCTGTTTTCTAGATTCAGACTCAATTTATGGCTTGGAACATAGTGTTTCCTACAGGAAAATCTTTGAAATGTGCAAGAGAAAAAAGGGCTCTTGGAGAATATTAAATATCTCTTACAAAACACCATGCTGATGAGTAAATGAGGGTGTAAATGAATCCAGATAAAAAGTATTGAGTTTCCCTTGAAATACTCAGGGGCTTAAGAGTTGAGGGAAAAAGTTGTGTGGGGAAATATGTTTTAGGTTATGCCAAATGCAAAACGTGTGCAAAAGTGTTTGAGATGTTTTGCCTAGATTAAGATGCCGCCACATGACCTCTTCTAATTAGAAAATTAGACAAGTAAAATTTATGTGTAAATTCAGTGCAATTCATGAGCATGAATAATGATCTCAAACTACAATTAAGTACAGAATCTTTGCAGAATTGCCCTGGAGTAAATTCCAGACTCTAAAGAAGTCATGAATTAGGCCATGAAGAAAGAGATGCAGGCATTAACTTGAGGATTTTGATGTAGTTTTTAATGTGGCTTTTAAATTATTTTGAATTTAGTCATTTTAAGAATGTGGATGGGAAAATAAAACTAAATAATGATTTTAGGTGGGCACACAGGTCAAATTCTTAGCCTTCATAACTCCAGAAGGAGACAAAATCAATTGGATTTTGGTATAGTGTGAAAAATTCAGATGATGTTGAGTCACACTTGGGGATCTACAACGGACTGTGCCTTATCTGTTGACACTATCCAATACAATAAATTCTTTGGTGTCTTGTTTTCCTTTTATTTTTATTTTTATTATTTTTTTGAGATGAAGTCTCCCTCTGTCACCCAGGCTAGAGTACAATGGTGCTATCTCGGCTCACTGCAACCTTTGACTCCCAAGTTCAAGCAATTCTCCTGCCTCAGCCTCCCGAGTAGCTGGGACTACAGGTGCCCACCACCACACCCTGCTAATTTCTTTTTGTATTTTTAGTAGAGACAAGGGGCAGTTACCATGTTGGTCAGGCTAGTCTCGAACTCCTGACCTCAAATGATCCACCCATCTCAGCCTCCCAACAGGTGTGAGCCACTGCACTTGGCTTTGTTTTCCTTTTGTATCATAATAGTGGGCACTTCTACCCAGTGTCCATAAGAAAGTGACATCATAAGTAATTGTCACTTTCTCTTCAACTAATCTCTACAGAAATTTTCTCTGCAGCAGACACTGTGCTATTTGCTTTGGAGATACAGAGCTGGATAGTCCTAGCTTCTGTTCTCTGAAGCTGATGATGTCAGAGAATAGAGAAGACACACAATAAACAAATTCAATATATGACTGATCTGAGAGTTCCAGAATAAAAAAACAGAACATCATGGGAGTCCAGAAAAGGATATGAAAGGAAATTTATCTATTCTGATTCTTTGATAAAGCTTCTTTAAGTGCTTTCATCCACACATATATTGTTCTCATTTTTTGAACTCTTTATTTTACTACCATTTGAATAACATTGCCAATGGTGCATTGTCATGCAATGACAATGTGTAAGCCTTTTGCATCTATACGTTCTGGTCCTTATCAAAGCTCCTTGGCTGTAATATAAATTTCAGATATTATGCTTCTTTGAATCTTCATCTATTGTTTGCAAACTGTAACACACTAATTATTTCTTAGTCGGTTTTCTGCTGCTATAACAGAATGCCATAGAACTGAGTAATTTATGAAGAAAAGAAATGCATTTCTCATGGTTCTGGAGGCTGGGAAGTCCAAGAGAATGGGACTAGTATCTGGCAAGGGTCATACCCTGGTGAAAGGCAGAAGCCAGCAATCAAGACAGAGAGAAAGAACCAGACTGAACTCACTTGTATAACAAACCTGGTTTCATGATAACTAATCCACTCCTGAAATGATGGCATTAATCCATTGATGAGGGCAGATCCTTCATTATTTCATCACCTCTTAAAAAGCCCCACATCTATTAAATCTCAACAGAGTTTTGGAGGCAACAAACATTCAAAACATAGCATTCCACCTTTGGCCTCCCAAAACTCATGTTCTTCCCATATACAAGATACATTCATTCCATCCCAATAGCCCCACAATCTTAACTTGTTTTATCACTAACTGAGAAGTTCAAAGTCCAGAGTTTTATCTAAATCTGATATGGGTGAGACTGAAGACATGATTTTCCCTAAGGCAAATTTCCTCCAGTTGTGAGCCTATGAAATCAAAACAAGACATATGCTTCCAAAATAAAATGGTGGCATAAGCATAGGATAGACATTCCCATTCCAAAAATAAAAGAAAGAAGCAAGAAAAGAGGGGTAAATCGTCCCAAGTAAGTCCAAAACCCAACAGAGAAAACAACATTAAGTCTTAAGGCTGGAGAATAATCTCCACTGACTGCATGTTCCAAATCCTACATACACTGGGACCCCAAGGTCTTGAGCAGCCCTGTTCCCATGGCTTTGCTGGGTGCAGTTCACACTTCAGCTTTCGTGAACTGGAGTCTTGTGCCTTTATCTCTCCCAGGGCAGCATTGCATGCTGGTAGCTCTATAGTTCTGTGGTCTCAAAGGTGGAGCCCTGTCTATGGCTCCACTAGGCAGTGCCCTAGTGGAAACTCTCTGTGATGGCTTTGCTCTGTGCCTGTGGAAAGTTTTTGCCTAGACACCTAAGCTATTTCCAACATTCTCTGAAATCTAGCTGGAGAAAACCATGCCCCTACAGCTCTTGTATTCTGTGTCCCTACAGAATTAGTACCACATGGGTGCCACCAAGGCTTACCACTTGCATTTTCTGGAATGACAGTGATGCAGGATTTTTTGGTGCTGCTTCACCAGCTGGAATCCTCTGCAGCTAGTGACACCCCTGTCCAGAGCCTCACTAGGCTTCAGGCTTGCTGCAGGAGGTACCCCACCCACTTGGCCCAGCAAGCTGCACTTGGCTTGTGCTTCCACCTGGATTCACATGCTCGCTGCATGATCTGGTGAGGGCAGGCATGGGCCAGTCATGCAGCTGGGCTAGGCATGCCATGACCTGCTTCTGCTTTGGGTGCTGGCCATCTGAATGAGAGGAATGTGGTGGCACCCAAAAAATTCATGGACATCAGCAATCCCAGAGCCCCAAAGGGTATGTTATTCCTACCATCCACAGCTCAGTGGATGGGGGAGTGCTAACAGCTCTTTTGGTCCCATTGCTCCACTCTGACCTGTGACTCCTGGGCTGGCCCAGCCTCACCGCTGCTTCCTGTCACTTGGAGTGGCCACCCAGCTGAGGACAGAGGGCTACAGTGTTATAACCTTTCTCCTACTCACATTCATAGGGTCCTGAGTTCTTGTTCCATGTCCAAGAAGAATGAGGTTATGCTGACAATTAGAGGGCAAGCAGGGTGAATAGTTTTATTGAGTGACAGCTCTCAGTGGAGAGGGGACCCAAAAATAGCAGCACCTTTCCTGGAGTTGGGTAGTTCCCCCAGCCCTAAGGCAGGTAGTTCTCAAGTGGGGCTGAATCTGGGGCTTTTATGGGCTCAGAATGGGGAAGCATATGCTAATTGGTTTGTGAGCATGCAAAAAGGACTAAAAAAAGGCACTCCTCAAAAATGGACATGATAGTGCAAAAAAACAATTAGGGAAGGGTAGGATATGTAAAACAAGTGAAGGGTGGGGATCAATCAGAGGAAAGCATGCCAAACAGGAAGAGAGGTTCTCAATCCAGTCTGTGGATTTATCAAAGTTTTGTACCTTGGTTTTCAGGCTTTAAACTGTCTTCAGCTTAAAGGTCAGGTTTCACTGGGAACCTGCCCCTATCTGCCTAGGCATTTGACTGCTTCCTGCAGCTATTTGGGGCAGCCAAGGAGCACTACACTGGGATGCAGAAAGCAGAGACTTGAGGCACTTCTGGGCAGTAACATGGAGTGCACCCTAAACCTGTCTCCCAAAACCTCTGCCCTCTTAAAGTTCTGAACCTGGGATGGGGGGGACAGCCTCAAAGAATTCTGAAATACCTTCGAAGCCTTTCTCCAAGGGTCATGATGAACAGCACTTGGCTTCCTTCTGTTCTTGGTAATCTCTTTAGTAAATGATTGTGTGGACACACCCTTGCACGCTTTTCTGTTCTTTACATGGCCAGGCTGCAAACTTTTCATATTTTTCTTTTCTACTTCCCCTTCAACTACAAATTATGCCTCTACATTATTCCTTTCCTCTAGCATCTTATTATACATGGTTAAAAGTAGCCAGGCAGCAGCCTGAGGGCTTTGTTGGTTAGATAGTTCTTCTATCACATGTCCTAGTTTGTCACTCTTAAACTCCACCTTCCATAAAGCCCTTAGACATGAATACAGTTCATCCAAGCTCTTTGCTATTTTATAACAGAGATGGTCTTGGCTCTAGTTTCCAATACCTTGTTCCTCAGTCCCATCTGAGACCTCTTCATAATCATCTTTACTGTTCATATTTTTATCAACATGTTGGTCATAACCCTTAAGTAATCTCTAAGAAAATTTTGACTTTACCTAGTATTTGCTTCATCGGAGCCCTCACCAGAATCATCTTTAACTTTGCACTTAACAGCAATACAAGTTTTTCTAGCCTGCTCCTCCAGGCTCTGGATAGTCCCCTACCTATCACCCAGTTCCAAAACTGCTTCCACATTTTCAGGTATTCGTTGTAACGATAACCCCACTTAATGGTACGAATTTTCTACCTTAGTTAATTTTGCTGCTGTAACAGAATACCACACATTGGGCAATTCATAAAGAAATTTATTTTTCATGGTTCTGGAGGCTGGAAAGTCCAATAGCACCTCACTAGCCCCTAGTGAGGGTCATTTCCTGGAAGAAGGGTGAAAGGCAGAAGCCCACACTCAAGAAGGAGAAAAGAAATAGGGCCAAACTCACTTTTATAACAAACTCAATCTTATAATAACTAACCCACTTCTCCAGATAATGTCATTAATCCATTCATGAGGACAGAGCCCTTATGTCCTAATCACTTCTTAAAGACCTCATATCAATTAAATCTCAATATAAGTTTCAGAGGAGATAAACATTCAAACCACAGCAAATTGTTCGTTAATTTTTTAAATGAAGCAAAGTGCTACCGTGAAACATATTCATTAAGCTTTGTAAATTATGTTATTAAGTCAAATGTATAATTTTCAATATAAAAATTCACATTTCAAGAAGACTATTGGGCAAAATTCTCCCAGGGAAAGACGGAAAAGTTTTACCCCTGTGGGAATTCTCCTGGGAATCTAAACAGAATTGTGCATGCTTTTATTTGGTTGGTAAGAATAATCCCACCTCAAATGTTTAGCAAAGCAGGGTGGTTCTTCCTAAATGTTCTGGGCACTTCTGAAAGTACAACCCTTAAATGAAAATCATACCCCTCACATTTTCATTATGATAAACATCAGCTCTGACCATAATTTGCTTGCAGTGTTTCCAAGCAAAACATAATTCTATGGAGGAATTGGAATGAAAAGAGGAGGTTCTTGCTAAGGATCCTGAGAAACACAAACTTCTTTTAGACCATTGTGTTAGACCATTTTTCTTTGAGTTCTTACTCTAAACATGATCTAGTTACTTAGTCAGAGGGGTGGGTAAACTCAAAATCAGACCAATTTTAGTCTAATACCATCAGCAAGAAGAAAGAGGTGCTGGGATCATGTGGGTGGGCTTTCAAATTGCCTTTTCAAATGGTTTCCCTGACAAATGGCTGGAATCCAAGTGAATACACATAAAGGAGGTATCAAAATAACAGTTCCAAAAGCTCCCAAATAGGGACTATTTATGGACCATTCTGAAATGCTGGAGCTGACACCAATTACAAGGAGACCATGCTTTTGAGAGTTGGCATGCAAACAGAATGTCAACCTTTAGTTTGATTTTTAAGGCCGAAAAAAGTGCAGTGATGTAGAAGCTACTTCTCCCAAGGCAGAAGGTACCTCCCAACATGGTACTGCTGGCAAAGTGAGGAACCATTGGAAAGAAATCCCTTTGGAGTGGAAAAAGTGAAAAGATGCCATTTCCTTGAAACTGGGAAATTCTTTGAGTTTATAATTCATGTTGTCACATGTGTCAACTAGCCCTAACTTTACATTTCATAAGGTGCATCATTATTTATTCTTTAATTCAACACTCAGTGAGCATCTTACACATGCCAGGCATTATGCTAAACAGTGGTAATGGAAAGATAGTTAAGATACAGATCCTGACATCAAGAAGTTTACAGTCTTACAAAGGAGACAGATGTCTCCCAAGATGACTATTCTAAAAAGATGAGTTCTGCTAACAGAGCTTCTCTATCTTGGCACTATTAATACTTTGGGCTGGATATTTCTTTCTTGTGGAGGCTATGCTGTGCATTGTAAGATGTTTAGCAACATCCCTGGCCACTACCCGCTAAATGCCTATAGCACCCTTCCAGTATGACAATCAAAAATGTCTCCAGACATTGTCAAATATTCCCAGGAGGCAAAAACCTCACCTGGTTGTGAACCACCATGCTAAATCACATCCAAGGAATTTTGGAAAGACAGAAAATGGAGTCCTTATTTCATATAGGGAAGTCAGAAAAAGTGATTTTTGAGTGACGTTCTAAATTTTATTTATTCAGCAAATATCCTGAGCATCTACCAGATGTCCGGTGCTAGATTATTCATGAAGTGATTTAGGAGTTTCCTAAATAGTGGGAAGAGTATGTACCCAGAACAGCACCATATATCAGAAAACTACAAGGTGTTTGATAGCTATGGCCTGTAACATATGGGATGGTCAATAGGAAAATGAAGCTAGAAAACTAACAATGTCCCAGTTTAAGAAAAGCCTTGGGCTTTATGCCAAGTGGTTTAGGAGTCTGGAGTTCACCCTGTGGATGATAAGAGATTACTAAAAGATATTAAGCAAGATATTCTTATGCATGAATCACGTAGACCGTTAAACAATTGGTAAAACAGTCTATGGAAAAGTCAAATATCCTGTCAACTACCGCCTGCCATACAACCAATGACCATTGTGTCTAAATTTCCTCCTTGAATGAATCCCATAGATGATCTCTCAGAACCAAGTTTCCTGGGTTTACAGATCCTTAAGGAAAACTCATTTCTGTCCCTTCCTATGGAAGACTTGCCTTTCCAATAGCTGTGAGGTGCACCATCATTGCTGTGTGTACTAGAAGAACTGCCATTCAAGCTGGAAAAGGAAGAAACATAGATGGAGAAAAAACCCAAATGGATAAAGCAATTTGCAGAGCCTAACTATTTTACCGATGGCCTAATTTCTAACTTCCAGCATATAAATTTTTTCTTTTTGAAAGGGGAACTTTGTTGCTTGGATCTAGTTTGGATCTAGGTGGTTTGTGGCAGCCTGCCAGGCTCCCAGATTAAGCGAGAGTCATTACAAAGTGTTTCTGCGCACATGGGAATCACAGGGATTGTTTAGTGCTAGTTTGGCCCTCCACCATTAATTTTAATTATCTCAAAATGCAAACATGCTGAAATGTCCAGCAGAGGACATTATTTTCTCCTTGACATCAGACATAAAAGAAGGAAAAATAAACCTAGGACAGTGACAACATTAAGCTGGTAGTCAGTTTTCTTTAATATTTCAAATTCAATTCCAGACCAGATTCTCTGTTTTGTCCTAGAGATTAGTGTAGGAAGATTGTCGTCTTGGTCTGATAAAAGCCTTGCCTTTCCAGTTAGCTTAATTAAGGGAAAAGGGGGAGGAAGCCAGGAGGAGAACAGTCTGGTTTAGATCAGGGTAAGAGGCTTGGTTTTTACAAACACACCACAGATTTTTGTTGTTTTATGTTTTCAACATTTTTCTGGTTCTTGGTAGAAAGTCCAGTTCCACTTTCAAAATGAGCTAACCCCATAGGTCCAGTGACTTGGCATTTTTGTTAGATGTTTGGTATTTCTGATGACAGCAGACCAGAGCCAGGAAGATTCTATAGGTTCCAATGTAGTTTCAGGACACTGAGAGCTGATGGGTAACTACCATGGTAAACTAGCAATGTGGGTACCCTAGTTTTCAAAGTCTATGACTAGTACCAGAATTAGACATTTATCAAAACTTTCTTAAACCATTTAAAAATTAATGTATAAATTCTATCTGCCGTGAAGACTATGTTCATGCTAGGTCTCTTTACTTCCTCTTGCTATATACTATGTGGTTTACTGTATACTGTAAGAAATGCTAAGTGTCTTCAGCTATATACTTAGGGTAACCAACTCATCCTGACTTGTCTGGGACTTTCCTTGTTTGCCTAAGACTTTCCTGGTTTTAACACTGAAAGTCCTCCATCCTGGGAAATCCCTCCATCCTTGTCAAACCAGAATGATTGGTCATCCTAGTTGACTATCAATTGCGTGTATATAAATTGAATATATACATTATATAGTTGGTGGTTGAGAAAAGCTAATTAGCCACAGCTGTTTCTCATTAAATGAAAGAAGGAGAACGCCTTCTTATTGTGACCACAAAAGACTAAAACACACAACTATATTTTACATGTGATTAACAAACTGAAAATAATCAAGTATTTAAAAAGCTTTTTAAAAGAAATCAACTTTATTGATGGTTTGTTTGCGACAAAGTTTATTGATTTCAAGTGCAAATTTCAATAAGTTCTGACAAATGCATACACCACATAAGCACCATCACAATCAAAATAGAAACTTTTTATTTTAATATTCAGAAGCACCCCTTCCCAATCAATTTCCCACTCCTCCACCCTGGCATGATTCTGTGATCAATTTTATGCTAATAATTTGGAAAATGTCAATTGAAGAAATTATTTTTAAGATTATTATTACTAAAAGAATTGATTCAGAAAGAAGTAAGAAAAAGAAATAAGCCAAAAACTATGGAATACATTTTAAAGTTGGCAAACAATGTCGGATGGTTTAAAGGAACTTAATTTTCAGACCATTTGAATTTCTATGATTTATAGAAAAGGATGGGTCAATTCTCAATTAAATTACTCAAGCTAATAGTAGAATCTGATAATGACATAAGAGGGATCAGGGGAAGAGAGACAGAGACTGAGATTAGAAGCCAAATGCATTTGTCAATTACCTGTAAAAAGTCTAAAGTACATTATATTCATTCAATTTCAGCAGTATATTAAAAGGATAATACAACATAATCTAAGAGATTTAATTCCAGTAATTAAGGAGTTATTTAATATTAGAGTTAACTTATTGAGGTAATATATAGATCAACTAATCTATCTTAACCCCTAAAACTATAATGTTAATGTTATCTAAATAAACTACAAATGGAATATTTTTCTTGAATTTCACAAATGGATTCTAAAATCCATCTGGAAGAACAAATAGGCAAAGATAGCAAATAAAATATTGGGGGGGGTGGAATGAAGAAGGGAGAAATTAATCTGCAAAATATAAAGCATCATAATGAGAAAATTTAGTTCTGGTGCCGACATAGAGCAGTGGGGCAGAATTAAAACATTCTAAAGAGATGTAGACAAAGGAAGGTGGCCTTTTTCATGTTTCTTGCATCTAAAGGATCCCATGTGACAAGTTCTGGCCAATGGATGAAGAATGCTGCTTTCAGACCTGACCTATAAAAGGTCCTGTTGGACCTTTCATGCTCTCTCTTTTCTTCTTCAAAGTTCATGGTGAAGGAACCCTGAGAGGACAGAGCCACGTGATGGAATGGGCCAGGATCCCTGAGTCCTCACCTAGAGGAGAGATGTGCAGAAGAGCCACTCAACAAATGGTGGTGTGCTGATAAACGTCTAGTGACCCATTCAGGGTGTGGGGGAAAGGCTCTAGTCAGTAACATTTGTTAATTTCTGTCATGTATACTCCCACTATGGCTGCTTTAGGCAAGCAAGGTGATGTCACTGAACACAGTTTGGAATGGATGCACATAATCAGTTCTTGTGATGCAGGATGAACCAGCCCTAGCATACCACTGCTCCTAACCCACATATAGCTGTGTCATAATTTTAATTTTAAAATAAACATATTTGGTTAAGTCTTTGAGATTTATTTGGGATTGTTATAGCAACTAGTGTTAATCTAGCTAATATAATCCAGTACTTAGAAAATTATGAGAAACAATCTACTTCATTTTAGTGCAGCTGTTACATCAAAATTTGACAATATAATAGAGGAAAGAAAACATAAACAGTCCTTTGTAAACATGGACAGTAAATAATTGTCTTACATAAGCTTTAAAGTTCTTAAACAAAACCCAATTAGTCAAACAAGCAACAAGCAAACATTTGTGTGCAAGTTAAATTTATTGTGAAGATGCAGGAATGATTTAGAGATAGAAGCTTCATTCATAATTTATCACAGTAGGTTCAAGGAGAAAAAGTATATTAGCATTATAATAGATCCTGAAAAAGCATTGAAAAACAACAACAAAAACTCTATTAAGTGAATGTTTCTCTAATATGAGAAAGAATATGGATACTAAACAGCCAATGCCATATTTCATGCTAAAATATGAGAATTCAGGAACAAGAGAATGGCCATTCTTTTTCATTTTATTTAACATTGTTCCAAAGTCTTAGCTATGCAAATTATACAAGAAATGGAAGTTTAAAAATTACTCTGGGAAGGAAGAAGAGAACAATCCCATAATTTCTGATTATGCATACACAAAACCCTAAGACTCTTGGAAAATCTGTTGAGAACAAACATGTAAGAAAAAACACACAATCGCTGTTATATTCTGCCCAGTAACTTTCAAGTTTAGAACAGAATTTGAAGATGCAAGATGCTTCCATATAAGCCTGTTGATAATGAAGCCAGAGCCCAGAGTAACGAGGAGGTGTCTTTGCCTGATTCTCTCTTCTCTTTCTAGCCTGTGCCTCTCTCTCTCTCTCTTCCTCTCTCTCTCTCTCTGTCTCTCTCACCTTCACAAATACACAGAGCCCTTGGGCATCTGCTAGATAAGAGGAGAATCAAATTTTCTACTCTTTTCTCCTGCTTATGGAGAAAAATAGAGATGTAGACCTGATAAAATGTTTGCATTTGATTGGAAATAATTTAAGGAAAAAAAATAACTAATTTTGAAGCTTCCTCTGGATTTTCCTGTTTTAAAGGACGAAGCCTTTTTGGCTTAGCAGATCACTCTGATGAGTGTAATGTCAGGTTGGAGCATAGTGATCACATCTGGAGGAGATTACACATAGAGAAGGAACTGCCAGATACTGAGGAGAAACGGACCAGGACTTGGGTGAGAGGAGAAGAAGGTGAGTGAGTCTGGCAACATTGTTGGAGAGTTGGCTTAGGAGAAAAGGGTGCAAAGGAAGGCAAAAACCCTGCCAACCCACGTATCTTTCAGAGCCAACTGTTCATGAAATATGTCTGTACATGTGTACTTTCTCTCCTCCAACTCACACTTCAAAGAATTCCAGTCTAGTTGTCTCCCCAGAGACATCTCTGATCCTGCCCTTGTGAAAACCAGCTACTACATCCATACTCCAAATTCAACATTTATTTTCTCAGCCATTTTATTTGACCTCTCACTGGCGCTCAAGGCAGTTAACAATACAGTCAGCTACTTGCACTTTCCTGCATGACTTCTCTGCTCTCCCTTCCTTTTCTCAGCGTGCTCTGATGTTGAAAGTCTGTGGAGTTACAAGTACAATAAAAATTACATAAAATAATAAATTTTAAATGCAGTGACATTGTATACAGATCATGGGGCTCACTGATCTAAAGTGATCCTAGACTTAAGAATGGACTGATCTCATTTCATAAAAACGTATACTTTATGTAGAGTTAAATTTAAATTATGGTGATGCTATCCAGTAATAGCATCCCTCATTGGAACAGCTTGGGTTCTTATCTGTACGAGAGAGAAAGGGGGCAGGGAGGATGTGGTCTAACACCAACCATGTTGCTGATCTGCAGCCCTCATCTGGGTAAGATGTAGCAGGTGGAGGAAAAGAAAGCTCCCAGGAGGGAAGATGGCAATTCCAGGATGCCTCATATTGTCTGGACAAATGAACCTAAAGCCAAAAGACCAGCTTGATTTGTTCTGCTACAGACTAAGAGTTCTCCGAATGCACAGTGCACACAGATAAGCATCCTTCCCTGAAGCCACCATCGCAAACAACCCCCTCCCCTCATCGAGAATTCGAGAATGCCTCTTAAGATCTCATCTCTGTTGTATCCCTGATCTACCCCTTTTTGCTGCCTCCAGATCCCAGCAGTACATTTTCTTACTTGGATAAAAATTCATCCAAGAATTATCCAGTGTGGCCACATGGAGTGACGTGAGGGTTCAGGAGGCTCACGGAGGCTCAGAGCCCTGTTGAATGAAAAGTCAGTTAATGAAGGTGCTGTACCAGGCATTGGGAAGAAACCAAGCATCGCAGATGCAATCCTAGTCATGGAGGATATAACCATGTACTTAGAGGAGACCAGTCACACATCTGAATAAAAGGAGAATATGAGTGCAAGGAAATGTCAGTAAAGCTTCAGGGATTGGGAGCAAACAGGGCACAGAGATGAACAGGGCACCACCCAGACAGGGGACCGGGGGATGACTTCGTTGAAAAATGGGACTTAAGCTGGACTTAGAGTGGTGTGTAGGAATTGGAAGTGTGTTGAGGAAGGAGAAGGGATTCCAGTGACAAGGACAGGGGCTGTACTGACCACTGCTTCCTTTGAGAGGGAGCCTGTGACTCTCCAAACATCTCCTTTTTTTATCATGTTGACCACATCAAGCAGCCTTCGTTCCCTGAAGAGAAGGCTTATGTCTGACTCCACATAAGATGCAAAACTCAACACCTGTTGAATTAGGTATGGAGGAGAGTCCGAGGGTGGCTTGTAGCTGGGCTCCTGATAGATAAAATTGGATCTCCCTTCTCTATTACTCTGTTTTTTCTCTCATTATCTCTCCTCGTGTAAGTCCTGCCATTTACTTTGTATAACACTATTCTGGTGGAGGACACACGTTTTATATTGGAATGCATCAAAAGCACCCCCTGCTTGTGACTCCTTGGCAACTTCAACTATGCTCTCACTAGCTTGTGCATGGGATGGGATGACAAACTGTAAATCAAAAGAGAAGGCTACAGAATAATTAACCACTGACACGACCCAAGTGATGACCAGTGAGCATGGACCTAGTACCGAAACACATGAGCTGCCTGTCAGACCTGTCAGGACAGACACCGCCAAGACCAAGTTTTCACTCAGATTCTCCAAAGACTGAGCATTAGGTATTGTTTGTCTGGGAGGCCACGTGCTGTCAGTCGGCACCACTAGAGACTCATTTCCCCAGAGAGCATGCAGAGGAACGCCAGCTACCCCAGCTTTCCCACCTGCGGCTCATGCCTTGCCCACAGCCCTGCGGGCAGTCTAGATAGCTCAACATCCACTTTCTTCTTCACTCTGTGTGTAGTTTCCCCTGCCTGGCAAAGCAAGAGCTGTTAAAACTATTCTCCTCATTTCTCTCACTTTTCCAGAATGGAAATTCCAGCCCCCACTTCAATTGTCTACACATCATTTCCGCAGGTAGCTCCACTTACAGTGACTTCCATCCCCCCAGGACCTACTTCTGTGCACATTCCCCACTTTTACCACCATTAGGTTCTATTTGATGTCTTCACTGGTGTGTATGCTTGTGTCTAAACATTTCCCAGAAGGAATTAGGATGGTTGGATTTTTTTTCTTTTTATTGAGACCGAGTCTTGCTCTGTTACCCAGGATGGAGTGCAGCGGTGTGATCTCAACTCACTGCAAGCTCCACCTCCCCAGTTCAAACCATTCTCCTGTTTCAGCCTCCCAGATAGCTGGGATTACAGACATGCAACACCACGTCCTGCTAATTTTTGTATTTTCAGTAGAGACAGAGTTTCACCATGTTGGCCAGGCTGGTCTCAAACTCCTGACCTCAGGTAATCCACCCCCATCGGCCTCCCAAAGTGCTGGGATTACAGGTGTGAGGCACCACGTCCAGCCAATGGTTGGATCTTGAGTACTTCCTATTTATAACTGTTGAGAAATTACTGTCAAGGGTTTAAACTCCAGAGGCTGAAATCCTCCAGCCTTGGAGGCTTCGGACTCCCCCTCACCCTGTAATGAAGGGCACTGTGAGAGGCTTTGCCCTCCAGGCACAGGTAATTTTCTTAATGTCCACCAGTGGGAATGCAATGACCAAGATATACTGAACAATCACTTGATAGGGATGAGAAAACACCTTTCAGCTAATCTACTTCTTGAACTGAAATCACAATGTCGTGTTGAAGTTGCTTTATAACTGGCTAAAGACTACCTCCAGGTTCTAGGAAGAATGTTCTAAAGTCCTGTGAAATAGTTAATAAGGCTTCTTGAACATTAAATGAGTCTTGCAACACAAGGTTCTAATGAGTTACTGTAATTGCAAATGAACCAGAAACAGATGGATTCCATTTCCTATTGAAATACATAAGGGTTTGAAAATTAAAAGAAAAAAAAAATCAGAATGATTGACAAAATACAATTTGGGGCTTGGCAAAGACCAGTCACTTGGAATAATCATATCTAGTATGTGCCACACCCAAAGCGTAGCCAGGTCAGCTAGGAGGGTGCTCTGTGGAAGTCCAGTGTTGAGTGGCAGATGCAGGTGAGGGCCGAGCCTGTGGTGGAGATTCTGGAATGGGGCTGGCAGCTGAAAAGGAAGACTAGGGAGAAAAGAGTCAGAGGGGGGTGAGGTAGGGCAGGAAAAGGCACTGGAGCAGGCATCAGAGGAGGAAGATAGACGTGGAACACAGGCAGCTGACTTCCTGGAAGAATTTGAAGAGTAGAAGCCTCATCTTCCCTCACTCCTACCCTAGCTCCTCCCACCTCCACCTGCCAGGCATAAGAAAGAGTCAGCTTGTTCTTCAAAAAGGGCGCTGGCACCTAGAGGTGGGGCTGAACATCCAGATGTGTGCTTAACTGCAGTGACTGAGTATAAGAAGTATGACAGGCAATTTCAATAAGGCAATGGATTGCCTGCAAACTTCTCCCCTGGAAAGCAAGCAGAAGAATACAGTTTGAACGGAAGAATATAAAAAATGAACAACAGATATAAACCATGAAAAATGCTTTGTTTTCAATCTTCTCCCCAAAGTTAAATAAAGCAATTTGTTGGAAGCCATGAGGTTTACTGGGCAGATGAAACCATCAGATTTGTTGGGAGATGTTGACACCAAGGGGTTAGCTCCAGAGAATGAAAAACCCAGAGGAGGAACCCAACCCAACTCCAGGAGGATGTGGCTAAAAGTCCAAGCTAGGTTACTGCAAAATTTGGAAATATGAAAAATTTCCCTTTGCCTTTCTGTCAGGCCTTCCTTTCCCACACAGCTGCATTAGCAGGAAATTCTCCAGCTAAGGCCAGTCTGCCACCATCTCTTGAGCAACCTCCTTGTAACTTGTTATAGGCTCTCAGTTCCTTGAGTCCAGGATATTGACTAAATAAGCCATGCAGGTGTTTGGGGACCTAGAACCATAGGCCAAGAAGCACCTTTATTTGTCTAACATAATTTTTCCCTTTTTTAAAGCACTGCACACCTCACAATATCATGTCACAGCTGTGTCCCCAATCCCTTCACTTCACACTTGAAATATTCAACTGAAATAGTGAACAAATGAAAGTTAAAAAGTAATAAAAGCTATATTCAAAGAAATGATGGATAAATAAGAAACAAATGAAATTGGTCATTTCTTAAACATTTTGTGTTGACTCTGTCCTTATGCGTTTCATTTTTGGCACAGATTTCAGAATCTTTAAGGCCACTGTATTTAGGTTACATTTTATAATGTCATAACCTTATAATTAAAATATTGAACATGCCCATGTTTTTCTTCCACTCTGCCTAGCAGCTTAGTTTGGACAAGGGAAATATAGATAAGAAACTATTAATTATCTGCCAGAAAAGAAAAAAGGCTACTTATCTTTTGGGATAAAATAGATCTGAGCACACATAAGAGTTATAACTATTTTTGCATAAAATAAATAGTCTCTTTTTGGTATTATCAAGAAGGCGTGGTAAGTTGTCATTTATCTTGTACTCCCAGCCCGCACTCTTGATCCTACTGTGACCCTTCTTATTTGCAAAAGATGAAAGCAAGATCGGAACTCTGTGGAGCTGGAAATTGGACTGTAGTTTTGCTGCAATAATAGTCAATGGCCTTGAAAGTGTCTCACTCATGAAGACTGTCTGGGTTATTGTGATTCTCTGGTATTTGACATTTGGTATCAAGTCCAGCTGGACGAAATTGTATTTGGGAAATTATCATCTATCTGATGCCAGTCTTCCAGTGGCACGGAAGCCCCCTTCCTCTGGTAGGCATTTAAAGGAAGCCCTGGAGTCCTCGGGGACTTCTCAGCCCCACTGAGTACAGTATGCTTCAGATAAACAACCTTTCACGCTGATCTCATCTGTAAAGCTCTGGGCCTAGAGAGAAGAATCTGAGAGATGGGCTGTCCTGCCTGAGTCACTCCTTGTGGCCAAGTTAACAGGACAATGGTGAGCTTCTGCTTTGAGAACAGGTACATACACGTTCTGTCCTGAGGACCCCTCCCCCTTGCTCATCCAAATGAAGGAAACTTAGAGATGGCAAACGTGAAGAGCTGATTTACCTCTGCAGATTTGCAGCTCCTGAAATTCCAGAGTGGAGCCGCATTTGTATCCCTCTCCAGCCAGAGAAACTGGGGGGACTTTCACATGGGCCAGTTGGATGCATGGAAGAAGAAATAAAGTTTATAACTTTGGGGATGCAAAGGAAATTGTTTTCATGATTCTCCAAAAAGCTAATCACAGGAGAGCCCTGTGCAGTTGTCAAAGGGCATCCTTCAAGAATGATAGATTTAACATTTGCTTTCTTTGGCCTGGACATTTCCCAGAGTCTCCTTATATCTTTTCTTGAAACATGATGTGCACTTTAAGGGAGGCAAGGGGGGACTGTAACTTGGCACAATCTTCCTTACATGTAAATCCCTAAACTGAAACAAAAGATAGTATGATACACTCACACAGAGAAGATGCTGGGAAAGGAAATAAAGAGGGGGAAAATCATCTACACATTTTAATAAAACTCAGACCTAATTTAGTATAACAGTCCTGTGACTTAATAAAGCACATACTAAATAATGCAAAAATGCTTGCTTGAGATGACTTTCAGTAAGTATTGTCAACAATAACTGGCCTTTGCTTTATTGTCATAAATGTCCCCGCTAATAATACCAGATATGAAATGAAAGAATATCTACAACTCCAGTTACTGCTCTGTTTTGCCACATGCGATTTGGACCTTTTAGTCACAAATATAAGATGAAGTCTATTTATAGACACCTTTCCTTTGGCAGACACTAATTAAGAATGAGAAAGATAATGAGACAACTTCGATAAACAAAGAATGAAGGAGAAACAAATGGCTCTCTCCAGGGTATTCCCAGAGCTCTGGCCTTGAGAGATGAGGCAAAGTAGGAATGTCAGGAATTGCAGGCATGAGAATGGAGGTGGCCGGAGATGTTCCATACCCCAGACAGGACAGCCACTGCAGAGCACCACGTGACAGAGACTGGGGAGAAACCATAAGGCCAGGGGGAAGGAAAAAACAAAGTCCAGAGCTCTGGACAGAGTCCAGACCAACATCCTTCCTGCTGCAGAGCTCTAGGTGGTAGACCCACAGTGGCATGTCTCATGGATGCCTTTCACAACACAGATTTGGTGCTCACTCTATGTCAAGTAAGGGGCCAGGCACAGGGGTATATGGCAAGCTTCCCAGTGATGGTTGAGCTCTGGGCCCTATACACCCACCAAGGCTGGCTCATGGAGGCCAGCTGTGAATACTCATGGCCCTGAAGGCCACCCTATGCCAACTCTAATGCTGGCAGGTTTCCACCCTCACCTGCATTTTTTTTCTGTCTTTGCTGTATTTTGAAAAATAAACAGAAGATTATTGAACAAATACTGAAGTAGTCATTGGGATTATAGGGAACCACATGGTCAAAGGAGGTGAGGGGTGAACCATGAAGCTGTGTGTCCCAGGAGCTGTCAGTGTGCACATGGCTGGTGCATAGCAAGGCAAAGGTAGAAGGAGGAGGAGGGCAGTGGATGTCACTTATGAAGGGTGAAGGTCATCAAAGGATTCCTTTGATTCCCAAGGACTCCAGGGCTTCCTTTAAATGCCTACCAGAGGAAGGGGGCTTCCGTGCCACTGGAAGACTGGCATCTGATAGATGTAATTTCCCAAATACAATTTCATCCAGCTGGACTTGATACCAAATGTCAAATACCAGAGAATCATAATAACCCAGACAGTCTTCATGAGTGAGACACTTTCAAGGCCATTGACTATTATTGCAGCAAAACTACAGTCCAATTTCCAGTTCCACAGCCTGGCCAGGCGTGGTGGCTCATGCCTATAATCCCAGCACTTTGAGAGGCCAAGGCGGGTGGATCTCCTGAGGTCAGGAGTTCGAGACCAGCCTAGCCAACATGGTGAACCCCGTCTCTACTAAAAACACAAAAAATTAGTGGGTGTGATGATAGATGACTGCAATCCCAGCCACCTGGGAGGCTGAGGCAGGAGAATCACTTGAACCCTAGAGACAGAGGTTGCAGGAGCCGAGATCGTGCCGCTGTACTCCAGCCTGGGCAAGAGAGTGAAACTCCATCTGAATAAAAAAAAAAGAAGATGAAGACGCCCAGGCTGACTACACCCAGGGACAGTCAGTGGCTTACACAGATCTTCTGGTGCCTGATGTTACATAATTCGGGGAGCCCTTTTTAAGCAAAAGAATTCAAAACCAAGAATATATAATTAGGGACAAAAGTGAACACTTATTTAGAATGAGAAGATAAACCTCAAAAAAAAAAAATAGAAACTTCAGAATGATAATAAATACCACAACCATAGGTTAAGACATGAAAATTCCAATACATCTCTTTTGCAGAATTCTCATCAAGAAGGGAAGAAAAATGTGTGCGGCCTGTATAATTGTGTACACAGCATGGCGTGCTATATTCCTGAAAGGAGACAACTTCTGTTTTGACTAGCTGTCATTGAAAACAAATCCTCTGCTTACGATTTTACAGATCCGACTTTGGAAGAATTTTCCAGAGACCGGCTTCCTGCTTCATACATTTCAAACTTTGCTTCTCCTTGATTCTGCGTAAACGTCTGGTGTCAGATGCTGCAGGACAAATTCATATCACCAGATGACGTTTGACCCTGCACTTCCCGCCACGAGGCTGGGTGCGTCAGTGCAGGGGGCCGTAGGAGTATTCCTAGAAGCCGTTCCTACACTAGGATGACTAGTAATAACTTAACTGCATTCAGAAACAATTACCAACCACAAAAATATCCCCTACTGAACCCAAACTAAATATATTCCCAACTCAACTTCCCTTTAGCTGGGGCCCCAAAGTGCTAGTGACGATGCTGACACCCCAGCAGTAGGTGCAATGAGGGGAAGTTGAAGCAGAAAGGGGAAGCAGTCTTAACCAATTATGGCTAAATATAGCTCACTTTTAATACATTT
Source organism: Ateles fusciceps (assembly GCA_036589455.1). NCBI lineage: Eukaryota > Metazoa > Chordata > Mammalia > Primates > Atelidae > Ateles > Ateles fusciceps. The sequence continues at coordinate 8,012,653 of JAZHEH010003329.1, read as the reverse complement.
TACAAAAAAATATATGATCATGTGAATACATTGCAAGGTCTCCTCCCAGCTTTTGGAAGGGAGTGTGCAAGTGAGGCCCTGAGCTGAAGTTTATTGGCTTATTAGCTAAGAGGTAGATCCTTCTCTGAGGATCCACAGATCTATCTTGTGGGCTGACTGCAGCTGAGGACCCCAATCTGGAGTAATAGTAAAGAGCCGTAGAAGCCAATGATCAGAGGCAAGTCAGTGCCGTTGTAGCAGAAGGGATACATTCAAATGGTAATTAGCCGGTAGAGACCAGGATGATTACAGCAGGAAGAAGACAGAGTAAAAAGGGTGGCACCATCTAGTCTGCCACTTGCCCCTCTTAATTTATCCAAAACTTTGAACAACACTCAATAACGTGTGCCGGGCATAGTGCTTGCTGTCAAGCAGAGGGGGAGGGTGTGTGACCTGTGCTGTGAACTCATACTGGCCGGCTTGCTCTAGCATCCCCTGCCAGCCTCAGCCCTGGAAGATGTCTGATTCTCTGCTACTCAGTCAGCCAGGGATCTTTCTCTTGTTCTTATGAATGAAGCCACCCAGTAAGATGTGTCTAGATACTTTGCCTCCCAGGACATACCCAACTATTGCCTCTTTTTGATCCAATATATACTTTTTCCATCAACTGATTGAAACCCAGACTTACACAGAGGTAGAAAGAAGAGCATAATTCCAAACTGCAAGCGGAAGCCGGGTATAATTCAGTTTTTACATCTCAAATGTGTATATTTTTGGCCTGATTTCCCACTCTGAACTCCCAAAACACTAAAAACACAAGGTGAATTCAGAAAGGAGAAAACGTGTCAGCCTGCCCATGGACATGACCCTGGGGCCCTGGGGGAAAAGGGAAAGCAGGCACTTTCCCATCATTATGGCCGCACCACTGCAGGGGGCGATGCCCTGAGAACATGAAAGCCAGCAGTAGGGGAAACCCCACCAAACATTTGAGATCCACAGTGTAGGGATTACTCTCCCCCAGCACTCAATCTTCGCACAAATCTTACAGCAAACCTGCTCCTTTCACAGGAAGCCTTTGCCGCTTCTCAAATAATCCTGAAAGGAGAGTTGCTGGATGTCCCATAATGAATAAAACTGCTGATAGGAATGGAAAAAGTTTATGAAGGATTTGTAAACCCAAAATACCATATGTGGAGTCAGAACGTTTTATTTATACCTTTGCCTGATACTTTGCCCATGCACACAGGACTATGGAAGAAATATATGGCTGCCTGCTGGCCCAGAAATCTCTCAGGCCTTCCCCCATCAGTCTGCAGGGAGCACCTCTGACCCTGGGCCAAACATCGAACTGTAGCATAAAATTCCTTTCCAAGTTGAAAGGAAAAGTAATAGAGAGTAGAATTTAAAATTGCAAACATAGTCCCGTATATTTTGTTTCTGTTTCACTCTACAAATAAAAAAATAAGCCTATGGCCTCTTTTGGCATAAGATTATAGGTTAAAAAGTAAATCCACAGCATATTATACCATAAGATAAGAATAATTAAGAACAATATATTTCCTTTTAAGAATCTTGATGGATAACTTTTAAGATGTTTTGAAGGTTGTGTTCAGGCCACACACATGATAGGCAATATTTTATCTTCCTTTTTTACAAAGAAAGAAGGCTAATTTTGCTTAAAATAGAAGGAGGTCTATGGGTCTTGCATTTACCAAAAAATGAACTTTGTTAATCACACAAAATCATCTCTAACTATTTCGAGGAAATCAGAACAAAAGCCAAACAGGGAGGCCTATATGCACATACACTTGGAATGCCTGTGGACAGGGGAGAAGGAACTCAGTGGATTCTTGGTAGAAACAGAATCTTGTTTGCTGAGTTTGATTCCAGAGCTCCTATGGAATCCAGAGGTGGGCAGGCTGCGGGGGATATAAAATCTACAAGGAGCATAGAATCCAATTCCAATCTGGGTTTTACCTCTACTTCTATTCAGGAGTCCATATGTGGCTTTGACCTGAGCAGATTTTCATTCCTCAAGCCCTCTTTTCCATAAGTATGGAAGTAGAATGAATGGGCTGCAAGTGGCCAGCCCCTAGGAACAGGAAAAGAGGATCCTCCTCCTTCAGAAGTATCCCCTCCACTAAAAAGGGTGTCTTCTCTTTCTGAGCAGAAAATGTCCCCGTACTCTGAAGCTCTGCTACCACGTGACCCTCCTTCTGAGGGCAAGCATGGTTGGAATGAGAGCAAGGTAAGAAGGTGAGACTGTCTACAACAAGCCAGCAATGTCACAGCTGTTTACCAGACAGGCTCTCTGCTCTAATCCTTGTCACAGCCCCTCAAGGCATCAATGTGAAGGGGACGTCACAGCCCCCCATCAATGTGAAGTGAACAGAGACTAGGAAACCTAAAGTAACTCCCCTAGATCACTTTGTGTGAGAGCTAATTCTATGTGTTAGGTTGGCTAGACCACGGTACCCAGATATTTGGTCAAACACTAGTCTAGGTGTTTCTGGGAAGGTACTTTTGAGATGCAAGTAGCACTTAAATGAGTAGATTTTGAGTAAGGTAGACATCCCTCCATAATGTGATTGGCCCTCATCCAATCAGTGGAAGTCTTGAATAGAACAAAAGACAGAGGTCCCAGAAGAAGAGGGAATCATGTTCGGCCTCCAGCTGCAACCCCAGCCCTTTTTTGGGTCTCCAGCCTGCTGGGCCTGGCCTGTGGATTTTGGAATTACTAGCCCCTCAATCATGTGTGAGCCAATTCCTTGAAATAAATCACAATCTCAGCCTCTCTCAATCAATTGATCTACCTATCTATATATATATATCATCAATAGATAGATTAACAGAGCTCTGTCTATAGTCTTTCTTGTTTTCTATCTATCTTCCTTCTATCTGTCTATTTATCTACCTATCTATCCATCCATCTATCTATCATCTGTCTATCTCTCTTACTGGCTCTGTTTCTCTGGAGAATTCTAGCATGCCCTGCCACTACTGAACCCAGGATTCAAGTAAAATTTGGTCTGATTCTGGGGCTTATGCTCTTTTCCCAACACCTGGATGTTACCATGAATGCCAGAGACTTAACAACACTGGTATTTAATCTACTCCCTCGTTCATTCAGGAAATATTTATAAAGTACCTCTTGTGTCCTTGGTTCTGTACTAGATTATAGAAACCCACCAGAACAGTATAAACATGGCTCCTGCCCTCACAGAGCTCAGGAATGACAGCCAAGCAAATTTGTACTTCCAAGATGCAACCAGAATAGAAGTTTAGGGAGGAGCAGGGAGGAGGACCAACTCATTGATAGTGGAAGCATTAGTAGATATTTAAATTGAGACCTGGAGAGTGAACTTGAATTAGTCAAATAAGAAAGAAGAAGATGATTCAGGCAGAAGGAATTGTGTGTGCAAAGACTCAGAGGTGAGAGAGAGTGAGAAACTGGAGGTAATCCACTAAACCTGAGGCTTCAAGTGTCCTAGGTTGAGAGGCAGAGACAGGTCTGGGAGTGAGCAGTTCCAGCTTTCCTTCTGTAGCCTATGAGGGTCTGTTAAGGCTTTGTACTTTGCCCTGGGGGAGAGAAGAAAACACTGGAAGGATCACAGTCAAAGATGACTATGACTTTCTGTAAGATCCCAGCCCAAGATGACTATGGCTGAGGGTGAGGGGAAGGTTGAGAGAGGAAGGGAGATGGAGGCCAGGACACCTGCTAGGTAGCAGTAATTGCAGGTGAGGGTGGGCTTGGCCAGACCTGGTGACTGGATTACGGGCTTGGGGACTGGGAGAAGGAGTCATAAAGAAGAAGCAATTTGGGGGATAAAGACAGTAAATTCACGCTGGGTTTGTTGAGTTAGGGATCTCTGTGTGATGTTAGCGGATAGCTGCCCAACGTCCCTCTTTCCTCCCTCTTTATCTCTCTCTTCTCACTTCTCCTTCCTGCTCCAGGAAACTGGAGAAAGGCCGGACGACCTAATCTCCTTTGGCCTGAGAATAATCAGGGCTATGACGACATACCAAGTCCTAAATCTCCACTTGCTAAATGGAAATGAACTCTTGCCCCAAATCTTCAGCTTTTGCTTTTGCTGAGAATTTATTCAGCTGCAGCCATACGTATTTTGCAAAAGTATTAAAACACATACAGGATCCCACTACCTTCTTTTGACCAATGATGGCTCCCTGAGCACAACCAGGTCCTTCCCAGCATGTGGCTGAAGATCTGGAATAAAAGTCCCACCACCTGCCACACTAATATGTTAAATGGCCCCAGCACAGCACTGCAAGCTCCTGATGCCAAGAAGGGGAATTCCAGAACCCAGCCTCTTCTGACTTCCTCCTGGCTCCTGGCCCACCGCAGAGCAGGGAGCCTCATGCCCTGGAACCTGAATTATGCTTCCAGAATGCCATCTCAAACTTGACCAAGGTTTTGAGGATCACTGAGTGCATGCAGGCTCGTAAAGGATGACGCAGATCATGTGAAACCCCAGCAGGTGCTGTCAGGGACTAAGTGCTTTTGGCAATGGCTGAGGGGGAAGCTGCTGACACAGGGGAAGAATGAGAAGAAGCCACAGCTCCTTGGGAAGATGTGCAATCGACTTCCCCAGGGAACCTCAAACGCAGCAGTAGGGACTTTCTTGGGGGTGCTTTCTATGAACCCTTCCACCCTAGGCTGCTTCCCAAGGACACTATTACTACTTAAAATGCCAAGGACTGGGTGTGTGTGTGTGTGTGTGTGTGTGTGGTGTGTCTGTGTGTGTGTGTGTCTGTGTATACAACATAGAAAGCAGAAAACAGTAGAGAGAAGAGAATAATTATTTCTTCCTCTTTGTGTTCTACATTAAATCTCAGCATTACATTCAGAGAGCTTCCAAGTTGGAATTAAAGGCAGGCAGCAACGTCATACTTTTCTGATCACAAAACACTTTAAACAGAACAGTTCATATTTTTCAGGTGCAGGTCCTAAATTGCTCCTGATTTGTTTGCCTTAGCTTCTGGGTGGGGCCCCCATTTTCCCTGGCTCCGGCCCCTTGGCAAAGCCTCCTCTCATGCAACGTGTCTCCGTGAACAACTAACTACCCAGGAATGAGTATTGCAGAGCAGGCGGCCCCTTGGCTCTGGGTCCTCCAGTATGGGGCAGTTTCTGAGAGCAGAGCCCGGAAGGCTCCCACACAGACCTGCAAGCTGGACCAGCCCCTGCTGGGAATGACCTCTCCAGGGGCACTGAGATTCTTCTGCAGCCCTGGCCAGCTGTCTGTCTCCAGCTCGAAGAACTAGGCGGCTTGTTAATCATCTAGTGGTTCCTCTGCTTGGGTTCACTGATCCTGCAGGCCACCTGTGGTCTCGGAGGTGCTACACCAGCTCCTGTTTCACCCCCCAACCCATCCCCCACCACTTGGCAACCTGGAAAATGCTGTCATCACCTCGGGATACTAGACTCCTTCCCCCTGCCCTTCCTTTCTTTATTAGGTCTTTATCAGGGGTTCTTTCACTTCAAGAGACTGAAACTCTCTCAATCCAGCTCTACCCTAAGAGGCGAATCTTCTTCAGGGTCCTGTCTTCCCCTTATGGATGCTGCAGATCGCAGGACTGATTTTGTTTCCCTGTTCACGCCATGCAGAGCCAAATGTGTGGTCCATCTCCAGCAAATGCACAGGAAATTACATTATGCATTTTATGCAATAGCCTCACTTCTGGATTCATCTTTCTCTCCTATTTTTATCTTCTCTTTGCCTTATTTCTTCACTTCTTTTAACTTAATTTTATCTTGCTGCTTTGGGTCCTTTGTGCTTCTCTAAAATCTTTTTAGCAACAAGGCTGGAAATGAGCCACCCAGTTCATCAGTCTGGTCTGCTAGCCCCCCAGGCACCTCACCCACCCCAAAGCCTTCTGTAGAGCACTTCAAGATCAGTCTTCCTGGCCTCATTTCTTTATACTCTCCCTTTGCTAACCCTGCACCGAAGGAAGCTGTTTCAGAAGACACATTTTAGACTTGGAGCTGGTTGACCTAGGTCTGTGACTTTGAGCTTGAACCTCACATTAAGTGCTCACAAACCACATGGAAAGCGCTGTAGACCTTCTCTGTCACTCACTGTATCTTTTGACAAACTGCTCGGCCCTTGGATTCCCAGTGTCTTTATCTGTAAAATGGAGCCACGGACATCAAACTCTCAAGTGTAATCTGAGCAGAGCCCACATCTTTCCTGACCATGCCCTTCCTCACCTTTTCTTCACCTGTGCTTCGAGGTCAGGCTTGGACCCCCGCTCCTTTGTGAAACCTTTCTTAACCAAGAGTACATTACAATATGTACATAGGACTTTACAACTTACAAAGTGCCTCATGTACACAATCTCTTGATCTTCATGCAATCCTCTCAATCAGTCCAGAGAGCTAGGCAGACCTGACCACCCTTTCCTGACAGTGAAATACCCCACTCTCTCGGCAGGCCCTTCTTTTTGTTAGAGTTCTCTCTGGATGTGTGTCTTGCCTCTCTATTTTCTAAACTATTTTTGGATAAAGGTCACACCATTTATTATCTTCCCTGTGCCACATCATCCACATCCAGAAATGTATCTACACAAACACACTTTGCCACGTATTTCACACTCGGAATATAATAGATGTGCCAAGTTCTCAGCTATCCCCATTTCAAATACTGGGGCTTCTGGTAGGTGGGGGTGACTCCCTGAGCATTGATGAAGAAGGGGAAAAGTCTATGAGAGGCAAGGAAAGGTTTGTGTGAGATCACAGAAGTAGGAAGTCATTAAACATACAAGTGCCGTGATTCACTTGCTCTTATAAGTGGCTAAACCAAGAAAACCCACAGCACTAATTTCTGGAAATGTAACTAATCCTCTCTTCTGAGGTTTCTCTCCTACTTTTCAGGGTTTTCCCCCTAAGAAAAAAACTTCAAAGCCAACAGAATATATTGTTACTCTCTTTTCATAAATGAAAAACTGAGCAAAAAGTGGTAAGCCACTCCAAATGTCTCATGAACAGACAGGGGCCAAGTTACATCCCAAACCTGAAACTCTAGACTCCAAATGCAAGGAGCTACTGTATGAAAAACTTCTCCTGCTGTGTTCAGAAGTTTACCCTTAGACAGAGACAGAAAATGAAAGTGTTTTTCCAGGTGGAACCCAACCGGATGATAAGCTCTCTGTTCCACTTGTGTGCATGGGTCATCGTCTGCCCCCTAAGACATGAGGACTCCCTGCAGATCACACACCACCAACCCAGCATGGGTGGGGTGTTGAGGATCAGAACAGCAGAACACGGCCCTCTCTTGGCAAGAATGGGGCCCCGTGCCTGGTGCATGTCAGCACACACAATCAGCCTGCAGAAGAAAAAAAACATCTATCAATCAACTAACCAGCAATACCTCCTTCCTGTTCTTATCAGCCTTCTAGAGGCTACCACAGGCAAGAGAGAAAAGCCAGCAAAGAAGGCCATCCCCAGTCCTGTGTTTCAGGACACCCTTCTCTCACAGTCCCCCTCTGCCCTGGTGTGGGTCCTACCGGGCTTTATACCCTTCCACTCACATCTCTGGATTCCACAGAAGCCAGACTCCCCTGCACTTATTCAGCAAACATCAAATGACTTACGTATTCATTAGCTAGAAAACTTGAGGCCCCAAGGGACGTTATGTCCCATCATCTGGGCAAAAACCACTGAAGTGACTCAGAAGGAGGGGAACCTCAAGGACAACAGGGAGGATTGCAGCACTAGATTCAAATGGGAGAAAAATCGTCTTGAGGCTGTCTTATTTTCTTTGGATTCTCAGATATTAGCAATGGATATGGCACATAGTGGAGAAGGAAATTAAAAACAATGATAGTAATGGCTTACACTTATTGAGCACTCACTGTATACACCAAACACTTTATATTGGAATATCTAATCAGTATAATAACCTTCTGAGGCATGTAACATTATTCTTACCACTTACAGACAAGAAAACTGAGGCAAGATTGTTGAGTAACTTGTCCAAAGCTAGTAGCTGGTGGTGCTAGAGTTCGAATCCAAGAAGGCTGGCACTGAAGCTCCTTTCTGTGGTCAACACTGATAGTTGTCCCTATAACTATTCTCTTCTAGCTTAGTGATAGAACACCCATTTTACTCCAGAATATTGCCTCTCAGAGTAAAGACCTTTCTCAGCCCCCTTGATATCTGGATGTGTCTATGTGAATAAGCTCTGCTCTCTGCCATATGAGCGGCAGAGTAATGTGGGAACTCCAGGACATTTCCTTTACAAGGAGGAGGTGTGCTCTTCTTTTTCTCCTCCTTCTTCCTGTGTGGAGCCTGGATGTGATTGCAGGAGTTCTAGAAACTATTTTGGACTATGAGGTAATGTTGGGAAAGTCAGACCAGAGTTAAAAAGAGCTGAGGTCACTGATGACATCCCAGATCTGATGCGTCTATCTTCTCTGCCTAGAGATGGAAATTAACTTTCTTCTTATTTAGTTTGCAGCAGTCTGGTCTGCCTCATGACCTGATGACTCTTTCCTACCTAATAAACTTTCTATCTAGATCTCCTGCTTTCATGATTACTGGATTTAATCCTCACAAACCATATTGTTAGGTGGGTGGCATCCATTTTATAGATGGGAAAATGGCAGTGTAGGGAGATTAGACAACTCCACCCAGGTCATCCAGCTGGAAGCAGCAGGAGTGGGTACTCATACCCAAGACAGCAGATGCCAGGTGAACATGCACAGATCAAGACAAAGCTGTCTGCACCAGAGCCACCAGGGGATTCGCTGGTCCAGGAGTTCTGGGTGGGGCCTGGGAATGTGTACTGGAAACAACTTCCCACGCAATGTTAACACACAGCTGGAATCACTGCCCTTTCTTTGTTTTACGATCGTTGGACAATCCAAGAAAAGGGTGAATGGAAAAGTGAGACTGAAGTAACAAGAATGGGAGCATGAGGGAGGATCCCTGTGGGCCAGACACACTCAGAGGGTGGAAGGGGAGAGAGAAGAACAGCTTCAGGCCAGGAGGCTTCCAGCAGCTGCAGAGACAGGGGACAGCCTGAGTCACAGCAGCTGGGACGCAGGTACCCTGGTCGATTAAAGGGATGTGGGCTCCATTTCATACTAGAGTACAGCATTAGCTCCAGTATGAAATGTGTTAGAAAAGATGAAGCCCAGTTGACTGTGAGCTGTTGATCCTGCAGTTAATCCTAGACAAGGGAAGGGCAGGCTGCCTTCAGCTTCAGTCCACATTGTCCACGTGGCTCGGCTCGAAGCTAGGGCATTTCTGTAACCATGGCTGCTGATGGCTCTAGCCTCCTCTGCTTCTGTGGATCTGTTTTTATCATGTTACTGAAAGGGTGTTAATAAATGAAAGAAGAAAGAGAGCATCTACTTTCCTGTTTGCTTTCTTTTACTAAGGCTTGTTTTGGTAGTGCTTAGAAGTTAACTAGTCAACAACTGTCAGATTCAAATTACCAAAACCTCATGAACTGAGACTAGCTGCAAGAAAATCTAAAGTATAGAACTTTTCAAATGCGATTTTATTAGTGAACAGCACATAAAATAATGTGTTGTCTGTGGGACATTTTCAAGTGGGATGGAGGTGGCAGAGGCTCCAGAACCTCCCAAACCCTTGTGCTGCCCCATCTGCACCCTTTGCTCTGACTTTGTCCTCTGTTTCACTTCCAAAAAGCTCCTGATAGAGACGCATATACATAAGATGAGAACGTCATCTCATTCACTCAGTGCCACTACTCTTGCATCCTATGGAGGAAGGACCGATCATATGGTGCCCCCTTCCTGCAGTGCTGTGGGTACCCCACACTGTGCTCAGGGCTAAGAGTGCATCCCAGGAGAGCCTGACTCCTACCTCTAAAAGCCCACCGTGGCATGTCCCATTAGCTCAGACTTACAATGCTACCCAATGTGTGCTATCCAGAAGTAGACACAGTATATTTTGGGAGCACAGGGAAGGAATGAAAACTCCATCTGTGTACAGGAAAGGGCAAGAAGTGTTTTTAAAAGGAATTAGTTTTAGTCTTAAAAATATGAATAGGAATTTTCCAGGTCGGAGGGTGGGCGGAGTGGGGTTTCCAGGAAGAGGGAAGCCGTGGGCATACGCACAGCAGCAAGAAAGCTGAGAAGGAGTTGGGACGCTGCAGATAATTGCGGGGGCGCCCACTGCACCCTGAAGGCCGGCTGGATCGGACAGGCCTCTCTAATTTAAGAAAGTGTCTTTCCAAACAAAGAGGACAATTTTGCCTTCAAAATATCTCTAATTCCCGCAGACAATTGAAATGATATTTTGATTAAAAATTAATTCAACAAATGTGAACTAATAACCCAAAATTCACCTAGTTACTAGATTTAAATGTCTATCAGATTCAAATTCATGTTCAAATTCGGATGACTCCAAGCCTTCCTCCGTCCTGACAGCCTCACCACCCACAACACACAGCCCGGCTCTCAGTGGGAAGCTTCTTTTGTGGCTAGTGCTTCCTGTTACCCCTGGGAGCTCTGAAGGACGCCTCTGACGTGCCCCATTCAGGCCGTCTGCTGCTGCTTCATGCAGTGGTCTCCTGGGCCCTGCAGCCTCCAGGCTTTCTGAAGGAGCTTCCCGCGGGCTCCTGGGGCAACAGTTCAGGGGTGGGTTCTACCAGAATAGGAGAGTGGCCTCTCTTTATCATCTTAGTCCAGGGAGGTGATGCTTACTCCCCAGATCTCACAAAATGTACATTAAAAACAGCTCTATCAGCTTCTAAGTTCCCCCTCCCCATAATGACCAGGCATGGCCAGGAGGCAGGCTGTCCTCATTCTCCTCTGGCCTCAGCCTGCGCACAGCATTGGTCTTCCCCCTTCCCAAGTGCAAAAAGAAGGCCTCCTGTGCACGTATGAAGGAAAATAAATGGGGAGGAAGCCAAAAGCCAGAAGGCCCAGTGAAGGCTTAACTTCTGACCCTGGGCAAATGAGAAGGAGCGGGGAAATATGGACTCTCCCCTCGGGACCTAGCAAAGGAACTGGAGACATGAGATGCAATTAGTGTAAACATGAATGAGCAGGGAGTGAAAATGAAGCCCAAGGCTACACAGAAAATATCTTGAAGGGCTCTAAGCTAGTAGTCTATCTTATTTTATACTTTTGTACTGGAGGGAGGAGTAAGAGGAAATGCATTTTAAAGAATATTTATTTGCATTTAATTTTTGGAGTTGATAATTCACATGGTTCAAAATTCCAAATGGATGAATGAGTATGCAATAAATGTTTCCTGTCTCTGAGCCCAAACACCCAGTTTCCTCCCCATAAACACCCAACATTAATTGTTTTTGCATATCCTTTAAGATACACGTACAAGCAAATGCTTATACATATGTTCCCCTCTTATTTCACAAATGGTAGCATATTTACACCAAATTCTACACTGTACTATTTCCATTTAAGAATGTTTCTTAAAGATATTTTTATACTGACTGCTGTGATCCAAATGTGTCTCTCTAAAATTCATATTGAAATCCTAACCCCCAAGATAATGGTATCTGGAGTAAGTGACTTTGGGGGGTGATGAGGCCATGGGGGAGAAGCCCTCCTGAATTGGAATTATGCCCCTTATAAAAGAGGCCGCAGAGAGACCCTTCCCTCTTCTACCACATGAAGACACAGCTAAAAGGCATCTTCTGTGAACCAGGAAGCAGGGCCTTACCAGACACTGAAAGACACTGAACCTGCCAGTAACTTGACCTTGGACTTCCCAGCCTCCAAAACTATGATAAATAAATTTCTGTTGCTAATAAGCAATCCAGTCTATGGTATTTTTTATAGCAGCCCAAAAGAACAAAAACACTGTTACATAAAGATGCCCTTATTCTCTTTTACAGCTGCATAGTATGATTCCACTGTGTGAATGTCCAAAGGTTTATTTAACAAGGTCTATTTATAAGTATTTTCACTGTATACAATCTTTTGCTACTCAAACAATGCTTCAATGAATAGCCTTGTGCATATGCTAATCCATTAATGACTGAGTTTATCTGTGGGATAAATTCCTAGAAGTAAATGCTGGGTGAAATAGTGTGTGCAAAATTTGTAATTTTGATAGGTATTACCAAATTGTCCTCCAAAAGTAGCGTTTCAATTTACACTTTCACCAGTAGTAAATTGACGTATAACACTTCAATTTACTTCCTGACACCCTCATTAATGTTTTCAAATTATTTGCCTTTTGTCAATATGAAAGATAAAAAATGGTCACTCAGGGTGTGGCAAATAGAGTTTCTCTTGTTCTGAGTAACATTGGATATTTTGCTTCCTGTTTTTATAGAGTCATTTATACAAATTTTTTCTTATGAAAATCTGTCTCAGTCTTTGCCTGTTTTATTGAGGTGTTGCTAATATTTTGTTCTTTTGCAGAGCTCTTTCCACAGGAGGAAAGAAGCCCTGATAATGAGGATCTTATCTTATGAATATTGGTCTATAATATGGTCTATAATACGAGATATCAGTTTGGGACAGACAGCGTGAAATCATTTGATTTCACTTACATGACATTTTGTCTATGCAAAAGATTTTTGGTTTGATGGGATTGGTGGATTAGTCTTTCTTTTGTGGCCTCTAAATTTTGTGTCATAAAGAAGTCCTGGCTGGGTGCAGTGACTCACGCCTCTAATCCCAGCACTTTGAGAGATAGAAGGGGGTGGATCACCTGAGGTTAGGAGTTCCAGACCAGCCTGGCCAACATGCGAAACCCTGTCTCTACTAAAAAATACAAAAATTTGCCAGGCATGGTGGTGTGCTCCTGTAGTCCCAGCTACCCGGGAGGCAGAGGTTGCAGCGGGCCAAGATCATGGAGCTGACTCCGTCTCGGGATAAAAAAAAGAAGTCCTTCCAAATCTGAGTGCTAAAGTGTTTGGAAAGAAAGGAAAAGAAATTTGATTTTGTAAATAACTTTTTATATTTCTGAAGATAATCATATGGCTTTTCTCCTTAAATCTATTAATAAGATATTTACTAATAGACAACCTAACGTGGAATCATACTTAAATTTATAGAGTAACTCCAGAAATTGATCATAGTATATATTTGAGTGTGCTGTTGGATTCATGTACTAAAGTTTTATTTATTTTGTACCAATATTCATAAAATGAGATCCTCCTTATCGTCTCAATTTTGCTATACAATTTCTATATTGTCTGGCTCTATATTTGTCACATTCTGTTTTATCGACTTAATCTCCATATTTTTGCACTACAAATAAGTAGATTCAATTGACACTCCCGATATTTCTGCTATAAATTCTCCTCAAGAGCTCATGAGATCAATATTTTTAGAATATGCTAAGACTATCTGGGTTACTTTTTGTATGCCAAAAACAATGGTTTAACTATAAATATGTAAATATGATCCCTTACTTCTAACAGTGAATGGAGCTGTGGAGAGGACTAAGTCAGCCTTATTGGTCCCCTTATAAATAACCTTATGGGGGAGGCGGTGAGGGGATTTAAAGGTTTTTTGAAGCCCAACAAGTTTAGCAGAATCTTGAAATGGATCTGTTTTCCCTGTCATATAGAGTGCCCCTTCAATATACAAATTTATCTTTTTTTTTTTTTTTTTGAGACAGAGTTTTACTCTTGCTGCCCATGCTGGAGTGCAATGGCATGATCTTGGCTCACTGCAGCCTCTGCCTCCCAGGTTCAAGTGATTCTCCTGCCTCAGCCTCCTGAGTAGTTGAGATTAAAGGTGACTGCCACCATGCCCAGCTAATTTTTGGGGTTTTTGTCTTGTTTTGTTTTTTTGTAGCAAGGGGGTTTCACCACATTGGCCAAGTTTGTTGTCTAGAACTCCTGACCTCAGGTGATCTGCCTGCCTCAGCCCCCACAAAGTGTTGGGATTACAGGTTTGAGCCACTGTGCCCGACCATGAGTCATCTTGAGTTCTAACTTGAATATTGGTTCTGTTGCATTCCTTCAACTTCTTCTGTAGGAGTTTCCATTAAACATGTCAGATCACCTTTGCTGTCTTCCAAACATATCATTTTCCCTCCAGTCTTTGTAATGCTTTATTTTTGGATCATTTTACGGAATTTTGTCATTTCTGTGTCTGCCTCTTGCTGGGGATTTGAGCAGTGTCCATCCCACTTTGTGTTTCTTTGGATTTTACCTGCATTGCTGTGGTAGTTTTGATTTTCTTCCATAGCCTACCTTCAACCTCTCTGGTGTTCCTGCAGTCCCTTCCCCCAGCTCTGGGATTTCACCATTATCCTTGGTAAAAAGTTTGCATGAAATTCTTTATCTGATGCACGGCAAGCTGTTTTTCTGAAATTGTTCTTTATCTACCATTTTTCCTATCTCATTTCTCATTTTGCTGTGGTATTTTGGTTTAGATCCTCTGTTGGTTCTATTTTTTTCATTATTCATCATTAAAAGATAAGATTTTCCTAAACAACTAATCGCGGGAAGTTCATGTGCCTAAGAGCCAGGGGCATGGACCACTACTAGCAGAAACATTTCCCATGATTCCTAGTTTTACATGAGTTTGTTCGGTCTTTGCTCTCTTTCAGCTCAGGATAATGAGCAGCTATTGAGTTTTCCCATTGCAAAGTCTTTCTCCTCCAAAGCCATATAAATAAGCTACTTTCTACAGATATAGCTTTTCTATGTGTCCTCAAACAGCCCAGCCTGACCTGTCTCTCAGCACCAAGTTGGGAGAGAGAAGCAGCTGTAGACAGTGCACACCAAGGTTCCCACTATTGCCAACGCTGTTTTGGAAAACTAGGTTTTTGATGACTCTTTTTGAGGTTTGTAGCTCCAGTGTCCTTTCTCTCCAGCATCTTCTACAAGCTGCACTCCGTGTATCATCTATCGATGGTCACCACTGCTTTTGGCAGCATTTTCAAATATTATGTCATCTGGGCTTTTAGCTGTCTCCTGGTTTCACCCAAAAGCAGATTTCCATATCTGTCTTGTTCTCCTCTGGTACTTGAGATGACTTACCAGAAGAGAAGGGGCAATACCAAAAGTCTCAGTAAAACTATTCTATTTTTAATAAAATTCAAGCAGAAATATTTTTTTAAAATAAGATAAAATATAGTGCTTTTAAGAATTCAGAATAATGGATACTGTCAAATTCTACAAAGTGGAAGAAAAAATAGTAAAACCCATTTGTAAGCCAACTGACAATTTTAACAGTTATGTCAAAAACCTTAAAATGTTTATACACTTTGGCCCAGCAGTTTCAAAATAATAACTACAAGGATGTTTAATAAAGCATAACTTATAATAGCAAAAGTACAGAAAGAGACAAAACGTTCAATCATAGGGTGAAATGATTTATAGTTCATCCCCATGGGATTGGAGATGTGTAAGATCATAGAACAAAGTTAATGTTATGAGCCCATATGTGTAAAATAATTAAAAGGAAAGAAAGAAGGCAGCCAGCTGGGGAGGTAGACGGGAGAAGAGAATGAGAGAAGAAAAAAGAAAGAGGAAGAGAAGATGGATAAAGAGAGGAAGGATTTACACTATAATATTAACAGAGATACTTTTTAAGAAATGAAGCTACAGGTATTTGAAATCTTTTATTTGGACTTTTCTGTATCTTCTAACTTTTCAAAAAAAAAAAAATTGTAGCTCAAGACCTATGCTGAAGCAGACATATCTTTGCCCCACTCTGCCAACACACGAAATATACTCCTCAGTGTCCCAGACCATAGTGCCACTGCTTTCCTGTATTCTCACTCTCAAACCCAGAATCTCAGCAACAATTGTTGGTGTGCTCCACCTGGTCCCAGGGATCTAACTCAACAAAGAAACACTCTAAGGAGAATTTGACTCTTAGTGTTGAATAGAAAACATTGATAATAACAATTATCTTTCATGAAACAAAAAATATATAGTGTTTTTAAAGATCTAATTTAAGCAATTTATAGACAATAAAGTAACCTGACAAGTCTCTCCATATAGTGAGATGAGTTCGGGTTAAGAGGCTGTGTTGGATATTTCTTATCATCATTCTGAGTCTGACCCTCTGAACTAACCTCTCCTTACACAATCGTGTATGTTTTGAATGGTATCCCCTCTAGGACATGTACTGTATTTAAGCACTATCTATAATTGTTAAATTTCACATGTAAAGAATGGACCCTTGATCAACTACTCTTATGTAGGGTTACCTCTGCCACTTCCATCTCAACTGTGCACAGATCCATGTGCGCCATAGGTTATATTTTGGGGATAGGAACTCAAGGTTTTCATTCCTGGAATAAAAGGGCTCTAACATCTTGTAGCCACCACCCATCTACTCTCCCATTGAGTCAGATGTATTCTGGTGCAATTTGAGTGCCTCTCTCCTGATATTTTTTAATATTTAGGCATTTAATGCCCACTCCGATAAGGGCTTGCAAGTTCAACATGTTGAAGCTAAAGAAAATTACTAGCAGGGGAAAAAAGGAAAAAGATACCTGTGGGTGCTGTTTTAAAAATTAAAATCCATGGAAGATGGCAAGCCCCCCAAATGCTTTCACCAATAACACCATCCCTAGCTCCCAGGCCTCCAAACCCATATCAACACGGATTCCTATTTTTTTTTTTTTTTTTTTTTATGACGGTGGTCTCACTCTGTCATCCAGGCTGGTGGAGTGCAGTGGCTTGATTTTGGCTCACTGCAACCTCGACCTCCCAAAGTGCTGGGATGACAAGCGTGAGCCACCACGCCTGGCAGATTCCTCTTCTAAAGTTCCCACTTCCTTTTCCCTCCCTTCCAGACTACCTGCTGATTCACTGAAAGTCAATGCCCTCTAGACTCAAGAGTACCGTGTATGTTATAGAGAACCACTCCCTGAGACTGTGGCAAATGATCAGGGTAACTCTGATCATGACAACTGATTCTGAAGAATCAACATAGAACCCAAGCCTTTTTCTTGTTCACCTTAAAGGGCAAATGTGGGGGAAACAGAAAGAGGTCTTCCCCCTCACACCCTAACAATAAATACATCAAGTGTGTAGATATGATTATGGCTACATTTCACTTACTTATCAACTGTTATAAAATTATCCAACCCTATTTAAAACATGAGCCCTATCTCAGACTCTAGAAAGCCCCTCTGAGATGGATAACGCGTTTGTACTAAATACAACTGAGATAACTGTGAAGAGCCCCCAGAAAGTTATTTAAATAATCATCCTAGAATTTTGCCTAAATGTAAAGTGCCAGAGTTTTAGAACAGAAGATCAGAGAGCTAACCATGGACTTACATGACCAAATTTGGAGATGCAGTATGAGTCTCAACGGAGACTCATGGGGGAGTCTTCTATGGGGGAAACAGAAACCCGGTTGCCCTAGGTCAGAAGCTGTGAGCATTCTCATTGGTGGCTTGGGATCACTGTCTTCATCCCAGGGCTGTCTGGTGCTCCACCCGCCCAGCATTCTACAGGAACCCATCAGGGCTGTGACTGGGGGCCTTGCCAGGATTGGACTTGACATTTAAGATCATAAGTTGTCATTTCTCCTCAGATAGTTGCATCCCAAAGTTTAAAACAATATTTTCTTCCTAGCAAAAGTATTTAATTATTCTCTCAAAGGAGAGTATATCAACTGAAACTTCAACAGTCTCTCTCTGCAACCAAGTTCATGGGTCCCCCAAACCTCCCATCACAGAAAACTAGGCAGCTAGCCAGGGAGCCGAGTGTTTCATGTGCAGTTAAGATGAGTACAAATTTCCCTTCTTTTTCAGGTTAGCCTGAAGTTTTCATCATAATTCTATATTTTAAGTACTTTGCCTGAAAGAAAATATTTTTTTCCCTTTGGTGCTTACTGAAAATTTAGCAAACAGTAGGAGGTGATTTAGTGTGCCTGACATGTGTAGAAATAAAATGCTTTGTTATTTTCATGTCTGAATACAAAAGTCCATAGAGGCTACAGTTTTCAGACATTCTTGATGATTGCCATCGTACCAGAAAAATTATTATCTTTACTTCTCAGTCCAACAATGATCAGTATGAGAGTGCTAAGCCAAGGCTTCTGAAAAGCTAGGAACACAGTCCCCAAAGCACACTGGCTGGCAAGCAGAGTGGGGGAAGAAACAATGCAATGTACAGAATTTGAGACACCAGCCTTGACAGGAAGCTGATCATCAAACAAATTATATTTGTTTCTCTTTTATGTTATCGCTCAGGAATTTGCCTTTTAAGTACTGATTTTTTTTAACTTAATGGCATATGCTGTCCACTGACTTAGGATCTCTAAGATGAAATGAAGAAGCTATATGGATATTTCATCTCAGAGAGCCATGCAAATTGTCTCCTGATTATGTCATCATATCAAGGTTCACTACAGGAAGGAATATTCAGGAAGTTGAGAACACAGAAACAATAAGAGAGCTCACCCTCAGCTGTTTTTTGAACATAGCCACACATATATTGGTATTTACATATGTTTTTACCAAACATATTCAGACAGGTCAATTAGGAATGTGTAAGTGCCACCCCCTTCAAAAGGGAGTGTCATGGATGGCATAATTAATCTTTGAAACTTTACAAAAGGATAATTGTGCTTTCACAATCAATATGTGTTTCTCTACCACTCCCAGATGTTTGCAAGATTGTGATGTTAGAAAAGGAAAGGAAAGACAGAAAATGGCCTTATGTTAAAGGGCTCAGTGGGCTTGATGGTAAAGGAGCAAACCCTTGCCTTCATTAAAACTCTGGTACTTCTGATCCAAGAAAATAACCATCAGTATACCTGTCTCCAAGAGTTCTTATGACCCTCTAGGGGTTCATGATGAATCATAAAAAAAGTTTGCAATTGTTTTCAGTGCAATAAGAGAAAATAATACAATGGCAACTAAAGGGGATTTTTTTTTAAAGCTCAAGTTATTCAGTGTAAAAACCATTACCTTAATCCTTAATTAAATATTTTCTATGTTGGGTTGGTAGATTATATTTTTAATAATATGTTGATGATAGCAGATCATGGGTTTATATCGATATTTTAATATTTATATTTTGCAAAATAAAAAAAGTTGGTATTGCTAAGTTCTGGGAGCCACTGAAGGACATTGCACAACTAGAGTGGTGTTTTCCATTCTGGAGGTACATTGGAATGCCTGGGAAACTGAAACAACACTGATACCCACTCTCCACCCAAAATCAATCCCATTGGCATCTCTGCAGGTGGGGCTCTGAGTCAGCATTGTTTTTAAAGTTCTCCAAGTGCAGCCAAGGTTGAGAAGCTCTGATTGAGGAGCTGGAGGAGAAATAGTGTGCTTGCCCTGTCTCTGTCTCTCTTTCTGCAAAGCATTACTACTTAACTTTTTCATTAAGTGCAAGAGTTATCTATTCAGTTGAATCCTAAGAATCTAAAATGCAGCTGATGGTAACTTCTTTATCTTTTATTAAATCCTGTTCAGCATCATAGATGCTCTATAAACGAAAAGTAGGCCTTAAAAATTATTTCAGAAAGAATTAAAAAATTCCATGACTTGACAGCAGTAGGTTAGAGTTTAAAGGAGATCCTAAGAAACATGTGGTTTTTGTTTTCACAGAAACTGTTTTAAAAGGCCGTTGAACTTTTCAGTATATAAGAAAAACCTAAATAACAAGTAAGAGATAGTGTGGACAGAAGGCAATGTTTTGAAACATGGAAACTGAGAGAAATAGAAAAAGAAATAAATAGATAAGCTAATTAAAAATGTAAGATGATGTGAAAATTGTGACACTAAAACAACAAACAGAAAGCTACAGCCTGTAAGAGAAGGAGCTCCCCACGAAACCTCAGTATCCTCCACTCCCACACAATGCCTGCCATTCACACTTAAACTATCATCGTCCCGATTTTTGACACTCACTTCTTGCTTTTCTTTAAAATGCTAGTGTCTGAACATATACAGCAAATCCTCACTGGACATAGATAGGTTCTTGGAAACTGGAACTTTAAGTCAAAGGACTCTAACAAAATGAATTTTGCCACAGGCTAATTGATACAAATTCCTCTGGCATGTTTCTGGTCACAAAAACAACACCAAACTTCTAAACAAAGGTCCCAAACACTTCTAATAGTAAACATTGGGATAGATGTGAGCTGTATATACATTTAAGAAAGACTAATAAAAACAAAGAAAATAATCACTCAATTTTTGGTGAATCACTGAGTGACAGTGTTGCGGCGGTGGGCTAAATCAAGGAATAAATACTTGGGAAGTGAAAATTGTAAAGAGAACCTCCTATAAACATGTAGTTCAAACAATCACAAATAGGGCAGAATTGCTGAGCACTTTCTACAGCATCATTTATTGTTGTGCATTTGTATAACTATCATAGACTATGAGTTTGTATTTGCCAGTAATTTGTACTCATTCATTCATTGTTCAACTTGCTTATTTGAGTTCAGGGTCACCGACGGCCTGAACCTCTGCAGCAGTTCAGAGCTCAAGGCAGACCCAGTCCTGTGCAGGATGCCATCCCATCACAGGGCCTCTCACACCCAACCACACTCACTCAGACTGGGACTGCATAGCCATACCCATGAACCTCAAGTGTACCTGGAGAAAACCCAAGCACACATCGGTAGAACATGCAACCTCCACACAGACAGTGGTCCCAGCTGGGAATCAACTTTTTTTCTCATCAGTGTTATGGGCAAATGATACTACATGAAGCAATTATTCAAGAATATGCTATACTTAACAGATTGAATGATCACTTTAATTTTTTAACCCCTTCCTTTAGCCATGGTTGTTGCTAGTCACTCCCACTAAGCAGTATACTTCCTGGTCCACTGACTTTCAGCTTGTCCATATGGCAAGTTTTGGCCAGTAGAATGTGTGTAGAAGGGACAATGCACCAGCTCTGAATCTAGGCCTTAAACTTCATACCTGTTTATCTGTCTTTCTTTTTAAATGCTTGTAAAGTGTTATTTCCTTGGGAAAAAGAAGACAGAATCTAAAATTACTTAAAGAGAAAAAACTTGAATAAATATTCCTCATGACCCAAGATACTTGCAGGAAGGCAAAGCCATCATTACAATGTGACGTTTTCTTTGCTTTTTTCCTCCCTAAACAACATTATAGAAATATATTTACATGACATAAAATTGACTAATTTAAATTGTACAATTCAATTATTTTTAGTTTATTCAGAGTTGTGTGTTTATCACTACAACTACTTTTAGAAAGTATTTGTAATCTTAAAATTAAAAACCATACCCATTAGCAATCACTCCCCATTTCACCCAAGAGGATTTATGTGTTTCTGCTTGCTGTTTTACACCCAAGTTAGCACACTGGTTCAAGATACATGTAGAGAAAACACAGAACCTACCTAAAACTAGAGACATGTAAACAACCCAGCCCAGGTCAGTCAAACCTCAGCCCAATCACAGACATAAGAAAATACATGCTATTGTTGTATACTACTAAGATTTTTGTAGGTTTTGTTATGCAGCAATAGCTGATTGATACGAGCAAGCCATAGACAGAAAATAATTACAACACACAGATCTGAAAAAGATCTCTCATAGCTCAATAACAAGAATGCTTTAAAAATCTAATTTTTAATAATAAAAAAATAATTGAGCAAATATCTCAGCAAAGAAGAGTATCAAATAAGCACATGCAAACATGGTCAACATCATTAATTATTAAAACTGAAATGAGCCACCACTATAAACCTATTAGAATGGCTGAAATAAAAATCAGTCAATCTGAAAGCCCGACTGTCTTAGTCCATTTAGGCTGCTATAACAAACTGGGTGCTTTATAAGCAATAGAAACTTATTTCTCACAGTTCTAGAGGCTGGAAAGTCCAAGATCAAGATACCAGCAGTTTTGGTGTCTGGTGAGGGCCCACTTTCTGGTTCACATACAGCACCTTCCAGCTATGTTCTCACATGATAAAAAGATTGACTGAGCTTCCTGTGGCCTCTTTCATGAAGGCACTAATTTCACTCATGAGGGTTCTGCCCTCATGACCTAATCATGACCAAAGGCCCCAACTCCTAATACCATTATCTGAGAGGTTAGGATTTCAATATATGAATTTGGTGGAACACAAACATTGAGATTGTATCAACTGTTGGCAAAGATACAGAACAACATGAGTTTTCATGGATTGCTGATGGAAATACAAAATGTTACAGCCCCTTTGGGAACAGTTTGGTAGCTTCTTATAAAGTTAAATATGCATGTAGCATATGATCTAGCAATCTCACGCCTAGGCATTTACTTGAGAGAAATGAAAACCTATGTTCACACAAAAGTCTGTACAACATTGTTTACAGCCACTTTAAGTCACCAAAAACTGAAACGAACATAAAAGCCCAATGCTGCAGACTGAATGTTTTTATCCTCTCAAAATTACAACATTGAAACTCAATCTTCAGTGTAATGCTATTGAATGAGGGCCTTTGGAAGGCGATTAGGTCATGAGATAAGAGCCCTCATGAGTGACGTTACACCCTGATAAAAGGGACTCCAGAGAGCTTTCTTGTCCCTTCTTCCATGTGAGAAGACACAGTGAGAAAACAGCAATTTTGAATCAAAAAGCAGGCCCTCTTGGACATCTCAGCCTCCAGAACTGTGAGAAATAAATTTATGCTATTTATAAGTTACCCAGTTTGTTGTAGTTTGTTATAGCAGCCCTAATGGACTAAAACATCCATCAGCTGGTGAATGTATTAACAATGCAGTACACTCATACAATGGAACACTATTTGGCATTACAAAGAAATGAACTACTGATACCTGAAAGAATATAGATGAATCTCAAAAGCATTATGCTGAATGAAAGAAGCCAAACTCAAAAGGCTATATAATTGATGTGAGTGTATTACCAGCCTTTCATTGGTTTGGGACTATTCCTCACCTTTATCTAAATATTTCCCTTTGCAAATGGTTTGCCCCTTTTCCTTCTATACTTCAACACCTTATATATAAAACTTTCTCACTGAAATTTTCATACTTTTATCTTGTACCTGCCACGCTTTTTTTCTTTCAGTACTTTTTTCTGAAAGTTTTTGTCTTACCTATCTTCAATTCACAAATTCTCTCTTCAGCTGTGTCCAAAATGCTATCCATTGAATTCTAAATTTCAGTTCATGTATTTTCCAGTTATAGATTCCCCATTCAGTAATGTTTTTTTTCCAGTTTTCTGCAAATAATAATAATAACAACCAAGAATTTCAACAGAAGCATAGTCTTCTGGTTTTGGTAACTTTGGCATTGTCATTGTCAACTTCTATGTGTCTATTTAAACTATCTATTGTGTCTTCTGGGCTTTGTTCATGCTACCTTCTTTTTTTTCTAATTATTTTTTGCCATATATCACATTGTATTTGCAAATTATTTCAAAACATAAGTTTAGATCCAAAATGATGTGATCTTCCATTAGAAAGGATTTACATTTGTTTCTATCAGAATCTCCTCATTCAAATTTCAGAGATTCAGATAAAATTAAGTTGTCCTTCAATCTATGCAAAGACCAGAGTACCCCAAGTTTACTCTTAGTCCTGCTATGCAAGTTTCTATAGTCTCAACCAAAGTGAGAAGTTTTACTCAGTGTTTCCCTTTGGTTCCTGGATTTCAATCCCTGTCCCACCAACTCTGAGAGGCTCTCAGAATTTCTCAACTTCCCAGCTGCCAATTCTGAGATAGGGACATATTACCCAGGGAAAATGAGCTTCCAAGTCTTGAGCCTATATTCTCTCTCATATCATGGCCCAGTATTTCTTCATGATCTTATTTTTTCTCCAGCACCTTCAAGCATATTTTATTACTATTTTGTTAAGCTGTAAATATGTCTTAAGTGACAGGGTTGGTTTGAATTATTTATTCCACTATTAAGAAAAGCACAACTTCCCAAAAGAATCCTTACTATGTCCAAAGCCAATCATATGATCTTCCTGACACCTGGCTCTCCTTCATTTTCACTCTTTTCATCACAGTTAATGGTAACTTCATCATTCTAGTTTTTCAGACCAAGTTTTTGTGTCACCTATAACTCCTCCTCTTCTCTCACATCCGCACTCAAACCAATAGCAAATCTTTTGGGTCCACCATCAAAATACCCAATAATGCTATATAACAAAACACTTTATGGTACTTTATAATAATAAATATTTGTTGTCTTGCTCATGAGTTTTCAGATTGACTGTAGATTGCCTGACCTAGTCTAGGCTCAGGGTGGCTCTCCTCTAAGCTGCAGTTCTGGTTCGACTTGGCTCCTTGCTGTGGTTTAGACTTAGATCTACTATAAATGGTTCTCTGGTGACAAGTCTCAAGGGTCAGCAGAAGTCAAGGGAAGCTCTTCTCACAGTGATGACAGAAGCACAAGACAGCAAGCAGAAACATCGATGTCTCTCAAGGCCGGGCTTGTCTCTTACCCTGCTTCATTACTCTGACCAAAAGCACTTTTACTTTGAAACAAACCGCACAATTTATTTAGTTGTTATGACTATTGTCTGCATTGCTCCCACTAGTGTATAAATCCACAAAGTCAGGGGTTTTGCTTATTTTGCTTACTGAGGTATCCCTATTGCCCGTCTGGTACTGAATAGTTGCTGAAAATGTTTATTCATAAAATAATATAATAAAAGAAAACAATAATGTGAGAAAAAAGGTAATTAGAACTATCAAGAAAAATAATGAATCTGTATATTACAGAAAACATAATTGATTCAATCTGGAACAAATAATATTTTCATAGTCATAGTAATATAAATACTATTTATATGACTGATTTTAATAAAGTTCATACTGAATTTAACTAAAAATAATTTAACAACAATAGATGTTCTCTTCACTGACCTCAATATAATTGACGTGCCAGATTAACGGGCACTCTTTGCTTCATTTGCAAATTACATTGACGGATTCCCATGCACACTGAATGAAAGCCCCTAGCATACCATTTTCTACCACTGCACTTCCTTGAGCAAACATTAACCTCTCTTCATTTTATTATCTTCATCTGTAAAATCAATGTTAAAAGTTTATTTTCCAAAGAGATAAAATCATGATTCTCTAAGAAACATTAAATGAATATCTGTCAAAAATTGTATTCAACTCATTAACTGAGTAAAGCAGTAAGATGTTAACTCAGTTCAAAGAGCATTTGAGAAGATATATATATATCATATATATATCATATATATATATCATATATATCATATCATATATATATCATATATATATATCATATATATCATATCATATATATATCATATATATCATATCATATATATATCATATATATCATATCATATATATCATATATATCATATCATATATATATCATATCATATATATATCATATATATATCATATATATATCATATCATATATATATCATATATATATCATATATATATATCATATATATCTATTTTATATATATATATAATTAAATTTCTGGGTCAAACACAAAACTGATAATACACAGTCATACCCTTCGGGGTTATTTTTGTTTCAAACTTAAACTATTTGCATCTCTACTACCCAAAAATATATAAATTAGCCTCTTCCTTTACATGGTTGTAAAATAGCCCAGTCAACAGAAAGTCAAATCCCAGAAGTGCACTGAAAGAGCATCCAGGAATCCCTTTTGGCTATTTTCAAATTTTGCATAATTTTTCTGAGAGGAATAATAACAGGACTTATGAAATAGGATTATTAAGAGTTTAAAATATGTTACTATGTCTGAGCACTGAGGGCAAATCCTGGCACACAATCAGTACTCAATAAATGCCCACTGTGACAGCAGGAGCAGGGGTGGGAGCCCAGTCTAATGCCATGTACTTGGTGCTCACTCATGAGTTCCACGCTTCCCAAAAGTCTGGGTTTTGTTTGCAAACCTATTTATTCCAGTTGTGTTTTTTATGGTGAATTGTTTGATTTTCTTTCATATTGCAAAACTAATAAAATGAGGATGAGACAAAGAGTTCTTTGTAAGGACGCTAAGTTGAAAGCTTTCATAATGACAAATCGCTAAAAATATTTTTAAAAATTAGAGTGATAGTAATGACTAGAGAATAATCCAAACTCTGGAAGCATTCTGTTCTCAGTTTGCTTTGCAATGTTTTTAATTTCTTGCACTACTTTAAAGAGACCAAAACTGCAACTCAGTCACTAAAGATGTGCTCTGCATTTGGTTGCTGCAAGGCCCGTATCAAGAAGTCCTTGGCCCTACTTCAAAAGATTATATGCTTTCTATTATAATAAAATAATCAGGAATTTTATATGTAATTTTTATGATTACTTGCTTAACTCACTATTTTCACAAAAAGCATCAACAACCAGTCATAATTATATTGGTAAGAGGTCTCTACAATACATGGGAAAAATGAGAAATCATGTAGGTGACATGTAAGAGAGCTAAATCCTCATCTATAGTAATGTCAGAGGTGTTTGAACCAGTGTGACTCCATCTCGAATGAGGCTGAGTGAAATAAGACTGAGACCTACTGGGCTGCATTCCCAAGAGGTTAGGCGTTCTCAGTCACGGGATGAGATTGAAGGTCGGCTCAACGTACAGGTCAAAAAGTCCTTGCTAATAAAACAGGACCAAGTAAAGAAGCTGACCAAAACCCACCAAAACCAAAATGGCAATAACAGTGACCTCTGGTTGTCCTCACTTCTCCTTATATGTTAATTATAATGCATTAGCATGTTAAAAGACACTCCTACCAGCACTATGACAGTTTACAAATGCCACGGCAAAGTCTGAAAGTTCTCCTATATAGTCGAGAAGGGGAGAAATCCTCAGTTCTGGGAAATCCTTACCCCTTTCCTAGCGAACTCATGAATAATCCACCCCTTGTTTAGCATATAATCAAAAAATAACTGTAAGTGTACTCAGTTGAACAACCCATGTCCCTGCCCTGCATGTGGAGTAGCCATTCATTACTCCCTTTTCCTAATAAACTTGCTTTCACTTTACCCTGTGGACTTGCCTCGAATTCTTTCTAGTGTGAGCTCCAGGAACCCTCTCTTGAAGTCTGGATCAGGACCCCTTTCTGGTAACAGTAACGGTTAGTAAATAGAAAATATCTCAAATTGTTAAACCAAGAAATAATAGTAGAGACATATGTGGAGATAGAGAGTTAACATATAAAGAATCAACACAAGAATTAAAGTGTTTGCCTCTAGAGTGTAGGACTATTGGCTGGGGAGGCTTGGCAAAAGGCACTATTATCAGAGTTTAGCACCACTTAATGATTTTAAGCATGTGCATATATTACTTCAATAAAATAATGTTTTAAGTGATGGGGAGAAGAAGCCGTGAAGATAGCTCATGAAAACTCTATTACCTCTTACAGTCTTTAAATAATCAAAGATGTGATTCTTCTCTCATTTCCATTGGATGATTTATTCTACTCTAATTAAAGCTGTTTTCTTTTTATGCTTTTATTCTACTAAATTAATATTTTTATCTTTGAATTTGCATTGTAACTACCTTTAATATTTACTATCCGTGCTGTTCTCAAAACATTTCCACAAATCGTTTGATTTTTCTCCCCCTTTAATGTGGGCTCATGCTGACACTGAAGCGTGACAGTAATGAAGCAGTGTGACCTCTGACGACAGATCATAAAAGGTATTTTTGGCTTCTATTCCACTTTATCTCTTGGGTCATTCACTCTGGGGGAAGCAGCTGCTGTACTAGAAGGATGCTCCAGCTTACCTATGGAGAGTCTTCCAGGAGAAACTGAGGCCCCCTGACAACTGCCACGTGACTGAGCCTGGAAGCAGACCCTCCAACTGCATTCACATCTCCAGATGACTGCAGCCCTGGACGACTCCTTGAATGCAACTACATAAGAAACTCAGAGCCAGAACCACTCAGCTCAACCACACCCAAGTTCATGATCCACAGAAACTGTGAGATAATAAATGCCTGATGTGCTAAGCCACTTACTTTTGGGATAATTTCTTACAGACAGTAGATAACTAATACACCGCGAAAGCAACATAGATCTGGTCCATCTAGCCTTTTCTCAAGAAGTGATTCTATTCCAGAGACATTGATATTCAACACTTTTGATCAAGGAGAGATGATGAAGAATTCCTCCCAGATTGAAATGAAGGTCACCCTAGAAGCACAGATTATGCAAAGAGTACTACAAGAATACTTAACACTTGCATAAGATTTATTTTAGTTTATTCAGGCCCTAGAATCTTTCCGTAAGTCATTTGCAAGTTAAAATATAACAGCTTAACTGTTGGTGGTTTTAAATTTTTCTCTTCCCCCGTTCTTTTGATTTACTTACCTATGTAATAGCCCATTGATCAAGATCTTCCCTACACCTGAATTATAACCTCAAAGAGGGAACATAAAGAATTGTAAGGGACAGCAAGGCTATAGGTGAGGAAATCTCCTCAGGTCATAGCATGGAAACTAGTACCAAGGCAGAACTTGCTGTCTGTGTAATTTATAAAAGGTTTTGTTTTGGTTGTTTAAAATATCAGCACTTCCTTACAGAGATTCCTAATATTTACACAGTCCACAAGGGTCAAAAATAGACAGTTAGAAGAGGATGGAAGAACACAGAAAGGTACAGAGAGATGACACAGAAGGGAAATGAAGAAAATCCTGCTACATCCCCATGTGTTGCATGCCAGCTGGTCTGACAATTAGTCTCCATGGTGGGCTCTGCAAAGTGTGTTTTGCATGAACGCCTTCTGACTCACAATACCTTTGACTGTTGTTATTCCATACCTCAAAGGCCATTCAACTTGCCATTTCATATCATCGATTCATATGTTGTGATTCATTGTCATCTTCCATTCATTGCAACTAACTTTGGAATGACTCTTTTTCCCTGAAAGTCTCTTTCCCATAAACTCAACCATTTTTATCCTGTTTCCCAAGGAGTATAGTCCATATTTTTCCCAATTTGATTCAGTTGTTATATAGCCCTTGCTATTTTTTCCCACAGACTAAGTATTACAAACCTCTGTAGTACAAAAGTATCACAAGGCTTGCCAGTAAAGCCTTTGATAAGCCATATACTAACTGCATTAGTCAGGAAGCTTTCAATTTCAAGTGACAGAAATCTAACTCCAACTCAATCAGACCTAAAAAGGACTTTATTTGCTCACATCACAAACAAGGGCAGGGATATAGCTGGGACAAATGGAACAGGGGTCTTGACACAGCCACACTCTGTCCCCTTATGCTTTATTTCTCTGCCTGTGAACTTTGCTCTCTCCTACTGCTAAAGGACTTTTTGCCATGAGGAGAGCATATGTAAGCAGTTCAGTTGTTACAAACTTACAGGTTTGCCAGAAGATAAACAAAAGATCTTCACTCCCAAACAGTGTGAGAAATTCTGGTGATGAGTTTCAACTTGGCCTAATATGGGTTGCATGCCATCCTGGGCATGTGGGGATAGGACACTGGGGAAGAAATGAAAGAGGATAGCTAGAAACTCATAGAGGAGAAGAGGAGAGTGCTGTTTCCAGATAAAGGAGTGATGTACAGACTGAAATACTATGGATATACTACTCTAACTATCCAGATCTATAATTGTATATGATCTATAACAAACTAAACACCCATGGAATTAGAGAAATATCTGCAAAACATATATCTGATGTGTCTAGTGTCTAGAATATACAAAGAACTGTTACAATTGAAAAATAAAAAGGCATAAAAACAAATTTTAAAATGGGCAAAAGACTCCTACAGACATTTCTCTAAAGAAGATATATAAATGACCAATAGGCATGTGAAAACAGGCACAACATCATTAGTTCCTGGGGAAATGCCAATCAAAACCTCAATGAGGAAGCACTTCATATCCGTGAGGATGGCTGTGATTAAAAACAAACTGAAACAGAAAATATTAAATGTTGGTGAGGATGTGGAGAAATTTTGGAATCCTCATTAGTGAGAATGTGAAATGATACAGCTATATGCAAAACTGTTTGTCAGTTTTCTAAAAAGTTAAACAGAGAGTTACCAAATGATCCAGCAATTCCACTTCTAGGTGTAGACCCAAGAGAAATGAAACAACATACCCACATGAAAAAAACTACACAAATGTTCATAGCAGCTTTATATTTCATAGTTAAAAAATAAAAATAACCCATAAGCTGATGAATGGGTAAGCAAACATGATATATCATTATAATTGAATGTCACCTATCCAAAAAAGGGATGGAGTCGTTACATGCTACAACAGGGATAAATATTGAAAACATTATTCCAAGTGAAAGATGCCAGACATGAAAGACCACATATTGTATGATTCTATGTATACGAAATGTTCAGAATAGACCAATCCACTTAGAAAACAGATGAGCAGTTGCCAGAGGCTGAAGAAAAGGGAAAATGAGGAGACTTCATGGGTAAGAGACTTCATGGGTAAGAGTGGATGGTAACAATGTTTTAGGATTAGATAATAATGATGACTGTACAACCTGGTCAATGTACTAAACACTACTGAAGTATACACCTTAAAATGGTTATTTGGTATGGTATATCAATTATACATCAATAAAAATACACAAATTTTGGTTCATTTTGATCATCTTTAGTTGGGGTGTGGTTTTTAATTTTTTTTGGCATGACATTTTTGCATCTGTCCCAGTTTCAAGTTCCTTACCAAATGATTTTGTGAAATGTGTACACATTAATTGGCTCTTTTCCTACAAAGAATCAAAAAAAGGCTCTAAGAACGCTAGTTTTAAAATGTGTGTGTGTGTGTGTGTGTGTGTGTGTGTGTGTGTGTGTTATTCCTCCATGGGTTTCATTTAATTCATTCTGGAAAGTATTTTTGTCAACACTTCTCTTACAAGACTCCTTAATCATTCATGGCCTTAAACCCTAAGGTATTTTTTCAAGCTATAATAATGACATTATTCCACCAAAAGGGCTCCCTTTGTAATCCTGTTAAAATATTTGCCAAAAAAGAGATTCCAAATACTTTGAATCATCCAGGATGCTACTAGTGGAAAGGGAGCTAGAAACGATAAATCCTAGCATTTCCTACCAAATTCCTAACAGCAAGTTATGCCTGTTTTGCAGTGTTCTTGTCCTGTACTACCTAGAAAGGAAAGATACTCAGATACATGAGAGAGGGGAGATAGAGGAAGGCACAGAAAGCAAGAGAGAGAGAAAAAAAAAAAAAAAATTCTTGCAATTATCTTGGTATAAATTATTTTGACCAGAATATCATCCGTTTTGACTAGAAATCATCCATGCAGAAGTTGAGATTGTAGTGAAAGCCAAAACTCATGGAATCCAAAACTCACACTGCTCACAACACAACAGCCAATACCCTGAAAGACCAGGTGTTGGGGCAAGGAAGTCAACATTATTTCAGAGAGAGCCAGCAGACCAGGGTCCTAAATAACCATCTTAGAACGCATGAATCTCAAGCTTCTTTTTATAGCAGGGAAGAGGGAACGAGGAGGTGACTGGTGACCACAGACATCTGAGCATCTGAAGTCCAAAAAGGTTGCAAAACTTCTTTGTCTTTGGTCAGGTCACAGTGCTCCTATAAATCGTTCACATAGCATTGTTACTTGTGAATATGCCCCCCCTTATCACCTCAAGAGCTAATTTGGGGAAGGCGCTATTATTATCTTTGCTTTACAATTAAACTGTAGCCTGGATGTGGTTGTGCAGGCCTGTAATCCCAGCAATTTGGGAGGCCGAGGCAGGAGGATGGCTTGAGCCCAGAAGTTTGAGACTGGCCCAGGCCACAAAGTGAGACCCTGTTTCTTAAAAACAAAAAAGTTAAACAAATAGCCAGGAATGGTGGTATGTCCCTGTAGTCACAGACACTTGCGGGGGCTGAGGTGGGAGGATCACTTGAATCTGGGAAGTTCAGGCTGCAGTGAGTCATGTTGGTGCCACTACACTCCAGCCTGGGAGACAGAGTGAGACCCTGTCTCAAAAATAAATAAATAAATAAAAAGTAAAGTTAAACTGGAAACTAAATTCTTCCTATTTAGCTTGGCCTACATGCAGAAATGAGCAAAGGCAGTTAACTTGTGAGGTCAGACGCAAAAAGGAGTTAGCTACATTCGATTTCTCTCAGTGTTACAAGATTAGCTCCACATATTTTGTAAAAGTTCAAACTACAATTTTCTTATTAATTTAGAAATAATTGAAAAATCAACATGTGAGTACTAAATTATCAAAATTACCATTGATAATACCAAACCTAGCTGTCCCAGGGTGCAAAAGTGGTTTTGAGCATTATTTGTACATTCTTTCATGTCTACTATTGAAGTAAACAGAGAATAGAAATGGCACTCATCTTGGACTCAGAAACTTAAGGTTGAAGTTCAAGTCTGTCATGACCTAACCATCCATAGGGCCTTTGAGTCACTGAATCTATTTGGGTCTCAATTTCCTTATCTATGAAGATTATTTTTCTGCAGTTTGTGCAGAGATTGCTCATGTCATTCAGGTCTCAGGTTAAAATGTCCCCTGCTCAGAGCAGCCTTCCATGGTCATGTCATCTAAAATAGCTGTCCAGGTCATCCATCCCACAGCCACCTATTTGAATTATCTGAATAGCACGTAGAACTCTTCAGTTACTTTTTCCTCATTTAATTGTTTAGTATGTACTCATTGTTTCATTGTCTGCTACCCCTGGTAAAATACAAGCTTCAGAGAAAGCAAAGCAAAACAAAAACAAAACAAAAAACCCTGCCGACTGGTTCACCAGCGCAATGCCAGTGCCTGGCACAAAAATAGGCACTCAATAAATAGTTGTGAATGAATAAGTGAATAAATATAAAAGGGGTCCATACTGGTGGCCCTATCACCCTTCAAAGGCTCTTAGGAGGACCAGAAAAAGGAAATAGATGTGACCACAGCTTTGAACGATGGAACGCTCTGCAAATGGAAGATTTTATTACTCTGATTTTAATTTTCCTTCAAGGTTAACCACATGTTTCTACGTATAACTTGATGAATTATTTTCATAGCTAATAAATTCTGCACATGGAAAGTAAGATGGCTCTCCAATTTTCTGAAGCAATTTTACTTAGGAAAAATTAAAAAACCACACAATGAAATTCACAAAGACAATTCTGTCAGGGTCCAAGTCCTTCTAAATTATGATTTCTTAGCCAGAGTTAGTTCAAATATCTTAGTCTCCATAATGAGTGGAACCTCAAGACTTGAGTATTTTCCCACAGCATTCCATAAAAGGTCGCAAAGGAAAGCGAGAGGCAGAGAAGAGAATGCCTGCTTAGGTGCATGTGGGTCCCACATTCTCCACCTTAATGCCTTCTCTGATGGCCTGACGGTCTTACTCAACTGATCAAGTGATGGCAAAGTAGGTGACAAGTCACAGACCTCATGATGCAACTCTGGCCGCTATGTTCTTGTTCAAAGCTGACTACACAAAGCCCTGCCTTTTTCTTAAGGCTTCATGATTTATAGGAGGCTGTAGAATAAATATCAGTCTGGAGCCTTGCTCAACATGTTGTCATTGCCTGAGTATGAATTCCTGACCCATGGAATCACTTGCTTTTCCTACTGGGGGTTGGTGAGTTGGAACGCTTCAAGATGTCAGTGTGGAATCTTCTAAATCCACACGGCTTCCTGAATATTATGAAAACATAGTGGTTAAGATTATTAGCTTTGGAGTTAGCGAAACCTGGGTCGCAAACTCAGCTCCATTACCTATGAGGTCTGCAACTTTGGCCAATCTTTTTGCCTCTCTGAGTCTCAGTTTCTCCAACTTTAAATGGGCTGATACTATCAACTCACTTAGAAAAGTGTTAGAATTAACTGGGAAAATGCATACAAAGCCCTTCACACAGTGTCTGGGATATCAGGCTTTTTGTTGTTAATTATTATATCACAAGTCAGCAAATATAGAACTATATGCGCTAAAATTAAATGTTGAGAGGAAAATAAACTCCTCTAAACTTTAGTCTCCAGTATCTACAACCACATAGGCATGATTGCTGCATGGCTGAAAGTTAGTTTTTAAAAATCTTTTTGCTTTTGAATATTTTTCTCAAGTGTATGGATTTAATGCTTTGGTAGATAAATAGTAATTATATAGTTTTAAATTCTGTAATATGCCTAATAAATAAATATATGTATATATATTTAGTTTATAAAGTGGTGAGAGCCACTTTATAAAGCACATTGAGATCAATGGATCAGATCTTTATCTCTGTTCGTTCCTTGAATAAGTCCTGAGCCCTCAGGAGCCTCAGTTTACTCTTTGTGACAAAACTAGATCATTGGCCAGGCGTGGTGGCTCACGCCTGTAATCCCAGCAATTTGGGAGGCCAAGGCAGGTGGATCACAAGGTCAGGAGTTCAAGACCAGCCTGGCCAAGATGGTGAAACCCCGTCTCTACTAAAAATACAAAAATTAGCTGGGCGTGGTTGTGGTAGCCTGTAATCCCAGCTACTCATGAGGCTGAGGCAGAGAATTGCTTGAACCCGGGAGGTGGAGGTTGCAGTGAGCCGAGATTGCACTACTGTATTCCAGCCTGGGCAGCAGAGCAAGACTCTGTCTCAAAAAACAAACAAACAAACAACAACAAAAAAAAACTAGATCGTTGATCCACAAAATAAATTCTCCAGAACATTAATTCTGAAAGACAACAGTGTTTAATGATCAAATTCTCTTTGGAAAAAGCCAAGTGACAGCTGTCTTTACCATAGAATTTCCCAAGTGCTTGAGCTCCAATTTGGTCATACGTATTTCCCTAGGAGAATGTAGTTTTCTGTATTTCCCAAATATAATTAATTAGAGATTGTTTAATATGATCGGTCATCTTGTGGGACTAGAGTTCTAAGAACTATTTTATGAAATGTAGGGCTATGTAAATACCCAAGATCTCTTCCAAACCTAAACCATAAAGCTCTGATGCACTTCTCCTTTCTCCATGCTCAGACTGGACTTTGCCACAACAATGCTGCTGATCTTCTCCTCCACGTCATTTTACCAAGACCCAAGCTGCTGGGCGTTCCCCAGACATCCTGCACTTTCCACTCCATGCTTCATAGAACAGATCCTTGTATTGCTAGGGTCAGTCGGCACATCAACCAGTGCACGATGCCAGTCTTCAATCATCATGAAAATGCAGTTGTGGAGAGATAAGACCATGGTCTGCATCGGAAGAGTGGAAATGGTGGTCTCTGGGCTACTGCGAGGAACTCGCTCTCCCCCAAGTGTCTATTAGTCATGGATTCCCCAGGTAACACTGCATTTTACCTCTTTCTTGGAGGACTTCGGATGCTCTTAGAGAAGCAGGAATTGAACTATGTTGTTTAAAGACCATGGGATTTATAGCATTAAGAAAGTTGCTAGACTTTTTTGAGTAGCTGATTTATCTTCCATTAACATGGGAATATAATAGGATAGGACTTGCACAGAACCTGCCACATGCAAAGTACATGCTAGGTTCCTTCCCTTCATTCCTTGCCTTTCTTTTTCTTTTATGTTCTTTTATATCATAGAAACAGATGTTCTTTTCTCACCACAAAGCTGGATAAGAGAGGCAAATGGGCCACCCGAGTCCTATTTATACTCTGACAGGAGTGAATTCCAAATAGTTTCACTGTGGCACAGGGCATTGTACTACAAGATGATGATACAGGGGAATTTCTTTCTCCTAAAATAAATTATTTATGAAACTTGCTTTTGTTCAGAAAGCTAAAATCTTTATCAGGTTAGGCAAAGTATAAACTGAGAGTTGTGAATGAACATTATTTCCCATGAAAGGAACATGTGTACTATTTATATGAGTCACAGATGCTATGGGAGAAACTGACCAGAAAGAGAAGGAAAGCCACTGTCCTATGACACATTCCAGTGGGTGGGAAACTCAGTAGGTTAGGATGAATGATGCCTATGACCAGAAATTGACAACACTCACTCCAGAGGTTGCCTTCCTTCTGGTAGACTCAGTAACCATATCTTATGTTCTAGATTCCACAAAGTTAAGTGGCTTGGGACCCAATTCCCATGACCTGAAATCTCAGGTTATGAAAGAGGTGGCTGGGGTGGGTGGGGAGCTGCTGTACACTCACACAAGTGCCAAGCTCATATTTCTACACTCTGTGTCTCAGGAAACAATCCTCCCGGGGGCAATGCTATCTTTTCTGGTAAACGGGAAGAAGTGGATCAACAATAGTCCTTTAATCATTATTAACTCAGAGAGGAAATGATTAGTAACTCCATTTTACACATGAGAAGTGCTGAAGTTAGTAGAAGTTAAGTAATTTGCCTAAGGTCATAATGCCAGTATGTGGTGATTTGAAATAGCCTTATTTTGTGTCATGCTCTTTCTGTATCTCGTTAAAGACAAAATGATCCCCAAAGCGATCCTTGTAAAACCTGTAAGTAGATTATAAATCTAGAAGACAGAAATGAAAATGAAGAATCAGAGTTGTTGCCATAAATGAATTCTGCTAAGATATTTCCAGAATTTAATCAGAGTCCCTCCAAATTCTATCTTGACACAAAATATCTGTTTCCACTAGATTCCAAAATCTTACTAAAGGTATTTATCTGCTTAAAATCAGTAACTCAAGCTAAAGAAGTATTCATTTAGCATGTGCACTGAGAAAATGTTGAAGCAATGATGGTAGAAAACTGAAGTGAGAACTTCTAATAAACTTCCACAAGAGTATATATGCCCTCTTTCTAAAAGGACATTCCTCCCTATCAGG
This sequence comes from Ateles fusciceps, assembly GCA_036589455.1. Lineage (NCBI taxonomy): Eukaryota > Metazoa > Chordata > Mammalia > Primates > Atelidae > Ateles > Ateles fusciceps. Next base: position 7,976,052 of record JAZHEH010003329.1, on the reverse strand, counting down.
AGCCCTGGCTTGGGAGTTAGGAAATGCAGATTGTACCTTTAAAATATTATTCCAGTTCATCTCTATCTCTCACTGATTCCTTTGAATTAAATTTACTTTTTTTTTTTTTTTTAAATGGAGTCTTGCTCTGTCACCAGGCTGAAGTGCAGTGGTGTGATCTGCACTCACTGAAACCTCCGCCTCCTGTGTTCAAGCAATTCCCCTGCATTAGCCTCCAAAGTACCTAGGATCACAGGCGCACGCCACCAAGCCCAGCTAATTTTTGTATTTTTATTAGAGACAGAGTTTCACCATGTTGGCCAGGATGGTCTCAATCTCTTGACCTCGTGATCCACCCACCTCGGTCTCCCAAAGTGCTGGGATTACAGGCATGAGCCACCACGCCCAGCCTAAATTTACTTCTTATCGGGGGTGCATTCAGTAATAGCCTATGAGTACTAAATTCTTATAGTCTTTTTCCAGAAATGTCTCTATTTCTCTCTCACATTAAGTTATAATATCACAGTATATAGAATTCTAAAATGATAGCTATTTTCCTTTTGCCTTAGAAAGTCATGCTTCCACTAATTTGTTTGATTTTTCTGATGAGAAGTTTTCTTAGTCTAATTTTCCTTCCTGTCTAGATAACGTCTCTCTCTTTGACTGTCATTAAGATTTTTCTATTTGATAATCTCCAATTCTATTACAATACATAAATGTGTGAATTTTTCTTTTTAATTTGTCTTGGTTTTCATTCTTGAAGCTATGGTGTTTTTAATCTCAGTATTTGTATATTCTTTCAATTCTGGGAAATTATCAATTATAATCCATTCAAAGGTGTCTCTCCCTCCCAAGGTGATGCTCTATATAAGTTCCTTTGAGACTTCCCACTAGAAAAATGTTGTATCTTCTATTTCCCATCTGTCTTAACAGCTTTCTTCATCTCTTTGTGATACTTTCTGGGTGAGTTCCCTGCTCTGTCCTTCAATTATCAATTCTCTCAATAATCTTCCTCACTTCCCCCTCTCTGCTGAGGGCTTCCTTTTAATGACTACACTTTTCATTCCTGATTCCATAAACATACCTGTGTATTTCTTAGTGTCCAGTTTTTAAATTATATTTATATTCCTTTCTTCATTTATTTACTACTACTGGTAGACCTGTTAATAATCTTGTGTATAAACCATTTCCTTTCGCTTGGATTGGTAATGCAGCTAGGGTGCATGTGTGGTGTTGTGGGAGACATGGCTGGTTATGATGGGTGCTAGGGGTCAAGGTCAGATCTTGTAAGGGGGGGAGTATTTAAGAGTTTTTAGTAATAGACTGGTATGACCAGGTCTGCACTTCAGATACAGTTCTCTGACAATAGTAGATATGAGGATTCTGAGTAGACAGAGATCGGATTTCCGGAGACCCTTGTAATGTTCCAGAAAATATTGATCTTTGACTGTATCAGTGAGGCTAGCATGGGGGGGGAAAGAATGGCAAAGACGTTGTGTATATCCCTCGTTTGATCTTCTTCAGAGAAAAGAAACGTTCCACATCCTGATTATAACAGGATATATTTGAGATGTCTCCTAAGTCACTCGGGTTTTATATGAAATCGCTCCAGTTGTTAATAAACATGAAGTTCTTTATTCTGGAATTTGGTCATCTTTTTTGCCTTCACTCCAGTTCATCCTGATGACCAGATAACATTTGAGGTGAAACCTAATCAAGTCCTCATTTTGCTTAAAAAAGAAAATATCTTTTTTCTGCCCTGTGGCCAATGGAGCTTCCAACCTCAGTGGCCACTGGGGAGAATTTACAGCCTGTCAGTCCTAAAACATTTCCCAGATGCACTTTCCCACCCAGCACCCTGGCTATGTCCAATCTACTCTGACTCAAAGCAGGCAGCCTTAGGGTTAGACGGATGTGCTGGTGCTGTCTGGACACTTAGGCAGGAGGCAAATTAGATATGCACAGACTCCATGGCAGGGAGTATTGACCAAGATTAGGCCTAACATGAACTCTTGTGGGTTTGAAGATTCTTCTGCAAGAACAGTCCTTTTTGAGAATTGGGATAATTTGTTTTTGGCAAAACACTGTTTCTTTTTTTGAGGGTGAGAAGAAAAGGGGTGTGGGGAAAAGCTTTGGAAATCTTGCAAGACCTCTTGGACATGGACTATGTGTTACAAAACACATTTTGATGAGTTAAGTGTTAACCAATCAAAAACAGACAGATTGTCTTTCCCATGTTGGCTTCAAAATGCGGCAGGGGAAGTGCCATTGCTGAATATGGTTGAGAATTGCTGAACCCAGTCATTTGCAAAAGAATGTCAGAGTCCATATCACAAGAGGACAGGGTTGAGTTTGCTTGTTCCTTTTCACAGAATATGACTGCAACCTTCTGGGAGAAAAAAAAATGAACAATACCAAATGAAAAGCAGCTCCAACTGTCAGCGTAGGGCAGTCCAAAATAAAAATTTCAAAAGAGAGAGAAATTAGTTTTAAACTATAATGAACTCTCTTTGTCATTGAAAGCTCATCCAAAAGAAAAAAAAACAGTTCATGACAACTTTTGACAGGCAATGATCTGGATGCTTGATATACAGAGACAGTTACTTCTTGCTCTCACATAGCTCCTAAAGTCTCCCTGGGGAAATAGACTTATAGGCAGATAATTATAATATATTTTGATTGTATAGAATTTAATGTAGCAAGGAGGGAAATGCTGACTTTGGTGAGATTGGGAAACATCTTGCGAAACTGTTGTTTTTAAAGATGGTCTCCAAAGATGTTCAGGCATCCCAGGAGAAGTAAATAGCATGTGCAAAGATTTTGGAGTCATGAAGGAATTTTGTTATGATACACGAAGAAAGGGAAAGTGTGTACAAGTTGCAGAAGGTGTGGCCAGAGCCCTTAGGACAGATTGGAATGGTTCCTGCATGGCATGCTAAGAGATACTTGAGCTCTAATGCAATGCAATATTTGCATAAATAAGGGATTTTACTTTTCATCTTAGGGCTTTGGTTGTTCAGCAGAGATATGTGCATTAGTTTCTTGTGAAAAATGCCACAGTCTTAGGATACTGACCCCATATCTATAAAGGAACAAGAGCACTGCCTTCTGCATATAGCAGAATTAAAACTAGAATATATCACAGAAAGACATAAGATTTTTTAAAAAGACAGTTCAGCTCAAAGACATGGAGGATAATTTAAATAATTTAAATACTGAACATGTCTGAAAGAAGTTCCATAAAAATGAAGGGAAGAATGAGGGGGGAGGAAACAGCAGTACAGAAGAGAATTTTACAGAAATTAGGATTTAAAAGTCCATTGATTGAAAATGGATTGCAAGCACTAAGAAGGATAAATAAACATGAATTCACACCCCTAAATATCAGTATCAGTGTAGCATATTAAAAGAAATAAAATAAGATTAAGAGACACTCTTAATAGTTTTGAGGTAGATGAAAGAAATTACCTAGACAAGAATGGAAAATAGAGAGCAGCCTTCTCAGAGATATCTTCAGAGTAAAGGGAAAACAACTGTCAAGCCTGGAGTTTACACTCAGCTAAATAAACTGTTATAAAGAGTGGGGAAATATAACAACATTTTCAAATTTGTAAAGTTTTTGAAAGTTTACCACCCTCACGTTTCCCAAAAAAGCTACCAAGAAATGAGTTTCTGAAAGAAGTGAAGCAAAAATAGAGTTGTTGGAGTACAATTTAACAAATAATATTGATCACATTTCTTCTTAAATATCTTTAGCTTTAAACTTTTTATTTATTATTTGTTTTTGCTATTTTGTTGTTCATATTAACCTATTATGGTTAGGATATTTAAGGTGAAAAAATACTAATATTTAAAAGGAGAAAATTAAGCTCCAGACAATAATAACAAGATTGGGAAATAGGATGTCAAGCTGTGTAATTTTTTTTTTTTTTTTTTTTTTTTTTTTTTTGAGGCACAGTCTCACTCTGTTGCCCAGGCTGCAGTGCCGTGGAGCAATCTTGACTCACAGCAACCTCCAACTCCCAGGTTTAAGTGATTCTTGTGCCTCAACCTCCCGAGTAAATGGGACTACAGGTGTGCACCACCACACCTGGCTAATTTTTATATTTTTAGTAGAGACGGGGTTTCATCATGTTGGCCAGGCTGGTCTTGAACTCATGGCTTCAAGTGATCCACCCACCTCAGCCTCCCAAAGTGCTGGGATTACAGGCATGAGCCATTATACCCACCCAACATGTGTGAGGAGGCTTGATTCTTATAGTGGTAACTAGGAAAGTATACTAATACTTTTTAGCTTAACTAGAAAAATATACAGCTAAATGTATACAGTAGAATTTTAAAGTAACCACTAAAATAATAAAAATCCAATTCATATATTCCAATCCAACGTTAAAAGTGAGAAAAACATTTTTCTTCTTTTGAGAGAGAGTCTTGCTCTATCACCAGGCTGGAGTGCAGTGGGGCTATCCTGGCTCACTGCAACTTTTCGTTTTCTGATTTCAAGCAATTCTCCTGCCTCAGCCTCCTGAGTAGCTGGGACTACAGGAACATAGCACCACGCCCGGCTAATTTTATTTATTTATTTATTTATTTACTTTGCATTTTTAGTGGAGATAGGGTTTCACCAGGTTGGCCAAGATGGTCTCCATCTCTTGACCTCGTGATCCGCCCGCCTCGGCCTCCCAAAGTGCTGGGATTACAGGCATGAGCCACCACGTCGAGCCAAGAAAAACATTTTTTTTTTTTTTTTTTTAAAGACAAGGTTTCACCAGGTTGGTCAGGTTGGTCTTGAACTCCTGACCTCAGGTGATCCGCCCACCTTGGCCTCCAAAGTGCTTGGATTACAGGTGTGAGCCACCATGCCCGGCAAAAAACACATTTTAAAAAACAATTTTTTTAGTTCAACAGAGCACAGGAAAGGAGAAAAAAAAGCAAAGAAAGAAAATGTTCTATAAAACATGAAACTGTATCATTGAAATAAAACCATATATCATTAATCATAATAAATATATACAGATTATACTTGACAGTTGAAAGGCAGAAATTAGCATGTTAGGTAAAATAAAATAAGATCTAAGATGCAACTTACAAGGTATGCCCATAAGGTAAAAACACACAGAAAGGCTAAAATTGAAAGGAGGAACAAATACATTCTACATGAACAATAATCCAAAGCAAAATGATACAACAGTATTAACACCAAACAAAATTTACAATAAGGCACAACATGTTAATAAGGATAAACAAAAGCTACAACATGATCGTAATAGAACAATCCTCATGAAGTTAATCATAAATTTGCATGTGCCTACCTCCAAATCCTCAAATTTAGAAATCCTGAATTAACAAAATTAGGAGATATTGACAAGCCAATGAAGAGTTTAACATAATTATATTTGAAATTAATAACTTAAGCCTAAAAATCAAAAGTAAAGAGAGAAAATCTTTGAAAAATTCTATTACTAGACCTCAGAGAGATCTGATCTCTTGGATTCACATAATATGGGAGCCCTATTTGCAGCAAACACAATATATGTGTTTTTTTCAATAATGCTTGGAACTTTCAAATGATCTCTCTTTAAGGTTTCTCAGGACATGTCTTCTTTTGACACGTTTTCTCCTATTTTTCATTCAGATTTACTCTCTATGACTTATGCCTCCCATGTGTCTATAGAAGAGTCATCCAGCCAGTCAGATGGTGTCTACTGTGGCTGTGATTTGAGACTGATGTGTCTCCTGGGAGCTTCCCAACTTGACCAATGTCTTCCTCTTCAGCCTTTGAACAGTCATCAGTAAGAGATTTAGTCACACCGATGTGAGTTGAATTTAAACTTGTGGCCTTGAGTTCAGAGGTGCTCATTTTCATTTTCCGAAGAAGAAAGTTTCTGTCTGGGACCCTCCCTGCCTTTGAAGGGAGATCTGCAAGTCCAGTGGCTATTCGTGCCCTTTGGAAATCTTCCTGGGAGAGTGCAAGGAATGTCATGGAATGAACCCGAAGATGATAAACACTCACCAGTGCCCTTGAATGCCGTCACTTCCTTTGAGTACATTAGCCTTTTATGGTCTTTTCCAAAGGGAACATAATTAAGTTATCAGAATGGGTCAGGCCATATGTGCCTTCTGACCTCAGCTCATCTCTCCAGGTTTCCATTATTGGGCTGGGATGCTGCCTGTTTTTACTTTCCCAGCGACATAGAGAAATTATTATGTTGCCCTTCATAAGTGACAGTGATGCTACGGTCATAGTCTAGGCTAGATGTTCACTGTGCTGTGATAAGAGGTTTCTATGGAGCCATAACAACCCCTTACATTCCCCGCTCCGCTCACGCTTTACCAAGCTTCTTCCTAAGCTGGTGTCATCTGATATGACCCCAAATCTTAAGATATAGGCAAGAGCAGTATTATTGTCTGTATTTGAGAAATTTGAGACTAAGAGAATTAAAAGTGATATTCTGATTTTCATACGGCTTTGTGGAGATGTAAAAATTAAAACTGACATTTTCTAACTGAAATTTTTACCCTCTTCTCGGAGTCTTTTTGGCTCTGCTGTACATTTCAAGCTGGATATATGGGGTAGAAGTGCACTGGGCATTGTTGCTCAGCAACAAAATTCACTCTTCTGAGCGGACCTGACAACACCTGAATCTACCCACATCACAATTTCACAAAGGGCACACACTCTGAAGCCAGACTGCTCGGGCTCATATTCTGACTCCAGCACACAATCTAAGCTGTGTGATCTCGGGCAGGTTTCTTAGCCTCTCTGTATGTCAGTTTTCTTCAACTATAAAATGGGGATATGAATTTCACCTAAGGTTGTTGTGGGATTCTATAAAGTAAATGCTTCGTTCAAAGTGTGCAGAATAGTGCCTGGCACTTAATAAGTGCTCTAAGAGTGCCTGCCGCTGTGACGTTGTCATTGATGTCATTGCTGCTATAATATCAGGATTGTTTGGCTGAGGCAATGACCAGTGTTTAACTGCTGTGACCAAGAAAACACCCCAAGCATGCCAGGATATAAGGTTAGCTTAAAGGAAAGGGAAACCTTTCCTTCATTGACTGAGGTGGAGAGGATGGTCTTGTTGTCACACGAAAGCCAGGTGGGTCTGCCCAGATGAGCGGGTTAGACAGCCACACAGGCTTCTCTTGGTTGCTGTACTCCCAGAGATAGAACATGGCCACTGCAGCCATGGTGACTTTTCTCCTTAGGGATTTTCTCCATCTCTGCAACCAGTTCATGAAGCTCATCCCTTCTTACCTCCACAGGCCTTTGTGCCTACCCTGCAACCCCTGTTTTGGATTCATTTTAGAAAAGAATGAACTTGAGTACCTGGAGCGCCAAGAGCCCAACGCTGCTGATGACAGAAGTTGACGTTCCAGCCACTGAGATCTGACGTGCTCCCCTCTTCTTTTTCATCACCTGGTTCACTTTGGTGCAGAACATTTGCTGGTTCAAGTACAAAACCGAATGGTGCTACATGCACGGAAGTGTTGGGGACGCGCTAAATGGAGCCTCCAGGAAACCCTGGGTAATTTGAGCTTTCTCCGTGATCCGGGAAGGATTTTATGTCCCAAACATCCCCTCTTTCTGGCCTTCCCTCGTTTCATCTACTCTCTTTTTTTATTTTTATTTTTTTAAGAGACAGGGTCTTGTTGTGTTGCCCAGGCTGGAGTGCAGTGGTGTGATCACAGCTCACTACAGCCTGGACCTCCCAGGCTCAGGTGATCCTCCTGTCTCAGCCTCCCAAGCAGCTGGGACCACAGGTGTGCACCACCATGCCCAGCTAATTTTTTTAAAATTTTTTTGTAGAGATGGAGTTTCACTTTGTTGCTCAGGCTGGTCTTGAACTCCTGGCCTGAAGGGATCCTCTTACCTTGGCCTCCCAAAGTGCTTGGATTACAAGTGTGAGCCACCACACCCAGCCTTCGCTACTCTTTGGAGCCTAAAAGCCCTGTTCCCAGCCCCTGAGCTCATGACAGCTCTCATACTGCGCCTGCGTCCTTTAGCCTATCTGGTTTTGTCATTGTCGTGGGCTGTCAAGGAAGTAGACCCTTGAATTCCTGGGCTCCATGAATAATTATTGTGGTTTCTGGCAGGAACTCCCTGCCCTCTCATCACCCAGCCCACCACCCTTGTGCTCTCCCTCTTCCAGGAAGCCTGCTTGCTCCTTCAGCTGTCTCCAGCCTGTGTGCCCAGCCTCCTCACAGCCCATCCCAGAGACCACACATCTACCCAGCTTCACATAAGCAAAGCCAGGTTCAGCATCACCCAGCAATGCCACACACACCTCCTGACAAGGTCGATCTGCTACCACTGTGGAAAGCCACCATTTCCTTTCCCCATGAAATGCAAAATGCCAAATTTACTCTAGGAAATGTAAAATTAATTTGTGGTCAAGGGGGTTGTTTGCCGCTCTGTTTGTGGCCTGTTTTGAGGGGCTGTCATTGTTTGTTATTCATGCAGTTCAGGCATGCTGCTAACACCTCTTCCTTTGCACATCAGCCCCGGAGAGGGCCATTCCTGAGATGCGCAGAACGGCTCTCTAGTCCACCTGAGGGTGCTGACTGTACAAGCTTCAGGCCTCAGGTGCTAACTAACATTTAAGTACATTTGAATTAAACTTCACATTTCTGGCTAATACGTCTTTAAAGTAAATGCACTGGGGAGATACAAAAGCCCCATGACACATTTAGCAATCACATTTTCTCAGATTGTAGCTAATGCTACAATGAAGCGAGGTCTCCCATTCAAACCCAGAGCGAGGCTGTATGGAAGTCCTATCTTTCTTCTCTACTTCCATTTGCCATTGAAACTTTTCCCTTGGTGGGTCAGCTGCTCTGGAGTGCCTTACCTCCACTTGGAAAACATCTTCACTTCCCCATTTAATAATATGGGAGATATTTACTTTTTCTCTATATTTCCCTATTAGCCTATATATCTCTATACATTTTTCTTCCACGTGCTCTATCTCCAAAAAGTGTCTGTTTAGGGTATCTATGCTCACATCCTGATATCCCAGTCCCTTCAGCTTAGAGTTAACCCCACAGCACTTTCAGACCCGAAGCGAGGTCCACTGGTGTTTTTGCAGTATATATATATCATATACACACACAGATATGCATATATAGATATCTGTGTGTACATATATTATACATATATATATAGATATTTAGCTGTCAGTGTTATCATTGTGTCTGGCAGATTTATAGCCAACGCTTTTAGATGCTCAGTTAGAGTTTACATCATTGAAACCCTCAACAGATTGAAAAGTAAAATAGAAAATTTACTGGAATGATAACCATCCTCCTCCCACTGGCTCCAGGATGTGATATGCAGAAGAAGAAGAAGATTGCAGGATGTGAGGCACAAAGGAGGCTGCCCTAAAGATCTCCAGATTAGGGCTCTCTCCTCCCACTCTGCACTCCCCAATACCACTGGCCCAACCAATTACAAACGTATGCAGTCCTGCTGTGAGGACTAGAAATGCCTTTGAATTAGCAATGCTTTAATATTAATAGAGTAAGTAACTGAGGAAGCCAAATTTGCTCCACTAATGTAAACTGCTTTATCAGATCCTCTCCAGTTTGATAACAACTCAGAATATTTTCCCAGAAGAGGGCAAACTATAGGGAGCCTTGCAAAGGTGGGGGTTGGGGACTTAAAATGGGAACCGATGAGCAGGTGCCCTGGGGAGGTCAAAAAGCGGGCAGAGTCCAAGGAGGCTGAGGCACTTTTTGCCTTCTTCACCACAGAACTGAGTCCTGTTCTGGATAACCTGTGGCTCTGGGCTCCAGTGCACTATCTGGCCCTCACCATATCTGTCAACTTTTGAGTGTCTGTACATCCATAAATCAGATCAGAAATTCTTAGCAAATTCAGCTTCTTGCCCAGCCCATCCACCCTACAAACGTTGCCCCTCATACACCTTCTCACAATGAGAATAATCTTCTTTCAGGTTTTTGAATATCAAATAACTCTCTTTAGGTCATAGATCATCCTTTCCCAACCAGCCATAGATAAATGTGTCTATGGCTGGAGGGGAATAAGAGAGCAGGAGATGTAATAATAATGGTATTTATTAAATAGATGATAGTGGAAATATATAGTACTGCCATTTCTTATGGAATAGAGTTATGTAATTTTTACCAAAGCACCAGGCATCAGTCTAGGCCCCATTGCTCACTGCACAGAAAGCCAATCACTAAGACAATGAGCGCCACCAGGAAAGAAAGTTTTGTATTCAGGTGATGTCAACCAGGAGAATGGGAGGTGAGTCTCAAATTCATCCGCAGACTTGGGGGGTTTGTATGATGGAGGAAGGAAGGTAGCTACATGCAGGAAGGATTGAAGGAGAGATAAGGAAGTAATCACGACAAATGAGGGGGGGTCTGTCTTCTCATTGTCTGGGTATAGTGATCTGGTGATTTTCTGTCCCTTGCCTGCGAGTGGGTTTCCTGAGGAAGAAACTCAGATGAAACAAGTGTAAGTTTCGAGTTTCAAGACTAGGAGGGTCAATTTCCATGTTTATTCAAAAACTCGTAAATATCATTTCTATGGGACAATTGGGTTGGTTTCATAATACTTATGAAATAGAAATAGATAATAGTATGTAAATTTTCCATGCCTCAATTTCTCATCTTCAAAATGGTGATAACGATGGTATGTACAGAATAGAGTTTTAAGGATTAAATAAGCTGATATCTGTAAAAACTTACTTGAAAAATAGTAAGTGTTCAGTAAACTTTATTGCTATAACTATTTCTGCAGAATCTTTCTAATATTCTGGATTTAAGAAAAGTTGAGCAGCAAGTAATAGATTCCCCACCTTCCATCTGGGTCATTAGATGTAGTCAGAGTCTCTGAGTTGGTGCCGAAATATTACAAGTGTCTATCCTCCCACATACACACTACTCCCTACGTGAAATGAACTCAGGTAAAAGCAGAAAACACAGTTAGGAGGAATCGGGAGAGACTACTACTTTTTGGGAAAACTCATTTCTGACTGTTTTTCAGAGCTGTGAGCAAATTCTTCCTGGCTGTAAGGAAGAAACACACTCATAAGCCAAAGACACAGACCTATGAGGTGTGTAACTTCCTGTTTTCTTGGTGAATGCTTCAGAAAACCTTCAGTTGGGAATGTAAAATTTTTCCATTTACTGTCACCCTTCAAAGCTCATTGAAGAATGGATGGGGTGAGTCAGGGAGCTGGTTTGGGGACAGACTTTGGGGAGGCTTCCACATTCTTCCTGATTTTGTAGTAACTCACAGAGACCAATGACCTTTGCATTCTGACTCGGGCTCTGGGTAAGGGTGTGTGACTCCTTAAATTCACAGACCCAAACCATCTGAAAACCGTAAGGTATTTCGTGCAAGTCAATGACTAAACCATTCAGGGGAAATGAACCTTGTTCTCTTACAAAAATATCTCATGGGTTAGTATTCCTTCAACCCTGATGGCTGATCCTCGAGCTATAACTGTTTAATTAATTCAAATAAGTTTGTTTTGACCTTCCTTGACCTTTCTGTGTGTCTTGACAAGGCAGACATCAGCTCTATCCTGAAACTCTCCTCCCGGGGCTTCAGGTACTAGCCTTTCTCGGTTTCTTTCCTCTTTCCCTCACCACAGTTCCTCAGCTCTTCTGCTAATGGATCTTCTTCTATGACTGCCTCTAAAATCCCTGGAGGTTCAGAATTTTATATTTATTCTTTTTCATATTTTAATTCCAACCAGTGGTTTTTAATCTTTTCTGGTGACCAACCACTTCAAGGAATCTGATGAATTCTATGGACTTTGTCACTGTAAAATTCACACTCTCACATCAGAAATGTTACACACGACTTTAGGGGGTCCCAGCCCATTTGAAATGCCCCCATAGCACCCCAGTGGCTCTGTGTGAAAAAGAAAAAAAGCAGCTTGTGAGATCCAGAAGCTTGTCTGACTCTTGGAGCAGGGCCTCTGTGCTGAGAAGGTTGCTGGTGCTCACACGGAGGATGGAGGATGTTTTATCCTCCTGTTGGATATGAACCATCTCACAGAATGCCAAAACACCAACATCAGACAAGAGCACTTTGAGACCATAATAATCACAGACAAAAACAAGGTTACCATGTAACTAACACAATGCCGCACCTACCTCCTACCCCAGCAAATATGAATGATGTTTTTAATTACTTCTTTATCAATTATAGCTGTATCCTTGCTGTCTTGTCTTCCATTTCTACAGATAAGATTTATTTAGTTATTCAGCCATCGAATTGTCTCTGCTGTCTTTTTACTTATTTTTGGTAACAGCTTTATTGAAATATATTAACAATTCATATATCATACAATTTACCTATTTAAAGTGCTCAATTCAATGGTTTTCCAGTATATTTAAAGTTATCCAACCATAAGAATGAATTTTAGAACATTTTCATTACCTCCAAAAGAAAACCTGCACCCCTTATCAATAACCCCCAATCAGCTCATTTCCCAACTGTAAGTAACCACTGATCGACTTTGTCTCTCTGTATAGTTTCCCATTCTGAACATTGCCCATAAAGGGTATGTAATAATACATGTTCTTTCTTTGTGGGGACAGAGGGAGAGCTGCCTTCTGTCAGTTGGCATAGCATTTTAGGTTCATCCATGTTATAGCATTTATCAGTATAGCATTCCTTTTTATGGAAAAATAGCATTTAACATGTATTTCAATGGTATTTCAATGCATATGTCATATATTGTTTATCCATTTATTAACTGAAAGACATTTGGGTTGCCCCTGTTTTTTGACAGCACCCAATTTAAAACAAACCCTTGCTTTCTTAAACCCACCTTAAATCACCCAACTAGGGCCCAAATCTTATCATAAGTCCTTTCTAATACCACCTTATGGAGACATCCCACAGTTATCCAGGATATGTGTTTCCCCCTCATTGCCATGAGTAATACACCCAAGCCGTTGGTGATCTTTGGCTGGAGGATATTAATACACAGATTCTGTGTTTCTACAGACCCTTGCTTCAGAGTCAACACCTGGCCTGGGTTATGCCATTCATGTCCTTAGTTCAACAATCAGCAAAATGTTAGCTCCCAAATGAATATACCCAGGCATCATACTTCTTACTATTTATTAGACACATCTACCATGATGTCCTACAAATACCTCAAATGCAAATGTCAAAAACAAAGTACTCTAAAATTTTATTTTCCTCTGACTGTTATCTTAATTAAAGTCACCACTATCTAACAATACACAATTCAAAAATCAGGAGGTCACCCCACACATCTAATCTCTCAGCTCCTAAATCCGCACTTGCCTCTACATTTCCACCAAAGCTGCCTCATGTCTCCTGCCTAGGCTTTTGCAATGACCTCCTTGCTACCTGGCCTTCTCCTCCAGCCTTCACCCACATGGCACTGGCGTTTTTAAAATAGAAAGTTTATTATGTCATTTTCCTTCTCCACCGTCCTTTCATGGCTCCCCATCATCTGCAGAATAAAGTCAACATTCCTTAGGAGGGCATTGAAAAACCCCTTGTGTTCTGACCCCTGGGCATTGCTCCAAGTACCTCTGTCATTCATGAACTCCCCCGTGTCTCAGCCACAGCAAACAACTTGAAGGGTTTGGAAAAAGTCACCATCTTCCTCATCTTCTCATATTAGTATGCCCCCCAATCCCCCAGACTACTTAGCAAGATCCTTTTTTCCTAGTCTAGTCAACACTTACTCAAGTCCCCCTCGTAAGTCACCAACTCCAGGAAGCCTTTCATGTTTGACTCCATGCATCCACGATGCTCTTTCATACTATTTTTTAGCACTTACCACCCTACTGAGATTGTTAGAGATGGCATCCTGTCCCAGGGAGCCTAGAATTATGCTATTGTACCTAGGAGACTAGAATTATAACTATCGTACCTTTACTCTTTAGAGATGTTTCACACAAAATAGAGAGTCAATAAATATTTGATAAATAAAAGAATAGTCCAGGGGCCTGATGTCAGTGACCCGACGACCCCAGCCCCAGCCAGTGTCTGACTTCTAACCACATGAGACCCAGAGCAAGGACTGCTTAGCCAAGCCCAGTCAACCCCTAGAACTGTGGGGGAGATAGAAACAATGAAAAGACTGTTGCTGTACTCCACTGCGTTTGGAATGGTTTGTTACACAACAATAGGTGACTATAAGAAGAGCTATAATATGTAATCAACCTGTACTAACAGAAGCCAGGAGAGTGTCTATGCATGGGGGTGCTGGATCAAGGGGAATAAGAAAGAGTTCGTCTTTGTGAAAGCCCTGCCCCATGATCCAAGATTTAACACTGTGGCAAGGTTCCTGACCTGCTGCTAGGTCAGATCTTGGGAGCTTGGGCACACTAACTGGAGTAGAAATGCTGAGTCAAATGGAAGAGAAAGAATACAATGCCCAGAGAAGTGGGCATGGTATTGTAGATACACTTCATAAGGCAACGAAGTCCTGGAGGTCACTCCATTTATAAGGTAATCAATAGTTTTATTGGTAAGACAGACAGCAACATCATTAAGCTCAGTGATGACTGTCCTCTCTAGGCAAGGCCTGCAATAAGGGATGCTTACATACTGAGGCTGTCTTTGGCTCATTAATACAGCACAGGGAAGAGAACAATCCTCACTGGGCTAGGTGGGGGTGGTGGAGGGAGGGGAGGGGAGGGACAGCAGCTGGGGTGGGGAGGATGGGAAGGGATAGCACCAGGAGAAATGCCTGAAGTAGGCGATGGGATGGGGTAGGGGGGGATGTAGACAGCAACCACTATGGCATGTATGTACCTATGCAGTAATCCTGCAGGATGCAAGATGTGCACATGGACCCCAGAACCCAAAGTACAGTAAAAAAATAAAAATAAAAAAATAACTCTTGTAAAGCATCACACCATTCTTCAAGTGGGGCCAAGAGCAGATTAGGACTGTATAACAAACTAGGCTGCAGTGCAAACAGAGCTTTCACATAAGGTATATGACATAAAAGACCCTATGGTTTTAGTGGTACCTGTCATGGGAAAGACAATGTACTATAGAGTTCTTGGCAAGCCCTGGTAAGAAAATTACAACCTACACCCCAAAGTTTCCAGGGCAAGGTCATCCTATCAACAGTAGAGAACTGTGTGTTAGTTGAGAAATAGCTCCTGTTGCTAGAATTTCTTAAAAAGCAGGGACATAGGGCATCAAGTGACCATTCAGCCAGAATGGTGCCTATCAGTTCTGCTAGATCTATGAGGCCATAAGTTCAGGTAGGCTCACCAACAATCCATTGCAAGTTAGATATGTTGTATCAAAGATGAGCACAGAGATGGAGGACAAGAGGAAAGGTGCATGAACACGTGGCCCAGGCCCTCATGTCATTCACCACTGTCGTCCCAATCTCTTCCTCAGGTCTCATAACTAACTGACAGAGGAGGAATTAGGCCAAATTTCCTTCACAAATGAGCTGGTGAGTGTGAAGGTGCAAGCTGAAAATGAACTGTCCTGAAATCCAGCCCTACTCAAGTGGTGGTTCTGAGAGTCAGGAGTGAGGCAAAATCCTCCCAAAGGGCAGAGCTTGGAGAGTGCACTTGGTCACTTGCATGTATAGAAGAAAAGTCATCCAAAGTTAGAATACGTGTCGACTTATGGTCTGTGGTGAGTGGCTCTGTCATTTGTCATGAAACTGGAAGGAAAAAGATAGGGAGATGGGGAATAAAACAGTCTGTAGAAGAGGTATGTGCCTAAGCCTGTGGAGTGGACACAATGAATGAAGATTTTTGTACCGCATTTTAAGGTTCACCAGAAAGCAACTACCACTGGAGAGCCAGTAAGCAACTAAGTAGACAAAATTAGTTGATACCATCCAGTCTCTGTCATTGACCGCCTCATATCTATCACGATGGGTTCATGAACAGTGTATGGAGAACATCAGAGAAGAGGCTGTGCATGAGTACCGTAGCGAGGTTCCCATTCACTAAGGCTGGTCAGCTACATCTGTATGTCCAGTCTACCAGGAATAGACATCCGTGCATCACATATGGCACCATTTCTCAAGTTGATCAACTGCCTGCTTGGTGGGAAGTTGACTACACTGCACCATTTTTTACCCCTGAAAAGTAGAAATTCATCTTGACTGGCAGCAATAGAGAATCTGGGGTGCAGGTTTGCCTTCTTGCTTGCAGGTGCTCAGCCAGCCCCACTACCAAAGAATTGTGGTGTATTTGATCCATGATGTGGAATTCCACATAACATTTCTACAGACCAAGGAGATATGGCAAAGGAAGTGTATCAGGGGATCACAGGACCCTATCACACCACTAGAAGCTACTAGCCGGATAGAGTCCTAGAATGACCACCTGAAACCCCATTTGAACATCATGCCCCGCAAGATGGGACATCATTCTCCAGGTACAGTGTGCTGTGACCCTAATAGGTAGAATATAGAGCCCACCAACCAAGAGACTGGAGTAAGCATGCTCCTGCTTATGATTATTCCCAAATGTACACCTGAAGAAGCTGTATTTCCCATTCCCGAAATTCTTTTTTTTGGCATTTTAAGTGTTAATTTATTAACTAATCCTTTGCCCATTCCTAAAATTCTAAGTTCCACATAACTCGAAGTTTTAACTCCCAGAGGGCAATCACAAGGAGCATTGCATTAGACTTGAAGCCATTTCTGTGCCTTGTAACTTTAGGCTCCTTGTGTCTAGATTCCAGCAATCAAGGAAGGAATCACCACACTTGTAGATGTAATTGATCTTGGTCACTGGGGGAGGTAGGACAGGCATTATATAATGAGGGGGAAAAAAGAAATTTGGTCCTCCAAGTGATCCAGTGATACATCTCTCAGTACTCTCCAGTCCAAATTTGATAAGAAATAGGCAAGTATATCAACTGGGGCCTGAGACTGTCATGGCACTAGGGGCTCAGAGAGATGAAGGTCTCAGTCACCCACCAGAAAGCCACAAGACCAGCAGAGGTACTAGTCAAGAATGAGAGCCATCTAGAACAGGTAGCAGGGGGAGGGAGATGGTGAGTACATATTGTAGCCTCAAGACTGCTGCATTGGCTAGGGGTGAGGGAGTGGGATCCTTTGACATCTTGCAGATTTCCTCAAGAAGAGAGCCAGCCACAGTTCTGGAGCATCTATTCCTAGATGGGGGTGAATGCACTAGATGAAGTGCATGAATCTGAACAGCATGAGGGAAGGACAATAGTAGACGCTGGGCTGCTGTCAAGATCCCCCTTGTATAGTTGGGGCACCCATTCCTCCAGCTGCCAGGGCTGTTGAGGGATAATGATGGCTCTCAGATGACTCCCTGTCCTGAAATATCCTCAGCCAAAGGAAACTCACTCATCTAAAGTTTTGCCCCCTCCCTGGGCACAGGCTGCACCCATGACTAGTCTTTCTGAAGACACAAAGACCTGATTCCCTTGCCTCAACTGAGACAATTCTCAGGGCTGTCTCAGGAGAGGCTCCCTGTCAGCCTCTGTTGAAAGTATATTGCAATTCAACTTCTCCATTTGCCCAGTTCTGCCTTTGCTTATCCCTTTGCCCAATTCTCATCTTTCAGAAGCATGACTCAATAAATATTTTGTACAAAAAGCTCAGGGTTGTGGAGTCTATTTTCCAGGAAACTCAAAATAAAACAAATGGGTAAAGGAATATTCAAATAAAGAGATGATCAAATCCACCTGGCTCAACTGTCACATTGTCACGGAAAGTTAGGTTTTGAGAAGCTTAAAGATGTATGTTTGATTTGGTTTGGCTGTGTCTCCATCCAAATCTCAACTTGAATTGTATCTCCCAGAATTCCCACGTGTTGTGGGAGGGAGATCAGGGGAAGGTAATTCAATCATGGGAGCTGGTAATTCAATCATGGGGGCTCTGTGCAGCCTAGGAACGTAGGGCCTTGTTTCCCAGCCTCTTCAGCCATGGCTGAAAAGGGCCAACACAGAGCTTGGGCTGTGGCTTCAGAGGGTGGAAGCCCCAAGCCTTGGCAGCTTCCACATGGTGTTGAGCCTGTGGGTGCACAGAAGTCAAGAATTGATGTTTGGGAACCTCCACCTAGATTTCAGAAGATGTATAGAAATGCCTGGACGCCCAGGCACAAGTTTGCTACAGGGGCAGGGCCTGCATGGAGAACCTCTGCTAGGGCAGTACGGAAGGGAAATACTGGGTAGGAGCCCCCACACGGAGTCCCTGCTAGGGCACTGTCTAGTGGAGCTGTGAGAAGAGGGCCAGTGTCCTCCAGACTGCAGAGTGGTAGATTCACAGACAGCTTGCACCGTGTGCCTGGAAAAGTCGCAGATGCTTCGACACCAGCCTGTGAAAGCAGCCAGGAGGGAGGCTGCACTCTGCAAAACCACATGGGAAAAGCTGCCCAAGACTGTGGGAACCCATCTCTTGCATCAGAGTGACCTGGATGCAGGAGATCATTTTGGAGCTTTAAAATTTGACTGCCCTGCTGGATTTTGAACTTGCATGGGGCCTGTAACCCTTTTGTTTTGGCCATTTCCTCCCATTTGGAATGGCTGTATTTACCCAATACCTGTACTTCATTGTATCTAGGAAGTAACTAGCTTGCTTTTGGTTTTACAGGCTCATAGGCAGAAGGGACTTGCCTTATATCAGATGAGACTTTAGACTGTGGACTTTTGGGTTAATGCTCAAAGGAGTGAAGACTTTGGGGGACTGTTGGGAAGGCAAGATTGGTTTTGAAATGTGAGGACATGAAATTTAGGAGGGGGCCAGGGTCAGAATGATATGGTTTGGCTATATCCCCATCTAAATCTCAACTTGAATTGTAACTTCCAGAATTCCCATGTGTTGTGGGAGGGAGCCCAGGGGAGGTAATTGAATCATGGGGAGCTGGTCTTTCCCTTGTTATTCTCATGACAGCGAATAAGCTCTCAAGAGATCTGTTGGATTTATCAGGGGTTTCTGCTTTTGCTTCTCTTGTCATTCTCTCTTGCTACCGCCATGTAAGAAGCACCTTTTGCCTCCTGCCATGATTGTGAGACCTTCCCCAGCCATGCAGAACTATAAGTCCAATTAAACCTTTCTTTTGTAAATTGCCCAGTCTCAAGTATGTCTTTATCAGCAGCATGAAAATGATACAATGTTAAACCACATGGTTAGTGATTTCAAAATGGGGTGGAATAAACCCCTGTCTCATGACTCTCCATCATTGCTTTTTTTCTTTCCCTTTTTTTGTGGGCTGTAACACTGTTTCCACTACTTACTTGCTGTGTGATCTTGAGAAAGTTACTAAACTTGTCTGAGCCTCAATTTTCTCACCTGTAAAATGGGATATAGTAGCTACCTCTCAGGGTATTGGAAAAAATAGATGAGATTAGTGTGCTTAGTGTCCTTTGCAGTGTAAATAGCTTAACATTTAGTATCAAAGGCTTATAACTCTCTGAGTGTGAGCAACTAATATTAAACTTGCAATGTCTTGATGTCCATCAGCTTTGCTGGTATAGCACTGTCCTGGCTCTGACCTTCTGTCTCCCTACACAGAGCTTTCATGGCAGCAGATTTTAGAAGAGGAAGAGAGAAATCAGACACGGTGCTAGTGCCTTAGTCTGCTTTGGGCTGATATAGCAGATTGCTACAGACTGGGTAATGTCAGGTCTCCACATGCAAGTCTGGAGTCTGAAAGTCTGAAGTCCTGCTTGCCTCTGCTGATGTCTCCCACCCCCTGCCTGCTTTCGCCATTGTCCCTGATGGCCCAGTGGAGCTTCCCCGGACAAGCCTCTCACCCAACCCTGCCATCTTAACTGTTCTTATGATAATGTAAATACCTGTCACCCAACCCTGCCATTGTAACTGAACTTATGGTCATGGATACTCCTTACCTCTACCACCCCCCCACTGTAACTGAACTTACTCTGCAACACCCTCGCCCCCCAAAAAACTACCCAAACCTATAAAACCAACTCCTATCCCACTGCCCTTTGCTAATGCCCTTTTCGGCCTTAGCCCGCCTGCACCCAAGTGAATAAACAGCTATGGTGCTCACACAAAGCCTGTTTGCGGGGGGAGGGTCTCTTCATTCAAAGCCTGCGTTTTCAACAGGTAAATTCTAAAGAACAGAAATTTACTTCTCACAATTCTGGAGGCTGAGTCCGAGATCAAAGGGCTGGCATCTGGTGTCTGGTGAGGACCTTCTGGCTTCATCCTCTAAAGGGAGAAACATTGTGTCCTCACATGGAAGATAAAAGGGAGAAGCTCTTTCAGACAGGTCCCTTTATAAACAGCATTAATTCATTCACAAAGACAGAGCCCTTATGATCTAAACATCTCCCAAAGGCTCCACCTCCCAACACTATTGCACTGGGGATTACATTTCTAACACAGGAATCCTGGGGGACACATTCAGGCAGTAACAATGAGATAAGTAGAAATTTCTCCCTCTGGCTCCTCTGGGTGGGGGAGTCAGGGCAGGGTGAGAGAACATGCTGGGGAAATGAGATTGGGACATTCACGCTTATGGAGGGACCACAGGCTGAGTTTTCCCACTGGGTGTAAGAGTTACCTTCTCAGATAGCGTGGAGAATATACTCTGTGTACCTGCGCCAAGTCACATAGGCCAGAGAAGAATGCTGAATGGTAAAGAAAATGATTGAACAGGGCCAAGTTTAAACTCCAGGTGAAGGGACTCCAAATAGGAAGGGGAAAACCTGGCAATGTAGTCATGACCACCTCCCTAACTATTAATCCCCAGTCCTTGGTTCCAAACTCTTAATCCAAAAGGAGAAGCATCTATTGGGCATGTCATCTTGTATGCCAAGTAATGCATTGTTTACACTGAAAAGGGAATGGGAGGTTGGACTTCAAAGTCAGTTAAGAAGCCTATTTCAAATGCAGATTTCTAGTCTCCAGAGATTTCAATAAGAAAGGGCCAAAGAATTGGATTTTTCATTTAAGAAGCAGCCCAGAAGATTCTGAAGCAGGTGATCTCTTAGCCACTCTTTGACAAGCACAGATTTAGCGTCTCCTAGACCAAACAGGCAGACACAGCAGAACGAAGCTCTCCAGCTCAACTGCAGGGTGGATGTGCCCAGTCTGTCTTGTCCCTCTTCTGTGCCAAGGTGGTCCTATACAGATGCCCTGTTCAGTGCCGATGAGCCACAGAAACTACTGAGCATTTGAAACGCGGCTACTTCAAAGTGAGATGTACAGCAAATGCAGCGCAGACGTGGGATTGTGAAGATTTGGCATAAACAAAAAATATCAAAGGTGTTATTAAAAATTTTTTATGTTATCCACTGAGATGACAATATGTTGGATTTATAGGCTTAAATAAAATATAAACTTGATTTCACTTTTTAAAAACTTTTTTTTTTTTGAGACAGTCTTGCTCTGTCACCCAGGCTAGAGTGCAGTGGCACAGTCTCAGCTCACTGCAACCTCTGCCTCCCAGTTCAAGCGATTCTCCTGCCTCAGCCTCCCAAGTAGCTGGGACTACAGGTGCCGGCCACCACACCCGGCTAATTTTTGTATTTTTAGTAGAGACAGGTTTTTCACTATGTTGTCCAGGCTTGTCTCGAGATGCCGACTTTGTGATCTGCCCCCCCCTCAGCCACCCAAACTGCTGGGATTATAGGCATAAGCCACTGCGCCCGGCCACTTTTTAAAAACGTTTTAAAATAAGGCTACCAGAAAATTTAAAATTACATTTATGGCTTGAATCTGTGGCTTGATTATATTTCCACTGGACCACCCAGGTCTAGTCAATCCCTCTGCCACAGAACACCAAGCAACACCTCCATCCTGTCCCTAGACCTACTGCCCTTAATCAGTGAGGCTCCTTTGGGACCCTAATGACTATAATTTATGGCTCCCTGTGTGCCAGAACTGCACTAAAAACCTTATCCATGCTATCTCATTTAATGTTCACAATCACCCGCATGAAACACCTGTTTCAGTCCCCCGGTTCTCAGATACACTGCCCCCAGTACTGACTGCTTCTAAAGCTTTTCTGGTGCTATATTGAAAACACCTTCCTCTCAATCCTCCAGCCACCATGGAGCTTCTGGAGATCAGATCCATCTGTATTTTAATGCTTGCTTCCCAGCACGTGGTGCTCTGGGGGTGCAAACAGATTAAGTGACTTGCTCACCCCCTGGGTCACAGGGCATCTGTCTACCAAGTCCATGCTTGTTTTTGAAAAACCACTTTATTGAGGAATGAGTGACATGTAAAAAGCGTTATGCTTTTAAACTATCAAACACGCCAGCTCCCAGGTGGGCTGCTGTGGGAGCAGGGGAAGAGTGCAGGGAGGAGAGTCCACTTCTCTTTCCCTGGGATTTTTTTCCTGAATGGGGTTGTATGGCCAAAAAGTGTGCAAATAGATTGGTAAACATCAAAGCTGGTCCTCGTTACTGACAGGTGAAAAGAATATCTGTAAGACTCCAAACCCCTAGGAAGGACATTTGTACTGTGACTGAGCCTGAGCCCCGCCTCTCTTTAGAAGCAACCAAGGTGCAATAAATGCTCTTGAACACCAGGGGGCAATGTATGACCGCAGTTTCTCATTCTGCTCCTTACAGAGCCTCAAAGCATTTTTCCCATAAAGCTGGTCTCTGCTACCATGGGTCCCGAGGCAGAGTGTCTGTCACCTCTGTCAACAAGACTTTTCTTGAGTGACAAAGCTAAACTTAAGTGATGTAAGTGCCCACAACAGCTGAAGTCTGAGCAATTCTTAGCGGCAGGAAGATGTTTCACCTGCTGCCTGAACTGCTCCTAGAATGGTAGAGCATCAAAGAACCGCAGATGCTTAAGCGTCGGTGGGCAAGAGGTGCCTGACCTCTATCACTGATGGCACTGAGTCTTGTCTGGGACACTCTATTACGTTTCTTTTCTGTCTTTCTCCTTCCTTTCACCTACAAGTAAATCACTTGTTTTAAGAAATCAATCAAGGCATCAGTGATGAACTCTGGGTATGCGATGCCCACACACAGGAGCTCAAAATCCCCAAGCTCCTGGATATTTTCCCATGAATGAGATTTCTCTTACCCTCAGGGTGCCCCAGCTGCAGCTCACCACCCTCGCCCCCCCTCCCCTTGTGGGTTCCCTTCTTGATGCCCTGCACCTGGGAGCCTCCCTCTCATCCAGACTTTGCCATGACCTTGTTCTGCTCACCTCTCCTTTCTCTGCCTCTGGCTATTCCCTGTCGCCCACTGACTCCATGGAAGAGGACCCCCGCCCAGCTGAGTGTGTGATCCCTGGGCCCACACTGCTTTTCTCTGGAGGCAGCCAGTGAGTGGTAGATGCATGGTCTCTGCCTTCACGTGGTCCTAGCTCTGCCACTGACCAGGCAGGTAGCCTTGGACACATGCCTGATCCTCTCTTCCCTTCCACCCTTCATATCTCTCATATCCTCAGTTTGGGTCTTCCTCTGGGGCACATGCTAAGACCCCCGGGCACATGGTCATCACTATGACCAGCGCTGACCCTCTCCTTTTGGGAGGCAGAGTCAGTTACAGGTTTCTGTTGGCACAGAGTCACCTGTGAGTGCCTGGATATGAACATAGGGGTCACCATCCAACTCACAGCAATAGTCAAACGGAGTAAGGGGAAGAGGGCCTTGCTGAGTGGTCTGGAGTGGGGTAACATGTCAGGCAAACGCACCTCCCCTGATGCTTTAGAACTCCGCTACAAGAGAGACTAGTCTACTCATAGGCTAAGACACATTCCACAGACGAGGAAACAGAGGAACATAGAAAGTTCAACAACTGGCCAGGTGCAGTGGCTCACACCTGTAACCCCAGCACTTTGGGAGCCCAAGGCGGATCACTTGAGATTAGGAGTTCGAGACCAGCCTGGCCAAAATGATGAAACCACATCTCTACAAAAACTGGAAAAAAATGGCCAGGCATGATGGGGGGGCACCTGTAATCCCAGATATTCTGGAGGCTGAGACAGGAGAATTGCTTGAACCTGGGAGGCAGAGGTTACAGTGAGCCGAGATAGCACCATTACACTCCAGCCTGGGGGACAGAGTGAGACTCCACCTCAAAAACAAACAAACAAACAAAAAAAGTTCAACAACTTGTGCAAAGCCACTTGCCACCCAAGGGCCCGTGACTCAAGCACATCTGTGTGGTTTAAAGTCTACCCTGGGGCTCCTCCCACGCTTCTCCTACCTCCAGGTCAAGGGGCGCTGATCGAAGGCATTCTACCTGTGCCTTCCAAAATAAACAACTGCTTTCAAAAGACTAGGACACTTGAAGAAATGCTGGATTCCGTCCCTGCAGGAAAGTGGCCGACCCAATCTGTGGAGGGGCTGGGAGCTGCCGTGGCCCGCACAACCGGGCGCATCCCGCGGGTTTCCCGCATGGGACTCCCAGATGCACTCGGCAGGGGCGCTGCTGTCACCTTGCACCTGCCTCTCCAGCCCAGGCAGCCCAGGACTCCCTCTGGTTTATATGTGGTAAAAAAAACAAAGGCAGTGTCTGGTTCAGATCCAAGAAAGCCACAGCAGCAGCCAGAGAGATGTTTCTCCAAGTCTCCTACTGATCTAAAAATCAGAATCCCAAGCATATTAGAACTGTTCAAGATCACTCATCTCCAAAGATGCTCTTTTCTAGCCAGCGTCCAATCTCTATATTACATTTCCTAAAAAAGAAACATTCCCCCACGTGCTGGATCCACGTGGTTCGTTCCTCTTTAGCGCAGAGAGCAGAGATGGAGATGGGCTCGGGGGCTCCCAGTAAACCGGGACGGTGCGCAGTCATTCCCCGCCGGCACCACGCGGTGGCAGCAGCGGCATGGGCTGAAGAGGCTGCTGGACGCGTTTGCAGCTCCCCCCCGCTGAGAAGCCATTATTAAATGCCCTACAAACGAGCTAATTCCCCAGGCCCTCCACAAGTGTGGTGAGGGGGAGTGTGTAGGGAGGGAAGGAGGGCAGTGGCCAGTCAAGTCTTGGAGATTGTGCCTGACGGCTGAGTGCTCTGGAATAGAACTGTCCTTTTTCTCATCGACAGGGAGAGGCTAGAGCTGGCAGGAGAGGGTCAGGAATTTTTCTCTTACTGACATTTTGCAACAGGCCTTGACTTTGGACCCAGAATCCCATGAGGCCAGGCCTGTTCTTTTGCATATGAGACTTCCTCGTTCACAGAAGCTACGACTTCTAGAACAGGCACCGTTGACTTCTGGTTTCCTCTCTCTTTTCTAAAACGTTCTCCAAAAAGCACACCCTCCGGCTCATCTGCTGTGTCCCCTCCAGCTCTGGTCCTCCAGGGCAAAGTCCAGATTCCTTCATGGGGTGTTTGGGGCCTGTATTCTTTCACCCCGAGTTTTCACTCTTGCCAATGCCTTACGTACATCCAGTCAACTTCCTTCCTGAACTCCATCCACAGGGGTCCACTTTGGCACTCACACTGTCTCTTTTACCTTCCTCTCCACCTCTTCCTCTTCTGAAAGGGCTCCTTCCCAGTCAGTGTTTAACTCCTGCTGTTGGAACCTTTCCCTGATGTCTGAACTGTTCATTATAACATGTGCCACTTCCCTAGTGCCTGCAAACACTGCAAGACTTAATTCACCTCCTTCTCACAGCAACTCAGTCATCTGGACAGATGAGGACACTGAGGCACAGAGATGTAAATTTTCTTGAGGCTCCAGAGCTAAGGAAGAGGTGATCCTAACTTGCTATCTCTGAGTAAACTCACATATTCTCTTGGAACTCAGAGACTGGGATTTTGCCACCATGTTTCTCTGTGACTGGTTATGACCCAAACAGTATCATAGAATCTTCTTTTTTTTTTTTTTTTTTTAAACATAGTCTCACTCTGTCCCCCAGGCTGGAGTTCGGTGGCACAATCTCAGCTCACTGCAACCTCTGCCTCCCAGGTCCGAGTGATTCTCCTTCTCAGCCTCCCTAGTAGCTGGGATTACAGGTGCACCACCATGCCTGGCTAATTTTTAAATTTTTAGTAAAGACGGAGTTTCACCATGTTGGCTAGGCTGCTCTCAAATTCCTATCTCAGCCTCCCAAAGTGCTGGGATTACAGGTATGCACCACCACTCTCAGCTAATTTTTCTATTTTTAGTAGAGATGGGTTTTTACCACGTTGGCTAGGCTGGTTTCAAACTCCTGAGCTCAGGTGATCCACCCTCCTCAGCCTCCGAAAGTGCTGGGATTACAGGCTTGAGCCACTATGCCTGATCCCAAACTAGGTCATATATCCTTATGTCCAAAACAAGGAAGGTAGAGAAGTGGTGAGGGTTGAGATCCCTGTTCTTGCACTTGCTAGCTGAGTCATTTCAGAAAGGTAACACACACTCTCTCTTTCTCTCCCTCTACTTTTTTTTTCCTTTTTTTTTTTTTTTTTGATACGGAGTTTCACTCTGTCCCCCAGGCTGGAGTACAGTGGCACAATCTCAGCTCACTGCAACCTCCGCCTCCTGGGTTCAAGCGATTCTCCTGATTCAGCTTCCTGAGTAGCTGGAATTACAGGCATGCGCCACCACACCCAGTTAATTTTTGTATCTTTAGTAGAGACGGGATTTTATCATGTTGGTCAGGCTGGTCTTGAACTCCTGAAGTCGTGATCTGCCCACCTTGGCCTCCCGAAGTGCTAGGATTACAGGTGTGAGCCACCAGGCCTGGTCTCTCCATTTTTAAAGTGGTGATAATAATAGTAAGACTGTTGTGAGAATAGAGATATAATATAATGTGTTCAGTTTTCAGTAGAGTCTGTGAGTACAGTATCCATAACTCTATTTTATGAATCTCCTGTAGCCAGAAACTCAGCATCAGCTGCTTTGTAAATGCAAATAAATGCAGCCATATCCCAATGGCTCTGTGAGGTTTCTAAATAAACACTGTAACTCAGAAATGTGTGGTTGGAGATATTAAAACTATAGAGATTGAAGGTTGGAAACTTACCAAGAAATATTAGATAGGGCCCTTTCATTGGCAATGCATCCCACATAAGATTAAATCCCATAGCTCTGACCCATGAGGGGGCCCAAGCAGCCCCCTCTCATTTCCAGAGAATGCTCTTCTTCTGCAGACTCCATTTTCCTTGCCAGCTTGCAGCCTGATTTCAGGGTGTGTTCTGGTTCACATCACCCCTCAATCTGACATCCGCCACCGCACCCCATACACAAGACTCACCTGCAACCCTCAATTACACAATTCAACCCCACACTTCTGGCTGGGATGATGGCCACATCTAACCCTGGTAAAGTCATTTCTAGACCCCAGGACTTTGGAAGTGGGAGTAGGGAAGAACCAGTCTCTGCAGGTGACAGTAAATCTGAATGAAAAACCTGGGCACTGTGGGCCACCATCTCCCACCAGCCAGGCAGAACCAGTGTGCTGGGAAGGAAGCATGAAGAGAGGAGGACGAAATCAGAACATAAAGCTGTGAAGAGGATGCTCCCAGGGCTCCCAGCAACATGCAAGCTCTCAGCTCTGCTCTCGCCAGAGGGGGATCTCCCTTCAGCACCACCACTCACCTGGCCACCTTGAATTGGCCTCTGTTTCTTGCCACCAAAAAATGTCCTAACTATGACATCAAGCTGTCTGCAGCCAGAGGCTCCAACATGCTGTGATGAGAAAGTGGTGGACACCGGTGACCTTTTCTACAGCCTCACACTGTGTCCCCGCCACCTCCAGTAGCTCTTTGAGGGAAAGGAGAATCATTGTGGCACTGTGCACCATAGCAAAGACCTGGAAGCAACCCAAATGCCCATCAATGATGGACTGGACAAAGAAAATGTGGCACATATACACCATGGAATACTATGCAGCCATAAAAAATGATGAGTTTGTGTCCTTTGTAGGTACATGGATCAATCTGGAAACCATTATTCTCAGCAAACTGACACAAGAACAGAAAACCAAATACCGCATGTTCTCACTCATAGAGGGGTGTTGAACAATAAGAACACATGGGCACAGGAAGGGGAACATCATACACTGGTAATGTTGGGGTTGGAGGGCTAGGGGAGGGACAGCGGCAGGCAGGGAGGTTGGGGAGGGCTAGGGAAGGGGCAGGATATCTACGAACCCAATAGCGAGTCAGGTTTCCATTCAACTGTACTTTTAGGCCATCTCAAAATATCTCCATTATAAAAAGACCCCGTGCCAATGTTTGTGTGCCAATATTCTATACCCCACAGGGTTCCTCCCTCCCTTCAGACTCCCCTTCTGATCTTCTGCAGCGAGGCCCAGAACTACCATCAGAGGGCAATGGTGCAGGGTGTCCAGGGATCACTCAAATACCGTGTCCTAGAGGGCATACATTTCAGGAGACTCTTGGGTTGGAGTATCCCCAGCCCCAGACTGTCAGCTGCCTGGTCCTCAAACACCCTGCCCTCCCACCACAGTCAAAACCCAGGCACAGACCCGCTGGAGCCAGAAAAGAAACACAAACAAACAGAAAGGCTCACTCTTCAGAGCAGATGACTTTCCAGCTAGCTCGTGAGCTGACCTCGGGAGTAATAATAACAGCTGGACACTCTACCCCTGCTAGTCTGGCCATGGTACAGATGCTCGCTCTCTTCCCTCTCCCTGCCACTGTGGCTGTGAAAGCAAGTGTGGCTGCAACCGGGTCAGCCTGGGCCTGGCAGTGATGGGCAGAGCACTTCCTTTACCTATGATGGGTGGGCAGCAGGAGTGAGAGATATGGATTTTGTTCCTTTTTTTTATTCTTAAGACGGAGTTTCTCTCTGTAGCCCAGGCTGGAGTGCAGTGATGTGATCTCCGCTCACGGCAACCTCCACCTCCCTGGTTCAAGTGATTCTCCTGCCCCAGCCTCCTGAGTAGCTGGGATTGCAGGTGTCCGTCATTAATCCTGGCTAATTTTTTTGTATTTTTAATAGAGATGAGGTTTCACCATGTTGGGCAGGCTGGTCTCAAACTCCTGACATCAGGTGATCTGCTCACCTCGGTCTCCCAAAGTGTTGGGATTACAGGTGTGAGCCACCGTGCCCAGCCATGGGTTTTGTTTCCAACCAGTAAGATCTGGGGCTCTTTCACCAACACTGCATCTTCCTGCCCAGCCCCTCACACTATGTGCAACTGACACTTACATGGTCTCCTACGTTTTACTATTAGGTTGGTGGAAAAGTAATTCTGGTTTTTGCCATTTGAAAGCAATTACTTTTGCACCAACCTAAAATGTTTTCAAGCATCCATACGTGGCCTCCTAGAGTACCCTGAGGTTCAGAAGGATAAGGTGGCTTGTCCAGGGCTATACAGCAAGTACACAATGACATTAATTAACATTTCACAAGTATTTACAGAATCCAGGATCTGAGCTAAGTGCTCTGCATGGATCATTCTTCTTGGCCTCACATCAAGCCTATGGTGCAAAGTTCATTTACCACCTAAATGCATCTCTGTCTGTCCCCTGAGGAGCTCAGGTATTGACTGTGGCAGCCTGGGGAGTTTGACCTGGACTCGGTTCTGAAGCCTGTGCTCCTCTGACAGTGCCTTCAGCATATCCCGACTAGCAAACCCAAGCAGAAAACAAACGCATGCTTTTATTATGCTTAATGTGGGCAGCTCAGAAGACATGACTGATTTTGTTAAACTAACACCAAACTCGTCATGTACCAGATTGACCCAACCATGTGATAGTGAAAAACATTGGATTAGTTCCTGTACTTCCGAAAGTTTTAGGAATATTTAATTTATCTAAGTGCTTACTTATTTCTCTCTAAGCCTATTAGAAGAGAACTCCTTAAAGGAATGTTACAAATTAATTTAGTAATACCATTTGGAGGTGGGAAAATATCACATATACAGTCATCTCTCAGTATCCCTAGGGGTTAGTTCCAGGACCTCCCATAGATACAAAATCCATAGATGCTAAAGTCCTTGATATAAAATGGTATAGTATAACTACACACATCCTCCTTATACTTTAAATCATCTAGAGATTACTTAGAATACCTAATAAATGTAAATGCTATGCAAATAGTTGTTAAACTGTATTGTATTTGCATTACTTTTTATTGTTGTATTGTTATTGTTATTGTTATTTTTTCATATACTTTTGATCTGTGATGGGTTGAATCTATGGATGTGGAACCCACTGACACAAAGGGCCAGCTGCCCCTCACATGTGCGCACAAACATACAGACAGACACAAATAGAAATTTTATGGCTTTCATTCAAAAATGTTCACTGCCAGTCAGGTATAAACGGAGGAATGCACACCTCCCCTAATCTATGTAAGAGTTGTTTCCTGTCTTTGCCCCACTTTATAACCTAATCCAAATTGTATTTCTGGAAGATGGAACAAGTTGGAGATACCTGCTCAATATGAGGGTTGAAACTTCCCACCAATATTTGCAGAGGAGACTTTAAAAGTTTTCTTTGTCCTGCTGAGTAATCCTATGGGGGCTGTGGACTAGGACTGAGGATACATCGGATGTCTATCTGAATGTCTCCAAAGCCCATCTGGTAAATAAGATATTGAATCTGCTTCAGATTGGTGTTTTAAGTCTCATGTGCTTGGTTTTGGGCGTCCCTGAGTCTCTTGAGAGCACCCAGGTTGCAGGGGATGGGGCCTAAAATCCCAGTGACTACATGGAGTTGAGGCGCTGGAATGGGATGGAAAAGTCAACTTGGAAGATCATAAGTTTTCTCAAGGAAAAAACTTATGGCATTCTAAATGATATGATACCAACCATAAAGGAAGTGGGTAGAGCTAGCCTCATAGCGGTGGAGACAGCAGCGGGGGCTTGAAACGGGGTTCTAGTCAACTGACACGTTTCCATGGAAGCAGTAAGATAAAGTAGGGAGATTAGCAAGGACTTGAAACAAAAGCTAGGAGGAACTTCCAGCCCGGGAGGTACCTTTCAGCAAAGAAGCTTGTGCTCTATTCCAGCCTCAGAGAGTATATTCAGTCCCAAAAGTGACTCAGATGAATAAGAGTTTTATAATTTAACCACAGACAGAAGAGGCATTTCCAAAGGGCACACAGAAAATGCAGCCCTCGTAATCCAAAGTCATGCCCAAAGGTAGCAGAAAGAAGGAAACCAAGTTGTTACAGGCATCGAAGGCAGTAGTCAAGGAAAGGACTTGGAATCAGACATCCCCCTGAGAGGCAGCAATGGTGGGTAGGAGTACAATGTGCCCTGTGTCTCAGGTTCTCAGCTTGACCTCTAGACACTACTCTAGACACAGGTCTGACAATTGGCAGCATTGACAGGTGGAAAACCAGAGAAAATGCCCTCTAATTTCCAAAGCCAAGCTCTCAGGACACTATCAGTGAGCAATATTGGCCTATAGGACCAATACCTGGGTTCTGCCCAATCATTCACTTTCTTATAACAAACAATACTTTTAAACAGCACAACACAAAACAGAGCAGATACACAACTGCTGTCTATAACAGGGGTCACAATAGCCAAAGACCTAGTTCTAACCAAAAGTATTCTCCTGTAAATCTAAATTTTGAAAAAGACAAGGTCCTTGCTGGGCTGGACCCTGAAACAGAAATCTTGGAGTCTGACTAGTGAGAAAGCATTTTTTCATCCGGCTTGGTCATAGAGTGGGGGAGTCTCAGTCACATCACCTTCACTGTCAGACCTGTCGGGAAGAAAACTTTCCCTCTACCATATTAGGTTTAAATGATTGGAGGCCTTCGAATTAACTGACAATAGATATAGAAAATGGAGAAAAGACGAGGCTGATTGACATGCATGCAGGAGCACCCTGTAAAGAGTAACTCGCTGTCCAGCCAGAGCTGCAGATTTATGCAGCAACTTAGCAAAAGGGAGATTTTAGGGCTTTAAAGGCAGGAAGGTTCTGATGAGGCTGAACACAGTTTCTTTTTGGAATGCTGTGGTGCCCAAGTCAGTCACCATTCTGACCTCTGTAGATTTGTATGGGGGGGTTGTGCTGACAGCTGAGTCTCTTAAAGCTGTGCTTTAATCTGATAAGGTAAGTTCAGGTAAGATTTCCTTCTGCATCTGCTGTTGAGTTTTTCTACCGCTTCATAAGGAAAGAGAAAAACAGGACCTAGCCAGCCTTGCAGCTATGAGGTAGGAAAAGCAGTTCAATCTCCTGATTCCCCACCATTGGTCCTTCCTTTCCCTCACCCACTGAAAAGTTTCTGAAGAATTTTTAGTGAATGACATCGAAAAATACTTATTAGTACATGTTACATGTTAAAAACCAGACCTAGCACTAGATCACAAAATATCATTTCTGGGAGATTGAATGACAGGTGGCTTTTATTTTCTTTGATGCTTTACTCTATTTTCCACAAAAAGCATGCATTCATTCTATAATAAGTAAATGAGTATACATTTATCTGAAAAAATACATTAAAAAAAAAACTGGGAGTAAACAGCAAAGTGAGTGGTTATCTTTGCACAGAACTGTGTTTCTCATTACCAGACTTGTCACTGGGTCACATTCCTGAATGCTGTAGAAGACAATTTATCTTAAATTCACAATACTTGAAGCATCTAAACCACAAATTTTGTGATAAAACAGTTGTTCAGAAATATCACCCTTGAAGCCGTGCGTGGTGTTGAATGCGGGTAATCCCCGGCGACTCAGGAGGCTAAGGTGGGAGGGTCACTTGAGGCTAGGAGTTGGAGACCAGCCTGGGCAACATAGCAAGACCTTATCCTAAAAAAAAATTTTTTAATTAAAAAAAAAATGATTACCCATTTTCAAAACTATGCCAATGAAATAATTGAAGACAAATTTGCTACAGGGTTCTATGTGGTGAAATATGGATTGCCTTTGGCCTCAAATTCTTACTGCAGTGACAAGAGGTGTGAATCTTACTGTCTGGTGGGTCTGGATTGTGCAAATATATTTGTTGAGTGTTTAAACACACACACACACACACACACACACACACACACACACACACACACATGGTATTCCTTATCCAAAATATTTGGGACCAGAAATGTTTCAAATTTCATATTTTTCTGTATTTTGAAATATTTACATATCCATACTGAAATATCTTGAGAATGGGACTCAAGTATAAACACAAAATTCATTTATGATTCATATATCCCTTATACACATAGCTTGAAGGTAATTTTATACAATATTTTTAATAGTTTTGCACACCCATGAGGTCAGGTGTGGAATTTTCCACTTGTGGTGTCAGGTTGGCACTCAAAAAGTTTCAGATTTTGGAGCATTTCAAATTTTAGATTTTCAGATTGAGATGCTCAATTTGTATTATCATATTTATATACACATGTAGATATGTATAAAAAACAGACCCAGAGCTAGATCACAAAATGGTATTTCTGAATGGGTGAATGACAGTTGGCTTTTATTCTATTATTATTTTTTAGTTTCTATGTAACATATAAGTATGATAATAAAATGTCTTTTAAAAATGATTGTCCTTTTTTGTTGTTTTAGTATTAAATATAAATTCTAGAATTGCTATTTATCAGGAGCCGATTATACCCTGGACATTGGAGTAAAATATCACGTCCAGCACTTGCTTCTTTGGGCTTTTGATTCCTGCAAGGTTGCATGAATGAAGATACGTTTGTAGTGTTCTGTTCTCACATCCTAAAGCAGAGTGCACAAGTCTGTGTGCCTTTTGTTTCAGAACTAACAGCAGGTGGGCGGGCTGGAGAGTATGGACCTCCATGCACACCTTTGTGAGGGCTCCTGGTAGCCCTCTGTCTTCCTGCATATTGTGGGACTTCTTCCTGCACTTCAGTCCTGTGCAATCCCTGCCAGCGTGAGGGGAAAAGAACCAACAACAACACAAATTGTCACTGAGAACTTACTGGGTGCTGCATATGCTCAGCATTTTATATTGACAATCTCAAGTCCTCTTTTCCAGATGAGAACTTTGAAGCTACAAGGAATGAATAAGTTGAACATCAAGTTATTGGAGAAGGTGCTGGCACTCTGTCCAAATGTCAGCCTGGGGTGAGCTCTTCACCAGCACGCTGGGACGCCATAGCTCCAGGCATGTCTTGCTGTCATCTATTTTCTTTATTAGTCATAGACTGCTTTATTGCCAAGGAGATGCCCCTGTTGTATAAAAAGAAATTTGACTTACCTTTTTCCCTAGTTCCTGGTAGGGAGATGTTAAAACCCTTGGAATTTCTCCAGTGATAGGAGTGCCTTTTTTATTACGAGACCTTTAGACTGCACCTGAGTTTTTTCCAATAAGGTAACTCATGGTTGCTTCTAGATGGCTTCAGGATGGGGCTGGTCACAGGAAAGACCAATCAAATGATTGGAGTGCTGGGAGAGTGGGCCAAGCCTGACTTCTGGAGAGGGGGGAGGGCGCTGGAGATTGAATTTAATCATGTGTACAATGATTTAATTAATTATGCCTACATAATTAAGCCCCAGTAAAACCTCTGGACCCTGAGAGTCAGTGGAGCTTCCTGGTTGATGAAGATATTGATCTGTCCACAGGGGGAAAGACCCTGACTCCACAAGGAGAGGGCATGGAAGCTCTGGGTTCAAGGCCCTCCCAGACCTCACTCTATGCATCTCCTCATGTGGCTGTCCCTGAGTTGTAGCCTTTATAATAAAAGCTTAATAACAAGGGTGGTGCTTTTCTGAATTCTTGAATTGTTCCAAAGAATCATCAACCTGAGGGGGGTTAGGGGAACCTCTGAATTTGTAGCCAGTTGGTCAGAACCCCCTCAACTTCTGGCTGGCATCTGAAGTTGGGACTGTCTTGTGGAGGACTGAGCTCTTAATTCATGGGGTCTACGCTAACACCAGTCTCCACGTAGTTGATGCCAGAACTGAACTGCAGGACTCAATCCAGCCAGTTGGGCTGGTGTCAGAGCACACCTTTTCTTTACCCTCTCTGTACTCCTTCTCAGGAGAGGAAACCCTGTGACGGCATGAAGCTAAAATTCTAGTGCACAGGGCTGGTAAGGCTGGATTACAATCAACTTGTTTTCCAAAGCCTTCCTTTTGGTTCAGTGTTAAATCCACTTGATTTAGGATAGCCTCGGAATGCATTTCAAAAAAGTTGGAATCATCACCATGTTGGAAGCTGCCGAGTGTTCAGCTGGAACAGTGGGAAGTGGTATTACATCGTCTAAAACTGCAGAGCAAGTAAAGAAACCCTGGGTCAAGGGGAGCCAAGGAAAGTTTGTTCCTTGACCTTTGGTCTTGCAGGTCAACAGAATGTTCTTCTCCTCTTTGCTTTGAAGGCTCTGAGAGGGTGTTGTTGCTGTCCTGTAGATGGGGCAGGGGGTGGGTGAGAAAGGGTCTGGGCTATTATCTCAACTTAAGTGACACATTTATCTAACCTCAAAGGGGAGGGAGCTTGGATTGGATCTTTGGTTTTTGTTCTTTGCATGAACTTCAGAAGAAATACTTATCATATTTCATGACTTCATCTTTGGAAAGAGGTGGATCAAATGGAAGCTGTCTAGGGGACCTGGGCTCATAGAGCAGTGAGTTTCTGAAGAGCATTAGGGCTAAGAATGGTTGAGCAATAAATCTGTAACTTACAGTCGCCCTAGAGAGCCTGAGATATCCAAGGCACAAGAGAAAGGAGTCTCTCATTTAGGAGAATATAGCCAATCCTTGAGCTATGACATACGCACTGGTTTTTTGTTTGTTCTTCAGCCAATATGATTTTTCTTGCCTACCCAGTTTGCTGCTTATTAAAAAATTCTCTCTGGGCAATGCATTAGGTATATTTTGGACAAACATTTGGGGGCGTCAGAATCATCTTCAAATGAAAATGTAAGCATTTCTTGCCTTGGCTCACTGGGGAGAGCAGCCACAGACTTCTTATCTTGGTAGTAAGTGAGGCAGCTCAGTTCCTTTCTTCTCCCCCCCAGGGCCCTGGCCTGTCTCCAGCTCTGAGCCTCAGCGGGGGAGGAAGAGAAGGGAGGTAGCTGGCTGCTTGTCTCCAAACAACAACGGAATGCCTTGGCCTGGCTGTTCAGTAATCCCCTGCCAGCTGGCTGCCTCCCTTTCCTCTGGGAACTCAGTGAATCACACCTCCGCAGCGCGTTTGGCTCTTGCAAGCCCTCAAGGGCTGGAGGCTTGTGCCTGCCAGCTCCGAGGAGTTGCAGCCCAACTTCTGAGCATGCATCATGTTGGGACCCCGGAATTTCTGAGCACAGGAAGCTTTTCAGCTGCAGGGGAAGAACACTCATCTGGAGGCACTGCAGGATTCAAAGTGGGTTGGGCTGTTCACAGGGAGGGGGCAAGTGCTTTTTTTTTTTCTTAGGGACCCTTCCAGGAGCAGAGGTTTTTGCGGATAGGGAAGCAAAGTAGGAGAAGAGTGCTGAGTCCTCTTCCTATATGTGCTCTGTGACGACCTCAGATGAGGTAAATCTCGAATAAGCTCTCCAGCTGTCAGTCAGGGCATTAGCAGAGCACCAGGATGGATGCACTGGGTCACAAGTATAATCAAACGCATATTTGGGGTTTTTATTTCAATGGTTCAGGAACAGGCACCAGAAGGGAGTAACTGCTAAGATGTCCCTTCTACCACTGGCATAGAAGCATGCATTCTAAGGCTGGATCTTTTTCAAAAGTAGGGACATGATCAGGTTTTAGCTGCTTCCAATTGGAGTGACTAGAGGCTCTTTCTTTAGATGAGGTATGAGGACAAAGGCCGAAGCAGCACAGGAAGAGAGCAAAGTCAATCCATGCACATTCCCCTACCCAGGCATGGCAAATGCTTCCCCAAGTTAGTAGCAGGCCTTGGTCCCAAATGGAGGGCCCCCTGGGTGAGTCTGGCCAGTGCTTTGACACTGGTGCTGCTCCTTCCAGTGGGGTTAGCAGACTTGCTGGGCCACTTCTCACTTCAACCACTCAGCCACAGCCTGGGAAGACCCAAGTAGGAGAAGGGAAACCAGAAGCAGGAGGGAAGTGTGAGCTGAGCCCCATAGAGCTGTGGCAGGGTGGGGAAGTCAAGGTACCAATGAGCAAATTAGCCTGGTACTTCATAACAGTATTCCTGTAAAGTGAAAGGGAAAAAAACTAGGTGCATGAACTGCTCATGGGGAATTCCACATACAGTTCCCTGTTTACTTGGTGAAGAGCTGGTGATGGCAAGTCCTGTTCCTTGGTCCCAGTTCTCCCCCGGCATCCCATCTCTGTGCTCAGTCTTCCTCTGCAGGGCCCAGGCTGGAACCGGCCTCCTGGGGGCTGGGAGGAAGCTGAGGGAAGAGTGCATTATTCCTGATCTCTGCACCCCTCCCTTGCCCACTCTCCTGCTTTCTTTCTACAGGAAGGAAGTAGGAACTTGTAGAATGGAAGGGGGGGGCCTGGCCACTTCAGAAACCCAGCAGCAGGGCAGCGGTGGGCCTTGGGAGATTCCAAGGGCACTCTCTCCACCCCCACCCACCTCCAGCCCTTCTCCAGCACCCTCATTGCATGCCGCTCCTGTCATTGCCAAAGAGTATTTTACAGAATTATTCTCTCTGAAAAGATAAGAATAATCTCCCCCCACCATCCCTGAGGCTGGCCCCCAGTTTATTTAACCCAGGTCCTGCAGGAACTCGGCAGTGGGCACTGACGCGTGATCCCCAGGCTGCTTCGTGGAGTGCTTCATGTTTTCTGCTCCACCTTCCAACCACTTCCTCAGTCCCCATTCAGTTCAGGGGCCCGGGACAGGCTCAGGGCCCTTCCTGACACATTGCCAGATGGTCTTGTCTTCACAGGTCTAAGTCACCTTTGCATTCAGTGAGTTGCTTGACCTACAGCCATTCCAGCACATCAACTGGTCCTCCCCTGGTCCTTACCCTCTTCCTCATCACCCAGGACAGTCTATCTCATGGGTCCCAGGAGTTGCCATGCCAGCTCTGTTCACTGGAACGTCCACCCTGTCCACTCCACTGCCTCTTCCCTATTGGCCAACTAGGACAGCCACTCTGCTGCCTCTTCCCTGTTGGCCAACTAGGACAGCCACTCTGCTGCCTCTTCCCTATTGGCCAACTAGCACAGCCACTCTGCTGACCTCTTCCCTATTGGCCAACTAGCACAGCCACTCCGCTGCCTCTTTCCTATTGGCCAACTAGCACAGCCACTCCGCTGCCTCTTTCCTATTGGCCAACTAGCAACAACCACTCTGCTGCCTCTTTCCTATTGGCCAACTAGCAACAGCCACTCTGCTGCCTCTTTCCTATTGGCCAACTAGCACAGCCACTCTGCTGCCCCTCTTTCTATTGGCCAACTAGCACAGCCACTCTGCTGCCCCTCTTTCTATTGGCCAACTAGCACAGCCACTCTGCTGCCCCTCTTTCTATTGGCCAACTAGCAAAGCCACACCTCTTCCGTGGAGGAGGAGAGAGAGGAAGAAAGAGAAACAGTTACAAGAAAAGTTCAAGCTTTCCTCCTCTCCACCCTTCCTTGATCCACTATATCTTTCCATTCCTTGGGAAATAATGTCTTTCATACTCTCCAAGGTATGCATTTTTTTTTCCAACTTGGTAACTACTAAAATTGGAGCTTGCCTGTTAGAGGCTGAAAAGCACCAAGTCACAGTTAATGAGCAGTGCGTGTTCTTTCTTAGTGGGAACATGGAGTACATTGTGTCTTACTGTGGAAGGTGACTTGGAGGGGGTGAAATGCGGTATGCGGCTTCAAAGGGGCCACTGCATTCCCCATTTTTTTTTCATGTGTCACTTAATTCTAATCTATTGTATTTTGCTTTCTCTTCCCAACCATGCTGCTGAAAAATGCTTGCCTGTGGATGCCCAAGGTCTCCTAATTCTTAAAACTTGTCTTTTCCTGTCCACGTTTTACTTACCTGGATGTTGGTTTTGACAGAGACCTTCTAGAGTCGGTCTCCCTGTTTCTAGAGCACACCCTCTCTGCTGCCTCTCTCATCTCCCTCTCCTCTCCTCTCCAGGCTTTCTGATGCAGGCCTTCGAATCTCTTGGTCCCTGGGGCCAGTGATCCTCGGGATTTCTTCCTCAGACCTCTATTCCTGCTACCCCTGTGCCTGGCAATGACGCTGTTACCCTTTCTTCATCTGTCACCTGCAGACCAAAGGTTGCCGAGTCTGGGCCTGTACTGGGATCTCTCTCTGGGCCCCTGCCTGCAGAATGTCTCTCCTTGCATTTTCATTCCATAAACCAGGGGTTCTCAGTCTGCAGCCATGTCTCCTCCCTACCCTGCCACAGGACATGTGGCAATGTTTGGAGATGTTTTTAGCTGTCACATCTTGGCGGGATGCTACTGGTATCTAGTGGGTACTGGCCAGGGACACCACTAAACATTCTATAGTACTTAACACAGTCCCCTACATCAAAGAGTTATCCAGCCCTGAATGCCAATAGTAGCATGTCTAAGAAGCTCTGCCATAGGCACGTCAGGTGGACAATGCCCCGAGCTGAACTTCCCCTTGAACGTCCATTACGAGTTGCCATTGCATCCTGTTTCCATGTCTGTCTCTCCCACTGGGCTGGGAGCTCATGGATATGAACTGTTTTATTCATCTCCTCAACTCCAGTCCCTATAAGAAAATATGAAAGGAATATTCAATACTTGGGCAGCATGGCTGAATTAATGAAACATGTCATCACTGCCCTATGTCCCAGACAGTGCAAGGTCTTTGAAGGCAGGGGTCATGATAACCTACCACTGGGTGCTCAGGAAAGGTGGGAGCAGTGTGTGAAGTTTGAGATTTGGGGACAGGTGAGAAAAGTTATAGAATGGAATTTCCATACCTCTGTTGGGTGAGTGTGGGCCAGTCTATGGTCACAAAATGTATACAAAGAAAAAAGCCTGTATCCAAAGGATTATAAATCATTCTATTATAAGGACACATGCAGCACTGTTTACAATAGCAAAGACTTGGAACCAACCCAAATGCCCATCGATGATAGACTGGACAGGGAAAATGTGCACATATAAACCATGGAATACTATGCAGCCATCAAAAACGATGAGTTCGTGTCCTTTGTAGGGACATGGATGAACCTGGAAACCATCATTCTCAGCAAACTGACACAAGAACAGAAAATCAAACACTGCATGTTCTTACTCATAGGCAGGTGTTGAACAATGAGAACACATGGACACAGGGAGGGGAGCATCACACACTGGGGTCTGTGGGGGGGGGGGAACTGGGGGAGGGACAGCAGGGGGTGGGGAGTTGGGGAGGGATAATATGGGGAGAAATGTCAGATATAGGTGATTGGTAGGAAGGCAGCAAACCACATTGCCATGTATGTACCTATGCAACAATCTTGCGTGTTCTTCACATGTACCCCAGAACCTAAAATGCAATAAAATATATATATATATATACATAAAAGAAAAAAAGAAAAGAAAAAAGCCTAAAAGCAATGTAGAGTCTATTACTGTTTTGAAAAATTGTCAAGAGGTTGAATAACTAGGTAGAAAAGGCATATGTTAGTAAAATGAGGTCTGTGTTAGTAAAATGAGATTTTAGAAAGTAAAGGTTAATATGAAAGGAAAGACGTGCTCAGACTGTGTTTGGAATAGTAAATATACTCTAAAGTCAAACCAAAAGGGAAGACTGCCAAGAAAATAAGTAGAAAACCTGGGAGGAGAAAAAAAAGGACAAATAAGACATTTTGGCAGTAGGTAACAGGCTGGAACTGGCCTCCTGGGGGCTGGGAGGAGCTATAATCTCATTTTAGCATTCGATTATATTCTTGTTTGGGTAAGAAATAATGTCTTTACATTCCCAAAATTACTTAAAGGATATCTTTATAAAACAACAGATTGTAACTCCACTATTTTACCTCAAACTTTGCTTCCTCTGTATTTCCTCTGCAAAAGGCATTTTTACAAACAAAGCTGGGAGCCCCATCCATCCCCCGCTCATGTGGATTGAAGGAGCCCATGACACCCACCTCATTCCTAGGGGCATCCCTTCCCTATGTTTCCTCTCTCGTAGCCTAATTTCTCTCATTTTTTTAATTTTGATTTGCTACATGGCATGTCACTTTTTGAGCTGACAATTTATACCTGAATATGAATTTATAAATTCATATTTTTTCTCATTCTTTTTCTGGATTCATTTGGATACCTTATATAAGGGATCTAGTTATAAAAGCAAAGCATCTTGGATTGGATGGGAGGAAATTCTCCCCTGAGAATCAGGAAAGCATGAAGCATCCCTATGGCCGAAGAAACCCTGCTGGAGGGTGGGGAACAACACATCCCCCACAGGACATAAGGCCTGGGAACACGTGTGTATACACGCATGTGTGCATGTGTGTGCCCCCGTACACATGTATGCACCCATCCTTGTAGCCTTGGGATACCCACAGCCAGGACTCCCGTTCTTCCCAGAAACACTGCCCTCAGCTGATGGCTCAAAATACATGTGCTACTACTTAGAAAGAGGAGGGGGAAGGCTTTTGAAGTGGTTGATGGTGATCTGGAGAACAATATTGCATAGCAACGGAAAAAACACAAGAGAGAACTTATTCTGACCGAGGTCAGTTATTAAAAGCCACATAAAGTAGGCTTTTATCATGTCAGATTTTCTGTTGACGTGAGCTAGGGCATTTCTGAAATGAGAGGATAACATAAAAAGAGGGACAAATTAAGTTGTTAGACATTAAACCCCATCACTGTCCTTCCTCATTGAATTTGGCAAAGCCATACAAGTAAGAAACACAATAATGGTTCCAACTAGTGTGCCTCCCCCCCACCCCGCCGGTAAACATCCTCACAACACCATGAGCATGTATGTACCTGCATCTTATTGCCCAGTTTAGGGCTAAAGAATCTGATCTCACAGCAAAAGTCCATTCAGCTTGTACATGGCGGGGTCAGGATCCAACTACAGGCTCTGGATGTTTTCAAAGAAAGTACTCTTTCCATTCAACTATGCATTTAATAAACAACCCAATACGAATTTCCGTACAAAGAATTTTTTATTGACATTGTAAGAAACATTTTTTTTTCTTTGTTACAAAAGGACTAAGTGGTTCTGAAAGCAAAGGTAGAGTTCATCTGTGGCTGGGCTGCAGCCCCGGGCTTGAGGTGGGCGAGATCACCACTCAAGGACTGCAGGCTTGTCCGAGGAACGCCTGGGCCAGTCACATCAGAACACTATGCCTACAATACTTAAATGTATTTACATGTGTTTCTTTTAAAAAAGGATTACACATTTTATTTTTTAAAAATCTAAAAAAGGTGAAGAAAATGAACTTGTATTTATTTTACACGTCTGCAGGATACACAAGGGTAACTTGTCAGAAGAGAACATCCTCCTATCAGTTCAAAACAACACAGGAAACCAGGATACAAGACAGCCCTGACTCTGCTACCATTGCGCACTCTCTGGCCAGTGCAAGCACAGCCCTGGAACGCTGATTGGGCAATACCAACTGGTCCCTCTCATTGACAAGATTAACATAAAATAAGGCACATACATTGCAAGAATCAAAACTTTGTGGCTCAAGAGGAAGAGCCAATGTGTGAGGAGTTGGAAGGGGTTAACTTTTTCAGAAAAATAAAACAAAAATGGTTAGAAAAATAAAAAGTTTGACACAGACATTAAGTAGAAGTACCAGGTGTGAGCCTGTGTTTTTATAAAAGGCAGGATGGTGACACTAGTGAGGCGGTCCTCTCGCTCTAAATACATAGGTTAGAGAAATGGAGAGAGGCTTGGAGGCTGGGGATGGGTCTCAAGATATGAGATGCCTAGCCTACAGATATCCCAAAAGGATGCCCAAAAGGATGCTTCTAAGTGACCTCGAAAGACCTTCCTTCCACTGGACTGCCACGACAGATCACTGAAATTCTGGAGGAGTATACTTTCTCCTTACCTCCCTGCTCTCCTCCATCATGAAATTTCCATATTGAGAGAAGCCAACCATTGAGCTGAAACTTGCATCTCCTGCAAATCTAAAATCAATAGGAAGGGAAGCAAATATGAAAAAAAAAAAAAGAAAAAAGAAAAGAATGGGGGGGAACCCAGAAAATGACCTGAAACCATAGGAAGGAGCAGAAGCACAAGACACCAGTGGTGGGCCTGATCGCATCCATCCCCTCCACGAAGGACGAAGCTGATGCAGGAAATGATGGTAACTGAGAAATGCAGTTGCATCCAAGAATACTACTGGGAGAGCCCACTGATGGAGGAGGTCTGCATGGTGCCTTCCATCCAAGCTCCTTGCTCAGGAGCAGTGGAGAATACTCAGGCCCCATGCTTTGAAAACAAGGGTTGGAAAGGGATTGAGCCAAAACATTAGAGCACACAAGATAAGACCAGGACCTGGAGATACGGAGATTCGTGGAAAAGTGAGACTGGATCTCTGATTTTGTGACAACATCATGTCCTGTTTCAGAAACACAAAGAAAGCCTTGCTTTTTCAGCTGAAAAGTGGTAGAGCCTCTACTCTCCTAAGCGCAGATCACTCATTCTCTTTTGTTCTGGGGCTGTTCCAAAGGAGACACATCCCTTAATTTCAAAGAAGGCTTACATGGGGGACGACAGCAGGCATGGAGGGGGAATTGCAGCATCCCTCTGCTCATCTCAGGAACATCTAGTTGAAAGCAAACCCAACAGTCTTAGCCAAAGTCTGCAACGGCAAATCAACCTCCGTGCAGAGATTCTTGGTCCAAATGAAAGCAACATAAACACGAGAAAAGTGGGCTGGTCCTAACACTCTTTCTATTATCTAACATTTTATTTTACTTGATTTTGTCTTTCTACTGTAATTGAAATGGCAGGAATAAAGAGGAAAAGCCACACAATTGAATTATCAATCACTTGCAATAAATCCAATTCTGGG
This sequence comes from Ateles fusciceps, assembly GCA_036589455.1. Classification (NCBI taxonomy): domain Eukaryota; kingdom Metazoa; phylum Chordata; class Mammalia; order Primates; family Atelidae; genus Ateles; species Ateles fusciceps. Next base: position 7,932,405 of record JAZHEH010003329.1, on the reverse strand, counting down.
GGTCAATGGGACAGAATATAGCAGGTAGCCTGAGGTGTTCATATTTTAATAGTTTATATATTTTTTAAAGCAATATGCTGGAAAATCCATGTACTCTTTGTGCACACACAGTATGACTTTTATGTGTATCAACTGCACATGGGGTATAGCTGGATTTCAAAAATCTTTAAATGTTTTAATCCAAAACAGAAGTACAGCTCTAGTCCACATTATGGACTAACCGCATGTAACATTTAACTTCATCAATGGATGCAGCATTCAATGGACAGGGTGTGAAAAAGGCATCCACACAGCTACTAAACACCTTGCCTAGGGCTCTCAAACACTAAAAATGGCTGAAGCAATTTATTCCCACTGTGTGGGCTTTCTCGTTTACAACTAAGTTTTATAAATCCCTCAAAATAAGGTATTCAGAATAGAAATTCTCCTTCACTGTAGTGGAATTAATAAATGTTACTGATACAGCCACTTGTGGGGTTGTTTAAATACCTATATATTTAGAGCTATATATAATCCATTCTCAGTTATAATGGAAAGAGATGGAACTAATCAACGAATACAACAAACCCACAAATATTCCCCCAACTAATTCTACCCAATGGCTTCAATCTACAAGCTCTCTAATTTCTCACCAGAACAGATAGAAGTAGCAAGTGGCTGAGTGTCACCAACTGCCTGTCCCTTCTCTCTGGCTGCAGTGTTAAACAGCAGTGAATGTTCATGAAGATAGTGGGAGGAGAGGCAAATGTGGTAACTGAGAACCGAACAGACAGACAGCCTCCCCCAAAGCACACTTTCGAACACGAAGAGCTGAAAACCAAAACTGTGAGCGCCTATTTCATTTGCAAGAGCCCCACTTCTGTGTAACTGTGGAAAGTGTGTCCTGAACTGAATTGGGGATGGGGAGAACATCAGTATTCTGCATCTATGCTACAGTGCACCACAAAAGATTCTTAAACACACTATCCATATTCTGATTCTTATGCCCAATGTGGGAATTAAAATAAAAAACAGAAACCAAAACACAAAACAAAACATTGAGCACATGTAAAGGAGAATTTTAAAAGCTGGAAGTGTAACCCCTTGGTCACAAGCACACCAACTCCTATTTCCTTTGAGCAACAGCAAAACGTCAAATCCTTTGACTGCTCTTCTAAAATAAAGAATATGCACATCACAGATTTACATCAGTTTACTAAAAAAGGGGGTGGGCTTACAGTTTGTTTTTTTTTTTAAAAAAGAGGATGGTTTGAGTGTAACAATACTGATTCAAAACTGAAATGGAAGACAGTTTCTCCCTAGAATACTTTAGGGTTTTTCAGAGTCCTTTTCCATAAAAGGAATATATTTGAAACACATCCCAGTTAGGTGAGATGAGATTGCTAAAATACATACAGAACTAAAAAAAAAAACAGCCAAAACAAAGTCAGTTTAATCTTTTCGACTCCTATAGATTTATGTTTGTTGCAGTCCTTTTTTTTGCTAAAGCCTATTGCATGACTGCAAGGAATTTGCTTTCTTCTGCTAGGGAGGTCAGCAAAGAACTCATGTCCCCGATAGCCATGTTGGTGGTGCTCATGGACAGTGCTGGGAACGGGAGGGACGCCCGAGGCGTGGTTAGGCGGGAGGAGCTATGGGAAAGGTTCTGAATGATACTTGGGCTCAGGGCCCCCGACATCAGGCTGGAGTGGTCCCCATCATCTATGATGGCATCGAAATCAATCTGTACCCCTTCCAGGTCATGGCTGTCGAGGCTGTCCACTGTGCTTGTCACCTGATTAGCACCTGGGGAAAGTAACTCAGAGTTTTTGGCGCTGGTCCCCCTGTAGCAGGCAGCTGGCATCTGAAATGGGGAATGAACCAGCTTTCGTGTCTTGCTGACTGAAGCCCATGGTTTGGTCATAGAACTGACCAGAGTAATTCTGCAGATTAGAGCACAGCGGATGGGGCTGCCCTTTCATCTCCATCTTGATGCCATTCACCCTGCAGGTCTGACTTGCGTCACTGAGCTGTCCTGACTGCAGAGCAAGGCTGCCCCTCGGCACAGCCTGGCGCCTGCTGCCCCCAAAGCTGGCACACGGCTGGTAGCCCCTGACGACTGCCAAGCTTGACGGCTGGCTGCCCATGCCGTGAGCCCCTGGCAGGCAGCTCTCTGGCCCTTGATAGATGTTGATATGTGAGGTAGCACTAACCTGCCCAAGCATCTGCTGACCGGTACGGCTTGCCCCCTGATGCTGCATGCTGTCGCCAAGGAGCTGGTGAGCCAGGTACCCCTGTCCCACCGGGTCGTGGGTCTGCATGCCATTTACCGTGCTGCCAGCTGACTCATTTGGCGCTACCGGCAGGCTGAAATTCAGCTGGCCCGCGCTCCCTTGCATCGGGGGTGCTTTTCAGCTTTGAGGCTTGAATCCCTGCCCCACAGGCACCGTCCAGCACACCAGGGGCCACTGGTTGCCTGTTGAGACAGTTCCCATACTGCGGGGCCTTGCAGGGCTGTTCATGGAAGGCATTTCCACTGGTGCCACTTCCAGGGCTGCTGTGCAGCACCAAGTGCTCTGGGCCACCATAGGGGCTGCTGTTCTCCCCCCGAGGGTCTGATAGGCCCCAGCGGGCCCGCTCCTCAAGGGGTTCTGCGGGTGGACTACCATGCCGTTGCAGAACCCAAAGGCACGAGTCTGCGGCATGGCGGGCCGCGGGCCACACTTGAGCTTGGAGGAGGACAGGTCGGCGCTTCCGGAGCTGACTTCGTTCCACTGGATAGGCAGGTCCGTTTTGCTGCCCTCGGGGCAGGGCTGCTCAAGGGCATGGAACTGCTGGCCGGCGTGGCTGTCTGGCAGCCCGGGCGCGTCAAAGTCACCGGGCCCGTGGGGCACTTTGCTGTCATCCGGGAGGGCGCTCGGGAAGTGCTGCTCGTACCCTGCTTGGTTCTGGGAATTTAAATACTGCACCACGTCGTCTGGCAGGAAATCCTCGTCGTTCAAGTTGGCATCGGCGTCCATGCTCAGGGACTCCAGGGTGACGTTCTCGGTGATGCTAGGAGGACACGGGGACGAGTGGAAGTTTCGGGGCTGGCCGCCCTCGGGCCGCGTGTAATTCTGAAGCACGAGGCTGCGCTTCTCCGCGGACGGGGCCATTGCCTGGGGGTTGCAGCTGCTGAGGCTGCCGAAGCGCGGCACGCGTGGCAGGGCCAGGCCCTCGGAGCCCGTCCGCACGGGGTCGCTGGCCCTCCTCACCCCGTGGCCCAGTGCGTCGTGCGGCTGCAGGTGGCGCCGCCCGTAGCCGTGGGCTCCCCCGTCGCTGCACCTCCTCGGGACGTGGACGGGAGGCAGGCCCACGCCGGGCTCAAGGGGGTCCGCGAGCAGCGCCAGGCGCGTCTTCAGGCTCATCCTCTCCATGTTGGGCAGGGGCGTGGGCGGCGGTCCGCCCGTGGCGGCCGCGTACTTGGCCTTGAGGCGGTACTGCTGGGCGGGCGTGAGGCTGAGCAGGCTGGGCAGGCCGTCGCCCTGGCTGGCCTCACTGGAGCGGCGCGAGGCGTCGGTGGAGATGGGGTCGTAGGAGTCGGCCACACTCACGTTCTGCGGCCGGCCCTCGGCCTGCGACGCCTCGCTGGAGCGGCGGCTGGAGAAGCAGGGCGAGATCCCCGAGGAGCGGCGGCTGCTCAGGTAGGCCGAGCTGATGGTGCTGGCGCTGCTGTCCCCTCCTGTTGAGCATGTTCAGCATGGTGACGTCCACCCCGGAGAGGTCGCTTCTGCCCGGGAGAAGTGTCATGGGCCCACCCAAGCTGCAGGTGTTGTTGGACTGTGTGCCTGGAGACAGAGAAAGGGAGGTAGGGTGCAGAGATGAATTCCCTTCGAGGATGACTTACACCAGGCATGCGCAACCCTTTTCTGTAAAGGACCAGCTAGAAACTAGTTTTGGTGTCCCAGGCCACACTGTGGGCCTCACAACTACTCAGCTCTGCAGTGTAGCCCCAACGCGGCCACAGACAGCAGTGAGAGAGCAGGCATGGCTGGGTGCCCATGAAGCTTCCTTTATAAAAACCGGGAGGCTGGCGATGAACTCCCTCAAGTCAGTGAAGTTCCTCCCCCAAGCACAGCACAAGGACAAAAAGAATCTTGGGATGTGTAAACAACGCTTAAGTTCCAGCCAAGTCCCCCAGGCAAAGGTATTCCATGAGTTTCACATTCATGCTCAGGGCGTCCTGTTCATTCGACATCCTATCAACAGGGAACACCTGGATTGGTGCAGGGGATCGCTTCACCCTCAGGTGCTTTCAGAAGTATAATCTCAGAAGCACAAACTGACCTTGAGACTGACAACAGGGAGGGATTTTTGCCTTTCCTTGAATTGGGCAAATATAAATGAAAGTGGCTGCTAACCTCCTGTTTTTAAATTTTGGAAACTAGAGACGGAGTTGCAACCACAGATGCCTCTACTACTGGTATTCTCTTACCCTAGTCTAACAGTTATGATTTCACCATCAGAATATGAGTTATGCACAGTCACATTTTTTTTTCTCAGTAATATCCGGTTCCTAGCTGTTTTTAAAATATGGACCATCCAAAAAGGCAACTTGAATGGGCTGAGCATTAACGGACGGTTACAGCATCATTTTAGGACTGGTGGAGAAACTGGCAAACATAAAACTGAGAGCCTACATTTAAAGAACAGAAAAAGAAACCCTGGGCAGATGCATGGTCTAATGTGGAACTCACCATTTCCTATGAGAGGAGAGACCGCAGGGGCTTTAGGGGGTAGAATGGGGTTCAGTCGTGGAAACATTCCATTCACTTGTTTTAGCCTTTCTAGTTTCACGTGCTCCATCCATTTGGTCCCTGCCGGGTTTCTCCTGGCTTGCAAAGCAAGGGCTGTGGTTGCAGTGGAAATGGTTGAGTCCATGATTGGGGTTTCATCGATGGCACTGAGGTCTCCTATACTACCTCCATCGGTCAGAGGAAGCTCGAGCCCACTGTTGGAATAGTTGCTGATGGGGGACTGTTGGCTGCTGCATGAAGACTCACCACCAGGGCTTGGCTGAGATGTCTGTTGGGGTCAAGCGGAAAGGAAAGAAATGTCACCAGGGAGGGTCAAGGAAAGGGAGCCAATAACGAGAGCTCATGCATGTCAAGATCTTCAAGATCATCCGTTGGTTGAATGAGAAGAAAAACTATGTTCTGGTGAATGGAGCTGGCCTCTTTTGGCCAAAATGACTGATGGACCACCAGGCTGATGGGCACTGGGAGGCAATGGACAGCAGAGTATGCTAGCTGCAGTGTTAACTGGCATGGTATCAGCCATGGAGTCCTGCCCCAATCGCCAACTCTGCAAACACACTTCCTTGGTTCCAACCCCACCTCCACCACTTTATTCTTTGGGCACATTACTTAGCCACTCTAAACCTCAGTTTCCTTATCTATAGAACGGGGACCATTTATTTCAGGGATTGTTGTCAGGAATGAAGCGTGAAACCCAGAGAGCTCCCAAATATAAAAAGACCTGGATAATAGAAATTGGCTCACAGAGTGTTAGCAATTATTATGATCCCAGGTGGTTTTAGTCTTTAGGTTCATTTTGCTCAGCTGAAACATAAATGTAAGATATGTGTCATCAGCACATATTGCCTCCTCCAACAGGAGCCCCTATAAGGTTGTTCAGGGCTGGTTAGCCAAGCTCTTTGTAGCCTCTCCTCCCTCCTTCCACAGTTTCCTGCTTTTGTAGAACCTCAACCAAGGTGTCAGTAAAAGCAGTTGAGAGAGGTAAAACTTCAATCACTTAGCTTGTGCTATACTCAGAAATAAAGAAAGGCTGCAGATCACAGCCGTCATGAGTCTATAGAATGATTTCACCATTCCTCTTAGTGTACTCCCTAACAGTTCACTAGGAGGATTAGGAAAGGATTCCCTAACCCCAACCAAGTAGACTCTGTAAGACAATGCTGCAAACAATGGAATGTTAATGTGGTCCACCGGTCCTCAATCAGGAAAGTACTGCCTCCTCTTGTTCCCAGGGCTCCTGGGAATTCAGGGTGGAAAGTCTGGAGATTACTATATAAAATGGCCTACACTGCACAGGACAGTCGCACAACACAGAAATGAGCTATCTGAAGTTCCAGCGGTGTCCTGGTTAACAGTCAAATCCTTTTTGTACAGATAAGCAAAGTGATGTTCAGAGAAGTTCAGTGACTGCCCAAAGTCAAAAAGTGAATTGTGCAACTAGCCTGGACTCCTAGGCCAGCTACTTCCATGCGTCTGCAGCACCTTCACCAGTGTTACTATAAACACTGACAGCAGCTAGAAGGGAGAGTGCTTTAGGGACAGATAACTACACTCACTTAGTTACAGAGTACTGTAGTATCAGGTGGAATGCACAGGGCCGCCAGGAAGGGCTCTCCGCAGTAGAACTCGTTCGCTTCTTCTGCTATCACAGTACACACACCCAAGCAAATGAACACTTTCTAAGTGAGTGCTGCATGGCACACTAACTTTGTCCCGGGCAACCAAGCAGAGCAAAATAAGATATACAAATCTGATCATGAGTATATGAACACTGCTTAATTTTTGGGCTCAGAAGAGTGCTGGATTTCCAGACCAGCTACTCCTTCCTGAGGTACTTGTTGTTTCCAGAGCTTTGGATGTCTCTTACCCCTGTACTGTCAAATCAGAGTGTGTGGACATGAATCTGTGCATTCGTGTAAACATACAGGCAGATATACTTCCATAGAGCATATAAGAAGGCACAAATGCACTTGCAATTAGGAAATTGCTGCAATGAGCTTCCACACTTAAATAGAGGTTACATTGCTAACAACAAATGAAGCCAGATCTTCCTCAAAGAAGGTGGTGCATGTCTGGTCTAAGGATGAATTTGCGCTAGCCAGTACAATAAAGAGTCTTTCAGAACATCTGCTTGGTAGGCCCCAGTGCGATTTGTAATGGAAACCTAGACAGATAGAACGATGAATTTCACCAACTAACTCCACATTTTTTCACATGCTGAATGTTCAAAACACATCGCTTCTATATTCGAAACATATCTGAGTAATGTTCACTACCAAAGATATCACGAAACCACAAAAAATAAAGAAAAATTAACACAAAAAAGTAAATGTTAAAAAAGGAAAACAAAATGAAAAGGACAGAGAAGCCAAAATTCCCTCACCTTATTACCCACTGTCCTTAGGAAGTGAGAACAAGACATTTAGGAGCATTAGACAGAAGAGATGTTGCATTAATAAGAAAAAAGAAGAAAGAATTTAATTTATAGCATGATGATCAAATCAAAGACATGTTTTTAAAGAAAACTAGAAATGTCAATTTCATGTTTATTAGTAAATGTCTATGAAGATACCTACTTTTTATAAATGTGTATGAGCATATACACACATAACATCTGCTGCGGAAATGTGATTATTAACATCACTGAGCGTCGGCTTCCTCAAAATATGGGTCTGGTCTGGATCTCTATAGTTTCTTTTAGTCCTATGGTTCTAGGTTGGTGCAAAAGTAATTGTGGGTTTTGTCATTACTTTTAATGGCAAAAAACCGCAATTACTTTTGCACCAACCTAATATGATTGAATTACTTTATAAAATACTTCACACATTGGGATATCTCAATGTTGCTGAGCCAAATTTGCATAAATTTTTATTTCTACCAATTTTCTTTTTAAACAATGGGTGTTTGAAGAGAAAATGACAATTTTTTTGAGCTAGGAATGTACACTAAAAATAGAAGAGATTCTGGTTCTTAAAATATCCCAAGAACACAAATCATCGGTTTTTCATGATATAATCTCAGAGACTACAAATTAACTTTCCTTGTTTTGTTAAACACTTGAGGGTAAACTGTTGAATGTTCTGTACAATTATTATACAGGTAGGCTTTATTTTAAAAATAGACATGTGCTCCCCCTCTAAAAAAGTATATAAAACACAGTTTATGAACTGATTAAAATATAGTGATCAATCATAATGTATGTATAAACATTTTATTAAGACACTTTTTTAAAACAAAGTATAGCTACCCACGGAGAAATAATGATAAATCTGGATAGCCTATTTGTGTTATTTTTGGCTAGACTTAATGTCACTCTCTAAGACTCTTAAGAGTTCAAAGATAAACTCAGTAAGTCATTAAAATACAGCCTCCCACCCTCCCAATGGTGACACTGTGCATTATTTCCCGCCCACACACACTGCTGTACAGCAGCATCGCTCGTGAATTCACAGGCTGCCCATCCAATCGAGAGACTGCTCTAATTTTAAGAAAACGCTTGCTTTAAGTATACATCTGTCTGCCTGATCATTTCCGTGCACCTGGGAATCTGAGCAGGAAACTTCTCTCTGGTACACTTCCTTCACAGGTTAGAGAGTGACAGCCCAGAACCCAATATATCTGCACAATGAAATCCATTCTATGCATGACCAAATGGGCGGAATCTCCTCTACTATCTACTCTTTTTATTTTTCTTGTTGTCTTTGAAACTTTTAGGTGTTTTACAAAATCACATTCATGAAGTAAAGTCACCAACTGAGGTTTGAAAGAAGCTGAAAGAATAGCAGAACCCACATGTCCTATTAGTCACCAAACAGAAAGATGTTTGCCTACTGAATCTTTCAGATCCCTCCCTTGCGCTCTGCCTCGCTGGTTCAGGCCCAACTGGAGTGATCTCCAGTTTACCCAGTCTCTAGACTGGTACTGGAGTGGTTTCCTCAAAAAACAAAAAAACTCACCCCTGCTGTGCCGTTCCCCTCCCACCCCTGTGCTCCTCCCCCTCCTCCACCTCCACAGCTCTTCCCTCTGGAGCACTGAACTCCCGCCCCATGGCCTCCTCTGCCCCGACTGACTGGCAGTTCACCCTCTCTTGAATCCTCTTTACACAGACTTGTGTGTAAGCCCCCATCATACTGCATGGTATTTGTTTTTCAGTCTGTCTATCCCATTGGACTGTAAACCCCTAAAGAATACAGGCTGTGGTTTATTTACCTTGGGGTCACCAGGGCAAAGAAGACAGAGAGCACGTTTACAAGAAGACTCAGTGAATGATTTTTGACATTACAGACACGCTGGAGAGACAGACAGTCGTGTCTTTCTTCCTTCCATGGCACAGTGGTATGGCTCTGGGAGGGATTTTAAAAATCAGGCAACCTGGAAACTCTTTTTCTGAGCTGATCAACTTCAAGTAAGCAATCCAGGTCACTGCCCTCATGACCTCCTCAGGTGAGATACAGCCTGACACAGTGAGGACTGGGGAAGTCCTGTCCCTCTATTCACCCTACCTGGTTCTTTTAAATGACCCTGGGCATGCAGTGAAGTCAGAAGGCGAGTGAATGACATACCATGGGTTTCTCTGCCTTGACGGTTTTCACCTGGAGGCATTCTTCTCGCTTTGAGGTAGTGTTGCTGAGGTCCTGCTGCTCACCGAGGGCTCCCTGAGTCGGCCGGCCAGGCGACCTGGACTGTGAATGGCTGCCGGAATCTCTCGGGGGTGGGGGCCGAGGATGGATGTCCCCCTCGCTGCTTCTTGGTGACATGAGCCTCTGGGCCATGCACTGTCTTCACGTGTTTCCGGAGGGAGCTTGGGTCTGTGTAACGCTTAGTGCAGCCGGGGATTTTGCACACATACGGTTTCTGCCAAATGCCACAAGAATGAGGTAAGAGATTGTTATGAAAGTGATTATGCCCCAGCCCGAAAGTCCTTTTGGTTGCTCATTACACTTTTAATCCTTTCAAAACACTTTCAAAAGGCTTTGAGGTGTTCAGATACCTCTAGGAACTAATGGTTTAATAAGGCCATTAGACCATAGTTCCCTGTCCATAGAATCTAGCTTTAATAGGTGATGGCTTGGGAGAGAGGCTCAGGGAGAATTGCGAATGTGTAAATTGCCTTGTAAATGTTCTCGGAAGCATTTATACTGTGAGTGAGAAGTATCACGGTGCCATCAGAGGCACTTGATAGATATTTGATGATGATGATGACAATGAAGATGGCTTAAAAGATACCCATCATCTAATCAGAAGACTGTACACCTTTCAGAAGAGGTGTGACAAAATTTCTTATGGATGTCCTGGTTCTGAGACAGAATATCACTCTGATCCTTTTGAAAATGTGCTATTTATGCATAGGCATCATTTTAAAATTGCCTGTGGCCTCTCCCATGTTAGATGACACTAAAATGTGCTCCTCCTTTGCTAGCATTACAAGTGTGGGGATATTCAGGGCTCAAAATGGACAGAACCTTTCTGATCTTCGAAGTTTGGAAAGCCCTGTTATAGACTGTCCATGAAGCCTCATCCTAAACTGCAGAGGGCTGACAGACATTTTGGGGACCAGGATTTCTGGTCTGTGTTCTTCTCCTGAGTGAATTTATAACTAAGGTCTATAAATTATTTCATGCTAATCTCATTTTCTGTGTGGGTCAGTGATGAAGCCTGAGGATACAGACATAAATAATTATGTGAATGCTTATATAAGTGAAATATTTTCTCAAATCACAGAACTGCTGGCCCTTGCTCATGACCAACATCACATTTGTGAGTGTGTTCACTTGACTTGAAATATAATATATGCAAGGAAGCTTTCACGAATATATATTTATATCTACGTATAGCAGAGGATGAGCTTTTACATAAGCAATCGTCATGAAAAGCATAATGTACCTATTATATTTAAAATGATGCTGTGTCCTGTAGAATGTGTGTCTAAAAGATGCTTTTTCACTAAAAGCCCAAGAACAGACTGAGTGCTACCTAAAATGCTGAAATGTCCTAATGCAGTGAAGCAAAGATCCTGAAAATTATCCTGAGAGGTTTCACCTCCAAACTTGAGATTCCTTTGGGTAGAATTGATTCCCATTAACTACGAATTACATCTATTCAGGAGCTTGTGTGATTTGCAGCATATATAGATATTTATATATGAAATGAGATGAGCACATCAAATTCTATGCATTAGGGACAGAAGAATGGCTCTGACAGTTAGTGCCATTACCTTACAGTGTTCTGACCCAGGCCCTCTGCTTGCTCACAGCATTGCTGTGACAGGTTGCTCCATCAGCAGGCAGACTGGGATATATGGGGCAGAAGTGTGGAGACTAGAAGGAGAGAGGGAGCACAGAGCCTGCATATTTGAAGAGCTACTCTTCCTATAAATATATGCATGTACATTATGGGTTAGCCTAGAACCAAGGACGCAGCCAATGTGTAATGAGTATACAAATGTGTCAGCTCCTGCACTTCCAGAAACAATAGCCTGTAAAAGTGCACCTGTGCCCATGTGTCCTTGTGTGTGAACATACACATTATCTACCCACAAAACTTCACAAGAGTACAGGTTCAGGAAATGTATACCCCACAACAACACAACATAAACAAAGTATATTAACCCTTCACATAGCTTTTGCCCACAAATTTTGTTGTGATCAATGACTGAAATAAAATATAATTAGGGGCTAAGAAAAATGTTCTCAGATTTACTGAGGTACAAGATTCTGCAAGCACAAAGTTGCATATGACAAGATTTAATCATAAGAATACAAAATCTGGTAGGAAAAATAAGAAGATGCAATGATCTATAATATAAAGTGTGGATACTATGTAAGAGTATAGACAGAGGAGGATCATTTTCTAGCTGAGATCATAATGGGAAGCATCAGTTATTAAGATGCTATATCTGGGCTTAATGCCTGGCTCACACGGTTATTGGTAAGTGTTAAATTAGATCATATATATGAAGTGCTTACTAGGATGCATGGAAAGTAGTGAACACTCAATATACACAGCTTTTATAAGGAGGAGTCATTTTACTTGGGATGCCAAAAAGAAGTGTGCTCAGCAAACGTCTTCATGTTGCAGAGACACTTCATGCACCTAAGCATGACAGTCCACAGCAGCAGCTTCTGGAAGGTTTCATTCATGGTCATGATAGTGAGAGCTCAGGACTGGAGGGGTGAGCTTGGGTCCTGCAGGAACAGGAACTTATACAAGCTTAGGGAGTCTAAAGTTTCCCTACAGGAAAGAGGGAGCCATTGTAGCTTTCTAGACAGGGAGGTTCAGCCAATCACAACTCAGGAAACTTGTTTAGTGGTATCTTTAGGGTGAAAATGAGCTGTGTGATCTGGAGTAAGAAGTCCTGTCAGAGCTATGGTTGGTCTAGCAGCCCTAAATGAGCAGGACAGCCAGAGGGACAGGGAAGTGCCAGAAATTACTCCCTTCCTGTTCCAGTCCATTATTTTCTTGGCCACACTTAGAATAGCAAAAGGGCTTGACACATAATTAGCTATCAGTATTCGCTTAGTGAATAAATGAGGTTGCAATAAGGGGAAATAAATGAAAGCAAATCACTTATCTAGGATTGTGAGATTGCACAAATCTGGATTTCCTGGACAAACTTAATTTTGATGCATCTGAAAATGTCCATCATTCATACACAGGGCCAAAGCCTTGCATATATAGAAAAAAGAAATATGTGTTTGTAAATATGTCTGTGGGTAGAATTTTAATTATGAATTTATGATCAAGGGTAATAATTTAAGTAAATTGCCCAAGCATGATCAGTATTGCCCAAGATATAAGATAACTCGACTCTCACATAGCATTGCACTTTTTACCTTGCAGAACACAAGTCCAACTATGCTACAGTTAAAGCAAACAGACATGTACAAATATTTTAGGTCCATAAAAAGACAAAAAAGCTTGATAATTATCTTTATATGTGTGCATTCTGATCCTAACATACCCACTGTCCAAATTTCTCCACGATAATAGGGGAGAACATTGGCCTAACATCTATAGGAATGAATGCCCTCGAAATTTCTGGCCAGAATTATACTTAAATATATGAAATAGACGAAATATATTCTAAGTCAAAACCCCTTAAAATTTTAAATTGAAATATAGTTCACATGCCATAAAAATAATCCCTTTAAATTGCACAATTCAGTGGCATTTAGTACATTCCAGACATCGTGTAATGATCACCATTACCTAATTCCAGAATATCCTCACCAGCCCAACAAAAAAAAACCTTGTACCCATTATCAATCATTGCTATTCACTCTCCCCACTGCTTTTGGCAACCACTAATCTACTTTTTATCTCTCTGGATTTGTCTGTTCTAGACTCCCTAAAATTTTGTACAAAACAAGTATAAGAGATTATATTTCAGCTACTGCATGCTGTAAAAGCATTTTTACATTAAAAAATGGGGATGTGGCATCTTTAAAATGTCTTCAAACAGTTGGAAAATAATGAGATTCTAAATAATTTCAGTTTCCATGAACTTTTCCCATAAAAAGTTGGTATATATGAACTTACATGTGTGAGTTTGAGTGTGCTTTTTACAGAGTGTAGTTAATCCCTTTAGAGATGTTTTTGCTCTGTCAGTTTGAGCTGAAGAAAACATGGTGAGAACTATCTTTGTCACCTCAAAGCCAAATGGACACTGAGCAGAAGGACTCACTTTGTCTGTATCAAGATTCTCTCTGTCCAGCTCTGTGTCTGAAAGATCATGAATGGGCTTGATCTGTACTCGTGAGATCAAATGACAGCCACTCCAAGGTCTCATGTGTGCACAATGTTCCTTCTCTAACACATTTCAAGCAAACTGATGACACACTTGTAGCGTGAACTATGTTTCATGTTAACAAATTCTGGTTAGCTGCCCTATTTACACTCAAAATGTGGGGAGTCTTTCTGTTAATCTCCTGATTCATTCAAGAGAAGGTTTCACAGACAAGCTTGAATTTGAGCTAGACTTCTAAGGCCAAGCTGGAAATCTGTAGGAAGATGTGCACTAAAATGTAAGCAATGAATCTGGAATAATATTCATTCTTATGCCTCTCTACAATTTGGGGGGTAACTACCTAAAAATAACAGTAACACAACAGGAAGCACCGTGAAGCTTTACTCAAAATGTTGTCTTAAATGACTGCCTAGAAAGTATTCTGGGTTCCTGAGAGATCCTTTAGAATTTACAATGTCTGAAAATTGCATTTAGCCAAGGCTGGTTGCTCTGTAAAAATCTTTTTTGATGTAATACATTTGAAGGTACCACTTGGAGGAAGCAAATAAAAGTGGATGACTTAGCAGGAAGCTGTCAGCTGTCAACATGTTACTTCTTAATATATCCTTGGGGCTTATGGGGTCATCCTTTGCATGGATTCATGCTATTTTGGGCAGAGTGACTGGCTCGGATTCCAAGTTAAATGATCCCACTGTTTGACCAGTAGGTGGCAGTTCAAAACAACATGAAACTAAAAAGTTCGCTAGGGGTTTTAAGAAGTTTCCTCTTCATCTCTTATTATTCTCCAAATAAGGTCCAGTTTTCAGTCCCACCTCGGAAGCCCAAGCCTTCACCTGCAGGGGGCAGAGCCCACTCATGCTGGGAATGGCCAAGAGGAAAACAAAACAGAACACACTACGCCTTCCCATCTGCCTTCCCGGGGATGGTTCTTTGTTTCCTATGCAAACTCTGTGCCCATGGAGGCTGCTTACCTCATTGGAATGCGTTCTGTTTTGGTGCTTGGCGCGATCAGAGGCATTTGAGAAAGCCTTGTTGCAACCTTCGTGCTCACAGACGTATGGTTTCTCTCCAGTGTGAGATCTCAAGTGTGTTTTCAAGTTTTCTAGTCTCGAGTAGGCCTTTGTGCAACCTTCAAACTGAGGACAACAGGTAAATCTGGATTACTCTGCACAATGGCAACAGCAGCTTATGCCTAACACGCCCTCCAAGCTGATGAAAAACTGACGTTTCAAGGGTCAGCAGCTTTTCAAAACCCAGGAACAAAAAGTCCACTAAACTCTGCATTTATTGGGATTCAGATGTAGCTTGGTGCAGTTCAAGATAAAGAGTTTTCAGTGCCAGTGAAAGTCCTGAAGTTTTTTGTTTTTTTTTTTTTAATAGACCGCTCAATGTGGACAATGGGTTTCATTATCTGCTCATTGATCTCCTCAAATTCCCACTGATTTCAGATTCAGCACAAGGTTCATTAATATAGCTTTGTGTCCATACAAAGACATGGAATTTGATCATGTTTGTAAAGGGCCTTTAAGATGTAAAGTACCAGGGCTCAGTGTGCCCAGTGCGCCTTGTGGGCACCACAGTGAAGAATGCACAGCCTTGCAGCAGGCCTGTCCCATTCCATGCGCCTATGCTGTGCCCAAGGACTCACTAGGAAAGGAAGGGAAAACTTTAAAACCTGGTATAGGGATTAGCTGTTTTAAAAGTCAACTTCAACTTTGTAAGTTGGAAGCTGGCACTTCCCTTTGCCTTCCGAGCCCCAGGGTACCATAAGTTGTTGGGCCACGGCCAGCAGGGTGACTCTGTGTTTATTCCCAGGGCCAGCCGCCACTGCCCCCTTGCCACTCTCTGCAGAGCTGTGCTGTCCAAGTCAATCACTCAAACACCCAAGTATTTATCACCAGACAACACTCCAGTCCTCTTCTCCCACCACCCAACCACGCTTCCCCTGAGCTGGAGTCATCAGCTTGCACAGTGCTTCTGACTATGGGGAAGGACCCACGTGTGCCTGCCGCCCACTTCTGTACTCACAGTGCATTTGTGAGGCTTCTCGCCCGTGTGTCTTCTCATATGCACTACCAGCATATACTGGGCTTTGAAGGGTTTCTGCTCTCTTGAGCAGTCCAGCCACCTGCACACAAACTCCTTCTTCTCTCCGTGAATATGGTCATTATTTATATGCTGGAGTTTGGAAAAGAGAAGAAATCAAATGGAAATGTATTCCTCATTTCTGAAGGCAACAGAAGAAAAGGCAGAAAATGCCCCAATCTTAAATCCTAAAGACTACACAAATAACTTTGCCATACTACAAATTTTAAAAATTCTAGTTAGTACACTTCTCAAGTAAATCTGCTTCTGCTAACTGTGTATGCATGCTTTTTAACCCGTGGGAGTGGCATGACTGGGGCGGAGCCTGGTATCGAGGAAATATACCACAGTACATCGGGCATCTGAAGAGCAGAGTTCAATTCCAGGTTTGGGACCAGCGAGTTACGAAATGGGGTGAGCCACTGTTGACCTTTCTGAACCTCTGTGATTTTTCCTTTCCAAGACTGGGGATTGAGGGTGAACAACTGCAGAGACATTCTCCAGCTCTCAGGCGCTAGGGCATGGGTTAGTGCCGTGGTTCAGACTTCAAACAGGGAAGGCAAACACAGACATGCACAATTCCAGAACAAGAAAACCAAAAGCACTTGCAATTGAAACTTTAGCTCAGGGTTAGTCAGACTGCTTCCTGAATAAGAATTACAGAGAAAAGAATTATCCTGAAGAAGGGAATTGTGTGGTTATCATCAAATGATTTAGTCTTCCAGGGCCTTAGTTTTCTTCTCGTAGAAAATAAATGACTGGATTCACTAGTTGCTGAGAGCCTTTCTAGATCTAAAATTCTATTAATTTGGTTTTTAACATAAAGATGAAGTTCTCTGAGTTACCATTTCAAGGTTTTAGAATCATTTATCTAATTTCTTAGAGTAATACAACTGGGAATCATTAGAAACTTACTGCAGAACCAGAGGAAGAGAAGCTTCTTAATTTCAATCAAATTAAGATCAATTTTAATAGGTTGAGCATATGATTTCAATGTCCAGCTACAGACTACTGAAGACATTTGTATCCTAGGTTGATGCTGTTGGTCTCTATTTTCTGGTGATTCTGCTTCTTATTTGCCTTAATTTAAGGCTTGTGGGAAGACTTTCTCAAATATACATAGAAATACACACACCACCAAAACACTTCATTCAATAAGAGAAAGCTCCCTTTGGCTCCATGCCCTGCGTGGTAGTGACACAACCTCTCATTACTTTCCTGCTGAGACCAGGGCTCCTAAAGCTGTGGGTCTTAAGGTAAAGGTCTGCCCTTAGAGAGGGAGTTTCCCAGTTATTCCACTAGATGGCCTACTCCTTTAGGGAAAAAAAAAAAGTTTTATAAAAAATAAAGTTTTCTGTGCTGTTTCTGGAGTTAAAACTGGGTGAGGACAGCGAAAAGAAATTGTTGTTCTCTATCTCCCCTCCTTGGAGCAGCTCCCAGAAAAATCTGATGAACAGCGGAGAGTGATTGGCACATCGTGGCACACAAGGAGACAACCAGTGTCCCGTCAGAAGCTCCAAACACAACACAGAAACAGCGGTGATGCGGGAGCAACCCCATGGCCAACAGATGTGGGTTTCCTATGAAAAGCCAACCATGCTCCATGTGAGTATTTCTCAACAGTTATGATGATGCACACAGGTATAGGAAGAGAACAGATGTGCTGGACAGGGGATGATGGTCAATCCGCACATGTTGGCTTCCAGTACATCTTTGTAGCCCATACACAAGACCAGGGCTTTCCCAAATGTGTGCTGAAGCCCAGCGTTTGAAACCAAGCCCACATCACACAGAGGGGTTCTATGGATTTTCAGACAGTAGAAAAAGAAGTGATTGCACAAAACCACAGTTGCTCTTGGTTCAGTTTTCCAGGCTATTGGAAACAAAGCTTGGGTCCTTGGATTAAGGCACATGAAAGAGTAGGGAAAAAAAGGAAGGAAGCAAGGAAGGCAAGCAGAGAGTGAGGGGAGAGAGAAGGAATGGGAAGAATAAGGAAGGAACCCACGAGGGAGAAAGGAAGTTACA
Source organism: Ateles fusciceps (assembly GCA_036589455.1). Taxonomy (NCBI): domain Eukaryota; kingdom Metazoa; phylum Chordata; class Mammalia; order Primates; family Atelidae; genus Ateles; species Ateles fusciceps. The sequence goes on along the minus strand of JAZHEH010003329.1, from coordinate 7,914,774 downwards.
AGTGGGAAACTGAATTACAATTTTTGCTGAGCCGACTGCTTAAGGTTGGATCCATGTCTTTTAGCTCCCTGTTCTCTCTCGTGCTTTCGTGAGGATGTGCTGGGTGCCACTCACACCTGGCCCTGCGCTGGGGAACATGACAGACATGATTCTTGCCCTAAGGAATTAGTCTACCAGAGGGAAAGCAGTAATGGCTTAAATTACTATACCATTACAGTTGTGATAGGCATTATGAAGGGAAATAACAGGGTTTCATAAGAACATGTAATGGCATCCTCCGTCAGTGTGCAGCATCAGCAATCAGGGGTCTGCTTCTCCAGTGGAGCAGCATTTAGTGCAGGACCTGAAGGATGAGTACAGACACACCAGGTGTGCAGGGAAGGATGGGGGTGGGGAATGGGACACCACAGCACCCCGATGACACAGAAGCACCTGCAGAAGAACAGAGCCTGGTGCCTTTGAGGAACAGGGTGAGGGCCACGCATGGCAGGAGAGAACTGGCCAGGGAGAGACTGCCATTGCTTGGCATGGCGAGAAAGCATGAGTTTTCTGTGGGTCAAGTGGACATCAGCGAGGTAGAGAAGCTTGGGCTAGCTTGCCAGGGCTCACCTAAAATGCTGCGTGCTCAGTCACATCTCCAGCAGTGAGAATGTGGGAAGTACCCCAAGGTAAAACTCACATACACCCCAGGGAAAAGCCAGGCTGGCATATCTGCCCCTGAGGAGGAGAGCATCAGGGATATTCAAGGGAGCAGGGACGGCCAAGAGGGAGGTGCCAGCAGTGGCCAGCAAAGAAAGAGACTCTCATCGCTTCCTTTTCCGTCTCATCCAACACACTGCAGGAGCTGAACCCTAGAAAGAAAGGGAAGACGTCTCCTGGAGGCAAACCCAAGCCCCGGATCCTTTAGATGAGGTAGCACAGTGGGGGCAAACAGCCTGCCAGTTCCCTTGAGGCCCGTGTCTTACTGCTGACAGGGAACAGAAGGCTCTGGATTGGACCTGAGATTGGAGGTTTAAAATGGACACACTTCGGTAATCCAAAGTGACTGGGAAGGTGTGGAATCTGCCTACAACGGTGTTGAGGGATGTGCCACAGGGTAGGGAAGGGAGAGCTGGCAACCAGCAGGGGAAGGTGTGCCTGGAAAAATCCCAGTCATTTCACATGTATACCGTGCCCAGCTGCTTCTACCTTTGCCACTGAGACAACGTGTGGAAATGTGCATGGAGGGAAATCCCATGCCAGTCAGCAAACATGAACACCCTGGTGTTGTCTCCATGTGAGGAGGGGGTGGGGAGACTTGCGCTGGGTGATTAAAGCATTCTCATTTTCAGTAAGGTTAGCATCTTGGGAATGTTCCCTTTCCACCCCCTTTGACCTGAGTCCCAACTAATGTGCTTTTGTAGTTTTCTGGAACTGCTTTTAAGTTAAACTTGCATTGAGACCAGAGTTATTTTTCTTTAAATGAAATTCTACAGCCTAGGAGGATGCGGAACCAAGTCAGTCTTCCTCCTCTTCACCGCCCAAATGCTGCACAGAGGATGTAATCAATTGTTATAAGGGAAAAGGGAGGTATCCTTCTGCCTGTTTAAGTAGTTCAAATGTATTTCAAGCTTAAGATATTTCCTAGAACTAGATTTCAAGTGAAAATTAAAATTTATGAACTCACAGACTTCACATGTGCATGTGTTCTAAACATTTACTTTCCTTTAATAAGCTGCATTGGGCTAGACATGGTGGCTCACACTAGTAATCCCAATATTTTGGGAGGCGGAGGCAGGAGGATCACTTGAGGTTAGGAGCTCCAAGATTAGCCTGGGCAACATAGCGAGACACGTCTCTACAAAAAAAAAAAAAAAAAAAAAAAAAAAAAAAATCAGAGTGTGGTGGCATGGGCTTGTGGTCTCAGCTACTTGGGAGGCTGAGGCAGGAGAGTCACTTGAACCCAGGAGGTCAAAGCTGTAGTGAGCAAGGATTGCACTACTGCACTCCAATCTGGATGAGCAAGACCTTGTCTCAAAAAAAAAAAGAAAAAAAAAAAAGGCATTGCTCAATGCAGCGAGTGTTCATCTGAGGGCCTACATCACAGTGGACAGAGCACTGGACGCAGAGGACGCATTCCAGACCAATTTCTGATGAGCTGTGTACCTTTGGACAGGCCAATTCACCTATTTAGACCTTACTTTTCTCATCTGTAAAATTAGAGTAATGAATTAGATGCGGTGTTGGCAAACATTTTCCGTAAAAGCTAGAGAGTAAATATTTTAGGCTTTGCAGGGCTGTAAGCAGCCACGGATAACATGTAAATCAATGGGTTATCTGATCATTTATGGATGTGGAAAGCTTTCATGTGTCATAAAATATTCTTGGACTTTTTTTCAACCTTTTGAAAGTGTAGAAACCATTCTTAGCACATAATCTGCACAGAAACAAGCAGCTGCATTTGGCCTATGAGCCACAGACTGCTAACCCCCAGACTGGATGACCTGTTTCCTTCTTGTACTAGCATCTGATAGGTGAGCCCTCAAACCTGAGAAAGCAAAATTCGAAGGAGGTACGTTCCAGTGTGAGACAAAAGGCGGTAGGAAGGACTGAAAATCAGGATGCTGGGCTATAAAAGGGACCCCAAGGAAGGGGAGGGCCGTACTTCACTGTTTGTATCATATTCCTAGGACTAAGTAAAAAACACACATTCTTTTTTCTCACCAAAATCCAAGGCAGGTAAGAAAAGTGACACGCAGTGAATTCTTAACATTCAGCAGACAAACTGATTCCATGTGAAGCTGGCCTGAAATTCAATGGGCACGAATTTATTTGTGGTTTCACTGAAAATTTGACTTCCCAGCAGTGAAAACGTTAATCAAATATATAAATAATTTAATTGGAGGGAAAATAATGCATGATTAAATTCCAAACTAATCCAACACATAGACATGCAATTTGCCAGAGGCCTGAGAATCAGAAAGAGATAGATGGTTTAAATTATAATGTTGCATGCCAACTCCCTTGGCGCGGCCACTCTGGACTCTCCCTGTCTGAATAAACAGGGCCAGGACACTAGGACCAGGCAATTTCCCCAGAAAAGCCAAGTCCCAATACCAAGCTTCCCGATGGGGCTGTGTCTTCAGTTTTCCAATTGGGATTGCAAGCATTAGCCTTAGGGAACTGGTGACTGAGGAATTGAACACCTCATGAGCCCATAGCAAACCAACGAAGTTTTTTTAATTGTCATTGAATGGGAGCAAAATGAGCCAAGAGTCAGTATTTCTTCCACTGTTTCCTCCACTCCTTTGGGGCTCTGGGAGCCCACCGAAAGGTGAGAAATCATAAACTAGTTTAGCAATTAAGAAGGCAGGAGGTGCTTCTTTCTTTTAAGGGAGTTTCTTTAGGAAGCCGAGCCCTGGATGTCCACCAAGGAGGCTTGGAGAGCTACAGGAAGAAATGGGAAAGTGAAGCTTTTCTTTCACTAGCAGCAAAACAGATGCCACAATGGACTTAACTGAGCTAATCAGGGTCCTTTCTTCTCACTTTGTTATTTCACTATTAGCTCAGAGCAGGCAGTTTTCCGTCAGTCTGCTCCTAACCCTCCAGATGAAAGCACGCATGCAGTCCCTGGCTCGCACTCCAAATAAAGTCTCCATTCACTCAGCTCATGAGGCTGGAAGTACACTTCTGCTTTCTTTCATTCTCCTCTCCACTGATTCCCACTCAGGAACACAGTTCCCTGGATCGATAATTGTCCTCCCTTCTAAGTGACTTCAAAATGCTACCACACAGCTCAAATGTGTGTGCGCAAGATCTGCACACCCCCATTCAACCCCTGCCCAAGCGAATCACTAATCCACAGATACACACCTGGCTGCCTCAAAAGTCTGTCCACTCTTTAAATCAGCCAGTTTCTTCACATCAAGAAGGTGAATTCCACTGTTGTTATAAAAATATCACCTTTAAGCACCGCTAAAAACAGTGGTGGAGGGAAATGCAAAGCTTTAGGCTCAACCCTCACCAGTTACCAGTCGGCTCCCTTGTGCTTGTATACTTCACGCCAGCCTTTCTTTTGGTATCTAATGTTTCTCAAATCCCACAGAACTGCTTTACCAATTTAAAAGGTTATACAAACCATGTTGCCAAGTTCATCACAGCACAAGCTACATGTAAAAGCAAAATACCTGGTCACAGTTTTCAAATACACATGATCTCTCTCACATACACACAAATACCCATGTACACACACACACACACACACACACACACACCCGGTGTTATGGCCTTAAAAGAAAATAGAATAAGGGATTAGAAAGCAGTGTGTTCCATATATAAACATCCAAGGAAATGGAACAGCCTTTCAGGCTTGCAGTTCACTGGGTTCACTGGTGAGTCACTGGTGGAAGGCCAGGCACACTTGCTCAACCCCGAGTTGTATTTCCAATCATGCTTTGCTACATTTCTCTCTTTTGAACCATTAAGATGCCACCATTTGATGTGGTGATTATATTTTTTAAAGGCAGAAAATAAAACTGAAACATCACCTTCTCAGAACGTCAAACTGGAAATGTTTGACAGTTTCTAAATCTTTTCATGTTACTCTACTAGGTTAGCTCATAAATGCAGCTTGAGTTAATTAATACACTGAACAGGATTCAATAATTTGAAATTTCTATGGGATCTGCTGGGGGAAAGATATTAAGAAAGTCTACTATTTTGACATAAGATGGAATATGAAGAAGTAAAGAATTTCAAGTAAGCTCAATTTTCAATGTTTCTTGACTTTATGTTTTAAGCCTATTACTCTTTAGGTAGTAGTCCAGAGAAACTTCTGGATTGCTAATCCAAGAAAAAAAAGGAAAATAAGTTAGAATCTATTAAAATGTAATTTACATTAAAACTGATTTGTGAGAAAGACTGAAATGCTTTGCCTAAAAGAAAACTTTCCACAAGAATCCCTCAAAACTTTCTATCTGAAATATGGTCTATACCTTCCAGTTTTGTGTATTACTTGATAAATGTAACGTTTTTGAAAGTTTTACAACTGTCATGATGTGGGTTATGTTGGAAATACCTTGTAATTGGATTCCTAAAGGCTTCACTAGGCAGACATTGAAAAAAACATGAATCACAGACTATCAGGACTGAAACAGGCCTTATATCTCAATATGCACTTTAATTTTAGATAAATAAAATAATTTAAATTGTTTTGGTGGCAGCCATCAATCTTCCTTCCTAACAGATTATTAAAAAACCTGAAATAGCCTGCTGTGAGAGGGATCTCCCTGAGACTTCACAAAATGCCTGTTACAATTCAAACTGGTTAATAAAAATATCAAAGCATCTTTCAGTTTCTGACATAACTATAAAATTCTACAGGAAAATATCAAGAGGACTCAAGACTCTGGGTATGAACCAGTATTCTCTTTATAAAAAATAAAGCAATTTCTTATTTGTGAATATTAAGAATTAGGATGAGATTTAAAAAACAATATGCTTCTTGGTTAAAAATGAATAAATAAATGGAGTTCTTCTGGCTGTTATCTGAATCCTGCTTTTAGACACAAACATGTAACAAAATCATTTTTTCTTATGTGCAAGAAAAGCAAAGTTCTTTAACAAGGTACATATTTTATCTGAACAGGGGGCTTTACAGTTGGACTTGGAGAAGATAAATGAACTAACTTAAAATATGGCCCCACCCCATCACCTCCCCAGACCTCCCCAAGGAAAGCTGGACATATGTTTCACTGCTGCAGAACACCATCATCATTGCACATTTAAAAACGGAAGTCTGTAAAAAGGAATGAAATACACATACACGTCACAACATGGTTGAACTTTGACAGCATGCTAAATGGAAGAAGCCAGTCCAAAAAAAGATAAATACTGTATGATTCCATTTATATGAGTATCCAGAATAGGTAAATCTATATAGAAAAAAATGTGGGTGAATGAAATTGGGGGATGACAGCAAAAGGGTATGAGGTTTCTTTGTAGGGTAAAGAAAATGTTCTAAATTGATTGTAGTGATGGTTGCACAGCTTTGAGAATATATCAAAACATATGAATTGTTGTATTCCTTAAATGGATGAATTACATGGTAGATAAATTATATCTCAATAAAGACATTATACTACCACCCCACGCCTCCAAAGAAAAACTCACAGAAGTGTACTGGGTGATGAAGTCTAGTAACAGGAAATTGTGAATTGTGGGAGAATAGGAAGAAGGTTGAAGGAACAGCCAGGTAAAATGGAATCTGACTTCTCCAGAGCTGCACCTCCCCTTCAGACTGAGTGGGGTAGGGTCCCGCAAGTGTTTTTCCACCGAAGCACAAGACTGCATTTTAATCACAAGTTCTACTGTAACACGCGTGTGTGTGCACGCACACACACACAAACACAAACACACACACACGGGTTGAGTCAAAGTGGAACATACTTTCATCAAACAAGTATTTCCTGGTGGGTTTCATACTGGCCTCAGTTAACAACCTAGGAACCTCATATAAATGACAACTTCTCTGGGGCCTTGACCTGGTGTGGTGGCTCACGCTTGTAATCCCAGCGCTTTGAGAGGCTGAGGCAGGTTGATCACCTGAGGTCAGGAGTTTGAGACCAGCCTGGCCAACATGGTGAAACCCTGTCTCTTCTAAAAATACAAAAACTTAGCCAGGCATTGTGGCAGGTGCCTGTAATCCCAGCTACTCAGAAGGCTGCGGCAGGAGAATCACCTGAAGTCAGGAGGCGGAGGTTTCGATGAGCCGAGATCACGCCATTGCACTTCACCCTGGGAAACAAGGTGAAACTCCATCTCCGGGGGGGGGGGCGGGGGAAGAGGTGGGACCTTACGGAGGTGATTAAGTCAAGAGGGTGAAGCCCTCATGAATGGGATTAGTGACCTTATAAGAGGCTGGAGGGAGTGGTCTCCCTTTCTGTGTGAGGACACAGCCAGAGGCTCCAGCTATGAGGCACAGAATGAGCCCTCACCAGACACTGAATCTGCTGGTGCCTTGACCTTAGACTTCCCAGATTCCAAAACAGTGAGAAATCAACTTCTATTATTTATAAATTATCCAGTGTTAAAATATTTTGTTATTGCAGCAGAAACGGACTAAGGCCCCTAATCACTTGCAGAAACTATAAAAGTGCTCCTACTCTTACAATTTTGTTTTCTGAATTCTAAGTTACTTTACTAAAACAAAAATGTAACTGTTCTTTCTTAAGAGACTTCTCTTACCATCTAATTAGGTGTCTTTTGTTAAAGAGCCTCTCAGAGTTTCTTTCCTGGAGTGGCCTGTATTTAAGTCCCATTGTGATTCTACATAGAGATGTAAAGTGACATCCTCAAGACATTCTAAGACTGTGTACATCGTTTCTACAAGTTACTGGGTAGATTTTTTTTTTTTTTTTACCATATCCTTTTAAATGTCAACTTTGTTTCAGCCAAATGACAACAAAACCAGAAAACTCTTCTTAAACAAATTGATTAGGGGCTTAATTACCAAAAAGATACAAAGAGTTAAACAAGTAGGATTCAGTAGTATCTATTCTAGAGACAATAATAATAATAAAAGACTATTAAACCCAGATAGGTAAGATTATTTTAACTGTGTAATCATGGAACAAAATTATTTAAAAAACCATTCTCCAAAGAGGCACCTTCTATTTCATCTCTGCAATGAACAAATCCAGCAAACATGGTAAATGCCAAGGTTTCTGGTTTGAGCTCTATCCACAAAGCAGGTGCAGTTAAATCCCAATTTCCTGTTCCACAACTGGCTCCTAGATGAGGAAAATAGAAAGGCCAAAGGATATAAGAAAGTGGCTATAAATGCAACCTCTCCAAAGGATCAAATGAATTTGTCACTCATATGCATGGATCATTCGTACACGTCCAGCATATGGAGAAAGCATTACCATCCATTGCAATTTCATTTATCTCCAAGTTAAGGATTTCAGAAGCCAGACTGTATCCCAGAGCATTAAAATTCCGTCACTTATGGGCTTGGTTTTCTACCAGATTCAGACAAAAGAGTTAATGGACAGTTTCTCTCTACACTAATAGCAATTTTACTATTCAACCTGTTGTCAAAATAATGCTTATTTTGGGCTGGGTGCAGTGGCTCACACCTGTAATCCCAATACTTTGGGAGGCTGAAGCGGAAGGACTGCTTAAGCCCAGAATTCAAGATCAGCCTGGGCAATATAGTAAGACCTCATCTCTACCAAAAAATAAAAATAAAAATTAGCACATGCCTGTAGTCCCAGCTACCTGGGAGGCTGTTGTGAGCTGAGATTGTGCCACTGCACTCCAGCCTGGGTGACAAAGCAAGACCCTGTCTCCAAAGAAAAAAGAAAACATAATGTTTATTTTGCTATAAAACTTTGAAAGGTAGGACAAATAGGTATAATAGTATTTATAATAGCACACTTGCACTTTTAATTTTAGGGTGTTTAATGCTTGCTTACACACACAAACACACACACACACACACACACACACACACACACGGGATGACTATCCCTAAGAACAGAGAAGATTGAATTTTTAGTCTCCCTGATTACAAAGGTAGACACAAACTGTTCCTGTTGGAAAAGCAAGCTACCAGGAGTACCACTATGTAGAAGTATACAAAATGTTAGCCTTTACTTCCTAATTTTTATTATCTCAGCAATCCATTTGAAGCTTAAACATATAGGTATTACTCTAGTAAAGGATCTGAACACAGAGTGTGATTTTGAGAAAATTCAAAAGTTAAGAATAAAATAAAAACGTAAATGAAAAATGAGATCCAGCTTTGAATGGGTGGTCTCTGTCTTCAGTGCCCAACGAAAGCAACCACACTCCCGCCACGTGACCGAAGCCTGGTTCCAGACATCGGAACAATGAGCTCTTGAACTGACATTCAAGTTTAGAAATGCTGACATAATTCTGATCACTAAAATACAGGTTCAAATAATCACAGATACAACAAAATGTATTTGGATTTCAAGTAGATTTGGAGAGAGTATTTTTAGTATTGGGGGAAAAGTCGACAATTTCTTCAAATGGAATCCTTTGAAGATGGGAGGCAGAGAAGTGTTTCTGGTACCAGCCACAGTCCAAACTACATCCGTGGTCATGGCTCTCCCTGAAGGCCTTCTGCCCGTCACATTGCTAAGGGAGGTCTTACATGTTAAGTGCTGGGAGAACTTTCCATTGGCAGTTAAAAATAGACTAAGGTGTGTGTGTGTGTGTGTGTGTGTGTGTGTGTGTGTGTGTGTGCAGAGAGGAAGGGTGACTGCTGATCACAGAAGCACAGGCACGTCTCAAGAACTACTGGAAGAAAGAAGGAAGGAGGCAGGCAAGTAGGCAAAATTATCCATTTGGAAATCTGCCCACAGTCCCTGCTGAGCTGACTCATTCATTCACTATTCACTCAAAGCTTATTTATGATATGACAGTTACTGTGCTAAACACTGAAAAGGCAAGACAGAATAAGGCATGTCCACTGGATCTTATCCAAGGCTGGCTGCAGGAATGCAGAAAGGAATACTGTCTAAAAATTAGCCTTCAATGCATGGACACATTTGCTTGGCAATTAAAAGTAAGCTACTCAGAAGAATGCACGATTCTTTTCCTTCCCCTCACATTCCCCCACATCATAGAAAACTAGCAGGCCCATTACCTAGGGCTTTTCCAGGTTTGTCCTACCAAACCAAGGTGGAAAGCAAGACCCTCTGCTTTGGCATGCTTTTCAACATGTCGAAGTATCAACTCTATCATTTTTCAATCACTCATTCACAAGGCATCCTGGTGTGCAGTATCTCTCCTAAACATCTCAACCCCCTGTTAACAGTACATCTAAATATATAGAAACAAAATCTCCATACACGCAATATGAGTATCTACTACATGTTCTATGCTAGATTGGAATTTTCTTTAGCTTGTTAGGAGAAGGCATAGAGTTTAGAGAAAGAGCATAGGCCCAGACATTAGGCTATAGGGATTAATTCATTTGTATGCCTTGGGCAAAACAAATATGAGACATAGGAATTGTACCTGAGTGTAAATGAGATGAATGGGAAACAATGGGATAGGCACTAATAAAACAGTGAAGAAAGGGAGGTTTCATAAATAGGGTAGTTGAGCTGAATTCAGAAGGAAGAAAGGGAAGTTGACATAGGAAAAAGTGAATTGAGGAAGAAGGAAGAGAGATATGGAGGCCCAGTGTTAAACACAATGTGTTGGAAAATGATGCCACATGTGTGGTGGAGGAGTGTGTGTGTGTGTGTGTGTGTGTGTGTGTGCATCCACGCGCATATATGCATGTATGGGTGCCTATGTGTGCACATGCTGCTGAGTGGCTATAGGATGCGTGCTGCAGAGGCAGGCTGGGGAAAAATTATAAGGGGTGTTGAGTGCCCTAAGGCATCCAGATCCCAGGCAACCAGAAACAGGTGTTAAGCAGGGCAATGATTAGATTTGCATTTATAAAAGGTAACTCTAGAGGCATCACGGAGGCACTAAGCAAAGACTGAGCAATGAACCCATCTAGGAGTTGCTATAATCATCCAAGAGAGCTGTGGCCTTGAACGAGAGCAGTAGCCATGAGGATGGATAGTAATGAGCTAGATTTGAAAGACATTATGGAATAACTTGTGGGTGATGACTTAAGAGAGAGGAGTAATAGGTGATACCGAAGTCTCCAGCTTGAAAGATTCTGCGACAATAACAGGATTGGAGGGCCAAGAGATTTGGTGGCGATTAACCTTCTGTGTGGAACATGACACAGTAGAGCTGCCTCCAGGACATCACTGTAGAGAGACTCCACAGAGAAGGCAATCTTGGACATAAAGGTTTGAGAATCTAAGAAAGACTGCCGCTGATGGAGGAGTGTGGACCCCTTCCCTACCCCATGTTATCTTTGGTAAACTAAAAACACCTATACAGAATTTTAAAGATGACACAAAGGCCAATTTGAAAATTCCTGACCTATGAAGATTGAAGATTACAGAGGATGAAGAAGGAAGAAACTGAAAACAATGAGGAGACCAGTGTTTTAAGAGATAGGGAAATTAAAAAAGAAAGTAAAGGAGAGAACAAAGGAGACAGAAAATGGCAGGGGACAGGGCACGTCATCATGTGGGGTGTCTCTGGAGGATCCCCAGGCAGAAGGTCAACAGATGAAGAAAAGGAAGTGTTAAGTTCTTTGCCAGTGGTAGCTCTGCTCCAGTAAGTTTGGGGGATCGGATAAAAAAGAGAAAATGTCTAGCAGTATGTTGGGAGTGTGGGCTTAAGCAGGAAAACTGGTTAACTTGGAATTCTTGTGCTGGAAGGGGCTGAGGAGTTGCAAGCAGAAATCAATAGCACTTGAGTTTTAAGCTGTTTGTTCTTTTGAACCTTTTTTTCTCCCAAGCTGCCTGCAAAATTCAGTTCTGTGCAACAGCCTTGGATTAAGGAGGCCTGCAGGGCTGGAAAAGTGAGACTGTGACCCCACCCTAGAATGCAGATGAGTCGTCAGCAGCAGTGAGCTGGATGTGTGACAAAGTGTCCAGCAAGAAAAAGGTGGAGTGGGACGAACCCAAGGACCACACTGACCTGGAGGCGCACCTGACTGCCCAGGGAGCGAGGGAGAAAGAGCAGAGCCAGGGCCTTAGAGGAAAATGCCCTCCAGGGGCTGGCAATGTAGAGATCCAAAGCTGTAGACACATGGTCACGTCTAGGATGGGGTCACTGAGGCAGGATGGCTTGACCTCCTGCAGTCCTTCTTCAAATGCCACCTCCTTACTGAGACTCATCGCCCCACTCAATCCTGGTCCTGATGACGCCACGTACTGTCCAACCTCCCCCATCCTTGAACTCTCCACGCCCTACCCTGCTGCTCTCCCTTTATCCCATGGCCCTTATCACTTCCAACACACTATAATTTACTGACTGACACTGTTTAATATTTATTGTCTGCCCCGCCCACTAGAATGTGAATTCCACACAGCCAGGGATTTTTATCAATTTTGTTCAATGGTATGTTCCAAGTGCCTGGAACAATGCCCAGCCTATAGTAGGAACTCAGTAAATACTTGCTGGAGGAATGTGTTATTAGAAATGTGTTACTGAAAACAACAAGCTTTGGAACCAATGTGGTCCCAGGCCTCAATATACTCCCAATCGGCTGCTGGCCTTAGATTTGTGCTTTGAGAATCAGAAGCCACAGGAAAGGGAAGCAATTTCCTGGGATTGCTCTATTCCCCACAATCTGATAAACCTCAGCATCACAAATGCCTGTAAGGTTCACCAAGGAGGGCCCCCTTTCAGATTACAATTGTAGACTGGAGTTCTGAGTTCCTCATGACATAATTCAGACTCATCTTAGTTGGCTCCTATTTGTTATCAATAAAAAGAATTTTAAAACTTATTTTTGCCCACCATGACAATGTTGACATAACTGTGGGGTAAGGGCTGTGGCATCCAAATGGTAACCTGATTTTCAATGTTATGTCCCACTGGCTGTAGAAAATAATAATCTGATGCTTTATCATGGGTTTCTCTTGAAATAATTCATTAAAGCATCAGATGAAGGAGGAAAAAAAAAAAAAGACCAAGTCATCCTTGACAAGATTAAGCTACACTCTATATCACTGGAATTCGAGCCACTAGCTATTGTTTTTGTGAACAGTTTGCACAGAGATTTCTTCCCCATGCAATGCTGTTAAGGAACAGAAAATTGAAGGGGATATTTCCTCCCTAATCTGCTTGTGGAAATCTCATTAATGGAATGGAAATTTTGCCTCCTACCATGACTACCGTGTTTGAAGAGTCAAAAAAAAAAAAAAAAAAAAAAAAGGGAAGTAAGGTTGGTCCTACAGAGTTTTCATTGGAGAAATAAAGAAGGCAATTTACCTAGAAACACAGGTTTAAACTTGGCAATTTAAAATCAATAAATAAGAGTGTGCGTGCAAAATTCTGTGGACCTTCCAAAGGATAACTGGGAAGAAAGCCTGCCTTGTGCTAAGAACCATTCTTCACATGATGAAATCACTGCTGGGGGAGGGTGACTTTTCTTGAATTTCAGCCATTTCTGCAATTTTATTCTCTTGCTTTGTCTTTTACCTCCCCACCAAAGAACTTCATTCCTCAAGAAGTGCTAATTTATTCCTCAAAATATGTTTTTAATTTGGGACTTTATTCCATAAAACTTATTTTTATAAGCAGATTTTATTCTTGGGAATATCTGGCCAGTGTATATTGCATAATCATTCAAGTCTTTAAAATCTTTCATTTGACACTTCAAGCACATGCCTGCAACATATATGTGGCTTTCATAATGATCTCCACATTGCATACCAACAGAATATTAATTTAGGGTGGTTATACCAGAGCAACTGGTTAAAAGTTTATGAATTTCAGCACTCTCTAGCAAATAAATAATGAATGCACTTGCAAAATAAACCAAACTGAAGCTAACTGAAACTCAATGTCTGGCCACATTTTGTCACCTGGATATTTAAAGTAAAAGTATACTGTTAGTTATTTTATCTAAAATATGAGCAAAATGATGTCTGTATATTTCATTTGTCAGGTAACACAACCGAAATACAAGTATCAAAAGTACAGTTTGTTTAGCAAAGAGTCAAGATGGTTCCAGGCGGTAGGAATCTAGGTCCTTGCCACCCATGATGAATGTGAATCTATCCATCATAGATGTGGGAATATGGCTGCTTGCATTATGCTGCTTCCTAGTTTATCTTCTCTCATCTGTTTGCAGGAACTTGGTATGCAGGCTGCACACACTAGACTTTGGCTCATGCCAACTCTTCTGCCTGGCCTGCTTGCCTGATACCTATCTGGCTGCGAGCTCCTCACACTGCATCTCCCACAGAGGGTTTTCCTGATGTTCAGAGGGGTTCAGAAACTTACCTAATAGTGCACGATGAGTTTGTGGCATAGATAAGAACAGAATTCAGGGCTAAACTTTCTACCTACCATGCAGATGTAGCCGAGGAAAAAAGTGGTAACTTGAAGGTCAAAAAATTTGCTCATTTGTGAGAAAAAGTCGAAGGGCTCCCCCAGAAGAGAACATTTCCCAGATGCCTTTCCATTAAATGCTACAGAAAATGCACAGAAGAGAAGGGGTGCTGTGTATCCATTAAAATAAATGAGAAAAAGAAAAGAAGGAAGGCAAGAAGAAGGGAGGGAGAGAGAAAACCAAAAGCATCCATGCAGACATGCACACACAAACACACACAGTGTACTGCTGATACTCTGATTATACTTGGAATGTATTACAAGACCCTAGACTCTGGGGCACTATCAAAACCAGTAACCAACATTACAAGGGTTAAATTAGTTATTCTTGGTTGGCAACGCAATGGGTTTGACCTCTGCTAACTGCTGGTCTGGAAGGAGATACCAAATCTAAGTGAAATTCCCCTTCGGTGTAAATGGTAAATTCGCTCTGTTTTGATCCCAGGGCCTCTGGTTCAACTTTCAAGAGGGATGTGTTAACACTTCATACACGAAATGGAGAGAAAACTGCTGTTTTTAGAAAGTTTACTTTTGGTGGCTAAATGCCTTTAAACTATATGTCCATACATTTATACAAACTACAATTTTCTCTTTATTTTGGTCTTGATCCATTCTTATTAAAATGAGCTGGGTAATTTTCCTAAATTATTTTACCATTTAGAAATTATCTGTTAGAATAATGATTGTTTTTTCCCCCCTCAAATCCTCTCCACATTAGAGAAAAGGCCTCTCTTAGAGCGACAGCCAATCCACTTTGCCAGTGGTCTTCACTGAGCATCAGCAGTTCAAATATACCCCAACCTGTACCTTTAAAATGCTCAACACAGAGAATTCCCCATGGGTTAGTCAACCGCTGGCTCATATACAAAGAAAATACTGTATTTTGCTCTGAAGAGCTTTCTGAATCAATTTAAACACAGTGAGACAGACACAATATCCCAGAGAGAGGAAAACCTAACCTTATTACATTCCTGACCCAAGGGAAAGGATTTGCCCTTAGGACATAAAAGGAATCTGAGGGGGTCTGGGGGAAGAATTATCTAATCCTAAACATAAAAACAGTTCATAATGCAGCATGACAATGCTTTTAATCGCTAACATAATTGTAATATGTATACATCATATGATACAAGGAAGGTAAATGCAGCTTCCTTTTCAGCCTTAAAGGCTTTCTTCAATATTCTACTTAAGGTCTTCTGGATTTTATGCATGCTTGGGGGAATTTTCAGGGGAGGTAACGTGATATTATAAGGATTCTTTCTCAGTAAGATCACATCTTGTTCTGATTTGATTTGATGCATCTGTATGTGGCAAGTGTGGTAAAGTGAAACTGAGCTCTGTGAATGCAGTGTTTTACAATTCCTCCTTGATTTCCTGTGCAAGCCCATGTGGCCATAAAACAATGGGCAGAAGAACTGGGATTTTTCTTTCTTCATATGGGAAAGCTGCTGGGAGAGACACTCCCATAATCTCAGCTGTGAGTGGTATGGGCGTTCACTGTTTTCCTTTTACGGCTGTATAAATATATTGTTTTAATGGGAGTCGATTTTCCCCCCAGATGTTTCTATACATGATATAATATAAGACCATGGTGCCATCTCCCAGGAATGAATGGCATCTCCCAGGAATGAATGGTTGCAAGGTTGATAAAGAAACCTGACATTTTGAGAAGTTCAGCTTTTTTTTTTTTATCCTTTAACATTATTTATGGAAAGAATTTTATAACACCCTTAAAAGTCACTATATGGTGGCTGGACTTTGCCAACTTTGAAGGCTGACATTTTTACACTAGGCATGCCTGGGACCTAGGAGATTTGTAATGTTCACATTTTATTAAAGTGAATGCTATTGACAATTCTGGCAGACGCCAATGATCATTCCAGAACACGGAGTATCACACACCCGACTCATTGCTCTTTGCAGTCATATGATTAGATGAGCCAAAGAAAAAAGCGTCCAAGGAACAGAAATTTAAAAATAAATAAAGGAAAGAGCTGGTGTTCCGGCTGGACGTTGTGTGCCCTAATTCTTCTGAAGATCAAAATTCTTCAAATGATACCTTCTGCTTCACATTCTAGCTGGGTTTATTTTGCATGAGCGTGGCTCTGACCCCTTCTAGACTGCTTCCTGTGGAGAGGAACTGTATCACATTCATCCTGGTACCCCACAGGCCTTCACCCTGACTTTCACACAGCAGGTGCTCAGGAATTGGTGCTTGGTGCAACATAAATATATAACTTGAACCAATAATCTGTTTCCTTATATTTTATTGTAGCTGGAGTTAAGCTGTTCACCAATCCAGATACACTGAAATGATTTTCTCAATTTAACTCTAATTTTGACGTTTTCTTGCTCTACCTCAGAGGAAGGACGCTCTGCTCTAGGGCAGAAGACATCTCCTATACGCTGGCTGCACAATTAAAATTTTGTAATTTAAATTTTGATTCATTTTTTGCAAAGGGCAAGAATTAGGAATTCTTTGTTGTTCGCATGCTGTCATTAAGCTGGCTCCACCAGGTCATTCTAGGGTAATGCTTGGAAAAAGGTGGTAAAGGATGGAAATGGTCATTAGGGACTTAAAGGAGCCAAGGGCTGACTTCATTTATTTTATAAGTAAACTGAGATGGCTGAAGTAATCAATATATGGCACCTCTTCTAAGGTACTCACACAACAGGCTAAAATTCCAAGCATGTGACAGAGAACACTGTATTTTCTTTATACATATTTAAAAAAAAAGCTCTTTTACTGCTTCTTATCTAAAGTGTCCAGAAAGCCTGTAAAAACCATTTGAAAGATGCCCAAAATATGCTTCAACCAACTGCTTCTTCCCACTGTCTGTGGCAGGACATGGGATATGTCAAACAAATTGGTAATCACACATTCATTAATGGGACCTATTCCATGGCCCTCACTTACATAATTTTTCCTTCTTTCATGCCTCAAAAATAAATTTCACCTCTTTACCACCTCTCATCAGACAATGAAGTGCAAAATACATTACTCCTAGTAAGAAGGTGAAATAATAAATTAGAGCATTTCAATAGAGTACTTGATTTTATTGGCAGACGCTCTGAATGGTGTTAACATAATATTGGCTCAGCACAAATTACACTCCACAGCCAACTTAATGCTCAAGCTATGGATATTTTCACCTCTACATTACTTACCAAATTATTCATCAACTTTGGACATCAACAATCAAAGAGCTTTTCTGTTAAGTAAATCTATGACATAAACATAAACTAGCATCTGCAATTATTTTGCATCTTTCTCTTCAGCTAAAAATATTATTTTTCACCCCAACCTACTTCAATGTCCTATTTAATCTTCTGTATTTTCTCCCACATGGCCTTTCAGTCTCTATGGAGTGTGATGAGCATGTGCACTGAGATTTTGTTCAAACATGTCCAAGGTTTTCCGCATTTGATATCAAGTGATTTGAGAAGTTAGAAGTTTACTTAGAATGAAAAATGGATTATTCAGATGAATGGAGTTTCCTGTTGAAGAGAGGGTAGCATACCATTTTCCATACGAAATTAAAGCATCATAAGAAGTTACCATCAATAAATGTTGGACCTTAGATGGCAAAAACTATTAAGAAAAAAAATGAGACCCTCTGGACTAACATGGAGGACACATGAAAGTGAGCTAGGACACCTGCCTTCATCACTGTATGCATAACAGCAGCACTGAAAACCCACCCCACAGACTGCCACGCCCTCACAGAGCAACATAGTCTTGACTTATGCAGTGTGGCCCTTTGGACACATCTTCTGAACCAGAACTCAATGCTGTCCACAAAGACAGAAAAAGGTTTTGATTGACAATGTTACTTTTCATTGGCTCTGAGTTACTTGGGCTTCACTGGCCACAAAATTAGGGCAAACATCTTCCCATAAACCACAAGTATGTCAAAGTCATCCATTCCTGCCCTCACCCACTACTCTTTACACCCTTCGGACACCACATCTCCAAGGCCCTACATCAGGGGCTCTGAAGCTCTCTGGCCCCTCTCATCTGTCGCTGATGGATATGTGGTCTTGCTACACATGATGACAGCAAGCTGGGGCCACACTTTGGTGACCATGAATTTGGCAACATCCAAAGGATTCTATCCTGTTTGATGAAAGGAATCTCTAAATCCCCACACTTTTGACAACGTCAAAATACCATCGAAGTTTCTAAATGCATACTGTCCATTCTCTACCCATGAAGCACACTTTGAGTCCCACAGCTCTACAGAACCAGAAGAAAGGGCACCTGCAACACACTGGGTGCTGCGTGGATGGGGCCTCAGACCAGCCGGGGAACTGAAAGCCACACATCCAGAGACCCACATGCTGTACTGACTAGAGAAGGACCAGTGGCAGTGTCTCATCTAGACAGGTAGAGGGAACAACCCACCTTCTTCCCACAGGGCTGAGTGCCTGCCAATCACAGAACTGGTTCAGGTTGAGCCAAGCAAGCTCATCTGTTGACAGTGTTACATACAGGAAGCACGGCAGGAACTTTTTATCTTAGAAGGGGATGGAGAATAAAAATGTATACTTGTGTTTGCCTGTGTACCTACAAAGGAATTCCAGAAATATGCAGAAATTAAGGACAGCTGATTTGCAGAGGCGAGTGAGAATTAGGCAGATGTAGGACAAAGAAAAAGATTTTTCAATATAAACTTTATGACTTGCTGGTAACTACATGAATGCATTCTAATTCAAAACTCTAGAAACGATGTAAAATAAATCAAAAAAAGCAAACGAATCTTTTAAAACCTAAACATATTTGTGAGTTGAAATAGGAAACGTGCCAACATGGAATGGGATTATTTTTGTACACCTTGCACACAGGCCAAAAGGCCCCACAGTCACAGGAGGCCCCACAGTCACAGGAGGACCACCAACATTCTGTTCTTGCTGAGGACAAGGGGGAGGACTGCTAAAGTAAAAGCAGAACTTGTAAGCTAAGAACTGAAAAACAATCAGAAAAAAATTAGAACTATCTGCTTGCTGTTCCCAAATAAAAAAAGCAATGATCCCTATTTAAAAAAAAAGAAAGCGTTCAAGTGGAGAAGCACGTAGCTAGGAGGCTGAGGGGGATAGGAGGCAGTTTAAACACACACGAGCAGGACAAAACCCACAGTGGAGGCAGCAGGGAGCTGAATGAAGACCAAGGAAACCAAATCAGATCAAATCATGAACCCACACATGTCCTGACAGAAGAAAGGGGAATGAAGGAAATTGAGATAAATTAAGTCACAGCAAAATTAACATTCTTGGCATAAACCAGACCTGAACTTCATGGATAAGACCTAGGTCTATTTGGCACCATTAAAAAAAAATGTAAGAAAAAGAAAAGGGGGAGGGGAAGGGCTGGGTGCGGTGGCTCATGTCTGTAATCCCAGCATTTTGGGAGGACGAGGCAGGTGGATCAAGAGGTCAGGAGTTTGAGACCAGCCTGGCCAACATGGTGAAACCCCATCTTTACTAAAAATACAAAAATTAGCTGAGTGTGGTGGTTGGCACCTGTAATCCCAGCTACTTCGGGAGGCTGAGGCAGGAGAATAGTTTGAATCTGGGAGATGGAGGTTGCAGTGAGCTGAGATCATGCCATTGCACTCCAGCCTGAGTGACAGCATGAGACTACGTCAAAAAGAAAGAAAGAAACAAACAAACAAACAATGGGGAAACAAAACATAGAAGTATGCTTCCAAAGAGAAAAGCACAAGTTAACACAGTTTTGCCATATACTAACCACAAATAAGATTCTATCATCAATGATGTTAGGAGGCCAACCTGACCATATTCTCCTCTTGAAGAGTCGCAAGACATAGTGGTATAAGAAAGGCTTGGATAAGAAAGGCTTTGATAAGAAAGGCTTGGATAAGTCTTCCCGCCAGGAATGGTTAAGTCTATTTATCGTAACTTTCATTTTCATCTGACACCTATTCACATCCTGCAGAACTAGTGTTCTGCAATACACTGTGGAAAATATTAAACTATTAATAAATGCATGTAAGAGAAAATACAATTTTCTCTGCCAAATTCTTGATTCACTTGAATTGTTACTAAGGGACAAAGGGATGGCAACAAAAAATATTTCAGGAAAGAAGCCATTGCAAGAGGGGGATCCAGCACTGAAGTCAACTGAACACACAGGGCAAAATATGAAACATAGTTGAAGACTGTTATAAGGACAAATATATAAAATAATAAGCAAGGAGACAATGATGGAAAAATTAATCATTTAACAAAATAATTGAGTCTACTGCATTAATTAAGTTGATAAAACAGAAGGCAAAAAATTTTTTAAATATAAATTGCCTTGCAAAATCATGTATGTGTGTTTGGTGGCAAGGAGTAATATTTATATTTATTAGAAATCATGCCTTTCCCTAAATGCCCATCAATCATAGACTGGATAAAGAAAATGTGGCACATATACATCATGGAATACTATGCAGCCATAAAAAAGAATGAGTTCATGTCCTTTGCAAGGACATGGATGAAACTGGAAACCATCATTCTTAGCAAACTGACACAAAAACAGAAAACCAAACACTGCATGTTGTCACTCATAAGTGGGTGCTAAACAATGAGAACACACGGACACAGGGAGGGGAACATCACACCAGGGCCTGGGGGCTGGGGGGCCACAGGAGGAATAGCAGGGGGTGGGGGGGATTGGGGGGGGATAGCATTAGGAGAAATACCTAATGTAGACAACGGGGCAATGGATGCAGCAAACCACCACCATGGCACGTGTATATCTATGTAACAAACCTGTGTAAAGAAATCATGCCTTTAATTACGTGTTCATTAAATGTATAAGCAAAAATACTAATTTTAAAACATCGTGTTTACTTTCAAATCGACCATGGTAAAAATAAGAAAAACACAGCAAGACACACACACACACACACACACACACACACACACACACACACTGCACAAAGGGAAGAATTGAGAGAGAACATAGAAATTCCCATTCAAAATAAATGACTCAATGCCACCCACTTTAAGGCAAAGTCTCTCAAATGGTGACGAACACAACTATAATGCTCATAAGGAAGTCATTAAAAATTAGAGAGAATTCTTAAAAAACCAACAGGTGAATATATTAGTGATAGCAATCTTGACATTAAACAAATTAGACTTATGACAAAAAGTTTAAACAGCAACAACAGCTGAAGTTGTTCTCTAACATAATCATTAAAGGAAGGCAACACTTTTCTCCACCAACTAACAGAGCACCAAAATATTTAAAGCAAACCTTGTTAAAATTAGGAAGAATATAGCTAGAACCATATCATCACCTAAGATTTAATATACCAGTACCAATTTATAATAAAATACGTAGACAAAGAAACAAGTAGAGACAAAATGAATTTGAACATCATTAGAAAGGTTGAAAGAACAGATACGTACCAATCAGTATTGCCTGAGAATCTACTTTCACTTGTCCGCAGAATATTGAAAGAAATGAACATATATCAAACCATGAAAATAACCTCAATAAAACATTTGAATCTCTATCATCAAGATAAAATTAGAAAATAGTAACACAAGCTTAAATACTAATAACCAAAATCTCACATGCAAGACTATAAGAAATCATAGCACACCTACTGGCATAGTTTGTAAGAAGCCAACTTGCTCTCCCACTTATTGGCAATGTGACAAGAGACAAGCCACTCAAACTCACAGCGACTTGTTTCCATCATCTGGAAAATGAGGCTAATAATGATTCCACCTCATTAGGTTATTGAGTGGATTAAATGAGTAAGTACATGCTCTTAGAACAGTGGCTGGCAAAGACAGGTGACTTGTGGTTTGTGCTTGGTGACAAACCAAGCACTAGCTGCCTAATATTAGTATCAGAGCCTGTATTTTTAACAGAAATGCAAGCGCCATGAGGACAGGCATGTTATCTCTAGAGCCCAGAACAGTGTCTGACTTATAGCAGCAGCTCCAAAAATATTTGTTGAGGAATAAGCAATCAATTACTAAATAAATACCAAAGATAGAATTACAGACTATTTTAAAATAGCAAAAGAAAAAAGAGAATCAAAATTTATGGAATTCAAAGGTAAGTCAAAGAGAATGTTATAATCTTGAAGTGTATATATTAATTAAAAAGAAAGAAATGAAAGCAGCACTTCACACTGGAAATTATGGGGGGGGAAGCAAAATTCAGCCCACAAAAATGATGTTTAGAGAAAAAAAATTTCCTAAAAGACACGAATTAAAATTTAACATAGCAGCATAAACAACTAATTTCAGAAACTCATTAGTGGTAAAAAATGAAACAAATACAAAAGAAACCACTGATATAACTAAACAAATGAGGAAAAGTACAAATGACAGAAACGTGAAATAATGAAGGTGATTTAATGAAGTGTAGAGCAGGCATTTGTACGACTTTAACCACAGTTCGACAACATTAAAGTTGAAAATCTCACCAAAACCTGAGATTCTGCTGGGAAAAAATAAAGTAACTGATATTCATTCAAATATGACCCAAATCATAAAAATAAATTTTAAAAATCATTATTAAAGGATTTTATTCTCAAAAGTTTGTAGATTCAAATAGCTTTATCAGCATATTTGAAACATTCAAGGAAGACATTATTATGCTATGTAAGGCACTCAAGAGACAGAAATTATAGATATGACGTAGAATATATATATTTTTTAATCTAGCCATGTCTCTGATATCAAAGCAGCACAAAAAAGAAACAAAGATATAAATCTCAGTCCTAACAATGTGAAACTTATAAATAAACAGGAATCCTGTATCTAGCAACATATCAAAAGAGTAACTCACCTGGCACACTAAAGGGATGCAAAGATGATTTAAGACCTAGAAATATGTCATACCACACAGTAATCTCTATGTGGTAAACAGTCAGTAAAGTAACTACAATCACTTGAGATAGAAGTCTTAGAAAATTTAGGAGGAGAAAGAAGGGCACTCCATTCACATGCCCAAATATTAGCTATCTTAAGTGAACAGTAAAGAGAATAATAAATGTTGAACCCCAAAGGCATTCCCTTTAAAACCAGATGCAACACTGGGGTTATGCAACCAACACAATTATCTAACACAATTCCAAGAAATCTATCCAATGCAATGAGATAGAAATGAAATATGTATCTGATTTTTTAGATAAATAAGATAAATACATATAAATATGTAAGATAAATAAATATGTTAGATAAATATTTAAGAAGATAAAATTATTCTTACACATCATAAGAGTGTATTATTAGAAAATCCAAGACATAAAATACAGAGGCAAGAGGAACCATCAAGAGTCTTCAATAAGTTGACAGCACATAAAATAAAAAGAAACAAAAGCCCAGTACATCTTTGCTATTAAAAGCAATCACCAGGTGAGGAAAAATGCATAGAGAAAAAAAATTTCCTGCCTAGAAATAGGCAAGAAAGGAAATATGAGGTAAATAAAGACAGAAAGTTCAGAAAACAAAAAATACATATACCCCATTATTACATGGGGAAACAAAAAATTTAAAAGTTATTTAAAATAGAGACAATGTGTCACTATGTTGCCAGGCTGGTCCTGAACTCCTGGACTCAAGCAGTGCTCCCACCTGGGTCTCCCAAAGTGTTAGGATTACAGGCATAAACCATGGTGCTGGGCCAGGAAACCACATTTTAGATAATGTGTATTCTTTTCAATTCACAGCTTGAATAACATTCCAGGCAAAATCTCAATGGTATAGTCTTTTAAATTTAGTTCAAATCATTCTAAAATTCATCTGTTTAACTCAGTTATTTTGCTTTAAAAGATTTTATCCGAAAGGAACAATCCAAATTAGGAATAAAGAATTTTACACAAAGATGTTTATTATTTCTGACTGCAAAAATGGTGGTAAGAAAAACCATAAATGACAGCCAACAATTCAGTGATCATGGCACATTCACATGATGAAAGCAAGACACAAAATAGAAACTCACAGAGCAGCACACGGAGTACAGACTCCATCTTACACATACATGAAGACAAAAATGTTTTAAAATATTAACATTTTAATTTAAGTTACCTTTGGTTTTAACTATTTTTGAAATAATTATGGATTTGGTTTTTAAAAAATAGTTATCTGAACTTTAACGTTTCCCCTGTTGCTTTAGTAAGCCTCATTATGTTCCCCTTATTTAATACTTTGGTGAGTGTGGTCTCTTTAAGGGCTGTCAACTGTATGTGAATATGTTTGTCATATTTTAGAACGTTAAAGTTTAAGAATGAATAGATGGATAGACAGATGCGAAGCAAAGTGCTTAACTGGTTAAAAAACATTCTTCATCCTGAATTCACACACACACACACACACACACACACACACACACACACTCATACGCACACAATACTATTCAGAGCCACATCTGGATAGACCTCCTCTAAATCTTGGGGTCCATGGAGTGACCACCGTGCTGCCTTGCGCACACTTGGCAGAGAGGGGCTGATATCTGCTCCCTAAAACACAGCCCAGGTGCTCGCCTCCCCAGGTCTCTTGCCCACTCTTCAGACGCTGTCCCACTGTACTCTGCCACAGCATTAACCACTGCCTGGGGTGGGAAGGGAGCAGAGGGGGTGAAGACAAAGGATATTAGTTCGTCATCTCCTTAGCTTCCTGTTCAATTTCTCTTTCCTTCCTTTGTTCATCTCTAGTTCTAAAGACCAAAGACAGGGCCCACCCCGGAGTCCTCTGGGGAACACTAGTTAATAAGAGGAATTGAGGAAAGGGAGAATGACGAGGCTGTTTTCAGGGTACAAGGGATGGGTATCTCACATTATTCCTTAGTTAAAGCCCCAAGTTCAGCATGGTCTCCACAAGCGAAATAATGTTACAACTCTTAGAACCAAACCAAATGCATGTTTCTACCATAAAGGATTTGTTGCTTTGCCACTTATCTCTAATTTGAATATATCATCCTTCGAAAGAAAAAATAAGTTTAGCAAATGATGCAGGAAACAGATTCTAAACTAGAATATGGATTCCCCCTCTACATAAAAAAAGTATAAGGGATACCCTAGCTCGAAGGGTAGCATTGACCAGAACAAGGCTCTCTAGTTTCTGCCAGACTGCAGGCTCCAGTGGGGCACAGGCTGCCTGGTGTTTCCCACAATGCAGAGAGCTAGCGAGGGCAGTGGTTTTCAGATCTCTGTATGCACAGGAATTATTCCTTGGCTCTGGGGTGAGGCTCAGGAACAGGCATCTCCAAGAGAGGAAGGAGAAGAGGGTGGGTGGGGGAGACAACTGTCCCTGGGCCACCACATGCTGGCACAGAACTCTGAGGAGTCCAAGAATTCTCTATGAAACCTGCCCTCCCTAGTCACAATACAGGTGTTATTAGACAAGGTATGAAACATTTCATTCATTTAGCAGTTTTCGAGCTTGACTTACAGCTTCTAAATATTGAGATAGTGTGTGAACCTGCATGTGTATTAGAATACAGATAACCTATCAGGGCACAGGCCTAAAAGGCTCCAACAAGGATTAAAACTCCTAACTTTGGGGCTAGAGTCAGTTAGATTTATTCCCAAATCGGGAATGTGCTATTCCAGGGAAACACAGATGACTTCAAGTGAACCAGCCAGGTGGAGCCCAGGTTTCTCAGAGGAGACATTTCTGACACTTACGGGATCCCTAACGGGAATGGCCAGGGAGAGGCTGATGAGTATATTTCACAGAGCACTTTCTTAGCACTTAAAGACCAGTTCTTTTCTATTTGGTTCATTTTATTCATTTCTTAGTTTCTAAATTTCTTAATATGTTTCAGAAGTTCCTGACAATAAAAGCTTCAGAACGTGGAGGTGATAACAGCACTGGGTCATTTCTCAGGCTACAGAAATGTGGCTGGGTTCCACAGGCCACAGGGGGAAGCTTTCCCAGGTGTTCTTAGCTCAGCCTCAGCCTAAACCAATGATCTCTCAAAAGGAAACGTTCGTCCTTAACTCAAAATTCACGAAGGAGAGGAGGAAAAGGAAGGGCCAGTTAGCTATTAAAGGGTGACCAACACCACCAAAGATATTTTAGCTCCACTCAGAATACAGGGGAATAGAGTCAATGAATTACCAAGATACAGATGCTAAGGAGGAAATCTTTTTTTTTTTTAAGAAAGAAAAACCCAGCAGCAAGACATTGCTACGCAACAGACAGAATGAGAAGGAGCTCAGCCAAGTTAAAAGTTCTTATGTTATCTCTTATGTGTTTGAAATAAAAAGATTGAGATGCACTATGCTAAGGACGGCAGTTTTAAAAAGTGATTTTAAATCTCAATAATGACACTAAGTTTTACATCCTTCAGGTTACCTAAGAGTTAGGGCACACATCTCCACAGTGCAAACCCAAGAGAAAACAAAGTATTTA
The DNA here is from genome assembly GCA_036589455.1 of Ateles fusciceps. Taxonomy (NCBI): domain Eukaryota; kingdom Metazoa; phylum Chordata; class Mammalia; order Primates; family Atelidae; genus Ateles; species Ateles fusciceps. The sequence continues at coordinate 7,888,392 of JAZHEH010003329.1, read as the reverse complement.
TTGAGGAAAAAATGCCTCTCCTGGTATTCTCAAAGTACTTATTTACCTCTCAATAAGCTTCACACTAATGTTTTTATCTGAAAGGATCTCAGAATAAAATGTATGTGATACAAAAGCACTCGGCGCACAAGACTGATTCCTAAAGAAAATTATATGAGAATCTTTATATGTAATAACCATCGCAGGACTAGTCACATCAAAAAAATGAGAAAAAAATAAAAAGTCTAAGAAGTTTTCACAATAGAGGTGTCTCTGGTATATACAAGGAAAAACTGAGGCCTCATGGTACCCACATTCTTACCCCATGTCTGTTTCCTGAGCAACTCAGAGGTTCTCCCTTTCAAACAGTATGTCAACCTAGCTTGTTTAACTAATTAGTAACATGCTTTGTAATAAAAAGTATTTAAAATAAAGAAAGGAAAAGTCTTGACCTAAAGAGGAAAAACTGTTGGAGTGTTATAAAGCTGAGATGACATTGTTCTTCATTGAGAACAAATGAAACTCAGTCCCTGCTTTGACCATATGCACGTAATTGGCTTCCAAGAAACTTCTGCAGTATAAAGAATTTCACTCAGGTCTGAGTGGGACTAAGTACATCTAGTCCAGCAACCCACTGGATGCTCTGTATTCCTCTATAGTACCCGCACCGATGGTGTACAATTTAAACAGCCTCACATTGCAGTACAGGAACTCCCTTTTCCCTGGGGCAACATTTTGGCTGGCTCTCAGAGGTCAATTCAGTTTTCCTTATACCAAGCCCAAATCTCCCTATGGTTTCCATGCACTGGACCTTTAATCCATGCATGGACAAGCTGGATCCAGCTCCCACAGGACAGCCAACCACGAGCAAATATTTGAAAGCAGTTATCATGTACCTTGGCTCTCTCTGCCCACTTTCAACTTCCAAAATTTCTCTTCCTTGGTTCTTTTTTATTTTTTCAGAAATGGGGTCTCCCTATGTTGCACAGGTTGGAGCATAGTGGCTATTCACAAGTGCTCACTGCAGCCTTGAACTCCAAGGCTCAGGCGATCCTCTGGTCTCAGCCTCCCAAGTAGCTGGGACTATAGGTGCACACCATACCTTCTTAATCTGATTCTATCAACCACTGTACACAAGGCAAGTCTGGATCTTTCTCTACCTGATCCAATGCCTATACATCAGTGTATCTTTAGAAAGTGGAGTGCCAGACTAGGTGCTCTTTCTGAGATACTTTTAGCATAATTCTAATAACATACTTCTATTTCTATAGTTGAGAATCACATTAGCTAGGCTTAGTAGAAACTCTCTTTGTCTTGTAACAGTGAACTTATAGTTAAAGGCCCTATGTTATTATCATAATTTTTATTCTCCTAGAGCTATTTGAGGTGTTTTTTGTTTTGTTTTGTTTTGTTTTTGAAGATCTCTGAGAATCCTGATTTGGCCATTAACTGGATATGAACATTCCTCACAAACAACTCTGATGATAATTGTACTCCACAGCTTCATCCTGGAAACAGGTACGCCAAATTGTTATGCAGACCAGGGCTGGGAGCCCAGCCCAGCAGCATGGTTCTAGAAACAGCTCCCTTGTCTGGTGCCAAGTCACGTCCTTATCATCTACCCAATAACTGTATCTTCTAACTGCTGTTTAACACAACCATCTTCCTCTGCCTTGGCCATAGTTTCTTATTAAAGGTTTTGCTGAAGTCCTGTCAATCATAGTCACTGTACTTTCTTGAACAATCAGTCTAATGATATTGTGAAGCGTGGCTCACACCTGTAATCTCAGCACTTTGGGAGGCCAAGGTGGGCGGATCACGCGAGGTCAGGAGGTCGAGACCAGCCTGACCAAGAAGGTGAAACCCCATCTCTATTAAAAATACAAAAATTAGCCAGGTGTGGAGGAATGCACCTATAATCCCAGTTACTAGGAGGCTGAGGCAGGAGAATTGCCTGAAGCCGGGAGGTGGAGGGTGCAGTGAGCCAAGATCACGCCACTGCACTCCAGCCTGGGCAACAGAGCAAGACTCCATCTCAAAAAAAAAAAAAAAAAAAAAGAAAAGAAAGTATCAGCCCGGTCTAGTATGACAGCTTTCTTGGTGAACCTAGAGGGTGCCAATGATCACCATTTCAATAGGACAACACGTGGATGATAATAAAAATATAGTTTTCTCTAGAATTGACTTGACCCTCCCCCTTGGAATTTTCAGAATGCATTTTCTTGTCCCCTTTGAAAGTACAGGATGATAGTCAACACCTTCTATTTTCCCCAGTAAACCACCCCTGCTTTTTTTTTCTTAATAATTGATCAAAAATTTCTGATATTGGTTCATCGTGCCATTTGTAAGAAATCTTGGTCCTGATATTGCCACTCAACTGGCCTCTGATCCCCTTGCCAATCAATGATCTTACTCCTGTTTCAGCGGGGCAGGCATGCTTCCTTTTCCTGCTGTCTCCATTCCCAATAGGAAGCCCCAAGAGGACAGACCTCATTGGCATCATCGCTGTCCTCTCAGTTCCTTGATCCAAACGAATAACAAAATGAACAAATGAACATTCACTTGGACCAACATAGAAGATGAACAAATGAGGAAGTGAGCTGTTTGCTTTCACTGCCGTTCGTTGACTCTAAACCATTCATTTTTAGGGATGTGCCTCCCATTCCTGGAAACCACAACATCCCCTCTGTGGCATCAGGACCCCACAGCAGCCCCAGGAGACTGGATATGCTCAGGTAAGTCTGTGTCACTAGCTCTTTCTTATTTCCACGTATTTACGTTCTTTCCATCTTTTGTATGTATCTAACTTCATCAAAGAATTCCATTGGGATCTATATTCTTCAAACTTGGTCTTTTCTTTCTTAGATAATTCGCGAATGCTTAGAGTGGCTTTCTGGAGTGATCCCCAACTGTCTTGTGGCACTTTCTCCAAAGTCTCTTGCTATTCAATAAGGACCCCTGGGAAGCCTGGATTGACACTCGGAGCTGTTTCTAGTGGTGCCTAGGAAGGTGGCCCCTGTGCCTACATGAGGCTCCAGGGGCTGCCCTGGAAGCTCTTTCCCTCTGGAGAAGCCTATCTCTGCCTCTCTCCACGTGAGGAGCTGCGGCTTAAAGTGGGACTGGTAAATAAGACGGGCTGGGTAGGGGAGTGCACTGGGAGCTTGGAGGTTCAAGTTTAAGAAGTTATGCTTCCTCTAAGTGTTGCATCTAGCTTTAAGCTTAGGATAATCAGTAGCACACCTGTACAAGAGTACTGTCTACATCAACAGACAGATGCCTCTTGTGGATGAGTTCATGGGTTTTAGCCTGAGAGGAAATATTCAGTTATAGATGAGCATGTGATTTTCACCTGGGTTTTGATAAAAGGGTCTGAAGTTTGTGATGAAACATTATAGTCACTTTCAATGGTATCTGACTGGCCATAAATATGTGGGAAAATATCAAGCTTGAGGCAACTTGAGTGAAATGGACAGGGGAAGGGGACTGTCTTTGTTAGGGTGAAGTTGGAGATAGAAAAACACATACATTTAATAGCTAAGAATGTCTAAAGGCCAAACCGTCCTTATATGCACCAAGCAGCCATTAAACCAATATGATTTGTGTATAAGGGAACTGATTCATCAGTAGCAAACCACTAATGAGTTTAGTGGCCTTAAATAAATTTTTTAGCCTTTCTAGACCTCCTTGTAGTTGGGTTAGGTCATTTTAAAGATTCTACAATTAGGAGGGACCACAGCAATAATGTCCAGCAAGGAGGACACAGAAACCAGCTACTCAAAGAGGAATATGTTCATTCCTATTGAACAGAACAGAAACTACACCCCATTCCTCTGAATCACCATTTTAGAAATAAAATGTGGTCAACCTACCAGCCTATTTTATTTGTCTAAGCCCACCTAGCCTAATGCTTTGACAATTCAGTACCATCCTGCTGAGGGGGAAATGTGGCCACTGTCGAGGTGTGGAGCTATCTGCTGGGTAATGCCTGTGTGCTCACAGACAGCATGTCACAGGGCATTCCACAGCCAGAAGGAGCCCCCCACCCAGGGGAGCTTAGGCAGCACACGGGCAAGGAGGGGGTGGTATTGAGGGAGGCAGAAGAAAGTTAAAGGTGAGACCGCCTGAAAAAGGCAGAGCCTACAGCTCAAACCCAGCCTTAGCTTTAGCAGTTTCTCAAATAAACCAAAGACAATCACCGCATGGCCCAGCAATCCCACTCCTAGGGATATACCCAAAAGACCTGAAAACAGGTATCCAAGCATGAATTTGTAAATGACTGTTCACAGTAATAGCCAGAAAGTAGAAACTCAAATGTCCATCAACGGATGCATGGATAAACAAAATGTGATGTAGCCGTCCAAGAGAATATCATTCAGCCATAAAAAAGAACAAAGCACTGATACATGCCATAGCATGAATGAACTTTGAAAACATGGTAGTGCAACAAAGGCAGAAGTCATACAAAAGATCATATTTTGTATGATTTCAATTTGAAGAAATATCCAGAATAGACAAATCCATAGAGACAGAACACAGATGGGTGGTTTTCAGGGGCTGGCGGGGAGGGGGGAATGGGAGGTGACCACTTCATGCATACAGAGCTTCCCTGTGGGCTGATAAAAATGTCCTGAAAGGGCTGGGCGCAGTGGCTCACGCCTATGATCCCAGCACTTTGGAAGGCCAAGGCGGGCGGATCACCTGAGGTCAGGAGTTTGAGACCACCCTGACTAAGACAGTGAAACCCCATCTCTACTAAAAATACAAAAAAATTAGCCGGGCATAGTGGCAGGTGCCTCTAATCTCAGCTACTTAGGAGGCTGAGGAAGGAGAATCGCTTGAACCCGGGAGGCGGAGGTTGCAGTGAGCCAAGACTGCACCACCGCACTCCAGCCTGGGTGGCAGAGTGAGATTCCATCTCAAAAAAGAAAAATACAAAAAATACAAAAAATTAGCCAGGCAAGGTGGTGGGCGCCTGTAATCCCAGCTACTCGGGAGGCTGACGCGGAAGGATCGCTTGAACCCAGGAGGCAGAGATTACAGTGAGCCGAGATCACACCACTACATTCTGGCCTGGGTAACAGAGCGAGATTCTGTCAAAAATGTCCTGGAAGTTGACAGTGGTGGTTACACAACATTGTGACTGTGCTCAATGCCACACTGAACTGAAAACTTCAAAACGGTCAGAATGGGAACTGCTATGTGATATATATTTTACTGCAACATGTTCATGCTAGCCCAGTGAATAAACTGGCCAGACCCCTGGCCGGGCCATCCTCTCTCCTCCCTTCCTCCCGACTTCCTGCTGGTCCTCACCGCTCATGCCTCTGAGCAGAAAGGATATCCCTAATGAGCCCAAGTGTCAGCACAATATAAATTACGGCCAGGGGGAAAAAAGAAACAACTTGATGCATGGCCAAGGATCTAAGAGAGGAAAGTCCACCATTGTTTGTGATTATGGATCACGTCACAATCTAATAGCAATTTTTATTTAATCAATAATTTCCATGCTGAACAGACAGCCCTGTTACAGAGAATCGACAAGCAGGTACTGATAGCGACAAGCCTCGTTATTAATCTTTCCTCTGCCGGCTTATCAGCCAAACTACTGTAAAAGGCACCACCAAGATGGATTTTAGAGTCCACCTGGCTCTCTCTCCCCCCCCCCCCTCCCTTTTCTTTTCCCTTTCCCATAACATTTCATGTGATGTAGAATCTACGTTTAAGTGAGTAACCTGGGGCTTGCATGGCATAAAAAGGCAGTTCACATTAAGCAATTTCACAAATCAGTAGGACCTGGACCATTGCTCAGGGTGAGCCACTACAGACTAATAAATCATACTTTCTCTTTGAGTTGTCAATCGCCAAAAAGCTTTGTACAAGGGCTGGCATCTGTAATTCCGTAAAGGCTTTTCATCTTGAAATAAGATGCTCTGGACTGATAAGAATAATCCCCCTCTTGATCAAGAAAAAAAAAAATCTGCATTTTACCAATTAAAGCTGCAGCCAGAAGCCAAATGGCTCAGTACTGAGATTCCAGTGAAGTTTATCTCTGCTAAACACAAGGAGGAATACAGTCAGGACTGTGTTTCACTTGCAGCTTGACTACTTTATCTTGCCGTAGAAACTGCATCAGAGGAAGGTGTGAAAACTCTCCTACCCCCAGGAAAGGCCACCAGGAAGACTTCCTCTTCATGAACCCGGCTCTCCCGCCTATCCTAGAGAGCTCCTTGGGACAGGTCACATGTGCTGAAGCACAAGCAAGAGCCAACACCTAACAGACGAGATAAGATTGGCCGGTTATGTTAGAGACATGGTCAACCGCAGAGAGTCCTGTGAATCTAACAGAAGACAGCTGGTGCAGTTTTGTTTTCCCTGATTAGAAAGACATTTTCATTCCAGCCAAACAGACCGGGAACTACATCCCATTCATCTGAATCACTACTTAGAAATAAAATGTGGTCGACCCACTTGTCTAGATTATTTGTCTAAGTCCACCAGACCTAATGCTTTGGATATTCATTCTCTGTATTTGTCCAAAGCAATCCTATCCCGATTGGAAGAAGAGTGGTGGCCACTGTAGATGTATGGAGCTATTTGCCGGATGAAGCCTGTGTGCCGCAGGATTCCATATTCATAACTAGAAAATAAGACACATCTTATATATTTTTTTGAGACAGTCTTACTTTGTTGCCCAGGCTGGAGTACAGTGGTGTAATCACAGCTCATTGCAGCCAATTCAGCCTCTCAAGTAGCTGGGACTACAGATATGCCTCACCATGCTCGGCTAATTTTTTTTTTTTTTTTTGTAGAGATGGGGTCTTGCTATGTTGCCAGGCTGTTCTTGAACTTCTGGGTTCAAGTGATCCTCCCACCCCAGCCTCCCAAAGCGCTGGGATTACAGACATGAGCCACTCACTTGGCCTGGCACAGCTTATTTTGCACAATGCAAAATAATGACAAAGGAAAAACGATAACAATCACAATAAAAGCTAACTGGCCCTAAAAACTTGACAAGCACTGTAGTAGGTGTCTCCCATAAACTGTCAGAAATAATTCTCCCAACAACCCTGATAATCCTTTTTTAAAGAAAGATAACAGAATCTTAGTACCCTTTGGTAAAGAGCCTGACGCCACACCGGCCAGAGTCAGGGGTTCCATGGGCAACACCTCCTCCCAGTACTCAGCCAGCAGCCCTGAAAATGCTGACTTCTCTTTGGATATCATGTACAACATCCACATCAGCTGCCCAAACTGAAATTGTGAAACATTTCCAAACTACCCTCCCAAATTAAAAAAATAATAATTTCAAATAACTTCCACTGCAGAGTCTCACTTCTGGCCCTGCCCCAGCCTACCCTTGCCCTCTTTAATATACTGTACTTGCAACTTCCCCTGCCTTTGCAAGGCTCAGCCCCATCTTTCTGAAGCTAATGCTGCTCAAGCCATTCCTCTCACCCAAAGCATTCAATTCTCCTTCTCCATCTGGAATAAAAGTCAGATTCCCAGTCTAGCAATCACATCTCCCATGACATGGTACTACTCGGCTCTTTAATCTCACCACCCACTACCCTTCTGCCTTCCAGACATACTTTGGTTCTGCTCTAACTGCATTACTTATCATTCCACTCTTCAAACAAAAAGCATAAACAAATCATTTGTAATTATATCTCTAAGTCAAAGAAATGTCAAAAACCTCAGCGTTTTATTACATTAGCCATAATCACAGATAAAATTTTGTCATACTTTCTGTAACCATTAACTTCTTCCTGCTGTCTTCTCCACATAGAATCCCAAATGCCTTTCTGAATGGTCTGTGTTTAGGTCTGCCAGTTTATTCTATACCATGTTCATATTATCCAATCTCCATGAGATATAACTTTCATTCCTCCTCCTGTGCCTTCACCTTACTCATTTTCCCACTGTCCTGCTTGTACATCAATAGTACTCATAACAGCCTGCCCTGTATGCTCCTCTTACCCAAAGGGATAGCCCCCAACCTCAGCACCCTAGATCTGACACGCACGAAGCATTTTCTTCTAGATACTATGCTTGCAATTTCTGTAGTGGCCACCAGGTGGTGATGATGGATTAACAGCAGACGATCAAACAGGTTAAGATTAACAACAGCCTCCATAGGTGAGCCTGCGCAACGGAATCAATGGTATATTTATGACTCTTTTTAAATGTTCACAAAAGCCTGCTTAATCTCTCCATTCTTCAGTTAAGTGAGTATATTAGTACTACTTTCTATGGATTCTATTTGCCCTTACGTTTGAATAAAGCTTTTGAGTTTACAAAGTACTTCCATTCTAGGATTTCATTCTATCCTCATAAACAAAAAACTAATTAAAAAACCCAGTGAAGAAACTTGAATGGATATTATTATTGCCACTTTACAGATGAGGCATGGAAGACTTACTGCAGAGGGACTTACTCAAATTCAGGAACAGTTTCTGGCAGATGTGGGAATAAAAGACAGATCTCCAACCCACTATCTGGTATTCTTCCCATCCCCCCACTCGCTGATTAATGCTGGTTTTACTGGTAACTGGGTGGTGTTGGGTGGGGGATGGTTTAAGTTTAAGACCTTGGCTTATACATAGTCTCTTGAGGATATGCCATTTACAGTTCTCTTCTCTTGCAACATTAATTGTTCTAGAAAAAATAAAAATGCCTCTGTGGTACTATTTGGCTAATCCCAGAGAAGCCTAAATATCCTGGAATCTTAAAAAAAAAAAAAAAAAAAAGTCCTTGTATTAGAAAACTGCTTTCTGTTCCTGGAACTCTGTTTATGTCAAAGCAGGAGCCTGATCTCCAGCTCTGCTTGCCATGATCTCAGAAGTTGGAGTCTTCTAGGGCTGCAAAAAAAAAAAAAAAAAGATGGAATTTCTCCACCAAGAAAAAGGGTTTGGCTGGTTATGGGCCTTGCTGAGAACTACTGAGTGCCTAACCTTAGCAAATGTGATTTTTAAATTAAGCTCTGCGAGTTTACACACACACACACACAGACACACGCAGAGTATATTTAAGTAGCTTTTTACTAGACAGTTTAATGAGATCATCTTTTATTTCTAAAATGAACATTTTAAAGTACCTTTAAGCAGGAGAAACTTTTTCTTTAATCACAATTATATTTTTTGTCTTTCTTAATTGTGTTTTTCTTTCTCAACATTGTATGACAAGAGGAAATATTTAGGGCCAAACTGGAGGCAACACTATCTCCCCAGGGGACATCTGACAATGTCTGGAAACAGTTCTGCACAGGAGGGAATGCACAGGACAGCCCCCCCACTATAAAGAACTGACATCTCATGGGGAGAGGCCGGGGATGCTGCCCAACACCCTCCAATGTCTGGGACAGCCCCCAACACCAGAGAATGATCTTCCTTTATGTGCAACAGTGGAGAAACCTTGCTTTGGTATAATCACTGAGGAAAATTTCCGGAGGGATGTCAGGACGTGAGAACACACGAACAGGGGGAGACGGAATCTACACACCTCAGAAGCATACAAAGAACTGCAACGGAAGAAATGAACCCAGAGGCCCCTCCAGTTCTTCTCTTGCAGTGTTTCAAGAACTGGGGGCCTATCAACATCTTTTTTCTCTGTCGCCAGGCTGGAGTGCAGTGGTGTGATCTCGGCTCACTGCAACCTCTGCCTCCCAGGTTCAAGCGATTCCCCTGCCTTAGCCTCTCTAGTAGATGGGACTATAGGCACGCGCCAGCAGGCCCGGCTAAGTTTTTGCATTTTAGTAGAGACTGGGTTTCACCATGCTGGCCAGGATTGTCTTGATCTCCTGATCTCGTGATCCACCCACCTTGGCCTCCCAAAGCGCTGGGATTACAGGCATGAGCCACTGCACCTGGCCTATCGACATCTTTTTGCAATTACTAATTTCATGCTGACATACCAACCCCAACACTGCCTGCATACCAACCTAACCCCTGCTTTTACACGTGACAAGCATGGACACAGCAGCCTCTAAATGTCTTTATATTTTTCTTTCTTGTAAGCAGAATCACTAACATTTTATTGAGTATAATATTTTTAGCTAATTCCCTCACCATTTTATGTGGTAAATTACTATTTTCCTTAGGAGAATAGGAGGCCTTGAACCCAGTTCTGTCTACTTGGAAACTCATTCACATTGTACTGCCACTGGGTAGCAATAGGAAACAAAAGTATTCTTTCAAATCGGGTGCCAGTTCTTCTCAAATCACCATCATCGTCATCATCATCATCATCTCATCATCATCATCTCATCAGGCCTCAAAAGTTTACCTGCATGATTTACTTTGACCCTAACCATATTTTCCACCTGTTTCCCCAGGAGTCTCTTCCAGTATCCCTCTGGACTCCTCCCTGTCTGATCCCATAAAGTCACAATACACATTACGGCTTCATTATGTTTCACCTCATGTTGTTCACTATGCTTTTATGTTTCCTAATCTTCCCCCTCCCAGTTAGACAGTCCAGTCCTTGAGAGTGTAAATCATGTGCCCACCACAAAGCTGGGGCTGTGGGTACCACACGGGCTGTGCCCAGCCCATACTGCACCTGCCAGGGCTGCTCCACACATCTCACATCTCATGAAGAGCCACTGAGCAAATGGCTGATCCATTAATGTTGGCTGGTACTTTTCCTAATAAGCAGGAGAATATATTATGCCAGCAACAACTGCTAGAGGCAAGTATATTCAAATGAGGTATGCAGCCCAGCCCAAAGTGACCACCATTCCCACTTGTCTAGAGGGGATCCATACAGAATATTCCAGGGTGCTAATCATTGGCAGAATCTAAAATCTCACCTAAAGTATCATTGAGAACCAGCTAAAAAGCTTTCCATAGGAAAATGTTCCCCCAGATGGCAGAAACAGTTATTTGGAGGAAGATTCTGATGAAATATTTCAGGGGTTATTCAATGGATGAACTAATTAAGAAAGTAACTAATACATGGCTGCCTCCTAAACTCCACCTGGGGGCAGTCACCGATAACTGTCCACAGCACCCCCAACTCCCAGTCCACCCAAACTCCCTCCCAGGCTGAAAGTGGGGTGGATTCTGCACAGCACTCCCAGTGGCTGCCAGCCACTAGGTTGGCACTCAAAGAGAATCTGTTTCCCATACCTATCCTAAGGACTAACCAATTCAAACCTTTTGCTTTCTTTGACTAAAACCAAGGTTGAATGAGGCAAGATGTCTTGGCCAAGTCTTATTCAGCAGACACACACTGCAGAAGAAAAGGAAGTCTCTTGGCTTCAGTCTAGCATACATCCCAGTTTAGCAAGAATTAATATAAAATAAGCCACAGAAACCAACAGTGCTGCCGCATTCTCCTCCCCCCACTGAACCCAGCAAAACACACACATAAAACAACGAGAGATGGAGTGACCTCTCCGAGACCCTCTGTCTGTTTCTCATTAGACCTACTGCATGTGATCTCTGCTTGGCCTTGGACGTTGGGGACAGCGTTTATTTTCACGGCTGTTTCACAGTATGATAAGTGAGAAAATAACGTTCTAAGGGGTCAAATGGTTCTAAGGAGGTCATCCCAAGAGTTAGGGCAGAGATGGGGTTGCCACTCAGAATCCCAGCTGGGCCAGGGGGGCTCTGGCTGGTGGACCACACAACCCTCACACACCCTCACACTCGATCTGATCTGAGTGTCTCTTTATGGGAACAATTTCTGCAGGTGCAATTTAGTCAGCAACTTTAAAGAGAACGTGACCCTCAAGGCAAAACTGTCAAAAGATGGCTTTGAAGTTTTTAGTTCTTGGTTTATATTTTATATGCCATGTTTCCAAATAATTACAGTAACCAAATTAACTAGCAACTCCATGTAGGGAAAATAAGATCAAAATCTCCACTCATTCGTTTTATGTTTTATGCACACACAAAACTAATTTCTGCCTCATATCTGAGACCCCATCACATCTTAAACTCAATTTTCTCTTAGGTAAGGATAGACAATGCAACTTTAGCAAAGGGATCAAAATTATATGGGAAACATTTAAAATGCAAATTTAGGATCATGGTATTAATGTGAAAATGATGTCTTCACATCCCAACTCTTCCTTGCGTTCCTACAGACACATCAATTCTTCACAAATTAGATGTGCTTTCTTTGTATCTAAATTTCTATAGCTATATAAAGCCGCTCATTTTCATGCTGCTGATGTATAGAATTTGTTTCCAAATGGCAGCAAAGGTGATTATAACTGTGTCTTCCGATGAAGGAAACTTTAGCATGCTTTTAGAGATCAAAATTTGCAGCATATGAAAGCATTCTAAAAATCCAAGTAGGTGGTTAATCACTCTACGCAAAGGTGAATTTTTGACACTATGCTTAAGGGAGACAAATGGAGGATTACAGAGACTTAAATGCCACCCAGTTGAAGCTGGGTGCTAGTGGAAACACATCTCACGTTCTCTGCGGTTCTGCCCCCACAGGCAGAAGGCAACATGCCTCAGTGCGATTGCCAAGGGCCCCTGCAGGGGCATGCTGCTGGGGACTGGGAATAAAACTTTAAGAATAATTTGACTTTTTAAAGACCTTTGGGAAAAATATTATTTGTGTTATTTCTTACACAGAAATAGGGAGTCGGATTGTTGAAATTGAGAGCAAAGAGTTGCAGAGTTACAGCAAAGAGGTGGATATGAGGTATGGTGATGATAGCATTATTCTTTCAATCTCAGCACTGATGTCTTCAAGCATAACCAGCCACTCAGCAGTGATGACTCCACACTGAGATAAAAGTTGTTTACGTTTATTCCTTTTCCTCCTCTTAGAAAGCCTCTCAAAATACGGATGGTATATACAATGTCATGCACAACCAAAGCGTGCAGGTTTCAGGGAACCTGAGACTAACGTGTGCTGCAGGATGTGCGTATTTCAGACACTCCAACATCAAAGAGCCAGAGATGGAACTTACTTCTAGGACAAAATTAAAACAAGAGGGAAATGGATCTCCATGTACACAGAAAGTGTCCCTCCTGCTTGGAAGAAGCTGGGCTGAGCTGCTTTACATAGTAACACAAGCTAAACCAAGTAACATGAGCATAAGCAGAAAGCGAAAGCAAACAACACTTTGAAAATGGAGGTACTACAACTCTCAGAAACACACTTGAAGTTAGGATTCACGTCTTCTACAATAAAGTACTAGAGGTACTAGAACTCTGAGAAATACATTTGAAGTTAGGATTCACATCTTCTACAATATAATGCTCAACAACAAAAAAGGTGGTCTGGTTAATTTAAAATTGAAGAAAAATGTGGATTTTCACCTCATTTTGAGATGTTAGAATGTGTGTCTTTCAAATGCCAAGAGAACATAACTGCATCTTGGCAAATCAATAATAAATCCAGTCTTCAGCGTACTTGGAATTAATTTTTGTTCTATATACTCCTCTTGCTTTCTTGTTTCCTTCAATTTTAACTAACACCAAGAAAGAGACGAAATACAACAAAACACAGCTAACAAAAATACGCATCTATCTTCTTAGCTTCTGGTCACAGAAGTAAATTTATGACGAATTTAATACTAGCTTGAGAGTAACTAAGCCCAATTGTAATTATCTTGCTGGGAAGAGAAATTAATTAAACATCCCTGTGATAAAGACCCAGCAGCAAACCTAGAATAAACAAATAATTGGTGAAGGAGAGGGGCTTGAAATAAAGGAGAAGAGAAAGGAAAGGCTAATATTTAGCCCATGTGTTCAGATAGTAATGGACGAGGTAATCTTTTCAAGAGTACATGGAGTGCATTACAGTGGAAATGAGACTACCTGGCAGGCAAAGTCAGCCGAGTTTCTAACTCTCTTCTTCAACTTTGTGATTTGCTAATGTGAAACACATGTCTCCCTCTTTGCACCAAGTTCAAATAACTCCGGAATTCCAACCGTGCGGCTCAACGACTCAACCAGAACAAGGGGAGAACTTGTCAGGATTTAAGAGCTTTCAGCAAAGCCCTTCAATTGCAGCCAGCACCCTATTCCCCGGAAGGATATCAATTATAGATAGTGACTTGCTTTAGCAGGCAGTCGGGACTGTCAGACACTAGATAGACAACCATGAAGAATCATGAATCTTTCTATTAACTGTAAGAGGGGAAAAAGAATGGGTCACGGCTATAAATAAGGCAAAGCATCAGAATGGTTTAACACCTTGCCTCTTGGTTGTATGTGGTATGAAAATTCAACTAATTCACAAAATGTCCTCTCTCTAAGGAAAGTCACAGGAATGGAAACTGTTAATGCTTCCCTCTGTAAAAAAAAAGTGGCTTTTGTAACTGGTATTTATTCTACCACCGAAGTAATTAGGCGGACTTGAAGTAGCTATTCCTTCAATCAACATAATACAAAGCACCTGCCTATTCTATACCAGGCCACCACTATTCCTGCTGGCTATACTCATGAGTAAGAAGGTACGCACATGTCACGCAATGTAGAATCAACTTAAACAAGCAAATGTGGGATTTCTGCACCTTACACAGTAAGTAAAAAGGTGGAAAATAAGTGATATAAACTAGTCTCCGTATTTATGATGTGGTAAATTATAATTCTTAATTCATTTAATTAAGTTTATTTACTCATATAATTTGTCTCAGACTAAAATTGATATCATAAAGGTAATATATTGGATTTTCTTCTAATCCTGACATGAATTTCTTCTGGTTAATCTGGAATTAAAATATTCCACTGTATATGTGCACACTCATATATTTTAAAGACCGTTTTGATGAAACAGCATGGTGGTCATTTAGTTGGTGGTTTTAGGCAGTCTTTCTTTACTACTCAGATCTCTCTCATTAAAACATCATAGAGACCAGTGGCCGTCGAGATTACATTCAAATACCTGCAATTTCACCATCTTTAAAAGCTTTCACAATGCCGTATTTAGGCTGCGAAAGGGTTAAGTTACTACCACACTCCAAGAAATATTACTTCAAACCCTGCCTCTTATGGGGAGCACAATTCATTTTAAATGTAGACTTAAAATAAGCTCTTATTGCATTGCTGATTTGATAATGACTGGACCAGTATCCAACACTCCTTGCAAAGTACAATGACTTATCCTCCAAAACGGCACCATGAGACTGTGTCACCCTCAGGATATTTTAAAAAGCAAGACGCCCTGCCAGCATCTCTTCTATGATGGCAGCGTTTGCACAAACAATTCTCTTCACGTTTGTTGTTCACTCATTATATCACTAAGGATACACACAGCACATGCCATTCTTTGGGAGTATTTCCCCATACTAAAACAAAAATTCCAAACTTTTCTCCCCTTTGGAATTCCAATGTCTTTGTGATTTCTATTAAAACAGTCAGCACGAATAAAGGGCCATTAAGTCAGGCTTGGCTTCAAAATAACACTTGCATCAAATTAAGAGAAAGAATCAAATTAAGTTCATGGAAAAATTCTGGAAATATACCTTAATTAAAAACATTTGACTTTTTTCTGTTTTTTGTTTTTTTGTTTTTTTGCTGTGCTCAGAAATCTATAATTCTTCCTATACAATTACCAGGAGACATGATTTAAAAAGAAATGGAGAGGAGGAACCCTGACGACATCATGTAAAATCCTCAAAGCATTCTGTACAAAACAGAGCTCAAAATCTGGCAACCTGTATGTTTAACCTACAATGTAACTGCGATGCGTGGAATACATTACATAGGATGGGCCAAGTTGCAGGACAACACATCGCCTATGAAATGTGTGGGGGTGTAAAAGGGACTTCATAATTTTAGTGCTTAATCTAAATGGAGGAGGGTTACCAAGAAACATGAATTACCTAAAAATACAGTTACTATAAAAGAGAATGGATCATGAAAGAGAAAGTGGAGAGAAAGAGAGAGAGAGAGAACAGGAGGAGGGAATGGCAACAAATGCTACTCTGTCCAATTTTCCATCCTATTAAAAGCTTAAAAAACTGCCCATACTTAATGCCTCAACAGGACCCTGTGCTTCTGCCAGAAGCTGCACCACCTGCATCTTTTTATTCTTGATCGTCTAAATGCCCTTCCACGTCAGCCGCTCCTGGTCCCATTTGCCAGGGAAAACTCCACTGGCCTTCAAGAAAGTGCCAAGAACAGTGAAGCACTTTTGGGAAGGGAGTACCACAAATCAGGCATGGGGGTGGGGAGAAGGCTATGTGCACACTGCACTATTTGAAATGATACGCAGGAGAGTGTGTAAAATTTTCTGAACCTGGTTTGGAAGAGGAGGTGTGGTTCTCAATCTGACCACGCTGCACTTTCCAAAGCATCCATCACTAAATACATTTAAAAACACATATAACTTTTTCCATGAAACTAACCCCACAAGGGCTGGCCTCAAACCAAGCAATGACGCTACCTAACTCATAAAGAGTACTAACTACAGCTTAAAATAATGGGAGCTTCCTTAGGCTTTGAGGGTTTGGGAGAGGAAAAAGGAATCCCCCACCTCCACATTTTTCCCATTGTTACCGGGTCTTGGAAAGGGAATCAAACTTGGTTAAAAGGTTAATCATAATTCATGTCCAGCTTACTATTACTCAATAACCATCAAAGTCGCTAACTCAAAATAGTGTTTTCTGGCTTACAGGATCAGAGTCATTACACTCTCTATTGAAGACTTTATTGAATTTTACACTCAGCTTTAGCTGACTGAACAGGTCAAGCACCATGGCTCCGAGTTTTCTTTATTCTCAGAAAGTCATAAAGCCCTCTCCAGTTCACAGTGCGACTCACTAAGAAACTTGACTCAGCGCAGGGTCAGAGAGGCCAACCTCCCTGGAAAGGGTCACAGAGCTGTAAAGCCCCGTTTCTGAATGCCATCCACTTACGTGCACAAGCTGCTCCTGGGTGTCGAACTCCCTCGTGCAGCCTTCCCAGTGGCAGTTTGTCTCATAGATGACTTCAGGCTCCTGTTTGCTTTCATCTTTGTCCCCTTCCTCCTTGACAAGGGTTGTTCCTTCGGGCTGTTCCTGAAAGAAGCGGGTGGGGGGAGGGAACAGAGAAGGGGGCAGAATCAGACACAATGGGAGGGAAGACAAGAGAGAAAGTAAAAATTCAATTTAGATTTGGGTCTAGGGTTTTATGAAGAAGTCAAACAATAAATCACTTCTGTGCATGTTTTCAGATTTACCAAATACACTCTGAGAGTCTTAACCTGTGATTCAAGGCAACAGCCTGTCAAAATGATGATAAAAAGTTGAGGCCAAAGTTTGCCTCCGTGATTACAAAGCTGAAAATAAAGTCAAATGTCATCTAAAAAAAAAAAACCCAAAATAAAACAAAAACAACCAAACAAAAATCAAACAAACAAAACAAAACTCGTAAGAGAATAAGCTAAATTAGGGCTTTACCCAAAAGACTGCTACTTCTGTTTGTTTGGTTGTTTTAATTATTTTCAGTGTGCTAATTTGTTTCTTACTTTTTGTAATTGAGGGAAATCATTTACTAGTACTTCTAATTCTGTTTTCCCTGCTGTTGGAGATTGTATGAGGCACTTTTGTGGACTTTATAGTGAAAATGCCCACTTGATTCAGCCTCTATTCTCTAGGGATATGTTCACTAGCCAAGGCCCAGGGGCCACTGCATCAAAGCTCAGGGGCACAGTCCTTCCTAAACTCCCGTGGCAGCTTCACAGCAATGCAAATACAAGACATTCTGAGAAATCATCTTATGTACACTCAGGTCCCAATCCAGGGATAGATGATAAAAACTGTATGCAGGCATTGAAGTGTAACCAGCAAGGTTGTTGCTGTCTGGCAATATGCAAGAGGAAAGATCCATTTCAGAACCCGTGACACCAATTTACTACTCCAGCCTCCACATTCTTGCTGAAAAGGAAATTTGGGCAAGTAGTCTGAGGTTTGGGCTGGAGCAGCCTGATGACAGCAAGGTCCAGATTCTGTGGACATCTGGACTCTTGTCCAAGCTCTATGTTGGGGAATTAGCAATCATGGAGCTCCTTCCTTCCTCAGGCAGAGAGCCCTATAAGAGGATATTATGGGTATAACCTACACATCCTTAAACTGAGGCCCAGAGGATTTAAGTGACTAGAGGCAGAGTTCAGATCAAAATTCTTACACTCTTGCTTTCAGAATTTGGGGCTGAGGGCCAGAATCTAACTAGCCTTAGGTTGCTTGTGCTTTCATCCCTTCTGGTTCATACAGCTCTCCTAGAAAGTGGGAAGTAGCAAAACAAGAAAAAATAAAAACACAATTGGTACAGGAGCCATCAGGAGATCTGCCACAGCTCAGGCTTGGGTGCAGGAGCTCAGTAATTCAGACCCAAGATCACAGATGAGGACTCAAGCCTGGTCTCACCTGTGGCCAGCAACAAATTAATGCAACCCTTTCCTCTATTAACTACAGTTGCCAATACTCCTAAGCTGCCTAAACTGTCAAGAAGGAATGCCCCACATGGCTTTCTGCACTGCCCGTGTTTGCTTCTGAGCTAGAAAAACAACGTAGTCACTCCATACCTAGCCTTTTGTTCACCATGTCGAGTATGGCCAAGGTCAATGTGGTGGGCAAGGAAATGCCACGAAAGACAGCAGGACTGGGGAGGAAGGGGGAGTGGAAGTGGCCCAAAGACACCCGTCTCGGGAGGAGTGGACGCTGGCCTGTGCGGCCTGTGTGTCCTACCTGCTGCCCCCGAGCTCCTGGGCTAGGGAGGTCTTCATCGGGTTTGATCTTGGACCTCTTGTTGTGCATGGGGTCACCAGTGCTGCTCACTGCAGACTCACTCGTGGGTTTGTTCTGCTGGTCACATTTGCAGAGCCAGAGACAAAAAGGTTTTGATCAACAAGAAGCAGTACCATAATTAAAACCTGCAACTCGGGACAAGCGGGCTTATTTGGCAATAAAGCAACGACTCTGATAATGCTCCCATCCCTGGATAGTAGAGTTCAGAAAACGTGTTCAAAGCTAGAAAATACCTTCATGCGGCAGCTCTTCATTTTTAACTCATGAGTATAAACTCCCTATGGCTTTTAAAAGCTGGAAGAATGGAGCTGAGGCCCTAGGTTTTAACAAGCTCCAACAGTGTATTTCAAAAGAACAAAGTTGTGAGGAGGGTGGAAGACCAACACGTTCCGTTTGTGAAGTTCTTTAATTAGAGCATCCAGATTCTTCTCCAAACAATATCAAAGCGGCAACAGTTAACACAGGGCAGGGCAGTTTTAGTCTTACTCTAAAGTACTACCTGGTGGTAAGTCACAACTGTGGTTCTAGCAGTGGCAGTGAACAGTGACCAAATGAGAGCAATTCATCCACACGCTGCAGTGACATGGGATGCAGGTTACGATGGCACCAGGTCACAGTGAAACCTTATCAAGCAGCCTGCCGCTATGCCCATGAGGAAATGACTCTGGGGAAGAAGCTATTGTTTGATGAGGAGCATTTATACGACACGTCCACCAAGCTGAAGACTAGATCTCAGCATTAAGAAGACAGGATGCCAGTACGGAGGCCGTGAGAACACAGAGGTGCCGCGTTGCTTAACGGCTCACATGGTGGCTGACCCACCTTCAGTTGACCAGCACAGCCGGGTACATCAACCTGTCCCTCTCACCTGTGAGGACTCGGAAGGACCGGAGCTGACCTGGACGGGGTTCAGAACCGTAGGGATCCCCTGGAATAGGCCTCTGTGTTGGAAAAGTTGGGGCAGGGTGGATGAGTGGAGGGCTGTGTCCAAAGGCTGAACCTAAGCTCTGCTGTCGGCTTAGGATCTGCTGATGCATGTGGAGGGAGACGGGGCGCAGAAGAGTAGGTGAAGCTCAAGGCAGGGCTGTGCGGGGGAGATAATAAAAGAAGACCATCAGTTAAACGCCAAGCTCACACACTACACAAGATCTGCAGCTTTCTATTTATAATTTTACCATTCCAAATCAACTCTGTTAAAATGAGAAAGTAGGATTATTACCAAGCATCTTGAAAACTTCTAAGAGAAAGATGAGCCCTGAGTTGAGACACGCATGTGCATGCACACATACACGCAGATATGAAACAAGATCCTGCAAAAATGGAAATAAAAGGCATCGGCTCAATAATAACTATTTATTGCAATAACAAACTTTATATAAAAAAAGAGAATGGGTGACTACATGCTTTATAGGACTTTTATTGGCTCTCAGTTCCGTATGTTCCTGTGCATGGAGCAATTCCTTTAATCTTAGCTCACACCACACGCTTTCATATGTCTCCAGATCTTATTACAAGAGGAAAGAAAATCAATTGGTTAAATGTGTTTTGAACACCATGCTTGTCATATCACTCATTTGTTTGTAAAGATGGAAAGCTTGGTTCATCCAGAATGCCACCTAAAGAATTTCCATCAGTGCCGTCTGGTTACAGAAGCTGATGGATTAACCTCTCCCCACTGAAATCAGTGATCAATGGGCTTCGATGAAGGAATATTCCAGTGGGAAAGCACTGCTCCCTCTTCTAGCTAAACAGCATTTAATGTCTATTAAAGCCCATTATGCATGCTAATGCCTGTCACTACTTTATTATGCCACACTATTTCCCAGGCTACAGTAAGTCCTGAGGAAGCAGTGATATTACCTAAAGATTTCTCAACTAGCAGGCAATGCCAAATCATTCTTTGTGCCAGCATAGTTTTGGAATCAAATCCTCTTAAAAGAATGGAGTGTTCTTAAGGAATTTGCCAATGGCTTAAAAATGCGTGAAAAACTAATAATTGCATTCATGGAAATTTCTTTTTAAAAAAATTAGTGAAAAAATATTTATATATATATATATGTGTATCTATTTCTCCCTATCCTGCTGTGTAATACCCAGAAAGAATCAGGGTTTCTTGTAAAGTCAAAGTTAGAACTCATGCAAATTTCCAATCTGGTGGGTTAATTACTATGGCTGTTAAGCGCATTAACGGAGAATAAAATAATTACAGTAACAAAATTCAAACCATTTCAACAACTTTAAGTAATAATTCCAAAGATATACTCTGTTCATTAATGTGACTCTACATTTTGCCTATTCGACTACAATCCATAACAGGCAGCTTCAATGGGATTACATTACTATTATTCCTACAGAGAACCTTACATTACAATAGCTTGCCCATTTAAGACTGAATATCATTAAGAATAGCCTAGGAGAATTTCACCAGGCTTTGAGGAACTCTCCTTCATTCTGCATTGTATTTCTTTAATAAAGGAAGGCAGAAACACGGTGAAAACAGTCATTGTTCACAGTAAGTTAGGGAGAAATCAGTAGTAATATTCCGTTTTTGCGGCGTTGTAGTTGCTGCCAGTGTTTCCAGAAGCAAGCATGAATGATTATGGCAAGACTTAGCTAAAGTAGCTGTGTGGATGATTGATAGGGCATTAATCAAAAGATGCATATCTGCCTCAGAATTTGTTCACAAGCTTTCTTCTAATAGCTGATTTCATGTTCACTGAGCTCTATGCCAGTTTGTCCAATTTATTTTTCAGTGTACAAGCCATTCATCAAAAAAACACAATGATTTAGCAGCCCCCCGTCCTTTGGGTGAATGAGTATTACTAAGTGTAACTACGTTATTCTATTCATTAAATAAACAAAAACCAAAAAAACTCACTTCACATATAATCACCACAGCACACAGACTTTATGGGTATCTCCAAACACCTTTCCAGGGTTCTAGGAGCCTGGATTAACTGGCAGACTTGGGAGGGGGGTCCCTGAAGGTTATTTACACTTCTAATTCTGGGAGGCATGACATTTGCGGGTTTAAAAAGTCAGTACCTAATTAAAAATAGAGAACCTTCAAAAAACATTTCACAAAGGGAAAAACGCCCTTGATTTTATACATAAGCAACTCACAAGTGTTCAAAGCTGGATAGGGACGTGCATTTTTAAAAAGATGTAGGAGGCTGGGCGCGGTGGCTCACACCTGTAATCCCAGCACTATGGGAGGCCAAGACGGGTGGATCACCTGAGGTCAGGAGTTTGAGACCACCCTGGCCAACATGGCGAAACCTCGTCTCTACTAAAAATACAAAAACTAGCCGGGCTTGGTGGTGCCCAGCTGTAGTCCCAGCTACTCGGGAGGCTGAGGCAGGAGAATCTCTTGAAGCTGGGAAGCGGAGGTTGCAGTGAGCCGAGATCATGCTGTTGCACTCCAGCCTGGGTGACAGAGCCAGACTGCATCTCAAAAAATAATAATAATAATAAAAATAAATAAATAAATAAAATAAAAAGACGTAGGAGATGCCCCTACAAAAACAAGGCTCAGCATTCCCACTGCAGTTTCCTAGGTCCACAATCCTCCTTGTCCTTGGGGTGCAGGGGCAGGGTTTCTGAAAGCTCTCGACATGCTTTGGTCATATCCCCATTCAGGGCCTCCACCTTTTTGCTGGTAAAATCATGTGATGGGAATAAATGTTCTCCAAAATCCACATCAACTATTAGACTGCAAAGGCTATGAGAGAACACAGAGTGGACAGTGACTGTGAGTCCTCAGGGCTTATTCATACGAAGCCAGCAACAGAAACACTCACCTCCTCCTCATGCACAGAGCTGGGCCAGGGCAGGGTATGGGACAGCTTGTCTGGACCCAGAAGAGCTGGCCCTTGGCCTTCTGCGGCTGCTCCTGCCAAGGACTGTGTGCAGGAGGGCTGCTCCACTCCAGATGACAAAGCCAATTTAGAATTTCATGACAAAAGCAGCAAGTTCTCAGCTCTGACACAGTATCACTTAACAGATTTGGGAGTCAAGGCTCCTCTGCTCTCAGAACACTGCCTGCAGAGGGCTGGGGCCGAGGACGGGTGATGACTGGGCATGGCACACGAATGTCAAGAGTCACAGACAAAATGCCCATGAAAAAGGATGCTTCCCACGCACACCCTCGACTCTCTTGGGCAAGATCAAGGTATGAAAAGAATCTCCTGAGGCCTTCCCACTCGGGAGATAAGAAAACCTGAGCCACCACAGCCTCCTCCTTTAAATCGAAGTGGGAAGGGCCGTGGTGGAGGGGGAGTCCTGCATCCTTTTGCCTCACATCACAGCATGAGTCCCTCCGCACCTTCAGCACTCACAGTGATCCCTGCCTGGAACCCTTGGCTTCCAGAGCTCAGCATGCCCACTTCCTTTTGTACATTCAGGTTCCAGCTTAAACATCACCACCCCAGAGGTGCATTCTTAGACTCATGCCCCCATCCAAACAAGCCCCCTCTGCTCCTCCTTGCTCAATCATTTTCTACTTCGTGACAATTCTATTCTCATGGCAGCATGCAGTGCTCTCTAAAACTCATTCTGTCTCTCCGTCTAGGAGGCAAGGTCCAGCCCAGCTGGGCACCGTGCCTGGCAGAGCAGATGTGCAATACTGAGTCAACGAGTGGCTGAATCTCTCCCTCACCGTCTATTAGTTCCCTGTTGCCGCTGCAACAAACGGCCACAAACTGAGTGGCTTAAAACAACAGACACTGCTTATTACCTTATAGTTCTGGAAGTCAGAAGTCTGCAATGGGCCGGCAGGGCTGCATTCTTCAGGATGGTCTAGGCTCCCTGCCTCTTCCGTTTCCAGGAGGCTGCCTACATTCCTCGGCTCAGGGCTCCACATCACTCAGGCCTCCCCTTCCTCCTCCTCCGACCCTAACTTGACTCTCCTGCCTTCCTCTCACAAGGACACTTGTGGTTACATCACTGACACCCGGACAATCCAGGATCATCATCTCATCTCAAAATCCGCTGAAAACTACAATTTGATGACATGTCTGCAAAGCAGTACTACACAAATAAAACTAGCATCTACATCCACTTCCTTCTGTGGCACTTCAATGGCACAGGACAAACTTTGCTGCTTAAAGAGATCAGAATTAAAAACAAAAGGTAAATTCTACTCTTAGGGGCCCTACGTAAGAATATTCCTAAATAGTTCATGTATTCATTCCAAATTTACCACAAATAGATACTACTGTTGAATTTCTTTCTTTTTTTTTTTTTTTTTTTTTTGAGATGGAGTCTCGCTCTGTTACCCAGACTGGAGTGCAGTGGCACGATCTTGGCTCACTGCAACCTCCACTTCCCAGGTTCAACTGATTCTCCTGCCTCAGCCTCCCAAGTAGCTGGGATTACAGGCATGTGCCACCATGCCTGGCTAATTTTTGTATTTTTAGTAGAGACGGGGTTTCAACATGTTGGGCAGGCTGGTCTTAAACTCCTGACCTCAAGTGATCTGCCCATCTCGG
This sequence comes from Ateles fusciceps, assembly GCA_036589455.1. Lineage (NCBI taxonomy): Eukaryota > Metazoa > Chordata > Mammalia > Primates > Atelidae > Ateles > Ateles fusciceps. The sequence goes on along the minus strand of JAZHEH010003329.1, from coordinate 7,864,227 downwards.
CCTCCCAAAATGTTGGGATTACAGGTGTGAGCCACTGCACTCGGCCTACAGTTGAAATTTGTAATAATCTCTCATGCCTTCTCTAAAGCAGGACATAATCTACAGTCAAAACCTTGGTACCTGCACTTCCCCATCCTCATGGACTCCATGTTTCTGTTCACCACACTCTTTCCAATGAGTCACCGGAAGGGATTAATTTTACATTCTGATTCTCTGTATTCAGCAACTAATATGTTATTATTTTAAAAAATTACTTTTATAGCTTTTGTTTCTAAATAATTACTACATGAAAGATGGGGTAATTTAAGACAACAACAACAAACATTCATAAAAATGTGACTTTTAACTGCTTATCTATATTTAGTCAGCTCAGATCAGTAGAAAGGAAGTATCACATGGCCTAGATCTTCCCAAGCAACAACACAGTCACAGGCCTCCTGAGGTGAGTGAGTGTAATGGAGGGAAAGAGAAAGTAGTACCAAGGTCATCAAACTCTTGGGAACGTAGCCCAGGCCTGCTTCTCTGTGCATTCCTAATGTCCACCCCAGACACAGCTGGCAGCAGGAGGTGGAAGAGCTTCTAGAGACCGGTATTCCTCACAATACACTTTGAGAAACACTCTTCTAGGGCAACAATTATACAGCCAGAATAGATTTATTTAAAAATTAATTTGCCCTTTATTTTACTAAAGAGCAGACAAGAAGAAAAATGTGGATGTTACATAGCTTACGAATCAGAGCAGATGTACGGTCACTGGGTTGTTAGTTTAAAAGGGATTCCACTGGATGCAGAGCCTGTGTAAATAAGGGTAACTTCTCAGTCAGTTTCGTCTTCGTATTGAGCACTGTGCTGACTTAAAGGTGATTAACAAACCGATGTCTGACTGGGAGCCATTTCTTCTTTTTTACAAAGACTTAAACATGAAATTTTCAAAGTCTGAATCTTTAAGAAAGTTCTGATGTAAATATACACCAGAAATCAGACATACAGAGTTTTGTCAATTCTCCTAAAAGTGTGATCAAATTTTGCAAACCAGTCCTTGTTTCTTAGTATTACCATGAACAGTACAGTAACACCTCACTTACATGGAAGTCTCCTTTCCGGGAATCTCAAAAACTACACCCAACAGGCCTAAACAGAGTACAGGTAAAAGGAAAACTGTTAAGCAACCAAAATAAATGTCCTAAAGTCTACACACTGCATCTCATTCATTAATTTAGCAAGTTTTAACTGAGCACTTTATACAAATCCCATTTATGTTTCCAAAGGGAAAGTAATCATTTGTAACCAGAAAGTTATATATAATTTATAATTAATACATCAAACTTGGAAATGCATAATCATGTTTGACTTTCACCATAAATATTATTTTTTTCACACCAAGGAAGTGATGTAAGTCAACATTTGTACAGAAACCCTTGTGATCCATCTGCTAATCCAATTTATATTTATTCCCAAAATGATACATAAAATGGAAACACTATAAGTTCATATTGTAGAAAATCAACCATTAAACATTTATTCACCCTACTATACATATAGGCACTTCAAAGTCATTAATATTCAAATCAAATGGATAAAACCCAATTAAAATAGTATATGAGAAAAGCCTATGCTTTTTAAATGCTTCAGGAATTCAATATATGGCAGGGAATAAGAGCACATGGGATACGCTGGACTCCTTAACAATGGTACTATAAATAAAGCAGCCATAATATGGCTTGCTGCAGCCCTTTAAACTGGAATGGTAAATAAGAGCTGATTATAATATTCAAGAGACTTGTTTTTACATAAAAATAAACAATTGAGGAAAGTAAGTAAAAGCTACTATTTATTGTTTGATGATTTTAATCCACAGGACATTTTAAACTCTTCCCTAAAATTACAGCTTTTCCCTAGAGTTGCCATGGAATATCTCACTCCCATGTTATCACAGTGCCAGGGTTTCTGCACCAGCATACGATATATGCGGGGAAAGGGCACAGGAGGATGTGGGAAGCTGAGCAGGAAGAAAGGCTCTTCAGTTTCCAGATTCATCTCTGAAATCTCTCAATGACCCAGCATGGCATGCACAGCTGGGCAGGCAGGTGGTACATTAGAGAACTTAGCCACAGGCAAGCCCAGGCGTGGGTGGTAATCAGGCTCCATCACACAGGCACCAGCTCTCAGTCCAATGGGAAGAGTAATGAATATGCGGCATCTCTGGATTCTTGGGCAATGCCTTGTAAATATAAATGTAAAATCAACTCTGTCTATCAGCCACCTATAAACACTTCTTCCAGTTGCCTTGCTTGTTAAATTTATTTTATTTATTTATTTTTGAGACACAGTCTCACTCTCTCGCCCAGGCTGGAGTGCAGTGGTGCAGTCTCGGCTCACTGCAACCTCCACCTCCCAGGTTCAATCAATTCTCCTGCCTCAGCCTCCCGAGTAGCTGGGATTGCAGGTGTCAGCCACCATGTCCGGCTAATTTTTTGTATGTTTAGTAGAGATGGCGTTTCACCATGTTTGTCAGGCTGGTCTCAAACTCCTGACCTCAGGTGATCCACCCACCTCAGCCTCCCAAAATGTTGAGATTATAGGTGTGAGTCACCGAGCCCAGCCTGGTTGTTAAATTTCATTCAAGTTTGAATTTTTTCGATATCCTTAAAAGAAACTCATGAGATAGTATCAGGATGTATTCCTTTAGGTCAGGGCACTGGAATTAGGAAATTTCATGCTGCAACAAACCTAGTTTTCTACAGGCTGAAGACGAATCCAATGAGTATCCCACCTCTCCTAACTTTTTTGCTCATGAAACCAATACTGGAAGTCCAGTCAGGCAACTCCTGTTTTGAGGAGTTGAGGTAACACTGAGATAACATGGTACCAGAATGTGGGAAACTGACTTCAAGAAAAGAGAGGGGAGAGAGACACATTCAAATCACAGCCAAACTTCCTGGCTACTTTGTGACTGTTGCACTAAAAGGTCATCCTCATTCTGGTTACAGCTGTGGAATTTGCTGCACAATAGCTGCCATTTGAAGAACCATTTTTTTTTTCCAAGTTTTGCAGAGAATGGGCCAACAGCTATCATTACTTGTATATGTGCAGGGACACACATGCACGCATATGCTTCTATCTGAGAAGGAAAAAAAATAAAGCTTCTAGGCCGGGCGTGGTGTCTTAGGCCTATAATCCTAGCACTTTGGGAGAATGAGGTGGGTGGATCATGAGGTCAAGAGATGGAGACCATCCTTGCCAACATGGTGAAACCCTGTCTCTACTAAAAATACAAAAAAATTAGCTGGGTGTGGTGGCTCACGGCTGTAGTGCAGCTACTCGGGAGGCTGAGGCAGGAGAACTGCTTGAACCTGGGAGGCGGAGGTTGCAATGAGCTGAGATAGCGCCACTGCACTCCAGCCTGGCAACACAGTGAGACTTCATCTCAAAAAATAAATAAATAAATAAAAATAAAGCTTCCATTTCCATCTATAAATGTTCCCCGGGCAATTTTATTGATTGGAAACCCAGCCCAGCCTCAGAAGTAAAGAGTACACAAATAAAGACCCACATACTCTTAAGTAAGTATCTCAACATTTACATTTGGTCATATGCTCTCTGACTAATGCTTTGGAGAAAAATACATTAGGCTTTACATTATGAAAGTGATCTAAAAAGCTGAAAAGCTACTTGCCATTAAGCAGCCAAATAGGTATGACCTCCATCCACATGAATAGTGGTAACACACTCTCACATGAGGTCCAGCTCGTCAGGCATGTTAGACATGGTTAAAAAAATCATGTTAATTTATGCATAATCAGTTTCCTCAAAACATCACCAGATATCATTATTTCTATTATAAATAGTCTTTCCCGCCAATCCTTTTCACTATGCTTCTCATTTGAGGACTTCTAGAGAGAAAGAAGTGTGTCTGGTAAACAAAAAAGACAGTCAGACCCACCAGGTGGAATACATGGTTCTGCCATGTGAGTAACTGAGTGCCTTTGATTCAGCCTGCTAACTTCTCTGAACATCAGTTTCCTCATCTGTAAAATTAAACAGACTTGTGGGGGCCTCCAGGGAAGGCCCTCAAACCTCTGGTCTTCTAGACCTAAGCCCCTAGATCTTAGGCCCTTCCTATTGCCCTTAGATCTCTGGTCCAAGATGCTGTGGTGTAACCTGGCCCCTGCCTGTGTCGCCAACCTTATGCCTTAGCTAACCCGTGTTTGTTTGTTTGTTTGTTTGTTTATTGCATTTTAGGTTTGGGGGTACATGTGAAGTGTTTAACTGTCATTTGTTGACGGTTCCTCCAGCGCCCTACTCCTCCCACCTAAGGGCCTTCATCTGCTTGGCCTTCTTCTTAGAAAGTTGTAGAAAGCTTTCCAGGGTGGCTTGTCATCGTCCTATAAGTCACTGGCCAGTCCTGTGAATTAGGCCCTTAGTGCTATTCTTTCTTAACATCTGGGTCATTTCCTTTATAGCACTGATGAGAACCCTTACAAGCGCCTTTGTTCATTCATTCATTCCTGTGTTCATTCATCTGTATATGCTTAGAGGCTTTTCCCTTCCATAAGTTCTATGAAGGTGGGGGTTGTGTTTCTCTCAGGCATTTGTGTAGCCCCCACTCCCCCAGTACAGTGACTAACACAGAGTTAAACTCAGCTAAATATTTGAAGAATTAATAATTATTAAATGAAATACTATGTAAAACTACTGCATCAGGTAATGTTAATTACTTTTAAGTAAATGAGAGCTATTGTTTTAATGTAGTATTAATTATTTTACTGAAAATGGGAGAAGGGAATGTCACCTCCTAATTTTTAGAAGATGGAATGAGAATTTTAAAGACATTGGTAATTTGGCACCGTATTCATCTGTTCTTCAGTATGTTTCTCAATTCATTGGTGTGTTATTTCTCGAACCTAAGCAAGTGTTTACAAAGCACAGAGCCAAGGAGCTATGGAGGCTGAGCTGAGTCCTACCCTGCCTCAGACAGTATCAGTGGACCTGCCAGATGCACCCTTACTCCAGGGTCTTAGTGTCGGAGAGGGCTGATGATACACAAAACAGAAAGCACAACTTGCCCTCTGGTCATCAGGCTGAGCTCATCAGTGTTGACAGCAGAAAAACCCTGCACAGTCTTGTGAAACTGGCAGTCTTGGCACTCAGTGGGGTGATGTACAACATGGAAATGTCACTTTCACTGAGATCTCTTTCCTGGTCACACCAGACTTAAAACTACTAAGAATATAAAACCACTTTCAATGTAGCCATTCAATAGAAAGTGAGAGTGATACCCAGTGGGTTGGAAATGAGTGAGGTACTCATTTCTTCATACCATTTACATTTGCCAGAAGACTACAGAAGATGGGGGTAATTTTAAACACCTTCTCTTCCAGTGGTGGCTCAATTTCCTAGGGAGAAGGTTTTAGCAAAGGTAATCTATTTTAATCTACTGTGATTCACTGGCTATTTACAACATTAGCCTTAACTATGTAGAGTTGGGGGGTTACTGGCTGTATTTGATAAACATAAATTATCTAGTCTTAGATGGGAGTCTTCCGGGTGATGGAGAACCCGCAACTTCTTGAAACAAAAAATATTTTATAACATACTTTGCAATGTGCATGGAGTTATTTTTGAAAGCTATTTTAATTATGAGATTTAAAAAGACTTGTCATGTATGTCTAGACAATGCATTTTTAAAAATCTGACATAACCAAGTACTTTTATAATATGCCAATGGGCTTTTGTGAATTGATATTAGTTTACATGATATTTTTATAGTAGTCTGGATTATTAAGTAAATATATAAACACAAAAACCACACACAAACTTAAAACAGGCATTTGCTTTTTTAATCTTTTATTTTGTATCCACCCCTCTGTCTCTATATCTATCAATCTACAGCCAGGTAATAATATAACACTCATATAGATTGCAACTTTGAGAAAACCAGAATTATTTATCTACCATGTAGAAACTCACTTTAATAAGGGGATGATGAGAATTCTAATTACTCTTGGGAGAGCTCCTTAATTTATTCACTCAATAACTATTTACTGAATGGTGTCAATATGAGAGAATGCAGGTGTCAAAGGGGTGGGGACAAGAGGACACAGACATTTGCTCTTTGGTGCTTCTGTTCTATTGGAGAGAAATGAATAGCAGACTACTAAAGGAGAAAGTAAATATGGAAATGTCAAATAGTGGTAAATGCTATTACAGGCATCTTTGAGAACAGCATTTGCACTAGGGCATAGAAGTGAAGGAGACAGCTATGGCGTTTCTTAGATACTGAATGAGTATCTTTAAACATTTAATAACATCTTTAGAAATGTAAACATAATTACTGATGCACTGCCAATACCAACAGCAAATTAGGTATCAGAAAACATGTAAGTGTGAAAGTCAAGTGCGTTTAGAGTAAATTAACAAGCAGGAAACTGGAGTGCTAGCACCGATGCCCACTAGGCGCAGAACTTTGCTAACTTCATCTTGCAAAGACCCACTGGGCTTAGGTATAAAACAAGAATAAGGTAGGCACGGTGGCTCATGCCTGTAATCCTAGCACTTTAGGAGGCCCAGGTGGGTGTATCGCCTGAGGTCAGGAGTTCGAGAACACCCTGGCCAACATGGGGAAACCCTGTCTCTACTAAAAATACAAAAATTAGCTGGGCGTGGTGGCAAGCCCCTATAATCCCAGCTACTCGGAAGGCTGAGATAGGAGAATCACTTGAACCTGGCAGCAGGGACGGGTTGCAGTGAACCGAGATCATGCCACTTCAATCTAGCCTGGGAAAAACAGTGAAACTCTGTCTCAAAAAAAAAAAAAAGAAAAAAGAATAGCACCACTTGCTTTGCCAAATAGCTGTGATGTGAGAACGGTGAGTGAGCATGAGCCTTGCACCTACCTGCCCTGTGACTCAGCAGGTCGCAGAGACTAAACGCACCTGAAGTCCACTTCTCTCTCACACCTTTCGCTGTTGAGAAAACTAGCTACCTTTCCCAGATGTCTTCTTGTTTCCTTCCCTTGCCCTGTCCTACCCTGGTGCTACCCCAAACTTATTATTCCTGAAGTCAGTTTTTGATCTCACAAAATGAAACTTAGAGCCAGTGTAAGCAAGGCACTAGCATTCCTCGAGCTAAAGAACTGGCAAGTGGTGCCAATGATGACAATGATTATAATCATTATTTGGGAAGCTGATCTCATCTTGGGTAGTCTGCATTACCTGCTATGTGTGAGAAAAGACATCTTGTCCGAAAATATGGCAAATGCATACTAAAGGGGGAGAGATTGTACTGAGACAGGAAAGATGCAGTAGAAAGTCTCAAGGCAAGAAAGAAAATGAGGACTGGGGCCCAGTTACCTAACTGTAACAGCCTCCAAGGACCTGACTGGTCTTTAAGTGAATCTCTTCTTCCATCTCTAATGATAGAAAGAGGTATGATATAGCTCCTTGGAGACAAGATGGGCAATGATGATTTCAAGTCAGTAGATTGACAGTCTTGTAAGTTCTGACACTAGCTTACCTGGGTGAAGATCAGGACACCAGGAAGTCTGTAAGGACTAAGGACAGGACGCTGGGGTAAGAATAAATAAAGACAGCATCATGACCGTTTCTCTACCATATTATAATCTATGTCCTTTAGATGCTGTAAAAAGTCAAGAGAACTGGGCAGAGAGCAAGAGGCAAGAAAAAGTCTAGAAGCAAGAGAAATGAATGTTCATGAAGTGATTTTGTGGGTTATTTTTGTGAATATCACTGTATGCCACATCTCTGCTACTTGGATGCTATGACTTCTAGTCATGCCACTTAATAATTGCATAATTGCAGTAAAGTGACCTCCAGTCCATGTCAGTCCATGACCTGGGAATATTTGCCAGGAGTGCAGGTACAGGCAGGCCAAGGTTCTGAGACTGGCATGCTTCCATGGGGCCAGACTGGGATGGAGAGCAGGGTAGCAGAGACAGGACTGTAACGGCTCCTCCACTGGATGAACCATCCCAGCTCAGCTCCCCCTGAAACTTCACCTCAGGTAGGAATCTCATCCTGCCATTGCAGATCCACACCAGCTTTAGTAAAATGTGCATTCTTCCTATACAGGGAGTGTCTTATCTGTAGTTTACAAATGTAAAGACTGAACTTCAAAGAGCTGAGGGGTAAGTTAGGTTTGCATAGCTGGTTGGTGGCAAAGCTGGAATCTGACCATAGACATATTCAACTCTAATGCCTATATTTGTGACTGCAGTGGTTAATCTGGAAAATGCCCCAGGAGCCCTCCCTGTGCACAGACTGCTCTCATGTGAGCACAGTTTCTTGCAGCTCTCCATGTTTCCACACTTGAGTGACCACATGAAAAGAACAAAGAAAAGCAGCAGAAAATGACATCATTTAAAATTAGGATTTACCACATTTAAATATTAACTTGCCTACCGAAGAACATTGCTGATAATTGAACAGGAAAAGAAATAAAACTGTAATGGAGAACATTAGGGAAAGACAAGAGTGTTCATTATTTTGAGTAAATGTGGGTATTTTGCTACTGCAAACAGTTCTTTTTCTGAACTGATGAGGTTTCTCTAACATGTATATCTACCATGAAAGACCCAACAATGAACAACTAAATCTACTGCCCGTTTATAGAAACAAACAAAACCTCACTTATTAAAACCAAGGCTAGTGAAAACATTCGTTAGTATGTACTTTTCAAGCAAGGAATTATTCACGGTTAACAAAACTTACAATTCAGAAAGATTGCTACTAACTGAATCCTTAAATTATTAGCAAAAAATTTAGGGAAAATGAGAGCTGAAGTCTATAACCAGAATTGCTAAATTAATTAATCAGAGTACTAATTCTATGTCTCAAATAACCATTTGTGAGCTGGCTTAGTTCAAACAATAAATGATCAGCTAACTCACCTAAAATTTGTATGTTAACTTACTTGTATTCCCTACTTATTGACATCAGTCCAAGTTGATCATTAGAAATGAGAAATATTTTATGTTAATCAATCATGTTTACAAGAGTCTGCGCTTGTACCTGCACATGTAAGAACAGATGTGATGTACTTCATGCAAGGAAGTGTCAAAACACTTTCCATCAAGCAAGGAACTATCCATGGTTAACAAAGGAATATGGCCAAAATAGGGATCTTTCATATTAAGTTTTAAAAATACTTAACAGAAAAACAAAGAAATATTCTTCTGCCAGATTTCCTCTGATAACTACTCCTTCCAAGTCATCTGCACTTATTTTTCATCAGACGAAAAGCCCTGCTGTTCCTCTCTCCCTCCCCAATGGACTCTTTTCTCTTAAGAGTTGTAGGACAAGACTTCTGCCATGACTAGTCTTTTTATTTTGTTCGTGTTCTGTACATGTGTCATACACCCAGGTATGAAGTCAGTTTTTCTCTAGAGAACATTATTAGAAGGAAAAGACTAGTTAAAAAGATTTGCCATACTCACTGTCTCTACGAAGTGGATTTCATGAATAACTGCTGTTTTTATATATGGGCTATTGACTAACGTCTGTAAATAAAAAATAATCTGAGGCCCAATAACTGGTTTTGCAATTCATTGTGATATCTGACCTGTCTCTTGCTATACGCACAGCATCATGTGGTTTTATTCTTCCTCATAGGCAGTCGGTACTGAAAATGCATCACTACAGGGGCAGACAAGGGCTGACGTTACATTTAAAAAACACATAATGGATTCAGAAAATACATACCTGATTGCACTTGCAGATAAGTGACCATAGGAGCCACTTGCTGAAGAGCTGCTACGGGAATTATTGAGAATCGTGACCAAGGAGTTGGGAGACGTCCTTATCATGGTCTGAAGGTCAAAGCTATGATCGGACAGTGGTGATATGGACAGTGTACGTTTTCGGCTCGGCCTGGCTGACAGCCTGGGGCTGGGGAATCTGGTGCCTGTTATATAAACAAAACAGAACCTAATTACCTGCAGTTGGACTCTATACCGGTTATTTATTGCTACTCGCCTACGTGGAAGAAGTGAAGGATAAGAAGCTGGCAACTTGCGGTGACAAGCACCTCTCCTCCTCCATGTGATCTACTAGCTACAATTGAGGAAATTAGGGAGAAATATTTATCTTCCAGGGGTTTACCTCGGGGGAGCTCTGTTTATTAATGTGCAAGCAAAATGATAAATTGCTAAACAAAAGGGAGAGACTTTTATGTGTTATCCCTTTCATTTCTAGTGATTTATGAATCTGGCGGCTGCTTAGATATTCCCATCATTAATTCACCATAAGCGACAAAGACAGTGGTTCCCACAGTTGCAACACACCACCCTCCCCACCCCAACACACACCATTTTAAGTCATGAGCCAAAGGAAAAAATGAATTAAAGTATCCTAAGATTAAAAATTCAGCTCAGTTATGCCCTCAGCCCCCAGTGATTTCGAGAGTTACTTGCTCCATGGTATACTTAAAGCATTACTAAAAAAACTTCTACATAATTACCCTGAATCAGTGGTTCTCAGTTGAGAGCAATTTTGCCCCCCATGGGACATCTGACAACATCTGGAGACATTCTGGTTTTCAGGACTCAGGGGTGCTATTGGAATCTAGAGGGTAGAGTCTGGGGATGCTACAGAACATCCTATAATGTAGCAGGGTCACTCTCCCCACAATAAAGAATTATCTGGCCCAAATATCACCGAGGTTGAGGACTTCCGCCCTACATTCCCCATCATCTAAGAGGATAAATCCCAAGAAACGTTTAAAAGCTGGGGATGTTGCTCATTTACAGATTTTCCAAGGTGGAGGAGAAACCCTTTCGAGCATGATAATGGGGTACAATGAGCCAAGAGGGCATTTTAATTCTTCTCTGCACCTTGCTTCTCCAGTCAGACCCAATAAAGGGTAACACATTTATTAGAATTTTTAACCCTCAAGAAGATTCCAATGATGAACTCTTAATCTGGAGTCCAACTCTCGAGGTGAGTAACTCAAACTTAAACATGCATCCCAACTTAATACAATGGTTTCTTCCGGAAGAGTTCAAAATTAAATGCCAATTCGCATTTAAATTTGGTAGATATTAGAGATCTGAATTTCAAGACAAAGAGATGAATGTGGTCCACAGGTCCATTCTGTCTTTTTGAAGGTCACATTTATATTACAGAGTCATCAAACTGAAGTTTAATGAAAGAATGAGAGTATGATTCCACCAGGTAAGAGGCAAACCAAACATGATTAGTTTTAAGTAAAATGAAGGGTTTCTAACATCTCATAGAATGAATATACCAGTTTATAGGAACATGGCAATTTTATAGTACCCAGAAAAACTGAAGTACTAGGTAACCTTTCTTAATTAAAAAAAAAAAAAATGTCCAGGCTCTTGGTCTCCAGAAAATTCTTTGGGAATATTTTTTTCAATAGAGATGGTTCTTGACAGAAGATAACAATCCAACATGCTTAGAGATAATTTAATAAAATAGGACAGATGAATATGAAAGACTTTATTCTCAATACTACAGAAATAATGAAAAAAAAATCCACAAGCTGAAATTTAGTAAGTTAGTGCCTTCCATGTGTAAAACTTAAAAACCAACTTGAATGATGAATGTGGTACCTACTCAAATTTTTCTTTCTGGCACATCTAAAATAAGTTCCTTCATTTAGAATAGCCTGATTTAGAGAATGTTAGTACAAAATAGCAATCCCAACTATGTGCATATTTTTAGGCATTTAAATCAGCACCTTACTTTTATAATGGCATCTGCCTTAAACTTTCACACAACCCCTTCACATTTACTCACCATGAGAGGCTAACTCCATCATGGAAGTTTTTCAGTGAAGAAATACATGTCACTTCCAAGTAACTCCAAGGACAAACCAGATTTATTGTCAACTTTGAAATAATCCTGGACACCAACTGCCCTTCTCAATGGTACTCAGTGATCACTGGCAGCTAGAAGTTGACAGCACATGCTAGACATCCTATTATCCATCCTGAAACATCCCTAGAAAATCTCTAACTTTTTACATCACTAACTAATTGTGATGCAAAGAAGCCCATTTGATGCTCTCAAACACCAAGAGCCTTAGATCCCCCTCACAACCTCTAAAGAGGGTGAGGGGCCTCTCAAGACCCTTTCACCCCTTCCATGAAACCCTTTGGTTTGCTTACAGCCTGGCTGGAATCTTCCTCCCTGTGTTTTCCTTCCAAGACTGACTCTTATTTAATTTTGTTTCCACCAATATAAATAGTGTGGTCTTCAGGGGCCTTCATCTCTAGAATATTCCTTATAGGGAGTACTTGCTCTCATATCTTTTAGGGTCACTCCAACCCTAGAGGTAGAATTGGAACCATAAACAGACTAGTTTATCCTAACACGCTACATATAAACACTCTGCCTTACATCTTGCTGAAACCCAGATATGCCCACTATTTAAACGTCAGGTGCTCATTGAACCCAGTTTACTAGGGGTGGTGCTAATTAAGAAGTCCTAAATATCTGTAACAAGGGGATCGGAGTGACCAGACAGATCCCAGGTTTTGATATACCACTGCAGATGGACATCCACTGTAGGAATTGAGGATCAGTGTTTCACTTCTTTGTATGGTCAAAATTTCTGGGTAACCTTATATTCTAACTAATAACTATTAATAAATGTGACTTCAATTGCTTTAGAGGAAAAGAATATAATGCCTTAAGAACTTTGCAGTCCTTTAATATGTTCTTCCCAACTCCTTAATAACCAAGCAAAGAAGAGAAACTCAGCATTTGGGGACAGTGATTTGGGATACTCTATTGAAGGGAGCTGCTAAAAGACAAGGTAAGCATTTTCAAAATAGCGAAAAGAGAAGTAACCCAGTTCTTCACTGATCATACAGTTTCCTTCTTAAATACAAGCCAGAACATTCTTATTGTTCTAACACAGATATCTCCGATCAGGCTTTCTGTTAATTGTTTTGTTTCTCTATTCTAATAAGAAATTCTGACAAAGAAAAAGGAGGTTTATTTTTATGTGATGAATGATAGGACATCTAAATTCCTACTTAATGACAATCAATTTACCATATACTCAGGCAAATTAAAATTCCTTTAATTAGTTTTTACAGAGTAAAAGGGTAGCTTCATCCTTTATTTAGATAAAAACCGCCACTGCCTGACTAAACACATTCTCATCAAATAGGGAAAGAAATGTAGGCTGACCTTCCAAGGATCCTCTCTTATTTTAATTCTTTATTTGCAGATTTTAAATAACTGATTTGCATAATAACGCAACTTTTTTTTCAACAATCGCTAATTGAAATGTGGTTATGATGAATCTGAAATGTAAGCTCTCTACGCTACAAAGCCAAACAACAAAACCCCTGCAGAAGATGTAACACATTTCTTTTACTTTCCATGTGGTAATGAGCTTCCCGGTGGGCACCAATACACTCTTGTGTTCCGATGAAACACACAAAGGTAGTTCTGGGTGGTGAGCAGACCAAGGCTGTAGATTTTTTACCCCTGTGTGAAACAATCACCTTCTTTCTATTCCAAGCCTCAGGACTGAATAACTAGAGTTGACACAGGCTTACCCTCTGTCACAGAAGAATCCAAAGAGACTGCAGATGGAAAAGCCTAAGTGAATCGCTGCTATGAGGAAAAACAAACAAAACTCCAAGAAACGCCCTACTCAAAGTCATATTGTTCTCCTATTCAAAGGTAGTGGCTTTTGCTGATGTATCAGTTGGATGATGCTTTAGGTTCACTTCAGAGTGCCCTGCAAACAGATGTGTCCTTAAAGGATCTGAAGAGATGAGAGCTCTGGAATGCTCTGACAAGAAGTAATTATAGGCTTATTTGTCTGTGCGTCTACATAAGTAACCCACAGAAATCACTACACACTTAAGGGACCCCTAAATAAGTGATACAACATGCATCCAGTAATCTCATCTTATTCCTTTGCTAGGTACTAAAAGTAGCCCCTTCTGATTTGGAAAAAAGTTTTAATTTTTTCCAAATAAGCTATTTGGTAACTATCGATAACTATTCTGATCCTCTCATATATTCGGCAGCTACAAAAGGTCTTAGTGAAATGTAATTGTTTAATGTAAAGAAAACATATGGGGCAAACCAAATCATTTAAGGCAAAAATGTAAAACCAAAATAGGTATTTTTTTAAATTAATTTTTAAAGCATAAAATCCATGAAACCAAGGAGTAGGAGGGCAAAATCCATCCATATATCAAATCCTTTCCCTTATTTTGTTATCAAGATAATCACAGCAGGAAAAAAGTTTTTTGGTTAAGGGAGACAGGGTCTCACTCCGTCACCTAGGCTGGAGTGCAGGGGCATGACCATGGCTCACTGCAGCATCAACCTCTTGGGCTCAAGTGATCCTTCTGCCTCAGCCTCCTGAGTAGCAGGGACTACAGGTATATGCCACTACACCCAGCTAGTTTTTAATTTTTTGTAGAGATGAATCTCACTGTGTCACATGGGCTGGTATTTTTTGACCGGTTAATATTTATATATCACTGTCAATTACAATTACCTGCATCTGCCAGTTCACTGGTATCCTTGAGCTAAACAAGGAGTCCCAGGATGTCCAAATCTGTGAAAGCTTCTAGAAAACCAAGGGAACCAGAGCACCAAATAGTGGTGGTTCCACTTTCTCCTCCAGATTGAAAAGTTACATAATCACCTAATCTTTGTATCTTCCTCTCTGTTTTATAAAGTAGTAGCCTTTCCCATTTCCCAAGACTCTAGAAAACAGCCCCGTCACTTACTATCCATAGCATGAAGATATTCCATGTGGATGGCCCCTGTGCCAGCAGTGGCAGCCGAGGGAATAATGTCTGCATAGGGGCTGCGCTGGCCGGTTAGCAGGGCCATCTGATGATAGTATTCTGCTGGGCTGACTCCTGCATGGGGAGCTAGGAGGAGACAAGAAATGTATGGTTACTAGTGGAAGAAGGTCAACGAGAAGTTTCTCTTGAGGCATCTCAGAGTCCATCACACAACCCACATCAGCAATTCCTTTTATGGCTTATTACAGTAAAGTTCCTTTAACTCAAATTGTGCTCTTAACGTCTATTAGACATCTTTTATTTGAACATAAAACTGAAGGAAAAGAATAAAGTGAAATGCATTACAAAGTTTTTGATGTTGGTCTAAGAAATTATCAATAAATCAGAATGATTAAAATGTAAATATGTATATAACCACATTTGCCTCCCCAAATAAAATAATTTCTTGTATCAAATCGCCGTATGTTTGCATTTCTTACAAGAGTAGACAACTGAGATGACTACGATATCTTTCCAGACATACTTAAAATACTTCTGTAAGCTTTCTGACAAGAGTGTCTGAGTTAACTCTCACTCACATGAAAAGTCAGGGTTTACCAGTATGAAAAAAGACAGCAGAGCTCTAATAACACAACTGAATGATAAGCTACAATTTTGCGTTCCATAATTTAAAAGCTCTCTTTTCCTTTTTTTCATTACAAAATCAAAAAGAAAATATACCTATCAATCTGGAGCAATTAACTGCCAAGACTCAGCTTTCTAACAGGATAATAATTGGTTTCTACCTGCCAATTTTCATGCAAAAGCAGCAAGATATTGTAGCAGTTCTGAGGGTGGCCTCCAGACTCACAGAGATCTGGATTTAAACTGGCTCCACGAAGTCGTAGGAGCAAAAATTAAATGATGTATGTAACATGCTTAGCACTTAGCATTCAATCAATAAAAGTTTCACAATTGTTATCTAGAAATACCAGCATCTAGCGATAGGTTTGAGGGTATTTCATATTTGTCTCATACACTTTTTATCCATGATACATGGTAAAGATAGAGATTTAAGGGAAAAAAACCTTATGCCACAAGAGAAATATTAGTCATGTTACTTTATTTGATTGTATTAACTGGATTCTTGAGAGGCAAGAAAAGGAAGGCAAATCAACCAGTCAAAGAATGTTTTATTTATACTCATCATCAAATGCTATGGAAAGCAGATGATAAGAGTGATTTCAGTAGTTTAACTAGTGGTATGACTTTCCATGGGCATGAATAAATTTCCACAAGCCAGGCAAAATTCCAGGTTCATGGTCAGCTAACCTCTCTCTCCTCTTCAGTATATTCTCCTTGTTAGTCATTTCTACCAACTCCCAAGTACTTGATGGAGGTGATTCTCCAGTTCTTCAATTGCAAAATAAAATGTGAAGCAGAAAATCTAATTTATATTTGATTTTTTTTTTTTTTTTTTTTGAGATGGAGTCTTGCTCTATCGCCAGGCTGGAGTGCAGTGGCGCAATCTCGGCTCACTGCAACCTCCGCCTCCCGGGTTCAAGCGATTCTTCTACCTCAGCCTCCTGAGTAGCTGGGACCACAGGCACGTGCCACCATGCACGGCTATTTTTTGTATTTTTAGTATAGACGGGGTTTCACCATGTTGGCCAGGATGGTCTCGATTTCTTGACCTCGTGATCCACCAGCCTCGGCCTCCCAAAGTGCTGAGATTACAGGCATGAGCCACCGCGCCCGGCCTGATTTTTATTTTTAAAATGTGAATCTTGGTCAGGTAAGCGGCTCATGCCTGTAATCCTAGCACTTTGGGAGGTAGAGGCGGTTAGATCGCTTGAGTTCAGGAGTTTGAGACCAACACAGGCAACATGACAAAACCCTGTCTCTTCAAAAAATATTAAAAATTAGCCAGACATGGTGATGTGCACCAGTGGTCCCAGTTACTTAGGGGGCTGAGGCAGGAACATGACTTGAACCCAGGAGGTCCAGGCTACAGAGAGCTGAGATTGCACCACGGCATTCCAGCCTGGGGAACAAAGTGAGACCCTGTCTCAAAATAAAATAAAATGTGAGTCCTGCTCAAAGAGCAAAACTTATTCTTTAGTTATTCATATTACTAACTAGCAAATTCACCGCACTGAATAAAAAAAAGCGGCTGTTGCTGAAGGAAAGCTATTTCTGAAAACCCAAGTGAGTGCATATTTCCTGAGACACTTCATGCAGCTTCCCACCATGCATACCCAGCCTCAGGAAGAAGTCTACACGGAGAATGTGAATTGGGCATGGAAGCTGCATCAAGCACTGCTCAGTGAAATGAAATGCCTGGTGTTTCTCTGATGCAGAACAGGCAGTGGTGACTTTTGATCTCTTACAAAGAATTCATAGCCTGCTACCTGCAATTAATAGGTGATGCAATTCTGGACCTTGATTCAGATTCCAGTGATTGTTGGGCAAGTGAATTTCTATGTGTGCATGAGATAGAAAATGCTTTTCCTGAATCAGAGGACCAGTTTATCGGTTGGCACCAGGAGAACACACAGCTCCAATTAAGAAGAGTCATGTGAAAAGTAATAGGGAGACTAACAAAACCAACAGGAATTTGATCCTTGAGAGCCTACAATGAGCATCAAGTATGATAAAGTCTAAGCTCATTTCCTTTCCCAGCACATTCTTTTTCTGTTTTCATGTGGCATGGCCAAGGACAGAAAGCACATGCAACTGCCCCGGACCATCATGTTCTCTTAGACCTTGCCACTCAAAGTGTGGTCCAAGTAGTCACAGCACTAACATCACCTGGCAGGTTTTGAGAAGCGCAGAATCTCAGGCCCCATCTGTTCCCATCTGATGAGAAAAAAAAGAATTGCCTTTTATCAGGCTCCCCAGCTGATTCATAGGCACACTAGAGTTTGGGAAACACTGTTCTAACAGATGCATCTGTATAAATGTGCCTCTCAGACCCACAGAACAGAAAAGCGTTCATCAGAAGGTGAGTGAAACACTCAAGTTATTCAACACATACACATGCATGAATGGCTACAGGGCCTGTCTAATCATACGTGAAGCAGCAGAACAGAACCCTAGTTACCAGCAGGGATTTGGGGTCTGAAAGATTTTGCTTTGAATTCCACCTCTGCCCCTTACTAGCCATGGGATGACTGGGTTGCAAGTAAATCCCACTGCACACTGCTATTCTGACCTGAAAATTGAGATAATTAACACCACCGCCAATGAGGTGTTACAACACTGTAATGCAATCATGCATGTAAGGCACAAAGTACAGGGCCTGGCACATGGGAAACACTCGCTAAACATAAGGTCTACTTTATACACGCCCCGGGTGAGGAGCGGGGGAGGAGGCTGCATGATCTCCAGAAGCAGAATCCATCCTGGACTTACCGTCTGTAGGGCTCAGCCCACGAGTTGCTGAGATCATGGAGAGCGACGGGCTGCTGTGCAAGGAGCGGATATAGTCCATGTAGGGATTAATGTAGGGATGTGGAGGGCTGAAGGGAGACTCGGAAGCAGCAGCAGGATTCCGGTGCGGGGGAGATCCTAATGAAGGGCAGGTCCGGATAGGTCGGGCTACTAGATAAGGCAGAAGGCCTGGGTACAAACAAAACCAGACACGAGGGTTATGCATAAGATAAATATCTCCAAAGGGAGAGGCTGTCTGCCAAAGAAAATAAGATTTTAAGTGAATTCAAAAGAGTCTTGTGGAAAAAATAGCAGGCAAATACATTTTAGTACTATTATCTTAAAATCAGCATGATATAATGCAGGCAGAACATCGCTGTGCAATTATTTGGGCAAATAAATTGAACTCTGAGAAACTTCATTGCACTCCGAAATAGTGAAATAAAGGTCAGCCTATGGCTTCCTCTATGAGAAGAAATTCTAGATAACAGGCAACTGGGCTTAAAGTGGTTGCTACAATTGTTATTTTCCACTTGACCCAAATATTGATGTCACCATTCAAAACTTACCTCTTACTATCATGGTGTTGCTAAAAATAAGAAAGGAAAGAAAAGACAAAAGAAAAGAGAAAGGGAAAGAACAAGACAGGACAGGACATGACACGACACGACACAACAGAACGAAATAATACAATCTCAAATTTGTCAGGTCTAGAAGCCTCACCATGCACATGGCAGAGCTGCCCATAAGGAAAAAGGCTCATTGTGAAAGTCTGTTTAGAATCAGGAAATCGGTCTACTGTATAGTTCCAGGCACATGAATGTTTAACTTCCAAGGGTCTCGCAGTGGTAAGTAAAATGAGTTTCATGGATACGGGTGTGAGTGTTTGGAAGGCAACTCCTCCTCTCTGTGCAGCAGCACCTGGAATCAGCTTTCTGCTCAAGCCCTTTTCCGTGTGACATCCTGATGAGCCACGTTCAGTGAGCAGTGGTAACTTAAGTGCTCCTGGGTTAGAAAGTTAGGGAAGACAGAATTTTTGATCAAGTCCCTGCCTTGGTTATAATGAGCCACGACAGAATGTAGGTTTTTGGTTAATAAAAATAAATTCTAAAACACACCTTGCTACCACCATACCTTGATCTGCTTTGGAGAGAGGTTCCTCAGAATCCCCTCACACCTGCCGCCCCACAGCCACAGCCACACCCTGGGACAGCCACTTCTAGAATAGGCAGTCTGCATAACCTCCCGTACTGCCAGTTCCCTCTCTAACAGAGAACATCTGCTGTGGACAATCAGGGAACTGGCTCTGGCAGGTTAAACACTTGTGCTCCCCCTTTTCCTCATTCACAGGGGGTACAGCCACACAAAGGAGAAGGCTTGATAGAGACAGATCAACTGAGAACAGCAAATCCTCTTCCACGACTGGCTTTAGGAGTGAAGTGAAAGGGAGGGGAAACACATTTTCTCCTTGCAAAGCAAACGCTCACACACAGCCTCGGCCCCCATCACCCTGTCAGAATATAATCTTGGTAGAAGCCAGCTCCACTAAGGGCACAGCGCAGGCATTGAAATAAATGAAATCAAAGATCAGATAATGAATTTTCTCAGTAGAAAATAAAAGAAGTTGAAATATGGTGGTGGGGGTGGGTTTCTCACTTTCTCCTTCTGACTCTTTTTTCATCTTGAACTTAAAAAAAAATGAGGATTTTTTTTCTCACACTCAGAATATTTATTGACTAAATGCTGCATAACCACTGAGAACAGGATACATCTCTCCCCTCCCTCACTTTTACCTATATTCCCTCACTCTAATCCTCACAACGTAGCTAGTCTCATTTTTGTAGATTATGAAATAAGATTCAGAAAGGATAAATTCTTAATTTGTTACTCAGATGCTACTTTGGGGAAGCAAAATAAAAATCCAAAGTTTTCTAAATTTATATGTGGGAAGAGTAAGAAATTACCACCAGCAAATAGCTATTTCTTTTCAAAACAACTTGAGGCTTTCACACCCAATCAGAAATTAGTAAAATGGCTTGTTTAAATAGAAATAAGCATAACCTATGAGTCTTTCCTATTTTAGCTCTTTACTACAAAACAAGTTAGCTTTCTGTCCTTTGTTAAATCAGCGCCTAAGCTCCAGACATGTCTGTCATTGGTTAAATCTAATACCATATTTAGATGTGTTTGCTGCCTTAGAAAGTACAGGGGGATACTCTAATCCATGCATTCATTCTTCACAAGAAAGGACAAGCAATCCTTCCAATCCGATTCTAAACACAAACTTATTTATAGATTTCACTGAGGGACTGGTGCCCCAGAATGCAGAAGAGCCAACGTCAGAAATCAATGAGATGATGCCTCCTGGACCAGCTTTTGTGATCCAGGAATAAACTTGGTCTGAGCAACATGAACTAAACAGGGTGGGCAATGACATTTCTTACTGGCTTTTCTTGATTTACCCAAAGATTGGAACCTATTATTTCTCCAAAATTCCAGAGTTGAGATGAGTAGTAAGAATAACCCTAGAAGTCCTAATATTTTTTGGAGAATTATGCACAGGAAAACTAATCAGCATCTGGAAAAAACATAAAAATGATGGAGGCTTTCATTAACCCCAAAGAAAGCCTAGGAAGCTGTTTTCTCCTCACAAAAGTCTATCAAGTCTGATGCCCCTGCTACTGCTTCACTTGGATTCAAGCCCATCCTACCAGGACACTGAAGGTATCTACTAAACCAGCTTCCCACAAGTGAGTCTCCAAGACCTGATCATATCTTCCCTGGCAGAAGCCCAGGGCTCTATAGTCCTTTTACACACTGCTAAGAAGCAACAGTGGAAAGGAGGGTTCTTCCAGGATTTGATGATAAAGTCAGGAAACTTCAGCCAACTATCATGAAGATCTCGTTGAAACGTGTCCCTTCCAGAGAGATGCAGCTGAGGAGATATGAGATCACCTAATTCCAAACAGGGTGGCTAGACATGTCTTTAGACAGGAATGCAAATAAGAAAGCTGGAAGTTAATCAACTGCTCTAAAGAAACAAACTTTCTAGTAATCAAAGGCCATTTGCTACCAGTATAAGAAAAGTGTTTAATAAAAGTTATGCAGCAAGGGGTCATCAGGAATTCTAGATACAGGTGTATCAGGCAGTCATAAGGGGGTCACCAGAAATTCTACATACAGATGCACCTAAGCAGTAAGACCCAATGTGGGTGGACCTCAGCCTTCATACCCATCTTCTCCTTGTCCCTAAAGGTCCAATGGGGAAGACAACAACCTTGCAGGAGTCTTGGGAAATTGAAATGAGTGAAGTCTCATGTACTGAGCCTAGTATATACTGAAGTCTCAACATATATGCACACATGTATATAAATATACACATACATCCATATATGTAAACTCACATGTGACATACACATCACATACTGTGCTAACATATTCCACTGGTAATACACATATACAGAAACATATTTATATACATATATGTAAATGTATATAGGTATATGCACACGTATAAACATGCATAGTAGAGGTAGCAAATGCAACACACTATGTGATTTCAAATATTGAAATATTAAGACATTCTTTTTGCTAACAGACTTTGTTTAGAGCAATTTAAATTCATAGCAAAATTGAGCTGTAGAACAGAGATTTCCCATATACCCCTCCTCCACATATAAATGGCCTCCTGCCATTATCAACATCTCCCAACAGAGTGCTACATTTGTTACGAGTAATGAGCCTACATTGACACATCATCATCATCCAAAGTCCATAGTTTAGCGTTCACTCTTGATGTTATCCTTTCTATGGGTTTGGGCAAATGTATCTACCATTGCAGTTTCATATTAAGGAGTCTCACTGTCCCAAAAATCCTCTTTCACCAATTCTTTCCTTCTTCCTTTTCCCAGCCCCTAACCCCAGGAAACCACTGATCTTTTTACTCTTGCCATTGTTGTGCCTTTTCCAGAATGTCATACAGTATGCAGACTTTACAGACTGGCCTCTTTTGATTGTAATATGCATTTAAGTTTCCTCCATATCTTTTCAAAGCCCATTTCCTTTTAGCACCGAATATTTATTCATTCACTTACTGAAGGAAAGCTTGGTTGCTTCCAAGTTTTGGCAATTATGAAGAAAGCTGCTATAAACATCTGTCTGTGTGCAGGCTTTCTGTGTAGAGGAATCCCCTTTCCATAGCAAATCTTATCACACTAGTTGGCTTTGCTCCCCCTCCCTGACAGCACCTTGGAGGCACCTCCTTGAATTTGCCAGGACCTCACTTAGTAAAATCGTAAAGTCACATGAGGTGGTTAAGAAAATGAACTCAGTAATCAAATGCAAGGGCTTTGAAGGAATGGGATTTGAATTCAGGTTTCTTCACTTATTCCCTCATTCAAGCATCTCAAGCATCAGTTTCCTTATACACAAATCTGAGACAATCACAACGCCCTCCAGGGGTTGCTGTGAGGGCTGGAATCCTGTGTGTAAAGGCAGGAACACGGTGCCTAGGTGCTGCGGTTGTTGATGTTCTTGCAGAAGCAGCCAACAACACTTCTTTTCTTCTGACTCTAAACTCAGGGAAAAAAAAAAGTCCAAACGGCAATTTGTTCCCTAACAGAGCAGTGGCTGGTATTCAGTTTCTCACTGAAGTTTAGTCACTTATTAATTCTTTTCCACATCAGGCTCTTGTGAGCTGGGTTAGCATATTTCTCTAGCGCTAAAGTGTCACAAAAATGAGTTTCTAAGCAAACAAGGCTGAGCACCCCAAATTTGAACTACAATAGCCAAACAGCCTCCTGACTGATGTAAACTGTCTTTAAATAAAGGTGCTTTTAACCCTACCTAACAGAGCCACCTTCAAATTCTTGGCAGCTAGATCATTTGTCAGTTATTGTGGGTTTTTGTTTTGTTTTGTTTTGTTTTTGAGAAAGAGTTTTGCTCTTGTTGCCCAGGCTGGAGTGCAATGGCATGATCCTGGCTCACCGCAACCTCCGCCTCCTAGATTCCAGCAATTCTCCTGCCTCAGCCTCCCGAGTAGCTGGGCTTACAGACATGTGCCACCATGCTTGGCTAATTTTTTGTCTTTTTTAGTAGAGATGGGATTTCACCAAGTTTATCAGGCTGGTCTCAAACTCTTGACCTCAGATGATCCGTCCCACCTCAGTCTCCCAGAGGGCTGGGATTACAGGCATGAGCCACTGCACCCGGCCCAGTTATTGTGCTTTTAACTGGAAAGCAAATCTGGGAAAAGGTTAAGCTTCTTAAATTTAACAGGCAGACATGTGTTCACTGCTGTGTGGGGGACACTCAGGATTATTATGCAGAGAAGAGCTGAATTCCACTGAAGGAAGAGGACAGGGGAAGTATGGAGAAGGCAACCACAAAATTTCCCATATAAATGACATATATTTTCCTACAAACAACCATAAACTTGGCCTGGTAAATATTTGTCAAGCTTGTTAAAAATCTTCATTTGAGGGTTTTTAGTGCCAGGAAAAAATTATAGGTGTCTCCTTGATGTACATTTTTAGTAGATACACACAGAAATGAACTGAAGATCACTGCTTTCGGTCTTTGTGGCTGTCTACCTTCTTTCTGTCCTGGGACTGTCTGTGGCTTAATCATTGGAGGTAGACACAAACCATGGAGAGAGAGAACCAAAACAACAAACAAACATTCTGAGAAAAACACTGACATTCAGAACTGGTCCAAGAGCAGACATTCCATGCTACTTAAGTTGCAGCAAAAGAGTATAGAAATATACCTGTGGCCCTCGAAACTAAATCTGACGAAGTGCTGTCAGGACACCAGAGATTCCCAAACTATAGAGGGTTGTCAGGGCTGCAGGGCATGGCTGGGAAGATGTGCCTTGCTCCACTGTCCCTGCGTCTTGGCTCCTGTATGCAAGGCCTCTGTGTCCACTCAGGGATAAGGAAGGCCCCTTATGCTGTTTCTACCCATTTGTCTTCCAAGACGGTGAAGACCTAATGAGTCACTGGCATTTTGTTTCCATATTGCCCAGTGGAAATTCAATTTCTGATAGAAAGGAGGAATTTTTTGATCTTCTACCAAAAGACAATAAAACAATATAAAGTTGTTTCTGTTTGTGTCGATAACTTGACTTCAGAATAATTTTTATATGGTCATGAAAATAGATTACAATGAAAAGAGTAGAGGATTCTTATCAGAACATGTTTAACAATATACTATGATAACCTTAAAGATAAAAACAGGTTGCAGAGAATAACTGGACTTCTTAGTTAGAATGAAATGTTATTATATAATCTAATGCATTACTGACTTTTCATCTATCTTATTGGGTTGCTAAAATGGTAAGATTAAAATCACAGTGTTTAATGATTTGCATTACCCATTATGAGAGCATTAAACAAGGTTTATATGCCAGATTATTACAATTTACTTGCACGTTGCTTGGGACACTGTGCACATATCTCCTGCAATTCTGCATGACTGCTCCAACTACTGGAAGACTGAAATATGTTGGTTTTTTACATAAGCTTATTTTTTATTTGATTTTTTTTATATAACAAGTAGACATCCTTCTTCATATTTGAGCAGTGGTCTAATAGAGAACAGAAGATAGTCATCCCTTTTAATGCATTTTTAACCAATTAATTAACTATTCGATAGTTTTAATAAATCAAAATTTGTAATAAAAAAGTTTGCTTTTGCCCCAGTGCAGTGACTCCTGCCTGTAATCCCAGCACTTTGGGAGGCTGAAGCAGGAGGATCACTCAAGCCCAGGAGTTCATGATCAATCTGAGCAACATGGGGAGACCCCATCTCTAGAAAAATAAAAAAATTAGACTAGCATGGTGGCACATACCTATAGTCCCAGCTACTCAGGAGGCTGAGGCAGGAGGATTGCTTGAGCCTGGGAGGTTGAGGCTACAGTGGGCCATGATTGCACCACTGCACTCCAGCCTGGGCAACAGAGTGAGACCTTGCCTCAAATATACATATTGATATTATTATAAATATCTACATATTTTTTCCTTTCCATACACTAAAGAAAACAAATATCCAAAATGTTCATGAGTGAAACAGTAGACACTGTCATAAATTTGCACAATCCTACATTTTGTTTTTTCCTCTATGCAAAGTAAGCTTCCAGATAACCTCTGTCCTAGAAACACCACGTGACCCTGAAAGGTACCGATGGTTTTGGTGGTTATTTTCCATTTGCTCTTCCACCTACCCAGGGCCATGGCCTGTGGAGGGTGGAGGTGGTCTTTAAGGTCTGGATCAGCTGGCTTGCCTTCCCCTCCAGTTTCCACTTAAGGGAAGCACGGCAGGAGCTGGCAGTAGGGGAAAACAAGTCCCCTTTTCCCTCTCGCTAGCTGTGGCTCCACAGTATGGCATTGCTCCCCTAAGGTCACTGCTCCTGGGGGACGAGCCCCTCCTCTACTGCTCCAGCCCTCACTGAATCACTTTTTCACTCCAAATTCAACTGTACTAGGTGCTTTACTATTACTTGTTCGTCCTCTTAACCCTACCCCCAACTCTGTACATATCCACTCCATTAGCCCCCAGACCCCTCCTTGATAAAATGATTCCGTTTCCAACCCTATTTTTATCATCTTGTAGCTATGAAATACTTTTCCATGAATTTTTAATTGGTATATGCTTTTTACACATTTAACATTTTGGATTTTAATTTTTAAAAACTACATGTAAAACCACACAGGTGAACATTTCAATGATGTCTTCATTGGATATACATTTGATATGGATTGGCTGTGTCTCTATCCAAATCTCATCTTGAATTCCCATCTGTTGTGGAGGGGACCCTGTGGAAGATGGTTGAATCATGGGAGCGGGTCTGTTCTCCTGATGGTGAATGAGTCTTGGGAGATCTCACGGTTTTATAGAGGGGAGTTTCCCTGCAAGGGCTCTCTTCTCTTGTCTGCCACCATGTGAAATGTGCCTTTCACCTTCCACCACGATTGTGAAGCCTCCCAGCCATGTGGAACTGTAAGTCCATTAAACTTCTTTCTTTTATAAATTGCCCACTCTCAGACATGTCTTTATCAGCAGCACAAAAATGGACTAATCCAATGTTTTATTGAAAATTCATTTCCTAAAAATCCACTGTGATTTCTGTGCTTGGGAGAGATTTCAAGGAGCATGATACATGGTTGCATGGCCCCTTCTCTAAAACAGCCTACAGTCAAATGAGGAGAAAGGCTACACTCAAAAGAAGTGTGTATGCCTGGATGTGACCTAATGAGTGGCACAGCCAAAAAGCACTCACAGGACACTCCCAAAAGCATCTGGGTCATGAAAAATATGGACTATGAACCAGTACAAAAAATAAATATGATTTGAATGGAAGTGGCCACTAAAGGTGAGGGCTAGAATTACACATTAATGCTAAGGTGATGAATATTTTCTTATATGAAGAATTTAAGGGCTAAGGCTGAATTTTCTAAAGACAGAGAGGAGAAAAGAAATATTTGTTTTAATGATGAAACATTACTTCAAGAGATTTTTGCAAATAATTTTCTTATTTTTTATTTTCTATTCATGTCTGAGTATTAAAAAAACTTCATATTCCATGAATGAAAAAGTTAAGTGATTATTTTTTTAAAATAGCCATTTACTATATCCAAGCTGTTCAAATCTAACCAATGTCAACATTTTAACATAATTACTTCCAGCATTTTCTGAGGTCTTATGCACTTCTTACATATTCAAAATAAAAATCACATATTTTGAATTATACGTTCTTAATATGGTAAGTTTTTTCTATTATCTTTTAACTAACTGTCCATAAACATCATTTAGAGTGCAGTGCAAATTAAAACCAAAATTAGTTATCATTAAACATCCACTAGAGTGCCTGAAATTAAGAAGTCTGACAGTGACAAATGTTGATGAGCATTTGGGCCAACAGGAACTCTCAATGTGAGCACAAGCTGGCACTACCTCTTTGGAAAACAGTCAGGCATCAGGTACTCGCATATATTCTTATCATATAATCCAGCAATCCCTTTTCTTGGAATGTATGAGACAATCATGTGTGCATATGTGCCATGTACTCAAAGAGTCATAGCAGCAATGTTCACTTCAAAACTGGAAATAACCAATACCTATCAAAGTAGAATGGACAAATGATTCATACAATGAAATACTAAACAGCTATGAAAATGAACAAACTAAAACATAAAAAAAATCTCACAAACATAATAATGGATACAAGAATCCTGGCACACATAGAAAAGAATGAAATAATTTCTTTTGAAACAACCTGGATGGACCTGGAGGCCATTATTCTAGGTGAAGTAACTCAGGAATGGAAAATCACATCCATATGTTCTCACTTATAACTGAGAGCTGAGCTATGGGTATACAAGGGCATACACCCAGAGTGGTAGAAAGGACTTTAGAGACTCAAAGGCAGCAGGGGGCAGGGGAGGCAGTGGGAGGGAATAAAGGATAAAAAACTACATAATGGGTACAATGTACACTACTGGTGTCACAGGTGCACTAAAATCTCAGACTTTACCAGTATACACTTCATCCATGTAACAAAAAACCACTTGTACCCCCAAAAGCTATTGAAATAAAAAATATGTAATAAAGAAAATGGGAAGTTCATCAGAAAAAATAAAAATAAACTAAAAAAAGAAGAAACCTGGCACTAAAGAATATAATGTTCATTAACATTTATATAAAGTTCATTAACAGACAAACGTCAACTTCAGTGTTAGGAAAGTCAGGATAATGTTTACTTTCAGGTGGGTGGAGAGTGTGGAAGAAAGGCTTCTAAAAGTGTGGGGATGTTCTATTTCTAGACCTGTTAGGGGTTAGAAGTTTCCACTCCATGATCATTCATCATAATTTACTGAGCTACATGTGTACATTTTGTGTACCTTTCTCTGTATTATTCATCAATAATTTTTTAAAAGGATACATGCCAAATATATCGAGATTTCCCATAGTGGTTTCAACCATTTCAATTAAATTCAGAAAGTCAAATTGTTATACATATTTATTTTTCAAAACTTATAAAATATTGATGCTTTAAAAGGTACCATAAATACTAACATATTTACTGCTATAAAACAAAAGTAGTCTAGTTGACACAACAGTCTAAATTCGAAGTAAGCTATGGAAGGTGGACATCTGTGTATTAACTTTGGAGGAGGCTGAGGCTACTGCTAAGCCAATCAAAGGAGCTTCTTGTGAAGAGAGAGGCCAAAGAAATACAAGGACATTAGTCATGGCCTTCCAACAACCAAAACAATGTTATACAAGTATCACTATATGAGAGCAATGCAACTGTTTATAGCTGAAACTGATTTCTTTCCTTCCAGGAAAGACTGAAAAGAACAATGTGCTAAATTTGTCTCTACTCTGTACTGTAAATATAACTCTATATTAACAAATTAAAATTTCAAGGTCAAAGAATTAAAAAGAAAGTCCATTCCAGCCATTATAACGTGCAATGCACTGTTATTAAAAACAGATCTTAATGAACATACTGCTGGTTCAGATATGTACTTGAGAGCTAAATGACCACATCTCATAGCATGGGACTGTGTTCTGTCCCACTAACCCTTGCTTAAAGAGAGTTCAATGTGTGTCTCACACTTTAGAATCAAGAACAGAGAGAGAAAAAAGTGGTGAAAAGTGTGTATCTGAACCAAATGGCAGATGACAACTTGTTTTTAAATAACATACATTTTAAATACTTTAATTCCATGATTACACATTGTATTTAAAATTATTATTTTAGCACACATTTTTTGTCCTCCAAATGGAGTCCAAACAGTTCACACAAAGGAATCCTTGTTTCTTCAATGTCTAATAAATGAAAACGACATTTTCCTATCTTCTTCCCCCTGATTACTAGAGTTGGTAAGAAGGATAAAACCAGTAACTACTATATAAAATGCTTCAATATATAATGTATGTACTATATAAATATAAAATGGAATTACTAAGTATAAATGAATATAATATTCTACTTATAATTATGAAATAATTACAAATTATACATTATTATTTAATATAATAAAAATAAATGTGAGAACTCACTGTTAGAAGAACTAATATGCTATGTTCATCTTTACAATGTCCACAGAAATACCACCTTGATGAGGAAACAGCTGTAGCTGTCAAAAGAGACATTCAGATGTCCAGTTGCAATTCTTTTCCTACCCCCTAGTGCCATGTTGAATGGGGGATGGAGAGCTGATCTTATTGGTTGGGTTGTGTGACATCTGATGGGGCTCTGTTTTCTAGACATTTTCCTGCATTAAGAATGCACATAGATGTTGTTCTTTCCTCTCCTCTTCCCCTTAGATAAGTAGTAGTTACCTTTGAGCAGCTAAGCCTTTTCCCTTAGGTGGTCCCTTTTCCTCCAGTGGAGCAGGTCATGGCCAATCCAGCCAGGCCCAGATGATCAAAGAAGTCTCTGCTTCCATCTCACTCTCCTGCTCCCTGTACCTGGAAGTGTGCATTCAGTCAGCTGTTCTATACACCAGCAGCAAGATCTCAGGCTTAGGTTTGACTATTGGGTGAACTAGATCTTTAAAAGCCTGCTTGGCTCTCCAGCTACTTAAGCCCAGACAGAGAAGCAGCAGCACTGTACTATTTACTTTTTAACAGCAAAGGATACAGAAAGCATTTAGCCTGGCGCCTGTTACATGGTAAGTTCTCAGTAAATGTTGGCTCCTATAACCAACACCTTCATTCCTGCTGCTGCTGCCATTACTAGGGCTCTGGGTTAGTTAAGGCCAAAGTCACCTGGCTTCCACTGCCTTCTTGAGTACTGATTTCTCTGAAGGACCTGACATGGAGTGAGCTGTCTGGGGCCAGGGTGAGTGCAGCTATGATGTCACTTTGGCATTATTTAGGAGCACCCATCTCATCTTTTCTCCTAACAAACAGATTAAGTAATTTGATTTGACCTTAGTTAAGATGATGAGAACTTTTTTCCCCAAAGTAAATTCGAGAGCATAATAGTTCTGTAGTTTTAGTTCAGCAACTTCATTGCCATGAGGAAATAAAACTTTTGTCTTTAGAAACAGAGAAAACAAAATTTTTTAAATAAGTTTGATTTCTGTGACATTTTTATTTTGCAGTAATTCTGATCCTATTTTCTGCAATTTGATGAATTACCAATTCCATCTCAAAAACAATACTCAGATAGGCAAAATAATATCCTTTCCCAAAGAATATACAAGGCAAAATAGAAAAATGTTGACACACAATAGTGTAGAAAGAACAGCTCCTCAAACAACTAAGTCCCTCTAAGATGAACTAACTGTGCCTGGGATAAGTGACATTTGTTTGTCTAGGTGCTACATTTTCCAACAATGGAGAAATGTATGCGTCATGGTTTCTTTTTGTAGAAACTTTTGAGTCTGAGCCATGATACGCACCAAGTGTAAGGAAAAATGACCCTAACATACATACAAGAGATTTAATTGGATCTGTTTATTTACAAACAAATGAGCTCATGCTTGTATCATTTACACAGAAATTTCAACAATCCAAGGTAAACAGCTACTTTAAAAATCTCAGCAGCACTAAGGCAGAATCTGTTATTCAACGGAAAACTTTCCCTGCAGTGGATTTCAAGTACTAGGTGGATATAATTAACTGAAAACATGAAGTTAGGTTCCAACAATTTAAACCTTGCTTAATGTTGGGTCTGGTGGCAGGTGTTAACAGAGGATATTTATACCAAAGACAGGAAGCACCTAGAATTCTGAGCCAAGAAGAAGGTAAGGCTACCTCAAGAATCAGAATAAATCTTTTATCAACAGTAGTCTTTTCTTCTACTAGCTAGTATAAAGATTATTATTATTTTTTTTTTTTTTTGAGATAGAATCTCACTCTGTCTCCCAGGCTGGAGTGCATTGGCGCGATCTCAGCTCACTGCAACCTCTGCCTCCTGGGTTCAAGCGATTCTCCTGCCTCAGCCTCCCAAGTGGCTGGGACTACAGGCATGCAGCCCCACGCCCGGCTAATTTTTGTATTTTTAGTAGACATGGAGTTTCACCATATTGGTCAGACTGGTACTGAATTCCTGACCTCGTGATCCGCCCACCTCGGCCTCCCAAAGTGCTGGGATTATAGGCGTGAGCCACCGCGCCCAGTATATAAAGACTTTTTCAGTATTAGTTTCATCATCATCCTCACCACAATTATTATTACTGTTAACTCCTAATTAGACTGTTTTTTGAATTATCCTTGAACCTTGACATCTTACTCATACTTCCCCTTCATTCTTTTAATCATCCTTATTTTAAGTTATATAGAGATCTCCAACAAAAATACTATCATTAATGATCTCAACAACTCTTCTCCAGAACAAAATCTTCAAGGTTTGCTAGGGCCATTGGTCCCCAGAGGTGAAAAAAGTGAGCCCTTTTGAAGTAGCAGGCTCTTTAGATGTAACTGGAAGTAGAGCTTGTAGGACTACCACATGCGACTAAGACTTTGTCCTAAGCACACTTCTCAATATTTCAGAACTTTATCCCCTTGAAGGGTGTTAACTTTTCAAAAATAAATTACATATGGAAAAGGAGTATATGTAGTGTACTGGGGAACAATTTGTCTGTATTATTCAACAGAAAACCAGTATCAACTTCTACATAAAGGGATACTTTTCTTAGGGGTCTTGTTATCACGGCCTTAGGGAATTTTGTCCAAGACATAGAGAACAGCATCATGGAGGACTGAAAATGAGTCTGGCCACTTGACAAGGAGCCACAAAGTCTCCTCCTGCAGTTCCTTCTTCAGAGAGAAAGCAAGTCTTCCGATACCATGAGAGAGGAGAGATTAATCTGACTGGAAAGGTCTAAATGATGTGCAAGAATTACTTGTTCACATTACCCTTGGAAAACCTGTGCACAAAACCATGGTCTTATCGAAAACAGCTTTTTGAGCTTCACTGTTTTCATCTGTCAAATGAGCAGCTTTTGGAGTAGACGATCTCCACTCTACTTCACAAGGTTAAAAGTCTCCTTTGTTCCTAAAATCCAAATGAGTTCTATGATTCAAACCATTTTTCCCTGTCTGCCATTGCTTAGCTTTGACCATGTTACAAAGTCTGTTGCTTGAATAAACTTTTGTTTAAAATTTAGTGATCCATCATTTGAGCATCCGACAAATGAGAACTCTTTCTTTTTCCTTTCTTGAGAACAGTATCTGGAGGACATTCCAGCAACTCATGTCCTCTCCGGGCCACTGTGGTCTTCAGCTTTGATGCTACTCCCAGGAGAAATGATAGGGTCTAGCTTTATGCTAATTAGACTTGGATGG
Source organism: Ateles fusciceps (assembly GCA_036589455.1). Taxonomy (NCBI): domain Eukaryota; kingdom Metazoa; phylum Chordata; class Mammalia; order Primates; family Atelidae; genus Ateles; species Ateles fusciceps. The sequence goes on along the minus strand of JAZHEH010003329.1, from coordinate 7,831,745 downwards.
TGATTGATTAGAAGAAAGTGGGACCACATAGCCATGCAAAGGGTTCAGTACTGAGCCACAAGCTTCAACACCAAAGGAGCTTTTACCAGTGAGTTCACAGCTATTAGATGTTTTTATATTAAGAACGTTTCTCCCATCCAGGTTTGTGCATTTTATCTTTATTCTTTCAAATCCTGAAATTGCTTGGATAAGAGAGAGGGTTTATATATTATACACACACACAGACACACACACACACACACATACACACACACACATTTCTAAGAGCAGCCTGAACTTTTAGGGGAAATTGAAGAGGCTTTGTGTCAAGTACAGCTAAATCCAGCCTTTCCATATCAAACCTCTGCTAGAAAATTACTGTGCAGATGATAAGGCAGAAAGATATAATAAAAAGTGACTCTACTCAATTTACACTGCAATATTGGTATGACTGAATATTTTTCATTCAGGTGCCTGATAAAATCGCTAAACTGTATTGCAGATAAATAAAGGAGGTTTCTGTCAAGAATAAACACCATTAATCATGAAGTCTTACCCTCGCAGAGCCTGTGCTATGCATCTGCACAAATACACCGGCATGACCGTCACACAACACATGCTTTCCTCCTTTATAAACTGTTCCAAGCTGAAGAAGCGCTCGTTTTTCATTTTGTAAGGTTTAGGCAGCAATAGCATTTTGAAAATATTCTCTTTACATTTTTAACTTTACATTCTTGCAACTAGGCCCATTACTGTCACAGTTAGGAAAATGTGGCTGAGCTCTCGGGGAAAAAAACTTGACAATGAATCAATTTTTTGACTAAAACATACGTACACATGCACATAATACATATAACATACTATATATCCTTAACTCTAAGACGTTACTGATCTAAAGGTGTAAAATTGTTTCAGATACCACTAAAAAAAGATAATCGTTCCCTATCACTTTTGGTTTTTACTTTACTTATTAAAAGAACACTTTTAGTATTATTCAGACATAGATTTTTTAAACATATATTATTCTAGTACATGCACAAAAAAGGAAATATAAGTAAAATAATTTTATTAAAAGATACCTGGAACTTCCTTATGACTGCCACTTCACCAATAAGCAATTGTAAAACACTACAGATTGTAAAATACATCCCAATTTCAGAGATGTTAAAAGATGGAAAAAGGGATGTACTTCTTAGAATAGATGATTTAAATATGGTGATAGATATGTAGTAGGCAATTCTGCCATTTGTCAAATACCTATGCTGTGACAGACATCACGTTAAGTGCTATATATATGCTCCTTCACTGAATCCTTGATATAAAATTGGATTGAATGCTGAAACTGGCTTGGACAGATTAAGTAATCTGACAGTAAATATCTGAGCTGAATTCAAACTCAGTCTATGCATTTAAGTCTATGCTTTTAAACACAAGGAAAAACTACCCCAAACCAAATACACATGTATATATATGCTTAAATACACTTGTATTTTTAACATTATTGGTGTATTTAATAGAAAAGGATGGTATCATTATTCTAGCTACCTTACCTTCCAAAAGGAACCTATTTAAATTGACATTCAAATTGTAGTGCCATGGCAGGTCAGGCTGGTGGCTGTGGTATACACAAAGTGTCACTTGGAGAGTATAAAGAGTAATGAGGGAGGTATGACCAGCATTCAGGCAAGACTTTTTCAGCAGAGCTTCACATAAGGAAAGAACAGTGAAGAAGCTTTATGGCTTAGAGGGAAAAAAAATGGCATGTGGGCATGCATGTTAGGGCTATAGTATTTTAATGGAATCCCCTTGTAAGTGTCTGCACACTAGAAAAGAACAATGAACAAACTTAAATTTTCCCATAATCATGAGATGTTAAGAACTAGAAGGGATCTTAAGGATCATTTAATCCAACTACTTTATTTCGTACATGAAAACAAGGCCTGCAGAAGTGAAGGAAAGTGCTCAAGGATCTGGTTAACTTGGGGCAGAGTTGAGAATGGAACCTCGCTGAGGTCTACATTTATTATGAAAACAACTGATCAACTAGTTTTACAAAGAGGATTATCAGAAGCCATGTACCAACAGCACTATGTTTGAGTTTTCTGGAATTACACTTTGAAACCCAAGCAAATAGCATTGCCATGGGTGAATGTAACCAACATATTATTGGGTGCGGAAGGCTTGTGCTCAGAGGAACTATTCAGCAAAGCCATAATCCAGTCCCACCTATGAGGGATGTTTAGTAGTGTTACACAGGAAGTATTATGGAAGCTGCATTTCAGCTCACTGGGGGATCTGTTTGCAGAGCGCACTCCAAGCAGGAAGTGCCTCTTCTAGCCAAAAGAGGTTTAACTCTCATCTTCATGATAAATCCTCCCTCTGTGAAGAAGCAGCTTGATCCTGCACAGTGAAGTGTTTATTTGCTAAATGGAACACTGGCAGAGACCCTCACAACAAAGTCTGTGCCCCATTGATGCACAGCCATATTGGGAGTTCACAGATGCCAGATACCAAGAGCCTCCTTCAGCCAGGCCCAGCAAGAAAGAGGAGGATACCACTGAAACCAGGCCCTGACCACACTGCTTGGTACTTCTTCAGTTTTTTAAGGAAGAGTTTCTGTGTTAAAAATAAGTATTTATATTGTATCACTTTCATCACAGACTGCGTGTTCAATCATCCCAGACAAATTTTTTGGTCCTCTTTTGGAAGCCCCATATTTTTATTAAAACTTCTCCCAGGTACACTATCAATAAATGCAGACCCTGGGTTAGCTACAATCCACCCCACCTGCTTGTCAGCATTGAGATTCTCATGCACAAAAAAGGCAAGCAAAAACAGCTGAAGGGACCCTCTATAAGAATTTTGCTTTTAAGTCAGCTGAATTTTGTTAAGAGATATCACAATGTTTTACCAATATCTACATTGAGGGTATAATGCATTGGAGAATAAAATATTTACTCTTTGTTAGTAGAGGGTAGAAAACATTGTTCATAATTTATAAGTTGTTCCTTTCTGTCCCAGTCATAAACCATACTTCAAAAAATAACATATGTACAAGAAAATGTAATGGTTATAATAAGATACTCGAATAATTTTGTTTTTGTTGTTCATTATTTCTATACATATGGCAATGTATTTTGTGCAAATTAAACTGGCATTCTTTAGATATGTAAATGTAACTCAAATGGAGCTAGTGGGCTCCCCCTCTCACCTACACTGGATGATTTATGTTACTAACTTGGGCTTGAGCGTAACAACCTGAGCTACCCTCCTTCAATAGCATTATTCACACTGAAAGAAAACCAAATGACTTAGTAGCCTCCTTCACTGATTTTAAGGCTAGTAATGATTCAAGAGTAGCCACGTTATTAAACTAGAATGAAGCACTACTCTCCTCACTAATGAGGTTAAAAAATGTCTTGAAGTCTCCACGTTAGGGGCACTTAGCAAGCACTCTGCTTGGCAGAGACCCACAGCGGATCGAAGCCATGGACTAATCACGCAGGCCGGAATCAAATGGACTGGAAGAATTAGGAGACTTGTGGCTCGGAGGAATGTAATTCATGCAGAAAAGCGTTGTCAGAGCAAGGCCAGGGAACCTCATGGGAAGAAAGCAAAATAAACAGTTCAACAAAGAAAACAAAGAAGGGCCAATAGGCTTTTCTAAAGCTTGAGTACACTGAGACTTCAGTGGGTGCCTAGGACAAAGACCTCATCAAAGGACACCCTTGCAAAGCAAACAGACCAAGGAAGGATGTTTCTCTCCAATACGCTCAGGGGAAGGGGGTGGACTCTACTTTTCGCTCCTTCCAATTCAACTTGCACAACTCCCAACTTCCAACTCAACTCCCTCCTCCAACAAACACCAAGAAACAACCACTAATAATAACCTAAGTAACTAAAAAGTCCTGTTAGTCTGGGTTAAAAGATGGGGAAAGGTGGGGAGGTTAACACAAATTAAATATGGTGCAGTGCACCTCTGGATTGCACTTCAGATCCCACAAAGGCCTTTGGAAGTGTACCCACCACCTGGGTCAGAGCCCCACCGCCTGCTCCCTACATTCCTGAAGATGAAGAGAGACTCCAGAAATGCTCATGGATTTACACTTTGAAAATTCTCTCTCACAAACAGTATACTACATCCACAACCGTGCAGAACAGAGCCTAGCATGGCTTTCTGAAGAAGGTTGCATCTCTGCTCTCAGCTCCAGCCTCACAATTCTATTTCCAGTGGACTCTTGACTTCAGACTATTCTTCTCTCAATCCAATGACTACATGTATCACTGCAGTCCTAAAATGACTTTGATCATTAAAACAAGATTAAAATACTTGAGGCTGACCTTCTTTTCCCCCCTCTTGGCTGCTTCCTTTAAGATGGAAGACCATGCCGTCTTTTGCTGACTAATCCCAAGGACAGGCTTAGAGTACTACAAGGAACACAGACAGATGTGAGTGCTGCATGGGTACATATGCATATACAGTAACACAGTAAGATATATAAAATAACATAAAACACTTACTTTGAATAAATACAACATGGCAGGTAATAAAAACATTAACATAATCCAACATAATTCTACTATTAATCTGTTATATCCCTGGCAAATAACATGAAAAATCAGAGTCCCCTTTAGAGGTCTGATTGCTTATGTTACTGACTTACAGTTCTAAATTTGTTCCTAAAACTTACCCTAGTGTGCACAGTATATGGTGACAACAATGGGTGCAAGGAATATGGGGATTTTGCTCTGTGGGGGGAACCAGACACTGCTTTGAACAGAGGCAAGAAGCATTTTAGTACACTGGAACTGTTTATTTCCATGCTGTCTTAAAAATGTAAAGCATATTCAAGCAATATGGCTTGATGATTTGTTTTGCAAATGAGGCAATAGTTTAACTCCTAGAGCTTCCCCTCTCCCCCACTCCCCCATCGGGTGATAGAGATGCTATTGACTTATGGTGAACTTGGCAATATTTGGATACTATTTGAATGTATTTAGAAGAATATTGGCAGTTTTCATGTTTCACGTGTAACTTGTTCCCAGATAATGAAAGACATATTAACCTTGTAAGGCCTGAGGGGAATCATTTACTGTGTCCAGTTAACATAACTCCCTCCGGCTGGGTGCTGGCTATCTAGGCCGTACTGGACTTGGCCGTGGTACGTACGGGGCTCCTTAAGAACAATTTACAAGTGCTGCCTGGCAATGAGGGTACAGGTGAACCTTTAAAAAAAAAACCATTAAAAAAAAAAGAGAGAATGCCCTCAAGGGCAACTGTACACACGATTCATTTTGGTATTAGTTCAGATTCTTAGTCTGGGGCTAGGTTTCTGTTCCCTGTAAGAGTTTCAACTGAGAACTTCCTTTTAGTGAATCTGTAACCTCCCTGCAGTTGCATAAAGAAGTTCTAAATATCCCTCACTTACAAACACGTGAAATGCTCATATGCCAAAATATTAGGTGATAGGATTTTAGAAAACCTGTGGCTTTGGGTTGCAGACTCTCACTTGGATCTTCATTGGAAATGCACTCATATGCTCTAAGGCAGTTCCCGCCACTCTTACTGTTCTCCCTGCATTATTTTCTTCCTGTACGCACGTGTGCACACACAAGAGAGAAGAGGCAGAGTATATTTCTAGCACTGCACTTGATGTTTTACAACACAGAGTTACAAAAATTGATGCAATGTCCCCAGATTAGCTAGGTCAGCACAGGAGATAAACACGGGCCAGCAAGCCATTTACCTTGTTAATTTTTACTGAACTGCAACATAATCATGCCCGTTTCTGCTCTGGTCTGCCTTTTACAAAGACCACATCAAAACTAAAAATGGCCAAGATTGCATTTTTCAAATGTATTTCAGTATTAAGTTATCGCAAAAACATCCCTACTTTTTCTCAGGACTCTGAGGATGAATTCAAAATCCACCTCTCTCCTCCTTTTTCCTTTTAGTATGCTTAGTTTGCCTGGATCACTGAAGACGCAAAAATCTTGCCAGTCTGTTACTTAATATTCAGAAAGTTAGCAAGCAGGTTCCTGGAAACATGTCTGCTAACATTTTATTTTCTGATGTATGATTTTCCCTGGGACAGGGATGGGGGTGCAATAATAACAACAATGAGTGACAGGCAGCCCTGTGTCATTGGCCTTTGTTCCCCGGGGAAAGGTCTGAAATGAACTCAGCTTGCAGTGTGGCTATAGGAAATGGCATGTCTTTGTTTAGGTGAAAAAAGTGGGGCTCTGTTACCTAAGTGAGGGGAGAGATGGCCACATAGGAAGGGCTGCAGGCAGCTTCAGTTTGGGGAGTATTCATCATATAAAACTAACCTCAAAGTATCTTCCCATAGGGACAAATTCTGTTAAAGTTCAATTTTCTCAAACACATATTTTAAAAAAAAATAAATAGAATGATGACAGTAAATTTCTGTTTTCTTTGAAGCCAGGCTTAACATGAGTGGAGGCATTGTACTCAAAGAAAAAGTCTGTTACAGCCCAGTACCTCCCAGGCCCCCGCAACAGGTTTGACAGCAGCCTCTATAGAGTCGGCGGCTTCCGGTTCAGTGAACGTGAATACCTCAGTCAATATCTGCTCCCGGGACCGTGCTGCTGAGCGCAGCACAAAGAACACAGGAATTTTATCCAAGAAGCTGGCGCTCAGACTCTCTGAATATACACTATAATTAGGGCCTGCTTTCTCTGCAACTAAGGACTAAATTCAATATTTCAGTCATTAGAAATACTGCAAAACAGAAAGGAGTATCTGCCCTTTGGGTACAATTCGCTGTTTCTTAATGCAAAGTAAAGCGTGTATTGGTGGATCTGGATTTATGTGCCAGCTCATCAAAATTTTAGAAATTTAGGAACTGAAACTCAACCATCTTTTCACATCTATGAGGAAACTATGAATCTAGGTGGCCTACGGTAGTTCTTGAAAATTAGGCAGGCCTTAAACTTTTTCAGTTAATCATGAGAAATGACAACCAAAAAATAAGACTTATTTTATTTTTTGGTTTGACATGATATGCAGTGAAATATGTGAAGAATAGCAGTAGAAAAGCACAAAAGTAGAAAACGTGACACATGTCATTGCTCATAGAAAAAGAAAAATAAAGCAGAGAAGGAAGTACAGAGTGAGGATGGAGAGGGGGATGTTATTTTAGACCAACGGTTGGCAAACTTTTTCTTTCAGGCATTTCAGGTCATATTCTCTGTCACAGTTACTCAACTCTGCCCTTGTATTGCTAAAGCTGCCACAGATAATACTAAATAAGGAGTGTCACTGTGTTCCAATAAAACTTTATTGGCAAAAACAGGCCATGAACCATAAGTGGCCCATAGACCATAGTTTGCCAATCCCTGTTTTAAATAGCTGTTCATAGAGGACCTCTCTGAGAAGGAGAAATTGAGCAGGGAAATGTATGAAGGGAGGGAGCAAGCCATAGGTATCTGAAGGAAGAAGGCTCCAGGCAGATACACATTGTGATCTAGTCCAACATGGCTTCCCTTCTATTTGGTTTACCGTTATAATCACTAATTATTATCCACCCAATGTTCTAATAGAGTCTTCTCAAATGTGATTCTTAAGTGTTGGTCAACACTCCACCCAGGTGATGAGTCACAATTTACCAAACCACTCCTGTGGCTGAACATGTAAACTCTTCTGTTGTTTACTGTCATATCTTCTACAGTATCAAAGACTAATAAGCATCTCATTTTTGGGCTAATCAACAGGCATATTAGGGCAAAAGGCCTGAACATGGCTTTTTATGGCTCTTCCCACCCTGTCGTATTTCGACCTTGGGAATGTGCCGAAGACAATGACAGCCAGTAACACTGAAAACTTCCTTTCAGGTGCTGTTAGAAATAGTTGTGCTCAACCAGGAAGTAGAAGCTAGAGCAACCATGTCTGTGGTCTTCATTTTCACCAGCAAGTCATGGAAGTCTGGAGCAAGGGGTGTGGAGTCTGACGCCTGAATTAACACAATGGCACTACCTACTTGTAAGCTGGGTAACTCCTCTATGTCAAGGTAAAATGAAACTAATAATAGTAACTCCAGCACAGAGTTGTTATAAGTATTATAGAAGATGACTACATAAAGCCTTTAACATTGTGCTTAGCCTACAGTAAGTACTCAAAAATGTCAGCTATGGTCATGATTACATATTTTTCCATTGGAATTGTCCATTTCTTTTTGCCCTTATCTCTGATATTGTTATGTACTTAAATTGTTCATTTAAGATGGCCAATTTCATTCATTTTGATTCCATGTGTAGGATCTGGAAAGCAGCAATACATTAAAAAGTACTCAGTCACATAAGGGGACCAGTAACTGCTTCAGTATCAGGAAATCCATTTGACAGTGGAGCACATCTGACACGGCAATAGCTACGTTTAATAGAATCTCTTCTATCAAAAGCAGTAAGTGAGCTTTTGTTTTTTGAATCCTAGCTTGTTGGCATGAGGTGTCACACTCAAGCAAAAACAAAAGAAAATGATGGTAACAGCAGTGACCGATTATTTTTATCATCATTAAAAATAATATTTATTTAGGAGCTACTATATGTAGAGCATGGGCTCAGCCTAGTAAATGCAAAGAAATACACAGATAGTCTTCACCCTGAGAGATATAATTATAATTTAGTTCATGTTTTCTTTTTCTTTTTTGGGAGGGTGGGGAATGTGTTAACGTTTGCTGCAGTATTTGTTAGAGTTTGTAATTTGATATGTCATTACACTTTATTAGTCTCCATAATGTTTATGGTAAAGTACAAATACTGGGGGTGGAAAGAACTTTCCTTTGTTAATTTTAAGTTACACAACTAAAATATTCCAAACTAGTTATGCCCCAAGTATAATTATAAGGTTTTACTAAATCTCCATATTTTACTGGAAACTTTCCTGAGAATGAAACGAAAGAAACCACTATTACCTGTACAGGCCCAATATTGTTTTAAGTAAGTAGCTACACTGAAGAGGCTCCTTTGGAATAAGTATATGAGCTCTCAGTAAAGACAGTACCAGGACAAGCAAGGTGCTAAATTTGGGAGAGGGGGAACTCAGTAGTAGCCCTGGCCATCTACTATTTCCTTCTCTAAGCTTTTACCATAATGATATGTCTTTTCTTTGAGCTTTTTCTCTCTGGGAAGAAATGTATTTATTCACACACCAAACTTGCCTCTCATCTCCCTGCTCTTATTCCTGACAGGCAGCCATAATTGTGGGGGCGAGGCCTTACCTATTTCCAGTGCACTCTATTTCACAGCTGATATTAATGATCTTCATGTACTGAGTCCTCTCCCCCGAGGTGAAGGGAGGTGGGCCACTTTTAGTTGGAAGAACAGCTCTCCTTACTTAGGTGGAATGATTCCAGAGAGTGTCAGGCAGCCTTGGAAGGAGCCACATTGACTCAACAAAGAAAAAAAAAAGAGCTAACAAACAGAACAGAACAGAACAGAACAGAACACGAGTGCTCATTTTCCCTAAGACAGAAAAGCTGGTTTTCGAAAGTGGATTAGTAAAGTGGATGGTGAAATGCAACAGCCTCTATGTGAGCTGGCTTGGGGTGCAGTACTGTTCACATCCACGGCACAAAGCAGGAGCAGCTCACAGCTTGACGGGCAAGAAGATCGGTGGGGCTTAATTACTGCAATGGATTAGTAACCAAGGACCCAGCTTTGGAAAATGAATTGCAGATCTCAGTATGAAACAGAAGGACAGTTCAAAATTCAATTCATACTGGTCCATAAATGAGAAAACCTTGGCTCAGAAAGGTTGTACGTAAGGGCTAAATTCCTTTTCCCAAGAAAAATCCAGAATGAATGAAATCAAATGGAATTTAAAGCTACTTTATAATTTGGGTTTCCACAAATACACGACGTCTACTTCTAAAAAGGAAGCATGCTTAATTGAGTTCTAACACTAAGAAACAAAAAACACACACTCAAAATGCAAGAGAGAAAGTACTTTCATTATTACTGTGGAAAGTAGTCACTTGACAATGCAATTGTATTCTGGGGTAGTAGGCGATAATATGCCAATTGCCTGAATTTCCAAGTGAAATTTTAAAAATCAGTACTTATTTTTATCCTAGCAGGCATCATATGTTCCCACAGACTACAATAGTGCCTCCTTGAGTTCGGAAAGGACCAGCCCTGATGTCAACAATGCAAGGTAGGAACTACAGAGGAGACCAAGAAGGAAAAATATATACACAAAATACGACTATGTGTGTAGAAACTCAGGTTCTTTCATTAATGCACAAAATAATCTCGGTAATAAAGTAGACTCATTCTGATATTTTTTCTAAAACATTCTACTTCTTGCAATTTACCTTAACAAGTCTCTCAAATAATTTGAGAGCGAGGGAGAGGGAGCAACACTTCTGTTGTCTACTGAGCCTAAGACCTGGTGAATTCAGTGAATAACTTTCAGAAGAAATGGGAAGATTCCTCATATCAAATATTTCATAATTTTCAAATTACTTGAATTAAACAAATGCAATGCAGGAATTGCACATTTTTAAGACGACCTTTAGGTGACAACTCAGGGAACAATATTTATATTCCAGGTCCTACTTAGAAGTTCTGAGTCTGAATTCATAATTTTGAGTTAAGAAACAAAATGCCAATAAATTATAATATTATTTCTAGTGCTGTATTTAAATCCATTCAAGTTTCTATACCCATTCTACACTGCCTAACCATAAACTGTGGATAACACTGTAAGGATAAGCAGGGCAAGCTAAAGGCATTCCATTTAACAAACTGGGTTCTTTAACACAAACTGACGTATTTCCGTACATATTTATAAGGCTTAGTGGTTATTATTAGGCTGTAATTGCAGTTGTTCTAACACCTAATAAGCCATGGTTGAAAAAACAAAGGCAGGTTAATTTGTGATTTCCTCTACTCATTCAGAGGCAAATTAAGTGTCAAACAGCTAATACGGAACATATTTCATTTTATGAGATTTTAATTTAATTCTGCACCATATCGTTGATGCCTTAATATAGGGTGGTTTATCTAAAAGAGGAGCAATTTATAAACCTCTTTCAATAGAATCTTTAATGATAGGATATGATAGCATAATTATAGAAGCGCCTGCCCTTCTTCTAAATAGAGATCTGTCTGCATTTCCATCAACACAAATCCTTGTTTTTAAGAGACTTGTAATTTAATTTTTAAAGCTGGCACCAGAAGAACAATTGTGTAAACAAGATAATGAGAATATCTCCAAACTTTGTCTTCTCAAAATATTTATTGCAAAAACTTAGTACTCTTCACTTGATCTCATTTTCTATAAGACAAATATATAGCAAACAGTTTAGAATTCAAGTTCTGGATGAAGTGATTTTACTTTCCTAGGTAACTGATTTACCCCTCAGCAAATACGTGCTCTTAAGATTTCTATAACCAAGTCACATTTGCCTGGATTAGCCTCCACTTTCAAGGTGATCACAGGTGTCTACTTATCATACCTCAGAAGGTGCAAGAGCAACCCAGGGACTCATAACTGAGCAAGGGCAGAATAGAAACTCCCGGTATTTTTCATGCCCCCCAACTGCCTGGAATGCCAACCCTCAGCATTTGTTTAGAGCTCTGTGCTTTTCAGAGTGCTTACATGAACATTATTTCATTGAACTCTCCCTGCGCTCTGAAGAGCTGGGTACAGCAGATAGCTTCATCTCCATGTAATGAAACCAGCACATGCAAACGTCAGTGGCCAGAGTTCACAGCACAAGTGAGCGGCAACACAAGAACAGGAATTCGAGCTCTCTGACTGCTCCTCCCCCGTCTCCCAGACTGGGCCAATGTGAGTGTCCACTGAACACCTTTTACAAAGTGTCTGACCAAGTGCAGGGCACTGCCTACAAAACTAGCAGGAAGCAGTAACTGGTAACAATAAATCGCCAAGCAAGAGCAGAACATATAAGATGCTACAAGAACAGTCTCTAGGATGGCCCTTGAATTAGTCCTTGAGGATGACTATAAGCAGGAGTTCACCATGCAGAGAGGGAAGGCCACTGAGACCAAAGCAGAGAGAATGTCACATCACAAAGACCCAGGGGCGTGACATGCCCAACTTCCTGGGGCCCACTTCATAAGCATAGCGTCCACCCAGGGCCCTGCCAGGACACACCAAAACCAGGCAGTCCCAGGAGGCCACAAACCTATAAGCTCACCATTCTCTTGCCCCGCAGCAATGATATTCCCTCTAGGAACCTTCCAGGACTTCTCTTTTGAGGCTCAGGATTATCTATCAGCTTTACGTTATGAATCTTTTTGATAATTATACACTTAGGCTACTAGAGAATAATTTAGACAGATGCTGCTAAAGTATCCAAAGCGTGGCTAAAAAGGCAGGAAGAACTAAAATCCAAAGAAAACCCAGCTCAGCAGTCACACCGGAAATGTGACTCCCCCAACTCCCCCCTATGAGGATGGTCCAGATGCGACCTGCCTTGTCTTGTGATGTTATCACCATGGGCCAACGCAGGTCAGCAAGCAGGGCTCAGAACACACAGTGGGGGCTATAAGAGGGTTTGCTGTTATATTCCACCATAGAACCAAGACATGAAATTTGTATTAATGAATTCACATTTGAATTTCATTACAAGAAAAACTATAATGAATGCAGAGGAAATAGTTCAGCCTATCATATAAATTCATTTAAAACATTTCTCTAGAGCATCATTTCTGAAAGAATGAAGAACTCCAAAATTCCACAGAAAAATCTGATTTAAATTAACTACATCACAGAGGTTCCAGTCTGGGAGGAATTAGCCATCCATGTCTCCAAGGCCTATATGGCCCTTGCATGCTCTGAACCATGGGGCAGAGCCTCATCTGAGATGCATGTGGTCACATCTGTACCATAAAACCTCTGTATAACGGGGTGAATTACATGTCATGTTTCAGGCTGAACTTGGAATTTCCTTCCCTTTGTATAGGGAATTTTTAATTGGTTTCTTGGTTTTATTTGAGAGTATTTTTAGCAGGCTTCAGAACCCTGTAAATACTTACTTGTGTTCCAGTGAAAAGTCAAAGAATAAGTCACAAGTTTCTGCATTCTCTCTATAAATACCCACTTCTCCTTTAATGCTTATAGAAGTCTGCAACACAGATTTATTACTTACCTCCAGGCAAATCTGCTCTGAAATTACAATTCAGTAATGGGAGATGGATCCAAAAAACTGTTGGTAAAATATTATATGTGTACTTGGGCATGTAGTTAGGATTGTTAATATCAATTAATTCTGTTCACAGAGGAGGACTTGTTTTAAAACAACTTCATTTTTCTTTGGCATAGTATGTAATTACACAGCTGTAACTAATAGCCATGGAGATGCAATCTACCATCTGAATAACCAGCGTTATTCTTCAAAGTATTATTTGTGCTTTTCTAACTTTACTGTCTCAGAATAATGGGTGATTATTAGATTTGACTAAATGTATATATCAAGGCTGTTGGCAAGGGACAGCCCATCCCAGAGAGTGGCTCCAATTATTATAGTATATGACAGTTTCCTGGACAGTACTACAAAAGAATACTATTTTATTTTGCAAGTCCACCATCCTTTATTTCCTCCAAACCAAGTAAGATGGTATTTATTTCCAAGAGATTTTCTTTTTTCCTTTTCTAATGTATGTTATCACCAGCATTCTTTCCTTCTATCTTTCTGTAACCCATGTGCTCGATCACATTTGCCATTTTGTTTGGGTGACATTCCCATCAATCAAGTGACTTTTGGTGTACTTACATAGGGGCTATGAAAATTTACCATAAAAATTTCATTAGAATTCATTGTGATCCCTAGAACAGGACTTTCATGTTACAGAAATTTTAACATAAAAAAACTTCAAACCTAATGTTGACCAAATATATATTCTGAGGGTAACTTTCCATTAGGCTTTTACTTTTTAATTTAGTATTTACAGCCCACAGAACACACGTCAGCAAAATATATAGGAAATATCTGTCGGTTACCTAGTGTGACAGGCATTCCTCAGGAAGCGGCAGGGATTTGCTTCAGTGAATCCACGAACTGACAGGCTTGCTATATTTCAAAAGTAAATCTTACACTTCTATCACATCTTCAAAGCCCAGTGGATGTGCCATTAACAAAAAGTCCTGAGATGGTGAAAGCCAGTATCTTGTTTCATTTTATTAATGAGGAAAGTGTTAATACTTACATATGCAATGGAGGAATCGGAGACGGATCGTAATGGTAACGGCCCTCATGATGTCTGGCATCAATTGGTACAGGAGGATGGAAGGCAGGGAAAAGATGAGGAGGATCTGAAAAAAAATAGCCCAATCTGTATCAAAGGAACACTTTCAAGCAGCATTCCGATTCACAAAACCACACTGCTGTACTATTATACCTTCACTACTTACACTTAATCTAAGAATTTGTGGAAGAACTCTTCCAGGTTAGTTACAAGGCTATGTGAGGCACTACAGAAGTATGACTGAGTAAGCAGAGCCTGCACCTTCCTGAGAAAGTAGAGCCTGTGATTGACTGCAACTAAAACCCAGACGGGAAAGCAAGAGAAGAACAACACGGCTCCCTATTGTGAAAGCTAGCCTGACCAGAGGAGAAGGGCTGAAGGGAGCCACAAAGCCAAGAGGAACAAATCAGAACACACTTATTTGAAAAATGAAATTATACTGTCAAGTTTTAGACAAAGACATTGTAATACAAATACTAGTTTCATTTCTCCCATGCTCATGATGCTTTTAAGAATGGAAAGGCTCGCTAGAATCTGTGGCTGATATATATATAAACGTATACATGCTTTTTTTTTTTTTTTTTAACTTAAATGCATATTCCTCTCCTTGTTGGCCTGGGTTAGGCCTCCACGGCCCCTACACAAAGGCAGCAAATCTATGCCCTGGCCAGAGACATACTGTGCAGCTTCCTGGAAGAGATGAGCTGACCCACTCAGACTCACAGAGAGAGAGATCTAGAACAAAACTCAGGGAATTCCTCCCAAGATAGCATTAACATTCACCTTGGCCCCAGCGCCCCTCCCGTTTCTGCCTTTCCCCAGTCCACCGCTCCAGATTCCTGAGCTCCTGGGTGTGTGCTCTTCCTTAAAAATAGCTCCCCCTATCCCCCACTTAGTCCTAGAAACTCACATCCATTGTCTCTGAAAATAAAGTTTTACTTTTCTTACAAAAAGTAGTGATTCACTGTAAAAACTGAAGAGAGTTTTAACAGATTTACAATTAGAAGCATGAATGATGACTCAAGGTTTTCCCAAGTTTCAAGAAGCAAAATGAATGACTCCATGGCTATGAGACTAATACGACAGCAAACGTGCCAGGACACGTTCTTCAAATGTGGTAGGTCCATGCTGGTCCTGCTGGGAGCCTGCCCAGAGAGGACTTATGTGTACACCAATAAGCCTCAGAATGGCTTCCAGTTATTTCACCCTAGTGCTGAGGATAGCAGGCTCTAAAGGTGATTACAAAGGGGGCCCTCTCTGCAGACCGGTTCTGATGGACCACTTAAGAATGCACAGAGCATCCCCCACGAGGTGCAGGAGGCTGGGAGGCCATGTCAAACAAACAGATTAGGAGGTGGCTGCACCCCCTGAGGTCAGCATCACCACTGTCCCAACTGGGTGGAGTGGATGATTCTTAGATGCATGTAACGTTGAATTCAGGTGGTTTTGATTGCCTTCCCTATCCATTACTCTATTTTCCAAATTTTCTTCAATAAGAAACTACTAGAATATAAGCATAACAAACATGTTTTTAAAATTATAACACATTACTTCCCTTGTTTTGATTTTGTCCTTGCTGCCTTCGAGAATCTAAGACTCTGTTTATGAAGAAAAAAAATCAGAGTAAGAGTAAAAAATGATGAGCATAGCATTGATAGAAGCTCTGCGGTCTACCAGGGAAGGACCCAAAGCTGTAATTCTACAGTTTACCACCAGATCTAGAATCTAGAAAACTTCCAGGAGGGCTATTGTACTGAAAATGTCAATTATTCACTGTACTTTGTGACTGTCGTAAGATTGGGGAGGAAGGATTGGGTGGTATGGAAAGAGGAAGGAATCATTTTGATCTTGTGTCATTGTCATTGTAGTACTGTGATATACAACAATGCTGAAAATTCAACAGGTGAGGGATGACTAATGACCTGATCATTTATCACACTTTATACATTTTATGAAATCCATATAAAAATTGATTATATTTTAAGTTCACCACTTCGTACATAATATGAAAGGATGTAAGTATTATTCTTGCAATGCAAATATTGAAAGTTGATTTGCTAAGTTTGAAAGTTTAAGTTGAATCTTTATTCAGCAATGTTGCGAGCTTCATTGCTGCACATAACTCAGCCATCATGACAATTAAAAGACACCCTCTGTAGAACCAAAGATTCCATCTTACTTAACCCTTTTCAAAGGAAATTATTCATCTTTCTTAAAACAACATAAAATCAAGTGGAGTCATCGTTTGCACTAGTTTGAAAGCCTGAATATACTAGTAAATGTTTCCTGATTTTAAACTTTGAAACAAACCCAAGTCAATCAGATTGAAATCCGGTGAGGGTGGATGGCCATGAAATATGGGGGTGGCTCTTTCTATTCCACACCTTTGAGCTATCACTGCTGATGCAAACATGCATGGCCTGCAGACTTCTTACTTAATACACATCATCTGCTCTTGGAAATCAGAGAAATAAACCCACTAGATTGGGGGAGTGAATTCAACATTCATAAAGTCTTAGCTACTTCCTCAGGGCATCTCACATGCACCAGTTTATGCATCTGTTTTGAGGGACACTGACAACTATGTCAGAGTTGGAAGGTATTTTCACTTCTTTACTCCATGGAGCTTGGCTGTATTCTGCATGATGAAATTCTCTCCACCAGATAAGTGGGTGTTAACTGTACCTGGTTTTCTCTATGTGAGTGAAACTAGGAATTACGACAAAGTACAAATCCACGTTTTTCATACACATAGAGCTCAAAATGTGTTAATTTATTCCACATTTAACATATGCCTCATATATCCAGGAAGCAACAGTCACTATCTTTTATATGAGTATTTATAGTGAAGTTCCAGTGATTACGTCTATGGAGTGAAGACCAACCTATTAACCCCATAAAATGAAAAGCGTGTACCCAACAAATATAAAATTCTCTTCCTCAAGGAAAACCTACAATGCTGTCATGGACATTTAAAAGACATTGCCACCTTCTCATTTTCAAGAAATTATTATTTCAGGATTCAAATTCTCTCTCTCTCACCCTTTCTCCCTCTTTCAGAAAGAAGAAGAAAATGACCTAGTACTACAAAAATGAATCTGAGAGGAAAATATAAGACACAATTACTGGGGCACTAAGTAGTCATTTCTCACTGTTGAGTCCATGGTGTTCTGTGAATTTAAAAGTTAATTCTGATTGAAAGTATGTGATGCATCCTATAACACTGTTTGCACCAAATGTTTATTTATGTCCCAACGAAATTTATGAATTCTGCATTCAAGAATTAGGTTTAAATAAAGAACAGAAAATTAATGCATATGATCTGACTTGACCAGACATCTGGTTTTGGTTTAAGTGTTTTACTGTTTCTACGTTTTCCCCTCTTGATTAAATTTAAAATAACTTTTCCTGGATTGCTGAAGTCTGTGTGGACAATTGCACCTTGTGTTGGTTATTGTTAGAAATCACACCTCTTAAGCCACTTTCTGGGAAAATGCAATGGAACACCCCTCTTTCAATTCAAGACGTGCTCAACCATAGCTTAACAGGATAAATGAAGAATGAAAAGCAGTATGAGCATGTCCTGTAACATACGTGGCATCCCATGACATCAATCCTAACACGTTTCTTGAAAAACGCTCCTAAATCCTCAAACGTTGAGCACTTGCCTCGCTGGCATCTCGGCTCGTCGTTTCTATGTGGCTCAGCGGCATATTCCATCACCGGCCCAAAATGCTGTCCAAGAAAACGCACATGACGAGAACAGGCCCTTGTCGCCAGAGCCGCCATAATTACCCAGCTCACGGTTTATTATTTACACATGAGCAGCGCAGCTGTGACGCATCATAACTCAAGCGTATGTGTAATAAGTTACCGCGCGGCAGCCATCTCCTGCCCTGGCCCTTGACAAAACACCACATGATGACTTCTCCAAAGTCAGGCAAAAACTGCTGAAGCAGAAGGAAGTGCCACGAAACCTGGCTACCTCCTATTTATCATACAATTTCCTGACTGATGGCTCCACAAACCAGCTGCTAAGTGCTGTGTACTCTACTGTCAGCAAACTAACGGGCTAAATGGAAGACAGGGAGAATAATGTGCGGAACTGGTGGAATCAATTTTACTGAGGGAATTAAAATTCTACCAGGTGGGGGGTGGGTCCGCGGAGCAGTGGTAAGCAGTCAACTGTACATGCTTATGGTTGCAAAGATGATTTATTACAGACCTGCGAGAGGTTTGACTATTGTACCCGAGTCCTCTTACACGAAACAGAGATTTGAAGAGTGTGTATTCTCCCAGGCTTGAGTGGAATAGTCTTTAAACCCTATAAATACATAATTGGCTTGACACTTGTTTAAACTGAAATGCATAGCAAAAATATTTGTGCTGTGTAGAGTTGTCAGTATTCCATTTCACACTGGCTGTCATCGCGTTGAGCATTAAGGGTCTCATTAGGAATGAGAGGCATTGCTTTTAGGTCTCTTCACAACGGAGACCTAAAACCTATGCGTTGATCATAAAACCTGTAGCCAGAGCATAACCAAGAAACACACTTGGAGATTTATCTCTAGTTGCATCCTTCTCCCAAGAAATAGTTTTAGTATCCTCAGGCTATAAGATCTCTTGGATGCCATCCTGGAAAACTGTCTTTTAAGGTTTCAAATTTACATACAAAAATTACAGATTAAAAAAGAGAGATCAAAGTCTCTCAGTTAGTGCCCTGAAGGAGTAATTCACCAAATGATACTTGAATGGTCTGAAAGTGCCCCAGAAACAGTGCAAGAGTCAACTGCCAAGTGCAGAAGTCCTCATGGGTGATTTAAATCCTGAAGTCATCTGCACACTGGCCTTGGAATTTACTCTACACCAGAGCTAGAGATGATTTTCTTTCATTAGGGTTAGCCCTGCCCGCAGGAATGGCCAGTCCCCTCAAACTCACTCAATCATCTGCCATCAGCGGGGATATCCTTAAACAGCATCCACTATGCTACAACCAAAATAACCATCCAGTTTCTAGAAAATGAAAGGTTTCAAGCAAGAGAAGGAGAGAGTAGGAGAGAGAGAAAGAGAGCGCCGACTGCCAAGGAACTCACTCCGGTGAGATGGCAGAGAGGCGGCCCAGGCCTCATCACTGTCTCTTCCCACCATGGGGCTTCTCCAGTCATCACACTCATGCCACCTGCAAGACCTTTTTCCAGGGCTCAGTGGACTGTGGGAGACTGGACTGACTCCAAACCCAGACTGACTTACTAACTCAGACAACCTTGCTATTCCTGCCTATGGATGATGTGACACCAGAAATGAGCTGCTCTGCCCTCTGAGGCCACCCCAGGCAACCTGACAAGGAGGGTCTAGAGCAACGTGCCTTGAGCCAGGCAGTCTGCGGCCCGCCATGATCTGCTGTGAGTGGAATCTAACAAGTGCCACTCTACGGTGCCCCACTATGGACTTGCTGGGCGGGATCCTCATGGCATCACCTCATGGAGTACCAGGAATCCTTTTTCTGGTCTCATAGGCATATTACATAGGGTTAGAAACTCCTCCAGAGTCATCAGAATGGGACATATTTATATGATTTTCTATAGGGTCATGCAAGTTTAAAGAAGCTGTGGTTCTAGCATACTCTAGAAATCTTGTAAAAATAATCTGCATCTTTTTTTTTTTTTTAGTATCCATCATTTTGTCACTTTACACAATGGCAGGAGCCTTAACTTGAAGAGTGTATGCTGTAGAAGGAATCTGCAAACTATCACATGTGGGCCGGTTTTTGTAAATAAAGTTATTTTTAAAGTTTTTAAATTTTTATGGGTACATAGTAGATGTATATATTTATGGGTCACATGAGCTATTTTCACACAGCATGCAAGGCATAACAATCACATCAGGGTAAATGGCGTATCCATCACCTCAAGCATTTACCCTTTGTGTTACAAACAATTCAATTATACTTCATTATTTTAAAATATACAACCAAATTGCTTTGACTGTAGTCACCATGTTGTGCTAACAAACATTAGGTCTTATTCAATCTTTCTATTTTTTGTACCCATTAACCATTCCCACTCCCTGCTGAGACCTCACTATCCTTCCTAGCCTCTGGTAACCATCCTACTCTCCATCTCTCTGAGTTCAATCATTTTAATTTTTAGCTCCTACAAATAAGTGAGATCAAGTTTGTCTTCCTGCACCTGGCTTATTTCAGTTAACATCATGACCCACAGTTCCATCCATGTTGTTGCAAATGACAGGATTTCATTCTTCTTAATGTCTCACTAGTACTCCACTGTGTATATATACCACACTTTCTTTATCCATTCATCTGTTGATGGACACTTAGGTTGCTTTTAAATAAAGTTTTATTGGACCACTGCCACACTCATTTGCTTACATATTGCCTATGGCTGCTTTTCCCACACCAACCACAGAGCTGAGTAGCTGAGACAGGGAACACATTTATTGACAAACCCTATGCCAGTGTACTATGATAAAGTAATTTGCAGAAATTATTCATTTCAAAAAAACATATATCAATTTTGTATTTATTGTGTTGTTTAAGTAATAACACTAGGTATGTCAAATATTTTAAATGCACTTTCCTTATATGCCAACTTGTGTGACTAACTTAATAAAGTGTTCATATTAATCACTAATCAATAAAGAGACATCTAAATTAGAGCAAAACCTAACAAGTAGACAAATTCCAAGGCAAAGATAATAGATGAAATTAACCATGAAATCTAGCAAATAATAGCATAGTTAAGCATTTGAAAATTGAAGTTATCTTATACATTAAGTAAAACGAATACAAATTTACATGAAACGCTAATTAACAACAAAAAGTAAGCTATTTTTAAAACTCAATAAGCTTTTACTTCTGGTAACTACAAGACAGACTTGACTCCTGGTGTATAAACTTCCATGGACATTCCCCACGTCTCAAATAGCAAGCTTTCTATCATTTATTTTGTGTAAGCATGCAGACTATTAAATAAATTAATATTTTAGACCTAAATGCTACCCACTGCTACACTCTGGTCACACCCATAATTCGTCCTCTTTTTAAACAGTCAGATCCCTGCTGTGCTCCTCAACACACATAATCATGTGTTTCCTACAAGAAAATGCCAAATGGTCCACTGCAAGTCAACTGATGAAAGAAACCTCTGCCTTTACTGCTTCAAATGTGTCCTCAGTCGTGAACCAACAATTGATCTCGCCCCTTTCGGGAAACTTCTAACTTCTTCTGCCGGTAAGTCTGCATGTTTCTCTCTTCGAGATCAAAGCCAGTGGGTGCCCAATGGTGGAAAGAAACCACATCCACCTACTGGCTGACCAACCATAACCTTCCAAACAGAGTCTCTGGAATGTGTCTTGCCTGTGATTCCACATATATGCATCCAACATTTTTGTTGTTTTCAGCTTTCCTGCCAGGATAAGAGAGAAAAAATAACCACAGCGAAAGGCAGCAAAGAGAAATAAGGAAAGGTTTACAGCCATTCTAGCTGAACTGCAGAACTCTCTCAGGGAAATCACATGTAAACATATAAGGAATTGCTTAAAAGTGACAAATCCATTTACTTTGAAATATGCTAATGTCGTATTTTCAGTGACAATAAATAAGTTTGGAAATTTAAAAACGGAAATTAATTACTAGTGACAAATTTTTACATCAATGACTGTGTTTTTGTATAACAAAATTCAAAAGTCACAGTTATAGCTCTAAAAATATATATTGGGTTTCTCTTTTTTTTTTTTTTTTTTTAGACTGAGTCTC
This sequence comes from Ateles fusciceps, assembly GCA_036589455.1. NCBI lineage: Eukaryota > Metazoa > Chordata > Mammalia > Primates > Atelidae > Ateles > Ateles fusciceps. The sequence goes on along the minus strand of JAZHEH010003329.1, from coordinate 7,809,757 downwards.
GTTCTATTGCCCAGGCTGGAGTGCAATGGAACAGTCTCAGCTCACTGCAACCTCCATTTCCTGGATTCAAGTGATTCTCCTGCCTCAGCCTCCCGAGTAGCTGGGACTACAGGTGCCCACCACCACACCCACCTAATTTTTGTATTTTTAGTAGAGATGGGGTTTCACCATGTTGGCCAAGATAGTCTCAAACTCCTGACCTCAAGGGATCTCTCCTCAGCACATTGGGATTCTTAATGGTTATGAAATGAAAGCAGAGGAGGAAATGTTTCTATAAAAGTGTTTGGTTATCTCAGATCTAACTACAGGTACCCTAGAGTCAATAGACTCAGAAGTTTAAACTAAGCCTGGTTTAGTTAGGAAACCAGCAAAGGAGAGGCCTGGAAGTTGTATTCTACTCAAAATAAATCCACTGCAAAAACAGCTTTCAGTGTTGCAAAATGAGCAGAAGCAGGTAGCGAGATGTGAAAGTGAAATAACACAGTACATTTTATAATAGTACACATCTTCTCAAGGAATCCTCTTGACAACCCTAAAATAAGCATTTCCAAAGTGTTATTATTTTTCTCCTAAGTCTTGTTTCTCTTTAAGTTCTATTATCAAGACAATCCTCAAAACTAAGAAGGGAAAATTTTATTATCTACTCAAAAAAAGCTAAATGATCTACCCAGTGTTGCATAAAACTATGGGCTTATGATGCAAGTTTGGTGCTCTTTCTATTCCAATACCAGAGCACATCAGACTTGGCACTTCAAACGTGATTCCTGCCAGGGTGGGGAAACCCAGGTACCTTCATGAACTGTCAATCTTGCTTGGGAGGCAGCAGCCCCGAGGTGCTCTCAGGCAACACAAAAACAGGCCTGCCAGAGATTGCTGGGGCTCAAGCTCAGCCTATCAAGAGGTTTACCCATCTTCACAGTTGCACAAGAGAGAATGCTGCCACCAATCATAAAGAATCACTTCTGGAAATATTTGGAAGTCCCCGGAAGACCAGCAGTATTTCAAGAGTGTTCTGGCTGGCAACTTTGTGGCAATTAAGAAATGATAAGGCACATTCATTTTGCTCAAAACCAGACAAGAAGCTCTGAAGGATTATTGACTCTGCTCCTTTAATCTGGACCATCCACTCCATCTGTAGCTCCTGTCAATCAACAACGAAAGGTCTTCCAAGGTTTGCCCCATAAGTAGTAATTAAAAATAATAATAAAACAATCATGATGAGCACAAGGGCAATTTACTGAATAATGCATGTCAGACACGTGCATTGCCTTTTAGACTCACCTCATTTATTTCTTCCTGTGGCCTGATCCTGAGAAACAGGTAGTATTTGTATGCTCATTCTTATGGTTGGGGAAACTGACCTTCTCCAGGGTTATATGGGGAGACAGTACTAGAGCTGTGTGTCTTCTTTACTTCAGAACCAGGGCTCTTAGACATTCTACTTTCTCACATAACAATGTCAGAGTTAAGCCTTTTTGTCATCTCTTATCTAACCTATACTCCCCACACCAGCATCCGTAAATCCCAGTCTGAACCATACCCCTCCCCCTCTCTCAAAATGTGTAGTGGCCCAGGATAGCCTGCCCACTCCAGCCCACGGTCTTCGCCATGAATTAGAGGCCCCAGCCACCAAGCTCTGTCCAGGACACCTCCCCATCCATGACTCAGTGCCCCCTCAGGCACCATGCACTTCACGGCTTATGGTGTCCCCCTCAGTCGAGGACAAATTCCCTCTTACTCAAGTCTTACCCACCTCTTCAAGACTCGATGCAAACACTACCCCCTCCGTAAGGCTTCCCAGGGGGCTCCATGGATCGCACGCTCCTTCCTCCCTTCTCCATAATTCAGGTTGGCCAGAACCAGTAAGGACCCAAGGAACTCTGCTTGGACCTGCATTGCGTTCTCCCCCCACTTCCTCTCTCTCTGAAGGCCTTGTGCCCATCCTCAGTGCTCTCCCTCCGACAGCCACACATTTACTGAATACGGAGTTTATATAAGCACAGCTGTGGGGGCGAGCACATCATGCTGCCTTTCCTGCCAGGCAACGTGGGGGCAAGTGCATCTGCCGGGTACACACACTGCCAGGTCAGAACTGTCTTCTTTTCCTCCCAAGAGGTCTGGGGTGTGAGGGCAGCGGAGGCTCACTTATCCGTGTATACCCAGCAGGAACTCAACAAATGTCTGTTCTAGGAAAGGTGAACAGGGGGAGGAAAGACATGAAAAGAAACTGAGGCCATGCAATAGCATTGGTGGACCAGGCCAGCCATCCCTCCTGGAAACTACAGGACACTTCCGTCTACCTCAGGGGCTTCCAATAACAGGCAAAATGAGGGGGAACCCACAGGTATGGTCTGCCTCTTTGGAATCCTCCCTGTGCAGGTGTTTGCATGCTTCCCATGTTCAGAGCACACACAGGGCCAAGGCCCAGCAGATGCCTGCACACGCTGGACCAAATCCTAGCACTCCAAAGAGCAGTTTCCAGCCTAACCAGGCTGCCTGCCTTCTGCTGGGCAGTGAGTAACTTCATGTGGGCACCTCACCACTCTACTACTCCATGCCACCACCACCTCTAAGACAGGGCAGACACTGGTGGGCACTCAGCAATCACACTCCTGGTTGGGACCTTTCCAAGACTCTGGAATGCCCTTTCCCATCAGGGAAACACTGATGGCTCTGGTGAATTCAGGATATTTGATCAGGCTACTAACACCCATATGGAAAAAGCTCTTTGACACAAAAGGCTGGAGGTCAAAAGTTTAAAAGCTCATGACAGAAATGACAGGGGCCCCTTTGCCCCCACCACCACCTACTTTTTTTTTTTTTTCCAATAACATCAAACGCTCTGGCATGTACTTAATGCTATTATTGTTACGCTTTGGAATCCATTGAAATTCCAGCATGTTTATTGCACACTGGAAACATTAAAAGGCTCCACTTTCTTGTCCCTTAAACTCTGAACCCTGACTGTCTAAGAAGCATCACTGTTTGCAGAAAGACACAAAGCTTTTAAGCAAAGAGTTTGTTTTAAGGGTTTCTTTCACTATGACTGTAAAATAATAAAGTACACAAAGTGTCTTCCTTGCAAGGATGAGCAAGAAAAGGATAGAAAAGGGAAAGAATCCCTCACTGCTTAGGAAGAAAAAAAAATCCGCTTCACATTTCTTGGTTCATGGGAATGCAAGAAGAAAACATTCCCCATTCCCCATTTTTCTTCTATTTCTCCTTTCTCTGCAACCCTATGTTGCCACAAGCTGCACATTTTATACACACCTCAAAGACACTGGCTACGTGAGCATCTATCAAATGGTATCATCTGAAGGAGTCTGAAATACCTTTCTTCTTTAGAATGCCTTCTCAAGTCCACCGTCCACTCTGCAGCTACCTCACACTCATTGCTGGATGTGAGATGAAAAGCCCCACAGCTGCCTGCAGGCTGGTTCAGAACTACTCCAAGCTCCACTCTCTGAAGTTCTAACTAGTGGCTTCCTCTCTTGTTGGCTATGCTTCCCTTCCTCGCTATCTCATCTGGCTTCCTATCTTGATTCTTAGATTAATTCTAGTTGGAATGTTGAATGAATTTCAGATTATCTCTGACCTACCGCCCCTTAAAGCACCTGCTCCTGTAGTAATGCCTTGGATGTCTAATCTATGCTGTAGGCAAGAGGCAACTTGCCTGGGCCCCCAAGTCCGCCATGCCCAGAAAAGGCAGAGGCCACTCATTTCCCACTCTTCCCCTCCATGATCCCTGCAGTCCAGACAAGCTAATATGCTCACACACCCCAGAGGAATTCAGTTCGTCAGCGTTCTGCTTTAGGACTGGGGATGATGACAGGCTTTGGGGTGTCAACAAACCTATTCAGCTGGGCTCTGTTGGGGACTCTCCTCCCTGGGGAGGCAATGGTCCTGAGGCTGCTTTCACTGAGCCCAGGTGGCTGGCTGGCTGCTGCCCATGCTTCCCGGAGGTCTCCAGCTCTCTTGCCCACTTCCCCTTCTGCAGCCTCAGAGGGTGATCTTATTGGCTCTTCATATGGACTCAGCAGCTGCTCACCTTGTCTAAAAAGGCTCAGGCTCTAATGGGATCTCCATCTGAGTCCTCTGTTCCCCTCTCTCCAAAGTGACCCCTGGCTTCTAGACCAAATGCACGGGGCTCAGTCTTTACAAACTACATATGGTAGGTATCTGATGTCAATGATGTCCATGTGCTCCAAGGGCCCCTCGGGACAGAGAACATGGTCTATTTCCGGAGTCTGTATTTACACCTTATGTGCCTAGGTCCACACCTCCAGGCCTAAGGTCTACAGCCTTGACACATGGACATGTAATAATGGACACACTCACACAAAGATGACCCCAATCTGCACTTCCTCCATGAGTTTCCACTAGTCAGAGGGTGTGGCCGACACTCATTTCTAGAGTGCAAGATTTCTTCTCACACTTCTTCGCTGTTTGCAAGTGTTACTAAAGACCTGAAGCATAGTAATACGAGATTTAAACAAAGCATTTAAAACAAAGCATGGATTTAATAACTGACACTAGGCAACAGACCAAATTGATGGCAACCTACTGATCATCCTGACACCAATATATACTTGTACAAAATTTATCACCCTCAGTATGAATCCTTAGGAAAGTCATCCTTTCTACTGAGTTTCCCCTTCTCCAAAATCAGGAGAAAACCAAACACTCAGCACACTGAATGATGCATGCTGCAATCCTTGGCTGGGTACACCTTTCCCAAGGCGATCTGTCTGCTCTCCATTTCACCCAAGGCAGCAGAAAAGACATATTTCCTAGATTTCTATAAAAACAAATTGCAATAATCACAATAGCCATAATATAAATTTTCATTCATCCATAAAAAAGGCCAGTAAGACTTAACTCTTTTGATTCCACAAAGTTGTTCAAGGCCCCAGCTGACATAGGTGAAGATGGTTCATAAATTCTAAGTAACTGTTATGCATCTCTTAATAATGGGATGCGTTCTAAGAAATGTGTCCTTAGGTGGTTGTGTCATTGTGTGAACACCATGGAGTGCACTTACACAAAGCTAGATGGTGGAGCCTACTACACACCCATGCTGTATGGCATAGCCTATTGTCTGTAGGCTATAATGGTACGGTAGCCATGTCCCCATACTGAATCCTGTAGGCAACTGTAACACAATGACAAATATTTGTGTATCTAAACAGAGAAAAGTTACAGTAAAAATATGGCATAAAAGATTTTTAAAATGCTACACATGTATAGAGCACTGACCATGAATGGAGCTTGTAGGACTGGAAGTGGCTCTGAATGAGTCAGTGTGTGAGTGGTGAATCAATGTGAAGACCTAAGACATTCCTGTACACTACTGTTGACTTTATAAACACTCTACACTTGGGCTACACTAAATTTATGAAAAATAAAGTGACTGTACTATGACATTATGATAACCACAGTGTCACTAGGTGATAGGAATTCTTGAGCTCTGTCATAATCTTATGGGACCACAGTGTTACATGTAGTCAGTCCTTGACCTAAATATCCTTAGGCAGCACATGACTGTACCCATGTTTAAGAAGTCACTGTTCCTTCTAAGTCCTTCTTCCCCAGCATCAACATCCGAGTCACCACGAGAGTCAACAACTTTATGTGGGTATCTTCAGCTTCACAACTAATCTGAAGGTTCAGGCCATGCTTCTCTCTTGCCCTCAAGCCTTCTCTGATCATAAGATCCAAGAAAAGTCCTCCATATCTCTGTTCCTAAAGTCTGTGGCAAGGACCTCACTCTGTCTCCTGAACTTCACAGTAGACATACACTGTCCTCAGCTTAGCCGTCAGGGAAAAGAAAAAACGTTACAGCTACAAATATGCTCGAAAAAGAACTGACTACCACAGCCAGGCACAGTGGCTCATGCCTGCAATCCTAGCACGTTGGGAGGCCAAGGCAGGTAGATCACAAGGTCAGGAGTTCAACACTAGCCTGGTCAAGATGGTGAAACCCTATCTCTACTAAAAATACAAAAAAAAAGTTAGCCAGGCATAGTGGCGTGCGCCTATAGTCCTAGGTACTCGGGAGGCTGAGGCAGGAGAATTACTTGAACCCGACAATGGGAGGTTGCAGTGAGCCAAGATCGTGCCATTGCATTCCAGCCTGGGCGACAGAGTGAGACTCCATCTCAAAAAAAAAGAACTATCACTTACTGAGCACTCACATGTGCTAAGGACTACCCTAAACACTCTTCATATATTTTCTTGTTTATACTACATGACAACCCATAGAACTAAGTATTCACATCCTATTTTGCAAACGAGAAAATAGGGATAGAGAAGGCAAGAAGTTAAAGTCTCTCAGTTAGAAACTGACAAAGCTTGGCCTCAAGTCCAGATCTGCCTGATTACAGAGCTCTGGAAGCTACAGGAGGGCCAACAACTTAGGCGTGGGACCTGTGCAGCCCCTGGGCCTGCGCTCAGAAGGGTGTGAGCATGGTTTAACGTTATACAATAGCCATCTTGAAATTCTTAGCAATTTTTCAACAAGGGCCCCCCCATTTTCTTTTTGCACTGGGCCCCGCAAACTATGGAGCTGGTCCTGAGTGCAACTATCTTTCCCACACAAGTATTCCCACTTCCAACCTCTCGGCTTCACCCCTGCTGACAACAAAAGCTAGAAGCTGCTAACAACAGACATTGTCATGGGTGCACTGGGTTATCACATACATTCCACCCTCACTTCCCAGGTCTCGGTCCCTACCTCACCCTGACCCTGCCTCAGGCTTAGAGACTTTGGTCCCCTTGCCCCAGTCCCTCAGACACTTCTCCCAGGTACCAGGGACCCAGCCCAGCAGGCAGCAGGCCCCTAGCCAGGCCAGATCTGGCAGCACACAGGCCAGACATCAACTGCACGAGGACGCTCTCTTGCCGCCACTGGCGCCTGCCCCGTTGCTCACACAGTGGCCATCCACTGGCCCGCTGTCCTGAGGGCTAATTGGGCTTGTTTTAATCATGAACGAATACAGCAGAAGTCCCTCCACAGATAAATAAATCACAATTACTAACTTCAAGAATCCAGCGGCTCTCCTCCTCCCCTCCTGGCTGCTACAGAGGAATTCCCAGGCCAGCCAGGACTAGCACAAAAGCCCTAGACTGGGCTGCAGCAATATCCGCTCACTCAGCTCAGTTTATTATTTAAACAGTTCCTTAACGACTCTTCCCCGGAGGTGAGTGAGGCCAAACTGTTTTCCTTTCCTCCACAAAGCAGATATGCATGGCTTATTTGAATGTCTCCAACGTTTACTTTAGTCCCCGGTTAAATACCTTCTACTGCAGAGTCAAACAGTTCACTTCATTAGAAAGGCAAACAATTTAGCAAGAGAATACCACCAGCACTTGAGGGGTATAGCTGGGCCTGGAAGCTCTCTGCCCGGGAAGCAGGGCCTGTGCCGGCCCAGGCAGCAGTGCGTGGAGCTCACTTCAAAAGCCTTTGCACAAATACTTCACACATTCACTGGTAATTAACAGATAACCTCGAAGAGATTATCTGCCCCACAGGCCAAGGACCCTGCAGGATTATCCACACCACCCGGGCAGGATAAAGCAGAGCCCAAGAGCACACCTTTTTCTCTGCAAGTGCAAGTGGATAAAGTCATCTGAGAAAACACCAAAGTGAGCAGCTACACCTCCCGCTGCCCTGGTGAAAATAACAAAGCAACACCTCATTGAGATAATTATTCATTTAAGCAACCGCAGCAAGTTGTGCCTGAGAAAAACACAAGGGCAGGAGCAGCAAAACGGCACAGGGATAGAAAGTTCAAGACAAGAACCAGAGCAGGAGCGCAGAGCCCGGGGTACGCCGTCGGGATCCCAGCTCAGGAGTGGAGACAACTGTTCCCAACAAAGACTTGGGGCATGCTGAAAACACTGGGGGGCTGACCAGCAGCAGGTTAAAGTCTGGGCTCCATTGAGATTTGAAGCCATCTGTCACACAGCAGGCAAGCCCTGACTCTCAGTCCAGTGGGCACCTCACTGCCCTGGCTTTTATCTCAGAACCGCAGGAGGAATGCACCAGGGTCAGCCCCCTCGGTTGACCAACAGATGCCAGGTCATACCTATCCATCCAGGAAATAGGATTTGGGGCTCATCTTTTATTTTATTTTATTTTTAATTTATTTATTTTGAGGCAGAATCTTGCTCTGTTGCCCAGGCTGGCTTCGCCTTCCAGATTCAAGTGATTCTCCTGCCTCAGCCTCCCAAGTAGCTGGAATCACATGCACCCGCTACCACGCCTGGCTAATTTTTGTATTTTTAGCAGAGACAGGGTTTCACCACATTGGCCAGGCTGGTCTCAAACTTCTGATCTCAGGTGATCCACCTGCCTTGGCCTCCCAAAGTGCTGGGATTACAGGTGTGAGCCACTGCACCCGGCTCCGGGCTCATGTTTTAAAAACAGAAGGGTTCCCCCTCTCTTCTCTGTGTAAAAAACACATATAGCCACCACCACTGTTCTCTACAATATACGAGTTTCACAATAGCAGACAGTAACATCAAATAAAAATGGGGTGGGTGGTGCAGCTCTTCCTATTATACTTAAATTTGGGGTTTCACCCATGATGTGGTTGTTCTGGACAGGGTCACATTAAACAATTTCAGTGCTTATGGCTCTTAAGATTTTGGTAAACCTCAAATGCCAACTACAATAAATCATAAAAGTCTCTATTATAACTATAAATCACTCATGAAATTTAATACTGTCATGAAGAGTAATTAAATGCTAATGTAACGAATTTACAAAAGGAAAAAAAACACATTAATGGGGAATCTTCAGAGTTAGAGAACACTCCTATAAATCTTTATCCCCAAAGAATAAAGACTGTGTTCTTATCCAAAGCCAGAGGTCCTCCGCAGGTGAAAATAAGGAAAGGGCCACATTCCCCCAAATAAACTCAGGACTGAGTGCTAAAGTCCAACTCCCTTCTTCAATGCAGAAAAACGAGACCAAAAATTGACTTTCATTCTGCATTATCCTATTAAGGAAAACACAAAGGAAGGACGCCAAAGTCAAGCAGGAGACCAGGAGAGGTCAGTGCCCAAGAGGGGTCTTGGGTTTAAAGGAAGTTTCAGGAAGGAGTCACAGTAGCTCCCTCAAGGCCACTACCTCACTTGCCCTGCCCGCCCTTCAAATCATTGCTGGGTTGATACGCAGCTGTTCTTATCTCTTCAACGATGCCGACTCTTAAAGTTTAGATAGGACAACTGGAACTAGGAATTCTGTCTGGGCTGCTTCAGTCCTAACACCTCAGCAGTCAGTAAGTAGCTGCTCAATACAGGAATAAGTCAAAACCAATTCACTGGGCCGAGTGCAGTGGCTCATGCCTGTAATCCCAGCACTTTGGGAGACTGAGGTGGGTGGATCACTTGAGCTCAGGAGTTCGAGACCAGCCTGGCCCACATGGGGAAACCTTGTCTCTACTAAAAATACAAAAAAATTAGGGTGTGGTGGCAGGTGCCTGTAGTCCCAGCTACTCAAGAGGCCAAGGCAGGAGAACTGCTTGAACCCGAGAGGCAGAGGTTGCAGTGAGCCAAGATTACACCACTGCACTCCAGCCTGGGTGACAAAGTGAGATTCCGTCTAAAAATATATAAAAAATAAAAATAAATAAATAAATATTTACATATTTACCCAGTACTGCCAGGCCCCAGGCCCCACAGATTTCAAGAACCTAACAAGCAGGTTGCTCCAAGAAGCTCCAGTGGGGGAGGGAAGCACATGGACCAATGAGTCACAAAGCCATTCACAAGCACAACAGCTGAAAAGCCTCCCAGGTCCAAAGACCGCACATGACGGAGCAGTGGTCAGAGGACTAGGTAGGGGAGGGCTGAGGGTCAGAGGAACCTTCTCTCCTTGAGGAAAAGCCTAGCTCAGAAAGATGACCAGGAGGGTGGAGAAAGGAACCACAGACAGGCACAGCCTGCTCGGATACGAGGGTGTGCTTGGTGACCCCGAAGCAGCTCAGTGCTGCTTTCCAACAGTGGTCCCCCCAACTTGACCTTGCCTCCAAGTTCCTGCAGAACTTTTTAAAATGAAGACTGTTAGGCTCCACGCCAGCAGTTTCTGACTCAGTAGGCCTGGGGTGGGGCCTGAGAATTTGCATTCCTAGTAAGCTCCCAGGTGGGGCTACTGCTGCTGGAGACCCTCGAAGAACCAGGGAAGTGTGGAAGAAGTTGAGGCCAGGCCTGCGAGGGGCTCCTACACCATGCCAGCGAGCTGGGAAGAAGGCTCAGCAGGAGACCGGAATGATCAGACACACCTTTCGGAAATATAACTTTCGTGGCAACAACGTAGAGAATGAGTTGGAATGGAATGAAATTAAGGTGGGGAGCAAGAGATGTAACGACTCAAAAAATCAAGGCAGGGCAGTGGGAATGCAGATGAATGGGGTGGAGGAGGGGCTCTGGGTGAAGCAGAAGAAAAGGATACAGGAGATGGGTGAGAAGAGAAAGATGGAAGCTGGGCTGACTCCAAGGTTCTGGCCCAGGTGAGTGTTAATGGTGGTGGTGGGACCAAGGCAGGAACACGGAAGGAAGCAGGAGAGGACACAAGAGGAGGGAGGAGAAAGCACTGATTCAGCCTGAGACAGGTGGGGTTTGAGATGACCACCACAGCCAGGCTCCTGGTAGATGTCGGGAGGGAGGTGGGATTTGAAAGCCAAGTCTAGCCTGGAGATGGAGGCGGGAGAGGCAACACAGGTGTCGATGGTGACATCATAGTGATTGAAATCTCTGGGGAAGGTGCAGAAGGACAAGCAGACACCTGGAGGGAGGCTGGCAGTTAAGGGATGAGCGGAGGAAGCAGAGTTGTGCAAGGAGGAAATAGCAGAGACACAGGACAACCACCAGCCAGGGGCATCCGAGGGGCCAGAGCGGGGGAGGCAGTTTCAAGCAAGATGCACAAACTTTGGGAGCCAGGGTGTGTGAACTACAGGGAGCTGAATGGTGGAGAAGCCAGGGTGAACCCTGTGGGGCACTCCAGGATGTGTGGCTGCAAACAGAGAAGACAGGGCAGCAGCTAGCGAATACCCAAGGCCAGGAGCTCTGTGTGGGTGTTTGGACTCTGTTTATGGGTGAAAGGCACTGGAGCCACTGAAATGGAGGGGGAATGAAGTGAGAGAGGAGAGTAGCAATAAAGTCAGGGTCCCTAGAACCTAGAATAGGATGCAGGTTAGCTCAGATTGGCTTCCCCAGAAATGAAGGAGAGGGAAGGGACAGTATAGGAAGGGGCTGGCTTTAAAGAGCATCCAGTGTCAAGTAAAGCACCTGATCTGGTCCCACCCCTAAACAGCAGGCTCACAGGGGAAACTTCAAACTGGCAGCATTGCTGAGACAGAGGCCATGGTTTAAAAGGGGAGCAGGGTGGTTGGGCGCCAAGGCTCACACCTATAATCCCAGAACTTTGGGAGGGCAAGGTGGGCAGATCACCTGAGGTTGGGAGTTCAAGACCAGCCTGACCAACATGGAGAAACCCTGTCTCTACTAAAAATACAAAATTTGCCAGGCATGGTGGTGTATGCCTGTAATCCCAGCTACTTGGGAGGCTGAGGCAGGAGAATCGCCTGAACCTGGGAGGTGGAGGTTGCAGTAAGCTGAGATGGCGCCACTGCACTCCAGCCTGGGCAACAAAAGCAAAACTCCATCTCAAAAAAAAAAAAAAAAAAAAAAACAGGAAGCAGGGTACAGGGCATTCCTCTTGGGAGTTTCAGCCTGAAGGATGCATTCAGAGTGGTCACACCTTTGCTGCCCACTGGCAAGGAGAACTGCTAAGATTCTCCAAGAGCAGGTGTCCAGGGTCCCTTCAGACTCCCGAGCCTCCCCCTGTGCCTGCCTTAAACAGCCACATCCCTCTCTGCCTGGAGAGGGGAAGGAAGAGATTCCAGAAGCCAAGTCAGAGCTTGGAGAGTAAGTAGCAAGGGCCAGAGAACTCTGCCGCGGAAATCAGCCACAAAACCAGACTCCAGCCAGGTAGCTCCAAGGGCCAGGTGCCACCAAAGATAGGTTATCTCAAAAGACTGTTTAGTAAAAGTTGGATGTGATTGTGGGGGTTGGGGGACACTTGGAGGCTGGGCTGCCGTGACCAGGCCAAGCCGGGTTTTACAAGTTTGCAGCAGCTGCGGTTGCTCTGCGGCCAGCCTACGGGATGTTTAATAAAAAGCTGTGCTCAATTTCACCCCCTTCACATCCCTGAATTCAGTCTCTTTATTTATAGTCCCAGACTAGGCATGCTGTGGGAAATCAGAGGGGCCGGGAAAGGAGAGGGAAAGAAGACAGGCAGAGATAGAAAGAGTTAACAGGCAACAGCTTTTAAAGGGTAAATCGTTTCAGAAACAGAGAATTCACTGGCACTCCCTGCTGCTTTTATTGCTTTCGCTCAACAGCTGGAGAAATTGTTTGATCAAAATATTTGTATTATTGTGTTTAAGTGAAATGACATATGACAGCTCATTATCCCAAACTCAGAATTCCCACAGCATCTGTCACAGCCACCCTATTAGAAACAGTTGCTCCCCCCTGGAAGATGGAGGGGCAAGAGGCGGGAGATACGAGATGGGAAGCAGGAGGCATCAGACCCCAGACGGTCTCAGCCTCACAAGCCCTGGCCCAGGCTCCGGTTAAGCATGGGGGTGCTGCTCGAGGGAGACACAGGTGATGCCTGGGGCCCACCCCGGGAGCCCCCCTCTCCTGGACACCAGCAGCCTGCCAGAAGCATGGGACTCGGCGGGGGCTCTCGTGTCTAAGGAAATGGCCAGGATCGCCCCTCTTAGACATTACTTGGCAAACAGCATTTACCGATCTTCAAACAGCCTTCATTCTTTGAAGAAGAAAAAAGAACTTTTAAAAAATTATCATGCCATTTTCTCTATTCCGAAGTGAGTAAAGGTGAAATTCTGCACAACTTGGCTTTATGAGCCTGCGTTCCTCTCCATGACAACCTTGGAGTAAGGGCCTCAGTTCTGCTCAGGCCACGTCCTTCTCTGACACCCCTACTGGAATATCAGGGTATATATTCTACACCAGACATGCCAAGGAAGGAAAACCATCTATCGGCCGCTTCCTGTGTGCCTAACCCATTTCTGAGAACTTGCTGGCTTTATTCAAATCCCAAGATAATCCCAGGAGGCACAGGGTATTATCTCCTCTTTGCAGATCAGAAGACTATGCTCAGAAAGGTTAAGCAATAAGCCCAATCTCTCACAGCTAAAATGTGGAAGAGTGAGCACCTAAAGCCACAGCCTTGAGTCCCTAAAGCAGATACGTTTTCCACAGCCTGCAGGTGCGACCACAGAGAGAAATGACACATGAAGAAGAGTGCTCAGGGGTCGTGGGAAGGCAGGAATCGATGTGAATACACTTGTACATGCCCTCCTCCTCACATGCGGAACAAATCCTCATTCTTAGACCATATAAAAGTTTGTTTTTATCCCTATCTCTCTGTCTCTGTGTAATGTACTAAAAAGTGATTCATACTAACCGAAAAAGATGCTCTACATGTTAGCCCCATGCCAGCCATTTCCAAATAAGACCTCAGGAGCCTCCCTCTTGACGTTTCTGAGTCCCCGATTTCCTGACCTATAGGATCAGGGAGGTGATGTGTTTCTGCTTCATGGGGCTCCTATGTGATGTACAGCAAAGGGCTCTGAGACAGTTCCCCAGGATAACACTGTACACACGACTCTGTATCTCTGAACATCCACTGTCTCAGGTGTAAACCTGCCATACCACCCACTGATCATTTTAGGAATCCAAACCAAAATAAGATCGTGTTTATAAATGTGCTTTGTAAGCTGGAAAGTGCTGCGTCAATTTAGGATATCATCCACCCTATCATTCGGAACCACCACTACGCCTCATCTCTAGCAGTGCTTTTTACCCCAGTTACAAATGTCCCTTATTCCCCCATGGGTCAGATTGTTCAGCTACCCCAAGAGAAATCCAAAATAAAATGGGGCCAATGTAGAACTCTCTTTATCCTGCTTCGCTACAGAAAGGATGGGTCACAAATGTCACAACCCAATTCCTTTGTATTCTCTCAAAGTGTTTTGAGGCTGAAATACATAAGCTTGAGTGGATGGAAGAGGTGACACCTGTGGGTGATCCTGGGACTCTAACAGTGGGACATCCAAAAGGAAGAGCTGTTGCCATTCATCTAGGGATACATCTGCTCTAAGAATGGCTCTATCCCCTGCTGTCTCCCCTGTGTCAAGGAGAGGGGGTGATATCAAGGAGTACAGTTTACCGAAGCTGAGCGAGTTCTGCCCAGGGACTTCATGCTCTGCCCGCTTCCCTACTATCCACATAGGGATCCCTGGACATGCCATTTTCAAAGCAACCAGTTGTTACATTGACAGTAACTTGACAGGTTTGACCAGCTTAAGGCCAAAACTTAGGGTTAGGAAACACAAACACAAGCCAAGGTTTCACATTCTTGCAATAATGCTTCACTTTGAATGATTACTTCCTTTGAATTCAGCACCATCTCCCACACACATTGTTTTTATAACTTTTCAGCAATCTACCAACCGATCAATGACTCATTCAATCAGTACATGAAATAGAGCATACTTAAGAGGTTTTTTTTAGTTAATGGTAAACATATTTGTTATTTACTAGATTTGTTTTTCTCCGTAACTTCAAATTTTTGTGCAGTGAACATATGATATTTATTTATTTTCAGAGACAGGCTTTTTAAAAATTTTTTGTTTTCTGAGATAGGAGTCTCGCTCTGTTGCCCAGGCTGGAGTACAAGGGCGTGATCTTGGCTCAGTGCAACCTCTGCCTCCCCCGTTTAAGTGATTCTCCTGCCTCAGCCTCCTGAGTAGCTGGGACTACAGGCACGCCCCACCATGCCCAACTAATTTTTTGTATTTTTAGTAGAAATGGGGTTTCACTGTGTTAGCCAGGATGGTCTCCATCTCCTTACCTCGTGATCCGCCCACCTCAGCCTCCCAAAGTGCTGGGATTACAAGCGTGAGCCACTGCACCCGGCCCTAGTTAGTTATATTTACAGACAGGGTCTCGCTCTGTTGCCCAGGTACAGAGGTGTGATCACAGCTCACTGCAGCTGCGACCTCCTGAACTCAAGTGATTCTCCTGAGTACCTGGGATGACAGGCGCTCACCACCATACCTGCCTAATTAAGAAATATATATTTGTAGAGACAGAGTCTTTTATGTTGCCCAGGCTGGTCCCATACTTCTGGCCTCAAGTGACCCTCCCACATTGGCCTCCCAAAGTGCTGGGATTACAGGCATGAGCCACTGCATCCAGCCATGATATTTTAAACATAAGACAAAACACACTTTGAAAACAGTCTGACATTCTAGAAGCCCCTGTGGCAGCACGCTCATGCCAAGGTATTTTCTCTCCATGAGGATCATGGTCACATTGGTGCCAATCTATCTCTTTCTCTGTAACCAGCATCAACATGTCTTTGTAATGGAGAACTCCCTACTGGATGATGTGTTTATGAAGTCTGTGTCATCCTCATCAAGTCTAAACATAGGCAGCTTTCTCAAAGCAAGTGGGTAGTTAACATGCCAAGTCAATCAACACCAGTGTCCCCCACCCCTAAGCCCAGTGTTTTCTCACGGAGCTAAAAACAAAGATTTGGGAGCTGCCCGGTGCAGCCAAAGCACAGATAAAGGCACTTGGTGACTGTGAAAGCCCAGCAGCATGTGCCCACCTTCCATGCTGTGGAAAGAGGAAGCCACAGCTGCCTGGCGCAGGGGTTAAACTGTGTCCTCTTAAAGATATGTTGAAACCCTCATATCCGGTATGTGTAAATGTGACCATATTTGGAAACAGGGTCTTTGCAGAAGTAATCAGGTTAGATGAGGTCATTAGGACGGGCCCTAAATCAATATTCCTAGTGTCTTTATAAGAGGGGATTTATGGCTGGACACAGTGGCTCACACCTGTAATCCCAGCACTTTGCAAGTCCAAGGCAGGCAGATCGCTTGAGCTCAGGAGTTTGACACCAACCAGCATAACACAGTAAAACCGTGTCTCTACAAACATATGAAAAAATAGCCAGGCATGGTGGTGCACGCCTGTAGTCCCAGCTACTTGGGAGGCTGAGGTGGCAGGATCACTTGAGGCGAGGGGGCGGAGATTGCATTAAGCTGAGATTGCACCACTGCACTCCAGCCTGGGTGACAGAGCAAGACTCTCTTTCTTAAAAAAAAAAAAAAAAAAAAAAAAAGGAAGAAGATTTGCACATAGACACACCACAGGAAAACAGCCATGGAAGAGAGGGAGAGAGTGATGCTGCCATGAGGCAAGGATTGCCTGGGGCTTCCAGAAGCTGAAAGAGGCAAGGAAGGATCCTCCCATAAGATTTCAGAGGGAGGACAGCCCTACCAACACCTTGATTTTGGACTTTCAGCTTCCAGAACGGACAGATAATCCATTTCTGTTGTTTTGAGCCCCGAGTCTGTGGTACCTTGTTTTGGCAGTGTTAGCAAACATACACACCTGGGTTTCCTTACAATTTTGTTTTAGGAAGGCCGTCTTACACCAGTGACTTTTGAAAAGGAGACTTCTCTTCTCCTGTGAGTAGGAGTAGCAGTAAATATTGACAAAAACCAAGAACATCACAACCCTCAGAATATCTGAGAAAAGTGTGTGGAGTATGCCTTTTGTCATTATTTGGTTGTGAAGCAACTATTCCTTCTTCCCACAGAGCTCTTGAGTTTCTTTGCAGAATTAACTTCTTTCCTACTGTATTTAGGTGTTGTGGGGTGATAAATCAAAAATCCAGGCCGGGTGCGGTGGCTCATGCCTATAATCCCAGCACTTTGGGAGGCCGAGGTGGGAGAACTGCTTGAATCTAAGAGTTCAAGACCACCCTGGACAACATGTCAAGACCTGGTCTCTACATTTGTTTAATTAGCCAGGCATGGTGGCATATGCCTGTGGTTCCAGTCACTCAAGAGGCTGAGGCAAGAGGATTGCTTGAGTCCGGCAGGGGAAGGTTGCAGTGAGCCATGTTGGCACCACTGCACTCCAGCCTGGGTGACAAAGCAAGAACCTGTCTCAATTTTTTAAAGACTCCATGAGCCTCACTGCCCAAGACAGCCAGGATGCCTGGCTCTAATAGCAGATGGCCTCTGCTGATAGCCTGAGTCCTGGACAAGGAGTCAAGGGACAGAGAAGCAGAGTTCATTCCCCTGGTGAGACTCTCACACCTGCTTCCTATGCCTCTACAGCACCTGCTTCTTGAGATTTTCTGACAGTTCTAAGTGTCTGATGTCCTCTCAGCAATTCCTGTTGGTGCAATGGTTGGAGTCAGTTTCTGTTGCATGTAACCCAATGGTCCTGGCTGATGCAAGAGGAAAACCTCAACAGCTCGGCCACCGAGCAGCTGTATAGGCTGGGTGTGCATTTAACTTCCTGGACTTCAGTGCCTCATCAGGAAAGTCCTGCCAAATCTCTTCCTATGCCTAGGATTAGAACATTTATGATTCTAAATGTTTCTGCTATAAGACATCAATTACCTAAGGCTCAGACTTGGTGAGCTGAACTGCAGGTGGACAGCAATCCTGCTCTGGCTTGTCCCTAAGCCAAGCAGGGTCATTTGAAACTTTTGTCCTTAACAACCCCCTGAATACTCAGATATGGGGGTGCCATCCCAGTTTGCCAGTCACGCTGGCACAGAAATGCCTACTTTGGCATACTATAACATACAGCAAATTCAGAACTTAAGAGGCTTTGAACTCCCTTCTGCAGATAGATGCTTCGTTAGTCACAATTTACCTCCCATACAGCAGCTGAAAATAGCGAACAGGCACTAAATCACACTTTGTAGGGTAGAGAGTCTGAGAGCTGCTTAGCTGGGTGGCTCCGGCTGAGGGTCTCTCAGGAGGCTGCAGTCACCTCAAGGCCTGACTGGGGGACAGTATGCTTTCAGGCTTGGCTTCTCCTCGTACAGCCTCTCCACCGGCTGAGTGTCCTCGTGGCAGGGCCATTGTCCACCCAGAGTGAGGGATTCAACAGGGAGGGCAAGAGAGACACCTGAGGCACAGTCCTTTTATAACGTAATTTTAGAAGTACCATCCCATCACTTCACTACAAGTAAGTCATTAAGGGAAGAGGAAGGAAGTCCCACCTCCTGAGGGCAGGAGTATCAAAAACTTGTACACATGTCCTTAAACCCCCCCACAGTGCCATAAACAGCTGAACTTCTTATCCAATCTCCAATTTATTCAGTGACATGATTCAAAGATCAAATGTATCTTATTAAAAAGAAAGCAGGACTAGGAGGCAGAAGACTGTGGCTTTTCTAGTTCTGAGAACAGCTCACTATAATTGGGGGAACCAAGATAATTGATTCCCCAAGATACTTAGGGAATCTCTTTGCAACTGTTTTTTCAGCTGTTACACTTTGGCCAAGCTATGCTTGACACAGGTGACCTCCTCCAGTCCTTTCCACATTCCAGTGAGGTAGACATCTGAATCCTCATTTCTCAGCTGCGAACACTGAGGCACTAAGAGATTAAATCAGTTATCCAAGGGCATCCGAGATAACCCAAGATCAGGAGTCAGGATGGGGCCCTGAATCTGTCTCTCAAGCTTCAGCTATAAACTAGCATGTGAAGAGACTCAGAAAAGAGTAAAAGGGAGAAATAACAGTGCCACAATTTGACAGCATATTACCATGAAGCATAAATAATAACAGAGTTAATAAAAGAAGAGGGAACAAGAGCAATGACGGTCCGCACGATGATGTCAGGCATGTGTGAGTCACGTGAGGGGCTGGCTGACGTTCTAGTATTCACTGCACATCTCTCTCCTTGACTGTTCACTGTAGTATCTGTGAGGATGAGGTGTTTTGTGTGATGCCCTGTACACGTATATGAGGCTACTTACCTCCACTTGAAGAGGATGAAAGCATTGAATAATAAAATGGTGCATGACAGTTAGGCCAGTAGTTAAGAATCTATCAAATTCAGTAAAATCGTGAATTTAACTTATCCGAAAGTCAACATTAGTCTACATCAAAGACTGCTGTCAGAAAAGAAGATAATGTATCACCTAAAACCTACCTAATATACTGAGTACCCAACATCCTTCAGTACCCAACCAAAACTCTCCCTCGCCTGTGAAGACACCCTGACATCTGCACCCTCCAGCCTTGTTCACACATATGCTCTAGCACTTCCCACTTTCCATCTCTACAAGGCATAAACAAGCAGGGCGGGAAAAACATCTTACTAATCTTTGAATCCCATAAACCTAGCGATAGAGTAGTCATGTCCAAATATTGACTGAATCAGTGAACCACTCCTGAGATTACTATGTGCAATGGGTGTAAGATTATGAAATCATCATTTAATAAGCACAATTTTCTGAGATTCAAACTCTTGGCTTCCAAATGTTTAAAGATGGATTGATTCAGAGAAACATTTAAGGTTACAACACTGCTATAGACTGAATGTTTGTAGTCTCCTAAAATTCACATATTGAAATCTAATCCCCAGTGTGATGGTATTTGGCAGCATGGCACCTGGGAGGTGATAATAAGGTGGAGCCCTCATGAATGGGGTTCCTTATAAAGAGGCCCCAGAGAACTTACTGGCCATTCCACAATGTCAGGACACAGTGAGAAGATGGCCATCTATGAACCAGAAGACAGGTCCTCACACAACAACCATCTGCTGGCACCTTGACCTGAGAATTCTCAGTCTCCAAACTGTGAGAAATAAATTTCTGTTGTCTATAAGCCACCCCATTTATGGCATTTTATTACAGCAGCCTGAACAGATTAAGACTGTGATGTTGCTAGGAACTTTCATACTTATTATCATCTTAATTTATCCAAAGAAACACTGTGAAATTGTCTTCATTTCACAGGTGGGGAAACTGGGGCTTAAACAGAATAAATAATCTGCCCTGGGTCCTTCACGGCCTGTCCTGAAGCTGTGTGTTCCTAACTCCTGGTCTGGCATGTGCCTGCCACTGTGTGCCCTGAATTCAAGTGGGGAAATTCAGGAAGGCACACTGAACTCAGCTTGATGTGGACTGATAATCAGGGACTAAATGGTTGTTTCTTTTTTTCTGTTTCACAATTGACACCCAGATTTGGAAGCAGATTACATCTTTATCAACCAAAGTATGTTATCAGAAAGAATCTTGTTTCTGAGAAGCATAAATTTAGTTTCAAATATTTATAAAAATTACTCTAAATAAAAGCAAAACTCCATGAAAAAGAAAATACACTGGCAAAGAGAAAAATGAGAAAAAAAGGAGGTAAGAGGGAAATGAGAGATGGGGAGACAGCATGACGCAGTGGAGGAGAAAGAAAATCAGGGAAAGATTTTAAAAGAAGATAATATGTACTTAAGTAAATTACAGATGATAGAAAATCTTTTCAGGAAAGGTACATCTGAATTTAAACACAGCATTCTTTAGCTCCACTTCGTCAGGCAAACAGCATAATCTGCAAGGTGTGAATCCTCCCACTTAGGGCTGGGCCTTAACAGACTGTGTGTGTCCAGTGCTGTCCTCCGGGGAACCAGCTCTCCAGACACATCTGTTGAATGGAAATCAATTTTCCTCAGGCAAAGAGGCAGCTCTGTATCTCGTAAATGAGCATCTCCATGTCTGCGGTCACATAGACTGGTTTTAATGAGCGAGGTGTGAGGTCACGCCCGAGGTACCTCTGCTCATGCAAGGGGCCCAGACACCCTCCAGGAAATCAAATATCTCGGTATATACCTCAGTGTTGAACCTTTCTTTTAGCCCCTAAAGATTTCCTTTATCCTTTTTGCATTCGGTTTTTGGCCAAGCAGGATGAAAAGTGTACATAAACGCCAAAAGAGGCAGGGGTAGAGTGGCTGGGCAAGCAGAAAGAAGCATCTGTTTTCTGGCCTCCATCTCCCCCTGCAATTCCAGCATGTTCTGTAATTGGGCAGCCTGGCCTCACCATCCAATGGGCATCCTCCTCATACAGCCCGCAGTTTCCATGCCGCTCACTGTAAATGTCTGATAGCTGCGCGTTCTCTGAGAGCACAGCCCAGAGGCTGAGCATGCTCACAGGCACCCACTTAGCACCTGGGCCTCAGAACTGTGTTGTCCTCAGCCAAAGGCCTCAGGGTCCAATGCCCACCCCACTTGCTCCTGCAGAAATCTAGGCTGAAAGCTGCCCCTAAATCTCTGTGTCCCTCCAGCTACAGTAGGAACCCTAGTCACAACAGGTCTATGGCCACATGAGCAAGGATGGGCCCCTGGCCAAGGCACCTGGTAGCTTCCTGCCCATGTAAAGTGGGCCTCCCTGGTGGTCTCTGTATTTGTTTTGCTGCTGGACAGAAGAGCTCCTTCTTTTAGAATCATTTACAGCAGGCCGGGCATGGTGGCTCACACTGGTAATCCCAACACTTTGGGAGGTCGAGGTGGGTGGATCATGAGGTCAGGAGATGGAGACCATCCTGGCTAGCATGATGAAACCTCGTCTCTACTAAAATTTAAAAGAAAATAATTAGCCGGGCGTGATGGCACGTGCCTGTAGTCCCAGCTACTTGGGAGGCCGAGGCAGGGGAATCGCTTGAACCCAGGAGGCGGAGGTTGCAGTGAGCCAAGATCACATCACTGCACCCCAGCCTGGCGACAGAATAAGGCTCCATCTCAAAAAAAAAAAAAAAAAAAAAAAAAGGAATCATTTGCAGCAGTAGCCTCTATATACTGGTTGGAAATCTATAATTATGTTCAATAAATAGACACAAAATGAGAACAAGAAGGATTAAAGTGATGAATGTTTCATACAGCTAAAGTTACTCATGTTAAAAGAATGTCTTCTGCTCAATAATCTGTTCTTCCTACCTCGTGGTGTGAAAACAGCCTTTCTGTTCTGAAATGATAATGACAGCAGAGGATGCTCTGGGAACTGTCTGCTGTTTTCCAGGATCCCCACTCACCCCAGCCCCCAACCATGCCCATATTTGAACAAATATCTGGCATCCCTATGTTGGTATCTGCCCCACAATATTTTTGGATTTTTTTTGAGGGGGCAGATTGTTTTTTCATTTTTTACTGCCAAAAATGTGGGAACTACTGATTTGTAGTAATTAAAGACAGTGAAGATTTCCAAAGAGAGACATGAAACACGAAAGTATGTCAGGTGTGGTGGCTCATGCCTGTAATCCTAGCATTTTGGGAAGCCGAGGCCGGCAAACTGCTTGAGCCCAGGAGTTTGAGACCAGCCTGGGCAACACAGCAAGACCCTGTCTCTGATGAAAATAAAATAAAATAAAATTAGCCCAGGTGTAATGGCGCAAGCCTATGGTCCCAGCTACTCAGGAGGCTGAGGTGGAATGACCCCTTGAACCCAGAAGGTCGAGCTGAGATCACACCACTGCACTCCAGCCTGGGCAACAGAGACTTTGTCTCAAAGTGAAAAGAAAATCAAAAAAACAGAAACACAAAAGCATCAGAGTAGCTAAAGAGAAATGGTATCAACTCATGAACTTGTACAGAAGCATGGAGTGTATTAAACCAGGTGATTGAGGGTGTTTGGCCATAAGAAACAGGTCTCAGGACAACAGTCCCAGGGCTGACACTGAAGGCAGGGGGAGAGCGTGAGTTCTGCCCTTGCTGCCTGAGAATGGCAGAGGGCAGGGGATGCAGAGGGGCCAGAGAACAGAGCAGGAGCTGGGAGTGAGAAAAGTGGAGGGAAGGTGGCTCTCTTCCAGGGTTTTTGTGAATGGATGGGTGGGGAGTATTTCCTCCACATTCCAGAGGAGGGAGGAACAGTGACAAAGCCAGAGAGTGCAGAAAGGCTTAAGGAATCTGTCTCTGGGGACAGGTCACAAATGCACAGCAACCTTCACATCTCTCCATGCCTGTTCAAAGAACTGCTGCCCGGTATCAGCAATGCGAATTGTGTTTTGTTTCCATTTTGTTCACTGTTGTTGTTGTTTTAAAAAATCACCAACTTTGCCTGTGGTGTGCTGGATTCTTTAACCTTTTTCCTCTTCACTGACTGGCAGACTCACAAGTTTGTTTAGAGTAAGTCTGAGAGCCCAAAGGGGTTTTATGTCCCCTGCATTCATAAATTCAACTGCTTTTCAACCGAACTTATTGCCCCTGAGGATTGAAGGTGAACGGAAGAGTCAAAAGGAATCTCCTGGGCTAGAAGGAGAATGCACAGGGCTGTGTGCACATAATGTCAAATATCCAGATGAAAAGTGAAACTTGAGCAAATCCTCCAGATGCTTCCAAGGAACTGAGTGGTTGGTGAGTCGGCAGAAATACACGGATGCTTACTGGAAATCTGCACCATTAGTAGCAATAGTTAGCACTGTGTTTGCACAGCCCACCTTGGAATTCACAGATGTGTCTAGACTTAACTTTTGCAATCCTGATGAACTAAAAACAATATATTATGCCTCCCTCTAGAGTTATGACCAGCATCTTCAGATTAGACTAGAAACATCTAACAGATTAGAAAACTATGCCTCTTCTAGGGAGACCCAGCCCCTCTGGCACTCAGCATGGTGAGTTGATGGTGTCTTCTGGCAAACTGGAAAGATGGACTCTTCCTCTGGATAGTTTGGTGAGCAGAGTATGTGTTCAAGGTTAGCTCCTTATTTCGGTCCTTTGTGCAGTAAACAGCAGGGACAACTGTACACAGACACCCTGCCTCCCTCAGCAGTGTCTAAACACAACTCCACTAAAAGTCTGACCATTTCCAAGTAAGAGGATAGGAAATAATGCATGATTAAGACTTCTTTAGCATGAACCACACACACAAATAGATTCCACAATTATAGAAGGAAAAAGAAAGGGGAAGGAAAAAGAAAGGGAAAGGAAAAGAATGAAGCTGTCCTAAAATGGTTTACCTTAGCATAATAGAATTGTGGGATTTCAGACCTGGAAGGCATCTTAAAAATTATCTATTTAACTATCGCAACTATCCCTTGCACGACGTCCCCATCCCAGGCCCCACCAGCAGTCATCCAGCCCAACCTGAAACACCCTCCAACCACCATGTCTGAGAACTTGAAGTCTGAAGCCATCACCCTCCTTTCAAGCTGCTCTATGCACAAGAAATCCTGCTCCCCCCACCTACCAACCCTGCCACATTGGCCTCCCTCTAACTTTTGCCCATCAATTCATCTTAGCGCTGCATTCTGAAGCCACCTACATGAAGCATAACTGATTTTCTATACGATAGCTCATTAAGTATTGGTAGATACCTAACCATGGCCCCCTACAATCTTTTGTTTTCCCAGCTAAATAAAGGCACTTTGCTTTAATCCAACGCCTCCTACAAAACTAAGTTAACTGCCAGCATCCATGAACAAATCTGCGGTTCATCACAGTCACTACATGGCAGCCAAGAGCTGGATAAAGAAAGACTTTGCTTTCACGGAGAGGCAACCCCATGTTTTGGAAAGTAGAATTCCTGGAAGTCTGGCACCTCGGGAAATTTCAGGACCACACAGACCCCACGAGCTGTAACAAGATATTGCTGATGTTTTGGCTGATATGCACCAGAAAGCCATGGGAGGAAAGTAGCATAGAGACTGTAATGCATGAGAGCATAATGTCCTGCGCTTGAAGCCACACAATCAGAAACTGAGAGGACTACAGAAAAAACAACAAGGCACTGGCGTTTTCCAGGTGAGCATTCTGAGCTGACAGTGAAAATAACGAACAAAACACAGCAGAGTAGAAATGGGCTTCATTCAGAAAACCTTGTTTCCTGGAACTGAAGCTAACCTCGGGGAAAAGAGGTTTCAGAACAATGAAGAATCAACAAATAAGATGAAGAGATGCCTACTGAGAAAGACAGACAAACTCCATACCCTGGAACTGGACATCTTCCTGGCGGAGAGAAACAGCGTACTCTAAAATTGGCACTGTTAGCAGTAGTTATGAACAACAGCTTTTCCACTTGCAAAAGAAAGATTTTAACTTTGCCTTGACAGGAAGGAACACTGACCAGGAAAACAGTAAGTTATGGATTACTTTGCTACAGGATGCTGGCTCTACCTCTTTTGGATACTTTTTTATAGAAAATCAAGCATTACTTTTCTGTGAATGGAATTAAATGTGAGGAATATGCATGTATTTCTTATATAAGGTTTTGTTGCATTATAACAGTAAGAATCATAACTGATGCCCGAAGGCAGCCACAGATATTGCCAAGAAAAATGTGGTAGTAAGTGGAAGAATCTCACAAAAAATTCTGTGTAACCAAAAGACAGAGGAACCAACCTCTGTCTTATTCCTTTCTTCAAATGTTTCCAAAGTTTATTGTTAGTTTCTCCATACAAATACATTAATTTTCAGTTTTATAGTAGAATTCAATTTTAAACATTTATTTTACAACCAACTTTTCTAAAAATCCAGCAAAGGATACCCAAATAAAGGTGCATCTCCATTCATTCATATTTTCATTCATTCATTCAAACTTCAACAACTACTGACTGGTTGGATGCCTATTACGTGTCTATACCATACTAGGCATTCAAGACTCAGTGTCAGCAGCACAGACAAGGGAGGCAGACATTCGTTATTTCCACAAACAACCACCTACTTTAAAACCATGCTAAGTCCAACGAAGGACAAGCCCAGGGTGTGAAGAGAAAGCCAGAATAAACTGGATAATTTAGAACAGAGGTCGAAAACACATGCCCCGCAGAGCGGGGCAAAACAGAGGTCAAAAACACAGAAAGCCAACACTTGGTTTTGTTTTGTGAATACCATAATGTTGCCAATTGTCTTAAACTGTTTTTAAGTAGAGCATATACTAACTTTAAATAATAGAGGAAAAAGGAGGGATTTGCAATTAAATGAATAAACAACTGGAATCGACACATTTTGTTTATTTTAGTAAATGGGTTCCTGAAAGCAACATCAACTTACTCAGTGACTGTCTGCCCGGAGGACAGCAGACACCCAGTGCAAAATGGCTCCCTGCTCTGGTTGGCTGCAATTGAGCCAGTGTGTCGGACAACAAGAGTCCAGAACAGCAGGAGCTTTGGAAACCAGTCAAACTCGGGTCTGAATCCCACTCTGCCATTAGAGATGCAAACTCTGGAAGGCTATTTGTCTTTTGCAAGCCTCAGTCTTCTTGTATAATTACTACCAGAGTAGGCAAAGCAGTATTAAAGATGATTAAGGACTTACTGCCAGATTGGCAGAAATAAAATAATAAGTAAATAACAATTTGCATAGTCTTATCAACCCTCATCCTCACTAAGTTTTGCCAGAAAGTCTGCTGCCAGGAGTAAGCCTAGACTGAGGCCTAAAGCAAGGGGCAAGGCATGCAGGCAGAGCTGGGATCAGATGTGGGTACCAGCAATCTACAGCATAAGATCTGTACAGGTGAGGCAAGTTCCACAGTTTGAGAGCGTTCTCATAGGTGCCAAGTTGCAAGGTAGCTCAAGGGGTCAGATCAAGGGGTCTGGACGATGTTGTCAATGAGGAGCTATGGTCTGAGCCGGAAGGTAGTCTTGGGGCATTTCAAGAAGATTAACAGGGCAGCAGCGTGAAGGACAGACTGGGCAACAGAAAGCCTGAAGGTCATTACCATAGTCCAGTCATGAACAGGACACTAGGAATAGAATGGAGGTGATACTTCCAGAAACTATGTCATTATATATGGGCTGAAGGCAGGAGAGCAGGCCTGAGAAAGGTAGAAAGTGTTTGGAAGAGCCAATGTCAGGTACATGAGACACAGCAACAAGAAATAAAATTCTAGAGCACCTCAGCCTCCCTGAAGCTAGGCACCTATTCTACCAGCCAGCTCACCCAGCTCTGCTCTTTCCTCAGCTCACTCTCTTTAGTACAGGAAAAAGAGCCCAGAAACCAGGTGGGGGTGACTTAGGTTTGCACAGTCTGGGACGTGATCATGAGCATTGCAGGTAAGCTGAAAAAACTCTAAATGACCCATTGTGGGCAATGCACCAGTATGGGGAATGTTAAAGGAAGATCCAGAAAGTGGCCACCCTAGCACCTAGCTCCAAGGTATAAAGCCCTGGAAATCCAGGAAATGAGGAACCCGAGAAGAGGCATAATGGAAAATGGAACCAATAAAGATAAACACAGAGCCTGCAAAGGACAAAAAAGCGTGTCCGACGCTGAAGACTCCCACAAACACTGACAGAGGAGATGTTACGTCACTACTCACTGTGTGACAGGAACTTCATTTGCTGTCTATGACAATATCATGGACTCCTTCTGGAAACCAACTTTTTTTTCTCCAAATGAATTATGCCTCACCGTGCATAGTGCATATCTGGGCCCCAGAAGACTGTGCCCACTGTTATGATAAGCAGGAAGCCAGCCAGGTAGCTTCAGCTGTCGAGGAACAAGATTTAGGCTCAATTGTTCAGTAACCTACTTAGCTTTATTTGGTTTTATGACCACAGAATACAGTTCTACAGGTTATGGGAGCAAAAATACAGTTAGACAGAATGAGTAACATCTAGATACCTACACACACACACACACACACACACACACACGCACACACATATTTTTTTTAGATGGAGTCTTGCTCTGTCTACGGGCTGGAGTACAGCGGCACCATCTCGGCTGACTGCAACCTCACCTCCCAGGTTCAGGTGATTCTCCTGCCTCAGCCTCCCAAGTTTCTGGGATTACAGGCATGTGCCACCATGTCCAGCTACAGGGTTTCACCATGTTGGCCAGTATGATCTCGATCTCCTGAAGTCATGATCCTCCCGCCTCGGCCTCCCAAAGTGCTGGGATTACAGGCATGAGCCACCGTACCAGGCTGAGGTATTTGGTAGCACAACAGGGTGACTAAAGTCAACAATAACTTATTCTATATTTTTAAATAACTAAAAGGGTGGAATCAGAATGTTCCCAACACAAAGAAATAATAAATACTTGAGGAGATGGATACCTCCATTACCCTGATGTGATTATTACATATTTTTTGCCTGTATCAAAGCATCACTAGTACTTCATAAATATATACACCTATTATGTACCAATAACAATTAACATTAAATTTATATATATATATATATACACATATATTTCTAATCCCAATCAACATTCTTTCAACTAAAACTATAAGGATGCCTGACATTTACTGAATGCCAGCAGAATCTATAGGCTAGAAACGTGTTCTCCCTATGAAGAAGGTACCAGTGCCATCCCCACTGTACAGGTGCATATCTGGGCACCAGGAGACTGTGCCCACATGAGATCATGCATCCCAGCTTGGCCAAGAGAGAAGAGACATTCAGTTAAAAAGTAAATAAATAAGGCCAGGCACAGAGGCTCATGCCTGTAATCTCAGCACTTTGGGAGGGCAAGGTGGGCGGATCACTTGAGGTCAGGAGTTCAAGACCAGCCTGGTAAACATGGTGAAACTTGTTTCTACTAAAAATACAGAAATTACCCGGGCATGGTGGCAGGTGCCTGTAATCCCAGATACTCAGTTGGGAGGCTGAGGCAGGAGAATCGCTTGAACCTGAAAAATGGAGGCTGCAGTGAGCCGAGACCACACCACTACACTCCAGCCTGTGCAACAGAGCGAGACTCTGTCTCATAAATAAGCAAATAAATAAAGCCCAAGGAATGCCAGGGATGATCGTATGATGTGTGCATCTCTGGTGAGTAAGAAATACAGAAGTGTGGAGCAGTGTGAAGAAGAAGAGGCGAGAACGACCCCCAGACCGACTGAAGCCCACACACCACTGCATCCTGCACCCAGTACCTGTGTCCCGCCACCAATGCTGCCACCATACCCAAGAGAAAGACTGGAGGGGATGCTAAAGGAGATAAAGCCAAGGTAAAGGACGAACCACAGAGATCCATGAGGTTGTCTGCTAAACCTGTTCCTCTAAAGCCAGAGCCCAAGCCTAAAAAAACCCCTGCAAAGAAGGGAGAGAAGGTACCCAAAGGGAAAAAGGGAAAGCTACTGCTGGCAAGGAGGGGGAATAACCCTGCAGAAAACGGAGATGCCCAAACAGACCGGGCACAGAAAGCCAAAGGTGCTGGAGATGCCAAGTGTCTTCATTTTTGATAACTCTGTACTTCTGGTGACTGTACAGTTTGAAATACTATTTTTTATCAAGTTTTATAAAAATGCTGAATTTTGTTTTACTTTTTTTTTAAAGCTATGTTCTTAGCACACGGAACACTTCATTGTTGTTTTTGGGAGAAGGAGCAAATGTCACTAATAAAATGTCTCCAAAGCTGGACTGATGTAGGGGGAAAACACCTTTCCCTTCTAGTTTTGAGAGACTTCCTCTTGGCTCCCAGAAGGAGGGACTCCCTGACTTTGACACACATGGCCACCTTAGCATAAATGCTTTGTGGTATGGAAAAGCAATTTGTTTTATGTTCTCTTCTCCCTTTCCATCTTTCAGCATAGATTTAACTCCCTTATACCCAGACATCTGTTGGGACTTAACCCCTAACTATCGGTTACCAGTGTGTCAGGCAATCTGAATAGGCTGGAGTGCAGTAGCACGATCTCGGTTCACTGCGAACTCCATCTCCCAGGTTCAAGCGATTCTCCTGCCTCAGCCTCCTGAGTAGCTGGGACTACAGGTGTGTACCACCATGCTCAGCTAATTTTTGTATTTTTAGTAGAGAGGTGGTTTTACCATGTTAGCCAGGCTGGTCTCAAACTCCTGACCTCAAGTGATCCGCCTGCCTCAGCCTCCGAAAGTGCTGGGATTATAGGCATGAGCCACTGCACCAGGCCAGGAGAGGCATAATTTTAAAAATAACAGTGCATTTGCAATAATGAAGAAATAAGAAGAGAGAAATGGGAAAAATGGGTAGGAGATAAAAATGCAAGCCCTTTTTTCTGTGTTGGGCCCAAATCATTTTCCTATTTTTTTAAAATTATTATTTGAGATGGAGTTTCGCTCTGCCTCCCAGGATGGAGTGCAGTGGTGCAATCCCAATGCACTGGCAACCTCTGCCTCTCAGGTTCAAGCCATTCTCCTGCCTCAGCCTCCCAAGTAGCTGGGACTACAGGCATGCATGCCCGGCTAATTTTTGTATTTTTAGCAAAGATGGCGTTTCACCATATTGGCCAGGCTGGTCTCGAACCCCTGACCTTGTGATCCATCTGCCTCGGTTTCTCAAAGTGCTGGGATTACAGGTGTGAGCCACCACGCCCAGCCCATTTTTCCTACATTTTGGGAAACTTCAAATCATCCCAGATTTTCATTTCTCTTAATGGAAGCCTATATAACTCATCTCTTGTTTTCTACCAAGCGCCTGATAGTCCAGGTGACATGGATGTTACATTAACTCTGTCAGGCCCCTGGGCTGCTATTAAGTACCCTATAACACCAAGGGCCTACACCCAGTTCCCTACAAGTGAGAGTGTTTGCCTCCCAAAGGGCCAAACTTGCAAACAGCAGGGACACAGTGGGGCAGTTTGTTGCCTGGGAAAGAGAAACAAAATTTCTTTGGAGAGTGAGGTTATTTTAAGGTGGTCACAGGTATGCATAGTCAGTTTTACATTCTGTGATTTCTTATCCCCTCTGAAAGTGGGAAGGAGTTGGCATAGAGATTTTTATTTTCATAGCACATTATATAATTTGAGGTTGGTGGCAAGTGCTAACAACTGTCATACTACCCACGGCTATATTAAAAATAAGACCAAAATAGAGATTGTTGTGGGCTGTCTTGGGTTTTCTCTCAAAAGTCCTGAGGAAGAAAGTGCCTCAAATGCACAGGGAGGGCATCGTCAGCTCTCAGAGCACCCCGGGCAACGCCAAGCCCAGCAGGGAACCTTCCCAAGCAACAAGTGGAAACACCAACAAACCCTTTTCAGAAGACATACACATTTCTGCAAAACCTGTCTTGACAGAAACTGCCAGGTCCCAAACATGTCATATGTATGAAAAATTCAAATTCAACCTCAGAGAAGAGTAGTTTTATAGGACCTGCCTTCAGGTATAGCTCCCCTATTTAAATACTCAGTTAAAACCTCTGCATTTTGAACAGCAGCACATGAGCTGATGTGGCTTAATATATATGATGAAATGTGGGTGCTGGGTAAAATTCACCCAGGAAACAGAGGGAAGAAGCAGGATGCTCAACCCATAAACAACACTTATCCTAAGAAATTCCGTTCCTTTGAAACTGGGTGAATAAACTAAATAAACTGAAAAGCTTCCTTAATACCCAGAGGATCAGGTCCAAGTTTTACATCTGAAAAAAAAAAAAGAATTAAAGCTTTCCATCCCCTTTCTAAATATGCAGGGATCTTTTTTCAACCCATTCATAAACTCTATCCATTTGCTGTTATTATATGAACAACCTAAAAAGTGCCAGACAGATCAACTCTGATGTGGAAGGGCACATCATTCATTACCAGATTTGGCCACAGCACTCTCCAAATCAAATTAGGTTTGCCTCAGTGACAGGGGTCATCTTACTGCAGGTTTTCATAATTACTCAAAATATACCCAAACACTAACAGAATCCATAAACACAAAGAGCTAAAGCTCCACCATTTTTTTTTTTTTTTTTTTGAGATGGAGTCTCACTCTATCACCAGGCTGGAGTGCCGTGGCGTGATCTCAGCTCACTGAGATCCTCCCAGGTTCAAGCAATTCTCATGCCTCAGCCTCCTGAGTAGCTGGACTACAGGCGCCCGCCACCACACCCAGCTAATTTTTGTATTTTTAGTAGAAATGGGGTTTCGCCATGTTGGCCAAGATGCTCTCGATGTCTTGACCTCGTGATCTGCCCACCTCAGCCTCCCAAAGTGCTGGGATTATAGGCATGAGACACTGCACCCAGCCAGCTCCACCATTTTTAACATCCCATAATTTAACAAGAGTTAAGTCCATGGTCTCATAAGACTGATTATGTCCTTTTCAAGTCCATTCCATCTCAGCTACTTAGAGCAATTCTCAGAAGTCTGCAAAGTTATCTATGTCCTCCCTCTACCAATGTTCAGCCATACACAGATATCACTTGTGAACTCAACAGTGTCTGTCTTCTAGTGACAAACCCAAGGCTACAGCATGCTGGTTCACATTTTAAATTGTAGGCAAATGCTCAACCTATGCCAGAGTTCCCTATTTTGTGGGAGCCCCAGCTCTTTAATCTAACTTTTGGTGTTGGCATTCAAAAATTACTGTGTCAAGGGATATCTGATGCTGAGATTTCACTCAATAGATTGGTCAGAAGAACAGGAGTGGGGAGAGAGAAGAAAAGCAAGCAGCAGGGGGAAGGAGAAGGGAATGATACCAGCAAAAAGGCCAGGCCTCTGAGTTCATGGATGCCTTTTTAAGTAATGTTTTCATCCACACCACCTGGGTACACCCTTATATGGCTCGGTCCTCTATTCATAAGGCTGTCAGTTGTGACAGGTAGTTTTACATGTTGCAGTACCAAAGACCAAATGCATTTTAGGAAGAGTTTTGAGAATGACAAGTCACTCAGACACTCATTGCCATGACTCAATTTTAAGAAAAATGACCAACAACTGAGCATTCCTAATGGGGAAGCTTTCCCATCTGATGAGCGCAATTCTGACTCAATGAAATGGGTGCAGGAGAGGAGACACTGGGAGTTCCAGCTTTAAAAGAGGCCAGGACACATGACTGAAAATAGTTTTGATTTGTGAGATGCCTGCTTTTGCTGGGGAATGGAACAAATGATGTTTCAGGTGGGAGCTGCCAGGTCACATGAACGTCTTTCTGGCAAAGTGTATGATCTCAGTGGCCATACATGTTCATTTACAGTAGAGTTTAGATTAAAGTGATAAATGTGGATCTGGTGTACATTTAAATGCGATTTTGAAGGAAAACACAAGTCAGGGCTTTCCTGCCCCACATACCACTGTGGATTCCGTGGTCAGGGAGATGCTGGCCCTTGAGTAGGTGCCGCTGTCTCCATGGAAGGACGACACTGTAGTTAATTAAATGTCCACTCTGGCGGTAAAGTTCATTATCTAACACTGCAAGTGCAGTTATCAGAATACACTTGATGGGCCAGAGGCTGTCACAAGGCCCTGTCAAACACGTAACAGAGGAAAAGATAAGATGAATTTGTCTTTCATATAGGGATTTTTTTTTTTAATGGAAGCTCAAAATACCAACCTTGGGTTTGCAAATATTCTCATCCCCTTTAATGCATAATCATCTCAATGAAATACGCTCAAGGGCTTTTTCACCTTTCCATTATTTTTAGTTTCTTCATGTGTATGTTAGATCCTAAATAGCTTCCACTGATGGCAGCTCTGAGTTCAAAGTCCTAACTGTGGACTAAGCAGTTTTTATTTCCTTTCTCACTGAATTCTTCACAGCAGGTCTGGGAAGACAATATACTTATCCCCCAGTTTTCAGGTGATAGACATAAAGTTTAGAGAAAATGAAGAGCTAGAAAGTGGCAGCGTTATGACTCAAAAGGGGCCTTCTAATAGCACCAAGTCTAAACACACACCGACTGGACACTCCTGAACCTTTACACTACACCACTTCCGCTGCACCCAGAGGACCCGGTAGCCTTCTGATTTCCACAGTTTGAGTTCTCACCAGCTTAACTTGCTCATTTGACACAGCAAGCATAGAATGACAGGCTGCCACCCTTGTTTAAGAGCTCCTAATGTACGTGGGATAGATATGGGTCAAAGCCCAGCAGATCACTTTTGAAATGGAAACGGCAAACCCAGCATTGTGAAACCCAGAACTCTGAAGGGAAGAAGAACACCATTTGTGTGACCCTTTCACAGTTCAGCAAGGCTCCTTCAGTGACTCTCTCATATAAGCCTCCTGTGGCCTTGGAGGCAGGCAGAGCTGCAGGAGGCAGGCAGGGCTGTAGGAGGCAGGCAGGGCTGTAGGAGCTTCCCTCACCTACAAGTGACAAGGCTCAGTCGAGGGGAAGGAGGGGCAGGACAGAGCACACCAGAAAGGGAAGCTCACGCCTCTGATTCCCACATTGTATTCCTTCATTCCGACTTCTATTAGAAAAAGGGATTTCATCAATGAATGTGTCCTGTGTCTACATTTCTATGTAAACAAAACAAGAAAACCAAAAGAACATGTGAGGAAAGCAATTTTTAGTGTTTTCCTTAGACTAGTTTGTGATTCCCATGGGGAATCTGAGTTTCTGTGGGGCCCAGGGGGCTATAGTTTCTTTCCGCTCTTAACCATCCCAAACCATCCTTGCCAGCGCCCTTGATTGTTCTGCTACACTAAGAATGTGAAGCTGTCAAATTCAGGCCAGAATGGGGTGAGCAAGACAACTGGAATGCACAGGCTCTTATTAAAGTAAGTGCTGGGATTTGGGAGGCTCTTACCCTGGGCATTGAGGCTTGGGAGTACCTGCTAGTTATATTGTTGTGTCCCTTCCCTGCATTAAAGAGCAAAAGCACCTCAAGCAGAACAGATTTAGAACTGACACAACTTAAAATATCCCTAGATTTCCTATAGAAAAACACAGTCACTTTTCTAAAAATGCCACGAGGGTGACGGTTTGGCAGGATCATCTCTTAGCAATCCGCAGAAATCTACTAAATCCCTCCTAAAAGGTCCATTCTAAACAATGTTCCACAGCGACACAGGGGCCTGACTTTGATTTCTGAATAATTTGACTAGGAGCAAGGAAAGTCACAACAACATTAAGTGCAATAACTTTCTACCCGCTTTTTGGTTCCCAATGTGAAATTTGCTGAAATAAAACTTGACAGCCCAAAGCTCCTGGGGATGTATTCCAGATGAACTGAGTCATCCACACAAACTCACACACACACACATATGCCCTGGACCTTCACACTTACAGAGGGAGTTGTTTCCATCTGTATTTGACAATCCAGTGCCATAGGTCTCAAAGCTGAGGGCTGCTTATGGATGCAACTTTACATTTAATTTGGGGGGGGATGCTAATTGCAGAGTGCTGGGAAAATGCTGGCAACATTTAGACTTTAGCAGCCCCACTGCCCTGATTAAAAAATATCAGCTTTCCATCTGCAAGACATTTCTAAGGTGGACACCTTACAAATTGTCAAGGTGCAATTTGTGCACAGTTAGTTCTTTGTTTAATCGAGAAATCTGCCCAAACTCTGATTGGCCTGATTTCCCTAAGGCCGGGAGTGAAGGTTATTTCCTTATGCCTTTTGGGAGCAGCAATCTCTCTAATACGTTTCTGAATTATTCCAGCCTGTGCCGAGGCTGAACATGAGAACAAAGCCCTGGTTCCACAGCAGAAAGACTAACTGAACTCCCAGCTGGGAAGGTTTAGGCAGAGATTTATAAGTACAAACACTGAAGAAATTTGCAAGTAATTGCATGTATTTGCTTTCCGTTGTGGGATGCAGTAAACCAGTATTTATTAAAATACATCAGCAAGGTACTGTTTATTACCCCCTCTCCTTGATGTCTCGTAGAGGGGGAATGAAGTGCTTGGCTCTTTTCATTTCTTTAAATTAAGGGGCCAAAACACTATTTCAAAGAATACAAGGAAGAAACTGAAATTGGACATATACTCTGAATGGCTATTTCCTCTTACTTAACTTGGAATTGGTGCATGAACATGGCTCTAGACCTGCTGTTCTGATTTAATCTTATAAAGCTTAACTTTTTTTTCTACATTCATAAGTTTCCATGAATCCTGTATTTGGGAATCAACAATTACCATTTTCTCCTATAGAAGTTCTGTTATTATTCTTGGATTGCAGCCTGCAAACTTGAGTGCTAAACAGGCACATGTTCAATGGATATAAAATGACAGGTTCAGAAAGTTACAGCTTAATAAGAGAGTGACTTAAACAAATCACCACCAAAAGAGATGTTCACTGGCTTCTGCATCTAAACTCCTGTGCCATCAGCTACTTTGGGTTTTAACTTGCCAGTGAGAGGTCACAAGAAACCAGACAGATGGCTCTCCTTCCCCCTTCAAGTTGGATCACAGCTCCCCACCTGCTTCAGTGTCCCCCTTTTAATGATGACTCTCCTTCCCCCTTCAAGTTGGATCACAGCTCCCCACCTGCTTCAGTGTCCCCCTTTTAATGACAGACCCAAATTGTTCTACCTAATACTTCTTAACATAGCAGTCTCAAACCAGCTGCATCAGCTTCACCTAAAGAGCTTGTTAACACAGATTGCTGGGCCCCAGCCCAAGAGTTTCGGATTCAGTGAGACAGAGGAGGTGCACAAGAAGTGCCATTTCTAACAAGTTCCCTGGGGATGCAGATGCTGCGTGTCCTGGGACCACACTTTGAGAAATGCTGGTTAGAAGGCAAATGGGCAAAAGTTCGGTGCAGTGAAGGTGAGTGGTAACTATGCCTTCCCCAAAATAGCAAATAACAGAAATGAAATACCAATGTATGTTATTTTAGTCAACAAATGTTAATTGCCACCTGTTTAAATATATGGCTGAAAACATTAACTCCATGTAGAATTCCCAAGCCCCTGCCCTCTCTTCCACATTGGTCTTTGGCTACTCTTCCTTCCATTTGATGTTCCTTAAAGATCTGGATGGGTGCACCAAGCTGGGGGAGTGACAGCTTCCAGTTTGTATTTTTGCTCTCTTAGGACTGCAGGATCCGCACTTCCTCCTCCTCCATCAGCAGGGCACCCAACTAAGCAGCAGGCACCCACTGAATACCAGCTGATATTGTTTTAAAATGGCAATCAGAATAAAATCATAGCACAGTAACAGAAGTTAGTGTGAGCTTCTCTGTCCCTCAGCACAGCAACTCTGGTTATCTTAAGTTCGGCATTGGTAATTAATAACCCAAGATCTTAAAATTAAAAGGTACCAAGTAGTCACAACAGTGGAAGGTTTCTGAGACTGGCAGCAGAGATGGCAGCCCATTCCCTCTCCCCTTGGCTTGAGAGCCAGTACCTCCCATGCTTCTGAACCTGTGTCTTTAAAACAGAGAACACGCAACCAAGTTATCTCCCAATTCTGTGACATGAAGACAAATGAATTAGAGACCTTAGAGAAACACTGAAATGAAAAATGCTATTTGATAAAAATAAGCCAGACAAGAAGATCAGATAACATGCTTATATATATTAATATACATGTTATATAAAAGATATATGTTTATATATCATATATATATATATTTTATAGAAAAAGTTTTGGCTTTTACACAGCTTTTCCAGTTATAAAACCATCACCTCCTACTCACATAAAATCAGATTTTTTATGATTTTTATTAGAGAAGAACCATGAGGTCTTCTCTAATAAAATCATGCATGAGATCTATATGCATGACTACAAATTGGCCAAAAGTGATACTGCTGGGACAGGAAACTAGATCGTTCTGTGCCTCAGGTATCCAAACTTCAATCACTTAAAAGAGAGAAGAGCTTCATACCAATACGGGCTCTCACGGCAAAGTGCACACAGGATGTCAACGTCTGCAACCGGATGCTCCACCTCACACAAGCATCTGAAGCAGGTACTTGGTGTCAGAAAGGAAGCTGATGGGTTAAGTGACTTACACAAGACAAGTCAACCAGCAAAGGGCTGAGACTAGAATCCTGTCCTTTGTAATTCCAAAATCGTATCTGATTTTCCTCCAAGAAACCGAGTCACCAGCACCTATCTATTCTGTATTAAAAGCATGTGTAAATCAAGTATATTCTAAAATATAATCAGCTATTAAAACGGAATAAGGAAAACTTAACTGTAGTAATACCCTCTGTACCAAATGTCAAATCAGAAAAGACACCTTGCTTTTTGATGATCAGATTTTCCTAGAGCCAGAACAGGGTGAAAAATTATTGAATACAGAATATTTTTACTGGAACACACAAAAGTGTCTTTTAGACCTTATTATCAAAATGTCCAAAAAGATAAATTTGGATACTAATTACAAAACTTGTACTACTTCAAACTTTTTCTTATTATTCTACACCTCTACTGTTTTCCTGTGGTTGTCACAAGTGCTAACAAAACATTAGCATTCATATCAAGTAAAATCAATTGGCAAGTCCACAATCTATATTTACTTTAAATGTGTATGTCTGAAGTATGTGTTATTCATCCCTTAAATTAACATCTTCCACTTTGATGAGACAATTGGAGAGACCAGGCATACCTTTTTTTCATGAGTAATTAATAACTGTATTTTCACATTTCTGGAGAGTGAATTACGCTCAACCAACATTTCTACATCCTGAATCTGCCAATCTCAGCAATAAGATCTTCCTTTAAAACACATGCAGCATCTTGACCAAAGAGCAGTAACAGAAAACTAATTCATAAACTTGGCGGTTATTCTAGCAAATGACAGCACTTTCATATTTAGTAAAATCTATGTTTTTGTTGACAGTACACACCAAAATATATATGCATTAAAATGTATACAAGGGTGTATATATTTCTATTTCCTAAAAGGAAATTCAGAGATACAAAAACGTAATTATACAAATTAGCCTCACTTCTTGTTGTTAATTCAGTTTAGGCACAACATTTCGGATATATATAAAAATTCTCCATAGTATAAAATAACTGGTATTCAACCTTGTTTACCTATTGGGGAAAGTACCAATTGATGTCATCATGAATATTCAATTTTATTTTTAAGTAATTGTCAAAAGTGAAGTGTAATTCAAAGAATGGTCTGATGCGCCACAATCAGGTGTGCAAATGTACAGGATCTTTCTAAGACAGAAAATCTAAGTAAGTGCTTACCAACTGGGAACTTGAAGAAATTGAGATTGACATCTGACTTTTAAAAGCAGTGGTTCTCGGCTGGGTGTGGTGGCTCACGCCTGCAATCCCAGCACTTTGGGAGGCTGAGGCGGGCGGATCACCTGACGTCAAGAGTTCAAGATCAGCCTGACCAACATGGAGAAACCCTGTCTCTACTAAAAATACAAAATTAGCCAGGCATCATGGCACATGCCTGTAATCCCAGCTACTCAGGAGGCTGAGGCAAGAGAATTGCTTGAACCTGGGAGGCAGAGGTTGAGGTGAGCCGAGATCACATCATTGCACTCCAGCCTGGGTGACAAGAGCAAAACTCTATCTCCCCAAAAACAAAAAAGCAGTGTTTCTCACACTTCGTTGTTTAAAAACTTGTTAAAAACACAGAATCTAAGATCTAGTTCCAAGGAATTCTGATTCAGGAGGAGTCTGGTACGAACCAGAATGCTACATGGTCACACAAAGATCCACAAGTTTGGTTCTGTTACTACAGCTTAAAGAGTCACCTTCAGAGGCAAGGCCCCTGATGCCTGCCAAGTCATCATTCTGCTCTGTTCGACTCTCCCATTCCAGCTGCCTCTCCCCACTGTCTTGTCTTGCCTTCCATTATTTACTCACTCATGGGTGGAGAGAAGTTACCCTTAAAACAGACCATCTCAAAAGGTGATTTTCCTTCTGATAACTGACTGTCAATCAATGTAAACACACAACAAAACAATCCCTTGCAGAAGTTTAAAAGCCAAACATATGCTTATCTCTAGAATGTCAGGGGCCTATATGGCTGTATCTTTTTCCCTCACTAAATCGACTGCAGGAGCTTAGCTTGCTTCTGTTGTTATTTTAAAGATTATTTCAAATTTAGAAAGAGTCTGACCTGCAAAAAATGTGGACAATACTTACTGTGGGGACTGTGTACCAGTTATGGGACTCGTTTCAATTCTCAGTGCTGCTCTTCTTAGAGAACCAAGCCAACAGAGCAAAGGCAGTCAGTTGGATGTGAATTACCTTTTGGTCATTGACAGCAGAAAGTTACCCTGAACCACAGACCAAGGGATGAAAAGCCTCCGTGTCCCATTAGTAATTCTCAGAATCATCCCTGTTCCCAATCAAGTATGGAAAGCCAAGTAGGTTATCATGGGACCAAATTCAAATGCGGATCTCAAAGTTCCCGACTTGCTTGCCTTCTGCCACTTGAGAGATTTTATATATGACAGTGAAATGCTTTGTTCAACCAAAATTCGGTCCTGGGACAAAGTTTATTTCTGAGACTCAAGAGATAGTTTTTGCTTTAGTTGTTGATGTTACCGTTGTTGCTGTTGCGTGTGAAGCAAGTCAGAAATAAAATCTGCCACTCTGCTTTTCCTAAATGATGGTATTTAAAATAGCAAGTCTAATAAAATCTAGCAGTTTGATTTGATCGCTCAAAGAATATATTTTTAAAATGAAGTGTACCAAGTAGATGCAAGTTATACCGATAGATATTTTATAAAGACAGTGGGTCAAAAGAACTCAACAATCCCTTCTAGAGCCAAGCTACAGCAGAATTTCTTTCTAAAAAGGAACAGAATTGACAGAGAGTACAGTGAGGAAGTAGAAGCTGACAATTTCGTGCTAATGATATTGCTCACACAATAGCAAAAACACAACAAGAGTCAGCAAAGCGTGCTGCATGCTTACAGTTCTCACTCTAACAAGTATTTTTAAGTATGAACAACTTGGAGAGGGAAGGGGAAAAGAAAAGGCTGCCATGGTGCCTTGTACAGGTGGCGCCAAGGTCCCTGGCTGGGCCCTTGGACAAAACCATCTCATGTAAACCTTAAAGAGGATTAATCCTCAAGGAGCACTGTAATGAGACCTTAAAAGACTGAACAACAGCAGCAGACCACAGAGGAAGGCAGTCGTCTGCTCCCCAAAGTCTTGCTAGCAGAGTTACATCAAAGCAAACGGGCAGCAGATAGCAGGCTTCCACGGCAATCCCTTATCTCGGCTCCAGCGGACGCCGCTGCTGTGATTGTCTTGAACTGCCACCTGTCCCAGGCATCTTTGAAGGCAACGCTAAGCCTCTGATGGCTCTGACCTCCTTGAGCTGAGATCCTTTTATGTCTTTCTTCATTTTCTGCCCTGCGACATTCTTCCCCTGCCATGCACACGACATGAAACAAAGGGAGTTCTCACTCCTGACTCACTGTCCGCAGCCGTTTGAGAGCAAAGAAAAACAACATTCAGGATTATACTCTGCCCGTAATATGGAGCTGCCCTCAGGAGACAAGCCTCTTATTTTTGAGAGTATAACTATAGACAGCATTTACGTGCAAGCGCTTTACAATGGGGTTCGATGGAGCTGGGCGCCAAGATAGGAAAGCTGCATGTCTGAGATAACTCAAAAACACAAGGAATGATCATGCAGAACTCAATTAATAATCACATATTTTAACAGGAGGAATACAAATACAAATACTGAAATATTAAAACACACTTACAAAATCACTGCACATTAGGACTTGAAAAAAATGGCAACACATAAATGTCCCTAAACCTGGTTCAACTTAAAAGGAATTAAAAAAAAAAATGATGAGCCAGAAAAATATTCAAAACACACATATACTGCAGGTGAGAAAAGTCTGAAACCTGAATGGTAAAATAGTTCCCTCTGGGGCCTTTCTCAGAAGCTATGAGGTATCTGACATTTCCAAATCATACTGGGAGAAAGGGTAGTGCCTGTATTTCTCTGAAAAGTTCTGCCATTTGAGGGAAAGGAAAACTGCTGTGATCAGATTCATTCAGTACAACACTTCTCAACAATCCACGTATTCTGTCACACACATTGCTTTAATAATGCTTATCGACCTATATGACTGTTTCTTAAACTGAGTGAAATTGTAACACACCTCAATCA
Source organism: Ateles fusciceps (assembly GCA_036589455.1). Lineage (NCBI taxonomy): Eukaryota > Metazoa > Chordata > Mammalia > Primates > Atelidae > Ateles > Ateles fusciceps. The sequence goes on along the minus strand of JAZHEH010003329.1, from coordinate 7,768,209 downwards.
GCAGGTGATCTAGAGTGGAATGATTTTAATACTTTGCCTCATTTCACTAAAGATTAGTGAAGGCAGCATATAAGATTTCACAAGGTACAAAATGCTAACTAAATAAAAATCTGAGCAGAGATCAGTTCAGGTAACCAAGACCTAGAGAAAGTTAAAGAAAAGATTCAGGTCGCAATCCAATACAGTTGGGATAACTGAGCAGCAACTTTAAATCTGAGTTTCCTGGTAGCCAAAGGGTGAAGAAAAACAAGATCAGCTACATGATATGTCCTTCAGAAAGGCACGTAACCACCCTATGTTATATCATGGTCTTGTGTTTTATCGGCACAATATTTTAAATTTTCAGAAAAGTATATACCTCACTTGACATAAACCAGTAGTTCTAAAGCTGCCATGGCAACATTCTTCTAGTCTGGGCTTTGGTCTGGGTTCCAAAACCCACTTATTAGAAGAGAGTCCGCATAAAAGGCTAGGAAGCTATAGCCTTCTTGTTTCTGGATTACAGGGCTGTCTCTAGCCCAAAAGAGTGAGGACCCCACAGAAAAACCCAATGATGAGTGTCAGTCCAGAGCCAGCCCCTGACCCATCTACACCTGACACTCCAACTCTCAGTATGGCCTCCCCAACTCTGGGGCTATTCCAGCTCTTTCAGTTTGGATTTTTTTAGCTTTCAATTTTTCAACCAGCTTTCAAGCACACAGTCTTGTTCTCTGACTGACAGCCTATCTTCCCACTTCTGACATGGCTCTTGATTGCAAGCACTCCTTCTAGTAACAAGCCTTTTTAACTTCGGCCAGAGAGGCCCAGCAGTAAGCGGACCTCAGAGCTGCTCCCAGGCCTGCAGTAGACAAACTGCCTCATGCTCTTCTATCCAAGCTGGGATAAAGATGTTTTTCTTGACACTACAGCCCATTACACATTCTTTAGGGATGCATGATTTTAAAAAGGAACACGCTGATATGTACTTCAGGTGAGGTCAGCAGCATGTATTTGAAGCTCATAAATCTACCCACCTCCCTCTTTCAATGAGATCTGACTTGCAAAACTGTTTGCAGACTGTGGTGCCTTTTAAACAGCACATGTGCATACCTATGATTCACTACGACCAATTTCTTAGACAGGGCCAGTTTCTACAATGGAATCGCCTCTTTCAATACAGTGCCAACTTAAAATCTTTCAACTCCAGTAGTATTTGGGACAGACTGAAAATAAGTTTTCCAATTTTAAAATAATTTAAGTTTTATAGTGTATTTTTGTTTCTCCAGGTTCATGATTTTTAACAATGCAGTAGGCATTAAAATGAATCACATTAAGAAACAAATGTAGGGCCTGGCACAGTGTCTGCCACCTGTAATCCCAGCACTTTGGGAGGCCGAGGCAATGGATGGCTTAAGCTCAGGAGTTAGAGACCAGCCCAGGCAACATGGTAAAAACCCCATCTCTACAAAAACTACAAAATTATTGGCCAGGTATAGTGGTGTATGCCTGTGGTCCCAGCTACTCTGGAGGCTGAGGCGGGAGGATTGCTTGAGCCCAGGAGCCGGGAGGCAGAGGTTGCAGTGAGCCACGATCGTACCACCACACTCCAGCCCAGGCAACAGAGCAAGACCCTCACCCAAATAAAAGAAAAAGGGAAAAAAGAAAGAAACAAATTTAAAACAGGGTGCCAATCAAGTATCTTAAAATAGACTTAATATGCAATACAAAAATAAAATAAAACATATATAGGAATATATAGAAAGATATTAGGAGAAAAACGTACCCATTAGCCAGTCTGTAATAAAGGAGCACTTGATTCAACCCCACCTACTTTCATTTCTGCAATGGTGTTAGCCAGAATTGAATTATTTGATTTAAATTTCTATCAACCTATCATATATCTCTATTGAATATTACCAGTTGGATATTGTTACTTTGTTTAATCCATTTGGTTAAAAAAATAAACAATGGGACATTTTTTTAGGAAATGAAAGACTAGCTCTTCCAGTAGCAAGAAGTAAGAGTTTCAAAAGACTTTTTGGCTTTTGGATCATTGTCTTTGGGAAACTGCCTCTTTAATCTTGGTAAGTTATTCTGTAAAACGTGATACATGCCTAGTTTATATCTAGGTAGGAGTTTAGAATTAAATTCATTTATTTTCAGGCTTCTCAAATTTGTAAAATCATAAAGAGAATAAAATACATCTAAAAACTAAAAGTAAGAAAGTTATAAAGGAGGATTCAATGGCATCAGAAGGGATCTTAAATGTACAGAGGGAAAAACTGTCAGACAGCCCATGAGCCGCTCTTGGCATGTCAGTATTTTTTTTAGGGTGAGAACCAAGGCATCAGGGAGGTGAGGATAAGAATGGAAGTCAATGGGTTTTAAGAGATTATCTCACTTGCTTCCTATTATCACCCTCTCCGGCTGCCATTTCCATTCCCATTTCAGAGATGAGGAAACCAGTCCAGTATCTAAGAGCTTGCTCAAGATCACACTGCCAGAAGGTGGCAGAGGTGGGCCTGGGTCCCAAGTTTTACTGACACTATTGCAGTGTACCAGAAATGTAATATATTTAATCTATCATTTCCAGTTCAAGATAGCAGGCTAGGCAAACACATTTCTCGCCTGTCCCTCTGAGACCTCCATGAAATAAAAAGATGGAAGTTTTGTAATAATGATAAAATAACACTACCAAAAAATAAAATTTACTGATCGCTTACTCTGTCCTAGGCACTTCTAAAAGCGTTATTTATATTAAGTAATTCAATCCTCAAAATGAACCTATGAGGTCAGTGCTTCTCCTGGCCCCAATGTATAGATGAGAAAATGGAGGCTCAGACAGGCTAAGTAATTTGCCCACAATCACACTATAAGAAGTGGCAGAATCAGGATTTGAACTGAGGCAGTCTGGGTCTATAGCTAAAACTCTTAACACAGTCAATGAAATACATAAAATTAAGATAAAAGATTTAAACCCATTTCAGCAAGATGCAAAGCGGGTAAGACTAGAATTATAAGTGAATATGGCACGTTCAGAAGCAGCAGCCTGAAATATTCTTTAAGAGGGCAAAGACACAGGTGGCAGTTGGTTCACCCAAGAAGCCCTGGGCTGGGCAGATCTTTACAGGACACACCCGTGCCAGTCAGATGGCCTGTCTCCTGCCCACAGCACATGAGCACAGGTAGCTGGCATTTCCCCAGGTAAAAACTTTATGACTCTTCTTCAAAAAAATAGAATGAACTGTCTTGGGAAAGCAAAGGCCTCAGCATGAATTTTGAAGCCTTCTCTCCACCCAGGTCTATCACACAAATGCACAAGAGTCACACCAGCTCTACCTTCTGGTGTTGGCCCCAGCAGTTTGGTGTGATACCCTTATTAGAACCCAAGGCATACCAGTTCTTACGGATCCCCTGAGTCAAGCCCTCTTTGTTCTGGCATGCGGAGAAGCTCTGCCCTATTTCCCTAAAGGAAATCCTGCCAACTGATACATGTGATCAGGATGCTCCATCCATCCATCCAAGTTTCCATACACGGAGCAAAACAACACTGAACCAGCTATCTTTCTCCATGGTTTTGGGGAATGACACCCAAGGATCACTAGGTTCATGAGGAGATGAGAGAGGAGAGAAATGAGAATGACCAATATCAACAAGAAATCTAACCCTGGAGGAAACTTTTACAAGGTTTTGAGAAAGCATTATACAAAAGGTAAGAGCAAGACATTAGGAAGAAGGCTCAATAAAAGATTTTTTTAAGTTCTTGGAAATTAAGATTATGACTGCAAAAAGTAAAATATCTTGTGGAGCAACGAAAAATGAAATCAAGGAAATTTCCCAGAACACAGAACCAAAAGCAAAGACACAGAGGGCACAGAGAAAGAGAAGAGACACACAGAAGTAACCTAGGAGGTCTAACAGTCATCTATGTAGGGTCTTGGGAATTAAAAAAAGACAAAACACATCAGATAAAATTATTACAGACAGAATAGAAATCATCCATAGAGCTAAAGAACGCATCTTCAGATTCAAATGGTCCATGAAGGGATGGGCAGGATTAATGAAAATAAAAATTTAATGAAAATAAAAATTAAATTAAAATACTTACATCTAAGTACATGCTTTCAAACCACTAAGGATAAAAAGATCCCAAAACTTTCCTGGAAGGAAAAAAAAAATAAGCCATCTACATATAAAGGAATACAAATCAAAGAGACAACAGACTTCTCATCTACAACTTTGGATGGTAATAGAAAATGTAGTGATGGCTTAAAGATCTTGTGGGGAAGCCTTTTAAGTTAGAATTCTAACTACACCATCAGAAAAGCGCAAGGGCAGGATAAAGATAATTTCACAGATGTAAAGACTCAGAAATTGTGCCTCCACTGTTGTTGGGAAGTTACTTGATGTATCTCAGTAAAATAAAGGAATAAACTAGGAATGGCAAAGTGGAAGTCATATGACCTAGGAAACAGTGGTCCCAATCCAGAAGATCACAAAGGGATGTCTGGAGATGCCTGGTTCAGACTTCTCAGGAGAATGAAATGGCCAGGAAGAAGGGGGCTTTCCCTTAAGTACCAAACGTGGTTGGGGAGTGGGGGGAATGTAAGACTATTGTAAAAGCAAATAATAGGGAAAAAACTAAATCAGCTACCAAAAAGCAATATGATAGGTAGGAAAGCAATTAAAGGGTAAGTGTAGATAAAGCACTAGTTCTTATCGCTGGATGCATTGCTGTTGGGTGAGTGAAGGATATAGAACACTGGACCAACAGAGAAGGTTAAGTATGATCTTAACATCCTACTGGTTCAATGTAGAGAATTTCCATAGCCATCATGCTGTAGATGCTTTCTAGATCTTCAACTTTAAAAATCAATCTATGGACAAAAACATACCAGATGTGGTTATGATAGTAAGACCCCGCAAAAGGTAGTAACAACCTTGACACTGTAATAGAAAAGCTGGGCTCCAGAACATGGGATGTGGATGGCAGAGGGAACCTAACATCCTATTCATTTTGCTATGAAAAGCTGATGAGGAGAAGAAATAGAAGTTTACAACATTCTTTAAAGTTATAAAAGCAGCCAACAGACAAGTAATAATATAGTATCAATACTGAAAGAAGAGAGCATAGTATTAAAAATTAAAGATTAACTTTCTCATTACAAAGTCAATATATTGCATAAAAAATATCTAGAGTTGATATGTCAGGATATAAAAACATAAGCATGTTCTGGAGCTGTAAGGATTGTTCACCAAAAGAACTAAAACAGAACAGTGATGAGTGCCCCTGGGACTAGGGCTGGAGAAGGTAGGAAGGAAGGACCCCTGTGGCTTTCCATTCCAGGGTTCTCAAGACTTCATGATTTACTGAAAAGAGCCCTGTACATGATACTTGTCATAGAATACAATAAAATGTTAAATTATAAAGAGAGCTTCAGGGTTTCTTTCTTGCTGGATCTTTCCGAGAAAAACAACAAACTAATATTGCAATAATCAAGTAGTCATCGCACGTAGAAAAAATGTTTGGCTTTTACAAATCCATTTCAAGGAGAGAACTTTGCTTCTACCTGGCTCGGCATTCCAATTTTGGAATATTGCTCTGAGGAAGAATTCTAGTAAAATCTCTTTATAACTTCTCAGTGGATTACAGTCTTATAGCCTCACAAGTTTCATTCAATTCTGGGATCCTCAGAAAATTAGCCCCAATTGTTCAACCAAATCTGACATCACTGATCAGAAAAGAGCCAACATGAGCAGGTTGATTCTGTAAAGCATTTAGCAGAGCATCACCTTATGAAACATTAAACTGAGACTGGAAAAAAAGAGGCTAAAAAGTATTTAAACATAAAATGAGCTCTAAAAAAACACAAGTAATCCTTACCTATCACCCTATCAATAATCATTTGCTTCAAATCTTTGCACGTCACCATATTCCATTGTTACTATCACCATAATTCTCTGCACCAAAAACCTCTCCTACAATTTCAGAACATCGAAAGATCTCCAATATTAATACCTAAAAGACATACTTTTAGAACTTAACTTTAAAGAGTGAAATTTTTTAAATAAAAGTAACTTACACAAAAACATTCTCTCCTACCATCAGCTTACTTAAGTGAAAAGAAAACAAAGTTATGACTCCTTAGAACAACTCTGTTTCTCCTTTGGCTCTTGGCAAAACTAGGTTGGCATTCAAATGAAGCAAGGAACTCTGAAATAAACCAGTATTTTACCTCGGTCTCAAATATTATTAGCTAAATGAGGACATAAATGATAGGACACACTGAAGCATTAGTGTTGCCGATGCCTCCAAGTTCATTTACTTCCAAAATCCAGACAATGCAGCCTGCGGAGCTTCTCAGCCAGTCAGAATCCAGGCCTCACTTTTAACTGCACTGAGTTCCCTCCACACGATCAGGTCAGGAAATTCACAGGACAGGAGGGCTGGCTCATGCTCTAACACTACATCATCACCACACTGGATCCTGACTCTTCTCAGGAGAGGGGTCAAACAGCTTTCCTATCAAGCTCTGTATAATAAAGTTTCTAACCGGAATTTTTATACTCTGGAGAGAAAGCAGAAAAAAAAAAAAAAAAAAAAACTGTGCCTTAGAGTCTTGCTCACCTGGTCGCTCATTATGAGAGAGATACTTCAGAAAATCTGAAGATTATTAGCAGGAGTGTGGCATCAAAGGAACAAGGCTGCACTGTTACCAAAAGGAAAAAAAATTAAGAATATCCTCGCTGGGCGCAGTGGCTCATGCCTGTAATCCCAGCACTTTGGGAGGCCCAGGTGGGCAGATCACCTGAGGTCAGGTGTTTGAGACCAGCCTGAACAATATGGTGAAACCCTGTCTCTACTAAAACTACAAAAATTAGCCAGGTGTGGCGGTGGGCGCCTGTAATCCCAGCTGCTCAGGAGGCTGAGGCAGAAGAATTGGTTGAACTTGGAAGGTAGATGTTGCAGTGAGCTGAGATTGTGTCACTGCACTCCAGCCTGGGTAACAGAGCAAGACACTTGTCTCAAAAATAAATAAATAAAGTAAAATATCCTATTGGCATACATTTCTAAAAGAAACTCTAAGGTGGGTCTCAAAATTCTTTTGTTATGGCAATGGGGTAGGTAGTCCCCCACGGATAACATCTGGACTAGGCGATTTCACACACAGTCCAGCAGTCTGGTGACTGTCCTCCGAGACGTAAGACAAACGGTCATCAACGTGGCAGATTCACTTCAAATAACTAAGCCTGAGAAGGACTCATGTATGAGAAACATCTAGTGTTAATGGCCAAAAACTGAGTGATTCATGTCCTAGAATCCGTTCCTAGTTACTTAAACCATGAGAAGACAGTGAAGAGAGGAAAGGGCATTTTCAATAGCCGCGATGGTAAACAAAACAAGCCAAATGCAACTTTAACTACCCTAGGTCAGAGGGCAAGCCCACAAAAACCCAGAACATCTATTACTTGTGAGCTTGTTAGATTTGGGGGACAGGAACTATGTACCAAATTAGGCATGCTGCGGGTGCCCAGGTTTGATAAATCAGGTATGAGGCAGAATGAAATCAGCATTGACAAAGACTAGCCGTGCACCACCCTCAGAATATGACAGCACGCGCCAACATCACTGAAAGGCCCTGAAAGGTCATTAGACAATAAACTATGTGCTTGGCTGAAATATTAGCAAGGGCCAGGATGAACTCATGTGAAATTTTCCCCCCCCAACAAAACTCTAAAATTCAGGGGAGCATTTCAGATTGCAGTTCACAACTCCTCATAAATTAATGAAAGTCAGGCATTAAAGTTAATAACAGCTGGAACAGATCAAGCAGAAAGAAAACGCAGCATCGGCATATGTGTTATGTGATTTCTCAGAGTCCATAAATTTGATATTTGGAAGGAATAAGGGAAATGTTAATTAGGAGAATTTCATACTGGATTTAAATTTGCCATGGAGTCAAAGCTCTATTGTAAAACCCCCCTTGGAATCTGAAATTAGCATCACCACCTCTAGGTTCTGCCTTTCATCTTGCTATTTTATACTTGTTGATATGCGACTTAATTGTTTCATGTGTTGTTTCTTACTTTTTCTCCCCAAATTATAAAAATCTAGAGTCAAGGTTATACCTTTTATTCTACTGTGCGTGGAGCTCAATTAATGTTGGCGAACCAATAAAAAAAAAAAATCTAAAAATTCATCCCTCTGCCTTCTCTAATAGCCTTGTAACAATTTTTCATGATCTTTAGACTGTTCTAGCTAGCCATATGTCAGGGGATTATAGTGACTCTTAAAAGTCTCAATGTTGCCTTTTCTTATTTTCCTGATGTAGCAAGAGAGCATTGTTACAACATGTATCTTTACTACACAGATCCAGATATATCTCAGGTCAAATCAAGTCCCCTGAAACATTACTTCATACATTTCTGGGCAGATATCTCATATTTGTCTTTGAAGCAAGTATCAGTCCTACCTGCAGGTCCGGAAGACAGGAAGGGATCCCACTGGTCTTCTCCTTGCTGTCTTCACAGATTTTCTGCTCAGAACTCTCTGTATCAGTCCTGGCCTTCCTTAGCATCTATTTCTTTAAGTTATTGGTTGAGAATTGCCATCTCTGTCTTTAGCCTGCACAGGCCCTGCTATCCATACTCAGTCCTTTTCATCTTTTCTCATAAATCATTCCTCCAGCCTCTTCATCATGCTTAAGATTCTTTTAGTTTATCTGAGACACCAAAGTCAGGAGACATGAACTGTCCATATTAGCGGGACTGCTGGATATCAAGATGCCTTTGTGCATAAAAAAGGTGTTTTCTCTCTCTCTTCCCCTCCCTCCGCCTCTGATGTAAACATTAAATATATTTATAAATAAAAGGGATACTCTCTTCCCCACCACCTCCTCCCCAGGGTATGGCAGAGTGGTTTGCTGCCCTGTGTAGAGCCACATATAGAGACAGTTAAGGATCTCACAGTGGACTCTGTATGGCTGGGGAAGCTGGCCTCTAAAAAGGCCTAGGTAGAGCCAGATACTCTCTTGTATTATCTGCTGGCATGTGAAGGCTCCAGTTACTATACAAGCTGTTCTTGAGAACTGAGATTTCACATAAGGAATTGAGAGTTTTGATCCAAAGAGACAGCCCATGTTCCAAAAGCCACTGCACGATCAAAAGAAGCAGGTGTGGGGGGACCAGGAACACAGTGGGGAGAACAAAGTCTTACAAGACAGCTAGAAAAGCAGCTCACGTAAGCCTCCCTTTCCCAGTCCCAAAACTGAGGTCTAGAGTACAGACTCAAACCAGCACCATGAGCAGGCTGTATAATCTCCATAAATCCACAATTCAAGTGCTAAATGAGTTTGTGTGAAAACTAAAGGAGATCATGTAATGAGGTCCTCAGCCCAATGCTTGGCATATGGTAAATATCTCACATATGGCCTGTGGTGGTGATTACTACTGTGTCCCCAACTCTTATGTCCCCCAAAACCTGGGGGCACAGAGAGGACCACAGACCTACCCATTTTTAACTTATAGTAAGGTAATGTTAAGTTCTTTGCAAAAGTATCAGTTAACAAAAAAAAAGAAATGTCACACTCTCCCCCATGATGCCACACCTGGAGCACAGGGGAGGGCAAAGGTAGCAAGGACCAGTTCCTGCCTCTCTGACATTGAGATGCATGAGAACAAAGCCTGGACACTGAAGTGGCAGTCGGCCTGCCTTCCCTGATTCTACACATTTGTACTCCAAGCCCTTGCCCATCAATACTGGCAAAGCCACCGCCTGGGTTCCAGATATAGTTTCCAAGCACTCCCCAGCTGGGCTGATCCCAAACCACCGCCAACTTAGCCAGACTCTTGCACGCGTCTGGACTGTCATTTTGAAATCTCATCCATTATAGAACATGGGTGAAGAATCTGAGCTCTGGAGCCAACAGACTGAGTTCAAACCTCGGTTCAGCCACTTCCGAACCATGTAGAAATGGACAACTTATTTAGCTTTACCAGGCCTGTTTCCCTGTATGTCAAAGGGGAAAATCATGACAATTGCTCATACGGTTGTTTTGTGGGGGATTTAGTGACTTCAAGAGCAAAGCCCATGGCATAACGTTGTGGTGCAGACAGAGAACTTAATTTCTGCTGGCTATCGTTTTAAGAGAGTGGGATCATCTCCCACCTGAGCTACTGCAGCCGCAGCCTGCTAAGTCACCTCTCTGATTCCACATTCCACGCCTGCATGAGAGTCACTGCACACCAACCACAGTGACAGTCCTAAAACAAAAATCAAATCACAATACTTATTCCGCTGGCTTTCTGTTGGCCCATAAGGTCCCTCATTGTCATCTCCCCCAACTGTCCCACCTGCTGGCCAGCGACCACACTGGCCTGCTTTCTGCTCCTGGTACATTTTCACAGCATACCTTTCAGTAGAATGACAGGTTTCTACTCAAGAGCTCCCAGGGCAGCTTCTTTTTTGTATTCAGTTATTCTGGCTGCAAAGACACCTCCTGAGCAAGGCTTTCACTGCCCAGCCCAGATGACCTAAGGTACAACATTTCTACCCAAGTCTCTCTCCAGCACATCATCTGGCTTATTATCCTCAGAGCACCACCAGCTATAGGTTGAGTATCTCTAATTCAAATCTCTGAAATACTCCAAAATCCAAAACTCTGAGAGCCGACATGATGTCACAAGTAAAAAATTCCACACCTGACCTCATGTGATGGGTCATAGTCAAAATGCAGTTACAACTCTGTTTCATGCATAAGATTCTTTTAAAATACTGCATAAAATCACCTTAAGACTAGGTGAAAAAGGTATATATGAAACATAAATCAATTGTGTATGTAGACTTGGGGTCCATCTCCAAAATACCTCATTCTATATATGCAGAAATTCAGAAACCTGAAATCCAAAACACTTCTGGTCCCATGCACTTCAGATAAAGGGGACTCAGCCTGTATTTTCTTGTTAAGGCTCTGCCTAGATGTTTATTGTATGTCTCTTCTGGCTGGTATGTCAGTTTTGAGAGTGAGGACCCGATTTGTCTTGGCAAACACTGACCTCTCAGGGCCTAGATTAGTCCCTGAGTCACAGCAGGCTCTCAAAAAATGCACTAAGTTTTAGAATGAAAATGAATATCACGCATCATATACTCAATGGAGTGAGACTTGAGGCAGGTCACGTCAGCCATGTGATCGGAACGGCTGAGTCCCCTAGAGGCACTCAGGTGTTTCCAACCTTTCCCTATCTCCCACATCATCCATCTGTGGCAATGGGATAAACACATACTACATTTAAAATATCATTCATGGTGAAATATAGAGGATCCATAAAAATTCATCTCACAGGCCTATACATGAGAGGTAAACTGCACATTTGATCAAAAGGTCAACCCACTTGGTCAGGTTCATTGAGCTAAGCTGAGATCACAGATACCAAGTTGGAGTCGATCACAGATCCTCTGGCAGGGAGAGAGGTCACAGGAAAACTACCATTGTGTGTTAGTTTCCCCCTCACCCCTGGGGGAAGGGGGGAATATATTTCTTACAAAGAGGAGGCACAGGGATAGGGGAAAGGAAATGTGAAATCTTGCCCAATTTGAGAACAGGCTTACTTCACGAAAGCAAGCCAAAAGAAGAGCTGGCGTCTGCTTCTCAGCATCCCCCATGTACACTTCTCTGCTCTTCTCTAAATTACCTAGGAAACAGGCACCTTCCTTTACTCGACTCACAAGACAGAAGCACAATCAGGATGCAGATCTGGGTCCCCCCAGTGGACGACGTAAACACCCCCACTTCCTAGATGGGCTCCCTCCGACCCTCACAATGTCTGCTGATTAGGCCTGTGGCTCCCTAGGGAGCAGGCACAAGTCTCCTCCAGGGTCCCACCCTCTCCCCCAGAGACTCTTTCAGTCCTGGCTGGATTGCAGGCTCATTCCACTAATGCCAGTCTTTGTTCTCATGCTCCCCCTGGTGGCGTTAGCAACTGAATTTCCCAGCTGACTTTCACTTGGTTATTTCCGGGCCCTATCTCCAACCTCATCGTGGTCCCGTTGCACAATTTTTCTAGCCTGACTGATGTGAGGGCGTTTGGGAGTTTTCTAATAAAATAAAACTCAATGTTCTTTTTTTTTTTCATTTTGAACACTGTAAGTGGAAATTAAAATGTGCCTTGATAGAAAACACTATTAATTCATTAGAAATGAAGCCACAGTTATTTCCCATGTTTGGGATTTGCAGTTTGTGATCAAGATATTGCGGTGATTGGGATTAGAACAGCTCAGCAGTTGAGAACAAGTGAAAATAAATTTAGTTGTCTTGAAGAAAAAAATATGACCCGCTACACAAAGGGATGCAGGAGCACATCCTTGAAGACCAATGAGCCAGCAGCCAGCCAGAGCCATCTGGGAGGGGGAGCCCTGTGACGGAGTCACACACTGGCAGATTGAAAGCAGGGGGTGAATTCAACTCTCTGCAATGGAGAAACTCTGGGTAAGTGATGGAGAACTCAAAGGTCTATTTAAATGTTCAAAAGGCCACGGAACAAGTCTTAGTAATCACCGTGGACTCTTGCAGGAGAGAAACAAACAGCCCCTGCAGAGGCCTGCTGGCCTTTACCTCCTGAGCCCTGTCTTCGCCACTCTCCGCCGAAATTCACCCTCCAACCACAAAGATTCTTCTCAAGTCCTTGAAGGTGTCAGGTCTTTCTTTGGCCTCCAGGCCTCTACAAATGCTCCTTTTTGCCTAGATTATTCTTTCTCTACCTCTTTCAGATGTCACCTCCTCCAGGAAGCCTTCTGGACTGCCAAGGCTGCGTAAATCCCTCACCTGCTCCCAGAAGACTCTTCACTCTCTCTTCTCTGACAGCTCCTTTGTATTGACTTTTTGATGGCCTAAAGCTCCACAGAAGCAGGCACTTGCTCATTACATTCAACACTGTTTAGCACTTAGACTCAGTAAGCAGATGCTCTATTAACACGTGACTGACAGAATGAACACAATAATAAACAGCTAAAAAAATCAAATGGAATCTTGCTTCATTTTGTTTGGAGAAAAAGAAATTCATTGAAAACTGAGGTTAATGAAAAGCCTGGGCCCCCTCAAAAAGAAGTGAAGACCCAAATTTAACAGCTTAAGGAATTGAGGAAGTTGGATCCTTTTCAAAGAGTACAACAAGAATCCAAGCTATATCAGAAGACAGGGAGAAGGGAGCAATAAAATGCCAGATCGGTTACTCTAAATTAACCCAAACTGTGAACAGCACACAGAAGAAAATCAAGCCCTTTCCCTAAGAACTATGAAGATACAGCACAAATTTATAGGTACAAGATCAAGAAGGCTAAGGCAGGATGGGAGACTGCAGCTTCAAGAGACATCAAAGGTAACATTCTTTAATTATACAAGAAAAGGAGGAGGGCCGAGGATAATGTTGCCTCTATTAAGAAAGCAGGAGGGAAAGCTGTTAGCAGATGGCTATGAAATGGCAAGAGTTGCTGTTTCTCATGGTTTACTCTAGGAGGGAAGGAAGGAAGGAAAAGGGGAGGGAAAGGATGGAGGGCAAGAAACCATAAGCAACTACTAAAAAAGTGCCATTTGGATGGGTGCCAAATTAGAAAAGATAAATAATTACATGGAATCTTTAAACAACTGGATTCATGATCCTGAACTGAGCTGCACATGGGGCCTCTCATTAACATGGATTAGATACATGCTTGGACGCTAAGTTGGGAAGACGTTACCAAAATATGAATTGACTGGAGGCTGTTGAAAACAAGAAACATCACTGAAATTTGGAAAAGGCAAACAAACCATGTTCATCTTAACTACAGGGAAAATACCTACTTGTTCGATGTCAGAAGGGTGTCATGGAAGAGAAGCAGCTCTCCTGTGTTAATCTCATAGTATTTAAGAATCCTAACAACTTTAAATGTGCCACATGTGTGCAGAAGTAAATATTCTTGATGTTTTAAAAATGCAGATTTCAGGCCAGGTGCGTTGGCTCAAGCCTGTACTACCAGCACTTTGGGAGGCTGAGGCGGGTGGATCACCTGAGGTCAGGAATTCAAGACCAGCCTGACCAAAAATGGCAAAACCCCGTCTCTACTGAAAATACAAAAATTCGCTGGGCAAGGTGGCGCACATCTGTAATCCCAGCTAGTCGGGAGGCTGAGGGAGGAGAATGGCTTGAACCTGTGAGGCAGAGGTTGTGGTGAGCCGAGATCGCGCCACTGCACTCCAGCCTGGGTGACAGAGCGAGACTCTGTCTCAAAAATAATAATTAAAAAATAAAATTTACAAATCTATAAATGTACCATAAATACTTTGTATGCTGCCTACTCTCAGGAAGAATTAGGTGGCTAAGTTTGGATCAGGGTTGTGTACAACAACTAAATTGTAGAAGGGAAGCAGAAACAGCAATGTCTCTTCAGATGGTCTAGAAGCCACTCTGGTGGGCAGGCTGTGAGCATGGGTCACCTGGAATTCCACCTCCATGGTGACTGTGATAAGCATCCGAGCTGCCCTGTGGCAGCACCCATGAGTCCCTAGGTCCTACCCTAGGAGTTTTGGTGTCCACAGAAGGTAAGTACTGCCTTGGACTAATCACATTACTCCACGGGAGGTCGGGCCGCTGGGTACAGACAACACAAGGAAGTAGCTATTTAAAGGTGAGAATGACGTGACTACTCAGTGTCTAGGATAGGAAAACATCCTTGTCAGATGGCTCTTGGAGACCTTCTAAGGAGGTGGGTCTCTAGATAGGCCTTGAAGAATAGCAGGATTTGAAGGCAAAGAGAAAGCCAGTAATTGGTCCAGGAGAATCAACTATACAAGCAGGGCAACGAGGGCAGGGCCAGCACCAGAGCCATGGCCAATGGGACTTGGGTCGGCTATAGAAGAGGACAGTGCCAGGCAGCAGGGAAAGAGAGGACAAGACCAGTGCACCAAGGGGCTAAGTGATTTCTCTGGAAAATGTGGTGTGTCTTGGTCTTTCTTTTCTCTTCCTGACCTGGTCTTCAAGCTTCTCCAAGTCTCCTTTAATAAATCTATCCTCAAAATTGAGGAATAAAATTGATAACAAATTTTTCCAAATGCTATAGAACTTTTCTCACTGTTGGTTTCCAGTTTAATTCATCATCTCCTAAGACTGAGATACACAGACTCACGGTCACATCAGGCACAAGAGAAATCAAAATTCACTGGCAACAGTTCAAATCTGGAAAACTAAGAATTATCCCTAAATCTCTATTGCTTTGCTTGAAGTTGTCTTGCAATGCAGCTCTTTAAAAGTCTATGGAAGTGGCTCACTGTTTCTAGTCTTAAAACATCACTCCTGGATTACTGAAAGAAAGCCAGGTCATTCTATTGAATTTCTAAGGGAAAGACAAGAATAAGCAGGGAGCTATTCTTAAGCTCACAAATAACAGTATTGCAAAGGTTCATGGACCTGTTTGGATCTCCTCACTCCAGCTTTTACTGCAACTCAAGACGAACAGCCGAACAGCCGAGGAAGCAAGAGACCTAGCACAGCCCCCAGGGTATGACCCAACATCAGTCTTGCAGGTTAAACAATCTAATTTTCAAAGGTGGGGCGGGGAACCAAAGCATTTCTGATTGATTCATCAACTGTTCTCCGAAGACGTAAAAGACAGTCTGGATGAGAAGAGAACTAAGAGCTCAGGGAACTGTCACTGCCTTTGCAGTTTGGTCAACACAAAACTGTTCGTTTGTGCCTTGTAGGCATTTTTGTCTCTCACAGTCTCAAGATGACACTTGGATAGTAAGAGAAATATGAGCAGGTGTACCTATTAAATATGTAAAATATACATCTTCTATTCCATTCACTCAGAAGATGTATTTCTAAAGGCATGTGGAAAGTCACCTAACATAAAGACAGACAGGTTAAAAAAAAAACTCTGTGCAGTTTTTTAGCACACAAGAATGCAAGTGGGCTTAGCACAACAGCCTTTCACAGAAAATAAATGCAAGCCAATTAAAAATTCAGGGTTTTTTCTTTAAGCTAATTCTTCAGGTTTTGCTAATTAGCAACTAATAGTTCTGTCATCTGAGCTGGGGAGCATAGGAAGAATACAAGTGGTATGTTTTCAATCAAAGTTTTGCATGGAAGAATGAATCATATTTTCCATGAAGAATTACTGCTTAGGAGCAGTTGGGGGCAGAAGAAAGCAGCCTTCGCACAACTATAAAACTGGAAAGGAGACCTGAAATTTTTTTTAAAAAGGAGGCATCTTTCTGCCCCCTTTACCAACACAAGCAGAGGCTCTATAATTTGACATGACTAGTGAATCCGAGAAACTTTGCACGAAGATCCCTGCAGGAATAGTTTAAAAACTAGACTCTTCACAGAAGAAGAAGACAATGCAACACATGTTTTCTGTAAAAAGGGAAGTGAATAAAAGTTAAGTGTCGGCCAGGGTACAGGAATGCTTTAACTATTATGTCACCTGCCTTTGAAAGTTTATAAAAGATAAATGCATGGCAGTCAATGAAAGCAGGAAGAGATGGTGGTTTGAAATACCTGGCTACAGACAGTACAGGGCAGAAGAAAATTGCTGAGGAATCTTTGGGCAGACGATGCGGTTTCTTACCCTGACTCTGGTACAAGAAGATCAGGTCCTCCAATCTAGCCCCTCCCATGCTCCCCCAAATTATAAAGCGCTAGTGATCCTGTAGCCGAGAGCCTGTCAGCACCACGCCATATCTGAGCCACGCATCTTTTACATCTACTTTCACACCTTGATATACAGCCCATCCACTGTGATCCTTCATAAGAGAATACACCCTATCCCCCCCTGGGAAGATTTTATTCTAAACATATGCTGTGAATCTTTGAAGTGTCCGCTGTCCCTGAGTTTTCTTCCTTTTTTTTTTTTAAGCCACAAAACCTAAAATACTTTAGATTTTTGCCTAACTACAATTTCTGAAGATGCAACATTACATACCAAAACATAATAAAATCTTGTGCAATAAAAATTTTACAGATGTCTTTCTGAAGGGGGGGGAAAAAAAACAAAAAACAAAAACGGTTTTCCCTCTTCCGGTCTTACAGGAAGCCTGCCCACACTTTAGAAATACAAAGTTAATATATATAGAAGCACAAATTAGGCATCTTGGAAAGTCTACATTTTCCAACCACAAAGAAATGAAGGAATTGCTGTGAGTGCTCACATGGCCAGCCCACTGGATTGGAGGAGTCGAGTCTTTGACCGGCTCAGCAGAGCTAGCAAAAAACTCAAGGGCAAGGAAAATGGTCTAAAAAGATGTTTCTGAACTTGAGCTACTGAAGGTCTGCAGTGTGCTGTGCTGTTCACACAGCCCAGGACTGAGACAAGCTATATCCACAAGATAAACACATGTGACCAAAACTGTATGTCTCATTTTAAAAGAGGGTATTTCTTCCTACACTAAGAAATTCATTGAAAATTTATCACCTTCAATTCACATCAATCATTAGCTTTGCCTGGATAATTAAATCCATGTGAGCAGATAGATTTTATTATAAAGTATCTTAAAAAATACTTGTGATACTGGCAGGAGATTAAATAATCCAACAGAGTTCTAGAGAAAAAGTAAAGTCATATCCCATATGATGCAGAGGCTTAGTTTAGGCTATCTTTAAATTATTTAATATGAATAAATAATACTGTATCTTTTATGTTTCTGCATGTATTAAAGTTTGCATTTGTTACATAAAACACTTTCTGCTAAGAATTTAAAATGTTAACACTTCTCAAATTCATTCAAAATCTTTACAATTTCTTCACTTATAAAACAGAAAAAAATTATAGTCGATCTACTGAGGTTGACTGAGAAAGGATTATGTTCAGAAGGTCACAGTGCACAGCTCTAACCACACCACAGTTCCAGGTTTGCAGTTTGCTCAATTCCTAATCTGTGTTATAGAAGAAACTGGTCGCAGGCAAGCAGGTGACCAAGTCTGGCAGAAAAACAAACAAAAAACACAGTCTAGACTGAACCAAATACAAGTGCAACCCTTGCAAACATGACTTAGAGAGTCAACTTATCACATGATGATGATGATGACGACGATGATATAGAAGAGAAGGAACAAAAAGAGGAGAAGAAGGAGGAAGAGAAAGCAGAGAACTACCTTAATACTTCTGAGGCACTTACCATGTGCCAGAGATTTTAGTAAATACTTTATTGGCATTGTCTCAGTTTCCACAAGAACACCATAGAGCAGGCAGTGATATTATCATCCCATCCCACAGTGAGGGAAGGATTCCTAGAGGGATCAGCGCACTTGTCAAGGTCACACGGCTAGCAAGTGCAAAGCTGGAACTTGAACCCAAATTCCCTGAGCATTGAGCCAATCTGCGCAGTCTTTAGGACTTCCCGTCCATATTATCTACATAACAATGTAATTTATGATCAATTTAGGGAGTACATTGGGATGGTAGGTCAAAATCACTTTTGCCATTTGGTTACAAACAACTTATACAGTTTATACATTATCACATAATTTCAACACTGATTTGAACAACATAGTGGGAAAATCTAACGAATCACCCACTGTGAATGCTGTAACCTCAAAACAGAGTGATGATGAGTGAATTCAGATCCCCCTAAGAGCTCTCCCATGCCCATCATTAGTTAATAGGACATTGAAGGTCCAGGAGATGGGTCCCACATGCACTGCTGAGGAAGGACGAGGGTCCCAGGTGTAGAGAACTCCCAGCTCCTCAAAGGACAGGAAGATTCAATGGGGGAAACCGTTAAAGAAACGAACCAAGAACAAGCTGCAAGTTAAATGGCACAGAGAGAAGTTAACGGTTATCTGCCCACAACTGTCAGCCAAAAAAGAAGTACTCATCAGCTGTCCTGACTAATTAAATACCTCACTAATTAGTGCGCATCTTAAAAAGACAACAAAACATAAATATGAGATGGGAAAAGTCTGTGTTCACACATAAGAACAAAAACAATGCAGAGTTTTGGCTAAGAGTCCAGCCTGAATTTTTCTTAAAAAGTAAGTCTACTACCAGGGTCTATAAATATAGGTAGGAAGCATGTAGGAGTCCCTCACATTTTCTGCATGAATGATGTTTAAAAGAGACTCACAAATAAAAATACAATGCAGGAAATTTAGGAATGTGCGCAGAAAAAAAAAGCCTACCAGGACTATTTTAAACCTTCATTTCTAAAAGGAAAGATGAAAAAAATACAACTAAGTAAACCCTGAGTGAAGGAGGGAACAAGCCCAATAGTCTTCCTCCTTATTTCTGTATATACAGACATAAGACTGACAAGCACTTTTGAAACAGAGAAGTGGTAACCTTTTTCAAAGGCTTAGAAGAATCCAGAAAACTCTCCTCCATGCTTCTGACCACTTTTTAAAAAATGCTCTCTCCACTTAAAAAAATAATGTAGCTTCCATCTTTTCCAACAATATAATCTGGTCGGGTTGTGGGGGTAGCGGTTGCTGAGACTTAAGGTTGTGTGAGGCCCTTTGATCTGAGGAGTGAGCATTGCCCTTTGCTGCAAGCCAACTAATGAAGGGATGAAATTAGCTTTTATCCTGGGCACTTTCTTGAGCAAAAAAACATGCACTAATCAGCTGTCCTCACTAATCAGTCATCTGGCTAATGACCTTTTGCCTTAAAACACTAAAATTTCTGAATGATGTGGAAAGGGGAAACACAAACCAGTCCCCCTCACTGGAGCTCAATGGATCATCTGGAATTGGAGCGGGGGAAGGTTAAATGGCAAGTCTGAATCCTGGCAAGGTGATAAATCTGTAATCAAGAGCTGCAAGCTTTGGCACCTCAATATGAACTTCATTACTCCACAACCAAATCGTACTTTTTAACTAGAAACAGGCCAGAAATAAACTCAACCCTTCTATATTTTTCTTTATATTCTGCCTTTGGAGAAAACCATCCCATACTTGAGTTCAGAGCCCTAGTTAATTTCTTAAACGTGATTAGTGCTGAGAAAGGAGCTTCTGATGTGCCTGGCACGCTGGTTAGAGAGAAAAATACAGCACAAAGAAAAATCTTCTGTATTAAGGAATTTAGTATGGATTTGTTAAAAGAGATTTGTTTTTGCAAACCATCAGAACTGGGAATAGTCAAAATCATTAAATTTAAAAAATCATTAAAAATGAGAATCACGGCTATTGAGTGACTTCTCTTAATGCAGCCAGCTTTAATAACTTCATAACAAGAAACTTTTCTCCTGCAGCATCTGCTTGCATGGAGTAACCCTAGTTCTACTTCTCAACAAAGGTCTTGTGTGGATTAGTCACCGATGGACCACCTTCCTGAAGGCCGCCCCACTGAAGACTGATGTTGCTTAGAGACATAAGAAAGCATCTCTCTCTAAAAGAACGGGTAGGAAGGAAAGTGGAAAGAAAATTGCACATTTTAATAAATTATACAAGCCAAAACTTCATAAAGCACACACACACCACACATAAACACACACATACAGCCCTCCCCCGTGGCTCCTAACAAGTGCCGACCGGCATGGGCACTTACGGTAGTGGGGCTCCATGTAACCATTCCTGGGGTCCATGGCAAACACTGTCCCCCCGGTACGGCACGGAGGGCTCCGCCAGGTGTGGCAGCGACCCATGGATCTCCTTCTTGATCAATGAGGCCCTCTCGTCACTTGATGTTGAAGGTTCCTCACTGACTTTGCTGAGCCCCTGCACATTCTGTGGCTGCATAGTGATTGCGTTTCTTCTCTCTCTGTGATAAGTCTGTCCAGGACTTTCATCCTCTAAAGAAAGAAGAAAAATGAAAGACTCTGTAAGCTACTTTAAGGAGCAATTTAAAACCGTGATCAATTAGGTCTCATTCTCTATCCCTCTCCCAGAAAAGAAGTCTTTTTCTCATTATTCATGGCAACTTTGAAAGCTACAGGGCTGGAATGGGATATTTGTAAGACAAAATTGTTTGTGAATGAGGGTCCAAAGCACACAAATACACAGGGAAGGATGAAGGGGAGCAGGAAATGAGCCTATTAAACTAAGATGTAGGGGTAAGCAAATTAGCATCACCAGCTTCTAGCTGGATCTGCCCATGAGGTTTCTGCTCATGGGCTGGCCAACACCTTGCAGGTCCCATGTGGAACTAAAACCTTTTCCAATCTAAGACTGTGCATGTCCAGCTTCCCTTTGCCTACCTGGAGATGCAGGGCCTCAGTGATGACACCAAGTCCATCCAGCTACCCACTGAGGCTCTGGTTGCTCCAGGGGGGTATAAGGCCTTTGCTCCTAGAGGATGATCTATGAGTACGCTATCCAAAAGTTTATGTGGTTTTGTTATTTTAAGTCAGATTTGTAACCCAGCAAGAGATTTGACAGAACCAAAAATGGAACAGAAAACTCACTGGTGACCAGGGATAAACATGCCAATCATGAAAACCTACAGAGCCTCCTGTGAGATACTGCCAGCTTCTGTCCATACAACAAAGCTGAGGCCTAAGAGAAAACCGGAGTGAGACTGAAAGTCCAGCTGTGAGATGGCTCTGAGGGTGAGGAAGGAACGTGTGGGGGATGTTGATATGTGTCCATGCTCTGGTGGGTTCATACATTTCTTCAAACATGTAAGAAACAGCTTGACAAACTTCCATATACAGTTGGTATTCCAGTTTCCTAATATTTCAGTTCCCTTTTATCAGTGAGAACTTTCCATCTATCCACTATGGTTCTCTGTAAATGTGATTGGATAACCTTTCTATAACAGCAGATCAAAGAACCCACGCATAAAATCAAATCACACTGCCTATGTGAACCCACAACAAGTGGACCAATTCATTTCTTTGAATCATACATACACTGTGAACTACA
The DNA here is from genome assembly GCA_036589455.1 of Ateles fusciceps. Classification (NCBI taxonomy): domain Eukaryota; kingdom Metazoa; phylum Chordata; class Mammalia; order Primates; family Atelidae; genus Ateles; species Ateles fusciceps. The sequence goes on along the minus strand of JAZHEH010003329.1, from coordinate 7,746,402 downwards.
TGCTCCCAAATAAGTTCCACAGTTAATCAACAGACTCTGCTCTGGCAAATAAGTGCTGATAGAAAGAAAGCTGTCCAGGTACCACTTAGACATCTAATGTAAAAACTGTTTCCTTATTCCTATCTTAAAAAAAAAAAAAAAACTGTATTTGGGTATCAATAATACTGTTGTGCATTTTAAATGAACAGATTTTGAACACATCTTATTCCCATATACAAATGTATCTTCAAAATAATTCACAAAGCGGATATGATTAAGGGTTCACTCAATAAACAGAAGAATAATGCTTTAGCGGTTTAATAACTCTGTTCAAATTCAGAGGAAAGTAGAACTGTAAACGCAGACTTGCATAAAAATACAAACTGAAAATAACAAATACTACTAACGTTGACTCAGGACTTGAACTACCTAAAGCCAGTGGCAAGTTGAGTCTTTCTGCCTGTGTGCAGTACTTGGAAACTAAGCAATATATTCCTTTAGCCTAGCAAATGACTCACAAAACACAGTAGACTTGAGGTATGCTTTGATCTTTACAGAGAACTTGCTGACTACTACAGGGTAACTGTGAAATATTATTTTAATATTGTTTTGTGCAGATCCTCATCCCACACTTTATAATTAAGGGGTAAATTATACATTTAATCTATCAAGTAAAACCTAAAACAAAAACAAAAACAAAAAAATGCTGTAGTCCCACAGGTTCATATCAATGTCTATGAAAGCAATTCACACCACGCTCCTGGTAATTTTCAAACAAACTACAAAAGATGAAATATATTTTTCTTTTCCCTTCTAACTAATATTTTTAGGCAGTAGTCCACCCTTGTACTTCATTAGCAGAAAAGCCGCAATCTATAGAATAAGAATTGTGCAGTTATGTAAAAGCATAAGGGTTCAAAAATACTAAAACTTATGTCAGTTTTATAAAAATTCCTATAACCTACAAATGGCCCAAGTCATATTTTCCACTAATTTGTGCTCTGTATAAAGCCTTTATTTCAAACTTTAATCTGAAATGAACTTCTAGCACTGAGGTGCAAATTCTGTAGAAAGGGACCTTCAATTGGAGGCCAGAAAACCCTTCCTCAGGGGGGGTTGTGACACATAATTAGCATTCCCTGGGGAAAGATGAATAACCAAGCTCCGCTAACCTGTTCCAGGTTTAAAACAGGATTTCCTTGACTTAATCATCCCAGAATAAATTAACTTTTCTTCTCTTAAAACGGCATCCCTATAATAAACTCTGTCTTACAAACTATGTGTTTATGATGAGCATTTGAATCCAACCTAACAAATAATTGAATAATGAATGGGTTATGGTCTGGCCAGAGAGTCCTCCCACCATTCCCCCAACCTCTTGAGAGAATAAAGTCGGGGAGGGTAGAGGCGGGGTTTTGCCGGGGGGAGCTGAATAGAAATGAAGGTACCTTTTAGCTCAATGATTTTCTTAATGAGAGTTCACTCAACAAAGGAAATATTAAAGTTATAATAAGTAACCAAAGCACACATTTTTAATACAGAAAAAATTAAATTAAAATTACTATTCCCTTAGTAAAGTTAAATGCAGGCAGGAATTTTTTTTTTTTTTTTAATGTGAAAACTTCCATCAGGAGACACTTTTACAATAGTCAGTGCTACCATCTTTTACCCAACCACACCTCCCGGCCCCAAAAGGAAAACTCCAGCAGACAAATACTTCATGAAGTTTACTTCCTGTACCAAGTTGCTTTTGACGGGCATTCATATAAAAACCTGACAGTACACACTCCACAATACAAACAGCTACAAGGCTTGAAAGCACTCTGTATACAGTGAAAGGGAAACTTTCCAAGCAATATTCCTGCCTGCTCTTATAAATTTAGCAACCACTTCAGCAAGCCAAAAGACGAAAGCTGTCTAATCTTGTTCAGTTGAGCCGAGTTGTTCAATAAAGTTTGAGAGTCAGTGCAGACAGGCTACGCCAGGCCAAATTATTGACAGAAACACACTGTCCACCATGGCAACAGGCAGAAGTCTGCTGCAAAAATGTAAGCAAACAGCCCACTGCTCCAAGAGCATCTGCCAATGGACTTTAACAGCCAAACACAAGGCAACTGTTCCCGCTTCTCCATGTTTAACAGCTGCAAGCTCGGGGGTCAAACGGAAACATGCAATTCACTAAAATCTTTCAGGAAAAAATGACTTTAAATACTGTCATCATAATCCCACTTTGTACCTCCTTCTTCTTGTATATCCACGCTCAAGTGGAAATTAACAAAGTCCTGCCCCCCAGAGAGCTGCCCAAAGCATCACGTTTTAGAAACCATCCCAGAATTTCCAAACTCATCCTAAAGCAACTGACATCAAGTCAGATACTCTTAGTGCTAGAAACTCAGAAAAAAGAAAGTGAGGTCCTTGCACACAGTGCTTAGGACGTTTCGCTTTTGCAATAAAGGTCTGAAGAAAGTAATCATGTTGCTGCAGGAAGCAGGACTCAAACATGCACCTGTGTGCGCTTGCATACAAGCACCTATACGATTTCTCATGTGAACCAAGGAGACTGGTTTGGGTTTTTTTGATTTGTTACGTTTTTTTCTGCCCATGACTTGAGAGAAAAGTTTCAGGCGATTCCTTCAAGATAAAAACAAAACTCTGCCAGGCATCACTAAGGACGCCTCCTGTCACCTAACAAAATTAGCTGATTAGGAGCTCATAGTACTCACGTCCACCACTTTTCCCCCTTAACATCGATTTTTCCTTAAAACCCACTTTAATACCATTACTCCTCTCTTGCCCCAAGACCTAGAAGACGCAGTGTAAGAGAACAGACAATACTTACAACACAGTCCCCGGGCTCTGGCTAGCTACTTTGTGCCAACTTCTCTTGGTGAGCTTTCTCTAGCTGTGCAGACCCTCTAGGAACATTCTCCGGTGTCTCTCTGCCTCCCCTCTCCCCTCTCCCTCTCCCAGGCAGTGCTGTTCCCATTAGAGGAATTAAAAGTGGTTGGAGCCATGCTAAATTTAACAAGCTCATTAGTATTCTTTCTGAGTGCTTCCGAGTGAACTCTCCCTATTCAAGCCTCTCTCTCCAGCAGAAGGGTCAGGCGGCTAATCATTAAATCAAACTAATGTCACCCTATCACAATCAGCCTGAGAGAAGGAGGGTTTATTATTTCAGTTTATGCTAAATAAACGGTTTTACAAATGGTCCCCAAGCAAGGTCAACAGCAGCTTCAATTACAAGACAAACTTAACAAGAGTTGCTATAAACCAAGTACCCTGTATTGACTTAAGAACAGGCTCAGCTCCACATATTGCCACTAGCAGGATTGTACAGGAATGCATATTGTAAAATAAAGGAAGGGGTGAGCTTTTTTCTTTGCCAGAATTTGCGAGTGCACAGCGACTCCTCATTCACCTCTCTCCAACCAGCTAGCCGCTCAGCTCAATTCACCCCACACAAAGGCTGGAGCCCAGACCTCAATGGACCGAGTGAAACATGTTCAAAACTAGGCTCTCTATTGTGACTGAATTTCTTAACATCTTTTCAAAAAGCGGAGAATGCCTTGAGGCTAAAGGAAGAAACAGGCTAATGGTGAATTGGGAATTCTGAGCAAATTTCAGAGCCCTTTCCTCCTAGCTTTTGAGGTTGAAAGCAAGCTCTTTCCTTTCAAGTTTCAAAGTCCTTTTTCCTCCCGCAGTGTCACAGAAGGATTTGAAAAGAAGGTAATTGTGCTCGCAGTCTCCCTGATCAGAGCTTACGTCCTATTTCTGGTATTTCGGAATACTTCTTGCAATAATAGTGCATATAGCTCAATCCCTTAACCGGCCTGCACTCTGCAATTGCTCATTAAATGAACAATTGCGGGTATAAAATGCCTTTTATGTTCAAGGTCTGGATATAAGATAAGCATTCTAGGACTCTAAATTTGGTTTACTAAGGAAACTCTCCATCATTAAATTACAAAACTGAAGTCAGAATATCAGGCTTTCCCAGAAAAGTGGCACTCAGGTTGCAGCGAGCCAAAATGAAGGGCGGGTGGGGAGGGCGGGGAGGAGTCAACAAAATGTTAAGAAGAGGGAAAAATAAAGACCGGATGCTCAGATTTTTAGCCGAATGAGATTCTAACAAGAAAATAATATTTCCATATTTAAGGTCTGAGTTTGTGAAACCTCGTAACTTCTATATTGAATGATATAATAAAGTCATGTTCGAATGAATTAAAACACAAAACTGAGGATCCATAAATATGTTGTTTACTAATCTGGACCCCTCACAAGCAAACATCTTCTTCCTCCCCCTGTCACCATTTACATCATCTCATGTGATCTTCACAGCAACCCACTCATGGTGGTAGGAGAAGGTATTAGGTCCAGTTTCCAGATCAGAAACGGGCCGTCATGTCCCAGGTAAGTGATGTAAAGAAAATTCCCGGTATGCTATACCGAATCCACATAGCCCTGTCCCCTGTTAACACAACAAGAGCTCTATTCCTGGGAAGGCTTTTGGAATGATACCTGGATATATGCCCCAACATCCACCACCACCACCACCAATAAAAAGAAAAAAAAAAGTAATGTCATTGCTATGCACAGAAAATTTCAAAACTGAGACACTCTCCCATTAAGTTTTTGACAACATAAATCCACTCCTGGGAAACACCAAGAGAAGCCCAAATGACAAATTTATGGAGACACGCTGGAGGTGCATGGAGGACCCACACATGTGCAATCCTCCCCTTCCACGTGCAAAGACACACAGAGGCCCCACTCAGCGCTGCACACAGTCTCTACTGCGCTCTGAGGCTCAGCCAGAGGCTTTGTGTGTTCCAGGCGTTTTTAATGTGTCTCCAGAAGCTTGGGGCCCCGCCCTCCTGTCCTGAACAAGACAGAGTGTCGTCTCTCCTTTCCTCCCAAGAAATTGCTTCACTGTGTTTGCAAAGAGCATTATTTTATTTTATTTTTCTATTATTCATTTGTTGCATCTTATCAGCTTTTATTTCTTTGGTTATTTACATGTTGATGCTCTTTGAATAAAAACCAATGCAATCCAAGTCTTCGCCTCCCTGTTTCAGAATTCTCCCCGAGACTTTGACCAAAAAGAGATCAGAAATGAAAAAGAGAAGAGGCTAAGTATAATCAAAAGCATTGTAGAATTATGCTATGAGGGTGGAAAAAAGTTCCTGTAGTTTGTAAAAGCAGAATATTCCCTCTTTCTATCTAGATTGCAGTTCTTCCTAAGCCAAGGGCTGCTCCCTAGAATGTCTAGAGCTTGACTTCCAAAGGGCGTGAGCAAACAATGCCTACTCTAAGAACATTTCCAATACCCTCGGGGTCAGACTTTGCCCTTGTGCAGCTACACATACATCTCCCACTGACAATGACGGATGACAGAGGGAGGGGTCCAGATGCATCAGGAGAGAGCACTCAGCTTTGTTTGCAACCTTTAAACTGTACTGCCAGGCCTGCAACATGAGAGGGCTGCAGGAGAATTTGAAGCCTTGGGGGAAATTCAAGTGATAACCCTCCCTCAAAGATTATGGGGTTGCTCTCTCTCTTCCTACTTTCACCAACCAGGAGACCCCAGGGTGAAAGGAGAGAACGTAGAAAATGCCCTCCATCAGGCCGGGCACGGATGCTCACGCCTGTAATCCCAACACTTTGGGAGGCTGAGGCGGGCGGATCACCTGAGGTCAGAAGTTCGAGACCAGCCTGACCAACATGGAGAAACCCCATCTGTACTAAAAATATAAATTAGCCAGGCGTGGTAGCGCATGTCTGTAATCCTAGCTACTCAGAAGTCTGAGGCAGGAGAATTGCTTGAACCCAGGAGGCAGAGGTTGCAGTGAGCCGAGATCACACCATTGCACTCCAGCCTGGGCAACAAACGAGAGCAAAACTCCATCTCAAAAAAAAAAAAGAAAAAGAAAATGCCCTCCATCAAAGCCATAGAGTAGCTTAATTGCTTTAATATTTCTACTGTTCTTTTTGCCAAAGAATAAAACATAGTCTAGACGACCAACATCCCAGTGGCTTCCACTGGAAACTATTTGCTCCAAAGAGCAGCAGGTTAGAGCTCAAACCAAGGCGAAATTCTCACCTCACTCCCCCAACTGCTCAGTTTACAGAGCTCCATTCAACTTCAAAAGAGGTTCCAGGGATGGAAGGGAGTAAGCAGAGAGAGCAAGATGAGAATTCAGATAAACGAAAATGCAAAACCTGAAATGACTGCTCCCCCCACTGCTGCAGAAAGCTTTGATGGCACACAGAGCAAGCTGCCTCCTGTATTTTTTTTTTTTAAATAATGACAATGATGAGCAGATAACACTATCAGCTTGTCTGAGGTTTCACCAAGCATGCCCTGTAGCCCATAGGGTTTCCTTACATTTTCCTTGTGTCCCTGAACCCTCACAAATAAGAGGCCTGCAGCCCCATCTCTACCCCTGGGAGGATGCTTCTGAACACTGATGACAAGGTCAGCAAAGATCGTTGTGACCTGGTTGAACACTGCCCTGCATGGGCACTTAAGTCCAAGCACAAATCCGGGGCTACTAACCATCTTTCAAAGCTCCCTAACAGTAAGCACTTGCCAATTCCAGCATGTACTTGGGAACAACAAAATACAAACAAAACAGTACCCCTGAGGGCCCCAGTGGGCTCGACTTTAAAGGGAGGAGGAGATCTACCTTATTTTCCAAGAGCTTGTCAAGACTCTTTTCTTGAATCAAAAATTCTAAAACAACGTCATGGAGCTTCTTCTGCTAGTCTGCTATCAGTTGCTAGTCGATGCTTATACTGAGTGAGTTAATTAGTGGCATCAAAGGCAGTACAATCAGTTCCCAGGAGGGTCAAAAATTTTGCCTTCTGCTTAGTAGCACATTTATGCTTATGTCTCTGTGAGTCACAGTCTCATGAACATTTAGGCATTCAAGATTTCTTTGAGAATTCCATTTTAGTCTTTAATAAGCAAAGAATGAAGAGTCTCTCTTTCTTACTTTGCACTTACAGACCTGAGCAGTTAAGATTCCATAACGAGGCTGGGCACAGTGGCTCACGCCTGTAATCCCAGCACTTTGGGAGGCTGAGGCTGGTGGATCACGAGGTCAGAAGTTCGAGGCTAGTCTGGCCAGTATAGTGAAACCCTGTCTCTACTAAAAATACAAAGAAATTAGCCGGGTGTGGTGGTGTGCACCTGTAATCCCAACCACGCGGGAGGCTGAGGCAGGAGAATTGCATGAACCAAGGAGGCGGAGGTTGCAATGACCAAGATCGTGCCATTGCACGCCAGCCCTGGTAGCAGTGTAAGACTCCATCTCAAAACAAAAAGATTCCATAATGAGATCCACAGCCAATAGTTTAGCAGAAACAATGACAGGCCTGTTCAGAAGGCCAGAGTGTCCAGGTTGCTGCCACCTGGCTGCATCCTTGGATGGGAATCATCCTATCACTCTGGAGATCTAGCCCAGCCCGTGTGTGGCCAGAGGACTTACAGCCTGGTTTTCCTTTAAAGGCACAAAGAAATAAACCTCTGCCTGCAGCAGCTTCTTCTGTTGGTAGTGCTTTCAGATGCTGGTTCCCAGGTCCATACTCTCCTCCCATCACCAGCAAAGTCCCATTTCCTAACCTTGCTAACATTTTTCCAAATTGCAGAAGTGAACACAAACTTAATGGGTTGCATCTGCTGTGTTTATGTTGCATGTTTTTGTTTTTAGAAGATCACAGAATGAGAAAGCCTCAGCATATGGTGGTATTATATTTTTAATAAAATTTTACAGACCATGCTTACGCCATTGCAGGAATCAGGAGCTCCTGGAGAGTGCGTTTAAATATCAAAATAATACCATTATTGTACAAAAAGGAGCTAGAGGCCACGTAACCCCCATGAGGGACAGAGAGCAGGGCTCACCTACACTCAATCAGTCTCTGGGCAAAGGCCAGGTGCTGCCTGGGTCAGGTTTCTGCAATAGAAACCCCCTCTAGCTATGGCCCACTGACCTCAACTATGAAATGTGCCTTTGAGAAACTCAAATGAATATATCACCTTTTGATTCTTCACAATTTTATCTAAGCAGCCTGCTTCTAGTGAGTTAGCCACAAAAAGCCTGTGACTTTACAAAATCTCAGATAATGGCTCATGTACTGCCTATAAGGGAAGAGGGAAAGGCCACAAATCATCACCTCTCACAAAGCACACCTCCATGGCCACAGACATGACCCTAGCTGCTCTCCTTCCTCAGGCCACAGCCCCAGGAGTTCACTCACTTAGCCATTAGGCCACCATGTCTCTAAATTGTTTAAGGATTCAAATTTTTGGAGGACAGGAAGGTGGGAGGAAGAGACATACATATACAATTATTTCTATACAAAATTTCTAAACAAAAAGAAAAATTTCAGGGAAATGCACCCATTAGCATAAAAATATTTGTATGGATTTTTAACTTATATTTCTCAATCATTTTAGAGTACAGAAAAAGCGGATTTGTTTGGCTTTTGTTTTTAATTCTATGTATGACCTTTACTATAATTATCTAAAGTTCAAATTAAGTACACACAAATTGAAAAATTATCCCACAAGTTTATCTGTTGAAGCCTTGCTTTAAACTATTTATTCCACCTCTTGAAACTATAAAATATGGCTAAGATACCATAGGTTAGGTGTGCACATATTAATAACACCTCCCACTGGTATAGGACTTTAGGAGATTTTGATAAATTAGCCTATGTAAAACTATGTGATCATTTTCATTATCTCCTATGCATATGCAAACACCTCCCCCAAAAAAGCCCTATGGTCCCTCCCTGAAAACCTGTTAACTCAGCTTTTACCAGCCCACTCTGGAAAGGCATAAATGGGAAATGAGTTAACAACACTAGACTATACTCTCTGCACCACACATTTATTGAGCACTTACTAAATGCCAGGCCAGTGCTCTGTGCTCCGTATGCGTTAATCCCACTGAATCTTCACAGGCCTGTCCAGTATGTGGTATCATTACCCAGTTATTCAGGTAAAAGTCCTGAGGTTTAACAAAGGTTAGGCGACCAGCTTAAAGTCATCCTTCAGGTAAGTAACCAGCTTGGCATGGATTTCCTGTGTATCATAAATTAGTATTAATCCTTAAAATGTGTCTTCTGTAAGGAGTCTCTGAAAGCCTCTAGAGCACTCATTTGCTTGTCATTGTTCTACCTGTACATATGAACACTATTTTCTTTCTTTCTTTCTTTTTTTTTTTTTTGAGACAGAGTTTTGCTCTTGTTGCCCAGACTAGAGGGCAGTGACGTGATCTTGGCTCACTGCAACCTCCACCTCCCAAGTTCAAGCTATTTTCCTGCCTCAGCCTCCCAAGTAGCACAAGAGAGAGAGACAGGCACTACGCCCAGCTAATTTTTGTATTTTTAGTAGAGATAGGGTTTCACTATGTTGGCCAGGCTGGTCTTGAACTCCTGACCTGAGGTAATCCACCCACCTCGGCCTACCAAAGTGCTGGGATTACAGGCGTGAGCCACTGTTCCCAGCTGAAGACTACTTTCATTGTAAGAATTATTCTACCTCTTCTAAAGGCCATCAGGAAGAATACTATAGACTTGAATCAAATCAACTTAACTGTAAACTTTAATCCAGAGTCATGAATGAAATATAGTTCACAAACTTCTTTGAATTTCTTATTCTACTTCTGTTGTTGCTGTTGCTGTTACTGTCATGCTCAGGTCTTGGGCACAGTTAGTATCTTGCAGTGTAAATGACACTGTTAACGCTACAGCTAAATTATCTTCTTGTCACCCTATTTCTCCCCCACACCCCTCCCTTTCTACAGGATTTCCAGGTTCTGAAGAGCTATTTTGCAAAAACATAAATAAATTTAACACTGTCTTCAGCGGAACCGTGATGCAGGCTCAGATGTAAGAAGCAGTCTGAATATTTGGCTTGTGCTTAAGTTAACAATAGCTCCAACAGTTACAGCCACACATAGTTTATTGAAAGGCGCATATGTCCAAAAGTTAAAGAAGCATATGGTTTACAGAGAAAGGGGGGAAAAAAAACTTGCACTTGGAAGCAGCTTTGCTTGGATTATTTACCAACAAATGAAAGGCCTTCAGGCTGCCCAAGAGTATAATCCCCTCCCACTGGCTGGAAAGGAATGCTGAATGAGTCTATAAAGTCAGAATCATACAACACAGAGACATTCTCCCTCCCCAACTAAAGATGATTATCGAATTATAGCAAATTTAAGAAAGTTTTCTCTTTTTTTAATCAAGAACAAAACCAGACTACTTCTTAAAATGCACTATTAGGAATTGTAACTGTTCCTAAATGTGCCAGATATATTTCCATCCATGCAATATTAAAACTAACAAGCGTCTTTTCAATTTCTTTTAATGATGGGGTAGGCAATAAAAATACAGCAGTGCTTCATTTAGCCAAAGGAGCTGAAGCAAAAAAGACCTAAATAAATAAATAATAAACGTGCACGGGCCACTTACCAAAAATAAAATCATTTCATTCAACCTTTTACAGGAGGTGCATGCAGCATTTTTAAAGCAAAAATTCTCATAACGCAAACCTCCACTTAAAAATCTCTGCCAAGGGCTGGAACCATGGCAGGATGTTATTTCTTTTTCAATTTATTTTTTAATGTTTGGGTATTAATGGCATCAACTGCCATGTAGTATAATAAGGCAGCACAGTGTAATAAAAGGAGTTAGAAAACCTAGCTCCCAGACTTGCTCTAGCACTTAATCGGTATGTGACCCAGGGTACATTAAAATATATCAGATTGTCAGCTGCCTCCTCTATAAAAGGCAGATAGTAAAACTTGCCCTCTTACTTCATAGGGTATTCTGAGGGTTAAATATAATAGCATATGAAAGAGAGCTTCATAAGCTGGGGCATTCATGAATGCTAGATACTATCACTAATCTCATAATCTGTGTGATAATATAAGATAAAGGAGCCCTGGGCCAGGCACTGAGTTTCCAGGCCTTGGGTGTCCAGGTTGAATATCCCTTATTCAAAATGCTTGAGACCAGAAGTCTTTTGGATTTCAAATTTTGTCAAATTTTGGAAGATTTGCATATACATAATGAGATATCTGGGGATGGGACCCAAGTCTGAACACGAAATTCATTTATGTTTCATATACACCTCATATCCACAGCCTTAGGGTAATGGCATACAATATTTCTAATAATTGTGTGTATGGAACCAAGTTCTGACAGCAGCCCCTGACATGATCAGGTATAGAGCTTTCCACTTGTGGCATCATGTTGGTGCTCCCAAAGTTTCAAGTTTGGGAGCATTTGGGATTCCAGATTTTCAGATTAGGGATGCCCAACCTATACTAATAGAAACATCTAACTTTAGGCAAGTCACAGAATTTCTTTGGGCTGCTGTTTCCCCTTATATAAAATGAGACATCACCAATCGACTACACCCAACTTCTCACAGACGTCATAGGAAAAAAGATGGTACAGAAGAGAGCTCCCTAACTTCTAAGGCAACAAATCAGTAGACACCTTCACCAGGATACAGAGCTTAGGAGGGAAAAACTGCTGTTTCACAACCAGGAAAAAAGATCTAAGTTAATAATCTAAAATTAAAACTGGTCATCTCTTTTACCCACTTCTTCGACGTATCTCTGGTCAAGCTCAAAGTCGACATTTACCAGACAAGTATGCTTAGTTCTTCAAATTTCTGTTGAAAACATCAATCCTTTACACTTGGTTTTCTACCATGACCTGAGACACTTGAAACTTTCCCAAGAAATACATGTTGTTTCTCCATAAACAATATTTACTAAGAAAAATCAAGCAAATTATTTTAGGATGGTTGTTGACAAGCCATATCCCCTGACTGCTTTTGTACAGCCTGCAAGCTTAAAGTATATCTCAAATTTTTAATGGACAAAAAATAATCAAAAGACTAATAATATTGGCCAGGCATAGTGGTTGCCTGTAATCCCAGCATTTTGGGAGGCCCAGGCGGGCGTATGACAAGGTCAGGAGATCGAGACCATCCTAGCCTTGGTGAAACTCCATCTCTACTAAAACACAAAAAATTAGCCAGGCGTAGTGGCACCTGCCTGTAGTCCCAGCTACTCAGGAGGCTGAGGCAGGGAAATCGCTTGAATCCGGGAGACGGGGGTTGCAGTGAGCCAAGATCGTGCCACTGCACTCCAGCCTGGTGAAAGAGCAACACTCCGTCTCAAAAAAAAAAAAAAAAAAAAAAAAAGTACAATAATATTTCATGACAGGCAAAAATGATAGGAAATTTAAATTTCAGGGTCCATAAATAACATTTTCTTGGAACACAGCCAGGCTCATTCATTTTCATATTGTCTACAGCTGTTTTTGAGCCACAACAGCAGAGTTGAGTAGTGACAGAAACTAAATTGCCTGTGAAAATCTCAAAATATTTACTAGCTGGCCTTTTGAGAAAAGGTGTATTGTCCTCTTGACCTACCTTGTCTCAGCATATGATAAGAATACCCATTAGTAAAACTATGAAACACACCTGGGAAAAATATTCAAACAAATAAGGTAACTATCCTCGCCACAGTATTTAATATGAATGCTTTGAAATCTTAAAATAACTATGAGGCAGATACTAGTATCATCCCACAGATGACGGAAATAGGCTTAGAGAAATTAACTTCCCCAAAGTCACAAAGTTAGTCAGTCAGGGATCAAATCAGTCCCCTATGATTCTGAACCTGACAATTATATGACTCAGTGTGGCATATACATTTGTTAATAGGGATGAAAGAGGCACATCCAAGAATAAAGTTTTGAGACTTTCTCTTCCCATCAAATCGGGGAAACTCCTAACCAGGGACAGAAACAAATGTAGTCAGGGTTCCGAGGGAGTGTTTCCACCTCTTGTGTGAAAAATTGGGTCATAGGGTTTAGAGCAGTCTGAGTCAATACAAACAATATGAACCGGCCCGGGTTGGTTCTTCACATTCAATTCTTACAGACTCATCCACGTCAAGGGCTCCGTGTGTCCTAGCACGAACCCTGACCTTCTAAGAGGAGTAAAAACAGAATAGCTGCTGCCCTCAAGGCCCGCATGACTGATTTTTCTAGATGAGAAACTACCCGAGAGGGACGCAGAAGCTACAGGGTTAGAGCACAGGGTAAACAGTAAAGTAAGCATCAGGCAAAGGCCATGGAGAGGAAAGGCCTCTTCGTCAGATTTGACTGTGGAGGTATAGACCAGGCTTACCTTTGTAGAGGAGGTTTGAACAAGAATTGGTTTGGAAAGTCTCTAATTCAAATTTTCAAAGAGGCTATGATCTGAACCCAACCCTTGAGGGATACATTCAACTGAAGGTCACAGTCTCAATGACTACTCTGATCCTCTAAAATATTGCACCCTTGGTTTGAGTTGGGAACACATAAAATTTTTTCTGCACTTTTCTTTATTCTTTAATTTACATCTTGTTGATACAAATAGAAATGTACTTTCTTGGCAGAAAAGCTTTAAGTTAAGAGAAGTAATAATAGATTTCACACTGCGCTGCTGCCAAGTCATTCAAATAAGAACTCCTCCATCCTAATCACATTGTCTGGGCCAGTCCTGTGAAAACTTCCCACAAGAAGAGTTGGTAAAAACAGCAACCAAAAGACATGATCAAGGCTATGTTACCATGCCTGACAATTCCGTCAATTCTATGGAGTTTCTCTTATCTACTCTACAATCTGTGGACAAAAATAAAAACCCCATTATGGTCCAGCTAGAAAACGAAACAGCCCCTCCTATAAAATGAATGCATCTCAGACTTTATTCAGCAGAATATTAGCAACTATTACAACTTCAATCCCTGCTTTGTCATAAAGAAGCAGCTTCAGCAGGTGCAGTGGCTCACACCTGTAATCTCAGCACTTCGGGAGGCCAGGGCAGACAGATCACGAGGTCAGGAGATCAAGATCATCCTGGCCAACATGGTCTTGTAGTCCCAGCTATTCGGGAGGCTGAGGCAGGAGAATCACTTGAACCGGGGAATCAGAGGTTGTGGTGAGCCAAGATGGCGCCAGCACTCCAGCCTGGGCAACAAAGAGCGAAACTCCGTTTCAAAAAAATAAAGAAAAAAAAGAAGTAGCTTCTCCTTGGCTCTCAAGTAGCTTGGTCTTACAAAGCTCTCTTGCTTAAAGGAAATTTACTTTTGTTTCCCTTCCCATATATTATTGGCTCTGAAGTTCTTGAGAGGAGTGGTCAGGGGAAGGAGGACTAAACACTTTTTTAAAAATATTTTTAACCTATCTTCAAATCTACACAGCAAACTTGCGTTTTCCTGTCAAATAACAATTCTATTCACAAACTAGTTATCTTCCATCCAAAGTCTGCTCTTCCACAATACTGACCTCCTTCTGTAATATTCAGGTCACAGTCTTCCTTGCCAAGGGCCTCATAAATTACTCAGACTCAAACCAAGAGTTATCTATCTCTATACACCTGCCTTTCTTTGCCCCACATTAAACAATACTCTTCTATCTCACCTCTGCCTGTCACACCCTTCTAGACACTTCCAAAGAACACTCATCTCTATCACCAACGTGCCTCTGCTCTGTAGCTGCCTCTCTCTGATTTGCATTTTCCCCAACTGGAGTTGTCTCTACCTTTTCACTCTGAGTCCTTGTTGAACTCAATGCTGCCTCTGTCTAAGGCACCATCTCTGTTTCTTACCTGTCACAACCACTGGGCACATCATGGATCTCATGACCCCAGTGTCTCTCTCTTTTTGACCTTGGGTGGCTTGCACTTGACCCCTAAAGATTTCCACAATGTTTCTAAGGATTGTTCTTTGGCCAATGTAATGGCTTCTCTCCTGTGCTGATGCTTCAGTCTTCCAGCCACTCTGTTCAAGTAATTTTTTGCTTACTTGTCTTTTTCTATCTTTGAAATTTGAATGATTTTAAAATATTACTTTCTGAGACTATGTAACTTTTTTTCCTTTTGTAATGGGTCGATCTGGATAGACTTGAAATTCATTGTTAGAAAAAACAATGCATGCAAAAATATAGGTTCTAATTTAATGGCATAAGTAGAAAAATAATCACTACGACACATCTTGTCCATAATCCTGCAATATACAGACAAGTTCCAGAAGCTGGTGTTTTAATATAGTTGTATATTCCTGTGTTTAAATCTATTTAAAGCATCTAAAGACCACGCATGGTGACTCACACCTGTAATCCCAGCACTTTGGGAGGCCCGGGGCTGGCAGATTGCTTGAGCCCAGGAATTCAAGACCAACTGGGCAACACAGCGAAACCTTGTCTCTACAAAACATGCAAAAATTAGCTGGGCGTGGTGGCGCAGGTCTGTAGTACCAACTCCTTGGGAGGCTGAGGTTGGAAGATCGCTTGAGCCTAAGAGGCAGAGGTTGCAGTAAGCCAAGATCGTGTCACTGCACTCCAGCCTGAGAGACAGAGCAAGACCTTGTCTAAAAAAATAAAAATGCAAAAAATCTAAAAAGGGGTTTTGCTTTTATGTAATGAAATATTTCATTCCAGGAACGGTATTAACATTGCAAGGGAAAGCAATAATGAAATGATCATGTAGGAAATGAGACTTTTAAATCACTATTCATGAGCCGGGCACAGTGGCACATGCCTGTTATCTCAGCACTTTGGGAGACCAAGGCAGGTGGATCAGTTGAGGTTAGGAGTTCGAGACCAGCCTGGCCAACATGGTGAAACCCCATCTTTACTAAAAATACAAAAATTACTGAGGCGTGGAGGTTGCAGTGAGCCAGGGCGACAGAGTAAAATTGTGTCTCAGAAAAAAAAATAAAATCCCTATTCAGTAGTGTGTGCTCTCTGGTCGGTTACAGCAGATCTGTTACAAATCTTTGGCATTACATTATCACTGCATTCCTACTCTAGAAACCATAGAAACCAGCAAACTTTCTGGTATAATACCTATCCAATGTGAACTATCTTTCTACTTGAAGGTTTTAAGAGTTCAAATACTGTGCAAAAACATCAGGGTTTTCATAGGGCTGGAAGGATATTTTTAAAATACCCCATTAGAAATACGTATTCCTCAAGCCCAAATATGGAAACATTTTTCCACCTGGACACTGAAACACGAGAAAACAGAAGTAATGAATTAGTTTTATTTCACTGATTAGGTCACGAAGACATAAATGTACCATGCAATGTATCATGCCATTAAATCAAAACAGACTACTGGTGCATTTTGGGGTCTCATTCCCTACTTGTTCTGTGTTTTAGGCCTTGTCTATAACTAGCTGCTAGTGATATCAAGTCTTGAACTACTTTTGTGACCCCCTGAGGTGACTACAGAAAGGAATATCTAAGATGCCTCTTAAAAGTGGACAAGTCAATTTTGTAAAGTCACTGAGTATACTAATATTCTAAATAATTCAATCAAAAATGTAGAATCTACTCTTGCAAACAAAGTTAAAACCATAAAACCATAGATGAAAATCCAAAACACTGGAAAATAGATGCCTGGAAAATCCAAAAATTGCATATATTAAATTTTAATGTCAAGAGTACAAAGCCAACTTGTCATAGCGCAGTGAAAACTGAAGCAAAGTTAAAAGTTACGGTGTTCTGTATGCTCCCCTTCCTAAAATCGTCTAAGAAGCACATGTCACTTCCAGGCTTACACACCTTGCATGAAGTCCAGGTGTCTACATGGTCAACTCCAAACTGCCCCAGCCTGAATAAAGGCGCTGAGCATGAGGAACCATCCTCAACACCTTCTATCCCATCTTTTGAGCCTGCTCAACTTTCCACCCAGTGTCTATGAGAGCATTTCTTACCCTACATGTTAGCTATTCACTTGTGTGTCTCCACCACTAGACTATAAGATCCTTGAGGTCAGGGGCTGGACGTCAGTACCATATTATCTCTTACATGCATACCATAGGTACCAGTGAAGTATTCCACCGATGGATAAATAATGGAATGAATGTGGTGGGACTTCAGGGAGTGTCTGGAATCAACAGTATAAGTTGGCTGCTGTTGCTGCTCTTGCTGTCTTCCAAGGGTGGCCAAACAGCAGGCATTTCTGATCAGAATCAGGCCCCAGAGGGAAGAACACTGGAGCATCCCTGTGGGCCTTGGCAAAATGGGGCCCCAAGAAACAACATATCAAAAATGAAAGCAAAGCTCCAATTGGGGGGCTGGTGGGACATCAAACAGGGGAGAAGGAGGCAGAGGGAAGTCTCTTATGGCAGCATTCTGCCAATG
Source organism: Ateles fusciceps (assembly GCA_036589455.1). NCBI lineage: Eukaryota > Metazoa > Chordata > Mammalia > Primates > Atelidae > Ateles > Ateles fusciceps. The sequence goes on along the minus strand of JAZHEH010003329.1, from coordinate 7,729,200 downwards.
TGGTCCTGATTCTTTGTTTTTTCCTTGAGACAGCGTCTTGCTCTGTCTCCCAGGCTGGAGTGCAGTGGCGTGAGCTTGACTCACTGCACCCTCTGCCTCTCGGTTCGAGCAGCCTCCCACCTCAGGCTTACAAGTAGCTGGGATTACAGGTACAAGCCACCACGTCCAGCTAATTTTCTTCTTTTTTTTTAAAGATGGAGTTTCACTCTTGTCACCTAGGCTGGAGTGCAATTGCAGGATCTCAGCTCACTGCAACCTCCGCCTCCTGGATTCAAGCGATTCTCCTGCCTCAGCCTCCCGCGTAGCTGAAATTACAGGTGCCCACCACCACGCCTGGCTAATTTTTGTAATTTTTAGTAGAGATGGGGTTTCGCCATGTTGGCCAGGCTGGTCTCAAACTCCTGACCTCAGGTGATCCGCCCACCTCGGCCTCCCAAAGTGCTGGGATTACAGGCATGAGCCACCATGCCCGACGTGGTTTTGATTCTTTATGCCTCTGTGAGCGCTTGCCAGATTATCACCTAAGAACATGATATTGCTATTCATCAACTTAAGGCTGGTGTCCTTTAATGGAAGACAAAAAGTGAAGGACAGTAAGCAATAGGAATGAAAAAAACAAACAGATAAAGCGCAAGAAAAATGGACACAAACTACCATACTACAGACTTCCTCTCTCCCAGCACCAATTTTCCATCTGTTCCATGCTCACGGGAGTTATTGCGGAGATTAATATTTAGCCTATGTACGTGAGAGAAGTGCAAGATGATTCACAGTTTACAGAGATACCCATAAAACTGGAAATGCACCAGCAAATATCTGGCCCTCCTTGAGTTATTAAATTGTCAGTTTAGATGTATTTGGGGAAGTATTGATAAATTTTAAATAGATATATACACACTTGAAAGATTAAATAATAAAAATTTAACAATTTAGCTTTTTCCGTATACAGGCAAACAGAGAAAGAGACAGTGGCAATTTCTTAAAAAGGTAGGGCATTTTCATGTAGCACATGGTTTTTGTTTTTTCTCTTAACTATCAGCCTTTCATCTTGACGCTGGTAAGGACTGCATTTGCCACAGGCTGATAAGTGGATATGGCAGAACTTCAAAACTCATGTCAGCCAAAGAATTTAGAGAGAGAGAAAAAATCAGACATAAAGCTGGTAAAAGGCAGCTATAAAAAATTTTAATGCCTTTTATTTAATTCTACCAAAAGATCACACAGCAGCAGGATCCAGATTTGGTACGTCTCTCAACCTCAACTCACGCATGCACATGGCCTGAATCCAATTTCTTACCCCAAAGATGTGTTTTTCATTAAGCTAGTAAACCTAGGAAGGTTGCTTATAAGACCAACAAGTTAATAAACTCCTTCCTTTTAAGACAATTCAAAAGCCTTCAATTTACTAGGGTGAATCAAGAAGAACTGATAAAGAAGAAAATAACAAGATATAAGACATAATTCTTCATTTAGAAATGACAGCCTGGTCTGAAGCCAACAGTGATTATCTACAATTTAAATCAGAACTCAGTACCTTGTTAAGAAAACTCCATTACTCTCATCCTTCCTAAAAGTAACGTCAAGGAAAGACAAAACTAAAAACACTGTGCACTGCAAGTCTGTGCTGTTCTTCACTTTGCTCAAGAGACGTCAGGGGAGAGGAGAAGAAAGACGTGGGTGCGTGAAAGTTTGTTAAAATGTCAGTTGTCCCAACACCAGAGGTACCAAAAATCATGTAGCAGAATACTCACAGCTTCACTCTTTATAACCAAAAATGTGAAGCCACCAAATGTCCATTAGCAGCAGGACAGATTCATAAATTGTGATACAGCCACACAAAGGAATACGATACACAAAAGAGGGTGAAATCTACAACCACATCTAATGTAGATGAATCTGGTAAACACAATGTAGACCAAAAAAAGCCAGACACAAAAAGAAAACACATTTATAAAGTTCAAAAACATGTCAAACACAGTGGCTCACGCCTGTAATCCCTGACCCTTGGGAGGCCAAGGTGGGAGGATCACTTGAGGCCAGGAATTCGAGACCAGCCTGGGCAACATATCAAGACTCCATCTCTTAAAAAAAAAAAAAAAAATTAAAAATTAGCCAGGCATGGTGGCACATACTAGTGGTCCTAGCTACTCAGAAGGCTAAGGCAGGAGGATCACCTGAGCCTGGGAGGTTGAGGCTGCAGTGAGCTGTGATAGCATCACTGCACTCCAGTCTGGGCAATGAAGTGAAATCCCGCCTCACAAAAATTAAAAATAAAAATAAAATACATGCTATTAGGTGTCAGAGATCAAGAGGGCTAACAAGTACTAGAACAGGTCGTTGCTTGAGCCTGGTTCTAGCTTCACAAATGTTTGGTTTGTAGGAAATCATCTAACTGTCCATTATGAGATGTGTCCTTTCCTACATGCATATTCTCTTTGGTATAAAATGGAAAGTGTCAATTCAAAAAACTTCCAGATAGTCCTTCAGTGTTTGCTTCAGATTTGTCTCTGTGCACCCATTCACAAGCACCATAATTTTCCTAAAATATGAAACTTACAGCTGTATATTTTAGACGGCCTAATATACATTCAAACATTTGCAACATATAACAAAATGTTACTCTGTAACAAAAAAACCCTCGAACTGTGTGCATGAACACCCAATTCATTGAAGAAGAAATTTAAACGTGCAATAAGAAAATGAAAACTAGTTTTATTTCACTGTTATAAAAAAAGTAAAACTGAAATATGACGCTTTTTTTTTTGTCTTTGTATCAAACTAAAAAGTGCTGGTAAAGGTTTAGTAAAGGAGCATGCACTGTTATTAGCAGGGTAGCATTGATGCATGTTGAATATTCACATATTGATGATATGAATGACAAGTCTTAAATGTATATAGCGGTTGGCCCAATCCTCCCCTTGCTGGGTACATACCCAAAGGAGTAATTTAGGTTCTATGCAAAGACTTCTCTAAAAGGATGTTCACTGAAACAACATATAAAATAGAGCAGGTAAAAGCCCTCAATGGGCAACAATAGATTAATAATGTCCACAAAGCACGAAAAAGAAGAGAAGAAAAGCAAAGAGAAGAGAAGAGAAAAGAACAGGCAGCAAATACCAATGTGTTAGCAGTGATGGTTATCTGTGAGAAGTCAATTACTGGCTTGTTGATTTTAATTTTAATCTTATATTTATTGTATTTTCCAATAATTCTCTAAAATTTTAAAAAAAAATTAGGCCAGGCACAGTGGTTCATGCCTGTAATCACAGTACTCTGGGAGGCCAAGGCAAGTGGGATCACTTGAGATCAGGAGTTCAAAACTAGCCTGGCCAACATGGTGAAAACCCATCTCTACTAAAAATACAAAAAAAATCAGCTGGACATGCTGGCACGTGCCTGTAATCCCAGCTACTTGAGAGGCTGAGGCACAAGAATCACTTGTGCCCAGGAGGCAAAGGTTGCAGTGGGCTGAGATTACACTACTGCACTCTAGCCTGGGAGACAGAGCAAGACTCTGTTTGGGAAAAAAAAAAAAAAAATACATATATATATATATATATAAAGCTGCTCAGTGTAGAAATAAATGTGTTTTTATCAGGGCCATTTCAAGCTTAAATATTACAGTTCTTATAGAGAACTTACTGACTTTTTAAGAAAGTATCTGGTCTTTTTGAAATACAAGTTAATGGTAAATAAAAGAGATGCCAGCACTCTCACCACAATTGCCACAATCAAGTATTTGCTTGAACATTATTTTTTTCTCTCCAAAATCCCCTGTAGGGGTGGGAAGGCGGTATTACACATTCTATGAGCTCATGCCCAGTTTAACCCTGATTCCTCAGGCAAAATATAACCTGTGAGGATTCATTTGTGCCTTCCCCCCTGCCACAACAACCCAACTGACTCAGCACACAGTTATTTATTAATCATTCTATGTACAATTACAGTGTCTGTAACAATTGTGCAATGTCCTCCATCGCCCGCTCACACCACTTTCCAGCTCTTCTAACTCTATACAACTCTAGGAACTATATTATCAGTTCACTGCCTTGCATCTCACCTTAGCTTCTAATAAATGTTAGATTCAAAAGCAGACTTACTTGATTGCAAAATTTTCAAGATTGTTCAGAAGTCTGGATGAGATGTCGTTTCATGGTCTTTTCTATCATACAATCCCACTGTCACAGGTTTCACAAAAGAGACATTTAACAAGACATTTTAGCATTTCTTCCCAAGTGAAAACTTCAAGAGTTTTTTAAAACGCTTTTTCTATGAAGGGAACTAAGAAGGAGATAAGGGGCCTAAGCACAGAAGAAGCAAATTAAAAAGAATTTCCAACTCCCTCGTCACTATGTTTAAACAATGTGAATACATCCCCCGAGTAGAAAAAGACTAGAAGGAAATGTATTAAAATGTTAACAACTGTCATCCACACATGAGTAGTGAAATAAGGGTAATCTTTGTTTTCTTTTGCTATGTTCTTCAATATTTTTCAGACTTTCCTTATTGATTGAGCATTGCTTTTGTTATTAGAAACCATAATCAAATGCTACAGGACAGAGAACATGTGGGGAGAGAACAGATAGAGATCTGGGAATCAAAGGCCCTGAGACTTGGAGCTTCTCAACTTGCTCAAGTTCATACAGTTTCTAAAGCTTCCTTCCAAATGTAGGTCAAAGCTAAGTCACCGAGACCTCAGAGAATTCCTTCTGTCACTGCAGACAGCTCTTTGGCATTTATAATCCATAGTGGAGGTTGAAAATACAGAGGACAATAAAGAAAAGACCCAAGACTGTGCTATGACCTGTTTTTATCTATTTTTCTTAGAAACTTTAACAGTATTTGGGGGCAGAGTTTCCCACCAAAATTGAACAGAATATACCTTCACATTGCCTCTAAGAATAAAACAATGTTAACTGCTCCAAAGGGCAGGGGGTGGGGGGGGTGTCCATAGGATTCATGCACATTCTGCTCTCATGCATGACATCTCAGCATATCTTAACTGACCACTTCTGTTGTAGAGAATTTGCATAGTATGACTATCAACCAGCAGAATTAGATAGTAAGATGAAAAAGTATAAACTTTTTTACACTAAAAAGTGTAAATGGGTTAAATGAATAAAATGGTCTCAAAAATCATCCTGCACCTAGGTAAATGTATGGATTTGTACATATTCTTTGGTGCTTCCCCCCTTCACGATAGCCCATCCAAGAGGCTCTGCAGCTTGAGTTGTTTGTGCAGTGGCAGGGATGGACAGCGCTGAGGTATCCGATCCTCCTGGTCCAGACTCTGGCCTGGGCCTCCAAATGGTTGCCTGGGAGAAAGCGATGAGTTTTCAGCAGTGGAGCTGACAATTCTTCTTGAGTAAAGTTAACACAATACATTACTTGCTATTAACACCTTCTATTTAACAAAGCACAAGCAATCTGTGACTCTTAAAGAACCATTCACCTTCTACCTAATATCACTCTCGCAGCAACCTTGCAAATTATGAAGATATTCCTCATTCTACAATTATAAAAACAGATTTGGTGGGATGAAGCATCTTACTCCAAACCTCATCCCTGGGAAGCAGCAGTCAGAAGAAGAGAGAAAGGATCACGTACAAGTAAACAAGAAGTCCAATACCCTTGCCCAGCAGTGCCTGCCCTCTGCAGGATAGCCCACTGCAGGGTACTGTAGACCCTACTCTTCCCTGAAAGTCAAACTGTTACAATGACGGGTATATTTTTATGTTGCATTCTCCCACCGGTAGATGTACTGTAAGTGCTGGTGAAATATTTGATACCTGGCTGATTTGGAGAGACATAACCTCCATGAGCACCAGGCTGGTTTAGCCAAACCATGGTTGACAGACAAGGCGGGCGAAAAATATTCTAAAAGAATCCATCGAAATGCCTAACACAGAGACGGAAATCTTTTCTCTCTCTTCAGGTCCCCTCGTATCCCAAGCAACTTTAAGTTACTTATTTCTAAAGCCCAGTCTGGCCCTAATCTCTAAAAAATATCTTTTAAACTTGCATTAATATGACTTTTTCTGTCTTTGCAATAAAACTAGCAGCATGAATGGATGAGTGTCCTGCACAGATCCAGGTAATGAGAGTGCAGTCTATTTTGGTTTTTGTCGAAAGCTGCCCATTTATTCTGATTTAGAAGCAAACAAATATTATAATATTCTCCAGTCATTTTTTCCCTCTATTTTCCTGTCCTCTTTCCCTTTTTTCATGTGTAACCTGAATGATCATGCCAGGGTCTGACAGGAGCCTTCCAAACCAGGCTCCTTTCATGGGCACAAAAGACTTTCAGAACCTCTCATTTCCCCAAAGCAGAAGGAAGCTCAGAATTCTTTGGCAACATGATCAACTCCAGCACAGCCACTGGCTCTCAGGAAGGATCCATATTCCCTGCAACTGGGGAGTGACCAAAGGGAGAGGAGAAAGCAAAGCACAGGCCGAGAGAACCCGAGAACAGAAGCAGAGCTGGTCTATATCAGCCCCTTACCAGTTTATACTTTTAGTCATTTTATGCTGGGCACAAGCTTGACCATTGCCACATGGCATTTGTTTCTGAGAAGTCACTGAAGGATTATAGAAATGTTAGCTTGCTATGTTAATTCTATAAAAATATCCTAATTTTATATTTTTTCAAAGTGCCAAAAAGACCATGAAAAGCAGACAGCTAGTGGTATTTGATTCTGAAAGCAGATAGCTTTGGTATTTGATTTTCTAAAAAATTAAATGCAGTATGGTTTCATGTATTCCATGGATAAAAGACTCTGAAATATGTACAAGGCATCTATAGTTAAATGACTAGATAAAACATATACATTCTAATTGAGAATTTCTGATGGCAATTTTATTAAATTTAAAATCAATTAAGAACACCCATCATCTGGGTAACTAATTTTGGCTTTTCCATCTGACTGATTCCACCTAAACCAGGTAACCTTCCCCCAAAATAAATATTTCTTTTGATTTGCTTATGAAATGTGAAAGTGACCCATAAATTCTAATTTCCTGACTTTGTTTACTAAGAACTCTGATTGAAAACTGGATCAAGAGATGTCTGCATTGCATGTCAAAACTTCTTCCAACTGAATTCACCTTTCAGCCAGTCCCACGGACTCAGTGGACTTCATCCCAAATGCCTGTTTATTCATTTCATCCTCTGGAACGCGAAAAGCTCTGTGTTGTTAACCAGCTGGTTAGAGCTGAGCAAATCCTCATAAATCAGCCCTTTGCCCAACGAGCTGGGAGTTCATGGTGGCTCTTCCCTGACACACAGAGAAAACAACTGAAGCACATTTCGGTTCACAAAAGAACGTTCACATGTTCACAGATCTCGGCTTTCATCTGTCGGATCACAGTTCGTTTTTGATGAACTGTGTTCATCAACCGCCCCCCCAGGGCCGCACAGAGGGTGACGGCACGGGCGAGGAGTCTGGCTGCCGGGGTTCAAGGCCTGGCTCCGTCACTACACTCAGCTCCGGCTCAGGCAAGTCACTGAACTCCCCCGAGCGCCATTTCCTCGTCTGTAAAACATGGAAACAGCAGTGGGCTTGCCGGGAGGATTAAGTGAGGATGCACAGGGGAAGTGTTCTATAGATGTCAGCTCTCAGTAGAACCTCTGCCCCCATGCTGACATGAAGTATGTCTATGAAGTGGTGGGATTGTCTTTCCTGCCTGATTTCTGTAAATGCCGTCTGTCACCTTGCAGTCGCACCCTGTGCAACTATTTGAGTCCATTAAATTCGGAGAGACCTTGAGACTAGCTGATCAAAAACATACTGCATATGTGGTACTTGGTCTGTCTGTGTGTCTGTGATCAACAGAGTGATAAATGCTTTTAAGTGTTGGGATTCACCAGCAATGCTGGCATGAATAAAGTGCACTGGGTGAGTCCCCCCCAGAAATGCTTACCTTCCACACCTCAGTCCAGTTGTATAAGCAGAGGAAACAGACTTCACCCTTTTGGGACTCAGTCTCTTCATTTGGGAAAATAGGGGCCAGGTGCAGTGGCTCACACCTGTAATCCCAGCACTTTGGGAGGCCAAGGTAGACTGATCACTTGAGGTCAGAAGATCGAGACCAGCCCAGCCAACATGTCAAAACTCCGTCTCAACTAAAAATACAAAAATTAGCCAGGCGTGGTGGCACACACCTGTAATCCTAGATATCTAGGTGGCTGAGGCACAAGAATCGCTGGAATCTGGGAGGCAGAGGTTGGAGTTAGCTGAGATTGCGCCACTGTACTCCAGCCTGGGTGACAAAGTAAGACTCTGTCTCCAAAAAAAGGAGTGACAGCAGTCTCTCTTACAAAAGTTTTGCAGGCTGAAAGTGAGTTTTATACAACTTATATAAAAAGCAAAAACATAAAAACCATTAACTCTATATGGGAGCAACTGGATTCCAATTTGCATACCATGATGTATAATAACACTAACAATAATAGCTACTGAATATCAGACTGTGCAAAACCTTTTAGCTCTTTGATTTCCTTAAATCCGCACCACAAGCTTATTATTTCCATTTTATAAAACAAAAAATAAAATAAAACCAAAGCTTACGGAAGGTAAGAAATTCCCTAAGGCCACACAGAAGAGCCAGAAATTAAGCCTGGGTCTGTCGGACCCCACAGCCCACGCATGCAATTCTGGACAGTACAGGGCCCAAAATCACCCTCCTATTGGCAGCAAGTCTGAACTTGTCAACTGAGCTCCAAGTCACAGACAGAATGATAAAGGAGGACAGTCACACAAGTCAGGCACGGAGACCAAAACAGGGACTGTGTCCTGGCCAGCTTGTCATGAAGTCCTATTTCAATTTGATTAACATTTACTCATACCCCGTTACTTTAGCCCCTATATGATGGTGCTGACCCAAAGATATCTTCAAAGATCCATCAAGATGCCAGGAGGCAGCTGGATTCCAAGCAGGGGTACAGAGAATGTCCCCTCCACAGTTCTGTATAGGACTTTCCCCCACAAGACCCGACACACCCTGTGAAGGCCCACAGGTCACATCAAGACCTTCATGCAAACAGATCAACCAGCTCAGGTTTGTAAACCTTCTTCTCTAACCCCACTCAGGTTCCTCTCTCTCTTTCTCTCCAGGGGCCTGCCTGTTCCTTGTACAAGCAAAAGAACAAGCCATGAATTCATGCAAACAGATAGATGCCCAGAGAGGCACAAGCCCATGGCTTGTACAAATAGCGGGACTGCCAACCCCAGTCTGAACTCTGCCAGAACAATCTGCTTCCTCATCTTTTATGGGTCTAAGACAATCTGCTTCTTTAGCCCGAGGCTATTGAGAAAAATAAAAGGTCCGAAACTTAATTCAGTGAGCATTCCCTCAAAGAAACTACTCCCTAATCTTCACCTAGTTTTGCTGCTCTCCTTTGGAGGTCAGTGAAGGTGGGATATTGATCCCCAGCGTCCACAGCCCAGCCCTCCTCAGCCCAGCCCTGCCTGAGAATCCTGGGAAACCAGACAATGCTAAGACCCAAAGAAGAGCACAGGAACACTTCCCTCTCCCCCTCGGGCACCTTTAAAATCTGGCCCCCAAATTTCCAGATAGGGCCAAGCTCTTCAATAGAAGACATACACTAAACGAAGGAGCCAGACTCGAATGGGAAGTGGCCTTCTCCTGGAGCTACGAAGGGACTCTGTTCATTGATTTATCCATCCCTGTCTAATTCACCTATTTACTGAACACCCACTTTGTTACACGAGGCGCTGATCTAGGTGCTGACACTCCAGTGATAGGGACACTCCATCCTTCCCTTGCAGGCAATATTCTAGTAGGGGTGGGTGAGAGTGAGAGAAAGAGAGTGGCCAGAGGTGGAGAGGAGTGTCAGCAAAGGCCCCAGGGAACCCTCACATCGAATATTGAGGAATATCCGCTCATGCAGAGTGGGGAAAAGAGGTAGAGGCAGCAGGAGGTCAATGATCAAAAGCATAAAGAGGACTGTGACTTCAATAAAGTGAAAGATTTCATGGCCTTGGTCTTTTAGAAGCTAAGGGAACTGAAACTAAAAAGGTCAGATAAGGGGTGTGGAAATGAAGCAGGGTCCACAATTACCACCTGTTTAAAGGTGAGGAAACTGAAGTGCAAAAAGGACCAGAACATACTTGGCACATGGCAGCATCGGTTTGTGAACCCCGTCAGTCTGTTCCAGAACGTTAGCCTCTGCCCACTGAGCTCCAGTTCTACATTTCTATGGCTTAAAATACATGTCGATATTTTAAATCCTAAATAGGATGGAAGGAAGATCATTAATAAGCAATTTATCCAAAGGTTACAGGGACTGAAGACAAACAGCAGAGTAAATTAATGTGAAAAACGTACATGGGGCAGCAGAGGTAAGCAAGGGGCAGGTTTAAGAGAGCAAAGCTGAAGCAAACAACCGTGTGCTCCTCTGCAAGAGTGCACCCTGCTTCTTTGACAGGCTCGCCCAGTAAGATAATCACAGAGGCTCCCATGCTGCTGGGATGCCTACCAGATGATGTCTGGTGAGGCTTTGGTAGGGGCGGGATCACTCACAACTCCACAAGTGGGGACCAGCTGCGCCCTGGTACACCAAGGATGAAAAAGTGGCTCTGCCTTCATGGATCTCAGTCACTAGCCAAACTGGACACGGGAACAAATCCGTGCTAACAAGAACTTCAAGTGCTACTCAGCTGAGAATCTGAGGGGTACAGTGACTGTGCTGCTTCTGGGCCCAAGGGCCCAGCTGTGTCCCAGCTGAGACGATGTTAGCCAAATGCAGCACACAACAAATGCCACAACAGACACCACGTACACAACTGTTCTGCTTAGAAGCCAGTCAAGACAAAAATGTGCATCACTAAAGTGCTGACAAAGTCCTGTATCATGCCTGCAGCTTCTGCTGAGACCCCAGCTTACCGTCGTATCTGTGAGGCAAACTGCAGGTCACCCAGATGCAGGTGGTTAATTCCATAGTCATTGTAAAAATTCGTCAGGCAGTGACCAGGACTGCAGATGCCATGGTACTGACCATTCTGGAATATGTGTCTTTGAAAAGACAGCCCACTCCCACCACCTACAGGAAAACAAATTAAAACTAAATGCCTTGTCTTTGATCTCCAAGGAACTCATCACCCCCTCAAGAAGAAAGGAGAGCTATTTCTTCAGTACTACACAGAAGGGCTGTATTAGACTGAATTAGGCCCCTTCATTCATTCAGCAAACATGTACTGAGCTCCTACTGTGTACTGGAGTCCAGTAACTAGACCCTGCTCTGGGCACTTGGACTCTAGCAATCAACAAAATAGACACATCCCCCATTGCTGGGAGAATAGAGTTTAGCAGGAAGAAAGGACGGTGTTTGTTAGAGGCTGCTGAGTGGCTATGGGAAAATAAAAGTAGAGTGGTATTCAGTGGGACCAGGCAACCGGGGGTGGGCAGGAGGCAGGCAGATGCAGTAAGGTGATCTGGGTGGATCCCCACAGAAAATGGACATTTGAGCACAGACTTGACAGACATGAGCGAGTTAGGAGAAGAGATGTGGGGGAAGAAGATGGAAGAGCCAGGGCAACAGGTCCCAAGGCAAAAATGTTCCTGGTGTGTTGAAGCAAAGCCAATGGGCAGTATGGCTGGTGATATGGTTTGGCTGTGTCCCCCACCTAAATCTCATCTTGAATTCCCATGCACTGTAGGAGGGACCTGGTGGGAGGTAACTGAATCATGGGGGGGCAGTTCTTTCCCATGCCATTCTCATGATAGTGACCAAGTCTCATGAGATCTGATGATTTTATAAAGGGGAGTTTCCCTGCACAAACTCTTCTCTGGTCTGCCGCCATGTGAGATGTGCCTTTCACCTTCCACCGTGATTGTGAGGCCTCCCCAGCCACATGGAACCGTAAGTCCAAGAAACCTCTTTCTTTTGTAAATTGTCCAGTCTCAGGTATGTCTTTATCGGCAGCGTGAAAACAGACTAATACAGTTGGAGCAGAGGGAGGGCGTGGGTGGGCAGGTAAGGGGAGGGACAGAGTGTGCTGCCCAAGACCACTGTAAGGACCTTGGCTCCAAGTGAAATGGGGACCCTTGAGTGAGTTTTAAGCAGGAGAGTGACACAATCCAACTTACATTTTTAAAGGCTCACTGTGTTGACAACGGACTCCAGGAAAGCAAGGATGGTGGTGAGGAAACTGAGGGCCATTGGTGCAATTCAGGAAAGAGTTGATGGTGGCTCCCAGGAAGGCAGTGAGCAGGGGCAGATTCTGGAGGTTTATGAAGGGAGAGTCCATGGAATTTCCCAGCAGGCTAGACTTGGGGTGTGTGTTGGGGGGGGGTGTGTGTTGGGGGGGGGTGTGGGGGTATATGTGTGAGAGAATGTGTGTGTGAGAGACAGAGAGAAAGAGGTGGAGGAGTGGGGGAATATGGTTCCAATGTTCCAACATTGGGAGCCTAAAAAACTGGAAGCATGGTCTTGCCATCACCTGGGCTAGAAAATGTGGGGGCAGCCTGAAGGGAGTGGAGAGCAGCTCAGTTCACCAACATCGTGTTTAAGATGTCTTGCAGATATCCAAACAGAAGTGTCTGATGGGCAGTTGATATGCAGTGTGAAGTTTGGAAGGGAGAGAGCCGGCCTGGAAGAGTAAATTTGGGCATCATAAGCAAATCAGTGGTATTTCAATACATAAAACTGGCTGAGTGCCCAAGGAATGAGTACAGAGGCAGAAGAGGACCCAGGTCTGAACTCTGCGCTCTCTCATGTGCAGGAGATAAAGAGGAGTGGCCTGTAGAGGACAGGCAGTGGTGGGGGTGGAGGGCAGCAGAGATGGCCCAGCTGTCACGCAGAGACTGTGCCAGGTGGAGCAGAGGTGAAGACCCCTGTCATCGTGTCAAGCATGATGAGGACTAAAACTGACCACTGGCCTGAGCAACCAGAGGGTCAGTGGTGGCCTGGAACAAAGCAGCTTTTGTGAAACAAGTGATCGGGGCAAAAACTAGAGTGGGTTCAAAAGAGAATGGCTGAGGGTGGAAGCAGCAAGTTCCAGCAGCACTGTGAAAGAGAGCTCACACACAGAGGAGCCAGGGCAGGTGACAGCTGGTGACGTGAACACGGTCACCCAGTGTCTGTTTCTTTTCAGGGGATGGACATGTGTATCCTGATGGAGCGATCCAGCAGAAAGACAAAACAAGTGACACAGGAGGGAGAGGAGAGGGAGGTTGGAGCAATGGCCTGGAGAAGGGTCGGGGGTAGGACCCAGGATGTGCTCAGCACTGCCTTTAGACACAGCCAAACAGCTCGAACAGCTTATCTGTGGGAGGCAGTGGCCACAGACCCTGGCAGGTGAGAAGTCGGTGAAAATTATCTTCTGTTGGAGCGAACTCCAACACTTCCTTAGTGAAAGTAGAAAGTAAGGTTATCAGCTGAGAAATGACATCCAAAAAAAGTATCTGACATCCAAAAACGTGTAATATGTAATTACCCTTTCTATTGTCTACTAAATTCTATAGCCCACGCATAGGGAAATCTCACATCTACTCTAAAATCCTCTGGCAAACCTGGACCTGCACAGATGTTTCCTTACTGGAAAGGCATTCCAATCATTCACCCATTATCTGGACTAGGGGCTGGCAAAGGTTTTTTGTCAAAGGCTACAGTGTAAATATTTTCAGTTTTGCAGGCCAGTCTGTTGTAATTCTGCAACTCTGCAATAGCAGGGCTAAGGCAACCACGGACAATCGTAAACAAATGGATGTGGCTGTGTTCCAATAAAACTTTACTTACATAAACAACAGGTTTGGCCCTCCAACTATGGTTTGCCAACTCCTGTACTCTAGAAAACAGACTTTCTAGAGATTTTATTGGAGTATCAGAACTTCTCACCTACACTAAAAATAGTACTACCTAACCAAAGGAAGGTCCAGATACAACACAGAGAGCAATGGGCAACATCACTTAAATTCTAGCTGATGCAAAATGTCCAGGCTGGGTGTGGTGGCCCACGCCTGTAATCCTAGCAGTTTGGGAGGCTGAGGTGGGTGGATCTCTTGAGCCCAGGAGTTCAAGACCAGCTTGGGCAACCCTGTCTCTACAAAAAAATCCAAAAAAACTAGCCAGGTGTGGTGGCACATGCCTGTGGTCCCAGCTACGTGGGAGGCGTAGGTGGGAGGATTGCCTGAGCCCAGGAGGTCAAGGCTGCAATGAACCATGATCACAACATTACACTCCAGCCTGGGTGCCAAAGCAAGATCCCATCTCAAAAACAAAAAAACCCACAGAAACTTCCAAAAGCTAGTTTATATAGTTGTTTTAGTATAACTCTATAAATACCATTCAACCGTGATTTCAAAGTGTAATAAATACATTCCACTGCCCCACACTACATTCCTCTGAGATGACTGTACCCATTTTGCAAACAGGTAATGGCCTAGGTTAAAGTATTTGTGCAAAGGAACAAGGTCCCATACATCTTGGTAAATAAAATCCAGCACTAACTAGCTAGAAAAATGATCCATATACCCAGCTTTTCAGGAAGTAGTATTCTACCTGTTGAGTGGGCCAGTAAAATGAGACTTCCACGTTCAGATTTTAGGACTTCAGGGCGGTCCTTGTAGATGAGCTAGCTTTGTTGTTCTTCTTGTCGTTGTTGACGTTTCATGTTTAGGCTCATCTGTAAGTTTGTCTGTAAAAATTATTTCTTTCCTGTGTTTCTGGGGCCCTCCAATTTACAATGGGCCTCCAAGAGTCCAGGAATGTCTCGGATTCTCAAGGCTACGAGCAGCACTGTCCAATAGCACTTTCTGTGCTGATGGCAGGTCCACAGATGCTCCAGCTGGCAAAGCAGTCAGTAGACCCGTGGCTGGTGAGCACTTCAGATAAGGCCAGTATGACTAGAACCGAATAACTTCTTTTTCATTTGAATTGTTTATTTTTCATTTTAATTTAATTAAATGTAAATATAAGTAGTCAAATATGGTGAGTGGCTACTGTGATGCGCAGGACAGCTTTAGGGGAAAAATTGAAATGAAAACATAACCAGGTACTAATTTTCCTTTCTTCTTTTCCTGTCTAAATTTCCCAAATAGCCCCAAAGACCCTGCTTTATATCCTTGCTCTAAAAAATTTTAAAAAACAAACAATTAATCCCTGTAAATGTATATTCTTTACCCAAAGAGCCAAAGTTTCTCCCTAAACTTTTTCTCTAAAGGACCTCACATTTCACTTCTGACCAGCTAAGGTTATTACTAACTTTCCAATGTTCAATGGAAAGACAAGGCCTCACATAGAATAAACAACATATTTTACATATATATGCGTGTGTGCGTGCACACACACACACACACACACACAGAAATTAATTTTTTGGCAAACAAGAGTCCCAAACAAATTGCTTTTGGCCAGGGGTGGTGGCTCATGCCTGTAATCCCAGCACTTTGAGAGGACAAGGTGGGCGGGTCATTTGAGGACAGGAGTTCGAGACCAGCCTGGCCAACGTGGCAAAACCCTATCTCTTCTAAAAACACAAAAAAAATTAGCTTGGCATGGTGGGTCACGTCTGTAATCCCACCATTCTGGGAGGCCTAGCTGGGCAGATCACTTGAGGCCAGGAGTTCAAGACCAGTCTGGCCAACATGGTGAAACCCCATCTCTACTAAAAGTAACACAAAAAAATAAGCCCATCATGGTAGCACACACCTATAGTCCCAGCTACTTAGGAGGCTGAGGCATGAGAATCACTTGAACCCAAGAGGCAGAAGTTATAGTGAGCCGAGATCATGCCATGGCACTCCAGCCTGGGTGACAGAATGAGACTATATCTCAAACAAACAAACAAAAAATCCCTTTAACATCGATGTTCTCATCCTTTCAAGGCATGAACACCACCTCGTTGGTGATGCCAACCTCCATAATTGCCTTTCACTGGCTGCTGGCAAACAGCACAAGGACAGGTGGCAGCAGGCTAAATGCTGATGAGCTTTCATGTGCCAGGCCGTTATCTGGGTGGGAGGCAAGTCAGGAAGGAGTCTGAGGCACCCTGTCATTACCTTATCTTACCCCAGCCAGTGCCATCGCAAGGACAATCAAGCTTTGGAAAGTCACAATTTCTGGGGATAGCAGAGAGGAAGGAGTTCCTGGTCAGAAATCCATGCCCCTTACAGGAAGTGAGTTTAGTTTTCTTTCCAGGTCACTGAAGGACCTGTGACAGCCCGAAAACTTCCCAATCCCTACACTGCCTTCAAATAAAGAACATATATGATGTCCTATATTATATCTATATATATGTTATATATTTGCTCAACTCAAAAAACAATGGGTCATCTTGGATTCCTCTCTCCACAACATAGGTTGAGTCCATCCACTTCCTTCCCTCTTCAGAGCTGGACCATCACCTGCTCTCACCTGGACTTAGCGAAGCTGTAGCGGCCTCCTAAATGACCTCCTACCTCCTACCCCACATGTCAACCAGGCCACCTTTTCAGAACAACAACCACAGCATGGGAATCAGGAGCACAGAAATGTAAGCCTGGCCTCCTCAAGTTGGGTTCCCAGCTCCGACAATGCCCATGGGCCTCAGACACATCTCTGCCTCAGTTCCCTCTTCTGTAAAATGGGGATAATGACAGTAGCCACTTGATAGGATTATCAAGGACTAGATGAGTCACTCATACAAAACACTCAGAACTGGATGAGCACATGCTAAGCACTATCAAGGAAGTGCCCTTTCTCCAACACTCTCTTCTGCTCTCAAACCCTCTGATACCTCCCATCATGCTTAGAATAAAATTGAAACTCCTGCCTCAGCCTCACCTCCTTCCTCTCGTCCTTGCTCTGATTAGCCCATTTCTGTTGTGAAACACACCATGCCTGGGTTCGCCCCAGGGCTCTGCCCTGCCATTCCCTGACCCACAACGCTCTTGGCTCAGATCTCCCCGTGGCTGCACCTTCTGGTGTCTCAAGGTCCCTCAGTCACCAGCTATCTCATCAGCTCATTTATGATCATCAGAGCACCCCCTCCACCTGTGACCTTCATGTTCACTGTCTTGTTTACTCAGTGCCTCCTTACTAGAAGGCGGACCTGCTCATCCTACAATGAAGAAATACCATATGGGTTTCTTTCAATGCTCCCTTCAGGGCCTAGAACAGTGCCTGATTTTAGTAAGAGCACAATAAACGTGGATTGCTTTCATGAATGAATGAATGAAGCCATGTAATACATGTTATGGTGACATCATGATGCCCAACCCAGAGACACAGACACTCTTTGGCACTCAGCCCATGCAAGGATTGTCTGTCCTGCAGAGAGCTACTTTGGGGACAGGGGGACACTAGTTCCCGGGGCAGCCGTCACCCGATTAATAACTGATTTGTATGAAGGTATGAAGGCCTGGCAGTTTCAGTCCAACTTGGGACAACTCTTACTGCCCACTGGACTCCTGTGGGGTTGACTGAGGCTGGCATGGCACCTTTGTTGCATCCTGACATCTCCCTGTACTCCTTCCTGCTCCTCCCCTCTCTTCCCCAGGTGCCTGTCTCGAGGGCACTCGCTATAAACATCCTATGCACCAAACTCTATCTCAGAGGCTGCCCCCTGAGAAATGCAGCCTGCAACACACATGATGCCTGCTAAGATGAACACTGGCTCCCATCCCACCTGGGCATGCCAGCAGGCAGGCAGGTTGAGGAGATCTACATACTTGGTGTCTTTCTGCCCTGTGCTACTGGGTCCCATCTTCCACCTGGACTGATTGCCTTTATAAAGCTGGCACCCAGAGCTCTGAGTTCAACCTACTGTGGGGGTTTAAGGGCATGTTTCCTGAGTCCATCAGAATTCACACAAATTTAAATCCACAAATTCAAACCCACTGTAACTTAGCCATGTGTTTTCTTCCAACTCATGGGAAGAGGTCCAGGGACCATCTAAAAGATCGCTTCCTTCCCCAGGCTGCTTTTTATTCCCTATCACTTATTCATGCTGTCCTGCATCTTTTTCCAGCATCCATTCAGAGAGGATTCACAAAACATGCTCAGATGCTTTCAAGTGGTAGTATGAACCACACAATCTCAAGCAATGTTTTTTCCTATAATTATGGCAGGATGCTCAGAGCCATTTCTTGGGCAATTCTCAGATGCTACAGATGAGCTCGAGCTTCTGTCTTGCAGCTCTCCGGAAGCACAAATATCCAAGTGCTTTATTCGTGACATTCTGGAGCTGCCCAGATGTGCTACAGCTTCCCCTGTGCACTCCTATGCACCACAGATGTGCTGCTATGGGGTATATGTGCATGGTCTTCTTGAACAACCAGTGAGTCTCTCCAGCCTGAACTGGTGCTGTTAGTCAAGGATGAAGGTTTGTGATCTAAGAAATACATACACATACACACATATACACGCACATATACACACACACACACACACTGGCAGCAGTAATCAGGACTCACTTTCCTGTGTTGACCATTTATGCCAACAAGAGCCTCTCAGAGCTTAGAGTCTCAGCCCGTCCCTATAGCCATGGGGCAGCATATGCTGGACTTCCTCTTTAGGCCAGGGCAGCCATTCAGCAACTCTTGGCACAGACTGGGTCTATCTGGAGCAGCAACTAAGAACTTAGCCTCACTGTCACCACTCATTAAGCAAATGATCACATAAGCCATACCATATCATCTGCAATCTCAGGTATGAAACACAGCCTTAAAACGTGGCTCAGCATATGAGAACCAAATAGCATCCCATGGGTTTAGGCTACAGAAGCTGGTATCCAAAACAAAAAACAGTAAAATCTTAGCTCCTCTCAACAACTTTCCCTGACAATCAAATAATTTATCGTTCCTCCTTCCAGCTCCCCAGAGCACTTTCAAAGTCTCTCAACCGTAATATTCTTGGCATGGTATTATAACTGAACGTTGGGCACTGCGTTTCACCCTAGTTTGAATTCCTTAAATCCATCCTCTCCACCTTGGTTAGCACCCCTAGTGGCCAGCACAGTGCCTGGCGTATAGCAGGTACCCACCAAAGGCTCACAGAAAGAACAATGACGTTCTTGATTTTGCCAGAAAAAAAGTATTTGAAAGGCCTTTTGAGATTCTCAAGACAAGATCATGTGCTCACAAGAGGGCACAGATGAGGGAAACCTGAAAAATCACATGACCACCCGAAGGCAACAGCAGCTGAGTGACAACTGCCCTGCCCAGGGACAAATCCCCCGACCATCAGTGCAACTGTGCTCTGGAACGCGAAATCGGGGTCTTTCAGGCCTTAGTCATTGGAAGGCCCATAACATTTACCACAAATCCAGTTGCCTAAATAAACCGAGACAAACATCATCTTTGAAAATAATATATCCTAGATCTAAATTCAAACAGACTTCACTTCCTGTTCTACACCAGATCAGCTTTTACAAACCGCCACATCTCATTTTCATGATATCTACACTTTTGGATTAGATAAAAGAATGGCTAAAGTGAACTTTTAAAAGTTTTGGAGCCATCTAGAATAAACTTGACAAAATAGCATTAAAGATGATCATGACAGCTGGGCTCTGTGGCCACACATATAATCCCAGCACATTGGGAAACTGAGGCAGGAGGATTGCTTGAGCTCAAGAGATTGAAACCAAACTGAGCAATATGGTGAGACCCTATCTCTACCAAAAAAAAAAAGATAATAATAATAATTAATTAATTAGCTGGGTGTGGTGGCACATGCCTGTGGTCCCAAGCTACTTGGAAGGCTGAGGTGGGAGAATCACTTGGGCCTGGGAGGTTGAGGCTACAATGAGCCGGGATCATGCCACTACATTCAAGTCTGAGTGACAGAGTGAGACCCTGTCTGTCTGTCTGTCTGTCTGTCTCTCTCTCTCTCTCTCTCTCTCTCTCTCTCTCTCTCTCTATATATATATATATATATATATATATCATGAAGTAGAGTACTAGCAATAAAATTTTTTTTAAAAGCTATTCATCCAATATCTAAGTAAACCCAAAATACACTTTCTTTTGAAAATGTTACAGTGGAGTTTGTTATCCAGGATATTGCTGTTTAATATTTGTATTAATAAGTAAGGAAGAATAAATCAAGAATAAATGTATCAAGTTTATCATTAAAGATGATAGCAACATAAATAGGACGAAAGGGTGAAAGTTTGTCATCATTCCTGTGGCTGCTGCGTGGTATTAGTAATTTTCTAATAAGGTTTTCATTATTTTTTAAAGCTGAGTAACAAAAGAAAATAAAAATCAAATCAACCATACTGGGTTGAATAGTGTCCCCAAAATTCATATCCACCGAGGACCTTAGAATGTGACCTTATATGGAAACAGCATCTTTGCAGATGTAATTTGTAAGATGAGGTTATACTAGGTTAAGGTGAACCCTAAATCCAATTAGTCGTGTCCTTATAAGGCGGCCAGCAGATACTAAAATACACATAGAGGGGGAGAACATCACATAAAAATGAAGGCAAGGACTGGAGTAATGAGTCTACAAGCCAAGGAACAGCAAGGATGGCCAGCAGCCCCCAGGAGATGGAAGAGGTGAAGAAGAATGCTTTTCTAGAGCGGTCAAAGGGAGCATGGGTCTGCCAACACCTTGATTGCAGAATTCTGGCTTCCAGAACTGGAGAGAATAAAGCCACCCAGTTTGTGGTGATTTGTTACAGCAGCCTAGGCAAACTATCCAGGTAGAAAGGTCTCTATCCTGGCATCTATTGTATTGAAGACAACTAATAATATTATTACACACATTGCTGGTGAATATGTATTCTGAATATGTATTAAACCCTTAACATGTAACTATTTCTTGATCCAGCAATTCTACTTAAGGAATTTATAAAAATAATCAGAGACAGGAACAAAAATCAGCTACTAGGATAACCACCACCTGCTTTTACATCAGTAAAAAGAAAAGTAAAACGCGAACACTCAACAGATGATTATAGCAGGCTTATTCATAATTGCCAAAACTTGGAAGCAACCAAGATGTCCTTCAATAGGTAATAAATACATCCAGACACTGGAACATTACTCAGTGCTAAAATGAAATGAGCTATCAGGCCATGAAAAGACATGGAGGAAACTTATATTACTAAGTGAAAGAAGCCAGTATTAAAAGTCTACATACTGTATGATTCCAAATATACGACACTCTGGAAAAAGTAAAACTATGGAGATCACTGCTTGCCAGGGAGTGGTAGGAATGGAAAGAAGAAACGGAAGAACTGGTAGAGCACAGGGGATTTTGAGAGCAGTAAGACTACTCTGTATAATACTATAACGGTGGATACACATCACTATCCATTTGTCCAAACATGCAGAATGAATGGACAACACTAAAAGTATCCCCCTAATGTAAACTATGGACTTTGGGTGGTAATGAGGTGTCCATGTTGGTTCACCAGTTGTAACCAATGTACCTCTCTGGCGGAGGATGATGACAGTGAGGGAGATTGTGGCTGTGTGGGGGCAGGAAGACCTAGAAGAAATCTCTGTAACTTCCCACTCAATTTTGCTATGAATCCAGTACTACTCTAAATAACAGTCTATTTAGAAAAAAGAATGCCCTTGATAACCAACAATAAAGGACTAATAAAATTAATTATAATCCAGCCAGTCAATGGGATGTTTAGAAAGAACAACAAGGCAAGGCAAGGTGGTTCACAACTGTAATCCCAGAACTTTGGGAGGCCGAGGTGGGCGGATCACAAGGTCAGGAGTTCCAGATCAGCCTGACCAACATGGTGAGACCCCGTTTCTACTAAAAATACAAAAATTAGCCAGACGTGGTGGCGCGTATCTATAATCCCAGCTACTTAGGAAGCTGAGGCAGGAGAATTGCTTGAACCCAGGAGGCAGAGGTTGCAGTGAGCCAAGATCGCACCACTGCACTCCAGCCTGGGTGACACACACAAACTTAGAACAATCATCAATCAAGAGATAACATGCAACATACAAAAATCCTAAACACATTCACACAACAGATAGATGTTGTAGAAAGTCACCCTGTTTAAGAACAAAATAGAAATACATATAAAACCACTAAGGTGAATGACCTTATCAATAGTTAGCATTTCAGAACTCCTTTCTATATTGAGCACTAATCATACCCTTACAAAAGCAAGGGGTCTTTTGTTCTCCATTTTAAAAAGCTAATCAGGAAAAGCTGTAATCAGCCAAAATCAAAGTAAAACTATCAGTGGATGAAATAAAATATGGAAGGTTCGGATACTCTAACATGTATCTTCAAGCATGTAAAAGATTACTAAGAACACCCACTTTGTACCCTGATGGCTTTGAAGAATAAAGAGGAGGAAACAGGCTCAAACATAGCAAGTAAGACCTGATGACACAGAAGTGAGAATATTCTTACCAAAACTTTAGAGAGGCCTGGAGCAAATTAGCAAGGATAGCAGGAGTCTCTCTTCCTCTCTGCTGATTATTAACAACAGGATGAACCATTTCCTTTCTTGGATTATAAGAAGCAAGTCTGATTCAATTTACTCTTGAAGTATTTTCAAAGTCTATTATCATCTAATGTATATCAAGATAGATTGAGATATAGCCTATAATGAACATTCATGCCCAAGCAACACATACATATGTGCATGGACTCAACACACACACACACACACACACACACACACACACACACACACACACAACTTCATGTTTTGCAATAACATAGAGAAAAATTTTAAAGGTATTAACATTTGCTGATAATATTGCCAATAGTCATCTTATGCAGTAACAAAGTCAGTGGGATGAATATCAACTTGCTATCAAAAAAATCAGTATATGCAATCATCTTTACAAGTTGAAAAAGGTAAGAAATGAAAATAATGGCAATGGCAAAAGTAAGTTATGAATTGGAAAAATGAAAACCATAAGAATTTATAAATATATCCCACAACAGGCTGTTTAGAGGACAGGGAACACAAAAAACTAAAACACCACTGGCAAGTTCACCCCAGATTAGAAAGACAGACAACACAAGCACAAACTGAAAATGGAGTGTAAGCACAGACAACAAGAGTTGTTTGCTTGTTAAAAAAATAAACTTCTAAAATTCTATGCAATTAAATTTTAAAATCCTGATTAAATATAGGTGACCAAAATTGACTTAAGAACACATGAAAGATTCAATAACAATGGAAGAAACTGAAATAGCTGTTCAAAATTATTTCTAATAAAGGCTCCAGACTCAGACCCTGGTAGCTTTGTGTGTTGGGTTATTCAAACGCTCAAGGGACAAATGACTTCATGTTGTGAAAACTTCTCTGGATTAAGACATTTGGAAAAAAATCCAATTCATCTTGAAAACAAATGCAATCTCAATACCAAAATCTAATATTGTGAGGACAAAAAGAAAAACTGAAAGTCAAAACTACGTATGGACACACAGCAAAAATACTAAGATACTAAATACAATACTAGCATATCAAGTCACACCAAAGTCTAGAATCAAATAGACTTTATACCAGAAAACATGATTAGAAATATGAAAAAAAGTATACAAAGATCATCAATAGGTTCAAGGAGAAAAAATATGTATCATAAAAACAAGAGATGATAAAAAGTATTTGATAAAATTTAATACTTCTTTAAAATAATAATAATAATAAAACCAAACTGGAAAGACATTTCCTTAACCTGGTTTTTAAAAATAATATTAAAATAACATCCAAAATAGTTATCATCATTATTAATCACTATTATCTAGGAAGTTGAAGCCAGTTCAATGTTATGTAAAACAGAAATACACTGTACAGCAACTAGAAGGAAAATAAAAACATTATCATTGGCAGATAGTATTAAAGGCTAACCTGAAAAGCATAGAAGATGTAACAGAGAAATAATCAGAATAAATAAAACATTTAGTATAGCCATAAAGTTGAAAATAAACACCCAGAAATCCATAGCTTTTCTATTTACCAGCAATTACCAGTTAATAAAAATAGATGAAAATTTTTTGAACACATACTAACTGCCAGAAGCAGTGTTAAGCCCTTAACATACTAACTCACTTAATTTTCACAACTCTGTGAAGTAGCTACCATTACTGTCCACCTCTTAAAGGTGAGAAAATCAAGGCTTAGAAGAATTAAATATCTTGCCCGAAGTCTCACTGGTAACCACAACAGAACCAGTAGTAGGTTCCGGCAGTCTGAATGCACAGTCCTCATGAGAAACCATTCTACCATACTGCTCCCAAAGAAGCCAAAAGGTCACACACGCAAAACTGCCAAGAATAAACATAGCCAAGAAAGACATGCAACACATACAAAAATACGAAAAACTTTAAACTTTAAAACCACAAAAAAGAAATAGGATTTGAACAGAGACATGCCATATTTCACCACAGGGAAACTGTACCTTATAAAATGTCAATTTGCTTGAAAAATTATAGATTTAACACAATTCCAATCACAATCTCCAGAGACAACATTTATTTTTTGTTGATGCTGTGTTTTGTTTGGAGTGCGGCAGAGTTTAATGATGTGATTCTAAAGTTCATCTAGTAAAAATGTGAGTAGTCAGCCAAGAAATTGCAATCACAGATACAAAAATGTCCTCTAAGATGCTGGTCACTGGGATCTCCATGCTTGGGTCCACGCAGCATCTCTTCCTGACCATCAGCTTCCTAACTACAGTTCTGCCCATACCTTTGGTGGCTCCTTAGTTTTAAGAAAAGTAAAATATGAAAGAATCCACAAAACCTGATACAAACTATAGATAAAAACAAAAGATGCCAAAATTTAAAACAGCTCATGTGTTAAAGTGATGATGTTTGACATCTACTCTTTGGTCTTCAAACTTCCTTTAAAGAGTCCTTATCATTAAAAGTCAAACAAAACAAAAAAGAATCAATTTACTCTTGAAGTATTTTGAAGAAGGCAGCGGGGAAGAGGATGACAAATGTAAAAAACAAACCCTAATTTTATAATAGTCTTTCCTCTGTTGAAAATGTTTAATATGGAAAAGCAAGGTTCAGGAATCTTTCTGCAGCTGTGTTAACATAGGAGAGGAGGCCTTTCAGATTCTTTATTACTTGTCATCTTGTCACTGAGGCACACCTTGGGGTCCGGCTTCAGGGCCACCCCCCTCAGAGCACCACCTTGAATTCGTGCCCTGACAGCAGTCCCTTCTCTACCACTTAGCACCAAATTTTCTAGCATCGTGTCCTCTAATTACGTGCAAACAGGCAAGGAAAACCAGCAGGACCTGAAGCAGGCCTCCCTCCTGCCTTGCATAGACCACAGGCCCCGGGGGCCAGCACCCAGAAAGGCTAGCTGATTAAGAGGCTGCAATCCGGGGCTTTGATGGCCCCAGGGAAGTTTAAGGTTTCAAAAAAGGGGGAACCGGCCACATCAAAAAGGTGATGATTTTTTGACTCAGTTCCAGCGTTTTTAAATATTATGTTTCTAAATAAAGTAAATGGATACTCTAGAGAAATAGCTCAAGGAAGGTCACAGAGAGGCACAACTACTTGAGACTTGATAAATCAAATAAACAATGAGGCTGAGCAAAGGAAAGCCAGGGGCGCATTACAGACCCTCTTGCCTTTTTGTTTTTCCATTAAGGGGCTGTTCTTATAAACAATGAGCCCATTCAAAAGGAGTTTTAAAAAAAATCTCTCGAGGAAGCTTCTATCTCCTCCACCCAGAGAGCTACTCTCCCTTTCCTCCTGTCTGTGAAAGTCTGGCCTCCAGGAACACACTCTGCCTGAGCTGGAAGGACACACCTTTGATCTGGAGTTCCAAGAAAAAAAATCCCGACTCAAATTACTCAGGAATTCTATTGGTAGCAAAAGGTGAGAGACAATTAAAAGCCTCCACATAAAACTAATTTGCTCTCAGGTGGGACTTTTCCTCCTGTGCAGAGCAAGGAGCAGAGGTTTTTGTGTTTTCCAACTTTCTTGTAGAACTGCCTGAACATCCACAGCCACCTAAGGCCTGGTTTCTGAATGCAGCTCCTTGTTAATTCAGTGTTACCTGTGGTTTTGTCATGGATTCCTGGATCTATATCAAACAGGCAGTCAGCATAGACCCTAACCCATCTTATTTTTCTTTAAAAAATAACTCTGGATTATGAAATATTCCAACATAAAGAAAAGTACTAAAAAGGATATGATAGCTATCCATGTTACCTACAACTCAGATTTAAGGAATGTTAGCATGTTCCCACATTTGCCTCAGATAACATTAAAGAAAATAAAACATACAGCTAAAGCTCCCCCTCCTCCGTCCCCTGAAAACTTATTCCCTCCCTCTCCAGAAACACAAAAATAGCAAATAAGTCAGAATGTACATTTCCTGTAGATTTTGCTTTTACTTTTTTGCCCATGACGATGGTATCGATTTTTGTATTTTAAAAATGGCTGAAGGACAGTTCCTTGCCCTATTCCCAGCCAGTATCCATTTCATACAGCAAACTGCTTGCAAAAAAACCTTTCAGCTCACGCCAGCTCTGTTTGTCCCAGTATTGATCAACCTCATCATAGGTGCACATACCACATCAAAATTAGAATAATAAGCTTAGAGAATAATTAATTAACAAAACACTCATCAACATTTACATTAAGCAAGGACAGGGCCAGCCTGGTGCTGTGGCTCATGCCTGTAATCCCAATACTTTGGGAGGCTGAGGTCGGCAGATCACCTCAGGCCAGGAGTTCGAGACCAGCCTGACCAACATGGTGAAACCCCATCTCTACTAAAAATACAAAATTAGTCAGGTGTGGTGGCGCATGCCTGTAATCCCAGCTACTTGGGAGGCTGAGGCAGGAGAATCACTGGAACTCAGGAGGCAGAGGTTGTGGTGAGCCAAGATCACACCATTACACTCCAGCCTGGGCAACAAGAGCAAAACTGTGTCAGAAAGGGAAAGGGAAAGGGAGAAAAGAAAAGAGAACAGGGCCAAACTTTAATGTGTACGGTCTAGGAAGAATCACCATATTCTCAGTTAGCCAAGCTTCCAGGAGGCAGCACTTTTTGCTCTATCTGCTTTTGGCATTGCTGTCCCAAAGGGTTCAGGCCTACCTCCAACTTTTCTGGCTCTGCTTCTGGGACCTCATCCTTTCCCAACTAACATCAGCAGTTCCAACTCAAGGCTCTTTTTTAAGTTTCTGAGCTTTATATCCAGACACTTGGATGCCTTCCTACTTAACCTGACAAATTTGGGGTCATGATTTCCTCTAAATCTGCTCTACTCCTGTCTCAGTGGACGGCATTCCATCTACCCGTGGAGCCTAAGCTAGAGAACTGGGTAGCGTGTTTCCCTCTCCTTCCTCCGTCTCCATGTCCACAGTCCTACTAAGCCCGGTCAAGTTTGAACGAATATGTCTCTAATGCATCAGTTTCTCTCTCCACCGCCCTCTCTCTTTTTTTTTTTTTTTTTTTTATTTTTTTGAGACGGAATCTCACTCTGGTGCCCAGGCTAGATTTTTTATTTTTTATTTTTTTTTTGGAGTTGGAATCTCACCCTGTCACCCAGGCTGAAGTGCAGTGGTGTGATCTCAACTCGCTGTAACCTCTGTCTCTCAGGTTCAAGCGATTCTCCTGCCTCAGCCTCCCCAATAGCTGGGATTACAGGCACCTATCACCACATCAGGCTAATTTTTTATTTTTAGTAGGGACAGGGTGTCACCATGTTGGTCAGGCTGGTCTCAAACTCTGACCTCGGGTGATCCGCCCACCTCAATCTCCCAAAGCGCTGGGATTACAGGCGTGAGCTACTGTGCCCAGCCTCTAATGCATCAATTTCTCTTATCCCCACTGCCACCAATGGAGTCTAAGCCATCACCAGCTGCACCTGAGTTAATGCGCCTCCCAATAGTCTCCAGTCTTCTATGCTACCCCCCTAACCTATTACATACACTATGACTTGAGTCATATAACAGCAATACAAACCTATCTCCCATCCTTGAACACTGTCATGTCTGCCTTAAGGATAAAATGAAACAGGGCTTCTTAGACCTTCATAAGCTAGACTCTATTTAGCCAGCTTCTTCAAAACAAACCACCTCCCACTTCCATTTGACAGTCCATTAAGGTGATTCCAACTGCTTGATATGCAAGGTTCCCTTTCATCTCTGGGAAGTCCCCCCAACAACTCTGTTTGTCTGGAACATAACCCCCCTTTGTACCTCCCTCCTCACTTCTGTTTTTACCTTGCTTTCTCTGATTCTTTTATAAGTTTCAGCTTGGATACCTCTTTTTCCAGGAAATGTCCCCAAAGGCCCAGCTCTAGTCCCAATGGTGGTGCCAGTGCCCTGGTAGGTCCTCTCACATCCCTGCAGTGTTGCTCTATTGCAGCAATCATCACAATTTATTAGTACAGCTTATTTAATAATCAAGCTTCACCACCAGGCCATCACTCCCTAATGGCAGAAATTATTTGTTTAATGTACTCCCTCAGTGCTTAGCACAGTATTGCCACATAGGGCATACATGAAAAATATTTACTGAATAAATGAATTAATGGGTAGATGGACAAATGAGTAAGTATTCAATAAATCTGGTTTGCTATATTCCTCTTCCAGGATAGAAGGGCCAAAGGAATAGACACAGTATGTCAGTTTCTATGCATCTTGGCTCTAACTAGCATGCTACAATTAAATCTAATTCCTTTTCTGATCATTTTTCATACATGACTTTACTGCCAGGTTGTACAGGTGGAGTGTGTCCAGTAAGCTAAACAATGTTAAACACAAAAATTAATGGAGAGAAAAGCAAAAACAATCCCTCCTATCCTTACTAATATCCAACAGTACATAAATAAAGTGGATCCTCAAAATGCTTCAGAAGACAATGCTGGCTGTATTCATTTAGTCATGATTAAAGACACTTTCATGTTCCTACAAAATGGGAAATATCTTTTAAAGGGACCTACCTCTCAATGCAGGTACACAGTAAATCTCTCTTAGCAGAAAGTGGTAAGAAAACACAGTTGGATTATCTAGGCTAGAGAAAGTCAGTCAGCTCTTTGACTTTCAATGATTAATTCTCACCAGTGTTAACTAAGAGCTTCAGAAAATGTGGATGGGAGGAGCCATCTTTACAGAAGACTAAATATTTCCTCTTCCTACAAAGGAGTCTTAATTAACATTTCACTGCAGAAGATGTACCTCCCAAAAAAGATCTTTTAAAAATCTACATGTAAATGGAACAAAAAAATATATTACACAAAAGTATCTTTCAGCATCCCCTTTTAAAGCATTAAAGATTAAATTTACATAGCTTTTTAAAGAGGTCACCACTTTTGTCACTTAAAGTTCACGCTATAGGTTTATCTTAGGTCCAGCTTATAAACCTGGTGAAGACAATACTACTCCTGACATGAAGCTTCCAAATTTTCTCTAAAATCTCCGTTGGTACACTTGACAAGAGATGTCATCTTCTAAGCTGTTTTATGTCTCATTTGAGATGCTAAAAAATACTGGACCTTTCTAATCAAGGGAGAAAGAAAGAGAAGGGAAGGGAAGCAGAAAGGAGAAAAGAAGAAAAATAAAGAACTCTATCCGAATACTGGTTGGCAGCTATGTATTTATGGAACAAAATGGGAAAGACGCCAGCAAGTGACATTTCTCGACAGAAGGGGCATGGGACAGGGAACTGACGATCTCGTGTATACACCATGCGCTTCGTTTATATTACTTCTGAGAGCCACCCTTCCAAAAGTTTTATTCTCTGCATTTTACAAATTAGGAAACTGAGGCCTGCAACGGAGCCCTTACCTAGGCCTTCCTGGCCGCTGCTACTTAGGGCAGGACCTGAACTCACATCCGAGTCTGGCTGTCTGCAGAACCCTACCCCGTTACCGACTCCTTTTCTCTAGCATATGTGTCCCTCTTAATGTCACCAAGTTTAGCTGGTCTTTTCTAGGGTCCCTAGAAAAATCAGGTCTTCATAACCTATCGATAGCTATCCAAGATCTATGCAGCTAAGAGTAATTACATAAAAATCACTCCATTTTTAGGCTGTATTTAATACACCGATATCAACCAACAGGCTCACCTTGCAGATACCAAGATGCCCGAGCAGAACTTTATAGAGTTCTAAAACTATGGTCCCTTTCTAGAGAAATGCAAAGATCTTAACTTGGGCATCCTCTTCTTATTTTAATCCTCTGACTAACACAATCACAGTTCAAACAACTTGCTCTTAGAGAGCAGGGGGAGTTGACCACTGGACGGCCTTAGAGCCCTATGTTCAAGTGGACCCTGAATTCCTCTTTGTTGTATAACTTCAAAGCCAAATGAAGTGTTGTGCTACCGGAGCAGGGAGCCCTTAGTACAGAGAAGGATGGGGCCTTTGCCATCTGAAATTCACCACTTTGTTATGTTCCAGTCAGCAGGAGGAACAGTTCGCTGCTCACAGGCCTAAAAGCAGCGTCAGGCTTAGCTACCCCAGACAGGAGAGAAAGCGCCTGCTCATGCATTTAGACTGAAACAATGGTCTGGGCATCACAGCACCTGTGCGAATCCCTGAAAATTCAGTCCATGTTATTGCAAGGCTTGTGTTCCACATAACCTTCAAGAAGCCCATGTTGATGTGTCTAAAGGGAACCAGTCAAAGATGGTGAATCAGACTGGAGGCGGGGGAGCAGAGAATCATGACTTGGGTACATATAGGTGTGGCCACCCCATATAAATGGCCCAAGCATCAACTCTGCAAACCCATCTTAACCCAAAGCTAAACTGGAGCATTTTATTCCCCGAAGGGAGTAAAAACTCTCCTAAATTCTTCCAGGTGTGGCTTAAGGTCATTTTTAGACCTAGTCATTCATTCCACAAATATTTACTGAGCCCCTGCACTGTGGCAGTCCCTGTTCCAAGCACTGAGACACTACGTGAAGGACACAGGACAGTCTCATGGTTCTTAGGTTATGCACAGAGATAGAAAGTAAACATGTAAATATGCAAAAAATGGAATAAGCACATACAGCAATTGGTTCCTTAATGGAAAAATGAAGGAAAATGTGATGAGAAGCCCTGGATGAGAGGTTGGGAGCTTGAGAGAGGCAGTCAGGTGTCTGAGGATGGACAATGAGAAGGACCCAGGAGCACAAGGGAGAAAACACTCAGTGTGCAGTGGGTTTTTCCAGCTCCACTGCCTGCCTGAGGAGCTGTCCTGAGATCTCACTGCAGAGCCAATCCTGGGAATGCTGAGCTCCCGGGATGTGGGAGGACAGCATGACTGCACTCACAGGCCAGGACAAGTTCTGTTTATCTCCCAAACATCGTCTACCTCATCTCAAGGAGGTTTGGCAAGACCTGGAATCAGGACCTTCTAGGCAAATGGCTGTGACCTTCCTAAAGGTATGAAGACTGTAGAACTTCCCTTAAGGGATTAATGGAGTATCTAAAATCTTTAAAACTCAGTACTTCCCTCTGGGGTGTAACGCTGAAATCTCCTTGAGATACACACATATACCACACAGGCGGCACACACAGATTAACTCTCTTGCAGGGAAAAACGTTAGATGGTGGCACTTTAAAAACAACCAGATGAAATACAATGATGATGTCAAATGTATAACTTAAAATTCTCAAACTCTAAGAAAACATTTCTTTTTTTCTTATTTTTACTAAAAAGTAAAGACTTGGGACAATCTTACTGCCAACTAGAATGACAAAGCATTTTTACCCCAAATTTACTATGATAGATAACAAATGGAATCTATAAAACAAGTCAACAACCAGAAACAAAAAAAGAATACACTGAAAATACTAGGAACAGAGTTATAAAAATGCCAGCTAGACATGCAAGAAGCAGCAGGGCTTTGAAAACGCACAAAGCTGGATCCAAATGTTAGATGTGGTTTTAGCTACTCACCGCAAAGTTGGGTTACTAACATTTCCAAAATTTCTGAAAATGATTTTCAGGCCTCTAGCCTGCTTGGGAGTAGATGAAAATTTTCCATTGTTGAACCACAGACATTAGTATGCAAGGTAAATAACAGGCATCAGGCAAGATATCTATTTCTAATAAGTTTACAGAAAGCACATTAAAAGCCCATTAGAACTCTGATTTACCTCAATACACACAGGCAGAAAACCAGAGCACAGGCACACAAGCATGACTCCCGCTCCAGTCCACAGTCTCACCAAGCAAGTTACAGCCCCAGCTGGGGCAGACAGCTCCACCTAAAACGTCCACTGGTTTTGTTTTGTTTTTGCAGGGGGCCTTTTTTTTTTTTTTTTTTTTTTTTTTTGAGACAGAGTTGTTTCACTTCCGTTGCCCAGGCTGGAGTGCAATGGCCTGATCTTGGCTCACTGCAACCTCCACCTCCCACGTTCAAGTGATTCTCCTGCCTCAGCCTCCGGAATAGCTGGGATTACAGGCATGCACCACCACACAGGGCTAATTTTGTATTTTTAGTAGAGACGGGGTTTCTCCATGTTGGTCAGGCTGGTCTCAAACTCCCGACCTCAGATGATCCCGTCCACCTCGGCTCCCAAAGTGCTGGGATTACAGGCGTGAGCCACTGCGCCCGATCTGCAGTGAGTCTTTATATGCAATGGTTGTCATGCAAAAGTAGAAGAAAGGTGAACAAAAGGCTGTATATATGTGCCTGTATGTATGTGTGCACACACGTGTGTCCTCTCCTTTCACCTGA
This sequence comes from Ateles fusciceps, assembly GCA_036589455.1. Taxonomy (NCBI): domain Eukaryota; kingdom Metazoa; phylum Chordata; class Mammalia; order Primates; family Atelidae; genus Ateles; species Ateles fusciceps. The sequence goes on along the minus strand of JAZHEH010003329.1, from coordinate 7,696,614 downwards.
CCCTAGTAGCTGGACAACATGGTGAGCTCCTTGAGGGCAGGAGCCATGTCCTGTCAGTTTTATGCTGTGATGATGGGCTGAGGCCAAGGAGAAGATATTTAATAACGACAAATATAAAGACCTATACCTAGCTGGGTGTGGTGGCTCACGCCTGTAATCCCAGCACTTTGGGAGGCCGAGGCAGACAGATCACATAAGGTCAGGAGTTTGAGAAAAGCCCAGCCAACATGGAGAAACCCGTCTCTGTTAAAAATACAAAAATGAGCCGGGCACAGTGGCGGATGCCTGTAATCCCAGCTAGTAGGGAGGCTGAGGCAGGAGAATCGCTTGAACCCGGGAGGTGGAGGTGTCAGTGAGTCACGATCATGCCATCGCACTCCAGCCTGCATAACAAGAGCAAAACTCCATCTCAAACAAAAGGAAAGAAAGGAGATGGGGGAGGGGAGGGGAGGGGAGAGAAAAGAAAAGAAAAATGATCAATACCTAGGGCAAAATCAAGTCCCTTTCAGCAAAGAATGGCAGAACTAAGATTTGGCCACAGGTAGGAAAGAATATGTAGGATATCGCCTTCCGTCATGAAGGTCACGGAGAGTGAAACCTGGTTTCCTAATTCAATCTATCCCGTTAACAGGAGTAGTTTGCTCTACGGTGTATCCACCATGCCAAGCAGCCCACCGTGTCCTTTCCAAAGGGACCACATCTCCAGGCCTAGGTGGACAGACAGTGAACACTCAAAGCCAACTCAGAAAGGAAAAAGGTAAAAGGAATGGAGGAAAGAGACTGTGAGCCCTTATTCTTCAAATATTTGTAAGTACTTGCGGAAGAAGAAATAGCACTACATCACATAGATACAGAAAGCCAGAGAATTTCCCACTCCCTCCCGTGCCCACTACTTTGAAGTGCTTTTGAAGGCAACGTGGCAAGAGGGGGTCAGACAGTGTCAAAGTGATGGGGAGGTGGATTTTTGCCCCACACAAGAAAGAGTGATAAATTATATCATTTTAAAATAAAGCCAGCAAGAGCAGTTTTTTTATGTCTGAACAAATGCTTCTCATTTTGGACAGGCTATCCTGTTATGAGAGGAACGTCAGGCTTCAAGTCTTATCCTAGCTCCCTCGTGACTTCTGGAGCACTGTGGGCAAATCATGAGACAGGAGACTCTCCTTTAGTTGAAACTTTTCAGAAAAAAAAAAAAATAGACGTTTTTATCTGGATTGGTTAAACATGAGCCTGTCCAAAGACACAGGAGAGACTAAAATGCATGAAAACCATTTCTAGGAGAACAGAAGACTGCCTAGTGAACACACTCTAGGAATTGAACAATAAAATAATGTGCAATTCATCTTTAAGTAACATTAAAGATGCAGTCCCGTAGGCCCCTTTATCCTCCAGGGATACACTTCAGTGGATGCCTGAAACCACAGATAGTACCAAATCCTGTATACATTATGCTTTTTCCTATAAATATATACTTATGATAAAGTTTAGTCTATCGATTAGGCACAGTAAGAGATAACAACAGTAACTAATAATAAAATAAAATAATTACAACAATACACTGTAGTAAGGTGTATGAATGGGATCTCTCTCTCTTTCTGAAAATATTTTCTTGTACTGCACTTATTTATTTTTGGACCATGATTGACCATGGGTAACTGAAACCTCAGAAATAGAAACCTTGGATAAAAAGGGACTACTGTAATAAATGTCCAAAACTGTGCTGGGCAATTGACAGAATCAGTCCATCAGGTAGAAACTGTTATTGCCACAGCTAAGGGACAGGTTAAGTACCTTATTCTAAGATCACAGACACAGAATAACACTCACATACATATAGACAGACACACTAGCACAAATAAACCAGAAGTCACTTTGGGGCTGTGCTGTCATGCATCACTTAAGGATGGGGATACATTCTGAGAAACATGTCACTAGGCAATTTTGTTGTGAGAAGATTATAGAGTGCACTCACACACACCTAGATGGTAGAGCCTGCTACATAGCTAGGCTGTATGGCGTAGCCTGTGGCTCCTAGGATACAAACCTGTACAGCATGTTACTATATTGAGCACTGCAACTGTAACACAAAGGTATTTGTGTATCTAAACATAGTAAAACATAGGAGAAGTTCAGTAAAAATACGGTATTGGCTGGGTGCGGTGGCTCGTGCCTGTAATCCCAGCACTTTGGGAGTCCAACGCAGGCGGATCATGAGGTCAGGAGATTGAGACCATCCTGGCTAACATGGTGAAACCCCATCTCTACTAAAAACACAAAAATTAGCTGGGTGTAGTGGTGCGTACCTGTAGTCCCAGCTACTCAGGAGGCTGAGGCAGGAGAATCGCTTGAACCTGGGAGGCAGAGGTTGCAGTGACCCGAGATCATGCCTGTGCCACTGCACTCCAGCCTGGTGACAGAACGAGACACCGTCTCAAAAAGCTATATGGTATTATAATCTTATGGGACAGCTGTCATATACGTAATCCATTGTTGATCCATCATCTTCATGTGGTTCATGAATACATTTTTAAAAAAAAACATTTAATATTTAAAATTGATAGTAAATCAGAATTATAATGGGATTCCAAAGATAAAGGCCCATCTTTGGTCCGTGTTCTCTCCAAAACTCTGACCTCACCTGAAATGCATAGAATCTCTCCTCTCTCCCTCTCTCTCTCTCCCTCCCCCCCCACACACACACACACACACACACACACACACACACACAGCAAATCAGTGTACTACACAGACTCGCCAAACATGCTTCCTGGTTTCTAAAACCATGTGAGGCAGCACCAGTTTCCACTAAAACTAGTGATTAATGTCAGAGCAGTAGTCAGTACCGACAGTATTCATTTTATGTCAATGATCAGTTAGCATCACTAAGAACGAAGGCAAGGCTATGGGTTTCATGTCCACAAAAGCTACGTTCATAACTGCCATTTTGCACAAATAAATGACTAAGTGCTGCCGTCACAAACGTGCACATCACCAGGCTGATGGGCTAAGAGAGCAGCCAGGTGAATACATGTCTTCTGCCAGTGTCCTCCAGGCCCCCAGGCTGCCACCCCCTGACCTTGGGCAGCCTCCTGTTCTCTCTGCTCTGTTAGAAGCTGCACTGAATGGGCGGGGGTCCCACTGATGTCATCGTAAAACCGCCACACCAACCGCAGTGGGCCCCTGACATCACTGTAAGTTCCACTCTTATGCACTCAGCATTTTTTCCCATTCCTCACAAATACAGTACAAAATATTCACCATTCTTAAACCCACTTCTTCTATTCATATCAGCCTTCACAACCTCATAGTAAAAACTGGGGAAAGAGGAGGTGACCACGGGAGACATGGGCATTCCCACCCCAGTCCTGACGAATAGGCATGAGGGGGCTCTGATTTCCTGCCCACCCTCCCCATTGTTTTATTTATTGTTTATTTATTTATTTTAAATTGACAGAAAAAAATTGTATTTATTAAAACATGATGTTTGAAGTATACATACACACACATTGTGGAACAGTTAACTCTGCCTAATTAGAATGTGCATTACCTCACATAATTATCATCCTTGTGGTGAAAACATTTAACATCCACTCTCGGCATTTTCCGAGAATACAGTGTAGGGTCACTAACTATAGTTACCATGCTGTACAATAGATCTGTTGAACTTACTCCTCCTACCTAACTGTCATTTTGTATTCTTTGACCAACACCTCCCCAATCCCATCCCACAAGCGCCCCATCCCCTGGTTACCTACCACCATTCTGCTCTCTACTTCCACAAGCTCAACTTTAATTTTACCTCCCATATATGAGTGCGAACACTTGGTACTTTTCTTTCTGTGCCTGACTTATTTCACTTGACATAATATCCTCCAGTTCCATCCACATTGTCAGAAACGACAGGATTTCCTTCTTTTCAATGGCTGCATAGTATTTCACTGTGTATATAACACATTTTCTTTCTCCATTTGCCCATAGACACAGGTTGATTCTGTATCTTGCCCATTGTGGATAAGGCTGCAATGAACATAGCACTGCAGATATCTCTTTAAAATATTGATTTGAGGCCGGACATGGTGGCTCAAGCCTGTAATCCCAGCACTTTGGAAGGCCAAGGCAGGCGAATCACTTGAGACCAGGAGTTTGAGACCAGCCTGGCCAACATGGCAAAATCATGTCTCTGCTAAAAATACAAAAGTTAGCTGGATGTGGTGGTACACGCCTATAATCCCAACTACTTGGGATGCTGAGGCAAGAGAATCACTGAACCCAGGAAGCAGAGGTTGCAATGAGCCAAGACTGCGCTCTTGCACTGCAGCCTGGGGTGAGACTCCATCTCAAAAAATACATCTATATTGTTTTAACCTGACCTCCTTCTGTCTTCCACACTCCCCCGAGGTCTGCCACAGCCTCCTGATCACCTTCATTCTCCCCACTCCAAGCCATTTTTCCCACTGGGGCCAAAGGGTATTTTTAAAGTGGACAGTATCCCACCACTCTGCTCTTCCCACTCACATGAAGGATGGAGCCCAAAGTCTTTAGCACCGCCTTCATGGGCCTCCACCAGTAGGACTCATATGCCTTTCCACTCACATTCTCTCCCTCCATCCTCCTATCCCCAAACCATGCCTATCCAGCAAGCAACCTACACTGATTGGTACCATTTCCCAAAACCACCAAGAAAGCTTCCACTTTAAGTATTTGCTTCTACTGCTCCCTCAACTTCCAACGCGTTTCTCCTTTGTCTTATTCTCCAGCCCCCCAGTTCCCACTCCTGTCTGCCCCTGCCTTCACTACTGACATTTAAAGGATTTAACTCTAACCTCTTCTGTGAGATTTCCCTTCATATTCTATAGATGTCATTTATATTGCACTTAGTAAGTGTACTGAAATTTGATTGTTTACTTATCCAATTATAAATATCTTAACAGCAGGCCCCATATTTTATTAATCTTCACAGTCAAATAAAGCCTGGCACTTAGCATAGCCTCAATAACTGTTTTTTGACTACAGGAAGCACATCAGTTAAAATGATCCTTACACTTTTAACTGCATGGAACTAGGTAGGAGCAAGAGTTCAGAAAATAAATGGTCCAGGGTCTTCTACATCTTATTTCCCTAAATTCTGTCCCCAACCTCTTCCTGAGCTTCATTCCATTTGAGTATGCTTAAGGAAAAAAGAAAAGTTCTTATTAGACAGAATTCCCCTGGACAGGGTCTAGACATGAAAAGTTCTATTGTATGCATGACTTCCCTGAGACAGTCCTTCAGGGAAGGAAGGAAGTTCAAATTTCCCTGTGGGCTGGCAAATTTTCTGTACTTATTGGCATGGCTATGGTGAATTTGTATCTCCTCAGACAAAAGGCCAAATGCTGCATGATTTAAACTTTGGAGAATAAACAAGAGTCATGTCTCTCAATGACTTCCAAAAGCTTTCAGGAGCATGTTGCGGACGAGCTTTCAAGTGCACGAAGTTGAGGCTTAAGAAACTACGGGAATTACACCGCAGATGGCAACACTTCTTATCTTCAAAGGGATATACAGCCTGCTATGTGGCATTCTTAAAGGTGTTTGTGATTCTTTTTATGAGAATCCACCTCATGCAATAAGCATCATCGCAACATTATCACGTACAGAACTCAGACCACATCCTTCACATACCTTCTCTTTGATTTGGCCACAACCAGCATCATCTAAAATCTGGCACCCCTAAATCATTAGTTGACTAAGGCTACCCTAAAGTTAGGGTAAGTAAAGAGCTCCAATATTCCTTTGTATTGCCCAAGGTCAGGGGTGGCAGCCTGGGGGCCTGGAGGACACTGGCAGAAGACATGCATTCACCAGGCTGCTCTCTCAGCCCATCAGCCTGGTGATGTGCATGTTTGTGAGGGCAGCACTTAGTCATTTATTTGTGCAAAATGGCAGTTATGAACGTGGCTTTTGTGGACATGAAACCCATAGCCTTGCCTTCGTTCTTAGTGATGCTAACTGATCACTGACATAAAATGAATACTGTCGATACTGACTACTGCTCTGACATTAATCACTAGTTTTAGTGGAAACTGGTGCTGCCTCACATGGTTTTAGAAACCAGGAAGCATGTTTGGCGAGTCTGTGTAGTACACTGATTTGCTGTCTGTGTGTGTGTGTGTGTGTGTGTGTGTGTGTGTGTGTGTGTGTGTGTGTGTGTGATGGGGGGGGTGGAGAGACTCTATGCATTTCAGGGTAAGGTCAGATTTTTGGAGAGAACACGGACCAAAGATGGGCCAATGCCTTTATCTTAGAATCCCATTATAATTCTGATTTACTATCAGCTTTAAATATTAAATGATTTTTTAAAAATGTATTCATGAACCACATGAAGATGATGGATCAACAATGGATTACGTATATGACAGCTGTCCCATAGTAAGAGCTTCTAAAGTAAGAGCTCCAATATTCCTTTGGCATTTTCCACCACTATGAAGTAAGTCCCAGCAACAACAAACAAATAACAAACAGCCTCAACCCACTCCTAATCTTTGACCCTGGCACTGAAAGATTTCAGAAAAAAAAAGTCGCCAAACAACAGACACCACTCTCAAAGAACAGAGAGGACAGCTGGTGTGACTTAACAAGCATTCAGCCCAATGCAGAGAAGCTAGAAAATCGTACTTTTCCTGAGCCAATAGAAGAGATGTTTACATTAACCAAAGTACTCATCAATGTACCTGCAACTTTCAATTCAAGACAGATGAGACAAAAGTAAAACTAAACTGCTTCCAGAATATGTTAAAGTATAAAAGGTGAAAATACAGCAAACACCTGTTAGGTCTTGCCAACTGTTATTTCCTACATATTTTCTCCTAAGTGACAGATATTTTTAAACACTTCTAAAGATGAATGCAAAATATGAACGCCAAAGCAAGTGTGCATTTGCGTGGCTTTGATGTATGCCTGGGAAGAGAGTAACCTTGTGAGAATGTGACAGAAAAACAACTAATATAATTCCCACAGCCAATATAATTACAATAAAGCCTGATAAGTTAGCTTAATACCACGCCAGACAAAATTCTAAAGGGGTTGGGCACAGTGGCTCATGCCTGCCACCTCAGCACTTTGGGAGGCCAAGGCTGGTGGATCATCTGAGGTCAGGAGTTTGAGACCAGCGTGAACAATATGGTGAAACCCCATCTCTACTAAAAATAAAAAAATTCGCTAGGCATGGTGGTGTACACCTCTAGTCCCAGCTACTCAGGAAGCTAACACAAGAGAACTGCTTGAACCCGGGAGGTGGAGGTCGCAGTGAGCCAAGATCATGCCACTGCACTCCAGCCTGGGCGACAGAGTAAGAATCCATCTCAAAAAAAAAAAAGAGAAAAATTCTAAAGGAATATTTTAATTGTGACATAATTTAGAGAATAACATAAGCAACATCTAGGTATCCACCACCCAGGTTTAACACATGTTAATATTTTGTTACATCTGCTTAAAACCTCTTCTCTTGGCCGGGTATGGTGGCTAACGCCTGTAATCCCAGCACTTTGGGAAGCTGAGGCGGGCTGATCACGAGGTCAAAGATCGAGACCATCCTGGTCAACATGGTGAAACCCCGTCTCTACTAAAAATACAAAAATTAGCTGGGCATGGTGGCGCACACCTGTAGTCCCAGCTACTCGGGAGGCTGAGGCAGGAGAATTGCTTGAACTTGGGAGGCAGAGGTTGCAGTAAGCCAAGACTGCACCACTGCACTGCAGTCTGGGCAAAAGAACAAGACTCCATCTCAAAAATAAAAAACAAAAAATAAAAATAAATAAACATTTTTAAAAACCCTCTTCTCTTTAAGGAAATAAGATGATATTAGATATAGCTGAAACTTCTCCATCTTGCTCCCTTTCCACTCTCCCCCAGAGGTAATCACTACTTCAGAAATGACTATATCATGCATATTTTTATGCTTTTATTTCATACATATGAATTCATGAGTAACATAATTCTACAAAGGTGTAACTCAAATTCAGCTAGAAGAAAAAATCCAACAGAAGCCAAGAGCCATCTGAAAAGGAAGAATAATAAGAGATAATGAGCACTATCAGATAAAATGTACTCTATGTATAACATCTGAAAGAGTATGGTACAACAAAAGAATAGACAGATTGATCATAGAATAAAATTTTACAGAAAAAGAACCTAAACTATATATTAAGACAGTATGCAATACAGGTATTACTTCAAATCAGTGAAGGAAAAACTAGTAAACAATTATGCACCTCCAAAGAACTACAATTTTTTTTTTAAAAAGAGACTTCAACAGACACTTCACAAAAGAAGATATCTAAACAGCCAATAAATATCTTAAAAAGATACTTGAGTCCCTCAGTCATCAGAGACAAATTAAAACCACAACTAGATACCACTGCATAGCCCAAAGAAGGGCTGCAATGAAAAATACCGAAAATACCAAGTGTTGGCAAGAATGAGAAGCAAGTCTGTACAGCCCCTTGGGAAGAGTATTAGGCAGTATCTACTAAAGCTAATATATGCACACCCTAGGAGACAAAAATTCCACTCCTAGGTTTTTGCCCAACAGAAATGTGTACTCAGATCCACCAAAAGACAGCTACCTGACAGCCAAGGTTCCTGACAGCCAAACCCTGGAAGCCACCCAAACGCCCATCAGCGGTAGCGTGGATAAACAGAGCAAGTGTTTCTTTCTTGATCTGGGCCCTATTCACATGGTGTGTTCATTTTGGGAAAATTCATCAAGCTGCTCACTTATGCTATGTGACGTTTTTATCTGTGTATTGCATTTCAATTAAAAGGCTTATAAAGCAAGGTAAGGTTTTTGCCTATCCTATCTTCTTTTAAAATATTTCACTTGTGTTGATACATGTTTCTGAAAATGAGCACTCACATAAACAGCTGATGGAACTATAAGTTGCTGTTTCTTGGAACTAATTGGATAAGATGTAGTCAAAGCACACAGATTTGTTTGGAAGGATTTTCATCACATCATTATTTACAATTGAAAAAAAAATGCGCATGTCCAATAATGGGGGATTGATTGAGTAAATTCTTAGCCATTAAAGCCAAGTTGGAGAAGAGTGGTTCACGACACAGAAAGTGATCCTAGCATATGTTACCGAAACAGAGAGAAAGACTGAAAATATACCTAAGTGTTAACCTTTATTTTCCAAGTGGTGAGAGTCTAGGCCATGTTTGTGTTTTTCTTTTATGCATTTCTGAATTTCCCAATGAGCAAGTATTCATTTCATAAAAATAAAAACACAGCCGAGCACAGGGGCTCAAGCCTGTAATCACAGCACTTTGGGAGGCCAAGGAGGGTAGATCACATAAGGTCAGGAGTTGGAGACCAGCCTGGCCAACATGGCGAAATCTTGTCTCTACTAAAAAATACAAAAATTAGCTGGGTGTGGTGGTGCACACCTATAGTCCCAGATACTCAGGAGGATGAGGCAGGAGAATCACTTGAACCTGAGAGGCAGAGGTTGCAGTGGGCTGAGATCACGCCACTGCACTTCAGGCTGGGCAACAGAGGGAGATGCTGTCTCAAAAATAAATAGATAGATAAAAATAAAAATACAAACACATTTAAGACAGAGGAGAGCAGGGAATAGTACGGATGGCTCTAAGGTCTCAGGCTGGAGTGAGCAGGCTATGTAGACTTTGGTGAAGTTAGAGGCATCCTGCATTCCTAGGGCTCCTTTAGGCTCCATTTTTACTGGAACTCTTTCCAACACGCATTATTTTAATAATTTCCATATAATAAACCATCTAATCTTTGTTAGATGATGCAGCATCTTCTCCAAGTGTTCCTATGAAGGCTAGTGCCCTTGCTTCTGCTGTATCTGAATGCTGCTGCCTAACTTTTCAATAATAACACTCCCAGCTCCCGCCTGTAAATTCCATTCTGTAAGAATAAATTACAAATATGGGTTACTTGAGAGATTCAGTGTTTAGGGGACTGGTAATCAAAGTTTATTGTACTCTTGGTTTTGTTTCTTCTTTCCACTCCAAAAAGTTTAATGCAACTAAATTAGCATCAAAGAAATTTACAAAAGCTCTAAGTGAAGCCACGATGAAATATAACTACATAAAACCAGATGCCAAACAGAAAACTATGCAAAGCACTCTATGAGGATGTTCAAGAGGTTTGAAAGAGAGCCATGATCTGGGAGGAGTTAGTCACAAAAGAGTCCAAAATGTTCCTTCTGGCTGCCACACACATCTTCTTCCAGGAAGATGAGTATAGGAAACCCGGTAGGTGATGGATGATACCAGGTCTAAATCAAGAAAACATACATTTCAGACCTCAAAGGATCAACTGCTGTTGTGGCAGCTAATTGTAATTATCAGCAATTCAGCCAACATTGAGCAGAAATTTCCCTGGATTTGTACCTGAAACTGTTATCTGTAGATTACCCTTCAAAATACCTGCAATTTTTGTTTAAATAGAGACAGAGTCTTACTCTGCTGCCCAGGCTGGAGTGCAATGGCATGACCATATCTCACTGCAGCCTTGACCTTCTGGTTCAAGCAATCCTCCCACCTCAGCCTCCCAAGTAGCTGGTACTACAGGCACATGCCACCATGCCCAGCTAATTTTTTAATAATTTTTTTTGTAGAGACAGGGTCTTACTATGTTGCCAATGCTGGTCTCAAACACCTGGACTCAAACAATCCTCCTTCCTTGGTCTCCCAAAGTGCTGGGATTACAGGGTGAGCCACCATGCCTTGTCTCTGGAATAGTATTTGACTCAACAATGTGATGGCACATGTAAACAAAATATTCAGTGGCATTTAACCCAAGATGGACCCATGCGTGTGATGTACACAGTTTAATTTAAAAGGAATTCTGAATTGCCTGTTCTAAACTTAGATCATATTAACTCATTCCTGTCCAGCTCCCCTTATTTATGGGACATCTTTCCTTTCATTTTGCATTCTGCAAAATTCCTGTGGAACTTGGAGTCCATGTCATAGAGACCTGAATATCAAGAACATCAAGGGAGAGAGCTCTTTAAATCACGTGACCCAAGTCCTTCATTTTCATAGATAAAATGATGTGCAGGCAGAATCTTCTGAATGCTTAATGTGCAATCAACTACAAAGTTATCTAGGTTACAACTACGTGATCACATGATGTTGTACATGAGAAAGATCAGTTCCACATTTCCTAATCACTGAGAGGCTCTCTTATAGATCATCATTCCTCCAAAGTGAATTCTAATCATTCAACCAAAATTTTCCAAGAGAAAGTTAGAGCTCCAAATACTCCCTATAGAGGAGAGCCTCTGGCAAATGCTGGGTCATACATCTCTTTAAGAATCTGAAAAAGAAAAAAAAAAAAATGGACACAGGCCCATTTCCATAAAGTGCTGTGTAAAATAATTCCAAAGGGTTCACCCATTCTCAGACACCTCTCCATCAAGGTCAAGGGTTCTGGGACTGCTGGTGAAGACCTCTGCTGTCGAAGATGGTTTGCTTCCTTTAGATCTCATATTGGGCTTCAAGTAGTTGCCAGTGTGGTCAATGGTATTTGTTTATGGAGGCAGGAGCTAGGCCTTCCTGGGGCTAGAAACTGACATTATCTTAACAAGAGAGAATTTCTATAACAATTTTACTCTGTGTGTGTGTGTGTGAGTGTGTGTGTGTGTGTGTGTGTGTGTGTGTAGACAGAGTTTCATTCTTGTTGCTCAGGCTGGAGTGCAATGGCGCAATCTCAGCTCACTGCAACCTCCACCTCCAAGGTTCAAGCATTTCTCCTGCGTAAGCCTCCAGAGTAGCTGGGATCGAAGGCGTGCGCCGCCATGCTGAGCTAATTTTTGTATTTTTAATAGTGACAGGTTTCACCATTTTGGCCAGGCTGGTCTCAAACTCCTGACCTCAGGTGATCCGCCCGCCTTGACTTCCCAAAGTGCTGGGATTACAGGCATGAGCCACTGCGCCTGGCCTCTTTTTTTAAAGCACATATAATCCCTCACTTCTATTCAAAAATGAAAGTCCCTCCAAGTTAAAATAAGGTACAAAGTTATGCTAGCATTTATCTGTAAGACTTGTACTTGTATTATTAGTATACCCAAGTATTATAAAGTTTCTGTATTTGGTAGAGACTCATTTTCTCCCCACCATCAACCTATCCTCCCCCAGAGCAGTCTGAATATCACAGATCCAGTCTGGAATAGTGACTCAGCAGTATTATTTTGTAGCCTGGTCCCAACTAATATTATCACTTCTTTATTAAGAAACAGTTTTTCTCTTCTACACCTCACTCGAAACTCTGAACTTTTTGAAAAAGTAGTAAACAAAAATAAAATATGCTTTTTAAAAATAAACTCTTTTTTTCAAGAAGAAAGGGGAGTGACAAGAGATTTGCAAATTGTCTTCTTATCCCTCTCTCTCCTTACAATCTGTTATTGCTGAAGAGAATCAAGGCAGAGATACTTTGCAGATATCCAGATGAAGGCCTAGCAATAGGTACATGCAGGACCATGTTGCCCCTTCAATCTAGAAAAACCACCAACTACCTCTTCTAAACCAACACCAGTCATCACTGGCAAGAACAAGCAACAGTAGAAATGTTTCTGCTATAACACTGCACAAACCTGTTTAATCCTTGGATTCCCCAATATTCAACCAATATGTATGCTGATATGTGCATGTGTGAATACACATGTAGACAGACAACTGATAAATTTATAAGCATCTTTCTTTTCTGAGTCATCCAGTGTTTGGGGCCAAACTAATGGATAAAAATATTCTAATTTTGTGTGAAACCGATCAAAGAAAGTGCTTTGAATTTATGTGAAAAAGTTTCCCATTAAGATGGTAGCTATTTTTTCAAGCATGATTCATTTTAATTGCGGAAAAGAGCCGAAAGGCTTTGTCAGGGGGCACATGTTTTCTATAAATCAAAACGTAAATAAATGTGAGATTATTTCACTGGGCATACATATGGTTTTTGCTAAGTAAACTCTATTTATAAAACATTGTTAGCCTACACAGGAACTGCTGTCAACGTTTATAGGAAAGGAACTTTTCTACTGCTCTGAAACTTGCCAGGATTTGAAAACAAGCCTAGAAACATTAGTGTTTTAGGAAAGATTGGATTTAAACTTAATGTGAAATGGACCACTGTATGTTTTCTGGTTTTTAAATGCTTGGAAGAAATTTTCAACTGAATATTAGCTTCATATTTTACCAGAAAACATTTACACTGATGGAAGTTCCATTATTTCAACCATGCTATTGGTTTAATCTTTCTAGAAGTTCTCTTTTGGTTATAGGTAAGGGTCTTGGATTATTTTTCTTATCATTGCCACTAAAACAAAAAATACTCCATGAAAGGGGAGTATTTGACGTTAATTAAAGCTTCGCATTCATAATTGCCACACCATCTCCTCCCAAAGGTTCATTTGCACCATCTCTTCTCTTTATTATACTCACCCTTGACCATAAACACATTTATCAGTTCTGCTCAGAGCAGTCCTCAAAATGAATCTGCTGTGAAAGGAATTAGCCATAAGCAAGCATGAAGCAAGAGTCCTTGAAAACCAACAGCAAACCAGCAACGTAATGGCAACCTTAATAACCATTTACATTCTCCATTTTCCATTCAACTTTTCTTTCTTGAGCTGCAGTGCCTTCCAAAACATTTTTTTTTTTTCCAATGCTTTTGCAATCCATCCCTACTCTAGGTGGATGTATCCCAATGGTTACAGTCATGAGCAGTTCCAGAAAGAGACATCTCGCTCTCTCTCTCTCTCTCTTGCTTCTTTTTTCAAGTTGCATCTTTACCAATTGTAAGATTGTCATCTTTTGGCATGAAAAGCATTTGTTTTTATTTTTAAAGATAAATATTCACGCAGAAATGACTCGTCCTCTTGAATGGCAAGGGGAAAATGTTAGGTAATTCCACAAAAATAACTCAAAGGATTTTAAAATGTGCATAAAAAACACCTGAATTTCCAAGTTAATAAAACATTTAAATATATTTTAGGATTATTTAACATATAATTATCTGCTTTGGAAACAATGTAAATATCTTCACTCCCAAATATTTGTCCCAATTTATATGTCAAATTCCAAAATATTTAACCCAATTTATATAGAAAACTCTGTTTCTTTGCAATATATTTAAAAGGGAAAGGTTGCTTATAAAATGTAACCATGGGTCCAATAAGCTTAAAAACTAATCACGGACAGATCAAGAAGAAAAACAATTATTTTCTATACAATTCGTTTTTGTAATTTTGCAGATTGAGAGCTAGCAACCCTAACAGACACTAATGAATTTGAAATTATAAGGAAAGGCCGAGTTCTCTAGAACTTCTGCTCCTAATCAATCACCAGAGATCAGTGCCATCATTAGCGCCTTTGATCACAGCTCCTCTTTCAAGCTCAGATGGGATGGATTGATCCTTGCTGGCACAGAGAATGGAGAAACACCTAGGAATACAATTCACCGTGAAACATGAGAGGTCATCAGCATCTCTTCCCTTCCTTCAAGAGGAACAGAGAGCGCATTCCAGAGCAGCCCAACGCCAAACAATAGAGCCACCTCATTAAATCCAAACCTAATTCCCATCCCATCTTCCTAGGATTCCTAAAGCACTTTAAGAGAGGAAGGGATGATAAGCTACTTTTCTTTCAAAGAACTTAGGTTAAGAGCTTTTCAGTTTGTTCTTTTTTACCCAACATACCAACCCGGGGCAGGCCCCAAATCCCCTCACCATGTGGGGAGGGAAAGAATCTGTGGATTTTTCTCCCATTTCCCCCATTACGACACACTTAAACAATGCAGAACTTCCCCTTCTACTTCTGAATTTTACGTAATGAAACAAGTAATATTTGAGAAATAAAATTTTACTTAATAAAACTGCCAGTTACTCTACATTGGCCAAGAAGAAAGTCCTTTAATGTCATGTTGACCACTACATTTCAAAACGCTTGCACCGCAGTCACTCAGCGAGTTCTCCTCTGAAATGGTCACTTTGGGAGTGAAAAGTTTTAACTGACCTTTCCTACATCTGCTCCATGGTTGCTTGTTTTCTCCCCCCTCCCTATTTGTAATAGCAGTCTAATTGAGCTTCGTGACCAGTGGTGAAATGTAGTTTATTATCTCCCTCATCAGGTGATCAATGATTTCATTAATAAGACAGATAACAAAACTGTCATATCATCGACACTGTTATGAAAGATGATCCTAGCTCTCCCGCTCCATTTTCCAAGGTCTGGGGTTCTCTGTGGCAGCTCTGAGTCCATTCAATATTTTCCACAGACAGAGAAAAGTGAAAATCCATTTTGAAACCAATTTCAATTAGGATCCAGAAGCTGTTATCACAGGTGTCGCAGAATGGGCCCGTAAGTGGAAATGTCGCCTATCCATTCTGAAATGAAACCTTATCAGGGGCTACAAAGATGGCTGGGGACAGCCTATCTGTAAATTACTTTTCGCCCTGTGTTAACTCAACCTTAGTTCTGTCATATGGAATTCTTTCCATCCACTAGTAATAATCTAATGACTAACTAGACACAGCACCCAAACGGCTTTCAGCCAGGCAGGGCTGTCCCCTGAAACCCTTAAACATGGGTACAAATGCAAACACACTTGGGCCTGCAGGCCAGCAAAGGGACATGCACGCTTTAAATGACAGAACTAAAAGTTTATTATGGGAAATAAAAGAAGCCCGTCTCCACCCATTGCATTCCTGGTGATTTTTCAATTGCAAACTCCAAGGCCCCGTTATTTCATTAATGCAGCACCCAAGTAGTGAGGCTTTTCTCTCACATCTTTCAGTCTCCTTTTAGCAAATTATCCCATGACGGCAGATTTATTCAGTCAAAGACCTCGGACTTTGAGAGGCAACAAAAGAATCAAGAGACTTTCTGGTCCACCTGCCTGGCGAATGATGAGGCAGGGGAAAGTCTCCCCCAGAGAAACCAATCAAACCATTGTGTGGCACAGTCAGACCTTTTCAACTGTCAAGCCAGAGAGCAGGGAAAGAGATGAAAGAACGCGGGACGAAGCTACCATTTACGGAACCATGTGGGAATGGTCTCCTAAGATTTAATAATTGGGATGGAACTCAACTTTCTACAACTAAAGAAGAAAAAAAGAAAAGAAGAAAGAGACCAGTAAGAGGAAAGAGTCGAAGAAAGGGAAAAAAAGAAAAAAAAAAGCCTAAATTGTACTAGGAATAACTTTAACATAAAAATTCTGTCTACCTGAGACAAAGTCCAATCTCTATAAGTAAAGGAGAAAGGGGAAAGATGCTTCCAAAAAAAAAGACAGAAAGAAAGAAAAAAATAGTAAAGCATTTGATATTTTCCCTCTAGGTTATAGCTGCATTAAGTGTTCAGATTCTAATTTTCTCATGAATTTAAAGTAACAAAAACAATAATGAAAAGCCCTTATTAATATGGCTGTCTTGTAGTTTTAAACATAAAATGGAATTTTAAATTGGCCTAAAATGTACATTCACTGGATGCTAAAAAAAAAAAAAAAAAGATTCCAAATAGCAGATGCTCTAGGTTGTAGATTGCTGAACAGTTTTCAAAAAGATTTTTGTTCTACTACAAATTCAACACAAGATATCTAAATAGAAGGAAAAAAAAAAACCTAACACAAAGTTTTGCTAACAGGACCTAAAAGAAACATGGGTTTTCTTAAAATGTGAAATAAACACAGCATCAAGCAGCTACTGAAGTGCCTATGTTTTCTATCATTACTGGGGACTCATACCATATGCGTTACTGGGTTGAGTTGTTTAAAGCACAAGTAGTGGTCAAAATTTGGGGGAGGTGCTAGAACTATGGCTTTTCAAAACTCACAGAACTGCACACCACAAAGAGTGAATTTTACTGAATGCAAATTTTACCAAATAATAAACTAAAGCAGACATATTTGGAAACGTTTCTATGTAAACAAGATAACAGGGAATTTTTTGCTTTTACCATCACCCAGTCTCCCCAAGCTGCCTGGAAAAGCAAGTCCTCCCCAATCTGGGAGGTCAGAGCAGGAGGTGGTGGAAGGCCACTGACTACCTCTCCAGAGGGAGACTTTCCTCCCATAATCACTGTTTTTCCCCTTAAGCATCCACTATTTAGTGGTTGTTCCTGATTCTGAGCAGCTTGTTTCTGGAAATTTGAAATACCCACACCCCATGATCACAAGTAATCAAAGGCAACCCAGAAACATCCCCATCCAAGCAAAATATCATGCTGTGACTTTTTACTCTTAAATTTGAAAAATGGAAGTAATATTTATTCCTGATTTATCTGATATTTATTTATCCCAGGAATTATTCTTTTTGAAGAGAAATCCAATAGCTATATCCAAAAGAAAAAGAGTCTTGCCCTTAAGGAAACATCTTAGGACAAAATTACTGATTTCATTTGATAATTTCAGTGAGTATTTATGAACGAGAAGCAGACCCTAAAAGCACTGGATTCATTAAATCCCAACTTGTGCCAATTTCAGGACCAGTGATTTAATTATTTTTCCCTAACTCTAGCCTGTTAAACTAGAACCTGATAACTAACCTCATGTAAGGATTTCCTATTAGCCAATCCTTCTAATTCTCTCAATCAGATTAAAGCTGAACCATGCAGAGAATACTAATAAATGATGTTGTACTGAAAGAAGTGAGATGAAATGCATCAATAAATTTAATCCTGGCAAACTATACCCAGAAGAGTCTATTACTAATAATAGCTAACATGTTTGGGCACTCTCTGTGCCAGTCAGAGAGGTTAAGTACTTAGCCCGTGGTCACACAGCAATCACGTGGTAGGGATAGGGCTCAAACCCTGGCTTCTAGCTGCACAACACTACTGCTGTGTTACACACGCCCCCTGCCCTCCTGTCTCAAAGTATTGTAATCTGCAGGCTTATTCAGTATCTGCTGAGGTCCTCTCAGCAAAAACACTAAATGTGAGCAGGGAGCGGGTAAGATAAAAAAACCAGGCGCTACTCTCAAGAAGTTTAACTACAATGTAAAACTTGAGTGCTATGGAAGGTATGAGATAAACTGGTGAAGGATGAGGGATCTTTAGAGCATTGAATATATTCTGGAGGATACTGCAGTGGAGGATATGTGACATACATTTGCCAAAACCCATAGAACTGTATGACAGAGTGAACCCCAATGTAAATGATGGACTTTAGTTAATAACAGCGCATCAATATTGGTTCATCAGTTGTAACAAATGTACCACACTAATGTAAGATATTAATAATAGGGGAAAGTATGTATGATGGGGTATATGAGAACTTGCTGTTTCTTCTTCTCAATTTTTCTGTAAACCTAAAACCTCTCTAAAACATGAGTCCTATTAATTAAAATAATAATTTTAAAAATGAAAAAAATAAATCTAGTGTTTTCAGCTAGTTCCCCAAAAGGCACGAGACCTTATGAGGACAGAAAGAGACTGGGGACATTTGAGAATTTAAACATACATTGGTGTTAGCAAAACACTTCTATGGAGGAACGCATGGACAAAAGGCCAAGAACCCTTGCATTTAGCTAAAGCACAGGTTATGGGATGGGACAGTGGCATATCTAGTACTGAGCACATCAGATTGGAACGTCAGACTGGGGCCAGATTTTAGAAGATATCTAAATGTTAAGTCAAAGACTTTGAGCTTTATTCTACAAGTAGCTGGGAGTCACCGGAGCTTTTAGAGCAGGGGTGTGGCATAAGCAGAACTGTAATAAGCCTGATTTAGCAGGAGCAAGTCCCATGCATGACAAGAGTGGAGATGAAAGGCAAGGTGATTAGACAGGTCATTTTAATCATCTAAGCATGAGGTGTGAGAGTTTTCGCCACACAGTATAGTAGGTTGCCCTAAAGAGACACACAAGTGAGTAATTACAGAGGAAAATCTAACAGAACCTCAAAACCGGTAGGACATGGAAGCAGGAGAGAAGGAGGGGTCAAAGGTGATAGTGCGGTTTCAAGCCTGGCTGACCACAGGAAAGGTGATACACTTAGCCAAAATAAAGAACACAGCGGTAACCAGAGGTCAGGACACGTGAGTTTGGAGCTCAAGAGAGTCGGGGTTCTTATTAGAATCAGAATATTTGTCATCAGTTAGTTGGTTTATAAACACAAAAATTCTCTATAAAAAATAAAATCTAATTCAAATACAGCACAAACCACCAGTTCATCCCAGGACAAGAATCAAGAAAAACGGATGTATACATGCTGTCTCTAATGCAATAGCATAAAATCAGCACAACACTAGCTTTTAAGGATGAGGAAACCAAAATAAATTTTCCCCAAATTATCTTCACTGTTTTCCGATTTAAGAAGGCAAATAGAAGGAAGTTTACGGAAACTTGTTTTTTTAGTCCAACCTTCCTTAAGATGTGCAAACTTGGTCACATTTGGGATTTGGGAAACATCTTGAACTATTTTTCAGACATCTGAGCCCAGCAAATTCACCATTAGTTTTGCCCAACATATTTCCCTTAATCTGAAAACCTATGTGTATGTTCAAGAAAACACAATCTTTTTGTTTTGGGTGCTCAGTGTTTAACTCACCAGTATGCTTTGTCCTAACAGCAATGGCTAACTTTTGCAGAGCCCTTCCTGTATGTTTATGACATGGCAGCTGTGAAGTAGGTCTTACTATTATCTTGCTAAACTGATAAGAAAATTGGAACGCTGAAAAGTTAATCTGCCTACACTCACATGGCTAGACCTTCATGTTGGCAGAACTCAAACCAAGCTTTCAGATCCCCAAACCTGTGTGTACAAATGAACATCCTATAATCTGAAATCCATTTTATCTGAACATCCTTTCCACTTATCTGTCATGTGCCAGGAAATGGGATATGGCAAAGAAAAAGGGCTGGACCTCTCCAGAAACAGGAAACCAAAAACTCACAACCTATGGCCTTTGTGGGGTGAACCACCTGCCCATTTCAGAGCAGAACTGGGCACA
Source organism: Ateles fusciceps (assembly GCA_036589455.1). Lineage (NCBI taxonomy): Eukaryota > Metazoa > Chordata > Mammalia > Primates > Atelidae > Ateles > Ateles fusciceps. The sequence goes on along the minus strand of JAZHEH010003329.1, from coordinate 7,676,663 downwards.
TAGACTCTCACCATAAAAAAGTCAAGGAGATAAGAATTCATGGTAAAGAACAGCAGATGAATTCCGAACGTCCAACAAAACTTAAAGCCATCTTACTCCCAGCTAGAAAGACCAACAGACATCACAATTATTGGTTGGTGCAAAAGTAACTGCGGTTTTTGTCATTACTTTTAAAGGCAAAAACCGCAATTACCTTTGCACCAACCTAATAACACCCCACACAACGGATAGTGTAAAAGCAAATCGCAAGGCCAGGAAGTAACCAAAACTTAAAGCGAAAAAAAAAAAAAAAAAAGCATCTCCTTAGGAATTTGCAGACCATAGCACTTTCCCCTTACCAACCTTGAAGAAAATAATTTTTTAAGCAAAGAACCAAATTCTTCTTTTTGAAAGAATCAAAGCGAACAGGGAACTTCCTTTGCATCATTAATCTATCAACTTTGGTTTCACATTGCATCAGCATTAGTATAATAATTTCTGCTTTTTATCACTTTAAAGTATGTTCCCAATAACTATCAGATCTGATAAAAGATCCCCAAGACCACAGCCTACACATGTTTATCATTAGTTTCTTTTTTAAAAGCGGAGTTGTAGATTAATAAGAACTATAGAATTACTCCTTTAAAACAAAATCATGAGCCAAAAATGAGGCAAAACACTTCAAATTGAAAAGTTCAGTATTTACAAATAATTGAAAAAAATTTTATGAGAGAATGAGAACACGTAGAACACTGGAAGATTTAGATTAAAAAACTCTTATTATTTAGAAAACACAGCATGTAGCTTATGAAGTAATGAATCTATACCAAAAAGGGATTATTAAGGTATTTTACTTACAGTCTTCACACATTAATGGACTTGGACATTTTAAAGTCAACAATTACACCTACTATCTGCATGCATACTTTCTATGGGAAAGCCACCATGTGAATGCCAAAAATGATCACAGATCACAACTGCACTTATATAATTCAGAAAACTAAATGTCATCTCCTTTGTCATTTACACTTCAAATATAACACTAAAAGTTAAAATCAAATTATGGGCACATGAAACTGTGGGTACACTGTTTTTCCCGCATAAAGATTACTGAAGGCTTTATATGTTGATATAGGTTCTTAAATGTTACGAAAATCAAATTTGCCTTGCTTTTTTCTGTTATACAAGATCTAGAACACAGTTTTTCACTTGCATTATTTTAAATTTCAGTGTTAGGTGGCAAATGCTTCTTTAAAAAGCTGTTCGGGTTTTCTGAACTATACTTTTTGGTTGTGGGTCTGTGTATGTTTAAACAAAACACTATACAAATGTTATTCCAGGAGCAGATACTCCGCTGAGAAAGTATGAAAACAGATCTGTAAGGACATGCAGTGGAATGCGAGTGGTTTGGCTGGGAAGCTCACAATCAAGAACAAATTGCACCACAGAATGGCTGTAAAAGTTAATTAAAGCAACCTCACCAATAACTCAGCCAGTAACAAAACTTTTTTCTTCATTTGTTTGACTTTAATCATAAAATGGTAGATGGGAGAGAAAATGCAGGTATCATATTCATTTGGTTTTTGAAATTGAACTCATTTTTAATTGTTCAGTTACAAATGGATATATTTCAGAGCTTTGTAAAAAAAGCACAAGAAACCTCCTGGAAACAGTAGCAATCAGTGCTACCTGTTATAGCATCCACATGAGTCTGTTTTCCTTTCTATGAATAGCCTCAGTGCAAGTGTCCAAGCATTTCTGAAATGTTTGTAGAGAAACAGAGAAAAGACAGGAAGGGGGACCGAGGAATAGACAGATGGACAGAAGGATGGAGGGCAATGGTGATGTCAGCCACCAGCCAGCACACAGATAGTGCCCCACCTTGGAAAGCCTGCACCCCACGAGCTCTAAACCCAAACAGGGCCAGGTCCAAAGCCCACACACCAGTCCCTGTGACCAAGGCTGAGTGCAGAGGCAGCAGGTGACCAGGTTGCAGAAGAAAGGGCCTCTGCGCTTCAGGCAATCCACGCCCCTCAGCATAATCCTGGGACTGTAAAGAGGTTCTGAGCTAGTTAGATGAAAACTTAGAAGACTCTGTAAAAAAGACTATGGTAATTATCAGCATCACATACACAAAGAAAAAAGTTTACTGTCCTTTCTTTTTCTTGTTCCTGTCTTTAAATTTGTTTACTTGTTTTCCAAGAATCTGCCTGTCAGCTTGCAATCCATGCTTAAAAACATCACTTCCATTTTTCTCTTATTTGATTTTTGTCCCAAAATATAAAACAGTAAACCTCTTAGAAGAAATAGGAACACTGAAAAAATGGTCAGAGTTCGCCGGACTTCTAGGATAGCTATCATTTAGGCATGTGCCCTCCAGGTTTGACCAATGAGTGTCTGCCCTCAAACAGGGCAGAGTTCATACACATTTAGGAGAAAATGTGGGCATCAAGGGCACACGCTGATTAGGGCAGGAAGCCAGTGGAGTGTGGTTGAGGAAACAGGCGATTATTTAAAACTGTAGCACTAACATTTGTAAACCATGACTGCTCCTTCTCTAGCTAGTTTTATCTCGTGGCTTTCTGGCTGTTGTGGGGCTGGTCAGGTTAGTTCTGTTCCCAGTGACCCTCAACAGAATCATGAGGGAAACCAGAGGTCCAAGAGCAACTCAGGACAAATGCAGCTGCAGTGGAAAACCTCCTGAGCATGTGCCCAGGTGTGGGAGTGGCAGAAACAACAGCATCTTCATAAGAATGAAACTCTGTGGCCATGCAGCTGAGATTCACAAGCATGACAGGCGCTTCTGCAGGCTACATGCAGCGCAGCAGCATCTTCTGCCACACACTTGTTCACATTCACACACATGCATGCTCACAGTTACTCCTACCACACATACCCACACATCTACACACTCATGCATACACCCACCCACACTCACACATATCCTCACACACCCACCCCCATACACTCACACTCACCCACCGCCTCACACAAAGGCATATACACTCACACAAACTATAAAGATAACCAAAAGTTGATGTTTCCTGAAGCAAAATACATAGAAAGCACTTATTCTTACAAAATTACTGTAAAAATTACCAAATAACCAACACTGCATATACTGATTCTATTTCCGAAATAATAAATTTGCCTAATTTTTACCATTTCCAGAAAAAAGAAACCAGGGTAACATATTTTTGAGGAGAAATGCCTTCTATTGGATGAAAAATGCAAATACTCTGGCTCAATTAAAATAAGCTCCAGTCGACTTCAAACACCATCAATAAAGGAAGTATTTTCACATATATGTAAATTCATTATTTTAACTTAGACATAAACATATCTCCCTAAGGATCAATTTAAAGTTGGAGTCATTTGCCAGCAGGTTTGAGAGCCAGCTCCTTCCATACCCAGTGCAGTCAGCAAAGCACATTCATGAAACCGGGTGAAGAAGTGCAGGTGAGAAGCACAGGCTCTCAGCAGGCATGCAGGGGCCCACAGAGAAGTGGCCAGGCTGCTTGGAAGTATCCGCCCTTACAGTCTAAGATTCCGAACCGCGGTTACCTTCCAAAGGTGATTCTGACTCTCCAAGTGGATATAAAAACTTCTAAATCAATCTAGTAAAACCTGTCTTGGAATATAGAACATATAAGAATAGCAGTTTGGTGCATACAAATCCGTGTACCCAGATAGACAGTGTCCAGGAACTAGGAGAAAGGGCCAGCTCATTCTTCCTAAAAGTCCAAGGAAAAGCAGAGGAATTCAGGGAAGCCAGGAATGGCTATGAAATCTACAAAAAGTAAAGGCATTAGTGGCTCACAATGGAGAAACAGCAGGGACAGGAAGTGAAGGATACCATTAACATATTCAGCCTGTTTGTACCAGAGGGGCTCTGCAATTTATTTTCAGCACTCCATGCTTGAACTGAAATGTCTCTCAACACTTGGCTTAAAATGTAAAAATACAGAATACGGAAACAGTGGCTTTATGTTAACTCTGAACACAAATAAGTAAATTAAATTTTTATAAGCTAACAACAAAACCTGCATCTCAGATACCAGCATTACCTTGAGGTTCAATCATTAACAAGTCTTAAAATCCTCTAAAGTAGTCTACTTAAAGTTGGGTGGGGGACATTCCTGTCCCATCACCAATTTTGACAACTTTTGTGTCTTTTGTGCTAATATTCCGAGTAGTACAGATGATCCATACGCAACACAAAGCATTTTGAACTCTTGCCAGACTAGTCAAGATGATTTCCAAAATGCCAAAACAGGAACTTCTGATAATAAATAACCTATCACATTTACATCTCAAATTAGAAAGTTTGGAAGTCAACCTGTGAACTGAGTGCCAAAACAGAGATTACTAAATTCCACGCCCCCACCCCCCAGCCCCATTTGCTTTCTTTAGCCTCTCCTAGAACAAACACTGGTCCAGGTGCAAACGCTCAATTCACAAGGAATGCAGAGAACACAGAAATGACTCCAGGCTGGGCTGCTGGTAATCCCTGTGCTGCTCACCATTAGAAGTGGTGCTGGAGGCAACGGCTTTCTCACTCACATCTGCTCGAGTGGAGCACTTCACTATGGAATTCTCAACTTTTTTCTTTTCAGTGGCCGTGGAGCTGTGGGACTGGGCCTCCATGATGTCTTCTCATTACTTCAGCTCTCTTCGACCAAAAACGCCTAAAGAAAACAACAGAGCCATCAACTTCCCAAAACGGTGGAAAAAAAAAAACTTTCCGAAGTCCACTTCACCTGTCATCTGAGAAAAGCCTAAATTCAAAATGTGGGTGACACTTCTCCATAGGTTTTCTGGCAAAAATGTCTCAAAGTTTAACAAACCAGTGAAACTCTATCTACAGCAAAAAAGAGAACAGAGGGAAACGTCCATAATGTGGTACTTTTTCCAAATCCCTACTAAGCATTTGGTATCAAATGGTCTAAAACCTCAATTTGCAACTGTGTCTATTATATGAAACAAGTGTCACATTACTTTTTAATGCCGCATCTGCAAATGTCTCTTCAGGTGGCCAACTTTATAGAAAGGGACATTTGAGTAACTTCCAAAGCAGGGGAAGGTTTTTAATTATTAATTGGATGTTTTAAAGAGTCTCCAACAATTTCTAACATCCAAGGCCTACTCCAAGTTTGGAATCAGGATATTCAGGCCAAGCAGTCAGTGATTTTTGCCTCCTTCATGAAGATATCTGAATTGCAGTATGCCTCTCAATCCTAATTCATTCAGGTCAGCTATACTCTTTAACCTCTTTAAAGCATGAGAATATTTCCGTTCATTTAAGTTACAGTTTTAAGACAACGGTAATAAAACAACATGCTCTTGATTCTACAAGGAAAAGTTGAAAGGTCTTTGCAATAGCAAAGACTGGGCTCACTTAGGAAATAATAAAACTCAGCTAAAGGGAGATTCCATAAGTTTGTCTTTCACTGGCTTCATTCATGTGATAATCGCCCTAACTCATCATTCATCAATTTTCACTCTGGTTCATGTTCCTCTTTGCAGTCATGTTCTACACCTACAAAGAATACAAGAAAAGAGGAAAAGCACTCTCTCTAGCATGTTTTCTTCAGGTTATCTAGATTGTAACATTCGTGGAAAGCATTTCTAGCTCTGGCCATCTGTTTATTTTTCTACATTTAGTAGATGTTGACATCCTCAATCACAGCAGCGGTTACTGAAATGAAATAAGCAACTGCTTGACCAACTGAAAAAGTTAAAATCCCAGGTAAAATATTTTCAGTGTACTTTAACTCATATTTGCAAGGGAACTGCAAGCTCTTCATTGTATAATAAATTCCCCCTTGATCTGGAATTCAAGTAACTAGAATGCTTAAGAACCAGAGGCGACACGGCACACTGTAGCAGCAGCTCTTCCACTCACTTCCATCTCTTTCTGAGATTATCCAGTGTCATTCAGTGTAAAACACACAAGTTATTTAAGAACAGCTTTTGTAGAATAAAAAAGAAAAAAGAAGCACTAAGTTAAATTTACATATCAATTGTAAGATCCACTCCAAATTCAGAGACACCCCTCAAAGGGTACTGACAAAGTATTATACAACAGAAAAGGGGGCTTGAGATTTCCCTTCCCAGCGCAGCCACCATGCTTTGAGTCCCAAGGGCAGGGCTACCTACATGGCGCCCCCTGGAGCTAGCTGGACAGTGCACAGCTGCCAACAACCTGTTGCTGAGCCTCAGTGGTCTCATCTGTCAAATGACAGAATCACACAGGGAGATCTGACCTTTTTCTTTGGGCAGGGGAACACATCCTCTTTAAGAACGTGTTAAAAGTTAAAAAGCTTCTCTCCAGAAAACACCCTTAAACTCAAAATTTCTAAGGGCTCACAGACCTTCCAAGCTTTTCCAAGAATATGGATAGAGACCCCTTAAAGGAGAAATGTTTCGTGGTCCCTCTAGCTCTAACAATCTCAGAATAATTATTTTTTGTAATGGTCCTTCAAAATTGATTTAAATATCATCTTTAAAGTTGGTCAATCAAGAATAATCCAATACCACTGGCGTCACTGTTTCTCATTCGGTACAACAACCATTTTTATCAGTGTTGCTTCAGTGCTTGCTAAACATTCAGATTCATGCAACGCATCTGCCTTGGAGGGTGGCACCCGGGAACCTCAAGTTTAGCAAGCATTACTAATTGTCAGATGCACCAAAGCTGTTTTTTTTACTTTTTATTTTTTGAGACGGAGTCTCGCACTGCCGCCCAGGCTGTAGTGCAATGGTGCGATCTCAGCTCACTGCAACCTACACCTCCCAGGTTCACGATTCTCCTGCCTCAGCCTCCTGAGTAGCTGTGATTACAGGTGCACACCACCACATCCAGCTAATTATTTGTATTTTTAGCTGAGGCAGGGTTTCACTATGTTGGCCAGACTGGTCTCAAACTCCTGACCTCGCGATCCACCTGCCTTGGCCTTCCAAAGTCCGGGATTACTGGTGTGAGCCTTGAACAACTGTTCTACATGTTTATTTTTGCTCACTGCTGTATACCCAGTGCAGTAGATACTCACTGAAGTCTTTGCTGACCGGATGAACTAATGAATGAGCTGCACCCTAGAATCCTGAATTCCAACGGCCTACACAAACCTATCCTAGCACCCATCACAATGATAATAACCTTTCCTTCATCTGGAAAAGTCTGTGCTGAACATCCACCTCCCCTTTCCAGACTGCAAGCTCCATGAGGACAAGGCTTCTACATTCCCAGCACTTAGTTCATGTGAGAATTTACATTATGTGCTTAGTTTACTGAGCACATAAATGATCGCATCAATGACCCTGTGACTTACAGGACTGCAGTGTCTTGAATTTCCATCACCACTGGTTTAGCTACATGCATTTTCTTTTCATATTCAGTGTTTCACTAAAGATTGGCAAATTCTATGAAAACTAACTTCAGCAAAAATATTTAATCCAAACACTCCATTCTTAACTATTTGAGATAAAGAGGCATTTACTATGCTATAATTGTTCCCTTCGACACATATATAACAGTTTTATTGGCTGTATTTGGGTAGAGCATACAACGTTAAAACTGCACACTGAAACATGCAAATGGACCAGAAAACCCCATTAAGAGATGGGATTCCTAGTAAGAACTAAGTATCTTCCTAAGTAGAGGGTGCTAATTAATAGGAATCAGGAGACAAGTTCCCAAAATTCCTTGACAAAGTTGGTTTCTGTGGAGTTGTTGGTTTTTCCCCCCAAGGCAAAGGACTTTTTTAACAAAGCAATAAAACCCTCCCAATGCTCATCACCATAGAGAGAGGCTCAGTGAGAAGAGATAAAGCTCCAGGCACTGACTGAAATCACACTAATTAATGGTCTTAAAGAATACTAATTCCAAACCCCCACCCCCCATCTGAAATGGATTTTTTAAAAACAGGCCCTTGGTCACTCAACAATCTATCCCCTTCTTCTATTTTGACAACTTATTTTTGGATCTCATTAGTTAGTAACTAATTATTTAAAAGTGTGGTTTCTGCTTGGAACAGGGCTATAAAGATGGCAACGTGCCAAATCAGACATCTGCTTCCTGTACATTCCTATAAATTATATCAGCTTATTTTACAACTTTGTCCCTGTCAGTTATAAGGGAGAAAGTTTTAACATTCTAGACACCTATACCTCATCAAACTGGGTGAAGAGTCAGTGAGCGAGCAAACCGTGGCCGTTCTGAGTTGTGGTGACGGAATTTTCAAGGACTAGTAAGAGGAGTTTGGAAACACAGTCCTGAGCTGGTCCAATCAAGTATCCGTGATAGAAGCGACCAGTAAAAATTCCTCATGGAATCCCGAAACACCACTAGGGCAGTAGCTCCATGACGCTTTTAAAACCTGGAGTTTTTAAATAATCAAGTATAATTTAGAACTTAAGCATCAAGGGAAAACTTTAAGTTCTGCTTCACTTCAAAGACTTTTCCCTGAGGAAAACAAGCCACTGTTTTTCAGATGTGAATGAAATGATACTTTTTTCCCCGATATAGTTTCCTTGCTTACAACTCTACACTGTTCTCCTTCAATCCCTTTCACCACTGAAACATTACATGCAAGATTTGCTGGCATGCCCCTTGACTTTTCATGCTTAAGGGGAAAAATGTTTGTAGCTGATGTTTGAGTCCCAGCAGCTCAGTGAAAAAAAAAAAAAAGAACCAAGGAAAATTGCTCTAATGGTATATCCCTCCTAAAGCTTGAAGTTTCATAGGTAAAAGAAAGGATAAACATTCCTTCCCGAAAGCAAACAGTCAAGGCTTTTTCCCAGTCAACTGTCCCTGAACCTTTTGTAATTTCCCCGAGGCCTAAACCCAGGGCACAATTAATTCCAGACCCTATTTTAAATCTAATCCGTCTCCTATTTGCAACCTGCCTGCAGGTGGGTCTTTTCTTTCTAAATTATAAATCTGAACCTGCGTCAACCTCCTACAACACAAGGCATTTAAAGCTTCCTGGAGCCACTGACCTGGTGATGCTGTAGTGCACGTCTGCATTTGAAAGCGAGCACGAAGAGAACCGCAACCTTTACCACACTGGCGAATTCTTGCGAGGACCTACATGTTAAACAGCACTTGCACACAAACGCGTCAAATCGTCCTCTTTAGAGTCACCACTTAGAGCTGCAGGGGCGGGGGACCAGGGGAGCCCCAGGCAGAAACTTTCAACGTTACAAAGGCGAGTCCCCATTGATTATGGTAATTGTTTTGCTCAGGTTGTACCGGGATGGCCAATTTTGTTTGAAAGCTCGCTCGCTCTCTGCGCTTTCCTGTCGAGTTCCCTTCAGGTTCTGGTTTCCTCAGACGGTGGCAAGGGATGTTTTTCACGCCTTTCACCACTTTTGCCCGCGCCCGCGTCCCCTGCCCGAGGTCCCGGGCCGCGGCGGCGGCGCGGTGCGTTTATTAGCGGGAGCTCGCGGCCCGCGCAGCGCCGTCTGCAGCCGCGTCGCTGCATCCATCATCATTACATCAGCGCGGGCAAGTCCACGCCGACTGCTCCCGGCCCCGGCGCGCCCCAGTCCGCGCGCCAGCAAACAGAGCATGCTGGATTGCTCTGAGGATGGCTCTGGGTGTCTGGGGACAGGGGGGGTTCTCCCAGGCCCAGCTTTGATCCGCATTCCTGAAGCGGCCTTTCGGGAGACAATGCAGCTCCGCCAGCCAGGCCGCGGGAAAAGGAAAAACGCCGAGGGCTGGGGGCGGCGTGGGGGGTGGGGAGGTGAGTTCCAGCGCCAGCAGCGCCTAGCAGTCTCGCTCCAGTGCGAAGCGGCCTGTATCAAGGTGTTTCAGGCTGGTCACCCAGCGCCTCGGAACATTCACGGGTATTTGCAAACTCTACAGTTGGCCCAGCCACGTTTCCTGCAGACACTTCCAGGGGCCGGCCCTGTTTGCGTTCAGAGGGTTCTTTTTAACTGGCCGAATTCAGGGAGCTGCAACCTCCCAGGTACTTTGCAATGCAACCACCCTGTGTGTCGCGTTACAATAAAACATTGGGGATCCCTTGAAAAGTCTTCACAAAAGCCATAGGTGTGTGCTTCGCTCACAAAACGTCTATTTCACCTTCTATGAACCTGGCCCCCAATGTGTTTTTCTTCACTAGCTGCCATACATAGATTCAGGTGCTGTGAATGGCTAAGACACAGACACTTCGCCTCACTGTCTCTTGGGGAGGCCCTGAGTGGAGCCCCAATGTCCCACCTTAACAACCAGAGGCTTTCTGTAGCAAATAGAAAGTATGAAAAGACACAATTGTGGGAACATGTGCAAAAATTAGCTTTTCCCTTGCAAGTCTTGCAGTGAAACCTCTAACTCCAATGGGAGCAGGATTGCTTTATCGTTTAAACACTTATATGTTTAAAAAGGAAGTACCCATGCCAAAGCCAACGTTTAAAATGATGTTTGAAGTGAATGAAACAACTTTCTAATGTAGGGTGAAGTGGAACAGCATCCTTCCATCATGAGAGTGCATCCTTCCTGAACAGCTGACTACTTCATTTGTTTCCCTAAGCCAGCTGGTTTATTTTTAAGTTGTCCAAACTTGGGCAAAAACTCTCTTCTCTTTTTTCTTAGTGCATTTCAAGATTTAAAACAACTGACTTAAAAGCCTAATTCATGATAACCTGATCTGTCTGTGATAGGTTAAAACAGCTACTGGCAATGAGAGATCAGAAACAGAAGACATTCCAGGCGAGGCAGTGCTATTAACAGCACCATGGCTCAGCCTTAAGTGAGAAATTATTCTGTGTAGTTTAGGGAACTATTGCTCCAGTGGAAGAAGGTTTTCCTCCAAAGAAATAACACTTATTTACACCTGCCTGTATTTTCATAAGCTGAATAAGCTCCTTGATTTCCTGTTTTAAAAATCCAGAGGAAAGCAGACTGTTGTAAGGAATTCTGAGGCAACCTATCCTGTATCATTGAAGAGTGACATTGCTCTCATACTTTTATTACTAGTAGATCAAAGATGCTACTCCTGGAGTAACTATCCAGGTAAAACTCCCATTAAAGATACGTACCTCCCTGTAGCTATTTAATAACGCATTTCTCAAAAATAAATAAATTCTTTAGAGAGAGTTTTTTTTTAACCAAAATCAGGAAGTACAAACTAATGTTGATTTTAACTTTTTGATCAATTCTGGAAATGAGAAATAGTCTGAGTTTCAATGAGCAAAATGTAGGTAATTTAAAACATTTCAGTGGATTTCAAGTATTCATTCACCATAGAAAACCTCTTATAGGTTTTTAATGTGGTTGATGTTTTTTTGTGTTCAAAATATCTTCTTGAAGGTAAAATCAATTAGATATGCGTAACCTTTGTGACACCCTAACAGTTCCCAGGATTCCTAAGGCTTCCTTTCCTCTCCCTTCCCTGTCTGTGTTGCCTTCCTTTTTCAGCAAGAAAAAAAAAAGCCCAACTTCAGGAGTTCTTAATGAAATCTTCATTAATTTTTAACCATTTTTCATGTATAATTATTTTACCTTTATATATGATTATTTTCCCATAATCAGGAAAGCTTAGAGCCTTAACTGAAATAAGAAAGCTTCTGTCTGTTTTGCCATTGGTAGCTCAGGGTTCCCCAAATCCACTGCCTATTGTCTTCAATCTTTCTTTCCTACATTTCTGATGCTCCTAATCGCAGATAAGCAGCATTCATGACAGACATCCCCAAATGGAATTACTCTAAGGGGAACTAAATTACTCCAAGGGGAAATAATTGCCTGGCTATGGATTAAGTGAATTTGGTTTTAGTAAATTAACTCCATCTAAACTTTTAAGAAATACATATATTTAACTTCAACCACTGAAAAGCTTATTTGACATGAAAGTAATCATTACTATCGCAGTTAAAATCACAAATGACATTTCTGTGAGCCAGTTTTACTTTTCTGACATTTGTAGTTAAAAGAAAAGATCATCAGCTACTCTTTCTCTGTTGCCAGAAGTACTTGATGAGAAACATTTGAGGGGAGTATGAGCTCTCTATTTAATACTTGTTACCATTTCTGAGTTCTGTAAAACTATGAGTCCTATGTGCCTTGCAGGAAGCAGCCTGCATAGCAGGTGCCATTAAACAATGAGCAATAGTGTGGAGCAAACTGGCACCTCCACTTTCTTCGGGGTTAGCTGGTTACAGGCAATCCTTCTCAGACAGAGAAGGAGATCTGGAAGTCAGTTATCAGTCTATAGATCAGCTAAGCTCATGAAAACTGTATTCCTCTTAAATCCACATATATCACAAAAACATCATGACTGATCAAATATGTCCCTTGTCTGGCTTCCCTGAGGCTTATAGAAATTAAAAATTTTCGCACATTTTCTGAAGAAAAAACTTTAATTATTCTTATAGAACTGGTATACCTTTGGTTTCTTAGAATCGTGTGTCTTCACAGTAAGCTTAAGGGAGTGCAAGGCAGTAGAGTGTATGTTCTATGAATAGTAATTTACTTTTAAACCATCACAGATATTAGACCAATAACCTGTTGCATGTTAAAATCATCTATAATAGCTATCCCAAAGGTACTTAACATATTTTTGTGAAGTACTACTTACCATATTTTATCCTCCCAACTTTTGAACTTTTGATTCTTGGTTCTTAATTGCAGATTTAAAAGCAACATTTTCAGAATTTAAGCATTTGTAATTAAGGCTTATTCAGGAAAAATTATCCCATGGTCTACTTACCCTATATACTTTGCTTGTTCATAGACAGAATTCTTTAGCTGTCTTATTTTTCCCCCTTGCATGTACAAAACTGCCAGTGTAACCTACACCAAACTACACACCCTCTCAATGAAACTCTCTGATATGGAATTTCATTGTAGTATCCACAGTTCAAACAGCAGACGCTGTCCTGAAGTGGCATGGCCTGCTCCACACGTCTGGCCACTGGATTCCAGGTTTCCATACATCAGAGTCATTAAGGCTTCATTCTTAAGCTGCCGGATGAAGTTTCTCTACACACTGCTAACTTTCTTCAGACTGAATCATTCTTTTTAAAAATATCACAAAATGAAATCAATAATAGGGCTTAACTGCCTCAGTCCTTCATTACTGCAATTTGAAACTTATCTTTCATCTAAATGGTGAGTTTTCAGTCTCTTTTTGTAAAAATCAATAGTTTGTAATGTAAAGCACTCTGGAGGCTTCTTAGGCATTTCATGCAATCTTTAAAAAAAAAGTTAAAGTAGCAGAAGCTAAAAATTTCCACATGGAAATAAGCAATATAATGTCCCACTTCATTCCGAAGTTACTCCAATAAAGATTTCAGTAAAAGTGCACTTATCTCCCATTACTTAATTAATTTAATTTTGTGGCATAAAAATTATAGAAGAACACAATCAAACGCCCATGGTCAAAATGTACTCCTGTGCCACTGTCCCCCACCGCCTAGCCCCCTCCCCTCTTAAAAAAGAAAAGAAAAGCCCCTCTAGCCGTTTCAGGCCAGCAGTCAATCCAATTTACTGCAGGTACAATTTATATGTACAGTGCATGCCACAACAAAACCACAGTATGATGCCAACACGGCCCTTAAGAAAGTTTTCCCCTAAATCTCTGGAAAGGAGCTTTAAAAGAAAGCAAGGATTACAGTCAGAAGGTAGGGAGGGGACTTACCTCAAACCCAGCCAAGCGGAAATCAGAGCAGTAATTCTACAAGTCGACAGAGTACACTTTCAAAGCTATAATGGTGTGAAGAAGTGCTGGGCAGCATGGCCTGAAGGCAGCACTAATACACTGATGACTAATGGCTGGACCCGGCCAGACAATGAATTTGGGGCTTGAACACTAACAGAAACCATGCAGTACTTTGACAAATGGGCTTTCACAATTTCATTCATTGAATAACCTTTAAGCACAAAATTGGCTAGGGTTCTCCTGGGAATTATATGACATGTTGTTGGACAATGATGTAAGTATTTTCTTTTTTAATTATGATTCCTATGCAAAATGCAAAAGCGCCATATTTGTGGATACAACTATAGATATCACAGATGCAGATGTGGAGCTCAACACAATATTGCCTTTCAGGAGGGGGCTGAAATGTTCCAAAGCCACCTTATTAACTATGTAATGGCTTTTTCATTCAGCTTCTTTAGAAGGCCATAGATTTTCTGAGACATTCTGTCGGGCTGAAATATACACACACAGAACAAAAAACACTTTCACATTTAAAAAAAACCAAAAGACACTCACAGAGGTAATGAGTAGTGAAGAAATCTGACACTCAAATATAGTGCATTTAGAAGTACAAGTGGAAAAAGTCTCATTTTCAGGGGCCAGGCAAAAGAAAAGTGCCATAAAACAATTGAGACACCGTGTAAAGTTTGCGATCAAATGCACTTCCAAACACATTTAACATCCAATTTCTTTCAAACAGCTCTCCTCCCTCTCCCCGGAGTGACTGGCCTTTCGATTTAAAAATAATAATTTTGGCAATTTTTAAAAGAGAATGAAATATCTAAAGTGTCTCTAAATTAACAAGTACCACTTACTCCAGACAGCATTGCCTTTAGCAGCTCCTAAAAACTTAAGAAAAGGATCTTAAAACAGGAAGCTTAGTGAGCTCATAAAACTGTTGCTGGAGCCAGGAACACATAGCATATTTAATCTGCAAACTGTGAGAGTCTACAGTGATTTCAGCAAGATCTGAGGCATGCCCTCAAGGTTTGCTGGGATCTGGGATTAGGGGGTTGATAAGAACCTCCACTGCCCATGGACATGTTTTTCTTCTGCAGTTAAACACAAATGCATAGAGACGTTTGACTGCTGCTTGGCGTTACTGCTCAAGTTATATAAAAGCTTTGCAGCTCCTTTTGCTGTCAATATATCAAAGTTTAAAAAAAATCATCAAAGTGTGAAATTTCATTTAAAGTCTTCACCAGTCTACAGCTCTATTTCACAGGCCCATCAAATAAAAGTAAAGATGAAAAATACACTGAAAGTACTTGAAAAAGTTTGCAGCAGTACCCCTGCCCTGTTGTTGTTTATTCTGTCTCCCTTTATTTGCTTTGAAACCAGAAACAGATCAATTTTCATCTAGAAAAAGGACAACATGAAGCTTAGGGCAGCATCTTCTCCTAGGCTTTAATGAAAAGACAACCTGAAGTCATTATTAGAGTGGAACCTTTTGTTTAACAAACGTGTGTGTGTGTGTGTGTGTGTGTGTGTGTGTGTGTGTGTGTGTGTGCTCCCTTAAAGTCATTTCGCATTTTAATTGCCTCTCATGATGTAAGTTGGCAGAAAATTTCTTGAATCTTCCAAAACAAATCAGACCGACTTCAGAATATGAATGCCAGCAAAACTAAAACCTCCTTCAAAGAATTCTTTAGCTGGGGATTTACAACAATAGCATAAAGAAGAAAAGTCTGACTTTTAAGATAATCTACTATAGTCTAAAAGCATTAACATTCCATTACTAAGGTTTTCTTGAGGATTTCATGACTCATTGATTCACTTTTCCTTCAAGACTGGTTTTCTTAGTATATTACTGTCTCCATAGAAGTGAGTGCATGCAACAATGATCATTAAATTATTACCTTTCCTAAGCTCCCAAACGCTATCCTCAAAAAAAGGAGGGGGAGAAGAGGTCTCAGTAAGCGGGATACCTTACACAGAAGGAAGGACCTCTAAATGGCTAAGCACAGAGGAAGTCTGAAACCCTTACAGCATGCAGGTAATTAAGGAAACTTCAATGGCCAAGAAACAAAGGAAAGCCCAACTTTTAGGCTTGGTCATCAAATTGATAAATTAATGATTCTTTCATTAAATAAGTAATGAAATAACTCAACAGAGCCATTTTTCATCAGTACTGAATTTTCTCATTTCTGTCTATGGTCCTTTGCAAATTAGATTATACAGTAGAAATGTGTTTATATCAAGGTTCAATCAAGGAACACAAGCATGTTAAAGGCACCGGGAATTGGTAGGCATCTGAGTTGGACCTACCAGACTATTAACAATAATACAATCTATATCTTATAAAGTGTTTCTGCTTGTGTGAAATTTCACTAGACACCTCTCACATTGGACTCATTCATGCATCTTAAACCAAAGCTTCCCTAGGCTGACTTTAAGAATTACATACCCTGAAAGGATCTTCCCTTAGGCGGGGAGTTTCTAATTAAATAGCTTTTAGTATAAAATAAACTCTCTACTCTGTATAAGCATGCTATTACAACTAATTTAAATGTTATTTCATGTTTGTTTTAGGTTTGAATATAGTCTAACTGGCCAACGTGTTTGTGTACCAGGTTGTTAAGACCAATATTTCCTAACATAAACAAATTCTTTAGATACTTCACAGAGTTTACATTGTTAAAACCAATACCGGCAGCTTTAATATATCCCCCTCAACTGAAATACTGTTCTGCTTTAGAAAAATGAAGAGATTTTGAGGCTATTTCACTATTTTAAAACATAGCATTTTCCTCCTCCTTCAAAATAATCTTGACACATGTAATTAAGAAACTGTCAGACTACTATTAATTTTTAATCTAAAACCTAAATGAAATAATTACAGGAATCAATCAATAAGGCACCTATTCAAAATTACCGAGCAATTACATAAATACTCAAAATTAATACTTCAGGCCAATTCTTGTAGATTTCGGTCTATAATATGCTAAGACATCAAACAAGACAAAAAGTGTAGCATGGGGAGGATGAATGGTTTCTGCCTTAAATCGACCTAAAAGGGCTCATTTCAGATGGCCAGGGTGCAGGCCTCCCACCAGCCATGCCCAGCGAGCTCAAGCTGAAACTCTTTTATTTTTAAAAGTTAATTTATTTCCACCAGACACGTATTTCAGGGATAAAAAAAAAAACGGCCTCATCCAAATTCTGTACAAAAATCACATTTAGGAGGGAAAGGTCTAATTACTCGAATTTTCAGCGAAGTATATATACTGTGCTCTGGAAAGCCTAACTGGGGAGAAGAGGGAGGAAACGAAAAGGGGAGCAGGAGGTATTTTTTAGAACTAATAATACCAACCCGGCTAATGGCACTGCCATGTATTTGCACAGCGGCCGGCCCTCCATACCTCTGACTAAAGGGTTCTTTGACTTGGAGACGCGGACAGTCCATCATTTCAAACTGAAGTGGCAGCTGGAAAATGTGGAACAGCTGGCAAAGAGCTTGGAGAAAATGTTTTACATAAATATATGTACATATAAACTGGCAGAGGGCCATGAGCACTGTACCCAAGGCCAGAATCTACCCGGCAGTCTGCACTGGGGAGATGAGAAGTTGGGGCAGTAGGAGCAGCGGCGGAGGAAACCTCCTTAATCCTCTTTCCACGCGGGGTCAGGAAGGGAAGCCTGGGGTGCAGCGCCTCTCGGGGGACGGCATCTTACAGAAGGAGGTGCAATGGGGGACAGGAGCACAAAGTTCAGGAAAGGATAAAAGGCCGGGTGTGGAGTCTAGCGTCCGCTTCGGGCAATCTACTTAAAAGTCGCTTCACAAACTCTCCAAGTTTGGGGTCAATATTTACACCTTCTCTGCCTTCTCCCGCCCATTTTCCCGCTGCTACTCAAGAAAGTAACTGTCCCCTGCTGCTCTGTGTAAAGGCGGCACCTTAAATGATTATTGCATGGACCACGGTTATTGTGTATCTGTGCGCGCTGCCCCTGGAAAGGAAAAGAAATGAGAGAATCCCAAATCATATACAGATGGTACAACTTTCACTTTTCCTCTATGACGACGGAGGCGCGCCTCTCTCCATCCGCTCACTCCACACCCCCGCCCTCCGAAGCGAAGCCCCGGCGGGAGAAGCCCCGCAGCGGCGGTCCCCGCGCGCACCCACCTTGCCGCCCGCCTCCTTCCGCCCATCCCGAGCGCCGTGCGCGCCCGAAGCCCGAGTCGGAGAGCGCCACCGCGCCGAGGAAGGAGTCCCGCGCGTTCGGGGCTCGCGGAGTTCTTCGGAACGTTTTGGGTGGGGGCGGAGGCGAGGGGCGCCGTCGCCACTGCCGCAAACTTCGTCCCCCCTCCGGGAGGTGAAATTCTCCCGTTTGTCTCCGGCCGGTCGGCGGGTCAGACTCTTGGAAAAGGACCTTCCAGGAGGAGGGAGCGAATGCAAGACTAGGTCGGACGCCTCACGGGCGGCTCTCTAAATCTGGGCGCCTTTTGACAGCCATTTTCACTCCATCCCGTTCCCCAGCTGGGAACCACCTCTAGCCCCGGAGGCGCGGCCGGGGCCGCAGGAGCGGGCTGCGGAACAAAGAACTTCGAGCGAGACGTACCTGCGGCGGCAGCGGCTGTCTAGTCCCCGAACTTCCCATAGACCCGCGGACGGGGCGCGGGCGGGCGGCTCCGGGCTCCGCGCGGCCGCGGGCGGCTTGGACTACGGCGAGCGGCCGGGCTGGGCGCGGGGTGCACCCGCCGCGGGCATGGTGCGGCGCGGGCGGCCGCGGGGCGCGCAGGGAAGGCAGGAGAGCGGCGCGGGCGAGTGGGAGCGGCGGGTGTGCGCGAGTGCGAGTGTGCGAGCGCGCCGGTGGCGCTGCCCCTGCCCGCTCCCCTCCCGCTCGTGCTGCTCCGGCATCAGTTTCGGGGATCGTGTAATCCGATCCCTTCTGACTCACAGGCCCTGAGTGACAGTTCTGATTTGGTTCAACCGCGGGAGGGAGGGGAAAGAGAAAGAAAGAAACCCCCAGCCGTACGCCTCTCCTGGCATCCAATAGACTTTCTGGAAAAAGGTCCCATCCCAGCCTGGAACCCCGCGCTGGGTGGAGAAGCCCCCCGACCAGACCCCGCGCCGCCTGCGCTACTCACGGGGTGGAAAAGTTGTCCCTCGGCTCCGCGCTCCCCTCCCGCGCGCTCCCTCCTTCCCTCCTCTCCTCCTCTTCCTCCTCCTCCCCGCGCTCCTCCTCCCCCAAGTTTTAACAGATGCTGCCGGACTCTCCCCGCTCCCTCGCACTCTCTCTTCCTCCGCCCCACCCCTGCCCCGTCCCTTTTCTTTCAGCCACTCTCTGGCTCGGAAAGGACGCGCTGAGCAGCAGGACGCCTGCCGCCGCAGGGGGCGAAGTTGGGAAAACTTGGAGTGCTGCTTGCCTTACTTTTGCTTTCTCGCCCCTTCCAGGCCGCGCCGGGGGCCCGCGCTTCTCCCGCCCGCCAGGTCCCCAAGCCCGGAGTAGGTCCCGGCTGCGAGGCGGGCGGCGGCGGCGGGGAGGCGGCGCGTCGCGGGCCGTGGTCGGGGGCTGGGAGGGAAGCCCGGGCGCCGCAAGCCACGCGCGCGCTCCCTCCCCGCCCTCCGCCTCCTCCGCCCCTCCCCGGTCTTCACATAGACACATTCAAGCCCGCTCCTCCTCTTCCCCTCCTTGACCCCGCGCCCGCCCGGCGCGCCGAGGCCCCACCCACCCGGCGAGGGGAAGGGGGGCCCGGGTGTGATGTCACCCGCGCCCTCCCTCGCCGCCCCGCCAGGACGCCCCCCAACCGCGCGCCCTGGCGCCCGGGCTGCGTCCTGCCTGCTTCCATCTTCTCCTCTTTCTCACTCTCGCTCTAGGTCTGGACTCCCCTTTATTCTTGTAAGGCCTCTCTGATTACCACCGCCCCTCTACCTTTAGCTCCCCATCTCCTTGTTTTAAGTTTTCCTCAGGCCAACCCCGAAATTCCCTCTCTCGCGGGATGATGCCTTTGGAAGTTCAGGGTTTTTCTCTCCACCGGACTTGTCTGTCCTCAGGGCTAAATCCGCGAAGTGAGTAGGAGCTCCCACCACACTGCCTGCTGTCCCTAAGGGTCACTTTATAAAAAACACAAAAACAAAGACCCCGGGCTTGTAGCCTGGACTCGTAACGTGCTGCTTTTTCTTGAGCTACAAAGTGTCTCTGTCCCTGCTTCCTTTTTAGAGGCCCGTGTTAGTAAGTTATGTTGCCTCCTTCCTCCACAAGCCAGTCCATGTTCATGTGCGTCCCCTTCAGTGTATCCAACCTGGACCTGTAACTTAAAAAAGAGGAGTTCTCAGGAGGAAACAAAGGAAGAAAAAGAAAGAAAGAAAAGAAAGCCCCTGTGACATTCCAACTTCTCTCCTCCTGGGTAAGCCGGGTCCACCCACCCATCCGGTCAGAAGCGCTGCGGAGCTCCCAGTGGCTTGTGTGGCGTCGCCGCCAAGTGTCTTGACTGAAGAAGAGAGTGGGTGGATGAATGATGAGCTATTAGGATTTGAAGAGCATTTTGAGATTCAAATGCCTAGCTGAAGAATCTTTTAACGAAATTGATGGTGGTATTCACTGTTTGTTTCTTGGGACTCCTTCCTTGTCACAATGACATGATGAATGCAGAGACAGACTTAAGGTTTTATGGTGGAAGTGGTGGAGGTAGGGGCTAAAGGCCCTTGTTAGCCATTTGTTTTAAGGTTTCCCTCAACCTCACCACTCAGGAAAAAACAACAACACTGACTCATCGCAGAGAGCACGAGTCTCAGAAGGCCTGTGGCAGCCCCATCTCCGTGCTCACTAACTGGCTTCAGGCCTGGGAGGATTCTCTGAGCCTCCGTAGGCTCTGAGCCCATCTGGGGGATAGTGTTAGGAGTGCCAGGTCGCTTACCTCCCTGGATGGCTGAGGGCTTCCAATGAGAAATACGTGGAAAAGTATAGAGGGATACAAGTGTGTAAGAATTATGCTTTTACAATTGAAGAGAATTGCAAGCACTCTTTCCTTTATATACTCCCAGCATCAGTCACAATTGTTTTTAGTATTCATGTACTGCTTCTGCCTCTATCACATGAATACAAATAGTACGTCCTGATGGCCTCTCTGTTCACCCAATGGCAAAAAAATAAATAAAAAGAAAGACAGCCAATAAATCAACAATAGAATAAACTAGATATTTTTACTCTTACTTCAAAAAAGTCTTCTAGCACATTTTGAATCATGAAGATGTTGATTTTTCAGTTCTTAAAAGACAAGAACAAAGCAAAAGCCGCTAATCTTTCCCCCATGCCCATCACAATAGCTAAACACAAAAGAGGAAGAATAATGCTGTGTCTCTTATGTGTCCAACTCTGCTTTAATGGTAGACATACATATAAGTAGGCACATTTTGCAGAAACAGCGGAGGGGGAAAAAAACACTTTTCCTTAGTGTGGGTTAAATAATGTCA
The DNA here is from genome assembly GCA_036589455.1 of Ateles fusciceps. Classification (NCBI taxonomy): domain Eukaryota; kingdom Metazoa; phylum Chordata; class Mammalia; order Primates; family Atelidae; genus Ateles; species Ateles fusciceps. The sequence continues at coordinate 7,655,566 of JAZHEH010003329.1, read as the reverse complement.
TAATGCAGTGACTTTCTATCTGTGTTAATACCAGAATGCCTTCCAAATGAAATCGTATGTGGAATCCCAAAATATAAAAGAGTTATTCTGGTTGAAGTTGGAGTGAGGTCTCAGAGCCCAGCCCCCTTAGCCTTTCTCTCATCACTCACACCCTTTTCTGCAGTGGCTCCTGAGACATCTGTAAAACCCAAAGACACCCTGAAACACAGTGTTAGAAACTTTGTTATGATATACAGGCACTTAAGGGACTTACAGCATTCTGCCACTGCCCTTCCTTGATGTCTGAAATTCTATCATTATACATTGACTTATTGCCATGTCTCATCAGTTCTCTTTTCAAAAGCAGATTTCTTAAGAAATTTTAATATAGTAAGTCCTCAGAATAATTAAGCTTTTAAGACAGACTTTTTGTTGTTGTTGCTGCAATGAAGGAGGAGACTCAAAGATACTTGCATTTGTTTTCTAGGGCTACAGTAACAAAGTACCAAAAACTGGATGGCTTAAAGGACAGACAGGTATTGTCCTGTAGTTCTAGAGGCTTGAACTCCAAAATTAAGGTGTCATGCAGGGCCATGCTCCCTCTGAAACCTGGAGGGGGAAATTCTCCCTTGCCTCTTACTGGCTTCTGGTGGTGGCTGTCAATCCGGTGTCCTGTGGCTTAAAACATCTTCCTTTCAGTCTCCGCCTCTGTCCTCATATGGCATTCTTCCTTTGTCTCTGGCTTCTTTTCTTATAAAAGCACAAGTCATATTCCATTAGAGGCACACCCTACTCCAGAATGACCTCATCTTAACTAATTGCATCTGCAACAAGCCTGCTTCCAAGTAGGATCATATTCTGAGGTTCCTAGGGTTAGAACTTCAACATTTCCTTCTGGGGGACATAATTCAACTCCTAATAACACTGCAATACATAGTGGGAAAAGAATGAAGAACATACAATAGAGAGAACAAAGGATGAACCTAGAAGCAAATTTTACGTGCTCCTCTGATCCCTGCCATGGGCCTATGTTATATAAATACTTTTCTCCCCCTCACTTACCATGGCAGTCCTTCCATCTCCCTGCACAGAAGCCCCCAGTTAATTATTGGAAAGTTCCAGGAGGATAGTCCATGTGTACTGATAAACTTCTAGTTGCACAGGACGAACTCCACCTCCAATTGGCTAAAGTTAAACTTAAGAGGGGCTGGCTGGGTGTTTCTATTGACTAAAAAATCCATAAACATGTAAGTGTGTCTTAGGCAAGACAGGATCTAGGGGTTCCACTCATGTCTACTGGGTTCTGTTTTCATCTTTAAGCTCCAGTTTATTCACACTTCATACAAAGTTTCTGTAGGCAACCAAGGAAGGTGGCCGGAGGCAGCTGCATTTTCATAATCAATCTGAGAGTTTGCATTCCCAGAGAATAATGACCTTTCCTAAGCAGATCCAATATTGCTTTTGACGGGGATCACCTCTCTAGGTTTCCTCCTGCCCGCTCTGCTTTCCTGAGTCCTGGTGGTTCTGTGTGTTGTGCACACACTTTGCCAGCCAGCCTGCATGGAGGGAAAGTACTAGGGAACAAAGATAGATCCCGGGCCACATGAATTTCTCAGGAGTGCCTTAGGAAACAAAACACTAGGGCAGAGTGGTTGGGCCTGAGCTTCCCCACGCTGACTGGCCAGCTGCCAGGAAGGGGAATGCTTTTAAGTGCATCACACACGGGGCCCTTCTTGGGGTCTCTCACTCAGCACCCGCATAACTTGTTCTTCCATCTTCCTGGAACATTGAGATTATAAATGTAACCCAGATGTCTGCTGTGTCCCTCTTCACCTTGGAGATGTAGCTGTAATTGCCTTGGACCTCCGCCAATCCCACAAGTTGGGAAGATCTAAAACCCTCTCTTTGGATTTCTGCAAATTTCAGAGCCCCTGTGGATGCTGTGTGACATTGACCCATATCCTATACTCAGATCCTTGCCTGCTCCTCTGGAAATTCGTTCACAGTGGGCATGAGGTGAGCATGGTGGATTTTACTGATCACTTAGGCAGCCTAGAGATGATTTTCTCTATCCTGCTTTTTCTAAATAATTTTCTCTCAGTTGTCTCAAACCAATCACTTTAGTAATCAGTGTTTTCTTGAGGTCTCTCCTTCTTTCCTTAGGAACTTATTCATGTGTCCTGGTGGTTTCACTTGTCTCTCTATCCCTCTGAGGCCTCTCCACTACCTTCGTGACCATCTTTTATCCACCTGGTACCAGTGTTCTGCCTTTCTTTGAGTTTCTTTAAAGCTGGGTAACCAGCAGTGGCCTGTAGGGCAAATGTCAGCTGCCAATGCATGTTAATTTGATATGCACCAGTATATTTTGCATGCCTTCAGATGAAGCCAGTACTCATTGTACACAGTCTCTACCACTCCCTATAGCCTTATACTTGCAGCATCACTTATTTACAAAATTTGCCTCACTTATGGAATCATGGGTTTGCTATCTTTGCCCTAAATAATCCACTTATGTAAACTGCAGGATTTTACCAAATCTTTCTGAAAACCGCCTATAAAGGGGAGGATGTGACATCAAACACATCGCAGCAAAGAGCTCCAGCATTCCCCACTAGAATGTCTGTCCTTTGTCCTCTAGTCATGCCCCGTTGGGATATTTGTATTTACGCTGCCCTTCTATTCAGTGCCCAACCCCACTGACTTCTCTTTCCTTAGGCAGAGCAATTCATTTCTGTCCTGCCAAACCATGTATTGTGAGAGATTCCAGTATGCAGCAAAACAAACAGCCCTCCAGTTAGCAGGACCCATCTTCCTTAGAAGATTGTTCAGAGCATCTTGTACATATTGATCTTGTCTTTTAAGTTTTGCCCCTAGCCACCTTGTCCCCACACCTAGCAGCTTGTCAGTGTATTTTTTTCCAAACAAGTATAAGGAATTCCTATGAGGAATTTTGGTGAATACAACCTCCTCTATTTTGTTACAAAAGAAATGGAGAAAATGGAGGCCATCCACCTGGGAATATAATGAAGAGTTTGGGATATTTCAGGGAAAGATAAGAAGCAGTGGTCATGAGCTCGGGAACCACAGTACCCCTGGGAAGAGGGCACTCCCCCATCTCTGTGGGATTCAGAGGAGGAGCTCTGAGATCAGAGGAAGAGGTTAACATGAATGATAACAGGAAAAAATGATCACCTTTCGGAAAAAACTATAGGAAAGCCAGCCAAGACTAGGTGAACTGGTAAAGAGCTTACAGTGTCCACGAGAGAACTTTATAAACACCAAAGAGAATCCTAGCAAGGGAAAGGACGGACCTAGGAACCCTGTGGCTCAGGATTCCAATAGCCGAGTGCTGAGAGCCAGTGATGGTTTCTACACCTTTGTTATTGTAGCATTCCTTTCATTGTCGAGCATGACCAGGAAAAGAAGCACCAGTTACACAGAGAAGTTGGTATGTGGGAGTTTGTCTATCTATCTCTCTACCTGTAGCTCTCTCTTTGCCCATTACAGGTAGCATCTAGTTCTGCCTTTATGACAGTGACTCGTAGCCTCACTTCTTAGAGGCTTTACTATTGATCAGATGCATATAAAATAGAACAGACCTAGATTTAAATCATTTCTCCATCATTACCAGCTTTGTAGCTTTGCTAAATCAGTTCACTCAGTTTGCCCATCTGTGAATTGGAGATCATGATGTCCACCTCACAGAGTTATCGTGAGTTTTTAAAAAGTGAGATGGTGTAAATAAAGGAGTGGACCTACTATCTGGATTAGTAGATGCCAAGGAAAGCAAATTTCTTCTTTGTCCCTGCTTTTTGAAAACGAGCTGAGCCTCAAGTCAACATTCACAATGCTTTCACACTCAATAAGTAGGAAGCTTGAGATGTTTAGATTTATGGCTGTGCTCTACCTCACCTGTGAAAGTGTGACTGATTTTGACTAGTTCTTTTTTGTTGTTGTTGTTTGAGACAGAGTCTCACTCTGTCACCCAGGCTGGAGTGCAGTGGCGCAATCTCAGCTCACTGAAACCTCCACCTCCTGGGTTTAAGCAACTTTCCTGCCTCAGCCTCCTGGTAGGTGGAATTACAGGCGCCCACTACCATGCCAAGCTGATTTTTGTATTTTTTGTAGAGACAGGGTTTCACCATGTTGCCCAGGAGGGTCTTGAACTCCTGACTTCAGGTGATCTGCCCACCTCGGCCTCCCAAAGTGCTGGGATTATAGGCGTGAGCTACCGCACCTGGCTGATTTTTACTAGTTCTTTCTACTAAAATATACAAAGTCACCAGATTATTTGAGGAGGCTATTACTCACAGAAATTTCTTAGGAGTCCAATTTCTCCCCCAAAAGAAATTAGTTTCTTGTAGATATATCTAGAGAAACACATGTTCCACTTACTATCATTTGAAATAACAATGAAAAAATATTCATTCTGTAAACTTCTTAAGCTCTACCAAAATTAGATATGTTTTAGAACCTAAAGATACAAGATTATATGTAGTATCATTCCATAGAGCACATTTCAAAGAGAGGCCTGCCAACCAGTACTTTTGTATGAAGATTGTAAGCAAAATCGAAGCTGAGCCTGAAATACAAATTTATTGCAGCCTTCATTGCTTGTTAACTTGAATTAATAGTGCCTGAGCAACTACAGTCAGACTTCATCTACACATGAAAAATGAAGTGGAGAATTGAGTAAATTATCTTTATATGGGCCAGGCAATTAAGGCCAAAAAGTGGTTAGTTAGCCTGGATTATCCAGATTCTGGCCTTATCAGAAGGCTACATCAGAAAGTCAGAATAAAACACCTTTAAAAAAATGTGAAATAATCACAGTGTTGATTGGAAAGGTGCTGGGTAGCTAGCCATCAAAGTTAAGGTCTCCCAGAGAAGGATCCCAGCCATGAAGAATTCATTCAGGCTTGCCCAAATAAGAGAGACTTGGGCAGTAATTAAAGTCCTGCATACTTCTCAGACCCAAAGAGAAGGCTTTTACTTGGACAAGGCACACTTTACAATAGGTCTTCTATTAAAGACGAGGTTTTAGGGGCTTTTAGAGACTTTTAAAAATAATACCAGTTATATCATGTTCTGGAGCAGGAATGGGCAAGGAGACCTATGTTTCCCAAGGGAAATGACTCATGTCCCAGAATCCTAAACTCAGCTCCAGCTTGCTTCCCAGGAGCCTTCACAAAAGGCTCTACTGGTTGATGCTGGACTGGGCCTTCCTATTCTTATCCCATTTCCAGAAGCTCTCAGTGATGGTGGTAGTGGAAGGAAAGTATTCAGTCCATCCACTTGCTGCCAAGTCAGTATGGAAGCTCCTTGGCCCTTAAGGTTCAACTCAGTGTTGATAACAAAGCCTGGGCCCAACGAACCACAGTAAATTTTACTTTTGCCACTTCTCAGCCATATATTTTTGGGCAAATGACAAAACCATTCTGAGCTGCAGTTTCCTTACGGGTACAATGGAATTCTAAGATCTACCTTATAAAATAATTTAGAGAATTAAATGATACTTGTTCTATGCCAGGCACATAGGCATTCAAGTTGGTTTCTTCACTCCTTATTTTAAAGATACTTAGAGTGGTTCCAGGATAGGAGCTCAGCAATCATTTGCTAAATGAAAGAAACCAAGAGAGAGAAAAGAGAGAAAAAAGAAGGAAAAGAAAAGAAAAAAGAAAAATGGGAGCCATGAAGGGACATACACCATAAAGGAATGAAGCTAAATATTCTTCTCAGATAGGAACTGGAGGGCTTTGTGGCATGCAGGTCACCTCAGAGATCCAGAAAGATTGCTCTCAAGTTTGGGTTGAATTGCCTTAGGCAGAGGCCCATTGCAGGCAACTCTGAAAGACCACTGGGCTAGGCACCCTCCTGTCACTCTCAGCTCCTCCCTTACCAACTTCCACCTCATGTGGTTCTGCAGTTGTCCATTCAAACACATGATAACATGCTGCTGTAGATTTCATAAACTCTAAATCCCTGAGATCCATGTGCCTGGGGTAGAAGGACTATGCCACGCCCATTACTCTTGACAGGGGAATGGACAGTCATGCTGCCAGGTCCAGATATCTGTCCACCCTGACATGTTCATAGGGCTCAGCCAAACCCACCTCCTGATCCCAGACGCTGCTTTTCAGTCTTCCCAGTTTTAACTCTCTCCCAGCATACCTTGTATGGAGGAATGATCTGGGAGAATAAACTCATATGTGAAAGTTTTTTGTTCTCATTTATTTACATATTAGCAACTGTATGCTTTCTTTCTACTGGACAAGGATGTCTCTGAGCACTGCATATGGCCTCCTAAGAGGGTAAGAATGACTGGTCCTATCATGAAGCTGTGTTGCTTTTAAAAGAGCAGAACTGTACATATGGCAAGAAAAAAAAAGCACTACATTGGACTCATGACTTACAACCAAGGGAATCCCCAAGGTATGTTCCCCTCACTAAATTATGTCTTTATGGCAGTCCCAACACGTTGAAGCTCTTATCTTCAATGGTTGGTAAATGTTTAGTCCTTGGGAGTTAAAGACTCATTGGATGATGGAATTTTTTTTTTTGAGGGACAATATTCTTTCTGCCAGGACTCTTGGACAAAAGTTTGTGAAATCCTTGACACCTTCTGAAAATGGGTTCATGTGCACTGCAGTCTTTTATGTGTCAACCCTCCGAGCAAGGCGAGGCAGTCCATAATCACAGCGTTTGAACGTGCTGGTTCCATTAAGCCAGTTGTACAGGGGCAGGCCTAATGTCTGGCTTTTCAGAGTTTGAAAAGATAGATGCAGTTGTTTTGTGTTGCTTTGAGGCAGATGTTGGCAAGGTGTTTAGACGTAGGAGGAACAAGGAAAAGGATGAACATTTTAAACTGCTTTCTGCAACCACCAATGTCCTTCCTCCGGCCCCTAGTTGCGTGGGCAGGGGCCTGGTTTTAGCTTGTAACCCAAATCTCCCAGGACTGATGTGGTGATCAGTGTAGGTTTCCAGGCTACCTGATGATTAAGAACTTCTAACTTCTAACCATGACACTGTACAGTCATCATCTAATGTATTGAGAGACTGCAACTCTTATGCAGCTATAAACATCCTGAGATCTCAGGGGGATCAAAGCAAAAAAAGTTACAGAAAGGAAGAATGCAAAATATTCCATTTATTTTCCGGCCCACCACCAGGCGTCTGCTTCTTATTCTGCTTCCATGTAAGTGTGTAGTACATGATCCAGTCCTTTATTCTATGACTGGTTGACCTGAAACCCAAGTATTAGGAAGGAATTAGAAATCACTGACCCTGCCACAGAAGCTGTAGTACCCTTCTCCTGAACTATGCTTACACCTGTTCCTACTGCTCAGCTCTTTCCTCAGGGAAGGTAGATGTAGCGTATGGTCAGGAGCCGTAACTCTGGTTCCTCGTACAAGGAGTTTCTCTTTGCAAACTATTCCATAGTCACGCCAACTCCATCTGAATTGCGTGAGCAACACAGTGGCAATGCAGAATAAAATGACCTCGTCCTGGGTAAAATAACAGTGCTGCTTTTGAGCCCTCCTGTCTGATCCATCAGACAGAATGGACCAGGATCTCTGATAGAAATATGTACCACGAAGAAATACAATGAGTGTTTGTTTCAGTGTTTCGATCCATATGTCAATGGATGGAACACTCTGGAAAAGGGATGCAATATTTTTATTATCAATTACATTATTTAACTAAAAATATAACAAGTGGCCATTGAAAACTCATAGCAGCATACCTTTGAGTCCTCTCCTGAAGACCTCCATATCTCAAATTGGTGATAAACCAGAGAACTATAAAAGTTTATATAGTTTTTCCCTCAGTGCATCCCTGGAAATCTTCTTGAGAAGCAAATCATCATAAAGTTGCTCATATTTTCCTATAGGGACAGTGCCATAATTGGAAGTGGAGATATTGATGAAGAATCTGAACTAAAATAAATCATAAATATGGCCACCGACCTGCCATAAATGCAAAGCCATAACTGCTATAAACCTCAGTGATCACTTAACATTTTAAAATTATGTTCTAAATCACAGAGGCCTATCATTTTATTACTATCAGGGACCTTAAGGATTATCTTGTCCAGTCCACAATTTGGAGATAAGAAAATCTAAATCAAAGATGATTATGTGATTTGCTTAATTTACTTAGCAGCAGAGCCAGCAAAGGGCCGTGGCTCCATCTTTTCCTTCTGCTGAGTTCTTCCTTGGCAATCCCCCACAAGTTAAACAGGTACATGCTGATAAGAAAAGGGTGAGAATACACATGTAGTAGATGGAAAAATTATTTTACCGTCATGTGACCAAATGTTAATATTTCTATTATAATAAAATATTAATTTGAGATCATTTAATAATTCTCTTAATCTCATTTTTTTTTTTTTTTTTTGAGATAGGATCTCACTCTGTCACCCAGGCTGGAGTGCAGTGGTTAGATCACAGCTCACTGCAGCCTCAACCTCCCCAGGCTCAGGTGATCTTCTCACCTCAGTTTTTGTATTTTTAGTAGAGGTGGGTTTTTCACCATGTTGCTTAGGCTGATCTCCAAGTCCTGGGCTCAAGTGACCCACTCATCTCAGCCTCCCAAAGTGGCTGGGATTACAGGCATGAGCCACTGCACCATGCCTTATTCTCGGAATTTAAGGGCCAAAACAATCACTTTTTCTTCTTCTTCATAAAGTTTCTTAAGCAATCATAGACTCTCAAAAAAAAAAAAAAAAAACTTTTCTTTTTTTTTTTTTTTTGAGAGAGTCTGGCTTTGTTGCCAGATTGGAGTGCAGTGGCATGATCAAGGCTCACTGCAACCTCTGCCTCCTAGGTTCAAGCAATTCTCCTGCCTCAGCCTCCCGAGTAACTGGGACTGCGGATGCAGACCACCATGCCCAGCTAATTTTTGTATTTTTAGTAGAGATGGGGTTTCACCATGTTGGCCAGGATCGCTTGACTTTGTGATCTGCCTGCCTCAGCCTCCCATAGTGCTGGGATTACAGGCATGAGCCATCGCTCCTGGCCTACAAATTTTTCATGTAAAAGACTGCAAAGCAAGTATTTTAGACTTTTCAAGCCATACAGTGTGTGTCCACACAAACTATTCAGCTCTACCATTGTATCACAAAAGCAGCCAGAGACCATACACAAAGGAATGGGCGGGGCTGTGTCCTATAGATGTCTACCAATGGACACTACAATTTCAATTCCTTATAGTTTTCATGCATCACAAAATGTTATTCCTCATCTTTTTTCCTCAACCATTAAAAAATATAGAAACCATCCTAAGCTTGCCACCTTACAAAAACAGGTGAAGGGCCATATTTGGCTTGTGGATTTGTTAACCTGTCTTAGTGGGAAGGAAAGGGGTGAGAGGTTCAACCTGGAAAGACTTAGTTTCAAAATTTGTTCATGCCTTGAGGTTGTAACTTAACTTTTCTGTCTTAATTTGTCCATCTGTAAATGCAGGTGATGCTATCTATTTCATAGGGTGCTTGTGAGACCGAGTGAGCTAATACTCATAGAGGGCCCAGTGTAGACCCTAGAATAACAGATCTTTAAACATTAGTTCTCTTCCCTGCCTTTTCCTCTTCTTAACCCTCCTACAAATACATATACACATGTACATGCATGCACACATACACACACACATACACACACATATTTTTTGCTTTTTAAAAAAGTTACTGGCTGGGCATGATGGCTCATGCCTATAATCCCCGCACTATGGGAGGCTGAGGTGGGTGGATCACTTGAGGCCAGGAGTTTTTCGATCACCTCAGGCAACATTATGAAACCTTAACTCTACAAAAAAATACAAAAATTAGCCAGGCATGGTGTTGCATGCCTGTAGTCCCAGCTACTCAGGAGCCTGAGATGGGAGGATTGCTTGAGCCCAGGAGGTCAAAGCTGCAGTGAGCCAAGATCACGCCATTGCACTTCATCCAGGGTGACAGAGCAAGACTCTGTCTCAAAAATAATAATAAAAAAAAGTTACTCTCTTTTCTTGTCTCTTTCCTTTTTCCCCTTCAGTGCCAAGTTACCTCCTATGGCACTGAAGTACATGAAGGCTTACCCAAGACTTGGGTTGTGATAGTTGGAAAATCAATTTTCTTTGTAATATGTAATTTTGATTTCCCTTTGCTATTTTCACTCCTTAAAAGAAAAAACAAAAACCATACCAACAAACCACAAACAAGAAACCTCACATCTTTAGAAGTCCAAATGTAGGAAGCAACAGATCTGAGGACTTGGGTGATTAACTGAGGCAAGAAGAAGAGAACTTTGACCAACTCATCTTGCTTCTAGGTAGATGGACTTCAGTTTGCTGACTGAGTCAGAGCCCAGAACCTTCCACAGCTGTCATGGGGAGTCATCTCCAAGCTGAAATGTATGGCCCAGCACTTGCTGCCATTTTTCAGGCCTTGACTCAGGGTCCAGTCCAACTGACTCCAACCAGCAGAGCCATGTCACCCATGACCAATTCTCCCCTTGTCGCTGGAAGCTTGGGAAATTTCCACCAATGCACAGCTTAGTGCATGGCTAACACCAAAGTGCTCCAACCTTCCTCTGACTCACCAGCAACTCTAAAGAGAGGGACAGGAAGGGTCAACAGTGCAGGTGGATGGATTTGTATGGAAGAAAACGCAGAGAAGAGGTGGGGGTGCCGTTTTCCTTGACATAAAGGCCAGTGAGGAGTTGAGAAAGGGAGAGTGAATAGGAACATATCATGGATACTTACCTCTGTAATCAGACTTCTAAATATCCATTAGAAAAGTTGTCTATCTTCTTCCTGTCTTCTTCAGTCATTGCTACAGAAACAGCAAGGACAGACTGGGGCCCCTCCATTCAGGTATTCACCCATGTACTAGTGGAGGGAGTACAAGGCACCATGTCGGGGAGCTGGGGATTCATGAGTTGATGGAACCATAGTTTCTGTTCCCAAAGAGTTTGTGGTAATGAAGACAGTGCAGGCAACACACAAGAAAACAAAAATGACCATGCACTGTGCTAAGTACTGTCATGGGGCAACACTGGGCCTTAGAAGCTCCTAAGAGGGCCTCAAGTCGAGCAGTCCCCAACCTTTTCTGCACCAGGGACTGGTTTCATGGAAGACAATTTTTCCACAGGCTGGGGGGTGGTGCGGGGGGGATGGTTTTGGGATAAAACTGTTCCACCTCAGATCATCAGGCATTAGATTCTCATAAGGAGCATACAACCTAGATCCCTTGCAAGCACCGTTCACAATAGGGTTCTTGCTCCTGTGAGAATCTAATGCTCCTGCTGATCTGACAGGAGGCGAAGCTCAGGTGGTGATGCTCTAATGCTCGCTTGCCGCTCACCTCCAGCTGTGCAGCTGCAGTGGGGGGGGGAGTTGAGGGTGGTTGGGGAATCGCCCCGCTCTAGTCTAGTCTATGGTCGATAGGGAAAGAAGTAATAGTCAGAGGAAATGACACACATGCTAGGCAAAAGGATGGGTAAGGAGGGCAGAGAGAGAAGAAAGAGGGAGAGGGAGAGAACAGCTGGCATTTGGGGATTTCTACTACATGCCAGGCATCATTCCTAGACGTTTATGTGTATGGCCTCAATTATGAGGTAGTTACTATGATGATCCCCCTTCTACATGATGGAACAGAGAGGTGAGGTTACCTGCTCAGTGGCACACAGCTAATAACTGGCAAAACTAGAATTCAAATCAGGCATTCTGGTTCCAGAGCCTCCACTCTTAACTACTACACAGAGAAAATAGCAAGAGAATATCATGTGTTCAGAAGCAACTGCAAGTTATCTAGTGTGAGCGAATGGAATCACACTCATGAAACAGATCCATCAAAAAATAAACACACTTTGACAATTCCTCAAAGAACTAAAAACGGAACTACCATTTGCAATCCCATTACTGGGTATACACCCAAAGGAATAGAAATCATTCTACCATAAAGTCACATGCACACTGGAGCACTATTTACAGCAGCAAAGACATGGAGTCGATCTAAATGCCCATCAAGGATAAACTGAGTAAAGAAAATGTGGTACATGTACACCACTGAAGACTATGCAGCCATAAAAAAGAATGAAATCATGTCTTTTGCAAGAACATGAATGGAGCTGGAGGCCATTATTCTTAGCAAACTAATGCAGGAACAGCAAATCAAATACCGTTGTTCTCACTCATAAGTGAAAGCTGAACAATGAGAACCAATAGACACACAGAGGGGAGCAACAGACACCGGGGCCTGCTTAAGAGTGTTGGACGGGAGGAGGAAGAGGAGCAGAAAAAGAGCTCTACTAGGCCTAGTACCTGGGTGAGGAAATAATCTGTACACCAAACCCCCATGACATAAACTTACCTATATAAATAACAAACCTGCACATGTACCCCTGAACCTAAAATAAAAGTTAAAAAAAATCACACTTAACATATAGTGCAGAGAGAGGCACTCTTCAATACCATTCTCACTACTGTATACACCAACAGTGATCATGGAGCAAGCTGGATAGAATTCGAGTCACCTCTAGGATGCTTGCTGGAAAAGCTACATTTTCTTCATATTATATAATTGTTTCAAAAAAAAAGTAAAAGTACTAAAGAAGATCCTAGTATAAAGTTTATATAAAAGTTCTAAATAATTACTTTTCAACATTTTTGGTGAAACACTTGAGCTGGCTTCCACGAGCATAACTTTTATATTACAGATTTTAGGCTTCAGATGTTTACAGGGAACTTCCAATTAAGAGTTTTTAATGCCCATCTTTTAAAAGTCTTGTTAGTCACTGTCAATGAGAAATTTAATCCACAGAGACAGGTAATAAAACATTGAAAATATTTTATTTTGCAACCATTCAAAATGGTACAAAAGGTGAAGTTATTATAATGTCTAAAAGCTCTTTTTCTTTCATTGACAGAGGTGGAAATAAGAAAGGATTTCCAAAGCAATCAAACAGTCTTAAATAGAGCATTTCAAGATAATGGTGGAGCTTGCATTAGCAGAATCCATGTTCAGTGTTAGGGCAGATGCCTTGCAGCTAGCTAAGCCACAACTGAAAGGACATGTCATCCACAACCAGACAGATGTATTCAATTATGTGAAGACAGAGTTTCCTGCTCCACAACCATCAGCATCTTGGGAGGCTCACTGTGCCCCTGATGCACCTGGAATACGAACTTCACCAGCATCTCCAGGAGCACCTTGTTCACAGTCACAGTGGCTTGCTCCACGGCTGCTGCTGAGGGAGACACCCAAGCCTGGTGTGCTCAGTGCATCTGCAGCAGAGCAGCAGGCATTAGTTGGGGCTTCCCATTCCTGCTCCTGGAATCGGGATACGCCTTTAGACCTGCTCTGCTACCCTTTGAAAAGCCTTGCACAAGGCTGCTCCCATCCTGAGGCTACCAGCTTGGCTGCCCCAGGGCTGAACGAATCAATTTCTGATGGCACATCTGTAACTCATTCATGGCTCACCAATTGGGAAGTTCTGAATTAAATAGTTCTGAAGCATGAAGGCTCTGGAGCCAGACTGCTTAGGTTTGAATCCCAGTTTCTCCTCTTCCCAGCTCTGTGTCTTTTGGGTAAGTTAATTAAAATTTCTATTTCCTAGCTTTCTCATCTGTAAGGTCCTTGGCCTTTGTTTACCTTAACTGACTTTACACATGAAGTGCTTTCAACTTGTCCTCAGTACTCAATAAATGTGAACCATGACTGTTACTCTAAGATCCTTTGAGTTGAGCATCACTTAGTGACTGAATTTAGATACAGGTTTAATTGTTGAGATCTTTACCCTCCTAGTCTTTTCATCTTTTATTCTCAATCACTTAATGTTTATTGATTTATCCATTCATTTAACAAACATTTATGAAGGCACCTGTTATATGCTGGCTCTGGGCTATGTTCCTGCATTCATGGAGCTTGCATTCGAGTGGGAAAGAAAGATATCAAACAAATAAATGTAAATATGGAGACAATGTGATAAAAGTGCTATGAAGGAAAACTCAGGCACTATAAGATAATTTAACAGGAGCACTAAATTATTTAATTCTGTTTCAAAGGTGGCAGGAAATTGCATTTCAAGCAGGGGACATGTAAGTGTTGAGTAGGAGTTGTCAAAGAAAGTGGGCAGGAGCTGGGAATAAACTCTAAGGCTCAGGAAATAACACGCATAAGCCCTTCAAACATGAAGGAACTTGGTATATATGAGAAGTAGAGAAACCAGTGGGATAAACGTCACAGGTGTTTGTGTGTGGATAGGAATGGACTCAGAGCTGGAGAAATAAGGAGTGGTCAGATCTTATAAGGCCCTTATGGGTGACCTCAGGGAATTACCTTTTTTTTTCTTTTCTTTTTTTCTTTTTTTTTTTTTTTTTGAGGCAGAGTCTCGCTCTATCGCCAGGCTGGAGCACAGTGGCGCGGTCTCGGCTCACTGCAACCTCCGCCTGCCGGATTCAAGTGATTCTTCCGCCTCAGCCTCCCGAGTAGTTGGGACTACAGGCGCGCGCCAAACACCCGGCTAATTTTTGTATTTTTAATAGAGACGGTTTTCACCATGTTGGCCAGGATGATCTCAATCTCTTGACCTCGTGAGGGAATTACCTTTTTAACCTAAGGTTTTGAAGATTTTTCGGTAGAGTAGAAAGATGATCCAAACTGTGATGCGTGTGGAATGAACTGGAAGGCAAAGGAAGCTGAGAGCCCATTAGATGCTATTTTCAGTAACCCCAGGTAAGAGATGACAGTGATTTAAACCAGGTGGTGGCAGTGGAAATGAGATAGGCAGATGAGTAACGATATGTTTGGTAAGTAGATTGACAGGATTTGGTTAAAAATTGAATGTGGAGGCGAGATGAGGAAAGGGGAGAGAATTTGGATTTTCACTTGTCTGTTGACCAAATAGGTAGATGGTGGTACCATTTTACTGGGATTTGAGAAGAAAGATCAAGAGTTTAAGTTTGAACATGCTTGAAGTATTTGTGAGACAGTTAGGTGAAGATGTCTGGAGAGGCAATTGACTATATCTATAAAATAGTAGATTACTTTTTTTTTTTTTTTTTTTGAGACAGAATCTCACTCTGTCGCTAGGCTGGAGTGCAGTGGTGCGATCTTGGCTCACTGCAACATTTGCCTCCTGGGTTCAAGCAATTCTTCTGCCTCAGCCTCCCCAGTATCTGGGACTACAGACGCACACCACCATGCCCAACTAATTTTTGTATTTTTAGTAGAGACGGGGTTTCACCATGTTGGTCAGGATGATCTTGATCTCTTGACCTGGTAATCCACCTGCCTCGGCCTCCCAAAGTGCTGGGATTACAGGTGTGAGCCGCTGCGTCCAGCCTGGATTACATTTTTTAAGGCAATGGGGAGTCACTGACATGTAGTTATTATTTAAAACCAATGGGCTGGGTGCTATGGCTCACGCCTGTAATCCCAGCACTTTAGGAGGCCGAGGCAGGTGCATCACCTGAAGTCAGGAGTTTGAGACAAGCCTGACCATGGTGACACCCTGTCTTTACTAAAAATACAAAATTAGCTGGGCTTGGTGGTGCATGCTTGTAAACCCAGCTACTCGGGAGGCTGAGGCAGGAGACTGAGGCAGGAAAACTTGAACCTAGGAGGCAGAGATTGCAGTGAGCTGAGATTGTGCCACTGCACTCCAGCCTGGGCAACAAGAGTGAAACTCGGTTAAAAAAAAAAAGCCAGTGGCATAGATAATATCACCTTAAGCACGAATATAGGGTGAAAGCCAAGATGACCTAGTTCACAGCCTGAAGTCCAGCATGTAGGCTGAATGCAGGTGAAGGAGGCCACAGCGAAAGAGTGGCCAAAAATATAGAAGAAAATCCTGTCTTTATAGGTTGGCCAACGTATGACACAAGAGTGAGAAAAAGGGTATTTCAAAAGGATTGACTGGCTGACTGGGTTGAATGCTGCTGAGAGAGCAACTTGGAGAGCATTTAAATGTGTCATGGACTGAGCAATAGACGACATCAGTGACTTTAGCCAGAACATTATATGGCCTACAAAGCCTGAAATGCTTGTTATCTGGCTCTTTACAAAAACGTCGGCTGGTCCTTTATTTGTAGTGATTTTTCTAAATGCCAGATATGATTCAATTCTTTCTCATTGCTCTTAAAATAAAATCCAAAATTTTTCCTTTAATGAAACCTAGATCCTGGCTTTGTCCTCATCTCATGCTACCTGCCCACCGCCCCTTCCACTTCTCCATCTGTTCTTTGTGTTTCCCTCCACCTATCAATCTTTCTTTTGCACTTTTTTTTCATCTTGATGCATAAGATTCTTTCTGTTCGTTATGCTATTTTTTTCCTCCCCATGTTCTATCTTCCTTTCACCCCACTGTTAATGTTACACTACAAAATTTTGGTCTTCTTTCAGATTAAAAAAACAAATGTCTTTTCCTTAAAAATGATTTTCCTCACCCTCTCCATCTAATTTGGTCATCCTGTTACACTCTCTCAAGGCACTGTCAGCCTTATGATTGTTTTAAACAGCTTTATTAAAGTATAATTTGCATTCCATGAAATTTATCCATTGTAAGTATACAATTTAATAATGCTTAGTAGATTTATAGTTGTAGAGCCGTCGTTGCAATCCCATTTTAGGCAATTTCCATTACCTAAAAAAAAAAAAAATCCCTCATGTCTATGTGCATCAATTCCTGCTCCTGCCTTCAGTCTTAGAGATTGCTAATATGCTGTCTGAGTTTGCCTTATAGAGACATTTCATATACACAGAATCATGTAATAGGTAGTCTTTTACATCTGACTTTATTTACTTAAATAATGTTTTTGTGGTGTATTCATGTGTAGCATCTTTTGTCCTCTTCATTGCTGAATAGCATTCCATTGTATAGATGCCCTACATTTTGTTTATCTGCTTATCAATTGATAGACATTTTGCTTGTTTTCAGTTTTTGGTGATGACAAATAATCTGTGATGGACAGTCATATAAGTGGCTTCGTGTGGACATACGTTTTAATTTCTTTTGGATAGATTCCTAGCAGTGAAATTGCAGGGTTGTATGGTGAGTTATGTTTCACTTTTTAAGAAACTGAGAAACTGTTTTCTAAAGTGGCCATGCCGTTCTGTATTATAACTAGTAATACATGTGTTCCAGTTTCTCCATATTCTCACCAACACTTGGTGTTCTCTGTTTTTTTGTGTATAGTTATTCTGGTGAGTGTGTAGTGGTATCCCACTGTGACTTTAACTTTTGTTTCCCTGTGAGTAACAACTTTGAGCGTCTTTTTATGTGTTTATTAGCCATTTTCGTATCTTCTTAGTGAAATTTCTTTTAAAATATTCTGCCTATTTCTAATGAAATTTTTTATCTTACTGTGTCGTAAGAGTTCTCTACATATTCCGGACAGAAGTAATTTATAAGATATATTATTTGCAAATATTATCTCCCAGTTTGTCTTGTCTTTTCTATCAGATGAGGCACAAAAGTTTTTAATGTTGATGAAGTCCAATTTATCAGCTTCTTCTTTTATGGATCATGTGTTGGTTTCTTATCTAATAATTCTTCACCCATCCCAAGATATTGAAGATTTCTCCCTTCAGTTGTTCCAGAAGTTCTATATTTTTAGCTCTTAGATTTAAGTTTATAATCAATTTTGAGTTAATTTCTGCATATGATGTGAGGTAAGGCTCTAAGTGTATCATTCTGCTTTGTGGTTATCCAAAGACTGCTGTACCAATTGTTGAAAAGACTATCCTTTTCCTTTCTAATTGTCTTTGCGGTTTTGTTGAGCACAGGTTGACTATAAATATGAGGATGTATTTCTGAACTCACAAGTCTATTCCACTCATCCATATGCCTATCCTGCATTAATACCATACTGTATTTATTATTGTGGCTTTAGAGTTAAGTGTTGAAATTTTGTAGTATGAGGCTTCCATATTTGCTTTTTTTCCCAAAAAAAATTGTTTTGGCTACCCTAGATCTTTTGTTTTCGTATAAATTTTAGAATCAGTTTGTTAACTTCTACAGAAATGCCAATAGAAATTTTGATGAGGATTAATTTCCATTTAAAGTTCAATTGTCAAAAGCTGTTATATTATTTTGAGTATTACAGTTCATAAATATGGACTGTCTCTCCATTTATTTAGATCTCCTTTAATTTTTTGCAGTGTTGTCTAGATTTTAGTTCACATATCTTGCATATTATCTGTTAAACCTAGCCCTAAATATTTTATTCTTTTTGCTGCTATTTTGAATTCAATTTTTAAAATTTTATTTTCAGGTTTTTCTTTGCTAGTAAGTAGAAATACCATTGATTTTTATATGTTGATCTGGTATCCTGAACCTTGCTAAAATAGTTAATTAGTTCTAGTGGATTTAGGATTTTCTACATACAAAATTATGTCATATGCAACTAAAAAGAATTTTACTTCTCCATCCTAGATGCCTCTAATTCTTCTTTTTTCTTTTTTTTCTTCCCTGTTGCACTGGCTCCCTGGTGCAATGTTGAATGAAAGCTGCAAAAGCAGGCCACTGATATTAGGTGGAAATCATTCAGTCTTCTACTGTTAAAAAGGATGTTAGATGTGGATATTTCACAGATTCTCTTTATCAGAATATATAAATCTATTTTTAGTTTGTTGAGTGTTTTTTTAAAAAATAATGAATGAATACTCAGTTTGTCAAATGCTCCTTCTACATTGATTAATATGTTTTATAAATCATTTATTCTATTACTATGGTATATCATATACACTGCTCTTTGTATTTTAAGCAAATCTTATGTTTCTGAGATAGAAACCCACTTGGTCATGGTGTAGAATTCTTTTTGTATGTTGCCGGATTTGGTTTGTTGGTATTTTGTTAAAGAGTTTTCTATGTTCATCAGGAATATTAAACTATATAGTTTTCTTTTCTCATGATATCCTTGTCTTTGGCTCTCTGTAATTCTTCTTTGCACTCTGGATTTTATACACACTCATATGCACACACGTGCCATATATACTATGTATGACCCAAACATGGTGTGATTAATGTGCATCTGTCCAACTAGACTGCAACCTCCATGAGGTCCCAGACAGTGTCTGTCTTGTACACTTCTGTGTATTATACATACTGAAGTCATATAAACAGATGGGGTATCCAGGGCACCATTATTCTATATTTTGATTTGAACATGAAACAAATATTGTCACCTTTATGACCAGCATTTTTAGTACCCTTTGCTCTTATTTAGCTCTGGTAAACATACTGCAAACAAGTAGGATTTTTTCTTTTTTTTGTTGATGCTAAATGTTAATGAAGTAGTGTATAGACACATCCTTCTAACCTTCTTTGTATTGGCTCTTCATTTCATACTCTGAAGGTGATTTTGAATCTAGAATCTGTTGTCTTCCATGAGTTACTGTATTCTCTTTAAATTGTGTTAAAATGCCTTCTTGGTTTTTCCTATATATGATTAAGATGTCACCATAACTCTCTCCATCCATTTGGGCTACAGTAACAAAATACCATAGCCTGAGTGACTTACACAGAACAGAAATTTATTTCTCACAGCTCTAGAGGCTGAGAAGTCCAAGAGCAAGGTGACACAGTGACTTCTTGACTGATGAATGGCCATCTTTTCACTGTAACCTCACATGACAGAATGGGTGAGGGAGGTCCCTCAGGCCTGTTTTATAAGAGTGTGAATCCCATTCATGAGAGCTCTGCCCTGCTGACCTGATTACCCTGCAAAGGCACCATTTCTCAAGTCATCACCCTGGGGATTAGAATTTCAACATATGAATTTTTGGGGGACACAAACTTTTGGTGCGTAGCATTATCTTCCTGATTAGCACACAGACTTTGTGCTTGGGTTTTCTTCCTTTTTTTGTCTGTTTCATTTTTCCGAACTCAGTTGAAATTGTCTGAACCAGTTTATTGTTTACTCTTTTATGTGCTCTGTCTCTGAGCTGATGGGCTCCAGGGCAGATGTCCACCACCTTGATAACATGTTAAAAATACAGATTCTCTAAGCCGTCAAATGACACCAAACTTGTTTGTCATCTCATCCCAAGCTTATCTAAGGAATAATTTTGTTGTTGTTTTCATCATGCTTTCAAATATTCAACTCAATCTGAGCTTTGACCGTTGCTACAAAATGCTGACTCAAAATGCGTGTATTCTTATAAACAAATGCTACCACTTTTGTGTCTGTGAATTAGAGTAAAGAAGGCAATTTGTGAACCTGTCAACCACACTCTGACATCCAACAAATATAAACATCTAATGGGTTGCTTTTCTTCATCAATAAATGGTAGCATTATCTTTAAAGCTTAGAACTCTGTGTTTTGAATGGCATGTTATAGAGAAGTGCTTAAGAATGTGAGAGCCATCTCACATGCAAGGATATACAGAGACTCAAAACAAAGGGATGGAGGAAGATTTGCCAACCAAATGGAGAGCAAAAAAAAAAAAAAAAAAGCTGGAGTTGTAATTCTCATCTCTGATAAAATAGACTTTAAAGTAATAGAAACCAAAAGAGATAAGAAGGACATTGTATAATGGTAGAGGGATCAATGTAATGGGAAGAGCTAACTATCCTAAGTCTGTGCACACCCAATATAGGAGCAGCACCCAGATACATAGGACAACTTCTTGGTGACTTACAGAGACTTGGACTCCCACACAATAATAGTGGGAGACTTTAACACTACATTGTCAATATTGGACAGATCAATGAGACAGAAGGTTAACAAGGATACCCGGGACTTGAACTTAGACCTCGAACAAGTAAACTTAATAAACATTTACAGAACTCTCTACTCCAAATCCACAAAACATACATTTTCTTCAATAACACATCACATCTATTCTAAAAGTGACCACAAGGTTGGTAGTAAATCACTCCCCCAGCAATTGCATAGCATTTCATAGGTTTAAATGAAATATTGGTTGGCTGTTTGTTTGTTATTTTCCTCCCTTATTCCTTTCTGTCTCCACTGTATAACACAATTATTAGTATAAAGAGCTTTTCAATACCCATTTTTAGACTGCATTCTAGCCTGGGCAATAGAGCAAGATTCCTGTTCTCTCTCCCTCTTTTTCTTCTTCTTTCCCTTTCTTTCATTCTCTTTCTTTCCTTCTTTCTCTCTTTTTTCTTTTCTTTCTTTAAAAAAAATAAAATAAAATAAAATAAAATAAAATAAAGAATGTGACTGTTTCTAGTTAGGCTCTAGCTCTAAGCCAGTTTCCTAAAATGTAAAACAAAAATGACAGCAATTGTAATTTATTCTTTTGCTGTAAAGATTGAATGATATACCTTATGTAAAGCGCTAGTACAGTGCCTGCCACATAGGAAGTTCACAATATATTGTTTTGTTATTGTTGCTGAACATGATATAAGCATGCTGTCTACCTTTGTAGTGATTTCTGCATGATAGAAAATTATCTGTGACCCCTCATGCCATTAGTGAAGGTTTGAGATGATGTATTTTTTGATGAAACACAGATGACCTTGCATTTTCCTGCAGTCAGTAATCTCTGACAATTAGCATTACCCACCAAAAGAAGACATTTAGTATCTAAATCAATAACATATATAGTGCCTTTCCCTTTGCTTTTGACTCAAAATAGCTTGGATCCAACTAACAGAATTTAATTTTTGTTAAATAAATCTGTAGGCATCTATCTTCTACTCATTACATTGTTGTGTATAAGGCAAAGCGACTTGTATGTGGTATGTACAGCATTGTATGCATCTGCTGTTGCAGCGTTTCAGGACTGTAGTTTGGCTCTGTGTAGGTACAAAGCGACTAGGAAATTTATCATGAGAAAATGCTGACTCAAAATGCCTGTATCCCCTAAGAAAATATTTATCAGGAAGACCACTGTAGACACTTGGAAGGGAGTAAAGAAATTATAGAATTCAATTTTGTAGCAAATCGCACTGGCTAGAGCATCTCTAGAGTATATGATAATTTCTGCAGTGTGAGAAATAACATATATAGTGAACATCTACCTATCATTTGACAGTTTCTACAAATAATCTCACTAGCAGAATCAAGTCCACGAATATTCACAAATCTATTGGAATTCCCACTGCTCCTCACACATGTTGTACTTTATTTAAACAGAAGTAATGTAAGAAGCCATTTATTATTTTACTAATTCAACTGTCAAAATATTGAATAGCTGTTATATTTATCTGGAAAGGTGACCATAACATGTATGAAGGATATTATACATTTAAAAGAGTATATATGTGCACTATATGTGAGTATAAGTATATACCTATGCAGGAATAGGACAAGTTAGGAAGAATCTGTACTAAACAATTACCCCTTGTTGACAGAATTTTGATGAGCAAGGTGTGACGATGTTCATTTTCTTTATTATATAATTAACAAAACAAGTGGTATATCTGATGTACATGTTTAAAAGTTTAACTACAATGTAGTAAATGAAGGGTCAGGGACAAGAGTGGAAACAAGAAGGGCAAGAATGTGTATTTCAATGAAAGGTAATGTTGGCTTGCACCAGACTGAAATGAAGTGAAAATGGAAACAAAAGAATGAATTTGGAACACATTTTGGTTGTAGAGACAGCGATCTCTGTGTTTTTCATAGAGAGGGAGCAGGGTGAAATACAGGCTGACTCCTGGTTTTTGGCTTGAGAAACTGAGTAGTCAGTGATGCTAGTTATATATTCAGAATCTGTGCGTTCAGGTAACTCTAGGGTGTGCAGCATGGCTAGAACATACTATCTGTGTTAGGCCATTCTTGCATTGCTATAAAAAAAAGAAACCTGAGACTGGATAATTCATAAAGAAAAGAAGTTTAATTGGCCCACAGTCCTGCTGACTTCACAGGAAGCAAGGTGCTGGCATCTGCTTGGCTTCTAGGGAGGTGTCAGGAAGCTGACAATTATGTCAGAAGGCAAAGGTGGAGCGGGCATGTCACATGGCGAGAGCAGGAACAAGCCAGAGAGAGTGAGACAGAGAGAGAAGGAGAGTGGCGGTGGGGGGGGGAGTTGCCACACATTTTAAATGATCAGATCTCGTGAGAACTTACTATTG
This sequence comes from Ateles fusciceps, assembly GCA_036589455.1. Classification (NCBI taxonomy): domain Eukaryota; kingdom Metazoa; phylum Chordata; class Mammalia; order Primates; family Atelidae; genus Ateles; species Ateles fusciceps. The sequence goes on along the minus strand of JAZHEH010003329.1, from coordinate 7,632,562 downwards.
TTAAGACAGCACCAGACCGTGAGGGATCTGCCGCCGTGATCCAAATACCTCTCACCAGGCCCCACGTCCAGCATGAGGGATTGCATTTCAACATGAGATCTGGGCAGGGACAAATATCTAAACCAGGTCAGTCTTCATCCATCTATCCATTCTCAACTGTCCACCAAGCATTCACCGCGTGCAAAGCCAGGGTTCGAGATTCAGGAATGACAAACCAGAGTCCCATTCTCATGAAACTTAGTGCGGTGAGTCAGACAAGAAGTAAACAAGGAAAGATTTCATAAGTCACAGTATATATTTTATATGAATTTAATAGTTATATTAGGCCTTACTAATATACTTAGTACATTAATTTGTGTAGTAGTTACACTGGTCTTACTATTCAGCAAGCCATAGACTAGAGGATAAGGCAATGCCTGATTATAGGTGCCCTGCAAAGAGGATTGGTTTTGACAAAGTATTCTTTAAAGATAGAGATTTAAGTGAATTGAAAAGTGAGTTGAAGTCTGGGTTGATCCTGGCATCATAAGGTAGAGTCCCCTCCCTCCTTCCCTCCCTCCCTTCCCTCCCTCCTTCCCTCCCTCCTTCCTTTCCTCCTTCCTTCCCTCCCTCCCTCCCTCCTTCCTTCCTTCCTTCCCTCCCTCCCTCTGTCCTTCCTTCCTTCCTTTTTTCCTTCCCTCCTTCCTTCCTTCTCAGGGTCTCACTCTGTCAGCAAGGCTGAAGTGCAGAGATACAAACACGGGGCCCTGTAGCCTCAACCTCCTGGCATAAGAAATCCTCTCACCTCAGCCTCCAAAGTAGCTGGGGCCACAGGCATACACCACCACACCCAGCTAATTTTTTTTAATTTTGTAGAGATGGGTATCACCATGTTGCCCAGGCTGGTCTCAAATTCCTGGGCTCAAGCCATCCTTCTGTCCCGGACTCCCAAAGTCCTGGGATTACAGGCATAAGCCACTGCACCTGACCAGTCTTAGTTTTCTAACTAGTCTTTAAGTGAATTCAGAATTTCTGAGGCAGACTCTCTCACTGGTTCAGCATGTTTAAGAGTTACTTTTTGGGACTATAAATAATGACAGTGTTTGTAAATAATGACAGTGCAACATTTAACAGAATTAATTTAAAGAAACTCACACATCAGAAATTGTCTTTATTTATCAGCCCAAATACCTTCTTGTTGTTTTTATCTATTCCGAAGAATTTTGAAGATACTTTTCTAATATTACTTTTTCAAGTTATTCATGCTACATACATTTTATTTATCTTTATACTTAGGAGGGATTTCATTTTCTCTGCATTTCCTACAGACTGGCAGAAGATAGAACCCAGTGTTTCTCCCAAGATATAGCAGTGCCTTGCAAGGCAAACCAGATCTGCATCTATTTTTTTTTTTTTTTAATAATTAATACCATAGGATGTGGTCTTTGGCGAGAGCTGTGGGAACTAGACTAAGGAGTGTTCTTCAGGTCCCTGGGCCTATAATTATCCAAGGCATACATGCCAGATGGGCCACGTGCCATCGCCATGGTGACCCATGGCAAAGGCATCTCTCTCCTGGCAACCTGAGACAGCAGATCCAGTATGGCTGGTCTCGTGTACACCTTCTGAGTGCTTACTGTAGATACAAAATGAAGGAAGCAAAAACTCTTTCCTGGCTATGACAAGAGTTCAAAGGGGAGTTACTGGCATTTCTGTGTCTATTCCTGTAACAAGAAAGTGCCTCCCCCTTGCCAGTGACAAGTTTATGTGCCTATGTTAACTAAAAGGGAGAACTGTGATGTTTCTTAGGGGGAAGGGTTGAGAGACACTGTGGGTCAATGTCTATATTCTTGCACCCTTTGATTTTTCAATAAATCAAAAATATCTTGATGCCTTTTTTTTTTTTTAATAAGGAGTCTCACTCTGTTGCCCAGGCTGGAGTGCAGTGGTCTCAATTCACTGCAACCTCCTCCTCCCAGGTTCAAGCAGTTCTTGTGCCCCAGCCTCTCGAGTAGCTGGGATTACAGGCGTGCACCACCACACCGGGCTAATTTTTTGTATTTTTAGTAAAGGCAGGGTTTCATCATGTTGGCCAGGCTGGTCTCAAACTCCTGACCTCATCTGATCTTTCCGCCTCAGTCTCCCAAAGTGCTGGGATTACAGGTGTGAGCCATCATGCCCCACTGGATCTTGATGCCTTCTGAAATTCCTGCAACTGTGTGCTGCAGAGGCTGCAAGGTGTCTGGTGGGGTTAGATCAGAGTCATTTTTGTCCCATATATCAGGATATATTTCTGGTATAAACACGCACAACAACAACAATAATAAAAACAGCAGTGACCTCAAGCAAACAGAATAGCTCAATAGAATGATTTGCAGAGGTTATTACCAACTCACCTACCTAGAAATCTGGAGATAAAAAAATTCTGAAATCACTTACTCCGACAGCTCAGCAATGTGAAGCTGCTGGGTTTGCTTCACTCTGATTGTGTTGGCTGTCTCCTCATGGTCATGAGATGGGCTGCCCAGGCGTCCAGCAGCGTTTCCCTACCCAATAATGTCCAAAAGCAGAAAAGCAGGCACGAAGGGCTCTGTCTCAGAAGTTTGTCAGGAGACTTCCCAGTATGTCCATTGGCCAGGCATGGGCCACATGACACCCACCTCCTGGCAGAGGGCACTGGAGTTACCATGAATGCCAGTTAAGGCTCAAACCCTGAGAACACTGACACCTAATATCCCAATACAATCAGAGTTCTTTTGGCAAAGAAAGGAAGGCATCTAGGAGTGTCTGCTGGCTCCTGAAAAAGGACAGTCATTGAAGGCTTGTTCTTTGCTTGTTTCTTGCCCCAGGTGAGGCATCTCACAAGATTCTATTAGCTTTCTCATTCTCCCTAAAATTCTAAATCTCCAGAGATTCTCTGATGACCTGTATTTTTTCTCAGTTTCACTCACATATGCCAGTAAGAACACATAAACATAAAAACCCAACAGCCCTTCAAACAGCAAACTCTGCAATACTAAGTTTTGTGCATTTATAGGTGTAACAGCCTCTCACCCTCTATTTCATCCAAGGATTTCTTTCTTAAGATCTTTATTATACTCCTACTGTGTGTCAGATGTATTCTCTGTCCTGCAGTAGCACACCAGTATAATGAGACATATCGTAACTATTTGTCTACCTGGTCATTTTCTTCCATGTAATTTGAAGTGTCATAAAAAAAAATTTCAATGCAACAAATTTTACTCAGATAAAGGAAAGAAAAAGAACTTAAGAACTTGGCCACTAGGATCTAGGGTGGAGAGAGAGAAGGTGTGCCAGTAAGTGCAGGAGGAGCATGAGGAAGGCGGGTGTGGGGGGAAGTGAAAAAAAAAGACAATGTAAGAAAAGGGTAAGGAGTTCTCATTTTTATTTCAGTTAGGAAAGGACCATTTCCCTCAACCATTTTGGACTTGAGGATTTCTGAGTTTAATTATTAATAAAATCTGGGGAAGTTGACTTGTATGTGTTCTCTTATTCTCTTTTAGGAAGTCCATTTTATGGGCTGAATATTTGTACCCTTCCAAAATTCATACATTGAAGCCCTAACCCCAATATGATGGTATTTGGAGGAGATGCATTTGAGAGGTGATTATGCTTAAGGAAGTCCTGAGGGTGGGACAAGCGTCCTCTCTCTGCCACATGAGGACACGGTGAGAAGGTGGTTTTCCACCAGCCATGAAGCAGGCCCTCATGAGGAAGTGATCAGTACCTTGATGTTGGACTTGCCAGCCTCCAGGACTGTGAAAAATAAATGTCTGTTGTTTAAGTCACCGGGTCTATTGTATTTTGTTATAACAGCCTGAGCTGACTAAGACAGTCTAGATCTCTCAGATTCCATTTGCCAGGAAATAAACTGGTTTTCTTTAGGAGATGGGATGGGATGGAGGTGAAGGTGGTCTCCTAGAGGCTGTGCTTTGATGGAAGGATCCCAAGGTTCTCAGCCACTGTTTATTTGCCAGGTGCTCTATTTTCAGCAGGGGTCTCAGCCCCACTGTCCCTCTCAGGGAATTTGCAGGACAACTGGTTTCTTGCCAAGTTAATACCCCAGTGGCTAAATCACTTAGCCTTTTGTTCACTGTGTCTTTTCCTGCTCACTTTACCATTGTGAGTTAATAGCTTTTAAACGTTTCTTTTCTCACATTGTAGTGAAATTTTAGGAGAAACAGAAGTTAAATGTATGTGATCAGTCTGCCATTGTAAACAAGTTAGTCTAATTTTCTTACCTAATATTCTCTTTGTTAAACTTTAGCATTCAAGTCATAGTAGCATCTGAAAATGAGTGGACAACTTTCACTCTTTCATTATTCTTAGACTCAGTATGTATAATACTAAGAATATTAAGAACTATCTTTTTCTTAAAGATTTGTCATAACAGAAGTTTCAAACCATCTAGTCCTGATGTTTTTTGCAGGGAGAGTAAAGATTTTCCTTCAGTGATTTTATCTTTTCTTCCTTCTAGTTTTATAACTACTTTTTTTTTTTTGATAATTGATTGTAGATAATTATCCCATTAGTCATTCCAGAGAACTGACTTTTAGTTTGTTAAATTACATCTGGTTTTTTTTTTTTCCAATTTCATAAACTTTTACTTTTATCTTTATTATTTTGTTCCTTTTGCTTTCTTTGGGCTTACCCTGTTCTTTTTCTAGCTTCCTGAGCTGAACACATAGCTGATTTATTTTCATATTTCCTGTTTTTTTTTTCACATACATGTATGATAGGATAGAATTTTCCCTCTCAATGTTGCTTTTTTGTTTGTTTGTTTAGACAGAGTCTTACTCTATCACCCAGGCTGGAGTGCAGTGGTACGGTCTTGGCTCACTGCAGCCTCCGCCTTCTGGATTTAAGCGGTTCACCTACCTCAGCCTCCTGAGTAACTGGGATTACAGGCACTGCCACCATGCCCGGTTAATTATTTTTTATTTTTTTTAGTAGAGATGGGGTTTCATTATGTTGTCCAGGCTGATCTCGAACTCCTGACCTCAAGTGATTTGCCTGCCTTGGCCTCCCAAAGTGTTGGGATTACAGGGTGAGCCACCACAGCCAGCCTCCAATTAGCTTTAGAACATGGTTCAAGATTTGCTTTGTAGCACTTGGACTGCAGTTAGTTTAAAATATTTTGTAATTTTGATTGTAATTTTCTCTTTAATTCGTGTCTTTTCAAAAATTCATTTTTAGTTTACACAGTATTTTTTTCTCTTTTAATTGTTGATACCTAATTCAGTTGTTTTCAGTAAAAAAAAAAAAAAACTTACACATGAACATTAATGTCCTGGAATTCATGGGTATTCATTTGTTGCTTAATAATTGGTCAGTTTTTATATATGTTTCCTAAATAACTGAATGTTCTCTTTTTCAGGAGTAGAGTTTAATCACATATTCCAGATTGATTGTACTCTTACTAATTTTTGGTCTTATTTATTTATGATGCTCTAAAGATATCTTAAAATCTTCCACGTTAGTTCTCAGATTTGTTAACTCCTTTTATAATCCTTTGCATACACTTTGAGATTCTATTTTTAAGTGTGTTCAGTTTCTTGATTATGGAACCAGTTGTTTCTTTGATCATTTTATAATATATCTTTTTATCTGTGTTAGACTTCTCATCTTATTCTATTTTTCCAGCATCAGTACAAATATTTTTTTCATTAGTTTCCTTTTGGTATGTATTTTTCCAGTATATCTTTTCCATCTTATTATTTTTGAATTTGTATTTGTTTTTAGTGTTTCATGTAAGGAACATAGAAACATATATTTGGCTCTTGTTTTTGCTTTTCCAAGACAACTAAATAGTGTGTCTTCAATGGGTGTGTTTATTCATATTCATTATGATTATTGATGTATTAAGACTTATGTCTGCTATCTTATTTTGTATTTTTATTCATATTTTCCCCGTTGCTTCTGTTTCTTTTCCTACTTTTGTGATTAATACATTTTTTTCACTTTTCTACCCTGCTAATTTCAGAGTTGAGTTATAGATTGTCTATTTTTAGTATTTATCTTTTAATTTTTACCACAAACATTTAACATTCTAGGAAGACTCATGTCTTTAATTCTGATACCTTCTAAGCTATTTTCCCCCTATTAAGTTCTGCCTCATTGCCATTTCCCTTATCAGATACTTCTGGAATTCTCTCAGGTGGATGATGGAATCTCTCAAGGCTAACTTTAGCTGCAGCCACGTATCTGCCCTTCTATTCTATTTTATCCCATCCCATCCCATCCTATCCTATCCTGCTTCCTTCAGTATATATTTTACCTGAGAATAAACCCCCGTAAGGTTCCTGCTTCAAGAAGCTCTGCTTCTAAAACCCACTGGTTAAGTCATTTGCTCAAAGTCACACAATAGTGAAGGAGTGCACCACTCCCTTAACTATGTCACTGTAGCACCCACTGCAAAGGGGCCGTTGAAAAGCAAGTCCCTCCTCTCCACCATCCCAGTACTTATTCTGGCAGCCCCTCAGTGGATGGCTGTCTCCAGCTTCCACTCTCACTGGACTGCTGAATCCTGATGGTCTGTAGGCCTTGGCTTGGCATGCACAGCTGGTCCTCTTCCCAGGTCCCCTTCAGCTGCTCCTGGGGAATGTCCCAGCCTTGGAGTCTGGGTGAAGTCCACATGGGGAGCGTGGGAGTCTGGGCTTCCTCCATCTTCTTTTCAGCTTCTAGTCCTGGCACAGAAGTTCTGTCCTCCTTCCTCTAAGGCCTTCTCTTTTTGGTTCTTAATAGCCTTTTCTTCTCCTAAAATCCTTCCTCTTGCATATCAAAAACTTGGGCTTTCAAAAGTATTGTTTCTGGTCTGGGATCAAGAACTTATTTTGGAAATTAGCACCAAACACTGACTATTTACTTCTCTCTGGATTTCAACTGCCCTCGTTCTCCTTCAGGTTCTGTGGGGAGCTGAACAAGGAAGAGAAGAAAAGTACAGACATTTGTATTTCAAGATGCCTTTCTGCTGTAGCATTTACAATACACTGGCACACAGCCTGGCACAAAATATGCATGCTGTACATGCTATTAGTATGCTTTTAAAATTACTGAATGATCTTCAGCAGCAGCATTTGCTGGTACAGTTTCCCATTACCACAGATTTCTTCTTTGTCTGGTGAGCTCCGACTTCCTCAGAGCTAACTGCTCTATAGCCCCAATCTCTTTCCTCACATAGATATCCAGTGACCTGGGCCATGGTTCCCTTTAACATTTCTTCCAAGGACCTTGGTGGCATTTGTACTAATGGAACTCCTGGAGACCTACTATGTCTGCAATAAAACCACTGCGCCCCCTGCCGACTTACCCTTCTCCATACGCTGTTATTGAATCACATCGAAATAAGCACAAACATTTTTCCTCTTTGCTTGCCTATTATCTTTTTTTTTCTCTTAAAGATTTAGGAGTACAATATTTGAATTTCTGTTTTCAAAACCAAAAAATGAAAAGGCATAATGCAAATCAAAAATTACTCAACTACATCAGTTTGAAGACTAACATCCTGGCCTTCTAGCTATAGGAATGTAATGACTTGGAGGACGAAAATAAGAGTATGCAAAGAAGTACGTATAGTAAGTTGCTTCATGAAATATTGGTGAGATTCTGCTGATTTTACCCGTAGGAGGCTGTATGCTGGTGAGTACAAAGGAAATGTAAATTACTTGGTTGGTTTCCTGTAGAAACTCTTAGTTTCCATGGAGAATAACCATACGAAGTAATTTTTGAACAATATTTAGATAAGTGACAATCTTTGGCCACACCCCTGACATCACTGCCCCACATGTTAATAATATAGCCAGCACCAAGTGAGCATTTACTTGGTACCAGGTACCATTCTAACCCCTTGGCACATGTTTGCTCACTTAATCCCATAACTCTGTAGACAGGTAGACACTGTTATTGTTATGACCATTTACAGGTAAGAAAACTGCAGCACAGAGGTTGATGATAGGACTCTCATCTCTAGGACATAATTCTGCTCTCTTCCTACTCTTTTAGTAAAAGCCGTTATATCTTACAACATATTATTGCGATTTGGTGCTTCACAAATTTTTGCAAAGACTATGGTTCTCATTTCAGGGTAAGTGCTAAAAAATGCATAGGTATCAGTAAACTTTGGGAAATAGTTCTTCAGTCCCTTTGGGTTCTCCATTGGCCTCTAGATTTCTGAACTTTTCTAACCCTTACTATTAATTACTCTGCCTAAGAATTACCATCCACAGGATCCTAGTTATCAGACCCTCCAAGCTAAGAAAGTCAGAAGCTAAGGGCTTTCTTTAGGCTCAGCAGTTGGTTCTCTGAGCCAGGGCTCCACATGGGACTAGATAGGGCTGAGTAACTATGGCTGCTGCAGGAGAGAAAAGGGCCAGTAGTAGTTGTGGGAGCATGGGAGGACCTGAAGTATCAAGTTCAAGGAGGAACCTGGAAACCAGAAATTGGATCCAAAGCAAATTGCCAATGTGGAATTGGCAAACAGTCAGAAGGCGTGGGAGGCAGAGCCCGGAAGTGCCTGTGCATGGCATGGAGATGTGAAGGCTGATGAACCGTCTTGCTTGGTAGTTCAGACACATGCCCGTGTGTGTGTGTGTGTGTGTGTGTGTGTGTGTGTGTGTGTGTGTGTGTGTGTGGTGGGGGGTAGGGCTGCCTGTGCTCAGCCTACCCCAATCAGGGCCTCCTTGGTATATCCCTGAACTCCTCTTCTACTGTCCTCCCTGCACGATCCCATGGAAGGACTTTGATAGGTGAAGAGAGGCATCCAAGTAGGAAGACAGGTGTGACAGTAATGGGGCCTGTTTTGAGAAGTGTCCCCAAGCCAAAATGTAAAATATCTCATTCTTATGACAAATATAGTCCTCTGATGGCCATGGTGTTTTACAGCTAGGAATTGAACACTTTAGGGTGAAATAGGTATTTTGCAGTCTGGATGTTATGTAGATACAGAGGGGTTACTTTATTCCTTACTCTCTTACAACTCATTTTGGCCATTGCTTATTTGTAATCTCTCCTTTTCTCCTCAGGAAAACAGGCAGTTTTTATATAAGGCAATCTGAGAGACTGTGAAGGGCTACCATTATGTGAAAACCTTCAGTTTTAAGTCATGGTCTTCATGCAAAACCCCTCTCCCATTTAATCCATAGTCCTTTATTTCTGGGACCTTTGGAAGAAGCTTTTTCATCTAGTGCATTGTATTTAAAATATTGTATCCAGGTCGGGTCCAGTGGCTCATGCCTGTAATCCCAGCACTTTGGGAAGCCACGGTGGGTGAATCACTTAAAGTCAGGATTCCAGACCAGACTGACCAACATAGTGAAACCCTGTCTTTACTAAAAATACAAAAATTAGCTGGGCGTGGTGGCCCATGCCTGTAGTCCAAGTTACTCACTCGGGAAGCTAAGCCAGGAGAATCGCTTGAACCCAGAAGGCAGAGGTTGAAGTGAGCTGAGATCATGCCACTGTGCTCCAGTCTGGGCAACAGAGCCAGACTCTGTCTCAAAAAATAAACTATAAAAAATCAACAACATTGTATCCACATGGCACACAGATTATTCTTAATACGTTAATTTTACTCTTGCAAGAATTTTTAGTTTCAGTTTAAATTCTTTTGAGCTCTCTCTCATATATATATAACACGTATATATGGAAAAGAAATTTATTTATTATAGTTCTGGAGGCTGGAAAGCCCAAAGTCAAGGGACTACTTTTGGTGAGGGCCTTCTCGCAGGTGGAGACTCTGTAGAGTCCCGAGGCAATGCAGAGCATCACATGGCAAGGGTGAGCTGTGTGTTTTTCATTTTGCTTTGATTTATTTTCCTATTTTTAATTTCTTTAAGAGAATGGATCTTGCTACATTGCCCAGGCTGGTCTTGAACTCCTGGCCTCAAGTGATTCTCCCACCTCAGCCTCCCGAGTAACTGGGACTATAGGCATGGGCCACTGTGCCCAGTTTTGCTTTGATTTTTGTTTTGAATAGATCCTACTTACCTGAATCTGTAATATGATAAGTAGGAATGAGTCTAGTTACTCATTGTTCAGAGGGCATCGCTCTATATTTAGATGATACTTTTAATGATCTTAATATTTAATACAGAAAATAATGCCTTTGTGTAGCATGCTGAGATCAGGACAAACATTTCATATTATTTTTGCCCTTGTTGGTTAAACATCAAAAATGTAACGTAAATACCTAGTTGTCAGTAAAGATTCCATAAAGTGGGAACTTTTAGATGCAGCTGTTAGCAATGTTAATCTCTGAAAAACCAGTCTTGGAAAATAATTGGGCAGTGTGAACTGACCTTGCAGACTGCCTGGTGTGAGCATGGCTCTACCACACATCAATGGTGAGACTTGGGGCAAGATACTCATCTTCTCTAAGGCTGAATTCCCCTCTTTCGTAAAATGAAAATGATAATAAAACTTAATTTAGAAGAGTTATTGTTGGGATTAAATAAGAATAATAATTATTGCAGGGAATATCAATTAAGCAACTAATCTAAAAGAATTAAAAGACTGTTTATATAAAGGTGTTTATTTTTCATCATTCATAATTCAAAAATGTGAAAGTCTGTTTGTTTATCAGTAAGAGAATCATTAAACACATTATTGTATAGCTTTTTGGTGGAATGTCTTGCTGCCATGACATAAACACTTATAAAGGTTATGCAGCAAAATAAAATTAATAGAAATTCTTAAATAACATAAATCAAAAACATAAAAAACAAAATTTATGTATAGCATTATTAAAACATATAAAATATTAATATAAAAGAAGAAAGGAGAGGGTTCACAAAATGGTAACAGGGTCATTGACTTATACATTTTTCCTTTTTTAAATTTCTCAATTACATTATTATATTAAATAATTAAAACAGCATTATTGTTAATCACTTTTATTTTTTCTATTTATAAAAATGCTTACTTTGGAGAACATAAATAATGCCGAAAATCATGAAGGATCCAATTAAAATTAACCTTAATATTACCATTAGCATTTTAACTTACATTGTTCCATTTTTATGCATTACACATGGTATATATTATGTATACACGTATATGTATACATATACAAAAATAAAGCAATAGTATTGTTTTACTATCAATTTACCTTTCTGCTTCTCAAGCTGTTGATTTTATATTTCTTCTTTATCTCTGATTTTTTTACAGAAGTTTGTTCTCCTTTTCGAAGGAGCTTTAAATTCCTATGTCCTACTGGGAACACCAATCAGCCCTTTTTTGAAAAGTTCTCAAGTGTCTTGTCAAAAATAATTACCAGAGGTGAACTGTGCCTCCAAAACTTCCAGATAATACTTTTTCCTTGTGGTGCTATATTTCCACCATAGATACTATACCATTATTGTGGTTGTTTTCTCTTGAATTATCCTTAAGTGTAGTGAGACACCCCCCAGACCCTTGGTCCTGTGCACCTGTACTTGGGTCCATGAAGACATTTCTCAGATGGAAGGCAGCAGAGCAGGTCAATGCACTCAATTATTTCCCTTTTCTGTTATTCATCTTGTTCAAGTCTTCTGGATTTAATTGGAATATTCACCTGTTCTCTGCCCAGCTCTCTCAAAATTAGGGAAACACTTACATTTTGTATAGGTATAGACTCGGTTCAGCAGATACACCCAGGGAAAACTCCCAGTCAGGGGTCTACTCTTCCAGAACTCTTTCTATCTTGGCTGCTACCCATAGCATTTTATGTGAAAGGAACTATCTAGCCATGGATAAAATGTATTCCCTTCTGCTTCTTACTTAGGCGTAGAACACAGATGTGAAGAGGTCACTTAACAGACTGGGTTTTTACAGATGCCTGTGATTCATATTGTCAGAGAATTGACTGTAGGGCTGGGTTGCTCTTCAGCTTAATATCAGCACTGAATTGAAGGAAGCAGTGCCCCTTAGGAGTGGGCAGGAGGCTCTGCCCATGAAACAGATCTGCTTCTCCACTGAGCTGGAACCTCTGTACAAATGTAAAAAGGGAATGATGATAACTCGTGGAGCACTGAATGGATCTGATGAGCATAAATATGTGCCTCAGAAATCAGTGCCTTGGCAGTAATGGCCATGCACATTGCCTTTTTCTTTTTTCTCATCAGTTACAGAACACATATGCCCAGGCTAAAAGTAGACAGTGAGGGAAGTCTAACGTTTGTCTACCTACTTTGTGAAGGGAAATCTTACATTTTGAAGGGCAGAGCATGTACAAGCCTGTTCTGCATTTCAATCCAGCTACAACTAAATATGCTTGGTAGTAATTTTTAGGAATACATCTAAGAACTTTCCAAAATGTTACCTGTGAGCCTGGTTTTCAGAGCTGCCTTAATTTTTTTTTCAGGTGACTGTGGGAGAAGAGTTTCAAAAATTTATTTTAAAATTAGAGGTCCCTGTTTTCAATTTAAATAGTTTGTTAAACGTACTTTTAAAAAGTCATGACCTTTTGTAACTTCTCATTAAACTTGAGGCAGAAACACAAATAGTTCTCAAAAAAAATTAGCTCACAGAATCTTTGAGGAATTTTCACAAACTGTAAGATTCGCGGAGATGGATTGGAGAAAGCTTGCCCACCCATCACCTTATTAAGACACAGCATTCTGGCTTGTAAAATGATGGAAGTAAGGACACAAGACATTTCATCTCCTCTCCACTCTATGACCCCTGACTCAGAGACAGGATTTGACTCAACCAGAGAAGCTGGGGGCCATCACTTTACTCTGTGGGTGCCCTTCCCTGTCATAGGCTTCTACATTGTTTCCTGATACTCAGTCAGAATGGAGAACCAACTAGTAATGGTACATTGTATCCAAGAAGATAGTTAACAGGACAGGCTTTTGTTTATGCTGGTGATAGTGATTCATATGTCAGAGAATTGGCCCCAGGACTGGTGGCTCTTGTACTTACTACCAGAGCCCTACTAGAAGCAATGCCCCTCACCTGTGAAACAGAGTTTTTGCTGCAGTTGTTAAAAAGTGGATTAAACCACCCACTAAGTGGACTATCCAGGGAAGATCTTCAAGGTAGCATACAGGCCCAAGTTAAGGTTATGAATTGAAGATAAAGGTGTTTTGCTTTGTTAATAATGTCAAAGATAAAGAGGCAGAGCTGAGAATGAAACATGAGGCAGAAAGCAGTGCACTGCAACTAAAAGCAGCAAGAGGGAGCAAGGATGCCTGAGAGGATGCCTGTGACTCAGTCTAGAACACAGAAGCAAGGAGCTAGAATCTGCCTCCGAGGCAGGGAAGAAGCCGTGCACAGCATTCTGGGAGTGAACATTCCCACACTTCCTTGGCCAACAGAGAACCTCAGTCTGATTAAAATGATCTGGACGTAAATCCTCCTCTGCACATAGTGAGATGACCAGTCAGAGGAGTCAGGAGTTACCTGTTGCAGGCGAGCAGAGTCACACATATTTGGCTTCTTTAAGGAACTCATGGGCAAACTTAATTTGGATGGGTCTTCCTGTATAACACTGTTTTAATTATGATGATATATTCTGGAGAACAGTATGATTTTTGGTAACTTAGAGAACTGCCCTTTTAAGGCTCCCTGACTTTTTTTCTTTGGTTAAAGACTTTCTTCTCCCCCTTCCCCTGCACTCCTAACCTCACCGTTCCGAAGTGGGCCAAAGCTCCCCTGTTCCTAACTCCCATTTATTACTCTTCAGTGGAAAATAACTTCAGGGTAACAAAGAACGAAGGATAAAATATACAAATAAACATGGTAGAAGCATATATGAATTGCTTATTATTTACTGTCTAGGTGAAAATTATTAACTTCTATGCAAGATTTTATATTACAAAATTGTGTTCTGTAAACTTAAAAAGTCTTCCAGTAATGTCATTACAGTTAACTTCAGAATATAAACAATGCAAATGCACAGGCATTGTACAAAACAAAACATGGGATGATTTTCCATATACGTATTGGTAATAGAAAACGAGTCATGCTTGAATTGCAAAATAAGTGTGTGGTAAAGGCCAGTGATTTGAAGTTTTATGTCAGAAAAATTGCTGACCCAGCTGTCTCACTATGCTGTGGGATTAACCAATCAACTCACAACACAAATGATCAGGTCAAGGAGTAACTTATACTATAAAACGCAAAAAGTGGCAGCAATTAAAAATTACAATGAATTTAACATAGCAAAAAGGACAAATTAATAACAAAGTACATCCTCCCCCCCCAGATGAAAAGTTTACAGTCTGTATGTGTATGCACAGTAGGGTATTTGTAAAGTTAGAGTCTTGTGTGGCAGCTGTATTTAAAAAAGATGCTAATTTAGAATTCTTAACCAACTCAAGGAAGTTGCTAATTTTAGTCTATGAATGATCAAATTTTAGTTGTCTTTAATATCTCAATTAGGAAGCTATAAAAATAGCTCTCTAACTGGTAAGGTTCTACAGAATTATGAGTCAACCGCCGGTAAGAACTCAGCAAATGGACTTTCATATCTCTGAAATCTAGCAGGTTAGCAGGTTTGTAGGTTAGCAGGTTAGTAGATCCCCAGGACTATGCTTGGAGAACACTTTAGCTGATGTGTCCTCAGTTTGGGAGGGAAGACACAGAAAGGTCTTGCTTGCAGTTAGTACCAATCTTTAAGGCAGAGAAAATCTGACCCATGAGGAATGAAATATAGAATGACATAATATTCCTGGACCACAAATTGAGAATTGCTCTTCAAGGCACCAAAATTTTTAAGAAGCATTTTTAATGGAAGTTATTCCAAAGATGGGTACTAATCATTTCTTTGCATTTTAACTAGAGTATACTCATACTAATTATGTGGTCTTTGTCATCATTATTAATATCAGTTGTTGCAAAATGCTTTAATAAAATGATACTCATAGGGTTTTCTAAGAGTGGGATACTTGCGTCTGCATTACATAATCCCAATCTGGTCCTTGAGTCCAGAAGTTTCAACAGTTTTTTCCTAGTCCTCTTTCTCACTGTGGGTGCATCAATTCTCACCTCTCACTTCTCTGGTCACCTTGCCCATCCTTCTAAACTGATGCTGTTTATGTGAATAAAAAACTATCTTATAAAAAATTATTAAGTTTTAAAGCATATTCTAGGCCAAGTGTGGTGGCTTACACCTGCAATCCCAGCATTTTGGGAGGTTGAGGTGGGAGGATTGCTTGAGCCCAGGCGTTGAGACCAGCCTGGGCAACATGGCAAAACCCTGACTCTAACAATAACAACAACAAAATTAACCGGGTGTGGTGGCCACTGCCTGTGGTCCCAGTTACTCAGGAGGCTGAGGTGGGAAGATTGCTTGAGCCCAGAAGGTTGAGGCTGCAGTGAGCTGTGATCGTGCCACTGCACTCCAGCCTGAGTGACAGAGCCTGACCCTGACTCGAAAACCAAACCAAGACAATCCAAAAAAAGCATATTTTAAGTGTGTTTGGGTTTTGTGTAAGTAAGAGCTTTAAAAAATTGTGATTCTTTTATGAATACAATATAGGAAATCAACAGCTTGGATTTTGAGGCAGTGTTTTGATGGCACAAACTAAGGCTCTTTTTGCTTACATAATCAGTTTTAGATTACCATTATTATTATTGCTGATTTTAACAATAACACCACCTTACATTTTTTATGATATTGTTCAGTTTGTAAACATTTTGACCATCATTTCTAAAATGGTACTTGCCAAAATCCTAATAGGCAATGGGAGCTAATATTCATTCATTCATTCATTCATTCATATAATTACTGATGCTGACATTTCAGGTGCCAAGCATTAAGGAAACCAGGTCTCTGAGAGGTAATACAATATGGAAAAAGCAAATGTGCAGTAAGAAAGTGAGATCCAATTCTAGAGCGCTCTGTTCAGTAATCTTTCCCATGTAACAGGTATCCAAATGGTTGCATTTTGTGGGAGTGAAAGGTAACCACTATTTAATCACCTGTATTAATTTTCTGAATTAAATACTTCTATAGAGGCAGCAACTAAGGCACAGACAAATATTTGGCCTCTTATAAAACCAGAGCCAAGATGGTCAGCCCACCAGGCTACTGTTGGGATATGATAATTGACTAGGATGTGATCATTATATAGCATTTGTCACTTATATACAATACTTTTATAATCTTTGCTATTTTTAGCTCTGAGAACCCCAAATAGGCAGAAACAGCTTTTGGCAGAATCAGTCACTCTTCTTGAAGTAGAGTCTTTTGTCTAGGAGGGTAGGTGGATGGTTCATTCCTAATGTGCAACACCCAAGGCCTCCATGATCTTTTCATTTCACATTCTTTAAAATGGGGACCATGTGAATCAGTTCAGCCTGCTGGGAGTCCCAAGACAAAGATATTTTTAGAATTCCTTAAATTTTCAAGTATTCTCAACTTTTTTCCTGGAAAATATATATATTTTTAAATAATTTATTTATTTTACTTTAAGTGCACACTATATCTGGCATTTCTCCCCATGTTATCCCTCCCCACCCCCCATTGTCTCTCCCCTATCCCCCCCCCCAACTGTCCCCTGTGTGTGATGCTCCTCTCCCTGAGTCCACATGTTCTCGTTGTTCAACACCCCCCTATGAGTGAGAACATACAGTGTTTAGCTTTCTGTTCTTGGGTCAGTTTGCTGAGAATGATGGTTGCCAGATTCATCCAAATCCCTACAAAGGACACGAACTCATCGTTTTTTATGGCTGCATAGTATTCCATGGTGTATATGCACCACATTTTCTTTGTCCAGTCTATCATTGATGGGCATTTGGGTTGGTTCCAGGTCTTTGCTATTGTACACAGGGCTGCGATGAACATACGTGTGCATGTGTCTTTATAGTAGAACGATTTATAGTTCTTTGGGTATATACCCAATAGTGGGATTGCTGGGTCAAATGGAATTTCTATTTCTAGATCCTTGAGAAATCGCCACACTGTCTTCCACAATGGTTGAACTAATTTACACTCCCACCAACTGTGTAAGAGTGTTCCTATTTCTCCACATCCTCTCCAGCATCTGTTATCTCCCGATTTTTTAATGATCGCCATTCTAACTGGCGTGAGATGTTATCTCAGTGTGGTTTTGATTTGCATTTCTCTAATGACCAGTGATGATGAGCATTTTTTCATATGTTTGTTGGCTTCATATATGTCCTCTTTTGAAAAGTGTCTGTTCATATCCTTCGCCCACTTTTGAATGGGGTTGTTTGTTTTTTTCTTGTATATCTGTTTTAGTTCTTTGTAGATTCTGGATATTAACCCTTTGTCAGATGAGTAGATTGCAAAAATTTTTTTGCCAGTCTGTGTCTTTTGATTGAGGCGTTTAGGCCATTTACATTCAATGTTAATATTGTTATGTGTGAATTTGATCCTGCCATTTTGTTACTGGCTGGTTTTCTTTCTCATTAGTTGACTCATTTTCTTCATTGCATTTTTGGTCTTTTCCAACTGGTTTGCTTTTACAGTGACTGGTGCTTGTTCCTTTCCATGCTTAGTGTTTCCTTCAGGAGCTCTTGTAGGGCAGGTCTGGTAGTGATAAAGTCTCTCAATAATTGCTTGTTCCTAAAGGATTTTATTTCTCCTTCACTTATGAAGCTTAGTTTAGCTGGATATGAGATTCTGGGTTGAAAAGTTCTTTTCTTTAAGGATATTGAATATTGGCCCTCCACTCTCTTCTGGCTTGTAGAGTTTCTGCCAAGAGATCTGCTTTGAGTCTGACTGGCTTCTCTCTGTGGGTGACCTGACCTTTCTCTCCGGCTGCCCTTAGCATTTTTTCCTTCATTTCGACCCTGGTGAATCTGACAATTATGTGTCTTGGGGTCACTCTTCTTGAGGAATATCTTTGTGGAGTTCTCTGTATTTCTTGAATTTGAAATTTGGACTGCCTTGCTAGGCTTGGGAAGTTCTCCTGGATAATATCCTGGAGTGTGTTTTCCAGCTTGGATTCATTCTCCCTATCATATTCAGGTACACCGATCAAGCGTAGATTAGGTTTTTTCACATAATCCTATATTTCTTGGAGGCTGTGTTCGTTTCTTTTCACTCTTTTTTCTCTTGTATTGCCTTTTTTTTTACTTCATTGAGTTGATCTTCAATCTCTGATATCCTTTCTTCTGCTTGATCGATTCAGCTATTAAAACATGTGTTTGCATA
Source organism: Ateles fusciceps (assembly GCA_036589455.1). NCBI lineage: Eukaryota > Metazoa > Chordata > Mammalia > Primates > Atelidae > Ateles > Ateles fusciceps. Next base: position 7,614,459 of record JAZHEH010003329.1, on the reverse strand, counting down.
TGCTGTGTTCTTCAACTCCATCAAGTCGTTTATGTTCTTCTCTAAGCTGGTTATTCTAGTTAGCATTTCGTCTAACCTTGGTTTCTTTGCATTGAGTTAGAACGTGTCCCTTTAGCTCTGAGAAGTTTGTTATTATCCACCTTCTGAATCCTGTTTCCATCAATTCTTCACACTCCTTCTCGGTCAAGTTGTGATCCTGTGTTGTTGAGGAGTTGTGATCCCTTGAAGGAGAAGAGGTGTTCTGGTCTTTGGTGGTTTCACCTTTTTTGTGCTGTTTTTTTCCCATCTTTCTGGATTTACCTGGCTGTGGTGTCAGAGAGCTGCTTGATGAGGTCGCTTGTCTGCCTGTGGGGGGCACTACTGGGTTTCTAGGGACTCCTTCAGGTTACTAGGGAAGCTTCCTGTGTCTTTTTTGTTTATGCTGGGAGATTAGGCCTGCCTCTTCCGCTGACCTGTACATGCTGCTGGGTTGTCGAGAACGCTGTCCCGTTGCTAGGTAGGCTTCCTGTGTTTTTTGTTAAAACATGTAGCCCAGTCCCACCCGTCTAGTGGTGGGTTGTGCCCTTCCTCCACTGAGCTGGATCATTCAGGGTTCCTCTCAGACTGTGGCACTGGCTACGCAACCCACTAGAGTCAGAGCTTCAGCCCTCTGGGGTTTGTGGGGGAGGGTTGGGACCCGCCCAGCTACACCAGGCAGTTTCCCCCCTTTCAGCTTTCTCTCTCTCCGGTCATGGGGTAGAGGCTGCCCAGCCGCTCCCGCTTACAGCTCTCTCTCTCTCTCTCTATCCGGGCAGGGGGAGGGGGCGATAGCTCAGTCTGCAGACTCTTATTCAACTCCACACTTGTAATACCTGGCGCTTGACTGGCAAAGATCCTCTGTTCTGTGTATTGCTGAGGCTTTGGGGGAAGCGCTGTATCTGGACCAGAGCGCCAGAGGTGGAGCCTCCGACTTGCCAGTCAGATGCACTTTCTGGGTGAAGCAGCACCCCTCCCTGCCTCGGTCTGCCCTGAGTGGGCTTTGCTCACCCTCAGACCAGACCCATTGAAATGCACCTGGTACCTTGGTTGGAGCTAGGAAATCTCTGGGTTTCTGCGTCTCTTTTGCTGGGTGTTGTGCGCTGGAATTGTGTCTAATCCTCCATCTTGGATCCTCCCCCGGAAAATATTTTTTCTTTGAAGGAATATTTGCCTGGATCCTTGCTCAAATGTGGCTATGTCAAAATTTTGGAACAAATAGGTGTCTACAGTATGCTCCTTCCTGCAATGACAGAAGTCGAGAACTCTGGTTAAAAAGAAAAAGAAGGATAAAAAACTGACTTCCGTTCATAGACTGGTAGGGCTGGAAGGAACTTTTAGGAATTGATCATTGAGAAGAACAGTTTTTCTCTTTGGTTTCATGGTAGAATCACCTGGGAAACTTAAAAGGTTCCTGGCACCACCATCTCAAAGATTGATTTAATTGCTTCCTACCTACTCCAGGAAGGTGGTCAGGATTGGATCAAGCAGAGATAGACCCTGACTGAGAACATATTTTTCTTATTCAGGTACATTGATCATGATGGCATCACAGCTTAAAGTACAGTGCACTTATTTTGAGGTGGCAGAGTTGATCTTGGGCAAAACTGTTTCTGGGAGTAGAGGAAGAAGATCAGGAATAAACCTTGTGTTTAGAAGAAAGAAATGAGAGATATTGAGTTACTTTCCTCTTCTTGCATATGTTGAAACGAAAGAAATGAAAGAAATCTGGAAGAGTCATGGGCTCTCTGAATTGCTAGAAAACATGGGACATGAACAATGATTTGTCATATGATTTGATTAAAAATGTATGCTTTAATTGCACAATTATCAACTCATTTTTCTAATATAAATTTTCATTCTATTATTTTTTCTACAAACCAGGTAGTTCTACAAGCCACATTAGCAGCAAAGAGTATTAACAAATAAGTATTCGTTCATTTAATTAATACCCATTACAAAGGAGGATGAAGTAATACTCATTGCGAATGAGTATTCACTCATTTAATTCCCCAGATGGCAGTGACAGGAATTATTTTCCTTTACTAAGGTACAGAGCAGTTATGAAATGTGCCTGTGGCCCTTCTGCAAGTGGCAGAGTAGAATGCAAGCCAGGCCCTCAGGCTCCTTAACCTCAGTTCTCAAACACAGTGCTGTTCTGCTTCTAGTTACACAAACTCCCTCAAACACAGAATTCTTGTTATTTCAAAAACATCTCTTTGCTCCTTAGCTTTTCAGAAGAAGCCTATTTTCAAAGCTATTATTACGAAATACGTATTTAAACTGGTCAACCGCTTTTTCTGAAAACAAAGCAGGCTTCTGAGTTAGCCATCGGAGGTTTGAGATGAGAGGGAAAAGTGAAAGTCTGATCCAGACAACTGCACTGGGATGAAGGCCACAAGCACTGGGGACTGGAATAAGGTCTTGCCAATTCTATGCACTCCACAGCAGTAGAGTGGAGAAGGGGCTTTTCCCACTACCAAGAAAATACCTGCAATGCAACTCAGCCGTGCTCTCTCTCGACAAATGTAGTCGCCAGGTTAATCTATGTGATTGAGAATAATGATCATACCAAGAAATTAACATTAAAAAATACTTGAATAAAATGGAACACAGGATTTTTAGGACAATGAAACTACTTTGTATAATACTGATGGTGGAGACATGTCATTATGAATTTGTTCAAACCCATAGAAAATATAACACCAAGTGTGAACCCTAATGAAAGCTCTGGACTTTGAGTGACATGATGTGTCAGTGTAGGTTCATCAGTGGTGTCAAATGCATCACTCTGGTGCATTTGTTGGTGTTGATGATAGTGGGGGAAGCTGCATATATGTGGGAGTAGGAAGCATATGAGAAATCTCTCTACCTTCTACTCAATTTTGCTGTAAACCTAAAACTGCTCTAAAAAATGAAAAGCCTACTAGTAAAAAAATACTGTAAGACATTATGCTAAGTGAAATAAGCCAGGCGCAAAAAGCCACATATTGTGTGATGGCGTTTATATGAAATATTCAGAGAAGGCAGATCCATGGAGACAGAACACAGATTCGTGGTTGTCAGGGGAGTAGGCAGGAAAGGGAAGCGACAGCTTACTGGGTGCAGGGTTTCCTTTTGGGTTGATGAAATGTTCTGGAACTAGAGAGTGGTCCTAGTGATGGCACCGCAGTGTGAATATACTAAAAGTCAGTGACTTGTACACCTATGACGGGTTAAAATAGTGAATTTTATGTTATGTAAATTTTTCCTTAATTAAAAAAATTTAAAATACTGCAGCACAAGAAAACATCACTTTGAAAACTTAGGGAAAGCCTTGTTTTTTTAAAAATTATGTACTATAAAAACTAGTTTAAAAGAAGCATCCTCTGTGATTTCAAGTGAATGTGAGAAGTTTTGATCTGTTGAAGTAGGTGCAGAGAGAGGTAGTGAGGCTGTTCTGAGGTTAAGACAACAGGATGATGTGAAATGAAAGTTATGTGAGATATGGAGAGTTTGAAATAGCATTAAAATTGAGTGGCAGAATTTAAATCCAGATGAAGGGGCTCCAAAGCTGAACTGACACTGGAAAAATAAATCACTGATGCAAAGGAAAAGCTTGAAATGCTCTCACGAAATGCAAAAAGAAAGAACAAATCTAGGACAGTGATGAGCGGGTAGGTAATAAATATAGCAGACAAAGAACGGTAGAGCTCAGAACAGCAGAATCAATGATCGAAAACATAGTTTAGGGTTTGTTATTTTTTTCTGAGCTAAAACAAAGGCCAACTGTTTTTTTTTTTTTTTTAATATACTCTGTGATTTTAAAAGCAAAAGAAAGAAAGCGTCATATAAATATCAAAACAAGACAAACTGGTTGCCTGCAAAGGAACAAGAATTAAGCTAGAAACAGATTTCTCTGAAGCACAGACTATCAGAAAATGTTGGACGAAAGTCTATAGAATTTTAAGGAAAAGTAATGTGAAATGAGTGTATTTTCTTAGCCAATTTATCATATGTGTGAAGGCAAGAGACAGACATTCTGAGATAAGTAAAAGCCCACAAAGTAGAAATTCATATCTTTCTTTTTTAAAATTGCTTGAGTAAAATGGTACAACCACTCTGGAAATGTTTCACAGTTTCTTATAAAACTAAACATGCATTGCCGTATGACCTGGCAATTGGATTTTTGGCATGTATCCCAGGGAAATAAAAACTTATGTTCACCTGAAACCTGTACATGGATGTTCCTAGCAGCATTATTTGTAAGACCCCCAAACAATTATTTGTAAGCTCCCCCAAACTGAAAATAGCCAGATGTCTTCCAAACCGTGAATTCTTAAATGGTGGTACATTCATAGCATGGGATATTAATCACAAAAAGAAACAAACTATTGATATATCCAGCAATTTCAATATATCTCCAGAGAATTATGCTCAATGGAAAAAGACAATCCTTCAAAGTAACACACTCTAGGATTCCATTTATGTAACATTATTGAAATGAAAACAATAACAAAAAAAAAAGAAATGGAAAATTGATTAGTCCTTGCCAGGGATTAGAAACTGGATAGAGTGGTGGAGAGTAAAGGAGGGGGTGGGTATGGCTATAAAAGGCAAAATTTCTTCTTCAAGCAACAAAGAGTCAAAGCAATAAAGAGTCAAAAGATACCTTTTCATTTTCTTCTTCCCACGCATCATGGATCTCAATATTCAAAAGTCAAAAGTCAAGCTAACAAAATGTTGAAAAAAATACGTTTTGTCCACCTACCCTGACATATTAACCTTCTAAGCAATCTGGAAGCCTAAAGTCAAAAATATAATTCTTGGGCTCTTGTGACTTCCATCGTGGCATAGGGCAGTAAAGTGAGAGCAGCTGTGACCCAATCCAGCACCTGGCCTGCCTCCTTTGTTTTCCAGGGGGACTTGGTGAATCATTGCGCAACTACCCCCACCCTGTGCATCTCCCACCTCCCAAACCCCAAACACCTGCCTTTTGTGCACCCACTGGGTCTGGGGATGTGCACACACCGGACAAGATGACCTTGGAAGAGGCTGCCCAGGTAGTAATCTGCTCCTTTCACTTAGCACACCCTGGAGACTTTCCCGTAGTGTTCTATTTTCATTTACAGCAAGTGTTTTTTGCATTGCCACCCAATCTCAGGTCGACCAGGGATCCTGCAGAAGGTGCCTTGAGAGATGGGGGAAGCAGTGGAGGACTCCTCACTTTCAGTTCAGAAAGTACAATTTTGCTTTCAGCTGCTTTACATATAACGCTCCTATGTCATATTTTGTTTAAAGGCAGGAAGGTTTGTCCACAGCCAAAAAGAAAAGCTTGTACATTTCAACTTGAATGACTTAACTTGTTCTCTATTGTTGGGTACTTAAGTTGTTCCCATATTTTTAAAATTATAAACACCTTTCTCATTTTATCTACCTAACTTATATTCTTCCACTAAAAGTCTTTCAGATATCAACCCATCCCTACCTCCCACAGAAAGCCTTTTGTTTTTCTTTCTTTTTTTATGTTCTCTTAATCTAGTCTGGAGTTTCTTCCCTGGTGTTCAGCAGAAGCCTGTACATAGTTCTATCATACCACCCTCTGTTGCATTTTAAATCTCTACACACTTTTCTCCTAGGGAGAGGACTTCTTGTTTTTAGGAAAATGATTTTTCTTTGAATTTCTGCATTCCCACAGAGGAGGGACTCACTAATGCTTGTTGGATGAATGGATTTTCTGTGCAACTCTTCTTGTGCAAGTTTCATGCCCATTAAATCAGAGGATTCTTCGGCAGGCATATGGATCCCTGGGAGAGTTTGCATTGATTCTTGGGCTGTATCTGCAGAGAACCTAACAAGCTTCCCCAAGCTACTGATGCTTCCCATATGAGGACACACTTGCAAGAGGCAATGCATTAACGTTCATTTATCATTTCTCTTCCTGGGGAGATTTTCCTAAGAGAATAACATGTTCTGATAGCAGATGGAAATGTGTGGGTCTAGTTGGATGTTCCCTTTTACCTTATTAAAAGAGTGAGCAGAAATTCTGATTTTGTAACCATTTTTTATGAGTTTCATTACTTTGAGTTATTTACCTTGAGTTTGATACACAGTGGAAAACATAATTCACTTTGTAGTCTTCATTTGCTGTGGTCCAGCTCTTGGAATATGTGAACCCCATTAAGGGGCTGGCATCCTATGAGGCTCTCTGAGCAGTTGGCTGGATAGCTTTCCTACTGGGCCTCTTTATCTTCTGCCTCATCGCCTCTGCAGCAAATGAAGTATCTTTTTCTTCCTAATCACTTCCCAAAACTGCTTACAGATTTATGTCTATTAGCATGTGTGCTTAGCAGCAGAAGGCTATCCTACAACAACTGGCACTTGGAGAACTCGTTGAAAAAGACCAAAGTAAATCATAGCTGTTATCACAAGCAGAGGAATCCAAAGTGTAGACGTCTCTCAGGAGGAGGGAGGAACTGGTAGGAGTATTGTGGTTCCTGGAGGATAAGTCATAGCAAAGATGTAAGGTAGGGAGGATGCAGGGCAGGAAATAATTCTGAAGAAGAGGCTAATTATCCCCAGAGCTGGCTTGTAATGAAGGGCTGACTATAGCTGGGAAATTGCCTTCTTTTGATTCTCATGCATTTAAATGGTGCTAGAAAGAGTCTTGGGTGCCCTGGCTCCTGTCCAGGACAGTATTATTTAATAATAATGGGTGCTCATTTCTCATCTGGTAGAATCTGCAGGGTGGGAGGTTGGTTTGCAAAAGTCCCTTTATGTTGTTTTAGTACCTTTCATCTCCAGTGACTTCACAACATGCTGTCTATCTTCAGAGCCTGCTTTGGATGTGTGTGTAGGGGCAGTGGTGGGCAACAGTAGCAAATGTTGGTGCCACCACTTTACAACTGAGGCCAGAGAAGCATCCAGGGAATGTGTTATTTGCCGAGTCCACACCAAGGGCTGCAGTCACTGTACTCCTTGGCAGTCCACGGAGGTTCAGATGCCCAGTGGTTGGCAGCACTTTCAGATTCTTGTCCTGAGAATGATTCATTTAAATACAATACGAGTACATGGTTTTCATTTCCTCACGGAATTAGCAGAAATACGGACAACAAATGTAAGCTGGCTTCAATTTCTAAGAACAATTACACCCTTACCAAATGGCTTGGGTCATAGTCATCCTTAAACAATGTCATGTATATTTCCTGTACGTTCTCAGGATTTTCACCCAAGCAAGAACAAAAGGAAACATTTCAAATTTTCTGCCACAATGCTAAGGAAATACTGTAGAATGGAGATTTGAAGCTAATATGAACCTGAAGTCAATACTGAAAATTGTTGTTGCAATAAATATCTGTCGCAGGCAGATCTGTGCAGACCCTATTCACCAGCCCTCTTGACTTCCCTTTTTGGCCATTTAATTCACAGAGTCATTTAATTCAGACCTACTGGGGTAGGGGTGGCAAGGAAAAGCAGGTTAGCTCTTCACTCCCTCTGGGCTTTTGGGGGACATTTGTTGTGGGCAGAGATTCAGCAGGGACCTCAGGAGAAGTTTTCTAAAGCACAGGCCTGCAGTGTTTCACCTTCTATCAACTAAGGTAGTGACAACTTCCTACCTACATCCCCAGAACTTGGGAAGGGAAGAGTTTTTCCATCACAGTTTATACGTTAGGAGAATGTAAGGAGCTCCCCCTCCTTCATTCCAATTTGTTTCTTAGATCAAGGTGCAAACTCCAACAGTTCTCATAAAGGCATCCATCCACAGCTACCTTTTAAAGACAATCACTGTTAGATGTTTGGAAATAGATCCTCTCCCCCTCCCTCAACCACAACACAGTCCAGGTAACCAACCAGGTAACCAACCAGCCAACCTACCAACCTCATTCTTTAATTCCAAATGCTACATTTCTCATAACCAGTGTCTGAAAGGCTCAGCTTTGCTCAAGCTTTGCTTGAACATTGAATTTGAATGCCATATTTAGCTGTCTTTATTAAATCTCTCTCAGAGTCCTGTGACTATCTGAATTAAGGTGTCAGCAAAGTCATCCACTACTTCTAGGTCAAGGCAAAGCCAGAGATATGTGAACCTCCAGGTAAACTAATAATCTGGTGAGGGGGGCCTTAATATGATGTCTTAAAAAGAGATACTGGACATCCATCTAGGGAAGAGGCTGAGAGTGACTGCAAACAAGTCCTGAGAAAGATCCAGGGTCCCCCTGTGCAAGCTCCTCCCAGGAAACAAGATGACCTGTCTGCCTCTCCCTCCTTAGCAGGCAGTTTATAGACTGTTGTCCCTGGACCACCGTCTTTTTTTATTCTAGTAGGTTTAGCCTCATATACCCTTTAAGTGGCCCATAAAAATTCTTCCATTCACATATAGTTTTCTCCATGAGAAAAACTCTATGAAATAAGGTGTTCTTTACTTCTTCCTACTTCCAGTCTGGTTTGAGGTCACAGTGGTGTTTTTCTATCCCTTATAGACTAGAACCTTGTGATCTGCCCCGTAGTCTAACTCTGTTAATGGAAATGCCAATTAAAAGTCTTTGCAATCCTCAGTCCAATAAATTCAGCCACATGTTCTAGAGTCCTCCACTGTAAATGCTGGTCCGAATACAAAACATACCGCTTTAGCCCAAGGTTCAAATGTTACCTCATCTCACTGAAAGCACTTAGTTATATCTTATAAAAACAACAACAACAGCAGCAACCCAAAACACACCTCAGCTGTTATGTTGACCATGCACACAAAATCCATCCCTGCTATCTGCTTTGCTATCTAGCTTAACTAGTAAGAATTATTTATCAAAATAGAAGCCACTTTGATAATAAAACTGACCCACAGCCCCCTTCATTAATGTATCACCAGGGCTAAGAACTTGGGGTCAGAGGAGCAAACCACAGTAGATTTTTGTGGGGAATGTCAGGCCATTAATTTAATTACCAAAAATGTATCGGGAATAGCATAGGGGACATACAAACAATAAACTTGCCACTAGAGTCTAACTCTGAAATTGGAAGTTAAAAAAACAGAAGCTGAAGAGTCATCTTAAGTTTAGTCTTACACTAGGACGTTTTTACAGGAATCCTAAAAACCAAGCTATAATGATAAAGTTAGATTCACTGATTATTTACTCTAGATAAACAATGTAGTGTTTAGGAAATCCAGTCATTTACTGTTTTAGAATTCTTTTAAGTATTTTTGCCTGTTATCTGGGATCTAGCCACAGGTTATCTCTACCACTTTTGATCTGTTTGCAGAAAGTTTGGAGAGAAGGAACTTCCTTCTTTAGTGTGCGGGCAAAATTCCTGAGACTGGGAATACAAACTACCATTTTCTAGGCTGTAGTTAAAAACCTGTTAGCAGGCATCATATACAAAAATTAACTCAAAATGGAACATAAATATCGAATCTAAAACTAGAACATTCAGCACAAAATGCAGGACAAAGTCTTTGCAACCCTGGCTTAGGCAAAGGTTTCTCAGATATGATACCAACAACACAAACCATAAAAGAAAAAAAGAAAGGCAAATTGAACTCCATCAAGATTAAACGCTTTCATTTTCTGAGAGTCACTGTCAAGAGCATGAAAAACAAGTCATAGACAGGGAGAAAATATTGCAAAGCACATATCTGACACAGGGCTTGGGTCTGGAATATATAAAGAACACTCAAAACTCAGTAACAAGAAAACAAAGAAACAAACAACCAAATTTTCAAATAATAAGCAAAGGTTTAAATAGACATTTCGCTCAAGTATATCACATATCTCACTCAGTTATACGAATGGCAAATTAGCACATGAGAAGATACTCAGTGTCATAGCATTGCAGAAATGCAAATTAAAACCGCAATGAGATGCTACTGTATCTCAATATTAGAATGACTTTAAATAACAACCACCCCAAATGAAGCAAAAAACAAACAAAAACACTGACAATACTGAGTTCTGGTGAGAATCAGGAGCAACTGGAACTCTCATTCATTGTTAATGGGAGTGCAAAATGCCATAGCAACTTTGGAAAACAGCTTGACAGTTTCTTACGAAGTTAAACATACACTTACCATATACTAAACATACACTTACTGTTACTTCACCCAAGAGAAATGAAAATTTATATTCACAGAAAAACCTGTATGCACATATTTATAACAGCTTTATTCATAATAGCCCCTGACTGGAAGTAACCCAAATGCCTTTAAACAGGTAAAAAGCTAAGCAAATAGTGGTATGTTCATACGATGCAATACTATTCAGCAATAAAATGCATCAAACTATTTACATATGCAACAATATGAATGCATATCAAATACATTAGAAGTGAAAGAGAAACATGGACACAGGGAGAGGAACATCACACACCAGGGCCTGTCGGGGGTCGGGGGCTAGAGTAGGGAGAGTAGGGGATGAGGGGATAGGGGAGGGATAGAATTAGGAGAAATACCTAATGTAGTTGACGGATGCAGCAAACTACTGTGGCACGTGTATACCTCTGTAACAAACCTGCACGATCTGCACATGTACCCCAGCACTAAAAAAATAATAAAAATAAATTTAAAAAAGAAGTGAAAGAGGGCAGATTTAAAGGTTACATACTGTATGATTCCATTTATACGACATTCTGAAAGGAGCAAAACTCTAGGGACCAAAGGCAGATGGGTAGGTTTGGGGATGAGGAGAGGAATTGAGTATAGAACACTTTGACATAATCTTTTTTTTTTTTTTTTTTTGAGACAGAGTCTCGCTCTGTAGCCAGGCGCCCGACTGGAGTGCAGTGACGCGATCTCAGCTCACTGCAACCTCCGCCTCCTGGGTTCAAGCAATTCTCCTGCTTCAGCCTCCTGAGTAGCTGGGATCACAGGCACGCGTCACCACGCCCAGCTAATTTTTGTATTTTTGGTAGAGACGGGGTTTCACCGTGTTGGCCAGGATGGTCTCGATCTGCTGACCTTATGATCCGCCTGCTGGCTTCAAGTGCTGGATTACAGGCATGAGCCACCATGCCCGGCCTGACATAATTTTCTAAGGTGGCTGGGCTATAGCCTCCAAGTACCTGGAACTACAGGAGTGTGCCACATTTGGCTATGTTTGTTGAAATTGATAGAATTGTTCACTAAGAAGCGTGTCTTTTACTGCATGAAATTACATCTCAGTTAAAATGAGCCTAATAGCAATTACTCAAAAGGGATAGTTTTAATTAAGACAGTGTTTCCTCTTGATTTGTTACTTCACTGTCATTGGCAAATGTTTGTGCTTATAAACACAGCCCTGCCTTAGGGAATCATCTCAGAGAACTTTCCAATCAGCCCCATCTTTATTCTCCCTATTCTGGCTTTGTTCAGGATCTTACCACCTCTCAGGAAGAGTATTGCATAATCTCCTAACTGGTTTCCCCCTCTATCTTACCTTCATTGATTCATATTCCATGTCAATCTTTCTTTCATGGCAAAACTATATCACTCTACTTCTCTGCTGTAACCCTATTTATAGTTTTCCTTTCCTTGGAATAAAGTCTGAAGTCCTCACTCCTAAGCACACGCTCTGCTTCCCTCACTCCTTCAAGTGTACCACAGGCTGTATCTGCTTGCATTTGTTCACGTTTCCATGTGAACGTCTGCCATGATTCCTTTACATATCTTGCTTCCCTTGCTAACGCTTACTCATCCTTTATAATTCAGATAGAGGCAGAGCATAGATAATTCCCATTCCTTCTGTGGTATCCTGGGCATGGAAAATGTAATTGTGGCCTGGCATGATGGCTCATGCCTGTAATCCCAGCACTTTGGGAGGCTGAGGCGGGCACATCACTTGAGGACAGGAGTTCAAGACCAGCCTGGACAACATGGTGAAACCCTGTCTCTACTAAAAATACAAAAATTAGCTGAGTGTGGTGGTGCACACCTGTAATCCCAGCTACAAGTGAGGCAGGAGAATCATTTGAACCCTGGAGGCGGAGGTTGCTGTGAGCCAAGTGGTGCCATTGCACTCCAGCCTAGGCGACAGAGTGAGACTCCATCTCAAAAAGCAAAGAAAATGCTAACTTTTGTGTCTACTTGTATTGTTCTGCCTCGAAACTTTATTCATGCGATCTCTCCTCAGTCTCATACAAGGTCTATTCAGTGAATTTCCTTAAATCATTTACCATTTCCTTAAGGAGCATTGCCTATGGGAAAGGATCTTTCATGCTAGGCAACTGGGATGAAGTCCCTGTCCTCAAATAACTCACAGCCTAGTAGGGGAAAAGAACTTAAGCAAATTAATGATAAGTCAACACAGAGTGTTCAGCACTGATAAACACGGAGTGATATCTCTGTGTTTGCAGGTACTTCTATCAATATGCTTCTCAGGGTGATTAATAGCTAGTTTTTGTTGTTGAGAGCCTAGTGTGCTCTTTGAAATGTTCTAGGACCACATGGTGAACTAGAGAGAAAAACCCTCTGTCTTTATATGACTTCATTAGCTTATTACAGAGAAGAAAATGTTTATTCTCCTAGTTTGTTTTTTTTTTTTTTTTTTGCAATTCTGAAAAGGCGGCTTTAAAATTTGTTATACCAGTTTGAAAACTGGGAATCAGAGAGGTTGACTCATACAACCAGATCTCAAAGAAAGTAGGGAGAATCTTTGGGGTTGGTACTGGGAATCCAAAGACCACATTCTTTTCCCATCACTTCCCCTCCACTTCGACTTTGTTGCTATTGGTTTGAATATTTGTTTCCTCTAAAACTCATGCTGAAACTTAATCCCTAATGTGGCAGTATTAAGAGAGGGGCCCAATAAGAGGTGATTGGGTCAGAAGGATTAATCCATTCATAGATAATTAGATTAATAGGTTAAAGAATTAAAGAATTAATAGGTTATCACTGCAGTGGGACTGATGGCTTTATTAGTAGAAGAGAGACATGAGCTAACATGCTCAGCCCCCTCACCACCATGTGATGCCCTGCACTGCCTCTGGACTCTGCAGAGAGTCCCCATTAGCAAGAAGGTCCTCACAAGATGCAGCCCCTTCACCTTGGGCTTCTTGGCCTCTAAAACTGTAAGAAATAAATTCCTTTACTTTACAAACAACCCACTTTCAGGAATTCCGTAATAAGTAATAATGAAGTAAGACGTGTTACTTTAGTGCTTCTCCTTACTTGGTTTTGTGCTCTATTCTTGTATCTGCTTGACTCCTGACCTCATTTTAAATTTTATTTCCCAATCTTTGGCTTCTCTTTTGACACTTTGCTAAGCCCAAGATCATAGCTCTTCCTACTCCAAGCTGCTCTGGATAACCAACACCAGTGTTGATATTTAAGATACTTAACAGCAAGTGCTGCATAGGCACCAACCATTCGTAGCAGACACTGATTCCTCATACAGATGCCTGCTAGCCTTGGAACTACCCCTGTGACCAAGCTGCAGCTCAACACCCATATCCTGCATACCCTGGCATTCGTCCACTTTGTTAGAATCCCTGCCAGCCTTGTCCAGGCCCCTGGTAAAGGATACTTGGTAGAAGAATCTCAGCAAAGTGAAGGTTTGGTATCCTTGCAAACAATGACAATAAAATATATGTGCAAGTGGAGACTTCTCCAAGACATGATGAGGGCTTAGAAGAAAGGATGCCTAAGGCCAGAGAGGAAATTAGGGAAGGTTCATAAGAGAAATAACCCTGGAGTGGCTTCATGAATGAGCAGCTTCATTCCTGTGCATGGTTCACGTTGGTGAGTATTATATATAGAAGCCTGGTGGTGTGAATACATGTGGTGCAGTCGGGAAATGGTCAGTTAGTCAGCACAATAATGTGCAGAATACAAGAGAGCCTACAGTGGGATGAGAGGCTTGATTGCTGGAACAGAGAGGGAACGCCTTGATATGTCAGACCGTGAAGTACCATGCTACACTTATCCTTGGAAACAAAAAAAGGCATAAAGATCTTCAAGCAAGAGAGCAACAGGCCCGGGTTATCCCATCAGAACAGTGTGATAGCACTGGGAAAGACAGGTTGATAATTCTCTCTGATGGTTTTGCCAGAGTGAGATCTCTCAGGCGCTGGTGTGGCCATGTAGAGGCCATCGTATCCTTGCCTCTTCTCTAAGAACTCTAAGCTTGTATGTTCAGATGGGAAGTTTTATCAATTCTTCTAAGGCTAGTAAACTCTAACCTTACATGTTAATTCTTAGGAGACGGTGTTAATAAACTGAGTATCAACTTACTTACAAAGAACAGGTATCTGGCCTATAAAATGACACTATAATGCAACTATGGAAACAAATACATGCACCTATGGAAATAAACAATTATCAAAATTGAGAGGCTGGGGAACTAGATGGTATCATGCATTTGTATATTTCTTTAAGTTTTCAAAAAGTTTTCATATTCAATATCCCACTGGCCCTTCATAACATCTCTCTGGGGCAAGGAGGAAAACCAAAAGCTGGAGCTAAAGGCTGAGTTAGTATCAATTCAAGCACAAACCAAAATGTGCTCTCGTGAAGTCAAAAACATCCACAATCAGCATGTGATCCAATTCTAGCACATACTTTTGGTAGCAAATAATGTAGATCCACTTGAACAAGCTTGTGCAAAAAAGGGAACATAATTATTATTAGCATATGGTAATATCCCACAAATGCTAAGGGCTGGGTGTAGGTGGGCCTTAGGAAACCTGTAAACGAAATCTGCAAATGGACTGAAACCTGTAAATACCATTAGGCTACTCTTCATTTTTTAACAGATTTATTGAGGTACCCCATCCATGTGTCATGAAATTTATTCATTTAAAGTTTACAATTCAACAGTATTTGGTATATTCACAGAGTTGTGCAGTCATCACCACAATCAATTTGAGAATATGTCATCATCCCCCAAAGAAGCCCCATGTGCCCAATGGCTCACTTCAACTGTGGTTACTGCAGAAAGCATTAGAGTCATCAGATGAAAGGAGGCCATCAAAGCTAAGGGCCATTCTCATCTATAATAGTCTTTCAAAAGACACAGCACACAGCTAATAGACCTGGTAAGTCCAGCTGTGTAAATGAAGAATCATCAAATACATAGGTATATTAAACACTGAAATTGCTTAAACATTGTTCAGACATTTAAAGGAGATTTTAGCCTCCAGTTAAAAAGTGTGAAGGCAACCTGCTGTAATGTGGGGGTGGGGAGGCTTTGATTCTGGAGTCCCAGTAAATTGGAGACCTGACCTGAGCACTTGCTGGTCATGTGATCTGAAGATCCTCATCTGCAAACTGTGCTTACGATGCCTGTTTTACTTACTTCACAGCAGTGATGTGTGGCTAAAATTACAAAGCACAAGTGAGAGCATGCCGGACACTGTGATGCGCAATATTCATATAGATGCCAGGTATTGTTACGGGAGTAAAGGGGTGTGAGGCCAGGAACTTGAGAGAGGACACCGTGTTACAGAAGAAGCTGGTAACACGAAGCTAAAAGTGAGAGCACACCGCAAAAGATGGAAAGACGGAACAGGAAACACACTGATATAAACAGTTACTGTACATTTCTTGGATTTTAAAAGGGATGTAACTATTATTCAGCAGTGCCTCCAATGTGCGATTTGTATGTGGGTAAGATATTTCTATTATGTGTAGGGCAAGTTTCCTAACCTCAGTACTACTGACATTTGGGCTGAGTAATTCTCTGTTGTGGGGGCTGGCTGTCCTGCGCATTGTAGGATGTTTAGCGGCCTCTACTTACTAGATGCCTGCAGCACCCACCAGCTGGGACAGTTTTGTACTGACCCCCATTGGTTGAGAATCACTGCTATAAGGGTAAGGTTGGGAGAGTTAATTCCTTCTCATAACTGATGTGCAAAATTTGACCTGCAAAATCCCATTACAGTAAGGTCCTTGTTAGATTGTATATTCCTGTACCTGCATCACTGGCCACCCTCAGCATTCTCCTTGGTTGATTGCATTTCCTTCCTAGGTGGGACACGTGGCCATAGTTCCTGTCAGTCAAGCCTGTCAGGGCTGGGTTTTGTTGGTTTCCCAAATGCTTTAGCAATTTGGGCCTTACGTACCTCTTTTGCGTCACCTTCTCCTTTCACCATGCACCTTTGTCTGAGCTGCAATGAACTCTTAAGTCCTCCCAGGAGTTGCTATGCCCAGATATGACTGTGCTTTTATACACACACTGTTCTCCCA
Organism: Ateles fusciceps; assembly: GCA_036589455.1. Lineage (NCBI taxonomy): Eukaryota > Metazoa > Chordata > Mammalia > Primates > Atelidae > Ateles > Ateles fusciceps. The sequence continues at coordinate 7,598,315 of JAZHEH010003329.1, read as the reverse complement.
GGCAAGAATGCCTTCTTCCACTTCCCTGCCTGGAAGATTCCTGTAAATCCCTTTTAAGACCTAGCTCAAGTGTCATTTCCTCTGGGAATCTTTTCCTGGCAACTTAAGGCAGAATTGGTGGCTCCATCCTCTGCACTCTTAAGGCACTCAGTTAATATTTTTTATTGCAGAACGTTTTATACTGGATTTTAATGATCCATTTTAATCATGTCTCTCTTCCCCCGTGACAGATTGGATTCCTTGAGTGTAGGAACTGAACTTACTCCACTTGTTATGTCTGCTGCTCCTATCATGTGTCTGGAACACAATAGGTGCTTAATACTGATCAAAGTAGAAGATTGGAAGAATAAACTAATGTCAAGATAGTCCATGGAAGTATTCATAATCACAACTCATGCTCAGTTTTGGTAACTCATTAAGGGATTTCAGTTCCCTAGCAACTGATGAAGTTGTTTAATTAGGAAAACAGAAAAACAAGAAAATGATTTAAGTTGAGCAGAACCAAACAATCCTATGGGCAAGATACATACAAAACTGTCTCCTAATTAATTTAAACATGCACATAGCTAATTACAATATGCAGAATGCAGGTAAGATCTTGTTGAAACACTAAGTCCTACTGGTTAATCATGGTGCCCAGAGGCCATGTCTCAGATGAGATCCTGGTATGGGACTAAGCCCCACCCTCAGTGCCTGACTCACTGTTTCTTCTAGAATCTCAGCTACTCTGCATCTTCCCATTACAAGTCGTGTCCCACTCCCACAATACGTTTCATGCTTGTCTGTCCTCTGCAAGTTTGGCATTGCATCACTGTGCACCCAAGCAGAGGGCTGGCAGCTGCTTTCCTGGGTCTGAATTCTGCTTTTGGTTTGCTGCCAGGCTGGCAGTGCTAACTGCTAGTTACATTCTCACCTGTGTGGCCCTGACAGGTCATCCTTCCTCCTGCTGCTGTCTGAGACTCCCACGTTTGTGCTGTGCCCCTCTCTATGTGCTCAGGTTACTGCTGTATATTTACTGTTTGCTTTTCTCAGTACTTTGGGAGGGGCTGTTTATCCGGTCCTGTGGTTTCTGGTGGGAAGAAAATAGCTTCAGGGCAGAGCCTTATGAGAAACACTTCTTAGACCTCTTTCTCCTGGTTTCTTCCTGCCATCCGCAGTGAAGCCTCCCATTCTGTATCTAGATGGTAGAAATTATTGTACCTATCCCATGTCTCTACTTGGTCAGCTGGGATTGGGGAAGGCCTCAAAAATCTTTGAAAATTTTTGGCTTAAGTATGGAAGAATATGTACAGGGAAAAATAATACAATAATATTTCCCTCCCATCCCATCTTCCCCCTACCATTTGGGGAAAAAAAAAAGACGGAAACACACACACATGCATGTACATATACACATATTTGTATGCTTACACATAGAATTTCTTTGGAAGGGCACATATGAAAATAATGGAATTGGTTGCTTATAAAAAAGGAGTACTGGATGGGGGAAGACGGGATGGGAGAGAAATGTTATTGTGTCTTATTTCATAACTTTTGACTTCTCAACCAAGGAAATGCATTATTTATTCCAAATATTTAAGTAGGCAAATACTATAAATGAAGAGTTCATAGAAAAAGAAATAGCAACGTGTATAAATATATGAAAAGATGCACACTTATTTTTAACAAAAGAAGCATAAATGTAAACTGGAGGCCAATTTTTATGTATTCAATTGGCAAAGATCAAAACATTTAATAATGCAGAATACTGAGGAGAGTGTTGGGAAACAGAGTCTCATACACTGTTGGTAGGATGTAAATAGAGTCAACATTTTAGAGATCAGTAGCTAACAACATGTGCTATGACCTAGCAACAATGTTGTCTAGGCCAGAAATTTTCTTTGTAACAAAATTTTAAATTTCGAATTGTGAACTTATTATCTTTACTAGTTTTAGTAAAACTCAACTAATTTGGATTCTTGTGTCAGTTTTCATAGGCTGTATTTTTCTAGGAATTTGTGTATTTCAACTAAAATTTCAAATTTATTGGCAAAAAGGTTTTTTACAATATGTTCTTACTATTATCCCCCCCACCCCTAGCTTTAGTGAGTTATAACTGGCAAACAAAAATTATATATATTTAAGGTATATGATATGGTATTTTGATATACATGTACTATCTTTTTTTTCTTACACTTTAAGTTCTGTGATACATGTGCAGAACCTGCAAGTTTGTTACATAGATATACATGTGCCATGGTGATTTGCTGCACCCATCAACCCATCATCTACATTAGGTATTTCTCATAATGCTATCCCCTCCCCTAGCCTCCCACACCCTGACAGGCCTGGGTGTGTATCGTTCTCCTCCCTGTTTTTTGCAGAATTTGTGAGGATGTGCATTTTCCTTTATTCTTGACATTGGTTTTTTGCTTCTCTTTCTTTTTCTTGGAAAGTCTTGTAGAGAGCTATATATTTTATTAATCACTCCAATGCTTCATCTTATATACAATAGAGATGTCTATTGTATATTTGTTTTCTATTTTTATTAATTTTTACTCTTATGTTTATTATTTACTTCATTCTACTTTATTTTAGTTTTTTGGTTTTTTTTTTTCCTAACCAATGTTTAGTTTGTTGATTTTCAGCTTTTACTTTTTCTCTAAGATATCCATTTTAGGGCTATAAATATTCCTCTAAGCACAGCTGCATTCTACAAGTTTTAATATGTTTTAATTTTCAGTGCCGTGCAAATCAAAATGTTTACTCAGTCCAGGGTGATGTGTCATCATGTTAACAGTCCATTTCTTCTTGGAATATTGGTTGTTTAAAAGTGTGGTGCTTCATTTCCAAACAGACGCGGACTTTTCTTATTGATTTTTTGCTTAATGCATTGGGGTCAGAAAGCATGCTCCTTTTGTTTTTTTAAAGTCTTTTGAAATTGTGACTTGCTTTATTTCCCCCAACTGTAGTCAATGTTGTTAATATAGCAATATCAGCTGTTGATTTCTAGATCATATTTTTACTTTCAATCTTTCATTATCCTTAATGTTTTAGATATGTTTCTGGTAAGCAGCAGATGGCTGTTTTAGATTTTCTTAAATCCAATCTGATAATCCTTATCTAAATTGGAGCATTTAGTTTATTTACACTTATTGCAATTACTGATGTGTTTGAGTTTAAATTACCATCTTACTAAATACTTTCTATTTGCCTTGTTCCTCAGTGTTCCATTTTTCCTCCTTTTTGGCTATATTGGATATTTTTTGCTATTCTATTTTTCTTCTATTAGTTTAGGGGTAATACATGTTTTACTCTTTTCCTGGTTACCTTAGAGATGGGCTTGTTGAATTATTTCCTTGTGAGAATCAGGCTAAAAATTTTGACAAGAGAATGGATGTCATGTGTTCTTCTCATTGTGTCAGAACGATTCACCTCGATGATTAATAAGCAATCTGCAGAATCTGTGAGGTGATAATCTGAGATGATATGAATATTCACTTCCCTGAAGCTTTCATCAAATTGCTTTAGCAGCCATTAATGACTCTCAGCCTCAATCTACTACTAGCATGGGGTTTGTCAAGTGTAATCTTCTAATTCTATCATCATTTCTATATTTATTAGCTGATGATCTTCTGTATTAATTTTCTTTTAGTGCCTCTATGAATTCATCAATACTCTTTTTATTCATCATATTATAAACCATTTCTATCACTATTCTTTTAGATGCTCCAATTGTCCCATATTTAGCCAGTGGGAACCTCTTCAAACCTGTGTCCATTTGAAGGTCCTTATCATTCTTTCAGGACTTCTTGCTTTGTGCTACAGCGAAATCTTCTGGCTTACCTGGAACTGTCCCTTCCCCAGCCCTGGCAATCAGTCATTTCTTCAGCTAGCTATGGCCCATTTTAGTAGAGAAGAGTATCTGGAAACTGTATAAGCTTCCTACTGCTGCTGTAGCAAATTACCACAAATTTAGTGACTTAAGACAAAACATATTTTAAGTCTTATTATTGTGGAGGTCAGGAGTCTGAAATAGATCTTGCTAGGCTAATACCAGGATATCAGCAGGGCTGCATTCTTTCCTGAAGGCTCTAAAGGAGAATCCATTTCCTTTCCTTTTCTATGTACTAGAGGCTTCCTGTACTCTTTGACTTGTTGACACCTTCTATTTTCAAAGCACCAGTAATGGCTGGTCAAGTCTTTCTTACCTCACACCACTCTGATGCAATGGACTCTTCTGCCTCCCCCATCATATTTTAAGGGCACTTGTAATTATTTTGAGCCCAATAGTATAATCCAAAGTTAGCAAACTTAATTTCATCCACAACTTAGTTAAGAGCCAAAGAGTATACCATAGTCAAAGGTTCTGGGAATTAGGATGTGAACTGTTTTTGGAAGAAGGGTAAGATTCTGCCTACCACACAAACCAAGATCTGGCTTCAGCTGTGCTCATTGCTGCTGCAACATCATCCCTTCCAGGCTGTTATAGGAGACAGCTAGGAACTACACTTTTATAAGTCATGATTTCGTATTGATTCTTCCTATTTAAAGCTAACATTGCAGTGATCTTCTTTACTATATGTATATATGGTAAATGAAGATATACGTGTTTTATATTTTGTCACATTGAGAACATCAGTTCCCAACCATATCTGTGTATTGACCCGTAAACTCCATTCTACAATATAAAACAAGAGTTTTAGAATTATGACACCAAACTACCACCCATTAATAAAGTTTACTAAACAAAGTTTAAGATTTCTGTGCAGTTCTTTCAGTTCCTAAAATATATATATTAGTTGAAATAATATTTTCCCCATATGGTTATATTATGAATTTCATAATCAGTCAAGTTCTCCTTACAGATAGTTTGAAGTTCGTTTTATAAGGTGCAAATATTTACCTAATTCAAAAGTCAAAACTTTGCAAAATCTCACTTCTTTTCCTATTTCTATTTACAATGTCTCCTTTTTTACATAAGAGGCGACATACTGCATTCTTTGTTTCTTGGTATCTTGCTTTTTTTCACATAATACATCCCAAAAAGCAGTCCACATTAGTTCATAAAAGTCTTGTTTGTTCTGTTTAAATAGCTTCATCAAACTCCATCGTGTGGATGCCTCACCGTTTATTCAACCTCTCTCTTTTGAATAGACATTGACGTAATTTTGTACATGTTGTTTTGTGTTTGTCAAGGTATAACTTCAGAATAAATTCCTAGAAATGGGATTGCTGGGCTAAAGAGTAAAGGTGCACATAGTACTTGTGGATATTGCCAAATACTCCTCATAAGGATTTTAATATTTTCTCTTCCTACTGTCAATTTGTGTATCTCTTTCTTCACAGCTTTGCCAGTAGTGTTAGACTTTTGAATATTTTGTCCATCCAGTGATTTCAGAAAAACGACAGCTCAGTGTTATTTTAACTAGTGTTTTCTCAGTGAAGGCAGTTGAGCAGGTTTTTAGTTTTAAGGGCCATTTGGACATCTGTTCAGATAAATTCTCTGTTCGTGTAATTTGCTTATTTAAAAAAAATAGTGTTTGGTTTTTATTTGATTTTTAAGAATTTCCTGTAGGAATATTAGATCATTATCTTTTGCAAATATTGCCTCCCACTTTGTCATTCGTTCTTTGATTTTGTTTATTATGGTTTCCTTTTTGTTTTTATAATGCAAAAGTTTTCTTCAAAAATGTATTAAAATATGTCAATTCTTTCTTTAAAACTTCGTCTGGATTTTGGGTCATAGTTAGATCAACTTTTCCCACATCCATGTGTTAAAGGAATTCATCATTTTTCTGACATTTCTATTGAAAAATTTTTCTTTTATATTTGGATATCTGATGCATTTGGAGTTTATTCCTGTGTATGATATAAAGTATAGATTCAATCTTACCTTTTTCCAAAAGACCATTCATTTGTTTCAAAACCATTTACTTAAACCTTTATATTTTCTTGGCAATTTGAAATGCTACCTTTATCATATTTTTTGTTTTCATATGGTCTTGGGTCAGTTTCTGGATCTCGAACCAGCTCTACACCAGTCTGATGCTGTTTTAATTTTCCCTATTATCTTGCAAGGATAGTCTCTCCAATTGTTCTTTTTTTTTTTTTTTTCAGCAGTTCCAAGCATTTCTTGCATTTTTAATTTTCCATGTGAACTTTAGAATCAACTTATCTAGCTCCAGAAAGAAAATTGTTAATATTTGTATTGGGATCATTTTAAATTTACATATTATCTTGGGGAGAATTGACATATTTATAGTTTTGCTTTTTATTACCCAAGAGCAAAATATGTCCTTCCATTTATTCATGTCCACTTTTGTATTTTATACATATTTTGAAATTTTCCTTATGGAGATTTGACATACAGGCATACTTTCATTTATTGCACTTCACAGATTTTATTGTGTTTTTTACAAATTGAAGATCTGTGGCAACCCAGCATCTAGCCAGTCTATGGGCACCATTTTTCTAACAGCATGTCCTTACTTCATGTTTCTGTGTCACAGGAATATTGTGAGAATTGTGGAATAAAACTATTTCATCATCATTATATCTGTTATGATGATCTGTGGTCAGTGATCTTTGATGTTACTATTGTAATTATTTTGGGGCACTTTCCTCATGGAAAATACAAAACTTAATTGATAAACGTTGTGTGTTCTGACTGCTCCACCAACTGGCTGTTTCCTGTTTCTCCCTTTTCTCTGGCTTCCCTATTCCCTGACACACAATATTTAAAAATAGGCCAATTAACAACCTACAATGGCCTTTAAGTGTTCAAGTGAAAGGAAGAGGTAACTTTCTCTCATTTTAAAACAAAAGTTAGAAATGTTAAGCTTAGTAAGAAAACCATGTTCTAAAGCAAAAAAATAGGCCAAAAGCTAGGCCTGTTACACCAAATAGCCAAGTTGTAAATGCAAAAGAAAAGTTTCTGAAGGAAATTAGAAGTGCTACTTCAGTGAACACACAAATGATAAGAAAGCAAATCTTATTGCTGATATGGAGATAGTCTGAGTGGTCTGGGTAAAAGATCAAGCCAGCCATAACATTTTCTTAACCCAAAGCCCAATTCAGAGCAAGGCTCTAATTCTCTTCATTTTTGTAAAGGCTGAGAGAGGTGAGGAAGCTGCAGAAGAAAAGTTGGAAGCTAGCAGAGGTTGGTTCATGTGGTTTAAGGAAAGAAGCCATCTCCATGAGATGAATGTGCAAGGTGAAGCAGCAAGTCCTGATTCAGTAAGTTACAGTAAGTTACCCAGAAGAGCTAGCTAAGATCATTCATGAAGGTGGCGACAGTAAACAACAGATTTTCAAGGAAGACAAAATAGTCTTATACGGAAGAATATGCTATCTAGGAATTTTAATGTCTGGCTTAAAAGCATCAAAACACAGGCTAATTCTCTTGTTAAGGTTAGTGCAGCTGGTGACTTTAAGTTGAAACCAATGCTCATTTACCATTCTGAAAAATCAGAATGGTAGGACCATTAAGAATTATGCCGAATCTACTCTGCCTGTGCTCTATAACTGAAACAACAAAGTCTTAATGACAGCACATCAGTTTACAGTATGGCTTACTAAATATTTTAAGCCCACTGTTGAGATCTACTGCTCAGAAAAAAAGATTTCTTTCAAAATAATACTGCTCATTGGTGATGCACTTAGTTAACAAGAGCTCTGATGAAGATCTACAAGAAGATCAATGTTATTTTCATGTCTGAAATAATTTAAAATAATTTCAAATTTTAAGTATTATTTTGTAAGAAATACATTTCATAAGTCTATAGCTACCATAGAGAGCAATTCCTCTAATGGATCTGGGCAAAGTAAGTTGAATACTTCTGGAAATTATTCACCATTATAGATGCATTAAAAACATTTGTGATTCATGGTATGTTAACATATCAACATAACAGAAGTCTGGAATAAGTTTATTTCAACTCTCATGGATGACTTTGAGGAGTTCAAAATTTTCAGTGGAGGAAGCAACTACAGATGTGGTGGAAATAGGAAGAGAACTAGAGTAAGAAGGGGAGCTTCAAGATATTGAATTGCTGTAATCTCATGACAAAACTTGAATGGATGAGGAGTTGTTTTTTATGGATGAGCAAAGAAAGTGGTTTCTTGTAATGGAATCTACTCCTGGTGAAGATGATGTGAGCATTGTTGAAATAACAAATGATTGGAAATACTACATAAGTGTAGTTGATAAAGCAGTGACAGAGTTTGAGAGGATTGACTCCAATTTTGAAAAAAGTGCTAGTGTGGATAAAATGTTATCAAACAATATCACATGCTATTGAGAAGTCTTTTGTGAAAGGAAGAGTCAATCAATGTAGCAAACTTCACTGTTCTCTTATTTTAACAAGATGCTACAGCTACCCCAACCTTCAGCAACCACCACCTCAGTCAGTCAGCAACAAGACCCCTACCATCAAAAAGATCATGACTTGCTGAAGGCTCAGATCACTGTTACCATTTTTATGATATGAACAGACACTTCTCAAAAGAAGACATATATGAAGCCAACAGACATATGAAAAACTGTTCATCATCACTGGTCATTAGAGAAATGCAAAGCAAAACCACAATGAGATATCATCTAATGACAGTTAGAATGGCATTCATTAAAAAGTCAGGAAACAACAGATGATAGAAAGCATGTGGAGAAACAGGAATGCTTTCACACTGTTGGTGGGAGTGCAAATTAGTTCAACCATTGTGAAAGACAGTGTGGTGATTCCTCAAGGATCTAGAACTAGAAATACCATTTGACCCAGCAATCCTATTACTGGATATATACCCAAAGGATTATAAATCACTCTACTATAAAGACACATGCACACGTCTGTTTATTGCGGCACCATTCACAATAGCAAAGACTTTGAACCAATCCAAATGCCCACCAATGATAGACTAGATAAAGAAAATGTGGCACATACACACCATGGAATACTATGCAGCCATAAAAAAAGAATGAGTTCATGTCTTTTGCAGGGACATGGATGAAGCTGAAAACCATCATTCTCAGCAAACTAGCACAAGAACAGAAAACCAAACACTGCATGTTCTCACTCATAGGTGGGAGCTGAACAATGAGACCTCATGGGCACAGGGCGGGGGAATATCACACACTGGGGCCTGTCGGAGGGTAGGGGCAGAAGGAGGGGTAGCTTTAGGAGAAATACCTAATTTAGATGATGAGTTGATGGGTGCAGCAAACCACCCGTTTTATATATGTATACATATATATATATATATATATAAAACAATGTATATAGCCCATTAAAAATATATAAATATATATATTTAAATATATATATATTTTAAATAGGCTACATTGTTATAGTTTAGTTAAGCTTAGCATAATTAAGTCTATTGCACACAATAGACTACAGTGTAGTGTAAACATAACTTTTAAATGCACTGGGGAAACCAAAAAATTTGTGTGACTCATTTTATTGTGATATTTGGTTTATTGCTGTGATCTGGAACACATTATCTCTGAGGTATGCCTATATTTCTTTTTTAAAAATAATTGTTAAAATTTATAATTGACACAATAATTGTACATATGTATGAGGTACAGTGTGATGTTTCAGTGTATGTATACATTGTATAATGATCAAGTTAAGATAATGATCATATATATATCACTTTAAGCATATCATTTCTTTGTGGGGGATAACATTAAAAATCTTTTCTAGCCATCTTGAAATATACACAATACTGTCATTTGCTATTGTCACCTTACTGTATCGTAGCACACCAGAACTTATTTTCCCTGTCTACCTGTAACTTTATACTTTTTGACCAACCTCTCCTGGTCCTCCAGTGCCCTCCTTGCCCTCTCCAGGCTTTGGTAACCATCATTCTACTCTCTACTCCTATGAAATCAACTTTTTAAGATTCTACATATGAGTGAGACCATATTGTGCTTGTCTTTCTGTGCCTGGCTTAACATAACATCTTACAGATTAATCCAAGTTGTTGCAAATGACGTGATCTCATTCAGTTTTATGGCTGAATAGTATTTCATTGTATATATACCACATTTTCTTCATTCATTCACCTGTAGATGGTTATTTAGTGTGATTCCATATCTTGGCTGTTGTGAATAGGGCTGCAATAAATATGAGATTGCAGATATCTCTTTGACATACTGAATTCATTTTCTTTGAAAGCATATCTAGTAATGGAATTGCTGAATTATGTGGCTGTTCTATGTTTAATTTTTTGAGGAACATCTATACCATTTTCCATAGTGGCTGCCCTAACTTATGTTCTCGCCAACAGTGGGTAACAGTTCCATTTCCTTTACATTCTTGCCTGCATTTTTTTTTTTTTTTTTGGTCTTTTTGATAATAGCCATGTTGACTTGGGTAAGGTGAATATCTCATTGACATTTGATTGGGATTTCCCTGATAATTAGTGATGTTGAGCAATTTTTCATCTATCTGTGACCATTCGTATGTTTTCTTTTGAGAAAAGTCTATTCAGGGTTTTTTCTGTTTCCTTTTTGAGACAGGGGGCTCCCTCTGTCACACAGACTAGCATACCTAGCATACAGTGGTGACATTTTGGCTGACTGCAACCTCTGCCTCCTGAGCTTAAGCAGTCGTCACACCTGCACACCACCATGCCCAGCTAATTTTTATACTTTTTGTAGAGACAGGGCTTTACCATGTTGCCCAGGCTGGTCTTGAACTCCTGGACTCATGGGATTCCTCTGCTTTGGCCTCCCAAAGTGCTGGGATTACAGGCATGAGCCACCACACCCAGTCTATTCAGGCTTTTTACCCATTTTTAAACAAAAAATTTTAAGAATTATTGCTGTCATTGTCATTTTTGCTATTAAGTTGTTTGAGTTCCTAATATATTCTAGATATGAATCCCTTGTCAGGTGCATAGTTTGCAAATACTTTCTCCCGTTCTGTATGTTGTCCGTTTACTGATTGTTTCCTTGCTATGAAGAAGTTTCATAGTGTGATATAATCTCATTTATCTATTTTTCCGTTTTTTGCCTGTGTTTTTGAGGTCTTATTAAAAAACTCCTTGCCCAGTCTAATTTCATAAAACATTTCCTTCTAGTAGTTTCATGTATTACATTTAAGTATTTAATTCATTTTGAGTTGATATTATTAAATGGTGAGAGAGAGGTCTATTTTCATTCTTCTTCACATAGATATCCAGTTTTCCCCCATTACCACTTATTGAAGAAACTACCCTTTCTTTAGTGCGTGTTCTTGGTGACTTTGTCAAAAATTGGTTGGCTATAAATGCACGGATTTCTTTCAAGATTCTCTATTTTGTTTCATTGATCTATGTGTCTATTCTTATACCAGTACCATTTTGTTTTGGTTACTATAGCTTCGTACTGCTGTCTTTTGAAGTCAGGTAGCATGATGCTTTGAGCTTCATTCTGTTTGCTCAAGATTGCTTTGCCTCTCTAGGGTCTTTTGCATTTGCATATGAATTTAAGATTATTTTTTCTATTTCTGCGAATAATGCCATTGGTATTTTGACGGGAATTTACTTGAATCTGTAGATCACTTTGGGTAATATGAACATTTTAACAACATTAATTTTTCCAGTCAGTGAACATGGGATATCTTTCCATTTATTTGTTTCCTCTTCAATTTTTCACCTTCCTTTTTATCAGTATTTGATAGTTTTCATTGTAGAGTTCTTTCATCTCCTTGATGAAGTTTATTCCTAGGCATTTGTTTTTCTTTTTGTAGCTATCGTAAATAGAATTGTTTTTGTGATTTCTTCTTCAGATAATTTGATATTGGTGTACAGAAATGCTACTTAGTTTTGTATGTTGATTTTGTATCCTAAATTTTATTAGCTTTATTTATTAGTTCTAACAGACTTTTCATGGGTCTTTAGGGTTGTCAATGATCATATTGATATATATGATTATATTGTCTACAAAAAGGGACAATTTGACTTCTTCCTTTCCAATTTCCAATTCGAATACCCTTTATTTCTTTCTCTTGTGTAATTACTCTGGATAGGACTTCCAGTACTATGCTGAATAAAAGTGGTGAAAATAAGCATCCTTGTTTTGTTCAATATTTTGGAATAAAAGCTTTCAGTTATTTTTCACTCATGTGATGTTAGTTGTGGTTTTGTCATATATGCCTTATTGTGTTGAGATATATTCCTTCTATACTCAAATTGTTGAGAATGTTTACCATGAAGTGATGTTGAATTTTATTAAATGTTTTTCAGCATCTATTGGAATAATTATATAGTTTTTGTCCTTGATTATGTTAGTGTGATATATCACGTTTATTGATTTGCATATGTTGAACCATGCTGGCATCCTGGATGAATCACACTAGATCATGGTGAATGATCCTTTTAATGTGCTATTGAATTTAGTTTGCTAGTATTTTATTGAAGATTTTTACATTTTTGTTAATCATAGATAATGGCTTGTAGCTTTCTTTTTTGTTGTTTCCTTGTCTGGTTTTGGTTATCAGGGAAATGCTGGCCTCACAGAATGAATTTGGAAGTATTCTTTCCTCCTCAATTTTTTGAAGTAGTTTGAGTAGAATCGGTATTATTTAAATACTTGATAGAATTCAGCAGTGAATCTGTCAGGTCCTGAGCTTTTCTTTGATGAGAAACTTTACATTATTGTTTTGGTTTTGTTATTCATTATTGGTCTGTTCAGGTTTTCTATTTCCTCATGATTTAATCATAGCATGCTGTATGTTTCCAGGAATTTATCGTTGTTTTTTTTTTTTTTTTTTTGGACACGGACGGAGTCTTGCTCTGTCACCGAGCTGGAGTACAGTGGTGCAATCTTGGCTCATTGCAATCTCTGCCTCCCAGGTTCAACTGATTCCCCTGCCTCAGCCTCCCAAGTAGCTGGGACTACAGGTGTGCACCACCATGTCTGGCTTATTTTTTTGTATTTTAGTAGAGACGGGTTTCATCATGTTGGCCAGGATGGTCTTGATCTCTTGACCTCATGATCTGCCCACCTTGACCTCCCAAAGTGCTGAGATTACAGGTGTGAACCACTGCGCCCAGCCTATCCATTTCTTCTAGGTTTTACAATTTGTTGGTGTAGCGTTAGTTGTTCATGGTAATCTCTTATGATCCTTTGTATTTCTGTGATATCAGATGCAATGTGCCCTTTTCCATCTCTAATATTATTTAGTTGAGTTTCAATTTTTCCTAAGGCTACCTAAAATTATGTCAATATTGTTTATCTTTTCAAAAACCCAGCTCTTTGTTTCATTGATTCTTTTTATATTTTAGCTTCTATTTTGTTTGTTTATGCTCTGACCTTTGTTATTTCTTTCCTTCTACTTACTATGGGCTTAGATTGTTCTTGTTTTTCTAGTTCCTTAAGGTGTAATGTTAAATTGTTTGTTTAAGATCTTTAAACTTTTATGACTTAGGTGTTTATTGCTGTAAACTTTCCTCTTAGCATTGCTTTGATGTATCCCTAGGTTTTGGTGTGTTGTGTTTGCATTTTCATGTGTCTCAAGGAATTTTTATATTTTCTATTCAATTTCTTTAATGACATGTTGATTGCTCATGATCATGTTGTTTAATTTTCATGTATTTGTAGAGTTTCTAAAGTTCCTCCTGTTGTTGATATCTAGTTTGATTCTATTGTGATCAGAAAAGAAACGATATTATTTTAATTTTTAAACATTTGTTAAGACTTGTTTTGTGGCATAACAGATGTGGTCTGTCTTGGAGAATATTTCATGTGCTGTTGAGAATGTTTATTCTGTAGTTACTGGGTGAAATGTTCTGTAAATGTCTTTTAGGTACACATTTCTTATTTATTCTTGTTTGTTTTAATGTATTTTATCTCTCTTTAGTCATTCTATCGTATTCTATTACATATTTTCATTAGTTATTGCTTGGGTACATGAAAGTATTAATTTTTTGAATGTTAATTTTATAATATGATACCCTCTTTATTTCTTTTAGCTTGTTTAAGCTTGGTTTGTTATTTATTCTCTTGGTTTTTACAAGTATACAATTATATATCGTGTAAACAGAGAATTTTACTTTTTTGTTTCTAACTTTTAAGGTCTTTAATTGTTTTCTCTTGCCTTATTGCCTTGACTAATATATCCAATTGAATGTTAAGTAGTAGTGGATGCAATACATATGTTTCTTATTTTTTACCTTAGTACAAATGCTTCTAATGTTTTCTTATGAAATAATGTGATGGTTTATAATTGAGTTACCCAATAGTTTTGTTTCTCTTTTGTTGAGTTTTTCGAGTTCTAAGACCAGCATTTTATATATATCCGTCAGTGTTTATTTTAATAAATGACTATAGAATATTATCTGTTATAGGATCTTCCAAAATACATGCAGGTAACCTACCATATGCTTTAATATAAATTAAAATATTTCTTTATATTGAACCATCCTTACGTTCTTGTAATAAATCCTAATTGTTCTTGATGCATTAATATTTTTGTATATTGCCGATTACTAATATTTTATTTAGAATTTTTCATCAGTATTCATAAGGTAGATATATAGACTTTGCTCATGCCATCTTTATCGGTTTTAGCTATCATTGTTATACTAGCTTTATAAAAATATTTTGAGGTTTTCATTTTTACCCTCCTGTGTTTTGGAATAATATACATAGCATTTTGATTATCTGATCTTTAGATATTTGGTAGAATTTTCCTAGAAAATTATCTAGTCTGAAACTTCTGAAAAATGAAATGTTAATTTGATCACTTTTCACTATTTTGTATGGAAATTGGTTGACTTATACTTTCTGTCTCTATTGGGGTAAGTGTAAATTATATGCTAGGAAATTATGCATTTCAGCATATCTTGGTTTTCAAATTTATTTACAGAGTTGTGAAAAGTAGTCCCTATGATTTTGAAAATGTCATTTCTTTTAATGGTTATTGGTTCTTTGTCGTTTTTTATTTTCTCTTAAGCACATGTCCCAGTGGTTTGTCTATATTGATATTTTTTCCTCAATGAAAGAGCATTTTCATTTATTCATTAGTTGTATTATTTCTTTATTTTCTACTATATTCATTCTGCTTTTATTATTATTTTTGTTCTCTTTGGGTTACATTTTTTTTAGTTTGCAGAGTTTATAATTTAATACTTATACTTTTATTCTTTAATTTTTATTTTTGTAAGGCTATCGTTTAAGGCTATCAGTTTTCCTTATTTGTTTGTATTATATATATCCAATATTTAGTGTTATTACCATATGCTAGACATTCTGCAATTTCAATCCCTTTTGCTTTTCACATGAGTTGTTTAATAGAGCGGATTTTTTTTTAAATTGTATTTTGGGCTCTGGTGTACATGTGCACATCCTGCATCCTGCAGGATTGTTGCAGAGGTACATACATGCCATGGTGGTTTGCCGTCTCCATCTCCCTAGCTCCCCCCCCACACCCATCACCTACATCAGGCATTTCTTCTGGTGTTATCCCTCCCCATCCTCCCCGACCCCGCACCCCACCTAGCCCAATGAGTGTTTTCCCTTTCCTGTGCCCAAGTGTTCTCATTGTTCATCACCCACCTATGAGTGAAAACATGTGGTGTTTTTGGTTTTCTGTTCTTGTGTCAGTTTGCTGAGAATGATGGTTTCTAGATTCATCCATGTCTCTACAAAAGACATGAACTCGTCGTTTTTTATGGCTGCATAGTATTCCATGGTGTATATGTACCAGATTTTCTTTGTCCAGTCTATCATTGATGGGCATTTGGGTTGGTTCCAGGTATTTGTTATCATAAACAGTGCCACAACGAACAGACTGTGCATGTGTCTTTATAATAGACCGATTTATAATCCTTTGGGTATATATCTAGTAATGGGATTGCTTGGTCAAATGGAATTTCTATTTCTAGACCCTTGAGGAATCGCCACAATGTCTTCCATAATGGTTGAACTAATTTACACTTCCACCAACAGTGTAAAAGTGTTCCTTTTTCTCCACATCCTTTAGTAGAGAGATTTTTAAAAAACATTTTTAATGGCTTTAGAATTTTCCTATTTTTTCCTCAGAACTAGCATAGAACTTATTGAAATTTTCTTTGTGCTCTAATAAGATATAGTGACCAATCTGTGATTGGTCCATTTACGCTTTAGAAAAAGTTAACAAAACTTCATAAATATGAAAGTTTCAATACATACCCCCATGTACTACCTTAATGATTATTGTTTAGGATTTTTATAACATTACTTATTGTCTTAGCCAGTTCAGGCTGTGTATTAGTCCATTCCTGCTGCTATAACAAAATTGCATAGACTCAGCAATTTATAAATAATAGAGATTCATTTCTTCCAGTTATGAAGTCTTGGAAGTCCAAGATGAAGATACTGGAAACTTTGGTGTCTGGTATCATATTTGTCATATTAATTATCTTATTACTACTACTATTATTTTATATAATGTCCTTAGTACTTAGTTTTCTTTACTTAGACTTCTACTGTTTAGTTTTGTCTGTTTTAAACAATAGTATTTGACTCCCCACATATTATTTATGAAATAGTTTTATTTTTTCTAATTTCTTCTTTTTATCTTCTGTGTCTATCCATTTATTTTAGCTGTTTCTACCTTGTCATAACATATAAGATTTTATACTAGTCTTCCTTCTTTTTTTTTTCTTTTTCTTTGAGATGGAGTTTTGCTCTTGTTGCCCAGGCTGGAGTGCAGTGGCATGATCTTGGCTCACTACAACCTCCACCTCCCAGGTTCAAGCAATTCTCCTGCCTCAGCCTCCCGAATAGCTGGGATTACAGGCATGCACCACCATGCCCGGCTAATTTTGTATTTTTAGTAGAGACAGGGTTTCACCATGTTGGACAGGCTGGTTTCGAACTCCTGACCTCAAATGATCCACCTGCCTCGGTCTCCCAAAGTGCTGGGATTACAGGCGTGAGCCACTGCGCCCAGCTATTCTTTCTTCTTTATTCCCCACCTTTCTATTAGCCTTAAACTTATATTTAAGCACATTCCATTATTATTAATTATTATTAATTTTTAATTAATAATAAAATATTATTTTATTATTATTATTTATCTTTGCTATAGCTTATTTGGCAATCTCTTGATTATATAAGGCTTGTCCTCTAGTAGCTTCCTTAAGTATAGCTTGTGAGTATGATATTTTCTGAGACTGTGCACATATAAAACAGCCTTGGTATTTCAAGGATGGCTTGGTCAGATAGAAAGTTCTTCATTCACATTTTCTTTTCTCCTTTCTTGAAAATATTGCATTACTGATGTCTTGCTTTGTATATTTCTGTTGCAATATCTTTCAATAACCTTCATATCTTTTCTTTAGAAGTCACTTGGTCTCTTGCCTATTGCTACAGAATCACTTTTCTCTTTTAAGTCTAACAATTTTATTATGGAATATCTTGGCAAGTAAAATTTTTAGGTACATGGCTGGCTCCTTCAATATATAGATTCATTCATATTCTTTTCTTTACATAAATTTTATTTATTGTGGTTTTAAATGTTTATTCAGTTCCATTGTTTTCATTTTCTTTTTTTCTAGAATTTCCATTATATCTGTTGGATCTTCTTTGCCTGTCTTTTATATCCAATTTTTTTTCAGACTGATTCTATTTCTTTCTTTCTTTCCTTCTTTTTTTTTTCCTTTCTTTTTTTCTTCTTGGGACAGGGTCTCACTCTGCTACTCAGGCTGGAGTGCAGTGGTATGAACACAGCTCACTAGAGTCTCAATCTCCCCAATTTCAGGTGATCCTCTCATCTCAGCCACCTGAGTGACTGGGATTATAGATGTGTGTCAACACACCTGGCTAATTTTTGTTTTTGTAGAGACTGTGTTTTACCTGACAGGTGTGAGTCATGATGCCTGGCTTGATTCTATGTATTTCTGACATGATTATGTTATTTTTTACTCAGTTGTCTTCATTTCACTTTTCAATTTCTCTTATTACAGCTTCATTGGATCTATTCTCTCTTTGACATCTTCCAATTTCATTTTCATTTTCAGAAAATTTTCTTTTTTTAGTTTCTTCTGAGTTCTGTCAACTCTTGTTTCTCATCGTTATGTTTGTATTTCTTTCCTGCTTTATGTTTTTAAAATGTTCTACTAGAACTTAAAAACATCTGAAAATGCTCACTTAAAGATATTTATTTCAGTTTAAGGTGTTGTATTTTATGGATGTCTTATGGTGAGAATTTTCATCAGCTGAAATATTTGATTTTCATTTTCTGGTTTTTTTTTCTAACACTAAGTTGCATTGACATTGCTGCTATTTTCTGTGTAGTTTTAAATGTATTTTATTTCTGCCAAACAATAGTAGGCAGATATCATGGGTCTGGGTAGATTATCAGGTTTCTTAAGAACAACACCCTGCATTGTTATAATAAAATGCAGTTTTAAAAAGATGATGTCCTTTCTTGCAGGGGGAAGACGTGCAGGTTGGAGAAGTTTGTATATCTTCTGAATTTGAGAATTTCTTTTTTGTAGGACCTTAATTTTCACTGTTTATAATTCTTTCCCATGGTCACCAAGACTATAAAATACTGCCACCCCTTTGAAATGAGTTACCTCTGATCAAAGTGGTACCTTCCTAAGAACCCAACCTCTGATTGACACTCTTTTGCCTTTCTTTTTATTACCCCCATTTCAGGGAAATCTGCCAGGTCTGAGATCTGTTCTAAGTATTTCTCCATTCAGTGTTGAACTTATTTTTGGGAGATTGTGTGATTTACTTTTCATCACTGTTAACATCATAATGCACTTTCTTATTTTATTTATTTTTTCAGACATCCTTTGTGGCTGCTGTAGTAGGTGCACTGAAGCTGGCTCTGCTGGTTTTGAAGTGTTTGTTTTCCAACTCACATGGAACTTTATGTTTGTAATATCCTCTGTCATGCTCTAAGCATAGTCACAGGTGATTTAATTTGCTCTCCTTGTTTATCTGTATAGTTTTAGAAGGATTTATTAAAGGATTTAGATGTAGGTGACTGATACTGTCCTATAGATGTCCTGGAGGTTATTATCTTTTATTTCTTCAGTGATGTTTTAAAAATTGTTTTGGTTCTTATTATTTCTTTTTAGAAGTTAGACATCAGGTAAAGTGCCAATCTGTTGACAGTAGGTGATATCTCATTTTAGCTGGCGACTTAAAATTTTCTCTTTTCCTTGGTTTTCAGCACTTTTTCTATGATGGGCCTGCTATTTCCTCCTGCTTGTGGTTCATGTGCTTTTTCAATTTATGGCTTGATGTCTTTAATCAAGCCATAAATATTCTCAACTATTATATTTTTAAATATTGATGTTGACCCAGTTTCTCTACCCCTTCTTTTGGAACCCAAATTACACATATTTTAGGTCTCTTCTCTATATTCCTCATCCTCTTCTTAGTATTTTCTTTTCTTTTATCTTCCTTTTGAATATTTTTGCTTTCTTAGTATTTTTTTCTGACCTATCTATCTTCATTTTACTATTTCTCTATTCAGAGTGCCTAATGTGCTGTTACACCCATTTATCAAGTTATTAATTTCAGTTATAGTACTTTCCGTTTATAGAATTTACATATTCTTATGGTTTTCAGTTATTTGCTGAAATTCTCAACATTTTCTTTCTTAGGGTGACCAACCTTCCTGGTTTACCAGGAATGAGGGACTTCCTGGGACATAGGACTTTCAATACCAAAACTGGGAAAGTTCCAGACAAATTGGAATGAGGTGGTCATTCTACTTTTATCTTCTTACGCTTATTAAGGAGCATTATCTTAGAATCTGACTTGTATAACTCCAACATATAGAATATATTTCTACCATTTTTTCCCTCCTTTTTATGATATCTTGTCTCCTTGTATGTTTGGTTACTTTGAACTGTGTTGAAAAATATAGTTTTAAAGTAGTTTATAAAAATAGTTTGAAGCCTACCATAAGGTTATTCTTTCCCACAGAGAATTTATGTTTGTCTCTGCCAGATGTGTAAGGCCACCGTCACTCTAGGGAGCCTGATACTTTAGAAAAATGGGATTATCTTAATCTAATGATGATTCTAAGCTGAGACAACTCTTCTGCAAGAACCTGACTATATCCCTTTATTCTTAATTCTAGGATTAACTCTTTGAGTTCTCAAACAAAATATTGGGAGTTTGCCAAGGCCATCTCATTTTGTTGAGCCCTAGATTCCAATCTCTGTTCTACTAATTCTGTAAGACTATTAAAAATACTACAGAAACCTTTAAGCTGTTCCCTCCATTTTAAGCAAATACACTCTGTTTTAAACATTTAAAACTTGTTTGTTAATTTAAAAAATACTTAGCTCTCCTTCCTTCTTTCAGTGTTACATAAGCAAAAGAGAAAGGTAGAGAGTAGGGAGGGAATCATTAAGTCTATATTCCTAGAAATAAATCATTCACAAATTTATCTGTTCTTTAGACTCAGTTTTTCTTTTTTCTATTGCCAGAAAAATCCCCCACTTCTCAGAGCCATTACCCTTTGTTCTAGCTAATTCTTAAAGCTGCAAAGAAGTTCATATAGCCAGAAGAGGAGAAATCTGAGTGTTGCTTTTCTTGGGCCAATTCTTGCTTTCTCTTTAGCCTCTCATTGCTATAGGAATTGGGGCAGTCATGATCTTAGCTCACTTGACGGAAGTGCTTCACCGCCCAGTTTCAAGTTGGTCATATTTCCTGTTTATCCCCTACTGTCTAGCTTCTGAAAGTTACATTTCCTTAAGGTAAAAGAGGCAGACTGTGGTCGTAGTTTGGTCTGATTAGGTACTGATATCCTTTGCTAAAGAAGGTGATGGATCAACAAAGATTGAGTGAACAAAGATTAATCCAATAATTAGAACATGTTGGAGAAGATTTGCCTTTTGGCCAGAGCTTGAGAAACAACTGAGGTTTTGGAAAGATTAGAATAATGGACATCCCTTGAGGCAGCCACGGATTTCTAAAATATGCAAGAAAGTCTTTCCCTTCTCAGAGGAGTCCTTCCAGTAATCTTCCTATGCCCTCTTTGCAGAATGGAACAGAGGTGCATTTCATGTGGCAGAAGATACTTCAAAGGAGTTGTTTAGACTTGGAAGAATGTACGTTTGTTTTTATAACCTCCTGGGTTGTAGTTATGAGCTAGAGAGAGGGGAAGCACACATTGTTTTTAGGTTTTCTGTAAGTAACCACCACAACTCCTTAACAACAAAAGCTTCCCTTGTCACATCGTCTGCTTGGGCACACAAAGATCTTTTCCATATATAGGTAGTTGGATGCCATTCTCATGAATTGATTAGCTGAATTTAAAGAAAAAGGTGTTTTTTACATCAACATCCTTCTCAGATTTCTGTTGTTGGGTGTTGTCTTAATTAAAATAAAAATTTGATTTGAAGTCCCTTTCTTAGTGATCTCTGGTTTTGTTTTGTGTTTGGTTTAGTTTCATTTCCCCCTTTCCCTCTGCTGTTTAAAAATTAAGTTTATTTTAAATGCAAAGAATGCCCTGTTTATTCAACCAAATGGTATCTTTATGTGGAAAAGGAAAAAAAAAATCCAGACTGCTTTCATTGCTGCTCGACTGTCTCAGCTGAATAGTTCTGTGGTTTGTTTTTCCTCTTTTGTGTGCATTTTTACTTCCAGCTGTGCAGCACACATAAAACTGCACTGTAGTGAGACTCTTTGGTAAACTATGCTACTTAAATGTTCATTGAACAAACAATTGCTCATCTCTCAACCTCAATGAATTAATATTGCAATGACTTCTTTTTTTTAAAAAAGAAATAACTTGAACAACTGATTTTCCATTCACATAAAATTTGTCTTGGGTGTGCACTTGTGGGAGTTTTGTTTTTGTTAGGAGTAAGGACTGTAAGTACTGTGGAGAAAATATTTCTTCTGATTGTTTTATGTGCATTGTGATAGTTTTTGTTTTGCTGCAAATTCTACATGTAAATACTTTTAGAATTCTCAGGATTTGCAAATATTTTCACCCAGTCTATGGCTTGTCTTTTCATCTCTTGATAGTCTTTTGCTGAGAAGTTTTCAATTTTAATAAAGTATAGCATATCAATTCTTTCATGAATCATGCCTTTGATGTTATGTCTAAGTTATTGCCAAACCGAAGGTCATGTAGATTTCCTCCTGTGCCATCTTACAGGAGTTTTATAGTTTTATATTTTACAGTTAGGTCTGTAATCCATTTTGAATTAATTTTTATGAAGGGTGCATGCTCTATATCTAGATTTGCTTTATTTATGTTTCTTGACAAAAATTGTATATATTTATGGTGTACAACTTGATGTTTTGATATACATTCTTTGTAGAATGGCTAAATCAAGCCAATTAACTTCTGCATTACTTTTCACATACTTATTTTTTTGTGTGTGGTAAGAACACAAAATCTATTCTCTTAGCAATTTTCAAATACATACGATACATTGTTATTGACTATAGTCACCATGTTGTGCAGTCGAGCTCTTGAACTTATTCTTCCTGTCTAACTGATATTTTATATCCTTTGACTAACATCTCCTCAATTTACCCTCTACTCCCAGCTTCTGCTAATCATCGTTTTACTCTGCTTCTATGAGTTTCTTTTAGATTCCATGTATAAGTAAGATCATGTGTTAACTGACTTTCTGTGCCTGGCTGATTTCGCTAAAAATAATGTCATCCAGGTTTCTTCCATGTGGTCACAAACTACAGGATCTTCTTTTTTAAAGCACTAAATAATATTTCACTGTGTGTATATATGATATTTTCTTTATTTATCCACTGATATACACTTAGGTTGATTTCATATCTTGGCTATCATGAATATATTCATTTTTATGCATTTGGATGTGTAGTTGTCCCTGTACTATTTGTTGAAAATACTATGTTTGCCCCATTTTATCACCTTTGTTCCTTTGTCAAAGATCACTTGACTATATTTATGAGGATTTATTTCTGGGCTCTCTATTCTGTCCCATTGATCCATTTGTCTGTTATCTTGCTAATTCGCTATTGTCTGGATTAATGCAGCTTTATAGTAAGTCTTGAGGATGAGTAGTGTCAGACCCCCAACTTTGTTCTCCTCCTCCAATATTGTGTTTTCTATTCTGGGCCTCTTGACTCTCCATATAAACTTTGGAATAAGTTTGTCAAACACAGACAAGTGAAACTGGACGCCTATCTCATAAACAAAAATCAACTCAAAATGGATTAAAAACTTAAACATAAGACCAAAAACTAGAAAAATACTAGAAGAAAACCTAGGGAAAGCTCCCCTGGATATTGGTCTAAGCAAACAATTTATGATTAAATCTTCAGAAGCATGGGCAAAAAAAACAATAACAAACAAATGGGATCTAACTAAACTAAAAAGCTTCTGCACAGCAAAAGAAATAACAGAATGAAGAGATAATCTGTTGAATGGGAGAAAATATTGACAAAGTATTCATTCAACTAATAATATCCAAGCTAATATCTAGAATATACAAGGAGCTCAACTCAACAGGAAAAAAAAAAGCCCAAATAATCCCATTAAAAAGTAGCCAAAGGACATGAATAGACATTTCTGAAAAGCAAACACACAAATATCTAACAGGTATATGAAAAAATGCTCAACATCACAAATCATCAGAGAAATGCAAATCAAAATACAATGAGATCTTATTTCTGTCAGAATGACTATTTTTAAGAATGCAAAAAATAACAGATGTTGGGGAGAATATGGAGAAAGTAGAACTCTTTATATATATATATATATATATATATATATATATTGCATTTCAGGTTTTGGGGTACATGTGAAGAACATGCAAGATTGTTGCATAGGTACACACATGGCAGTGTGATTTGCTGCCTTCCTCCCCATCACCTATATCTGGCATTTCTCCAGGGGGAAAAAGGGGAAAGTAGAACTTTTATATGTTGTCGGTGCAAATGTAAACCAGTACAGCTACTATGGAAGAAAGTAAGAAGATTTCTCAAAAAACTAAAAACAGAAAAAGGAGAGGGGCAAGATGGCCATATGGAAGCATCCACAGTCATCCTTCCTGAAGAAACACCAAATTTAAGTTGAATATTTTGGTGATATTTGGTTTGCTATCATAAGAACCAAAAATCAGGTAGGTGATCATACCACCTGGGTTTAACTTCATAGTGCTGAAAGAGACACTAAAGAGGGTAGGAAAGACAGCCTTGAATTGCCAACACCACCCCTCCTCCAACCCCCAGCAGTAGCCATGTGGTGTGGAGAGAGAATCTGTGCATTTTGGAGAGGAAGAGTGCAGTGATTGTGGGACTTTGCATTGGAACTCACTGCTGCCAACACTGTGCAGAACACAGCTGATGCCTAAACAGGCGGCATTTAGACAGGCCCTGCTAGAGGAGAATTGCCCATCCTGGCCATTGGAACTTGAGTTTTGAAAGCCTCATCATTGTGGGCTAAAGTGCTCTGGGTTCTAAATAAACTTGAAAGGCAGTCTAAGCCACAAAGACTGCAAGTGCTAGGCAAGTCCTAGTGTTGTGCTGGGCTTGGAGCCAGTGGACTTGGGGGGGCATATTTTCCAAAGTGAGACATGAGCTGGGGCAGTTAAGGGAGTGCTTGTGCCACCCTACTTCAAAACCCAGGTGGTGCACCTTGCACCTCTGAAAGAGACTCATTCCTTCTGCTTGAGCAGAGAAGAGGGAAGAGCAAAGAGGACTTTATCTTGCAACTTAGATATAAGCTCAGCCACAGTGGGATAGGGCACTGGACAGAGTCATGAGGCACCTGTTCCAGACCCTAGCTCCTGGATAATATTTCTAGACACACCCTGGGACAGTAGAGAACCTACTGTCTTGAAAGGGAGGGCCCAGTCCTGGCAGGATTCATAACCTTCTGACTAAAGAGCCCTTGGGCCCTTAATAATCACCAGCAGTAATGAGGAAATACTTGTTGTGGGCCTCGAGAGAGACTCTGAGACATGCTGACTTCAAGTGTGATCCAGCACGTTCCCAGCTGTGGTGGCTATGGGGAGATATTCCTGCTTGAAAAAGCATAGGGAAGGGTAAAGAGCACATTTATCAGTTCATGGATGTTTGGGTTGTTTCCACTTTTTGGCTACTACTAGTAATGTTACCGTCAACATTAATGTATAATTTTTCCTTCTGAACAGACTTATTTTCATTTTGATGTGTATGTGAAAATGGAATGGCTGAGTCATATGGTAACTCTATGTTTATATTTTGAGGAGCTGACAAACTTTTCCAAAGTGAGTTCACCATTTTACGTTCTCACAAGCAATGAATGAAGGTCCTTATATTTCTACCTCCTTGCCAACACCTGTTACTGTCTTTTTTATTATAGCCATCCTAATGGTTATGAAGTGTTCTCTCTTTATGGCTTGAACTTGCATTTCCTTGAAAACTAATGATGTTGAACATGTTGCCTTGGGTTTTTTTGGGTCATTTGTATAACTTTGGAACAATGTTTAAGTCATTTGTCCTTTTAAAATTGATCTTTCTTCCTTTATTTTTTCTAAATTTTCCCTTTTGAAAAGCTTTTTGAGACATCTGCTTGATCTAATGAACATTCTTGTTGACAGTCTTCATGATTTCCTTTATACCAATCATTTCACAATCCTTTCAATCTAACTTTATATAATGGCCCAGCTAGCCCTTTGGTCATTTTAATTGCTTTTTCCTCATCTTCCTCTCATTTTACGAAGTTTTTCCTGAGGTGTATGGATAAGAACTGTCGATGGCATCTTACAGTTGTATACAAAGGAAAGGAAATATTTCTTTTTCTTGAGGATGCCCCAGCATGAGTCATATTGGGTTTCAAACTATTCGGGAAGTATTTGAAATGACTCTTGTGTCCTTCCTCAGTCCTAATTAAAGCGTCTCATGTGCTAAATTAAGTTTATTTATCCTTTATGCAGGTAGAAGGGAGAAGAGAAAGCCTAGAATTTTTAATAGTAATCTAGCCTGTTCAAGAAGGCTGATTTTGCTACTTACCACTTTGTGACCTGGGGCAAGTTACTCAACCTCTTCATAAGTAAAACTGGGATAATCATAATCACCTCAAAATATTGTTGTGAAGATTAAACTGATGATGACTGAAAAACGGCTCACAGGGTAACTAACAATAAACCATAAGTGCTCAACAAATATTAACAATTTTCCCATGGGCCTACATGAAAATTCTTATTTGCCTTCCTTTCTACGTGTTGCTTTTGTGTGCTATCATGCCATTTCATTTTCCTAGCACTTTAAATCAATTTTTAAACCTTCAGGTGTTACACTGATTACAGGATATAATAAAATTTACATATTAATCTAACGTTGTTTGCTATTCTGTGAAGTGTGCATGCATGTATGCATGTGCACACACACACACACACACACACACAGACGTGCACATACCCACACTCAGATCTTTTCTGTTCTGATAACAAAGCAGTCTCTGTCAGTGAATATTCACTTATTAAAAATAAACTTTGGCATATCACTTTTTTTCTCATGTTGTTGAATAAAATCCATTTTCTTCTTGAAGTGACTTTTTCAGAACCTTTAGTCTTCATTTCCAGTTTTGACTGAGTAAACAGCCGTTGCCCTGAGATTTCTTTTCATTTCCCTTCTAGCATAGTTCTCCTCTTCTCTGGATCTCATGCTTCTTTTTTTTCATAGATGTCAGCTTCATTCACACTAATTCTTTCAGAAAGGGTGTATAAAACAAAAACCTGACTGTTGTGCTGGCTATAGAATTTTAGATACAAAACTCATATCCCTTAGAACTCGGCTTGTTTCTACCTAGCATTCTCCTAAGGCCACTACAAATTGCTTGCTGTTTAGTTGTAACTGAACATGGATACTCCTCCTCTTCTGATTTTGGGATATTTAAAAATTTTTGTTATTTTAAGTCTAAGATGTGTCTAAGAGTAGAATTTGCTTTCAGTTTGGAAACTAGCACCTTCCTTTTTAAATTACTTTTCCAGCTTTATTGAGGTATAATTGACAAATAAAATTGTACATAGTTAAGGTGTACAATGTGATGTTTTGATAGACATGTATAGTAAATAATTACCACAATCAAGCAAATTAACCTATCACCTAACATAATATCACTTTTTTTGGTGATGAAAACACTTAAGATCTACTCTATTAGCAAATTTCAACAGTATTATTAATTCTAGTCACCATGCCGTACAGATTGACAGAACTGACTCATCCAGTATAGCTGACATTTTGACCAACATCTCCCCATTTCTCCCACTTCCAGCCCCTGTCCAACTACCTTTCTACTCTCTGCTTCCATGAGTTTGATCATTTTAAATTCCACGTATAAATGAGATCATGGATTATTTAGCATAACGTCCTCTAGGTCTATTCATGTTTTCACATATGTCAGGATTTGCTTCTTTTTTAAGGTAGAATAATGTTGCATGGCATATATAAATCACATTTTCTTTAGCCATGTATCCAGTGATGGCCATTTGTGTTGTTTCCATATTTTGGCTATCGTTAATAATACTATAATGAACTTAGGAGTTCAGGTATCTTTTTGAGTCCTGGTTTTAATTTTTTTGAATACATACTGCAAGTGGGATTTCTGGATCATATGGTAGTTCTATTTTTAACTTTTTGAGGAAACTGCATATTGTTTTCTGTAATGGTTGTAACAATTTACATTTCCACTAACAATGTGTAAGAGTTCACCCATTTTCATATTCTCTTCAACACTTGTTAACTTTTATCTTTTTGATAATAGTCATTCTAGAAAGTGTGTTATTATCTCACTGTGTTTTCATTTGTATTTCCAAGATGATTGGTGTTGAGCACCTTTTCATAACTGTATATCTTCTTTTGAGAAATGTTTATTCAGGTCTTTTTCCCAATTTTATTTTTATTTTTTAATTTTTACTATTAAGCATGGGAGTTCCTCATCTACTTAAGATGGCAAACCCTTATTTGATACATGGGTTGCAAATATTTTCTCCCATATTGTAGGTTGTCTCACTGTGTTGATTTTTTTCCTTTGCTATTCTTAAGCTTTTTATTTTCATGCAGTTCAGCTTGCCTATTTTTGCTTTTGTTGCCTGTGCTTTTGGGGTAATATCCAAAAAATAATTGCCTAAACCAATGTTTTCCCCTTTTGTTTTCTTCTAGGAGCTAGACAGTTTCTGGTCTTATGTTTAAGTCCTTAATTATTTTTTTGAGTTGATTTCTGCATATTGTCTGTGAGATAAGGGTTTTATTTTTATTTTTTTTTATTTTTGCAAACATAGGTATTTATTTCCTTTTTATTTTGCAAATGATGAAATATTATTTTATTAACAATAACAATGACTATAATATGCTGGACACTTCTTACATGATATGCACTTTATAATGTTATGTCATGTCATTCTAATATGGTAAAGTTAGTTTGATGCCTATACTAGAGATGAGGAAACCAAGTCTCTGTTCTATGGTCTGCTAAACTATATAGACCAAACTTTATTTTTAAAATTAGAATGATGCAAAAATTATGAAACCCATAAACAGAGAATATCTGAAGAAGTATATCTTTTCTTTATTCCTAATTTAACCAAGGGCCCAACAGCAATATCTGTGTATTACCTGTCCTTTGCTACCATCTTCAATGATGCTGCCATTGTTTCTTGGGCCACTGTTCCAGTAACCCAAGGAGGACTTGGAGATGGAGGACCTGCAAGGCTGGATCTCCCATCTTCTTATTGCTATTTTTAATAGGGATATGGTGCAGTCTCAGTGCCATTCAACCACAATTTTCTTACTCTATTTAGTCAGAGTCACTCAACTCTTTAATGAAAATGTAAGATGTAACCAGGTATAATTTTGTGAATGTGTGACTTCATGCAGGGAAAGTTCACACATTAGATATTCTTTTTCATATTTTGAGTTATACAGCTTATCTTCTGGAAAGGTTCATGCAGAACTTTGAGCATCTTGCTTAAGAAAAGTTGAGCTTACGCAAAGGTTATGAATCTAGCTTTCCTCTCATGAAAAGGAAAGATGTTCACTGCTACTATCAGATTTAACTTAGTTTCTTTTAACTTTTATTCTTTAGTTCATCTGTTTAATTGTGGGTTTAATCAGTGTCCACATGTTCATAGCAAAAGATATATTTAAAAATTGATTTCATAGAAGTAACTGGACAAAGTTAAATTTGGTTATTTTGAAGCTCTCTACTAGACTATACAAAGTTACATACTTTATAATGTCTTTAAATTAGTCAAAATCCTGAATAAAACTAGACGAATAATATCAAGGATAAAAATGTTTTTTTAACTAAGTATTTCACTTATGGCCTATTTTGTAACTTTTGTCAAAATCTGTTTCTGTTATTGGAAGAATTAACTCTAACTTGAGCTTAGCTCCTGATTCAGAAGCATTCCTTCTGTATAATGAAAAAGTAACTGATGTAAGTCCCAACATTTTGGGACTTAACATTAATCAGAGATAAGGGTTTAATGTCATTTGTCTGCATGTGGATATACAGTTTTACCAGCACATTCACATTTATTGAAGAGACTATCCTTTCCCCATAGTGTATTCTTATACTCTTGTTGAAAATTAGTTGACTGGGTTAATTCTATTCCATTGGTCTATGTGTCTGGTTTTATGCCAGTATGATACCATTTTAATTACTGTAGCTTTATAGTATAATTTAAAATCAGGAAGTGTGATGCCTCTAGTTTTGTTATTTTTGCTCAAAATTGCTTTGGCTACTTGGGGTCTTTTGGGTTCCATCTGAATTTATTATTATTGTTTCATTTCTTTGAAAAATACTGCTGCAATTTTCATAAAGATGACATTAAATCTGTGGATCTTTTAATGTTCAGCCTATCAGGGCTTTCTGGGGCATCAAGACTACGGAGTTCAATTCTCTTCTCTGATTTTGGAAGTTTTGTGTCATTATTTCTTTAAATAAGCTTTCTTTCCCTTTCAATTTCTGTGCTTCTTTTGGGACTTCCATAATGTATATATTGGTTCACTTAATGTTCCCATTAGTCACATAGGCTTTCTTCACTCTTTTTAATCCTTTTCCCCTTTAACTTAATAGTTTCAAATAATCTGTCTTTGAGTTCAGTGATATTTTTTCCTTCATGACTGAGTCTGCTGTTGAAATTCTATTGAATTTTTCATGCTAATCACTGTATTCTATTCTTAGCTCTAAGATTTCTATTTGGATCTTTTTAATGTTTATTATTTCTTCAACAGACTTCTGATTTTGTGCATGTGTTATTTTTCTAATTTCACTTAGTTGTCTGTCCCTGTTCTCTTGTAGCTCATTGAATTTGTTTAACACATTTTGAATTTTTTTTCAATCAGTCTATGAATTCTTTGTCAATCAGTCCTTTACTTTCGGGTTAGTTACTAGAGCTTTATTAGTTTCACTCATTTACAAGTCTGAGAAGGTGCCTCTAATACAGCAGAGCACAGGTTTTAGACACAGTTTAATTAAAGAGTCTGGAGCATTATTTGTTTCCTTCCTCAGCATTTAAAGAATAGCCTATCCATGAGGAACCTTATAAAATACTGTGCCATTTTATTTACCTTTTAGTTCTTCAGTGCCAGGAAAATCCTTTGATCCAAAAGAATTGTGAGGCGAACTTTTGAGTTATCTCCCCACCTTCTCTACAATCTAATCTTTTGCATGAAAGTGGAAAAGATTGTTGCAAAATTACCAGTCGAATTTAGGACTAAGAAAATGGTGATTTTTTTGGAGGCTTTAGATGTAGGTGGAAAGCATGGCCTTTGCCTGCCACAGACCCTATCTTTGCCTCATAGGGTTTTTCAGGCTCTTATCCTGTTTATTGCTCTTGGCTCTGCAGTATCTGTTTTTTTCCTGATCTCGCTTCCATACAAAAGCAAGGATCTAATTCTTTTAAGATCTGTTTCTTGAATAGGAAAAAAGAAAAAAAGTTGTCTAAGGAAATCTAGGGAGGTACAGACAGGCTTATCTACAAAGGGTACAACTATTAATTAATTATAATTAACACCTCTATTATCATATTCTCTTCTCTTTTTACAATTGGTATTTATAATCTCTTAATAAATATTAAAATAAGGTTACCAGATGTATGAGTTATTATACTTATGTCATGTTTGCATTTATTTACTTACTACTATTAATCTCATGAAATACTTGAGAAGTCATAATGAATCATGTCCATTCTAAGATAATAAATATAGAATTGTGCTCCCTAAACCCAAAGGGGACCACAGGAAGACCTGCCAATATGAAGTTCATTAAATGGCATTTAAGTTTTCAGTTATTCAACAAACATAGTAGTGTGTTACATATAACCAGAGAGAAATATTTCTTTCTTTTTCTTTTTAAGACAGAGTCTCACTCTGTCACCCAGGCAGGAGTGCAGTGGCACAATCTTAGCTCCCTGCAACCTCTGCCTCCCGAGTTCAAGTGATTCTCATGCCTTGGCCTCCCCAGTAGCTGGGATTACAGGCACCCACCACAAACCTGGCTACTTTTGTGCATGTGTGTGTGTGTGTGTGTGTGTGTGTATTTTTAGTAGAGACAGAGTTTAACCACACTGACCAGGCTGGTCTCTAACTCCTGGCTTCAAATGATCTGCCTGCCTGGGCCTCCCAAAGTGCTTGGATTACAGGCATGAACCATTGTGCCCATGCTCAAAAAGAAAGGTTCACAAGTCTGTGAAAAAATATTCTATTTTTGAAGCAAATATGCCCAAAGGGCTTCATGATTTAAGAATGATCTTGCAGTTGTCATAAAAAATGGCGGAGGAAAAACATCTGAAAAGCCTCTTCTTCATGAAAGCAATGAGAACACTGAAAAAGAAAATTGTGAAAATTAACTTTTTCAAAACACTGGGGCTGGTCGTGGTGGCTCATGCCTGTAATCCCAGCTCTTTGGGAGCTCTAGGTGGGGGAGATCACAAGGTCAGGAGATCAAGACCATCCTCACCAACATGATGACACCTCGTCTCTACTAAAAATACAAAAATTAGCTGAGCATGGTGGTGTGTGTCCATAATCCCAGTTACTTGGGAGGCTGAGGCAAGAGAATCGCTTGAACCAGGGAGTCGGAGGTTGCAGTGAGCAGCGATCGTGCCAGTGTACTCCCGCCTGGTGACTAGCCTTTTATATGGGGCTTTTATTGAGAACAATTAAAAGTGATTGTTTATCATCACAGCTAGCTACCTGAGGTGGAGACATTTGGGGTAAACAACAACCTAACTAGAAAACTTAAAAGAAAAGACTGGCTATAACTGAAATAAACTTTTCTATGGAAGCATTTATCAAAAACAATTAATAGCAATTGTTTATCAAAGCAGCTACCTGAGGTAGAGACATTTGAAGAAGTGACCTTCAATGTCTCTATCCAGAAAATTTAAACAAGAAGCTATCCAGAAAATTTAAAAGGAAAGACTGGGTAGTGAATTCTATAGGAGATTTTTAAAACTTCTGACATATTCTTGGGAATTTAGAAAGCCACACGTGTAGGCTGTGTGCATGCTCTGAAAAACTCTGAAAAAAACTCTAACTTCTTACCTCTGGCTAACCTTCAGGTCCTCCCAAGCAGGAAGTGAAAGCTATGACACAATTCTAAACTGCCTAGCTAAGTAGTGAAGGTTTACTCTAACATACACACAGAGTTCCTTGACAAAGACTAGAAGACTTATTAGTTCCAGGCATTTAAGGAAAGCTCTTTCCAATAACTATCTAGCCACTAAACCAACCAAACAGAGATTTCAGTGGCATACATGAGAAAAAAAAATGCAGAATTTACAGAATTAGTTCAGGTAATTCACCAGAAAATGAGCAGAGCAAAACCAACAACAGCAATAGAGACAGCAACAAACCCTGGAGAGGAAGAAAGATCTGATTTTCAGAATCACCACCCATATAATATTATTTAAAATGTCCAAGTTTTCCAACAAAAATTGTGATATGGAAAGAAAAAAACAAGAAAACAAAAACAGTCAATACAACCAGTTAATTCCTCAAGGAGTCCTAGACATTGGGCTTACTTGACAAAGACCTTCTTATTTATTCTATTTTTGAGACAGGGTCTCACTTCATTACCCAGGCTGGAGTACAGTCATGCAATCATGGCTCACTGCAGCCTCAAACTCCTCGGCTCAAGTGATCCTTTCACTGCAGCCTCTCAAGTAGATGGGAGTATAAGCAGAAACCACCATGTCTGGTTAATTTTTTAATTTAAAAAAAAGCTTTTTGGTAGACATGAGGTCTTGGTACATTTCCCAGGCCTGTCACAAACTGTTGGCCTCAAGTGATCTTCCTGCCTCGGATCCCCAAAGTGGTGGAATTACACTGTACCTGGCCAACAAAGACTTTAAATCAGTTATTTTAAATAACTGATTTACTTTAAAGAACTAAAGTAAACCATGTCTAAAGAACCAAAGGAAAGTATAAGAGTGATGTCTCACCACATAGAGAATGTCAATAAAAACTAGAAATGATTTAAAAAGAATCAAAGAAAATCTGGAGTTGAAAGGTAAAATAATGAAGATAAAAAATTCACTAGAGGATCTCAAGAGTTTATTTGAACAGATGAGAAAAAGAATCAGCAAACCTGAAAATAAGTCAACGGAGAATATGCTGTCTGAAGAAAAAGAAAAGAATGAAGGAAAAAAATCCCCCAGAGGCCTGAAGCACATTATAGAGTCCCAATATATGCATAATGTGAGTTTCAAAAGGAGAGGATATGGGAAAATGGGCAAAAGGAATAATAAGTAAATAATGGTCCCAAACTTACCAAATGTGATGAAAAACAGTAATATATATATCCAAGAAGTTCAATAAACTCCAGGTGGGATTACATCAGAGATCTGCAGCCAGACACATCATAAACTGTCAAAGGCAAGAGACAAAGAAAGAATCTTAAAAGCAGCAAGAGAAAAGCATTATGTACAAGGAAGTCTTAATAAAATTAATAACTGATTCCTTACAAAAATCCTGGAGGCCAGGAATGGTATAGTGTTGAAAGAAAAGGACTGTTAACCAAGAATTCTATATACAGCAAAACTGTCCTTCAAAATGAAGGAGAGGAAAATGACAAGGATATCTGCTCTTATCATTTTCACTCAACATTGTACTGGAATTTCTAGCCAAAGTAATCAAGCAAAAAAAAAAAATGCATTCAGATGGAAATGAAGTAGTAAAAATGCTTCCATTTTCAGAGTACGTTATCTTTTTGTAAGGAAAATCCTAAGGAATTCATTACACAACTATTTGAGCTAGCTAATAAACAAGCTCAGCAATGTTGCAGGGTACAAGATCTAAATCTCAAAATAAATTATATTCCTATACATAAACAATGGACAACCCAAAATATAATTTAAATATCCATTAGAAATAGCATCAATAAGGTTAAAATAATTAGGAATAGATTTAACAAAAGGAATGCAGGCTTGCATATTGTAAACTATAAAACATTGTTGAAAGCAACTAAGACCTAATAGAAAGACATTTCATGTTCATGGAAGATTTAATATTGTTAAGATGGTAACATTCCCAGATTTATATACAAAGTCGATGAATTCCCTATAAAAATCCAGTTGCCTCTTTTTTGCAGACATTAATAGCTGATCCCAAACTTCATAGAAAAATGCAAGGAACCAAAAATAGCTAAAACAGTTTTTAAAAGGAACACAGAAGATGCATACTTCCTGATTTCAAATTTTACTACTAAGCCATGACAATCAGCTTCACAGGAAAAGAGTGTGGTACTGGCATAATAATAAATTTATAGGACAATGAAATAGGATTAAGAGTCAAGAAACAAAGACTTTATATTTATGGTCAATTGGTTTCCATCAAGGATACTAAAATAATTTAATGGGGAAAAAACAGTCCAACAGTCCCTTCAACAAATAGTGCCGAGCAAATGGACAGCCATATGCAAAAAAAAAAAAAAAAGTTGGATTGTTACTGCACATCATATGTAAAAATTAACTCAAAATTGATCAAAGATCTAAATATAAGAACAAAAACTGTAAAATTCTTATGAAAACATAGGTGCAAATCTCTGTAACCTTGGATTAGGCAATGTTTTTTTTCTGGATATGATTCCAAAAGCAAAACCACCAAAGAAAAAGAAATTTGACTTCATCAAGACTAAAAAATTTTGTGCATCAATAGACACTATCATGGAAGTGAAAAGACAACAGAGAATGAGAAAACATATTTCTAACTTATATATCTGATAAAGGGATGTGTATCCAGAATATATAAAGAATGTTTATAATAAAAATACAAATAATTCAATTTAAAAATGGGAAAAAAATTGGATGGAGATTTCTCTATAGAAGATGTGAAACTGGCTAATATGTACATGAAAATATGCTAACATATTACTCATTAAGAAAATGCAAATAAAAAATCACAATGAAATAGCACTTCACACTCATGAGAATAGCTATAATTTTATAAATAGACAATAACACGTGTTGGCATGGATATGGTAAAATTGGAACCCTTATACACAGCTAATGAGAAATAAAGTGGTTTAACTGCTATGGAATACAGTTTGGCAGTTTCTTGAAATGCTAAACATGGAATTGCCATCAATCTAGAAAGTGCAGTCCTAACTATATAATGAAGAGAAATAAACATGTATGTCCACACAAAGACTTGTTTATGAGTGCTTATATCAGCTCATTTGTAATGACCCCAAAGTGGAAACAACCCAAATATCTGTCACCTAATGAATGGATAAACACAATATGGTATATCTAGTATAGCTAATGGTCCAATGGAATAATATGCAGCTATATAAAGAAGGAAGTATGATACAACATGAATGAATCTTGAAAACATGCTAAGTAAAAAAAAGCCAGACACGAAAGGCCACGTATTATTCTATTTATAGGAAATCTTCAGAATATGTACATCCATAGAGATAGAAAGTAGATTAGTAATACCTAGGGTTGGGGTGCAGGAGAAATTGGGCATGATTGTTAATAGGAAAAGGGTTTCTTTTGTAGTGATGAAAGTGTTTTAAAACTGACTGTGGTAATGGTTGCACAATTTGGTCAAAATACTATAAACCATTAAACGGTACACTTTAAATGGGTGAATTGTAGTACGTAAATATGAATATGCCATGATAATCTTTCTGAGCTCCAGAGGCATAATATCCAATTACTTACCTGAAATCTTCTTTGAATACTTGAAAGATGTCTCAACAACAGTATATTCCATTTGGATTCATTACCTACCTCTTTTCCACTCGTTCATCTTTCAGAATTCTCTATCTCAATTGCAGAAATCAGTCCATCATTTAGTCACGCAGTGTAGAAACCCAAGATCCATTCTTTAAACTTCCCTCTTTTTAACTACCTGTCCATTTTACTTCCAAGTCACCTCTTTTATTAATTTTTGTACATCTCTACCTCACCACCAGAGTAAATCAGAGTAATAGTCTCCTAACTAATCTTCCCTTTTTTCAAATCTGTTCTCCACGCTGAATCAGGGTGCATTTTCATTACACTAATCCAATCATGTCAAACTTAACCAAACCCATAGACTCAAATTGTAAGAGGATCCTACATATCTGGCCCCTTTCTGCTTGTTCAACCTTTCACATCAAATTTCTGCTTAAAAAAATCAATAAATATTATAAGTAGATGGCAAAAAATTATTAAACCAATTATGTTTTTTAATGTCTCTTACAAATATCTATACATGAAGCACAACATTTTTAGGATTTCATGAATAGGTAGGTAATTTAGAATTATTGTATTTAAAATAAATTTTTCAATATACTTTCAATGATAATGCTTTATGGTATTCTTGTAATGACTAATTATAAACTTACATTTCAATTAAAGAGATAGAAGATCAATTTTTAAAAATTATTTCCCCCCCATATTTTGAAAGCAGAGGTAGCCTTTCTTTGAATGGAATCTTATTAGAAAACTAAATGTGATATAAGAAAAATTAGTTGCCCTGGTGAGGGGTAGTGGAAACTGGTCTTCTGTCAGCTTGATCCCTTTCTTAGTGTCTGATCTAAATTCCTAATCATCTAGAGGACACAAACGAAATCCACTGGCCTAACCTATTAAACATTGTTTGTAAAAAAGAGTGTTGTCATGGCTTTGATTTTTTCATTTGGGTTAATATTTGTTCTAAAAAATGTACTTTTGTAATCTTCCATGTACCTCTTTTTAAATCATGGGTACTACCTCCATTCCTCCTTTTTTAATTGTAGTTCCTTCATTTCGATTTATATTAATTTTTTTCCTTTCCTTGCCACCTGTACTGTGTTCATTTCTCCTGTGAGAATCACCTCAAGGGTTCTCCATGATAGTTTACAGAAAAATCCATCATTTGAGATGCATTTCTTTCTTCATTTGGTAAGATTAATGGTGCTTGCGGAAGCATTGACAATTTACCCTTTCACTGATCCTGCAAATGATGCTATGTGCCCATGGAGCATTCAGAAATGAGCATATAAATGCCAATCCTCTCAGAAAGTCTTACTGCACTCTTCCCCCTCAGATAGTATCTTTTAAAATGTCTGTATTCTACTTCTTCAACTTTGTCTATGCCTCAAAGTGCTACTGTCTCCAGTGATGTATTGGTAAATGTTTAATAACTGGTTCTCTTGCAGGTCAGATTGGGGAGAAAGCCCTAAGTTATAGTGTTTGCCTATTTCAGGGTATTTGCACACTGGCTAATTTCAAACTACCAGTGCTGGCACTGGGTGTGGATTGAAGAAGAGCCATGCGGTGGCAAAGGGTTGTATAGTATTTCCAGCAGACAGAGACAGGAGATGTAAACAATCCCAAGGCACAAATGATAGTAGATAATTAGGAAAGAGTGAATTTTGAGTCTTGGAAATGCTCCAGCACAGGGTGACTGTCTCACTTGCAGGTAGCCACTATCTGGAAGTAGTAAGGATGTGTGAGCTATTTTTCTAAATGTCAAAGAACAGAAGCAGAGATGGCAGTTTGGTTTAACTTGGGTGCCATCCCTTATCACTGGCCTGTGATTTAGTTGACTGTGTTAAAAAGAATTATGAAACTCTGTGATTGCAATGTTCTGTAGTCCATTATTAATGTTCACTAAGGGCTAAGAAGGAAGGCATATTAGATTTTATTCCACATACTTTCTATTCCCTTTATTAGCATATTTTCCCACCTAAGCAATAGAGGAATACATAGGAGTAGGGGATCTATTTCACTCCCCTTTGACCTCTATGCACATCCACCCATGCCCCAAATAAGGTTCTGTGATCCTGGCAGGTCCAGAGATACCTTCACACCCAGCTTTCGGTGCTCATCACTGCCTCCCAGACCCTGCCCTCCACTCTCCTCCTGGCCCTCAGCCCTGGTGGCCATGACGGTAGCCTGGGCCTAGCCCATCACTAAGGGCCCTGGCTCCCCTTCCGGACAGCTCTGGCACTTGATTCCATGACCTTGTCTTCTTGGCTTTCTGCTCCTTGGTTGCACACCCCACCCTGTGATATCTGCTCTGCCCCCTCCATTTGCTGGCTCAATGGGCAACCCTTCCATGCTTCACAGACACAAGCTTCTTGTTTTTCTCTCCGCTCAGCCTATGTTGAACTCGATAGGCCATGGGGGGAAGAGACATCTTCTCACCTGACCTGAGGCTTCGGGAATCCTTTCTGACCAGGTGATGCTTCCTGTTACCTCATAATTCCCTCTCTGCTCCCACCGCCAGCCCAGGGTTTTGATGTCATTCACTATTCCAGTTGGATATTTGCATTGCGATCACCTAGACAGGGTCTGGCACACAGCATGTGATCTAGCCTTCATCCGTCGAATTCTATTCAGTCTATGTACTTTCTCCCTAGAGGGTTAAAACTTGATGGCAGAAAAACCAGTCAATTATATTTTATGTAATTCCCACAACCCTTAGAAAATACACCTTTTCATTGCTAGAAAATGGTGACCAGAAATATTAGAAACTAAGGTGACCTTCTGATGGCTTTTAAAGGTTAAATATATTTGAGAGAAACTCGTTGGCATTTTCATTACAACTAGAGGTTCAATAAGTTCCCCTTATTACATTAGCCATTGGCTTTAAAAAATAACCAGAAGTTGTCTGGTACTCACCACTTAGATGACAAACTGTCCTTCACCCTGAAATGGGCTGAAATGCTGTTAACACACTTCTGACAGGGGAGGCTTCTGGACTCTCAGGAAGATGAAAAGCAAACAGACAAAAGAGAAAGCAGCTGCCAGAGCTGTTGCAGCAGAATGAAGGGGCAGGGCTGTACATTTTTGGGTTTTAGTTTTTAATTTTTCAAACACCATAGAGTGTATGAGGGTTTTGGCTTGTGAACAGCAATCCTTCCCCTCCTGGGCCTGTCCTAGTTTGTGGTCACAAGGAGATACTTGGAGAGCACAGGTCAGAATAAGTGAACAGGCAGCAGAGGTCATGCAAGGAGAAACACTATAGAAAGCATGCTTTAAAAACAATGCTATAAAATGATCTTTAAAATGGAACTTGGGTGAGCACCAAAACATTGAAATTCCCTGGAGTCTGTGGAAAGAATGAATGGTGATTTGCAAAGTTATATGTATTAATACAAGCTCTCTCTTAACTAAGATCTAAGTTCTCAGCCTTTGCATGCTGGAGGAGGGGCGGAGAGGATGAGATACAAAGTTTCCTAAAGAAAATGAGAACAAAGGTAAAGAAATGAAATGAGACTGCCTCACAAACATGGCATGCAGGAAATGCCCAGAACAGAGACAGAATGGGAGTCATTGCTGCTTCTTAGATGCTATTTACTTGAAGTGTGTTTTATCTTAAACATATCCTTCTGTGTGCTGTTTTCATTATCCTCATTAGGAGATTAGGGGAACATTTACTTAGTTTAAAATTCTTGCCTTTCATTCCCTCAAGACTCATCAAATGCTAGAGTAACGTAGAAGGATAAATAACATTGTAAAATAATTTTTTCTTTACTGAATCACAGGGAACATTACTTTTAAAAATGTTCTTAAGAGAGGGAAAGGTCTTTTCACAGTGTTAACGCTTCATATTTTAGTAGAAAATGTGCATTTAATTAAAATTCCATATGACAATCATAGTATATTATTTAAATACCAAATGACTATTAAAATCACATTTAATTGTGGTCTAAAAAATATAACAGATATGTACCCACAAAACAGCTGTTAAACATCACCAAAATTTCCTTGATCAGCTTTCTTTTTTCCGTAAGCATTTCCCAATTACAATTAGCCTGGTTTTGAGAAACGTTTCTTACACACACATGCACACATATACACACGCAGACCACCACACACACACCTTCATCTTATGAATGTTATAACAAGAGATTTTGTTAAACTGAATGACAATTTTGTATAGATTATCAGTGATTCAAAAACAATAGTAGAAAAAAACCCTGAATTTTCCATGTCTGCATGAATGTCTTCACTATGATGTGCTGTAGAGAATCAAAGAGCACCTGGAGAATATCAACCGCATGCCACATTGAAGATGAAGAAGAGGAGAGATCCGTAGGTCTCAGATGAATATTAATACAATCACTACAACTCTGCAGTTCAGTATATTCCAAAGGGCTTTGTGATACCAACTCTGGCACTAAAAAACTGTGGTTGTACTCTGTCAAATCCACATGTGGCTTTGAAAGCATTTGGCTATTCAATACTCGCTTTCGAAAGAGCCAACTAAATTAAACACTCTATGAGGAAATGGTTTTTGTGTAGCCAAACATCAGTACAATTCATCAAGGTAAACCTTTGATTCAGGGATTGCAAATAAGGCAGTTGCTGTCACCAAATTTGCAGGCAAAATTGTACAGAGGACAAAATGAATGAGACTTTTCCTCCTATTCTGCTTTTTGGTGCACTTCACTCCCTTTTGGCTTCTCAGGATTCCAGTTATCTAGACTGCACATTCTAGGAGTCTGCAGGCAGACCAGCCCCATTCCTGTACTATAGCATCACACCTAAATTTCTTCTTCCCCTAGAAGTCTGCTGTTTTACAGTTATTTTCCTTCCTATCCCCAATTCCATTCCCACCAAATCCTCATTCATTAAGACCCAGGCAAATGACAAACTGTTTAAAATAATTCACACTAAGAGACAAGCTTGCAGGGAGTTATCTACAATTACGGAGGGACGCTTCACAAATGGATCTTTCCCTGCCCTGAGCCTTCTCCCCTCCCCCCTTACTCCTTGCCTTTTTCTGCCTCTGATTTTCCTTTGTTTTAGAAAAGCAACCTAGGACTTCTGGGTAAGAAAGTGATGTCAGCACAAGTGTCTAATGCCTCTCCTTCCAGATCCCCATTAAAATGACCGATAGATATAAAAATAAGAGAAAAAACTGCACCAGTGCTGACACTTGGGAAGACTGAAACTTGCACACCAAATCTCCAGGAATTTCTGTTAGATGAGAATGAATTGAAAGGAAAGACAAACTCATGACTCAACCTTGGTGGAAGAGGGGGCAGTGTGAAGACAAAGTGAGTGCAGAGACACAGATGGAAACCTGCTAATAGCCCTTAGGTTAAAGGAGCAAGGGCTGGACATGAGGTTAGACCATCAGGAGGTCAGGAGAACATCTGGATTCCTTCAGCCTGTTTGAAAAGTGTGAGCTGCTCCAGGGGGAAGCCAGTGCAATGGGACTTACCCACAGCCCAGCTGCCTAACCTGAAACCTAACCCTAACCCAGCCAGGCGACAGGGACGGGGACGGGGCTAGGAGCTGGGGGTGATGAATGTTTTTGTGCTTGGAGCCTCAAATGCATCTCAGCTTATTTCCTAAGGATACTCTCTTGAAAAGAGAATTACCAGGCCCCAAACTATGAACATTTTTCTGATTACTAATTGGAAAATCGCTCCACAAAAGATCGTAACGGTTTATACCACCACTAAGCGCAAAAGGCTGTCCCCCTTTTCACCAACCCTCACCAGTGCTGGACATTAACAACCGATGAAAAATCACAACTTATAGTGGTTTAATTTATATGGAGTATGAAGAAAGTTGAATTCTCTTTTTTAATGTGCTATGGTCATTGGCATATATTTCTTCTTTTTTGAATTGCCCTTGCCCATTTTTCTTTTTCATTTTGGGGCCCGTTCATTTCATATTGATTTGTGAGACTCCTGCCTATAAGGGAGGGTAACACTTTCAGAGAGAGAATGCAATCCCAGTTCTTCCTTTCAATATTTTAAGGCAGAGAAAACTTGGTTTCTAGGGATTGAACAATAAAAATGCACCAATGTAAACAAGCCCCGTGGAATAAATTTACCGGTATGATTTGCAGCCTTCTTCCTTATCCTTTTCCTGCGTCTGATTGTTTTAAGAGATGCTCTGCTTTCATGCTATTTTATGTTTAGCTTTTGTTGTTGTTCTTGTTGTTGTTGATATGGGTATCCAGTTACATGCACAGTGGCCATATTTTGTGAGCCTCACATCAAATCACCTAGTCTGATAAATGGGAAGAATAAGACACTTAAAAAAAAACCAACAGAAATCAGAAATTTATTTTCCTACAGTTCTGGAGGCTGGCCGTCTGGCATCAAGGTATTAGGGCAGGGTTAATTTGACTTGTGGATGGCTATCTTCTTCTTATGTCCTCATGTGGTGGGCGTTTTCTTTAGGCAATGCCTCTGAAATAATAGGATGAAGCTTGTTGTATGTTCATTTTTAATTTATCCAACAATATTAGCAAACCCCACTCTAGCAAGGTGTCACAAGATAGGTGCTTGATATGTAAGAGATTAATGGGTAAGTTTTAGGAGACGGAAGAGCATGATCCTAAGCAATGAGGACAAATGAGCAGGGGACAGAGAGCCCCCAAAACGGGAGTATTCTGCCTGTAAGAAACCACAGGTATGGGGCACATATACACCATGGAATACTATGCAGCCATAAAAAAGAATGAGGTCATATCCTTTGCAGGGACGTGGATGAAGCTGGAAGCCATCATTCTCAACAAACTAACACAGGAACAGAAAACCAAACACCGCATGTTCTCACTCATAAATGGGAGTTGAACAATGAGAACACATGGACACAGGGAGGGGAACATCACACAATGGGGCCTGTCAGGGGGTGGAGGGCACAGGGAGAGAGACCATTAGGACAAACACCTAATGCAAGCGGGGCTTAAAACCTAGATGACGGGTTGATGGGTGCAGCAAACCACCATGGCACATGTATACCTATGTAACAAACCTGCATGTTCTGCACATGTGTCCCAGAACTGAAAGTTAAAAAAAATAAAAATAAAAAAGAAACCACAGGTAAACATTGCCTGTTTTATAGCTTCACTTCAGGAGACTTAAGTTTCAGGTCAGGAAGAGCTAATTCCACACTTAAACAAATATATTCTATACAGTTCACTAGGAGCTTTCATAGTAATCGCTTGTAGCTGTACACTACTCAAGTTCCTATGAATAGCCATGTTCAAAATGGTCCTACGACTCAGTCTCTGGAGCCTATGACTTTAAAATGCCTGAGGCCAGCTGAGCAGAAGGCTGTGGCCGCTGCATCCAGTGAAATCCTTACGGCTCTTAAGTTTAGCTGGCTTTTTAAAAAGGAAGCCGATAGTTTCTGCGATTTCTTTCTGAAAAATGCAAAAGAAGTGGCTTCTGTGGGACACCTGGATATCTTATTCTTTACTTACTACTGCTGCAAATGCTTTACAGATCTTCCACTGTGAGGCTGCAGAGAGGGGGAGAACTCCTGCCCTGGAGATATTTTCTCATCCCATTTGAAGACCCTAATGAAATGTGCTGGTTTCAGAGCTGTAGCAGCTTGCAGTTCTCCACAATTGAATTCCACTCTCTAATGAGTTCCCCTAAATCTGCCATCAGATGACTTTATTGACTTCAGATCATAATTAACCAACACTCACTTTTTGCAATTATGTTGACTTTTTCCCCCCCATTCTGTGTTTGAATGTCTGGACTCAACCTAAGTCATATTTTCCGACAGATACTTAATGACCCGACACCAACAAGGGACACTGTCTCTTCTCTTCACTTCT
Organism: Ateles fusciceps; assembly: GCA_036589455.1. NCBI lineage: Eukaryota > Metazoa > Chordata > Mammalia > Primates > Atelidae > Ateles > Ateles fusciceps. The sequence continues at coordinate 7,554,385 of JAZHEH010003329.1, read as the reverse complement.
GAAAGAAATATTATGGGAGTGGGAAGCGGGAAAGCAGTCTGGAGTATTTTTCAGAACCACTTGATGTCTTAAAAGGTAAGTAGCGGGAAAGAGACCCTTCAGTGGGTAATTGACACTGTTTGTGACGTTTTTATTACTTTTCAATTAGGGGAGGCGATAGAACATTCTGTGAGCAGAAAGGCTTGGCTTCATTAGAAGCACATGCTGGTTAAAGGTGTAGATGGACAAGGCTAACTCAGTGGCCACCTTTTCCGTTTTACTTGTTAGCAGACTGAGATAAAGTCTGTGATAAATAAGCAATTAGAAAAAGATCTCCTTGGTTGTTCTAAAGAGATGCATTCTCTTCAGCTTCCCCATCATTTATTTAAATTTGGCTTCCAGACTGTCCAGAACACTGCCTGAGTTGAAAATGCTCATTAAGTAGATACTGCATTTTAACCCATGTGCGCAGGCACGCCACACAGCCTGTGTGCCTTTTGTAAAGTGTTCTTTGTAATGTGAAGCAGATAGATTTAAGTGCTTCACAATTAAGAGTCGGAACCTAGCACCTAGGGGATATAGATGAGTCAATTAATTAGTGAGGCAGTCTTTATTGGGCAGAGCAATTAGTCCCATTTTCCTGATGGGAGATTAGTGGCCCAGAGGAAATTAAGATCAGTTCAGCATACGAGCTAATTGCACACATGTCACTTAAAAGCAATCAACATCCTTTCCTCTAAAGCCAGGTTTCTGTCTCTCCCAACCCTTATTTCCTAATAATCCCAACATGTTCTTAGTAATCCCTGTCCCAGCTCTCCCCCACTGTTTATCCTGGGGCAATTTAACTTCTTTGAGCCTCAGTCTCCTAATTTGTACAGTGATAGATGAAGAAACCTAAACTTCCAAGGTTTTTGTGAAGCTTAAATGAGGTACTATTGGTAAAACGCTTAGGACACTGCTTGCTGCCACAGATTGTTTAGCACGTGAATGCAAATAATAAACAGTAATATTAAGAATGATAATCAGAATTTCATGCTTGCAGGTGACAAACCCACTGGGTTTGGGGTCCCAGAACTATGTTGGTCCCAAATGGGACCCAGTGGGAGTGCCCACCTCGCTCCCCCACCATACGCTAGCACAGTTACAGGGCAAACCAAAGAGTAAGGATGGTGCTCCTCACGTTCAAGCACCAGTCTGTGCATAACGTCTGAGTCACCAAGACAGGGCTGAGGGGCCCGGCCGACACATTCACGAACTTGGCCATTGCCATTCTGGTTTGGATTATCTCAGATGGCTTCTCTGGGCAACTTCCATTCTAAATTTGAAGCACACTTTGAAAGTACTCATGTTAAAGTTCAAAGGAGTCTGGTAACTGATTAGAAATGTATTTCCCAGTTTGTGTCTCCTTCTGTTCTCTCTCTAAACTAGCAACTGGCCAGAAGCAGAGGGCCTCAGGGAGGTGACAGGAAAGGGCAGCCCAGGAGCACGGGGGCGGTGGGGGTGGGCAGTGTGTATTTTAGCTCAATCTGAGCCTGAAAGGGTTGTAGATGTTGTGACCCCAGAGCCTATTAGGTCTTTGACTTGGCCAACACCTAGCCTGGGTCAGTGCCTGAGGCTGCGGATTGGAGGTTGGAAGATGTGCATGTGTTGGCTATGACCGAATGGAGCCACTGCTTGCAGTTATCGTTTAAATGATGATGATTTAAATTATTCCTTGATCCGCATTTAACTGACTGGAGTCTTCAGTCTGGAACTGGTCTCCAAGAGTCACCTTGTAGGCATCTAGAGCCCCTGGAGGCTGGAAGGGGTGAGCAGGACTCCAGCGAGGCTTGCTGGAGTATGGCTGCTCAGGGACACTGCCTGAATCAGGTTGCTCTTTTGGAATTAGGAAAGAATAAAGCTGTGTGGGTATATTATTAAGAAAAACTTTGTGCTCTTTCAAAACAGAGTCCTGTGTGAAGGCCTTCAACAGACTGAGACTGTGAATGATCATTCTTTGTTGTTCAATTTTTTTCCTAAATTCTTCTGAAATGTGGATCAGCAGCCGTATCACAAAGATTCTTGTTTGCTCCGTTTGGAGAAGCATAGATTATAGAGGTCGCCAGACAGCCTTTCAGCTTTGCAGCCTTGGTCAAGTTCTGGGCTTCTAGTTGGGTATGGGATCTTGGGAAAGGTACTTCACCTTTCCTAGCCTTAGCTTTCTCTTCTACAAAATGGTGAAAATAATGCTTATTTCAGGGGTTTGCTAGGTGGATGAAAATAGGTACTGCAATTGTCCTTGACACAAGGACAATGAACTCAATAAGTGCTCAGTATAAGGCATCTATCGATGGTGTTGACGTTAACACTTTATTAAATAATATAATTGTGATAAAGAAGAAAGCGAGAGAGCCTTGAAGGGCATCAAGACCAGCAATGTTTTGGGCTTACTGTACCATAGCTCCTTCAATCCTCACCCCATCCTGCCAGTTGGGTTTCATTAGGTGTTCTGCTCAGAGAGAAAGGGAGCTGGCATATGTGAGGTGGCTTACATATTCAAATCACTAAGAAGCAAAGGAGCCAGGATTCGGACCTAGGGCTGTGTCACACGACAGCTTTTGCTGTTTCCTATACGAGCTCAGCACTCATCCCTTTCTCAAGTCACTTAGAAAATTAGCCCATGAGCTGAGGTGTGGCTTGTTCTACTGGCCCCTTTCTGGGGACTGCACAACTTTCCTTCTGGTTTAAGCTGCTTTTGCTCTTGTTTTCCAAGCATGTTCTTCGATATCCTTGTATTCCTTCTTTACCTGATTAAGATGTTCTCATTCTTTTCTAAGTGAGTTGCACTGTGACTTTTCTGATCTTCAGAGCTGGGCTAACGGACCTTCTTGAATTCCCAAACCAATTGCTAAGCACAGCTGCCTCATCACACCTGCCTCTCTGCTTGGAATAATCTGTTTATAGACCTGTCTTCCTACTAGACTGTAACCTCTTTGAGGGTTATGTTTATCCTTTTACTCCAGTACCTAACACAGGCTCTGATCACCGTAGAAGCTCAATATGTGTTTATTAAATTAAGCTAAACTTAATTCGACTTGGAGATGTAGTTTTGAAGTTCATGTTTTTCCATTCCTTTATTTATAAATGAGAAAAAAACAGTGAGAATGATTTTGCTTTGACTGCGGAACAGTGCTCATGTGAACGAATTTCGTATCATTTTAATTAAATATTTCAGAACTTGATAAGAACTTGATTCTTAGATGCATGTATACTAACAGGACACACTGACCAAACGTGGCCCCAACATATATTTAGTTAAAAGATTTCCAGCCAGTACTTCAAGTTTTCCATGGTTTTCATGTTAAAAAAAAAAAAAAAAGTAAATCACACTCTGAAAAAAAAAACTGGAGAAACACATAAACTAAAAAAACAGTAACTCCCTTCCTATCACCCTCTGATCTCAATTTCTAATGACAGCTGCCACCATTAATCTGGTGTGTATCCTTTTAGACCAATATCATCCAACAGAACTCTCTGCGATGATGAAAATGTTCTGTAGCTGTACTAATTTCTATTACCCATTTGTAACTATTGAACTCTGGAAATGTGGCTAGTGTGAAGAATTGAACTGTTAATGTAATGTAATTGCCATTAGATTTACATGCAAAAAGCTATATGAGGCTGGTGGTTGCCCTATTAGGAAGCACAGGTCTGTATCTTTTCTTTGAATGTGCAAGCCTATATTTTCAATATATACATATAGAATTTTTTTTTTTAGGGTGTTTTCAAAATTTTTTTTTTTTATTGCATTTTAGGTTTGGGGGTACATGTGAAGAACATGGAAGATTGTTGCATAGGTACACACATGGCAGTGTGATTTGCTGCCTTCCTCCCCATCACCTATATCTGGCATTTCTCCCCATGCTATCCCTCCCCCAACTCCCCACCCCCCCACTATCCCTCCCCTTTTTCCCCCCCGACAGACCCCAGTGTGTGATACTCCCCCTCCCTGTGTCCATGTGTTCCCATTGTTCAACTCCAGAATTTTTAAAATCACATTTATATTGGTCAAAAGGAATGCCTGGAAACTGTTAGTACCAGGAACTGGGTGGCTTTGCTCATCAGGGTTTATCTGTGATACCTAGTATTAGTTTTGTCGTTTTGTTCTAGGACCACAAGGGAATATGCTAAGAAAGATATGCACTAACAGGTGTGATGCTGGAAGTGGGATTCATGGTAGCTGGATTGCGACCTTTTGTTTCCTTTTTTCTTTTTAAGCTCTTAGTACAAAGAAATGCAGTCAGGTGGCAGAAGAATTTCTGTACTTATTAACTTTAATGGATATTCTTTAAGAAGGTTAGAGAATTCTTTTCTCTAATGCTTATTAAAAATATCTGAAAAAGTCTTAATAATCTCGGGTGTTTAAGTATTAGTCATGCCCATACCGTGGTGGGGGATGGGCCATGTAGTCTGTCCTACCAGCTTGATTTGGATAAATCACAGATTCCATTCATAAATCCTAGTGAGGTTTTTGGGAAAGAATCATTTTTCCTCTTTATGATGGCAGTGAAAAAGCTGCTGAACAAATATGTATTAAATGTTGACTGTTAAAAAAATACCATGGTAAGGGGATAACACAGTTCACGTGTTGTCAGAGCAGGAGGAGGGACAGGCCTGGGTAGGCATATAAACCACTGCTGTGGTTCCACACTTCCAGGAATGGGTTGAGCAGTTGGGTGTCATATTTGGGTAGTGTTAAACACCATGTTTTTAGCCCAGGGACCCAGGGATTTGAGGCCTTGCTTCAACCGAATTGGCTCTCCCTCTTAGTCACTTCCATTCGATGGCTCTGCTTTACCATAGCTGATCTCATGCATCCCAGTCATGGGTTCCAGCCCTGTCTGAGCTCATGAGCACAGGCAGCTGTCCTAACCTGAGGCAGCCCCCTTGAAAACAAACACCCTTTGTCGCAAGCAGATCTGAGTACAGAATACAGCAGAGACATGGAGCTGAATACTTACCCAGTTCCCACTAAAATCTAATTTCATTTGAATGTAAAAAGCATGATGGTGACTATGTTGCTGAATCCAAACTCCCCTTCCTCAACCCCCACTAACCCATTGAGAGAGTGTGAATTAAACATTGCATAAGAAACAGACATCATTTTTATTCCTCAACTGGAATAATCTCAGCATCACCTTCACTTAATCACAATTGCAAAACACCCCAGAGTCTACAAGAGAAGTTCTCTAGGGGTCTCATCTGAAAGAGAGGGAGAGAGGATATAAAATTACCTCGCATCTCAGTGGATAAGAGGTCAGTGTCCCCTGGATGACCTGATGAGGGTCAGGTTTCTCTTGTGCCTTAAAGTCCCAATGGCCTCTGGTGCAACTCTAATCTGACCAGAGCTGATAATTCATCTATGGAGCTCAGCTCAGAGGCCCATGGCAGTACAGGATCTCGCTACCCCAAAACATGGCCGTTAGAACTGCCAAGGGTTATCTGGGACACTTTTAGAAATGCAGAGTCTCAGGCCCCCCACTGAATTAGAATCTGTATATTAAAAAGGAGGCTGCACGTGGTTTGTCTGCACATGAAAATCTGAGGAACACTATCTCAAAGTGTCTGAGCTTTATCTCCTGACGGGATTCTGATGTGCAAATCCTGTTTGGTCTCTAATGTCCTTGATTACAGACTGTATCTTGCAATCTTTCAGATCTAAATCAAGTTTTCTTTCTGTGCACCTACAATGACTGGCATTTATAAAGCATTCCATTTCTCGCTTTTCTCACTTTTCTGCCCAGAGATTTGCTAAAATGCTGCTGGGTTTGCTCTGGAAAGCCAGGTGGCTGTATTTGAGTCGAAGACTTGCTGTAAGTTGATTACCATCTATGGCTCTGAAAAATTAAGTGGAAACATCTGTTCTAAGGTCAAGATGAATTTAGTTGACACTCAGGATAGATCCCTGAAATTGCACACAACACGGGGCCAGAGCCTTCTTGTTTAGAGCTGCTGTTAAAGAGAGCTTCTGCCAAGACAGCAACAGATATTAATCACATCCCAGTCACTGGGATTTCAAACACTAAGAGGAAAAAGCTCTGTGAACATGCTATGGTGTGAAGGGCTACACAATTTTGCATATGGAACATAAGAGACATGTTCTCTGGATTTGGATTATCTTCTTTGTTTCATTGAAACAAATACAATTTGTTGGAGCTTTCAGAAATCTTCATTTCTAAATGGCTGTCACCTGCAATTTGACTGTGTTCCTGCCTCTGGTTCATAAGAATCACTTTACAGTGCTCATACATGACCTTAAATTTACAGAATCAAGTCTCCAAATGTGAGACTCTGACACCTATGTTCATCACCAGCTCTACAGGTAATCTTGGTTCACAGGCACAGTCCATGGTTTAGGAATATCTTGGAGGTGTCTTACTGGAGCTCAGTAAAATTCTGTAGGAGATAAACATGCCAATGTACACTGTAACATTAGACCAACTCTAAAATAGGAGGTGGTGTTTTCTAACTTCTTGAGGCTCAGTGTTAGAACCCTCAGCCAAAATGCTTGTGCAGATAACTGATTCAACCTGTGAAAAGAGATGCTGAGGTCAAAAATGTTTTGCTAGGCACTCTGGAAAAAGAAAACCCAAAAACCCCAAACCAACAACGTTAGACTGAATAGAGTTCAAGAAACATCCTCAGGCCAAACAGCCATTTGGCATTGATTACTGGGGAAAGTGATAAAGGGAGAAGGTTGACGGGATATATTGGATGTAAGAGTCTTGAACGCATTGTTCTATTCAAGTATATGATTTCAGATATTTATTGATCACTTACTATATTCATGGCATTGTGGCTCAGGACATGCTGCAAAGATGATAATTTGACAAGACTTTCATTTGTATGCTACAGGTGAATGAAAAGGGCCATTCAGCAGTGAACTTCAGAAATACAAGGAGTGTGCAGATGGTCCCAGACTTACAATGGTTCAACTTATAATTGCTTGACTTTACAATGGTGCAAAAGCAATATGCATCCAGTAGAAACTGTCCATTAAGTACCCACGTAACCATTCTATTTTACTTTAGTATTTAATAAATTACATGAGCTATTCAACACTTTATTATAAAAATTCTTCGTGTTAGGTGATTTTGCCCAACTGTAAGCTAATGTAAGTACTCTGAGTACATTTAAGGTAGGCTAGGCTAAACTGTGATGTTTCGTAGGTTATTTTCAAGTTATGATGGCTTACCATAACATAACCCCAAAATAAGTCAAAGAGCATCTGTATTAGGATACGCCTTTTAGGCACCATCTGGAGCTCTGCTGAGCTGCTTAGGCTGAGATATTGATCACAATCTTGCTGCCTGCTTGTCTGCTCTAATTTTGGACTTCAACTCTGATAGCTAGTTTGGGGCCAATAGTAGTAGGGCATGGAGATTGCCTGAGTGTGTGTGTTTGTGTGTATGTGAGAAGGGTGTTAGTCCCCTTTCTTCCATGATTACTGCATTCTTTTACATGAAAAACTTATCAACTGTAGGCAAAGCTCCATGTCAACATGGGTTTAGTCTTGCCCTGCCAATCATACTACCTTGTCCAAATATTCTTCATATAGAAATTTTGGAATTATGGATTACCTCTGGCTTGGGCCTATTTGCAGAACCAAGTCTTTTCCAATCGACTTTTTGTCTCTTATCCCAGTCCCTGGCTGGCATGTGCTAATTTCCTTCTGCAGAGTAAAAATCTGAGCTTAAGTCCCATGTTGATAGCCACAGTCCTTCCTGAAGGACATCCATGGTGGCTCTTGCCTGCTTGGACATCCATGTATCTGCCATTCCCAAGTTTTTTCCTGTGTTGTTCTACCCTATGAGGACACTTCTTGTTAGACCCCCTGAAATTGACTATTGGCCTGTTCTCTTGCCTCTCTCTTGGCTATTAAACTCTGCCTGTTGGCCTGGACTTCTTCCAAGCATCAGCAGCTGGGTCAAGCTGCCTACCACCTGTCCCACCCCAGGAGGGAAGGGCTGGTTTTAAGGTCTTGGCCCCTCCTCCGTCCCACTGTCTTTAAGTTCCTTAGTCCAGTCAATTAATTGAGTCATGCCTGGCTGTATTCCAAGATATAGCCCAGACAAGGGGAGAAGTTGCATTTAGTTTGCACAAGGATGGCTCCGTGGCCAGCCTTGCATGACAAGAAACCTTGTGACAATCAAGCCACCATTCCAAGAAGCTTATTTGACACCTCAAAAGGACTCCTTATAAATTAATGCATACATGTTATTGCCATTACACCCTCCCCCAGTCTTGATGATATAATAATCGTCAGTATTCCCATCTTATAGGTAGGGAAATGATCTGAAGTTTTTCCACTATTAATCATTGCCTGGATTTTATTTTACTGCATTTCAGTTCTCAGAATAATCTGGTCCATGCAAAGAGGTAGTAATATTTAATAGTGGGAGATACCCAAACGGAGATCTTTTTCCAACTCTGGGCATACATGGTGTAATTAATAACAAACTCTTTGGGTATGCATGGTTCTTTTCATTCCAAAGATTCCCAAAGCACTTTTACAAGCTTAACTTGGGCTAAATATCCCCATTACCTCATCCAGCTCTGAAATGTAGCAACCTCTGGGGGAAACTGTGGCAGCTGCTTAACAATGCACAGACATACTGTACCGCAGCATGAACACAGGAGGCTGCTGGGCTAAGAGCTCTCTTTTATTTTGCATGGCAAGAGGTGCAGATCAGGAGAACTGAATCGGAAATTGCCCAGGAGCACTACCACATTTTACATGAGTATGCTCTTCACAAATCTTAGAGGTATAAGGCACCTTCATCCAAGACATACATTCCAGCCCAGGAACGCTTCTGATGTTTGTAGATCAGGAAGGGAAAGGATTGAACAAAAAGATGTTTCTGGGAGGTGGCTTTAGAAGGGTAGCACTTTGTAAAGTTTCCTGCATGTTGAGAATTTAAATTTATACTTTTGGTTTGTGTGTTATGGGGGCTGGACCATTTCCATGTTCTCCTCCCTTCAACTCTGCTCTGTTCCCTGAGAGGCTGAGTTTTGTGGAGTGCCTCCTGGGGGTTCCTCTGCCCTCTGGTTTCTGGGCTCAGTCATGGTTGGAGAACAATGATATTGGGATACTCATTCGCCTCTGTGTAGCATTCCTCCACCAAAGCTGCAGCTCCTGTGAAAGAACCTTCTCCTCCAGTTACAGCCACTTCTGCGTTACCTACATGCAGAGAAACCCTCCTTACCCCTTGGAGCTAACAGGACAAGTGCTCCCTAATGTCATTAGTCCTGGGGGCATCATCTTCCCTTGTTAGTTTCCCTTAACCTCACTCCACTCCACCCAAAGTTACCTTTTGTAAAGAATCCATTTATTCCTCTCTTTAAATATGCTGCTCGACTGTGGCCATCTCCTGAGACCTGATGAGTCATGATAGGAACATGTACGAGAAAGCCCAATGAAGAATACATGTTTATATTAAGACTTAATTTATTATTTTTCTTTTTATTAATTTTATTTTATTAAAAAATTGACAGGTAAAATTGTATGTATTGTGTACAAAATGATGTCTTAAAGTATACATACATTGTGGAATGACTAAACCTAGCTAATCAATATATGCATTACCTCACATAGGTAATACATTCACTCTCTTAGCATTTTCAAGAATATTATATATATGTATTATTGCACTTTAGGTTCTGGGGTACATGTGCAGATCATGCAGGGTTGTTGCACAGGTACTTACATGACAAGGTGATTTGCTGCCTCTATCCCCCCCGTCACCTATATCTGGCATTTCTCCCCATATTATCCCCTCCCCAACCTCTCTACCCCACACTGTCCCACGTGGACACAGGGAGGGGAGCATTAACACTTAATTTAAATGAACATCTACCTTGGGCTAGACAGGGTTACATGCTTTACCTGTGCAATCTCATTTAGTTTATTCTTCATTCAACATACAATTTGATCATATCTCCATATCAAGCATAATTCTAGGATTTGCAAAACTAGTAGTCAAGGCAGAAGACAACTTTAAACTTTTGAAACTTAATTTGTACTGGAGGGCTCAAAAAGTAAACTATGAATTTATACTATATCCGAGTGTCATAGCAAAAAAGCTGGGTAAGGAGAACAGGGAATAAATGGCTGAGGGGGAGGGCCATGATTTCATGGGGTGATGAGGGAAACCTTCTTGAGAGGAAGCCATAAAGTAGGACTGAAAGGAGGGAGGAAATGAACCCTGTGGGAAAGGCAAGTACAATTGCTATTTCTGTTTGATGGATTTTAAAAAATGAGGCATTGATGAGTTACTTGAGTTGCTGAAGGTCATGTAGGTAAAAACTGGTAGAGCCAAGACTGTCTTATGAGAAAGCCAAGCATAGATCTCTTTAGTTACCCAATTCAGGAGAATAGCAGGCCTCCATGAATACTTGTTGAAGGAATGAATGAATGAAACTTGAAGTCTGTGTCATAACTAATTATAACTAATAACAACCAATTATGTGTTCATAAGTAATATGAATGCTATCTCCCTGGGAACAAAGGATAGGACTTTCAGGTTAAGCAAAAGGCTGGCAATCTCTGATGTGCAAGATTGGTTCAATATCAGAAAACTAAGAAGTATAATTCACTATAGCAGCAGAATGTAAGGAAGAAAAGCATACAATCATCTCAATAAATTCATAAAAGGCAGAATTCAAGAGCCATGATAAAACTGTCAGGAAACTGAGAGTGAACAAGAAATTCTATAACCTGATAGAATACATGTAGGTCAAGCCTGTAGCTGATACTTCTGATTATGTATTGATGAAAGAATGAATGCTTTTATTTTAAGATTGTGAACAAAGCAAGGTTGTTTTCTCTTATCACACCTATTTAACCTTTTTAGTGGAGCTACTGGCCAACACAATAGGGAAAGAAAAGTAAAAACAAAGATATATATATTAGAAAGGAAGAAATAAATCTGTCTTTAGTTTCAGATTACACAATGGTCTCTATTGAGAATCCCAAAGTATCTACAAAAAAGCTTCTAAAAGTAGGTAAATTTAGTGAGATCATGGGATACAAAGCAAACATCAAAAGATGAAAATATTGAAAATTTTAAAAATGTAAAGTACCATTTTTATATAACAAAACATAAAATTCTTAAAACTCAAATATCCCACACTTTATACAAAATATGTGCAAGGTATATATGCTAAAATTACAAAACATTTATGAAATAAATGAAAATAGATTTAAATAAAAGGGGAGCTATATAATGTTAATGGCTTGCAAATCTTAATATTGTAAAGATGTTAGTTTGCCCAAAATTGATCTGTAGATTCAAGGTAATATCAATCAACATTCTTTTTTTTTTTTTTGGTAGAAATTGATAAGCTGATTGTACATGGAAAATCAAAGGATTCAATGTATCCAAAACAATATTGAAAGAACAAAGTTGAAGGATTCACTCCAGATGATTTTATTATTTAGCATAAAATTACCATAATTAAGATAGTATAGTATCAATGAAATAATAGACAAATAGATCAATGGAATAGAATATAAATCCTAGAAATAGACCCACACTTGTACAGTCAGTTGATTTTTGACAAAGACTCCAAGATAATTAAGTGGAGAAGAAATAATCTTGTCTGAAATGGTTGTAGGACAAGGGATATCCACATGATATCTTACACTAATGTCTTTCATTGTACAAAAACAGGATAAGTTTAATATAAAGAATTATTGATGCTAACAGGAGGTTAAAATAACAATGGTTTGGCTTGGAAGAAATAAAATCTTCAAAGAATAGAGGCAGAAATAAGGAGCAGCCACTACCCTCAAGGATAAGACAGAGGGTCCCAAAAGAGGCCACTGTCCCCAGCGCTGAGAGCTAGACTTTATTGGACAGGGCATGCCTGTGGCTTTCTGGATGGCAGAGAAGTCAATGAGGTGCTGTGCTGGTGAAACATGTTGAAATCTGTCTCTAGAACTTATCCACAGGAGGGCGTCTCACTTGAGGCACTCTCCTACACAACTGCCCGGGGTGTGCCAGGGGACAATGTTGGCTGCTGGGAGCTCTGATCAATGAGCGCTGCAGGGGCCAGCACTGAGGAGCCTGTTGAGCAGACACTGTAGAACCAGAAAGCAAAAGCCTTTTCCTCCTGCAATGTCTCAATTTCAGGCTAGGAAATTTTGTTACAGTCTAGATACATGTTTGGTACAAACTGCCAAAATATTTTTCAAAGTGGTTGCAGTATCTTATTATCCCACAAACATATATGAGAATTCCAATTGTGCTACATCCTCTCCAACACTTGGTATTTTGAGTCTTTAAAAAATAACAATATAAGCACCAATTTGGGCATGGTGGTATATGTCTATAGTCCCAGCTATTCTGGAGGCTGAGGTGGGAGGATCGCTTGAGAGCAAAAGTTTGAGTCCAGCCTGGGCAACATAAAGAGACCTTGTGTCTAAAAATAACAATTCAAAACAAAAGTTAAAATTTAATTTTACCCTTTCTGGGGAGGTCTGTGGTAGTATCTCATTTTGATTTTAATTTAGATTTATCTGATAAAAAAATGATGTTGGCTACATTTCCATACTTTTGTTTGATATTTGGATATTTTCTATGAAATACCTTTTCAAATCTTTGGAAGATTAGAAAAATGAGTTTTCTTTTTTTAATTGATTTTAGGAGTTATTAATATATTCAGGATAAAATTTCTTGTAAGGTATATATGTTAACATTGTTTTCTTATGGGAAATTTTGACCAATTACAGTTTAGATAAGGATATACTAAGAAATAGAATCAGTGATTAATGTACATTAATATCTTAAATCATAATAGCTAATTTGATGGGAAGTAGAAAGAAATAGACTTTGGCCAGCTGTTACTGTCTAACCTTATCTTGGTATAAGAAAAGCTGATTAGATGTTATCAAATCCATTTTTTTTTTCTTTTCCCATCAAGATAAAAACTACGTTCTTCAGCCTCCCTTTTTATTAGCTGTGATCATGTGACTGAGTTTCTAACTTAAAAAACATGGGTAAAAATTATACATCCAACTTAAAAGTTTAGCCTATTAAAACTTCTTGCATGATACTCTACTTTCTTTTCCCAGTCCCTCCAATTTACTTACCAAGTGGAGAGAACTCTAAGTCTCTAGAGGATGTTGGAACCACAAGATGAGGATGCCTGAGTCACTGAATGACTGTGTGGAGCAGAACTTTCCTCCTCACTCCCTTCCCCCACTTAACTGTCAAGTGGACTTGTGAATGAGATTCTAATGTGTTAATCATTCTGGTATTTTTAGTTTATCTCTTGTAGCCGCTGATATTACTCTAATATACTTTGATATTTAAATCTGCACTTCTATATAAATTCCTTCCTGTGAAAATTCTACTTTCCAAAGCAATGGGAGTCATTTTATCTCTTCATTTCCAAGCCATAGCTATCATCAGCACCTCTACAGTTATTCTGAGACTATATTTTTAATCAGAGAAATCAGTTGCGGGAAGAGAAGGGCAAATACAAAAATGGATGATGGATTGAATCTATCCACACTACCTCATTGTAGCCACCAATCCTATCTACTAAAGCTGAGGGAAATAAAGGGGTGGAATCCACCTGTACTTATTTCTGATTTGCACCTGCAAAGGAAGCCCACCTTCAGGTAGGAGAATTGTGTAGGTACTGTGGCAAGACTGGTATTTCGATCACTTTTACTTGAGAATATTACTAGCCAGGCTGGCAAATACTGCATCTGCTAAAAGAACATCTTACCCAGTGGCTTCCTGTGGCAGAGAAAATTCCAACTATAGAATTAAAATTGGTGGGTATCTGCCTTCAGGTAGAGCCTATAATCAACTCAAGATTTGTACCAGAAGACATAGGAGCCTTAGGAAAATTGTTCTAAGAAAGAAACCATAGGAAAAAAAAAAGCCAACTATTGATATATTAAACAAATAGTTTAAAATGTGTATCAAACAAAATCGTACTCTGAATTCTTAAACAAGTATTTGAATTTCAGTTTGCAGTTTGGCATGTAAGGAGGCTGAAAGTTGTCATTCCATCTCATCAAGTAAAAAGCTGAATGGACTGAAAATCAGTAACTCTTTTTAGATTCATCAGTGAATTGAGGTCACAGGGCAAAACACTGCCCCAAAATTGGAGGTACAGACAGACAGATACAGGGAATTGCAACTGACTGGAGTGGAGACCCCTGAGCAGAAACCTCCATGGGAACCAGTATGAGGGTAGGAAAACCTGAGTTGTAATTGACAGAAAGCTAGGAACTCAGTGTGGACAAGTAAGAGAGTTGGAACTCCAGATGGGCCCAATCTTAGGGCACACAACCATACTTTTGGTCTGGCTTTCCAAGTACTCACAGTGAAGATCAGAGAAAAATTCCCTAGTGCTTCCATCAGGAAGAGGGGGATAAGTAACCATTCTGAAATACATCACAGCATCGTGTTCTTAACAAGGCCTTCCCTCAAGAGAAACTGTTTTATCAGGGCCTAACCTTTTCAGGTTTTATTAGAGCCCAGCAGACATGGAAGAATGGAAGCACTACACTCAAGCCTCCTCTAGCCATCCTGCCCCAGCTAAGGTTGGGGGAGGGGAACTGAGAAGCACTTGTGATGCTCACAGTCTAGGGGCACGGATTTACTGAAAGACCTGAGACCTAATTATAGGACTACAAAATACTTCCCCTGCCCCAACTCCTTTCACAACGTAACTACTTATCACAGTTAGACTGTTGTGCTAAACAGTCTTTTAGCACAAAAGACTGTTTTCATGGGATAAATTTTTCCACAGACCAGCGGGTGGGTATGGTTTCAGGATGAATCAATACCTTATATTTACACTTTAATTCTATTATTATATTGTAATATATAATGAAATTATTATTCAACTCACCATAATGTAGAACCAGTGGGAGCCCTGAGCTTGTTTTCCTGCAACTGTATGGTCCCATCTGGGGGTGATGGGAGACAATGACAGATCATCAGGCATTAGATTCTCATAGGGAACATGCAACCTAGATCCCTCACATGTGCAGTTCACAACAGGGTTCATGGTCCTATGAGAATTTAATGTTACTGCTGATCTGACAGGAGGCGGAGCTCAGGTGGTAATGCGACCGATGAAGAGTGGCTCTAAATACAGATGAAGCTCCACTTGCTCCCCCACCGCTCACCTCCTGCTGTGCAGTCTGGTTCCTAACGGGCCACTGACCAGTACCAGTCAGGGACCCCTGCACTACATCATGTCTGGTTTTCAGCAAAAAATTACAAGACATCCTGAAAGGCAAAACACACAGTTTGAGGAGACAGAGCAAACATCAGACCCAGAGTCTAATATTGCAGGGATGGGAAATTATCAGACCAAAAATTTAAAATAACTGTGATTAATATGCTAAGAACTCTAATGGAAAAGGTAGAACATGTGCATAATATAAGCAGAGAGATGGAAATTCTATGAGAGAATAAAAAAGAGAGGCTAGAAAGTAAAACCGGCATAACAGAAATGACTGCTTTTGATGGGCTCATTAGGAGACTGCATACAGCTGAGAAAAGAATGTCTGAGCTAAAGAATTTGTTAATAGAATCTTCCAAAATTGGGAAAAAAGAAAAAAGTCTGAAAATAATACAAGTTGGAATTCTCAATCTCTCTTTCTATAGTTTTCCTTTTCCTCATTTTCTTTATTTCTTATTTCTTTTTACTTTATTCATTTTTCTCACTTTTTTTTCATTTGTTGTTATTGTTAATTAGCGTTGTTAGCAGCAAATTCAACATGCCACAGGGCCATCTTTGTTGAGGAGGAGATCCGTATTGACAACTACCAACTTCTCAAGACCATTGCCAAGGGTACCTTCACCAAGGTGAAGTTGGCCTAACACATCCTGACTGGAACAGAGATGGCTGTGAATGTTATTAACCAGACTCAGTAGAACTCCAGCCTCCAGAAACTATCCTGTGAAGGCCATTTCATGAAGGTCTTGAATCTTTCAACATTGTGAAATTACTTGATTGAGATCAATAAAACACTTTACCTGGATCATGGAGTAGGCTAGTGAGAGACAGACAGAGAGAGAGAGAGAGAGAGAGAGAGAGAGGTGTTTGTGTACCTAGTGGCTCATGGCAGCCTAAAAGAACAAAAGGCCTGAATCAAGTTCCACCAGACAGTGTGGGCTGCTATGTGATAGTATTGCCACCAGAAAGTATTGCCAGTAAGGACCTGAAGGCAGAATAACTGCTTTTGAATGCCGACGTGAACATCACGATTGCAGACTTGGGCTTCTTTGGCAACAAGCTGGCTGGGTACCTTCTGTGGCAGTGCTCCTCATGCTGCCCAGAACTCTTCTAGGGCCAAGGTATGATGGCCCCAGAGGGGAGGTGTGAAGCCTAGTGGCATCCTCTATATCTAGTCATCACACACCAGCCTTTTGATGGACAGAACTCCAAGGAGCTGCAGGAGTAGTGGGAACTGAGGGGAACATTTGATATTCCCCTCTACCTCTCCTTGGGGTATGAAAACCTGTTCAAGAGAATCCCCAGTGAAATTATTAATAGGACCTCTTTGACCCTCCAGAGTGTTGTAGTCTGGATAATAAAATATATAATTCCTCCACTTCTAGCCCTGTTGGCCAAATTCCCAGGCTGTCCTTGCAACCTACAATGGCCCATCAAGAGTTCTGTTCAACAAAGACTTTACTCTGAAAGGTGTATTTTTGCTTTTCTTAAACATATTTTTTTCTTATCACAATAAGATTACAGGAGGAAAGGACTGACATAATGTAGCCTAGTGCCACCCTAGGGACCATTCTTGCTATCAAGTGGAAAGAGCTTGGCTAACCATGAAATCGACAGAGAAAAGTAGAGCTGAGAGACAGGAGTCAGCACATGTCCTGATGACATCATTTGACCTTGGCATCTCTGTACTTTCCACCGGTTTGCTGTGAACCTAAAACTGTTCTAAAAAATAAACTCTATTAAAGACAAGCAAACAACCATTTGCACACATGTGATGAGTGTGAGACAGTTGATCTGCCTGGCTCATAGAAAATCTATCCGGTTGGACCTTAAGTATTTTATATGTCTTTGGAAAGGGCATCAGTGAAAATAACCACAATCAAATCCAGGCTAGTGTGAAAGTCCTGTCTCAGTTCTGATTGAATGAGATGTTAACTGGCTTTATACTGAGTAATTTGTTCTTTCTTCCATTTACTTATTAACTCTGTCTGCAGTGATCACAATTGGATCCACAGTTAGCTGCAGAGAAACTCTCAATCTTCCAATATTTAACATTTTGAGCTTTGCTTTTCTTTTGGCTAATATTAACGTTATCATACTAACATAAATGTTCTCTTTTTTCTCTTAGTGACTTAAAAATATTAATATATTTACTTCATCAAAATTGATATTGATATTTTTAAAAGTCAGTATGAACAAATTGTTTATACAAGCATACACAGTTTTTATTTTCTCCTTGACCCAGTAGTTAAGGAGAAGGCTATTGTAAAATTTCTAACTGGTGAAATTATTTATCTAAACGTTTACCGTTACTTCTGTTTTATTTTATTGAAGGTAGATATTCTGTTTTTATTTTCCAAATAAATTGAGATTTAATTTGTGTCTTAATGTAAGATTATTTTCTAAAAGCTACTAATAAACACTGCAAACAAAATAATTTCTGTTTGTAAGTTAAAAGTTAAAAATGTGTATTTTATTTTATTTTATTATTTATTTATTTATTTGAGGCACAGTTTCACTGTGTTGCTCAGGCTAGAGTGCAATGGCATGATCTCTGTGACCTCTGCCTCCTGAGTTCAAGCGATTCTCGTGCCTCAGCCTCCTGAGTAGGTGGGATTACAGGCACCTGCCACCATGTCTGACTTATTTTTTTGTACTGTTAGTAAAGACAGAGTTTCACCACACTGGCCAGACTAGTCTCGAACTCCTGACCTCAAGTGATGTGTCTGCCTTGGCCTCCCAAAGTGCTGAGATTACATGCATAAGCCACCACACCCAGCCAGTGTGTATTTTAAATAACTGTTATTCATTACATTAGGAACTGATCATATCCCAAAAGACAATCCTGAATGCCATGACCCTCAATATTGATGTTTCAAAAGATCAAAAATCCCTATAGTCTAAATTTCAAAAATCACAGTCTCAAAAGATCAAAATTCTGAAAATACAACTACGAAAAAAAAACTAAAAACTCTTTAAAGATATTAATTTACATTTTAAAAGGAGATTTTTTTGAGAAACATATAAAAACACAAATGACCACTTCATAGGCCACTTTACACAATAACATAGGCAATAATAACATATATATTTTTGCAAGCATAAACATTCAGGTATACTAACAGTCATACAGATAAAACAGCTATGAGTGAATGAACTCTATTCATAATAAAGAAATAGGTCAAAGATTGAAATGTATAAATGCATATCACCATGGTTGGTAATTGTGTGCACCCACATATATAATGCAGTCATTTGAAATACTGTGACAAACAACCCAAATCTTTAGACAAAATGGAACAAAAACCTTGATAGGTCACCACCACACCAGTTGCTCAAAGACTTGAGATCTCGAGAAATTCCATCTTTCACAACTGCAAATGTACAAAAAGGACATGTCTTCATTTACTGAGACAGTGTCAACATTTTTACATATACACACAACACTTACACAAAGTCAATGTTGTGATGATGTGCTTTCATAGAGTCACAGTTGCATAAAACCAATTAGAACTCTCTCAAAGTCTTTACACAATTTATACCTCAAGTATTGGAAATGATGAGATGAAATACACAGCATAGCAAATTGTAAAAGAAAATGCTGACAGTTTAAAATAGTGAAAAAAAAAAAAAACCTAAATAGAAAATCCTGCATATAAAAAAGTGTATTAAAGGGATAGATTATGGGCATAGAGATAGTTCATAAGAACTATCTTTTTTTTTTCTTTTTTTTTTATTGCATTTTAGGTTTGGGGGTACATGTGAACATGCAAGATTGTTGCAAGAACTATCTTTTTCATAAGAACTATCTTCTTCATAAGAACTGTCTTCTTCATAAGAACTATCTTTCTTCATATGAAAGTCATGAGACTTTCACTATCATTAACTTTATTTCGAAGTTAAGTGTATTTTGAAGTCTAGTATCATGATGAATAGCGGCTTTTTTTTCTTTTAGGGCATGGCTTTCCTGGGAGAGTATGCTCACATTCATTTTCTATGTGGTGCTGCTCCTTTTTGAAATTGTCCTGTGATTCAACATACACCAACATGAGCATTTTCTGGTATATTTTCCCATTTTGTATGCCATGCTCCTATGTTGTCTTGGGTATGTGGGAATCCATTCTTCAGGGGAGGTAATGGGACTTCAAGAGAGAAGGTCTGAGTGGAAGGGATCAGCAGAGAACTAGGAGGCAAAGAGAAGGGTATAAGACACCATTTGGGGATGCATGGCCCATGCCAGGGAACTCATTTCTATGAGACCTCTTGGCAGCACCCACATGTCACCTCTTAGAGAAAAGAGCCACTTGAAATATGTCCAGAAGCAACACCCGTGAATCCATTCCATCTGCATACACTGATATGTAGCCCACAGATTTGGTGGAAACAATACAGGTGATAGTACAGCAACAATGTTATGTGTCTTATCTTACCATGCACAGAATTATTTTTGAATCACTCAGTAACTTCACTGGCTTTTTCAGGTAAATACAGCTTTAATTCATTAAAAGCTCCTGGAATGTCATCAGCTGGAAGGAATGCAATGCGAGCAAATGACGCATTTTTAAATTAAAGTTTTTGTGATTGCCATATGGCATGGCCAATCTACTCATTTAAATTTTCTGCCAAATGCGTTGGAGTGAATGGAAAAAAACAACTTTATTGGTAACATCTTGACATTTACTTTTAGAGGACTTGATCACACCTAATTCCAAATCTGTAATTATGGTTTGGGGATTCCATTGAAATCCACTTTCTTCTGCATAAAGACAATAACAAGGTGATAGTTCTGCCCAACATAACCACATTATGATTTTGGAAATTTTAGCTGTTAGGGATTTTAGACCTTAGGGATTTTGATCTTTCAGGATTTCAATATTCTGGATATGTCTTTTAGGATTATGATCCAAACCTATTATGTTAATAAAATTTTTTATAATATTTAAAAATATTTGCCTACTTCTTTGACAAAGGCTGAGAGACGGGTTTATTTGTTTTTCTCTACAGCTGTGTTTTTGTCATTTTTTATTTCCATTTTTAATTTTAATACTTTAACATAAGATTACTTGTCACATAAACCTTTATGATAAGTATATTGTACTTTGGCCAACATAAAATGAACGATCCCTATGTCTCATTACTACCTGTAACATAAATTATACATTGTCTGGAATTATTATCTCGACCTCAGATTTTTGTATTACAATTTGTCTTGTATAAGTGGTTGACTCTATTTTTTGGCTTATTTTGTTTATTTGTAGGTAGAGAGTTGGGTTTTATTTTATCTCTCTGTAGATTCACCCAAGAGCCTTTGTCTTTTAGTGGGGGAATCTAGACTGCTTATGATCAGTGACGTATTTGGTAAGTTTGGTCTGATTTCTATTTTATCTTGCTATTTATATTTAGGTTTCCTTGTTTTGTGTTTTGCTAAATGAACTATATTTTATTTGCATTTATGTCCTTAAGTGTTTTGGAGTATATATATATATTTGGTAGACAACTCTTGGGATACCTTCCCAGGCCATGCCCCTTTGCCTAAGAATGCTCCTCACACCTATCTGGGTGAGCCATTGGTAGCCGTATTTGTATAATAAAATCTATAACACTGTCCCTGGTTGAGTGAAACTGGGTAGACATCTGACTCTGACTAGGCTGATCAGAATCTCTCTCTCAGGTATTTGGACTGGGACCTTATATCTGCTGCTCAGTTTGAGGTTCTCTCAAGAAATAAGCAAATATATACATAGGAGCTGTGTTTGCATCTTCACACCATTCATAGTGGAAACTGAGGAGAAAGAAAAGAATAAAGTTGAGATTCAGATATATTCAAAAGTATCTCCAGAAGCAAGAGAGAAAGTGTGGGTGTGGGTGGGGCCAGCAGGCAAGTGAGAATGGTAAAGAGAGGGAGAGGGAGAGGGGGAGAGAGAACTGCCTGAGGTCCTAGCTTGCCCATGGTTCTCATGTCTAAATCAACACTCCATGGGTTCTGCTAAGTTTCCTGTCCTTAGATGCCATGAGTGATTCCAGTCGTATTCCAGTGGCACCAACCTGGTGTTGGCTTCTGGACATGTTTCAAGTGGCTCTTTTCTCTGAGAGGTGACAGGTGGGTGCTTCCAAGAGGTCTCATAGAAATGAGTTCCCTAGATGGGCCATACATCCCCAAATGGCTTCCTATACGCTTCTCTTTGCCTCCTGGTTCTGTGCTGACACTACCCACTCAGACCTTCTCTGTTGATGTCCCATTACCTCCCTTGATGACCCACTTGGGTCCTTTAAGAAGTTGCCAAGCTGGCTCTTTCCTTCACACATGCCTGGCACACATCTGGTCCATAGGAAACGTGCATTTTACTCTATGTAGGCAGGAATTTATTTATTTAACAACCATAGCCCTCTATTGCCCAAGACTGCTGGAGGAAGCCCTGATCTCTCTCCATGGGTTTTCTCTCAGGTGCTCTCACTAGGCTTGAGGTTAGGGGAAGCATCTTCTTCCATGGGAGGAGCATAAATCACAGCACCCCTGACAAGTCTCTGTATAGTAATACTCTCTAGAATTTCCAACCTCAGACTTTTATAAGCATCAGGAGGGTGTTGAGTGAAGGGTCACAAAGTTAGTTATTGGCCACTTCCTTTCAAGCCCTTTGGTGATGCTTAGATGATTAGCGCTTTACTTTGGAATGGGTAAGTAGAAGGCAACTATTATTCTGGGGCTACAGACTAACTGGTCAGATTTCCATTTCTACAAATATACACATATGCAGAATGTTTTCTAATTCTTATGCACTCACACAGGCTAAGGGGCCATTATTTCTCCAAAATACACTTAATAAATAGGTTCAGTTGGAAATCTTTCACAACTCATAATAATTTGAGTAAAGAATGATTCATTTTTTGATTGTTTATCCCCTTATTTGGCTTAATATTTCTTTTACAATTAAAATAAATAATACTTAATAACAACATCTTCTACTTGCTTGTTCTGTAGCATTTACAACATGATTTCAGAAAAAATAATTTTATTTAATCTTTAGGTTTCACCTCATCCTACAGAGAATAAATCTGGCACAGAGAGACATTCATCTACATCTATTAACTTGAAGTCCAGTGTCCCTTATTTTATATTGCTACTACAGCTTAAATAAATACATAAATACAAGTTAAGATAACAACAACAACCACCACCATGGCAATGGGACCCTGCCTTTGGGAGGCTGAGGTGGGCAGATCACTTGAGGTCAGGAATGCCTGGTCAACATGGTGAAACGCCATTGTATTAGTCTGTTTCACAGCACTGATAAAGACATATCCAAGACTGGGCAATTTACAAATAAAAGAGATTTATTGAACTTGTAGTTGCACTGGCTGGGGAGGCCTCACAATCATGGTGGAAGGTGAAAGGAACGTCTCATAACATGGTGGCAGACAAGAGAGGAGAGTTTGTGTAGAGAAACTCCCATTTTTAAAACCATTACTTCTCAAGAGACTCATTCACTATCAGGAGAACAGCGCAGGAAAGACCCGCCCCCATGATTCAGCCTCTCTCACCAGATTCCTCCCACAACACATGGGAATTATGGGAGCTACAAGATGAGATTTGGGTGTAGACACAGAGCCAAACCATATCATTCTGCCCCTGGCCCCTCCCAAATCTCATGTCTTCATGTTTCAAAACCAATCATGCCTTCCCAACAGTCCTCCAAAGTTCTAACTCATTTCAGCATTAACTCAAAAGTCCACAGTTCAAAGTCTCATCTGAGAAAAGGAAAGTCCCTTCCACCTATGAGCCTGTAAAATCAAAAGCAAGTCTTTGCTATTGTAAACAGTGCCACAATAAACATACGCGTGCATGTGTCTTTATAATAGAATGATTTACAATCCGCTGGGTATATACCCAGTAATGGGATTGCTGGGTCAAATGGTATTTCTATTTCTAGGGATAGATGCAGCAAACCACCATGGCACATGTATACCTATATAACAAACCTGTACGTTCTGCACATGTACCCCAGAACTTAAAGCATAATAGTAATAATAAAAATCAAAAGCAAGTTAGTTACTTTTTAGATACAATGGAGGTACAGGCATTGGGTAAATACAGCCATTCCAAATGGGAGAAATTGTCAAAAAACAAAAGAGCTACATGCCCCATGCAAGCCTGAAATCTAGCAGGGGGAGTCAAATCTTAAAGTTGCAAAATGATCTCCTTTGACTCCATGTCTCACATCCAGGTCATGCTGATGCAAGAGATGGGTTCCTATGGTCTTGGGCAGCTCTGCTCCTGTGGCTTTGCAGGGTGTGGCTTCCCTCCTGGCTGCTTTCATGGGCTGGCATTGAGTCTGCAGCTTTTCCAGATGCACAGTGCAAGCTGTTGGTGGATCTACCATTTGGGGTCTAGAGGACCATGGCCCTCTTCTCTCAGCTCCACTAGATGGTGCCCCAGTAGGGACTCTGTGGGGGGCACCAACCCCACATTTTCCTTCCACACTGCTCTAGAAGAGGTTCTCCATGAGGGTCCTGCACCTGCAGAAAACTCTGCCTGGGCATCCAGGCATTTCCCTACATCTTCTGAAATGTAGATGGAGGTTCCCAAACCCCAGTTCTTGACTTCTGTGCACTCACGGGCTCAACACCATGTGGAAACTACCAAAGCTTGGGGTTTTCACCCTCTGAAGCCATGGCCTGAGCTCTACACTGGCCCCTTAAGCCATGGCTAGAGCAGTTATTACACAGGGCACCAAGCCCCTAGGCTGCACACAGCACCCTGGGTCTGACCCATGAAACCATATTTTCCTTCTAGGTCTTGGGGCCTGTGTTGGGAGGGGCTGCCACAAAGGTCTCTGACATGTCCTGGAGATAATTTTCCCAGTGTCTTGGAGATTAATATTCAGCTCCTCATTACTTTTGCAAATTTCTGCAACCAGCTTGAATTTCTCCTCAGAAAATGGGATTTTCTTTTCTATTGCATTGCCAGGTTGCAATTTTTCCAAACTTTCATGCTCTGCTTCACTTACAAAACTGATTGCCTTTAACAGCACCCCAAATCATATCGTGAATGCTTTGCTGCTTAGAAATTTCTTCTGCCAGATACCCTAAATCATCTCTCAAGTTTAAAGTTCTACAAATCTCTAGGGCAGGGGTAAAATACCACCTTTGCCTGTTACCCAGTTCCAAAGTCACTTCCACAGTTTTAGGTATCCTTTCAGCAGCACTTCACTCTACTGGTAACAATTTACTGTATCAGTCCATGTTCATGCTGCTAATAAAGACATACCCAAGACTGGGCACTTTACAAAAGAAAGAGGTTTATTGGACTTACAGTTCCACGTGGCTGGGGGAGACCTCACAATTATGGTGGAAGGTGAAAGGTGTGTCTCATATGGCAGCAAACAGGAGAAGAGAGTTTGTGTAGGGAAACTCCCATTTTTAAAACTATCAGATCTCATGAGACTCATTCACTATCATGAGAACAGCATGGGAAAGACCTGCCCCCATGATTCAAACATCTCCCACTGAATCCCTCCCTCTACATGTGGGAGTTATGGGAGGTACAAGATGAGATTTTGGTGGGAACAGCGAGCCAAACCATATCAGCCATCTCTACTAAAAATACAAAAATTAACCTGGCGTGGTGATGCAGAACTGTGATCCCAGCTACTCGAGAGGCTTAGGAATGAGAATAGCTTGAACACAGGAGGTGGACGTTGCAGTGAGCCAAGATCATGCCACTGCACTCCAACCTGGGTGACAGAGCAAGAAAAAAATATCATATGTGTTTTAGGGCCTGTTCATGGGCCATTATGACTCAGTGAGTCAGCTATTTTTGAAACAAATTGTATTTCAATATAGTAGGATAAATTCTTCTTCTCCTCTCCCATCTCATCTTTTAAAAAACATGTGAGAAATTCAATTGTGCTAATTCAGATAAATTTTGGAGTAACATTTTAAAATTTCACTAGGGTTTTGATTAGAATGGCATTACTCATTTGTACTCTAATTTAGGAACTGACAGCATCTTTACCTGTTAGAAACAAGGCTAATCTATTTAGACAAGTTTGTATTCAGGCCTTAGTTATTTTTATTTACTTCTCTTTATACTTTTTATTAGCTACTCTTAAGTATTTTAATTATTTGCTCTTTGTGAATCAAATCACCTCACTTTTAAAAGTATATAGATATATTTTAAATTTCAGAAAAATTTTAAACAAAAATCTATCAATGATTCTATGCTACGAGGCCATGGAAAAAGCTATAACTGAGAAAGGTTTAAGATTTGAAAAATGAAATCCTCTGAAATAATAAATGATTCCAATGAGACATCTGTTTGAATAGGGCAACTAGCTAGTAGCCTGCAGTGCATTCTCCCTGATGGGTCCCTAAAATATCTATGAAGACACAGGAAATCTAAGACAGTCAGCTGACCTAATGTTAGATTCTGAGAGGAACTGACACTAATTACATGTCAGATGACACAGGACTGAGAAAAAGGCAAGCAGGGCTTATCTCATGGAAAATCTTGGCTTTGCTTAATGAAGCAGAAACTGTCTGAGCAAAGAGCGGAGGGTGCTTTGCGTCTCTTCCATCACACATACCAGTAAGCAAGGATTTAGGGCTTCTGCCAAAAAAGGGAAATAGTGCACTCATTCTTCTGCCTCTAAGATGCCAGTTGCAGTGTTGACCAGCATGCTGTCTGCCCTGCTGTTTCTTTTCTCTCTCACCTTTATTTATCTACTTATTCAAAGACCTGGAGAAAGACTCAACCAAACAGCAGGTAGCCATTCCTTGCTAATCCTCAGGTGCTGCTTTGTAAAGCAGGTAGATTGCTATTTTAGCACACGTCCAATGTATTACTGCCATCCCAACTCTTGTGGCCACCTTTCCATGTTCCAGGAGAAACAACCTTTATGTGCTGTGGGGGCAACAGTTGCAGAGGGATGAGTTTGTGGCACACTCACATGGTTGTCGGGGAAAGTCTTCTGTCTTGTTTGACTGTCTACTTATTTATCCATCCCTTTCTGTTCCTCACTCGCATTCCTACTCCCTAGTAATCCTCTTGTTTTGAGTGGAAATTATAAAATTTTAGATAATAAATGCATCAAAATTTCCCTGTTGTTTATGCCTTTGGCATTGTGTCTAAGAAGACCTTTCCAGATACCTGTTTCAGGTGGACCTGCTATCCACAGCTGTATAAACTGTAAAAAAAAATCAGAAACTGCTCACAGGTGTTGGACAGCAACCAACATAGTGCTATATTTTTGGAGAAATGAGAAGCATGGGAGGTGAGCTCCACATTTACTCAGACTTACTCCCCTAAGGGCATTTTCCAAACCACGGCACAGAAAAATAGAGGCGCTGCATACAGCAGTAATTTCATACAATAAAATAAACAAAGATGGGACTTTGGGATTGCTAGGGTGGCTGGGATTTGTGTGGCTGTGCACTGGATAAGAGGAAGCTGCAGAAAGAAAGCTCAAAAAAATCTGTTTAAAGTATTACTTGTTTCCTTGGCCAACTCCAAAGCTGTGCATGCCCAAGATGGGACTCTAGAAGGCAGAACTCCACAGCACTGAGAGGCCAAAAGCTGAATAGATATTTTAGAGGTCAGAGTGGGAATATGTTAAAATTCTGGCTAGTCGGAGTGGAAGGACTTTGGTAAACACTTCTGAGAACCCAGGAAGGCCTTACCCTAGGAGGAAGGATAGGCCCCAGAAATAAAACAATTTCTGAGAGATTAAGGGTAGGGGGGCAAAGTGTCTGGGATGCAAACTTGTATTACTCAGAATAAAGACCCCTTTTGATGATGTGCTCTGGGTGCGTCATGTGCTGCATCCTAGTGTTGTTCCTGTACAGAAGGACTTTGTATAACTCTCGGTAATGTGCTAAAGCAAACTCAGGAAAAGATGGATAAGATGGGTGAACCAAAAAATATTTCAATACAGAATTAAAGTAATCAAAGTGACATCTGATAATTGAAATATTGGAAATAAATAAAACAATGAATGAATTAACCTCAGGCTGGAGAGACAGAGCAGAAGTCAGAATTAATGAGTTCAAAGACAGGTTGATACAGCTAAATGGAAGCCTAGGGAGAAAAAAATGGAAAACAAAACACCGTAATCCTAGAGATAGACGGTAAGAGCCATGTAGGACATAGAAGGTTTAACAGAAGTGTAAGTGGAGTCCTCCCAAAAAGAGGAAGGAGAGACTGAGGAATTACATTATAACTCAAAAACAGGAAGATAAATGGAAAATCTCTCTGAATTGAAAAAAAAAAAACACACTTGCAAATTACTCATAGTTCAAAGAAACAATTATAATAGAATTTAGTAATTGCTCTGAGCTGAAAGGGAATAATTAAAATAAGAGTAAAAAAAATGAAAAAGACAACAGATATATAATACAGAAAATCAACCTGGTAAAAAGTTGGTTCTTTGAATAAACATTGATACATCACTGGTAAGATGCTACAAGAAAAAAAAAGAAAAGAGAAGAAAAACACAAATTACTAATTTTGTGTTTAAAAGAGAACAATTATTACAGATTTGACAACAATTGAAGAATGATTCAAGGATGTTCTAAAGAACTTTATGCTTTTAAAATGGAAAATTTAAATGAAATGAACAAATTCCTTGGGGGAAAAACTTATCAAAAGGAACACAAGAGAAAGTATAAAAATATAAATATTTAATATCTTCATAAAATGAATCAAATATCATCCCACAAATAAAACTTCAGGACAAAATGGCTTTACTGGTGACTGCTCCTGTACATGTAATACAAAATTTATTAATATTGCGCAAATTCTTCCTGAGTGTGAAAAGGAAAACACTTTTTCATTGTTTTACAAAGTGAATATAATCTTGATATTACAGCTACGTAAGGACATAACGACAAAGGAAAACAAAAGACAATGTGTCTCCAGAACAAAATATTAGCAGCCAAAATTTGGCAACATGTAAAAGAGATAATAAACCATGTTCAAGTAGAACTCATTCTAGGAATGAAAATTTCTTTTAACATTCTAAACTCAATAATAATTCACCACATTTACAAATTAAATAAGAAAAATTATGAAATTATCTGATTTGATGAAGAAAAAGCAGTTGATAAAACTTAACACTGATTCATTGTAAAACCCTCAACAAACTAGGAACAGAGGAGAATGTTCTAATTTTAAAAAGAATATGTATAAATATTACAGACAGTGACATATTTAATGGAGAAATATTGAACACTCTCTCTCTCTGATTTTAGGGATAGGACAAGGATGCCCCACACTCCCACTTACATTCAGTATTACAGTGAATGTTCTAATCAGTTCAGTGAAGTGAGAAAAGAAGTAAAATATGTAAAGATTGGAAAACAGTACAATAGTCTTTATTCTCAGATAACATTGGATAGAAAATTCAAAGGAATCTAGAAATGAACTATTATGGTCAATAAGTGAATGTAACAGCATCTCTGAATTCAAGGTCAGCATAAAAAATATTATTTCTGAATACTAGCAATAAATAATTAGAAAATCAGATAAATTGTCATTTATAATACACTGAGAGATATGCAGGACCTCTACACTGAAAATCATGAAACATTGCTGTTATTGAAGAAGACCTAAATAAATGGTGTACTATTTATCTGTTGCTGTGTATAAAATTACCAAAAATGTAGTAACTTAACACATATTTGCTATTCAACAGTTTCTGAGCATCAGAAACTTGGGGGACAGCTAAATTGGGTTCTTTGCCTCAGGGTCTCACCAGTTTGTAAACCAGCTGATGATAGCAGGCTCTCATCTGAAGGCTTGACTGGAGAAGAGCACACTCCCACACTTACTTAGGTTGTTAGCAGAATTCATTTCCTTGTAGTTGTGGAACACTGTGCTTCTTTGCTAGTGTCTGCTGGAAGTTATGCTCAGCTTCTCCAAGCTGCTTGCAGTTCCCTGCCATGTGGCCCTCTCCTTAGGCAGTTTATATGATGGCAGTTTGCTTCAACAATAAATCTAACTGCAAGATAGAGTCTTATATAACATAATGTGGTCAAAATGGTGACAGCGCATCATCTATGTCATGTTCTATTGCTTAGAAACAAGTTCCAGGGCCCACCTACACACACAAAAAGGGGATGATAGAAAAGAATGTATACCCCAGGAGGTAAGAATCATGGAAGTCATTAATAGTGAAATAAGTCTTCTAGTCCACCATTTCTGTGGACTAGAAGACTTATTTGTTAATCTGGCAATTATTTAAAAATTGATCTATATATTCAGAACATCAGAGTCAGAACCCCTGCAAAATTTTTGTATGTTGGCAAATTTCTAAATTCTAAAATTATAGGGAAATACAAAGGACCTAAAAGAGGCAAGGTAATCTTGAAGCAAACAGGAAATTTTCACTACCAGATTTCAATTTGCTATGAAGCTACAGTAATTGAAATACAATTAGCAGGCCAGGTGCAGCGGCTCACACCTGTAATCCCAGCACTTTGGGAGGCCAAGGTGGGAACATCACTTGGTCAGGAGTCTGAGACCAGCCTGATCAACATTGTGAAGCCCCGTCTCTACTAAAAATGCAAAATTTAGCTGGGCGTGGTGGTGCACACATGTAATCCCAGCTACTCAGAAGGCTGAGGTGGGAGAATCACTTGAACCTGGGAGGTAGAGGTTGCAGGGGAGCTGAGATCGTGCCACTGCACTCCAGCCTGGGTGATAAAGTGAGAGTCTGTCTCAAAAAAATAAAAAATAAATAAATACAATTAGTACATGATTGATAGACAACTATTCCATTGGTACAGATTAGTCCAGAAAATGGACTCACACATATCCTGTCACATGATTTACAACAAAGGCACTTCTGTAATTTAGTAGGAAAAGGATGGTATTCTCAAAAAAATAATGCTGGAGCAATTTTATATCTATATAAAGAAGAAAATGAACCTTGACTGTTGATGTTGCTCATATTAAAAAATTAATTCATGGTGGATTATACCCAAATAATGCTTAGATCTTCTCAAAGAAAATATAGAACAGCATCTTCACAATCTTGAGGTAGAAAGCTATCACTAGCAGAATACTGTAAGCACTAAACATAGTGTAATTTTAACTCTGGTTTAGTTATGAAATTATGTTTATCAAATGATGTCATTAAGAATGTGAATAGGCAAGTCACAGACTAAGAGAAGATAATCACAATAAATTTGTCAAAGAACTTGTACTCAGATAATAAAAGGAATTTCTACACTCAAAAAAAGAAAAGTCAGATGTATTAGTTCCTTTTCATGCTGCGAATAGAGACTGGGTAATTTATAAAGGAAAGAGGCTTAATTGACTCACAGTTCCAAATGGCTGGGGAGGCCTCACAGTCATAGCAGAAGGCAAAGGAGGAGCAGAGTCATGTCTTACATGGCATCTAGCAAGAGAGAGTGTGTGCAGGGGAACTCCTCTTTATGAGACCATCAGATCTTGTGAGACTTATTCACTATCACAAGACCAGCATGGGAAAGTCCTGCCCCCATGATTCAGTTACCTCCCACAGAGTCCCTCCCATGAAATATGGGAATTATGAAGGCTACAATTTAGGATGAGATTTGGATAAGCACACAGCCAAACCGTATCAGTAGATATTTATTAAAAATGGAGCAAAGCTTGAATAGGGAAGGAATTTAAGTGGTGAATAAGCAGATTAAAAGGTGCCCAATTTATTAATCATTAGGGAAACACAAATTAAAATCACAATGTGATATTTCTACATGTCCATCAGAATGTCTAAAATTAAAAAGAGATGGAAAATATCAAGTACTGGTGAGGATGTAGAACAAATTGGAACTGGTCATGGATGGTTGGTGGAAATGTTCAAACATGTTGGAAAAGTGTTTGGCACTTTAATAGTACTAAATGTATGCCTACCGTATAGCCATGCAATTCCACTACCAGGTATAGACCCAAGAAAAATAAATGCATATGACCATAAAAAGAGATGTGCAAAATGGCCATAGCAATTTTTTTTCATAATGTCCTCTAAGCTGGAAAAGAACCCCAATGTCAATTGGAGAAATGATAAACAATTGTGCTACATTCATGCAATGGAATATTGTACAACAATAAAAAGAGCAAACTCAGACACACACAACAACATAGATGAATCTCAAAAACATTTGTTAAGCAAAAGAAGCCAGACTCAAAAGAAGACATTGCCTAATTACATTTACATAATGTCCAATAATAGACAAAATCAATCTCGTAGTTGCTAGAATGATGGCTGAAATTCTTTCTTCCTGATAAAAAGCACAAAGGAACTTCCTGGGGTGGCAAATATCTCTGTATAGTTTGATCTTTGTAGTGGTTACACAGTTGTATACACATGTAAGTTTTGAGTAAGGTACTAATTTGTGGTATTAAAAATGAGCAAACTAAAACCAAATAATTTTTCCATCCTCAGGGCATAAAGATATGTTCTCATAACTACTTCTATTAACATTTTACTTCTTTCACCTTTAGGTCTTTTATCTACTTAGGACATTTCTATATGATTTTAGGTTAGGATCCAGTTTGATTTTTTGTGTAGTGATCATCTTCTTCTTAGCTCCTTGACTTAGTTTTCTTCTTTATAATGCATTAATTTCCATTTATAGGTGGATCTATCTCCAACTTCCCAATTACGTTTTATTTGTTTTCATGCCAGTCCTATACTGTTGCTATTACTGTGGTATGTCTTAATATCAGGGAAAATTCTTCCTCTCAAAGTTATCTCCTATTTAAAACTCAACTCAGCTATTCATAGATCTTTATTCTTCAAGAGACACTTAGAATAAATCTATCAAGTTCTTTATAAAATTTCCAGTTAGAATTTTTATTCAGATTGCATTGAATTATGTTTTTCATTTAGACCCCTATAATTTTCATATTTTATATTTCAATTGGTTCTTTTTATGACTTCTTCCTGCTTCATATTAATAATATGCTTCCTTATGCCTTAGAGGTAGTATTATGCTTATTTTAGTCCTTTCTGCAATACGTTTTTTTGCATTTGTGATTTTTTAAGTGGTTGTGTTTTTCTCTTATCTGTTCTTTTGACCTATGACTTTAAATCTCCCTGGGAATATCAGCTGCCCTGTGCTGTAATGTATGCACAGACAGGGTCAAAACACACACTCTAGTTCTCATCACTCTAGACAGTTTGGAAGGGGGGAGATATAAGGGGTGAACCCACAGAACTCCACTGATCACTACCTCTTTGCTGCCATGGTACCAGTCAACCCTTAGTCCAAGAAGTCACCTATAAACCCATCCAAAGAACCAGTACCCCATCAGCTCAGGAGTTCGGGAGAGGGATAAAGAATGGTGAATGCCAAAGGGCAGGGTTGGTTGTCACACCTGATTTCCTTGGCTCTACAGGCCTTCTATGCAACTCTGATAGTCCTCTGATCTGGGGATGTACTATGGCAACAGAACCTGCAGCAGCAGTTTTCCCACTGCATGGAACAAGCAACAGCAGAACATATCCTCTTCTTGACATTCTATACCTTGACTGACATGTGGTTTATGTGGGGTATGCATTTGTCAAACTCATTGAACTTGAGATGCGTGAATTGCACTGCATAAAAAATTATACCACTGAATGACAAAAAATCCACCATCATTATCTTTATTTTACTGTCATTGAAATTTAATCTGGAAAGCCCAATTATTAAGATAAGCTGTAAAGCTAAATTGGATTTATAAATATTAGAAAGATGTAATGTTATTTTATTTGTTAGTTCTTAACATGTTTCCCTCTAGAATCCCCAAAATTCATTGAAGAAAATATTAGAAATACAGAGAGTTTAGTAGAGTTGCCAGTTAATCAATAAGCCCACGCTGATCTATAACCAGGGTCACAGTTCAAATGCTCACAGCATTTTCACATAATGAAAATGAATGAAAGAAAATAAACTATTATGAAAGTAATACAGGTTTTTCTTTTATTGAATTTTGGTTTAAAAAAGTGATATAAACATCTGTGATTCTGAAGAACATATTTTAAATTTGAAATATAAAAATACAAGCTGATATATTGGAACAATTTTATTTTATAATTTTTTTCTCACTTGGGGAATGCTGATTTAAATCTGAAAAATATGACACATTTTGTATCAAGATATAAATACCAAGTTTTTTATTTCCATCTTAATGTGTAGAACAGAATTCAACCTTGAATTCTTCAACTAGGAGCAATATTTTGTTTTATATAGTTTCATATTTCATAATTGAAAACAGCTGCTCACAAATTTAGTAAATTCCTAACCTAACAGAATCATTATACAATGATTTTTCTATTCCTAGCAATCACACCCCAGATATTTTTAAATTATGGAGTTCTGATGTAATGATGTAAACATGTACCACAGTACTGTACTGAGCTCAGAAATTTTCATCTGTAGCTCTTCATTCAGTCTTATTCTGATAAGGTGAAGGGACACTTAGTTGTTTTCTCAAAATTGGACGTTAGGATATAGCGGACTGTATGAACAGTATGGTTTGAAGATTAAGAGCATTAACTCTGTAGCCACTGCCTAGATTCTACCCTGGCTCCGACACTTAGGAATTGTGACGTTGGATCAATTTCTCAACCTCTTGGGGCCTCAGTAACATGGTCTGTAAGGTGATGACAATAATAGCACCTACATTAGAGGAAGGATTAAATTACTTTATATATGCAAAATTTTGGAATGACGCCTAGTGCATTGTAAGCCCATTGTATTAATTATTAGAAAGTACCTGTTTTTAAATTCAGTCTTAAACCTCACTATTTAGGGAAATGGTTCATGTTCGCATATTGTTGGTTTTGGAAGCTGATTGAAATGTGGAAAAGTCAGCCAGACCCAATTTCATCATGTCTAAGAGTGTCAGACAATAACTGGATATCTCTCTATGGATTCTCTCACAGGATATTTCCAAATTATGTAGGACTGTTTGTCAAAGCAAAGGCCAAGTCTTTGGTTGAGTCTTTGTGAGCTGGTAGAGCATATTCCTTGGATGACCCAACAAGTCAGTTT
Source organism: Ateles fusciceps (assembly GCA_036589455.1). Classification (NCBI taxonomy): domain Eukaryota; kingdom Metazoa; phylum Chordata; class Mammalia; order Primates; family Atelidae; genus Ateles; species Ateles fusciceps. Next base: position 7,520,137 of record JAZHEH010003329.1, on the reverse strand, counting down.
GTTTCCAGTATTCTGCTAAATTACTCCCCCTCCACAGAGAACAGCAGATTACCATAATGTGTATTGAAGTCATCAAGGACAGCAGTGAACATGCGTCCAAGGATCAGGCCACTTGAGTATATCCAGATTATGGTGTTAATAACCCTAGATGCATGTTATATTCTGTTTCTACTTCTTTTTTTCAAGCTCAAAGTGTGTCCTAGCAAATGCAGCAACATGTAAAATGAAAAGTCTCCACCTTTCATTTTCCTGGCAAGGTGCAGATTTCCTGGCAATAGGGTGCTAACACCTGGTATGGAAGGAGCGTCATCTGTAGGTAGACTTACCAATTTGGACAAGTTGTATTAAAATTCTTAAGACACCAAAAATAAGTTATTATCTGTATTGCATTGTCATGGACACTTTCTCCAAAATTTCTTCTGGTTCATAACATTTCTCATAACACCTTAAAACAGCAAATGAAGTGGTATTAATTGTGTGTGTGTGTGTGTGTGTGTGTGTGTGTGTGTGTGTGTGTGTTATTAGCTATGATAGAAAATACCAGAAGTAATTTAAAATTCTATGCCACTTCTTCTCAAAGGTCTTAGCCATATTTTCAACATACTGAGGGTATTTGGGCAAAAATTCAAGCTTCTGTAACAAAGAGGCCCAAAACTACAGTGGCAGGAAAGAAAAAGAAAAAAAAGGAAGTTGGTTTTACTGTCACGTAATAGTTTCAAGGTGTGCGGGGACTAGGCTGGCTGGGCTGCCCTGCTTCCTGCAGTCATTTAGAAACCTAAGTTCCATATTGTTCCGGCTTTCTTGGGGTGTTTAACTTGTCCACCTATCTGAAGTGGTGTTCTGGGAATCCATCTGCAGAAAGAGAAATTGCTGAAGTATAAGGCAGGCATTTTCCTCAGCAAGTGATAGAGAATTAAGATCTATCTTCTTTGCTTACATTTCATACATTTGCACTTTGCATTGGTGCCAACTTAATCATGTGGCCGTCATTGCCACAAAGGAGGCTGGGGATGGAGTCTCATCTAGCATAGTGTTTCCCAGCAGACTTACATTTATAATTGCTTATTTGTTTATTTGCTAGAGACATGTAATTTTTGCTGCACTGAATAGGTACTCTTACATAAACTCATTATCTGGAAAATGTTTAGATGCCCAGGGAATTTTTTCTATTTAACCTATGACTTTATTTTACTACAGCCCAACCATTTTATTCAAACTCTGAGATCAAATTTTTGTTTTTTATTTCAGTTTATTAAGATTTAACTCACTTATCTTTTCCAAACATACATACACACACACACACACACACACACACATACATACACATGGGCTTCATGTGTGTTACTGACAATTAAGGGAGCACTTCCTTTTCATGCCCAAGTAACAGCATAGCAATTGCTCAAATTCCCATGACTTTGAGAGGTTATAGAAATTTCAGCCTTTTCTGAGGGTCTTCTTGCTGGGTGTCTTTGGGGACTCCTGGTGGTTGTTGCCAGCACCTCAGCCAGTGGTTGAGGTTCACTCACTGTTCTTGTCATTCCTGGGACACAGCTTGCTCTCCCACAGGTCTCCTCTTGCAGTCTCTCAAGACCATTGTCTCTTGCACACTGCTCTCGGCTCACTGCTGTTTCCATCGTGGGCATGGACCCTTTTCTTCATTGCCTATATTGATTGAAACACTTAGACTGTAATTTTCTATGAGATGTTAATTAAATTTCATGAATGAATAAAGGTAACATCACAAAGACTAAGAACAACTGCCAGATGTGGACATGCAAAGAGCCCACCTACAAAGGCATGGCCTGGGGGACATTTACAGAGCATTCCCCCAGCCCACACCCTGGCCAGCCTTCACTCTGCAGTGACCACACATGCCTTGAGCCCTGGGAGAGTTTTGGGGTCCCCTCATCTGAGATTCTGGGCCTAACCTTTGGAAGCTCCTGGGGAAAGACTCCCCCATCCCCTTATCTCAATTCTATGATTCACATTTAAAGTTTTTCAAAATATATTTTGTTTTTATTGAGAAATAATTTACATGACATAAATTTACCATGTAAAGGTACACGATTTGCTGTTATTTGAGTGGACTTACTGAGTTGTGCAACGATTACCACTGTCTAATTGCAGAACATTTTCTCCATAAAGAGAAAGCAACAGAAGTGTATTCTCTAACAGTTCTGAAGTCAAAAGTCTGAAATCAAGGCATTGGCTGGGCTGTGCTTCCTTTGAAGGTTTTAGGGAAGGGTCCCTCCTTGCTCTGTCCCAGTTTCCAGTGGCCACCAGCAATCCTTGGCCTGCCTTGGCCTGGGGCTGCATGGCTCCCTCCAGTCTCTGCCTCTGTTGTCACATGGCGTTCTCTCTCTGTGTCTCTCTCTGAGTCTTCATATGGCCTTCTTATAAGGATGCCAGATGCCAGCCGTTGGATTTAGGGCCCACTCTAATCTAGTATCTTACCTTAACTAATATACCTGCAAAGACCCTCATTCCAAATAGGGGCACATTCTGAGGTTCTGGGGTGGGCATGAAATTTGGGGTACAGTATTCAGCCCAGTATAGACACATGAGGGGGGATTCACTTTCTGTTCACGTGATTCCTTTTTCAGTACCCATTTGTACATGTTTGAGAGGGTTGCAGCATGCAGCTGTTTTGCTGCCTAAGTTATGAATTATTTGAGAAATTAGGCAAAAGTATTAGTTGATGGAAGTCAAAATATCATCTTTTTACTGATACTAGACCTTGAAGAATGTGGCTTTTATCTGCAGCCAAGTGAGCTTCCCATTCTGAGTTCAGAACGGGAAGAACATCCCCAGCTGTACTAGCCCCAGTCGGTGTCACTGCTGTAAAAGCAGAGAGGTGGTGGCTGAGCAGGGCCAAGCATGCCACACTGATGGCTTTGGCTTCTCCGTGGGAGGAGACATCATATCTGTGGGGGAGCAGAGTGTCTCACCCTAGTCACCATGCCCAGAATTGTGCTCCCTTCTTTCAGGATACCCCATAGAGGGAAAGTCCCTTTCAGGAGACACTCATTCCCTTCTGCAGGTAGAATTTTGTCCTGAGCCTCTGGGCAGATAATCAGGCTCTATGATTACAGCTCTTCGATTGTCAATAACACCGAATGCAGGCAAGGACTCCATTCCTGGCCAGTTCTTTCCCTGGTCTCCTTGGCACAAAGTGAAAGGCATGTCCTGTCTCTGCCCTCAGGGTCTCAGCTCTGGCGTTCCACAAACACCTGCTTAATATCCCAAGTCTAAGTCTTGCCTATGCAAGAAATGGTTCATGAAGGCTATTTTTATATGCAGAAATATATTTTAGTTTATGTCACCAAATAGCTTCTCCTGTAATTATCCTTATTCCTGAAGAGGACCTGTGCTGTCTTATGCACCAGACCTAAAGGCTCCTTGAGGGCCAGAGCCACTTCTTACAGATGCCTGTGTTCCCAGAATTTAGTGGTTGCCAAGATATGCTGCCATCATCCATACGGAAGTGTTGAAATGGAACATAAAGGGTCTGGGCATCAGATCTCTGAACACATCTACCTCACACATCCTTTCCGCTCTGCTCCCACGGAACTGTCAGGGACCACTTAGCATCACCTGAAGATGATGCAGCATCAGTGTGTCCTAAGGGATGCATGTTCCACATATGGCAATGGATTTTGGAGAACATGCAAATACAATTCTATGAGGATCATCCGGCCTTTCACATCTTCCTGAGGGGGATAGGATTTGAAGAATAAAAAAGGAGGGAGGAGAGGTGAGCTTGGAGAACGTGGTATCTTGAGGAAATCAGCTCTCAGGTTTGGGCAGGGAGACACATGGTCCTGAAGAGGGCCCAGGAGCTCTTAGCCTCTGTAAGAAAGCCCCGAATTCTCTTAACAGAACTAAATCCAGTTCCTCTGAGGAAAGAGCTAGCAGTGAGGATGTGGCTGAACCTCAGTGCCCAGATCCTGGTCTTCAGCTTCACGGTCACCCTGGGATGTAACTGCACATATTACTGCTACCACCACCACAGGGTCTTAGGGAGTGGGTCACTGCCCCATCACACGGTGGCTTATGCTGGCCTAAACCTTTGTTCAGGCCCAAGAGGAAGAAGCCTAGAGAATGAGCCATGAGTGGGTGAATTCATTCTCAAAGGTATATTCATGTAAGCCATGACTGGTGCTTACCTTTCTGTTGGGGAGAGGCTGTCCTTCAAAGCCGCAGGGTCCTTTCTGAAGACCCTCCCTCCCCCAGATGATTGGCAGCTGGGGGAAACCCACTGAGTCTTGGAGAGACCTCCACTCTTTGCAGCCTTTTCCAGGACAGCCTCACCAGAATACAGTGTAGGAAGCACAGCCCCTGCTCAGGAAAGGCCCACAGGCAACAGGGATGCCGAGAGGTCAGAGCCAGGATAGAATAGCCCTTTAGGAGGAGAAGAGAAACACCCAGTTAGAGGGAGCAGGAAATGAAAGCCATGACAAGGCTACAGTATTACCTGCACTCTGTCTGCTGTGGGGGAGGAAATGGAGCTGCCTTCCTCTCTGGAATCCTCTACTACCCTCTTTCTTCCAGTACAGGAGAAAAACAAAATCGGTCTTGCCTAGGAGTTCCCAAACCTGTCTGCATATTAGATTACCTGTGATCTTAAAAAAAAATTCCAGAGTCTAGGCCACACCTGGGCTGATTAAATTACAGTCCCTGGGGCTGGGACACAGGCATCGGGAGACTTGGAAGCTACCCAGGTGACTCCAATGTGTGGACAAGTTTGGGAACTTCAAGTCTAGACTGGTGGTTCCCAAGTTTAGCATCATCAGAATCCCCTGAAGGGCTTAAAGCACTGGCTGCTGGGCCCCACTCCCAGAGTTTCTGATTCAGGAGTCTGGGGTAGGACCCAAGAATCTGTGTTTCTGACAAACTCCTGGGTGATGCCATGCTGCTGGGTCAGGGACCACATTTTGAGAACCGCTGGTCTCAATTTTAAAAAAAGTTAGTTTTAGTCAGCAATGTGAATATACCTTTGAGAGTGAATTCACCCACTAGAAGGAAAATTGTTCAGTCTTTCAGATTCTTCTCTGCAATAGAATATCACATGGTTCAGGGGAGGGCTCCTTGCTCCATCAGGACCTTGGACTAAGTGACTGCTCTGCACCCAACCCAGACTACTTCCCTGGTGTCTGGGGCTCATGTCTACGTATGTTGAATTTCGGCCTGTCCTACCTGGTACACTGAGCATCTGCTGGCCCTGCCTATGGACTTGGTTTCCTTTCAGGTCTCACAGGTCCTACACACCCTACTGGAGTCTGGCCCTGCCTTTGCAGTGCCATCACTTTGTCCCTCCAGCAAAAACTCCATGGCCAGCTCGCAGGTTCTCAAAGCAGTGAGCCTGCCATGCACGAATTAGGGGTGAGGGACCATGAGTAAGACCCTCTCTCTTCCTGCCCATGTTACTCTGCCGGTCAGCTCTGTTGGGCCGTTGCATGACCAGCTCCTTTACCGGTGCTAACAGGGAGGAGGCAAGGCCCCTTTTCTTGGAGGTTCCTCTGGGCCTGACTCCTGCAGCAGACAAATAAAGCAGACTCCGAACATAAGGAACCTGGGCCTGAAAGAATCTTCTTTAGTGGCTCTGGGCCTCTCAAGTGGAGGGGTCCACAGATGCCAGGGCTGCAGCTGGGTGGGATGCTGTCCCACACTCCATCTCTGCTGTCACTCAGAGCAGCTGTGCTTTAGCTTTGTGCTTTGAACTCTTCTGGTTCAACTCCCTTATTTAGATCTTGCTCTGCTCTGGCTTGTAGGTTCCATGACACATTCCTGTTTCCTTTTCCACAAAGTGCTCCTTAGAATCAATGTCTTCTTGACCACCAGACCAGGTGGTGAGCTCGGGGTGCATGCACCTGTGGTATCTGGTATACTTATTCAGCGTGGGGTTAGGGCTAAGTCATACACCAGCATCACTGAATCAGAAACTCTAGGGACAGGTTCCAGAGAAAGGGGGCAAGGACATGATCATAGATATGGGAACATGATGCTTGCAAATCCCTAGGAAGGCCGAGATTGTGTGTGTGTGTATGTGTGTGTGTTTGTGTGTGTGTGTCCGTCCTCTCAACACAGCCTGAATTTTCTTTAGGAATAAACAGATCCCTGCTTTTGCTTAGACAGTGGTCACAAGAGGCTGTGGTTATGCTTCAGACACTAAAGTCACAGTCTGCTGCTTACATGAGGAGAAATTCAGGGGTACTGAGACCCACTTGAGGGAATAGCAGGCATCTTTTCCTTTCAGGTTTTCCAGTTCTCTCCAGGGCAATCACAGGTGCAGTGAACAGCTGAGACTGCGATTTAAATGGTCCTGACTCTGAATAGTTGCAACCCCATAAGCTGAAAGCACCTATTACACATTTCTACTGTATACAAGAATACATATGTGTTGAATGAATGGATGGGCAGCCTAGGTGGCAATTTATGGTCTGCAATGAAGCTTCTACAATGAGTAACAATGGCTGCCATCAATCTAGCACTTTGCGTGTGTCAGGCCCTATTTCAGGCACTTTACATGTGTTATTCATTTAAATCTCTGACTAAAACATCTTCTGTTCTCCAGAAGCACAAGCACAAAGAGATAAAGTGACTCATCTCAAGTCACAGGGCCGGGAGTGCCTAGGAAGACCTGAGTGTTTAGCTGTCCCCCTCCCTGCCTCTCTGAACACGCATTTCAGAAGACTCCACAGCATGTTCCTGAAAGTCTTCCTTAGCTCAGGTCCTCTGTCATAAGCATACATTGCTGTCCCTTTGAATCGAGCCAGATACAAACATTCTTGGAGACAGAAGCCACCTTTAGGCTAAGGCACATTTCCTCAAGCACATTTGGTGCCCATGTGGAATTGGTAGTGAGATAAATGGAGGTAACTTTCTTTTTATTTGAAATGCGCGCGCACACACACACACACACACACACACAAACAACTTACAACTCCTATTTAGTTTGCTTCCTCTTGCACTTTATCTTATGTTGAACTCAGGAGGAATTTTGATGTTATAAGACATTGTCAATTTTATAGCTAAATAAATGTCCAAATTTCAGGCTTCACTCTGTAGAAAGATTTGAATGTAAACAAGGGGAGACATGGTGAAATTATTATAATACTAACTGTTTGCATGTCAACATTGTAAAAATTCTACCTAAATAAAGTAGCATAACCAACATAACATTAAATTATGTCATATAATAGTCATTCTGTGACACAAAAAGAAATTTTGGGGGCATTCCACTGATAATGACGGATAGTTTGTACAATTTGTATCTTTTCTAACAAAACTAGAGAGTCTGTTTTGCTTGTTAAAATGCATGGTGATTTACAATCGTCAAAACTACATTTGGCAGCAAGTTGTGTTGAAGACAAGATAGGTAGGAAATATTTTCTTGATTAGATAATGGTTGGTTGAAATTCCTTCCAGCTTTTGTGAAACAAAAGTTAGCAATTGAAAGCATATCAGATGATGCATCAATTTTCCATAAACAGAAGACTGTGCAACCTACTTTATTGAAAAACCTTTATGCGGAGCTAGATTTAATCTCTCAATTTGAGAAGCAGTGCCATGAAATAAGATGTTTGCATGCAAAATCTACAGATTTCCAATGGAAATATAAAACAAAGAAGCGCTCCGTTCCCTTGGGGTTGGCACCTATCTTGGCTTCGCTTTTCTCTGATGTTCTTGCATGGTTTTATCAGTGGCTTCAGGGAAGTGAAACAGCAGTTTGCTTTCTTAAGAACAAAGGCTTGAAGAATTACAAAAAAGAAAGATGATATATTAAAAGTACTTTCTCTACTATTCTTTTTATTATGGATTTCCTGAGGAATAATCATTGTTTCAAATAATTTATCTTTTAATGATTTTAGCATTTAATCTGGCAAGTAAATATGACCTGATTTATGCTTTGCTTTCTGCTTTTCCCCCCCCCCTAAATCTCACATGAAAATGTATCTTGAAGTAGGTAAGTTTGAACTATACAAAACTGAAAAATAAAAACATACCCTTAAGAACATAAGGAGCAAGCTATACATTTCTCATAAGCATATCTCTCCCTACACCAAAAGTGAAACTTTATTAGTATCTTTAAGTTTAGTTGGTAATAAAGTATTTAGCACATAGTATGTGCTTGATAAATAAATGAATGACAAATAAGTTGTGGTCCCATAGTCAAGATGCAGCCACGTAGCTGTGCACTAACTGCTATATTGCAAATGTGGTACCCGGGGACAAAACACACTTCCAGCATGAACACCTTACGGTTAACATGATTACCTTATTAGTTTCTTCTTTTCCTCATTTTTATAACAAGACAGTCTCTTCACTTTCTGTAATATAGTTATTTATGGATTTCTGTTTTCCACTGCCAAATGTTCAATCGTTTTACTACTTATGTAAAGTGCTGCTACAAAAACGTCAACATTGCTTCACAGTCTGTTCTCACAAAGCCATTTCTCTCTACATATTTATTTGTGTTTTAACAGGCAATTGTAGGTAAAATTAGCATAATTTCTTACCAAGGCAGTTTAGCCAAACCAACAACAGGTTAATCATTTGAAGCCATAAAATTATGATGTACATAGATTGTTTTCTCAAAATACTTTTTCCTATATAAGGGAACCAGTCATTCTTAGAGAAATCACTAATTCCAGATATGACTCCTGCATCTAGAAATAAATAAGCCTGGATTATCTTGAGGATACAGAGGACTTGAAGAGACTTCCCTAGCTAAATGTAAGACAATTTCAGCATCAAAAATAATAAGACAGTAATGGTTTGAAATATTTTAAGTAGGTAAAAATATGTGATTTCAAATGATATTAACCAAATTGGTCATCTTTGGAAGTTTCTAGGGCACCATCACATTATTCTGAATAACTAGTAAAGACATATATAGCTAATTCTTTTGGGGGGCTGATGTACACATTAACTTTCAGGTGACATTTGTAGAAGAATTCCAGCTAAAAAGTGCAGAAGATATGATAGAATTAGATAATCATTTTACAAACCCCATAAAAGACTGGATCTAGGCAACTATCAAAATTGCCTGCTAACACCATTAAGTGAAGATTGATGAGGAACTCTGTAACAGCTGGGCCAGGCTGCCCACACTAGAATCCACAAACTTAATCCTAACACGTAGCATTACCCAGAATGGAATATCTATGATATATTCTGGGCAAAATAATTAAACCAGCATCTGATCAAATCTTGTCATCTGATTATCAGTTTAGAAGAAATATGGGAAGTCAAGGAATATGTGAAATGACACCACAAGGAAGTAACCAACCAAATCTAGAATGTAGGAGATGCAACGGGACAACTAACTTGGTTATTTTAACAAACAAATGCCGTAAAAGAAGACGGGGGAGAGAGACTGTCAGAAATGAAAAAACTTTAGAGACTTATCAACCAAATGCAACATATGAAACTTATTTGCATCCTGATTTAAATAACCATATGATGTTTTTAAGTCAAACATGAGACTGTAAATCCAAACTGAGTATTAGATGACATTGAGGAATTGTTCATTTTGGTAAATGAGATGGTTGTACTCTGGTTATCTTAAACATTGTACTTATTGGATTGGAAAATGATACAAAGTATGGATGAAATGATACAAAATACGAGATTGCTTTAAAATATTCTAGTCATCCTCCCCAAAACATTTACTGGAGAAAGGTAAAACAAGATTGTCAAAATACTGATAATTATTTAAACTAGTTGATTAGGATTTATATGTCTATTCTCTCTGCTTTTGAGTATAATTTAAAATCTCTAGAATAAAATGCTCATAAAATTTAAAAGGCATTAAGTAATCAAACGTAAAATTCAACTGGACTAAATTTATTTGTTTCATTTCCCTTCTGGTAAGGAAAATATCTTAAATCCCTCCCTTTTTGTTCTCTGAGAACGGCTTTTCATTTCTGGGCCTTTGCTCTTGGATATCTTGATTTATCATCCAATGTATATATATACATAAGACACCTAGTTTAAAACCTTGATTTATCATCCAATGTATATATATACATAAGACACCTAGTTTAAAACCATACTACAAACACCCAACCAGACAATCCACAGTCACATCTTTATAATTGGCTGAAGGGTAAAGGTAGAATAAAAACTAGGAACTGATTCCAATAATAATGAAAGCATTTCTCTGTTCACTGCTGTGGCTTCAATGACTATGAATTTTTCCATTTCTGGAAATTGCATCAGTAAGAGCAGTAGAGCCAAGAAGCTGAAAGCAGGGGTACCTGAAGGGACCAAGCTTCTAGCTCTGGCATTGCAACTGACAAAGAAGTTGTTCTGTAAAGGGTGGAGATTCATAACGCCCAATGCAGAGGATTATTGCTAAAGAGAAGCACATTTAGTTTGGAGCCTGACATAGAGTAAGAAAGGCATGGTGCACATATAATGTAATATAATCTGTTTATAGTGTTTCTGAATTCATTTTTTATACTCTTTCCAAGCTCATTTCTTCCTTGTGATCAAATTTATTACTCTGGTTTGGAAGTAAAATTTCTAAAGAAAATCAAGTTACTTATAAAAGAGAAACCACTAGCTTAAACCAATTATTGTTTTGTTTTGTTTGAGATGGCATCTTGCTCTGTTGCCCAGGTTGGAGTGCAGTGGCGCCATCTTGGCTCACTGCAACCTCCACCCCCCGGGTCAAGTGATTCTCCTGCCTCTGCCTCCTGAGTAGTTGGGTTTACAGGTGCGTGCCACCATGCCTGGCTAATTTTTGTATTTTTAGTAGAGACAGGGTTTCATCATGTTGGTCAGGCTGGTCTCGAACTCCTGACCTCAAGATTAGCCCATCTCGGCCTCCCAAAGTGTCTTGTGTTTTTTTAAAAAAAATAATTTCCACTTTTATTGTAGATTCAAGGGGTATGTGTGTTTGTTACCTGGGTATATTAAATGATGCTGAGGTCTGAGATACCAGTGATCCCATCACCCAGGTAGTGAGAACAGTACCCAACAGTTAATTTTCCAACCCTTGCTCCCCCTCCTTCCCTTCACACCTTATGGGTCTCCAAAGTCTATTGTTACCATCTTTATGTCTACGAGTACCCAATGTTTGGCCTCCACTTATACGTGAGAACATGCAATTAAACCACTTCCTAATCCAATACATTTGACTCAAGAAAACAATGGAAGCACCCTATACTTCATTTTGGATAATTTTAGACTCAGAAAAGATGCAAAGATAGTGCAGAGAGTTTCTATACAACCCTCTACAGCTTGTATTTGTAAAACACAAGTGTGAATTATTTGATAAATGATATTTACTGATATAGGTAGTAGCCAGACTATTTTGAGAGAAACAAAACTTCAGCTAAAATGGAAGCCAATAAAACCATTCATTCATTCTCCCCTGCTCAATAGTTGGCTGTCTGGAACGGTGTTTGCCTCATGGTAGACATGCAGTAAAGTTATATGTGCCTAAATAAGTTATTGGGATTATTGACAGCTCTTTGCAATTCTCCACTGTGGTAAATTTCTTTGGCACAGGAAAGGTTTCTGGCTTCTAATTCAAGAAAAATGGCAGAAATGGAAGAGCTGAAACCTCGGAGATAGTGATTAAAATATAATTATATTATTTCAGGTACTGGTTCTCAAAGTGTGGTCTAGAGACCCCAAAGAAACCCTTTTAGGAGTTTGTGCTAAACCATTTTCATAATAATATTTATGGAATTGATAGTGAAATTAATAAAAGTGTTTTATACTTATTACTGTAGAATGAAATGTATTGGCATTTGGAAGATCTGCAAAAGTCAGTGAACCAATATGTTTTAAATAAATAAAATCATGAATGCAAGATCTATTTCAGTCATAAGGTAGACCAAATGTGTTTTAACATAGCAGAGTATGAAAAGATCATCATCATGGTTTCAGATTCCATATTGCAACTAATGTCTAAGAAACTACCTTTTGTTGAACTTTGGTGTAGCATGAAAGAGGAATATCTACTGTTATCTGAAAAGGCTTCTGAAATACTCCTGCCTTTTCCCAACAACTATCTGTGTGAGGCTGGATTTTCTTTATATATTTACCAAAACAACGTATCACAACAGATTGAATGCAGAAGCAGGTAAGAGAATCCAATCCATTTTCCAGTAAGCCAGACATTAAAGAGATTTATAATAATATAAAACAGTGCCTCTTTTTTCACAAATGTGTTTCTTCTGGAAAACATATTTTTAATAAAAATACATTATTTATGTTAACATTTTAAGAATTTATTATTGGGATTTAAAAATGAATCATTAAATAAGTATTGATTCATTTTTAAATTTCAAATACAGTAACTTTTGGTGGATATAAGCCACCTGAATAAAAGTTCTTTGGTGTCATCAACTAATTTTACAAGGGTAAAGGGGTCCAGAAACCAAAAATTTGAGAACCACTGATTTAAAGTGTTTCTGAAACCGAGAAGGGACCGCCAGGGCAGTGCCAGCCACGCAGCCATGAGCCAGGCAGCAGCCATCCCATGGGGCTAGTGACACAGTTAGGGCTCTGGGTTTGAGCTTTAATGCCCTCACAGGGCTCCTGTTCCTTGCTCCTGCATAAATGGGAGTTTGATGGGACATCTTTGCATAAAGCCAATACTTTAGAAGACCTGCAACTCTGGAGAAAGGGGAATAATAAACTTTCTTTACAGGCTTCCTAGGCTTGGGGGATGACAGAAGCTCATTAATGTCATGAATTTTATGTAAAAACACAAATTCTAATGAGAAATAAAACCCTGAGCCCTTCCTGAATTGGAATCCTAACCTTCAAAGGGTGAAAAATCACCAGTCAAGGTATTAATGTAAGAATTAGTTCAGTGTTATCTACTCATGAGCCACCTAGAACAGGTAAATAAAAAACCTCTTCAGTGATGCTCTTTAACAACTCAGTCACCGTGAGATTCAAAATGATTTGGGGCCAACTGGGTTGTGGTAAATTGACATATTTACAGACAATGTTTCTTCTCTTTCTAACAACTATGATGAGACAGGAACCTCCTTAGCCTGATAAAGGGCTTAAAGAAACAAATACCTGCAATAAATAATCATAGATATAAAACCATAGAAGTAATTCATTTAATATCTGGGAAAGGACAAAGATAGCCAGAATCAGTGTGTGGTTTTCTCATTTAATATGAGGGTCCAGGCACTGCAATAGAACAAATTTCAACAGAAAGGAAGGAAATAAAGTTGCCATTTTTCACAGAAAAATTATTTGAAATAACAAGGTAGTTCTGGAAGGTTTCTAGATACAATCGCCACATGCAAAAATCAATGGCATGGCTGCATATCAGTAACAAATGATTACAAATGCAAATAAGAGACATAATTTACTATGGAAACAGAGCGGTAGGGAAATGAGGAAAAAAGAATTTTTTTTTTTTGAGATGGAGTCTCACTCTGTTGCCAGGTTGGAGTGTAGTGGCGCAATCTTGGCTCACTACAACCTCTACCTCCTGGGTTGAAACGATTCCCCTGCTTCAGTCTCCCAAGTAGCTGGAATTATAGGCACACACCACCACACCCAGTTAATTTTTGTGTTTTTAGTAGAGATGGGGTTTCACCATGTTGTCCAGGATGGTCTCGGTCTCTGACCTCGTGATACACCTGCCTTGGCCTCCCAAAGTGCTGAGATTACAGGCGTGAGCCACCGTGGCCGGCCAGGAATTTTTTTTAATAAAAAGAAACCTAAATAAATGGAGAGCTACACCAGGTTTTTTTTTTTTTTTTTTTTCAGAGAAAGAAATGCTCAACCGATAGTCTCCCAAAATAAATACATAAATTCAATATAATCACAAATAATATTCTGGCATGATTTTGTACTTTATAGGTTGATACTAACTCTCATACAAATAACACATGGTCAAGTATATCTAGGACAGTTTTAAACAAGAGTAAAAATAAAGAGGAACACATTATACTAGATATGAAGACTTATTTTAAAGCAAGAGTAATTAAAACAGTGTACTATCAGTTCTAGGTTAGAACAATAAACCAAAAGAGTAAAATAAAGAGCCCAGCAAAAACCCAGATAAGCACCTTTGAGAAGTATGTGAGGGAGGTGACAGACATTACAAAGCAGTGAAAAACAAGTTGACCAACCAATAAAACATTGGGCTTTCTGCTTGTAATAAAGGTAAAATTAGATCTTTCTTCATTCCATAAGAAAAAGTAAATTTTAGATTGAGCAAAACAGCAAAACTCTTAAAAGAAAGGATGAGATAATATCTTAATGACATTAGAAGAGAAAATGATGTATTAAACTACATACAAAGAACAAAAACACAAGGAAAAGATTGGAACATTTTAACCATGTATTAAATAATTCCCCAAACTCATGCCTTAAGCCACAAAGGTATATTTTTTGATCATGCTACATTTCCTTCAAGGCTTGGCAGGCAGCTCCATTTATTGGAGACACTCAAAGGCTTATGTTGCCAGAGCAGCCACCACCTTGAAATTGTCAGACCCTAGTGAGCAATGCTGAGGGTACCTTTGTGTAAATTCTATGTGGTACAAGCTAACAGTACATTTACACTGATGGTGGGTACCACAGAACCAATAAAGTACATGAAAATACAGAAATTCTGGTTTGGCTTGGTGAAATTTATAGTAATCATAGCCACCTCTGCAAACTACTATACAGTAATGACTAATTATTATGCTTAAAATGACTGTGAATACATGCAAACAAGCACAAGATTCGTCTTTCCCTACATTTGATTTGATTGCAGTAAAACACAGAACTCTATACGTAGCTTCAGAAGACACATAGCGGGACCAAGGTTTGAATGTAGTTCTGTTCTAAGTTTTTGGGAAAGTGATTTTGATCTACAGACTTGAGTTTTTCATTTGTACATTGAGGAGTTTGGCTGGATTCTTGCTAACATTCCTTCTAGGTTGTTGATGTCCCTAACTCTGTGTTTCCACAACGTAGCCAAGGAAGCACAGTATTAAAGATTAATCTGAGAACTCCAAGCCTGTGGATTTCACTGTCTCCCTGAAACTGGCGGCATGATCCCTTTAATATCTTAAATTCATTTTCTCCCTTTTCAGTCATCTCTGAAAATGGCTTTTGTTTAACTTTTCTTTTAACCAGTTAGTGATATCATTCTTTCGAAGACTGCAATTAGTTGATTGAAGAAACCACCAAACGAAACCATTGACTAATTAAGGAGCAGAAAACTTGGTTTATGCAATTTTGGTCTACTGATGAGTTAACAATAGATGTCATAAAGATTGCCAGTTGAGTTCTCCGGGCTAATTTAGGCATCCTGTAAGTAGCACACAAAAGCCCTAACAGAATGTTTTCAGAGACTGCCAATTTTTCTTTTAGTTTCAAGGTGAAGGGTTAATAAGGAGATGGGAGTAAAAGCTAATGGGGAAGGATCTTGTTTCTGAGCCTGAGAAGCAGACCATTCAAGGAGACCAAAATGTAGGCGTTGGCAGAAGTAATGAAGAGACCCACAATGAAATCATCACCAAGATCCTCTCTACGTTGTTTTACTCGTTTAAGATCATCTGCAGCTTGGTTAACATGCAGCTAGCAATGTATACATTGCGTTTGGAACAACCCATCTCTCTGAAATCTGCTTTCAAGGTCGAAGATTGTTTGGAGAAGGAGATGAGGTCCATACAAACAGAGTTTGACAACTTTTTTTTTTTTTTTTTTTTTTTGAGACAGAGTCTCACTCCGTCACCAGGCGCCAGGCTGGAGTGCAGTGGCGCAACCTCGGCTCACTGCAACCTCCGCCGCCAGGGTTCAAGCAATTCTCCTGCCTCAGCCTCCCGAGTAGCTGGGACTACAGGTGCGCGCCACCACGCCCAGCTAAGTTTTTTGTATTTTTAGTAGAGACGGGGTTTCACCATGTTGACCAGGATGGTCTCGATCTCTTGACCTCGTGATCCGCCCGCCTAGGCCTCCCAAAGTGCTGGGATTACAGGCGTGAGCCATCGCGCCCGGCGAGTTTGACAATTTTTAAATTTCTCTTCATTAAATACATTCACATCTATGTGCAACATGCTCTCAATATGACGTCTGATTTATAAGATGTGAGTAGACTCATCATTCGAGAATAACATGTTTCCTTTATTTTCCCTTCTTAAAAAAAACACAGATAAAAGAATGTGCACATTTTAATGTAAAATATACCAAACCTATAGACCTTGCCAATATTACATACAAGGCTTAATCATGGTTGTGTGTTAATGAAGCCTTTATCAGGCATACAATCCCCAGCAGTTGCAGGACAGGAGCAGCAGCCTCCTCTCCAGGGGGGTGAATCAAGTCCATATGGTGGCCAGAGAAAAGGACTGATTCCAGGAGAAAGCCAGGGGATATGACTTATTAACATGCCCCCTGCTTGTTTTGCTGGGCTGGTGTCAGCATCCTTTTAGATCTCTGGGTTAGATTAGAATTACCTGAAGCAGGCATCAAAAAGGAAAGTGGAGAATCCTCTGGCGAGATTCCAGGAGCTGTTGGCAAAAGCCTACCCTCAGACAGATCTTGAGTGATAGTGCTTTCTGCTCTCCGTGTGGGTTGGACGGAATCTAATGGTGCATTGCTTTCTCCGATGTTACAAAGAGAAAACTATGTAATAATTTTTCTAGAAAAAGTAAACAGGGACATAATTCCTCTTTTTTCAAAGCTGTTGTGTATGAAGAGGTGAGGGACCAAAAAGACTAAATGTCTCCCCTTTTCGATGGCTTGATGAAAAAGAATGTTCTCTGCTTTTGCTACCTCCCCCAACCAGCCAGGGGAAGAGCACAGAGCTTCCTCTTCCTATTTGGTGGGTCCACGTTGTGACAAAGCTCTTTTAAAGCTTGTGTGAATTCTAAGGGCAGTTGAGTCTTGTGCATCTGAACTTATATATCCCTTCTTGGAAAACTGCCTCTGGAGCAACAACGTAATTGAGCTCCATTTCCATCTCCTGACTATTGCCTCACACCTGTTAATATCCTACTGAAAGCTCTTTTCCATTCCAATCCTTCTAAAAGCAGGTTAGTATAAATGTACATGGAAATCATGTATGTGCAAATCTATGTGTTTAATAAATATTTGGGTATAGGCCATAATAGAGACTGCTGCCTAATTGTATTTAACAGCCGTTTTGCAATGGCCGGTTTCATAAGTAGACTACAATACAGAATTCTATGACAGATCTGAAAAGGAAAACTGTATCTCCTTATGCCCGAATGCCTCATTTTAAGTTAAAAATCAATCATGATACAGGAAACTTTGAAAGATGATTATCAGCTCTGAATTATGATGTTGCTTTTCCCAAGTTATCCTTGGGTGCTGTAAACACAGCCATTAAATGCAATAGAGAGGAATTGCCAAGAAGGGATTAGAAAAGCAAAGATGGGCTTTACAGGGGGTAAGGGTTTTTTGGGTTTTGTTTTTAAATCTCTAGTGTACACTGTTACTTGCCAAAACAAAGCAAAACCAAACAACAAGGACAACAGTAAAATCAACCCAATCTAACCCAAACAACACAAAACAAGTGCATATCAGAGACTGTTGAATGGGTCTTCCCTGTTGGCAGAGACTACAGTTAAAGCCCAAAATTATGGACAAGTGGTATCAAGTTTCTGAAATTCTAAGTTAGCTAGAGCTCTGCCGGCAGTTTGGCCAGCCATCTCACCAGAAGGCTGCCAGACAGTTGGCATGAGAGAGGTGGCAGTACTGCCACCTCACACCGTCACCATCACTCTATGGGTAGGCTTTGGAGAAAGGGGCTAATTAGAAGGATCCTGAGCTTGTGAAAACAGGTTGCTTTCTCCTCTTGAACCTTTTGCACTGGGAATGAGGCTTGAGTTGCTGCTAGTTCCTCTCTTGCAGGCATGGGAAAAATAGAGACAAAAATTGCTCAAAAACAAAGTTCCTGCAAGACAGGGAGACAAGATACTCACCCTGGCTAGAATGTTTCGCCAGTGTGCCTCCTGACTTGCCCAGGACTACTAAAGCTGTTGGAACCTAAAAGAAATTGAGAAAAAGCCTATAATCCCAGCTATTGGCTTGAGCCCAGGAATTTGAAACCAGCTATGGTAACACAGTGAAAGAGAGAGAGAGAGAGAGAGAGAGAGAGAGAGAAATAAATAAATAAGATGTGATTTTGATAGACTTTCAGTTACAGCGAAGGCCAGGGTTATAGAAGTGGGATCCTACTGAAATGAGGAGTAGATGGTAGGTGTTTGGGATTTTGGGATTAGGGGTACCAGTACCAGGTGTGGTGTGATGCTTCCAAGTGGGAGACGCAGTCTCATCACCACGGGTGACCAGTGCAAAGGAGTGAGCGCTTTATCAACTGGATTTGTTAGGGCCACTCCCAGGTCTCCTCAAGCACAAGAGAGGGGCATATGTTCATTTTTCCTTTCCCTCTTCTGCTTCTCACAATTAGAGGAGCTTGTGCCTATAGCAGGCTGAGGGAGAGCCTTGTCCTGCCTGCTCCCTGACCACAGCTGCAGCCTTCATTAAGGAAAGGAGAAGAAAATAGCATTGAGTTCCAAAATTACATATTGTTCCAATGACTTTCAGTGGCTGGAAAAAACATAGAGTTGGGCCAAGTTCTTGCTAAAAGGGTTCTGAATTGGGGATTTGGTGGTGAGATATTGAACAGTATTTAGAGGAAATAAAACTGTTGCAGGTTTGATTCCTCAATATACCTGTTATAAAGACCAGACTTCAAATCTACTCGATTCCCTCAAAACATGGAAAACTCTACTACCACCCTGGTACGGAGTGAACGACCCACGTTAGTGAGGTGACACTGGAAGGGGACCACACATACTTAGTAGCACTCCCTGCTGACTGGATTAAGACTCAACAAGATGGCAGCCCCAAAGACGTTATTTCATGTCTTAGTTTTCCATAGAAAACTGAGCCTCATTTGTATGTCAGTTCCAGGGACTGCACACTGGAAATGGTAATGAAATTCGCTAGAAATTAAAATGCGAATAGCCTGTGGAACCAGTTATAATGGGCCTAGTCATTGGCACATCACAGGTCTCTGCCGCTTCAGGACTGAGACATTCATCACCCCAGGTGCTAAAAGTATTGTAGGTGACAGCTCTCAGTGGAGTCCCTTTCTGGGACTTGTCCTGTGTTGAACACAGCCACTTAACTGGAGGTCATTCCCCTGTCCCATGGATATATTGCATCTAAGGCCTTGGTTTAGGGGCAAGCCCTGATTCAGGCTCTCAGCTGGGCCATCTAGCTCAGGGCCTACTCCTGGGATAGGCAGAGGCCCTGTTGCTGCTGTACCTCTTTTCAACTTCTTCCTCTAAATTAGGGATCAACAATCTAGAGCTCACTGGCCAAATCTGGCTTGCTGCCTGTTTTTGCAAGGCTTATGAGCTAAGAATGATTTTTACATCTTTAAATGATTGAAAACATTCAGAAGGAGAATCATATTTTGTGACACCTAAACATGATAGGAAATTCAATTTCAGTGTCCATAAGTGAAAGTTTACTGGAGCACAGCCAAGCTCATTCGTTGATGTATTTTCTGTGGCTGCCTCTGTGCTATAACAGCAGCATTGAATAGTTGCCACAGCAACCATATGACCCACAAAGCCTAAACATTTACTGTCAGGCCTGTGATACAAAAAGTTTGCTGCCCCCGCCTTAAACCAGGCCTGTCTCCTTTGCACCCCACAGGTGGTGATCTGAGTGTATTTCCTAAAAAGCTTGCACCATGCAAACCTTCAATGCAGGGTGGCTTCTGGGGCTCCTAACTGGGGATGGTGCATCATTCTTGGTTATTAAGGTTCTCAGAGAAAGGATACTGTGTTTTACGCTCTTGGGCAAACTCATCCCAAGGAGTATTGAATAGAAATCTTCTTATTTTAATCAGCTACATGGAATTTGCTTAATAATGGTTTAAAAAGTAATGCTTGCTGTATAATTATTACATACAACTGAATTGTATTTTAGTGTTTTCATTTGCATACTATTATTTTCCCCTCCAGTGAGAGATGCTGATTTTCCTCTGGGACATCTCCACTTCTGGTTCATATAAACCCAGCCCTGGCACATTGAGTGAGCACATAACCTGGCTAGCTAATGAGGGCACCACATCCCCCACACCCTCAAGCCACAGGATGTGTACACAACCCTAGGCAGACCAGCAAGGCCCAAAATGTTATTCCTGGCACTTTTAGAGAAAGGGACTCACTAAGCTGATGGGGTATCGGCTTGAAAATGTGTGGGGTGCCATGATGAAGGCCTGCCAAGAGCCAGAGAGATGGAAGTGAGGTCCTGATGGGGTGGTTTCAGCTCTGTTCTCAGTCATGATTTGTCAACAAATTTCTCTGCTTGCTTCAGCCAGTTTTGGTTGGTTTTTGGCACTTGCAGCTGACAGTCCTCACCAATGCAGAGATTTGCTTCTGTTCCCAGGGTTTTCACACATGAGGCTCCTTGAGCCTTACAACACTCTGACACACTTCACACTTGAGGACACCAAGTCTCAGGGAGAAGTAACCCGCCAGCAATCGATGAATCTGGAATGTGAATGCCTCTCATTTCACTCTAAATCCCTGTTCTTTCCCAGGTATGATGTACACGATCATTTCTCAACTGCATATATAAAGCAACAGAGAAAATGTTCTCCGCAATTGACAATCAAAGACAAAAAAACCCTCCTTTGTATTATGGTGCAATGTAGACTTATTTAACTTTTGTCAGTGGAAATGTAAAACTTATTTTAAGAAAAATGTTCAAAAGATTTCAAAGATATCAGAGGGCACTTCAATAAAAGAACAATGGTAAGATTTCATACTGAGTTAGAAACATGTAAATTTAATTTTCTTTAAAATCCCCCAAGTCTTGAAGCTTAAAACAGAGAGTCCATGGCACATAGAAAACATCATGTCGTTTTGCTTTGTTTTAGAAGTCTCACTGTTGGTGCTGCCACCACTGGCCTGGGGTTCCCTTCGTACAACAATAACAAATCCACCCACCATAAAGACTTTAGTATTTTAAAAATTAAAATAGAGGTATTGTTTTTTCTGATTACTAAATAAGGCATACTGATTTTAAAATAAGAAAGAGAACAGAAGATTAAAGAAGGAAATAAACATTGCTCAATGTCTTTTCCAGTGAATGAAAACCACTCTTTCTATTTAGATGACATTTTTCAGCCAGTGAAACTTCTCACTCCCTATTTTCTCTTCACACAGGCTATTTTCCCTACACTTCCCTCCCAGCTTTCTGGTGATGGAGGCCTTTGAGGTACAGGTAATTCTTTTCTCTGCACTTAGTCATACACTCCATGATCATCTTTGTGCTTCCCATATCTTCTGACATGAGATTCCTACTTCAATAACAGAATGTCTTGTTAATTCTTATATGGTGCAAATGTCTTTTTAAGTAAACATTGGTTGAGAAAGTACCATGAATCCACTAATGATTTTTTAAATTAGCTTTAAAAACTAATCAAAATGATATCCACATATATTAGAATTGATAAGTCTATGTGGGCAGATATAATTTATTTAATCTATAAAACACATTATTGTTTGCTAATACTTATGTAATTATTCAGTAAAATAGATATTGTATGCAAAAAGCCCATTATCCATAATATGTATTTTATTGGATTTAAATAGGAACCAAAATAATGATGCTCGTGGAATATAGATTGGGGGAGTCTGTTTACTAATTCATAGATTTCTTAGTTGTCTAAGGCTGTGAGGTTGGGAATTACCATTCTGAAGGAATTTTTTGTTGAAATCCCAATCCCTCCCTTCCATACATACAAAAACCAATTGCATTGTGTGGAAGAGGAGCTATGTAAGTGTTATTTTAAAGCTAAGTAATCAACATGACACAGGCTTAGAATTTTAAAACTTTAATGAACTCTTTAGAGAGTACAAACTCTTTATCCTCTGTAAGCAATACACACAGCAGAAAAATTACCCATTTCAGTCACTTTTTTGAATTAGCCTGTGTCATGGAACTCTCTGAAATGATAGTTCTACTCTGATACATCTCTACAAATTTTGAAGATTCATTTGAAATCAGAAGTAAAAAGTAGTAAAATCTCATCCAGATATGCTGTTGTCTCCACACTGTGGAATACTATGCAGCCATGAAAAACGATGAGTTCGTGTCCTTTGCAGGGACATGAATGAAGGTGGAAATCATCATTCTTAGCAAACTAACACAGGAACAGAAAACCAAACACTGCATGTTTTTACTCATAAGTGGGAGTTGAACAATGAGAACACATGGACTCAGGAAGGGAAACATCACACACTGGGGCCAGTTGGGGGATGGGGAGCTAGGAGAGGGATAGCATTAGGAGAAATACCTAATGTAGTTATAGGATTGATGGGTGCAGCAAAACACCATGGCGCTGCATACCTATGTAACAAACCTGCACGTTCTGCACATGTATTCCAAAACTTAAAGTATATTTTTAAAAAGTTGCTTCTGACAGAGCTAGGAGGTGGATTCACCTTGGCCATCCTTTGCTGTTCTCCAGAACAGACAGTGCCATCTTTGAGGTCAAGGCAATGTTGCTCTAGTTCATGCATCATGTTCCCATTCTTCCTCCTGAATCAACTCATTATGTCAATCTTTTTTTTTTTTTTTTTTTTTTTTTTTTTTTTAGACAGTGTTTCAATCTTGTTGCCCAGGCTGGAGTGCAATGGTGTGATCTTGGCTTACTGCAACCTCCACCTCCTGGGTTCAAGCCATTCTCCTCCCCCTGCCACAGCCTCTCACGTAGCTGGGATTACAGGCATGCGCCACCACACCCAGCTAATTTTTTTGTATTTTTAGTAGAGATAGGGTTTCACCATGTTGGTCAAGCTGGTCTCAAACTCCTGACCTAAGGTGATCCACCCGCCTCAGCCTCCCAAAGTGCTGGGACTACAGGTATGAGCCACCACGCCTCATTCTCATTGTGTCAATCTTATAAAGTAGTTTGTACTTAAGTTGTAATAGTTTTATTGAACAGCCTAAAGCTCAGTGGAGTACAAATATTATTAAGTGATTGATTATATTCTAACCATGGCCCTCAACCATAAGCTATGGGGCACCTCCTTTCCCATCCTCTAGGTGTATGCATTAGGCAAATCCCATGAGGCCAAATCAGTAGAAAGATCAATAGAACATTTTTACAAGTAATATAAAATGTTTAGTCTGGAGTCCCTGTCTTTAGAGATATATACTGAGCTGTTTGCAGACAGAATGGAATTATGTCTGGGATTTGGCTGGAATTCATGCTAGGGGAGGAGTGTCGGGAAGGCACTGGGTGAGGGTGTCAGTGAAGTAAGACTGGTGTGCGCTGGCAATGGGTGAGCTGGAGGACGGACAAACGGGACATGAGAGTTTGTTACATATTCTCTGCTTTTGAATATGCTTGAAAATTTCTTTAACACAAAAATTTCAAAGCTATTCTGTAATTAACATTCCTAACATATGCATACTAAATTACAATAAACAAAACATTAGAAATATCACTAAAAAACCCCAAATTCTATTTCTTTTTATTTTATGTAATAAATAAAACAAAGAAAACCACTGATGAGGAGGAAACCCTTTCAGGATCACTTTGGACTTAACACGCATGCCCTGCTCTCTGGGTGTAGGCTTCTGAGTCCTCAGAGCACAGAGGGAGGAGTCTGCTCATTTCCTTCTCCTTTCTCTCTCTCTGCATTTCTTCATCTTCTGGTATGGGACAGGGAGGAGAGAGTAGAGAAAAAGGTGTCGCCTCCTATCTTGGGTGCTTCTGCTTCTGAGTTTGCTTGCATCTCTGAGTGCCCTGAGAGCTGTGTGCTGTGTTCCCGTGGCAAATACCTATGACTACTCAGGGGCACGAGTCTCAGTTGCTGGGGTTCTTGTGGTGGGGACATCACTTCTGCATGTTTTCTTTGCATGGGAGGCCCCTAGCTTCTCTTGGCTGATGCCTGCTCGAGCACTGTCCCTAGTGGTTAACCCCACAGTATTACGGGACTCGTCCCTCCCCTCTGCCCCCTCTCTCTTTCTCTCCTTCCCTGCTTCAAACAGGAACCACAGGCAGAGCAGCACAATAAATAAAATTAAATTAATTAAATCAAACAAATTAAATAAATAAAATTAAACAAATTAAATAAGCATAGTGGAGGACGAGCTTGCCCAGAGGGAGATACCCATCCGCCTTCCCTCCTTACAACGCTGTTATTGGTTTGTTTTGGTTACTGTTTTGTTTTATGGTGGGGGAACCACCCTGAACCTCTTCCTGAGAAGTGGGAAGATGCATCGCCCTCCACCAGCTCACTCTGAGATAGCACTGGGAACATTCCCATTTCTTATGAGTTTACCATTTATTTGGCCCCCAGGGTGCCCTGAGGTGGGAGGGCTGTCTCTGGAGAGCCAGGGTCCCATGACCACCTCTATTCCTCACTGGATGTCAGGGACCTGGAGCCTCTTTCCCATGGCTTTTGTACCTGGTTGCCAATTTTGCCTCCACAGGAAGTTGTAGCTCAGCCTCTCCTTCCACTGGCCCTGAGTGTACTTGGCAAAGCCCAGTTACCTGGAGGTAAGTTCCTCTCCAGAGTTCCTATCTTCAAGCATCACCTCTTGCTGCTCTCACCTTCTGTTTCTCCAAGTCTGTGTTCTGTTTCCATACAGAATGGGAGATGGAAGAGGACAGGAGATGCAGAGGAAACAGAGGCAGAACTACCCTTTATTCTTCCTTGGTAAAATTATGAACTAATTCATACTCAAATGATAATGGTTGAGTTTTATCATGTCTTCCTACCAGTATTCTGCAGATTGTCCCCAGAGGATTGCCACCTGGGGGCATGGAAAAGTGCCTTAGAGCTGAGCGTGAGAACTGGGTCTGTTCCCATGAAAGGAGCAGAAAGACGGTGAAGGATGCTGCATATTGACTAACCACGCATTCAGGAGTCCAGATGCTGTTTGAGTCCGCAGTAGTAGTGTCTACTAAGTAGCAAATACTTCCATAAACCTCAGTTTCCTTTTCTATGAAAGAAACACGTATCCTTCTCCCAGGGTTGCTGTGGGGGATTAATTGAAACGATGCATGTAAAAGAGCTTTGAAAACTGTAATGCACTTACGCAAATAGGAATTATAAAAACCCCTTGGGGACCCTGAGATGGTAAGATATTATTACCATGGAGCTGGTTTTGCTTAGTTAAATCAAGAGAAGTTTTGAAAGTTAGCAAGATATAAGATTTATAGGCTACTTTTTGTGGCCTTGATCCATTTTATACTTCTCCTAACTCAGCACTTTGAGGACTTCAAAGAGGAATCTACTCACAGAAAATGTGCACGGACCGGGAAGAAGAGTCGGGAAGCTTGTGACCGGTTACCTCCTCCCTCACATGGCAAGCTTCCCATCCCTGCACAGGGATGTGGTGAGCTGGCCTCTCTCCTATTACTATCCTACGGGCAGGCCAGGACTGTTTCTGGGGGATCATCAGGAAGCTGAATTCCACTTGTGCTTGCTTGTAGCAAACCAAAGGCAGGTCTTCTCTTAGCTGTGTTGGGCATCCAGGCCTTTGGACTCGCTGTTTATTGTCACCTGACACCAGGGCTTTAGACAGTGCATGTCATCTCTCAGCACTCCTTTTGGTCTGAGAGCCATGGATTGTTCCATTGTCACATATCATGTGTATTTGTGTGGAAGGACATACACACAGCATCTCTCCTTTTTATATGTTGTGTAGCAATAGCATAACTACCTTAGAAGTGAGCAACAGTGAGCTTTGGACAAAATCTACCACTTGGCTTGAATCTTAAGGTAATATTATGTTTGTCACTGACTGAGCAGTTGAGGGGATAATATTCTCCCAATGATGTACAATGATCATGCCTTTCAGAATAGGTGTTCATTGGCCCCACAAATTCCTTGTGAACTTCCACCATGTGGCCACCTTGGGGTTAATGCTGAGCATAGGACTGTAACTAAGACCAATGGAGTCTTAGCCACAGGTTACTGGGAGAAGACAGACCTTAAACAAATAATTCTATAAATGTATAATTAATTACAAGTGTAACATGTGCTGATTAGAGTTGTCAGGTAAGATACCAGACACTCAGTTAAATCTTAATTTCAGATAAATACTTGGAACTTACTTATACTAAAAGAGTATATACTGTTTGTCTGAAATTAAAATTTAACTGGGAGCTCTATACTTTTAGTTGCCGAGTGTGACAACCCCAGCAGTTATGAAGGGGGTGCAGGATACTCTAAGAACATATTTACTGTAAGTCTTAAGATTGTCTGAAGTTAACAGTGAAATGGACAACTCAGGGGCTAGGAGTAGAAGCTGATGATCCATTAACATTAACTACAATTTAGTATTTCCAAGAGGGCAGTAACCCTCATACACAGCTAAAGAGACAACATTGACAAGATATGGGCAAGGTTTGTCTAATAAGTACTCATAGGTAGGAAGCTGATTTATAAAATTTAACATTACCATACAGGGTGATTTATAAATTGCACCGTGGAACGGTTTTATGGGAAATTTCCATGCAGAGCTCCAGAGCTCAGGGCAGGTGTAGGACTACGTTCCAAGAAAGTCCGGAAATGTTCACCCTGACCGATTACTGCAAATCCTCTGTTCACAAAGGAGTCCTTGAGAAAGAAAGAAAGGCAGGTGGACACACACCATTTTCTCCAGGCAAGACCAATAGCCAAGAAAATAAAAACGAAAAACTCTGCAGCCTTAGCTTCCATGGAAGAATGCCTATTTCACAGTGCATTTACTTTTCAGTCTGGAGCCTCTGGGGCTGGCGTGCCTGAGGGCAAAGCCCCTGGGAGGCGGTTCTAAGGAAGAACTGTCTGCAATGTAGGAGAGGGTAACAGCAGACTTCTGCTGGGGGTTTGTGCCTGGGCCCAGGCCCATTCTCCATTCTTCCTCCAAGGCCTGGAGCACACCCTCTTGGGCCTTTCCCTTTCGCTGCTGCCTTCTCCTTCACTGAGCTCCCTCCATCTCCGTAGGTCCCTGTCTCCTTTTGGATTTGTCTTTTATGTTAAAATAAAAACCTTAGACTAATTAAATGTAACACAGTTTAATTGAGCAAAGAACGATTTGCTAATCGGGCAGCACTCGAACATGAGTAAGTTCAGAGAGACTCCACCACAGCTGAGTGGTCAAAAAACATTTATGGACAGAATAAGGAAAGTGACCTACAGAAAACGTAAATGAGTTGTAGCAACAGCTGGTTTTTGCCTTATTTGAACACGGTTTGAATAGTTGGTCACCTTTGATTGGCCCAAACTCAAGGAACAAAAGTAGGTTACAGTCCATTGACACATTCAGTTAGATTGCAGTTCACTATGTACTAAGAAACCTTTAGGCTGAACTTAAAATATGTGAAGAGGCAGATTTAGGCTAAATTTAAGTTAACACCTGCTTCTTCCCTTCTCTTTCGCCTTCCCTTTGCTGGTCAACGTATGAAATTCAGGTATTTAACGTAACATCTGCTTATTACTAGAGGGCAGCCCATTGCCCATTCTTAACCTTAAAAAAAAAGAACTAAACTGTCCTATCAACAAAACCTAAAAATGAAATTAAGGTGGGGGCCCTTAATTATTAGCTATGGCTTAATGCTTTCTCTGAGTGGTCCTCCCTAGAAAAATTTTCCTTTTTTTTCCTGTTGTAGATAAGGCCTAAGACCTAATATGGAGTTCAAATCACAGGAATGGAAAAAGAAGTCATTCATAATATACCACACAAGTTAACTTTCACTTTTGTCTCCATCCAAACATTTATTATTCTTTAAAATTCTTAATTATAATGTGATGTAACTGGTTAGAAAAGAGCTGTATTCAGCAGAGTTGATATGCAGTGCCACCTTTCTTCAACAAAACCCAAAAGACATATGTTAAATTGGATTTCTATAAACATCAGAAAAGGAGGGGGTGGACAATACAGCCATCCCTTGCTATCTGTGGGAGACTGGTTCCAGGATCTCTAAGATCCTCGAGTGCTCAAGTCCCTGATATAAATAGCATAATATTTGCATATAACCTACCAACATCTTCCAGTATATTTTTAATCATCTCTAGACTACTTATAGCACCAAATACAATGCAATTGCTGTGTAAACAGTTGTTATGTTATATTGTTCAGAGAATAATGACAAGAATAGTGTGTACATGTTCAGCACAGAAGCCATGCATTTTTTTCCCCCAATATTTTGCATCCCTGGTTGGTTGAATCCATGGGTGCAGAACTCATAGATATGGAGGATCTATTCTGGGGAATGTACCATGTGTGGTGAATGGAAATAAGAAATCCTTCTCACTAAGTACAAATTAAATTATTAGCCAATTGGGGCTTAAGAAATATCACTGCCCTCTCTGCATTCTTTATTTCTGTCATCTCTTCCAATGTCAACTGATAATCCCTTTTCACTTTTTACATCTGACTCTGCTCCATATCATTCCTTTCAAGGAAGCAATCTATTCCTTATAGATTCCAATTTTTTTTTCTACAGGATGATTGTTCTTTCTGCCTCTGGACCTGTTTATTTTCCAAGCCTGGCTCTTCAGCCCTTTGTCAAGTCTAAAAACCAAATAAGCTTTCAATGAGCACCCTGTGTCTTTATAAGGCAAACAAAGCCTATTTCTGTTGCTTGCAATAAGAAAGACTGATTCACCTGCTTAAAGTGAAGTCTAATTTGTTCCTTTAAATGTCCTCAAAAGTGATAAATTTAGATTAAGCCTCTGTAGCATTTTCTGGATATTATATTTAATGGTTCATTTTGTGTTTTGTTTATGCAAATAACGCACAAGTGAGTTCGCCTTATTAAATGATCAGAGGTAAGAAGAGCTCCTCTTTACTGACACTCCCTTGGTGTTAGGTCTCCTCCAGTGTGCTGGAATCAGCTTCTACCAGCTCCTCAGAACTACTGTTGAATTTCCAGGGATTTTTGTGAGTTGGTTGTGAAATACAGCCGTTATGGTGGGAGACACAGTGGAAGTATTTACACCACAGAAATCAGCAAATGCTACACATCCATTTTTGTTTTTCTTCTCTTGAAAGCTGTGCAGACCATTACGCTGTGCATGTTTTTTTCGTTTCTTTTCCTCACATAACCTAAATGTGCTGTGAAATTTACCGGGTCAACATACACAACACTTCCAGTTCATCCCTGTCACCTAGAACAGCAGGCTCATTGTGGCCTGAGACCCCACGGGAGTTGCCGAGCATCTCAGACTGCCTGCAAGGTCCTTGTTTTTCCAGCGCTATGTCTGTACAAGACAGCATTTTCTTCATATGCTTTAACTAAAACAATATATCACAGCAGACTGATGCACAAGTAGATATGAGAATCCAGCTGTCTTCTATCAGTTCATACCTAGAGACAACACAAATGGAAAACAACATCAATCTTCTCTCTAAAGTTCATTTGTATAGTTATTTTTCATGTTATTTATGTTAAAGTGAAACAGATTTATTATTGTTACTTGTAAATCAATTAATAAACATTTACCGTTTTTCAGTTTTAATTGTTGAAGCAAAAAATATTGATAGTATAACCCACATAAACAAGGTCTTAGGGGTCCTCAATAATTTGTAAGAGCATTAAGGGCTCTTGAGATTAAGAAGTTTGAAAACTGCTGCCATGACCTTTTGGTGTGGCAGCTGTCAGACACTGCAGACAGCCTCATGTTCCGGAGGGAAATTCTCTGTGTGCAGTCAGGTCTTACGGATTTTAAGATTCCACATCACCCAATGGCGGGCCAAGTGTTTGACATCAGTTGAAGGTACTGATAAAAGCATTGCTGTCTGGCTCTAAGAACACCTTTCTCTTGGAGAAGGATTAGGTCCCAGGTAAGGCATTCTCCTGTGAAGGGAGTCAGCAGTCTCACTGGGATGGAGCAGCTCCTTGGGTGCAGACCAGGTGCATTAAGCCTGAAGGCACATTGTCCTTGGGAGGCTGCTTTTCAGGGGTCTGTAAAAATGGCTGAGACCTGAAAAATGAGTCATGTTAAATATGAAAATATGAAAGGAAAGGAACAAGTCAAAACAAAAAAAAATTCTAAAATCAAACTCATAAAAAAGTGTTCAATTTTG
Source organism: Ateles fusciceps (assembly GCA_036589455.1). NCBI lineage: Eukaryota > Metazoa > Chordata > Mammalia > Primates > Atelidae > Ateles > Ateles fusciceps. The sequence continues at coordinate 7,490,074 of JAZHEH010003329.1, read as the reverse complement.
GGGCAGAGAATGCACATGGGATGCAGGTATCTCTCCACACTGTTACTGTGATGTGGAGAGGGCCTCAGCAACTAAGACTGCTTATGGTTGACTGAAGCTTTTTGATAGCCCGCTTGCAGATTCCAGGTAGAGCAATATTCTGTGAGATGCTCCTCTGCATGTGGTTCATGTCACTGCTGTGACTTTGGGGTGAGGTGTAGGTGCTTCATCTAGGTCACCATTGACAAATACCTAGGCTTGCAGAATTGCCTACAACGGGATTTTTAAAAGATTTTTCAAAAATTGCCTTTCAAACTCTGTCTTGATGATGGAAGGTATAAGTAGTTTTAAAAAGCCAACATGGAGATCAAAGGACCCACATACCCGCGTGGCACAAGTTTGGTTTACGTATCCAGACATCATCTTTCCAACACGAATTCTTGCAAGTCTTGAGTGCCGCCTTGCTCTACCTTGGAATTGCAGATGCTGCCCTATGTGTGGGCTTTCCCTTTGCATATTTTTCCTGGATGCTCCTCCCCTTCTTCACCTCCATGTCTGCACGTTTCATCCCTAAGCTAATTCAGCTCTTCACTAAAATGTCTTCTCAGTGAGGCCTTCCCTGGTCACACTATCCAAAATCAGTTCCTCCTCCTAATGCTTTCTAACTATCCCCTTTCCTTTTCACTTTTTGTTGGTGACTTTCTCTTATCATCCTTCTTCACACTTCCCACTAAAATATTCCCATCAGTAAGGTGGGAATTTCTACCTTCTTTGTTCACTGTGGTCTCCCCCGGCACCTAACATAGTAAATGTTCAACGGACTTTATTTAGTAATTCATTCATTACTAAATAAATAAAATCAAACTTTACTAGGAGGATATTATTTCTTTTTGATGGTGTAGTTCTACTTTTAGAGGAAATGAGGATATAGTGGAGAGGGGTAGCTTGGAGCACCCTGGTCTCCATAGCATGTTAATGTCTCCAGGTGCCATAGCTCATAGGCACTGGGTGGAAATGAGAGATGCAAGGATAGGGAGGAGATAAAATCACTCCACTTTGAGGAATGCTGGGAGGGATAGTTCTTCTTGAGTCATCTGTCAGTGTATCTACCAGGGCAGGGAATGCCCCTGGTGATGAATTCTTGCCAGCCAAGCAGGTTTTTATTTTGGAATGTGTTCATGTTCCTTGTAGGGGGAGGATGGGTAGGTAACTTCTCTCATGTCCCTGCGTTGAGGCAGCTCCAAATTATGTCTTAGAAAAATTGACTCTTACCGGTGCTTTCCTGGGTTCAAGAAGATGTGACAAGGCATTCTCTTTAGAGGTGTGTTGACATGTATTAACCCCAGCCTAGGTAATCTGATTGTTATAGCTCATGGCTCTATTTAACTGGCAGCATAAAATAACTGTTCTTGAGGGCTAACATCAAACTCATCAATTTTCAATGGCTATCAGCAGTTCTGTTGAGAGAAACAGTATTTAGAGAGGGCTGCCTTAATAAATCATTTCTCTAGATTCATATTTCTCAACTTTGGGCATTAGATCACCTGGACATTTGTAAAAATATAGACAGCTGGACTTTTGCTGAGATTTTCATTGGAATTTTCACCAAGATTCTGATTCAGCAGGTCTAGAATCACCCCAGATATCAGCATTGTTAAACATCTCCATTTATGTCTTTGTTGAGGAGCCAGCTGTGAGAATTACTGCAAGACAGTCTAAGAATTGATCACAAATTAAAATGCCTAAGTTAGGGGCCAGGCAGGTAATGTAAATGAGTTAAGCAGATTAGTGAGGACTGGAAAATCTACTGTCTATCCCCTGGCCCAAAGGGGCAGCCTGGTACTCAGTGCCAACTAATTGCAGCCATGTGAATCTGCTATTGCCAGATCTTACAATTCCTTAAGGAATGCTGAAGTATCTGAATTTTTATGTGCAATTGTCCAATTTTTATGTTTGCTCAATTTAAACTCCCTACTATTGTGGCCAAAAAAAATATACTTCAGGCCAAATTTTGGCTCAAGGGCACTCTGTTTGCAACCTCTGCAAGATCTTCTCTTGGTTAAAGCCAGCTTGCTAGAGAGCCATTTTCCTGGACTGCATGAACTGGCCCTCCACTTAGTAGTTTTTATAGAATGATGGTGTATTCCTATATTAGGAGATGGTACAAGAACAGCCCCACCAAGATGAATCACTTTGTTCGTTGTAGCACTGCAATAGGGGCATTCCTTGTTTATCCTCTTCCCGACGGCTCTGGGGGAAATGTGTTCCCAGCCTTAGCATGAGGACAAGCTGAGGTTCTCCTGAGTGGCTGCTTTGTGCTGTTCTAAGGACACTGTGAATGATGCAACTCATCATGCTCCTCTCTTTCATTGGGTTTTACAATCTTGGAGCCATGCTACATGTCTTGATTTTAGCAAGAATATAAAACGGTAAGGTATTTATTTTTTCACACTAATTGAATTCCTGCTTTCGCTTTGTAATATTACCTTGTTTATTCTCTATGTTTTCAGTCTTCTGTCTTATCTTGCTATGTTTCCAAATCTTTAATTAGATATCTTAATTTATTTTTGAGTGGAAGTAGAACGGGTGAAAAAAATAATGAATATTGAAGAAAATGTTTGCTTCCCCCCGCCCGTGTTTTAGAGACAGAGTCTTGTTCTGTCACCTACGCTAGAATGCAGTGGTACAATCACAGCTCAATGCAGCCTTGAACTCCTTGGCCCAAGCAATCCTCCTATCTCAGTCTCCTGAGTAGCTGGGACTACCGATGTGTACCACCATGCCCAGCTAATTTTATTTTTTATTTTTTACTTTTTTTGTATAAACATAGTAGGGTCTCACTTGTGGCCCAGGCTGGTCTCAAACTCCTGGGCTTAAGCCATCCTACTGCCTTGGTGTCACAAAGTGCTGCAGTTACAGATGTGAGCCACCACACCCTGCCTGTTTTGTTTTAACAGAATGAAAATAGCATTTGAGGTTTTTGATAGAAGACAGTCAGGAAATAATACCTCAGTGTCCAGCAGAGCTTAAAGCATTCTATATTATGCCCAGAGTGAAAGCAAAGTGTCTGCAATATTTATGCATTTTCACACTTATCTACATTAATTAGAGTCTGTAGGATTAATCTGGATTTAGCATGACACGGGGACTTCAAAGCCTATTTATAATTAAGTTTTAAAAACCATCATTACATTTTGAATGTCTCAAAAGAAATACATATTTAAATTTTTGAAGGATACTGCAAAATTGTCCTTGACGATTTGCATCTCCAACTCTCTCGACCTCCAGAAGAAAGTGTGGACATTGGCTTCAGCCTTGTCTTCACCAGCACTGAATAACATCAACCTGTAAAACATTTCCACCATGTTTTAGGTGATAAGTTGCTGTCATTTGTTGGTGAGTTTGAACATTTTTTCATACATTTTGGCCATTTTTATTTCATCTTCTTACATTTTTTTTCAAATATTTTCCTGTGTTTTGATTTTTTTTATTAGGTTGCTGTATGTGGCTCTTTTATACTGTAAAACTAAATATGTTATTGGTAATATGTTATAAATATTTCTAATTCTTAGACACTGTTATACTAATTTTATAATAACAAAAGATAGCATAAAGTTTTGTTTTCATGTTGTCAAATCCAACATTGCTTTAATTCTTTAATTGCTTTAATTTTGCTCTGGAAAATCATCCCCAATAAAATAGTGGTAAAATATGATGAACTATAATAAAATAGTTTAAATTTTTATATACAAATGCAAAATTACATATTTATGTTTAGTTTTTAAGTCCATTTGGAATTTATTGTTGTAAGCGATTGTGGGTTAGGGATTTCATTTTCAATTTGGTAACCATTTGTCCTAACACTATTTATTGTTCAAAAAGCTCTTTATTTTCCTGTTACTTGAACTAGTCCAGTTACAATATTTTAAATGTATTTATCATTTTTAGAAATCACAAATGTATTCATTGATTTGTTGCATAAAATCAGCAATACAAATCAAAGACAGCCCAAAATATTGAAACTTTTTAAAGTAATGGTTTGTTTTGACAATAGGAGGGAATTGCATTCAATTATTTTTCTTTTGGCAACCAAACCTTGTTAGCACTGTGATGCACATTTGAATTACCCAATACATTTTGATAATCATTAGTACTTACAGATAATGTGGTTTTGATTAAAATAATAAATGAAAAAAATCGATTTTGGTGACACTTTTTTAAAAGAAATATTTTAAGTGAAGAATAATTTTTCTTTAAAAATGGGGCATGTTTAGAAAATTATCTGAAATGTCTTACTGAGTTGTTATTATGTGCCAATTGATATATTTGTATAATTCTATGAAATTACGTATCACTATATTCCCTAGAAAATGCTTTCTATGTGATTCTATTTTTTAAACTTCAGTTATATATTGGTGGTCTTAATGATCACTTTATCTTATTTTTTGAAATTTCCACATTATTTTACAAATCAACCTGCTTCATCAGTGTCAGGAACATGGTCAAAGTCACCAAGCATTGGCAAAAGAGAAGGCTTGGTAAGGTTAATGTAGAAGCAGAGAAACTGAAAGCTCCGAGATCTCTTAGGCATGAAGAAGCGTGACACCTTTGTTTTGGAGATGGTGAGTTGAGGTCTTGAGTTTAAATAAATATAAAGGACTATATTTAATGCATGTATTAAATATATATATAGCTTCGGTTTATTCATTTTAACTTCTGTATAGATTCTTGCTTATGAATATGATATTGTTATTTAACTATTTCCCTCAGGCTGTTCATCATTTTTTACTATTACAAAAATGCTATACATCCTTGTTCCTATCTCCTTGAATAATTATGTGGAATAATCCTCTGACACGGTGGTCCCCAACCTTTTTGGCACCAGGGACTGGTTTTGTGGAAGACAGTTTTTCCAGGGGGGGGGATGGTTTCAGGATGAAACTGTTCCACCTCAGATTGTTAGGTATTAAATTCTCACAAGAAGTGTGCAACCTAGATCCCTTGCATGCACAGTTCTCAATAGGGTTCGATTTCCTGTGAGAATCTAACGCCACTGCTGATCTGACAGGAGACAGAGCTCAGGGCCTTGTTCGCTGCTCACCTCCTGCTGAGTGGCCCGTTCTTAACAGGCCATAGACCAGTACTGGTCCAGGGCCTGAAGGTTGAGGACCCCTGCTCTAACACATACAGCTAGAAGTATGCTATGTTGGGTGTTAAGGAATATGCATTTTCACCTGAAACACGTATCACTGGATGGCTCTTCTAAGCAGTAGTTATGACACCCAAGTAATGAATAACAACTCGTTTCTCTAATAGTTGATATTTTCAGTTTTTAATTGTGTCAAACTTGTGTGTTAAGAAGTAGTATATCACTGTTGTTTTAATGTGTTTGTCCTTAATTGAATGCGAAGTTACATGTGTTTACTATTTGATGTTGTTCCACTGATAAACAACTGTTCATATTATTTGCCTATTTTTCAGGTTTATTGAGGTACAATTGACATACAATAAACTGCATGTATTTTAAAGTGTAAAATTTAATAAATTTTGGTATATGCACATATATATAAAACCATCACCACCCATCAAATTAACATAAGGAACATGCCCATCACCCCATATATATATGTGATCTGTCTCCCACAGACATACTATGTGATTAAATTTATATAAAAGTCTAGAAAATGCAAACAAATATGTAGTGACATGAAGCAGATCAGTGGTTTCTTGGGAATGGCAGAGTTTGCAGGAAGACTAAGCGGAGATGGGGGAGATGACAAAGGGGGGGCCAGCTCTTTCCTCTTCCGTGTAAATTTTAGAATGTCATCAAAATGCCACTAAACTATATTTTTGCAATTTTGATGGGAATTGCATTGAGTTCATATATGAATTTGGAGAGACTAACATTCATGAAACATTGATTTTCTCCATCCATGAATGTTCTTTCCTTTCATTAATTTATTTTTATTTTTGTAGAGACAGAGGTCTTGCTATGTTGTTCAGTCTAGCCTCAAACTCCAGACCTCAACTGATCATTCCAACTCAGCCTCTCAAAGCACTGGGATTACAGGCATGAGCCACAACACTCAACCTTAATGTTTTATAATATTTTCCACTAATGTCTTGAATAAAATTTTATGCTAGGTATGCTGTAAGTTTTGTTTCTATTGTGAATTGGATTCTTTTTCCTCTTCCACATTATAACTGGTCATTTCTGATGTATGAAAATACTATTGACATGTAATTTGGCTGTTAAAACTGGAAACCTTAAAAAGCTATTGAATTTTAATAGATTTGTTTGTAATACATTCTTAACCTTCCCTATGGAGACAATCATGTTGTCCGCCAATAATGACAATTTTGTGTTTTCCTTTCAAATCCCATACCTCTAATGTCTATTAGTGGCTAATACTTCTTGTACTGTGTTGAATACTATGTTTTTCTCAATTTGGAGAGAAGGTGCCTGTAGTTTTACCAAGATCATAAATAATACTGGGTCAGATTCAGTTCAAATTTGTTTTCAATTTTAGTTTCCTACAAAACCATAAAGCAAGCTCCCTAAGAAGATAAGTAACCCTACTAAGCAGATGCAGATTCCCAATGACTCCTTTATTACTCAGAGATCTGTGCCTACGTTGGCAGTTAATTCAGCTATGTGAAGTGAGAAATCCACATGTCAGTGGACCACAGAAATTACTAGTTCAATGCCTTGTATACAGTAAGGATGAAAGAGGGTTCACATTAGGCCCAAGCTCTATCTCTTGTCAGGTAAGAAATTTTTCTTTCCAAGCACTCTGTTTCATTCTTGAGCATTTTATTTCTACTGTGTCACGAGGCCTGGAGTGCCTTTGGTCATGGACTACCACATTAGATTAGAAATTTTATTTTATTCATAATTTGCTAATTTAAAAAAATGACAATGTTTTTATTAATTATAACTTTTACATATTGAAATAAACATATACATTTTAAAATACATTAATGGGGAAAATTATGCCAACAGATTTTTTTTTCTTTTTTTTTTTTTGGACAGAGCCTCACTCTGTTACCCAGGCTGGAGTGCAGTGGCACATTCTCCACTGACTACAACCTCCGCCTCACAGGTTGAAGTGATTCTCCTGTCTCAGCCTCCCGAGTAGTTGGGATTACAGGCACCTGCCACCACACCTGGCTAATTTTTGTATTTTTAGGAGAGACACGGTTTCACCATGTTAGCCAGGCTGGTCTCGAACTCTTGACCTCAGATGATCCACCTGCCTAGGCCTCCCAAAGTGCTGGGATTACAGGTGGGAGCCACCTCACCTGGTCCAGGTTATTAAATGTCGAATCTGCTTTGTATTCTTTGGATAAATTCTCTCTGGTTCTAGCATACTGTTTTTCTTTATATTATTAAATTTGACCTGCTAATATTTTAATAAGATTTTTATAGCCTGTGACTTTTAGATAATATTGATCTATAATTTACCCATATTTTTAACCACTCTTTTTTTCACTTTTCTTGACACAATGTTTATGTTATATAAATATATAGCTGGGTTTTGTTGTAGCTATTGTTTTAATCATATCTAATTTTTTCAGTCTTTTAAAAAATAGTCATTTTCTGTAATTTGTTATTTTATATTAGTTATATTTGCCAATGGTTACAGTTTTTTCTATCATACTAATATGCATTTCCTATTTATTGTGCCTTCTCTTTGCCTCTTTCCTTCTTTAAAACCTTCTTATGAATTGATGAGATTTTCTTTATTCTTTTTTCTCACTAATTTATAAGTCATATATTTTATTTCCTTTATTTTAGGATTGAGGCTAAAATTTTAAAATTGTTATCTAAATTTCAAATTTAAGTAACAATGTTCCAGTTTGTTAAATATCTCAAATCCCATTTCAAGACAAGAAAATTAAGGTGTTTTAATTTTACTCCAAATTCTACCAATTCTATTATTAATATCCAGTATTTTAGTTTTATTTTTAACTAACAAGAATTATTATTAACATTAACAACCAATGTATATTTAGATTTACCATTACCTTATTGTTTTCTTTTTTTACTTTTATGTTTTTGCTTTCCACTCTAGTAGTTTATCCAGTGGATTTTTATTGGAGTGAAATCTTCATTCATTATATGTCTCTTAATGCCTTTATTTCACTCTCAATATTGAGTGATTGAATTGCTTGGTATAATATTGTTAGAGATGTAATTTCTTATGTTGTTACTGATTATTACTAGAGTTCTGTTACTCTGTGTTCCTACCAAGGAACACATAATCTTTTTCTTATGGTTACTGACGATTTTCTTTTCAATGTTCTACAATTTTATTATGGTGTGTCTAGATGTGAATCTGACTTGGAAATTTCTACATCTCCAGAAAATTATCTTTTTAAATATTTTTTTCAGCCTTTTAAAAAATAATCTTTCTCCTATTCTATCTTCTCTTTTTGGAATGCCTGCTGGATATATATGGCTCTTGCCTAAGTCCCCAATATCTTTTAACTTTCATTTTTCTCAGTACTTCATTACATGTATTCAGTGAATTACTCAGCTCTATTTTCACATTTACTAATTCTGTCTTACGCTGTGTCTTTACTGTTTCATTCCTCTGTTGTGTGTGCTTTTCACCAAATATTTTTTTAATAGAATTATGGATTATCTCCCTGGCTAATATTTTCTAGTGAAGATTTTTGATTTTTCATACTCTCAAATCATAGAATATATGTATCTTTCAACACATTTTATCTGATACTTATACAGGAAAAATTTACATTTTCCCTCAAAATTCAAATGCATCATTTTAAACAAAATGAAACGCTAGAAAATCCTCAAGCTGAATTCTAGATACATGGGGGTAGAATGTCAGAATCAGAGCTGCCTCTCTGGGAGGTGCACTGAGTATCAGCAAAGGAGGCCTGCGGTGAGTTCCCGCACACGAAGCTGTTGTTTCTTCACAAGCATACTATTTTTTATTTTGGCTATCCAGAAGCAATGTTTTAAGCACTTCACATTCTAACATGACAGTTACTTATATAGGTGTTTTATTGTGTTTTAGTTTTATTTCAAGAAATGTTATATTTTACCAAAATTTAGAGATATCTATATCCCACAGATTCCAAAATATGCAAAATATCATCAAAACCAGCTGGGACTGAGAAGTAGCCACAGGTAAGGGTGTGGGGAATGCCTTTTATTTTTGGTTTTCTAGAGCAGTCATCAAATTCATTATTTTTTGAAAAAATTATATTTCCCTCCCCTCCCTCCCTCCCTCTCCTCCCTCCCTTCCTCCCTCCTTCCTTCTCTCCCGTTCTCTCTTTCTCTTTCTCTTTCTCTCTTTCCTTGTTTTTTATGTGACAGGGTCTCACTCTGTTGCCCAGGCTAGAGTGCACTGGCCTGATCTTGGCTCACTGTGACCTCCACCTCCTGGGCTCAAGTGATTCTCATGCCTCAGCCTCCTGAGTAGCTGCAACTACAGGCACATGCCACCACACCCAGATACATTTTTTTGTATTTTTTGTAGTGAAGGAGTTTCACCACAATGCCCAGCCTGGTCTCAAACTCCTGGGCTTAAACCTCCCAAAGTGCTGGAATTATTGGTGTGAGCCCCTGCACCTGGGCAAAATTAAATTTTCTATAATTTTAAGGTATTTTGGAAAGAAAGAGAAAGAGGGAGGGAGAAAGGAAGAAGAGAGAGGTTTGGCCACTCTGACTACACAATTCAAACTCCGTGTCATTTACTGTGAGGAAACTTAGCTTGAGCATTTATAATCTTTCAATAAATGAATACATGTCTTCTCATAATATACTTACAATGCAGATGCTATTAATTTAGCTATTTAAAAATGAAACTTTAAAAACTAAGGTTTAATTAAAGTTGTGAAATAATTCGTCCAACATCATTACAAATAGAAAATTTCAAAGCCAAGATGCCAATTTTCTTTTAAACTCCATGTATGTAACACGTTACATGTAAAATGTAATATATATGTTTATATATTATAATAATACCATATATGAGCAGGTATATAAAACATATGGTGGGCATATCATAGTACCCCCCTGTGTTCTGTATTCTGAACCACTAACTAAATTAATCAAGATATGAGAAGGTTTCCCTCCCCCTCTGCAGCCAACATTAAATTTCTTGAGTCTGGGCTAATTAAAGATAAAACTATGTTACGGCTAATATCCAAAGAAACATAAAAAACTCCAAACCTTACAAAATATTTTAGTGTGAGTAGGGCAGAATCTCATCTGAGTCCTCACTGGGGAGCAGTGCGTCATTCTGGATTAGAATTAGGAAAAGTTAAAACGATCCTAAATTCCATAATCATTGCAAGTGGTGACAGCTTTCAGTGTTTTACTTACATACTTTTCTTAATTTTCTTTTTTCCCCCCTCTTATTCTACCACTCAGGAGAAGGCTGACAAGAAAACTTTTACTTTGGGGAAAAGGGAACCCCTTTTCCTAGCACTAATGCTTTCGATAGGATTCTGACTATCAGAGATCACAATGCCCACTGCATCCTTACCTAGCGTCTGCCCTTCTCTCCTGCCTCTTCTCTGTATACCAGTGGCCACGTGGGGTTGAGATGATCTGGAGGCTGCTAAGAAGCTCTCCAGGGCAACCTCTAGAGCCCAGACCAAGCACACCATATAGAGCACCCCAAGAAATCACAAAAGTTAGCTTTGGTGTCCTTTTGCTCCCCAAAGCCTTCTCTTATGCAAAGTCAAAGGCTGTTCAAATCACCAAGGGCTTCTGTAGCATAATATTCCATTTTTAGTCATTCTTGCCCATGGAGATCAACCTGATCTTCCAGAACTTCCAGACTTGCTGGTCCACCTAAAATTTCTTTCTACCCTAATCTTACTGACCAACTCTGATGAACAGGAGTAGAGGCAGAAGAAGAGCTGCTTGGTTCAGGCCAGCACTGTGACCTAATAAAATGGGCTGAAAAAGGACATCAAGGGAAATCCTGCTCCTTTCTTATCTCTCACTCTATGCCAGGTACTGCCCAGATGCCCCTTTTGGGGAAGGAGGGCTGACTTGGACAAGTGTCTCGGTGACCACGGTCAGCAATTTGGATAGAAGGCACTATTACAATGGCAGGCATTGCTACCCAACGTAGAAATAGATTCAGAAACCCAAGAGGACAAGCCAAGGCAGTGTCCGTTAAGGAAAAGAGTGAGTTGTGATAGGGTCTTGAAGAAGAACTAAAAATGTCCGTGTCTAAATGACAAAGGGGGTGGACATCATGGTTCCTGAAGCATTGTAGGCTCAGGCTGGGGTGGACATCAGGGTTCATGGAGCCTTCACAGTAACCCTGTGAGGTAGGCATTTAGCCTCATTTTACAGACGAAGGACGTAGCTCAGAGTAGTCCAAGGTACTTCACCCTGTATTTCTCCAGGCCAGACTTTCCTCCAGCCTTCAGACTTACTATAGGCATCTCCACTTAGAAATTCCATGTGAATAATAAATGCAATATATTGCAATGTATAAAAATGGCACTTGTCCTCCCACAAGCCTACTCCTTTTCTAGTCATTCTGGAGTCTTCCTTCTTCCTCTACGAGTACCTATAATCAGATATCTTTGACTTAACCTTTTACATATTGTTTTGAAGCTGCCCTCTGTCCCAGCATTGCTTTCACAGACCTTGTCGAAGACATCTCTCACCTGCCAATTTCAGCAGCTTCCTCATGAGTGCTCCTGATTTGAGCACTTCCTCCCTACAACTGCCAGATTTATCCATCTAAAATGTAGGTGGGAGCAAGTGAGTCTCCTTCTTAAAACACTATTGTCTTCCTCTGGGCCACTAGATCTCATTGCTTAAGGCTGAGCAAAACCTCTGTTCTTCCAGGAAAGTTCCCTGGCCCCTTCATAATTATTAGCGTGTCTCTTTCTCTGCAGTCTCATATTACCCAGGGTGTATAGCTGTCATAGCTGATGGGGGATCCTGAGTGAAAATACTGAAGTAAAAAGGAAGGGATGATTATACTAAAGATTCAGATGAATGGCAAGCCCCCAAAATTCTTCAATGCAGGAGAAATAGGAAAAAATAATTACAGAAGAACAAGCTGAGTTTGGGAAAGGCTAAACTTTAAGATGAAAAGAGAGCAAAAAACTTCTGGGAAACTGAAAATGGCATAGCGGAATGGAAATTAACATTGGAAGCAATGTAGAAGAAAATGGACATTGTGAAAAGAAAACAATTGTTGAGGATAAACTGGAATTTCCTTGGGTTACAGAAGAAAAGAGAGATTATTGATATAGGGTTTTTTTTGTCATTAATAGCACATGAATAGTAGTAATTCCTTAAGAAACTAGAAAAAGAGAAAGATGTATTAAATAAATATATGCATAATAGAAGAACATTTCCTGTGCTGAATAAAGAGCTACATGTGTAGATTTCAAATACTTTTTTATAAGACAAAGCTGATAAAAAGAGACTTGCATTTAGACAAGTCTTGGTAAAAATGCTTCAATTATAAAGAAAAATAAGTAAAGTAGGATTTTGTTTTGTTTTCTTTGTTTTGTTTTCATTTCAGAACAGTAGTTAGGTAGCTTTCAGACTTACATTTGTTACTCTGAACGTACAGATCCCCAGAACATACGTATTCTGATGTTCATACAGAACATACGGAAAAGACCACAGTGTATTTGAGGAAAGTTTGGGCCCCTAAATTGTGTATTCAATGCAAACCTTGTAATGTTTGAAGTCAACAAGAATAACAGTTTTAGGAAGTGTAAAATACATGTATGAACAAGAAATAAGATGTGACATAGGAGCAATCTCAGTGTAATTGAGATACAAATTAATATTAAGAATTAAGAATGTAAAATCTATACGTATGAATCATATATGAATAATATGTCAGATAATAAGCACTGAAATATGCTAAACATAAACATGTTTAAATATTTATTTTAAATAAACTTAAAAACTAGATACCAATTATTTTTGATAAATGAATATCATATGATGAAAACAATACTAGAAACAATAATATTTCCGTTTCTCCATCATTCTCAGCAAACTGACACAAGAACAGAAAACCAAACACTGCATGTTCTCACTCATAGGTGGGTGTTGAACAATGAGAACACGTGGGCACAGGAAGGGGAAACATCACACACTGGGATAGGTAAGGGGAAGGGGGGTTAGGGAAGGGACAGTGTGGGGAGGGGAGGATGGAGAGGGAAAACACAGGGAGAAATGCCTGATGTAGGCGACAGGGGGGAGGGAACAGCAAACCACCATGGCATGTGTGTACCTATCCAACAACCTGCGGGATGTGCACATGTACCCCAGAGCTTAAAGTACAATAAAAAATTAAAAAATAATTATGTTTCTAAGATCTCAAATTATGTCGACAAAAACCATGAAGTGAGTGAATAGAGAGTAAAGCCATAATAAATGTATCCATCTTACTAAGGGGAAATCAAAATATGCATTAGATTTTTACTTGACCAATCAGCTAAATATAATTCCAAATACAATTTTGAAAATATTATTACTACTACCATCAAATAATAGAACCTATACCTGTCTAAAAATCACAAATAAAACCTAATATATAGAGTAAGTTTAAGTTTCTGTAAGTAATAAAAGAGTTAATATTACTTGTAAAGAGACTAAAATGTGTTTTAAAAAAAGACAAAATTCAAGCACAAGAGTTCTATCAATAAACCTAATTTGTTTAAATGCTGCAATTAATAAAACAAATTGTATAACATCCATAGGTCTCCAAATCAGAATCAGGGTCCTGATAAGAAATGAGTGAGACCTGCAGACCCAGGACAGAACATCTGAGTGGATGAGCCTGAGAATCTTGAATCTCAAACTTTCCCCCTGGGCCCCTCTGGCTGGCAGATGTAACCTCCCTCCCTTGCTGGAAGGGAGCATATTTATCCTACAAAGACCTCAGCTGAGGCCGAGATTCCACAAAAGGATGTCTAGTTCCTCGAGGAGACCAGCTAGGCTCTTAGTGGCAGGTTGATTCTATTAAATGCCTCTACCTAGGATGCAGGTGTGACTTCTACACTATATATGAGTATGTACCCTTTGACTCTGCCATCACTGCAATCCAGTGGCTTATGGAATACCAGATGTCTCAACGTGTAATCTTATATAATGCTCTGAACCAAGACACTGATTTCATGATAATGGAGTTGCAAAGATGGATACATGACCATAAGGATCCACTTGTTTTATCTCATTGCCCAGAATCAACAAGATTTACAGAAAGTTGGGGAGTAACCTCTTAAACACTCAGCTAAGGGTCTGCTTGAGGACCCTGCAGACTGGACACTGTTCTCTAGGTTACAGTACATGCAGTAAACCAATGGCTGATCGAAGGTGCTATAATTCCATTAGAACACATGAGTTCAGGAACCTAGAAGTGGAAGTGGGATTGGCTCCCCAACTTACAGAATATTATATTGTTAGATTAGGTATTCTGGATCCCCAGGTTGGGATGGAGGTGGATGCTTCCACCAGGAGACAAATTATGATGTTTCTTTGAACTTGAAGCTCTGACTACCATTGGGTCACTAGGGGCTGGGGGAGAAATGGACTTGCTTGCTGTGTAGAGCTAGGATAGAATGAGGCAGGGATATTCATGGAGGTGTGTCTTGTCACTCCTGTACCTGGTGACCTAATTGAATGATCATTTTCAGCAGCCGTAGTCTGGCAAGAAAAGGCCATTTATGACACAGATATATCAGTTACAAAAGTCTGGGTCACTGTATTTGATCAACAACCTAGACCAGCCCAAGTGCCAGCCAAGAATAGCGGTGGATGAGGAAGATGATAATAGCAATCGTATAGCCTTGGGACCACAGCTACAGTAGAGGTCTACAGTCCACAGCTTGCTCCATTAGCCTTTGCTCCATTAGCCTTCTTGTATTCAATTTTGGAGGAGATTAGTTTGGCCACTGTTCTGAAAGGAATTTCATGACTGAATGAAATTAATGGAGGGTATAAGGAGATCAAGGGGTTTGAGGGGGTGGATTATGTGGCACCCTTTGTGTACTTCACATCCTCTCACCCTTATCTTTTAACTCCAGCCACCTCTGCAACGATCAGGCCTACACAGCCTTCCAGCAGCTTCACCCAGGTGCAACCTTACAGCAAGCATGCCTTGGAATATCCGCCACGTACCTCTTACTCTCTGCCCTGGGTCTTCTTGGACATTGTGGTGTCGGATGCTCAGGGGAACTGGGTGACCACTTATGCTCTCGCAACCAGAAAATGAAGGAGAGCAAGGGCTGCAAAGACTACTTTGATCAATGAGGGAAGGAAGCTAAGGGACTCATGCTTTCTGCCTTTCATGCCATGGGTGACAGTTCTAAGGAGTGCCTTCACGTGCACCTGATAACAGGGACAGGTTCTGAGGAACGTGTCACTAGGCAATTTTGTCATTGTGCATCATGGAGTGCACTTACACAAACCTAAGTGGTAGA
Organism: Ateles fusciceps; assembly: GCA_036589455.1. Taxonomy (NCBI): domain Eukaryota; kingdom Metazoa; phylum Chordata; class Mammalia; order Primates; family Atelidae; genus Ateles; species Ateles fusciceps. Next base: position 7,474,642 of record JAZHEH010003329.1, on the reverse strand, counting down.
GCTTACTACATGCATAGGCTACATGGTGTAACCTATGGCTCCTAGACTCTAAACCTGTACCGCATGTTGCTGTACTGAATACTACAGGCAACTGTAACACAGTAGTATACATTTTCTATCTAAACACAGAAAAGATATATTAAAAATACGGTATAAAAAATTAAAAATTGTATTCCTATATATGGAACTTATCATGAATGGAGCTTACAGGATTGGAAGCTGCTCAGGATGAATCAGTGAGTGAGTGGTGGGTGAACGTGAAGGTCTGGAGCATTACTTATGCTACTGCGGACTTCTTAAACAAGATGCTCTTAGGCTACATTGAATTTTTTTAACAAATTCTTCTTCTTAAATAATAGATTAGCTTACTATAATAGTTTTACTTTTTAAAGTTTTTCTCTTTTTTTGTAATAATGCTTAGCTTAAAACACGCAGTGTATAGCTGAACACAATATTTTCTTTCTTCATAGCCTTATTGTCTATAATTTATTTTCTATTTTAAATTATTTTTATTTTTATTTTTTAAACATTTTTTGTTAAAAACTAACATACAAACATACACATTAGCCTAGGCCCACACAGGCCCAGGATCCCCAATATGACTGTCTTGCACTCCACCTCTTTCCCACTGGAAGATCTTCAAGGCACTAACACCCATGGAGCCGTCTTCTCCTATGAAAATAATGCCTTCTTCTGGATACTTCCTAAAAGACCTGCCTGAGACTGATTCACAGTTTTTTTTTCCCTCATGAGTGGAAGGGATATACTCTAAAATAGCAATAAAAAGTACAGTATAACAAATACATAAAGCAGTAACATAGTTATTATCATTATCAAGCATTATCTACAGTATATAATTGTATGTGCCACGCTTTTATGTGACTGGCAGCACAGTAGGTTTATTTACACCAGCGTCACCACAAACACTTGAGTAATGCATTGTGCTACGGTGTTATGACAGCTATGATGTCACTAGGTGATAAGAATTTTTCAACTCCATTGTAATCTTACGTGGCCACTGTCATATATGCAGTCCATCACTGACTGAGCTGTTGTTATGCAGTGCATGGCTGAATTTCATAAAGCTGGACAGAGGTCCCCTGAGATCCCATGAGTGCTCATTCAGCTGGTTTTCGTTCCCTGTGGTTCTGATATCTCATTGCCAAAAAAATATCTGCACACAAGTCTTTATCTTAGGCTGTGCTTTCAGATTATGACTCTTGGGCTGTAATAATTTTATTCAGATAAACAATATAGTAGTTTTCAAGATTTTGATTTAAGGACCCTTTAAAATCCTTTTTTGAGGATCAGATATACAATATAGCATATAATTTTAATAATTTTATTCAGATATACAATATAGCAGTTTTCAATGTTTTGGTTTTAAGACCCTTAAATATTTTTCCTGAGGATCCTTTTATGAGTACTTTGGTCTCATGATTATACTTTAAGAGTACAATCTTTAAAATTAATGACCCCAGAGAGCTTCTTAATGTAAGCTCTATCTATTGATATTTACAACACCAAAAATGAAAATTTGAAAATTTTACATTTCTTTATAAATTCATTTAAATATATTAGTAAATTCATTCCGTGTTAATGTAAATAATGTTTTATGAAAAAGAAACTGTATTTTCCAAAACAAAGTAAAAAACTTATAAGAAGAGTAGCATTAGCTTATTCTTTTGCAAATCTTTTAAATGTCTGGTTAAATAAGAGATAGCTGGCATCTCATAGTTGCTTCTATAGTCAGTCTTTGTAATATGTGGTTTTAGTTCAAGTATCTGAAAAAAATCCAGCCTCACAGAGAAGATGTAGTTGAAAAAGGGAGGAGTATTCAGTAGTCTTTCCAGGTAATTGTGGATATTCTTTGATACAGCACCAGAACTCTGTAAGTGGTAGATCCTTGAAGGTTAGTTGTAATGTAAAATCTGTACTTTCATCAATGAAATTGTTTGTTCTGTTATATTAAAAAACATTTGGTCTACCTTACAATTTGGATAGATCTTTTACCTGCATGTGACTTTACCGTTCATGTATTGGTCAATTTGGACAATGTCGGTTTTCATTGAGCTATGCAGATCTTTCAAATATTGGCACATTTTATTATACAATATAAAAAAGCACACTTGTTAAGAATTCACTGCTTGCATCAGAAAAGTCTTTCATTATTGAGAAGCTGCCAAGCTCACTGTGAGGGGTACAAGTTTCCCAAAATTATAATTTTAGTTTGAAAACTTCAAGTTATCATCGGCAACAAATATTGTCAGTTGTTTTTCTTGAAGTGACAAGCTCACCTCATTCATTTTCAAGAAAATGTCTGACAAACACCCAGGTCTGGATAGTTACAGTATTTCAGTTGTTTTTTCAAGTAAAAATGATGCTTTATGAAAAAAGTGCTTAGTTCAGTTCACGACTGAAGAAATCTCAGGTGTTTCTCCTGAAGACAGTGTTTCTACTCCTCAGTGACATAAGTACTTTCTGCAAACTTCCTGTGTCATAGCAGAGAATACTGAAAGACCGACTCTCCAGGCTGGATATAAACAAAATTAATCTTTTGCCTAATTAGGGACATTCTTATGTGAATTTGGCTTTTTTTTTTAAAGTTGTGGTGTATGGAGATGAATAGACTACTGGTTTGCCCCATGGCCTTGACGCCCTGTCATCCACAGCTATCTGTGCACAATCACTGCTAATGTTCACACAGTGGGGGAGCAATGACTGCTTATTATGAAAATGGTTTTAAACTTTTAGATTCCCTGAAAAATTTAAGGGAAATACTAGAAACCCATGGACCATACTTTGAGAACCACTGATCTAAAATATGATATGTTTTAGTCTTCCTTTCCAAACTCTCTGAAAGCCCAGCAATTAAAACAAAACAAACACATGAGAAAACTTACTTTGAATGCAAGATCTCGTTAATTTGACCCTCAAAAATCTCTAGTCAGCCATGCTGTCAGAAACAGAAGTCTGCTCCGTTCTTTACTGTGGCCAGAATTGTGTGTCTTTCTAAAATACAGATCTGATAATATCACTCTTGCACAGATGGGGTCTCATCGTGTCCCACAGGCTGGTCTTGAACTCCTGGACTCAAGCAATCCTCCCACCTTGTCCTCGCAAAGTGCTGGGATTATAGGCATGAACCAATGCGCCCAGCCCTTTCCTGGATTAACTATCGCACTGAGGGCACAAATAAAACCCCTTCGTTTTCTTTTAATGCCCTACATCGGGATCCTGTGTATGCTCCAAATACTTTTGCTTCTTTTGTAGTTGATTTCCCTTTGCTTGAAAACTCCTGTCCTCCTTCCAGGTCCCAACCTTGATGGCTTCTTTGCCATCTCAATCCTGATAAGACCCTCCAGTGTCTTCAGGGCTGGGTTTTCGGCACATTTTCCAGTGGCTTGTGATTTCATGTTTAATTATCTATTTTCTTCTCACTCTGTAAGTTTATGGAGGCAGTCCCTTCCTTGCTGTTGTATTCCCACTGCCTGTCAGAATGCCTGGCACACAGGAAAACCTGGCTTCTTCCACGGTTCTCCCTGGATGAGGAAGTTGGTACTGGAGGATGGATGGGGAGCAGAAAAGCTATATGTATCACTCGAATTCTATAATTTCCAACATATTTGTTATTACTTAATCAGTAATATATGCTAATTGTAAATAAACAATAGATATGTACATTATGTATATGTGATAGTCGCATCTAGATTTTAAATAATGCAATCATAATTGCATAGTTGTGCATTTTATGTCTTGCCTACAAGGACTCTCAGCAACCAACAGTACAAAACATTCTCTTTTGTTTTCTTCCCAGACAAAGCCGTTAAGGTTTTACAGCTCGCTGGTAAGCCAAGACGTCTGTCTTCCCCTGTTTTTGTGTGATGTTTCCTGCAACGACCAAGCCAAACACAGTCCTCCAGCTTTGTCATAAACACATGGTATGACTTTCAAAAATCAGGAACATTCTCCTGTCAGGACTGTTCCTAATTATTTTTGGTTTGGAACTGAGCAAAATGTTTTTGGTGGAAATTTGGGAGGAAAAAGTCACACAAATAGGTTTTTAAACAACCTGAAAACTTCAGGTCACTCTATCAGAGATCAGGCAGGTACGTGTGAGTTAAATCAAGATAAATTTTGAATTTTTAGCTTCATTTCTCAATAGTTTATTCTAGAGATTATTAAGAAAAAAGCTTAATTTTTTTTTATTTTTACTTTTCTCCCTTGAGTTCTGAAATTCCTTACATTTTCAATAGCTGGAAATGGTAATTTTCACCACTGTCATCATAATTAAACATAATGCGATAATGGTTAAGATTATGAATCACTGTCTTAATGAATGGTTATTATATTGCTCATTATTATGGCGGTTGCTATGATTATTATTTTGGGATTATAGACCATCCAGAAATGGCAAGTTCTTTCCTAAGATAATTATTATAAATAATGACAAGGATGCCAATAATAATATAACAACAGATTTCTTACTTTTTGGGCACATAAAACTACTTTACAGGTGAGGCTCCCTAAAACCTCACCTAGTATTTCTTGCATAGAAGGCAAGCACATGTACCCTAGAACTTAAAGTATAATAATAATAAAAAAAATGATGAATAGAGTGTGATATTTCTTAGTACCTAAAACCCCTGTATACCCAAAGAGTAGAAAGTTTCATAAATGTAGCATAAATTTATCAAATGTCTATTTATGAACTACTCTCTGTGATAAGTGATGTGGGTCAGAACTATTAAATTTTTAATTTCTGGTATTACAGTGATATGAGTAAAATGCAAAAACAAATCAAAACAAAATAAAAACGATCAACCAAAACCTGAAAAAGAGGACAGAGTATCACTGGCAAGGTGGGGGTGCACAATACAAACTCGAATGAGAAAGCATCAAATTACATCTAGAAAACAAGAATTTTTAGTCCAGTACTCCCACCCTTCCTTACCCTCCTGGGAAATTATGCATTTTCTGCATAACCCATGCAGCATAATATAGACTATTACATTTTAATTTACTTGAGCAGTGGGTAACAGTGACTAATTCCCTTAAAAATTCTGCCCAAGGGTTTGAAAATATGTCTACTTTTCACAATTTTAGATTAGAAGAGTGCTATTAATAGTAGCAATAGTAATAATAATAGACTTATAAAAAGATGCTGAGAAAACACACATACTTTATTGAAAATTTAGCTGAGCTCCCATTTGAAAGTCAAAATATTGTAATGCCTAACATTACAGATAGGATATCAATTCTTATTTAGATTTTCATAGAAAAAGAAAACAGAAACACTAGAAAAAGGTGAACAGTGGCCCAGTATATGATATATCACATTTAAAACCATCGAATAAAGTATAATGAACAGTTAAAAAGAATGGATGGTGTCAGAAAACCCTGAGTTTTTAAGATAAGCCACGTGAAATCAAGGTGCTATCCATGAAAAAAATGCTAGTTTATGATAGTGTTGTGTTTTGCAGTTTACATTATCTTACTGGAGACTCTCTCATTCATGGATGGCAGATACTATGCTCTACAATTTGTGAATGAGGAAACTGAGACCCAGTCCTAGCACAGGACTAAATGAGAACAAAAGCATCAGCCTGCTGCCCTTTGGGCCACTCTTTCTTCCAGCGTCTTAAGCTAGTCTGGTAGATAATCACCTTGTTCCCCAAGAGTGGCTGACATATAGACAGCATTTACATATACTAGCCACTGTTTTAATTTCTTTACTTATATTCACTCTTTAAAATCTCACAACAGCTATCAAAGGCACATATTTTTTAAAAAAAATATATTTAATTGCATTTTAGGTTTTGGGGTACATGTGAAGAACATGCAAGATTGTTGCAAAGGCACATATTATTATATTATTCTCTTTTACATATGAGAAAACTTAGGTCTCCAGAGTTTAAGCAACCAAAGTCACATGACTAGTGATTGGTGGAGCCAGGATTTAAAGTGAGGACTTTAGCACCAGAGCTCTGTTAATGCTGCTGCTGAATTCTCAATACCTGGCACAATATCCAGCACATAGCAGGCACTCAATAAATACTTAATGAATAAATTCACAAGTGATAGAAATCACTTGATGAAGGTGTTTGTTGTTAACAGCATAATTTAAGGACACGCAGTCTATGTCTATCTCACATTATTTTGTGTTTTGCTTATTGATTCAGTCTTTCATTCATCCAACAGATATTTATTAAATATTTCCTATATGTTAGGAACTGTGCTAGGGACTGGAAACATAGAAGTAAACAAAAATGATGTGGTTCCCCTTTTCATAGATTATACAGATAGGCTAATGGGAGCAAAAAACCCTAAATATTCAAACATATATTTAGGTGCAATTTCTGAGAAGTTTAAAGACGAAAAAGCATAAGAGGAAAATTGGCCTGCAATGGGTGAGTGGCTAGCAATCAAAGGGGGATTATGGAAGCTGACATTTCATGTGACATCTAATGGAAAGTTGGCGAGGCAAAACAGGGGTGAGGATGCCACAGGTGCAGAACACAGCAATTGAGAAGGTTCTTAAATAGGGTGGAGGGCGGGATCTGATATTTTCAGGAGAATTTTTTAAAAAGCCAGTGTGACCTGAGCTAGGGAACAGGGTGGTTGGTGGCCCTCAAGGAGTCTGACTCTGTGATCTATGGACAGACAGACACGTAGAACCCCATAGTCTTCAAAATGTATCTGAAATGGAAGAAGGTTTTATGTAGGGGAATTAGTGATCCAATGTGTATTTTAAAACATGGCTTTCCTTATTTAGCTACAAAGATTATGAACCAAACTCCTGGCCTCAGTGTTGATAAATCTGTGAGCACCTTCAGAGACACAGTTCCAGTAGCTAAACTTTCCTTGTAGATGTTACACTGCCCATTTTTATTAACCCAGAAGATTAATATTTCTGAGTACAAATACTAACTTTTGTAACCACTTTCAAATCCTTTCAGACTCTGGTAGTGAAATTGAAAGCATAAAATATGTCTTCACTTAATGTTTATAAATTTTAATCCATTATACTACATTAAAAATGCACATTACATTCCCTCCCCCCTGCCATACACACACAAGGGAGATTGAGGTTCTTGGTCACATTTCTAGATTCTAGAGGGCTTACACACAAGCAGTGGGGGCACAGGACTGGCATTTTATAATCCAGCGCAAATCTGCCCTAGTGAAATTCCCACCCCCTGTTTTATAGACTCAACTTTACTCCATGTTAAGATAAGCATCTGAAAAGAATGGCAACACCTGTCCTGGGCTGAGGCTCACATTATCATTGGTTGTAATTCTAGCCTGGGCCATAAAGCTTTCAAGGCTCTTTCCTGACAGAAGCACCTGTTTGAAAGTTCATAAGGCACAACGCTTTTACCTGGGAATTTCCTTTTTGTTGAAAAAAGAAATCCCTATTATGCAATTTAGGACTTGCAAAAACTATTCTAGCAAAGACAATAAAGAGAGACCCAATTAATAAAGACTTCCAATTAACTGAGTTATTTTCCTCTACTTCATTGCTAAGGAGAAAGAAGCAAATTATACATCCCAGACTCAAAGCAATAGCCATCTCTGCATTTTTGATACTCTGTAAGGAGAACTGGTGTTTAGGCTGATAAAAATGAGTCATGTAAAAGACAATTTTTTTGTGACTATCAAATGTTAATCCTTGGTACACTGAGCTGTAAACTAATGCATTTTAGGTAGATTCTTAACAAGGGTAAAAATAAAAGGATTTGCCATTAAAGCCTGGATTTACCAGTAAATTCAATGAACTGGAAGGAATATCCTACTCTCAAGCGCTTTGATTAATGGATGGTGTACCACACATTTGTTAGATTCTGGTGCACTTACATTAAATATGAAATCATAATTATGTAGCATTTATTGAATCCTCTAGAATAGGCAAATTCTCACATGGGCCAAACTAAGGGGGCTACGTATTCAGAAAGAAAATCTTCTTCAAAATGGGCAAGACAAACTAAAGTTTCATCACCACAAATTTTCTATCTAATGTTTACTGTACATGAATGTTATATATTTTTAATTAAACCATAGCATGCACAGAAATTATAAATAATCTCTAAAATTGCAACATGATTTAATAACAGATTTTGTATGGATCTAAAAAGAAAAAAAATAGCCCTAGAATACATTCTGTAAATGGGTCAGACCTAAAGGAGTTGATTTGTGATTCTGGATACCAAGAGTTTAGCTGTGTACTTAGATCACACACATTTCAGCAAACCACTTATTTTGTAAAAGCATACATTCAGGCAATTTAAAAAAATCTGAAACCTAGGTAATATTGAAAAGATAATCTAAAATTGGAAGAAATACACAGGAAAATATACATTTTCACCCAGTTGTTACTACTGGCAGGATAATTGTGCAATGTTTGCACTCAGTGTGACCAGCAGAAAAAAGGCCTCATTTATTCACTAATTATTCTTAGGTTTGGACATTTAATATAGTCCCAAACGTCTTGGAGGCTTTGTTCATTTTTCAAAATTCTTTTTTTTTTTTGTTAAATCTTGGATGGCTCACGTTAATTTGAAAGTCTTATCTTTGAGCTCTGAAGTTCTTTCTTCTGCTTGTTTGATTCTATTGCTGAAATTTTCCAGTGCATTTTGCATCTCTAAGTGTGTCCTTGATTTCCAGAAGTTGTGATTGTTTTTTATTTATGCTATCTATTTCATTGAAGAATTTTCCCTTCATATCTTGTATTATGTTTTTTATTTCTTTAAGCTGGACTTTACTTTTCTCTGGTGCCTCCTTGATAAGCATAATAATAGTCCTTCTAAGTTCTTTTTTTTGGTAATTCAGAGATTTTGTCCTGGTTTGGATCCGTTGCTGGTGAGCTGATGTAATCTTTTGGAGGTGTTAAGAAGCTCATTTTGTCATATTACCAGAATTGTTTTTCTGGTTTCTTCTCATTTGGATAGACTATGTTAGAGGGAAAATCTGGGATTCAAGGCTGATGTTCAGATTCTTTTGTCCCATGGGGGTGCTCCCTTGATATGGTGTTCTTTTCCTAGAAATGGGGCTTCCTGAGAGCTGAACTGTAGTTATCATTTTTGCTCTTCTGGGTCTAACCGCCCAGTGGAGCTACCAGGTTCTGGGCTGGTACTGGGGAGTGTCTGCAAAGAGTCCTATGATATGATGTGATCCATCTTCAGGTCTTGAAGCCATGGATACCAGCTCCTGCTCTGGTGGAGGTAGCAGGGGAGTGAAGTGACTCTGTGAGGATCCTTGGTAGTGTTTTTGTTTAGCGTGCTGGTTTTGTGTTGGTTGGCCTCCAGTCAGGAGGTGGCGCTTTGAAGATTCCATCAGCTATGGTCCTATAGGGAGGATGCAAACTTGCCCTAGGGACACCTGGTTAAGTATTCTGCTTTCTCAGGTGGTGGCCAGGGTCATAGAACTCCCAAGAAATTATGACCTTTGTCTTCAGCTACCAGGGCAAGTAGAGAAAGACCACCTGGTTGAGGCATGGATAGGTATGTCTGAGTTCAGCCTCTCCTTGAGTTGGTCTTGCTGTGGCTGCTGCAGGGAATAGGGGTGCGGTTCCCAATCCAGTGAAGTTATATTTATAGGGGGATTATGGCTGCCTCTGCTGAGTCATACACGTTGTGAGGGAAGTGGGGAAAGCTGGCAGTCACAGGCCTCACCTCATTTCCATGCTGCCTGCAGTCCTAAAGGCCAGTCTCATTTCCACCATGCTCCCTGCAACAGCACTGAGTCTATTTCCAGGCAGCCAGTGACTAGGGCGGAGAACTTGTCCCAGACCACAAGCCTCCCTGTTGAGAAAGCAGGCAGACTCACAGTTATTTGGTGTCTCAAGGAGGCTGCAGTGGTGATTCGGTTCCTTCAAAGGGTCTGTGGATTTTTTTGGCTTTCCTGGTATGTTCCAGCAGTAGATCTTAGAGCAAAAGTTCATGATATGAGTGTCCACTTGCTGCTCTGTTCATCTGAGTGGGAGCTGCAAGTTAGTCCTATCTGCCATCTTAATCCAACTCCCAATAGGTAGTTTTTTGATCCTCATCCTCCTCCCTTAAGTAGGTCCTAGGGTCTATTGTTCCCTTCTTTGTGTCTATAGGTACTCAGTGTTTAGCTCCTACTTATAAGTGAGAACTTGCAGTATTTGTTTTTCTGTACCTGTGTTAATTAACTTGAGATAATAGCCTCCGGCTGCATCGATATTGCTGCAAAGGACTGAGTTTTGTTATTTCTTATGGCTGCATAGTATTGCATGGTGTATATGTATCACATTTTCTGTTTTAAGTTCTTTGAGAAATCTCCAAACTGCTTTCCTCAGTGGCTGAACTAATTTACATTCCTACCAGCACTTTATAAGTGTTCCCTTTTCTATAAACTCACCAGCATCTCTTTCTTTTCTTTTTTTTTTTTTTAATTTTTAGCAATAGCCATTCTGAGTGGTGTGAGATGATGTCTCATTATGGTTTTGATTGGCATATTTTTAATGATTAACAATGAGCATTATTTTTCATATGTCTGTTGTCTGCTACACGTATGTCTTCTTTTGAGAAATGTCTGCTTATATCCTTTGCGTACGGGATTGCTTGTTTTTCACTTGTTAATTTGTTTAACTTTCTTAAGGATTCTGGAGGTCTAATGACCTTTGTTGAATGCATAGATTGAAAATATTTTTTGTCATTTTGTAGGTTGTATGTTTACTCTTTTGGTAGTTTCTTTTGCTTCACAGAAGCATTTTCATTTTATTAGGTCCCATAAGTCAATTTTTGGTTTTGTTACGACTGCTTTAGGCATCTTCATCACGAAATCTTTGCCATGGCCTATGTCTAGAATGGTATTTCCTAGGTTTCATTTGTGAGTTTTTATAGCTTTGGGTTTTATATTTAAGTTTTTAATCCACCTTGAGTTGATTTTTGTATATAGTGAAAATAAGGGGTCCAGTTTCAATCTTCTGCATATGGCTAGCCAGTTATCTTAATACCATTTATTGAATAGGGAGTCCTTTCTTCATTGTTTATTTTTGGTGACTTCATCAAAGACTACATGGTTGTAGGTGTGTGGCCTTATTTCTGGTCTCTCTATTCCATTTCACTGGTCCATGTATCTGTTTTTGTACCAGTATCATACTGTTTTGGTTACCATAGCCTTGTTACATAGTTTGAAGCTGGGTAATGTGATGCCTCCAAATTTGTTGTTTCTGCTTAGGATTGATTTAGTTATTTGGACTCTTTTGGGTTTCATCTGAAATTTAGAATAGTTTTTTTCTAATTCTGTAAAAATATAATTGATAGTTTGATAGGAATAGCTTTGAACCTATAAATGTCTTTGGGCAGTATGGCCATTTTAGTATGATATTGATTCTTCCTACCCATGTGGACAGACTGTTTCTTCATTTGTTTATATAATCTCTGATTTCTTTTGGCAGTGTTTTGCAATTCTCATCATAGATATCTTTCATCATCTTGGGTAACTGTACTCCTAGGTATTTTATTCCTTTTGTGGCTATTGTGAATGAGATTGTGTTCCTCATTTGGCTCTCAGCTTTGATGTTGTTTGGTGTATAGAAATGCTACCTGATTTTTGTACACTGATTTTGTATTCTGAAATTTTTCTGAAGTTATTTATCAGATCTAGAAACCCTTGGGCAAAGACTATGGTATTTTCTAGGTATTAAATCATATTGCCTGCAAAGAAAGAGAGTTTGACTTCTTCTCTTCCTATTTGAATGTCTTTTATGTCTTTCTATTGCTTTATTGTTCTGGCTAGAGCTTCCATTACTATGTTGAATAGAAATGGTAAGAGTGGGTATCCTTGCTTTGTTCCAGTTCTAAAGGGAATGCTTCCAGCTTTTGCTCTTTCGGTATAATATTGGCTATGCCTTTGTCATAGATGGTTCTTATTATTTTGAGGTATGTTTCTTGTATGCCCAGTTTGAGAGTTTTTGTTTGTTTGTTTGTTTTTAATATGCAGGAATGTTAAATTTTATAAAAAGCCTTTTCTGGATCTATTGAGATGTGGTTGTTGTTTTGGGTTTTGTTTATGTGATGACTCACATTGAATTGTGTATGTTAAACCAACCTTGCATCACAGGAATAATGACTACTTGATTGTAGTGGATTAGCTTTTTGATGGGCTGCTGCATTTGGTTTGCTAATATATTGTTGAGGGGTGTTGCATCTATGTTTTTCAAGGATACTGGCTTAAAGTTTTCTTTTTTCACTAGGTGTTGTTCCAGATACCAGTATCAGAATAATGCTGGCCTCATAGAATGAGTTATGGAAGAGTCCCTCTTTGTCATTTTTTTGGGAAGTAGTTTTAGTAAGATAGGTACCAGCTCTGCTTTATATATCTAATATAATTTGACTGTGAATCTGTCTGGTCCAGGGCTTTTTCTTGTTGGTGTTTTTAATTTTTTTTCTGATTCAGTTTTGGTACTGATTATTGGTCTGTTCAGGAATTCAGTTTCTTGGAAGGCTGTATGTTTCCAGAAATTTATTTATTTCTTCTAGATTTTCTAGTTTGTGTGCATAGAAATGTCCATAATAGTCTCAGGGACTATTATGGGGTTGTTGGTAATGTCCTCTTTGTGATTTATCAATATGTTTATTTGGATCTTTTTTCTTCTGTATTAGTTCAGCTAGAGGTCTGTTAATCTTATTTATTATTTAAAAGAATAAACTTCTGGTTTTGTGGTTTTGTATGGCTTTTATATCTCAGTTTTGTTCAGTTTAGCTCTGATTTTGGTTATTTCTTTTCTTCTGCTAGCGTTGAAGTTGTTTTGCTCTTGTTTTTCTAGTTCCTTTAGGTGTGACATTAGGTTATTCATTAGAGATCTAACTTTTTGTTGTAGGTTATTAGTGCTATTAACTTTCATCTTAAAACTGCTTTAGCTGTGTCCCAGAGATTCTGGTATAATGTATCTTTGCTTTAATCAGTTTCAAAGAGTCTCTTGATTTCTGCATAATTTTATTATTTACCCCAAATCTATTCAAGATTAGGTTGCTTAATAACTTTGTAATTGTTTGGCTTTGAGATGTTTTCTTAGTATTGCTTTCTATTTTTATTCTGCTATGGTCTTAGAGTATGATTTTGGTTTTTATGAGTTGAGAATTGTTTTATGGCCATGCATGTGGTCAGTTTTAGAGGGCATGCTGTGTACATATGAGAAGAATGTATATTCTGTTGTTTGGGTGGAGTGTTCTGTAGATGTCTGTTAGGTTCATTTGGTCAAGTGTTGAGTTTGGATCCTGAATATCTTTGATACTTTTCTGCCTCGATGATCTGTTTAATATTGTCAGTGAGGTGTCTAAGTCTCATACTATTATTGTTCAGTTACCTAAGTCTCTTCATAGGTCTCCAAGAGCTTGCTTTATGAATCTAGGTGCTCTAGTGTTAGGTATACCTATATTTCGGATAGTTAAGGCTTCTTGTTGAACTTAACTCTCTATTATTATATAATGTCCTTTGTCTTTTTTGATCATTGTTAAAGTCTTTTCTGTCTGAAATTAGAATAGCAACCCCTGCTCCTTATTGTTTTTCATTTGCTTGGATAAATTTTTCACCATTGCTTTGCTTTGAGCCCATGGTTATCATTGTATGTGAGATGGTTCTCATGAAGACAGCAGATGGATGGGTCTTGCTTCTTTATCCAACTTGCCACTGTATACATTGTAAGTGGGGCTTTTAGCCTGTTTGTGCTCAAGGTTAACATTGATGTGTGCAGATGGTTATTTATGCAGACTTGACTGTGTAGTTGCTTTATAATGTCAATGGTCTATGTACTTAAGTGTGTTTTTCTGGTAGCCAGTAATGATCTTTTGTTTCCATGTTTTATACTCCCTTAAGGACATCTTACAAGGCAGATCTGGTGGTAACAAATTCCTTTAGCATTTGCTTGTCTGAAAATGAAAAGGATTTTGTTTCTCCTTTGCTTATGAAGTTTACTTTGGCTGGATATGAAATTCTTAGTTGGAATTTCTTTTCTTTAAGGATGCTTAGTATAGGCTCCCAATCTCTTCTGGCTTACAGGGTTTCTGCTGAAAGGTCCACTGTTAGCCTGATGGGATTCCCTTTGTAGGTGACCTAGCCCTTCTCTCTAGCTGCCTTTAATATTTTTTCTTTTGCATTTGCCTAGGAGAATCTGACAACTATGTGTCTTGTGGCTGGTGATCTTGTATAGTATCTTGCAGGGTTCTCTGATTTTCCTGAATTTGAGTACCAATCTCCCTAACAGAGTTTGGGAAATTTTCATGGACAATACCTTCAAATATGGTTTCCAAGTTGTTTGGTCTCTTTCAGAGATGCCAATGAGTCGTAGCAGCTCTGCCTGTCATCTTAAATGTCTGTAGGAGTCATAAGTTTGGTATCTTTACATAGTCCCATATTTCTCAAAGGGTTTGTTCATTCTTTCTTATTTATTTTCCTTTATTTTTGTCAGACTGAGTTGATTCAAAGTACTGATTTCTGAGCTCTGATATCTTTCCTCAGCTTGGTCTATTCTGCTATTACTTTCTATTATGCTATGAAATTATTGTAGTTAGTTTTTCAGCTCATTAAATCAATTGGACCAAAATCAAATCAATTTGGTCCTTTTTTATGTCTATATCATATTTCAGCTCTTGTATCATTTTATTGAATTCCTTAGATTCCTTGGATTGGGTGTCAACTTTCTCCTGATTCTCAGTGATCTTCAATCTTCATTGCTATCCAGATTCTAAATTCTATGTGTCATTTCCACCATTTCAGCCTGGTTAACAGCCATTGCTGGGAAGTTAGGGCAGTTGTTTGGACGTAAGAAGACATTCTGGCTTTTTGAGTTGCCAGAGCTCTTCTCTTGCCCCCCCCCTGGTCGCCTCATTGGTTCTTTCTTATCTGTGTAGGCTGATGTTCATTTAGTCTTTGAAGATAGGGCTTTTTCTTTTATGTTCTTTGATGCTCTTGAGAGTTTCACTGTGATATAAGTTGGTTTTAGTCAACTGGTTTCACTTCTGGATGCTTTCAATGACCAAGGATCAGCTCAGCACTGCGGTGGTGGGTTCTCTAATCCCACAGGGTCTGGGGCCAGGCCTACAACTTTGTTCTCTGGCCCCTTGAGGTTAAACACCTGTTGCACTGGAGGGCCAGAGTGTTTCCAGTTCACTGGTGACAACACTTTGATGGGCTGCTGGAAAAAAGTGCCTCATCAGGTCTGTGTTTTGCAAGTGTGCACTGGCAATGGCAGGGTGGCGGTGATGCAGCAGTGTTTGTATGCACATGTGCCACTGGTAGTGGGGCAATGAGGTCCATGTGTGTGCACCAGTAAAGTAGTGGGAGAAGGCTGTGGGGGATTCTATCTGCTAGAGCTCTCTAGCCATTAGGTGGGGTCTACCAGTGAAGGAGCTATGGTGGTAGCTGTCAGGAAGTGACTTGGTTGGGCATCCAAGGCTGTCCTGCAAGCAGGTATGACCAGACAGGGACCCCAGGATAGGCTGGCAGGCAAGGGGCATCTCAGATCAGACTGGTCCCATTTCACAGTCAAGACAGCCATGCTCTGTTCAGGTCTGATGGTCAGCAAAGGCCAAAGCAACCTCAAGGGGCACAGCAAGCCTTGAGAGATGGGTTTCCTGTCTGTGCTCCACATTCCTACGCCAAATCCTCTAGGCACCATATAGGCTGGAGTCCTGTTCTCACCACTCCTCCAAGCAGCTCTCCCTATCATCCTAAATGTCTGTAGGAAGCATAGGGTCTCCTTCAACTAGGATGCTGGAGGTCCATGGTAGTAGTGGACTACTCCCTGCCTGTTTAACTCACCACTTCCCCGGGAGCTGCTGGGGGCCAGAAATGAGCCCTGGTGCTTGGCAGCCCAGCACAGGTTTCCCAGCTTCCTACTCCTTTAGCCCAGGATCTTCTCCTCTTTCTGTTCTCTCTCAATGCCTTCCTTCTGAAGATCTGCTCAGAGTGTACCCGTCTTCTTGATGGCCTGGTCTTTCAGTGGGAAATGCTCTTCCTGGCTGTGTCTACTCAACCATGTTGCATACTGGCTTTTCTCTGGGGATGCATTTCTCCCAGGGATTTTGGATTCATATCACAGTGGGGAATAGATGGCATTTTGCCACCGTTCCTGCCATTTAACCTGTTTGACAAACACATAAGCAGCCCACATTTCAAAGGTTTGCTGGTCAGAATAACATTGCACTTTTCCTACAAGAACGTTACATCATGCTTGTTTTGTGTTACATGTAGAATCTAGCATGGAGTTTCACATATGAAGTTCTTTGACACAAATTTGTTGAAAATTTGCTAACTCTCTTTTTTCTCTGCTGTCCATGTCCTTTGAAGCAGAAAAAGAGATTGGGTGCCTCACTTTAGCCATAGCCTGCACAGGATGATGACAATTACATGGTCAAAGTGCTAAGGCACAAAATTAAAGTTCAATATTTCACTTTGTCTCTATTATTAGCAGACACATTTCTAGGGCCTGGGAAAGCATGACTGTTTGGCCATGTTTTGTGAATTTGTACCTACGTTCATTAACTAAAACAGGGAAATATAGCGTATCTGAGGGATGGCAACTGTGAAGCACAGGGGCTGTCACATGCCCCTCCCACTCAGGTGGTCAATGCTAAGTGATCAACTCTCAGAGATTTCCAAATCCTCAGGCAGCCACTGCTGTCTAGACATTGGCACAAGTTGGACCATTCATTTTACCGGCATTTGCATACACAATAAAATCTTGATTACTGTCCATAAATGAACTTGTAGACTACCTGCTTCAAACTCAGCATAAATCAGTGATTTGAGTTATCCTTACACTTAGACACTCTTGATTCTTAGTCTTCTGTCTCCTTCTTCCCTGGCTGCATTTGGCGGGGTGTCTGTGTGTTTGGGGAGGTGGGCTGGCTTGTGTGACTGTGTGGCATTAGGTTTTGGAGGTCCCTCCATTCGCTGTTCACTCATCCTTTGTCTTTTGGGTGGCCCTGGCAGTGCTGATACTCAAGCCTGAAGTCTGTGACCAGGAAACCTGTGGTCTGCTGTTTTGGCTCAGGTGAAGCTCTGTTGGAGTCATCAACCAGCTCTTATGTCTGAAGGGTATCCTCTCTTAATGCAGCTGTGGAACACCAAGTCTCTGCCACACTCCCATCCAGTCCCCCAGTACAGTAGTCCACCACGGTGGTTGGCCTGAGCCTTCTGTGCTATGCTGGCCCACTGCAACCCCACTACAGGGGGCTGCAGGAAGTGTGAGGCACCAACTAGAGCACCTTCCTCTCTTACCCTGCTGCTGCCCTCTCTTTTCTAGGCTGGGATACATCATATTGGCATGGGGCTCTGAGCACAGATCTTACAACATCGTGAGTGGAGAATCTGGGGAGACAGTTTCTCCCTCTGCCCTCTGACTTGCTCTAATTTGTCTGATTCATTTTAGCTTCTCTGGGTCAAACCTGGGAAAGAGGAAGATTGGGACATAGATTGTAGCTTTATCATTTTCCACCTCTGTTCTTCTTGTTTCCTAAATATTCCAAGATGGAAAAAGGCAAGCTTTCATTTCCTAAGCCAGAATCTCTGCGATAGGGCCTAGGAATCTGTATGCTATCAAGTCATCCAGATGATTCCAATGCAGCTAATGTTTAAGAACAATTGACTGGATCATCTCATCTTCTTCCTTATTCATTCGTTGCTGGGCTTTCATAAAATATTGATAATTTTTCCCTATAGAATGAAATGAATGGTTAACTCTTAATGTGTTAAGAGGGCAGGAAAAACTATCTTGCTTAATTTTTATATGTTGAGGACCAGAGATCAAATTTTGAGCTAATTCTGCAACATATCCTGATCTCTCTACATCTTCTTTTGTCCCCTGCAAGTAAGTGGCTACCCTGGGCTAGTAAGAAAATAATAATCTTCGAAAGGAAAATAGAAAAGCACATTCATTATTTTCCTAGCCACTTAGCTCATACAATATGCAGCAAACCATATGCAGTATCCAAAGGACTGACTTCAAATCATTCCTGGAAGGTAGTTAGTAACACCTTGGCCAGGTACCACTGAGGCGAATAGTTCTCTCCACAGCAGCATCCTTTGTTTATGGCCTCTGTTTTGTACCCTACCCTGTTCAGAGTCACGTTGTTAGAATTATCTCCTCTATGTCTGCCCATGGGCTTTTATTACTAACTACAAAGAATTTTGAAGTGTTCTATCTGTAGTGCCTCATGGTTTACATAATCAACGGCATGATAAGATGTTTCTTCCTCTTGTACATCATCTCTGCAAGACATCATTGGCTACGACTAATCTCCCAATGCCATGTGCTCTGGGGCTCTCTTTCCACTTCATTGACACGAAGGGAGGGGGCTTACTGCACCTAAGTTTTCATGGGTAGAGTACAGACTTCAGAAACTCTAAGCAGAAAAAGAACCCTTGTCACTTATTCCTGATGGACTCTTTTGTATTTCTTCTAACACAGTTTAACCATCACAGCAATCCTCTGATTCTTAACTCTCTCCAGTGTCCAAGTGTTGGCACCCATATTCTATGAATTAGTTGTTTCAAATAATGTTGGTGTAGACCAGTGCTGTCAAACTTGAGTGTACATCATTGTCCGCTGGAGGACTTGTTAAATCGGAGGTAACTATACTCCTTCATTTGATACAGTGTCTGTAGAAGGCAGCATAATGGTCCCCAAAGATATCCACATCCTAATCTCTATGACCTGTGGATATGTTAATTGTTACCTTACATGGCAAGGGGGAATTAAGTTAGCAGATGGAATTAAGGTTGCTAATGAACTGACTTTAAAACACAGAGATTATCCTGGAGTATCCAGGTAGACCTGATATAATCACAAGGATACTTAAATGTAGAAGACGGAGGCAGAAGAGGAGATTAGAGTAATGTAATGTGAGAAAAATTCAACCCACTATTGCTGGCTTTGAAGATGAAGTGACTTGGCCAAGAGCCAAGGATGGAGGGAGGCCTCTAGAAGCTCAAAGGGCCAGGAAAAGTGAATTCTCCCCTAGATCCTCCAAAAGGAATACAGCCCAGCTAACACCTTGATTTTAGTCCAGTGAGATCCATTTCAGACTTTGGACTGCCAATACCACAGTATAATAAAACTGTGGTTTAAAAAACCCATGAAGTTTTTAGATTTTTTGTCATAGCTGCAATAGAATACTAATACATGAAGGCTGGAGTGGGACCTGAGACTAGGCATTTCTTATTAGATGCCAGTGCTGCTGCTGGTTGGGGATGGTAATCTGAGAACCATGGATATAGACCTTACTTGTACTTCTTACCCTCTGAAGTCTTTTCTAATTGTGGCAGGTAGATTTATGGTCAGTCCCATTATCTCCTCCTCCTAGCATCCTCTTGTATTATAATCTCAGTGTGGGTGAGACTTTTGTCCTGCTTCTAACCAATAGGATATGGCAAAAGTGATAGGAACTCACTTCTAAGATGATGTTACGCAAGACTGTGTCTTGCTGGCAGATTCACTCCTTTTCTCTGTTGCTGTGTTTGATGGAGCAAGCTGCCAGGTTGGTGAGGAGCTGTGGGCAGCCTCAGGAGCTGAGAGTGGCTTCTAGTTGCTGACAAACAATAAGAAGTTGGGGTCTGCAGTCTCACAGCTGCAAGGAATTTTCATTTGCCAACATCTGAGTGAGCTTGGAAGTGAATTTTTTTTCCAGTCCTGCCTCCAAATGAGAATGAAGCTCAGCTGATATCTTGATCACTGCTTTGTGGAACCAGTTAAGCTGTGCCAAGACTCCTAACCCATATAAACTATGAGAGAGTAAATATTTGTCATTTTAAACAACTAAGCTTTTTGTTACTTATTAGGCAGCACAGAGACCGATACAATGGGATAGTCTAGACACTGCAATAGCAAGAGGAGAGTCCATGGATCCCATGTGGGTTAGATCCCTTTTTCAGTTTGGGTCTATGATAATAAAACTACCATGTGTGACGCATGTTCTATGTGCCAGGCATCAAAGCTGACCTGAGAGATTTATATTCATTGCCTTCTTGAATCCTCGAAATAGCTATAAATTCATTGTGCATATGAAGTAACAGAGGTCCCAGAAGTTAGACAGCATTCTGATATCCCAGAGTTAGTAAGTAGCAGGGCCAAGATTGAAATATGTATTTGTCTGCCTCCAAAAGTTACACCCTGATCACTGGTGTGGGGACACCACCCTGAAGTGAAGGTGCCATGTACTTGGGTATTCCAGGGGTTCCCCAATGACAGCAGTCTCCCGATGATGATGGTAGCTTTCTTTGTGCAGGAGCTACCTATGGCATGGGTTTGGGAAACAGGAATTAGCAGCCACACCCAAAATTCCATGTTGATTCAACCCACAATCTTTCCTTTGTCCTCAGGGTATCTGTAATTTACCCTGCTAGTTCCTAAAGCCTGTGTCTGGGAAAGGAGCTGAAGTGGAAACACTACCTTTAGAAGTTTATAGCACAGAGAAAGAAATGGGAGTTGCCAACTTTAACAATAAAACACCATGTGTGCAAAAACATTTAAAATCTGGAAAACAGAGTGTTTGACTAAACCATTCGTCTACATAATGTATTTCCCTTAATTTTGCTTGTAATGGATGATTCCTGTATATTCACTAGTACAGGGATGAGCATACCCGTTTTAAGCAGACCCACGTGGTTGTGACTGCATTCATAACTGTCTCATTTATGAATCTCAGCACACCCATTGAGTTTAATGAAGTAGAAAAATTAGAAGTTCGGAAAGTCGTTGAGCCCTCTGACTGTGTGCAAATACAATTAATGCATATTTCAATAATGGGTGTCCAGGAAGTATTCTCACCTAATATCCGATTCAAGACAACCAACATGACTAAGCCAGAGCTTTGTCTGAAAAGACATCTGAAATATATCAAGGAAATAAATTAACTGTCAAAAACTTCATTTATTCTACTGAGATTATAAAATGCAGCTGGAGAATGAATCTGAAAGATGGCTGCACGAACTCAGAGGGGGAGTTGCGGTAAATACCCACCACAGAATGTCTCTGGGCAGCTGAGGAAGGAAGCCAAGGATGAATGGAATGAGGGATAGCCAGCGCCACTGTAGGGCTCAAAAGGGCAAGTGACTTGGGAGCAGCGAATTACGGCAAGTTATGGCCAGGGCTGATTCAGTAGTACAACCAATGTGGTCACGGTAAGTTCCTCTACGCAGTTTCCGTTAAGGAAATAGGCCCTACTCTGCTTAGCTCTTTAAAAGTTATCCACTGTCCTCCACCCCTTTTCCCCCAAGTCTATTAGTTTGTGGGTAGTGTGTCCAGGGAAGGCAGGGATGGACAAAGTTCTAGGTTAATGATTTTCTTTTTCAAACACTGGAACTTTATACTGCAATTGCTCAGGGATAAAATCAAATCACAGGCCTATTAGGTAAGGTGGTGCATTCTACTGGAAAATGGAATAAGCCTCATGTGACAAGTGAAACTCATGAAGATTGTGCTCTATCATGAAAAAAATGGGGAGTATGACAGTGATGGCTTCATGTCACTTACACATTTGTAGTGTTATATCAACAATCCTTCCCTCATCCTCCAAGAAGATGAGAGCTGCCCTCTCAAGAATGTTCAAGAGTCAGTTCCTTGTTCCTTCTTCCAGTGCCTGGAATCATGGAGTACACCCCAGGTGAGCAGCTAACACCTGCCTCTTGCCTGTGCAGAGCTGACTCTGTCTTTCTCAATCCCCTAAGCATCCCTGTGAAGACATACTATTGTCATTTGCAGGCAAAGAAATAGAAGCCCAGGGGGTCTGAGAAGCTTACCCAGGGTCCTCCAAATAGTAATGGTAGTGCTGTGGCCTAAACAGCATTGCTACTGTGAAAGACTAATACAAATACTAGAAGGGCCTACCGGATTTAAATTCAAATGTCTTTACAAAAGGAGGATGGTCCTGATGTTTCATTAATTCTAAACATTAATATATGTGGGACGTCTGAGGAGAAACATAATGAGAGTAATGGAAAGTAACTTCCAGAAAAGATAAGACAAGTAGCATGCATGTAAATATGAATATAGGGAGAAAGATGGAAGGAGACAAAATATTTTGGAATGAGACAATATTGCTCAAACATTGACTAAAAATAGGGCAAGGGGTAGGGAGAGAGGGCATGAAACAGATGATGTGGGAAGGAGACTTGGGTGGGGAATTGAAGGGACTGTGTGGATCGTGGCTCAGCCTCCTCGGTTTCTTCCTTTGCAAATTTGCCGTTTGTGATTCAGCCGGGGCCCTCAATACAGACATTTCAAACAACTGTTTCTGAGGTAGCTCTGGTTAAACTAGAAGCAGGAAGTGCCAGAAATCTTGCAAGGAAGCAGATCCTCTTGACATTTCCTGTCCTGAAGATCCAAGGGGCTCAGGCGAGTTTCTAAACCTAAGGAAGCTCCCATGAACTCTGTGAGGTTCCCCTAGATCCAGCAAGAGCCCAACGGGCTGACAGTCACTCTCACCAGCAGCAAGGATTTATGTGCCACATTTCAAAGGACATGCATTTTAAGGATTTCTTGCTGTGTGAGAAACCATTGGGGCAAAATGGAGTAGAAGAAAAGTACACCTGATTGTAATTAATGCTGACAGTAATCTCCAGCTTTCATTCTGAAAACAGCCAGATGGGAAAGTTGGAACTGTTAATAACAGAAAACGTTGCCATCCGCAGTTCCTGGAGTCATAACTCTTTAAAGACTGTTTGGATTCCAGATCTCTACAGACCAGCCCAAGCCAGATGCTGCTCTGACTCTGCACTGCCATGGGCCATGGTGGGCCCTATTAAGGGGAAGGGATCAGAGAGGAAAGCTCTGCTCTCAGTCCCCCGGCTCTGATGAGAAGTCTACGTGCGGGAGGCCTGGGGCTGTGAGAAGAAGAAAGCAAGGACACGTCAGGGAAACGTGGGGTCAGACTGTGCTTTGAAACATCTTAAGCAATGGCCTTGTTGCACAGGCCTTAGCAAGGAAGAGCCCAAGAATGGAGTGAGATCTCAGCCCAAAGGAGGTTTAGGAAGGTACCTTGGAGAGGGACGTCATTCTCAATGAGTATGCCATTCTCCACAGACCTGGTCAAATGTGACCCAGCAGAGGGAAGGGTGCTAGGAAGTAAGAGGCTGGAGG
Organism: Ateles fusciceps; assembly: GCA_036589455.1. NCBI lineage: Eukaryota > Metazoa > Chordata > Mammalia > Primates > Atelidae > Ateles > Ateles fusciceps. The sequence continues at coordinate 7,451,538 of JAZHEH010003329.1, read as the reverse complement.
AGGCTTCACTCTTAGTTTGGGATGGGAAGGAAGACAAAGAGAGCGCTTCTTAGAAGTCGCCTCTCCCAGAAGCAGCAGCCATGAGGTCATCCCTCTTCTCTGTGAGGATTTGCAACTTTGCAGAGCTAGCTGAGGCATCTACCCTGCCTCCTGGGCACCCGGGGGCCTGCCAGCTGTGAGGGGTGCTAAGAGAGCTGCAGGCGATGGATGGGACCCTTGGGGGTCTCAGCGGAAGGGGTTAGAGGCTAAGGGTTTCATAGCTGGAGACTCCGTGGGTCAGAGACATGAGAAAAACAGCACTATCTGTGAGAGCCAAAAAAAGTCCTTGGTAAACCCAGGCCTGAGGCACCCAGCCTCAGCCCCTTTTCTCTCCTTTTCAAGAGCGCCATGCAGTCAGCATCTCCAAAGTTCTCCGCTGACTCTCATGGACAGTTGGGGAGGGGCCAATCAGTACTTTGGAAAGTTCTGATGAATCCCAATGGGTCATACTGGCTCCATGGAGGGAAGAAAAAGGCTGGCAGCTCTGACTTTTTCAGGCTTAGATAGAAGCACTTAGGGAGCAGCTCACAGAGGCACTGGCACAGGTGGAAGTTAGGCACCAGGAAGCAGGTGAATGGGAACCATAGATGGGTCCCCCTGTGTTTCCTTGAGAAGCATCACTCAGGGCATGTGTGCATGTGTGCATGAGCCCCGAGCTGGTGCAAGGTCTCTCTGCTAGCAAAACTGTCAGAGTGGGAAAGGGCAAAAGGGAGGCCCCTTGCCACAGGCTATGTGTGCAGAGAACCCCGATAAAAGCAAAACCCGCTGCAGAGCAGAAACATATGGATAGGCTGTAAGAATAAGGATGGAAGCTCTATGAGGCCAATGATTTCTGGCTTGATGCTGGGCAAGGCGTCAACATCCTTGCTGGTCTGGTGGGAGCACCTGTAAAAGTGGAAGGACTGCAGAAAGTACTGTGCCAACAACAGGGGTGGGGAAATCCCCATGAACACTGCTGACAACTCCCATGCTGAAAGATGGAATTCCGTTTCTGCCAGGTCACTCGACTGTCTCAAATGCAAAACATACCGTTAATTTATTCCCAGAAATACATCCTGATAATTTTCACCTGCAGTTGAGTGAATATAAGAGAAAACATGGGGAGTGAAAATCTTGGCTGTGAGGTGAGCATCTGAGTGGGAGATGCTGAAAATGGGGATCAAAGGACATTATGAGTTAAAAAGATCTTGATTTTTTTTAGATGCAGTCTCACTCTGTCGCCCAGGCTGGAGTGCAGTGGTGTGAGCTCAGCTCACAGCAACCTCTCCCTCCTGGATTCAAGCAATTCTCCTGCCTCAGCCTCCTAAGTAGCTAAGACTACAGTTGCCAACCACCACCCCTGGCTAATTTTTGTATTTTTAGTAGACATAAGGTCTCACCACATTGGCCAAGCTGGTCTCAAACTCCTGACCTTGTGATTTGCCTGCCTCAGCCTCCCAAAATGTTGGGATTACAGGCATGAGCCATCCCGCCCAGCAGATGATGTTTTAACCTGATTGTTTTCACATGCAAGAACCCTTCTCTCTCCCCCAAATAAAATCTCACAAGGAACCATAACTGGAGAATAGTAGAGCAGATCTGATTGAAATGGGGGCCAGATGCCCAAGACCTCTCGCCCCAGAGGGCTTCTTTCTGAGCCACGGAGTGGTCACAGGGGGTCCCCTGAAGCACCGGAGCCAGGCAGAAGCATTCTGGAATTGGTGGACTTTATCAGTCCTCTCATTATGAAAATGATGAGAGTGAAGCAGATTTGCCAAGGAGAAAGGAATAAAGCCGAGTTAGTGGCTGCCTTCTGCCTTGAGTTGGTGACAGCTCCTCAGGCCCTCCCAGATCACCCTTCCAGTGCCTCAGCCCCCACTAGAGAAAGACAGACATCTGTTCCCTCCACATGGGTGCTCGGACCTAGGGAGAAACTGGCATGAACTTGCCTCACGGGTTTGTAGATTCGCCTATTAAAGTCAATTTCTACATATTAAAAATCTGGCTTAACTCTCTCATCCCCAAGTTGGCCTCACAGCAGATACGCCTGAGTGAGCACTCAGGGAGCATGTTGTGAAACCCCGTCGGGGCCATCTGGCTGCCTGTGTCTTCGGATGCAGCCTTCTGAGCAAGTGCCCTATAACCCAGGTAATTACAGAGCCTGAGCCCACTCAGGGGAATTAGATGAAGCAACAAGCTATTATTTCCCTTGTTTGCAGAAATAATAATATGTAGGACCTCTGTAGCACCTTTCATCAGGAGACTTCAAGGTACTTCCCAGACATTGTTTGACTGTAAGTTCTTTTACTACAGATTTGCAATAAAGAAAAAGGAAGAAGAAAAGAGAAGTCACTTGTCAACCAACAAGGGTTAGCCCTGTGGGAGGAGTGGGGATGCCTCTGCGACAAGGGTCTTAGCTCCATCTCCCTCCGAGACGAAGTGAGAACGCATTTGGGCAACAAGGACAGAGACTGTGACTGTGTGGACACAGATGGAGGGCGAAGAATGCAAACAGCAGTTTTTTCTACAATCTGTGAATTGTTAGAAAGATTTAGGATTTCCACAATGCCTCCTTAGGTCAGCGCCACCAGGCTCCGGGCACACAGAAAGGGGACTGAGGGAAATAGGAGAAGCCCAGGGGATGTTTAAATAAGTTCACGGAGTTCAGCAAAGGCCTCTAAGGAGACAGGATGACTGAGACCAATAAAGCCATGGTTTCATAAAGGAGCCCATGGGGACAAACTAGGAAACTGCAGGCCAGTTCATTTGACATGAATTGTGGGCCGCTTTGCACTTCTTTTAAGAGTCAAAGAGGAGAACATTTGGAAAGATCCAGATTGGGGTGACTGGGTGGCTTCAGGAAGGAAGGGGCATTGTATTTCACTAAGGTAATTCTTTATAGATCTGGCTGGTCTGGCTGACAGAAGGAAGCAAGCCCACCTCCCTGAGGCAGGCAAGCAGGGCCCGTGGTACAAATGTGCTGAGCAAGTCGTGAAGAGAAATGAACACAAGTATAACAAACAGTAAGGATTTTAAAGATTTCTCTACCATGCACACTCTGTTAACCTTTGCCATCAATCAACCCAGAGAGCAGAGATACACGGCCTTTTGTCTACAGATGCAGTTCCCAGAATGTGTTCCTCAGAATCCTGATCATGTGTGATGGCCCTTGAAAATTGTTCCACACTGAAATAAATTTTAGAATTGCTGCAGAGTTTTTCATTCTTCTGAAGATGAGCAGTGCATACTCACTTATGAACCACCCTGAGAAGTCCTGTAGAAAAGAAATATTTTCCCAAAACTTATTTGGTCACGGGACAGTTTTCCCTTTTGCAAGCACTTGTTAATGTTTCACAGAATGACTATTCCTCAGGACACTGTTGGGAAGCACTGGTATGGGAAGATGATGTCATAGCTCCTCTAGCTATGATGGTTTAAGAAGGTACCTTGGAGAGGGAAGTCATTCTCTACTTGGTATGTCATTCTCCACAGGCCTGTTCAAATGTGGCCCAGTAGAGGGCAAGGTGCTGGGAAGGAGGAGGCTGGGAGGATGCACTCGTATTTTAGAATAGGAAGAAAGACCAAGAGAGAGCTTCTTAGAGTCTCCTCTCCCAGAAGCAGCAGCCATAAGGTCATCTTTCTCTGCGAGGATTTGCAACTTTTGCAGAGCTAGCTGAGGCATCTACTCTGCCTGCTGGGCACCCAGTGGGCCTGCCAGCTGTGAGAAGAGCTAAGAGAGCAACAGGGGCTCTGCATTAGCTATTCTGGAACCAAGTGGTTCTAGCAGCACTGGGCAGGTAGAGTGCATGGGAGCTGAGAGGAGCCCTGCTCAGTAGTGTAGGGAAGTGAGCCATGGAGTGCAATCCATTTACAGAGGATGGCTGCAGCCAGGACAGCAGAACAATCAATAAAACAATGCTCAGAGAGAAGTAAACTCAAGCATGGGTGGGGAAAAGGCTAGCATAGGGGACCCCGTAGGCAGCAGGGGGAGGCAGCAGCCAGTTGCCAGGAAGTGCTGGGCAGAATTATCACTGTCTGAAGGAGTAAAAGACTCATCAGCTATTGATTTTTTACTATGTGCTTGGAAACCCTCTTACATACTTTGTATGCATGAATCTCACTTAACCCTTGTAGGAAGATCATGATATAGATCATAGTGATGTATCTTGGAGAAGTCAAGTAATTTGACTAAGGCTGCACAGCTAGGTGACTGTTAGAGCCTGAAATTGAACCCAACCATCTATCTTTAGAGCCTTCTCTTTTTACCTTTATGCCAGGGGTTGGCAAACTATGATCCACAGGTCAAATAGCGGAGCACTGTGTGTTTTTGTAGTTAGCGTTTTATTGGAATGTAGCTATGCTCACTAGTTTACCTACTGCTTTGGCAATGCAACAGCAGAGTTGAGTCATATGATAGGGACTGTGTGGTCCACAGAGCCTAAGATGTCTACTACCTGACCCTTTAGAGAAAAAGTGTGCTGATCCCCTGTTTTATGCAAATCTACCTCCAGTCTAGGGAACACATGGAGTAAGACCAACTTCTAGGAGAAGAGAAACAGTTGATCAGGGCCTTAATGAAGAAGCCTTTGGTTTAGGGGAAATTACCTATTCCTGAGAAAAGATAACTGGGCACATCACACCCAAGAGGGAGGCGGATGCCCATCCCGTGGATCGGACCACTATGGCAGGGAGAAGGGAGGTAGTCCGTGACTTGGAGTAGCACACCTCTATGCATTAAATAACTTTTTATTGAGTGTTTATAAAATGCCTGCCACCATAGGCCCCAGAGCCAGGAGATTCCAGATAAATGTCAGGATACTTTAATTCTGCACTACACCAGAAAGTAGGTGGAGGCTGCAGATAGTTTTTTGATCCTCTCAGAATTGCTGAAGACAGAAGTTGTTCTGGGCCTGTCCCTGTTTTCCTGACTGCACCAAATGTGGCCTGAGATTGGCTTCATGCAGCAGCTCTGGCCCCAGGGAGCTGGAAAGACGAGGCTTGGGGAACACAGTGGGGCTTTGGCTCTGGGCTTCAGTTGAAGCTCTGAGCCCTGAAGCTTGTGCTCATGGGTGAGTTGGGGCTCCTGGCCCTGTGGGAAAGGACTAATGATGCCAGGCTCATTAGCACAGCAGGTGAGGGGCTGGGGATTAGCACCAAGGGGTAATGAGCCTTGTAGGGAACTAAGTCAAGTCTGAGTTTTGAGGTTACTTTGTCCTGTGTGCTCAAGCCCTGGAGGCCAGATTTAGTGGTGGTGGCCTGGACAAAGGCTGGGAAAATAAGAGAAACCTCTGCTGAGCTCGGTTTGGATCAATCTCCCCTCTCTTTCTGCCCTCTCCGTTCAAATCTCACTACCTCCAAGTCAGGCTAACCTCCAGGATAAACCCTTGGGCCTCAGCTGCGTAGGCTTAGAGTAGGACACAGGAATCTGCATCTTTGACATGTAATGTAGATGATTCTTTTTTTTTTTTTTTTTGAGATAGGGTCTTACTCTGTCACCCAGGCTGGAGTGTGGTGGCACAACTATAGCTCTCTGTGGCCTCAAACTCCTGCAATCAAGCAATCCTTCTGCCTCACCCTCCCAAAGTGTTGAGATTACAGGTGTGAGCCTGGTCAACGTAGGTAATTCTTATATAATTGGACCACAGTTTGATATTTTTCCAAGGCTTAAACTCTTTAACATGGGCCGGCTTCAGCCTCCTGGTCCTGGTCCCTTCTCCATGGGCTCATCCTTGCCTTCATCTCCCTGAGCCCTGCTCCAAGACCACCTTAATAATGAGGATGTTCTGGCCTCTGACATGTTGTGACATCTTCGAATCTGGTCGCCTAGATCATGGGACTCTGAATGTCTTCCTGTGCCATCCTCTGTTACCCCAAGTGAAAATTCCTGGCTTCAGACATTGTCTTTGTGAAATTTTACTTCCAAGTTGCTCCAGTCCCCATGTGTCCTGTGAAAGGTGGTGAATTTGGGCAAGTGGTTTAGGGTCTATAATTTCCTGAATCTCCTCTTGTGTCTCCTGCCTAGCATCCAATGTTGATTCTAGCCGCTTCTAACTTCTCTAACTTGTAACCTGTGGAATACACTCATCTATCAACTCACAGCAGAGGAGGCAGGCACTACCCCACCCAGCTTTCTGGCCTGGACATTGCTGACTTTGTCCCTACATTCTCTTCCAGAGATACACGGGGGCGAGTGCTAGTGAGCTGGCAGGATCCCCTCCCACAATGGCAGCTGGACAGCCATACAAGCTTGACACGAGGGTGGCCACAATTATTCCTCTTCTGACAATGGGCAGGGACTCTAACCAGTGGGCAGCATGTGTTTTACAACTGGGAAGTCTTTCCTGTGGGGCAATTGTGGGACCTCTGGTGGCTCTGGAGTACAGAAGACCCCACTGGCCGAGGTATGGCAAAAGCACCACTTGCAGGGGAAAACTGATTCCCCATGGGTTTCCACTCTGGGTTCATTGGGAAGGCGATGGTGCTGCAGGCCCAGAGCCAGGAAGGCGGGGGAGGACCCTGCAGGTCAGCACCTTTCTGTTCATCTCTATGTCTTGGAGCACTTTCAGGCTGTCCCAGTTGTTACAAGAAGACTTTCTTCAAAACACAGAGACCTGTAGCAGCTGAGTTGTTGGTATTTCTTTCTTGAATCATCAGCTGAAAAGGTCAAACTCATAATCATTGTCATTTGGGAGGTTAAAAAGTGGGAGGTTAGTAATTTAGGATGTTTAGTACTCATTCTATTGCAACATTCACAGTTTTTTTTTGTTTTTTTTTTAATATATGACTTTTATTTGAAGTGAATTTGAATCATATGATAATAATAGTCACAATCAGGTTGTCTATCATCTCTCTCCTTGTAGTGACCCAGCAATTTCCAAATGCACAGCTTTTCCTTGTGACTGGCATGAGAATTATTCCCTGGATGCTGCAGCAGGCTAATAAAAAGACAAAATGGAATATTTGGAATATTTTATTCTTTCAATTATTTCAATTCCTACTAACAGCTAAGATCTGATCAAAACAGTGTGAGGCTTGGTGCAGCTGGAAGTCCCACGTGGATTCCCTGGCTCTCAAGCTGCCGTCTGTGCTTTCTATGCCTCCAGGATGAATCTTCAGGTGCAGGTGGCTCAGTGCTCTTCTTCTCCCTCTATCTCAAGCCACAGTCTGAGGTGGATATTTGTTTGGTAGAACCTACCAGTGCCCTCTGTGCTGGGCTTCCTTTCCCAGACACCTGAAGTTTCCCTCTTGCCTGAGGACTTGAGAAGGGCTATGGCTGGGGGGAAGGAGTGTGAGCTTTGATTTCAGGCCAGCCTGGGTTCACACTGTGGCTTGGACACACCCCAGTGGAAAGAGATTGAACCAATTACTTAGCTCCCATTGGCTCAGTTTCTTCATTTCGAAAATTGGAATTGGGGGATGAATTGAAAAGAAAGTTATATATGTAAAGTGCCTTGCAAGACCATTGAAGGTACTGAATAAGTCACATAAGCTATCATTCAGTAAACTAACATTGTGACTCTCCACTGAAGCTTTGCCTCAGCCTTCATGCTGCCTCTGGTCTTCTCGTCCAGGTTTGTGCTGATCCTGTTACATTAAATTAACAAATATTTATCAAATTCCTGTTACATATGCATCTCTAGGCTAGATACAGAGAATATAGAGGTTTCAAGGAAACTACAGCAACATTGCTATCCTCAGGGAGCATGTAGATCATCCATCGACTTCCAGCCCAGGGCTTCCTATCCTTGCAGCCTCAATTGTCCCCCCCTCTCCAAGTCCAGGCTGTTCCCCATCCAGAGCCACCAGGACCTTGGGGGAACAAACAACCCTTTCTATCACCTGCATGTTTTTCTCAAGGATGTATCTACTAGCTGTTCTCTGCCTTGTCTGTGTCTCTGATCTCTCTATGTTCAAGACATGTGGGCGAGGATAACAATAATAATAACATTAATGAACCCTCATCATGGGCCAGGTACTATTGCTTGTAATGCTCATAATGATATTACAAGCATTTTGCATATATAACGTCATTTTTTCCTATAGCTACCCTTTGAGATAGGTACTCTCTATAAAATAAGGAATAATCTGCTAGGAGAGCCAGGATTTGAAAGCATGCAGTCAGAGACCAGAGCCTGTGTCCTCAGCTCTGCTCCACTGCCTCACATTCCCACTTGACACTCCTTCTCAGACAAAGACCCTCTTCCAGCAGCCCCCTCTGCTTTGTCCTCAGTAGCCTTGGTTTGTTAGATCAGCTGTTGCTCCGGTTAACTCTTCTTTATTGAGAAATGCCCCTGGTGTGAGATGACTGTTTTCCCTGGGCACGGACCCTTCCCTATTTTGATGGTCAGCGGAGAGAGGCAGGGTCATAGAATCAGTGGCCTGTTTTGCTTACAATTATTTTTGTACTCCACTTTTATATAGATTGTCAGCACTGTAAAGAAAAATCAAGGGGGCAAACTTCCTTTCAACATGGGATCAGACTGACCTTCCTTCTGCCAGTTTCCTGTGAAGATAAACTTCCCATGGCAGCTAGGTAGGGGCATGTTATATACCTTCTCAAGCTCTCATTGCAGTAATTAAGGAAATGGAATGAGAGATAAAAGCCTGTATAGTACCGAAAGTTAGGAATACAGACTAATGATTTGCTGGATGCCAGGAGGAATTTCTACCAACTAAAGCTTGGATGGGGCCTGAGATAGGCAAGCTGGATCAAGCAGAAAGACGTTAGGAAATTTCCACCCCATCTTAGTGAGTTATGTATTCTAGAATCTGGAGCCTTCACCAATTAAATGGTGAAGCAACTGCTTTCTGTCTTGGCTAACATCATTTTACCCAACCAAACCCTTTCACGGGCACTTTTTTTTTTTTTTGATGTCTGTTTGTGGAGTACTGTCTGGGTAATGCAATAGGCCAGAAATAGTCAGAATGCAGGTATGGGACACTGACAATGATAAATGGAGGGGACAGGAAAATAGTGAAAAGAGCATGCTGTGGAAATCGCAGCATAAGCCTGCATCTGAAAAAGAAAGAAACAAGAAACAGACGATCAAACATTCTATGAATACATTGTGTTTCTCAGTATAAAATGATCCGGCGGGGGAAGCATCAAACATTCTATGAATACATTGTGTTTCTCAGTATAAAATGATCCCCCTCATCAATTCGAAAGGACCATATTATACAATTGATTTTTAAAGACTACACATTTAGATGGAGCTCTTGCAAAGGAGACAGCCTTCCAGGATCTTAGAGGAATATTCTGACAGTGTTCATATGGTTATTGCTGGGAATCATGGGACTCCCTGCATTATAAATATTGGCAAGCTTCAGGTATGAAGAACCTTGTGATCATTCAAGCATGAGTATACAGGAAAGAAAATTGTCCATAGAGCCAGTGGAAAAGTGTAAGAAATGCATCACTAAAGTTGAGATATAGAAAGGTTCACTACTGAATAAAGATTTACTACTATAGGAGAAGTTCATCAATAAACCACCTGAATACTCATTCTGAAAAATGCCCAAAGTCATGTGGCAACTGAGCAATAAACAAGTTAACATTAAACATCCAAAAACCAGGGAAGTATTCATATTATGGAAGCCAGGTAATATTAAGTCTAAATAATTGTGGTTGTAAATGTGATTAGAACATTGAATGGAAATGCTTTAAAAATGGAGGGAACATATCAGTAGTACAGCTGACCATGTTGTAAAGATCATCATAAATATTAGAAGCTCCTATTCCAGGGAAACTAGCAAGGAGGAAAAAAAAAAATATCTTTGCCCCTAATAAATAAGTGGGGAAAAAAAGCAAAATAATGCTTATTTTTTTCCACTTATTTATTAGGGGCAAAGGGTCAACTATCCTGCTTCCTTCCTGAGAGAAAATGTACACTGGAGCATTTTAAAATTTATGTTAACTATCAGTTTAACCAGAATATATATCTTCAAATTACCAAGTTTCAGAAAGTTTAGAAAACAGTACCTACATAACAAAAGACTGAAAAACATAAAGGGAGCAGTTGTGAAGTATAAAACACATAGAGCATAAACCAAGATAACAGAAAAAGTACTACACATTATTAGTTAGTACAATGAATGTAAATGGATTATGTTCAAACATGGGCACACGTTGGTATGCATCATTGTAGAATGCATAATTAAGCATCATCATAGGATCCTATGGGATGTTTTATTATGCATCATTGTAGGATGGATAATAAAAAATAAAATAGAAATTGATAAAATTTTAAATGAAAATAAAAATAAGTGGGTAACTTGTGAATCAGAAAACTTTTTGGGGGGGCATGCTTGGAAAATATTCAAGCTTTAAAGGTAACTGTTTGTTCCATCATTACAACAAAATGAGTGTTTTCTTTTCTCACTCTATCAGTGCTATCTTTAAAAAAGTCAAGATTGACCACGATTTTTTTTGATATACCCTATGTATATTTTGTACCCCACAGATGAAGCATATGAAATTCCTTGAAAGTAGAATTTCCAGTCTTCTTCATGTCTCATCAACTGAAATCCAACTTTTATTGCCCATGACCAAGAGTAAAGTGGTTCTTATAGTCCAATTTATGATTTTATAAGTTATCTTTTGGATAATGGTCTGGTGAATTGTTCAGGATCAAACCTTGGTTTTGTGATTAAAACTAAATGCATATTAAAGCAATTATATGGTTATTTGCACCTATGATGTAATCACATTAGACAAAAAGTTCTATGCAAATCAAAATGTCAGTCATCATTAACATTATTGTGATGTGAAGCGAATTGGGCAGTTAGTATTTTATATATAATATATTCTACCCTTATTTCTGTCTTAACATAATCCCTTTAGGGTGAACAGATCCTTGCATGATCTTTATCTCCGTGGTTATTCCATGTATGTGTGAGAGTGTATATTACCATTGTTTATTTGAATACAATTATTTGAATTTAATCTGTCTTATTATTTTAAAAATAAATATTAGTGGTCTAAAGTGTATCTCTACGTGCAAACATATAACCCAATATAGCCACATATCCAATGTTAAAATGACATAGTTCTGATGTGTTTGTGAAATTCTCTGAGTAATTCCTAGGCTTTTATTTTTGTGTATGTGATTTGAGTATTGAATTTAGGATCTGTACTGGTGTCCTCAGTAGCAGCTAGCACATACTGGCATTCACCACGTGTTAGATAATTACAGGCTGGAATTTATACTGAATCTGATTTCAACATAGAAATCATTAGGACAACAGAGGGATGTGGATGCAGCAAAAGACATTTATTCACCAATGATGTACTGAGTACCCACCAGGTGCTAGGTACAACCATTAATGATTTTATACTATAGCTATATGGAGCTTTAAAGTTGTAAAGAAAAGAATATGTACAGGTAGAAAGCAGCAAGTGCCCTCAAAGAAGTTCAGATAAATGACTATGAGAATTGAGGATAAGTTTAAGCCTACAAGACTTTTAGGCCCCCAACCTAAATAGTTTTGGGTCCCTAATGCACATCCAAGCTATGGTTGGCTCAGGGATGAGATGGGTTAAGCTGACGATTTGGACGTCTTCAGTGCATGCCACTGGGTAGGACTGGGGGAGTCAAGGATTGTGTTACAACTGGCTCTCTATTTTGTTATTTTCTTTGTTTGGTTCAAAAGTCTCACAGGCACTTGGTGAGCATCTACTGAATGCCAGGCAGAGAAGGATGAAATAGGGAATAGGGGGAATTGAATGAGACACAGAGCTAACTTTAGGGAGCACAATTTACAATGCAGGACATGCACCCACTAAAAAATAATTTGAATATATTTGGTATATATAAGATACTGAAAAGAGAGGAGGGATAATTAGATAAAGCTGGTTGTTTATGGATGGCCCCTAAGGGAAACACACTTTAAATTACTTGCTAACTGGTCAAAACAGGATAGCTTGTGAAGAAATGTGGGATGGGTGTTCTAGGCAAAAGGAACAGCAAAGACAAAGCGCCCGACTTCACAATGGGCATGAGTATTTGCCTACCATCCTCCAGGGCACTGCCCAGTCTGGGTAGGCCTTTAAGGAAATGTAGTGGGTTTGCAATCATGGTCAATGCAGTCATGAGGAAGTGAATCTATCTATGAGGAGAGTGGCCAAGAAAGCAAGGGAAAGCCTTATTATCATCTCACATTTGCAGGAAGGATGGAGCCAAGGAAGATTCTCAGAGGCAGTCTCAGGTGCAGGCTGTGGGCATCTTTCGTAGAGAGCAAAGTCCAACTTGGAGATGAGGGAGCCTGCAAAAAAATGTTGAAGGAAACAGAGCTGTGGAAACAGAGTTGAGAAGATTGAGAGTAGTTTAGATTCTTAGAGCACAAACTAGTAAGAGATGAAGCCAAGAATTTGGCCATTAACTTGTCCTTTATTGTGTAGATTATGATAAATGTCTTTAGTTATTAAAAGGATCTGATCAAATCTAGTTTTAGAAAGACCACGTTTAGTGCAGTGTGGAGAATGGATTAGAGAGGTGAAGGAATGGCTGGGAGACAAGTGGGGGTCTGCTGAGCTAGGCAGGATCTGAGGGCAAGAGCTACAAGGCTTAGGCTGGGCTCGGGTGTGCACATGTGATTGTGTTCTCGTAACACCAAGCAAATACATGGGGTAGGCTACCTAGTTTTTTTTTACCCCCCCAGGGCAGAATGTGGGCTGCCATGAGGTAAGCCCCTGTTACATGGCAAAGTAAGCATCCCCAAACTGGGAGAGTCTGTAAAGTTTAGTTCTATCCTCTACATACACATTCCCAATATAATAGTTCCAACAAGTGGCTGACCAGTTGCAACTTGAAAACATTTCTCTCCAGGCCGGATGCAATGCCTTGTGCCTATAATTCCAGTATTTTAGAAGGCTAAGGTGGGAGGATCGCTTGAGCCCAGGAGTTTAAGACCATCCTGGGCAACACAGTGAGACCCCCGTCTCAAAAAAAAAAAAAAGAAGAGAAAAAGACAACATATCTATTCAGCCTTAACTCCTGGGATTTTCCTTCTTAACCATCTTCCCCAGATGGATCAGGAGGGGGACAAATCTCTTTTTTCTACCCTGGGCCTTCACAGAGGCTCTCTCTTCTCCCTGTAGCCTTCAGGTCTGGATAAGCGATCACCTCTTCAGAGAAGCTGCACCTTCCTCCCGTTACTAAGCATGTTCTCCATCCCCCTTTATTCTCTATTCCCATGCCATGTTCCTTCAATCATGTCATTTGCTATAGTTAAAAAGCATGATTTTTATGCACTTATCCTCTTCCTACTCAAACTGGGAGCTATGCAAAGACAGGTCATATATCTGTTTTACGTATTAGGGAGTGAATAGCCAACTTTTTTCACAGATCATCCTTGTTTAGAAGTTTTTAAACATGAACTTAAATGTTATTTCCTTGAGGGTCTAGACTTTTTTACATCTATTTGAAAACAGCTCTCGAGATCTGCAAATGAATCCTTAGTTCCTAGCCACCGAGGAAAGCCTGTGGGACAGTGTAAACTCTGCAGTTCCAGTACCTGAGATGTGTAAGCAGTGACCGGAAGTGACGCTGGACTCTGGGAACAGGTCTTGCCAATTTAGATCAAATTTTTGCCCCTTGGCAATGGAAGTCTTTATTCTTTAAAAGATGCTAAACTTCATAAGAAGATTCTAGTCTATTACTTCCAAATTTTCCTTCTGAGGATGTATCCAAAGTAAAATTGCTAGAATAATGAGGATGAATACTCTAATGTTTAATTACAACTCAATAACACTATAAATAAGGTTGTCAGTCATTTATAATTACCTCTTGATCTGCTCCTTCTGGAGAGGAAAGAGTGAACCAACCATGCTTGCTTCGTAGGTGAATTAACCCTTTCTGGCTCCTTATTGCCATAGAGCTGTAATTTTCCAAGTGCAATGCTAGCAGCAAAACAGTTCAATTATAATCCAAATGCGGCAATTTACTCACTGGTAGGATTCGTGTTCTTAGCTCATATTTAGGAGGAGTCAGACATCAAATGGAAGCTCTCTGTGCTAACCACCGGGTGGCCATCATTACTGGAGCAGAGTTGAAACTTGTTTAGGGTTCGACATCTCTTATAAGTGAGGGCCCATCCTTTAGGACAAAGCAGCACAGCCGGGAACGGCCTCACACTGCTTGCCTGCTAATGGTCTGGAACCTGCAGTTAAGAGGGCCCGCGATGCAGATGTGGTCGTGGTGCTTCTTCAGTCTAAACCTATTGGGCCTTGGAGAGCGCAGTGTAGCGCTCTGAGAATATGGCTCAGTGCATCTGCAGTCAGGACCAGGCCTGTGTCTCTCTGGAGGCCAGCACACATGTGTCCTGGGAGAGCAGTGCTGTGGATTCCGCAGGGCAGGAGGAAGGCTGGGGGCACAGGCCATTTAGCAAAAGATGAGACACATCAGAAAAATGCCTTCAAATACAGCAAGATTTTGGGCTGGGGACTCACAGATCATCCATCTAGCATTTCCTGTCAACATACGGTGGCACGGCCTCTAATTGGGGAAAAAGTGTGCTCACCACATGGTGCATGGCCACCTAGAAAAGAGACAGTTGTCACGGAGCCTGGAGCCCATCGGGGCAGAACACTCAGCTTCCCTGAAAAGTGACCTTTAACATTGCCGGAGAAAACATTGTATATTTTTCTCCCATTTTCTTTTAATTCTTCTTATGTGGGCAAGAAAGCCAGATCACAGCACAGTGATAGAAAGCAAGGCCATCACAGTGGCTAAGGTGTTGCAGGGAGGTAGATGCGGGTGACTTTTGGCCAAATGTGGAACCCCATGGCTGTGGGGCGTTAATCAGGTCCCTCCTTTGCTGCAGGGGCTGCCATTCACTTCTTTCCAAAAGGCCCGACTTAAGTCTGAGGAATGTGAATTGAAGAAGCAAGTGCTGGGGGTAGAAGGCCACAGTCTTGGTTACTGACCCTGCGGCTACCATCTCATGATGTGGCCATGTCTGTCCTGACCATGCCATGTGCCCCTCTGTGTCCTCTCCAACATCCTGGCTTCCCTCAGCGTCTTGTTATCCTGGGCACCTTGTACGTTTTTTATTCCCCTTCCCTCCCTCCCTCCCTCCCTTCCTTCCTTTTTTCCTTCCTTCCTTTTCTCTCTTCTTCCTTCCTTCCTTTCTTTCTTCCTTCCTTCCTTTCTTTCTCTTTCTTTCTTTCTTTCTCTTTCTTTCTTTCTTCTTTCTTTCTTCTTCTTTCCTTCTTTCTTCTTTTTCTTTCTTCCTTTCTTTTTCTTTCTTCCTTTCCTTCCTTCTTTCTCTTTCTTTCTTTCTGGGGGAGTTTGAAGGGGAAAAGGATCCAGAAATCATATTTGGTATACTATGCAGATATCTGAGGAAGTGCTAGACTCTCCTTCTTCACAGACAGCCATCCTCTTAGGGCGCCTCACCTCATAACGCCCTTCCCCCTGGCCGAGGATCTGTTTTAGCTCCATATTTACACAGCAAGTGTAACTCGGCAGGAACCATGCTCGCCCGCCACTGCAACGCCATCCACTGGCACTTTGGAGGGCTGGGGAGGATGTGAATACTGTGCCCCTCCTCCTGTAGCAGCAGCTCAGGCAGAGCCACATGCCCAGGCACTGACAAGAGACTCATTCTCCTCTCCCTTGAGGGAAATGAGTCCAAATGAGACTGAAGCATGATGATGGGAGGAGTCCAAACCCACAGCATGTTTGTCCTTCTGGTTTTTCAGACTTTCCTTTTTCTGGAGCATGAAAACAAGGCAGGGAACAACCCCCTCTCTCAGCGATGGACACTGGCTTTGATTACATTCCCCTCAGATGGTAGCCTCCTAGGAAAAAAATATGAGGCGAAATGAGGAGCATAAAATGCAAACGCTATTATTTTTAGCTATTTCATTCTCGTTGGACAAAGTACGAAGTCAGAGCAAATTCTCCTTGAAAGTAAATGTAGGGAAGTGAGCCTCTTTATTGGATTTTCCAAGTACTAATAGGAGGCAGACTGCAAATTGCCCTCCACCTCTTCCTCAATGGCAGACTTCCACCTATATTCTAAAATCCACATACCCAGCTAAACAGCTCTCAGCTCCCCCTTGCAGCTAGGTATGACCACATAAGTATGTCCTGGCCAATGAGATGGAAGCTGTGAGATAAATTTTAGATGTCAATTTGACTGGATTAAGGGAAACCTAGATAGCTGATACAACATTACAGAATAAGAATAAGTACCCTTTATTCCCCTTTATTCACGGGGGATACCTTCCCAGGACCCCCAGTGGATGCTTGAAACCGTGGATAGTACTAAACTCTGTATACACTATATATTTTTTCTATATATACGTGTTTATGATAAGATATAATTTATAAATTAGTTATAGTAAGATACTAATGATAACTAATAATAAAATGGAACAACTATAACAATGCCCTGTAATAAGAGTTATGTGAATGTGATTCTCTTGCTCTCAAAATAACTTATAGTATTGTTCACATCCTTCTTCTTGTGATGATGTGAGATTATAAAATGCCTATGTGATAAGATAAAGTGAAATGAGTGATATAAACATTGTAATATAAATGGATAATTCCAGAAATAAAAAATTTATACTTCTTAAATTGTGTGACATTCTGAGCAGTGTGAAGAAATCTCATGCAGCCTTGCTCTGTCCTACCTGGACAGCCATTAGCCACTTAGCAGCCTTCTCAGTTATCAGATCAACTGTTGCAGTATTGCAGTGCTTGTGTTCATGTAACTCTTATTTTGCTTAATAATGGCCCCAAAGGGGCAAGAGCAGTCATGTAATATTTTCAGACTATAGTTGATTGTGGGTAACTGAAACAGAAAAAAGTGAAACTGTGGATATGGGTGACCTATCGTATTTCTGGATGTCTATGAAGGTGTCTGGGGAAGAGATTGGCATTTGAATCAGTGGACTGAATGTGGAAGATCCACCCTACCCCAAAGTGGGTGAGTACCACCCAATCGACTGAGGGCCTAGATGGAATAAAAAGGCAGAAGGAAGGTGAATTCCCTCTCTTCTGGAACTGCGATACCCCGTCTTCTCTCATTCATGGACATCAGAACTTCAGGTTCTTTGGCTTTGAGACTTGCGCCAGTGACCCCTCAGTTTCTCAGGTCTTCTGTCTCAAACTGAGAGTTACCCCATCAGCTTCCCTAGTTGCCAGGCCTTTGGACTTGGACTGAGTTATGCTGCTGGCTTCCCTAGTTCTCCAGCTTGCAAATAGCCCATCGTGGAGCTTCTCAATCATGTGAGCCAATTCCCATAGTAAATCTCCTTTATCTATCTATCTATCTATTATCTATCTATCTATCTATCTATCTATATCTCCTATTTGTTCTGTTTCTCTGGAGAACCATGACTAACACAGAAGCTTAGGTGTTAGGTGATACTTCCTAGAAGGGTTATTTAAGTGCATTGACTCAGCTAGGAAATACCTTTTTGTCACTTCAGTTGTCTTCCTTCTTTTAGATTGCAAGTGGGAAACAATGGTTGAGGATGCAGTATCTACCTTGAGCCATGAGGTGATGTTGTGGCTGGAAGCCCCATGTTGAACTGACAAAACAGAACACAGGAGCCTGGGACCCTGAAGACTGTGATTTCACCAAACCCATCATTCCTTTGGGTTTTTGCATGAGAATGAAGTAAACAAATGTCTATCGTGTTTAAGCCATAGATTTTTTTTTTAATGTGTTGTTATCTATTTGGTATACCATTTGCCCCTTTAAAAGATCTGGTTGGTTATGTGTGATCAATTAGTAATCTGTTGGGATATTGAGTCCATCTGATCATAACCAACCTAATCATTGTACTCTGGCTAGGGTACAGTGTGTATATTGGACTTTCACTATGAGGCTGCACTGGGCTAAGAGTTATGGAAAATAACAAAAAGAACACCACATAGTTGTTCTGGTCTCAAGGAATTTATCTGGTAGAGGAGCTAAGACTTATACACATTGCAAATAGAGAAGATAGAAAAGTATATATAAAGGTGCAAATAAAAGGTAGTCAAGGAGAAATAAAAATGTCTATGTTGTGAGGGCTAAATACACATTCTGTATTTTCAGGGACAGTCTTGTTTTTAAATATTCTGCCCCTCTGTTTCTACCAAGATCTCCCAGGCATAGCAGCATTTTTGGCACTTTAGCTACCATTTCATTGCTTTCCATATCCAGAAGTAGTACAAAATATTTCTGTCAAATTGTGTCTTGATCTTTTGGTACTGAAATATGGACTTGATTAAGAATTGAAGTGATCAGTATCAGCTGAAGTTATAAGAGTGTCTTTGTGGAGGAAGCAGGGCTTAGATTTAGAGAGTGTTAGATCTGCTGGAAACTTTAGAAATTGAGTAGCCCAACTCTTTTTGTACAGGCCAGGGAGATGAACTGACACACCCAGACATAATTCTAAGGAGTAACAGAATCGAGGATGGAAGGCAAGTTTTGACTCTCAGAACAGTTTCCGCTGTGTGTGGAAGTGTCACTCCCAGGATGGAATGGCTTCGTTCCTCAAGATGTGGTTATTCTGTGCCTACTGTCTTCCTAGTAGGGTGAGTGATGAGAGCATAACGTTGTCCTTGCTTATAAATAATGACAGTATGAAACACTGCATGCTAATAGCCAAAATAGGATGTATTTGGAAGATCAGGCCATGGGAATAAATAGTGCCTGAGAGTGGAAGGAAGTAGTTGCCGGGGGGGAGGTTTAATAAGAAGAGGGGGATGGTGATGGCAGACAGCATCAGGTGGGGAAGGAGGAGCCTTACCCTATAGAGCCTGGAATGCAGGACAAAAGGCTGAGGCTAACTTTCTTAGGCAGATTAACATTAAGTGGAGGTACATTATCTGGGTTCAAATCCTGGTTCTGACCTTGGTTTTAAGATCTCCTAGGCTCATGCATAAAATGGGTATAATAATGGTATCCCTCCAAAGGGGAATAATTACTAGTCCTTTTTTTTTCTTTGATCAGAGGATGAATGTGACAAAATCAGTATCATATCTTAGAAAGAGGTGTCTGAAATGAAACTGCCCAATGGTTCGAAAACATTTACTAAAAGAAAGTTGGCATAATCCTTAGGAAGAGATGGTATGTTGTGTAAAAATATGAAGACATGAAGATGCTGTAAGCATCAAAGCATGGACTAGCTTTCTTCCACGTGAACATGACAGCAGAGTAACGTTAGGTGACACGGAAAGAATAAGACAGAATAACATGAGGTGCACCAAAGGGTTGCTGAAAGGTGGGGGCTCCCATGTGTGTCTGTGTAGCGCCAAGCTGTACCACATGGCTCAGAGGCCTGGGCGGGACACACATGCTGAGCAAGCAAAACTGACATTCACAAGAGTTTGGGGGCAAAGTCCCTGGTGGCTCTTACTAATCTAGGGATTTCCCCAAATCAAGTGTGCTAAGAGCCACCTGCAGCCTTAACTTAATGCATAGATTCTGGATTCTGATTCTGCAGCTCTGTGGTGAGGCCCAGGAGTTTGCTATGTAGCAATCCCACAGGTAGATCTGATGCAGATGCTTGTTGGACCAAACTTGGAGAAACCTGCTTAGAGAGAGTGACCTGCTTTAAGCCTCACAAAGTTCTCATCTATAGAATATTGATAATGATATGATAGCACTCTATGCAAATGTGGATTGAATTGTGTCTCCCAAAAAGACATGTTCAAATGCTAATCCCTGTGAATGTAATCTTATTTGAAAATAGGGTCATTGCATATGTAATGAAGTTAAGATGAGGTCATAGTAAAGTCGGATGGGCCCTGATCCAATGCTTAGTGACCTTATAAGAACGAGAGACAAGACACAGAGGGTAGGCAGCCACGTGAAGATGGAGGAAGAGATTGGAGTGGTGTGTCTACAAACCAAGAGCCACCAAGGATAGCTTACAAGGACCAGATGCTAGAAGAGGCAATGAAGGATTTTCCCCTAGAACTTCCAGAGAAAGCATGGCCCTGTAGATACCTAGATTTTCAGATTCCATCCTCCAAAACTGTGAGAAAATAAATTCTATGTTGTTTTAAGCCACCCGGTTTGTGGTACTTGGTTACAGCAGCCTAGAAAAAAAAATACCTTTCAGGGCTGTCAAACAGTCACCTGGATTGTCATAATAGTAAATTGGTTCAGCATGGCTAGTGTAAGGGAGATGGCTATGCTTTAGTCAGGAGTAGGCCAAGGAGGCTTTGTAGTGTAGCATGACTCAGTGGGTTTGGAGCGCAGGTGTACAACTCCTCATATTACGTAACCACGCCTTGTGAGATGCATTAATTAACTACTCACGTGTGGCCATGCTTGACTTGGCATGACTATTGTCTGTAAAAGGTATAATTACCCTTCTGATGCTGTACATATGTCTTGTGTCCATGGCTTGCACCCAGGTCAGCTTATACCCAGGCTCGCACCCTGGATTTGTGCGCACAGCTTTCTTGTGTCCATGGCTGTCTCATACTGAGAGAGAGAGAGAAGTAAAAGCCATGTCAAAACCATCTACAATTCCTTGAGTGTTTTTCCAGCTACCCGCCACCCACTGACTCCCCCTCAGACCTCAGTTAGAACCTAACAACTGACATTTTAAGAAGGTGAAAAGCGTTTGTTTAGTTACCTGTCACGTGGTGTCCACTCTCCCATGGTATTTCTCATTCATCTTGGATAAAGATTAACCTAGGGGTTTTGCACAATATCCAAAGGGAGTCTTGGGGAGAATGACAGAAGTTTTGAAAGAACATTGAAATGAGCATTTGAAGATACGAGTTCTAATTCATGGTCTGTGGAGCATGGCCACATCAGGCAAACTTCTGCCTCTCAATTTATTTTTGGCGATGAAGAAATGCCCTCTTTCTAGGTCTTTTGAAAGATCAGTGTGATGAATATATCAAAGATCTTAATAAACTCTGAAATGCTTCACAAAAGTAAGGAAGCATTTAATTATCTTTTAAAGTTTTCAATAGATTTATACTTGGAAGTTTGCTAAAGGAGTCACTCTTGAAATACTACTTGATCCAGATCTTGCAACTCAGGGCTCTTTCACATGAGGAGAAATTTCAAAGCAGGCTGATTACAAACCATGGGGGCTTTGTGGGTGATGGGAAGGAGGAGAAAAAGAGAAGGATTTTGTTGACAAGAGAGCACGTGTGCCCTTGAAGAGAGGGTTTTTGAAGATAGCATGGTGCTTGTCTCTGAGGCTGGTCCAAGGACTGTGAGTGGGTTTTAGAGCACTGCTAGAAGCATTAATGGCAGGGCAGATATCACTCACTATCTCTGTGAGGTGTCAGGACCAGTATGCCAGGATGGGGGGGCCACAGGGCAAGGACAGGGCTCTGCCTCCTCCAGCAGAGTGGCTTTGGCCTGATACTTGTTGGACACAGAGAGATCAGGGGGTGGCCCACAGGAGGCAGCAGTGGGGACAATGGAAACATGCCTATGTGCCAGCCCATGAGGCCAGACCAGCCAAAGGGTGCTAGATCGGGACAGAAGACAAAGTGCGTGTCTGATACCTTGCTGTGGTGGAAAGACTTGTCCAGCAATGAGGATGATCTGAAGATACCTTTCTGGAAAAGGTTGAGTTTGGGGAAGACTCTAAGATTGGCTGTGAGTGAGAGAGCCAGACCATGCTATGTTGAGTTCAACAATTCTCTCTCTCTCTACCTGATATGGGCTGGGTTGTGTCTCCTCAAAATTCATATGCTGAAGCCCTAATTCCTAGTTCCTCAGATTGTGACTGTATTTGGAGATTATTCTTAAGCACACCCTTAGAATGACCCTGCATGGCAGATGCACCTGAATGTTATTTCAAGCCAGAGAATCTGGAAGTGGCTGACCAGGAGATTCATTACTTGTCTATGAAGAACAACTGAGCCTAGGCTGGTCCTATGGAACATGGGCCATGCAGGGGGTTGAGGCTCTGAGTTTGGGGTTAAATGAGGGTTGCCAGGAGAAGGCTGTTAGTGGGACGGTGTTAAGTGAGAATGTTATAGAAACTGCATGCTGTTTGCAAGCAGTTGTGGTTTTCCTATCCAGCCCACAACCACTGGACCATTTCTGTATATAAGGCAGTTCCCCTGTCCAACCCACCACCACAGGACTCTCTCCTCTGTATGTCAGCCCCTGACAAAACCTCATGTCTCATTTGCTGGATCTGAGTCTCTTCTTTGACCTCTTGAACTTGGTGCCTTCCCTATTGAGGTTAATAGGGGTTCGGCACACTAGAGATGAGGGCTTTAAAGAGTAATTAAGGAATATGAGGTCACAGTGGTGGGCCCTAATCCAATTTAACTGATGTCTTTAAAAGACGAGGAAGTTTTCGTACATGGTGGAGAGACACTAGACACCTATTGCATTCAGAGCGAGACCATGAGAGGACACAGTGAGAGGGTGGCCATCTGTAAGCTAGGAAGACAGGCCTCAGGAAAACCCAAACCTGCTGACACCTTCATCTCAGACTTCCAGCCTCTAGAACCATGATAAAATAAATTTCTATTGCTTGAAGCGGCCAGTCTCTGGAATTTTGTTACGGCAGCCCTAGCAAACTGATACACGGCGTCATTCTCCTGATTCTCTGTTGAAGCCTAAAGAAAATTTCCTTCTCAGAGAAAAGACCTATTCCAAACAACGATGAGACCAGCCTCCTCCCTTTTTTTTCCAGAGTCTCTGAGATGCCCAGGGGGAATGGTCGGTCTGTTTCCAGCTCCTCATAGTCTACTGAGTGAATGCAGAACTCCAAATGTCAGGCCCCAGTGGAGGCGGCAAGCTGTACTCAACCAAGGGAAGCACGACCTAGTTTGGGAAGAACAATGTTCGATTCTGAAATTAACAACAGGAAGAAATTTCATGAATACTTTCAGAAAGCCATATTGCTTACCCTGTGGGACACATGCATTCAGTTTTGTCCCCCATATTTGCTGTTAGTAAGAGATATCCCTGGGTGTCCATTCTCAGAATTAGCTACAGCTGGGAAAGGGAGCAGGTGACTTTTTCGTCTGAGTTCAAGAATTCATATCACCCTTTTCTAGTTCCTCTGCCAATCAAACTGAAAGGGGACATGGATATTTCCTTTTGGTTTCCACCTTAAAATGCTGTAAAAGAATGCAGCATTGAGATCGGAAAGACAATCCCAGAGTGCAGAAGTGAAAAAGAGGGGGAAGAGTGAGCAGGGGAGAGAGGTGCATCCACAAGCTGCTCACTGCTGTGCCCAGTAGGCTCAATTTATTTGGGGCCTCTAAGGATCCATGTAGATTGGATTACCTCTGGATTGTCCCACCAAATGGCAGGAGGTTGGGCACTTATTGATAGAATCCCATCCTCCACTGGGTAGAAATGCTGCTGACCCTTCCCCCAAGGATCTCATGAAAGCTATTTACTCTTAGTCTCCTGCCTCATTAGCCACTAGCCTGGACCTACTTACTTACAAGTGGGTAGAGGATAGGAAGCGTAAATGAAAAGAACAAAAAGTCCATGTGGTTTTTCCAACAGAGAGCCCATTTTTCTCATCACATTCCAAGATGCTGAACAAACTAGATGCAAGACTTCAGAAACTATTTAACAGCAAATTATTGAGTTGGGAAGCAATAATTAGAAAGGAAATGAAGAAAATGGACGTTGGGGGCCTTAATGTGAAATATGACATTGATAAATCAAAGGAAGCCTTAAATTAGAGATGTGGCTGTTTCAACTGATTACCCGAGATAACTCATATCCTCCATTAACCTCGTCTGTCTTGTTTTGCCTTTGCGAGGACAAAGAGTATCTTTGCAAATTGCCAGGCCACAGGATTGTGTCTCCCAAATGTTTATTTAAAGGGTGGGGGAGGAAGGGGATGAAGCAGTTGAAAAATAATTTGCTTGTTAAGCAGCCCAGAGGAATGTTCTCCTTTCCACTGAGTCTGGTGTATTTATGGGAAAGATAATACGAGAAGCTTATGATGGATTTGACAGTAAGGCAAAAGTAAACAATAAGCCCAGGCTAGAAAAAACTAGGTTCACATACCTTTACTTTAGATGCTTATCCTAATAGTCGAGCATAAGCAAAGTGCCACAGGACTGTGCAAATGCTTCTTCGTGATTCTTCCTGATCATTCCCAAGCAAATGGGGTTTATTTGGGGTACTTTGTTTTTCTGTCTTTTTTCCTTTTCCTAAGTAAGATGCCACTAGGGACAAAAGGCATGTTCAGACATTAGCATAGCCATGTGTGTCAAGATTGTTTTGATTCATGTGATGATGTGATGAGAGTCAATAGGAGACCACAGAAGTGGGAATGGAAAAGACCCGACTGGATTATTCCCTTTCAGCTGCTCCACCCTTCCTGGCAGGAGAGAGTCCCTTGACAGAAGATGTAACACCTGCCTTAGCCAAATGTCCTAGGAGTCTGGAAAGTCTGACGATATGACAGGAATTTGACCTGGAGCCATGAGACACCTCACAAAAGCCTGTGGGCAGAGGAAAGGGGTTGAGTTTGTTTTGCATGTGTTTCCTGGGTGTTTTCCCTGTGTTTTGGTGCTTGTTTTATAGCAGGTAACCTTGTTCAAGTTCCCGGAGAATCCCTTCTGGCCTTTTTCCAGACACTGCTGCTCCCTTGTTAGGCTATTGATAAGTTGTTGCTTTTTTGAATAGAGCTGATCCGCTCAGAGGAAGTTGGTCTGGTTTTCCTAATGGCCAAGCAACACTTCAAGAGTCTTTGTTTCTGCTTAGCTCAGGGTCTGCTTTTGCAAAAAGTCTGTAGGCCTGAGGTCTTCTAGAGCTAATGTTGTCCACTGGAGTGCCTGTCTGCCGGGAGTTGAGACTCTTGCTCCCTCATCCTCAAAAGTAGCTCTCATTCATCCTCAAACAGCCTCCATACTGTCCCCTACATGTGCTCTTCTTATCTCCACCTTCAATCTTTAACAAACTGTGCATAGGGTACCACTCTCCTCAATTGCTCTTTACACTCCTCCTTATTATTCAAAATCTCACACATATCTCTCTCCTGAAAAATTCTTCTACATATGTTTTCTATAAGTTGAGAACTACGTAACCCATTATTTTTTTCATTCTTACCTTGGTTGCTTAAAATCAGCGCTAAAACTAATGCATGTTCTTTGGCCTCTTAGTTTTGTGTTGACATATTTGCTTTCTTTTCTTTCTACACGTTTTCTCCTATTTTCATTTAAGTTTTAAATATGTGAATCATTTATTATATGCTTTCTTACATTTTTAAATTGGAAGCAGAGGAAAAATAAAGCACAAGCAATAATATGGTTTACTTTTCTCAAGGGTCAGCTAGAGAAATCATCTTCACCAAATGCACAGCAGGTGTGCTATTTTGCCATGGGCCACCTTGGCCACATGTAGGCACAGTGCACACAGCAGGAGGAGAGCTCCAGTAAGAAGACACATGGCTCCTGCCCAGGGACAACAGGCATTCTCCACCACGTTGCTTGATGCATCTGCTAATCCCATGATTCTCAAAGTGTGGCTTTCAGGTCAGGAGGATTAGCATCATCTGAGAACTTCTTAAAAATGCAAATTCTTAGGTCTCACCCCAGACCTACTGAATCAAAATCTCTGGGGAGAGGCCTAGCACTCTGTGTGTACTGAGCTGTCTGAGGATTCTGATGCACACTAACTCATAAGCTACATGCCAATGGAGACCTTTAGAGAAACTTCCTCTCTGATGTTTCTTCCCAGTTTGAACCTTGATATACCTGGTACTTTTTATACAAGTTTGTTTCTCCTTGTGTTTTCTTGCTCAGTTTGAATCTCCTTAGCTTCTTTTCATCTACTTAGGGGTCATTTCTCTGTGTTCCTTCTGCTTGGACCAAGTGAATAGACACTGACCTATAGTATCTTTTTAGATCCATTTGCTTGTTTCCTTCAAGTTACACATTACTAAGACTTCAACTGGATTTTTTTTTTTCATTTCTGTGCACTGCTCCTCAGTAATTCCTTCCCCGGTGGCCCTGCTGATTTATAATATTGTCACTCATAGTTTCTGTGATTTTGAACTTTACCAGAAAGGTATGAACAGGCTTCACTTCTGATGCAAGACATCTGAGTAAAAGGTCAGTAAAACACAATGCAACCACCTGGCTAAACTTCTGAAAGAGATTCATGGACCTTTGTGTGGGTGTGCAAATGCAGGAAATTTCCATGTAAGGAGCTATGAAACAATGAACATAAAAATTCCAACAAGGCAGGAAGTAAGAAAATGTTTATCTTGTCTTCTCCCAGCATGGGGCATTTGGAGCGAGTATAGGAAGCAACTGTTGAATAAATGATTTCTGAAAAAGGGAGAAAGTCAAGTAGCATTCAACCTTGAAGTTAGCTCTTTCCTGCCTAAAACCAGGGATATTTATAAGACCTTTCCTACCACGTAAGTGCAGAGAAGGCTTTATTTGTCTAAGCAAAATTTTTTTCTCCTTTGACA
Source organism: Ateles fusciceps (assembly GCA_036589455.1). Lineage (NCBI taxonomy): Eukaryota > Metazoa > Chordata > Mammalia > Primates > Atelidae > Ateles > Ateles fusciceps. The sequence goes on along the minus strand of JAZHEH010003329.1, from coordinate 7,425,131 downwards.
GAGGAGCAACCACAATGGAAGAAAACTGCATTCCCCACTGCTCATGCATTTCTCAAATATGTTAGGATGCTTGTTATTTTATTGGGAATTCTGAACAAACAGGTGTTGATGACTGAGTAAAATTGGTGACCAAGGATAGAAGTAGCTGAAGACTGACGCAATCGAAGGCAGTGAGACAGGAAGCCTGTTGCTGCGCCAATGCGTTGCCATCTTACCACTTGTGTGGTTGAATACCCAACTCTCCACTTCTCATCAGGCTTCAGCCTTCCTCCCCATCACCAGTTACGTCCAATCCCTGCTAGCACAGGGCACATTCTGAACAGCTTGATGCCACCTCTATTGGAAGGACATGAGAATTGTAATATTTAGGATTAATCTACAATGATCAAGTTGGAGACAAAAAGGAGTAATCCTAGATCATTTGATTAGGCTTTTTAAAGGCTAACCCTCCAAGCCTCAGTTTTCTGAGACATTGCAAGCATCATACGTAATGTCCAACATAGTTGTGAGAGTAAAGTGAAGAGTATGTGTGAGGCACCTGGTACTGTGCCTGTTATAGTACATACTCCATAAATATTAAAGTCCTTCCCTGAAATCCTCAAGCAGCAAACAATATAGCATTTTCTTATCAATCAATGGAATTAATGGATTAATAGAGGCTGAGGGACATTGAGGACAGCCAGTTCTGCCATAGAAGAGCCGTTAGGGCACATTTCTTTTGCAAATTTGGCATTGCCCCACCATCAAGTCCATTGTTTCAATTATTTTCATCCTGAACTCTTAGTTCAGCAAACATACATAGATACCAAAGGCAAGATTTTCACTTTTTTTTTTTTTTTTTTTGCTTACACTTTTGCCTGTAAGTCGTGAAAATGAGAAAAAGAATGTTCATTATTTTATGTTGGATTCTGAACAAATAGGCATCAATGACTTAAGTAATTAATGTAACATGTGTTTAGGCAAAATTGTGTTTGAAAAATATAGCAGTCTGGATGTTACCATCCCCTTTGTTAATATGACCAACCTAAGAAATAATATATCTATGTGAAACATAATAAATTATCAGGAATGTAGTCTGGTTCCTAGCTAAATATGTTAACCACATACTTTTCTTCTGTACCTGAAAAGATTCATTAAATTATTTGCTAGCAAATGGGCACAAACTAGACTATACAGCCATCCTGTTCTGCGGGCTTGATGATGTCGATTTAACAAGAGGCAGACATGTCAATATTCTAGAACCAGGATTCTTTACCCTAAATGTTCATCAGGCAACCAAAATTATTCCTCAATCAACAGCTGTTCACTGGATTTTAGTCACAAAGTGTCCTGTGCCACCCTATGTTATTCACTTTTTTCTCTGGTACCACAGAAATCAGTTGGAACAGAGATGCAGTAAAAAACAAGCAAAGCAAAGAAGCTAGCAAACAAATGAACAAAAAATGAAGTAGAGACCCAGAAATCAGTTGACATCAGAACAGGAAGAAACAGATGCCTAGAATATTTCAGTTGTATTAATATAAGAAGAGTAGAACAGAGGTGTGGATTGTCATTACTGAAGTCCTTAGGCTCAAGGTCACCCTTCAAGTCTATTGTCCATGAGACTTGCTCCAATTATAACTCCTGGCTTCACCCAATCCTCTTCTTCGCATCCCCATGAGATTTTATCTCCCTTCTTACTTCATGTGTATTCGTATTCAGTAGCCCTTTTAATTGAACTAACTTGAGTCTCCGAAATTTGCAACCACAAAAGTTAACTCTATTTTATTTCTCAGTCATGTGTTTTGCCACATTCAAATATTGAATTTTATCACAAATTTAGGCTCTGAACTCTTTTGCCTGTTTGTGTTAAACGAAGAAGTGGTGCTTCCTAGGATTCTAGAAAGCAGCATAATGAAATAGTAACTGGAAATTCATTATGAATTGTTTGGGTTTTAACAAATTATAATCCCTATTTTGCCATTCTTCTGCAAATTTGGCTTCACAGTTTCAAGTTTCCCTGTGAGTTTTCCCAGCTCTGGTCCTAGCTGGCCCACGTATTTTGTTAAGATAGCTCTGAATCACTCTGTTCTCAGTGTTACGTTAACTCATGTGCAAAAGGACCACAGTGAAGTCAGGTGCTGCCTTGGCACTGTCACCTTCCAAATAAATTTTTTTAGTGTCCTTATTATAAAAGTTTTATATGCTTATTGAGAAAATAGGAGACAGCAGAAGAAAAAAAAATCGTCTATACTCAGAGGAAAATAATCATGGTTAAAACGTATTGTTTTATCCTAATTTCTTTGTACATGTTGAGAAATAGTTGAGATCACATTGGATAAATGTTGCTGAAGCCTCATAACTTACTTAGCATCAAAATATAAACGTCTTTCCAAGCTTTAAAAAACTCTTTGTAAACATTAGTTTTAATCACTGCACAATAGTCCACCAAATGGAATTTCATCACTTACGATATAACCAATAATTCCATGGTGTTAAACATTTGTTTATAATATTAGGCTAATATAAATAATTATGTAATAGACATTTAGTTCATGTTTTGAATGATTGTTTTCAGATGGATTTCTGAATGTGTAACCACTGGGAAAAAAGTGTATTTTAGCATTTATAAGGCCATTTAAAGGCTCTTTTTTAAGAAAAACTTCGAGGGTATTGAGATTAAACAGCTTGCCCTCTATGGCATCTAACCAACTATCATGAACACTGGATGGCTGGATAGTTATCCTGAGACCCAGATGTCAGATGCTCCCATGATTAAGGCCATTTGTACCCCTACCAAATTTTGCAATTTGGAAATGTCACATAGTCATAGCCTGATTTTCTACTCAGAGACTGACTAGATGAGCAATCTTGGCTCACCTCAAGTAGGAGTTAGATAAATTAGATTTCTATCTTGGGTCCTAAACAAATTGTTATTAAAAGTGAAAATATGTATCAATGATGTGCCATATACATCCATATAAAATAGCCCCCCTCCATCTTCAAGACCAGTTGTGTAGCAGGAGAGGGGAGGGGAGCCCATCTCTGCTTCTAGGAGAGGAATCTGCATTTACCTTCTACATATTTGCCCTCTGGATGAAGTGCTTTTAAAGAAATTGTATTTGGGAGGTGAGTGGGGTAGGGGGTGAGAGGAATTTAAAAGCACCAATCTCAGTATAGTTTTGTGAAAGAGAAGCTGAATACGTTCAGCCACCTTCTTAGTTTTATTGTAGTCACATGACTTTGACGAACAATCCATTTTCACACTCTAAAAATACAACTTTTAATGCATGTATCAAAATATATAAAGAGAAATATAAATGATAAGAGGGTTTATGACTTTTTATTTAATTTTCTTTTCAACATCTTTTTCTTTTCTTTTGTTTTTGAGTTGGGTCTGGGTTCAAGGGATCCTCCCACCTCAGTCTCCAAACTCTCTGGGGTTACAGGTGCATGCCACCATGTCCAGCTAATTATTTTTGCACATATGGGGTCTCACTCTATGGCCCAGGCTAGTCTCAAACTCCTGATCTCAAGCAATCCTCCTGTCTTGGCCTCCCATAGTGCCGGGATTATAGGTTTGAGCCACTGCATCTGGCCAAACAACACCCATGTTTGAATAATGTTAAAAATATTCTGTGGTAGATAAAGGCCTTTTATGTACAAACCTCTAGAAATTCTATTACTGAGGCATTGTGATACTTGTAGGTTTTTAGAACTGTTTCTTGAACAAAATAGCTGATCAAATGACATAAAACATCCATGAGAAAAGAGCAGCATCCCACAGAAAACAAGTTATAGAAGAAGATGCAATTGTTCATTTATTCACTTGACAGACATATCTTGAGGGCCTCCTATATACCATGTGTTGTGCTAGATGCGGACTATATACAATTAATCAAGGCATAGCTTTTGTCCCCAGGAACTTACAGCCTTGTGAGGAAACATGCACACCAAAAATAAAAATAGCACAGGGTAAGTGTTAACATGGAGACATTTGTGGAGTGTAGTGGGAATACAGAGGAAATGTACATCTCTGAGGGAGAAAATGGGAAAAGTTTCAGAGGAAGGAGAAATTGAGCTGAGGACAGGGCTGGCTTCATGGGCATGCATATGTCACCTAAAGCCAGCTCCTACACCACTTCAAGCTTGGCTCAGTGCTCTACTCTTGCTGTCTTGAAATTCTTTACACTTTTTAAACAAGGGGCCTGTATTTTCATTTTATACTGGACCCCCAAAATTATGTACAGAAGTTGGTCCTAGCAGAGGGGTTTGTCAGGTGATGAAGTGGGTGAAAGTTTCTTAGGCAAATGGAGAGCTAGAAATGTGAAAGAATGGAAAATGTAAAATCTGCCAAGTTGTATAATTTGACTAAGTTACACGTTGGGGTGGAGCTGGAAGTGTAGGGGTGATGAGGTAAGGCAAATCATAGGACCTAGATCTTGAAGGGTCTTGGGTTTGTTGCAAAAGAGCTTAGATTTTATCCCATGAGTGATACAGTCATTCAACATTTTGACTGAGTAAGTAGAGAGAGTACATAGTATGAGAAAAGCAGCAGGCCTAGCAGTGAACTCTGGAGACAATTAAAACACAAGGCTTGGGTAGAAAATCGGAATCAATAAAGACAGAGAATGCATGAAAGGCTACATGACTGGGAGAACAGCATTACATGCTAACCAAAAGAGCAAGCTTTAATCAGTTACTTTTAAATTGACAAAAAATTGTATATGTTTGTCATATACAACATGATCTTTTGAAACGTGTATGTTGTGGAATAGTTTAACTTAGCTAAATAGCATGCATCACCTCACATACCTACCATTTTTGGGTGGTAAGAACACTTCAAATCCACCATCAGTGATTTTGAAGAATATAACGTATTGTTATTAACTATGGTCATGGAGGTGTACAATAGATCTCCTGAACTTATTTCTTCTAACTGAAATTTTGTATCCTTTGATTTGCAAGGTTTTAAAAGGAAGGGGCTGTTAACAGTAGCAGGGAAGGAGCGGTTTCATTGCTCCTCCTTGTGGCCCAGCTACACCTCAGCCATGTGCCTGTCCTGTTGGTCCAGGTGTTCTCCCTAGTCCTTGTACCTTCCTTTGTGCACAGCTCCTGTGGGTTTCTCTTTACCATTCCAAAGTAGCCCCAGGCATCCTAAAGGCACTGCATCCTTCTATTTGGCAAGGATTGGGCAAGGATAGATGAGAACTCAGTGCAGAGGCTGACAGATCACCAGCTTTCCATGACACTGTGATTTAAACCAGCCCAAACCACCCAGGCAAGTATCATGCCTTGGGTGTCAATCAAAATAAGCACCCGACTTAATGCTCCTGTGCCTTCGTGCTGTTTTGTTCAACTTTCTCCTTCCACCTCACACCCTGCTTTTCTTCTGCAGCTCCTGCTTCCTGCGGTTCCTGGTCTTGTTGCTTCTGCATCCATACTTTGCCTTGGGACTTGGCAGAGCAGCCATTCTTGGTGTTCCTGAGGACACGCCTTCCTGTATCTCCTGGTTCCTTGCATTCCTGGCTTGCCTGATCCAGGTTCGAGCCCTTGGATCCCACTGGAATGATTGCTCCCTTGGTTTGCCACCATGAACCCTATCCATCATGATGGTGACAGACACTGTCTTGTTCTTCCCAGAGTCAAACCAACCATTTAAAATCACTAATACAGGAGCCACGGGATGTTTTTTCTCTTCAACACTTTGACATTCTCCACAAGGTGATCCTTTACTGAAGCCCTTTCAAATGACAGCCTGAGACTGAATAGAAGACAGGAAGGTTGTCCTGAGGTACTTGGTGTGGGAATTCTATGTCAATCTTGTCTTCATTTACTCCATCATCTCAGTTCCTGTGTGATTCTGCTGGGTGGGTTCTCTGTATAACACAGGGCTTTTGCATGAGTCATTTCTCAAGTGAAAATACATTTCCAATGGTTCATTTTCAAGCTTTAAGATAGCATTTTGAACTTTATATACATATAGATATAAGCTTATATAATACCCACACACATATATATATACTATATATATGAAGTACATACTTGCAGAAATCCTTAATTTTTCACGTACTTATTTGGTAGCAACATTAAGGGATTATGAAAACATTTTCATCAGACAAGATCCAAATGAAAAAAATAAAAAGGAAAAACACTATAGAAATCCCTGGCAAAGCACTGGGTAGTAGGTGCCTGGTATCCATCTAGCGAGACTAGTGTGTACATCTGGATACGATACAAGTTTTGCCTTCCTAAAAAGGTTTGGAACTTTTTTGTTAGGAAGGAATGCAGGACAAGATCTTGGTTTCTTAGTTTGGACAAGTTTCCTGTTCAGTGGTTGCAGCTGTGCTAAGAAGCTGTTTTGAGAGCGTGTATGTGTGCAGGAGGTAAGGACCCAGGCCTGGAAGAGGAACTGAAGGACAGGCAGAGGTTATGACAATGGGAGGATTCGCTGGCCTTGCCATGCCAAACCTCAGCCAGTGCAGCCTCCAGAGGTCGTGTGAGGGGCATCTGCTTCATTGGATTTAGAGAAATAAAAAGGCTATGGTTTCTTGATAATTATTTGCCTTAAAAAAAGAGCTAAACGGTGGCTTTCAATAAATAGTATCATCTCTAAGTTTTTTTCTATGATATAAAATATAGGGCAACATGCAAGAAAAAGCCATCCAGGTTTCCATTAGTCTGAAATGCTTTGCCAATTGTAACTTTTCTAGGGGCTTTTTCTAGAAGCCACTGGGTCAATTATTGTGCCCTGGAAATGTGTGAGGGAGGAGCTAGCAAATGCCTTCTAAGATATGTATTGACTCATCCTTTAGAGATAGCAAATGACATATCCCTAAGCCCTGAATATCTTCCTGCAAAACCCCTCTGGATGCCTATGTGTTAGACATGTGCCTGATCCACAGGGTGGAGGCACCTAACTCCACCCCCTCATTACCATTTTCCTTTTAGTCAACAGGTGCTTTCAGCTGCACCTGTTGTCATGTTAGCCCTATAACTGTTTACCTTAATCTCACTGAACTTGCTTGTAATAACTTTTACGCATTCACTGGAGAAGCTATTATCAGGCCCACACAATATTCTTAAGAAATGCATAATTTAGTTTAAGTAAACAGGCAGGCAAGATATATTTGTAGAGCTTAAAAATAATGAGCTGTTCTGTTAAGATATGACCCTTCGCAGATGAAGTAGATGGTCTTGTTATACACACACACACACACACACACACACACAGACACACACACAAACACACATTCTGAAAGTTCATAGGGAATCACTGTTTACACAAATAAGTAGATTTTTCAAATTACTTTTAGTAAAAATGATTCTATTAGTCCCTTAAATATACCTAATAAATATGTGCAAATGGGAGAATTCTCACCTTGAGTTTTTAAGCTATTTAATTCTGTATTATTTTAGGCTAATTCTCTTGGTAAGAATGTAAGGCATTAGCTTTGGGCAAAAGAAGATTTACTATTTTCCTCTCACTGATTCATCAAGGAAGACTCTACTCCAATGCTCTGTTCCTTGTTCACCTACGAAACAAAGTACAAGAGAGTAGACAATGGAGGCACTCAGCTCAGTAACTAATAATTTCTAAGTCAGCACCTTGGAGCCAATCTGTTTCCCCTCTCCCTGCCCCCATAAATAGAGGCAATACAATTTCCATCACTTTGAAAGTCCCTTTTAAATTCTCAGTTGAGAGTTACTGAGTTAGTACAAAATGCACACCCTAACAAAACAAAACAAAATAAAGCAAAGCAAAACAAAACGAATGCCTTGAGTTCAATGCACCTGCAACCAGACGTAAAGTTTAATTTTTGAGGCAATAGTGTCGTAAAGCACCCAATCACTTTTGCTGAGATAAAATTAACTCATTTGTATGTCCCACTCCATGAGACTCCATGTGAACCACCTGTCCCATGCACCTATGGAGCCACAGCTTGGGGTGAATACCAGGCAACATCCCAAGATAGGCTAGAACTGTGGGCAGAAAACCAGCAGGCATGCAGGTCCTGTCCGTGAGGGTTTGGGCCCAAGTGCCCAGGGCTGTTAGTTAGAATAGGGATCCCATTTCCCTTGCTGCTCACTCCTTAAAATGGAACGAGTGTGCCAGTGACCTTGTTGTGTAGGAATTAACAGTTGGAGCTTAGGCATCGGGCAGTCTGAGTTCAGATGCCAGCTGTCTAGAAGGATACTGAGAAATGCCAGCAGCCCAGAGTCTGAAGGCGTGGAAGAGCCAGGTCCTGAGGGAAATTGAACTGCGTGTAACCCTGCCCCTGGGAGACCGGGGGAGATGGGACCTGTAGTGCCAGCTTATTGCCAGGCAACGGGAGTGAGCCCCTTTTCATAGCAATACATCAAATTTTGAAAGATTCTTGTTTTATCAGACACTGATACTGCTGATTCCTTTAGTGACTTTTTAAACAATTTCCAATTATCAAGAAATAAGGCAGTATCTTCCATTCTAAGAGTCTAACCCCTCATGAGTTTAAAGAAGACTTTTTAAATTGTAAAAATATTATATCGTGGGAAAGCAAAAACTCAAGCAGTGTAGATAGGTAGCAGATAAAAAGTAAGTCAAAGAAATTTCTAATATATTTATTTCGTATAGACCCTAAAATATGGTTCTAATATTTTTTCAATCTTAATCTTGAGTAGTCTAAGGAGAAAACTGTGTCATGTCATCTGTAAAAGTGATCATTGGTATCCTTTCCAGTAGCCTTTTATATCATATTTACACAGTTACACAGTTTCGATTACACACACACACACACACACACACACACACAAACACCTGATAGAGCTGGCTTTTCTTTTTTTTTTAAATCTGATTTTAATGGAAATGCTCCTAGGATAGCATATCCCAAAAAGGTGTATATTAAAAATTGTTCAAAAGAAGTTTAATATGAGTATTGTGAAAAAGCTTTGCGTTCTCAAATAAAAGAGGTAGAAAACACTATATTTAAGAGTTAAACTTGGTGTTTGAATTTCTCAGAGCCTTGAATAGGCTAATTAAGACTTTAAAGGTGACTCTCCAAGGGGAACTGATCTAAGTGTTTGGCAAACTTGTCCTTGACCTCAGGACATATGTACATAAAACTGTTAACATTCTTTTACTATGTAATATGTCATGATCATCTTCCTGTGTTGTTAAATATTCTTCTACAAATGTTTTCTAATCAAATACATGACAGCTGTCAATTTCCTTACACTTCTAACAGTTTTTGCTCTACATGTTTTCAGGGGCAAGTTCAGATTTGTGGACCTGAATTTCATACAATTTGGGAGTCACTTTTTAGTCAAAGTGTATGAAGTTAGAAGCACCAAATTGTTAGTATACCTCTATGTTTTCTGCTGTTATATCTTCAATGTGAACATTGTCTGTAATGAACACAAAAATCTCTCTCCCTCTTAATGCCTTTGCTGTATTTGATGTTAAAATTTATCTCCCTGCCTTCACTTTTCTATCTTTGCTTTAATTTATCGTTTTGTTTTTGTCAGCTTCTCTTGTATTTATTAGAAAAATATGAAAACCAAAATAATTTTCCTTGTAATCAGATACATTAAATTCCTTCTGAAAAGGTTTCAGGTCATCCACCAATTAAGAGCTGATTCAGAAAAATTTTAATAGTAGCAGTAGTATTTACAGAAACAATTGTAATACTAACAGTGAGTACTCACTATGTGCCAAGCATTGAGTTATCTACTTAATATGGTTTATGTTTTTTATAACACAAAGCCTTTAAGATAGGTACTACTGGCTGGATGTGGTGGCTCACACCTGTAATCCCAGCACTTTGGGAGGCCGAGGAGGGCGGACCACCTGAGGCCTGGAGTTCGAGACCAGTCTGACCAACATGGAGAAACCCCATCTCTACTAAAAATTCAAAATTAGCCAGGCATGGTGGCAGGTGCCTGTAATCTCAGCTACCTGGGAGGTTGAGGCAGGAGAATCACTTGAACCCGGGAGGTGAAGGTTGCAGTGAGCCGAGATCACACCATTGCACTCCAGCCTGGGCAAAAAGAGCAAAACTCCGTCTCAAAAAAAAAAAAAAAAAAAAAAAGATGGGTACTACTAATATTCACATTTCGTAGATGAGAACGCTGAGGCATGCAGTATTAGACAGCCGTGAGTGTGGAGTCAGATTTACACGGGGCCTACTGAGAGTCTGGCCTTTTATGAGGAAGCTTCCTCCCTCTCTTCAGCAAGAAGTCCAGGTCTGCATCGCCCTGCTGAGGAAGCTGCTATACACAAGCAGTGAATCTACAGATTACAAATGTGATAACATAATGGAATATTTTATATAAAATCTTGAAATGGACTAATTTCAAATCAGGAACTGTTAGCATGATGCCATGTGATTCTAAGGCTTATTGAATTTTAAAGATCAGTCAATAATTAATTATAAATAAAAAATAATGACCTACAAACGTCTAGGTGAAGGTGGGGGCTCCGGGGAGCTGGAGATCGTTTGAAAAGTCTGCTCCACCCCTTGGCAGCGATTTCAAGGCTAAGGGAAGCTCCCTCTCAGATGCCTGAGAGCAGGAGCAGCCTGATTTTGGAGAAGGAGGACGCCCCGGGAAGCGGGAAACATGCAGCTTGGTGGGGGCTGTGTCCGAGGACCGCAGGGAAAGGCTGAGCGAGAGAGCCCCAGCAGGGACCTACTGCGGGCGCCCATTTCCCGCGGCCGCTGGCCGAGTGTGGGCTCTCGGGTTCGTTTCCAACCAGCGCGGCGGTGTTATTCAGAGGATAAGGAAAATAAATGTCTGCGGTTGCTCTGCCGGGCTGCCGGGGCGGTGCCCTAGAAGGAGGGGCTGTGCATCTGCACCATTTCTAGGAATGTCCGCCCTCTGGGAACGCAGCCCTAAAGTGCTCTGAGAATGAGCCATGTTTACGGAAAGCCTCTCTCATGCTCCTCATTCTCCGTTCTGGTTCTGACCACAGCAAGAGTGGACGCCTGGAGATTCCCTTTCCAGCTTACCCTTTCCAGGCAACCATTCTTATCTGGGCTGCAAGATCTTTCCCTCGGGGACCCCAAGGTCCCTTCATCCCTTCTCAAGGGCTTAAGCTGCTCTGATCTCAAAAAGGCATGCATTAGGGTGACCTCTCTGCAGCTAACCACTTCCCACGCTGCGGAGCAGAGCTGCTAGCCAGCCCTCTCATTCCTGCTTGCTTTGGCTAGCTTTCAACACCCCAAATCACACACACCAAATTCAGGTGGCTCTACCTGGGAAGGGAAAACGATTTATTGTGAGGGGCATTTTGTATGTTGCTCAATGAGATGAAGCCAGGCTTTGAGAAACAGTTCAGCTCTTTGTTTGGCCTCTTATCTTTGAAAGTCTGATTAATGAATCCACAAGTAGAGCATTTACCTGGACATTATAAAATATTTTGGATTTTCCTAGCCTCTGTGCCATCCCCCCAATGAATCCTGAAGCTCCCTTTTTCATTATGTGTATCAGAGCAGGCAAACTCCAGGAAAGCTGGACTGGCGACGCTTCCCATCAAACTCTGTCTGGAGCCACCATTTGAAAATATCCCCAAGGCAATTGTATTCAACCTTTACTTAAAGATCATTTCTATGAGGCATCCAATTTCTGCGGCTCCCTTGGGCTACGGTTTAAGACAGACTTCACAGTATTTACTGTTTATAGTTTTGAGTCGACAGCTATTTAAGGGCAAGAGATTTCACCTGCCACCATGTCTCACAGCTTTTGCCACCAACACATTTACCAGACGAATAAGCTGGGACTTTATGAAACTGAGGAAACAAGTGTAATATGGTTTAGGGGAAAAAAAATTTTAAATTTGAAGTTATTTTCCTGCTGATTGCTTCTGTGTACTCCATCACATTGAATTATCAATGACATCTGTATGGCCTGCAATAATAGCCACTTGTTGATCACACATGTAGGATGGTTGGCTCTACTGATCTTGGCTGAGATCACCTTCATTCATGGATGGTTATTGGCCGGAGTGACTGATCTTTGCTTCCCACGCCTCTCATCCTCCAGCAGGCTAGCCAGGGCATGTCATCACAGTAAAGCAGAAGTACACCAGACATACTTATGGTCTCTTGAGACCTAGTCTCAGAGTTAACATACCATCAAGTCCAGTGAATTCTATTGTCTAGGGAATGTTCACCGTCAGCCCATTTTAAGGCAATGGGGGGAATAAACTCTGGAGAGAACTGTAAAGTCACAAAACAAAATCACCGAACACAGGGAGGTTTGAAGTATTGGTGCTATTAATGCGATACACCTTGGTTGTATACATGCCTTTCTCCTCTTCCCTGGAGTTCTTTCACTGTGTCTTATTTATCTTTCTGTCTGCCAGTTCCTATGACAGCACATGAAATCTAGTCAGTATTCACTAAAAATCTTGCATTACTTTGAGCACGAGTGTACTTTAGAATAGGCTCTGATTCTACAACTACATTTAAATTTTTTTCTTGCAACAATTACATCAGTATTAAAGAGACCTCATTGCCCTCCACCCACACCTACTTCCATCATTTCCTCTTTACATTTCCCTGTCATGTGTCTAGGTCTGGATTATTTTTATTTATCTACTTAGCATCCAATAGAGCTTTTGATATATTTCATCATTTTTGGAAAAGATGTAACCATTTTCTGTTTGACTAATTCTCCTCCAAAATTCTCTCTCTTCTCTCCTTCTGGAATGCATATTAGGTGTAGGCTTCAGACTTTTCTCATTACATCCTTCATGTTTCTTAACTCCTCTGTTTATCATCTTGTCATTCTCCTTATTCTCCTCTTTCTGTCTCAAGCTATGTCTAGTTTTGTTGTTGTTGCTGTTGTTAATATTTCTCTCTTCAGTTATATCTAATATGTTAACAGAGTACTTCACATAGAGGCTGCAGCTTAGAATCACCTGGCAGATTAACAAAATATCAATGCCTGGTCCCACCCCTAGAGTTTCTGGTTTAATCGGTGTGGATCAGGAGATGGAAATCAGTAAGTAACTGCAATGTGTAACCAAGGTTAAAAATCATTGATTAAAACTTTTTTTTTTTTTTTAGAATTGTTTCTCAGTGACTATACTTTTTATCCAGAATTTCTACTGGAAAAAAAAAAATCCACTGGCTCTTCTTTCATAAACCCTGCTTTTATTTTTATTGCGCTTTTTCTTCCATAGAACATTTTAAACAGGCATATTTACATCTCTTTTAGATTGTTCCAGTAATTCTAACTCCTAAAATGTAAATTACTTCATGGGTTGAGTCTGTAGATGGTTATGGTGTTGAATTTCCTTACAAGCTTTGTAATTTTTGGCTGTGAATTCATCTTTCATCTTGTGCCTTGGGTTATAAGAACCTCCTAATGGGCTGTTTTCACACTTGCCTGTGTCTGGTCCTGAGGATTTCACTGGCTCCCAGTAATGTTTTATGTAAGTGCATCTTCTTAAGGTTTATACTACACATAGAGCTCTCATTCAGGGTCTGTATCTTGTCACACGTAGGCTTGGTGTTCTGAGCTCAAGCAAGGAACACATTTCACAGTAATTACCTAGGGCAGAAGGCTAATTTCCAATCTGGAGGGTAAGGGTATCTGGATTTTTATTTGTGAACTCACAATATATTCTTCACTTCATGTGGGGAGCCCAGTTCTGGCTCCTTGGCTGGTATTTGTAATTGGGCACCCCTATGTTCAATTCCTGGGCCTGTCACATACCCCCATCATTGTAGTATTCGTGCTATTAATGTGATCAGCCTTGGTTGTATACATGCCTTTCGTTTTTGGAAAGAAGATAAGAGATAGAAGCAGCATTCTCATCACATTGTATCAAGGGGATATGGAAAGTGAGAACTAGCTGTGCTCCATCTCCTTGAGGGAGGTGTGTGTGTGTGTGTGTGTGTGTGTGTGTGTGTGTGTTATTAATTTCTTTTCTGAGCACTTACATTCTGCACCACTCACCTTGGCCACACATCTTTCGCTCCTGTGTACTATATGGATTTCCCCTTCATTTCTCTTACTTGGAAATTTCCCTTTGATACTCTTAAGCTAGTATGTGTATTTTCTCAATAAAATTTTATTTAAATAGCTTCAGATTTACAAAAATTGAAAAGATAGTACAAAGTTCTATATACCCTACGCCTGGTTTCCCCTGTTGTAAATATTTTATATCAGTATGCTATATTTGTTACATCTAATGAATTAATATTCATATGTCATTATTAGCTAAAATCCATATTTTATTTTGTTTTCCTTAGTTTTTACCCATGCTGTTCTTCTGTTCCGGGACATTTAGTCATCCTGTCTTCTTAGGCTTCTCTTGGCTGTGGTGCTTTTCTGGGCTTTTCTTGTTTTTTACGACCTTTAACAGATTTTTAATGTAAAAAACTTTTAAAAATATATTTATATACTTTTTGAGACAAAGTCTTGCTCTGTTACCCAGGCTGGAATGGAATGGCACAATCCTGGCTCACTGCAAACTTGAACTCCTAGGCTCAACTGATCCTCCCACCTGAGCCTCCTGAATAGCCCAGACTACAGTTGTGCCACCATGCCCAGCTACCTTAACAGTTTTAAGGAGTACTAGGCAGATATTTTTATAGAATGTCTTCCAGCTGGGAATTGGCCTAATATTTTTCTCATAATTAAACTGAAGTCATAAATTTTTGGAAAGAAGACCAGAGAGATAGAGGCAGTATTCTCCTCACATTGTATCAAGGGGATATGAAAGGTGAGAACTGTCCTGGGGCTTAGTTGAGAAGAAAGTCACTATGTGCAGCTCACACTTGAGGAATGGAGAGCTGTGCTCCATCTCCTTGAGGGAGAGAATCTACATAAATTATTTGGAATTTTTCTGCATAGAAAATTTTGTCTGTTCTTCCCTATTTATTGATTTATTAATTCAATCATATCAGTATAGACTCATAGATATTTATTTTATACTTTAGGTTATCATTGAATACTCCATTGCTCCATTACTTGTTTTATTGTTAAAACACTACAATTTTGGCCATTGGCTCCTGTGTCTCTTTGACATACCCCCATAGTTGTGTGCATGTACTTTTTGTTGGTTTTTGAGCACTTAGTTACATTCTACAACACAAGATGCTCCAGACTCATGTTGCATATTCTCTTAGTCCTAGAATTAGCCATTTCCCCAAAGGTAGATTGTTCCTATTGTTGGAGAATAATAGTAGAAAGTAAAGATCTGGGGTGCTAGATGTACGTGTTGCTAATGAAGTTTGTTGTCTCTAAGCCATCTTAGCTTACAGAAAATATGTGTGCATATTAATCCATGTATATACATGTACCTATAAATGTTTCTATATTTATGTATCTCTATGCTACACTCACACAAGTTCATACTGAATGCCTCCAATGCCCATCCATTGCTACATGGATCATTCTAGTATCCTCTTGCATGTCTTTACCTGCTACCTGGCTCCTACCATCCACCATGTACTTGCTTAATGGTATAGTTTCAGTAAACATGTATAGTGTAGTTTTAGAATTGTTAACCTGTATCCCCATGGAAAATAACTTAATTAATTACAGTACAGAACATATGTGTAGTTCTTTTGCCTTCAGTCTTACAGTCTCTACTCATTTCCAAAGATACTGAGGTCAGCACATTTTCTCCCATCTTTTTCAATGATATTATTTTATATGCTTATATGTAACACAGTTAGATTCTTACGTCACAGTTTGCATCCCGGATCTGGGATTCTGGACCTTCCAAATGACTTTTAAAAAATTGTGTACATTAAGGCTCACTCTGTTTTCTCTTTTCCTTTGCTTTTAAAACTGATTATTTTAAAATGCCAAATAAAAGTTATATATATTATGGTACACAACATGGTGTTTTGATACATGTGTACATTATTAAATGGCTACAACAAACATTAGCATATGCATTCTCTCACATGCTTATCTTTTTTGTAGTAAGAACACTTAAAATCCACTCTTTTAACAATTTCAAGGTTTACTTCTTATGCTGTAAAGTTCTATAGGATTTGAAAAATTCACAATTCATTAATCCACCATTATAGCGTCATACAAAATAGTTTTAGCATCCTAAAAAGCCCTCTGTGCCTCACCTATTCAACCTTTTCCCTTCCCCCAAGCTGCAGATAATCGCTACTCTGTTTGCTATTTCGGTAATTTCTCAGAATGTCACATAAAAGGAATCATGCAGTATGTAGCCTTCTTGGACTGGCTTATTGCACTTAGTAATATGTGTTCAAGATTCATCCTTACTTTTGTGTAGTTTGATAGCTAATTCCTTTTTGTCACAGAATGGTGATACATTGCACAGATGTACCATAGTCTGTTTTCCATTCACCTATTGAAGGGCATCTTTGTTCCTTTCAGTTTTTGGCAATTATAAATAAAGCTGCTGTAACAATTTGTGTGTGGGTTTTTGTATGTATGCATACTTTTGAAACGTCCATAGACATGCTTTTATAGTGTTTGTATGAGTTTGTAAAAATTTATCCTGTGTTCAATATAGCATTTTGATTCAGAAGCCACTGAGAATTAGTCCAACAAACAGATCTTGAAAGCTTAAAAGGGTTTCATGGGTCTTAACTAACTGAACCTGCAGTGACAGAGAGTGAACTTTTTACATATGGAAAGCCACACTTGGGGGCTGATGCTGCCACGTTGTCACCCGTGTTAGCACAGTCATGTTGAGCAACAGATCTGTACGCTGACAAGGCAGCTCTATGGTGGGAGAATAATGGACATGGTGAGACAAAACACAGAGAGAAAGGAGTAGAAAAGGCACCTCTGCTTCTGTTTCTCATCTATTTTCCAATCCCCACTTTATTTCTTGTGGTCTGCTGCTATACTTGTTGTTTGGATTCTACGGGATTCATTTTCATTGGTTTAATAATCTTCCTTCTTACTTGAGTTAGCTTATATATACTTCTGTTCCTTGTAACCAAAATATTACAAAACAAAAAAACTCACACAACAAAAAACAAAAACCTTTAGAATATTGTGTGTTTGCTTAAGAAAACAGATTATTAGAACCCCACATCCCTAAATCCTTACCAGTTGCTGCTTGTGGTTATATTTTCCCCACTAGATCCCTGGGTCATTCTCAAGAGAGTTCTCCAGGAACTTTAGAAACACCCAATAAAAATCAAAGCATTGGTCATGCGTGCCTAAATGGTATTCTTCACTTATTACCTAGGTTGGGCTACTTTTGTACTTTGAGAAGCTGATTGAAAAATCTGCTTTAGTCCTCCACTTTCCTGCCCCAGAACAGTCTTGTTGGAACTTCTAAACACAGGGAATGCTTTTTCCAAGAAACAGGCCCACTCCCTTAACACACAGCTGCATAGGAGATACAGAAGTGACCAATAAAAGCCAACAAAAGGAACCAAGAGGAAGGGAAGATTGTTACTTTATTCGGTTTCCTATAGTAATCTCCAAGCCCTGAAAAGATCCTAGTCTTTCTTTATGATTTTATTTTCTATTGAAGAATAACTTTTATGAAGTACAATAATTTTATTTGTACGACTTGGTGAATTTTTACCTATGAATACAGCAATGTCATCACCATCCAGATCAAGACTTAGAAAATTATCATCACCCCAGGAAGTTCCCTGAAATTCATATAAATGGATTCCAGTAGTATTTAATCTTTTGATATTTCATCCATGTTGTTATATATGTAAGCAGTTTGTTCTATTTGGTGGGGTATGCAGTATTTTATTATATGAAAGACTATCATTGATTTATCTGTTCTTATACAATTGCACATTTGACTATTATGAATAAAGTTGTTCTGAGTACTCATGTACAAGTCACATTTTTAGGCATATACAACCATTTCTCTTGTATATACCTAGGAGTGGAATTGTTGGAACACAAAGTAAGTGTAGATTTGTTTTATTGCCCGTTTTCCAAAGTGGGAAAAGAAGTCTACTTGTACCAGCAATGAATAAATTCCAGCTGCTTTTCCTATTTGACAACATTGGTATTGCCTTTAAAATGTTAAACATTCTAGTGGTTGCATTCTTTCTCTTTCGCCCTTGGTCCATATCATGACTCTTCCTCCTTGGACTTAGTTCTTTCCAAAAGAACTAAGCAGCTTCTTAACAGGTTTAGCAAGGAGGGTTCTTCTATCAGAATTTTTTTTGAATTTTGGCAGTGGCTTCCTGAACTGAGCATTAGAGAGCTATGATTGATTAATGATGTCTTTTATCAGCTCAAAAGGAAAAATATTGGAAAACATGCAACATACGTATCATCCTGAATTTAAAGTATGCCACTACCAAATTCCGAGGAGCTATGATATGATCTATTATTTTCTCTCTTAGTATGTGAAATCATGTCATCAGTTTTGAATCCATGAGACCCTGTTAAATTAGTTAATGTATATCTGAAGGACCTAGTCTATGTTGTAGTAATTGCACCATTAATACACGAGTGAAGAATAACCCTCTCCCTTGTCAGCACACTTACTGAAGAACGTAAAGCAAAAAAGTTGCTCATCATCCCTTGATGCTGCAGATTAACTCTTCTCATTTTTTAAATCAGAACAAATTTTCTTCATTGAACATAATACTTATTACACTTTTAGTCTGAAGCAGGATCATTGTATTCAAAGGTTTATTTTATTCACAGAAAGCTAATGAAACTAATTCAGTTTTAATAATTAAGCTTTTAAAAGCTTAATTTTATATATTAAATAATCATGGCTTGTCCCTCAAATTTTGGTTGATATTTCCAACATTTATCTATTGTAATTAGTAGTTTTAAGTGTAATGTTATGTAGAAAAGAGGTATAGTCTGTAGCCCTTCAACGTTCCCTAGGGATAGAATCCAAGACCTTTCACAAATACAGACATTTGTAATTTGGAAACATGTAATTATTTGGGTTTGTTGTTAAATATAAAATCTTTGGCTTTGCTTCTAAAATACTTCTTGAGCCTTCTTGTCCATATTTTAAAAATGTGGACTAAGCCACATTTTAACTTTGATGATGAAACTTCTCTCAGGGGGTGGGTTACATCATAGCACAAAATTAGTATTATTCCACAAAATTCATGCTGTAAGTAACAAAGAGTGAAGAAAGGCAAATTCTTGATGGTTCACTGGGTTCCTTTAATGCTCACTCTATGTACCCACTAAAAATATTCAAATGTATGCTTCAGGAAAATTTAAGTTATTACATTTCCAAAAATATTTTTTTGAATAAAATGATGAAAGGTATCCTGAAGACCTTCTCCCAGACACAGACACACAGGCCCTGAGATGCCCAAACAGATGACCTTATCCTGACCTCTCCCTTCCTGTAGCTGATTCACGACCTTGGCAATGATTCACATATTCACAGACTAGCATGGTTCATTCCCTGATCACTGAACCCGTCTCCATTTATATGAGGTACTGCTATGTTAACTACATAATAAAATTCCTGCTGTATGGGGTTTGGTGCATTTTTCTATGTTGATGTGATCTGAAATAATCCCTCAGAAGACTGAGGCAGTTCCTTACATCATCTATGTCTTTATTAGGAATTTGGGATATCCTAATCTCCACCATTTGTCTTGGGATACTCACCTGAGGAGCTTAATAAAAACACAGATTCCTGTTTTTCTTCATAGACCCATGTAACTGGGCTCTCCTAAGAGGGAAGCTGAGCATCTGTAGCTCTAACAAGCATTCTAGATAATGGTTATGATATACTAAGTTTTGGAAATACCTTTATAGTGGAAGGACTGTGTTTTCTCTCATGGGTTTTATTTATATACAGTACATGTGAGTCATGGCTGTACCATGTAAAACAAAATTTATCCATGTATTTCTATTTATGCCTTCATCTATCAGTGTGTCCCTCCATCCCTCCATTCATGTATTGCTTTTCTGTTTAGTGTTTTAATGATTTAGCCACTACTTTACTGAGCATCTAAATCAGCCTTGACAATGGATTTGTGTGACTTTGAGGAAGTCAGCCTTTTTGCTACAGTTTCCTCATTTGTAAACTGAATATAATGAGAATATTTACCTTCCAGTTTATTATAATAGTGAAATAAGAAAGCATGAGTAAATTATTAATACAGTGTCTGGATCAAGATAAGATATCAATACGTGTTAATTGCTTTCACCTTTTTCATTAAAGGACTATAGTGCTTTACAGAAGCACTTCATATAGTGATATATCTACTATTTAGGTTATATAATATAAGCATTTAATACTGTAGATTTTCTTCTAAGCATTGGTTAGCTGCATCCCACAGAATTTGATATGTAGTATTTTATTTTTGTCCACTTCAAAAAATATTTTCAAATTTCCTTTGCGATCTTCTCTTTGACCAATTGCTTGTTTAGAAGTGTTGTTTTATTTCTATATATCTGAAAATTTTCCTTTTATTTTTCTGTTATTGATATCTGATTTAAATATTTTAAAGTCAGATAACATACTTTATATGATTAAAGTTTTTGAAAATTTGTTAAGGCTTGTTCTATGATCCACTATGTCATGTATCTTGATAAATGTTCCAGGTATACTTAAAAAGAATGTATGACCTGCTGCTGTTGGCTGGAATGTTCTATAAACATCAAATAAAACCAGTTTGTTAGTGGCATTTTTCTGATCTTCTATATCCTTGTTGATTTTCTGCCTTCCAGTTCTATCAATTAGTGAAAGAGGAGTTTTGAAGTTTCCAACAATAACCCTGGGTTTTTTTCATTTATTTTAGCTTTTTCTTTCATTTTTAAAAACTCTCTTTTTAGTACAAATACATTTAGGATTTTTATGACTTCTTGGTAAATTGAACCTTTTACAAATACGTAATGTCTTTCTTATTTCTGGTAATTTTCTTTGCTTTGAAGTTTAATTTGTCTCATATTAATATTGCCACTCCAGTTTTCTTTTGATTAGTGTGTGCATAGCACACATACCCATCCTTTGTCTTTTAACCTACCTAGTTTGCTGTATTTCAAGTGAGTTTCTTATAGAGAGAATATAGTCATTTTGACAATCTCTGTCTTTAAAATGGTGTGTTTGATCATTTACATTTAATGTAATTATTAATGTTTCAATTAATGTCTACTGTCTTAATATTTATTTTTTGCTTGTTCCCTCTCTTTTTTGTTTTATTTTCTTTTTCTATCTTCCTTTGAATAATTTTAAGTACTCCACTAAAGTATTTTTAGTATTCCAATTAAAAAAGTCTATATTTTACTCTATTTCTTTGTATAATTTTTAGTATTTGTAATAGAGATTACAATATACATATTTAACTTTTTAAACTCTACTTAGAATCAATTTTTACCATGTCAAATATAATGTAGAAATTTTGACAAATATATAGATCCACATACCCTCCCCATTTTATGTTTTAGTTGTCTTATATATGTACATATATCAAAAACTTTATCAGATAATGTCATACTTTTTGCTCTCATAATTCAAACATATTTTAAGGAATCTTAGAAGAAAAGTACCGTTAGTCATATTTACCTAGGTACTTATTATTTCTGTTCCACTTCCTTCATTACTGATGTTCTGGTGTAATTTCTTCTCTGTCTAAATAAATTCATTTAGTAATACTTTTAGAACAAATTTGCTGGAAATTAATTTTTATAGTTTTTCTTAGCTGAGACTGTCTTAGAATGTCTTCATTTCACTTTCATTTCTGAAAAATATTTTTGGTGGATATAGAATTCTGGATCAATAATTCTGTTCTTTAAACACTTCAAAAATATTTCAATTCCTCTGGAATAAATGGTTTCTTATGAGAAAGCACAGTTTTTCAAATGCTGTTATTTTATAAGTAATATATCATTTTTCCTTGAGGTTCACTAATTCTTTATTCCATCATCTCCATTCTGCTATTGAACCTATTTAAATCTACACAGAGTTTTAAATTTTGATTATTTTATTTTTAAGTTCTAATATTTCCTTTGGTTCTTCTTTATATCTAGTATTTCTTTGCTGAAGCTTTTAAAATATTTCCATTCATTTCATTACTTCTTGACCATTTTTTATAATAGCTACTTAAAGGATTTGTCAAATAATACCAACACCTGTGTCCTCTCTACTTCGGGGTCTGTTGATTATCTTTTGCCATTTGGGTGACATTTTTCTGATTGTTTTTATGATGGATAATTTTTAATTGTGTCTTGCCTGCTTTGAATATTACATTATGATACCCTGAACTTTATTCAAATCCTCTAGAGAATGTTACTTTTGTTTTTACAGGCAATCGACCTTATTTGGTTTAGACTGCAAGTTATTACGAGTCTCCTGCGGATCATGGTTTTAACATCTACTCAGTTTCTAAAGCATTAAGTTCAAATTTGTCCCATGTGTGCCACTCATTGGCCAGTGTGGGACCTGTGTGCTGGTCTATTTTTTATGGCATACTGTTTCGTATCAGATCCACATACATATAGTGTCTTGCTGTCACCCAGGCTGGACTGCAGTGGCACAATCATGGCTCACTGTAGCCTTGACATCCCAGGCTCAAGCGATCCTCATATCTCAGCCTCTCAAATAACTAGGACTACTTAGCTACTAGTAGGCATAAGCCACCATGCCTGGCTAATTTAAATTTTTTCTTTTTTAGAGATGGGGTCTTACTATGTTGCCCAGGCTGATGTTGAATTCCTGCCTCCAAGAGATCCCCCTGCCTTGGCCTCTCAAAGTGTTGGAATTACAGGTGTGAGGCACCACTGCTGGCCTGTGTTCAACTTCTTAATTCTGTATTTGCTGAGCAGAAACTTTTAATTTTCATGAAGTTCAATTTATCAAAATTCTAAATGTTTACTACATTTCGTGTCCTTTAAAAGATATAATTGTTTTCCTCAAAACCACTGACTTATTTTCTTGTTTTCTTTCAGAAGCTTTAGAATTTTAGATTTTACATATAGGTTTATGATTCATCTTGAATGGATTTTTGTGTGGGCTATATTTCAAGGTTCATTTTTGACTAGTGCATTTATCTAATTGCTCCAATACTGATTATTGTAAAGACATTTCTTACCACGTTGAAATGCCTCAGTACCTTGTCAAAAATCATTAAAAGTATCTATATTGTTCTGTTTCTAATTCTCTATTCTTGTACCATTGGCCTGTCTTTGCATATTTAATCTATTAGCATACTATCTTGTTTAGCTTTACATTAGGTTTTCAAAGCAGAAATCAGGTAAAATGAATCCTCTAATTTTGTAATTATTTATCAAGCTTATTTTGGAATTTCTAGTTGCTTTGCATTTTCGACTTAAAAAAAGTGTGCTGAGATTTTGAATGTTATTTCATTAAATCTACAGATTAATTAGAGGATAAATGACTAGGTGTAACATTTCCACTATGATTCTTACTGGAGATCAAGGGCAGTCAGAAGAAATAAGAGAGGAGACAGTGGAAAACCCAAGGTTGATATAGAATCACTGACAGAAGAGAAAGTGCACCCCAAGTTGTTCAGATTGAAAAAGAATCCTGATGGATGAGTACAAACTACAGGGAAAGAGGCTTAAAAGACTCAAGGGTACAGTCTTGCAAAGGCAATGCTTCAGAAGAGAAAAGGCTAAAATGGAAGCAACAGCAACCCTTTGAAAACTGTGCAATAAAGAGAAAAAGAGGCAAGAAACACATATTTAGGATCTTTCAAAATGAAATAATGTCAAATATCCAAGGACATAGGACCACTCCCCATTTTCACTACCTAAGTCATTAGATAAATAAAATGTACATTGCTCTTCTGGCAAGAGGGTGATTGTGAACTAGCAATCTTATACACCACTGTATACTAACAGAGTGGTCCAAGCATATACAGTTCTGGGGTGAGCCCAAGAGTTTAGCACCAATTTTATGAGGTCATATTTCTGAGGTGCTCTCTCCACCCAGTTCCTGGTAATTTCTGCCTCCCTGGAGCTCTCTCTTTTAGTCTTTCAGCCAGAAGTCTTGAATTTTAGTTTCACCATTTTGATATACATGTCCCATGACTGTACCCATATGCAAAATCATGCAGTAAATGGTTAGAAAGAGAAAAGCAATGAGTGTGCATGACTCTCTTGGAACCACAACTCCTCGGATCACAGAAAAAGACATCCAGTGCTGCTGCTGTTGCTGCCACCATTGCCATAAAAGGAAATTTGAGAGAAAAACTGTATCCCCCCTCACTCACTATATGTTGTTAGTTATTTTTCTGCTCCTCAAAGCAGAGGAGTTCCACAGGGCTTCTCCTGAAGATGGACGTTTGTGTCTAGGACACACTTTCAAGTTTTGGGTTGTATTGAGTTCAGCTTCTGGAATACTGGAGAAAAATTTAAAAACTGTGACACTCACTGCTGGTCTAGGTTTTAGAGTGGCATTTGTTGTGAGAAACAGGGTGCAGTGCATGTATTTCAACTTACCCTGAAGAAACGCCAGTTTTATTTTGTGTTACCTCTTGTTTTTCCCTCTGAGCATTGGTGAGGTAGCTCATTGATTGGTCCTTGGACAGCTGTCCCATACCCCTAATTGTGAGGTGCTTGGTGGTGCAGCCTTACTAACAGGTGGCAGTGGTAGCAGCTCATTGCTTTAGTTTTAGTCGTTTTAAAAGTCTTTGTTTAAATGAGTAACACGTATGTATATATTATATAATATTGGGTTATATTCTATGAGCCATATTGTAAATCTATTTAAATTAATTATTTAAATGCCATTGTAATTTGTTAATATGACCCTGTTACAGCGTATAACACATAACATAGAACATAAAACATTATAATTTTACTTTTATCCTCATCTTTATTTTAGTTTTAGATCTATTACGATATATGTTAAATGTTCGCCATTGGTATTCTTGTTAAAACTGTCCCCAGTGATCTCTTGCTTACAGGAAGCTTGTACTCTAGTAAATTGTTCATGAAGGGCTTGTGGTTATAGAATTTCCTAATTCTTTGCATATTTAAAACTATTTATCTGTAGCCTTGATACTTAGGATACATCTTGACTGGATATAAAATTAGTGCTTCATACTTTTTTTCTTGAATTTTTTAAAATGCATCTTTACTGTTGTCTTTCATATGTGTTCTTTTTATGAAGAGGAGGCTTTGAGGATTTATTATATTTAAGATCTAACGGTCTATCTACTAGAATATATCTGTGGATTGACTTTTGTGGGCCAATTCTCCCTAGTACATGGCATGTCCTTTCAATATTTTGGTACTTGTTTTCTTTTATTTTTGTAACATGCTTTTGGATTACAGTTTTACGTATTACTTCTTTTTTATAGTTTTGTTTTTTATCTTTAGAGATTCAAATTATAATTAAGTCGGATCTTCTTTCTTTGTCTTCCACTTCAAACACTTTCTACATGAACCTCTTTACTTCTTTCTCTATTCTATGTTCATCTCTTTGGTTATGTTTCTGTTTGGTTCCTATGCCCTTTATTAAATTTTCATTGAAATTCATTTTTTCTGGGGAAGATTATAATTTCTTCTCTATTTAATATGATTTTGGATTTTCTTTTGTACCTTTCAGAAGTTTAATCAAGCATCATTTTCTTTTTTGCTGCTTTTTGTCTACCTATTTTCTTGGGTTTTAGATTTCTGGTTTAAGGTGGGATTGTTTTATACTCCCAAATGCTTATGGGATAGTACGTAATTAAATCTGAAATGTGGTGTCATAGTTTTCTTCTGCTTTGTTATTTCTTTTGTGTGTGTGAGGGGAAGTGTTTACCAACTGAAAAGTTTTGATTTTCATTTCTATTGTACTTGATTTTTAGTTTTGAGTTAATTTTTTATTTTTATGCTAGTTTTATAATAAATGAATATTGCTTGCACCTATGTCTGCATTTTGAGTTCAGATCTGTTAGTATAGAGTGGTCTATAAGATTGCTAGTTCACAATCACCCTTGTCAGAAGAGCAATGTACAGTTTATTTATCTAATGACTTAGGTAGTGAAAATGGGGAGTGGTCCTATGTCCTTGGATATTGGACATTATTTCATTTTGAAAGATCCTAAATATATGTTTCTTGCCTCTTTTTCTCTTATTGCACAGTTTTCAAAGGGTTGCTGTTGCTTCCATTTTAGCCTTTTCTCTTCTGAAGCATTGCCTTTGCAAGACTGTACCCTTGAGTCTTTTAAGCCTCTTTCCCTGTAGTTTGTACTCATCCATCAGGATTCTTTTTCAATCTGAACAACTTGGGGTGCACTTTCTCTTCTGTCAGTGATTCTATATCAACCTTGGGCTTTCCACTGTCTCCTCTCTTATTTCTTCTGACTGCCCTTGATCTCCAGTAAGAATCATAGTGGAAATGTTACACCTAGTCATTTATCCTCTAATTAATCTGTAGATTTAATGAAATAACATTCAAAATCTCAGCACACTTTTTTTTAAGTCGAAAATGCAAAGCAACTAGAAATTCCAAAATAAGCTTGATAAATAATTACAAAATTAGAGGATTCATTTTACCTGATTTCTGCTTTGAAAACCTAATGTAAAGCTAAACAAGATAGTATGCTAATAGATTAAATATGCAAAGACAGGCCAATGGTACAAGAATAGAGAATTAGAAATAGAACAATATAGATACTTTTAATGATTTTTGACAAGGTACTGAGGCATTTCAACGTGGTAAGAAATGTCTTTACAATAATCAGTATTGGAGCAATTAGATAAATGCACTAGTCAAAAATGAACCTTGAAATATAGCCCACACAAAAATCCATTCAAGATGAATCATAAACCTATATGTAAAATCTAAAATTCTAAAGCTTCTGAAAGAAAACAAGAAAATAAGTCAGTGGTTTTGAGGAAAACAATTATATCTTTTAAAGGACACGAAATGTAGTAAACATTTAAAATTTTGATAAATTGAACTTCATGAAAATTAAAAGTTTCTGCTCAGCAAAATACAGAATTAAGAAGTTGAACACAGGCCAGCAGTGGTGCCTCACACCTGTAATTCCAACACTTTGAGAGGCCAAGGCAGGGGGATCTCTTGGAGGCAGGAATTCAACATCAGCCTGGGCAACATAGCAAGACCCCATCTCTTAAAAAAGAATTTAAATTAGCCAGACATGGTGGCTCATGCCTACTAGTAGCTAAGTAGTCCTAGCTATTTGAGAGGCTGAGATATGAGGATCGCTTGAGCCTGGGATGTCAAGGCTACAGTGAGCCATGACTGTGCCACTGCAGTCCAGCCTGGGTGACAGCAAGAACCTGTCTCAGAAAAGAAAAAGGAAGATGAACAGGCAAGTCACATCTGAGAGAAACTGTTTACAGAACAATTATCTGAAAACAGTCTTAAATGTAGACTATTACAGAACTCTTAGAAATTAACAATAAAACACAAACATCTCAATTAAAAGGGCAACAAATTGGACCCTCACCAAAGAAGATACAGCAATAGCAAATGAACAGAGAAAAATTTGCTGAACATCATTTGTCATCAGAAATGCAAATGAAAACCATGATGAAATGCTCCTTTGCATCACAAAATGGCTAAAATAAAAAGACTGACAATGCAAAACGCGGCAAGATTATGGAGCAACCAGCAGTTTCATACATTGCTGTGGGAATGTGAAGTGGTATAGCCAGTGTGGAACGTTGTTTGGCTATTCTTATAAAGTGAAACATACACCTACATAAGAAGCAGCAATCCCACTCCTAAGCATTTACCAAGGATAAATGAAAACATATGTCTACAATAGACATTTACGTAAATGTTGATGTAACATTTGTCCATAATGGCCCCTAACTGGAAACAATGCAAATATGTCTCAATAGAAAAATGGATAAACAATTTGTGGTTTATTCTTACAGTGGAATACTATTGAGCAATAAAGAGGAATGAGCTACTGATATATGCAAAGCATAGAAATCTCACATACTCTGGACTGAAAGAAGCCAAACACACAAGACATATAATGTACACTTCCATTAAGGTCAATTAAGGTCAAACAGAGGCAAAACTAATCTAGCAGGATAGACACTGAGAGACAGGGCTGCCTGTGGGAAGTGAGGAGCCTGGCCAGGGCATGAGGAAATCTTCTGGGCTGTTGGGAATGTTTGACATCTTGTTTGTGGTGGTGGATACAAAGGGTGACACATTCACTGAAGCTCACCACATTGTTCACTTGATATCTGCACATTTCACTCAAAGTAAATTTCATTTATTTATTTGTTTGTTTTTTTATTTTTAAGAAACAGGGTCTCCCTCTGTCACCCAGGCTGGAGAGCAGTGACACGATCTCGGCCTACTGCAACTTCTACCTCCCAGGCAATAGCGATCTTCATGCCTCAGTGAATATCTGAGACCACAGGCATGCGCCACCACGCTCGCTCATTTTTGTATATTTTGTAGAGACAAGTTTTTGTCATGTTGCCCAGGCTGGTCTCGAACTCCTTAGCTCAGGCAGTCTATTTCCTTGGCCTCCCAAAGTGTGGGGATTACAGGTGTGCACCGTGCCTGGGCCGTAAATGTCATGTCATTAAAAAGGCAAAAGAAAAAAGACATCCAAAGTGAATCCATATGCCAAATAAATTAAATGACACAAATAAAGACAGAGCAGCAATGCTTACAGCTATATGACCTCATGCAAGTTACAGAACTGCTCTGAACCTCAGATTGTTCTGTAAATTCAGGATCTGTATCTCATGGGGTTAAGAGAATTACCTATGACAAGTTATACGAGGTATTTCCTAGAGGATTGGATGCTTAATGAGTAATTAGTATATAGTCAATAAAATATTCTGTTTTATGGAGGCTTATACTTTGTCAAATTGTTAAGTATAACACCGTTTGTTCAAAATACTTTATCTTTGTCTCTATTTCTGCATCTGTATATGCTTCTTCTCATCAAATGACGTGTGACCTCAAGTCCTTCACCAGTTTCACAGAGTTCTCACACTAAACAGTTTGTGAGTCTGGTAATACTACTAACATCTTCTACTCCTCCTTCTTTTCCTTCTCCTCCGTCTTTGAAGGAACTAGAAAATTTCTCCTTTCTGTGATGTGCACAGCAATTCTATCCACACCAAGATGCTCGGAATATCACCTTCTATTATCAAGTGTGTGTACGTGTGTGTATGTTTTCTTTCTAATGGGAGGATGATACTCTCTCTTACTGTAATAGTGTTTTCTGAGCATGTGACACTGATCTGCTTATTTTCTACAGTATCTACATTCCCATGCATCATGCTGTCTTCCTAATGCAGAGACCATGCATTGAGTGTCTGACATGCCCAGGCCCCTGCTGATCCAGCAAGCAACTGCAAACAGCTCTAGAAATGCTGTAACCCTGTTGTCCTGACTGGTCCTCAGTGAATGAGCAGGATTAGTTGATGATGGCACCAAACTTTGCCATTGACTGTTCAGATCTGCACTTTAGGGGGTTTGAATAGATGCAACAGCATCTATGGACAGCATCTAGAAGCATTTAGAAGACAGTTGGGGAAGAACATCTAGAAGACAGTTGGGAAAGAGCATCTAGAAGGTAGTTGGGAAAGAGCAAGTGAGAAGTGGAGAGAAGAGAAAAGGTGGAAGCCACAGTTGGCAGAAGCCCTAAGGTGAGTAGCAATCAGTCCATGTGTGCTGGCCAGCACATAGCTGAGAGCCTGAAAGGGAGAGCATGCAGCAGCAATAATTGACAACTGCTAAAGAAATCAGTGGATACCCAGGTTGCTGAAACTGTGTGAATGTTTAGTCATGTTCTACTTCTCTAGAAGGCCTGACTTCCAAATGCAAATGCATCTATTTCTCTGTGAACCATAGTTCTAAATGTGTTGCCTTTATTTATGTTCTAGCTTACCAATCTTATGCCCGTTCAACTTGTGTCATTAAAGTCTCTCTTTGTTCTTTGCAATAAGAAAAGACCCAATTAAGGTAAGAATAGAAGAGCTATGGAGATGTAGAAATTCATAAATGTTTGTCCTAGTAATTCTGGTTTACCTAAAAGGAGGATCCTGTCCCTTCTCTCTTTCTCCCGCTTTCTCTGACTCTCTCTGTTTCTCCTTTCATAAGCAGCCTCTTTCCTCTTCATTTCATAGGCATTCCTTCCATGG
The DNA here is from genome assembly GCA_036589455.1 of Ateles fusciceps. Lineage (NCBI taxonomy): Eukaryota > Metazoa > Chordata > Mammalia > Primates > Atelidae > Ateles > Ateles fusciceps. Next base: position 7,395,158 of record JAZHEH010003329.1, on the reverse strand, counting down.
CCAAATATGATCAGAGCAGGCATGTACCCTTAACCCTGGGCAAAATCTCTTCTGTCATTTGCCAGGTATTTTATTCCACAGTAGCTCAGGCTCAAGATGGCCAAGGAGGGAGCGTAAACTCTGACAAAGCACAGAAGACATTCTTCCCCTCATGCCTTTCTCGGAGACTTGATGCACAGGCTCTCAATTCTGCACCAGGATGGGGCCTCCTCCACATCCTTGTCTCTGTTAAAGTGGCGGGGGCTGGGGTGAATAAATGTTCTCTACAATCCCCCAACCCCCCCAGACACACAATGTGCACCTAGGTGCATGCATGCAGGACCAGGGCCTTTTCACTGCACACAAATGAAGTTGTCATCCCATTTCCACCAGTGAGTGCATACTGATGTCCTCCTGGGTTCTTGCTCTTGTTGCATCTTCTGAAGCCACTCTAGTTCTGCACAGCTCTGCTCAGGCCCAGCTCCTGCTTCCTTTTGACCCTGCTGATATTCTGTGACATCCGGGCACATTTTCCGGGGACTTGATGCTGACCTACTACTACCTCCAGCTCTGCTGATGCCTTTCATTTCCCCCAGACAGTTACAGGGCAGTCTTGTCCCTGTGGTGAGTGGACTTCACTGGAAAGCAGTGATTCCTTTAGTCAGTTAACTTCAGGCCACTACTTGTACATGGTCACCCAGCTTGACGCAATGTTCCAGCCACTGAGATCTCTGAGGAGTGTCCCACTGTATTGACTGTCAGCTCTCCAAGTGAAAACTGAGACAAAGTCCCTCTCGGCAGTACCGTCTGGGAAATGTCATTTCCCTGTGTGTGTAAAGTGGGATGCAGGCCTATGCCAAGTAGCTGAAGTCCCTGGGACCCTCTTTAATAAGAAACATTTGCGTTAGCTCTTCCTGAGGTCTGTGCTCTCTATTTAAATGGGTCTCAGGTATCTGATTATGACCTGTCTCTGCGCTTTTCTCTGAATGACTGGTATACTCAGTTCCATCAGGACTGTTTATTCATGATCTTGTCCCAAGATTCCACACATAGATGGATTTCACATAAATTTCTAATACTACTCTAGTTCAGAGAACATATAAATCCTGTGACTTTTCTCATAAAATGTTTCTTTTTGCATAACAAGAAACAATAGAAGACCTGTAAGGGAAAAATAAGATTAAAATTGACCAAATTTGGCTAGAAAAGTTTCTGTGACACCACAGGAAAATGGCTAGACTTTCCCCTCCCACTCAAATTGTTACCTTTCATTTTACTACAGAAGCTAAGTTTTTTTTTTTTTTTTTTTTTTTGTCACACCACAGGACATTGAATTAGCATCGGAATCCTCAACTAGGCAGAAGCTGGAGTCTGGTTGAAATGCCAAGTGACTTAGTATTCTAAGCTTCAGTAGAAGTAAAAGTGTGAAATGGAGTGAATTTGAATTCAGGCATGTTTATTTTCATGTCTGGCTCATACAGGATGGAAAAAGATTCCATATATGAGTCCTTCTCATTATCTAAACACTGCCAACCAAAAGGCTGACCATACTAACTTGTCGGTCCATAGATGATCTTAAAGCAGAAAGTTGGTAAGGGGTGCTTGGGTAATTCCCTATGCTGCTCACTTCTTCAACTATGAGCTATGACTTCACATGGACTCTTCCTACTAATTAACAACAGCCATTTGGCTGACTCCTATTCACTTTTCAAGTTGCAGTTGAGATGCCCCTTCCTCCAGGAAGTCCTCCCTGACAACCCAGCTTGAGTTAAGGCACCTTTCTGTTTGCTGTCTTAGCCTGGTGTATTTTTCTCTTCACATCAGTTATCATAGACCCCTTAAAATTATGCCATTCAGACTAGATTGCAAGCAATTTGAGGTTAGAGACCAAGTCTGTTTTCTTTATTATGACATCTCCCATGGCCAGGCCAGCTCTTGGCACACAGTGGGTGTATTCTGTTTAGTTCTACAGAGACAGGGGTGGAATATAATGGCATGTCAGCTGTATTAACTTATCATGAGGATCAGAACATGTGACACTTGGACGGAACTTTGGAGGGGAGGGAGGCGTTGGTGTGAGGGAGAAGGGAAGTTAAACCTTTAGAGTCAACTACTCTAACTTTTAAAGGATGAGAGACTGGAGACTAAGATCCCAGGGAGTGACATGAAACGCATGATTCCCACATGTGTGTATTTCCATGTCTCACTGCACCACAATTTTCTGGTGTCTTCATCTGGTGTGTCTTCATATCCTAGTCACTTTGCAAAGCTCAGCTTATCCCTGAAAACCCAGTCCAAGCACTCCCTCCACCTTAAATCTCCCTAGGAGAGGCCTTTCTTCACCACCACCAATCCTATCAATTAGAAGTAAGGATCTCTTGTTTGGGCCGCTTTTGAATCTGTATTTCTATTAAACACACACATATAGTTGTGTCAGTGCAGGGGCTTTTCACTCAAACTCACAGAGTTTAAATTGTCCTCTACCACGTATTGGCCCTATCACCTTGGACAAGTTACTTAGCCTCCTTGTCTTTGTTTATTCACCTACTATATAAGTCAGGGTTCTACCAGACAAGCAGATCCAGTAGGAGATATACATATTAAGAGATTTATTGAAAGGAATTGGTTTATACAGTTGTGAGGGCTGGCTACCCAAATCCAAAGCCCACTGGGCAGGCTGTCAAGAAGGGCAAGCTGGAACTCTGAGGCACAGGTAAAAACTATTGTACAAGACTGGAATTTCTTCTTCAGAAGAAGAAATTCTGATATTCTGTGACATGCAGGCACAGAATATCAGATTTCCTCAGGATTTGCTGCTAACCTACTACCTCCAGCTCTGCTGATGCCTTTCATTTCTCCCAGACTGGTATAGGGCAGTCTTGTTCCTGTGGTGACTGGGCTTCACCGGGAAGCAGTGATTCCTTCAGACAAATAACTTCAGGCCACTGTTTGTACATGGTCACCCAGCTTGATGCAATGTTCCATGGCACTGAGATCTCTGAGAAGTGATAGCCCTCAACTCTGTTCTTAAGGCCTTTCAACTGATTGAACCAGGCCCACCCAGATTATCTAGGATAATCCCCTTTATTTATAATCAACTGGTTATGTACTTTAATTGTGTCTATAAAGTATCACAATGGCAACACCAAGATTATTATCTAGATAACTGGAGACTATAGCCTAGAAAAATTGACATGTTAAAAGTCCATCACACTTATTATGGGTGGGAGGAAGGTGCAAGAATAAAACCTACCTCACAAGGCCATTATAAGGATTAAATGGGTTTATCCATATAATGCATTTAGAATAGTATTTGGTAAGTGACAAGGACCCAGTAAGTGTTAACGTCTAATGCAGTGTTTATTGTACTTTTCTATACTTATTTTTATATGTCTGCTTTCCCTACTAAGCTTTGAAATTATTCTATTCAGGTATGATGTACCCAAAGTTTGTGGAGGCTGACCTTCAGTCTGGGTTAGTTAAATCATTTGAATAAATAATTTTATTTCCATTTTGAAATGGCTCACAGACAGCCCAGAAGAATACCATATGAGGAATTTATTAATGAAGACTACTCCTCTTCATGGAATTTTTTCCTCGCCTTGGAAGACTGCAGAGATGAAACATTTTGGGCCATTTTCCAACGAAGGAAAGGGCATGATGGTATCAGCCAAGTGAATTCTACAGCTTCCATTTTAATATGAGTTTCTAATGGTGTCACAGATAAGTTACAGTTTGATCGAAGGTCAGATAGCAGAAGGTCCACCAAGCCGTCTATGGATTTGAAAATGTATTAAGCCTAAGAAAGTAAGTCATTTGATTTCTGTAGTTACTGTATAGAGATTATGAAAGAACATCAGCAAAGAGTGTTTTACTTTCTTTTATGTTCCCTGTATGTTACACCATGATGAAGGGATTTTCATTTTTCAAAGGTTTGAATAATAACTAAGGTCTAAGTTCACATATCCCCGGGATGAAAAATTAAGTTATTCCATAGAGTTGCCCAAACCTTGTGGAATGTCATTTCCTGCACCCCCTCTGTTCACATCCTGGCAGTAGATTTGTTTTACACAGTGTAACTTAATACAGTAGGAGGCTGAAACTCATCAGTAATCTCTGCTTTTGTGTGGCAAGAATGGTATAGTATCTAAGGTCCAAAAAATATGGGGGCAGTGTTGAGGATTCACCTTGGTCTTCATTTCTATCTTTCTTGAGATTTTTTCCAACCATAGACATTACTTCAACTTAGCACTTGTGTGCAAATATTATCCTTAAGCACAGTTGCAAAGAAAGCTCAGTGGGGTGGTTTAGAATGATCCTGTTTGGAATGCTAACTGTAAGCAGCGTTGAACATTTAAGAAATGAGGATCAAATGCAGGTGCCAGTAAATAGTTTGTGCACCGTACTTGAGCTAAAAGATCACACAAAAGTATGTTGTTAACTTTTCTGTTCTATTGTCCAATACTTTGCAGTGAGTTCAGAGAGCATGCATATGTTCTACATCAAACATATTCTATATCAATGTATATATGTTCTATATCAAAAGTAAGTATCAATTGTATTTATTCAATTTTATGTGGAAGCTCAATTCTTCCCCAAATATTTGCATATTATCTATAAATAACCAAATATATAAAGTAAGTGTGACATAATTTCTAATTTCTTTTGTCTTAAATTTCTTGTAACCAAAAAAAATTTTCAAGGTGGCCAAATTTTTATTAACAGTTGTTTGAGAAGAGCGTTCATGAGAACTTAAATTTGTTACTAACTAAATAAACGAACAGTGATGTTCACTTACTCATTTACTTACTGGACATTTATCCAGTGCCCACAATGTGCAGGAAATGTAATAAGTATCAGTAATATAAAGAGAAAATAGAAATTCCAATCTAGTTGGCAAGTTATCCAAACAGTGTTGTTGTACTATGTTAGGAAGAATGAGGTGCCATGGGACAGCGCAAGACGGGCACCCAGGCTCTAAGTCTTATAGCAAGCTTCCTTGAGGAAATGACATCCAACACTGAGACCTGAATGAATTCATCAGATAAAGTGTGTGTGTGTGTGAGCATGCACACATACACACTCATGGAGAAAGAGATCTCAGACACATGCAAACTGTTGCAGACAAAGAGAATAGAATATGCAGGGTTCTGTGGCCAATAGCAGCACATCACACACCAGCTTACAGTATTCAGTACAATTAAAATAGAGAAGGTTTCCAACATGTTTATTACAGGACAGAGGATGAGGGAAGAATGTTAAGACTGAAGAAGCAGAAGTCCAGCAAAAAGTAGTGGTGGATGGATTTCAGAGATATTCAAGAGGTAGATCGTCAGGATTTTATTGAAGATAATATTTCAATGGTGAGGGGGATAATGAATCAAGGATTGAGCTGTGAGCTCTGGCATGAGTAATGGAGTGAAGAGTGGTGCTATTAATATTAACAATGAACACCGGAGGGGGCAAGGTTTTTAGAGCAAGATGACATATTTTGAATTTGTCATGCCAGAGGAACATCAAGTGGAAAGATCCAGTGGACAGTTAGAAATGTGGCTCTACCTCTCGGGAACCCCTGGAGAGAAACAATTTTGAGATTCATTGTCTTACAGAGGAGTGTTTCTCACCTGTGGTACTGGTAACATTTTGAGCCAGATCCAGCTTTTCTGTGGGGCTGTCCAGGGCACTATGCGATGTGCAGCAGCATCCCTGGCCTCTGCCCGCTAGGTCTGCTAGCATGTCCAAGTCATGACAATGAAACATGTCTCCAGACATTGCCAAATGTCCCCATGAGACAAAATCACCGCAAGGTGAGAGCCACTGACATGACTGGTACCTAATCCGTGAGAATGGATAACTGTAGAAATGAGAGGAAGAAGGTCTAAAGTTAGAACACTGAAGCACATCATTTAGGGACCAAGAGGAGAAAGAAAACCCCATAAAAGAGTCTGAGGAATGGTCAAAGAAGTAGAGAAAAACATAGAAGCAAAGGGGAAAAGTGTTTCAGTAAGAAAGATGTGATCACTAAGGGCAAATGCAACTAAGAGAGCCATAGAAATGAATCCTAAAAGTGGTCCTCAGTTTAGCAGCAAGGCTGCCATTGATGGCCAGTGAAAATAATTTTCTTGGCGTAGTCGGGCAGAAGCCAGAGGGCAGTGAGGTGAGAAGTAAATGAATTTATACTGCATTTCTACATTATTTTATCTGGCCAGACAGGACAACCCAGCTAGAAGAGTGTGAACAGTGAAAAAGACCTTGGTTGTGCATTTGAAGAAAGTTCAGGGAAGTTCAGTGATGAGTTGAAGCTGAGGATATTGGCAAGAGAAAAATCGAAGTGGAGGACATGGAATGTCAACTGGATAGTGAAAGAAATGAAAAGAGAGAACTTATGGATACAGAGAAAGTAGAGAGCTTAGATATGAGGAGTAGGCAAAGTGAGAATTACTGAGGAATAATTTGGAAGTGCATCAAAACAGTCGTTCATCCCAACTGGGCCTCAATTTCCTTATTTGTAAGTTCAGGATGTCAACCTGGATGACCCTGATATCCCCCTCAAACTTTATTGTTTTAGGCTACAAGGTATAATGGCATCCTTCTGATTCTTAGATGATAGAAATATTAAGGAAATGAGAGAGGTATATATGAGTTTGTCTATGAAAATTTCTTAACACTAAATTTTTCTTTGTTGGGCTTCTCTTTGATTTGGGGTCATCTTGATTTTGACACTGTGAGTTCCCTTTAGGTCTAACCAATTTTGATTGATTCTTTACTTTAGAATAGAAAACTTTGGATATATGAGATAACTTTTGGTGGTTCAGTGGCTTTACTTTATATAAAAGTGTAAGTTCTTAAGAAATACAAAGATTAGAGAGCCTTGGTTTTTGTGGCTCTTTTTTGACTGTTAGCATCCTTTTCTTTTGCATGGTTTCTTTCTTTCCCTTAAGATTCTTTCTGATAGATTAGTAATAATAAAGGCTTAAATGATTGTGTCCTGTAGGAAAATGAGTAGACTATAAAGCCAGGTCAGAAAATATGGGAGGCCCATTCCTTTACTTAGCTTTCTGACACCCCAGGCAGGCATCACTAATAGATTTCAGATTTCAGCACTCCCTCCTGGAATCTGGACATGTGCGTATAGCCATGATTTTTACCTCAGGCTGGACATCAGAATCACTTGTGGAGATTTTTAAGAAGTGAAGTTTCTCAGGCTTCATTTTAGATTTATTTAATCAGCAACTTCAGTGATTCTGATATGCTCTGCCTAAGACTGACTTTCTATGCATGGTTCCTGGTAGATACATTGGAGTTGGTGTCTGTGATTGAAGATACATGATCTCAGATGGAGAATTGTTGCTGTCTCTCCCCCTCCGCCACTTCCCTGAGTTTCTCCTTTCTAAATTTGAGATGCAGTTCACTTCAAAACATTACACATTGTGAATTAGAACAAGAGTTAATGGATAAAGAAGCCAGATCAAAATGGGGGTGGCTCTAGCCAACCCTTCCTCATCTGCTATGAAAGTATTCTTGAAGATAACAGTACCAATGAGCTCATGAAAGGATTATTTAACTGAGAGTTGAATATTGATTCATGTATTCTGAAAACATTTATTAAGAACTGGCATAATCAAAAGATGGCATATCTTTCATGTTGTAAGTGGAATAGGTGGTGAAAACACGTCTTGAAGCAGTTAATTATCTTTTGCTTGCATATACTTCCCCCCCAAAGCCTGGTATCCAATAAAACTTTAACTCAAACTTTGGATTTCCCCAAGTGAGGGACATATGAAGAGTGGTAGAGTCAGCTCATCTTAGGCTGTGGTTTGAGAAGATTTTACCTTGATATCACTCTATGATTCTAACAAATAAGCCCTAGGAAAAGTCAGGATGAGCATTTAAGTCCTTCTGGCTCCTCCATTTGTCTTCCCCAGTATCACTTCTTTTTGTTTGTATTAGAATTTTCAGTGCTTTGCTGTTAAGAGAGGTCAGTGTTTATTTATTGATGAGTTTTTATATTATACTTATATTGCGTGCTCTTTATATTATGCTTCAAATCTTTGACTAATGTTTTCCTAAATTGACTAATCATAAGATCTCACTCTCAGCAAATGTCTTCTCTTAGATAAGAAGTTATTTCATTTTAATGTTTCAATCCTTTTCTAGAAAAAGAAAGATGAAGCATATTTGACAAATGGTTGGCCGACTACTCTACCAAGCTACTTGGGTCAGGGGTGGTGTGGGGAACCTCAGTGGGGAGGAGACAAGAGGAAGTGTCATGGACTGGGACTGGAAACTCCCCCACCTCCACTTCCCCTATGGAAGCTCTGGTTTGCACCGTATCTTCTAATATTTCAAATGAAATGTGAAAAAAATTTATGTTCTCCTTAAAACATTTGGAAAATAAACAAAAATACTGAAGTCTTGAAACTCAACAGACAATATCCTAAAACAAAGGTTTTCAACTTTAGCTGCATCAGAATCACTGGAGGGCTTGTTAAAACACAGGTCCCTGGGCTGCACCTGTAGATTTCCTAATTCTGTAGGTCTGGGGTGAGGCCCAGGGATGTGCATTTTAACCAGTTCCTAGGTGAGATCATGATGCTGCTAGTTCTCCAACTACACCTGGAGAACCAGTTGCCTAGAAATACACAGGTATAGACTGTACCAATCCTATACTCCTGTTGTTTCAATAAGAGATGTCTTTTCATGCCATCTGAGATCTTTGTAGGCTAAGACATAATTTTAGCCCTGCCAAACACAGGCTGTTTACATTTTTTAAATTATATGCCACTGTGTTCTTATATCAGAAGACTTCACACATAAATCTGGATTTCCACCTTCTTTTGAAAAATCAGAATAACTGGCATTGCTGGGCATCTTTGCCACCTGGCAGCCTTTTACTGGAGACAGAAAGCTGCTGCCCCCTTTAGACAGGCACGTCTTCCCCCTCCTTCAGCTTCTCCCTACAGATCCCTTCATGCTCAAGAAATTAGACACGCTCAAACTCAAATCTCAAAGCCCATTGGAAGTATTTTTGGGTTACACAACTAATAATTTAGGATTAGCCCTCCCTTGCTGGCTTGACTTTGTTATAACACTTGGAATGAAGACCATTTCCTACTGTTTGCTATCTATTGCTAATAGGGTATATTATAGTGTTAAATATGGATATATTGGAAGGAAATAAAACTTCCTGTAAATTTGCATAAAATATATTATTCTAGACCTCTACCTTGGCTTAGAAGCCTTAACTAATACCTAATGGAATACTTCACTCAGCTTTAAAATAAATTTCACTGACTTCTACTCACCTGCCAATGCTGGCTACTGCCTGAGTTTATATAAAAAATGAATCTGTAGCATGATGGCTGGAAACACAAACACATTTAAATTCGCAGACTCTTTGGAGAGTCTATTGCTGCCTTTGACTCTGTGATGTTTCTGCAAATTCTTTGGACCAAAGTCCCAGCCTCTGTCGCTTTCGAAGGAGGGATTTGCACTAAAACCAATATTCCTAGCCCATGCTCATCAGGGTCAGAGGCTGCCTTTTCCACTAAGATGCCTCAATATTCACAATCATTTCACAACTTAATTGGGTCGGTTTCCCTAAATTCAAATGCAGAAAGTCCCATAGAACTTGCTTTGTTTAACAAAGAAGGCTTTCTTTCCCAAACCCCTCTGGCTTTGGTGACTTGGAAAATCTTATTAGCCAGATGAAAAAAAAAAAATTCCACCACCAACTCTGGGACTCAAATAGCTATTTGGAGGCTTGTGAAGAGCAAGAACCCAATTAAGCAGCTCAGCTGCACAGGCCTGAGTGTAGCGTGGCGGACCCAGGGCGCCCTCGCACCCTCCCTTCGACTCTGCCTGGCTGAGCTGCCTTTAAGCTCTCTGTCAGAATGGCATGGGTCTGAGTGATTCATTTCCCAACCACAAGGCACTAGCAGAGGGTGAAGCTAATGCAGGCTTCGGGTAGCCGGATCAGGGAGCTATGACTCTGATATCTAAACAGGGATTTGGATGGAGCAGAGGCAGGCTTAAAACAACTTTCTCATAACAAAATAGAATGGCTAAACGGAGCTGCAAAAGCATTTTCTCTGACCCTTTTGTCCTAAGTTTCAAAAGGAGCAAATACGTTCTACTTTCTTCGCTTGACCTCTTATCTAAGAAAATAACCCTTAACCTCCACGAATAGTGCTGACAAATCTCTTCTAGGTCTGGTGGTGTGTTTGAAAGAAATGAAGCCCAGGTGGTGGCTGAATCGGCAGAGGAATCTGGGGAATTTTAGGATGCCTCTGTCCAGAGGACCCACGAGAGCCAGGAGGCATTTCCTGGGGGAGAGGACAACAGCTACACACAGGAAGGACCCGGAATACTGAAACTCAAGATCGGACAGACTGAGGATAGAGGATAGCCAATTAAAATGATCAGTGATTCCTACATGATACTATAATCTTTAAAAACATAACAAGCTATTTTAGAAGCAGGACCACACAATAATTTGTTAAAACCGAAGTTTTGTGAAAGTAAGAGTTTCAATAACTTGATTAAAATCAAAGTCCATTTCTCATCCACATTGTTTCTCAGCTAAATAAAAAATGAGTAATGTGAATAGTAGTTATTTGGCAACTTGTAGATTTGGAGAATCCCAATTTTTATAATTTTTGAGTCTAATTATGCATTTTCTTTCAATTTATTATGTGTTTTTTAAAATTTCTGTCCTGAATGAACTCATAAATAATTTCTGCCTATGCATTTTGTCTTCTGACCTGAACTTTTAGCATCTATTGGGTGTCAAATAAACTATTAGGTGCTCTGAGACAAAACTGGTCTTTTGGGGGTGGATAGTTTGTTCTGTTTTGTTTATTCCTCAAAGTGATTACAATTTATTTAGGGAAAATGAGTCTAAGCATGGAACTATTAAGAAAATACACAGGCTGATAGAATTTCCTCTTACATTTTAATATAGTTCAAGGCCCTATCCTTGGCCTTTTCATTTACTCATTTACCCACCGTCTTTGAAGAATCTCACATGTACCCATGGATGTCTCCTACTTCACTGTCTCCCTCCCCAAATTTCCTTTTGACATATAGATGTTTATTTTGAATTCCCTCCAAGAAATCACACCTGGGTTTTCCACAAATGGTTCAAACTCAACCTTTTCAAATCTTTCTGGTCATTTTCCCCACAAGCCTGTTCCTACTCAAGTACCACTTATCACGATGGCATTGGATGCACCCAGCTGACCTAGAACATATGAGAATTATTCTGGACTCCTGTCTCTACTAAACTACTATCTCTATGAATGTCCTCTCTGCTCTTATCATGTTTATTTTAGTCCCTTAGCAGCTCTTATTGCATCTACGCCAATGGGTTAAACTACCATCTAAATACTAAGACTTTCCAAATCTTTACTTCCAGTCCAGATCTGGAGATATATAGATATATCTATTTATATATCCAAAGTATTAGTCTCCTATTTTTGGACATTTCACAGACAATTTCTGGCAGAGGCTGCTAATTGTCTACTCAATATTCCTAACTATTAAGACCTCAGTTTTGGTCAAGGTGACAATATTTTCAAAATACTTTATCAGATTTCTTTTCAGGAAAGGGGATGATAACCAGTTCTGGCCAATGAGATGTAAGTGAAATTCATTTGATGGAACTTCTGATAACACTTATCTATTTATTTATTTTGAGACAGGTTCTTTCTCTTTCGCCTAGGCTGTAGTGTGGTGGCTCAGTCGTGGCTCACTACAACCTCAGACTCCTGGGCTCAAGTGATTCTCCCACCTCAACCTCCCAAAGTTCTGGGATTACAAGTGTGAGCCACTGCACCTGGATATTTTTTAAAAATCTTGTATAGAGATGGAGTCTTGATATGCTGCCCAGGCTGGCCTTGAACTCCTGGCCTCAAGCAATCCTTCTGCCTTGGCCTCCCAAAGCTCTGGGATAAGGAGTGTAAGCCACCATGCTGGCCACTGGAAAGAATTTATGAAGGACAAACTTGGTTGTATGCATCTCAGTCTTTTGCTGTGTGCCATTTTTACTCTTCCCCCCTTCTTTCTGTCTGTAACCAGTCTGTGGGATGTACACAATTTGTGACATCATTAAAGTAAAATGATAATTTTTGTCTCTCACTGCCCTTATAAACTTTGTCAATGGGGCAAGCTTTTCCTACATTTTATTTCCCAATGAATGGTATCTACAACTTGTTCATCACTGTGTGATTTCTCCTTCTTTCCCAACCCCTCTTTCCCTGTACAATCAGTTTGCAAGTTCTGTTACAGCTTCTTCCTAAATGGCTTTTGAATTATTCTTCCACCCTCCCCTATTTCCACTGCCTCCTCCCCAGTGGTATCAATACTCACCTCTTACCTAGATGACAGCCACATGCCCCAAATGGCAATCCTTGCTTCTAGTTCTTCCAAATTCAATCCCATGGCTGTTGTACAGTCAGAAAAAAATTCCCTAACCTGTCATTCAGATCAAGCCATGCACCTGCTTAAAATCCTACAATGACTTCTTATGGCCTGCAGGCTAAACCTGAAAATCTGTACAAATTTTCCAAGACCCTTCATGAGTTGAGAGAACAGAGAAAGGAGACAGGCTTTGGACTTTTATGATGGGCAGATTATGGGGCCAGGACAAGTGTTTCAGTGTGTGGGCAGCGGCTTGCATGGTTCAACCTCCTTCCAGCATCAAAGGAGGGAGGCTTTCTCATTAAATTGCTCAGATATGGGGAGAAAGGGGAAGGAGGAGGAGGTGGGGCTTACAAGCTATCAGCAGCTGAACAAAAAATAATGGAGTCAGACTCTATCACACAGAATTAATGGTGTACCCCAAACATAGGTCAAGGCAACTACTGACTCAGTGCTACTGTCTGCAATATATCTATGAAATAATTTCTATTAGCTGAAAATATAATATTGGGTCTTAGTGCTTCAGGAGAAGAAGTTCAGGAAAAAAATATTTTGCGTACAGAGTGATTAATAGGACAGAAGATGAGAGACAGAAAGAGAGGAGGGTGAAGAAAGAGAATTTCCACAAAAGTTGAATTTGTAAACAAAAATTTCAAAGTCAGAAAACTATGCTATATCTTTCTAGTGCTCACAGGCTTTTTGCTTCTCCTTTCCTTTTGGTCATCTTCTCCTTAGATTGAGACATGACCACGTGAGCGGAAATGACTGTCATACCTAAAGGCTATGAGAGATGCTCAATGTTTTGTTTCCCTTTCGTGGCAAACAGCAAAGATATGTACTGAGATGGCAGTATCAGAGTGTTCCTAAACCTGACCTTGAAGTGATTACAGGGGGCAGAGGTCCCCTGCTGAGATATAACAAAGAGAAAAGAAAAAAAATTTTAAACAAAATAATTGGAGTTGTTTGATATTTCAATATTCAAAGTAAAAGATGATAGATCCATGGTAGTCACTGGCCCATAGCAATTCCAGAATTTCTGTCAGATAGAGTGAAGGCTGGCTGGAGTGTGGGGATTCCTTGATGAAACCCAAAATCTGCTTCCTGGGAGGAACCACCTTATTGATTGCTCTCCATGGGCCCTTCCTCCACCTTTAGAGAGACTTCTGCCTTTTCAGGTTTTTGTTTTTTTTTTTTTCCATATGTAGGTGGGGATTGTGAAGCATGCCCTCGTTAGAAAATGTGTAAACCCTGAAGCTGCCTCCTATTTATGGGAGATTGGGAGAGGGAGGAGACAGGGACAAGGGTTAATTTAAAACTCAAACAGTAAAAGGCATTTCTAATCTAGTCCTGTGATATATTTGACAATCCAGTTCCCTAAAAAATTTAGAAAGGTTCTGACCTGTTTGCTTCTGGTCGGTTTCATATGCTAATAACCACACCTACCTTGTTTTTCTTCGGCAGTGCAGTGGCATGATCTCGGCTCACTGCAACCTCCGCCTCCTGGGTTCAAGTGATTCTCCTGCCTCAGCCTCCCAAGTTGCTGGGATTACAGGTGCCCGCCACCATGCCTAGCTAATTTTTGTATTTTTGTAGAGATGGGGTTTCATCTGTACAAAATACAGGTTAGCCAGGCTGGTCTTGAACTCCTGACCTCAGGAGATCCATCCATGGCAGCCTTCCAAAGTGCTGGGATTACAGGTGTGAGCCATCATGCCCAGTCCACACTTACCATTTTTCAGGACATAGTCCTTAAATCCACTTTATGTCTTTGCTCTGTCTATCAACTCCACACTTCTCTCATGCATCTTTATAACCCGTGGATCAGGATATCCCCCCAAGAGCCTGTGTCACCAGGGCCTTGGGTCCAATACACAGAGCTGTGTGGAGTCTCAGCAGAGAAGCTGCTCAAGCACACGCAGAGACCAAGGATTTTTTACATACTCCAGGCCTGGGATCCCCAGCAAGGAGGGAGATCCGTCCATACATATCTCTAGGAAGGGGGCTGAATCCAGGGAGCCAAGCAGCATTGTTCTGCAGGCCTCACTTTCACAGCATGTCACAGGTTAAGACACACTGACTTGGGATTCCTGTCAGCCAATGGCAACAGGCTGGAGTCTGCCTGATATGGGATGGAGTTCTTGTGGGGAGGTGCGGCTGCCATCTCAGTGATTTGGTTAACTCAGCCTTTCCAGCCTGCTGGTTTTGGAGAGTCCAAATGGCCCAGACAAGTAAGGGTCTCCTCCAGTGCAGCACAGCTGCTCTGCCAGATCATGGCCAGATCACTTCTTTAAGCCAGCCCCTGATCCATTCCTCCTCATTGCGTGGGACTGCCCTGTGGGGGCTTCAGCCACTCCAGCCAAGTTTCTACAGGCAGAGTTCTCATCTTCCCCTGGGACAAAGCTCCTGGGGGCAGGAGCAGCTGCCACTTCTGTGGTTCAGTTGACTCAGCTGTTCCAGCCTGTCGGCGTTGGAGAAAACAAATGATCTGGACAAGGAAGGGTCCCCCACAATGCAGCTGCCTTACCAGATCATGGCCAGACTGCTTCTTTAAGTGGAACCCCAATCCATTTCTACCCACTGCAAGGGGCTTCCGCCACTTCAGCCAGGGTTTTACAGACAAAGCTCTGATCCCTTCCTGGGAAGGAGATCCTGGGAGGAGGGGTGGCCACCATCTTTGTGGTTCTGTAGACTCAGCCATTCCAGTCCGCTGGCTTTGGAGAATACAAATGGGTCCAGATGAGAAAGAGTTCCTACCACGCAGCACAACTGCTCTGCCAAAAAAAAATGCAGCCAAACTGCTGATTTAAGCAGGTCCCTGCTCCTATTTCTCCTGATGAGGTCTCACCCAGTCAGGAGCAACAGGATCAGGGACCTGCTTAAATCAGCAGTTTGGGGTCTTATTTAAGACAGGGGTCTCTAGCCCCCCTCTTACAGGCACATTCAGGCACATTCAGACCAGCAACAGGTCAGTAACTCATGGGATGGAGTTTCTAGAGAAAGGAGCGGGCTGTCATCTTTGCTGTTTTACAGACTTCGCTGGTGATACTGCCAGGTATGGGAAAAATGGAGGCAACTAGGGTCTACAGCCGACCTCCAGCAAACCACAGCAGCCCAACAGAAGAGTGGCTTGACTGTTAAAAGAAAAAGAAAACAAACAGAAAACAATAACATCAACAACAAAAAAAAGACCTCACAAATGCCCCATTCAAAGATCAGCAACCTCAAAAATCGAAGGTAGATAAGACCACAAAGATGAGAAAGAGTCAGTGTGAAAATGCTAAAAACTCAAAAAGCCAAAGTGCCTCTTCTCCTCCAACTGACTGTAACACTTCTCCAGCAAAGGCATAGAACCGGGTTGAGGCTGAGATGGCTGAACTGACAGAATTAGGCTTCAAGAGGTGGGTAATAATAAACTTTGCTGAGCTAAAGGAGCATGTTGTAACCCAATACAAAGAAGCTAAGAATCATCATAAAACAATACAGGAGCTGATAGCAAGAATAGCCAGTTTAGAGAGGAGCATAACCAACCTGATGGAGCTGAAAAGCACAACATGAGAACTTCATAATGCAATCACAAATATCATAGCAGAAGAGACCAAGCAGAAGAAAGAATCTCAGAGCTTTAAAACTATCTGTCTGAAATATGACAGGCAGACAAGAATAAAGAAAAAAGAATAAAAAAGAATGAACAAAACCTCTGGGAAATATGGGATTATGTAAACAGACTAAACCTATGACTGATTGGGGTACCTAGAAAAGATGGGGAGGATAGAACCAAGTGGGAAAACATACATCAGGATATCATCCAGGAGATATTCCCCAACCTAGCAAGACAGGTCCAACATTCAAATTCAGGAAATGCAGAGAACCCCAGTAAGATGCTCCATGAGAAGATCAACCCCAAGACACATAATCATCAGACTATCCAAGGTTGAAATGAAAGAAAAAATGTTAAGGATAGCCAGACAGAAAGACCAGATCACCTACAAAGGGAAGCTCATCAGACTAACTGTGGTCCTGTCAGTGGAAACCCTACAAGCCAGAAAAGTCTGGGGCCAATATTCAACATTCTTAAAGAAAGTATTTTTCAACCCAGAATTTCATAGCCAGCCAACATTTCATAAGTGAAGGAGAAGTAAGGTCCTTTTCAGGCAAGTACATGCTGAGAAAATTCATGAGCATCAGGCCTGCCTTTCACAAGCTCCTGAAGGAAGCACAAATTTGGAAAGGAAAAACCATTACCAGCCACCATAAAAACACACTGAAGTACACAAACCAGTGACACTATGAAAGAACCACATAAACAAGCTGCAAAATAACCAACTAGCATCACGATGACAAAATCAAATTCACATATAACAACACTAACCTTAAATGTAAATGAGTGAAATGCCTCAATTAAAAGACACAGAACAGCAAGCTGGGTAAAGAGCTAAAATCCATTGGTATGCTATCTTCAGGAGAACCACCTCATGTATAAAGACACTTATAGTCTCAAAATAAAGGGATAGAGAAAAATTTGCCAAGTAAATAACAAACAGAAAAAAAGCAGGGGCACCAATCCTAGTTTCTGACAAAACAGATATTAAATTAACAAAAACAAAAAATTACAAAGAAGGGCATTACATAAAGGTAAAGGATTCAATTCAACAAGAAGAGTTCATTATCCTAAATATACAAGCACCCAGTACAGAAGCATCCAGATTCATAAAACAAGTTCTTAGAGACCTGCAGAGAGACTTAGACTCCTACACAATAATAGTGGGATGTTGGGAGAATCAGTAAAGGAGAAAGGACTTACAGAGTGCCTACATAAATTGCTTATGAGTAACATATAATCTGGGAACAACAAACTGCAGCAAACTGCGGGAGGCCTCCGGGGGAGGCAAATTTCTTCATGCCTCGTGTACAGGGTGACCTAGGCTCTGTTACCATAAACATTGTGCTCAAGTATGTAAAACTCCTTCATAGCACTATGACATAGCCAAACTTGTAGGCTCCTTGTAAGGCCCGTGTTCTACCAGCTGCACATAGGTAATAATCCAAAGATAACCACATGTTCTTGTTTTGTGAAACTCCCAAATTGCCAGTGTTACCAATCTTTAGAATGACACACCAGTTCTGGCTCACTGATTCACTTCTGGATCGCTGATTCACTGCACCATTATGTTACCCTCTCCCCCACCATCACTTCACTCCTACCCTATTGATCAAAGTGATTGTAACCAATAAATAGTGTGGATGATCAGAGTTTGGGGCCTTCACTGTCTCCAGAGTAATAAGTGATGGCCCCCGGTCCCACTTTCTCTCTTAATCTGTCTTTTTCTCATTCCTTTGTAGCCACTGAACTTGGGGTACCCACAGGTGTGATGTGGGGCTGGTTCCCTACATTCTGGTGCCCAACGTGTGGGGCTCTTGAATCCCTACATTCTGGCACCCAACGTGTGGGGCTCATGGATCCCTACTGTGGGAGACTTTAACATTCCACTGACAATACTAGACAGATCATCAAGACAGAAAATTAACAAAGATATTCAGGACCTGAACTCAGCTCTGAATCAAGTGGATCTGATAGATATTTACAGAAGTCTCTACCCCAAAACAACAGAATATGCATTCTTGTCATTATCACACAGGACTTACTCTAAAATTGATCACATAATTGCAAGCAAAACACTCCTCAGCAAATGAAAAAGAAACAGAAATCACAACAGTCATTCAGATCACAGCACAATCAAATTAGAACTCAAGATTAAGAAATTTACTCAAAACTACACAACTACATGGAAATTGAACAACATGCTCCTGATTCTCCTGGGTAAGTAATGAAATTAAGGCAGAAATCAAGTAGTTCTTGGAAACTAATGAAACAAAGAGACAGCATATCAGAATCTCTGGGATTCAGCTAAAGCAGTGTTAAGAGGGTTATTTATAGCATGAAATGCCCACATCAAAAGGCTAGAAAGATCTCAATTTAACAACCTAACATCTCAACTAAAACAACTAGAGAACCAAGAGCACACAAACCCCAAAGCTAGCAGAAGACAAGAAATAACCAAGATCAGAGCTGAAGTAAAGGAGATAGAGGCATGAAAAATCCTTAAAAAAAAAAATCAATAAATCCAGGAATTGTTTATTTATTTGTTTTTTATTGTACTTTAGGTTCTGGGGTACATGAGCAGATCATGCAGGATTGTTGCATAGGTACACACATGGCAATGTGGTTTGCATTTCTCCCCATGTTATCCCTCCCTGACCTCTCCAACCCCTGCTGTCCCTCCCTTGGCCCCCACCAACAGATCCCAGTGTGTGATGCTCCCCTTCCTGTGTCCATGTGTTCTCATTGTTCAACATCCACCTATGAGTGAGAACATGCCGTGTTTGATTTTCTGTTCTTGTGTCAGTTTGCTGAGAATGATGGTTTCCAGATTCATCCATGTCCCTACAAAGGACACAAACTCATTGTTTTTTATGGCTGCGTAGTATTCCATAGTGTATATGTGCCACATTTTCCTTGTTCAGTCTATCATCGATGGGCATTTGGGTTGGTTCCAGGTCTTTGCTATTGTAAACTGTGCTGCTATATAAGCGGCTTAAATATAAGCCCTGAAACCATAAAAATTCCAGAAGACAGCATTGGAAAAACCCTTCTAGACATTGGCTTAGGCAAAAACTTCATGACCAAGAACCCCAAAGCAAACGCAACAGAAACAAATAGATGAGACTTAACTAAACTAAAAAGTTTCTACACCACAAAAGAAATCAACAGCAGAGTAAACAGACAATCCACTGAGTAGGAGAAAATCTTCACAATCTCTATATCTGACAAAGTACTATTTTTCAGAATCTACAGGAACTCAAACATATCAGCAAGAATAAAACAAACAATACCATCAAAAACTGACCTAAGGACATGAATAGAGAATTCCCAAAAGAAGATATACAAATGGCTAACAAACATAAAAAACGCTCAACATCATTAATGATTAAGGAAATGCAAATGAAATCCACAATGTGATATCACTTTACTCCTGCAAGAACAGCCATAATCAAAAAATAATAAATGTTGGTATGGATGTGGTGAAAAGGGAACACTTTTACACCGTTAATGGGAATGTAAACTAGTACAGCCACTATGGACAACAGGGTGGAAATTCCTTAAACAACTAAAAATATTAATAAATCTATCATTTGACCCAGCAATCCCACTCCTGGGTATCTACCCAGGGAAAAAGAAGTCATTATACAAAACAGATACTTGCACATGCATGTTTATAGCAGCATAATCTGCAATTGCAAAAATATGAAACCAGCCCAAATGCCCACCAATCAACAAGTGGATAAAGAAAATGTGGTATATATATATATATATATATATTATCCATGGAGTACTACTGAGCCATAAAAAAGCAAAATAATGGCATTTGCAGTAACCTGGGTGGAATTGGAGACCATTATTCTAAGTGAACTCAGGAATAGAAAACCACACATCTTATGTTCTCACTCATAAGTGGGAGCTAAGCTATGAGGATGGAAGGGTGTAAGAATGATACAATGAACTTTTGGGACTCAGGTGAAAGGGTAGAAGGGAGATGAGGGATAAAAGATGACACATTGGGTACAGTGTACACTGCTCAGGTGATAGGTGCCAAAATCTCAGAAATCACCACTAAAGAACTTATTCATATAACCAAATACCACCTGTTCCCCAAAAACCTATTGAAATTTTAAAAAAGAAACTGTGGTACATATATACTATGGAATGCTATTCAGCCATAAAAAGGAACAAAATAATGACATTCAGAGCAATCTGGATGGAGCTGGAGACCATTCTTCTAAGTAAAGTAACTCAGGAATGGAAAACCAAACATCGTATGTTCTCACTCGTAAGTGGGAGCTAAGCTATGAGGAAACAAAGAATGATACAGTGAATTTTGGGGACCTGAGGAAGAGGGTGGGAAGGTGGTGAGGGATTAAACCCTACACATTGGGTGCATTGTGCACTGCTCAGGTGATGGGTACACCAAAATTTCAGAAATCACCACAAAAGAACTTTCACATTTAACCAAATACCACCTATTTCCCAAAAACCTATTTAAATAAAAGAAAAATAAATAAATAATAGATTTGTATATGGTGTGAGTTAGGGGCTGAAGTGCATCTTCTCCATGTAGACATCTAATTGTTCTAAAACCTTTTAATGGAAATATTTTATTTCCCTTATTGAGTTTCTTTGGCACATTGTCAAATAAGTGTGACCACAAAGTATGGGTATATTTCTATACTCTATTCTGTTTATGTATAAGTCCTCCAATATTTCTTCTGTTTCAAAATTATTTTGTTTATACTAGATCCTTTGCATTTCCATGCATATTTTACATTAGCTTATGAATTTCCATTTAAAAAGCCTACTGATATTTTGATTGGTATGTTTTTAAATCTATTCATCAATATTGGGCAATGAGTATATTCAGTTTACCATTTCACAAACATGGTATATGTGCATAGTTATTTAAATGTTTATGTCTGATAATCCAATATCATAATTTCCTACTGATTTATTTCTACTTTATGTTTTTCTGCTGTGCTTTGGTTATTATCTTCTTGTATGCCTGATTATTTTTGTTTGAGTATACACATTGTGTAGGAAAAAACAGAATGGAGTTTTAAGGTGTTCTATGATGTTCCATTAAGAATAATAGGATTTACTTTTGCTTCAGGTAGACAACTAAACTAGAGACAGATTATATTAATCTACTAGAAATTTAGAAAACTCAAATTTTTGTTTCAGTCCTTGTGAGAAGTCTTCTTTCCATTTTACCATTACTTCTAAGATGTAGCCTTTAAGATAATAAGTGAAAAGCTGGCATTTTTACCAGGGTCTTTCCTTCATGGATTCTAAACTCCAAATTTTGTCATTCTGCCTCACTGTATCTGCCAAAGACCTGCTCAGCCTCTTGGCCATTCACCTGCAACTTTTTGTTTTGAAACTGGCAATTATTTGATCTCCCTCTTCTTTCAAATCTTGATCTCAAAATTATCATTACATTGACAGATTTCTGATCCTTTCAAGCAGATTTTTTAAAGTATTTTGTCCATGTTTTGACTTGTATTCTGCCTGATTGTTGATCTGAAACAGCCTAAACTGCTATCATTCTCAGTGGAATTCCTCTTTGGAGGTATTTAGTAGGGATTTTGGAGAAGATTTGTCATGTGCTATCATCAAGGTCAATTTTAAACTTGAAGTTTAAGATATGATTTTTGAAGGAGAAACCTTAGAACTTTTTATTTTAACCTGTTAATTTCATAAATGTTAATTCGAGTAAAAATTGAAAATATTTCAAACTTTTACATATATTAAGAAAATGCTGTTAGGTTCTTACTAGCAATCTTTTAACTAAGAAATATATTTATTTCTGTTTCCAGGCATGCTTTTGTATTTTCTTCTGCAATAGTAGTTGCAGTAAGAATTGTACTGTTGACAGGATGAGTAGAGGGTATCTCTCAGAGACTCTTAATCTTTCAGATCAATTACATTAACTTTCCTCAGATAAAGCAGAACAAAAACCGGATTTCTTAGCAATGACTGGCTAACAGGTTTGTATGGTAAAAATTTTACTGAATATCTGGTGAAGGTTCTTGTTTTTCCAAACCTGTTGTTGCTACTGCATAAACTTTATTTTTCCTTAAGAGTCTCTAACTTAAAATGCTTCTCCATTTTTTGATGTTCTGTATTGCTTTATTTGGGACCCTTTCCTTTTCTTACTTACAACCTCATGAAACCTAATCTCTGATACTCACCACTTGGCATGTGGCCTAATCAAGGTTCCTTTACTTCAAACCAGTTATTTCATCCTTGTAATTAGTAGAAATTTACCCCAGATTCTGGCAAAGGGCTATTTGTAAGTTATAGTGTTCTCTGTTGTTATGAGTGTTTATGCTTTTCTGGGTTTTTAATAGGTAATTTAGTAGAAAGAGGAAGGAGCTGTTTTTCAAATACATATATCTTTAATCAATATTGTTGATATAAAAAGGAAAGAAGATGATTAGATTAAAAGAAATGACCAACTGTGCCCTAAATTATAGCATATTTTAATCTGAAAATGCCAGGCTCTTCCAATGAATATTTTCAGGAAATAAGTGACTTGCCCCAAGTCATAAGTTAAATAAACAATTATCTCCATTTGTTTAGGAAAAAATGGTCACTGCTGGAGAGCAAATAGCTTGCTATTTTCTAGGTTGTGGTGAAGTGGACTACACTGCCCTCTAAAATAACATGCTGCAGAGGTCCACCTCTGGAGTTGAACAACAGATCCATCTTTAAAGGTCAAATGCCACACTCAGGATACTTCTATGATCTTCCTAAGGCGATGCTGCCTTAGAAACTAAGTAAAGTTCTGTTGCCTTTAAAGTATAAACAGAGGCTCAAGATTCTGTAAACAGAAGATGAATAAACCAGCTAGGGAAAAAAGAAACTTTGCCAAATAACAACACTACGCCAACTCAGAGAGATGGAAGCCCTTGCCGGTATTTATCCACACCCATTCCGTGTGTCACTTCCTTTGTCATCAACAACAGTATGACTTTTCTAAATCCCACTGTAATTAGTAGTTGAAAAACGCAGGCATTTCTTACTAAACAAAAATTTCACATTTAAAGGGTTTCTCAGTGGGGCATTTCCAATCTATAACAAATGACTTACGACAAATTCTAATGATGTTTCTTGTCATGGCAACAACTATTTAGAGAGAGGGCCAATATCTATGTCCAGGGTTACAATGCCATGGGGTATAAAGTCTGGAAGCTGGACTGTAGCCACTGGACCTAAAGCAGACCCCTCACTAACCACTCTTGGAACAGTTTCCCCAGCATGGGTTCAAAAACTTCCTAATGACCAGAACCACGAATTAGAACAACACTAAGCATAGGTGGCTTTCTCTTAGATTGAATATGTCTTTAATGTTCTAAATGTTCAGAATGATACCTAAAATTAACATATTGATCAATATTTTGATTAAGACACTGAAGGTATCTCTCAAAATGCAAATATTTTCTGGAGAAGATAATAGATAATGCTGAGCATTAATAATCTATTGAAATAATTTTTCAGGGATCAGATAATGATTCATTTAGCAGAGCCCTGAGGAAATGAGAGTTAAACATGTAGTTTAGATAAGAGAGAAGTGTTGCACAAGTTCTGGAGTACTAAGGCTGAAAGCAAGGATTTCTACTTGATATAGAATTAATTTGCTTACTGATGTATCTTTGGTAAATTGTCCCAGTCTTTTCTGTTTCTTTTTTATGTTTATATACTTTCATCTAACCAAAGAATCATGGGATAGGCCAATAGTTATAATACCATGGAGTTGAAAACCAGGAACAGAGAGCCCAGCAGGAATCACAAAGGTCTTGGGATTATTTCCTAGAGTCTCAGTCTTGTAAATATAGAAAGTGATGGTCGAGAATTGTTCTCTTGGAATGTTGAATGTGGCAGCCCTGTTCAGAAGTGCACGCTTGTACCCAAAGGTGACTCTACACATATGTGGTCTAAAAACCTCTCTCCAAAGACCAGTCTACTGGAGAGACTGAGGTGGCTTGACATGTACCCACAGGTTTGTGGCACACTAACTGGAGGAGTGGTTACAGATGAGGCATCACAGAGGGAAGAATCTGGGAATCATAGAGAAAGCTTTAAAGCCCTGAGAGATAAGGTAGGTGTAGGACTTGGGCGGAAAAGGGGACCAAATGACAACCAAGATGAACTATGCCACTTTATGGTTTTGTGATGGCTGGATAACAACCTAAATGTACACACTGCCTATTGCCCACTCATTACTCAGTCAATAGCTGAGATGCAAAACTGATGTTTGTGGAATTCTACTTTAAACTTTATTTGATATGTTAGAGGCTTGTCATTCAAAGATAATCCTTTAAAAATATCCTAACTGGAAAACAACTTAATCTCAGTTTTAAAAATGAACTTTCTCTTAAAATAGAAATTCTAGCTATTCAACCAAACAGACATACTCAAAGGCTCATGCAATAACTTTCTTTGAGATTTCTACCCTGAGATTCTATGTTAACTTCTAAGATATTTTCCAGGTCTAAAGTTGTATGTGCATTAGAGGTGAATTTATAAATCATCAGAATCAGAACCACACTGCTGGTTAGAAAGAACCTAAGAGTCAGATGAGGAGTCCACCTCTACCTGATGATTTGATCTGATCCACACTTGGATTACTTAGTGATGGGGGGACTCATCTCATTCCATGTCTTCAGAGGGTAAGCTTCACTCTCAGGAAGCTATGCCTTGTTTATACTTTCCATTCATTGGACTTAGGGCTATGCCTTTGTTTTATAAAGACACTTTGATGTCTTTAATAAAGACAAATGTTAAAAATTTTTGAGTTGTTCCTTAGATAAAAAGATATTGGTATAGTTTTGAGTCTTTATCCATCAGATTTTCTTTCTGATAAATTATACTTTTCATATATTGAACACAAATGGACAGTTTTTTCACACATCCTAAGGCTTGGTATACAGGAGCACAACTACAAAACTGAAATGACTTTTAAAATACAGTAATTTTAAAGGTAATAATTACTTCAAGATTATGAATTCATAAGCAAAAATAGTCCTGGTTGTTATAGGTAATATTTAATAAATTTAAAGCAGAAGAGCTTATTTATTTATTCAGTAAATAGATATTCTTTCTCCCAAGCCCTGTGCCTTAAGATACAGTGGGGAAAAAGGCATAGTTACATCCTCAAGAATCTATTTTTGAAAAAAAGATAGAATAACAGGACCAAGATACTAGAGTACACCATGTTAAAGTCTACAGAAGAAAAAGTGCAGTTCTACAAGGAAAGAGGAAAGCCATCTAAAAAAGTCATAGCGGTAAGGAAGAGAGGTAAGGGAAGCATGTGTAGGATTTAGCCTGATGAAGGCGGCCATTGTGTTGTTGTGTTGGGCGGAAGTGAATAGCGTGGAAGAAATCTCCCCAAAAGAGAGGTTATTGAGATAAAGTTTGAAAATGAGAGAAATGCCATGTTAAGAAAACTGCAGTTGTTTACGCAAAACCTGAATTGGGAGTTTGGAGAAGGAGGGGAGAAAGGGGAGAGGAAGATGAGGAGAAGAAAAAGGAAAGAGAAGAGAAAAGAGTTATGAGTGGATGTGAAGAAAAGTTGAGGACTGGGATGAAGAGTTAAGTAAGGTCATGTTATGACAGTTTTGCAAACCATGTTAAGGACTTTAGACTTTGTCTTAAGGGCAGTGAGGGAGCACTGGAAGGTATTAAAGGGCTTATCTTTGAGAAAGATTGCATTGGTTGGTTGAAAAGGATCCAGACTGGATACAGGCACATGGATCAGGAAACTGTAGGAACAATCTAGGCACGGGATGATGATGTTCTGAACCAAAGGTTGCCAGCCACGAGATGGACAGATTGGGAAAATTCTCAGTGTGCTATGAAGAAGATGAATGGTGTTTTTCTCCCCTAGGTGGTGGGAGAAAAACAAAAGGGTCTCAACGCGGACATCCAGGTTTCTGCTTAGGCAGCCGGATACACAAAGGTGCCATTGATCTGGGCAGGGGGGGCAGTGCTGCACGGGAAGGATCAGGAGGTTGTTTTGCTAGTTTTTAAGTTTGATGTGATTTGAGGAAATCTGAGTGAAAATATATAGGAGTAGTTTAACTATTGGAGTCCAAAGCTCAGGAGAGAGTTTTGGGGTGGAGACATTTCTGAATCAGCAACTTTTGAGTAGAAAGCAAAGCCCCATGTGTGGATCTCATTGCGCAGGAAGAATATGAAGAGTAAGGTGACCAGGAGCCCATGGAGGGATCCCTAGGAGGATGTAGTCAGAGAAACGGAAATCTTGAGAAGACTCTAAGAAAGCCAGTTAGTGAACTAAAGAATAATGCGCCCCCAAATTAAAGAGGCATTAGCTAAGATGTGGAAGGGCACTCCAGCTTCATGTCCACCAGCAGCATCTGGGTGGCTCCAGCTCCCACTGCAGGGCCTCCTGGGACTCCAGGTTCCAAAGCATGTTCCTGGCAGCTGGCCTTGACTACCTGGGGTGTGAGAAGCTTCTTGCTATTAATAATCTTTGATTGTGTCATCTTCCTCTGTTTGGTCTTTTGGCTTTTCTGTCACTTGTGTAACCAATCCCATGAATGAAATCCTCTGTATGTGAAAGATTCAAAGTAGTATTTTCTTTCCTTGATGGACCATGACTGGCAAAGACATTCATACTCACAGCACCTCTCCCACTCCCTCTCCTCCTCCTAACTCTGAAGATAGTTATTTTGTTTTGTTTTGTGGCCTTGCACTTACACTAACTAGGAGCAAGAAGTGCTAGAAACCTAACTGGAAGGTCTGGTTCCCCACAAAAAGTTAAAATCCAGAGTTTCAGAATCAACCTGAAAGTTTTAATTATAACAAAACAGCCACTAAATTTTAGCCCTTGTGAGTTCAGCATTTCCTGGCTACGTTGCTCAATTCCCACAAAACAATCTCCATGTGCTCTTCATATCAGAGGCAGTGCAGATCTCATTCCTTTCTTGGCTCTTCAATTCTGCAGAATCCTACATGCCTGTTGGAAATACACTGAGGAATAATGACTTTATGTTCATGACATTATCTTCTATGTGCATTTGAAGATTCCTGCCAAGTGTTCAGGGCTATGTGGTGTGCTGATTTTCACTGGGGCACCAGAGAAGAGTAACTTTTTCTTCTATTTCAATCAAAGCCTAAAAGGAAGAAGAGACAATCTCCAAATAAGGGGTTCAGTTCTTAAATATAGTATCAATCTGGGGCCCACAGTAAGTACAGGGAGGAGTTTTTTTTTTCTATTATTTTTTATTCATTGTTTTCTCAGTGGGACAGCTATACAAGGTAGAAAGCCATAATTCCACCCCAGTGTAATTGGCAGCACCATTCTGTGAGGCCCCCGGGTTACAACACCCACACCCTGGCAGTGCAGACTCCGGCCTCCTGTTTGCCAGCATTGGTCGTATTATGGCTTGTGTGCCGGCAGCACCCTTTTCTAATTCTCTTTAGGAGGAAATAATAAAAGGATTGGAGGACACTCATTCAGCGGCTTGCAGAAAAGACCTCAAAAACCTATTTAGTATGCTGCGGCCTCCAGGGAATTTGCTTCTGGGGTTTGATTTCAACTAGATAAACTAACTAATGAAGGAAAATAAGTTTCAGAATCAAAGCTCCTCCTTCTCATTACTACCAGTCTGAGAAATGTTTATAAACTCTCTCTAGTGCATCTGACCTTTAAGTAGGGTCCCTGTGGTATGCGCCCTCTCTCTCTCCCCCCCGCCCCGTCACTCATTCACTCACTCCTTCTTTCCTTCTCACTTAACCCCTTTACTCTAAATATCTCCCTTCCTCTATTCCCATCATATTCAATGAGTTGTTTTGTTATTCTTCATTCCTTTTCTCTTCTCTTTGGCTCTAATCCCTTCTTTTCTTTGTTCCCTTTCAATTCTAAGGTCAAAAAATTAACTTTGCTCTTAGAGAACAGTAGTGCCTTAAGGTGACTCTCTTCTATCAGAAGCTCTTTTTAGCAATTTTCCCCCTCTTTTGTGGTCATCTTTTAGTTTCTCTCCACAATTAGCTGTGACCTCTTCACTGTGTTTCTTCCTTCATCATCTCCCTGGCACCATGACAGTGACTCATATTGGAAAAGAGTATGATAATTTTTCTTGAACTTGTCCCATTGTATTTCATACCAGAGCTTGTGTGTTTCCTTAGAGAAAGAATGTGTATGGCTATCATAGGTTGAGTTGGCTGAGATAGGTTGTTGTGATCATGACCCCAATGTATTCATATATCTCTGTATGCATGACATTTTTCATGGTGACTTTTCTGCTTCTCTTATAAGAGGTGAAGTCTATGTCTCTACTCCTTGACCAATGACTTGTTTTGGCCAATGCAACAAGTGCGAAAGTAATCCAGACAGAGGCTTGAAAGTGCCTGCACATTGGTGCTTGCTCTCTTGCTGTCAGGAGCCTTCTGCCACTAAGTGACTAGCCCAGGATGGGGGGCTGCAGTGTGAGGACCTGGTGGTGAGGGCTGAGCAGCCATCCCATCTGAGGTCCCAGATAAGAGGTACCTGGAGAATTGTGACATGAACTCTCAAGTGTGTTTTGTGCCCTTTCAGCTTTCTCTTCCTTTAAGTGGATATTTGGGAAAAAGTTAAAATAAGAAAACTTTAAAAATACTATTTAGTATCATTGCTCAGTGAAATTACATTCTTAATATTTCTTGTTGATAGATTTCACTTTAAAATTTTCTTGTGGTTCCAGGAGCAGAGTAACCAACAAGGTATTTGCATATAAGCCCACTTTTGCTTTTCAATAGTGCCTAAAATCATGAAAATACTATTTCTTGTTTGAATTTACTAGGTTTTGGAGAGGGTCACTAGGCAGCACGATTTAATAGTGTCTAAATGAGACAACTCATGTAATATACAAGGCACAATGTCAGGCAGATACTGGATGTTCCATGCTTATTTGTAGAATAAAAGAAAGAATATTTAACTCATTCTTGAAATAAAGTGAAATATTTTTCAAACTTTGAGATCTTCTTACATGGAACTATAGTACATCTATATTTAATTCTCCATATCTTTTTCTTAATCTTGATGTTAATTTTGCATATGCCTATTTTTAGATACTCGTTGAAGGCATAATTGCAAAAGGGTGGAACTAGGGATGGAAAAGAAAGGAGAGAGGGCAGAAAACAAAGTAGGAGGAAGCTTTTACAGTCTTGGCTCAGCTACAGAAAGTGGATGTAAAATAATCTTGGCCTTAAAACTACTCAGGAATGGGTTGCAGTGAAGAAGCTGATAGATGTTTTAGAAGAATCAGGTACCTCTGCTGTCTTTTCATGTAGACATGAGGTAGCATTAAGGCTGTGTCTAACTTCTGTATTTGTGAGAGCGGTTGAGAAATACCTACTTAGCTCTGGCAATATGACTGAGTTAAATAAACATTTCCCAGACTGTTCATATCTCAAGCTCCCAAGTTAACTGCAATTTGAGACCTTAAAGGCATGTTTCAACAGTTCATAATGATAAAGCACTGAACATTTAAGTGGAAGACCAAGAAAAACAAAAGAAAATATCAATCAAATGCTTTTTTTCAATATGTAGATCAGCAAAATGAATTACAAGCATTTCATTTACACTTCAAAGATAGAAGATCTTGAAATACCTCAATCACATGAAACAGGTTGGCAAACTACAACCTGCAGAACAAATCTGGCCTGCCACCTGTTTTGGTAAATAAAGCTTTATTGGAACACAAACATGCCCATTAATTTGCATATTGTCTATGGCTGGTTTTGAGCTACACTAGTCATTCAGACACAGACCAGATGGCCTGCAAAGCCTAAAATATTTACTGTCTGCTCCTTTAAAGAAAATGTTTTTCTAGCCTCTGACATAGAATAAGGTAAATGGAAACTGTATGCATGTATCTCTATGACTACCAGTCACTCAAGATGTGTAAAATGTCAATGGCATTCTCTTTATATTACCTTTGCTATCTTGGCTGTTTCATTTGGTGACCTCGTATTGGGTTTTCTGGCTTGAATATAAGACTCAGGTATATCTAGGCAGGGAAAGTGAGAGTTCTAGAAGCCCATTTTCATGGGGGAGTAGGAGCATCTTTGGAGAACTTCATCTGGGGCAAGACCAAGTCAGGAACACAGGGCTCACCTCAGTAGCAAAGTGTTGGCTGCACCAAGGGGCATTTCTGAGTACAGCTCGGTTTTAGTTATTGAAATTTGTTTTCCAATCACAACTTCATCAAAGTTGCCTTTTCATCCTCATGAAATCAGGAACCAAAATTATTCTGAGTTATTTCACAGAAATATCTTTAAAAATCAGTCATATGCAGTGCTGCTTTGGGATCCCTTTGAAGGGGCATAAACACACACAAATGAAAGGGAAAGAGGCGTCTCTACCTTCAGTGCCACGCAATAAATGTCATGCAGTTGTGCAATGTGTTGACTCTGATAAGGTTTTGGCATCAAGGAATGTGGTGACCAAGATGGTGGATAGAAGTAGAGGGCAGAGTGCCTACTTAGTGAAGCTTGGTTGAACAGAAAGGTTGAATAGAAACACAGGCCCTTGGAGCTTGGGCTATAGTATAAGAAGTGCAGAGAAAACTTCAGTTCCAGCAGAGTGGCCCCGAGGGCTAGAGACTTGGCAGAGCTGAATGACGCTTAGAGACTATCACTCAGCACTCAAGCTTCAGCCAACTTTCTGAGTTACCCCTGACCACACCAGAGTGAAAGAAATAAATATTTTGTTCTTATCTGGAAAAATAATCCAGAATCATTTTTCCATTTGTTTAAAAGGAGCTGAGGGAATCAGAGTAGATAGGAATCAGAGAATTGCTCCTGTGCCAGCAGGAATATAAGGAGAAGAGAATGTGCATCCGATTAGCTCTTCCTCCTAACCTCAAGCCACGAGTTTGTTCTTCCCCAGGAAGTAATGACCTTTAGGCCCACGTCCTTTATCTTTACAGGTTTGCGAAGAGCCAGTGCAAAATGCCCTTCACCACAGCAGATTCTGAGGCCAATCTCCAAAACTGTATGGGAAAGGGAGACCAGCTGCTGAGAAATACAGGTCTCTTTCGAAATCAAAGAAAGAAAGTTCTTCCCTTACTTCGATCATGTCACTTAATTTTTCATAGTCTAAGCTAAAAAGTAACACTTTTTATAGAGAGATTCTTCCAGGAAAGGGGCCTTATGCCTTTTGTTTTCAAGAAGTATTTCTTCTATAACAAGTGTAATGTGTTTTCTGGAGGAATGGCTTATATGTAAGAATGATACTTCACCTATAGACCATTATAAAATTTCCTCAAGTTCATCACAGAAATAAAATAAAAGCTAGGGATGATGGAGATACAGCTCCACAAAAAGAGTCTTCATGGTTAAATATGTTAGGGAAATGCTGAATTTGAAAAAAATAAAATAAATGGTTTATTACATCAGAACTTCTGAGATTCTTAAATATACCAATATGTGAAACGCAGTTTCATGTGAGTGATATAATTTGAAGCATTACCCAACTGAATTTGACCACTAGAACCCTTTTGTGTACCATAATGTTACACAAAGTACATTCATTCTTTGCATATTTTAGAAATCTCAATTTATTATGGGATAGGAATTTGCTTAGGATGATAGTAACCTGGGAGTATGCATTGTATTAGACAAAACTCTTAGGGCTGAGAGGGATAAAAAAAAATGCAATGCAAAATAGCTTAGGTAAAAACAAAATGTTCTTCTTATGTTGCTGAGAAGCTGGGGTGTGTGACTCAAGCCCCCTCAGTCATTTCTCTCTCTCCCATTCCATCTTTCAGCTCTGCTTTCCTCTGGTTTTGTTTTTGTTTGATTTGGTTTTGTTATTTTGGTTTTGTTTTGTCTCCCCCAGACAGGCTGTGTGTGCAAGGTGGAAGGAAAGACTGCTTCTTTTCTGAGAATCTCAGCAAAATTCAGAAACAGCACTCACTGTCTAACTTTGGTGATGGATCATCCCCTAATCCAAAATCTGTGACAAGGAAATGCAGAATTATGATAGGTTATGTCGAGGACATGCGTCCACCCCATGATGGAAGTGAAGAAGGAGTTATTTCATTCAATCTATATGGAATATGTTCTTAATAAGGGGAATATTTTAATGGAAGATAAATGAAGAGATGCTGGGCAGGTAAGAAATCAACCAATGTCCACTCGGTCCCTTCATGCATAATTATGTCTGGTGGGATGCCTCCCTGCTCAGGCTTTTAACTTATTAATCCTGTGTCACAGTCATTATCTTTGGTCAAGTAAATTCACTTGGAAGGAAACACTTTCTTGAAACATGTTGGAAATTCACTTGGAAGGAAACACCTATATTCTCCTTTACCTTGTACAAATTATTAACTCTGTAAACCAAAGAGTAAAAAGATTCTCGAAAAGAGTCATTTGCAAAGTGTGATGCTACACCAGCAGCATTAACACCAGCTGGAAACTCGGTAGAAAGGCAAACAGTTGAATGTCACCCAGACCCACTGAAGCAAATCTCCAGGGTGGGGACACGGTAAAGTGTTTTCTCAAGCCCTCTAGGTGATGCTGAAGCACACTAAAGCTGAGAACCACAGTTATTTAGCGATAGTTCAGAATCACTTAACCATTGGTCACTTCAGAACCGCCAACGGAAGCTTTCTCTTAATAATCTGCATGAGAAATTCTTCTCAGCTCATTTTGATTCAACAGGTCCGGGATCGTGCTTGCTCATCTGTATTTTACTGGAGTTCCAGAAATTTCACTGCATATTCAAGTTTAAGGACCGCTGTTTGAAAAGAGCAAAATGTTTAGGGTAAGGCTGGTAGCTAAATTTCAACAGTATAGGCAGCCACCATAATTCAAGAACAGCCCCTTAATTGGGACAGAATGGAAACTGACCTCAAGATTTGAAAGCAGCTGTAGTAGAAAAAACGCAAGCCAGAAAGGCTAATAAAATGTGATGACGATGAGGGAAGTCCTTTCAAAGAATGTAGCATAACTGAGCAACACTCAGGAACTGAAGAAGGGAGAGGCTCTCACAACTCAGCAGTCCTAGAGACATTTGGAAGGGGACAAGGCACAGAACAAAATAATGTTTGAGCAAAGCCATTAGGTAATCTTGCAAGGTCAAGAGGTAGGGGCCTAAGTGGCAACAGATTCTACCGTCAGGCTACGGACGATACTCATACAGACGTCTTCCAAAATATAGACATTTTCTGTTATTTCAGCCGTCCTGACACACATGGAAAACAACTCACCAGCAGCGTCATCTTGGGATACGGAAAGCAAAGACACATAACACCCTTCAACAAGATTCTTGGCAGCATCAGTAATCTCAACATGTATTAAAAATACCAGCAACAAATGCTTGATTTCCTGAGGGATAATTATGCAGAAAAGGGTGGCCAGCTGTTCACCCTCTCCCAGAGGATGTGGGTTTAAGTGGCAATACAGGGGATGCAGTTCATCATGAGGAGATCCTTTCTGCCAGGAAAGTCTTGAGATGCAGACGCTAGAATGGATTATTGCGAAAGGCTGAGGAAGGCCAGAGGGAGCTGTCTCGTGGGGTGTGGCCCATTGCACTCAGAGGTCTTCTTGCTTCCCTAAGATAGTCCCTGGTATCTCTGCAAACTCCATTCAATGAAGCAGATGTGGAACAGTTTCTAATACGTGGATTGCCAAAACATTGAGGACTTGAGGGAATGAGGCAAACAGAGCCTGTTAGGTTTAAATAATCCTCTGACGGCCCCCCCCTGGGAACTCCCTAGCAATCCAAACTAGAGAATGCATGCAAGCAGTCTACTCTTAAGTATTTAATAAGAGATGTTCTGGTTGGTGGATTTCTGTGACTGTTCGCTTCTTTTTCCACCTACTTTTAATCATTTCACTGCCTTTTAGAACTTCCACCAAGTGCTGATGGATGGAAACTGGAGAGAAAAACTCAAGTCAGTTTTGCTATAGGTTAACAGCTCTACTATAGGAAGTGGCCTTCTAAACTCGGAGGGGCAAGAGCCTACTTAATAAACACAGTAAAGGAAATGCCATCTATTTGAAGTCTCTCCAGAAACAGTGTGATATAAGAAAGATGGGACAGGATTGACAGTTGGTCAACTTCATTCTCTTACAAATTGAATCTCTATTCATAACTGATAAGACTGAGGTAAAACCATTTACCTAGTGGGGGCCTGGTGAGAACGAAATGGACTAATAAATGCTCAGTGTGGAGCACTGTCTCCCTGTGCTGTTAGTGCTGCTGAACCACAGAACCCTAGGCTCATCCTTTAAATAGAATCCTGAAGGACCCCAAAACTAGGTCTAAGGGGAGGAAAAGAAATGAGAGAAGAAAGAAGCAGTGAAAGGCAGAAACGTAGGAGCTGAATCAATAGCACACAGACTATTGGGGCTGCTGCTGCATCTCTAAAGTTATGACCTACTACTGCTACTACTACTATCACCCCTATTATTGGGAGTTTATTAAGGATTTGCTGTATGCCAAAGACTCAAGTATATGGCCTCTGATCATCTAACTAGTAAGTGCAGATCCTGGATCAAAACCAAAATATACCTGAATTCAAAGCCCGTGCATTTGTTATACCCTGGATGATGGTGAACAAAGACTAGATCCCAGCGAAGGAATGCAGTGTGTTTCCAACTTTTTTTAAAAACGGTTTTTCCTTTAATTCCCCATGCAGACTCTCACTAAGTGAAGTTCCCTAAGCTTGCTCTTATTCCCTGTAACCTGACAGAGCCTGAATGTACAACTTGAGTTCCTCAATGTGTTTGCTCCCGACCTCCATTTGATGGAGCAACCTCTTAGGTAGAAACTGGTTTCTGGGCATCTCTACCCTAGCATGTTTATTTAATACTATGAGTGTCCCTCTGCACACTGCTTTAACTGCATCCCACAAATTTTGATATTTTTCGTTCCATTTTTCTACTTTCCTTTTGGATTTCCTATCTGACTTATTATTTAGATGTATGTTATTTACTTTTCAACAGTTTGGAGATTTTATTATTGTCTACCTGTTACTGATTCCTAATTTAATTTCATTATGGTTGGAAAATACATTTTGTTTGATTTTATTTCCTTTAAATTGTTTTTTTTATGACCAAGAATATAGTCTATCATGATAAATGTCCATGTGTTCTTGAAACATATGTGTATTCTGTTATTGTTGAACAGGACATTTTATAAATATCAGTTGAATCTATTTGGTTGTGGTATTATTTTTGTTCCCCTTTTTTCTTGCTGATTTTATTTCTACCTTTTTAGTAATTACTTAAAGAGATGTCAAAGTCTTTAAATATAATTTCTCCTTTTATTTGTGTTACCTTCATTTTGAAGCGCTTGTTGTTAGGTATAGGAATGCAAAGGACATTGTATTTACTTGTGATTTTATCATTATGTAGTATCTCTCTTTATCACTAGTAATTTTCCTTGCTCTAAAGTGTACTTTATCTGATATTTTATAGCCACATAAGCTTTTTGTCCATTACTATTTGCAGTTATCTTCTCCATTATTTTATCTTTACGTTAGCCATATCATCATTCATTCATTTATTTATTTATTTATTTTAGAGAAGAAGTCTTACTTTGTTTCCCAGGTTGGCCTCAAACTCCTAGGCTCAAGTCGTCCTCACACCTCAGCCTTCTGAGTAGCGGGGATTACTTGTGCCACTATGCCTAGTTCATCCATATCATTATTTTAAAATGGTCTTGTTTTAGATAGTTTATTGTTTAAATTTTATTTGTATTTATTATGCCAATCTAAATCTTTCAATTGGCATGGTTAGATCATCTATATTCCATGTGACCATTTTTATATTTGGATTTAGGTTGACCATTTTGGTTTTTGTATTGTTTGCTTCCTCTGTTTTACATTTCTCTTTTTCTCCTTAATGCTGTCTCCTTGTTTGAATTTTTGAGCATTTCATTTTAATTTTTCTGTTCCATTTACACTATATTTATTTGTATAGTTTTTTAAAGTGGTTTCATTGCAAATTATAATATACAAACTTAACTTTTTACAGTCTGCTTTGGGTTGATATTTTACTACTTCACATGGAATGCTGAAACTTTCCTGCCAGATGGATCTCTTTATTCTCCCCATCCTGTGTTGTAGTTGTCATATATTACATCTACATACTTTAAAGCCTCTCCAGACTATGCTATAACATTTTTTAATTGTGTGAATTTGAGCATGAGAGAAAAATAGTCTTTTACATTTATCTATATATATAGCATTTCTTTTACTCTTCCTTCACAGCTCTAAGTTTCTTTCTGGTATCATTTTCCTTCTGCCAGAAGAACTAACTTTAGTACTTGTTTCATAACAGGTCTACTAATGATGTATACTCCTAGTTTTTCTGCATCTGCGAATATCTTTATTACATATTTCTTTTTTTTTTTTTTTTTTTTTTTTTGAGACAGAGTCTCACTGTTGTCACCCAGGCTGGAGCACAATGGCATGATCTTGGCTCACTGCAACCTCTACCTCCCGGGTTCCAGCAATTCTCCTGCCCATTTGGTAGGTCATCTGTTTACTCTGAAGATAGTTTCCTTTTCTGTGAAGAAGTTCTTTAGTTTAATTAGATCCCATTTGTCAATTTTTTCTTTTGTTGCAATTGCTTTTGGCGTTTTCATCATGAAATCTTTGCCCATGCCTATATCCTAAATGGCACTACCTAGGTTGTCTTCCAGGGCATTTATAGTTTTGGTTTTTACATTTAAGTCTTTAATCCATCTTGAGTTGATTTTTGTGTATGGTGTAAGGGGAGGGGGTCCAATTTAAATTTTCTGCATATGGCTAGCCAGTTCTCCCAGCATCATTTATTAAATAGGAAATCCTTTCCCCATTGCTTGTTTTTGTCAGGTCTATAAAAGATCAGCTAGTTGTAGATGTGTTGTGTGGTCTTGTTTCTGGGTTCTCTAATCTGTTCCATTGGTCTATGTGTCTGTTCTTGCACCAATGCCATGCTGTTTTGGTAACAGCAGCCTTGTAGTATAGTTTGAATTGGGTAGTGTGATGCCCCCAGCTTTGTCCTTTTTGATATAGGATTGCATTGTCTATACGATCTCTTTTGGTTTCATATGAATTTTAAAATAATTTTTTTCTAGTTCCATGAAGAATGCCAATGGTAGTTTAATGGGAATTGCACTAAATCTATAAATTGCTTTGAGCAGTATGGTCATTTTCACGATACTGATTCTTCCTATTTATGAGCATGGAATGTTATTCCATTTGTTTGTGTCCTCTCTGATTTCTTTGAGCACTGGTTTGTAGTTCACTTTGTAGAGGTCCTTCACTTTCCTTGTTAGCTGTATTCCTAGATATTTTATTCTCTTTGTGGCAATTGTGAAAGAGAATTCATTTGTGATTTGGCTCTTGGCTTGTCACTCTACAACTCCTGACCCACTCTCTTCCAGCTATAGTTCCAATATCTACTCATTTCTCTATTACTTTCAGAGCTACTTAGGTCTATTCCCTATACATAGCCCCAGTGGCCAGTCTGAGGCCTGGCTGATGGCCTATACTTTAATGAAGTTCTCAAAGATGATGATACAGTGTAAGGACTAGATACACTCATGAACAGCTCTCAGATGAGCCTTGGAGTTCATAAACAACATTATGCATTTATCTCTCACTCTCCTTTCTTT
Organism: Ateles fusciceps; assembly: GCA_036589455.1. Classification (NCBI taxonomy): domain Eukaryota; kingdom Metazoa; phylum Chordata; class Mammalia; order Primates; family Atelidae; genus Ateles; species Ateles fusciceps. The sequence continues at coordinate 7,357,530 of JAZHEH010003329.1, read as the reverse complement.
TTGTAATCTGTCTGATGTTTTCTTCATGATTCCAGCTCCACTCTCCCTATTTAATACCATAGTCAGAAAATTGGCTTTGTTTTTTCTGTTCTGCTTCACAATTCCCATGTCTACATCTATATTAATACTAAAATGCATGAGGTCAGAGAGAAAACACCACTCTTTCTTTCAGCACTTTAATAATATAGTCACTCTTGTGACTACAGCTTCCCTGGCCAGAGTGAATTCTCCTTACATAAAGTGGTTCCCTATAGCTACTGCTCCCCTCATTTTCACCTCTACCATGCCATCATGTTATTGCCTTGGGGCTGGATGGAAAAGAACAGAAAAAAAAAAAAAAAGAGAGAATATCCCACATACACATACTCCTTATGACACTTAGGAGTCTTATTTTCTGCTCTTAGACTTGCAGGAGAGAAATTCTTTTGGAGCTTTTTCCATCTGTATCTGCTGTGTACTTCCAGATTTTGGCTGCCTTTGAGTCCAGGCAGGATGATTCTGGAGTGAGGACAAATGAGAAACTCACTGTCAGTGTTGTATTATATCAGACTGGGTTTTTTTTTGTTAAGCTGCTGGCTATCATTGACTTTCGGGGTACTTAGCTGCTTCCTGCATTCTGTATAGAGCTTGTGGCTGCATTCAGTGAGAGAATCATAGGATAGAGTGTGTTTATGCCATCTAACCAGGAACAAGAACTTCAAGGACAGGATAATTTTTATAAACTTTGCTAATTAAGGAAACATCTCAAATATGCCTCAATTTTTTGTGGCCCTAGTCCTATTATCATTATGAAGTGATGTTTTGAATATTTTATCCTCGCAGTATAGCCTGATGTGCCTATATTGTGGTCTCCTCTGAGAACATTTTCACTATTTTATCACTAATATAAGGCTATTGTGCTCTATGTTGAACCCGGTCAGGTTATGTTCAGTCTAAAGTCTTTGATGAATTTACATCATTGTTCATTGAGAAAGGAGGGAATCAGCCATTTACCTCATTCAGTTGTAACTGAAATTACAACTTTTTTCTTTGCCAACCACTAAGACCTACCATACCAACTGATTCAGCATCAAGATTTTCTGGATTTACAATCAGCCTCAGGACATAAATAACTTTTAGAGAATATCCTTCAACTAGATGATCTTATTGTACTACCATATCCAAAGGTAAATGGCATCTTTATTTAAAAGATCTCTTTGGATATGATGATAAGCTATTTACGTAGGATCATGTTGAATGAAAAGTACAGAAGGAGGAGGTGGCTACATTTTCTAGGGAGGCCCACAACAAGATGTGGTCAGTAGGAGGTCCTATATTCTTAGGATGGGACTCACAGTCTGTATTACAATGGCCTGGTAGAGACTGATCAGAGGAGCCACTAATAACCTGAAGTGTATCTTCTGATACTATAGAATGGAAGAGTAGAACCACTAGCAGATTACCATTACAAGAAGTACCTAAATCATTATGTGAAACAATAACTAATCCATATACTTCTGCTAAACATAATAAATGTCCCATTTTATAGCCAAGATTTTGAGCTATTTCCCATGCTCCTACCAATGAAGTGCTATATGGCCACCAGGTTGATTGCCCATTGCACAGTAATGAACCAGTACACTGAAACAGTGGGAGTTGCAGGAGAGAATGAGTTTAATAGTTGTAGGTGAACCAAATGAGAAGATGGGAGGAAACCTCAAATCTGTCTCTCCAGGAGGTTTTGGGATGGAGTTTTTAAGGGATCTGGACAGATAATGGGCTAAAGGGTAGTGGTCACTGATTAGTCAAGAAGTGAGGGGTGAAGTCATGGGATAGGGAGATGAAGAAACTGCATTTCTGTGCTGAGTGGGTTCCTTGGGGAGGGCCTTCAAACCAGTTGGCATTAGCTGTCCTGCTGGAATTCAGGATCTGGAAAATACCTTATACAATTCTTGGGTAGAAAGGTCCATCATCAGAGATTCTATCTATAGGAACAGTGGAGGAGAAGCTGGTCACTGTGCTATAAGACTCTCAGGTAAGCAGTTGCAGAAAAGTCGGTTGAAGTGCACCAGTGCTATAATTCTGCCTATAGCCTAGTGTGTAAGTCTAGCTAGCCCCATGAGGATGGTTTTGGTCCCTCCTTGACTTGTTCATTTCCTCAGTCTTGACGCAGGAGGGAATCGGACAGTGACCACTCTGGCTGCTTCCTGCTGACAAAGGACACAGATGGCGGGAGGGAGGGGTATCTCAATCAGGACTGAGGAAATTAAACTGTAGTGGCTTATAGATATTGCTGAGTGCCAGGTCTGGGGCTCTTACCCTGCACAATGAAAACATTAGTGCTCTTGTCTAGGATTTTGACACAAAATTTAACAGAACATTGAATGTTGAGGTCAAGTATGGGCCCTATTAATGAAAGGAAAGTCCTAATTTTAGAAGCTGATGAAGTCAGCTTGTAGAACTAATTAAAAGCCCTGAGGCATTCGTGAGAAAGTCCAGAGAACAAGTCGGATAATTCTGGTGTGTCTGGAGAAACCTACTGGTTTCACAAGTGTCAGGATAGCTTTTGCATTGACTTGGCTCAAAATAAAATGTTGTCGATACTCATTAGTGTGATGTCAGATTTTTTTTATGCTGAAGAAATTTGATTGCTTGGATTTTCTTGATACTCTTTACATTGTGGTAAGCAGATGAATAAACTTCCATATTCAAAATTTGTCCCAGAAATTATTTCATGTATATACAAAAATCAATGCAGAACTTAGAATTTTTTTTTTTTTTTAATCATGGTAACCCGGTTTGCAAAAACAGGGCAGCATAAGTTACACATGACAGACAAGTGTGGTAGGCAGGGCGATGTGCCAACCCCTGCCAACCCCCCTTGTACAGGATGTCTGCATCCTACTCCTGGCAACCCGTGACTATGTTACCTTACGAGACAAAAGAGATTTTATAGGTGTGATTAAGTTAAGGTTCTGGAGGACCTTAATTATCCTGGAATATTCAGATGGGCCCAATTTAACCACACACAGTGCCTTATAAGGGAAAGAGGAAGGCAGGAGAGTTAGAGAGGAAGATGTGATAACAAAAGCAAAGTTGGAGCAGTGTAGCCATGGCCAGAGCCAAGGAATGCAGGCCGCGTAAACGAGATGGAAAAAGCAAACGACGTTCTTCCCTGAAGCTTCCAGAAGAAACGTAACCCTTGATTTTAGCCCCATAACACCCGTTTTGGAATTCCAAACACCAGAACTATAAAAAAATTAATTCATGTTGATTTAAACCCGTAAATTTGTGTAACTTGCTACAGCAGCATAGGAAATGAATACACCAAGATTTGCAGGTAGAGTCTGTGTGAAGGAGAACCACATGCATTACAGTGAATTTGCCTAGACTCAAGTCTCTTAGTGGTGGAGCGGGAAGAGGAAGGGTTGGGAGAGTGGGAGAGAAAAAGGAAAGTCAGATCGTTTTTGTGAAAGCTCTTAGGCTAGCTGGAACTTCAGGCCTACTTTTTTTTTTTTCCGTTTCTCTAATTTGAGTGGAATATTCCCTCTTTCTGTATTTCTTCCTTATGTTGCTTGACCTCTCCCTCAAAAGCTGGATATGAAATGTTTTTATTCAGGTAGTATTAAAATTCATCAGGATGTCTCAAGTTTACAGAAAGGATCAAAGGCAAAGACTACCTGTGAAACTTTCTTCAGCTAATCAGGAAACAGGTCAAATTGGCCTCAGAGTGACTCCTAATTAAAATAATTTTTCTAGTTGAGTATTTTTGCTTTTTCTTCTTTAATGATTATTTTAAAATACAGACTTCCAGAGAAGAATAGCAAAACCACAAATATACTTTAAGCTCTCAAATTTTTATTTAAATGATGAACAGAAGTGAAAATGGAGATAAACCTCCCTGAGCATTGGGAATGCCATCCACATATTGGAAACCTCAGGGAATAGAGTTAACAGGAAGTAATGTAAATCAGATTCCTTTCCTGAGAAGGAGCAGCTGCCTGGGAAGTAATCAGAAAAGACACCAATCAAATCCTGCTATGATCTCCTGATTCAGAGAATGAGAGCTAGGGTGAGGAAAGACCATTGGGCATGCAGAGCCCTCTGCCACCTGGAAGTCCCTGGGTGCTCCTGTAGGCCACAGGTGATGGGTTGGTGAGAACAGGAAAGGAGCATGGTTTTCTACCATGATCTATTCCTGGAGATTGGACTACGCTAAAGAGAAAAACTAATTACCAGGACAGCTTGTATCCACCTTTGTGTTTTTTCAAATACAAGGAAGAAATATCAAAGTACTCTGGAATTATAAATCAACCACCTACCTACTTCGTTAGGTTTGCTAAATCTGTATAAACTAGTGCAGACAGTAAATGTCATCTTTTTTTTAAAATTCTGGATTTAAAAATTTCAGGAAGGTGCTTGTTATAGTTTGCCTGTGTTGCCATCCAAATCTCATCTTCAATTGTAGCTCTCATAATTTCTATGTGTCATGGGAAGGACTCTGTGCAGTGGTAATTTAATCATGGGGTGGGTCTTGTTCTTGTAATAGTGAATAAGTCTCCTGGAGATATGATGGTTTTATAAAGGGAAATTCCTCTGCACATGCTCTCTTGCCTGCCACCGTCTAAGAAGTGACTTTGCTCCTCATTCACGGTCCACCATGGTTGTGAGGCCTTGTCAGCCATATGAAACTATGAGTCCATCAAACCTCTTTTTCTTTATAAATTGCCCAGTCTTGGGTATGTCTTTATTAACAGTGTGAGGACAGACTAATATAGTGCTTATTCCTTGAAATACGTATAACTAATGTTTAACTCTAAACTAACATATAATGATGAACAAATAAAAAGTAACTTTATGCAAAGATAATGTCTGTTAACCAGAAGAAAAATTCTCTAGGAAACCAGAGAAACTTGCTGCCAGGAATAAGAGAAAAGTTTGGAGAACCTCTCATTTTCAATTCTAAATGACTGAAGAGGATATTTTTTTATTATCTTTTTTTTAATTGCATTTTAGGTTTGGGGGTACATGTGAAGAACATTCAAGATTGTTGCATAGGTACACACATTTTATCTTTGAATCAAGTTCCAGCATTTATAAATATTGCTCAGGGAGTCAGCATAAAGAATAAAAATATATCTTGGCTGGTTGAGGGATTGTAAACAATACAGGTGGAGTATAAAAGATGAGCTTTTGTAAAAATCATGTTGGAAAAATAGTAGACATATGAAAAATTTCAAGGTTACATGGAAAAGATGAAGAAAGTGAAAAATAAAAGTTAATTTTTCCTGCTTGCCTACAGTTGGTTGATATATCTGAAAACTGCCTTAAAAGTTACTGTACTGGCTGGGGGCAGTGGCTCATGCCTGTAACCCCAGCACTTTGGGAAGCCGAGGCAGGCAGATCATCTGAGGTCAGGAGTTCAAGACCAGCCTGACCAACATGGTGAAACCGTGTCTCTCCACTAATAACAAAAGAAAATTAGCCGATCACTGTGGCACGTGCCTGTAATCCCAGCTACTTGAGAGGCTGAGGCAGAAGAATCGCTAGAACCTGGGAGGTGGAGGTTGTAGTGAGCAGAGATCGTACCACCACACTCCAGCCTGGGTGACAGAGCAAGACTCTGTCTCAAAAAAAAAAAAAAAGTTTCAGTTCAGTTAAAGGATTCAACAACTGATTCTGCAATAGAAGGAACAGAGTGACTAATGTACTCCAACTACAGACAGCATTCTCTAGACAACCTCCTGAGTAGCAGAATCTTAGTAGTGGTGAAGACCTGGATAACATGGATTAATGTCCTTGGTCTGCTCTTGATCAAGGGTAAGAAAGAGTTTAACCATAGATCACACACCCAATTTGATGACTATAAATTTACTGGAAAGAGTGAATAGAGTTGTAACTCTACTTTTCAGTCCACGGTTCAATTGCAACCATAGGTTGGCTACAAATATGAGAGTTTGGAAAATATCAGTGAAAATGTTCTGTGAGAATCAATTGTTTATATTGAACTGCCAATAAAAATTATTGCTATTTTACTACTTTTTTTGTAAATGGTGTGCTACATTCCTTTATATAGGCAAAATTTGTAATAAATCTGTGTGTCGCCTCATATACACACATACATGCACACACACACGTTTTTCCAGAGCCAGTTATTAAACATTTACCAGCACATCATTGTTTATAGATGATATTTCTTAAAAATCAGTTAGAAATAACGGAAAAATTAACTGTATACAAAAGAAATATTTAAAAAACTTGTGGGAATATTTTATTTAATAATATTGGTAGCAGGATTTGATTTGTTAATTGAAAAACTATTAAAGGAGAGAATCATTAAAACTCATACACACATACATAAAAATATGATTTCAACTTAAAGCAAATATTTATGACAATTTGCAAATTTGGGGGTATAAAGCTAAGGCCATTTCTTTTAGCATGTGTGCACTCATTAAAATGCCCCTTGGTATTTCTTGCATAAATTACATCCATTAATGCAAGACTTTGAGGACATCTGCAAGCTGATCTGCATAACTTGCCCAAGTTTGCACAAGCAGGTAAGTTTTAGAGCTGAGATTGACCCCAGTTAGTATGAACACAGAATCTGTTTTTTTTGTTTGTTTGTTTGTTTGTTTTTATGTTAAGAATGCTGCTTTTTATTGATTAGGCATTCAACAATACAACAACAGTATTTAGTCTACCAGGTATATTCAGAGCTTTACTAGGCTTTTTTCCATTGAATTCTCTTGACTCTACTAACATTTTAGGATACCTGATCCCAGAGAAGTTCAAAGAAAACTCAAGTGAGAATTCCATTACTCCCTAGTTCCTTGTAATTAAATAAGGTTAAATTATAGCAACATATGTTAATATTATAAAATTTTAATCCCCTAAAATTGGAATTGGGTCTGGTCTCACTAACTGACACATTTCACTTTTTGTGCTATTCACAAACATCTCAATGCTGTTGTTTTTCCTATTTTTCTTAAAACCTGTATTTTTAAGTAGTGGACTGCCCTGACTCACAGCACCCTGTGTAGATGCTGGAGAGCAGCCCATCTGCCAGGAGTATTCACTGTGCAGGAGGCATCAGTCAATGTGTGTGACAGAGACATAGGAAGACATGGGGAAATCAGTTATGAGAGTTAGAATAGCTTTATTTGATAACAACAATAACTCATTTAAATATACCATAAAATTTTCAATTCAAACACACAATGAGATACCACTTTTCACGTACTAGGACAGCTAGAATCAAAGGGCCAGATAATAACAAGTGTTGATGAGGATGTGAAGAAATTTGAACTCTCATACACTGCTGGTGGGAATGCATAACGTGTAGCTGGAGACAGTCTGGAAGTGATTCAAGTGGTTGCATATGGAGTTCCCATATGATCCAGCAATTCTACTTCTATGTATCTACCCAAGATAAATGAAAACATATGTCTTCAAAAAAACTTGTACGTAAATGTTTATAGAAGCATCCTTCACAATAACCAAAAAATAAAAACCCATATTTCCAACAACCATTTTTTAAAATCCCAAGAAAAATATTAAGATAGATGCTAATATATAATATGAAATACACTTGTTCTAGTTGAAGAAAATGTTACAGCTTTGATGAGGGACCAAGGATGTGTATTTATGTAAAAAGATTTTTGTGCTGGGCATATGGATAATGTGTTGGAGAACTCAATATTATAAACATATTAATTCATCCCCACATATTTTTTAATTTAGGCAAATTATTTAATTTCAATAGAAATATCATCTTTCCCCTTTTTGTATTTGTTAGTAGGACTCCAAAGATTTCTTACAATTTTGAAGCTGATGAGAATTGTCTTGACATTTTATAAAGAATAGAGACTTACTTTACCACATATGTTATTTAATTTTAACAATTGCACAAATGTGAAAGGGCAGGTATTTTAATTAAACAGAAGGAATCAGGAACATAATTCTTTTTTTCCAAATAATGGGGGGGGGGGGGCATATCTTTTATTTTTTTAGAAGAGGTTTTTTTGGAAAAAAAATTCGGCCGGTACGGTGGCTCATGCCTATAATCCCAGCACCGCGGGAGGCCGAGGCAGGTGAATCACAAGGTCAAGAGATTGAGATCATCCTGGCCAACACGGTGAAACCCTGCCTCTACTAAAAATACAAAATTAGTCGAGTGTGGTAGCGCAGGCCTGTAGTCCCAGCTACTCAGGAGGCTGAAGCAAGAGAATCACTTGAATCCGGGAGGTGGAGGTTGCAATGAGCTGAGACTGTGCCACTGCACTCCAGCCCACCTGGGTGACAGAGCAAGACTCTATCTCAAAAAAAAAAAAAAAAAAAAAAAAAAAAAAATTCAATTTGTCTCATACCTTATATTGAAATAAACTAAAGATGAATTTTAAAATGTAACCTACCTAAAATATAAAGCCATAAAAGAATTGAAATGGACTACACGTAGTTGATGTCATTTAAGAAACAGCATCCTAGGAACAAAGGTTGTACAAGAAATCACAAATTAATATTTTGACATGTACAGAAATATTCTGTGTATCAAAAAGTAATGTAAAATTTGAAGTGAAATAGTAAAGAGGGAAATATGTTTGCAGTATATAAATGCTCCCTATCTGTAATATATAGAGAGTTTTAACAAACTGCTAAGAAAAAGATAGCAAAAAAAAAATCACATATACTAGTAATTATTTAATTAAACATCCACTTATGAAAACATATTGCTATGCACAACTAATAGAGTGCAAATTCACAGTTAATGAGATGTTATATTTTACATAGTTAGAAAAAAACTTAAAAGCATGATTATCACTGTTGTCAAGAGTGAAATGCAAGAGACATTCTTGAAAATTTTTAGTTTGTATACAGATTTCTATAGCCATTTCAGAGAGAAATTATCCTAAGGGAATAATCAGTGATGTTAGAAGTCTAACACATAAGGATATTCATGATTGTATTATTTATTTTTACCAAAAATAACTAAACAAAAGCAACCTGAATAGCCCCAAATAGGATACATGTCCAGCAAATTTTGGCACAACCATTTGATTGAAAGTTATGTAGCCACTAACAATCATAGTTTCAAAGCATTTAATTATATGAGAAAATGCTCATGATATGTCCAGTCCAAAACTTAATGTACACAATTTCAATTATTTTCTATGTGGATACCCATACCACCCCCCCAAACACATGCACCAAATTATGTTTATGAAAACACTCACAGATGAATTGTCTATGTTAAATATTTATGATGATTTTCTCTAGTCAATGTTATTATAAAAATTTCTATTTTCTTCTGAAGGTTTTAAAAATTTTTCCCAATTTTCTATAGTAAACCTATTTACTTTTATAAGTAGGAACTAGGTTATTAAAATAAAACCATAAGTTTTAAATTGAAGTTATTACATTGATTTTTCCAATTAAATAATAAATATGCAGTCAACAAACATTCACTGAACAGTTACTATATCCCTAGCACAATTTCAGACACAACATGTGCAGAGAAATTTTCTGTCCTCTTGAACCTTACATCCTACTTCACAATCACACAAAAACACCTCCCTCAGACTGATGCCACAAAGAGTGTGTTTGGAGAGCTCAAAGCAACTAAGTGGGGGATCATAACCCTTATGTTCTTGTGACTCAACCAACTCAAAATGCATTCTGTATCTATATAAACATTCGTTACCTGTGGATGCCTCACAGGTAAGCCACAAATTTATGTCAGAGTGGTCAGGTACGATGGCATAACAGAAGATATGCATAGCTTACGTCCAGACTATCTTTCCTAGAACTCAGATGTTGCAATTCTGGTTTTCCAAAACTTGGCATTTCAAGTCTCTGTATCTTTAGAGAAGACTCATCACTTTTCTGCCCCATGGTTTATGCAAATTCATTAGTAGTCTTGGATCCAAAGACATGTCTACTTACAGCCAATGGGGGATGAGTTTTATTCTATCAGTTTTGTCATTTAAACAAATTCAGTCCTATCCACACTATTTCACTCGTCTTAGATTCTAAATTTCTGGAGGACAGAGACCCTACAGGCTATTCTGAAATCTGTATAGAAACTAACTTAATCACATAAATTCTTAATAAAGACACGAATGCTTCGGAATGATTAACACTGGGTTATTCAGTATATAGTAGGAAACTGTGCCCATTATATGATTAACGACTTACCTGGGGTGGTGTATAAATATGCTCTTACAAACATGTCCATACGAGCTTTGCTTGCTGTGATGAAAATCATGTTTCCAGACTATTTACACAAAATTAAGCTGACACTGCCAAAAAAATGAGTTACTCTTAGTTGTGAGAATGTATATCCTTTTATAGTAGCCTATGCTACTGGGGGTGGGGAGGGACAAAGAATGAAAGAAGGAGAATATTGTCAGGGCTGGATTATTTCTACATAAAAACTTATATTGAATATGTGAAGAAATGGCTTAAAGTAAACCCCATATTTAATTTGTTCTATTTTTTCTTTCCTAGAAAGAGATTTTGGCTATTCTAGCACTTTCACCATTTGGCTTAATTAAGACACATGTCCAGTTATTAGGAGAACTAAGAAATGTTCCAAAATCTGCATAGAGCTTAGAAGAAAATTATCATATTGCTTCCTAAAACCAGCATTTTTAAACTTCCACAAGCATCATAATATTCTGTGAGCTTTTACAAACAATTTCCTGGGCCCCATTTTCAGCAATTATAGTTTTAGTAGATTTGGCTTGAACCAAGAATTACTATTAAAACAAACAAAAGTAAACCAACAAAAAAACCTTACAAGGGTAATTCTGATATACCCTAAAGGCAGAGAACCACCATCTTAAATCTTAAGATTAATGATTCCTGAATAATTTTTAAAATCATGTCAGGACATTAGTTGAACATGGGTAACGTGGCAAGATGCTGTCTGTACAAAAAAATTAAAAATTAGCCAAGTGTGGTGGTGCACGCCTATGGTCCCAGGTACTCAGGAGGCTGAGGTGAGGAGGATCACTTGAGCCCAGGAGGCTGAGGATGCAGTGAACCATGATTGCACAACTGAAATCCAGCCTGAGTGACAGAGTGAGACCCTGTTCCAAAAACAAAACAAAACAAAACAGCAACAGAAAAACTGGAAAATTAATTGTTCATATAACAGAGTTTTTAATAACCTAGATATATCAATTTAATTCAATTCAGCCAGTATTTATGAAGTATCCATTATGTACAAGTCATTTTGCTTTAATTGGGGGAATGCAAAGACATACTAAAAAATAAAACAAAACAAACCTATTCCACAATTACATAAATAATTATACTTCAAGGGAGAATCTATAGAATCTACCAGATTTGGAAAAGGTGCTATCCTCGTAGCATCTTGCGAAGTTTGAAAGAGGGAGAGGTCTTATCAATCCCATAAAATTAAGAAAATCATATTAAATATAGAGTTTTTGAGATATACATTGAGGGATTGTTGGGGATGTGATAAGCCGTACTGCAGAGCAGGACAGGGAAAGCCACTACTGAAGTAGGGAATGGAAAATATGGGGCAAACTGGCTGGAGCATAAATAGAAAAGATAAAGTAAGAAAGTTCTTTTGGAAAATTAATTCTATAGGCAACAACTCAGTCTAACAAAAATAAAATAATTCCCTTACAACCATAGAACTTAATAAAAACTCATTTTTCAAAGAAAGCTTAAAAAAAAGAATACCTGCCTATGAGTGAGAACATGCGGTGTTTGATTTTCTGTTCTTGTGTCAGAACACATGGACACAGGGAGGGGAGCATCGCACACTGGGGTCTGTCGGGGGAAAAAGGGGAGGGACAGCGGCAGGGTGGGGAGTTGGGGGAGGGATAGCATGGGGGAGAAATGCCAGATATAGGTGATGGGGAGGAAGGCAGCAAATCACACTGCCATGTGTGTACCTATGCAACAATCTTGCATGTTCTTCACATGTACCCCCAAACCTAAAATGCAATATATATATATATATATATATATATATAAAGAATATCAATGGAATAAATTAGGGGAAAAAATTAGGTTGTAATGTGACATGGTTTGATTCTGTGTCCCCACCCAAATCTCACGTTGAATTATAATTCCCAGCAGTGACTGAATCATGGGGGCGGATTTACCCCTTGCTGTTCTTGTGATATTGAATGAGTTCTCATGAGATCTGGAAGTTTGTGGCACTTCTCCCTTCACGTTCTCTCTCTCCTGTTCCCGTGTGAAGATGGCTTGCCTCCCTTTTGCCTTCTGCCATGATTGCAAGTTTCCTGAGGCCTTTCTAGCCATGTCTCCTATACAGCCTATGGAACTGTGAGCAATTAAACTCATTTTCTTCATAAATGACCCAATCTTAGGTAGTTCTTTATAGCAATGTGAGAATGGACAAACACACAGTGTTAAAGAAATAAAATAGGGTACAAAACAATAATATTTAAATCACATATGTCAGAAACTATAATAAACAGAACATGATGCCTGAAATTTAATTATTAAAATAAGGTGTACACATTAGTGCAGAGGATAAATATAAAAAATTAAAACATTTAAATAAATTATGCCATATTTCATTAAATCAAAGGTGCCATTAATTGTAAGTCATGCTATTATTCTATGTACCACTCAAAAACAAAAAGTGCTACAATTGCATTATAATGTAATGCTGTCTTATTTCTTAGAATTTTTATATTTACCAAAGGAGCTTATTTAATCTTAAATACAGATTATTTTATATACAGAGCATTTTGGTGTACACAAAAATGGATACTATAAATACAATAAATTAGTTAAGACAGTCCTAGTTCTTCACATTGTATCCAATTGTTCTAAATCACTTTTCAACTCAGAGTTATTGATATTTGTGTTTTTCTTTCATTAAATATCTCGATAATGGCAATATAATAGCACATCATCATTTAATTGTGGCTACTGTAGCTTAGTCAGAAAATACAGCATTGAGTCATTCCCCCCATTGATAAATATTTGTTTCAAAGATAATCCAACATACAAATGATGTGCCTGAATAAAAATTAAAAGAATGGATTTTTGAAGGTGTATTCAAAATTGTAAGAGAAAGATATCCATGCAATAAGTTATACTCTTGTTTCAAACATATATATATATATATATATATATATATATGCACACACACATATATTTATAGTTATATATATTTACACATACATATACAAAATTTAGGTATGAGAGAAATGCTTATTAAGATATTACATTTCAAAAATAGGCTATGTAGTGCGTGATGTAAGCAAATGGGGCTGAGACTCAAACTGCTCCAGTTCAGATCACAGTCTTTCCAGTTACCATCTGTGTCCTCCCAGGCAATCTCTGGGAGGAAATAATACACCACTGATAGGGTCGTAATCCAGATTAAATAACTATCAGTAAATGTGTTCAATAACTGTTAGGTACCTGTATCAGCATTCAGAGAGTTTCACTCTGGCCAACACGGAGTAATAGGAACTGGATTTACTCTCCCACCCGAAACTAGAAAATTGGGCCACCTGTATGAAACTAAGGTTTTTAGGACATTAAACATGAGGTAACAAACCATAAGATCCTTGAGAAACAAGTAAGAAGTGAGGTGAATTCTGCTGTTGCCACATTTTTTTTAACCTGGGGGAACGTTTCCAGGTTGTAGTGTAGGTGGGAGACCACAGACAGAGCACAGTGGTTTCCCAGAGTTGAGTTGATGCAGATGAGAGTCTATGAAGGCTCAGGGAAAAGGACTGGAGAAGAGAGTGCTTCACAGACAGTAACATCTGAAGATTTGCAGAGGGTTCCTTCAGTCTTCAGCTGAGTACAGATCAACATGTGCTTGTAAAGAAGCCACCTGAGGCCAGGGAGAGAATCACTTGAAAGAATTAAAGAAAATAACTTCTGAGATTCACACAAAGTCAGAAACCGTTCCTGTTCCCAAGAGCCAGACTGGGAAAACTCATAACTCATGGACGTAGGGTAGAGTAGTGAGATAGTTTTGTCATATGAAGGAATTAGCTCTAGACCCAATGCTGCTTGGTCCAGCCCGACAAAGTTTAGAAGCAAGACATGAACACCTCGGAACGTGTCTGATCAAATATTTTGCCTATTTTTTTTCACTTGGGGTTTTTGTTGTTGTTGTTGAGTGTTAAGGATCTTTATCAGATATGTGGTTTGCAAATACTTTCTTCCAATACATAGTTTTGTATTTTCATTCTCTAAACAATGTCTTTCAAAGGGCAAAACTCTTATTTTGATACATTTCAATTTATCAATATGTACACACAAATGTTCATAGCAGCTTTATTAATATTAGCAAAGAACTAGAAACAGTGCAAATGCTATCAACAGGTGAATGAATAAATAAATCTTGGTATATTCATACGATGGAATACTACTCAGCAATATAAATATTTATGCAAAAATATGAATGCATCTTAAAATAATTGTGCTTAGTGAAAGAAATCAAATCCCCAACCCTCCCCCAAAAGAGTATATACTGTATGGTTTCATTTATATACAGGTCTAGAATATACAAGCCAACAGGCTGTGAGTAAAAGCAGATCAGTGGTTGACTAAAGAGTGGGGAGTGAGAGAGTTGGGGGGGGGCAGCTCAAAACAATTACAAAGAGGCACAAGGGCCAGACGTGGTGGCTTACGTCTGTAATCCCAGCCCTTTGGAGACAGAGGTGGGCAAATCTCCTGAGGTCAGGAGTTCAAGACCAGCCTGGCCAACATGGTAAAACCCCACCTCTACTAAAATACAAAAAAATTAGCCAGGCGTGGTGGCACATGCCTGTAATTTCAGTGTATGCCTGTAATTTCAGCTACTAGGGAGGCTGAGGTAGGAGAATTGCTTGAACCCAGGAGGCAGAGGTTGCAGTGAGTCAAAATTGCACCATTGCACTCCAGCCTGGAAGACAGAGTGAGACTCTATCTCAAAAAAAAAAGAGGGGAGGGCTTTAGGACTGGTGGATGTGCTCATTAACTTAATGGCGGTGACTATTTCATGGGAATATGTGTGTGTGTATATATATATATACACACACACACACACACACACATATATTTTTAAACACCATATTGTATACTGTAATATGTGCAATTCATTGTGTGTGAATTATACTTCAATAAAGCTCTAAAAATTAGTTTCTCAGCCATGTGAGCATAAAAACCAAATACAAAGAAAAAAAATCAAGCTAACTTCAGGTTTCTCCATTGCCATATAATTTTATTTTTATTCACCTAGTGATTTTAAAAAGGCCATTGACAGACTTTAGTATATAAGAACCCTGAGCATACAGCATCTGTGATACCTTTTTTTAACTAAGAAGTAATAGGCAGGGTGCCGTGGCTCACGCCTGTAATCCCAACACTTTGGGAGGCTCAGGTGAGCAGATCACAAGGTCAGGAGATCAAGACCATCCTGGTTAACATGGTGAAACCCCCTCTGTACTAAAAATACAAAAAATTAGCTGGGCATGATGGCATGTGCCTGTAGCCTGTAGTCCCAGCTACTCGGGAGGCTGAGGCAGGAGAATTGCTTGAACCCGGGAAGGGGAGGTTGCAGTGAGCTGAGATCATGCCACTACACTCCAGCCTGGACAATAGTGTGATACTGTGTCACAAAAAAAAAAAGAAAAAGAAGAAGAAATAAGTAATTACAAATCATTCCATGTGTGGCAACTCTGTAGACTAGTTCATGGTGCTGTTGGAAGGTGTTCTGAGGGCCCTGATTCAGTCTGAGTGTCCAAAGGTGGTGTCCCCCAGGGAATTGACATCTGTGCTAAGAAAAATAAAACTTCCTGGGTGAAAAGAAGTCAGAAGAGTATTTTTGGAAGAAAGAGGCTGTGTAAGTGAAGTTTTCTCTTACAGGCAACTAAAATCTGCTTTAGAGAATATGGTACCAGACTCAATTCCACTATTTAAGAGTTTGGTTAAAGTCACACTAATAAATGGCAAAGACTACACAAAACCTAAACAGCTCTATTTGACCTATATGATTCCAAAAAGAAGTTTATAATTTAATCACATGAGCTAAAAAGGGGAAGAGTCAGACTGCCCCTGGAAAAATACAGAAGATCTATGCAGAAGTTTTCAAATGTCTCTACTTTTTAAAACACTTCCAATGTTTCTTGCTGGAAAAATTCCAAATAGGTTTGCAGGATAATGCAAAATCACCATTTGCTCTGGGCTTACTCTTCTATGTGTATTCACAGCCTCTCTTTTTCATGTTTCTGTCATATTGAAAAACCCCCAACTTTCAAAGGCACTGCCTTCGTTTTCCTTTGTCTGTATTGCTCCCTCTGCCCCACCTTTGCCTGAGAGTGACAACATTGTGCATTAAGACTTCTAATGGAATGCTCACTGGGTGGAACTACCTGTGCCTAGGTTTGACCCTATCCTTTAGCCAACATAGAAGATGTGCCTCATCAAATCTGCCCTGCCTCCCCGTATGACAGTCTTTAAAATTACATGTCAGTTTTCAAACCTTTTTAAAAAATAAGAGATGGGGGTCTCGCTATGTTACCCAGGCTGGAGTACGGTGGCTCTTCACAGGCACAATCATAGTGTACTACAGCCTGAAACTCCAGGGCTCAAGAATCCTCCTGCCTCGGCCTCCCAAGTAGCTGAGACAACCTTACAAGAAATGATGACAGAGTGATCTGAAAGTTAAGCACCTTCAAACCGCAGCATTTCATGGGTTGACAGGAAACAGTGACTATCTCAGGAAGAGAACATTTTGGAAGAGTTGGAATCACATTCTTAAGCAGTGATTTTCAAGCATTTTTAACAGTGGGGTGCTTTTTTTCCCACATGAAACCACAACTGCGATTCCACCTTACAATACAGATTAAAATAGGCCTTTATGAATAAAAGTTTAATTTATAATTTCATACTTGTAAGGAAGCAATAAGAACAAAGAGGCTATTTAGGAAACACTGAATTTTAGTACCTAACACACTTGAGTGTACGTGCTTTCTAATTACTATTTTTTTAAAGTTTTAAATATGATATTTAAGAAGTCACTCAAACATTTGCAAACCCTGAAGCAGTCTTCACTCTGGCTTGGAAATTACTGTACTGCCTTACGTCAGAAGTAGAGCTTAGATTGAAATCAGTGAGTATTCAGGAAATTCATTGGTGTTGCTTGATTTAAGCCCAGGTCTTTCCAGTTCTGAGATCCATGGTCTTTCCATTGCATCACTGATCCCCAGGGTTTGTGAATTTGCCCTGAGGAGTTACAGACAGTCATTTGCACAGACCTGAGCCTCTAATTAACAGAGCAGAAAATACATTGCTTCAGGTGGGAGCAGAGGGCCCTGGACAACGCTGGACAACTCTGCAAACTACTCATTCCCCTCAGAGGAGTGCCAGGCCAGATCGTGCAACCTTCTAGGAAAAATTTGGTGAGGCCACAATTAACTGAGTTTGGGCAGCTTGACAATGTCAAAAAGGGAAGGTATTTGACTTTGTCCAAATACTTTCAGGAACAGGCGGTATCAAGTGCATTTGTGAGGTTCCTTTACCTCGATAGAAGCAGATAGCTTCTAAATGAAGTGATTGTGCACAAGCTTAGAGGAAATCTGAGCCACCGTCAAACCACATGGGGATAATAGGCATCTCGACACAGCGACCGGAGCTATGTACGGCTAATACACACAGACGCTGTGGGCTTCAGCCCATCTAAAAAGGCTGGGAGGTTGCACGGTATATTACATGCACTGATTTTTACAGCTAACATCTGGCCTCAAGGACAGCCGTGGTCAGGTTTAGTGAAAGACTTCAATGAAAAATGGTTAAGTCAAAATATTTGGCCTCTCCGTTTGCATTAAAGCAATTTATTAATCAGTCAATCTGCATTGGTACTTGCTATTTACTAGTTTCATTTTATTTGAGGCAAGAATAAACTTCTCAAACAAAGTTAAACATCACCCCTTGGACTCAAGGGAATCTTATTCATATAGTGCTGCCT
Source organism: Ateles fusciceps (assembly GCA_036589455.1). Taxonomy (NCBI): domain Eukaryota; kingdom Metazoa; phylum Chordata; class Mammalia; order Primates; family Atelidae; genus Ateles; species Ateles fusciceps. Next base: position 7,339,571 of record JAZHEH010003329.1, on the reverse strand, counting down.
TTTCAGTTTGAAAAACCTATATTTTTATTGTTATGGAATTAGAATATTTCTCTTAACATCCCTTGAGCCTTATTCATATTGAAGTCACTTGGCCCTTGATGAAGGCCAAACAGAGCATAGTGTGTGAAATGATTGGCATCTAAGCCTCCCTGCATGTCTGAGATTTTGAATAATAGGGTAGTTAGCATGAATGAACTCCTACATCATACACATGAAAACAAGACTTGGGGGTTGAAGGGTTTTATATTCAGTGCAGAAAGTTATCTCCCAAAATCTGTTGAGTCCACTTTGCAGTCTGTTTCTAATCTCTCAGAAAACACAACATGGGTTTAATGTGACCCTGAAGGATGTCAGGAAAACAGGGCTTGCCCTCTGATCCCCCCGTGTGAAGCTTGTTGAATTAGTCCGAGCACATTTGAAATGAATCAAGATGGTGAACATCTGCCTCCCTTTGTTAGAAGAATCCTTCTATTTATAAATAAACACTTCATCTGGAAAAGATGGTCAATTCCTTCAGTCCATGTTGCTTTCCTTGAGCTACTTGAGCATGGGGCAAGTGGCACAAGGTGCATTCCGAATCGCATCAGAGGACACAGAGAATGAAAAATAATTAGCGAATACTAATACCTTGCAGGATTCTGCCTAGTCCTGTGTGGCAGCTGATTCAGCCACCTGGAAGATGCTCGGGACATTATCTGAACTTTCCTTACTTACACAACTAAATGACCCAGAGGTGCTTGAGGCCCCCGAGAGAGAAACACAACCTCAGTCAGCATTTCCTAATTGTGGAAACGCTGAAGAGGCCACAAAGACAGATGTCTGCCTTCAGCCGTCCCAGTGCGGGCATTCACTATGATCAGGAGGGTAAAGTATACCCAGAGGAGATAGCTCTTTTAAGGGGCTATGGGCATTAGAAAATATGACTTTTAAGGAGAGGTTGGACCTTCTACACCTCTTGCATACCCCAGCTTCCTTCTCTAGCTCTCATGAATGCACCACACATGACTTTACTACAGCTCTTCAGAGTAACCTCAATGATATTGCTTACAGCTTATTTAATGGGTAGGAGGCTTCTGAGAATTCAGGAGAATAATGTCTTGCTAAATGTTGCAAAAATTAAAAGGCTATGTTGAGAGTGAGACCATTGTTACTGAAAAGATGATACTTTTTCATACTTATCTTACTCCTGAATGGAGACTGATTTGATTTGAATAATAAATTATTACAGTATGATTTTGGACCTGATACTCAACTCTTATAGGACAATTTCTCTAATTCAAAAGCAATGAGAATACTGACATTTGAAGAGTAATCTTCACAACGTGTCTTCACTTATATTTGTAGTTAGTGCCCCCAAAATAATCTTGTATTGAGGAGATGATCAACCCATGTAACATAAGGTTAAGTAACCCATTTTTTTAAAGAAATAAAAAGCATTTTAAAAGATGCTCAAATAAAAAGCTGAAAAGAGCATGGTTGAACAATTCTATTTCCAGACATTTACCCAAAGGAAATAAATTATTGATCATGTGCCCCAAGACATGTATTCAAGAATGTATGTGAGTGTGTGTGTACATATATAATATGTAAACTATAATATAAAAGATATACTATCTATATGTAATATATAAATAACATGTATATTGTAGCTATCTATCTCAAAACATTTCAATTTCATGCAAATAATTGAAAAAACTCAATGGCCAAATAAACTATGGCATATTTATGCAATAGAATAGCATAAAGGAGTACAAATGAATAAACTACAGCTTTAGACATCGACACAAAAGAATCATAAAAGCATAATAAGAAAAATCAAGTCAGAGAAAGTACATGCAGTATGATTCAAATTATATGAATTTCAAAAATAAGCAAAACTAAATAATACATTATTTGGATGCATTCTAAAGTCATGTAACATCCTAAAGAAAACCACAACAATGAGTATCATAAAAGTCAAGATAGTGGTTACATTTGGTGGGGAGATAGGGGTGAAGCACAGAACTTGGTATCTAAGAAAATGGCACAATTAATGTATTTACCTGGATGCTAAGTTTTCAGGTCTTTGTTTTATTTTTATTTTTTACAAACTCTTTATTCAAATGTAGTATATATACACAGAAGTGTACAAATAGAAGCATGCAGCTGAATGAATGAAGCCAGCAATCTCCAGCACACCAGCACCAAAACGCCCCACATCTGAATCTCTATCCTAATGAAGAGAAAGATAGCAAACAAAAACATACAAAAGAAGCAACAGGCAGTCACTAACCCTATCTCAAAGGTAGCCGCTATTCTGACTTTCAACACTACAGATTAGTTTTTCCTGCTTTTGAACTTTATATTGATGGAATTACGTAGTATGCGCTTTCTAAAAAGCTGGCTGCTTTTCAATATTTTGTTTATGAAATCGACCCATTTCGTTGCATGCAGAAATAGTTCGTTCATTCCCTGCCTTATTGTTTTTAAATTTTACATATATATTTTATATACTTTTCTGTGTTTGTATTATATTTCTCAATAAGGCAAATAAAAATAAAACTTTGAAAGATCAGATTCAGTAGTAAGGAAGTCCTCGTTACTCTCTGCATGTCCATTAAAGTTGTAAATCCTAACAATCCAAATATTTTAGACATTAAATATTTCCAAAGAGTCTGGAAAGAAAGTTATTTCTCAACACATCAGTCTTTCTACTTTTGCTGCCAAGTCCAGACTAGACACAGGGACAACAAATATGGACTCTGTCAAGTAATTTCACCTAAAGTGTTTCTAAGACCAAAATTCAAAGAGCAAAAACAAAAAAAATGCTACTCACCCAGATTCCCCCAGTTGAACCGCTCCTGACAAAGTTGTGTATTAGGTAACTTGTCTCAGGCACCTGGCTCTCACCAGGCTCACCCCCTGCCCCCGCACACCTGTTTACCCTTTTGCCCTGTCTTTGCCCTTTTGATCTGTACGTCCTACTTCTGTACCGTTCTCATTCCAAGTCTCTCCATGTGCTTGACTCTTTAATATTGATGGAAAGAAGGCTGATAAAATAATTCACAGTGAAATATGAAAAAGAAGGGATTATACTATCTTTCCAGAGGCTGTTGATATTTTATGAGGACAAAGTTATCATAAGGCATCGGCTGTGGTGTAAAACATTGGGAGAGATTTTTGTGTGGGTCTTTTGCATTCCATCAGGTGGGCATCACCCTAGTTTGCTTGCAATGACCCTGTGCCCTGGGAGACTTTGTTTATTCTAAGCAAGGAGACTTCTGACAACAGGAAGAAGGCTTTAGTCTTACTATTTCTGTGGCCTCCAAACCAGAAACCAGAATGCAAAGATGAAAGCTAATCTTCACAGCAGAAAAATGTTTCTGAGCTGCTGCCACTGCAAAATATAAAAAGTCAACCCCTAAAAAGGCTGCGATGGAAGAATGCCCAAGTGCTGCCCACTCTTCTGACCAGGCCAAGCAGTGCCTGGAAAATGCCTGCATCTCTAGTTGTGTCTGAGGGTGGTGATTTATTGGTCCACTGGGAAATGGGCTTGGGGACAGCTGCCTGAATCCAGACCTGGGCCCGCTTCCAGCTGGATCTGAAACTGTTTCCCTAAAGATGTTGCTTTCCCTGCACCCTTCCCTCAGGGTGGCTGTTCATCCTTCCATCTAGGGAGACTGTACTTTCAGATTTGCCTCAGAGTCCTGGTTTGTGCCTGCTGTCCTAGAATCCATTTTGGTTTGCATTTGTCCTGGATTTTTTATTTTCTAACAAGATACTAGCAGTAGCAGTTACATTAAAGAATGATGGGAAAGCTTGGATACACCTCTACTTTATATCTCTAGCTTTTGCCAAGGTCTCGTGCAGGAGGGGGGCAGGTAAGTGATTAGTGAGCTGAGTTCTTATTTTATTGTCTGGTTCCAGCAGAAAGATGACCCATGATAACCTACTCTCTTGTCTCAAGCCTTTTAGATTAAACACCACTTTCGTGCATGCAGGATACTGGCTGACAAACTAGAGCAGAGTTGAACACCCACAGCTGGAGACAGCTCAATTCTTCCAATCTCCAAAGATATGATACAAGAAGCATCCAGCCAGCACTTTGGCCTAGAAGATACAAGAAGCCACAAGGCCACTAGTCAGATCTTATGCCAAGGAAGTGTGGAAGTGGTTGAACTGGGACCCAAACCGAATGTATTTAGCTTGAAAACTCTTACTCTTAAGCACATTGCCAACCACTCCTCACTTTCATTAAAGATTACGGCAAAGATGCAGCCCCCAATCTACTCTATGTTTCTTTCTTCCTAGGTGAATTCCATATCCATGCACTCAGTTGCATCATTGTGTCAAGGTCACAGCTCCATGCCAACTGCTACACTTCAGTGGTTAAAAGCTGGTAGGAACTCTGGGCGTTAGTGCAATTATAATTCCCTAGTCTCCTCATAATATTTCTTGACAATTCCTTTTCTGACCTTTGATTAGCTCACTCTCCACTCGAGCAATGATGTAAAACACAAATTTCCTCAAGTGCGCTCTTATACCTACCCTTCTTCTCTCAAAAGCTGGCTTGCATCCTACATCACTTTTGGAGGACATTGAGGAAATTGGCTACACATTTCTCAACCTCTAGATACCACATCCTCCCTCCTGCTTTGTGCTTTCTTCTATTAACAGCCAAGCTCTTCAGCTGTGCTCATGGCCCACTCTGCTTCTATCCATTCAGGACCTGGTTCTATCACTTACTGGTGTATTCTTTTTACCTTCAACCTATCCTGCTCTGCTGTCTCATTTCCTTTGGCTTATAAGCTTGATCAAATCTTAACACTTAAACCACTTTCTTAACAGTATCCTTTTACCCTTGACCTATCCCTCTTCTCTCTTGTAAGTCAAGCATCCTGAAAAAGTAGACTATATTTCCTCTCTGAATTTCTTCACTGCCCAGCCTCATCTCAAACCTTCATAATGTAGCCTCTACCCTCATTACAACCCCTGAAACTGCTCTAGCAACAATCACCAATATTCTCCCTATTGACATTTAAGTTAAAAAAAAATGCTGTTATCGTTCTTCATTCTTTACAAAATTTGATACATTTTGCTATTCCATATCTTGAAATCCTGCATATGCCTGACTTCTTGTAACCACTACCTTCGGATTTTACATCCTTGCAAGTCAACTCCCTTTCTCTCTTTGTACTGCTATCTGAGACACCTTCTTCAAAGCTAAGCATTTCTTCTCAATCTACTTCATAAGAATATCAGAATTCCTAGGATTCCCTCCTTGGCCCACTAAGGTCCTCAACTGACCTTAGAGCAATCCCATCCATACTCATGGTTTATCTACCACCTGTGGGACAATGACCTCCCCCACCCACCAAGCCATCTTTCCCACCTTGACATTTCAGTGGCACATCAAATGCATATACCTCCTTGCCCCAGAATGTGTACACATAGTTGTCACATAGATACCTCACAGCTCAAGGATTCCAACGTGCCTAATTATTTTTCCCTAAGACCTATTTCCTGTCATCCCTACCTTCATGTGTCATGGTTCCACCTTGCAACAGCCACTTAGGCCAGAAACCTGAAATTCATCATGATTCTCCCCCTCCTCATACTGTGTAGTGTCTAAAGAATCATCATAACTATCGATGTCTTCATCCTAAAAAATTTTCAAAACTCTTCCCGCCTTTTACATCTGCTATTCTGAGGCCTCCCTGCCTAACATTTCTCTCTGCTTCTCTTCCAGTGTTTCTTTATTCCATGCTGCCACCAGGCTCACACAAACCTACCACTCAGTTTTTAAAATCAAACTGTCATGGGTTTCCTTTCATTGCCTACTGGGTCAACTCTTGGCTCCCAGGATGGCAGGTATAGCTCTTTCCACAATGTGAAAACCAAGGCCAGGACTCACCCTGTCTCTGCCTGTCTGCTGCCTCTCTGGAAAACTCCAGGAGAAGCACACAGAAGCACCTTCTCTTCTCTGCTGACACGGAATTTAAACATGCATAAACCAGCAGCAAGGTGATGTAATCCCATCCAATTTTCATAGATAATATCCAGGGTGGAAATGTTTCCAAACCACAGCTGAAAGACACATGTGGTTTTATTCGGCATGAAATTCAGCAAGTAATTAATACTCAACTCTGTCATGCTCCTGGAAGCAGGGTCACTCTTGGAGCCTGGGGGAGTGAAAGTGAGACCCTCATGCTAGTCAATACTGACTGCCTCCATCACAGCAGGGAAGTTATGGACTCTCTCTCTAGGACCAGAAAGGTATATACAGTTGAGGTTTTGCTTGTAATTCAGGGAGCTCATGGATCAGGCCCCTCCCAACAAAGCACATTCATAGCCTTACAGGCTGTAATCAGCCTTTCAAAAAGCAGCCTTCATGTACTTGAAGAGCATGCCCAGGAAGGACTTCCTCTTTCTTCTCCTCCTCCACTTTGGCTCATGTAAATCGGGTTGTTTGTGTGTTATGTTTCACCCCCAGAATGATTCTCTCCATTTTCATCTTTGGGCAATGTCCTGAACTGCATCAGCTCTAGAGGTTGTTTTGTTTTGTTTTGTTTTGGAGATGGAGTCTTGCTCTGCCGCCCAAGCTGGAGTGCAGTGGCACAATCTTGGCTCACTGCAACCTCCACCTCCTGGGTTCAAGCAATTCTCCTGCCGAGTAGCTGGCATTATAGGAGCATGCCACCATGCCTGGCTAATTTTTGTATTTTTAGTAGAGACAGAGTTTCATCATGTTGGTTGGACTGGTCTTGAACTCCTGACCTCATGATCTGACCTCCTCAGCCTCCCAACGTGCTGGGATTACAGGCGTGAGTTACCTAGAAGTTTTATGTGATGTGTGTGTGACAGGATGGGCCACCGCATCCTCCCTATCAACATGGCCTTCTGGGAAGCATTCCCACCAGCACAGCAGCGCCCTCAGCAGCCCCCTGGCAGCTCCCACAGAACACTGCCAGCTACAATTCTGAGAATGGTCCTTGACATATTGATGCCAAGTTGCATCTCTGTAACTTCACTTATTGGGTCCCTAGGCACCACGTGGGAAGGCTCAGTGAACTGTAATCCAAGGGAGCAGACTAAGAGGGGTCATCACCTGGATCAGTTTTCTATGGGAATGAGGGCAGCTGTTGTGCTGGACCCTGTGGGCAGTGCAGGAGGAGGTGCAGGGCAGCTGCCCATGCAAGGCATCCTTCATTAAGCATCCATGATACAGACAGTCAGTGGGTGCAGAGGCGATGGTGTAATCTCAGCCAGCCAGTGGAACAAAGCAGTGGGAAAGCACATTCGTTCATTCATTCATTCAATGAGACAATTTTCACTGTGCTCCTGCTAAATTCCGCTAGGTGCCTAGAAAACAATAGTGAGGAAAGCAGATATGACCTTCTTGGAACTTCCTGTCTTGTGAGTGATGCAGGCATGATGGTGATGTGACCAGTCAACCATGAAGGTAAGGATCAAGTTTTAGAGAGGACTTAGAAGGGCATGGAATACACTTTGGGGGGTGGGGTGGGGAGGATACTGAGTCAGGGAGGGCCACCTGAGGGCACCAACATCAGTGCCGATGTGTGCAGGGTGAGTATGTGCTAGCCAGGTGGGTGGGTGCCTCTGCTGTGGGGCCAGAGGTGAGGCAGGGTGGAGAGGGCCAGAGAGAGAGTGTGGACTTGGAGGCAAATTGGTCATGAGGGGCAGCAGGGAGGCCAGTAGAACAAAACATTAATAGATGTTACCAAAGAGGCAGGAAGGCCTGGAACATGAAGCACCTCTAATACCATTTTAATAACTTTCCACTTTGCACTAAAGAGTTTTAAACAATGTGTGATTGAGGAGATCTGAGTGCCTGAGCAGGGATTGTGGAAGGCCAGTGCATTTGTCAGCAACTCAGGAACTCAGACAGGAGCACTCAAGAGCACCTTGCTCCTTTCACACAATTCCCTCCTGTCTTCTAAAGAATGTCATCCATTGAGCTCCTCTACTTTTCCTGACTGTCCTTAGGGGAGGACCAGGGATGTGTGGGGAGAAGCAGTTTAGTGATGCCCAGAACTGACTGAACACACAGGGAATGATCAGGGAATGAACGTATTCTTCCCTTTTTGAAAAATCTCATCCATACACACGAAAAGTGCAGCTCTCCTGGGGGTTTCTGAAATTCACCCAGAGAGACTGAAACTGGAAGTCTTTGACAAGTATCCAGGCTCCAGGGTACAGGGCAGAGACCAGCAGGCACATCATCCTTCTCTCCTGCTTGCACACAGCGCCACCCCCTCCCTGGACACCAGGCCTGCCCAGCCCCAGGCAAGAGGAGGTGGGTCTGGAAGGCTGAGAGCCTGATCACAGTCCCATAAGAAACGGCTGGATTGTTGAATAAACAGCAGAGTCTCTCGGGAGCAAGGGAACAGGTGGGGCTTGTCTCAAGCAAACTTCCCACTAAAACAACAAGCTTCTCGGTGTCTGTTTAAAGACTGTTAGACTTGATGTGCAGAAATGAATAGCCCTTTACACTTCCTTTGTTTGAGATGCTAGATGAGAGACATGGCCTGCTTGTCTTATTTCTTTGCATACCAGCTTCATGGGGACGAAGCTGGCAACTCTTGTCCCTTCTGTACTGCTTTCACCTTGGTGCCCCAGGCTTGGCCACCCTCCTGATGGAACTTATTAGCACAGTGTCTGCTCCTACAAGTAAGAGCTTGAGGGGTGCTGTGCCCCTATGCAGGGCCCCCTGGACTCAGCAGTGTGCTGGCCTGACCTGTGGCTCACCTCTCCCCCTTGGGACAAAAGCCAGCCGCAGCAGCTGCCTGGTAATTCTCGGTAGTAATAGGACCCCTTCTAAATGCCTATCAAAGTGCCAGGCGCTGGCCATAAGTAAGCTCTGGAAATTCCTTTTGCTGAGAGATCCTGCGTGCCTGCCTCTGCATTTGGTTTGCAGGAGGTCTGAAGCCACTGGATATTTTACTGAGCTCCCTCTCTCTTTTGCAGCCAGCTTGTAAGTCCTGGATGACACTCGTTAAATGGGCTTCTGAGGACTTGTGTGCTGCCTGTTTATGAGCCAAGCTGGAGAACTCAGCCTTACATGGGGAAGCTTCCCGCCCTGTAATGTGTGGGTGAGTATTGGAGGGTATCCGGGATTAGCTTGGCCTGAAAGCCAGAAGAGCATGTTTGTCCTGCTTTGTTTTTGAAAGCAATAATGCGATGCAGTTGGAGGATGGTGAATAAAACCCCTAGGGTTACTATCTTTTCCTCAAGACCAAGGTTAAAAAGAACAGAAGCCAAACTTTGTATTGAATCCAACGAAGTTAGATCCCTGAGCATTTTACTCCACAAAGCCTCTCCACTGAGGCTCCCCACCTCCCCTCTGCTTGGAGAATTTATACTTGGCTGATATATGAAAGAATTTGCAAGTTCTGGTAGGCTCACTTGTTGGTAAATATTCATGAGACATTTATGGTGAGAGGTAGAGTCATGACACAGATACCTGCCATGTCTTGAAGCTTGATGAGAAAAGAGAAACCCTCAAGATTGGAAAGAGGTTAAGGGTGCTGCAGGCCAACCATCACTGGGAGCTCAGCTCCTGGATCATCTTCTTATCTGCTGTGCTTGAGTCTAGGAATACTTCTAGTGATGGTGCTCTGAAAACATCAGTTCGTCTTTCAGGGAACAGCTCATCAAATATCCCAGACTCTGTGCCTCCTTGTAATGTCTCCAGAGTCCTAAACCACTCCTCTGAGATGTGGTTCAGGGAGGAACATTTTAAAGTCACTTAAACTCATTCTACTCCTAAGCGCTGTCTCCCCTCACCCTACCTTGTGAGGCTGATTCGTGGATTTTTTTTTACGAGGTTAGTAAGGGTTGATCAAGACATAGTCTCAATTTTGCCTCTTGACCTTTAAAGCCTAAAGTATGTACTGTGTGGTAATTTACAGGGAAAGTTTGCCAAACCTTAGTCTTGATTTTAATTCTGTTGTTAAACATAGCATAATCCATTCCTTTTTCGCAAGGGCTCCAATCTGGTAAGGATGATGTGTTACATCTCTTATTAAATCTCTAAAAATGCATCCGAGCGAGTACAGTACAGGTTAAGGATAGCATGGAGTCCTGTCACTTCCCACTAGAGTCATCCTTCAGATAATATCAGTCTAATAATCAATGCAAGGCAACTCCTCTAGTTCAGCTGTTTACAAATGTGCCTTGTGTTCAGGGATATCAAGAGATCCATGTCAATTATCTTGTCTACATCCAGATATACCAAATATTCAAATATATCTCACTGTTGTTCTGGCCTGGGAGTAGTTTTCAGAGAACACTCTGACTAGTCTGATATAAATTACTTAGGTTTTGGTCTCTTTTCTAACAACACACAAGATTTGTCACAGAATTTTTCTAGGACTTGGTGGCTTGCTCTCCAAGCAAGGATACTTGCTTAGGATATCACTTGCTACTATGATAGGTAAACTCCGTGATCTCAGTGGATTCATGCAATAAAAGTTTATTCTATTCTCAGAGCAATTCATGATTCTTATTGTGAATTAATAAGAATGTCATGGCTTCCATGTCATGACTCAGGGACTTAATCACTTATGACTCTGTCTTCCCCTAAGGCTTCGAGGGGAATGTGGAGGTAGGGAAGGTATACCTGCTCCGTAATTGTCTATCACCTTTACTCATACGCCATTGGTGGAAACCAGTCACATGACTACCAAAAGGCCTGTCGTTCCGACCTCTTCCCAGCCACACTCTAAGCCATGGAAAGAGAATATGAGTCTTTGGTGGGCATCTGGCCATGTCTGCCATGATGCTTGTTTGTTTGTTTGTTTGTTTTTCTTTTCACAAATTGTAACTATATTTAAAGTATCTAAGTTAGGGCACCTCTTTTTTTCTATTATTTCTCACTGGGCATTGACAAATGGCCCTTGTACTGAGACCAGGACACTTGTTTATTTTTATAAAACGACATGTTCTGTTAGAATTATTTTACCTGTTAAATGATTGTATTTCCTATTTAAAAATTCATTCCACTCATGTAGGTCTTAAGATCATTCTCCGTAATTGAAGTCTACTTAGCAAAGAAACTTAGTTGCAGATGATAGAAATCCAGCTTACATTAGCACAAAAAAAAACAAAAAAGAAACCTTAACAGGAGGTACACCCGCTCGCCCAGCCCAGTCCCTGTCCGGTCTCTGCTGCAGGAGCCGTGGGCTCAGAGGCAACACTGAGGAATGTATCGTAGGCAGTGACTATCCTTGGGGCAGAAGTGGGGAGTGGGGAACGGTGCAGCTGCCAGGGAGACAGGAGCCCGAGGTATATTCTGCCTAGGGTATATCCCAGAAACAAAAGACCTAAGGAACCATGACCTTGGGGGATGGGAACGGGGACTTACAATAGCCAGATCTCTTTCTCCTTCCATCTCTTTCATCTTCACTTGTCTAGCTGACTTCATTCTTTTTCACTGCAGGCAAACACCAGCAGCCACACATGCCAGCATCATAGCCTAATATGCTTCTCACCTAATTTTAGATCAAGAGATTATGGGCAAGAAGTCTTATTGGCTGGATTTGAGACACCTGCCTGCTTCTCAGCCAATCACCATATCCACAGAAATAGGAGTAGGTTAACGGGCCAGGCCCAAGCATGTTCCATACCACCACTCTCCTGTCATCCATGCCAGGGCTATGAGAATGGTTTCTGGGCAAACAAAAGCAATCCCCATCCTCTACTCAATGGAAGTAGCATAGGGTTAGTAACATAATCCCCATAGAGATGGGGGATTTCTTTGTTATCTGTTATCTATATACATCATACCACTGGCCACATACAACCCACCTACACCTTAATCTTTCTCGTTTCTCTCTGTCTCTCTCTCTCTTTTTTTTTTTTTTTTTTTTTTGAGACTGAGTCTTGCTCTGTTGCCCAGACAGGAGTGCAGTGGTGATATCTCAGCTCACTGCAACCTCTGCCTCCCAGGTTCAAGCGATTCTTATGCCTCAGACTCTCAAGTAGCTGGGACTACAGGCATGCACCACCATTCCCTTCTAATTTTTGTATTTTTAGTAGAGTTGGGGTTTCACCATGTTGACCAGGCTGGTCTCGAACTCCTGACCTCAGGTGATCTGCCTGCCTCAGCCTCCCAAAGTGTTGTTTTTCATTTTTTATTTTAACTGTTTTTGTCTTTCACACACACACACACACACACCCATACATGCACACAACTGAAAGACCATGTTTACCAATAACATAAAGTAAAATACATTCCATGCTGTGACTGAGACATGCACAGAGTACTATAAAAGTTTGGAGGTAACAGAGATTCTGTGTGACACTGGATTAAGACTTGAAGAATATATCGATCTCAACTAGGGGAGGGGAAGAGAGGACTTGGGGCAGGCAGTCCTGGCAAGCTAAATGTCTGACACAATCCTCAGAGGTGATCTGTATTAGAAAGGGTGTCAGGGTAAAGGGCAGAGTGAAAGAGTTCCAACAAATGTTTTGGGACCAAGGAGTAGCTGCGTTTGGTTGAGACCTATGAAGGCCAGAGTATCAGGATACATAAATTCTGGTATGTCTGTGTGAGAAACAGTCTCATTTCCTTATCGTCTCTCATTGTAGATTCGGTTTCCCTCATTAAATTCCAAGCTCCTTCAATCCCCAGGGAAAGAAACTCCTTTATAGAAAGTCAGCTGTGCTGATGTTTTTTTAAGTCTTCATAAATCATGTGAGCCCTTTCATAAATCACACAGAGCTGCCTTCATTTTGCAGCTGCACTCCATAGATACTTCAGGGGGAATGCTTCTATTTGTCCCAGGCGAAACTATCAGGACATGGGCAGTCCCAGACCGCCTTCTGTTTCTAGATGGTACCTCTTCCATTCCATCCCCTTCGTTTGCCCAAAGGCCTCTTACTGTCTTCCCATTGCCTCTCTCTTCCCCACCCACTCCACCTATGAAAACAGGAAAGACTCTGTTATGAGTCACTTACACCTGATGATGGATTGATTAATTGCACTTTAACTGAAATCTAGTCACACAAGTATAACCTGTGCTTTCAACCATTCATTTGCATGTTAATCCTTTTATCTTCGAATGTGGAATGAAAGACTATTTTCCATGCTCAAAGAAATTCGAGGCTTTAACTTGATTACTGTGAGATTTTATATGGTGGTGGTAAAGTAGGAGAAAGAATAGGAAGAGAGACCAGGAATAAAGAAAACAAAAAAGGGGGTACTGGCCGTAACAGGAGGAAATGTGGAAGGGGTGAAGAGGCATATGGAAATTGCATAGAGCATGCCTAACAGACAAGATATTTGCTAAAATGTTTATTGGATAAGTGCTCATGGAATGCGCAGATGGATAGAAGTTAGATTTAGAAAAATAAATAATTTTTCTTTTCCAAACAGACAGTAAGTTCTTTGGAGATGGGAAATGTGACTTACTTCTTTATCCCATGACACTAAGGATATATCACCCTACTCAATAAATGAGAGACAATAAATATATGCTGACTGAGGTGTAGCAAATACTGCCAAAATATGTTTTATGCTTGGAGTCTATCAATAAAATAATTTTTTAAAAGCCCCAAACCGCAATCTTTTACTGCTAGAAACCTGGCTTTTCAATCAACTAGCTGAACCACTTCAGCCCACTGGTTGACCTCTTTGTATCTTGTTTCTTCCTCTTACTAGCTGTAGATTAGCAGATTTGAACTTGTGCTCTATGAAACCATGAGGTTTTCTGAAAGTGCCCCAGAAGCCATCATGAAGTAGAGAGGGCAAGGGAAAAGCCAAATGGTAAGAGTGAAAAGCTTTCCAGCCCTGCCTCAACTTCACCCCATCCTGCACCTGTCAGGGAAGCAGCTTCACTTTTACTTTTACCTGTTTTACAGTTCTGAGTACATTTTTATTTCACACAGATAAACATTTGAAGACCATCACACTTGACCTCTAAATACAAAATTCTATTAACTTTTATTTATTATTTTAAAAGTATGTTTTCTAGCAGTAGTATGTCATTATAGCAGCTTTCCATGATTAATAGCCTTAACATTAATTTGAAACCATACAATTTCAAAGCATTTTCCAGATACCTTCATGTTATACACCTTAGACTAAAAATAGATGCAGACATGATCTTAAAATTACTATTAGTATATTTTGAAGTGTTTTCAAAATAGTTGCAAAATCCTCAAACTGTATTCAAGATATTCATTGAATTGGCAGCAATTAAAATTAATTTCGGAAAACATCTCTTTTCTAACCAGAAAGCTGTCATATTCTGTGGGTTCATGGAGGGAAGGCATTTTCCAATTAGTGAACTCTTGTGTTGCAATTGGAAAACATAAAATCTTGTATTCATGAAGAAGAGAGCACAAATTCTCAACTGGGTGATAACTAGTGAGTTATTTGGCCTATGAAGATACGAATTTTCATATTTTCATTGAAGATGAATGTATAGTCAACTTCTAGTTTGATGATGACTATACTCAAAATACTCCATATATTGAACCCAAAATAATGTCTGATGCCAAAAAATTGAGATATGAGGGAGATGAAACAATTTATATCACATGAATTGTGAGAGACTTTAAATTCATTGACACCTCCATGCCAGAAAGAAATAATTGAAGGCCAACCTCTAAGTAAGTAATGCAGATGTGCAGTTATACGTGTGGTCATGTTTAATGCAGTTCATCAGATATTTCCAACACAAGGAAAGCTTTTACTTCCTGGCTTTTCTGTGGTTGGATGGTGTCATGTGACTAGTTCAGGCCAATATTTGATGTGGGTTGGTTCCAGGCTAGCAATTTAATTGCTAATGTGAGAACTTTCTGAGCTCTCTTTTAACCTGGCAGACTCTAAGAAACAACTAGATGGTGACTGCTTGCCTGACTCTGGTGACCAGAGACCCAGATGACCGTAATGATTGTGTGGTTGCGTAGTATGAATGAGAAACCATTGTGGTTTTAGCAACAGAGATTTGAGGGTTAACCACTGCAGTGTGATCTGATAGGATGTGTGAAAAAGAAATCTGTTTCAACCAACTAGTAAGTAGCTTTCCTCTTCTAAGCAAATAGGGAAATTTGCAAGAGACTAAACCACAGGCAGGGGTTTGGGAGATAACTATAGCACGCCCCTTCTGAAAAAATCAAAAACAAAAAACAAAAACAAACAACCCAAACTGCATTTAGTTTTCAGGCTCTCATGGAATACTTAAATACTGTCTGGGAGACTATTTTAATTGGAAGCAATGTGACTTTTTCCAACTTAAGGTTTTTAAATGGCATGTGTCATATTTATTTGAAAAAACACTGATTGAGGTAAAACATAATAATAATTCCTGTAATGTTTTTCATTTGAAGAGAACTCTGAATTTTTTCCACAAAGCTTCATTGTTACAACTTTGTTTTTACTTTGAAATAAATGCTAAGGAAAGAAAATTATTCAGAGCCTCTCTCACAATCCCAGTCGCTGTCTTCACATACATTGATGATACATCACACACTTCTTTCTCCAGGCAACTTTGATGACTCTCCATATACTTAAACGAAAGAGCTGGGCTTATGGCTGGTGGAAGTGGTCAGGTCCCTGTGGAGAGTGGCGGAGGAGAGTTCTTTCCCAGAATGAGTCACAAGGTCTACATGGCTGCTTAGTTCAAGGTTCCTGCTAGCCAGAGTAACAGAGTGTGTTCCCCTCATTTTTTGGTTTTACAGCAATGTTATTAATAATTCCATTCCTATGAACTGAGGTTTGGATGTGTTCCTTCGTGATTTTTAAAAACATACTAATAGTGAATCAGGATGAATTCTCAAATAAGGAAAAAAAAAACCACGCAAAAAACCTCTGCGTGATTCCGCTCATACCAGGCCAATCAATTTCTTATACTTTACACTTATTTTATGTCATTTAGTCTTACTGAAAGAAAAATGGCTGAAATATCCTTATTCCTATCCTCCAGTTAACCAATTAGTCACTAAAACCAATGACTACTTAATTAGTTTCAGTAATTATTCAATGTATTTATTTAAAATATTATACTTGAAACCACAATGCCCAAATATAGCTTTATTTTTCAAGCTGGTGTATATTTTCTACATTCAATCTTGAAACTACAAATTTACTTATGGACAATCGGGCCTCATAAGGCTTCGAAAAATGTAGATTAGTGATGAACACGATGACCTGATATAGACCATTAATAGTAATTGCTGACACATTTTTATCACTTGCTAAATTGGGAAAACAGACATCTTTGCTTTGCAAGTGATAGCAGTACCCTGACAAAACTTGGACTTCCATCAGAGAACTTCCTTAAAAAAGTGACTCTTATTCCCTGGTAGCTATGTCAGTAAACAAGCCAAGGACGTCTTTACCATCGTCGTCCTGACCACGTTTCTAACATTAGAACAGATGCTCCGATCCAGTTGAAAGAATACAAAGAGAAATCCATACCTTCACACTTTTGGTCATCTACTAGGACAACATATGCAAATAACATTAGCAAAAATTTCCCTTTTCTGAGTTCCCCCTTGAAACCACACAGTTTATTAAGGGTTTGCTAAATCAATGATTTCATAAATGGAGTCAGTCTTAAGGAGCAATGTGAGACATGAACAACAAAAATTACAGAAATCCTTTTTCAATGTGATGAGCCCTTTTGCATACTGCTTCACACTCATCAGTGCTGTCAACGACGTTGTGGGGACTGCTGGGCTGCACAGAGTACATGAGGATGTGATCATGACTTTGGGTCTGTTTATGATGTAAGATAAAAAAAATTGTGCTGCAGACAGTTGTAGCAGTCAGAGAGCTGTAAAAATACTACACAAGATAATAATTTTAAAAGAATGCTCTTATTTTATGTATAAGCATAGATCTGTTTGATTTTGCGCATAAAGGACGTGGAATGGTAAGTGATAAGTAGTCAGGGAAATGTTAGGTTAGTGGATTTTCTGTGTCTTTATTTACTTTTGAGGATGTCCACAGTTAAGTAAGGCAGTATATATACACAAACACATATATTTGGACAAGAATCTGGCGGGATTTGAACTGCTAATTATTTATTAATAAGCTTATCATCAAGCATCTGTTAACATTTGACGATTTTGTTAACCTCCTTTTATTAAGCACTTTGTATGTGTCAGACGCTGTGCTATGCACTTATATTTTGAGTTGGTTATTGTTATCCTCATTTGGTAAGAGAAGAAACACAGTGCTGAAAGGTTAATTAAATGTTAGAAAATTATGAAGCTGAGTTTAGAAACTGCATCTTTCTGAATTCAAACAGTTGCTTTGAAAATAGATGCTTTGATGAATTAACTATTTGTCTGTTTATTTTCCTTAAATATGCTGTTTAAATGTGGTTGGAGAGTTGAGTAGGTGAATAGTGGAAAATAAGAACCTAAGAAATCAGGGAGTGACATTCTGCAGACAGAAAAAATATTGTTGGAGAAAAGAGAATGGAAACAACCTCAAGTGAAATAAATGAAGTTTTCTTTTCCTTTACCCCAATCGTCACATCCCAGAAGGAGCCTGAATTTATTGACCCGGAGCCACAAGTTAAAAAGTCAAACACAGAGTGGAGCCTGAGTTAACCCCATTTGTTCTTGAAGGTGGTCACTACAGCAAGCTACAGTGTCAGCACCTAGAGGACTGGCTGGAGGTGGCAGAAAGAAACATGGAGGTCTACCAACTAAAACTATGGGGTCAGGATGTTAAGCAGAATCCATGATGACATGCAAACTGTGAAGCCTAAAACAAGGCTACACATACCTCCTTCAGCTTGCTTAAAAGAAAGAGGATACATATTCCAGACCAAGGTTGTCATAGACTTTCTATGTTTGTGGATTTTATATATCTCTTCCACATGTTTCATTTGATATATATTTGAATTTTCTAATTAAACTTTTTAATACAATCTTATGTTGAGTTCAGTGATGTAATTTAAATATTCTGTGAATGCCTGGAGAGGAAAATATGCCATGTGACAACATTTCATGGAGCTACCTGGGGAAACTGACTTGGTGTCATGGACAATGTTGCTGCTCACATGTGTAAGCTCTTTTGGGTATGTGCCTGTAAATGGGAAAGCGTGAAAGAGATTTCGTCTCGTTCCTGGCCATCTGTTTAAGTGAACTTTCCTTAACAGACTCTGAGCATCCACATAGAATCTGTTTTAAATGTATCAGCAGGATCACAGAGACAGTAGTTTAAGGCATTTTTTTCTCAGCAACACACATGCCTTGAGGATTATCACCTAGGATCCTCTTCCCTGTCTGTGCATCCCTAGGGCATAATAATTCTGTGGAACTCGGTGCAAAATTTAATTTTCTGGACAAGCACAACTGAATTGCCCCTCAGGGAATGGGACACAAAGGAGTATGAGCTTTCAGCTAGAGTGCTGGATACTTTCACTAAGGTCTCTGTGTGAGCAGGATTCACAGCTTCCACTGTGAGCAGTGGCTCCATCACGGTGGATCAGACAGCCACCTCTGCCTTCTTGGAAGGAAAGTGGGGGCTCTGGTTAGGCCTTAACATCTTAAAGAAGAGCAGAGTGGGCTGTGAATAAATGTCTTTCCCCAGGGAAAAACTTCCTCGTTTAGTTGCTGGAGTCCAATGTCAATTTTTTTCTTTCTTTATGATTTCCAACCTCCCTACATGGTCTCATTACTGCCAAGTTACACACAAACCTGCCTTTAGCCAGCGGTATTCCAGGGGTCTCTGGCCACATCTTGATTTCTTCTCCTGGTTAGGGTTCCATGCTGGGCCTGGTCCTCACACAGCATTGCACATGGGCAAATTGCCTAATAAATCATAGCGATCACAGGCTCCTTCTATAAATGGGGCTTTTCTTCTTATATCTTCTACCTGGTGCAAAATGCATTGAGGACCAATTTTCTATGAGTAATTTTATGATTTTATACATTTGCAGGAACCCAGGTCTTTAATAAATCAGACCTTTGGAGTCCTTGGAGTATTTTTCTTTTTACCACAGATCCGAATATTTTGTATGGTTTGTGGTCATTTGTTTTTTTAATATTCTGGCCGGTTTTCAGTTCGCTTGGTGGTGTTGGCTGCAGACTTGTAATTTCTGCTAGAGTTGAATTTTCCACTCAGAGAACTTTTATAGCTCTCTGGTGTTCACAGACATCAGAACAGACATTTTTGCCAATTTGACCAACTTCATTGACAGACTCAGAATCCTAAGTGTGGGCCAGATAATGGACGTGATTCATATGTTACAAGCACCCCTGTTGATTAGCCCAGGATCTGATGCTGGCGTTGTGTGAATAACATTCTCCAGCCTCCCCTCAGGGTGTCTTGGAGTATGCAAGGCCCTATCCCACATGGCAATGCAAATGTTATCTCATCTCCAGGACTTATTCTCAGGGTCAATCAAATTCTTTGGGTGAGATGCAGTGTCCATGCCATCATAAATATCTTTCTTCTTGACTATATATGAGGTGAAAGAATGCTTAGCGTTCAGAACTGATGCTGCATTGTCACTCATTAAACCAGTAGACCGGTTTTAGGGGAAAAAAAACAGTATTAGAGCAATCTGTCACATGGGAAGGCTAAAATGATTTTAAAGAGGCTCCCTCATTCTGTTTCAAAAGAATGATCTCAGGAGAATGACAGATATCCCAGATGTCATTTAAGGACAGCTGACATAAGACAATACATGCCTAAAGTCACCTATCAAGGCAATGAAAACTCAGCACTCAAATCTTTGTATATAATCTAGCTTGAGCTAAAATTAATGCTAATTATTATGCATGAGCAAGTATTCTGAGTGAAGTTTAATTCCACATAGGAAACAAAACCTTCGGAGAAGTTGGGGGAGGGGAATTAGGAACAGTTGAGCATCTGCTATGTGGCCTATGCCTTGCCTCTATTAAAAGTAAGTAAATGCAGAAGGATTCATAAGTCCCATTTTACAGATTAACCACTTAAAAAGGGCAAACAAAGTAGCATACCCAGTTTTCTCTACTACACAGCATGTCCTTCCTACTCCACAGCTGCCTCCTTAAACTCATAAAGCTATGAGTTGACATTTTGAAACTTCAACAACGTTTGGTCAACTCCATCGAAATACCATTGCCATTTCCAACTTTCCTGCCCTTTCTTTAACTTTAGAGGGCTTTCCTTCTTAAATATATTTTCCTACAAGTGTTCACGCAAGACCTACACTCCAACACAGGGTTAAGGACCAAGGAATATATTGATGAAATGTCAGGTAATTCCTGTCTTCTAGAAGCTTGTAATCTAAGTGGAAAGACCATGAGGCAATGACACCCAGTAAACAGTTTGACAACAAAGTAATATATGTCACTACCTTCATTCATTTATTTATTCCTTCAGTCATAGTCAATGAACTCTAATTTTTCTAAAGTGTAATTTATTTAACACAGACTTCACAAACATTTACAGTAGCTTATCATGTTAAAAATACTTGTGATACAAAACATTTAAAATGAGACTAAAAGATCAGAAGCAGTTAAGACAGAAAAGAGAATAGTCAACCAGGAGACAGAAAAGAAAACAGTCAACCAGGAGCCTTCGTGTGCAGCAGGAACCTCTTGACAATTGAAGCAAAATGTAAAACTCAAATGGGCTTGGTTGTTCTCGTTCAGTCTACCTAAGGAATTAACTCTTTCCTGATACAAAATATAAATGATATTAATTCAAATAGATCCATATACCAGTTGACATGATCAAATGCATCAGAATGTGAGAAAATGGTCCAGGAATTGACTGTGACCAACAGAGATTATTTGAGGAAATATTGCAGAGAACATCGTTAGGGCAAACCCTTGGGTGGCAATACAGATGATTTTAAAAAATAAGAGGATCCAGCATTAAATACAGTAAATCACAAAGTGAGAAAGTCACCTTCTTCCAATGTTCTTTCAATTAGACTGTCCCAGACTGACCTGCTAACTAACTACTTCTAATACTTGGTAGTCTTCCCTCTTAATAAAGAAAATGGCAACCTCTGACTAATTGCTTTCAGTAGGTAAGAGTATCCAGTAATAATTTTTAACATTATTTTGTTTTTGTTTTATTTATTTTCCTGACCTCCTTATACTTACAAGTGATGCTAGTTTTCTATTTATGATTAAAACATACAATTTCCCTTTAAAATAAATTCATGTTTTTTTAGAAAGTGTGTCTTTTCACCTATCTCATTGGGAGAAGCTTAGAAGTCTGTGTTGAGGAGGGTGTAGATTTATGAGATCCCTGTACATGGTGGCAGAATAAATTGGTATGAGAACTTGGGAAACAGTCTGGAATTATCCCCTTAGCTTGAATATTTGCATGCCCTAATAACCTGCCAGTTCCACCTGTTTGTCTGAATCCAAGATACATGATACATTTTTGTGCTTAAACGGTGGGAGACCTGTAGAGAACCTTCCCAGAAGCCCTCTCAACAAGACCAAAAACATGGAAACCACCCAATGCCCAATGGCAACAGAAGAGTGAACTAATAAACTATTAATTAATAAACTAAGGAAATTTCATATCATAGAGTATAACATAGTCATCAAAATGAGTGAACCATAGCCATGCAGAACACTATGGATAAATCTAAGTAATATAAAGTGAAAAAAGCAAGACCCAAAAGATTACATGTGGTCAGATTCTTTTTCTAAGAATAAAACTAATTAAAATTAAAAGTTAAAATAGATAAAATGAAATATATTGATAAAACAAGACTGTGTAGAAATAGAAGCAACAGAATAACACAAGACTCAAGATAATTTTGAGGCAGCAGAAGGCAGGGGCCTAGTTTGTGGAAAGCTATCATACGGTTGGATTTGCAATTGACTAAAAATTTTTAAAATATTGCAATAGGGAAAGGCCTTTCCCAGGAAGAGTGGTTTAGATAGTCCCAATAGACTGGAGCTTGGGAGTCAGGTCAAGGGGAATTGGGAAAGCACCTTTATTAGTTGGTTCTCATGCTGCTAATAAAGACATACCAGGGACTGGGTAATTTATAAAATAAAGAAGTTTAATTGACTCACAGTTCCACATGGTAGGGGAGGCCTCACAATCGTGGTGGAAAGCAAAGGGGAAGCAAGACACGTCTTATATGGCAACAGGCAAGAGGGAGAGAGCTTGTATAGAGAACTCTCATTTATAAAACCGTCAGATCTCATAAGACTTATTCACTACCATGAGAACAGTATGGGGGAAAACTGCCCCCATGATCCAATTACCGCCACCTGGCCCCACCCTTGACACCTGGTGATTAAAACAATTCAAGGTGAGATTTGTGTGGGGGACACAGCCAAACCATATCAGCACCCTAACTGAAAATGAAGTTAACCACAGGGACCAAATAAGCAAAGAATTAGGGGAAGTATGAGAACTGTGTGGGAACAAATGGAAAAATAGGATGCATAACTATTAGGACAGAAAGCTCAGACCATCAAGGGCTCAGTAATGTGGTTGGGAGAGGTATCAACTCTGACTTTTTTTACATTTGGGGCTTTGACTGTCTGTCTCTTGGAATGTCCAGAGCTTTGTCCCTCTGTACTACTTACTAGTAACCTAACTGCTTTCAGAAAGAATTTCAGATGCTTCACAGAAGTACTTAAAATACAGCAAGGTAACCTAGGTGAGGAGCAGGAGAAGAATAAATGAATAAAACCAAGGAGAAGCAAAAATGGAGTCTGCAATACTCCTAATACAAAAAACAAAACAAACAAAAAATGCCAACATGCCAGAAGGTTGGCCAATACACTTGCTACATAACAGAACTTAAGAACACTCCCTTTAGCTGCTCTTTTGCAAGATTCACAGGCATATTCTTCAATTATTGTTATCACAGGGTTCTTCCATTGAAGGAAGGGGTACAGTAACGTTTCTCTGAGAAAGTCTTCCTTGGGAGAGCTAAGCAGGTGCACTGGTTTTGTAACCTAACTTATGAAAGGGTGAAGAACCTACAAAAAATGATTAGGGAGTACAAGCCTTAAATAAGTTCTACCAAATAATAATAGTGTCAGCAATACTTTTTGGCAGGAGCATTTAGGAGTTCTAGAATGTGCTTGAAGGGTGTTAATCTCTAAAAGGAGAGATCCATGTGTTTCAGATTCTTAGGGTTTTGTTTGTTTGTTTGGGTTTTTTTGAAGACGGGGTCTCACTATGCTGTCCAACCTGGCCTTGAACTTCTAAGCTCAATAAATCCACCTGCCTCAGCCCTTTGAGTAGTTGGGACTAGGGGTGCATGCCACCATGCCCAGCTTGTTTCAGATTCTTAATGATCAAGTGGTTTAGTTGGTTTTTGGATACCACCATGCAAAAGCATGGCCTGCATTCCAGTCCAGACTGAAGGCTGTCCATTCTGCACACCAAGAGAAATGCCAAATACACAGAATTAAAGTGGGTGTTTGGAGATGGCCCCTCAGTGAATAAAATAGTCTCTGTAGGAAGTGGAGCTGGATGGATGATTTGGAGTTTTGAATGAGTCTGGGAGTAATGGGAGCCCAAGCTGGCAAATATTTTTTTAAAGTCCACAAGAGTGTTTGTCTCCAGGAGAGGAATTGGTGCTTTTCCCATGTGGAAAGGGGAAATAGAATAATTCTTTAAGCTGTAGAATAGCAAGAAAACATTGGCACCTGGTGAAGATTAGCAGAGCGGGCGCTAGGTTCTGTATGGGGCTGGACATTGGAGGTATGAAGCCAGCTGAGGAGCTCTGGCAGTAGCTTAGACCCCGAAGCTATGAGCTCGCCTCTCAGGTGATAGTCTTTTCACAGCAGTTTCCTCCTGGATGTCCCTAGCTCTCTATGAGTCCTCTATGTTTTGCTACCTACAGTTTCAGCTGAATTTATTCTCCAAAGTAACTAATCCTTTTCAATTGTCTAGGGAAATAATTATTGTTTAAAATCAACCCTTTCAATAAGAACCAGTCCAGAAACCAAAAAGCACACAAGATGTAGCAGAAATGAATAAGAAGCCGGTATTAGGGGAATGACTTTCAAAATTCTGTTCTTTTTCCATTTACAGTACACTTGAGCAAAATAATACTTGAGATTCCTGAATGAAACACTGCAAGGATGTCACACAGTTCCTCTTGAAATGACAATAAGGTTGAGAAACCAATAAATCAATCTGAGAAATTCCTTAATATCCTGTCGCTGAGGAATGACTGCAATAGGAATCCCTGCAAAACGCGACGTATCCTCTCCAACGTCCAAAACTGTGGGCTCCACTAGGCTTTGACACCTTACATCCTTTGTGGGTTCTGTCGGGCATTCATCACAGCACATGCTATGTGATGAGCCCTCCTCTCCTCATTTTTTTTTTTTTTAGATTATAGCAAAATCTCAAAACAAATCCTTCTGGAAAAAAGGAAGGAAGCCAAACAATCTACAGTTTATTTGAGCTGGCTGGCTCAGAGGCTGCCGTGTATGTCTACCAGGACACATACGTCCTGTGGAGTCCTAAGGAGAGAGAGAAACAAATGGTTAGTGAGACAGAACACTGAGCTCAGTGCTATTGGAATTTTTGGCCAGTTACTAACTTTTTGTACTTAAATAGTATGACTTCTGAAATAAAATAAAACAAAACAAAAAGTATGGTTGTTACCACAGGTTGAATTTTCATAATGAGTATGACTAAACAGACTCTCCCTGATGAGACTGAAATAACAGGACCAACCTCACTGGAGGGCCACTCTTAGAATTACTAAGAAGGAGAAAATTCCCATTACTGTACAACAGGAAGTCTATGTAAAGTGAACCTAAAACTTTTAGGAATAGGCTTTGAGGGAGCAGAGTGCTTGGAATCTAGCTAATAACAGGGAGAAATAATGTCCAGATTAGATAGTGGCTTCAAAAGTAGTGGCACTGGCTATCTTTTTTAGGAGTTTTCAGTATTTAGATTGTTTTCCATTTTTGAATGAGCTTAATACAATTTGAGCCCTAAGAAAGAAATGGGCAGCTATGGTCTGGTTATTTATAGTAGGGAGGGAAGCCAGAGGAAAAGGAAAGAAGAGCTGGATTCTCAAGTAGTCGCATCCAAAAGACACAATGTCTCCTTTGACTGGGCAGCAGTCAAAGAAAAGCTGTTGAGAAGACCTTTATCCAAAAGATTGTCGAACTGGCAGTGGGAGCTGGGAGGAGATGCCAGGGCTGGAATTAAAGTACATCAGCAGCCACATCTTTAGAGTAGAATTTGAAAAGTTTTGTTTATTTATTTATTATTTTAGAGACAGGGTCTTGCTGTCTCACCCGGGCAGGAGTGCAGGGCTTGATCACTGTAACCACAGGGCTGTGAGAATGTAAGGTATTCCAAGGAGGGCAGTGATGAATTGCTGCCATTCGGCATGAACATAAAACTCAACGTATTCAATACTGAACACTAGAGTAATAAATCTGGGAATCTCAAAGATGGCTTACATCTCTAAATGCCAGTCACAGAAGTTTCTTAAGACTTACTAGTGTAGTCCAGAAACTGCAAGGGGATCAGGTACTTCAACTATTTCACCATGAAATATACCTTTTATTAATCCTAAATGCCAACTGCTGGCATTTCCTGAACTCAACAGGGAAATATTACTTGATCCTTTAAAATTAAGGAACTGTGGTATGGAGGAATTCAAGACAACCCCAGGTTTTGAAGAGAATGATAAAAATACTTTATATTTGTATAGCATTTGATATACAAATGTGTACATAAGTGCACATGTATTAGCTATGCCTATTAGCTTTACAACAGTCCTATGAAGTGGGTGTCACAGGCATTCCCGTTGTACTGTTAATTTGCTCCATTTTCTTTATCTTCATCTTCTGTGAGTTTGCACAAATGTATCTACCAGTATTAATTACTCCAGTTGTTCCCCAAGTCTGATCTCTGGACCAGCAGGATCAACACCACTTGGGTACTTGCTAGAAATGCACATTCTTAGGCACCCTCTCAAGACCCATTGAATCAGAAACTCAAGGGTTGGGGGCAGAAATCTGTGTTTAAACAAGACTTCCAGGTGACTCTGATGCATGCTTGAGTTTGAGAGCCTCTGCACTATTCTCAGCCTTGCTCCAATTCCTGAGCAAATCCTGACTGCTACAGGATACAGATCAGACAGCTCAGGACTCCACGTGTTGGGACTATTCGCCTCTCCATTTCCAGAATCTGGGTGCCCCAGAGCCAACTTTTAAGCTGACCCACTATTACTCATCTCCACTCTGAGTTTCTAGACTCAGCTGAAGCTTGATCTGGGTTCTGGGAAAGCCAAATGCACCTGAGTAAATTATTTTGCCGGAGAACGCTCATTCATGAGGGCAGTAAAGAAAAGAAAATATCTTTCTTTCCATCTTAGGTTCACGATTAAGGCACCTATAACAAAAGGCAGACTAACAAGAGAAAAATGAACACATTTATTTAATATGTTTTATGTGATGGGAGCCTTGTGAAGAAATGAACACCAAATAAACAGGTGAAATGGTGTATTTCTATGCTTAGATGAAGAGTGGATAGTCATGGAGAGATACAGTTGGACAAAGAAAGTATGATCTAATGTAACAAACTGGGGAAAACACAGCAAGACCTGTTTGTCCAGATTCTTCTTTGCATCTGTGTATCTCTGGCTCTTTTCCCCTGAGGTACAGGGAGGGCATCTCACAAATGAAGAGCCTATGACCTGCTCTCGGGGAGAAGGGGGGAAGGTGAGGGTAACCTTCCTGCTTCTGCCATTTTCTCAAATGCCAAAGTGGCATAGTCTGTGGTAGTGTGTTCTGAACGCCATTAGGACCAAATATTCCTCCATGCCACAGTTCCTTAATAGAGGCAGGGCCCAAAGAAATCACAGTCATTGAGGAAGGGGGGGACGTGGGTCCTACCTCAGAATATGGATAGCAGAGTGGTCCTTGTTTTGTTTTGTTTTTTTGAACAAAAGGGTAGAGGATTTCTTACGTGTCCCTGCTTTCCAGGAACATGTGGCTCAGATGAAGTTCCAGGTTGTTGGTACACAGGTAGGCTACAGCTTGGATCCACCTCCCCCATTCATATTGGCTGAGGCCGCTTCTTCTGTCTCGACCCAGTTCTCCCAAATTCTGATGGCTATTTCATAATGTCTACCTGTCTTCTGATGGACTTTGAGCTCATAACTTGCTTTGGCCTTCCAAGTCTCCCTCCTAGGCATAAAAACCTTGTCTCTGGACCCCAGCACAGTGGCCAAGGCAGGTAGCTCATGGCAGTCCTTCCCAGGTAATGTCTGCTTCCTGCCTGAGGATCAGATTCCAGGATTTCTGTCTTCAAAGGTCTGCCCACCTGTTAAAATTTTGACCTTGCACTTTCCTACCATCCACCACTTCCGAAACCAGCATAGACACTTGGGACATTATGCATTTGAGACGTATGCATGTGGGACATTGTTCCTGACTCCAGGCCATACCCAGAGTCTGCCTCCACAGTCAGATCCCTTTCCTCAGCCTCATTCCGTGGCCTGGATATATCAGGCTCTTGGCTGCCTCTACCTCCCTGCCCGGACCATGTTATCTCACTGGACCCATAAAGTCTTATTTGAATTATGAATTGTGACAAATGATCCAATATCACAGAATCAACAAAACCCAATTTTTTTGCTTTTTTTATTTTAAGTTCTGGGATACATGTGCAAAACGTGCCAGTTTGTTACACAGGTATGCATGTGCCATGTTGATTTGCTGCACCTATCAACCAATCATCTAGGTTTTAAGCCCTGTATGCATTAGATATTTGTCCTAATGCTCTCCCCTCCCCTTGCTCCCCACCCCCCCCAACAGGCCCCAGTGTGTGATGTTCCCCTCCCTGTGTCCACATGTTCTCATTGTTCAACTCTCACTTACAAGTGAGAACATGTGGTGTTTGATTTTCTGGATAAAGAAAATGTAGTACATATACATCATGGAATACTATGCAGCCATAAAAAAGAACGAGTTCGTGTCCTTTGCAGAGCCGTGGATGAAGCTGGAAACCATCATTCTCAGCAAAGTTACACAGAAACAGGGCCAGTTTTTTTCAACTGCATACCTTTAACCAGCAGGTGACCAGGAAATATCTCATGTTTTATGCTTTGTTGTGCATCAGGTATAACAAATGCTTGGCATCAAGTATACCTGATCAATAAATATTTCTTGAAGGGAAGAGAGATGGGGATGGAGGAAGGCAGGCAGGAAGGAAGAAGGAAGGGAAGAAGGAAAAGAGGAAGGGAGGGAAGGGAAAATGTAATGTGTCCCTTTTCTTACTAGGTTATTGGGGGAGTACATAATTGATGATATGCAAAATATTTTCAGCTTTTCGGAAATTCACTGCTTAAATGTTATTTTATTGTTGGCCTTAATAGAATAACGAGTTGTATCCACAGGATACTGATACATTTTTAGTGAGGTCAAGCTCACAGCTACTGATGGTTGTTATCTATTAATAGAGCTAAAAACTCAAAGAAAAAGAAAATGCATCAAATTCAAGGAGAAGGCAGCTGAGCGCAGGTGGGAAATGACTACATGGGACAGGAAGAGCCAGAGAGGCCTGCGGCCCTCCAGGCCTCCAAGGAGACACAGGGCGGCCCAGGAAGGGATTGGCAGGGGACAGGCTGGTTCATCAGGCTGCCTAGTGTGAGAGATGAAAGCGCGGTTCCCTTGCACAGAGACTGGGGTTGGGGCAAGGGTGATGGGCCCGTGGTAGGCAGTCTCACAGCCACTGGACACAGCGCTTCCACCCGCAGCAGCGGCCCGTGCTCCGGACCCCTTCCCCCTGTCTTTCGGGCTGCCTGGCAGGAGCACTCCTCCTCCTGCCCACCCGCCCAGAGTCCTTTCCTTCCTTTCCTTCCTTTCTTTTCAAATGCCAGGCTCCAGATCTCCCGGAAAGGAGGTGGGAGTCCCAAGGTTCGCCCTTCAGAAAGAAAATCGAGCCGGCGCCACCTGTTTGCTCCACACAGGCTTCTTAAAGTTCTGGGTTTGGGGCGGGGGGAGAGGGTTGATTTGTTGAGTGAAGCTGTTATTTTTCTTAAACAGTGTATCACCTTTTCCTTTTCAAATGAGCAGATTTCCCATGTTCTCAGAAAAACAACAACAACAACTCTCTCTTGCTATTTTCCTTCTGCCATAGGGAGATGCCCGGCATCCTTAGGAAAGCTGTAGCCTGTTCAGTACAGTTTCAGGGTTTGGGGAAGGCCACTTGAACCCCAAGATCCCCCTCCCCAGCCTCCACAGAGCTTGCATCCCACCTCTGCACTCACCGCTCTGCTCCAGCCACAGGCCAGGATTCCATCCCGGCTCTGCTCCCTCTTTGTCCTGCTGGAACAGGCGAGGCCAGCGATGGGGCAACACAGCAGGAGCAAGGTGTCTCCCTCCTGGTTCTTGTCTTCCTTCCCCCACTGCCGGCATTACCTGGCTTCTTTCACCTGCAGACTCTGTCTACATCCATGTCCTGGACCAATTCTGATCTCAGTAGGCTGAGATCTACAGACGTGCACTCCATCTGGTGACTCAGCTTCAAGTCTCTGTGGCTCCTGGGCCACCTCTGCCTTTTGAGAAGGGCAGGGGCCATGATGGTTTGGTTGGCCCCCGAACCCCAGTCTAGGCCTGGGCTCTCAGAGATGGGATTCAAAACACATTTGTGGGGACTATGGTCTTGGTCTAGAGATCAAGCCACTATCATGTTTCCTAGACCAAGGGCTTGAAAACTTGCCCAGGCTCTGAGATCCTTCATGCTGGGGGACCCTGCCTTGCTCTTGATTTTCTCTCCTTTGTCCCAAAGTCCTGGAGCTCTGTCTTTGAATCACAGCCATGTGACTTGAACTCTTGCTATCTGTGGTCAGCTTCCCATTCCACTAACTGCAGCTGGTCTTCCCATGTAAGTCAGCATTGCCTGTTGCTGCCTTCTGGGCACTCTCCTACCCACCATCTTCTCTAAGCATTGAGCTGCCCAGCTGCAGAACACCTGGAGGTGATGGGAGGGGGTGGTGTAGACCTACTGGACTTCCTGTTACTGGCAAGGATGACAGTAGGCAGAACATGCTTGGCTGTTCAGGCCAGGGCACACACCACTTTCCTGCATGAGTGGGCCTCCTGCCCTTCCACATGGGATCATGTAAACATTTAAATGTAACAGATCACTTTCTTTCTCTCACACTGAACATTTGAAATCTGGTGTGTCATTTAAACTTAAAGTGCATCTCCATGGACTGGCCACTTTCCCCAGTGTGTGATAGCCACACACAGTCAATGTTACTGTGCTGGCAGCACAGGTCTCCATGCTCTCGGGAAAACTAAAAGTGGGTGACTGTACAAAAAGAAGAGCCTATTTTAGATTTGTTGGATTGAATGAAATCTATTGTTAGTATTCATCTACTTTTAAAATTTTTATTGTTTTCAATTATATACAGTATATTATGAACTAAATTGTGTCATCCCCAAAAAATTAATATGTTAAAGCCCTAACCTGCAATGTGACTGTGTTTGTTTTAGCTGTTCTGATAGGTATAGAGGGATGTCTGGTTATGGTTTTAATTTGCATTTCCGTAATGGCTAATGACACTAAACATCTTTTCATGTACTTTTTTTCATTCTTACTTTCCCTTTGATGATATGTCTATGTCTTCAGCCTATTTGTTAAATTCAATTTTTTGTTTTCTTATTGTTGAGTTTTGAGAGTATTTTTATAGTCTGTCTGCAAATCCTTTGTTAGGTATGTGATTTGCAAATATTTTTATCTTAGTCTGTAGCTTGTGTTTGTATTCTCTTAATTGCCTTCACAGGACAAAGTGTTTAATTTTAAAAAGATTCAGTTTATCAATATTTTCTTTTATTAGTAGTGCTTTTGGTGTCATGTCTAAGAATGCTTTGTCTGACACAAGGTCACAAGAATTTTCTCCTGTGTTTTCTTCTAGAAGGTTTGTAGTTTTATTTTTATCTATAACCCCTTTTGGGTTAATTTTTGGGGAAGCTGTTAAGTTTAGGTTAAGCTAATTTTTGGTATACAAAGTTCCAAATAACCCAACACCATTTGTGGCCTTGCTTTTGTACCTCTGTCAAAAATCAAGGGGCCATGTTTGTGTTTTTCTGTTCCACTTCTCCACGTATCTGTTTATTCACCAAAATCATCATATCCTGATTGCTGCAGCTTTATAGTAAACCATTAAATCTCATGATGTGAGTCCTTGAATTTTATATTCTTTTACAAAATGTTTAGCTGCTCTAAGCTCCTTTGCTTTTACATATAAATGTTAGTATTAATTTGTCTACTTCTACAAAAAAATTCCTGCTGGGGTTTTTACTGGGACTGTGTTGCATCTTTAGATCAATTTTAGAAAAATTGGCCTCTTTACTATGTTGAATCTTTCAATTCATGAACATGGTCTCTCTAATTATTAATATTTCATTCTTTCTTAATTTCTTTCACTGGTATTTTTTATTTTTCAGATTACAGACTCCATACGTGTTGTTAGATTTATCTCTAAGTATTTCATTTTTTGCACCTATTGTAAATTAGATTTAAAAAATATTTCTATTGCTTGTAATATATATTTGTATATCTATTTCTATTACTAGTAATATATATTTGTATCTAATTCAGTATATTTGTTTTTATGTGAACTTGTCTCTTCCAATCTTGCTAAACTCATTTATTAGTGCTAGAAGTTTTTGTTGTTGCTGATTCTTTGGAATTTTCTACGTAAATAATCATGCTACCTGTGAACAGGAATAGTTTTATTTTTCCCTTTTCCATGTATATACCTTTTTTATGTCTTTGTCTATTTTTACCTTATTACTCTGGCTAACACTTCTAATACAACATTGATTAGCAGATGTAAATATGGACATACTTGCCTTATTCTCAGTCTTAAAGGTAAAGCATTCAATTTTTCATGATTAAATACGATGTTAGTCACAGGCTTTTTATAAATGGCCTTTATTAGATTCAGGAGGATCTCTTCTATTGCACATTTTCCCTGAGAGTTACTCACATGAATGAATGTTTTATTTTGTCAAATGCTGTTTCTGCATTCGCTGATATGATCATGTGGATTTTCTTCTTTTTTTTTTTTTTTAAATTGTACTTTAGGTTCTGGGGTACATGTGCAGATCATGCAGGATTGTTGCATAGGTACACACATAGCAATATGGTTTGCTGCCTCCATCCCCCCGTCACCCACATCTGGCATATCTCCCCATGTTATTCCTCCTCGACCTCCCCACCCCACCCCCCCCTGTCCCTCCCTTGGCCCCCCCCAACAGACCCCAGTGTGTGATACTCCCCTCCCTGTGTCCACGTGTTCCCATTGTTCTAGTGGATTGCATAGGTTGACTTCCAAATACTGAGACAGCCTTGCATTCCCAGGATAAATTCTACCTGATTATAATGTATTATTTTAATATGTTAATGGATTCAATGTGCTAATATTTTTTCTTGAGGATTTCTGTGTATATAATTATAAGGAATATTGTGAGTGTTTTGGAAACTGTGTTCCATTCTGGTAATGCTGGCTTCATGAAATAAGTTGGAAAATATTCCTTTCCCTTGTGTTTTCTGGAATAAATTGGGTAAAATTTGTGTTATTTTTACTTTAAATGTTTAGTAGAATTTGCCAGTGAAAGTACCTTGATGTAGAGGTTTAATTTTGGAGTGGTTGGCAATAAATTCTATTTCTTTATAGTTACAGGACTGTTTAGGTTACCCATTTCATCATCTTATGTGAGTTTTGGTTACTTGTGGTTTTTGAGAAATAGGACCTTTCATTTAAGATATTGAGTTTATGTGTATACGGTTGTCATTATTCTTTTTGATGAGAAATCCACAGAATAGTTGTTCCCCTGTAAGTAAAATGTCATTTTTCTCTGGCTGCTTTCCAGATTTTTTTCTTTATTTTTAGATTTCAGGAGTTTATTAAATGTTTGGGTATGGATTTCTTTGGGTTTTCCTATTTGTGGTTTGCTTAGCTTCTAATACTTACAGGTTTGGATATCTCCCAAACTTAAGTTTTCAGCCATCATTTCTTCATATATTTTGTCCAGATCATACTCTTTCTCCTTTTCCCCTGAAACTTTGAAAAGAATAATGCTAGACCTTTTGTTATCATCTCCCTGAGGTTCTCTTCATTTGTCTTCATCCTTTTTGGTCTTTTTTGCTCAGATAGAATAGTATCTGTTAGCCACTCTTCAAATCATGAACTATCTTCATGTCATATCTGTACTGCTATTGAGCCCATCCATTAGGATTTTATTTATTATATTTTTCAGTGCTGGAATCTCAATTTGGCTCTTATTTACATCCTGTATTTTTTTGAGATTCAGTTTTAACATTGTTTCCAATAGTTTGCAATTGCCAATTTGAGCATGATCGTTACGACAGTTTTTAAAAGTCTGCCAGTAATTCCAATACCTTTGTCATCTCAGTGTTTGCTTTTGTGGTCCTTTAACATGTGAGTTATAATTGTCATCATTCTTTTTAGGCCAAGTAATTTTGAATTGCATCCTGCACATTTTGAATACTAAGTTCTGAGACTCTGAATCTTGCTAAAATGCCATGGAAAACCGATATTTTTGCCATGGAAGGTGATTGAACTGGTTAGGTTCAAGCAGAAAGTTCCAACCTACATTCGATGGGCTATGGTTCCGATACCAGTTGAGTTCTCAAAGCCCTTATAGAGTCTTCAATTGTGTCACAGGTGTGTGCCACCCAGTGGCCTGTCTGGGGCATGGGCTGTAGACTACTTGTGAGGTCCCCCAAAATATTTGATTGCTAATTAGGACCAGATTCGCATATGTGCAACTCAGGGATTCATAAACAAGTTTATGGAGTACCTTTCCTGAGCTCCTTCCTCACTGTGATCTTCCCAGTAGTTTTAGGTTTCCAGGGGCTCCGTTTTCACTCCTCGAGTGAGAAACCTGGGGTTCTAGTTATCCTTCTGTATACTTCCGTGGTAGAGGCCAAGAAATAGGAGGACAGAAAAAGGGAGGAAAAAAAAGCAATGGGGATTTCTCTCTCTCTTGTGGAAATGCATCTACACTGAATGGAGAGGTAGGTTCGCCTCCTGTACTAGTCAGGGTTCTGCAGAAAAACAGAGAGTCTTATTTTATTTTAAGGAATTGGATTATGTGCTTGTTGGGGGCTGCACATAATCCAATTCCTTAATTGGATTATTAAGTCCAAAATCTGTGGGGTAATCTGGCAGGATAGAGACCCAGGAAGGAGTTGAAGTTACAGCTTCAACTAGTATTCTCTAGAAGGAAAACTCCCTCTTCTTTGGGAGTCCTAAGTCTTTTTCTCTTATGGCCTTCAACTAATTGGATGCAGCCCACCCACATTATGGAGGATAATCTGTTGATCTCAAGTTCTGTTGATTTAAATGTTAATCTCATATGGAAAAATGCCTTCACAGCAACATCTAAACTGATGCTTGACCCAATATCTGGGTCTTGTGGCCTAGCCAAGTTGACACATAAACTTAGCCATTACCATGCCATCCCTTGTCAACTTGGCAACCAGGCACATCTCCCTAAATCACACTTAATCTCTAAATAAAGGCAATACTCCCATCTAACAAGAGACAACTATCCTTTACAAAACTGAACCCACTCTATTCCTTCCTCCAGAATAGGATAGAGAGTCCTTGGGTGACTTTTCGATATCCTGAATAATGTGATGTAAAGTTAACGATACACTTAAACGCCATAAAGTAGAACCAATACATCTTATGTTATGTGATAAGGAGATAAGAGAGGGAAGAAAACAAAGATATATGCTTGATACACACATACATCATACATCACACACACACACACACACACACACACACACACTCATAACAAAATACAAAGCAATACCCATGGCAATTGCATCTCCCTCAGAGCTTTGGCGCCATTTGCCTCCTGTTAACAGCTAGTGTCCCTGCTGCCTTCAAATCACTTGGGGTCTCAGTGAAGAGAGAATAGAGACAAGAAAAATAATTGTTTTTAAAATGAGCATTTCCCTTACTGGGTACATTAGGAGTTCACTTTCTAGCTCCTTGAGCTGGCACTAGAGGAGCTCTTAGAGCTCTGTTTGTCTGTGCCCTGATGTCCCCTTCTAGATTTTGGAATATGAGAAGTACAGGACAGGAGACACTGTGGGGAAAATAAAAGCTCACTGCTAGATCAATGGTACTTCAAACTTTTGTACTCTTTTTCAATTTTATTGCTGTTGTTTTCTTTTCAGGGTCTTTGCATAGCTTCTCCATGCATTCTGCCCAAGTTTTGTAATTGTAATCGGAGGGAGAAAAAGTGTGAGTGTGTTCATCTCACCTGCAATCAGGACTTCTCACCTATTTTGTTCACCTGGTAAGGGAAATATAAAGTGACTACTAGGAAATTTCAAGTTATATATGTGTCTCACATTTGTGGCTTTCGTTCGTTTATAGTTTCGTTGGATACTGCTGGTCTAGAAGTTTGATAGACAATTTTTTAAATCCACATAATTAATATCAGTGAAGCGCCTACTTTGTGTTAGACTGTTTGCTAAGTGCTGGGATACCATGTTGAACAAAATAAACATAGTTCCTTCCAACATGGAAGTGTTTATTAGAGTGGTAACAGCCTTCAATAAATGAAAACACACCCAAAACTATATCATTATTCTTACAATAAGCACCATGAAGGAAATAAAGAGTATGCTACAAAGTTTCCAACCTAGGACTATAATCCAGTGGGGGGGGCCATGGAAAGCTTCCCTAAAGGAGTGGCGTTTAAGTTAGGTGTGAAGGTAAGTAAAAGTTTCCTGGTTGATGAGGGGAGGGAAGGAGCATTCTTGGCAAATGCAACCCATGGGCTGGAGATTTTAAGGCAGGAAAGAGTTTTCCTCAAGAAAAAGAAGGTTGGTGCTGGTAGGGGCAGAACGGAGGCCCGAGTGGGTGGGGTGAGGTACATAGCATGCCTTGGTAAGACCCCATCAGGAATAATGCCTGACATACACTAGTTATATATTTCTCCACAAGATTATCCCATTTGCTTTGGGGTTTGTTTCTTAGAGGAAGCAGGCCCAGGAAAACGTGCCCCACTACTTCTGAAGAATAAGTACGAGAGTTTTGCAAGCCTGAGAAGATCCATTAAGTGTTCCCTAGACCACTTCCCCTGAAGAGTCTGTTGAAAAAGAGGAGAAAAAACACCCATCGGTCTTCATACTCTTTCCTCATATCACTGGACATCACCCAGGGCCTGTGGAAAATCAACTCTCAAGTTTAAAAAGTCTCCTTGTAGTTTTTCTAACATAATACCCTCTTTACAAAGGTGTGAGATGCAAAATTATGAGGTCTAGAGGAATTACACATGAGTCCAAAATAATAATCCACATTAGTAGCAGCAGAGCTAGGACAGAGCCCGGAACTCCCTCGTGTTTGCCATGAAAAAGGAAAAAGCAGAAGTATTGACCCTGACTTCTTTTTAAACCAGCTACTTTCCACTTTCCTAACTCAGCTCACACTGGCTGGAGACATACGGTCTCTTTGTCATCTTCCTACATACAGCCAAGTTACTCTGGTAGTGATAGCAGCAGGCGGCAGTCAAATGCCTAGGCAGATAAGGGCAGGTCCCCAATGAAACCCCACCTCAAACCAGACTGTTTAGCACCTGAAAACCAAGCTACAAGTCCTGGGTAAATCCACAGATTGTATTGAGAGCGTCTCTTCCTGTTTAGCACTTTCCTCTGATTGATCCCACCCTGCACCTATTTTACATGTACCCACCCTTCCCTAATTAGTTTTTTACACTGTCATGCCCACCTTTGAGTGGTACCTTTGTTTTAGCCTTTTTTGGATACTCACAAAACAATCAGCATGTACTCCACCATTCTGAGCCCGTAAAAGCCCTAGACCTAGTCACACTAGGAGGGAGACCACCCAACTTCTGGTGGGGGACCACCCTCACATCCCCCTCTTCACTGAGAGCTGTTCTGTCACTCAATGAAATTCTTCTCTGCTGTCCTCATCCTTTGATTGTCAGCATAACCTCATTCTCTTGGATGTGGGACAAGAACTTAGGAACTGCCAAACATGGGTACAAGCTGTAACGTAGGTGGGCTGGGATGCACCTGGACCAGCTGCAAGCTGAGCATGGATCCCACTATGTGCATGGGATCTGGGCCGTTGCACAATCTTAGGTCCAGGACTGAGCAAGGCACGGGTGAGGACGTCACCAGCTGCGGAGGTCCCTGGATTGCAAAATGACCAAGAAAAATCCTTCATCCGTAGTTCTTTAAAACCACTGCCCTGGTATAGATTATCTCCAACTTTTATGACTTTCCCAAATCTAAACGGTGGGACTAAATGCATTCTAGAATATTCCTTGGACTCCCTACCTCTATGTGAATAAAGTCATATTTATCTAAGTAACTTTTCAGAGAGTATTGCTCTTTCATTTTTATCCTAAATCTTCTCTTTTTTCCTGTAGCAATTCCATCCACATTAAGCATAGTGATAGAAACTTCCGGTTTCCTTTTTCATAAAACAAAACACTATTAAGAGCCTCACTTTTACAATTAGCTTGACATGAGTGAATATACTCATTCAAATGCCATTTGGATAGTGAACACCATCAGTGAGAGGGGGCTTTGTGGCTTGGATTGCTCCTAATCCCAGCTTATCTGGCTATGAGAGACCTTGAGACACTCTTTACAACATTCCCAGCCCTGGAAAAAGAGACATTTTCCTATATTGCAGCACCTGTATTTGGTGAGTAATAGAACCATTCATAACCAGGCCCGCAAAGGAGTCTCACCCAGTTAAATATTTATTGGCTGATATTAGCCTAGTGGATGGAGGACTTTGCCATGTGTTTATTTAATGGTCAGTGACATTGAGGGTTGAAAAGCAAAGTTAAGATTTTGGGGAGAAAATGGCCATCTCGTACATCTGGTCAGTGCGTGTTGCTCAACATCACAGGCAGACCAAAGATTTATTCTTAAATATCACATGAGCTAGTATTTGATGGTCCCTTTTCCATACCTGAGGGTCATTTTTTATTTAACAAACAACTATGTAAAATAAATTAATATGCAGTGAAAAGTCACCTGTATAGAACCGTGCCAAGACCAAGTGGATATCTGACTGTGGGTCTTGCTCTGAAAAACTAGACAAGAGTCACCGTTTCCTGATTTGGGAACTACTTTCACTGAGGCAAAAGGCAGAAAAGGGTGATTGCAAATCTAGGCTGGCCAATTGCAGTTCCTCCTGCTGTTGGCCAGAGAAAAGCTATTATACCCCTTACAAGAGGAACAAATGGCCCACGGGTCTCTTCCTCAGCCACTCTGTGGAATGCTCCCTCTCTCACTCCATCTCCTACTCGTCTACCCCAGACACTTGCTCACACACATCCCGAAGTGGCTGTGAGTTTTGGTTCTCCTGGCAGCTTGGGTTGGACAATATCAAAAAGAGAAGCAATGTTAAGACTGAACTGGAGAGGGGATTCTAGCAGACACTGAGTTGCTTTAGTATGCAAGTAAGTTTCACCTGCAGAAGAAAGAGCTTAATGACATGTCTGCCTACAGATGTCTTAAGGACCACCAGAAGGAAGACGGTTCGGTTTATTTTGTGTAACTCCAGGATGCAGAATTTTGTTAGGCTGGATTTACAACCGGCTGTTTTCCCCCTCTTGCCTCAGTGAAAACCATTCCCAGGTAGTGAAAGTCTGACTCTGCCAAGCATTGAGGTTGCGACCGAAGAGTAAGACATAAGACAAGCTAGGTGATCACTTTGCCAAGATTATTCATTTTTCCCTCTCCTATATTTATTTAGCTGTCAGTAAAAATAATATAATACTATTGACAATCCAATTGTTGTAGTCATTAACTAGAAAATTACTTTTCTTCTGGATTATTATTTTAAACCCCACTGTAATAGTAATTATTTCATTACACCCAGTTTTTACAGAATTCTCAAGGAAGATATAACCTCAACTCTAAGAGAAAATGAATGCATACACAAGAAATTTCATTTCAAGGTAGTGTTGGAATGCCTGTGCTCAAACAAATAAAGAACATCTGCCCTTACACTTCGCACCTTTATAGTCACATTTTCAAAATTTTATCTCCTCTAATTTGCCATATCAGAATCTCACTTTCCTAGATGAAGACAGGCATGGAAATAGTCAGTGGCTTCTGCTCTTCACTTTCAATAACCATCAAAATGTTTTTCAATTAAACATGAGATTTGAAAAGAATGAATAGTGTGCAGAAAAGGTGAGACTAGTTGTAAATCCACCTTTTCCAGCTATGTCTTGATTTTTAACTGTCAGCAGCTAAAGACCAAGAGATCAGAAAGCCAACAAAGACCCTGTATTGTAACCCCCAACTGTGAACTGCATGTTTTCTCTCGGGGATTGAATGTACGAAAGATAAGCAGATTTTTAGCTGTTCAGAAAAGTGTGCACACAGTAGGAAAGGAAAAACTTCAAAAGCTCCCCATCCTTCTCCTAGTTCCTGAGCCTCTGCCAAAATGCAGACATAGTCTAGTTACTTCTGGGAAAACCACCTTCTCCCCTGCAACAGAAAAACAAATCAGCCTCGACATTTAACCAGCAGATGGCTTCCAGGGAAAATATAAATGATCCACCTGCTGAAGCAAGGAGCTGACATAAAGTTGGACATATTTACAAATGACTCATGGCGATGACTTCCTTGTGGTTGTCAACGTGCAGCTTTCTCATCCACCTCTAATTGCTGGGTGGACAGCCCAGCTGGTGACGTAGCTTCACTGTCTGTTCAGCAGGGGGACTGCGGGGACCCATCTCTAGCCTGACCCTTGAGCTCTGTGGCAAGGACCTGGCCTCATTTTTCTCGCAGCCACAATGCTTATCACACTTCCTTCCTGCAGCAGGCACTTGTGAATATTTGTTGAAATGAATTTGAATCCAAGGCAATAAATGAGGATGCTAGTCTCTCCAGTTGTCTTTCAGGACATAAGCAAGCAGGTTTATTTGTAGAGTATTGATGGTAAGTCCACACTTATGTCAATGTCTCTTCACTGAGTTGTTTTGCCTACAGTCACAGAGCCTCAGACTTGAACAAACTCTTGGGGGTTACCTGGTCATACAGGTCCTCTGTGTACATTTATGCTTCTCCTGGGCAGCAGTGGCTTCTATACTCTTCTGAACAGCACATATTCTGCCATCATCTCATAAGGAGAAATCCAGTTTGTCAAATAAAATCTACACTCAGATTTACAAATCAATTCTATTCATAGCTGGGAATTATTCTCCTTTTTGTCAAGGAAAAAACATAGGAGGTGCTATGGTTTGAGCATGAGTTGGGAACTTAGTCCCTAAGGCAGCAGTGCAGGGAAGTGGAGACTCGCGACAGATGATTAGGCCGTGAGGGCTCTGCCCTCATGAATGGATTAATGCTGATATGGCGAGAGGGGGTTTGTTATAAAAAAGAGAGTTTAGTCCCCTCTCTTTGCCCTTCTGCCATGGAAAGACATGGCAAGAAGGCCTTTGCTAGATGCCACCCCCTTTAACCTTGGACTTCCTGGACTCCAAGAACCATGAGCCAGTGAATTTCTGCTCATTGTAAATTGCCCAGTCTGTGAAATTCTGTTACAGCAGCACAATACTGACTAAGACAGGAGGATAATATAACTATTAAGTATTGTATTAAGCTTTAGTTGTGTTATTTTTGAAAGTAGAAGATACTTACCTCTTTTTAAATTAAATCATTCAAGGAATACTAAATGTATATAATATAGTATTCTGTGTGTGCACTGCATGTAAACATATAATGCAAGCTCAGTGAGCAACATTACTGAATATGTGGCATGGCCTCCTTATTTACAGAAAATAAACATTAGGGACATAGAGAAAAGGAGCATACCTGGGAACATGTAGTGCTAAAGCCCATTAAAGGAAAGAGAAACATTAACAGAGCCTGGAGCATAAACAAAGATCAAGACAGAAAGGACAAAGAGGAGAAATGGAAAACAAAGAGAGAATAAAGAAGCGAGGTGGGAAAGAGACAAATGAGAATCTGGCAGAAGTAGGAAAAGAAGAAACAGAGAGGTCAGGGAGCAAGAGAAGGTGAGGAGTGGAAGAGAGGAGGAATAGTGAAAGGAGAGCTTAATGTAAGAGAAACTACAGTATAATGGTTAGGAAAATGGACACTGCGGACTAATGGCCTAGGATGGCATACCAACCCTACTCCTTACTTGCTGTGTGATCTTGAGTAAGTCACTT
Organism: Ateles fusciceps; assembly: GCA_036589455.1. Lineage (NCBI taxonomy): Eukaryota > Metazoa > Chordata > Mammalia > Primates > Atelidae > Ateles > Ateles fusciceps. The sequence goes on along the minus strand of JAZHEH010003329.1, from coordinate 7,298,417 downwards.
TACTCAGTTTCCCTCACCTGTTAAATGGAAATAATAGCAGTGCTTACCTCACTGTAAAGTGCTGGGACAGGGTGAGCACTATAAAAATGTGTTGGTTCTCATTATTGTCTTGTTGATTCATCCCCTAATCTGGGGCCCTGAGAGCTCCCGCATGTCTCATTAACTGTCCAAATCAAATAATAAGCATTTGTGAACCATGTCTTATTGATTTTTCAAGTCCTGAATATGAAAAAATTTTTCCTAATACGATACATTTTTTTAGTTTCAAATAACTGATCTGATCTGTTCAAAGCATAATTACAGTGACTGGATTTCAGGAATAGTCTGGATCTTAGATATTCTTTGCCATTGTCCCCCTAAGTAAACCAAGTCAGACCATATGTTTCTAATTCCTCCAATACATAGACACAGTATATTGTTGTTTTGGAATGTAGGGCAAAGAAATTGTTCAGACGATGAGCACAGGAGGGCTAACCCATGTGCTTGTCAGTGTGGTGACATGCACTTCTGAAAGGCTTCTAAGCAAAACTGATCCTTGGGTGACTGCATTTCCACTGTGAGCCCCAGCCCATCAGATGAAATCCATTTATGGAATTCTCGTCTGTTCTTCATTTCCATGCTTCACACTTCTGCCTCCACTCCCTACCAGTTCACCCAACTGGCATTTCAGATCAACTTCTGAATTACCAATTTAGATGCCTAATGCCCTAGAGTGCATTGCTCATTGACACACTGGCTATATGAAAATCCCTAAAAGTCAAGACAGATTTAAAGTCCCGGCAGATTTGATGGTTGTCTTGGACAGCCCAGTCTTTCTGAAACCATGTGGCTATAAACAGACAGAACAAATATTATGGTCTGGTCCTATCAGATTTCTCGGTTGTGATAAGCGCATAATCCACACTTATTGGAAAAGTTGATATTTTTATTATTTTTATTTTGAAAATTATGTCTTTGGTATAACTGATTCAGGGAAAAAAAAATATTAACATATTAATTAAAATGCATAAAACATGTCCTGGAAGCAATAATTAAAACAGCTGAATTCCCCCTCAGGGGAATCCAACTTACAATTTCATGGGAAGTAGTTCAGAAATCCTGAAGAGTTAAATAAAGTTCACTCTGGCCCTCATATAGTAAGTATTAATTCTCCATTGCATCTCAGCTTCTATACCATTCCCAGCAATTTGCAAAATGTACCAAGTAAATATAGGCTTTTTGAACTGGGTAATTTAGGGAACAATGAGACTCCACATTACCCCCCATTTAAGGTGGGTAAGTGACCAAAGACAGTATAAACTTACTCATTGCTGCTTTCCTTCTCCTAAAGCTTCTTTTACTTTCTGGGGTGATTTTAAACTAAGGGTCATATGTACAGATGCAGGCATGGGAAAGAAAGGGAGCAGCGGCCATTAATAAACACTGAATTTTTGAAGAAAGTAGATAGGAGTGCTTTAGAGGATTGTACTTGGGGATGAGGGTGAGGGGAGAAGAAATACAGCCAAGTCCTTCCAGTTCTCAGTGCCTGCACCTGGTTTTCTGTGGCATGACTGTTTAAAGATAGCTTTTAAACTATGGTATATTTTAAATACGCTGCATGTACTACACACACCACACACACACACACACACGCACACACACACTACAAAGCTTGTGCCCAGCAAAAAAATTTAAATTTGAAAATTCACTAAAGTCCCCCCCTATCCCTCCCTGATCTGTGATCTCATCCTCTCAGCATTATCTGTGACTAGGTCTTTAGATATATTCACTCACATATAGAGAACACTGTTTTGTATGTTTGCATATTTATTTAAACTACTATGTAGAATTCCATCAACATTTTTAAAAATTCAGGGCTAGCTTCTGTTATTTACTTGTCATTTTGCAGGATAAGGATTTCTGCCACCAAATGGCTAGTCATTATGAAAATAAAATGATGTAATTTAGTGGTAAAAGAAAAAGAAAAATACATATCAACAATTCATTCAAAGCTCCATGAGGGCAGAAATGGACCTCTTAACCAGGGTTCTATTCTGTTTTCAGCATCTAGTACAATTGCCTGCCATAAACTTGGTGCTTAGTGAATATCTGTCAGGTGAGCAGGTCAGCAGATAAAAACAGGAGGAAAAGACTCGTGTGCCGTGATCGCTGCTTGGTTTCCCCCTCACTGCGTTTTCCTCCGGTAGTGTAGTTTGAATGCTGAAATCAGTCTTTCATTCCCACAACATATTCACATCAGGGAATGATCTCAGTTGAAGAAATCTGCAATGCATTTTGGGGTTGTAACCAGAGAAACAATGCAACTATTACAATTCTCTAAACTCTAGTAAAATGTATTCAGGCAGGACCTCAATCAATAACCCTGGAGTTGAAGAGAAAAGGAGGAATTGTTGAGCAAGAGGCTAAATTATCTTGTTTGAGTGATTTGATTTCCTCTAAATACAAGGTCACATGTGGCCAATTTAATTCTCCCTACTCATAAAGAAGTCCAGATCAAAACAACTAAATTGAACCCAAATTTCACAGTTCTTTTCCCTCAAGGCCCAACTCAGAAGCTCGCAGACATCAATGATGGATGATTTTTATGACAAACTCCAGTCTTGGCATAATGGGGTCCCTCAGTTAGTTTGAAGACCTTTTCATTTGTGATATAACAGCACTGTTGTTGGCAGCGCTCAATGACATCATAGTCATAAAACTCAGCAACAGCAGGAAGATTGTCTTGGTGTCAAAGTGGGAATCCTGCCGTGGCCAACACCACGCCATCCTGTGTTCTTTGTTCAAACTCAATGTTCAGGCTGGGTTGGCCTTACCCAGTTATGGGCTATAATTAACGTGGGGCCTGCTCATTTTTTATTGCTGGGTGCCCAGCTAAGAAACACAGTTTGTCCCTGACATTTGACCCCTGGCATTCTCCTGTACTCAAGCCTTTAGGATTAGTAACTCAGGTAGCCACGTCTATGAGGGCCTTTGATGTGTGTCTAAGAAAAGCAAACATGAAATTTTACCACCAGAAATTTGGCTCTTTAGATATCGAGGGCATTTCTGGCTTCGCTGGACTTGTTAAAATCAAAATTCTCCAGGAAAAGCCAATCAGAAATCTGCGGGGGAGAAGGAACTTGTGGTGGTACAACATGGTCCAGTTTCTTCTGTAGTAGCTGGCTTTATCCCTACCTCACTGGCCCCAACCCCACCATGGGCCAGGTGTGCAAGGCCCACACCACTCAGGTCCTGGGCACTCTTAGGCCGAGAGCCTGCCGGGGATGCACAGGCAGCTCCACTGAGAGTCTAGCAGAGCCCTGCGCAGACCTCAGTGATATACCATCTGTGCTTGATGAGGACTAGAAAATGATTCTCTCACCCTCCATTTGCCTCAAGTGTTATTAAAAATAATCAAGAGTGGAAATAAATGTAACATAACTGGGCTGTTGTAGAGACAGAATGTTGCTGTAAAAATCTGCAGAACAGAACTAAAATACCAGTCTCGCTAGGTAAAACATAGACATGAAAATGGCTTTACCAGGAGGTAAATATATGAAGTCACATCCTCAGAAAGTGACAGAATCTGCCTACCAGCTATTTTATAGGAAGGAGGAGCTTTGCAGACGGACACTTGGCTTTGTGTCTCTTACTGCCATAAGACAAACCCAGGCATTTTCTATGAGTTAATGCCACTGTCTCTTCAGCACCATCTCTTTAGCGTCTTGGAAAGTAAAAACAGACCACATCTGAACAGGATCTAGGAACTGTATCTCTCAGAGAAGCTAAAAGTGTTTCTTGAAGGCCACTGAATTGAGTGCCGTTGCTATTCCCGAGCTGGCTTTTCCTAAGTTGAGCAGAACAACAGAGGAGTCTAATGTTCCTGTCCTTGGGGAAGTATTTCCTCCTTATTAAACAGTTAGTGTTCCTGAGTGCTGTCTTCAAAATCTGCTGTTCATTCTCCACTGAATTCAAGCCAGTCATTCTTTGTTTCCTCAATTAAAGTGGGCTGAGAACTTCCCTTTCCTCACAGAGGGATTGCGACTTTTAATTGCTCTTCCAAGGGTCCCTGAAATCCCCTTAGAGCCACCTCCATAGCCTGACTCTCCAGCTCCCACAAGCCTGCTCTGCCATGTTCCATGGGCAAAGGCTGACTCTGGCAGACTGAGGGGCCCTTCAGCTTCCTCCCATAATATCCCAGGGTGAATTGATCTCCCCCAGCCCTTCTTGAAAAGTCTTAATGACAGCTTCTCTGAACTAGTTCAACAGGAATAAATCCTCCCACTCCTTCTGACTAGAATTTAATTACTATATGTGCCTCTGGTTGGAGTCCCTGAGAGAAAGACATTGTCAGGTTTGTTCAGCAAGTTCTTCTCAGAGTAGATTTTGCAGAGCACGCATTCTGCAGAATATTAATAGGTGTTCCCTGCCACACACACACAGTGCAGGCACTTACACACACATACACACCATGCACCTATACATCCTGCATGCAATACATACATACACTCCTCCCTGCACACACGCATACACTGCTTGCCACATATATGATGGTCAAATAAGGATAGAAATGCAAACTTAATGTAAAACCAATATTTCGCCATCTGCTTTCAAAGTTAATATACGAATGTGTATTGTAAATCTTCAAAAGCAGGATTTGAAGCAGTGTTTCCCAACCTATTCAAATACAGGGCTATTTCTTGGTGTAAAGCATCTACAATGAAACACAGTCTGCAAAAAACTCTATTGCAACTTTTTTTTTTAGAAAAAGACCACTTATTCATCTAAGTCTGAAGTGATAGTGCCAATCATTTTAATAATATTAAAAACATAAACATTTTCAAAAGCATTGAGAGAGTAGGCCAGGGGATGGTAAACTATGGCCCACCAGCCAAACCTGGCTTATTACCTTTTTTTTGTACCACCCTCAAGCTGAGAATGTTTTTATATTTTTAAAGAGTTGTGGAAACAAAACAAATAAAAAAATCAAATATGCCACGGAGACCATATGTGGCCCACAAAACCCTCAATAGATAGTTTGCATAGCTATTAGCCACATGTGTTATTTAAATTTAAATTAATTGAAAATTAAGAAAAATTAAATAGTCAGTTCCTTGGTCACAGTGGCCATATTTCAACTCTAATAGCTATCATATTGCTAAATACTGACATTCTCAACACTGCAGAAAGTTCTGTTGCATTATGCCAGTCTAAATAAAACTTTCTGTTGAGGTTTAGGGTAACACTGTGGTTCTCGCCTGTTGTTGATGTGTTTAAGGCATTTTATTTAAGCAATGTGGATATTAGTCTTACAAAAGAGTCCTGACAGGTTTCTGATGAATTTCCAGCTGAGTATGTTTACCATCTGAAGTCCTCACTTGTACCTTGGTCTTCTGCAGCTCCCAAAAACTAGATCTGTGACTGACCCCACCATACCACCAGACCCAGACAGCTCCTGAGACTAGCTAGTAGTTTACAGAAAGATTCTCAGTCTTGAGTTATTTTGGCTTCCCTTCTGTGTTCTTCACGTTTCTACCAGCCTCTCTATATATCTTAGTTTCCTGAGTTTCCCTTCCTTCTCCCTTCCCTTCTATATTGCAATTTCCTTCACTTTGTTTTTCAGAATTTTGTTATTCAGCTTTTTCTTGGCTTTTGGCTTCTACTTACATGCTTAAAGACTCATAAATACATTCTGCTAACCAAAGTATAATTTACTAAATTATCCTCTAACAATATGGAAGAATTGGTAAAAACTCCTGAAGCAGAAAATCTTCTTTTTGCCTTTTTCCACCAATAACTATCAATGGAAAAGAACGGTATCAAAATTTAGCATTTGTAAACACACACATATATATAGGATCATATATATTATGTCTCCCTCATTAGAAGGTCAAGTGCAGAGTTTTTGTGTAAATGGCATTCCCCTCCTTGCTACACTAGGAAAATGAGTGTTGTCAACAAGAGTGAGAAGAGCATTAGAAGAATGAAGTGGTCAATGCCATCAAATGTTACAGAGACCAAAGGATATAAAAACTATGCCAGACCATTTTAATTGGTGTCTGAGAATTTCTTTAATAAGCTATTTTAGTACAATGGTGGTTGTTCAGAAATGGGTAAGTGTGGGTATAAACTACAATTTTAAGAAATTTGAGAATGAAAGTAAAGAAAAGGACAAAATACTCAAGTACATTTTAGTGTTTTAAGACAAAATAGACAGGAATATGTAGACTAGCAGATAAATCAGCTATGAAATGGAGAAAAAATTGTCCTATGAGAAATTAAACATAAGTTTGCACAATAAAGCAGGTATAGGATCAGAATTTTAGCACCTGTGTGGTGTGGTAGACACCACATAAATTGTTTATGAAATTTTCCCTTTAATATTTTGGATTGCCATTGACCACAGGTAGCTGAAACTGTGGAAAGTAAAACCACGAATGAGGTGGGAACTATTGTATAGCAAATAGGCACATAAAAAGATGCTCAACATAATTTGTTACTTCAGAAATTTAATTAAATTAAAACCACAATGAGCTACTCTATAGATACATTAGAATGGCTAAAACTAAAAAGACTGACCATATCAAGTGTTGGTGTGAATGTGGAGGAATGGACTCTCATACATTGCTGGTTGAATGTAAAGGATACAACCACATTGGAAAACAGTCAGCAAGTTTCTTAAACAGTTAAATATACATCTACCTTATGATCCAGCCACTCTACTCCTAGGCAATGTGCCTATTCCATACAAAGGCATGAATACAAATTTTACAGCAGTTTTTTAAAATAATAGGCAAAAAGCTGGAAACCATATAAATATCCACCAAGAGCTAAAGGAATAAATACACTGTGGTATGTCCATATAATAAAATACTAGTCAGCAATAAACAAGAATAAACAATTGATATGTGCTACAACAAGGGTGAATCTCAAAATAATTATGTCAAGTGAAAGAAATGAAACTCCAAAGAGAGTCCACACTATATGATTCTATTAATATAAAATCCCAGAAAATGCAAACTAATCTATAGTTGTTTAGTAGTTCCAAGAACAAGGAAGGATGGGCAGGATTGTGCAGAAACTTTGGGAGCACATGGACATATTCATTATCTTGATTGTGGTGATCATTTTACAGGCATATACGTATGTCCAAGTGTATACTTGGATATTTGATTATCCAAGTTGATTATTTTTGTTGTAGCCATAATGATACAATCATTGTGTATCAAATAAACCTCAGTAAAGCTTTCTAAAAATTAACAAAAGACATAGAAACAAGTTCAACTTATATTTAACAAGAATTTTAGAAAGGGTAAATGTGGTGAGTCAAAGGTAATATTTGCATCAAAATGGCTAAATATTTTGAAGAATTAGGAAAATCAAAAACAAAAAATCTGAGTCTTCAAATTTAGCAAGCATATTTAGTTCAAGCAGAATAATAACAACAGAAAAATAATTAACACCTAGGCATAAGTGTAACAGCAGAAAACCAACAACAGAGATTAAATCTTTAAAATACAAAACAAAAGAGAGCAAGATTTACAAACATACACATTTCTAAATGCAAACATTATTACCTGCAACAACAGAGCCCAGATGACAATGGGATAATAGCTTCATGGTTCCAGAAACTCACTAGTCTGAACTTAATCCTGAGGAGGTGGTGGGTCCTGAAGGCTTTTAAGTAGAGGAGTGATAAGATCAGATTTGTATTTTAGGAAGATCCATCTGGCAAAGTTTAGACCTAGAGGATTTATGCTTTTGTAATTCAAGAAGTAAGGGATGAGAGCTTGTACCGAGGGACAAGGGGAATGGAAAGGACTAATGAGGAGGTGGAATTAAAGAGATTTGGAGCTGAATGTTTTAGTGAAAAAGACAGGAATCAATAATGACTCCTGAGTTTCTGGATCATACAGAAGAAGCTGATTGGAGTGGAGGGTAAATGATGAGTTCAGTGTCCTTGCAGAGAGAATTTGAATGCCTAAGATCATCTAGTTGGAACTGTCTAAACAGATCTGTTCTTTTTTGGATATGTGTCAGTCTGGGAGAAAAAGACTACTAGGAAGTTATCCAGGATCTTCCAAGGTATGAAGTAAATTCATCTGCCATGGGTGCATTGAATAAGGGAATTGATCATACAACAGGATCATCTAAGGAAGTTTACTGTTTTGACTATTATTAAAAATTTTTAAAATAGGTACAAACTGGCTAAACCCCATTGCCCACATATAATGGCCTTGTTGACAGCATTTCACTACATAATGTATATTTGCATATTTAAGGACAGGATATACAAATACACAAACTTATTTTAAATGGCATTATATTATACGTTACTTTTAAAGTACTTAATTACTTTCATTTTAACTGAATTTCACAGAAGATAGAAACTTGAAGGAATCACTGAATTTAAAGAAAATATTTCTTCAGCCTCAAGAAATATTATCTTCTAAAAGATTTCAGAAAGGTTATGACATGATATTATGATACACTATTATGAAAAATGATTTTTAATATACATGTTTACAAATCAAAAAGTTCCAATGGCTCCTTGTTAACCTTTAATTTCCCAAATGTTAGATGGGTATACAAGTCTTTTTCTAAACTCGGCCCAGTTTTCATTTTCTTTCCAGACGCATGTCCCACTATACCTACCCACACACCTTAACCTCTAAACCCAATTAACAATTTTAAGTGGAATGGAACCTCCAAGGACATTCAGGTTTGTGTAGATCGTGTTTCAGCCTTTACCCAGAGCAAAGTGCCTCATGGCGAGTGTTTGTATACTTAAACTTCCATGATTCTGCCTAGAATGCACCTCCCACTTTAATTCATTAATTGCTGATTAAATGTACTTTGATTGTTGGTAGTTACTACGATGGCTGTCTACTAAGAGAAAAGTTCTGGAAGCTTATAAAAATCAGTCTGTTACCACTCCCTTCAGAAAGGCTGACTTAGTACCTTTTCCCTCCAACTTTACTTTAAGCAGGGGTGAGGGGCTGGAGTTGGGTGGACAACTAAGTGAATTCACTACTTGTGAAAGGGCTGGGCTGGCAGTCCTGAAAGTTCACATGCTCTTCCCTGCTGAAGATGGAAGATGTTGCCCAAGTACAGCCACCACCTACCCACAGCACATCCCAACCCTGGCTGAGATAACAAATGATGTAGCAGCTCCTTTCTTCAGAGTGTGGAGATCTTGTCATATAAGACTAACACTATGGGTTGGTCTCTGAGGGCAAATCCTCCACTGATTTTCATAAATGGCCTTAAGTTGAGGTATCAGTGCAAAGTGATAAAGAATGCAGGCTTTCGATTCAGAAAGACATAGGTTCAAACCTCAGCTCCACAACTTACTCCCTGAGTGACCTTGGGCAATTTGTTTAACCCCACTTTATTTCCACTTCTTCACCTCAGAAATGGGGCTAATTATGGAACCTACCACACAGTTCGGTCATGAATATTAAATTATCTAATATATAAAACAATTGGACAAATAGAAAATGACTAATCATATACTGTATGCTTAATAAATATTTTAAACAGTAATAATAATAACCTTATAAAAACTGATGGTGGCCAATGGCTAGCCTGAGTTGTGAATAGAAAGAAGGGGGACAAAAAGGAGGCAGGGAATAAAAACTTGGAAAAGAATTATCAAAACTAAAGGCATGCCACAGCTTTATGTGCAACATGCAATTCATTAAATAAGAAGTCATATCTGAGACCCTGAATGACCCAAATTAGTCATTGGTGCTGAATCAAGTCACTTCCCAGCCTTCTCCCTGAATCTGCACTGGATAGACATGAAAATAACCAAGAATCAAAAGCAGCAGTGTATGAAAGTTGTTTGTCTTCTATGATAGGGAAACATAAACCTTCTAGACCTACTCCTCCCCAAAGCGACAGGAGCTTGCAGCTATAGCAAAAACAGTGACTGTGCTCCTATATTTGAGAAATGTTTTCCTCACTGAAGTCCCTAATATCTTAAACAAAGGAAGACTCTACTTCACCTCCTAGAACTTTCCTTCTGCTTACTTCCTTTTACAATCATCTTTTCATTCTCATTTACTTTTTTTTCTTCAGTAAATGTTCTTCTCTCAATTATCACTTGGAAAAAAAATGACATGTCACTTCCATGTAAAATTCTTGGTGCTTTATTCCCCCCAAGCTCTCTTCTTCCTGCTGTGGTAAATTCTAATGCATCGTATTAAGTTTAAAGCACCATGGCATTGAAGCAGTGTGTATTGAAAGCCATCGCATGGAAGACAACTCTCCAAAAGAGATTTTCAGATCCATATCAGGCTTTGCACAAGAGAAAACAAATGCTTCTCTGTAAGTCACTGAGATGTAGCTGTTGTTTCTTATTCAGCATTACTTAGCCTATTCTGACTAATACACAGTTGACTACTAGGAAACCTGTCCTTTTCCTCCTGCTACAAATGAGGTAAAACAATAATGATTCTCACTAAGAAATTGCAATCCTAAATCTGCTCTCCAGCAGATCTAGAGTTCAATTCACACTACTTGCATATGGGACAATCCAAGCCAAAAAAATTTAATTAAAATGTTAACATGTCATTCATATCAAACTCACATTTTTCTGAAGAAAATTATCACTAGTGCTACAATAGCTCATGTTTGACCAAGTAGGAGCTTAGAATAATAGATAGTGTATTTCCATAGACTGGGGACCACACTGTTTGGTAGAAAAGTAAGCAGATAAAGAACAAAGATCTAAGCCCGTCCAGTACAATTGGTATTAAAATGAACAGATTTAGAACATAAAGTCAATATGTTTGAAATATTTCAAGATAAATATGGACTGTAAAAAAATAGCAAGCAACATGACACTACCAAAATGATCAGGTTTAGGAATAGATATAATTATTTCAGTAAAAGCAAAAACCCTCAATGGATTAGGCAACTGAAATGAGAGTTAGTAAGATAAAAGGTAGAAATAAAGAAACTTACTTAATAGGCAGCATAGAAAGCTCAGGAAATGGAAAATATGAAAAAGAAGAGTAAGGCATGGAGGATAGGCAATGCAAAGTTATTCTTTGTATAATCTTATCTGACAAACAAAAAAGAACTTAAAGAGATTGAATTCCAGGGAAATGGTGAGACCAGTTTATGCTATAGGGAATCTACAGGCAAGAACCTTCAGCCATGTGATCAGAGCTGCCAATCAACAACACATGGCTCTGCTCTGGCAATCACCAACTAGCCAAGAACCACAGGACAGCTGCAGAAGTTCTCAAGCATGGAAGACAAAGTCCATAAGAAGAAATAAAATCAGCATGGATCAAACAGACTATAAAGGGAAATAAACACTTTAAAAATCTATTATTAATTATTGCAGGGAAACAAGAAATTATATTGTGTCCATAAAACAATAACTGGATGCTTTAAAATAATAATAATAATAAAATTGGAAAGAGCACTTGGAAATTAAAATCACGTTGACAGAAATGAAAGACTCAGCAGAAAAGTTCTAAGATAGAGGAAGTCTCCCAGAAAAACAGAGCAAAAGGACAACATGGAAAACAATAGACATAGCAAAGATACAAATGATACTTAGAAAATCAGTCCAGGATGAACAGAGATACTTCATAAACATTTCAGAAGCGAAGAACATAATTTTTGAATTGAAAATTACCATCTGGTACCCAGTATAATTAATGAAACTGGGCAGGCAACAGATCACATTATGAAATTCCAGTACACTGAGGATAAGGAAGAGATCCTAAGAATGTACTTTGTAAAAGCCATGTTGGAACCTAGAAGACAGTGGAATAAGGTCTTAGAAATCCTAATGAAAATTACTTGTTATAGAATTACATATGCATCAAATTGTTATTCTGTTGTGAGGGTAGAAGAAAAGTATTAGATGCACAGGTTATAAAATATTTATTTCGCAGACATACTTTCTCAGGAAACCAGTGACACCTATATCAATTAGGTTAGCGTCAGGAAATAGAGGGCACACTGAAAGGGAAGAAAATCAAGTCTAATTGAGGTACATTTTACAAAAGCGTGGGGGCAGGCAGCAAGGGGGACAGGAGATGAAGCACTCCTGTTCTAGAAATCTAGAGAAACAATTATCATTCCTGGGCCAGAAGGGCTGAGGAAGGTAGTGGTTTCCAAAAAAAGAGTAGCTTTACTTTCAGTCAGGGCTGCTCTAGAAGCTTATGGAATTAGATGAAGGAATATGGACAGCTAGTGGGGACTAGGACAGAGGGAAGCCATGGTCAAACACTCTGCCCTTGCTCCCCCTCTTCCTCTGTCTCCTGCCTGGTGCTCTCCCGCTGGCCTAGTCCATTGGGAAAATCATAAAGCAAGAGATTGATGCAATGCATAAAAATCAGCCACATAGGACACAAAGTAGGATAGAAAAGTCTAGAGAGTACATCTGTGGGAAAACTGAGACTGTCCATCCAGCACATTCTCCCAAACCCGACAATGAGGCTGGCCAAAACCAGGAAAAAAATCAGATCCAAGGAACAGCTTCTAACTCAGGAAGAGGCAAAAACATTCCCCCAAATTCCAACAAAAGTAGTAGAGCTAGAGAACAATTAGCACATTCTGGAGTAGGTTAGATGTCTCCAAGAAAATGAAAATGATATAACACTTAATCTGTTTAAAGTGTTTACAGGTGGCTTTGTTAAATAGGAGAGACTTTGGATATGTCATATTGTATGAAACTAAACAAACGAAAAAGAAGAAGACAGTTGTTGACTACAGAGAAAACAGACATTTGTACAATAAGAAGAAGATATCATGGTATACATGATTAAAGGTAAAAGGATAGTAACAATGTACTAAACAAATTACCAAAGGAAGTAGGTGTAGTTCTGTGAATTTCAGACATAATAGATTTCTCACATCAGAGTATTTATTGGAGAGTCAAAAAGTTGCTACACAATGAAAAAATGTCATATTACTAGGAATCATGTAACCTAATATCTCAAGTATACAAATAAAATTATTTTTGAAATTACAAAGAGAAACTGACAAATTCATTATCATAGTGAGAAACTGTTAACATCTGTTATTGATAAGTCAAACTAATACCCCCAATAGTAAAGATATGGAGAATTTAATCTGAACAATACAAGTTACAGGCTTGAGAGATATAAATACATAGATAAGTAGATAGAAAACTGGGTACCAAATAATTAAAGAATATACATTTGCTATCTGCTTTATATACATTATAATGTATATTATTAAAATATTACATACTAAGCTTTTAAAAAAATCTCAACAAATTTGGTATCATCCAGACTGTGTCTTCTGACAGCAAAGGAATTAATTTACAAATATAAAAACAAAAAGATGACTAAGAAAAATGTGCACACCTGTAGTCCAGCTACTACTCAGGAGGTTGAGACAGAGAATCACTTGAACCCAGGAGGCGGGGGTTGCAGTGAGCCAAGATCACGCCACAGCACTCCAGCCTGAGTGATAGAGCTAGACTCTGTCTCAAAAAAAAAAAAAACCAGAAAATAAAAGTAAAGAAAGGAAAAAGACTGTATTTATATGGAAATTTTAAGACGTGATTCCAAATAATGCACAAGTAAAAGTCAAAATCATGTTGTAAAGTATGAACTACTAGAATGGAATGGTACATAAATACTACATTTTAAAACTTAAAGTGGGTTAAAGCTAAAGTATTTCTTAGAGAAAAAGGTTTGGTCTTAAATGTTTAATTAGAAAGAAAGGAGAAAGAAAATTAATGAGCTAAGTATTCATCTAAAGAATCTGCAGAAAGAATCACAAAATAAACTTTAAAAGAGTAGATAGAAGAGGTCCAGTTATGGTGGCTCACACCTGTAATCCTAGCACCTCAGGAGGCCAGGACAGGTGTAGTGGTGCATGCCTACAATCCCAACTACTTAGGAGGTTGAGGCAAGAGAATCACTTGAGCCAGGAGGCAGAGGTTGGAATAAGCTGAGATTATGCCACTGCACTCCAGCCTGGGCAACAGACGGAGACTCCATCTCAAAAAAAAAAAAAAAAAGTAGATACAGTAGATAGAAGATATGAATATGATATCAGATATTAATGAAATAGAAAATAAAGATAAATTTAAAATGATGAACAAAGCCTAAAGTTTGTTATCTGAAAAGAATTATGAGGCAAAGCTCTAATGACATTGATCAAGACAAAAGGCATACATGAACAATAGTAAAGAAAATGCTTTTAAAAATCAACCTTAATCAACATATTTAAATACTTAGAAAATGGCATGTTTTTACCAAATATAACTTAGCAAATAGAATGTGAGAATAATCTTGCAACATTAAGACATTGAATCAATAGGTCAAAATCTTCCCAGATTTCTGCATATGGCTAACCAGTTTTCCCAACACCATTTATTAAATAGGGAATCCTTTACCAATTGCTGGGTTTTGTCAGATTTGTCAAAGATCATCTGGTTGTAGACGTGTGGTGTCACTTCTGAGGCCTCTGTTCTGTTCTATTGGTCTATATCTCTGTTTTGGTACCAGTACCATGCTGTTTTGATTATTGTAGTCTTGTAGTATAGGTTGAAGTCAAATAGCGTGATGCCTCCAGCTTTGTTGTTGTTGTTGTTGTTGTTGTTATTGTTGTTGTTTTTGCTTAGGATTGTCTTGGCTATGCGGTCTCTCTTTGGGTTCCATATGAAGTTTAAGGTGGTTTTTTTCCAATTATGTGAAGAAAGTCAACGGTAGCTTGATGGGGATAGTATTGAATCTATAAATTACTTTGGGCAGTATGGTCGTTTTCACAATATAGATTCTTCCTAGCCATGTGCATGGAATGTTTTTCCATCTGTTTGTGTCCTTTCTTATTTCCTTGAGCAGTGGTTTGTAGTTCTCCTTGAAGAACTACACATCCCTTGTTAGCTGCATTCCTTGGGGATTTTATTCTCTTTGTAGCAATTGTGAATGGGAGTTCACTCATGATTTGGCTTCCTTACACCTTATAAAAAAATTACCTCCAGATGGATTAAAGATTTAAACCTAAGACCTAACACCATAACAACCCTAAAAGAAAACCTAGGCAATACCATTCAGGACATAGTCATGGGCAAGGACTTCATGACTAAAACACCAAAAGAAAGGGGAACAAAAACCAAAATAGACAAATGGGATCTAATTAAACTAAAGATCTTCTGCACAGCAAAAGAAACCATCACTGGAGCGAACTGGTAACCAACAGAATGGGGAAAAATTTTTGCAATCTACCCACCTGACAAGGGGTTAAAATCTAGATTCTACAAAGAACTTAAATAAATCTACAAGAAAAAACAACCCCATCAAAAAGTGGGTGAAGGATATGGACAGACACTTCTCTCTCTCTCACCTTTTTTATTTTTTTGAAATGCATACTGGTATTTATTTAATTTTGTTTCCAAACTCTTTGGCTAATTCTTCTAATTTATCTAAAGAAGCATTCTGATAACAGCCAACAAACATATGAAAATAAACTCATCATCACTGTTCGTTAGAGAAATGTAAATCAAAACCACACTGAGATATCATCTCATGCCAGTTAGAATGGCAATCATTAAAAAAATCAGGAGACATCAGATGCTGGAAAGGATGCGGAGAAATAGGAATGCTTTTACACTGTGGTAGGAGTGTAAATTAGTTCAACCATTGTGGAACATAGTGTGGCAATTCCTCAGGAATCTAGAAATAGAGATACCATTTGACCCAGCAATCCCATTACTGGGTATATACCCAAAGGATTATAAATCATTCTGTTATAAAGACACACGCACACATATGTTTATTATGGCACTGTTCACAATAGCAAAGACTTGGAACCAACCCAAATGCCCATAATGATAGACTGGATAAAGAAAATGTGGCACATATACACCATGGAATACTATGCAGCCATAAAAAAGGATGAGTTCATACAGTCATTAGAGTGAATCGGAAACCAACAGAATGGGAAAAAATTTTTGCAGTCTACCCATCTGACAAAGGGCTGATAACCAGAATCTACAAAGAACTGAAACACATTTACAAGAAAAAAACAAACAAGCGCATTCAAAAGTGGGCGAAGGATATGAACAGACACTTTACAAAAGAAGACACACATGAAGCCAACAAACATATGAAAAAATGCTCATCATCACTGGTCATTAGAGAAATGCAAATCAAAACTACATTGAGATACCATCTCACGCCAGTTAGAATGGCGATCATTAAAAAATCTGGAGACAACAGATGCTGGAGAGGATGTGGAGAAATAGGAACGCTTTTACACTGTTGGTGGGAGTGTAAATTAGTTCAACCATCGTGGAAGACGGTGTGGCGATTCCTCAAGGACCTAGAAATAGAAATTCCATTTGATCCAGCAATCCCATTACTGGGTATATATCCAAAAGACTATAAATCGTTCTACTATAAGGACACATGCACACGAATGTTCATTGCAGCACAGTTTACAATAGCAAAGACCTGGAACCAACCCAAATGCCCATCGATGATAGACTGGACAGGGAAAATGTGGCACATATACACCATGGAATATTATGCAGCCATCAAAAACGATGAGTTCGTGTCCTTTGTAGGGACATGGGTGAACCTGGAAACCATCATTCTCAGCAAACTGACACAAGAACAGAAAATCAAACACCGCATGTTCTCACTCATAGGCGGGTGTTGAACAATGCAAACACATGGACACAGGGAGGGGAGTATCACACACTGGGGTCTGTCGGGGGAAAAAGGGGAGGGATAGTGGGGGGGTGGGGGAGTTGGGGAGGGATAGCATGGGGAGAAATGCCAGATATAGGTGATGGGGAGGAAGGCAGCAAATCACACTGCCATGTGTGTACCTATGCAACAATCTTCCAAGTTCTTCACATGTACCCCCAAACCTAAAATGCAATTAAAAAAAAAAAAAAAGGATGAGTTCATGTTCTTTGCAGGGACATGAATAAAGCTGGAAGCCATCATTCTCAGCAAACTGACACAATAACAGAAAACCAAACACCACGTGTTCTCACTCATGAGTGGGTGTCGAACAAATGGAATACACGGAGGGGAACATCACACACTGGGGTCTGTTGGGGGGTGGGGGCTGGAGGAGGGATAGCAGGGGGGGTAGGAAGATAGGAGAGGGATAGCATTAGGAGAAATATCTAATGTAGATAACGGGGTGATGGATGCAGCAAACCATCATGCACATGTATACCTATGTAACAAACCTGCATGTTCTGCACATGTACCCCAGAACTTAAAGTATAATTTAAAAAGAAATCTTCCCAGAAAGAAAACACCAAGCTCAAAATATTTCATTAGAAAATTTTGCAAAACTTTTAAACCACAAATCATTCCAGTGTTATTTAAAGTCTTCCAGAGAATATAAATGGAGATGCACTCCTCACTCATTATATGATGAGCCTAAGATTACTATGATGAAATAAACAGAGAAGAACATTATGTACAAGAAAATTAGACAAATACTACTCATAAATATATATGCAAAAATCCTAAACAAAATTTGACAATACAAATTCACCAGTGTTAAAATAAATATGCAATGGCTAAATTGAGTTTATCCCAGAAATGTAGAAATGATTTAAAGTTAAATAATCTGCAGATGTTGAAAATGGCAGGCCAGCTCTTTAGACTAAACTTCCTGCTGAAAAGAATTTTAAATGCTGCATAAAAATCTTTTTTAAAAAAAAACATCAAACTTCTGAAACAGTGTAAGAAATTCTTAAACAAACATCTAAGAAAAGCAGGACAGTAGGAAGAGATCCAGAACAATTTCAGATTCAATAAATATTATATACAGAAGAAGCATGGCAGAGCAATGGGAAAAGGACTTAATTCCTAGTGCTTGACCAATGGATTAATTTCATAGTAAAATAAATAAGATCCTTTTACCCCTATGCCACCTGAAAAATTAATTCCAGGTGAATTAAAGACTTAAAAAATAAAACTTGATAACTTTGGAAGAGAACATAGATCTTTATTATCTCCAGGTAAAAAAGGATTCAGCAAACAAGATACAAAAAGCAAAACTCAAAAGAAAATCAATTCTACTATGTATATATTGAAATGTCTGTTTAGGAAAGAACCTATTATTATTATGAAAGAACCTATTATCAGTAAACCTAAAAAGGCCACAAATTGGGCAAAGATATTTTCAGTGCATGATCTTTAAAAGGGATCATTATATAATATTTTAAAATAACTTATATAAATTAATAAAAAAACATAACATTATTAAAATGGGCAAAAATACAAATAGCCCACTCATTAGAAAACAAACATGAAAACAAATTAACAAATGACATGATGCTCTATTTTGTTAATAATGAACCAAAGGCAAATTAAAATCATGAGATACATTCTTACACTCAAAAGCCTGGCAAATTTTAAAAAATAAAAAACATTTTGTGAGTATGTAGAAAAATGGGGATTCACACTCTGTTGCTGGTAAGGTAAATTGGTTCAACTATTTTGGAAGACAATTGGGTATTTTCTCTTAAATTTGGAGATATGCGTAAGATATGGCTCAGCGATTTTAGTCTTATTTTTGTGTCCCAGAGAAGTGCTTGCAGGCATACCCAATATGACATGTACAAAGAGGTCCATAGCACCAGTATTTGTTATAACTGGAAACAGCTGCTGTCTATAGGTATAGCCATGCAATAGAATACTATACATAGCGAAATATAATTACACTGGCACACAGCTACATGGGTGAATTGGGAAAATCAAAGTTGAGACATCCATATATTTGCCAAAGAAGACAGGTAGAACTGTTCAATTTCTGTAAAAGTCAAAATTGTATCAAGCATCACAATATCTTTGCTTGGGAAAGCATTCTTATGAGACGAAACCACACCAAAAGCAATTGATTCATAAATATAAATTTCACAATAGTGGAAACTTAGCTGGGGAAGGATGGGAGTAGTAACAATGAGAGGCACAAAAAGGTGTTTGACACTATTAGTCATGCTCTATTGCTTAAGCTTTGTTGTTTACTTGATAAATTGGATTGTTAAAAAGTAAAAACCTCATCGCAATTAGAGAAATGCATGTCATCACAACCTGCCGGGATTTGCTAAGCTTGGCCCTCTCTACCTCTGTGGTTTCACTTGCCGCCACTCTAACATATATTTGTCATTTTCCAGAACTACTGGCCTTCTTTTAGTTCCTCAAATGCACCAAATTGTTTCCCACCTAAGTGCTTTTTCTGCTATTCCGTCTGCCCAGAAAATTTAATGATGAAGACTCAGGAAAACGTGTCCCTGGGAAGCATAAAATGACCCCTCTGAACAATGTGAAACTCAGGCAGTGAAGACTGTGCCCTCAGTGTGTAACCATCATGCTCCATCCAATTTAAGGAATCTGAGAACCAGAAGAAGTCATGAGCATCTGGTACAGTGCAAACTGGATCAAAGTAGCAGCATATGCCTCATGCCATGTTTCCTAGAAGATTCCTGCAAGACAGAACAGCAGAATTTAATACAGAAAAGCAAATTCCAATAAATAAATGAAATCCAACACTTCATTTCCCTGGATATTTGTTTCCTGCTTGGCTCCAAAGCTCAGGGTGCAGTTTTAGCCCCAGAGTCAGGCAGGTTGCTGACATTTGGCACTAACACTAGCTGTGCTGCACAGCAGCCTCGGTCAGGACTGGGCAGGCTCTTCCGGGAGAAGTACTGTGGGCATTAGGATGGAAAAGTTAAGCAAGCAAACAAACAAACAATTTTGGAGCCATTTTACCTCTAGGTGTAACTAACTTTGTGACCATGAGCAAGTGAAAACAGGAAGGTTAGAAAGAAACTTGAGCATGTACTAAATGCCACCCCATCCTAAATGCTTTACATGTTGCTAATTACTCACCACAATCAAAATTTAAAGTAGATCTTCAGTGCATTGTTTTTCAGATGAATGACTTCACCATTGACATGATGTCACTTCTCTGAGGTTAGGAAGTAGCTGAGCTAGGATCCACCTGATTCTAAATCTGATGCTCTGTGTAGCCTATCCAGCTGTTTCCCATCAGATCTCTGGGTTTCAGTCTCCTCATCCATCAAAGCAAACAAACAAAAATGGGATTTCAACAAATAATACCTTCTGTCTCTTTCATATTTTCAGTCCTAGCAATGGCAGTGCTGGTATCAGCTCTGTATTCCTCAGCTCTTTCCCTATGGTAGGGAAGACTCTGAAGACATTCACCATGTCATGACTTTGCAGACTTGCTTTTGGACTTTCAAACTATTTTCCTCAAAGGAATGTGAGGAATAATGACTTCTTCAAAAGCTGGAGTAAATTTATAACATATTGGGGACTTCTCTTCAATTTGAGGGCCCATTCTTGGTTGCTGACAAATACTGAATGAAGGTTGGCTGCCCCATGCTGGAACAATCACTAAAGTGAACAACAGGAAGATGTTGAGGTCAAATGTATTAGTTTTCTGTTGCTATGTAATATATTACCACAAAACTTATTAGCTTAAAGTAACACACATTTATTATCTCACAGTTTCTGTGGGTCAGGATTCTGAACACAACTTAGGTGAATTTCCTGCTTAGAATCTCACAAGGCTGTAATCAAAGAATTGCCTGGGCTGTGTTTTCACCTGAAGGTTCTCCTGGGGAAGAATCTGCTTCCAAGTTCACTCAGGTTATCGGCAGATTCATTTCCTTGCAGTTGTAAGACTGAGGGTCCCAGCCTCTTTCTGGTATTAGTTGGAGACTTCCTCATCTCTTGTAGGCTGCCCACAGACTCCTTACCCCATGGGCTTTCCCAAAACAGCCTCTTACATCATCAAACCCAGTGGCAATCTCTAGACTTCCATTTACCTTTACATAAATGAACAACTGCTTTTGTCTAGCACTAGGTGTATGATATGTAGTCCTTACTCCCAATTTTTACAGGATATCGGATGCATAAATACCTAAAAGTTAAGTCCCCATTCAATCATGAAAATGTTCTGGAATTAGATAGCAGTGATGGGTGGACAGCTCTGTGAATACACTAAAACCACTGAATGGCGTAACTTAATGGACAAATGTTATGGTGTATGAACTATATTAAACAACAACAACAACAAAATCCCTCAAACGATTCATAAAGTGTACATGCAAAATAAAAATTTCAGGCATGCAAGGACTTAGAGAATGTGCTTTTCGTTTACCTATTCTTTCAAAGCTACTAAAGAATGTGCCTTGGGAAAACAAAAAATTCAACCAAAAAGATGAGAACATAACACTTGAGAAACCATGAAGACAGATGACAGGTCCTAGGACAGGAACTGTGCAGTAGGCTGTGCTGCAGGAATCCAGTTGCAAATGCTGCCAAAATTCCCAGAAAGGATGGCCTGAATCCACTTAGAGACACTCTGCCATAAATCCCCAGCAGCAGCACACACAGCATTTGTAGAGCCCAGACCTTCCCTAGGAAAGGTAACACCACTGAAAAGCACCGACATTATTTAGAGACCTCCAGAAATCTAAGCTGGGAAATAAAACACAGAAATTTGGCCTTCTACCTGTAAACTTGGATCATTTGGAGATTCTACTAAAATGATTCAAAATCTTAGTCATTAACATGGTAGTTTGGTAAATTGGTTTTATAACTCATCTTTCAACTTTTGCAAGTGGGGCATGTTTATTTATCACAGTTCTGGAGGGTAAGAAGTCCATAATCAAGGTGCTAGCAGATTTGGTGTCCAGTGAGGACCTGCTTCCTGGTTCAAAGGCAGTTATCTCCTCACTGTGTCCTCACATAGTGGAAGGGGCAAGGGAGCTCTCTGGGTTTCTTTGATAAGGGCACCAATCCCATACCTAATCATTTTCCCAAAGGCCCCCACCTTCTAATGTCATGACCTTGGGCATTAACATTTCAACATACGAATTTATGAATTTTAGGGAGATGCAAATATTCAGACCATAGCACAAGTCAATTAGTAAAACAAGGAGAGGGAGAAGTACACATTTTCTTCTATGGAATAGCAAAAAAGATTTTTGAAGAAGTAGTGATCAATAAAACTTAATCCAGTTGTGGCCAAGTCATCAGAGCCAGAAATACCCATTGGATGTTCCTTCCTCTTCATTCCCATACACTATATTTTAACCTGCTTAGTGCAAGCTATAAAAAGTAAGTAAGCAATACATCTATTAAATGATAACACGGATTGTACTCTATTTGTTTTTAAAATAATTTTTATTGTTTATTATTATTCTTTTTAGAGACAGAGTTTTGCTCTGTCCCTCAGGCTGGAGTGCAATGGCACAATCATAGCTCACTGTAGCCTCAAACTCCTGGGCCTAATCCTCCCCCTTGAGTAGCTACAGATGTGCATCACCGCACAAATTTATGTTTTGTAGAGGCAGGGTCTTACCATGTTGTCCAGGCTCATTTCGAACTCTTGGCCTCAAGCAATTCTCCTGCCTTGGCCACTCAAAGCATTGGGATTACCATCATGAGCCACCATGCCCAGCCAATTCATATGATTTTATGACTACAAAAACATATGCATTCTTCCTCACACAAATTCCTTAAGGAAAGAAGTGTTATTTCTTTCTATATCATAAGCGCCATGCATCTTGCTAAGATGTAATAGATCTGCAAAGTGTTTATACAATTGATTTCTAAAAATAATAAAACTTTTAGCTATGTTGCATGCATATATATACAAGTAAAATGCTTATTGCACAGACTCAACTCATTGGAGCAAAAACAACAAACAGTTTTGTTTTTTCCTCCAGCACCTTAAATGTGCTATACAAGACCTCCCTTCCCCTGTCAATATCTGGGTCAGATTCTATGGTCCCTCTCAAGTCTTGAGAACGGGGTGGAGGAAATGTTTTTAGTTTGTATTATTTAACTGTTCCTGCTGATGTACTTCTTTTGGTCACCATGGGCTGGCCTAAAGTGAGATTTCTCATGGGGTACATGTGCTGCCACGCTAGAAGCCCTGTGCAGATTGATGTAGCTACTGTGCTCTCCAGCTCTCCTTTGTAACCATCTACAAGCCCCTGACCCTAGGAATACACCTGACAAAAATGCTCATAGCTGGCATGGAGCCCAAAGCTAGTCCTCTTCATAAGAGTACCTTTAAAAAGCCTTTAGGCTGGTTCTCCTCTTAGTGTCTGTACACTTTGACAAACTCAAGCATCCTTGCCATGCTTCTGACCTTCGTCCTCTCCCTGCAATTGCACCTGCTCAATCCAGCTTCCTGCCATCAGGACTCTCCGGGTCAGAAGTGAGCATTGCTGTCCACACTCACAAACACCACAAGTTGTCAGAGATACACAAAATTATCCTGAGAATTCTCTCCCTTCGGCTGGACTAGAAGCCCTGGGGAAGACCTGCAGACGCCATAGCTCAGCAAAGCACCTCACTGTGCAGGGAAATGCAGGCTTCCTTTCTCTCAGCAACCGCAGTTTCCACGAACAGTTTTCTTAGAACCCTTCTCATCAGGTTTGTGGGACGGGAATTGCTGGGCAGTCCCCCCTTAGGCAACAATGCAGCATGAAAACTGCTAAAACTTCCTCCACTGTATGTAACTTCCCTTACATTTGTAGTCTTCTCTTTCTATGAATAGTTGATGATTGGAACAGAGACTTGTAAGACCACTTTGGCCACCTCTTAATAATTTCTGGAGAAGATATACACAGTTGGAAAAATATGAGGCACTTTTTTATCCTTGTCCTCAGCTCAGGGCCTTTGACAGAAGTGTTAGATGACAGAAAAAGTCTAATGTATGTCTTATTACATATGAGGCATGTATGTGTCCTGGCATGTATACCCCAGCTCATTTTGAAAAGGTTGTATGCAGCTGCAGAGATGCATAAAATAAAACAGAACACAGATAAGACTCAGAAAAAAACCTATCTCGTACTATAATGATGCTGCAGATATATCTGAAGATTTTTTAGCAAAAGAGTGACATGATGAAAACACATGTTTTAGAAAGATGGAGAAGATGAAGCCTTTGTGGAACACGTTTCAGGACTAAGTAGTGGAAATGCTTACAGGAGGTGGATGGGTTTTGCTCTTCTGCTAAAGCAAGGCACCGTGTGTTCAAGAAGACACACTTGAGAGCTTCTACTCTTTTCTAATGTCAGGTCTCAAATCTTAATGCCTGGGCTATCTCCTCCAAAATGTACTCCACAGAGTCAGCAGTGTTGTACAGGTAAAAATCACTGGGCAGACATTAGATGATAGCAGCCAAAATCTGGTTGTTTGTTAATTGTACTTTAAGACATGAGAGAGAGAGATCACACAAATGAATCAGCACTAACTGCACTTTCACCCCAGCTTTGCCCAAAGGCAGTCCTTTCCAGATAACCAGCTCTATATTCGATTTTGGGAAACAGCACAGCAGTGTCAGCTTCCATGATAAATCATCCTTTCAGTCTCTCAGAGCAGAACAAACATCTTGACTTTCCTGCCATGGATGATGCTTGCTCTCTCTCAAGTCCTGAGTCACCCTGGAGCATCTCCAAATGTGGATTCAGAGGCAGTTAGAAGATAAGAAAGAGCGGCACCAGGATGACATATTTCTGAGGAGTTGAAGCTGGGCTGTCCAACTGCTCTTCACCACACTCCGTGGAGCTCTCTCTGGTTCCCAGCCTGACTGCCTTCAAATGGTACCAGGCAAGTCCCCTGGAACTTTTTGCAGCTATTCCTTACAGCTGTGAAGACAGCTCCTTGGGTGATATCCAGCCTGCTGAATCATTCATTTCCTGTTCTTGATCTCAGAAAGTTCTGTTTGATGTTGTTTTCTTAAGACCATCATTTTAAAGGAAGCAATATTTTATACAACACAGCTTTGTGGGCTTGGGCACTAAAACCAGATTATTTTGAATATGTCTTACCCTTATAATCATTTTCCTATGTAGAATTTTGGGTGCTGAGAATAACTTTACCATGATCCTCCCATGACATGAGGATGTTGGATGTCATAGGCAGGATTCCCAGTTCCATTTACACCATAAAGTTGAAGACATAGCTCAACTTGTCAGTAACAAGTCAGGAGAAGTTGCCATTTGTAAAACGTCAGATGTATTTGCTAGTGCAACCCAAGAATCTGCTGTGTGGGTGTTTCCAAGTCTTCCATCTTATGAGAGCACTCTTCTCTTTAATGTTAAAATAAAAATGAGTTTATTCCCCATCCCTCACTTAGTCAACTCCCTGCATTTCTCAGGAATCTCAGGGACTTTCCATTTCTCATAGTTACTCCCTCTTCTAATATCCTCCTTCTATTTAACTGTCTTTCACTTGGATTCTCAGTGCTTGCATCTGCTGTTTCTCTCCAGTCTGCATCAAACCAAATGTGGAAACATGGATGCATTTCCATGATTACAAGTGATAATTGACTATTTTAAAGTTCTCAAACAACTTTAATTTTGATAAAACTATCATCTTTGGATAGTTTTAACAAAATTTACTAAGGAGTCAGAGGTAAAGGAGCACATGACAGAACACTGCCTATTAGTCCATATATGACCCTCCTCATCCTAGAAGCCTCCTGGCCATTTAACCCTGGGAAGCATCTCACTGGCTCACCCCTGCCTCCTATAGCCTTCCATGCAGCTGGCCTTGCTTCCCATTCATCCAGAGCCCTCTCACTCTTTCCTTCTTAAGTTACCACAACAACTTTAAATGCTCCTTGTTTTATTTGGCAACCAATATAGTGCTCTTTGTCTTACTCTTCCTCCTTCTAGAGCAAGGCCTGAGGTCTATTTCCTCACCAAAAATTCAACAACCATCAATCATGCTGCCAGCCAAACTTTGTTTCCCCTATTCCTATCTCCTATATTAGTCTTAAAATTACTAAATTTTAAAATATTTAGATACTGTAATATATCTATTCTCATTAGAAATCAGATACAGAACACAGAAGGAAACCTAGAGGAAATGGCTAAATTCCTGGACACATACAACCTACCAATATTGAATCAAAAAGAAATAGAAAACCTGAATAGACCAATAACAAGTAATGAGATGAATTGGTAATAAAAGCCTCCCAACAAGGAAAAGTCCAGGACTGGATGACTTCATAGCTGAATTCTACTGAACTCTTAAAGGAGAATTAATACCAATTCTTCTATTTAAGGAAGCCATTCTAGGAGGCCAGCATAACTCTGACACCAAAACTGGAAAAGGACACGAAATCAAAAGAAATCTCTAGACCAATATCCCTAATGAACATAGAGACAAAAATTCTCAACAAAATACTAGCAAATTGAATCCAACAGCACATCAAAAAGATCACACACAATGACAGAGTAGAATTCATCCTGTGGATATAAGGATGGTTAAACATAGGCAAACCAATAAATATGATACATCACATCAGCAGAATAAAGGAAAAAAAAAATCACATGATCATCTCAACAGATGCAAAAAAAGCACTTGACAAAATTCAACATTCCTTCATAATAAAAACCTTCAATAAATTTGGTATAGAAGGAAAGTAACTCAGCATAATAATGGCCACATATAACAAACTAAAATCATACTGAATGGGAACAAAACAAGGATACCATTCTCACCACTCTTATTCAGCATAGTACTAGAAGTCCTAGACAGAGCAGTTAGGCATGAGAAAGCAATAAAGGACATCCAAATTGGAGAAGAGGAAGTAAAAATGTTCCTGTTTGCACATAAATGATCTTATATGTAAAAAAATCTAAAGACTCTATCAAAAAACTCAGAACTGGTAAACAAACTCAGTAAAGTTGCAGGATACAAAATCAACAATAAAAATCAGTGGTGTTTCTATACACAGACAACAAACTAGCTGAAAAAAAATCAAGAAAGCAATTCCATTTACAATAACTACAAAAATAATAAAATATCTAGAAAAAGAATTTAACCAAGGAGGTGACAGATGTCTACAAGGAAAACTATAAAATACTGATGAAAGAAATGGAAGAAAACACACAAAACAATAGAAAGACATCCATACTTAGGAGCTGGAAGAATTAATATTGTTAAAATGGCCATACTAACCAAAGATTCAGTGCAATCCCTACCAGAATACCACAGAAATAAAGAAACACAATTCTAATATTTGTATGAAATCAAAAAAGACTCTGAATAGCCAAAGCAATTATGAGCAAAAAGAACAAAGCTGAAGGTATCACATTACTATTCTTCAAAATATATTACAACACTAGAGTAGCCAAAACAGCATGGCACTAGCGTAAAAACACACACAGGTCAATGGAACAGAATAGAGAATTCAGAGATTAATCCACATATTTGCAGCCAACTGATTTTTGACAAAGGCACTGAGAACATTCACTGGGAAAAGGAGGACAATCTCTTCAATAAATGGTCCTGGGAAAACTAGATATCCATATGCAAAGAATAAAACTAGACCCTCATGTTTCACCCTATACAGAAGTCAACTCAGAATGAATCCAAGGACTAAATCTAAGACCTGCAATATATAGCTACTAGAAGAAAACACAGGGGAAATGCTTCAAGACATCAGTCTGGGAAAATATTTTATAAAAAAGATCTCAAACACACAGACAATTAAGGCAAAAATAAACAAATTGTATCAAATGAAAATCTTCTAAACAACAAAGAAAATAATCAACAGAGTGAATGGACAAGCTACAAAATGGGAGAAAATATTTTCAACTATTCATCTGACAAGGAGTTAATATTCAAGAATTTACAAGGAACTCAAACATCTCAATGGAAAAAAAAATTTTTTAAAGGCTGATCTAAAAATGGGCAAATGATATGAACAGATATTTCTCAAGATACACAAATGGCCAACGAACATATGTAAAAATGTTCAACATCATTAATCATCTGGGAAATGCAAATCAAAACAACAGTGACATATCATCTCATCCCAGATAGAATTGTTATTGTCAAAAATACAAAAATGTTGGTGAGGATGCAGAGAAAGAGAAACTGTTATACACCATTAGTGCAAATGTAAAATAGTATAACCCTTATGGAGAATAGTACAGAGGTTCCCCCAAAACTACAAATAAAACTACCATATGATCCAGCAATCCTGCCACTGGCTATTTATCCAGACAAAAGGAAATCAGTATATCAAAGACATGTCTGTCGCCTCATGTTTATTGTAGCACTGTTCACAATAGCCAAGATATGGAATCAACCCAAGTGTCCAACAATGGATGCAAAAAGAAATTATGATATATATACTCAGTGGACTACCATTCAGCCATAAAAAAGAATACAATTCTGTTATTTACTTCAAAGTGGATGAAACTGGAGAACATTGTACTAAGTAAAATAAGCCAGGAACAGAAAGTTAAATACTGCATGTGCTCACTCATATGTAGAAGCTTTAAAAAATTAATTTCATAGAAGTAAAAAGTAGAACAGAGGATACTAGAGGCTGGGAAGAGTATGAGGGAAGAGAGGATAAAGAGAGATTTGTTAAAGGGCACAGAATTACAGCTAGACAGGAAGAATAAATTCTAGTGTTTTATAGAACATCACTATGTGCCCCATAAATACATATAATTATTGTGCCGATCAAAAATAATTTTTTTAAAAAAAAATCTCAGTCTTGTATTTATTCTAAAAATTTTATCCATTTGACTCGTAAAAAAATAATTATTGTTTAAGCCATTTTTTTTGGCTCTCCCTTGGGGGTAATGAATCAGCAGCCATGATCAGTGGACATGTATGAGGACAATGGTATCCTTTTTAGGCAAACAAAAGACCATCTCCCAGTGAAACCAGTCAAACCCTCTTGTTTGTAGACCATAAAAGTGTCCCTGCTCTTCCAGTATGTTTGAGAAAAGAACACACAATGCAATATAGCACATGCTATGCTAAACATGTCCAACATACATCCACTGTGAGAGAAAGGACAGACCAGATCTTTCTGAGGGTTTACTAATAAAGGAGTGTTACTAAAAATGTAGATGAAAGAGCTATCGGTTTTCAAGTAGAAGTCATCCCTAAGACAGCAATCCCAACATGGATGATTGGTGCCATTTTGTGGTAAAACTTTAACTGGATGAAGACAAAATGAGAAGTAACTTTAATATTGTGTTTTCAAATACACACATATAAAGTTCCCAACGCTGGTAGTAGAGATAGTACTATGGCATAAGATGTGGCTGTCTCTCCAGTTTACATTTTCATTGTTATAGTGTATTAAATAAAATAATGGTAATCCTAGATTGTGGTTTAGTAGGATTTTTTTTTTTTAATTTTTGTAGTGGAGCAAACTTTGCCCTCAATTTTAAAACATGATTCACAAATATCTGGGAACTAGTTCTCTAGAAACATATTTGAGGGATTAGGAAAAGAAACAAAACATCAACAAAAATCTCTCAATCCCCTAGAAATTGTAGAAAACTTACAGAGGGCTTTACTGAAGTCAGGACCCAGAAGAACTGCACAGAAAGCTGAGAGATGGAACCTACCTCTCTCCCATGGTGAAGGGTCTGGAGAGAGGACTCTGTGGCCCCCAGAGACCCAGAATCAGCATCCTTTCCAGTCTGTGCCTCTCTCATTATTCCCTAAACCTCACACTGCCAACACTCTCATCCTCCACTGCAGATTTGCATATTCTTCCTAGGAAGTCTAGGGAAATTTTAGATGCATAGAAAAAGAAGATACTGTCATACAACCAGTATGTTTCAACTACTTACTTGAAAAAAAAAATGGCCATGCTAATTACAGAATGAGAGAGACTCCACTAGACTATGTCTGTTCTCACAGTGGCAACAGTGGTCTCTGGACTTGAGAATGCTCTCCTGCAGTCCAAAGCCTGCTGCCAGGGCATGTGGATGTGATTTTGGACGGTGAATTGGCTCCTCAGGCAAACAAATTCTCTCTCTTTCTTTTAATTTGTCTGACCTTTGGGGCGACATCAAATTTTTATTACATGTAAATCTAAAATGCATATGAAATTAAG
The DNA here is from genome assembly GCA_036589455.1 of Ateles fusciceps. Taxonomy (NCBI): domain Eukaryota; kingdom Metazoa; phylum Chordata; class Mammalia; order Primates; family Atelidae; genus Ateles; species Ateles fusciceps. Next base: position 7,268,534 of record JAZHEH010003329.1, on the reverse strand, counting down.
AGTTAGATAAGTGCTTTCTAAGTCTTGGGTCTATGAAGATGAAGAAAGGTAATACAGAAATTCAGTCTTGAAGAGATCCTCAGAGATTTTATTACAGCTGAGAAACCGTGGTACTTAGAAATTACATAATAAACCAGGATGCCCGGCTCACTAGATGAGAACTTTTTGCCTACAGGGTCCCTTCAAGCAAAGCACACCACTTCTCTTATTTGTCAAGCATGTATTTTCCCAGGACATAGATTTATCATATTCTGAAGAACATACATCTATTATTTCACCCTGTGTTTTGAGAAGGTATAATAGGAAATGTTTATATTCTGAAATTTCCCAGTTTTTGATTCTCCTGTATGGACTTAGAAAATAAGAGTAATGAGTGATAGTCCCCATATCATGTCTTTGTGCCTAATTGTTGATTTAAATTGTTTACTTCTTCCTTTATTCATGCCTTCATTCCTCCCTGCATGTCCATCCTTGCTAAGAAGCAAATTGCATATTACATTCACATTTGATAGGTTCAACCCATGATTAATAAAATATACATGTAGATTGTGTATGTAGACTTTATTATGGAAGTTTGAATAGAAGAAAAGACAGCACTCAATGAGAAGACAGCATTTCTTATAATGCAAGTGTCTCATCTTCCATTCTTTTTCAGTTTGGGAGGAGAGAAGCTCAAAGGCCTGCACCTAGTTAGGTGAGTTTCAGGATTTCTGCATTTTGACAGATTCTAGTGCTTGAGGGTATTATACATGGAACTAAAGCATAGATTCTAGAAATAGAAAGGTGAGAACAAGGGTCAGATATCTGAAAGCATGCCAACTACCTAAGGGTACTAAATGAAGAATGAGACAGAGAAACCATGGGGCCAAAAATAGAGGCAGAGAGAGGTGAGACTGGGGAATTCCAGAGCAGTGCAGGACATAAGTCTCTGGGCATTGATGTCAACTTGCCAGGTGCATTAAAGAGGCTGAGACAGAGTAAACAGGGAACAGTTTATGGTGGCAAAATGCTAATAGGAGGAGATCTGATCCAAAGCAGAGGTGAAGAAGGCTGTCCTTAATCAACAGAGAGGATATTCCACCATATGGGATTTAGGCAGCTAGAGGGATTGATGTGGTTGCACACAAATTTGAAGATGAAAGGGAGATGGATGATGAAGCCATTCACATCCTTTTCCTTTCATTTCCTTGATATGGTTGGAGGCTAGGCCATTTGTGTAGAGTGCTGGTGAGGATCGAGTGGGAGAGAGAGGAGCATGGTGAAGCCTTTCTTCTGCCACAGATTGCTGCCAAGAATGGGAGAAAGACATTCCAAACAGACTTGTGGGCTCAGCTGCTGCTGTAGACCACCAATGTGCCACAATACTCATCTGCACAGGTGTGGGGGCTTCTCCAGGAGAGCTCAGATACGGGAGTGGGGATGATCTCCTCTGGGTCAGTTTGGGGATTGATCCAAAGTTGGGAAACTTTCAGGCCAGGGTTTCTAGAGAGACGAAGTTCTAGAGAGAGTACAGGGTGCTGACTACTAGGAGTGAAAGAAAGAGGGGGCTGGAAGTGTGTGGTTAGAAGGTTGGTGTAAGATGAGTGAGTGTGAGTTGGAGGGAGAGGTGTGTGAGAATGCAGTGGAGTGATGCCTCCGGAGTAGCTCTGGATGTGGTGGAGGAGGAAAGTTGTAAGAACAGTGCTTGACATAAATGAGTTTCATAAAGATCAAAATCTCCCAGATAATAGAAATAATTGAATTAAAGAGGAAGACCGTGAATAGGGCACCTCCATCTTCAAGGAATGTAATGAAGGAGCGGGAAGGGGGAAAGTCATTGAAATGGAATATGAGATTCAAAACAAAGGAGCTTTTCCATAGAAATATACAAGAGGGATGCAATTATGGTAAAGACGGGGAGGTGAAGTAGAGGATGACCAAAATGTTTTGAAGGGAGAAAGTGTTGTGTAACCAATATGAGCCTTGAAGAAAATGTAGCTTATGGGATGCAGACTCTAACCCTACCTGCTCACTGCTGACTGAGTTCCAAAAAAAGTAAAAATCAAATGTAGTTTCTTAAGAGCAAATCAACTTGATGCACTGGCTCTTCCCATGTGAACCATCGGTTCTCTGGATAATAAGACCCTTGTGTTAAGGCAAGTCAGGTTGGTTTTGGTTTTATGCAGCATCCATCTATCCATTCAATCAGTCAATCTGAATAGAGCACCTTTTCTGTGCCAGGCATTGTGACTGGGGCTGAGGAAATCGTGTGAAACAAAAATAGAGGTGACCCCTCCCCTTATAGCAATTGCTGTCTAGTGGAAAAGACATGCATGAAGCAAAGGGTCACCCTCCAAATGAACAATTACAACTATGATGAGGGCAACCCAGGAGTTACAGGTGCAATGACAGCATGCGATGTGGGATGGATCTCATGAGAGGAGTTGGGATCGTCCTCTCCAGGACACAGCATTTGAGCAATATGTGGGAGCTAATCAGAGCAGAGCAGCCCAGGAGCAGTCATTCTGTGTGCATGTGTGGGGCAGGGAGTGTGAGCACACGACTAAAGGAAAGAAGGCCAGCGCTATGCACTCCAAAAACAGGGGGGGAGCACAGTGCCAGGAGAGCAGACAGCACCCTGGAGGCCAAATAAAAAACCTCGCATATGTTCCTGAGGGTAATGGGGAGTGATTGAAAGGTTGAGAACAAGGGAATGACAAAATAAGATTTGCTTTGAAAAGATCGTTCCAAAAACTCGGTGGAGAATGGACTTCGGGGGAGAGGCGAGGAGAAGGTAAGATTCGACATGGAAGATTAGATATGTTCCAGTAAAGAATGAGTGAGAGGAGGTGCGGAGAGCACTGAGAAGAGTCCATGGCACACACCAAGCACTTGACAAATGTTAGCTATTAGACCTATTTAGATTTCGAAAGAAGGCCCACAGAATGGCAAGATAGCTCAGGACCATGTCAGCAGTGTGTTTATTCTGTTTTCGCATATTATAACTATTTTTCCACTAGCTTCTAAAGTCAGTTTACAGAAATCTGTCTAGTAAAAGTATAAGATTTTTTTTTAAGCAATAGAGCTGGAACAAAGGAAGGTAAGACACAAAATGTGTTTAACTAACCCCATGCTTATTCTCTCATCTTTCAAAGACTTAAAATAGTTTCAACAGGCCCTGGTCTTGCTCCTAAGTAGATTCATGTCCCCATGGCCTCCTCGGGTCCATAAACTCCTGCTGGTGCCTCAGGATTCCACAGCCTTCTTTACCACCGCCCCCACCCCCCCCCAGGCTTCTCCCTTCTTTAATGCTGATGAGTTTCATTTCAATTACTGCCCCTTTCATCTCAAACACCAGTGAGGCAGAAGCAATGTATAAAGTCAAATTGTTTCTTTGAAAACTAGAATTTATTGTGTCCTAGTGTCACTTTTATTAATTGCTGAAAGTTAATGGTATCCAGACCTACAGAATTTTGTATAAACATTTAACTTTTTTTCCATCAAAGAGAAGCCTCTCTGACATTCTATATACGGTGATGTGCCTTCTGTTGTAGGCTAGTTATACATAGTAGATTTATTTACACCGAGGAACCTAGGAATTTGAGCCTTGAATAACATCACTATGAAAAAACATGTTCAGATCAGGACAGAGCTGAACCGACCATACAGGTAACTGGGAGTCTTTTTAAATACTGCCCGTTTGACCTTCACTTTACCTCCTGCAGGATTCTTCCCACTCCTGTCCCCATTGCACAGGGTCAAGTTGTGTTGGTCATAATGGACTTTCAGGAAAAGAGAAATCTTTTTTCTTGGATTCTGATCCAGGACCACTTGGAGAGAAGCATGGAAAATTATCCTCTAGATAACATGAGGAGAAGAAAAGTAAGATGCCTTTTGCTTTGTTTTTGGCCTAAACCACTTGGAGAAAAATTCCTTAGACGATATCAAAGGAACCCTAACTTCAACATTAGAAATATTTTAGCAAAACATGACACCCTGGGGAACCAAGAAGTAATTCCTGAGGCATAATTTCTCCCCCAGGGTAGGCAGTCCTTATAATTATTGCCCCCAAGAGGGTCTTGTACCTTGTGATTTGAGAATAAATTGAGAACAAATCTTAGTAGTTAGAATGAATGCCAAAATTCACACCAGTTACCACTGACTTTTAGGAGGAGCATGTGGATTTCTTGAACATTTAATGCATTGATCAATTTCCTGCCTGCGTGCATCTCAACGGAGAGATGCTTAGTTTTCATTAGAGATGTAGCATTGTCCATTCGGATCTGTTCTCAAAATTGGAATGTGAATATAATTCTTAGCAATGCTGCTTTAATTTATCTACACAAACTTCATAAAAGTCATTTTATTAGATGAGCCAGAGTCATACCCTATGTCTGATGTGCTGCGCGTGGCAAGCAGCATGATTTATATCCTGGTGCACTGTCTGCCATAGGCAGGCATTTTAATGCTATGCCGATTATTTAGATGTATTCAGAATCTTGCCCTTTCTTGCCAATGGACACTAAGCTTTCTCTAAGAGCTTTATGTATGTGTCAAGATATTCTTTCCCTCTGAGAGATGCCAAAACCAGATTTATCCCCAAGGTTAAAGAAACGAGGGAGATGTCCTTTGCTTCTCTCCACGTCTTACTCCCAGAAAATAATTCATCTACATCTACACAGAGACAGCTCTTGGCATGAACAAAGGTGTCCAAGAAAAACCAGGAGGCATCCATGCAATTGTTCATGATTGTATCATTATGTATTTAGCATATCTGCTGGCATTTAGGTTTGAACACTAGCCTGATCCAAAATAAGACAAAACAAAATTTGTAAATATTCACTCATTTTTTATCATACTTTACAGTAGAACTTGCAAAATGTCGATATAGTCCAGCAGGTAAAGATATCTAATATCAGAAATTTTTTTTAAAAAAGCCATGTACCAGCTTTTTTCCAGTTAAGTTTCTCTGATTTTCTTCCTTGACTCTGAGATAATTTGTATATAAAATCTATCCTCAATCATATAAGCAGAGTCTTTTTTTTTTTTTTTTTTGCTTTTGGTTGTGTTATAATTATTTTTCTTTTCCCTTTGCCACATATGTAGCAGATGCTTTATGCTAACATTTATTTCACACACATCTAGGCATGACTGGGCTTCCAGTAGGTGGAAGCAGGAAGGATGGAGTTCACAATGTATGGAAGCTATTTCAGTGCAAATAATATTTATGGAATGTCACTGTTTTCTCTCTCTCCTTGCTTTATTTCTTTATTTAAAGTTTCCCTTAAGAAAACTGTTTTGAGATAAGTAATGATTTCACTATGTACGAGCATCTCATATGTGTAACTCTCAGGTGAATTGTCCCATTCAGTCTATGATATTTTTAAGTGCAGCTGTCATTGTTAGCATTTTACAGAGAAAGAAGATATATAGTCATGAATGTATTAAACAGATCTATTAGCCAGAAGCAATCTGGAACATAATCTGAACTTACTGCCTAGAATCATGTGCTCTCTCCCTTAGAAATGGGCCTGTGCTATAATTCACATTGGTGGGGCATGAGGAATAAGGAGGGATGGACCAGGTACTGAACCTGCCAGCACCTTGATCTTGGACTTCCCAGACTCCAGAACTGTGAGAAATAAATTTCTGTAGCTTATAAGCTACCTAGCCTATGGTATTTGTTACAGAATCCCAAGTAAACTAAGACATAGATTAATGAAACAAAACAGAGAGTCCAGAAGTAGATGCACACACACATGGTCAATGGATTTTCAACAAAGGCACCAAAACAATTCATGGGAGAAATAATAGTTTTCCTAAAAATGATGTGACAACAACTATTTAATATATATCCATATTTTAAAAAAGGAATATCAACACTTATTCTCATACCTTACATAAAATTTAACTCAAAATGGATTATAAATCTAAACATAAGAACTGTTACATGAAACTGCTAAAAGAAAATACAGAAGAAAATCATCATGTAGAGAGCCTCAAAGATTTCTTAGGGAAGATCCAAGATGGCCGATTAGGAGCAGCTCAGGATTGCAGCGAAAGTGCAGAGGGTGAGTGGATGCCGCATTTCAAGACGGATTTTTATTGCCCACAAACCAGGAGATTCCTGGGCGGAGGAGCCCCACGGGTCGCCAGCATGGCTGTTTTGGCCGGCGTGGCTGTTCTGCGTGGCAGTTCTCTGTACAAAATACACGGGTCCAGGCACCGTTTTAGCTGGCGATTGGAACTCCTGGCAGACAGAGTTGCCCATTCAACTGATTAAAAAGGGGACTGAAACAGGGAACCAGGCCAGGAGATTCGTGGGCAGAAAAAAGTGTCATGAATCTCAGCATGGCTGTTTCAGCCAGTGCAGTGGGTCACCGCACTGGAAATCACACAGATCCCAGCGCATTTTCAACAGGCAACTGGAACAGCTGGGAGACCGAGTCGACTGTTCAACTAAAAAAAAAAAAGGGGGGGGGGGCTCTGAGGCAGGGAGCCAGGTGATCAGGCTCGGCTGGTCCCAACCCCACAAAAAAACAGCAATCTGAAACGCTCTGGATTGAGAATTTCACAGCATTAACAGCTGAACCCGGGATGGTCCAGCTCTGTGGGGGAGGGGCGTCTGCCATTACCGAAGCAGTCCGCCACTACAGAGGTAGTTTGCCATTGCCGAGGCAGCCCACCATTACAGAGAGAGTCTGCCATTACAGAGGTGGGCCGCCATTGCTGAGGCAGTTCTAACTACACCCGTATAAACAGGACTGCAGGGAAGTTCACACAGCAGCTGGGCAGAGCCCACAGCAGCTCAGCAAAGCCTCTGCAGGCAGACAGTGACTAGGCTGCCTCCTTGCTGGGCAGGGCAGCCCTGAAAAAAGGCAGCAGCACAACAGAAACTCATAAATAAAGCCCTAACTCCCCCGGGACAGAGCACCTGGGAAAAAAAGGGGGGCGGGGATTTATTAGATCTGCTGCAGCAGACTTAAACGTACCTGACCAGCAACTCTGAATGAACAACGGAGCTCACAGCTCAGCACTTGAGCTCCTACAAAGGACAGACTGTCCCCTCAAGCAGCTCCCTGATCCCTGTATGTCCAAAGAGTCACCTCATAAAGGAGAGCTCAGACTAACATCTGGCGGGTATCCTTCTGGGACAAAGATAGCAGAAGAAGAAACTGGCAGCAATCCTTACTGTTCTGCAACCACTGCAGGTGATCCCCAGGAAGCAGGGCCTGGAGTGGACCTCAGCAGTCCTACAGCAGAGGGGCCTGACTGTTAGAAGGAAAACTAAGAAACAAAAAGAAATAACTTCATCATCAACAAACTGGACATCCACTCAGAGACTCAATCTGAAAGTCAACAACTACAAAGATGACGGGTGGATAAATCCACAAAGATGGGAAGAAACAAGCACAAAAAGGATGAAAACACCTGAAACCAGAAAACCTCTCCTCCTCCAAGGGATCACAACTCCTCACCAGCAAGGGAACAAGGCTGGATGGAGAATGAGTGTGATGAATTGACAGAATCAGGTTTCAGAAGGTGGGTAATAAAAAACTTCTGTGAGCTAAAAGAATATGTTCTAACCCAATGCAAAGAAACTAAGAACCTTGAAAAAAGATTTGATGAAATGCTAATGAGAATAAACAACTTACAGAGGAATATAAGTGAATTGATGGAGCTGAAAAACACAACACGAGAACTTCGCGAAGCATACACAAGTTTTGACAGCCGAATTGACCAAGCAGAAGAAAGGATATCAGAGGTCAAAGATCAACTCAATGAATTAAAACGAGAAGGCAAGATTAGAGAAAAAAGGGTAAAAAGAAATGAACAGTCTCCAAGAAATATGGGACTATGTGAAAAGACCTAATCTATGTTTGATAGGTTTACCTGAATGTGATGGAGAGAATGAATCTAAGCTGGAAAATACACTTCAGGATATTATGCAGGAAAACTTCCCTAACCTAGCAAGGCAGGCCAATATTCAAGTCCAGGAAACACAGAGAACACCACAAAGATATTCCTCAAGAAGAGTAACCCCAAGGCACATAATCATCAGATTCACCAGGGTTTGAAATGAAGGAGAAAATGCTAAGGGCAGCCAGAGAGAAAGGTCGTGTTACCCACAAAGGGAAGCCCATCAGACTCACAGCAGATCTCTCAGCAGAAACCCTACAGGCCAGAAGAGAGTAGGGGCCAGTATTCAACATCCTTAAAGTAAAGAACTTTCAACCCAGAATTTCATATCCAGCCAAACTAAACTTCACAAGTGAAGGAAAAATAAACTCCTTTGTGAACAAGCAAGTACTCAGAGATTTCATCACCACCAGGCCTGCTTTACAAGAGCTCCTGAAAGAGGCACTAAACATAGAAAGGAACAACTAGTACCAGCCACTCCAAAAACATACCAAATGGTAAAGAGCATCAACACAATGAAGAAACTGCATCAACTAATCGGTAAAACAGCCAGCTAGCATCAAAATGGCAGGATCAAATTCACATATAACAAAATTAACCCTAAATGTAAATGGGCTAAATGCCAAGCAAAAGACACAGACTGGCAAATTGGATAAAAAGCCAAAACCCATCGGTGTGCTGTATCCAGGAAACCCATCTCACATGCAAAGATACACAAAGGCTCAAAATAAAGGGATGGAGAAAGATTTACCAAGCAAATAGCAAAAAAAAGCAAGAGTTGCAATTCTCATCTCTGATAAAATAGACTTTAAACCAACAAAGATCAAAAGAGACAAAGAAGGACATTACCTTCTTTGTAAAAGGATCAATGCAACAAGAAGAGCTAACAATCCTAAATATATATGCACCCAATACAGGAGCACCCAGATACATAAGGCAAGTTCTTAATGACTTACAAAGAGACTTAGACTCCCACACAATAACAGTGAGAAACTTTAACACCCCATTGTCAATATTAGACAGATCAACGAGACAGAAAATTAACAAAGATATCCAGGACTTGAACTCAGACCTCGACCAAGCAAACCTAATAGACATTTACAGAACTCTCCACCCCAAATCCACAGAATATACATTCTTCTCAGCACCACATCACACCTACTCTAAAATTGACCACATAATTGGAAGTAAACACTTCTCAGCAAATGCAAAAGAACAGAAATCTTAACAAACAGTCTCTCAGACCACAGTGCAATCAAGTTAGAACTCAGAATTCACAAACTAACTCAGAACCACACAGCTTCATGGAAACTGAACAACTGGCTCTTGAACATTGACTGGATAAACAATGAAATGAAGGCAGAAATAAAGATGTTCTTCGAAACCAATGAGAATGAAGACACAGCATACCAGAATCTCTGGGACACATTTAAAGCAGTCTCTAGGGGAAAATATATAGCAGTAAATGCCCACATGAGAAGCAAGGAGAGATCTAAAATCAACACTGTATCATCAAAATTGAAAGAGCTAGAGGGAGCAAAAACAAAAAAACTGAAAACCTAGCAGAAGACACGAAATAACTAAGATCAAAGCAGAACTGAAAGAGATAGAGACACAAAAAACTCTTCAAAATATCGATAAATCCAGGAGCTGGTTTTCAAAAAGATCAACAAAATAGACCACTAGCCAGATTAATAAAAAAAGAAAAGAGAGAATAATCAAATAGATGCAATAAAAAACAATAAAGAGAATATCACCACAGATTCCACAGAAATACAAACCATCATCAGAGATTATTACAAACAACTCTATGCACACAAACTAGTAAACCTGGAAGAAATGGATAAATTCCTGGACACTTGCATCCTTCCAAGCCTAAACCAGGAAGAAGTCGAAACCCTAAATAGACCAATAACAAGGTCTGAAGTTGAGGCAGCAATTAAGAGCCTACCACCCAAAAAAAGTCCAGGTCCAGATGGGTTCACAGCCGAATTCTACCAGACATACAAAGAGGAGCTGGTACCATTCCTTCTGAAACTATTCCAAACAACACAAAAAGAGGGAATCCTTCCCAAATCATTTTATGAGACCAACATCATCCTGATACCAAAACCCAGCAGAGACTCAGCAAGAAAGGAAAACTTCAGGCCAATATCCATGATGAACATAGATGCAAAAATCTTCAATAAAATACTGGCAAACTGATTGCAACAGCACATCAAAAAGCTTATCCACCATAATCAAGTAGGCTTCATCTCAGGGATGCAAGGCTGGTTCAACATACACAAGTCTATAAATGTAATTCAACACATAAACAGAACCAAAGACAAAAACCACATGATTATCTCAACTGAGGCAGAGAAGGCCTTTGACAAAATTCAACAGCCCTTTATGCTAAAAACCCCCGATAAACTAGGTATTGATGGAACGTATCTCAAAATAATAAAAGCTATTTACGACAAACCAACAGCCAATATCATACTGAATGGGCAAAAACTGGAAGCATTCCCTTTGAAATCTGGCACTAGACAAGGATGCCCTCTCTCACCACTCCTATTCAATATAGTATTGGAAGTTCTAGCCAGAGCAATCAGGCAAGAAAAAGAAATAAAGGGTATTCAAATAGGAAAGGAGGAAGTCAAACTGTCTCTATTTCCAGATGACATGATTGTATATCTAGAAGACCCCATCATCTCAGCCCAAAATCTCCTAAAACTGATAAGCAACTTCAGGAAAGTCTCAGGATACAAAATCAATGTGCAAAAATCACAAGCATTCCTATACACCAATAACAGACTTAAAGAGAGCCAAATCAAGAATGAACTGCCATTCACAATTGCTACAAACAGAATAAAATACCTAGGAATACAACTAACAAGGAACGTAAAGGACATCTTCAAGGAGAACTACAAACCACTGCTCAATGAAATAAGAGAGGACACAAACAGATGGAGAAACATTCCATGTTCATGGTTAGGAAGATTCAATATTGTGAAAATGGCCATACTGCCCAAAGTAGTTTACAGATTCAACGCTATCCCCATCAAGCTACCAATGACCTTCTTCACAGAACTGGAAAAAAACACCTTAAACTTAATATGGAACCAAAAGAGAGCCCGCATAGCCAAGTCAATTCTAAGCAAAAAGAACAAAGCGAGAGGCATCACACTCCTGGACTTCAAACTATACTATGAGGCTACAGTAATCAAAACAGTATGGTACTGGTACCAAAACAGAGATATAGACCAATGGAACAGAACAGAGGCCTCGGAGGCAACACAACACATCTACAACCATCTGATCTTTGACAAACCTGACAAAAACAAGCAATGGGGAAAGGATTCCTTGTTTAATAAACGGTGTTGGGAAAACTGGCTAGCCATGTGCAGAAAGCAGAAGACTCCTTCCTGACACCTCACACTAAAATTAACTCCAGATGGATTAAAGACTTAAGCATAAGACCTAACACCATAAAAACCCTAGAAGAAAATCTAGGCAAAACCATTCAGGACATAGGCATAGGCAAGGACTTCACGACTAAAACACCAAAAGGATTGGCAACAAAAGCCAAAATAGACAAATGGGATCTAATCAAATTCCACAGCTTCTGCACAGCAAAAGAAACAGTCATTAGAGTGAATCCGCAACCAACAGAATGGGAAAAAATTTTTGCAGTCTACCCATCTGACAAAGGGCTGATACCCAGAATCTACAAAGAACTAAAACGGATTTACAAGAAAAAAACAAACAAGCCCATTCAAAAATGAGTGAAGGATATGAACAGACACTGTACAAAAGAAGACATACATGAGGCCAACAAACATATGAAAAAATACTCATCATCACTGATCATTAGAGAAATGCAAATCAAAACTACAATGAGATACCATCTCACGCCAGTTAGAATGGTGATCATTAAAAAATCTGGAGACAACAGATGCTGGAGAGGATGTGGAAAAATAGGAACACTTTTACACTATTGGTGGGAGTGTGAATTAGTTCAACCATTGTGGAAGACAGTGTGGCAATTCCTCAAGGACCTAGAAATAGAAATTCCATTTGACCCAGCAATCCCATTACTGGGTATATATCCAAAAGATTATAAATCATTCTACTATAAGGACATATGCACACGAATGTTCATTGCAGCACAGTTTACAATAGCAAAGACGTGGAACCAGCCCAAATGCCCATCGATGATAGACTGGACAGGGAAAATGTGGCACATATACACCATGGAATATTATGCAGCCATCAAAAACAATGAGTTCATGTCCTTTGTAGGGACATAGATGAACCTGGAAACCATCATTCTCAGCAAACTGACACAAGAACGGAAAATCAAACACCACATGTTCTCACTCATAGGCGGGTGTTGAACAATGAGAACACATGGACACAGGGAGGGGAGCATCATACACTGGGGTCTGTCAGGGGGAAATGGGGAGGGACAGTGGGGGGGTGGGGAGTTCGGGAGAGATAGCATGGGGAGAAATGCCAGATATAGGTGATGGGGAGGAAGGTAGCAAATCACACTGCCATGTGTGTACCTATGCAACAATCTTGCATGTTCTTCACATGTACCCCAAAACCTAAAATGCAATTAAAATAAAAAGAAAATAAAAGATTTCTTAGGACACAAACCATTAAATAATGATATATTGGATTTCATGAAAATTAAAAACTCTGCTTTTTGAAAATACTGTTAAGAAAATGAAAAGGCAAGCCACAATATATTTTTTAAAAACTTAACAACAAAATAAGACAATATAACAATAAAATAAGGAAAATATTTGAATGGACACTATACAAAAGAAAATCAAGTGACTAATAAGCATATGATGAAATGCTCAGTGTCAGTAGTCACCATGAGATACCACTTCACACTCCCTAGAATGGCTAAATTAAAAAAATCAACAGTACCAAGTGTTGGAGAAGATATGGAGCAACGAGAACTCTTCTGCATTGTTGATCAGAACATAAAATTATACAACCAATTAAAAAACAGTTTGAAAATTTCTTACAAAGTTAAACATACACTTTCCATGCAACTGGCAATCCCATGCCTAGCTATTTACTCAAGAGAAATCAAAACACTGATCTATAGGAAGACTTGCACATGAATGCTCATAATAGCTTTATTCATATTGGTCAAAAACTGGGAGCAGTCTAATGCCCATCAACATGTAAATAGATGAATTATGACACATCTACACATAGGAATACTAGCTAGCAATGAAAAGGAATAAACTCTTGATACACACAACAATGTGGATGAATCTCAATAACATGCAGAGTGACAGAAGCTAGATACAGAAGGAGTACATATTATCTGATGCCATTTATATGAAACTCTAGGAAAGCCCAAAACAATCTATAGTGATAGAAAGCAGGCCAGAGAGTGTGTGGAGATGGGAGTTAGGGGGAGCTGACTGGGAAGGGGCACAAGGAAGTTTTGCAGGTGATTGAAATGTTCTGTATCATGATTGTGATGTTGGTTATATGTGTATATAATTTTGTTGAAACTCATTGAAAAGTGCCCATGAAAAGCTCTGGTTTGTTTCTGGGTTTTGAGTGTTTTTATGGACAGTCTGTGGAATATGTACACATTGTGCTGGGCTCCACATCCCCCTGAGGAATGCTGGGGACTGTCTGCAGCCTGCCTGGGCTGGAGGAAAGTTTGCAGGCTCACACCTCAGAAGAGGGAGGCTGGCTTCACTGGCCAGCTGCAGGCTTTGAAGGAGGCGGGGGTTGGAGGGGAAGTTGTGTCCTGTGACTGGATGGGTCACTCCATTTTCAACCCTGGGCTTCACAACACTGGGAAGCTGCACCAAAGCTCTGCTGAGAATCAGTTATATAAGGGTATTTTTGCCTTATTTTATTGCCTCTAATTTCTAGTTTTCAGTCTCTAAGCCACCCTGAGGTGGCCCACTTTCCCTCCTGCAGGCATGGTCTGCCAAGCTGCAGTCGCAATGTCTGCAGAAAAGTCAGTTTTCATGAGAGATTGCTGGTCTCGCCTGCAGAAGCAGAGGGAATCCCAGTCCTCACCCACCCTCATTTCCCAAACCTCTTGTGTGACCAGAAGGGCTCGGGCTCACCAGCTCCTAGCTTTTTGCATCAGGAAGGCACCAAGCTTCAAGTTCAGAAAAGACTCTGCCTTATGATTTGGGAGATATACCCAGAGAGAGGCTGCCATAACTACATGGGTACTATACACACCGTAACACACCAGCTGGAATGGACACAGGGAACTTAGAACCGTTTTCTTCTCCGTTTTTGCCTTCCCAGTGTCCTCTCCTTTACCGTATGGTGTGATCACCCTCTAGGGGTCAAACGCCTCTTCGCATCCACACAAACATTCAGACTCCCTCAGGCCAAGAAAAACCTCTCAAGCTGTAGATGTTTACCTCTTCAGCCCTCTCACAGAGGGCAAAGAGGAAGCCTGTGGGAGGGTCACAGAGCCACACAGTGGCTGCTGGAAATATTTTCCTGACTCAAAAGAATCCAACTTAATGAGTGCAGGTGTAACCCAAGTGCTTGGCTACCTTCCCTGACCCACTGCCACTGTCCAGGGTCACTTTCAAACACACCTAGACAAATGGGCTTTGTCATGGTCCCACCCAGCTCTCTGCTTCTGGGTCTGATAACCTCCTTCCCACTTCTCTTACTCCTTCTTCCTTCATGTCATTCAAACTTCAATACAAGAGAATTGGATGTAAGGTTTTCAGGTAGCTGAGAGGAACTACAGCACCAGACAGGAAATAATTCCAAGTTCACTTCTGGGCATTTCCAAAGAAAGAACCCAGGGGCCATTCGACACCATAGTGAGTTCCTTCCTGGCCTGTCCTCTCCCGCTCCTGGGATTTTCTCCTCTTCAAGAGATTCTCCTTCATACTGCAAATTGCCAAATTCTTATTATTCTCTTTTCCTGTGTAAGCTACACCCAAGTGGCCTTATTTTTTAAATTATCTTAAGGTATTTTTCTCACTAAAAGATGATTTTGCCTTCTTCCTAAGAAGATAGGTTCAAAGTACCACGAGGCTTTTTTCTCCCCATTCTGCCTTTCATATATGTCTGTGTGTGTATATTTAATTGTATATTGTGCATATGTGTACATATGTGTGTAAGTACATATATGTGTGTGTTGCATTTTTATGTGTGTGTTTGTATATGTTCACGTATGAGTATGTGATTGCATGTGCATTTGTGTATATATGTGTATATGTGTATGTATGTGTTGTGTGTATATTTGCATGTGTGTACATGTGTATGTTATGATCGTTCAAACATTCTTTACTTCATCCTTGTTTTTGGAAAGGAAATAAAATGATTCTAGTCAAACGAGTCCAAATTACTATTTTTAAAATTCATTTAACCATTTTAGTAACAAAAAATGTCTTCTTACTGTGTACACAATTTTCACGTTGGCGTGGAACTTTGTCATTTGCTGATTATTGGACTTTTTCCCAAGCACTTGTTTTGACTTACACAACTCCCTGAAGAAAATAGTTCCCAGTAATGGTTTGCTTCCCGATTTGCCGTGTTCAGTCAAGGACCTCAAGATGGGCTCTGAATCTTTGAAGGCAACTCACAATATGGTCCTCAGAGATATAGAAGATCAGATGACTTCTTTAAGCTTTTCTCCCAAAACATGCTCTAAGGAGAGATGGATCCAGTCCCCAATGACTGAGGCCACCCACATGGAGCCCTCCTTGCTGCTGACTTAGAATGGTCTTCGCTTCACTCTTTTGTATGCAGGAAGCAGCCACAGTAGCGCCATGTCTTTGTTCCGTCCAGAAGCCAATTAACCCTTTGGGTAAAAATTAAATTTTCTGACCTAGCTGCAGTTTCTTGTTTCCTAGTCTCCCCCTTCAGCACCAGACATAGGAAGCATGAAAGCTCAGCATCAGCGTGGAAAATATGACTCAAACCCAACACTTGCTCGTTCCAGACGGCAACATGTTCCCTAAATGTAAAGCAAACTGTAACAGGAAACCTGATTTTCATTACAAGAGAGGAGTCTGTGTGTAGCTAAAAAGAATCTGACCAGAAAGGAATCAGTCAGTAATTCTACAGCTCAAGAACCAAATAATCCCATAGTAGAGAAGAAACATGAATCAAAGAGAGAACTAAGCCCTGGCAGCCATGTGTCAGAGCTCCCGATGGTGCTGAAATCTCAGAACATTTATTATCTTCCTTATGTCAGCGCTTCCTGTCAGTGCAGGCTCCTTGCTCCATTTGCTCACTGCATATACCTGGAAGGCAGGTGAGCTTTGTCTGTGGTCCTCTCAGCTCACTGTTTAGTCTCTTCCTTTCCCCAGCCTTCTCTGCTCAAGAGACCATAACCGCGGTGCCCCAGTGGCCTCCTGCAAGATGTGCATTTTCCCAGTGCCTGGCATCAAGTGCAGTAAGTACCAAGTAGTTGGGGGATGCCAGAATGAATGGATCTCCTTGTCTGACTCCCATGAAAGCTGCTTTCTTGCCTTCACCTATGAAGCCTAGTTCTCAACCCAATAAAAAGCTAGAGAGATGCTCATCAGTAAATATCAGCTTAATGTATTACCAGATCAACCATAATCACAGAAGCAATGCCTTCACTCAACAAAGGAAACTAACTGTGACATCAAAAGTCACAAAATTCCCAGAAATAAAATGTAGCAGGATCATTCCAATTTACTTCTAATGGATAGTCCTGATCTATCCTATAGCACACTTCCCCTCCAAATCTTAAATGTTAGTGAATAATAAACTCTGACACAACTTTGAGATAAAAACCACACGATCACAATCCACTGGAAGATTTGGCTCCTTTCTCTCAATTCTGAGCTGGGTGGCTTTATTGTATTTTTGCGTAAAATTCCATCCTGAGTTTTATTCAGCCAGGAATCCTGTGCTGACCCACGGTGGTTTGGAGTTAGTCTGCCCCTTCCCTCCCAGCAGAATTCCCTGGAGTGACTGAAACTGAGAATTAGGCTTCCAAACTTCCTCACAACTCCACAGATGTAAACTGAGTAGGAGGCTGTCCTGGGACCACACTCAAAGTTTCGGAGCAGATCTGGCCCCAGGCCCCGGCCTGGGTTCGCACACTCCTCAGATGTCCCTGCGTGCGTAGCCTAGGAGTCACAGCCAGGAGCTTCAGCCCCCAGGTGTGATTCCTGGGGAACCACAGAATCTTGGCTAACTGCCTCTAGTTGACCTCCAGCCTTCGAGCATGCCTCGCTTCAACCTAGAACACTCTTCCCTAGCCTCTACGGAAGACCAACTGACTCCTATTTATTTATCCTCCCATTTCCAGTGGGCCCTTTGGACTCATCATGACCTGTGGTGCCTGATGAATTCCTTTTCATGATGCTCATCACATTTGTAACAATTTGCTTAGAGCCCAGTCCCCATAAAACTATAAGACCATGAGGAGCTAGCTCAGCACCAGACTTTGGTAAGATAGTTGCAAATACTTGTTGAATTAATGGTAGACTCACCCAACCACCATACCTAGAGTGAAAGGCTTTATCTAAATCATGGTGATTGCATTAAACTTAAATAGAAAAATTATAACTTGGGGAAGTGACCAAGAAGAAAGGAAAAACCAAGTTATAATATACCCAAGAAACATTATAAAATACTGGGACAAACATAGACTCTGAAGGCATGTCATTATGGGTCAAGGTCCAGCCCTGCCTCATATGAGCTGTGTGACTCTAGAAAAATCATGTAACTTTGTAATGTTGCATTTTCATTTGTAAAATGAGGATAAGACTGCTACAGAACTAATGGGACCACCGTGAAAATTATGTAAAGTAACATGCGCACATAGAACACAATTAAGAAATAGCACACATATTGTCCTCATCACTCAATGCAGGGTCACTACTTTCATCAAAGACACTGCTCTGACAGTGTGTCCAGATACCCACCATCACCCTCGCAGGTCATCAACCTGACCTCCTCTCATATTTCACAGGCTGGGAGCAAGACCAGTTTTGGAAGGAATGCTGTATTATGAAGTAATATAAGGTGCTAAAATGTTAGAAAAGTTTTTGGTCACACATTATACATTTTTCTCCCCCAATTCAAGTCTGGAAAACTTTGCCATAACACTCTTGGCCATGCATAAGAATTAGAAAAACAGTCAGTAATCATTAAACTCAAACTAAAACTGGACTCACTGATTTGCCTTTCCAGGCCACTTCAATGAGGAAGACGCCTGTGACAAGCTGTAGAGCCAGGGTAGCAAAGTCCTAGGACTCAGCACTCAGGCTTGGTACCAGGACCTAATCTGTTTTCTGCAAAGAGCATCATCATATTCCTTGGGGTGAATAAGGACCCCAGGGCTCTGCCTCTGTCAGCTGAATTGAAAAGAAAGTTCTAGGGAAGAATGAGCTGTCATGAATCTAAGCAGCCATTGGCTCTTGGCACTGGAGCTGGAAACAGAAGTTGGCTCTAAGTCAAAGCTATAAAAGGGGTTGTGTGTGGAATATGTGTAGCTAAGCAGCTGCTGACATTGCAGAGTTCTACATAAAATCCCCAGGTCAGTTTCAGACATTACAACTAGGAGATCTCTTTATAGCATTCACTGGCAATTTCAATCAGGTTTCCTTAGGGGAATAGAAAATGCCAGGTTGAAACAGCTACATGTTCCAAGCCTGCAAGTCCTCGTGTCCTTCATTCCATATTTCTCCCAAATAGAGGGATGTGAGTGTGGTGGGGCACAGAGAGAGAAGCAGGACAAACCCCAAGCCAGCTTAGATGAAGGAGTGAGGATTGAGAGTTGGAGCAGAGACCCTGGAATTGAATACCATGGTGAGTGTCATGGCCTGGAGTTAGTGAATTATTTGGACAAAGCATTTGTTATTTTAACAAACCAGAGAAAGGCGGGGCGCAGTGGCTCATGCCTTTAATCCCAGCACTTTGGGAGGCAGAGACGGACAGATCACTGAAGGCCAGGAGTTCTAGACTATCCTGGCCAATATAGTGAAACCCCATCTCTACTAAAAATACAAAATTCAGCTGGATGTGGTGTCGTGTAGCTGTAATCTCAACTACTCAGGAGGCTGAGGCAGGAGAATAGCTTGAACCTGGGAAGTGGAGGTTTCAGTAAGTGGAGGTTTCAGTAAGTGGAGACTGCACCACTGCTGTACTCCAGCCTGGGTGACAGAGCAAGTCTCCATCTTAAAAAAAAAAAAAAAAAAAAAAAAATCAAAGACAGCATAGTAATTTTCCAGCTAACCCACTTTTGACCAGTTTGAAGAGGTGGAGGTATCATGAATCTGAGCAATCTTCTTCAGCCAACCTTCTGCACCTCTCCCATCATGCCTTTCACTAAGGCTGCTGTGCTAGCCTTGCGTCTCCTTTCTGCTTCCCTGCCAAGGGAGTTAGTGAGTAGTAAAAATGACTTAAGGGGCATGTAGCAGAAGGGAGGCGAAGGAAGGAGGAGGAGGAACCTAGGCCCTAGATAATCTTTAAATTGTATGATCGAGTTCCAGAAATTTGACTTTATCTGTGTTAAGGAGTTTTTTAAAAAAATAAATCTTACAATCAAAGAATGTTAGAACTGGAAGAGACCTTTATAGAGATCCTTAGAACCCTATCTATGTAAGGGTATAGATAAGGCCACATTTATCCCAGAATAAAGGACTGATAAGAATGTTTCAGAAAATAAATTTTGGTGGTTGGATAGCAATTTTTGCACCTGACAAGATGCTCAGTATGTTTACAAGGAATGAAGAGGCATTAGGTTCAAGAAAGAGAGAGTAATGCTTTGAAGAAATTCTGAAAGGCAACACAGTAACAACACTAGATAATGTTCAGAGTTGGTCTTTGTCACTAGAAGAGAGTAACATTTATTGGAAGCCTACTTTGTGGCATGAGTTTTCCCATGCCCTATCTCCTTTAATCCTCATCATAGACCCTGCGATCACATACTAGTGGCACCTGCCAAGACTGCAGGGAGTGAGAGGGCATCAGGGAAGACTTTCTGGAATAAGCAGGGCCTGTGTTGGCTCTTGAATGAGGAGCAGTGTGGTCAGCCATGTGGCAGGGAAGAAGAGATGTATTCTTGAGGCCAAGACAGCAGGGTGAGTTAAGTCTCTGAAAACAGAGGGAGCATGGCATGGGGAAGGGCTGGCGCGAGCTTCTGGAGGGAGAAAATGAATGCATTGAGGAGCAGGCAGGAGCTAGGCTGCAAAGGGTCAAGTAAGTCATGCAAGGATGTGCCACCTTCAACTTAAAGGACATGGGAACTGCTGAAATAATTCAAGGAGGAGGGATGAGGAGAGAAATGATCATTTTTATCTCTAGAAAAATTATTCTTGCTCTAGTTGGAAAGACGACAAGATTGGCGCCAGAGATCAGAGAATAGGTTTCCAGGAAGGAAATGATAAAAGAAGTGAAGAATTTGCTTTCCCCTGCTCACTCTAGAACATTTCCAAAGTGTGGATGACAGGCCTTGTGATAGTAAGAAAGAGGTTAAATATTTTGAACAGTTTGCAGAAGAAATAGGAGAAAGACTGCAGAGTTCGCAGAAGAAAGAGAATTTCTGAAAACAATGGAGAGACTACAGATTAAGGTAGGTCTAAAAGGAGCCATCACTGCTTCAGCCCACTGCTGCTCCCCAGAGGGGCTGCAGGATGTCACAAGCAAAGAGCCACAGGAGAGAGCTTGGAAAGGTTCATTGTTTTTCTTCGTTTTTACTCTAGCCAATCATTATCTAAAGGACCATTATACAGGCAATTATCTGAACAAACAGCAACTTTTATTAGCAGTTGGGAAACTTACTAGAAAAGTAGAGGCAGATTTAATTCCCCAGGACTCAGCTGGACAATCGGAAATTCAACTGTGATGAGATAAAGTATTTAATCAATTCTCTTCCTGGTTCAGAATAGGAAGCTGGGTCTTAGAGTGAGCAAGTGACTGGCTTGAGGGCATCTATATAGTGAGTGGCAGGGTTGGGATTCTAACCACCCTCGTTTTATTTCAAAGCCACTACACTGTAGTGCCTCCATGATATAAAAACTCTTGTGATAGTTTACATACTTTGACAACATATTATGAAAATATTTCTGAGAGGACTCCATACACAATTGTTTTAAATGTTGAAGGACTAGGTCTATTTGTTGTTTTATTAGATAGGTGGTTCTGATGTGTGTTTCCAGGATAGTTTCAAACTAGAAGAGGAATCCTAGATCTGAAATAACAATGGAATTTTAGCTGCACCACACTCTGCTACTGGGGACTTCAGAAACAGCACTTTCAGTTCTAACTGAAGCCTTCTCTTCCCAGTTGGCAAAAACTTGTAGAAGTGACAGATACCATACAAATTCAGAAGTGCACCTCCCCCTAACGCTGATACCTTGTCCTTGGACTGCCTTAGTACATTAGAGTCTTTCCTAAGAGTCTTATTTTCCTGGTGGCTGTCTGTTTCAACGCAAATAGAACCATGGCAGGCCTTCCTCACATCCAGAGGTGCCTCAACATTTCAAATTGTAGAACTCAAGGATCTGCCCTCATGGCTTAGGTTAACATGCATCCACAGGCAATGATCATGGCAGTCAGTTACTACATGTGTTTGGTTATATGTAATAGACCTATTTATAATCCATAAGGAGATCCGGTTTTGATAATATAATCAATTAAAATAGACCTTGTCCTTGGAAGTAGATTTGATTATCAGAAAATAGCAAGCATAATGTTTCTATATGACTCAAACGGACTCAAAAGAGGGATCCTAGAGAAGTTGGGGACTTGCTATGGCCACAGGAACATGTGTACAGATGTTCATGTCTATTTCTTTGCCAGATAGCATTTATCCAGAGGTTTAGTTTTGTTCTACAGTTAATCTCTTTACTGTTAGTCACACCTCCAGCATCATTCTACTTTGAATAAACGATAGGACAGGGGACAAAGTTTGCTGACTTTAATCAAGCCAGAACGACTATTCATATTCACACCAGCTGTTGGCATATGCTGAGTTTTACTTTATTTCCTTCTCCTGGGAGTCATTCATTAATAGGGATAAAGAATTGTCCTAAACATTTTTTTTGGCAACTTCACATTTCAACAGACAACTGGTAGACACAGAAGTATTATATTTTCAGTTAGCCTATGCAGCTGCAGATTTTCCCTAGTAAAGTTCTACTTTAAGTCTGCCTCTGTTCTTATCCATAGAAGGGAAAAAAGTAAGCCAAAAAGGAAAAAAAAAAATTGGATGATTGCCACATATCTCTTCAACTGTGGGTCAGACGTGAAATAATTTAAAATGCAGTAAAACTCAGTAATTTAGCACAGGGGTTAGTGAACATGCACATATTTTGCCAAGAGGCTACACAGATGAAAAGCCCGTTTTCTAGACACCAATTCACGGGGTTCTACAAGACCCCTGTTTACTTTATTCATTGCAGAGCCTATTTTTATTTGTAGTTTTTGTGGCAGAGTTGTTGGTAGTAACTATAAAGCCCAGGCAAAAGTCTTAGGAACGATGCTTTGCTACCCACATTTATATCAGCCATCAGTGTGGGGGAGAAAGCGGATAAAGCAGTGAAATATAGACCTGCCAAGTGATTGCAAAAATTAGGAAACTCCTCTTGAAAGAAAGCAGTGGGTGATATATGGATGTTCTAACCTTTCATGTGTTAGATGTACCCCAGAAGTTATATATCTCTGTTGTCAGCAGCCACATGGACGTAGATAAGGGAAGAGAGAGTCCAGTCTCTTTCAGCATTCTGTGTATTATTTCCATGTACAAATATCTGCTTCAGTGTCAGAAGCTCTGCACAGAGAAAAAGCACATGGAAGGGACGAAGAACAGGGCAGCCAGGTTCTGAGTAGATAAGGTTGTCACCTTTTCAAGATTGACCTCAGCCATTCAGGAAGCCGAGGTAACAACATGAACTAATGAATTCCAGTGGAGAAACAGAGTTGAGTATTTTCAGCATCCTGGGTTTTCCAGGATTTTCACAAGTGAGAAATGCAGAAACAATGGTGATAGGGAAGCTCCCGCCTGGGCCACACAGCAGTGTCGGCACCAGCAGGACCACGCCTGGCACTGGTGGTGGTGAAGGCAGCCAGGCTGGCCCAAAGAAACGGAAGGAGCAGCAGATACTTTTGAACCTCATGTTAATACTCTAACAAAATCTCTTTTACTTCATTTATTAACAAGTGGCAAAGGAAAAATAAACCATATTAACCAAACAACAAAAACAAGAAAAAGTTAAAAATAACAGAGCAGAAAACGTGACTACAGAATGCCAGTGGTCACTGTTTTCCTTGGCTCTTGCTACTTAAGAAAGCTTTATCTGCTTTTTACTTTTTGTTTTCCAGATTTTCTGTGATCTTTTTCTTTCTCTTCATCCTTATATATTTAATTTTTGTATTGGATTTATTAATCTGCGTTTTAAAAAATCATGTTATGTTTCAATGTGGTGAGGTTCTATTAACCTTAGATTGTAAATATTATATTCCAGAGAATTTACTGAGTCAGAAGAGAGATGAATAAAACCAAGTTCATGAGTAGAAGCTTTAGGGACATTTAGATAAATAAACATAATCATTGCATTGAAGATAGTTAAACACCATCTGGCGAGGATCAGTTCCTGAAATGTAAAAGCTGGAAGCCAAGTGAGTAAAGCAGGAGAGAGATTCCTTCTCGTGAGGGAAAACACAGAGCTTGGGTTCAGCGTGGGAGTACAGCTTTTTAAAATTTCTGTCTTAACATCTATAGCTAGCAAAAACGTCCCCCTGCTCCCTAATAGAGGAGTCGCTTTGAAAGTAGGCGGTGGCGATATGAAGCTCTGACAGATAAGAGACCTCTAAAAATCAAATGCTTCATCATTGCTTCCCAAGGAATCTGAAGTCATTGGAAGTAGCAGAAAAATTATGTAAGTCCTGTGACATCTTACTCAGAGTTAATGGGGTTTCTCATATACATGCTATGTGCCAGGCATGCTGCTGGAGCCATAAAGTCATGTGACCTTGAAGGACTTTTGGCTCCTATCATCAAGTTTTGGAAGAAGTTAAAAGGAGTCAATTAAGCAACAATTGATAAGAACTGGGGACCCATTTCTGCCTTGGCTCACACCATTACTTGCTTTTCCCCACTATTTCTCCTCCCTCTTTCTGGCCCTGATAACCCTGACTGTCCCCATTCCTGGCTTGGGCAGTGCCACCTTGTACAGAATAAGAATTGGGCAGTCCAAACCATGGACCCAAAGGGAGCCACAGCCAGACCTCAGAGGATTCTCAGTTTTCAAACCTATAGACTTGGATGCCAGGCCTCATTCTTTCACCTTCTATCTCTGTGACTGCATTTATCAATACTTTCCCAAGAAATGGAACCAATAGGATTATCTATCTGTCTATCTATCTATCTATCCATCCATCCATCCCCCCCATCTGTCTTTCATCTGTCATCCGTCTAAAGAGATTTATTATAAGAAATTGACTTATGAGATGATGGAGGTTGAGAAGTCCATGACCTGTGGTTGACAAGCTAGAAACCCAGGAGGGCTGATTATGCAATTCCAGTCCAAGTCTGAAGCCCTGAGAAGCAGAAGAGTTGATGGCATAAATTCTAGTCCAAGTCTGAAAGCAGGAGAAGAGCCCTGTTCCAGCTCAAAGACACTGAAAGTGAGAGACAGTTCTCCCTTCCTCACTTCTTTTGTTCCAATCAGACCCTCAACAGATTCAATGAGCCCCACGCATACTGGGGAGAGCACTCTGCTTTACTCAGTTCACGGATTCACATGTCAATTGCATCCCAGAAACACCCTCGCAGACGCACCGCCCAGAATAATGTTTAAACCAAATATCTGGTTAAACATTATTTTGGGCGGTGCGTCTGCGAGGGTGTTTCTGGATGGTCCAGACAAGTTGACCCTGTGGTCTAGACAAGTTGACACATTTTGATGTGACCTTAGGCAATTGCTTAATCTCAGAGCACCTCTAGCACACATTTGTAAAAATCGGACTAATTCCTCACTGGGTTAATAGGTTTAAATTATAGGCAATTTCTTTGGCATAGTGCCCATTCAGTGGAGAGGGTTTAATGATCAGCAGTTATCAATCATATTATCTCACTTAATGCTCACATAAACTCTATGAAGTGTTTTTATCCCCATTTCATAGCTGAGTAAACTGAGGCTCAGTGAGTTATAGTGAGTTCTACCTTGTCCCATGATCACACTGATAAGTAGGCTGTAAAGCTAGTATTTGAACCAGATATTTTAACCCCAGAGCAAGCTCTTAGCTGTTACACTGGCTTTCCTCAAGCTGGAGGCCACATGAATTGCATAAAAGTTAATTAGCCCACCATCATTACTTATTTTAATTTCTAGCATTACAATAGCATTATTCTCTACTATTTTTATTATAAATACAAAATATTCCAGCCATGTTATGTGGTAAGTAGGTTTTTATAAGGTAGCCTGGAAACCTAACTGCCATTTATAATACCATTTCTGAAAATGTGATCTGAATATTAAATGACCAACCTAAAAATGAGTTTTGAATGGTGACATGTTTCCAAGTTGGGGACCATTTGCTGAAATCAGCAAAACGGGGTCATGCTGGTTTGTAGTTGTTTCACTACAGGTTTTTTTAAACATTGTTGAAGATCGTTCTATGAAAAGCTATGCTAGTATCTCTCACAGTACTCCATATTATTGGACTAGCTAGCCCCAGGACACAAAATCAAAAGTATTCCCCTAGTATTCATCCAAGTCAGCAGGCAATCAAATTGTAGGCAAACTCTGAAGTAGGGGGAAATAAACACAGATTTGCAAGATCTGCCTTAGAAATGCAGACTTTCAGGCACCCCACCACACAGGCATCCCAGGTGCTCTGTCCCTGCAGAGGCAGGGGCTCCCACTTGCCCCGCCCACTTAGAGAAGCCTCACAAGCACTCAAACACTGGCAGCAGAAGGGCCTCAGTTTGGCTCACAATTAGCAACTTACTAGCTGTGCAACCTTGGCTTTCTAATTAAATTAACATCTCTAACCCTCATTTTTTTTCCCCCATCTGTAAAATAAGTCTAATTATAATTATTTGTGGGATTGCTGTGGGATTAAATAAAAGGTTTTATATATAGTTCTTGGCAACCAAGTACACATTCAATGTACAGCCATTCTTCACTGCTTCTCTTGTCTTTTCTGCTGTAATTTCTGGGCAAGTTGAAGGTGAGATAACAGTTATTGTTACCCATGGCCTGAGTATAGATGGTCAAAAAAAGTGGTGGAGGAAGGAAAGAGGCTGGGAAGCGATGGCCATACATTTGGCCATGAAAAACTCAACAAAGCTCTAGCAAATGTGGGGTTCCCATTAGTGGGGCTTTCTAGGTTCAGGTTTCACTTTTTAATTTGTGCTCTGAGGATGTGCTGATGAGAAACAGAAATACCTTTATTCCATCTGGATTCAGGCAGCTTGTTCATAGGCTGCTGCAGGCACTGGACCCCTCCTGGATGAGCCAAGGAGGCCCAGCCCAGGTGGGAAGGCCAGGCAGTTGAGTAAGGTCACTGCCCCCTCTCGCCTTCCTTGTCTTTGTCAACTTTGAAGAAAGCCTATTTGAGCTAACATTTATCCTAACGCACTTTCTGAAAAATTAATTCAAATCTAATAGGTAAGATCTTTACTCCAAGAAACAAATGCTTCCAAATTATATCCCTATTAAAAATTACAATTTAAAAACCACATGGTAATAACAAAAAACTGAAGGGTCCATAAATTAGGAAAGAGTCATACCCTTGTGCAAAATAAAACTCTGGTCTATAAGACACTTCAATCCAACCAGAAATCCTGTTTGCCCCTGGGTTTTACATATCCTCAGTTCACCCATTAGTACAATTTGAGAATTTAAAGATAAAAATAATAGAGATATATTAGTACTCAATTAGTCATTCTGTCCACTAAAAACAAGGATTAAAGCCTCTATTAATTAAGTCACAGTCAACAACAAAACCTTCTGTTGTGTTTTGTTCATTTGACACTTATTTAGGTCATATTTCCATACTTTCTTTGTTCCTCATGGAATATATTATGTTCTCAGAAATAATTTAAAAATATTAATGACAGAGAGTAATAAGAAATTCCCAGTCTACAGTTTTATTTTCATTTCTTTTAACCTACTGTATCTTCTGCCTTTGGCTCAGAAGCCCCTTATTTTTTTTCCTAACATGTTACATCATCTTTTTATAGCATGGTTGTGCTAATAAATGGTATTGAAAAATTCTGAAATGATGGTAATTGGTCTCAGAGAGGTTAAGTTACCCAAAACTACCCATCTGTTGAGTGACAGTGTTAGGATTCAACTTCTTGTCCTCTGACCCCAAATCCCATGTAATTTCCAATGTAAATAAACTCTCAGGATATTTCCAGTGTATCTGGATATTGAAAAACAGGTGTTAGATCTATTTTGTTAGGCTGTTGTTTATGAGAAAATAATCTTGGTAACTCTAAAATTTACTGAGGATTATTTTGGTCTTACTAATACATTAACTCATGATTATTCTCGAGTTGATTGAGGCATGAGTTATATATGCATAAAAAGACTCTGGGGCCAGAACAGGATGTCTGGGAAGCCAGACCCTCTTGGTACAGTCATGAAATAATCTGGAGTTCCTTCCTCAGTACAGACTGTTTTGGCCCTAGAGTCTTTCTGCACAGATAGAAATCATGCCTCAATCATCTCGAGAATAATCATAAAGCTACTTTAGTATATGGGTGTGATGACTCCAGATTGGTACCACTGATTTCATCTTGAAACGTTGTTAAGACCCCAGTAGGCATATTTTTGAGATAAATAATTTGGACAGGGAAAGTACTCTTGTACCAAACAGGTCAGTTCCAGTGCCTGCCATAGTCTTCCGAAAAAGTGCCAAGGCCACAGTCAGTGCTGAGGAAAGAGCCCTGCATCATCCTGTGAGCTGGGAGCCATCCACGTGCCACAGGCTGTGGTTTCACAGCCATCCTAACTGCATGGGCTATCTCAAATGGTGACCAGTAAATTATGAGTTGGCCTGACAAAAAAAAAAGAAAAAAAACTACAATGAAATAGTCTCTTTGGGGAGTTTGAAAATGAGACTCCACTTATAGTCTGAGTAGAGGATAAAATAAGGAGGAGGAGAGTAGTTGGGAGTACAAAATAAGTTCAAGTAATGAATAAACTTTGAGGCAACAATAATGATAATACACAATAATATATAGTGCTTACAAAATGCCATCCCTTATTTCAAGGGCTTTATTTCTATTGACCCATTTAATCTTAGCAACAAGCACCTGTGGAAGGAAAATCGCCAGGAGTTCCTCAACAGCGACAGCAGTTACTTCTGGTGCCATCACAGCAGCAACCACAGAAAACAGTAAGAGGGCAAATGGATTACCAGGTCCCTTCCAGATGTCTGGCCTACATCATGACCATCCAGTTCTCTTCTCTGCATGGCCTGGCTCCAAATACTTCTTCCACTGTGATTCCATCTCCTCTGTATCCCTAAACTAATCCCGTTACTAAAGGTAGCATAAATGGGTTTCCGCTCTTTGCAGCCTAACAATGTGAATTGATATAAAACTCATTCATGGTCATATTGAGTATAGTTAGAGAAAAAGTACAGAAATATAGATCCATAGGCCCTTACTCTGACATCAGCAGAGTAAACAGAACTCCCCAGAAGGAATATGAAAGAGTTTCCAAATCGGAATCACCAGAGGAATTAAACAAATACAGTAATGTGCAATGTATTCACA
The DNA here is from genome assembly GCA_036589455.1 of Ateles fusciceps. Taxonomy (NCBI): domain Eukaryota; kingdom Metazoa; phylum Chordata; class Mammalia; order Primates; family Atelidae; genus Ateles; species Ateles fusciceps. The sequence continues at coordinate 7,239,907 of JAZHEH010003329.1, read as the reverse complement.
TGAATACTTTCGCCTTTTGCACAAAATCAACTAACTTGATGTCTGCAACCACGTCTGGTACTTAGCACTTCAGCAAATGTTTGAATAATGTTATCGGATGAGAAAGTGGATGCATGTGTATGGGGACACGAATGTGTAATGTCCTATGGCCACCTGCACATGATACCAAGAACACTGTCAACATATATGCTATCTACAGATACTGAAGAAATAACAGAGAAAAATAAAAAGCTCATGAGGTTACCGTGTGATAGTAAACTCCAGAAAACCATGAACTATTTACATAGGACACATTTGCCTTTGTACCCCCAAGAACTTAGCACAGTGCCTGGCACATGAAGAACTCTCAATTTTTCTGTAATTGAATGGAACATTGATCCAGTTACTATGTATCCTTGTTTAATCTTCAGGTAGCCAAGTGATTGCAATGAATATCATTAATGCTGATGAATTGTATTATCTGATGAAAGCATTAAACTTCTGTTCCTGTTAAGATCAAACTTCTCAAATTGTTATTGTTACAGGACTTTTCCTTAGCTCAGCTAAAGACTGGGTCCTTGTCCATCCCACACCCACAAAAATTTAGGCTCGCAGACAGTTTGAAGAGTGAGTAAAGAAGGGTTTGAGTGAAAAGGAAGAAAAGGAGGACACAGGGACTCTCCGCAAGGCCAGAGTCCCCTGCTAGACTGCTTCCTGCCTCTCCACTTGAATCCATGGCTGCACACAGGAAGAGGAAGGGCCAGGCTCCTCCTTGCTGCAAAAGGTGGGAACTTTTGTAGGTCCACCCAGGGTGCATTCCTCACAGTGCTCAGGTTGTTGGAGTTTTCTGCTCCACCCCCAACCTGGTTGTCTCCTTATTTCTGTAACATGGCTTTGCTTATATCACAAAAAAATAAATAAAAACACAAAGGAACCATTGGAAAGGATTGTATGATGTGCTTGAAATTTTCTTTTTTTAAATCATAGATTATTTCATACTTAACAGACAACTATAAAGAAACTTCAGCACCCACCAGCCTACTTTATCAAAATAACATTCTGTTAACTATTTTTTAAATTTATTTTTAATGAACCCCAGATGTACAAAGTCAGATTAATCACAGTTCTTGGTTCTTGACACAATACGATTCTTGGCTCTTTCATGGCTCTCAATGAGTTATAGATTAATTTGTTCATGTGGTCATTTTTTTTTTATTTTAGATAATATGAGTACTCCTGAATCCACCATGCAATCCAAAAACTTAACGCATTAACAGCAACTAGGCTTTACCCTATCTGTGTCCCTGCCTACCCCTTCAGGACAAACATTATCCTGATTTCTGTGTTTGTCATTTTCTTGGTTTAAAAAAAACACACACTTTTTATTATATATGTATCACATATAAAAAAAATCATATGGTATCTAGTCAATATGTTGTTTTCAACTGATAGATTATTTTACTTGCTTTGACCTTCATTGAAAGGGTATCACCTTATACAAAGTCTACTAACATATGTTCCAGGGAGTCAACATTACATTACCAAAATTTAACGGCATGATATGTGTCTCTGGTCCACTCAATGCTGGCTTGTTCTGTTGTGAAGACATGCCTCAATTTTGCACAATTTGGGATTGTTTGCCATTTTTACTATTTGAAAAACTAGTGGTGAACATGCTCATAGATATCGTTTGCTGTGCTGTGCGAGAGATTGTCCTGGGTGAACTTCTCATAGTCGAGTTTCTGGGCTATAGGATATGTGAATAACTACCTCTATGATAGACTGCCAAGGCTTGTTCCAAAGCTGCCGTCCCAATTTCACTCCCACCAGTTGGTCCACACACTCTTTAACACATGGTTAGTCAGATTACTTAATTTTTCCCAATAAAATAGGTGAAAAATGACATTTCATCCTGGCCTTGATTCTAATTTCCATGATTACTAATGAGGTGGAATATTTCATCATTTTTTTTGCCAACTATGTTTTCTCTTCTATAAAGCACTCACTCATACACTTTTGCATGTCTTTGTTTATTGAATTGCTTGTTGCTTGAGAATTTTTTTACACAAAGTAAAAATTGCAGATACAGTTGAGGTCCTCATGTAGCTATCCTTGTCACGTTGCCCTTTTCTTTCCTCAGGTAAATCACTACCATTAATTTAATGTTTCTCTTTCTTAGCCACCTTTTGATCAATTTACCATATATTTGTGTATATCTAATATATGCATAGTGGTATTTTGATTTTTTTTTAAACTAAAGATCAATAGCATCCTATTGGTAAATCTTTGTAAAACTTTTCTCTCAACATTATGTTTATGAGATTTATTCTGATTGCTGTGGCTCTCATTTTGTCTTTCAGACTGGTATATAGTATTTCACTGTATAAATATACAAAATATATGTATGCATATTCCTTTTAGATTTTATCAATTTATTTTACTAGCAAACATGCTGCAAGAAACCTGATTATATGTGTCTTCATATTCTCACATGCAACACCATCTCCAGGAAACACACCTAAAAGTTAAATGGCTCAGTCATAGGCTATGCACATCCTCACATTTAATAACCATCACCAAAGTCATTGTACTAAATTCCACCACCAAGATATGACAGCTCCTGTTTCTCCATATTTTTTCTAATTTTTAGAGTATTTAGTAGACTTATTTTCCCCAATCTGATATGACATAGTATATTACTATACTTTTAATGTGCATTTCTATTACCACTAGTGAGTTTGAACATTTTTCAGATGTTGGATTCCTCTTCTATAAATCTCTTGCTCATTCTTTCCTTGTTTCAATTTTTTGAGGCTTATTTTTCCTATTGACTTACATATTATAAATAAATTATCTATCTATATACAATTTATTATTCATTGTATATTGTTGTCATTTATCTGTTTGAGGGTAGATTTTGAAACATTTTCTCCTACTCAGTACCATGCCCATACCTCCTTCCTTCCTCCTTTCTTTCCTCTTTCCTTCCTCCCTCATTTCCTCCCTCTTTCCTTATTTCCCTTCCTTCCTTCCTTCCTTTCTTCCTTCCTTCCTTTCTTCCTTCCTTCCTTTCCTTTCTTCCTTCCTCCCTTCCATCCTTTCTTTCTTTTTCTTTAAACAAAACTCGTGATCTTAATGTGGTTACATTTGTATTTTTTTCACATTTTTGTTTGTCTTTATCTGAGATGCCTTCTCCTAAGCTGATACCATAAAGATATTCTCCTATCATCTTTTTCCAAGCATCATCCAGTTCTTCAGTCATATTTAGGTCAACATTCCAGCCAGAATTAATTTGAGGGCATTAAGAGAGAGAGCTGATCCTGTTGTATTTATTAAGCAGTGCATCTTTCCCCATCATTTTGTAAGGCTAGCTCAGCCTTGGATCAGGTTTCCATGCATACATGCGTCCATTTGAGACCCGCTTCTCGAGCCATGCACTGATGTTATGGTATACAGTGTTCTCCAGCTTCCTAAGATGTGATACTCAATAGGGCAAACACTTCAAAAAAGTTGTTTTGGCGATTTGTGGCCCTTCGCTGTCCAGTGAGGTTTTTAGATTCAGGTTGTCAGTTTCCACGAACTCCTCTGTAGATTTTAACTATAACTGTAGTGAATTGCATTGGAATTGCTTTTCCTAACATAATTTCTGGCCTGGTCTTATTTTTTTCCTACCTCATTTTCTCTTAATCTTAAATTTGTTTTAAATATTTCTCGTATTTTACTATAAACTACTATTAATTCTTTTTGGCACTAGGCAGGGTATAACTGAGCAAAATGGGTAAATAAGTGCTTCTCTGTGTTTCCTGTGGGTAAGCTAAGTACTCTGGAGATACAATATTTCGGGTAGATTTAGAATCTTGCACATTCCTGAGTATCAACCTCATTGTGTAGTAATATAAACACTATATCAATTTTAAAAAGTGTGCAAGAAGGTAGACCAAATCCATTCTAATTCCAACAGAAGAAAGAACTTGTTTAGGTTGAGATGGGGGGGATGATTAACTCTCCCATCTCAAGGGTAATAAATTATCCCTGTGCCTTTCTATGAAACATGAGCACAGGCACAGGGTCTTTCAGCCTACTGGTGGAATTATTTTATTTTCTCCATCTTTATCACTCTAACTTTGAGCTAAATTCATGTATGAAGCATCCTTGTGTGAATGTTGTTCAAAATAGCAACACTTTTTTTTGCATTAAATGAGCTTTACCTTCTCTGCAGTACTAATAGCAGTCATTACCTCTAAGAGTTGTACTTAGCACTAAGGTAATGCCTTACCATTTGAAGATTTCATACTGCCTTCGCCTCATCTTCACTCTAACTCTGAAAAACATGAGTGTAGGTCCCATTTTATAGATGTAACGTTTGGGTACCAAAAATTGAAAGGCATTCTATTCCCCCCTATTAAAGCCATATGGAGTTAAAAGGAAGCACAGCTTGGCAGTCACCTGTGTTGAAAGTCCAACCGTGTAATGCACACTGTAAGCGCTCAGTCTGATGCAGGAGTGCTGAGTCTGTGGTTCAAACACTGGTGTGATTGCCAAGGTCTGCTTTCTTTACGTGTCTTGGACCCAGCCAAGACCAGCATGCAGTGACTTTGGGATCACTAGGCTTCTGGTCTCAGGCTCCACCCTATGAGTTGCTCATTTCTCAGCCTTTCCCAAAGAGTGTGCTGGAAAACACGAGGATTTTTTTTTAAATCAAATACTGCAGTACTGATTTAATCAATATAAAACTGAAAGAGCTTTAGATCTGTAATAAAAATCCAAATCTGAGGAAGGGCAAACTTTAAAACAGCAGCCAAGTATAGAAGGATTGGGGAAAGGAAGGGTGAGTGAACAGGTACATTGGAACTATAAGGAATGTAATTGACCACTGTCAAACCAGTGTAAGTTTCTTGGTTTCTCATGGAAAACATTTTATACACCTATTTTTCTTCCTTCCATATTTAAGTCCATCAGCGTCCAGATACGTCTGTTCTATTTTTTGGCTTGTTTTTGTTGGTATATTACAATACAGTATTGCATTTACTTCAGTTCCTACTCCATGTGGAAAAATTAGATGATTTCAAATACTTCCTTCAGCTCCACTATAAGCTGCCAGTCACTCTTCTGCATTTCATCTCTGAACTAGTCTTTGAGTGCATCAATGGACTGCCAGTTGATCTTACTGACAAGAGTGTCTGCAGCTTCAAAATGTCTTCCGGACATTTTGGATACTACAGGATGGTGGTGATACTAGGAAGGGTAAATGGAAGAAAAAGCAATATAGGGCATGTTTTTGTGTTTGGTAGTCATTCACTGATAATCATTTAACAAAAATATGAGATTTGGGTCCTTTCTTCAAATAAATTGTGATCTATTTAAAGAAAAAAAATCATTAAAGCGTAAAAAACTTCTCAAGTGTAGAATTATGTCACTGTTAATCTCCTAGGGATACAGAAGATACCACATCCTCAAATCTTTTGATAACAGCATTCTTTTTATTACACAGCAGAAGTCACAGGGCTAGTGCAATATACAACTAACTGGGACGATCACTCAGTGGATTTCAAAGAAATATATACTTTGATACATTTTATACATATATCTATATATACACACAAACATGATTACACCAGTTTGGCTATTTGGAGCTGGTTCTGACTCAAAGTTTGTGTTATCTTTGTTCTGTCCTGAGAAAAGCTCCTTTAGTCACATGGGCTTTCCCCTAACCTAGGTTGGCCTTCAGCATCCCCTTTTAAGACTCCAAGCTCAAATCTCAGTTAATGGGATCTTCATGCCCATAGTTTTCCAGAAATCTTGAATCTTCCCTTTCCCGCTTCTCACATACTCAACAGTCAGCAGGCGCAGCATGTTTGTCTCTGAAATGGTTCTTAAATGCATGATCTACTGCCCCTGAGGATACTCAGGCCCCAGTTCAGATCCTCACCATCTTTTGTCTGCACTGATGCTCCTGTGTCTTGAATTGCCTCCTTGATGCAGTCTCTGCCCCCCAAATCTGTCTCCATCTTGCTGCCAGTGTGACTTTCCTAGGGCACAAATTGGATGAAGTCATTTCCCTGCTTAGATATTCCTGGTGGTTCCTTATCCTCAGTCATGCTGCTCCAAGTGTGGTCTTCAGATGGGCAGCAGCCTGTGAACTTTGTTTCTGTCCATTTCCACATGGCCGGGGAAATGAAAATGGATTCATTTACCATACAGCCTTAAAAACATTAAAGCATAAAAAAGCTTCTCAAGTATAGAAGTTTGTGAACTCCAACTATGTCATTGTTAATCTCCTAGGGATACAGAAGATACCACATCCTCAAATCTTTTGATAATAGCATTATTTTTTACTACACAGCAGACGTCACAGAACTAGTGCAATACACAACTAACTGGGGACCATCACTCAGTGCATTTCAAACAAATATAAACTTTGATACATTTAAATCCTGAATGATGTGAAAGACTTGCTACCAAATGCTTGTTGAATGGTATAATATTTAAGGAAACATTTGTACCTTTTTTAAAACATTAAAATATCCAGATTAGAAACAGCATGTCTGTCCCACCTGATTGGGCACATTTGAAAAGGTTGGACCTTCTGAAGCTTCTCAAATTGCACCTACCTCAATACAGAACGGCAGGTGAGAGGCAGTCAGACTGTCATTCATTAAATGGCAAGAAACTTGAGTCAGTGTGCAAAAAGAATGCTAGAGAATCTTTTCCCCGTCATGACACCTTAAGGCTATCTCCCACCTCCTTGCCTTCATCATCTTAAATGTGCTGGCAAAGTATAGACTCCCTTGGACTATCATAGGCAAGCTCCTAGACCTTACTTCATGAGCAGGTACTCTGCCTAGGGTAAGACATGGGAGCAAGACGGCAGACATGCACTATGTGACCACAGTTGCCTTTTCTGGGACTCTGAACCAATGTTTACACGGAGAGTCCATCCTGCCACAGGACCATCAAATCCTCCAGGCTAAAATTTCTGTGAGAGAGGGGACAGAATGAAAAATAATGTTATAACTCAAAACTCCACACTCTAGGGTGCCATTAACTAGGTTTTCCCATGTCAGAATTACTCCCCGAGAATCCTTGGCAAATTCCAAGCCAAAATGTCCATCACAGGAACTTCAGAATTGCACAAAGCACAAAAGTCATTCTGCCTAGGAGACTATCTGAGTTTGAATAGAGCCTTCTGGGCAACTACAGGTAATTAGGCAATTTCTTAGCCACATGGAAATGGGGAATGAGCAGAGGCTTTGCAAACAACCAAAATGTACTCTCTGGATCTACCTCTCACTAGCTGTGTGCAGGCTTTGGCAAGTCACTGCAAGTCCGTGAGATTCAGTTTATTCCATCTTAAAATACTCTGTATCAGTTGGAGTTCTCCAGAGAGACAGAACCAATAGGATGGATGGGTGGGTGGGTGGATGGATGGATGGATGGATGGATATATAGATAGATAGATGCAAAGATAAATAGAGGATTTATTAGGCAAATTGACTCACTTGATTATGGAGGCTGAGAAGTCCCAGGACAGGCCACTCACCAGCTGGAGACCCCTAGATACTGGTAGCATGTCTCAGTCCAAGTTTGAAGGCTTCAGAACCAGGGAAGCCAATGGTGCAGCTCCCAGTCCCTGGCCACAGGCTTGAGAACCCTGGGACCATTGGTATAAGTCCTGGAATCCAAAGGCCAAGGAGCTGAAGTTGTTGTCCAAGGACAGAAGCAAAAGAATGTGTTCCAGACTGAGCAAAAGAGTGTGTTCCAGACTCAGCAGATGGCTTCACATATTTGCTTTTCTCTGTTTGTTTTCTTTTCCAGGCCTCCTGCAGATTGCATGGTGCTGGCCCACATTCGAGGTGGGCCTTCCCCAACTTGTTCACTCATACTTACATGCTAATCCCCTCTGGAAACACCCTCACAGACATATCCAAAAATAATGCTTTACCAGGTTCCTAGGTATTCCTTAATCCAGTCAAGCTGACACCTAAAATTAACCACATACTTGTTCATAGGCTTATTGAGACTATTAAATGAGGTGATGTATTCAAAGCATGCTGCACATAGCCTAAGAGAGTTGGGGCTCAATTTGCACCTACATAAAAAGTTCAGACCTCTTTATCATGATTAAATATGAATCAGATCTATTCTCTTATTAGTTAATTTTACCTTTTACAAAGAAATTTTACCTTTTTCAGTAGGACTTCAACTAAGTTAAAAAGAAATAAGGATCATATAAAGCACAAAAAATATCACCGTTGTCAGTGTGAATCAGAAGAACATACTGAACCTTATTTTGTCTCTGCTTCACATGAGAGATGCTAGCAAACAGCAAAAGGCTTCAAAATCATAAGGAGAGGGAAGGAGAAGGAAGCAGCCACAAGACACAGACCCTCCCATGGGGAGGATGATTGGTCCTGGGTAAAGGCAAGGCAGTTGTCCTCTAAATGCTTGGATTGTTCTGGGCAAAGAATTCTTCATTGTCAAGCCACTGGCAGGTATATACATCCCTGTGATAGATGTCATCAAGTTCTACACAGACTGGAGGCCAGCAGGTCTGTTGGAAACCTGATTGGTGGCTAGAGTTTTACTGAATGGTAGAATTCGCAGGAGATGGACTTCTGGCTGGGCCCTTTTAGCTTCTACCTTGCTATGAATGATGTTTCTGCTGGACAGGCAAGAAGGTGTTTGTAATTCTTTTGAGCAAGCTGTAGTCCTTCTAGGAGCTGGATGGTTGATTGGGTGACTATGGTGCTCAGAGGTGCTATGACAGACCTGTCGTCACCTGGAAAAGAGCTGTTTACATCAAGGCTATATTCATTTCCCATTGCCATTGTAACAACTTGCCATAAACTTAGTGGTTTAAAACAACATAAACTTATTCTCTTACAGTTCTGAAGACAAGACGTCCAAAATGAATCTTATGGGGCAAAAACCAAGGTGCAGCAAGGGCTAGTTCCTTCTGGAGGCTCTAAGGGAAAATCTGTTCCTTGCCTCTTCCAGCTTTTGGTAGCCGCTAACATTCTTTGGCTTGTGTCTGCATCCCACCTATCTCTGCTTCTGTCTTCACATTGCCTTCTCCTCTTCTTAGTCTAATCTCCTTCTATTTTCGTCTTATAAAAACATTTGTGATTATATTGTGTTTACCGAGATTATCCAGAATAATCTCCTCATCTCCAGAGATTTAACCTAAACATATCTGCCAAGCCCCTTTGGTCATGTAAGGAAACATTCGTTTTCTCCAGAAATTATGGCTGAAATAACTTTGGGAAACTTTATGCAGTCTTGCACAGAGATAAGGTAACTAAATAACTTTGGGAATCTTTATTCAGCCTTACACAGAGATAAGGAATGAATTTCTGTGGACCATGTCTTCAGTGCCAGAGAACTTATCTGGTTCTATGCCTCTGTTGGGAGTAATCAATAGACCTGTTGATGGACTCTATGTGGCACTGGGAAATAGACCATTGGGGTCAGAAATGGACAGCTTTGGGTAACATTTTCCAAAACCAGAAATAGAATTGTGGAAGTAGGTGGTCCTGGTTATAGATAAAGGGGTTGCATTGTCTATGGACTCTGATCTCTGTAGTGAATAGAGGAGTTAAATTTGGTGCAGATGCATGACCAGTGTTGAGGACAGATTGAGACTGTCTTGGTTATGGGAGAGGTCAGCTCCCCAAGAGTGCACATCATGTCCTAGGGATTTTAGGACATTTTCGTACATCAGAAATAGATGCACAAATTCTTTAGGAATCCAGGGCCCATCATTGACTTATGGCTGAGTATTCATTCATTCATTCATTCATTCAACAAATACTTATTGAGTATCTGCTGTGTGCCAGGGCTTGGAACAGGTCAGTGTACAAACAGATGACTATCTCTACCCTCCTGTGGGTCATGGAGACATCAGAACTGGAAGTTGCCATGTTGGATGTAGGGCTGGTAGCACTTCCATGGCCCAGATTAAGAAACTTGAAACGTGGATAGTATTGAGGCACTGCCACAGTCCTTGGGTACCAGTGTCTCCCCCTTGGGAGACTGAGCTTTCCATTCTGGACAGCCAGCTCTCCATGCTGTCTGCCACTGGATGGATCTCAGCCCAGAGCTGTTGTGAGTCACCATGTGTCAGCTGCTCCCCCTGGATCATTACCATCAGCTGTTACACAATATGAAAGGCCGAAAGCATCTCAGTCCAGAGGGTTTCTTAGGGTTCTGAGTCTCTCTTTGGTGTTCTGACTCATGTCATGAATCTTTAGCTCAGTGGCCTGGGATGTCAGGCAATTAATAGTGTCAGAGTTAAACCATTTGAAGGACATGGCCCACCTCAACTGGCAGTAGCTAAATTCAAGGATTAGTAATAAAATCGTGTTATCACAACATACTGGACCATTTAAGGTAGTGCCTCTAAGCCATCAAGAAGGTCCAGCTCCTACGTATCAAATTATCTGTCTTCCTAATACAACTGGGTTCTTTTTCCAACAGCCCAGGAAACACTCTGTTCCAGGAGTAATAATGGGCAGTCTGCCATGTATGGCCATGCAAAGTTATCCCCCCACGGGGGTCCCAGGGACACTTTTTGCATCATAGATCTTGGAAAGCATCCTGCACAGGTGTGCAATGCACAACCATACATGGCAGTTCTGAGAGAAAGAGATTCAAAGCACATCTCCTGGCTGAAACATGATTGTGAGCACCGAGATGCCAGAGGGCTTGGCTCCCGGATCTAGGTCATCATATAATTCTCAACTGAGGCCCTTGTGAACCCAGGCAGGCACTGGGACTTGGCTCGCAGATGCTCTGGAATCTGTCATGGTGTGGTACTAATGGTGAACATCTGCTAGGGGCAAGGTGATGCCTGGAGTAGGGTCCAGTTCCCAACTGGGTACCCCTACATGGACTCGGGGGTTGTTTGTAAAATGAAGAAGCATCCAGTTTCTGGAGGCTGGTGGGGATCCTCATGTTGAGAGAATGAACACAGGCAAGAGCTGAGTGGTACAACAAAGTCCACGAGACAAAGTGAAGATTCCAATGAGTCCTCAAAGACAGGCATCAAAGCTGGTGCCATGAGGTCAAGAATCTGAATGCCAAGGACATGAGAATAAGAGCCATGAGATGTGCTGAGACACCCCTCAGCTTTCCAACTGGAGCACAGTTTGAAAGCATCAATTTTGACTATCAGCACCATTTTTCATATGGGGAAGTCAGGGCCAGAATATCAAGATAGTTGCTAAGTAATGACAGGGCCAGACCACATCTCAGGTTCCTGAAGACCCCAGGGGACCACTTCCTTCTCCTGTATTCATGAAACAGTCAGAGGAATCGCACACTCCCCTGGAGAAATGATCCTGCAGTCCTGAAAACAGCTCCTTCAGAGAGAGCAGATTGTGTCCCTCAAGTCCCTCAATACTCCTCCAAAGTTACTCTGGGATCTTTCGTATCTCCTAGTCATTGGCTGACAGGCTGTCCAAACCAATGGTGCATATCTGATAAATCTGAAGATATTTTAGTCTATATCCCAAATAGTTTTTTTCCTTAAGATTTTTATCGCTCTCAGGTAAGCTCGAACATTTGCTAAGCTTGCAAAGTTCTCTTGCTTTCCCAAGAGTGAGCAGATAATTGAAGGGCAGGCACCAACTTTACTGCAGACTTCTGTGCACCTGCCTGGGCCCTCATACCTGAATCACATGAGGCTTGTGGTCTGGGGTTATGGATTGGAAATTGATAGACAGTTAGTAAGGCTAATGACAAAATATGGCTCAGAAATGTTCCTGGGGAAAATAAGGGACAAGGAGAAATTCAGACTCATAATGTTTTCTAAGTAGCATGGGTGCATTTTATAATCCTGATCTTCATGAGCTTATTAATACAAAATCCAAGATAAGTGATGACTCCCTAGAGCTATGATGAGAACAAAGTGATTTTTATTTTCACAAACATTCCTCAGATGGAGAAATGATGTGGGCATTTTTACTACAAAGTTTTTTAGCACATTGGTTTTTGGAAGCAACTTCAAGGAGGTAGTTCTGACTATTTTTTTCCATCTTTCCATTCCACATCTTAGTTCCTAGGCTCTAAGACTCTCTAGTCCCTAATCAAACTCAGAGGTCTCTGGGCTTATAAGTCTCAATAGAGCTTCCTGTTGGTTGAGGCATGGGAGAGACAGAGGGATGGTTTTCAGTGGCTGATAAGGCATGGCTGAAAGGAACACAGCATCTCTCTGTGAGAAACACCACTCAGGGAGGGTGCTTCAGAGGGCTCCTGCATGAGTCTTCATGACTTTCCAGACATTAGCTTCAAAGCCAGGATCTGCAGTCCTCTGGTTTGTCAAAGTGCCTGCCGCTCTACCTGCTCTCCATCCTTAGGAATCTCTCTCCATGTCGAGGTTGATCCTTCCCTCTGGTTCTAGCGCGTCTTGTTTCTGTTGAATATCAACTGTCCCTTTCCCACTGCCGTAGTGATCAAGACATGAAACCAAGTCTTCTTCTCCAGTGCATGGTCTAAGGCTTGCTAGGGCCACCAGTGGCTGGGATGATAACCATTCTAAACCTCATCCTAACTTCCATGGGCTTAGCCACCTACCATGTGTGGACCCAGACTTCACCTGAAACAACCCCACCTCTGAAAAGGCAAACTCTGATCTGCAGCTCTCCAACCCACAGCCTTCTCTTCCATGATGCTTCCTGTGACCAGCAGCCTACTGGTGTCACTTTCTTACCTGCTCAGTCCTCACGTAAGAGATGTCCCCTAAATCCTTAAATCCTCTCAGCAGTTCTGAGTCAGCATCTTCACTCCATTAGCCTTTCTTTTTGATATGGTTTGAGTTTGTGTCCCCATTCAAATCTCACCTTGAAATGTAATCCCCACGTGTCAAGGGTGGGACCAGGTGGAGATAATTGAATCACGGGGGTGGCTCCCTCATACTGTTCTCGTGGTAAGTGAGTTGCATGAGATCTGGTGGTTTTATAAGCATCTGGCATTTCCTTGCTTGCATTCACTTCATCCTGCCATCCTGTGAAAAACTGCTTCCAACTGCTAGTGCCTGTTTCTTCTTTGCCTTTCACCATGATTTTAAGTTTCCCGAGGCCTCCCCAGTGATGTGGAACTGTGAGTCTATTAAAACTGTTTCTGGGCTGGGCACAGTGGCTCACGCCTGTAATCCCAGCACTTTGGGAGGCTGAAGTGGGCAGATCAGAAGATCAGGAGTTCAATATCAGCCTGGCCAACATGGCAAAAACACCGTCTCTACTAAAATACAAAAATTAGCCAGGCTTGGTGGTGGGCACCTGTAATCCCAGCTACTCTGGAGACTGAGGCAGGAGAATTGCTTGAAACCGGAAGGTGGAGGTTGCAGTGAGCTGACATCACACCACTGCACTCTAGCCTTGGCGAAAGAGCAAAACTCCAAAAAAAAAAAAAAAAAAAAAAAACCCTCTTTCCTTTATAAATTATCCAGTCTCTGGTATTACTCCATTGCAGCATGAAAACTAATATACCCTTCCCTTGACCCTCTGAAACCCTGCCCAGAATATTTCAATAACCCACTTTCCCTTGTAAAGGGCTGCTGAGGGTCTACAGACCACCCCACCCATGTTTTTCAGCTTCTACTGAATCCTTTCAGGCCTGTCCCTGGTCCTTCTACTTGCCCTTGTGTTTTCTTTCCTCTTCTGCCTTCCCTTCAGTGACTGCTGTCCCAAGCCCTCACTACTCCCCTTGGCCTCCTCTCAGAACATCAGCTTCCATCTCACCTTGCCAGGATGGTTAGGGTTGTCAGGAAATGATGACCCTAAGTTTCTGTCTACAAACCCACATACTAATATTGTAATGTTCTGCAAAAGATATAATAGGTACCTCTTTTCTTCCTCCTCCTCCATAATTAGCCTTTTATATTTATTCTTAGACCCATTTAATCCCGTTTTGGGAAGGTATCTTGTTATAATTGCACTCTTTTTTCTTGTAACTTCAACCTCTTCCTAGCTGCTGGAAATAGCCCCACACCCTACAGTTACCGCCTTTCTAACACAAAATCAAAGCTGAAATGCATTTTTGCATCTTTTCACCCAAGGAATATTTACTGGAAACCTACTACGTGCCAGCTGCTAGAACAGGCATGAGAAAACGTATTGGCATGATTCATATCTTCATGGAACTTTGGGTCTAGTGTAGGAGAGAAACAATACATAATGAATACAAAAGAAATATGTCACTGGAACTATTTAAAAACTGCAAAGAGAAGGACACGCTGTGGTGCAGGTTTATGTCAGGGGTTAGCTCCTTGGTCTGTGGTTAGGTAGGTTTTTCTGTGAGAGCACATACCCGGGTGGACAAGGATCAGTATGGGTACCAGCCCGCCTACTCAGTAGCTGGTCTCTAATTAATCTTGAGCTCTGCTTGACATGGTTTGTCTATGTCCCCACCCAAATCTCATCTTGAATTCTCATGTGTTGTGGGAGGGACCTAGTGGGAAGTAATTGAATCATGAGGGTAGATGTTTCCTACGCTGTTCTCATGAGAGTGAATAAGTCTCATGAGATCTGATATTTGTGAAAAACGGGAGTCTCCCCTGCACAAGCTCTCTCTTTGCCTGCTGCCATCCATGTAAGATTTGACTTGCTCCTCCTTGCCTTCCACAATGATTGCGAGGCTTCCCCAGCCATGTGAAACTGTAAGTCCAGTTAAACCTCTTTCTTTTGTAAATTGTCCAGTCTCAGGTGTGTCTTTATCAGCAGTGTGAAACAGACTAATACACTGCCTCTTGCCTCCAGCTACCCATTAGTTTCTTCTCTTTGAGGCCTCTTTTCAGAATAGTCTACATTGCCACATCCTTGGTTTTCTTGCTTTCTTCAACCCACTGTGGTGTGGCTTCTGTTCCTGTTCTGCCTCCAGATCTGCTCTCACCAGTGTCAGCAATGACCTCCTTGTTACCAGTGGACAATATTCATATACCTACAGGTCTGCAGCAACCTCCATTCTTGCCTCCTCAGAAAAAAGAATTGGTCTGACGGGCATAAGGCAGAAGAGACCATGGCACATTTTAGAACAGGAGTGAAAGTTTATTTAAAAGCTTTAGAGCAGGAATGAAAGAAAGAAAAGTATACTTCAAAGAGGGCCAAGCTGATGACTTGAAAGGCAAGCATGCATTTTGACTTCTTGACTTGGGATTTTATATGTGTCCGGAGTCTAGAATTACTTCTCCCAATTCCTGAGATCTTATCAGGAAGTGGCTGCTCACCAGTTTCAGGTGTTTTCTATCTATTAGGAGACGGCCTTTCCCTGGCACCGGCTGTGACCAATTATTACTTTAGCGAGACGGTTAACAACCGCCTCACCATCACCTGATGGTCACTCAACACTCCTGCTGGGGGTGGTGAGGGGGTGGTGAGGGGGTGGAGAACCCTCTCCTGCCCTGTTCATGCCTGTCTAGCTACCTACTATAGTATTCTGGTCCCAAACACAAACGACACTTCCCAGGCTGTGTTAAAATAGAAATTCATAATTTGTGCCCCCAAAAGAGACTTGTGCATATTATCTTCAGTAACATATTGTTACGGTGTACAGCCATAACATCTCTCAGTCTCATAAAATTAGGAATGGAAAATAGGACATAACCACAAGCATAAGAGTTTTTCAGATTAAAAGAGAATAATCTGTCAAACATTAAATACATAATTTGAAAATCTCAATGGAATAAACTAATATCTAGGGAAAAATTGACTCAAAAAAAACAAAAACTGTAATTTAAAAAATGAAATCATCAAAGCATTGCCTTTAGTGGCTTTGCATTAGATTTTCTTTTTTTATCATTGTCAAGAGAGATTTATTTCCTGTGCTACTGGCCCCAAAGCCCAGGTCAGCACTGTCCAACAGCAGAGCCACTAGCTCCCTGTGGTTACTAAGGAGTCAAAATGAGGCTTATCTGAATCAAGATGCTTTGTGTGTGTAAGTACCTGCAGATTCCAAAGGCCTGGAAAGAAAAAAATAAATAAAATAAAGTATCTCATTAATAATTTTTATACTGATTACATACTGAAATGACACTATTTTTCTTTGGGAACTTTAAATATGTTATAAAAATTAATTTTACCTGTTTCTTCTTACTTTTTAAAGTGTCTACTAGAGAACTTAATTACATATGTGGCTTGCATTACATATTTATTGGATAGTGTTGGTCTAGGAAAAGAAGGGACATGGGACAAATCATTGTCAACAACTAGCAAAAAAGTAAGAGCAATCTTGGAAATGGTATCAGTGACACCTAACACGGACTGTGGTTTTACTATGTACCAGCACTGTGCTGAAAACATGTTAATAAGCTATCTCATCTCTGGCCTCAAACCACCCCTCAGAGCAGGTAATCCCTGCATTTTTCAATGGCATGGCTGCGACCTTGCCTAGGTCACACAGCCAGGGCGGGACAGAGCTGACCCTCCAGCCAGGCTCGCCAGACCCCAGAGCACTTGCTCCCAACCACCTTGACACCTTCCTTCCCTCTGTCCTCCAGAAAGGGCTTAGGAATACAGCCTGGCTCCCTTTACAACACGAGACTCAATTTTTTAGTGTCTCTGCTGCCAAACTTCAAGCCAGTTTTCTTGTGTTCTGGAGTCCATCCTGGCATGACAAGCAAGGTGCTGGGTTCAGTCTTGCTGAATGGACTCAGGAGCCCACTATGTATGTCCAGAAGGCAGAAGAGAGGTACAGAACTGCTCCAGGGCCAGGCTGGCCACAATTAGCTGCTGGTGGTTTGGCCATTTGGATTCTATTTGCATTCTCTCTGTACTCCTCGACAGGAACAGGCCTTTTCAAATGGGCTTAGCTCTCCAAATCCACTCAAAATGTCACAAAATTAAATGAATGGTTTCTTAGACACCATGGGGAGTAGAAACCCAATAGCAAAACACTAATGGTTTCCTTTGCAGGAAGCCCCTTTGAGGATAAAAGAATTCATCTGAGAGTCAGATCCCTTCCTGGCTGGTGCGTCCGTTCGCCACATGACAAGCAGTGGGGAAGTCAATAGCACCCTCACCCGGCTCCACCTGTGATCCTGGAGAACAAGAGAGGAGCCCGCCGGAGGGGAAGAAAATCCTGATCTTGTGATTTCAATTACAGGGAGGTGAAAAATTATTTGATATCTGAGCTTGCTAAAGGCGCCCATTCCTTCTGCTGCAAAGATCTTTCCTGCTAAACTGAACAAAGAGGAGAAAGAAGTGGAGATGCATATTGAGGGGAAGGGGTAGCGGAAAAGAAAGCCGGCACAGCAGGGGGAGAGTGGATGACAATGCAGACACAAGAAAGGACTTCTTTGGATTCTTCCTAAGTGGAATTGAGCAGCGCTAGCTCTTTCATTAGACACCTCTCATCCTTTCCCCTGCTCTCGATCTCTCATGCCAAGAATCACACTTGGATTTTTGAATCTACATTGATAGCACAGATTTGGCTGTTACTATCCAGTGATAATGTCGCTTTGGCCCGTGTGTCTGGGTAGAGTGACTAAGTATGATGGCAGCCCCCGCCAGGGCCCCCACCCAGCCAGGGTCAGGCATCCTCCGTGATTCTCCTGGGAGCAAAATCCTGATGAGGCTTTCGACATGGTTCTCCTTTTCAACTAAATTAGAGAGAGGCCTATACGAACGGTAATCCTAGCTGACTGGAGACATCTCACTAGGTGAAGGCAGTAGATCATGTGACCGTGGAGTCCCAGTGACCAGCATTCAAACGTGCCTTGACTTCTGGGTGTGCGATATTGGGCAACTCCCTAAACTCTTGGAACCACAGTCTCCTCATCTGGAAAGGGGAGGAGAGTAAAGTTTACCCAATAGAGTCATGTGAGGCTAAAGAAAATAC
This sequence comes from Ateles fusciceps, assembly GCA_036589455.1. Lineage (NCBI taxonomy): Eukaryota > Metazoa > Chordata > Mammalia > Primates > Atelidae > Ateles > Ateles fusciceps. Next base: position 7,222,096 of record JAZHEH010003329.1, on the reverse strand, counting down.
ATATAATTTACTTAGCTCACATGAGTACTTTGCGTCTCTAGAAGTAAGCTCCCTTCTGGATACAGAAAGAATCATCATAAATTAGGCTTTTGGAAGAATAAAATCCTCTGCTCTATACAAGCTCAAGATATAGCATTCAATAATGGCAAAATAAATTTGCCTCCATGCCCTGTTCCTGGTTTAGCACCATCAGCATTTTGCCTATCCTTGTCTTTAGACTCCATGTACATGCAATTAAAAGGTTGCCTCACTATGTAGTGATCAAGGAGGACAACCTCTGGTTGTGTGATGGCTGGGAAAAATCATCTGATTTTTACATTTCGGCTGTCCACTGTGCTTACCACAAACATGTCACAGTGCAAAGCTGCGTAACTATAATATAAACATTACATAACTGGAAATGATAATATTTAATGTAGGAACATATGAGGGAGAATTAGCCATGTAAAAATTCTGCATGTTTGTTTTAAAAATTAAGTCACACTACCTTAGAGTCACACATTATAAATTTTGTCTCTTCATCTAGGGCTGCAAATTTGCCAAAGGCAAGAACCCTTTCCAACATCTGTGCATTTCCTTCAGCATCTGCCACTTTGCCTGGCAAAGGGGCTGCCTAATTAACATTTGTTACTAGGCTGATTGACTGATTAATTAAAAAACAATGACGCTTTGTCTGGAGGCTACAGAAGCTGAAATAAAGGGAGCATGGTTCTCCCTATTTCCTGAAGACCACACCCCCATCCTAAGACTTTGAGCGCCATCTTTGTGTCACAGTTCTACAAACACAGGAGCATTGGGAGCCAGAAACTGGAAACCAGCCACCGCTCTGAACCTCTTGTAAGTGCAGCCTCAACTTGATGCACTACTTCTCCATCAGTGTGTGTGACCTCCTTGTGTCGGGACAGATCACTCCTGCTACAACCTAATGGGCAGGCCCAGTGTAATCAGTGGGGCCTGTTGTCGGAGACTTACAGAAACATCAACGACATTCCCAAATCTAGAAGGCTATGCTAAGGAAGGAGCTGAGGCTGACTTCAGCTTCAGGAACATGGGTTTGGTTGTAGGGCACCCCAACAGTATACTGAAAAAGCTATTGTCCTGACTGGCCTGGTCTGGGCCATGTGTGCTGGTTAACACAGCCTACACCACACAGGGCTGTAAGGGGCCAGCAGCAGCTCATCTGTCAGTGACTAACCGTCCCAGGCCCCCAGCTCTGAGTGGGTCCAAAATGAGCCCTGTCCTGTCCTGTTATGGAAGCAAGGCTCTCTGAAGACTACAGTGGATGGCAGTGGAGGAAATGGAGAGCTCAGAGGACTTACAGAGGCTGCTACTGCCCCCATGCCTGACCTCCAACTGCTAACACCTGCCTGTTGGTACCTAAGTGCTTCCTCCGGCTGCCAGAGCTCACTTTGCCCACCCCAAAGTAGGCTGCAAGTGCTAGAGAGGCGCCCTCCCCCTACCCAGCAGCTCTCCAGCAATGACGGAGAGGAGGTGAAGTGGTGTAGCTCTCCCCACCAGGTGGGCTAATTCTGAATCTCATGATCTACTCTGGCTCCTAGACTTTCCAGGGGGAATTATGAAACAATGCTTCCCGGGGTCACCTCCCAAATAAATGACTTGTACTCAGAGCCTTGCTGCAGACTTGCTTAATGCAGGTCTGTTTCTTGTAGCTCAGTTCAGAGTTTTGAAATTTTGACAGTTGATAAATGCTGCTAGGAATAGCCACATGGAAATGGTGAAGGTCTTGATTGTTACACAGCCTCTAGGATGCCCACGTAGGCTGTTAGAATGGTCCTGGCCAGGCAGGGCTGGGTCATGCAAGCAAGAAGCTCCCAGCCTTCCTTCCCTCTGCATGGCAGCAGGCACAAGAACACATCACATTACCTTGTCAAAGACACCAGGCGTGGAGGTTCTCTAGAAGCCAGTACAGTTCTTGCCTGTTCATTATTACACTGTTGCTGGTTTCTTACCAAGTCAAGGAGAACCTCATGAAACACATATCCCTGGCAGGGAGGTACAAATAAGAATCACAACCAGCAGAGCAACCATAAGAAAAATCCTGGCCATAGCTGCCTCCAAATTGGCACAGAGAGTGGGACAGAGAGCTGTCAATAGACCAAGACAACCATGCAGTCGGAAAAGCAGTGCGATCCCAGCCAGGCTGCAGGGAGGGAGGTTCTCAGAGCACAGGATCAGCACGGGGCAGCGGGTCCCTGAATCTCAGGCACGTAAGCTCGGGTGACAGAGTGTCTGAGTGGCTTTGTTTTCAAGGATTTGTCACCAGGCTGGCACTGAGAGAGCTGCCTGGTGGTGGAGAGAGACCAGAGGCCTCAGTGCTGGCAGCAAGGCCAGGGACCATCAAACCCCATCAGAGGTAACTCCAGGCTTCAGAGGTGACCCAAAATGGGATGAGCCTTTCAGGGAGTGTTTCCATATTCAACTGTTACTTTTTGGTGCTCATTTTACATGACTTTTCAATAACCCTACTTGTTCATTCCCTCCTTTTAAAAAATGAGTTGTTGTTTTTTTTTTTTTTTTGAGACAGTGTCTTGCTCTGTCATCCAGACTGGAGGGTATTACTCACTGAAGCCTTGACCTCCTGAGCTCAAGCAATCCTTCTACCTCACCCTCCCAAGCAGGTGGAACCCCAGGCATGTGCCATCGTGTCCAACTAATTTTTTAAATAATTTTTTTGTAGAGACGGTATCTCACTATGTCATCCAGGCTGGTCTCGAACTCTTGGCCTCACACAATCTTCTTGCTGCAGCCTCCTGAAATGCTGGGATTACAGCTATGAGCCACCACCTGGCCTAAAAAGCTGACTACTTTTTAAATTTCCTTTTTTTCACCTTCCTGGCCAGACTTTATCAGTCAACATTTTTTGTGTGTTTTGTGAGAGGTAGGGAAGTTACATCTACCTGAACTTCTTAAATGTATCAGGATTTTTCTTCATGAGGGTCTGTGATTGTCATATGAGACAGCTGTTTATATATTTATGGGCCTCTATCATGAAACATATCAGTTGAATGCCACAGTGTGTTCTAATTAACTAATTTATATATTTTCTTTTTTACAAAGTCATGATTTAAATAATTCCTCCAGATATTGTTATATATCAACCCCTCAACTGAGTGATGTCTACCTGACTGTTGGGTTCGAGATTCTTTTGAATGGGAATCCTAATTCAATGAGGCTAGCCAGACCAGGTCCTCAGCACCCTAGAGAAGGGTCTCCCTGTGGCACATGGTATTTCTGTTGCAAAACATTTTTTTTTTCCCCGGTGAAGATTCTATTTTGTCATTTTGCTTACACAGAATTAGAACTCCTCATCCCATTGGGGGGGAAAATACAAAACAATATAGAAGTTAGTACAGGCATTTAAAAAACAGCCACTGGGATGGAGACTTTTCTAAAACAGTTGGCAAGGGCTGTCATGATGGAAGAGAGGAGAAAGGTCAGGAACTGCACCAGGAGACGCAGCTGTGGATGAGTCTCCAGGTCACACAGAGGGAAAGAGTTTGAAAGAGGAGGCCAATGGGTGGATGTCTCCTGGAGCTCCTTTATCATTTTTTTATCTCATTGGCTCTTACAACCAATGACTACTCCTTTCTGAACCTATACTGGATATCCATCTATCTTCCAGTGTGAAGGTTTAAACTGGAATTGTGTCTGTCTAAAACTCACACTGACAAGCCTTAATTCATTTCTTTAAGTCCAGCTGAAAGAAGAGTTCTCTATTACCTCAAAGATATTAAGTCCCTGGGTTTATTTCAGTGTAACTTCAACAGATGTATGACAGGTCAGTGCCCATGTCTGAGAGATGTGTCAGAGGCTCCTTTATCCTCATTCATTTCATCATTTTAGAACCCAAATCAGGAGTGTGTGAGGCTGTGCCTGATTTCTCTTTTCATTACTCAAAAAGAACTCAGGACACGTTTTTAGGAGGATATTAGGGGATGTGATTCAAGCTTGTCTCCTGAGACAGTGATTTTGTTCTTTGACTGCTTCTGCGGGGAAGGCAGAATGCATGACATTCCAGCCAATTTGCATTGAGATCGTCCGTGAGAGGACAAGTTGGGTAAGCCTGAGAACCCACGTGGGCTTGCAGTCTTATTTTTCTTTTGCTTAAACTCTGAAAAATAAATAAATTAGCACATTAATTTAAAAAATAATTTGATTTTTAAAATGATAATAAACTACACAATCTTGAAATAGGCAGCATGATATTCTCACTATTTAACTGGCTAAAGAAAAATGCAAGTTCCCCTCTCAAATTAGTCCAAAAAGTTCCAGAGAGATCTACAACTTCTGGCAAAGCTTAGAGTAACATTCTGAATTTTTCATCCATAAACACTTTGAATGCACTTATCCATTTCCCAATGGTTTATGGCAGACCAATTAGAACTGCCAATTCTGTGCACATGTGCAAGTTAAAATCTGACTTTATCATTAATATTGACAGCTATCTGGGTGTCAGTGACATATAATTTTACTTTCTATACAAAGTGCATAAATTAAATTAAACATATATTTTCCAGTGTCCATATCTGTACACAGTCTTGCAAACACTTTGGTGAAGACATGATCATTAACCATGTGCCTCAAAACCTCCATTGTAAAATATCTTGAGGATTTCTGGTGAACCACCCTTCCATCTGTGAAAGATGTAAGGGTAATTACTCAAACTGAGATTAGTATTAATTTATTACCATATGCAACAAGTGATTCCATAGTTTCAATTTAGTTAACAACAACAAAAAAAAACTCCAAAGAAACTGTAGCAACTTAAAAATATATTTTATTGAAAAATTAAAATGAAAAGCTATCTCCTATAAATGGAAATTACTCAAGGAACAAATGCTATAAACCAAATTTTAATCTGCATTTAGAAATAAGGTGATAAAGAGGAAGGCAAAAAGTGGCCTTATCACCTGTTGAAAACCAAGAAAAGGACATTGGTATCATCAGCATTAGGAAAATGAGATCAAAAATATTCAAGTCATGATTCCAAGGTATGAGATTCTTCAAGCAGAAAAAGAGTACTATGCAGCTCTCTTAAAAAAGAGTTACTCCAAATAGCACTTGTAAATAATCTAGATAAGAAAAAAGATATATTATAAAAACACTGTATTAACTACATCAAGAAATCTCTCATAAACTCAGATTTTTAGACAATATAATATAAAGATGAGTTGAGTAGTAGTCAAATATCCATTGACTGTTTTTTGACTGAGATGCTATAAAGTTGCAGTTACATTCTTTCATAATTGTAGTTTCAGCTGAAACAATGTCCAGTGTTTCAAAGATTCTCTTGTTTTTAATGATCATCCTGACCAAATTTCCGTGTCTTGGAGCATCCTCCCAAACCATTCATTGACACCTCATTCAATCCACAATGGATAAAACTCAGCTCACATAAAATCAACAATATGGAAAACTGGCTGGCTTGTCAGCAAACCAACATGTTAAATGTTTGAGTTTTTAAAAATAGAAAAATGGAAAATGCTTCTGTGATACTTCCACAATGGGAGCAGAAGGTAGGGTAGTCATCTGGCCCTAGCTCTGTGTCAGGGAACTACCCTCGTGGATAAATCTTTGAGTTTTATTTACCAAAATGAGCATCACCAGGATTTGCAGGCACATTCCATTATGCCAGATTTCCAAAGAGTACCTTTTACACACGCACATGCACACACACATACACACGCTCTCTCTCTCTCTCTCTCCTCAAGTATCAAATTGATCCTTAGTCTGAAATCCCTGTCTATTCTCCTACCTTTGTGATCAGACTCAGACCCCAGGTAAGACTGAGGGATCCTTTTGCCTGAACTAAAAATAATTGGAGCATTCTGCCTAGGCTTTCTCCCTCGGCTTGTCATCTGATTATGGCCTTCAAGGTTGATCACTAAAAGGCATGAAGAGATAAACCCAAGGGAAAAGATTTCTTCCTATAGCCTAGAACAGAGCTGGCCTGTGTCTTCTGCTCCTGTTTTCCTTGAGCCCATTTCCAGATGACCTTCTAAAGTTGGAGGAGAAAGGGCCAGATACAGACATGCCTCTTTTAGAAGAGAGAAAAACCAGCCTTCTCAACATAACAGTCCCATGAGAAGGGAAATGCGGAATCAATCCAAAAGGAAAATGTGATCCAAAAACTCACCAGAACATGATTTTCAAGCTGGGCTTCTGGAAGTCTGTAGATTTATTATCAGATGTCTGGAAGTTTTCTACAAGAATCATGCCCTTAATTTTATTTTTATGTCAACTATAATCTAAAATAAACTAATATAAACATAATCTACATGTCCTTGCTCATAATTTTATAACTAAGTACGCCACACTATTTTATCCCACATTTCTGCTTATATGTACAAAGCTATTAGCTCAAAGTTATTGCTCAAGTGATGTCATTTCAAAGACAATGCAATTGTTCTCAAACCATGTTTTACTAAACCTCACAAGACCAAGGTGTCCCAACCTCTCCAGTGTAAGAAACAGTGTATGTTCCTAGTCTGGTTCTATTTACAGTCTCTACAGTCTTGCTGTTCCTACTCTAGAAAGTCTATTCCCCTGGAATTGTGACCTGATTGTGACCTTGGAACCCACATTGTCCTTGATTAATATTATAGGCCCTCTTTCTTGATAGTGTTGAACAGAAATGGGAGTGAAGTCAGGAGGGGGAATAAAGAAAATGAGAAGTACCTACTAGAGTTTAGAATGTCTAACCATATTGTTTAATGGCTTAACTCAAGATCTTAAATAAACAAATGTAATTTCAGAGTACATTTGGACTGCCCTATTTTAATCTAATGGCAGCTTGAAACTGATTCACAGCACTAGGTTTTCTACCTCATATAAATAAAATATTTTTTCCTCCTGCCTATCTTATTAAAAGGAACAAAAATAATGCATCATCTTATTAACTGACCAGTAGCGATCAGCAAGGCAGAGGCAATATAAACTTTGCTTCTCACACCCTTTACTACTCAGCAAATTAAGTGTACAAGTGCAGACATCTCCATGATAAAAGTAATGACATGTGAATTTTCTTTCTACTTCATCAAAATATCCACATCAAAATATGCACCTAATAATGAAGATAAAACAAAACTAATCTATCAATTTATCAACTATAGAAAAATGACTTCAATGTGCCACAGAAGTCTTCCATTAAAAAAATCCAATAGTATGCAAACATATGCATAAATAAGCTCTACATTAATGACACACAAGGTATGGTCCAAGGACCAGCATCTGCAACATGTGGAACTTGTTAACAATGCAAATTCTGAGACCTGACCCAAGAACTACTGAATCATTAGCAAGCTCCCCAAGCTAATGTTCGAGAAGCAGTCAGTGTTCTGCATGGATGAAAACCAATGCATATTGGCATGTCAAAAGGATATACACTTATATATATAGATATGCAACACAGGTGGAGAAATAATTCACATAATCATAACTCAGATTTTTAACTCAGTGTACCAAGCGATGTAAGTTCTTAATCCCTCTGTCAGGTCTTCTCTACTCCCTATTAGGCCACAGTAGAGTATATCACAATGGCTTTATTTCCCCCATTTTGGTTATTTTAGAAGTTAGATTGAATGCTGAGATGAAAGAGTTCCTACACTTCTGAAGAATGCCCCACAGGGTACATGACACATGGTTAGATTTTTAATAACCAAATTGTGTGAATTAAAACCTATCTCTATAAATAGAAATGGCAGACCTACTAAGTAATAAGCCATTTTGGAAAATTTAAATCCAGGCAATGTTGGTTCTAAGTTAAATCTTATAAACTGTCGCCTTCTCAGAAGCTACTAGTCCCTGAACTTAAAAGTATAAATAGGTAGAAATTTTCAAGGCTGGGCACAGTGGCTCACATCAGTAATTCCAGCACTTTGGGAGACTGAGGCAGGTGGACATCTTGAGCCCAGGAGTTTGAGACCAGTATAGGCAACCTGTTGAAACCCCATCTCTACAAAAAGTACAAAAAATTAGCCAGGCATGGTGATGCACATCTGTAGTTCCAGCTGCCTGGGAGGCTGAGGTGGGAGGATCACCTGAGCCTGGAGAGGTCAAGGCTGCAGTGAACTGTGACTCCAGCCTGGAGTGAGACCTTGTCTCAAAACAAAAACAAAAACAAAAACAAAAAAAGAAAGAGAAAAAAGAAAAAAAATAAAATTTTCAAAATAAATGTTTCAAACTCTCCAAGCTTTTTCCCTCTGCTGCCTGTATATTGCCAAAAACATCTCTAGCTTTTTTCCCAATACCATTGATTGGTCCAAATTAGCTTAAAATTCAAGTTTGAATTTTGACAATCTTGCCCAGGTGAATGGTTGGTTTGCCATGTCTCATCAAATTCAATCTGCTGGAGAAAGAAAAACCAGAAAATAATTCTTATCGTACATTGTACACCAACATCAGATATTCCTTTGTCATTAAGTCTTTTCACTCTGTAATTACCTTTCTAAACACACAAAATTGTTAATGTTCTATGATATTGCTGCTGGTATTTCACTTTAGCTATAAGTCTTCCATGAAATGGGCAATGCTCCCAGAATCCACTAACCTGTTTATTTTGGACAATCAACTAGAAATTTGAAATATCTTTCTGCACTACGTCCTGAAGGTTAAAAATTGTAACAGATATCTTTTGCTACATGAATATAATTGGAAACTTTTAAAAAGTTTATGATTAATGCTAATGAATATGTGGGAAAGATAGATAACTAAGCAAACATTACACTAAATCTTCATGTTTCTTCATAGAATACTTTCTTCAAATTAATCAAAATCTTAAATATATGAGACCTTAAGAAATCCAACTATAATTAGTTTTAACACTGGAACAGCTAATAGCCAAGAAAAATTATGCTAATTTAAGCTAAATAAAGTGATATTTCCTCTTCAAATAGTCAATAAAACATGTGCGTAGTTGAGATGGTTTGGCTTTGTCCCCACCCAAATCTCATCTTGAATTGTAGTTCCCATAATCCCCACCTGTCATGGGGGGCCGGGGGGGGAGGGGGGTGGGGGGGGGCGCCCCCCCGGGGGGGTTCTTGTGTGCTTTATAAGGGGCTTTTACCCCTTTTGCTTATACTTCTCCTTGCTGCCACCATGCGAAGAGGAATGCGTTTGTTTCCCCTTCCACCATGATTGTAAGTTTCCTGAGGCCTCCCCAGCCATGCTGAACTGTGAGTCAATTAAACTGGTTTCCTTATAAATTACCCAGTCTTGGATATATAATTATTAGCAGCATTATAATGGACTAATAGAGTAGTCTTGACATGTTATGAATAACCAGGCAATATTTTGAAACAGAAGAAATGGACATTTTCTCTGTCATTGTTAGAATCAGAAATATTTTTCTTCTTTATCAAAGACTGCAGTTTTGAGGCTCATGCAATCATTGCAGCACCCTATCGACAGTCTTTAAGCAATCAAGAAACATGTGCTGTGGAGAATGATCCAAGATCTTCATGTCTCGGGCAATGATTCATTCCTAACGGGACTGAAAAGGGAAACCAGCATTTATGGGGTGCCTGATAAGTACCAATTCATACCCTATTTCATAAATAGAATCCTCATACAACTTTGGGAGATAGCTCCTACCAGTCCCATTTTTAATGATATCTGAGAAAATATTCAAGACAACATTGTCAACATGTGGACAAAATGTGCCACCACTGGAATCTGAATCCTGATATATTTTACACTAAAGGCCACTCTCTTAAATTCATGAAAATCCCACAAGCTAGGTACAATTTTATCTTTATTTTAGACATGAGGAAAATGAGGTACATAGAGCCCAAGATTATAGAGCCGGGGAAGTGACAGAGCCAGAACTGGAACTCAGCCTGCCTGTAGGCTTCATGGTAATAACCATGATGTCATCCTGCCCAGCCAGACTTTCAGTTCACAGCAGTGTCCTGAGCAGGATGTGTATAAGCTTTTGACCCATCCTATGGGCCTGTTGAGATAATATTACTCATTGTAAGTTGTTATTGCTGTTTTAGCTATGGTAGCTAATATTTGATAAAAACTTAAAAATAAATAAAAATATAATGCTTAAAATTACAATAAAAAATACCAAAAGAAACTTGAAAGTTGTGGTTTTTAAGGAGTGGGATTTCTCCCCCATGATGCAGAATGGTGAAATTTACTTTTTATTTTACATAATTTGAACTTTTTGTTACTGTGTATATTTTTAATTTCTATATTGTTTCATTTAGAGGAAAAACATTAAAGGAAGAAAACACAAAGCAAGAACATAAAAGAATGAAAAAAGCAATAAGTATGCCTGAAATTCCACACAATAGAATACTGTGCCACTGTCTAAAAGATGGGGGCAGATTCATTGTCATGCATGGCAAAGGTCTCTAAAACATATTGCTAAATAAAAAAATAATCCTGGTACAAAACAATGTATGTAATACAGAGTTACTTGCGTAATACAAAATTGTATATATGCATATCCCTAGAAAAATATGGCGAAGGACACATTCCAAATCTAAGGTTCCTGTGACGAGTAAAATTTGGGACTGGATAGAATCAGAGAGAAGGATTTGACTTACTACTCATTTGATGTGAATGGCTCTATATTGTTAGACTCTGTACTGTATACTTCTCCACTAATTTTTATAATAAACTTAATTTTTTGTATAGTTAAAATGTTTAAAGTTAATAAGACACTGTGTCAGTTAGGTCCCCTGGAAAGCCAACACTTGAGAGAGTTAGGAATGCAAATAGTTTAGTGGAGGATAAGCTGGGGGGAAAGATAAATGTGGAGGGAGCAGAAGTGGGCAGGGGAAAGGCTTCCACTTGCAGGCAGGTCTCCTACCAGTGACAGGGAAGGAGGAGGGAAGTGGGATTGGGCAAGGCAGCCACAGACCACGATGCAGATCTGACAGAGGCACAGCCAACCCAATGGGAGCTTCAGAGCACACAATCTTTGGGGGCTGCCTGGCAAAGTGCTACCATGGCTGGGAAGCAAGGTCAATTGGAAGGTGCTAGCAGCTGGAGGTTCTCATCTACCTTGCAGCTGAACAGACAATACTTTCTCCAAGATGCACAGCAGTGCACCTTCCTAGCTGCCATAGAATCATATCCGCCTTAGAAACTCACTGTCCAGAGCCTTGTCCCACTCAGGGCTCCACAGGCAGGCAGCCAGGACCAGCATCTAAGAGACACACTATCTCAGGTGTATGTTAGTGCAGGTCATGCCACCCCAGGGCTGCTTCCAAGGGGGTCCTTCAGCTTAGGCTTCCTTTCTCTACAAGGAGGAAATTGAAACCATTTGTGAAAGAATATTTCCTTTTCAGAGTCTTATCCTAGTACCTCTCATAACTGTGTGTCTGTTCATAGATAGGGTGGGAACATGGGAAAAGGCTGAGGGCTTTTTAATACCTGGGACAAAGGACCTTTCCCTTAAAAAAAAAGAAAACCTAAAAATTCTAAATTAAAATTCCATTACCCATGCAGTGTAATGTACTCAGTTTTCAAAACTCTCTGATGGATAGAAATGATGTAAACTCATTAGGCAGATTCTCATGACCTATCTCTCTCTGAAAGATTATATATACCTGAATTTTTTGTTCTTCAAATCTTAGTGAAGAATAACAAATTCAGGAAAGTTTTCTCATTCCCATTACTTGTTACATAGATCAGAGAATTTTATCTATCTACAAATTTTTATGAATCAATTTTTCCATTTATCTCTGCATGATGTAATCAGAGTTTACTGAGTCCTTTTCACTGAGAGGAAAAAAGAAGGCCATTCTCTTGCTTTTAGTAAATGAGATCTCAGTTCTTGGTGTGAGACATTCTCTTGACTCTACTTAGCAATTCAACTTGAGAGGGATACTTCTTTAAGAGAAATCAAAAGCATGCTCATTCTGGTTCACAAATAAGAGTGACTTTCTTTTTCACAAAACAAATCTATGTATTAGTTTTAAATATTTAGTGTATTATGTCTCTTGTTTTCTAATTTCTAGCGTTATGATTTCATTTTGAGTCTAACTTGAGAGACAGAGAACTCACATTAACCAAAGGTGCTCAGACAATACAGTGACCCAGAACTTTATTTTCCTGAAATAACGTGCATGCTCTAAACTGCTACCATTCTTATAACACAGGTAGATGGTGTACCACCTCTGCAGTATAGACCTTCATGTAAGACGATGGGCTTCGGACTGTGGCTGCGTCCCAAGTGCTGCAGCAAATGAACACTTCTTTTTGGAAAAGAAAAGAAAAGAAAAAGAAAGAAAGCATATAATTCCCCCAAGATAACAGTGCTCAGTCATTCAGCAAGTATTTACTTGGGTCCTTACAATCTGCCAGGAAATGTTCTAAGAGCTAAGGATAAAGCAATGAATAAAACAGATGAAAAATTCCACTCTTACACCAAAAGCATCATCCATAAAAGAAAAAATTGAATGAAGTTGAACTTTATTAAAATTAAAAACCTCTACTCTGTGAAAGACACTGTTCAGGGAATAAAAAGACATGCCGTAGACGGGTAGAAAATCATTGCAAAACACATACCCATTCAAAGACTGTTATCCAAAATACACAAAGAAATCTTAAAACTAAACAACAACAATAAAAACAAATAATTTTAAAAATGGGTCAAAGACCTCAACAGACACCTCAGCGAAGAGGTCCACAGATGGCAAGTAAGCATGAAAAGATGCCGGACATTAAATTCCATTGGGGAACAGTAAATCACAACAATGAGATACCATTACATATTGGAATGGACAGAATCCAGAATGCTGACAGCACCAAATGCTGGTGAGCATGTGGATCAACAGGAACTTTCATTCATTGTTGGCGGGAATGCAACATGACAGCCACTTTGGAAGATAGTTTGTCAGTTTCTTACAAAAATAAGCATACTCTTACCCCACAATCTAGCAATTGTGCTGCTTGGTATTTACCCAAATGAATTGAAAACATATGTCCATACAAAAACCTGTACGTAAATAATGATAGCAACATTATTCATAATTTCCAAAACTTGAAAGCAAACATGATGTCCTTCAGTAGGTGAATGGATAAACAAATTGTGGTACATCCAGACAAAGAAATATTATTCAACACTTAAAAAAAAAGAAATGAACTATCAAGCCACAAAAAGATACGGAGGAAACTTCACTGCATATTGCTAAGTGAATAAAAGCCAATTTGAAAAAAACTACATGCTGTATGATTCCAACTATGTAACATTCTGAAAAAGGCAAAACTATGGAGACAGTTAAAATTATCAGTGTTTGCCAGAGGATCAATTCAGCAGAGGAGCAGAGGAAGGAATGAAGAGGGCAAGTACACGGGATTTTAAGGGCAGTGAAGCTATTCTGTATGATACTGTAATGGTGGATACATGTCACTCTACATTTGTCCAAACCAATAGACTTTACAACACAAAGAATGAATCCTAATGTGAACTATGAGCTTTAGTTAATAATAATTTATTAATATTGGATTATCAATGGTAACAAATGGACCACACTTACCACAGGATGTGAAGACAGGAGAAACTGCGTTGAGGTTACAGTAGTATATACTTGCCACTCAATTTTTTTGTAAGGCTAAAACTACTTTGAAAAATAAATCTGTTAGTTCAGAAAAATGCTACTCTTACAAAACTTACAGTCCAGTGAGGGGAGTGGAGGGAAGGGTGCAGGGAATCAGTAAATAAAGTAATGGGAATGAATGATATACTGTGGTAAAAAGTGGTAAGTGCTATGGAGGAAAATAAAACATGAAAGAGCTACAGGGAGTGCCCGGCTGGAAAGCAGCATTGCAACACCAAAAAGAGAGGTGAAGGAAGAGCTCACAGGCAAGACAACATTCAGACACATTAAAACAAGGGAATGACCCATAGGATCGCTGAAAAAATAGTATTCCCGGCATGTGTGGAGAGTTGGAAGAAAAGCAAGTCAGTCATGTGGCTGGAGTGGAGAGACCTAGAAGGTGTCCAGGTCAGAGGAAGGACAAGGGAAGTGGGGAGCCAGGATCTGCAAGGCTTTGTAGATCATTGCAACAGCTTTTACCCCAAGTGGGATGGGTAGTCAATAAGAAGGTTTTGAGTGAAGAAATAATATGTTCTAATAGGATCACTGTGTTACCATTTTGAAAATAAACAGTATGGGGCCGGAGATGGTGGCTCACAACTGTAATCCCAGCTCTTTGAGAGGCTGAGGTGGGCGGATCATGAGGTCAGGAGTTCAAGACCAGCCTGGGCAATATGGTGAAACCCCATCTCTACTAAAAATACAAAAATTAGCCTGGCGTGGTGGCGTGCACCTGTAGTCTCAGCTATAGGGAGGCTGGGGCAGAAGAATCACTTGAACCCGGGAGGCAGAGGTTGCAGTGAGCCAAGATCATGCCACTGCACTCCAGTCTGAGTGACAAAGCAAAACTCTGTCTCAAAAAAAAAAGAAAAGAAAAGAAAAGAAACAGTATGGGGGAAAGGGGTAGAAGCAAGGATCCCAGCAGGAGGTGTCACAGTAGCCCAGGCTTGAGGCAATGAATGTTTGGACCAGGTTACAGCAATGCAAGTGCAGAGAAATGCTCATAGTCCAGATATATTTCCATGAAGAGCTCACAGGGTTGCAACACAGATGGGCTCCAAAGGGGGAGTCCCAAGTAGGGCAAAGGAGACCCCAGGTAGGCCCAACTCTCTCCCAGTAATCACTTATCCCATGCAACCGAGAGATCCTGGGGAACCATGAAAGGAGCTGGGGCTGTGGAGTCAGACAAATCTATGTTCAATGCCAGTTCCTCTGCTAACCAGCTCCATGGTCTTGATTAATTTCCCTCTCAGGTTTCTGATTTCCTTATCTAAAAATTGTAATGATACCTGCTTTATAAAAATGATGAGAGGGTAAAATAAATAACATCTAGTACACAGGAGGTACCCAAACAATGGTAGTTTCCTCCACAGGAAGATTCCTACTGCCAACACCAACTCCTTCCCCAGGCATGAATGAGACACCACTGAAGCTGCAGCCCAAACACAGAGGTTATGAAGGGGCTGACAACAAGGCCTTTTCCAGTCACGGTTTACCCAGCCACCACTAACAAGGAGTGCTCCCATGACAACAGCAGGGGACCGTCAAACCCTTCAAATATCATCCATTTGATTCCTGAGAGCCTCCTCTTCAGAGAGTACTGTCTGTTGAACATTCACATGGAACACAAATATCTTCATACTTGGTGCCCATTCCAAGATGCCCACCCACGTGCCTCTTCAAAAGTCTTCCTTGCCACTGGCCTCTAGGCTTGTTCTTTTCAAGTCCTTGACTGCTCAGCCACCCCAGCATGGATTACATAGTTAACCATAAACAGTGTAGATATGTACCCCTCTGGCCATCGCATCACCCAGGCAAAGTGAACAATAGGACGAAGTGTTCAACAAGATAGATCATTTCTCCTCCCCCAAGGTCTTCGGGACACTCCTACTTGGCACTATAATATTACAGCCATCCCACTGCCAGCCAATATCAAAATATCGTGCAGAGCCATCTCTAACCCAATGCCCCAGATTTTTCTTCCTCAGTCAACTCTGTCCATGGGGTTGAGGGGTACAGCAGGGGAAGAGAGAGGCCCTTTCTCTTCTGTTCTCATGGCTCTTTTCTACTTCCATGTGTGCGCTCAACCCTCAGGTCTCATGCTAGCGTACAGAGCTGCGGCAGTTTATACAACCTTGCACTACATTTCCTTTAAAGAGTATGGACTCTCTCTTCTCCCAACTAACAGACTAATTTTCTGGACTTTGTTCTAATTGGTTGGACTCTATTTACTTGTCTTTTCTTGAACTAATCACTTTGATCATGAGAAAGTCCATCACTGATTGGCTTATTCTGAGTTATGTAACAATTTCCAAACTAAAAACTGGAGTCATTGCTATTAAATTACATTGTTTGACTGGGGTTAGTCCAGGTTCATCCTGAATTTTGGTGGAGTAAATCCTACTCAAAGTTCTGACTGTGAAACAACCAAAGAAAAACCTTGGTCCCATCAGGAAAGAGGAAGAAGAGAGTGAACAATAGACAAATAACCTACAAACATCCAACTCTGCCATCACTACCATTTCCATGTGTTCTAATGGGTGGGACAAGAAAGGAGTTGGAATAAACCAGAAGGTCAAGAGAGAAGAAAAGAAAAGGAAGTAAAGAATCATAAGGAACATCAGAGACATATCTAATCTGCATCCAAGCACTCAGATGTAGGGGGAAATGAGATAGACAGACAAAAGGAAAGTGAGAAACCACTGTCCTGAATTTCCAGTTTGCCTCCAAAAATGAAGATGATATGAAAGTATGCTTACGCAAACTTAGGAGTGGGCTCCAAAAACTATTTTAGCCACGGTAGCTGTACAAACCCTTATTAAAACACTGGAAGTGCTGTTTGTTCTTTATTCCTCTGTGAAGCATTCCAATTATGTTTCCCATCTCTTCACCACAATTATCAGTAGCAGTAAAGGACTCTAGATATTACTGTGCAAATTGGGTTGCCCAAGAAATGGACCCTGACAAGGCTTTGAATGTAAATGGTTTATTTCACAGGTAATTCCAAAATGAGGAGAGGAGTGAATTAACTTTCTATAGTTGCCATTACAAAATATCACACATTCACTGACTTAAAACAAGATACATTTATTATTTTATAGTTCTTAGGTCAGAAGGCCAATGTCGATCTCACTGAGATAGAATGAAGGAGTTGGCAGCCCTTGCCTTTCCAGCCTCTCAAGGCCACCTGCATCCCCTGGCTCATGGCTCCTTCCTCCATCTTCAAAGCCATCAACATTTCATCTCTCTCACCCTCTATCTGTCATCTTTCTCACCAGCCAGAAAAGGTTCTCAGCTTTAAAAGACCCATGCCAGTAGATTGGGCCCAGCTAGATAATCCAATATCCCCATCTCAAGTTCCATGAACTTAATCACATCTGAGAAGTCCGTTTTGCCATGTAAGCTAACTGACTCACAAGTCCTGGGATCTAGGGTAGAGTCGTCTTTGGGGATCATTATTCTGCCTCCCCTCGGGGAGTATGGAAGTGAGATAGCAAAGAAGAGGAAGACCAAGAGCAAGCATTGATGGGCAGGCTGCTGCTGTAAGCACCTGGGGCTCATTCCCCTTGGGACATCCAGGAGATGGTGTCAAACTGCTCTCAGAGTTGTCCCACTCTGAAGCACAACATCTCTGTCCATCATTGGCTGAGGGCCACTCCTAGAGGCATCTCCTGAAAGCCCTCAAGCCAAGAGTTGTAGACACTTCCCAGAGGAAGCCGGCAGCACAGAGCGTGGGAACTGTGAGTGCTGAAGAAATCTGGGTGAGGAGCCAACAGCATCTGCTACACAGAGAAACAATTTAGTGTCAGAGTGTCAGAGTCGATGTAAAGCAATGGATGAATCCTTCATAATTTTTCTAACACTTCTTCCATTAGGAGTAATTTAGGGGAACCACAAGACAGAGGAATGGAAATCCGGGTTCATGTCCTTTATCTGCCACACTGCATTGAATTATTGGCCCAAACACTTGTCTGACCTTCCATTTCCAACTGAGAAGTTGAACCAGATAAGCTCTAAAAGTCCTTCCATTTCAGACATGCTGCATTCTGTGAGTTTCCAGGACAATGGCCTGGTGATGGCTATAGATAACATAAAGAAGACATGGTAATTTTCTAAAAAGGCAAGAAAGTCTTTTTCACCTCTGGTAGAAGTATTCTTTTGGTTGATGGAACATGCTTCAGGGTTTTAGCTCCATACTTTCTGAAAAAAATCTGCTGCCTCCATCTTCACCACTGAAGTTGAGGAATGTTTAAGAACATTTCATAAAGAAACCCACACCACAAGAAGAGAGCAGCTGCAGATGTGAACTTTTTCCAAACTCTGTTTCAAATGTTAATACACAGTTCACTGACAAAAAGTGGCAGGAAACAAAAAAAAATAATTATGTAATGGGAAGGTATAATTATCCCGAATGCTGTCTGCAATTGACTTGGGATGCTGACCAGGGAAAACCAAGAACCAACTAAATTAGACCTTAACCAACCACAGGGAAGTTGGAAAATCGATCAAGTATGCCAGACTACAATCGTTCTTGACCTTGGGAATGAGTTCTTGACCTTGGAAAAATTGTGAGCCAATGCAGAATTTCCTGGGAATCCTCTAGGTAGATTTGAAAATGCTCGACAGAGTCTCTGAATGTGCAAATTATTGTGGTTCAACATAAAAATTCACCTCTGAAAAATCAGAACAGTTTTAAGACAACATGACAGGAGCTAGTGGTGGAAGCATGGGCATGAGGTGGAATCAAGCCCTACCTGTGCACAGTCACTTGGTTTTGTTTTCAGTGTGTATGTTGCTAAACTACCTGCTTCCCTCTTTGTCATCCAGACCCATTATCCTCCCTTGGGTCCCATCATCCTCTCTGTCAGTTGTCTTAATAAATAATTTAAAATAAAAAAATATATATATTTATTTATTCATTCATATATTTTTGAGACTGAGTCTTGCTCTGTCACCCAGGCTAGAGTGCAGTGGCGTGATCTCGGCTCACTGCAACCTCCACCTCCCGAGTTCAAGCAGTTCTCCTGCCTCAACCTTCTGAGTAGCTGGGACCACAGTGTGCACCACCATGCCCGGCTAATATTTGTATTTTGTGTTTTTAGTAGAGACTGGGTTTCTGACCTGGATCTAGGACACAATGCTTTGCTAATCATACCTATACTGTTTCTAGAAGAAAGCACAGCAGGGTTTGGGGATATTACTTGTTTATATGGGTGCCAGCTTAGATTGTGTCCTCTAACAAGCTTGAGCAGATGCTTTGCATTTAGGGTCTCATCCTCTTCTGTATTTTTTACCTTTATAGGAATGTTCGATCCAAGGTTGAACAAATGCTATGAAATGCATATGTTATATTCTTGAATGGTTTGTTTTTAAATTTTATACTACTCAAGTTAATGTGGACAAATACACACAGCACTGTAACAACACTTAACTGTAATAATTTTAAGGTAATAACATCGTCTCTCACATATCACATTTTCACATTTCTTGATGAGTCTTCGAATTTTCCCACATATTGCTTTTAGATATTAAAATTGGATAGGCATAGATTTCAAATAATTTTGATTATTCATCATTTGCTTAAAATTAAAAAGAAAAGCACTTATAATTAATAGCTGGAATACAATATATCCAAACTATTTATAGTTGGTTCTGTTTAGTTTACTTTTTGAAATAATAAATTCTAATTCTAAAGTAAAAATAATAAAATTATGGGTAACCTTATCCTTATGAATGAATAGCACTTGATAATTTATTGTGTGCTTCCATTTTTGTTGTCACAATCAGGATTCCTAATAATGCTCTTAGCAGAAGACAGGTATAACCTCATTTTCCCCAGGAGAAAGCTGAAGCTCAGAGCAGCCAAGCCACCTGCTCCGGGTTATTCAGAGGTCAGAGTTCCAATTCTAGGTCTATTCATGCCTTGTCCTTACAACAGGAAAGATGGTGGTAGGCTGGCTGCTGACCTGGGGAAATGGCAAGAGTTTTCCCTGTCACCAGACTCTCTGTTCTATAACTTTCCCCTTTGACTCTTGTAAGTGTCCAAAATCTGTCATGCTAATTTCTTGCCAAAACCTATGTATGCTCAACGAGGACTTAAAATCAGTTAATATTAGTATGCAGGCTAGTGTTTTCTTTTCCAGAAGAATTTTACTCTTAACAGAGTTCTGAAGCTTAAACTCTAAAAATAAACTTTTCAGAGAGCTTTGAACTAAAAAGCTGCAGCAGAGGGTTTTGTGAAAAGGAGTGGTAAGGTAAGAAACAGGGAAGAAGACTACTATACCACACCAACTGTTTGCTGGGCAATAAAGTCTTTCATGATTAAACTAGGTTTTTATGTTATTTTTTGAGTCTTTATTCATGCTAGCCTCAGTATTCCTTATAATTTCAAAAAAAATTTATTTGGGGAATTTTGTTGTGAAATGAAAAATGGAAACATGGTTTCTCCAAACGTGTTCTCTAGAAACCAAGTGGTTTGTGTGGTTTACATTTTCATCACTGTCTGAAACATATTTTCCAAAGGAGGGAACCACACATGCCCACTGGGGCCCGGCTGGCTTTGGCAGCCTGTGAAAGCATTTTTTTGGTGACTTTGGTCATCTAACACTTAGTTATCCTCATAGACACGGGTATAATTACTCACAGGTCTCCGTATGTGAGATTTTTTATTTTTTAAGTAATGATGAAGGTTGAATAACTGCAGATTTTTACATTTGCAATTTGAATGAAATACTCTTGGTTTTTTGCCTTAAAGTTTATTCTGTTTATTCCTATACTTGCGCAAAGAGAAAAATAATCTCAACAAAAGTTCTGAAGATGAATTTAGAATATTAGGGAATATTTTTGCTATGCAGACATGTGGCAAATTCTTTTTTATGCACACTCTTTTAATGCTAAAAAAAAAAAGAGTATATTAAAAGGAAAGCCAGGTTTTTATCTGTTTATTGGTGCAGTGGGTGCTGTTGAGCAAAATCAGAAGAAGGGAAAGAGAAAAGAAGCTGAAAGTGTGATTCCGTCAGAACAAAGTAATTAATTTGTTTCCAGAAACAAATTTGAGCCTAAACTCAGTCACCAGTAAGCTGTTAAGTTTTAGACAAGTCCCCTAACTCCACGGGGCCTCTATTTTCTCAGCTGCAAAATGAAGGGTTGGACAACGATGTTGTAAGAATCCATCCAACACACTATAATTCCGTGAAACCCAGTCTACCAGCCACAAGAAGCAGGGATAATGGCAAGAAACTCCTGAAATTTCCACCCCAAAGTCTCAGCCAGAAGCCAGCCCTCAGCTGGGGTCTCCATATGCAGATGAATTAAATGACTGGAACACTGACTTTTTTAAGGTCCACAGAGGGAGAAGCAGAATTTTTCTGATAATATACACAGTTTTGATAAAATTTTCAACTTAAACAAAATTAGGCTTCTTTCTCAGACTAATCAATAAATATTATTACTAAACTTTCATAGATTATTTTGAATTGTTGTCTGGGATAGAGACATTTAATAAGCTTTCAGAGTTTATTCCCAGAAATGACTCAGAATGGAGGAATATCCAGTTGCATTTTACTTCTAATCCACTCTGGTTGAGTACGCTTTACTGCTTGGGCCAGAATTCACAAACCATGCCCAGAGGGGCTGAGAGTATGAGATCAACGTATACTAGGATTTGACTTCATTGAGTACAAATGTTCACTGGTGTCTGTAACAAGACTAGTTGGCTCCAAGCCCCGAGTGGGAAAAGACACCCAAGTATACCATCAAGGAAGAAACACTAGCAAAGTCATAAATTATAGTTCTACAGATGCCCTGATGCCTGTGCTGAGCCTAAGCCTTGCTTAGAGTTTTCAGGAGATAAAATGCTACTTGAACTTACTCCCATATATGCTTCTGGGTTTAAAATGTAAACATACAGAAATTTAGCCACATTTTCATTTACACATTGTCAGCAATGGCCTTAACCAAGGGCAACTCATTTATGTACAGTAAGTTATTATCTGTTACAATGGTCATTAAGATAATCTAATGTACCAACTTGATCATTTTTCTTCCTTTCCACAGATATTTTGTCTAGCTGTATGCAGTCTACTCAAAAAATGGAAAGGAGGACCTATTCTAGCGCTCAGCGCTGTACCTGGATGAGTAGTGATTCCAACAGGCAAACAGCAGAGAAGGCTAATTTAAAACTCTAATTTGTGAAAAGGCCCCAATCCAGGGGTAATCAATCTGGGAACCAAGGAAAGACATCGAGGGCTTATAGAGTCAACTGCAATATTATATGAATGAGAATATGTAAGTTTTCTAAGGAGATGATTCATAATTCTCAAAAGGATTCTACGGCTTGCAAATCCATGAAATCTATCTATCTATATCTATCTATCTATCTACCTATATATATATGTATATATATTGTACTTTAGGTTCTGGGGTACATGAGCAGATCATGCAGGGTTGTTGCATAGATACATACATAACCAGGTGGTTTGCTGCCTCCATTCCTCCTTCATATATATCTGGCATTTCTCCCCAGGTTACCCCTCCTCACCCTCCTCACCCCCCATTGTCCCTCCCCCTAGCCCCCCAACTCACCCCAGTGTGTCATGCTCCTCTCCCCTGAATCCACGTGTTTTCATTGTTCAACACCCACCTATGAGTGAGACCATGTGGTGTTTGGTTTTCTCTTCTTGTGTCAGTTTGCTGAGAATGATGGTTTCCAGATTCACCCAAGTCCCTGCAAGGGACACAAACTCATCGTTTTTTATGACTGCGTAGTGTTCCATGGTGTATATGTGCCACATTTTCTTTGTCCAGTCTATCATTGATGGGCATTTGGGTTGGTTCCAGGTGTTTGCTATTGTACATAGTGCCACAATGAACATACGTGTGCATGTGTCTTTATAACAGAATGATTTATAGTCCTTTGGGTATATACCCAGTAAGGAGATTGCTGGGTCAAATGGAATTTCTATTTCTAGATCCTTGAGGAATCACCACACTGTCTTCCACAATGGTTGAACTAATTTACACTCCCACCAACAGTGTAAGAGATGTTCCTATTTCTCCACATCCTCTCCAGCATCTGTTCTCCAGATTTTTTAATGATCTCCATTCTAACTGGCATGAGATGATACCTCATTTTGGTTTTGATTTGCATTTCTCTAATGACCAGTGATGATGAGCATTTTTACACTGTTTGTTGGCCTCATATATGCCTTCTTTTGAAAAGTGTCTGTTCATGTACTTTGCCCACTTTTGAATGGGCTTGTTTGTTTTTTGCTTGCAAATCTGTTTTAGTTCTTTGTAGATTCTGATATTAGCCCTTTGTCAGATGGGTAGATTGCAAAATGTTTTTCCCATTCTGTTGGTTGCCAGTTCACTCTAATGATTGTTTCTTTTGCTGTACAGAAGCTCTGAAGTTTATTTAGATCCCTTTTGTCTATTTTGGCTTTTGCTGCCATTGTTTTTGGTGTTTTAGCCATGAAGTCCTTGCCTATGCCTATGTCCTGGATGGTTTTGGCTAGATATTCTTCTAGAGTTTTTATGATGTTAGGTTTTATGTTTAAATCTTTAAGCCGTCTGCAGTTAATTTTAGCATAAAGTGACAGGAAGGGGTCCAGTTTCTGCTTTCTGCACATTGCTAACCAGTTTTCCCAACACCGTTTATTAAACACGGAGTCCTTTCCCCCATTGCTTGTTTTTGTCAGGTTTGTCAAAGATCAGATGGTTGTAGATTTGTGGTGTTGTTTCTGAGGCCTCTGTTCTGTTACATTGATCTATGTCTCTGTTTTTGGTACTAGTACCATGTTGTTTTGATTATTGTAGCCTTGTAGTATAGTTTGAAGTCTGGCAGCGTGATGCCTCCAGCTTTGTTCTTTTTGCTTAGGATTGTCTTGGCTATGCAGGCTCTCTTGTGGTTCCATATGAAATTTAAAGTGGTTTTTTCCAGTTCTGTGAAGAAGGTCATTGATAGCTTGATGGTGATAGTGTTGAATCTATAAATTACTTTTGGCAGTATGGCCATTTTCACAATATTGATTCTTCCTAAACATGAGCATGGAATGTTTTTCCATCTGTTTGTGTCCTCTCTTATTTCCTTGAGAGTGGTTTGTAGTTCTCCTTGAAGAGGTCCTTTACATCCTTTGTTAGTTGTATTCCTAGGCATTTTATTCTCTTTGTAGCAATTGTGAATAGCAGTTCACTATGATTTGGCTCTCTCTGTTTGTCTGTTACTGGTATATAGGAATGCTTGTGATTTCTGTACATTGATTTTGTATCCTA
This sequence comes from Ateles fusciceps, assembly GCA_036589455.1. NCBI lineage: Eukaryota > Metazoa > Chordata > Mammalia > Primates > Atelidae > Ateles > Ateles fusciceps. The sequence continues at coordinate 7,198,250 of JAZHEH010003329.1, read as the reverse complement.
AGACTTTGCTGAAGTTGCTTATCAGTTTCAGAAGATTTTGGGCTGAGACGATGGGGTCTTCTAAATATACAATCATGTCATCTGCAAATAGAGACAATTTGACTTCCTCCTTTCCTGGTTGAATACCCTTTATTTCTTTTTCATGCCTGATTGCTTTGGCTAGAAATTCCAATACTATATTGAATAGGAGTGGTGAGAGAGGGCATCCTTGTCTAGTGCCTGATTTCAAAGGGAATGCTTCAAGCTTTTGCCCATTCAGTATGATATTGGCTGTAGGTTTGTCATAAATAGCTTTTATTATTTTATGATACATTCCATTGATACCTAGTTTATTGAGAGTTTTTAGCATGAAGGACTGTTGAACTTTGTCGAAAGCCTTCTCTGCATCAGTTGAGATAATCATGTGGTTTTTGTCTTTGGTTCTGTTTATGTGATGGATTACATTTATGGACTTGCATATGTTGAACCAGCCTTGCATCCCTGGGATGAAGCCTACTTGATCATGATGAATAAGCTTTTTCATGTGCTGTTGCATTAATTTTCCAGTATTTTATTGAAGATTTTTGTGTTGATGTTCATCATGGATATTGGCCTGAAGTTTTCTTTTTTAGTTGAGTTCTGCCTGGTTTTGGTATCACGATGATGTTGGTCTCATAAAATGAGTTAGGGAAGACTCCCTCTTTTTGTATTGTTTGGAATAGTTTCAGAAGGAATGGAACTACCTCCTCTTTGTACATCTGGTAGAATTCAGCTGTGAACCTGTCTGGACCTGGACTTTTTTTGGTTGGTAGGCTATTGATTGCTGCCTCAACTTAAGCCCTTTTTTATTGGTCTATTCAGGGTTTCAACTTCTTCCTGGTTTAGTCTTGGTAGAGTGCAAGTGTCCAAGACTTTATCCATTTCTTCCAGATTTACTGGTTTGTGTGCATAGAGTTGTTTGTAGTAATCTCTGATGGTAGTTTGTATGTTGTGGAATGAGTGGTGATATCCCCTTTATCTTTTTTTATTGCATCTATTTGATTCTTGTCTCTTTTCTTTTTGTTAGTCTGGTTAGTGTTCTATTTTGTTGATCTTTTCAAAAAACCAGCTCCTGGATTTATTGTTTTCTTTGAAAGGTTTTTTGTGTCTCTATCTCCTTCAGATTGGCTCTGATCTTGGTTATTTCTTGTCTTCTGCTAGCTTTTGAGTTTTTTTTATCTTGCTCCTTTAGCTCTTTCAATTTTGATAATAGGGTGTTGATTTTAGATCTTTCCTTATTTCTCATGTGGGCATTTATTGTTATAAATTTCCCTCTCAACACTGCTTTAAATGTGTCCCAGAGATTTTGGTAAGTTGTGTCTTCATCCTATTTGTTTTCAAAGAACATCTTTATTTCTGCTTTCATTTCATTGTTTGTCCCGTCAACACTCAGAAGCAAGTTGTTCAGTTTCCAAGTAGTTGTGCGGATTTGAGTGAGTTTCTTGATCCTGAGTCCTAATTTGATTGAGCTGTGGTCTGATAGACTGTTATGATTTCTATTCTTTTGCATTTGCTGAGGAGTGATTTGCTTCCAATTATGTGGTCAATTTTAGAGTAAATGTAATGTGGTGCTGAGAAGAATGTATATTCTGTGGATTTGGGGTGGAGTGTTCTGTATATGTCTGTTAGGTCCACTTGGTCCAGCTCTGCATTCAAGTCCTAGATGTCCTTGTTAATTTTCTGTCTCATTGATCTGTCTAATATTGACAGTGGAGTGTTGAAGTTTCCCACTATTATTGTGTGGGAGTCTAAATCTCATTTTAGGTCATTAAGAACTTGCTTTATGTATCTGGGTGCTCCTGGGTTGGGTGCGTATATATTTAAGATAGTTAGCTTTTCTTGTTGGATTGATCCTTTCACCATTATGTAGTGCCTTCTTTGTCTCTTTTGATCTTTGTTGGTTTGAAGTCTGTTTTATCAGAGACTAGGATTGCAACCTCTGCTTTTTTTTTGTTCACCATTTGCTTGGTAAATCTTCTTCCATCCCTTTATTTTGAGTCTATGTGTGTCTTTGCATATGAGATGTGTTTCCTGAATACAGCACACTGATGGGTCTTTACTTTTTATCCAGTTTGCCAGTCTGTGTCTTTTGATTGGAGCATTTAGGACATTTACATTCAATGTTAATATTGTTATGTGTGAATTTGATCCTGCCATTTTGTTACTGGCTGGTTTTCTTGCCCGTTAGTTGACTCAGTTTCTTCATTGCATTATTGGTCTTTGCCATTTGGTATGCTTTTGTGGTGACTGGTACTTGTTCCTTTCTGTGTTTAGTGTTTCTTTCAGGAGCGCTTGTAAGGCAAGTCTGGTGGTGACAAAATCTCTCAGTAATTGCTTGTTTATGAAGGATTTTCTTTCTCCTTCGCTTATGAAGCTTAGTTTGGCTGGATATGAGATTTGGGGTTGAAAGTCCTTTTCTTTAAGGATGTTGAATATTGGCCCCCACTCTCTTCTGGCTTGTAGGGTTTCTGCCGAGAGATCCACTGTGGGTCTGATTGGCTTCCCTTTGTGGGTGATCTGATCTTTCTCTCTGGCTGCCCTTTTTTCCTTCATTTCAACCCTGGTGAATCTGACGATTATGTGCCTTGGTGTTGCTCTTCTTGAGGAATATCTTTATAGAGTTCTATTTCTTGGATTTGAATATTGGACTGCTTTGCTAGGCTGGGGAAGTTGTCCTGGATAATATCCTGGATAGTGTTTTCCAGCTTGGATTCATTCTCCCCATCATATTCAAGCATAGATTAGGTCTTTCCATGTAATCCCATATTTCTTGGAGGCTTTGTTCATTTCTTTTCACTCTTTTTTCTCTTGTCTTGCCTTCTCGTTTTATTTCACTGAGTTGATCTTCAATCTCTGATATCCTTTCTTCTGTTTGATCGATTCAGCTATTAAAACTTGTGTTTGCTTCATGTAGTTCTCGTGCTGTGTTTTTCAACTCCATCAAGTCATTTATGTTCTTCTCTAAGCTGGTTATTCTAGTAAGCATTTCGTCTAACATTTTTTCAAGGTTTTTGGTTTCTTTGCACTGAGTTAGAATGTGTTCCTTTACCTCAGAAAAGTTTGTTATTATCCACCTTCTGAAGCCCCTTTTTTGTCAATTCATCGAACTCTTTCTCGGTCATGTTGTATTCCCATGTTGGTGAGGAGTTGTGATTCCTTGAAGGAGAAGAGGCGTTCTGGTCTTTGATGGTTTTCTCTTTTTTGCACTGTTTTTTTTCCCATCTTCATGGATTTATCTAGCTCTGATCTCAGGGAGTTGCTTGATGAGGTCGCTTGTCTGCCTGTGGAGGTGCTACTGAGTTTCCAGGGACTCCTTCAGGTTGCTAGGTAGGCTTCCTGTGTCTTTTTTGTTTACACTGGGAGGTTAGGCCCGCCTCTTTAATAGTGGGTGCCCCTCCTACCACTGAACTGGAGGTACTGCTGGGTTGTCAAGGACATGGTCCCGCTGCTATGTAGGCTTCCTGTGTTTTTTGTTAAAACATGAAGCCTAGTCCCGCCTCTTTAATGGCAGGTTGCCTCTTTCCTCCATGGAGCTGGATCATTCAGGGTTCAGCTCAGACTGAGGCACTGGCTTCAAAACCCACTAGAGTTAGTGCTTCAGCCCGCTGGGGTTTATCGGGGAGGGGAGGGACATGCACAGCCGCATGTTGTCTTCCCGCTTTCAGCTCCCTTCAGCTCCCTCTCTCTCTCTGGAGAGGGGGGAGAGGTCGATAGCTCCGTCAGCAGGCTCTCCCGTCTTATGGGCTTATGCGTTGCTTAGATCTGCGCGACAATCTGGGGCACCGTCCTGGATTATTATTCAACTCTGTGCCTGTAATTCCCGGTGCTTGACTGGCAAAGATCCCCTGTTCTGTGGATTGCTGAGGCTTTGGGGGAAGCACCGTATCTAGACTGGGGTGCTGGAGGGGGAGCCCCCGACTCACTGGTCAGATGCACTTTCTGGGTGAAGCAGCACCCCTCCCTGTTTCAGTCCACCCTGCTTGGGCTTTGCTCACCATCCAACCAGACCCGTTGAAATGAACCTGGTACCTCGGTTGGAGCTAGGAGATCTCTCGATTTCTGCGTCTCTCTCCCTGGGTATTGCACACTGGAGTTGTCTCTATTCGGCCATCTTGTTCTCTCTCTGAAATCTATATTTTTTAAAGTCTAGAAAGTACCTTGGAATAAGGCAGAAACTTCCAAACATAACATGCATTTGAAGGTACCTGGTAGAAAGTAAAATATGAACTGCAACCAGGTTGGGATAATGCCATAGTCACTAGTTTGAGAGGAAATAATGTGGGATGACTCTTTGAATGTGTGCCTTCCCCAGGAGACAGCGTGTTGGTTCCAAATTAGAACTAAGATGTATTCCTAACATGAAGGCTGACGTACAGTGGTTTTTAAAAATGAAGAAGTCAGTGAAACTATCTTTGGAAAACTGGGAGCTCAGAGGAAGAATGAAGAAATCTTTGAGAGAATCAGATTCATAGTAGGCAAGAGGGTTACTTTGTGTTCTGAACTAGAAGAAAGCTATTTAACAAAATATCTGTAGGCAGCATCCAGGGACAGCAGTGGGGTCATGGTCTGGGTGGTTGCTTCAATCTAGGACTGAGAAAGAAAAATACTGTGCTTTCCAGGAATGAATGACCGTAATTCTAAACTTAGATGGGGTGGAATAAAAAGAACAGCAAATTTCACATAAGGACTTGGACCTAGGAAAACAATCAATTGCTTTCACAATGAAGCATGAAATACCAAAGTAGCCATGGAGTTCAGCCATGAGCTAGCTGTGCTTAAGTAAAACTTGGGTTCCTGGGTCCAGGGCCAACCCCCACCCCAACACCCTTACTCCCCCAGGCCTGGGTCTCTAGACAGAAGTTGATACATATGACAGGCTTTTTTTCCTAGAGTACAATGGGAGAAGTCTATGCAAGGGTGCTAGGGAGACCAATGGTAAAGTGATGGTGACAGAAGGTGGCACAATACCTATCCTTACTTTGGACTATTTGGAACCTTTTGGAGTTTCTAGAAAAACAAGAGCACATTTATTCTTGAGCCCAGGTGGTACTCTCTCTGAGAGTCTGAGAACTAACTGGTGAAGATTTTGAAGAGAGGCCAGATGACCTTGCACTAGGAATAAGGGCATACTGATCCAGAAAATTCCAGCATCGGTGTTTGAAATGAACTCTCAGACACCAAAAGAGATGAGGCCCAGCTGAGGTCCACATCCACTTCCACTCCACCCTCTTGCTGTGTAGGTCCTTGTCTTTTCTCCAACATCTCTGCTGAAACATACTCTCCTTTCAGCCAGAGTCCACCATATCTCTATAACCTACTGCCCTCTGTGGGACTAGGCCACATTGGCCAACCCCCAACTTGCACAACTCTCTGATGGCTGGAAAGCACACCATCTGTTCTCCTCCCTAACTCACAGCAAGCTTCCCAGCCTCTGCCCAATATTTCCAGTTCTTTCTCTAAACAATCCTTAAACCTAGGTGTCACATAAGACCAGTTGAAGTTTCGACTTGGATTTCATGGCAAAAACTCTATTTATGTAAGATGGCACGTCTCTGTAGAGGAATTTCACATTTCATAAAGACTTGAGAAGGTCCTTTATTTTACCTGCAGCCATTCACTATCATTATATTTCTTTCTAAATAATTTAACTGCATTTAATATCATGAATGTTATTTCAGCTGTTGTAGTCAGACATAATTAGATATATATGAGACTTCTTTCTTCATTGTCCAGATGCTGCTACAGTTATGTGTCATTTGTGTTTATGATGTCATAGTTTGTTACCATGGTAACAAATATGTAGTCACAAATGCCTCATTATCATTTCATTAGAGTGATGACATATTTATAGTACTCAGGAACAGCATATCAATTCTTAAATAATAATGCTCCTATGTTGCACACAAATAGCCTTCTTCCTCACTGTACATTTTTCCCTGTGATTTGCATCATGTCCTATATATACTGCACACCATTTGCTTGTTTCATATGGAGGAAAAAAATGAAAGATTGTTTAAAAGAGATAAGGTAATACAAAGATATTAAAACAAATAGACCTAAGAGAGAAGAAACATTTATAATAAGAAATTCAAACTAATGTTTAATTACTACAAAATTAAGCCGTGCAAAACTTCATGAATAACAGGATTTATCATGTTTACTGAAAATATTGACATTAAAAATGAGAATCAAAAAAATCATATTTTAAATAATCTAAAATTACCTTTTCTATTATCTTTTTTATTACTTTTCCATATTAGAGCATTATTAATTACATATATGTGCAAAGTACCTTGAAATTTTTGGCACTCCAGTGACTTAAAACAAGCATACATTTCTATTCCATTTAAAACACGAAGACTGATAAACAATTTCAGGTCACACATTTCAGATCAATCAATGGATATGGCTCTTTTTCTTGCCACCACCATCCCCCTGCCTTTTTATGAATCCTATTCAGAAGTGAAACATTTATTCAGCTCAGGGAGATTCTCTCTGGAGGGGGAAATAATTTTATCAGTAAGACTCCCTGGTGATCAGGCCGACTTGGACCTGCTGTTAATCAGGCTTTTTGACATGGTAGCTTGAATAGCACCTTCCCATGATGCTTTGTGATTCCACCTCAACACTTTCCTTTTGAACTCACCATGACTCATAAGTGCCTTTTTCTCCCTTTGTGTGTCTGAAGTTATCCCACTATTAACTCTAATTGGAAAGGTGCCTTTTGTTCCCCTAGTGTAGTCATACACTAACCACTGAACTCCCTAGGCTGAAATTTCAGGGGTAGCAAAACTTATTTTTTTAATAAGTGAGGGAATAAATGATGATAACTCTGATAACTTGAGAGCTGTTAATAGGAAGTTACTGAAAAGGAGAGATGAGACAATTATATAAATCTGACTATGTAAAAATATTTTGGTTAAAGGTCCAGCATGAGATTAATCTGCATTCACTTTAGGATTTGAAAATTCCCAAATAAAATAAAATCCTCTTCTGAAGGAGGAGAAAAGTAAAAAACACAGCTGGGGAAGTGGGGCCTCCAAGAGGGTATTTGTATGAGAATCTGAGGAGCTTCCTGGCAAAGAACTGACCATGGGGGAGAAGAAAGTGCTTGGAGGAAAGCCCTCTCACCATCAGTGAGAGGGGTGATTTGAGCACCAGTGGATAGTTATTTATTGGTCCTGAAAATGCCTTCTAGCTCAGTCCCCCAGGGACTCATTCCTGGGCTGCACAGAATGTGCCTGTGAGCAAAAACAGAAAGAGCTGTTTGACCTGAATCTCTGGAAGACTTTGAGAGCAATAGGAAATTTTCCTTGGGAACCTTGTAGCACAAAGTTCAAGGAGATAGACTCAGCCACATTAGGCTTTTTGTGCTCTTTGGAGCTCCTGGCAGCACTTCTAGGAAGATGGACACCAGTGCCCTAGAGAGCAAACCCCAGTCACCAAAAACAGAGTTGCAGAAGCATCACCAAGAGCTGGGACACCTTTGCCTTTTATTCAAAGTCTAGCGCCCCCTGGTGGACGTTGCTTGCTTCATAAGGATGAGAGATAACAGAGTAGATCACAGAAAAACCGAAAGAAAATGGTGACTTCCCTGGGGTAACTAAGAGGATGCATTTATGGGTACATCAAGGATATTGTCCAAATTATAAGGAACAGAGAGGCCATGTCTCATAGGGGCATATTAAAATCCTACAGCATTAATTGTAGATGGAGGTGAGAGCTATAGAAATACACTACTCTATGTCATACGACACTTATTTGACCTATAGATTCTTGGGTGGTTTAGGAAAGTGGCTGATCACTATACTGGAGGTGAACAGTCTGAACAGTACCAGGTTACCATAAGTCATAAAACTATATGTTTAGATTTACTTTCATCATTATCCTTACAATCACAGTGTTCATTAAAACGAACAAATTGAATCATATTGATATTACAGCTTCAGGAGTGAAAAAGTTAATCTATTTTTGTTCTTATTGAACATAGTTTTTGTCTTATTTCAGGAACTGGATGATGTTACAAAGTACAAAGAGGGATCAAGGTGGCTCATGGTTCATGTCATCCTATATTTAACTATACCTCCCTGTAGAAAAAGCCCTGCTTGAGAGGCGAGAACATCTAGAGCCTAGCCACAACTTTACCTTCTACCTTGTGACCTTCAGGAAATCCTCATTACTCTAAACTTGAATTTTCCCGTGTTTACAATTAGGTTAGTAACTTTCATTCCCATCTACTTCTGAGGTATTGACGGGGATGATTTATAGACAAATGCTTTGTAACTGTAAAGCACATAGCAAAGACAAGACACTGCAGCTATGATATCTGGTTTCATCTGGTTTTGAGTTTGACATGTCTTCCAATAACTTTTTGATGACTGCAGTTCTCATTCCTCCTTCTTTTGCTCTTTTTCTACCTTTGATATGGTTTTCAGAGAAATGATTGTTCATTCAAGGCATATGTGATGAAGCAATCTAGGAGTTTACAGACTTTAAATGGGATTGGCTTAGTGTATGACCACATCAACAAATAATGCAGAAGCAACCCCACCCTTTCTACAGAGTTCCCGTTTCTGGCATAAATAAAAAGTTGAGATGAAGAAAGGGGTAATGACTGCCTGATGAACTTTATCCGTGTTGCTCTCTTTTGAACTCTTGCTCCTTTTCATCCACTTATATTTTTACCCCTCGGTCTGTGCTCCCAGAAATGAAGACATGAAGCCAAAATTACAAGGTACCCAAAGGAAAATAAAACTGGATGAAAATGTACCCAGAGACACTGAAGAGAGAAATAGCTAAGAAAATACATATAAAGATAAAAAAGATGACAGAGAAAATTACATAGAAGATCCAACATATCCAACATATATTTAATTTGCACATACTGACAAGCCTGTCAAATCAGCCAGTTCCAATGAAATAAGTACATAATGATATTCTAATTTTATATGTAAGAAAACAAATCTAGGGCAGAAAAGGGAATTCTCCATAGCCAAAGAGCTCTGGCAAGAACAGGTCAGTTCAGAGGTTCCTTTGGGGTTAGGCAAATAATGGGGTGATTAGGATATTATGTGTAGAGTTATATATGGAAATGAGGAAAGGAGAAACCTAGTGTGACTAGGACTCAAAGAACTTTGCCACAAACATGCAGCTGGACCATATAAAGACTAAAACAGTTGGGAGCTAAAAGACCACCTAATATTCAATTATCCTCTATCCACCATTACGGGATGAGCATAAGAATTTATTGATCAATATTCTTGTGCAAGTTCTCCAGCACTATCACAACTGGCTCATCAAAGACTCCATGGTACAGATCTCTCACATCAATACTTCCAACTTTTGACATGAAAAATGACAACAGAAATGAAGATGATAATGCTGATGACCATGAAGTGTTAATCACATACATGGACCAGGCAGTGTGTTAAGTATTAGCCCCTTTATACAGAAAATAAATCTCAGGCTGAGACTTAGCCCTAGTATGATACTTACCCTGCTGATCTGATTCCAAAGCTCACTGTGCTGTAACATCTGCAGATTACATGACTCTTCCGTAGAACAATTAGCTGTTTCTGCCTAAGCTGTGGGGTCACACAGAACCGACATGGCAACTTATACTTCAGGATACATCTATGGCCACTACCTTGTACAGGTGGCTATGAGAATGATGAAACCAGAAATCCAAGCCACGCAGGTGCCTTCATTTCTTGAAGTGGTTAGAGTGTTTGCTCAGAGGTCACCGTCACCTCTCTCTGCTTGCACTCAAGCCTGATGCTTGACTCCCTTTCATTACTGATCCTACACCTGGATAGATTCTGCAACTTCCACATTTAGAAGAAGTTTTACCCCCAAAAATCTAAGAACTAACAGAAAGTCAAATACTGTAGGTTGTCACTTATGAAAAGGAGCTAATCAATGGGTACACATGGAAATACAGAATGAAAAAACAACAGTGGAGATACCGGAAGGTGGGAAAGTGGGAGGAAAGTGGGGCTGAAGAATTACCTGTTGGGGACAATGTTCACCATTCAAGTAATAAGAATTCTAAAAGCACAGATTTCACCATGACACAATAAATGCATGTAAGAAGGCTGCACTTGTACCCCCTAAATCTATAAAAATAAAAACAGAAAAAGACAAATTTTTTTAAATATCTGTGCTCTTTAGGTCAACCTTAAATTATATACCTTTAGATAGTTACAAAATATGTTTGTTCTTTTGGTTTCAATATTTAATTTTGTGCCCTCTAGGAATACAATCAGAAAGTATTTATAAGACACCAGATGGCTGGTATCAAAGTTATTTCTCTGTATTAGTCATGAACGACTCAACTAGGTATATAGATATATATCTTCTTCTTATTAGATTGTGTTCTCATCTTTTCTGAGGCATCTTATCTCAGATTTAGGCTAGATTAGTAAGGATAACAGTATACTGTACCGATTATACTCTGGCTATAATGACTAATAAATCCCCAAATTTCAAGGGTTTAATCATAACAAAGGTTTATTTCATGTTCACATTCTGGTCCAATGTGGTTCTGATTGCTTTCTACCCTGCTTACCTCCAAGTGATAATTCAAAGCCCCAGGCTTCTTCCATTTTATAATTCTACCATCTTAGAGTCCTTTACTTCCAGCTGCACAGGCAAGAGACTGTGATGAACATACACCTACTCTTGCCCTCAGATTGGAAATGTCACTTCTGCTCCCATTCTTATTGGTCATAACTCAGTCACATGGCCCAATAACTGTAAGTAAGGCTGGGAAATGAAGTCTTCTTTTCTGTACTCAATAAGGAGTAGTGGATGGGTGAGTGTCTTCCAGGCTCTGCCTGTAAATTGTGTTATCTTCTAGCCATTTAAATTCTAGATCAAACCTTGCTAATACAATGCATCTGTTTACTCAGGCAATTCTGTTGCCCCTACCTTCAAATTATATTGAGAATTTAACTGCTTGTCACCACTCCTTCTGGTTCCACAAGGGTGTCAGCCTCTATCATCTCTCACTTTGATGAGTGGAAGAGATTCCTTACTGGGTTCCTTTCTTCTATCTCTGCCCCATTTGTCTTTTCTCAAGATCAGCCAGAATGATCATGCTAAATGTGGTTCAAATTATGGTCTGCCCTTTTTCACGCAGAGTCAAATGTCCTTCAGAGCCAACTTCTTCCCATGGTCTGCAAAGCCCCTTGCTATGTGCTCCCCATGATCTCTGAGCTCATTGCCTGTTCTTCTCCCCTTTTACTCCTCAAATACCCCAGCATGCTTCCACCTTAGGTCCTTTGCACCAGCTGTTTCTTCTTCCTGAAATGCCTTTCTCCCAGATATCACCATGACTCATTTGTCTCCCAGATATCACCATGACTCATTTCGCCTCCTCCAAGTCTGTACTCAACTGTCACTCTCTCAGTAAGGGCTTCCTGGGCACATCCTGGTCCCCACACCCTGGCACTTCCCATTCCCATTTTCCTCCTCTTTTTTGCGGGGGAAGGAGGAGGTTCATTGTTCTTATCCCCTTTCAACATAGTGTATAACTTACGTTTCTTTTTTTCTTATCTGATCCACCATATTAATTAGAATAGAAGCTCCATGAGAGCAAGAAATTTTGTCTATTTGGTTCACAAGCCCCTGTAACAGTTGCCTGGCATGTAACACTGTTATATTGTCAAATAAATGAGTGAATGGATTCTGGCACCCAACCAACCTAGGCTAAATCCCAGAATCTACTAGAAGATGTAGGAGAGGTAAGTACATCTCCTTTCTTGATATCCAAGAATTCCCAAGTTAGGTATGTCAATTAGGCCTTTATCATGGCTTTCACTAAAATTCATCAGTTTCCCATGGTCATCACATGGCTACTTTCATTTTGTCATTTTCCGTATGCTTTCCTTTTTATTCCTTCTGTTTTTGACACTACCGGTATAGCATATTTAATGTTTAAGGCAATGGTATGACTTTCAATTTTATTAGTACATCAAGTAACTTAATAAAATTCACTGGGTACTATTGTTGCTGATTCTTTACATAAACATTTTAGCAATTTATCTTAGCTTTTATATCCATGCAGGTTCTCTTCCATATATAGAACCAGACGAACCAAAGAAAAGGGGCAAGCTGAGGAAACGAACATTCTCCCACCACGCAAGGCTCCCCTCTCATTGAGTCCTGGAGCTCTTGGGGGCAGCCTCCCTATGCTGTCAGAGCTTAGTAAATAAGCCTCCCCTTCATTAGAAAGAAAGTCTGAGAAGCAAACCAGAGAGTTTTGAGACTGTTTTTCTCTTCCTTCCCAAGAAGCTGGGCTGCTGGTGTCTGGACGCAAGTTGAGCATTACAGTCATTGTTTTAAATAAAGGGTCCGTTTGATCTGATTTAAAAACACAAACAGAAGGGCCTTTGCCCAATGTAAATTTGACATGTGTCCTTTGATCCTATAAATAATCAAATTTGAACACACTGTGTCTTATAACCACAATTGCAAAGTGTGGAATGAGGCAAGTTTTTGTTATAAAAAGACAATTTGCATGTATTAAGCAATATTTTCCAACAATACATTCTTGTTTCCAAGATTGGTTGCATGTTTCTTCATCAGCAAAAATACTGCTTATTTCTTTTTCCTACCCTTCCCCATAATTCTCAACAATAAAGGGAGGTCTATTTAAAATAGCTCATTTTCCCCAGATGGAGAAAAAATAGTGTTTTCAAAGAAACCCAAATCAAAGTTGTTCAGATTCATTCAGTTGGGATTCTGGAGAGCTTGACTTTTTAGGGTAGAATGATTCATTAAAAGGTTTCACCATGCAGTCCAGAGGTTAGCACTGTCTGGATATCATCAAGTGTGTGAAACACTAGGCCCAGAAAGGAAAAGACTCAGCAGGAAGTAGGAAAACGTTTACTTTCAATGCGACTTTCTTGGGTCTTTTGGCCTCTGGATTTCTAAACTCCAAGGCCCAAGAAAGGTTACAACCTTGAGCCCAAGCTTCCTGGAGCATCAAAGTCATTTCTGAACTTACAGGGTGAAATGTATTTAAAGCCCTTCCCCAGAGGGAGTTGCAAAAGTTGGAGGTTGTTTCACTGTCAGGGTCAATTTATATTCGAACGAGTGCAGGAGATGGGGTCTTTACCCATGGGACTTCCTAGGAAAAACAGAATTGACCTATTTTTAAGGGGAATGAATTCCAGAACTCAGTCCCTGTGACCCACTCCCCACCCACATCCGTTCTCCATTCTTCCAGTGGAGGAGAAAGCTTTCTGCAAATCACTATTGCTAATAACAATTGTCACCCTCAGTACAAGGAACTGCCAGGATCCCTGGGTCCCTAACCCTCATCATTAACTCTGACCAGGCAAAGACCTTCACTACATTCCAAAGCCAAGTTTAAATCTCAAATGCAGTTGTGCACGGGACATTAACGGCTAACATAGAAATGTTAGCTCCTATTATTCCTATTTCAATTGTATTACCTTTTAAAATGTTTATGCCTGTCTAAAATTATTATTAATACAGAATAATCCCTTGACATACTTGAATGGAGAACATTGCAACCTGGGTTTTATTTGTTTGCTTTGTTTTGCACCAGAAGTTCTGAAACTTATAGAAATTGACTTGCCCATAGAGGATGCTTAGGAAGCCTTTTACAAAGTATGGACCTTGACAGTCCAGGAAATAAGAAACCAAGACTCACGTGTATTGCCACTGAAAGCCACATCACAATTACAGAAAGTATTCTTCTAAATAACACAAGAAGTGGCTATATGGATCAGAGAAACAAGCCAGAACTGTATCAGCCTGTTCAAGTATATGCACACAGAAGACTTTAAGATGTCTCAATTCCAGACACTATATGGGAATAAAAAGATCATCTTAATACCTTCAGTCTGAGACATTTTCTTTCATATCCCAAATAATATAGCATGTGATAATATTTTCCAAAAGATAAAAACCTCCATATGAAAAAGCCTTGTGAAAGAAATTTACCCTCTGTTTTTCAATAGCCACCAAAATTTGAAACCAATACAAGGACTATGTCTTGAAAAGAAGGTAAATTACTATGTTTTTCCAAAAATGTTCTTCATATTCCTGTTAAATCATAGAAAAGATTAGATTTGTGTTTCTAAGAATTAACGTCTATTCTCCTGAAGAAATACAGTGGCCATCTCTAATAACTTGCCTTCTAGAATCAAAGAAACAGCACTGCTGCTTCTTTCAACACTGGCTAGAACCAGGGTAACTGAGTGCTTTAAATATATATTTCACTTCATGTTTTAGTATTAGATTCTTAGTATGAGAGTCAGACTCTGCAGAGGACACAGAGATCTTTTGAACCGTCGAAGGTATCAGTTTCCCCCTCTGGAATCCAGCTCCTCCCCTGTGGCTTATTATTAAATGCCCCACCAGGCCAAGCCAACATGGGGCTCCTTACCTGTGTCATAATGAGGAGACGGGTGTGGTCCATATTCTTATTTTGCTTGTTAAATGGCCAACCTGGGTTCTAATCTCTGTTGGGAAACCAACCAGCTGTGTTTATGGGGCTTGTCACTTTTGCTTTTCTAGAAATCAGTTTTTTCCTCTCTAAGATAAGGGGATAGAGTTCAATGTACATTAATAATACCTCCAGAGCTGACGACTAATGATTATTTAGGCAGCTGTGAGGTACATGTGATTAATTAGTACTTAATGAGGACATACACAAAATTAACTGAATCTATGGTAAGTTAAGTCATCTTAGAGCTACTATAGAGACATATTCCCAAGAGGTTCCTGTATATATAATAGTAAGTACAATGCCATTTTTTTTTTTCTTGAGACAGGGTCTCATGTCATCACCCAGGCTGGAATGCAGTGGCATCATCTTGGCTCACTGCAACCTCTGCCTCCCAGGTTCAAGCAATTCTCCTGCCTCAGCCTCCCAAGTAGCAGGGATGACAGGCATGCACCACCATGCCTGGCCATATAAATATTATATATATATTTATATAAATATATATTTATATATATATTTTTATATAAATATAATAATATTTATATATATATATATGCCTGGGATTACAAGCATGAGCCACTGCACCCAGCCTAGGATGCCATTATCCTTCATATAGAAACCAATAATATAAAACATGTAAAATTCACAAGGGATTATCTATAATTTTATTTTATAAATGTGGCTTCAACTTGAAATTATCCTTAGTAGTCTATCCTTTTGGCTCAGTGATTCATTTCATCTGGAAATAAAGATATCATTATTACAAATAGTCATTTATCCCTTAGAATGAATAAGTTTATCAAGTCATTTTCTTTTTTTTTTTTTGAGACGGTGCCTGGAGTGCAGTGGCGCGATCTCAGCTCACTGCAACCTCCGCCTCACGGATTCAAGCAATTCTCCTGCCTCTGCCTCCCAAGCAGCTGGGACTACAGGCGCGTGCCACCATGCCCAGCTAATTTTTGTATTTTTTAGTAGAGACTGGGTTTCGCCATGTTGGCCAGGATGGTCTTGATCTCTTGACTTCGTGATCTGCCCACCTCGACCTCCCAAAGTGCTGGGATTACAGGCATGAGACACCGTGCCCAGCTATCAAGTCATTTTCTTAAGAGTAGCTCTGGAGGAGGGGAAAAAAAAAAAAAAAAAAACAAGAGAGAACTTTCTGAGTGAGAGAAAAATCCCACAGGATTTTTTTTCAGTTACACATTCTAGCATAACTAGAATGACCTGGGACAAACTTGGCCTCTGCATGATTCTGAGGTTGGTTTGAATCATAGGAAAAACCATAATTTTTATTTTCTTCTTTTTTGAAACCAAATTATTATCCTATCATTTTGTCAATAGAGCAGGAACATGCATGCATATACAGCTTGTGGCTCAAACACAGTCTGGTTGACCCTAGGTTAAGGGCTGCTTGAGATTCTTAGCAAAATAATTTCTTCCCTAATTAGCTGGCACACATGAACTAATTAGGATCTCACTCCTTGCCAGTAGGAAACTTGAGAAGTTTGGACTCAACATGGAAAATCTGACTTCACTTGCAAGAGTTGAGACACCTGCAATGAACGAGGAGAAGAGGGGGATTTATTTGAGTCAAAAAAGAAGGCTGGTGTGCCCTGCTTCTGTTACATCATTCATTAAGATGCTGTGGGGGTAGACTTCACAGGTCACATGCACAGCATGATGGAATGGAAGAAGTGACCAGACAGTGAATTAATTGGTGCATGTGTGCTTGGCTATAGTTTTAAATGTTTATGGAGGGTTTAGACATCAGCGTAAGGCAAATGATTGCAGTCACTTGGCTAAGCCATAGAATCACTAAAGTAATTAACACAGCTGCTGCATTATATCAAGGACTTTTGGGAATGGAAGGGCTGTGAGATTTTTCGGGAGTAAAGACTTATGAACAGGACATCAAGCTACGTACTGTAGAGTTAAAATATTTGGTCAAAGTAAATCCATACATCTACCTTCTAATTCTGCCAGTTTCTGTATGATGTTGGGGGAAGTTAACTGATCCAATGTCAGTTTCATCTGGTTAACTTATGGTTCCACTGGGGCAATGAATGAGATTATATTTATTTTTTCTTTGTTTTTACTACTTGCATTGTTTTTGTAAAACTTACGTATGTTTGTTATATACATTTTGAGCAATAAAAACAATTAAAAAGAAAAGTGACCAATCACCCAAAGTTCTACCAGACAGAAATAATCTGTGTTAAAATTTGGTAAATATCCTTCTAGATATGTCTCAAGGATGGTTGGTTGGATGGATGGATGCATAAGTGGATGGATCGATAAATAGATGGATGACCAGATCATATGCTATTTTTATGTGTATGTAATTTTTAATTTAAATTCCTCAAATTAAACAGGAAAAGAAAACTAAAATGACACTAAAAAAATTGCTGAACCTCAGACAAATTTTTGAAAATGAAATGTATCAAAATAATTTGTATATTTTAAAGAAATATGTGGATATCATGTGATACCATAAAGGTTAAAAAATTTAAAACTCCCTGTGGGGCTTCCCAGATTACATTCCCCTCATCTCTATTACTTTTGCAGTAATCATTCCCTTGCTTTATTTAATAGTTTTACTATATATTAAGGCATTCACAAACAATATTTGTTTAAGTTTGCCTGATTTAAATATCATATACAAAGAATCATACTATGTGCATTAGTTTGATGTTTCCTTTTGCTCAGTATTATGTATATAAGATTTATCTATGTTTATATGAATAGTTGTAGTGTATTCATAGTTGGTGTTATATATATTCTAATATATGAACATAGTACAATTTATTTATCCATTCCACTGACAATGGTCATTTAGGTTTCCAGTTTGGGGCTAACACAAAACATCTTCTATGGGCATTTTGAGTAGTCTCTGGTATATGTTTGCAAATGTCCAGAGTGTACACTGTAGGATGGAATTGCTGGTTTGTTCACTATGCAAACATTCTACTCTTCTAGGTAATACTAACTTCTTTCCCAAAGTGGTCAGACAAATACTTATTTCCATTTGCAATAGATAAGAGTTCCCATTGTTTCCCAGCTTCACCAGCACTTGGTATTGTTGACATTTTAAGTTTATTACAACCAGTATATAAAATACTATTTCTCTCTGTGGTTTTAATTTGTACTTGCCTGACTACGAATGATGTGGAGTTTTGTGTCACATACTTATTGGTCATATGTTTCCTGTTTTGTCAAATCTGTTATCTATTTTTCTGCCAGGTTTTGGTATTTATTTCTTATGGATTTATAAGAGCTATAGATAGATGATTGATAGATAATGATATCTAAATATATATTTTAGATGTTAGTTTTGCCATTTGTTAAGCTATCTCTTATTTTCAAATATTTCTATATTTTGCTCTGTGACTCTAAAGCTATATGTTAGCTATTACTATGTAACAGACTACCCTGCAAAATTTAGCAGTTTAAAACAAGAAACATCTATTTTTCCTAGTTTCTGTGAGCCAAGAATCCAGGCAGGGCTTAACTGCATCCCCTGCCTCACAGTCTCTCACAAGCTACAATCAGTGTGTCAGCTCAGGGCCTACGGTCTCATCTGAAAATCCAACTGGGGAAGGATTGCTTTGAAGCTCCGCCAGTGATATATGACAGTAAACATTCAGTACCTCCCAGGCCATTATTGCACTGCAGATCTCAGCTCCTTAGTGGCTACTGGCTAGAAACCACTCTCAGTTACTTGATGTGTGGGTTTCTATATCATGGAAGCTGCCTTTATCAAAGCATGAAAGCCAAGAGGTCAATAGAGAGAGTACACCAGGAAGTTGAGTCATTGTTTTTTGTAAACTAAAAACAGAAATAATATCCTTTACTTTTCCCATTTTCCCTAAGAATACTCACTGGTGGTGCTTGCGGCTGCAGCATTTACCAGGAGATAACTTTGCCATGAAGTATCTCATTTTCATTATTATTTTGCAACACTCTAGTATATTGAAAACAAAAGACATCATTCTATTTATGGCATTCTGATTTTAGTAGTAGTATTCCATTTACAAAATATAGTAATTATCTATCATTGAAAATGTCAAATTCTAAAAAACATAGCATTCCTATGCGTGATATTAACATCATTCTCAAACAGTTGCTGGCTAAAGTTTCATTTGATGAATCTGACTTTTCCAAAATAGATGTGCTGATGATTCAGATGATCCTGATGTTAGTTCTGTTCAGAAATAACTCCAATAATAGCTTTTATATTTTATTTTAACATTGAAAATCAGATTTGCTTCAGCCTCAAATAGCATGTTTATGTAAAATTAAATGAGCACTGGCAACAAGCTGAACGTTTCCCTTCTAAATAGGAAAAGGGTTAACTTTTGCCATATTCTAGCAAATCTTTAGGTCCAGCCTGCACTCAGAGGAGGGGGATTACACAAGGGCATGCCAGCATACAACGACCCTTGGGAGCCACATAGGAAGCTGCTTACCTCATGCTGGGAATCCACATTCCTCCATTTTCAGCGGGTTCCTGTTAAAGGCCATCAATATGGAGCCCTATAGGGTTTAGGAAGGCAGGAGAAGGGAGAAGGATTTTACTTCTTCCTATTGCCCTCTGTTCCTATTTGTATCAATGCAGCAATGGCTCTTCATCTTGGAAGCAGCAGCTGATTCAGCAGCAGTTGATCTGAGTCTCTGGATTTTTACACTCCTAAACCAGTCTCCTCAAACTACCTCAGAGCTCAGTAAGCAGACCGGGAGGCAGCATCCACTCACTGAGGCCTGAGCACTAGCTCCATGTGGCCCTTCCTGCAAGCATTAGCCTGAGAGCACCCCTCTTCAGAGATCTAACTTCCAGCTTCTCCCGGCCCTCCTGCCAGCTCCTAGCTCCTGATAATTCTACCACTTCCCTGGGCCCCCTGTCCTGAGTAGTAGCTGCTTCTTGCAGTTACTACCTCTATGTTGTCTTGGTGTTTACCTTTTCCACGTCTCAGTCCCTGCATCCTGGTGTAACCAGTTCTTTACATTAAATAATTTCTGGTAAAATAACGAGTTTCTGATTGATGCAGTAATACCTGGTGAAATCTGGTTTCTGATTGATGCCCTGATATCTTGTTCCAGTTTGAGGAATTTGAAACAGAACTACAAGTGTCCTTTTCCATCAGATTTGCAACTTAGTGGAGAAATAATAAAAAAAGCACAAACATTTATAATAAAGACAGAAATTTATTGGCACCATAAAAAAGGTACAAAGAAAGAACCTATGAACTGTCCTGTTTAAGAACTTAAGACAAGGAAAAGCATGCTTCTGGCTATGAGAATCAGACAGTCTTCATAGAGAAGGGGACAATTTTAGCTAGATCTTAAAGGTGGTTCATCCTTAAAAGGAAGAACCAGCACTCTGAGAGGAGGAAGCAGCAAGAGAAAAGCAAAAAAGAGAACATAAAAATAAGGAAACAATGTTAGAAAACTAAGTATAGAGGGACACACACACACACACACACACACACACACACAGTCTTTACACCAGCACTACTAATAAAAATATACTGTGAGCCACAAATAAAAGCCACAAAAGTAGTTTCAAATTATCTAGTAGCAAAATGTAAAACAAAAAGTAAAACGAAACTGATAAAATGTTATAATTTCTTATTCTATTCAAATATATCTAAAATATCACTTCAATAAGTAATCATTATACTAGCATATTAGCATTTTACTAGTAAAATACTTGACATTCTTTCTCTTATACTAAGTCCTCAAAGTCTGGTGTGTATTTTACATGTGCAGCATATCTCAGTTTAGACGTGCTGCATTTTAGGTGTTAAATAACTGCTTGTGGCTACCATATTGGACACTCATGAAGGGAACTATGGGAGATTTCTGGGCAAGAAACTAATATAATCAGAGGAGCTCTTTGGGAATTTTAATATGGAAAGACTGTTTATTAAATGGGCAGACATTTATAGAGCACCTGATACAATAACAATAGTAAGAGAGCTACCATTTACTGAGTGAAAAACTGTGCTTAATATTCAATGAAAAACTTTAGAATATTTTTTAAAGAGAGAAAGTAAATGTTCCGCTCTAGCAATGTCTTCAGTTATTTTTTAAACATTATTTGAATTGTATAAATACAATGAGAGGCTTATCAAATTTCTCAAGATAATTAAACATAAAATTTTGGGTTTTCTAAAAAGTATTCTCTTTAGAAAATCCAAGGATATAAAGCTGCATTTTGGATTTATGCTTCCTGAACATTTTAGGATCTGCCTATCTTCTTACTAATCCTCTCCCCTAGAGACCTTTAATATGGGTGATTACTGACATTCCTACTAAAATGATAAAAATACAGGAAATGTCATTTTAATGACTGTGGGGTTCAGCCTTTCCAAGTTACAAGATTTAAATGAGAATTATTTACAAGTGGAATGTGTTCTCCCCTAGGAATTATTTTGAATCACCTGGATTTATGAGGTTTGTCTGTTTTCCATTCCATTTTATAAATGTGAAGCTAGCTATTAAGATAGGAAACACATATTGGTAATGCATGGAGTGGGAGCAGAACTGTGCTCTTTCCATAACCAACAATGCTGAGGTTTTTTATTTTATTTAAATCTTGGGGAATCAGTCACAAACTCTGTATTTTATCTTTTAATATTTGTAAAAATATTTCTTGTTCCCATACAAAAAGAATAATTTCACAATTTGTATCAAATCCTTTTTGGAATCAAGACAAGTGTAAACAATTGCCAAAATTTCATAAATACTAACAGAGTTGCCCCTATACTTTCAGTTTATTTCGGGGGGGGATTCTGTAAATGCTTCTTCCTTGTTTGGGGTCAGGTCACACAGGATTGTAATAAAGCAATGGAATCTAGGTTCTGAGCACAACTCCTCTACCACAGGCTTTGCTAAATAACTTTGGACTTGACCTTGATTGTTGGCAGCATGGAGGAGGAGCAGATGAAAGGGGAATTAAAAATAATTTTTTTAATTCCAAAGTGTTTAATAAAATATGTGAGGTGACCATTACATCAGGTCTCTTTTTATAAGCATATTACAACCTAGTTGAAAGCTAAGTCATATATTTTGGAAAGGGCTTTATTGATAGGAGCTTGAACTAATGCCTGTGGAAAGGGAGAGGAGTCAGACTAAGGACAGCTAGTTTGGATGAAATTTGGCAATTAATATAATGCTGACAGAGAGTGTGGCTTCAGGGATGGCTTCTCTCTGGGTTTCCTCACTTCAACAACTGTGTACCTGGTTGTGCCATTCTCCTAGAGATATCCATGGAATGGACTTTGGAGTCTAGGGGTGGAGAGAGAATTGCCCATGGACATGATGGATTCAACTTCATGTAAGTGGAGATGCCCATGGGACACACAAGAGGAGATTTCCACAGCCAAATGGATATATGTGCCTAAAATGCAGGAGATGCAACTGGGTAGAAAATACATATTTCAAAATTAAGAGGTAATTAAAGGCATAAAAGTGGATGAACGCTCCTGAAAGGTGAATGGAGAGAGACAGGAAATGGAGCAAGGACAGAGCTGGGAAACCAACACTTAAGGGAAGGGAAGATATATTAGTCCATTCTCATGCCGCTAATAAAGACATACCCAAGATTAGGTAATTTATAAAGGAAAGAAGTTTAATTGACTCACAGTTTAGCATGGCTTGGGGATGTCTCAGGAAACTTACAATCATGGTGGAAAGTGAAACAAACACATCCTTTTTCACATAGTGGCAGGAAGAAGAAGAATGAGAACTGAGCGAAGGGGGAAGCCCCTTATAAAACCATCAGATCTCATGATAACTCACTCACTATCATGAAAATAGTATGCAGGAAACCACTCCCATGATTTAATACCTCCCACCAGGTCGCTCCCACCACACATGGGGATTATAGGAACTACAATTCAAGATGAGATTTGGGTAGGGGCACAGCAAAACCATATCAGAAGAGACATACAGCTCACAAAGGATTCTGTGACTATCAATGCCTACCACTTCCCTACCCTCACCCACATCCAAGTAGTTCATTTGCAGCTGGGTTGGAGAGTTCCTGTGGGCTGACAGCCTCAAACTTCTCTGCTTTACTGCCTGGGGGCTTTCTCCGGTCCCAGGGAACTTCCTCTGCAAGTGCAGGGACATCAAACAAATTCAGGTGAAAAATAACCTAGCTTCCCATCTTTGGTGGGTCAATTCTGAGATGTGTTCTGCAGGGTTCATCAGAGACCCCACGGAAAAGAGCCTCCCCTCACTAACCTGTTCACAATCACACCCTTCCTTGTTCTTGTTTTTTCTCTTCCCCATTTCACATTTTCCGTTTCCTTGCATGTGCTTTCTGGGATCATTTCCCAAATAAATTACATTCTCTATCCCACCCGCAAAAAGATTACCCACCTCAAAAAACTGCCCTCCCATCTTGCAAAGAAAACCCAAACTAAGAGAAAAGGGAAGACCAGATAGGTAGGGCAAACCAAATACAGTCTGATGTCTTGGAGGGTAATGGGAGAGGAAGAGAAAGTATAGAGTTTCATGAAGAAATTGATCAGTAGTGAAATATAATGCAGGGATACGGAGCCAGGTAAGGACTGAAAATATTTCTCTGAATTTAACAGTTGGAAGGTGACTTTGACAAGAGAATTTGCAGTAAAATGGCGGGAGTAGAAGGAAAATTTTGGGTGCTGTTATGTGATTGTGAGTTGAGAAAGAGGAGGCAGTAATGAAGGAAGAAGAAATGGTGGAGGGAGGTGAGTTAAGTGGTTTGTGATGGTGTGGACAAAGTGTGCCAAAGAGGAGAAGGGCACAGAGATGGGGCCAGCAAAGGAGCATGGGCAGTTACTAGAGTAGAAAAGGGAAGAGAGAAAGAACAGAATCCAAAGTGGAGATCAGTCATCCTGGACCTACCTCATTCACAAAAACCAGACCAGAGGATAAATGTACCATGAGAAACGTTACAGTGGGTAAGAAATAGAGAAAGTTTCAAACATGACCTCTATTTTCTCTATAAAGTAGGAGACCAGTTATCGTTCAATATCTACAGCAGAGATATTGCTGTCTCTAGGTTATTCCCTGGGCTTCAGAATCACTCTGGGTGAGGGAGGGTTGGGGTTACATGGTGGACAATCAATGGATTAGAAGAGAGAAGAGGAGCCAAAAGGGATTCAGTATAGAGACAAGAGCAGAAGATGAGGTACAATGTTGAGTACTATCTGTCTCCTGACGTTTTACTTTCCCACAGTAGATGTGAGTGGGTGAAACTTCTTGAAAAATAAGCAGGGACAGCAACATGCTTGGAGACTGCAGTCAAGACAAGGGTTTGCACCGTAAGAAGAGTCATCAGATAGTGAGGGAACACGTTTTCTCTTGGAACCCCTGTGACAGGGGCATCATGGAAAATTTGGAGGGAAGGAGGTAATGAAAGGGGGTCTGGAGCATGAGGGGTGCTCCATGACCAGCAGGCTTTTGGGGCAGAGGCCAAGGACAACAGGATTTAGCATCTGCAGGATTCCCTGGAGTCACAATTCCAAATGGAACTTGGGATGAGGGAAAGTCAGTTTTGACTAGTTTGGGTGGTTTTGTGAAACAGCAGTTAGAGCAGACTGGCCTTTTGCCCTGGGTTCAAATTAGAATAAGCTATTTTGGTCCCCCAGGAAAATCCTATCCCAGATGTGCAAGTGAAGGCACTGGTTAGTACTCCAGGACTTTGTGGAGGGGGCATCACAAGCTGACTCTGGAAGGAAAGATGAACAGAAGAGAATTTTGGATGAACATCTTGAGCAAAAGCACGAAGGAGAGAAAAAACAAAGTACACTTGGATTGCTTGGACCAGACATGACATTGTGGGTGCTACATCCTGCCATGCTTGGCCCTCGAGAGATTCTCATTTTTCTCTAGGATCACGGGAGATACCTGGCATGGGTAACGTAATTTCCTCAGAGCTGTCTGTGCACAAGGCTGCTCAGGGCTGTCCTGGGAGTCCTGAAAAAGGGACGATAAAAGGGAGACCATTCCTCTGCTGGCTTCACCTGCAAAGACTGATGGGCCCAGAGTGGCTGAGTAGGGGCCCTGCTGCCTGCCTGGAGCATGGCCACATCCCCAGCAGCTATTCCCTAATGGCTTTACCAAAAGTCTTGGCTTTTTCTCAAGGCAGGAGAACACCAGTGTCAGCTAATTTGAATCTGGCCAAAGGGAATGATGTGGAGGAGAACTTAGGAATGTTTTCTCTTTCTATCTGCCCCAGACAACATTGCCAGTGTCTTTAAATGTAAAATAAAAGGGAAATCCCTTTGGGAATTATTGTTATTTATACTCATGTCAACCAAAAATAAAAGGAAAGTCCTGACATCATTTCAATGTTTAGTACAAAAGCTTGAATAAAAATAGTTTTTAGAAAATTTTCATAAATTCCTCTTCATTTCTGGAATAATTAATTGGTTTTCTTGTGAGAGAAAATATAAGGCACTGAGTTTTAGTTCATTACATATCATTCTTCAACTAGGTTCACTTGGAATCCAGGAAAACATTGTTAGGAGTTTTCCTATATTGTGAAACCTGTGTTACAGGCACCTATTCAATTTTCCTCAGTAACAACTCAGGAGTGTCTGTGTGTGTGTGTGTGTGTGTGTGTGTGTGTGTGTGTGTGTGTTTTGTTTAACAATTAGAGAAAAATACATTTGAAGAATGTTTATCATACAATCTAATGATAAATCTCTTCCTGGGGACCTAAATCAGATAATTAATAAGATAGGAATGTCACAGTGCATTTGTGGCCCCTGGCTGGATCCCTGCTCTAAATAAGGACTGATTGTGCTGACGATAGTGATTTATGTATCATTCGTGGTTTGTTAAATCAGATCATACGTAGGAAAGCAAGGTAATAAATAAAGAACGTGTGAGTAAATTGAAGCAAAATCAAGTAAAGATTTGAAAAAACGATCTACATAATTCTTTCCTTAGAACTCCTTTTTGATGAAAAGGGAATTTGTGAAATCAATCTCCACTGATCAGATTACTTCCAATGAAATTGCTGGGGCACTGTTTTAAGTGCTCCTTATTAAAATCCTAACCCCATGAATATAAAAGTAGCACTGTATTTGAATTTAAAGTGGACTATGTGGACAAGGAATCTGAAATGTGGATTCTTGTTAGCTATGCCAGGGATCATTTTGCATGGTCTTGCATGCCCTAATCTGTATAAAAGAGACAATGATGCCCATCTTGGCTTCCCTACAGGGTTACTGTTCTAAGAAATAAATGAGATCTCTTTTAACTTCTGAAGCATTCTGCAAATGTAAGGGATTCTTGTTATTTGACTGTTCTTTGGAGTTGCACTTCTTCTTAACATTTGCAGAAAAAGGCACTACACATGAACTGAACTGAAAGAAAGGTGCTAAAATGAACCAAAAGATAAAACTGCAGCTCCCCTAAGTATCTGGGTTGCTCTCTGCTTGGCTACCTTTCGCCGGTTCTGTAGCTAAATATAGAAGAATAGACTCCAATGCAGAAGGTGGAGGCAAATTGTTAAGCCCCCTCTTCCAACTTCATCAGGATTCTTGGCTTTCTTCTTCATACCAGTAGTTTGAATTATTAGGTAGCAGACATGCTGTCAAAAGACTGGATAATTATCTGTCATTTTCCATGTCTGAAGGCAGCCTTCCACCTCTGCAGCTAGATGGATAATCTGTGCTTGCATTCCAAAATTTATTATATTTGGATTTTATGTGGGTGTGCATGATCCCTCGAGGGAGAAACCTCAAGCAACCTCTCTTTCCTCACCACCTCCATCCAACCCACACCTCACACACACAGTCCCACACATACCACTCACACACACACACAATCACACACACATCCCACCCATACCACACACACATTCACACAATCACACATACACAACCCCACCCCGTACCTCCCCCCACACACACAATCACACATACAACCCCACACAAACCACACACCACACTCACACACACACACACACACACACACACACACACACCCCAAAGCAGGACTTTATGGACCAAGAACTGAGCAAAAAACTTTGGATATTTGCTCATTAAGATTGAGCACTATATATATATATGTTTATATTCTCATTTTCACATCATTTCCCAGCCCAATCAATGTTCAGTCAGGGGAAAAACAAAACCCTAAATACTGATGGACTTTTTTCCTAAACTACCATTGTTCTTTGCAAAAGGTTGTCTCATTCCACATAAAACATGATGGTAACAGCTTTAGGGTTGAAGACCTTCTTTAGAAAGCTCTTCACTAAAGGCAAAAATCAAAATGCTGATTCAGTCGAGAATGTGATGCGGTTTTCCACCTGTAAAAGGGATCTACAACAATTCATCTCTGTCCCTAGCCCAGTTCTCTTTGGCATCATCAGCATGCATTTTTAAGTCACCTTGTAAGGGTTGGTGGAAAACAAACTCCTTCACTCTTTCTTAGATTCTATCCAGACAATAGCAATCATGAAGAAAGATCATGTATTTACTTAGAACAAATAATTAAATTATTCTGTTCATGTACTTTATTGAATGCTCACAGTGTCTCAGGCCCTGAGAAGACAAAGATGAAAGACACAGTCACCTGCTCTCAGAGACGCACACAAGTAGACTGTGAGCATGATGAGTGCCAACACGCAGCAGAGCATAGAAGGCTCTCTGCCTCCGAGCACAGGAAGAGGGCCTAGAGAAGGGAATATTTAAGGGAGAAACAGAAATTTTCCTGAAGACACAAGAACTACAGCTCTTGCATGGAGTCATGAGAGAGTATGGGGAATTTGTGGATGGGTGAGGAGCTCCATGTGATTTGAGTTTAAGACTCCACCACCTGGAGGCAGGCAGGAGTCAGATCATAAAGACGATGCGTGCTGTTCAAGGGCTGGGCACTTCACCCTTGAGGTCAGTGATTCTCAGAATGTGGTTCCCAGGCTAGCAGCATCAGCATCCCCTGGGATCTTGATGGAAATGCAGATTCTAGTGCCCCATCCCAGGCCTACTGAGTCAGAAACTCTAAGGTGGAGCTCAGCCATCTATGTTTTAACAACCTCTGATTCCACTGCAATAAGTTTGAGGACCATCCAGTTCTCAACTCTGACTACACATTAGAGCCACCTGGGAAGATTTTAAACACTGTGAATTCCCATATTTCACCTTGGAAAATCAATGATTAAATGACTAGAATAGGCTACTTCGTGGGTGCCCAGCCTGTACAGTTGCACAGGGTCCCAGGCTCAGAAGGGCCCACACTTGGTTTTATGCTCTGCAAAATCACCATTTTGAAATTCTTAATAATTTTTGAACAAGTGGCCCTGCATTTTTATTATGTACTCATGCCCACAATTATGTAGCCTGCCTTGGGCTGGGCCCTCAGTGTATCTTAAGCGTATTCTCAAGGTTTCTCAGATGATTCTAACGGTGGTCAGTGCTGAGAACTGCCAGATGAGGAAATGTAGAAAAAATGTAATTCAACTTCAATACAGAATTTAACAAAATTTCAAGATGGCCTCAGGGTCAAGATGGACAAATATCGAGTGAATCAAGTTGTGATTACGTTGATTAAAGATGGATTGATAAGAAATTTTAAGATTCACTGAAATAGATTGGTAACAAACTGAGGGAGTCCTCCTGGGCAAATTACCAGTCTCCTTCATGTTCAATAGAAACATTCATTGGGATTTGGATAAAGATATTAAAGTAATGTTCATATATTTACAGATGACACAATCCAATACTTTAGTTGACAGAATCAAAATATGACTGCCGTCAGTGGGAAGTGGGAGCTGGCTGGTTCCAGCTCAGAAGAGCAGATTGTGCCCATCTCTGCCCAACCTCATCCCCAGTGGCATCACAATGTACTTTGACATCCGCCATGACAGGAGGATTTACAACACAGAAATTGACAGACACTGAACAGAATCCGTTGTTAAACATTTACCAGCACACCACTGATTACCACCACTATTTATTGAATACTATAATTCACATTATGTCATTATACATGTTGCATTTTGCAGAGAAGAAAAATGAGTGATCTTCCTAAGGCCCAGAAGAGGCCAAATATCAACATTAACGTGTCTGTCTCCAAACTTTTGTGATTTTTTCACAGTGTGTCCTATCAGTGAATAAATCAGAATTTGAAAGGCCTTTAACAGACCCAAATATAATCCAAATTCAACAAGATAAAAACATGATACACAAAAAGTTTCTCAATTTGGAATCCATGAAACAACTGCACAAGTATGGGATGAAAAAATTGGCTTAAATATAGACTTACAAAAGGAGAATAGAGGTATTATTTAAGAATATACTCTGACTTGATCAGTGTGATGCCCATTCCTGACTTGGCTTTAAACCTGACTAACTCACTCATGAGTCCATCATGACCAAGGAACCACATAGCACCCAGCCACCAAGAGTGTCTCCTTGTGTAATCACCTGTCCTCACCTCTTCACTTTCAGCTAGCTTGCCCTTGTTCTATATCATCCTTGGTGTGCTCATCCTTTTAGCTTTAAAGCAGTCTCTTTAGAGTAAACATTCAGTCAATTCAAAGCTCAAGCTCATATCAGGAATGATGTCCTCCAATGGGATTCCCCCTCTACTTTCCCCTTCCAAGTGTCTCAGAGCAGCAGGGGAGTGAAGTCTGAGCTTTCTGCTCTCCTTTGGACACCCACTGGTGCCTGCTGCAGCCTCCCAATTCCCCAAATCACTAGTCTTCTTTAAGAAATGCCCACCATCATGTCTGGTCTTTGAAGGTGTCTGCACCTCCTACCATGACCTTCATGACTAGAGTTCCCCTCACTCTGCTTCCTCGTCCTGATCCTTCTTGCCCATAGTTCTATCAGTTCTTCTGCCCTCCCCCCTGCATAAACAGGACACGCAAAACATCTGCATTCCTCACATTCTATTTTCTGGCTGTGATTAACAAGAAAACTGTCATATCATTAGTCATTAGGGAAATGCACATTAAAATCACAGTGTGATGCCACTGCACATCTATTAGAATAGCTAAAATTAAAAGGACACCATACCAAGTGTTGGTGGGTATGTAGATTAACTGGAACTCTCCTACACTGCTGGTGGGAATATAAAACCATCACTCCAAATATGACCCGCCTTTCCACTGCTGGGTATTTACTGAAGTGAAAGGAAAGCATGTGTCCCTGCAAAGATTTACACAGAGAGTGATGTCTCCTCAAAACTGCCTGGGGCTGAAGATCAGTTGTGGCCTCCCGAGAAGGCAAGTAGCCCCGGGGTCATTTTAATGGGATCCTTTCCAAGAGGAAACATGTCACAGGGCAAGGGAACAGAAGAGAATCCTGGTGGGGAAGATCACTGGGGTACAGTCAGAAAGTCATAGGGGGAATCATCAGTTTTTTACAGCATCCAGGCCCAGTGTGCAGGAAGACAGTTCACCCTCACTCTCCAGATGGCGACTTCTTGTCTGCAAATAGTGAGGGTTTAACTCTGAATCAAGTTCAGGACTTTTGAAATACACACAAGACTGTATATTCTATGATCAAATGGAAAGTCTGAAGACCTTCTACTACCTTGAACATAACAGAGAAGTCATGGGTCCTACCACGGGCTGGGAAAAACTTTGGGATACAAAAATCAAAATGCACTTTGGTCATATCTCAGAATACTGCATGTTTAATGAAATTGTTATGCTTAAAATGCCTTAGAATATAGGGAAGGCTTGAATAAATCAGTGTGCCCATATGAAGAACTGGTGAAGCTAATTATGTAATTTTTTGAATTATTTTGAAAACTATACAGTAGCCTAAAAAATGATGCTATGTGAAAATAAAAACGGTTCTCAAAACTTTATTTCGCAGTGTGATATCATATACTGCAAATATGCATAATTATAGTATTTAAAATTATCAGGTCAGATGAATATGCCCAGTATGAGCAAAAGTTCAGCGTACTGAAATAAAATTGTGGAGAATAGTAACATGCAGAGTGGAGGCCAAGCTGCTCAGTACAGTTTTGTAGGTCACACCCTGCACATTCACAGGAACCAGTCATATTGGTCTAGGTGAAGGGCAACCCCAGAAGTTGTGTAGTGCACAACCTGTGTGACTGTATATGCCAATTGGGTAAAGAGAAAGTACTTGCATAAGGCGAAGAACAACTAATATTAGAGATGGGAACAGAACTGGGAAAGAATGTGACACAGAAGCCATGGGAGCAGAATCTTTCTCTAGGAGGGAGCAATAAACTATGTCTGAAAGCTCTGAAGAGATCTAACAGTTTAATACCCTGTAAGACTATCTGGCTGAAATGCAGTCTCCATCTCTAGGTAAAATCGCCATATTAAACCTATAAAAATATATGATTTCAAATATTGCATGAAGCACATGTGCCAAAAAATTATTCATTGATCTCAAATTCAAATTTCACTGGATGCCTTGTATTTATCTGGCAAACTTATCTCTAGAGGTAGTGACTCAGGGAATGGTAATCTATTGGAGGTAAACATTTTTTTAGTCAAAGCTTTTAAATTATTTCTGTTGTTGCTCTTTCACCCGTTACCTCTTTTGGAGACAAGATTTTCTTCTGTGTTATAACCTGCTACCACTCTCCCTCTTGAAGCCTGTCCCAGCAGCATCCCCAGGAAGCATTTTTGGATGCTGTATCAGATGACCTTCAGTGCCTCCTGACTGGGACAATCCATAGATGGTAACACTTTTAAAGTAAATTTAAAACCACACATTAACAAAGTGCTTGATGGCCAAAGCCAGAGCAAGAGGGCTGACGTGTGAGCCTCGGGAAGAATCACTGCCTTCTGGTTGTTCTTGATGAGCCTTCAGCCTGGCCTTCCGGCCTCCACTCCCACCGCAGTGACTTCCTTCCACCACCAGAAAGAGCCTTGAAGGAAACGCCCTCCAATGACTTCTCCTTGGTCTCAGTAAAATTCAAGTTGTCACCGCAGGGTGGGAGGCCATAAGTGATGTGGCCTTGCTCAGCCTCTAGTCCATTGGCAGCTCCCCCAAAGGTCCAGGCATGTGCCTGCCCCATGGCCTTTGCACTTCCTCTTG
This sequence comes from Ateles fusciceps, assembly GCA_036589455.1. Taxonomy (NCBI): domain Eukaryota; kingdom Metazoa; phylum Chordata; class Mammalia; order Primates; family Atelidae; genus Ateles; species Ateles fusciceps. Next base: position 7,166,717 of record JAZHEH010003329.1, on the reverse strand, counting down.
CCCTGGGCTCCCTCTGTCACTACTGAGGGTCTCTGATCAAATGTCACCAATCAGAGAAGACTTCCCCACACTGAACTCAGTTACTCTATTCCTGTTATCTCTGTGTGTTGCATTTTGTTCACAGCTCTTACCAACACCCTCCACAGTATACACTGATGCTGTCACCCACCAACCCTGTGCAGACTGTGAGAAGAAACACCATTTAGTTTAGTCCTGCTGTACCCGCTGTGCCTGGAGTCATCCCTGGCACTTGGTGGTCACTCCATTCATTATTGATGAAGTGTTTGCTCCCAGTCAAAGATGCACAGAGCTTCCCGCACACAGCAAAGAGAGCACGACGGAGAGAGGCGAGCAGACAGTTGGGCGGGACAGGATACAGGCGGAACAAGTTCTAGAGTGGGGGACCCTGCAGACCCTCAAATAGCCCCTCCCATGGGGGCGAGCCCCCACTCTGGCACGTGGTTGATGTGTTCTCCTGACTGGGACAGTCCCCTATGGAGACCTCGGTGTCACACCATGACTGATGCCACCTTCCCAGGGCTGGAGGCAAAGGACTTTGTTTTGGATGATGGTGGTGACTAGTTCAACCCTTTTTGCTTGTTTTCAACTTAATCTCCCTCCTTTCTCACTTTTCCTGCCAAATTCTCTTTGTATCACTTTGTTCCTTTCTTACCACCCCAGCTCTCTGACTTTTACTCCTGCCTGACTCATAACCATGTGCAGAAAAACGCTTCCATAACACTCTGCCCTACTTAGCCACCCTCATCATCTTTTCTTCGCAGACGCAACAGTGGAGAAGGGCCTCCATTTGTAGCCTCCACTGCCTCACCTTCAATTACACTTCAATCTTCTGAGTCAGGACTCTGTCCCCACTGAGGTACAGAAATCTGTCTCCCCAAGGTCACCAAAAAACACCTCTCAAGCAGACTCTTAGGAGTAAACTATTAGATCACTTCAGAGCTTTCAGACATAGTTTATTCCTCCCTCCTAGAGAAATATTCTGCAGCTTCTGTCACATTTATTCCCACTTCTGTTCCTATCTCTAATACTAGTCTTTCTTAGACTTATACAAGTACTTTCTCTTTCCCCCAGTTGCCACACACAGCCACTCAGGTTATGCACTACACAACTTCTGGGGTTGCCCTTCACCTAGACTGTGATATGACCAATGCCTGGAAATGTGCAGTGTATAGTCTGCACAACCGTACAGAGCTACTGTGTATCCATCTGTATATTATATTTTCCACAATTTCATTTCAGTGCATTTAACTCCTTGCTCTTCGAGCTCACACTGGGAGAATTCATGTGATCTGATACTTTTAAATGCTATGTATATGATGATGATTCCCAAATTGACATTCCCACTTTATGCTTCTGTTCTTGTACAACGAACCTGTATTGTTATTGCCATTCTGGATATTTCCCTTTGGATGTCCCACAGGCATCTCAAATTCAGCATTTCCAAAACTTAACAAAGTATATTAATCACCCATTGAACCAGATGTTCTCCTGTATACCCTACTTTGGTTAATGAGTCTATTATCCACCTGGTGACCTGAGTCAGACATCGAAGAGTCATGCTTTTCAATACTCTCACCACCCAGTATGATTTATCACCAGGTTCTGCCAAATGAGTGTATCTCTGCCTCTCCTTCCCCCACCTCCACTCTTCCAGATATGCCCCTCTTCATCACCCTTGGGCTATTGCAGAAGGTTCCAATTTCATCTCTCCAGCTGCAATCCATCTTCCACACCATACCCCAAACTGTCTTAATAAAAACACAAATCTGATCTTGTCACTTCCCTGCTTAAAACCCTCATTATCTTAAAAATTACATCACATTTTTGACAAGCAGTGCCCTCTACAGCGTGGCCTCCTGCTGATGCTCAGATTCATATCATGCCAATTTGCACCCACACCTCATGCTCCAACCATACCAGCTATCGCTGTTACAGAGAAAACCAGTACAGGCTACCTGGAAAACCCTCAAAATCAAGTCCTCTGTAAACTCACCACTCGGCTCAGATCAGGCCAGCTACTCCACCCTCTGTGCCACCATGGAAATATGTGTATAACTCTGTGCTTTTCCTTCTCCCACTGCATTATAATTTTTTTGTTTACATGATGGTCTGTGTGATTGCTCGAGGGCCAAGCTCATATCTGGTTTGAACTTGCATCCTCTGTGCCTGGCCCAGTGCCTGACACAGATTATCTACTCCACAATTATGTGCTGATGAGTGATGAAAAATTATATGAATCACCATCTAAATAATACAAGGAATGGAAATATTTTACATGTTTGGAATTAGTTGTTCTAAGTCTTCCCCGAGGGAGTGCCTAATTTACATGATGGAAAGGAGAGAATCTTTCACCAAGCCTCTTTCAACATTGTCCCTTTTGCCCATATTTCAGCTTGTGTGAATAAATTACAAGCCAACTCCAGCCAACAGATGTCTCCTGTAATATGTCTAAGCTGCTAGCATATGATGAAGGGGAACCCAGAAATAGATGCAAGTTACCAGGTCAGGGTTAATGACTGGGTGGATAGAAGTAAATGCAGAGGATGGGTGAGTTAGAAGTCCAGGCAATTAAATGGCACTAAAGGGAGAGGGGTCAGGGTTTACAGGAGGACAAAAGCTGTAACTCAGAAACAGCCAAAGAGTTCTGCTAATGGGCCAAGCAGAGGCCCAAGAAGATATTGCTGAGGCCACCTTGAAAGAGAAACTTCCCTTCAGAATCAAAGTTAGAGGTCAGGTAAAAGCTGGCTAAAAGCTTGAGTCTGATAAAATGAGGGGGAAGAAGGAGGACAGGAACAAACACTTATATTGTAATACTCACTGTGTGACAAATACTGTTCTAAGTTACCTTTACAGGTGTTTACAAATTATAATGTCACAACATTCCTAGGATTTATTTTCCCAGATTTTACCGATTAGGGAAATTGAGTCCCAAAGAGCTGAAATATCTTTTCCAAAGCTTTATAGTAAGTTGTGGAGCCAGAATTTAAACCAAGGAATTCTAGCTCCTGGGAGCAGGCACTCTCAACAATATGCTGCCTCCTAGAAGTGAAATTTCTGGGTCAAATTGTGTCTGATTTTTAATGATCTTTTTACATATTGCCAAATTGTCTCAGAAATGGGTTGTACCACCTAATCTTCAGAAGCAGAGTATAAGGCTGAGGCTTTTCTTACACTTTTGCCAACCACGAGCACCATCATGTTTCACTCTTGCCTGTCAGACATACAAAAAGTGGTGCCTATTCTCAGAATTCAATTATTAATAGAATCATCATTTTTATACTTATTTTTATTTTTGTGAATTTATTATTCATGTTGTTGGTTCTCCTTTTTTTTCTGGCATCTGTCTTTTATGATAATTTTGAAGCAACTTTATATTTTAAGTTTGCTAACCTTTTGACCCTTGTATTTGCTGCTAATTATATAATTTTGTTTTTTAATTATGTATATAGTGTTTACCATACTCAAATTTTGAGTTTTTTATAGTCAAATCCATCTCCCTAGAATTTTAACTATGAAACTATATTATTTTACACATAATCTTCATTACTACTAATTACTTCATTGTTATTCTTCATTGTAATTTATTACTATACTTTAATCAATAAATATTTTATATACAAAGGAAAGCACAAACTATCACAAACATTCATGTAACCTCGTTCAAATTTCACCATTGTAATATTTGGCTACCAATGTGTTCAGATTATTTAAAAAATAACGTATCTTGAATACAACTAACACCTCAACTCTTCCCACTTTCCCTTTCCAACTCCCTAGTTATTCATAGTTCTGAAAGTTTAAACATTTTATCATTTACATTTAAGTCTATGATCCATTGTGAATTAATTTTTGTGCAGCATAAGGTAAGAATCTAGGTTATTTTTTCCCAACCAGATATCCAATTTTTCCCAGCAGCATTTATTTTTAAAAAAATGTATTTTCCCCATAGGAATACCTGAGGACATTGTGGAAAATCAATTAAGCATGTAAGTGTGGATTTGCTCTTTAACTCTATTCTGTTTCATGGATCGTTTTATGTGTTTACACCATACCACACTGCCTTAATTACTGTAGCTTCATAGTTGATCTTGAAACTAGGTAGTTTATGCTCTCCAGTCTTATTTCTCTTTTTAAAAATTGCTTTGGATATCCATGTATTTTGCCTATTGATATAAATTGTAAAGTCATCTTGTCAATTTCTTTAGAAACAAAAAGTCTTGCTAATAGTTTGACATTTCATTGAATCTGTAGATTACTTTGGGTAGAATTGGTATCTTAACAATATTGACTCTTTAAATTGATTAACATGGTATTTATCTATCTCCATGTATTAATTACCATTGGCAACTTTCTACATCATTTATTACATTTATTTCTAATTTTATGGCATTGTCAATAGTACGTTTCGTCGCATTTTCTAAATATTTATTGCTAGAACATAGAAATACTATTGGGTTTTGAACATAGGCCTTTATCCTAAAATCTTATTAAATTCATTTATTAGTTCGACTAGCTTTTTTGTAGATTATGTAAGCTCATGTTACCTGCAAATAATAACACTTTGCTTTTTCTTTTCTGATGTTTATACCTTTCTTTTCTTGTTTTACTACACTGGCTATCTCTAGTAAAATTATAAATATAGAAGTGCTAAGTAGAAATTCTTAATTTATTTCTGATTTTAGGCAGGAAGCATAAAACTTTTCATCACTGACATGTGCAGTAGTTTTTTTGGTCTTAACCAGGTCAATAAGTTTTCTTTCTAAAATCATAATTCATTGAGATTATTTTAATTATGAATGAGCTTTGAATGTTGTCAAATGTTTGTTGGCAACTTTTGAAGTGATTGTATGTTTTCTTCTTCTTTATTTTATTAATATGGTGAGTTACATTAAGTGATTTTTAAATATTAAATCATTCTTGCTTTTCTGGGATGAAACCCCACTTCCCCATAATCATGTCTTATCCTTCATATATACAATTAGATTTGATTTGCTAACTTTGTAAAAAGGATCTCTGTGTCCATATTCATGAGAGGTACTACTCTGTAGTTCTGTCTTTTGTGGACTTTTTGTCTCATTTGGGTAACAAGGTGATAGTGGCCTCATAAAGTAAGCTGAGAAGTTTTCCCTCCTCCTTTATTTTTTTAAAGAGTTTTATAAGAGTAGCTTTATTTTCTTTTTTACATCTTTGATAGAGCCATCCAGGACTAGAGTTTTCCATATGGGAAAATTTCAAGTCATAAATTCCACTTGGATATGATTTGGCTTTGTATCCTCTCCCCAATCTCTTGTCAAATTTTAATTTCCAATGTTGGGGGGAGAGACCTGGAAGAAGGTGACTGGACCATGGGGGTGGTTTTCCCCCTTGCTGTTCTCATGATAGTGAGTGAGGTTTCATGAGATATGGTTGTTTAAAAGTGTAGCACTTCCCCCTTCATGATCTCTCTCTCTCTCCTGCCATGATGTGGAGATGTACTTGCTTCTCCTCTGCCCTTCTGTTATGATTGAAAGTTTCCTAAAGACTCCCAGCCATGCCTCTTATATAACCTGTGGAACTGTGAGTCAATTAAACCTCCCTTCTCCATAAATTATCCAGTCTTGGGTAGTCCTTACAGCAGTGTGAGAATGAACTATTACAAAAAATTGGTACCAGGAGTGGGATATTGGTGTAAAGATACCTGAAAGTATGGAAGTAACTTTGGAAGTGGGTAATGGGCAAAGATTGGAACAATTTGGAGGGATTAGAAGAAGACAGGAAGATGATGGAAAGCTTAGAACTTCCTAGAGACTCGTTGAATGGTTGTAACCAAAATACTGATAGTGATATAGACAACAAAGTCCAGGCTAAGGTGGTCTTAGATGTAGATGTGGAACTTATTAGGAACTGGAGTAAAGTTCACTCTTGCTATGCTTTAGCAAAGAGACTGGTGGCATTGTGCCCCTGCTCTAGAGATCCGTGAAATTTTGAACTTGAAAAAGATGATTTAGGGCATCTGGCAGAAGAGATTTCTAAGCTTCTGGCAGAAGAAATTTCAAAGCAGTAAAAAGCATTCAATATTTTACCTGATTGCTTCTAACAGCACATACTCGTATGCATTTGCAAAGAGGTGGTCTGAACCTGGAACTTATATTTAAAAGGGAAGGAAAGCATAAAAGTTTGGAAAATTTGCAGTCTGACCACGTGGTAGAAAGAAAAACTCATTTTCGGTGGATAAATTCAAGTCAGCTGCAGAAATTTGTGTAAGTAAAGAAGAGATGAAGGTTAATAGCCAAGACAATGGGGAAAATGTCTCTGGGGCATTTCAGAGACCCTCACCACAGCTTCTCTTCTCAAAGACCTGGAGGCCTAGGAGGAAAAAAAATGTTTTCCTAGGTCAGGCCCAGGGCCCCAATGCTCTGCGCAGCTTCAAGTCATGGTGCCCTATATTTCAGCCACTCCAGCTACAGCCATGGCTAAAAGAGGCCAAGGTACAGCTCAGGCCATTGTTTCAGAAGGTTCAAGCCCCATGCCTTGGGAACTTCCATGTGGTGTTGGGCCTGCGGGTGCACAGAAGGCAAGAGTTGAGGTTTGGGAGCCTAGATTTCAGAGGATGTATGGAAACATCTGGATGTCCAGGCCGAAGTCTGCTGCAGGGGCAGATCCCTCATGAAGAACTTCTATAGGGCAAGGTGGAGAGAAAATGTGGGGTTGGAGACCTGACACAGAGTCCCCCAGTGGGGCACTGTGTAGTGGAGCTGTGAGAAAAGGGCCATCATTCTCCAGACCCCAGAGTGGTAGATCCACTGACAGCTTGCACCGTTCACCTGGAAAAGCTGCAGGCACTCAGTGCCAGCCCAGGAAAGCAGCCATGGGGTCTGTGCCTTGCAGACCCACAGGGACAGAGCTGCCCAAGGGGTAGGCTGCCCAAGGGAAGCCTACCCCTTGCATCAGTGTGGCCTGGATATGAGATGTGGAATCAAGGAGATTATTTTGAAGCTTTAAGACTTAATGACTGGCCTTCTGGGTTTAGGACTTGTATGGGACCTGTAGCCACTGTGCTTTGGCTGATTCCTCCCTCATGGAATGGGCCTATTCACCCAAAGCCAGTACCCCCATTGTATCTTGAAAATAACTAACTTGTTTTTTAATTTTACTGGCTGATAGGCAGAATGGACTTGCTTTGTCTCACATGAGACTTTGGACTTGGCCTGTGAATGAATACTGGAATGAGTTATGACTGGGTACTGTTGGGAAGGTATGATTGTGTTTTAAAATGTCAGAAGGACATGGTATTTGGGAGGAACCAGGAGTAGAATAATATGGTTTGGCTGTGTGTCACCACCAAAATCTCGTGTCAAATTGTAATTCCCAATGTTGGAGGAGGGACCTGGTGGGAGGTGAATGGATCATGGTGGTGGACTTACCCTCTCGCTATTCTCATGATAGTGAGTGAGTTCTCCTGACATCTGGTTGTTTAAAAGTGTGTATCACCTCCTTCTTCACTCTCTCTTTCTTCTGCCACCATGTGAAGACATGCTTTCTCCCCCTTCAATATTCTGCCATAATTGTAAGTTTCCTAAGCCTCCCAGCCATGCTTCCTGTACAGCCTGTAGAACTGTGAGTCAATTAAACCTCTTTTCTTCATATATTACCCAGTCTCAGGTAGTTCTTTAGAAAAATGCGAGAACAGACTAGTATACCCTCCCTTAATTAATACAGAGCTATTCAAGTTTTGTGTTCCTATGTTGGTAATTTGTGTTTCTCATTTCTATTTTAGCAATTTGTATTTTTCAAGGAATGTATTCCTCTTATCTATTAATAGATTGTCAAATCCACAAGAATAAAGTTAATATTCTGTTGCTGCCATTTTAATGTCTGTAAGTCCTATAGTAATGTCCCCTCTCTCATTGCCATTGTTATTTTAGTCTTCTATGAACATCAATTAAATCCAGATGGTTGATAATGTTGTTCACATATTCCATCTTTTGCTGGATTTTTGCTTAGTTGTTCTTTTGATTTTTGTTGTTGTTGCTGCTGTTGTTAAAACAGGCTCTCCCTCTGTCACCCAGGCTGTAGTGCAGTGGCACAATCATAGCTTACTGCAGCCTTGACCTCTCAGCCTCAAGCAGTCTTCCCACCTCAGACTCCTGAGTGGCTGGGACTACAGATGTGCATCACCATGCCTGGCTACTTTTAAAAAATTTTTTGTAGAGATGGGGTCTCGCTATGTTGCCCATGTTGATCTTGAACTCCTGGGCTCAAGTTAGCTCCTGCCCAGCCTCCAAACTGCTTGGATTACAGGCATGAGCCACCATGCCTGGCCTTTTCAATTGTGGAGAAAGTAGTAATAGACTCTCCAACCATCATTGTGTAATTGTCTATTTCTCCCACTAACTTTGTCAATGTTTGCTTCACGTACTCTGAAACTCTGTTATTAGGTGCATGCACAGCTATGATTGTTAGCAGCAGCAGTGACTTCCAGAACCTTCAGGTGTTCTCTAGGAATCATCAACTTCAGAGTTACAGGCAGCTGAAAATATTGGTAGCATATTTCCTCCTAGACTTGCATGTTTTCTAATGACTTTTTACAGCTTTATTTTTTTATATTAAACTTCTTTCTACTCAAAAAAACCTTAAAATAGTTTCTGTTTTTTTGAAAACATTTTGTAACTGTAAGTACAAGCAATACCTACATGATTGTAATCATATTGAATATTTATTTAATAAAAGTTATCACATATAGGAAGAATGTGAGCTACATGAGAATAAGGGAAGGAAGTGTAAAATTGTGGATGGGTAGAGAATTAGTGTGGCAGCTAAATCTTCATTTTCTTTAGTAGGAAGTGAATTGATAATCTAATATTAAAGAATGAGAAATAAAAACTTAAATGTATTATATACAAATATGGAAATAACTACAGTAGGAAACATTTAAAAGAGTTGAAATTGTTTACTTCTGGAGAGAGGCACTTGGTTTCCTCTGGGGACGGGTACTTGGGCATAGGGACGGTGGGAGAGATGCAGCAAGCGAATGCTGGTTTTTATTATTAGCCCTGTGTTATTATTTTACTTTTTATTTATATACATACTTTGATAAAAACAAAATTTTACTTAAATGTAATTTAAATGTAACTCAAAGTATGATTCCATTTCTGTGGCAAGTCATATAAGTACCACATCCAGGGAATGTTCAATAGAAGAAAAGAATCAGTAGCTGCTTGATAGGTCCTGGTTTCATGGCAGAGACATTATTTAACGTGAATTCTAAAATATGGGAGCAAGTGACATTAGATTTCAGTTGGTGATATTATGAGGTTGCAAGTGTTTTCTAGAGAAGATACGTACACATGACAACTTACAGGCCTGAATTCTTAGTGACATTTCCTGTCTCAAGGCTGAGTCAATTCTCAGACTAACAATTATTGTCTTTCTCCAGTATCCTTTTTCATTTCTGTAACACTGAAGAACTTTCTGGCCTAGAATTATTTTACTTCCAACACAGCTAACATGTGATGTTATGGCAAACACAGAGACTCGGGCTTCTCCTGAGAAACCTAAACATCTTTTCCAATTAATTATATTAAATAGTACATAATTTTTCCTTGAGCATTCAGAAAGCTCTTGAATTGAGTTTGCCTAAGTAAATTAGAAGCAACAACTTAGAAATAGCAGCACTCTGAAGGATCAAAACCTTTGCCTTAGCAAGTATACTGTGGAATATTACAAAAAGGTGATTTTAGTATTTTCTACTACACCTTAATTTTTTTCTGGGTCTAATTCTTCACTAGAATGAAATTTGAGACAAGTTCCATGAATCTTCTGTTAACTCTCTATCATAAAGTCTCATTTCAGTAATTAAAATGGCCATTTTCCTGTAATAGAAGTGATTTTAATCTGGAGTTAAATTAAATTCACTCTCTCCACAAGTTCAAAACTATCAAAGTTCTGAAGTCAAGAGAGTCAGTGTTGTCAGAGTACTTATTTTTTCCCATTGTGTATTTTTATGTATTCTCCCCCAACCTCAATTTATGGCCTCTCCAGCTTTGGAAAAGGGAGGAACAGAAATGTTTTACCGTGGTGAGTTTGTTTCATGCTCTCTGATCCTTGCAGGTATTCGAGCCAGGGTCTCCCATGGGGCCTTCGCACAGTTTGAAGGATCCCACCTCCTTTATCTCTGGAAATCTTTAATAACTATTTCCATGGAGTGGGTGGTCCATCCTCCCTAGTTGGCCATATATCTCCTTCCTTAATCCTTAGGCACCTAGCTCAAAGGGAAACTTCTTTCTGCTAAAATCTCTTCTCCTCTTTTGTTGTTCCTCATGAAACTCTCAAGAAAGCCCCACACTGATCTCTGTTGCAGGTGTCCCGCAACTGGGAAACACTTGCTCAGCCTGAGCCCCATCAAATACTTTGAGTGCCAACTGCCCACAGAAGACACTGTTCTTTCACTCTTGCATTTGCTCATCATATAGATTTTCCAGGAGGATGTTAGCAACAATCCATTATGTCACTTAAACTGCAGAGGACACTAAACTGCAGGGGATACATGAGGCACTCTGTACCTGGTCCTGTTGCAGCCTCATTGGCTTGATTTGAGAAGATGGAGGTGGGGGAAGGCATCACAAGACACTAATATTTCTTTTTAAAATAACTAATAATCTCTCATTGTCAATGTCAATTGCTTTATACCCTTGATGTGGGTGAGAGATGTAAGAGAAGAAAACCAAATTATGATTGCCCCCCTGGTAAATCCCTCATCACTGTAAGTGGTAAACATGGAGATGTGGTGCTCATATCCTCTTTCCTGAAAGGATTTTTATTGCCCGATTGTTGGGAATGCTGTCTGTGAACAGTCTTCAGATAACAGTCCTTTAGAAACTGATCCACCCCAAGGTCACACCCCTTTCGGGGATAGCCAACATGATGGAGGCACAGGTATCAAGGACCACCTGTTTTGCCACAACACAGAACAACTTTGACAGATCATTTCATAGGGTTTGCTGAGGCTGCCGGGCCTACATCACAGATCAGTTTCTTCCCCTTTCCAGTCCTGCTCCATCCTTGTGCCTTTCACAGATATGGATGCCAATGGCACTACTTAATAAACATCTAGAAGACTAACCTCTATCTCAGAGTCAGTTTCCTGGAGGACAAAAACTGTAATGATAGTATCTCATACCAATGAGCAATGTGACACTTATCAAATCTAGGTATTCTCAGCAAAATTTCTATATTCATGTCTTAAAACACCATTTAAAGCAAAAAAGAATAAATACAGACCTTACTTAATAACCTTATGCTGAGATGGAATATTTATCAATAACAAAAACACTTTTACCTTGATATAATTTTTACATGAAATGTTAAACATTATATTCTGGTGATTTAAACACGGAGCTCAAAAACCTAAATCTATTTAAATTACTCATCCCTTTTTCTTTTGTGCTACTCATATATTCTGCTTTTATAATGGATGTATCACAGTTGCAGTACCAGACATTCGTTTATCAAAGACAAGAACTATCTATTATTTGTAGATATGAAAAGACATAAGTCAGAATTACAAGTACCTGAAAATTAATAAATATAACTTGGGAAAGAAAAAAACTTTTATCATAAATGACAACAAAACTAGGAAGACCAAGAACAAGAAAATACAAAAATTATTCCTTAAGAAAGACAAAAGATAAAGAGGATTAAAAAAATCTAAAATAAATGTAAAAAGAGAAAAAAATTAATGACAAATATTGAATATAAGCAAATAAGATTTAACATACAGATAGTATGAGTCTCTGAAGAAGAAAACAAGAGGAAAGAGCAAATAACAAAGAGTGTAAATCAAGAAAACTCTCCCTAACTTGAATATGTTATTTGAAACTACATACGAAAACAAGAAAAGGACATACCTAAGAATATTGACTCAGAGTGACCAGTGCCAAGAAAACCTAGTAAAACAACTGCACTTTGAGGAAATATTTTAAAAATTCTTTGGACAGCTAGGCAAAAAAGCAAGAATAATCTAATATTTCCCTTATTAATATTATTATACTCTTCAATAGTAATGTTTCATGCCAGAAGCAAATGAAGTAACATATTTAGAATACTCCAGGAAAAAAGAATATGAGTCAAAGATTTTTATATTCCAGAAAGTCTCTTTCAAGTATAGAGTGCACATACAAACTGTCACATGTGAGAACTTGAAATGTTCCCAAGAGCCCTTGTGAGAAATCTATTGAGTATAAGTTTTAGAAAACAAAGTGACCAAAAGAATATTGATATGAGAATTGGTGGTGAACATAAAACATATAGTTACTTACATAAGTAATTTTAAGTTTAAATTTAATACATATTTACACACAGAATAAAAATTTAGCTGTCTTCACCAAAGAGACTTAGGTATAATGGCCAAAAAAGAAGCAATGATTTTCCTAACAGTAGAATTTTGTCTAAAATAATATTTACCACTAAAAGAAACCAGAGCTTCTTGGCTGATTTCAGGTCTGGGGCAAGAAGTGAACCAGACAAACCTGAAACATCTTCTCATATGAAGAAGACATTCCTTTTATGTCCTCAGACAGTCAGGAAGCCATTTAAAACTATTAGGGTCATGTCGAAAGAACTCAGAAACCAGCTTGAAGAAGTTTTCTCGGCAAAAGATAGAAAAATTTGAGCCTCAAAATGAATACAATTTCAACCTACTGAAACTCAGAATATGTTTAAATCCATGAATTTATAATAATATTTCAATGTAATTCATTTCCTTAGAAGATGATAGGTAATACATTCATTATTTTGAAAACAGGTAAATAAAGGAAAAAAATCAACCATCTATCCTTCTTCCTGTGTGAGAATTGTACCAGAGTAACAAAATAGTAAATGACATAAAGTACCACTTTATAAAAGTTTTCTAACTAATAAATAACAAGTAGAGATAGTATTAGAATATGAATTAATGAATTTAGGCATTGAGCACCAACAGCTACTAATATCACAAAAAGAGACACAATATATTGTGTGCCTCCAGATGAAAGAACATCATGCCACCTGTGGTGCTGACAACAGGATTAAGCAAGTCTCTGGATCCAACTATCAATTTACAGGAAATACTGAAAATAGAGGAACCTTTTAACCTGCACCAAGAGAAGGCAAAATTTAGACTGCGATAAACTTTTCGGAGGAAAATAAATTTTGTGAAAAATAAAAGAAGAATAACTTACAGATTAAAAGAGACATAAAAATATATCCATTTGTTAAAGACAAGGCTATTAGCAATTTCTAGGGTGTACATGAGGATAATAAATCTATGAAGAAAAGTAAGGAATTGAATAATATAAAGTCAGGATAATCATTACTTATTGGAGGAGGGAGGCTATGATGTTCAATCACACATAAAGAAACTTCTGAAGTGACTATCAAAGTTTGTGTCTTTACGGAGGGATAGTTACAATGCCGTTTGATTTATTACTCATTAAGTTATATATTTTGTGTGATTGTTTTTGGAAGAATTAAGAAAGTTACATGGGCATTGAAGCCTCAAACCTCTGAATACTGGCACTTACAAACCCATCAGACAGTTTCAACATAATCCCTATCAGAATCCTAGATGAATTCTTAGTAGAAATGGACAAGTTGATTTTTAAATTCACACGGAATTGCAAGAGACCCAGATTAGCCAAAACAATCTTGAAAAGGAACAAAGTAGGAGGACTCATGCCTCCTGGTTTCAAAACATGCTACAAAACAATGATAATTAAGACAGTGTGCTACTGGCACAAGGATAGACAAATAGATAGAATTGATGGAGTCCAGAAACCATGTGTCTGTGGTCCACTGATTTTCAATAAGAGTGCCAAACTATTCAATGGGGAAAAAATAGTCTTTTCAGTAAATGGTACTGAGACAACTGGATAACCTCATGCAAAAGCAATAATTTAGACCCTCACCTTGTGCAAAATTTAACTCAGAATGGAGTTTAAAATTACAAAAGTTAACTCAAAATGGATCAAACATATAAATGTAAGAGCCAAAATGATAAAACTTTTAAAGAAAAACAGAGGTAAATCTTCATGACCTTGAATTTGGCAAAACATTCTTAGTTATAATACAAAAAGCATGAGCAACAAAAGAAAAGAAATACATAATTTGGACTTCATAAAAATGAAAAATCTTTGTGGTTTAAAGGATTCCATTAAGAAAGTGAAAAGACAACACAAAGAATGAGAGAAAAATACTGGCAAATCATATATCTGATAGGGGAATTGCATCCAGGATATATGTAGAACTCTTACAACTCACTTGTAAAAAGAAATAATGCAATTTTTATAATGAGCAAAGGATCTGAATAGACATTTCTTCAAGTAAAATACACAAATGGCCAATAAGCACAAGAAAGGATATGCCGCATTATCAGTCATCAGAAAAATACAAAGCAAAACCACAACAAAATACTTCTTTATACGCATTATAATGACTAGAATCAAAAGTCAGGTAATAGCAAGTGTTAGGGAATCTGTGGAGAAATTGGAACGCTCATACTCTGCTGGTGGGAATATAAAATGGTGAAACTGCTTTGGAAACCAGTGTGGAAATTCCTCAAACTGTAAACATACAGTTACCTTATAACTCAGGAATTCCACTATTAGGTGTATATCCAAGTAAAATGAAAATATATACCAAACCAAAAACTTACACATGAATGTTTATAGCAGCATTATTGATAATATCCAAAGGTGAAAACAACCCAAATGTTAATTAACTGATGTATGAGCAAACAAAATGAAGTATATCCACACAATAGAATATTATTGAGGTATAAAATAATAAGTACTAACCTATGATATGACATGGATAAACCTTAAGAACTTCATGCTAAATGAAAAAAGTCAGTCACAAAAGACTACATGTTCTGGGACTCCATTCGTAGCAATATCCAGAACAGGGTAATTGAGAGAAAACAACAGGTAGATTAGAAGGTAGATTAGTGGTTGCTTAGAACTGAGGGAGATGGAAGGTAGGGGCTAATAGCTAAAGAACATGGTGTTTCTTTTTGAGGTGATGAAAATGTTCTAAAACTGATGATGATGATGGTTGCACAGATCTAAAAATATACTAGAAACCATTCGATTGTATACTTTAAGTCAGTAAATTGTATGTTATGTGAATTATATCTCAATAAAGCTGGTTTTAAAAAATCAATTGGAATGGACACCAAGGGTTCCCAATCAATGATTACTCATTCTTAAATATGAAAAAAATGGCCAAAAAAATCTAAACATAAATCAAAGGAAAAAAAGATACATATTTTAAATTGATCTAGTTAGTATTCTGAGAAAATTTTGAGAATATATTTATCAATGAAATAAGTACAGGATATTAAGAAGCAGAAACAATTCAAGAGATGACTTGGAAGGTGAAGTAAAGTAAGTCTACCAAAAACAATAACAAAAACAGGATAAAAAAGAAGGAGGGGGGGTAAAAATGACATAGAGAAGCAATCCAGCAGGTCCAACCTCCTGATAAACATCCCAGAAAGAGAGAATTAGGAAAAGGAAAGAAAGGAGAGTGAGCAAATAAGAAGAGAAAATAATATCCAAGAGCTAAAAGTCTTCAGATTAAAAAAACCTAAAAAGTACTCAGGGCAATGAATGAAGAAAGATCCTTACCTAGACGCTTTGAAATCCTGAAGATAAAGAAAATGGTTTACAAACTTTCATAAAGTTAAAAAAGAAATTTTAAGACCTTATACAGAAAGGAATAGACAGACTTCTCAGCAGCACATTGGATGGTAGAAGATGATGGAACAATATCTTTTGTGTTAGATCATTTTTGCATTGTTATAGAGAAATACCTGAGACTAGATAATTTGTCTCATGGTTCTACCAACATCTGCTTGGCTTCTGAGGAGGCCTCAGGAAGATTGCAATCATGGTGGAAGTTGAAGGGGTAGCAGCCACATTACATGGCAAAAGCAGGAGCAAGAGAGCAAATGGGGAGATACCACACACATTTAAACAACCAGATTCCAAGTAAGGACAGCACCAAGAGGATGATGCTGACATTCATGAGAAATCTGCTCCCATGATCTAGTTACCTCCCATCAGGCCCCACCACCAACACTGGGGATTACATTTCGACATGATATTTGGGCGGGGACACATATCCAAACTATATCACCTTCCACAATCATAGCAAGTCATTCTCAGCCTTTAGGTGTATTAAGGAAATATGAGTAAAAAATAAATCATGTAATGGCAACTTGATTGTCAAGCTTGGTTGCCCAGCACCAAACTTCCTTCCTGATATAATTATAATATTTTTATAGATCTTTATTGCTCCCCTTCTTATGCATAGTTTTAGTGGAAGGAAATTCCTGGTTGCTACTTCCCCGCTGCCCCTTCACCATTACTAAAGCTGAGAGGTAAATTCTTCCTCTTTCTGCCACATGGTATATGCTACAGCATGGGCCCATGATGTAGGTCCAACCAAAATAACTCCTCTCCATTGAACCATGAGTACAAAAACTAAACAAACTTCTGGAACACCTTCTCTTCAAATTAATGCCAGCAACAGTAGAGCAGTGATATCATGGTCTCAGAAAGCTCCTTTTATTAGGAATTTAATGATATGTGCACACAAATAAAATAAGGAGAAAACAAAAAAAGTATTAGATTATATAATACAATATATTAGACTGATTATATAATAATCTAGAATAATTTATATCCTAATATTTATAATATATATCTTATATTTATATATCTAATAATTTATATGTATATACATTATTTCAGAAAAATGTTCTAATGATAATTTATATTTTGATATAAATCCACTCTTTTTCTTTCCTGAAGAAAGAATAGATTTAATATAGAATATAAATTAGGAAGAAATCAGCTGATATTGGAAAATCAGAGAAACCATATAATTTGAGTTAGAAAGATTTAATGACATAGTAAAGTAAATGGAGGGTGAAAAAAGAAAACATACTTGAAATTTCAACAAGAAATATTCTCCATTGAAGGATACAGTGGTTGTGACATTTAATCCACAGAGAAGGAAATGTAATCTTAGTCCATTACTAGGCTTAGAGTATACAACATTTACCTAATCATCATAATAAAAAATATTATATTGATTTTAAAATCTTAATATTGACTTGTAGAGAAATCATGGCAGCTTCTACCATATTAACAAAATAATATTATTGATTTTGTCCGTGTAAAAATAAATGCATTTCCAAAACCAAGGTAAAGAAGTGAAAAGGAGTAAGAAGAGATAGGATCGGCTATCTAGAGGATATTTTATTTGGAAGCATCAGTGTGCTTCTTTTACAAAATGAGGATTCATAAGCTATTTACCGACTGATGAAACAAGAAATGTAGGTTTTGGTTATTTAAAATTATAGAGTTTTTAAGTGAAGCTCAGAACAGTGAGATAAAATACATTGAAAGAATTTCTGGAATTCAAGGAAGATAAAATAGACGTAATTTTTCCAATTCCTCTCACTACGTACAACTAAAACTCCAAAAACTTTATATAAAACAAACCTAAGATGACTCTAATATGTAAAGAGAAGACAGATTGGCTAGGATTCACTGCACTGGAGGAATAACATGATGGTGACCTCTCCAGGATTTCTTTTGCCTCATATACTTCAGACTTGGAGATAAAAAAGCCAGAAATCTCATAATGCCAATAGAAGCAGACAAGAAAAGCCCCCAAAAAAGCCTACTCTCTCTCAGAGGACAGGATGGGGAAAACCTATCAAGAGAAAACTTTTAGACAATGGCCATCCTACTCGAGCTACCACCACAGAAAACCTGTGACTCAAACCCATCATACTAGTAGAGGCACAGTGGGGAGCCTCATCCATCCTTACTAGTTTGTAACAAGTGTGTCAGCACCTCTGCCATTTCAGTGTAAGAAAAGGACAAGTAATGAACCAAACCTTTTTCCCACCCCTTGGTTACAAGCACCCAACTGCACCTCAACCAAAGTGTCAGCGGATACCACATAGAAAGTCTGGATTTTCCCCACCTGGCAATTAGGAGGTACTCCCTACCAATTAGTTGAAATTGGTGGTTTAAAATAACAGAAATTCATTCTCTGACAGTTCTGGAGGCTAGAACTTTAAAACCAAGGTTTCATCAGAGGCACACTCTCTGAAGGCTTAGGGAGAAGATCCTTTCTTTCTTCCTCCTAGTTTCTGGTGGTTGCTGGCAATACTTTAGCTTGTAGATGCATCACTTTCATCTCTCCCCTCATCATCGCACAACATTTTGTGTGCCTTCACATCATCTTCCCTCTGTGTGCATCTCTGTATCCAAATTTTTCTCTTCTTATGAGGACACCAGTCATTGGATTAGGGCCAATCCTGTGATTCATTGTAATTTGATTACATCTATGAAGATGCTATTTCTAAGTATGGTCACATTCTAAGTTTCTGAGTGGGCATGAGTTTTGAGGAAACACTATTCAACCCAATACAGACAGCCAAAACAAAATGTTTAAATAAGACCCAGAGTCTTATATTATGAAAAATTTCCAGGTTTCAATGGAAAACTACTCTCATACCAAGAACCAAGAAGTCTTGAACTAAATGACAAAAGACAAGCAATACACAGCAACACAAAGATGACATAAATGTTAGAATTATGAGACAAAGATTTGTAAGTAGCCATGATAAAAATAACTTAATGAGCAACTAGAAATACACTTGAAGCAATTTTTTAAAAAAATAGAAATCCTCACCAAAGAAATAAAAAGTCTCAGTAGAGACTTAGAAGATACAAATAAGAACCAAATAAAAATGTTAGAGCTGAAAAATACAATAACTGAAATTAAAAGCTCTATATATGGGCACAACAAGTACAGAACAATAGAAATTACCTAATTCGAACAACAGAAAGAAAATAGACTGAGAGAAAAAAAAAAAAGGAAACAGAACCCTTGGGGATTTGTGGGATCATAAGAGAAGATCTAACATTCATGTCATCAGAGTTGCAGAAGGAAAGAAGGAAAAATGTGGGGCTAAAAAAGCATTCACAAAAATAACTGTTGAAAACTTTCAAAATTGATCAAGAGACATAACCCCAAAAAATCTGAGAGAAACCCAAACATGATAAACAAGAATATCCACACCAAAGCATACCACAATTAAGCTGCTAAAAACTAAAACAAAGAAAAAACATTGAAAGCAGTCAGCAAAAAGCAAAAGACATCTTACCTATACGGGGAAAGTAATCAGTGCTAATGACAGCAAATTTCACATCAGACACATTGGCAGTCATAAGGAAGCACAATATTTTCACTGGCTGAAAGAAATCAACTATCAATCCAAAATCCTGTATTTATATCCTTTGGAAATGAGCTGGACATCAAAATGTTCTCAGAGGAAGAGAAAATTTGTCACCAGAAGATTGATCCAAAAAGAATGAAAATGAAATGATAAAAGAAGAAATCTTGGAACATGAGGAAGGACACAGGGTAAGCAAAAACCATAGGGAAATACAATATATCTTTCTTCTCTTGTTACATTTTCTAATTTATGCTTGACAGTGGAAACAAAACTATAACACTATCTGATGTGGCTAAGGCAATTACATTGCAAGCAGAGAGGTAAACAGAAGTAAAGGAAAGTTAGATTTCAATATCTCAGTTGCACTAGTAAAATGATGACACCAGCAGTTTGTGACAAGTTATATTTATATAATGAAATACCTAAAACAACTACTTTTTTGAATGCATAAAAAGAAATGCATTCAAAAACACTATACATAAGTCAAAATGGAATACTAAAAAATAATTCACTGGAAGGCAGGGGAAAGAAAGAAAAGAGAAAGAGACAGAGAAAATAAAATGACATAATTAAAACTTAATAAATCAGTAATTACATGAAAAGTAAATGGTATAAATATGCCTATTAAAAGAGTTTGCCACAGTGGATTAAAAAACATGATCCTACTATATGCTGTCTAGAAGAAGTTCAGTTCAAATGTAATAATTTAGGCAGGTTGAAAGTAAAATAATGGAAAAAAGTATGCAAACCTTAACGAAAGAATAGCAAGACAAAGTAGACTACAAAACAAGGAAAATTAGCAGAGATGAAGAAGGATATTATGTAATAATAAAAGGGTCAATACAGAAAGAGCACATAGCAATTTTAAATATGTATGCACCAAAAAGCAAAGTTACCAAATATATGCAGAAAAACTGATAGAACTGAAAGCAGAAATAGGTAAATCCATAATATAGTTGGAAACCTCAACATCCTTCTCTCAAAAATTGATAGAACAACTAGAGAAAAAATCCAAGTGAGACCCCATCTTTAATAAAAAAGTAAATTACCAAAGTTATGGAACTCAACCACACAATCAACCAATAGGATCTAATCAATATTTATAGAACACTCCACCCAAAAACAGCAGAATATACATTCTTTTCTAGTGTCCATAGATCATACACAGGATAGATCATAGACTGGGTCATGAAACAAAACTCAACAAAATTTTAAAAGTTAAAATTCTGTAGAGTGTTTTTCTAAACACAAAGGAATGAAAGTAGAAATTAATGACAGAAAGATTTTTAGGAAAATCTCCAAACACTTGGAACTAAATGGTGTGCTCCATGGATCCAGAAATAAATCTCAAGGGAAATCAAAAAGCACATTGAAATGAATAAAGTGAAAACACAACAGGAGATTTCTTGTTTCTGGCCAGCATGCAAAAAGCATGGAACTTGCCACTCAAACCTAACAAGAAAAAAGCTGGAAAAAATGGAAAAATTTGCAACTCTTAGATTTGTAAGAGAAGTGAGGTCACAGAGCAAACCACTGGCCCCAAAATCAAAGAGACAGACATGTATAGAGAATCATAACTTACCAGAGCAGAAACTCATGAGCAGAAACCTCCATGGGAACCAGTGCCAGGGTGGGAAAATCTGAACCGTAATTAACAAATTGCTCGAAGCTCAATGTGGACAAGTCTGAGAGTTTGAAACTTCAGAGGGATTCAGTTACTGAGGGTCCCCCTACTTTTGTGAGTTTTACCTGCTAGAGCTCCACCAGTTTATCAAAGCAAATACCGGATTTTTAAAAATGCCCCCATGCTTACAGAAAGGGAGGGAAAATGACCATTTTTAAATATGCCAGAGCATTGTATTCTTCTTAACAAGATCTGCTCTCAGGAGAAACTATTTAACCAGAACCTAAACTGCTGGGGTTTCATCAGTGCCTAACTAACTTGGAGGAAGTAAAATTACCAACTCCAGCTGGCTCTAGTCTTCCTATGGTACAAAGGAAATACACAATTCCAGCCCTCTCCAGCTATATGGTCACACATAGGAGGGGGAATGGAACTGAACAGCACTTGTAAAGTTCACAGTCAAGAGGCACAGGCTCACTAAAAACTGAGGCCCAATCATAGGTAATTACATTACTTAAGGCCGATTTATAGCAGTTCCCTTGACCCAATACATCATGTTCAGCTGTCAGTTAAAAAATTACAAAACATACTAAAAGACAAAACTCAGTTTGAAAGGATAGAAAAAGCACCAGAACAAGACTCAGCTATTGGAAGAAATGTTGGAATTATCAGATGAGGAATTTTAAAACAACTGTGATTAATATGCTAAGTGCTCTAATGCACAAAGTAGAAGGCATGCAAGAATAGATGGGAAATGTAAGCAGAGAGATGGAAAGTCAAACAAAAAGCCAAAAGGAAATGCTTGACATCAAAACTACTGTAGCAGAAATGAAGAATGCCTTGGCTTTGATGGGCTTATTAGTAGACTGAACACAGCTGAAGAAAGAATCTGTGTGCTTAAAGATATCTCAGTAAAAACCTCCAAAATTAAAAAACAAAGGGGAAAAGAAAACATTTTAAAAATCCAGAATATTTGAGAACTGTGAGAAAACTACAAAAGGCATAACATACACTTAATGGGAATACCAGAAGGAGAAGAAATATTCGAAAAAATAATGATTGAGAATTTTCCCCAAATTAATGTCAGTCATCAAACCCAGATGCTAAAACCTCAGAGAACACCATGAAGGATAAATTCCAGACAAACTACACCTAGGCATATTATTTCCAAACTACGGAAAATCAAAGATTAAAAAAAATCCTGAAAGAACCACAGGGAGTAGGTGGTGGCCCTTGCATACACAGGAGCTAAGATAATAATTACAGCCTGCTATTTTTCTAAGAAACTATGCAAGCAAGAATAGAGTGGAATGAAATATTTAAAGTGTTGAGAAAGTAAAAATCAGCCTAGAACTCTGTATCCTGCAAAATTATCTTTAATGTGAGAGAGAAATAAAGACTTACTTATACAAGCAGAAATAGAGCAATTTGTTGCCAGTAAACCTGACTTGCAAAAAATGCTTTTAAAAAGTTATTTAAGGAGAAGAAAAATAATATGGGTCAGAAACTCAGATCTATATGAATAAAAGAAGAGCATTAATGAAAAAATTAGTGAAAGTAAAGTAAAAACTTTTATTTTTCTTAATTGATCTACACACATATATATGCTTATGTTTGCTTAGGTACAAGTAAAATGACTATAAGGGATAGGCAGGAAGAATTAGGATTATTTTGTTATTATAAGTTACTCACACTACCTGTGAAGTTGTATAGTGTTATTTGAAAGTAGACTTGGGTTAATTTTAAATGTATGTTTTGAATGTTTTTTAAATAGGATAAAAATGTTTTTTAAATAGGATAATTGATATGCTAAGAAAGGAGATAAAATGGAATCATATAAAATGCCCAATTAAAATTACAAAAGGTAGGAAAGAGTGGAAGAAAAAATATGAACAAAGAACAAATGCAATAAATAAGAGAAAACGTGAATAAACACTGTAGATATTAATCCAACTACAGTAAAATTACTTTGAACAACAGTGATGTAAATGTACCAATTATATGCCGTCCAAATATATATGTGGTCTATAAGAAATCCACTTTAAATGTGAAGAGACATATGTATTAAAAGTAAATATTAATAAATGGAGAACATTATACTATGCTAACACTAAGCAAAAGAAAACAAAAGTAGTTCTATTCATTTCAGACAAACCAAACTTCATACAAGCAAATTTATTAGGAATAAAGAGAAATAATTATAAAGGAGTCAATTCTCCAAAATTATATAGCAATCTAATGTGTATGAGCCTAACAACAGAGTGTCAAAATATATGAGGCAAAAACCTACGGAACTATGAGGAAAAATAGATGAACTCACTATTACAGTTGAAGACTTCAACCCCCTTCTATCAGAAATGAACAGATTTAGCAAGCATAAAATAAAATCAGTGAGGATATAGTTGAACTAATTAATACTACCAATCAACTGTATAAAATTAACACCTTTAGCTTACTTAATGCAACAACAACGTAGTACACATCCTTCTCAAGTTGACATGGAACCTTCACCAAGATATGCCACATTCTAAGCCATAAAACACACCTTAACAAATTTAAGAGAATTAGGATTCATATGATGTCAGCTCTCAGACCATAATGGAATTAAACTAAAAACAAATAACACAAAGATAGCTGAGAAATCTCAAAACGTGCAGAGCAAAAAACACTTTTCTAAGTAACACATGAGTTGGAGATAAATCCCATTAGAAATTTTAAAATATTTTTTAAAAGATCAAAATTAAAACACAACTTATTAGAATTGTGAAATGTAGCAAATGTAGTTCTTAGATGAAAATCAATAGCATTGAATGCATATATTAGCAAAGAAGAAAGATCTGAAATCAATAATCTAAGGTTATACCTTAGAAAACTAGAAAAAAAGAGCAAATTAAATTCAAAGTAAGCAGGAAAACAAATTAAAGTTAGAGCAGAAATCAATAAAATTGAAAACAGAAGATCAATAGAGAAAATAAATAAAACCAACATCTGGTCTTTGGAAAAAGTCAATAAAATTAACATGCCTCTAGTCAGGCTATCTAAGGTGGAAAAAAGGATGACACAAATTACTAATATCAGAAATGAAGAAAAACATTAAAAGAATAATAAAGAAATACTAGAAACAAGCCCATGCCCACAAATCCGATCATCTAGGTAAAGCAGATTAGTTACTTGAAAGACACTATCTGCCAAAATGCACACAAGAAGAAATAGACAATCTAAATCATCTTATATCAAAGAAATTGAATCAATAATTAATAATCTTCCCAAAGAGAAAGCACTAGGCCAAGATACATTTACAGGTGAATTCTAAAAAGCATTTAAAGAAATTATACCAATTCTCTACACTCTTTCAGAAGATAGAAGCAAAGGGAAAGTTTTCTAACTCATTCTATGAGGCCAGAATTACCTTTTACCAAAACCAAAGATATTACAAGAAAAGAGAATTATAGATCAATATTTCTCATGAATATAGATGTAAAAGTTATCAACAACATGTTAGCAAATCAAATCTAAAAATATATAAAAAGAATTTTACACTGCAAACATGTAGAATTTATTCCAGGTATGTAAGGCTGCTTCAACATTTAAAAAAATCAAATAATATAATCCATTACAACAACAAATTAAAAAAGACAAATGACATGATCATATCAATAGATGCAGAAAATTTATTTGACAAAATTCAATATTTATTTATAATTAAAACTTCCACAACCGCAGATTCCAAACACTAGAGTTACCTGGAACAGGAAATACATCCTATGACCAGACTGACTAGAATCCATTGATTTATTTGTCCAGAAGCTCTGCCTGATAGCAGAGCCCAGTTAGTGGTCTTACTAGAGACTGGATCCCAGCAAATAGACATCTGGCCAAAATCAGTGGCCCAGACAACTAGAAAACTCACAACATCAGTTGCCCCTTCCAAAATCACAGACTACAATAAAAGTGAAAGTCCATCCCTGGCAAAGAACACCTGTGAAGACCAGAGAGAGACTGTCATCTCAAATGTTCAGACAACAACACAAGAATGTAAGAATTATGAAAAATCAGGGAACCATGTCACTTCCAAAATAAACTAATAAAACTAACATAGTGGACCCACAAAAATGGAGATCTATCTATAAGATGACAAAGAATTCAGAATAATACTCATAAAGAAGTTCAGTGAACTACAAGAATATACAATAAAAAGTTTAATGAAATTTGGAAAACAAAACACAAAGTGAAAAGTTTGACAAAGAAATGGAAACAATTCAAAGAAACAGGTAAAAATCCTAGAAATGAAGAATACAGTGACTAAAGTGAAAAATTTAATACAAATTTAACAGAAAGCTGCAAGACCAGACTTAATCAAATAAAATAAAGAATTAGTGAGCTTGAAGACAGAACATTTTAAATCATTCAGTCAGAGGAGCAAAACAATAAAAAGAATAAAGAAAGCCTAAGAAATTATGGAACACCACCAAGAGACCAAACCTTTGTGTAACAGGAGTTACAGAAAAGGGGACAAAAACCATATTTAAATAAATAATACCTAGGATAGAGGAGGAAAAATGATGGATAGAGGCAGGACTAATTTGCAGCTCCCACTCAGATGGACAGAGCAGCATGTGGAGACCCACATTGTGAACTTGTGCTCCAAGAACTACCACAGAATTATACCAGGAAAGCTAGAGAATCCACAGACCCTTTGAAGGAGGTGGATTGCACTTGTAGGTTCCATGGGACAAGGGAGAAACTGTGAGTCTGTTTGCTTTCCTAGCTGGGAGGCTTGTAGCCTGGGGCTAGTTCTTAGTCCTGCTCACCAGCTTCCTGGAAATAAACTCCATGCTGTTGTGGGGGCACAGTAGGAGTGAAACTGACCTTTCAGGCTGTAGGCTGCATGGGAGCTGGGTGAGGCCTATGGCCACCGACTTTCCTCCACTACCCTGGTGACCTGTGTGACGCAGCAGAGGCAGCCAAAATTCCCCCTGGGAATGTTATTCTATTGGCCTGGGAACTACATTCCCATACCCCATAGCAGTTGCAGCAAGCCCCTGTGCAAGGAGAGTCTGAGCTGACATAGGGCTAACCCTACCCCCCACCTGATGGTCTTTCTCTACTTGCTCTGGTAGCCGAAGACAAAGTACATAATCTCCTGGGAGCTTAGGGCCCTGCCCACCACCTGACCCTCCATATACTACCACAGCTGATGCAGCTCTTGAAAGCACCACCTCCTGGTAGAGGCCAAACAACACAAAACCAGAGCACTTAACAAAAACACAATCAAGGACCCTCAGGAGTCCTCTTAACTTCCCTGCTACTTCCACCAAAGCAGGTGCTGGTGTCCAGAGCTGAGAGACCTGAAGTTGGATTACATCACAGGACTCTTTGCAGACATTCCCCAGTACCAGCCTGAAGCCTAGTAGCTACACTGGGTGGATAAATACAAAGAGAAATAACAAGCATTGCAGTTTGGCTCTCAGGAAACCCCATCTCTAGGGGAAAGGGGGAGAACATCACATCAAGGGAGCACCCCATAAGGCAAGAATCTGAACAGCAGCCCTTGAGTCCCAGATCTTCTTTCTGACATAGTCTACTCAATTAAGAACAAACCAGAAAAACAATTCTGGTAATATCACAAAGCAAAGTGCTTTAACCATCCCAAAAGATCACACTAGTTCACCAGCAATGGATCCAAACCAAGATGAAATTTCTGAACTGCCAGAAAAAGAATTCAAAAGCAAATCAAGGAAGCACTACAGAAAGGTAAAAACTTACTTATAGATATCAAAAAAGTGATACAGGATATCAATGGAAAAATCCCCATTGAAATAGCATAAATTAAAGATCACAGCTTCTAGAAATGAAGGACACACTTAGAGAGTTTGGGATTATGTTAAATGACCAAACCTAAGAATAATTGGTGTTTCTGAGGAAGAAGAGAAATCTAAAAGTTTAGAAAACATAATTGAGGAAATAATTGAGGAAAACTTCCTCAGCCTTGCTAGAGATCATGACATCCAAATACAAGAAGCTCAAAGAACACCTGGGAAATTCATTACAAAAAGATTATCATCTAGGTACATAGTCATCAGTTTATCTAAAGTCAAGACAAAGCAAAGAATCTTAAGCGTTGTGAGACAAAAATATCAGGTGACCTATAAAGAAAAATCTATCAAATTAACAGCAGATTTCTCAGCAGAAACTCTACAAACTAGACGAGATTGGGGTCCCAACTTTAGTATCCTTAAACAAAACAATTAACAGCCAAGAATCTTGTATCTAGTGAAACTAAGCTTAATAAATGAAGGAAAAATACAGTCCTTTTCAGAAAAAACAAATGCTGAGAGAATTTGCTGCTACCAAGCCAGCACTATAAGAACTACTTAAAAGAAGCTCTAAACCATGAAACAAATCCTTAAAATATACCAACATAAAATCTCATTAAAGCATAAATCTCACTGGACCTATAAAACAATAACACAATGAAAAAAGGAAAACAGGGTATTCAGGCAACAAATAGCATGAAGAATACACTAGTACTTCACATCTCAATACTAGTGTAGATTGTAAACGGACTAATAGCTCCACTTAAAAGATACAGAATGACAGAATGTATGCAAAGTATCATGAACCAAGTATCTGCTGTCTTCAGGAGACTTACCTAACAAATAAGGACTCACATAAACTTAAGGTAAGGGGTGAAGAAGATATTTCATGCAAATGCACACCAAAAACAAGCAAGAGTAGCTAATCTTATATCAGACAAAACAAACTTTAAAGCAACAGTAGTTAAAAAAGCACTTTGAGAGGCTGAGGTGGGTGGATCACCTGAGGTCAGGAGTTCGAGACCAGCCTGGCCAGTGTGGTGAAACCCTGTCTCTTCTAAAAACATAAAAAAATTGGCTGGGAGTGGTGGTGAGTGCTTGTAATCCCAGCTATTTGGGAGGCTGAGGCAGGAGAATCACTTGAATCGAGGAGACAGAGGCTGCAGTGAGCTGAGATCACACCATTGCATTCCAGCCTGTGCAACAAGAGTGAAACTCCATCTCAAAATAAATAAACAAAAAGACAAAGAGAGATGTTACATAATTATAAAAGGACTAATACAGCAGGAAAATATCACAATTCTAAATACATATGCACCTAACACTGGCGATTACAAATTTATAAAATCAATTACTACTAGACCTAAGAAATGAGATAGCCAGCAACACAATAATAGTGGGGGACTTCACTACTCCACTGACAGCACTAGACAGGTCATCAAGACAGAAAATTAACAACAAAACAATGGACTTAAACTATACCCCAGAACATATGGACTTAACAAATATTTACAAAACGTTCTGTTTAACAACTACAGAGTATACATTCTATTCATCAACACATGGAACATTCTCTAGTAGAGACCATGGGATAAACAACAGAACAAGTCTCAACAGATTTAAGAAAATTGAAATTATAGCAAGTACTCTCTCAGACTGCAGTGGAATAAAATCGAAAATCAATTCCAAAAGGAACCCTCAAACACCATGCAAATATGTGGAAATTAAATAACCTACTCCTAACTGATCATTGGGTCAACATTAATTTATTTTCACCTGGATTTCTTTTTTGACCCAGCAATGAATCATAATAGTGACACAACCTATCACAACCTCTGGGATACAGCTAAAGCAGTGCTAAGAGGGAACATTTGTAGCATTAAATGCCTACATAGAAAAGTCTGAAAGAGTACTAATAGACAATCTTATAACACACAAGGAACTAGAGAAACAGGAAAAAACCAAACCCAAACCCAACAGAAAAAAAATAAATAACCAAGATCAGAACAAAAGTAAATGAAACTTAAACAAAAGAAAACACAAAAGATAAATGAAACCAAAAAATTTGTTCTTTGAAATGATAAATAACATTGATAGATCATTAGTGAGATTTATGAAGAAAAGAAGAGGATCCAAATGAGCTCAATTAGAAACAAAACAAGTAAGGCTGGGCTCAGTGGCTCACGCCTGTAATCTCAGCACTTTGAGAGGCAGAGGTGGGCAGATCACCTGAGGTCAGGAGTTCGAGACAGCCTGGCCAACATGGCAAACCTGTCTTTACTAAAAATGCAAAAAATTAGCCGGGTGTGATAGTGGGTGCCTGTAATCCCAGCTACTTGGGAGGCTGAGGCAGGAGAATCACTTAAACCTGGGAGGCATAGGCTGCAGTGAGCCAAGATCATGCCATTGCACTCCAGCCTAGGGAACAAGAGTGAAACTCTGTCACAAAAAAGAAGAGAAAAAAGAGAAAGAGAGGAAAGAAAGGAAGGAAGAAAGAAAGAAAGGAAGGAAGGAAAAGAAAGAAAGAAAAAGGGTGATATTAAAAATGATACCACAGAAATACAAAAGATCATTCAAGGCTACTACGACCAACTTTACACACATCAACTAGAAAACCTAGAGGAGGTGGATACATTCCTGAAAATATACAACCCTCCTAGATTAAACAAGGAAGAAATAGAAACTCTGAACAGACTAATAACAAGCAACAAGATTGAAATAGCAATTAAAAAGTTACTAACAAAAAAAAAAAGTCCAGAACCAGATGGATTCACAGGTGAATTTCATCCAACATTCAAAGAAGAATTGGTACCAATTCCATTAACACTATTTCAAAATATAGAGAAGAGAGAATCCTCCCTAAATCATTCTGTGAAGCCAGTATCACCCTAATACCAAAACCAGGAAAAGACATAACAAAAAAAGAACACTACAGACCAATATCCCTGATGAAAATAGATGCAAAAATGCTCAAGAATATACTTTCTAACCAAATCCAACAGCATATCAAAAAGATAATTCAGCATGATCAAGTGGGTTTCATATCAGGGATGCAGGGATGGTTTGACATATGCAAGTCAATAAATGTGAAACACCACATCAAAAGAATAAAGAACAAAAATTATATGGTCATTTCAATAGATGCAGAAAAAGCATTTGACAAAATCCAGCATTACTTTATGATTAAAACCCTCAGCAAAATAGGCATAGAAGGGACATACCTTAAGGTAATAGAAGCCATCTATAAGAAACCCACAGCCTACATTATAATGAATGGAGAACAGTTGAAAGCGTTCTTCCTGAGAACTTGGAGCAAGACAAGGATACCCATTCCCACCACGTCTATTCAACACAATACTGGAAGTCCTAGCCAGAGAAATCAGAGGAGAAACAGATAAAGGGCATCAAAATTGGTAAAGAGGAAGTCAAACTGTTGCTGTTTGCTGATGACATGATTATATATCTACAAAACCCTAAAGACTCACCCAAAAAGCTGGTAAATGAATTCAGCAAAGTTTCAGAATACAAAGTTAACGTATATAAATCAGTAGCCCTGCTATACACCAACAGCAACCAAGCTGAGAATCAAATCAAGAACTCAATCCCTTTCACAATAGATGCAAAAAAATAAATAATAAAACATTTAGTAATATACCTAATCAAGGACGTGAAAGACCTCTGCAAGAAAAACTACAAAACACTCCTAAAATGGAATCACAGACAACACAAACAAATGGAAACACATCCTATGCTCATGGATGGGTAGAATGAGTATTGGAAAAATGACCATACTGCTAAAAGCAATTTAAAAATTCAATACAATTCCCATCAAAATAGCAACATCATTCTTCACAGAACCAGAAAAATAATCCTAAAATGTATACAGGACCAAAAAAGAGCCTGCATAGCCAAAGCAAGACTAAGCAAAAAGAACAAATTTGAAGGTATTACTTTACTTGACATTAAACTACACTATAAGATCATAGTCACCACCTGGCAGGTTCAAAGGGCCAGAGAACTCTCTCTCCCAGCCAAGGGAAGCCATTAGGAACTTTTCTGGACACTCTGGCACTCCAGCTCAGCTACTGTGCTTTTCCCATGGTCTACACAACCACAGACCGGGAGATTCCCTCTGGCGCCTACAACAGCAGTGCCCCGGGTTTCCAGCACAAAACTGGGCAGCCATTTTAGTCAAGTGGCACCTGGAACACCAGCAAGATAGAATTGCTCATTCCCTTGAAAAGGGGGGCTGAAGCCAGGCAGCCAAGTGAGCTGGCTCAGAGGTCCCACCCCCCACAAAGACCAGCAAGCTGAGATCGACTGGCTTGAAATGCTTGCAGCCAGCACAGCAGTCCGAGCTTGACCTGGGACGTTTAAGCTTAGTATGGGGAGGAGTGCCCACCATTGCAGAGGCTCAGGTAGGTGGTTTCAACATTGCTTGTGTAAACAAAGCCACCAGGAAGTTTACACAGCAGCTGGGCAGAGCCCAGCACAGCAGCTCAGCAAGTCCTCTGCAGGTAGACTTGTCAAGTAGATTCCCTTCTTGCTGGACAGGGCATCTCTGGAAAAAAAAGACAGCAGCCCATTAGGGACTTCCAAAGCTCTCACCTTCCTGGGACAGAGCACCTGGGAAAAGGGGCAGTTGTGGATTCCGCTTCAGCAGATTTAAATGTCCCTGCCTGGCAGCTCTGAAGGGAGCAACAGATCTCCCAGCACAGTACTTGAGCTCTGTTAAGGGACAGCCTGCCTCCTCAAGTGGCTCCCTGACCCCCGACCCCACAGTGTATCTTAACTGGGAGACATGTCATACAGGAGAGCTCTGGCTGACATCTGGCAGGTACCCTTTTGGGAAGAAGCTACCAGAGGAATGAACAGGCATCAATCTTCGCTGTTCTACAGCCCCCACAGGTGATTCCCAGGCAAGCAGAGTCTGGAGAGGACCTCTAACAAACTCCAGAAAACATGCAGCAGAGGGGCCTGACTGTTAGAAGGAAAACTAACAAACAGAAAAAAATAGCTTCAACATCAATAGAAAGGAGGTCCACTCAGAAACCCCATCCAAAAGCCACCAACTTCAAAGAACAAAGGTAGATAAATCCATGAAGATGGGAAGGAACCAATGCAAAAAGGCTGAAATCACCAAAAGCCAGAATGCCACTTCTCCAAGGGATCATAACCCCTCACTAGCAAGGGAACAAAACTGGATGGAGAATGAATGTGATAAATTGACAGAAGCAGGCTTCAGAAAGTGGATAATAGCAAACTTCTCCGAGCTAAAGGAGCATGTTTTAATGCAATGCAAGGAAACTAAGAACCTTGGAAAAAGGTTAGCAAAATGCTAACCAGAATAACCAGCATAGAGAAGAATATAAACGATTGGATGGAGCTGAAAAACACAGCACAAGAACTTTGTAAAGCATACACAAGTTTCAATAGCTGAATTGATCAAATGGAAGAAAGGATATCAGAGATTGAAGATCAACTCAATGAAATAACTCGAGAAGGCAAGATTAGAGAAAAAAGAGTGAAAAGAAATGAACAAAGCCTCCAAAAAATACGGGATTGTGTGAAAATACTAAATCTACATTTGATTGGTGTATCTGAAAGTGACAGGGAGAACAAAACCAAGTTGGAAAACACTCTTCAGGATATTACCCAGGAGAACTTCCCCAACTTAGCAAGGCAGGCAAACATTAAAATGCAGGAAACACAGAAAACACCACAAAGGTATTCCTTGAGAAGAGCAACCCCAAGGCACATAATCGTCAGATTCACCAGGGTTGAAATGAAGGAAAAAATGCTAAGGGAAGCTAGAAAGAAAGGTCGGGTTACCCACAAAGGGAAGCCCATCAGACTCACAGTGGATCTCTCAGCAGAAACCCTGCAAGCCAGAAGAGAGTGTGGGGCAATATTCAACATCCTAAAAGAAAATAATTTTCAACCCAGAATTTCATATCCAGCCAAACTAAGCTTCATAAGTGATGGAGAAATAAAATCCTTTACAGACAAGCAACTGCTGAGAGATTTCGTCACCACCAGGCCTGCCCTAAAAGAGCTCCTGAAGGAAGCACTAAACATGGAAAGGAACAACCAGTACCAGCCATTGCAAAAACATATGAAACTATAAAGACCATCAACACCATGAAGAAACAGTGTTAACTAACAGGCAAAACAACCAGCTAGCATCAAAATGGCAGGATCAAATTCACACATAACAATATTAACCTTAAATGGAAATGGGTTAAATACCCCAATCAAAAGACATAGACTGGCAAATTTGGATAAAAAGCCAAGATCTATCAGTGTGCTGTATTCAGGAAACCCATCTCATGTGCAAAGACACACATAGGCTCAAACTAAAGGGATGGAGGAAGATTTAACAAGCAAATGGAGAGCCAAGAAATAGCAGGGGTTGCAATCCTAGTCTCTGATAAAACAGACTTTAAACCAACAAAGATCAAAAGAGACAAAGAAGGGCATTACGTAATGGTAAATGGATTAATGCAACAAGAAGAGCTAACCATCCTAAATATATATGCACCGAATACAGGAGCACACAGATACATAAAGCAAGTTCTTAATGACCTACGAAGAGACTTTAGACTTCCACACAATAATAGTGGGAGACCTTAACACTCCACTGTCAATATTACACAGATCAACAGACAGAAAATTAACAAGGATATCCAAAACTTGAACTCAGATCTGGACCAAAGAGACCTAATAGACATCTGTAGAACTCTCCACCCCAAATCCACAGAATATACATTCTTCTCATCACCATATCACACTTATTCTAAAATTGATCACATAATTGGAAGTAAAACACTCCTCAGCAAATGCAAAAGAACAGAAGTCATAACAAACAGTCTCTCAGACCACAGTGCAAATTAGAACTCAGGATTAAGAAATTCACACAAAACTGCAGAACTACATGGAGACTAAACAACCTGCTCCTGAATGACTACTGGATAAATAATGAAATGAAGGCAGAAATAAAGATGTTTTCCAAAACTAATGATAATAAAGACACAATGTACCAGAATCTCTGGGACACATGTAAAGCAGTGTCTAAAGGGAAATTTATAGCACTAAATGTCCATCAGAGAAAGAAGGAAAGATATAATAAAATCAACACCCTAACATCATGATTAAAAGAACTAGAAGAGAAAGATCAAACAAATTCAAGAGCTAGCAAAAGACAAGAAATAACTAAGATCAGAGCAGAACTGAAAAAAGCCTTCAAAAAAAACAAAATAAACCTTCAAAAAATCAATAAATCCAGGAGCTGGTTTTTTGAAAAGATCAACAAAATAGACCACTAGCCAGACTAATAAAAAGGAAAAAAGAGAAAAATCAAATAGACGCAATAAAAAATGTTAAAGGGGATATCACCACTTATTCCACAGAAATAAAAACTACCATCAGAGATTACTACAAACAACTCTGTGCACATAAACCAGTAAATCTAGAAGAAATGGATAAATTACTGGACACTTACACTCTCCCAAGACTAAACCAGGAAGAAGTTGAATCCCTGAATAGACCAATAACAAGGGCTGAAGTTGAGGCAGCCAACCAAAAAAAGTCCAGGTCCAGATGAGTTCACAGCTAAATTCTACCAGATGTACAAAGAGGAGCTGGTACCATTCCTTCTGAAATTATTCCAAACAATACAAAAAAAGGGAATCCTCCCTAACTCATTTATGAGACCAACATCATTCTGATACCAAAACTTGGCAAAGACACAACTAAAAAAGAAAATTTCAGGCCAATATCCATGATGAACATTGATGCAAAAATCTTCAATAAAATATCGGCAAACCGAATTCAATAGAACATCAAAAAGCTTATCCATTATGATCAAGTAGGCTTCATCCCAGGGATGCAAGACTGGTTCAACATACACAAATCTATAAACATAAACCATCACATAAACAGAACCAAAGAAAAAAACCACATGATCATCTCAATTGATGCAGAGAAGGCCTTCGACAAAATTCAACAGCCCTTCATTCTAAACTCTCAATAAACTAGGTATCGACAGAACGTATCTCAAAATAATCAAAGCTGTTTACAACAAATTCACAGCCAATGTCATACTGAATGAGCAAAAACTGGAAGCATTCCCTTTGAAAACTGGCACTAGACAAGGATGCCCTCTCTTACCATTCCTATTCAATATAGTATTGAAAGTTCTAGCTGGAGCAATCAGGCAAGAAAAAGAAATAAAGGGTATTCAATTAGGAAAATAGGAAGTCAAATTGTCTCCATTTGCAGACAACACAACTGTATATTTAGAAGACCCATCGTCTCAGCCCAAAATCTTCTTAAGCTGATAAGCAACTTCAGCAAAGTCTCAGGATACAAAATCAATGTGCAGAAATCACAAGCATTCTTATACACCAATAACAGACAAACAGAGAGCCAAATCATGAGCAAACTGCCATTCACAATTGCTACAAAGAGAATAAAATACCTAGGAATACAACTAGCAAAGGATGTAAAGGACCTCTTCAAGGAGAACTATAAACCACTGCTCAAGGAAATAAGAAAGGACACAAACAGATGGAAAAACATTCCATGCTCATGATTAGGAAGAATCAATATTGTGAAAATGGCCATACTGCCCAAAGTAATTTATAGATTCAATGCTATCCCCATTAAGCTCCCAATGACCTTTTTTACAGAACTGGAAAATACCACTTTAAACTTCATATGGAACAAAGAGAGCCCACATAGCCAAGACAATCCTAAGGAAAAAGAACAAAGCTGGAGGCATCATGCTACCTGACTTCAAACTATACTACAAGGCTCTGGTAATGAAAACAGCATGGTATTGGTACCAAAACAGAGCTATAGACAAATGGAACAGAACAGAGGCCTCAGAAGTAACACCACACATCTACAACCATCTATTAGAATCATTAAAAAATCTGGAGACAACAGATGTTGGAGAGGATATGGAGAAATAGGAACACTTTTATGCTGTTGGTGGGAGGGAAAATTAGTGCAACCATTGTAGAAGACAGTGTGGCGATTCCTCAAGGACCTAGAAATAGAAATACCATTTGACCTAGCAATACCATTACTGGGTATATACCCAAAGAATTATAAATCATTCTATTATAAAGACACATGCACACGTATGTTCATTGCAGCACTGTTTACAATAGCAAAGACCTGGAACCAACCCAAATGTCCATCAACAATACATTGCATAAAGAAAATGTGGTACATATACACCATGAAATACTACATAGCCATAAAAAACAATGAGTTCGTGTCCTTCATAGGGACATGGGTGAATCTGGAAACCATCATTTTCAGCAAACTGACACAAGAACAGAAAACCAAACACTGCATGTTCTCACTCATAGGCAGGTATTGAACAATTAGAACATGTGGACACAGGGAGGGGGAGCATCACACACTGCGGTCACTTGCGGGGGGCTAGGGGAGGGACAGCGGGGGGGGTGGGGGAGGATGGGGAGAGATAACACGAGGAGAAATACCAGATATATGTGATGAGAGGGTGAAGGCAGCAAACCACTTTGCCATGTATGTACCTATGCAACAATTCTGCATGATCTACACATGTGCCCCAGAACCAAAAGTACAAAAACAAAAAAAAGACCCACTTTGTTTCATCCCACCCAGGTAGCTGAGATTTTCATAGCGAGATACCTGGAAAGGGCTAGGAACAAAGGTGACTGACAGAGGCTATCAGTATCAACCACTCAAGATAGCTGAAAAAAATGCCGAAGGAAGTTCTTCAAATTGAAACAAAAATGTTAAACATCAATGCAAAAGCATATGAAAGCATAAATCTCACTGGTGAAGGTAAATATGTAGACATACACAGATTAATGTTACAGTGTAATGGTGGTACGTAATTTACTTTTGACCCTAATATAAAAGTTAAAGCATAAAAAGATGTTAATGAACACACAATATAAAAAGAAGCAAATTCTGACTACAAGAACACAAAGTGTATGGGGAAGTAAAAGTATAGTTTCTTAATGAAATTGCAGTTAAGCAGTTATCAACTTAAAATAGAAGGGTATAACTACAAGATAGTTTATGCAAACCTCAAGCTAACAACAAATAAAAAACCTATAGTACAAAATATAAACAGAAAATAAAGCAAATCACTACAAAAAAATTATTAAACAACAAAGACATCAAGACAAGACAAAAGAGACAAAACAACTGCAAAACAGAGAGAACACCACTAAGGCAATAATAGTTTTTCATTTATCAGTATTTACTTTAAATGCAAATAGATTAAATTCACCAATTAAAAGGCATTGGATGGTTGAATGGATTTTTTAAAAAGCATGATTCAGTGACATGTTTTTTACAAGAGACTCACTTTACAGACACACATAGGCTGCAAGTAAAGAGATGGTAAAAAAATATTTCTTGCAAATGGCAACCAGAAGAAAGAGTGGCTACAGATAAAATATAAGTGTAAAATAAGGCCAAAAATGTTTATAAAGACAAATTAGGCCATTATATAATAATAAAATAGTTGATTCAACATAAAGATATAACAGTTTAAATATATATGCACCCAGTAACCTAAATATAGAGAGAAAACATTTCAGATCTGAAGACAGAAATTGACAGCAATATAATAATAGGGAACTTCAATGCCCAATTACAATAATGGATAGAACATCCAAACAGGAAGTCATTAAGCAGCTACCTGGACAACACTATAGACCAAATAGGTCTAATAGACATATACAAAACTTTCAACTCAAGAGCAAACCAAAGTATACTTACATTCTTTTCAAGTGCACACAGAATATTCCTCAGCATAGATCACATATCAGGTCACACAAAAAAAAATTCTTCCACTTAAGAAAAATCAAGATTATTTGATGTACCTTTTCTGACCACAACGAAATAAAACCAGAAATCAATAACGGCAAGAAAATCAGAAAATTCACATATATGTGGAAACTAAACAACACTGTTGAACATCCCTTTGGGTCAAAAGAGAAATCAAAAGAAAAATTTTAAAGAATCTTGAGAAAATGACAATAAAAACACAGCATACTAAATCTCGAAGATGAAGCCAAAGTAGTACTAAAGGGCAAGTTTATAGCAATAAATACTTACATTTTAAAAAAAGAAAGCTCTTTACCCCTCCACAACGTAACATTGTACCTAAAGGAACTAGAGAAAGAACTAACTAAACCCAAAGTTAGCAAAAGAGTAAAAAGAAATCAAATGAGAGATTAAAAAAAAAAATAGAAAAAAAATCAACAGATAAGAATTTGGTTTTTTTGAAAGATAAAATTAATCAAACACTTAGCTAGGCTAAGAAGACTCAAATAAAATAAGGAAACATTTTAACTGACATCTCAGAAATAGAAAGGACCATAAGGAACTATTATGAACAATTATATGTCCAACACACTGAATGACTTAGAAGAAATGAATAAATTCCTAGACACATACAATCTATCCAAACTTAAGAAGTGGAAATCCTGAACAAGCCAATAACAAGTAAAGAAACTGAATCAGTAATCAAAAAGTTTCCAACAAAGTAAAGTCTAGGATGTGATGGCTTCATGGATAAATTCTGCCAAACATTCAAAGAAGAAATAATAACAATCCTCAAACTCTTTCAGAAAATGGATGAAAGAACACTTCCAAACTGATTCAATGAGATTAACATCAGCCTGACACTGAAAACAAAGACATTACCAAAAAATGGAAACAACAGGCCAATATCTCATATGAACATAGATAAAAATTCTCAATAAAATATTAGCAAACCAAATTAAACAGCAGTTAAAAGGATCACATATTATAACTAAGTGAAATTTATCCCTGGGCTACAAGAATGGTTTAACTTATGCAACTCAATCAACATAATACAACACAGTAACAAAATTAAAGAAAAAAGTATACTTAATAGAACCAGAAAAAGCATCTGATGAAAATGTAGAATACATTTATTCATAAAACTCTCAACAAAATAGGTACAGAAGGAACTTACTTCAACACAATTAAGGAGATATGAAAAGCCACAGCTAACATCATAATCAATGGGCGCATCCAGATGCTGCATTTCTAAGCATCTGACAGATGATCATCCTCTTTACATCCCATTAAAACACTTGTGCTGAGATGATTTCCTCATCTCGGGAAACAGAGATATGAACCTCAAGATGATGCATTGTGTGGGCTGGGTAAGCTCTATTTAGCTCACCATCAAATCTCTAACTTTTGGATCACTTTACCCCAGCAGCACAAATGCCTCTTTACAACGCATTCGGTTGAGCTTGGAGGCTCTACATCTGGTTTCGTCCAACTTCAGATCATTTGATTTTTCATTGTTCAAAGATCACATCTGTGCATTTGAAATCCCCCATGAAATGCCACTACTGGCTCTGGTTCCCACTGGATATAGTGCTTCTCCTAATCAGAGCTGATGCTTTAATGGTGAGAAAAACAGGCGTCAAGTATTCAACAAATCTATTCTTTGGCACCTCTTTTAGCTTTTATTAAGGCGAATGTGAACAAGGGCAATGTGAAGTCCAATAAATATAGAGGACAGGAAAGGCTCAGCTTGGAGTATGGCCAGGCCTGCTTTGCCCATAATAGGACATTTAATTTTTCCGTTATTGATTACACTGTGTTTGCAACAGCAGCCCAGCTTGCCAAGAGCATAGCATTATATGAATCCCAAGAGCAGGAAGGACTCAAGGAGTAAAACACAAGGAAATTCAAGAAACTTTCTTCAAAACATTGGCCATTGAATGCCATTTTCCTCAATTTTGAAAATAAATTTTTTTAGCAAGCATAAGCCTTCACATGACATGATATGAAAAGGCTAAAAACAGCAATAGAAATTACATTCATGAAAGTACATTGCCAACACACAGCGAAGGCTTTGGCTTGTTCTGTGCCCATGGGAACGTAGGAATGGCTGGCAGGGCTGCCTGGTGCTAATCCTCAGCCCCCTGGAGATGCTCATCCTTGGGCACTGGCTTGGAAATAAAAATTTAAACCTCTCTGATGTTTGACATGATATGAACTTAAGCCTTACAAGTTGAGAGTCTCTTGTGTGTGATTATGTATATGTGAGTGTGGGCTTTGATGTGTGTGTGCCTGTGAAGGATCTACTTCTTTTCCTTGATTATTGTCTGTCCTGGTCATATTCTCATACATTTCTTCCCCCCTCAGACCCTCTTGGTATGACAGAAGCACCTGTTGACTTAAAGGGGAAATTTTAATTTTAGAGCATTAAATTCCTTGGCATTAGCGATTAAAGACTCACGGGTCCTTGCTCATCAGACTTCAAGAAATCAGAGAAGTCCACATCTCAGGACTCAATAAAATTAACCTCTCTATTTTTTTTTAAAATGCTCTCTTCCAATAAGTAGAGAATTTGGAGCTTAACAATCATGTATTTACTATTTTGGTAGTTTTTAATCTAATATTAAAATGGTTCTGTTCAAAACATTTGGGACTATTTTAATATATCATTTGCTTAATATGATCACACAAACATGTTCTCAACAGGTATGTATTTTATTCCATCCTAAAGGCACAAAAGGAAGAGGGGACTTAGCTGCTCTTTGCTCTAGAGCCCAAAGGCATGGACCACTGAGGTCCAACAGTTTGAAAATACACATGGGCTCTTTTTTTGGTACACATTTGGTTTTCATTTGCTTGAAATAGTTTTGTAGCCTAATAAAAAAAGAACCTACAGTTTTTATAAAGGGAAGTTAACTGGCTGTGGTTAGAAGATTTTTTTGTTTTTTACTGAGTTATTTTAAGGATATTATCACAATAATACCCAACACTCCATTAGAGTGATGGCAATGAGCATTGACTTGATTTAGCATGTTTTATTATCCATCATCTAAAATACCAAATGCCAACACCCACATATGGGGTTATGGCATATGTACAACAAGAAAGCATTTTCTAGAAAGCAGTAGGTCTTCTATAGCATAACATGCCAAGGTTGCCATCATTCTTTAACCAACCCCCTAAAAGAAAGAGCAAGTGGTCAGGGATTTTTCCATGCATAAAACTACCATAAACTCTCATCAAATGGATGCTTGCTTAGGGATTTGAATTCCAGAGTATCTCCCATGCAGAATAAGTTAAGAGCTAGTCTAGGTTGTTGAGTAAGGGAAGCCCACAGACCTAGCAGAATTCAGCACAGATGAGCATTCAAAAGTTCACAATTTCCAGGCTTACGTCAGTCCTTGGGAGTTCACCAGCACAGATGGAATATTTCTAAATACTTCTACTCGATGTTTAGCTTCCTAAAATACCAACTAATAAGTACCACTGGATGGATTTCTTAATTCATGAGTTCCAAGTACACCCAGAATTTAGCATTTAGAACCCCCATGATCCAGGTATCTAAAAATTCACCCTGTTTATATTCAATCAGATCTCTATTCTTACAGATGTTCATTTATTTCAAATATAAATTGATGTTCAGTAGAAAGTAGATTTCTCAAGAAGTAACCATAGTGGCCTAACAACAAAGAGGTAATATTTTGTAGACCAGTGTGCACCTTTCTCACGGGGGGGGGATTACAATATGAGCTCCTCTCTCCCCATCCTCTTCAGGAGTGATATAGGAAGGTAGACGACTCCCAGGCATGGTTGCTCACGCCTGTAATCCCAACACTTCAGGAGGCCAAAGCTGGAGAAGAGCTTGAGCCCAAGAGTTTGAGACCAGCCTGGGCAACATAGTGAGACCCCATCTCTACAAATCATTTAAAAAATCAAGTGGACAACAGATGCTATCACACTTGGAGAAAACCTTCATTAAATAATGGCTGCCAGTCAGTCCCTCTTTTGTGGTCAGTACTCTTAAGCTTGCCTTCCCCTTCACAGTGATGCTATAAGACAGGTATTATTACCATTTTAGAGGAATAAATAGAGGTACCTAGAGGGCAAGTGGCTTACCCAAGACCACATAAACTAGAAAGCAGAGTACTGGGATTCAGATTGAAGATGCTGTTAAATTGTTCTCACTATCCATGAGCGTGAGTCTCCCCTTTGTGCCTGGAGGGATAAGGGGAAAGGGACCATTCCACCTTTCTCACAGACATTCTCTCCTACTCCCATCTTTCTATTTCCTGCTAACTCCTGACCCTAC
The DNA here is from genome assembly GCA_036589455.1 of Ateles fusciceps. NCBI lineage: Eukaryota > Metazoa > Chordata > Mammalia > Primates > Atelidae > Ateles > Ateles fusciceps. The sequence goes on along the minus strand of JAZHEH010003329.1, from coordinate 7,124,832 downwards.
CCATGTGGCAAAAGAAGAGGTTAGATTGAGCTGAGGGAGAGCAGGTGTTGGAGGAGGCAAAGAATAGAATTTCCTCAGTCGTAGAATTCTGTGTGATTGATTTGGGGTTATCATGGTGTTTCCTTCACCTGACCAGCAATCTTGATGCATCATCAGTGGTTCGTAACAAGTTCATGTGGTCTGGGCCTTCTCTAGGTTTTCATGGTTCCTTCCAGCATTATCCAGGTAGATGCCACCTTCAGGTTTCTGATGTTGTCGTCTGTAAGTGTCCTGCACAGTACCTTGAAATGCCGGGATTTATCAGGAGTAGTCTCGGCAATATCAAAGCCCACCTGGATTGGTGTTTTTGTTTTTATTCCGTGCTTCTTTTTCCTATTAAGCATTATCACCCCTCTTTTCCATTGGAAGATAAGCTTGCCACAGGGAAAATGACTGACTGTGTTCACAGTTGAATCCCCAGAACTGTTCCTGACACACAGGAGGCACTGGAAGCCTATTTGTTAAACGAATGAATCAATAAATGAATATATGCTGGTGATTAACCCAAATCAAGCAGGAACCCAACTGCTATGTTCTATATGAAGGTAATCAGTTGGGATAGGCTCCTTGTTAAAAAAAAAAAAACAAAAAAAAAAAAAACCCAATTGTTTATTTCTCATACCTGGCCCCTGGCCTTTGGGGAGTCAGGAAAAGGTTCTGTTCCTACAGTCCCTTTGGGAGCCAGACTGGGGGAGCAGCACCAGCCCTCCGGAGCTCCTTGTCTGATGGATATGGCGCCAGGTGGAGATGTTCTGACCTAGAAGTGAAATACATCATATTCACAGGTCCTGGCCAGAACTAGTCACGTGGTTCTACTCCACCCCAATGGCCAGGAAATGCAAACTTCCCATGGGCCTGCAAGGCAAGAAGCTGGGAATATTTGGTAAATTGCATGTCTGGTACCACAAAAAAACAAATGAAACAGTGATTCTGCAGGCATCAAAGTGCAGTGTGGAGATTTAGAACACTAGAGCAAAGAAATGGAAGGAGGTGAACACAGAAGATGGACAGACTCTTGACATTCAGTGCAGCACTCTTCATAAGCTTCAGAAGCAGTGCTTTCAGTGTGGCTACAGCTGCACTAGGTAACACAGTAATTGACACACAGGAAGAGCTCAAAAAAGATTTGCTGGATGAATGATCACACAAAACATGATTCTATAGATGAAATAGAAACATAATGAGGCTGACCATTGCTGCTTCTATTTGGAATGGTATTGTTTCATGGAAGGATGTGGGTTCATGCATAAGCCACATCAGATAGCTCACTTTTCATTTCCCTGGAGTTAAAAAATATGGTTCTTCAAAGTCACACACACAAAACTGAAGAAACCCAATACATTGGACAAGAGGCTATAATCTTAAGTCCTGGGACTCCTGCCATATGAAAAACACCCTCCTGTCCTGGAAGCTTTCTACCTCCCCAGATTGGGGCTTGGATCAAGTGCTCCCCTACCCCGGTCTCTCCAGCTTTGAGATGCTGTTATTCTCTGATCTTGGTTTTGGCTTTAGCACTGAGTTATATTACATTGCTGAGGTCATTGTTTATTCTACCACATGGTTGTAGCGGCCTCATTTTATAAATGAAAGAACAAAGAACCAGAAAGTTCATGTAGAGTCCAGTCTCACACTATGGTTTTACGCTGAGGCCAGAGCAATGAAACAGGATTCAGTGTGGGTGGTGAGTATGGGTGTATGTGATGTGTGGTGTGTGTGATATATATATGTGCATGACTGTTGCGTGTATTGTGTGGATGTAGCATGTATGACTGCATGTATGGTGTGTGTATGTGGTATGTGTGAATGCATTTGTGTGTGTGGCGTGTTTTGACCTCTGCTGAAACAGCAGTTCAGGTAACGGAAGCCTCCTGTTCAACCACAAAACAGATTGTTTTCCTCCAGATTCCTTGGACATGGTGGCTCCCTGAGCCAGGATCACTATCTCCACTGTGGAGAGGGAGGATTAACCTGAAATCAATGTTCCGGAGAGTTTCAGGCGCTCTCCCCTCAGTGCCAAACTAACACATGGAAGGCACTCACGAGAAGCATTGAATAGATGCCTCAGATGTGGAATTATACATGCTACTTGATGCACAAAGCCAGGCTGCCTGAAAGTTCCTTCCAAAGTTTTAAAGAGTGTGAATCTGTGCTGCAAATTTCAAGGCAGTTCCAATTTAGACACAAAGCTCCCTCTGCTGGCTCCAGAGCTCCCCATTTTCTTAGCGTTAGGCAGCGCAACATCGTCCCCCTGGAGAAGCGCAGCCCAAGGGCATGGGATCGTGACATGTGTGTGCTGAATTAGCGATACCTGGAATGACAGGCCATGGCTCAGAAAGGACATCGAAGGAAAAAGGAGCAACTGGCCTTTGGCTGGGGGAGGAAATGCTAGTGACACAGCCAGAACCACTTCTTAAAAAATAGTCTTAAAAAAAAATGAAACAACATTTGCACAGATTAAAAACTCAAGTTATCCCTTCCATCCTACAACTCACTCTGACTGCAGCATTTGATCACAAATTATACTCTCAAATAGTTTTCTTAGGAACTTATAGTAAATAGAAATTCAAACTAAAGTTCATCTCAGGAATCTGTCAACCTCACGGGCAATGTTTTTTTGGAACAAACTCCCTCTCCATGGTGGAGATAGTGATCCTGGCTCAGGGCTCCATGATGTCCAAGGAATTTGGAGGAAAACAATCTGTTTTGTGGTTGAACAGGAGGCTTCCATCACCTGAACTGCTGTTTCAGTAGAGGTCAATACATGCCACACACACATGCAGTCACACACACACCACATACACACACCATACATGCAGTCATACATGCTACATCCACACAACACACACAGCCACGCACATATATATCACACACACCACACATCACACACATCACACATCACACACACTCATACTCACCCCTCACGTGTTTGTGCACACATACACATGCAACCACAGACCCCACACACTCATACTTACCACTCACACACACATTCACACATACTTATCCACACATGTTCACACCACACACCCACAAAGTCAAGCACGTTTTTACTTTCCAAGGTTTTAAAGTTTGTGTGCTCAAATTTAAAACTAGGATTTTATTTGGTAAGTACTCCACACCCCACTCATGCCCAAAGATTTTTGAATTATGCCTTCTGACAGATTTGACATTCCTGAATAACTCGTTCCTTAAGAGGTCAGTCTAACCTCTAAAACAGATTTCAGGGGAAAGAGGGTGCCAGAAATCACTCAGCTTAGTGAGGCCAGTTTTACAAGTAGGTGGAGAAGGTGAATAATGAAAGGTATAATTTCCAGAGTTCAGACAAGTTTTTCACCCTCAGATCCTCTGCTACTCTCTTCCTATAGCCTAAAATATAGAATTTAAGCTCTACTTTTTTGGCCTAAAACCATGTGACCCTTTTAAAGGGACACATTACTCAAGGAGTACAAGGTTTGTGTTACGTAAGATGAATAAATTGTAAGATCTTATGTGCAACATGGTGACTAGAGTTTCCAAATCTGTGTGAATCCTTGAAATTTGCTAAGAAGGTAGTCTTTGGTGTTCACACACACACACACACACACACACACAACTACATGAGGCAACAGATATGTTAATTAACTTGATTGTAGTGATCATTTCACAATGTATAAGTATATCAAAGCATCTGGCTATGTACCTTAAATATATACAATTTTTATTGGTCAATTATACCTCAACAAACCTGGAAAAATAAGATAAAAAGCAATAATGACTTACACCAAGAGGTTATGAGATACTCTCTTAAAAGAGATTTTGTTGAAGGCAGGAGAAGAAAGGGAAGGAAGGAACCCTTCCCTTCCTTGATATATTGGGCATTACATCTAAAGAGAAGTTGGGGGAGGTGTGACAATACCAAGTGGGAGATGACTTCTAGAATAAAGTGCCTTGAAATTGCTAACAGGAGACTTGGATCAGCTCACAGTGTTGCTAAGCCAGGATGTGGTTTGAGGTTATTAATTATCACTGATGGCTCTTCATTGCCACATACCAAGTGCTGTGCTTGGGTCAGACACCGTGCCCAGTTCCCTATCACGGAATCCTCTCACAATCTGTGAGGAAGAAACGCACCTCTCGACTTACACATAGAAAACTAAGGTTTAGTACCTTACCCAGGGTTAGGGAGCTATGCTCTAGGAAGCAAAACCACCTAAGTGCCCCAGTAGTGACTGCTCAAATAGCCATGAATAGAGTTATTATTTTTTTCTACTATTTTCACCACAAACAAGAGTAATTCTGAATAATAAACTCCAGAACGATACCCTGTGAATACCAAGACATTCTTCCAAGGTCATCCTTCAGGCATCCCTTTAGTGATGAAGATTTTGAAGGCCAGAGGGGGCCATGGCATGAAGCAGCATTGCTCACGAGATGCACAAGCTGCCCCCACTTCTCATTAGGGCAGGACCAAGAGCCAGCCAAATTCTAGAAAAAAAAAAAAAACAGGTGGGGCGCAGTGGCTCACGCCTGTAATTCCAGAACTTTGGGAGGCCAAGGTGAGCAAATCACTTAAGGTCAGGAGTTCGAGACGAGCCTGGCCAACATGGTGAAGTCCCGTCTGTACTAAAAATACAGAAATTAGCTGGGCGTATTGGTGGGCTCCTGTCATCCCAGCTACTCAGGAGGCTGACACAAGAGAATAGCTTGAACCCAGGAGGCAGAGTTTGCAGTGAGCCGAGATCGCAGCACTGCACTCCAGCCTGGATGACAGAACAAGACTCTGACTCAATGAAAAAAGCAAGAAAAAAGAAACCAAAATGCAAGTAAATAAAACATGATTTTTCACAATTTCAACAACTAAATAAGCATGTGATAGTATATATAATTCCGCAACTACATCGTTTATAACTGAAGAAACACTCATATATCAATGTTTTCATTACATTGTACAGTTTTTCCATTGAATGCATTTGTTTATTTTGCTAATTAAAAAATAGTTGTGCAGTTAGAAGTTTCCAAAATCTACATAGGTATGAAGCAATTATAAAGAAATAGCAATTACATTCTAATGTGATTGAACGAAGTTTTGTTCTGAATTTTTCATGAGCCCTACCTTGATTTAGCCCTCAAGCCTGAAGTTTTCAAAGTTGACGGCCCTCCTTTGCATAAGTAAATGAAGAAATATGCTGAGAAGCATTTACAACCCACACTAAAGAGCCTATTATGAAATACATTGACTTCATAATTGCTATGAAGAGTTGCTTTGCTGTTTTGATCTTTGCATGGTAAAACTCTTCCAAATGTTTCTGAAGAAAGAGAGCAGTGTATGAAGTGCAAAAGTGTTGAAATCCATTACTGATCAAAATATGCCATTTTATTGTTTTTATCTCATACTGGAAAGCTTAGAGTCCTAATTTAGGGAATGGACATGGGTTGCCTCTGTTCTTTCCTAAATTAATCTGCCTTCCTATTGGTGGCCCTGAGAAGCTTTTTGCTATTTCTTTGATCACTTTGCATTTGAGGCTTTGCAGGTGTGAGTGGGCTGGGAGGTGTTTTTGTTTATAATGTCTTCAAGGAGAGTGCCTGGGCAGAGAAAAGATTATTCAGGGGTTTACTTTGGTGTTTAAAAATCGATATTCAATTTATTAAAGTTACAAATTCGTCTTGTCTCAGCCTTTTGAAAGTTAAAAATTCAAAACATATCCTTTGCCCACTTTTGAATGGGGTTGTTTGTTTTTTTCTTGTATATCTGTTTTAGTTCTTTGTAGATTCTGGATATTAGCCCTTTGTCAGATTGGTAGATTGCAAAAATTTTTTCCCATTCTGTTGGTTGCCAATTCACTCTAATGATAGTTTCTTTTGCTGTACAGAAGCTCTGGAGTTTAATTAGATCCCATTTGTCTATCCTGGCTTTTATTGCCATTGCTTTTGGTGTTTTAGTCATGAAGTCCTTGCCTATGCCTATGTCCTGGATGGTTTTGCCTACGTTTTCTTCTAGTGTTGTTATGGTGTTAGGTTTTATGTTTAAATCTTTGATCCATCTGGAGTTAATTTTAGTAAGGTGACAGGTAGGGGTCCAGTTTCTGCTTTCTGCACATTGCTAGCCAGTTTTCCCAACACCATTTATTTTTTTTTTTAATTTTTTTTTTAATTGCATTTTAGGTTTGGGGTACATGTCAAGAACATGGAAGATTGTTGCATAGGTACACACATGGCAGTGTGATTTGCTGCCTTCCTCCCCATCACCTATATTGGCATTTCTCCCCATGCTATCCCTCCCCAACTCCCCACCCCCTACTATCCCTCCCCCAGACCCCAGTGTGTGATGCTTCCCTCCCTGTGTCCATGTGTTTTTTAAACATGGAGTCCTTTCCCCATTGCTTGTTTTTGCTGGGTTTGTCAAAGATCAGATGGTTGTAGACGTGTGGTGTTTCTTCTGTAGTCTCTGTTCTGTTCCATTGGTCTGTGTCTCTGTTTTGGTACCAGTACCATGTTGTTTTGATTACTGTAGCCTTGTAATATAGTTTGAAGTCTGGCAGTGTGATGCCTCCGGCTTTGTTCTTTTTGCTTAGGATTGTCTTGGCTATGCAGGGTCTTTTGCGATTCCATATGAAGTTTAAAGTGGTTTTTTCTACAAGAAAAAAACAACCCCATTCAAAAGTAGGCAAAGGATATGAACAGACACTTTTCAAAAGAGGACATATATGAGGCCAACAAACATGAAAAAATGCTCTTCATCACTGGTCATTAGAGAAATGCAAATCAAAACTACAATGAGATACCATCTCACGCCAGTTAGAATGGTGATCATTAAAAAATCTGGAGACAACAGATGCTGGAGAGGATGTGGAAAAATAGGAACACTTTTACACTGTTGGTGGGAGTGTGAATTAGTTCAACCATTGTGGAAGACAGTGTGGCAATTCCTCAAGGACCTAGAAATAGAAATTCCATTTGACCCAGCAATCCCATTACTGGGTATATATCCAAAGGATTATAAATCATTCTACTATAAGGACACATGCGCACAAATGTTCATTGCAGCACTGTTTACAATAGCAAAGACCTGGAACCAACCCAAATGCCCATTGATGATAGACTGGACAGGGAAAATGTGGCACATATACACCATGGAATATTATGCAGCCATCAAAAACAATGAGTTCATGTCCTTTGTAGGGACTCAGATGAATCTGGAAACCATCATTCTCAGCAAACTGACCCAAGAACAGAAAGCCAAGCACTGTATGTTCTCACTCATAGGTGGGTGTTGAACAATGAGAACATGTGGATTCAGGGAGAGGAGCATCACACACAGGGACAGTTGTGGGGGGTAGGGGGAGAGACAACGGGGGGTGGGGAGGGAGGGGAGGGTGGGGACGGAAAACATGGGGAGAAATGCCAGATATAGTGTACACCTAAAGTAAAATAAATAAAAATAAAAATAAAATTCAAAACTTTTGTTTCTTCCATAAACTTTTAAATCCAATCTATATATAACTATAAATATCAGTCTAGAAAGTTTTAATAGTCACTTTTAAGGAGACTTTGATTCATACTTGATCCTATTTACAAAGTTAATTTTAAAACTTCAAATGTATAAAACATTTATAAATTTCAAATAATTGATTTCCTTCTACATACTACAATTGTCTGATTGAACAAACTTTTCCTAAATATGTAAAAATTACACTATATGTTTAATAAATTAAACTTACAAATAAAGACTTTAAGTTTTCTTAAATGATCTAATATTATTTACAAACAAAGCAATTTCAACTTAGAAATGACAAGTTTAAATGAGTTACTCAATTACACTTTTTAATTTATTGATAAGGTTGACTATTATACTAAAGGACAAAATCTTATAAATATATTCAGATGCCTTATAACAAAAATATTAACATTATGTTTTCATTGTCTTACAGTTTTTAACTTTAATCTAAATCTTTTCAGGGTAAAAGACGCTAATCAACTAAAATACAGTATGTCACTCTCCAAAATTTAAGGGATACCTTCTTAACAGCTAGACGTTCTTAACAGCTAAAAGTATCAGGCCAGACACAAACTGAATTCTTTTCAGTGACACCAATGGCCCACTTCACCCGAATGGACAGACTATAACAGGGACTTCAGAACATAATGAAGGGGTTGATATCACAGAGAAGCTATATCCCTTAAAATACAGTTTCCCCTAAATGAATGAAAATCTCAATGAAAATCTGCTACCCTCACTTATGCTGTTACATCACTTAACTGGGTTCTTTTATTCCTTTCCTTCATGCGATATTTAAATATCTTTTTAAAGGTGCAAAGACCTCGAACTTGACAGACTCTTGCACTTTTTCTCATATTAACCCTGTCTCTTAGGGTCACAGAACCTTTATAGATTATAAGATGATGTCTAATCAAATAGCTATTTATAGTTAGGTATAGCATAGTTATGAAAAACAGACTTTGCAATCAAATTTGCATGGATTGGAATCCCAGCCCTGCCATTTTCTAATTAGGTGACCTTGGGCAAGACACTTAAAGTCTCTGGGTCTCAGTTTTGTCATCTGCGAAAAGTATTATTTTGAAATTTGTTGTGAGATTTAAATAAGTAAATATAGAAAAAGACCTTAAGACAGTCCCTGGCACTTATGTTATATAAGCATTAGTAACTATACATTGTTGCTCTTTCGTGAGATAGAACATTCCCATTGATAGAATCTCTGCCCATTTTGTAATATTCAATAATTGTCCATAAGATGTGCCTGGGAAAAGTTTCTAGCTTAGAGTTTGTGTATTTCTCTATTAATTCTAACCTTCCCGATGTACAATTATTTTTTTTAGAAAAGAAGAAAATGATTATTCTAAAGCTTTGTTGGAGCACTAGACCTTTCTGCTTAGCCAAAGGCAACTTCTCCAGGCTTACCCACTACTGGGAAGTCTGAAGCCTGGGAGAGGGTGGACCCAAGGACTGGCTCACTCAACGTCCATCCCAGACTCTTCTCATAGGACTTCGCTCACGCAGAGGTGAAAAGCTAACCACCTGCTGTGGTTTGGATATGGTTTGTTTGTCCCCCACAAAAGCATGCTGAAATTTGATTCTCAATGTGGCTGTGTTGTGGGGTGGGGCCCAGTGGGAGGTGTACGGGTCATGGGCAGATCTCTTATGAATGGTTTGGTGCCATTCTCACAGTAGGGAGTCCTCACAAGACTCGATTGGTTATTAAGGGAAGGATTAGTTCCCACAAAAGTGGATTGTTATCAAGCTGGGACACCCCCCTCAGGTATGGTCTCTCTTCTCACATGTCTGCTTCCCCTTTGACCTTCTCCACCATGTTTTGATATGCACAAAAGCCCTCACCAAAAGTAGAGCAGATGCCAGTGCCATGCTTCTTGTGCAGCCTACAGAACCATGAGCTAAATAAACCCCTTTTCTTTATAAATTAACCAGCCTCAGTTATTCTTTTATAGCAACACAAAACAGACCAAGATACCACCATGTTCCTAAACCCCCTTGCAAGTAGGGTCTGCCAAGCGACTGGGCTTCCACACATGATGTGCACCGATACATGGGTGGGGAAGGTGGCAGCAAAAATGGAGGAGGTCCACGGTCCTTATGCTGCTTCTTGTCTTTCTTCTACAATCACAGAAGTGGAAATGTTGGGCTGAAGCAGAGATTCCAGTGCTCAGTCCCTGACTTTGTTAGTGTTGACAACTAGCAAAAAAAAAAAAAAAAAAAAAAAAATGTTGCTTTCTTCTTTTCTTAACTCAAAAATTTCTTCTGTTTTGTCCCCAGGCCATGCACAGTCCAGAGCAGTGGTTCTCAACCAAGGGAAAGTCTCCATCCTCCCAGGAGTCATCTGGCAATATCTGGAGACATTTTTGATTGTTGTGAACAAGTATCAAGTGGGGTTGGGATGGGGATGCCATTGTTATTTACTGGGTAGAGGCCAGGGATGCTGCTAAAGATCCTACAATGGACAGGCCAGTCTTCACAACAAAAATTATCCAGTCCAAAATGTCAGTAGTGCTGAGGTTGGGAAATCCTGGAACCACACACTGTGTTCTGTATCTGCTTATTCAGTGGCTCTTTAGCTCCATAAGTGTGCTTGTACTGAACCCCACAAGATGAAGTGACAACAAGTAAAAAAGTGAAATTGGGAGGAGAGCATGAGACGACTGTAAGGAGCAGGAAAACTTCCTGGGATTACGTGTATTTTGCTAGTTTGTTCATGAGTTAGTGTGCGTTTAATTCAACTGAGTGAATTCAAGTGAGCGAGTGTTCTAAGAGTAAAAAATGGAGGAAATTTTGAATCTGTTACAAAGCTATTGAAGCAATCTCTAGACCCTCCCCCAACCAAAATGTGGTCCAGAAACCAACCCCACTGGCACCACCTGAGACTTTGTTAGAAATGAAGATACCCCAGTCCTACCTCCAAGATTTTCAGTGAGAATCAACATTTTTAACAAGACCTCCAGTATGCCAATATGCACATTGAAAATGTATTGCATAGGCACACCAGCAGGTGTGTATGAGTTGGAGAGACAACTTTTAATTGGCAAGTACTCGGACAGTGAATTGCATGGTATCATGCTTTTGCTCCCTGGCTGGTAAATGCAGAATTTCAACACCAGACACAAATCAGTGTAACTTCAGATCTGCTTTGTTTTATATCTGATTGCTACTTAATCACTAGTGGCCTGGAACACATCAATTATTTCTTTCTCCCTCTATTAAGTATTTAATGATCTGCAAACAAGCTCCTGAGAAGATGCCACTTAAAGAGACCCTATGGTCCTTTTGTAATATTAGTCATTTCACCCCTTATTGTTCCTCTTTATAAGAAATATGTTTAGTACGCAGCGTTAGGTGTACTATTTAAAAATGTGAAAGGCTATTTATTAGAGAAAGATTACATCTCCCCCAACAGAAATATCCCCAGCACTGCCACCCACACACATATACACACCACTCCTTGTCTATACTCCAAAGAGATTTTGTAGTCGGTACTTCTGGCAGCCCTCACTTGGCTCCTCTAGAGAGCACACACAGACTGTGGCTCCACACATCACTAAATTATCTCTGCATGGATTCTGCAGGAACATCTGTCAAGAGTAAGACCATGGCAGAGGCAAATAGGTGGTTTTCAAACTCTGTTTCCTGGAGCCCTAGGCAGCCTCAGGGGTTGAGAGAAAGTTGAGTAGTGGGGTTTATGGGACCCTCCACTTCCACTCCATCAAGAGCACTTGTATTTGTATCTGTTTTAAAGATTGGGCTGTATAAAATTGCATTTGAAAAGTGCATACTACTGTTTATAACATCTGAAGGACACTGGAGCAGATGATTGCTAAGATCTAGTCAAGATCCATTATTCTTTAACCTGAAGAAACACAACTAGTAACCAAAAATATGAAAAAATGTTTACCCTTAACAATAATCAAACACAATTCGATTTTTCCATTGTTATTATTATAAGCCTCAGGAAAACACCTACAGCTCTCACGTTGTGATGTAACACCTTCAAATACATATGCGGCAGATTATAAGATGATATAAAATTTTTGAGTAGACAATATTTACAAAAATCTGAAAGATTATGCATATTCTCTTATATAGCAATCCCACATAACTCTTTCATAGAGAAATAATTCAAAACTGATTGATTAAAAATTATGTTCACTAACATATTTATTACAGTGCTATTTATTATATGAGAAAAATGGAAAACAATCTAAACGTCCAAAATAGTGCAATTAGCCAGGCATGGTGGTTCATGTCTGTAATCCCAGCACTTGGGGAGGCCAAGGTGGGTGGGTCACCTGAGGTCAAGAGTTCGAGACCAGCCTGACCAACATGGAGAAACCCCATCTCAACCAAAAATACAAAATTAGCTAAGTGTGGTGGCACATACCTGTAATTCCAGGTACTCAGAAGGCTGAGACAGGAGAATCGCTTGAATCCTGGAGGCAGAGGTTGCAGTGAGCCGAGATCACGCCATTGTACTCCAGCCTGGGCAAAAAGAGTGAAACTCTATTTCAAAAAACAAAACAAAACAAAATAGTGCAATTATTCAAATATGATTATAATAACTACCTAAAGACATATGAATGCTTATGTCATCATGTTAGGTTAAAAAATACAATGTAGTAAGTGTGTAAACTAAGCTTTTAAAATTTATGTATTTTAAAAGGAGCAAAACATTCAGAGAAGTTGTATGAATGATGGGATTATCATTGATCTTTTTTCTTGTCACTATTTTCTAAATTTTGTATAATTTGAATGTTACTTATAGTGAAAAAAAGTATTTTTGAATGATCTTAACAGATTTCAGTGACCACCATTAAAGATGTATCTTTAAATTTTTATGTAACAGCCACCACCCTAGGCACTTGGCATTTTAAAAAAGAGAAAAAACGGAGTTCTTACCCCCTCAGTTAACTAAACAGTGTGACAAGGTAAGTGTGGCTAAATTTGTGTACCTAGCACTGCAGAGACCCAGCAGCTGAAGGAACTAATTCTATCAGAGTGAGACACAGAATGTATTACCTGTATATTAATGATATAACATGCAGGAATACGTCTACCTGGATTCATTTCTTCCTTCACAGTATTTGTACCCTCACCCCATCCAAAAAGGCATAAAAGTGCTGAAGGCAGATTTCACTCTATGTGGAAAGACTAACGTGGGCGACGATTGTAGTCTCACTTGTGGAGACTTTTACACATACAAGAAACAGGGTCGAAGGACAGGACTTTGGAAAGCAAGGAGTCACTGTCGCTGGGCCATGCTAGAGAAGTAAAGCCAGAGGCTTGAGCAAGGTACTTCCCAGGTAACCAAACAGGAACAAAGGCAGTGTCACAACAGAGACTCTGGGAGACCTGGTGGTTTCTGGTGCCCTTCTATCTGGGCATGCCTTTTGAATTTAATGCTTATAAAGTAGACCCCTGACCTGAATTTAAGTTGAAGGATTATTTTTTTTATTAACTTTATTTATTTTAATTTTTTTTTTTTTTTGACAGGGTTCTACTCTGTTGCCCAAGCTGGTCTCAAACTCCTGGGCTCAAGTGATCCTCCCACCTCGGCCTCCCAAAGTGCTAGGATTATAAGCATGAGCCGTGGAGCCCAGCCTGAATTCATTTACCTTAGGGTTGTACAGATCTCAGCTGAAAAACACCCTACAAAATACTATGTATAATCAGGTGACTTAAGTTTTTGGACAAAATTAAATAGATAATCTTTCTGTCAGATTCACATGTACCCAATATCTTACCTCAAAGTACTGGTGTTTTTGGTTTTGGGGTTTTATTATTATACTTTAATTTCTGGGGTACATGTGCAGATCTTGCAGGATTGTTACATAGATATACATGTGCCATGGTGGTTTGCTGCCTCCATCCCCCCATCATCTACATTAGGTATTTCTCCTAATGTTATCCCTCCCCCAATCTCCTCACCCTCTGCTATCCGTCCCCTAGCCCGCCACCCTCCGACAGACCTCAGTGCGTGATGTTCCCCTTCCTGTGTCCATGTGTTCTCATTGTTCAACACCCACTTATGAGTGAGAACATGCGGTGTTTGGTTTTCTGTTCTTGTGTCAGGATTATTATGTATATCACTATTTGTTGGGAGATGGAAAATGGGAAGGGACTTACCCTAGAAAATTTATCTAAAGACAGAAAAAGTTTTAGACCTTAATCTAATAGATGACATCAGGCCAGCAAATAGCTCGTCTCTTCCTTTGCCATTATCTCTTCCTCATTATTCATTTTCATGTTGGCAGGATACTTGATTCAACTGGGAATAGATTAGTTAATTACTAATTAGGGTGAAATGATCATCCCCAACTTGCTGTTTTGGGGTATACGGTGATAGTTTGTATTAACTGCCTAATATACTTACTAATATACTTACTGTGTGCAAGTACTGTGCTAGGTTTTTTACAGGTTAAATTCATTAAGCTAGAAAAGATCATCTATGTTAATTGCCATAAAAAATGCCTGAGGTAGATGTTATTAATTCCATTTTACATACTAAAAGATGGAGGTTCAGGAAAATTGAATAACTTGGCCATGGCACAGGGCTAGTAAGTGGCCAGCTACAAAGTAGAGTTAGGTGTGAGTGGGCCCATGCCAAGCAACCAGCGTCCTGGGGGAGCTGAAGGGTGGCAGTCCTCAGGCCCTTGCGAAGGCACTGTCTCAGCAGCACCAGCTGGGCTGAACAAAGAAAGTGTAGAACCATTTCAGCAGGCAGGGTACACTGCTGCTTAATCTTCCCAGCAGATCTATAAGTTGGTTGATGATGCCTGGTCCCTTTTCCTCCTCATCCTCAGGAGCTGAAAAGTAGCTTCTCTTCATAAAATGTCTAGAATACACCCAGTTTATGGCTTTGCAATACCATTTCTCAAGGGAATGAGAAGAAATGACTGATTCAAGGGCTGTAAAAAAGTTCAAGATGAGCCTGTCACGTCTTGCCATTCCAAACTGCAACAAAGCTCTTGGTGACTACTGGGATCATGACCAAAGTATCCAAAAGTCAATCTGAATAAACCCCCATTGGGCAAAGATAGCACAGTAACTGCAATGGGTTATTGATAAACAAATATGCTTAAATCCAGGAATTCGCAATGATACCACAATGAAAATCTTATTGGTCACCTGGCAGATGCTAGGTATATTAGTCTGTTCTCATGTGCTGATAAAGGCATACCCGAGACTGGGTACTTTATATAGGAAAAGAAGTGTAATTAACTCACAGTTCCACATGGCTGGGGAGGTCTCACAATCGTGGCAAAAGGCAAGGAGGAGCAAGCCACATCTTACATGACAGCAGGCAGGAAAAGAATGAGCACCAAGCGAAAGGGGTTTCACCTTATAAAACCATCAGAACTCATGAGACTTACTCACTACCATGAGAACAGTATGGGGGAAACCATCCCTGTGATTCAATTATCTCTCATCAGGTTCCTCCCACAACACATGGGAATAATGAGAGCTACATTTCAAAATGAGATTTGAATGGAGACACAGCTGAACCATATGACTAGGTAATCAGCATATTGTTGAGAAAACTGGTAAACAAAGAGAAAGCCTCAAACATGTATCCTGTCTTTCCTGTAACATCTGAACCTGAGACAGCCATGTACTTGATGAAACAAAGTCTCTTTATAGAAGTGTTCCAGTTAATGAAAAGAATTATTATCACTTTATAACTGCTATCATAACTTTACAGCTGTTCAGTATGAGTGATCATAATGACTGACAACATGATAAAAAGAGAAATAAGTATAGGTTACATAGAGAGATTATAAATAATAGAAGAAAGAAAGATAGATAGATGATAGATAGATAGACAGATATAGATAGATAGCATCTATCCAAGCCTGTAATTATAAACTCCCAATTTATAAGAAACAACTACCAGAAGTGAACAGCAAAATCAAAATTGTGAGAAATTCTCCAGGACAAAAGACTCAGTTTCCTTATCAACAATAACACACGAATCATGAGAGACACAGGAGAAATGTCAATAGATCATAATAATTAGACTATATTTGGATTGTGATTAAAATAAACAAACTATTAAAAAATTATCTTACCATCACAAAACAGATGAAAAAGAGAGAAAATGAAATATTTTTTAAAATTTTACCTGACAATCAGAAATCTGCTGCTAAAGAATTAATTATGTGAGTGTGGCAATAAGATTGTGGTTATCTTATCTTTGAGAGGTACATATCAAAGTATTCCAATGTGACGTCTGGGATTTAGTTCAAAATAACATTGAAGAGGGTAGAGTTGAAACAATACTCCCCAGGCATTGATAATTGTAATTGTGTATGGTATGTATGAATAAAATAATGATATATCATGTCCACTACTGTTTTCTCTACTTTTATATTTGATTTTTCAATAATATAAAAGTTTTTTAAAAACTCAAATACTTCTCTGAAATAGCATCCTGGTGGGGCACGGTGGCTCATGCCCGTAATCCCAGCACTTTGGGATGTCAAGGCGGGCAGATCATGAGGTCAAGAGTTCCAGACCAGCCTGACCAACTTGGTGAAACCCTGTCTCTACTAAAAATACAAAAATTAGCCGGGTGTGGTGGCATGCACCTGTAATCCCAGCTACTCAGGAGGCTGAGGCAGGAGAATCACTTGAACTCGGGAGGTGGTGTTTGCAGTGAGCCAAGATCATGCCACTGCACTCCAGCCTGGGCAACAGGGTGAGACTCCGTCTCAAAAAAAAAAAAGAAAGAAAAGAAAAGAAATAGCATCCTTTCTCTTCCAAACTTGGGGACAAATTATATTTAGTGATATTATAAAATCTGACCAGAATCAGTGGCTCACGCCTGTAATCCCAAACACTTTGGGAAGCTGAGGCAGGAAGATCTCTTGGGACCAGGAGCTCAAGACCAGCCTGGTCAACATAGTGAGATCCCGTCTCTTTTTTTAAAATAATATTTTTTAAAATTTTTTCTTAATAAAATAAAATAGAGCAAATGCAGTCTGGGGCTTATTTGCAAATCTATTCCTTTCTTTAGCTGCAAAAATGACCTGTTCCACACAAGCCATACAAGAGTGTCTTACAATGTTCTTCTGCTTAAATTTAAACTGACACTAATTTTTAGTGACACCTCAGATGACCAGATTTGGTGGTCTTGTTGGAAAAGGGGTGTACATTTGGCCAAAAACTGACTGTGGTCCTTGCCACAGTGCCATTAATATAAGGAGAGGGGCAGACTGGGCTATACAGAAAAGGCTTAAAGCTCCCCCGTGTGGTTATTGTGGGTTAAAACAAGCTGTGCCTCTCCATACCATGCCTGTGACTAGCTGGGTGCCTCCTTATCCTCAGTCCTAAGGATAGCTGTAGCCAGAGATTTTTGGAGAATTCACTTTCCTAGGTCAGATACCCTCTTAAAGGTTAATCCAAACCTCCCATCCTAATAATTATGATAAATTAATTTCTCAAGAAATTCTTTTTCTTTGGAAGAGAACAACCACCCAAAATCTTCAATAACAGGGTTTCTAAAATGTTTCAATACTTCATATGTGTTTACTGTCTTAGGTGCCGACTTTTGCAGAGACACAGTCGAGTTCGCAAAGATACATGACGCGCAGTTGATATGGAAGGAAGGAAAAAAATGCAGGTGAGGTTGGGGGAAAAGAAGAGAAAAATAATTAAATAAAACAAAACAAGAAAGGGGCCTGGCATAGACCACTGATGTGAATAAACTGAGCAGCATAATTAGCACAAAAGCCTGTGTTTGTGGTTGGAAGGAAAGGAAGAGAGGAAGGAGGGAAGCAAGGGTAGAGCACTGGATCCAAAAATACTAGAATCTCACCTCCGTACAAAGTGACTTCATCTCTCTGATCTTGTTTCTCTAGTAAAAAATGGAATAACCTCACCCCCACACCCCACCCAAGTGTACTGCTGTTGTGGTTATTCAATGACTGGGCCTCTGAAAAGCATCCGGCACATAGCAAGAATCTACTGTTAACTCTCTTTTCTCCTCTTCCTGCATCTGGGCTTGTCACCTTATGCTCCTGGGTCCTGGGTCCCTGCCCAGCTAATCTTCCCAGCATGCCCCAGGACAAGCTCCTCCAGGTATCTTTCAATGCAAGGGGGTAGATGGGGCTCAGTATGTGCAAAGGGTATCTACTGTCACGGAGATGGAGTCACCTCTGCAAGATGAACTTTTGCTCCAGGACCTGCAGGTCTGTAGGTTGCACCTCGGAGAAACAAATGGCAGTGGTGCCCCTTTATGAGGTCCAATTCAACCTGCATCTGAGTCATCTGCTGTGTTCTTTAAAGGCAGATTCCTGGGTAGGAAGCCCAGGAATAAACACAGTTAGCCAACGCTCCAGACAATTTGATGCACAGTAGAGGTCGGGAACCAGTAATAGAGTGAGAATGAGATAAACAAACTAGAATCACAAAGTTAAGGGGCTTTTCTCATGCAAATGCTTGAAAATATTAATTGTTGAACTAATTACTGATCAGAAACATGTCCAGATTAAAATATCACATAAAAAAATGACACTGGTCCACAGTCTTCTATCTGATATTCTGAGACCCACAAAGCCCTCACAGCTACATTAAAAAAATTCATGTGGCTGCAAAACCTGAACTGAACTGATGACAGACCATTCATATTCTTTACATATCCCACCTGATGCAACTATTTGTATGTTTCACTACTGAAATATTTATATTTTTAGAGGATGCTGCCCCAAATACCATTAGGAGTATATAACACATGCTACATGCCTTTTCCTGAAATTCAAAATATTCTGAAATCCAAATTACATCTGGTTGCAAAGATTTGAGATATGGATTTGTGGATTTGTTCTAAAAAAGAATAGAGCATATTAAATATTTTCTTCTCAAGCAACTGTTTTTCATTATGCCCTGGTTAGTGCTAGTTTCTTCCCACTCCTTTGGAAGCATCTGAGGCCCCCTAGCATCAGAAACATCCTAGAGCTCTCTTGGAGGAACCACTGCAGCCCACTAACTAGTAGAGTAGAGTATGAATCAGCCGTGTTTGGCTTGCATGCCTGTCCATGAGGTGCTCAAATCACCTTCTTTCTCTGCTGTCTCTAGAGAAAAGCTAGCTTACTGGAGTTTTCTTAGCATTATCCCCAGAGCTTGCCAGTTTTCCCCAGCAGAAAGTTCTTCCTACAAAGCGAATAGAAGACAACCCACTGCCCTCCACTCTGGCCTTCTCAGATCAACAGAGCAATCATGTCATTGCGGCCAAGAGCACTGGTATGTGTCACCAGACCTGATCCCTGCATTCAATTCTCACTCTGTCCTTAGAGCAGATAAATTCTATGAGCCTTGACTTTCTCCTTCGTGGAACAAAGGAATATAATTTTCTGTAACAATACTCCTTATCATCAGATAGGCACCCTCAACCCCTGATCTGAGAGCTAAACTCATAAAATCAGTGCAGATCTGTTGAAACATGTCATCTGCCCTTTAAAAGATGTGATACCTCCCAAGCAGAATCAGGGGAAGCCAGGCTAAAAATGAAATAAGTGACCAAATAGAACAGAACGTACACTCTAGTTAATCTTCAGAAAGGCTGTGTGAACTATGTGATATGAAATGTAGAAAAGGCAAATCAGGATTTGCCAGTGGTCTCCTGTGCTTCTTGGGGAACAGCATGAACCATTAGAAGTATCTGATAATGTGCCCATGTGCCAGGCTCTAGGCGACTTCTAAGGATACCTGTGCTTCCTGAGTGTCTTCATCTCCTGATACTATATGATCAGCTGACAAGAGCATTCTGCTCAGCTTGGCAGTCACAGTCTTTCATAAAGACTAATACATGATGATTCCCGTCCATCATAATTTTCTTGTGAGTTTTGCTTATGGTGAGTCTGCCCATGCTCTGTCCCACAATGTGAAGGAGATTGAATTTACAGATTTACAGAGTTGAAACCTACACCCAGCCGTGACCTGTGGCAACTGCCCCCTTGGCCCAACCTGCCTCCTCTATTTGCATCAGGAACAAACCATCTTTGTCTGATTTTTCAGTGCAGTTCCCCAGGCCTTTCTCAAGGTCTTACTGTTTTAGGACTTCATTCACCCACTTCAGGTTTCCAGCCAAGAACAAAACCTGCATGCCTCAGAATTGAAACTCAGTAAAGATGCCAGACTTTTCTAACACCGTGAAATACATTACCATTTAGATTTACTGAGAAGAATTTCTTCACACCTTATATCATATTATAGTGAAGTCTTTGACATAACATTTAACATATTGTAGGCACTTGATAAGAATTATGGCTGACGATTTTCTTACATTAAGAAAAAGGGAAGATCTCAAATAAACAACTAACTTTATACTTCAAGGAACTCGAAAAAGAACAAACTAAGTCCACAGTCAGCAAAAGGAAGGAGTAATAAAGATTAGAGCAGAAATAAATAAAATAGAGACTAGAAAGACAATAGAAAAAATCAACATAACTACAAGTTGTTTAAAAACAAATCAACAGGACTGACAAACCTTTACCTAGATTAATCAGTAGAAGAAGAGAGTGGATTCAAATAAACTTATAAATGAAAGAGAAGACATTACAATTGATACCACAGAAACACAAAGAGAGGATCATGAGAGGCTACTATGAACAAATTGAATAATTTAAGACTAGATAAAGTCCTAGAAACATACAACCTACCAAGACTGACCATGAAAAAATAGAAAACCTAAACAAATCAATATTGATTAAGGAAATTGAATCAGTAATCAAAATCCTCTCAACAAAAACGAAAAACACCTCAGGACCAGACACCTGCACAGATAAATTCTAACCAAGCATTTAAGAAGAATTAACACCAATCTTTCTCAAACTCTGCCTAAGACTTTAAAAAGACAGAACACTGGCCAGGCGCGGTGGCTCACACCTGTAATCCCAACACTTTGGGAGGCCGAGGCAGGCAGATCACCAGGTCGAGAGATCGAGACCATCCTGCTCGACATGGTGAAATCTCATCTCTACTAAAAATACAAAAATTAGCTGAGCTTGGTGGCATGCGCCTGTAGTCCCAGCTACTTGGGAGGCCGAGGCAGAAGAATCACTTGAACCTGGGAGGCGGAGGTTGCAGCGAGCCAAGATCACACCATTGCACTCCAGCCTGGTGACAGAGCGAGACTCTGTCTCAAAAAAAAAAAATAAAAATAAAAAAAATAAGAGAGAGAACACTTTCAAACTCATTTTAGCCTCATACCAAATTACCATCATACCAAAGCCAGATGAGGGTACTGCAAGAAAAGAAAGTTACATGCCCATATACCTAATGAACATAGATGCAAAAATCCTTAACAAAACACTGGCAAACCAAATTCAACAGCATATTAATGGATCATACAGCATGACCAAGTGGGATCTGTTCATGGGATGCAAGAATGGTTCAATATATGTAAATCGACATGTGTGATACTCCACATTAACAAAATAAAGGATAAAGATCATATGATCATCTCAATAGATGCAGAAAAAAACATTTGACAAAATGCAATCTTCATTCATGATTTTAAAAATTCAACAAATTAGATATAGAAGGAATGTACCTCAACGTAATAAAGGCCAAAAAGATAACATCATACTCAACAGTGAAAAACTGAAAGCTTTTCCTCTAAGATCAGAAACAATAAAAGGATACTCACT
Organism: Ateles fusciceps; assembly: GCA_036589455.1. NCBI lineage: Eukaryota > Metazoa > Chordata > Mammalia > Primates > Atelidae > Ateles > Ateles fusciceps. The sequence continues at coordinate 7,103,646 of JAZHEH010003329.1, read as the reverse complement.
CTTGCCACTTCTAGTCAACATAGTACTGGAAGCCCTATCCAGAGCTCCAGAGCTATTTGGCATGAAAAAAAAGGCATCTAAATTGAAAAGAAATAAGTTAAATTGTCTGCTTGCAGATGACATTATATTTTATAAAGAAAACCCTAAAATTCCACCTCCCAAAAAAGTTACAACTGATAAACAAATTCAAGTTGCAAGATTCAAAAATCAACAAATGGAAGTCACTTGTATTTTAATACACTACAACCAATTACCCAAAAAAGAAATGTTAAAAGTGACTCACTTTAAAAAAGCATCAGAAAGAATAAAATACTTAGGAATAAATTTAACCAAGGAGGGGAAAGATCTATTCACTGAAAATGATTTAAAAAATTGATGAAAGATATTAAAGAAGACACAAATAAATGGAAAGATTGTCTGTGTTCATGGATTGAAAGAATTAATATTGTTAAAATATCTATACTACTCAAAGCAATCTACAGAAATGCAAACCCTATCAAAATTCCAATGGTATTTTTCACAGAAACAGAAAAATTTGTATGGATCCACAAAAGGCCCAGAATAGCTAAAGTAATTTTGAGAAAGAAGAACAAAGCTGGAAGTATCACATACCCTCATTTCAAACTATATTGCAAAACTGTAGTAATTAAAACAGTATAGGACTGGTATAAAAATAGACACACAGACCAATAGAAAAGAATAGAAAGCCCAGAAATAAAAGCAAAAATGGAATGCATAATGGAGAAAGGAAAGTCTTCTTAACAAATGGTTAGAAAAATTGTATACCCACACGCAGAAAAATGAAATTGAACCCTTATCTCACACCATGTGTAAAAATAGACTCAAATAAATGAAAGACTTAGATGTAACATCTGAAACTATAAAACTATTAGAAGAGAACCTAAGGAAAGAGATTCTTGACATTGACCTGGGCAATGATTCTTTTATGATATGACCCCAAAAACACAGGCAAAAAAAAGCAAAAATAGGCAAATAGGATTGCATCAAAGCAGGTGCATTTTTATGCATTTTTGCATTTAAAAAAAGAAATAATGAAAAGGCAACCTATGGAAGGTGAGAAAATGTCTGCAAATTATATATCTGATAAGGAGTTAGTATTCAAAATATGTCAGAAACTCACATAACACACCAAAAAACTCAGCATTATTTTTAAATAAAAATATGTATCAATTAGTATTATTTTTAAATAAAAAAGTATTAATTACCCAACATTATTATTAATCAAAAACAATAATAACCATATTTTAAAAGGGCAAAGGACCTGAGTAGACATTTTTCCAAAGAAGACATACAAATGGCCAAGAAGTATATGAAAAGGTGCTCAACATCATTAATCACCAGGGAAATGCAAATCAAACCACCTCACACCTGTTAAGATGGCTGTCATGAAAAAGACAAACAATGGCAAGCGCTAGCAAGTGTGTGGAGAAAAAGGGAACCCTTGTACAGTGTCAGTGGTAAAGTAAATTGGTGCAGCCATTATGGAAAACAGTGTGGAGGTTCCTCAAAAAATTGAGGACCTATCAATCCCATGTTTGAGTGTATTTCCAAAGCAAATAAAGTCAATATATCTCAAAGATAACTGCACCTCCACATTCATTGCAGCATTATTCGCAAAAGCCAAAGTACGGAAACAACCTAAGTGTCCCTCAATACATGAAAGGATAAAGAAAATGCAGTATATAGATACACGATAGAATATTATTCAGCCATAAAAAAGAAGGGAATCCTGCCATTCGTGACACTATAGATGAACCTGGAGGCCATTATGCTAAGCAAAATAAAATCCAGAAATAGAAAGATAAATACTGTGTGATCTCACTTATATGTGGAATCTAAAAGTGTTAAACTCACAGAAGAAGAGAGTAAAACAGTGGTTGCCAGGGACTGTGGGGGTGCGGAAATGGGTTGATGTTGATCAAATACAAAATGAACAAGTTCCAGAGATCTAATGTACAGCACGGGTGGTAATGGATGTGTTAATTAATTTAATGGAGGTAATCATTGCACGATGTGTAAGTAGATACAATCATCACATTGTACACCTTGAATATACTCAATCCTTATTTGTCAATCAATACTTTAAAATTTTTAAAGTTTTGTTAAAGAGTTATTGGCTATTTGTACCTAATTTAGATTATGTCCATATTTACTTTTTATTATTATTATTGTATATTTTTTGAGACAGGATCTGACTCTGTCACCCAGGCTAGAGTGCAGTGGCTCGACCTCAGTTCACTGCAACCTCTGCCTCCCAGGCTCAACCGATCCTCCCACCTCAGCCTTCCAAGTAACTGGGACTACAGGTGCATGCCACCATGGCTGGCTATTTTTGTATTTTTTGTAGAGACAGGGTTTTGCCACGTTGCCCAAGCTGGTCTCGAACTCCTGAGCACAAGCGATCCACCCACCTTAGTGCTGGGATTACAGGCATGAGCCACTGTGCCCGGCCTATTTTCACATTTTTTTCCATGTTTGTCCCAATTCAACCTTGGGAATGAACCTCTCCCCATTTAGCTCTGTAATTATTACTGCACAGCCATATCATCACCTGTCCCCTACCTTCCTTCTACCCACAAGATAATCTGGAAATCATATCATGTTTTGTTTTTTTCTCCAGCTATCCTAGTATATATATATATATATTTTTTTTTCTGATGCTTGGTGACCACCTAGGCCTCCAATAAAAAAAAATTAATCTGGATAAACTTAATTTCTTGGTGTCATCTGGTCAAACACGACAGTAAGCATCTAGTAATAAGGAGGTTAAACCTGAATGAAAATAATACATATCAGACTCTCTTAGAAAAAAATTATATATGGGTTGGAGGTGTTCTCATTGAGGAAGAACCAGTGTTAGAGTTTTCTAAGTCAACATATACGACTTGAATCACTTTCTTCCAGATTTGTGAAAATCCCAATTTGCTCTTAACCTCTTCAATATGTTAATTTCCTGAACTTTGTAGAGTTTAGGAGTTTTTATCACCTCCTAGAACTGGACGGACCTACTGATCTTTGCTGACAAGACCAGAATTTTTCATCACAGTGGTTCATTTGGATTGTTTATTTGATACAAACTTTCCTCAAAATTCCCATGTATTTTGAGTTATCTTCAGAAAACTTTAAGCTCTGCACTTTCATTACACTGGTTCAAGGTATAACGAAGGAGAATCTACAAAATATGGGATACGGGGGTAGCAGGGCACAAGCGGTAATTACCTTTCTTTCTGGTTGACCTGAAGGTTTGCCTCTCTTTAGCTGTCAAGGCTGCTGTTTCATGAGTACATTAAGCACAGCCACTCAAGATGCAGCTCATTAAACTACCGTGTGTCTTATCTCACTGATGAATATTGCATCTGAAAATGTTATCAGCTGGGGACAGTGGCTCATGCCTGCGATCCCAGCACCTTGGGTGGCAGAGGCAAGAGGATCCCTTGAGCTCAGGACTTCTAGACCAGCCTGAACAACATAGTGAGTCCTTGTCTCTACAAAAAATGAAAAACAAAATTAGCTGGATACACATCTGTGGTCCCAGCTACTCAGGAGGCTGTGGTGGGAGGATTGCCTCAGGAGGTGGAGGCTGCAGTGAGCTGTGACTGTGCCACTGCATTCTAGCCTGGACAACAGAGACCCTATCTGGAAAAAACAATAATAAAGAAGAGAAAATTTATCCACAATTGTTCATTGATCAGCTAGCACACATGAAACACCAAATTAATGAGACTGAACACCTGCAACTAGTTTTGCTGTGTAACACCAGCGTGCCACCACAGTTCAGGTTAGCAGGTTTGGTCAATTGATTATCACAATGGGAGCTAAATGTGGTAAACTGTATACTTTTGGCCCATTTCAATTTAATTCTGTATAAACTATACCATGGAACTGGGACAGTATGAAGAATCACAATAAAAGGATTATAAAGGACCATAATAAAAGGACCATGAAGGATCCTGACAAAAAGAAAATAGATATTAATTAGTAAGGTCTCTGCTCATCTTTGCACCAATATTAGTTTATAAAGCCCACACCTGTGAGCATTTGCCATCATACAGCCCACAGCTGAAAAACCTAGTGGTACTTTTCATTCTTTTTGTAGTTTTTGTTTTCGTCTAAAAAAGAGATCCAGCCAAGTGTGGTGGTGCATGCCTATAGTCCAAGGAACTTTGGAAGCTGAGGTGGGAGGATTACTTGAGCACAGGAGTTTCAGGCCCATCCTGGGCAACATAGCGAGATTCTGAGTCTTAAAAGGGAGTGAGAGAGCCAGGCGAGGTGGCTCACACCTGTAATCCCAGCACTTTGGGAGGCCGAGGTGGGCGGATCACCTGAAGTCGGGAGTTCAAGACCAGCCTGACCAACATCCCTGTCTCTACTAAAAATACAAAATTATCCGGGCATGGTGGCACATGCCTGTAATCTCCAGCTGCTCGGGAGGCTGAGGCAGGAGAATTGCTTGATCCCGAGAGGTGGAGGTTGCGGTGAGCCGAGATCGTGCCATTGCACTCCAGCCTGGGCAACAAGCAGAATTCTGTCTCAAAAAGAGGTGAGGGTGGGTGGGGGGAGAGAGAGTGCCACATCTCATTTAACTGCACTGACCAAGGCATAATTTTCCATCTAACTTTACCCATAATTTTTAAGAGATACCAGATATCAACTGTTTTATTGTCCCACTCCCTATTTCTATGTTTCATTTGTAAACCCTGTATTTTCTGGACTTCTATAAGCTCTGTCTGACTGTGAGCCTAGGACACTCTGCTTATACTCAGTTGCCTGGAGCTCCAGGCAGAAGTATGTCAGTGATAGCCTAACTTGTGTAAGCCTAACTGACTCCATCTTAGCTGTGAGCCAGACAGACTCCATCTTAGCCTCTCCCTCCCTGCCATTTGTCTTTTGGGTACACAGCTGGGTCATGCTGTTCTCGGTACCTGCAACTGATGTAACCGCATCCTGCCTGGCAAGCCCACATGCTATTGTGAAAAACCCCCTCCTTGGTGATTGATTGTATAGAAAGTCACCCCCTGCAACCCCTCTTGATGATTGTATGGAAATATCCTTGGTAACCAGCAACTATAGGAACCTCCTGCCTCCTGGTTACCAGCTTCCTTACCTAACTTGCTTGTTCTGCTTCTGTAAAATTCCGCTTTGCCACTCTCCCCCTTCTCTAAGCAAGGTATAAAAAGGAATCAAGTCCCTTCTTCGGGGCGAAGAGAATTTTGAGCGTAAGCCATCTCTCGATCCCCCGCAATAAAGGACTCCTGATTCAATCTCAGAGCATGGTGCTTTCCTTACAACTTGCTCGGTTACAACAGTCATAATAGTAAAAACCTACAATTAAGAGACTTTAATAAAAATATCTTCCCAGAAGTTATCTGTAGTGGGAGAGAAATCTAGCTAATTCCTAGAACAAAACCCTGTCTACATACACAGCTCAAATAACGGGAAGTGTTACCTGGTAAACTCTTCCAGTCTTGGTGAATTTCCTGATTTTAAGACACACATACACTTTTGTTATTTCTGAGATGTATATAAGTTTTTACCTAAAAATTCTTTGTAATGTCAATGTTTCCATTAGAGCTATACTTGCAGCAGATGGTGTGAACGCAGGTGATTAAGGAGAGTTAGTCTCAGAACTCAGGATCATGGGCGCTGTCTCTGTGGGGCTGTCACTCACTCAGCGCCTTGGCTTCCTCCCCCCTAACAAAGCACCACAGTACAAACTCCCTCAAAGATGCTGCAAGGATCCCATGAGATCATGCCTGCTAAAGGGCACCATTTGATCTGGTCACCTCTGTGGTGGCTGTGGCTTCTCTGTCTCTCTTGCTGACAAATGAACCAATTCTAGGGGAGTGTACAGAGGTGCCCGGGTAGCAGACAGGACTCTGCTCAACAAGCTTATGGAAGAGACTCCAAAGCAAGAGAAGGGCATAGCAAGTAACAGTCCTCTGATCCTAGAGACACTGATGGATGGAAAGGAGAGCCTGGAGAAAGGAAAGGTGCATTTGGAGAAGAACATTTGCTTGTTTTGTTTCCCAAAGCCACGGAGACTTGAAGGGATCAAGTGACAGCATGTCCAGCGTGCTGAGGCAGAGCCATAATGTTTGGGAAAACCAAGACAGAACAGTGACTAGTGAACCTCTTGAAGATACTTGCTCAGAATGCCTCACTCCAGCTCCTGTTTTTGCTCAGGGACTCTGGAGACTCCCTCCTGTGGGACCTGAGGATGGTGGGGCACAGTGAGAGTCTCTAGTTAATTTGCCAGTGAAGATCTATGGCTGCCATGTCCCATTCCTCAGACTCCTAACTAAAATATTATGATAAGAAAGCTGCTGGCAGGGAGCACTCGCAGAGAGGTTGTGTGTATTTTTCCAGGTGCAGGCTGGGATTAGAGTGAGGAGAAACATGAACACTTTCGATAGAGCACCCGAGGCCAGTCATCACAACGACATCTCCAGCCATGGGTTTAAAAGGCTGCTGTCGTGTCTGTGGGGTAAGACAAACCCCTGAACAATTCAGACCTTGTAGAGGGATCAGACAGGTTAGGGATTGGGGATGTCAGCAATAATCTTTCAAAGAAAAAAATAAAGTGCTCATAAACTAAACTCCCTCGCTCACATTTCCCGAACATCTAACCCAGATGGCTAATTGGTGAGCCACTTCACAACGCCTGTCTTCATTGCCCCTTTGACTGTCCTTTTGTTTATTTAAAGATGTCTTGACTACATCTCCACGAGGAGGAGGTTCCCCTGACAGAATCAGTATGGTCAGTGACAATCTCACAGGCCAAGTAGCAGAAAGATTAGACTTGAATAGACAACAAAGAAAGGTTAAAAATGTATGTGACAAAACGGTCTGGAGTTTGATCATTGCATTCCGAAGCTGAATGAGAATTCTTCACTTAATTTGAAATTCTCATGGATTTCTTTTAATGCATGTGATAAAACAGTCTGGAGGTTTAGCTACCTACCTAATAAAGTAAAAGATACTTAATGATCACAAAAATATCCGTTTGTTAATATTACCTGGTTACTTTGAGACTGGACCACAATATTTCTAAATCCCTAATAATATTTTTAAATTTCAAGGCCAAAATAGTAATAATAAAACTTTCAGAAATGTGTGCCCAATGGTTTAAGGGTTGTGTGATTTATTTTTAGGAAAGACTCTTGCTTTATTTTTGCATCCTTTATCTTAGAAATTAAAGGCAGATACTTCAGTTAGCACCACATAATAGTGAATTCTTTCAAACTACTCTATTTACATAATGTAAAAATCTAATTTTAAAAAAAGGGTATATTCCTAAAAAAAGAAAAGGAAAAAAATCCTGTGAAGAAACTGGTCCTATGCCCTGGGATGCTTGAAGACTGGTTTTGGGAACTAACATTATTAATGTCCAAGATATAAATATTATAACTGAGAAAAAAGCAAATTTCCAAGTGATATCTATAGTATTTCCCTTTTTTATAATATAGTGTATATACTGAAAATATCTCCAGGAATGTATAACCAAAAGGTGGACCAGAAAATCCCTTGAATGTGAGACCTTTTATAGTCCTACTTCATATGTTCCTGTGAAGCTTTCATTTTTAAAATTTCTGATCAGAAAAAAAAATTGAATAAATATTTATACGTCGGCTATTATTTTGAGGCACCAACACTCTGGATATTGGAAATAGGCCAAGTTTGATCATTGCATTTTAAAGTACAAATTTGCCCCTACAAACAAAACTAGAGGAGAACTGCCACGCAATGCCGTCTATGCTAGAAAAGGCTTGGCCCTGCGCGGAGGTAGGGCGAGTGAGGCCCACGTTGACACCTGAGTGCGGGAGGCGCACTCACTCCACCTCCACGCAGCGCGCCGCCTGGAACAGTCCCCGGAGCAGGGGAGCTGAGCTAGGGAAGGGGCCGAGGGTTTTGCCAGAAGCGGTTATTAATAAAACTCATTAGTCTGGGAATGCTCGAAGCAGCCGGACTCTTGCCTGCCTAAGAAAATCAGCCTCTGCTCCTCATTCTAAGCCCTTATCCAACGTCCCCACCTTCAAGACCAGTTCCTGGGGGATCAGCATGATGAAGAGGAAGAGCACGCGGAGGATAGGGTAAAATAGAGTAAGAGAGAAAGTAGGGTGCGGTGATGGAAGTGAGAGCCGCCTGGGAAAAAAGTGGAAGAGAGGAGGATGAGGCGGGGCATGGAGAATGAACGGCTCTGTGGTGTGTGCGCGTGCGCACGAGAAAGACTGGGGAGAGGTAATAGATACTCGAAAGGCTAACTGGGTTGATGAACGGAATGCCCCTCCATAGTTTCTGGAGTCATAATTTTTGCCCCTTGGCCTGTGCCTCCTGAAGTGCAGCGTGCCTGGAGCCTGGGCCGTGGGGCCACTCGGCTACTGATGCTGCGGGAACTAAAACCAGAACCCAGGTAGGACCCGCTGGCTGCAGTGAGCGTGGGCGGCACAGCTGCTGCAGCTGAGGAGCGCTGGGGATGGTCGAGACCACTGGACTCCCTCAGAAATGGTACTGCTGCTGGAGAAATCATTATCGAGCTGTGGAAAGAAATACCCAATTTCCTGGAGGCTGGGACAGGAGACTTACTTGAACTCGGGAGCAGAGGTTGCAGTAAGCAGAGATCGAGCCACTGCACTCCAGCCTGGGCGGCAGAGCGAGATTTCGTCTCAAAAAAAAAAAAAAAAAAAGGGAAAGAAAGAAAAGAGAAATACCCAGTTTCAGAAAGAGATGAGAATGAAGAGAAAGCTCAGAAGACACACTTTCTCTCCCTCACACTTCTGCCTTCTGGGCACATCCTCCCAGACAGGATAAATTTGAAGGTGGTTGCCCATGCCCCAGGCTAAAGAGAGTGAAAAGTGGATGATTAATGATTGCCTGGGCCGACTTAAGTCACAGGCATTGCGAATTAAACGCAGTATGAATTACCAGCCCCTGGAGCAATCCCTATCGCCTACATTTGGGAGCTTTAATGGCCAGCCCTGCACCTGAACTGAGTTGCTCCTAAACTCGAATTTGAATTTTTTTAATCACGTAGTCACAGTGAACTCTTTAGTAAAGCTGAAAATTTCAGAGTAAATGGTTCCTTTGAAATGCAATGCTTTTACAAACTAGTCGACTTTCAGCTGCCACACATCTTAGTTTTATAATAAACATATTTTAAAATATTATAACAAACACTTCCTGTGCTGTCAGATAGAGACCACTGTTAAAGCAGGTTCTCAAGTGTTTGAAAACAGGTTGTTACCATTCATTCTAAAAAATATTAGTTTCGGGCTTTGGACTTAGAAGTCCTGGGCTTCAGGTTCCACTCACTACTAACTTGGGCAAGTTATTTACCTTATGAGCATCAGTTTCCTAATCTGTAGGAAAAAAAAAGAAGAAGAAGAATAGCACTTCGCAGAGCTTTTGTCAGAATTAAATGAGATAAATGACAAATGGATCTGGCACCATACCCAGCACATTCCAAATGTTAGTTTTCTTCCTCTTCAAATTATTAATTTGCTTTGCAAGTCTATTTTCCTGCATCAACAGTGCAGTGAACTCCAGATGAGCATTTTAGAATCATATGTAATTTTAAATTATTGGGGTATGTGTTATTAAGTCTGTTATAATTATTTATGGCAATCAATATTAAATTGCATGATAACAAATATTCCTTTGTAATACGCACATAAAAGCAGATGCCTCTATTCAACAATCACCTCTCAGACCCTGATCTGGCCATAAGTTTATCAATAGTTCCATCCTGAACCTATTTTGGCATCACATGTGATTCTCGATTCTGGGTCTGGCTTCAGGGTCATTTATATCTGCCTTTGGGCAATAGATCTAGACTGCACCTTCCTGAGATGACCTGTACAGACTGCTCATATCCAATACCTCTTACTGATATTTAAAATATGCAGAAGGCAAAGTAGGAAACTTGGGAGGAAGTAGATCTAAATGGACAGTCATGACAATTCTGACCCCTCTGCCTGCCAGGTCCTCCCAAGTACCCATCCAGGGAAGCACTGGAAAGCGTGCAGAATCACAGCAGTGGTTTTTATTTTGAGTGAAATGATTTTTGTCAGCGTCACTTACAAATAATTTTTTAACTTCCAAAATTTTAGCTAAATCGAAGCTGTGGTCTGATAGCTGTTACCAAAGATTAAAAACCAAACACCACATGTTCTCACTCATAGACGGGTGTTGAACAATGTGAACACATGGACACAGGGGAGGGAAGCATCACACACTGGGGTATGTTGAGGGGGAAAAGGGAGGGACAGCGGGGTGTGGGGGAGTTGGGGAGAGACAGTATGGGGAGAAATGCCAGATATAGGTGATGGAGAGGAAGGCAGCAAATCACACTGCCATGTGTGTACCTATGCAACAATCTTGCATGTTCTTCACATGTACCCCAAAACCTAAAATGCAATAAAAAATATTTTTAAAAATATATTAAAGATACAATTTATGACATTAAAAAAAATAAAAATAATTTTAAAAAAATAATAAAAACCAAAGGGTCCTTGTCCAGTTTTCAATGCTGTATAGATTTTGTAAATGCTAGGAGTCAGTTTTTTTTTTTCTCTCTCTCTCTTTTTTTTTATTACACTTTAAATTCTAGGATACATGTGTAGAATGTATAGGCTTGTTACATAGGTATACATGTGCCATGGTGGTTTGCTGCACCCATCAACCTGTCATCTACATTAGGCATTTCTCCTAATGCTGTCCCTCCACTTGCCCCCCCACCCCCTGAAAGGCCTTGGTGTGTGATGTTCCCCTCCCTCTGCCCATGTATCTCATTATTCAGCTCCCACTTATGAGTGAGAACATGTGGTGTTTGATTTTCTGTTCCTGTGTTAGTTTGTTGCAAATGGTGGTTTGCATCCTCATCCATGTCCCTGCAAAGGACATGAACTCCACCTTTTTTATGGCTGCATAGTGTTCCATGGTGTATATGTGCCACATTTTCTTTATTCAGTCTATCATTGATGAGCATTTGGGTTGGTTCCAAGTCTTTGCTATTGTGAATAGTGCTGCAATAAACATAAGTATGCATGTGTCTTTACAGTAGAATGATTTATAATCCTTTGGGTATATACCCAGTAATGGGATTGCTGGGTCAAATGGTATTTCTATTTCTAGATCCTTATGGAATCACCGCATTGTCTTCCACAACGGTTGAACCAATTTACACTCCCACCAACAGTGTAAGAGCATTCCTGTTTCTCCACATCCTCTCCAGCATCTGTTGTTTCCTGACTTTAATGATCGCCATTCTAACTGGCATGAGATGGCATCTCGTTGTGGTTTTGATTTGCATTTCTCTAATGACCAGTGATGATGAGCTTTTTTTCATATGTTTGTTGGCTGCATAAATGTCTTCTTTTGAAAAGTGTCTGTTTATATCCTTTGCCCACTTTCTGATGGGGGTTGTTTTTTTTCTTGTATATTTGTTTAAGTTCTTTGTAGATTCTGGATATTAGCCCTCTGTCAGATGGATGATTGCAAAAATTTTCTCCCATTCTGTAGGTTGCCTCTTCACTCTGATGATAGTTTCTTTTGCTGTGCAGAAGCTCTTTAGTTTAATTAGATACAATTTGTCTATTTTGGTTTCTGTTGCAATTGCTTTTGGTGTTTTAGTCATGAAATCGTTGCCCATGCCTATGTCCTAAATGGTATTGCCTAGGTTTTCTTCTAGGTTTTTTATGGTTTTAGGTCTTACATTTAAATCTTTAATTCATCTTGAGTTAATTTTTGTACAAGGTGTAAGGAAGGCGTCCAGTTTCAGTTTTCTGCATATGGCTACCCAGTTTTCCCAACACCATCTATTAAACAGGGAATCCTTTCCCCATTGCTTATTTTTGTCAGGTTTGTCGAAGATCAGATGGTTGTAGATGTGTGGTGTTATTTCTGAGGACTCTGTTCTGTTCCATTTGTCTATATATCTGTTTTGGTACCAGATTTTCTGTTTGTTAGGTTTTTTTTTTTAACAGTCAGACCCCTTTTATGCAGGTCTGCTGGAGTTTGCTGGGGGTGCACTCCAGACCCTATTTGCCTGGGTATCACCTGTGGAGGCTGCAGCACTGCAAAGATTGCTGCCTGTTCCTTCCTCTGGAAGCTTCATCTTAGAGGAGCAGCTGCCAGACGCCAGCTGAAGCTCTCCTGTATGATATGTCTGTCACTGTCCCTGACCCCCAGTCAGGAGGCATGGGGGTCAGGGACTCACTTGAGGAGGCAGTCTGTCCCTTAGCAGAGCTTGAGCACTGTGCCAGGAGATCTGCCGCTGTCTTCAGAGCTGGCAGGCAGGAATATTTAAGTCTGCTGAAGCTGCATCCACAGCCACCCCATCCCCCCAGGTGCTCTGTCCCAGGGAGATGGGAGTTTTATCTATAAGCCCCTGACTGGAGCTGCTGCCTTTCTTTCAGAGATGCCCGGCCCAGAGAGGAGGAATCTAGAAAGGTAGTCTGGCTACAGTAGCTTTGCCAAGCTTTGTTGGGCTCTGCCCAGTCTGAACTTCCTGGCAGCTTTGTTTACACTGTGAAAGGAAAACCACCTACTCAAGCCTTAGTAATGGCAGACACCCCTTCCCCTACCAAGCTCAATCTTCCTAGGTTGACTTATACTGCTGTGCTGGCAGCAAGAATTTCAAGCCAGTGGATCTTAGCTGGCTGGGCTCCATGCGGGTGGGATCCACTGAGTGAGGCCACTTGGCTCCCTGGCTTCAGTCCCCTTTCCAGGGGAGTGAACAGTTCTGTCTTGCTGGCATTCCAGGTGCCACTGGGTTAAAAAAAAAAAAAAAAACTCCTGAAGCTAGCTCTGTGTCTGCCCAAATGGCAGCCCAGTTTTGTGATTGAAACCCAGGGTCCTTATAGTGTAGGCACCTGAGGGAATCTCTTGGTTTCTGGGTTGTGAAGACCGTGGGAAAAAACATAGTGTCTGGGCCAGATAGCACCGTCCCTCATGGCAAGGTCCCCCCCACGGTTTCCCTTGGCTAGGGGAGGGAGTTCCCTGACCCCTTGCACTTCCCAGATGAGGCAACACCCCACCCTACTTTGGCTTGCCCTTCGTGGGCTGCACCCACTGTCTAACCAGTCCCAGTGAGATGAACCAGTTACCTTAGTTGAAAATGCAGAAATCACCCACCTTTTGTGTGGGTCTCACTGAGAGCTGCAGACCGGAGCTGTTCATATTTGGCCATCTTGCCCGGGCATCCCAGAATCACTTTTTAAAGAAAAAAAAAAAAGTTTGAGTACCATGGCTCATGCCTGTTATCCCAGCAGGAGATCCCAGCAGGAGGCCAAGGCAGAAAGATCGCTTCAGCCCAGTAGTTCAAGACCAGCCTGGGCAACACAGTGAGACCCCTTCTCTACAAAAAATTAAAAATTTAGCCAGGTATGGTGGTGGCACATACCTGTAATCCCAGCTACTCAGGAGGCTAAGGCAAAAAGTCACCTGAGCCTGGGAGTTTAAGGCTGCAGTGAGCTATGATCATGCCACTGTACTCCAGCCTGGGCAACAGAGCAAGACCTCATCTCCAAAAAAAAGAAAAAGAAAAAAATACATAGTATAAAATGGATTCCTGCTATCTTTAAATTATGCCCCACTTATCACTGGTCTGAATAAAGAAGGAAAAAGAGGACTTCCCTGTGCCAGAATTCAGTCAGGTCTATTTCGCAGTCAGCTCCTGCCGACTTTAAGAAAGCTAAGCTTACCCCATCAGAATAGAATTCCTTGGCCCAGGGCCTCCAACAGAAGCCCCACGAGTAGACACCCTGATCCTCCAGCTCATCCCACCTCCTGACTTTCTCTGTCATTGCCATCTTGCCAGTCACCCCCTCCGGCCCTGACTTCACCCAAGATCTTCCCCATAGGAATGAACTGACACATTGAGATTTTTCTGTGGTGATGGAACTGGAGGACTCTAACTTTGACTTACAAGGTCTATTCATGTTTGTAGTAACATTTCATGATGGGTGGAGAACACTAATACCAAAGGACCAAGTCTCTTTAAATATGACCACGTGGCTTAACAGGTGGCTGGTGCCTCGGTTCCTTCCACCCCTCACACTTAAGATAACTTGCCAAGACACTGAAGCACATTTTGAACCTTTCAGGCCTAACAGCTCTGATTTGGATGTAATCAATAAAATGGCAAGGTAATTGCAACCTTTTTTTCTGTTTATTGGCTTGTATTTTGCTACGTTGATTCCAAAGTGGAGAACTTGTTGTTCTATACTTTTTAACTTAAGAAAATGTGTTCAGTATGAGTTTGTGTCTTCCTTAATGAAAAGATTGTTTATTTTCCATTGCTGGCTTGCCACAGACCCGTTTCTGGCTAAACATAGAACTCTTCAGTCATCTAAACCACCATCTGGACATATTCCAGCAAGGAAAAGTAAATGTTCTGGAAATTTATCTGTGTTGAGTTGACTGTCGTGTATTTCTGTTGATTTCTGGACATAGAAAATATCATTTTCCTTCCTAGGACACATTCAAATACAACTGCTGGTTTTATGGAAAGACTGTGTCTGGATTTAACATATCAGATGCCTTAAGATATATGAATCTGGTAAACTCATTAATTTCTAGGCCTGATTATCTGATCATTTGTGTATCAACAGTTGAAGGCCAACAGCAATTCTCATGGAAGGGAGTGGGAGAGCTTACATAAACTGAATCATTGTGATCCAGCCATGATTTTTAAGGGGAAATAATTTTTCCAACATAACTTGACTCTTTACACCCTTTTTATTATTAATTGCCTTGTTTTAAAAATGGGGCAAACTCAACAGAAAGATAAAAGCAATCTTACATAGAACTGCATTTCTTTTGTTGTAGTCTTGCCTCCCAGAGGTATCTCCAGCTTTGCCACCTGAGAACACAAGTCCAATACTTACAGAAGAAATGATTATTACACCTAATCAAGGAACTAGCCAACGCTCAACAGAGGACTGTACTCGGTTACAGAGTTAACTGAAAATGAAGCTAATTAGAGGAAGACCCTTTACCTTCTCCACTGCAGATACCATTCAAGAGCCCACTCAGGAGCCAAGGTCCAGCAGTGTTACTGATCAGATGACTGGCACTTAGAGTCCAGCACCCTGCTGAGGAACCAGCAACACATGTTGGGATTTCACGGCCAGTGAGCATGCTCTGCTTCTTGGCTTTACGTAGAGGCTGTTGTTGACTTTCCAGTGCAAATTTTGCTCATTTGGATTTGCCTATTTTGTCTGTTTTTCCTTTCGTTCATGCACCTTTTACAGTCTAACACTCTGCTTGGCTCCTAATATGGCTCGGCTATTTGTCCCTGCCCAAACCTCATTGTTGAGCTGTAATTCCCAGTGCTGTAATTCCTAGTGGGAGTGGTTTGGGTTGTGAGGGCGGATCCCTCATGGCTTGTTGCTGTCTTTGCAACAGTGAGTGAGTTTTTACCAGATCCGTTTGTTTAAAAGTGTGTGGCACTGGCAGTGGCTCATGCCTGTAATCCCAGCATTTTGAGAGGCCGAGGCAGGTGGATCACCTGAAGTCAGGAGTTTGAGATCAGCTTGGTTAACATGGTAAAACCCCATCTCTATTAAAAAAAAAAAAAAATACAAAATAAATAGCCAGGCGTGATGGTAGGTGCCTGTAATCCCAGCTACTCCAGAGGCTGAGGCAGGAGAATCGCTTGAACCTGGGAGGCAGAGGTTGCAGTGAGCTAAGATCATGCCACTGAACTCTAGCCTGGGTGACAGAGCAAAACTGTGTTTCAAAAAAAAAAAAAGTGTGTGGCACCCCCCCCACCCCTGTGTCTTGCTCCTGTTCTCACCATGTAACGTGCCTGCTCCCCCTTCCCCTTCTGCCATGATTATAAGCTTCTGAAGGCCTCCCCGGAAGCCAAGCAGATACCAGCACCATGCTTCCTGTAAAGCTTGCAGAACCATGAACCAATTAAGCCTCTTTTTTTATTTAAATTACCCAGTTTTGGATATTTATAGCAGTGCAAGAATGGCCTAATACAGCTTCCATCCTATCACCTTTGATAAATGTGAAACAATAAACAACCCTTCTCCTGCAGCCAAAATACATTCTAACTCATTTCTCAGAAATGAATAGGCTCTATTAGCATTTCCCATTTGATTTCCTTCCTGCAAAGTTTTCTTTAGAGTTGTAATCTTGCCCTGCTGTGACATCTTTTCTTTTGAACCAATGTTCTGTATTCCAGAAATCATGTAGGAAGAGCATAACGTGTTCCCTTAGATCAGTACACATTGTGCAAAACAGAAGAGAAAGAGGTGCAGCAGAGAATGCACAAGGCACTCTTTTAAATAAGCAGAAATTAATTTACTTTCTGGTCCCAATTCAAACATCCCCCATTTGTTTTTATTTCATAGACTAAGATCACAAGACTCTTCAACAGAAGAAATGCCAAGAGAGCTAGAATCTTACAGATGGTGTTATTAATAATGGAGCAAACTAGAACCAATGGCAAAGGCATGAAGTCTGAAAATAACACAGAGAATATAAATGTTGTGAGATGAATCTTCCCCCTCCAATTCTCCTTATTTGCCAAATATTTTCATTTCCTTTCCTCATCATAGAAAATAGAACCATGCATCACAGTCAAAAATGCTCCACTGTCAACATTGTATGATTCACTCTTTTCGTCATACATGTCTTTAATAATTGATGGATATTAAAATCACAAAGAATATTTAATAGGGGCTTATTTTACTTGCATCACCACTTTGATTCAAAAAAGATTTAAGGTAGTTGATAAGTTTAGAAGGGAAGACAGTTAACAAAGATAAGAACTTTAACAAGAGTAATAACTGAAGTTAGTTTTTAAGAAATAAACACTACATAGTCTCCCACGCTTTCTCTGGGTGACATTTACAGTGGGTAACCAAGGAGAAGCTGCGTCATCTTTTCTACCACTGTCTACCCCGAGGGTTCATGCATACTTGGGCGGAGTTCAAACTCAGAATTTGTTGAACAAATGAAGGCAGCATATGCACAGATGAGCAGTCCTGAACTGGGGACCAAGGTTGATAGGAACATCTGCTTTGGCTTTTAACTATTTACCATCAGCACTGAAACTTTCCCCATATCCAATCTACCTGCCCACAAAAGTCCCATCTTCCCCTACTCCATCTGCCCTTCTCCACTTCCTAATACACACAGACATACAGGTAAGGTAGCCTGGCCAATGTACTCTTCATAGAAACTGAAAATAGCCCGCATGCCAAATATCACTAAGATCGCAAGACTCTTCAACAGAAGAAATGCCAAGAGAGCTAAAATCTTACAGATGGTGATATTAATGATGTAGCAAGCTAGAACCAATGTTAACAAAGACAAAAACTGTATCTAGAGTAAAAACTGAAGTTGGTTTTTCAATATATAAAACCTGTTCTGGGGTGGTGTTTGCTCATGGAATGCCGTCCTCAAACCTCACCAGGTCCTCTAATTGTCATGCCTGAATTATTGCCAGAATTATTATTGGGAAAGAGGTGCAATTTTTCTTAGGATCCAAGCAAAAAAGCAGAAAAATTTGGAATTCTCAAAATGAAAAGTAGTTGAGATGCGAAATAGTAGACCATCAAGGAAGAAGCATGTGTGTGGGAGACATATATAGTACATAGAACGCAAATGTACACATTATTCAAAAAATAAGTAATTAGCATGAAAATTAAAACAATTACATTTAAAAGCTACTGGAAATATGATAACTAACAAGGCTATTAAGTCTTTATTTTGTGCCAAATTCTCCCCTCAATGCAGTACAGTATCTTATTTCATTTTAATCCTCATAACAGGTCTAAAACAAAGATACTATTATTATTATACAGCTAAGAAAACTAAAGCTTGGAGAAGTTAAGTCACTTGCCCCAGATCACACAGATCGTGTCAAAACTAGCAATCAAATTAGGGCCTGACTCCAAAGGCCAAGCTCTGACCATTGCATATGCTGCCTCCCAGTGGGAAGAGCTGGTAATTACCAAGCCTGAATTCTGGCTCCATTACTCCTTCATTTCCCTAGAACTCTTTTTTTAAAAAAACAGGTTCATAGAGAATTTATTCACAACAGCCAAGATCAAGAAACAGTCCCAGTGTTGATAGACGAGTCAAGGGATAAACAAATCTTGGTAAATCCATACATATCTAGTTATCCATAAAAGGGAATATGCTTCTAATACATGCAACACCAATGAAGCTCAGAGACCCCATGTTTAGTGAAAATACCCAGACTGAAAAAGAGAACTCTGTCCTCACCTGTAACATGAGATAGGCTGAACAAAAATGATCCCCCAGAGTCCTTCTTGTTTCCAGCATTCTTAATTGCAACTAGTAAGGAAAATACATTCATGTATCAAATGGATTTTTAAATATCTTGACCTCATGACCAAAACTATAGCAATTCATTCAGCCTAGAATGTATAAATTACATGTAATGAATAATTAGTTGCACATCCCAGTCCTGAAGAATATAATTAGTGAGATATACATAAAGCTCCATGAGAACCAGAAACAAAATTGCAATTCAGTGGGAAAAGGTACATGGTGCTGGGTCACCTCACCAGCCATATATGGAAAACAAAAACGAGAACCTTGGCCCCCTACTTTATGAAAGCTGAGAAAATCAATTTTCTATAAGAAATTTAGGATAACATCTTCATGAACTTAGAAGAGGCAAATATTTCTCAAATGTGACACCAAAACTGAAACTGCCTTTGCAAAACTCCAATAAGAGATATCCGATATCGCTGAGTTCATCTTGCTTCTAGCCTCCTGTAGTAACCCCCACTCAGAAACAGCCTTAGCACACAAGGATCATTTTCCACACCCCTATGATTGCATCCTCAACCAATCAGCATGCCCCCTTCTGGACCCCTTTGCCCAACAAACTCTCCTTGGAAAACCCTAGTCTACAAATTTCTGGGGAGATTGATTTGAGTAATAACTGTCTCCCATGTGGCATGGCCAGCCAAGTGTTAATTAAACGCTTTCTTCACTGCAACGTCATGGTCTCAGCAGATTAATGTTGTTTGTGCAGCAGGCAGGAAGAATCTATCAGGCAATAACAAAATTACTATTAAGAAAGTAAAACAGGCCAAGCATGGTGGCTCATATCTATAATCCCGGCACTTTGGGAGGCAGAGGCGGGAGGATCATTTGAGCCTAGGAGTTTGAGACCAGCCTGGACAACATAGGAAGACCCCACCTCTACAAAAAAAAAAAACAAAAAACAAAAAAAAAAACTAAAATTTAGCTGACTGTGACGGCCTGCAAATAGTCCCAGTGTCACGGGATTTGGGGGGGACTGCTTTGCCATCCAGAAACCTCTGTGGCCACTGGCACCTTTGCCCGAATATCACCTGGACTTACTGGGGTCATTCTGCCCACTTGGCCTGACAGGCTGCATTCAGCTAGAACTACCGGCCTGGATCCCATGCCTGCCAAGTGCAAGCCAGGGACAGAGCAGCAAGGAATGTGTGAGCGAGCATTCAGTCCAGCCACTGTGCACAGCCAGGCGTGCCAGCTGCAGTGGGGCGGGCAGCTCCAGGCACCGGCACAGGTGCCAGCTCCCTGTGAGTCTGTGGCTGGACCAGGTGTACCACAAGCAGCTTTCATGGCTGGCACTAGGGAACATGGTGGCACCTGAAAGAATAATTAAATAAGCAATGTAAGATATTAAATAATACCACAAATACAAAAATCACAACTCAGAAAACAGATGAACAAACAGTGAAATAAGAACTAACCGGCCGATCACCGTGGCTCATGCCTGTAACCCCAGCACTTTGGGAGGCCAAGGTGGGCGGATCACTTGAGGTCAGGAGTTTGAGACCAGCCTGGCCAACATGGATAAACTCTGTCTCTATCAAAAATACAAAAATTAGCCAGGCGTGGTGGCACATGCCTCTAATCCCAGCTCCTCAGAGGCTGAGGCATGAGAATCGCTTGAACACAGGAGGCAGAGGTTGCAGTGAGCCGAGATTGCGCCACTGCACTCCCGCCTGGGTGACAGAGCAATACTCCATCTAGGGGGGGGGGGGAAAAAAAAAAAAAGAAGAACTGATATAATTAAGAACTTGAGAAAAAGACAAATCTTAGTAACAAAAATTGCATTACCAGGTAGCCAAGGGAGAATGGGAAGACAAAAAAGTACAGTAATAGACATAACAGAAATTATAAAAGCCAAGAAAATGAAAGCAGAGAGAACAGGATACAAGCACAATCTATCACAAGTGTCATTAGAGAACCTGAAGAAGAGAAAAACAAATAATAGACGAGGACTAATATGTAAAACTATAATCAAGAAAACTTTTCTGGGAAAAAAAATAAGTTCTGAATCTACATATGGCAAAGATAAAGCATACACAGGAAAAATAGACTGCAAGATACATCTTAACAAATTATTGTGATTTATAGACCACTAAAAGCCTAGACTTCACCACTACACAATATATCCATGTAACACAACTGCACATATACGCCCTAAATCTATAAAAAATAAAGTAAATCATCATTAATGATTACCCAATGGATACCTTCCAGAAGACATGGAATTAGTCAGAGCCGAAGTGGTCACTTTGAGCACAGCTGCCCCACAGCCGCCGATCCCCTGCATAGCCTCCTGTGGAAGCCCAGGCCCGCCTCGCAGCTTTCTCTCTTTGTCTCATAACCATGTCCACCAACGAGAATGCTAATACACCAGCTGCTTGTCTTAACAGATTCAAGAACAAAGGAAAAGACAGTACAGAAATGAGATGTCAAGGAACAGAAGTCAATGTGAAGCTGAGGAAAGCTAAGAAGGATGACCAGATGCTGAAGAGGAGAAACGTAAGCTCATTTCCTGATGGTGCTGCTTCTCTGCTGCAGGAAAACCGCAACAACTACGGCACCGTAAATTGGTCTGTTGATGACATTATCAAAGGCATAAATAGCAGCAACGTGGAAAATCAGCTCCAAGCTACTCAAGCTGCCAGGAAACTACTTTCTAGAGAAAAACAGCCCCCCATAGACAACAAAATATGAGCTGGTTTGATTCCAGAATTTGTGTCCTTGTTAGGCAGAATTGATTGTAGTCCCATTCCGTTTGAATGTGCTTGGGCACTCACTAACATTGCTTCTGGGACATCAGAACAAACCAAGGCTGTTGTAGATGGAGTTGCCATCCCTGCATTCATTTCTCTGTTGGCATCTCCCCATGCTCACATCAGCAAACAAGCTGTATGGGCTCTGGGAAACATTGCAAGTGATGGCTCAGTGTTTGGAGACTTGGTTTATTAAGTACAGTGCAACTGACCCACTGCTGGCTCTTCCTGCAGTTCCTGATATGTCATCTTTAGCATGTGGTTACTTACATAATCTTACCTGGACACTTTCAAATCTTTGCCACAACAAGAATCCTGCACCCCCGTTAGATGCTGTTGAGCAGATTCTTCCTACCTTAGTTGGGCTCCTGCATCATGGTGATCCAGAAGTATTAGCAGATACCTGCTGGGCTACTTCCTACCTTACCACTGGTCCAAATGAACGAATTGACATGGTTGTGAAAACAGGAGTTGTGCCCCAACTTGTGAAGCTTCTAGGAGCTTCGGAATTGCCATTTGTGACTCCTGCACTAACAGTCATAGGGAATATTGTCACGGGTACAGATGAACAGACTGAGGTTGTGATCGATGCAGGAGCACTCGCCATCTTTCCCAGCCTGCTCACCAACCATAAAACCAAAATTCAGAAGGAAGCTACATGACAATGCCAAACATCACAGCTGGCCTTCAGGACCAGATACAGCAAGTTGTGAATCATGGATTAGTCCCATTCCTTGTCAATGCTTAAATCTAAGGCAGATTTTAAGACACAAAAGGAACCTGTATGGGCTGTGACCAACTAGACCAGTGGTGGAGCATTTGAAAAGATTGTTTACCTCGTTCATTGTGGCATAATGGAACCGTTGATGAACCTCTTAACTGCAAAAGATACCAAGATTATTCTGGTTATCCTGGATGCCATTTCAAATATCTTTCAGGATGCTGAGAAACTAGGTGAAACTGAATAACTTAGTATAATGATTGAAGAATGTGGAGGCTTAGACAAAATTGAAGCTCTACAAAACCATGAAAACGAGTCTGCGTATAAGACTTCGTTAAACTTAATTGAGAAGTATTTCTCTGTAGAGGAAGAGGAAGATCAAATGTTGTCCCAGAAACTCCCCTCTGAAGGCTGTACCTTCTGAGTTCAGGGTGGGACTCCTGGGACCTTTAACTTTTAGATCATGTAGCTGACGCATAAATTTGTTGTGTACTGTGTTTGGTATTTTGTCTTCTTGTTTCTCTACAAAGAACTCTTCTGAATGTGGTTATTGCGGCACTTTTTACACTGAAACTATACTTGAACAGTTCCAACTGTACATACTGTATAAAGCTTGTCCTCTGGCTAGATTTCTTATTTCTATGTGAAATTTCATATCTTGCAGCCTCCTGTAAATAACCATTAAAGTCCACCCTTTACTTCACCATGGAAAAAAAGAAACAGAATCAGTCTTCCCTCTTGTGGATAACTAGAGAAGTACCTTATTTTCCCCACTAAAATTAACATGTTAAAGTTTTGTGGGAACCACAAGCTATGTGTTTTTTCCTGCTTATCTAAAAGTAATAGGAAGTCATTTTATGTAAAATTTGTGAGCTGGGCACAGTGGCTCATGCCTGTAATCCCAGCACTTTGGGAGGCAGAGGCAGGCAGATCACTTGTGCCCAGGAGTTAGAGACCAGCCTGGGCAACATGGTGAAACCCCCTTCTCTACTACAAATACAAAAAATTAGCTGGGCATGGTGGCACATGCCTGTAGTCCCAGCTACTCGGGAGGCTGAGGTGGTGGTTTCACTTGAGTCTGGGAGGTCTAGGCTACAGTGAGCCCTGATCGCACCACTGAACTACAGCTTGGGCCACAGAGTGAGACCCTGTCTCAAAAAATATATGATAATAGTAATAGTAATAATAATAAATCAAATAAAATAAAATTTGTGTTAAAGTAACTACACATATCTTTGTAATAGCTGGCCTTAGGACTAGTATTATTTATTTATTTGTTTGTTTGTTTATTTATTTATTTATTTTTGAGACAAAGTCTCGCTTTTGTCTCCCAGGCTGGAGTGCAATAGTGAGATCTCAGCTCACTGCAGCCTCCACCTCCTGGGTTCAAGTGATTCTCCTGCCTCAGCCTCCTTAGTAGCTGGTATTACAGGTGCCTTCCACCATACCTGGCTAATTTTTGTATTTTTAGTAGAGATGGGGTTTCATCATGTTGGCCAGGCTGGTCTCAAACTCCTGACCTCAGGTCTGCAGGCCTCAGCCTCCCAAAGTGCTGGGATTACAGGCATCAGCCAACGCACCAGGCCATGACTGGTATTTAAAAATAGCACAAGTTTTTTTTTTTTTTTTTTTTTTTAAAGAAGTCAGAGAACTCTTTAGTGTGTGTATTTTTTTTTTTTTAGAAAAAAGAGAAAAAGAGAAAGAAGGAAGAAAAAAAAGAATGAAATAAAGAGAAAAAAGAAGAAAAAAAAAAAAGGGAGAGAGAACGGAAATCTTGCTCTATTGCCCAGGCTAGAATGCAGTCTACAAATGGATATTAAAAGCTTTTTTTATACTAATAATTGTGTTATACAATGGAGACAGGAAGGAATAAGGGAGGAAAATAACAAACAGCCAACCAATATTTCATTTAAACCTATGAAATGCTATGCAATTGCTAGGGAGTGATTTACTCCCAACCATGTGGTCACTTTTAGAATAAATGTGATGTGTTACTGAAAAAAAAATGTGTATTTTGTGGATTTGGAGTAGAGAGTTCTGTAAATGTTTATTAAGTTTACTTGTTTGAGGTTTAAGTTCAAGTCCCGGGTATCCTTCTTAACCTTCTGTCTCATTAATTTGTCCAATATTGACAATGTAATGTTAAAGTCTCCCACTATTATTGTGTGGGAGTCCAAGTCTCTTTGTAAGTCACCAAGAAGTTGCCCTATGTATCTGGGTGCTCCTACATTGGGTGCGCATAGACTTAGGGTGTTAGCTCTTCCCATTACATTGATCCCTCTACCATTATACAATGTCCTTATCTCTTTCGGTTTCTATTACTTTAAAGTCTATTTTATCAGAGATGAGAATTGCAACTACTGCTTTTTTTTTTTTTTTTGCTCTCCATTTGGTTGGCAAATCTCCTCCATCCCTTTGTTTTGAGTCTCTGTATATCCTTGCATGTAAGATGGATCTGGATGCAGCTTACTGATGGGTCCTTTGAAGTGGCTGATACTGGTTGTTCCCCCTCTATACATAGTGCCTCCTTCAGAAGCTCTTGTAAAGCAGGCCTGGTGGTAATGAAATCTCTGAGTACTTGCTTGTTTGCAAAAAATTTTATTTTTCCTTCACTTATGAAACTTAGTTTGGCTGGATAGGAAATTCTGGGTTGAAAGTTCTTTTCTTTAAGGATGTTGAATATTGGCCCCCACTCTCTTCTGGCTTGTAGGGTTTCTGCTGAGAGATCAGCTGTGAGTCTGATAGGCTTCCCCTTGTGGGTAACCTGACCTTTCTCTCTGGCCGCCCATAGTATTTTCTCCTTCGTTTCAACCCTGATGAATCTAATGATTATGTGCCTTGGGGGTTGCTCTTTTTGAGGAATATCTTTGTGGTGTTCTCTGTATTACCTGGAGTTGAGTATTGTCTTGCCTTGCTAGGTTAGGAAAGTTTTCCTGGATAATATCCTGAAAAATATTTTCCAGCTTGGATTCATTCTCTTCGTCACATTCAGGTACACCTATCAAACGTAGATTAGGTCTTTTCACATAGTCCCATATTTCTTGGAGACTTTGCTCATTCCTTTTTACCCTTTTTTCTCTAATCTTGTCTTCTCGTTTTATTTCGTTAAGTTGGTCTTCGACCTCTGAAATCCTTTCTTCTGCTTGATCAATTCAACTATTAAAACTTGTGCATACTTCTCGAAGTTCTCGTATTGTGTTTTTCAGCTCCATTAATTCACTTATATTCCTCTTTAAATTGTCCATTCTCATGAACATTTCGTGAAACCTTTTTTCAAGGTTCTTAGTTTCCTTGCATTGGGCTAGAACATGTTCTTTTAGCTCACAGAAGTTTCTCATTATCCACCTTCTGAAGCCTGATTCTGTTGATTCCTCACATTCGTTTTCTATCAGGCCTTGTTCAATTGGTGATGAGGCACTGCAATCTTCTGTAGGAGGAGAGGCATTCTGATTTCGGGTGTTTTCAGCCTTTCTGCGCTGGTTTCTTCCCATCTTCGTGGATTTATCCACCTGTCGTCTGTGTAATTGCTGACTTTCGGACTAGGTCTCTGAGTGGACGTCCAGCTTGCTGGTGATAAAGTTTCCTCTATTTCCTAATTTTCCTTCGGCGGATGCCCCTCCCCCACAGAGCTGGACCTTCCCGGGTTCAGCTGCACTTGCTTGGAAACTCTCAACCTTCAGCAGTTCCAACCGCTGTTTTTATTTTTGTGTGTGTGTGGAGGGGGTACCAGCCTTCCCCTGCGGTGACCCACTACGCCGGCTGAAACAGCGGCGTTAAGATTCGTGGCGCTTTTTGCCCGGGGAATCTCCGGGTCTGCTTCCCCACTTCAGTCAGCTTTTTAATCAGCTGAATGGGAGACTCTGCTTTCCCGGAGCTCCAACGCCAACCAAAGGGCACTCAGTCCCGTATACTCCGGACTGAGAACCGCTGCGTCGGGGTGCCTGCAAAACGGCCGCGCCCTCCAAAAGGGTCGTGCTGGCGACCCGGGGGCTCCTCCGCCAAGAATCTCTTGGTCCGTGGGCTATGAAAATTCGTCTGAAAATGTGGCGTCCACTCACTCTCTGTGCTTTCAGTGGGAGCTACAATCCTGAGCTGCTGCTAATCGGCCATCTTGGATCTCTCTTATAATGTTGACAGCACAAGTTTTTAAAAAGTAAAAGGGAGTCAAAGAGAACAAAATGGAAGAACGTTTACAAGAAAACATGGAGAAATGTTTACAAGAAAACAAGGAAAGTGTGAAGTGAGGCTTCTGTAACCAGGCAAGATTCCTTCACATATTCAGGCTATGGAGAAGCAATTTTGAACATGCTGAAACTCAGGGGATGCTGACCCATGAGCTCTCTTTGAGAAACCTGACACCGGGGAAAACTGGTGAAACAAGATTAGTAGTGAGTGTTTCATATATTCAACTGAAGATCTAAGACTAAAACAAAGGTGAGGTAAGAGTCAAAGGATGATACGGAAACATGTTCTGTGACAAAGTTAGAAAAAGCATAACCTAAAACGAGAAAGAGGGAAAAGCATAATTGGCTCGCTGATTTACTTACAAGAGTTAGGGAAAACCATAATTAGCTTGCTAATTTACTGACAAGAGTTGGGAAACAAATGACATCATTTCAAGCTAAAAAAAAAATAGCAGAAGCTTAAATATATTTAGGCGCAGAGAGTGAAAGCAAAGAAAGAGAATATGCATTATTACAATAATTAAAATTGAATGACAGAGAGAGGGAGGAGAGGAAGGAACAATTTGCAAAACAAACTATATTCTTGCTTACAGCAGAGATCCAGTCAATAGCATCTAAAGGAAAGAAGGAAGAATGGGTATTAAAGATAAGTACTAATACAAAAGTTCAAACATTTCCAATTATCAAGAGCAAAAAGAAAAAAAAAACAGAGCAGAAAAGCTAAGAAAACAGAACAGAAGGTAAAAGTTCTTTATAACTCTTTTTGAAAAAAACGAAGCATTTTTTAATGCCAGAACTGAGTTGCAATATGTGGTGAGTGCTTATAATTTTATGTTGCCTTGGCATTGTTAAAAACGTGCGTTTTGAATGAAGAGACCCCCCAAACAGGCTTTGTGTGAGCAACATGGCTGTTTATTCACCTGGGGTGCAGGTGAGGGTGAGTTAAGGCCAAAAAGGGCATTAGCAAAGGGCAGTGGGATGAGTTGGTTTTACAGGTTTGGGGTTGGCAGTGGAAAGTTACGGAGTAAGATCAGTTATAGTGGTGGGGGGAAGGGGCAAGGAGTATACATTAAGGTAAGTTCAGTTACAATGGCGGGTGGGGGTGAGGCAGAAGAGCAGTTAAGATGGCAGGATGGGCGAATGGCAGGGTTGGGTGAGGGGCTTGTCCGGGGAAGCTCCGCTGGGCGATCAGGGACAATGGCGAACGCGGGGGTGGGGTGCGGGGGGAGATGATCAGCCAAGGCAAGCAGGACTTCAGACTTGACTTTCAGACTCCAGGCTTGCGTATGGAGACCTGACAGGCATCCATCTTAAAACACGTTTTAACTTTCTCATACCAAAAGCAGGCTCAGCCTTGACACTGTTTCTAATACTATTCCCTACTAGAATGGCTCCAGTCGGTGGCCAGAGATAAAACAGAGAGGCATCTTTCTGCCTAGTCGGATGGGCTTCTACCTTCCTGCTGCTTCCTTTCAAGAGACCATTCAGACATTCGCCTGCAAACTTTAAGTGACCGCCTCTCAGTGAGGGAAACCTCCTGGAACCAGTGCCTGCTTGCTTTAAATTCACCAATTAAACCCGTTTGGATAACAGTCTGAACCCAATAAAGGTATTAGCTCAAGGGTCCCTTCTCTCTCTCTCTCTGCCTGTGCTCCGTGTGTGTGTGTGCGCGCGCGCGCGCCCTCCAGGATCTGTAGGTACCAAAAACGCTTAAACTTTCACACTGTGGTTGTGTCACTGAAGCAGTGCCTGAAATCTAATCCCTGAGGGTGAAGCCGCCCCAAAGGGCCCCAAGCAGGTGGATCCCATGCTGACGCTCTTTTATCCTGTCCTCTCAGCTGCTGAGGACCGTAGTTGCCGGTATAAATTGATTCCAATAAGTTTCATTCCAAAGAATTGGCCTAGTCTGCCGGACTGCGGTCGCGGCTTGGACACAATCCCGGTGTCTGTCCCCAGCAGAGCGCTTGCTACCTTGCTGTATCAGCTGGCCCAGTAGGTCAGGTCTGCGCGCTGCTTGCTGGCGCTAGATCTCGCTGCTCGCCGCTGCGCGTTACCGGGTCCCGCTGTCGTCGGTGTCGGTGTCGCCTCCGGGACTCTACGGAATTGCGGCGGCTGTAGCCGGCTCTTTGCTTGCAGCACGGAGGGCAGGTCCCGGTGGTAGGAGGATGTATTTCCCTTTGCAGAATCAGACCCCCTCCTGGGACCGTGGGAACCCCTCGGTCGCCCGCCTCCATTGGAGGATGCGTTGTCTCTTGAGCCGGGTGCGCCCTTGCGTGGCCTGGGGCCTAGGTGCGGGGCGGGCCTGTCCGTGGCGAAAGGCGCGCTGCTTTCGGAGAACCCATCAGCAGGCTTCCGGGAGGCAGCGATTTCTCCTTAGCCACAGTCGGAGAGGTGATGCGACACTGGGCTTCGCTGTGTTGGTAAAATGGAGCCAGGGTGAAAGGATTAGGTGGCCTAACCCTAGCCCTAATGGGGGTAACTTCACCTGCGTCCCACGGGCCCCGGGAGAGTATGTGCTGCCAGGCAGGCGCCTCCCTTGTCGGTTCCCTGCTGCTGTGCTCCTCGCTCCCAGCTCCCCACCACCTCCAGAGCTCCAGTGGGTCACCCTGGAAAAGGAAGCCGCTGCCTGCAAGGCCAGCAGACACAGAGGTCACCCCCGCACCGCCCCAATTTTTCCAGGTAACAATCTGTAAGGACAGAACACCAGAAGGCTATTCATACCACCAGGAGCTTGTCAGGTAAACATCCGGGAGAGAGGAAGGAAGAAAAAATTTTATTTTAGCCACCTAGAAATATAAGCTACTTTAAAGATCATAGTTAAAAGAAAACAAAAAAAAGAAGGAAATAGGGGACCAAAAGCTGCCTAGAGACACTGGGCCCTCCCCCTCCTCCTCTTTTTTTCTTATCAACCATACACAAAGAACGTCTTCAAGCAACTAAAGACTAAAATAAAAAAGAAAGAAAAGAGAGCGAGAGAGAAACAGAGAGAGACAGAAAGAGAGACTGTTGCTTAGGCTACTACAAGTCCAAGGGAAAAAAAAAAAGGGATGAACTTTAAACTTTAAGTAATGAGTGGCTGCCAGGTCTAGCAAACATGCTAGCCCTAGATCACTTACTGATTTATGAACCAACCCCTAGATACAGAGGTGGAGAAAAAAGGTAATTAAATAAAGTTATGGCCAGGTGTGGTGGCTCATACCTGTAATCCTAACACTTTGGGAGGCCAAGGCGGGTGGATCACAAAGTCAGGAGTTCAAGACCAGCCTGGTCAAGACCGTGAAACCCCATCTCTACTAAAAATACAAAAATTAGTGGGGCGCTATGGTGGTCCTGTAATCCCAGCTACTCGGGAGGCTGAGACAGGAGAATCGCTTGAACCCGGAGGCAGAGGTTGCAGTGAGCCAAGACACCACCACGCCCGGCTAATTTTGTTGATACAGGGTTTCTCCATGTTGTTCAGGCTGGTCTTGAACTCCCAACCTCAGGTGATCCGCCTGCCTCGGCCTTCCAAAGTGCTGGGATTACAGGCTTGAGCCACCACGCCCGGCCCACACACAATCTTTATAGACTAGAACTTAATGACATCCACCTTCTCTAGAGCACTGGTATGAGAGTACATCCAGGACATTCTCAGCTAAGGAGACTCATTTAATACATACATTAATGACATTCAAGACCAATATTTCTTAATACTTTTGGGTTTTGATGGCAACATATTCCTCCTTTATAAATTTTCCTGCTAAATTAAAGTCTATAGACACTCCTGTAAGTACCTTCCAAAAAAAAACCTTTACTGTAGAGTCTTTGCAACCTTTTCAAATGCTGCCTGCAGTCTCTTGATCATTTAGGATGGCCATCAGTTGCCCCAGGATTTCTGGCCTAATGTTATACAGCATTAATACAACAGATGACTGGCTCCCACTTACAGGGCTCTCCCAAAATAGAGGCTCTCCCAGACCCTGAGCTCATGACCCTCTATACCCACCTGCCCATTATGCTTTGGGCCATGGAAACAGACCCCACAAGTTCAACACAGCTATTGAGGCTCCTCTAAGACAGATGGAACAAATCTGGGTCCTCTGGTATATTCTACCCACAGAAAGGCATGGCTTCTCCTGTTCTAAGCCCCTTGCCTGATGCCAGGGTGCTGGAGGATAACATCCCTTCCCCAAACCCCTGGACTACTTAGGAAGCCCTGTGGGTTAACTGAGTGATCAGTAAAGGGAGTTCATAGACTATGTGAACGGCATTGCCAGCCCTTGTGCGTGGTGAAGCTGGGATGTGCTGCTTTCCATTCCTTAGCCAGGATGCCCCTAATAAAGGATGAGCCCAAACACAACACACTAGGCCGAAACTCCAGGAGGTCATCTCAGCACTGGATACCCTGATCAACAACCGGTCCTGTCTTCATGTTTATTATAAACTATTAGTCCATTACCAAAAAATTGTCCCCTTCAAGGTTAAAGAAGAAAAAGAAAAAAAAGTCTCTGGGAATCTCTTCTAATATCTTAAGATAGTTAAAATATTAACTATATTAACTGGGGGTACAAGGGGTTCCATTTTATTAAGTCAATTTGTAAGTGCTAAAGACTTACTTAAATTTTAATTTATTATTTATTGTGTTAGAGCATCTATGCCTAATATAGAATACCATACTTCGAATACACACAAAGTATAAATTAGAATTACACTTCTCCACTTAAGAGTAAGGCCACAGTGCAAGGCCGCTGGCCATGCCTTATTCCCTTCAGAGTCACAGTTGTTAGCTAATAGTAACCAAGGCACTGGGTTCACTTCTTAGAACATATCATGCTGGGCCCTTGAGAAACGTTCAATAGAACTTTCATGTCCATGACAGGACCCAAATAACTGATCTCAATAAGAGACATCATGATGGCCTTAAACAACTCCTTTTCAAACTTCAATACCACAAATAAACTAAAGTCCTCTAGTTTGCCCCAGGCCTTAACCTACTTTTTTTAACAAATTTTTTATCTTGTCCCCATCCCTTAAGGGCTGTAGGTCAGAACAAGGACATAGACTCTCTTGGGACTCATTAACCGTACATTGTCCCACAGGCCTGGCAGCTGCTCATCTTATGTGAAACCCATGTGAACCTAAACTTCCACCTAAAACAAAACCCTGTCAGCTACAGCTGCTCACCATTCCTTTGATTGTTGGTCTTATTTCTATCGGTTTGGGTGCTTTCATTGGTTTATAATCAGACACCCAGAATCTCCAGTAGACCATTGTTTCAACCAGTTATGACAAATTCTGAGGCCCACACCAACTCAGGTGACTACCCATTAGAAAGAACACCCCAGTCCCACCTCCTGGAGGACACTTCCCCAATTCAAGACCTCAGCATTGGAGATGACTTTGCTCCCTGTGCCAGAGATGGCTTCACTCCAGACACTAAAATCTCCACCCAGTGACACTCACAGACTGCCTCTCCAAAAGGAGAAAATGCACACAGGACATTTACTATTTTTCTTCCTGAACTCACTGTCTGCCAGATCCAGATATTCTTACTCTCTGCTACCTCCACACTCCCATACAGGTTATTTCTTTGTCTTTCCCAGGAGGAACCAGCCCCATGTCAGTCAATCCTGTGGCTCCCTGAGAAGGTGACCACCCACTCCCTGAAATCTTTCCTACTAAGCCCCTCTAGTTTTCACCACAATCTCTTGCCCTGCATCTCCAAACATAACCATTATGATCCCTCTCTCCCCTTACTCTTGAGAAATCTCCAGCACTCAACCACAACTACCTTACTTTTGAATAAGATGCCGAGGCATCAAGAGGTAAATTGCAGTGAATTTCATTCAAAATGAAACATAAAGTCATATATGAACTTAACTGACCAATTAAATATCATGATTTTCAAATTAAATATCATGATCATATAGCAAAATTCAAACCTGTGCTATAAAACAAGAGACATATTTCAAATATAATAACTCAGAGGACTAGATTGCAGCTCTGGACAGAGCAGTATGTAGAGGCTTGCCCTGTGAATTTTAGCTCCAGTTCAACTGCAAGAAAAAACCAGCAATCCCGAGACGACCCACAGACCCTCTGAAGGAAGTGGGTTGCTCCTGCAGGACCGTAGAGACATCCCAAATACTGTGAGTGCCCCAACTGTGTAAGTGGGTAAGGGAGACCCTCCTCTCCAAAACACACACGCTCACTGGAGAAGCTGAAGTTCTGTTTGTGGGAGAAGTTTCCGACTTTACCTGGACCTGAGTCAGGTTAGAGAGCCAAGGGAAGTTCAGGGGTAGAGCAAGCAGCAGAAAGGCACTGGGAGCTCACTGGGTCCCCAGCTAGCCCATTCCTGCCTGGAACCACAGGAATCCATCAGGAGGGTGGCCAGAGAACAGGGGTAAAACTCCACAGGGAGAAGGAATTCTCTAGCCGAACTTTCTTTTTTTTTCTTTTTTTAATTTATTTTACTTTTGGTGCACACTATATCTGGCATTTCTCCCCATGTTATCCCCTCGCCACCCTCCCCTCCCTCCCCACCCCCCCATTGTCTCACCCCTACCCCCCCCAACTGTCCCCTGTGTGTGATGCTCCTCTCCCTGAGTCCACGTATTCTCGTTGTTCAACACCCACCTATGAGTGAGAACATACGGTGCTTGGCTTTCTGTTCTTGGGTCAGTTTGCTGAGAATGATGGTTTCCAGATTCATCCAAGTCCCTACAAAGGACACAAACTCATCGTTTTTTATGGCTGTGTAGTATTCCATGGTGTATATATACCACATTTTCTTTGTCCAGTCTATCATTGATGGGCATTTGGGTTGGTTCCAGGTCTTTGCTATTGTACACAGGGCTGCAATGAACATACGTGTGCATGTGTCTTCTAACAATTTGAACAGGGTGAGAAGCCTCCTGGCCAGAACTCGGGGGGAGGGCACAAAGTGGGTATGCAGACTTCACAGGCCGGGGAAGAACTAAAGCCCCTTTCTCTCAAAGCTGGGAGGCAGATAGCCTCAGACAAATTTTCAAGCCAGTCTCACCCTCCACCTGGACATGGACTCGGGATGTTGCAGGGCGGGAAGAGTGCCTGGTGAGGGTGAGACCAGCCCTTCAGTTTGCGTGGGAGCTGGGTGAGGCCTGTGATTGCCAGCTTTCCCTTACTTCCCTGACAACCTGCATAACTCAGCAGAGGCAGCCATAATCCTCCTAGGTATACAACTCCAGTGACCTGGGAATCTCACCCCATCCCCTACAGAATCCGCAGCAAGATTGGCCCAAGGAGAGTCTGAGCTCAGACACACCTAGCCCTGCCCCCCACCTGACGGTCCTTCCCTACCCACGCAGCAGCAGAAGACAAAGGGCATATAATCTTGGGTGTTCTAGGGTCCCACCCACAGCTGGTCCCTCGCCACACTACTACAGCTGACACTTTCTGGAAAGTGCCGCCTCCTGGCAGGGGGCCAACCAGCACAAAAATAGAGCTACTCAGAAGGCTGAGGCAGGAGAATCAATTGAACCCAGAGGCAGACATTGCAGTGAGATGAGATCATGCCACTGCACTCCAGCATGGGCAACAAGAGCAAAACTCCATCTCAAAAAAAAAAAAAGAAAAGAAAAGAAAAAGAAATGAATAACATAATGAAAAAGGTAGACCCTAAGAACACATGAAAAGTTCACAGAAAAAAAATAAAAATGCAAATTTCCCCTAAACGCAGAAAAAGTTTCTCAAGTTCATTCTTAAAAAGGAAAATGCAAATAATTAACTAATTAAATAATGCCATAGCGAGACAATACACTCTACTGATGACGCTATGTAAAAACAGTCACACTCACACATTGCTGGTGAGACTGCATACTGTTAAAATCCCCAGTGAGAAACACTGGATAATACCTGGCTACCAAGACACCCTTTGATAATGAATTCTCACTCGTATATAGATGCACTTACACAAAAGCAAAACAAAACCACCAACTACGCACAAGCTCTCCTATGCACAAGCCATCGTACTGGCTTTATTTATAAAAGCAAAAGATTGAAAACAACGCAAACATCCATCAGGACGCGGTAGCGGCCTTCACTGTGGCCGACCCACACTTGCGAGTACTATGCCCCTTCCATAGGCTTGATAGGACCACTATCTCAAGGAGTGACCTCAGGCTTATATTTTTAAATAAAATTTTTTTAAAGGCAAATTTCTACTGCTTACGAAGAAAGGAAAGGAAAAAAGGAGTATTTGAATGCATGTGCTTTATGTGAGACAGGAAAGAGGAAGAAAGGAAGAAAGAGAGAAGAAGGAAAGAAGGGAGGGAATGGGAGGGAAGGGGAGAGTAGTGAGGTGGAGAGAGAGGAACATACAGAAACAAGACATGTGTGATGGCAATTTTTATATAGTTTTCACTTTTGAGCCACAAATTTTATATCCTTATATTTTAAAGAATAAAATTAAGTCAAAAAAGAAAACTCTAAAATTGAAAATGAACAAGTGAAGCTCATTAGGTGTCAAATTAGTAACAGCCCCACAAGGAAAAAAATACATAATCATCTGACTTTAAAACAGTACTTTAACCTTATATCTGGGCTAAAAGGACACAAGAACTGCAAATAAATATTCATATTCATTCAGTGACTTTATTGTAAGCAGTAATAATCATATTTTGAAACTTTTTCATGTATAGCACAGCATAAAGCAAATAAGTATGTTGGGAAAAAAGATACGCAGAGGAAGAGAAAAAAGTTTGAAATTAACGTTAAGTAAAAATCTACGAATGTTATATAATGTTAATTTTGGTCTTCCCCATCAGTCGAAGATATTTTAATTAATTTGAAATATATAAACATTTCCATTTTTGTGCATTGCAAGAGCCCATGATCAATGACAGCCGAGTGGCACTGAGTTCCCCTCCTAGCTCTTGGACTTTTCTTCAGAAATGCCACAGGCTAGGAAAGGCTCCTTGAAGAAATTAGTGGATTCCAGGTCTCTGGCAGAAAGCACAGGCAACTCGGAGACATCTTGTTCTGCCGGAAAGCATGAAATCAAAGAGAATGGGATTATGTGAAAAAGACACAGGGATCTTGAAGGCGTTTCTACTGGCCAAAGTTTGGACAGTTAAAGCATCAAAAACAATAATAAATAAAAGGACAACATGAGAGATCACAGTGATGGAAATACTCGGCAACTTGACATAATCAATGTCAATATACTTGTGATATTGTACTGTAGTTTTTCAAGATGTTCCCAAGGGGGAAAACTGGGTACAAGTTACATAGGTTCTCTCTGTATTATTTCTTACAACTTCACATGAATCTATAATTATCTCAAAATAATAAGTTTAGTTAAAAAAAAGTAAAGTAATTGATTTGGGCATATTTGAATATATAATAATTCATGAGTCCAATATAGTACTCACAAGATAGAATCTTCCTCCAAAAAGGTTCACATGATGTTACTGGAGGTGAGCATAACATGAATCCTTCACTCTGAAATCATTAACTGGAGAGAAGGAATCAAGGATACATACCGGCATTCCAGAAGGGGAGCCAAACGACCATAGTTCCTAAGGGAAAGTGCTTTTTTATGAAAGAATAATAACTAATAGGTGTAAAGGAAATGATAGAATTGGGGAAATCACCATTTTGTCAGTGGAATGGAATAGTTGATTAGGGTGAGAATCATCAACACATGCTAAAATCTTAGGCAAAAAGGCAATTAGTAACTGAACATTCACACTGGTGCCAAAGCATGACTTCACAGTTTACTTACTAGTCACAAGGGCAAAAACATAACTTCACAGTGGAGAGTTCTGGCTGTTACCACCTTAT
This sequence comes from Ateles fusciceps, assembly GCA_036589455.1. Lineage (NCBI taxonomy): Eukaryota > Metazoa > Chordata > Mammalia > Primates > Atelidae > Ateles > Ateles fusciceps. Next base: position 7,067,851 of record JAZHEH010003329.1, on the reverse strand, counting down.
TCAAGGGACAACACTTGACATCACTAACAGTGAAAAAAACAGATATTATGTGCCCCCAGGCACACGCCACCATGCCCAGCTAATTTTTGTAGTTTTAGTAGAGATGGGGTTTCACCATGTTGCTCTCAGGTGTCTGAGGGAGAGTACTTGCCGGCGGCTAGTTTTTATACTAAGTTCACATCTCTAGATTTCCGCCATGATATTATTAAAAGATTTGAACTCTGTGGGGGCACAAGCTGGGCTTTGATTTCTTTCAGACTTTTCCTCCTCCCCCACTGAGAACCACTAGAGTCAAATCCTTGCTGTGTCCCTAGGCAATGTTTAAAAGATCCTCTTTCATGGGCACTACAACCTTAAGGTTCTGAATCATGCAAGGGAGGTCTTGGGGTTACCTCTTTACCTCAAGCAGGCCTTATGCCTCTGATTCTATCCCAGCATAAAGGTTAATCCCCACGTCCCTAGTATTAAAGTTGGGAACTCATCCTTGCCTTTTTTCCTCTTGGGAACAAGATTCCCAGGCTGGGCACGATGGCTCACGCCTGTAATCACAGCACTTTGGGAGGCCAAGGCAGGGAGATCACCTGAAGTCAGGAGTTCAAGACTGGCCTGGCCAACGTGGCGAAGTCCTGTCTTTACTAAAACTACAAAATTAGCTGGCCATGGTGGTGTGTGCCTGTAATCCCAGCTACTCAGGAGACTGAGGCAGGAGAATCGCTTGAACCCGTTAGGTGGAGGTTACAGTGAGCCAAGATTGCACCACTGCACTCCAGCTTGCGCAACAAGAGTGAAACTCCATCTCAAAAAACAAAAAAGCAAGATTCCCACAGGGTGAAGTGTTCTCTGCCTGAATCTATTTTATCGCAAGGCCATTTTGTCTGGGATGTTTATGTATCTTTTTAAACTGAAATTTTGCTCCAGCTTCTTTTTTATGCAATCTTGTCAGGTTTTAGTATCAGAGTTATACTCATCTTCTGTAAAATGAGTTTGAAAACATTTCCAATACAGTGATGACCTGAGACAGTCAGCCTGTTATTACATAAGTCAGAAAACACCCCATGGGTCAGTCCTACACCCAGCCCTGTTCTCAAACAGGAGAGCAGGCCAAAGTTCTCTTGGGGCGAGGGATGGGGGAGTAAGTGGAGCACCGCATCTCACCACGTTACATGTTTCAACCCCACTTATGGGGCTGTGCTCTGTATTACCTTTTAGAGCACAGGGATTATTAGGTATTTAAAAGTAAGAAAAAACTTGCCTAATACAGTTAACTGGACCTGCACATATTTTGGAGAACTTATTTAACTACTTTAACAATTTTTTAAATGGTTATTGCTTATTTAGGCTTTCTGTTCTTCAATTCTAATTTACATTTTCTAAGACAGTCATCTGTTCCAATGAGATTTCCCAGTATATCACCATGGTCTATATATTTCCCTCTAAAGCTGTTTTATATCATTCTTGGACTTGCAGCCAGCACTCTTATTTTATGCTGTCTGGTTTTTAGGCCTCATTCCCAATTCTTTTGACTTACCTTTTTTTTTTTTTTTTTTCTTGAGACAGGGTCTCACTCTGTTGCCCAGGCTGGAGTGTAGTGGTACAATCACAGTTCACTGCAGTCTCAACCTCCCAGGCTCAGGTGAACCTCCAACCTCAGCCTCCCTGGTACCTGGGACTGAAAGAGCACACCACCACGCCTGGCTAATTTTTGCATTTTTTGTAGAAATGGGGTTTCGCCACGTTGCCCAGGCTGGTCTCAAAGTCCTGCACTCAAGGGATCCACTCTGTCTCAGCCTCCCAAAGTGCTGAGATGACAGGTGTGAGCCACAGCGCCCAGCCTGACCTCTCTTTTTCTACATAGACTATATTTATTCTCCATCTTCACCCTTCATTTGGAATTTATTCAGCTATTCAGATTGGTTTCATTAATACTATCATTTATGTTCCCTGTTTGATACTCAAAACTAAATAGCTCTATTTTTCAATACCAAAATCTGAAAGTGTCTGTTGACTCTAAGTAAGATGAGGATTTTTAGCTTGCTTTTACTTTCCTCGACCACTTCCAATTCCCAGGCATAATGATAGTTTATTACATATCTTCACTCTTCAGAACTATTTGGACATTTGTTTGCATTATAGCTGTGATTCCTTTGACTTGCCAGTTAACTGATATTTAATTGAACCTTCCTTTTATAACTTCCCTCATTGTTTTTATTTTTTTATTTTTTGAGATGGAGTCTTGCTCTCGGCTTACTGCAGCCTCTACCTCCTAGGTTCAAGCGATTCTTTCTCCTGCCTCAGCCTCCTGAGTGGCTGGGATTACAGGCACCACCACCACTCCTGGCTAATTTTTGTATTTTTAGTAGAGACAGGGTTTTACCACATTAGCCAGGCTGGTATCGAACTCCTGACCTCAGGTGATCTGCCCGCCTCGGCCTCCCAAAGTGCTGGGATTACAGGCATGAGCCACCGCGTCCAGCCTTTATTGTTTTTTACCTTTATGAAAGGAACGTTCTGGCCAGTAGGAATAGACCTTGGGTGTAGGTCATGTGTGTGGTTTCTAGGGAAGATGCCATTTCTTACATTCCAGGATCCAGTGCCCTCCTATTTGCGAATATCTAGTGCTTGCATTATTTATTATATTGTTAGGAACTGTCATCACTAGAATGCTAGGAAGAACATCATGGTCTTTGGCAGGGCCACATATGGGGCCACTTCACATAACAGTTTCCTCAGAGTGCTGTGGCCTGTCCACTTTCTAGTTGGCAAAGATCCCAAGTTCTTAGTACTGACTGATTCATAGAGAGCAGGGATAGAAATCTACCCTTCTTCCTGCTACTCCTGGAAAACAAGTCTTTTATATGTCATACCTTTTGTACTGTGTCTGGCACGTGGCTGTCACACGATGCTTATTAACGAATGAGTACATTAATGTCAACTCTGCCTCAAACAAATCCAACATGTATCTATGACTCTACAGTCCATCATTCCTGCTCTAGCTAAGGTCATTATAGTCCGAGCTTTCCTTCCTTCTTTCTCCACACTACAGATTTTTGAGGTTTCCTTAAGAGACCTGATCATAAGCCACCCTTACTTAAAAATCACCAATTGCTCTCTAATGCCAAACTCTTTAGAGAACGACTATTTTTCTAGCTCCATCTCTATTTTATAAACTGTCCACTTGAGCCTGGTCCCTGAACAGGTCCTCATATTCACAGTTGTGTACTTCTCCAGTCCCACTCCCCCATGTACTTCTGAGTACCCTTTCTCACGCATCTTGTGAAATTTCACATCCCAAACCCTCAAACGTCACTTCCTCTCTGACTTCCTGACCCCATAGCAAGTACTCCTTTACTCTGTCCCCATAGTATTTTCAACATAACCTAGAGAATTTAGTAAATTTAATTGCACTGCAGTTGTTTACTTCCACTTTAGACTTAAGAATTCCTTAGAGCAAATATTCATCTTTTCATACCAAACCATTATAATGCTTGGTACTTAATAGTAGTACAAAGCACTACATGACCTTAATAGGTGTTCAAAAAGCTTAAATTCAATTTCTAACACTAGACAATATACCACTCTACACTAAATTGGAAGCAAATTACAGCCATTCTGCTAGGAAATGTATTCTGACTTAGTATCTAACGATCTCTCCCCAGAGAACCACCCCCATACACTTAATTTTGCATTCATTTCAGGGTGTTCATGAATGCCAATAACCAAATTCCACCCCCTCAACAAACACTGTGGCTGTAAATCGAGATTCTCTTCACACAAATAGGGCATTTGGCATAGTAGAAAATCAGGCTGTGGCTACAAACATCAAGTATTAAAACCAGCTCCTACACTAAGCATAATATTTAAGCTGTAAGACTCAAATTCCAAATTTTTAAGTATGGTGAATACCTATCAACCTTGCTAATTACTTTTGCTTTATTGAAAACTGATAAGTGTCTAGTGCAATGTAGCCATTAAAGTGTATTTTTAACCACAACTTGTGTCACGCAATTGGCATGGAATATCCTGTCACCATCTCATGAAATGCAGTTGTCACTTGCCACTTGCAAATGGAACATGAAAGATAGTATTCATTGTTCAAAAACTTCCAACATGGGGGCTCTTTGTATTTAAAAATAAAATTTGAATTTTTAAAATCTTTTACATAGTCCTTTTTCAATTCATTCAAATTAGTATTTTACCTTAAGTGTTCTACCTTATAGTAGTAAGATTGTTGGCTTTCTTTTCACAAGAGTATACCAGTGGGTTCATGGCACTCAGATAACTGTCATTCACTTTTTGTAAACACATCTATCAGACTGCACCTGACATATAGCAATTAAGTTTTTCATTAATGGTTATTAACTTTAGAATCTAAAATTAATTATACACAACTACCTGCCAGCCTAAACCATATAAAGCAATACAGTGAAGAGCAGACTTTAGTTTTCTCCAGGTATTTAATGCAAGATGTAATATAGCCATATTCCATGAAACGTGGTTACCAGCAGGGGAGCTGTAGCCCTACCGAATCAAGTATTACAACACAGCTGAAAGCTTTATATAGACGTATTTCTGTTCTTACTTGCACTAATGTAGACAGTTTGATAGATAAGCTTGTCTCTTGTGCTTTTTCTACTTTGGGGAGTTACATACTTTAGATGAGACACAAAGAAACTCTACTGGTTTAAGAGTTCTAAGTTTTACTTTTACTAAAGACCTTTTTTCCCCCAGCCTAGATAGGAAGAGCCAGCCTTTGGTATAAATAACTTACTTCCACGACAGTATTTAAAGGGCATCTTTAGTGTTCACTGTCAGCTGTGTAGTCTTTTGGTAAGGGGGTGGCTAGAGCCTCTTTACTCTCAGTAAGTGCTCTGGGCTGATGGATAAATACACTAAATTTAACACCCTGGTTGTTTGCAGCTCTGACAAAACCACTATTAGCAGTCATTGTGATGGCTTTTAGGGTGTCTCCTGTCCCAAAAATTGTTAATGAGCGTCTATTAATTTTTGAACTGGCCACTAGTCTCAAGGCACGCTCAGAAGGCTGGTCTGGTACTACATTAATTCGCTTAATTAACACAGTGGCCCTCTCTCTCTCCCCAGGTCCTCCTAAGGTATCTAAAATAGACTGAAAGTCCTTGACAGCAGATTCACAAGCAAACAACTCCTTGTCCTTCATAAAGGCCTCCAGCTGAGGTAGAACCTGCTCTTTCCTCTCTTGCTCTGCTTGTTCTGTGAGCACTTTTTCTTTGAAAATAAAGTGGCAGCCTCCATAGCTGAGGGCAGATACATATGTGATTAAAGTAGTAATGTCCAGATTTACTCTTCTGCACACATCGACCTTAATTTCTGTTGGAAATGCAACGCTTGCTAGTATATTTTCTCGGTCTACTCTGGTCACCTGCAAAAGTTCAGGGCCCTCATCATCTGATTCACTCTCACACGGTTGGAGCTCTTCAGGGTGATCTAACAGAGAGTTGACTGCTACTATGTCTCCTCTCACAGATATGCCCATTTCTTTCAGCTTCTCTGCCATAGGGCTGGAGACACTGTTGTAAAATGCAAAGATGATGTGAGGGTTGCTATATTGCACTGGCTGCTGGTGACTGGCCTGGAGGAAGTCTTCAGCCTGCTCAATGATGCTTTTGTCACCATACTGGCCCCTGCCCAGCCAGATGTTATGAAGAGCTTCAGCCTTCCGGCCAATGGCTTTCACCCAAGTATGACCACCATTTGCAACTACATCTACCACAAGGGTCTGCTTTTCTCCCAAGGTATCCGTGTAACCAAAGACGTGAAGAACGCTAGCAACTTCTTCCAGGTTTTCTGCTGATTCCACAATGGCTCTCAGATGTGTTAGGTTAGTGCTCTGTAAATGAGATTCTTTAATAGCTACTTTCCCAGCTTCTACTTTCTGTAAGAATTTTAATTCTGCCTTCAATTTGCTGCACAGCTTTGCACCACCTTCTATGCCACCTTTTCTTGATCTAGAAAGTGATTCTGCTCTCTTGATCAGTTCCTTGGCTATGGCGATTCGTTCACAGAGCATGGAATGTGCAGACATGCTGTCAGCATTATTCCTTTCCTAGGGAAAGAAACAAGGCAAATTTGAGTAGTCTCCTAAAATTATGACAATTCTTCATTGATGATTAAAAACTTCAATCTAGCAAGACAGCTTATGGAGGCTGAGTCTAGAACCTGGGCTTGTGTATGTCTCATTTTGGTGTGACTCTCACCTCTGATAGCTAAGGAAAGCATGGCAGCTATACTTTTGAACTCTTCTTCAGGTACATCTGACACACTTTAGACCTTCATTTCTTCAGCTTGAAAGCCATGGGGACACGGCATGTCCTAGGTTAGGATAAAATGCAAGATTTGGGCAATCTGTTATATAAATAATTCCCTTATGTCTCTCAGCGGCCTTACTAACTGCTGAGAAATTTTAATAGAAGGCTTGGAAAGTCAAGATAAAATGCTGAAAACAAAAATACACACAGACTGGCTAGTTAGCAAACTGTCCAAACCAAGTGTCTGTCCTAAACTGAGCACTTCAGCCACCCAAATCTTTTACTCTTTCCCGAGTAGGTCTCCTTTAACCGGCTGCCTCATGATTTTCCCCCCAGGCTTGGGGTACTTACGGCAAAAGAAAAAAAAAATCAACACTGCCTCACTTCTGCATTTGACGTCAACCCAGACGATTTTAAAAGACCGAAGAAGACCACCAACTTGCGTCCCACTCCCACTCCGACTCTGAAGGAAAAGCCGGAAGATGAAACTAAACTCCAAGCTGAACCCCGCGGCGGTCGTGCAGGCGCCCACAGCGCAGGTCGCCGGGTTGGCGGGCTAGAGGCTGGCAGGGCCTTCCCGGTGGGCTGCGGGCCCTAGGCCCTGCCAGGCTACCTGCATAGCCGGGCCCTGCCTGGAGGGGCCGGGCGAACAACCCCCACGACTAGCGCCGAGACTCGAGCGAGGCGCGGAGAGCGCGCGGCCGACCCCCTTCCCGCCGGCCCGACCCGGCCCGGCCGAACCCCCTCTAGCCTCACAAGGGGCACCCCGCTCCCAGCCTCCCCGCCTCGCTCCCCCGGCTCCTCACCGGCAGCGCCCAGAACCGCGAGCGCGAGCGCGAGCACGCAAGGGCGTGCACGCAGAGGCCAGGACCCGCCGTGAAACCTCAACCCGGCAGCCCCCACCCTGCTCGAACGCCGAGGCGGCTCCACCCTCGCGAGCCACGCCGCCTCGGGCGCCTCTTGCGTCACGTGGTTCCGGGCCGAGTGACGCCAAACCTGAGATTCCCAAGCGGCAGCGCGGCCTTCAGAGCCGCGTTGACGCTGGCGCGACGTCCATGTTTGTTGAGGGCACCTGGCTTTTCCCGCTTGCGCCGTCGGGTGAGCCTGGAAGTGCGCACCCACCTGGCTCCAGGAAGAAGCAGGGACCTAGCTCGCAGGCTGGGTTCTCACTCCCACTGGGGCGTCAGCCAATAGACCGCAACCAGGTCCTAGGCATTTTAGGGGCTCATTTTAGCAAAAGAAACACGCTGGAGAAGCTTGTCATTGTTGACAGCTGAGAAGTACTGCCGCTGGGACTTCTGCCTCCGAGCCAAAGCACTTTCCACTGCATTGTCCTGGGCCCTCCACATAACGTGTGCTGTCCTTCTGAAGAGAAGAAATGATTGCATAGCTTCCTAGGAGCTGGGATATTCATGTTAGCCTAGTACAGTGTCCAAAGTCACCCAGAAAGATTAGGGCTATAATAAAGTAAAGCTAATTTAAAATATTAAAGAGGACTGCCAGTTGTAATTAATCCTGTGTATCCTGCTCCTTCTCCAAATCTTAAGTAATAGTAAAGCAATGACAAAGGAAATAAACCCACAAAGACAAAAAGAACAAGAGATGACTGCAGATAGGTTCTACCAACATTTTTGGAGGACAAGAGCAATAACTTATTCAGTCCTTACAACGTGGCAGACATTGTTCTAAGTGTTTTACACATTACTTAATCCTCTAAACAACCTAAAATGTGGATATTACGTATATTTTACAGGTAAGTGAGCCATAGAGAGGTTACCTCCTGACACCCTCTCTGCAGGTGGAGGTGTCAGGAGAGCTGAGCAAACTGCCTGTAGAACGGGATATTTAGCCAGTGATTCACAAAGCAGGACCCCAGAAGGCTTCAGGTGCCTTGTAGGTAGAAAGGAGGGGAGGCAGGATTGAAAATGTAAATTGTTCAGGCAGAAGACTAGTTTAAGAAGCTGAAGATAGGGCATCAGAGGGATTCCAGACACAAAGCCTAGCAAAGTATGAGAGGTGCCATCATGAAGTTTTCCTACTGAATACTGCAATGCCAGTAGCCACTTCTCTGCCCTTCCCATAATGAAAGCACCCCCTCTACCACTCCCTACCACTCTCTCCCCCAAAACTCTATTTTTCTCTGAAGAAATGAGCAGATGAGAGACCCTAGAGAAATGTCTTGGAGATACCAACATTCTGCATCCCCCTGGTGTGAGCCTCATACACAGCATTTCCCAACATTTTTATTTGGAATTTGAAGGAAATGGAAGACGGAACAAAATGGTCTCAAAAAGTATTCTATAACTAACATCTTCTAATAAAAGATATTTCGGCTATGAAACAACAGGATTTCTTTTTTTAAGGGGAGACAGCAGAGCACAGGAAATGGTTCTTCTACAGTAAAAATTATATCCCAAATTTTAAAATATCAATGTAAGAGTTGGAAAAATTTAGAAAGTAGAAATAGATGAAAAATGGAGCAAAAACAAAAGGATTCGATATCCAATTAACAGGAGTTTAGAAACAAAAACAAAGAAAATGAAGAGAAAAATTTTCAAAACTTAATACTAGAAAATTTACCAAACAGAAAGGTTGTTTTTCACAGCGCAAAGGGCCTACTGAGTGCTCACCACAATGACTATTAAGAAACTCACACAAAGGAACATGGTTGTAAAGTTTCAGAACACAACCGGTAAGAGAAAAACTAAGAGCTGCAGAGGGGAAAACTTACAAAGGATTTGGCATCACATACACAATACTATTAGGCTTTCCATCAATAACACTGGAATTTAGAAGGGAGTAATGCTTTCAAAATGTGGAGATAAATTTATTTCTAACTTAGAATTTTTTAACCCAGTCAATTCAGCGAGAAAGCAAGGAGAATAAAGATAGTTTCAAACAAGCACCTAGCCTGGATTGGAACAGGAAGTCAGAGGGTTCTAAGAGAAACTTCTCTGAGGTGTGGGGGAGAGAACTGTTACAGACTGCCTAATATCTTATTGATGAGGAAAACAGTATGCAGAGGGTGTTTTCTCTGAAAACAAAGTAACCAAAAAAGTGGGCTGGGTGCTGCCATGGCTGTTTGATTACAAGTGCTGGAATTACCCAAAACTTTGTGAGGCCAGGATGGAAGGATTGCTTGAGCACAAGTTCAAAACCAGCCTGGGCAATGTAGTGAGATCCCTGTCTCCACAAAAAATAAAATTAGCTGGCCATGGTAGCTGACATCTGAATACCCACCTACTGCAATGACTGGGCTGGGAGGATCATTTGAGCCCAGGAGCTCAAGGCTACAGTGAACTGGTTTGTGCCACCTCACACCTCACTCTAGCCTGGGCGACAGAGCGAGACAGTCTCAAAGAGAAAAAAAGCAGTATCACCCCCCAGTAATGTTGTTTAGGAAATGTAATAGTAGTATACCGTCATAAGAAAAACCCTCAACATGATTTAATTGAGGTAAGGAGATGGAAGTCAGTGTGATATGATTCTAAATTCTCACGTTGCACAATGGAAAGTTTGGCAGCTCAACTCCAGAAATCCAAGAAAAAGGCATATAATCCTATTTTGAAATATGGAGGCAAGTACCTGATTAAATACTTAAAAAAGTCAAAAGTGATGGCTTTCAGGGAGTGGAACTCACGTGTTACTTAACTTTTTAAATATGCCCATGCTTAGGAAGTTATCAATTAATTGGCAGCAGATATTGCCAGTTCCCTAAGTTCTTTGAGAACAGGGTGGAGGGAAGAGCTCTAAATTGAAGGAACTGAGGCAATGTGACTTTCATACAGAATCACCAGGACTGGTTTTCACGAAATTAGGATTCTAATCCAAGGGAACTCTCAAATCCTATGCTCTTGGGCAATTCAATGAACATCAACTTGCTCTTCTTTGCAATGGGGGAACTCAGAGAGCTTGCCTACACAGGTGATAAGACTTCTGATGAAAAGGTGAGGTAAGTACCAAGAGTTGGCAGTTTCATTCTATGAAAAAAAATTGAGCAATAAAAACACTTCAATGTTCCCTTATCACCTACTTGATGCCTGAGAGGCTGTGCAAGGTAATTATCTCAAGATTGGGTTTCTTTTTTTCCTCCCCCCACAGGGATGCTTGAGTGTATCAGCACTCAATAATTATAAAGCTCTGTATTAGTCTTCTTTATTCCCCCTTTCAACTGCCTCCTGTCCCCGTGTATGTGAATTTTAAACATCTCCATGTTTCATTGCTAATAATTGCTTTGCAAATTTAAATTCATGTTTCAGTAAGGAACTGGGAAGAAGTAGAACAAATGGAGTTAAAATGTTTTAAGGGTGAAAACCACAAAAATGAAAAGATACAAAATGAACCAAAAGAAGGGGAGAGGCTATGAACATTAGGAACATTATGATACTTAAGCTAAAATTTACAGGCTGGAAATGGTTCAAGAGTTTTGGAATGTTTAGGGATGCGGTGGGTTGCTACATCAAAGAACTCTTTTCCCAAGAACTAGAACAAAAAGGAACAACTTAATTTTAAGGCCTGTGGAAAAAATAAACAGAACAAAGGGAGAAGTGTTGTAAGCAGCTTCAACTGGAACTGGGCTTTGCATTTAATGACGGCAAGAGGCAGAAAACAGAACCTGGATCAAATCTGATTCAGCTGATTTTTCCTCCCTTTATTCTTTAGGACTAATTCTGTTGGCACACAATAAAAACCTACATGAGTTTCCCTTACATCTTAAATATCACATGCCTTTAATTTTCCCTTCTTTGTAGAATTTTGACATTCTTTTGGTCTTTTGATACTGGACATTACAGAAAGACTATACAAATTTAAATGAGTACTTAACTATTAACCATGCCAGGCTTTAACTTGTGTTATCAAATTCAATCCTTAGAAAATCGAGATAAGGTTGGACACAGAGGTTCATGCCTGTAATCCCAGTACTTTCAGAGGCAGAGGCAGGTAAATCGCTTGAGCCCAGGAGGTGGAGACCAGTCTGGGCAACATGGTGAAACTCCATGTCTACTACAAATACAAACATTAGCCAGACTTGGTGGTACAAACCTGTAGTCCCAGCTACTTGGGGGGCTGAAGTAAAAGGATGGATCACCTAAGCCAGGGAGGATGAGGTTGCAGTGAGCCAAGATCCCACCACTGCACTCCTGTCTGGGTGACACAGCAAGACTGTCTCAAAAAAACCAAACCAACCCTGAGACTGCCTCCACTGTCACTCAGCCACTAAGTGGGAGAGTTGAGACTTGACTTCAAAGGTCATTCCTTTTTGCTACTAGGTCCTTTCTAGTGTGCTAAAGTCAAAATATATCAAGAGCCTACAAGAGAGATTATTAGATGAGGCCAAGATAAACATCTTGAAACAGGAAGCCAAAGTTACCATCTTTCATTTCCTATAATGCTTTTGTCACCTAAAACAAGATATGGGTATTACAGTGATGGTAGGTAACAGAAGTGGTGATCCTGACAAAAATCTCCAAAATAAGGTTCTTTTCCCCTAAACTAAATCTTAGAATCTTTTGAGCTACATTTAAATTATGGAATTGCCCACTATACTTTCACGTTGGTATGTATGATTATGCTTATAAACTCTCATTTTCTATAAACCAGATTAATGACTTTTTATCCTAAGATACCTTAAAAAAACAAAAAACTAAGCACTGCCTTCACAGGAGAGTTCAGATAATTATAACTTTCATTATAGTGAAGGTACTGATTATACTGAGATTACATTAATTAATTAACAAGAGCCTTAAGCCACAGTTTTGACACTTACGTAGTAACATTTTATTTTAAACACTTATGCTCATCCTTGAGTTTAAAAAGTCTAACAAAATCTAAGGGGTTCCTTTAAAACATTTACCTACTTGTGATGGAGACACCGACAGGAACCAGCAAACCAGTTTATTTACTTACATAATACATCTCCCATGGAGACCTATTCGACTTACCACTCTTCATAGCCCCAATACAATCTCATAGAGCACCCTATGATTTCACTAATCATTACCTAATGGCACCTAAAAGCACCTATGCTTTTCTTGTCCCATGAATCCGTGAAAGTCTGCAGATCCTTCCAGCTCTAGAAGCAGTGATGTTTTTACCAAAATCAGCATTTTGCTTTATGGAAACACAGGCAACATCTGGTATAGTGAAGAGGGCAATAAGATTTGACTTAACCAAAATTGGCTGACAACTAAAAGAAGTGATTTCATCATTCTGCTTTGCAATGTGGTCTTCAGAAATCAATTATGATAAAAAAGCAGGAAATAACTGTTAAAATTTTAGCAACTCCTAAAAGGCTGGGAGGTGGGTTTAGCAGTTTATTAGGATTTATAAGTCATTTTAAAAACAGTTGATTTAAACCAAGTAGAAATAAGTATGCAAAAAGTCCGCAAAACAAAACATACTTTAAACATGTTTAAGTAGACAGATGATCTGAAATTCTCCATTTTTCAGTCACCTCACTGTTATGCTATGGCAGCCAAGTAATCCTTAACTTCAGTTGGAGTAAGCCTCCTAAATCCAGCTTCATTGCAGATTCCAACTTCTATGTTATCCTCTGTCATCTGCCCTTCAAAGCTTTCCTATTGAGGAGGGAGGAAGAAAGGTCAATTTTCTAAGCGGTTAATTATAAACTCATTATAAATCCAGTTGTTAACTATTGAGCTAACCTTTAGGGTTAAGATGGCTGTATGAATGGCATCTTCAAGTTCCAGATCTTCATTATATCTGAAGCATTAAAAAAAAGTTATAGCATTGTTTATGTTCTGTATGACTCTTTAAATACAACGACAGCAACAACATTAAGTTTTTAAAACTCTAAATATCTTAAAAATACTAAATTACACGTTTACTTTTAGTCACCTCCTTGAGATAGCTGTCCCAGATAAAAAACTGACAATATTTGGTGCTCAATTCCCAACATCATGAAGAGTATGGCCCTAAAATGAGTTTATTTTAGGAAACTTCTTAAGTATAAATATTTTAACATAATCACGATGTGGTAGCGGTATAATTTTTAAAACACAGAAAAATCAAACCTTTGCTAAAATCTCGTCTTTTTCTTATAAGCTAAAACACAACGTGTCACTTCCTGGCGATACCAGTGTGGACAGTGCGAATAGTGGCTGGGCCGGTTCTTCAGTCATTCCTCATCAACTTTTGCTTGCCCTCTGCAGACTCCCTGGCCCCCTCCCTAGCCACCTTTTCTCATTTCCCAGCCCAGTCCCAGAGTCAGGATAAGGCCTGGAGGAGCCCAAGGCGCTGCAGCAGAGAAGGATGAGCCTCAGCTCAACAGCCCAATCACTGGGTTCGCTGTGGCCATGGCAACGAGACTGATGCTGCTCACCTGTTCTGGCCACTCATGGCCTGTGGCTGACTTGGCCTTCAGTGGCATCATGCCTTAGAGGCTTTTTTTTTTTCCGAGACAGAGTCTTGCTCTGTCTCTCAGGCTGGGGTGTAGTGGCACAATCTTGGCTCTGCAACCTCTGCCTCCTGAGTTCAAGCAATTCTTCCGCTTCAGCCTCCCAAATATCTGGGATTACATGCATGTACCACCATGCCCAGCTAATCTCTGTATTTTTAGGAGAGACGGAGTTTCACCTTGTTGGCCAGGCTGATCTTGAACTTCTAACCTCGTGATCCACCCACCTTGGCCTCCCAAAGTTCTGGGATTACAGGCGTGAGCCACTGCACCCAACCAGCCTTACCAGTACTTCTTAACCAGTGCTTGCAAAGACGGTAAACCTATGCTATGCCAGGGATATACAGGAGACTGGATTGGAACATTTTTGGGTCATAAAGATGCTGTTTGGGGTGCAACATTGAATAAGGATGCCACAAAAGCAGCCACTGCAGCTGCAGATTTCACAGCCAAAGTGTGGGATGCTGTCCCAGGAGATGAATTGATGACCCTCGCTCATAAACACATTGTCAAGACTATGGATTTCATGCAGGATAGTAATTATTTGTTAACCGGGGGACAGGGTAAACCGTTACGCATATATGGTTTGAACAAACCCAAAGCAGAACCTGGGGAAATTAGTGACCACAGCTCTAGTATACAAAAGGCCCTATGGTACAGTGAGGATAAATGGATTCTTTCTTCTGATCACAACAGTTTGACTTTGGGGCCATGCTATTATGACAGAAGTAAAATCTCTAAATTTTAATATGCCTCCCAGTAGTATAGAATCTATTCCTGAGAAAGATTTTGGTAATAACTTATGGCTGACCCATTGCTTTTGATAGTGCAATAAATTTGGAACCAATTAAATCCTTTCAAGCTCCTGAAACCAATAACTCTCCATCTCTTCATCCTGAGAAAAAAAAATTTCTTGTTGCAGGTGGTGAAGATTTTAAACTTGTAAGTATGATAATAATAGTGGAGAAGAATTAGAATCCTACAAAGGACACTCTGGTCCTATTCACTGTCTGAGATTTAGTCCTGATGAAGAACTCTATGCCAGTGTTTCCGAAGATGGAACGATGAGACTGGCAAACTGTGGTAGAGAAACATATGGCCTTTGGAAATGTGTGCTTCCCGAAGAAGATAGCGGTGAGCTGGCGAAGCCTAAGATTGGTTTTCCAGTGACAAGAAGAGGAGCTGAAAGAAACTGCTTCAGAGAATTCAGATTCTATCTACTCTTCAACTCCTCAAGTTAAGGCCTGAGCATCAAGCATGTGCCACAGATAGTATACAACCTATAGACGAGAACGAAGAAGCAGAGGAAAGCATCAGCCTTCCAGAGTTACTCTCTGCTTAAGGCAAAAGCAGCAGTAAATAATGGGGAATATGAATTAGCTCCAGTGCTGGAATAACTAAGTTGGTATTACCTGTAAGTGAAATCTCAAGAGCATCAGATGAAGGGAGTCTGAGTTATCCTCTTGTAGTACAATGGCCTGTTATCTTTTTAATGAATATGTACAAGACAACATCTGACTTCTCTTATTACAATTAGAGTTCTTGCAGCTATTTATGTCATTGTGGAGAAGAAAAATATATTGGCATATTTATCTGATTTTTCCCTTAAAGCAGAATGTCTTTGTTGTTATTGTTTTTTTGCTTTTATTGTAAAGAAGGAATATATGATAAAGTAACTGGTTTAATTTTTATCGTACACTGCTTTTGAACATCTAATTGTTTTTAGTTGTCTAAATAAAATGCCTCTAAAACAAAAATAAAACAAAACATAAAATGTAATAACAATGTGTAATCTTTGGAAGACTCATTAATATGTAAAGAAAAAGTGCTTTAAGAGCCTAAGATTTACCATTTAAAACCAGGCCTAAGATTTTTAATAACCTTAGCACTATATGAAAATGTACAATGAAGGTTCATCTGTTAAATGGAGTTACAAAATTTATTATTATTCAGCCATAAAAAAATGAAATCCTGTCATCTGCAGCAACAGGATGGAACTGGAGGTCATTATGTTAAGTAAAATAAGCCAGGCACAGAAAGATGAATATTGCATGTTCTCACTCATATGTGGGAGCTAGGGTGGATCTCATGGAGGTAGAGAGTAGCACAGCGGTTAGTAGAGGCTGGGAAGGGAGGAGGAAGAAGAAATGAAGGAAGTTGGTTAAGGGTTATAAAAAATACGATCAGATAAAAGGAATAAGTTCTGGTGTCCAATAGTGCAGTCAGGAAATGATCATTATCAATTTACTGTATATTTCAGAATAGCTAGAAGATTTGCAATGTTCCCAATACAGAGAAAAGACACTGTATACAGGTATCAAAATATCACATGTACTGCAAAAATATGCGCAACTATCACATATCAAGAAATAAAACAGTTTCCTCTTCAAAAGCTTGGAGAGGTTTGAAGGACCATTATAACACTAAGACTAGAATACAGCTGGAAATAAGTGAGAGCAGTTTGTGCTTGGGAACTGACAGCAGATTATTACATAGTGTTTCACTTTTTATCAAGCACATACATCAAATATTTAATATACCTTCAACTCCAGGCATTTGCTTTCACAATTCTTTTTTACTGTCATAATGTAAACTGTTATCATTAAATCATTAAAAAATTTTTCTCCCGAAGTTTTTTATTCAAGATTCAATGTTCTTTTTTTTCCATCCTGAAATGGCAGGAAAGTGAAGTAAAAAAGTGAAAAAAAAAAAAAAATTTAGGAAACCACAGAATGTAGAAGAGAACTCCTTAGGAAATGAATATTAATTACCACTTAATATACTGAAGGCTAGGAAACTAGGAGGGATAGAGTTTTTTTTTTATCTGCAACTAGATTCATATACAGAGTAATAAAGCAAATGTCTTTAGTCCCTTGAAATTAATTAAAGAGCACCAAAAACCATAAAGTGAGTTTTCTAATGAATGTAGTTAGAGTGAGTAAGCCTACCTTTTCTCAAGGAAAGTTTTCCCATTTACATAGTTCTTTCCCATTGCTGTAGCTTTCCAGGCAAAGTATGCTCCCTAATCAGGAAGGAAAGAGTAAAGAGCCACATTTTAAAACACTAATGTAATTATATTGCCCTGCCATTTAACTTTTAGCTTTATTAATTGTTCTAACTTTGAAGGTCACAGAATATTATTAGAATGGAAAACATCACAGAATAGGTTATTTTTTAAGAAGGCTAGAAGGATGGAAACCAAAGAGGCATGAAGAAACTTTTGGAAGTTCTAAAAATTTCTTTTTTTCTTTTTTTTTTGAGACGGAGCTTTGCTCTATTCCCCAGGCTGGAGTGCAATGGCGCAATCTCGGCTCACTGCAACCTCCGCCTCCCAGGTTCAAGCTATTCTCCTGCCTCAGCCTTCCTAGTAGCTGGGATTACAGACACCCGCCACCACGCCCAGCTAATTTTTTGTATTTTCAGTAGAGACGGGGTTTCACTACGTTGGCCCGGCTGGCCTCGAACTCCTGATCTCAGGCAATCCACCCACCTCAGCCTCCCAAAGTGCTGGGATTACAGGCATGAGCCACCAGGCCTGGCTGTTTCTGGAAATTTCTGATATCCTGATTGTAGTGATGGTTTCTTCAGGCATTTACATATGTCAGAACTCATCAAACTGATGAGTTGGTGAGGATCTAATTCAGTGTACATAAACTATGTAAAAAAGCCAGTTAAAAGAAACTGAAGTTAAAGCAAATGAGAGTAATATTTTAGCGTAATAGACAAGGGATTTAAAAATCTATCATATAAACCTGAAAAATGGCAATCAACTCTTGATCATTAGTGAATTAAAAAGAGTATCTCATTAAAAATATTCAAAGCTCTTGATATTTTGTAATCTGAGGTGAAATACAAGTGGCAGCAATATGTCACGTGTCACGGCCTCATCTGTTGAAAAATATACATATGCACTTAGAAAAAATACCAAAAGAAACATAATCCAATATGTTTTAAATGATAACAATTGCTTTTTTAGATACAACAGGAGAAAATAGGAGAAAAGATGAAATCGGGATTCCAGAAATGGTGGCTTCTGCCACCTTCTGGAAAGGAAGGTAAGAGGGCTTGTCATTTAGCTTCGGAAGCTCAGAGATGGAGTAACAACACTATCAAAGTTCCCAAAATACTTATTTTTCTGATTTAAGTAACAACCAAAATATTTTTCTTTTGCCTTCTCAGGTTATAAGAGCAGATCATAAGGTTTGCATTGAGTGAACTTGTTATTATCTAGTAAGTCATAAAACACGAAAGATCCTTTCTTAATCTTGAATTTTGTCTTAAGGTTCTCATAGCAAATGGGACAGATGTGGAGTAGTAGTATCCTTTACAAACACCTTCTACTCAGATACCAATCTTCTGCATTAGAGCAGACAACTCACCCGAGGTACCAATTACACAATCATTTTTGCAAAACACTAGATTCAAGATAGATCAGTGTTTTTGCTGAAGAGTCACTCAAGTCAGCCCCAGGATTCAACTGACGGCAAACAGTACAACACTGTTCTCCAGATCCGTATCTTCAACTGCAGTATTTCCCAAAGTAACAGGTTTAAATACATTTGATAACAACTATTTCAGCAAATCACCCAAATGCATGAAGTTAATGAACATGGCAGAAGAGGGTAGAACTCACACAGCTTCCTTATCAGAAGACCAAATTACCAAAATTTTAAATATATACACAAAAATGCACGACTTCATACTTACTAAAGCCCAAGTGAAAAAGAAGAAAATACTGCTAAATTGTAAAGTTTTTATGGTTTCTACTTCTGTTAGATATTCAAAGAGCACTTTTAACAAATCCCTCAGATATATCTAATGATACTTACAGACGGATCTGACTGAAATAAATATGGTCGCCCTTCATTCCAACCACAAATAAGTAAAGAAACTCCAAACGGACGAACACCACTGCAGACAGGAAAACGAAAATTACTTGGCATTTTCATGGTGTTAAAGTCATCCTCAAGAACTTATGAGTACTCTCAAATAAAGCAAATTATCAGGCAAACTGAGTTAGACTTGTAAGTATCTGAAAAAGTATTTAACACCTTTCTGAATGAATCAATTCAAAACTAATTCTCTTTACAGTAGTGAGGAACAGTAGCGAAATAAAAAAAATTTTGAATTGAACAGAGTGTCACCTAAGACACTGAGGTTAGTGTCCTAACAAAATGACAGCTTTCAATTAATGCAGCTTTTCTACTAGGTTTACATATCAACAACTACCTGTATGCTATCTCATCCACACCCAATCTTAAGAAACTGGAACTAAAAGGAATATGAATGTGTCAAAAAGCTGCTTTCATCATATGCTTACAATTATTTCTGGTTAGAAAGATAAATTTGAAAGTAGCAGTCAGGTGCAGTCTCAACACTGTGGGAGGCCAAGACAGGCAGATCACCTGAGGTCAGGAGTTTGAAACCAGCCAGGCCAACATGGTGAAACCACCTCTCTACCAAAAAAATACAAAACAAAATTAGCTGGGCATGGTGATGCATGCTTGTGGTGCCAGCTACTTGGGAGGCTGAGGCATGAGAATCACCTGAGCCCAGGAGGCAGAGGTTGCAGTGAGCCGGGATCACGCCATTGCACTCCCGTGACAGAGCGTGAATGACAGAGTGAGACTCTGACTCAAAGAAAAAAAAAAATTAAAAGTAGCAAGATTGTCTGCCCATGAAGTATTTTAATCACTGACAAAACGACTTTTAATATCTAGAAGCTGCTTTCTGCTATTATACAAGCAAGAAGAAAACACATTTTTTCCTTAAGTAAATATTCTATTCCTTCAGTGCTGCCTGGTAAAGAAAAATAAATAAATAAAAGAAAAAAATAATAATAAAATAAAATGACTTCCCCCGAAAATTCATGGCACATTTCAAGTAAAAAAAAAAGCAACTTACCCTGACTGAGTATATTCTTGCATCACAGAAGCTACTCTCTGTACCAGCTGAGCTGTGGGAATGGGTTCTTGGTACACAAGATAGTACTGTTGAGCTAGTTTTCGAGCTCTGTGCACAAGCACTCTAACAAGGAAAAAACAAGATTTAATTGCAGGGAAGATGCTCTACTACCTAAAGACTCATTCTCCTTTTACAGGCATGTACCTGCAGCACAAGTTTAACATGTATCTCTTTAATGGTGGCTACTGGCTCACAGCTAGTCTTACTAACACTGGATTCCAGCTGATACAGAAAATACAGAGCATCAGAGTACCAGTCAGCTTAAAAGTAACAGATTAATGTACAAATGAGAACTTTATCTTGCTCCATGGCTTCTTCAAGACTGTCACCCTTATCCAAGGGCAGCCACTTGTCTTTTTATATCTCACCCCACCCCCCCCACACACACATACACACACAAGAACATACAGGCACACAATTCTGGGCATATTTTTCTTGTTTCAGGTCACTACTTTCTGCAGACTGTTTTAATCTCTCTGCCTGCACTTCAAAGAGTACCCTTCAGAGATTGAGAAACAAGAAACTACTTGTAACTAAAAATGTAAAATTCAGCTGGGTGCAGTGGCTCATGCCTGTAATCCCAACACTTTACAAGGCTGAGGCACGGATCACTTGAGGCCAGAAGTTTGTGACCAGCCTGGGCAACACAGCAAGACCCTGTCTCTTAAAATTTTTTTCAGAAGTAAAATTTGTCAAAAGAGATTAAGAAGATATTACACAACAATCAAATGTATTAGCAAGAGAAATAGGATTTATCTTTATCTGCTTGTATGCTACTGATCTGAAATATGCACATTATCCCTCTGTGAGACAGTCATGTCCCATCCCTCAGTTTATCGTATCAGTGGCAGCACACTGCAGTATCCATCCTATATAGTGGTGACAAGATTCACTGTCTGATCACATTCCAGTGATCTTGCTGCATTTTATCATTCATTAAAGTGGAATTTTGGCTCTACCTATCTTGCTCCACAAAATCATTAGCAATAAAGTAATACTCCTTTTATTGTTTAAATGACAGACACAGAAAGCTATCAGTCTCTTTCAACTTGCTGGTATCCTGGGTAACAAGATTATTCTCTCTTCCTGTGAAACATAAAGGGGGTGATTATATGAGCATCTGGATCCTGGTTGGCTGCCATACTCAACCACTTGCAGTGGTGTTTGAGAATTCTGTCCCTTTGTGAAGAACAGGGGAAAAAAGATAAGGTTCTACCGATGGTGATGCTTTCTCTTGTTGCCTCATACTTTTAAAAATATAGTTTACTATAAAATGTATTGCTTTTTATCATTTTTAAACTGCACTGAAGAAAACTAAAGCCCTTATGCCCAGTTCCTGGGTAATAAAGAGGAATATGTCAGAAGGGAAAGTCCACTAAACAGAGAAAAGAGGAGTTATGTACTCTATCTACCTCTGCTTTCACATGAGTTATTCTCTTTAAGGTAACCCGTATAGGCAAACTAAATTCAGCTCTCAATGAGGCTGTGATTGCTAAACAAAGCACACCAAAAAAAGAATTGGAAGATTAAAGGAAAACAATCTTGATTTTTCTCCTGAAAATACAGATTACAATCAATTCATGAGATGGCGAGAAACACTATAAAAAGTATAAAGTACCTGTAATCTGGGCCCATGCCACTGTACACCAAACCTATATGCTTGGTAATTGGTTCCACTTTGTGTACACTTCGCTCATCATACAGAATGGATTTCTGTTTTTTCTAAGTTGCTAATACCACACCATTTGCAGCTTAAAAAAAAGAGAGAGAGAGGCCTAAATGTTTGATCATTTATACGACTGATTTAATAGCTTTCTAATTATGAATGCACTAAACTCAAACTTCTTTATTTTCTCTCATTTATAAAACCTTTTCTTCTGGATTCCTATTACCAAATTAGCTAAGGAATGGTAAGTCAGTTTTCTCTCTCACTGGTCATTTACTACTATACACAGAAAAAATCCCTACAGCTAAAGGTATTACAAACCTTTCATAAAGCACTCTAAGGATACCTGAGAGTTTACACGTTTTAAAACAATGGATTTCTGCCTACTTTTCCCACTATTCTTATAACATGAAATTTACAATAAATGACACAGACTTTTAAGGTGAAACACTTAAAACATCTCTCCTAAATTATAAGGCTAAAAACTGCCAGCCACTAGTGATATAATCAGTGAGAAACAAAAAAAGACTCAGTTTTCTGAATGGGAAAGACTACTGTGGATATCACAACAGATAAAGATGTTATTATTTACTTTGAAAAAAAATTTGAATGACCTTAGGCTTATTACTATTTAAATTACAAAACACTGTAAATTAACAAAAAATTGTTAAAAATTATAGTGCCACAGCTCTGTATAAATTAATCACTAATTAATTCCAAAATAATTAGGATAACTACTAAAGCCCTTATGCCCAGTCCTGGGTAGAAAAGGGAAATGAACGAAGCATTTAATTACCTTTAATTCCCACTGACGGGGCTCCTCCAGCTACAGCAGCCAAAGCATATTCAATCTGGACAAGTTTACCAGATGGGCTTAAAAGAAACACAGGTATTTGTTAAGTTCACGTATCATCAAATATTTACTGTAGGAACATCTCTGAGACAGGACAGATATACAAGTCAAATCCTATTAATCCAACCCCAGGGAATAGCTGCCCTTTGATGTCTATCATGAAGTGGCACAGAAACCAAGTTTACGGCTGGGTGCAGTGACTCACACCTGTAATCCCAGCACTTTGGAAGGCCAAGGCAGGTGAATCACCGGAGGTCAGGAGTTCAAGACAAACCTAACATGGTGAAGCCCCAACTCTACTAAAAATACAAAAATTAGCCAGGCGTGGTGGTACATGCCTGTAATCCCAGCTACTTGGGAGGCTGAGGAAGGAGAATCGCTTGAACCTGGGAGGTGGAGGTTGCAGTGAGCTGAGATCCATGCCATTGCACTCCAGGCTGGGCAACAAGAGCGCAACTTCATCTCAAAAAAAGAAACCAAGTGTACAAGGCAATTGAACATACTACCACTGAAGCACTACTTTCTCTTTGGTTGTTTTTTGTCTGCCACATGGAGCAGTGGCATAACTGATGCCTCTTTTCACCACTTAAGTTCTCTGTATCGGTTTTCTCACCTGTAAAATGGGGACACGGTAACTACAATTGGCTTTCCATATCAGTGGATTCCACAGCGCTAACTACAGGCCCTGAGTACACCTTGACTTGGTGTTCATGGGGGTCCTGAAATCACCACCCCCTACAGGACTCCTGGAATCAATCCCCCGAGGATAAGCTGGGACGAATGTACCTATTTCAAAGCATTGTTGTGATGAAGTGAAGTCATTCCCATAAAACTGTCTGGCACAAAATCAGTAACAAGCACATACTGAATAGTAATGTTGTTAAGAACATGTATGTGTCTGTTAAAAACCAAGCAGCATATATTTTATGTGGGAGGGGGGTGGTTTTAAAAAGCAGACATGACCTAAGACATAAAACCTAGATATCACTCACAATGAAGTATTTTCTATATAAATACAACTATTTCTAGAAGCCACAAGATCGTCATACTTAACAGATCTGGTTCCATGGGTTTGGTGGCTAAACACTAGTCTCAAACTGGCCTTTTAGAGTTTTATTTTATTTCAACCTAGTTACCTAGTTGTTTAATTAGAATCATCATAAACCAACCTAATTTCATAGATAAACAAAAAGTCGGAGTGAAACTAATTTGTTCAAAGTGACACAGCTAGATCCTTATCTCCTGTCTACTATTGAAAAGATAAATTTCAGAAGGCCATGTTTTCTCTTTATATAATTACAGATATTCCCTTTGTCACTCGAAACTCAATTCCATCTCTCCTTGCTCCAAACACATAGACTACTCTCAGACTTCAAAAACCTCACTGACAAGCTAATCCCTCTGTCTGAAATGCATTGCTCTATTGCACTGTGAACTCCTCTGACAATCTTTCAATCATGTCCTCAGGGAAATTGCCCTGACCCCTCACAGTAAGTTGAATATCTATTCACTGAAGCCTGTGATGTCCTGTACTTCCTCTTTGCCTAAGATTCATCATATCTGAATTATTATTATTTTTTTTTTGTAGAAACAGGGTCTCACTATGTTGCCCAGACTGGCCTCAAACTCCTGGCCTCAAACAGTCCTCCTGCCTCAGCCTCTTTATTATTTTTATAATATTTGTCTTCCTCAATACAGTTAGCTCTTCAGTCAGGATTCCAGCACATAACCTAGTATCAAGAATCCACAATCATGCTCATGATGAGCAAACTGAAAAAAAAAAAATCCACAATCATTTGGCTGATAGACACACATCTAGACCAATTGGAGAAACAGACCTATGGGTGACAGCTCTAAGACTCTTGATATAATTAGTTAATTTGAGCAGAATAATATCAACCTACATTTAAATTAAAAAAATTAGACTGAACTTTTTTTCCTTCAATAGTCACTATTTCAATAATCATATCATGACTTTTTGGGTCCATTCAGCTTTCAATTACTGTTCAATATCAGTTCATATACCCCTGGGTAACATTTAAAGGCTCATGTAAACTTAATAGTTACCTTTTCTCTGTTTCCATTACCTGTACATACCTATCTTTACCACTGCATCTTTCTGCGTGAAAGGTCACAAACCTGTCAGCTGGCTGAGCAATCAACCATTTTATGTTCCATAATGCCACTATCCCATTCCATAGCATCAGCATCCCTACATGGGGTAACTCAAATAGCCTTCTAAGTGGTTTTCCTCCTTCTCAACCTTACTTCCACCCCCAGCCGAAGTCAGCTTTGTACCATGTTACCTCCACTTAAAGCATCTGCAATAACTTCTTTGTTCACTTAAAATAAAATCTCCTTCTCGGCCTACAAAGTCCCGCACATTTAGCCCTCTCCCACATTACTTCCTTGCTCACTATAGCACATTTGCCTCATTTCAGTTCCTTCAAGAGCTCAAGCTCCTTTCCGGTTTCAGAGCTTTTATACACGCTGTTCCCTCTATCTACAACTTTCCTTATTCCTAAATCTTCAAATAGCTGGCTATTTTTAATCTTCTAGTCTCAAAAATCACCCCCAAGAACAAGCCTTCCCTGACTACTCAATCTAAAGTCGTATGCTTTCCATCACCCTTTTAAAAATAAAATTCCTTAGTAAGAGAATTTATTAGCAGGCACCAATTCGTTTACTCATTTATTGTCAATTTCCCAACCAAATGTAGTCCACAAGAACTGTTTCATCCTGTATGGTTTCTAGTCCCTTCCACCTTTAGTTTAATTCTGATTACAACAGGCTAGAAACAAATATTTTCTTTTTATCTAAAACAGTTGAATCCACTATGTTAAAAATAAAAACATAAGTTTTGTTTTTTAAAAAAATTTTTTTGAATATGGGGTATCACTTTGTGACACAGGCTGGAGTGCAGTGGCAGAATCACAGCTCATTGCATCCTAAACTCTTGGGCTCAAGTGCTCCTCTCGCCCTCAGTCTCCCAAATAGCTTGGATTACAGGCATATGCCTAGCTAATTTTTTAATTTTTTCAGAGATAGGGTCTTGCTGTGTTGCCCAGGCTAGTCTTGAACTCCTGGGCTAAAGTAATCCTCCTGCCTCAGCCTCCCAAGTAGCTGGGATTACAGATGTGAGTCACCCGGTCTGGCCAAAAGTTTATTTTAATAAAGAAATCTGTTATTAAAAAAAAAAGATTCAGTCCCTGAAGGTATATGGTTGTTTTATGTTTCCGCTCCACTAGAATTACACTTTCTTCGAGATAAAAGACCACATTTGCAGGCTATGCAACATAGCAAGACCCCGTGTCTTAAAAAAAAAAAAAAAGGAAAAGGAAAAAAAATACTGAGGCAGGATGATCCCTTGAGCCCAAGAGCTGGAGGCTGCCGAGTCTGTCTCTAAAAAGGGAGCACATTTGTTTTCTTCACAAATATGAACAGTGACTACACCCTGCACACACTATTGTCATATATGAGACGTTTTATTGCGTAATTAATCTCGTTCAAAGGTTACAAAAAAAACTATTACATGCACTCACTGCTTACTGAAAACTGCCAACAAAAAGGTACTTTTGGAATTTAAGACAACATTATGTAATGGAAAGTGAATTAGTTTTCGTTATCAGAAAAAAAACCCCCAGTTTGAATGTCAACTCAGCTACTCACCGATGACCTTAGACAAGTTATTTAATTTGTGCAAGCTGTGGTTGGTTCATCAGTAAGAATCTGAGATAACATTCATTACAGCAGTGGAAAGAGATGGAATAGGGTAAGGTTAAGTTGCACCTACACAGGAAGTACTCAACAAGTTAGATCTCGCCTGCCTTCAGTTGTCAGGAGTACATCTGAAGTAAACTGGGCATTACTGATCATTAAGAAAATGGTTAAATCAGAAAACTTCCCCAGTTAACTTTTAAAAGTCTTTGGTGATGGTTTTCTCACACTGGGAGCCATGGTTCGCTTCAACTGTATTTTGGAAAGTAAACTTATTCTAATCCCCCTGTTCTTCAACAGAAAAGCCTACGATCTTGTTTAACGTAAACATCTCCCCACATTCCTCCCCCCACCCCAAAAAAAGGCCCAAACGTAAACTGTTGCCTCATTGTTAGGCGTTCACAAAAAAGTGACAGACAAGCGCTTTCGCTTTTTAGTCCTTATGTTTCTAATTGGTACATCGAAGAAACCGAAAGCGGGGAGGTTTTAAAAGACACCAGGGCCAAATGAAGGCCAAGACTCCGACTTAACTGTAAAGCTGAGAGTTTTCCAAGAAAAGGGGACCCGACATATTTGACCAAGATTCCGAGTTTCAGAAACCACCGCATCAGGTCTACTTGGGACAGGAAAAAAATCCTGGGGCACGGAACGGGCCACCCAGATATGGTTAATCTAAAACTGCCTTCTTTTCTAGCCTCCAAAGTGAAAGCAAATCCTTGGATATGTGCCTCACCATCCCGCAGCCCCAAATTAACCCCGCAGAACCGCATCCCCCAGACCCTCCAGCAGCCTCCGACCATGAAAGCTCCCAGAATCCCGGGCCAGCCTGGCAAGTGACTTTGCAAAGCCGCGTTTCCACCTCCATTCCCTACTGGACCCTCCAAAAGCACCAATCCCAACGTCAGGATGGGAAAAACTAAGTCGACGGAACTCCTGCAACCTCGGCTACGCTAAGGACCTCAAGGGCCCCTTCCATACCTGAATGTAGTCAGCGAAAAGCTGTACCCGCGCTCCGCCATCTTTACCCGAAGAGCCAAAGCACCTCCGCACACATGCGCACTGTGGCCAATTTGCTCTCATTTCCCCGCCCCCTCGCCTTTCCTTTCTCTCTGTGATTGGAGGAGAGTCAGAGCTGCTCCAAGAGCATGCTGGGTGTTGTAGTTCTAGGAGGGGGAGGCTTGCCCGATTCTGTGCCTGTGCGCATGCTGAAAGCAGGGCATGCCGGGGCCCGCGAGAGAGAGGGGCGGTCTTCCGGCGGGGAAAATGGCGCTGGCCGTGCTGTTGGTGGTGGTTCCGCCGTGGCCTGCGGCCCGGGGACTGCTTCGAAACCACTGGGAGCGACTACTGCGGGAAGTTTCCGCAGGGCTGGCCGGGCTTTCCTAGTCCTTCGTGGGGGTAGGTAAAGAAGGGCTCCGTGGACAAGGGGCTAATGACGCGACCACTAGGCAGCGCGTAGCAGACGCAGCTCACATTCTTCGCCCTCAGCCCGGGTTCTGATCCGCGGCCGTCACGTGGGGATGTTGTTCCTGACATTCACATATTAGCGAGAACACAACGGCTGTTTTTGCCCTCCCTCCACCGCAAAAAAAAAAAAAAAAAATACCTCTGCTTGTTCCATTCGCACACAGAATGTAATCCAAGTTTATGTCAAAGATAAATCATAGCTAACCAGTAATTAAAGCGCTGAAAACAGATTTTGTTCAGTACCTACTGCAGGTAAAGAGCTGAGCTCCATCCCGGTTTGTGCAGAGGTGACTTGGGCATTTTAAAGGGAGAATGAGCGAGGCGGGAGTGCCAGGGGCTCGGTAGACTCAAAGAAGTGTAGTATAGTGAAGTCAGTTCAAATGTGATTAGCCAGCTGTGTCTGCTAGCTCGTTAGCCAGCTGTGTCTGCTAGCTCGTAGGATTCCGTCCTCCTGCAGAGACTGGAAGACAGAGGCCTTATCCTTCCTAATGATTAAATTTCAAAGAAATGTCTCTCAGGGCCTTGAGAGAAACGCTTCTGAGTTAGTTGCAAAGGATACGTATTTACAATTATAAGCCCTTTCTAGGCTGTAAGGGAGTTCAGGGACCTATTTTTAGGGATATGTTGGTTAAAATAAATCGGAAATTTTGCAGGCAGCGTTGAGTTTTCTCAGGCAGGCACTTTAAAGGGGGGGCCGAGGTCATTCTAGGATACAGCCTTATGCTGTTAGAAACTATGCTAGAGTTTGGTCAAGTTTCTTGAGTTCAGGGATTTGTACAGAGTTGTCCAGAGAGGACAGTTCTGCAGGTCTCACTTGGCATCAAAGCTCACCACTCTCTGACTCTGTCTTTCCTTTACAGCCCTGCCGTACTCTACCCTACCCTATCCTCCCCCTCTCCCCTCTTTCCTATCCCTTTCTCTCCCCTCCCCTCTCCCTTCCCTTCCTCCCTCCCTTCCTCTCTCTTCTCTCGCAGTACATGTTTTCTGTGGTGTTTGAGCTCTGAGGAGATGAATTCTGTTTCCCTCTGAATTAATCTTAATTAGAAGTATCTTGGATGTTGAAACTGTTATTGTTTTGGCATTTACATTCTACTCAATTTCTAAGCAGCCTAAAAGTGGTAATACCCAAATATACCAAGAAAATATATACCACTATAGGCCAAGCAATGTGCCAAGCTTTCTACGTGTACTTCCTGGGATCATCTTGACAACAGTCCCATTAGGTGTCTTCACTTTCCAGCTGAAGCAGTAGGCTCACAATGGTCCCAAGTTCACAGACAGTCCTGAGCCTGTGTTGTTAACCACTGGGCTATGCTTGGCAATACTTGTGGACATTGAAAAGAAATGCCAATTGTTAAATGTTAGAGAGCTTTGTGTATTTTTAAGAGTTCTTAAGATCAAAAGAAGTATGGCACGTTTAAGGAATAGCAAAGAAAGGGTAAAGGAATCTCTTGATTTTATAAGCAATTTGGAAAAAGAAACTTTGATAGTCACATAAATAAGGCCATACAGAGAAATGGTGAGCTGGCTCTTTTTTTAGAGAGCAGACAGGAATCAAGATTAAATATTATGAGGAACTAAGTGACTTAAGGGGTTGTATGATAAAGGGCCTGACTCAGTTTGAATATAAGAAAGGGCCAATCAGCAGTTACCTCAGTGCCGGTCAGAAGTATATTCAGGAAATCTGTCTAGATTTACTTGTAAATTAATCAGGAACTTACTGCCTACCAAGTATTAATAGAATGTGACAGTTGAGCGATTCTTTGCTTGTTTTGTTCAAGTTAGGTGCCTGTCAGAACCCTGTATTTTACAGGTAAGAAACTTGATGGAATTTCACTGATCTCATTTCAGCAGGATCCACTAAGAAAAAATTCTGTGTTCCTTAAAATTGTATAAGCTTTAGTGTATTTTTAATAGCTAAGGTTTCCCATTATTGAGTTTCACATTCTAAATTTCATATGTCATCTTTGTGTGTGTGTGTGTGTGTGTGTGTGTGTGTATGTGTATGTTTGACCATTGATTGTTAAGGAAAATGATATCCGTAAATAGAAATTTAGAAGCTAGAAATCAATTCTGTTACATTTTATTTCCTAGGACCAGCATTAGCAGTACAGGGCCCAGCCATATTTACAGAGCCAGCAAATGATACCAGTGGAAGTAAAGAGAATTCTGGCCTTTTAGATAGTATCTTTTGGATGGCAGCTCCCAAAAGCAGACGCACCATTGAAGTTAACCGGTGTAGGAGAAGAAACCCTCAGAAGCTTATTAAAGTTAAGGTAATGCATTGATTTTTGTGGGTGTGCTTTTCCTCAAGTTCTCCATTGAATAAGCTCATGGTAGATTCCTATAGCCTAGGAATAAATTATTCTCAGATCATATGTGTCTACTTTCCTCTGGCCTAAATGAAATGCAATATTCTTATTAGGTATGCCTGCTGTTTTCTAGCCTAAATGTTAGAAACACAGTCAAGGAAGGTGTGAGTTTGCAGACTGGACAGGGAATGAGGCTGTGAAGTGCCTACGTGACTTTTGAATTGTGATCTGTGTCAGTCTTGAGCTGTGTGAGTTTTGAACTACAGATGAGTAAACATCCTAACTATGCAGAGCCTAGAATTAAAGCTAGAAACAGTAGGTATATTGACTTTTGGATTTTACAAACACTTACATATTTTGTTTTAATCGTTTCCAAAAAAAATACTATGCAGGAAAACCCGAAGATAAGTAACAAAATAGCTATCATCTATTAAATGTCTATGATGTATCTCAGTGCCTTATGTTTATTATATCTCTGTGTCTTCACAATAGCCCTCCAAAGCAAATATGAATGCTTCATTTTTAGGTTGAAGAAACTGAGGCAAAAAGAACTTGCCTGTGGTCACACAGCTATTAAGCAGTAGGTTTTTGAGCTCATGTTCTTTTGAAATTTTTCTTTGTGTTCTCCTGTCCTCAGACAATTCCAGATTCTCCTCTCTGACAACATGGATGTACTGTCTTCATTGATCTAGTAAAAAGAAAAATGACAGTGTGAATTATCTCTGATCTGTTAATAGATGGCTTTAACAGTGCTATCCATTGGCACTGTTGAAACTCAAGATGAAACTCAAGAACAGAAAACTGACTTTCATAAGCTTCCACATTCTGTTAGGCAAAACGTTAGAACTTAAGCCAAAAAGTATTACAGAGTACCATGTTTGGGTTGAACTTAAATGTAGAACTGAAAAACACTTTATTACTTAAGACTTAACAATAATTCGTAAATTTGCCTCAAGAGGACGTGGGATTTTAGGAATGAGATCTTGCACTGATCTATTACATGACTTCCCTGATTACATTTATTCTGAGAGAATAGTTCTTATCCTGTGCATTTGTTTTCTTCCTTGAATGATTTTTCTGTAACATAGTGTATGCTATATAATAACACCTAGTGTGTTATGTTGGGTACTTTGATCATGAAAAGAAGACCGCCTGACTGTGGGTGCCTTCATACCTTCCGTTGTACATGCAATCCAGTTTCCAACAGAGTGGAGTAAAATGAGAATATGGTTAGGCGAGTAAAAGAGGCAAGCCTCTTCTTCCTTTCAGAAAATGAATTCTTTAGTTATCTGCCTCACAAATGTTAGTATATTAATCTTGTCAAGTGTTTAAAGATTCTTTAATGTTCCTGTTTACTATTTTTCTTTGTATTTCCTTTCAAACCTGGCTTTAGAATAAGTTGATAAGTCTTTTAGAGGTTATAATTATTCTATTTTATAGTTAAAGTTAGATATATATAAAAACTCATCAGAATGCCCTAAAAATGTAACATACAAAAGAATTTTACATTAAGGAATAATCAGTGTTCATTTTTAAAAAGAAAAATTCTACCATATACCAAATCTGTATTCTATACAGGAGTTTGAATTACACTCTGATAAAAAGAGGAAGCTGAGAAAATCAACTTGTAATGTTCTTAACATCTTGTTTTCCCTAAGATAGATTGAAAGATAAAGGGAAGTCACTTTTCTTTGGTGTCTTATTTAAGATGCTGATTGTATGAGTCATTTCATTATGTTGGTGAATTCCTTATTTGATATTTAGTATTTGGAGTTAGAGGAAATGAGTATTTTTTTTTTTACATAACTACAGCTGCTGTGTTTAAGTAAAAAAGTACCAGATACAAGTTGACTGAATTCTAGTTCTAGTTTTTCACTAATGCAAACTCAGTGTTGCTTGTCTTCAGTCTTCCTGTTCAAGTGAGGTGGAACTAGATGGTGTATGATGACCATATAGCCTGAACATTCTAAGAAAGTTAAAACATAAGCCTTGCTCCTGTCAGTGATGATTTGTTCACTATATTGCCTCTTGTTAAACTATGTTTTTGTTTGTTGTTTTAAAGAACAATATAGACGTTTGTCCTGAATGTGGTCACCTGAAACTGAAACATGTCCTCTGTGGCTACTGCTATGAGAAGGTGCACAAGGAGACTGCAGAAATCAGACGGCAGATAGGGGAAACAAGAAGGGGGCCCTTTTAAGGCTCCCCACGGTAGAGACTGTGGTGCTGTACTCGGGAGAGACGCCATCTGAACAAGATCAGGGCAAGAGGATCATTGAACGAGACAGAAAGCGACCATCCTGGTTCACCCAGAATTGACACCAAAGATGTTAAAATGATAACTTCACAGTAATCATTTCTCCTGAAATAGAGAAAGATTCTTTACGTTGTTGTGCTTGTTTTTAAATCATCAATATAGTTTAACACATTCTTTCTAAGCAGTTTTGTGTGGGATAATTTGAAGAATATATTATGAGTAAACTCTGAAAATGTTGTTTATCCAAAGGCTCAATGACTTATGTTTCTATTACATACAAGGTTTTAAGTAAACATAAAATTTCCAGAACAAAAATAAATGTAAAATTCATAGCAAGAATTCTGTGTTTTGGCTTTGATTTTGTTTGTTTGCCAGTGCTTTTTCTTAGACAATAATACTTAACACAGATAACTATTTAAGTAACACCTGGAAATAAGCTATTATTTGCATTTTTAGACTTTTTAAGATGGTGGTTGTGGCAGTAAGAAAAGGTTTTGTTCTTTTTTTTTGTCTTAGCAAATTAAAATTGCTTTTGGAGGAAATTAATTACTTTTATGGAACATATACTAATTAGGTGATAGAAGTACTTTACATTTTACATTAAATCAAAGTCATATTCAGAATATATTAGATAGAGGCTCTTTAACGTAACTTTCTACAGTTTATTTCTTAGTTTCTTCTACCTCGCTAAATTCTGTGTCCGTCTACCTTGAGCCCAAGGTTTGCTATTTTGTTTCCTGCCTCATTCAAAATGGAAAAAAAAAAAGTGAGGGTAGCTATTTAAAACACATAGTAATAAGCAACTTAGGTTAATTACAGTTAAAGGGAACATTGGTACACAAGATAAAGCCCAGGAAAGTATAGCAAATACATGCTGCAATAACCTGAACACATACTATATTAGGTAGCATGTTTAACTCTGAACTTTTTTTTTTGAGATGGAGTCTCGCTCTGTCACCCAGGCTGGAGTACAATGGAGCATTCTTGGCTCACTGCAACCTCCACCTCCCAGGTTCAAGAGAGTCTCCTGCCCTCAGCCTCCAAACTAGCTGGGATTACAGGTACCCACTACCTTGCCCAGCTAATTTTTATATTTTTAGTAGAGACAGGGTTTCACCTTGTTAGCTGGGCTGGTCTCCCAACTCCTGACCTCAGGTGATCTGCCCACGTTAGTCTTCCAAAGTGCCAGATTATAGGCTGAACTTTTTTTCTTTGGAAAGAAGGAAGATTCACTTGCATAGATCAGTCTTCACAAAGTAAGACATAATGTAGAAGATGCATTACTATCTTGGTACCAAGGCCTGAAGAGTATTTCATGGGAGTTCATAATAAAAATTATGTAATGGTGCAATCTATGTTAACATTCCTAGAGGTAAAATCACCAATTTCATTGGGTACAGTATAAGTCAATGATATGTTGAAGTACAATTCAGTAAAAGCAAATCTTGAAAACTTCCAAAGTGTTGGAATCCCAGCAAATAGCTCTTTTAAGACTGGGCTTAATCCAGGCGTTAAAAAGTTGAAATTCCAGAGGAATTGGTTATCTGCATATTATTAAGACAATCTACAGACAATTATTTTTAATTGAGAAGTCATAACACACGCTATATGTCAAAGATACACTTGTGGAATCAATGGTTCATGAACACTGGGGTTGAATATATTCAACTGCCTACTCAGTATCCTCAGTTGACTAATAGGTTGCAAAGTGTACCTCCAGGTAACAAATTGTCCTTTAATAGTATGGAGTGAATGTATTCCCCCTGAAATTCATATATTGGTCTGGCTGCTACAGATATGAGAGAAAAAAAATTCTTATGTTGAAAGCCTAACCTCCAATATGATGGTATTAGGAAGTGAGGCCTTTGAGGGGTAATTAGGGAAAAAGGGTAGACCCCTTATGAATAAGATTGATGCTCTTAGAAGAACAGACACAAGAGTTTGTTCTCTCTGCTCTCTGCCATGTGAGGTTTGAAGGATAAGACCATCTGCAAATCAGGAAGCAGGTCTTCACTAGAACCAAATCTGCCGGCACCTTGATCTTGGACTTTCCAGCTTCTAGAACTCTGAGATAAATCATTTAAGACATGCCATTTGTTAATTTCTTAACAGGCACTTGAGCTAAGACAAGGCTGTATACGCAGGTGACCCAGTGAGAGTATGTGGGCAGAGTTACTGTTTTCTGTTTTCAATTCATGAACAGAGAAACTTATTATAAAATGCATCCCCAAATTAGGCAATTATTAGATAACGAAACCAGATGTCTAGTTCATGTCAGAAAACCATGTCATAAAGGAGACTTTTAGGAAGGGGTTGTCCCCTCAAAGTTTTTCTTTAATATATTTTACCACTTCATGTCTCCGGTTTTTACTATGGCAGAAAATCATTATGAGTTTGAATTAAACCATTTATGTCACCGATTCATGTTTTGAATAATAAATTAATTCCCTTGTCCCTACTCATTCCCTACAACATGAAGATGTTGAGACATTTTACTACGTTATTTTGGAAGGAGTCATCCTTGACTCTGATATCTCACTTTTTCTCCCTTTCACATCCAACCTGTGAGCAAATCCACAAATCCCATTGATTCTACCTTCAATATATACTTAGAATCTGACCATTTAACATGAAGATTTATGCATACATATTTTTTCTTAGAAAACCAAAAATAGTTTTGGTGCACTATGGATGATGACCCCAGTTTAAGTAAATTGTGATATTTTTAAAATATGATTTTTTTATACGTTGTGTGGTGTGACTTTTAAGTTAAAATTTATTATTTATAAGTTGTGTGGTGTGACTTTTAAGTTAAAAATTTATTATTTAAAGAAGTACAGGTGCAGTGGCTCATGTCAGAAAGGTCGAGGTCGTGGATCAAAAGGTCAAGAGATCAAGCCCATCCTGGCTAACATGGTGAAACCCCATCTCTACTAAAAATACAAAAATTAGTTGGGCGTGGTGGTGTGCACCTGTAGTCCCAGCTACTCGGGAGGCTGAAGCAGGAGAATCACTTGAACCCAGGAGGCAGAGGTTGCAGTGAGCCGAGATCGTGCCACTGCACTCCAGCCTGGCAACAGAGTGAGACTCCATCTCAAAAAAAAAAAAAAGTACAATGAGTAGGGGCCTTTGTAACATTGGTGATACGGGGATGGCCCTCCCACTCTCCTCAGAGAACTGTTTTCTACACCTGTCTCCACCTCCTATGCAATTACGTTTCAGGGGCAGGATTTGCCCCTCAATTTTTCCAAACCTGTGCTAAGGAATTCTGCTGTCTATGATTAGTGTTTTTCTGGCAAATACGAACAGAGATGCTCTGTCTTCAGCTGCAACTCTTAGGGAGCAGTTTCATTCCATGGTCTAGATTAGTGAATAACATTTCCATCTTGCCTTTGTAAACAGGATGGTGTCCCTTCCAGCTGCTGTCCTCTCGGTTTTTCAGCAAAGGGCATCCAGAACAGCAACACCTAAGGCGAATAGAGAGCATATTCCCTGGTGCTCAGTGGAATGTCCTGGGCTACTCTTTACCTTACTGACAACACTCCTTCCACGATCGTGCCTTTGTGTGACCCTGCCCGTGTTCCTCTGCTGGCCTCGGTGACCACTGTGTGCTCACCTCCTCCACGTTTGTGGAGTCGCTAGTGAGCATTAGGGATGCAATTTGGAGGAAGGACAGGAGGAAAGCTAGAGGGTTAACAAGTTGCAGTCTCTGGGCCAGCTTGAGTGTCAGTCTTTAAACTCCCATCAGGAACTACTACAATTTACTAGGCATCACCAAGCGGCTCCACTAGGGGGCAGCAGGTGACTTGCACTGAAATTCTCAAATGAAATAATAAACCATCGGGTCCAGCAATGCTGGGGACATTGTTTCTGCCAAAGCCATCAGCCTGTGGCTAGCGGACAGGATTACTGCAGAGAGAGAAAAGCCTGTCTCCAACGCTGAGGGAAGGTTACAGGCTGCCAACAAAACTGAGCCTCGCTCTCTCTGTGTCCAGGGCTTCTCTTCCTCCGCCCTGGATCAGTTTTGCTCTCCGCCAGTGCGCCCTCCTTGACCCTCTTCTTTTCCAACCCTATATCCTAGGGTACATGCAGCGAGCTTAATTCTAAAATGCTTTCCAAGACCATTTTTCAGGATAAAAGCTCTGAATACTACCGCTATGTAGCTCTTTCTCCAATATTCCCCAATATTAAATTTCGCTGACAAAAAAGAAGTACTGATTTTCTCACTGACATTTTCCTAATCAGTAGTTCTCAACCAGCGGTGATCCCCTTCCCCACCCCAGGGGACATTTGGCAATGCCTACAGACATTTTTGGTTGTCACACTGGGGTAGGGGGGTGGAGGATCGTGAGTGCTACTGGCTTCCAGTGGGTAGAAGCCAAGGACGATGCTCATTATTTCCCTCTATTGGACTCAATAAAACTATTTTTTTTAAGTGACATAGAAATATTTTAATTTTCTGGAAGTGTCACTAAGCCTTCTTATCTTCTTACATAATTTAAACACTCGTGATGACCCTCAGGTCTATGTATCTCAGTCTCATTTTTCTACTAATCTCCAGACCCATGTTTCAAAATAATACAAGATTTCCATTAGAATGTCAGATAAATCTCAAACACATCATGGTGTAACAACTTTTCCAAATCTCTCCCTGTAAATTCTCTTTGCTGGTAGCCTAGCTTAGTTCGCTTGTTCATTCAACAAATATGTCTAACATTTCTTTCCAACCATAGCACAATTCTGATTGACTAACGGACATTTCGGAGTAAGCACATTGAAAACAGAACTGCTGAGCACCCCATCCCTTACCCCACTAGCCAAGCTTTTACCTCTTCCAAACTTTCCCACCTTGACAAAAATCAAGTTGCTCCAGCAAAATCCTGCTCATTCTCAATTTCTCTCTTCTCTTCCTGCATAAGCAACTCCTTTGACTCTACCCCCATAACATATCCTGAGTCCCAAGTGGCATTGAGTTTGGAGTGACAGGAAGGGGTGCCAGTGTAAGGAGAATGTGCTGGAATGGATCTAGGGAGACAGGCTAAGGGTCTCTGGAAGAAATCTAGGCTGGAGACGATGTAGCCCAGACCAGAATGGTGGCCAAGGACAGAAAGAACTAGAGGAAATAGAGATGTATATTTCAGAAGTGGAATTGGTGATGACTTGGTTGTAGAAATGCAAGCGAGAGGGAAACAGGATAATTCCCTGGTTTCTAGCTTGAGTAACAGAGGATGTGATTAGGGAGCCTGTGAGAGGTGAGGGCAGATTATGCAGGAAACTCAAGAGACCCATTTTCAATAAGCTATATTTGAAATACTTATTGGACATCCAAACTGAGATGGCAAGCAGGCTAATGGATATGTGAGTATGTAAATTTGGAAGCAGTCAGCAGATGGAGTATATTTAAAGCCATTAAAATGAATGAGATTATCCACAGCAAGTACTCATGAAAGAAGAGAACCCTAAACTGAGCCCTGAGGAGGGGGAAGCCTGTCGAGGAGGACATTAGACTGTCACGCCACAGATTCCAAGAAGGAAAGCATTTCAAGAAGAGGAAAGCAGCCACCCTGTCAAATGCTGCTAGGAGGTGAAGATGAGGATAGGAAAGTACCCAATGACTGTGGCAAATGGAATTCATCTGCAAGATGACAAAGTGATTTTGTTTCAGTGTTGATGGCAGAAGACAGATTGGAGTGGGCTAAAGAGAAGGTGTTTGCTGAGGTGGTAGAGGCAGTGTTCCTAGACAGTTCTTCCCAAAAGTTTTCTTCTGCAAGGGAATAGAGAAATGAGGCAATAGCTAGAGGAAGATAGGGAATTAAGAGGCCACTGTGTGTATGAGTGTCTGTGAGTGTGTGCTGCAAACTGAGAGATCAACATGTATTTATGCTGCTGGGAATTATCGAGTAGGAGAGGCGACTCTTGCTCCAGTGATGCCAGGTTCAGGGGAGGTCTTTAATGCAGCTCTATCATGAGAGGATGGGCCTCAAGGCTTGCACTTATTAAGAAGAGAAATGCATTCTCTATGGTTACACCTGAAGGTTAAGCCAGGAGGAAGACCTAGGACAATCCCCTAGAAGCCTGATTCATTATCCTACTTTTCTGGAATATGTCAATATGGTTTGGATCTGTGTCCCCAACAAATCTCACATTGAAACATAATCCCTAACGGTGGTGGTGGCGGGGCCTGGTAGAAGGTGATTGGATCAGCGGGGGCAGATTTCTTATGAATGGTTTAGCACCATCTTCTTGGTACTGTCCTCATGATAGTGAGTGAGTTCTCGTGAGATCTGATCATTTAAAAGGATGTGGCACCTCCCTCCTCCCCCTTTCCCTCCTGTTTTAGCCATGGGATGTGCCTGCTCCTCCTTTGGCTTCCACTATGATTGGAAGCTTCCTGAGTCCTCACCAGGAGCAGATGCTGCTACGCTTCCTGTACAGCCTGCAGAACCATGAGCCGATTAAACTTCTGTCTTATAAATTACTCAGTCTCAGGTGTTTCTAGCAATGCAAGAACAAACTAATACACGTGTGTAGAAGCCTGAGTGTCTGAACCTGCCGTCACCACCGCCCCATCTATAATTTTGCTTTTCATGTTTTTCTACCACTAGATTTAGACAAAACAAAGAATTCTACTCAGTCAAATACAGTAAAGATTTAATGGCCAGTGTCATATGGCATGTGTTTTTCTAAAGGTTTAATGGTTATTTTTGCTGATTTTATCTTGCAGAGTATGAAGGCCAGGGAAATCAAAGTGTATACTTCTAGTTAGCATAGGATGTAGTTTACAGGGGCTTAAAAATAGCAAAGGTAAGAAATATTCTCAAAGCTTTTAAAAAAGTTATTCCCAGTAAATTTCCTCATTTAAAAACTATATATTTATCAATGTTTATTAATATATGTACAGATATTCACTATTTTTTTAAAAAATGTATCGATTAACATATTCTTTACATTGAACTCAAAATCATTTCTCTTCAATATGATGGGTGGCATTCACTCAACACCTATTATGTGTCAGGCATTCTGCCTATGTTAATCCTTAAAATAATATTATGCAGCAGATAGTAATGATTGCAGTCACTATTAGTGTTTACTATGCATCAGGCACTGTGCCAAGAGTTTTACATAAATCACTGTTGACATAAAGGAAAAAAATCTGAGGCTAAATTAATGCAAGTAGAGAGCTTATTTGGGCCAAGTTTGAGAACTGCAGCCCAGAAACGGAAATTCAAGTTGCCCTGAATATACACTCAGATAAGCAGCAGTTACAAGCAGGTTTTCAAAGGAAAAAAAAAAAGCAATTTCTAAGTTGTTTACCAAGAATTTGCATTAAATAGCAGAAGCTGTTCATTGGCTATATGTTGTTCTTTGTAACACATATTCCAGAAACACGAAGATAACAGTGAGCCCTCAAGTCAGGAACAAAATAATCTTAAACAATTGCCCCAGGTGGGGGTCGTGACAGAAGACCCATGCTCGTATCTCTCTGAGCCTTTTGCAAATATCTGCAAAGGCTCTCTCAGGCTTCTGCAGACCTCACATAGCGCAGGCTGCTCTGAGCTATTTTTCTTTTCTTACTACTTATTAAATTTTTATATGGCATATCATAAAATTTTAACTGGTATTTTTTTCTGTGACATGTTCTTGTGTCTTTTGGTCTACATCTGATTCAGAGAGCCACAGCATTTTATTCATTTTTCCCAAGGAAAGAAAAGCAGAAAGTTGGAGTGGGAAGCATTTCAATATCCTAGGCTTTTTGGGGGGGAAAAGCAAAGAACTAAAATTATAGAAAAATGATTGGGGAAAACACATGTTTATTTAGTAGCTGGGCTTTTCTGCCCCCAAGAACCAGACAAAAATGTCCTGGGCCAGAGGAGGGGGAGGGGAGTTGTATGAGGGAAGCCAGCAAGCTTGTCCAACCCACCTTATTTTGTGGTTGTCACTGTTCTGTTTCGTTTCATTTTAGGCTTTTAGCAGCCTGAAGCCATGGTTTTTACTTTCTATCTCTTGTGATGAGCAGAAAAGAGGGATAAGGAAGAGGCTTTACCGGCCCAACCAGAAATAGAAACTAAGAACCCATGACTGTATTCTCTGCCCTAGACAACCCTGTCAGACAACAGGAGTCTGAAAAAGATCCCTGTCCTGTCCACCTCACCCAGTCCCCACCCCCACACAGAGGGCTGCTGTAAGCTTTTTGGGTGGAGCCCCAGGGAGGCAGAAAGACTCCCAGGAGGAAGTGGATGTGTGGTGTTTTTAGGTGAGTGGAGCCCTTTGTAGTATTTCAGAGAAGTAAAGGAACACAGCAGTCTCTGGTCCTGATGAGGTCATGCAGACAGGAACCAAGGATGACCATTCAGATTGGAGGTACAAGAAGCCTAAGGGCCAGAAGTCTGATGACTTCTCATTGGATGCTGAGAGCCCCCATTCTCTCTCTTATCACTAGGCAAGCCTTCCAACAATTAAAGAAGAAAAAGTGAAAGCGTCTGTGGGAAAGACAGTGTGCTGTGTGTGTGCATGTGTGTGTGTGTGTGTGTTGGGCACAAAGGGAACTCATGTCCCGAGCTGGCAATTGTGTCATGATCTGGTGCAACAGAGCCTCACAGTAGGAATTAGGAAACCCTGTGATGTACACGTGGGTGTAGAAGCAAAGTTTTGCCAATGTCAAACCAGCAAAGGGGCTAAGTTTTGAGCCTGCACGGACTCTAAATTCTAAATCCCGGGGACTCTAACACTATGCTAGATTGCCTTGGGATTTATAGATGGTGAACATGACTCACGGGAAGATGAAAACACTTGCCCGCAATCCAGAGCTCAGGGAGCAGAGTTAGTGTGTGAACCCAGTCTTGGCTTTTTCTTCACATACCTCACTGCCTCCTTAGAGTGAGTATGGACTAATTTTAAAGATGCACTTTTTCTTTTTCTTTTTTTTTTTTTGAGACAGTGTTTTACTCTGTCACCCACACTGGAGTGCAGTGGTGCCATCTCAGCTCACTACATCTGCCTCCCGAGTTCAAGCAATTCTCATGCCTCAGCCTCCCAAGTAGCTGGGATTACAGTCGCGTACCACCATGCCCGGCTAATTTTTGCATTTTTAGTAGAGACGGGGTTTCACCTTGCTGGCCAGGCTCGTCTCGAATTCCTGACCTCAGGTGATCCACTTGCCTTGGTCTCCCAAAGTGCTGGGATTACAGGCATGAGTCACTACACCTGACCAGCTATACTTTTTAAATTCTAAAACACTGTATTCATCAGTCTCTCAAATGGAATGTGGATATTTCCAGCAGAATAGTTTATAATAGTTTGAAAGGAAATGTCTAGTCCAATGATTTCATTTTGGAATAAGAGGTGTTTCGGGAGAGGGCATAGAAGATGCAGTCCCCATGAGCCCCCAGTATTTATTCCCAGGAATAGACTGAGATAGCATAAGATTCTTGTAGCTAAAGACAGTTAAGGATAGTGTTTGTGCTTACGTTGCTCTGGGTATCTCACAAATTTGTGGGGGGGTCACCAGTCATCACAAACCCATCAATTCATTGCTTTGAATATCTCAAAAATTTCTGGGGGGCTGCCAGTCACCAGATGGGCCCTCCTAGGATTGAACCTCCCAAGGATTAACCAGGCAACCAGGGTTGAGACCACTTACAGATGGAACTACTTACGACAACCTATCCTGAAGCTTGACTGGTTTGGAACAAAGAGTGTGCTTCTTAAAATATTACTTTTCTTGGGGTTTCTAATTTGTTTAGTCTGGCCACTGACTGTGAGCAGAACATCACGCCTCTCAAAAAAGAGCACTTTCTCACGACTCAAGCTCTCAAAAATATAAAATAAGATGGGAGGGGAACCTCATCCAGTTTTCTTTTGGAGACTTACAGCAAAATTTGTCTAAATAGACAAAAGTCTGTTCAAAACCACAAAACTCTCCAGTTTGCAAGGCCAGCTTGAACAGTAGGCTTATCAGGGTTTTAGGTCCATGTTCTACCCTATGGTACTGTGAAAATAAATAATTCAAAATCTAAACTGTTGAAACTCTAAATTATGTTTGAACCTTAAAGGGATGTGATTATGGTATCTGAGTCACATGACAGGTAGCTGTAACCTTTGTTTCTCTGATAATAGATTAAGCCTTCTTCCTTACCTGCATTGTTTTGTAAAACGTTGTAAATGACTGAAGGGCACCAAGGTAGACCCCTTCCCTCTACACTGTGGATCTTCATTATAGATTAACCTCCCTCTTACCTTTCTCACACAAAGACTTCTTGGCTATCACATTGTCTTAAGGTGGAAGGTTAGATTCACTCTTTCAATTGGAAAGGAAATGAAAACCAGCTATAAAGAAAACAAGTCATACAGAAAAGAAACAAATGGTATCTAATTAATTTGTTATAGCTTGTCTAGAAAATGTTGAGATCCTATTAAATTTGTCTTCTTCCTATATAAGCAAGAACTTAACTTTTAACTTAGAGCACTGATCCCATTTCTCTAGAGTTTATGAGTTCCAGAATGACCATTCCCAGGTTTTCACTTGAATAAACTCTTTAAAAGTGGATTCTGACCCTTTTTAGTATATTATTTCAGGTTGACATATCTGGCTACCCAAGAAGTGACCCAAAGTAAATCTTGCCTTGACCCCTGCTGCTTTGTCAATCAATGCCTGGTACCAGCAGGACTGTTTTTATCCAATTGACTTTTGCCAAAGTTTGCAGGAGCCCTTGGCAAGGCCCCTCCTGGGTTCCAAACATTATCTTAATGCCTCCCACCTTATTACAAGGTCCCATTCCTCAGAGTACACACTTGGTCCAAATGGTGGGTGTTATAAATACTCCTGTATCAGCACATAAGTCTCAACCTGTAACTTTGCATTACTTAGTTCCCAAAGACTGAAATACAGTAACTAGATTTTTTTCTAATTGCCACTTTCATAAGGCTACAAACATGTCCTGGTAATTATTTGCACGTTTTCTTATTGGGTAGAAGAATTTCCATGAAGAAGAGCAATAGCCTTACCCATAAGAATTACTGTAGAAAAAGTTATTCCAACCTGGGCGTTTCATTGGAACTTCATAGCGACAGAGATACCCACTTCACTGGAGAGATAATTCAATCAGAATGTAGCATCTGGCCTATTTTTCAGCATTTCCATTGTGCT
The DNA here is from genome assembly GCA_036589455.1 of Ateles fusciceps. NCBI lineage: Eukaryota > Metazoa > Chordata > Mammalia > Primates > Atelidae > Ateles > Ateles fusciceps. Next base: position 7,024,771 of record JAZHEH010003329.1, on the reverse strand, counting down.
TATTACTCCCCATCATCTGGGTTAGTAGAATGCACAAACGGAATAATAAAAACTCAACTGGCAAAATTAACTGAGGCTTTCGAAATTCCTTGGCCAAGATCCCTTCCATTGGTTTTGCTAAACAAAAGATTTACTCCTTTTGGTAAATTCCAGTTATCTCCGTTTAAAATAACAGGCAAACCTATGAAAATGTCTCCTAGAAATTGTGTCTCCTTATTACTTAGTAAAATAATCTTTTCATAGGGAGATTTTTGGAAACATAAATCTAAAGAACCACAGACTGGAACCTGGAGATTTTGTCTATCGGAAACATTTCTCAAAGGACTCTCTTCAACCAGGATACAATAGACTTCACCAGGTACTTCTTACCAATCTTTGTGCTGGTAAACTAGAAGACATAGACTCTTGTATTTACATCTCACATCTAAGGAAAATGGAGCCTCCTGAGTAGACTGTTTCACCAGAGGGTAATCTTCTGCTTAAGATAAGGTGACGCCCAATTGAGAAGAAGATGGCAGCAGACATGGCTGGCTCTCCCAAGACCTGGACCACGTCTTTATCTAAATTAATGCTTAATGTTAACAATTGTTAATAGATGGGGAACATTTTATTTTACAGGCTTCCACTAAACTTCTTTCTTTTTCTTCTTAGTTCTCATGCCTTGGCACTACTATATCACTTGTTGCCCATAAAGCAACCTCTTTCTGCAATGGGCTGAAGACAATACTAATAGGTTACAAAAGGATGCTCACTGGGTATGTGGTCGCATGTCCCTTTGCAGTAGTTCTGGCTTTCCCATGGTGGAAATCTCTTCTCCAAGGACACAATTGGATAGAATATGAGAAATATTATATATCCATGTTTCTCCAGAACAGTTATTGGTACATAGCGCTAGTATGACTAACATAATGACCATCACTGGTCTGTTACTAATAGCTTACAAAATAAAGGGTAAGGGAAGAACTTCTCAGTAAAAGGAACTAATTCACTAGCTTTAATGCTGTGCCGCCGCAATTGAGAGATGAAACAGACACTGCCCCAATTGAGAAATAAGACTATAATCAAATGTAGGTTCAGCCACTCACCACTTGCAAAACTGAATAACAAGGACAAGGTGCAGTAGAAGGAGAGTGACTTCATTTTCCAAAGCTAACAGCGGGGAAGTGGTTCAGGCTTCTCCCTTAATGAGACTGCCTCAAAATTCTTGGGCAAAATGCTAGGGTTTAAGAAGTTGAAGTTTGATATGGAGGATATGCGGTGGGTGGGGGGCAGGGGCATGCGAGGCAGTGCTGGTCTATGTGGCCTGTTTTGATGGCTTGAGTTATTGTCCCATCTTGAGAATGGATTGGCACCATCTCAGGCTTGGCCAGGTTGTAAATTAGCTGCAGCCTTGAAGTAATCTCCTGGTGAGGGATAATTCCATAGGTACCTGGATTGTCTCAAGATTCAATCTCTGGGACTTCTAAGCGAACATAATTAGATAAGCTAGCAATGCAAGGAAGTACCTGGTAGAAAGAAGGAGAGTAAGCATTATTATTTCATTACTAATAACTTGTGCAAAGGACTGCAGAAGGAAAAGGAAAAAAATAACAAAAATAGGGTCCTTAGTTACAATGCCTCATTGTCAAATGCCATTCTATTTCCATGGAACACAGATGACATATTCATTCTACCTACTTCCTGCTGGAAAGGGGTGTAGTTAAAAGGTATTGGAATGGAACTGACCTGCTTGGAGGTGAAAATGTTCACAACACGTGGGCTCATAGATGAAACCTGTTGCAGCATTATAGTGCAGAGCCTTGAAAGTCTCTGGGAAAGTCTATCTTGTATCCCATGCAAAAGATGCAGCAGCAGTAAAACCAATAGCAAAGAAGTGTCTCTATTTACCTCAATTATAGTGAAAGTTACCAGTAACTCTTCCCATTAGGATGGTCCTGACTCAAACTAGGATGTAAACCATCTAATGACAATGTAGGGTCTGGCTCTGTTATGGCTTGAATTTTGTTTATGCGTGTCTTATGTATATATGTATATATACATATGTGTGTGTGTATATATATATTTAACAGATTATAGGAGGAGCTATGAATATCCTTGAAGATGGTGATAAACCCTGTCTAGTTCTTGAGAATGGATCAGTTTAGTTAAACAGCAGTTTCCCATTCCAGGAGGTGCCATTACAGATGGGCTAGGTCTCAATATGTGATGAAGGTAAATATGAGGCATTTTTATGGTTAATAGAAGAAAAACAAAGGTTGATGTTGGGCACAATCTATCTTTAGTTTCAGAGGAAGAAGGCAGTGGCAACCTGACACAGTTTTCTCACTTGTGTCTCAAGGAATAAGCTTTAGCTTGTGGGGCCTCAGTTAAAAGGTAGCAGCAATTTCATTGAGTCCAAGTCAAAAAAAAATGGAAAAAGAAATTTAAAAGCATTAGTTTGGGGACTTGTTGCCTGGAAAAAATTAAAGATTCAATCCAAATTGCAGAAAATAATAAAAATTCAAAAACAATGGACAAGACTAGACTCTAACAATAGGTGTTGTTTTTGAAACACAAATTTTCTCTTTTCAGTCCCCATTTTTACTAAAGACAAATCATAGTAGAACGAATTCATTTGTAAAACAAGTTTTAGTATTACTATATTTGGCCTGATTAGCCTCATTATTATATGTATAAAGTGCAACAAGAATAATTATTTTCCATATAGGTCATTTTTTAAAAATTGACTTTGCTGGAACGCTATTTTTTTTTTTTAATTTTTAGAATGCTATTTTTTTTTATAAGCAATCTCAGACTAGACCCCTTAAAGCCTCGAGTTCAGCCACAGATTTATCTGCCTGCAAATATCCGTATGAATTGGGTAAATTCTTTTCTTTCAAGATCCCATAATAACTTGGGGTTCCTAGGCCTGTCAGAAAGTGACATTCTATACTTACCACAGGTCAGGACACCTATATAGGGACTACATAGACAAGATATGAGGCCAGTTTTTCTTAGGGGCTTTTTATCAGCTCTATAAGTGAACTTTGATTCCTTAAAGCAGTCTGTTTATAACTGAAAGCATGCTATTCCAGTCAAAGCCTTGGTAAAATAACAAGTGCCTTCAATGGTGTCCTGTACAAAAAAAGCAACAACAGATTTTTATTGAACTTATGCAAATAACTATACTGCCATAAATTAAGTATACTTACAGATAGTTTTCAAATTCTGGAGAAATCGGGTAAAGAGACAGAAATGTTTCAAAATTTTTTCACAAGAATATATTCTGTAAATAACTCAAAAGAAAAGAAAAGTTTTCTGGACTCTGAAAAATAATAGAATTACCAATACTTTAAACAAAAAGTCATAAAAAGATTATTTTGTTCTTCCATTAATTCAGTCTGTGTAATAAACTTTTGTTCTGCTTGATATTCATGAACACATTAGTTCTTCCTGGGGGTCTTGGATGTTTTTTACTTTATTCTAATGTAACAGTCTCAAAAGTTATCAGAAACTTGCATTCAAGAATACCTACCTATAGGATCAGAGTCCTATAGCTGATAATAAAACCGTATTTTGAAAAGAATCAAAATAAAATGACAATTATAGATGACAGCAGTTTTAGAACATCCATGGTTGAATACACAATTGACAAGGAAATTCCATCATCCCTGTGGCACATAATAATTTAACATAGCAATCATTAATTATTATTGATAGCATACACTGAGACATATTAGAATTATAAAAATCTTACACAGTTTTGGAACAGATATTAGTGATACATTCATATGAATGTATAATGAATCCAAGGAAGTTAAACATTATTTTACAATGCATCCTGTATGATTTCAATATCCTCATAAGCCAGAGATGTCTCCTTTAGACTTCAGGAGACATAATATCTAAAAAGGTTATGAGGTCTAAAAAGGCTTAATATAGAACTTGGAATTACGATTTTGGAAGGTTTGTCAAATATCAAAGGCTTAAAACATTTGATAACACAAAATGGAATCACAGGTTATTCATTTGGCTGAAATGATAACTCAAAAATATCAAAAGACAAAATCCTTTACTCATTGATAGAGTGGAGACTCAGTTTTCTAAACAATAAACTGATATAGTTTGTATATTAGTCCCCACCCAAATCTCCTATTACATTGTACTTCCCAGCATTGGAGCTGGGGCCTGGTGAGAGGTGATTAGATTATGGGGCGGATTTCTCATGAATGGTTTAGCATCATCCCCTTGGTGCTGTTCTCACAATAATGAGTGAGTTCTTGTGAAATCTGGCTGTTGAAAAGTGTGTGGCACCCATACTATAACTCTCTTGCTCTTGCTCTGTGAGATGTCTGCTCCCCCTTTGTCTTCTGCCATAATTGTCAGCTTCCTGAGGCCTCCCCAGAAGCGCAGCAGATGCCAGCACCATGCTTTTTATAAAGCTTGCAGAACTGCAAGCCAATTAAACCTCTTTACTTTATAAATTATCCAGTCTCAGGTATTTCTTTATAGCAAGAAAAGCCTAACACAAAGATCCAATAAAGAAATCACTAGGCCAACTAAATCTGTCTCTTCTCTCTTTCTCTCTCTCTTTTTTGTTTTCTTTTTTTCCTGTAGCTTACTCAAAAGGTAAAGAAAACCCTTTCATTATCTTTCAATATTACATGAAAATTTTGTTTAAAAAGAAAAACAAATTTCATCTTTGTATCGGTGCATCATTAAAATTTAAATTTCTTTATTTTCTTTTTTGAGACATAATCTCACTTTGTTACCCAGGCTGGAGTGCAGTGGCATGATCTCAGCTCACTGCAACCTCCACCTCCCAGGTTCAAGTGATTCTCATGCCTTGGCCTCCCCAATAGCTGGGATCACAGGCACGTGCTACCATGGCTGGCTAATTTTTATATTTTTAGTAGAAACGGGGTTTCACCATGTTGGCTAGGCTGGTCTCGAACTCCTGGCCTCATGTGATCCACCTGCCTTGGCCTTCCAAAGTGCTGGGATTACAGGCTTGAGACAACATACCTGGCCTAAAGTTAATTTTTTATAAAATCTTGTAAGCCACTCTATTAGTTTGACCATAAGGTAAGATTTTTATAAACCCTTTGAACTCTTTACAATTTTTTTTGTTAAAGAGCAGATCAATGCTCTAAGAAAGCTATGTTATTTTGACACATGGGCCCAGATTCTGGCCCTACATCAGTGTCCTTTTATTTTACTGCTCAATTTATAGATATAAAAAATAATATTCTTTAATTTTAGCCAACTTGTTCACCACAGAATTTCTTTTATAAGATTAATCAGGCCAGGCACAGTGGCTCACACCTGTAATCCTAACACTTTGGGAGGCTGAGGTAGGTGGATCATTTGAGGTCAGGAGTGCAAGACCAGCCTGGCCAACATGCTGAAATCCTGTCTCTACTAAAAATACAAAAACTAGCTGGGCATGATGGCGTGTGCCTATGATCCCAGCTACCAGGAAGAATAAGTCAGGAGAATCACTTGAACCTGGGAGGTTGCAGTGAGCCAAGATTGCACTACTGTATTCCAGCCTGGGTGACAGAGTGAGACTCCATCTCAAAAAAAAAAAAAAAAAAAATCTTCTATAAACCTTTATAACTTGCTTAAACTTTATTTTATCCTTTTTTTTTTTAACTTAAAACAATCTTTAAACCATCTAAACTAGGCAAAATTAATCTTTAATAAAAACCATGTTTTCATGTCTTTTTATAACTTTTTACCAACATATGCTACCTTCTTTAGACAACTTGCATGTAAAACTGTTTTTCTATTAGTCCCAATTACATATGTTATAATGTAAACTCTCAGCAACTTTTATTCTAAGTGAAAGACATAGGAAGTAAGTAATTTTAATTATGTACCAGGTGTAGAACCTCAGAGACAGGATAGAACTTCAGATAATGTTTGTCTTTTACCAGCATAGCCAGGGAGCATAGCTAAGTCCATGTGTCCTCTGGCTTTACTTAGAATTTAATTGCCAGCTCCAAAGCTGGCAAGTCCAACAATTATTAAAAATGTCATAGAAGAAGTTTGTGATCTTAAAACATCTAGCAAAAATAGTATCTACCTTGTCTAATTCAGAGTAACTGTCTAAATTCTGAAGACAACTTTATTTTATTTTACCAAAAATCTTTACCACTGTCTTTATTTCCCAAATATTACTAAAGTCACATGACATTTTAAAGTTTTTCTATTTTTCTAATAAAATATTTTGTTTAGGTGCTTTTCTTTGAGCCAATTAATTAGAGTTATTTTCTATATTTTGGTAGTGAAACCAAAATATAGAGAATCACACACACAACACATGTAAATACACAGACAGAGGCAGATCTGTTAAGGTGATACGATTTTTCATTTGCCAGTTTTATTTTTCTCATTTTAGGCAATTGGTCTCTTGATTACCTGTTCCCTGTGCCAAACAATTGTCAGCTGGACAGCTTCAAATTTACATTTTTATAGGAATATTTCTTAGGTGAAACAAAATAGAGCATTCATATTCTATTTAGAGTGAGGAAAAATCGTGTGGGTAAAAGTTCAGTCAAGACAGCCAATGAAAGCAGACACTCTTACAAATGGAAATTTTCCAAAAGATCTAAGTTTCTCAATTGGATTATTGGCTTTAAGGTGGAGACTTTTAAGGAATAGGGCCAGGAAAGCATGCAGTTTGTAGGGCTGACAAGCAGGCACAGCTGAAAGGCAAACAGACCACCCCCACCAACCACCAATCAAGTATATCATTTTTCCACCAAATCCTGGCTCCCCAAAGAGGGAAATGCTATAGGATGAGATAGTGCAATGCTTTCACAGTATATCCCATCGAAAGGACATTTCTGTGAGCTGGTGGGAAACCCAAAGCCAATCAACCCGTTCTGTAATCAACCCATACCCCATTCCATACCTTCCAATTGTCCAAGAGCACACTTTTTTTTTAATTTAAATGCCCAGTGAAAGAAGTGTGGCCCTCTAAGAAGAATTGTTACAACTGCCATCACCCATTTTACAATTTTACATTTAATCTAGCTATTAAAATCAAGGTCAAAATTTTCTCATAATGCCGAGTAATTTCTGGTTTCCCCTACAAAGTAAAAAAGACTGGATAAGAGAGGAAGGAACAACAGGTAGGAGTATATGGAGAGTCAGACAGAATTCTTCTAAGAAGTGTTTACAGAGAGAAAGCAGGGGCTTTAAAACAATATTTGTCCTAAATATCAGTTTTAAGTAACTTGACTTTTAACTATAAAGCTCTCAAAATAAAATCCTTTCAAATCTTTTATTACCAGATTTTACCTAGGAAAAGCAGCCAATATTTCTGGTGTTTGAATTTTTTTCCTTCAATTTTGAATGAATTTTCACTCTTTATATTTTAGCTAGAAGTGGCTAAACTGTATAAGAAAAACAAAATCTCAGTAGTAGTAGCTTAATAATAGCAGATTCAAAGTAGGCAGGAAAGAAAAATAAAGAAAGATAAGGGCCCAAATGTAAATGCTACACACTCACACAGTCACAATTTCAAATGGCGCACTCCCAAATGAGCCTCCAGTCAAGGGGCTGGGTAAAGAGTCTGGAAACCTCCACCGTACCGATCACAAATGGCTCCACGAGTAGCTGAGTCCAAACAGAGCAAAGCCCTTGTGGCATCACAAACACAAATGGTGAACATGCCCAAACTGTGTTTCGAGCAGCTAAGTCTAAGCAGTGCAGAGCCCAAGCAACACCCCCCAAAAAGAGCTAACTAAGCTGGATGCACATCAGCTGTCTCATCCAGTTTCCAAAGTTTGTCAACTTACTCAGAGGTCACTTTCTTTCTAACAGTGAAGTGTAGAAGCCAGCCCGTGCCATGGCAGGAAAAGCACGGAGGTTCCTCAGGACAAAAGTGTCCTGTCAGTTTCAGGGAAATTCCCCAGGGTTTTGGCCATAGCGTCAGCGAACTACAAGCAGCTGGTGCTCACAGGCAGCCCGCCCCTCCCCCCGGCCCATTTGGAAGCATGAAGCCAGACCAACAGACTAGGATCACCCAGAACACACAGCTTGCCCGTACAGGACACCAAAAATTGTAACTGAATGCAGGTTTGGCCGCTTGTCACTTGCAAAATCAAGTAACAAGGACAAAGTCAGATAGAAAGTGAAGTGACTTTATGTTCCAGTGCTGACAGTGGGGAAGTAGTTCAGGCTCCTGCTTTAATGAAACCACTTTAAAATTCTCAGGCAAAATGCTAGGGCTTAAGAAGAAGTTTGGTATAGAGGAAATGCTGAGGGTGGGGCAAGGTGGTGTGGGTCTATATGACTTGTTCTGATGACTTACCTTGAGTTATTGCCCCAACTTGTGAATGAGCTGGTGCCATCTTGGGCTCAAGCAGGTTGTAAATTAGCTGCAGGCTTGAAGTAATCTCCTGGTCGGGCATAATTCCATAGGCACCTGGATTGTCTCCAGATTCAATCTCTGGAACTTCTAAGCAAACATAATTAGATAAGCTAGCAATGCAAGGGAGTGCCTGGTGAAAAGAAGGAGAGTAAAGGATATTATTTCATTACTAAAAAGTTAATATAAAGGACTGCCAAAGGCAAAGGAAAAAATCCTTAAAAATCGGGTACTTAGTTATAAGAAAACTCAACTTCAGGATCATATAACACAAATTTAAGATGGGTTTATCTGGCTTATTCTCTCTCGTCAGCTCAGCTACTTTGTCTCTTTATATTGGGAACAGAGAAATTACATTTAAGTTACCTGGCCTAATTGCATCAGAAATATGGAATGGATACCCAAAGAACAGTGTTTCCACACCATTATATTGCAAAATACTGATTGGCCTGCCACTGAATAGAAATAACAACTGAGTATTTCTTGGTTAGCTTCAAATGGAAGGTTTTGGCCATGTGGCATCAATCTATGACCCTGGTCACCCCCAGGATGGCTAGGACAATGTTCTTTGGGTTATGCATGTGCACAAGGTTAAATAGTTCATACCCTGTCAAAACCTGCAAATTGTGCACATTTACAATCTTGCTGGGTTTGTTCTGTGTTCCATTGGTATGATCATTTAGCTCCTGTCTTCATCCCACAACTGGGTATTGAGGATGTCATTTGGCATGTAAAGGCCCTGATCAATTATACACAAAAGGCCCTAAATGATGGCCACATCAGTATTTTGTTATTAAACAATGAAGTTGCTGTTACAAGAAAGGCTGGATTACCCAACAAGCTTTAGACACACCCACTGCAGCCGAAGGTATCATCATACAAACTGAATGTTGTGTCTAGATCCTAGATGAGTCTAATAACATCAGTAAATTAGTGGCTGATATGAAAACCTCAATAACCAACTTTTCAGATCCAAAATCATCTCTAAGTGACTAGCTAAGTAGATGGTTTGGATCCTGGGTAACTTAACAGCAAAAGCTGTTACTTATTCTAGGAATTGTAATTGCATGTTGTGTTTTGTTCTGGTTTTGTCTATGCTGTTCTTAGACCATTTGTTTAAAATGGAGTCAACATGTGACTGAAAAGACTAAAATAATGGTCACCCAAATAATTGCATAAATTGAAGATACAACTATTTAGCCTGACTCGCAAAATCGCTTTCTTTATGTTGATTTAAATTCAGCCTATATTACATCAGCTTACAGCTGGTTTAATCATCCTTTGCCATGGGACATGACATTCTAGGAATGAGCCTTTCTAGTGACATAGGATCAAAACTTCTGAACATAAAAGGAATCCAACCGTTAAATTCATCTACGATGGTTTCTTCAAAAAGTTCTTGAAGAACTTTTCTCCAAAAAGAGGAAAAATATCAAAAAGTCATCCAAATTGAAGCTGTTGGAACCCTAAAATTATTTTGAATCTTAAAGGAATGTGATTATGGGCCTGCATCACATAACAGACAGCTGTAATCTTTGTTTCTCTGATTATAGATTAAGCCTCCTTCCTTACCTGCATTGTTTTGTATTTATAAAATGACGTGAATGACAGAAGGTCACTAAGGAAGACCCCTTTCTTTTCCTCTGTTGATCCTTATTGTAGATAAACCTCCCTCTTATCTTTCTCACACAAAGACTTCATGACTATCACATTGTCTTAAGATGGACTGTTGAATACACTCCTGTAAATTGGAAAGGAAATGAAAATCAGCTATGAAGAAAAGCCATACAGAGAAGAAAAACTGTAAATAATTAGTTATAACTCTTAAACCAGTATACAGGAAGCGTAATCCTGTTAAATTTTTTTTGTCTTCTTCCTACATAAGCAAAAACTTAACTTCTAACTTCAGAGCACTGACGCTATTTCTCTGGAATCTGTGTGTCCCAGAATGGCCATTCCCAAGTTTTCACTTGAATAAAATCTTCAAAGCTAGATTCTGACCTTTCTTAGTGTTTCATATTGACACAACCCCTCTTTATGACAGAACAACACAGAAAGACAAAGACAAAGGAAAAGACTAGTTCTGGGAGGAAAAAAACAATATGAATTTTCATACCAAAAAATATACCGGTGTTGCTATACCTAAGACTAGGCTCACAAATCCTTTTCCTCCGTTAATCAAGACTTGCAGCTGGGAGCGGTGGCTCATGCCTATAATCCCAGCACTTTAGAAGGGCCAGGTGGGTGGATCACCTGAAGTCAGGAGTTTAAGACCAGCCCTGCCAGCATAGTGAAAACCCATCTCTACTAAAACCACAAAAATTAGCACCACCAGTAGGTAATGGTGTGCACAGCTGTAATCCCAGCTACTCAGGAGGCTGAGGCATGAGAATTGCTTAAACCTGGGAGGAGGAGGTTGCAGTGAGGCAAGATCGTGTTACTGCACTCCAGCTTTGGCTACAGAGTGAGACTCTGTCTCAAACAAAAAAAAAAGACTTTGGAGAGAAAAAAGGACAATGACTTTTACTGTCCGCTGGACCAGATTGCACAAGGAGAGGCTTGGAGCCTGGCTGGTAAGAATTTCCTCTTATCCTGTTTGTTGGGTCCTGGGCTTCCTTGACTGTGGCTTCCAGAAAAGTAGAGCAGTTTTGTTATCATGCTCACAGTGCAAAACTGTAGGGGCCAAGGGAAACTTCCCCTGTGAACCCTCTAAAAGTTCACTGAAAATCAACTGACAAAAGCCAGATTAATAGAAAAAGTATACAAATTTATTAACATGTGTGTGAGGGAATCAAACAGTGCTTACCCCGGTCTCCCTAATGGGGAACAGAAGCTTCTATACCCTTTTTCATAGGGGAGGAATGATATAGGGAATGTAGCCAGTTCTTTTAGGAGGTAGTAAATGATTATTAGGGAAAATGAATAGATCAGGGATACAGAAATTAACTCGTAAATGATGATTCTCATTAGAATTTGAGGTGGAGAGGCAGGCATTGTTTTGTGGAAAAGTTTATCCAGGTGTGGTTACATTCTTCAATCTTCTTTTCTGTTGTAATGAAGTAACGGGGAAGGAATAGGAAATTATATTTCTTTTGGCAAGAAGCTTTCTTGGTAAGATAAGGAAATTTCAGAAACAGTTGCTCTCTGTGCTGGGGAGAGGAAGGAGGGAGATGAGAAAAGACAAGGTTAGAGGGACCTTCATTCTAAGGCTGATTTCTGAGTCCTTTCCATTTTCTTTTTTTTTTTTTCCTTTTAATTGAGATGGATGTCTCACTATGTTGCCCAGGCTGGTCTCAAACTCTTGGGCTCTAGCAATCCTCCTGCCTCAGCCTCCCGAAGTGCCAGGACTATAGGCGTGAGCCGCTGCACTGGGCCTCAATTTTCAAGAGCATGCAGTATGCCCAAGTGTCATATTTTGGGGAATCATTTTCTATATCCCAAAAACTCTATTTCTGGATGTCTGTTTATGTATCTGTCAGGATACTGTGTTAAGCTATGGCAACAAACTAACATAAGGTCTCCGTGACTTTATGCAACAAAAGTCCGTCTGGCTCATGTTACATGCCCTTTGCCAGTCAGCCAGGAGCTCTGTTTTGTGTCCCTGTCATCCTGACTTGGATCCACACTAAAGGAGCAGCCACCATCTAGAACACTGTGTAGCCTTGGCAAACAGAAAAGAAAGGTGAATCATGCTTCCTCTTAACAACTTCACAGAAAAGTGGTGCACATCACTTTCACTTATATTTTATTGGCAAGACAAAATTCAAGTGGGTGGATGTGAAATATATATTTGGTTTTTGTCCTCATTTCCTGGCATACAGCACCTAAGTGTGATAAGAGCTAGCTCCTGGAGTGATAAGAATGTCTTTTGTGTGCTAATGAATGACTAGTGGCTAGCAGTCCATAAATAGGTATAGGACGGGGACTGGTCACGGAGAGACCTAGGTGTGATCAGAGAGTTGGGACTTTCAGCCCCATCCTGTAGCCACCTGGGAGGGGAGAAGGGCTGAAGGTCAAGTTGACACCTATGGGCATTAATGTAATCAATCATGCCTACATAATGAAGCCCTCATAGAAACCCAAAACGATTGGGTTTGGGGAACTTCCACATAGATGAATACATGGAGGTGCCTGGGGTAGACAGAGAGGACATGAAATTGCTTCATGTGGGGGAAATAATTACTTCGTGTGGAGAAAACCCCTGTACAACGGGTGGCAGAAGTGTAGCGTTGAGTGACTGAGAGTAGAGAGCAGGAAAAACACTTTGTTATTTTTCTATCCTATAGCAGAGAAGTGAACTCTTGCCATTGTCTAGAGGGGGAGAATAATCTAAATGGCTACTGCAGGGATCAACACAGAGGGACTGTTTCACTGCATCTGGAACATGTCCACAGCAGGCCATAGAGATCATCCTTATTTCAGTTAAAGGTCAGAAGAGAGGGTAGCACTCCGCTGTGTAGATGTTTATCCAACCAGCGTCCAAATGATGGACACTGGGCATAAATGATTTTGCATTTTTGTAAGTATATCTTTGTCTGTTTTTTAACTTTTCTGGTATTTTTCGTCTAACCTTTTTGTATTTCATAGTTTTGATTAAATGGCTTACACTCATAGTGAAATTGGCGTATTTTTTATATTTCTGATGCCTTTAAGGTGTCCTGCTTTTTATTCTTCTTTGTTGTATACTTTTTTTGTTGAATACTAAGTTTTCATCTTACATAGGCTGTGTTTCATTTATTTTCTCTTTTAAAGTAACACAGATGTTAGAAATCATGCTTTAAGTCATAGTTTGAAACCATTTGCTTTCAGAGTTACCGAGTAAATAACAAACACATATCAGGATAAAACAATATGATAAAATGACATTGTGATTCCTTTGAAACAATAACTTTTATTGTTTTATCACAGAGTATTCTTTAAATATGTCTTTAATTCTATGATTCAACTTTTGTTCATTTTATTTGGAATTTATAGTTCTATATTATTATTGTAATATTCCCTTCATTATACGAACAACCACCCCGGACGCACACCCCCTAAATAATTTTTGTCTTTGCCTTCAATTTGTTAACCGTACCTACAATGGTCTTTTTCTGAACAATAAAGGACTTCTGAATAGATTGTCCCTTCACTTTTCCTGAATTTTTGGTTTAGAATTATCTACAGTGAATCTTACAGGGTTTTGCTGTTTTTTCTTTTACTTTGTTTCTTCAAGAAGCAGGCAGGAGGGTATGTCAAGCTTTGGTTGCACACCATTTTCTGGATCTACTCTGACTTCTTCAAGCACTCTGTTTCCCTGTACTTCCCCCCTGAAAGGTTGGTGTCCTCTGGCACTCTGGCCTTAGCCCTCTTCCCTCATCTTCCTTTGGGCAGTCTTCTACATTCAGGGCTGCAGCTACTTCCCATCTCTGATGAGGACCCAGGGACTTCTGTGTCTAAACAGACACACCCTCCCAAGTACCCTGTATATGTTTCCCAATGTCCTTCCAGATGTCCCGTTGAGAACGGTGCAAATCCAACATCTAATTCTTTCCTAAATCTGCTCTTGCTCTTGTTTTACCCTCGTTGAAGTAAAATAAAACAGAAATGAATCTCTACAGTTAAAACACTTTATCTGAGAAGCAAGAATTGAGATTCAGGGCAAACGGAGTGTAGTGTTAAGTATATTCAAAGAACAAAGAGAAGGCTGGGAGTTTCATTAGAGAAATGTCAGGCATTGTTTTTGAAAGAAAGCTCGTAGGCACTAGAGAAGCTTTGGGAGCTGGCAAGCTCTGATTAGTGAGAGATGGCAGTAGTAAACCAGTCTTAGAGTCACGGCACGTGGTTTCAGCAGCTGGGCTTATGGAAAATTTAATTATTGGAGCAGGTATAGTGCGCCATGAGTGCTTTTTCCCCTGGTCCCTGGACTCTGATTTGCTTGGGTGTAACAGGGATGACTCAATTTGTATAATTAACATTCATATCTTCCTTTAGATCATCCTTCAAGTCACACAAGTTAAAGTCCCTTAAAATCCTTTAAAATCCTCTGAATTCTTCTCTACCACGTCCTATCCAATCAGTTCCTAAATCCTGTCAAGTCATTCCTTGGTGTCTGATATGGTTTGGCTTTGTCTTCACCCAAATCTCATCTGAATTGTAGCTCCCATAATTCCCATGTGTTGTGGGGAGGGACCAGTAGGAGGTAATTGAATCATGGGGGCAGATCTTTCCCATGCTGTTCTCATGATAGTGAATAAGTCTCACGAGATGTGATGGTTTTATAAAAGGTGGTTCCCTTGCACATGTTCTCATGCCTGCCACCAGGTAAGACATGTCTTTGCTCCTCCTTCGCCTTCCGCCATCATTCTGAGGCCTCCCCTGCCATGTGGAACTGTGAGTCCTTAAAACCCCTTTTCTTCATAAATCACCCAGTCTTGGATATTTCTTCATAGCAGTATGAAAATATAGTGTCCAATGCCACTGCCTCCTTTCCATTCCCACAGTTGGCTCCACACTGGATCTGCCTTTGTTTTTTTGTTTTTTTTTTTTAATTTTTTATTTTTATCTTTTTTAAAATTTATTTTTATTTTTTTAATACTTCCTATTGATTTGCATGGGTCTGCCTTTACCCAGAAATCATTTTTCAATTTAGGTTCCCTTTCCCTACTCTTTTGCTGATCTAATGTTTAATATCTAGAGTTCTGACTAAGACCATCAGGCATAAATACTTGACAATCTGCCATTTGAAGGCTTTATTTATTTTGTGTCAGAGTCTCGCTCTGTTACCCAGGCTGGAGTGCAGCGGTGTGACCGCGGCTCACTGCAACCTCCGCTTCCTGAGCTCAAGTGATTCTCCTGCCTCACCCTCCCAATTAGTTGGGAGTACAGACACGCACTACCACACCTGGCTAATTTTTGTATTTTTAGTAGATATGGGGTTTTGCTATGTTGGCCAGGTTGGTCTCGAGCTCCTGACCTCAGGTAATCAACCCACCTCGGCCTCCCAAAGTGCTGGGATTACAGGCATGAGCCACCACACCCAGCCAAAGGCTTTTATAATATGGTACCCACCTGAATTTAAAATCTGCCTTGCAAAAGCCACCTCCTCCATAAAGCCATTCTTGATGCCACTCATCAACTGATGTGGTGTTTCGTGTATAGAAAACTATATCAATTTTTAAAACAAGTGCACTTTTAAAATTTTATAATGGTTTCAGATTTGCAGAGAAGTTGAAAGATCATACAGAGAGTTCCCACAGACCCCTTATCCATTTACATTAGTATAGTGCATTAGTACAGTGCATTTGTTACCATTGAACCAATACTGGTACATTATTGTTGATTAAAATTTGTACTTTATTTGGATTTCTTTAGTTTTGCGTGATGTTCTGTTGCTGTCATTTCTGAGAGATGGGGTCTCTCTATGTTGCCCAGGCTAGAGTGCAGTGGCTATTCACAGGCACGATCATAGCACACTCCAACCTTGAATTCCTGGCCTTGGGTAGTTATCTCACCTCAGCCTCCTGAATAGCTGGGACTACAGGCATGTGCTACCATACCTGGCTTCAATGTCCTTTTTCTATTCCAAGATCTGATTTAGGATATCACATTACATTTAGTTATCATGTCTCCTTTGGCTCTGGAATAGTTAACTTTGTGTAAGCTTGATTGGGCCATGGGTACCCAGATATTTGGTTAAACATTATTCTGAGTGTTTCTATGAGGGGTGTTTTTAGATGAGATAAACATTTAAATTGGAAAACTGAGTAAAGCAGATTGTCTACATAATATAGGTAGGCATCATCCAATCAGTTGAAGGCCTGCATGAACCAAAAGACTAACCCTCCCCCAAGTAAGAGAATTTCTCCTGCCTGACACCCTTCAAACTGGACATTGTCTCTTCCTGATTTTCCAGGCAGCCTCCTGGCCTTCAGATTTGAACTGGGACATGGGCTCTGCAGACTTTGGCCTTGCCAGGCTTCATAATCACATGTTTCTCTGAAGAATTCTAATACAGGCTCCTCTTAGCTAAAATGGTTTCTCAGACTCTCCTGGTTTCTGACGACCTTTGAGGAAGAGATACTCCTCAATCTGGGTTTGTCTAATGTCTTTTCTTATTACTACACCAGGGTTACATGTCTTTGGGAGGGAAACCTCAGAGGTGAAATGCCTTTCCCATTACATTACTACAAGAATACACATTTTCAATATGAGTTATTATTAATAATATTAGCCTCGATCACTTGGCCAAGGAGGTTTTTTCTAGACTTCTCTACAGTAAACTTACTCCTCCCAAATCTTTTCACACTCTACTCTTTGAAAACAAGTCACTAAGTACACACTGACTCAAGGGGTAAGGAATTCAACTCCATCTCCTTGAAAGAAAATTACTTACATCAACTATTTGGATTCTTCTACATGTGAGAGTTATCGCTCATTTTCATTTACTTATTTAGTCAAACATTATTTATTTATTTATTTTATTTGAGACAGAGTTTCACTCTGTCACCCAGGCTGGAGTGCAGTGCCATGATCTTGGCTCACTGCAACCTCTGCCTCCTGGGTTCAAGGAGTTCTCTTGTCTCAGCCTCCCTAGTAGCTGGGACTACAGGCATGCACCACTGCACTCAGCTACTTTTTGTATTTTTAGTGGAGATAGGATTTTACCATATTGGTCAGTCTGGTCTCAAACTCCTAACCTCAGGTAATCCACCTGCCTCAGCCTCCCAAAGTGCTGAGATTATAGGCATGAGCCACCACACCTAGCCCAAACATTTATTTATATCATCATGAATTATTGGATATTTATTTCATGCTTTGGATATGTGAAAGGAAAACAAAATCTTGGGCCCTCAAACTCAATATGCCATAAGGGCAAATTAAACTTGGAAACTGAGTCACACAAAAACCTGCCTTTTCTTTTGTTCCTAAACAGATAACTGTAAGACAGAAGGCTAAATATTTTCCCAGGAGGACTCTGCACCCTGACAATGTAGATTAACAGCTTATCGTCATGGCTATGGGACAAGAAGAGACCAGAGATTGTCCCTCTGCCTACCCTGAGACAAATGTTTATTTGACTACTTCTACTCCATATTTACTTTATCTTATGTAAAGCGCAGATTTGCTGAGCAGGAGAAAAATACATAATTGACTGTCCCTACAGCCTCTTCTTTTCACATGTAACATGTGGATTCAGAGAACACCAATCAATATGCTGCCTCCTTTTTTCTTTCCTCCTTTCCCCTCTTGCCCATTTTTTTCCCCTTTAAATATTGAAGCCCTCAAAATCCTCTTTGGAAAATTGTAGGCCCCAGATCCTACAGTCTCTTGTGTTTCTTTTTCTGGGTACATCTTCAACCTTGGCAAAATAAACCTCTAAATTGGTTGGGACCTCTTTCAGACTTTTTTTTTTAAAGTTGGTTTTTTTTTTTTGGTTTACAGATCATAACCCAATACATTGTTATTTATTTCATTGCTCCTATGTTTCATTGGGAGCTCCTTCAGGTTGGCTTCTTACTCTATTACTTTTAAAACATACAATTGTTTTATAAAAGCATATTTTTCCTCTGCTCTCACACTGCAATAATCATCAATACAGAAGACTTCTGTGATCGAATGTTGGGGGAAGTTTCCTCCCTATCACCAAACAAGTAATCGATTCTGCAGAAGGCACCACCTGGGTGTCCTCTAATTCAGTTCTGATACATCTACCTGGAGATAGCATCAGATGCCACAGGTTGAGGGCTCAGTCCCCAAAACTGCTTCCTACTTTGGAGACCAGTAGCAAGTCTGGGCCACCGAAATTTCTGACCAACTGGCTTCAAGTTACGGTTTCCATGACCCCATCTTGGGTTCAATTAATTTGCTAGAGCAGGTAACAAAACTCAGATAAATAGTTACTTACATTTACTGGTTTATTATAAAGAATGTTACAAAGAATACACATGAATAGATGTGAACAGTAAGGTATGAAGAAAGGGGTATGAAGCTTTCATGCCCTCACTGGGGCATGCCATCCTTTGGGAGCCTCCACATGTTCAGCTATCTAAAAGCTTGCCAAACTCTGTCCTCTTGAGTTTTTATGGAGGCTTCATTGTGACTGAACCACAGGGCACTGGTGATCACTTTGTCTTTCAGCCTTGCTTTCCTCCCTGGAAGTTGGAGAGGTGGGCCTGGAGTTCCAACCTTCTAATCTTGCCTTTGCCCTTTTGGTGACCACCTCCATTAATGTACAAAGAGACAGCACTTTGGAGATTCCAAGGATTTTAGGGATTGTGTGTATGACAGTAAATAGGGATGAAGACCAAGTAAATACTTCACAATATCACAACTATGTTGCATTTCATCTTGTTTCTTTTGCATACTTGACTAAGCCTCACTATGAATCATTAATTCATTGTATTTATCTTTGTTACTTTGGATGCTACTTATCAAACCTTGTGTGTAGTCAGTCATTCATTCACTCATTC
Organism: Ateles fusciceps; assembly: GCA_036589455.1. Classification (NCBI taxonomy): domain Eukaryota; kingdom Metazoa; phylum Chordata; class Mammalia; order Primates; family Atelidae; genus Ateles; species Ateles fusciceps. The sequence continues at coordinate 7,005,961 of JAZHEH010003329.1, read as the reverse complement.
ATGAAGCTAATATTTCCCACCATGGATCCTGTACTCTGAGGAGTGTGAACTCTGCAGTGAAGAACAACACATATACAACCTCCAGTCCCACAGAGCTTACTACTTAGTAGAGAATTGAAAATACACATACAGAATTATTAGAATTGTAATTAGTGCTATAAAATAACTTCATAAACACTTTTCAAACTGAATTGCTCTAATCGTAAATTTTGTTTTAAATGGTATCAGCCATTGCTTTTTTTTTTTTTTTTTTTTTTTAGCAATAAAGAATCTTGTCATGGTGTCTGTTAATCAGGATAACTAATACTAGTTATTGTGATACTAGTTATTGTAATATTAGCCAATACTAGTATATTATAGTATAATCTAGCTCTTTCATCATGTGGTTTCAAATATCAGAGTAATCACTTCCAGCCACGCAGAGAAAGGAGAGAAAGATTGAAGGATCTCACAGGAGACTTTTAGGGCCGGCTAAAGTGGTAGCATTACTTCCACCCTCATTCTATTGGCTAGAACAAGTCATGTGACCCATCGAGCGAGAAGGAGCTTGGGAAATGCAATTTTGCTGTACTAGGATAAAAAAGGAATAGGTCAACACGGAGCATTGTCTCTGCCAACTGTTTCATAGTACATTTGTGGAAAGTCTTGAGGAACAGTACTATAAAAGACTTTTGAAATGACTGAAGAGTTGCATTCATTTCAAGCTGTTGTTATTCTCCATTTTAGGAATGGAGAGAACTGTTTTCCTTTAACCCTGAACATTTCCCTTGCAACGTTTCTGGCATTTGGAAGGTCTCCAAGCCCCTCATCATTTTTCAACAGCCAGGCTTCCCGCAGTGCCTGCTCACAGTTTCCTCAAGGTCGAGTCTCTTACAGGAACACAAGTTCAGCTGCTCCTTTTAGAGGGCGCAGTGAATCATCCCTTTTAGCAAATATAGAATTCCCTGTGACCTCTGTAAATGGTCCCACTATGTCTGCTGCTGAGCCAAAAGCAGGAAAGCCAGAGACTGAGTAATTTATTGCAAACAACCATCACTATTTATCCCAGGCCCAATGGGAGTCAGACACAGAAAATAGCTCTGCTAATTACATCTGGGAAAGATTAGTGGCTTTAACGTCAGAAGACATGAGTTTGACGTCTGGTTCCTATACCCACTGAGTGATCTTGGGCAGGTCTTTGGTGCTAAAAATTCATTAAGCACCTACTATAAGCCACGTACATAAGAATAGAGGTTGTAAACATAAATTGTAGGCAGTCAAAGAACTTACTTTAATACAATATGGGACATGTTCTCTCACTTCTTCCATGCATCTGCCTTGGTCTTTGGTGGAAAGGACTTCTGTCCTCTCAACATTGTAGCCACTGCCTACTCCAACAGCTGGAGGCTCCTGCTACTGCCCTCACCAATCAAACTAATGCCTCACAAACTGATGCCTGTTTCTTTACATTGCTGACTTCCAAGTAAAAATCTCGCAAGGGTGAGTTACCTGGGAATACATAGATCACAGGCCTGTTCTTTAGTTGCACAGGCGGCCAGAAAAGGGGAAGTGCACATTTTCAAATTTTCCAAAAGGGCATTTAAAAATGTGTGGGGCAGGCTGAAAATATGGCACATAAAAAGATTTCCAAATGGTACTGAAGGACCATTTGATGCTGGCGATCATGCTTTTGTTTTAGTGTGATTGTATAAGTCTCTCCCAGTTGTGCCAGGTGAAACCAGAAAGGAAGAGAAACCAGAAAAAAGGAATGGTTGGTTTGATCCTGGGTTTAGGAGGTTGGGATAGCCGTAGAAGACAGGCAAGGCTACTAGGATGCCAAGTAGCCCTGAAAGTGGTAAATGGAGTGATAGAGTTTTCCATGAATTTGAAGAGCAGGTGGTAATGATGGAGAATAGTTTATGGGAATTTAAGATTATAGGCATTGTGAAGTTCTCAGTAATGACCTAATGTAGACACATCGATAATATTCACGTAGTTTGCACTGTGTAGGGATGGTTCTAATGCCTTATCCAGGTCAGGGGAAAAAAATGACATGACCTTTGGGCATGGTAGCATGCACCTATGGTCCCAGCTATGCAGGATGCTGAGGTGGGAGGACTGCTTGAAGGCAGGAATTTGAGGCTGCAGCATGCTATGATCATACCTGTGAATAGCCACTGCACTCCAACCTGGGCAACATAGCAAGACCCCATCTATAAATAATAAATAAAATGACGCAACCAATTTGCAGGGATCTCAGGATGCAGGCATTTTGGCAGTAGTGCCACATGTTTGCCATTGCTGGCATAAGTGTGGTCACAGAAGGGTGGGTAGTGAGAAGTGATGGTTGATAGAGAAGGAGCACTGTCATCTCGGTCAAACACCACTACTTTAAATTTCAGCTCACTTTCCAGCCTCATGCATTTCAAGGGAATCATTTCTCTTCTAACTACAAGCAGCCAGAAAGAGCAGAGAGTAAAACGCAGATAAGACAGCTTGGGCACAGAGGGAGATGCGGGGAAAGTCTCTGGGATAACAACCAATCTTCACCCTCATACAATGATCCCCAGTAAAACAGTGGCCCTTTATAAGCACATTCCTTTCCCTTCAGGTGCACTAATATAGGAAAGCTAAAAGCAGACTCGGGGGATATGCCTGCAGCTGCAGAAGGATATATGGAAACAGACACACAACTCTCCCTCCCAGATAAGCACAACAAAGAGACACAGAAGCAGTCCAAGCCTCTGATAAACTGTCCCACCCTGAGTCCTTACACACTCTTGGTCTGTAAGAGAGTATGCCTCTGACCTTACTCGGCCAGAAGCTTCCTCTCAGGTTTATTTTCTCTAAAATAAATCTGTCTTGACTGGCAGGCCGCCTTTTGTATTTCTTTTCTCTTGCTTTAATTTTTACAGTGGTGAAGAAAACAGAGCTCAGAGGACAAAGGTTATGAGCCTAGGGTGTTTGTGGGCCTCAGGACATGAGCACCGGGGTGTTCTGGTGTTATAATAGGCCTTGATTGGAAGACTATTGCTCAGGTGCCAACGTCCTCAGCAAATGAGGAAAAGTGGCCAGGGGATCTGCAGCACAGACATGGGGTTAAATGACCAAAGGTGGAGGGGGGCGGAGCATGTAGAAGAAAGAGAAAGCAACATGTGGGACTAGAAGGTGATGGTGCCCAGACATGGACATGGGTAGAGGGTTCTTTGAAGAGGATAGGATGGAGGAGGGCTCATTAGAATGAAATGAGGGATACTGGAAGATGATGGAGAAAGAATGGTGCAGAATTTTAAAAAATTATGTGAGAAGACACAGTATAGTAAACTCAAAATTAGCTGATAAGAGAGTTTTGCATTGTGGGCCACTGGTAGCCAAAGGTGGGAGGGATCCTGAACAGGTGCAGGTGGAACTCTATGTCTTCTTTCAGGGAATGTGGCAAGGATTTGTTCCCGAGGAGCTAGCATCTTAGGCTGCCCGTGGTGGTCAGGAGCCTCTCCTCCCCTTCTTACATAGTGTATTAGTCCATTCTCACACTGCTCCAACGATACTCCCTGGGCCTGGGTAATTTATAAAGGAATTGACTCTCAGTTCCGCATAACTGGGGAGGCCTCGGGAAACTTAAATCATGGTGGAAAGCAAAGGGGAAGCAAGGCACACATTCAAAGGGCTGCAGGAGAGAGAGAGAGAGGACCTACCACATGGTCAGGCTGCAAATTTTCCAAACTTTAATGCTCTGCTTACTGTTTAAACACAAGTTCCAATTTCAAACCATCTCTTTGTGAGCCCATGTAACTGAATACTTTCAGAATAAGCCAGGTCACTTCTTGAATACTTTGCTGCTTAGAAATTACTTCTGCCAGATACACTAAATCATTTTTCTCAAGTTGAAAGTTTCACAGATCTCTAGGGCAGGAACAAAAATGCCATCAGTCACTTTGCTAAAGCATACCAAGAGTGACCTTTACTCTAGTTCCCAATAAGTTCCTCATCTCCATCTGAGACCACATCAGCCTGGACTTCATTGTCCACATCATGATCAGCATTTTGGTCAAAACCATTTAGCAAGTCTCTAGGAAGTCTCACATTTTCCCACATCGTCCTGTTTTCTTCTGAGCCCTCCAAACTGTTCCACCCTCTACCTGTTACCCAGTCCCAAAGTCAATTCCACATTTTCAGGTTATCTTTATAGCAGTACCCCACTCTCAGTACCAATTCTCTGTATTAGTCCTTCATTACACTACTATAAAAATACTACCTGAGACTGGGTAATTTATAAAGGAAAGAGGCTTAATTGACTCACAGTTCTGCATGGTTGGGGAGGCCCCAGAAAACTTATGATTATGGCAGAAGACAAAAGGTAATCAAGGCATATTTTCATAAGACGGCAGGAGAGAGTGTGTGTGCAGGGGAAACTGCCACTTTTAAAACCATTAGCTCTCATGAGAACTCCCTCACTATCATGAGAACAGTAGGGGGACCACCTTCATGATCCAATCACCTCCTACCGAGCTTTTCCTTCAACACAGGGGGGTTGCCATTTGAGATGAGATTTGGTTGGGACACATAGCCAAACTGTATCACAGAGCAAGGATAACTGTGTCTCAATCTTAGAGGATCGTTGTGACACTCAGTGTCACAATAGTGTCCAGGAAAGCATCCGTCAGCCACATTTCCCAGGTCTCTAATGAAGGATACCATTAAGAGGCAGTTTTCGCAGTCACAGAATCCTTTCCTTGACTGTCTCCTAGCTCTCTCTCTCTCTTTCTGGTCACAAGATCTTAGAGCAGATTGCATGTCTTCCATGAAGTCAATATGGCCACTTTTTTGTGCTTTTGTGACTCACTCTGTGCTCTGTAGAGCCAGCTGTGCTTCTATGGGTCACAGCTCCTGGGACCATAAAGGCCCTGGTGACCTCACTTTGGTCACCATGTACATGCTCCTGGTTGTTCATTTGTCAGACCTTTTTCCAGTGTGGAACTAGTCTCTCTTACACTCAACCTTTGCCTCCCTGTGTCGACATAATGTTTGTTGCTGTTATAGACTGTGAGACAGAACAGATTTTGCTTTAGTTTTCTGGCGTCATCCCATGAGATGACGTCTTCTCTTGACTCATTCAGCTTATTTCGATCACTTTCTCCTTAAGACTAGGCTCAAGTCCCTCAGGGACTGGCCAGGAGATAGCTGAGTGCCAACCAGAGGTTCTGCACACACCATTCTCTATTCTTTGGACAAAGGTTTATGAGGCTAAAGCAAAGGGAAGTAAGGCATTCTGATGAGATGGAGTTATAAGAGGAGGCTGGCATGGACAGTTTTTAGGTATGGAGAGTCCAGATCAAAGCAAATATAGTAAAGAGCTAGGAACTTCTCAGAGGCAGCACCTCATTAGAGAGTGAGCGTTACAGTGTCAGCCTCTCAGAAGTTGGATATTCTTTCTAATGCAGAGTTGCTTGGATCACTGGTGACTAACTGATAACAACTAAAACCACCCAAGACTGAGCATAAAATCATGCCATCACCATACTCAGCATACCAAGAAGTTCCCATACCCCCTCAAAATTTTCTTTTTGTAGTAAGCCCATCCCACATCCCTTAACCCCTGACAACCATTGATTTCTTCTTTATCACTATAGTTTTGCCTTTTCCAGAATGCCATGCAATACTGATATGGTTTGGATTGGTGTTCCCACCCAAATCTCATGTCAAATTGTAATTCCCAATGTTAGAGGAGGAGCCTGGTGGGAGGTGATTGAGATCTTGGGGGCAGACTTCCCACTTGCTGTTCTGATGACAGTCAGTGAGTTCTCATGAGATCTGGTTGTTTAAAAGTGTGTAACTCCTCCCCCTTCTCTCTCTTTCTTCTTCTCTAGCCGTGTAAGAGTGCCTACTTCCCCTTGAAAGTTCCCTGGGACCTCCCCAGCCATGCTACCTGAACAGCTTCAGAAATGTGAGCCAATTAAACCTCTATTCTTATAAATTACCCAGTGTCAGGTAGATCTTCATAGCAGTGCGAGAATGGACTAATACAAATATGTAGCCTTTTGAGTCTAGGCTTTTTTCACTCAGCAATATGCATTTAAAATTTATCCAGTTTTTTAAAATTATACTTTAGGTTCTGGGGTACATGTGCAGTTCATGCAGCATTGTTGCATAGGTACACACATGGAAATGTGGTTTGCTCCCTCCATCCCCCCGTCACCTACATCTGGCATTTCTCCCAATGTTATCCCTCCCCGGCCTTCCAAGCCCCCCACTGTCCCTCCCTTGACTCCCCCAACAGACCCCAGTGTGTGATGCTCCCCTCCCTGTATCCATGTGTTCTCATTGTTAAACACCTGCCTATGAGTGAGAACATGCGGTGTTTGATTTTCTGTTCTTGTGTCAGTTTGCTGAGAATGATGGTTTCCAGGTTCATCCATGTCCTTACAAAGGACGCAAACTCATCATTTTTTATGGCTGCATAATATTCCATGGTGTATATGTGCCACATTTTCCTTGTCCAGTCTATCATCGATGGGCATTTGGGTTGGTTCCCAGTCCTTGCTATTGTAAACAGTGCCGCTATGAACATACGTGTGTATGTGTCTTTAGAATAGAATGATTTCTAATTCTTTGGGTATATACCCATAATGGAATTGCTGGGTCAAATGGAATTTCTATTTCTAGGTCCTTGAGGAAGCGCCACACTGTCTTCCACAATGGTTGAACTGGTTTACACTCCCTCCAACAGTGTAAAACTGTTCCTGTTTCTCCACATCCTCTCCAGCGTCTGTTGTCTCCAGATTTTTTAATAACCGCCATTCTAACTGGCATGAGGTGGTATCTCAGTGTGGTTTTGATTTGCATTTCTCTAATAATCAGTGATGATGAACATTTTTTCATATGTTTGTTGGCCTCAAATATGTCATCTTTTGAGAAGTGTCTGTTCATATCCTTTGCCCACTTTTGGATTGGTTTATTTGTCTTTTTCTTGTAAATCTGTTTTAGTTCTTTGTAGATTCTGAATATTAGCCCTTTGTCAGATGGGTAGATTGCAAAAATCTTTTCCCATTCTGTTGGTTGCCAGTTCACTCTAATGATTGTTTCTTTTGCTGTACAGAAGCTCTGGAGTTTAATTAGGTCTCATTTGTCTATTTTGGCTTTTGTTGCCAATGCTTTTGGTGTTTTAATCATGAAGTCTTTGCCTATGCCTATGTCCTGGATGGTTTTGCCTAGGTTTTCTTCTAGGGTTTCTATGGTGTTAGGTCTTACGTTTAAATCTTTAATCCATCTGGAGTTAATTTTAGTGTAATTTGTCAGGAAGGGGTCCAGTTTCTGCTTTCTGCACACTGCTAGCCAGTTTTCCCAACACCATTTATTAAACAGCGAATCCTTTCCCCATTGCTTGTTTTTGTCAGGTTTGTCAAAGATCAGATGGTTGTAGATGTGTGGTGTTGCCTCCAGGGCCTCTGTTCTGTTCCATTGGTCTATATCTTTGTTTTGGTACCAGTACCATGCTGTTTTGATTACTTTAGCCTTGTAGTATAGTTTGAAATCAGGTAGTGTGATACCTCCGACTTTGTTCTTTTTGCTTAGGATTGTCTTGGCTATGCGGGCTCACTTTTGGTTCCATATGAAGTTTAAGGTGGTTTTTTCCAGATCTGTGAAGAAGGTTATTGGTAGCTTGATGGGGATAGTGTTGAATCTGTAAATTACTTTGGGCAGTATGGCCATTTTCATGAAACTGATTCTTCCTAACCATGAGCATGGAATGTTTCTCCATCTGTTTGTGTCCTCTCTTATTTCATTGAGCAGTGGTTTGTAGTTCTCCTTGAAGAAGTCCTTTACATCCATTGCTAGTTGTATTCCTAGATATTTTATTCTCTTTGTAACAATTGTGAATGGGAGTTTGCTTGTGTTTTGGCTCTCTGTTAGTCTATTATTGGTGTATAGAAATGCTTGTGATTTCTGCTTTGATTTTGTATCCTGAGACTTTGCTGAAGTTGCTTATCAGTTTAAGGAGATTTTGGGCTGAGATGATATGGTCTTCTAAATATACAATCATGTCATCTGCAAAGGGAGACAATTTGACTTCCTCCTTTTCTAATTAAATACCCTTTATTTTTTTTTTCTTGCCTAATTGCTCTGACTAGAACTTCTAATACTATATTGAATAGGAGTGGTGAGAGAGGGCATCCTGGTCTAGTGCTAGATTTCAAAGGGAATACTTCCAGTTTTTGTCCATTTAGTATGATATTGGCTGTAGGTTTGTCATAAATAGCTTTTATTGTTTTGAGATATGTTCCTTCGATATCTAGTATATTGAGAGTTTTTAGCATAAAGCGCTGTTGAATTTTGTTGAAGGCCTTCTCTGCATCTATTGAGATAATCATGGTTTTTTTCTTTGGTTCTGTTTATGTGGTGGATTACATTTATAGACTTGCGTATGTTGAATCAGCTTTGCATCTCCAGAATGAAGCCTACTTGATGGTGATGGATAGCTTTTTAATGTGCTATTGCAATCGGTTTGCCAGTATTTTATTGAAGATTTTTGCATCTATGTTCATCATGGATATTGGCCTGGAGTTTTGTTTTTTTGTTGAATCTCTGCCGGGTTTTGGTATCAGGATGATGTTGGTCTCACAAAATGATTTATGAAGGATTCTCTCTTTTTGTAGTGTTTGGAATAGTTTCAGAAGGAATGGTACCAGCTCCTCTTTGTATGTCTGGTAGAATTTGGCTGTGAACCTGTCTGGACCTGGACTTTTTTTGGTTGGTAGGCTACTAATTGCTGTCTCAACTTCAGCCGTTGTTATTGGTGTATTCAAGGTTTCAAATTTTTCCTGGTTTAGGCTTGGGAGGGTGCAAGTGTCCAGGAATTTATCCATTTCTTCCAGGTTTACTGGTTTATGTGCATAGAGTTGTTTGTAGTAATCTCTGATTGCAGTTTGTATTTCTGTGGAATCAGTGGTGATATCCCCCTTTATCATTTTTTGTTGCATCTTATTTGATTCTTCTCCTTTTTCTTTTTTATTAGTCTGACTAGTGGTCTATTTTGTTGATTTGTTGATCTTTTCAAAAAGCCAGCTCCTGGATTTATTGATTTTTTGAAGGGATTTTTGTGTCTCTATCTCCTGCAGTTCTGCTCTGATCTTAGTTTTTTCTTGTCTTCTGCTAGCTTTTGAGTTTTTTTTGATCTTGCTCCTCTAGCTCTTTCAACTTTGATGATGGGGTGTCGATTTTAGATCTTTCCTTGCTTCTCATGTGGGCATTTATTGCTATAAATTTCCCTTTAGACATTGCTTTAAATGTATCCCAGAGATTCTGGTACATTGTGTCTTCGTTCTCGTTGGTTTTGAAGAACATCTTTATTTCTGCCTTCATTTCATTGTTTATCCAGTCGACATTCAGGAGCCAGTTGTTCAGTTTCTATGAAGCTGTGCAGTTCTGAGTTTCTTAATCCTGAGTTCTAATCTAATTGCCCTGTGGTCTGAGAGACTGTTTGTTCTGATTTCCATTCTTTTGCATTTGCTGAGGAGTGATTTACTTCCAATTATGTGGTCAATTTTAGAGTAGGTGCCATGCAGTGCTGAGAAGAATGCATATTCTCTGGATTTGGGGTGGAGATTTCTGTAGATTTCTATTAGGTACGCTCGGTACAGAGCTGAGTTCAAGTCCTGGATATCCTTGTTAATTTTCTGTCTTGTTGATCTGTCTAATATTGACAGTGGAGCGTTAAAGTCTCCCACTATTATTGTGTGGGAGTCTAAGTCTCTTTGTAGGTCATTAAGAACTTGCTTTATGTACCTGGGGGCTTCTGTATTGGGTGTGCATATATTTAGGATCATTAGCTCTTCTTGATGCATTGATCCTTTTACCATTATGTAATGCCCTTCTTTGTCTCTTTTGATCTTTGTTGGTTTAAAGTCCATTTTATCAGAGATTAGTATTGTAACTCCTGCTTTTTTTGCTCTCCATTTGCTTGATAAATCTTCCTCCATCCCTTTATTTTGAGCCTATGTGTGTCCTTGAACGTGAGATGGGTTTCCTGAATACAGCACACTGATGGGTCTTGACTTTTTATCCAATTTGCCAGTCTGTGTCTTTTGATTGGGGCATTTAGCCTATTTACATTATAGGTTAATATTGTTATGTGTAAATTTGATCCTGCCATTTTGATGCTAGCTGGATGTTTTGCCCATTAGATGACGCATTTTTTTCATTGTGTCAATGGTCTTTACCATTTGGTACATTTTTGGAGTGGGTGGTACTGCTTGTTCCTTTGCTTGTTTAGTGCTTTTTTCAGGAGCTCTTGTAAGGCAGGCCTGATGGTGACAAAATCTCTCAGCAATTGCTTGTCCTTAAAGGATTTTCTTTCTCCTTCACTTGTGAAGCTTAGTTTGGCTGGACATGAAATTCTAGGTTGAAAGTTCTTTTCTTTAAGGATGTTGAATATTGGCCCCCCACTTTCTTCTGGCTTGTAGAGTTTCTGCTGAGAGATCCGCTGTGAGTCTGATGGGCTTCCCTTTGTGGGTAACCCAACCTTTCTCTCTGGCTGCCCTTAGCATTTTTTTTCTTCATTTCAACCCTGGTGAATCTGACGATTATGTGCCTTGGGGTTGCTCTTCTTGAGGAATATCTTTGTGGAGTTCTCTGTATTTCCTGGATTCGAATGTTGGCCTGCCTTGCTAGGTTGGGGAAGTTCTCCTGTATAATATCCTGAAGAGTATTTTCCAGCTTGGATTCATTCTCTGCATCACATTCAGGTGAACCTGTCAAATGTAGATTAGGTCTTTTCCCATAATCCCATATTTCTTGGAGGATTTGTTCATTTCTTTTCACTCTTTTTTCTCTATTCTTGCCTTCTTATTTTATTTCATTGAGTTGATCTTCAATCTCAGATATCCTTTCTTCAGCTTGGTCGATTAGGCTATTGAAACTTGTGTATGCTTCGCGAAGTTCTCATGCTGTGTTTTTCAGCTCCATCAAGTCGTTTATATTCTTCTCTAAGCTGTTTATTCTAGTTAGCATCTCATCTAACCTTTTTTCTAGGTTGTTAGTTTCCTTGCATTGGGTTAGTACATGCTCTTTTAGCTCTGAGAATTTTGTTATTACCCACCTTATCAAGCCTGTTTCTGTCAGTTCATCAGATTCATTCTCCATCCATCTTTGATCCATAGCTGGTGAGTTGTGATCCTTTGGAGGAGGAGAGGTGTTCTGGTTTTTGGTATTTCCATCCTTTTTGTGCTGGTTTCTTCCCATCTTAGTAGCTTTATCTACCTGTGGTCTTTGTAGTTGGTGACTTTCAGATGGGGTCTCTGAGTGAATGTCCTTTTTGTTGATGATGAAGTTATTTCTTTCTGTTTCTTAGTTTTCCTTCTAAAAGTCAGGCCCCTCTGCTGCAGGACCACTGGAGGTCCACTCCAAACCCTGCTTGCCTGGAGATCACCTGCGGGGGCTGCAGAACAGTAAGGGTTGCTGCAGGTTTCTTCTTCTGTTGTCTTCATCCCAGAAGGGTACCTGCGGGTACCTGCCAGATGTCGGCCTGAGCTCTCCTTTATGAGGTGTCTCTTTGGATATACGGGGGTCAGGGAGCTGCTTGAGGAGACAGTCTGTCCCTCATCGGAGCTCGAGTGCTGTGCTGGGAGCTCTGTTGTTCCCTGCAGAGTTGCTGGACAGGTACTTTTAAGTCTGCTGTAGTGGAACTCACAACCACCTCTTTTCCCAAGTGCTCTGTCCTAGGCAGGTTGGCTTTAGTTATAAGTTCCTGTTGTGCTGCTACCTTTTTTCATAGATGCCCTGCCCCGCACAGAGTAATCTAGTCACAGTCTGCCAGCAGAGGTGTTGCTGAGCTGCCACAGGCTCTGCCCAGCTGCTGTGTGAACTGCCTTGGTAGTGGCAGACTGCCTCCGTAGTGGTAGTCACCCTTCCCCTCACTGAGCTGGACCGTCCTGGATCCAGCTGTGCTTGCTGTGAAACTCTCAATCCAGAGCATTTCAGATTGCTTGTTTTGTGGGGGGTAGTACCCGCTGAGCCAGATTACCTGGTTCCCTATCTCTGCCCCCTCCCTTCCAGTTGAATGGGTGGCTCTGTCTCCCAGGTGTTCCAGCCATCAGTTGAAACAGCCACCCAGATTTGTGTGAGTTTCTGTGCACCAACCCTGCACTGGCTGAAACCGTTGTTCTGAAAACTTGTGGCACTTTTTGGCTGGGGAATCTCCTGGTCTGTGGGCAGTGAAAATTTGTTTGGAAATGCGGTGGGCACTCACCCTCTGCATTGTTCTTGCTGGGAACTGCACTCTGGAGCTGTTCCTATTCGGCCATCTTGGATCCTCTCCCCCTATCCACGTTGTTTAGTAGATCAATAGTTCTTCCTTTTTATTGTTGAGTAATATTTCACTATACAGCTACACTGCAGGATTCCCCAGTTGAAGGATATGGAGAAGAGTAATTGCAGCCACTTTGGTAAATAATCTATCATATATACTAATTAACTGACTTAAAAGTTTTGTATTCTTTCCTTGAACAAAAAGTTACACAAATGTAGAGAAGAAAACAAAATGAATCCTAAGATGGTCTTCACGTAGCTTCAACAATTGTCAAGATTCTTTCTATCTATCCCTTTTTACTTTAGTCTTTCTTGCTGAAATATAGTAAAGTAAATCTTAGATATGAGAATGAAATATGTAGAAATTATTCCATTTGACTCTCCAAAAGTTATGAATGTTTTTCATGTAACTTTAATGTATCATCAAACTTTTTCTATAAAGGGCCAAATAATAACTGCTTTTGGCTTCATGAGCTCTGGGGTCTTTGTCAAAATTACTCAGTTTCTGCCGTTACAAAGAGAAAGCAACCTTAGACTACTCACAAACAAGCATGACTGTGCTCTACCAAAATTTTATTTACTGAAACAGGCAGCAGCCCATAGTTTGACAAGTGCAATCTAATCTCCAGTCCATGATGAAATTTTCCAGATTGCTTCAAAAATGTATTTTACTGGTTTTTTTTTTCTCTCCAATCAAACCTTGTTTGGATTCTGTCTTTAAATGATTTTCAAGTTTCTAACATAAATAATTTACATACCCATATTTTTCAGTGCATATTAATTCTGCTATCACCAGAATTTCTTCCTTGAGAAAGAACTACTTTGTAACATAAACAATATGTATTTATCATTGAGAAATTAGAGAAAAACAATAAGCAAAAGTTAAAACATAAGTTCTTCATAATCCTATCACCTAGAAATAACCATTGTGAATATTTTGGTGTATGTACTTTTTTTTTTTCCTTTAAGATGGAGTCTTGTTCTGTTGCCCAGGTCATAGTGCAGTGGCGTGATCTCAGCTCACTGCAACCTCTGCCTCCCGGGCTCAAAAGATTCTCCTGCCTCAGCCTCCTAACTGGGACTACACGTAGGCATTACCACTCCTAGCTAATTTTTGTATTTTTAGTAGAGACAAGGCCTTCCATGTTGCCCAGGCTGGTCTTGAACCCCTGAAGTCAAGTAGTCTGCCTGCCTCAGCCTCCCAGTATGTTGGAATTATAGGTGTGAGCCACTGTGTCTAGCCAGGATATAATATGCATTTATAAATAAAATGCCTCAGTGGAAAAAAAAAAATTCTGAGTGGAGCTCTCTACCAGTGCCATAACTTATCTTACAGATTTTAGTCTGATGACTGAAAAGAAAAACCTTTTAATATTGTTATGTGCAGAACTGTTATGTGCAGAACAATGTGGGTGCTCACCCACATTGCTGGTAGCACAGTAGTCATAGAGTCAGCAGGGGTTCACAGAGTCCCCTCTGTTCTCCGCACCATCCCTGTCTGCTGTTGCTGTGTGTGCCCCAGTTTCAGGGACCTGTCTGTTGCTAGGGTTCTTCATACAGGCCTGATCTTGGCCAACCACCAAACACTGCCCTTGAGTTCTCAGAGTTTTTAGTGCCTATCCTGCAGATGGCCCAAGGTTCTACAAACCATGAAAGGTGTAAGAACTGGGGAGGCCTTCTGGCCAGAACTTGGAGGAGGGTGCAAATTCGGTGTGCAGACTCCACACGTGGGGGAAATCCAAGCCCTTGTCTTTCATATCTGGGAGGTGGGCAGGTTTGGGGCAGTTTTCAAGCCCATCTCACCCTCCACCTGGAAATAGATTCAGGGCTGTTGGGGGGGGCACACGATGGGAGTGAGACTAGCCCTTTGGTTTGCATGGGATCTGGGGGAGGCCTGTGACTGCCAGCTTTCCCCCCACTTCCCTGACAACCTACATGACTCAACAGAGGCAGCCATAATCCTCCTAGATACTCAACTCCAGTGACCTGGGAATCTCACCCCATCCCCCACAGCAGCTAGAGCAAGACCCACCCAAGGCGAGTCTGAGCTCAGACACAACTAGCCCTGCCCCAACCTGATGGTCCTTCCCTACCCACTCTGGTAGTGGAGGACAAAGAGCATAAAATCTTGGGAGTTCTAGGGCCCTGCCCAGCACTGGTCCCTCTCCCAGACTACTATAGCTGTTGCTCTCTGGAAAGCACCACCACCTGGCAGGAGGCCAACCAGTACAAAAATAGACCATTAAACCACCAAAGCTAAGAACCCTCACTGAGTCCATTGTACCCCACTGCCACCTCCACCGGAACAGGTGCTGGCATCCACAGCTGAATGTCCCATAGACAGTTTACATCACAGGAGTCTGTGCAGACAACCTCCAGTACCAGCCCGGAGCCAGGTAGACTCATTGGGTAGCTAGACCCAGAAGAGAGACAGCAATCACTGCAGCTCAGCTCACAGGAAGCCACATCCATAGGAGAAAGGGGAGGGTACTACATCAAGGGAACACCCCATGGGACAAAGAATCTGAGTAACAGTGTTCAGCCCTTGATCTTCCCTCTGACAAAGCATTACCCAGATGAGAAGAAACCAGAAAACCAACCCAGGTAATATGAGAAAACAAGGCCCTTTAACACCTCCCCAAAATGACTGGTTCACCAGCAACGGATCCAAACTGAGAAGAAATTCCTGATTTACCTGAAAAAGAATTCAGGAGGTTAGTTATTAAGCTAATCAGGGAGACACAAGAGAAAAGTGAAGCCCAATACAAGGAAATCCAAAAAATGATACAAAAAGTGAAGGGAGAAATATTCAAGGAAATAGAGAGCTTAAAAAGAAAGCAGTCAAAAATTCAGGAAACTTTGGATATACTTTTAGAAATACAAAATGCTCTGGAAAGTCTCAGCAATAGAATGGAATGTAGAAGAAAGAAATTCAGAGATCAAAGACAAGGTCTTCACATTAACCCAATCCGACAAAGAAAAGGAAAAAAGAATAAGAAAATATGAACAAAGCCTCTAAGAAGTCTGGGATTATGTTAAATGCACAAACCTAAGAATAATTGGTGTTCCTGAAAAAGAAGAGAATTCTAAAAGCTTGGAAACATATTTGGGGGAATAATGGAGGAAAACTTCCCCAGCCTTGCAAGAGTCCTAGACAGCCAAATACAAGAAACACGAAGAACACCTGGGAAATTCAACTTGAAAAGATCGCTTAGGCATATTGTCATCAGGTTATCCAAAGTTAAGATGAAGGAAAGAATCTTAAGAGCTATGAGACAGAAGCACCAGGTAACCTATAAAGGAAAATCTATTCGGATTAACAGCAGATTTCTCAGCAGAAACCCTACAGTCAAACCAGAAGGGGCTAGGGCTCTATCTTCAGACTCCTCAAACAAAACAATCTCAGCCAAGAATTTTGCATCCTGTGAATCTAAGCATCATATATGAAGGAAAGATGCAGTCTTTTTCAGACAAACAAATGCTGAGAGAATTCACCATTACCACGCCACCACTATAAGGACTGCTAAAGGGGCTCTAAATCTTGAAACAAATCCTGGGAACACATCAAAACAGAACCACTTTAAAGCATAAATCACTGGGTGTGGTGGCTTATGCCTGTAATCCCAGTACTTTGGGAGGCTGAGGCGGGTGGATCACCAGAGGTCAGAAGTTTGAGACCAGCCTTGCCAACATGGTGAAACCCTGTCTCTACTAAAAATACATAAATTAGCCAGATGTGGTGGCACATGCCTGTAGTCCCAGTTACTCAGGAGGCTGAGGCAGAAGAATTGCTTGAACCCAGGAGGCAGAGGTAGCAGTGAGATGAGTGAGATTGCACCACTCCACTCTAGCCTGGGTGACAGAGTGAGACTCCATCTTGATAAAAAATAAAAAAATAAATAAATGTTTGAATAATAAGTAAATGAAAATGAGAGAGAAATCTCACATATAGAAGAATTCAAAAAATTAATGTAGGTAATTTCCCTTCAAGGAGATGGAGTCTACTTCCTTACCCCTTGAATGTGTGCTTAGTGACTTGTTTTCAGAATGAGACTCCACCTCAAAAAAAACAAAACAAAAAACAAACAAAAACCGTAAATCACACGGGATCCATAAAACAAAAATACAAGTTAGAAAGTAAAACAAAATAAACCAAAGTACACAGACAAAAAAGAGCATGATGTACGCAATGATACCTCACATTTCAATACTAACATTGAATGTAAATGGCCTACATTCTCCACTTAAAAGGTATAGAACCGCAGAATGGATAAGAACTCACAACCAACTATCTGCTGCCTTCAGGAGACAGAAGACCCATCTAATACGTAAGGACTCACATAAACTTAAAGTAAAGGTGTGGGAAAAGGCATTTCATGCAAATGAACACCAAAAGCAAGCAGGGATAGCTATTCTTACATCAGACAAAACAAACTTTAAAGCAACAGCAGTTAAAGAGACAAAGAGGGACATTATATAAGAATAAAAGGCCTTGTCCAATAGGAAAAGATCACAGTTCTAAACATATATGCAGCTAGCACTGGAGCTCCCAAATTTATAAAACAATTACTAATAGACATAAGAAATGAGATAGACAGCAATACAGTAACAGTGGGAGACTTCAGTAGTCCTCTGACAGCTCTAGACAGGTCATGAAGACAGAAAGTCAACAAAGAAACAATGAATTTAAACTATACCTTGGAACAATGGACTTAACAGATATATACAGAACATTTCATCCAATAAACACAGAATACACATTCTATTCAACAGCACATGGAACTTTCTCCAAGATAGGCCATATGATAGGCCATAAAATGAACCTGAATAAATTTAAGAAAATTGAAATTATATCAAGCATTCTCTCAAACCACCGTGGAATAAAACTGGAAATCAACTCCAAAAGGAACTTTCAAACCATGCAAATACATGTAAACTGAATAACCTGCTCCTGAATGAGCACTGGGTCAAAACAAAATCAAGACAGAAATTTAAAAATTCTTCCAACTGAATGACAGTAATGACACAACCTAGCAAAACCTCAGGGAGACAGCAAAGGCAGTGCTAAGAGGCAAGTTCATAGTCATAATGCCTACATCAAAAAGACTGATAGATCACAAACTGACATTCTAAGGTCATACCTCAAGGAACTAGAGAAACAAAAGCAAACCAAACCCAAACCCAGCAGAAGAAAGGAAATAACCAAGATCACAATGGAACTAAATAAAATTGAAACAAACAAAACAAAAATTACAAAAGATAAACGAAACAAAAAGCTGGTTCTTTGAAAAGATAAAATTGGTAGGCCATTAGCAAGATTAACTAAGAAAAGAAGAAAGAAAATCCAAATAACCTGACTAAGAAATGAAACAGGAGATATTACAACTGATACCACTGAAATACAAAAGATCATTCCAGGCTACTATGAACACCTTTACACACATAATATAGAAGACATAGAAGAAACATATAAATTTCTGGAAAAATACAACACTCCTAGTTTAAGTCAGTAAGAATTGGATACCCTGAACAGACCTATAATAAGCAGTGAGATTGAAATGGTAGTTAAAAAATTACCAATGAAAAAACATCCAGAAACAGACAGATTCACAGCAGAATTCTACCAGATGTTCAAAAAAGAATTGGTATCAATAGTTTTGACACTATTCCACAAGATAGGGAAAGAAGGAATCCTTTCTAATTCATTCTATGAAGCCAGCATCACCCTAATGCCAAAACCAGGAAGGACATAACCAAAAAAGAAAACCACAGACCAGTATCTCGATGAACATAGATGCTAAAATACTTAACAAAATACTAGCTAACCAAATCCAAAACACCATGATCAAGTGGATTTCATACCAGGGCTGCAGGAATGGTTTAACATACTCAAGTCAATAAGTATGATACACCCCATAAAGAAAATTAAAAACAAAAATCACATAATCATCTCAATAGATGGAGAAAAAGCATTTGACAAAATCCAGAATCCCTTTATAATTAAAACTCTCAGCAAAATTGGCACACAGGGGACACACCTTAATGTAATAAAAGTCATCTATGATAAACCCACAGCCAACATAATACTATATGGGGAAAAGTTGAAAGCATTTCCTCTGAGAACTGGAACAAGACAAGGATGCCCACTCTCACCACTCCTCTTCAACATGGTACTGGAAGTCCTAGCCAGAGCAACAGCCAATAGAAAGAAATAAAGGATATCCAAATTGGTAAAGAGGAAGTCAAACTGTCACTGTTTGCTGACAATATGATCATTTACTTTGAAAACCCTAAGGACTCCTCCAGAAAACTCCTAGAACTGATAGAAGAATTCAGCAAGGTTTCTCAATACAAGATTAATGTACATGAATCAATAGCTCCTCTATACACCAACAGTGACCAAGCAGAGAATCAGCTCAAGAACTCAACCTCTTTTATAATAGCTGCAAAAAAATTAAAATGAGAAAATACCTACTAAAGGAATTGAAAGACCTCTACAAGGAAAACTACAAAACACTGCTGAAAAAAATCATAGATGACACAAGCAAATGGAAACACAACCCATGCTCATGGATGGGTAGAATCAATGCTGTAAAAATAACCATACTGCCAAAAGCAATCTACAAATTCAACACAATATTCATCAAAATACCACTACCATTCTTCACAGAATTAGAAACAAACAGTTCTAAAATTCACATGGAGCCAAAAAGAGCCCAAATAGTTAAAGCAAGACTAAGAAAAGAAAAAATCTGGAAGTATCACACTACCTGATTTCAAACTATCCTATAAGGCCATAGTCACCAAAACAGCATGGTACTGGTATAAAATAACCCAAAAGCAAATGCAATAAAAACAAAGATAAATAGTTGGGAACTAATTAAACTGAACAGCTTTTGCATGGCTAAAGGAACAGTCAGCAGAGTAAACAGACAACCCACAGAATGGGAGAAAGTCTTCACAATTTGTACATCTGACAAAGGACTAATATCCAGAATTTACAACAAACTCAAATCAGTAAGAAAAAACCATCAATCCCATCAAAAAATGGGCTAAGGCTCTTTCTGTTCTCCATAATGGCTCAGGATCAAAGTGAAAAGGAGAACCCCATGCAGGAACTTCACATCTGCAAGCTCTGTCTCAACATCTGTGTTGGGGAGAGTGGAGACAGACTGACCAGAGGAGCCAAAGTGTGGGAGCAGCTCACAGGGCAGACCCCCCGTGTTTTCCAAAGCTAGATACACTGTCAGATCCTTTGGCATCCAGAGAAATGAAAAGATTGCTGTCCACAGCACAGTTTGAGGGGCCAAGGCAGAAGAAATCTTGAAGAAGGGTCTAAAGGTGTGGGAGTATGAGTTGAGAAAAAACAACTTCTCAGATACTGGAAACTTTGGTTTTGGGATCCAGGAACACATTGATCTGGGTATCAAATATGACCCAAGCATTGGTATTTATGGCCTGGACTTCTTTTTTTTTTTTGAGACAGAGTCTCACTCCGTCACCAGGTGCCAGGCTGGAGTTCAGTGGCGCAGTCTCGGCTCACTGCAACCTCCGCCTCCCGGGTTCAAGCAATTCTCCTGCCTCAGCCTCTCGAGTAGCTGGGACTACAGGCGTGGCCACCACGCCCAGCTAATTTTTTTTAATATTTTTAGTAGAGTCGGAGTTTCACCATGTTGGCCAGGATGCTCTCGACCTCTTGACCTCGTGATCCGCCCGCCTCGGCCTCCCAAAGTGCTGGGATTACAGGTGGCCTGGACTTCTATATTGTGCTGGGTAGGCCAGATTTCAGCATCACTGACAAGAAGCGCGGGACAGGCTGCACTGGGGCCAAACATAGAATCAGCAAAGAGGAGGCCATGAGCTGCTTCCAGCAGAAGTATGATGGGATCATACTTCCTGACAAATTCCCATTTCTATCCAAAAGGCCAATAAAAAGTTTTCAGTGAAAAGTTAAAAAAAAAGAAAAAGAAAAAGTGGGCTAAGGATATGAATAGACAATTCTCAAAAGAAGATATGCAAATGGCCAAATGCTCAACATCACTGATGATCAGGGAAATGCAAATCAAAACCACAATGTGATACTACCTTACTCCTGCAAGAATGGCCATAATCAAAAGATCAAAAAACAGCAGATGTTGGCATGGATGTGGTGAACAGGGAACACTTCTACACTGCTGGTGGGAATGTAAACTAGTACAGCCACTATGGAAAACAGTGTGGAGATTCCTTAAAGAACAAAAAGTAGAACTACCATTTGATCCAGCAATCCCACTACTAGGTATCTACCCAGAGAAAAGGAAGTCATTATTTGAAAAAGATACTTGCACATGCATGTTTATAGCAGCACAATTCCCAATTGCAAAATCATGCAGCCAACCCAAATACCTATCAATCAGTGAGCGGATAAAGAAACTGTGGTATACACACACACACACTGTAGTATATACATATGTGTGTATATATATACACACACACACATACACTGTGGTATATATATGTATAAATATGATGGAATACTACTCAGCCATAAAAAGGAATGAATTAACAGCATTTGCAGTGACCTAGATGAGATTGGAGACTATTATTCTAAGTGAAGTAACTCAAGAATGGAAAACCAAACATCGTATGTTCTCACTGATATGTGGGAAGTAAGCTATAAAGTCTAGAATGCACATTGGGCATCTAATTTAAGTCTTATGCAAAGGCATAAGAATGATGCAATGGACTTTGGGGACTTGGGGGGAAGAGTGGAGGGGATGAGGGATGAAAGACTACAAATACGGTGCAGTGTATACTGTTCATGTGATGGGTGCACCAAAATCTCACAAATCTCCATTAAAGAACTTACTCATGTAACAAAATACCACCTCTACTCCAATAATTTATGGGAATAAAAAGTTTTTTGTGTAAGAAAACTAAACATTAAAAGAAAAGAAACTGAGATACAGAAAAGTTGTCATTTCTTTCAATCATGGTAGCTAGTATGGGTGGGTTTCAAGACAAGGAAGACAGGCTCCAGAGACCACACTCAACCACGAGTCTACGTTGCAACCAAGACTAATCTATGAGAAGGATGATAATTTATTAATTGGTGATTGTGGAGAGGTAGGAACCCTAAGTTAATATGCCCAAAGAGAGCTCTTGGTTTCTTCCTGCCTGTCTCTAATTTCTCTTTCTTCAGGCTTTCCTCTGTCAGTAAACACCAACTTCATTCATCCAGCCATGCATCCCCCAGTTCTTGGAGTTATCCTTGTCCCTGCTTCTCTCATCACTTATCTAGTCTATCAACAAAGCCTACTGCTTTGCCTTCACAATACAAACCTAACCCTGCCTCTCTCCCCCTCCACCATGGCCATCCTGGTCCAAGCCCCCATTATTTTTCCCCCCAGATTATTGTGATAACTCATATCTGGTTTCCTGGTTTCTAGTGTTACCCTCAATTGTCTATTCTCACTACAGCTGGAGTAACTCTTTTAAAGCAAAAGCCAGATTATGTCCCCCTCTGCCCAAAACTCTGTGATGGCATCCCCAACTTTCTCAGAATGAAATTTAGTTGTTGTTGGCTCACACGGCCTCACATAAATCCATCCCGTCTGCTACCTACTCTCCAGCCACTTTCCCTGTCACTCCCTGGGCTCCAGATTTCATGTCCTTTCAGTTTCTCATATATGCTGGCTCTGCTCCATCCTCAGTGGCTTGACATGCGTTGCAACCTGTGCTTGGAAGGCTCTCATGGGTGGCTGCAGAGCTTGCTTCTCTATTTCATGCAAGTATCTGCTCCAGGTCACCTTCTTAATGAGGTTCTCCCTGACTGTGGCCTCCATTCCCTTTCTTGTCCTCACTAGCCCCTTCCCCCAGCCTAGTGCTCATGCCCCTGCATATATTACAAATACGTGGTTTATTGGTGTGTTATCCTTCCCAGCCCTTTCTTGTTAGCACATAAGAGAAAGGATTTTGTCTGTTACTTTAGTGTTGTTTCCTGTGCCTCAACTGCTGTCTAGCACATAGCAGGCATGCAGTGAAAACTGTTTGAATGACTGACTGAATGAATGCAGGAATGTCATCATTCTGCATTCATCATTCTGCATTCATGTGAACCATAAGGAACATGAGATGAAGCCGGAGAATGAAGACACACAATAGGTCAGCCTACTAGCAGTTCTTTTAATTGCCTGATTGACGTTGGAAAATGAAGTTTTCTGGATGATAAATGAAAGCTATTAAATGCCATTCATCACAATTCTTGTCATAATCAACTCAATAAAGTATAGAATGCACATTGTACATCTAATTTAATGTGTGCAAACCAGGCATGTAATGACACAAATGTACAGTTTGTGGGTTGTAGTTAGTGCAGAAAAATGTAATATTAGCCAAAGATAAGAGAGTCACTGATGCATTCTCTATACTGGCAGATCAATACAGTATTATAAAGAATGAAGAAATGAAATCAAAGGATTTTTTTTTCTGACAAAAGAGAGAAAAGAATGAAATGGAAAGGGCACAATTGGCACCATTTAAATCTATGCCTTTATGTTTTACCTTCTAATTGGGACCTGAGGTTATAAATCAAGATAATAAAAGCTGATAAATACATTGCCTTATTTTTCCCCCACAGGGGAGGTGAAGGAAGATGAAAGAAAGCATCAAAAGAAACTACTCTGGCAGGGACTTCTCATTCCTTTTCATTTTATTTTCTGGCAAAGACTATAGTGCATCCATTACTTGTCTGAGAGGTTACAAAAGAGGAAGGAGCCTGGGGTTGTATAATAACGTTGGAAACCTAGGAGAGGCCACAAAGAGTATCTTGTAGGGTGGGCGGGGTTCAGAAGGTTCTAAGCCATGCTGTGAATCTGGCACACAGGCCTTTGTGCTCAAAACACAACATCTGGGGTGTATTCTCAGCTCTTACAAGGAGAATGAATGCTGCTAATGGCTTTGCTCTGGGGGTTTTGACGGGGGGGATAGAAATTTATTATTTTGATGGGGGGGATAGGAATTAGTCTCTAGTTTAACAGGCTTCTTGCTAAATGCCTGCCTCCTGAGGTTCTACTGCTAAAGAGAAAACATTCTAGACACTTGGCCTTTATCACTTCTGCATTTCTTATTTATGATATAAATGAAAAAAAAAAGAGGAGATGTTCTATAATATGTAACAACAGCCTTAACACCAGAGACCTCCAGAGTGTAACTCACATAGTCCCTTTTTTAAAAAAAATTTCTTTTGAGACGGAGTCTCATTCTGTTGCCCAGGCTGGAGTGCAGTGGCACGATGGCACGATCTTGGCTCACTGCAGCCTCTGCCTCCTGGGTTTAAGCAATTCTCCTATCTCGGCCTCCCTAGTAGCTGAGATTATAGGCATGCATTACCACTCCTGGCTAATTTTTGTATTTCTTAGTAGAGACAGGGTTTCACCATATTGGCCAGGCCAGTCTCAAACTCTTGATCTCAAGTGATCTGCCCAACTTGGCCTCCCAAAGAGCTGGGATTACAGGTGCAAGCCATCATGCCCAGCCCTTCACATAGTCACTTTTATCTGTAATGAGAAATAGGAAGAAAATGGATGCACAAATGCTCTCTCAGATCCCTTCAAAACAGAAAACTTTAAGTTTCTATGAAGTCAGAATGTTGCTTTATGAAACTAACTTAAGGAAATAACTTCAAAGTACAACATTTCTCCAGAGCTTCCAGCAAAGAGTAAAGTCTACAGCAGAGCGCCCCCTACTTCCATTGAGGTTTTCCTGGGTAAAGGTCATACGAAAGAGCAAGTGCAATGATCAAAGCTCCAGGAACAGGAAAGAAAGAATGTAGAGCCTGGACAATACACGAGCCCCAGAGTCCATGTCTGAGTAATCAGGTATGAGCTGTGGCTCACGGGTCTCCCCTTCTGTTTGAACAACAGCAGCAGAGAGAAGTCCACAAACGGAAATCACTTTTACTCATGTGCCAGCCCATGTTGACGGTGCCCTGAGCAGCAGTACTGTGGAGGTGGGAGAGATGGCCTGAGTTCATGTCCTGGCCCCTCACTTGTTAGTTCAGCGATTATGAGCAGATTGTTCACTTTGTCGTGTATCAACGTGGACAATGACATAATGTATAAATGTACTTCAACTGGTACCTAATGTATAGCAGGTGCTCGGGAAATTCTAGCTGTTTAATCTCCCTTTTACTTGTACTGAGACGCAGGAAGAATGCTACACTAAAATCAACAATATATACAGGCATACCTCAGATATCATGGATTTGGTTCTAAAGCATTGCAATAAAGTGAATATCGCTATAAAATGAGCCATACAAATTTTGTAGTTTCTCAGTGCATACAAAAGTTGTGTTTACACTATGCTGTAGTGTATTAACTGTGCAATAATAGCATTACGTCTAGAAAAACAATGTACATACTTTAATTTAAAAATGCATTTTTGGTGCAAAATGCTAACGATCATCTGAGATCTCAGTGAATTTTAATTTTTTGTTGGTGGAGGGTCTTGCTGACTGATCAGGGTGGTGGTTCTGAAGGCTGGGGTGGCTGTGGAGATTTCTTAAAATAACACAACAGTGAAGCTTGCTGCATCGACGGACTCTTTTTCATGGAAGATTTCTCTGTAGTAGGCAATACTCTTTGATAGCATTTTTTTCACAGTACAATTTTTTTAAAAAATTGCAGTAAATTCTCTCAACATCTGCCACTAATTTTGTGTAATATTCTAAATCTTTTGTTGTCATTTTGTCATCTTTTGTCTTTTTTGTTGTCAAAGAAAACCACATGTGCCTAGACAGGGTGGAAAAAGAAACGTCAAGGGCTTGCTAAAAAGGAGAAGCCTAAAAAAGATAAAATTCCCACAGCAGTTCTGTTCAACTGTAGTCTGTGAGTGCAGGAACAATGTTTCCATGGGGAAGCATTATGCCCAGTGGTTTCTCGGTTTGAAGGGTGGGAAAGCCCTTGAGGTTTTCTGTCACTGTCAAGAGGGAATGGGAAACTGTTTGTGGAATCCAGTCGATGTTCAGGCACCGTGCTATGAAAGCAAACATGTCTGAGACTTCCTCTATTTCTTTGGCTGTGGGCTTCCCTGACCCTGGCCTGCCTTGGTGTCCACGTGGATAAGCAGGGGTTTGCTTTGCTTCCTGCTGCAGCCCATGATGCACTGAAGGGTGGCAATGAACTTCAGGGAGTGAAACAGGACCACACGGTCATCATGATCAGCAGTGAGGAGCAGCATGGACGGGTACTGGATGTCATCTGCTTCTGGTAACTTCACGTTATGCAATGGAGAGTATTCGACAAGCCATTCAAAGTGTTGTTTGCTGTCCGAGCTCCCATAATCAGTGGTCCAAGCCTGGCCAATTGTATATTTATGAAACTTCAGCATGTCCATTACTCCAACTTCGGCAATAACACAACCAAAGAGGTCAGGTCGCTGATTTGCACAAGTAGCCACTAAGAGGCCTCCATTTGAACCTCCATTAATAGTCAGCCTCTTGGCAGATGTGTAACCTTCCTTGATCAGATACTCAGCAGCACACTGAAAGTCATCAAAGCAATTTTGTTTGTTGGCCAAGATACCATCTTTATGCCACGTCTCTCCACTGCCTCTGATGTTGGCCATTGCTAGGATACCACCCATGTATCTTACAAAAATAAGCCTGGAAACACTGTAGTTGGGTGTGATGGATATGTTGAAGCCACCATAGCCACATAAGAAAGCGAGAGGAGAACCATCTAATTTTATGCCTTTTTTATGCACAATGAACATTGGAATCTTCGCACTATCCTTGCTAGGGTAGAAAATCTGGAGTGTCTGATAATCAGAAGCATCATTGATTCCTTTTACGGCCACCTCTCAGAAGACTCTTGACTCCAGTTCCTCTTTGGTAAGATCACAGTGATAAATGATACCTGGAGATAAAAAGGAAGTAAACTGATAGAAGATTTCGGTGTCCTTCTTCTGACTGCTGTACCCCACGACACTGCCAACCTGGAGCAGGAAGGCCTTGAGGAGAGCACCAGTAGTCAGGTCGTGGAGCTGCAGAATGTTCTTGACGTCATGGAGGTAGCATAAGACCAAGAAGTTGGACCTGACATAACCTACCCATTCTAAGACATCTTTCTCATGCTCAGGAACAAGCACTTTCCACTTAGACTCCTCAGGATCGCTGAAGTCAATGTTGATCACGCGATAGTTGGGAGAACGGCGATTCGTCTTGAACGTGAACACCATCCTCTCATTGGTCATGTAGTCATATTCTCCTTCAAAGTTGTCGATCAGTTTTACCCACTTTGGGATTCCAGTGATGCCATTGGATTCCTGCTGTAGGTCACAGAACCAGAGTCAGTTTACTGGATAACATCCCTCCCTTATTGATAACAAGACATAGCGGCCATCATCTGATAACTCAGCTCCACTCATCCATTTAGGTTCATCAGGAAACTCAGCACACAAAATATCTTCTGACTGATCGGTTTCCAAGACATGGTAGTAGAGCTTTTGGTGGAGATTGGTGGATGTCTCTGTACCATCACCTTTTCCATCCTGTTGTGGGTATGAATTGTAGAACGTTCCCTTCCCATCATGGGTCCAGGCCATACAGCTGAACTTGACTCTTTCAAGCACATCTGGAAGCTCTTTGGCACCATCAACTTTCATGAACTTGATCGTCACCCAGTCTGAGCCACTGGCACTCAGACCATAGGCAAAATATTCACCATCTTCACTGAACGCATAACCTCGGAGTGCCACTGTGCCATCATCAGACAGTATGCTGGGGTCCAGGAACACTTTGGCCTCACCCTCTAAGGAATCCTGTACATATAATACTCTCTGGTTCTGCAAAACTATATTATAAAAATAAAAAGACCATTTTCCTTTCTTGAAGTGGCAACTATACTTGGGATAATCATACAGTTCAGTCATTCTCTCTTTGTATAAACCTCTGATAGAACACTGCTCAAGAAATGGCACAGTAATCTTTACCAGGAGTAGATTCCATCTCAAGAAATCACTTTCTTTGATCATCTGTAAGAAGCAACTCCTCATCCACTCAAGTTTGATCCTGAGATTACAGCAATTCATTCACATCTTTATGCTCTACTTCTATTTCTCTTGCTATTTATACCACATCTGCAGTGACTTCCTCCACTGAAGTCTTAAAACCTTCAGAGTGACCCATGGGGGTAGAATCAACTTCTTCCAAACACCTATTAATTTCTATATTTTGACCTCTTCCCTTGAATCGTGAATGCTCTTAATGGAATCTAGAATGATGAATCCTTTCCAGAAGGTTTTCAATGTACTCTGCTCAGATCTATCAGAAGAACCATTTTGGAAGCTATAGCCTTATGAAATGTGTTTCTTAAATAATATAATTTAAAAGCCAAAATTACTCCCTGATCTGTAGGCAGCTGAATGAATGTTATGTTCGCATGAAAATAAAATTTCTCTCCTTGTATATCTCCATCAGAGCTCTTGGGTGACCAGGTGCATTGTTAATGAGCAGTAATAATTTGAAAGGATTCTTTTTGAGCAGTGGGTCTCAACAGTGGGCTTCAAATATTCGGTAAACCACTCTGTAAATAGATAGATGTGTTGTCATCTAGGCTTTGTGGTTCTATTTATAGAGCATAGGCAGAATAGATTCGGTATAATTCTTAAGGGCTTAGAATTTTTTTTGTATGGTAAATGAGCATTGGCTTAAACTTTAAGTCACCAGCTGCATTAGCTTGTAACAAGAGTCTGCCTGTGTTTTGGAACTTTGAAGCCAAGCGTGGACTTTCCCTCCTTAGCTAGGAAAATCCTAGATGGCATCTTCTTCCAATAGAAGGCTGTCTTGTCTGCATTGAAAATCTGTAGCCAGCTTCATCAATAATGATGAAGTGTAGCCACCTTCATCAATAATCTTAGCTAGATCTTCTAGAAAAATGACTGCAGCTTCTACATCAGCACTTGCTGCTTCACCTCATACTTCTATGTTATGGAGCTGGCTTCTTTCCTTAAACCTCATGAGCAAACCTATGCTAGCTTCCAACTTTTCTTCTGCAGCTTCCTCACTTCTTGCTCTGGATTGGGCTTTGGTTTAAGGTAACGTTGTTTCTGGTCTGATCTTCTGTGCAGACCACTCAAACTTTCTCCATATCAACAATCAGGCTGTTTCACTTTCTTATCATGCATGTGCTCATTGGAGTAGAACCTCTAATTTCCTTCCAGAACTTTTTCTTTGCATTCACTACTTAGTTAACTGTTTGGCATAAGAATCCTAGCTTTTGGCCTAGCTCAGCTTTTAATATGCCTTTCTCACTAGACTTCATCATTTCTAGCATTTGATTTCAAGTGAGATAAATGAAACTCTTTCTTTCATTTGAACCCTTAGAAGCCATTGTAGAAATATTCATTGACCTAATAATTTTCATTTTGTGTCTCAGGGAATAGGGAGGCCTGAGAAATGGAGGATTGGCTGGTCAGTGGAACAGTCAGAACACACATTTATTGATTAAGTTCACTGCCTTAAATGAGTACACTTTGTGGTACCCCAAAAAATTGCAATAGTAACATCAAAGATCACCATAACAGATATAATAATAATGGAAAAGTTTGAAATATTGGAAGAAGTACCAAAATGTGACACAGAGATATGAGGTGAGCACATGCTGTTGGAAAAATGGCCCTGAAAGGTTTGCTGGACTCAGAGTTACCGCAAACCTTCGATTTGTAAGAGGTTTAATATTTGTGAAGTGCAATAAAGTGAAGTATGATAAAATGAGGTGTGTTTTAGTTTCTTCCCGGTGGATTTGGTGAAATGAATGCATCCTCAAATAACAAAGCACACTAGTATTTGTGCCAAAAAGAGACACTTAAAGGAAGATCATATGTGTGTGTGTGTGTGTGTGTGTGTGTGTGTATATATATATACATATATATATAGAGAGAGAGAGATGAAGTCTCATTCTCTCTCCCAGGCTGGAGTGTAGTGGTGCAATCTCAGCTCACTGCAACCTCCACTTCCCTGGGTTCAAGAGATTCTCCTACCTCAGGCTCCTGAGTAGATGGAATTACAGGTGCATGCCACCACACCCAGCTAAATTTTTGTATTTTTTGTAGAGATGGGATTTCACCATGTTGGCCAGGCTGGTCTTGAACTCCTGACCTCAGGTGATCTGCAGGACTCAGCTTCCCAAAGTGCTGGGATTACAGGCATGAACCACCACGCCTGGCCTGAAAAGAAGATTTTAAAAAGGAGATGTTTGCTAGAGGAATCAAGGAAATGTTCCTAGAACAGGTCACATTCAATTGGTACCTTGAAGGACTCATGCAATATTAGGAGCCAAAGCTGAGAGACGTGGGGTTGGACTTAACAGGGAGAAAGGACAGCAAACAGAGATGCAGAGATGGGCGGGTACAGGCAGGTTTGGTAATCATGGGTGACCTATTTTGTATGGAACATAAAATACATAAAAGAGAGTCATGAAAGATAAGCCTGGAAAGGTAAGTCAAAGTTAGACCATGAAGGGACTTGCACATCAGGCTTAAGAGTTGGGCTTGGCTGCCTTATTTTTAATGGAGCCTTTGAAGTGTTTGACCAGAGAAAGTGACGTGATCAGAACAATGCTCTAAGTCAGGCTGGCACTCCACACCCCACCTCCTCTCCACACACATTTTTCTCCTTCCTGAATAATAATCAGCCATAGATACCCAACACAAGTTTGACGTAATTGTTGGGACAATTGTGCTTAATCATGAAATTTCACTGTTCATTCAACTTACATCTAATGAAGGCCTTGTCCCTGCCAAGCACTTTCAAAATGGTACCAGGACTGATAGACATGGTTACTCCCTCCAGAGGGCTGAAATCTGTAAACTGTAAATGCAATTGAGTGCTAGAGTTATTTTATAGAAATAAGTATAGGATGTGGTAGAAATATATATATATATATTCAATTCTATATGATGGACAGGCAATTAAGAAGTCTTCATAGAGGAACCATGATCAGAGCCTTGGAGCATAAATATGAGTTTACCAGACAGACCCAAAGGTGCAGGATAGGAGAAAAGAGGAAAGGTGTAGGGGGTTAGGTGTGGCTGTAGAAGGAAGATAAGACTGGTGAGAGTACAGAGAGCATGATGTTGGGGAATATTTTACCTTTCGTGAAAAACTTTGAGCTTTATCTTGGAGGACCAAAGGTGGGACATTGAATGACCATATTTTCAGGATATTGGGTGAAGAATGAGTTGAGAGGTTTAGGCTGAAATGAGGTAAACCAGCTAATACAGTATTCTAATGGGCTGTCTGATCAATGCCAAAAGCAGCATTGAAAGTGGATAAGAAGAGATGTTATAGAAGTAGGACATATATAATTAGATAAATAGGAGTGTGGTAGAGGATTAAGGGGAATAAAAATAAATAATTAAAACAAAAGCAAGGCCTTGAATGGATCACTGATATCCACGTGTCATGGAGGAAGAAAATGATTTGCCCAACTCTCTGCATCTGAGATACAAAAACAAAGCTGAAGAAAAAATGTTTTAAATGGGCGTGATTTTGTTTTTCATTGACTATGGAAGATGAGGGAGTCAAGGCTCTACAGGAGACCCAGTTTCTCACCTAATTAAAACCATTGTTTTGATACTGGTTGTAGGATGGTCCAGAGGCTCATTAGCTCTTCTCTGGATTATGCATGAAAGTAAAGTGGGGAGTTGGGGGAGAGACAGCATGGGGAGAAATGCCAGATATAGGTGATGGGGAGGAAGGCAGCAAATCACACTGCCATGTGTGTACCTATGCAACAATCTTGCATGTTCTTCACATGTACCCCAAAACCTAAAATGCAATAAAAAATATATTAAAAAAAAAAGAAAGAAAGTAAAGTTGGGGAGGACACTCTTCAGTGAGTCAAAGAGTAGGAAAAGAATAAAGAAACATCATACAGAAGTCACATTATCAAAATGGAAGGCCAATTTTGGCCTATGATTCCTTCTGGAAAACTAGAATATTTTTATTTAAAAATCATTTAAAGTCACAGAAACAATAAATTCTATATTTTCGTGTACCGCTGTCTACAGGAATTCAGCCCCCGGTTCAATCTCTCCATTATAGAAAGCCCACCTTCTTCATCAGATGTGACAAGCAGTCTGTAATGAAGTGATACAGTTTGGGATGTTTTTCCCCTCCCAAATCTCATTTTGAAATGTAATCTCCAGTGTTGGAGGTGGGGCCTCCATGGAGCTGTTTGGATCATGGGGGTGGATCCCTCATGAATGGCTTGGTGCCATCCTTGTGATAACAAGTGAGCTGTCACTCTGAGTTCATGGCAGTCTGTTTGTTTAAAAGAGCGTGGCACCTCTCCCTACCCCGACTATCTTGCTCCTGTTCTGCCTTGTGAGTTGCTGCTCCTGCTTCGCCTTCTGCCATGAGTAAAATCTTCCTGAGGACTCACCAGAAGCCAAACAGATGCCAGCAGCATGCTTCCTGTAAAGCCTTTAATTAACTGAGAGCCAAATAAATCTCTTTTCTTTATAAATTACCCAAACTCAGGTATTTCTTTATAACAACACAAGAACCGAGTAAACATGAAGTACAAGACTCTTGTCAGCATTGTGGTCAATGCTCAATCCTGGAATTGAAAGAAGGGCAAGGTTAAAATCTTGATTTCTCTACCTCCATCTCTTACCTCCCACCTAAGATTGCCCAAGATGGAGCTCAGGTCAAATGTCAATAAATCTAACTGGGGGATTTTTCTGACTGACTCAAGTTTGGTCTGCTCCACTCCTAGTCCTTTAAAACAGGTACAGTAAAGCATGTAACATTGTAAAAGGTGAGCTTCAAACAGAGAAAGTAACAGAAGTAAAGAAAGTAGCTCAGGACCCCTGCCTGATCTTCCATTCACATTCTCTTGCCTCCCAAAATCAAACCTAAACTCAAACTTCAGTTTTTATCTTTAATCTCATTCCATCTTTATTCTTCCAAATATTTGATCCTCAAATTTCCTTTATGGGCCCTGAATTACCTCACAGCTTCACTCTCTGATTTCCTCATTTTTCTCAGGTAGCAATGTCCCTCCCCCAGCACCCCCTGAGAAACCCAACCTCACTTTGGCCACTTGACCCAGCTACCACAGTCCCTACAGAGGGAGCAACCCATTCCAGTGGTTAAATATAGGAGATTCGAAGTCTTAAGTACAATAGAGCAAAGGATAGGCTTCAATTTCAAATCACGATTTGCTTTTGTATAGTCTGCCTTGGCTGTACAGGTATGAGGCCTCAAGTGTAATCATCATATCGGGGATTTGAATGCTTCCATTTCTATGATAAGACTTAAAGACGTGATTTGAATGCTCATTGTGCATTGAGTGCTTCAGATTTTCAAAACGATTCTAATTGGAATATGGTAGCATTAACTGAGGTAATGAGCTAATTCTACACCAGATACAGGAAATGTCTTTTGGCGGAACCAATATCATCATCACTCAAACATGCAAAACTGCATTAGATTGCAAGCTTTCTCAACTGTTTAAATTTTTAAAAATTCTATTCCCAAGGTCTGTGGGGGAAAATAAAGAAATGGGGAGTATCTTTGCCTTGTTAAGAAACTGGCTCACACAGAATGCGGTAATAAGTAGAGGGAAAAAATACTGCCTGGCTGAAAGACTAGTTAAATTATTTATGATACTGTGCGATGTGGTGGGAGTATGTGTGAAATGTTTGAGTTTTGTTAATAAAACATAGAGAAACAGTGATTAATATAAGCCCTTAGGGACTCTCCCATCCAATATCAAGAAAATAATTCAACTTTGTAAATAAATCTGTATACTGGAAATTAAATGTGTGTTAAGAGCCATAGGGAAGCCTCCAATACTGGTTTCTTTTTCCCCTGTTATACACTAAATTTGAATATATCCCAAATCTGTTTTGAATCTCCAGTCCTATCATCAACGCAACCCACCTAAGGTTCTAGCCTGCTACTGTGGCTTCAGCAAATCTCCATCTTCATATCAGACACTCTCCTGAACTCCAGTTCAACTTCTACGGTTGCTTTTCTTTAAATTTAATTTAATTAATTTATTTTTTTACTGTTATCTCTCACTCAGATAAAATACAGTTGCTTTTTGTGCTTGGATGGCACACCAAATTCACTGTCTAAAGTTGGGAATATCTAACTAAAATCACTCTGCTTCTTCCTGGATGCTGACCTCCTTTTGTATAACACCAGAATCTTGACTCCTTTAACACTGTTGGTAAAGGAGCTAGTTTTAGTCTACTTGGGAGATTCTTTCATAAATCTACAGATCCCTTGCTGTGGCCATTTCTAAGTCACATCACTGGTAGCCTCCAAGGAAAAGCCATGGCCCAAATTCCCCATGACATGCCTACTTTTCAATTCTCGGAGTACATACGAATCCTGAAAAGCTTAACTTCCCAAGGGCTTTATATTGTATTCATTGATTTTCATGTCTATTTCAAAAACAGAATTTTAAAATACACATGCTTGGAAACAAAAAGGCAAGGGTATCAGACATCTTTCAGTTAAATATTCCCAAGTAGACATTTTGGGATAAACAAGTACTTTAAGTAGCTCTCTTTTGAGGTTACTTTTGTTTTCACAGGATTATTTTTACATTGAGAGTAATAATTGGTTATTGGGACCAAACCAAATATCTATGTTTTTCTAATCTCAGAGATTAAGTATAATTTTTATTGTTTTCCATTGAAAAATTTTACTTTTTTGTCCTATCTGGTTGCTAACTTAATTAATATTACATGAAAATAGGTAGAGATGCTGCAAACTCTGAGCTGAATTTTAGCAAATATACATTTAAAAATCAGTAATTCTTTGTAGTAAATGGGAAATGATTTTTTTAACAGAGCCATTAAAATATACTTATGCACAAGGAATCCCAATCCAAACCTCAACTTCTTTCTCTTCTTCTTTTTTTTTTTTTTTTTAAAAAAAACACACCATCTTTAAATACATAGGAACTGGCCAGATGCAATGGCTCACACCTATAATCCCAGCACTTGGGGATACTAAAGTGGGAGGATCATTTGAGCTTAGGAGTTCAAGACCAGCCTGGGCAATGTGGTGAAACCTCATCTCTATAAGAGATAAAAATAAGAAAAATAGCAAGGAGCAGTAGCATGTTCTGCCCAGCTACCAGGGAGGCTGGGATGGGAGGATTGCTTGACTCCAGGAGGTGGAGGTTGCAGTGAGCCAAGATTGCACCACTCCACTCCAGCCTGGGTGACAGAGTGAGACCCTATCTCAAAAAAAAAAAAAGGTAAATATGTTGGAACTGAGTATAAATGAAGCCATTTGTTTTCATAGAGTTAACTGGATTTTTTTGAATTTGTAAGTCAATAGAAGAGAGGATTAAACCCTGAATTTAAAAAATATTACTTTCCTTGCATCAAAGTTAGCAGTGTTTTTTGTGTGTGTGTGTTTGCGTTTGCTTTTGTTTTTTGTCGAAGGTGGGTTTGGCCTTAGAACTATTTAAAGACCAAAGAACAAATTCTTAATAAACTTTGCTTTTAATCAACCAACATATGACAGGACTGGAACAGTTAAAAAACAACACTGTAAAAAGAGGATGAAATCAGCTTCTGATCAGCTACACACTTTCACAACTTAACTAAGAGTATCTGTGGAATTAAATAGTCAAACACACAATTGACAATCCTAACAATTCACTCACAAGGACAAATTTGTATTGATAAGAGTCTTTCTCCCCCCCAAAAGCAAGGGAAATTGCCCTATGAATTATGAAAAGGCAGTCTCCATGTGCTACTCTTTAATAGAATCTGACCGGACTGCACCTCCTAATGCATTTGCTCCTGAATTAGTAATAGGTTTCCAACCTCAACGCATTTGCTACTTGAGCCACTTTCCCTCAGCCTTCCACCTTTTTTGGTACAGAAGGCTGAGTCAAGATAGATGACAAACATGGTTTCTCTTTTCTTTCTTCACTACTTTTTTTTTTTTTAATATATTACCAAAAGATGCAACATGAATTTATAATAATCTGGGTAAAACTTCTATTTACAGTGCTTCCACTGGACAAGAAAGATTTTTATTCTCCTCCTAGATCTTACTTTGAATTTAACCTTACAAAACACATTTTCTGAAGTTTCTTCTTAGTATTTTTGAACAATATTCAGATGAAATTTGAGAGAAAAAATCTGATTCCTTTTATAACAGGGAGAAGAGGGCCACGAAGTATTGACTAAAAACAGAACAGGGTTTTAGAGTCTGAAAATCAAATATGATCATTAGGTTGTCTCAGCTGACCCTGAGATTATGTGACAAAAAGGACCCCCTTAACACAAACAAATTTCACTGTACGCTCTTTATCTCTAGGACAGAGAACCATGGAGCCTCCTTTCCGCCACCTGCTACCGTGCCCCTGGCATGTTTGGCGCTGGGCAGCAGGAACAGCAGGGGAGAGGCACCCAGGGCGGGGTGGGAGGGCACTGCATGAACTCCCCCCAGGGAATCTTCTTCAGATGCCAGGTCCCTCGGTGCTCATGCTTACCAAGGGTGGCTGCTCATGATCATGTGTGAAGTGAATGAGCTGTTTAAGAAGTGACCCTACAGTGCTCTCCGTGTCCCTTTCCGCTTCCTGAAGCAGGTTTGTGCTGGTTCCAGCAGCTTTGAGTCTCCAGCAGGCCTCCGTGTGGGCTTTGCTCAAGTTTACGGATGCTTTCCCTTTACCTGTAGAGATTCCAACTCAGAGAGCCTGAAACACAGCTCAGGCATCTGCACTCCTTAGTTTCCCAGGGGACTGCAGTGCCCAGCCAAGAGAGCATGAGTGCTCTACTCTGCGGGTTAAACTGCCATCACCTCTTTGTTACCCCTAGAAAACTAGAGAAAGTGCAAATCAATCCTTAGGGTGATAAATGCTTCCTTGTCTCCAGGGGTTTCCTGTTCCAGTACAGGGTACACATTATAGCAAAGTTGCAAACAGATCTAGCTGCCCAGGCTAATGAGAGAACTCCAGACCAAAATAACCTACATGCTTAATGTTTCCCAGGTTACTCAACCTTGATTACAAAGAAGCATAAAAAGGAAAAGTAATTTTTCAGGAACATTGGTTCTCTATCTTTCCATTACATATATTTGTACCACGGGAGATGATGTAAAAAACTAAAGAAAGTCTGGAGTTCTGGGGCTCTAAAATATTACTCTTTGATTCTCAGCATGAGTTATCCAAGGGACATATTTATTTCAGAACTAGATTTCCAAAAATGAGTGATAGCCAGTCTGCTGTGAATGGGCCTATCCTAATAAAAAACTCAGAACTCTATTTTCTTATCTTCATTTTATTTTACTTGTGTGTTTCCTTAAACTAAAATGGGTTTCTTAGATCTTGCCATGATAACGCTTAAGCACCTGATTATGAAATTAATAAAGACCAAAGAGCAATCAGTCTTTTGAAGCATCACTTGAGAGACACAATCTCCTTTCTCTAAAGCCTTTACTGTCTCTCTGTTATGCCTGGATGGAATTCTTCAGAGTGGCTTTCAAGCTGGTTAAGAAATGACCCACAGTGAGCTCCCAGTCCCCTTTTATCACTCTCAGGGCACCTTTGAGCTTGCTGTTCTGCTGGCTTTGTTCCTCCTGCAGGTTTCCTTGTGGACTTAGTTCGGACCTTCTCTGTGGTTTATTTTTTCTTTTATCTATGTATCTAACTAGACAAGTAAAATTTTTGATAAATATAACACCCATAAGAGAGAGAAGACATTTTTAACGAGAGTTTTTGGAAAATAGAGAAATACAAAATCCGTTGGTAGAAGATCTAGAATTATTTTTTCTTTGCTCTTGTTTTGACTTTTAATTTAATCTACACTGATATATTTTCTGTGTCCTTGTAAGCCACTTTAAATAGATTTGGGAATAAGGTAAGGAAAAAAAATCAATAAAATTCTAAGAGCAAGAGTACTTGATACAGGCCAGACATCAACCTAAGAATTTTCTGTATAGCAACTCATTTACATTTCAACCACCTCATGAACTACAGGTTGTTATGACCCCTACTTGTATAGATGAGACAGACAGAGTGAAAAACCTCGTGCACACAGCTAGTAAGTGGCAGAGCCAGGATTTGGACCCAGGCCAGCTTACTGTGGTATGCACAATCCTGACCAATAAGCTACATCCCTGATTCAAAAATATATTTCTTGCCTTGTTACAAGCAGAACTCACAAATGGGACCCAGGTTTTATGACTAATCATCGCAAGCTTTGATATATTAATATTTTTAGTCAAATGAATTGATTGTCGAAATCTCAACAGGCTTATTTTGTAGAAATTAATCAGCTGCTAGAACGACTACGGAAAGAAAGGAGCTAGAATAGCCAAAGAAACCTTTAGGAACAACAGGATTGGAGAACTGACACTACGTGATATCATGAATTGCTCTAAAGCTCAGTAATGAAGACACTGTGAATTTGGCAATTTTACTTAAGTGCAACTTATCAATTTTTTTCTGTTACAGTTTTGGACTTTTTATGTCCTAGCTGAAAAATCTTTGCCTATCCCAAAGTTGCCAAGATGTCCTCTTATGTTTTATTCTAGAAGTTCTATAGGTCTTGTGTTTAAATAACATGATTCTTAACTTTGCAAGTTGAGTCATTATTGACTGACTTCCTAATATCGAATTTAAGACTTCTAGCCCTCTGACCCTCCCCACTGTCCCCACATTCATCTCCCTCCATCTCTTCATATAGTATCATACTCTGGTTAAATCTGTATTAATTTAACTTTTTCTTCCACAGTGTGAAATTGGTGGATAGAAAAACATTTTCCTTTCACAGTTGAGCCATGCACCATGCTTACACTTTTTTTTTGCCCCGAGATGGAGTCTTGCTCTGTCACCCAGGCTGGAGGGCAGTGGTGTGATCTCAGCTCACTGTAACCTCTGCCTCCCAGGTTCAAGCAATTCTCCTTCCTCAGCCGCTCAAAGTGCTGGGATTACAGGCGTGAGCCAATGCGATTGGCTCATGATTACACTTCTTTTTATGTATATGTTTGGTTTTTTCAGAGCTAATAACTACCTTGTTTTTTCATTTGCCGAATTTTCTTTTCTTTTTTTTTTTTTTTTTGAGACAAGTTTTGCTCTGTCACCCAGGCTAGAGTGCAGTGACAAAACTCAGCTCACTGCAACCTCTGCCCCCTGGATTCAAGCAAGCATATCTAGCTAATTTTCGTATTTTTGGTAGAGACGGGGTTTCACAATGTTGGCCAGGCTGGTCCCAAACTCCTTACTTTAAGTGATCCACCCTCCTCAGCTTCCCACAGTGCTGATATTACAGGCGTGAGCCACCATGCCGGGCCTCATTTGCTTAATTGTCTATATACTGTTGTTAAATCTTGCCTAAGTTCACCTAAAGAACTCTAAAATTCTTCAATACATTCACCAATCACCAGTCAGGAAATATACCACATCCTCCTTCTTATGACTTTTTCAGACACAATCCCTGGGGCCTTTCAGTCACTTCCTCTTCCTCTGGTCTTTGCTGTCTCACTGTGCAATGAATGGCCTGGCTCTTCTCTCCACTCTTTTCCTGAAATTTCTTTTGCTGTGCTAGGTTGAACCTTCTCTTGCCATGATGATTCTTCAACACCCGATTATGAAATTATGAAATTCATAAACCGGGTGTGATGGCTGGCGCCTGTCATCCCAGCACTGTGTCAGATGACTGGCTCTCTCTTAGCAGCTCATTTGCGGACCACAGGTAGGTTCTATCTCAGAAAGAAAGCAAGGGAAGCAAATGCAGATGGAGACATCATGAGTTTCTTGATTCTACCCTCACATTGGACGGATAATTTGGCTGTTGCCGAATTAGAAGTTGGTAATAATTTTTAGGAAACTCCAAGGTTTCCAGTATGGCTGTTGCTAAGCACAATGTGATTCTGATCCCTGATCTTTCATATAAGCACATTTTGTTTGTTTGTAATTTGTTATTTTGTTGTTTGCAGGAAACTGTAGGATCTTCTCTTCACCCCTCTTGTTCTGAAGTGCAGGGTTCACAGTCGTGAGCCTTGGTGTGGCGCTATTTTTGTGGGGCCCGTTAAAAACGGTGTTATCTCATTCTGGAAAACTTTATTTTGTTTCTTTGACAATATGCTCCTATCCACCTTCTCTTTTTTATTATTGAATCTACTAACCAATTAATATAATAACACCTTCAAGGCTGACCATCTGTCTCATTTATTTTCTGTTTTCTTTTTTCTTTTTGGCATCCCTGGGTGGGCATGAATCTGTTTTCTATTTCTTTGTCTTTACAGACAATATACTGGAATTTATCTTCTTGAATTCATTATTATTTT
Source organism: Ateles fusciceps (assembly GCA_036589455.1). Lineage (NCBI taxonomy): Eukaryota > Metazoa > Chordata > Mammalia > Primates > Atelidae > Ateles > Ateles fusciceps. The sequence goes on along the minus strand of JAZHEH010003329.1, from coordinate 6,966,369 downwards.
TAATTCTGAAAATCACATTTTTATTTCTTAAGAAATTTCATTCTGTGTTTTTTCCTTTTTTAAAAATTGTAAAACAGCACATGAGAATAAGGTATATGTAACAAATGTACACCTTAATGAATGACTATAAAATGAATGCCCTGTAACCCCCAGTCTCAGCAGAAAGAGAACATTGCCAGCCACCCCAAAGCCGCCTCACACGGGCCTTCTCCAAAGTGTCTTGTGATAGCCCCAAGATGGAGCTGCACCCCAATCAGCAGTGTGTGTGAGCACTAGCTGCTTTTCACCGACTCTTAGTCTTGTCTGCCTTCCTTAATTGCAGCCATTCTAGGAGTGTGAAATGGTGACGTATTGTGCTTTTAATGTTGACTTTTCAGATGAACAAAGATGCTTATTTATTTTTATTTATTTAGACAAAATCCACCAAGAATCGATATTATACATGTAGATTGTCCCAGCACAATTCACTGAAATCTACGATTTTCTTCTTTGTAGTGCTGCTTTCACTCTTAATCAAGTGTTCATACACACGCACTTCTGTTTCTGGAATTTTCATGCTTTGCATTGGTCTATTTGTTTTTCTATCCACCAATTTCACACTATCTTAATTACCATAACTTAATTTTGTTACGAAATTCAGTAGAGCAAGTATTCCTAAATTCTTCTTGCAATTTTATATCAATTTTGAAATTGGCTTGTCAAATTTCACCCACTCATATGTACATACAAACGCAGGGCCAGGCATGGTGGCTCATGCCTGTAGTCCAGCACTTTGGGAGAGCATGGCACAAGGATCACTGAAGTCCGGGAGTTTGCCAGCCTGGGCAACATAGTGAGACCCCTTTCTACAAAAAAATTTAAAAATGAGCTCAGCATGATTGTGCGCACCTGCAGTCCCAGCTACTTGGGAGGCTGAGGTGTGAAAATTGCCTGAGACCAGGAGTTCAAAGGCTGCAGTGAGATATGATCTTGTCACTACACTCTAGCCTGGAAAACAGAGTAAGAACCTGTCTCTTAGAAAAAAAAAAAAAGCAGTATCTGGGAGTTTTTACTGGGTTTGTATTAAATCTATATACAGGCAAACCTCAAGGGTATTACAGGTTTGGCAATCACCACAATAAAGTGAATATTGCAACAAAGCAAATCACACAGGTTTTCAGTTTTCCAGTGCATTTAAAAGTTCTATTTACAATATGCTGTAGTCTACTAAATGTGCAATAGCATTCTAAACAATGTACAAACTTTAATTAATAAACACTTTCTTGCTAAAAAAAAATGCTATTAATCATCTGAGGCTTCAGTGAGTTGCAGTCTTTTTGCTGGAGAGTCTTTCCTTAATGTCAATGGCTGCTGACTGAGCAGGGTGGTGGTTCTGAACATTGGGGTGGCTTTGGAAATTTCTTAACAATAACAAGCATCACTTGCTGCACCAATTGACTCTTTCTTTTGTGAAAGAGTCCTCTGTTGCGTGCAATGCTCTTTGATAGCATTTTACCCATAGTAGAATTTCTTTGAAAATTGGAATCAATCCTCACAAACCCTGTCACTGCTCAAGCAACTAAAATTATGCAGCATTTTAAATCCTTTTTTATTCCAACAATGTTCACTGGCATCTTCACCAGGAGTAGATCCCATCTTAAGAAACCACTTTCTTTGCTCATGCATAAGAGGCAACTCCTCATCCATTCAAGTTTGATCCTGAGACTGCAGCAAGCCAGTCATATCTCCAGGCTCCACTTACAATTCTAGTTCTCTTGCTATTTCTACCACATCTACAGTGACTTCCTCCATTAAAGTCTTGAACTCATCAAAGTCATCCACGAGGTTAAGTCAACTTCTTCCAAGCTTCTATTAGTGTTGATATTGTAACCTCTTCCTATGAATCATGAATGCTCTTAATGGCATGTGGAATGGTGAATCCTTTCCAGAAGGTTTTCAATGTACTCTGCTCAGATCCATCAGAGGGCTCACTATTGATTGCAGTTAGAGCCTTAGGAAATGTACTCCTTAAATAATAACACTTGAAAGTCAAAATTACTCCTTGATCCATGGGCTACAGAATGGATGTTGTGTTAGCAGGCATAAAAGTGACATTCCTCTCCTTATACATCTCCATCACAACTCTTGGGTGACCATATCATTCATAAGCAGCAATATTTGAAGGTAATCTTTGATCTGAGCGGTAGATCTAAACAGTGGGCTTAAAATATTTAGCAACCCATGCTGTAAACAGATGTGCTGTCATCCAGGCTTTAGCGTTCCATTTATGGAGCACAGAGTAGATTTAGCATAATTCTTAAGGGCCTAGGATTTTCAGAACAGTAAGTGAGCATTGACTTCACTTTAAAATCATCAGCTGCATTAGCCCCTTACAAGAGAGTCATCCTGTCTTTTGAAGCTTTGGAGCCAGTGACTGACTTCTTTTCTTTAGCTGTGAAAGTCCTAGATAGAATCTTCTTCCAGTAGAAGGCTGTTTTGTCTACACTGAAAATCTGTTTAGTGTAGCCACCTTCATCAATGGTCTTAGCTAGGTCTTCTAGAAAACTTACTGCAGCTTCTGCTTCCCCACTTGTTGCTTCACTGTGTGTTATGGAGCTGGCTTCTCTCCTTAAACCTCACACACCAACCTCTGCTAGCTTCCAGCTCTTCTTCCTCAGCCTCCTCACCTCTCTCAGACTTCATAGAATTAAAGAGTGTCAGAGCCTTGCTCTGGTTTAGGCTTTAAGAGAGTGTTTTGGCAGCTTTGATCATCTTTCCAGACCACTAAAACTTTCTTCCTCTCAACAATCAGGCTGTCTTGCTTTCTTATCATCCATGTGCTCACTGGAAGAGAACTTCTAATTTCCTTTAACAACTTTTCCTTTGCATTCACAGCTTGGCTGTTTGGCACAAGAAGCCTAGTTTGGCTTTTGACATGCCTCCTTTCTAAGCTTAACCGTTTCTAGCTTTTGATCTCAAGTGAGTGATGTGACACTGCCTTTCACTTGAATATTTAGAGGTCCTGTAGGGTTATTAACAGGCCGAATTTCCATATTGTTGTGTCTCAGGAAATAGGGAGGCCCAAGAAGAGGAAGAGAGATGGGGGAATTGCCGATCTGTGGAGGAGCCAGAATACACACATTTATTGAATAAGTTATTCATTTTATACCAGTGGGGTTCATGGCATTCCAAAACCATTACCATAGTAGCATCAAAGATCACTGACTACAGATCATCATAACACATACAATAATAATGAAAAAGTTTCAAATATTGTATTACCAAAATGTGACACAGAGATAAAAAGTGAGCACACACGGTTGGAAAAATGGAACCAGTAGACTTGCTGAACACAGGGTTGCCACAAATCTTCATTTTGCAAAAAATGCAGTATCTGCATAGTGCAATAAAGTGAGGCATGCCTGTGCTTGCTTTCCTTTTCAATTTGATAAGACATCCCCACCAGGAGTTTATCAATTTCATTCATCTTTTAAAAATAAATTTTTGTTCATTAATAAAAATAAAAAATAAGACAAATCAATCTGTGGAATTAGAAGTCAGGCTAGTAGTCTCATTGTGAGAGTCATAGTATCAGGCAGAGATGAGGATGGTGCATCAGGAGTGCTTAGGTCCTCTTTTTCCTGATCTGGATGTTGCTTACAAAAATGGTCACTTTGTGAAAATTTGTTGAGCTATATGCTAAATGATGTGTGACTTTTTTAGTATGTACGATACACTTCAGTAAAAATCAGTTTGAAAGACAGCTGTTGTGTTGTCAATTCTGTTTGTATATTTCCTTTCTATTTCATTTATTTTTGTTCTTGTCTTTATTATTCACTTTCTTCCACTTGGGTACTGTTTATTGTTCTTTTTCTGATTTATTGAGATACATACTTATGCTTTTTAGCATTGAAAGCTTAAAGACTTCTTTTTATACACAGCTTTAGGTATATCTCACAAGTTTTGATATGGAATAGTCATTATCATTTACCTTGAAATATTTTCTAATTTCCATTTTTCTTACCTATTTCAATTTAATTTTAATTTCAGTTTAACTTTAATTTCTTATTGCTTTTCTTTTCACCTTTAGATGACTTATAAACAGTTTCTTAACTTTAAAACACATGATGTTTTATGAACTATATTTGTCTCTTTATTGCTTTGTGGTCAGAGAAGATCTTGTATGCTTTTAATCTTTTGTAATTAGTAGAGACTTTGCTTAATGACTCAGTATATGATCAGTATTTATAAGTGATCCATTTACTCTTGAAAATAATGCTCATTCTGCAGTTGTTGGATGCAGTATTCTATGTATGTCTTTTAGGTCTAATTGGTAATTATGTCATTCAGACCTAAATCCTTACTGATATTTTGCCTATTTTTTTTATTATTTGCTACTAATTGTGTATTTATCCTTATATTTGTCTAATTTTTTATTTTATATAAGACTATGTTATTAAATATGTATATGTTTAGAATTATTACATCTTCTTTGGGAATGAAATATTTTATAATTTTGATGTCTCTTCCCTTAGCTAGTAATTTTTGTTGCCCTAAAATGCACTTTAATATTAATAATGTTATTTCAGATTTTTTTGGGGGGGTGTTTGTATGATACACTTTTTGGATTCTTCAATTAATTAATTAATTAATTAAGACAGGGTCTCACTCTGTTGCCCAAGCTGGAGTGCAGTGGCACAATCAACGCTCACTGTAGCCTCAATCTCCTGGGCTCCAGCGATCCTCCTGCTTCAGCCTTCCCAGTGGCTGAGACTACAGGCATGCACCACCATGCCCAGCTAATTTTTAATTTTTTTCTCCCAGTCTTGCCCAGGTTGGTCTTGAACTCCTCGGCTCAAGCTATTCTCCTTCCTTGGCTTCCCAAAGCGTCAATCCTTTTGTTTCCAATCCCTCTGTATCTTTGTTTAAGATATGTCTTTCTTAAATTACATATAGGTTTTTGTCAATCTTATAAGTTTTTTTATTTTGAGTTATGATTCTTTAGTTTTATAATTCTATTAAATATAATCTGTATATATTTTAATATAAATTTATAATCTTACTACATAATTTCTAATTTTTGTTCTATATTCTCTTTTCTTAGCTTTTTTTGGATTTAAAAAAATTATTCATTTTTTTATCAGCTTGGAAGATATGCACTCTTTAATATTTTTTAGCAGTTTATTCCTAAGATCACAGCATGCATCTGACTCATCAGAGTCTGACATTACTTTGTACTTCTACTTTCTTTCTGGGCAATGCAAGGATATTGGAACATTTTAATTCAGTTTAATCACTTCCTGTTATGCAATTTTAGTTCTAACAGCAATATAAACCTTATGAAAATAGTATACAGTCAATATTCATTTTGATTAATCTATATATCATTTTTATTCTTTCCTGTTTCTCAAACTTTCTGTCTGAGATAAGGTTTCTTCTGCTTGAAGTATATCCTATAGTTTTCCTTGCAGATCAGATCTGCTAGTTAATTACTTCAGCTTTTGTTTATAGGAAAATATATTTAATTCACCATTTTTTTTTTCTAGGATATATTTTCTGGGAACTAGAAAGTCAGAACATTGAAGATACTATGCCACTGATTTTTGGCTTTTTTTTTTTTGAGACAGTGTCTCACTCTGTTGCCTGGCTGGAGTGCAGTGGGATGATCACAGCTCACTGCAGCCTCGACCTCCTGAGCTCAAGCAATCCTCCTGCGTCAGACCCCCCTGGTACCTGCGACTACAGGCACACGCCACCATGCACAACTAATTATTGTTCATTTTTTGTAGAGATGAGGTCTCACCATGTTGGCAGGCAGGTCTCAAACTCCTGGGCACAAGTGATCTGTCTGCTTGGCCTCCCAAAGTCCTGGGATCGCAGGTGTGAGCCACACTGCCCAGCCTGCTTTGTTATTCTTTTGGAAATAATCTTTCTTCTGCTCTTATGATTTTCTTTTTAGTTTCCCATCCTCCACCACCACCACAGTTTTACTCTGATGTTTTTAGATGTGCGTTTCTATTTTTCTGGCTTGGGTGTTTTTTTTTTTTAATTCTTAAATCCGTAAATTGATGTTTTGCATTAGTCTTAGAGTTCAAAGCCATTATGTGGGTTAGGATTTTTAACTGTATCCCCTGCCCTCTCTTCTGTGTTTCCTCTTCCTTTATTTTGAATATTTTTTGACCTTTTGAATATTTTTCTTCTGACCTTTTATTAAATTCACTAATTTTCTCTTAAAATTTGTCTAATCTGCCGTAAACCCTAATCAATTTTTTATTTCCATTATTTTAATGTTGTTCTTTTTCAACACTTATTATTTTTTAGGTTTTGTGTTCTATACAAAAATATTCAATCCTGTGTTTTCAGCTACTTGACCATAATAAAAGGAGTTATTTTAAAGGTTAGGTCTAATAATTCCAGTGTCTGGAGCCATGTAAATCTCTTTCTACTGGTTCTCTTCCATGTAGTATTGACTCCTATTCTGATTGATTTATTTTGTGTCAGCTTTCAAGAATTGTATTTGAAAATGCATTTATGATGTTGAGGAAAGAGACCCAAGCATCTAAGATCACCTCCCCCTTGACTTCCACACTGCATTTCAATAGAAGAAAAGGCTGGCCGACTGGCCTCCTTAATCGCCTTCCTATAGATAGCTGGCATAGTATGGGGAATCTTTCTGGAAGGCATTGTTTTTATACTTAAACAATATCAAACCCCCACCCCACTCCTACTCCATTGACTAAGACCCTTTCACTTGTAATTTCTAAAACTGTAAACTCAAGACTCTTTCACGTGTCTCTTCCACCTTTTGGCTATTGTGAGTAATGCTGCTGTGAACATGAGTGTACACATATCTGCTGAAGTCCCTGTTTCAATTCTTTTAGGGATGCACTCAGAAGGAGAATTGCTGGATCATATGGTAATTTTACGTTAATTTTTTGAGGAGCCCGCCATATTGTTTTCCACAGCATCTGCACTCTTTTGCATACCCATCAGCAATGCACAAGAGCTCCAGTTGTCTGGGATCTTTGTTTGTTTTAATAACCATCCTAATGAGTGGGAGGCGGTATCTCATGATTTTTATTTGCATTTCCCTAATGCTTAGAGATGTTGAGTACCTTCTCGTATGCTTATTGGCCATTTGTATATCTTCTTTGGAGATATGTCTATTCAAATCCTTTGCCCTTTTTTGAATTGGGTTGCTTGGGGTTTTGTTGTTGAGTTTCAAGAGTTTTTTTATATCTGCTGGATATTAATTTCTTATAGATATGTGATTTGCCAATACTTTCTCCCATTCTGTCTATCTTCATATCAATCACACAGGCATCACCCTTCAGCAAGTAGACTTTCACTTACTCTTCCTGCCTCAGCATGTTTCCTCAATTTACCTCTGCCACACCTGCTGCTCTGAGTTCTGTGCTGTGTATGCTCAGTTCCCTCAGATAATACATTTCCCTTCTCTTGCTGGGGTAGGAGAGGGCTAGTCACTTGGCTGCATGGGAGTAGGAGGAGATTTACAGACCTAGGTGTTCCTTATAAAGGCTCTTCTCAGAGCTTCCTGTATTTAGTCCGCTCTCCAGCCATGCCTCCAGCTCCTGGGCCTTTCTGGAATTCTGTGGCACAGTCCTTGCTTCTTGTCAGTCATCCCTTCTTTAAACACATGAGATTAAACTTGCTCTGCTAGGTCACTTGCCACTTTTATTTTACTTTTTATCTTCCAAAACATATGCTGATATGTGCCATCAGCTGGCCTTTTCTTTCCTATTCTGTTTTCCCTGAAGAATATATGCTTTGATCTCAATGCTGCCACTTTGATGGGGTTGCAGGAGGGAGTGGTGATAACATATGTTTAAGCCCCCAGGTCTACCAAAAGCCTATTTAATTCTGTCAGTAAAAGAAAATGATAAGACAAGTATGAATCATTTTTGGAAATTTATTTGCCAAAGTTAAGGATGTGCCCAGGAGACAGGTGTATGCCTTTCTCCCAAGATGATTTTGAGGGCTCCAAATTTACAGGGGAAAGGGTGGCATATTGAAAAGCACACAGTTTTCACTTAAACAAACCTGCAAAGGAAAAATGTGAGGAAACTGCATTTTACATAAGATAACACAGACAACATGGGGAACAATCGGATATGCATTTGTGTCTGGCAGGCCAGGGTGACTGCCTGTAAAGATAAGCTATCACTTAGCATTGCCATGGTGAAATTTTAACAGCTCACCAGGTATTTCCTTATTGGCAAATGATGGGGGAAAGTGAGTAGCTTTTCATCTTGTAGCCATTTCATTAGGAACCAAAAGGTGGAGGCAGGTTTGAGTGACCCGGTTCCCAGCTTGACTTTTCCCTTTGGCTAAGTGAGTTTGGGGTCCCAAAATTTAATTTCTTCTCACAATTCTCTCAATAACACTAAGAATACTTGTGCTAATTTTATTTATTTATTTAGAAAAAGAGTCTTGCTCTGTCGCCCAAGCTGGAGTGCAATGGCAGGATCTTGGCTCACTGCAACCTCCACCTCCTGGGTTCAAGTGATTCTCATGCCTCAGTCTCCCAGGTAGCTGGGGTTACAGGCACCCACCACCATGCCCAGCTAAGTTTTGTATTTTTAGTAGACACAGGGTTTCGCCATCTTGGCCAGGCTGGTTTTGAACTCCTGACCTCAGGTGATCCTCCTGCCTTGGCATCACAAAGTGCTGGGATTACAGGCATGAGCCACCGTGCCCGGCTAGTTGTGCTAATTTTAAAGATAAAGTGTCATGATCACTCAGGAGGTGGTGAGGCTGGGTTTGGAGCACAGATCTGTCTGATGCTGGAGCACATGCTGTCATGCTCACCCTCATATGCTCACCCTCATGTTATGCATTCTGCTCTAGTTAAACAAAGCTTATGCTTTAAAAAAATCTATTAATTTAATGTAGAGAAGTCTTAGGCAAAATAAAAACATTTTAATTTTTTTTCTAGTAAAGAGGAAACTTGCTTCAAAGTTCTTAAGTAATTATGCATATCCCAGTAAGAAATCTAGTCAGGCATGGTGGCAGGCACCTATAATCCCAGCTGAGGCAAGAGAATCACTTGAACCCAGGAGGCGGAGGTTGCAGTGAGCTGAAATTGAGCCGATGCACTCCAGCCTGGGCAACAAAGCAAGACCATGTCTCATAAATAAATAAATAAAGGAAATGCAGGTAAAGGGTTTAGCATGGTGTCAGGCACATAATCCGAGCATAGTAATGGGCAGGGGCTATTACCCTATATTTGTTAGAAGTTTTACTGGGAAGGCCCCTAGAAAAGTGAATGAAATGGAAATAAACAGAAAGAAGAGAGGGTGGGTATGAGAGAAATAAACATTTGTTGAAAGTCTACTTCGTATCAAGCATATGTAACAGTAGTTACATAGTTGAATCACTTTCATCCTGCAACAACTCCTGGGTTGTGTGGGGTTACCCACTTCCCAAACAAGGAGGAAAGTAAGTTGGGGCCACATGGATGTGGAAGTGGAATTTGGATTTCTGTTGGCCTGATTCCAGTCTACTCTCATTCTTTACAACACACGCCTTGCTGAAGCCGGAAGCCGAAGTGACTGGAAGTCAGGTCATCTATGAATTTGTATTCTATTCTATTTCTGGATTTTTCTTTCTGGTTGTTTCATTAATGTTATGTGTAAAGTACAAAATTAATTTCTTCTCCTTTATTAATCATCTTTAGGGTGTGGGGTTAAAAATAATTGTCCCTGATTTCTCATGGGGTATTTAAAAATAATAAATTTCATGAGTTATTTTAGAGGGCAAGTCTCTAGATAAAATAATAATCAAATTTTAGAACTAGAAGAGCCTTTAGAGACGCCCAGGAGAAGCTGCTCATTCAACAGAGGAAGAGACCCAGGCTTAAAGAAAAAGACTTGTCCATGTTCTGACAATGAGTTAATTGCAAGGTGGTCCTGACTCTTTCCACAACCACCACATTTCGGGCATTTTTCCTCTCTGCCTGATGTGGGAGGAGAGAAGCATCATGGTTCCCTTATAGGGTTGTAGACTCCTCGACAACTTCAGAATCTTCCAATTCAGTCTTGTAAACCTTCCTCTAATTCCACCCATACTTAACTCATTTCTAACAGTAATAATAAGTGGACTTATTATGAGAAGTATCTATCATATATAAAATATGCCTGGTAAGGTGGTAATTCTATTATTTTCACTGATTTTTTTCCTCTATCCTTCCTATTTCCCTTGTCTAGCAGAGTCTAGGCAACTGGGGCTTCAGTGCATCCTCAAAATGGCAGAAGAGACACATACAGAATTGGAAGACTGACTGTGCAATAGGTATCGGTTGAGAGGTCACAAGACAGAAAGTGCAGCTTAATAACACTCCAAACCAAATATGTATCTCCAACACCTATGTCTCTACTTTTATTTGAAAAACAAAATCAGGAATCTTGCCAATTATTTCAACCGATGTCCATTCATCTTTCAGCTTTAGAAAACAGTCAGTCAGTGTCTTTGATGGTCGCAGTAGAATAGGAATATTATTTCTCTGGTCAGTTGCAAATGTGGAAAGGGCAGTAACCCCCAAACTCTGCCTCACCAAGCAAGATATGACGCTGTGCACAGTGCTCAGGGGAGCAGTTAGGCTTCTCACAGTGCCGTTATTAGAAAGTGAGCAGGTGCCACACTGTGCACTCATTAGCAGAATACACTGAAGGCAAGTTGCTGGCTCAGCCTGTTGTGCTGATTGAGGCAAAGTGAGAGCAGGACCATTATGAAGACTCCTAGACTCAGAGCATGAGGAGGACTGTGAAGTCTCATATGTTTTTTTTAAGTTTTGCAAATTTGAACTTCATTTATTCAAACATATATAACCCTATCGTTAAACACCAGGAAAACATTCTCCAAGAATTCATCTGTCTTTAGAAGCATGCTTTCAGTCTGAATCAGCCTTGCTGGTGGAATTCACCAAATCATAACTGTCAATAGTCAAGGCATGCAATGGCCCACATGGGGCCCTTTCCAGAGAGACATTGGAAAAATAGAGAAAGGACTCTCCTTGCTTCTGCCAACAGCCCCTTAATTTGATTGTGTCAATTGTTTTCCAAAAGCATGGGAAAGAAAGGAATGATTTAAGAAACACGGGGGTTTGGAAGTGAGGTCCACGACCCTGCAGACAGGAAAAGGCAGTCTTTAGAGGCTGCTCACATCATGCTGGCCATCAAGGTCCCCAGTCTCATCTACCTCACAGGAGTGGCCTGAGTCCTATTTCTCAGCACTGTTTGATAAGATTTTATACTAGTCAGAGAAGAAAGAAAAAAGATTTTTTTTCCATCATGCAAAAATTATTTGGGGCAGCAACACTGAACATTAAATTTTCTGAGCTCACAGTAATTAATGAGACCTTTTCAAGTTTCTCAGAGTATTTGTGAGTCTGCTTAAGGGTAAAGAGTCGTTAACATAAACAAAAAAGGAAGAAATTATTATTTGGTGCTCATTGAAAGCAACGAGTGTGGTATTTTATTTTTTTATTCAAATCTGTTGGCTCCTAGCCTTCTTCATATAGTAGCCTCAGGGATTTTGCTGTTGTTGTTTTTGTTTTCTTTTGAGATGGTGTCTCACTCTGTCTCCCAGGCTGGAGTGCAGTGGCACAATCTCAGTTCACTGCAACCTCCGCCTCCCTGGTTCCAGAGATTCTCTGCCTCAGCCTCCCAAGTAGCTGGGATTATAGGCATCCGCCACCATGCTCAGCTAGACTAATTTTTGTATTTTTAGTAGAAATTGGGTTTCACCATGTTGGCCAGCCTGGTCTTAAATTCCTAGGCTCCAGTGATCTGCCCGCCTCAGCCTCCCAAAGTGCTGGGATTACAGACGTAAGCCACCATGCCCAACCCAGGTTATTTTAAAAGGAAAGATTTGACTCTCTCCTTAATCACATTGTTTTCTTGTATTTCCTGTCTACCACCATCTACTGTCTGTCTGATTCTCTAACATTCTGAACCTTCTTCCTGTTCCCTCTGAAATGTAATTCTGTCTATGCCTATCTATAGTGTTCAGAGAAAAAAAATGAAAGTGGAAGCTTGTGAGGAGATTGCAGTGACCAATGGAGCAACTCTGAGAAACAACCCACTCAGAGGCTGCCCCTCATCTCCCCCAGTGATGACGCAGTTCCTGACCTAACTCGTCCTCAGGTCTGAGGGGTATTAAGGGTTTAGTGAAATAGGTGACTTAGTAGTTGTGGTGGACATCAGCGCTTTTAATCAGCCAGACACCTATCCCCCAGTAAGAAATAGATATTTACTAAGACTGTCACTGGCAACAAGCAATGCCAAACTAGGGAAACTGCTGCTATTGCTTTGTGGAAATTAGTCTCTGGGAAGGACTGAGGTGTTCCACTGAAGATTTACTGTAGAAGACTCACTTCATGTCTTCCAATCTTTTTGTTTTTAACTTTTAAGTTCAAGTGTACAAGTACAGGTTGGTCACATAGCAAACTTATGGGCATTTGTTGTGTAGATTATTTCATCACCAAGGTATGAAGCCTAGAACCCATTCATAGTTTTTCCTGATCCTCTCCCTCCTCCCACCATCCACCCTCCGAGAAGCCCCAGTGTGTGTTGTTCTCTTCTATGTGTCTACGTGTTCTCATCATTTAGCTCCCACTTACAAGTGAGAACATGCATTATTTGATTTCTGTTCCCATTTTAGTGAGCTAAGGATGATGATCTCCAGCTCCATCTATGTCCCTGCAAAGGACATGATTTTATTCTTTTTTTATGTCTGTATAGTATTCCATGGTGTATATGTACCACATTTTCATTATCCAGCCTATCACAGATGGACATCTAGGTTGATTCCATGTCTTCACAATTGTGAACAGTGTTGCAATGAACAAACGCATGCATGTGTCTTCATCATAGTACAATTTTAGTAGAAATTGGGCTTCTACTAATGCTAGGTCTAATGATAGTTCTCTCTTTAGATCTTTGAGCAATACCCACACTGTCTTCCACTATCAACCTTTTGAAAGCTCCTTCCACCTGCCCACTCATTCTCCACTTCCAAAATCCCACTCCCACATCATTGGAGTTCCACCTGAACTCCTCCACGCTAGTCCTGTAAAAATCCTGCCATACTTTCCTTGTTGATGAGACTGCATTTGTGAGTGTTTTCCCTTGCCCAGCAAGAATAAATTTAACTTAACCAACAGTTCTACCTAAGGACCTTGTGGGACTTTTGGCATTTCCTTCTGGTAAAAGCACCTCAAATTCTCTTGGGAGAACTCACCCATAGTCTTGATGCATGTGTTTCCAGGCATGGCTGACTTTGCTCTCATTTCTAAGTGTGAACACATGGCTCTGGCCTATGCAACAATCACATTCCTCTTGACAGATGAACCAGTGCTGGGCACATGAATCAAACCAGACGATCAGAACCAATGAGCATCAACCTGAGGATAGTTCTAGAGCTATTGGTAAATAGGCATTTTTCTTTCCACTGGGCTTGCTAAGTCAGTGAACTGGAAGCCTGGAGCTTCCTGAGGCCAGGAAACTGTATGAAAGAGGCTGCCTGAAACAGAGAGAAAGCAATTCCTAGGGACAACATTTGTGAGCATGGATCTTTCATGCTTGAACTCTGTCTGGACTTTTAGTTATGTGAATCCATTGCTTCCTTATTTATTTAAGCTAATTTGAGTTACTACCTATTGCTTGTAATAAAAAAAATTATTCACAGAAAGTCAATAATAGAGTTACTGCTTATTCTGTGCAGACAAAACCCAGCTGGTACCTCAATCTAGTAACTGGGGTTCTTTATTCCTCTTGCCCTCCCCCTAACCCCTGTTTCCCATAATATTGTTTCCAAGTATTTGCTTTTTCTCTACAGTAGGATTATGCATCCTCACCCTGTGTTGTGATCTGTCCACATGCTAGGGAAGGAGCACATGAGATCACCTCATTGAGGGACTTGGCCCACTGTGCTTTAGCCAAGGGGTTATAAATGTCCATGACATTAGCTTTATTTTACTAGAAGCTTTACATCACATGGTAAATGTGATATAAAGATGACCCAGGGTCTTCTGCATTCCTGCGCTCTGCCATGAGAACAGCAGTGCTCATATAGAACCTTTTTGTTCAACCTGGGTGCCAGATATCCACAACCTTCATGTATCTTAAGCAATAAATCCTGTTCTTGTTATAAGCCATCCGGATTTCTTGGAGCTGTTTCTCACTGTTGTAAAAAACTAAAGCATCTGAGTTCATCTTGGCCTAGTATTGCCTTGATTTTACAATTCTAACCTCACACTTTTAAATGAGAAGCACCTTATTACCTGCTGCCTGTCTGAATGTCCTAATCCCAAGGGGGAGGAGGGGCAAAAGGATCTGGGGGAAGAAGGAACCAGGGCTGGGAGTCCACCCCTGAGGCAGCATGAGTTCAAGACTCTAGTGCTGGAAGACTCAGAAACAGTAGAAACCACACTGACTACAAAAGCTAGAGGAAAGACAGAAACAGCAACAAGGATGGGGAGGTCCAGATCACACGTGAAGCAAGGAGCCAAGAGTTTAGGACCTAGGGCTCAACACTACTAAGGGTAGGAGAATTAAACCTGGCCAATCTGGGAACGGTGTAGGGTGGGAAAGTGAGTCCTCAGTGCTTTGTTAACACACTAAACGTCCTTGATAGAGCAGAAATCACCTCTACTCCATCCCCTCACATTCCCCCTAGTGCTGGGAAGACCCAGTGGGCTGCTCTGATGCATTTTAAGCCACTCTTAAGGTGGCAAGAAGATTCATTAACAGTTTTCCAACCCATATCCTTTCAATCACCACTGGCAGTAGAACTGAGTGCGGTGCTGGCCAAAGTCCCATCTTTCTCTTACATGCCCAATTATTTCTTCCTTTCACGTGGTTGATGTGGGAAGTTGGAATGTGATGTTGTGATTTCACATTGGGCTCTCTGGGGAGGAGCCCTGGAGAAAGTTGTAGAAAAAAGGACAGAATCCCATGATGCTGACAGCCAAAGGTAGAATGCTGCAAATTTGATACCTTTGTGCCTTCCACGAAGTTATATTTTCCCTAGTAGTAGTTTTTTCGATTTCAGAAAGAGTGGGTTAGGCACAGTTGCCGGGAGGAAAACCAGCCAGGTCTTCAGTTCAGATGGTCTCCCCTGAATTCTTTGCCTGTTTGCATATGTATGTTGCTGTATTTGGCATGCCAGAGGGTGTCATGGTGGTGATCAGCAATGCTAAAAGCAGTGGGAGGGAGTAATAGTTGCCATGAAATGGTGTTGTGGGTAAAGAGTACAATGAGTTTTTAAACCCCATTCTGTGCAATGGAAGGGTAGGTGGATCCATTAAAAAGCCTGTCAGACATGCAGCAATAAAGTGCTTTATTAGAAAGATCCATCTGTAAGATCTATCCACCGGAGAAGAGTATGAAAGAGAAGAATGAGGGCACTTAGAGGCAAAGACTTTGAACAATGCTCTTCAAGGCTAAAAATGAGGCCCAGATCCAGGTGCCAGGTAGTCTGGGGAAGTGAAAACCTTCCCTCATGTGCATTGTGGTGGGGCCGATGTGGATGGAGTAAACTGGGGTAAGATGGGTGGGTGACATTTCTAATACTCTGCTTTTATTTTGGTAACTAGCAACATGTACTAAATTGCTATGCTATTATATTCTGAACACCTCGTATACTTTCTTATTTATGGTTTTACTGCCCCCCTTCCTTAGCACAAGCATTTTTCTTTGTTTTGTGGGTGCTCAATTGTAATTGCTGAACAATAATAATGGTGGCAACAAATGGTTAATTAAATGAATAAATGACACGGATCTACACAGAAGAACTGTCAGGGTAAAAACAGCCTTAACACCATATAAAGTAGATTCATTTACAGATTTTTCACTACTGTTACAGACAACGTGTTTTAATGAAAATCATGTTAGATAGCCAGTAAAACACATTTGATTGTTAATTCTGGTTTTAGAAGAAGAAACTACAATAAACAGGAATATTGCAAATAGGTTTCACCACAATCATTTGAAAAGGTAGTCATTTTCCCAAGCGGTTCACATTTTATCACTTCCATTACAAACTGCACACAAGGGAGCCATGGCATCTTTCTAGCAAAGGCATCGGAGGTATTCAAGCCATTGTCATCTGATAGCAAAGCCCTTAATCCTGCCCGCCTACCTTCATATGGCAATATAGTTAGCTTGTAAAGCTAGAGAAAAACATGCATAGTTGACTAATTATTTAGGACTCCAGGGTAATTCTTAAAGGAGAGAGTGTTAATTCCAAGGCACCCCTCAGCAAGCCTCTACTGATGTTTTTCTTGCATCAAAGTAAAAAGTTCATGTATCACTATATGGTAGAGTCTCTGAAGATCCATTCTATTTCAGAAAAAAAATGCCTTTGAAGAATTTAGGCTATACCCCATTCCATTAATGGTATATTGCACAAAGTAATTATGCACACAGAATCGTTACATTTATAAGGAAGTTTGAACACTTTTGAAATGAGGGCTGTTGGTTTTGGTTTGCTTTGTTTTATCTTGTTCTTGGTAGCTTCAGGTACTGTTTTGTTCATCCCATGATTGAAGATAGTCTTAGGTAAATTTTTGTGTTTTTCACTCCCAAAGAGCCAGTTACAATTAGGTTAGTAAAGCCTAATTTATTTCCTTCTCTGTCCAGCCAACAAGCTTGGTTAAACAGTACCAATTCTCGTAATTAGAAACCAGGAACTCTGCCACCCATCCACCATTAGTAAGGCAGGCACATGGAATTATTTTGGTAGTAGCAGAAATGGGTAGGACCTTATATATTCACATTATCTTATCAATTGTTAGCTAACAGATTATTGCATTCGGGAGGCATAATGTTTTGGCTTACTTAGCATGGCATTTTAATCAATTACCTGCTTAACAGATATTCACTGAGATACTTTACAAGTCACTGTACGGGATATACACCATAAAAAGTAATTCCTACCATCTAGAAAGTAATAATATCTTGTTCTAACCAATGAAGAAGAAAATAAATTACTCGGTCCCTTTCTGATTCCAGGTCAGATCACCAGTCCTTTGGGAAATTTAACCAGAATAATGTTGGAAATGGGAACAAGAAGCTGGGTTTAGGAGACAGAAAGGCAGTTGAGTTCCAGGTGTCTTTATTTGGAAGTGAGAGAGTGGGAACATTTGAATGGTAATATCCCAGAAGCAGCTGAAAATAGAAGTTTAGAGATCCCAAGTGTGTATAAAAAATAGTTGTTTCCAAGCTGAGCTTCTTCTTCTTCTTCTTTTTTTTTTTTTTTTTTTTTTGAGACAGAGTTTTGTTCTGTTGCCAGAGTGGAGTGCAGTGGCACCATCTTGGCTCCCTGCAACCTCTGCCTCCCAGGTTCTGGCGATTCTTCTGCCTCTGCCTCCCGAATAGCTGGGATTACAGGCGTGCACCACAGCTTCTAATTTCCCTTACATTCTAAATAGTCATAGAGTACTACTACGATCTCTAAAGTCACAAAGTGTTTGAGAGGCTCAGAAGATCGAGAGCCAAGAAGGGGTTCTATTGACATTAGTGATGATGGTAAAACAAATGAAGAATGGCTGGTGAAACTGAAAGAACAAGGGCTTGTCAGTTACTAACTTTATCATATAAAGCTTTGCCTTCCAGCAAAGAAAATGAGGGGGCAGAGGTACTAATGAAACCCTAGTTAGGGAATTGATCTCCGAAAGGGATATTTATTTGTAGATTATTTTCCAAGCTTTAGGTAATAAATAAATAAGCAGATACATAAATTAAAAGTCGTGTGGAATACTACAGCAAGAGGCAGATGAAGGAGTTTAGTACAAATCCATTTCAACCAGAAAATAAGAAGACACCTCAAAGTGTATGTCCTCGCATAGGCATTTAGCATGTCTCCTTAAACGACAGAAAGAAAAGAGCCTGATCTGAGTGCAAGATGCTATTGCATTTTGGTGTCTAAGCTGCTAATGATCCTCGTGGACTCCACAACTATTTCTTTAAATCCTTTCGGCAGCTCAGTTTTGAAGAATTATGTCAGTTTTTTTGGTCTTCTTGCCTACTTCTCTAGATCCCAGAAATTAGGCCACTAACAGAGTAAATATTTTCTGGGGCACTGTGGCAAAATTTTGGTTGTCAGACAAATTAAGTCACAGCGACCTGCAGAGAAGCCATATCAGAGGAATACGGAAACGGGAAGAATGAGGCTAAATGCCGCTACGTTTTATTGCTGGGTGTAGCCCAGCAGGCTCTGCGCGGGAAGCCTGTTCTGACTTCTATTTATCCAATTGTGTGCTCCACGCATGTGAGTGCTGTATGCTGTGTCCTGTGTCTAAATGCTTCTGTTGCCTGTGCTCAGTCCCTGCAGGTTCATTTCTTGTCCAACTATTCTTGTCCCAGAGTGTAAGACACCATGAGGATTTTACTAGTTGGGAAACATCCCAGTATAATTAGTCTGTAGGAAACTCCCAAGTTTATGGATTGCATTTATCACTGTTAAAATAATAAACAAAAATATGATTTTAAAAAATTTGGTGCACCAATGAACATTTCTCTGAAAGAGAAAAGGATTCTTTATACATAGTACAAGTGCTTCAGAGTGGTTTTCATGAGGTATACAGCTGTTTTGAGGGTAAATGAGGCTTTCTGAATGAAAGGAAAAGGAAGAAAAGGAAGGAAACTAACATTTCAAATAACACTCTGTGTTAGTTGCTGTAGTAGACGCTTCATAGACATCATTTCCATTTTATTCCATTTGTGAGAAGCTTTATTATATTTTCAATTGGCAGAAATTTCAATATTCATTAGGGAAATAATAAAAGCAATTGAGGATGACTAGAAGGACAAGGTGGCATTGAAAGAGATATTTTAAGCCAAGGTATATTTGGCAGGTGGCACGGAATTAGGAGTTTGAGAGACACCATAGGCCAAAACATTCATGGTCATCTCTAAGAGCAAGGCTATTTTCTGAGGAAGTACAATGGCAAATGTTGATTGGATGAATCATAATTAGGTAAGAGGAAACAATTAAACCTGTATTAAAGAGGACAAGGAGAGTAAGAAATGAATGAGCTGAAAGGAAAACTGAGAAATTAAGATGAGCTGGGTACAGTGGCTCACGCTGTAGTACCAGCATTTTGGGAGGTCAAGGTGGGTGGATCACCTGAGGTCAGGGGTTCAAGACCAGCCTGGCCAACATGGTGAAACCCGGTCTCTACTAAAAATACAAAAATTAGCCAGGCATGGTAGCACATGCCTGTAACCCCTAGCTACTAGGGAGGCTGAGACATGAGAATTGCTTGAACCCAGGAGGCAGAGGGCAGTGAGCCAAAACTGCACCACTGCACTCCAGCCTAGGCAACAGAGTGAGACTCCATCTTAAAAAAAAAAAAAAATTAAGAATATGGGCATTGCCTAGCTGCTCTCCAAACATCTGCAAAAATTGATACATAATTTGTATATAAATATAAACAGTATTTATATACTCTTCCCCTCAATCTTGTCATCACTTGCGTATCATCAAAACTTTAAATTGTTTGCAAACTAAATATTAAACTAGGGATTTGGAAGTCAGGATCATGGTTGCTTTGTGGGTAGGCAATAGCTGGACAGAAGCCTCAGGGAGGGGGTCCTGGGAGCTGGCACAGTTTTGCTCTTGGTCTGGCTGCTGGTTACACACAGGTGTTCAGTTTGTGGAAATCCATCAAGCTATACAATTATGATATGTGTACTTCTCTGTATACATACTAGAATTCAATAAAAAATGCTTGACAATTTAATAAAAGTATCTTGTTAGAGATACTTTGAGTTTCCCTGATGACCTCTGTCTGGGCATCTTTTTTATTGTGTTGGTCATCTGTATTTCCACTCCATACATAGATGAAAAGAGACCTCAACCTATCACAGTAAAATTTAGACTTTCAAAATTAAAGAAAGAATTCAGCAAGGCACGCACACACACACATTTTACATATAAATATAATACAAAGTCTACTTCACCATGTTATCAAACCAAATTGGGGTCCACTTGCCAGTGCAGTAAGGCAAACATCTACACTGAGATTTGCAGCAGGAGAAATGGGTGTTTATTTGCAGGCCACCAAGTATGGAGACTTGAGCAGCTGTTGCTTCAGTCCTGACCTCGCCAATGGCTTACAGGTAAGGGTTTTTAAAGGTGGGAAGGCGGAAGCAACAGGCAGTCATAAATCAGTAATGGAGGTTCTACATTGGTTTGACTTTAAAGGACAGGACATCTCAAAGCAGGAGCCATGCATCATACGTGGATTCAAAGCTTTTTTGATTTGTGATTGGTTAAGGAGGCGAAGCTTTGTCTAAACATTTTGGGTTATCAGAAAAGAATGCTGGCTCTGGTTCATGTACGTGACCTCTAGGCCCCTCAGGAAGAAAAAGCATACTACAAAGTATGGTAGTCAAGGTTCCGTCCTCAGCTTCCCCTCCTCTGAGGTCTGTGCCAGCAGATTCGTTTGGTGGGGGTCTGAGTTTCTGAAGAACATATGTATATGTTAAAATATGAAACATATATAAGATGCTAGCTTTAGTTTCTGTAGGGAACAATTCTCCTGACTCTAGCTTCCCTGGCTATTGTTTCAGGTTACCATTACCTTCTTATCAAGTTGTTTATTTACTTCTCAGGCCTACCTACGTGCCTGGAATTTCCCTTCATAGAACTCAAGATTGTTCTTTATTTCCATGCTTGCCAGGGGTTGGGGGGTAGGTCACAGGCTGCTAAGCGGGCTCCCCTGTTCTGTCTCAACCACAGGAAAAATTTCACCTAACTTAATTCTAAAGAAAAAAAGATCAGACTTCAGATTTCACCTTCACAATATTAAATGATACATAATCATAAAGGCAAAAGAAATACTATTTCATATTAAATAATTCTGAAATAAACCTCATATATAATCTTTCTATAAAATGTACCAAAAGCATTTCTAGTTAATTGATAAAATGAAAAAGAAAATTATCATATAAATAAATTGCAGGTTAACATTAACACCTAAATGTAGAATTTAAAACTAGTGCATATATCAAAAATCATTCTAAGTAAAAAATCTTTAGGGAATTTAAAGTATACAGAATATATAACAGAATAAAAAAGGGGAAAGGGGAATAAAAAAAGGAAAGCAAATCTAAGTTAACAACATTATGTTGGATGTGAAATTTACACCAAAAAGTATAAATATATTTAATTCTTTTATTAAAAGATTAGGTGAAGGCTACAGTGGACTAAAATAGCTTCAAAGATGGTCATTGGAGCATTCCTCTTAATGGTTAGAAGCATAAATTTCCACCTCTTCCTTCATCTTGGCTTGAAGTAAGGGACCAAGATGAGACCTTTTTTGACAGAGCCTGCAACAATTGTGTACGGAACAAACACAGATACCTTCCACATAATGACGAACAAACAGGAAATCAGACAACATGGGAAAATGTAGGCATTCAGAAGAGGGAGCATCGTTCTGAGTTAATGAACTCATTCATTTAATTTTATTCTTTCCCAGCACCCTGCTAAAATCCCATAAAAAAAAACATTTACAAAGAGCACATAAATCCACAAGAATATTGCGAATGTGGGAGAAGACAACAGCAACACATTTCTTGAAAATGGAGGCAAGGAAACAGACGAGGTGTAAACAGGACAATCACGGAGGAAGCTGAAAGCTTGCAGCTGTGTGTGGCTTGGTTACGGCAAAAATGCGCCCACCTTGGAGGCTGAGTTGAAGCTGAAATCCTGAACACACATTTCTCCAGCCAAGCAGCGCACCCTGCCAGGGGCTATGTCTTCCTGGAAGAAGGAGTGCCTTTGATAATGCATTCAAAGCCACTGTGGGCTCAACAACTGCCTTTGTCTAGAAGAGCATTCTTATCCATATACTCCTGTACCTCAATGGGGGCTCTCCTGAGAGTCCAACCCGATTTACACTCAGAATCCTCAGAATGCTTGAGAACTGTCAGCACTAAATCTCTAAATCTCTGGCTCATGGGGCATAGAAGTCTGCTAAATTAAGGAGAATCACATAAGTTGTTTGGGAAGCGCTGACATCTCCCGACTCCTTACACCATACACAAGGCACTCGCTGCTGCTCCCTCATCCTCTCTCCAAGATTTCTGAAGCTTTCTTCCCCTAGAGACTCTAAAACAGGTTTTCTGGACTGAGAGTCCAGTTGAGAGCTTTTGGATCTTATCAGAATCAGGGGAATTAAGTAGACTGCCGGCATACAGAATGCTGACTCCCAAGACATCTCTTCCACCCAGCCTCATGCCTTTCCTTTGCTCTCAGAAAACTGGCAGTCTGGCCTTTACCTAACAGGCAAGATGCCTCTCTGGGGAATGTGTTCAGACCAAGAGAACAGAACTGAAAATATTGACATCAAAGCAGCCCGACCAGTGGCCCACCCAAAATATCTTAAAGTAAAACTCAGACTTGACAAGTCCCACCACACCAGCATGAGTTTGGAGCTTCCACGAGGCTTCCTTTCCTCCTACTCTTTATCTTGACCATACCATCAAGAATTGCCAATCATATGAGGAAAGCCCCTTATGTGCAGGATAGGGAAGCAGAGGATGGGGGATAGTTTCGTAGTTAGGAGAGTGTTAAAATACACTCTGAGGAGTTGAATTTAGAACAAACTCTTGAATAAAGCAAGAAAAGGATGCATACAAGTATCTGGGGGAAGAGCGTCAGCCCAAGAGCAGAACAGGTATGCTAAGATGGCATACTGTCTGGGGTACACGAGGACCAGCTAGCTTGCCAGTGCAGGTGGACTCACAGGTAACAAGTGAGAGAGGTGGAAGCTGAGGTCAGTGGGGGAGGTCCCTTTGGGGGATGGACCTTGGTAGATGTGATCAACCCTGATAAGGGATTTGAAATTGTTAGTGTGATATGAAATTGTTATTGTGATGTAAGTAATTGCAGGGTTTTGAGGAAAAAAGTGGCATTATATATATATATATATATATATTTAAAGGAATAGAGACATAGAAGAGTATATGCCCAGAGAATTTCTAAAAAGGGGCACAAGAAATGATAATTATCTCTGAGGACTGCAGAGTTGGGATATCAGGAGTTTTTCGTCTTTATCATAGCACTTCTTTTTTTTTTTTTTTTTGACATGGAGTTTCACTCTTGTTGCCTAGGCTGTAGTGCAATGGCGTGATCTCAGCTCACTGCAACCTCCACCTCCCAGGTTCAAGCAATTCTTCTGTCTCAGCCTCCCGAGTAGCTGGGATTACAGGCATGCGCCACCACGCCTGGCTAATTGTTTGTATTTTTAGTAGAGATGAGGTTTCACCATGTCGGCCAGGCTGGTTTTGAACTCCTGACTTCAGGTGATCCACCTGCCTTGGCCTCCCAGAGTACTGGGATTACAGGCGTGAGTCACCGTGCCCTGCCGCACCTCTTTCTTTTTACCATTTGAATTATTTTGACCATACGTGTGTAGCGCTGTAACAGTAAAAAGTAAGTTGTTTTTAAAGACCAGCTGTCTCATTCAAAAAATGAACTCAATGTAAAGGCCTATGGAAAAGCATTTCTGATATTAATGACTCGATTACACAATCAGAATGTTCTTCCAAGACGTCCAGCCTCCCTTTTGCAGATGCATCTCAGAATTCAGGTTTCCCTACTTAACATGCTTTGAGGTTTGAAACCATAATGCACTATTTCTTTTGTTGAAACACTTCTAATCTTTTCCATCTAAAGTAAAAACACTTATACCTCTGAAGATAAAGATATCACAATGCTATTTTCAATAGGCAGACTCATGACTTAAAGACAGCTGCAAGGATTTTTTTGTCAATTAATTTTTATTTTTTTTCTCTTAACAAAACTAGTACATGCTCCTTGTAGAAAATTAAGAAAACTCAGATAAACAAGAATGGTGCATGTTACAACTAGAGAAAGTATTTTTTTTTTCAATGTACATGAAATGTTTATTTCCCAAATGGTGGTATGGTTCAATTAATGTTTGCTTTTTCATTGAAGAGGAGAAGAAAGAAATGTCTGGGAGTCTCAGTAGAATTGTGTAGTACTTGTACAATTAGGACGCAGTGAGTAAGAACCCAGGTTGAAATTGCTGCACTCTGTTCATTAAGTCACTATAGGATTACTGAAAAGCAGAGTGAATGATCCATTGCTTTAATTAGACTACCTTAGGCTATTGAGAGTGGTTCAAAGAAAAACTACTATGCCTGGTAGTGGGAAATCTTGGAAGAAAACAGAAGACAAATGGAGGTGGCTAAATGAAATGTCTAAGGAAGAGAAATTCTGACTATCATTTTCTTTTGCCAAGAGGGTTCAGCTTTTAGAATTAAAGTAAGGATGATTTCACAGCACCTGATTGCCACATTGGATTAATGTAGTTTCATTTGTTGATATCTAGGCTTTTAAAGAAATAGCCCCATGAACAGCTGTACATTCAGAACTTAGCCTTGTGTAGCATTGACACAAAAGGGGGAGGTATTGAGTTACCACAGCGACTTGGTAAAGAATTATTCTGTTATTGCAATTACCTCACCTCAGTTATCTCACTTCAGGGTTTCAGTTCCAAACTGGGTCCCTGGGAGGGGAGAGGAAGCCAGAGGAACATTCTGAGGACAAGAGCAAAAGAAGAGTCATAATCCTCTTAGACAATGGGGGTTAGTGGAGAAAAGAATGTGAGCGGTGGTCCAGGCCCTGGTGACATCTAGCCCAGCTTCCTTTGCAGACATTTGCTATTCCAGACAGACCTTTATAGTTCATGTAAACCAGACATCAGTTTTGCAAGTCTAGAAGGTAGGACGCAGCTGTAAACGGTAACACCTGTTGGAAGACCAGAAGCTGTGAGAGGTTTCTAGATTCTACAGTGGAATTTGGTCCCCCAGGTGAATCTTCGTCTCTTGGTGCAATGGTTGGAGCATGTATAAAACACAGTCAAAAAGGGGAAGGGGTTCAATTAAGACATCCCAGAGAGATCATCCATTACCAGCAGAAAGCTTAGTAGATGGGTGGAAGAGAGGCACTCCGCCACGTGGATTTGGGGCCAAATGTGTCAAATCCTTCATAAGAGAGCGTGGCTGAGGTGGAGAATGAGGTGGGCGAATCAAAAGCGGGATTTGAGAGCTGGGGCTTGGGTGCCAGCCCTTTCATCCCCATGTGAATTAGTGAATACATGATACTCTCTTAAGATTTTGCTTCTCCCAGTGTGATCCCGGAGGTGTCTAAAAGAACAGAGAACCACAAGAATCAGGGACTCCCGCAGCTGGGAAAGGCTCTTGCTTCATGAAGGAGCCCAGGGCCAGTGCTGAGGTTTCCAGCCAAAGGGAATGCAAACTCATTCTGCAACCCATTTTCTTTTCCTGCTGGGACTATTTCTGAGCACAGGCTATGCATGCTGGTACCATTCATGTTTCTTGAAGCTATTTGGAATATTTGGGAGGCTACATCCGAAGGCCATTTCTGGAATTCTTAGCTAAATGATTAAAATAAACAACAACTAACCAACCTAAAATCAACATGACCCCTGCCAATTTTCCTATCACCCATTGTAGGAATCTCTGGTTAAGAAACTGCAAATATTAATATTTCACTGGGATGTTTGGTGAAAAGTAGGGAGGCAAATGTCCATACCAAAAGCTTCCACGTGAAATATTCCGGCTGATACCTCCAGGAGAAAGTGAAAACTACAGTGGCAGAAGCCATTGGCAGAGAAGGAATATGCAGGCAGGGGGAAGCCCCTGGAACCCGGCTGCTGGCCACAAGTGTGGAAAGAAAGCTGGAATAGACTCCTTCATGGGCTGCAGAAAGAAAAAGGGTTGGCCGTGATGAGGACTATTTCCAGCAGGCAAATTTCAGCAGCTTAATTTCAGTCACAAAGGAGATCTTATCCATGAGACAGGGGCTCAGGTGCCACAGAGAAATCTGCCTGGGGAGTCTGCAGATGGCCTGCGTGTGCCAATGATGAAGACAGAATTCGCTGGCGCCACTGAGCACCATCTTAGCACCCTGGAGGGCCCAGAGGCCACACCAGCCCCAGGGGAGAATTAATTTGCAAGGCAGCTAATGGCATGTACAGTTCTCCTCACTTCCTTCCCAGCCTTTTTACCTTCTCCAACATGCTGGAAAAGAGATTTTGATGGAAACTAGAATAGCCATGAAGAAGACAATAAGGTTGAGGTCACAGACGATGAAGATTAAGAGCGAAGAAACAGAGCAAGTGGAGGAACAAACACAAAATTAATCACAGAAATGCTTGACACTTCAGATTGAAGATGCTCTCAGTGTATCAAGCTATGTTTTGTCCTTTTACCTTAGAAAATGAAAAGACACACCTATATTTCTCCCTATGAAATTTTGGATTTTCAAAGATAAAGGAAAAACCCCAAAAGGCATAGACAGTAAAACCAAGTTAACAATAGGAGTTATCTCCAGACTTCTCTGCAGTATAGTCACGCAGGAGATCATGGAGTAAGATCCACGGAGTCTAGGGGGAAGGGATGTGGCTCAGGACTTGTAAACCAGGACAATTTATCATCACAGCATCAGGAAGTGACAGACGTATTCTGAGATAGGCAAGTATTCCAAGAGCCAATTACCCATGTTATAGTAAAAATATCCAGAAAGAAGGTGAACAAAGTAAACGATAGTGATAACAATGAAACAAAGTGTCCCAGTGAATCATTACTGTTTCTGTGGTTAGGGGATATACTTGAAATGTCAAAATAGTTTTGAAAGAGAAATTGCAGAGTGAAAAACCTACTTGTAATACCCTGGTTTTAAAATCTGATATAATCATAACGTAATCTGGGAAATAGAGAAAAAGAAGAAACTTCTTAAAGTAAGCTAAATTCCTCATCTTATTTGAGGCATTGAGGCTTTATTGTGTTTATAACAGAGAAATAAAGGCATACATGCTTTTAATGAAAGGTGTTCTCTAATAGACTATGAGTAGAATGTGTATTTTCCAAATCAGTAGAAATATAAAATACAATGCACTAAAATAAATGAACAAAAAACCAAAAGTAAAGAACAAAGCAATAGAAAAGCATGAAGCACAACTGCATCAACTAAGATAAATGTAAGTTGATCAAATTTCATCTTTAAAAGATAATAATTTTTAAATTGGGTCAGCAAAACAAAATCTAGCTAAATGTTATTTTCAAAAAAACACGTAAAACAAATTGAAGCAGAAATATTTTTTGAAGAGGTGGACAAAGACACACCAGACGAACACACAGGAAGATTAATACAAGACCAACTAGAATTAAGGAAAAATCACTTGAACAATGGAGACTTTATCAATAAAAATACATAATCCAAAATGAAGTTATAGTGGTCATGAATAATTAAGGGACCCACAAAAGCACAGCATCCAGAGATATGAAACCAATGTTCTTAGTAATGATCCCAGAATTTGAACACTGAAAACACAGTAGGGGGTTACCTGGTCTTAAACTATTATATTATTTTGTGAGTTTAAAAAAAAATTTATTGATGTTTGTTTATATTAGGGTTCTTCACAGAAACAGAATATGTGTAGAACATATCTATCTCTTTCTCTACATTTACATATACTTAGAGAAAGAGATTGATATATTATAGAAATTGGCTTATGGAGGCTAAGTTGCGTGATCTCTGTCTGCAAGCTGGAGAACCACAAAAAGCCAGTGGTGTGATTCAGTCCAATGGCCTGAGAACCAGGAGTGCCCACGTCTAACATCAGAAGACAGACGCAGGCCGGGCATGGTGGCTCACGCCTGTAATCCCAGCAATTTAGGAGGCCGAGGCCAGTGGATCACTTGAGGTCAGGAGTTTGAGATTAGCCTGACCAATATGGTGGAATCCAGTCTCCACTAAAAATACAAAAATTAGCCAGACACAGTGGCACATGCATGTAGTCCCAGCTACTGGGAAGGCTGAGACAGGAGAATTGCTTGAACCTGGGAGCAGAGGTTGCAATGAGCTGAGACAGGGCCACTGCACTCCAGCACAGGCAACACAGCAAGGCTCTGTCTCAAAAAAAAAAAAAAAAAAAGAAGACAGATTCGCTAGCTCAGAGGGAGCAAGTTCCCCTTCCTTTGCCCTTTTGCTCTATTCAGAACCCTGAGACAATGGATGATACTGCTTACATTGGGGGTGGTGATCTTTTCTCAGCCTACGTATTCAAATGCTAATCTCTTTCAGACCACCCTCACGGACACACCCAGAAATAATGTTTTACCAGCTATTATAGCCCCTTTATGCATTTGTATTTCCAAGAATTTGTATTTTATTGAATGCTTAACTAAAATTCTTTTGAATTTGTAATAACAATATTTAAAGTCAGAGATTTTCTTTTAAGTATGGCTCTGAACATATTTCATCAGTTTGGTAGTAGTGGGTTAATAGTCTAATAGTCTGTGATCTGCTTTAAATTTAAATTTTCTCTTTTACTCAAGACTTATTTAGGAGTATCTACTTTTAATTCCTAAGTAATGAATCCTAGTTTCTTCATATTACACTCAAAGAATGTGGCCTAAATAAATTTTATGAACACTTAACATAAATTGAGAAAATATATTATTTATTTGTAACATGAATCATTTTTATTTGTCTCAATGTTTTCTCAATTCTTAATTTTATAAAATGAACATTACTACTTTTATTAAGAGAAAAAATAATTATAATTAATAAAAATAATAACAATGACAAAACCGCCAACCCAATTTAAAATGACCAAATGACTCGTATAGGTATTTCTCTGAAGAAGATACACAAATGGCCAATAAATACATGAAAGTGTGTTTAATGTCACTATTCACTAGCAAAATGCAAAGCAAAACCACAAAAAGATATCCCTTTTTACCCATTAGGATGGCTACTATTAAAATAAATAAATAAACAAATAAGTGTTGGTGAGTGTGTTAGTCCATTGCATTGCTATAAAGAAACACCTGAGGCTGGGTAATTTGTAAAGAACAAGGTTTAATTGGCTCATGCTTCTGCAGGCTGTACAGGAAGCATACCTGCTCTTCTGCCTCTAGGAAGCCTCGAGTTGACAATCCTGAAAGAAGGCAAAGCAGAAGCAGCCATCTCACATGGTGGGAGGAGGAGCAAGAGAGAGTAGATGGGGAAGTGCCACATACTTAACCAGATCTAGTGAGAACTCACTATCTGAGAACGGCACCAAGCCATTAGGGATCTGTCCCCATAGTCCAATCACCTCCCAGCAGGCCCCACCTCTAAAATTGAGGATTACAATTCCACATGAGATTTGGCGGGGTCATGTATTCAAACCATATCAGTGAGAAAGTGGAGAAACTGGAACTCTTGTGCATTACTACTAGCAATGTAAAATAGTGTAGCCACTATAAAAAGCACTGTGGTAGTTCCTCAAAAAATTAAACGTAGAATTACTATATGACCCAGCAATTTCACTTCTGGGCTTATACCCAAAAGAAGTAAAAGAAGGGACTTGAACATATATTTATAAACTCATTACATATAAATGTAATTAATGCCACTGAACTGTACACTTAAAAATGATTAAAATAGTAAATTGTATGGTTATGTATATTTTGTCACAATAAAAAACAAGAGTAAGAAGAGAGATGCTAAGAAGAATGGGGGGGAGTTCCATGACAAGCCTTGGGAAGCTCCTGAGAAATGGCAGTACCCTAGGAGCCACACCCTGGCTTTGGTGGCTTCCAGTCTGGCTAAAGCTTCCTTTTCTATGAACGTGTCCCCCTCTTTCTCCTTTATCAATGGCACCTGATGGAGGTGAATGTCTATGGCCACAGTCCCCAGAAACCTAATAGGAGAGGTAAGCAGAGGCCATATGCCCTGTGCCTGGCATCAGTCCAGGGTTTGTCTGGGTGGAGGGAATCACTCTGCAGCAGTCAGAGGCTGGCCAGAGAGAAAGAAGATCACAAGGGAGACTGGAAGTGAAGAGGAAATGAAAAAAACGGTGAAGGAAAGGGAAGAAGGTAGTGAAAGTATGAGAAAGAAACCAATGCCCCTTCCTCCTTGCAAAATGGTGGGGTAGAGGGAGAAGATAAGATGGTTCCTGAGGCAGCCATGTTCCCCAAAGCTGGAAAATTAAGGGTGGGAGAAGTGAGAAATGGAATCGGAGGCCGTTGTAGTAGCAAGATGTCAAGATGGAAGAGACTTTGTATCCAACTGTCCTCCACTGGGACAACACCTAGTACATGAGTGTGGTGGCCTTATGAAGGTGAAGTGCAGAGCCACTGAGTTACTGCTACCTTCAGTGATTGGCCTGTATCAGATACACAATCCTCTGCTAATTGTGAGAAATGTGTCTGGGACATACCATTGTGGGTGTTAACAGCTGACCATAATCAATACTTTGGGTGTAATCCACGGTCAAGAAATAAGATAAGGTTTTGGGGTCAGCACTGTAGGAAATGAATCTTACAAAAGAGAGAAGTTGCTGGCTCAAAATTGATTGGTCTGCTCTGAAAAATGAATTTTTCCATTGCTGTTGAGATCTTTTGATATAGACCTTGCTGAGATTGTCTTTGGTAGTTTAAGTCATTGTGGAATTTGAAAACTATATTCTCATTGAATGGAGTTTGGAGAATGATGTATTTCCTTCTAATTTTAAAGATGATATCTAAAACTTTTTCATCTTAAATAGAGGGAAAATATGTGATTTCTGGCATATTGTAAATGTTAACATTTTCATATAAAACTGTTACATTGCTCTGATAAATATAAAATGTGTTCTGAAAATGGAATATAAACACTATTGCAATTTGATACCCAACATCATCCATTTTTTAAATACATGAACATTTCTTATTTAACAGGGAGAAAATTTACATCGTTCACTTCTGACTTAAATCACATTTCCATCACACTTCCTCCATCGAGTTGTTTTAGTGCAACTTTTATTCTTTATGCTGTCAAATTTCTTTGAAAGAAAAACATGTCCATAAACTAAAATTAATTTTTTAATTTTTTTCTGATTAAAACTCTCTAAACTTAAATTTTTCATTTTAGTTTAATTATTATAAATCAAAATACCTTAAACATATAATAAATTTTGATAAATTATTTTTAACCGTAAAAAAATTAATAAAAATGAAACTGCCACTAAAATAGATTGGGGGAGGAATTCTATGAGGGCTTTTGGGAAGGTGATTTTCCTGAGTGATACAGACAATTGCTCTTTTGCTTAGAGCCCCAGACACTTTTGCAACTTGAGTCACTGTACCAGAGTTGGATTTCAGTTGCGTGAATCTTTTGTAAGGTGCATAAAAGGAAGTCCTGGTAGGAAATTTGAGAAAACATTAATGTGGCAGATGAGTTCCCAGGTGGTTCTGTGTGAGAAAAGAGAACATATAAACCTTGAGAGCCTGAAAACTGATTGCCCTAGAAAGCCTTCGCCTAAGCCCAGGGAAATGAACTTTGATGTACATCACTGCTCAAGGGCAAGAGTCTCCAAGGGCAAGTGGGATATATCCCAGTGGGGTGTGAAATGAAACCATTAAAACTTTATTTTTCAAGCTGTCACTTCTAAATTTTCTGCCTTTTCTGTGGTGAAGAATATTTTGGGTATAATTTCTAATACATTGATAAAGAAGCACAAGGGTGTAAATGTGATGACCCTCTGGAGCAAGACAGGATGAGCATGATTTTAGAATCATATCAATCTGTCTCAGTTTGAAGAACTATCTTGCCTAAGATTGAGGTCTGTGAAGCAGGATTTCTCAAAAGAGCGTTCTAGATGCATCACCGTGGTCTGTGAGTTCTCCACTTAACCTATAAATTATGCTTTCACTGTAATGATACCTTGGAAACAATGTTACTATAGTGTAGAGTGGAGCATCTGGATGAAAACTCTATCTTGCGACCTCCTGTAGGATTTCGGTGTCCTCTGTGTTATGGGGGCCCCAGGTCTGGATCCTTGGTCCTCTTTGTTTCTCCAGCCATGTTTACTCCCTTTCATCTTCTTCATTCAGTGCCTTGGCTTCAGTGCCATCCATCTAATCCCTGGCTCTTAACTTTAAATCTCTAGCTCAGACCTCTCTCACAAACTTCAGATGCTAGAATCCCACTTATACCCCACTTAGATGCCTACCAGATGTCCCAAACTTAATCAAGTCAGATCTGAGCTTGTTATTTCTTTCCACTCTGGAACCTGCTCTACCTCCAGCTTCCCTGCCTCAGATGAAGGCAGCTCCATCCTTCTTGAGTGACATTTTTTAAATTATTATTCATTTTCTGTTTGAGATGGAGTTTTGCTCTTTCACCAAGACTGAAGTGAAGTGGTGCAACCTTGGCTCACTGCCACCTCTGCCCCCTGAGTTCAAGCAATTCCCCTGCCTCGGCCTCCTGAGTAGCTGGGATTATAGGCACCTGCCACCACATCTGGCTAATTTTTGTATTTTTAGTAGAGACAGGGTTTTGCCATGTTGGCCAGGCTGGTCTCGATCTCCTGGCCTCAGGTGATCCCACCTTGGCCTCCCAAAGTGCTACAATTACAAGAATGAGCCACCACACCCAGTCACCTGAGTGACACTTCTAAACTATGAGTGAGATCATGCCATGACTGTGCTCAAAATGAAGCAGGAAAGGCTGTGAAACACACCTCCCAAACACCGAACTGGGAAGGAAGTGGTGATATATTCGGCCAGGAGCTGCTGCGGCATAGATGCCTAACAGCCGAGCTCCACTAACAAAGAAAATCCCTGCCATTTTAAAGGCTTATAACTCTAGAAATGACATGTGAAAGGGTTCTGGGTTTACAACTCTAGAAATTACATGTGAAAGGGTCTTGATCCATGAAGTAGGCATGGGGTACATGACTTAGGTGGGGCTGTGATCGTGTGTAAGTAAAAACAATGCCTTCTGGAAAGATTCCTCCACAACATGCCCGTAATCTATAGGAGTACGATTAAGGGTGGCACCCAGGTCTGCCAGCCTTTACTTCTCCTATTGAAATGCAATGTAGAAGTCTAGGGAAGGACTCTTAGAAGCTTAAGAGCATTAAGTGTCTCATTCCTCACTCCCCGCTTTGAGAATCTCCCCCTGTAATATCAGTGAGAGTTCTCACCCTCATTCTCATTTTCCTGATCCTCTATTTTAGCTATTAACTTAGTAGGGCTGTTCCATCGCCCTGTTATAAGTTTAATTTCAAAAGTTGTATGCAGAGGGGGTTCTTATGGCTCATAGCAGACAATGGGTTGTCCATCCCCTGGGCTACACACCTTTTACTAAGTACCATTATGTAAACAGTTTCCCTTCTGTGTTCCTGCACATTCATAATAACTGTAGAACAAAAGAATGGCAACAACTTTCCATCATACTTCAGTAACCTGGTGTACACACTGATAGCATGTTCTGAAATCAGTTAATGTCCCTCCTGTATAAGTCCAAATTTTAAGGAGAATAAGTCCCACGACGAATTTCCTCATGCTGCGGCTGTGCATGGACCAGCCAGCTTCTGGGATGTGGCTGGAGCGAGGTTTGTTGTCCTTCTTGAGGTGATTCTGCAGTGTCTGGGTCTCGTCTAGCTTCCCAAGTTGCTGCAGGTTTTTTGTGGCTGTGGTGGATCCAGGCTGGGATTCCCTCCACCTTTATGGCCGTGGGAGTGGTCAGGATCACAGTCTGAGGTTCTTTCCACCATGGCTTCAGAGGGACTACATTCTAGTCCTTTATCCATATGTGATTACCTGGTGAGAAAGGGTGAACTGGGGAGAATAAGCTTACAGGGCCTCTTTCACTTACCCAGGTTGAAATATATCCTGAGTGATTTTTCCTAGAGCTTGTAGCTGTCATCATAGCTCAATCTCTCTCCACACCCAGGGAGTTCCCGGGAGTGCCCGCAGTATGGGAGGGGGCCTATGATACAAGACTTCCTAAGGGGAATATCCTGTCTTCTTAGAGGGAGTGCATCTAATTTTGAATAACACCAAGGGATGTGCCTGCACCCACTTTAATCCTATTTCCTGACACATTTTCCCTAAGCTATTCTTAATGGTCCGGTTGTCCGCTCCACCTTTCCGGAACTCTGTGGTTGGTAGGCAGCGTGCAGCTTCCAAGTAATACCCAATGCCATTGCTGTTTTCCAGACCAAATCTGCCACAAATGCTGGTCTGTTGTCTGATCTGATGCGCAGTGGCAGTCCAAACCTAGGAATGAGATCTCGAAGAAGCACATGGGTTACTTTATAGGCCTTCTCAGTCCTAGTCAGGAAGGCCTCCACCCACATAAAGTATGCGTACACCAGGACCAACAAATACTTACGTCCCCAACACTGGTGCATTTCAGTGAAATCTACCTGGAGGTCTTCAAACGGAGCTGCTCCCTCAGCTTGAATGCCAGGGGGAAATAGTTAGACTTTATCTCATGTTGTGCTGCTGACATGTAATACATCGCTGTGCCACAGTTTTGGGCAGGGCTGATAAGTGTGAGATGTAAAAATACCGGCCTAACAACTTCTTAAGTAACTCTTGGCTTAAATGAGTGGTTTCACGTACGGCCTGTATGACCACAGCCCCCAATAGCTGCGGCACCACTACTCTTCCATATGGCAGCCGGATTTATCCCTCTTTAATTATTTGCTCCTTCTTAGTGACTTCATAAAGGGTTTTGGCCAGTACCATGAAGTTTGGAATCCACAGTCTACAGAAACCCGCGGCTCCCAGGAACTCTCTCTCCTGCCTTCTAGTCTCGGGTCCTGGCAGGTTGCAAGGACTTGTTTCCTCTCTGCTCCCAGGCTTCACTCTCACTGCTGGATGGTGAACCCCAGATATCGCACTTGCTGTCGGCACATCTGGGATTTCTTTTTAGACACTTTATACCCACAGTCCTCCAAGTGCTGAAGTAAGGCGTCTGTTCCTTTGCGCACCCGACTGCCGTGGGGTGTCCCAATAAAAGGTCATCAGCATATTGGAGCAGCATGCAGCCTAAGTTCTTAGCAGGAAACTTCTGGAGGTCACGGGCTAGTGCCTCCCCAAACATGGTGGGAGAGTTCTTGAACCCCTGGGGGTAGCCAGGTCCAGGTGTACTGGGTGGTTACACCTGTTTCTGGATTTTTCCATTGAAAAACAAATAGTTTCTGACCCTCTGAGGCCCGCCCAATGCTAAAGAAAGCATCCTTTAAGTCCAAGCAGGTGAACCAACTATTCTCCACTGGCAATAATCCCAACAGCATGTACAAGTTGGATGCAGCTGGGTGCAAAGTCACTGTGGTCTAATTAACCAAATGCAAGTCCCGAACTGGCCTGTAGTCTTTGGTCCTTGGTTTAGAAACAGGCAAGTGGGGCGTGTTCCATGGATACTGGCAAGGAACTATAATTCCATAGTCCTTTAAGCATTTTAGGTTAACCTGAATACCTTCTAGGGCCTCCTGGGAAACTGGATATTGCTTTTGCCTAACCGGCTGAACCTCAGGCTTGACTTCAGTGAACACAGGGGCCTGGTTGATTGCCAGTCCTGGTGGATTGTCCTCTGCCCAGATCTTAGGCCATCGTTTTGCTAATGCAGGTTCTGTCTCCCGGTCTGGTTCAGTTAAGAAGATGGGCATGTATAAGAACTGGTGAATCACCTTGTGCCCCTCCACCTTACAAGTCAGAGGCAAACAGAAAGACTGTTTCTCTGACACCCCAGTAGCTCCAACAATATTGGTTGTTTCCTTTGATGGGGGGTTACAGGACTGTCATCCTGACCATGGGCTCTTTGGGGGCAATTGAGCGTGGCCCCCCTTCAGTCCAGTGGCCCTTCCATTAGATTGAACAGAGCTCCTTCACTTTCATCTGAAGCCTCGTGCTCAAGATCTCCCCATTTTCCTGTCAACTGGGGGCACTTGTCCTTCCAGTAAGCACACTGGTTACACTGCAGGCATAGGCAGTGTAGCCTTCTAGGAGCCTTCTAGGGTAGACTGGGTAGCCTTCTAGGAGCCCCCCTTTCCCCACCCTTCTGGGTGTGCTCCTCTAACAGTGGCAGCTGTCAAATTGGTGCTCCGTTGAGCTTGACACTTGTTTTCTCTACGACTTTCCCTATGTCTTACCACGTCTCTGTTCACAAACACCTGGTTAGCTATTTCCAATAACTGTGAAGTATTCATGCCCGTAAATCCTGCCTGCTTCTGTAACTTTCGCCTAGTGTCTTCTGCACACTGACTGATTAATGCCATATGTACCATGCATTGGTTTTCGGGGCTCTCAGGGTCAAAAGGAGTATACATGTGATAGGCTTCACACAGCCTCCCATAGAACTGTGCCGGGCTTTCTTCTTTCCCTTAAATAACCTCAGAGACTTTATTGATGTTTGTAGATTTCTGGGCTCCCTTTTTAATCCTTCCAGTAAGGCTGATCTGTACCAGATTAGCCTTTGCATGCCTTCCCCGGGTGTTTGGATCCCACTGGGGGCCAGTCCCCAGTAACTGGACCCTCACATACTCTTGGGGGTTCTGGTAATCTGCTGGAACAGTCCTCCAACCATTCGGAAGCAGCTTGGGGTACTCTCCATCCTTCATCCATGTTAAAAAGATACATAAGCAGCTGGTGGCAATCAGCCCAAGTGGGATTATGAGTTTGGACGATAGTTTGCAATAGGTCAGTAAGAGCTTGTGGCTTCTTAGTATAAGACGGGGTGTTATTTTTCCAGTTGATAAGATCAGCTGAGGTGAATGGCAGGTATGTAAAAACATGCCTTTCCACCATGTGGCCATCCTCATCCACTCCTGAATACCTCTGCTCTCTTAAAGGCATCTGTACCTTTGCCTTGGGTCACAGGCGGGCTGCTATAGAAGGAGTTCCTCCCGGGAAGTGAGTGGCTATGGGAGGAGTCCCTCCACATTCTCTCTTGTCTACTCTGGGTGATTTAGGGGTGTGCAATTCTGATGGGGTTTCTGAGGTTTCAGGCCCAGGGGCGAGGAGTCCTTCCTCCAGACCGGGGGAGTGGGTATCATCAGCTTAAACTCCTCTGCAGCTGGATCTGCAGGATCTTAGGAGTCTGTGTCCCTGCAGCTGGATCTGCCAGGACCTGTGGAGTCTGTGCCCCTCAGCAGGTGGAGTGGGGTCTTTCCCTAGCTGCCTGTCCCTTTGCCATCAGTACAGTTGCTGTCTATCCTTTCAGCCACTGTGGGGGCTTTAGAATGATCTGCAGCCATGAATCTATGTATGGAAATTGATCAGGGTGTCCTGGCTGGCATGTAATCTTATGCCACACTTTGGAGACAAGAGACCTGTCTAGGGTCCCCTTCTGAGGGCCAATTCACCCCAAATGCTGGCCAGTCTACCTCACATGAGGTCCTCAGCTTTCCTGGTGTTATAGTTACTCCATAATCCCCACTAAATCCCTTCTTGAAATTTTTCAGTATAGTCCCTAGAGGAGTAGGTTTGCTATGAGTGTGACCCATGTTTTCGCACAGAAAAACAGTCCTCACTGGCAGTTACAAGAGTTTTACTCCACCCTCAGATTCCCCTGCCCAGCACAGTGCGACATATTCTCTTTTTCACTTCAGTCCGGGAGTGTTTCAGACGCCGCTTGGCATCAGAGAGTTTGTTACTCCCCTCACAATGCCTAGATTGTGAGGGCACCTACATCTAGCCATATGCAGATCACCCCTAATCCCAACCAGTCCCACAAGTCACTTGGAGTTTAAGGACCTCTCTAATGGGCCTACAGCCCCCACATTTCATGGCTGGTAAGTCCAGTCGGACCCCTCCAATCACTCACACAATCGCACTCCCCCCTCCACTCAAATTGAAACCAAAAGCAAAACTTCTGAGGTTAGTTAGAGAGAGAGAGACAGAGTGTGAGAGCGAGAACAGAGTTCAAGAGTGCCAAATCCAGCACATGTGTGTGATCAGGCCATGCTTCCACCTAAAGGAGGTGGGCAAGTTTCCCAGGATCGATCCTACCGTGTTTCTGTCCTCCGGACACTCCAGGCACCCATTCCTTCTCAGTGTTCAGCCACTGGGTTGATCCACATTGTGGGGGACTTTCCTGCTGTGCTCTGGCAAGGCTTTCCACTGGGGCCAATACCCTCCTGGGAGTGCTCTCAGGAACTGCATTGTGCAAGTGGGCTAAAGTTCCCCCGCAGGGATGCTCCACAGGGCAGAACCTCCTGAAAGGCTGTGCCTGCCGTCTGCCAACTGAAACTTGCTTCCTGGTCAGGGAACCAAATAATGAAGCAGGAAAGGCCATGAAACAAACCTCTCAAACACCGAACTGGGAAGGAAGTGGGGATATATTTGGCCGGAGCTGCGGCAGCACAGATGCCTAATAGCCAAGCTCCACCAACAAAGAAAATCCCTGCCCTTTTAAAGGCTTATAACTCTAGAAATTACATGTGAAAAGGTCTTGATCCATGAAGTAGGCATGGGGTACATTGCTTAGGTGAGGGATGATCATGTTTAAGTAAAAACAATGCCTTCTGGAAAGATTTCTCCATACCATGCCTATGATCTACAGGAGTGTGATTAAGGGTGGTGCCCAGGCCTGCCAGCCTTTACTTCTGCTATTGAAATGCAATGTAGAAGTCTAGGGGGAAGCTCTTAGAAGCTTAAGAGGATTAAGGGTCTCCTTCCTCAAAAGCACTGAAATGGCTCCCCATTTCACTCAAGGAAAAAGTGCTTACCATGATTTCCTGGAGTTTTCACATTCTTCCCTGCTGCTGTGCTTTGAATGTTTGTCCTTTCTGAAATTCATGTAGAAACTTAATCTCCAGTGTGGCAGTATTGGGAGGTGGGGCCTTTAAGAGGTGATCGGGTCATGAGGGCTTTCATGGATTAATGGATCGATGGGTTATCACAAGAGTGGGACTGGTGGCTTTATAAGAAGACAAGGAGAGACCTGAGCTACACACTCAGCTCCCTCACGATGTGTTGCCTGGAGCAACCTTGAAACTCTGCAAAGAGTCACCAAAAGCAAGAAGGACCTTACCAGATGCCACCTTGACCTTGGAGCTGGTCCCAGCCTCCAGAACTATAAGAAATAAATTATATTTAGTTTATTTCAGTTCCTTTTCTTTATAAATTGTCTAGTTTTAGGTATTCTGTTGTAAGCAACAGAAAACAGACTAAGATAACCTTTACTTCTTCAACCTCCTCTCTTACTCCTCCACTCCCAGCTCACTGACGTATAGCCGCACTGACTTCTCAGCTCTTTCCTATACACATCAGGTATATCCCCCACCTCAAGAATCTGCCCTACCTGATCCTTTGGCCTGAACTGCTTACTTCTCCTCAGCAGCCCCTTGGCTTACACCCTCACCTTTCACAAATGTTTTCTCTCATCGCGCTTTTCCAGTGAGCCCTACTCTGACCCCTATTTCAAACTGCAACCTGCCCCACTCCAGCCACAGCAGTCCCTAAAACCCTGTTCTACTCTTTTTTTCACACTATAAAATTGACTTATTAAAATAACTTTTGTTTTCTGTCTCCTCTTGCTGGAATAGGAGTTTCATGAAGACAAGGATCTTTTCCATTTTGTCCACCAGTGTATGCAATTTCCTAGAGCCTGCCTGGCACATGGCATGTGCTTGAATGAGTGAGCAAGCCAGTGAGGGACTGAATAGAATGCAGACTGAATTGTGCATAGCTCACTGCTGCAAGGAAACTTGCATCATGCTTTAAATAGATAACAGTTGTGGGCCATGTGAGTTCTCACATAGTGCATGGAGCCAAGGTTTATAAAACTCAAAGTCTGCACCAGACAATAATCAAGCCAGGTTTCCATTTCAGGCAGGCACATGGCACCCTGTCCAGCCAGCCCCCTCCTGCTCCGTAGTCACTTGCAAAAATTCAAAAGCAGCAACTATTGGAATTACAATGAAGATTTTTTTCTCTTTTCAATTCCAGAAATAATTGGATTAAATACCCATTTATTGTAGATTCAATAACATCAAAATGCTGATCTTATTTTCAGATGAACTAGGCAGCTTTACAAGTTACTACGAGATGCCTCTTCAAAACAGGCATTCAGTGATTGCTTGCCAGCAGACTTTGGGTTAAATATGAAGTCTGTTTATCCTAAACTGAAAAAGCCTTGAAGTTATTCATATCACTTTGCCCATCAAACTTATCCAAACAGGCATTCTCTAAAAATTTCATTCAAGTTAAAATATAAAAATTGATTAAATAAAGAGTTGAAACTAAGGCTATCTCTTTATTTCATTAAGTCCAACTTGGATGATTTAGTTTCACCAAAATAACATCTATTATTATATTACATTAGGTTCATTAACGTGTTTTTTATACTTTAATTTTAAATTTTGTTTAAGTTTTGTGGTTAAGACTCATGCTTATAAGAACATTTATACCTAGTTTCATGTTTGTCATAAAAACTGAGTCCTAACAGGTCTCTGTCTGTTATTTACCAGAATTTGGGACAAATTCCATAAGGAAAGACATAAGGAATAGGCATTACTGAGAAGAAAAAAAAAAGTAACAATGTTGGATTAAGACAAGAAAAGGAAATGAGATCACCCATGTTCCTGTCACTCCATAGAGAGGAAACCCAGGGCCAGTCAGAATGTGACGGACACAGGATGGGGCTTGTGTCCCAGTGCAGGGGCGCTTTCCCATGCGGAAGTTCCCTCCTTACAGAGCAAGTAGGCAAATGTTGTCTTGTCGATGGGGAGATAACCCCAGCAGGGTGCCAGCAGCTGGGATATGGATGCCAGCTATTTGCAGGAGTGGTCTGCAATGGACAGCTCAGTCCCTGCCACCAGGGGAAGGAAATTGCTGGTCCCTGTTTGCTCATTGCCCAGCCAACACAGCATGCAAGCATGATGATTCTACCTGGTGCATCACTGTGTTTGATGTATTTTCAATAACAGTATAATAAAAATCATTTAAATCAATAACAGATGTTTGTTACTTTCCTTTAATAAGTTCTACACAAAACTCAAGTTTTCAAATGTTGCCGGATAAGCAATGGGATTTGGTGGGATACCAAATGCCATTGGTGTTTGTTGAAAAGTAGCCTCATCCCCACCAAGATATTTTAGTTTACTATCAGCAAATATTTTAGGAGACCTGACTATTACATAAAATCAAGTAAATCCTTCACTTCAGGAACTGTATTTTTGGGATCTGGGGTGAATGCTAGTAGAAATAAGCCCCTTGGCTATTTTCTCCTTAGTGGCAGGGGTATATTCCTTAGAGAGTTCTTCCAAGGTTTCGAGGTTTTCCAAAGATCAAACTAACACCAATCTATGACATTGTCAGATAGGAGTTGATCCACCTCTAGCTTCAGATTCAAACATAGCACGTCCTATGGTGCAGTCAGCGAATAATGAATATTTTTCCCTTGCCACATGATATTGCCATCAGCTTAACCAAAGACCATATCTTCTTACACCACCTGCTCACTGACCAGGTAAGGGCCATGAAATCAATGAAACTGGCAGTCTCTGAACTGAGCTGTTTTTGTTTGTTTTGAAAAATAAACATTCTTCAAAAACGATGTCTATATATATGACAGATAAAATCTTTTTTTTTTTTTTAATTATTTTTGCAGAGACAGGGTCCCTCTATGTTGCCCAGGCTGGTCTCAAACTCCTGGCCTCAAGCAATCTTTCTGCCTAGCCTCCCAAAGTACTGGGATTACAGGAGTGAGCCACCATGCCCAGACTATGACAGATGAAAATCTGAGAGGACAATTTTATCTCTTTTGTGCTTCAGTTAGACATATTAAGGAACTATTTCAATCTCCAAAAGCTAGGACACTTTTAAAGTTGAGATGACCAAGTCCAATTAGTTGAAGATGCATTGGCTTAGTTCCAGGAATTGGTACAACTTTTGCATTTCCTGAAGAAGCAATTATCTTCTTTATGGGGCATATTCTACTTTTTTCTTCATTTTTTGACACTGTTGCATCAAGGAAAGTTTTGTGGAATTAACTAGAGTTCATTTGAAGTCAATATACCTTTCTCATGAAGCTTCGTTGAGGCCACACTTTATGATTACTTTGTACTTTATAAGCAGGACCTTTTCCATGAAGACCTCTCAGGATTTCCTTTCACTTCTTTTATATATTTAGTGTGTTTTAGAATAACGTACTACAACTGATAATGTAACCTAGATGACAGATTCTGTCTCCAGCAGAGAAGTCAACTTTAGTTTCCAGCCAATGCGAGCCATCCCTGTGGGTGGGCAATTGATCAGGAAAGAGCTTGCTTAATTTGGAGAGCCTTTTGGCAGTTTACAAAGCTCTTTCTCCTGGGTAATGAGTTACAAATGAGGGAGGAATCAATGTCTTCTGCTCGTGAATCTTGTGCACTTCCCAATGTATCACCGCCCCCACCCAGCCCCGTCATGATAGAGTGTGAGGTGTGGGGTGAAGAATGCTTTTCCTAACAGCTGCCATACCCCCATAGGTCACAGACTCATGATGGCTTCTAATGGTGGGAGTTTGAAATATGCCATGCAATAATCTCATAGACAGGGCGAATGCCACTCCACTTGGAAAATGTGTTGGCGTGAAAAATAAGGCCATTATTTAAAAATACCCTAAAGGTTTATTGTGCTTAAGATTCTATTTTAAAAAATCATTTATTGTTTTCATTATTAATCTACTCTAGTAGTATTCGGTTTTCCCCTGAAGGATTTCTGGTACAGAAAAAATTGATTTACAAAACCAAAAATAAATCACATGCAAATTAATATTAAATATTGTCAGTATGGTTTCTGATATATGGTAGTTTTGTGGCCCTTGGGCCATAATCGCCTTTTACCAGTCGGCACAAGATTAAAGAAAGCAAAATGAAAGATTTAAAGGAAGCAAAAGCAATGCTTTTTAAATCCAGTGGCTCTCAGCAGAGTCAGAACTAGGGTGAGGTAAGTTGAGGAACTTGCCTTGAGTAAAAAGTTTGAAGGGGTGTTAAAAGACCCTGTAATGAAGAGAAATAATATATTTTCTCTTTTTTTATTTGCTTTCTTTGTTTTTTTAATTTTTTTTTTTTTTTTTTCATGAGAAATAATATTTTAACGTGACCTGGAAAATCAGATGAATGCAAAAAATTCATGATGAATCAAATATAAAAATTTTGAATGAAAACTAGATAGATATTACTGATTTTTCCTTTTACTACAGGCTCAGATATGGCTCAACACAGCACCATAACTGATCCTGTCTTTATTTAGAATTTTTACATTTTGTCTAACATGAATTTTCTTTCATTTAT
This sequence comes from Ateles fusciceps, assembly GCA_036589455.1. Lineage (NCBI taxonomy): Eukaryota > Metazoa > Chordata > Mammalia > Primates > Atelidae > Ateles > Ateles fusciceps. The sequence continues at coordinate 6,923,264 of JAZHEH010003329.1, read as the reverse complement.
TTTGAGTTTTTCAAAAATTTTGCATTAAAATATTATTTACAAATGTGGCACCCAAGCCAGGTGCCTACTCACCTCACCATAGTTCTGGCCCTAGCTCTAACACACAATGTCCACCCCTGGACACTATCAGAAATAACCTTTGTGGTGTTCAGGTCTCATGTACATAGACATGTTAATAGCTCTTTGAGAGCCCCTCTGCCCACCAGTGCCCCTTGTTGCAACTGAAACTGTGTCCTGTCAGATACAAGACATTGAGGGAGCCAAACCAGCTGCAGACAAGTAACAAATGCCTCTCCCTTCAGATTCCCCAGGGTCTAAAGAATGCATAATTCCCACAACCCAGAAGCACTGCATTGCTCAGCTACGTATTCCTTTCTATGACTTTATTCATGAAAATGCAAACAGATTGAGGACTAAGCACACAAACAAATACTGCACCTCTACATATTCAGTAAAAAGAACTAAAAAATGATTTCAACAAATGTTCTATTTTTTAGAGTCTTGAAGGAATATCCAACTCAGCTAGTCTCTCAGAGACCAACTTGCAGGAGAATCTCACACAGGGCAGTGTGATGATCACCACAGAGCTGACATGGATCTCCAGCCACACAGACTTCTGGGACACAAGGGAACAGAAGAAGGGGCATTTACTCAGCTTCTGAGCTGCATGTTCCCAGCACTGTCGGGACCCTATGCCTCTGAGGTATGTAATCGAGGGAACAGGGAAGTGGAAATTTCAGAATGCATGGTCAATAGAGTGGAGTGGGCAAGATTGTAAGAGCAGAATTTGATGGATACGAGAGCCTTGACTGAGGGAGCACTTAGAGGAGAAGATGAATTGGCAGCAGGACAAAGAGGGGTCATGCCTCGTGGCAGACACCTGATGACTGGAACCCACTGAAAGTAGACCACTGCCTGCTAAAGGTCCAGGTGAATGGAGCCTTTGAGGGCCTTGCTTCCTACCCTCCTGGTCCTTTTTGGACAATACTCCCTCCCTCCTCTATAATTATAGGATCATGGTGGGAACGAGAGCATGGGGTAACATTTGACACACGGGCTGAAGGAGGGATTACAAGAGCACAGCAAGACCCCAGGAGGCCAACGGGCTATATGGTCCTCTCAGCTCAGGCATGGTGCAGCAAGCTGCTGAGGGGCTAGGCTTGGCGCTTGGGCAATTCTTCTGGCCAAGCTTGGGATCTGCATGTTTCCAATGACCCCAACTGAGAGGAAGGCAAAAACACTAGGTAACAAAACAGTCTGGATGGCGAGCCTTAGGATTCACTTCTGTATGCTGCCTTACCTCTGTCCCACAGTAAGCTACAAGGTAGGAACTGCTGTCCCTAAATTACAGAGGAGGAAGCAAGTTCAGAAAGATTTGTCAACTTGTCTAAAGTAATGCAATAAATAAGCAGTCTCTAAGTCACATAGATGGTCTCTTGGGCATTTTCTCTCTCAGCCCTGGAGGGCTGTGGAAGGAAGAATCGCTGCTCTTCTCAAGCAAATCGGTTTCTTGATGTCTTTTGGTTCTCACTCCTAGCCTGCTCCTGAGGCTTTGACCCCTTTTCTAGATCAGAGTGCTCTAGAATAAAGGATGGTGTTGGGTGGTGAATAAAGGTGGATAAATAGGGACAGGGACAGTTAAATTGGGAGCCTCTCTTACAACATGGATGGGTTTCCCCCCATCCATGGGTTTCTTTCTCCACTGAAATGCCACACCAGTGCTTGTTCGATTTATGAAGTTGCCAGATCAATGTGTGTTTTCTTTTTCTTTTTTTTTTTTTTTTAAAGCTTTCCTTGAGAGAATAAATGGTAATGGAGAGAACTATTTAACAAGGTCCTGGTTTCTCTTGCAACACAGTAGCTAAACTTGCCTGCTTTTATGTGCAGTTTTGTAGGGATCTGCTTGGTAGACAGTATTAGCAGAGAAGTGACACCTTGATCTTGGTTTGCAAGCTCTTCTCCCGTCAGTCCTAGATTAGGCCCTGTTCAGCCATGCGGGGGTGTCAGTTTATGCGTGCTGCAGCAGTGGGCATAATGAATATAATTTACCCAGTGGACAAAGGTGTGTACCAACTGAATTTAAATAATTGGTGTGGATTGGCTAGTAGCTAAGAAGTGGGCTTTTAAAGAGATACTGAAGATTGAAAGGGATTTTTTAAAGAAAAAAACAACAACATTGATTGTAGATCATGAAAGCTTGGGGTTGCCCTCTTCATTTCTACTCTACTTCCAGACAGTTTTATCCAAAACTGTTTTTCCCTATCCCCTACCTTGCCCTCCTGTTAAAATGGAAATGGGGACTAATTAACGTCCCACTCCTGAATACATGTAAAATTTGTACAAAACTATCTTCTATGAAAATGATTTGTCATCTGTAGACTTAATACCTGGGAGATGTCTTGAAATGTAAAGTCTCCTCCTCTGGGTTGTGGGGTTTTTGTTTTCTCCAAATGAATCTGATCTTTAAAATAATAATAATAATAATAATAAAATAAGTGGTAGAACGAGGCCCCAATACAATCTGTTTGACCTCAAAGACTGTGGTCTTTTGACCACATGACAGCCTTCAAAACTTCTATTTCAAAAGTATTTGAAACATAAACAAACACGTAAGCTAGCAAAGCCATTTGACACTCGAGAATTCTTGCAAGCAAACAGCAACAACAACAACAAAATTGAGCACCAAACTGTCAAGAGGTCAGTAAAACTCAGTGGCCTCAAACTAGACTGATACACAGAGTAAAAGATACCAAAGAGGCTTGAAGATGCTTTGCATTCACAATAGACTTATTCCCTGGAAACTTATTACCTTGATTTCAACAGTGGAAAGACACCAACTTTGTTACCAATTCAAACATACCAACTCAGAATGTAGAAGAAACAAAGGTAATGGGATATCACCAAAGTAGCCTGTATTTTGCAAGTTATTTTCCTGTGAATGATTTTAAAGCTTTGCTCTTGTTTTACAAGCACATTTTATTGCCTTCAGATTGAAATCAAGCACCAAACCACAAATATGTTTAGACTTTGGACTGAAGAATTTGATATTTCAGGGATTTCACAGCCACATTCCCTAAATCTAATTTTACAAAACAGAAAATCAACATTTTCCCTTATGATTTGAGCATAAACAAAGTTTAGTTTTTATTATCAGTAAGAAAGATGAATTAAACTGGGTAATATTTCAATTAAAAAGTGAACAAAGTGTGTGGCAGCCATGAAAATTCATTCTGCAGCCTCTAAGTACAAGGAACATATTTGACCAAGAGCCCAGCCATTCATTTTTAAATTCATTGCCATGTTTGAGCTAAAGCAACACTTCCCTGGGCTGTTCCCAGCCAGCAGCTGAGTAAAGTAGGAACAGCTTCATGTTGGGGAGACATAGGAATCCTCTGACAGCCAACTGTGCCTCAAGGACCCCCTGAGTCTTGCTGAACCTTCATTATTGCCACATGGGAACTAGGATGTCTCCCATCCAGTCATTCTTCCCTCTTTCCTTCATTCAGGGCCAGGATTGCAATGCAGTCTGATACCTCTTTCAGCTCTTCCCAGCTCTCTCTCCACTTCCTATTTAATAACTCAATAAAATCCTTGCATGTTTAATCCTTTGTTGGTGTCTGCTTCTCAAAAGACATAGATTCGCATCAAACATAAACAAAAGTAAAAACTGTGATAACTTATTTTTTTGAATTTCGTATTTATTTCTGAAGCTTTAGAGCTCAATATAGTTCCTTTTACATAGTATGCAATCAAATTGGTAAAAAAATATTCATTTAATCAATGAATATCATAGTAAAAATGTGTGAAACATGTAGCTTCCAATTGCACACCAAATTTTACATATTTGTGATCTTCCTTTCTTTGGCATTTCATTCATAGAGGATAAGATATATGTCTAGGATTGGAGATAGCTGAGTAGAAGCTTTCACTAGTCATTCTCCCCACAGAAACACCAAATTGATCAACTATCCACACAAAAAAGCACCTTCATAAGAGCCAAAACTCAGGTGAGTGATCACAGTACCTGGTTTTAATTTCATATCACAGAAGGCAGCACTGAAGAGGGTAGGAAAGAAAGTCTTGAATCACTGGCACTACTCCTCCCCATCCCCCAGTAGTGCCTACATGCTACAGAGACAGAATCTGTGTGCTTGAGGAAGTGACAGCGCAGTGATTGTGGGACTTTGCATTGGAACTCAGTGCTGCCTGGTCACAGCAGAAAACCACACCAGGCAGAACTCAGCCAACACCCTTGGAGGTAGCATTTAGACCAGCCCTGACCAGAGGGAAATAGTACATCCCAATGGTCTGAAGTTGAGTTTCAGTGAGCCTTGCCTACACAGGCTAAAGTACTCTGGGGACCTAAACAAATTTTAAAGGCAGTCTAGGCCAAAGGACTGCAACTCCTAGGCAAGACCTAGTGCTGTGCTGGACTCAGACCCACTGAACTTGCGGGACATGTGACCTAGTGAGACAGCAGCCAGGGTGGCCAAGGGAGTGCCTGTGTCTCCCCACCCCCAACCCCAGGCAGCACAGCTTGCAGCTTCAAAAGACACTCCTTCCTTCTGCTTAATGAGAAGAGAAGGAAGAGTAAAGAGGGCTTTGTCTTGCAACTTGGATTCCAGCTCAACTAAGGTAGGATCCAGCACTGGGCAGGGCCCTGAGGCACTCATTCCAGGCCCTAGCTCCCAGATACATTTCTAGACATTCCCTAGGCCAGAAGGGAACCTTCTGCCTTAAAGAGAAGAATCCAGTGCAGGCAGGATTCATAATCTGCTGACTCAAAAGCCCTTGATCGCTGAATAACCAGCAGCAGTAATGAGGTAGTACAGACCATAGGCCTTGAGAGAGATTCTGAGATGTGTTGGCTTCAGATGTGACCCACTACATTCCCAGCTGTGGTGGCTATGGAGAAATACTTCTTCTAGAGAAAAGGAAGAGTAAAGGGGACTTTTTCTTGCAGTTTAGGTACCAGCTGGGTCACAGTGAGCTAGAGCACCAAACAGGCTCTTGGAATCCCTGATTCCAGTCCTTGACTCTTGGCGACACTTTAAACCTGCCCTGGGCCAAAAGGGATCCACTATTCTGAAAGGTGAGTCCCAGGCCTGGAAGCATTCACCACAAGCTGACTGAAGAGCCCTCGGGCCTTGAGTGGACACTGGTAGTAGCCTAGCAGGGCTCCCCATGGGCTTGTGGTGCTGGTGGTCATGGGAAGATACTCCTCTGCTTGTCAAAAGGGGAGGGAAGAATGAAAAGGACTTTGTCTTGTGGTTTTGGTGCCAGCTCAGCCACAGTAAAATAAAGCACCAGGTAGATTCCTAACGTTTCCGACTCCAGGCCTTTGTTCCCAGATGGCATCTCTAAACCTGCCCAAGACTAGGAGGAACTCACCACGTCAAAGGAAAGGATGCAAGCCTGGCTGGCTTCACCTGAAGCTGACTGTGGAACCCTAGGCCTTAAGCAAACATAGGCAGGAATGAGTTAGTGGTTACAGTGTCTATGCTGGCTTCAGATCCAAACCAGTGCAGCCTCAGTGGTGGTGGCCACAGGGGTGCTTGTATCACCCCTCCCCCAGCTTCAGGCAGCTCAGCACAGAAAGAGAGATTTCATCTATTTGAGACAAAGTAAGGGAAGAGAATGAGAGTCTCTGCCTGAGCATCCAGCGAACTCTTCTGGGTCTTATCCAAGACCTCTAAGTCAGTACTCCTATGAGTCTAAAAGATCCACAGTGTTACTGGGCTTGGGGTGTCCCTTAATGTAGATATGACTGCAGTGACCAAAAATAATAGATCACACACCCAAGTACCTTCAAATACCTGGAGAGCCTTTCCAAGAAGGACAGATACAAACAAACTCAGACTGTGAAGACTACAATAAGTACCTAACTCTTTAGTGCTCAGAAACTGATAAACATCCACAAGCATTAAGACCATCAAAGAAAACAAAACCTCACCAAATAAACTAAATAAGGCACCAGGAACCAATCCTGGAGAGACAGAGGTATGTGACCTTTCAGACAGAGAATTCAAAATAGTTGTTTTGAGGAAACTCAATGAAATTTAAGATAACACAGAGAAGAAATTCAAAATCCTATTGATAAATTTAATAAAGTGACTGAAATAATTTAAAAGAATCAAGCAGAAATCCTGGAGATGAAAAATGCAATTGATATATTTAAGAATGTATCTGATTAAACAGAAGAAAGAATCAGTGAACTTGAAGATAGACTATTTGAAAATACACAGTTAAACTGTCATCAGTTTAAAATAATAGGTTATAAGATATTATTTGCAAGCCTCATGGTAACTTCAAATAAAAAATATATGAATACACACAAAAAAAATACAAAATAAGAAATTAAAATATATCACCAGAGAAAATTACTTTCATTAAAAAGGAAGACAGGAAGGGAGGAAAGTAGTAAGACAAGCCCACAAAACAACTAAAAAACAACACAATGGCAGGAGTAAATTCTTACTTATTAATAATAACATTGAATGCAAATGGACTAAACTCTCTAATAAAAAAAAAAACAGAGTTTCTGAATGGATTAAAAAAAATAATAATAAACCAATGATCTGTTGCCTACAAGAAATACACTTCACCTATAAAGACACACATAGACTGAAAACAAAGGGATGGAAAAAGACATTCTGTGCAAATGGAAACCAAAAAAGAGCAGTAGTAGCTATACTTATATCAGACAAAATAGATCTTAAGACAAAAACTATAAAAAGAGACAAAGAGGTCATTACATGATGATAAAGGGGTCAATTCAGCAAGAGAATATAACAATAGTAAGTATATATGCACCCAACACTGGAGCACCCAGACATATAAAGCAAATATTATTAGAGCTAAAGAGAACACTAAACCCCAATACAGTAATAGCTAAAGACTTCAACACCCCACTTTCAGCATTGGACAGATCATCCAGACAGAAAATCAGCAAAGAAACTTTGGACTTAATCTGCACTTTAGACCAAATGGACCAAAATTAGTAAGTGAAAAGAAATAATAATGATTAATGCAGAAATAAATAAAATTGAAACAAAGAAAACAATTCAAAAGATCAATGAAATGAAAAGTTGGTTTTTGAAAAGATAAATACAATTGGCAGATATTTAGCCAGACTAACAAAAAAAAGTAAAGACCCAAATAAATAAAATCAGAGATGAAAAAAGAGACATTACAACCAATGCTGCAGAAATTCAAAAGATCATTAGAGGTTACTACAAGTAACTATATGCTAATAAATTGGAAAACTAGAAGAAATGGATAAGTTCCTAGACATATGCACCCTACCAAGATTAAATCATGAAGAAATCCAAAACCTGAACAGACCAATAACAAATAATGAGAAGGAAGCCATAATAAAGACTCCCAGCAAAGAAAAAGCCTGGGACCTGATAGCTTCACTGCTGAATTTTACCAAACATTTAACAAGGACTAATACCAATCCTACTCAAACTATTCTGAAAAATAGTGAAGGGGGGGAATACTTCCAAACTCATTTTCAGGCCAGTTTTACCCTGATATCACAAACAAAGACACATAAAATAAAAGTACAGGCCAATATCCCTGATGAGCACTGATGCAAAAATCCTCAACAAAATACTAGCAAACCAAATTCACAACACATTAAAAAGATCATTTATCATGGGCAAGTGGGATTTATCTGTGGGATGCAAGGATGGTTCAACATATACAGATCAATCAATGATCACATCATATCAACAGAATGAATGACAAATACTATATGACCACTTCGATTGATGCTGAAAAAGCATTTGATTAAAATTCAGTAATCCTTCATGATAAAAGCCCTAAGAAAACTGGGCATAGAATGAATATACCTCAACATAATAAAAGCCATATACAACAGACCCACAGCTAGTATCATACTGAATGGGAAAAAACTGAAAGTCTTTCCTCTAAGGTCTGGTCCATTACAAGGATGCCCACTTTCATCACTGCTATTTAACATGGTACTGAAAGTCCTAGCTAGACCAATCAGACAAGAGAAAGAGATTAAGGGCATTCTAATTGGAAAGGAAAAAGTCAAATTATCCTTGTTTGCTGATGATATGATCTTATATTTGGAAAACCTAAAGGATCCACCAAAAAACTATTCAAACTGATAAATTAAGTAAATTTGCAGGATACACAATTAACATACAAAAAATTGGCAGCATTTCTATGTCAACAGCGAACAATCTGAAAAAGAAATTTGAAAAGTAATTCCATTTACAATAGCTACAAATAAAATTAAATACTTAAAAGTCAACCAAGGAAGTGAAAGATCTGTACAATGAAAACTATAAAACATTGATGAAAGAAATTAAAGAGGACACACAAAAAATTCAAAAAATAGTCCATGTTCATGATTTGAAAGAATCAATATTGTTAAAATGTCCAAAGCAATCTACAGATTCAATGCAATCCCTATTGAAAAAACCAATGACATTCTTCACAGAAATAGAAAAAACAATCCTAAAATTTATATGGAAACACAAAAAACCCAGAATAGCCAAAGCTATCTTGAGCAAAAATTTAAAAACCAGAGAAATCACACTGCCTGACTTCAAATTATACTACAGAGCTATAGTAACCAAAACAGCATGGTACTGGCATAAAAACAAACACATAGACCAACAGAACAAAAAAGAGAACATCAAAAGAAATCCATACATCTACAATGAATTCATTTTCAACAAAGGTGCCAAAAGCATACATTGAGGAAAGGACACTTTCTTCAGTAAATGGTGCTGGGAAAACTAGCATCCATATGCAAAAGAATGAAACTAGACTCCTATCTCTCACCATATACAAAAATCAAAATGGATTAAAGACTTAAATCTAGGACTACAAACTATGAAACTACTGACTTCAAACCATGAAAACATCAGGGAAACTCTCTGGGACAGTGGATAGGGCAAAGATTTCTTGAGTGATACCCCATAAGCACAGAAAACCAAAGCAAAAATGGACAAGTAGGATTACATCAAATTAAACACCTTCTGAAAAGCAAAGGAAACAATGAACAAAGTGAAGAGACAACTCACAGAATGGAAGAAAATATTTGCAAACTATTCATCTGATAAGGGATTAATAACCAGAATATATAAGGAGCTCAAATAGCTCTATAGGAAAAAAATCTAATAATCTGATTTAAAAATGGACAGAAGATCTGCACGGACAGTTCTCAAAAGAAGACATACAAATGGCAAACAGACATATGAAAAGGTGCACAACATCACTGATTATCAGAGAAATGCAAACCAAAACTACAGTGAGATATCATCATACCCCAGCTAAAATGGTTTTTATCCAAAAGACAGGCAATAACAAACACTGCCAAGGATGTGGAGAAAGGAAACCCTCATACACTGTTTGTGAAACGTAAATTAATACAACCTTAGACCAGTTTGGAGGTTCCTCAACAACCTAAAGTAGAGGTACCAGTTATTCAGCAATCCCATTGCAAGGCATATACCCAAAAGAAAGGAGATCAGTATATCAAAGAGATATCTACACTTTCATGTTTATTGCAGCACTATTCACAACAGCCAAGATCTGGAAGCAACCTAAGTGTCCATCAACAGGTGAATGGATAAAGAAAACGTGGTACATACACACAATGGAGTACTAGTCCGCCAAAGAAAAGAATGAGAATTTGTCATTTGCAATAACATGGATGGAACTGAAGGTCATTATGTTAAGTAAAATAAGCCAGGCACAGAACAACAAATTTCACATATTCTTACTTATTTATAGGAGCTAAAATTTAAAACAATTGAACTCATGGAGATAGAGAGTAGAATGATGGTTATCAGAGGCTGGAAAGTGTAGTGGGGGGGGAAAAAGAGGATGGTTAATGGGTACAAAAATATAAATAAATGAGTAAGATGTAGTATTTGATAGTACAACAGACTGACTACAAGTCTACAATATTTTATTATACATTTGAAAATAACTGAAAGAGTATAATTGCATTGTTTGTAATGCAAAGCAAGGATAAATGCTTGAGGTGATGAATATCCCATTTACCCTGATGTGATTATTATGCACTGTATGCCTGTATCAAAATATCTCATGTACCCTGATATAGTTTGAATATATGTCCCTGCCCAAATCTCATGTTGGAATATAATCCCCAGTGTTGAAGGTGGGGCCTGGTGGGAGGTGTCTGGGTCATGAAAGTGATCTCTGATGGCTTGGTGCTGTCCTCAAAGTACTGAGTGAGTGAGCTTCTTGGGAGATCTGGTTGTTTAAAGTGTCCTATCTCCCCCAACTCTCTTGTTCCCACTCCTGCCATGTGAGATGCTTGTTCCTCCTTGGCCTTCCACCATGATTGTAAGCTTCCTGAGGCCTCACGAGAAGCAGATGTTGGTGCTGCCTGTCAGCCTGCAGAACCATGAGCCAATTGAATCTTTTTTCTTTATAAATTACCCAGTCCCAGGTATTCCTTCACAGCAATGTAAGAATGACCTAACACATACCCCATAAATATATACACCTACTACGAATGCACAAAAATTAAAAATTGGGTGGGCACAGTGGTTCATGCCTGTAATCCCAGCACTTTGGAAAGCCAAGGCAGGTGGATCACTTGAGCTCAGGAGTTCGAGACCAGCCTAGGAAACATGGTGAAACCCCATCTCTACTAAAAATACAAAAATTAGCCAGGCATGGTGGTACACACTGTGGTTCCGGCTACTTGGGAGGCTGAGGTGGGAGTAACGCTGGAGGCTGGGAAGTCAAGGCTGCGGTGAATCCATGATTGTGCCACTGCACTTCAGCCTGGGTGACAGGATGAGACCCTGTCTCAAAAACAAAAAAAAAAAAAAAAGGAGAAAAAAAAGTCAAAGAATGTGGGATTCAGTAGGGGAACATATGTCTAATGAAATCTTTGGTTTAAAAAATGTTCCAGCCAGGTGCAGTGGCTCATGCCTGTAATCCCAGCACTTTGGGAGGCTGAGGTGGGTGGATCATTTGAGGTCGGGAGTTCGAGACCAGCCTGGCCAACATGGCAAAACCCTGTCTCTACTAAAGATACAAAATTAGCTGGGCATGGTGGCACACGACTATAATCCCAGCTACTCAGGAGGCTGAGGCAGGAGAATCGCTTGAACCCAGAAGGTGGAGATTCCAGTGAGCCGAGATTGCACCACTGCACTCCAGCCTGGGTGACAGAATGATACTTGGCTTCAAAAAATAAATAAATAAATAGTTAAAAATGTTCCCAATTCTAAATGGAAGACAAATACATTTTTTTAGGCATTAGATTAAAAAGGATTTTAACTCACCACTTCAGTGTCAATAGATGACATATCAACACATATTACTAAAACAGAAGTAACAATTACCACTGTTGCCTCACTTTTCCTCGTCACTTCTAGCATTATTATGTCCTAAACAGGCGGCTTGGAAACTACCCTTCATTTTCCAGAATAGCATAAAAACGTCAAATGTACGTTACCACCAATAAAGTGGGTGTCTTGGAAACCATGCAGTATCTTTTAATCTCCTGGTACCAATTTTTTTTATCCTCTCTGGCAATTTTAGGGAGCTCACTAAGAGCCAAATGTTATAGTTTAGCCTAAGCAGAAAATAAAAGTCCCTTGAGAGCTTACCTTATGGTTTTTAATAAAATGCTTTCTCACTTTCATACAAGCTAGACGAAGTTAATTAGCTTGGATATGAGAAGCTGTTCCCTGTCCTCTTTTCTCTCCAAGCACTAATTAATATTAATGAGAAAAGGGATAAAATTACTAAGTACTCCTATAATTGTACTAGTGGATAATTTCCATAGGATGATCCTGAAATCCAGATAAATAGGACTAAACGTGAACTATCAACCATGAGAGAGTTGCCAGACGTTGCTATAGATTTCACTGAAAACCCTGATAAGAGGGCTCTCCCCACCTTTAGGAAGGGATTTAAGAGGATTAGTTTCCAGAAACTGATTGATTTTCTAATAGTGATGTTGCTGCTTTCCCTTCCTCCTTATTGCTTTCTTTTTTCTCCCTGTTTGGCAGGGAGAAGCAGCGAGATTTGAGATTCTGCCATGTAAATGGTTTTAACTCTTTAGATGCAAAGCTTTTAGGCTTTTATCCCAATGCGTCATAAGGCTAAGTAGACAAAGAGAGCACCACGTTTTTTTGTGAAGTGGAGCTCTTGAAGGAGGATGTCAAGAGAGGTGATAAAATGGAAAGCTGGTCTGCAGACTAAGCGATGATGTCACGATTGGTAAAAAGCAAGGCCCAGGCTCCTTTGACTGATCCTGCAGGCAGCTGAAAGTCATCTTCTGCAAATGTCTCAAGCCCAGTCAGAGTTAAGAAGGTGTTTTCAGCATATTAATTAGGCTGCCAGCCTTGAGACAAAGGAAACCCACATCTCTAGGGAACTGCATCACTCAGTTGTAACTACCTTCACTCCCTGGTTCTGGTATCACTGGGACTAAAATCTGACTGAGAGGTGTTTCATAAGGGTTAAACATTACTACTTTCCCACTGAATAGTAGAGTAAGGCATTTTGCGGAGGTTCTGGGTGTGAAAAATGAGGGAAGACTGTAAGAAAATAAAGAGGTAGGCGTCTTTTAAAACAAAATCTATTGTGTTAGAATAAAGCCAATAGTCATTTGTAGCCAAATGTATATATACTCATGAAAGCTACACTTGTATGTAGTAAGAAGCTTTATAAACAGGGAGAAGGTCTATGCCATACATAATCAAACGTGGGTTTTTTTGTTTGTTTGTTTTGTTTTGTTTTTGAGATGGGAGTCTTGCTGTGCCACCCAGGCTAGAGTGCAGTGGTGCAATCTCGGCTCACTGTGACCTCTGCCTCCAGGTTTCAAGTGATTCTTCTGCCTCAGCCTCCCAAGTAGCTGGGACTACAGGCATGTGCCACCACACCCAGAATTTTTGTATTTTTAGTAGAAACAAGGTTTCACCATGTTGGCCAGGCTGGTCTCGAACTTCTGACCTCAGGTGATCCGCCCACCTGGGCCTCCCAAAGTGCTGGATTACAGGCATTAGCCCCTGTGCCTGGCCGTACTCAAAAAGTTTTAAGCATCTTGGTTGAGAAGATAAATAGAGAGACTATATGGCTGACTGACAGAATCAGGGAAAAAATAACTCTCAATTATATTTACAAGTAATTAAGGATATGGCTAGAATGTATCCAAATGATGGAACGTCTCCACAATATTTAAGCTCTGCCTGTTTTCCTCACAAATGTCTTCGTTACAGATTCTAGCCTCGTTAAGAAAGCCACACAGAAATGAAGGGATTCTAAATAGTATACAGGCAGAGTTTAGGAAGGGTTTGAGAGATAGTCTTAGGGTTATAAATAAAAACAATGGGCTGGGCGTGGCGGCTCATGCCTGTAATCCCAGCACTTTGGGAGACGGAGGTGGGCAGATCGCTTGAGGTCAGGAGTTCGAGACCAGCCTGGCCAACATGGCAAAACTCTGTCTCTACTATTAGGTTGGTGCAAAAGCAGTTGCGGGTTTTGCCATTAAAACTGCAATTGCTTTTGCACAAATGTAATAAAAATACAAAAATTAGCTCGGCGTGGTGGTGCAAGCCGGTGTTCCCAGCTACTCCGGAGGCTGAGGCATGAGAATCCCTTGAACCTAGGAGGTGGAGGTTGCCGTGAGCCCAGATCATGTCACTGCACTCCAGCCAGGAGTGAGATCCTGTGACAGAGTGAGATCCTGTCATTCATAAATAAATAAAAGAATAAATAAATAAAACAGTGAAGCAAGCCTTGAAAAATGCAGACCTGCTGTGTACCCCACACCATGCTCCAGATGCTTCCCCCTGGTGATTGCTGCTTCACTGCAGAAAACCTAGGATGGGAAGATGCTGGAGCTCTTCTGGTGAGATGACATTTGTCAACTGTCTTTACTAGCAATTTAGAAAGCCCGATACTGTGATAGCTCTTTCTGTCCCTTGCTGCCTCCAGAAGGATTTAGAACAGGTGGCCAGGGGAAGGGAATTAATGATTCCTCCCATTTTTCTTTTTTACCCTCTGAATTGCTACTTGGACAAAGATGAACTGTAGCTCACAAGTGCATCCTAACCCCAAATGTTCTCAAAAGAAAAAGGATTATGTAGAACATGCACTTATTTATATTAAATGTTCATAATTCAAGCATTTCTTTACTGCAAAATGTTGTTTCTCCATGCCATGCTAAAACAATTCGTAAAAATGCCCTCCGAGGTCAGGATTAGCCAAATAAGTGACCGGCAACAAAGGATAAGTTCAGGGACCCTAATTTTTTTCCTGTCCTATTACCCTTTATTCCACAAAGACAAAGCTCAAAAAAACAATTATTTTCAAAAGAGAAAGAATATTAAATTCACATTGAGTACATGACATAAAACCTCCCCTTTAATAAATGAAAAGATGAAAAAGCCCTTCCTACACCATTTTGCCTGTCTTTGTTCATGTGCTGGAATTCCCTTCTTATTGTTTCCTATTAAAATCTTACTCAAGATTTTGACTGAACTAAATAAAATCCACATTCAGTAGATCCATTGGTTTTGCTCTTCAATCCATTACCATTTAGCTTTGCCTTTAATATTCCTGGGTCAGAAGTTACCAACCACGTTCTTTCTCAAAATCACTGCCTTATTTTCGGGTCCCATCTAGCAGAAATTTGGCTACATTGAAATTTTGGAGAGCCTCTTATAAATTCTAAAGTTCTGTCCTTCCTTAGGTTCTGTGGAACCATTTTCCCCTGCTTTCTATTTGTCTTTTTGTTGGTTTGGCACAGAGTCTTGCTCTGTCACCCAGGCTGGAGCACAGTGGTGCAATCTTGGCTCACTGCAGCCTTAACCTACTGAGCTCAAGCAATCCTATGACCTCAGCCTCCCGAGTAGCTGGGACTACAAGCAGACACAACTTCATCCAGCTACGTTTTTGTTGTTGTTGAGATGGGGGTCTCATTATGTTATGTAGGATGGTCTTGAACTCCTGGCCTCAAGTGACCGTTCCACTTCAACCTCCCAAAGCTTTGGGATAACAGGCATGAGCCATGCCACCTCACCTATTCTACTTATATAAAAATCTCAACCCCAAGACTTAGGTTTTTTGGTTTTGTTTTTTGTTTTGAGACGGAATCTCACTCTTGTTGTCCAGGCTGGAGTGCAGTGGCACGATCTCGGCTCACTGCAACCTCCACCTCTCAGGTTCAAGCAATTCTCTTGCCTCAGCCTCCTGAGTAGCTGGGATACACCACCACACCAGGCTAACTTTTTGTATTTTTAGTAGAGACGGGGTTTCACCATGTTTGCCAGGCTGGTCTCGAACTCGTGACTCGTAATCCATCTGCCTCAGCCTCCCAAAGTGCTGGGATTACAGGCATGAGCCACCACACATGGCACTTGGGCACCTGCTGAATTAATTCTAACAGCTGGAGCAAGGCATGTTTGGCCTATCATAATAGGAAGGAAGGAAGGAGTGCAGATGGAGTGCCCTCAGTGACTCCTCCTTGGCTGAAGGTAAGGAAAATGGTGTGTGTGCACATAGCTGCACTTTCCTGTAGATAGGAGTCTGTTAAGGCCAGACCAGCTATCTCAGCTATTTCTCTCCATATTTAAAGAGAGGAGACGTGTGGGACTAGAAAAAAGTTGTTTCTCAAGAAGGTCTATATACTAATGGTCCCAGAGGTCCTAAAGACTAGAACCTTAACAAGTGGGTGCTATCCTTACACTTTCCCGACAGTCTCATCCATCTCATCCCTCTACCCCTCCCAAGACATTTCAGGTAAGAACTGTAAGACATCCAATCCTTTCTAGCACCTCTTGAAGTCACAGACCTTGTCTCACGATCAATCCACCTACCTTATAGGTTGCTGTAGGAAGGAAACTTGGCAGCCCACCCATGTCGACCTTCAGGCTCCTGTGCAGACTGCTGTGCCCCTGAAGAACCCTGGAATGTTACAGGCTCTGTGGGAGTAGCCAGCAGTTTAGTGATACATGGGGTTCTTTTGGGACTCAGTGTGTGGGCATTCCTTACCACTACTTAGTCTGTTCTTCAGGGAGATTTCAGGAGTGGAGCCCTCGGTAGAGTTTCACTTCTGTCTTACATTCTTTGATGCAAATGGTCCTCTGAAAACCCCATTCACCTTGAGCTCATCTGCAGATGGGCCACAGATATATTGAATATACAGCAGAGTAACTAGCCCTTCCCTTTCTCCAACCCAGGCTCCTGAAAACAGTGAAAATCCGTTTCTGATGGAGGGTATATAATGTTTGCCCAAGAATATGGTTTATGAATATACGATTACGGCAAGGAATTCTCAACTCTTTTGAGCACATTGGCCTCAGGTGCCACAGATGCCAGGGTCAGAGGTACCAGGTGACAAAAATCAGGGGACACTGTCAAGGACAAGAACTCCAGAAGCAAGCTGTCTGGGTTCAAATGCCAACGCACTGCTTATTCACCATCTCACCTTTGAGTCAGTTGTTTTACTATTTTGTGCCTCTGTTTACTCATCTGAAAACTAGAATAATAATGGCAACTACCTCATATATTTTTTATAAGAATAAAATGATTTAATACTTTCAAAGTGCTTACAACAGTGTCTATTACATAGTAAATGCCATATGAGAATTAACCATTTACTACTCATTTATTTTAGAGACAGGGTCTCACTCTGTTGCCCGGGCTGGGGTGCAGTGGCATGATCCTAGCTCGTTGCAGCCTTGAACTCCTACCTCACCCTTCTGAGTAGCTGGGACTACAGACATGCACCACCGTGCTGGGCTAATTGTTTTTATTTTTGTAGAGATGGAGTCTTGCTATGTTGTCCAGGCTTGTCTCAAACGCCTAGCCTCCAGTGATTCTCACACCTCTGCATCACTTATTATTATTATAAAGGTAGGGTCAAGCATGGTGGCTCAAGTCTATAATCCCAGAACTTTGGGAGGCCAAAATGGGAGGATCCTTTGCACCCAGGAGTCTGAGATCAGCCTATGCAACATAGTGAGACCTCATCTCTACAAAAAATAAAATTAGCTTGACATGGTGGCCCATGTTTGTGTTTCCAGCTACTAGAAAGGCTGAGGTGGAAGGATTGCATAAGCTGGGGAGATCGAGGCTGCAGTGAACCATGAATGCGCCAGTGCATTAAAAGAAAAGAAAGAGAAAGGGAGGGGAGGGGAGGGGAGAAGAGAGGAAGGGAGGGAGGGAGAGAGAGAGAAAGAAAGAGCAAAAGAAAGTGAAAGAGGAAAGAAAGAAGAAGGAAGAGAGGGAGGGAGGGAAAGAAAGAGGGAAGGAAGGAGGGAGAGAGGGAGGAAGGAAGGAAGGAAAGGAAGGAAGGAAGGAAGGAAAGGAAGGAAGGAAGGGGGAAGGAGGAAGGAAGGAAGAGGGAAGGAGGAAGGAAGGAAGGGAGGGAGGGAGGGGGAGGGGGAAGGGAGGAAGGGAGAAAGGGGGAGAGGAAGAGAGGGAGGGAGGGCAGGCTTCTGAATATAAGCATCTAACATGCAGGTTAGGGAAAAGGAAGATCTGGCTAATATGTTCAAAACCAAAAATAAAAACAAACCATCTGTGAGAGAAGTAGAAGCAAGAAGTTTTAGAAAGTCAAATTTGCTTGCTAAATGGACTGAGGTCTGTGGATTTTCCTGAAATGTCAGTTCTTTTAGACTCCCACGCCTCAGGAGTGAGATAATACGATAATGTAAATGATCTTGTTTGTTGGAAGCTGGTACTCTTTGGGCTTCTACTGATCTAAGATGATCTAGGTTCACTATGTCTGTCTTTTAAGATGTGATAAAGTAATGAAAACTATAAATGTTTGCTATATTATTATTCTTTTGGTAATTAACCCAGGCAATTAAATAATCACTGATGACACACCAATCAGGGCTGTACAAATGATATTGAAATAGGTATTCGGCTATTTGGCTTTTTAAAAGTTTGATTGAAGCAGAAATTTAATGTTATATTTTTGCCAAATACTGAGGTGGAAGCTGAATTTCAGACTATCCCTATAAAATGGCAAATTTCTGCCAAGATGAATAAAGAAAAGAGAGAAAGGAAGGAAGAGAAGGAGCGAGATACACAAATAAATAAATAAGGAATGAAAGATAAGAGGGGAAAATACTATGAACAACTTCGTGCCAACACATTTTAAAATGCAGACAAAATAAAATCCTAGGCAGGGCGCAGTGGCTCACACCTGTAATCCCAGCACTTAGGGAGGCCAAGGTAGGCAGATCACTTAAGCCCAGGAGTTCAAGAGTGGCCGTGGCAACATAGGGAGACCCTATCTGTACAAATAGTAAAAATACTTGGCCAGGTGTGGTGGTGCATAACTGTGGTCCCAGCTACTTGAGAGGCTGAGGCAGGAGGATAGCCTGAGACCAGAAGGTCAAGGCCACAGTGAGCCACTGCACTCCAGCCCAGGTGACAGAGTAAGATGCTATCTCAAAAATTTAAAAAAAAAAAATCCAGAATAATATAGCTTATGAAACAACGAACCCAAGGTGAAATAGAAAGCTTGAATACTTCAATACTACAAAAGCATCAAGTTCAGATGGCTCTATAGTCGAGTTCTCTGAAACTTTCAAAGAACAAACCTTCCCAATATTATGCAAACTTTTCTCAGTAAATCTAAAAGAACACTTTCTAATTTAATTTAATACCAATATCAGAAAATGGTACTGTGAGAAAGGAAGAAATTAAATATGTTATCCCTGAACAGAGATTAAAAACCCTAAACAACATAATAGTAAACATGATACAGTCATGAATAAGAACAGATAATACAGCACAGCCAAGTGAGGGAATCAAACCCACAAATGCAAAGGTGGATTAACATTAAAGCAACCTATAAATACAGTTCTCCTCAGGAAGAAGAAAATTTAAGGAAATGTAATCATCTCAATACATTTTTAAAAAGCTTTTGAAAAATTCAGCACTTGTACGTGATAAAAAATATTGGCAAATTATGAATATAAGTGTATTATTTCCTTTTTATTTTATTTTATTTTCTTTTTTTTTTTTTTTTTTTTTTTTTTGAGACAGAGTCTCACTCTTTTGCCCAGGCTGGAGTGCAGCGGTGCGATCTTGGCTCACTGCAGTCTCCACCCCCTGGACTCAAGCAATTCTCCTTTCTTAGCCTCTGGAGTATGTGGGATTATAGGTGCATGCCACCACACCCAGCTAATTTTTGTATTTTTAGTAGAGACGGGGTTTTGCCATGTTGGCCAGGCTGGTATATCCTTAACATGATAACTGATGTCCACAAAAAAACATATAGGAAATAATATTACTAATGGTTTAACATTAGAAGTCTTCCCTTTAAAGCCAGGAATAAAACAAGGATATGTACTGTGGCCATAATAGATATCTTCTGTCTCTCATTATACTGGAGATCTTATTCAGCAGAGTAAGAAGAAAGAAAAAAGAAAAGCTAGACAAAGGTATAAAGAACAGAAAAGAATAAACGAAACTGCCATTATTTGTATATGATTGTCTATATAAAAATCTCAAAAAATCTGTATACAAATCATGAGAAATTTGAAAGTATAGCAAAGTATACAGATGTAAGATTGTTAGACTTAAGTAAATTTTTTTTTTTTTTTTTTAAGAGACAGGATCTCATTCTTGTCACCAGGGCTGGAGTGCAGCAGTGTGATCACGGCTCACTGCAGCCTCGACCTCCAAGGCTCAAGTGATTCTCCCGCCTCAGCCTCCTGAGTAGCTGGGACTACAGGCACGCACCACCATGCCAGGCTAATTTTTTTAGAGATGAGGTTTCACCATGTAGACCAGGCTGATCTTGAACTCCTGGGCTCCAGCAATCCACCTGCCTAGGCCTCCCAAAGTTCCGGGATTCCAGGCATCAGACATCACTCCCAGCTGTCAATTGCACTTTTGTATACGAGTCAGAAAGGACTGCCTGACATGTGTTGGTGCTTCAGAATCTTTGAAGAGAGGACTAGGCATTAGGTTTCTGAGAAAGGGAAATGACCCAGGTGATGATTATACCTTTAAGGTGATATGATTATCTCAATTAAGTTGGGTCTGAGGGTGGAAAAAAGAGCTGGAAACTGGACCCACTTATTCCAGAACAAAATGCTCCTGCCATGGCAAAAATCCATTGCTTGAGTGAACACAATGCTCTTCTTCCTTCCTGACTTCCATTCTTCCCCAGCATCCCTCATTGTGTAACCTAAAAAGAAGCCATTTGGCAGAAATACAGTTTGCAGAGACTTAGCCCAGTGTCCATGGCAGAGTATAGAAGGCTGGGCTTGAAATAAGAGACAATAGTTTAATAATCCAGCCATATGTATATAGAATATTTTAATATTTAATATTTAGGGTTTTTTTTTTTTTTTAAGAGATGAGTCTCACTTTCTTGGCCAAGCTAGATTCCAATTCCTGGGCATAAGCCATCCTCCTGCCTCAGCCTCCTAAACAATACAGGTATGTGCCACCACGCCTGGCTCTAAAATATTTTTAATATTTAATTATTAAATGACATTTAAAAGGTCTTAAGGGAGAAATATACTGTTTTCATGAATAAGATGCCACATTCCAAAAATTTATGTATATTCAATACGATTTCAATCAAAATTCCCACAGGTTTATTTTTGGTGAAACTTGTCAAAATCAGATTTTAAAATTTATACAGAGAAGCAAAACCCCAAGAAGAGTGAAGCCATTTATGAAGAAAAATAACAAAATATAAAATTACTGTTTCGGAAATGTTTCTATATTACAGTAAAATTTGTTCACCTCTGAGTGTTGACGAATGTATGTAGCCATATAATCCTCCCCACAATCAGGTTATAAATTATTTCTATGACCTCCTCCCTCAAATTTCCTTGTGGTTTCTTGTGGCCAATCCCTTACCCAACTCCTGTCCTCAGCAACCTCTGATCTTCCTTCTGTCTCTACAGTTTTAACTTTTCAAAAATGGTTAGTTTTAAAATATGTTTTTAATGCAGAATTAAACATACTGACCAAGGCAACAAAATAAAGAACCCAAAACAAACAAATGCATATAGGGAGGATTGATATGTGACAGCAGTGCAATGGCCCATCAGAGGGAGGAGGGTAGATCTGTCAATAAATGATGTGGAGATAATTGGTTTATCCACATGGAAAAAAATGCAATTGAATTTCTCTCATACCACACAGAAAATTTAACGGATTAGTGACTTAAAGGGTATATAAAAGTCATACTTTAAACACGTGGTGGAAAATATAGGACACTATCTTTCTGACTTTAAGAAGATTTTTCTCAAATAAGACCCCAAAACCACCAATGTAAATAAAAAGATAAGTCATAATCTGAGAGAAGATACTTGCAACAAAGACTAATATCTAGAAATATAAAAACCCTTATGATTTAATCATAAAAGACAATCCACTGGGAAAAGGAGTAAAACATGAATAGGCATTTTATAGAAAAGAAGATAAAAATGACAGATAGATAGATAGATAAATAGAGTGATAGGGAATTATGCTTAGTAGATGCTTAGTAGTCAGGGAAATACAAAACAAGAACATATTTTTGTTAAATGGCTAAGTACATAAGAACGCTAACAATACCAAGTGTCAGAATGCAAAAGAAGAAAATACACGCTGTCAATGGGAGTGTCAACTTCATATTACTTGAAAAAGTTAAATACTTGAGTTTCCTGTGATCCAGAAATTCCATTCTTAAGTATATTTTCATAAATGTGTGTTCTAGAAGTCATATACAAATATGCTCATGGTAGCATTATTTTGTATTTCAAAATATTGGGAAAAACCTGACATTGATTGACAAGAGAATGACATTATTTATTGTAGAATAAAGTATTTATTTCGTATGCAAAATACTCATTTCACTAGTGTGTAATACATTGTAGCTAAATGGAAAAAAACGGATAAATCTTAGAAAAATCATTCAGCTTAAAATGGTAAATAAAATCAAATTACAGAGAACTAAATAAAGTATTGTACCTTTTTCTTTCTTCTTTTTTTTTTTTTTTTTTTTTTTGAGACAGAGTTTCGCTCCATCACCAGGCACCAGGCTGGAGTGCAGTGGCACGATCTTGGCTCACTGCAACCTCCACCTCCCTGGTTCTGGCAATTCTCCCGCCTCAGCCTCCTGAGTAGCTGGGACTACAGGCACGTGCCACCACACCCAGCTAATTTTTGTATTTTTAGTAGAGATGGGGTTTCACCATGTTGGCCAGGATGATCTCGATCTCTCGACCTCATGATCTGCCCGCCTAAGCCTCCCAGAGTGCTGGGATTACAGGCCTGAGCCACCATGCCCGGCCCCTTTTTTTAAGACTCAAGTACAAGTAAAGGTAGACAACATAATGTTTAGCGATCTATGCATACATGGAAAGGTATGGATTTCTGGGTCATGGCTACTTCTCGTGGGGCAGGTGGTGGGGTTGTAAGACTCAGGTAACTCCAGTGCGACTGGGAAGATCTTAGTTCACAATTTGAATAGTGGATTCACAGGTATTCATTTTGTTATTATACTTATCCCTTAAGACAATGTTACATAGATTCAACTATGATATGAAAAATGCAAGACAGTAAATGAGAAGATCTATTCTTTTAAAAAGGGTGCTAGACTTTAAAAAATATTTACTAATTTTTGGTTCTAAAATATCTTGAAAAAATATTAAATACTTGGAAATTTAAATTTGCATTGCATAAAGATTCTTTTCTTGTTTAAGTAGTCAATAATGTTACCTCTAAAGCTGTCTGTTGCACACCAGGGTGGGTATAAATGTATAGAAGTGGATCCATTTTGAAATTGTATTACAGTGTGCTCTGAGAGCTTCGGAGGCTACAGGGAGAAGGTGCCTTCTTTTTGATAGAGTATTAAATTTTCTGTGTTAAAACTATGGAAAACAATCTTCCTCTACATTCTCTTTTTGAAATTATTGATGCTTTGGGAACATAATTACCATTTCCCTTGCACATCCCATTTCTTAGAATAAAAGTTTTTATAATAAAGGTTTACCTGTTGGCCCAAATCTGTCAAAACCTAGTGTAATATTTTTACATTCCCTTGATAAATACCAGAATACAAATTCATTTTAGTGTCACGATGATTCCACGAATCAGTGAATGTAACAGATTGTATGAAGTTGGTATAAACTGCATTACCACTGAGGGTTTCTTTTTTAATATCTTCCACTTGGGTAATATGAAAGAAGAAAATAGCTCCATTATCTGAAATAAAATATAACATAGGATATAATTAAGATGATTACTAATGCTTTTTATTTAAAAATATTTGACATTCAAGCATCTTCATCCCAGCTCTATGCTTTACTTTTCTTTAGTCCATATTTCCTTACTAAGTTATTGTTAACTTAGCTTTCTTTTATCTATCGGTATTTGTGAGTTTCCTCCAATTTAAGATTTCAAGGGTAAATGAATAAAATAACTGATAAAATATGCTATTGTTAAGTGAAAAACCAGCTCTGTAAAATATTTTAAAGGGATTTATTCTGAGCCAATATGAGTGACCATGATAGGGGGAACACAGTCTCAGGAGGTCCTGAGAAAATGGTTTTTTTCACTTTTTTCAGTTGCACACCAAGGTGGGTATGAATTTATAAAAGTGGTTTCTTTTTGAAATTGTATTACAGTGTACTCTGAAAGCTTCAGAGGGCTACAGGTAGAAGGTGCCTTCTTTTTGATAGAGTATTAAATTTTCCATGTTAAAACTATAGAAAATAATCTTCCTGTACATTCTCTTTTTGAAATTATTGATGCTTTGGGAACATAATTACCATTTCCCTCACACATCCCATTTCTTAAAGTAAGATTTTTTTTTTTTTTTTTTAGATGGAGTCTCACTCTGTGGCATGATCTCAGCTCACTGCAACCTCCGCCTCCTGGGTTTAAGCAATTCTCCTGCCTCAGCCTCCCGAGTAGCTGGGGCTACATGTGTGTGCCACCATGCCTGGCTAATTGTTGTATTTTTAAAGTAGAAATGGGGTTTCACCATATTGGACAGGCTGGTCTCAAATTCCTGACCTTGTGATCTGCCCACCTCAGCCTCCCAAAGTGCTGGGATTACAAGTGTGAGCCACTACGCCCAGCCTTAAAATAAGATTTTTTTACAATAAAGATTTTAAAAATTGAGGCAGTTGGGTTACAGTTGAGCATTATACCTTTCAGGGAGGCAAGAATTACAGGCAAAGACATCAATCAATCTTTTGCAGAGCTTTTCCTTAGTTCAGCTAAAGATGGGGTCCTTGTCTGTCCCACAGCCATGAAAATTTAGGCTCAAAGATGGTTTGAAGGCAAATAAGACAGGGTTTTATTGGGTGAAAAGGGGGATAAAAGGGGGGAAACAGAGATCCTCCGCAAGCCAGAGTCCCTGCTAGAGTGCTTGAATTCCAGGTTCCACACAGGAAGAGGAGGAGCTGGTTCCTCCCTGCTGCAAAGGGGGGTGAACTTCTGTGGCTCCACCCCATTGTGCAGGCCAGCGGGGAGTTTCTCTATGGACCCCCCCACGTCCCACCTGGCTGTGTCATTCCCCCCTCTAGAGAAGTACATCTAACTGCCCTTAGAATAAGGATAAGGATGAAGAGCGATCTTAACTGCTTCCCGTTGACAGGGGGCGCTGTTTTGGGGGAAACGGCAGTCAGAGCTCACTCAGAGCCTATCTAAGGGTTCTCAGCAGACGGGGTCATGGGCTCCCATTGCATGACTGTTTGGAGTTTGATGGCCTAAAGGCAAGAACAGACAAATCAGCTTATTAGAAAACATGTATTAAAACGAAACAAGGGGAGGGGTAAGGACAGTGCAAAAATTCCAAGGCCTTTTACCAGTTTGCACAGGGAGAGGGAGGCCAAAAGTCCAACTGATTAAAAATGTTTACTCTTTTGCCAGCATGTCAGCTTCTGGGTTCCCTTCCCTTGAGCCCTATCCTAAGCTAACTAGTTTAATGTTTGGGAAATTAACTCTTTCCGGATGGGAGAATGCATCTGAGGGGGAGTGTCCTATAGTATGGAGACACCATTACCTATCAGTGAAGAGGACAGAGGAGGAAAAAGGAACAAAAAGTGTTTTTTTTTATAAAGGCATCCCAGAGGTTCAGGATGCATTTGAAAGGGCTACAGACTGAAGATGAATGGCTACCCATCTAGAAAGAGGGAAGCAGGCATCCCTGGTTTCCTTCTCTTCCTAGCAGATACCCGAGGTAGATGAGGGAGAGAGGAAAAAAAAGCATCCTCTTTCCTCTTCCATCCTTGCATCCCCCGAGTCCCAGCAACTTTGGCAGGTGCCACCTTCGGTGTAAAAGTAGTAGTTTGCACCCATGAAGCAGGGGACCTAGTGGGTGGGGAATCATCTGCTCTTGCCCACATATGCCCTATCTCCCCTGCTGCCAGCAGCCTTGGAGTCCCTAGACCTCATTTATGTCATGGATACTAACGTGGCCTGTATCCATGAAACAGGAAGCTTGGGGTTGGCTTAATTGGCAGGAATCAGCCATGTTCACCTGTGCTGCGCCTTTCAACTTCTCATATTGTCTGCCTCTGGATCCCTCAAATCCAGCCTTCCTTCCTAGGGCTTTGACCCGAAGCTTGGAATTGAGTTTGTAACAAAAATGTGTCTCAGCGGGGGTTGCATGGACTCCTTAATCATAAGCAAAAGTGAAGCTGTGGAACAGAGTCCTCCTCCAACAAGAGAGAGGAAAGGATGTCTTGTCAACACACCCAGATAACTGGTAGCTATAGTTACACTTGATAGAATTTGGGTGCATGGTGCTTGGTTTTGGTTAGCTCCCCTTGGTCTTACTTTCCCAAAAGGAAACCTCCAAGTGACGGGCATCCTATTTATTCCCTATGTATTCCATTACCTGGCAGGATTTGCAGGATAATTGTTCAGAACTAGAATACTGACCTGGATTTCTACATTAACTACCCGCTTTGTTCTTTCTGAGCTGCAGCCAGGAATTGCTGGTTGGTTCACAAGAGCAAGCAGCATTAGTCTAAAATGTAGGCAAAAACTTAAGACAACTAATGAGTTTAGCATTTAATGACAAATGTGTAAGTTTTGAAACATGATTTCTCTCTCTCCAGTTCTCATTTTTGTTAAAAAATCATTCTAGGACTGAGTGGTTTGCAAACTAAATTTTAGTCTTATACTTGGCCTGATTATGTGCATAAAGTGCAGCAAGAATAATTATTTCTACATAGGACTTTTAGATTGGCTTTGATGGAAGTCTGTTCCACAAGGAATCTCAGATAAGGCTGTTTAAAGCTGAGCCCAACCATGGGTTTGTATCCTCAAAACCCTGTGAGTTGCGTGATCTTTTCCTCTGAAGGTCCCATAATAAAGTTGGAGATCCTGGACCTGTTAGAAAGTGATATTCTTTACTGACCAGAGGTCAGGAACTCTGTACAGGGACTGCATAGACAAGGGTATGAGGCCAGTTTCCCCAGTGGGCTTGTATTGGCTTTGTCAATAAGTCAAGATTGATTCCTTAAAGGGAAACATATCCTTCCAGTCAAATTCTTAGTAAAATAACCACTTTCTCCAATTGTGTTCTATTGCAAAAAAAAAAAAAAAAGAAAAAAAGGATTCTTATTGCACTGATGCAAACAATTATATTGCCATAAGGGTACTCACAAATAGTTT
The DNA here is from genome assembly GCA_036589455.1 of Ateles fusciceps. NCBI lineage: Eukaryota > Metazoa > Chordata > Mammalia > Primates > Atelidae > Ateles > Ateles fusciceps. The sequence continues at coordinate 6,896,630 of JAZHEH010003329.1, read as the reverse complement.
CCAAATTCTAGAGGATCCAGGCAGAGAGAAACAAACATGCTCCAAATTTTGATCACAGGAGTGTATAACCTACTTAATTATTAAAGGTGTGTAAATAGTTCAAAATAAGTTTCCTTGACTCTGAAAAACAAACAATGATAAGCAATATTCCAAGCAAAGGTCCAAAAGATTTGCTTCAACTTCCTGAGTTCAGTCCAGATAGCTGACTCTTGTTTTGCTTGATATTCATGAACTTCACAGCTCTTTATGAGTCCTACACATTTTCCTTTATTCCAGTGTTACAATCTCTAAAGTTATCAGAAGCCTGTATTTGAGAGTACCTATTAAAATTCTATAGCTCATTATAAACTATCTTTGAGAAGGATTAAAGCAAGACAACGGTCTGTGAATACCAAAATGTCCAGGGTAGTTACAGTTAGAAACACAACAGACAAAGAAGATTGGTTATTTCCGTGGTTTGCAATAACTTAACATGACAACCTTAATTATGATTGATAGCATATACTCAGACATTAGAATTTTAGAATTTCCATACATTTTGTAATGTATATTAGCATTATTCATGAAGACATAACCTAAAGAAGACTGAGTATCATTTTGATAATCCCATGTACCTAAATATGTTAAATAATTCTTTCTACCTCTTTCTGGATACTTCATGGGCCCTGTGAAGTATCCAAAAACCAGGTGTCAGGAAAGACAATTTTGAAGCTTAAGATTGATTTTAGGAAGGCTTTTAAATATGTTTAAAGCACTTGATATTATGAAATAGAATGCCAGATCACCATAAGTTATTTTGCCAAAAAGATGACTCACAAATTTTAAATAATCAAAACCTTTTATAACCCTTTACAGATTTTGCCAAAGAGCAGATTAGCGCCTTAGGAAAACCCTGTTATGCGTTTATTTCAATGCTCAATTTACAGAAAAACTATATAATACTCCTTTTTGAATTTAGTCAGTACATTCACACAGAACCTCTTCTCCAAGATTGATTTCCACAATTCTTACACCACTTCTCTGAACCTTCAGCTTTTTCCTAATTTAACTAAAAATCCTTTAATCCTTGCAAACTATAGGCAAAAGTTTACATTTCCATGCCTTCTGAGAACCTTTTACTAAAAAACGCATATTACTGTTCTTACACACCTTGCATGTAAATCTATTTCTAGTTGTTTCAATTAACTCCAGCAATTTTTAACTTTAAGGTAAAACTTGATAAGTTGCTTTAATTGTGTGCTAACTGCACCCAAGCTTTGCCTTCTTAGTTAAGGGCTGGGTAGTTCCATATGGCCCCAAGCCTTACCAACTGTGAAGCCAGAAAGTCAGATAGTTCCCAAAACCCAAAAAGCAGTTTGTAACCTCAAAACACTTAGTAAGCCTTGCATCTGACGGGCATTTTACCAATAATCTTTAAGGCTGTTTTTATTTCTCAAAGATGAAAGTCACATGAACTGAAAGGTAACACAGCTTTTAACTTTCCTTAAAAAAATACTTGATCCAAGCACTTGTTTTTCTTTAGGCCAAAATAATTAGAGCTCTTTTTACAGACGTTATACACAATATACACAGACAGGCAGAAGACAACCCAGTCCTCACAAGATCCTTTTTCACAACCAAAACTTTACAGAGAGTACAAACAGTGAGAGTTGGGGGGACCTGGCCTAGTAAAAACATTTTCTCAAAAAATAAAAAACAACTTAAAGGATAACTGATGATAAGGTTGAGAAAGGGAAGCAAAAAACAGTTTAAAAATGCCTGGGGGAAGAACCTCTTATTCTTATGCAACTAATTCCTACACCAGGGAAAAAAGTTTAAGCTGAATTACTGTCCAATAGACTTAAACTCCTTGGCCAGGGAAGGGGAAGGCTGCAGCAGCAGTGTGTGGATGGGAACTAGCCAGCCAACTGTGCAGGACCCTTGGGTTATCCATCCTAGGCCCAGCAGGGAATGGGGGCTGGAGGGGGAGCTGTTGATCACAGGTCCCTCCCAAAAAAGGAAAGAAAAAACCATGAAAAGGCCTGGGAGCAACGGGGGTGGGGGCTCAGTTCCCCCACCCTCAGAAGTCTGAGGATGAAAAGGCTTAGAAGCAACAGTGAGAGGTTTTGAGTCCCCATTTCACTCACCTCACTCACTGCTTCTGAGTCCCACACTGAGAGCCAAAACTGTTGCAGGACTTTTCCTTAGTTCAGCTGAAGATGGGGTCCTTGTTCATTGCATGGCCATGAAAATTTAGGCTCACAGGCAATTTGAAGGGTAAGACAGGGTTTTATCGGGTAAAAAGGGAAAAATGGGGGAAACAGGGATGTTCCCACAAGGCCAAAGTCCCTGCTAAAGTGCTTCCTGTCCACAGCTTGAAGTCCAGGTTCCACACAGGAAGAGGGAGGAGCCAGTTCCTCCCTACTGCAAAGGGCTGGAACTTCCGTGGCTCTGCCACAGTGTACAGGCCAGCTGGAGTTATTTTTGGGACCCCCTCCCACCTGGCTGTCTCAAATACATGGAAGATATACATTGATTCAGCCCAAAAAGGGCTGAATACAGAGGCTTACAGGTTATACAGGCAGATGCAGAGATTCTTCAGTTTGCGAATGGTTAAAGGAAGAATGCTCTGTGTAAAAATTTGCAGTTAGCAGAAGGGAATGTTTAAGATAAAAAAGTCTGTTAACCTGGGTCAGAGCGACCTATAGGGGTGTGTGACTTGCCCATTGTCTGGCATGGCCTTAGATCCTGTTTATAATTTGGTATCTTATTGTCACAAACTGTTCTTTCTGTTAATGTTATGATCTCTATTTTAGCATTAATGCCAGTCGGTTGTGCCTAAACTCCAAAAGGAAGGGGGTGTAACAAGGAGTATTCCACCTCCCTTCCTGTCATGGCTAGGGATTCAATTTTTAAGGTTTCTCTGGGGTACTCTTCGCCAAGAGGGTATCTGTTCAGTCAGTAGGGAGCTTGGGATTTTATTTTTAGTTTACACTACATACCTATATCTATATATCTTTTAAATCAGAAACTAAAAGTATTTAAAATGGGCAATTATTTTAGCTAAGGAAAGGGGATTCCTGCCCACTCTTGGAGCAGAGTGCGAATAAATTCCCAGATGTGATTGAGGTAAATGGGATGGCAAACCAGCCAACCCATGGGACCCTAGACTGATCAGTGTATAAAATGATGACACAACTCCATCAAAATATCGATGTACCTGCATAAATGCATGACTGCAAACTTCTACAAAAATAAACATAGGAAAATATAAATGCATATTGTACACATATTATTTTATTTTCTGTATATTACAAGATTTTGACATCTTAAAAAACTGAGTACAGACTGACTCTCCTCGGGCTAGCCAATTCTTGGAGGCAACAAAGAACTCAGCTAGGAGCATGCCTTTGATATGCAAACGAACCAGCCTGAACCAGACCTCCTCTACCACCCAGGAGGCAACATTATCTGCCTTATTACCCCAGGCCAGGCTCCAGGCAACTAGGGACCACCTTTTTGGTTTAGAGCCCATCAAGATGATTCAAACTAGCCAACTCTATACCACCTTCCCTGCCTTGCCTTTTCTGCAAAATCCAGAATAAAAATACTGGCTTTGACTTTCCTCAGCCACTTGACCAAAACCTGGTACTTCCCCTGTGACCCTGATGATTTGCTGTGACCCCTGCTCCAGAACCTGGGAGTATATAACAAACTGTGTTCTCTTGTGCCTCTCCTGTGTTCCCTCTTGTGGCTGCACCTGACTCACCATCACCTGAAAGAGCAGAGAACAAAATACTTGACAGCAAATGATAACCTTAAAAAAACAGAACTCAGAGAGCAGCTGGAAGGAGAGGGCCCTACTGCATGAGCATTGTGTGCTGAGACCTGCTCTTGACCCCCAGGTACATTACACATACAATCACTAAGCTCCAAAACCACCCTACAAGGTAAGGATTACTGTACTTTTGTTACAGATGAGAAAATTCAAGAATTAAAAGGGCAAAGTAAAACATCTAAGACTTCACAGCAAATCTTATGAATTTTACACCATCACACAGGATGTAAGAAATATAATCTCTTCTTTTTTTTTTAATTGCATTTTCGGTTTTGGGGTACATGTGAAGAACATGTAAGACTGTTGCTTAGGTACACACATGGCAGTGTGATTTGCTGCCTTCCTCCCCATCACCTATATTTGGCATTTCTCCCCCATGCTATCTCTCCCCCAACTCCCCCACCCCCTGCTGTCCCTCCCCTATTCCCGCCCCCACCCCGAATCTCTTCTTACTTTCTAAATCAAGTTTAATTGAAGTGCTGGCAGAGGATTCAGTCTCTGACATTACTTGGGCTCCCTCACTGGCCCCGGCTCCTATAGAAGTCTCAAGAAAATCATGCCATACAAAATAGCTCTAATGTGATAGCTAAAAAAAGTTGATCTCATGGAGGCAGAGACTAAAATGGTAGACACCAAAGGCTGGAAAGGGGAGGGGGGAGGGGGAGAAGTGAAGAGAAGTTTGAGTGAGTATCAAGCACAGTCAGATGGAAGGGATAAATTCTAGCGTTCAGCAGCATGGTAGAGTGACCATAGTTATCAATTACTTATGGTATATTTTAAATTAGCTAGAAGAGAATATTTTGGATGCTCTCAACACAAAGAAATAAGTGTTTGAGTCAAAAAAATTCCAATTTCCTTGATTTGGTCACTACCCACTGTATGCATGTATCAAAATATCATAGGTACCCCACAAATATGTATGATTATTATGAACCAATTTTTTAAAATAGCTTCAAAATAGTTATTATAATCTGCAAGTCACACCAGTAACCAGAGATATGCTATTATTCAAAGCTCCATGATCTTTTGTCAATGGTACAGCACTAAAAGGTCTTTCCACAGACTGGGCACATTGATGTATATTGATTAGACCCCCATAGCCCCAAATGCTAGTCTCTTCTGAGGCCTGAGCAACCCTTCTCTCTTCAGCTCATATGGTAATAGAAAGAACTGATTCCCCATTCTTCTTGTTAGAGACGCTCTTCTCGCGTTAGCCCCTTCCAACCTATGTGCTATTCCTCAAACACTGCATGCATTCAGAGATCCCAGCCACCAGAAACAACACAGTACAGGGAATAAGAGTAAGCATGGAGACGGTGGCAGGTTGGATCTAGGTGGCTGTAGTGTCCACAGGTTAAAAATGCCCTTTGATAGCATTGCATCCAGAATAAAAATACTGGCTTTGACTTTCCTCAGCCACTTGACCAAAATATTACAGTTTTATATAAAAAGTCATTCTACCAGATTTTTGTCTATGGATTTAAAGCTTAAGAACAAGAGACACTGGGGAAAATTACATCTTAATCTAGCTCCTCACAGGTGCAGCCCATCCTCAACCTCTGGCTATACATCAGGGTGGATATCAATACACATCAATACATCAATACATCCAAAAGTACATTTCAGCTACACTATCGCATATAATCCCACTCTATAATAGCATGTTTGACACTTGGTCAGCACTGAGCTCATATCTGCTGTATACATTCTGTAGGAAGTAGACATCAATGGATAGTAAAAATGTAGGGAAATGATATGATTATTCCTATGCTTCATAAAAATCACTCACCAGATGGAGGGACTTGATGTGGTAGATAGTAGAAGCAGAAAGACCAGAATATCTTTTAACATTTACAGTCAATCCTCATTATTTGAAGATTTGAAATTTATGAGTTTTACCTCTAGCTAACATTTACTTGCAGCCCCCAAATCAATACTTGCAGCATTTTGAGGCCATTTGTGGGCATGCACAGAACAGCAAAAAAATTGAGTAACTCAACATGCAGGTTCCCCACTGAGGCTGAGCAAGGTGAAACTCTGTCTTCTTGTTTCAGCTCTCATTCTGTAAACAAGTGTCCTGTTCACAGGCCAGTTCATGCCACTTTTTTATGGGTTTATGCATTTTGATAGTAATTTCTTCTTCTTTTTTTTTTTTTTTTTGAGACAGATTTTCACTCTTGTTGCCCAGGCTGGAGTGCAATGGCACAATCTAGGCTCACTGCAACCTCTGCCTCCTGGGTTCACACAATTCTCCTGCCTCAGCCTCCTGAGTACCTGGGATTACAGATGCCCACCACCACGCCCAGCTAGTTTTTTTTTTTTTTTTTTTTTGTACTTTTAGTAGAGACAGGGTTTCACCATGTTGGCCAGGCTTGTCTCGAACTCCTGACCTCAGGTGATCCATCCACCTCAGCCTCCCAAAGTGCTGGGATTACAGGTATGAAACACCACACCCAGCCTTTTGATGGTAATTTCTCTGTTTAAAATGCGCCTCAGGGATAGTACCGACGTGCTGTCTAGTGTTGCTAAGCACAGGGAGGCTGTTTCGTGCCTTATGGAGAAAATCCTTTGTTAGATACCCTTCATTCATCCATGAGTTGTAGTGCATTGGCCATGGGTTCAGTGTTAATGAATCAGCAGTTATAAGGTATCTTTAAACAGAAACACAATACAACGTTATATATCAATCAGTTGGCAAAAACATGACCAGCAGCTTGCAGAAACCTAACTCCGTATCTCCCCCTAGGAGCAATGGTTCAGTCTTCACTAATGCTGTGTTCAGGATGACTTTAAAAATTCTAACCACTGTGAATCACAAAAGTAGATTGTGTGACCACAGAAACATTTTATCTATTATTTTTATTTGAAAATCTGGCAATAACACCTATGGACAGTAAAAACGGTCAGAATGTAAGACTTGGTTAACAAATACCAGGTCTGCAAATAGCCCCTGACTCAAAGATGAGTCCAAAACATCATGGGCTCAGAGGCAGGGCACTAAGGAAAAGGAGACAAAATCAAGGAAATTGAATGAGATCACCAAGTCTTAGAGGAGGAACAGATGACTGAAACTCTCTTTTAGTGAGACCAGAAGAATCTTTTTTAACTTATGTATCCCCAAATCAAATTGCAGACATGGTCTCTGAATAAATATCCATAAGGAGAGAACAGGTGGAGAAAATTTTAAAGATGCAGAATAAGATTTCTAAATAAGGAAAATCACACAGGGAAACCCAAAATACAACAGAAGAGTTAAAACACAAATGATGGCAGAGAATGACAAATAGAATTTTCCCCCAAAGAGTAAGTGATAGGAGCAACAAACCCAGCTAAATGTCCCAGAGTGTCGAAGTCTCCCAGGACTAAAGGGCAAAAATATGAAAGTTACAAGAGACAGTAGAGCCTACGCATGATATGCAGAGAACGGAGATCCAACCAAAGAATTGTGGATTCTCTAAAGTAGGAAACAGACAAGTGAACTTAGCAGCAAAAATTAAAGACATCATTTAAGAAAACTTTCTTTAGCTGACAAAACATCAGATTATGCAGATGGAAAAGCTCCACTGTGTTTCAAGGAAAAAAAAAAAATCAACAAAAGTGATATATATCTAGACCCTTTCTAACCAAAACTCTGAATCATAAAAACAATCTTCTAGGCAACAGAAGAAAAACATGTTTGATTCTGAAAAATTGCAGTAAAGATGTGCTGTAGGCCAGGCCTGGCAGCTCACGCCTGTAATCCCAGAACTTTAGGAGGCCGAGGCAGGCAGATCACTTGAGGTCAGGAGTTCCAGACCAGCCTGGACAACATGGTGAAACTTCATCTCTACTAAAAATACAAAAATTAGCCAAGCATGCTGGCACACACCTATATCCCGGCTACTCAGGAGCCTGCAGCAAGAGAAACTCTTGAACCTGGCAGGTGGAGGTTGTAGTGAGCCAAGATCATACCAGCTCACTCCAGCCTGGGCGACACAGTGAGACTTCATCTCAAAAAAAAAAAAAAAAAAATGTACTGTAGCTAACTGCAAAAAGAAAGCAAAATTCAGTACTCATACAGAGAAAGTCATATTCTAAAAAGGCTAATGATAAATGACACTGAAACAAGCCAAATGCCGAGATAGCCCTGCATAGCTGTGGTTTTTGTGTTTTGAGTGCAAAACTGAATGCCCAGATCCAAAGTCCTGAAAAAGAATCTATGTTTATGTTGTATTGTATTATGACAAGATGGGAAAGGAAGGAAGAAAATGTTGAAAGCCCACTGATTCTTCATTTTGAAACAATACCATTTTGCTTCCCACTATGACATTAGAGTAACTTTAATGATAGAACACTTTTGAAATTTGAAGGTAAATGTAAGCCTGAGTAAACGGTGAGTGGCTGAAGCAAAATCACAGTGGCTTAGCACAGCAGAGGTTTAAGTCCAGTGTGGATCTTCTGGTTGGATGATTGTTCTCAAGAACTTTGCTTCTTCTAACATGTGGCTTCACCATCTGGGAGACTTTCACTTCCAGCCATACGGAGGAGGAAAGAGTGAGCATGAGGAAGATTATTCTATTTCATGACGACGGCTGACATTCTACTGGGCAGTCACGGGGTCACCACTGGATGTCAAGTGGGGGAAGAGACAGTGGCTGGGAAAGGTAGCTTAGTTTTTGAGCCCAGTAAGGAGATGAATAGCAGCTGTCTTTGTCACAATAATCTCATACATATTTGCCTTCCAAAATATTAAGAAGGATAAATGTAAAGAAAGTATGGCCCATATAGCCAAAGATAGGAAATAAAGAGAATGGTATGTTCTGCAATCATGCAAAAAAGCCTAGTTTAGCCTACTGGAGGGTAGATGACCATGAAGAGGGGAACAGCCCAGCAGAAAGCCCACACCAACAGCCAGACCGATGAGTGAGGTTTTCCTGGACCAGCAAACAGCCAAATTGCCAATTGACTTGAAATGCATGAATTAGCACAGCTGACACCATAAGGAAAAGAAGAATTATCCAGTTAAGGCCAACCCAAATTGCCAACACATAGGATTGTGAAAAAACAAATGGCTATCATATTAAACCACAAGTTTTTGGGAGGTTTCTTGCACAGTAATAGATAACTGATACAAATAGTTATCTAGCATATTGATTTCAAAGCCAGTTTCTAGAGGGTCTTCTGTTGCCAACCACGATGGAGTAATAGGGTCAGATTTATTCTCCTTCCTTAACTATGTACAAAGCCTGACATCATGTATGAAACAAAGATGTTCAAACATCAGACAACAGGTGACACAGGTGAGTGTCCCTGAGAGGAGAGAAACAAATCAAGTAAGCCCTGTAATCCCCTGTAATCATTTCAGCTTAGTGCCTAGAGAGACTTTGCAGGCTGCAGTGCAGGGAAGGGAAACCCAAAGAAACAGAGCCTGGCAATTTTTCTGCGGTGAGGTGATATGATGAGAATCAGGGAGGCCGCAGAGGCTGGAAGTCACAGCACAAAGCACAGAGAGGAGAAAACTGCTCATAGAGGAGGAAGCTGTGCAGGGAGAGCCCTGGAGATCCACAAAGCGTTCCCCCTCAAACCTTCAGCTGAATTAGTCAGTGCATGTGTGTGAGGGACTACCCCATGCTAGTGAAAGAACTACCCAAGTGCATTAGCAGAAAAATCCTGGGAACTCACACAGGGCTAAGAATAGTTTGTATTTTTACCATCCAGAGTGAAACAACTATATTTGATATGTCCAAGTAGGCAGAGGAGAGAATGAGCATGCTAAGGAGAGAGACAGAGAGTATGAAAAAGATCCAAATTAAGCTTCTGAACATGAAAAATTAATGTCTGAGTCAAAAAATATATATGATGGGATTAACAGAAACTTGGAGACTACAGAAGAACATTGCAGTCTCCAACTTAAAACACAGCATTGAAAGCTATACACAAGAGAAAAAAGTTTAGAAAAATAAATGAAACCGGTGATCTATGGAACATAGGTATGGTACACAGCTGCCTGATTTACATTAATCAAAGTCCCATGGAGGACTGGGGACTTATATTTTAAGAAACAATGGCTTCAGTTTTCCCAGCTTTGCTGAAAATGTAAATCCACAGATCCATAAAGTTTAATTACTCAAACACAAGAAACATGAAAAAATCGTTACCAAAGAACAACATATAATCAAATTGCTCAAAACCAGTGATAAAAATAAAAATCTTGAAGGAGCCAGAGGAAAAAAGACAGTACATACAGAGAAATAAAATTAAGAGTGACAGCACACTTCTTGTTTGAAATAATACAAACTATTACAAGCCAGAAGACAGAGGAACAGTATCTTTAAAGTACTGACAGAAAAAAACAAACAAGAAATAACCTGTCAACCTGGAATATAATGCCTAGCAAAAATATTTCACAGAGGTGAAAGCAATCCGAAGTGAAACAGCAAAGCTGCAGGCATCACATTACCCAACTTCAAGTTATACTATAAGACCATAGTAACCAAAACAGCATGGTGTTGGTATAAAAATACATACATCAATGGAACAGAATAGAGAACACAGAAATAAAGCCACATACGTAGAGTTAACTGATCTTTGACAAGTTGACAAAAACATACGCTGGGGAAAGGAGACTCTATTCAATAAATTGTGCTGTGAAAATTAGATAACCATATGCAGAATGAAACTGACCCGTATTTCTCCTCATATAAAAAAATTAACTAAAAATGGATTAAAGACTTAAATGGAAGACCTGAAACTATGAAAATTCTAGAAGAAAATCTATGAAAAACTTTCTGGCATTGGTCTAGACAATGAACTCATGACTAAGACCTCAAAAGCAAATGCAATAAAAACAAAAGTAGACAAATCAGACTTGATTAAACAAACAAGCTTCTGCACAGCAAAAGAAATAATCAACAGAGTAAACGAAAAACCTAGGGGACGGGAGAAAATATTTGCAAATTATGAATCCGACAAAGGACTAATATCCAGAATCTACAAGGAACTCTAACAGCTCAGTAAGGAAAAAAACTCAAATAACTCCATTTAAAAGTGAGCAAAGGCCATAAACAGACATTTTGCAAAAGAAAACATACAAATGGCCAATGAACATATGAAAAAATGTTCAACATCACTAATAATCAGAGAGATGCAAATCAAAACCACAATGAGATACCATTTTATACTAATCAGAATGGCTATTATTTAAAAGTAATAAAATGACAGATGTTGGGGAAGATGCAGACAAAGGAAAGACTTATACACTCTTAGTGAGAATATAAAATAATACAGTCTCTATGGAGTTTGGAGTAGCCTCAAATAACTGAAAATAGAACTACCATCTGATCCAGCAATCCCACTACTGGATATCTAACTAATGGCAAAGAAATCACTACCTCAAAAAGACACTTGCACTTGCATATTCATTGCAGCACTATTCACAATAACAAAGATATAGAACCGATCTAAGTGTCCATCAATGGATGATTAGATAAAAAAAAAAGTGATGCGCGTGCACACACACACACACCCACCCACCCACCATGGAATACTACCCAGCCATAAAAAGGATGAAATCATGTTTTTTGCAGCAGCATGGATGGAACTGGAGGCCATTATCTTAAGTAACATACTCAGAAACACAAAGTCAAATATCACATGTTCTCACTTATACGTGGGAGCTGAATAAAGTGCACACGTGAACATAGAGAACCACTAACATTTAAAATGAAGCTATCAATGTCATGAGCTTTGATATTGCAAAAATGCTTTGAGAAAGTATATGAAGCATGACCTATTAGAAACACATGGAGAATTGACAAAAAATACATTAGTGATAAACTTTGCCTGATTCAAAAGGCAACTGGAATCATCTACAAATAGTTGGACTTGGAATTACTTGCTGTTCCAACAGTTTATTTTTTTATTTTTAATTTTTTTTTTGTATTTTTTAAAACCAGAACATTATTGCGTGACTAATCGGTGAAATTCTTAAGATGAACTGGATGCTGAAACAGCTGCCCTCTTGAGTTTAGGTGTTGTTCCTTCACGGCATCCATGCCTGAATCTGCGGTATACAATTTTTAGGTGCCTCATTTGACCAGTCCCGGTGGTATTTCGTCTTTAGCCTTGGCACTCCAGTTATACTTTCTCTTGCGCTTGGCGGGACAGCCACATTTGCCGCAGGTCGACTTCTGAAGGTGGTAAAGTGTAGGATCTGTTCTTATCAGTTGCCAACAGTGTATTAAATGAAACATTGCCTAGAGGTTTGACCACTGAAGAAGTCGGCTGAGTCCAAGGCTAGGACTCGGTGCTCCCAGAGGTCTCTCTTCCTCCAGGGGTGTAGCTACCCTCAAATACACAACTGCCTTGGCCCAATGCTAAGTGTCTGCAAGCACTTTGGCAAAAGAGATTTTTGGAATTCTCTCAGCTAAGCATGAGAGCTTACCTGCCTCACCAATCATTACCTGGAAGCTCTTTCTTTGTTTTATCTTCGGCAGCTATTTTGGTTCAATGCTTCTGTTTGGATGAACTTGGCCAGCTTGCTTTAAGCATCACAGCAATCTCCTTCCGTAAATATAAGGGTGTCTATAAAATATTTTCAGTGATGTAAAACAACTGATGAAGCTAAGTGATAGATAAATGGATTGTTTTAGCCTTCCAATATTTTTTATAGGTCTGAAAATTTAAAAACTAAAATGTTAGGCAGAGGCGGGGGATGCCATGTATTAGAGAAATAACATTAATTCAAGATGCTGGGGAGGTGAATAGGTGAGAGTAGCATTGAAATGAGTGGGTGTTTGCCGAAGCTCTGTGGTGAATGCATAGGAGTTCATTATGCCTTCCTCTCTACCACTGTACGTGTTCAAAATTTTTCACAATGAAACACTGAAAGAAAATCAATTGTAAATGGAGTATAGTATGATTCCACTTCAGAAAATACAAAGAGAGAAGGCAGACATGTTTAAATGTAGATGTGAGGAGGGCTGGCACACAGCATGCTATTAGCACTGGTTAGAGAGGATTCGCTGTGTCATTATACCTATTTATAATGCACCATTTGACTTATTATATAATATGCATGTATTATTGTTATAATTTTCAAAGCATTAGAAAGGATTTTAAAAATGATACCATAAAGGGAAATAGACTTAAAATGCCTTCAGGCCTTAGGAAGATATTGATGTGTGACAAATCTGGGCGTTTGAAGAACTGTAGCAAACAGGAACAAACCAGTTCCATTAAAAAGAAATTCACTCTGTATGTCCAACCAGACACCTCCAGTTTTCAATTTCTGAACAGACCGTTTCTCAATATCCCCTTCATAGGTAACTTAACAGTGTAACAGCCAAACTGAGCTGAAATGACCTCTTCTAAAAGTAGCCCACTTGCAATCCCTGACACTCATGTTCAGGAACCAGAGACCAGTTCTCGCTGCTTTCCCACAGACTTCACCATACTTACTTCAGCCTTTGACATTTTCTAAGACATTGATTCCAGCAGAAACAAACCTGAATAGACCAATAATTGTGGAAAAGTTTGGGAATATTGTCAAAGAACATCTGTCCCAAAATATACTGGACTAGGCTGTTTTATTGACCATTTAGACCAATCCCTCCATGAACAGATGATGCTTCGGTTCACATGAATTGCCCGAAGGCCTAGATAAAATTGGAAATCCTCCCAACACATTTTGTGTAATGTAGCTTTGAAAACCCTCACAGAGCACAGAAAAGAAAACTACTTGGCCATTATAAATAGGCAAGTATGAACAAGTTGAACCTGATACTATATTAAAAGAATAATGCACCATGGCCAAGCACAACTGTCTTTCCAGGCATGCAGCAGCAGAGACTCTAATAGAACATGTGTTTTTACATTAATGGGTTAAAGGAGGCAACCCATTACATAATTTTAATTAAAGTAGGGAAGCTGCCTCCGTGATTGTGTGTAGGTGACTGTTCAGCATCAGAACCTCTTTTTATGTCTAGGGAATTCCATACCTTGTGAGTAATGTATGGTATGAGAGAGAAGATGGAAGCAGAAATTATCTGTTCTTTCAGCTTCTTCTGCATTCAGGGCATGAGTACATGTCCTAGGTTTGGCCACTCATATTGATGCCAGATTTTAATAAAAATTAAATGGGTAAGCAAAGAAGTCAGGGCAGTGGCAGCATCATGTCCAGGCTCCTGGGTGGCAGTGTAGCTGTGCCCCAGAAGAATCCAGGGTCATCTCGTATGCAGAAGTGATCGCACTGGTTTCATGGATGATTTGGCTCTCGTCCTGATTGATGTATCACCTTTCTGAGGACTTTGCCAGCCTGGTTCCCCATCTTCCATGGGAATGATCTGGACGTCCCAGGTTCTAGTCTACAAATTCTGATTCGATCTGCTAGTCAGTTCTTTCACTTGAAATTGAGATCCTTGAGTCAGAGAGGCTAAAGGGGATCTGATAAAATTAATCAGCCTTCTTAAATTTAAAAATAAACAAATAAAAGAAAACTTTCAGAAAAACAAAAACAAAAATGGCTTGCTTAATGCAATACATATCTACCACCTATGTTCTACTTAATAGTGAAATACTAAAAATAGCTCTATTAAAATCAGGGCAAAGACCATGGCTGCTGTCACTGCAGTTGTTAACATGTTTGAGAGAACCAATGCAATAAGAAATAAAGAGAGAATAATGGGAATACTGGAAAGGAAAAGAAAGTCATCATTATTTGCAGGTGATATGATTTTATCTGGAAAATCTAACAGAATTAACTAAAAAATAATAAGATCAACCAGATAATTAAAAACATTAACCTGTTAAAAAGTAAATAGTAACAAGTCAATGAATTTTTCGATACATCAGCAGTGACCAGTTTGTGCTAGAATGGAAAAATCATACCCAGAAGTATTTCCTAGAAGATGATTCCCCACAAATATTGTTGTTGAGAAAAATATATAAGATCTATACTAAAATCTAAAAACCTATAATATATAAATGTAAAATTGAGAAACAATGTAAATAATGATTGATATTTATTGAGGAATTATTGAATAAATAACGTGACATATCATACTCATGGATGTAAAATTTAATATCAAAACATGCCACTTCTTTCTAATATATATTTTAAATTCCACTGAGAACATGAGTGGAATGAGATATTCTTAGAGAACCCTCAAAACTATTTTGAAGTTCGTAACTGTGAATGAGTGCCCAGTAAGAGCAAAGAGAATCCTACACAATGAAGAGGGCTTGCTCTGTGAGCTATCACATCATCTTATAAAGCTAGGAAGAGTAAAACAAGGTGGGAATGTGACCAGAATAAACAGAAAATCAATAGAACAGAAAAGAAACTTCAGAAAGAGAGTCAAGTGTACATAGAATATAGCAATTACAGTGGTGTAGCACAAAAAAGGATTTCTCTGTGTAGGCTAACATATGTAATTTTAACATAGTAAATTTGTCAAATGCAACTACAGCCATACTTACATGAAATGCATATATTAGAAAAGAAGAAAGACTGAAAAACAATAATCTAAGCATCCATCTAAAAATTAGTAAAAGAACAGCAAATTAAACCCACAATCAGAAAAAAAATGAAATGAAATAGGTAAGTGTAAGAAGTATGACATCATCGTCATTAACATTATCATGTAGAAAAATGTGAGGGATTACCAATACCAAAAGTTGGTTCCTTGAAGATACTACTGAAATTGATAAACTCCTGGCAAGCTGATGAAGAACCAGAGAGGAAGCAAACATACATCATCCATATAAGGAATTAACAAAGGGACAACTCACAAATACTAAAATGACAAAAAGAAAAAAATTATCAACAAAGATGACATTGCCTGATTCATATTGTAAAGCCAGCCAAACTTTGATACCGCAATCTGATAAAGAAAAAAAAAGCTTACTACATGCTAGTAACATGTAAAAAGAAATAATGCATCACTAACCTTTTTATTTATTCTTACAAAGTAAGGCTGATTTAACATTCAAAAATAAATAAATGTAAACTACCAAGTTAGCAAAAAATAAAGAAAGAAAAGAAAAGAAAACCTTATATAATAACCTCAATGAAATAGAGAAAGCATTTGATAAAATTCATCATCCATTTATTGAGGGGGAAAAGACTCCCAGTATATTAGAGAGCGAGGAGAATTAACTCCTTAACCTACAGTATCTGCAAAAATCTATAGCAGATCTCTGAACAGTCAAACGGTATAATGTTGGAAGCTTTCTGAGACTGGGAACCAGATACAGATTTCCGCCTTCTTGACTTTTATTCAATATTGTACTGGAGGTCGTAGTGTAATTAGACAAGGAAAAGAAATAAAAGGTAAAGGATTAAAAAGGTAACAAAGAAAACTCTCATTGTTTTCAGATGTTAAGATTGTATATTTGTAATTACCTTAAAAATACCAATAAATCATTATAATTAATACATGAATTAGCAAGATCTGTGGAAACCAGATTTTTAAAAATCAACTTTATTTCTATATACAAGTAACAAATAATTAGAAATTAAAAATGTTTAAATATATCATTTAAAATAATATCAAAACATCTGATATATAAAAATAAAACTAACAAAAGATAAGGAAAGTCCTTCACAGAATCTAAAACACTACTGGGGACTTTAAGAGGAGGTATATGCACATTCAATGTAGCAAAAGTTTCAGTGTGCCCTGAAATGAATATAAGATTCAAGGTAATCTCAATCAATATTTAAATATTTGGGGGAGAGGGGGTTGAAGAGGATGCTTTAATTTATGTGGAAATGGAGAACATCATGAATAGTTATAACAATCTTGAAAAAGAAGAACAATATCTTTCACTGTATTTAGTAGTATAAACCTATACTACTACCTATAAGATACTATGAAAACTAGTAAACCTACAGTAATTATTATTATTTGAGACAGACTTTTGCTCTTATTGCCCAAGCTGGAATGCAATGCTGCGATCTTCGCTCACTACAACCTCTGCCTACGGGGTTCAAGTGATTCTCCTGCCTCAGCCTCCCAAGTAGCTGGGATTACAGGTGCATGCCACCACGCCTGGCTAATTTTGTATTTTTAGTAGAGATGGAGTTTCACTGTGTTGGTCAGGCTGGTCTTGAACTCCTGACCTCAGGTGATCCACCTACCTCAGCCTCCCAAAGTGCTAGGATTACAGGGGTGAACCACTGTGCCTGGCCCAGTAATAATTATTATTTTTCCATTCTAGCACAAACTGGTCACTGCTGATGTACAGTGACCAAAAAAGACTTGGTGGAGGTGTCCCACATGCTGCCAATATTTTATTTCTTGGGCTGGATGGTGTTTTTATGAATGTGTTCACTTGGTGTTAATTCACTGAATGGCATCTTTTATGAAAAAGTAGGAAAATGATTTGTCAACAGATTAAATTATAAAATTTGGTTAAGTTGTAGAATAAAAGGTTAGATACAATTTCACGCCATATAGTAAGAATAAGTTATAAAATCTGGTTCCATTATGGAGGAAAGGTTCGATATTAATAGCATTTCATGCCATATGCTAAAATAAGTTTCAATAAGTTAAATAATTAAATGTAAAAAATAGCACAATTTAAAGTCCAAAAAGAAAATATAGGAGAAAATACAATCTTGGGGGAGCAGGAAGAGGACGAGAAATTGAAGGTGATTTGCCATAAGATCCTTAGTGCACGACACTGAAAAACATAAAGATTCTGGAAGTGTATACAAATTTTTTAATGATGATATATAAAACATGCAAATACTAATGATAAACTGGGAAAATACACTACATAAGCTGTCTAAGAATCAATGTGTTTACTAATAAGATATATTAAGGATTATTAATAGGTTTGAAGAAAGATTTTTTTTTTTTTTTGAGACGGAGTCTTGCTCTGTCGCCAGGCTGGAGTACAGTGGCGCAATCTCGGCTCACTGCAACCTCTGCCTCCGGGTTTCAAGCGATTCTTCCACCTCAGCCTTCCGAGTAACTGGGACCACAGGCACGTGCCACCATGCCTGGCTATTTTTTGTATTTTTAGTAGAGACGGGGTTTCACCATGTTGGCCAGGATGGTCTCGATCTCTTGACCTCATGATCCGCCCACCTCGGCCTCCCAAAGTGCTGGGATTACAGGCGAGAGCCACCGCACCCGGCCTAGAAAGATTTTTTTTTAACGTGAGAGCCTTAGACTTACACAGGTGAATGACAATTGAAAGAGTTCATTGGGAAGAGGAATTTCCTGAGGCTGTTGGTGGCCCCTTTTATAATTAACATAGGACTGTTCAAAATATATAAAAGAAGATTCATTAAATTGTAAAACCATTACATTTTTATTTGTTCTTCAACATTGTCAAACATTGTATTCAAGTCTTGTTCAAAACAAAAAGTAAATCTTACCTTTTCCAAAAAGAGCAACCTTTCTTTCTCCCACAAACAGTGGCGGTCCGCCTGTGATAAGAGAAGACAGAAACCAGGTCCCGAGTCAGTCTATCTCTCCTCAGAGGATGCCCCTCCCTGAAGAGAAGGGACTGTTGGTGGGAGATGTGTCCACCTGGGACCAGTCTGGTGCCCACTGGAAGCCCACTCTCTGTTTACAAGATCCTGCACAGCCTCCTCTGGGTCCAAGTGTCCTCTTCTCAGCGTCCTTCCTCCTGTGAGTGAGCTCAGTAGCTCTGAGTCACCCTTAAGGTGGAAGGGAGATTGAAAGTGACTGTTTTGGGGGTTGCACAGAGCTGGACCTGCAGGAGAGGTCCCTTCAGTGTAGGATGGAGCCTGAGGTCAGAAGAGAAGGAGGGCAGGGTAAGGCAAAGCCAGGGCTGGCCATCCCAGCACCCACCTTGTTCAGCTCAGAACTTCACAAGAATTTGATTTCCAATTTGATTTTCCAAGTCTTAGGAAGGCATATTTGTTCATCAGGAGGATTAAACATATTTTACATAACAGTTAGCTTGAATTCTAACTTTAAATTGTTTACACACACAATATATGAGTCTCCATTTGAAGTGTGCCCTTCATTTATTGCAGGAGGCCAGATTACTCCCAAAAGTCCAGGTGATAGAATGAGCTTGGAATAGATGGGGGAGTATCTTTCCACTGTCGAAAGTCAAGAACCTTGTAGGTGTCATGATAGAAGTTGAGAGAGGTCCTATCTTTACTTTAAAACAGGGGGTTTCCAATCTTTTGGCTTTTCTGGCCACACTGTCTTGGGCCACACATAAAATACACTAACACCAATGATAGCTGATGAGCTGAAAAACAAATTAGAAAAAAAAATCTCATAATGTGTTAAGAAAGTTTACAGATTTGTGTTGGGATGAGTTCAAAGCCCTCCTGGCTGCATGCGGCCAACAGGCCATGGATTGGATAAGCTGGCTTTAAAGGAAAGATTTTTTTCCTTTTAAATAAAAGTTGAAAACCTGTGAATAAGGAAAGTGTGTTAGATAAGAAATTTGAAGAATTATGAATGTTTGAATTGTGTTAAGAAAAAAACACATAGTTTTCTAACTTTTTTGTCCCTTAAAATGCTATAAATATTTTTCCATATCATTCATAATCTTTCTACAATATCATTGTCAATTTCTGCATAATAGCTCATTTGAAGACTATACCATATTACATTGAACAAATGTACTACTTTGGATTCGTGGGTAATTTATAATTTTTTTCAGTTACGAAAAATACCCCCTAAGCATCACCAGAAATAAATATCTAAATATTTCTTAGATAACTTTCTAAGATAAATTCCTGTAAGAGTAATTTTTGAGTCAAAGGATAAGGTTTTAAAAGCATTTACAGTTTGCCTTCTACAAAGTTTAAATCAACTCATCCTCATTTTCTGTGCTGTAAGAGAGTAGTGGTATTCCAGCACCATCACCAAAATCAGGTAGTTTTGTTTACTTTATCATTAGTATCCACAAATTTCTTAGACAGAAAGATCCGGCTGGTCTGAAGGTAGCAGGTGACCTCAATTGATTGTTCACAGTCAGTTACAGAGCAAACTGTTTGCTCTACTCTTTCACCCCTTCTTACCATAGCACTTGACTAGTGGATGTGGTTTGGCTCTGTGTCGCCACCCAAATCTTAAATTGAATTGCAATTCGCAATGTTGGTGATGGGGTCTGATGGGAGGTCACCGGATCACGGGGGTAGTTTCTAATCGTTTAGCACCATCCTCCTAGGGCTGTCTCATGATACAGTTCTCACGAGATCTGGTTGTTTAAAAATGTGTAGCACCTCCCACTTGGATCTCTCTTCCTCCTGCTCCAGCCATGTAGAACATGCCTCCTTCCCCTTCCCCTTTCACCATAATTTTAGGTTTCCTGAGACCTCCCCAGCCATGCTTCCTGTAGAGCCTGTGGAACTGTGAGTCAATTACACCTCTTTTCTTTATAAATTACCCAGTCTCAGGTGGTTCTTTATAGCAATGTGAGAACCGACTAATACATTCATCTTAAAACTTTTTTTAAGACCCATCATTATCTTAAATTTGCTTACCTTAGATTACTAGTATAACTTTTTTTAATGTTTCTTGGTCACTTGTAATTCTTCTTTCATAACTAGGTTGTTCTTTTTGTTTCTTTCTCTAATGGATTATTCCTTTTACTCATTGCTTTGTCATTGTTCTTTATTATTATTTTCTCCATTATCCAGGCAACAAAAAATTTGTCTAGTTTTTCTTACCATTTACATTTTGTATTTATACTCAACTTACAAAATTTAGATTGCAAAGTGAAAATTAAGAAAAACAAGAATGCTTGTTGAGACTTCTTTTGTGTTTTTCAAAAAGGTGGTGTGAACACAAACTATTTTCCCCCCAGATTTTAGAAAATTATGCACTTTAGGGAAACAAAGGCATAAATTCCAAAATTCATCTTTGCATGCATATTTCTAATTATAAGAATGCTATTTAAGACACATTGCTTGCCTTACCCATTTGACTAAGACAAATGTTGAGCTTAAGTCACTTCTTGAAGGCAAAAAAAGGGGAAAATGGCTCCCCATTATGACTCTACCAGGGTATGAATGGGATTTCACAAATGAGCTTTATGTCCAACAGGAAGCTCTGAAATCTGGATGGTATGCAGGCATTGCTGGAAAAGACGTCACATGGATCTGTGTGTGTGTGTGTGTGTGCACGCGCATGCACGAGCATGTGTGTGTGTGTGATGTGTAGAAAAACATGAGATTCAGTCTATTTTGCTAGTCTTTAGCTGGAGAGGTAACAAATTAAGTATGGCGTAGAGTCTTAATATGAAAAAAACACAACCCGACCCTTTGGGAGGTCGAGGCGGGTGGGTCACCTGAGGTCAGGAGTTTAAGACCAGCCTGGCCAACATGGTGAAACCCCGTCTCTACTTAAAATACAAAAATTAGCCTGCTGTGGTGGTGCATGCCCGTAATCCCAGCTACTTGGGAGGCTGAAGTAGGAGAATTGCTTGAACCTGGCAGGCAGCTGAGATCGCACCACTGTACTCCAGCCTGGGCGACAGAGCAAGACTCTGCCTCAAAAAAAAAAAAAAAAAAACAAAAAAAACCAAAAACCAAAAGATAAAACATGGGACTGGAGGGGGTAGGGGAGTACTTTGTAATAAGTGCTATTTTAAACTGACAGTGAAGTTTTTCAAACAGCCCCTGTTCTGCCACTTGCTGACATCGGTGACATTCTGCTGCATTATGTTAAACTTTTTTGGCAACTAGGGGACTCTGAATTATAATGAAAACAGAATGATTGGCATATATTAGAAATTTATTTGTGGTAAGCAGACACTAAGTGCCTACATATATTTATTTGTTTAATCCTCATAATAAACTTATGAAGACATTATTATGCCCATTTTTGAATGAGGAAACTGAGGAAAAGAAGGTGAAAAACACACCTGTACATATATGAGCCACTCCTACTGAGAATAGTTAAAACAAAAAAGGAACTGGACTTTAGGTCTACATAAGGCAATAAAGCAGGGCAGGATGTGAGTAAAAATTTTTCCCTTGGGAGAAATAGATCTTGACGTTAGAAGAGTATTCTTGCATCTTTGTAAAAGCATTAGCATTATGCACTCTGAGACTATGAGGGGATAACAATGAGTCAAAATTAGGAAAGTATAAGAGAATAACAAGTTTTATTATTTATGATCTGTATCTGATAACAAAAGTGACTTGAGTTGAACAGCAGCACCTTTCTGCTGGGCTGAAGGGTATGTGTGGGGAACGTTTGGGAGAAGAGTTAGGGGAAAGCTTATCTCTTCATAAAAATAAGGAGGAATAACTATTTTGGTTTCCAGGGCAATCTTGGTGGGAGGAAGTGAGGACCAGAGGACGGGGAATAAGTCGTGAGATGGGGCAAAGCTCCAGTAACAAGATGATGGAGAAAGTTTTAACAACACATTATTAGATTTTGAGTCAGTAAACATCTGCTATGTCATCTCCCCCTCCCCCACAACCTACTCCCAAATATCCAGAAATACCTCCGTGTATAGTTAGTTTATGTCTTTTTTTTTTCTTTTGGGGTAGGTAAAGAACAGTATCTGTTCTGTCTGGCTGGACCTGCAGCTGGATTCATCCCAAAAACAGTGGCAGTGAAGTTTTCCCTCGAGAAACTGCCCCAAACCATCCCAAGATGGGGACCTTTGAGATTCCAAAGAAAGCAGCACCAAATGCCAGGGCGCTCAGTCCAAAGAACGCATTAGGAGAACGTACCTAAAAAGGGCTGTAGCATTCTCCAATGGACAGTGAGGCAAAAGATGTCCCACCAGGTATGTCAATAATGGGCTAGGGTAGGGGTCAGGTTATGGAGTGTATTTGAGGGTTTAAGGAATTTGGCCCAGGCTGGGGCTAGTTTCTACAGGTTTAGCAAGATGGTTGGTCTTTCAGTGTTTTGAGCAAAAACCTAGACAGCGTTATCAGTGCCTGGGAATAGTCAGGACACTTTGGTTCAAGCCTGCAGAGGAAATCATGCAGCTCGCTGGGTCACAGAGCAGTCAAAGTACTCTGTCATTCTTGGTCAGGACAAAGAAAGGAAGCGGGGGGTAACTGGGGCATCCTACAGCATCACATCTGAGTCAACACAATGCATTACAATAGCAAGCAGCAGTAGTCCAGGGTCAGACATGACTGTGAGAATATGAGCACACCAGGAATTTAAATAACTCTCTAGCAGGTTTGGGACTTCCCCAGAGCATGGAATTAGAATGTTGGAGCTGATCATGAAGATATTGAGAACCACCATATAGAAAGGTCCCAAATGACCTTTTATGGTCAATAACACACATCTAAAAAGGCGTCTTTTTCAGTGATTCAAATATTCAATGCCTACCATTTTTTGAGTAAACATCAGGTAACTGAAAAAGGATGCCTTTTTGGATGGGTGTTATTGGCAATAAAACAAAATAATTTATAACCCTATCTTTGTAGATGCACAGGGAGTGCCATCCTGAGTGGGTTTTCTTAATTGCTTTGGAATCCTTTACCAGAGAAAATGACAGGCTTAGATCAGCTAACTATCCACTTCCAGCATGTTAAAAAGCCAGAAGGTCTCTGTGACAGGGCTATGGGTAATCCTTACATCTTTCAGTGACAGGGCAGACTCTGCTAAAAATCAGGTCAAGGATCTTATTGTCAGAGCGTGGTAAAGCTGCAAGAGATGCTGAATACACAGCCTTGATAGGTTGCCTATGTCAAAGTTAGGTCCCTGGTAGAAAAGTATGGGCCCCTAAGACCTAAAAGTGGGACATTTGGTTAATTTCCTTGAAAATCATAGTCCAGCAGAAGCAGCTCTTCTCCTTTGCTACAAGTGAGTTTTCCTTGCTTGGAGGCCTCGTAGAGGCTCATGTGAGGCAGGAATCTTACAAGATGAAGCTTGTCCTCTGTCAAATTTGCCCTGATCTCCTGTCATTATCTCTATCCTGCTAAATTAGGGTTAGGTCTCAGCATAAGGACTGGTGATTACTGTCTATTTTCCAAGATAGAGAAAGTAGATGTCACACTGCAGGGTGTGCAGGACCTGGCTAATGTGTACCAGCAAGATCTGGGATTTTGCAGTTAAGAACTAGAAAGAAGGTCAAAGAATATTTATCCTATGGAGAAAAATGTGAGAGAAGGCAAACATGTTTTAATCTATTATAATATACAAAGTATTAAATGTTTTATATTAGATACTCAGTAGGTTTACTTTGTGGTCTTATATATAGTCCATTTTCATAAATATTTCTTGACTGATTAAATCAAACATAACTTTGATTTTTTAAAACATGTGATATGTGTCTACTATTTTTTCAATAATGTTATTTTAAGTATGCAATTTAAATTTCTCTGTGCAATATGTTATTAATTGGTTCAGATTTACTGAAGTATCCCCCCCCCCCAAAAATGTTGTAAACAATTTCTCTGCGCTTAACACTTGTTCACATCTTGATAAAGGTTATTTTACACATTCTGACTTTACAAACTCTTTTTGTCTTTTCTTTCTTTCTTTCTTTTTTTTTTTTGAGACAGGGTCCCACTCTGTCATCCAGGCTGGAGTGCATTGGTATGAACACAGCTCAGAGTAGCCTTGCCCTCCTGGGATCAAGTGATTCTCGCACTTCAGCCTCCCTAGTAGCTGGGACTACAGGCCTGTGCTATAATCCCTGGCTAATTTTTTATTTTTGTTTTTTGTAAAGATAGGGTCTTGCTGTGTTGTCCAGGCTGGTCTTGAACTGGGCTCAAGTGATCCTCCCACTTCAGCCTCCCCAAAGTCCTGAGATTACAGGTGTGAGCCGCTGCACCCAATATTAAGAAATTTTTTTAAATAGATAGCTAATATATCAATATAAAATTGTTCATTATGCAATTTGCTAGCATGTTTAAAGCTTGAATTTGTCAAGAGTTGCAAATGCTATTTTAATGTATTATTTTGCCTAGGCTGCTAGTCTGCCTACTTTTCCTTTTTAATCTCCTTATATTTACTTTATATTTTTAATGTATGTATATATGATATATATGTGTGAATTAACTTGTTATATTTGTTTTTAAACCTACTTCAGGGTTTTGTGGGGTTTTTTCTTTTTGAGACAGTCTTGCCCTGTCACCCAGGCTGGAGTACAGTGGTGCAATCATGGCTCACTGCAGCCTTGACCTCTAGGGTTCAAGTGATCCTCCCACCTCAGGCTCCTAAGTAGCTGGGATCACAGCTGGGCACCACCATGCTTGGCTAACTTCAGGGATTTTAGAAGGGGAATTTAAGCCATTTATTTTAAATAGGGTAACAATTATTAGACCCAAATGGTATGTTTGACATCAATTATATTGAATTTATCTTTATCTTTCTCTGTCTCCACAAATACAGTTTATCATTTGTTTGCTTCTATTTTGTGGATTGAAATGATGGTTGAAATCTTGTTTTATATTCTACTATTTAAATGGTTTAAAAGAGCTCCAGCTCTTCCACGCCTAATCCTCAGAGGAAAGCGCTGTTAACAGTTTGGTTTTTGTCCTTCCCATATTTTCCCTATGATTTTATAGACATAAAATATATTTATATTGGCATTAATCAATATAGAGATGTTTAGCTATTAATATGCAATCATATGTTTTATTTACAAAAATGGGATCATATTATAATTTTTCATTCTCACTTACCAATAAAACATGGACACCTGTCCAGAACAGCTCATATAGCTCTCCTCCATTCTTTTATAATAGCTACATAGAATTCCTTTGACTATATGTATCGTTTCCTTATTAATGGACATTTAAGTCCTTCCCAGTTTCTTGCTAGGTTTTGTATTACAAACAATACTCCAATAGCTATTCTTGTGCACAAGAATTTTTACTTATCTGTTTTACTATTGCTTTGTCTAAGAGTAGACTCATAGGTAAAATTGCTGGGTATTTGCATAACATATTTCAAATTTTAATAAATGCTCCACAACTGCTTTCCAAAAAAGTATTCTTAATCAACTAAGTACTTATATTTTTTCAATTACGAAAATCAGAACAAGGACTATTGTGTATCATTACCTCCCACCCAACCAACAATTTTCTTGTCCTTATCCACACAATTTATCAACACACAATTACAGTTGTACTTTATCATGATTTTCCGTATATAACTTCTACTTCAATAAGAGCATTTTTTTTTGCATTTGATTTTGTCACTCTAGTATCAAAGTTCTAATAAAATCTATATTTAATTTGTTTCCATGTTCAGTTGTTATATTAGTCCATTTTCATACTGCTGTAAATAATTACCTAAGATGAATAATTTATAAAGAAATGAGGTTTATTTTTTTATTTTATTTTATTTTTTTTTTTAGAGGGAGTCTTGCTCTGCTGCCCAGGCTGGAGTATAGTGGCGTGATCTCAGCTCACTGCAACCTCTGCCCCGGGGTTCAAGTGATTCTCTGCCTCAGCCCCCTGAGTAGCTGGGATTATAGGCACCAGCCACCACACCCAGCTAATTTTTGTATTTTAGTAGAGATGGGGTTTCACCATGTTGGCCAGGTGGGCCTTGAACTCCTGACTTCAAGTGATCTTCCTGCCTTGGCCTCCCAAAGTGCTGGGATTATAGGCATGAGCCCCCAAACCTGGCCAAGAAAAAAGGTTTAATTGACTCACAGTTCTGCATGGCTGGGGAGGCCTCGGGGAAACTTACAATCATGGAGGAAGGCAAATGAGAAGCAAGGCATATCTTACACAGTGACAGCAGAGACAGAACAAGGTGGAAAGTGACACAGTTTTAAATCATCAGGTCTCTTCAGAACTCACTATCAGGAAAACAGCATGGGGGAATTGTACCCCACGATCCAATCCCCTCCCACCATGTCCCTCCCATGACATGTGGGGATTACAATTCAACATGAGATTTGTGTGGGGACACAGAACCAAAACACGTAAGTTGTAGTTCTGAATGTCTGCATTTTTATTCCTATCTTGCTGTCTTGATGTATGTTTTAGAGGAGTTTTTTTTTTTAGGAAGGTACAAGAGTAGTATGTTTCTGAATTCCTCGATATCTTGAGAAATCTTTCTATTGCTTTTACAACTGAATAACTTAGTAAGGTATAGAATATTTATTGACAAAATATTTTGCATTTTCAAATGTTGTTTTAGTGCATTTGATGATAAATAATAGAAATCTGAGTCCAGCCAGTTTTTTGTCCCTTTGTTTTTTCCTATATGTTTAATGTCATTTGTATATTTTTTTCAGTATTGATTATAATCTAAAATTTAGTATATATTTAGGTGCAAGATTTTTAGTTATTTTTTTTTTTTGAACACTAAGAATTCTTTAGATTTATAGACCCAAGGATTACAACATCTCAGGGAAAGTTTGCTTCTCTAAAGGTTTTGATTGTTTTATTTTATTTTTGGTTCAAGTTTTCCCTCTTTCCCCTGGGAAAAACAGAGTTTTAAGACTGGAGCTCCTTCATCTGCACTACATTCCTTGCATTTCTTCTCTTATTCATCTCCTTGTCATTTTCCTCTGGCATTTGGTTGTTTCTCAGGGTTATCTTTTATATCAATTTGTTATTTCCTACAGTGCCTTTTCTTCCCCCGTCAGTCTCCAATACCAATTTTTAGTTTGTATTTTTATCTAGAGTTTTCTTATATTTTTGTTGTTCCTCTCTTTTCTTTTTGTATCTCTACCTTCATCGGTTTTTTTTTCTTTTTTTATATTTTCTTTGTCAACTTTATAAAGTTATCTAGGAAATACCTTCTAAATTAAAAAATAGCATAAAGTTATTTCATCTATATGATTTTTTTAATTTCTTAAAACAATATTCTCTCTTTAATAAGGAGAACTTCTAGTGCTCCCATTTTTGTTTTAGAGTTGTTTATTTTATGATTCCTTAAACGGCCAGAGAGTTCTCCAGGTTCCTGGAGTGTGTGGTGAGAGGAACATTCTTAGCCTCCTCACTGCTGACTTGAGTGGTTTCCTTTAACTTGCAGTGCCTTGCAGGCAAAGTGGGTCTACAGATTGTGGTGGGGTGTATACATCTTTGGGAGGATAGGTTATTTAAACTGGAAACCCAGTTTGCAATGTTTTTGAAAAGCATGCTTCATTTAAGTCTGTACATCCGCTCCAGTGTTCACTCCTTGCATACCTCTTCCTGGCTCCATTTTAGCTCATAAAGCTTTCATCATGGGTGACTAAGCATTCCGGAGAGCAGTGCAGCTCTTCCTGGCCCTTATGTTCTCCGTCATGTCTATTCTATGAGACATAGATCTGAGCGGATGCATAGAAAGAAAAATAGAGGGACAATTGCAAGACCTTTTTTAGCCAGATCAGAAGATAAATGTCACACAGTGGAAGGATGACCCCTGGTGTGTTTAGGTGAATGCCTCAGAGTTGGTCAAAGAAAATGTGGCGGGAGGAGGGCTCAAAGTTTTATCCTACCTCATTTGGTATTGTATGATCTATGCCAGATTCCAGAGGTCAGAGCATGTAATATATAGTTCAAAATATAATCTCCGTCCTTCATTTCAAAGGTGTGATTGTTAGAATCCTGCTCAGATTTTGGCTAGTGTGGTTTTCTTGTCTCTCTCTCTCTCTCTCTCTTTGTTTTGAGACAGTTTCACTCTTGTTGCCCAGGCTGGAGTACAATGGCACGATCTTGGCTCACTGCAACCTCCGCCTCCCGGGTTCAAGCGATTCTCATGCCTCAGCCTCCCGATAGCTGGGATTACAGGCTGCCCACCACCATGCCCAGTTAATTTTGTATTTTTTTAGTAGAGACAGGGTTTCATCATGTTGATGAGGCTGATCTCAAACTCCTGACCTCAGGTAATCCACCCACCTTGGCCTCCCAAAGTGCTGGGATTACAGGCATGAGCCACCATGCCCAGCCTTGTCTCTTTTATTTCTGATAATACTGTTGGTTTTTTTGGTTCCAATTCTCCATCCTCTCTGTATTCATACTCTTTACCCTGTGACCTCGCAGTTCTTCCCATCATTGAGTGGAGTCTCTCCCTATCATTTGAATCTGGGCTGGCCTCATAATGGGGTTTGGCCAGCAGAATATGGTAGAAGTGACAGTGTGCTGGTTCTAAGACCAGACCTCAGAAGCCTTGCATACTTCTCTCTCTCTTGCTCCACCTACTGCTATGAAAACAAGACTGGAATAGCCTGTTACAGGATGAGTGACCACATGGAACAGAGCCAAGTTGTCCCAAATGGAGTTGTCCTAGATCAGCCAGCTCCCAGAAAATCTGCCAACTGCCCACACAAAGGAGCCCAGCTGAGATCAGCTTAGTCTGGACTAGATCAGCAATTTGTAGTGGATTTTTAGGCTCAGGAGAAATAGTACATGATTGTTAACTAAGTTTTGGGATGGTTTGTTAGGCAGCAGTAACTAACTGATGCATTACATTTAATCACAGGAGCTGTTTAAAGATCCTTGACATAAATGCAAATTGTACTTCAGCTATGTTGGAATGATTACTTTCCTACCAGGAGAAATACTAGTCTCACTGCGTCCTGACTAGCATTTTTTTTAATGTGTAATTTTTGAGGACAACTAAATTGATGGAAAAGGTGTCTCAATTTAATTTGCACTTAATTGAGTCATAGGGCTATTTAAGAATTTTTCATGCATTCATTGCAAATTTTAAATCATCCATCAGAGTTTTTTAGTACATTTTGCCCACTTTACTTTTGTGTAAATTGGTTTTAAAAATTTTTTTGGTAAAACTTAAAAAAAAAATTTTCAATATCTCGCTCTCCTCAGAAGACTTTTAAACTTAGTCATATACATTACAGCATGTGGAAATCTCCAAATGGACTTGGAAAGAACATTACTGATGGAATGAGCCAAGGAATATTGAATGCTACCAGGTATTAATCACAATGCTATAAACTTCACATTTGTTATCTCACTTAAATCTCAACAATTTTTAAGGTAAAAAACATTCATAAGTAGTTTTATAGATGAGAAAATTGAATTTAAATACATTACATAAGAATACAAACAAGTAAATAATGGAACCAAGTTTTAAACCCAGGTGATCTGTCTTGTGTCTGTACTCTTCACCATCACCCTCTTGCTGTTCCTAAATGAAGCCTTCACCTTTCTAAAGGCATTTGTTTCTAATTCCTTTTTTTTTTTATCTGGCGGTGTTTTAATGCCTAAACACACTTTGATTGGATTAGTGAGAATCTTTCTGGCATGTGATAAATTGTTGATAAGCATTCATAGTTCATACTTGTGTGTCACTTTGGTCTTGTGCTTTTTAATAAGTATTTTGATGGAGAGGTGGGTGAGGGCAAATCAGCCAGCTGCCATCCTGATCTGACACTTGTTATTAACATCTCTTTTTTAAATTCTAAATTTTAATTTTTGATCAACATATCTTAATAATCTAAAATAATTACAAATAATTTCTAAAATTTACACACTGTAAATTTTGCTTCACAATATATTTTTTCATTTATTTATAATTAAAAAAAAATAGAGACAAGATCTCTCGATGTTGCCCAGGCTGGACTTGAATTCCTGGGCTCAAGTATGATCCTTCTGCCTCAGCCTCTCAAGGAGCTGGAACTACAGGTACATGTCACCACACCTGGCTTTTGCTATATATTTAAATGATGAATCTTGTTTCTGTTCCTGGCTTTAAAAATCTTTAGAGTTTCTTTAGGGCTCTCCATTACTTGTTGAATTAATTCTTTTTTTTTTTTGAGACTGAATTTCGATCTTGTCGCCCAGGCTGGAGTGCAATGGTGTGATTTCGGCTCACCACAACTTCCACCTCCCGGGTTCAAGCGAATCTTATGCCTCAGCCTCCTGAGTAGCTGGGATTACAGGCATGTGCCACCACGCCCAGCTAATTTTTGTATTATTGGTAGAGATGGGGTTTCTCCATGTTGTTCAGGCTAGTCTCGAACTCCCAACCTCAGGTGATCCACATGCCTTGGCCTCCCAAAGTGCTGGGATTACAGGCGTGAGCCACCGCGCACGGCACTTGGGCACTTGCTGAATTAATTCTAACAGCTGGAGAAGGGCATGTTTGGCCTATCACAATATGTCTCACACCTTTGCTTCCAGTCTAACACCACTCTCTTTTGCTCCAGCTAAATTGAACTCTTCACCATTTCCCAAGTACATTCTGTTCGTTCTGTCTTCTGCTTTTTCATGTATGCTTTTCTTTTTTCTTAGGATGTCTTTCGGTCACTCAATAAACTTCTGCTCTTCATTCAAAGCTCTATTAGTGGAGGCTTTTCTAGCCTCCTAGCCATATTAGCATGGTTGCTCCTCTCACACTGACAATACATCTCTGTCTTAGCACCTACTCATATTGTATGTACATGTTTAACTTGACCACAGGCTTAGTGTAATTGATATTGACACTGCCTCTCATAAAGTAAAAGCTCAGTAATAAATTATTTAATTAATAAATAAAAATATATGCAATAAATAGAAAGGGTAGCTGAAGTAGGTTAGGAAAAAGAAACAAAAGGCATACAGATTGGAAAGCAAGAAATAAAACATCCTCTATTCACAGACAACATTGAAAATTCCAAGAAATCTACCAAAAACTCCTAGAACGAATAAATGAGGTTAGCAAGGTCACAGGATACATAATAAATAGACTCACACATACACATACAAATCACTTGGTTGTTTTTTTTTTTTCATTCTACCAGTGAATGAGTTTTAGTTATGTTTTTTATTTTCCGTATTTTGTGATGCCTTGACATGTTAGGGGCTTTGCAGGCTTGGAAGAACTGCCCCTCCCAGGGCTAGCTAATTCCTAGAGATAGCAACCAACTTGCCCACTAAGTTGGGCGAGCTGTCTGATATGAAGCCCACCATTCATATGTAAACCAACCAATCCAGAGTCCACGCCCACAACCACCTCCTTTATCCGACTCACACAGCAAGCCAGTTTCCCTTGCCCTAAGTCTCCCCAGGGACAAGTACAGGACAACTAGAGAGCACCTCTACAGCCCACAGCCACTGAAATATTGAAACGATCAAATCCCAGACTTGCTCCAACTGGCCTGCCCTGCCTCGCCATTCTTTCCCACGGGATACAAAATGGAGGCTCTGGCTGGGCGTGGTGGCTCCCGCCTGTAATCCCAGCACTTTGGGAGGCTGAGGCGGGCTGATCACCTGAAGTCGAGAGTTCGAGACCAGCCTGACCAATGTGGAGAAACCCCGTTTCTACTAAAAATACAAAATTAGCCCGGCATGGTGGCACGTGCCTACAATCCCAGCTACTTGGAAGGCTGAGGCAGGAGAATTGCTTGAACCCGGGATGCAGAGGTTGCGGTGAGCCGAGATCGTGCCATTGCACTCCAGCCTGGGCAACAAGAGCGAAACTCTGTCTCACAAAAAAATAAAAAATAAAAAAATAATAAAAATAAAAATAAACAGAGGCTCTGCAGCCGCTCTCTGCCTCCTGACTCACCCAGGAGCTCCCCTTGTGGCCCTGAGCGGTATGTCATGCCTCCTGTTTTAGGGATCTATGAGTATAAACTTCTCTCTTCAGGAGAAATAAATTTCCATGTCTGTATGTCTGCATGTGCATACTTAATTAAAACAAATCCTAAGTATACTTTAATACAAAGTGAAATTCCAAATTAAAATCAATACCTTTTACAATAGTACCAAAAAATGTAACTCTTAGAATCTACGTGGAAACTCTTAGAATCTGTGTAGAATTTACATGCTAAAAACTTGAACTACTGATGAAATAAATCAAGGGA
This sequence comes from Ateles fusciceps, assembly GCA_036589455.1. Lineage (NCBI taxonomy): Eukaryota > Metazoa > Chordata > Mammalia > Primates > Atelidae > Ateles > Ateles fusciceps. Next base: position 6,864,157 of record JAZHEH010003329.1, on the reverse strand, counting down.
AACCTAAATAAATGCAGAGAAATGCTAAGTTTGTGCGTTGAAAGGTATTCAGAAATTGGAAGATTGTTAAAATGTCAATTCTTCTGAAATTGATCTATAAATTTGACAGTTGCTATCAAAATCCTAGTAGGAATTTTTTTTGTAGATATTGATAAACATTCCTAAATTGATATAAAAAGGCAAAGAAATGAAAATAGACAAAATAGTGTTTAAAAAGGACAGAATTGGAGGGTTCACACTACCTGATTTTAAGGCAGTATATATCTACAAAATAGTGTATTTGTAAAATGATAGAAAGATCAGAGCCACAAAATAGAGAATCTAGAAAGAGACTCCCACAAATATAGCCAAGTGATTACTGAAAAGTTGCAAAAGCAATTCAATCAAGAAAGGATCATTTTTTTTCAATAAATGGTGTTAGAAAAATGGGACATCCCATGTGCAAAAACAAATAAGCCAACAAATAAAAAAGTCACCATCCATACCTCACACCTAAAAAATAGTCAGAATTCAAAATGAACCAAATGCTTAAGTGTAAAATGTAAAACCTTAAAACTTATAAAGCAAAACACAACTCTGTGTAACCTTGGTTAGTCAAAAGAGTTCTTAGATATACCTAAAGCATGAAAGTTGATAAACTGAACCTATCAACTTTAAAGATGTTTACCCCATGACAGAAACTACTAAGAGAATGAAAAGACAAACCACAGATGGGGAGGAAATATTCAGAAATCTTACCTGACAAAGACATTGTATCTAGAACATACAAAGAACTCTCAAAAATGAAGAATATAAAAGCAAACAACCCATTTAGAAATGAGCAAAAATTTTGAGCAGACACTTTACTACAAATGATAGACGGATGGAAGATAAGCACAAAAGTAGATGCTCACCATCATTAGTCATTAGGAAAGTCCAAATGGAAATCTTGTATTATTGGCTACAATTTGATCCTGTGCAGAGACTGTGTGAGATATTGCACACAGCTTCAACAGCTCAGTCCTTTTCCTCCACCAGTTATAGTGCATTCACTTCTGACATTATGGTGAAGGCCTGTCCTCAAAGATAAAGCCCCTGATCGGTTCAAGTCATCATTTTCTCGGCATTATAGGGACCATTTGTGAATGGCATTCTGTTTGCTGGTCTTTATGGGCACCTGGCCTGAGATGAGCAGGTGAGCAGGCATGTCAGCCCCCTCCCTGAGTCCTCCTGGGCCTCGAGTTGCAAAAAGTGGAAGACATGGTTGCATGGGCATTATGATAACACAGGTGTTTGTATATGCTTCTCAAAATGCCTTCATCGCCTTATGCCATTATATAAGGTTAATGTTAGGAGGGGTATATCAGGACTGTGACTTATTATAATTGTATTTATAACAGTATTTTGAGTACCTTAGAAACAATAAATATGACACTAAGATGGCTTTAAAATTCATGCCATATCTTTTCCTTTCTCCACAAAATACTCTTCTCTTTAAGGTTAGGGCAGCTGACACCTACAAGCTCTAGATTCAAGGTCTTCTGCTTGAAATAAGACCTTAAGGAAATTACAGAACTCACATAACCATTTTTCTTTCTTCTGTAAAATAGGATCATGCTACCCAGACTACAGGCGGACTGTTAGGAATGAAAAACAATACAGGCCAGGACTGGTAGTTCATGCTTGTAATCCCAGTACTTTGGGAGGCTGAGGCAGGAGAATTGCTTGAGCTTGGGAGTTCAAGACCAGTCTGGGCAACTTAGTGAAACCCCGTCTCTACCAAAAATACACACACACACCCCAAAAAATTAGCCAGGCATGGTGACATACACCTCTACTCCCAGGTACTCCAGGAGGCTGCAGGGGGAGGGTTGCTTGAGCCTGGGAGGCGGAGGTTGCAGTGAATAGAGATTGCTCCACTATACTCCACCCTGGGCATTAGAGTGAGACCCTGTCACAAAAACATAAAAATAATAAAAATTAAAAAGGAAAATACACAGGAGTTGGTATATGTTGCCATTGGACTTGGCCTGTAGAAGCTGCTCTACAAGGCGCTTCTTTATCTACTCAGGATGTGAAACTTTGTGTACTGCTACTTTAATATCTTTTGTCTTCAGTATAAAAAAAGCAACTCCTCAGGGGAGAATAAAGCACACCACAAGGATTGCTACATCAATAACTTCTATGAGAGATGTTGACTTGTCAAGTCATCTCCATGATGGATGGAACAGAGCTCAAACATCTCTGAGCCAAGTTGACGCTGATTCACTGAAAATAGTGAGGTGAACATCCTGGCAATTAGTTGAGGTAAAAAAATATCCTTTATTGTGATTTGGTGACATTGTGCTAATTTAGAAACCATGGTTTATGTGAGAGTTTTTGTTTTCTTTCAAGTCTCTGGTTGGAAACATCACATGGTTGGTTTCTGTTGCTGTTTACTGCCACAGCCTGTCCAAGTCTATTCTCAGAGAGTTTTCTTCATATAGGAGTTGATACTAATCCAAGTGTAAAATCCGGAGAAATGTGTGCACAGATTTCTGCGTGGATTGGTAGCTGAGGTTCGAAAAGTGGTCTGCTTTGAGCTCCTCTGACCAGAAGATCTGACTGCTGTCAGGCAAAGAAAACGGTCTGTCAGGAAAGGACTGGGCACCTCAAGTGGAATAAGGAAGAGAAGGGCTGTGCCTCCTTGCAGAAAGGGGCACAGCTGGCGAAGCTGCCTTCACATTGTCCGAAGTTCCCACTTCTGGAAAGTTCCAGTTGTAAAAGTGAAATCAATGCCAAGAGGCAGGGCAGTAGAATGAGAGCCGCTGAGAAACTAGCCACTGTACAGTGTGGGTGGAAGGGGAAGGAGATTTGATTTTGGGAAGTCTGTACTCAGGTCTTCAGTAAGGAGTTCTGAAGTCAGGGTGAAGCCTTTGTTTATTCTAGAGGAGGTGGGGTTCAGGGTGTGGGAAAAGAAAATAACTTCTCAGAAAGTGAAAAAAAAAAAAAGCTCATGTAGAGGACGCTGGGCAAAATAATAGGAAGGAATAAATCAGCATTGTAGAGAATGTGGTTGGTTCATAGAATCCTAGGCTCTAAAGATTATGTGCTCAAAGCCTCTGCATTTTATGTGAACATACACAAACCAAATGTCGACCAAATGCACAAAAATGTGCATACATGGAACAGTGAGCCACCAACAGTAACCAGCATTTCACTTCTCTTTGCATCTCAGTTGGCTGTCCCTAGTTCTAGCATTCTGACACTGTGTGCAGTGTAACAGAAAACCCGGTTTGGGAGCTAGGCTTGCCCAACAATAGATATTCTGGGGTGATTTTCATCCCTTTGCTTTTGTCATTACGATGTTTGCTTTGTGTGCTTGTTGTGCAAATATAGGACGGTTCCTGAAAGGTGCCTCTGAGCATTCTTGAGTGTAAGGTAAGAGAGAAAAGTGTGTAAGACAGAGGCCAAGAACACCTGTCACAGGGTACCCGCTTAGAGTGTCTGCACCGCATCCTTTCTGCCACACTGTCTGCACACACACAAAAGGGCCGAGGAGCTGGGGTTGGTGCTGGATCTGCCCAGTACGCGTGCCGGGTGTTGGAAGGATGAGGCCGGCGGTAACAAGAATCAATATATATTTACCGCTGGGGCGGGGGTGGGGGGTGCGCGGAGGCTGCAGGGCGGGGCAGCGCTAATGAGAGCAAGCCCGGCTTGTGGTTGGTTCTGGAGTCTGGTACCCACAGAGGAGCAGGCAGGGAGGGAGGGGAAGCAAGCGGGAGGATAAAGCGATGAAGTGTGCTGCGTTACCGCGCATCAGGCGCTGTTGTTGGAGCCGGAACACCGTGCGTCTCTGACCGAACCGGCCCCCCTCCTCGCGCACACACTCGTCGAGCGGCGCGCGCCCCTCCGCCTTGACAGTAGCCGTGGCCACCGCTCGCTCGGGGCACCCGGCAGCCAGAGCGCGGCGAGAGCCGGCGGTCGCCAGGGTCTCCTCCCCAGCAAGTCCCAGGCTCCCGGTGCACTATGCGGGGCACGTGCGCCCCCCAGCTCTAACCTGCGCGCTGACAGGACCATGATCTGTGCCCAGACCAGGGCTGCCAAGGTAAGCGGGCGTCGCGCGGGGACACTGCCTGCCGCCCCTTCCCCCGCCCTTCTCTGGGCGGCTTCCCCGTCGCTCGCGAGGCCCCGGCAGCGCCCTCCCTTCCCCGGGCCGAGATCCACCCTCCTCCCCCACCCTCTCGCTTCTCCCGCGAGGTTCAATTGTCAGCCCGGGACGCGCCGCCGCCCAGGCAGGACCAGCATCCCCGGGTGGCGACCCCGGCTTGGGTACGGCAGGCGCACCCGGCCCTCCTGTGGGGCACTGAGAGAAACAAAGAAGCCCCCAAGCGGGTTCGCAGCGCCTCCCCCGCCCTTCAGCGCCCTCCCAGTGGCGAGGAGGTGTCAGGGGAGGAGGCGGAGAGACCTACGTAATCCCCCTTCCCAGCCCACACCCACCCCTTGTGAACCAAAGCTGTGGATTTGCGCTTCTTCTTGGGCTCGCTTTTGAACAATTGTGTTGCATGCAATGCCGGTGGTTAGCCCAGCGAGCGCCCAGAGCGTCCGCACGGGTTCGCCGGTGCTCTCTCGAAAGGCGCGTGGCCAGGTCCGGTCCTTGCTCCGGTGGATGGTGCAGGAGGGGGAGGAGGCGCGATGTGGGTGCTCCCCCCAGCGCCTCCAGGTTCCCGGCGGGCTGCGCCGCTCAGCCGGGCCTGCCACCTGAGTTTTAGCGGGAGCAGCCCGTCATGTCGCCTACCGTATTGCGACTTGCAGACAGGCAGGGAGGGAGCTGCCGAGAGAAAAATACTGCGTCCGGTCCTTTTTTGGCTGGAGGTGCGCTTCCTGCTACCACTAAGTTCCCAGGCGGTGCCAATGCAGCAAAATCCGAGGGCTCAAACAATGTGGCCCCTCCATCCCCGGCTCCGGGGCATTCTGATTGCTCTGCTGCTTTGACGTCCCGGCCACTTGGCTGGTTTTCAGAGCCATGGATGCGCGGTGTCTCTGTCTTGCACACAGAGGCTGGGCACCATAACTTCTTCCCTGCCGAATTTCAGCGCGTGGGGGGGAGCTGGCAGGGACACAGGCTGCAGAGATGCCCGGCTTCCTGTGGTTCCGGGCACCGCGCGCCTCAGTCTGCATTGGGCTGACACCAGATAGCATGTGGGGGATTTTCCTAGTTGCCGAAAAAGATATTGTTTGACGTTGCTGTAGTTTTGTGCTTACTTCTCTTGGGATCTGCAGTGGTGCGATTCTCCCCTTGTTTTTTCCCCCTTCTCTTTGAAAAGATGTCAATGCTATGTTCGGCAGAAATGGATACAGCAAGAGCAGCATAGTTCAAAAATTGAGGGAGGCATCTACTCTCTTTTCCTGGGATTTAAATGCGATTTAGGAGGGCAGATGCCCTACCCGAAAAGGCCAACCTTTAAAGACGCCGGCAGTGTTGTGGTCCAAGTCGTCTCAAAGCAGGTGGCCAGATCTGCGTTTCTCATCAGCGGACTCGCTCCGTCTGTGGCTATTACGGTAATTCATTCTAGATTGGGGATTCATTTTAAAATGTGTGTTTTACCACTAAGAAGGGATTAGAGTCCACATGCCCACCCTGGTATGAATGTGCATGCCTGTTTGGTGGAGAGATAGATTGTGGTAGAATTCCCCTGTTGCCCGTTTCCTTCTCTTGCTGCCTCCTCCGGAATGTGGCATGGGAAAAAGAAAGCGCTATTTTAATTCCTAGACCTCCAGGCAAATTGGCCGTTAGAGTGTTTTATTTAATAAACCACGTTCTGACTAATTCCACACTATAATCCCAGTCTAGTGCAGTCGGCTGCTTTGTGGAATGACGGTTCTCTTTTTTTGTCTGGGATAGTTTTTTTTCATGAAGACAAATTGCCGAAGTTTGTTTAGATTGTGACATTATTGACTTGGTAGGGAGGCCACATCCTGAGCTGGAACAGCCCATCAATGCATCAATACAGAGGGACTGCAGCTGCTGCTATTTGTGTATATAGCATCATTTGACTTGATTCCTTTCACACGCTGGCTTTCAAAGATGGATGTATTACAAGATCATTTTGAGCTTTACCTTCTATTATGCTTCCATCTGATATGATTGTTAACAAAAGAAATATTAAAAGGCCAGGTGTGATATGGAAAGACAAGCCTCAGTCTCATTCCTTATGGTAAAGGAAGTTGAACTGGCTGGTTTCTTATCGTTCTTTCTGGTTCCAGCATTCTGTGGTAACTGACAGAGGAGTAAGAAAAGTTACTCAGTGTTGGAAAGGCAAATAATTACAACGTGAACCATGTAAGCAAACCAAGGATTGATTATAGAATCTGCAGCTTATTTTTATATCTCGCAGCTTTTAAAACCCAAGTGTCTGCATTTTCCCTGTAAGTGAAATTACTCACCAACTCAAACAGGTCATTTTTTCTTTTTCCACTATAGCAAAACATTTGGTGGGGGGGGGTTGGGGAAAAGAGAAGAAAATTGAATTAATTGGATAACAGGTTTTCTCCTTTTGTGGCGTTATTCATTCCAGCTGTCTTGGATAATTCAGACTTCGCTTTTTCCAATAATTGGTTTTTGTCTGTTTCTAATGAGAGACTCTAGATAGCTGTTTCATCCTATGCAGTAATTGACAATGGCATGAGACTTACTTTCTCTGATGTAATCTGGTGTTCCTCATAAAACTTGTTAGCACTGTTGCTCGTTATAAAAAATGGTTGAAGCGATGATTGTTCTAACAGGCAGGCAGGCAGTGTTTTCATGCTCTTATGGTAATTTTTATAATTTAAGTATAGTCAAGGTGTTTGGTTGTTGACTCATGCTTAGCCATACAATTTTCCATAGTTGTGCACTCATTTGTTTCAAGTTATAATCAAAATAACATCCTGAAATTACAGTCCCCACAAGGCATAATTAACCACTTCTCCTGTTTTCCCATCGCCTTTTTGTTCATAGACCTAAGGTAGCACTTATCATATTGCAGTTATCTGAGTTGTAAATGTGCCACAGTCTCCTTATCTTAAATATGGGATGAACTTCTTCAGAACGAGGACATGTTTATATTCATCTCTCCAGCACCTAGCAGTTTGCCTGGTACATCATGTGTTCTCAGAAATATTTGTTGAGTGGATTGCAGGTCATAAAAATGCCCTTTAATTGTATAGGCAGGAGGTAGGTGGGGAATCCTTCACTTCGTGAGTCAGCTGGGGGAATCAGAGAGGTTATGTAAGATGCTTAAGGGGAACGGAGAGCCAGGACTGAAATCCAGGCCTTCCACCATGCTGCCTTTGAGAGAGGCTCCACCCACCCTCAGTAAACAAAAAAAAAACATGTAGAGAATGAGTTCAAATGCTGTAGTTTTGGGTTATTTATTTTTTTCCTCGAATGATCTGGATTATCCATTTTGACAAAATTTATCTGATAACTCTTCTGTTCTGTCTTGCTCTGGCATTAGAAGGATACATGTTTGGCCCAAGCACTCTGTCCTCTAATCCACACTTAAGCAGAAGAGGTGAGCACCCTTCTGCCCACCTTTTCTCAAAGTCCTGATTCTATCAACCAGAGCTTGCTAGGATGATGGACACGTCTAGGGAATGCCTACCCATTATTTGCTCAAACAACATTGAACGACTGTGAAGTGCTTCTGAGATGACCTACAGTTAGACCAGAGACAACCGTCTTTCCTGGGCCAGCTAAACTTGACTGAGTCTCCCAACAGGCAGGTTTCTAGAATAACAGGTGTGACTTACAGACACCTGCTTCTTTCCCATTTACCTGCTTCCTTTTCCATCCTAAAAAACAGGACAAGCTACATTAGGAAACCAGGAAGTTTCAATACCCGTATGTCCTCTCTGCAAAGCAGCCGTTGGCACATTTGAGGTTCGTGGACTTTTAGAGAAAACAGTATGAAATGTTCTGTGGGGTTTTCTTCAAGTCACTTTTCCTCTTTGAGGGTTAGTTTCTTCTTTAAAAGTAGAAAGTTGAACCAAATAGTCCCAAAGGTCACTTCTAATATCATAATTCTGTGATTGTTTTTGTTGGTTTATTCAGTTGAAGGGTGAAAAATATTAAAAATAATTTAACCTGGCAAGATGTAGAGAAGAAATAATTAAGGCTACATGGGTCAGCCTGTGGGTTATCTAATAACAACTTTGAGCCTTCTGTTAAAGCTGTTCTTTATACATTTCTATAGTAATCCTTTCTTATTTGTAAAACTAAATTTACTATATTAAAGGGAAAGATTTGTGGCATTTCTTGTTCTCAGTGAGGAATGCAGTGGTGGAAAAAGCATGCAATCTCCAAAATGTACAAAATGTTTAGAATTTGGGGGTTTAATAGTCAAGGTTCCAAGCATTTTTATTCTCACCAATGAGTTTGTTTCACAGCTGAATAACTCTTATGGTCAAAGTGTTCCCTGCAATTCATCCAACAAATTCCCCTTTCAGTTTCTCTCTGGTTCCTCACTTTGCTCCTTTTTCCACTTCTTTAGCTCCACCCAACTTCCTATAACATCCCCCATATACATAAACCATATGCCAGTAGTACACTGCCACCACCCCCCCCACCTCCCCCACCCCCGCCCCACCAAAGGCAGGAGTCAGAGCTTCACAACCTCCCTACTCAGCTCAAGCTTTTCTACTTTCTGAGGTTTATTTATTACCATTGCTTTTCCAGGTTAAGACACAATGAGGCGTAGAAGCAGATCAAGTCTTTTAACGATTTTGTTTATCGCTTATGTCCTTTCTCACAGACGTTCTGACCACCATTTGGAACCTAAATGCATTTAGGTGTCTTAAAGCTTCTTTAAATATTTTAGGAAGCAAAGCGGCATATTGGCGATTTTATGTATCCCATCCCATAGTGTTTGGATGTGTGGGTATTGGTAAGTGATTGTCCTGTTCTGTGACATGGGCACCGTAGGGAGAATGAAAATAATGCCATGACTTACCGGCAACGTATGACAAAGATCCCTAAGCTCCTAGCTCATCTGGATTCCCATAGCAACAAGTGGTGTACACTGCTTGCATTATTCATTCAGAACCCATACTTTTCCTGATTTATTGGCCTGAAGCTTGATGCATATGGAGGCCTGAAAAATAAGGATGTGGCATACAGACAGGCTCTCCTGGTGCTATCAGGCGTCTACGCATGTGATATGCAGGAGAATTCAGTGGATGGAACTTAAGCCGGTACCAGGGGGGGCGGGGGAAGAGCTGGGAAAGGACGCCATCTGTGCCCATGATGACAAATGCCATCATGGAGACTTCATTCGGGGTCCCTTTTATATATTTAGTGAAGCAGATTTTCTATTTCACACTTTCTAGATATATTTGTATTGCACAGATGTCAGGGAAATATCATGTGTGTGAAAGAAAAAAAAAGATCAAAATTCACATCCATGGCCAGGGATTGTAATTCAATCATTTTGTCCTGAAATTGGCACTCATTTAACGTCCATGGATGTTCCCTGCTGCTTCTTTGGGGGATTCAAGTCAGAGCAGTTTGAGAAACAGAAATCTCAGTCCTACACATTGTTAAAATTCAGAGATCTAGGTTAAGGGGGGGGGGGGGGAAGGTGGGAGAATAATATCAAACATGTAAGACCTTGCTTCAGTGCCATCAGTACCAGAGCTGATGAAAGCAATGAGCAAGTGATTCCTCATCCTCTTTCCTGTAACACACGGATGAGCTGAAGAAATCGCAGGACGCAGTCAATAAGTTATTATCCTCAAAAGGACTTCATTTTTTCTTTACCGTTATTCATAATTCCTTTTACCATCAAACTTTAAAACTACTTAATGACATTTTCCCTCTATTTTGAATACAAGTTATTTTTGGAGAAATGAGCTTTTTGAAATTGATAAAAAGAAATTGTTTTGAGGATTGTTGCCAGCTTTATTTCTCCCCCTGTCCACCCCCCAGCATTGTCCTCAGTGTCCCCTCTACATGACTGGGCATAGGACCTGCATGTAAATGGGATGATGATAAGGAAATAATTGGCATACAAATGTACTGTGATATGTGACGTTTACAAAACCCCTCCCTGACTCCACATCCCCCCATGATTGATTTTCTCTTCCCTTTTAAAGAATAGGCTTCAAAAAGGTTGTCCCACTGGCCTCCTTCACTCCCTCCGTCTCAGCCTTTAAAGACATATTTTATTTCAACAAACAACACATTGAACATATATGAAATGTATGAAGCAAAATGCAACACACACCCACCATGCAGCCTGCAACCAGACGATCACCATCTTATTTGAAGCTGCTTTTGTGTTTCTGCCTCCTCTCACCTTTTGCCTTCCTGAGAGCACCTCGATCCGGTATCAGGCACTTGTCCCTGTCGCTCCCCCTCCCTGTTGTCATTAGGTTCAACCAACGATCTCTACCTCGTGAAGTACAAGGGCACAGCTTTGCTGATCTCAGCAGCATTTTCCATGCGGCTGTGGGGGACCACTCTCTCTTTCTTAAGCCCCTGGCTTCTTTCAGGACACCAGATTCTCCTGGCGTTCCTGCAGCCTCTCTGGCTCTTCTCTCTCAGGCTCTTTGGATGGCCCCTGAGTTTTTTCCCTTATTGACTTCAACTGAATTTTGACCTCTAAATGCGGGTGCGGGGATTCCCCAGGCCTTGGCTCTCAGATTTCTTCCCTTCCTATTTAAATTCCTTCTCTCGGTCTCAACACTGTCTTCATGCTCATGATTCCAAGTTTATTTCGTCAGCCCTGACTCATTCCCAGAACTCCAGACTTGAAAATGCAACCGCCCAGCATCTCCCCTTGAATGCCACGTAAGCTTAAAATTAACATGTGCAAAATGTAATCCCTGATTTCGCTCTATAAACTTCTCTTCCAGTGTCCTCCATCTGGAAGTGCTTCTCTTCCAGTGTCCTCCATCTCTGGCAGAGAACTCTGTCCTTCCAGTTGTTCAGGTCAAATACCTGTGAGTCCTCCTGACCTTTTTCTCACCCAGATCTAGCTTTCAGCAAATCTCTCTCCCTTTTCTCTCCTTCTCCATCCAGCACAGCCATCCGCGTCTAAGCCCCAGTGAGCTTTCCTAACTGGTTTTCTGTAGTCCTTGCTCATCTGCAGTCTGTTCCCTCTACAGCAGCCCAAACGAGCCCTTTAAAAATGGAAGTCTTCTCATTCATTCATTCAACAAATACTGTCTAGACATCTGCTGTGTGCCAGGCATTGGTTTAGGTACTGGGATGTAGCAGGATCACAGGATCGAAGGATCACAGTGACTGATGTAGCAAAACAGTCACAAGTCCCTCTCCTCCTGGAGTGAACATTGTGTTACTTCTTTGGATGAAACCCAAACTCGTTACTTTGCCTATAGGGCTCTAGGTAACTCATATCTTGCCAGTCTCCCAGTCCCCGATTGTCCTTGCTCTTCCTAGAACATGCCAGGTACAAATACTGTTCCCTTGACCTGGAGGGATGATCCTCCAGCCACCCGCCTCCTGACCCCCTTTATCACGCCCTCAGAAAGGCTTATTCTGACCACACCCAATGTGCTGTCTTCCATCTGCCTGCTTGCTTGCTTTCTTCATACCACTTAGCACCACACAGTTTGTTATACAGTTTCTTGCTTATGTTCTATTATCTATCTCCCCTTCTAACTTGTAATCTCCATTAGAGCAGGAGCTGTTTACCCAGTGCCTGGAACAGTATGTGGAACATATTACACACCACACTGAATGTTTGCTGACTGACTGAATGATGTAACAGGTGCTCTCCTTAGCCGAAATCCAACCTCAGAATTTTCTCTATGAAGGTTGTTTTATTTTTTGAGACAGGGTCTCACTCTGTCACCCAGGCTAGAGTGTCGTGATCTCAGCTCACTGCAACCTCTGCCACCCAGGCTGAAGTGATTCTTCTGCCTCAGCCTCCTGAGTAGCTGGGACTACAGGTGCATGCCACCACACCCGGCTGATTTTTGTATATTTTGCAGAGACAGGGTTTCACCATGTTGACCAGGTTGGTCTGGAACTCCTGGCCTCAAGTGATTCACCCACCTCAGCCACCCAAAGTGCTGGGATTACAGGCATGAGCCACCACGCTTGGGCAGATAAAACCCCTTTAAAAGCTGCTGGATTCGAGTTGGATGATATTTTCAGGTCTTGGGATCGTCTGAGAATACGTCTTTCCTTTTCCATATACTATTCTCCCCTCCTCTACATGGAGGGGCTGGGGGTCTTCCTTCCTGCCTAGACATTTTGTTGATCCTGAAACTCTGCGTTTTTCTCCTGGCTGGTGTTCTCTAACAGTTAATGAGAGAGGCTAGCTTGAGCTTATTTTTGCTTCCTCGGCACCCAGCAAATAGCATCCAGCAACTCAATTATTGTTGAGTTGAATCACTTAGTTCTTACTGTTGCTGCCAGGACTTGATAAAAACTGTTCTAGGCTGGGCGTGGTGGCTCACTCCTGTAATCCCAGCACTTTGGGAGGCCAAGGTAGGTGGATCACAAGGTCAGGAGTTTGAGACCAGCCTGGCCAATATGGTGAAACCCCATCTCTACCAAAAATACAGAAATTAGCCAGGCATGGTGGCAAGCACCTGTAGTCCCAGCTACTTGGGAGGCTGAGGCAGGAGAATCGCTTGAACCCGGGAGGTGGAGGTTGCAGTGAGCCAGATCGTGCCACTGCACTCTAGCCTGGGCGACAGAGCAAGACTCCATCTCAAAACAAAAACAAAAACTGTTCTTTGCCCTCCAATTTCTACTTCCTCTGGGCCGCACTGACCTGGTCATTCCTCTGTTCAAAGGTCTCAGGAGTGGCCAAAGTGCACACAATTCCCTAGGCTGGCATCGTTAGGCTGTAGGCCTTGGCCAGCCCACGTCCCCTGCACCATTTTGACCCTCTGTGGCAGCCAAGTGAATCATTTTCCTATTTCTCCAAATATCCTCTGTGGTTTTCTGTAGTTGTGTACTTTTTTCTGATGCTGTTTTCTACTCTTAGACTCTCCACTGTAAATTTACCCATTTTTAAGATGTCGCTTAAACCTTACCTCCTAGCAGAGTCTGTCACTCAGTTTCCTAATAGGATATGAATTCTCCTGGAATGAGTATTATTGTTTGCTTATTCTTCACTCTCCTGTCTTTTAGCCTGCCTACTAAATGCTGAGTACCTCTAGGTTAAGGGCTATGTCCCACTTCTCTTAGTATTCCTGAAAATATTTGTCCCAGTATCTGCCTCAGCAGGTACTTTTTTCTCCGAATGTGAAATGAGCTCAGGAAACAACCTAAGAGTGAGAAGGTCTGCATTTCGTTGCTTTTGGAATGCTATACACTGTGTGTGTGTATCCACAAAATGCATACCACAAAGGTAAGAAGAAAGTTAGAAGAGGTGCACTCCACAAGGACAGATTTTTCTTTGTTGCTTCTCCAAGGGCAAAGAACAGTGCTCTTCACTCAGTAACCACTTAATGAATGAATGAAGTACATAGCTAGCATCTTAAATTTCTAATACCCTAGTTCTATAAATGAGCAAAGCCAAGGACTACAGAGCTTTCCCAGGTTCACAAAGTCAGAGGTAGAGCCTGGTTTTCTGCAGCGTGAATCCCGTCTTTCTCCTGATCTCCACCTCTGCCGTGAATAGCGTCAGACCTAAGTGAGAATTGCCTCAATAACTCCTAGTTATTATTCTCACTAGTGTTACCTTCTTACCAGTGTCTGAGGAGCTTCCTTCTTTAGGCCAGGTCTAATTTTTAGATCATCTGAAAGAAGCAAGAGTAGAAATTTCAGAATTTCAAAGGACTCAGAGACCCACAAAAACGGGCTTATTGGCAGTGCTCCTCTCCTGCCTTAAAAACAACTTTCAACAGCAAGTAGCCAACTGTTTGATGAGACCTGTCATAGGAATAAAGTAAAATTTACTGTCTTAGAAACATACATTCAGATCATGTTGTGTGTGACATCCTTGGGAAAAATAGTGGAAATTCACAAATTGTTATTTTCTTCTTTTTCTCAGAAAAGGAAAAAAAATCACTATATGTATAATAAATGTTAAGCTTCGAGATTCTAAAGAGAAATTTGACCAAGGGACTACTAAATCACAAATCTAAAAAAAAAGTCCTATATGTATGTGTATATACTACACACATCTATACACACATATATAGAAAAATTATATACACACACATATGTAGAACATAGATAAACACATGTATGTAATTTTTAAAATTCTGGTTAATTATTTTCAAGTCATTTTCAGTTACTTATTCATTCTGAAAACATTTCTTGAGCTATTATGTGAAAAGCATTTCAGTTCTTTTGTGTGTGGGATTTTTCCATCTAGACAATAATCTGCTTATGGTTAAAGGTGAAAATGTCCAAAGACAAAGCAGAATTAAATCCCTCCCATGCAGAAACGTCTAATTTGAGAAGACAAATTGAAAAAGTTATAGCCTTTAAGGGTGATTATTTTATTTTTTGCACTATTCATGGGGCATCTATTTTGTACCAGACACTGGGCTGGGGGTTGTTACCACGGTGAATGAATCCACGGCACATTTCTTGTCTTTACAGAGCAAGCTCCTCAATTTTAACAATATTACTTCCGGAGCTACTCACAGTTCGGTCATTAAACAGAACATTGCCCTTGTCAGGAGCTTAGAAATCATCATGACATTCTTGGCTTAAACTTAATTTTACCAGAACAGAGTGTGTCTGTCATTGACCTTAGGTCCCTTAGGCCCAAGGCACCGGGTCCACTTCCCGAGAGACCACTGCCACAGGAACCTGCTCCCCTGTCACCCTGAGCTTTGAAACAAGTTCCCTTTTTCCCGGGGATCCGGAGAATCTTCTGGAGCAGGAAGCACTTTCTGTCTGAATATTCCATATGGATTTTAATGAACAGCTGTGTCAAGGGACATTCTGAGGTTCAGACTTGGCCTGAAAGTCAAGTTTCTGTGGTTTTTACCCAGGCAGAGGGAATGGGGTGGCTTGGTGCACATCATAAGCAGGTGGATGAGCCCAGGGTGGCAGATGTTTCTAGACCACATTGGACATGAGCCCTAGCCCTCTTGCCTGCCTGATGCTGTGGAATAGCGGTACCATAGCCCTTCCAACAGGGTGGGCTGTGGGCTGGGAGGGGGAGGCTGGAAGGCCAGGCCCTCCTCTCCGGAAGTCTGTGTCCTGCTCTCGGTTAAATGGTGCTTATTGCCTTATTCTAGAATATGTTTCAGTTTCTTGGAGAGAACATTGAATGAACCATTTAAGCTACATAGAGAAAGTTGAGGGATTATGGCAAGAGAGATAAAACCAATCTAAACCCAAACTTGTATCTACAGGTGTGAGAGTGGTTGGGGGTGGGTAGGAACTGGAGGAAAGCATCAAACTCTAAGATAGAAAACCTTCATTGCGTGCTCCTGACTCCACCCTATTCAAGTGTTCATTTGTGTCTACTAAATGATGTAATCAACACACTATTTTTATAGAAACATAAAAGTTTGTGGTAGAAATTTTTTTTTTTAATTGTTAGAATTCCTGCCTTTGAAATTTCATTTTAAAGGCAAAAGAGAGTGTGAACGGCTTTGCTTTTACATTTAGCACATGTTGGTATGAATTTGCAAATGGCTTTTATGGGATCTGGATATTTTATTTTCCAAATCTATTTTTTCAAAGTGCTATTAGCAGGTGGAACTCATGACTTCAGGCAATTTTCAGGCAATGAGCTCAGTGAGATTTGAAAATTAACTAAGCCATTTATAGATTCATAGAATGCTGTCTGGGTAAGGAACCTAAGCCAGGGTCCCATTCAACCCACTCATTTTCTACACAGTGAAACCCATTGTGAGCACCCATCTCCCAGGGCCACAGAACTTACATTTGTTAAACCTAAAAGCGGAACCTGTCTCTGGGCTCACGGCTCATGCTCTGCAGCACCCTTCGCTAACTCTTTTCAGGTGCTGTCGTCAGGGTGCAGGCAGATGGCATCAACAAGTGAGGTGCAAAGTCAGTGCTGGGCTAGGGGCTGGCAGTAGCCAGGAGCTCTCTCTGGTTGGTCCTTATCTTCAAGCCAGTTATTGACAGTATTACTAGTTCTTCAGATTTTTCCAAGAAAACCAAAATATTGGATTTTTTTTTTTTTTGACAGAATTTTGCTCTTGTTGCCCAGGCTGGAGTGCAATGGCATGATCTGGACTCACTGCAACCTCCGCCTCCCAGGTTCAAGCAATTCTCCTGCCTCAGCCTCCCAAGCAGCTGGGATTACAACCATGTGCCACCAGGCTTGGCTGATTTTGTATTTTGTTTTTTTTTTTTTTTTTTAGTAGAGACAGGGTTTCTCCATGTTCGTCAGGCTGGTCTCGAACTCCTGACCTTAGGTGATCCACCCCCCCTTGGCATCCCAAAGTGCTGGGATTACAGGCGTGAGCCACCGTGCCCAGCCGAAAGATTGGATTTTTAAGAGAAATTTTTATAATTTTACCATTTTTTTCTTACTCAGTTTAATTTTACAATACTCAGTGGGCCAAACCAAGTAAGTCTCCAATTTGCAACGTCTGCTGCAGGAAAACTGTGCTTTCAAGATGTCTTAGTTTGGGTCATTATACCAAATACCATAGACTGAGTGGCTTATAAACAACAGAAATTTATTTCTCACAGTTCTGGAGGCTGGAAGTCCAAGACTGGGGTGCCAGCACGGTCGGGGTCTGTAAGAGCCCCCTTCTGGGTTGCAGGCTGCCAACTCCTTGCATCCTCGCTTGGTGGAAGAGGGCTAGAGAGCGCTCTGGGGCATCTTTTATAAGGGAACTGTTGCCATTCGTGAGGGCTCCAGCCTCATGACCTAATTACCTTCAAGGCTCCTCCTTCAAGCATTATCACACTGGGAGTTACAATTCCAACCTGTGAATTTTGGGGGGTGCAAACATTCAGTCCCTAACAGAGGGTTTCTATGAATGGAAAAAGATCATGATCATGGCTCTAAATAACTAAAACCTGAATGTGGCAGAGAAGCTTGGCACCTCCTAACTTGCTCTGAGTCCAAAATGAAAAGTAGTGGGTAGGAGATTTTGACTCAATAACAAGAAATATTTCCTATTACTCAGACTTATTCAAGAAGAGTGAGGCATTTACTACGTAAGTTGCCACCGAGTGGAGCCAGTCGGTCCTTTGTAGGGGACGCTGGAAAGGTCTCTGTTGGATGGAGGCTGGTCCTGTCCCATCCTGGAGAGTTGAGCCCATAACTTCCTCCTCAGTCTAAGCTCCAGGAGACCTTGCTTTCTAACCTAGCTTTGCAGTCATCCTGAAAACCTCCAGCCACCTTAACATGCCATGGGAAATGGTCCAAAAGCTTTGGGGACAAAATCCAATTAAATACAAGGTATGCATATGTATGAGTTTGTTCTCACTTTTTTTTTTTTTTTTTTTTTGGTTTTTACTCACCACTATACTGAGGAGGATCACTTTCTTATTTAAATGAAACCCCACTAAGTTGAGTCTCTTTGGATTCTGAGGGATTGCTCCTTCCCTTCTTCCATAATTGTTCTACTTTTCTCTTGTCCATAAAGTATTGTGCAAACCTTCCTCATCTATATCTCTGCCCCGCCACTAGAAAAATTGCTCTCTTTACTTGATTTTTGCCACACCACCTTAAAAATGTTATTTTTAAAATACAACACATATACATCATTATCTAGAGTGAGGGTCTGCAAACTGAATTGGCTGGTCTCCTGTTTTCATAAATAAGGTTTTATTAGAACACAGTCCTGCCAGTCATTTACATCGTGCTTAAAGCTACTGCCATGCTTCAATAACAGAGCTGACAAGCTATGACAGAGACCGTAAGACCCACAAAACCTGAAATGTTTACTAACTAGCCCTTTAAGAAAAAATCGACCTAACCATTGATTTGGATGAAAACAAGTATACAGGCATACCTTGTTTTATTGCATTTCACTTTATTGTGCTTCCACAGATATTGCATTTTTCTTACAAGCTGAAGATTTGTGGCAACCCTGAGTCCAGCAAGTCTATTGGTGCCATTTTTTTCCAATAGCATGTGCTCACTTAGTTTCTGTGTGTCACATTTTGGTAATTCTTGTAATATTTTAAGATTATTATTATATCTGCTATGATGATCTCTGATCAGTGATTTTTGATGTTACTAATGTAATTGCTTTGGGGCACCATGAACTACACACATATAACATGATAAACTTAATCAATAAATGTGGTGTGTGTTCTGACTGTTCCACCCGTCGGCCATGCCCTCAACCCTCTTCCTTGCTTCGGGCTACTCTATTCCCTGAGACACAATAATATTGAAATTAGGCCAGTTAAGAACTTTACAACAGCTTTAAGTGTTCAAGTGGAAGGGAGAGTCCCATGTCTGTCACTTGCTATCAAAAGCTAGAAACGATTAAGCTTAGTGAGGAAGGCATGTCAAAAGCTGAGATAACTCAAAAGCTAAGCCTCTTGCACCAAACAACCAAGTTGTGAATGCAAAGAAAAAGTTCTTGATGGAAATTAAAAGTGCTACTCCAATGAACACATGAATGATAAGAAAACAAACAGCCTTCTTGCTGATACAAAGAAAGTTTTAGTGGTCTTGGATGGAAGATCAAACCAGCCACACAACATTCCTTTAAGCCAAAGCCAACTCCAGAGCAAGTTCCTAATTGTCTCCAATTCTGTGAAGACTGAGAGACATGAGCAAGCTGCAGAAGAAAAGTCTGAAACTAGCAGAGGTTAGTTCATTAGGTTTAAGGAAAGATGCCATCTTCAGACATAAAAGAGCAAGATGAAGCAACAAGTGCTGATGGAGAAGCTGCAGCAAATTGTCCGGAAGATCCAGGTAAGATCGTTGATGAAGGTGGCTACATTAAGAATAGATTTTCCTATGGCTGAGTGCGGTGTCTCATGCCTATAATCCCAGCACTTTGGGAGGCTGAGGTGGGCGGATCACGAGGTCAGGAGTTCAAGACCAGCCTGACCAATATGGTGAAACTCTACTAAAAATATAAAAATTAGCTGGGCATGGGGGTTCGCACCTGTATTCCCAGATACTCAGGAGGCTGAGGCAGGGGAATCACTCGAACCTAGGAGGCATAGGTTGCAGTGAGCCAAGATCACACCACTGCACTCCAGCCTGGGTGACAGAGCAAGACTCCATTTCAAATATATATATATATATATATATATATATATTTTTTTTTTTTTTTTTTTTTTGACAGGGCCTTGCTATGTCACTCAGACTGGCATGTAGTAGCATGATCACAGCTCACTACAACCTTGGCTTCCTGGGTTCAAGTGATCCTCTTGCTTCAGCTTCCTGAGTAGCTGAAACTACACGTGCACATCACCGTATTGGGCTAATTTTGTTATTTTTTTGTAGAGATGAGGTTTCACTACATTACCCATGATGGGCTCGAACTCCTGGGCTCAAGCAATCCTCCCACCTCAGCCTCTGAAATTGTTGGGCTTACAGGCGTGAGCCATCACACCTGGCCAAAAATAGATTTTCAATGCAGATAAAACAACATTGTATTGGAAAAAGTTGCCACGTAGGACTTTCATAGCTAGAGAGAAGTCAGTCCCTGGCTTCAAATCTTCAAAAAATACGTTGACTTGCTTGTTAGGTGCAAATGCAGGTGGTACTAAGTTGAAGCCAGTGCTCATTTGCCATTGGAAAAAATCCTAGGGCCCTTAAGAATTATGCTAAATCTATTTTGCCTGTGCTCTGTAAATGGAATAATGAAGCTTGAATGGCAGCACATCTGTTTATAGCACGATTTTCTAAATATTTAAACCCACTCAGAAAAAAGATTCCATTCAAAATATTACTGCTCATTGGCAATGCACCTGGTCACCCAAGAGCACGGATACAGATACACAAGGAGGTGAATGTTGTTTTCATGCCCACTAAGATAACCCATTCTGCAGCCCATGGATCTAGAAGTAATATTGATTTCCAAGTCTTATTATTTAAGAAATACATTTTTGAATGCTATAGCTGCTGTAGATTGTGATTCTTCTGCTGGATCTGGGCAGAGTCCATTGAAAACCTTCTGGAAAGGATTCACCATTCTAGATGTCATTCAGAACATTTGAGGTTCATGAGAAAAAGTCAGAATTTCAACGCAAACAGGACTTTGGAAGACATTGGTTCCAACCCTCATGGATGACTTTGAGAGGTTCAAGACTTGAGTGAAGGAAGTCACTGCAGATGGAATGGAAATAACAACAGAACTAGAATTAGAAGTGGAGCCTGAAGATGTGACTAAATTGCTGCAATATCACAATAAACCTTTAACAGATGAGGAGTTGCTTCTTATGGATGAACAAGGAAAGTGATATCTTGAGATGAAATCTATTCCTGGTGAAGATACTGTGAACATTATTGAAATGACAACGAAGGATTTAGAATATTACATAAACTTAGTTGATAAAGCAGCAGCAGAGTTTAAGAGGATTGACTCCAATTTTGAAAGAAGTGCTATTATGGGTAAAATGCTATCAAATAGCATCACATGCTACAGAGAAATCTTTTGTGAAAGGCAGATTCAGTCGATGGGGCAGATTTCGTTGTTGTCTTATTCTAAGAAATTGCCACAGCCACCCAGCCTTCAGCAACCACCACCCTGATCAGTCAGCAGCCATCAACACTGAGGCAAGACCCTCCACCAGCAAAAAGACTGTGACTTGCTGAAGGCTCAGGTAATTTTTGGATTTCTTAGCACATTTTCGAAATTAAGTGTGTGCATTATTTTTCTAGACATGACGCTATTGCACTGCTAGTAGACTACAGTATAGTGGAAACATAACTTTTATATGCACAAGGAAACCAAAAAATTTGTATGATTCGTTTTGTTGAGTTAGTCACTTTATCGCAGTGGTCTGAAACTGAACCTGAAATATCTCTGATGTGTGCTTGTATTAAATAGGTAATTGAAAAACCAAAATGGAAAGGATAAAGGATAAAATAACCATCTGTAATGCAATGACTAGCCGTAAGACCATTAGTGTCTTAATTTCCTCTAAGCATATACATTTGTCCCTCGGTATCCATGGGGGATTGGTTCCAGGACCTCCTGTGAATACCAAAATCCACAGATGCTCAAGTCCCTGATATATGATGGTGTAGTATTTGCCCATAAGCTACATACATCCTCCTGTATCCTTCAAATCATCTTGAGATTACTTATAATACCTAATACAATGTGCATGTTATGTAAATAGGTGTTATATTGTTTAGGGAGTAATGACAAGAAAAAGTCTGTACATGTTCATATAGATGCAATTTCTTCTCAAATATTTTCAATCTGCAGTTGGTTGAATTTACAAATGCAGAACTTATGGATAAGAAAGGCTGATTGTATACACTGCAATATTGAAATCACTATGACCATAAATACAACTTTTTTAAGCTTTGACTTAGATAATTTTAGGTGTAATTTTAGGCACTCCAAAATGCCTATGTTCATTTAGCAATATTTTAGATGCATTTTCTTCTCAGAGATTTTTTGACATTGTATACGCATATATTATAGGTTGAGTATCTCTTACCAAAATGCCTGGACCTAGAGTGTTTCAAATTTTGAAATAGTTGCATATATGCAATGAGGTATCTTGAGGTCGGAACCCAAATCTAAACATGAAATTCATTTATGTTTCATGTATACCTTATACACTTTTCCTGAAGGTAATTTATACAATATTTTTGGTAATTTTATACACGAAACTGTCCATGCATATTGAACCATCAGAAAGCAAGGGTGTCACTATCTCAGGCACCCATGTGGACAGTCTGTGGGTGCTGGATATCACCATCATTCCCGACTCAGAATTTGTATGCTACAAAGAAAATGGTAAGTAATCATTTTCTTACACTTATTTGCACTTCAGTACTCAACAGTAAAACAATATGACATATCATTAATACAGTGATAAACAATGTGTTCTGGGTAACTAAGCAACACAGTAGCATCACCAGAATACCTGTATCAGCTGTTAAACAACAGCAACGAGCATCCGCAGGCAGGATCAACTGTGTATGGTGCACCTGCATTTTGACTGTGCCCTGGCACGTGAGGTCCGCTGTGGAATTTTCCACTTGTGGCATTAGGTCAGCATTTAAAACATTTCAAACTTTGCAATATTTCAGATTTCAGATTTTTGGATTAGGGATGCTCAACCTGTATTTTATTAATAACTAGGTATATAATAATCTACTTAGTACTTTGTGCATATGTATGTATCTATTATGTATTGATTCTTTAGTGTGGCACTTTGCTGTAGGTTTTATATATAAAATTTTACTTGGCCAGGCATGGTGGCTCACACCTGCAATCCTAGCACTTTGGGAGGCCAAGGCGGGTGGATCACTTGAGGTCAGAAGTTCAAGATCAGCCTGGCCAGTATGGTGACATCCCATCTGTACTAAAAATACAGAAATTAGGTGGGCATGGTGGCACATGCCTGTAATCCCAGCTACCTGGGAGGCTGAGGCAGGAGAATCGCTTGAACCCAGTTAGCAGAGGTTGCAGTGAGCCGAGATTGTGCCACTGCACTCTATCCTGGGCAATAGAGCGGACTCTGTCTCAAAAAAAATTTTTTTTTGAATTTAATCCTTCCAAGTTTGTGTGGGAAGTATTATTAACTGCAATCTACAGATGGGAGCACTGAGACCTGAAGTGTTTCTATGGCTTGACCGGCTCACACAGCTGGGCTCTCTGATGACCAATCCTGCATTTGCAGCTTTTCACTTATTACTGGGCACTGAAGTTAAATGTACTTTTTTTGAAAGGAGTGAATATTAGAAACATTGAATTGATTAATACACTGTACACAAATCATTGACTACATTTTTAAATTATTTCCATAGAAATGATTCTCAAAATCAGAACTGATGAATCAAAAGGTACACTGGGGTTTCCTCAAACATGCTGAAGAACATGGCTTTTCAGGAAAGTTGTAACAACATATATTGCACATGAACCATCTATGACGGTGCCAGACTGCAACTTAACAGTGCTGAGCACTATGACTTAAACCCTCTTAGTTTTGCTCTTTTGCCAAGGGAGGAGGGATACAAGAGGTGGGCTCTTTGCAGGTGGGTGCAGCCAGGTGACTCTTGAGAGTGGCATCTGAGAAAGATGTTGTTTTCCTGATAAAGGAAACATTTTCAGTTGGCACAAGTGTTCACCCTTCGTCCTTCTGGGTCTTCCTGCTGTCTTGTGACCGGGGATTGAAAGCTGCATGCTGAGGACTGCTCATGGAGGGATAGGTGACCTGGGGGCCTCGGTAACAAGAGCATCAAGTGAGGAAAATACCCAGTTTAGTGAAACTTCTGTTTTTAGGGTACAGATGTGAAGGCAGAACGCAATCCTATCCACTGCATTTTCTCTGACTCTCGTGAAAGGATCCTGTCTGTATCTCATTTTCTGCAAACTCTGTTCTGGTACTTCACACCTCCACACACCCCCTCACAGCGCCCCCTCCCTAGTAAGGTTTTGGTGTTTCTCTTAACGATTTGAATTAAGTCTATATATTATAGATGTTAACTATCATCTTTGATGCAGTTTAAGATGTGTCTTTTAATTCTATTTATGATGGTCTATTGGTAAAAGTTGTGATCTTCAGATTTCTCCATCAAAAAGTACAAGTCGTCTTCACACTTACTAATAGGGACGAATTCCTATTCCCCAATAACCTTGCACTTAATTGTCTTATCATCAAACGGATCTCCCCTGAATCTACATTGGGGGTTGCAAAATGGTAACTTTACAATCATGTAATTCCCTCCACATTTATTAGCAGTCATTCTTCTGTGAAGAAGAGTTTTCCTTCTCTCTCTTTCTTCTCTGTCTTCCCCCTCTCTCTTCCCCCACCCCCTCCCTTTGGGGGAGGAGAGTTACTGAGGATTTTTACTTACTCAGTGTGATACAATCATTTACAATCATTATTCTTTCTGGTGCAGTTTTGGCCAGTAGTGCCTTTTATATTATGTCTAACACAAGAAAATGAATGCTTATATTTCTCTTTAATTCTCTACCCTTCTCTCTTCCTTCCTTCCACCCTCCTGCTCTCTTCCCCTTCCTCTGTTCCTTCCTGCCTTCTTCCCTTCTTTTCTTCTTCAGTTGGGAGTGGGAGGTGCTTATAACTAAATTGACTACATTTATAACTAGTTATAACTAATTGACTAAAATCAGAATGATAATAAATAATAGTGGTGAAAAAAGGGTTCTATTTAGTGCTTGTCTTTAAGCTGGATTTAGTTTTTCACTATTAAATAATAAGGGCTATTTGTTTCAATTTCTTTTCGTAAGGAAGAAAGATGATTCTATTTCTAGTTTTGTCGACATTTTAATCATGTCTAAACACTGAATTTGGGGGAATTTACTGAAGTTAAGTAGTGTGTTTTTTTTCTTTGACCTAATGAAATGATCTATTACATTAATAAGTTTCCTAGAATTAAACTTTCTTTACAGCCTTCAAATACACCCAGCCTGAACACAATTATTTTTTCAATTCTGTGATGACTCAATGTGTTTAGTTTTATATATGATATACTTACATATGAAATA
Source organism: Ateles fusciceps (assembly GCA_036589455.1). Classification (NCBI taxonomy): domain Eukaryota; kingdom Metazoa; phylum Chordata; class Mammalia; order Primates; family Atelidae; genus Ateles; species Ateles fusciceps. The sequence goes on along the minus strand of JAZHEH010003329.1, from coordinate 6,839,626 downwards.
TATATACATTTATATATAAATGAATAAATAAGATTAGTCTGCATTTTTATTATACTATGTATTTGAACTTTATAAAATGAATTGATAAACTTTTAAAATTCTCCAGGGAAATGAATACCATGTTGTGATTATTATTCCCTGGAAAATCTCCTCGAGCTTTATGCCTTTTTCAGTAACAATCTGATAAATCAATTAATCTCATGGTTATTGGTCTCTTTAGTTTTTATTTCTAGTTGAGACAAATTATCTTTTCCTAGAAAATTGTCTATTTTTCTAAATTCACATTTTTGACCATTTTCTTTTATAAATATTGAGTTTCCTGTTTATTAGTAACTTTAATTTCTTTTGTTGTTGTTTTAAAATTTTATATTTCTCTCTCTCTCTTTCTCTGTTCCTTCCTTACTCCTTCCCTTACTCTCTCCCTCTATTCCTCCCTCTCTTTTTAAATAAGATTGGTTGTAAATTTGTCTATTTTATTGTTTTTTAACTCAAGATCTAATGCTGATGTTCATTTCTATTATTTCGTAGTTTCTTATATCTATGGTTTTCAAATATATGTATATTTTTAATACATTTTTCATGAGTGTCTTTTGCTTTTCTTTTTATGCTGCATTGGATGAAAACTTTATTTATTGATTTCCATCTTGGCATGTTAAAAATTGTAAGCCATTCTTTTCTGCTGAGCCTAGATTTAGCTTAAGAATTCTTCTCAACAGAGAGCTGTACATTGTCACATGTAGGCTAGGAGATACAGTGTGTCCATCTTTGGAAAATGTAATTAGTCACACGGCCTCTCTGCCTTGTTCACACTTACCTAAATTGTTTTTTTTTTTTTAATAGCCCAAGTATGTCATTCTTAAATTTTAAGAATAAATTTATTTTAAAATATGAATGGAATGAGCTTCCCATCTATAGATTTTTGGGAAAAATCTATGTTTAAGTGTTTTTAAATTTAAATTTAATTTTTTTAAAGACAGAGCCTTGCCCTGTCCCCAAGGCTGGAGTGCAGTGCTGCAATCATAGCTCACTGCAGCTTTGAACTCCTGGGCTCAAGCAATCCTCCTGCCTCAGCCTCCTAAGTCATTGGGACTACAGGCATGCACCACCACACTGGGCTTTTGCAGGTGTTTAAGTGGCATATTTTCTCAATCTTTCAATATTTGGGGTATTTTTTTTTCTTTATTAAATAGTGTTTTGGCTGTGACTATCATTTTTGTGTTGCAACATTTTCCCCCAAGACCCTTTTTTTTTTCCTTTTTTTTTCCCCATACAAACTGTAAGAAATGGCATTAAACAAACTGTAAGAAATGGCATTAAAAGATTCTTGACATATTCTACCTTTGGTGATCATGAAGAAGTCTGAGGGCAGCCTAAATTTCAATTCTTTGCAGACAATCTTGACTGTTTTTCCACTTGGATACGTTTAAGAGTTTTTTAAAAATGTATCAGAGCATTTTGCTAAAATGTCTAGGTATATAGGTTTTTGCTCTTAGTGACTTTACCTGAGACATGAAGAATTCTGATTTGCATACTCAGTGCAGGAAAATCTTTACTTATTATATTTTTGTGTATTGATTCTTCCTCTATGTTACTGTATTTGTGTTTACTGATTTTTGTTATAGACTGTTATTTATCTACCAGTATCTTCTCTCTCTTTTTTCACTTACTAACAGAACCATGACTTAATTTGGGAATGGTCTCTCTTAAAAGCTGTATCTCCCTTGCAGGGAGTGGGTAGTCATATGACATATTTGAATCTAATGAGATAAATCTGGAAGTTGCCGGGTGGAGCTCCTGGGAGTGCTTTTTTAAGAGAGGGGGATGACTCATCTGACATGCTGCATTCACCCCTTACTCCTCTGTTAGATCTGGAATGGGATTGTGATGGCTGGAGTGCCAGCAGCCACCTTGTTAGCTGGGGCCGCAGGCTAAATTTGATGGACTAAAGTCTGGGTTTCCTTAGAACATCATGTAGCTGCCCTCCCACCCCAGATCTGTCCATCTCTGGACTTCTTGCCACACAAGAGAAAATAAGTATTTTTCTTGACTAAGGAAATGTTCATGGCTTGTTTGGTCAATGTCTGAACAAAATAACTTCTCCGATAAACCAATAAAGGTAAATTATCTGTCTACCCCTATCACCTTTTCATGCATAGCTTTTTACCTTGATCCGTTCTTTCATATTCTTAAAGAGCTTTTTATTCCTTTTTGATACCTCTAATTTGAATTCCCACTCCAAAGCAGACTTTTTTTCTATACTTTTAATATTCATGCTGGAAAGATATAGCTCTGGTCCCCTATTTGAGTTATATCTTTTTCATTTCAACTTGCATGTCATTTCATTTGATTTCTGAATTTAAGTTTTTTTCTAAAATCAAGATTATTAAGTTATTTTTCAACACATTTCTCACCTGATTTCACAAGGCCTTTTATACTTTTATGACATTTTATTCAGGATACAAAATAGATAACATTTATACTTTTTCGCTATTTGCTGGTAGCTCCTTTTCAAACTGATTTTCCCTGAATCCTTAGAATTGCAGTCCCCTGTCTGTATGAAACTTTTTTTTTTTTTCAGTTTATTCACCTCTGGACAGTAAAACAATCCAGGCTGATATTTACTAAATTATTAGGGAAGCTAGTCCTGTTTCTATGTGGGTTCTGTTAGAATCAGAGGGTCCCTATACTACTATAGACAGAATGAGGGCTCTAGACCCTGCCAAATGTTAATGCTTAGTTGGCACTTATCGATTGAGGCATATTTCCTAGGGCTTATTTTGGATAAGTGTCTTCCCAAAGCTGTTACATGTGTTTCTCTCATGACTGGCACAGGGGTTGTTTCCTGGGTAATCATATAAGAGCATGCACTTGCAGGGCTCTTTAGCTCTTCATTCCCAAAGGAGGCCGAGTCCAACCCCAGGGCTGACAGCACACTCCTTCCTCAGCTGTGTTGAAATTACAGGGAGATTCTTTCATCTCCCAAAAGATGTAGAAAGAGACTGCTTAGGAAGGAGAGCTGGCAAAAACGGGTCACCTCTGGAAGCACTGCCTCCACAGTGGAGGAATGACAACCCATTTTCTGGCGGTGTGAGGCTGTGGCCTCAGCCTCATATCTGAACTAGGGTGGTAGGCTACAGATGGAAGATTTCCAGCCCGTTTCTTCTAAATTACCCCCTCAACAGATCACAGTTTTGCAATCCAATCCACACTGCAGCTAAGAGAACTTTCTCCCAGCGAGCTGCAAAGCACTGGTCAGCATTAGCAATTCCCAGGGCTGTGGCTTGGGGAGCATTACAGTCAGCGCATGTCCACTCCCACCTGTTTTGGTGCTGGCCAACTCTAGTTCAGGATGTTCCCAACCTAAGTCTGATCCCACTGCTTTCAAGGCATTTCAGCTGAGAAACACTTTGCTACCTCAAATTTAATATGCCCAAAGCCAAATGTATGACTTCTCTTAGTAATGACATTTCAATTCTCCTAGCCCTTAGAACTTGCAGTTAAGCACCTAGACCCAGAGTCCAAGTCAACCTGTTGGAGTTAAACAACGAGACACAAAGGTATCACCTAAATACCCTTGAGGTTATCCGGAATTTCACTGTCTTCCTTTCCATTTTCACTGCTGCCACGTGTGTGTGGGGTTCAATCGCTTAGTGTCTGAATCACCAAAGGAGCACTGCTGCTCATCCCCTCTGCATCTCCGCTCCCTCCCAGCAGGCATGTCAATCCCAGGGTGATGCTTTCAGCAGAGCCTCAGTCATGCTACCAGTAGCTGAGGAGCTGCCGTCTCTTCCCTGTGATCTGTGGCATCAGGTTCTAAGACCTTGATCGAATGAATGGTCCATGCCCTCCAGAGTTGTGGCCCACACTCATCATCCCTCAGTATTCCTTCCTTCCTGCCTCTCTCCGAAATGGATACTCATCTCATCAGTACATTCCACACATTCCATTCTGTATTTATCCTCAGCTCTTGGACTTTTTTTAAAAATGATATCTTTTATGCTGTCATGCTTTCTGTTTTGTTTTATTTTATTTTATTTGAGACAGGGTCTTGCTCTGTTGTCCAGGCTGGAGTTGAGTGGCACAATCATGGCTCACTGCAGCCTCCACCTCCTAGGCTCAGGTGATCCTCCCACCTCAGCCTCTTGAGTAGCTGGGACTACAGGCATGCATCACCATGCCCAGCTAATTTTTGTATTTTTAGTAGAGATAGATTTCACCCTGTTGCTCAGGCTGGTGTCAAACTCCTGAGCTCAAGCGATCTGCCTGCTTTGGCCTCCAAAAATACTGGGATTACAGGCACGAGCGACCGTGCGCAGCCATTTTCTGCTTTCTTTATCACCCATTTAGATCTTACTCCCCTCCCAAAGATGCTGCTCAAATCTAGATGTCATATTGTTCTGACCAACATTTTTTTTTCTTTAAGATTCTAGCCATTATAAACTGAATAAGAGACATACACATTCAGAAATAATTTCCATGGCTTTGTTTATAACTTATTTTACATCTCTCTCATTTAAATGTGCGATTCCTCAAAAGAATGTTCAATAAATAGATGCTATACGAGTCAGAATAATAACCCTCCAACTCTTTCTCTAGCTATAAAAGCAGAATAACAACCCTCCAGTTTGGAGAGGTAATGAAAGAAGATGTTTTCTCAGTGGTTGGAATTACTGCTGCCCAGATTGCATAACCCAGTTGTTCAGGAACTATTGGATGCTGGTGAAGACATCATTTCACCTTCACATTTTCTTGACTTATGTAGTCAATGGTTTAATCTATGCTGCTGATTAAATATCTCTTTATTAAAAATGTGACTTTTTTGTTTTGTTTTTGTGTCTGTTTTTTTTTTTGTTGTTGTTGTTAGTTCCTAAAGCACAGATTGCTCCAGCACTGCCTGTAAATTAATTGGGAACCACCGGGTGGTTTTATTCTGGGAGCAGGAGTTGAGGGTCGCTTTGGGAGCGTTCATTGTCATGTCCTTTCTTCCACATTTCTGAAGTGGTGTTATAAAATGCCTTGCTTTTCTTCTGGATATGTACTTGCCTGCATGGTCTATTTACCACCCCTACAGAAGCATCATCTTCTCAAACTATGTCTGCAACATTTGCTTTTAAATAAATTGGACAATTAAGATAGTGTTCTGTGCCTTAGTAAAACCCATTCTCTCTCTTTGACCTAAAACCTCTAGCAATGGTTTTAGGACAGAGTATTCCAAAGCGCTTTCCATAAAACTGCTTTAGGATGAAAATAGAGCTTATTCCGGGGTGGGGCGGGGGAGGGTGGAGAGAGATTTCCAATGTCAAATAAAGTGGTCTAAGCAAAGAGAAACAGATTTCTTTGATTCTTTGCTGCAGGACTTCTCAGGACCTTTGGCAGGCTGCTGTGGTAAAGCTCCACCAGGGCCTGGTTTTGATGTGCAGTTGTGCAGACACTGCCCGGGGCCCCACCATGAGCTGCTCTGATGTGATTGGTGCCTCTAGGAGGGAAATAGTGACCTGACCCCAGGGGGCTGCCACAGCATCCCCAGATGCATTTGGCATGAAACTCTTGTTCTTCAAAGAACATCTTTCAGGCTTAGTGTTTAATGGGGAGCACCACAGCAAATCTCAGCCTGGGCTGTTGCAAATCCTGTAATCAGAATAAAATTGGAGTTTTGCCACAAAGCTTCTCTGGCCACTAAAATGCTACTGGCTTGGCTCAGAAATGTTCAAAAGACCCCCTGCATAGAGGATGAGTCAAAGACGCAACATGGAAATATTCCTTTGTGCTGCTGGGAAGACCGTGCTGTGAATCCATTTTCTACAGAGAGACTCCTGTTTTCCTATTTAATTAATGTCATACCTTCTCTTTTTATAACATTTAGTATTTTAGCATTGTTTTCACAACATTTGTGCCATTTTAATTGGTTTTCTTTTGTTTCCACTTCCATTTTATTATAAAATCTTTTTTATTCTTAATTTTTCTGCTTTTTATATTTTCCCTTATTTCTCTTCATTCAAAAATTTAACACAATTTTATATTGTTCTCAGCTTCTTATCTTTTTATTTTCTTTTTGAGACGGAATCTCACTCTGTTGCCCAGGCTGGAGTGCAGTGGCACGATCTCAGCTCACGGCAACCTCCGCCTCCTGGGTTCAAGTGATTCTCCTGCCTTATCCTCCCGAGTAGCTGGAACTACAGGTGCCCGCCATCACACCTGGCCAATTTTTTGTATTTTTAGTAGAGACAGGGCTTCACCATGTTGGCCAGGCTGGTCTTGAACTCCTGACCTCAAGTGATACACTCGCCTTGGCCTCCCAAAGTGCAGGAATTACAGGTGTGAGCCACCAAGCCCAGCCTCGGCTTCTAATCTTTTAATTTACTTTCTTAATCCAAGTTTGGTTGCATTTCTCTTAATTGCTTTATTTTATTATTCATTTTGAGGCTTTCATCTTTGGAAAAAGGGGCAGATTTTGGGATCAGATGATGTGGTTTTGACTGCCTTCCCAATCAGTACCTGTTTAGGTGTCTTAGGCAAGTTGTTTAACCTTTCTCAAAGCCTCAGTTTTCTGGTCAGTGAAATGGACTTGGTGATGAGTTGTTATAAGTATTAAATGAGCAAATGCATGCAAAGTTCTTAGCCCAGTGCCTAGCTAGATAAGAAATGTCTGATAAAGGTTATTTATAATATGAATATTTCTACATTTTAAGTTGTTTTGTCATCTCATTGTTAAATTTATACTTATTTAATCTTTTTGATTATTTTGTTTCTTATTTATTTTTCTTCCCATTCACCTTTAATCTTTGGAATTTTGGATTCTGACATCCATTTTTGGTTCTATTTCATCTATGTTTCTCCTTATTAAATTTTTTCCATTTCTCCTGAATTTGGTTATTTTTTTGCTGACATCTTTAGACAGTACATGAAGCAGGGACCAAGGGAGAGCTGAAGTTAGTGAACTCACAGGACTAGCGGGGGAGGTCCCGGGCCACAAAGGTGCTTCCTGACTGATGAGTGACTGCTCCCCCTCTTGAGTCTACTGTCTCTGTTCTTGTCAATTCTCCAGAAAAATCCTACTGTGATCTATTCGTGAATTCTTTCAAGAGCAAATATAAATTCCCCATTGGTTGAGGGCACATCTAAGCGCTGAAGTAATGCTGTTCCATCACACTCATCAGCCAGGAAGAACCGCACATGGGATCCATCGTTTCTGGCCTTCATGGTCCCTCATTTATATTCTTTTGTTACTTTTTGAAGGTAGTTTCTAAATGGCGTCCTGATCAATCCTCTAGTCTTAGATCATAATGTGATTCAACATATCGTGCTCAGTGTTCTCCCACGAGATTAGGTAGTAGTGCACACGCTCCCTTTTTGCAGTGTCAGCTTGGGCTGCTGTAAGTGATACCACAGACTGGGCATCTTCAGCAGAAGTTTATTTTCTCACAGTTCTGGAGGCTGGAAGTCTGAGGTCAAGGTTCCCACTGAGTCTGTTTCTGGTGAGGTATTGCTTTCTGGCTTCCAAGTGGCCACCACCTCACTCTGCTCACATGGCCTTCCCCATCATGTGTGCAGAGCCAGACAGAGACAGAGGCAGGAGCAGAGAGAGAGAGACAGAGCTCCCAGGGATCTCTTGTTCCTAGGGGATCAGTCCTATTGGATCAGAGCCTCGCCCTTCTGACCTGATTTAATCATAATTACTTCCTTAGAAGTTCTGTGTCTTCACACAGCCATGCAGGGGGTGGGGGCGGTGGTGGTTTAGGACATTAACAGGTGAATTGTGGGGGAGACGCAGACATTCATTTCATCACACCCCTCTTTGATATGGAGAAAGCTGACCCACAGCCTGGTCTGCCAGCATTGTGACATAACATTTCTCACTACCCACTCACTCCTGATTGAAAGCTGGCTCCCTCTGGCTTTGACATTCTTTTCCTGAATCCACTGACTGGGGTCATTAGGAAACTCTATTCAGTTGCCTCACCAGGGCGCCCGCCCGCACGGCCCTGGAATCTCCCTGAAGCCACCTGTCCAGGAATTGCCCAGACACACGCACGCTGGCCCACTGCTGGGTCGCACTGCTTACCTCAGAGAACTGCTGCACCTGGGGCTGTGCCCTTTGGAGCCAGTGGTTTTCGTAGAATGTGCATTTCTTGGAATGTAGCCAAGAGTGTTGACATTCCTCTTGGGTTTTAACTTATTTTTCTGAGATATTTGGATTTTAGAAAACTAATTTCTCAGTTTGTGGGGAACCAAAGAAATACAAATCCTTGCTAACAGCAGGGGTGTACTGGTGACTTGGAGTCTATAAGCTGGACTCGTCAGGCCCTTACAGGATTCCTCCCCTCTGGCTCTAATTTAGGCTTTGAGCGTTGGGTGCAACTGACCTCAAAGTTTTATTCCTCCTGAAAACCTGCACATGGTATGCTTGCACTGGAGTCTGTAGTTATTTCTCCATTTGCTTTCCTGCATTCCACATTCTTTATGATAGAGAAAATTCTCTGAGGACTTGAAAACTAGATTGAGGTCTGGGTGTGATGGAGGTGTGGGGTGCATGTTTTTTTTGGGAATGCCTGGCCTGGATACCCTGCATCCTCATCATTTGGGAGCGCCAATTGAACCTGCAGGTTCTGAGCTCCCAGAAGTGGGCCAATGGAATCAGGCCCTGGGACTTGGACAGTGCTGTAGATATTGCTGAAAATCAGCACTTTTAAACAAGTTCCTGAGATAATTCCTACTCGCACTCCAGTGTTCCTCTAGGGCGGCTTCATCACCCAAACAAAGAATTCTTAGAAATATATTCATGCACAGAATCTAGCATGCTGAAGTGTAGCACTGGAGACCAAGCTGGGGGAAGCTACCTTCTCCCTGCCGAGGGTCGAGGGTGGGCTGCTGTGCCCACCAGTCCTGGCTCTGGTTCAGCTTCCTCCCCACGCAAAGCCAATGTCCTGCTAAGTCTCAGCTCAGAGTAACAGCAGACTGGCTCCCCATCCTCTCGTATCTCTTTCCCCACAGGCCTGGCCCTCTGTCCATCCTATATGGCTTCTAATTTTTTGTTTTACCTCTGGAATCTGACAGCAGTTCCTGGAGGATCTACCATGCATACACACTGGTTCTTTTAACACTCTAATTTCAGCATCCACTTGATAGCTTCCTGTGTCTCATGCTCAGAAGCAGGGATTCTGGCTTGTCTTACACCCACTCCTATCTGTGGGATGGAGCACAGGGTGTAAAATCGACAGATCCCAGAGCTTAAGGCCGGCTCAGAGTGGTGGGTGCTGCAATAGCTGCACCTGGGCTTGGCCTTGTTAACACTTTAGACTGCAGAGTGGTGAGCCGCCTTTATTTTATTATTTTATTTTATTTTGAGACAGAATCTTGCTCTGTCACCCAGGCGAGAGTGCAGTGGTGCAAATCTTGGCTCATTGAAACCTCTACCTCCTGAGTATCTGGAATCACAGGTGCACGCCATCACACCCAGCTAATTTTTGTATTTTTAGTAGAGACGGGGTTTTACCATGTTGGCCAGGCTGGTCTTGAACTCCTGAACTCAGGTGATCCGCCCACCTCATCCTTCCAAAGTGCTGGGACTACAGGGGTGAGCCACCGTGCCTGGCCAAGGCTGCCTTTATTTTTTATTTTATATATATATATATTTTTTGAGATAAGGTCTCACTCTGTCACTGACACTGAAGTGCAGTGGCTTGATCACAGCTAACTGCAGCCTCCACTTCCTGGGCTCATGCAACCTTCTTGCCCCAGCCTTCTGGGTAGCTGGGACTACAGGGATGCACCACCATGCCCAGCTAATTATTTTAATTTTTTTGTTAGAGATAAGATCTCACCATGCTACCCAGGCTGGTCTTGAACTCCTGGGCTCAAGCAATCCTCCCACCTCAGCCTCCCAAAGTATTGGGATTACAGGTGTGAGCCATGGTGCGCAGCTGGAGGCCTCCTTTAGATGCCAGCTCTCACTCCCCAGGTTGAAGCTGTGGGTGTGATTGTAGGAGTCCAGCCCTGGAATCCTTATGGCAGCTGTGGCTTCAACTGCCCAAAGGACCTTGGAGAAGATTCTCCTGGCTACCAACTGCTTGTTCAACCTGCAAAATGTGATCATTCTATGTACATTCACTTGGAGACTGAGTTATTTGCCTTTTTTCGATGGCCACTTGGGATGGGTACAAGACATTGATTAAGTTAGGAATTTTTGCAGCTCAGAAGTCTAGAGGAAACTAGGTAGTTTTTCTCTGCATACTCAGGAGCAAAACTCATAACCTTCCTAGTCAAGATTTGACCTGCTAAAACTGCATTTGTCAGCCACTGGCCAGCAGGCTTCTGGCCACTTAACCATAGATGATGATATTGCTGCACTCACCATCAGCAAGTCCAGCATGTTCCAGGATCTCATTCAGGAGCGCCAAATTACATTGAGTCATCATGTCTTCCTAGACACCTCTTGGCTGTAAGAGTTTCTCAGACGTTCCCTGTTTTTGATGACCTTGACAGTTTGAAGAATGCTTGTCAGCTATTTTACAGAATGTGCCTTCACTGGGAGTTTTTTCTCGCAATGATACTGGGGCTATGTGGTTTGAAGAGTAAGGTACCTTTTCATCCCATTGTATCAATATGACTCACGATTGTTGACTTTATTCACTTGGCTGAGGTAGTGTCTGTTGAGTTTCTCCTCTAGAAAGTTTCCCTTTTCCCCCTTCCCAAGTAGAGCTCTTTGGAAGGAAGTCACTATGCACAGCTCACACTGAAGGAGCAGGAAGTCTGTTCTTCCTCCCTGAGAGCAGATACCTACACACATAAGTTGGAATTTTTCTCCAAGGGAGATTGGACTCTTCTCCCCCATTGATTAGGTTACTCACTTATTTTTGTCCATATGGGCTCAGGAGTATTTTTTTTTTATTATTATTTCAATTATAATCAAATAATACACTATTTTATTGTTGAACTTGTCTGGGGCCTCTTTACTGACTCCTGCGTCCCTTTGATATGCTGCATATTGTGAAGTTTTCTTCTTTGTCTGTTGTTTTGTTTTGTTGAGCACTTTTTTACTTCCTGGCACTACAAAGTACTCCAGACTCATCTTGTCTATTTCTTGTTTCAGTCCTAGAATCAGCCATTTCTCCAAGGTGGCCTGATTTCTTTTATTGGGGAATAGAATTAGACATCAAGATGTGGATGCTGGTTTTATGGTATTTTCAATGTTCAAAAACCCATACGATTAAATTTTATGTAGTAAAATCTATCGACCTTTTACATACTATTTACTTGCTTGCTTTTAAAACTTTTTCTTTCTAAAGACAAATGGGTGGATAATTATATGAATTTAGACATAAATAATCTGCATATATGTCCTTTCATTTTGTTAACATTCGAATCTTTAAATATATAAGCTATATTTTTGGCACAAGGTATAGATGTTTTATAACTTTATTCCCAAAAATAAATTGCTAATTCTCTCAGCAGAAATCATTTTGTACTTTTTAAGTTATTTTTCCTTGGCTTTTGAATCTCCAGATATGGGCTGATTGGATTATGGATTAAGCTGTATTAACTCAATGTAGTCTGCATGGCCCCTTAATATGATTGATGGAGTGTGTTTCCCTGGTAAAGTCAGCATTGCTTTGCCCTTTCCTTCTTTCATATAAATTTGACATATTTGAGACAGGGTCTCGCTCTGTTGCCCAGGCTAGAGTGCAGTGGTGTGATCTCAGCTCACTGCAACGTTCACCTCCTGGGCTCAAGTGATCCTCCAACCTCAGCCTCCCAAGTATCTGGGACAACAGATGTGTGCCACCAAGCCTGGCTAATTTTTGTATTTTTTTTTTTTTTTAAAGACAGGGTTTTTCCATGTTGCCCAGGCTGGTTCTTAAATGCCTGGGCTCAAGCAACCCTCTCGCTTCAGCCTCCCAAAGTGCTGGGATTACAGGCATATCTTTCTTACATCTTCATGAACAGTTTCTGGAGGCAGGGATGTCTTCCTGCTGTAGAAGTCTAGAGAATATGTTTCTGCCCTTAATTGAAAAGTCTATATGCTCTCATGAATTTCCACAATAGATAACTTCAAACTCTCTGTTTCCCAAGTGTTATCCGGAGTGTGGAAGTGAGAAACAGAGCACTAAATCATTTTATGAAAGATCTGTAGGCTACTCAACACTCTGTGTCTTCTGTGTGTCACCTCCAGGTAAAATAATAATAATAATAATAACAGAGGGGAAGTTGACTTGGGTCTACCTGTTTGAGTCATCTTTAGAACTGCTCTTGCGTTGGGTTTTGCCCCTTCCTTGCACAGTGGTATGCAGTGAGAGCAGCCACAGTTAAATCACACCTGGATTTATCATTTGGGACTTTTACAGTAGAAGATTTGATCCTCTCCACTACCCCATGTCTCCTCTTTGGATTGGCTGACAGGAAACTCAAAGTCAAATCTGTTCCCATTTACAGCAAACCGTTTGCCTGTGACTGAATTTTACTATCTTGCTTTCAATTTTGCTTCGTCCTAATTTCCTTTTCCATTTAATTTTCTGTGGTATTGGATTTAGGGTTTCTCCACTTTGGCACTACTGACATTCTGAGCCTGAGGAGTCTTTCTTGTTGGGGGCTGCCCTTTGCATTGCAGGATGTTTGACAGCGTCTCTGGCCTCTGCTTGCTAATAACAGCTGTACCCACCCCACCCTCTCCAGTTGTAATAATCAAAAATATCTGTGGAGGTTTCCAAATGTCCCATGGGGGAGCAAAATTGCCTCTGGTTGAGAACCACTAGATTATATTTATCAATGCCATCACTGAAATATTTTGATTATAAGGCAGTGTATACCATTTTAATCATAATGAAACTAACAAGCCTTAACTGGTGAAAGAAGAGAACGGGAGTGGAACATTTATAGTTGGACCTGGAAATCAGAGTCTTAGTAAGTTGCCCAAGTATTACTGTAACAATTCTGAACCACTGCTTGTCAATTCACCTGTTGGTTCTTAGGCAGAATTTCACCAAAGTATCATGTTTTTAAAGAGAGAAGCTTCTGAAGGGGAGAAATAGAGAATGTAGGATGGACAAGGCTTCTTTCGGCATGCCCGCTTCATGCAGACAAGGAAGATGTGCCAGGCTAATCCGGAGCCAGTGGCAGCAGGGCCCTGGCCAATCCCCATGTCTGTGCACAGGCAGCTCAGGGCCCATTAGTGTATGGTGCTTATCCCAGAATATGTGGACATGAAGAACTAAAGATGGAGGACTTGAGTAGGTGGTGAAGATCATCAAACTGGAATACAGGAACTAGGTTATTTGGCACTTTGGGGGCACCATATTGCTTCTAAAGACTATTTTAAGGCTGTTTTATGTGCCAGTACATTTGTCGTACCCCTTGAGAAACTTGCCTCTGGTCAGCTGTGGGTAATGGAAATTTTGTACTTTTAAATTTTGTTGTGAAAGACTGTTAAAGTTATCTATTATCCAAGGAAATCTTTACTAGGCTTTCAAAGCCAGAGCTAAAAAATAATAGGCAGTGCCCAGGCAAATATTTTAATGTGCCTGTTCTGATTTCCCTAATGGTAATATGCATTTAATCATGAAAGAATATAGATTTTTTTTTAAACAATACTGCAGGTTACGGATCTTGCATTACAGTAAATAATTGAGAATGGAGCTTTACACCATTTCCGCCAATTGAAACAGTGACATAGAATACATTTTGCCCTTTGCTTGAAGAAACATGATTCTGTTCCGCTTTCAGTGCACATTCCTTTGCAATTGAAGCACATTGTAGTTTTTCTTTTGTTATTGCAGGACAGCTGAAATGAAAGCATAGATAAATGCCTTTTAAGAGGTACTTTTGAAAGCAGAGCTATGAAACTCAATTCCATATTCATCATGATTTGGATGTCCAAAACTTGCTTATATCTATCTGTGGACTTTTTTGTATCAAGGGTAAACAAAGAGTTTTTAAGGAAACAATACATTTCTTTAGTTTAAAATCAGGTCAGGTCTCCGTTTTTATTAAAAAAGGAGTGACGATCCATCCTCCATCTCCCAACTAGGGTTCTCCAGTAATGGCCCTTGATGGTGCTGTTTTTATCAGGAGAGTTTCAGCTGCGGAGGGCCTGGCCACTGACCACAGTAGTCTTGCCAAAATGATGTTTTGGTTAATTGTACGGACTAGTTTATTCGTCTTCCCTACTAGATAGCACTTAGCATTTTTTTTTTCTAAACTCTATATCCTTAAGCTGAGCACTAGGCCAGGTGCATAATAGAAACTTAATACATGTTTGGGTCACTTTGTATTTAGTGATAGTAGGCAATTTGCAAAGCTCATCCCCAAAAGGCATAATAATGATATTTATAACAGTTGTTCCCCACTCTTGAGAATCTATCTTGTGTCATGTGGCAGTTTGGGTCCTGCCTGGACGCGAACCCTGAAATGGACTTGCATGTACACAGTGCCCTTGAGTTCAACATCTGTGAAGGAAGGAGGCAGAAAGGGAACTGAGCCAAGGGAGAGATGAGCTATAGAACAGAACAGAGCAGGGAGGAGGCCAGCAGAACTCATAGAATTCTGGAGCTGAAATGGTCATCAATGTTGTTCCGTTCTGTGTCTGGCCCAAATGGCTGGGTCTCCACATCCCTGTCTTTGGATATGGGTCTCCACTGAAAAGGCATGACCTTGGGTGAGGCTTGAAGAGGCTGGCAGCTGAAGGCATGTGCTGACAACACTCCCAGCACCTGGCTGCAGCCCCTCCTGGAAGAGGAGGTACCTGCAGACCTCTGTGTCCTCATGCCCAAGCCATTCTGCCAGATGCTTTCCACCTAGTAGCTCTTGTCTTCACTGTGATCCTTAAAGTTAGCTAATATTCCTCGCACCCCCCCACTTTACGTATGTAGAAACTGAGCTTCAGAGAAGTTAAGTTAACTTGCTAGGTAAACAGTGTCAAATATTTAAATTTGAGTCTCAGTCCAAAGCCGTATGCTTTGGATTTCTTTAGAGAATGGATCAAACGAGTAAGAAAAGGAGAGTGCATTGGGAGTCAGGAGACCAAGGTGTGGTCTGTCTCTTCTGCTAACTTCAAGTTTGACCTCAATTGGTCAAGTCCCTTGATAACATGGAACTAAAGTGAATTTTGAATAACATGAGTAGCTCAAGGATCTTGATAAAATACAGATTCTGATCTAGTAGGTCTGGGATGGGGCCTGAGATTCTGCATTTCTAAGAAGCTCTCAGGTGACGTCTCTGCTGCTGGCAAACTGAAGTCTCAGAAGACTCCAAAGTCTTCTTCAGCACTGCAAGTCAGAGGGTCTCAAAAATGTAGGAACAGTTCTTCCCTACAGGAGAATATCAATTGATAAACATAGAAGAAATTAAGGAAATACAAAATTACCATTAGAACACCCCCTGTAATAACTGTGACAAATAAGATCCATGGATGTATGCTAAAATTAAAAGGTAAATGTTTTAGGAGAAATAAAATACTTGCACAGTATCAATGTATCTCCCCCTTAAATATTTATTGATTACAAGGAAAAAATAATAAGGTTAGAGCAGAGACCTCCTTAACCATGTAATCAAAGACGATTATCACCAGTAATAAAACATATTGACATCATGTTGACATATTGATATCACCTCCAGATGTGATGCATTGAGGACACATCACGTCTGTGTATTCTTATCCAGAACACACAACCTCAACCTAATCATGAGAGAATATTAGACAAACCCAAAATAGGGGTCATGCTACAAAATAAACTGTCCAGAATTTTTTTAAAGTGTCAACATCCTGAAAGACAAGGAAAGATTGAGGAATTGATTAGAGGAGAGCAAGGAGGCATAACAGTACGATGTGGGGTCTTGGGTTGAATCTTGGAACAGACAAGCGCTGTTGGTAAAACATCCAAATGTCAGTAGTTTATAATATTGTACCAACAGTTAATTTTGACAAATGTATCATGATGATGTAAGATTAGATGTTAATGTAAGAGATGGCTGGTGGAAGATAAATGATAACTCTCTTCTATTTTTGCAACTTTTTTATAAGTCTAAAATTATTCAAAAATGAAAAGCAAATATAGTAAAAGCATCTACAGATATATTCTTCAAAAATTTTTTCAGACATGTTTTATACATAAGTGCACTCAGACAATAGAGTTTATTTAGACTTTATGTATAGCATGATTTGCAAATAGTGATGATTTTGCTTTTAATTTTCTACTATTCTTACCCCTTTTTTCATCAAAAACAGTAAAACTCAAACAATTCTGAATCATTGTAGTGGTCATAGATAGCTTTTGGCATTGCTGAATGCAATGCAATTCTATTTTGTAGAATGTCCCTTATTTTGGGTTAGTCTAATATTATCTCATGATACCTTCTTGCATTGTAAGATATTTTATGGTTAAAAATGATGATAACTAACATTTATTATACTTACAGCAAATCAGGCACTGTGCTGAATTGTTTGAAATGCCTTACTTCATTATTCTGCCCAATAACCCTATTATTATCACTACTTTATAGAAAAGGAAACAGAGAAGTAAAATAGCTTGCTCAAGTTCACGTAGTAATTTGTGAAACCAGGATTTGAACAAACGTTACTTAATTTTCTAACGAAGCCTGTGGTTACGCTGTCTATAACACTGTGTAGTCATGTGACCAATTGATTTCAGGTAGATTTGCTTTAACATGGAAAGCTACCATCACTGAACCAGCATTTTATTTTATTTTATTTTATTATTTATTTATTTGAGATCAAGTCTTGCTCTGTCACTCAGGCTGGAGAGCAGTGGCGTGATCTCGGCTCACTGCAACCTCTGCTTCCTGGGTTCAAGCGATTCTCATGCCTCAGCCTCCTGAGTAGCTGGGATTATAGGCACCCGCCATCATGCCCAGCTAATTTTTGTATTTTTTAGTAGAGACAGGGTTTCAACATGCTGGCAAGGCTGGTCTTGAACTCCTAACCTCAAGTGATTTACCCACCTTGGCCTCCCAAAGTGCTGGGATTACAGGCATGAGCCACCGCACCCAGGCTGAACCAGCATTTTAAAGATGGTGTTACAATGGCAAAGAAACCAGTCAGTGCTTTGTGATCCCCCACCCAGTACAGGTACAGCAGGGCATCCACAGAAGACAAGGGTCCCAGGCCAACCCCTGCCACATTCTTGGCTCAGAACAACTGTGGTTGGGAAGATCCGTGGGCCAGGGAGCGAGTGATGAAGGATTTCAGCATCTGTATCAATGCCCCCCCACACAGACGGTGGCTGTGGCCTAGCCCCCAGGCTTCACTTGGTGTGGACAACTTGCTACATAAAGTGAGGGGTGGGCCACAGCTGGCTTCTACCTGGAGGGGCCTCCAGCTAACTCTGGGCTCGCACAGCAAATACAAGAAAAAAAGAAAAAAAAAAAGAAATCTCAGTTCATTTGCCCTTTCCTGACATCTCCTGGCACCTACAGCTCTGACTGCAGAGATGGTCCCATGGTCCCGTGGTCCCAAGACAGAGGCTGGAGAAGTGAGTGGAGCCAAGGACAGAAAGATCTCGTTAATTTGGAAAAAAATCCCAACTGGGTGCAGTTGGCTACACTTTTTCTTCCTCAAGTGACACTCATGGAGGATACCATGATCTCATAGGATTATTTTGGGGTTTCCTTGACTTAGAGTTTCCATTCTTTAGTGTTCTGCCTGGGGCATAGAAAGTACTTAGTAAACCTTGTAAAAATGATTGATTTACACTTCTCTTTGATAACCATGGACAGACAGTGAAGAATTTTAACTGAAGACACTTGAAGAAAAGCAGCAGGTCAGCTGGGGTGGGGGAAGATGTGAAGTGTTAGGGAAAATGCATAAAACAGAATTAATTTTTAAAATAAAAAGAAACATTGAAGAACATTCCAGTTAGCAATTTCAAGGAGAGTTGGGGAGAATATTGTGCCAAAAAAGTAGGCTGCTGTGAAAAAGGAAATTAAAAATGTGATTGCTGAAGGAGCCCCACCGATATTGGCAACAAATACCAAATAAACACTGCTAAAAATTGAATTAGAGATTTAGAAACTAACTTGAGAGATTTTCACAGAACATAGAGTGAAAATAGAAATAGGAATTACAAGATGAAAGTGACTGAGAGGATAGATTTAGTGTATCCAACATATTTTTATTCTTTCCACTCTAATTAGAACAGATGGAGAAGGGATAATATTTAAAGATATATAAGACAAAATATACCTAGGCTAAAGAAAGATTTGAGGTTGCTGGTGAAAAGGTTCTCCCAAGCCAATATAATATATTGAAAAAGACGCACACATATACATATCCTAATAATATGTTCTAATTTCATGGGAAAGAGAAAAATTCTATAAATCTCTAAACAAAGATGAAAGACATCAACCAAAGGTGTCATCAAATAGCTCATTTCCCACACTGATTGCCTGATGACAAAGGAGCAAGATTCACCAAGATTGTGAACCTGGATTCCTTTGTGTAGACAAACTAGTGTTTGTAAAGCCACGAAAAAAATATACTTTGAGACATGAAAATACTTAGGAAATATTCTATTAATGCAATATTCCTGGCAAAAATGTTCAAAGACCTATACCACTCATTAAAACCTGTCAGAATACAGAATGCATACAAGGGAAAGACAATACATTCGTGAGACAGTTATAAGCATTGAAAGCAGTAATCTCACAGTTAAGCCAAAATGTACTTTGACACTATATATTTTGGGAATACAACTATGAACAAAAACATTCTAAAATAAGAGGCATAAATTAATAACATCATAACAATCCAGAACTAAAGTTTCAAATGGTTTTTAAAAATATGTTGAATAGAAGTATCTAATTTTTCAGAGCATTATATTACTCTTTATTCTTTTTTATAGACTCATGTTCCTGTTTCGTGATTGCTTTTTCTTGTTGTTTTTGTTCATTTTCTTCTGTTCCTTAGTATCTCTGTTTCTTCCACATTCTTTTCACCTGCTTGTTTGTTTGTTTTGGTCTCTATAATTCCCGTTAGAAGCTTTCTTCAAATATCTGGTGATCCTTGGCTATTTGGTCATATTTAGGAATGAGATTTAGTCTATCAATTGGTGGAACATACTTCATTGGTGGGGGTCCTTGGGTCTTCATGTCTGTAGATGTTTCCCCCTGATCTGTTTGTTTTCCTCAGAAAAGACTCCAGACTTCTTCCTGTGGATGTGAGCTTGACTGTGAGTTTGGGAGCTGGAGAAGGCTCAACTTAGCATGGTGCAGTTCAGTAATGTCCATCACTCCTCTTCCGTTCCTGGTACCTCTTAGTCTGGAGCTTCTTTTAAAAAAATTCCTCTGAGAATAAACTTTCTGTTGATTGCTGGGGTGGGTAAGAGGATGTGAGAGGCAATTTTCCCTATATACACCTTCTCCTATGTTGGCTCCTCTCCAGTTCTAGAACTTTCTATGATTCTGTCATTTGAATTGGCTTATTTCCTGCTGACTTCCCTTTCTGGGTGCTAGTCTTTGGCCTTTCCTTTTTTTTTTTTAACCACTGATCTCCATCAAGCCCCTTGTTAAAAAATATGTGGATTCATTGTCATTATTTCTTGAATTTTCTTGTCCTTGTGAAATTACTGCTTTTACAATGTTATTCTGCTGTCTGGCCAGCATTGGAAAGACGGGGTGGAGATGGGCATATGCATTCCCTCCCTGTCGATGTATATCCGTGAACTTTGGGGTAACATTTCCACAAAAGTTCCTACCCCTACAAAAGAAAGTCTCATAGAGACATTAGTTGAGAGTTACATTAAATCCGTACATTATTTGAAGGGGGAAAAAAATCTTTCTCATGTCTGGTTTTCCCATCTGGGAACATAGATGTCTCTACATTCAGTTCAGAGTCCTCTCATCAGCGTATGTTTTCTTTGTATTGATGCAGCTGATCAAGGGACAGTGGGGGAGTAGAAAGACTTTGAAGAGGCTTTGAAGAAAGACAAAGGTTTCCAGCTCGCCTCTCCAAGAGCTGTGTGGCATCTGACAATTTGCTGAGTTGTCCAGACCTCATTTTCCTGAGGTCCAACTGAGGAAAATTGAATTTTTTATAAATATTGTTGAAATGCTTTGTGTAATAAACATGCAGACAATAACCCCACTTGTGGAGCTGTGAGAATCAGAAAGAGTTCATGTGAAGCATACAGAATTGAGATAAATTATAATATTTATTGACCATTTTATTAGAATGAGGTACTTCTAGGCACATGCCTATGTCTTTTATGCTTTCTGTTGAAGAGATACATGAGATGTTTACTTTTTCAAGATTGCAATTGTTTTTTGGTAGTTGTTAGATAAGCAGTTTCTCTTTGGAGATGTAGCCTTAATCTTGTTACTCAAATTCCATGTAAATTCTAATAGTATTTTTAAATCGTTTCTTGGATTTGCAAATAATGAATGACTGCCCCTATTTTCTTAGGTTCTATAAATGTGGTATTGATTTCTTTATGGCAAAATACTTATTTACAATAGTCAAAAATCTTTCCAAGTAGTCATGTGTTTGCATGTCTGTATCTAAAATCTAATTAATAATTCCTAACATTTCTGCATTGTGGTCCAGTGATAAGGTTTATCAAATATATTGATATATTTGAGCATGTGCCATTTACAAGGAAAATGTACTTCCTATTTGGTAGGTACAAGTTTGATATATAACTATTAATTTTTTCTTATTAGTTAAATTTGGAAGACGAGTTACATTCACTCATTCATTCATTCACCTGTTGTATCTGTCAAAGACAAAATAAATTATGATAGAATCTCCCCAGTTTAGTTTCTATTTGCATTTCTAGGTTAGTAAAAGTTCCCTCCAGTCTCCAGTGAATTATCTTGTAGTACTGAGGGTTTTCACAAGCATTTGTATTGTTCTTCTTTACAACTTAGGTGTATTTGTTTGAAGGGGTAAATAGTGTATATCAGGAAACATTAGTATGCATTTGAAATGAAATTTTCACCCCCTGGCATTTTAAGGAAGAAATTTCAAGAAAGCCCTGTATTCCAGCACAAGAAGCAGCAATGTCTTAAGCCACACTGTGCTGTTTCTGCTGGCAAAGTCTCCCTGCTCTCAAAGCTTCCTCTGTTGGTATGTTCTAAGATGCATTTTTGCGGAGTGAGTTTCTTCCACAGTGAAATAGGAATAATGTTCTGAAAAGGTGAGGGGTCATCTTTTTGTTTTCTTTTTAAAATTAGGTAACATTTGATATATACAGAGAAGGTCTGTAACCTCAGAACTGGAACATGACTGAGACTGCTGCATCCACCCAGCACTCCTCCCCAGTCCTGAACTTTGTATTTAATGTGACCTCCTGTGAGGTGTACAAACTACAACGCAAAGCTGTGGCTTGGGTGACTTAGGGATCCGAGCTTTCAAATCATGGAGTACATTCATGCACCTCTGGAGGAACAGCCTCGAGTGGCTGGCTAACTTGCAGCATGACTTTCAAAACAAGAAACTTTGTGCTTCGCTGTACCAAGTGAGACCATATGCAGAAAAGTTCTTGGAAGTTATGAAATTGTATATACATGTAAATGTCCTTATGAAGATACAATATATTGCTATCAAATTTAACAACTTTCTAAAATGTCCTCAAGGAAATAAAATTCTTAAAAATAAACAACAAACAGAGAATATGCCAAGAGGGCTAGGGTACATGGCAACTGGAAGCTGGAGAGGATGAAAGGAGACTTTGGGGGACAAAAAAGTTCATAACTCTTCAAAGACATTTTTTGGGTAAAACGCAAGATGAAAATAGGAAGAACAAGTGAACAGGGAAAACAGTTCTACGTTATAAAAAATTTGAGTTTACTAAAAATTATTTTAAAGTCTTTACAGAAATTTGTATTTTACTTTGGCAAAGGAATTTTTTATATGTGTATTAGTGAAATGCTCTGGATAGTAAACACAGGAAGGTTGATTTAAAACATGCTATTTGGTAAATTCATTGAGCGTGTATTTCTCTACTCAGTGAGTATTAAATTATTGTTTTGCCTTTTCTCTGTGGCAATTATCTTTGCGATAATAAAAGCTTGCGAACATTTATCATGGGATACAATAGACACCGATTTTATGAAATTGACTTCAGAGAAATCCTTGTGCTCACAGGCATGCTGAGCTCAGAGAGGTCCTGCCACCTTCCCAGGTCCAGTACAACAATCCCACAGGTGTAACAGCGGATTCATGAATGAGCACAAAAGGCCTGTGCACAAAAAGGTCTTTTATCCACTGACAAAACCACTTGGACTAGCAACAAACTACATTTCACTAGTGTCTTTCTTCGTTTAAAACAGTAAATCCAGAATGAATCCAGTGACAGTAATACAGGAAGAAATTAGCAGTGCAGTTAAATACCTAAGAGCACTTAACTTGGGAAAATAAATTCTGCCAATTCCAAACTGTGATGAAGGATCAATAATTAAGTTTTGAAAAAATACTTTTTAATAAAATTATAAAAGAAACACAAGACAAATATCTTATGCATGAAAGACTACCATATAAAGAACAACTTATTCTTTACAATACTTTAAAATTTAGGTGTGCGTTAAGACTTCATCAGCTTGATACTCGCAGAGTTGCTGAGGTATCTGGGACAGAGCAGGCCCCCAGCGGATGTTCACTGAATTAAGTGAATGAATTATGAGTCGTGCCCAAGCCAGTCTTTCTTCTCTCACTTTTCTGATTGGTTATTATTAATCAATGGTATTTCTCTTATCTTAGTACCTATGGAAAGATAAAACTAGTGAATAAATGTAGAATTAATATGAATTTTGCCACACATCATGAAATAAAATTAATATTTCAGCAGTAACACAACTGCAACCTCAAAAAGATATATAAAGCTATCTATTTCTCTGGCTTGATTCATCTCAGAAAAGATAATCTGAGATAGGAGACTGTTACTAGCGAGTAAATGTACCAACAAGTGCTAATTAATAACTTCATGATTCATTCCCAAAACCTTTGTGTGCCAGTTCTTAATATTGTCACCAGGTATTTCTGGTTCTCCATCTTCCAGGCTTGCGGTAGCACTGCTCAAATTAGGCATGGTCATGTGACCTGTGCTGGCCAATGGAATAAATGGAAGTGATGTGTGTTACCTCTGGACTGAAGTTTATGAGGCCATTCACCTTTTTCTCTTCCCACACCGAAGTGGTCAGGAAAGCATGGGTCAAGCTGAAGCGTCCATCAGCATCTGTTTCTAATAAGCAAGCCTTCCCCACCCACCCAGATTAGACATGTAGTGTGAATGAGAAAAGAAACTTTTAGTCAATGAGATTTGAGGAACGATTTGTTACCACAGCGTAATTTAGCCTCTCCTGACTGACCCGCAGGTTCATTCACAAACCTGGGCACTGTGGTAGGCATAGTGGAAGCCAATACTAATAAAATATGCATCTTTATTTCAAAGAAATTTACATTCAATAGGAGAGGCATGCATATAAAAAAGTACCACTCAGCCTATAAGCATGAAGTCAAATATGTATGGGACACATTAAACATTGTGGGAAGTGTTGCTTCAGGTACAATGGCTTGAATTAATCTTTAGGAAACTCCAGAGTTTTCATAGTTGAATTCTTTCCAGTAGATTCGATCACACACTCAAAAAAAATTTATCAACAGATTCATTCCTCTGGTTGCATTATTCAAGACCAAAGTAAAAAAAAAAAAATGTTTTCACGTTTGCTATATTAAATCCTTTCTGAGTAGACTATTAAAATAATAATTTTGACCGTGAAATTCAGTTACTAATATGAAAACCATTGCTGTACTCATAGTATAATAAATTACTGCATGAAATTATGCAATGAGTTTTGCTATCTCAGGTTTACTTCAATAAGGATAGAATTGATATATTCTTTTCCTTTTCTGATACAGGGTCTCACTCTGTTACTCAGTCTGGAGTGCAGTGGTGCAGTCTCTGCTCACTGTAACCTCTGCCTCCCAGGCATAAGCAATCTTTCCACCTTAGCCTCCTGAGTAGCTGGTACTATAGGCTCATGCCACCAAACCTGGCTTATTTTTTGTAGTGATGGGGTTTTGCTGCGTTGCCCAGACTGGTCTCAATCTCCTGAGCTCAAGTGATGCACCTATTTTGGCCTCCCAAAGTGCTGGGATTATAGGCATGAGCCACTGTGCCCGGCCAATACATTATTTTCAAAATCATATTCCCTCACATCCACAGCAATGGAGAGCACAGATTTTGGCCTTAGACAGTTTTGGTCTGAGTCCTTGCTCCCCCTGTGATGAAAAGTGAAGATGTAGGCTAGTACAGGTAACTCATATATCTTAGCTTTAATTTTCTTATCAATACAGTGAAGCATAATAATAATAAGGCTTTTAAGCTTCTTGTTAACTATTGATTGAGATAATTCAGGAAGCACTTTGTGCACAGTTTTATTTGGAGTAGTCACTGAAGATGTTAACTAATTAGTACTAACTATTAGTTATTACATTTTCTCTTCTTATAACCATATTGCTTCCAAAAACTTATTAACATAAAAGGCAATACAGGTTAACCAATATGGGTGGTGATTATACATAAACAATGAAGATTACGATATTGGGGAAACATACCAGTTTTCTAATTTTCTTTGAGATTCTTTTATTCATGATTTTGTTTAATGGAATGCATTAAATTTTTTTTCTTGCATGTTTATTGTAGAACGTTTAGAAAACATAGACAAACAAACAGGATCAAGTAGCAAGAACTTACCCATTATCTCAAGATCTAGACATAACTACTATTAATACTTTGGCATATATCCTACAAGCATGTTTTCACGCATATGTGTGGGTGTATACACAATATGTATGATAGATATTTCTGAATGAAAAAAGAACTAGGTACTGCTTTTTTAAAATTGGATATTTTGGCAGGGTGCAGTGGCTCACGCCTGTAATCCCAGCATTTTGGGAGGCCAAGGCGGGTGGATCACGAGGTCAAGAGATTGAGACCATCCTGGCCAACGTGGTGAAACCCTGTCTCTACTAAAAATGCAAAAATTAGCTGTGCATGGAGGTACGCACCTGTAGTACCAGCTACTTGCGAGGCTGAGGCAGGAGAATCGCTTGGACCTGGGATGGGAGGTTTCAGTGAACCAAGGTCGCACCACGGCACTCCAGCCTGGTGACAGAGCGAGATTCTATCTTTAAAAAAAAAAAAAATTGGATATTTCATAAACACCTTTCATGTGGATATTCTCCTGCACAATCCTTTCCATTGAGGTCATATGCCACACATTCCATCTGCCCCTCCAATCCCATCCCCTACCCTTTCCATCTTACCTGCTGCATCCAGCAGTCATTCCCAGCAGCTACCTCTCCTTGGGTTCCAGTTACCATATCCTCGACAAAATGGTAACTGTACCACGCTTGTGGTTTACTTTCTTGTTGTGAATAGTTCAAAATGCTTCAAATACCCAATTCAAGTGTCTCATCTAGTTTCTGGGACCCTGACTTATACACCAAAAGAGAGGTTCTTAAACTATAGTGTGCATCAGAATCACGCAGAAGGTTTGTGAAAACACAGATTCCTGGCCATCACTCTCCAGAGGTGCTGACTCAGTAGGTGGGAAAGGCCAGATAATTTGCATTTTTAACAAGTTCCCAGATGGTGCTGGAGCTGCTGGTCTAGGGACCACAGCCTGAGAACTGCTGCACTAAGCATTCATGCCATTGCGTGACTCTGACAGTTTATTTAACCATTTATCTCTTATGCAAATAACTCTGGCTTTCATATCCTTTTAACTAAATCTTTATACATTGATATGTTAGTTTCCTTCAAAAAAAATTTCTAAAAAGTAGAACTTGGGCACAGGTGTACACATATTTTTAAAGTTTTTGAGATTGCCAAATTGTCCATCAGAGATTTCTTAGGAATTTATAATTCTACTAACATACATAAACTATTTATCTTTACAAATATATAAAAGCATTTCCTTGTATCTTTACAAATATAGTACATACATTATTTTCTCATTTATTAAAATCCTCGCCAATTGATAAATGTGAAAATTAAACTATTGCTTTGCTTCACATTATTTTGATAACCAGTGAGATTAAACAATTTTGCAGATACCTTTGTCCCTTTGCACGTATTGATTTGTGGGTGGCATCTTAATGATCTTTGCCCATTTTTCTATGAGTCTATTTGTCACTTATTTTATAATTTAAGATAGCCTTCATATGTAAAGAATTGCCTCTTATACATAATTTCAATATTCCCCCATTTTTGTTGATGATTATTTTTTATACAAATACTTTTTTTCATTCTATGGTCAGAGCTCTCAGTGCTTCGCTTGTGGTGTCATGGTTTAGTCTTGCGGTTAGAAAAGTAACAGCTGCCTTCACCCCCAGCAGGATGTAACTATCCGCTTGGATTTTCTAATACTTTTATGGTTTTCTTTCTTTTTACATTTCAATGCTTTGACTTTATTTTGATAAGAGAGAGATACAATGTTTTCCCTCCATAAATGTCCTAGAGCCACTTGTTGAGTAATTCATGCATTCTCCTTTGGTTTGGAAATGTCACTTTTACTCATCGCAAAGTCTTCAACGTATCAGGGTTTGTTTTTGGAGTTTTTTTCTTTCCATTGATCTGTGGTTTGTTCCAGAACCACATGTTAATTATTGTCACTTACTATGCCTTTTTTTTTTTTTTTTGAGATGGTGTTTTGCTTTTGTTGCCCAGGTTGGAGTGCAATGGTGCAACCTCGGCCCACTGCACCCTCTGCCTCCCGGGTTCAAGTGATTCTCCTGCCTCAGCCTCCCTAGTAGCTGGGATTACAGGCATGAGCTACCATGTGTGACTGATTTTGTATTTTTAGTAGAGACGAGGTTTCTCCATGGTGGTCTAGCTGGTCTCGAACTCCTGACCTCAGGTGATCCGCCCCCCTCGACCTCCCAAAGTGCTAGGATTACAGGCATGAGCCACCGCACCTGGCCTACTATACTTTTAATTCATGTCATTAATTTTCTTTTTTAAAAAAATTTCTTTAGCAATTATAATGGCTTACAAATAAAATTAATAAAATGTTATTTCTCCTGTTTCTTTCGCAAAGACCAATCAAATTGTGTCAAATTTCACCGCAGGGACAAGCTCGTTTGTTCATGAGTTTCAGCACTTCCACTGTTCTGGCCCACTGTGCTGTGCCTTTTACAGTTGATGTCATTTTTATTTATTTTTTAATTTTTACCATATCCAATTTGTTTACCTTGTTTAAATTTTATGACATCTCTCCATTTCTACAGTTTGTTTTCCTCCTTCTAAACCATCAGCTTTCTCGAGGGGGATGTTGGCTCTGGGTGTGTGAGTTGCCTGGGCCCTGTGGAGTGAGGCGAGGCCGGGACCTTTGAAAGCTCAGGGACCAGGGAGTGGTGTCTCCTGCCAGATCCACAGGTGGAACTGTGTGCAGTGACTGATTGGGAATGAAGGATAACGAAACGATCTGAATTAGTGTCACTTTTTCAAGAGAGCTCCTTTTTGCAGTTGCCCATTTGTTTCTATGATACGGTTTTTGAGATGGCTTTGGGTTTTTGTTTTTTACGCTGTTGGTACAATGATTTTTCATTATGCTGTTTAGCGGTATTTATACTGGTGACGTTTGAGACTCAGCCCGAGATGAGAAGAGCTGGTGGAGGGAAGTTAAAGGTTTCGTAGCAACCTCTCTGATCACCGGCCTGCCTCACACTCTCAGGTGTGGCTTTGTCCAGGGAGCAGAGGCCTCCTAAGCCTCTAGATCCTTGTGTAATTACAGTGCTTGGCATACAGCGGAGGCCTAGGAAGTATCTGTTGAGTAAACTAATGCAAGGATTGTGTACAATTCTTAAATCAGAAACAGCACCAGTAGGTGCATGAAACAGCAAGATACATTTTCTCTGGCTCTGACTGAGAAAGATATTTCAAACAACACTTTTAGATAATGTAGGCTTGTAAGATTAGTGAACTCTCCATTCCTGGAGGTATTCAGGCTAAGGTTACAGAGGTGATGACTGCTTCCATTATTTTGGAGGGTGAACTTCTAAGGTTCACAGTGTTTGCTGTGGTGTCACTTGTGTGCATCTGTGTCCTCTGTGCTATGGCTGCGACCCGTTTTCCATGAATGCCCTGGGGGATGCTTGCGCTTTTCATTGGCTTGTGCCTTTCGCCGCCCACCCGTCTTAACATGCAGATGTGATGGTGGCGTCTGTCACTTGCTCTGTGATCACTCTTGTCTCATAACTGGTGGAAGGAAAAAATGATTTCATGTTATTGAACACCATAAACTACCAGATGTCCACTTTAGTGAACATCAAGATCTATCCATTAGCGTGTCGAATCACTCTTGGCTACTTTTTGTTTGTGTCCTTGTGTTTTGTAAGGAATTTAAAAAGAAGGCGAGATGATATTTAGAACTTGTTAGTGGATCAGTTTCCTTGGGCTCCCATCACAAATTACTACAAACTTGGTGGCTTAAAACAATAGAAATATATTCTCCCAAAGTTCCAGAGGCTAGAAGTCTGAGATCCAGCCATGGGCGGGGCTGCACTCCCTCCCAAGGCTCCAGTGCCCAATCGGCGCCTTCCCCCCCCAGCTTCTGGGGGCTCCAGTTGTTCAGTGGCTACAGTTGCATCACTCCAACCTCTGTCTCCATGGTCTGCCCTCTCTTCTCTCTGTCTCTCCTCTGTGTGTCCCTCACAAGGACACTTGTTATTGGATTTAGGATCCATTTGAATAATCCAGGATGAACTTTTTATCTCAAGACCCTTGACTTAATTACATACGTACCGTTTTCCCAAATAAGGTCACATTCACAGTTGCCAGGCACGTGGACATATCTTTTGGAGTGCCACCATTCATCTTATTACAGGCAGTAAGCCAGGAGATTCCATAGGGAGAAAACCTGAGTAAGAGCTCACTTGGAGATCCTGATAATGCCTTTTAATATTGAGTTAGTGGTCCCTATAAACAAAGCTCCCATATTGCTGTAATAATAACATTCTAATAATAGCAGCAGTAATTTATGGAGCACTTGTTCTGTGCCAGGAATTGTCCTAACTACCTTTATAAGCATCATCTGAGCTAATCTCTCAACAACTCTATAAAGAGGCAACTCTTGTTACTATTGTTTTACAGATGAAGAACATGAGTCTTACAGAAGTCAAAGAAGTTGCCTAAGGTCACATGAGCAGTGGGCAGAATAGTCGCTGACTTTTGTTAGACTCCAAAGCCTGTGTGACTATGAAACTCATTAACCAAAACCCGGCACCCTCAGACCTGTGCAGGCAAAGGCAAAGGAGTTGACCAGAAGCACATGGCACAGACAAGAACAGCCCAAAAGCCTTTTGCTCTATCCCATGTGTGCAAACCACTCCCAATAAACAAACGAAAACCTGGCTTCTTGAACAATTTCTCCCTGTTGCCAAGCTGTTGGAAGAAAAGAATACAAATCCCATCAGATTCATTATTAGTTTGAGGATCAGAAATACATTTCACCTTGGGTTGGCTTGTGAACCGTATGTGGAAAGGACACCATACTGATCAGTGTGCATGCACACACATACACACTCCTGCTGTTCATGCACACACATACACACCCCCACTGTGCATGCACACACACACACACCCACTGTGCATGCACACACACACACACAAAACACCACACATACACACCCCCACTGTGCATGCACACACATACACACCCCCACTGCAGGCGGTGACAGAAGTGCTGTTTGTGTGCCAAACACCACCCTTGTTCTGTCTGGAGGGAGGTGCTTCGACGACTGGGGAGATGAAGGCAGGCTCTGCTTCTGGCTAGATTCCTCAGCCCACCTCTCTGGGCTCCCTGACCTTCCATTTGAAGGTCCAGACCAAGTCGCAGAACATATGCCAGTCATCCAGGGAGCTTGCTACAAGTCACCCTCAGGCTGCCGGTCTTCTATGCCCAGCTGTCAGCCAGAACCCAGATTCAGTGACCGGTCATGACCCGTGGGAAAGAGTTGCATCAGGTCCAATCAGCTGAGCTCCCCCAAATGGCTCTGCTTTGATTCTTCCTAATCTTGTTCATTCCTTCCCTGCCTGCTGCATGTGGCTGCTGGGAACTCTCACATCTTGGGTCTAACCCATGAGAAATGGTGGAGATGTTTGGATTTGATGGTGTTGTAAGTGAAATTTCGATGCCACAAAAGAAATAGCACTTGAAGATAAATCATCCCAGCAAGGCAGTTTACTTCTGTAGAAGGGTGTGGTGCATGAATGCAGCAATGGCGGCCACACGCTTGGACAAGGGGGGGAAGGGGCACTTATACCTGATGAAGGTTGTCCCTACTGCTGTGTCATTCCCCTATTGGCTAGAGTTAGACCGCACAAGATAGACTAATCCTGATTGGCTATTTGAAAGAGAGCAAGGGTTCAAACTGGAGTGGCAGGGTGGGTGTTTTGGTGGGAAGGATGGTTACAGGTGGGTCAGAGCAGATAGCCAGGGTGACCTAAGTCAAAGAAAGTGACCGGAGCAGGTGACTGGAGCAGGTGACCGGGATGAGTCAGGATGGAGCAGGGGGGAGGGGGAACAGATGTAAACTACTGATTAGAACGGTGGAGAAGGTTGTTTACTGAAATTACAAGGAAATTAAACTTCAAAATAGAGTACTGAAGAATAAGAGAGCTGAACATACTGACATACTGATTCTTTGAAGAGAAACTTGGGATTCACTATAACAATGGAAGCATTTGGACAAGCAAAGATGAGGATATTGCAGGTGACTCGAACAGTTGAATACAACCATAAAGAAGGAAGTCATTGCCCTGTTCTTGCAAGAGCAAGTAATTTATTTAGTACGTCTAGCATCTAAGAGAAAAAAACTGGGCCTTGGGTGGCAGGAGGTGGGTAGGAGGTCATCTTTCCCTGGCTGGCAGATTTCACACAGGGAGAAGAGCCAGGGCAGGCAGTGAAGAAAGCAGCTGGAGGCCCAGGCTTGGGTGGAGGCAGTGGGAATGAAAGGGAGCCGATACATGGGGGAAGTGGAAGAGCAGCTAAAGACCAGGCTGGGGAGAGGAATGGCCAGAAAGAAGTTGGAGTTGGCCTGAAGCATCTGGTCTCCATGGGCTGGAGACAGGGAGGCAGCAGGGAAGGCAGGAGGAAGAAGGGCTCAGCCATGGGCATTTATTAGTTATTATTTTTATGATTTCTTTTTGCCTCAATTACTTTCAAAAAATTAAAGCAGCTAATAAAGTGCATGACCAATTAAATGTTAGCACATATTGAAACAGTGTTTTGTATAAGTTGAGTTGAAGGTGCCAGTGGGGCCTCCTGGGGGAAGATTCAGCAGCATTGGGAAATCAGGGGAGTACCAGGGTGTCCTCTGGGTTGAGTCTTGAGTGGAGGGAGCTGCTTGGCACCCGTGCTGTGTGCCCAGACTCCCCTCAGGGCACCCCTGCTGTGCTCCCCACAGGAGGACCCTCCCCTGCCTCCTTCCGTTGTCAGGGTCCTGAGGGTCAGGCCCCTGCAGGATCAGCAGCCCTGGCACAGTCCTTGGTGCATAGTGGGTGTATGTCAGGGCTGAACTGGACTGGACTTTGCTTTTGGTGTGGAAGGAGGGAGAACCGATGGAGAAAGAGACAAGGACAGAGAGGGCCATGTCCTGAGGTCAGATCTTCAGGACTGATGGTGCATGTGAGGCAAGTGCAGAGTCTTCCAGAATTAGAGAGGAGATGCCGAGCATGGAGCCGTGCTTCCGTGGTGCACAATTTAGAAGATTTGTCCTGCACTCTGCAGGTCATCATAACACAAGCTCATTTATCAGGGAGTATCTTAAGAGTGAAGAGTCGTGGCTGAAGGCAGAAGGATGAATCACTGCTTTCTAAAGGTTCCTTCCTCTGTGAGTCAGGGAATGCCCCTTTGTCTTTATTTGTAACTGCTCACTTGGTTCAGAATCTTTCTACTTTTGGAGAAATGCCATAAGTTAGTCTGGCTTGAAATTTGGTTTCAGTGGTAAGGGCCTCTCAATCCCTAAATAATGAAAATAATAAAATGACAGAAACAAATGGGATTTTAATTTTCCCTGGCATCTATTTCAAGTATTATTACAGTTCACTGGTTGTTTATGATGTTTATCGAAATGTATCAATTTCCCTTTTTCTTTTCCTGTTTTCACTTTTGTGTCCAGAGTTGGAGAATTCCAGAACACATTGGCAGCCATGTGCATACAATTTCCAATTTTAGAGCAGTGTATGAATTACGTTACAGTATACACATGAGGTTAGAAAATAATGCAGAGGACACTGAGCTTTTGAGGGGTATGTGTGTGTGTTTGTGTGAGTGCACACAGTTGTGTGTGTGTGTGTGTTGAATACAACAGCCTCTAATGACATTAAAGGTCATTAATAACAATTCAATCAATTATATGTGAAGGTGTGAGATGCTTATTCTGTGCAGTTTAAATAGCTTTGAGAATATAAGAGTGTTTTTATTTTTGCTCTTTGTGCATTTGAAAAGGACACAACTCTCCTATACGCAGCTTTTGGTTTCTGGTTGTATAATGCTTTTTTAATCCAGACACAGGTGTTGTGAGCCCACTCTAATCACTGAGGGTTTTTTTTGGTCATAGTTTCCTTACAGTCAATCATGCCAGCAGTTGTGAAAACATGCTATGAGCTTTATATTAAGACAAATAAAGTTGAGATGCTGTGTCTCCAGCAGAAATAAACAACTTCCTTTCTATTTCTTATTTTAGTCATGCCAGAGACATAAAACCAAGCCATCAGTCATTTGCATGTGTTGAGATTCTGAGTCCCAATCCGGATTTAAAAGAGGACTTTCCCTCTAACTCCTTACCTATTAATGTACTCATTCGCTCATTAATTTTTCAACTCGTGTTTATGAGTTCCTGCATGGTTCAAGCACAGCTGGAGTGGCTGGGTCACAAAGATGAATGGGACACGGTCAAAAGTCTTCCTTCCTCTCTGGTGAAGAAGTTTTTGTCTGTCTGTTTTTGTTGCTGTTGTTGTTGTTGTTGTTTTGAGATGGAGTTTCACTCTTCGCCCAGGCTGGAGTGCCATAGTGCGATCTCAGCTCACTACAACCTCCACCCCCTGGGGTTCAGGCAATTCTCTTGCCTCAGCCTCTGGAGTAGCTGGAATTACAGGTGCCCACTACCACGCCTGGCTACTTTTCATATTTTCAGTAGAGATGGGGTTTTGCCATGTTGGCCAGGTTGTTCATGAACTCCTGACCTCAGGTGTTCCATCTACCTCAGCCTCCCAAAGTGCTAGGATTACAGGCAAGAGCCACCGTGCCTGGCCTGGTGAAGGAGATTGACGTGACTTTCTTAAATGTTTCAGGAAATGTGTGTTCAGGAGGAATAAGGGAGGAAAGAGTGAAAAAGAAGGATGAGGGATTGTGGAGTAAAAGCCAAACCTTCACAAATTTGCTTTCCGCCCATGTAAGTCTTCTAGCATTAAGTCTCAGTTCAAGTACCACCCTCTCTCCTGTAATTGCTGACAGAAGTGTTGCTAGGATCACCTCATTTAATTCTTAAAGTCTCCCAGGGAAGGTACTACTATGATCACTCACACTCACACACACCCTGTTTTAAAGATGAGACAAACTGAGGCTGGAAGAGATCAGATGGCTTGCTAGTAAATAAATGTTGGAGCTAGAACTCGAACCAAACAGGCATACTCTAAACCCAGCACCCCTGAATACTCCCACATCACACATACCCCTCACTGGCACCTCACCACCAAGTAAAATTATTCCTCCCCTTCTTTGAATCCTCATACCCTGTGGTCTATACTTACCGTTGGGCATTTGTTGAATTACTAACTAGTTTATTTTTACAAACAGATTTGCATATATGTCGTGAGGAGAGGGAATGGGACTGTTTCACGTTTGTATGATGTCCCCAATATCTTGCACCTGCATTGCACAATGATGGTGTTTATGAGTGTTTGTTGAATTGTGGAATGATATCGTTAATTCAGACCACAATTATATGTTCAGCCTATGTGAGAGAAAGAGAGACAAATAAACATACAACTATTATGCAGGATGTTGAGTGCAGGGATACAGGTGAACACACAGGGACCTTGGGATGTACCTCATATGTATGTGCCAGCTGGGCATGGCGGCTCACGCTTGTAATCTCAACAATTTGGGAAGCTGAAGTGAGAGGACCCCTTGAGGCCAGTAGTTTTAGACCAACTTGGGCAACATACCGAGACCCCATCTTCTCAAATAAAAAAAAAAATATTAGCCAGATATGGTGGCGTATGCCTGAGGTCCCAGCTTCTCAGGAGGCTAAAGTGGGAGGATCGCTTGAGCCTAGGAGTCTGAGGCTGCAGTAAGCTCTGGTTGCACCACTACACTTCAGTCTGGGTGATACAGCAACCCCCTTTCTCTAAAATAATAATAATAATAGCATGTATTAATTAATAGGGATAAGAGACACATCCATAGACAGACACAAATCAGTGAAGGAGGTGAACAGACAATTCACAGAGGAAATAAAAGTCAATAAGTATATGCAAGGATATTCAGTTTTACCTGTAATTAGCAATATGCATGTTAAAACACTGACAAGATATGATTCTACTCCAACCAGATTGGTGAAATAAAATTTTTTAGAGGGGGGCAGGAAATTTGTCACTTTTCACTTCAGAAACATGTGCACCAAACTGATAATCACCTGAAATGGTGACTTCTGAGAGCTGGGGTCAGGGGGTGGTTGCTTGGAGGACTTTACTTTTATCTGGAATGTTTAAATTGTTTTACCAGGAGAATATGTTCATGCATTACTTGTATGAAATTAATCAGGAAAGAAATCAAATGCTTCCCCCTCATTTTACATTATTGGGTAATTAACAAGGAATCTTGCTATTCATTGCTACTCTGACAGCTGAGAGACCTTCCATTCTCAATTCTGCCATCTTTCCACTACACTTTGATGATAAGTTAGATGAGATCCGGAAGTTCAGGAAATACCGGTATGGAGGTGATGTGTAGAGCCTAGAGCTGTGTTTCCCAGGGGCTGGGTGCTTCTTTGTCATGGGCGCTGTCCTGTGCATGGCAGGGTACACAGCAGCGTACTGGCCTCTGCCCACCAGATGCCAGTAGCAACCCACCCCCACCCTCTCCACTGTAATCCGTAACCACCAAAAGTGTCTCCAGACATTGACGGATACCCCTGGGGAGATCCACCCTTTTCTCCATTGAGAAGCACTGGTGTCCAGGGAAAGCTCAGAAGAACTTAGGCATCCCAACTCAGCCCAAGTTTAATTCTATGAGAGTAAAAATAATGGATTTAATTATAATATGCTAGTACTTTGCTCTTGCCTAAAACGACCAGTGTTATAAACTCCTTAACAGAAATTACATTAATTGCTTTTCTTACCTTTGTATCTTAGTCGCATCTTATTTCCCTCTTCATGACGCCAGTTCCCCACCCCCAGGGACAATCCCCTACCTGGTGAGGCTGATAGATCTTGACCCTCTAGGGTAGCACAGAGCCACATGTATAGAGAGTAAGTGATTACTTTGTCTGACAACATCACCTTTATCAAAACCACTGGACAAATCATTTAATGCAGGGTTCCCCCAATCCCGGGGCCATGGGCCTGATAGGAACTGGGCCTCACAGCAGGAGGTGAGCAAGCATTACCGCCTGAGATCCTCCTCCTGTCAGATCAGTAGTGACATAAGATTCTCATATGAGCACAAATCCTATTGTGGACTGTACATGCAAGAGATCTAGGTTGTGGGCTCCTCA
This sequence comes from Ateles fusciceps, assembly GCA_036589455.1. NCBI lineage: Eukaryota > Metazoa > Chordata > Mammalia > Primates > Atelidae > Ateles > Ateles fusciceps. The sequence continues at coordinate 6,803,898 of JAZHEH010003329.1, read as the reverse complement.
TGAGAATCTAATGCCTGATGACCTGTCACTTTATATTATTACGTGTAATAATATATACATGTGTATATGTTATATATTACAATGTAATAATAGTATAAATAAAGTGCACAAAAAACGTAATGCTCTTGAATCATCTCAAAATCATCCTCCCCCAGCCCCTTTCTGTGGAAAATTGTTTTCCATGAAACAGGTCCCAGGTCCCCAGAAGGTTGGAGATGGCTGATTTAGTGGACGCCCTTGGCTCCCAGTCAGATATGCGTTGGGACTCTTGGTTATAACAGAAACCCATGCAAATTAGCTTAAGTCCAAAAGAAGGGGTTAGTCACCATAAAATTACAGCCTGTGAACAGACCCTGAAGGGACAGCGCACTCTCTGGCAGAGGCCAGGGTGCCTGGAAAATAGTGGTAGCAGGGGTTAAGTTTTCAAGGGCCTTGTCAAAGATGCATGGTTTGTACTCAGAGAAAGCAAATTCACAGATCATCCAGGCCCGGAGGATGGGTTGGGAAGTGAGAGTGGGTTCGGGAAGGACCTTTTAAGTAGATGCCAGCTGTCCAGTGAGACATGAAAGTGGCCCAGCTGACCGTGAAAAGGTGGGGATAGAGTGAATGCATAGACCCCAAGGAAATTGGAGTCGGCTGAGCTGAAAATACGGCAGAGCAGCACGTGTGCAGGGTGAATGTCCTTTCCCACACAGGGAGGAAAAGGAAAACGTTTGTGCAAAAGGTGAGGCAGCCAGGGGAAACGTGAATGAAACCAATGTCCTTGAGCATAGAGAAAGTGACATATTGTGGATCAGTCGCATTTTTACTTCCTTACAAAAGCTCAACAGGGCACACGGTAGCTGGTCAGATGGGAGGGCACAAGCATGAAAATCCATGTTGGTATTTGAGTCTTCTCAAATTTTAACTTAAAAATGAAAATAAGTGCATGAGTTTAGAAAAAAAGTGCTTCACTTCCTTATGTGGAATGAAGATCATGCTTCTGCAATCAAGGAGTTCCAAAACTATTCTGAATGCTGGGAAATGTGATTCCACTAAATGTTGAACTGCCCAAGGTCACTAGTGAACACACACACACACACACACACACACACACACACACACACACATTCTCAGATGGTTAAGTATCTACATCCTGCTTTTATAAAATCTCATTTTTCACAGTTGCATTTCCCATCACATAAGTCTGCTATTTCTTTACTCTTGCTCAAAGCTTGAGTGAACACTGAAAAGTTTGGGCATCACTCTTTTGGTCAGCCACTGCGTGCTGGCCAGGCTCCAAGTATAGGACGACCCTCAGGAGCTCCACGCAGGCAAACAAGTGGGAAACTGTCTCATAAAAACTAATTCAGCACCAGAGTTTGTAGCAGATGCATGCGGTACAATGAAAGGAAAAAAGAGGTGTTTAGCTCATATCCTAGAAAAATCTCTAAGCTGAGATTTTGAAGAATTGTCTGAGAATGATAAACGATCAGACTTGAAAGTGTTTAATACAGAATCTTCCTCAAAGGACTGGGCATTCTTGTCCCTTCTCCCTGTTGTTGGCTACATTGCAAGAAATCTTTTGCAGTAAGATGGCGCTTGTAGATAATAAATGTAAAATGCTTTGGGGGTCTTTTGTTTGACAGCTTTTGAGATTAGTTTAATGTTACATGTGTGCTGCCAGCTTTAAGTTTTGATGAACTGAATCTTCAAGCAGATAAATGATTTTTACAGTTGCTGAGTGTTATTTAGTTCCTTATAGGTAAAAAAATAAAATAAAATAAAATAAAAGGCCAGACACAGTGGCTCTCACCTGTAATCCCAGCACTTTGGGAGGCTGAGTCAGGTGGGTCACTTGAGGTCAGGAGTCGCCAACATGATGAGACCCTGTCTCTACTAAAAATACAAAAAAAAAATTAGCCAGGCTCGGTGGTGGGCACCTATACTCCCAGCTGCTCAGGAGGTTGAGGCATGAGAACCACTTGAACCCAGGGGGTGGAGGTTGCAGTGATCCCAGATCATGCCACTGCACTCCAGCCTCGGGGACAGGGTGAGACTCTGTCTCAAAATAAAATAAAATAAAATAAAACAAAACTACAACTCTTAATATTTTCACTATTGGACTTTAGAGATTTCTAGGATTTTTTTTCAGTAAATTATTTCACACATGCCCATGTTTATACATCAAATCCATATATACATCTAGGCAGGGTTGAATTACACCCATGTTTACTAATTCAACTATTACTATATGCATTAAATGTAAATGTGTTACCTAATGTTTAATGTCACTTTTATAAACATGCTTTAAGTGTGAGAAAAAGAAACAAAAAAGACATGAGACAATTAGGGTTCAGCCCTTTCCGCCCTATCTCCCTTTCCCAGAACTCACAATCTTCTTAATTGGCACAGATCCCTAAAGGGAACAAATGTGACAGTTAGAAGTCTGCCCTAATTATAAGAGGCTCACAGGAATACCTGATACTGGGAAATACTCTTATTTTCTGAGTGGCATTGTGAGTGATCCTTGGACACAGCACGAAGGACTCGTGTGTGGGGAGCAGAAACACTTTTTTACTCACGATGGAACAAATGAGTAGCCAGAAGGACACAGACAGCTAGACTATCTCACATCCGTCTGTCTTTGCCTAGCCCTTGACTGTGCCTTTAAGCACCCACTGGCTGAGGTTCCTAACCCAGAGTCTCTCCAAAGCAGTGGTTTCACGCCGCATTGACAGACGCCAACGCGTTTAGACACCCAGCTCCTTACGGCTAGAGTTGCTCTGATTCTCTATCTTACATATTCTGGTTCTATGTAAAATTTAATCTGAAGCCGGGGCTCTCTGGGGAAAATTAAAACAAAGACAGCAAATCCCAGTTTTCAGATGTATGCTACCATTCCAGTCACATCTGAGCCACCTGCAAATGGTGACTAAAAAAGACACAGAGGAAAATTAAAGGGCCACTTTGCAAGGCTGAGCAGGGCAGAAAGGTTTTCCTGTCTGGTTTCTGGAAAGAACGGTTTGGTTTCTTTAGGGCCAGTCAATAGAAAGTTTTGGTTTCTCCTGAGCATCCAGTGACCATATGTTGCCTCCCGTGGCTGTCCACCCCTCCCCATGTGTTAGGAAAACCATCTGATTCAATAAAGTTCTCTAGGGCAGCAGTCGCCATCATTTTTGGCACCAGGGACTGGTCTCATAGAAGACAGTTTTTCCACGGGGTCGGGGGTTGGTTTGGGGATGGAACTGTTCCATCTCAGATCATGCACAACCTAGATTCCTCGCATGTGCATTCACAGTAGGGTTCACCTCCTGTGAGAATCTAATGCAGCCACTGATCTGACAGAAGACAGAGCTCAGGCAGTAACGCTCTCTCGCCTGCCACTCACCTCCTGCTGTGCAGCCTGGTTCCAGACATGCCAAGGACCAGTACTGGTCTATGGTCCAGGATTTGGGGACCTCAGCTCTAGGGTGTGAAAGACTCACAATATCACCACCACCACCCACGTGCCTATTGTTTTAAATGAATTTTTGGGGAGATGCAGTCTCAGTAAGGCTAGAGTGTGGTAGGGTGGTCAAAGCTCACTGTGGACTCCCAACTCCTGGCTCAAGAGATCCTCCCATCTCAGCCTCCCTAGTAGCTGGGACTACACGCATGCACCATCTCACCTGGCTAATTTTCTCAAAATTTTCTTGTAGAGACAATGTCTTGCTTTATTGGCCAGGCTGGTCTTGAACTTGTGGCCTCAAGCAGTCTTCCCACCTCAGCCTTTCTACATGCTGGGATTACAGGCATGAGCCACAGTGCCTAACCTTAAATGAATCTTGATAGGTGGAATTTCAGAGCATATTGGAAAGATGTCATGAATATCCTACTATGCAAGAAAGGGGTTTGTGCCCCAATTCCTGACAAAGCCCATTTCTGAAGCGTCACCATTGCTACTGGAGGATCCATGAAGATCCCTTATGAGGGAGGCTGGACTCTTAACAGCGTGGGTTTTCTGGGTCATGCATAGCAGGTCTCAGAGCCAACCCTTCTCCTAGTCAACTTTGTAGATGCTGTTTCTTTCTTAGTTTCTGCAGGTATTCTACTCCTTGATCCAATGGTGTGTCTTGTTCTGCTTACTATTGATGTAATTCAGAGATAACCCCAATTCCTACTCTGCTTCATTGATCCTCTCCCTTTGTCAATCCAGACCAAGAATAATTCTCTGGACTAGCCCCAGACCAAGGTTCTTGTTTCCTGGAAGCTGGAATGAGCTCAGATGAACTCCCTGGCCACCACATGAAAACTTCAATGTTTCTCTCCTTTGCACTCAGTCTTAGTAGCTCTTTTTTTCTTTCCTTATGAAGAAAGACTGTCAACTCACAATAGCAAAAACAGCTCCAGTGAATTTTCTTTCCTTTTTAAGGAATGCACAGAGTTTTTATTTTAACCAACTCATTGACACACTAGAGAACATTGTCACAATGTCCCTTCCCTTGCCACATGTGGATAGTAAGCAAAGAAGAATGGTTTAAAGTAGTTGACATTTTGCTGTGTCCCTAACAGCAACTCAGATGGAATATAGTTAGTCATCTCCATTTTGTTGTATTTTAAATTTATTATTATGTAATATTTAAACAAAAGGAATAGATATCACAGGTATATGTAAATGCAAGGCGTATTAATAAAACAAACCCATCTTCCAACTTAAGAATTAGAATAGCTCAAGGTACCTATGTGCTCCCCAGTACCATCCCACTGATTTCCTGATGTCATTTTCCCAACATTTTATTATGAAAGTTTTCTCTTGTTTTAAGTTGAAGTATATATTTTTGTTGGATTTTGGAGTTTTTGGTATAAAACATGGTACGTGTGTACACATACACATATACACACACACACACAGTGACATGGCTAAATCAAGTCGATTTTCATTCATTTCGTCACCCACTTGCCATTTTCTTGTCATGAGAACATTCAGAATCCACTCTCAGCAATGTGTGATATATAATACCTTGTTACAGCTACAGTCACCATGTTGCACAGTAGGTCTGAACTTACTTCTCTTCACTGACGTTTTGTATCCTTTGACAAACATCTTCTCCATCTCTTATTATGAAAATTTCCCAGCATACAGGAAGGTTAAAAGAATTTTGCTGTGAACATTGTCATCATTTTTAAAGTTAAAATTTCTTTTGGGATTTTCGAAGACCATTTCATGAACGTCAGTGCTGACCAGAGCCCTATTCAAGTGGGTACTTACGAGTTTCCCTCATGGTGCAGGTTGTGAATTTCCAGATAAAAGGCTCTTTATAAGCACCACAAATAACTGTCAGAAATGCAACTGATGTGAAGGCAAATAGAGTAAATCTAATCTCTGCTAGACCTTGTCCGTGGATGTAAGAGGACGTGTCTTGGGAAAAGCGTGAACCCTTCGTGTAACGAACAAGTCACGAACACATGGAGCTAACGTTTAACTCCAGGCTTGTGCAAACTGCCCGCTTTGATAAATACAGCCTTCACGACTGGTTTTGGTTGTTCTTGTCACGTTTTCCTTCTCACAGGCTCACCTCGTTTTAACACCCTCTTGGTTCTGCCACCTTTTCAATACCTAATTATAGTCAAGTCTTGAATTTCCCTTACCCGCCAGAGCACATTTCCTCTTAATGCTCACGGTGTCTAACAGCCAGCTCAGATTTGGATAACCTTTTGGATAATTCTTCTCAGTGAGCCATGTAGTATTTTCTCAGCATAATATTTACCTATTTTGAGAATACTTCTTGAGGAGGAAAAATGGGTTTCCTGATGAAAATAAAGAGTGGCAAATATGGGCAATCTATCTGGTAAATAATGGTAGACATTTGTGCCCCTGGATTCAATTCTGGAGTCCATTACTGTGTGCAGAGGGCTTTGTGAGTGAACTGTAAAAGAAACCCCTCAATGTCTCCTTTTGCTCTGCCATATTTTTTTCAGAAAGCAGAAAGAGACAGGCTTCAGTCAGAAGGAGTATACAATAGAACTGCAATAAAAGGTCATGAAGCAATTCTCATTTTGTATTTTGGGACCATTTTCATTAAGCATCTGTGTCTCAGTCAATTTTCTGTGGCTATAACTGAACATCTAAGACTGGGTAATTTATAAAGAAAAAAATTCTTTATTTGAATCCTGTAGGCTGGGGAGTCCAGAGTTGAGGAGCTGCATCTGGTGAGGGCCTTCTTGCTGGTGGGGACTCTGCATAGGCCTGAGGTGGCTGGGGACATCCACAGTGGGGGGCTCACAACAGATGGCCAAACTGGCTTTGTAACAGACCCACTCTTGTGATAACTAACCCCCCTCCCTCAATAACCCATTAACCCATTAATCTACTAAATCATGAACAGGTTAATCCACGCGTGAAGGTCTCACTTCTCAACACTGCTGCGTGGGGACTAAGTTTCCAACACATTACCTTTTGGGGAGGCATTTGAACCATACCACTATGTGATGTTCTAGAATAGGGGCTCTTTCTCTAGGGACTGGTGGCTCCTAGGCCCGAGTTTCTAGAAGTTTGCCTAGAGGCCACCTGCATTGCGAGTATGAGGCAGTTCACTTGCAGGCTCTGGGCCTCTTCCTGAGATCCCCTAGATCACCATTTTTGAGGCTGGAGTTTGAAGATTTGCATTATAGCAAACTCTCTGGATATTTGTTTATGTACATTATAGTTTGAGAACTACTTCTCTAGAGTTTCAGGGTTGAAAACGTTTTTGCCATTTGCATATAAACATTTTCTTCTATGGCATTCAATGTATTTGGAACTATTACTCTAGAGAACAGAAGCTTGGACCGTGGGAAGAATACTGCTTTCTCACACATTTGGGATTGAGTGGCTCAGCTTCTGTGGGAAATGGTGCCCAGAGAGGCTTAATGAGAACTTTGTAGGACCAAGTCCCAGCACTCTCCTCTCTAATCATTGATGGTGGGGCCTTCCACAGTGAATCTACCCGTACACAGATCTGAGCATGTCACCCTTCATTTCAAAATGTCATGTGTTCCCCCAATACCTAGTGACCAGAACCCCAGGACCTGAGCCTGACCCCAGGGCAGTCTGGGCTGAGTTTGTCCCTCAAGTTTCTCGGTGTATTCTCCACAGTCATCTTTCCCATGCTGTCTTCCAGCCAGGGGTTGAGCCACTCACCCTTTTATTCCCCATGTATTGTGGTTTTAAAAAAGACTTAGATTCAGACAAACGAACTCTAGCCCTAGCCCTGCGACTTGTCAGCTGTGTGAGTCTAGACGAGAGACTTAATCACTCTGAGCCTTCCTTTCATCCTTAATAATGTAAGAAAAATACTTCAACCAGTTTTGTGAGGGTTAAATGAGTCTGTGTAAACATGGAGCTCAGCACAGCAACTGGCACAAACACCTTGGTTGGCACCCTTCCTCCCATCTCACTGCCTTCTCCTCTTCTCTACAAATCCCAAACCTGTCCATCTCCTCCTAGAAGTCTTCTCAGTTCTTCCCTTTACCGCCCTGCAGGAGGCACTGTCTCCGTCCTCTGAATACTGGTAACACATTATTTTCATCTTTCTTTAGCACTTAACCACTCCTTACTTTGTGAACTTTTCAGGCATCTGTTTTCATCTCCCCTGCCCCTGTGGGCAGGGTTTTGTTAGTTTTGTTTTGGTTTTGAGACAGAGTCTAACTCTGTCACCCAGGCTGAAGTGCAGTGGCACCATCTCAGCTCACTGCAAACTCTGCGTTCCGGGTTCAAGCAATTCTCCTGCTTCAGCCTCCCAAGTAGCTGGGACTACATGCGCCCACCACCACGCCTGGCTAATTTTTGTACTTTACTTGAGACGTGGTATCACCATGTTGACCAGGATGGTCTGAAACTCCTGACCTCAAATGATCTGCCCGCCTTGGCGTCACAAAGTGCTAGGATTACAAGGTGTGAGACATTGCACCCAGCCGGCAGGGTTCTTATTTAACTATCCCGGTGGACCCAGCCACAAGCTTTCTTGCACACAGAAGGTCCAAGACTGGAACTTGGTTTTAATGCTATTTATGATAGAGAGGAATTTCGCATAAGATGTATTCCGTGTTACCCATGAATTTACTGGATTAAATAAGCCACCACTTTGTAACATGGAAGAAAGTGCCAAATATCAAGTGATCCTCCAGCCTGGCCCCCAGACGGCTTTCTGCAAAGCTGCTGCTTTCTATGACAGCTCACATGTGTTGAGCTCCTCAATGCTTATTAGACACTGGTCACTGTGCGGAGCGCTGCCTCCTCACTCTCGCCCCTTGACTTGGGTTCTCTGACATCCCTAATTTAAAGGTGAGAAAGTGGAGGCTGAAAGATGTAAAGAAACATGTCTAAGGTGCCACAGCTACAGGTCGGGCAGCAAGGGAGAATATATGCTTTAATCACTGTGGTTCGCTACCAGAGCCACTGTGGTGTTCCTCAACTCCAGCCCACTTGGACCTTCAAGTCTTACAAAGGTCCTTTCATTATAGATTCTTTAAATGAAGGACGACTTGTTAAAATGGAAAACTCAATTGCAAAAGTAGCTTTTTCAGAACACTTCCTGAAAATATCTTTTTTATGGAGGATGATACCTGATTCAAATTCACCGAGCCCTGAAAATAATATTGTCTAGAGAAAAAAGCCTTGGAGAATACCAACTGCTTTCTTAGAAGTGCCAGGCCCTTCACGAGTAACACTGAGAAAAAAGAAAGCATTTTCTCCAGAATAATTTATCTCCTTTCCTCCGCAGTGAGAAACCATCAAAGTTGTTGACACTCAAAAGAGACAGGTTCTTGCTTTCCACAGAAAATAATAAATGGAAAATTGCCATCCCAAGATGCTGGAGAGAGTGGCTGATAGCAGCACTCAAAGGCTCCAGCTTGAATCGAGCTGTATTATTTGTGCAGCATCAAGGTGAAGCTGAAGTCTACAGCATTGAGGGCAAAGGAGATTGTAATATTAATAGAAACCTCTCACTCCCAAGTCTGAGAGTTCCAGGTGTGGTAAAAATGGCACCCTTTGCTTGAATTATACTATGCTTCGGTAGAAGTTCCTTGTGCTTAAGAGCTAGGTGTGGAACTAAAATTGAATGGCTTTGTATTTTACTGGTACCTGAATGCCTTAACATGGCTATGCTCACTTGTTAAAATAAATACCATTGGTTATTTGGGAGAATTGTGTATTTGCTAAATTTTTGTTGTTGTTGTTTTTATTTACATCTAAATACATCTAAATGCAAGGTTTATACTTTTTAGTTTTTAAGAACAAATGACTATAAAGGAGTGTGTTTTAAGTATTTTTAGTATTGTTTATTGTCCCTATTAAATACGGCAGCATAGAATATGACTGCCTTAATTTATACCTATGGAAAGTTAGGTAACATCCACATTTTCCCAATAGTAGCCCATACCTCAGTGTTATATAAAAGAATCTAAGGCAGAGTTCATTTTCAAAAACATGATTGAGATTAATTTATCATCATGTAAATCTACCCTGAAAGGTACATTTATTAGCACATTTTTATAGGTAAAATGAATGAAGGTTCAATTTAACCAGGGATGTTATACAGGAACCTTTGCTTTGTCTATGGAGGGTAAAATAATCAGAGATCTCCAGCAACCTTGCATCTCTGACACTCTGACCCTGTGGCCCCCAAATCAATAGAGGAGTTTCGCAACTATACTTGCCAGTTTACCTTGTCCTGCCCTTAGCAGAATTGGTAACATTCACTTTCATGCAAGATGCACCTTGCAGAGCCTAAAAGAACAGAAGATGGGGACATTACCAGTTTATAGCACAGGTTGTGTGACTGTGTTTGAGCCTGCAAGTAACAAATGTTTACACAGGATTTTCACTGCAGTGTGGCTTCTGGGACAAGCTGTGTAGGTGGAGTCCTCTAGCTCCCACACCCTCTAAACGTTGGAGGGTGCACAAAGAACTTGAGGATTTTGAGTATTCAGATTGACTTATATTTTATCGCTTTCTAAGTTTTATTTTGCTTTTAATAGACACAATATTTATGAAGAACAATGTGATGTTTCAGTACATATGCATATTGTGTAATGATCAAATCAGGGTAATTAGCAGATCCATCACCTCAAACATATATAATTTCTTTGTAGTGAGAATATTTAGAATCCTCTCTTGTAGCTATTTCGGGTTTTTTTGTTTTGTTTTGTTTTGTTTTTTATTTTTTTGAGACAGAATTTCACTCTTGTTGCCCAGGCTAGAGTGCAATGGCATGATCCCGGCTCACCACAACTGATTCTCCTGCCTCAGCCTCCTGAGTAGCTGGGATTACAGGCATGCACCACCACACCCAGCTAATTTTGTATTTTTAGTAGAGACTGGGTTTCTCCATGTTGGTCAGTCTGGTCTCAAACTCCTGACCTCAAGTGATCTGCCCAATTCTGCCTCCCAAAGTGCTGAGACTACAGGTGTGAGTCACAGTGCCCAGCCTCTTGTTGCTATTTTGAAACATGCAATACATTATTGTTAACCATAGTCACCCTACTGTGCAATAGAAGAGCTGAACTTGTTCATCCTGTCTACCTGTAACTTTGTGTACATTGACCAACCTCTCTTCATTCCCCTCTCTCCAGTAAACCCCCTGCCTGTGATAACCACTATTCTACTATCTACTTCTATGAGATCAACTTTTTAAGATTTCACATACGAGGGAGATCATGTGGTATTTGTCTTTCTGTGCCTGGCTTATTTCACTTAACATAATGTCCTCAGGTTCATCCATGTTGTAGCAAATGGCACAATTTCATTCTTTTTTAGGGCTGAATAGTATTCCATTGTATATATATATGCACCATACTTTATCCATTCATCCCTTGATGGACACTTAGGTTGTTTCTATAGCTTGGCTGTTGTGACTAGTGCTACAATAAACAAGAGAGTGGGGGGTCTCTTCGACATACTGATTTCATTTCCTTTGGATAAATATTCAGTAGTGGGATTGCTGGATCATATGGTAGTTCTATTTTAATTTTTTTGAGGAACTTCAATATTGTTTTCCATAATGGCAGTACAAATTTACATTTCCACCAACATTGCATAAGGGTTTCTTTTTCTCCATACTCCACCAGCACTTGTTTTCTTTTATCTTTTTGATAATAGGTATTATAATTGGAGTGAGACAGTATCTCATTTTGATTTGCCTTTCTCTGATGATTAGTGATGTTGAGTATTTTTTCACATACTTGTTCACTATTTGTATTTCTTCTTTTGAGAAATGTCTATTCAAATCTTTTGCTTATTTTAAAATTGAACTATTTGGGTTCTTTGCTATTGAGTTGTTTGAATTCCTAACATATTCTGGATATTAACTCTGTCAGATGTATAGTTTCCTAATATTTTCTCATATTTTTTAAGTTCTCTCTTAACTCTGTTGATTGTTTCCTTTGCTGTGTGGAAGCATCTTCATTTGATACATTTCCATTTGTCTATTTTTACATTTGTTGCCTGTGCTTTCAATGTCTTACTTAAGAAAATACTTGCCCAGTCTAATGTCATGAAACAGTTCCCCAGTGTTTTCTTCTAGTAGTTTAATAGTTTCTGGTCTTACATTTAAGTCTTTAGCCCATTTTGAGTTGATTTTAGTATATGGTAAGAGGTAAGCATTAAGTTTCATTCTTCTGCATGTGGACATCCAGTTTTCCCAGCTCCATTTACTGAAAAGATTGTGCTTTCCCCAATGTGGATTCTTGATCCCTTCATGGAAAAATCAGTTGGTTGTAGTTGTGTGGATTTATTTCTGGGCTGTCTATTTTGTTCCATTGGTCTACATGTCAGTTTTGTTTTGTTTTGTTTTTTGTCAGTAACATGCTGTTTGGTTACTATAGCTTTGCAGTATATTTTGAAGTTAAGTAGTATAATGCCTCCAACTTTGTTCTTTTCTGTTTTGCCTATTTGGGATCTTCTGTGGTTTCATACAAATTTTAGGATTGTTCTTTCTATTTATGTGAAGAATAGCATTGGTATTTTGATAGGCAGTGTATTGATGCTGTAGATCACTTTTGGTAGTATGATTATTTTCACAATATTAATTCTTCCAATCAATGAACATGGGATAGCTTTCCATGTATTTGTGTCATCTTCAATTTCTTTCCTCAGTGTTTTATGGTTTTCAATGTAGAGATATTTCACTTCCTTGGTTAAATTTTTCCTAGAAATAGATATATTTTTCTCTTGTCGTTATTTTAAATGGGATTGTTTTCTTGATTACTTTTTCAGACAGTTCACTATTAGCACATAGAAGTACTATTGATTTTTACATGTTGCTTTTTATCACTATATCTTTATTTTAATGCAAATTTTTATCAAATATTTTTGAGCATCTCCTAAGCTCAATGTTCTGCGAAGGTAAGTACAGAGTTGTGGGGAAAAGGGCATATAAGATATGGTCTTTTGTGTAGGTCCTCATCTACCATTTGCACTTGACCTCACTACCTAGGTTACAATTGAGTTACAGTGACATCACTCCCATAAACCTTTCCCCTGTGAAAACAGCACTCCACTTCTACCACAAGGCCCACTTCCCTGTTGACCTGGTAGGTGGAGCCAGGCTGGAGAATAGATCCCTGGTTTTCCTGCCTTATTCCTAGTTTTCCCCCTCCTGCTCTCAGGTAAAGATACTGCAAGCATCCTCCACCCTCAATACACAATGTAGACTCATTATTAAGAAAAGTAATTTATCTACTATAGTCAGCATGAGTTAGTATGCTGGTAAATCTTTAAAACTTGACAATTTTTGAAAAATGAAGAATGTATATACACATACACTCATTTAAAAATATTACTGATATAAAGGATGTGTAGCACAGTTTACAAATAATAACAAAATATAAAATCTTCTTTATATAAATTCTATAAAGTCAATTGATTCTCAAACAATGTTTACCTTGATTTTTGCCAAATTTCTGACTATCCGTAGTCAATCTATGGTTACAACGAATGAACGAGTATAATTCAAATTGAATGTTGCTTGATACTTTCATTTAACTAGTAAGACATACACTGGAACTTCACTTATTCTTCTGGACTGTGAGTAACTATTTTGCTAAGGATAGAATTTTTCTAAATACTGGAAGAATATTTCATCAATGTTTTTTGCTATTTACAATATAACAAATATAGACATAGTTTTAAGTTTAATCTATGCTATTAACATTGTATCCATCAGTTTTAAGACTACACAATTTTTAAAAAACAATAAATCAAGACCTGATTTGTAGCATTTGCCGTTCTTACATTATAGTCTCACCATGTCCAATTTCATCAGTGTGATGCCACTGAACATTGAGCTGGGAAAAGACGCCCAGTAGCAGACCATTATATAGCTGTGATATTATGAAATACGAACTTGGTCTTCATCTCAATTTCCTGAAATACAGGTTTCTAAAATACTTGCAATCTCTGGAGTAACAAGAGTGCTTTTTGTATGCTAAGGAAATGGCTGGTGTCTGGGCTTCCCTAAATAGCTTCAGGATAGGAGCTAGTCATCAGAAAGACTTTCAGTACCACCCCTCAACTTCTGGGGAGGGGAGAGAAGCTAAAGGTTGAGTTGATCAACAATGGCCAATGATTTAACCAATCATGCCTATATTCGTCCGTTCTCACATTGCTATAAAGAAATACCTGAGACCAGGTAATTTACAAAGAAAAGAGGTTTAATGGGCTCGTGGTTCTGCAGGCTGTCCAGGAAACATGATGCTGGCATCTGTTTTGGGAGGCCTCAGAAAACTTACAGTGATAGCAGAAGACAAAGGGGAAGCAGGCACCCCTTACATGGTTGGAGCAAGAGGAAGAGATCGGGGGAGGTGCCACACTCCCTTAAACAATGAGATCTCAGGAGAACTCACTCACTATACAGTACCAAGGGAGCATGGTGTCAAACCATTAGAACCACCCCCATGATCCAATCACCACCCCCACCAGGCCCCACTTCCAACACTGAGGATTACATTTTATCATGAGATTTGTGTGAGGACACAAATCCAAACTGTATCGGTGCCTGTGTAGTGAAGTTTCCATTAAAAACCCAGAAAGACAGTGATGGTGCGGAGGAAGGGGCTGGCTTCCTGATGGCTGAACACATGGGGAGATTCCTGAAGGATGGCACACCTAGAGAGGGCACAGAAGGTCCAATCCCCATGCCCCAGAGCTCGCTCTGTGTGTCTGCTCCATCTAGCTGTTCACCTGTATCATCTGCAATATCCTTTATAATAAAGTGGTAAACATGAGTAAAGTGTTTCACTGAGTTCTGTAAGCCCCTCCAGCAAATTAATCAAACCCAAGGGGTAAATGGTAGGAACTGGCTCAGAATTCTAGGTGACAACCTACTTTCAACTGGCATCTGAAGTGGGGCCAATCTTGTGAGACTGAGCCCTCAACCTGTAAGATCTGATGCTATCTCCAGGTAGAAAGTGTCAGAATTGAATCAGAGAACACCCTGCTGATGTCTGCTAGAGAATCTCCTGAAAGACTGCCTGGTGGGGAAAAATCCCCACACATTTTGGTGGCCAAGGGTCACAGAAATATTCTTTGCTGATTATTGTATGAGAGTAGGAAAAAGCACTTTGCCTTGGTTTTTTCTATGTTTATTAGTAGATTCCATCATATAGATTCAATACACACAGAATAACTTCAAAAGCCCAATGACTGTGTAATGTAGTAAAATCATTAGATTTGATGAGTTTTGAGTATTTATTACATTTTCCTTTAGTATAAAGTTTATATGATTTAATTTGTAATAATGATTTCATGGTTTTATTTAACAATTGGCATGCAAAATTTCTGAAAACTTGACAGTCTTGTCTCACAAGGTGGAATGAGCTGGCTCCAGTGAGCTGGGATGGGATATGGGTTAGGTTGTATGTTGAAGTACCCTTAGATGTGTTGCAGGAGAGGATGGGCCTATACTACCTGGTAGGTCCGGGATAACAGGTGGTTTCCAGGGCTCACTTGCTCAAAGATCAAGATCAAGATCATCCTCGCACAGCTTCTTTGGAAATTTCATGCTTAGAGGTCATCTCTCTTAAATGGGAGGGTTCCATCATAGAACACACCTTCTCTGATTCCTTTCTAACCCCTAGATGATTTGCTTATTTATAAAACAGTTCTAGCAGTTTGTGCTCATTATCTGTTTGTGCTTTGTAAATTACCTAAAAGTTAGTAGCTTAAAGTAACAAGTACACACATACACCACATAACAATGTTTCAGTCAAAGATGAACCTTATGTATGATAGTGGTCCCGTAGGATTATGATACGGTAATTTCACTGTGCCGTTTGTACATTTAGCTATGCTTAGATGCACAAATACTTACCACTGTATTACAATTGCCTACAGTATTCAGAACAGTAACATGCTGTGCAGGTTTTCAGCCTAGGAACGATAGGTTATACTCTATAGCCTAGGTGTGTCTTAGGCTGAACACCTAGGTTTGTTTAAGTACACTCTAGGATGTTCACACCATGATACATTTCTCAGGACATATCCCAGCCATTAAGTGACACGACTGTTTTGATTTTTTTCACAGTTTCTGAGGGCAGGTGTCTAGGGTGGCTTAGCTGGAAGTCTCTGCCTCAGTCTCTCATGAGGTTGCAGTCAGGATATCAAAGAGTACAGTATCTGAGAGCTTGACTGGTCTGCAGAGTCTGCTCCTATGAGGACTCATCACGTGGTTGTTTTCCTTGCTACATGGACCTCTCCATAGGGCTGCGCAATTGTCCTCACAACATGGCAGATGCCTCTTCCAGAGCAAATGGCCACAGAAGAGAGCAAGTCAGAAATCATGATGTCTTTTAAGACGTAGTCTCAGAAGGCACGCATCACTTCTGCTCTATTCTCCTCACTAGGAGTGAGTCACTAAGTGCAGCCTCTCAAGTGGAGGGAAATTAGGCTCCACCCATTGAAGGTAGTGTCAGAGAATCTGTGGACATATTTTGAAACACCACATACCATTATTTTAGGTAACTTTAGCTCATTTTGTTATTTTGATGCGTGCTTTCAAATTTTAGGGTTTTTATTTTACTTTTTAATAGTTCATTAAATTATCCATATTTTATTCTTTTAGACACTACTATCTTTTACTCATTCTAAAATACTTTTTGTGACTTCTGTTACTAATATTCTTAATCAATATTGTTTGTCTGAAATTTTGATTTTATGTGATTGAATTTGGGCTTTTCATTTATATTATAATTTGCTTTTCTGTATTAACTATGACAATCTTTAAATAGTTGGATTTACTTCCAACTCCTTCAAGCTTGTCTTTCTTGTCTATTAGTCTGCCTTCTCACCCAGTTTGACCAAATAGGTTCTTTTGGTAATCATCAGATTCTTTTGGTGATTATAGGTAAGCTCCGACATTTAGAGGTAGATGGGAGCTCTAATATTTCCTACCCCCGAAACTACACTAAAAAGTGATATGCTACAGTCCAAGCCAGTCTCAAACTGAATTTGGTCACATGTGCAAACATCTGTTAGCAAGCAGCACTAAATGGCTGAATGTCCCATCTGTAGACTCCATGAAGACCCCACCGCTGCCTTTTTCACACCATAGCACATACCTTATAGGAAGGACTAATTCCAGCACAAACATAACAAATATCCTGATGACAGGAGCAGCTTGCCTTTTGGTGGGATCAGGTGAGGGACGTTCTGTGGGTACACGACAGAATGTGGTTCTAGACCGAAGATGTCTCTTCAAAGGGATTGTTTTCTTGGCTCCCCAGGTTCTCCGCCCCATTCATTCCAAGCTGGAGATGCCTGTACAATATGCTGGTTAATGAAAAGTTATTTCCAAATCCCACAGATCAACTAGCGATCTCCTCTGATACAGATTTAGGTGGAGGTTTTTGAAGGAAAGCCACATTCTGAACTGAAGACTCCTGTAGGAGTGAAATAACTGCTCCTATGATTGGTGTGTGAGGATTTTAAATCAAGGAAATTCAGCGTTACTTACCCAACCCAAGGTTAGTGGTTAAACTCAAGTACACCCTCTATACTAAGGCATTTTAAAACTAAATCCTGATAGATGGTGTGTTTGAGTTTAATCACTAACCTAGGGCTGTACCTCCTAAGTGAAAATACTGTCTTGGTCAGCACTGGCTAGGTTCTGCTGTGAGAAACCCAGAATCACAGGCAACTAAAGTGTTGGAGGTGTTTCCTTGCTGGCTTGTAGCTGGCTCCTCTGATCTTGCTGGGCCAAAAAGAAACTGAGGGCTCTGGGAAGTTCACTAAAAATTAAATGTACTGGCTGGAAATGACACATGTTACTTTGGCTCACAGTTCATTGGCCAGATGAGCCTCCTGCCCCCATGCCACAGCTGGTCAGAAAGAGCTATCCTGCGAGTGCCTGGAAGGGGAAGAACTGGGGATACTTGGCAGTTAGCTGCTAAACCACCATGCTTTCTAATTGCCCTTCTTGGATAAAACACATGCAAAGCCAGAGTGGGAACATACTAGGTGTCTCCAGTGGGTAGTCAATGTCAGGTGTGACCCAGCTGTCACCCACAGTTGTGTGCTCATAACTTGGTCTGTCCATTCTTTTCTAGCTCTAAGTAACACATTTGTGTGTCACATATTCCGTTTTCTATTTTTAGCATTTCAGGTTTCTAATTTACTGTCAGCATTTAGCATAGATTATTAATCCCGCCCATGCCTCGCAAGCCATTTGCTTACTCATTGTCGGGACTAAACACAGACTATGAGACTCTCCTATGGCATATAACCACTTGCTAACTCACTATCTATGCTTTTACATTGCTTACGTATTTCATCCACTTAATTTGCTTTTCTTGTCTTCTTCAGCAGAATCGAATAATCTCAAATAATACAGCAAACTCGTATAATGCAGAGAATAGGAGGACTGATGGAAAACACAAGGTACAAAATACATTTTTTATGGCTTAGCCAATAACTGGTGCTCCTTTAAAAAGTGTCACATTATTCATTTAGTAGAAATAATAGCTAGTGTTAATGGATCCGTAGGGTGACTATCGTAAACATTAATTGGTCGTACATTTCAAAATAGCTAGTAGAGAATAACTTGAATGTTCCTGGCACAAAGAAAATACAAATATTTAAGTTGATCGATAATTCCAGTTACCCTGATTTGATTATATGAATGTATCAAATTATTATTACTTTCACACCAACCTAATATGACTTGTACATTGAATATATGTATATCTCAAAAATAAATAAGTAAAAATAAACTTCATAAAAAGAAAAATGTGGTACATTATTGAAGATTCTTTTTAAATGAATTCAATTAAATCTCCTAATTATATTAATAACTTACGCGTGCTCACCGTAGGACACTGGAAAATATAGAAAAGTATTAAGAAAAAAATTGTCTTTATTGCTACCACCTGGTGACAATCAATATCAACATTTGGTATACTTTATTTTTTAGATCCTATTTTAATAGATATCTTTCCCCATCTTTTAAAATTGCACATACATTTCTATATCCTTACTGTCACAGGGCAAACCCCAAAGTTGGGATTCAGCCTGGGAGGCCACTGGGATCTTGGCTTTACACAGGAAGGAATTCAAGAGCCAGCCAGCTGACAGAGTAAAGTGAAAACAAGTTTACTGAGACAGTAAAGCAGGCCAGGCGTGGTGGCTCATGGCTGTAATCCTAACACTTTGGGAGGCCACGGTGGGCAGATCACCTGAGGTCAGGAGTTCGAGACCAGTCTGGCCAACATGGTGAAACCCCGTCTCTACTAAAAAAATACAAAATGAGCCAGGCATGATGGTGTGTGCCTTTAATCCCAGCTACTCAGGAGGTTGAGGGAGGAGAATCACTTTAACCCAGGAGGCGGAGGTTGCAGTGAGCCGAGATTATGCCGTTGAGCTCCAGCCTGGGCAACAACAGCAAACCTCTGTCTCAAAAAAAAATTTTTTAAAAAGTAAGTAAAGCCATAAAAGGGTGGCTACACCATAGGCAAAGCAGCACCATGGGCTGCCGGCTGGTTATTTTTATGGTTATTTCTTGATTATATGCTAAATAACAGGTGCATTATTCATAAGTTTTCCGGGAAAAGGGCTGGAAATTCCTGGAATCCATGATCCCTCCCCCTTTCAGACCATATAAGGTAACTTCTGGACATTGCTATGGCGTTTGTAAACTGTCATGGCGCTGATGAGCGTGTCTTTTAGCATGCTAATGCATTATAATTAGCAAATAATGAGCAGTGAGGATGACTAGAGGTTGCATTTGTAGCCATCTTGGTTTCAGCAGGTTTTGGCCAGTTCTTTACTGCATCCTGTTTCATCAGCAGGGTCTTTGTGACCTGTATCTTGTGAAACTTGTCCTGCTGAAATCCTATCTCATGCCCTTTTTCCAAAATATTATATGTATTATGTCTTCCTATCTTACTTCATGTGTTTTCTGTCTAGTGGGAGACTGCCTTTCCCTGGCATTGGCTGCAACCAATTATTATTTTAGAGACACAATGAACATCTGCCTGACCTTCACCTGATGGTCACCTGACATTCCTGGGGGCCTCTCCTACCCTGCTCATGTCTGCCTAACTATGTACTCTAACAGAAAGACCAAATAAGGGAAGGAGATCCTCTACAGAATGTGAATGTCTCCCACAGAGATAGCTTTGCAGGACCATATCAAAATTTGTCAAAAAATATATTCTGGAGTGAAATACTTTGATTTCCTTCAGCACCTGCTTTGTGTTTTGTGATGCTATGCAAACATGTTTGGAATTTGGTATCTTATTGTTACAAAGAGCCTGTTCTGTCAGTGTTGAGATCTCTATTTTAATGTTAGTGTTGATCAGTTGTGCCTGAACTCAAAGGGAGGAGGGTATCTTGAGGCCTGTCCCATATGGCCTGAACTGGCTTTTCAGGTTTCTTTGGGTCCTCTTAGCCAAGAGGAGGGTCTGTTCAATCAGTTGAGGGGCTTAGAATTTTTTTTTTTTTTTGGTTTCTAAGACCATGTAATTTCTGTATTTAGTCAACAATTAATCACTAAATCTTAATTTTAGTAGGCTTTTTTTTTTTTAATGCTGAACTAAAGTGAGATTTTTCTCTTCCTTAAAAATCTGGGATGCTCATTCATTCTCTGATCAGTTCAGATGCAGTACATGAAAAACCAGACAGCTAGCGTTACAGCTCTTTTAGAATTTGTTTAGCAGGTTTTCCAGTCTTTACCAGAAAGTCACCCTACCACAAAAAGAAAGAAAAACCATCAACCTGTGTGTGTGTGTGTGTGTGTGTGTGTGTGTGCACGTGCGCGCGCGCACGCACGCACGACACTCCCCTGGACCCTTCTTTTCCGCAAAACCTTGCTCTTCACCTTTTATCACCTTCCTTGAGCCAAAATAATGGGCTGTAGCAACCAGCATTCAGTACCCTGCTACCTCATATGAGGCAGGTCCGATAACGGTTTCTCTGAAGGACTGTTTTTTAATGAGGGAGAATTTTTCACAAGACTTTGGCAGTCATTGTGTTCCCCTTACTTACTGCCACAAGTATGATTTACTTTCTACATAGAAGGACTCCCAGATCCTAAGAACGACTTAATAGCAATAATTGTCACATATTGCTAATTCTATTTATTTCCCAAGAAAAGAAAGAAGTGTTCATGGTATGGTGTTTGTTACTGGGGCTTCAGCCTTAAAAGGGGAATGTAAACTTCCCAGGGCTGTGCATGGCATCGTATGTGAGGACGCACAGTCTGGGAGGCGCTGTGCCACCTTGTCAGGCTTCCTAAAGGAACTCTCAACTCCCATCCACACACAAAGGCACCTCCTGGCGACCAGGACCTGGGCAAGACTGGCTGCCTCAGGAATTTGCCCACAGCCACAGGGTGGCAGGTCTGCCTAGTGACTTGAAGAACAACTAGCCTTTTGCTCCCCCGATTGGGAGCCACGCTTCTTATGTTACTGCCCCCTAGGGCAGAGCCCGTGGGCATCATCATCTCCATCTCTTAGGCTGGCGCTATTGATACTGGTGGGCTGGGTCGGTCCCCAAATACCAGCTGGACCTGGACTCAAGCTAACTTCCAGGCTTTTGACACCATGGTGAGAAGAAACTCAAGGATGAGTCCAAAAATAGTGCAAGTTGGGAGATTTATTTGCAAAGCAAAAAGTACATACTCAAGAAAAGGAAGTGCAGGCATACTTAAGGGAGAGTTTGCCCCATGGATTTGGCCAACTACCTTTATGGGTTTCTTTAACCAAGGGGGTGGAATATTCATGAAAATTCCTGGAAGAAGGTAGAAATTTCTCGGAACATTTTTATATCAAATATGGGTGTTCCCAGAACTGTCATGGGGTGGTGGGTGTGTGATTTAGGACATTAATGAGTGTATAATGAGGTTCTAGGGGAAACCCAGGCTAAACCCAGCACCATGTTAGGTCCAGTCAGTCTTAGCCAGCTTGGTCCACACCCTGGTTTTTCAGGATTTTATAAGCTCATAATTTCTGTAGCTATTTCAAGTGTCCTTTTGCTAGTCATGTGAAACTGCTGCCTGGAATTTTCCAATCTCCTGCAAACACTGTGTATTATTCTTCTCTTACCACCAGTGCTATAGCGGGTGAAATCCCCTCCCATCGGCAAATGACTGTTCTTCCTCTCCAATACTGTTAGAGGATATTTGTTCGTTTCTTAATTTTGACATCTTATGGGATTTTGATATTTTGGTATTCTAAAAAGTTTGGTATTTTGCAGGCGTTTTCATTAAAAGAGGTAGGCGCTGCCTCTATCTTTACCTGATTTTATCTGAACCCAAATAGGTCTTATTGTTTCTAAGACAACTATTTTAATTCTAAGACTCTTCTAGGGCTTGTCACATTTGTCAATTGTTCCATTTTGCACAGAGTGAACCAGGCCTTGATGACAAACAGCCGGCACCTGTGATGATCTAATTCAGCATTCGACTCCAGGGTAGTTTGCTACAGGTCCCGGCTCTCAGAGGGTAACTGTATATGCATGAATGTCCTGCCTCATTGATTTAATACCCTCACAATGAGTGCAGTGGGCCACTCTCTCAGCACACTTCCGCCCTGAGTGGGAGTCGGGCGGGGCTCCAGTGAGAGTCTCTAGGAGTATGTTTTGATAGTTTCGTCCACAGTCTGCATGGCTACAAAGTCATCTGGGCAAGTTTTTAATTAAGTTTGGAGTTATATTATTTACCTTTATTTATTAAATTTAAATCTATGGTGGTTTTAAAACTCATATGAAGAATAATTTGTAATATTTTACATTTATGTATATGAGTGAGAAAAAAATAAACTATGTTTTAAATTGAGTTTTACCTTTCCCCTGCCCTTGAGCCATTTTTTTTTAAGTATGTACATGGTAGTGTGTGAATTACGTTCATTTCATAAAAGCACTGATTGTTGTAGGAGATCAGTGAGCTAAAGGACAGGTACATATCTCTCAAACTCATTCATATTGTTCAGTAAATTAAATTCTTAAAGAAAAGAAAAAAGGCTTATTAATTGGAACACAAAGGTCCCCATCCCTGGTCCCAGTGCACTTTTCTTTAGGGTGATATAATCCAAAGGAGAACTTACAGGAAAAAAAATAGTGCTTGTTCTGTGTACACTCAAGAAAATTAGGAAAGATGAGAAAAAAAGAAAATCTCTTCTTTTGGGGTATGGGTGAGGTCACAGTCTTACCATGTTAGGAACTCACTCACTAAGTGGAAGAGGGAGTGGAATCCCCCACCCACCCTCACACGCTCACACAGAGAAACAACTTTTCTAGATAATGACTTTATGCAAATCAGAGAAAGGCTCCGTTGCTCTAGAACACCTTCTGCCACCTGTGGAGAGGCACTGATTAGCCCCCTGCAAAGCAATGCGTCCTGGGTGGACAGATGCCCAGGAGCATGCACAGTGCCCAAGGAGAGGGTGGGAGCCTCTTGGCACAGACCAATGGCTGCCTCTGCTAAATAAACTTCTACAGCTCCCGCAGCTCTGAGTGATTTCTCCATTTTTCTGAGCCCCTAAATCTATATCAGGCACTGCTGCATGAAGAACAAGAACAGGTGTGACACATGGTAAGACAAGGATCAGCAGGACTCTGCCCACTGGAAGAGGAGCAGTGAAGTCAGGCGGATGCCAGTGTGTTGGGCAGGTGGGGGCCTCTACCCAGGGACACTGCTTCTAGGACCAGTGACATAACCGTGGGCCCAGTGACCAATGAAAATATGGGACATCTTGTGCAAAAATTATTAAGGATTTTGAGATGGCAACAGCAGAGCATTACACCCAACACAGAGTTCTCGGCACAAGCGCTGGTTCACAGGCCCCTGAAGCCAGCCCTGGGCCCCTGACTCCCTGTCAGCTGTGGCTGCCCTGTTCAGTCTGAGCAATGACAACCCACGTCTTTCCTGCCATTGCCCCTAGGTCATCTCGATCCTCAACACACACACTCACTCCCACACCCTACACACACACCATGGTCACACACCCCACACTCTCTCACACACACTTTCACTTATGCACCACACACTTACACACTCAACCTACACACACCCACCCACCATAGTCACACACCCCACACTCACTCACACACTCATACTCACCCATATCCCACCACTCTCTCACACTCACACACCCTACACACACCCACACCCCACACCCTGTCACACACACACACCCTACACACACCCATCATAGTCACACACCCCACACACTTTCTCACACACATACACCTCCTACACACACCAGTCACCCCATACTCTCTCTTACATACACTCACACACACTCATACACACACACCATAGTCACACTCTCTTACACTCACACACCATAGTCACACATCACACACCCCACACCCACCCCACACCATCTCACACACCCCCCACACTTACACACATTCACTCACATACCACACACACCATACTTACACACCCCACACTCATACACACTCATTCACACACCATAGTCACACAGCACACACCCACACTCACCTCACTCTATCTCATGCACAGTCCCCACACCTACACACACACTCACACACCACACACACCATACTTTCACACCCCACACTCTCATACCCACAATACAGATTCACACACTCACACACACCCCACACTCTCTCACACACTACAGATTCACACACTCACACACACCCCACACTCAGCACACACACATCCTCGCACACCCGCAGTCCTCCTGAGATCCCTCTGGGCTGGCCATGTTCTTCTCCAGGAGAACTGGTGAAGTAGGCAGCACCCTCTCCAGCGTTCTCATCAAGAGCTAGCTGGTATGGTTCCTCTGAAGGCTGTCTCAGCGTGCTTACGACCTTGTATTTGTTCAGTAACGCTAAGCTAGACCATTTCTCTTCCGAGTTCCAAATCCTGGAATGACCACAAATCCTATGTAACAGAGTCAAACACCCTGCCTCCACACTGAGAACCTTCCAGACCGCCATTGCACACTCTCTCTCCATGGTTTTCTCCAGACAAGCTGAGTGCTCCCGCTCAGGAACAGCCTCGCGCTTTCCTTCTGCATGCATCATCTCTTATGATTACAGCTTGCCTGCCTGTCTTTAGCTCTCCCTTCAACTCACAAGGTTTGCACTTGTAATGTTGACATTAAAAAAAATGTGTTTTATAGGTCTAATCAGTAGCAAAGTATATTATCTTTATTTACTTAAATATTAACATTTTACAATAAAGTTATCTGTTTAAGAATATATACTCTATGGGGCCAGACGTGGTGTCTCACACCTGTAATCTCAGCACTTTGGGAGGCCGAGGCGGGCAGATTATGAGTTCAGGAGATCGAGACCATCCTGGCCAACATGGTGAAATCCCTTCTCTACTAAAAATACAAAAAATTAGCTGGGCATGGTGGCATGTGCCTGTAGTCCAAGCTACTTGGGAGGCTGAGGCAGAAGAATCGCTTAAACCCGAGAGGCGAAAGTTTCCGTGAGCCCAGATTGCGCTACTGCACTCCAGTCTGGAGACAGAGAGAGACTTCATCTCAAAAAAAAAAAAAAAAAAGAATATACACCCTATGGAATCTGAATATCATAGACGTTGAGAGTTTCCATGATCAGTTTATAAAATACATGTAAAGCTTTCCATTAACAGTTGGACGTTTACATTATTCTTTTCCCCCCTGGAACTTACATTTCTATTTCACCAACCCGGCTGCATTTTATCCTAATATAGTATATCCCTCTGGCAGGAAGTCTTACTCATCACGATGTCATATATCCTGTCAACAAAAATAAGTACATATGTGGGAATTCGATTTTTAAAAATTCTTTGTAAACATAGAGTTTCTATATATTAGAAATATCTAGATTAATTTATTTTACAGTTGTGATTCATACACAGTGGATCACACATGCTATATATTTTTAGTAGAAAAAAATATAGGATGTTATGAGTAATGTATCTCTTACTAAGTAGGAAGGGGCTTTTTATTTCCCCCAGTGTTCCAGTACCCACAAATGGGTGCTATTTTCCGCTAAAGTGAGACTGTTTCAGCATCAATTCTATATATACATATTTGATTTGTTGTTGTGGTTGTTTTTAATTTCACTGTTGTAAGTAGTGAGGACAATTTTAAGTCTTAATTCTGTTTGTATTTAAGACATGGTTACAGTAATATGTGAATAAGTACATAGGAATGGAAAAAGTCACTAAATGTCACTCCATTTTAATTTATAACTCCTAGGGCTTATGATAAAAATCACAAAAAAAATTATTTTTAAGGTCCTATCATCTGACAGTTCAATTAGATTCTCCTTTATTTTTTAAAAGCACTAGCAACCAGCTAACTTTTGGATTTGATTGGCCCAAATTAGAGTCATTGTCTCAGTTTCTGGAACATCTACCCAAAAAAGGCCTTCCTGAATGACTATTAATTATGCTTATTATTATTTTATTAGTGGTACCTTCTATAATTGATAAATATTGTTAGAAAAATTAAGATCAACATGTTCAGTTAGTACACCTTTGTAATGTGATTCAGTATTTTTAAATCTTCTTTTAAAATGCTTGCGTCAAAATCTTAAGAATGGCAAATTTTGGCTCATTCATGTCACTCAATTAGTAAAATGGTCACCTTTTAACAAAATCTGCAAAGCCAGTCCTCTTCAGCAAACCCAGCAGCCAAGTCAGATTTCTTCCCTGTTGGGAAATCTTACCTTCCTTTTTTTTAGATTCAAACCCCATGTGTTAATGTGTGTGCTGAGACAACCATCCCACTTCTGAAGTTGCCTTCTAAGATAAATAACACAGGCGAGAAATGGAGCTTTGCTGTGTTCTCTTGTCTGATGAAATAAAGTTCTTCTGCTGCCAATGTTTTGTCCTGCACTCTTTGCTCTACTCTCTCTTTTTTTTTTTTAATTGTACTTTAGGTTCTGGGGTACATGTGCAGATTATGCAGGATTGTTGCATAGGTAAACATATGGCAAGGTGGTTTGCTGCCTTCCTCCCCCTATCACCTATATCTGGTATTTCTCTCCATGTTTTCCCTCCCCACCCTCCCCCCACCATCCCTCCCCTAGTCCCCCCACAACTGACCACAGTGTGTGATGCTCCCCCTCCCGGTGTCCACGTGTTCTAATTGTTTAACACCCGCCTATGAGTGATACCATGCGGTGTTTGATTTTCTGTTCTTGTGTCAGTCTGCTGAGAATGATGGTTTCCAGATTCATCCATGTCCCTATGAAGGACACAAACTCATCATTTCTTATGGCTGCATAGTATTCCATGGTGTATATGTGCCACATTTTCTTTATCCAGTATATTGTTGATGGACATTTGGGTTGGTTCCAGGTCTTTGCTATTGTAAATAGTGCTGCAATGAACATACATGTGCATGTGTCTTTATAATAGAACAGTTTATAATTCTTTGGGTATATACCCAGTAATGAGATTGCTAGCTCAAATGGAATTTCTATTTCTAGGTCCTTGAGGAAGTGCCACCCTGTCTTCCACAATGGTTGCACTAATTTGCACTCCCACCAACAGTGTAAAAGTGTTCCTATTTCTCCACATCCTCTCCAGCATCTGTTGTCACCATTCTAACTGGCATGAGATGGTATCTCAATGTAGTTTTGATTTGCATTTCTCTAATGACCAGTGATGATGAGCATTTTTTCATATGTTTGTTGGCCTCATCGATGTCTTCTTTTGTAAAGTGTCTGTTCATATCCTTCCCCTACTTTTGAATAGGCTTGTTTGTTTTTCTCTTATAAATCTGTTTTAGTTCTTTGTAGATTCTGGATATTAGCCCTTTGTTGGATGGGTAGATTGCAAAAAATTTTTCCCATTCTGTTGGTTGCCAGTTCACTCTAATGATTGTTTCCTTTGCTGTACAGAAGCTCTGGAGTTGAATTAGATCCCATTTGTCTATTTTGGCTTTTGTTGCCATTGCTTTTGGTGTTTTAGCCATGTAGTCTTTGCCTATGCCTATGTCCTGAATGGTTTTACCTAGGTTTTCTTCTCGGGTTTTTATGGTGTTAGGGCTTATGTTTAGATCTTTAATCCATCTGGAGTTAATTTTAGTGTAAGGTGTCAGGAAGGAGTCCAGTTTCTGCTTTCTGTACATTGCTAGCCAGTTTTCCCAACACCATTTATTAAATAGGGAATCCTTTCCCCCATTGCTTGTTTTTCTCAGGTTTGTCAAAGATCAGATGATTGTAAATGTGTGGTGTTGCTTCTGAGGCCTCTGTTCTGTTCCATTGGTCTATGTCTCTGTTTTGGTATCAGTACCATACTGTTTTAATTACTGTGGCCTTATAGTACAGTTTGAAGTCAGGCAGCGTGATGCCTCCAGCTTTGTTCTTTTTCCTTAGGATTATTTTGGCTATGCAGGCTCTCTCTTTGGTTCCATATGAAGTTTGAAGTGGTTTTTTCCAGTTCTATGAAGAAGGTCATTGGAAGCTTGATGAGGTTAGTGTTGAGTCTATAAATTACTTTGGGCACTATGGCCATTTTCACGATGTTGATTCTTCCCAACCATGAGCATGGAATGTTTTTCCATCTGTTTGTGTCCTCTCTTATTTCATTGAGCAGTGGTTTGTAGTTCTCCTTGAAGAGGTCCTTTACATCCTTTGTTAGTTGTATTCCTAGGTATTTTATTCTCTTTGTAGCAATTGCGAATGGGAGTTCACTTTTGATTTGGCTCTCTGTTTGTCTGTTATTGGTATATAGAAATGCTTGTGATTTCTGCACATTGATTTTGTATCCTGAGACTTTGCTGAAGTTGCTTATCAGTTTCAGGAGATTTTGGGCTGAGACGATGGGGTCTTCTAAACATATAATCATGTCATCTGCAAATAGAGACAATTTGGCTTCCTCTCTTCCTAATTGAATACGCTTTATTTCTTTCTCTTGCCTGATCGCTCTGGCTATAACTTCCAATACTATATTGAATAGGAGTGGCGAGAGAGGGCATCCTTGTCTTGTGCCTGATTTCAAAGGGAATGCTTCCAGTTTTGGCCTGTTCAATATGATATTGGCTGTGGGTTAGTCGTAAATAGCTTTTACTATTTTGTGATATGTTCCATCAATACCTAGTTTATTTAGGGTTTTTAGCATAAAGGGCTATTGAATTTTGTCGAAGGCCTCCTCTGTATCTATTGAGATAATTATGTGGTTTTTTTCTTTGGTTCTGTTTATGTGATGGATTACATTTATAGATTTGCGTATGTTGAACCAGCCTTGCATCCCTGGGATGAAGCCTACTTGATCATGATAAATAAGCTTTTTGATTTGCTGTTGTAGTCTGTTTGCCAGTATTTTATTGAAGATTCTTGCATCGATGTTCATCATGGATATTGGCCTGAAGTTTTCTTTTTTAGTTGTGTCTCTGCCTGGTTTTGATATTAGGATGATGTTGGTCTCATAAAATGAGTTAGGGAGGGTATTCCCTCCCCATTCCTCTCCTCTTGTATTGTTTGGAATAGTTTCAGAAGGAATGGTACCAGCTTCTCTTTGTATGTCTGGTAGAATTCGGCTGTAAACCCATCTGGACCTGGGCTTTTTTTATTTGGTAGGCTATTAATTGCTGCCTCAACTTCAGCCCTTGTTATTGGTCTATTAAAGGTTTCAACTTCTTCCTGGTTTGTCTTGGGAGAGTGCAAGTGTCCAGGAATTTATCCACTTCTTCTGGATTTACTGGTTTGTGTGCATAAAGTTGTTTGTAGTAATCTCTGATGGTAGTTTGTATTTCTGTGGAATCAGTGGTGATGTCCCCTTTATCGTTTTTTATTGTTCTGCTCTTATGGGCATCTCTCACAGGAGCAATTTGGCTTCAGCTGGGAAATAGAAGAAACAGGGTGTTCAAAACTTATTACCACTTCTGCTTCCCTGTTGGATAGTAAGTCAAATGTAGCAACATGGCCCAACATGCTCACCTCTGAGTCTGTTTCCATGCTTTACCCTTAACAAAAATAGTTACAAAGCCAGCAAGATGGAAAACTTACCAAAGTGCCTCCATGGAAGGAAGCTTCACGAGGACAAGATCTCATTAACCCTTTCTTCATTTTCCAAAGGGTTTTTATTTCCAGAGTCAACGTAAGATTCAGAGTGAGGAAGAGATACACCTGTGTTATTTTGAAAAGTGGGAGAAGGACATTTGTGAGAGGGGAGGTGTGTGTGTATCCCAGCTTGAAGACCATGGACAGAAAGTAATAGACTTGCTCTAGGCTGGACTCAAATGCAACACACACTGGCCCTTGATGTTCCTTTTCATCAAAATCTCCCTTGACTGGCCTGCCCAAGTCCCTCCTGCTGACTGGGTGTGGTGAATGATGGACAGTCCAATGGAAGAGGCAGTCCCAATCACAGAGCTCTAGAGAAGGAGGTTTGGAAGCTAGAAATGCAGATTTCTGAGTCTTTCTTCTAGAGCTGAGGCTGTAGACGTCCATGAGCCTGTAGAGGAAGAATGTACAGAGAATTACCTCTGTGCATGTTCATGGAGAAGCATGCTGTGTTAACACAAAAGGAGGAAGGATGCCCAGAAGTCGAACTGAGAATCCACACTTGATGGAATGCTAGGGGGCCTTTCTGTAAACCTATAATATTTTAGGGTAATTATTATAAGAAAAATAGTGATGGAACAGCCAGTGTTAATTCATCTACCCATGGTAGACTTGTGACTTAAGGTACGCAAGTGGTAAAGCTGACATTTTCTTCACAATTCCACTTTCCAAGTCTTCTTCTTGCACAAAGTCACCAAAAAAAATCAGCAATTTTCCTAGACTCTAGACCAGGGAATCTTGGTCAGGGAATTTGTCTGCAATGACTTATGTCCAGTGAATGATCTTGTGTGGAGAGAAATACCTATGCTGAATTCTTGCCACTAAATGAAAAAATCATATGCATGAAGATTTCATTAACATTAGGACACAAAAACAAAAAAGATCACACCTAAATGTCCAAGTACAGATAAAGCACTGACTAAAATATTTTTCATGTGAGAAGAGTATGACTCATGACTCTGGGGTAGAATCAAAGTCCATTTTATCTGTGAGAGTTTCAGAGAAATTCGTAACAAGGAGCCTTCTGTGTAAAGAGGTTCCTTGATA
Organism: Ateles fusciceps; assembly: GCA_036589455.1. Taxonomy (NCBI): domain Eukaryota; kingdom Metazoa; phylum Chordata; class Mammalia; order Primates; family Atelidae; genus Ateles; species Ateles fusciceps. Next base: position 6,773,375 of record JAZHEH010003329.1, on the reverse strand, counting down.
ATAATAAAAATAACACTTAGCCAATATTGAACTACTCGTGATGCTCCGTATACTGTTTTAAGCACTCACTCATTTAATTCTCAGAGTCACTCTATGACATACAAGTAGATGGAAAGGCCAAGGGCTACAGAGTTCGAGTAACTTGCTGAAGGATACCTTCAGTGGCAGAGCCAGAATTTGAATACAGTCTCGTTCTAGAGTCTGTACAATGCACACTGTGCTGTCCCAACAGGTTTCAGACTTGTCTTGGTCAAGATCTGTACTCCATAGGATCTCTCTCTCTCTCACCAAAAAATTGTGTGTGCATGTTTTGGGCACTAAAAACATGAGCATCAACAATGACAATCATTACAGAACTAAAAAGAAAAGTATCCTTCCTTTTTCATATTCTTTTCCACATTGATATGCATACATAATTACCATAAGATTATAATCACAAAATTTTTCTCCTTGCCCTTTTTTTTTGAGACAGGGTCTCACTCTATGCCCCCGCTGGAGTGCAGTGGGGTAGTCTTGGCTCACTGCAACCTCTGCCTCACCGGTTCAAGCAATTTTCATACCTCAGCCTCCCGAGGAGCTGGGATTACAGGTACCAGCCACCATGCCCAGCTAATTTTTGTATTTTTAGTAGAGATGGGGTTTCACCATGTTGGCCAGCCTGGTTTGAACTCCTGACTTCAGGTGATCCACCCACCTCAGCCTCCCGAAGTGTTGGGATTACAGCCGTGAGCCACCACACCCAGCCCTCTCCTTGCCTTTTATACTTACTGTATTTCAAATCATTTTATTTTGCTACATTATCTTCATCATAATCAGTTGTGATAGCTGCAACGTGCTCCAGGAAGTTGATGTCTCCTAACTTATTGAGACAGTCCTCTCTTAGTTTCCTTTTTTTGTGTCATATTGCAAATAATATGGCAGTGAACATCCCATACATTATTTTTTTTTCCTTCTTCAGTGATGACGATGATGATTTGAGACGGAGTCTCACTCTATAGCCCAAACTGGAGTGCAGTGGCACAGTCTTGGCTCACTGCAACCTCTGCCTCCGGGGCTCAAGCAACTCTTGTGGCTCAGCCTCTCTACTACTTGGGACTATAGGCACGCGTAATCACGCCCAGGTAATTTTTGTGTATTTTTATTAGAGAAGGGGTTTCACCATGTTTCCCTGGGTGATCTCAAACTCCTGAGCTCAGGTGATCCACCCACCTCGGCCTCCCAAGTGCTGGGATTACAGGCATGAGCCACCACACCTGGCTTTCAATTATTTTTTAAAGAAAATTCCTGGAGTAAGATTACTGAACAAAGGATATTTTTTGTTTCTTGTCAAAATAAAGTCACATTACTTTTTTTTTTTTTTTTTTTGAGACTGAATCTTGCTCTGTTGCCCAGGCTGGAGTGTAGTGGCACAATCTCGGTTCACTGCTGCAGCCTCCGCCTCCCCAGTTGAAGCAATTCTCCTGCCTCAGCTTCCTGAACTGCTGTGATTACAGATTACAGGCACCTGCTACCATGCGCAGCAAGTTTTTGAATTCTTAGTAGAGACAGGATTTTGCCGTATTGGCCAGGGTGGTCTTGAACTCCTCAAGTGATCCACCCGACTCGGCCACCCAAAGTGCTGGGATTACAGGAGTGAGCCACTGCACCCAGCCAAGCCATATCACTTTTTAATGGGTAATTGTGTGTTTTCATCAGTAACATACCACAAGTACTACTGTATTTTAATGTTACAATCCTTTTGCAGTTGTATACCCCACTTTCTTAAATTATATGTATTTAATACCTGACAATTATTGCTATTATGTAATATCTTGTATTCTCTATGTTTAGATGTTAGAGTGTATATTGCTGAAAAAAAGTACAAACTGAGTTATAAATGGACTCTTTGTCTTACCCAAGGAATTTATTCTGAACTTGTAATAACAAATGAATCGTTGCTTAGCAAGAATGCTGATTGTGACTATTTAGATCAAGATATCAGTAATTCCTGCAGTCTTGGCAGATTATGGTTAGAAATCTTATACAGTCAGCACCATAATAAATAAATATTTTTGCTTTCTTCCACAGTAGGTGTCAAAGCAGCTAATTTTGTTGCTCCATATTGTGTTAGTTTATTCTTATCCTGAAGAAATTTCGAAAGAAATCCTGAAACTGAAGACCATTTTGCATGACTCATGTAAAGTTTGTTGAATAAACAAAAGAAACCCATGGCAGTGAAATCACTCCATGATTAGTTGGCAGTAGACTTTTTTCAAAAAACCCTAAGTCATTTTCTTGGTGCATTTGTTTGTCCAGCACTATATTTTTTGCAAGATGGCAGTTAAAGGAAGCAACTCAGCCGGGCGCCATGGCTCATGTAATCCCAGCACTTTGGGAGGCTGCGGCATGTGTATGACCTGAGGTTGCGAGTTCGAAACCAGTCTGACCAACATGGAGAAACCCCGTCTCTACTAAAAATACAAAATTAGCCGGGTGTGGTGGCATGTGCCTGTAATCCCAGCTACTTGGGAGACTCAGGCAGGAGAATCGCTTGAACCTGGGAGATGGAGGTTGCGGTGAGCCGAGATCATGCCATTGCACTCCAGCCTGGGCAACAAGAGTGAAGCTCCGTCTTAATAAATAAATAAATAAATGATACAACTCATTGTCAGAGTAGAAATCAAGTGAAAAAATAGCTTATGTTTATTTATTCATTATGTAAATATCTACTATGCACCTTCAATCTAGTAGTGGCCAGTTATACATGACAGGCATGGCCCTGCCCTCATGGGACTTTTGGCCTCGCTTGGAATTGTCAGAGAAACACAAAGCTGGACACTAGTTAAGGAGACAAGACAGATTCTAGTCAGTATTACTGCAGTGAGGAAGAGACCTCAGTGAAACCTCAGCTCAGCTCCCCTGAGACAAATGTGGTGTGTGCTCAAGGAAAGGGACTAACAGAAGGTTAGGGGGTGGCCTATGGGATTAGGCCATCTGGGTTTGTTAATTGACACTTACCTGGAGGAGAGAAACAAAAGTCTCCTATCTTTAGGACAGGACATAGTTTTGCCAATTGGATCAAGGCCCCACAAAGTTAGTATCTTACTCTCCCACAGGAACTGGGAGACAAGAGAGCTCTCTTACTGAATGTTTGCTTTGCTTTGCTTTGCTTTCCTTTTTGAGACAGTTTCACGTTTTGCCCAGCCTGGAGTGCAGTCGTGCAATCTCGGCTCACCCCAACCTCCACCTCCCGGGTTCAAGAGATTCTCCTGCCTCAGCCTTCCAAGTAGGGGGGTTTCCAGCGTGGGCTACCATGCCTGGCTAATTTTTTGTATTTTTAGTAGAGTCAGGGTTTCTCCATGTTGGTTAGGCTGGTCTTGAACTCCAGGACCTCAGGTGATCCTCCCACCTTGGCCTCTCAAAGTGCTGGTATTATAGGCGTGAGCCACGGTGCCCAGCGAATGTTTGCATTTCAAAGACATGGCTCCCACATACTTGAGGGGACATTTCTGGGTGGTAGAAGGTTTCTATTTCAAAGAGGCACAGAAAGAATGTATAATTGCAAGTTTTCTAAAGTAAATGCTCTAAGAAAAGTGAGCTCAGAAGCCTATCATCAGGTGTTCTCTGAAACAAACAATAAATTCTTTTGGCAGCATTGAGTTTTCTCAGACAGGCATTTTGAGGAGGCTGGAATTGTCAACCTAGGAACAGAGCCTGGAACTGATAGGAGCTATGCTAGTGTTTATTCAAGACTTTTCCTGTAGTGGAGTGGATGCGATCACTTGTGCTGCAGGTTGTTCTTCTAGGCCAAGGTAAAGACCTGCCTGGGAACTCTGAATAGAGTTCGGGCAAGGAGAGTCTTTGTTGGGACACAGGGGGTCAAAACAAGGCTCACTGTGTCAATAGTAGGAATGTCGTGCAGGTTGTACACGGCACAGCATGCCTGGCCATGTGCAGTGGTCATGCGACCGCAGCTGCTTCAGCTGCTCGGAAAATGTCTAATCAGTTCTCCTCGGTTTCATCCTGGTCAGTGAACAAGGTCCCTTCTGTCCTACCCTTATCCAAGACCTTTAAGTCCCAGGACTGTTGGATTCTTTGTGGTCCACAGTACAGGGAGTTGGGGGCCTCCTACACTGAGCACGGCTGGGCCCCATCTTCCTTCCAGCCTGTCCTTTAGCCCTCCAAGGAGAAGGTCTTTGTTACCCCTCCCCCATCCCGGACACCCTCCTTCGCCTGCCACTTCCTCCCCCTGGACACTAAAATTCTCCATAAGCAGACATTGTCTAGCACCCAAGGCTGTGGCTCTTTCTTTCTCCTCTTTGTTTCCTGTTTGCATTGGACTAGGGGAGGAAACCCATCCTTTGGAATGAGAGAGCAAATTAATGTGCATAGGAAACACATGAATGAATACTTTTAGATGAGCCTCTACCATGTGCACACACAAGGGAGCATTTTAAGGGTTCTGATGATGAAGTTCCGGGAGCTCTGGGAACAGACACCAGGAACATGGCTGTGGATCTCCGGGAGCCTGTGTCATTTCTGTAAATCGAGGGGTTAGGAAGACAGGGGAGAGGAGAGGGAAACGGAGTGCGAAGATAAGGGTCGGCCAAAAAGGTTTACCATGCTTTTTTTTTTTTTTTTTTGGTCTTTTAATTTTTCTCTCTTCTGCTCTCTATTGGATCAAACACATTTTGTTTTATAGCTTTCTTTCCTCCCCTCAGTCCCCCACTAGCCTGGAAGTAATGTGTTCTATTTCAATTCTTTAGTGGTTAAATTTCAATTTTTAAGAGGCATAATTAACTTTATGAACACTGAAGCTCATTAATCTCTGTATTGTGCCCTAACACCACAAAAGCCTTATAATGCCCAGCTTCCCTTCCCCACCTCCCATACTTGAGGCTGCTTTTATTTCCTTCTTTTTGTAAACTTCCAAGTCTGGCCATTTATCATTATTTTTACAGTCAATTCATATTTAAGTGAATCAAAATGTTTGCCAGTTTCATGGCTTCAGATGGCTTCTTAAATCCAACTCACTTCTAAATTCACTATTTTTTGTGCTGAAATAATCTTTAAGCTATTTAGAATGGAAAACGCTCTCGGTCTTTGCTATAGCTGAATTAACCTTTATTTTTGAATGACAGACTTGCTGAATACATAATTCTAGGATAGCTGTTATATTTTTACTTGGCATTTTGAATATGTTATTGCATTAACTTCCAAAGTCCTTCACTGCTTTATAAAAAGGTGCTTTTGTCTAATTGCCATTACTTTTTAAAATTTTATTTTATTTATTTATTTATTTTTGAGACAGAGTCTCGCTCTGTTGCCCAGGCTGGAATGCAGTGGTGCAATCTCAGCTCATTGCCACCTCCGCCTCCTGGGTTCAAGTGATTCTCCTGCCTCAGCCTCCTGAATAGCTGGGACTATAGGCAACGTGCCACCATGCCCGGCTAATTTTTGTATTTTTAGTGGAGATGGGTTTCACTGTGTCGGCCAGACTGGTCTCAAAGTCTTGACCTCAATGATCTGCCCTCCTCAGTCCCCAAAGTGCTGGGATTACAGATGTGAGCCACCACGCCCAGTCTAAAATTTTACTTCTAAATTGACAAATAATATTGTACATATTCATGGTGTACAAAATGATGGATAGTGATGCAATTAAGGTAATTAGCATATTTGCTTTCTCAAACATTCCTTTCTTCGTGTTGGGAACAATCAATACCCTCTTTCTATTTAATAGTTATTTGAAACTATATATTATAGTTAACTACAGTCATCCTATCATACTGTGGAACCTGGAACTTATTCATCTTGTCTAGCTGAAATTTTATATCCTTTAACAAACCTCTCCCTATCCTTCCCTCCCTCTTCCCTTCTCAGCCTCTAGCATCCTCTACTCTACTTTTAAACTCTACGAGATCAACTTTTTTTAGTTTCCAGGTATGAATGAGAACATGTGGTGCCTAACTTTCTGTTCCTGGCTTATTGCACTTTAGAAAACATGGAATGCTTCACAGTTCGGCATGTCATCTCCTGCAGGAGCCATGCTTATCTTCTCTTACTGTTCCAATTCTGGCAGGTGTGTTGCAGAAATAAATATTGCCATACTTTTGAGATAATCTTTCTTTTCCTCTTGGTAATTAAGCTAGTTGTCTTTTTATGGTCTGCAGATTTACTACGCTGTAATGAGGAGCTGCTGTGCTGCCTCAGTTAGAAATTCCGTTGTTCTTTTTATCTGGAAACTTCACCAACATCCCTTCAAACATTACTCCTCTCCCCATATTCTTTTTCTGTTTCTGGAATTCCTGTTAATAGATAATGGACATTTTCATTTCTCTTCCCTATGATTAAAACCCTCATATTTTCTAGATCTTTACCTCTTCATGTGACATCTGAGTGATTTTCTCAAATCTTTTTTCCAATAGACTAATTCTCTGAAGTCTGCTCTTTCAACCTTCTATTGATTTCTCTATTTCAATGACTAGACGTCGCATATGTAGAATTCCTTTGCTTCTTTTGCAAATCAACTTGGTCTTTTCCCACAAGGTCCTGTCACTGTCTTATGACTCCCATATCTTCCTTTACCTCGGAACAATGTAAGGTGACATTGTTATTTTAAGTGTTCTCTTGGGCTGCTTTATTATCCTGAGTTATTGGGGTTAAAGTCTCCTGGTGTTTCACCTGCTGCCTCTCCTGGCAGTTTTCTATTACTGAGAGTCCCCTGGGTCTGGGCCTGGCAGTATTTCCAGGGACAGCTCACATTCACCTCTTCTGGGCCTCGTGGGATTCAGCAGTTCAGGGTGTTTTTTTTTTTTTTGAGACAGAATCTCGCTCTGTTGCCAGGTGCCAGGCTGGAGTGCAGTGGTGCAATCTCGGCTCACTGCAACCTCCGCCTTCTGGGTTCAAGCAGTTCTCCTGCCTCAGCCTCCCAGGTATGTGGGACTACAGGCGCACACAACCACGCCCAGCTAATTTTTTTGTATTTATAGTAGAGACGGGGTTTCACCATGTTGGCCAGGATGGTCTCGATCTCTTGACCTCGTGATCTGCCCACCTCAGCCTCCCAAAGTGCTGGAATTACAGGCTTGAGCCACTGCGCCCGGCCCAGGGTGCTTTTTGGTGTTAGTTTTTGGCTGGGGGAAGAGGGTGTGTGTCTCTTTACTACCCACACAATGTGAGTCCTGGCTTCATTCTCATTGGTGGTTTAGGTCTGGGATATGCTCCTCGTAGGCCATTCCCATCCCTCTTGTCCTCTTTGGAGCCACCACTTCCCAGGGCTGGTGGGCAGTGCTGTTTCTTTTCCACCAAAGCAACAAGGCAGCCCTCCGAGGTGTCTGGCTTCCAGGGTGGAACTGGGGGTCTGGATTTGTCTCCCTCCAAGAGCACCAGAAGCCACACCCTCCTGGATGCTGAGGCCCGGGTCTGGCTCTGAAATACCTGTGCCTGCCTCTGGCCTCCATTTTAGCCAAGTCGCCCTGGCTTTTAGATTTTGCTTCATTCCTGGCACCTCTTTTGATATTGAACTTGGATATGTGCACAAAGCATTACCTCTTATTTAGCATTTGTATGTATTTGAGGCAGGTAGGCAGGGTTAGGAGTGGGAGGCGGACAGCTTTTCAGGCCAGCTCAGCTTGCCCTGCGGCGTGAGGCCCCAAATATATGAAGCCAGCATAACAGTGGCATCAGAACCACTTAGCTCTTCACAATCTTGCCTGTGATCACCATCATGGTGAATGGTTTCCAGACAAGACTGCACATGGCATGCTGGCCCCCTGAAGACCCACACTTCCCTGTTGATCCTGCTGATCAGGGCTAGAGCTGATGTCACAGGTGTCCTCAGCCTGTGACACTCTCCAGGCACCAGGCATCACTCTGCTTCCTGAGCAGCTCACTCTGGATCCGGTTCTCTGACTTTTTCAGGCCAATGACTATTATTTTATTTCTCAGGGCTATCTCGGGGCTCCTGTCTCCTCTGTAAAGCACTGTCGAATTTGCAAGAGAGCTTCTCACTCTCTCCTGTCTCGAAGAGATTAGAATTTGCAAGAAGGATCCTCCTCACCCATTTGTTTTCTCTGTGAAAAAAGTTTCAGTTGGAGGATGAGTTTGCAGCCAGGCTACAACTGGGTAAGGTTTGATGCAGACGTACAGATGTGAAGCCGAGAGTGTCAATGTCTTTCCACAAGTCTGCTGGGAAGGAGAAAGAAAATTGGTTATCTGAGTGAGAGGAACGTGGAGAAGAGTGGACGTATCTGAATGCTGGCAGGAAGGAGCTGAAACAAAACAAGAGGCAGGCATTCCAGAAGAGTGAAGGAAGCATTAATAGAGCAAGTCACGAGACAGGTGGGCACTGGCACTCACCCCGAGATCATCTGCTGTGCCCAGTCCCACAGCTTCTCTACTTAAGGTGAGGTACTCAACATGTCAGAGCGGCACTTTAACCAAAGGAACACAGCCACCGCTCTGAACTTTGCGCTCTTCTCCAAAGCGAAGTTCAAACACAGTTGAGAGAGACTTAAAATCAGCTGCTCTTGATGGTTTTCAGGCAAGAGCCGGGGACTGGCAATTTGCTGGCCTGAGTGGACTCAGCCATACATGGGGTCTGAGTATGGGGACCTTCCTTCCCATAGAAGGATCCCTGCAGTCTGTCCCGTTGCCTGGGTGGGGAGACCTTGCTGACCAAGGACTCTTTTAACTGGAGGGGTTTCATAGAAGTTGATGTGTCTATTGTCACTGCCCAAAAATAACTTGTGGAGGTAGGTCATTGAAAAGGTGCATGGTGATGATGCAAGGATGGGGAAACTTTCAGAGCATGAGGCCCTGGGTGGCTCTGGTAGAACATGATTAAGAGGGACTCAGGTCATCCTGAGACAGGATTTGTGCATGCCTGGGCCACTGATAGAAGACTCAAGAAGGATCAAGTAGGAGAGAGAGAGTGTGTGTGTGTGTATGTCTGTTTGTGCATGCATGTGTGTGTGTTGTGGAGGCAGTTAGGTTAAATATCAGAATGAAAAATTCAACCTTTACCATTTTATGTAAATAAAACTGCTTTCAGCTTATTCAGGCAGTTCCCATGGTTTACATTCCGTCTGACACACCACCTTTCTCCGCTGTGAGTGAATGAACCGATTCTGTAAGTGTGAATTCTCGGTGTATGCAGGCACCATATGGGTACTGGGGATGCCAGGAAAATTAGGATCCATCATCTCTGTCCTCAGGGAACTCACAGTCTCGTGGGACCGTGTCCTCCCACCAAAGGGCGTGATTCCCAGGGGTAAAAGACTTTCCAAGGGGGACTCAGGCATGGAGATTCTATGGAATCCTGTCATCAAAACCTCAACTTCTATCTATTCTTTTCTAAAATTGACGTGCCAGAATAAACCTGTGTTCATAATAACCTTTTGCAAAAGGAGGCGTTCCTCCTTACCTCCCTCAAATTTTACCTGTGCATTACCCACAGGGCGTGAAACATTGAGGATACTGAACAAAGGAAAAACCTTTTTCAAAGTAATAAATCAAGACATCATAAAACCCTCGAGCTTCTCTTCTGTTTCTGCCTTATACAGCTCAGTTAAGAAAAAGTGTGGTGTTAGAAGGGGACGCTTTGTCCTGCATGCTTGCGATGTTCGGATTCTTCAGATGTATGGTACGTGGAGTAATGACAAGTTTCATTTTAATGACTTCGCCTTTTCCTGTCTACTGTGCAAGGAGTTCTTAAGGGAGACTTACTGGAAAACAAGGCAAGGAGAGCACTGTAAGAAAGACTGAATATTAAAAACAACCCCTCCCCATATTTAAATGTAATTTCTTTATACCTGTCCTCAGCCCTCATCCCTCAGCTAAGAGAACAATCTCTTCAAAGAGATTTTTGCTACTGATTCTTGTAAACACAGTTGTGATGTTTCCTGAACTATCAACATTTTCAAGCCTATTAAATGAAATGCATGAATAAAACTTTTACCCCATCTCTTTCAGATTAGGGTTCTGTTATTAATTAATGTAGTCAAAACCTGGTTTGTCAAATCAGATCATAAGCTCTTTCTTTACAGTCATTTGCCATCTTATAAAACATTCAATAATGTTTTCCTACTATTAATACAAAACAAAATTATATACTTGCTGCTAGACTGATAACTTTTAGCAAAATATTCTTTTCACTTTTTAAAATATATAAACTATGTTGATAGTGATGTCTAACAAGACTATTCGAGTTATTTCTGGTATTTATACATGAGACTCATTTAACTGTCCCTCAAAACCAAATTGTACACAAATAATTACAGAAGGGAGGCCAAGGCTATGATACTGCACTCTTCTTCTTAAGTAACTAGTAGTTTTAGCTGCAAATTACATTGCACCATAGCAAATTAAGTAATGAGAATGATTATTATCTTGTTCATATAACTTACTTTACAATGGTAGATATCTTAGATTTTCATTATTTTAATCTTACTGGAATGTCTTAGTACTCTAACTTGCAAATTGCATCTTTTACTTTATTTACAGTTATATTTCTAATATTCTTTAAAATGTACATTTATACATTTATTTGGATTTTAAAATGAAGTCAGACATTTTTCTGAAAAAAATCTTATTTGGCTAATTGGTTTGAGAAAGAGGACTGGCTTTGCCATTTATATTGTATGGTAGATATTTTCCACAAATAGAATGATTAAATTTGTAGCTCTAAGATTATGACAAAAGTATATTTAAAGCATGAGCTAAGATTAAATCATTTTATTACATTATTCTATCAGTAAAAGGGTAGCAAAATTAGTAATAAGTCAATTTTCTTGCCTTTTCATGAGTTTAGTCAATGTACTTCTCAGTGAAAGAGTAGCAGGTGTAATTATTGATCACCGATAAAGCGTGGTACATCTTTTTTTATATACCCCCCAGAAAGTGCATGACTCTGGGACTGGGTAACAAACTTTGCCCCAAGTGAGGTGTTTTCAAGTCCTTTACGTTCATCAAACTAAAGCAGGATTGACCTGATTGAGCTGTTGACTTGTAAATCGTTAAAGATGATTTCATGCTAAGTGACTTTTGTCATAAATGATACGTGCTTCTTTTGTTTGCATCAACTGTATACTACTGATGATAACGCTGATAATACTAATCGATTACTCAAGTTGGAAGAAATGATTTAACACTTAGAGCTGGTGATCATAAGAAATTTTTTAAAAATTAAATTTAAATCTTTATACATATTTTTATCACAGAAAAGAATGACATAATTAATAAAAGAGTTTGTATCATAAATAGCTATAGCGTTAGGATGAAATTTTGTTGGGGACTTAGAATGGGAATATGAGTGCAATGAGAAAAACAAGTGTAAAGTTTCTATGTGATCAAATCAGTATGTATTTTTTCAGGAAATTAAGCGTTTTATCAGGATTTTGGAATTTATTATATTAGACTTTGAGAGACCTTTATTTTAATTCTTGAAAATCTGTTTTCCCTACCTGCAGCAGTTCTAATCTCCTATATTACTGGTATTGTTTACTTGCTTTTTCCTTGTAGTTTTTCTTTTCTAATTGAAATACGCATATGTATTTCTCTAGTTTTTCTAGTTTTTCATATTTTTTCTCTAATTTTTCTAGTTATTTTTTATTTTTTCAAATTCATTTTTCTGTTTTTATACACGCATGTACATATATGTAAAATTAGAGAAATAAAGCAAATAAACAAGATTAGAAATGTGAAAGGAGATTATAACTGTCATTGATAAGGAAAACAACTTTCAAAGAATAAAAGAATGCCATCTAAAGGATGAGAGTAGTAAATATAATAAATAACTTAGGAAATAATACATTCAAATACATATTCGAATAACTTTTCTGAATAATAGATATAAAAAACTAGACAAACTAGAGTTTCATGTGTGTGTCTGTATATATGCATCTATATGTCCTTGTCAAAAAATAACTGTTTAATTTAGATGACAACGCTACTTTCCCCTGCCCATTTTTTTTTTTCCATTATTCTGTGGTGGTGGTAGTGGTGGTGGTGGAGCTGGAGGTGGTGATTGTTTGTATGTCAGTCAGGATCCAATCAGGAAATGATGGTGAACTCAAGGTGGCTAATTTAAGGAGCATTTGATAAAGGGACTGTTGACCAAGGCATGGGCAGAGCACAGGAGACAGCAAGGTGGTTGGGCAGGCATGGGCAGGTGCAGGTAGGCACGGGCACTAGCCCAGAAGGAGGAGGAGGAGCCCCCAGAGAGGGGCCAGCTCACAGCCCACAGTAAGGGAACTGTGTGGGAACATGCTCTGACCTTGCACTTCTCCCTCCCTCCAGTCTTCTGTTGTGTTCTCCACTGGCTGAACCCAACTGGTAGGCAGCAGGTGAGGGAGCCCATGAATACCTCCTCCCAGTCAGCCTCCCAGGACCCAGGGCAGGAAGAGCAAAGTGGAACAGAGGAGGCAGGTGCAAGGTAGCCTACACATTTGCAATATTTATTCACTTACTCTTCCTGCTCTCCTTGGGTTTGCTTTGCTCTTTTTATCCTAATTTTAAGAAATGTAAGGACTGAATTCTCAGGTTGTGATTTACATTCTTCTTGTTTTATAACAATAGCAGCTAAACTATACAATATTTAATTACACGTGACCGTGACCGTATAGGCACCACCTAGTCAGAACACACACTGCCCTTGGGACTCCTGCAGAGCCCTTGCTGTGCCCGTATTAACCCTTTAGCTGCTGCACCTTGCAAGGGTCGGTTGTCCCAAGTGAGAGGCTGAGAGCAGTGCTGTTTTCCAATCTTCACAGAAGGGTTGCCCTGTCCTAACAGTCAGCATGGCTGACCTGGCCAGTAGTGGCTAGATGGCAATCCTGTGTCATGCTACGGATTCCACTGTTGCACATACTTCTATTTGTCATCCTTTTGTAGCATTCTCGTCATTCGTTTCTGAGCGGTGTGTATTTGCAATTTAAAATTCCCTTTTAACCGAAGAGATATTTTGGTTCATCACTAACAAATGGTTAAGGTATTTTTAAACTTCAAACTGGTATTGTTCATACAATATCTATCATAGTTGCTTTGCGGTCAGAAATGTTATTGCCACTCTTTCGGCATTTCATAATTTATCAGAGGTTTCAGGGTTTTCTTTGAGGCCCTTGTATAATCAATTTCTTGTAAATGGTCCATGGATATTAGAAAACAAAGTCTATTCTTTGATTGTAAGCATCTTGAAAGACATCTGCTTAACTGATATTATTTAAATTAGAGTCTCTGTATACTGTTGTATTTTATCAACTTGATATGTCAAATGCTGAAGGAGTTAGGTCAACTTCCTCTGCCGTGTCTATTCCTCCCTCTGTAGCTTTGTTCTGGTCACTGCTGTCCCCAAGAACGTGTAGAGCCAGTGTGCAGAGACCAGGCAGAGGATTGGGACAGACAGAGACCTCCATAGTTTCTTCAAACTGTCTGACCCCATGGAGGAGAGATTTTGTCCAGTTTATGGAAGTAGTCTGTGACTCTAAGTCAGGGAGAAGACAGAATAAGAAGTCATTTTATATGATCTTTGTTTTATAAGATGAAAGCTGGATCTGGTGAGAGGAAGTAGGTTTTTAATGCCTTAAAGGTTCCTGCTGTGGCAAAAGGCAGTCCATCCACCTTAGCCATCAGCACCGTTGGGTTTTTCTCTTCCTGGACTATGGTAAGCTGAAGACGTTGCCTGGTACTGCTCCCCCAGATGCTGTGTTAGCCCTAGGCACAGAAGTCTCCACTAGCACACCTCCTGCTTCCTTTTAGCAGTGTGGCAAATGCAGTGTAATTTTTTTTTTTTTTCTGAGAGTCTCGCTCTGTCACCCAGGCTGGAGTACAGTGACGCAATCTCGGTTCACTGCAACCTCCGCCTCCCAGGTTCAAGTGGTTCTCCTGCCTCAGCCTCCTGAGTAGTTGGGATTACAGGCGCCCACCATCATGCTAGGCTAATTTTTGTATTTTTAGTAGAGACGGGGTTTCACCATGTTGCCCAGGCTGGCCTCAAACTCCTGGCCTCAAGTAATCCACCCACCTCAGCCTCCCAAATTTCCGGGGTTACAGGCGTGAGCCACCACACCCAGCTGCAGTGTAATCTTCAAGCGTCCTGGCACCAGCTCTCAAGGGTCCTACGGCTCAGAGTCTGGTCATAGTGGCAGCATCACAGTGCTTTCAGACACCATTTTAATAGTTCCTTCTCTGATCACACTCTCCTGTTTGTGTCCCATCCCTAGGCCAGGCACACATTTTAATGACAGCAACTTATTACCAAGTACATGATCAAAATGAGCCCTTTATCTAATAAAATTTTTTAATACTGGAATAAATTTAAACACTCACTTACCTTTCTCATCTCTCCATATTTTGCTGTGTAGACACTTTATGCTTGAATTCTGACCCTGAACCCACTACTTTAAATTAGCATTGAGTCTCAGTTAGCTATGTAAAATACATTCTATTTTCCAGCTAAATGAAGTCCTTATTGGGGAATACAGATAAGAAATACGAAACATGTTTCTCTCTACTTCAAGGGCATGAATTCTGGTAACTAGGGTAGGGTTGGATTACAGTTGAATGTCTATATTGAATTAATGAGAGATACTGTTGCTGCTTTTCATCTGTGGATGAATTGGGGTACCCTTGAAAGCAGGGAATGTCTTACTCCCTCCCAGAATCACAGATTGCAAGGAAGTGAAACCTACTTAAGCTAATTTCAAATGACCACAAAATGTGGAAGAGGAGAGAGAGGAGCAGTGTAGTACGATTACACAGCAGACAGCTGCACTTGCAAAATGATGAGGGGCTTAGGCGTCTCTCCTCTTCTCTTCTGAACCGTATCCTATTTCTTGGCCATGTCCGTACATAGCTCTTGGTGTGCAGTTTGGATGGCTTCACAGAATTAACACCTACCACTCACTTCTTTTAGAATCATCAGGAAAGAAACTATTTTTGGTCACTAAGCAGCCAATTAATTGGCTCCTTTGGGTGCCATGTCCATCTCTGTCCCAAGAGCAGTGTTATCTAGCACAAGCCCGATCCTTTTAGGGTTGGAGAGTGCAGAATCTCCTGGAAGAAAAGCCTCCCAGGGAGGCTTGCGAGATTCACTAGAGGGAATGAGGGCACAGTACCAGCTAGGCATTAGGAAGAGGTTTAGATTCCCCTTTGGAGGAGAGCTGTGTAAATGGCCAAACAAAGTCTGTGTCAAAAGGATTTTGAAGCTTTAGAAACAGAATTTTGGAGGTGAAAACTGATAGTTCATCTTGTATTTTTAACTTAAAAAATCAATACCACAATGCTGGGCCATTCAGTGTAAGGTATATTTAGATCATGGGTTGAATTGTTATTCCCAAACAGCAACATGATCCAAAGGAAGGTGAGAGGAGGCAGCAGGCCTCACTGCTTTCTCCAGCAGCAGCACTGAGTCACCTTGAGAACCTGCTCATCTGCACCTCTTAGGGCTCAGGTTATTTTTTTCTAAACAATGGGACAAGACGTATCATGGATCTGAATAGGGAGTGGTTTAGGATATCACATCTTGGATGCACGTTTTTATCTTAGAAGCAACTGTGTCCTGATAACACATATTGGTGGAGAAGAGAAGGAAGTAAGGGATGGAGTATGGCTGGGCAGAGGAAATGAACCTGACCGCAGCGTGCCTGTGACCAGGAGTGTAGATCACAGTGTCTTGGAAGGCACAGCTAGGCTGGATTTGGGCAGCATTTATACCTAGGGCGTTTTACTGATGGGCTCATAAAGCCACTATCATCTTCTGGATTGATAGTCCTTGATGAACAAAGCCCAAGAGAAAAGACCATATCATGGTTTAAGAGATTCATTAATTTGGAGCAAATCCCCAGCCATAGTTGGAAGGTGTGTAGAGAAAGTGATACGGCTCTGATGAGTAGAGGAACACCAAGGCTCTTGTCTCACGCGATTTAGATAAAATGACACAGACACACGTGGAATGATTTTAAGGAGTGGAGAGTTTAATAGACAAGAAAGAAGAAGGAAGAAGGAAGAGCTCCCCTGTACAGAGACAGAGGGAAGGAGGCTCCAAAGCTGAGAGAGGAGTGGTTTAGGATATCACATCTTGGATGCACATCTTTATCTTACAATAAAGGCTAAAGACATGCATTCAAGATATATACCAGTCCTGTGTATGAGAAGGCAGAGGTGGTGTCTGATTTGCATAGGGCTCAGGGGATTGGTCTGACCAGGCCTCTCATTCAGTGCAGTGCTGCTCAGGAAACTGAGGAAGCCTCCTGCAATGAGTTCTAACACCAGCTACCTGGGCTGGGCCAGACTTCACAAGTCAACACTGTCTCCCACACACAGCCACAAGGCCATGGGCCCCAGGCCACCCACTTATTATTACCGTTTTATTATAGCAAAAGGAGACAAATCAGAACCTGCCAAAATGAAAGCTGCATCAGGTGAGGTCTGGGAGCTCCTAGAATGCCACGCTTCCGGTGTCCTCTCCCTGCGAGGTCAGGATGCTTTACCCTCCCAGCACAGAGTATTGCGAATAGGGGACGCTCGCCTGAGTCTCGCCAGAGTCTCCAGAGTTGTTATCAGGGTTTCATATGAAGACATGGTTGACTGAATCATTGGCCATGTGGCTGACCTCAATCATCAGCTCCCCTCCTGTCTCCAGAGATCAGGCTGATATCACGTGACTCAGAAACCCAACCATCTAATCACAGCCCCCATCCTAAGTCATATGTTAGGCATAAGCTAACTAGGAGCCCACCAGCTCTAGCATAAACTATTAGAGCCCTTCACGAATAACGAAGGCACTATTATCATCTGAGAAATTCCAAAGATTTAGAGGCTACCTCCCAGGAACTGGAAACAAAGTCCAACCAATCTCTAGGACACAGGAATCCTAATCATTTTTGGCTGAGCAGCAATATGAAGGAAAATGTTGACATGTGGGTGCCGGGGCCTGGCAACCAGATAGTAGCTTTAGGGCAGCCACCAATCCCTTCCACCCCCATGGCCTGCCCTGGAACAAAGGGGAGAAGGGAGACCAGCTTCTTGTGAGCTTTCCATTATGGTGCCCCTTGGCTTTAAAAATGGGCAGGGCTGGGCCAGAAATTCACAGGACTCCCTGTGCAGACCAGGTGTGGCTGGTGTCACAGAAGGAAACCATTAGAAATGCATGTTCATGGACATGATTCCTACTGCTGGAGAGAGACCATTTGGGCTCAGTATTTAGTGCCCACCTCTGCAAGACACTGTGGGTTTGATGAATGTTTTAAAGAATCTTTCCTCTAGCGACCTGGAAGCACCTTGAGTACTGTTTGGTAAGGGGACAGTATGTTACACTTTTGTTACGTGGCTCGCTTATCAAATAGTAGGTTAATTACCTGGGCTTTAGGGCTAAGAGAGTTTAGATAGGCAGTTGTGAGTCAACAGCTGCCAGGGGTCTCATTTCACATACACTAGAAGAATGCGATGGTACCTGGCACCGTATTTAGAGGATTAGGGAGATTCTGTGGTTTCTGACACTGTGTTTCCAGGGTCATTTTATATTTTGATCTCTTTAGGCCAAGGATGAAATATGTACCAATCATTCAGAGAACATAATTGAAATGAAGTCTATTTGCCCTTCCCAACCCTGGTCAGACCACAATTTTTTAAATCTCTTCATCTCTTAAAGCCCCTCATGCTAAGCCTGGTGCATAATAAGTGCTCAGTAAGTATTTGCTAAACTAAACGTCAGAGGAATTCGTTTTTAATTGTTGAGCTGACTGCATTTTATCGTCATGGGTGACAATGCTAAATGACCGTTGGGGAGATGATTATGAAGTACAGATCCTTGTTACTCAAAACGTAGTCATTGGACCGGAGTGTCCTCACCTGGGAGCTCAATAAAAATGCTTAGTCTCAGACCTGCTGCATCAGAATCTGCATTTTAACAAGATCTGCCGGTCATTCATATGGACGTTAGGTTTAAAAGTTCCTCTAGACTGTCAGGGCACATTAGAATCTCAGGGCAATTAGGTCAGACTTTCTGGGGTTGGAACCTGGGATTCAGTACTTAGTAAAGCTCTCCAGGAAAACCACTGAGGTCAGCATTGCAAATCCATTCAGAGAATCTGGGGTTTCTTTGCTCTGAAAATAAGAAGCCGAATACTCATGAACCGAGTCAGCTTTTTTCCAGTAAAGTCTGGTTTCATCTCTGTATCTTGCACGTCTTTCAAAGATTATTTACATAATTATTTCAAAAATTGTTTATAAATAATCTTTGAAAGATTATGCACTATTCTATGTCCAGAAGATACTTTGTATAAGAGGGATGGCATTTGGGGCATGTTTAATCTGGGATCAGATGTTTTCAAAACGTTGACTTTGAAGAGGATTGAAGTGCCTTGAGAAACAGCACAAGGAATGTACAATGCATGTTTCTGGGGTGAGATCTTTTGATCACATTTTCTGCAGCTGCTACTGCTGAATTGGAGTCTAAAGAAATTGTTCTTTTTCCATAAAGAACCAAGTTCAGTAGGGGGCAGCTTGTTAGCACAGGAGTTTCAAATTATGCAATTAATCTGGAAACCTGATGTGTGAGATTTGTAGCATTCAATCTATCTTCCTATGGCCGCAGGTGGCCTTCCCACCATGTGGACACCTGTTTCCCTTGCAGGCTCCTCCTTTCCTGAGCTATTACCATTGGGCTGTCTCAGGGCCCAGGGCTGTGATCTCCTCTCCTGTCTCCGCTCGCTGCCCTGGTCACCCCATCCCGTCTTATGACCTATTTCACCTAAGCACAGGTGACACAAATTTTTATTTCCATCCCACATCTCCTTCTTGAATGCCAGACTTGTTTTTCTGTCACCACTTGGATGTCTAAGAGGCATTTCAAACAGAAAATGTCCAAAACCAAACTCTCGTTTTGCTCCAAACTTGCCCTGCCCGCTTCCTCATCTCAGTTCATGGCCAGTCTGTTCTTCCAGTTCACTCAGGTTAAAAACTGAAGTCAGCCTTCTCTTTCTATCCTGCTCCATGTACAATCTAGCAGCAGATCCTTTGTTTTTATCGTCAAGGTATATCTAGAATCCAGCAACAGCTCTCTCCACCATCCTGTCCAAGCCACCACCATTTCTCACCAGACCTATTGCAAAGGCTCCTAATCTGTCTCTTGTGCCTGCTTTTGGTCACCTTCAGTATATCCACAGCATGACATCCAGAGAGAGCCCATTAGAACATATGTCAAGTTGTGTCACTTCTCTGTCCAAATCCCATCAGTGGCTTCCTGTTCCTTAGGAACAGAATCAGAGTCCTTGCTGTGACTCACAAGGTGCCACCTAACATGCTCTCTCCTTACCTCTCAGTTTGCATCTCCGCCCCTCCTGCTGGACACTCCACCACTCCTGCCTCAGAACCATTGACTATGCTGTTCATGAAGGCTCCCCAGCCCCAACTCTGAATCTCCAGGTCTCACTTCCTCCCTCCTTCAAATCTGCAAAAATGCCACCTTCTCTCTCCTTTGATTGCCCCTTCTGAGATTCAACCCTTTCACAGCCTGCCATCCCCTCTTCCCTCTCCACATTCATGCTTCATTGTCCCCAGAGTTCACATCACTTTCTACTATACTGCAGGATTCCATTAGTTTTATTCATTGTCTCTCTTCTCACTCTAGAATGTAAGCTCCGTGATGGTGGGAAAAGGCGCTTTGATTATTTTAGTCACTGTGGTCTTCTGTCATCTAGAAAAGGCACATAAAATGAATGAATAGCTGTATTTGCTATTCCAAAGAACGCTGAACTGCATTTAAAGTGAAACATCATGCATTTCTCACTCAGTGCTTACCAGGCCCATGCCAGGGGTTGCGGAAGATCAGTAAGACATTATTGTCCCTGCATCTCTAAGTTCATAGCCTTGTGAGGGGTCTGATGTACAAACACGCACAATACAAAATGATCCGTGTACTTGCAGCTCAAAATCAGATGCCCTGGGAGCTCAGGGGGGACACTCACAACCTGGCTGAGTTCAGGGATGTGGTATTTGTACTTGTGCAGAATGGGAGTCCCTGGCAAAGAAAAAGAATGCATCTTAGACAAAGACTGTGCCACGTGAAAAGGGGCATAGGTAAGGCCAGGTGTAGTGGCTCATGCCTGTAGTCACAACACTTTGAGAGGCTGAAGTGAGCAATTCCTTGAGCCTAGGAGCTCAAGAGCAGCCTGGGCAACATGGCAAGACCCTGTGCCTACAAAAAATAAAAAGTTAGCTGGCCATGGTGGCACACGCCTGTCTTCACAGCTACTCAGGAAGCTGAAGTGGGAGGATCACTTGAGCCCAGGAGGTTGAGGCTGCAGTGAGCTGTGATTGCATCACTGCCTGGGTAATAGAGTAAGGCCTTGTCTCAAATGAAAATAAAACAAAGAAAAGAGAAAGCACCCAGGTGTCTCTATGATTGCTGTACAGCAGGAGGGACGTGGGTATAGGGGAGGGAGTGGCTGAGAGAGACCTGGAAAAAGGGCAGGGATGGGACCAGCTTGTCAGGCTGTTTGCTGTGCTGGTGAGTTTGTATTCATCCTGTAAGCAATTGGGGGGCTGTTGAATGTTTTGAACAAAGAAAGGACATGATTAGATTGATGGCAGGTAAATCCTCTAGCAAAGGTGTGGGGAAGATGGCAGCTGGCTTGTTGGAGTTCTGTCGGGGGCCTGGAGATGCACTGAGCCAGACAGAGGGACTCACCTAGCTATCAAAGGGTGGCTGGCCTGTTTTTGTGGTTGAAGCTGTGACTGGGGACTTACATCATTTACAACCATCAAGTGAAAAACAAAAAAAGCTGGTGACAGCAAGTACTGGAAAGACCATAAAACTAGGCAAACTGCACAGATGGTGGGAGAATCAACTGGTCCCTTCCCTTTGGTGAGCACAATGGCCCCACCTGGCAAAGTGGAGGATGGGCTGACTTACTGCACTAGAGGACCTGGACTTGTGCATACCCTGGGTAAACACTCATACATGTGTATAACCAGTTGTACATAAGAAAGCAGTTGGCTTGAAATAGCAGAATGAAAAAACTTTTAACAATCTAAATGCTCATCTGTAGGAGAATAGATAAATAAATTTTGGAATATACATCAATGCAATATTATAGAATGATTAAACCAGAAAACTAGAGATGCCTGTATTACTGTAGGTAAATATCCTAAATAAGGATTTTATCCCTATATTAAGGGGAACCTTTAAAATTACAGTTATGAAATTATTCATACTACCAAAAAGATTATTAAAAACCATGAATAATGATAGAAAATGCTGTTAATTTTCTATGAGATCAGTATAGAATCTACGTAGGATGCCATGATTATTAATTGAATAGACCTTTTTTTTTTTTTTTTTTTTTGGAACAGGGCCTCACTCTGTCACCTAGGCTGGAGTGCAGTAGCATGATCACAGCTCACTACAACTGTGACCAATCTTCCTGCCTCATCCTCCTGAGTAGCTGGGACCACAGGCACGTGCCACCACACCCAGTTATTTTTTTTTTTTTTTCATAGAGATGAGGTCTCAGTATGTTGCCCAGGCTGGTCTCAATCTCCTGAGCTCAAGCAATCCTCCTGCCTTGGCCTCAGTGTCATGATGACACTGAGATTATAGGTGTCATCATGCCTGGCCAGCTGAATAGAGGCCTTTGATTTGGATTTGCATCTTATTATATTATTTTTAGATGCCTACATGAAAATTCAAAATGCCACTAAATACCACATTTGCTTTTGTAAACCAAATAATAATGTCATGTTTTATATTAATTTAGGGAACATTGGGGTTAAAATGGAAATTGTTTTGATAAAAATTCAAATGATATAAACTCCAGCCTTGACTCTGTCCTTCTTATTTGAGTAACTTTGCTCACATCCCTTAAACACCTGAGACTTCTGTTGTTGGTTGGTTTGTCTTAAAATGAGGTCAGGAATATCTACCCTGCCTCCCTGGTGGGGTGATGATGGTGAGGATCACGAGACAGCATTGGGAAAGGGGCTCTGCCACGTGTAAGTGCCCTCCAGCGCTTGTTACTGATACTTCACTGTCCAAATGGCTTACTTTTTTCATCTCATGGAAGGCAGAGATTTCAAAATAACATTGTCACTCAACTGACAGGTCAGAAAGGACAGTGAAGCAGCCTGGCTTTTCTATTCACAGACCAAATCATTAGGGTCTATGTTATTCCATGTCCTTGGCAGAGCAGGTGCCAGGCTGGGACTGCACATGCAGGAGATGGATGAAGGAAGAGCCTGTGAGGGGAAAAGGCCAGGGAGCTGTGAGGGCCTGACCCTCCTGGAGGAGAAAGCACGGGGGGAGGGTGGAGCGGAAGCCCCCTGCTGCAATGTCATTTCTAAAATGCGGGCCCTCGGAAGAGCCTGGCATCTCCTGGACATGGGCGCCCTCTGCATCCCTGCTGTGTGCAGTCATTGGTCAGGGCAGCCTGCAGAGGATGGCCTGGGCGTGGGGGCTCCAGAGCACAGGACTAGGTCCATCTCTGGCTGTCTGAAATCTAAGCACTACCTTTTCACAGCTGCCACAATGTCATGAAAACTGCCTGTCATTTTTGGCTGACCAAGGCTGCCATTATTTTTAGCAAAATGACATATTAAAAAATATATTCATCTAGACAATATAATCTGGAAGTCAATGCCTCTGTCATTATGAATGTCTCCTTATTAACATCAACTATTTCATTATTTAATGACCAGTGTTCTGCTTTATGTTAAATACATTCCTGTCACTGGCAGAAACAATATGACCACTGTTTTTCGTGATTTAACATTGATCTTGAAGTTCAAGCTAATGAAATAAAATATAAGGCAAAAGCTACAGGGATGGTTATTTTAATGAGAGTAAACAGTCATTTTTTTTTTAGGGAAATGAGTTTATATCTGTAAAGTGTAAGGAAAATATCCAGTTATTTGAATTAATAAGACAGTTTACAAAGCTAACAATATTCCAATATAAAATTTAAAAGTCCTTTAAAAAGCATCTGATTTCCAGTGGTAATGACACTATCAACTGTCCATACTTTAATCACCAAGTGCAGAAAGTATGTAAATAGAAATACAAAACTTTACTAAGAAACACAAAAGATTTAAATTAATCTACCAATATCCCATGTTCTTTTATGAGAAAACTGAATATTGCAAAGCTATATTTTATGTTAATTCATATATGGTTTATAATGTTATTAATAAAATATCCTCCATTTTTCTGTTAATTGACATTTTTTTCTTACTTGAAATTAATAACATTATTTAAAATTTTTCTGAAATAATGGCTAGCCCAGAAGAGGTACATTTCAAGAGGACAAAGAAAAGGAAGGAAATAAGATTAATACAACTGTATTTTAAAGCTACAATAATGAACAAAATGTGATCCTGACTCCAGAAAAAGTCATAGATTCATGAAACTGCATAGCTCAGAGTAAATTCTAGCACACAGAAAAATCTGATACATGATAAGGGGGAAGCAGGTTACCAGTAAGGAAGAATGTTTATTCACATGCACCCAAATCAATTACAAATGGATCTAAGAGCCGATATTTTCAAAATAGTGCTATCACATGCTAGATGGGTGTAGAAATAATATTTACCTCTATCTGGTTGCAGAGGGTGAGTGAGTACGGCTTTCCAAAATTAAAGTGTTAGAAACAACCAGAAAGAATAGTTTTAACACATAACATTCGAAATCTTACATTAACAGCCAGATACACAAAATTAAAAAGCAAATAACACCAAGGGAAAATATCTGCAACAAGTGTGATAGACAAAATCTTGCAGGCCAGGCACAGTGGCTCACACCTGTAATCCAGCACTTTGGGAGGTCAAGGCAGGAGGACTGCTTGAGTCTAGGAGTTCAAGATCAGCCTGGGCAACATACAGAGACCTCGTCTCTACAAAAGAAAAAAAAAAGCAGCTTGATATTTTAGAATTCACAGAGCTCATATACTTAAGTACAAAATAATAACAAGCCCTAGTACATAAGGCTTTAAAGAACAAGATCAGACAGCTCACAACAGGGCAATATAAATTGGCTAAGAGAAGGTTGAAAATGTACAGTCAGATGCAAAGAACTCTGAGAACACTCAGTGTTGTTGAGTTTGGGGGTGAACACTTGTGTGGATCACCAGTTGCACAGAAATTAGTAAGGCCTTTTTGTAAGGTCACTTGGCTATGTATTCATAGCCTTTTAGTTAGCTAACTCAGTCAGGCCATAATGTTTCTCACACCAATGAAGCAAAATGCAGTACATATTGTGTGTGTGTGCAAAGATGTTTCTCCATTATTTAATAGCAAAAATATAAACAATCTACGTGTCCAAAATAGGATCAAAAAACTAAATGATAGTATGTGTATAAAAGGCATCCATTACAATTTATGAAAATATCTTAGAACTTTCAATGAGTTCCATATTGCATATACAATATGTCTTTAAGACAAAAGGAAAAACAAAGGGCAGCAAGGAATCTACCAAAATGGTTAACAGTGGTAGATTCTGTATCATGTGTCTTTTTTCCTTCTGTTTTCTGCTTTTTATAGCTTTCATATTTTCCACAGTATGAGTGAATTATTTTTGTAATAAAAAGGAAGAACTATTAATGCTATGTTTAAACAAGATGTGAGATAGCTGTTGTAACTTAAGGTCAAGAGACATTTAATTTCTATTCACTTTCCAGTAAATTAGTTATGTTTCCAGGGTTGAGCTCTCTCCTCCTTCCCTATATTGAAGGATTTGCAATCAACCGACACCAAGTAGGAGTTCATTTTTTTGGAGAGGTCCTTTACACCATAATGGCATTAATGAGTCTCATAAGATCCATTGCCATGGAAAATATTTCTTAAATGATAGAATTCAAAACTGTTTAAAAAGAGACCTCTGCCATTATCCTTAGCAAACTGGCGCAGGAACAGAAAACCAAATATGGCGTGTTCTCACTTATAAGTGGGAGCTAAATGATGAGAACTCATGAACACAAAGAAGGAAACACACTCTAGGGTCTACTCGAGGGTGGAGGGGTGGGGAGGAGGGAGGGAAGCAGAAGAGATAACTGTTGGATACTAGGCTTAGTACCTGGGTGATGAAATAATCCGTACAACAATCCCCATGACACGAATTTACCTGTACAACAAATCTGAACCTAAAATAAAAGTTAAAAAAAATTAATGGGCTATAAATAGAGGCCTCTGATTCAGGCAAAAAATAATTAATGGATGGTAAAGTAAATGGGTGAAAGTTTGAAGTGACAGTATATTTGTGTAGATCTCCAAGTATCTCTCCACAGGATACTTACTCCTTACAAAGGATAAAATAGTGACTCTACAGTGGAGAAATCTGGCAGACAGCACCTTCACCAAGAGTTGCCATCACCAATGCAGCCTGTATTCGATTGATGCAAAAGTAATTGGGAGTTTTGTTGTTGTTTTGCCACTACTTTTGATGGCAAAAACTGCAATTACTTTTGCACCAGCCTAATACCTCCTGATACAGGGCTCTGAGGACTTGGCATGGCTTCTGTGGCTCCTGCTGAAGTCAGAAGGAAACATCAGGCAAATTTGAAGGGAGAAGTGTTGTGCAAAGTAACTAACCTATACCCTTGCAAATCATCAGTGGGTTGGACGTGGTGGCTCACGTCTGTAATCCCAGCACTTTGGGAGCCTGAGGCGGGAGGATTGCTTGAGGTCAGGAGTTTGAGACCGGACTGGCCAACATGGTGAAACCCCATCTCTACCAAAAATACAAAAAATTAGCTGGGCATGGTGGCGGGTGCCTATAGACCTAGCTGCTTAGGAGGCTGAGGCAGAAGAATCACTTGAACCCGAGAGGCAGAGGTTGCCGTGAGCCGAGATCGCACCACTGCACTCCAGCCTGGGCGACAGAGAAAGAATCCATCTCAAAATAAATAAATAAAAACCATCAGTGTCATGAAATACAAAGAAAGATAACTGAACTGAATATAGCACAAGATCTTGCATTTTGGAGTTTTCTTTTCCATAAAGGACAATATTGAGAAAATTGATGAGATCTGAGTAAGGTCTGTAGATTAGATAATAGTACCGTGTTGAGGTTAATATCCTGATTTTTATAACTGTACTTGCTATAGGTATATAAAAGAATGTCTTGTTTCTAGGAATAGGCATCAGAGTATTTAGGAGTATGGGAGTATCCTGTCTACAGATTACTCTTGAATGGTTCAGGAAAACATGATACACACACATATGTATATATAAATATGTATAAATATATAAATTATATGTCTCTCACACACATAGAGACAGAAAAAGGCAAAACAAACAGCAAAATGTGAACATTTGGAGAATCTGTGTGAAATATACTAGGGAATTCATTGTCGTGTTCTTGCAACTTCTCTGTAAGTCTGAAAGTACGCCAAGATTTAAAAAAATAAATTAAAGCAGAAAGGGACTGGTGGTTGCAGCGCTTCCAAGCGTTAGCACATCGTTAGGGGCCTCCAGCTCCTGTGTTTGACATGCCTTTTTAACACTGAATCCTCTCTCTATCCTGTAGGCAATAGATGCTATGTGTCTGGTGCTGTTCTTAAAGCCTTTCTATATATTTTCCCTCCAAAATCTGTTGACAGCACTATGAAATAGATTGAATTCTAATTCTCATTGACAAGTAAGAAACTAATGTTTAGGGAGGCTGAGCAACTTGCAGAAGATCCCAGAGTCAGAAAGTAGCAGAATGAGACTTGAACTGGGGCTTCTCTACCTCCCTCTGCTATTCTGTCCTTTCCATAGCTGGGAATCACATGTCCCTCCCATCACAACCCCTTGAATATAACTCTTTGTTTCTGGGTATTTACAAATCTGAAAGCATCCCTGTTGGTGTTATCACATGACGTGGATTCACTGAATTGATTTCCACCAAGGGGATGTTATCTTGCTTTGCTTAATGTGCCACCTTAAAATCGTTCCGTCTTCCTCAAACTACTGGATGCCAGTTAGGGAACATGAAGCAGTAGGCTATTTCACTAAGTCTGTAAATATGAGATCCTTTAAGCTCTTTGGCGTAATATGAGCAATCTCTAGCATACTCCGGGAGCTGTTTTGTCAGAAGCCCCTCCTGGGCCATGGTAAACAGTGAAAGCAGCCAAGAAGATAACCTCTTTTGGTAGGTCTTCCTCCTACTCCCTCCCTGTTCCAGCTGCTATGATAGAAGGTTGCTCTTCTTCGAAAATGTAAATGCCTCCAGGAGGACCCCGTTTAGGTCTGTGAAATTCAACATCATAATTGTGTTAGTTCCTTCACAGAGATTCACTGCTTGCCAGCTAAAGAGATTGAAAAGGACCCAAGATAGTAGATTCAAGAAGATTATGTAGACCCTGGATGATGCTGGAGACTTACTTCCTGTGGTTTTCAATGCTTGGGATGAAAACCTAGTGAAGATACAGGCATTCCATTGTGGGCTCGTACCAGTAACATAGCTCCTCAGCTGTTGTCAGCAGGAGCCAAGTCCCGGTGGTAGCATTAAGGAGGGCACACAAAATGTGTTCTGACATAACAACCTCTGGGAGGAATTTGATCCCAGAGTTGACAGTAATCAGGGAAAGATCATAAGGAAAGAGCTTGAAATTTCAATGAAAGAAAACAACAGAAAATACAGAAAAACAAAGTAGAGGACCTGGTTGATTGGGATAGTTTGAATGTGTCACAGGAAAGAAGAAAGACACCCTTCAGTGCAATCTTGCAAGTTTCTATTTGTGCCATAACCTCTCCTCCACTGGTGAACTATAAGACCCCACCTTCAAAGTAAGTCAGTTTAGGGAAAAGCCAAGTGCTGGTGGCGTAAAAGAATCAGGACATGCTATCTTGCCCCAAGCAATAGAATTTAATTCAGAAGAGGAGTAGAAATGGAGGCTGGCTATGCAACTGCATTAGCTTCCTTTTGCTGGTTATGCTGTGAAATAAACATCCACACAATCTCACTGGCTTCCACAACAAAGGTTTATTTCTCACTCACATCACATTTGGCTGTGGGTCAGCTGCAGCTTTCCTTCCCATTCTGGTTTGGGCTCAGATGTGCTTCTGAAGTGTAGGCTGAAGGCATAGCCCAATCTAGAACTAGAACATGGTGTTCTTACGGGAAAGGGGGCAGTAGCAAGAGGGATGGTGAAACTCATGACACCTCTTAAAACTTCTTGCTTACAGTGAATATCACATTTAATTGGCCAAAGGCAGATCTCCACTCTGGAATGTAAAATAAATCTCTCTGGGGAGAGGAGGCAAAGGACTCTAAGCTATCACCATCTCCAGAAGAGAGAAGACTTTATATCTCTCCGGAAGTCTCTTTAAAGTAGCCAATAATCATTCTTTAACCCAAGTTCCTTTGCTCAGAAATCATTAATGCCAAAAACATAAAAATATTTGTGGAACACTGTTTCCTGACACTCATACTTTTTAATATTCTGATTACTGTGGTTAGTTGTAGAGACCCAGTTTTCAGAGTTGTGGAAAACTATGAGCCCCTCTGGCTCATAGCTGTCAGTAGGCATGTATTCTCCTTTGGCTGACATGTTGAGGTGAGATCCAAAATCTCACTTCTCTCCTTCTTCCTGGCTGGGTGACATTATCACCCAGAAACTCTACTTCTATGTTCAATATCACATCTGGAAACTTTATGTTTTCATATACTTTCAATATGGAAACAATAGTTACTAAAAAAAAAAAAATCACAATTTGGATATTATAATTTTTCTTGTCTCATTAGCCCTCAATATCTTATCACCTACTAACATAATTTATTTTGTCTCCGGGACTTTTTAGATACTATAATGATAAAGACAAGAGTTGACCACATACAGTTGCATATATCCGAGTCAGTGCATGCCTATGGGTTTTAATATCTTTATGTTGAAATGTGCTACTGTTTGTTTTTCAATGTCTAAGACACTCATGTGATTGTAGAATCTTAAAATATTATCCAGTAGAAAAACGTGTGATTGGAAAAGGTGCTGTCCAGTTAGCAGGTCGACTGATGATAGATTTTCTTGGATGCCTCTCCTTCCCCAAAAAACAACTTCCATAAAAATAGATTTATGAAAGCTTCCAAAATGATGCAAAATAATACTGTTCTGGAAGCTAGGAATAGGGATTGGTATATCTGACTCCAGAACTGATTTCCAGGATAAAAGTGCAATTGGACTCTGAAGTTCAGCCCAGACCTCTGCCTACCTGCACATTTCACCTGCCCTCGATAGCTCCAGGCCTGCACCAGTCAGCCTCGAAGCCTCCACTTGCTCCTCTCTTCCTGTATTTATTGGAGCTCTCCAAATCCCAAAAATGCAGCAAAGCTGGAAGTGGGTATAGCGATACAATGGGCATAGTCGAAGCTGTGATGGCCACAATAGAAACAGGGAGATTCAGAGAGAGAGAGACATGAAAACAGATTACAGCTTCTGGTATGGGAAAGATAAGATGCTTCATACCATCCAAAAATAAGCTTTGTCACAGGTAGCGAGACGAGCAGGTAAGGAGCAGCCAGCTTCTCTCCATAGTCTGCAAGAGCAGGTGCAAAACAAGCCAACGGTTAGCCGCAGGCTTTACAAAGTACATGCAATACCGCCCTGCCGGTGACAACTCTCCCTATCTACAATGCTGCCAAATTCTCACCACCCACATCACTCCCACCCTGTTCACACCATCGTGTCTGGCCTAGATTCTTGCAAGGTCTCCCAACTTCCTCCCTCCTCTTCCTTCCAGTGTGTTTTTAAAGCAGCAGCCAGAGAGCCCCTGCTCAATGCCGGCGAGATCATGTCGCTTCCCCACTCAGGCTCCCCAGTGACTTCCCACCTTGCAATGTGTGAACAGCAGAGTCCTTCCAGTGAACTAGAGGCCTAACGCGACCTGGCGCCTCGTGACATCCCCAGCTTCATTTCCTCCTGTCCTCCCCTTTGTTCCCCATGCTCCAGCCACACTGGCCTCTGCAGTTTCTCAGGAAACCCAGGTGCTCTCCCACCTCAGGCCTTTTGGCCTGGAATATTCTTCCCTTGGGCAGGAATGGACACCTCCTTAGCTTCCTTCAGGTCTTTACTCAAAGTCTCCTTATCTTTGAAGCTTTTCCTGGAGACCCAGGGAAACCTTCGTCTCCTACCCGCATTTTAACATTTCACTTCTCATTTGTTGTTTCTTGAAATTGCATGGTCTCTAACTTGTGCATTTTACTTATTTGCTGTGGTTTTGGTTGCTCTCTTCCCCTCAACACAAGATCCACAGCCAGGGCCTGTGGGCCGTGTCGCTCACTCATGTGTTGCCTGACCCGCAGTGCCTGTATGCAGTTGGCCCACCACAAACATTTGCCGAGTGAATGCGTGAATGAAAAGCCCCCTCCACATGAGGCCCTGAAAGGAACTTTGTACATAGTGAATGAAACAAGTGCTGAGTAAGAGGTCACCCTTTACGGCCACCTGGGTCCCCGTGCAGGCCTCTCCTCCTTCACTCGCTGTCTCAAAACAGTGAATCACCAGCAAATCCAGCCAATCCCCCTGCTGGACCCATGATCCAGGCCCAAGTCTTGACTGCACTAGTCCCTTGGAAGCTGGCTGGAGCACACCTGGGGCTGGTCAGGTCAGGAGAGCCTCCCCTAGAACTGGCAGAGCCACATCCAAGGGAGCCTGGAGCTCTGTCCCTGGGGACCCTGCAGAAGAAGTAGGACCCCTGCCCCCACACCAAACACCTTACTTGAGATGAAATCCACAGAGGGTACCCCCTGCTCAGAGGAGTGGCCACAGGGGGAGGAGATTTGGCCTCCCATGATGGGGGACATCTGTCCTCCCAGGCGGCACTTCAGACCAGGAACTGTGTTTAAAGGTAATACTTGGAAACAAACACTAGGCTGATAAAAGGCAGCAGAAGGGAGTAAGGGACTCTTATTCTTTAAAAATGCAGAATAAGACAGGCATTCTTGGCCAAAACCTACGATAATTTCAGAAAACATTTTGAACTCAAGAAAAAAAAACATGGGCTACAAAGCAGCAAGGACTTTGTGTGACCTACATGAAGAAATCTACGAAGATTCATTTAAAAAATCAAAACAGGAATTGAATACCTACAGAGACATGGTGCTCCTGGATGGGATAACTTAATGTACAACACTTTCCCAGATTTATTTGTTAGTTTAATTTAATCCCACTAACAAAATACGTGCGTTTTTATGTTCTGGAGGATGGCCAATGGGTCTAAGTATTGGGTTCTACTGACATCTTGGTGGGGAGTCCTGAGTGTGGGTGTGGGTGGCATTCTCCTGCACACCCAGCACACTCCCCTGGGCCCAGAGCAACCAGCTCTCTGGATTCTAGATGGACAAAAATGCAAACCTAAAAGAGACCTTATTTCAAAAATTAATGAAGAATGTGGTGTGGTGGTTCAGGCCAGTACTCCCAGCACTTTGGGAGGCTGAGTGAGGAGGATCATTTGAGCCCAGGAGTTTTAGAACAGCCTGGGCAACATAACGAGACTCTGTCTCTTTTATAAAAATGAGAAAACAAAATTAATAAAGGGGGGCACCTGTACTACCCAATGTGATATATAAAATAAATATATAGTATGTATGTTTATATGCGTTAGTCCATGTATATACACACATGCAAACACTAAAACTCCATGTGTGGGCATAGGAACAGAAAGACCAATGGGAATAAAGTCCTGAAATAGACACACATTAATAAGAAATTTCATATACTGTGACATATTAAGTGATTACTTAATATATATCATTATTTAAGTAATTACTTAAATTATTAAGTGATTTGGAAAACTATTCCTGGGGGAAAGCTTAAATGAAACAGTGTGAACTCAGTGTCTGAGACAGGTCTCAATCAATTTAGGAAGTCTCTTTTGGCAAGGCTAAGGCTGCACTCATGATGGAGTCAGGAGATCCTGAGGACATGTGCCCAAGGTGGTGGGGCACATCTTGCTTCTTTACATTTTAGAAAGGCATGACCCATCAATGAATACGTGTAAGATATCCAGGGTGGTGGGGCACAGCTTGCTTCTTTACATTTTAGAAAGGCATGACCCATCAATGAATACGTGTAAGATGCCCAAGGTGGTGGGGCACAGCTTGCTTCTTTACATTTTAGAAAGGCATGAGCCATCAATCAATATGTGTAAGATGTACACTGGTTTGGTCCGGAAAGGTGGGAAAACTGGAAGCAGGAACTTCCAGGTCGTAGGTAGACGAGAGACAAAAGGTTGCATTCTTTTGAGTTCTTGATGAGCCTTTCACTGAATACTCAATTTAGTCTGGCTCAGTGAATCTGCTTTTTTACATAAGCAATAGGGCAGAGGAAGCAATCAAATAGGCATTTTTCTCAGGTGAGCTTTGAAGATCAGCTATCAGTTCACATTGCCAGGGTGAAATTCCACAGAACTGTTTTAGGGTAAAGATCTTGAGGCCCACAAGAAATTTCCTGTGGGCAAATTATGAGGGAGGTATGTAACTTTTTAAAAATCTTTGTAGCTGCCTTATTTAGGAATAAAATGGAAGCAGATTTGCCTGCCATAGTTGCCAGTTTGACTTTCCCTTAGCTTAGTAATTTGGGGGTCTCGAGATTTATTTTCCTTTCACAATAGTAAATGAAACAAAAAATTAACTATACACAGTGATAAATTTCAGAAAGAAGAGACTATAAAGGTAAAGGGAAAACTAGGGAAGAGAAGGAGGGAGGGAGGGAGAAAGGGAGAAAGGAAGGGGGTTGGGGAGGGAGAAAAGAAAGAAAAGGAAGGAAGGAAAGAAAGAAAGAAGGAAAGAAAGAAAGGAAGAAAAGAAAAGAAAGAGAGAGAGGAGGGAAGGAGAGGAGAGGGAGGGAAGGAAGAGAGAGAGGGAGGGAAGGAGAGAGAGAGGGGAGGGAGGAAGGGAGGGAGGGGAGGAAGGGAGGAAAGTGGACTGTTTGCCTAATGGAAGCTGGGGCTTCAGAGGTTCTGGGGAGAAGGGACATTGCTATCAGTGTCTTAAAGGTATTTCTGACCAAAATAAAATGTAAATAACTGGACACGACCCTTGTCACTAGCATTTATGTGATTTCCTATGTGGCAGGCACTGTTCTGAGTGCTTTACACATGTAACCCATCTGATCCTCACAATCATCTAGCCGAGGAGGTGTGTCTTCCCTCCTGAGGGGCGGGGGACCACACTAGTCTTTGTGGAGTGGACCACTGAGCATGGGACTCTGGGACCCAGGTGCCTGGCTCTGAATCTGCCTCTGCTCCTTACTGCTTGCGTGACATTGGGCATATGACAATGACTCTCCATGTCTCAGTTTCCTCCTCTGTAAAGTGCAGACAGTCATAGCAACTGCCTCGCTAGATTATTGTGAGGATCAAATGGGTTAATATGTGTAAAGCACTCAGAACAGTTCCTAGCACATAGGAAATGACATACATGCTAGTGATGAGCATACACCACTGTATCTGCAGCGTCCAAAACGATGCCAGCTATGTGGGAGATAGTCGATGCATGTTGGGTGACTCTGAGCCTGCTTTGCTAGATAATACCTCTCCTACTCCCTAAGACACAAAACCCCACCCCTCAAGGATAACTGGTGATGGATTTTGAAAATAGAGGGAGAAATGCAGTTCATCAGTCTTTTTTTTTCTTTTCCACTCGGAGCCTGCAAAAGCGCTGAATAGGACTTAGTCTGCTTGCACACCCATGACAGGAAATAAGTGAGATACTGAAGCCAATGGGAGAGGGCCGTTGGTTGCTCGGGGCAGAGTGAAGCCCTGTATGCTTTGCATAATTCTGCCCTATCATATTGCTTTTTGTACAAGGAAAATATTTTGATAGTCTGTCACTGAAATCTGTTTTTAATGAAAACACCCTGGGATTAGCTATTATTCTTAGAAGACAGCTTTGTTGTGGAGTTATTCAAAGATGGAGTTCAATTATGTGTGTTTGCCCACCACAGATGTACCTTGGATGAAACATGAAGGTTAGGGATGAAAGCAAACAGCTCTGGGCTGAGCAGCAAGAAAGCGCTGCATTGGGAGGGATGGAACTGGTGGGGAGGGGTCCCAGCTCATGGCCGTGATGCTGGCCCCAGAGTGGGTGCTGGCCAGAAGCTGTCCCCAGCCCTGTCCTTACCACCTTGGCTCCAGGACCCAGCTTTACTTCTCATGTGACTTTTCTCTCTGGTGCTCAGAATTGGAGTCCGAGGAGTAAGGCGTGGGGGAGGAGGGGTGCCACGCCCCCAGGTGGTCATATTTATATCGCCTGGTTATGGAGTTAGAACTGTTCCTCTGGGGACAAACTGGGTATCTTTGGACCAGTCTATCTAAGGACAAGGATGGGTTCCTCAGGTTGAGAAGAAAGTGTCAAATGGGAAGTTAGGGAATGTGGAAGTTTAAAGTGAAGGCATCTTTCTTTCTCCCTGTGTGTCATTGTTTAGTCATGGACATGCTAGAGAAGTGAATACATATGTGAATGAATGAAAATGACAGATATATGAGTAAAATAAATACCTTAAAAAAGGAATAGCTCACTGGCTATACCACTAAGTTCATGCTCTTCAAGTAAAGCCTGGACTATTTGTCAAAGCCTTTTTTCCCCTAATGTACGAGGGAGGACTGTCATAGTGAAGGGGCCTGGGAGTTTGGAAGACATCAAAAGTCATTGCTGATAGAAAATAGTGCTATTGAATCCCCAAAGGGATCTGCTCCCGGGAAAATGAATTCAGTGACAATAACACCATCATATTATATGACAGTAAATTTTATATCTCCTGAACATTGGCATTAGATCAAAACAAGGGACTGAAAGAAAATAGACTGGGACAAAGCACAATCAGTCAGACCCAAGTCACGAGGATGAACCCAGGTCACAAAGTTCAAAGCAGAACTTCCAACGTGAGACCAAACCGCTGCTTTTTTGGCAAGCTGTCAAGGCTGGCGGATGGCGGATGAATACTTGCTGAAGCCCCGCAAAAGGAAGACGCTCTAGTGAAACTCTTCACCCACCTCCTGTGCTGTCTCAACAAAGAATAGTTTTATTAAATTAGCAAATGTAATTTTCTGGTCTCTAAGAAGAATGTTTTTTAAAATCCCCTTCAAAATATGTACAACTGAGCTTACTTTGTCATTGCAAGGGCGTCGGGTGTGACGTTTCTAGAATTTACCACATATACGGCAACGCACACCCAGGCTCTTCCTTCCTTCATGTACCAGGTTGGTCAGTCTGTCGGCAAATAGTCATCAGATGGCAAACACTGGGCTAGGGTCTTTGCCTAGAGAAGCGGAGGGTTGGAAATTTCCTTGAGGGGTTTTAGGTCACTGAAATAGGAATTGTATGTCTTTAAATATCTCCAACTTGGCATCTCCTGCTGAAACTCAACAGATCCTAAAGGCCAATTGTCCAAACTTAGGACAACTTAAAATAATTGATAGTCACAATGGTAGTCTTTTGTGAGGGCGACTGCCCTAGATGACCAGCTTTCTGCGGATATCAGATACATCCACTTAAAATAAGTGTAAATCATTTTTAGATATCACAAACCCCCTTTGACGACCAGCCGCTCCAGGGCTTCTTAGCTGTGATGCCCCTCTTAGAGGTCCAGTCCTGCAGGGACACATCCCCCAAAAAAGGCAGCATGTTGGCTGCGCCTCCCTAAACCCCGCCCCCATAGAAAAGTGAACTTTACCCTAACCAGGACCTCTGGCTTTCTTTTAGGGTGGGGTTCTGACGGACATTTCATCATTCAGTTTGTTGTCCGCATGGCTTGGATTTTCAAA
The DNA here is from genome assembly GCA_036589455.1 of Ateles fusciceps. Lineage (NCBI taxonomy): Eukaryota > Metazoa > Chordata > Mammalia > Primates > Atelidae > Ateles > Ateles fusciceps. The sequence continues at coordinate 6,737,666 of JAZHEH010003329.1, read as the reverse complement.
AGCAAATGTACTTTGTTTCTATAATTAGGGAAAAAGGTTATTTTTTAAAATGTCATCCTTTATATTGCTAGCTGTTATGTATTCCACCCATGACTGATCTTGACCTCTTCCTCAAAAAATCCTCCGCTTATCAGACGACAGACTGAATGAAGATGAGGGAAACAAACAATGAAACAATTTGTTTTAGCCTATGACGAATCACAGTATGATCCGAAGGGTAACGCTGTGCTTTCTGTTATTTGGTTTTTAATCTTAGTTCATTTGGGTAGGGACAGATCAATATTGGCCCAGGAGTAACATCCTGCGTGGTTCACTTGATCTTTAATAATCCTAACTCTACTCAGGTGACCTAGCGACTGTGGCAGAGCATCAGGCCTCGGAGGTGGTGTCACTGCCAGTCAGCGTTGATGAGTAGTGACAGGCCCTGTTGGATGATTGATTCCCAGGGCTCTAGAGAGGTGCCAGCGGTTTGCAGGGCATGAGCAGGGGGCGGTAGCCAGGACTATGGAGGAGCAGCCTCAGTCAGGGCTAAGCCTCCAACACCGCCCTGCTCTCCTGTCACTGTGCTGCAAGGGTCTGCAGAGGGACCCTACCACGTGACTTCCTGCTGCCCTGTGCCAGGCACCCCCTAGAGGATTTTCCCAAGGGTCATGGCCACTTGAGTCCAACAAGAGGAACTGGCTGTGTATAGCTGTGTATAAACCGGTTGTGCCTTTCCTGAAGGAAGAATCATCTAATCTCAGGTTATTTTAAAGTAGTACTTTGTTGATTCCTAATACTGTCCCTTGCCATTTCCTGGGAATTTGACCCCATATGGCAGAAGCGAGGGGCCGTGCAGATCTGTGTAGCTGAAGACGGGCTGAGAGCAGGGAGTAGAAGCGCTTATCAGGCAGCTTTCGTGTAGACAGGTCATTTGCTCCCCCATCTTGGGCTCCAGTTTATTCCTGATGGAAGAGGGTTCCATCGGGTCCTCCTTGGTGGGGGTGGGATAAGCTTTCAGGATCTGGAGCTAGATCCTTTTGGATCCCATTCACTTTCTTTATAAAAAGTCTCCACTTCTGCTCTCATTCCCTTTTATTTCCAGAGTTACACTTTGTAGTTAAACAATTAGTAAACTGTAAAGAAATAGTTTACAGTAAACTGTAAAGTGAAATACACCAGTATCCCCAGTGCTAAGTGCTAAATAGATAACATCTGAACATCCCATTTGAGTGGTCTTTTTTCCTCTTCTGTTTACTCTCCTTATGTACGTGTGTGTTTAATTAGTTGGATTAACATTTGGCTTAGGACAGTGAGCACACCCTGCACCAGGTTCTGTGCTAAGTGCTGAGGATGGCAGTCCCAGCTCCCCAGAGAATTCTGAGTCAATTTTGCAAGGTAGACATTAAACAAATATATCCATAAATAGTTTGTTAGAATTATTTTTAAAACTGTCAAAATATAATAACTACAGGATACTATTCCCGGGCCTCTGCCATGGGGGAAGGGGGAGCACCGGGGAGGCCAAGGAGTGAGGGGTGTGGAGGAGGAAGAGCTGAGGGAAGATCAGATCAGGCAGCAGGAACAGCACACTGGAGTCTCCAAGGAAGGGGGAAATAAGTGCCTCTGGAGACCATAGGATCCCCAAGTGGCCAGAATGTCACAGGTCAGGAGGAGGGAGGCAGCAGTGAGGCGGGGGAGGAGGGAGGGCCAGATCCACTTCACATGTTTGTATGAAATAAGTCTCAAACTGGTATTTAGAGCTTTAGCCTAAAGGAAGTCTGAAGCCACTAAAAGAAGGGAGGGCGACATCAGGTTTCCTTTTTCAATAAAGCGTTCTGTCCATTGTGGAGAATGTATTAAGAGCAAGGGTGCAGACGAGGAGGCCAGTGAGGCTCCCTGGGAGTTGCGTGGGAGACGGAGGTTTGGACCATGCTAGAGGAGGCAGAAATGGTGAGAAGCAGATTAATTCTAGAACCATGAAAAGATAGGAGCAGATGAACTCAGTGCTTGGTTGGACAAAAAGGATAGAGAAAGAGGACTGGAGAAAGAAAGCTGTCCAAGTTCCTGACAGGGAGTTCTAAGGGGCAGAGGAACCATGACTAAGGCTGGGCTTTTAAGGAAGGCTCAGGCTTAGGAATAAAGATCCTAAGTTTTTCTTGCACTGTGCTTGGGTGGCTGCATGATGCTCCAGTCGATGGGGACTGGGCTTGGATGTCAGATGAGTGCTCTGAGCTATCACAGAAATTGGGGAGTTGTTGATGTTCACATGATAACTGAGGCCAGAAGCAGGGACATGGGCCTAGTGTGTTTCTCCTGCATCTTTTCCTAGTTGGCCCTCTCTCCGAGGGGGAAGGCAGTGCAGGGGGAGCCTGCAGATGGGGCAGAGCTGGGGCAGTGTAAGAAGCAGCCAGGAAGCCAGTGGCCACAGCAGGGAGCGGGAAGGAGCAAGGGTGCTGCACGGCACGCGTCACCACTGAGAAGTCCAGTGGCGTCCACCAGGGTATTTGACACAGAGCAGGATCTCAGTACGTGGGTGTTGAATTCTCTCCCTCTTCTCTTCAGATCTGCTTGGACCAGGCTTGAGAACATAGTCTCTGCACCCCAGAATGCAAGCTTGCTACTCGTTTCTTACACGAATTCATTTTGTCAGCAAAGCTTCAAGTTTTCCTCGGGGTTTGGGAATGCTGACATCATACACTGCTTTTTTTCTGGAATCAGGGATATTGATTATTTTCGTGGTGACTGTAGCTCCAAAGGAAGATGAGGTTATACAATCAGAATAAAGACACATGAACCAAAACAATACCCTGACAGATGATGCCATCTGCAACTTCCCCCATGGCTGGCCTCTCTGCTCAAGTCCTGCGTGCTGATTTTGGATGTGGTAGCTCTAAAGTGCCAGTGGTGTGACCAATGGTGCTGAGCTCATTGTGGTGACAGACACCACGCAGCACAGCAGTGGAAGGGACGGCGCTTCTTAGTCTTTCCCGCCTGAGTAAATGCCTGAGGGAGTAAGGGCACTGAAACGGGCAGTGAATTTTCAGCACTTTAATTGTAGCTCCCCTTCCTTTGTGGTTGAGGGAGCTTCAGGAGTGGATCATATAAGAGGATGCTTTTAGGTAGCTTTCTCAGACGGCTGGGGAGAGCAGACCTTCTCCTTCCCCACAAACACCCACACCAAATCCTTGTTTCTTGAAAAAGAAAAAAAATAGATTTCTAAGCCCATGAGTCTCATTCCTTAAATTTTAAAATCAAATCAAATTATTTGTGGCACAGAATAATGTTGCTTGCAACTTTTATCCACTTTATCAAAATGAGTGTGGTCCTTGTGTGATTTTTCCTTTTGCACGTCGGTTGCCCAAGCCAGGTATCTTGGCGGGGGGTGGAGGGAACAGTGTTGTTTGTGTGGGTAATGTTGCTGATTTTGTTTGCTTGGGATACTCGCTAAGTTAACCTCGTTGGACTTTTCCCCCAGGAATTGATGCGCGTACACGTGGTGGGTCATTATGCTGCTGCACCTGTGTAGTGTGAAGGTCAGTGTGCTTTTCTGATTATAAGAAACCATCCATGTCATTCCATTATAAACCCACTCCACTCATAATGGAATGTGCCTCTCAGCCCAGGGCCGCTGCGGCTGCCCAGCCCAGGAATTATCTCAAGTGTGGCCGGACATTTGAGATCCATCACCCTCCCTCCCCACCACCTGCATCCACCCCAGAATTTGACTGTGCTCCATTTTGAGATGATGTTCTTTGCATGTCGAGTCCCCCTTGTGTGATGTGAACGTACAGTTGTTACAAGTGAATTTGTACCTGGAAACACTCTATGATGCTACTTCCAGAATTGCAGCTGACAGCTCCGCTATCTATGGGTAATTGCTGTACAGTTGATATGGACAGATGGAAATAGGCCTTGAGACAAGAGCAATGGCTTCTCCTCCTGACTCAGAGCCAGGTCATCCTCTGGGAGGCTGATGGCTCATTAGGATGGGCCCTTGCAGCAGGGTGGCTTTCCCTGGAAGTGCTTTCCATCAGCTCCCCTAAGACATCCTGCCAAGGCCCCCTCCTTCTTCTGTGTCATTATTTTACTTTTGGTGACAGCCCCAGGTTTATAGTCATCACAGCTCACATTTACTGGCCACCATGCATCATGGTTCGTGCCGAATGCTCTTTCCCCCGTGAGCTCCTCTCCTGAGAGGTAGGTATGATCATTTTCCCCATTTGATGTACAAGGGAACTGAGTCATAGAGGGTTGAGTGACTGCTCTGAAGTCTCCTAGTATGTAAGTGAGGAGCGTTGATTCCAACTGAGCTCTGCCTATATGAGCTGGAGTCCATCCACTGGGCCCTGTGCTGCTCGGGTAATACCCAGCCAATCCTGACATGAGGCTTTTCTCTAAAAAATAAATAAAAGCTCACATTTGCATAGCGCTTTGCAAATTTATTAAGCATATCCACATGCATATTCAGCTAATCCTTGAAATAACCCTACACGAAAGAAAGGGGCACCCTGAGATGTTCAGTGTGTGCCTCGGTACGCGTCAGCAGGGGCAGGATGAGGCCACGCTCACATGCAGAGACAGCTTCTCCTCTGCCACAGTGCCCTGCTGCTTACTCACGCAGAGGGCAGCTCTCTTAATTCACAAGTTCTGCCTAATGCACTTAAAGAATGAGCATAGCATGTGTTGGATTCAGGAAGCATTAAATTAGAACTTAATCCCGTGCTGCCAAACATCCAGGGACAGGCTCAGCACACCCGCTTAAATTCCCCTTTATCTCCTTGAGTATTCCAGCATGGTTTGTGCTCAGGAGCCACTTCCTCTGTGCCATTTTCACACCTCAGAGTTCAACAGAGCCTTGATTTCCCCCAGTTCATTCAGCTTACCCCACCCTCCAGTGGTCCCTTGGAGAAGGCATAACTTTTGCTAAGAGAAGGTTTTTTCATAGTACTCAGTCTCTCTGCATTCCCCTTGGACTTCTGTGTTTTCTCTTTGGCTTTAAAGATAGAGTGAGAAGTATTTTTTAAATACCAAGTAGTTCCTTCTGGGGTGCATTTCACATTCAGGAAGAATGTCCCTTCGTTCTTCTTTCCAGGACTAGTGTCCTTGGGAAGTTAGAGCTTCTCAGTCCTAGACAACCTCAGCTCGTGGCATCTTCAGATACAAGCTTTGCCTTGAAATAAAACTCCTGGAACCTAACAGCAAAGCCAAATATGCACACAGATCATCATAGGGGGTTTTATTCAGTGATCCAGGAAACAAGCCCAGGTATTCTCCCTTACATTTATGTGAGTTGAGTTCTCACCCGGTAACATGAAGAGGAGATTGGGATCCCAGCTGATGCTCTCAGGGACTTAGCTTGTGAAACAAAACATCAGCCTGAGTACAGCCTCCTGCAATGACACAGGGAACCTGAAAGCACAGGATGCAGCAACCTTATTTTCAGGTTCCCTGGAAGGTAAATGCAAAGCTCCTTACCCCGAGCCTTACTCAGTAAAGGGAATCTATGGCCCCATAACTTCTGTGCTTTCATGTAAATCTTCAAAATTCAAAATAATCCCAAGGTTTCCTACACCTTCCCCTAATATTTTATAAGAAGATTCATCATGCTCTGAAATTAGTCTGCAGCACTACTAGCTGGGCTTGTAAAAATATTTGAAATAAGCTCTGGAGGCTAAGGCAGGAGGATCACTTGAGTCCAGGAGTATGGACAGCCTGAGCAACATAGTGAGATCCCATTTCTACAAAAAATTAAAAAAAAAAAAAATTAGCTGGGCATGGTGGTGTGTGTCTGTAGTCCCAGCTACTGAGGAGGCTAAGCAGGGAGAATCACTTGAGCCCAAGAGTTCAAGGCTACAGTGAGCTATGATGGCACCACTGCAATCTGGTCTGGGTGACATAGTAAGACCTTGCCTCTAAAAAAAAAAAAAAAAAAAAACGAAGAAAAAAGAAATCAACTAGGGATCTTTTAATTGACTACTTAATGTCAGTATATTTTCAGCTTCTAGAATGATCTTCAGCAGGATGGATGCTCATCTCTGGAAGAGGCTGAAACAGGAAAGAATTTTATGCTATGACCACCAAGTTCTCAACCAGGGGTACATCGCAAACCACCAAGTCTAGCTGTGCACATGGAGGCTGCGTCCTTGCACACTGAAAAGGTCCCTGGGTGATTCTGGTGTGCACTCCTGGTTGAGAAACACTAGCTAGACCTGACGGGAACTAAGCCTCTCCATGTCTGTGAATAAGAGAATGAAAAAGAAATCTGTGCCGAAGATCTTTATGCTACAAAAACAAGTATCTTGTCACTCAAAGATGGCTTTCTGAAGCCTATCAAAGGTGCTTTTTGGAGCAAAAACAAAACATGCATTGAAAATGACTGGCATCTCTGTGTCTGTTGGGTCCTCTGAGAGGGCAAGAGAGAACTAATGCTTGTGAAAAGGAAAGGGAGGAAGTAGGACTGTGTAGGGCTGCAGCCTGGCAGAGCCTTTGCCAACCCAGTGGACTCTCAGGAGCAAAAACTGCCATTCAGGGACCCCATGTTGGGTGGCAATGGCCCTTGCAGTCCCACCTAGCTTAGTGTTAGGCCAAGGTACCCTAAAAAGAGCCTGAGCACCCCTCCAAACATAGGTGGAGTGGAAGGAGTTGGTGGCTGGAAGCTGTCTGCTGACAGCATCCTGACAACTGGGCAGTGAATCCGTTCTTAAAAGAGAAAGCACAGCTCCATGTCTGCTAAATTCTCCAAAGACTAGAAAATCAGTTCCTCTGGGCTATTCAGAGTTTAGCTCTGTTTTGACTACAATGCCAAGGTGTAGTCCTTTGGTAGAATTTACTGCCTTAAGGTAGAGGAATGAAGGGAGAAAAATGGAATAAACAGGCAGGAAAACTTGGTTCATTTGGTTTCCTTCTGTTTAGGGCATGTGCTAGATAGCAGGACATGGAAGAATAGGGCACTAAGATTTGAGGGATCATAATAACTTCTCATGTAGAAAGTGAAGCCCAGGCCAGGTACAGTGGCTCACACCTGTAATCCCAGCACTTTGGGAGGGGTATAGCAGGAAGATAGCTTGAGCCCAGTTCTATACAAGCCTGGGCAACATAGCAAGACCCCATCTCTAATAAAAATTTTAAAATGTAGACAGGCACGGCAGTGCACCTGTAGTCGCAGCTACTCTGGAGGTTGAGGCAGGAGAATTGCTTGAGCCCAGGAGTTAGAGGCTGCGGTGGGCTATAATTGCGCCACTGCACTCCAGCCTAGGCAACAGAGTGAGATGCTCTTGAAGGAAAGAAACAGAGAGAGAGAAAGAGGAAGGAAGGGAAGGGAGGGAGGGAGGGAAAGAGGAAAAAGAAGAAAAAGAGAAAGAAAGAAGAAAGAAAAGAAAAGAAAGAAGAAAGAGAGAGAGAGAGAAGGAGGGAGGAGAAGGGAGGGGGGGGAGGGAGGGAGGAAGGAAGGAAGGAAGGAAGAGAGGAGGGAAGGAGGGAGGGAAAGAAAGAAATGGAGGAAGGGAAGAAGAGAAAGGAGAGGGGGAGAGGAAGAAAAGAAAGAGATGGGAGCCCAGAGAGGTTGTGTGTCACTGGAGATCACCTAGAGACGATGAGGGGGCTCAGGTGGAGCCCCAGAGCTGAGGGCACACCCCTCTCCTGACACAGAATGGGTCTTGTCATATCAATTTCCTTCACCCCAAACTCTACACAATAAAGAAAATCTGTGGCTCCAGAACTTTTATGTTCTTGCTTAAATCTTCCAAACTGAAAATGATCCCTAAGGTTGCCTACATCGTACCCAACCCCACCACGTCCTTCATCTGGCCACATCCTGGGTCTAGAATGTATCAGGAGGCAGAGGTGTAGATTCTCAGGCGTCTGAAACCACAGCCAGCTTCCCTAAACCGTCGTGCAGACATAAATTGACAAAGTCATGAGAAGCCTCTCTTCTTAGCCCTGCAATTTGTCATCCTGGCACCAGCAGAAAATCAGGACATGATTAATTCTCTACACTTATTGATTTGGGACCTCCATAGAAAGGCTGGCTGCTTTCCTCTCCCCTCCTCCTCCTCCTTTTCCTCCTCCTTCTCTTGCCCCTCTTTCCCCCATCTCCCCGTTCTCCTCCTGTTTCCCCTCCCCCACCTCACAGTTTTCAGGGTCTGAGTCCAAAGAGAAAGGGGTTGAATCTGTGTGCATGTGAGGCCACGAGCTCCAGACCCCACCGACGGAGGCCCGCCCTGCCTCCCCCGCTAGCTCTTCTCCAACCACTGCCTGAACTCGGCTTTCCTGGACCTTGGAGATAAATAGTGTGGTCCAGCACTGCCCTGGGTGAGCTGAGTCATGCCCTTGGCAGGGTCGAGGAGCTCCCCCTAGGAGACCAATCGCCTGGCGTGAGTCTTCTTCGCGGGACTGCTCGCTCTCTGCCCCCTAGGTGCTGGGCGCCGCCCGTCCCCACCTCTGTCAGAACTCGGGTCATCTGCAGAGCCTTGGCCGGTACCTTGGTGTGACTCCGCCACCAACATTTTCCCAGCAGGAAGCAGCAAGCTCAGCACAGAAATAAAACTGTCCTGCTGAGTCTCTCTCACAGCCTGTCCAAGTAACTGTTCCGGAGCGTCAGCCTGACGCAGCACCCCTGGAGGACCACGCCATGCGGGCTGCAAGCCTCGCCCTTAACCATGCCCAGCAGGACCAGAGCCGCCAGCACAAATTCCTGGCCGTTGAACCACTTCTGAGCCTGCACTTTCAGAAGGCGCTCTTGTTTTGAATACGTAGTGGGTCCTGTTCTTTCAAAGTAAGTGCTTTTATCAAGGGCCTGGACTATCTTTTAAACATATGTTTTTTTCTCACTTGTACATTAAAGGGAAATGTATTTCTGTCTAGAAAAGGAGACCGGGAGAGGAATGAGACTGTGCAGTTTTCAAGGCTTGGTTTAAACTAGGGCATGCACACTGCATAGCTATTTTCTTCAGGCAGCATGTGGCCAAAAAACATGCGTGTGTAGCTGACTGTTTTGAGCTTTGTTTATTTTAAGTACTGATACTGAGGGATTTTGTTCAAGCAAAGGAGTACCAACTTTATATGCAGCCACAGATGCCTCTTTTGCTTGATAGTGCTAGATTTAGAGCTCAAAATTTTCCTTTTCAGCAAGAACTAGAAGTTCCCTAGTAGTATTTTTTCCCCTCATGCCTGTTTGCAGTGTGCAGAATTCTTAGAACACGGCTTTGCATATGCTGTGCGGCAGCCTCAGGATAGCACTGTATGTCAGCAGATACGGGGGCCCGGGCCTGTTTGCTTAGCTATGCTTTCTTAATGCAGGTTCTTGCTTTACATGATTTCAGACAATAACTTAGTATTTTCATGATCACAGCTGAATATACACCACAGATGGATGTGTATTTTTCTTCCTTTCTTGCAGATTTTTTTTTTAACCAACACACACACACACAAATACAAAGTAAAAGCAGATTTGGGAGCATTTTATTGCTATGAAAATTTTTGGATAGGGATTATTCTTCGTCAGTCTGATCCACAGCAGCCTCATGAACTACTCTGAATTCGATGTCAGACCCTGAATTGTGGCGTCTGTGACACCAGCTCAGCCTGGGTTGGATGTTGTAGATGGGAGCATGGACCAGTCATTCCTTTTCAACTGGGCCACTATTTATTGAACACCTACTGTGTACCAGATACAATCAAAGAACGATAGATACAACTGTCAGCAAACAGGTCTCAGCCCCCCTGGAGGTTTTATTCTAGTTGTGAGGAGGGGTGGCAGAAAATGAAAAACTCACACGCATGTAGAACACGATATAGAGCCCTGGGAAGTGCTAAGAAGGGAGGGCAGAGGAAGGAGGGTGGAGAAGACAGCGCCAGGGACGCCCTGTGTGTGCCTGCCCTGTCTTGCACCTCCGCCTCTGGGTACAATCCAAAATCCCATGCTGTCTCTCTGAACTTGCATAAAAAAGGCCCAGAGGTCACCAACACTATGCTCCCTCGTGAGTTTATTTTATTTGGCAGTCAGTGTTTTTTGTTTTTTAGGTTTGATTTTGTTAATGAATTTTTAAATAACAGGAAATTTTATATAAAAATTCAGAATCTTAGCTCCTCTTGAGAAAAATTAAAAGCTCCTACAGTCCTGGGCCCACCTTCTGCTTGGCCACAGAGCTGAGTGAGGAAGGCCCTGTTAGGCCGGAGGGCATATGACCTTCAGATCGTTGCCGCTCCTACTTAGCTCACCTCCTCTGAAGGCAGTTGTGTTTTTGCTTGTCTTGATGGTGGCCCTACAATCATTCATTACTTCTCCCGGGGCAACAATGCTTCTGGTGTCAGGGACCCCCCACTTATTGAATGGGCCCTGTGGGTGCTTTCTCTTCCAGCTTTCTCTCCCGGTCATTTTATGGAGGTTTGCCTCTCCTTGAGGGCTACAGGGGGTTGCGAAGGTGCCAAGCTATCAGAGTCCCAGGCCAAGTCACAGAAGCCGTCCGTCAAAGAATGAGCCCTGTCCTTCTGCAATCCCAGATTTCTTTTCCCTAGCGTAGTGGGACAGGGGAACTGAATGTGGATGCACAAAATCTAGTTCCTTTTTTTTTTTTGAGACCGAGTCTCGCTCTGTCACCCAGACTGGAGTGCAGTGGCACAGTCTCGGCTCACTGTAACCTCTGTCTCCCGAGTTCAAGCGATTCAACTGCCTCAGCCTCCTGAGTAGCTGGGATTACCAGCGCCCGCCACCACGCCCAGCTAATTTTTGTATTTTTAGTAAAGACGGGGTTTCACCATGTTGGCCAGGCTGGCCTCCAACTCCTGACCTCAGGTGATCGGCCCGCCTTGGCTTCCCAAAGTGTTGGGAGTACAGGCGTGAGCCACCATGCCTGGCCACAAAATCTAGTTTCTTTGTATTCATTATACCCACAGTTCTAAATGACTAAGATGCTCTTGGAGTTAGGGGTTCATCACACTCCTGTCTGATTAAAACCTAGCCTATGCTCTGGTTATTTCATCTTTTCTCCCTTATACAATTCCACCTGCAAAGTCTTACACTCTGTCTTTCCCAAATGGAATTAGCCAAAGCACATGTTATTCTGCTCCAGTTACTGTTTATTTCGATGTGGCTGTTCAAAGTAGAATACTATTACCTGACAGGTAGGGGTGGAACCTCAGCAATTGCAAAGGGCAGTGACATTCATCTGAGCAGGACCCAGGGCTCCAGGGGGTACATTCCACAGGGTCCTTGGCTCACATTGTAAGAATCCCACCATCCAGCAGTATCCTCTTCCTGTCTCCACTGATTCAACCAATGTTGGTCTAGAATTCACTCCCTGAACATACAGAATACTTCCAAATCTGCATCACTATCAGAACCACACAACTGCGAGCCCCTCTCCTCAGGAATTAAATTTACTTTTTACTTAACACTCATCACCCTTTCCTACTCCGTGATAGATAATAGGTTCTTTTCTGGGCAATGCCTTTTCCTGCTATGTGAGTGTTTCTTCACTTCAGTAGCTCAGCTCTGAGTGTCCTCCCCAGCTTTCTGCCCCCAGTCAGTATCTGTCTGTGGATCAGGGAGTGAGGATCAGACAGTGGGGGAGTTGTCTGATCCTCACTCCCTGGCCTTGTGGTTCTTCTGCCGAGAGTGGATCTCTTCACAGCTGTCTTAGGGCCATGCTTGCCTATACCCAAGAACCAGCAGCTTTAGCATCACCTGGGAGCTTGGGGAAGTCCACTCCGGAGCCCACTCCAGAAATGCTGAATCAATCTCTGCACTTTAATAAGATTTCCAGGTAATTCATGTAGACATTTAGGTTGGGAACACACTGGCTTATACCATGGCCCAAGCCATGTGTAGGCTTTCACAGCTGCCTCTGGGCCCGTTGATCCCAGCCTCTCATGAAACACTCACTTCACCAGTGTACAGATGTTATTTGATCATTGGTTATGAGTTCCCACAGTCATACCCATGCATTTTGTAATCTTCATCAAGGGTAGTTAAACTAGCAGTTGGTCAGACTCTAAAAGATCCCTGGGAGCTGAGTCATTCATTGTAAGACACCTAAATGGCTACTGGGGAAAAGTAATCTTGCAGTGTAGTTTAACAGTAGATGTAGAATGTGGAAAAACTAATTAAAGTCAATAAAAGACAGTTGTTAAAGAGACTGTTAACCAACAATCGAACAAGACAGAATAGTGGTTAAGAGCTGACATGGGAGTCCAGTGGCCAACCTTGGTTAGAGTTCAGCTTTGCTTCCAGCTGCATGATCTTGGGGAAGGTATATAGCCCAGTTATTTGCAACTCCATCTGTTCAGTAAAATCATCTATAGAGCTTGGACATGAATTTTCGGCTGCTTGGGATCTACCTGGTTCAATAGCTGGTCAAGGCTCAAACATCTGCACTTTTTTTTTTGTTGTTTGTTTGTTTTGAGATGGAGTTCCGCTCTTGTCACCCAGGCTGGAGTGCAGTGGCGTGATCTCAGCTCACGGCAACCTCCGCCTCTCAGATTCAAGCAATTCTCCTGCCTCAGCCTCCGGAGTAGCTGGGATTACAGGTATGCACCATCACGCCCAGCTAATTTTTGTATTTTTAGTAGAGACGGGGCTTCGCCATGTTGGCCAGGCTTGTCTTGAACTCCTGACTTCAGGTGATCCGCCCACCTCAGCCTCCCAAAGTGCTGGGATTACAGGTGTGAGCCACCGTGCCGGCCCACATCTGCACTTAAAAAAATCCTTGTCATTTTGATGCACAGCCCAGTTTGAGAACCACTGGCAACCTTTTGGAGCCTCTCATTCCCCCTTTCTTGAATGAGGATGGTAACAGAGAAGCCTCTTGAGTTTTTGAGAGAATCAGATGGTGGCACGAAGGGAAGGGTCCTGCCACGTGCCTGTAAGGTAGTTGTTGCTCACTCATTGGTAGTGATGATGACGTGATGATGGTGGCAGTGGTGATGGCGAGGACGCGGGCTCCATTTACACACCCACTTAATAAACTCAAATCTAGCCTCCTTCTTTCTCAAACACAAGCCTTACTTTATATACACATCTGTTTACTATCCCACAAACATAGATTGTCAGAATAAACCCTATTATTATCTTACGGCTGCTGGCAGCTCTGTTCTAGGTTTGGTTCCACCTTTTACTAACTCTGACCTAGGTTTGCTTGGTATCTTCAGTTTTCCAAGGGCTTTAAATATGTCATCAACTTTGGCATTCCCTCCAATGTTAAGAGATGTGCAAAAATATCACATGAATACATTCGTTTTATAACTGAGGAAACAGGCTCAGAGAAGGGAGGGGCTTGCTTAAAGCTGCCCACTGTACAACATGGAGCGAGGTTTAGCTCTCTGGACTGTGAGTCTGTGCTGACTGCTGGTCTTTCTATCTAAAGCTCATATTAAGGGAATGTTTCCAGGCAAATCTCCTTGATTGACTGGTAATGAACATCCCCACATTAGATGAACAATTGCCTGCGAAGTGTCTTTGTTTCCTGAGTCAGGCTCCAATTTAGTCTTATCTTCAGGTCTTTTCAAATCTGAAGAGACCAAACACAGAAGATCTTTTTTTTTCCCAGTGGAGAATCAATGACCACTGAGAGCAAAATAATGAAGCCCCACTTAAGTGAAAATAACACAGGTAATTGTTAGAGAGAAGAAATATGGCATGGCCCACTGACTCCATATTGTAGCACTCGTATTTGCAATTTTTCATGAATTCCTTCAGGTAACTAATTTTATGAAATAGTGCCAGGTGGCACCGTTCCACTTTCCAACGCTCCTGGAAATTCCTGACTTACTAGACAAGCATTTTTACTGGAAAGCTATGTCAAGGAGTTCAGGAGAATGTACTAGAATACACACAAATCAAACATTAAGTCAATATACAATCTACTGACACCATACTGACAGGAACCTCAACAAAAGCCTCCTTGCCTCCCCCACCATTGTTTCTCCTTAGCAGAGAGTTCAGCCTTGCAGCTCCCTTGGATATGATATACAAAAGAGTGTGAGGAGCTAGGAATTTCCTCAGCTGCACCTCAGTTTAATTACCGTCTCTCTTTGCTTCCAGCACTGGTTCTAATGCCCAGAGAGACGGCCTTCTACTTTTGAAAACCACAGAACCAACTGTATCTGTCTAAATTTGTCTTTGCTAGAGCCATTTATACACCCTACTTTCTTTTATGTCACTAGAAGAAGGGATCTTGAATCACCGCCACTCGGGGCTGCCATCTTGGTTTGCTCCCCCATCACATTTCCTATTGTTGACTAAGGATAGCTTTGTCATTCCTCACTGGGCTGTGCAGTGGCTACTTCACACTCAGTCCAATGACCCATAAGTACAAGTTTAGTAGAGAAAACACAATGGCCTAGTCAATTGATACAATTAGTTGTTAGAACACAAACTCTATGTTATTTAAAAATCAGGGCATCTAAAAACTTGACAAGTGTACCCAGTGTGATCCAAGGAGCTAACCCATCTGTGCTAATTCCTCATCTGGAATTCTGCTTCCAAGCAAAAGAGTTTGAAATTAAAATAGTTGGGGAGTCAAGTACTATTTCAGGTACTATATTACCTTATTTTGATAACTTCAGTCACCATTGCATAAAATAAGATTCATTCAGGCCAGGCACGGCGGCTCATGCCTGTAATCCCAGCACTTTGGGAGGCCGAGGTGGGCGGATCACCTGAGGTCAGGAGTTCAAGACCAGCCTGACCAACATGGTGAAACCCCTGTCTCTACCAAAAATACAAAAATTAGCTGGGCGTGCTTGTGCGCCTGTAATCCCAGCTACTCAGGAAGCTGAGGCAGAAGAATCACTTGAACCCAGGAGGCGGAGGTGGCAGTGAGCCAAGCTCGCACCACTGCACTGCACTCCAGCCTGGGTGACAAGAGTGAAACTCTGTCTCAAAAAAAAATTTATTCAATAAATGTGTATTTTTCAACATATTTATTCATAAATATTTATAACGTGGCTATTCTGGGCCATGCACTCTAATGGGTGCCGGGGATGGCATGATGAACCAAGCTGGCCCCAATTTATTAGCTAGGCTTCCAGTTCAATGAAGGAGAAAAGCCACTCCACTCACAGGCAATGTGGGTATTCTGAAGGGAAGGAACACAGCTATGTGAGCATGCATGAGGGGAGGAGGGAGGACTTCATTTGGACTGAAGTTGAGGAACTAAAATGTGAGCTGTAGTTACTTAGGTGAGAAAGGAGGATTTCTTTTCCTTATTATAAAAAATGATGTCATCTGCTTCCAAGAAAATCTGACCTAATTATTTAATATGAAGAGATATGAAAAATAAAACAAGCTAAGCTTTGTCATGGCTAAAACTGTCCTTTTTAATCTTTAAAGTGTGCCGCTCACCATCTTGTGCACCATCTCCTATTATTGGATACGTAACTGACACTCTGGGTCCATAGTAGGCCCTCGTAAGTGTTTTGAGAGTCTTTAAGGCAACGAATAATGACTGGCTATTTGCTTTATCATACAATCCAAAATAGAAATGTGAAAAGTTAGTATGTGGGTCTTAGAGCTGTGTTTGGCACTAAAGATCTCACAGACCACTGTGAAAAGGGAACATTGCAGTTCAAGCCAAATAAAAACTTAGTAAAGATGAATATTAGCCGGGCGTGGTGGCTCGCGCCTGTAATCCCAGCACTTTGGCAGGCCGAGGCGGGTGGATCACCTAAGGTCAGAAGTTTGAGACCAGCCTACTAAAAATACAGAATTAGCCGGGCATGGTGGTGGGCACCTGTAATCCCAGCTACTTGGGAGGCTGAGGCAGGACAATCGCTTGAACCTGGGAGACAGAAGTTGCAGTGAGCCGAGATTGCACCACTGCACTCCGGCCTAGGCAAAAAGAGCAAAACTCCGTCTGAAAAAAAAAAAAAAAAAAAGATGAACAAAATAAAAGTAATTTCTGATTAACAATATCATGGTAAAATACTGGAATAATTAATAAGTAGTAAATTAGCTTAATGTGTGCCAAGGGAGTGATAAGATAAGTAAAAGCTACTTCACTAAAAGCAACATTTCCTAGAACAGAACCTGCTCATTTTCATCCCCCCTTCTCTGCATCTGGCTTCCCCTCCACTCATACCCCTGCTCCAAAAAAGAAAGTATGGTATATAGACCACGTCTTGACAATCACTTATTTGATTCCATTTATGCCAAGTAAGACTGAGTTTTAACCTGAGAGCTAAACATTTTAGAATATTGATACAGAAATCAGGAAACAACAACAAAAAAATGTCCACTCTCTCCATTGCAAAATTAACAGTGTTCCAATGATTACTATTACTCACTCATCCTTTTCATCATTCATTTATTCTGTGAGCCTTAAGTGATTATTGTGCTAAGGGCTGTGGGGACACCCAAATGAACAAGACACAAAGAGACGTTCACATGACTACAGTGTATATGTTAATATTCCAAAGTGAGCTATTAGCGTTGGTCGTGAAAGAATTCTGTGGTCAAGCAAATTTGGGAGACACCAAGGTAAACAGAATTGATCCGATATATTTGCTGCAGGACCTCTCTGAGTCTAATATGTGTCAAGAAGGGGATTTTAAAACACAGCATTTATATCACATTTTTCTAACCTATCATCTAGTAAATCATGAATACTTGGGTACACTCTGGGAATCACTAATCTAGGCAGTAAAACAGGGTTCTGCCTTCAAGGTAAGAAGGCTGCTATTAGTGAGGCAGGTTAGGGCCCTAAGCAAGAGGTATGGGTTTCGGGTCAGTGGAGGGGTAGCAGCAAACCTCCAGTGGAGAGGAGGTGAAAAACCAAAACCAAGTGCCATCATCTAGACCAAGCTGACTTTATTTTATTTGTTATTAATTTTAATACTATTAATTACTAGTAGTAAAAGCAGTGTGTTGAGGCGACCCTCAACAGAGTACCAGGAATTTTAGCACAGGGGCTAAAGAGTATAGACTCTCAGCTCAGATTTTTTTTTTTTTTTTTTTTTTTTGAGATGGAGTCTTGCTCTGTTGCCCAGGCTATAGTGCAGTGGCACGATCTTGGCTCATTGTAACCTCCCCTCCTGGGTTCAAGCCATTCCCCTCCCTCAACCTCCTGAGTAGCTGGGATTACAGGTGCATGCCACCACGCCTGACTAATTTTTGTGTTTTTAGTAGAGACGGGGTTTTGCCATGTTGGTCAGGCTGGTCTTGAACTCCTGAACTCGTGATCCTCCCACCTCGGCCTCCCAAAATGCTGAGATTACAGGCTGAGCTCAGAATTTTTAGGTTTGTATCCATGTTTCACCACTGCTGGCTTATATGACCTGAGAGAAGTTACTTTGCCTCTCTAAGTCTTAATTTATTCATATGCAATTGGAAATAATAATACTAATAGTGGTATTCAGTGGGATAACACGGGTGAAGCACTCTTCACAGTCCTGGCACTTGGTAGATTTTCATTAAGTGCTCATTAATTATTAAATGCTTATTAGTTCTCCCAATCCTATGAATCTGATATTATCTTCTCTATTTTATAGATAATAAAATTGAAACTCAGAAAGTTTAATTAGATGTTAGAATTACACATTAAAGGCCAGGTGTAGTGGCTCACACCTGTAATCCCAGCACTTTGGGAGGCCAAGGTGGGTAAGTCACCTGAGATCAGGAGTTTGAGACCCACCTGGCCAACATGGTAAAACCCCGTCTCTACTAAAAATACAAAACAATTAGCCAGGCGTGGTGGTGCCTGGCCTGTAGTCCCAGCTACTCGGGAGGCTGAGACATGAGAATCGCTTGAACCCGGGAGGCAGAGGTTGCAGTGAGCTGAGACTGGGTCACTGCACTCCAGCTTGGTTGGAAGAGGGAGACTTCATCTCAAAAAATAAAAATAAAAAAAAAGAATTACACATTAAAAAGTAGTGGAGCTAGCATTCAAACGGATGTTAGTTTAGCCCCAAGCCCCATGTTTTTCTACTGTAGCATGCCAATAAAGCGACTTGAGAGGCATAGGAATACCAGATTATGGAACTAATTATAGACTCCATTTACAAGTATATCTTGGTCAAGAATGTCTCCAAAACTGGATTAAGCCAGTGTAATTGAATGGGACTATAGACAACTGGGACAGACTCAGATTTTTTTTTAAATGTATTGGCCCAGGAAGGCTAGAAATGTTCCACTTGACCTAACAGAAGACAATTAGAATTAAAAATGGCACTAATTGAAAACATACTTGTTAAATTGCCTGTGCTTATAGGGTTGTTGTTGGCCCTGTTGCAACTGGTCTGCAAAAAGAGACATATTTTTATTTGTTGGCGCTAACAGAGGCAAGTGCCTTGAGTTGGGCAACAAGTACATTGCTGATGGTAGGGAATGGCTTCTGTAGGGTTAAAGCTTGGATAGACAATCTCTACATCTAGCAGTGGGAAGTGCACCCCAGTTTTTTTTTTCCAATTCAACTCTTAGTGAAATATGATCACTTTTACCTTATCCCCCAGATATAGGAAAAAGTCAGCACTCTCCAGAAAAACAAAACAAACAATAGTATGCTTCAGTCTGCACTGTTCCTCTACAAAAAATGTCCAATGTGGCTGGGAGCAGCGGCTCACACCTGTAATTCCAGCACTTAGGGAGGCCGAGGTGGGTGGATCCCCTGATGTTAGGACTTTGAGATCAGCCTGTGCAACAGAGTGAGACTCCATCTCTACTAAAAATACAAACATTAGCCAGGCATTGTGGTGCACGTCTGTAGTCCCAGCTACTCGGGAGGCTGAGGCAGGAGAATCACTCGAAGTCAGGAGGTGGAGGTTGCAGTGAGCTGAGATCCGTGCCACTGCACTCCAGCCTGGGCAACAGAGTGAGACTCTGTCTCCAGAAAAGAAAAAAAAGAACACAGTCCACTATATAATTTTTAGAGTTATAAAAATTATGGAACTAATTATAGACTCCATTTACAGGTAGATCTTGGTAATAACATGCAAAGAAGCAAGATAATATGATAAATAAATAGAAAAATACTATCAACAGAAGCAGGCCCACAGATGAATCAGATATTGAAACTAGCAGGGAAAGATCTTAAAACATCTACTGTGAATGTATTCAGGGTAAAACATCTACTGCAAATATGTTCAAGGATGTTCAAAAAAAGACCAGAATGAATGAATAGATGGGATTACAACAGAGAAATGGGAGCCATAAAAAAGGAAACAAATAGAAATTCTAGAGTAAAAATAAACATCTGATATAAAGAATGCATAGTATGGGCTTAACAAGCATAACAGAAACTGAAAGAAAAGATCAGTGAGCTTAAAGAATGGTTCATAGAAATTGTTCAAACTAAAGCATAGGGAAAAAAATATTTAAAAACACCTTACCCATCATCAGGATCTATAAAATGGTCTAAAATGTGAATAGTTGCAATCTCAGAATGATGAGAGAGAAAATGAGCCAGAAAACATACTTAAAGAAATAACAACTGAATTATTTGGGATACAATGAGAAAATATCAATCTATAGATTCAAGAATCTCCGTGAATTCTAAGTAGTAGAGATACAAATAAAACCACACCCAGGCACATCACAGTCAAACTTCTGAAACCCAAAGATAAAGAAAATATAAAAGCAACCACAGGAAAAAATGATATGTTGCATGTAGAGAAATAATGACAAAAAAATTATGGCCAACTTCTTATCAGAACAACGAAAGCCTAAAGGCAATGGAAAGGCATCCTCAATTGAGAAAGAATTTGTGGAGAAAGTATACACCATGCTCTGAGGACAGATAACAGAGGATTTAACCTAGTTAAGCGATCAAGAAAGGCTTTCTTAAGAAAGGACTATCTCAACTAATATCAGAAGGGTGAGATGTTAAGTAGGCACAGAGAACGGAAGATGTTCCGCATGTATGCAAAGCCCCCACTGCAAGGGAAAACATGTCACATGGAAAGACGGAAAAGTGCCAGGATAGGTGGAACAAAGGGACCAAGGAAAAGAGATGAGCCACGTTAGCCATTATAGGACACAATATGGATTCTTGTTTTCATTATAGGAAAAATAAGATTTTCAAGTGTTTTAAGCTGCACAGACCACTTCTGCTGTCATGAAGCAGCAAATTTGTGTTTGAAAAATTCTGGATAAAGTAGAGAGGCACCAGAGTGGCTGAGAAGAGACCAGGAGGCCATAGGAGTGGCTCCGGTGAGAAATGATGGTGGCATGGACTAGGTGGTGGGTGGTATCCATGAAGATGGTGAGAGGTGGACAGATTTAATGTTGATTTAGTAGATAGAAGTCATAGGACTTAGTCACTGCTTGGATGTGGGAGATGAGGGATACAGAGGTATCAAGACTGACTTGTAGGTTTCACTATGTGAGTGCTTGTTAAATAAAAATAAATAAGTTGGCTGGGCACGGTGGCTCACGCCTGTAATCCCAGCACTTTGGGAGGCCGAGGCGGGCTCGATCATCCACTAGTTGGGTGGATGAAGGTGCCACTTACTGATGAAGGAAACTGTGAAGGGGAGCAAGAATTATTTATTTATTTTTAGGTTTTTGAGATGGAATCTTGCTCTGTAGTCCAGACTGGAGTGCAGTGGTGTGATCTCGACTCACTGCAACCTCTGCCTCCCTGGTCCTAGTTCAAGCAATTCTCCTGCCTCAGCCTTCCAAGTAGCTGGGATTACAGGCACGAGCCACCATGCCCAGCTAGTTTTTGTATTTTTTAGTAGAGACGGGGTTTCACCATGTTGGCCAGTCTGGTCTTGAACTCCTGACCTCGTGATCCGCCCGCCTCGGCCTCCCAAAGTGCTGGGATTACAGGCATGAGCCACCGCGCCCAGCCAACTTATTTATTTTTATTTAACAAGCACTCACATAGTGCCTATTGTGTGCCAAGCACTGTTTTAAGAAAGTTTGCAAACATTAACCTCTTTTACAAGAGTGAGAGGTTGGTACTATTATTGCCCCAGTTTTACAGATGAGGAAATCAAGTAATTAAGTAACCTGCCCAAAGCATTAATAGGTAAGTGCTGAAGTAGGATTGGAACCCAGGCAGTCGGGATCCAGGAAACAAGTTCCTGAGCACTGCACTAGGTTGCTTACGAGGAAGTATAATGAGGATGAGTCACAGGAGACTGAGGCATCCAAGTGGCCATAGGAACCTGGAACTGAGAAGAGAGGTTAGGGCTAGCGATGACTATTTGAAAGTTATTGGCACAGGAAAAGTAGATTGTCTTGATGTAAAGGAAATTGTCTTTTTTTCCTTAAACGGGAGGCTTATGTCTAGAGCTCCAGTTCTGTTTCTGGGCTGTGCTGTGCCTAACACCCCATGTTCTTTGAAGTGGGCAGAATCTTTTTCCTCAGGAGTATAACTTCTATGTCTTCCTCGTCCAATTTGGTCTCTTCTATTTGTTCTTTCTCACCTGTTTGCTGCCCCCTAGTGGCCCTTGTAAGCTCTGCCCCAAGTGCAAGGTAGTTTAAAGCCTTTGGGGTTAAATGCAGCTGGTGCGCAGTGGCCTGGCTGCCCCTGGTAAAGGACCTGGCAGCTCTGTCCTTCAAGAACAGGTAGCGCAGATTCTACCCCAATTACATGGTACCTTCAGTTAAACACAGGGGATAATCACACCAGCAGGGAACAAGCTGGCAAGGGTTTTGATCTGTGACAGTGATGTTTTTAGCCAAGTGGCTACTGAAAAAGTGAACATTCAGATTTCAATGATTGTTGAATTTTGGCCATATCAATTATATCTTTATTGTGACAGTAAGGGGCCTGTCAATGAGTGCTTCTGTCTCATAACAAAAGAGTAACTGGCAGGTTTGTTTTTTTGTTTTTGTTTTGTTTTTGTTTTTCAGTGTTTCTTATTTCTTGCCTAACCAAATTAGTCAGTAAAAAATTACAAACCTGGTCAGGTGCAGTGACTCATGCCTGTAATCTCAGCTCTGTGGGACACCAAGGCAGAAGAATCACTTGAGGCTAGGAGTTCAAGACCAGCCTGACCAACATGGTGAAACCCTGTCTCTACTAAAAATACAAAAATTAGCCAGGCATGGTGGTACACACCTGTAGTCCTAGCTACTCGGGAGGCTGAGACAGGGGAATCACTTGAACCCAGGAGACGTAGGTTGAACTATCTGCACTCCAGCCTGGGTGACAGAGTGAGATGTTGTCTCAAAAATGTATATATATGTATATACACACATACACTTCTTTAGGTTTGAGATATATATATATATATCAATATATATTTATATATTATATATTGATATATATATTAATATATATTTATATATTATATATTGATATATATATTAATATATATTTATATATGTCAAATATATTTATATTTATATATATATTTATATAAAAATATATTGATATATATATCAAACGTAAAAGAAGTATCAATATTGCAGCTACAAGAAAAAAGAAAACAATGGCTATAATTTGTTGAATGATATCTGTATATCAGCTACTTTATAGATTTTATCTGATTTAACATTCACAGCAACTTGCAAGGTATTGATGATGTTATTTCACATATGATGAAACTGAGGCTGCAGGGATAAGTCCTGGGCTTTCCCAGGACCCCATAGCTATGGAGGCAGAGGTAAGATTCAGACCCAGTCTTCATGATTTTAAAACTATGTTCTTTCCCTGGTGTTATGATGCCTTCGGATGAATCTATAATTACTTACTAAGCAATTATCTTACAAGAACTAAGCTATGAAAAGTAGTTTTCTCCTCCAAAGAGTCTTCAATGCGGTAATGAGGTTAACATGCATTCCTAGGGGGAAACAAACTATTAAAAATAATAACTTTACCATTTAAAATGCCATTTCCTCCTTTGCTTCCTCTGAACAGCTACTAAAAATAGAGCAGAGATGCTCTATAAGTAAATTACACAGCCCTGGGCCATTATCCTTGTCCATCTGCATTTCCACCTTCCCCCCCCGCTTCCCAGTCCCCAGGCCCTCCTGCCATTCAGTCACATCCTCAGACTCCTACTGACACATGTGGCTTGACCTGAGTACGAGGAGGTCGCTTTCACCCGTTTATGAGCGGTCACAACACATGTCTGTTGAAAACAGTAGGCTACACATCTGTATGTAACAGTTATATTTAAAAGAATTGATATCAAAATGACAAGAGTGATTATGATGGCTGGTAGGATTTTGCATAATTTCTTCTCATCTGCATTTCCTACAATTACTTACCCATGCGATGAAAAGAATACAATTCAATTTCCTTATTCTAAAGAGAGAAAAATTGTTTGTTATTTTTCTCAGAGCGGAAACAGGAGTTTTATTGAAGCATCTAAAAACTTCAAAACTTTAAAGATTTTTACCTCTTGAGGACATAGAGACGAGGGTTTTCATTAATTTATTAAACACAAAGGAATTAAAGAAAATTACAAATCTGCTTGTCAGCATAGCACAGCAGAACAAGCCATCAAATTGCTAAAATAATCTGAGCTCTGTTAATAGGAAGGAAAACATAAGAAGAAATACTAGGGAACAGAGAATAAGGGAGGAGAGGAAAGGAAGGGAGGGAGGGAGAGAGAGAGGGGAGGCCAGAGAGCAAGGAAGAGGGAGAGGCTACAAAAAGGATTTGTTGCATTCTTTCTAGCATTATTATTGTCTTTATTTAAGTTCATGTTTCTCCACTCCTTGCCTTTTAATTTTATTAATTACCATTCACAAATCACAAAGTAATCATAAAAATGCATAAATCTCTAATTTTTAAAAATTTTACTTGACAAATAACTGTGGGATTATCCCAACAAGTATAAATTTGTGAGACGAAATGTTATGTTTTTATATAATGTTTACATTGTGGAATGATTCAGATGAGCTAATTAATATATCCACCACCTCAAACAGTAATTTTTTGTGGTGAGAACATTTAAAATCTGCTGTTTTTGCAATTTTGAAATATGCAATAGCTTATTATTAACTACAGTCACCATACTGCGCAATAGATCTCTAAAACTTATTGTAACTAATGGGAACTTGATACCTTTTGACCAACATCTCCTCATCCTTCCCCTTCCCCTCAGCCTCTGGTAACTACCATTCTACTCTCTGCTTCTGTGAATTTGAGTTTTTTAGATTCCACATATGAGTAAGATCATGCAGTATATGTCTTTCAGTGGCTGGCTTACTTAACATATAACCTGGACATCCTCCAGGCTCATCCAGGTTATTGCAAATAACAGAATTTTATTCTTTTTATTCCGTTGTCTATGTACACCACATTGACTTTGTCCATAAATCTCTCTGTTTTGCTTTTGTGCTTGTTTGTCTTCAGTAGAGCATCTGTCTTTTGTAAAAAAATAATTGCTATTGTCAAGAAATAGTTCTGGCAATCTGCTTTCCCTTCTAAAATATCTGAGGATAATTAGTCTCAATGACTTGGTGTATAAATTTGCTCCTCCATTTTTTCTTATTTACCGTGAAAACTTGATAATATGCAAAAGCATATTTTCATATAGTCAAGAAATTAAGAAAACAAAATGGATAGAAAGTAGGTCCGGATGCACTAGCTTCTAGCATGGAAACAAATAACCCCCATATTTTATTTGTTTATTTATTTTTATTTACTTTTTTGAGACAGAGTCTCACTCTGTCTCCCAGGCTAGAGTACAGTGGCACCATCTCAGCTCGCTGCAACCTCCACCTTCTGGGTTCAAGCGATTCTCCTGCCTCAGCCTCCTGAGTAGCTAGGACTACAGGTGCGTGCCACCACACCTGGCTAATTTTTAAATTTTTATTTATTTATTTATTTATTTTTATTTTTAAATTTTTTTAGTAGAGACGGGGTTTCACCATATTGGCCAGGCTGGTCTCAAACTCCTGACCTTGTGATCCACCCACCTAGACCTCCCAAAGTGCTGGGTTTATAGGCGTGAGCCACCGCGCCTGGCACAACCCGCGTATTTTAGTGGCTTGAACAAGTGATTATGTTTTGCTCACTGTCCTAGTCTATGGGTCGGGAAGGTAGCTCTGATCAATTCTAGCCACTCTTGGTCCCAGTGACAGCCACCATCTCTGAGGTTGCCAGTTTCCGCCTCAGAGGGAAGGAGAATTCTGGGGTTCTGCACAGCCATTTAAACACCTCACACACTGCTTACAAATCCTTGGCCAGAATTGATCCCATGGCCCTCCTAACCATAGGGGGCCAAGAAGTGTCAGCCTGCCATGTGCTGGGAAGCTGAGAGCAGACAGGCCAAAGAAGAGCACAGATTTTATTACAGAAGCATAGAAAGAGAAGCCATAATATCAGATAACATAGATCATGTTGAAATGTGTAAAATTGTTCATACTTTACTATCTTGACCTACAGAAATGGCAGTTTCATAGGGCTTATGCTAATAAGTTTAAAACACCTCTTGTTGTCTTTTTTCTGACACCACTCCTGACACCAAATGTCTGGTTTTCCACACTAGTTCTCCAATTCCTGATAGCAGCTGGGTATCTGACAATTCAAATCAATTCCGGCACTCACTCCTGGAGTTGCCCAAACCCTACAGGTTAAAGGCTCACTCTCACAAAGCTGCCCCTACTTCAGGCGTCAGCTGAAAACAGGGTGCCCCAGGATTCCCATACTTTTGCCCAGCCAGCTACAAATTTGGAGGTTCCCCCAAACTCCCCCCCTCAGGTTCAATGATCTGCTAGAATGACTTATAAAATATAGGAAAGGACTATACTTACTATTACAGCTTCTCATCAAGGGTACAATGAACAGCCAGACGAAAAGGAACCCGGGGGTGAGTTCTGGAGGGTGGGGTGCACTACCCTCCCAGCACCCGGATATATTCACCAACTCAGGAGCACCTCTGGACCACAACCTTTAAAGTCTTTTCTGGAGCCTGCATTATGTAGATATGATTGATTAAATCACTGGCCATTGTTGGATCAATCTCTACCCCTTCCCATTCTCCCAAGGTCAAGGGGTAGGCTGAAAATTCCCCATGCTCTTGTCACATGGTTGGTTCCTCTCATGACAGCCCCCCATCCTGAAGCTGTCTAGGGACCTACAAAGAGCTACCTCATTACCATAAACTCCGGTAGCGGTGAAGGGGGTGGTTATGAAAAACAAAAGACACTTCTCTCATTCAGGAAGTGTTTTAAGGGCTTCTATGCCAGAAACTAGGAACAAAGAACAAATAAAATATGTATCTTTTTATTATACCACATACCTCCTTCAATAATAATTGTAGCTGGGCATGGTGGCCCACGCCTGTAATCCCAGCACTTTGGGAGGCTGAGGCAGGTGGATCACGAGGTCAGGAGATTGAGACCATCCTTGCTAACATGGTGAAACACTGTCTCTACTAAAAATACAAAAAATTAGCCAGGCGTGGTGGCACACGCCTATAGTCCGCAGCTACTTGGGAGGCTGAGGCAGGAAAATCGCTTGAACCCAGGAGGTGAAGGTTACAGTGAGCCGAGACTGCGACACTGCACTCCAGCCTGGGCAACAGAGCGAGACTATGTCAAAAAAAAAAAGATTAAATGTAAATAAATATCAACTAACAACAGAAGAATTCTCAAACTGGACCAACTATGAAATTCATCTATATTCTATTTAAAAGAGACACATAAAAGGAATGATTAAAAGTGACAAGATGATGTAAAAGTAAGATAAATAAATAAATAAAAGTCAGCTTAATATGAAATCAAGTGAGGTTTGATGAGGAGAAATCCTTAATGGGTCAAAGACGATAATTCTATATTGATGAAGTTATAATCCATAATGACAAAGGGCCATGATCCTCTATGCTCCTAATAATGTAGAATCGAAATAGGTAAAGCAAAAACTGCTAGAAGGTAGCAGAAATGTATGTACTTGTGTTGAGAGTTTCAATTCATTATTTTGCACATAAAAAAGATAATGTTTCATAAAAATCATATGATATTTACAATTAAAACTTGCACTGACCATTTTGCCATGAAATAGAATATGTCATCATTGCAAGGATCCATAGATCATCTGTACAATTAGCAATATACTACTGGGCAATGAGCACATCCTCAATAAATTCCACAAAGGAGAAATTATTGAAGGCACATTTTCTGATCACAATACAATTAGAAATTAATGTTTTTAAAAATTTCAAACATTTTCATATTGAAAAATAACTACTGGCCAAAGAGGAAATTGAAGCTATAATTTTGACTATTTAGGAAATAACATCAATATAATAATTCTACATTAAAACTTACCAAATGTGACTAAAATTATTTATAGGGAAAAATTCACAGTTTTATATGTTTTTATTATTTAAAATGAAAGAAAAGAAAATAACTGTGTTCAAGTAAAAAAATTAGAAAACCCTCAGCCAAAAAAACCTAAGGAAAGAAAAATTAAATAAGTAAAATATAAGAAGTTAATGAATAATAAAATAAAATGAAACAAAATATAGTGACACAGTGGCATAGATAAATAAATCTAAAAATCTTTACTTGGGAGACCAAACACTCTGGCATATCTAATTAAGAGAAAACAAATATTCATGATTAGAAATCAGAAAAAGGAATACAAAATTATGTATAGTTCAAAGACAAATATTAATAGAAATTTCTAAGTTCAGAATTTTAATAATATATTTGAAAGACTCCATGAGTTAATTTCCTTAGAAAATTACCGTACTTGAGAAGTAGAAAATTTCAAAACACTGAAGTTATGAAAGTAGCTGTAAAATTTGCCAGATAATGTTTAATAAAGTTTTCAGAACCACACCTCTCACAAATGAATATTGGTAAACTGTCAAGCAGTACAAAATTCACCTGATAGTTATCACAGACAAATAAAGATAGAATGCTTGCCACGCCATATTGGTGCTAGAATTCCTTTACATTATTAGTAAACCAAAATCAACAACTTATAATTTATGCCTTTATTTTCAAATATTCATTGAGTCTCTCTAAAGTGCAAGAGACTCTACTAGGCATCCTGTGTGTGCAGAGGCTCTGCCCTCAGGGAGGTTACTTTCTCCGTGGGGAAAGAGACATTTCAACTCAACTACAGAATTAATTACATAAGCCAATGAGGTCAATCCTAGAAGGAGACTCACAGTGTTCTGTGACAGCGTGTGGCAGGGATCCTTACACGTGGCTCAGTGGAGAAGGGCTGCAATTTAGAGACAGACCCCCAGGATTTGAATCAAAGATCTGCAGCCTGATTCCCTGTGAAACCTTTCACTCAGCGGCTCTCACCTGGGGGTGATTTTGTCCCCCCGGGGACATTTGGCAATGTCTGAAGGCATGTGTCATTGTCGTGACTTGGACATGCTACCGGACTTAGTGGGCAGAGGCTGGACAGCCCCACAGCAAAGCTGTATCTGGCCCCAAATGTCAACAGTGCCAATGCTGAAAAACACTCCTCTGTAGGATGACGAACTTTAAAACTGTTTCTCCCCTGGAGGCTCCTGAGAGTCAGAGCCACATTTCTAACTGTCCATTGGGCTTTTCCACTTCACGTTCCTCAGGCACAACAAACTCAAAATGTGTCATCTTCCCCTGACCTGTGGTCTTTTTTTTTTTTTTTTTTTTTTTGGATGGAGTCTTGCTCTGTTGCCCAGGCTGGAGTGCAGTAGTATGTTTAAGTAAAGAGCACCACCCTGTACCCACTCTCATGCCGGAAGTCAGAGTGCCATTCTTAATTCATCCTCTCCTTCATCACTGAAATATTATCTTTAATAAGTTCTGACTGCCTACCTCTTGGCATCTCTGGAACCCATCTACTGCTTTCATTTGCCAGGCTTCTGTACTTACTTCTTCAGTCTGCTTGCCACGCACACCTCTTGCCACCTCCTATAGCATGCTGGAAACAGTCTCTGTTTTAGTTGTACTGAATATAGCATAGCTGGCATGTGCCATGCTCCTACTGGCCACAGAACCCTCACATATTCTGCTCTTTTTGTCTGTAACGGTTTGAACTTGACCCCGATCCCTTTCTCTGACACACATTTCACTGGCTCAGTTATTCCTCCAGGAGGTTTTCTGTGAGACAAGGCCTGGGCACTCCTCAAATGAGGGCCCATGGCATTTCAAGACACATGCGAAATTCACACTTGAAACATACTTGAATTAGGAAGACAATTTCAATACAGGAGTGAAGGAAGCTGGAGAGGATGATTGGAGTGCTGGAGGAAATACATGAATTGAAAGGCAAGACCATCCATCTGGGAATAACCAGGAAGTAGAAAAACTGGGGCATTCCTAGAAACTTTTTAACTGCTGTCAAAAGTCTAGCCTGTCTGATAACATGCACATCGTCTAATGTATGCAAGAAAACAAAGTTGGGGGCGGGAGGTGAGGGTAGGGTTATCCCTAGGAGATAATTGGTAATGTCTGGAGACATTTTTTGTTTTTTGCAATTGGGTGACTGCTACTGAAATATGATGTGTAGAAGCCAGAAACCCTACAATCATGGGACAACCACCACAACAAAGAATTATCTGACTCAAAATGTAAAACAAGGTTGAGAAGCCTTGCTTTAACTTAATATTTCTCAGCCTCTATATCTTCATCTCTGAAACAGGAATGCCCAA
This sequence comes from Ateles fusciceps, assembly GCA_036589455.1. Lineage (NCBI taxonomy): Eukaryota > Metazoa > Chordata > Mammalia > Primates > Atelidae > Ateles > Ateles fusciceps. Next base: position 6,708,188 of record JAZHEH010003329.1, on the reverse strand, counting down.
TTTAGGGTTGTTGTAAGTCCTGTTACTAGAATATAGTAAGTGCTCAATAATTGATGGATTTTTTTTCACTTACATTCTTTTGAAATTCTATGTGTTATCTATTGCTTAACAATAAATCATTCCCCAAATTTAGTGACTCAAAACAACAATCATTTAATAGTCTCTTGTGGTTTCTGCAGGTCAGTCATTCAGCAGCAGCTTGGCTGGCGGGTTTAGATTTGGGATTTCTTAGAAGGTTGCAAGTCAGCTGTCAGCTGGGGCTGCAGTCATTGGAGGGCTGACTAGGGCAGAAGGACCCACTTCCAGTGTGGCTCACTGGTGTGGCTGGCAAACTAGGAACACTGTCAGATGCTGGTATCAGCTAGCAACTCGGGCTCTCCACAGGGACTGCATCTGCATCCTCAAAGCATGGCAGCTGCCTCTCCACAAAAAAGGGAGCCAGGAGACGGGTAGAAGCTGCAATGCCTTTATGACTTAGCCTGAGAAGTCACACATTGTCACTCCTGCTAAATTCTATTGGTCACACTGACAAGCTCTGGCTCAGTGTGGAAGGGCACTTCATAATGGTGTGAACATCGAGTGATAAGGACAATTGAGACCATATCAGGAGCTAGCAAAAACTCTACCAAAACAAGCCAAGGTATTAGAAGAAATCAATATAGCATTTGCAGATGTTAACTTATTGAACTAAAAAATTGCACTAATTCAACTGAGGTATTATTAGAATTAAAAAGGAGTTAAATAATGTGGCAGCATACAAAATAAGTATGGTAGATATCAATACATTTCACCTACACCAGTGATAACAAATTGGAAAATTTTAAAGTAAGAAAATCTTAGTTATAAAGTACCTAGAGAGAACTTTGAAAAGAAGTATGTGGAAACTCTCTGAAGAAAAACATAAAATTTTACTAAAGGGCCTAAAAGATGGGAATAAATTGAGAGATGCATCATGTGGCTGGATGGAAACACTGAGCTTTAGATAACTTCACTTCTCCACAAATTAATATACAGGTTGAATGCAAATCTAAAAATGCCAAGGAGATAGATTTATATAATTTTATGTACATGGGTTGTATGTATATGTATTTCATTCTGCCATTCCACAAATTCTCTAGAAGATTGAATGGAAAACATAACCAAGAAACTTTGGGGAAAGAGGTGTGGATGTTCCATTTAACATTAATGCATGTTTAAAAAGTAATTGACAACATCTTACAGAATGGGCAAAAACTGGAGGCATTCCCTTTGAGAATTGGAACAAGACAATGATACAGTTCTCACCTATTCAACATAGTACTGGAAGTGCTAGCCAAAGAAATTAGGCAAGAGAAAGAAATGAAAGACATCAGAACAGGAAAAGAAGAAGTTGAACTTTTTCTTCCCTAATGATATGATTCTATACTTAGAAAACCCTAAGGACTCTGTCAAATGGCTGTGGGAACTGATAAATGATTTTAGCAAAGTTGTAGGATATAAAATCAATGGACAAAAATCAGTAGCATTTCTATACACCAATAATGTTCAAGATGAGAGCGAAAGTAAGAATGTAATCTAGTTTACAGTAGATTAAAAAAATTGAGATACTTAGGAATACATCTAACCAAAGAGGTGAAAGATCTGTACAAGGAAAACATTGATAAAAGAAATCATGAATGACACAATTAAATAGAAAAATATCCCATGTTCATGGATTGAAAGAATCAGTATTATTAAAATGGCCATATTTCCAAAGCAATGCACAGATACAACACTATTCTTATCAAACTACCAATGTCATTTTTTACAGAATTGGAAAAAAATATGCTAAACTTCACATGGAACCAAAATAAGCTTGAATAGCCAAAGAAATTCTAAGCACAAAGAACAACACCAGCGGCATCACATTACCTGACTTCAAACTGTGTTATGAGGCTACAGTAACCAAAACAGTATGGTACTGGTACAAAAACAGACACATAGACCAATGCAACAGAATAGGGAACCTGTAAATAAGGCCACCCCCCCCCCCCCCCCACAGCCATGTAATCTCCAACAAAATTGACAAAAATAAGCAATGGGGAAAGGAGACCTAATCAATAAATGGTACTGGAAAAACTGGCTAGTCACATGCAGAAGAATAAAACTAAACCCCTATCTCTCACCATATACAAGCATTAACCCAGGATAGATTAAAGATTTAAATTCTTAAATTATAAGAATCCTAGAAGAAAACCTAGGAAACACTATTCTGGACATCAGCCTTGGGAAAGAATTTATAAGTCCTCAAAAGCAATTGCAACAAAAACAAAAGTTGACAAGTGAAACCTATTAAACTAAAGAGCTTCTGCACAGCAAAAGAGACTAGCAACAGAGTGAACAGACAACCTACTGAATGGGAGAAAATATTTGCAAATTATGCATCTAACAAAAGTCTAATATCCAAAATCTATAAAGAACTTAAACAACTGAAAAAAAAAAACCCCTACTTAATGGGCATAAGACATGAACAGACACTTCTCAAAAGAAGACATATAAGCAGCCAGCAAACATGTAAAGAAATGCTCCATGTCACTAATCATCAGAGAAATGCAAATCAAACCCAGAATGAGAGACCATATCACATCAGTCAGGATGGTTAGTCTTAAAGTCAAAAAACAGGTGATGGCGAGGCTGTGGCAAAAAGGGAACATTTATACGCCGCTGATGGGAATGTAAATTAGTTCAGCCACTGTGAAGAGCAGTTTGGAGATTTCTAAAGAAACTTAAAACAGAGTTATCCTTTGTCCCAGCAATCCCATTATGGAGTGTATTTCCAAAAGAAAACAAATCATTATACCAAAAAGACACAGGCAATTGCGTGATCATCATAACACTATTCACAACAGCAAAGACACAGATTCAACTACATATCCATCAATGGTGGGCTGAGTACAGAAAATGTGGCACATATACACCATGGAATACGATGCAGCCATAAAAAAAGAATGAAATCCTGTCCTTTGCAGCAACATGCATGCAGCGGGGAGGCCATTGTACTAAGCAAATTAGTGCAGGAACAGAAAATCACATACTACATGTTTTTACTTAGAAGTGTGAACTAAACATTGGGTACTCATCGACATAAAGATGACAACAGTGGAAACTGGGGACTACTAGAAGGGGGAGAGAGGGAGTGGGGCAAGGGTTGAAAAACTAATTGTTGGGTACTATGCTCAGTACCTGGGTGATGGGAGCCTGTGTCCCCCAAACCTCACAACCACAATATGCCCAGGCAACAAACCTGTGCTTGTACCCTCAAAGATAAAAGTTGAAAAAAAATTAAAGATAAATAAATAAATAAATTGAAATGATATGATATGAATGCACCAACATAATGACAGATTGGTGGAATTATATAAATTGAGCAGAAATTGACCCTAATATAAATTTTGTAAATAATATTGATAGAATAAAAAAATCTTTGAGTAAAGAATATATTAAACAATAAGTATTACTGATACAATTAGGCAACTACTTTGAAAAAATTTTATATTTCCTCCTTTACCCATACCTCAGTCCCTGATAGATTTGAGTGAAACATAAAATATGAAATCATAAAAAGTCAAAGGAAAATATGGATAAATATCTTAAGTTAGAGACAGAAATCTTTTAAGCCTAAAATAACAGAATGATAACAATGGAAAAGAAATCAAGATATTTGACAATATAAAATGTTGACGTTTTCTAAGTTTTAAAAAATCATAAGAAAAGATAAGCAAATATTTGGAAATTGTGTCATATTTACAAAAACGGTAGAGATTTTCCCATTTTCCCTTAATGTATGGCAGAAGTTTTAAAATAAGGTTGGTTGGTTGTTTTTGAGACAGAGTCTCTCTCTCTCTGTCACCCAGGCTGGAGTGCAGTGGTGCGATCTCAGCTCACAGCTCACTGCAACCTCCACCTCCCGGGTTTAATCAATTCTCCTACCCCAGCCTCCCGAGTAGCTGGAATTACAGGCGCGTGCCACTACACCCAGATAATTTTTGTATTTTCAGTAGAAACGGGTTTTCGCCATGTTGGCCAGGCTGGTCTGGAAGTCTGTACCTCAGTTGATCCACCCACCTCCGCCTCCTAAAATGCTGGAAAAAAGCAGGGGTGGTGGCAAGGGTGGAGAGGACGCCCATGAAGGTCTCCGGCCCACTACGAGAGCACAAGGTGGTGGTCTCTGCTTGCCCACCCCCAAATGCCGCACACCGCCTCTCTACCGCATGCGAATCTTTGTGCCTAATCATGTCGTCGCCATGTCCCACTTCTGATGCTTCGTATCTCAGTAAAAGAAGATGAAGACGTCTTCAGGGGGAGACTGTCTCTGTCTGCTGTGGACAGGCGTTTGAGAAGTCCCTCCTGTGGGGAAAGAACTTCAGCATCTGGCTGCTCTATGAGCCCTGGAGCGGCACCCACAACGCGTACCGGGAACACCGGGACCTGACCACCGCGCCCGGGCCCACTCCATCCAGATCCTGATGGTGGAGGAGATCGAAGCCAGCAAGTGCCACCGGACCATGGGTCACCACCAAAAGGCCCAACATCTTCTTCTAGGTGCAGCGCTCTCGCCAGGGTGTGCCCCAAAAAATCTCAGGAGCGCCCCCGGTAAAAAAGAAATAAAAAGAACGTAAGAAAAGCAGTAAAACCCTTTTACAAAAATAGAAAAGACACGCACCATCTCTCCATTTATTTTTATTTGATTCACATTTACTGAGCACCTATGGTGTACCAGCCATTGTGAGTCACACGTGATGACGTGTAAAAAACTTTAAAAAGACTATGAAATCAATGAGAAAATATTTTCTCATATGAGAAAACAGACCACAAATTAATGAAAAGTACTGTCATTTTGCCTATCATACTGAAAAATTTACAAACTGTACAACTCAGTGCTGTTGAGCATGTCCTGAGACGGCTACTCCGTGCAGAGGGAAGAGGGAAGTGGGAAGTGTACAGGAGTCTCTGCATGTGCTTTGCAAGCAGTTTGGCACTCAGCATCCCTGGTGTCACTGAGTTATCAAGGTCCTCAGAAAATAACAGAGCAAAGTACTCAGAAACTGGTACAAGGAATAAGCTATACAGATGTTCATTTGCAGCATTTTATATATTTAAAATAGTGAAAAATTGGGAATATCTAAAAATCCGACAGAAAAGTTACTTGAAATCCTATTTAGTAATACCATAATATAGAATAATGTGTAGCCTTTATGAAAGAAATCTCCTAAGACTATTTAATAAAATAAAAATCTCTCATAACATAATGTTACATACATAAATCACAATGGTAATGGTATATACAGCATAGTATTTGTTGATTGAAAAGTACACATGCATGGATTGAAAATAGATTGGAAGGAAATCTCTAATATAATAATAGTGCTTATCTTGGGTGCTGAGGCTTGAAGTGGTTTCTGATTTTCTCTGGATGCGTCTTAAAAATTTGTTATAAACAACTTGTAATTAGCAAGCATTGTTTTTATCATAACAACTGCGAATGTGGAAGAAATGGTATTAAGTTTTAGAAAGGTAAGGGTGGGGGAGAGTAATGTAGATGCAAATGCACGAGTCATTTCCCCAAATTACGGAGCTGCCTTGATGCCTGGTCATTAATTCATCCACACCATCTCCTTCCACTGCTTACCAAGTAGTCTGTTCTTATTCGCGCGCACACACACACACACACACACACACACACACACCACCCACCCCCTAAAACAATTTCAGTCATTGTTCATTTGCTGAATAGGTGGCTGTAGGTTTATTCAATCAAATGCTTTACAGAGTTTTGCCAATATCCCGCTAGTTGATCCACAGGCCACTACCTCTGGTGATTTGTGGTGTTTTATAGCGTCAGCTCTTATTGAATTTTCTTACTAGATATTTGTTGTTAAATTGTTTCATACATTGAGATTTATTACAAGGGATGGCATTCAATAGTTGTGCTGGGAGACAGAGGCAAAGGTTTAAGGAATAAGGAGGTTTAAAGAATCGATTGTGCAAAAGGCCCCTTATCAAAGGGCGCAGGTCTAGTTCCTGTTGATGGAGGCCCAGTGGAAAGACGTGACCTTTTCATTTTTTTTTTCTTGTGTGTGTAAGGGATATCAGCAATGGTAAGAAATAATATTATGTAACAACTATGCCAGGGACAGTGTGTTTTGGATCAATCTAACAGACTGACTCCTAGCATAGCCTGTTCTTTAGAGTTATTAAAAGGCCAGCAACATTGATTTCCATGTCAAGACTCATAACCTCTTCGTGTGTGGGGCTCCCCTGAGAATTCCCTTTCTGTCCCAGCAAGTTACTAGAGTCCTCCAGTGATGCTGGTCCCAGTATGGCGTTGATCTTAAAAGAATAAGTGTCTCACACAGTGGTTTATAGAGTTTAAGTAGAGACTACAATTTTTTTTAATAATAGGTAATAAGATACTATTCAAAATAAAATACAGGTAGAAATTCATATTATGATTACTTTTAAAAATTATAAATAGCCTGTTCTTCTCCTATATTATGTGGAATTCCATCATCTTTATATCATGATAAATTATGCCTAATCCTGATCAAATGTGCTTTATGATACTATTTGATGATATTTATTTTTGCAAGTCTAAATGCCTTTAGCCAATGCAGACTTCCCTGTCCACTAGCACACTCTAGGTTTGAAACTAGACTGAAACTGAAGCTGACTGATGTTTTATAGTATGTACAAAATTAGCTCAGCTTTCCTGTCTCCTGAGGAGCAAGTTCTTTATTTGGCACATGCTCCAGCTTCTCTATTTTCTTAGTTTTACTTTTCCTAAAGTGAAGTCAACCACTTGAACCACCAGAATGCTCTGCAAACCTCCTTGCTCACAGTTTAGAAACTGCGTTCAGCCAAAATGCAGATGCCTCTAATCCCACCTTGCCAGATTATATTTGTACTCAGAAAAATATTGGTTGGATCTTCTCAGTGTTGGCCAGAAGCCTCACTTGGGGTTTCTTTTGGATTTTCAGGATGCTTGGGGCTCTTTCTTCTCCTCCTTCCTCTAGTCCTCCTTCTCATCTTTCTCCATCTAATGTAAGAACGGATTTTACAATATATGTGAAAGAGAATCAGTTCATTAGTTGGGTGAAATGTGATGATGAACAAACCTCCCTCATGTCCTCCCCATCCTCCTACTCAGACAATGATGACCCAGCTTCACACTTTGTTTAGACAATTGCAGGGATCAGAAAGAGCGTCCACTGACTTCCACTGCCACCTGCTGCCAGGACACTGCCTTCCTGCCGGATATGACAGGTGAACTGCCCGCACGTCCAAGCTTGTCAAACCCACCTTATCTTGCTGTTGTTGTTCTGTTTGGCTTTGTTTTAGGTTTAGCAGCCTGAAGCCATGATTTTTTGTTTCTGTCTCCAGCAATAAGCAGAAAAGAGGGATGAGGAAGGGGCTTTATTGGCTCAACCAGAAACAGAAGCTAAGAACCCATGACTGTATTCTCTGTTTTGGACACCCCTGTGGGCCACCTACACAGGACCTGCCCTTTACCACCTGCTAGGATGTCTTTCCAGCAGCTCCTCTCTCCCCTCAGTTAGACCATTTCCATAGGCATCCACCAGCAGTTTCTCCCAGATCTTCTCATCACCTACTTCCTTCTCCATTTACCACCCATGGCCTTTCCCCCCTTCCAGCAGAACTTCTTCCAAGAAGCATCTGGACTGCCTGCAGTTCTTCCCCCACTCCCTCAGTACAGCTGTCCTTGTTAGAACCACCGAGGACCTCCACTTTGGAAATTCTCCTGGCCCATGTTCAGCCCCCACCTCCAGTCTGGACACGGTTGAGAGTACCTCCCAGGAAATGCAGCTTGCTCTGCTTCCAGGATGTCACCATTCCCTGTTTTCTTTTTCCTAAGTTTTGCCCTTTCTTGGGCTCTTTCCCTGACTTCCCCAGACCTTTAACTGTGGGCTGCCCCGAGGGCTCAGACCCTGGCCCTCTCCTGCTATCCATACATAACCCCTCCCTGATGGCCACATTCTCTCTTTTGAGTTGAAATAACATCTACTGGCAGACGACTCCCAAATGTATATGCCCATTTCAGACCCTGCCCCTAAATATTCTCCTGAATATTCGGCTCCTGCTTGAGGTTTGCAATTGGGATGTCTAATAAGCATCTCAAACTTAAAACATCCCAGCCAACACCCTTATCTGATCATCAGCCATCACAATCTTCCCCCTGTCAGTGAACAGCGATTCCCTCCTTCCTGTTTCTCAGGCCAAAACCTGTGGTGTCATCCTTGACTCATCGTTTCTCTGCACCCCATATCCAAACCTCTAGCCTCAAAAATAGACCTGGAATCCGATCATCTCTCGGCACATCCACAGCTCCCACCCTAGTTCTAGCAAGCAGCAGCTCCCCTCATCACTGCAGCGGCTTCCCACCTGCTTCTCCTGTTCCCACACGTGCTTCCCATTCTCATCACAGCCCCAAGCATGGGCTTTCTCAAAGCATGGAGCATGTCACTTCCCTGTTCAGAGCCTCAGATGGTTCCCAGAGCCCCAACCATGGCCTCCAAGGTCCTATGTGATCTGGTCTCCCTCTTGCTTTTTTTTCCCCTTTCCCCTCCACCCTCTCCACTCCAGTCACATGGCCTCCCTGCCATGCCCCAGGTGCACCTGCTTGCAGGCGTCACGCTTAGTCTCCCCCTATTCCCAGTGCTCTTTCCCCTGAATCTAAGTTGTTGCTTCTCCTCCTCCTGCTAAGTCACCCCTGGGAGGTCTTTCCTGACCTTCCCATTTAAAATTGCAACCACCCACACTCCCTAACTCCCTTCACTGTCTCACATTCCACACCCGCATCCCTCTCTAATATAGATTATAATTTACTTCACTGTCTTGTTCGTAGTCTCCTCCCTGTTAGGATTCAAGCTCTGTGAGGACAGAGATTTCTGTCTGTGGTTTGCTACTGTATCTGGAGTGCCTAGCACAGTGCCTGGCATACAGGAAGTCAGTTGCATAAATGAATACATCCAGTGGTTTTCAGTGATTGAGAATAGGAGAGTGTTACTCTTTTGAGCTGGGTTGGATTCTATTTCCTACCCATTTATCTCAGACTCAACATTTGGCGTGGGCTTGAGGTTAGGTATTCAATTTGTGCTATGTGCAAGTACATTCTCCTTCCAGCTGTGGAAACTCTGTGATAATAAACTAAGTTTTGTTTTTGCAAACTCGTTTTAAACAAGTAGCAGACAAAGCAAAATGCTTCTCTGTGTCCTTATTTAGGGTGTGAGGGGATTGCCTCACAGTTTCAATTGAGTGAAAAGAAGCATTTAAAGTAAACTATTTGTTCATAAACCAGAGCCCCTGCGCTTCCATTGGATCATATTGCCCTCAAAAGTGTCCCACTCACTTTGGGAGGCCAAGGCAGGCAGATCACGAGGTCGAGATCAACATCATCCTGGCCAACATGGTAAACCCTATCTCTACTAAAAATACAAAAATTAGCTGGGTATGGTGGTGAACATCTGTAATCCCAGCTACTTGGGAGGCTGGGCAGGATAATCACTTGAACCCACAAGGCGGAGGTTGCAGTGAGCAGAGATCACACCACTGCACTCCAGCCTGGCAACAGAGAGACTGTCTCAAAACAAAACAAAACAAAGTCCAAGCACGGTGGCTCATGCCTGTAATCCTCACACTTTGGGAGACCGAGACAGGCGGATCACGAGGTTGGGTGTTCAAGCTTGACCGACATAGTGAAACCTGTCTCTACTAAAAATACAAAAAAGTAGCTGGGTGTGGTGGCAGGTGACTGTAATCTCAGCTACTCAGGAGGCTGAGGGATGAGAATCTCTTGAACCTGGCAGGCAGAGGTTACAGTTACCCATGAGCGCACCATTGCACTCCAACCTGGGTGACAGTACAAGACTCTGTCTCAAAAAGAAAAGAAAAAGTGTTCCATTGCATTTACACCAAGCTGTAAATCCTCTCGCTGGGCTGCAAGGCTCTGCCTCATCTAGCCCCTGCCCCACCCCCCCATGCTTTTTTTCTTACTATGCTGGGGCCTCACTAGTCTTCACTTAGTTTCTTGAACCTGTTGGGAATTCCCATCTTCATTCTTTGCACAGGCTGTGTGTCTACCTAGAATATGCACCCTCCTTGTCCCCATTTTATTTGTTCTGAAGTTGATGTGTCACCTCTGCAGTACCTCCCCCGCCACTCCCTGCACCTGCATATCTCCTGCCTTGATTCTCTTGTGGCACCTGATTTTTTTTCCTTCATGGCATAATTTGTATATTTTTATGGGTGTATTTGTCTCCTTGACTGTCTCCCTGGAGCTCTAAGTTGCCTGAGAACAGGTACCATTGCTTGCTTGTCTAAACACAGTAGTGCAGGGACTATTACAGTGGATGCTCAGTGAGCCTTTCCCTTGGTCAAGAATCACCAAGAGCTCCCTCCACTGCGGAACTCTTCTGAGTTAGACCATCTTCTGAGACAGACCATCTGCTGAAGACAGATGGTCTTTACAGCCCACTGGGGAGGCAGAAGAGAAGGTCAGAATGGGCTTGTGGTGGTCTCAGCATGGAAAGGGAGTGGTGAGTGAGGGAACCCTGGATCCTGTGATAACTCTCTGTCCCAGGTGCTGGGTCAGGACTAGGAATTCTTACCACCTCTTCCCCAAGGAATCAGATGCTCCAAGGAGAGAGTGCCTCCTCTAGGTGACACCAGTGGTGACAGAACCCATCTGCACTTTAGGTTTAATCCAGGGTCCCCATGGAAATAGCATCACACGGGAGTGCAGGGTCACAGATGGAGTCACAATTCCATCACTGAACACCTGTGACCTTACCAGTCCAGTGTCAGGGAGGGGCAGGACCTTGTGGATTTGGTGCAAATTTACTCTAGGAAATGGAGATCCACTTCAAGAGTGATTAACATGCCCAGGGTCACACAGCTAATTAACTGCAGAATGACAGCTAGAACCTAAGTTACCCCAATCCCAGGCCACTGAGACATAAGACAAGTTTTGCCAGCTTCTCTTTTATTTGATGAATTATAGTTCCTGGTGAGTAGAACTTCCAGGAGAAAGTTTACAAATTTAAGCAAGTAGCACAACAGCACACTTAGAAGACTTTTGAGAGGAAGATGAATACTCATGATAATCCCAGTTCAATGAGAAAGCCAGCATCCCCCTTTCTAGGATCTGAAATGGATCTCAGCTCATCGCCTTTACAACTTTGTTGGAAAAAGAAGGAACACACAAAGGACCTCAAGACACTGCCAGAATCTTGAAGAAAAAGAACCCCAGCCAGCTCTTTCTCCAGGTGGACAATAATGCTCTTGCTTACTAGGAGCAAGTGGGTTTGAGGAACGGGGAGAAGGCAGTTAAGAGAGGGGGGAGTCTCCACTTAGGGGAAGACTGGAAATGTAACCCAAATGCTGAGGCTTTCATGCATTGCCGACACAGTGTTCTTTTCCCATTTTGTCTGGGACTGTTTTTCCCCCTGAAAATTGGTATTTAAGATTTTTGATGGCTTAGGATTCTAGAATCCTGCACTCCCCTGATGAGGGGGAGTGGAGTCGAGGTGATTTGTGACCTGCTGCTTCTTGTCACAGCAGTTCTGCACCCCTCACCTCACCGCCCACCCAGGCAAGTGGCAAAGAACACCACTCTGAGAGTCTCTTCAGCAGCCTTTGGCCCTGTCACTGCAGGAAGCTCCAGCCTGAATCATCTGGATCATGGCCATCACTGTCTCAGGCTCAGCTCCGACGAGGCATCCCTGCTCTCCAATGCCCATGCCTCCTGTTTCCGGCAGACCGAGCCCCTCTCTGTGACTTGCTGCACCAGGCTCTTCAAGCTGGTATCCAACAATAGCTGACACTGGGTGGACACCTGCTGTGTGCCAAGCTCTGCACCTGCATCAGCTCTGATTTTCAAACAACTTTATCATGGAAATAAGATTATTCCTCATTTACAGATAGAAAACCTGTTATTTGGAGATTGTGCAATATCACAACAATAGCAAAGGGAGAGTTGGAATTTAAACCCAGACCTGACTTCAAACATAAGGTCTTTCACGTCTGTAGCCTTCTCTCCAACCCCAGCTCTTCTTTCTCTCTGTCCACTCTCCCTCAAACAGAGGGAGCTAACAACCAGACTGCTTGCTAAGCCTCTTCTAGCTCTGCCTTCAGAATTAGATCCTTTCTTTCTTTCTTTCTTTCTTTTTTTGAGACAAGTTCTAGCTATGTTGCCCAGGCTAGTCTCTCGAATTCCCGGCCACAAGTAATCCTCCTGCCTTAGCCTCCCGATAGCTGGGATTTAATATCATAGGTGTGAGCCACCATGCTCAGCTCAGAATTGGATTCTTATAGCATCCTGCATATGCAAGGACTCAAAGTCCTGCCCTGCATCCTTTAAGTCTCAACATGTCTGACACTCCCTCCATGAGCCTTCTTCGAGTTCCTCTTCATCTAGCTTAATTGTGTTTCCTTTCCAGCTGTCATAGAACAAGGTGACATTATTGCACACTGCCTCAGATTTTAGTTGTGCAGCTATTTAGTTACAGGTTTAATTTCTACTGCTAGATTGAAGGACATGTATTTACAGCAGGAACAATGTCTTGCTCAGCTTAGATCACCAAACACGCCTCTTATGCCTGTTTGCATGGGTCACTCATGTCTCCTCCAGCCAGGATGCTTGATGGCTGAACCAAGTTCAGTGGCAGGTGCTTGAATAGAGCAGGAGGAAAGGCAGGCTGCAGGACAAGGCATAGCTGCTGCAGCAAGGGGCCCGCATCACTCTGTTTCTGGCTGACTTCACTCATCTGCTGAGAACTTCCTTCCCTGTGGTGCCATTAGGATGAAAGGAGCTGGCGACAAGGGTCAGATCTGCCTTCTGTAAAGTGGTTTCCAACCCCTCTGGGCATGTTTCTTGCCTAGAGTTCAGTGTTCACAGGCTACCTCAAATCCCACTACACACCAGGCCCAGAGCAGAGCGAGAATAAGAAAAGAGACCCAGTATATTATTAAGCATTAGGAACTTACAAAGTGAGATACAAATTGTTCGAGGAAATATAATAAATAGGTATCATTAAATATATCTTTAAAAATTGTTAAATAAAATACCAAATTTAAATGAAAGTCACTAATAAAGCTGATTTTAAACACTTTCAGTAATTATATTTTGTTAAGTATTATTATACGGTCATCTACCTCTCTAGCATCCAACAATCATCTAACTGACAATGTATAGAATCAGTATTATGTTTCACAGATACTGTATCTTGAACAGAAATTCTCAGTGTTGGCTGGGCACGATGGCTCATGCCTGTAATCCCAGCCTGGCCAACATGGGAAAACACCATCTCTACCAAAAATACAAAAATTAGCTGAGTGCAGTGGCAGGCACCTTAATCCCAGCTACTTGGGAGGCTGAGGCAGCAGAATTGTTTGAACCTGGGAGGTGGAGGTTGCAGTGAGCCGAGATCGTGTCACTGCACTCCAGCCTGACAGAGTAAGACTCTATCTCCAAAAAAAAAAAAAAAAAAAGAAAGAAATTCTCAGTGTACAGTTTGGGGACCCCTGGAGGACCCCCCAGAGCCTTCAATAGGTCTGTAAGGTGAAAACTAATCAAAACTAATTTCATAGCAATATTAAGATTTTTTTTTTTTTCTTGAGATGGAGTCTCACTCTGTCACCAGGCTGGAGTGCAGTGGCACGATCTCGGCTCACTGCAACCTCCACCTCCTGGGTTCAAGCAATTCTCCCGCCTCAGCCTCCTGAGTAGCTGGGACTACAGATGCCCGCCACCATGCCTGGCTACTTTTGTATTTTTAGTGGAGATGGGGTTTCACCATGTTGGCCAAGATGGTCTCGATCTCTTGACCTTGTGATCCACCCACCTCTACCTCCCAAAGTGCTGGGCCACTGCACCCGGCCAATATTAAGATTTCATTGACTTTTTCACTCTCATTATCTCACAACTGCACACCAGAGTTTTTCAGAAGCTTCATGAAGTGTGATAATCACAACCTATTGAAGTCAGAAGTATGTGTAAGAATCCAGCTGTCTTCTGTTAAGCCAGATCTTAAAGACATTTGCAAAAATGTTAAATGATGCCATAATTATCACTTTTTTAAATTTTGGAAAATGTATTTATTTTGCATAAAATATGTTATCCATATTAAAGTTATGGATTTCTTATCGTTCTTCCCAAATGAACCGACACAAATAGTTTGCATTTTTTGCCTTAATTTCTAACATAGTAAGTAGTGATAGATTAAGCCACAAAAATAAAAGTTCTTTAGGATCCTCAATAATATTCAAGAGGGCTGGTCCATCCTGAAACCAAACGTTTACCAAGCACTGACTTAGACCTACAGATTCGTCGATGTAAGAGTAACATACATTGTTCAATATTGCAAAATGTTCCTCAGCTTCCATCACACTAGGTCATGAGCAAAAGTAGGACCTTGAATTGGGAGAGGAAAAATGGAAGACTGGACACAGCTGGGAAAGGATGCTTTTTATGCAGCAATCTATTTTATCCATGTTTTCTGAGAGAAACAGTTGACAAGTTAATTAAAGTGTCGTTTCTCCTACCTGAGCATGTCATTGCTGCCGTCTTCCCCCAGCTGCGGCTGCCTTGAGCGTCGGGAGTGGAACAGCCACACCTCTTCCCAGCACTGGGATGTGGCTGCCCTTGGATGAAAGGACAAGGGGAGTAGAGGTAGGGGAGTGAGTCAGGGGCCTGGGCTAATAACGGGGTCTCCAGCAGCAGGGCTCTTCTGTGTTTGAGATACGTGACTCTCTAAAGCAGGACTGTGGGGCCGGGACCCTTCTCACCTGGGTCTGCAGGCTCCCTAGTGACAGGTAATCTTATAAGAAATGAGAGGACTGTTTTTCCCAGATCTGAAATAATTTTCTTTTTTAAACATTTTTTCATTGACAAATAAAAATCGTGTGTCTTTATCATATACATGTTGTTTTGAAATATGTATGCATTGTGGAATGGCTAAGTCAAGCTAAGGAACATATGCATTATCTCATATACTTCTTATTTTTTTGTGGTGAGAGTACGGAAAATCTATTCTCTTAAAATCTATTCACTTAAAATCTATTCTCTTAAATCTATTCTCAAGTGCAGTGGCTCATGTCTATAATCCCAACACTTTGGGAGGCCAAGACTGGCAGATGACTTGAACCCAGGAGTTCAAGACCAGCCTGGGCAACAAAGAGAGAGAGAGAGAGAGAGAGAGAGAGGAGAGAAAGAGAGAAAGTGAGAGAAAGGAAGGGAGAGAGTGAGAGAGGATGGAGGGAAGGAAGGAAGGAAGAAGGGAGGGAGGGAAGGAAGGAGGGAAGGAAGGAAGAAGGGAGGGAGGGAAGGAAGGAAGGAGGGAAGGAAGGAAGAAGGGAGGGAGGGAAGGAAGGAAGGAGGGAAGGAAGGAAGAAGGGAGGAAAGGAAGGAAGGAAGGAGGAGAGGGAGGGAGGGAAGAGAGAGAAAGGAAACCTGTGCCCTTGTCAATTTTCAAGAATGCAATACTTAGTTATTTTCCCACAGTCACCCGTCACCCTGTTGTACAATAGATCACTTGAACTTACTCCTTTCTATCTAACTGAAATGTATCCTTTGACCAACATCTCCCCCATTTCCCTTTTCTGAAATAATTTTTATTCTTTTCTTAATAACATAATAACCTTATGAGCTACATTCACAAGTATTATTCCATTTTCTTTCCACAACAAACCTGGGAAGTCATAGAATTTACATTTGATATTATTAATGAGGAAATTGTGGAGGGGAAAAGGTTAAGAAACACCCAAGTTTGCAGATCTGGCAAGTGGCAGACCCAGGACTGCCCCAGGTCTTATAATTTATAATGTTGAAGGACTCTGATTTTATTCCCTTTGTGCCTTATTCACATTTATGTGCTTTCTGTATGGATTTTGTTGTTGTTGTTGTTGTTTCAAGGTTCTCATATTTGAATTTATCAAGTGTAGTTATAAACTTAGTATAACTTTTGGATAAAAAATGGACCAGCTCTTTTTAAAAAGAGCAAGTCTTACTGCTAACTGGGTCTTGCTAGGACAATATTTATAGACACAGTAAAATACAGTTCAAGACAAAGCAGGGAGGGGGAACAGAACAGGTTGTTGTGAGAGCTTCGTGGGATTAGGTATGTAGAAAAACTGGATTAGGGTCTCACCCGCCCATGGAACTCTGACAAACCCCTATACTCAGGCCACACCACTGGCCAGTTAAGTCAGAATCCCTAGGGGCTGGGGCCCAGATATCTGCATTGGTTAATGCTCTTCAAGCTATTTCGACATGCATCCCAGGTTGGCAACCACTGGACTAGAAGATGAAAAAGCAGCTTGCAGAGGTCAGTGAAGATCTCTGAAATTCATGAGGCATATGCTACTTGGACTGTAGCCACTCATCAGAGTGTAGTCAGGAAGGAATGAGCTCACCCAAAGTCATAAAAAATAAAGAACCTGTGGTGGCCTACACCTATAATCCCAGCACTTTGGGAGGCCAAGCCGCTGGATTCCTTGAGCTCAGGAATTTGAGACCAGCCTGGGCAGCATAGCAAGACCCCATCTCTACAAAAACTTTTGGGTGTGGTGGCTCATGCCTGTGGTCCCAGCTACTCAGGAGGCTGAGGTGGGAGGATCTACTTGAGCCCAGGAAGTTGAGGCTGCAGTGAGCTGTGATTGCAATACTTCACTCCAGCCTGGGTGACAGAGCAAGACCCCATCTCAACAAAAAATAAAATAAAGAACCTGAGTGGGCAAAATAAGTAAATAACAATGAGCTATAGAGCAAGACAACTCTTTTTAATCCCAGGAAAATGCTTAGACATGGAGGAATAGATTATATTGAAAGCACTAGGAATCCAAGTTTTGGCAAAGACCAGTGGTCTAAACACAGGAACTAGTTAGGGACATCTCAGTCTATGTCAGTAAGTCATATGGGTTGCAAACAAGTCAGAGACCACAGAGATAGATCAGAGAGACCTTGGAGCCATGTCCAAGATGGAAAGGACAGGCCGGAAGGCAAGTGCATTATTGCCCTTGCTTTCAAAAGAGGGGCTCAGGACCCTGAGAGGGTGGATGACTTGGAGGGAGGGGCAGGTAGAGAAATCAATTGAACAGAGAGATGATGAGAAATCAGCACAGTCCAAACAGGCAAGTTTCCTTGAAGAAAAGAGACCTTGGAGATCCAACTACTGCAACCACATGAAGCACAGATCATGCAGCCCAGAGATAACGCCATCAAGACTGCTCAATACTGATGCCTATGACAGGGTAGCCCTGTAACAGCCTTCCTTTATTTTGAGGATAGCTCAGGTCCTCAAGCCTTCAGAGATGCAGTGCAAGCAGGAAGGCTGACAGCTGCATTTTCCTTTCTCCTCATCATTCAGTTGACCATTGATCAGTTTCTACCCTGGATAAGTATATTGAATGCCAGTTTCATTATAGTAAATATTTAAAGGAATATTTAGCAAAAGTGCTGGCAAATGATAAGCTCTCAAAAATGGCAACTGATATTTCTTCTTTACTACTTCTATTGACAAACGCACAGTTTTTTTTTTTTGTGCCACTTTTAAAATAATTTTTGTGTCCAGTAAAAGTTCAGACTGCCACCCCCACCCCCAACCCCAAGAGTGCTTGGGAGTAGGGATATCACCAACCAAGGCCTCACCCAGAATTACAGCTTATAACTAGTAAAAAGTCGTAGCCTTGACCTACATAGACTTTGAAAATGTGGACAAAGTTCAGAAAGCTACATATGCTACATGAATGCCTGCCTTTGGTTAAGCACCCTGAACTTCACAGGTCATCATTTAAGTTGTGCATACCTAATGAAACGTGAAAGTCCATAGATGTGAAGGATTTGTGTGCAATGATAGCAGTAACATTCTCTCATTTATCCACTCAAAACTTATGGAGTAATTTGCTGTGTCCCGGGCATTGTTTAAGGATGGTTGGGTGTTGGGGGGGAGTTAGGAGAGATACGTAGTAGTGAACAAAACAAACTCCTGGCTCTCATGGAATGTACCTTGTTGTGAGAGAAAATGAACAATAAACGAATAGAGTGTATGTTTGTTTTCAGTGGTGTTACGTTCTATAAAGAAAAATAACACAGGGCATAGGGAAAGAGCATGAGCGTGGCAAAGGATGTTAAACAGGGGATGAGGGAGGAGTAGACGAGTGGGTGCTGAGGACATGCTGGGTGGAGGCCTGAAGAAGGGAGGGCCAGAGGCCTGGAGATGTCTGGGGGTGTGCATTCTTGGCATGGGAGCAGGGAGTGCAGAGGCCCCGAGTCATGGCTGTGATGGACAGGCAGGAGGAAGAACCAGGAGGCCAGGGTTGCTGGAGCCAAGGGAAAAGGAGACAATGGAGGGAGAAGGAAGTCATGGAGGGTTTGGCAGAGGGGATGTGATCTGATTTAGGGTTGTTTTTTGTTTGTTTGGAAACAGAGTCTCACTGTATTGCCCAGGCTGGTCTCCAACTCCTGGCCTAGAGTGATCCTCCTGCCTCGGCCTCCCCAACGTGCTGGGATTACAGGCATGAGCCACCATGTGCAGCCCTGATTTAAGTTTTTTTAAATGTTTCTCTGGCTGCTCTGCAGAGAACAGAATGTAGGCTAGAAGTCAGAAGACCTGATAGTCCAGGTAAGAGACACTGGTGGCTGAGGCTGGGAGGACAGCGACGGGAGACTGAAGTGATCAGAGGACAGGGCAGATTTTGAAGCCAGCATTGTCTGGATTCAGACACTGTTTGCATTTCAGCATTGGCTGGGTTATACCTGAGGAGTGTGAAGAATCATCAAGGATGCCTCTAGGTGTCCAGTGTTCAGTCTGGTACCTGAAAGTTACCATCTACAGAGATGAGGAAGAAGACATTTAGGGCTGGGGTAACCAAGAACTTGTTTTTGGAGGTGGACTTCAGATGCACATTAGATATCCACATAGACGGAGACAGTTGAGGAAAGAAACCCACCAGCACTCATTGTATGATTTTCTGCCTGTTACAAATGGGAAACATATTCCCCTTGTCTTGTTTCATCAAGAATGTTATATTAACATCTCTTCTTTCTCTGGGGCTTTTCCAGCTAAACGTACATCCCAAACCACCAAGATTGAACTTTCTCAATGAGAAAAGGAGGGGAATTGGCTGGACATGCTACAGTGAAGGCTTATGTGTATATATATATATGTATACATACATATATATGTATATATATGTATACATACATATATATATATGTGTGTGTATATATATATATATGTAGGTAGCAGAGTCACAGCCTTTCTGATTTTCAGATTGTTACTTAAGTGGTTCACAAAAGTCAATTAGACACATCTAGGTGACACTGTCAAAATCTGGGAGCAGGGAGGGAGGAGAGTGGCCATGTGTATTTGGAAAAGATCCTCAGGCAATACTGATAGTATTCCTCTCTCTTGACATTTTTCTGCAAGCATTGTAATAAAGCTTTCCATAGGTTGAACATCCTCCTTAGAGAAAAAACGTGCACTGTGTTTGGTAAATACAGTCTTTGCTGGGAAAGGGAAATATGCAGACTGGAAGATGAAATGCCACAAGGCAGAGCTTCGAGGCCCTGCTTCGCCACTCACTCACCCTGTGGCCCCCGGCTAGTCGACCCCTTGGTGGCCAGGCTTGTCTCTGAATGGGGCCTTTTTTGACTCCCAGAGCCCGGGAGGATTGTGAGACATGATAGCTGATAAAGCCTCTTATAAATTGGAAAATGCTGTGCAAAGGTTTTGTTATTATTCACTCACCCTCTCTTGTCAAAGACGTTTTTCTAAAAGTCCATTTTCCCCCTGTTACTCTCCCCCTCTTCCGACGGATGTGCAATGGTTCATCTCACCCACTGTTGGTAATTCAGCCCAAAGACAAATTCCTCTGCCGACATTCAGGGCTCCCCAGACCTGGCCCCAGCCCACCTCTCTTGCCTTGTTCTTATATTTTAGTTATGGGCATATCCAGGTGCACTATGAGCAGTCAAAT
The DNA here is from genome assembly GCA_036589455.1 of Ateles fusciceps. NCBI lineage: Eukaryota > Metazoa > Chordata > Mammalia > Primates > Atelidae > Ateles > Ateles fusciceps. The sequence goes on along the minus strand of JAZHEH010003329.1, from coordinate 6,688,178 downwards.
GCAAACTCCACACAGGTGGGGTCTTTGTCACTTTAACTCACCAATCTATTATCCCACTGCCTACAGCAGTGCCTGGCTGGTACTAGGCATTCATCAGACTCCCATCCAGGGAAGGAATGGAGTGCCATCTCCAGCACTTTCTAATGCTGCTCCTACATGCAGTGGCAGCTCTACCCATACAGGGGCTGGGTTCCAGCCTCTTTATGAGCTCTCTGATGTTCTTACTTGTCAGAATGACAACTTCAGGAGGTTATGGGCCAGAGTAGAAGAGGAGGAACCAGGACCCCGAGGACAGTAATCCAGCCACTGTTGGTGGATCAGGCGTGTGCCCATCAACCTGGTCCATAGGTGGTCCCGTCAACAGAAGAACAAAACTTTGTAAAATATTTAAAGAGGTTTTTTCTGAGCCAATATAAATGACCACTGCCTTGACAACAGTCTCAAGAGGTCCTGAAAGCATGTGGCCGAGGCGGTCAGGTTACAGTTTGGTTTTCTACATTTTAGGGAGACAGAAGTTACAGGAAAGGACATTAATCAGCTCATGGAAAGTGTACACTGGTTAGGCAGGAAAAGGCGGGACATCTTGAAGTGGGGACTTACAAGTCATAGATGAGTTTTTAGGGATTCTTTAGTTGACAATTGGTTGAGAGAGGTGAGCTTTGTCTGAAGACTTGAAGTCAGTAGAAAGCAAAGCTTGAGTTAGGAAAAAGGGGGTTGTGGAGGCCAAGGCTTTTGTTATGTAGATGAGCCTTACAGGTTGAAGGCTTCAGAAAGACAGATTGTAAATGTCTCTTTTCAGACCTTAAGGTGTCATACTGTTCATTAATCTCTTCTAGAGCTAAGAAAGGTCTAGAAAGGGAAGGCCTGTCTGCATTCAGGGAGATTCTCTACACATGCAAATTGCCCCCTCAAAAGATGGCTTTGCAGGGCCATTTCAAAAGATGTCAAAGAAATATATTTGTGGGGGAAAATATTTTATTTTCTTCAGGGTCTGCTATCTGTCATGTGATATTATACCACAGTCCGTTTGGAAAGTAAGCCAAATGACACCCGATATTAATAATTTTTAAAAAGCCTGTTTAATGAGATTTTATGGTTTGTAGGGTGTGGCTTGCCTTGCATGGCTTTAGGTTTTGTTTATAATTTGGTATCTTATTCCCACAAAGGGTCTGTTTTGTCTATAAAATAGAGATCTTGTGATTTTAATCTTAACGCTGGTTAGCTGTGTCTAAACTCCAAAGGGGAGGGGGTGGAACAAGGCATGTCCAGCCTCCCTTCCTGTCATGGATGGGAATTCCGTTTTTCAAGTTTCTTTGGGGTCCTCCTGGCCAAGAGGAGGTCCATTCAGTTGGTTGGGAGATTCCTGGATTTTATTTTTGGTTTACAGTCCCTAGGAGCTTGACAGGGAGGTCATAATGTCCAAAGCCCCAGTGACAAGTAGCAGGTTATAGTCAGAGGACATCTGATGCCAACAAGGATTTCCCCATGTGAGGGCCCATGGTGGGGCCCAGGGAGGCAGTGCTGGGGATCCAAGCCAGCCGTGGTCATGGTGGAGACCTAACAGCCATGGTGGGACCGAATTCCAGGAGCAGTTTTCGGTCCAGGGAGAATGGCAAGACAAGCAGGGACCCCATCCCAGAGAAGCCAGGATGAAGTTTCCATTGTTGTACTGAACCGAGCACAAAGTCAACACCAAGACAAAAGTATGCCAAATTGTAGGGTCTTTATTGCCAACAGCCATGGAGGACTCCAGTCTCTCCAACCTGTGGCCCCAAAAGGAGGGTGTCAAGAACTTTTATACCCGTAAAAATCATCTTGGGAGTGAGGGTGAGGGGTGGGGGTGGGGGTGAGGGGCTTCAGACGTTCCAAGGGCTAGTGGATTCTGTAAATCACCTTCTGGGCGCAGATGAGGGTGAGGGGCTCCGGACATTCCAGTGGATTCCTGGGCGAAGATGAAGGTGAGGGCCAGGGGACTTTCTGACTTTCAGATTGTTACTTAAGTGGTTCACAAAAGTCAAGATTAGCATTTGTTTACACATTGTCTGGGTAGGGTGGCAATGACAGTCCTTAATTACTTATTCACATTTGGGTTATAGAGAGCAGTTTCAACAGAAAGCCGAGGTATGGTTGAGGTATGCAGGTTTATGGGGCTTTTTACCATGTCACATTCCCCCCTTGTTTTATTTACAGGAATTAAATCATTGATTCCTCCAACAGGTTAGTATTGTTTGCTTGTTCTAAGGGCTCATATTGAGACCTTAATATCATTAATTTTATGGAGTCTACCCTAGAATATATGAACCTGAGCAGTTGGTTTAGGAGGCAGAGGCCAAACATGAGTCCCAGTAGGAGTAGGGCCAGAAGTCCCACCAGGCTCATAAGGAGGGAAGTGAGCCATGGGGACCAGGAAAACATTTTTTGATACCAACTTTCTGAAGCCTCTCGAAGCTGTTTTCTGGCTTCAAGATTCTGTCTGACCAGGGAGAGGCTCTCTCGGATGAGGCCTGACCTATTAGCATAGAAGCAACATTGTTCATTAAAGGCAGCACATAACCCTCCTTGTTTTAAGAATAGTAAATCTAGCCCTTGCCTGTTTTGAAGGACCATTTCAGCCAGAGACTCAACCTGATCAGTGAGTTGGGCAATGGAATTTTCCAAGTGGCTTAGATCAGTATCTACATGCTGAGAGAGAGTTTTAAAATTTTGGCCCCCAGTTACAAGAGCTGATACTCCAACTGCGGTGGAGCCAGCAATGCCTAATCCAACCAGTAGAGGGATGATGACCGGGACTTGCTTCCATCAGGCAGTAATAACATCAGAGGGGGCCAGGAGGTTAAGTCCCTGTTGGCCATCATCAATGTCGATTCTGGGGAGGATGTGTACCGGGGTGCAGAGTATGGGAGTGGAGCTGTTGAACTGGTATGTGGAAATGCAGTTGGTGAGGCCAAAAGTGTAGGCTAACCAAGTGGTATCTGGGGCCCAATAGTAAAGGTTTTTACCATTAAAGGTTACATTGTGGGAGACATTAAAATAGTGCCCGTAGGGAGAACCTGCAAGGGTGTAATTTGGGGAATGGTAGCAGTGCCCAGACCCTTCTATGTCTCCCGGGGTTAAATGGAGTGTGGATTGGGAGCATGAAGAAATGGACAGGTTGGCAGGTAATTGGGAAGCCAACCTGGTATAAAACGGTGGTTGAGGGTTTAGACAGAGCCAACGGTCTTTTCCTAAATCTGGGTTAGATTTGTTGAGGAGGTGGTGAGCCGAGGACAACAAGGTTAACAGGGTTGTGTCCTCTTCGAGCTGAGTTGGGTTGTAGGGGAAGATTGTTGAGGGGGGTTATTGATTATCTGGATGGGGGGGGCTTTGTATTTTTAAAGGGGCCTCCTGTTTTTGTAAGACCTGGGCAATGGGTCCTAGAGGGCGGTTGGGTCTGGGCGGGGTTATACACTGGATGGTAAAGATGTTTCCCATGTCCCATCCACTCATATATACTCTGAGACCCCAGGTTCGCCCCGTTGTCCATCTACCATCTGGGGTAGTTACAGTTATTTTGAGTGGGTTACAAGACCCGGTGTAGCATGGGGATCGGGGAGAGTCTCAGTTAAAAGAGATGAAGGAGTCTATGTTTGTGGTATATCCTGATATAGTGGAGATAGTTTCACAACCCCAATGGGGCAAAAGAATTCATTTAAGTCTCCACAGTTCCATCTTTTTTGTGGGGTGGATCCTGGGCATAGATATAACCCCATGGTCTGGAGTTGTTGCTCTGCCCCTAAACTGCCACACCCGGCTACACCTCCACTTGTTCTGAAATTTAGGTTGGGGCCCAGGAGGGCACAGAGGTCTAGGGAGAAGGTAATGGGGTTCTTTGGAATGTACTCCAGGGTTAAACTGACTAGGGTGGATCCCTTCCCAGTTAAGGAACTAACATATCCTCTGGCGGAGCCCTCAGTGAGGACCCATTGATAGTAGGTGGGTTCTGGGGGGGGGTTTGCTATACAGATTTACAGCACAGATTAGGGTGGCGACGGTGGTGACCACGAAGAGTGCACAAGTCTTAGCTTTAGTGAATTGGCGGATGAGTGTTTGACGCTCCATTGTCCTTCTGGTGGGGCAGTCTTGACGTGGGTGTGATGAATCCAGGCCGTTAGTCCGTCCACCTTGAGTGCGGTGGGTGTGGTCAGGATAACCGTGTAGGGTCCCTTCCAACAGGGAGTGAGGCAGGAGGTGGCGAATCTTTTAACAAGGACAGAGTCTCCAGGCTGGAAGGGGTGTGTTGGCTGCTCTGCGAGGTCCAGTGGGGTGGGACGGGTGTCCTTAATGAGCTGGTGTATCTGAGATTGAACAGACTGGAGCACCTGTAAGGACCTAAGGAGTGTATAATTATGGACTTCAGCATGCATGGTATCCGCGGGTCTGGGGAGTAAGGGAGGGGGCCTGCTGAACATGATTTCAAAAATGGGAGAAACCTTTTTGATAGGGTGTGCATCGGATGTGGAGGAGGACAAAAGGAAGCAGCTGACCCAGTTTTCACCGGTCTCTAGGATAAACTTTGTCAGAGTTTCTTTTAAGGTCTGGTTCATTCGTTCGACTTGCCCTGAACTCTGGGGATGATAGGCACAATGTAATTTCCAAGATACCCCAGGGCTTTGGCTAGGCCCTGAGAAATTTGTGCAGTAAAGGCAGGCCCATTGTCCGATCCCAGCGTTAGAGGGAGACCAAACTGAGGAACAAGGTCCTATAATAGTTTTTTTGTGACCACCAAAGCAGTCTCGGACCTAGTGGGGAAGGCCTCAACCCATCCAGAGAATGTATCTATAAACACCAGGAGGTGTTTATAGCCATTTGCTGGGGGTTTTATTTCACTGAAATCTACTTCCCAGTGCTCCCCAGGGCTAGTCCCTCTGAGTCTTACTCCTACCTGGCTAGACCTGTTCCCTCCTGTATTTACTGGAGCACATACATCACATCGAGTAGTATTTTCCTTGATAAGTTCATGTAAGTGGGGGAATGTAGTATTTGGCTTTTAGCAGCTCAGTTAGTTTGGTCTGTCCTAAGTGAGTGGCCTGGTGTGTGTCCTTAACTAGGGACCATCCTGGAGCCTCGGGGACCACAATCCTTGTGTCCGGTAGAGTCCACCATCCTGCGGAATCTTGTGTGTCCCCTTGTTCCTTAGCAAAGTTTTCTTCATCAGGTGAGTATGTAGGGGTGGGGGGCAGGGTTGGGGCCAGCAGAGTCACAAGAAGAGTCAGAGGTTTTACTGGTCCCAAGGCTGCCTGTCTGGCTTGTAAGTCAGCCGCCCTATTTCCCCTGGCCTCTGGTGAATTTCCCTTCTGGTGTCCTTTGCAGTGTATTAATGCCACTGCTTTGGGCTTCCATATACCCTCTAGTAGGGCTAGGATTTCTTCTTTATTTTTGATGATTTTTCCCTCTGAGGTAATTAGTCCTCTTTCTTTATAAATGGCCCCATGTACATGAGCCGTAGCAAAGGCATACCGGCTATCCATGTAGATGTTAACAGTCTTTCCTTCCGCCCAGTCTAAGGCCTTTGTCAGAGCTATGAGTTCTGCCTTTTGGGCCGAGGTTCCCTGTGGAAGAGCCTGGGCCCAGACAACCCGCTCTAGGGTAACTACAGCTGCCCCAGCATACCTGACTCCATCAACCATGAAACTGCTGCCGTCCGTATACAGTACCTCCTCTGGGTTCTGCAGGGGGACATCGGTGAGGTCCGGTCGAGCTGCATGGAGGACATCCATCATCTGTTGGCAGTCATGTATGGGCTCCTCTGGCTCACTGTCTGGTAGCAGCGTGGCGGGGTTTAAAACTGTAGCCTTTAAAATTTTTATGCAGGGCTGGTCCAAAAGTAAGGCCTGATATTGAACTATGCGGGCATTTGACATCCATTTTCCCAGAGCTCCACGGAGTAGTAACTCCACCACGTGGGGTGCCACTAAGTTTAACTCCTGCCCCAAGGTTAGTTTGTCCGCCTTCTTGACTAAGAGGGCTGTAGCTGCCACCAACCTCAGATAAGCTGGCCACCCAGAGGCTACGGGATCAAGCGTTTTTGAAAGGTAGGCGACTGGCCGGGACCATGGTCCCAACATCTGGGTGAGCACCCCCTTAGCGACTCCCTATTTTTCATGCACAAACAACCGGTAGGGTTTAGAGATGTCTGGCAAGGCCAAGGCTGGGGCCGTAGTCAGGGCAGTCTTGAGCTTGTCAAAAGCCCGTTGCTCTATCTCTGTCCATGTCACGGGCTGATTTCCTCCCGTGCAGGCATACAGGGGCTTGGCTATCTCAGCGAATCCCAAAATCCATAGCCTGCAGTACCCTACTGCCCCAAGGAATTCTCAAACTTGGCATTTCGAGATGGGGGTGGGTATTTGCAGCACCGCTTGGACTTGGCTAGGTGCCAGTGCCTGGTTGCCCTTCTCTATGATATAGCCCAGGTAAGTAACTTTCGGTTGGCAGAGTTGGGCCTTTTTAGCTGAGACTCGGTAACCCAAAGTCTGTAGGGTCTTTAATAATGACTGGGTGGTCTCTTCACAGGCCTTCTGGGTTTTTGTAGCCAATAGTAAGTCATCCATGTATTGGAGTAGGGTACACTCAGGGAACTCAGCTCGGAAGGTGGCAAGATCTTGGCTAAGTGCCTCATCAAACAGAGTAGGGGAGTTTTTGAACCCCTGAGGCAGTCTTGTCCAAGTGAGTTGCCCCGAAAACCCAGTATCAGAGTCAGTCCATTCAAAAGCAAATATGGGCTGGCTAACAGGGGCCAGTGGGATACAAAAGAAAGCATCCTTGAGATCCAAGACAGTGTAAAGGTGGTGTTCTGGGCCCAAGAGACTTAAGAGGGTGTATGGATTTGGAACCATAGTGTGGACAGTTTCCACTTGTTTGTTTATCTCCCTTAAGTCCTGTACAGGCTGATAGTCCTTTGTGCCTGGTTTTAAGACAGGGAGCAAGGGGGTATTCCAGGGGGACTTACAGGTAGTAAGGATCCCTCCTTTTAGGAGTCTGGTTATATGTGGAGCAACTCCCCCGCCTGGCTTCCTGGCTCACGGGATATTGTCGTTCATACCTGGACTGGAGTTGCTGTTGCCAATAACTGAACCACGACTTGGGTACAGTGACTTGCCAAGCCTGGGGAATTTGTCTCAGCCCATACTCGGGTACATTCTTTTGGAATTGGCAGAGGACGTCTGATGTTGGTGGTTGATCTGCCTCTGAGGATAAAGCTTCCTGCAAGAGATACTCGTCTGACAGAGCACAGGTGATGAGGATTTGCTGAGGTGGCCCTGATGCCGAGGGAGGAGGAATTGAGAGGCAAGCCTGACCCTCACCAAAAGAAATATTTGCTTGAAGTTTGTGAAGTAAGTCCCATCCTAGGAGTGGTTACGGACACTCTGGAATGACTAAGAAGGAGTGGGTGACAGTGCTGTTCCCCAAATCAATGAATCAGTTGGTGGTCCAGGGGCTTGTCATGGTTTTTCCTGTGGCCCCCTGGATTCTTGTTTTTTTACTGGATAGTGGTCCCAGAGGCTGAGTAAGGACTGAGTGGGTTGCCCCAGTATTGACTAGGAAGCTGACAGGTGTGCCCCCAATCTTTAAAGTGACCCTGGGCTCCTGGGGGCTTAATAAATAAGAGCCCCAGCCCTGTCAATCCTGGCTTTCTAAATTGAGAATGGCCTTCAGTGGCTTTCCCTGAGCTGTTTCTTGCCTTCTCCTCTCCAGGCACTCGTTCTTCCAGTGGCCTTCCTGTCGACACTACACGCATTGGTTGTGTCCTAGTCTGGGCCGGGGACCCTAGGGGCTCCCCCTGTGGGATTCCTTGTCCCCGTGGGATAACTCGGGTTTCCTGAAGAGCTGCTATTACTGCTTTAGTAACTCTCTTATCCTGTTTGGCTTCTGAAGTGTCCCTATTGTAAAAAACCTTTTGCACAATTTCCAGCAATTGGGACAAATTCATTCCCTGGAATCCCTCTAACTTCTGTAACTTTCTTTTAATATCAGGAGCAGACTGGGAAACGAAGGCTAGATTGATGGCCCGCTGATTTTCTGGAACCTCAGGGTCAATAGGAGTGTAGGTGCAATAAGCGTCCTGTAGACGTTCAAGGAAGGCAGCTGGTGACTCCTGTGGGCCCTGAGTTACAGTCCCTACCTTGGAGAGGTTAGTGGGCTTTCGGGCCACTCCCCCTAACCCCTTCTAGTAGGTACCGGTGAAAATTGTTCAGAGCCTGTAGACCCGCCGAGGTGTTTGGGTCCCACTGGAGTCGGGTCAAAGGGAAAGTTTCATTAATTTGTTCCTGGTGGTACTCCACTGAGTCTCCCCCTGTTCCAATGATGGCCTTATGGGCCTCTTGTCTAATTCTGCCCCTTTCTTCTGCAGTAAATAGTACTAGGAGTAATTGTTGACAGTCATCCAAGGTGGGGCAGTGGGTTTGTAAGACAGACTCTAGGAGCCCTGTGAGTGCCTGGGGCCTTTCAGAAAAGGGAGGGTGTTGAGCCTTCCAATTGTATAAGTCACTAGAAGAGAAGGGGATGTGGATAAATAAAGGGTGGCCCCGGCTACCTCTTTTCATTGGGGGCACCTCTTGAAGGGGTAATATCCTGGGTGTGTATGGAGCCCTGCTACGGGTGTGGAGTGGGGACAAGGGCTGGCTACCAGTGCTGTCTGGAGAGGGGTGCTGAGACCCCTGTTCAGAAGGCAAGGGCTGGCTACCAGTGCTGTCTGGAGAGGGGTGCTGAGACCTCTGTCCAGATGGTCTAAAGTAAGGCAGAGGTAATTCTAGATCCTATTCTAGGGCAGGGAGAATGGCTGGCTTGGTAGGGGCCTTCTTTGGGCCAGCTAACATGACCTGAAGTCCAGCCTGTTTTATGCAGCACTTTAGCCACGGGGGAGGCCATTGGACTAAATCCAACCATTGGTCAATGTATGGAAACTGGTCAGGGTATCCAGGAGTTTCTGCAACCATTTTCCATACAGCCTGGGTAATTTTGGGTCGTAGGTCCCAGTATCTGGCCACCCAACTCCAAAAGACGGCCATTTTAGTTCACATAAAGAGTGGAGTTTTCCAGGGGTCAATTTTGCCCCATATTGGCCTGAGAATGAAACCTTGAAGTTGGCCGTCATGCATTGGAGGGGGGGTACAAGGCCGTGAGCTAGACGACCCCATTTGGGTTTTTTGTTTTTTTTTAAATGACAAATTTCCCCCAAAAGATTTCACTAATTTAAAACTGGCTTCACTGAGGATTTAAACCAACAACGTTGCAGTTGCAAATGCTGCACCCTGAGGCGGCGTGGCTTGCCAGAAAGCCGGGTGGGGCTGGCGGCCAGCAGAAAAAGAGGAAAAAAAAAACTTTTTGCGTCAGTTTAAAAAGAAGCTTGCAGCCGCTGGGCCGACTGCAAGTTCCCCACCCCTGCGGTTTTTGGTTGCCTTGACACAGAGACCCTAAAAAGCATTAAATTCCTCTCTCCCCTATCTTTCTTCTTGCTCTCTCTCTCTCCCTGTCTCTGTCTCTTCTCTCCTCTTTCTCCACTCTCTTCTCTGTCTTCTCTCTCCTCTCTCTCTCCCCTGTCTCTGTCTCTCTCTCTCCTCTTCTTCACTCTTTCTCTGTCTCCCAATAGTGGCATGGGTCTTGTGGTTTTTGTAGTATTTCCAATTTTGGCAGGTGTTATACTCGTGTTCTGCCCTTTCCAGCACTGGTTTTAAAAGTGCCTGTACAGCTAAATCTTGTAAGGAAAGTACAATTAATTTCATGGATCTGTCTTTTGTACAGGCCAGGGGAACAGGTGGAAGGGGCCAAGGGTGAGGATAGAATTCTCCTAAGAAGCCCCAGAGGGGCCGGTAATAGGCCTTGTATATAGGCTTAGTGCCGCTCGGGCATAGTCTTCTCTTAAATGACACCTGACGTCCAGTGGCCTTGGGAAAGTTGGAGAATGGCAAAACAAATGAACTAGGAGGTCCACAGGGTGTGAATTTTGAATCCACCACAGCGTACAGAGTTGACAAGAGATTTACCAGTCTGTTCTTATTAAGCCATGACACCCCACCTCCCAGCAGTCAGGGTGGTGCCAAAAAACTGAATAGGGGTGGGCTTCAGAGCACTGGCCATAACAACACTTAATATCTTTTTGACAAAACAGACAATTATCTTGTTTCCACCCCAAACGGCCAAGAAGAGTTGGCACTTTTTTGTCTAGGAGTTGATTTCCCAGGACAGAGAAAAAACTACACCCGAGACGTCGTGGGCAGAATTCCCTTTTGGACATTAGCTGATGAAGGGAAAAGGAAATTATACCCAACACGGGCAGAAATACTCCTGTCCTAGAGGGGGTGGCTGAGAGAACTTACAGGCCACAATGATTATAATAAGGAAGAAAACAAAAAGAGATAGGGCTAAAGCTATTTGCCACATGGCAGAGTCAGAAGGGAGAAGGAAGGAGAACAGAGTTACTTCTAGGGGCATGAATTCAGTAAAGGTCCCCTGCAGCCAGTGGTCTGTTACCCACTGTAGAATATCTTCCACTCCAAGGGAAGCAGGCCTAAACCACTGTATATCAGCCAACAGGAGTCTAACAAAACTGATGAATCTACAATAAAGACAGAACCACATATAGGATTGACAAAGGATGGGTGCCCCCAGATGGGAGACGAGTCTGATGCCTATTCGGCCACGTACCCGGAGGGATGTTTCCGAGTGTCTTGGCTAAGGTGTACCCCGTATAAACCCCGGGCCTGGTCACCTCAGAATTTTCAGTCCTGAGGTGAATCACCATTATGCCTTGTGACATCCCCATGGAACTGCCGGTGAAGGCCCACACAAGCCCTGTAGCCTTCCAGCCGTGGGACTACATATATACACACTCACTCTCTCACTCACACCGAGGTTATGGAAAACAACCGAAAATTAAATTACCTGAGCCTCCAGTGAGGCAACCTGAGCCTCTAGTGAGGCAACCTGAGCCTCCAGTGACGTCTCATGGTAGGCTTGCCTGGTCAGAGTTGCAATGACCGCATCCAGTCCCCCGACTCAGCCTCCCCCAACAGACCGGTCCCCCAGACCTGACTTACCTCTGGAGGTTCCCAGGACCCTGAGGAATTTCAGGTGAATGTCAGCCGGGTAGTCGCTTATCCTCCATGGGGCCAGAACTCTGGGGCCCTGGAACAGCTCAGGGGGTGCCTCCCCTAGAGGTCCCCGAGGTGGGAGCGGCCACCCGGGCGAGACTCTGAGATGGCTTTTGTCTGGTGATGGACGGAGATAAATCTCGGTGGGACCTCCAAAATATTGTACTGGCCCGAGCATCAAAAGTCAACACCAAGACAAAAGTATGCCAAATTGCAGGGTCTTTATTGCCGGCGGCCACGGAGGACTCACGTTTCTCCAACCCGTGGCCCCGAAAGGAGAGTGTCAAGAACTTTTATACCCGTAAAAATCACCTTGGGAGTGAGGGTGAGGGGCGGGGGTGGTGGTGAGGGGTTTCGGACATTCCGAGGGCTAGTGGATTCTGTAAATCACCTTCTTGGCGGAGATGAGGGTGAGGGGCTCTGGACATTCTGAGGGCCAGGGACTTTTTGACATTCTGATTGTTACTTAAGTGGTTCACAAAAGTCAAGATTAGCATTTGTTTACACATTGTCTGAGTAAGGTGGCAATTACAGTCCTTAATTACTTATTCACATCTGGGTTATAGAGAGCAGTTTCAACAGAAAGCCGAGGTATGGTTGAGGTATGCAGGTTTATGGGGCTTTTTACCATGTCACACTGGGACTCTCTCTAACAAAAGATAGATTAATATGAACAAGAGAAAAACAGAAGTTTCATAATGTAATATCTCATCTGTACATGGGGAAAACTCAGAGAAATGGGTAAATCTCAAGTAGATTTCAAAGTATTATCTTAGAAGTCAGGCTTAAATACCATCGTTCTCCAATACAGAGAGAGAAGGGTCTAGGGAAAGGCCCAGTTAAGATGAGGTGCCAGGAAAAGCACTTTAAACAAAGGTAAGCCTTTTTGTGCCGTTTTAAGTCCCTGCCTTCTCCATTAATTCAGTCAGTGATTCAGGGTCACCCTTCTCTTCCCGGAGCTGAGAGAGAGAAACCCTTAAAAATGGAGATTTCCTTTATAGATGTAAATTTATCTTACAAAAGGGCAACAGTTTCAGAGCTTCTCTGCATCTGCAGTTTCTCAAAATAAACAGCTCAAAATAATCCTTATGCCAAAAAGGCATATTTTGGGGTGGCGTATTCTGGTCTCCTACAATCATATCTTAGGATAATGTGTCCTAAGCCCCATCACAACCAGCCAAGATGGTTATTCACCTGATGAAACAGAGGCTCAGAGAGGCCAAGTAGCTTTCATAAGGGCACACTGCTGGTAAGTTTTATGGCCTTGTGCAAAGGTCTGTCCAGACCCAAAGCACCTGCTCCCTCCTCTGTATCTCAAGGACCCTGGGAACCAGCCTCCATAACAAGGCACTGGGGCAAAGGTGTAGTTATAGGAACAATTGAAGCCCAATTCATACCCAGGGTCACAAAGTCAGAGTAGAATAGAAGCCAGTTGTATTTCTTGCTGGGTCACCTGAAATTCCCCACCAAGGACTAAGCACAAGTGTAACACAACCAGAGGCTGCGAGGGAGCTCAGGGGACAGCTGAGCAGGAAGTGACAAGGTGTGAGGAGAGGAGGGCTGGAGACAGAGCTAGGAAGGTGGCCCTTGGTGACATACCTTTTCTATCCAGCACATGTCACCCAGCACCCGGGGCTCTTCTCTGAAGTTATGCAGGTGAGGCAAACTTTCCCAGCAGGGTGTGAGGGCTTTGTCTTCAGCTCAGCCCCTGTAATAGTACAAGGCAAACTCTGGAGATGTCACCAGTAGATGTAACCAGTAGAGGGTTGTGACTGCAGGTTGAATGAGGCAACAAAAGAGGGAAAGCCAGGATTTATTGAAAATGAAAGTACACTCCACAGTGTGGGAGTGACCCGAGCAGAGGCTCAAGGGCCTGGATGCAGAATCTTCCTGGGTTCAAGTACCCCCTAGAGGCTTCCCATTGGCCACTTCGTGCTCACCTCCTGTAACTGAAGTGGTAGCTCACAATCAGTCTGTTGGTTGCGAAAGGCCAATTTCCCATCTGCAGTGCCGGAGTAGCCTCTGGTCCTTTTGTTACTTAGGCAGGGAAAGTTAGAGTTTTCCTTTTAATTTAGTTCTAAGAAGTTGGCGTGAAACAGCCTTAGGTTCCCTGGCTCCAGACCCTATCTTGCTGCCTCAGATACATATCAGATAATGTGCCATTGCTTGTAGCTTCTTCAGTCCTCAACCCTTGGCATTACATGCCTGAAGGAGCGCTCCAGATCTAAAGACAGCCTCTGGTGTGGTGGTAGGATTTTGTTTTTAAAATATAATTTAATTTCTTAAATTAGGAACTTTATTTTAGTGCATTATATAACCTTTAAACCCTTAGGGCAGGGGTCCTCAAGCCCCAGGGCACAGACTGGTACCAGCCCATGGCCTGTTAAAAACTGGGCCACACAGCAGGAGGTGAGCGGCAGCAAGCCAGCATTACCGTTGTACTGGCCCGAGCATAGAAAGTCAACACCAAGACAAAAGTATGCCAAATTGCAGGGTCTTTATTGCCTGTGGCCACGGAGGACTCGCGTCTCTCCAACCCGTGGCCCCAAAGGGAGGGTGTCAAGAACTTTTATACCGGTACAACCACCTTGGGAGTGAGGGTGGGGGCGGGGGTGGGGGTGAGGGGTTTCAGATTTTCCGAGGGCTAGTAGATTCTGTAAATCACCTCCTGGGCGGAGATGAGGGTGAGGGGTTCCGGACATTCCAAGGGCCAGGGGGACTGTTGACATTCTGATTGTTACTTAAGCGGTTCACAAAAGTCAAGATAAGTATTTGTTTACACATTGTCTGGGTAGGGTGGAAATTACAAATCGCAGGGGCCAAGATGGCGTGGGTTTGGACTGCTTGCCTGTCACATTCGGGTTACAGAGAGAAGTTTCAACATAAAGCCGAGGTATGGTTGAGGTATGCAGTTTTATGGGGCTTTTACCTTGTCACATTACCACCTGAGCTCTGCCTCCCATCAGATCAGCAGCAACATTAGATTTCCGTGGGAGCGCGAACCCTATTGTAAACTGCGCATCCGAAGGATCTAGGTGGCATGCTCCTTATGAGAATATAAATAATGTCTGATGATCTGAGGTGGAACAGTTTCATCCCAAAACAACCCCCACCACACTGTCCTTGGAAAAATTGTCTTCCATGAAATCCATCCCTGGTGCCAAAAAGGTTGGGTACCACTGCTGTAGGGGCAAAGTTTCATGTGCATTGCAGTGGAAACCTCTCAGTGAAATTCGCTGTTTTCCCACTTGGAGCTGCTCACTTCCAAAAGGAAAAATGATGCTGCATCTCCTAGGACCACAGATATTCTGGTACCTTCGGCATGTCCATTAACTGGCTTTAAGAGCAACATGTACATCCACACAGGTGACCACAGCAGGGAAGATCTCCAAGGCAATGGCAATAGACCTGCAGCCAGCTTGTTCCCATGTGGGGAGGGGGAGGATGAGAGAGAGGCTGTTTCTAAGATAGCACTTTCTTGCCACAGAGAGGTGAGGTGACTCAGCCTCCCAGGAGCCTTCCAGAAGTCCTGGGTAATCAGCTGCCACTGTTGCTGTAAAACTAGCTCCTCCCAATCTCACCAGATGCAGTCAGAAAAAAGCAGATTATTCACCTGGCTAATACTTGGCTCCTCGGTCCTCATCCTAGTCTCAGCTTCCAGTTTTGTGGCGGCAGGAACATCTCCTGAAGGGGTCAGGCCTTATCTGATACAACCTGCTGACGCTGAGAGAGCCTAGTCAGTGGTCAGGATCGCACAGCAGGTGGAAGGGAGTTTAAGCCCAGGTCAGTCTGACTTCAAAGGCTTTTGTCCCTGTAAACCAAAAAGTATCTGAGACAGGTCTCCATCAGTGTAGAAAATTTATTTTGCCAAGGTTAAGGATGTGCCCATGACACAGCCTCAGGAAGTCCTGACAACATGAATCAAGGTGGTTGAGGAACAGCTTGGTTTTATACATTTTAGGGAGACATGAGACTTCAATCAATATGTGTAAGATGTACATTGATTCAGTCTGGAAAGCAGGACAACTCCAAGCAGGGAGGGGGGCTTCCAGGTCACAGGCAGATAAGAGAAAAACAGTTACGTTCTTTCCAGTTCCTCATTAGCTTTTCACTGAATACACAATTTACAGAAATAATCACTTATGCCTTAGTCTAGCTTAGTGAAACAATAGGGGGAAAAAGAAAAGAAAAATCAGATATGGATTGTCTCGTGTGAACAGAGGGAGGACTTTGAATTCTGTCTGTTATTTGTCCACAAGGAATTTCCTTTTGTGAGGGAGGGAGGGAGATATCTAGCTTTTTTATAATTGTGAGGGAGGTATATGGCTTTTTTATAATTGTGAGGGAAGTATATGGCTTTTTTATAATTGTGAGGGAAGTATATGGCTTTTTTATAATTGTGAGGGAAGTATATAGCTTTTTTATAATTGAGAGGGAAGTATATGGCTTTTTTATAATTGTGAGGGAGGTATGTAGCTTTTTTATAATTGTGAGGGAGGTATATGGCTTTTTTATAATTGTGAGGGAGGTATATGGCTTTTTTATAATTGTGAGGGAAGTATATGGCTTTTTTATAATTGTGAGGGAGGTATATAGCTTTTTTATAATTGTGAGGGAGGTATATGGCTTTTTTATCTTTGTAGCTATCTTATGTAGGAATAGAATGGGAGGCAGGTTGGCCCAAGACAGTTTCCCAGTGTGACTTTTCCCTTTGGTTTAGTGACTTTAAGGTCCTGGGATTTATTTTCCTTTCACATTTCCAATCCCTGGCCTTTATGTTCAGGGGTGTTCCACTGTCAGGCCATCTTCTACGGGGGCACCAGTACTGAAGATGGAAAAGTTTCCGCTCCGTGGGACCGGGATCAGCCTGCTCTTGGAGGGAGCCTTTCCCTAGAATGAAGAAAAGACCAGAGGGCAGGCAGGCATGAGGCCCAAGAGAGAGAGGAGGAGTGGTGGGGGTGGGGCTGGTGGTGGCAGTGGGACATCTCCATGACTTACTATTTTCCAGCTCTTTTAAAGACCTTCAAAGAGACCTTTGTTTATGTCCCACTATCTCCCAGTCTCATAGCTCTATGCAATAATTTCTACATCACTTTGGTAAGGGAGACCGTTCATTGTAAGCCTGTTCATACACTGGATAAACAGAGAAAGATGCAATAAATTGTTTTCCAAAAATAATGGCATCTATGACATTGACATATTGTTTTTAATTATTTTTTTAAAAACTCAAATCTATAGACGAATTGCTGCTTTTGACTTAGATATTTTCATTGGCCCATGGTCATGCTCGCTTAATTAACATTACTTAAAGAAAAATTTGAGCAACCTAAATTTTCAAAAATAGAATTACCTTGCTAATTATTATTATAAATATCCATGTGTTAAAATGTTATGGTTATTGAAATAATTTTGTGATATATTTTTAGTCACATAAGAGGAATTTTTCTGCTATAATAGTTAAGCATTTAAAAAAGCAGAATACAAAAATGTGTGGTCCCAATTGCAAAATGCATGAAGAAAAAAATGAAGGAAATATTTCTGCATAATTATTCTGGTAGTCTCTGTGATACATAGTTATGAGGGCTTGCTGTTCTTTCTTAGTTTTTGGTATTTTTCAAATTTTTAGCATGGACTGGTTTTCCTCAAAAGTCCCGACTCTGGACTTCTCTTAGGTCTTTGGAATTTGCAGAGTGTGATTCAGCTTTTCTTGATGCCCCGGAAGGGCTATGGTGTGTCCTCCTGGTGGTGACAGTGAGGCCCCTGGTTCATGACAAGACACGCACTCATGCATGCTCAACTCTGAACTCAGCAGCACAGCTGTGGACACAGCCGAGGAAGCCTCAAGTTGAAACATGAGTCCTCCTCTCTCCTCTCTCCATCCCTGGTGCTCTGACATCCAACAACAATTTATCCTGAACTGTTTGTCTCAGTTCAGGTTTATGGCTCCTTTGCACCATTCTGGATTGAGAAATGAGGCCAAATGTGAACTAATGGAAAAAAATCAGACTGATGAGCTCATTTAGAAGTGAACTGTTCCTATGTTCTTCTTGACATCTCTCAAGAGGGCCAGCCATTCAGGGTGCATTTTTCGGCCTCCACAGCTCTGCTCCTTGCTGGAAACATGCCCTTCTCTGTCCTGTGCTTGCCCAAGTCTGACCTGTGCCTTCAAGGCACTTAACATGCAGTTGTTGTTGAAGTATCTCAAGGTGACTCTACCTCCTCTTTGCAGCTTTTTGTGACAACCACCAATTAGAGACAGTGATGGCCTCCCTCTGAGTGCTTGCCTGCTGGTCAGAACCAGGCTGAGCTGATGCTTGGTAAAATATAGCTCCCTGGGCCCCACCCAGCCTATTGAATTAGAATCTCCAGAAGGCTGTTTTATTTTTAATTTTGTTTTCATCTCATGCACTCAGCTTTTTCTGCTTCTGTTGTTTTGACCTGCAAACAGGGATCGTATGCTGAACAACAGCTAGCCCAGAGCTTTACAAACAGTAGGTATTCAATGGATGTTTGCTCAATTGAACTGAATTAAATATAATCAGAGCAAGGGCACATTTCAGTCCTTAAGTTGGAGTCCTTGCCAAAATGCGCCTATCACTTTTGTTTGTTTATTTATTTCTAACACTTCCTAATCAGCAGGTGGAAATTTATTAATTATGGAAATTGCTTTTTATCATCTTTCAGATCATTTTTGCATCCTGCAAAGCAGATACTGTGTGGAACATGTCTCCTGTGGATGTGTGTGGCCAGTATGCTCTAGGGATAGTGCTCAGAGGGGTAGCCAAGGAGAGGAGTGGTTGAAGCACGCTCAGAAGGAGCAGTTCTCCATGGTGGTTTGCAGGACGTCCAGGCATCAGTCACAGCAAGGGTCCATCATGCCTCTAACTGAGATGAAAATTATTGCCCAGATTTTGATGAACATCCTAAGACTGAGAAACACAGCTGCATTGTGTTTGGCTCTAAGAATTATTCTCCAGTGTGTTTATAAGATGGCAATTTAAATTCATATACAGTGGAGTCACTAGAAAACAACATAGTGATTTTCTAAAAATTCTACATTGGTCAGGCATGGTGGCTCACACCTGTACTCCCAGTACTTTGCAAGGCCAAAGCAGGAGGATCACTGGAGGTCAGGAGTTGGAGACCAGCACAGTCAACATAGAGAGACCTGTCTCTACAAAAACGTTTTCTTAATTAGCCAGGCGTGGTGGTACATGACTGTTGTCCCAACTACTTAAGAGGCTGAGGCAGAAGGATAGCTTGAGACCAGGAATTTGAGGTCACAGTGAGCTTTAGTGGCACCACTGAACTCCAACCAGGGTGACAGAGTGAGACCCTGTCTCTGGGGGAAAATAGAAAAACAAAATTAGATTCGATAGGACTTACAGTATATCCTCTGGTACCTTTGTGTTCTAGTTGGATGTGCACCATTCTCTCCGTCCGTAATATTCACCCCACTCTCCCCCTGCAGTGGGACACTTTCTTCTAATAACCTCACTTTGGCAATTAGGTATGGAAAAGTTCATAGAATATTTGGAGTCATTAATTTTTCACATAAATAAGTACTGACTCTCCAGGACGCATGCCATAATTTATATTTCAGTTCATTTTCCACGCAGGGCTTGGCATGTGCATTTGTTGACTGAATTGGTAAATAAATGAAGCCGTGCTGGGAAATGCAGCACTAACAGTTTACAGTCCCCCCTGGCATGTGGTTGTAACTGCCTCCAAGTAGTATTAATAGAGCAGTAGTCATATGCCAGCCTCCATCCTTGGATCATAATTGAGGCACTGACATGAAGATGTCCCTGATGACTGATGGCAATGAGACCTGTCCTTTGCAAAGAGCAAAACCCAAGTCTTGGAGTATGTGGGCATTAAGACTCATTAGCATGCACCTGTGGCTCTGGCATCCTCAGAACTGATGTTTCCTCTTGAAAAAACCCAAAGTACTTTCGTTTTCTCACTTTCCTTTCCATACTTCATCTCTTGGAGCTTTGTGGAAAGCCTGAGGAGCAGTTTGAATGGCAAGCCAGGGACCTCACTGCGATGAGCCGGTCTCTGTCACCACCACTTTCCACAAGGTGCAGGCTATGCCTGCTGCCCCCGCATCTCTTGGCTCCTTTCACAGCTCTTATTCTCTGAAGGGAGACGGCACTTTAATCTCTGCTGTTTTCTGCATACAAGGTAAAATGGAAAATTAGAGATGTTATCTGAATAATTAATCCAAACCTCAAATGAAAAGGAAATTCTAAACTATCCAGATCATTGAGACTTCTGAGTTTCTATTAGTCTGGACGTAGGCGGCTTGGCTTGTAACCAGTGGAAATGAATGACAGTGAGTGCCCTTGAATATATTACCGTATCCTTGAGGCCGGAGCATCAGCTTACAAGTGAAAAATGTCTTAGTGAGATGATAATCATCGGTTTGCCTTCTGGTAATTGCTATAGAAAGTCAAGGAGGTAGCACCAATTAAACTGTATTCTCAGGGAATTTAATGTGAACCTATACCACACTGTTGAGCAAAGATTCCGCGAGGCCGGAACTGGTGGGAGAGGCAGTGGGGCTGTTGGACTTTTCCCCGTGGAGCTCTTACTCTGTTGGACATGTGTCCATTCTGCTGTGGCTCACTTAAAAGCAATGCTTTGTCTTTGCCCTTTGTGATTTCTTCTTCCATCAGTGTCTTAGAACTTGACGGAGATGCTGGTGGGTTAATTCTCCTCCTTATTCTTTCAATTACCCCACTTTATCCTAAATCATTACAGAAAGGCCTATTCTATACATACACACACATAGACATATATATATATGTGTATATATACACACACACACATACATACACATATATACACACACATATACATACACATATATACATACACACATAGACATATATATGTATATATATACACACACATACATACACACACATAGACATATATATATATATGTGTATATATATACACACACACATACATACACATATATACATACACACACATAGACATATATATATATGTCTATATATATATGTCGAGGCAGGTGGATCACTTGAGATGATATATGTCTATGTGTGTGTGTATGTATATGTGTGTGTGTGTGTGTGTGTGTGTGTATATATATATATATATACACACACACATATATATATATTGCCAGTTCTTCCTTATTTCCTTCCTCTTCCAATAGGAATCTCTTGATGTAAACCATCTCTGCCCATCTTCCTATCATGGCCTGGTACTGAGATGGTGCAGCCTCGTGTGGCTAAGGCTAGTGGCAGCCAGAATTGGAACTAACAGGAGCTAGAAAGAGCACAGGAGTGGGCACAGTGATGACAGGGAAGGAACCTGGGAAGGAACGTGCTACCTGTGGCCCCATCTGGGATATGAACTGGCTTTGTCCCCTTTCAAAGGAGCAAGAGGGATAGGTAGGAAACATGGAGGGAGAAAGAGATGCCTTTATATTGCCAATATAGGTATGAAATGTAGAAGGAGAGAGAGATGCCTTTATTCTGCTAACAGCCATATCTGCTTTACTCTTCATCACTGTTCTAAGTTGCTCTCAAAAAATGGTCTGAGACATCAACACTGAATTTATATCAGACATGGCCGTGTTCGTCTGGGGCACTTTGATCACAACAGGAAAGTGCTGCTGCTGCTGCCAGTTTGACCCACTGTGTGCTGATGATGGGCATTACGGTTCATGATCCCAGTGACTGGCACACTTGTCAGAGCTGCAGTCCGAGATGGAACCTTCCTCTGGGCTGATGGGTGATCTGGAAAAGTGGATACGATGACCTCCCCACACCGAGGTGAGAGCTGCACACTCTCCCTGCACCTGCCCGGGAGCCACCCCTGCTACTTCAGCAGTAACTTTTGCCAAGGTGCCCTTGAATGAAGATGTGCAGTAGCACAGCATTTGTGAAAGAAAGCGCAATATGCGGGGGGCAGGAGGGCACCACTAGCTCTTTCCCTGTCTTCATCAGAAATATTTCTCTCCTTACCTTGGCACGATTGGCCTTCGCCTTTAGATTTGGTCTTACGTCTGCCCAGCCCCTTACTGCCCCATCACCCTGCCCTGTACCCCCACTCCTGCAGATGCTCTGGTCTTCCTGTTCCCTGAACATACCAGGGCAGTCTTTGCAACTCTGGGCCTTTGTACATGTTTTTTTTTTCTACCCGAAATATACCTTCTCCACTTCTCCCTGAAATCTTCTTTCCCTCTTCATCAAAGCCAGTGGTTATCTCTCTATCATCTAAATCCCTCTAAACGTGTTTGTCATCCTGTACCGTAAATCCTCACTGATATCATCTGTAGGTTCTTGAAAACTGTGACTTTAAGAAAAACCACCTGTAACAGAACAAATTTTACCATAAATTAATTGATACCAACAAGAGTTACATCCCTCCAGCATATTTCTGTTCACAAAAACATCACCAAACCACTAAATAAAGACCTGAAACACCTCTAATATTAAACATTGAAATAAACATGAGCTAAACATACATTTAAGAAAGATTAATAAAAACAAGTAAGATAAATGAATCAGTGAGTGCCAGTGGTTGTAGTGGTGGTGGGTCAAATCAAAGAATAAATGTTTGTAAAGTGAAAATTGTCAGAGTACCTCCTACCACCATGCAGATCAGAAACAGTCATAAAAACAGCAGGCTCACTGAGCACTTTCAGGCTACATGGATCACTGCTGTGCAACTGTATAACTATCATAGACCTTACAAATTTTTATTTTATAATAATTTTCATTGATTCATTTATTCCTTTTTAAACCTGCTTATTCCAGTTTAGGGTCATGGGTAGCCAGAGCCTGTCCTGGCAGCTCCAGACACAGAATGGAGACCAGTCATGGACAGGACACCATTCCAAAGCAAGGTACACTAACACATACGCACAGACACACACACACACACAGTCACTCACTCACACTGGGACAACTTTCACATGCCAATTCACATAGTAAACCTAACATGCACATCTTTGCAATGTGGGAGAAACCTGCAGTACCCAGAGAAAACCCACACAGACATGAGGAGAACCTGCAAACCCCACACAGACAGTGCCCCACCCATGAATCTATTTTTTTTCTCATCAACATTATAATGAAATGATATTACTCAAGGACGTGCTGTATTGAAATTATTTGCTTATGTATCTTTCTCACCAAGTGGACAGCATCCAGTCCATCATATCATCACCTAGCATGCACAGATCATGTGGTATGTGCTTATGTGTGTTTAATGCATATATTAACTAATACACCACTGGCAACATTTCTTTGCTATATAGCCATGAAGTTAGATATGTGTACCACATTCCATAAAGTTATATATGTGTGCCACATTCTATGGCAAGAGAAGACTATAATTATAATAAATGTGTCCCAGAAAGTTGGTCCATCTCAGTCCATATTGACATAAGTGGGTCAAGCTTTATAAACGGAGGATGCAAAGATCCTGAAATTTATTTCTCCTGATTAGTTCTGAGGAGCAAAGTATTCTGGGGCCCATGTTCTTAGGTGATGCGAAGCCCCCTACAATAAAATTAAGCACAAGGGATGTTGGCTTAGCAGATGCTGTGTGGTACATGACTCTTTGCCTATTGCTGGATGAATGCAACAGCCACACCTTGAGAGCTGGTAAAACAGGCTGCATTTGGTGCTGTCCAAGGTGCTACCTGAGCTGCCTTTCAATTGTCCCTTTGTTTACACATCCTTCAAAGACCCAGGTCAGCAGAGTGCAGTGGCTCGCACCTGTAACCCCAGCACTTTGGGAAGCCAAGAAGGGCTGATCACTTGAGGTCAGGAATTCAAGACCAGCCTGACCAACATAGAGAAACCCCGTCTCTACTAAAAATACAAAAATTAGCCATGTGTGGTGGTGCATGCCTGTAATCCCAGCTACTCAGGAGGCTGAGGCAGGAGAATAGCTTGAACCCAGGAGGCAGAGGTTGCAGTGAGCAGAGATTGCACCACTGCACTCCAGCCTGGGCGACAAAAGTGAAACTCCATCTCAAAAAAGAAACAGAAACAAAGACCAAAGTCATTCCTGTTACGGCATTCTCCCTTGCCATAATGAAACTTAGCAACCTGGCTGGAGATGGCACTGTGGGCTTAGACTTGAGGGACCACTTGATCGGTAAAGCTTCTCTCTGCATGTAGACCTTGACATTCAGGAGAGCTGCACTTGGGTTCCCCAAAACACAGCAGCTCTGTCTGCTTTGTTCTCCCCCCTCACCACTGCAGTGTGAAGTTTCTAAGGTGAACGAAACCTCTGTGGCCCCCCCACTCTCCAAATGGAGGAGGTCTTATTTCTTGGGGTGCCATGGAAGACCCCTTTCACATACTTCCAGCTGCCCCCGACACTGTCTGGCAAGCAGCTAAGAGGAGCTTTGCTGAATCTGGAAGCACAGCATGCTTTTAGTAGAGATGTGCTTCTACCTGAGAAGTTCCTTCTGCTTAGATTGAATTTCCCCTCTGCCCTTGTCCCTTCCTCCTCAGTTCCAGCTTCCATGTCCTCCCATCTGGGAAGGTGCTCCTAGCATCTCTCTCCTTCCTAGGGGGACTGTGCCCACCACCCCTGTCATTGCCTTCACCATTGTGTCGTAGTTGACTGCTTAAATGTCTGCCTCCTGCACCAAACTCTCCGAGGCTAAAAGCATTGTTTAAGTCCTCTCTGTATCCATACTGAGCACTTAGCACAAGGCCTGGTACACACTAAAGACTTCATCCACATTTCCTGATTGACTGAGTTAAAGGAAGGAAGAGAGGCTGAGTGCAGTGGTTCACATCTGTAATCCCAGCACTTTGGGAAGCCGAGGCAGGTGGATCACTTGAGGTCAGGAGTTCGAGACCAACCTGGCCAACACGGGGAAACCCCATCTCTACTAAAAATACAAAAATATTAGCCAGGTGTGGTGGTGCACACCCGTAATCCCAGCTACTTGGGAGCTGAGTCAGGAGAATCACTTGAACCCAGGAGGCAGAGGTTACAGTGAGCTGAGATTGCACCATTGCATTCCACCTTGGGCCACAAGAGTAGAAACTCCAGAAAAAAAAGGAAGGAAGAAGAAAAGCAACGACAGAATTTACTTAAAAATAAACCCTACTATACTGGATCCAACCACCCAGCAGGTGTAAGAATTTAAGAGAGCATCTTTACAGCACCTTGAGTCTCCAGGACAAATGATAGTATGCTTTTTGAGTGTTAATTTCAATGTGGATGCAAACTCAGCGCTACATCTGAAACCCTCCTAAGTGTGGTTCTTAGAACTGTAAGCCCTGCCTGGCCCCATCACCTAATAGCAGGAAAATGTGGACACAGCCATGAATGGAGGAGGGACACACACCGTGGCTTAGGCTCTCAACAAGCCTGAGGCTCCCCTCCCAAGCTAGGCAGCTCAGGTAATGGATGAGGCAGCTAACTGGCCGCAGGGAGTCTCGGGGGTCCACCTGGGGCCCTGCTGCTCCCCTGCTGTGTGGTCAGGGCAGGAAGCTGCCCTTCTCAGTCTTCAGCTTCCCAGTGGATAAGAAGAGGGCTGGCCCAGAACCCTCCCATGACTGTCACTGTGGGATCCTGTGTGAGTCACAGTATAGTGGGTTGGTTTTTGGAGACTAGACTGTAGCCAAGCAGGTGGTGGTGCCCTGGTTATGGGAAGAGATACAGTCACACCACTCAGCACAGCACACTCCCCGCTGGGCTCAGGGTGGAGTGAGACTGAAGTCATCATGGGGCCTCCTCACAAATGCCCAGCACCAGACCGCCCTGGGAGGATGACATGGCCTCCCTGTCTCTCCTGTATGGTCCACAGGTCCCCCTGGAGCCGCACTGTGATTCTGGGAGGTGAACACATATCCCTTTCCTCTGTAGGTATCAGTAGGTAAAGAGGAAACTTTCCCACTTTCAATCAGGTTAGTGCCTTCCTGAGGAAGAAACGGTATTTCCTAACATTGAGAGGGGAAAAATGGGTCTTTTTCTCACATCTGTGAGCTCCCATTCATTCTGTCTCTTTACACACACACACACACACACACACACACACACACACACACACAGGAATACTACTTCTCACCTTTCCTTTCTGTGTAGACCAGAGGGAGGTATTATTATGCATAGGAATTTGCCCCAGCTAACTGGACGAGGCCCTCCTGCCTGCCACCTTCCTCTCTCCCATGCCCACAGCCCCCTGCCCTCTCTTCTGCCCATACAAACCGCCCAGATTCCAGCAACTTCGCTGCTGAATACCTCCAAACATAAACCTCCCAAATAACCCAGACCTGCACCAAGAAATTCCAGACTTGAGCAAAGCAGTGAAAGGTCCATGCATGCCCTTCCTGGAGCCTGGTCTCCAGCTAGTTTGTTTTATGTGTAAGTGAGAATGGCATGTGAGTGACAAGGAGCAAAGACCACCCCCTCCCTATCATCAAAGGGCTGCAGAGTCAAAAGCAGAAGGGTGGGGGATGTTCAACTCTTACACTTATTAGTGGATTTTTTTTAAGAGTGATAAGGTATTGATTATGTGTTCCTAAAATAATATGTCTGACTGTCATTTTAACAAATTCCTTGCATTTTAAATCATGACTTCCTATGTGGATATTATCTGGTTTGGCTTGATTTGCTTATTAAAATTTTCTCCCCCTAATGTTCCTTTCAGCCAGCAATGAGTGGGATTTTATTTCTTTTTCAAAGAAAGGGAGCCCACACAATTTATGTAATTCTGTGATATTCTTCCACACAATGGCCAGTACAAAAGAAAGCTTTTTTAACATGCAGCTTTGAAGCTGAAAACACAAATTAAGGCGCAGATTTCAGGAACAAGTGTCTGGGATCTGAAAAGTTAGATAGAGATGGTGGTTTAGCAGCCACCTCCCACTCTCCTCCCTTACACCCATCAGGGGGTCAGGGCCACCTCACAGCCCCTACACCTGCCCCCGTCCCACAACATCCCTCATGCACAGCAGTTCCTTCCCAAGCAGGAGTACAAATGTGTAAGCAGGACTCAAGTCTCAGGATGCGAGAGGGGAGAGGAGGACCCAGGGGCAGTATTTAATCTCATCCCAACACTTTCTTCTTATCTGACAGGTGATGAAGGTGATTCCCCAGAGAGGTGGAGCCCTTCTTTCTAGCCTAAAGAATTGTTTTCCTTAGCAGTGGTGACTCAGAGGAAATGAGTGGGCTGCAGTGATCTTTGTGATCTCTTGTGCCTGCCATTGGGTTGGGTAGGAGGTTTCTGCTTTTAGACTGTGAGGACCAGCGCGGGGCGGGGGGGGGCCAACAATGAGTAGAGCTCTGGATAAAGCTGCCCTGGCCTTGTCTCTGAACCCTCCAGCCCAAGCCATCCCCCACTTCTCCTATGCTGCCTCAGGGGTTCCCCTGTGCTTCTGCTGGTCCTACATCCGGATACCTGACCTATCCCAATGCAGTTCAGGAACCAGGAACTCAACTCGAGTGATTCTGGGCACCAAGCCTTGTGCTTAAGGCAAAATAAGCACTTAAAGAGTTCCTGAGCTCAAGGAACAGAGCCCCATATCGAGATGCACCCCCAGCACACACATTACCCACAGGTGCATTCATTCATTCAACAGAGTTTTTTATTTATTTATTTTCTGAGATGGAGTCTTGCTCTTTCCACAGGCTGGAGTGCAGTGGCGCAATCTTGGCTCACTGCAGTCTCCTCCTCCCTCCTCCTTCAAGAGATTCTCCTGCCTCAGCCTCCCAGGTAGCTGAGATTATAGGCACGCATCACCACTTTCAGCTAATTTTTTTTGTATCTTTAGTAGAGACGGGGTTTCACCATCGTTGGCCAGGCTAGTCTCGAACTCCTGACCTCAGGTGATGTGCCTGCCTTGGCCTCCTAAAGTGCTAGGATTACAGATGTGAGCCACCACACCCAGCCTCTACAAAGTATTTACTGAGCATCATCTACGTTCTTACCAGGTGCTACTTTTGCTGGAAATGTAGACATGAAGGAGCTAGGCTGGGCTGCTGTCTTGGTGCCTGCCTTCTAAGTAGAGGGGACTAATAAAAAATAAGTTGACAGGTAAGGCAGTTTTAGATAGAACATGTCATTCAGACTCTGATCAAAATCTCCATTGAGGCCAGAGAGGAAGCTGCGTGATTGAGAACAGCCACTGAATTCAGAGCGGAAGCTTCGGGGTAGAAGCTCCCCTGGAAGTGATTAAGCCAGGTAGACTTCGGATGTGTTCAGAAGGCAACACAGCACAGTCACTCAGTCCCTAATGAACTCACT
Source organism: Ateles fusciceps (assembly GCA_036589455.1). Classification (NCBI taxonomy): domain Eukaryota; kingdom Metazoa; phylum Chordata; class Mammalia; order Primates; family Atelidae; genus Ateles; species Ateles fusciceps. The sequence continues at coordinate 6,660,791 of JAZHEH010003329.1, read as the reverse complement.
TTCTGCGATGACCTTGGCTTTTGTCAAAGCCTTGTACAAGGGATCTGCCATTATATTCATGATTAAAAGTCTAAGATCTGACTCACCACATTTCATTGTGTTCCCTACAGAAAGTCTAAGATGAAACATTTTGTTAAGAACTTGGAGGAAGGAAAAAGTCCCTGTATTGTGATCATAAGAACTAAGCTTTCCTTTTATCTTCTTGGCTGCCAAGAAGCCCAGAGAAGTATCTGAATCTCAATTACTGCAATTCTGTCTGTCTGTTTTATAATTTGGAAGGAATGCTTAAGAATGATAAAAGTGTCCTCTTACAGTCACCCATACACAGGCTCAAATCTCCATTTCCCACCACACAATAGATGACCTCAGAATTTTTATCAACCATTCTCAACTGAATTTTCCAGCAACCTGAGAATAGTGATACTTGATAGTGTTTTTTGCTGTTGTGGTGGTGTTGTTCGTTTTTGGTGGGGGGCACAGAGTCTCGTCAGGTCTCGCAGGCTGGAGTGCAGTGCATGATCTCGGCTCACTGCATCCTCTGCCTCCCGAGTTAAAGCGATTCTCCCTGCCTCAGCCTCCCAAGCATATGGGATTATAGGTGCGTGCCACCACACCCGGCTAATTTTTTTTTGTATTTGTAGTAGAGACAGGGTTTCACCATGTTGCCCAGGCTGGTTTCCTGACCTCAGGTGATCTACCTGCCTCAGCCTCCCAAAGTACTGGGATTAGACGTGAGCCACCGTGCCCGGCCTTGATAGTGTTTTAATGAGATAATGTACAAAAGTCCCCCTGCATAGAGCAAATGCTCAGAATTATTTTTGTCTTCCTTCATATTGCTGCTTCCTAATTTCTGTCTGTTTTGTATTTTCCTATTTTATTATACATTTCTTGGGTGGTAAATTTTCTCAAATCCTTTGTAGAAAAATGACAAGTTTTGATTTTTTCTTTTAAAAGTTCTATCACCCCTCTGGTAGCATAACAAAGCCAAGTGCTGGATAGCAAAAGCTGCAGGCATCTATTCGATCAAAGTAAAATCTGCTCATGAACTAAAAAAAGTATTACGTTCTTTCTTCCAACTAAATAATGCCAGTTTCTATAACCTCATCTTGTATACTTTAATGAAGTTTCCTTCAAGGGCTGTGTATTTCACTTACAATTTTTGATTCCTTGGTGCAGAGGCAATTTCTAAGAGTTATTTTCTCTATCATAGACATACCTTTGTCTGCTTTCTTTTCATTTCTGAGATGGCACTCACTCACGGTTTTATATTCCAAGACAGAAACGCTGTTAATGACTTTGTTAGATAGAAACTGACAGAGCAGAATCTTTTGTCTCCGGGTTCTTTAAAAAAAAATCCATGCGTAATAATGTGTTCCCTCCCTAGAAGAGATGATTTTCTGCTTTTAAGATTCTGCTTTTTTACAGGTTTTGTTTTTGTTAATGTGCTATACTCCATGAGAATATCTTAAAACATATTAAACCCACAAGGTGTGTTCCAAGATTCAAAAAAAAGAGAAAACAGCCTTTGTTTAAGCATATCACTTAATTCAAAACATTTCAACAATTATGATGTTATTTAAGTTGGAAAGCAAAACAAATAAACAAAACATTGGTGGATCCTCTGCTACAAATAGGAAAAAAAAAACAGCAGATGGCATTTTACTCTCTATAAAGCAGGGCACTTTGTACAGTGTATTTAAATTGCTCTCAGGGGCTCACTCATCAGACCCAGTTTTTCAAGGGTCAACTAAAATCTATGCTTGGCATAGCCCATAACTAAGGGCATGTGATCACAATCAATAATTGGAAAATTATAGTGTTATTGAAACTATTGCTGATGTTCTTGTGGTCCTCCTATTAGTTCATATTGTCCATCACCAAAGGGAAAAGAAGACGAAAGATACTCAGGTTATTAGTGGGTTGGAGAAAAGACTGGAAGAAATTTAGTGATACCCATTGATTTCCCACACATGCAGAGACCGGGAGGGTCACCCTCTGCAGAAAAGAAAGAGAAAGGAGGTCTCCTTTTGGGGAGATTGGCTTTAGAGATGAGGAAGAATAGCAGAGTTGTAAGACATTGGAATCACTGTCTAGGAAGAGAGTGGCCTTTCATCCATGGCTACGTAAAAACAAGACAGAGCTCGTCTATCTCCCACAGTTCAGATGTGAAGAGAGAATGATTAAATTGCTGCTTCTAGCCTGATGAGTCTAGTATATGTTAGAAACATTTGTGAATGCCTGGGAGAAACATGGCCACAAATGAATTGCATGTTGAGCAATCAGCTCTATCCACCTGCTATGTTCAAGAAGCAACTGTTGACATTTGCTCAAATGTGCTCACCACAAACCAAAACAAAATACAATAAAAACAGAGTAACTAGGTGAGGGTGGATGTGCTAACTAACTTGATTGTGGTCAGCATTTTACTATATATATATATATATATATATATATATACACACACACACACACACACATATATACATATAATCTTCACAGTGTATACCTTAAAATCATACAGTTTTATCTGTCAATTTTCCTCAATAAAACTGGCAAATTAAAAAGGAGCAACTGTTGTGGGTCTTTAATAAAAACACCTGTTTAGGACATAATGGAATATAATTTTATGTTTGCCTCCTTCCTACATAACTTTGTGTTCATATCTTCATTTTCTTCTTTCTGTGTACCAGCTACTACTAAATTATCACATCTTTCTGTGTTTCTTCTTCTTCTTTGTTTTTTTTTTGAGATGGAGTCTTGCTCTTGTCACCCAGGCTGGAGTGCAGTAGCACAATCTTGGCTCACTGCAACCTCCACCTCCCAGGTTCGAGCGATTCTTCTGCCTCAGCCTCCCAAGTAGTTGGGATGACAGGCACCACGCCACCACTCCCGGCTAATTGTTGTATTTTTAGTAAAGACGGGGTTCTGCCATGTTAGCCGGGCTGGTCTTGAACTCCTGACCTCAGGTGATCCGCTCACCTCAGCCTCCAAAAGTGCTGGGATTACAAGCCTGAACTACCGCTCCTCGTCATTTTATCTAGTTTTATAAGCCATCTTAAACTCTTTCTGGAAGACGAAGGGATATCATTGAGTAAAATGATTTCTATAAATTAAAGCCTGGGGGGCTTTCGTGCCAGGAATTATGCCAGGTACAGGGGATATACAGAGGAGAAAACTTCACAGTGTAGGAGTGAACATGGACAGATCAATTAGCAACAGTATCTAAGAATCCCTGCAGGGGGAATGGGATTCCTGTGCATCACGGAGCAGAAAGTTCCACTCTTGGGAATGGGAAGGAGGCAAGGAGCGGTTACAGCAGAGTTGGTACCGGAGCATAATTCTGATGCCGAAGTACAGATCCTGGCTGCAAGTAGGAATGGAGAGGATGTGTGCAAAGACAGGGTGGTGGGGGGGGGTGGTTCAAGGGACGGCTTCGAGGCTGCCCTGCTTATCCCAGACAAATGTCATCATTCCAATCCAGTCCTCTTTGCCTAATGTTTCCTTCTCTACCTTTCCTCTCACCATGTGAACAGTGATCACTGGCATAATTTGACAGTTTCAGGAGAGTTCTCTAGTTTCCAGGGAATTTTGGTAAAAATACAATAGCAGAATTGTTGCCTTCAGCAAAAGAAAAACACCCTATAATCCTTTTGAGGCCCTAATGGAAACCACGTAGATAAAAAAATCTTTATCTTAGGCTCTTCAACATTAAGGCAAAAATATCTTACTCAATCATAAACCTTACAAATAAAGGAGCCTCTCCCCCGAACACTGGTGTATAGAGCACCTTTACAAATACACTAGGCTGTTTAACACTTGCCACTTTGATTTTGTAAGAAAACCTGAGGGTTTCTTGAATTCAGTGCATGAACTTAAGTGTGAGGATTCTGGGGTGACATGAAGGAAGCCTGTTCAGTGATGGAGCCTGGCCAAGTGCCCACACCCTATGTCTCAGTGAGTTTTCCTTCCTAAAGCATTACCAGTAGTATCTTAGCAGGAGATTTTTATGTATTGAGCACTTAATATATGAAGAACTTGACTTGCACTGTCTCACTAAATTCTGACAACAGCCCATTTACAGAAGAGGAAACTGAGATCCAGAAAGATTAAATCATCCAGGGATAGACCCATAGCTGGGAAGCAGGTAGGGGCTGCCTCCTCAGCTTTGATCATAGTGTAATTCATAATTATATACTTGACTATTGCACTTAACTCCAAGTAGTTTTGAATCTCCATAATACTGTAACATGATATGAGTCCACTTAAAGTACGTGGGGAACTAAACAAACCTTGTGCTCTTGCAGAAACCTTTCTGTTTAGGGGATTTTACAAAGGTCTCTGGACAGAGTCTCCCAGAGAGGTGTCAGCTTACTGAGAGCCTCCCTGAACTGCCCAGAATAGCCATGGTGCCTTGAGATGGGTGGGTGGTTCCTGCTTCCCTGGCCTCCAGCGCTTTGCCTGTCTTCCTGAGAGGAGGGATGGTTTCCAGGCAACACCATGGTCCATCTATTTTCATACTGCTTCAGTGACAGGCATTTTGAAAAAATAAATATGGTTCCAATAGGGTGATGAGATGCTTTTTGGAGTCTGGCTTATCTGCCTGTTATAATTCTACAGCAACCACCAGCAGGGCCAAAGGAATTCCAAACAGGAGACACAGATGAATGAGAAGGACTGCCTGCCCCATGGCCATAGAGGACCAAGACTCAGAATGCCAACGCTGTGCTTTCTCAGGCTAATAGACTTTTTACAACATCCCGGTCTTGGAGGATGGAAAAAGTGTTGGCCTAAATTACTGCTAACTAGATTGATGTAACCAAAAAAGTAGACTGTTGCTGTAATCTGCTGACCATGGCTGGTAAACAAAAAGTCAATAGCTTGCCTTTCACTGAGGTGCATAATAAGTTACAGTTCCTGGGATCTAAACTTCATGCGTCAACACTTTTTTAGGCCTTAATCGTCCCTTGTTGAAAACTAGGTATAGAACAACATGAACTTCAATAACCAGGACCCCCAGAAATGTTCATTTAAACCCAGTTTTAGCATACTTTGATGGAGTCAGAATCACCCTTGCTTGTTTCTAAAACAAATCCCGTGGGTGAGTTCTATTTGCTGCCTGTCCTTTTGTGTTGTCAAAGTTATCTGTGCCCCAAACAAGTTACTGGTCTGCATCAGCTTGGCTCATTTTAAGTGCTCAAAGTTGTAAACAATACAAAAATGCACCTTTTTCTCATCAGATGCAATGTTGTCTACAATAACATTGGCTGTTTGCAAGGAGGATACAGTCCTTTGAGATTGGATTTTATTGAAAATCATGGTGTTCAAAGAGTACTAGGATGTTTGAAGTCCTTCATAGAAACTTCATACAGCCGAAGGCATTCTGTAGAGTGAAAGCTTGTAAATGGAGAAGTGGCTGCCTCATCCAGCAGGGACCACCCCTAATTCTGGGCTGTGTGTAGGGACCTGAATGCTGCAGGGATCACTCAGAGGTTAATAATGATAATCATTTGTTTGCCTTAAAGAAGGATAAAATCAGATCCAATCTAATTGAGGTTGGAGAACTCGAGGGATGGCATTTGGTTGGGGAATAGTCACAACTTCAGGGTCGTTCTACACATCCCAGTCCTTCTGGGATCAAGTGGGTTAGAGCCGGGAGAGGCAGAGACTCCAGCAGAGTATGGAAAGGAAGGGCACCCTGGTGCACTTGTGTTTTTGTTCCTGCTGTCCCCGTGTGAACCCAGAGCTGCAGCCTTTGTCACGAGGAAGATGCTCTATGCCATGTTTCAGATCTGCCCAGCAGGGCAGCTCACTCACAGCGCGTGTCTCCCAGCACATCTTTCTTTCATTTTCGTATGATGACAGCAGCTGAGTTGCCGGTATGCCCTGACCCTGCTTGCTGTCTCTTTGCTCCCACAGAATCTGTACCAGAACAGGTTTTTAGGCCTGGCCGCCATGGCGTCCCCCTTCTAGAAACTCGCAGAGCCGACGCCGGTGCAAGGAGCCGCTCCGATACAGTTACAACCCTGACCAGTTCCACAACATGGACCTCAGGGGTGGCCCCCATGATGGTGTCACCATTCCCCGCTCCACCAGCGACACTGACCTGGTCACCTCGGACAGCCGCTCCACGCTCATGGTCAGCAGCTCCTACTACTCCATCGGGCACTCGCAGGACCTGGTCATCCACTGGGACATAAAGGAGGAAGTGGACGCTGGGGGACTGGATTGGCATGTACCTCATTGGTGAGTAGAATGTACCAAGTGTATTATTCATCATTCACTTTTACATAGGCTGTCACATTTTAATAACCTCTACCATATAATTAAAATAGGGAACTGTGTTATATGCCAGATTCTAACACACTGAAGACCACTGTTGCATGACCTTGCTTTTCTGCAAAGTGGACAATAAGGCCTCTCTTGCCATCTCTATTCCATGGAAGAAAATCATGAGATAGAGTACACTGAGGTGTGGTTAAATACAAACATCATCATTTGCAATTATAGAAACTCTTCTACTTGTGAATAAGTTAATATCAAAAGCCTGTTTTTAAATCTATGTGCTTATAAGACAAAGTAACACCATATGCCCAACCAATGTATGCACATCTATGTGGAGGTAATTTCACTTTAGTTTCCAGCATAATCTTCACCAGCTCTTCCAACATTTTTACTGCATCGTATTCAACAAACAAGCTGGGGATTATACATACAGGCATGGTGCTGGGGAAAGTTGACTTGCCTTACTCTTTAGGTGGAGATTTATTTAAAATTTTGAAAGTGCCGAAGTTGAAAGTTTTCTAGAAGAAATGGTTCTGGCTGGGCACGGTGGCTCAAGACTGTAATCCTAGCACTTTGGGAGGCCAAGGTGGGTGGATCACCTGAGGTCAGGAGTTCCAGACCAGCCTGGCCATCATGGTGAAACCCCATCTTTAAAAAAAAAAAAAAAAAAAAAAAAGTAAAAAAGAAATGGTTCTATGTGAAGTTTCTAAAGTCTTTGGAAACAAAATAAATTATGCAAATAAGTTGGATGCTGAGGCAATTATTTTTATGAAAGTTTCACCATTCCCGTGGATTGGTTTTGAAACTAAATCTTATAATTACGGAAACCAATTTAAATGAAAAATGTATTTCATCTATTTTATGTAATAGAATCAGCTGTCATGGAAATTAATGTGTTACCCAAAAGTCAAGTTGTAATTGCTGGAAGGCCACCAGAGTCAACAGATTCTAACACACTGAAGACCACGAGTCCATCCAAAGCCAGGCCTTCTCCCTTCACTTTGTGCTGTGCAATATTTGCACATTCAGACACACAACACCGGATTTAACATCACAGAAAGTTATGGATTGTTATGAGTAGTTTAAAGCCTCGACAGTTTTTCTGATAAAATAAAGGAGATCTTATCTGACTAACTAGTTCTCAGGGAAATATTCTTGGGTCTCTTAAAAGTTTTTCCATCAGCTTAGTTAGCATGTTTATAATACACACATTCACGTAAAGATGGAGATGCGTACATTGTTGAAATTTTTACACAAATGCTGTGACTAGCTGAACTGGATTTCTAAAAGTTAAAATTTAATTTGTTTCTGAAAAAAAAAACAGTTCTTGAGTAAAAGTAGATACTATCGATCAAGAACAGAGATTGCAAAATAACACCCCAATGAGCATATTTTGTTTCATTTACATTGTTTTGTTTTAAATTTGATTGATTATCCACACTCAAAATGTAGAGGTTTCAAGTTGAAATCAAACTTTCTAGCTTCTTTTACAAAAGCCTCCAATTTGGCAGCCTGAGCCTGTGATACCACATGGTTCTAATCTGCTGGAGTTAAGCATCTGCACGTCCCCAACCTCCCCATCCCCTCCAAGACTGGCCTGTGACCTTCAGTGTTGCCACAGTCCCCTCCCCACCCATTCCCACCTTCATCGTGAGTGTTTTGTGTTTAGCATGTGAGGCAATTAGGTTTAGGGCTCTGAATCTAGGATTTTGGTTTGGTTTGGTTTTGGTTTTGGTTTTTTTTGTTGTTTGTTTGGTTTGGTTTTTTATCAAGATGGAGTCTCACTATGTTGCCCAGGCTCACATCAAACTCCTGGGCTCAAGTGATCCTCCAGTGTCAGCCTCCCAAAATGCTGAGATTACAGGCATGAGCCACCATGCCCGGCCCAGATCTAGTTTTGGGTCAACTCCTTACAAGGGTGTCTTCTCGCAGCTGGTGAGTACTGATGCTATTCCTCAAATCAGGGACCCACTGGAATAGAAGCCTGTTTGGGGAGAAGGTAATGAGCTCAAGGTGGAATTACTGAGTGTGGGACACCTGAGGGATGTGCTTCCACAGTGAATGAATGAATGGGTCTGAAGCTCAGCCAGGGATCCACGCTAGGGTTGTAGATTTGGGGTAACAGACACCTTGGGGGGTGGATAAGCTCACTCTAGTGTTGTGTGCAGAGAGAGAGCACCAGATAGTCACAATGAGAGAGGGGCAGGAGAGAGGCAGACAAGGAACTCAAACAGAAGAGAAGGAGGTGGTGAAGAGGCAGGACAACCAGGGGACTGGAAAGGACAAAAGAAGAGGGTGGTAGAGGAGGGGGTGGGCAGCCGGAGCAGATATTACGAAACTCCGTGAATGAATAAGATCTGTTGTTATCATGACATTTTGACTGAGACAAAAGTAACCACAACTCATCATCCTAGAACCTTAATTTGACAGTTTGTTATTCTCATTGTAGCTACACATATATAACTGTGAAGTTATGTAATGCAAAATGCCAACACTTTCACAGCATAGCATTTCAAAAATAACTTCCCAATCCAAAACTGTCTGTGAATCTTAAAAGTTAATTATGTGTAAGTCCTCCATAGCTTGTCTTCCGCATTTACCGTGCTACACTAGAGATCAAATCAGAGATCTAGGCTGAGAAACGTAGACATGGTGATTTCATCTCATCTGTCATTTCATGAATGAGGAGAGGTCGATTCCGTGGCTCCCACAGTCACACAGCTGCCTCCCCTGGCACAAGACTCATGCTGCCACAAGGGTAGCACAGCGTTGTGGTGCAGTGTTGGGTATGGGCCACGCCACATCCGTGAGCCATCAGATGTCCAGCACAGGCCGGGGTTGTGATGCTTTCAGCATGGTAGACTCCTGGAGCTCTCAAAGCAAATAGGACTGTTCTGCCATAAGAGAGTGAAGATGCCTAGATGTGGAGGGTGATGTGTAGTGTGTAGCTGCTGATTTATGGATACCAGCTCTGAAGAATTAAAGTTTTTCCTTGACATCAGGCACCCTATTGGAATCTAAAAGAGCAGAAACTGTATTTCTCAGTTAAGGCACAAAAAGAACTCTTGTGTCCAAAGAAACAATATGAAGGAGAGGCCACAGAAGAGGAGAAAGTGGCATTGATTTTTAGGAGCTCTTCTATCGCTTTATGCTTAGAGTCCCTCCTACAAGACAATGAGCTTCTGCATCATTGGCTTAGTAATAAGAAAGACAAGTAGATTCTCCCCATATCTCCTGTCCCATTATTATTATTATTATTATTATTATTCCCAGACAGTCTTGCTCTGTCGCCCAGGCTGGAGTGCAGTGGTGTGATCCTGGCTCACTCCAACCTCTGCCTCCCGGGTTCAAGTGATTCTCCTGCCTTAGGCTTCCGAGCAGCTGGGACTACAAGTGTGTGACACCACGCCTGGCTAATTTTTGTATTTATAGTAGTGATGGGAGTTCACCACATTGGCCAGGCTGGTCTCGAACTCCTGACCTCAGGTGATCCGCTCACCTTGGCCTCCCAAAGTGCTGGCATTACAGGCATGAGCCACTGCGCCCGGCCCCGTCCTACTATTTAGTAAAGCCATGCATGGTCCAGCCATGGTGGGAGAATCCTGAGAGATTTTTTTCCAAGATTTAGTGGTCAGAAACCATGAATTAATCTGAAAAATGGATGCCATATCTTTTTTCTGACGGGTGTAGGAGACCTGGGTAGTATACTGATTCTCTCTTTTAATCAGTTATGGGCTCACTTGCTCATTCCACTCTTAACAGCAATAGTATGTTTGTTGTCCACTCTTCTATTACAGATTATGGTATGGAAACAATAGCTATAATTTTTATTTTGAACAAATCAAGAGAAAATACGTTACTTGTTTCTTAGGTATTCTGTTTCTGTAAGCTTCATTAGAACTTTCTGATTAAAATTTTCAAAACCCACAAAGATTCTTTCCCTATTATAAACTGTGGAGCAGGTGGTAGGATTCTACACACCAGAAGAAATACATACCACCCAGAAAATATAATCTTTTCCTGAGAAACTTATCTCTACATGTTCTGTACTAAATGTACAATGACAGAAGCTTAACCAGTACTGATGTGAGCTAGTGTTTCAAGTTATTATTAATGGTTTTACATATTAAGTATCATAGAGATTTGCAATAGAGGGCCCTATTTGTAGCCCAGATTCTAAGCAGAAATAACTGCTTATTAGATGTTGGACACTGTTCTAAGACCACTAGCTGTATTAGCTCAAGGAATCCTTACAATAAGATTTTAAGGTAGTTACTTATAGTATGTATCCCCATTTTGTAGTGAAGGATTAAATAAACTGCCTAAGATCACATAGTAGTGGTAGATTTAAGCTTCCCGCCTCAAAAGGGATGTAATATTGCTCCCATAAAGAGGCTTTTATCATGACAAAGAATGCAGAAAATAACAGCCTCCTGGTAGAGAGCCCAGAGCACCCATTCCTCACTGAGGTGGAGAGCACGACTTGGCCCACAGCATCCATTCCAGTTCTCCTTCCCACCCCTCTCCCCTTCCCTCCTCCCTCCCCTCCCCTCCTCTCCCCTCCCCTTCCTCCTCCCCCTCTCCTCCTCTCCCCTCATGCCTTCCCCTAGCGCAGAATCTGGTCCTCTAAATTTTCATTTCCCAGACTCCCATGCAACCAAGTTCTAGATGCAAATTCAATTCATCTACCTGTACCTGTGAAAGATCAGGAAGTGAATATGTGAAATGTGGGGGATCCTGCTCTTGGCCTGTGGCTGCTACAAGCATGGCCTTGAGAAATGGAGTTTTCCTGCAGCAGCGTCCCGAGTCTACTCTCTGGCTTCCTAGGTGCCAACAGGTAGTTGGGGTGGGGACAGGCTCCATTTGCCACAGGCTGGTCACTGTCTTTGTGGGTGGAGAGGCAGCCACCATGGCCTGGGCAATGGCCTGCTCTCCAGATTGCAGCGACTGTACTGAGTTTTCATATTTAGCAGGTCCCAAGGCAGCCCATGTGAGTGACACAAGGGCAGCGCCTCCTTGTAGAGCCAGTTAAGCAGAGTTATCCTGATTCCAGAGGCCCTGCCTAGAGTCCAGTTCTCCAGCACTGAACTCCCTGTATTAAATCCCTTTCTGCATAAAACACGTAGACTGAGTCTGGATTTCTGCAGCTGACCCTGCCAGTGCATTTGGATTCCTAAGCAAAGACTAACTTTTCTAACAACTGGTAACAAATGCCTTTGGGGAAGGGTCCTCTCAGCCCAGATGGCCCAGGCAAAAATACAGACTATTCTATTTCTCTTGGGTGATATTTGTGATTAAATGTTATTGCTAGTGTGAGGGGAAGGGGCTGCTTATCAGGACCGATAGACAGTCCTTTAAAATATATTGTGTTTAAATGTCTATGGCAAAATATACCTTTTTCACATTAATATGAGTTGGTTCTTTTTTTTTTTTTTTGCCATCCTCGTCATCCTTTTCTGATTCTTCCCACCTCCCCTTTATCCTTTTCTCATTCATGCTCCTGTGGTTCCTTGATAATTTACCCACTCTCGTACTTTCTATATTCTAATGAAATTACCTGTTTTTCTTGAATAAATCCCCAAATATATTAGAAACTCCCTGAGAACATAGACTGTGTCTTGTTCACCAGTGTATCCCCAAGGTTTAGCACAATGCCTGGAACAGAGCAAAGTACCCAATATCCATTATCTCACGAATGAATGGACATCCTCCTTCCAGGTGTTACTGTCCATAAATCCCTGACTATGAATATGAAAGGGAATATCCCAGTGATCAGAGTGGATAAATTCAGGGAAATACCATCCCTTGGAGAACTGCTATAATGAGGCAAGTTCCTACCTGGGGTGTGAGACTTGTTATATCTGTGCTGAAGACCCAGGGAGCTAGGAAAATATGCCTTTTTGCAGAAATGAGGCAATTACTGTGAAAGATGTATTATGCAATCTTCTTAGCAACCCAAACAGGGCTGTGAGCACAACTGTGAATAAAAAGACCGGCAAATTTTGCAAACAAGCGATTTTCCAAAGGATACAAACAGTTCTTAACGGTAATGAGTGTTCATTTGCCCAGTCATTTTTTGCCAGAGAAGGGGCAGCCTAAAATGTGCAATCCACATAGCAGATTACAAGTAGGCTTGGCGGTTATCTCATTTAGTGCTCCCCTGTAAGACTGAAGTTTTATTACTACTCCCCACTTTGCAGATGAGGAAAGACTGTAGAACTGACACTATTGGCAAATGGAATGAAAGACCTCAAGAGCTGGGCCCTTTGGCTTCAAGCTCAGTGCTTTTTGCACTTCACCTCTATCTGTTTTCTCAGTCCAGCCAGATGCAGCATGTGAACCAGAGAGAATCAGGAGAGAAAAGAGCAATCATGAAAAGAGCTCTCTGCAGAGCCGGGACTCTGGGCCTGCCCTCAGGAGCCCTTTGCCCAGGTTGTCCCTCCAGCCCCTGCAGTGGATTTGGCCTCTCAAAACCTGGTTTTCCCCCACAGCCTCAGGTCCACCTCACTCAGATTATTTCTGGTGAAGTGAAACTACAAGGGCTCCATAGAAGATCAACAAACTCACATTCCTGTCTTAGTCTGCACTGAAGGTGTGGGGTCTGGAACAAAGAAGGTGACAGGCAGCTTAGTATTCTCAGATCTGCCCTCCCCAGAATGCTGCATGTCTCTCTGGACACTGGCTTTAAAGAGGACACCGATGAGCTGCAAAGTAATGAGCAGATAAACAGCAAGAGGTGAAAACATACAGTCATCAAGAGCTCCTCCCAGTCCTTGTCTCCTCCCTCAGTGCTCTCCTGACCACCCCTGGATGCCTTCCTTGTCACTCTCTGTCAAAGCACCCTGTTCTTTTCCTTTCCATTTTTTTTTTTAGTTTGTGAGATGGAGTCTCACTCTGTTGCCCAGGCTGGAGTGCAGTGGTGTGATCTTGGCTCACTGCAACCTCCACCTCTTGGGTTCAAGCGATTCTCCTGCCTTAGCCTCCCGAATAGCTGGGATTACAAGTGTCTGCCACCACGCCCAGCTAATTTTTTTAGTAGAGATGGAGGTTTCACTATAATATTGGGGTTCAGGGGTTCAGGGTGCCCTCAGCTTCCCTGAGAGAACATTTCTCCAGGTTCTTGGCTTCCTGCCCTCTCGAGAGTGAGAGAGGGGACCACGGTGCAGTGTGCAGCCAATGCCGGACTCAAAAGTGTTTGTAGAAAGTGATTTATTTAAAGAGAGAGAAACAGGAGAAGGAGAGAGAAAGAAACAGCTAACTCTCACACTGAGTGAGAGAATCCAGAAAGATGGAATCCAGGACAGGAAAGCAGCTTCCACACTGAGTGGAAGGGAATAGAGAGAGATGGAGTTTAGGAGGGGAATACAGGCTTCCATGAGAGAGTGTGGAAGGGGACTCCAGAGGGGAAATCCAGGAGAGAGAAGACGGCTTCCACGAAGGGAGTGTTCGTGGAAGGGGACTCAAACATGGAGTCCAAAGGGGTGTGGAAGAAGGGGGCTTTTAACCTGGGAGGAACCCCCAGCTTCTCTAAGACGCCGGGCCAATGAAAGGAGTTCCTTAGAACTTCCACTGGAGTGATTGACTCTTAGTTTCTTCCCCGTGCCCGTGAAATTCAAACATAAACCCTTAAATCTCCTGGATGGAGAGAGATGGGAGGGGGACATGGTGCTGGGAAGTTCTTGCTCTTAAAACTACACCCCCTTGTGGACACGGAAAGAGAACACCTTCCCTCATTCCCTCCTCTGAACAGGAAAGCCCAACTTTTGTTGGAACATGGGCGTCAACCCTCTTTAACGACTTCCTGCTGAAATGGAGCACAGAGGGGGCCCTGCAGTTGAGGTTTCCTCCAGAGGGAGCCTTTCAGGGGTGCAGGTTGATCTAGAGGTCCATGATAGAGCTCACAAGCCAAGGACATCCGGGGTTCCAGCGGCAGGATTATTTGTGACCTTATGGTTCTATAGGAAGTGAATGTGACAAGGTGTTTAAAGATGAGAGGCCCAGAGGCCAACAAATACAGAATGGTTATAAACGAGCCTAGGAGAGAACAGCCAGCACAGTCAGTTGTTAAACAAGCCTCACAACGCTTAACTCGTTTACAAATAGCAGCATTTTTTCTAGAAAGAAACAGGTTCCCCTCCTCTCTATTGTTAGCAGATTTAGGGCCCTTTTATTTTGAAGAGCTATGGCAGCTAAAGAGTTAAGCTGGTTTGCAGAGAGAGCTGCCTTTTGCAGAGAGAATCAGCAACACTTTTATGTTAGTAATTAACTCCTGAGATAGCTTATAGTACCTGAATAGAGGTAGTAACTTTCCTAATACCAGCACCAAGTTCTTCTATTATTTGACCACACCCCCCACCCCCATGAAAGGAATAACTGGAGGTTGAGGGGTAGCACAGTTGAAGGTTATAGTCCTATTAATGCCAGGATATAAATTACTTCCCTGAGGATCTTGTTGGAAAAGCATATGTAGATCTTCTAATGGCTCGCAGGGATATGGAAGGTCGTCTCCTGGAACTTCAGGCCGTAGAGTGGAAGGTCTCTGACTTTCCTGAGGAGGTGTCTAAGGCTTCAGTCGAGTGTGATGAATCCATGAGTCAGTTCCCACCACCTGAACTGTCTTTGGGGTAGACAGAATAACCGAAAATGGTCCTTCCCAAGATGGGCCTAGAGAAAGAGAGTCAGAGGGGGACTCTAGTGCTTAACAAGCACTAGGTCTCCAGGGCAGAACAACTCTTTCCCCTTTTCCCTAGGGTGTCCTTCAGGCAAAGTCTTAAGAACCTATTGGTACTTAGCCAAGGAGATTATATCTTTTATTAGATCTGCTGTTTCCTTGCCTAATACAAGATCATTAGTAAGAAAGGGTGGTCCATAAAGCATGTCATAGGGACTGAGTCCTATTTTCTGAGGAGAGTTTTGGGCTCTTAAGAGTGCCATTGGTAATAGAGAAGGCCACAGGAGGTGGGTTTCCTGTGTCGGTTTCTTTACGTGTCTCTTAAGAATTTCATTCATCTTTTCTACTTTCCCCGAGGACTGAGGCCTCCAAGCACAGTGGAGATGATACTAAATTCCTAGCGCCCTGGAAATTCCTTGGGTTACTGCAGCTTTGAAGGCAGGACCGTTGTTGCTTTGAAGACAGCGAGGGAATCCAAATCTAGAGATTATTTCATTAATCAGGAGTTTTATTACTTCTTGGGCTTTCTTGTTCTACAAGGGAAAGCCTCAACCCAGTTTGTATAAGTATCCACACATACTAGCAGATGTTGATACCCCTGAGACTTAGGGATATGGGTAAAGTCCATTTGCCAGTCCTCACCTGGGTAATGACCAGTTCGCTGTTCCCCAGGGGGAGCTTTGTGATGTGCCAAAGGATTATTTTTCTGACATACTTCACATCCTTTGACTATTTGTTGGACAACCTTGAAGAAACCTTTGTCTGTAAATATAGATTTGGCCATCCGATGTATATTCTCTATACCCATATGGCAGGTTTGTTGTAAGGTTTTAAGTACTTTCCACCAGCTAGCAGCAGGTAGAAGCACTTTTTCCCTCCTCAGTGGCTCACCATCCTGAAGGAAGAAGATTGTGTCCCTGGGAGATCACCCACTCTACCTCTTCTGAAGAGTATTGAGGTCTAGTTCCCTGGAGCGGGGTTTCCCGCGTTAAAGGTCCTTCCATAAATGCTTGTCTAGCTGCCCTTTTAGCCTCTAGGTCAGCTCGGGGATTGCCCTCGGCTACCTTCTCATCTTCTTTCTGGTGGCCCCAACAGTGTAAGACTGCTACCTCTGCGGGTTCTTGGAGAGCTTGTAATAAGTCTAAAATTTCCTTGCAATATTTAATGGGAGTTCCTGCCGAGGTTAGTGTAGGGCTGAGGGCCCCACAGGGTTGTGGGGTGAGCCTTATGCTGTGCTGAGTCGCAGAATCCAAGAAATAAAGAGACAGGACACAGAAGTACAAGGAAAATGCAGCTGGGCTCAGGGGGCCATGCCACCTATAAGTGGAGTCAGACAAGGCCCCGAATGTCCAGAAGCATGAGTATTTATTGTGTATAGGTTAGGGGACAGGGCAGTGAGTGAAATCATCTTTAAGGATAGTGATAGGGTCATGAGCAATAAAACAAGGGGTCCACCCCCGTTAAGTCACCTAGGCCAGGAGGCGGACAGTGCACAGCAAGGGGCCCATTCCCATGAAGGCAAGGGCCGTGTGCAGTAAGGGGTCCACCCCCATTAGGTCACCGAGGCTTGAAAGTGGGCCATGCGCAGTGAAGAGGGTGCAGTGTGCAATACTTCTATCTATGGGCAAACTACTTCTAAGAAGATTTATAGGAGGATGCTTTAAGTCACATAGCGGTGACAGAGCTGTCAAGGTTACTGCCACCTTCTGGCAGCTTCCAATGAGTTCTATGGGAAGATGCTTTTCGAGCAGCATATAGCAAGAGCTGATAAAGTTCACAGTCGCCAGGGTGGATTGCCGGTCTGAGGGCAGCCTTCCACAAGAACTGGAGCAAGGTCCTACAACTCCTTTATCAGGAGGAGTGGCTCTTGCCCCAAGTCTGCCATACAGCGGGTATCTTTACGATACTGAACACTGCCGCCTGGGCCATGGATTCTTGTCCTGGTATAACTGTTTTTCCCTTAAATCATGCTTTGCACTGTGTCTGCTCTAGGCATTCCTCCGATTATAAGCTACTTATTCCTTAATTCATGCTCTGTACTGTGTCCACTCTAGGCATTCCTCCGATTATGAACTAAGATATAATTATGTATATATATATATGTAGGGAAATATTCTTTAGGCACTCATACTATCAACTATATATGATTATATATTGAGGATTATATAAAGGAATTCTTGAAGCCCTAATTCTATAAACTAATATATGATATTATAAAGGATTATATAAAAGGAGATTGCTGAGTAGTAACACTATAAAGTGAGGTGCTCTTCAAGCCCTAACTGTGCCAGGGTTCTGCTTAGCTCTCATTCCTCGGTGCCTATATGGGGGGTTACCCACAGTTAGGAAACCTCTTTCCTTCCATGTAGCGGTATGAGCATGCAGAACCAGGTAAGCCTATTTGGAATCTGTGTATACATTTGTTATCTTTCCTTTTCCTAATTTTAGAGCTTGGGTGAGGGCTATTAGTTCTGCCAGCTGGGCACTAGCACCAGGAAGAAGGGAGTGGCTTTCAAGCTCTGTTTGATCACTGACTGCTGCATATCCTGCCTTTCGAACTCCATTTTCCACAAAGGAACTTCCGTCAGTGTAAAGGTTAAGGTCAGGGTTGGCTAGAGGAGTATGTAAGAGACCCTTTCGAGCCACATAGTTCTGAGCTATAATCTGCTGACAGTCATGCTGTATGTCTGCTCCTGTCTCGGGGAGGAAAGTAGCTGGGTTGAGGGCTGCACATGTTCGCAGCTAAAGTACAGGCCCTTCGAGCACTAAGGCCTGATATCTAAGGAAACGATTGTCAGACAGCCATAAGCCTCCTTTAGAGGCCAGAATTCCAGCTACGTCATGTGAGGTCCATAGAGTTAGATCTTTCCCTTGCACTGTTTTAACTGCCTCTGAGACTAGTATAGCCACCACAGCTACGACTCACAAGCAGTGTGGCCAGCCTTCTGCTACCACATCAATTTCCTTACTTAGGTATGCCACTGGTTGTGGCGTGGCTCCCTGAATCTGGGGGAGAACCCCCAGTGCCACACCCAGACTTCTCTGTAATATATAGGGAGAGGTCGTTCCCTGTAGGAAGGCTTACAGCTGGAGCCTGCAGTAGTGCCTGCTTCAGGGTCTGAAAAGCTGCCTCAGCTGTAGGGTCCCAGAGTACTAAATGGGTCTTAGCTTTTTGGGTTTCCTTAATCAGAGTGTACAGAGGTTTTGCTATTTCACCATATCTGGGAATCCACAATCAGCAAAACCAGTTATTCCCAAGAATCCCGGTAACTGTTTCAAAGTATTGGGATGGAGGAAGCCCAGTATGGGTTGGAGACATCCCTTATCTAGGTCCCACGTGCCTAATTAGACAAGACTGGCCCTAGGTATTTTACCTCCTGCCTACAAAGTTCGGCCTTTGGTTTGGAAACTTTCTATCTACAGGCGGCAAGGAAGTTTAGGAGGTCCTGAGTGGCCTGCTGACACTGGGTTTCTGAGCTTGCAGTTAAAAGTAAGTCATCCAGTTACTGAAGAACCAGGGTACCTGGATGTGAGAAACTACTAAGGTCCTGAGCTAGAGCCTGGCTGAACAGGTGGGGGCTGCCTCTAAAGCCCTGAGGTGATACTGTCCAGGTGAGCTGGGAGCTCTGTTTAAGGGTCTTCGAAGGCAAACAGAAACTGAGAGTCAGGATGTAGCAGAAAAATGCATCTTTAAGGTCCAGAACTGTAAAGCATTGTGCCTCTCCTGGTATTTGAGAGAGCAAGTGTAAGGATTAGGTGCAGCTGAGTATAAAGGAATCACAGCTTCATTAATAGTCTGAGATCCTGCACCAGCCTCCATTGTCTGTTAGGTTCCTGCACTCCTAAAATTGGAGTATTACAAGGGCTGTTACAGGACTTCACTAGACCCTGAGTTTTTAAGTCCCTTACGATATCCTGCAGTCCCTTTTTGGCTTCTGGTCTTAGGGGGTACTGTCTTTGGTAAGGAAAAGAGGTGGGATCCTTTAGTCTTATTTGAATTGGGCATGCATTTTTGCCCATCTAAATTGTCCATCCATTGCCCAAACTTCAGGATTAATCCCCTCTTGAAATAATGGGCAGCAGAGAGGGATTTCCTCCCTAATGAGGTTTGTATAGATAGTGGTTCCTGCTCTGGCCAGCAGGTCCTGCCCTAGTAAGGGAGTGGGACTTTCTGATATAATCAGGAAGGCACCAGAGAAAAGTATATGGTACCAATATTTCCCAGCAAAAGTCCAATTTACACAAGCCAATTTATAGAACCGCCCCAGAAGGATAAAATTGTAGGGAGAGGCCATTAGAACACACACTTCAAAAGAAGGCAGGCTGGGCCGCTGCAGCTGAAACAATACCCTCAGGACCCAGGCCTCCTCTCCCCTAACCCATTTTCCATTGTAGGAAATTGCCCTTAAGGTTGTGAGACCTGCCATTGACTATCTGGGGCCTCGAACTGGTTTAACTATGATTTTCTAGATGGAAAATTTCTGCCATAGGGAGAGCCAATCCTAAGCAAGACAATTATACACCAAACAAAGTCCCATAGCCTTTAGCTTCTAAATTTCCCAAAAGGTTTTGCCAATTGAAGACTGGCTCCACACAGGATTTGAACCACCCACCTTGCAGTTAGAGGGCTTACACCTTAGCCAACTGTGCTGATAGACCACTTGCATTGAAGTGAGGCAGAAAGCTCTTCTTAAGCCGTATTTTGAATGAGAGTGCTGCACCCTAAGGCGGTGTGGCCTGCCCAAAGCCAGGTGGGACTGATGGCCAGCAGCTGCTGCTTTCTCTTTCAGCCGGCCCACCCAGAGAAAAAAAATCACTTGCCTCTATGAGTTTAAAAGCCGCTTGCAGCTGCTGCTGGGTGGGCCATGAGTTTCCCCACCCCCACGGCTTTCGGTCGCCATGTTGACCCCGCCAGAATCAGATGCACGCCTGGACCACTCCCCAATGCACGCCTGGACCCTGCCCATACAGGGACACACGGCCGGTAGGCAAATGCCCTGGGGAAGCCTTTTTACCCTGCTGCCTGGGACTGGGGAACACCGGAGAGGCCTACCAGAACTATGTACCAGGCCGCCGTGCTCCTCGGTCCCTGCAGTCTCGAGCTGTACCTCGCCCCTCCCTGCTGCTTCTCCCGCCTCGCCGTGGCTCAGTTCCACTCTCCTCGGGGCTGGGCTGTTCCCTGACTGCAAGGAGCAAAAAGTGGGGGTGCTTACGCTTTCCACCCTACAGGCTCCCGCAGGTTTTGGTCCCAGAGATAATATCTGAAGAATAGAGAAGGAGAGGGAAAGTGGAGAGAGAGCTTAGAGGTTAAAAAAACTGCGCTTTAATTCTGGCTGGGCTGCACCACTCAAAAGGGGCTAGGTTGTGCCTCTAGGCACTGCCGCTCAGGTTCCCCGGAGCCCTGCCTGGCTGTGATTGCTTCAGGTCTTCTTAAAGAGACAGGATAGAATGGGGCTGGTTTTACTCACGATTTTGAAGTCTTCTCCAGCTGTACCTCTCTCCTGGCTGTACCCCTGTTCTGGTGTACCCCTCTCCTGGCTGGCTTGCCAAAATGTAATATTGGGGTTCAGGGTGCCCTCAGCTCCCCTAAGAGGATGTTTCTCCAGGTTCTTGGCCTCTTGCCCTCTCAAGAATGAGATAGGGGACCATGACGTAGTGCACAGCAAATGTCAGACTCAAAAGTGTCTGTAGAAAGTGATTTATTTAAAGAGAGAGAAACAGGAGAAGAGAGAAAGAAACAGCTAACTCTCACACTGAGTGAGAGAATCCAGAAAGATGGAATCCAGGACAGGAAAGCAGCTTCCACACTGAGTGGAAGGGAATAGAGAGAGATGGAGTTTAGGAGGGGAATACAGGCTTCCATGAGAGAGTGTGGAAGGGGACTCCAGAGGGGAAATCCAGGAGAGAGAAAGACAGCCTCCACGAAGGGAGTGTTTGTGGAAGGGGACCCAAACATGGAGTCCAAAGGGGTGTGGAAGAAGGGGGCTTTTAACCTGGGAGGAACCCCCAGCTTCTCTAAGACGCCGGGCCAATGAAAGGAGTTCCTTAGAACTTCCGCTGGAGTGACTGACTCTTAGTTTCTTCCCTTGCCAGTGAAATTCAAACATAAACCCTTAAATCTCCTGGATGGAGAGAGATGGGAGGGGGCATGGTGCTGGGAAGTTCTTGCTCTTAAAACTACTCCCCTTGTGGATGCAGAAAGAGAACACATTCCCTCATCACCGTGTTGGCAAGGCTGGTCTCGAACTCCTGACCTCAAGTGATCTGCACCTTGGCCTCCCAAAGTTTTGGGATTACAGGTGTGAGCCACCATGCCTGGCCTCCTTTCCATCTCTTATCACAAGTTACGATCAAATAGTTATTTCTTTGCTTAGTGTTTACAGTCTGTCTCCTCATTTGTTTGTAAGTTTTGGTTCAGAGAGACCATACTGGTTTGCCCAACACCACAGCCCCTCCACCTTCCCCAGCATCTGGCAGATGGCTGGATTTCAGCTGTTGAATGAACAATGAATGCATGAGTGCATGATGGATGGATGGATAAGTTCATGGGTGCAACTAGGTGTAGGATGGTGGTGATGCCCAGGTGGGAGGAGAAATGATACGAGGTGGAGTCTGTGAGAACTACTCCCCAAATGGAGACTTTTTCTATACGTCTTGACCTCAGTCTTAAATAGGGATCAGTTCATAGAAGCTTTAGGAGGAAGATTTTCACACTGAGCTTTCACACCTGGAAGAGCCATTTAAAAGTGAAGTGAACTGCAATAGCAGTAATTATTGCTCTGTTTCTGGAGGTATTTCAGAACCAGCTAAATGATCTCCTGCTAGGAGTGCTGTGGGGTGGGGAGGAGATTCCTGCATAAAAGCGTTTGGTCCCATGGCGTCTTTGGGATGCTTTCTGCTATCTGGTGCTCTGATTCCAGGTGCTTTTTCTTCTGTTGAGATGGAAGCAGCATTTGTATCCTTTGTTTGCTTTCTTTTATTCCCCCTAAATATGCTGTTGACTGATATGTTTCTTTACTCTGTTTTCTTCCTCTGGGAATGTAGATGAGGTCTTGTCTGAAAACTTTTTGGACTACAAGAACCGTGGAGTCAATGGTTTCATCGGGGCCAGATCATCTGGAAGATCGACGCCAGCTCGTACTTTGTGGAACGTGAGTACTTTGACCATTCTTATGCCTTGGCAGACGTGGATGAGGCAGAATTCAACTGTTTCATTATTTGTTCTGCTGCACTGTCTCCATTAGGAAATGGGCCCTCTAAAAGAGAGGTGCAGATTTAAAGAGATCCTTAAAATACGTTCAGTAGTAAGTGGTGAGGTGTAGGGCAGTTGGATAAAAGCCACCCCAACAAGCCCAGAGGGCTGCTCCTTTAATACCAAGGAAGAGCTGGTTCCTATTCATAAGCCCCTTTGGCTCAGGTCCCTTAACTTTCACTCCATGGCTCCTGCAGGGTCGTCTCCAATGTGGCTATAGTTAGATCAGGTGTTCTCAACAGGCATCCTGCCTTCCAGTTTTGCCTTTGCTTGACTCAGTCTTTCAAGGTTTCCTGCCCATGGTCCTGGTCTGTCAGTGATTTTCCACATTTTGCTCTGACCACAACTCCTCTGGAGGGCTGTGAGACATTGGCACTGCCAGCCTGTGTCTTTGATTTTTAATCTACTGGCGTTTCTGGATGATTAAACTTGCTATCATGTATCTTATTTATATATTTTCTAAAATTTTCTTCTCCCTTTGAAAATAAATCATTTTCAGAGTTATGGCAGGCTTTTTCATGGGTCCCCCATACTGGTGTATTTCTCATTGCATGAGGAAATACCTAGATGGGCTTCACATTTGCCAGCTGAAGGAATGCACAGCTTACCTTCAGTCCACAGCTCCTTCTCCTCCACTTGGGTACGGAGTGATCTCATGGACAAACTTCTTCATGCACTTTATGATTCTCAGCAGATGTTTATTCAGTGTTGCATGTTGGAAAGGAAATTGAATGGTCTGTTATTCCAACTATCCAGTTCTCAGAGGAAAAGATGTACAGCTAGGAATCTGAAGTTATCCATTGTCATTTGACTTGTGGTCCAAGAAAGACTATATCCTCAAGCATATTTTGCTTCCATTTTCATTCGCTCTTATTTTCATTCATTCACTTGACAAACATTTTTGTAAGACCTACTATATTCGAAGGACTACAGATGTGAAGATGAAAGCCCTGGGTGTCTGTCTTTGAAGAAGCTTATGGTATATCTGCTCCCAGCAATGACCCAATACCACTTTTTTGTTGTGGCTAATGCAGGGTGAATAGACAAGGAAGAAATTTTTATGCTATCAGGGTATAGAGGGAACATGATTTTATAAGATGTGGTTTCTGTCCCTTGTCTTTGAGATAGGCGTAATAAAACTCCCAGCAAGAGAATTTCTTTTCTTTAATACTTATCTCCCTGGCTCTGACTTTTCTCCTCTCTAATCCATACCAGGCAAAATCCCTTAAGCCCGATTCTGCTACCATCTGCCCCAAAGCTCTATGGCTCCTCTTTCCTACTGCATCAGCTGCAGTCTCTCTGCTTAGCTGCCAAGCCCCAGCATAAACCCACCCTCAGCCCACAGCCCTACTTCTCCATCCTCCCCAGCAGACACCCTTCACCCTAGTCATGCTGACCTCTCTCATTACCCCATAAACAGCATCATTCAGCCTAGGAAATGTGGGTTTGTTTGGGGTGTAAAGATGGCTCCAGCAAGTGGTACCTGATACAAACCTCCTAAATTTCAATAAGAACAGAAAGGATAAAAACTTGCGTGAGTAATGATTGTTAGACACAGTAGTATGTGTACACAAACCTTCAGTGGAAGTTTGGTAAGAGAGGTTTTTCTTTCTTATGGTGCACCCATCTTTTCTCTTTGTGCTCTAATTAATTAAGAAATAGACATAAGAACCCATTTTTAGGGTCAAAGTGAAGTAGCAGTTCTCAATGGTGCTGGCACAAACACAACTTGCAAGTTTTTATCTTTTTAAAGTCAGGGAGATAAATATTAAGGAGGAGGAAATTTCTGGGTGGGAATTTCAATATACCTGACTCAGACTCAAGAGGCAATGACCACATCCCATACAGCCACATCCCTTCTGCACTTTGATGCTATATGGTCTCCTGACTGTCTCCTCATTTGCAAGGGCCAACACACCGAAAAGGGGGAATTTGTATTGTAAATTAGTCCGGCCCTAGTGCCATTCCCTTCAAGGCAGTTTGATTTCTGCAACATATATAGAACATTTATTGTTTATTTATCCCAAATAACCATTTCATATAATTATCTTCATGGGCAGTATGAAAACATACTTTAAATATTATTAGAAAGACATTATAGGCCGGGCGTGGTAGTTCACACCTGTAATCCCAGCTTTCGGAGGCCAGGGCAGGCAGATTGCTTGAGCCCAGGAGTTCTACACCAGCCCTGGAAACATGGCAAAACCTCATCTCTACAAAAAAATTAGCCACGTATGATGATGTGTGCCTGCAGTCCCAGCTACGTGGGAGGCTGAGGTGGGAGCATCACCTGTACCCGGGAAGTTGAGGCTGCAGTGAGCCATGATAGCACCACTGAACTCCAGCCTGGGCAACAGAGTGAGACCCTTTCTCAAAAAAACAAAAACAACAACAAAAACAAAAAGACTAACAAAATAATAATAATATTATTTTATAATAAAATAATATATATAATAAAATAATATTTAAATTATATAAAATCAGCTCTTTATAATACATAAAGATTATCATAATTGAATGAAAGCGTATTCAAACTTGGTCAAGCAGCAGCTTCCTATACAAAACAAATGGCTTGATCGTCCATGGTGGCTCACACCTGTAATCCCAGGACTGTGGGAAGCCAAGGCAGGAGGATCACCCAAGGTCAGGAGTTCAAGACCACCCTGGCCAACATTTAATATAGAAATAGATATAGACATTTAATATAGACAGAAACCCTGTCTATATTAAAAATAAAAAATTAGCCGGGCGTGGTGGCATGCACCTGTAGTTCCAGCTACTTGGGAGGTTGAGGCAGGAGAATCGCTTGAACTCAGGAGGCAGAGGTTGCAGTGAGCCAAGATTGTGCCATTGCACTCCAGCCTGGGCAACAAGAGCAAAACTCTATCTCAAAAAAAAAAAAAGTGGCTTGCAAAAGGCGTATTCCAAAATACTGGAAGTTGAACACTTTAGATAATGACATTGTAAAAATGGTTTTGTGCAGGCTTGGGAGGGTGCTGCTCCTCAACCTACCTGTTTGACTAGCAATGTCCCAGTGCTTGGGGAGTACCAATTAAAGTGATATGGGAAAGGCAGGTATTTACATTTTGCAAATCTATCAAATGAGTGACCAATATATTAAGAATACATTATTCTATACTAATGTAATATAATTTGTCAAAAAGTAAAAATATATCAAGACAAAGCTTGAATTTGCAAATGATTAGAGTATTAACTCAGGGCACATGTATTAATGTAGATCAAGTAAATTAAAATGCTATAATGAATTATAGCTTTAGGGATCTGAATGCATTAAAATTGTATATAAGATGCTACATAAATTTATATGTTATGTGAAATAATTCGCATTTTCTAAAAGGTATGACTGAAAAGGACCAAATTAACAAGCAGGGAGAGATTGGCTGTACAAGACATTCTGTCCTTCCATAGCATATCCAAGCACCAAAGCTCCTCTTGCTATAATAAAAATGCAGAATCCCAGCCATGATCCAAAGGGCTACAGAAGCTTCTGTTATGAGCTAAAAATAAGAGTCTTTGTAGTCTCCCAGCAGGAATAAACACAATTAATCTAATTGGTAAATTATACTCTCTTAAAATTAAAAATCATTTTGAAAACATGAAACATTGGCCAGATTTTAAACACTGAAGTACAAGAGAAGGTCATTCTTCCTACAAGGGGATTAAATTAAATTAACATAATAAAATAAAACGAGGCATTCCTTTTATTTTGATTTTGATTTTTCTCTTTTTTTTTTTTTTTTCTGTTTGTTACTTATTTTTATGAGAGTGGAGGTATATTGCAGATGACCTGGTGTCTACCATGTTCTAATAGCACTTTTCTTTGGGGATAATGATTCAATTTAGAAGTAGGTAATTGCTGTTGATTTATACAACTTTTAATGGTCTGACTAATCAGACTTTGAAAGTACCATCAAATTAGGAATATTTTGAACAAATATTTTCTACACTCTCCAAGGAGTAACATACTTGATAAAAATACTAAAGAAAATAAAGCCTGAATCATTTCCTATCCTCTGGCATAATTTTTCTCTAGTGGGCACCTGGCTATTTGACCATAGTATCAATGGCTATAATATATGAACTGTAAAGATACAAACTTTAACACTGACAGAAAACAGACTGGTGAAATTTTAAGTTGACCCATCCTATAAAATTATACAATCTGTATTGTTGTAGTAACTCAGTTATTTTTTAATACATGCAGTTGGGCTCTACTGACCCATCTCAAACCTTCAGGGGGAGCTAGCACAGCCCTTGTTCACTGTGTACTTTGTCAGAGTCCTTCCAAATCAGGGCTTGGATTGCCCAGAACACTGAGAAGATGAGATGGTTCTGAAAAGAGGGTATCCTTGTCTTGATCTCTGGCCCAGATCTGCTTTGTGTACCTCCCTGTCCATCCAATTTTAGTAGGAAGAACTGGGCAGTGTGTCTGGAGTGACCTCTGATTACAGCAAAAAGAGCCCACTGCCAAAGGGGCTGCCCTTCTCCCCGACCTTTCTGTTCTCATCACTTTCGTGGGCACTGCCTCCTCACAGCTGTCCAGGCATAAACAGGAAATCTGGAGTTATTTTCAACTTTTTTGCCTTGCCTTAGTGTCCTGCCCCCACCAGTCAGCACCACCCATCCCGTATCCCATCTCACCTCCCCCAGTCAGTCTCAGGCTCAGCCCATCTGTCCCCTCGCTTCCTCGTGTGGACACCTGGCTAGATGCACCCCCAGATTGCTGCCTGCTCTGGTCTCATCATCCCCTGCACCCGTCGGAAGAATATCCCTCAACCTTTTTAGCACACCATTTTTAATACTTTCCCATCATGCTGTCTGTCTCAGTCCATTCAGACTGCTCTAACAAAATACCTTACACTGGGTAATTCATAAATAATAGAAATTTATTTCTCACAGTTCTAGAGACCGGGAAGTCTGACTATGGTGCCAACAGATTCCGCTTCTGGTGACGGTCCTCTCAGCTTCAAGACGGTGCCCTCTTGCTGTGTCCGCATAGGGCCAAAGGGGCCGGGATGTTCCTTCAACCTGTCTTACAAGGGCATTAATCCCATTTCAATCATCATTGTATATTTTAAAAACACACAGAGGCTCCTGATTATACATAAAATCTAAGCGGCCAACCCTACTGTCAGTTTGTAATGACTCCCGCTTGACCGTGGCGAGGTGAGCCTCACACAGGTGGGGCTGTTGGGGTCCGCCTCATTACTCTGGGTTCAGGCAGTGGCTTCCAAGCCAGAGGCAGCATGATGGCTACAGCGACTTGGGGCTCAGCCCCACGCCCAGGGAGCCCCTCTGGACTCTGAGATTCTGTTTCTTCACCTATAAAAGAAAAGTGATGTACATCCCCTACAAGGCGGCCCCGTGAAGATGACCTGAAAAAGCCCAGGAGAAGTGGCCAGCCATGTGTCTGGGACAGCAAAAGCTCAGTCAACACCAGACCCTCTGCCATAATTAGAGGCCTGTGAATTAGGGATTATGGATTTCCTCTGAGAGGAGTCAGGGCGGGAATGTATATCCAGCTTTTATTTCTGCTCTGGGAGCAGACATATTGGTGCCTTGGTGACAGTTGTGACATATATGGCTTTATGCTGAGAGTTTTCTGTGGGGAAATCCTTTGCAGCCAAAGCTGGAGAGTGAAGGGCACTGGTGGAAAAGCAGGGCTCCAGGGGATCCACCTGCCTTCTCTTCCTTGGCACTCTGGAGCAATGTTTCCCTGTGGCAATGCAGCCAGAGCCAGGACAAGCTTGCTGGGGCCAGAGGCACTGGCACCGAGATTAGACACGGGGGCTTTATTGGACCACAGTCCAGATGGTCAAGGTGACACGTTGTTAGAGCCTTTTATTTGTACTTGGGCATGTTTTTGCCAGGACTGCTCTGCCTTTAGAGCCAGCGTGGCTAAGGACTGCACCACGGGCTGCCATTTTCAATCGCTGTTGTGTTATTTCCAAGGAGATGTCTCAATTTATGCTACAATAAATATCTGGGCCATAGGCACTAAGCTCTTAAGAAAGCTAAGTGTGCGTGGGGAGACTGAACCCAACCTGTGCAACATAAAGGTGTGATCACTGCACTGCTTCACAGGTTTTCTATTAGGAATAAGTATGGCTCCATATACATATCTGCATAATAATAGGCATATTTATATTATTGTGCCATCTGATTTTTTTATAGAACTCCCTGGAAACCAAGACTTCCCCTCGCCACTGCCCACCCACTTTAGGACTACGCTAAAGTGAAATCATGGTTAAAATTGCACTGGGTAACAGTCATAATTTGAGTTGCTTATATTCTTACTTGTGTTTCTTAAATTTTAGGGAAAGAATATGCAGTTCACAGTGATACTCCTGAGATTCTTTTTCTTCTTTCATCTGTGTCCTTTCACCGCACAATTAATTCCCCTCCCTAGTGTCCCTGCCACCTAAACTTCTCCATAAACATACCTCGGGTTACAGCTCATACTCATGTTGGTCTTCCCTTCCTTCTTTTCTTCCAGATTTGCTTTAAAAGCCCAAATGAATTAATCTTGCTAGAGAGGCATCCATTGGGCTGGTAGAGGAAGGAGCCCAAGCTGTAGACTCCATAATCAGGCTCTCTAGCAGCCCAGAGTGAACACGCTGGAAATACTCATATAGTGATAATTTTGTCCCTTTGAGGTTATCATGCAGCATGTGATATCATATATTATATTATACATCCTGTATGCTAATGAGATGTAGAAAGAACATAACAGTGATCAAAGAGCAAGATTGAAGGAACAGCAGGGTGGACTCAGGGTGGATTAACCTTGAGTTGTCAAGTCAGTGTAAGAACATAATAGATACAGCTGCCTCTCTTAGCCCTATTGTGCTGGAGGCCTGCTAGGACCGTGCGGGTCTCCAGGGACTCAGACCTAGACATGCAGGCTCCATCCCTGTGTGTTGAAGCTCTGGCATTACACTGGAGAAACAATCATGTATTTCTTTTTCTGCCTTGCGTGAAGTAGTATGAATAGGAGCCCTAGCCTGACCTTGGGATAAGATCCTAATCACCTCCAACTTACAAGGAAGGTCTGGACTCAGGGCCAGGTGGCACACAGGTGGGTAGGGGTAAGCCTGGGCTGGGCAAGACAGAATTGAAAAAGAAACATTCCAGGGAAGGAGCCCAAGGTCAGAGATAATAGGCAGTTTAGACATAGGCCTGCAGAGCACACAGAGCTATGCAAATGCTTTAAGTAGAAAAAGCATTCCAATTAGACTTGCATTCTAGAAATTGGATTCTGGCAGAAGTGTGGAAAGAAGACTGTAAGGTGCTGATGCCAGAGGACTGAGACCACCAAGAAGCTATGGCATAAAAACAGGTGAGAAACAAAGAACTCCTGGAATGAGAAAAATGGAAGAGGCTGATTTAGAAAGAGGCTTAGGAGGCAAGATCGACATGGTTTGGTGAGGAACTGGATGTGTGCCTGGATGTGAAGATAATTGATATAGACTGTGAGAAGAGGAGGGTTGAGGATGGAATTCCATGGAAGAGGAAGAGCAGGAAGAACAGAGATCCTCGAGTGCAGCAGGTTAATAGTGGCCATAAATTCCTTGATGCTTCTCCCATTGAGAGGCGGGGTTCATGTCGCCTCCCCTGGGTGTGTGCTGTGACTTGGGCTGGTTTCCAAACTAAAGTGCCAACTTCCAGCCTAGGCCTCAAGATACTAAAAGTTTCCCCTTCCTCCCTCTTGGGACACTCACTCTTAAAGCCCGGAGACAGCTGGGCTGGGAGAAGCCCTCGCTAGCTGTGTTTGGGGATGCATGACAAGAGCATGCTGGCATGCCCAGCACTTCCAGCCATCCCCAACTAGGCAAGAGGCCATATCAGACGTCTAGCCCCAGCTGCTGTCAATGGCAACACCATGTGAGAATTGCAGGAGAGCCGCCTGCTGAGCCCACACTTCACAGAACTTTGAGAGATAATAAGAGAGTGTTACTGAAGCTGTCCAGTTTTCAGTTTGATGGTTATGCAGCCATAGTAATCAGAATGCCAGGGAAACCATCAAGAGTGTCATCCAAGGCCCTGGAATTCAAGGGAGGAGAAACCATCAAGGGTGTCATCATTATGACCTGCTGAGCACCACAGAATCACAGAAGATACGAAAGTCACTGTAGAGGGTGACCATGTAGGGGCTGCAGGCTTTGTCTAGTTAATTCAGGGGGTTGGTGAGAAAGTCTGTAGGCTGAAGGGTAGAGTGACCGGTTCATCCTGGCTTGCTGGAACTCTCCTGATTTGTGCCCTGATAGTCCTGTGTCCCAGGAAACAGCTCAGGCCTGGGCATGCTGAGGTGGTTGGTGACCCTCTGGTGAATCTGCGTTTATAAAGAAGAGGCCAGGGGGAATACAGCAGTCCTGTGGGATGGCTGGGAATGAGAGTGGCTCTGAGAAAGTAGCCAAATGAGGAATAAAATCAAAGGGAGGTCTTTTAAAGATCAGGGGAGGCTTGCGCATGTTTATAGACTGAGTGGAATAGGCCATAAAAATAAGGACTCTCGTTAACTCAGTGCTTGCAGATATCAACGTTCTTGGCAAGAATGCTATCATGAGGTGGACGCCATCACTGTTGTATCCAATGAGAAATCTTATTCTCCGAGCATCATGGTGGCTTGCCTAAGGTTCAGAGTGGTGGAGCTGAGATTTGAGCTCAGGATTATCTGTTGTACTTCAGGACCATGTCAGAGCCTACGGCAATGTCAGAGACGTGGGACACTGAAGGGCAGTTTGATAGATTGAGGGCCATGAGGAGTCAGAAGGCAACAGGACCCAAAGAACAGTTATGGGACAGGCCTTCCCCAGAAGGCTTTGACTGGCTAGGGGTGGGATGACCTGACATTTGGCTAAGGCAGGTGGCAGGTGGCAGGTGGCAGGTGCAGGATGGGAACAAAGAAACAGGAAGAAATGTGTTTCTGATGACCACTCTGCAGTGCCCCCTTTCCTAACAAGAAGGGAATAATAAGAAATTGGAAGAACTCGGGAATGATTTTCATCTACACAGATGAGGTAGAGTGAAATTGGAACTCTACAGAAAAATAAATAAATAGCTTCTCCTCTTCCCCTTCAAAGCCACTCTACACACAAAATGAATCTCTTTTGCTCAAAATCACAGACACATAAAGCTAGAACCTCAACTGGGCTGCTGAGACCCTCTAAAGGCTTCAACAACCCAAGGAAGGGACTGTTAGCCCGTTTTGATCTCCACGAGATGGGTATAGATCCCCAGGGATGCACATAGGCCACATTCCTGAAATGGGGCCTTGCTCTAAGGGCCTGTGGCAGGTGGGTGTGGCGAGAGGCCAAATTTGGCAGGCAGGAATGTGGGGGCAGACAAGGAACACTGACCTAACTAAGATGCTGTGTCTGAACCTGCAGCCAGGTGGGTGAGGCCTGTCTGAAGGGCATGGCAAGCTGATTGCCACGGTGTCCAATTACACAGACAGACGCAGCAGATGGAGCAAAGGTGGCTGTGGTCATTTCAGGAGTGTAGCCTGTGCTCATCCTGGGGAACTGTACATGGGCTGCAAGGTCCAACCCCTGGGCTGTTGTCTGGGGTAAGGCTACTGTCCTGAGTAGAGAGAATAACACTAATAATACCAGCAGCTAAACTTCTGTGAGCCTCCTGATGTGCCTGGCATCATGCTGAGCTATACTGCCTCATTGAATCCTTATGGAACCCTAGATGGCAGATATTTTTATTTTCCCTTTTTGTTAATGAGGAACACGAGGCAAAGAAAGATAATGCAACCTGTCCAGTATTCACAGGTAACAAACAAGTGATAGGACTGGGATGGGAACCAAGGCAGCCTGCCTTCAGAGACTGCTCTTTAGCCACTGTGATGTCCTCATAAGACCAAAGTAGGCCAGTAGGGGTCCCATGACTAAGGTAGAGGACTAGGGCAAAATTCTGGTCCCTTGGAGGGCTGCAGTACTGGCTTATCCAGTGGAGAGAACTTTGAAGTAGGAGTCATTCCTGGGGGCTTTACCTCTCTGGTATGATAGGCAAGGAAATGTGGGGGAAGCAGGGGACATCTGAGAACACAGACATCACTAGATGATCACACTCTACCAAAATGGAGATCTGGAAGGAAGGTCAAGGTGGTTAATATGCAGCCTTCCTCATATCCAGATCCCAAGTGGGGGAGGGAGCTCCGTGTACCCACCGTAAAAAGCTGTAGAGAAAGTCACATTAAAAGAAAAGGCTACACAGAGTCTCAGTCACTTTCTCAAATATAAATCCAGAATCGCCCCCATTTTGGTGCATTTGTTATGTATGGATGGATTCCATTCATATATGCATTTATAAAAGTATTGCTTATTCCCACAGAAAATTTGAGGAAAAGATCAAAGCAAAAATCATCTATAATTTCAACACCTAGATAACATTTTAAAAGAGTGTTTAATTTCTAGTACTGTCTCCCCCTTAGACGGCTTAATAAGTATGTATTCAATTATTTAATGAATGAATGAAGCTAGTGCTCAGTATTCCAGTGCAGGAAGCATGAGACTTATGCTCAAGGACAGCAGCAATTACATCTTATCTTTCCCACAGATTTTCCTGAGCCTAAAAAAATTGAGTTTCCCTGCTAGAGGAAGAGGCAGGGAAATATGGGCAGAGGGAGGGGGCCAGATGGTCTCTGGGTCAGCTACAGCGAGAGAACAGAGTCAACTGACCTATCTACCTTCCCCTTGTAATCAGGAGGTGCCAGAAAGGTACAACCTCTGAAAACAGAGGACTTTGTGCTCTGTCAAACATGGCCCAATCCACACTGAGCATCTGACCAACCAGTTTAGCGACTCCTCTCTCCATTGGGGCCAGGAAACGAATGTTAGAAAAGCAGTGGAAAGGGGAGGGGTTTTCCCCCTTTTCACTTCATTCCCACCTGTTTTGACCTGTTGAGTATTTCAGCTGAGTCAATGGTTGTACATAGCCACAGCTAGTTTTGGTGAGGATAGAGATCTGTGGAGCTTCAGAAAGTCCTGTCGGAACATTTTGTGTGCCTTCCAGGTACTTTCATAGCTTCTGCGCACCTTATCTACCTAGGACCAATTCAGAGGTCACTCCCGGGACTTTTTGACGTCAGCCAAGATAGGTCTCTAGCCAACTGCAAGGCCATGGTCAAATGATACTAGCTACATTGTCCGCACCATCTTTGAACAACCAGGGAAAGAGTTCAGACTCCAAGTAATACAAAAAGGTACAAAACCTCTTCCAAGCTGTTGTTAATGCAGCCTTCTCTGTCCCATGTATCACACTTTCCCAAAATTCTAAAGTCAATATGGTACCCAAGAATATTGAAAAACCTACCAACACCCACAAAATTTAGACACAAACAACCCTTATCTATTACAGCAGCTGATAATCTAAGCCCTGTTCCTTCTCTCTAAGCAAAACCAGAGTTTGCAGAACCTGGTCCATACTTAGACTCACATTGTTGGTGCCAGCTGTGTTACCTGAGGAAAGAGGGCAGACAAAAAGCAGAAAAGAAAAAGGAGGAAATCATCCTTGTTTATTGTCATCACCAGTCTCTTTCAGGTTTTTCAAGGCCTATGAATTTAAATCCCAAATCAGAGAACCCACCTTATAAGGGAGAAATTGAGTCATTATGCTTCTCATATCCTCTGGGGAAAATATAGTTACAAATAATCCACCCTCTACCAGAGAATGGCATATGAAATACTCTCTTTATACAAAGTCTAGAAATTTGGACCTATAGACACAGCCTTTTCTTGGGACTTCTGTTCCTCTCTCTCTCTTTAGTATTTACCCCGAAAAAGAAGAGGCTTATTTTACAATGTGAATTTTCTATGACACAGAACATAAATTTCTAGTGAAAATTAAACCCTTAAAACCTGTCTAACCCTTCAACAATGAAAAGGATAAGTATTAAAAGAATATGATGAAATATTTTTTGGAAGGGAAAGAGTAAATTATGTAAATTCTTTTAAACAGTCAGTAATAGAAGGGAAAAGGCAGAAAGAGTATGGTAACATGCGGAAAAAAGTAGTCAAAATAATCTACAATTAGGCCTTACCCTTACTTCTAGCCTAATCGCCAGCAGTTCCCAAATTAGAGAAAAATTCATTTCAGGCAAACTCAGTGTAAGAAATGAATATTAAAGCATCAGAACCAGTTAAATGGAAGTCTAGCTGCTTGACACATATGAAGTGATGATGGTGATCTTGCAACCTCACTGCTATAGACTAATGTTTGTGAGTAGGCCCTCATAATGGAATTAATGCCTTTATAAAAGGAGCAAGAGACATGATTTCTCTCTCTGCTGTGTGAGAACACAGCAAGAAGGCAGCCATCTGCAAACCAGGAAGAGAGCCCTCAGCAGAAACCTAATCCACCAACACCTCGATCTTGAACTTTCCAGCCTTCAGAACTATAAGAAAGAAATGTCTGTAGTTTAAGCAACTCAGTCTATGGTATTTTTTATAGCAGTCCAAAGTGACTTAGATACCCAAATTCTTGCAAGATTTGGACTCTTTCTTTTCTTTCTTTTTTCCCTCCTTCCTTCCTTCTTTTCTTCCTTCCTTTTTTCCTTTCTTTCCTCTCTTTTCCTTTCTTTTTTCTCTTTCTCTTTCTTCCCTTCCTCCTTTCCTTCCTTTCTTTCCTTCCTCCTCCCTTCCTTTCTTTTTTTCCTCTTTCTCCCTTTCATCCCTTTCTTCCTTCATCTCTCCCTCCCTGCCTTTCTCTTTCTTTCTGTCTCCTTCCTTCCTTCCTTTCTCTTTCTCTCACTCTGTTGTGTGAGAGAATGGCTGGAGTACAGTGGTATGATCATAGCTTACTGCAGCCTCAAGGGCTCAAGTGATTCTCCTGCCTCAGCCTCCTGAGTAGCTAGGACCACAGGCACACAACACCATGCCCAACTACTTTTAAAAAGTTTTGTAGAGATGGGGTCTCACTGTATTATCTGGACTGGTCCCCAACTCCTGGCCTCTAGTAGTCCTCCACCTCAGCCTCTTAAAGTGCTGGGATTACAAGTGTGAGCCACCACTCCCAGCCAAGATTTGGACTCTCGAAAGAAAATCCAGCCTCCTTCCCAGGGCTCTATGCAGACCATGATTTTTTCTTTTCTTGTTTATTTTATCTTTTTTCATTTTAAATTTGGGGGTACATGGTTTGTTTGTTACAAGGATACTATATGCATGATAATGAGGATTTGCCTTCTAATCTACCCATCACCCAAATATTGAACATTGAACTCGATAAGTAATTTTTCAGCCTTTATCCCTCTCCTAAACTCCCCACTTTTGAAGTCCCCAGAGTCTATTATCTCCATCTTTATACTCATGTGTACCCACTGTTTAGCTCCCACTTTTAAGTGAAAACACGTGCTGCTTGAGTTTTTTGTTTCTGAGTTAGTTCACTGAAGATAATGGCCTCCGGCTCCATCCACGTTGCTGTAAAAGACATAAATTTATGTTTTATGGCTGTGTAGTATTCCATGGTGTATATGTACCACATTTTCTTTATTCAGTCGACTATTGGTGACACTTAGGTTGGTTCCATGACTTTGCTATTATGAATAGTGCTGCAATAAACGTAAGAGTGCAAATGTCTTTTTAATTAATGATTTCTTTTCCTTTAGGTAAGTACCTAGCAGTGAGTTTGCTGGATCTAATGGTAGTTCTATTTTTAGTTATTTGGAATATCTCCATACTGTTTTCCATAGAGGTTGAACTAGTTTACACTTTCACCGAAGTATATGAGTGTTCCCCCTTCTCTGCAACCATGCCAACATCTGTTGTTTTTTCACTTTTTAGGTAATAGCCCTTCTGACTATTATAAGATAATTTCTCACTGTGATTTTAATTGGCATTTCTCTGAGGATTAGTGATGTTGAGCATGTGTTTGCTGACCCCTCGTATTTCTTCTTTCGCAAAATGTCTGTTATACCCTTTACCCAGTTTGTAATGGGGTTGTTTGTTTTCTTGTTGAGTTGTTTGAGCCGTCTGATATAGACTCATCTCTGAGCCTACCCGACAAAGATGTATTTGAGAGCCCAAAGGTGACATCTCTAGGTCAGCCAAGTGGCCAGTGCATGCTGGACAGCATGTAGTGGAAAGGCACACACCATTTCCTAGGTGTTACAGGATGGTATGTGCATGTAACTTCATTTCTCACCTTTTCTTCTAACAGTCTGACACTAACCTGCATCATCACAACATCTCAGTGTCCACAGATGCCCTTCCTGTATGGCCTGTAACTCAGCCAAATAGCCAAGATCAGTGTCTCCCAAGAGGCAACAATTCCAGCAAATTCTAAACCTACACACATTATCTTTTCGTGAAATTGTACCCCAATGGAGTACAATGTACCTTTTTTATAAAGAAACTCACTTGCTGTGAGGGCTGCATTTTCAGTGTCAGGGGCCCCTTAGAAGGACCCAACATCCAGTTTCTGTACGCTGAATCTGAATCAACTGCAACAGGGAAAAGCAACTACCAACTGAATATGCACCATGCCAGATGGCCTGGCATATGTATGTGCTTTGAGTTACCATGTCCTATGTGCCAGAGAGCCAAAACTGGTTTCACGCAACTCAGTCCTCCACCATCTGACCAGCCAAGATTATTCTCTCCACTTGAACTGAAACACAGAGACCTACTCCAGTGATCCAGGATTAGGGACTGTTGTGGCACAGAAGGCGCTAGACTCAGTGATTATATTACTGCTGCTCTCGTCCTTGGCCTGGGAAACACTGCTGGGATCCCCTGCCTTCACCTTTAATGTTTGGGGTAGGCTTAGAAAGTACTCAGCTGGTTCCATCCAGCACAGGGTACTGCAGCGTCAGTGCTGTGTGACGCCCTGTTTTCAATCCTCATATTCTTCGCTTTTGCCTTCTATGTCCCTCAGTAGGGATTTTTTATTAGTCTTTTCAAAGACCCAACTTTTTGTTTTCTCGATCCTCTATATATGTTTGTTTTCTGTTTAATTACTTTCTGCTCCCGTATTCTTTATCATTTCCTTCTTTCTACTTTCCTTGGGTTTAATTTGTTGTTCTTTTGCTAATTTCTTGAGATTGCTGCTTAGCTCGTTGGTTTGTAGCCATTCTTGTCTAATGTATGCAATGAGACTGTCAATTTTCCTCTAAGCAGTTTTTATTTTGCTTTATTTTGGTAAAATTCTTGCTGAAGCACAACACACATACAGAAAAGTGCAGAAATTTAAGTGCAGAGCTTATGAATTTTTCAGAAAGGGGAACTCGTTCACGTAAACAGCACCCAAATCAAGAAGCAGAGCTTTACTCACATTTTAATCCATTCTGTTTCTCTTCATCCTTCTCACACATCTGTGTTTCTGTCTGGATCATTTTCCTTAAAAAAAAAAAAAAAAAGCTCCCTTTAGTATTTCTTTTAGTGCAAGCCCACTGGAAATAAATCATCTCAGTTTTTGTTTGTCTGAAAACATCACAATTTCACCTATACCTTTGAAGAATAATTTCATAATATATAGAGAGAACTCAAGGTTAGGTGTATTTTTCTTTAGCACTTAGGAATGTCATTACTCTACCTTCCAAAAAGTCTACAGTTTGTCTTTTAGTCATTCCTTTGAAGGTAACTATTTTCCTTCCTCTTATGCTTTTAAGACTTTTATCTTTGTTTTTGGATTTCATTAGTTTAATTATGATGTACTTAGCAGAGGTTCTCGTTTTTATGCTAAGGCTTATCCTGAAGCTCAATGATAAGCTATTATCTCCTCAAAAGTGCCTTTACCCCATTCTCTGGAACTCCAGTTATATACAGTGGATCATTCTATTATGTTCCTCTGTTCCTTTTTCTCTATGTACTTTCTACCCTTTTCCTCCTCTATCTTCTTTCAATTTGGATATTTTCAGTCGTCCTAGCTCCCAGTTTACGAACTCTCTGTTATCCCTGATCTGCTGCTAAACACATGTATCAAGTTCTTAATTTCAGCTATTCTTTTTTTCAGTAATAAAATCCTCACTTGATTCTTTTCTATTGGTTTTAATTTTCTAGCAAAGCCTGTACTTACATACCTATTTTCTTTCTTTCTTTTTTTTTTTTTTTTTTTGACATGGAGTCATGCTCTGTCGCCCAGGCTGGAGTACAGTGGCACAATCTCAGCTCACTGTAACCTCCACCCCCAGATTCAAGCAATTCTCCTGCCTCTGCCTCCCGAGTAGCTGGGATCACAGGTGTGCACCACCACGCCTGGCTAATTTTTTTTTTTTTTTTTTTTTTAAGTACAGACGGGGTTTCACCATGTTGGCCAGGCTGGTCTGAAATTCCTGACCTCAGGTGAACCGCCTGCCTCAGCCTCCCAAAGTGCTGGGATTACAGGTGTGAGCCACTGCGCCCAGCTTCTAATTACCTTTTAAATCTGCAAGCAATAGTCCAGAGATCAGAAACTCGGCCTGGGGGTGGTGACAGTAATCAGCACTGAAATGAAAACAAAATGAGTTTTTCTATTGTTTTTGAGTTTAGAATTGGCCCCGACACATGAAGTATTTTCCATAAATAAAAGTTACAGTGTTGTTCTGCATATTGGTTCATTTTAGTTGCTTTTGCTATGGTACCATATTTAAAGACATTAACATGGGATTTATTCTTCTAAATAAGAAATTAGTTAAGTAATACACAGTTCTTCATGTAAAAATATATATATCAGTTATCACAATTACTTCAAAAAGAAGTTGCATTAACCATTTTTTATTCAAATAACCAGACAGTTCATAATTCAGCTGTTAGAGAAGCATGACTTTATCACGTGGCAATTTATATAGTCAGGCAAATGTGAAATTCTTAAAAATACAAACATATTCTGTTTATTAAAAATTTATGACTTTTCCAGTTATTTTCAAATTAATTTTAGTTTCATTGTAATTAATATAACCAGTCAGTAATACAGCATTCTAATCATGAAGACTTTTGGAAGTATAAATCCAATTAAGATGATACCTGTATCAAATTATAAAATTTTGAGAAGTCAATATGACATTCTGCAATACAAGATTTTTTCTGTTAGAGTCATATATTTAATGATAATTTTACTGCAAAAATACCATTTGAGTAGCAAAAACATCATGACTTTCAGGGCTGTTTACAGTAGAGCAAGGGTTTGTTCATTGTTGTTTTGGTACAATTTGATATGGCTTTAAAAAGTATATAATTTTATGCCTTTGAATGAGTTCTGAGATACAAGCTGCTAAAATTAAATGCAGCAGGACAAGTATGTATAAAAGATGACTCTGTTTCATTCTGGTGTTGGTTAAAAACCAGAGACCCATGCCTGAGAAGCTTTAACATTTTACCTTAAGGATATTCAACAGGTAATGTCAGTTTTTAAGTTAACATAAATTTTCCGATGTTTACTATTAATACTTACACTTAAGGAGAATCATCAATGTTAGATGCCTTGTCAGTGAACATTACTTCCGTTTTTCCTCATTTATTTGAAAGCCCTTCACCCTTCCTTTTGTTTTGATCAAAAGTCACAACCTTTCTCTAAGCTGCTTATTTCTTAAAATCCATTTAATTCATAAAAAGAAATACAAATGGATATATTGCCATGTAGGATAGACTGGCAGGACTCAAGGTTTTATATAATTAATGCTGATCATTTCTCTAAAAGTGCTGCTCCTACTATTTACTCTTGCTGAAACTAAATACTCTTCAGACTCAATTTATATCACATTATTCTACTGTTATCTATCTTTTTGAGCATTTGAAGACATTATACTTTCTACTCCTCTTTCTAGATAACTCTTGAGGCTAACTCTTTCAGAGAAATTATAGCTTTTTTGGTTAAAATTGCTTTTCTTGGGGTTTGAGGATATAGTCTCACATCTATTTTGTAAATGACATATTAGAAGATTTAAGTTCATTATTCTTAAGAATGTTTCTACATAGATAATTTGGTTATTTCTGCAAAATAAGTGACTTCACAATGGAAGGCTGTGCTGATCTGTGTCTGTCTAATTCATCAACTCTGATTGTACCCTGGTTCATACAATTTGAGTATTTCTGCACTTGCAGATATTTTAACATATGGGTAGCTAAAAACTTGTCATGAAGTTCAGCTATTCATGGTGCTGGCAAACTGCAATGTCTGGGCAACAATATTCTTAAGGCATATTTTTATGTGGACAGATATCTCCTTTCAGCAGTTTAAAGTTCTCACTCCTTTGTCTTCCATTGTTTCTGTTTTTCTTATGAAGTCATGTGTCAGTATGATTGTTGCTTCTTTGAAGGTAAGCTAGCTTTTTTCTTCGTTGAATGATGATGTTGTTTTTTTCTTTTTTTTTTTCTTTCTTTTTTTTTTTTTTACTCTGATGTCTGATTGCTTTGTTCCTTTTGGATTCACAGGGCTTTTTGAATGTATACATTGATGTCTTCTGATGTAGCACCATCATCTCTCCGCTCTCCTTTTATATTTCAGTTACCTATATTTTAGACTACCTGTTAGTATCCTGTGTGTTTCTTACTCTCTCATCTATATTTTTCCATCCTTTTCCTCTGCATGCTTCATTCTGGATTTTTTTCCTGACCTATATTCAATTATCTCCTCTATGTTGTTTAATCTACTGTTAAACCTATCCATTGAGTTCACTATTTCAAAATTACAGTTTCTCAGAATTTCTCATATTCAAAATTTCTGTTTGGTTCATTTTATAGACTTCATTCTTTGCTAGTCGTCTCAATCTTGTCTTCTTTTTCCTTGAGTGTTTTAAGTATATGTTCAGTGACATCTACTTGCTTTTTGTTTTTAATTTAGAAACAGGACTTCATTTTGCATAGTTTTATAGTCTACAGGGTGGCAATTCCACAGGCTGAGAAGTAGAGACTCCAGCAGAGACCAGAAACAGGCACTTTGAAGGAGGGGGAGAGTGGAAGAGGAATTTATGTTGAACAGTTTGGCCAAGTATACATATTTAACAGGTTATAACAGGAGCTGTGAATATTCCCAGAGGGGCCCCTGACACATGCTTATTGAACATGTATGTAACATACAACCCAAGTTCACATCAGGGTAGAGATGTAACATTTAAATGAATTACTGTTAGGCCCTATACATCAAAAGCTAAAGCAGGGATATGGAGACATTCAGGTGTGCACCCTCTGTAAACAAGCCAGAACCAGTCAATGGTTGGTGGTCTCTTATCAGAAGTTACTGAAATCATTCTCTTTTATGGTTTTTGTTTTTGTTTTTTTATTTTTATTATTTTATTTTTCCATAAGTTATTGGGGTACAAGTGGTATTTGATTACATGAGTGAGTTGTTTAGCGGTGATTTGTGAGACTTTGATGCACCCACCACCTATGTATCCACTGCAGCATATTTGTAGTCTTTTACTCCTCACCTCCCTCCCACTCTTCCCCCCGAGTCCCCAAAGTCCATTGTATCATTCTTATGCCTTTGCGTCCTCATAGCTCAGCTCCCACGTATCAGTGAGAACAGACAATGTTTGGTTTTCCATTCCTGAGTTCCATCACTTAGAATAATAGTCACCAGTCTTATCCAGGCCACTGCAAATGTTAATTCATTCCTTTTTATGGCTGCATAGTATTCCATTATATATATATACTACATTGTCTTTATCCACTTGTTGATTGATGGGTATTTGAGTTGGTTACATGATTTTGCAATTGTGAATTTTGCTTCTATAAACATGCCTGTGCAAGTACCTTTTTTGAATAATGATTTCTTTCCCTATGGGTAGAAACCCAGTAGTGGGATTGCTGGATCAAATGGTAGTTCTACTTTTAGTTCTTTAAGGAATCTCCACACTGTTTTCCATAGAAGTTGTACTAGTTTACATTCCCACCAGCAGTGTAGAAGTGTTCCCCTGTTCACCACATCCACACCAGCATCTACTTTTCAAATTTTTTGATTATGACCATTCTTGCAGGAGTAAGGTGGTATTGCACTGTGGCTTCGATTTGAATTTCCCTGATCATTAGTGATGTTGAGCATTTTTTCATATGTTTGTTGGCCATTTGTATATCTTCTTTTGAGAATTATCTATTCATGTCCTTAGCCCACTTTTTAATGGGATTGTTTGGTTTTTTCTTACTGATTTGTTTGAGTTCGTTGTAGATTCTAGATATTACTCCTTTGTCAGATATATAGATTGTGAAGATTTTCTCACACTCTGTGGGTTGTCTGTTTACTCTGCTGACTGTTCCTTGTGACATGCAAAATCCCTTTAGTTTAATTAGGTCCCAGCTATTTATCTTTGTTTTTATTGCATTTGCTTTTGGGTTCTTGGTCATGAAATCCTTGCCTAAGCCAATGTCTAGAAGAGTTTTTCCAATGTTATCTTCCAGAATTTTTATAGTTTCAGGTCTGAGGTTTAAGTCTTTGGTCCATCTTGAGTTGATTTTTGTATGAGGTAAGAGATGAGGATCCAGTGTCATTCTCCTACATGTGGCTAGCCAATTATCCCAGCACTATTTGTTGAAAAGGA
Organism: Ateles fusciceps; assembly: GCA_036589455.1. NCBI lineage: Eukaryota > Metazoa > Chordata > Mammalia > Primates > Atelidae > Ateles > Ateles fusciceps. Next base: position 6,618,110 of record JAZHEH010003329.1, on the reverse strand, counting down.
TGTCCTTTCCCCGCTTTATGTTTTTGTTTGCTTTGTTGAAGATCAGTTGGCTATAAGTATTTAGATTTATTTCTGGGTTCTCTATTCTGTTCCATTGGTCTATGTGATTATTTTTATATCAGTACCACGCTGTTTTGGTGACTATGACCTTATAGTTTGAAATCAGGTAGTGCGATGTCTACAGATTTGCTCTTTTTGCTTAATCTTGCTTTCGCTATGTGGGCTCTTTTTTGGTTCAATTTTAGAATTGTTTTTTCTAATTCTGTGAAGAATGATGGTGGTATTCTGAAGGGGGATTGCATAAATTGTAGATTGCTTTTGGCAGTATGGTCATTTTCACAATATTGATTCTACCCATCCATAAGCATGGGATGTGTTTCCATTTGTTTGTGTCATCTATGATTTCTTTCAACAGAGTTTTGTAGTTTTCCTTGTAGAAGTCTTTCAATTCCTCGCTTAGGTATATTCCTAAGGTTTGTTTTGTTTTGTTTTGTTTTGTTTTGTTTTGTTTTGTTTTTGAGATGGAGTCTCGCTCTGTCATCCAGGCTGGAGTGCAGTGATAAAATCTTGGCTCACTGCAGCCTCCACCTCCCGGGTTCAAGTGATTCTCCTGCCTCAGCCTCCTGAGTAGCTGGGACTACAGGCACATGCCACCACGCCAGCTAATTTTTTGTATTTTTAGTAGAGACAGGTATTCACCATGTTAGCCAGGATGGTCTTGATTTCCTGAGCTCGTGAACCACTCACCTTGGCCTCCCAAAGTGCTGGGATTACAGGCATGAGCCACCACACCTGGCCTTGTTTTTTTTGCAGCTATTGTAAAAGGGGTTGAGTTCTTGATTTGATTCTCTGCTTAGTGACTGTTGGTGTATAGAACAGCTACTGATTTGTATACATTAATCTTGTATCCAGAAACTGCTGAATTCTTTTATCAGTTCTAGGAGCTTTCTGGAGGAGTCCTTAGGGTTCAAGGTAAACTATCATATTGTCAGCAAACAGTGACAGTTTAACTTCCTCTTTACCACTTTGGATGCCCTTTATTTCTTTCTATTGTCTGATTGCTCTGGCTAGGACTTGGTAGTGGTGAGATTCCCACTCTCACCACTCCTCTTCAACATGGTACAACATGCAGTACCATGTTGAAGAGGAGTGGTGAGAGTGGGCATCCTTGTCTTGTTCCAGTTCTCAGAGGGAATGCTTTCAACTTTTCCTCATTCAGTACTTTGTTGGCTGTGGGTTTGTCATAGCTGGCTTTTATTACACTAAGGTATGTCCCTTGCATGCCAATTTTGCTGAGAGTTTTAATCATAAAGAGATGTTGGATTTTGTCAAATGCTTTCTCTCCACCTATTGAAATGATCATGGGATTTTTAAAAATTCTGTTTATGTGGTATATCACATTTATTGACTTGCGCGTGTTAAACCATCCCTACATCCCTCGTATAAAACCCACTTGATCATGGTGGATTATCTTTTTGATATGTTGTTGGATTCATTTCGTTAGTATTTTGTTAAAGATTTTAACATCTATGTTCATCTAGGATATCTGTATGTAGTTTTCTCTTTTGGTTATGTCCTTTCCTGGTTTTGGTATTAGAGTAATGCTGGCTTCACAGAATGAATTAGGGAGGGTTCCTTCTTTCTCTATCTTGTGGAATAGTGTAAAAAGAATTGGTACCAATTCTTCTTTGAATAACTGGTATAATTTTGCTGTGAATTTGTCTGGTCCTGGACTTTTTTTGTTGTTGTTGGTATATTTTAATTACCATTTCAGTCTCACTGCTTATTCCTAGTCTGATCAGGGTGTCTAGTTCTTCCTGACTTAAGCTGAGAGGGCTGTATTTTTCCAAGAATTTATCCATTTCTTCTAGGTTTTCCAGTTTGTGTGCATAAAGTTGTTTAAACTGGCCTTGAATAATCTTTTGTATTTCAGTGGTGTCAGTTGTAATATCTCCTGTTTCATTTCTTAGTAAGATTATTTTAATTTTCTCTTTTCTTTCTTGGTTAATCTCGCTAATGGTCTATCAATTTTATCTTTTTAAAGAACCAGCTTTTGTTTCATTTATCTTTTGTATTTTTTTTGTTTCAAATTAATTTAGTTCTGTTCTGATCTTGGTTATTTCCTTTCTTCTGCTGTGTTTGTCTTTGGTTTGTTCTTATTTCTCTAGTTCCTTGAGGTGTGACTTAGATTGTCTGTTTGTGCTCTTTCAGACTTTTTGATGCAGGCATTTAGGGCTATAAACTTTCCTCTCAGCACCACCTTTGCTGTATCCCAGAGGTTTTGATAGGTTGTGTCATTATTGTCATTCAGTTCAAAGAATTTTTAAATTTCCATGTTGATTTTGTTTTGTCCCAATGCTCATTCCGGAGTAAGTTATTTAATTTCCATGTATTTGCATGGTTTTAAAGGTTTCTTTTGGAGTTGCTTTCCAGTTTTATTCTACTGAGGTCTGAGAGAGTGCATGATATAATTTCAATTTTCTTAAATTTATTGAGGCTCGTTTTATGGCCTATCATATGGTCTATCTTGGAGAAAGTTCCATGTGCTATTGAATAGAATGTGTATTCTGTGGCTGTTGGATGAAATGTTCTGTATATATCTGTTAAGTCCATTTGTTCCAAGTGGTAGTTTACATTCATTGTTTCTTTGTTGACTTTCTGTCTTGATGACCTGTCTAGTGCTGTCAGTGAAGTATTGAACTCCCCCACTATTATTGTATTGCTGTCTATCTCATTTCTTAAGTCTATTAGTAATTGTTTTATAAATTTGGGAGCTCCAGTGTTAGGTGCATATATGTTTAGGATTGTGGTATATTCCTGTTGGTCAAGATCTTTTACCATTATATACTGTCCTGCTTTGTCTCTTTAACCACTGTTGCTTTAAAGTTTATTTTGTCTGGTGTAAGAATAGCTACCCCTGCTCACTTTTAGTGTCCATTTGCGTGAAATGCCTTTTTCCACCCCTTTAAGTTTCTGTGAGTCCTAAAGGTAGCAGATGGTTGGTGAGTTCTTATCCATTCTGCAGTTCTGTATCTTTTAAGTGGAGCATTTAGGCCATTTACATTCAATGTTAGTATTGAAATGTGAGGTACTGTTGCTTTCATCACGTTCTTTGTTGCCTGTGTACTTTTTGTTTTTGCTTTTTAACTTGTATTTTTGTTTTATAGGTCCTGTGGGATTTATGCTTTAAAGAGGTTCTGTTTTGATGTGTTTCCAGGATTTGTTTCAAGATTTAGAGCTCCTTTTAGTAGTTCTTGAAGTGGTGGTTTGGTAATGGAGAATTCTCTCAGCATTTGTTTGTCTGAAAAAGACTGTATCTTTCCTTCATATATGGTGCTTAAGTTTCACTGAATACAAAATTCTTGGCTGATAATTGTTTTGTTTGAGGAAGCTTAAAATAGGGCTCCATTCCCTTCTAGCTTGTAGGGTTTCTACTGAGAAATCTGCTGTTAATCTGATAGGCTTTTTTTATAGGTTACCTGGTGCTTCTGTCTCACTGCTGTTAATATTCTTTCCTTCATCTTAACTTTAGATAACCTGACGACAATGTGCCTAGGCAAAGATCTTTTTGTAGTGAATTTCCCAGTTGTTCTTTGTGCTTCTTGTATTTGGCTATCTAGGTCTCTCACAGGGCTGGGGAAGTGTTCCTCAATTATTCCCCCCAAATATGTTTTCCAGGCTTTTAGAACTATCTTCTTCCTCAGAAACAACAATTATTCTTAGGTTTGGTCATTTAATATAATCCCAGACTCCTTGGAGGCTTTGTTTATATTTTCTTATTCTTTCTTCTTTGTCTTTTTTGGATTAATTTGAAGACCTTGTCTTTGAGCTCTGAATTTCTTTCTTCTACTTGTTCAATTTTATTGCTGTGACTTTCCAAAGCATTTCACATTTCTAAAAGTGTGTCTGGAGTTTCCTGAATTTTTTATTATTTTCTTTAAGCTATCTATTTCCATGAATGTTTCTCTCTTTACCTTTTGTATTATTTTTTGGATTTCCTTGCATTGGGCTTCACCTTGCTCTGGTCCCTTCTTGATTAGCTTTATAACTAACCTCCTGAATTCTCTTTCAGGCAAATCAGGGATTTCTTCTTGGTTTGGATCCATTGCTGGTGAGCTAGTGTGATTTTTGGGGGGGTGTTGATGAGTCCTGTTTTGTCATATTACCAGGGTTGGTTTTCTGGTTCCTTCTCATTTGGGTAGGTTCTATCAGAGGGAAGGTCTAGGGCTGAAGGCTGTTGTTCAGATTCATTTGCCCCTGGGGTGTTCCCCCCAATTTAGTGCTCTCCTCCTTTTCCTACGGATGTCACTCCCTGTGAACCAAGCTACAGTGATTGTTGTCTCTCTTCTGGGTCTAGCCACCCAGCAAGTCTACCCACCACTGTGCTGGTACTGGGGGTTATCTGCACAGAGTTCTGTGATGTGAACCATCTATGGGTCTCTCAGCTGTAAATACCAGTGCCTGTTCAGGTGGAAGTGGGGGAAGAATGCAATGGACTCCGTAGGCATCCTTAGCTTTGGTGGTTTAATGCTCTTTTTTTGAGCTGGTTGGCCTCCTACCAGGAGGTGGCCCTTTCCAGAAAGCATCAGCCATAGTAGTATTGAGAGGGACTGGTGGTGGGTGGGCCTTAGAACTCCCAAGATTATATGCCCTTTGTCTTCCACTACCATAGTGGGTAAGGAAGGACCACCAGGTGGGGTCAGGGCTAGACATGTCTGAGCTCAGACTCTTTTAGGGGAGGTCTTGCTACAGCTGCTGTGGAGGATGGGGCGAGATTCCCAGGAGTGACATCTACTTGTTACTGAACATATATGCCTGTATCTGATGACTCTGATATCTGAAAATTCTATGTATCTGCTTTTTCTTTGTCAGCTGTTTGTTTTTCTTTTTAAAAAAAAAAAAAAAAAACACTGCCTTGTCTTAGCATGTGCTTGGTCAATTTTAATTAAGAACTGTACAATGTAAATGAAAACTTGTAGAAATCAGTTGATGCTTAGAATGAAGCTACTTTCCTTCTGAGAGGTTTTACATTTTCTTCTGACCAATGTCTAGCAATCCAGAATAACCTCAATTGAATTTCAAGGCTTAAGATGATTCAGAGGGCTAAGGCTGGTATATTTCTCAACAGTGTACCTGTTCACTTATTCAGAGTCCCACCTTGAATCTTGAGGGATTTACCAGAGCTTTCCTTTTTGACAGGCATTAGATTTTTAAGTTTTATCCCCTTAGTCCTACAAATCTGTCAAACATTCTTTTCAGCTTCTCAGCCTCTCAGATGTTTCTTTCAGAATCGACACATTTACCCCTAGAAAACCCCAAATCCTGGGCTTATCTCTGAGTTTTCATCTTCTGTATCTTGACCTCATTATTTTATTTTCCACTGCCTTGCTAGGTCTCTGATGCCTTCAGGCTAGGGTTTCTAGATCTAGGGGGAAAATCTTTCAGGACAACTAATTAAATTTGAATTTAAAATAAACAATGAATAATATTTTTAGTATATGTGTATTCCATGCAATGATTGAAACCTGCTTATACTAAAAATTTATTCCTTGTTTATCTGAAACTCAATTTTAACTGGGTGTCCTGTATTTGATCTGGTAACTCTACTTTTGGCAGAATTATTTCCACATTTTAATAACATTTCTGGATGTTCTCTGAATTACCTAGTACATTATTACTGAAAGTGGAAGTTTACTTCTGCTAGCTGGTCAGCAAATGTGAGTTATTAAAAACTTTTGAGAGACAAATCACCAAGAAAGGAGTTATTGTTTGCTTAAATCCTAGGTCTGCCATGAACTATATGTGTGACCTAAATGTAAGTGGCCTTAAATTTTGACCTCATGTTCCTTAGATGTAAAATAAGAATAACAGGTGAGGTCTGATTTACTGAGGTTTGATTATATGCCAAGCATTGTGCTAAACACATGTTTTTAAAGGCTAATAATAATTGACTATGCTTCATAGGATTCTTGTGAGGATCAAATTAGAAAATATTATTAATGGCCTGGTACATAGTAAGTGCTAATTAACTGTTAAGACCAATTTAAGTCATTACTTTTAAACTTAATTGAACATTTTACTTACTCAGGTCTGCTATCATCATTGCATACTGATGTCTCAAGTACTACAGCTGGCCTGCTAATCCCTTAATAGTGTAGGAAGGTGGGGAGGGGGGAAGCAATTTTCTCATTTCTTTAAGTGATACTAAACTGAAGTGAAACAATCTGTACTCTCTGAATACATGCCCTTAAATGATTATAGTTGCAATTCGTGTATAAATATACATATTTATAGTGGTAGAAACTTCAGTTTTGCTCTACTTCATGAGTGATATGGTCACCCCTGCCCAAACTTGAAAATATAAATATATGTATTATTGGTGCATGTGTTTTAATATTTATGGGTGGCTTTCATTCATAGCCTATCCCTAAATAAGAAGAAACTTTAATGATTTAATATCTCTTTCGAGTTAGAATGGGAAATAATTTTAAATTACAGGGGTATTTAGGTTAAATAAGAGGAAGATCAATTCATCATCAAGTTGCTAAATACTGGAACATAGTATTAAAATACCTGTTTAAGAAAAAGGGAAAACAACTTTGTCAACAACTTCTCAGAAGAGTATCATGATGTCCATTTCCAAAATGGTTGTATAGAAGCAAGCTGGCTTCACTTCCTCCCACAGAAAATTTAAAACATGTGTACAGCACCCAGATGATTACCAGCAATATCCCAGAACTCAAATATAAGGATAAGACAGCTCCCCAGGGCCACAAAGCAGTGAAAAAAACTCTGAGCAGATGGTAAGACAATCAGACTTTCATATCCACAATGCTTCTCCCCCTCAATCTACCAGGCACCAAGTGCATGGAAAATTTCCCCCCCAACGCATGATTTCTACACTGGAAAAAGTGAAATGGAGGTAGACAACCAGCTTCCCCATCATTCTGGGTTCCCTGACAGGAGACTTGTCTCTCCTTCAACCCACAAGAAGCATTGGGGGTGTCTGAAGGGAGAACTATCCCTGAGAGCAACAATAGACAAAGCAAGGAAGAAAGACCACCACCCCTGGAAACTCTGCAATACAGCTCAGCCAAAGGAGACACCAAATCAGGGTGAATGTTCAGCAGCACCATGCCGTAGAAAGCTCATTCCACAGATCTCCTTGGCATGAGCCCTTATTCAGCTTTTTCACAGTCCTGGAATAACCCCTTTGGGACCTCCTCCATTCAGGATGGGCAGCAATCTGATTGTTTACTAGAACTGAGACAAACCCGGGCTTAACTTGCCATCTAGTATCAAAAAGGAGGCAACTACAAATAGTAGGGGGGGGGAAAAAGAAAGGTATCAATAGGTAAATGACAAAGAATCCCTTCACAAACATATCCAATAAAAACAAAACAAAGCAAAAAAGCCACATGGAGAAGACTGCAATAAATAACTAATCCTTCAATGCAAAGTCATACCTGTATATCAATAAGAAAAACAGCAAACAGAAAACCATGACCTCCTCAGTGGGCAAAGCAAAGAACTAGCGATTGACCCTAATAAGACAGCAATATGTGCACTCCCTGACTAAGAACTGAAGATAATAGTTTTAAAGAAACTCAGTGATCTCCAGTGATCTCCAAGATAACACAGAAAAAGCAATTCAGAAATTTATCAAGGAAATTTAACAAAGAAATTGAAATAATTTAAAAAATAAAACAAATCTTGGAACTGAGAAATACATTTGTGGAAATGAAAAATTTATTATAGGTTCTCAACAGCAGACTGAATCAAGCAGAGGAAAGAATCTGAGCTCAAAGACAGGCTATTTGAAAATACACGGAGAATAAAACAGAAAAAAGAACAAAAAGGAACAAAGATCACCTACAAGACATAGAAAATCACCTCAGAAGACCAAATCTAAGAATTATTGGTGTTCAAAAGGAATAGAGCAACAGCAAGGAGTAGAAAACTTATTCAAAGAAATAACAGAAAACTTTCCAAAACTTGAGAAAGAGGTATACATCCATCCAGATACAGAAAGATCAGAGAACATCAAACAAATTTGACCCAAATAAGGCTATCCCAAAACATAATAATCAAATTCTCCTTCTTTTTTTTTTTTTTGTTTTTTTTTTTTTTTTCATTCCCAAAGGTCAAGGACAAAGATAGCATTCTAAAAGCAGCAGGAGAATAGAAGCAAAGAACATATCAAGGAGCTCCAATTCATCAGGCAACCAACTTCTTAATGGAAACCACACAGACCAAGAGGGAGTGGCATGACATTTTCAAAGTGCTAAAGGAAAAAAAAACTGTCTCCCAGGAATTCTGTATCCAGCAAAGTTATCCTTCAGGTATGAAGAAGAGATAAAACCTTTACTAGAGAAACAAAGGCTAAAAGAATTCACTACCACCAGATCCATCATACAATAAATGCTAAAGAGAGTTCTTCAATCTGAAAGGCAAAAACAAAAACTAATGTGCAAAAAGGAAACATTTGAAGATATAAAACCCACTGGTAAGATTAAGTACACAGACAAACCAAGAATACTCTAATACTGTAATTGTGGTGTGCAATCTACTCATAACTCTAGTAGGAAGCCCAAAAGACAAATTGATCAAAAACAATAATACCTATAGCAACCCAGTAAGAGATAAATATGTAAATTGAGACAACATAAAATCCAAATGTTGGGAGGATGGAGTTAAATTGCAGAGGTTTTTTTTTGTTTTTTTTTGTTCTTTGTTTCTATTCTTTGTGCTCTAAGATAAGTTGTCATCTCCTTAAAATAACTTGTTACATCTATAAGATTTTTTTTGTAAGCCTCATGGCAACCAAAATGCAAAAACCTATAATAGATTCACTAAAAATAAAAAGCAAAAAATTAAAACATACTACCAGAGAAAAACACTTAACCACAAAGGGAGACAGGGAGAAAGGAAGAGAGCAGTTAAAACCCAACCCGAAAACAAGCAAAAAAATGGCAGTAGTCAGTCCTTACTTATCAATAACAACAAATGTAAATATACTCAATTCTGTAATTAAAAGGGAAACAGTGGCTGAATTAATAAAGAAACAAGACCCAACTATATGCTGCCTGTAAGAAACCCGCTTCAGCTCTAAAGACACATATAGACTGAAAGTGTGGAGGTGGAAAAAGATATGTCATGCAACCAGAAATCATAAAGGGCAGGAGTAGCTATGCTTACATCAGATAAAATAGACTACAAATCAAAGACTGTAAAAGAGATAAAGAAGGTCACTATATAATGATAAAGGGGTCAATTTAGCAAGAGGCTGTGAAAATTATAAATATCTATGCACCCAACACCAGAACTCCCAAATATATAAAGCAAACATTAATAGATTTAAAATAGAGATAGACTGCAATATGATCATAATAGGAGACTTCAATATCCAACTCTCCATAATGGACATATCATTCCAACAAGGAAATGTTGTAAATAAACTACACACTGACCACATGGCCTAAGTGACATGTATAGAACACTTTACTCAACACTGCAGAATACGCATTCTTTTTGTCAGCACATGGAACATTCTTCAGAATAGACCTTATGTTAAGCCACAAAACAAATGTCAACAAATTGAAAAAAGTAGAAATCATATCAAGTATCTTTTCTGACCACAATAGAATAAAACAAAATCAATAAGAGGAACCTTAGAAACTACACAAACACATGGAAATTAAATCACATGCTCCTGAACAATAATGGGTCAGTGTAGAAATCAAGAAAGAAGTTTTAAAATTTCTTGAAACAAATCAAATGGAAATACAGCATACCAAAATGTAGGGGGTACAGTAAAAGCATTACTAAGAGGGAAGTTTATGGCAATAAACACCTATATCAAAAAAGTAGAAAGACTTCAAGTAGACAACCTAATGAAGTACCTCAAGGAACCAGAAAAGCAAGAACAACCGCAACCCAAAATAAACAGAAAAAAGGAATAATAAAGAGCAGAGCAGAAACCAATTAAACTGATGCCTTACAAATACCAAAAGATCAACAAAATGAAGAGTCAGCTTTTTTGAAAGTATAAACAAAGCAAGAATAGCTAAGAAAAAAAGAGAGGATACTCAAATAATGTAAGAAACAAAAAACAAGACATAACAGCTGAGACCTCAGAAATACAAAAAGTTACTAGCAACTGTTATGGACAACCATAAACCAACAAACTGGAAAACCTAGAAAAAAATAGACAAATTCCCAAATACATACATTCTACTAAGAGTGAACCATGAACAAATAGAAAACTACAACAAACCAGTAACGAATAATAAGACTGAAGCCATAATAAAAAGTCTCCCATCAGAGAAAACTTCAGGACCTGATGACCTCACTGCTGCATTCTACCAAATATTTAAAGAAGAGTGAACACCAATGATGCTTAAACTTTTCAAAAAAAATAGAAGAGGAGGGAATATTTCCACATTCATTCTACAGGGCCAGCATTACCCTAATACCAAAGCCAGACAAGGGCACAACAACAACAAAAGAAAACCACAGGCCAATATCACTGATGAACATAGATACAAAAGTCCTCAACAAAACACTAGCAAACCTCATTCAACAACACATTAAAAGAGTATTTACCATGATCCAGTGGGATTCATCGCAGGGATACAAGATGATTCATCATATACAAATCAATCAGTGTGATACATCCCATTAACAGAATAAAGAACAAAAACCATATGATCATTTCAATAAATGCAGAAAAAGCATTTGACAAAATTCACATCCTTTTATGATAAAAACCCCTCAATAAACTGGATACAGAAGGAACATACCTCAAAATAATAAAGACCATGTGTGACAAACCCACAACTAACATAGCACTGAATGGGGGAAAAAAATGAAAGCCTTTGTCCGAAGATGTGGAAGAAGACAAGGATACACACTTTCACCACTTTTATTCAATATAGTACTGGAAGTTCTGGCCAGAGGAATTAGGCAAGAGAAAGAAATAAAGGGCACCCACACTGGAAAGGAAGAAGGTAAGGTAGACTTGTTCAAAGATGACATATCTTATATTTAAAAAATAAAGATTCCACCAAAAATTCGTTAGAACTGATAAATTTAGCAAAGGTGCAGGATACAAAAATCAACATATGAAAGTCATGCATATATGCCAAAAGCAAACAATCTGATAAAGAAATTAAGAAAGCAATCCCATTTACAATAGCTACAAAGAATGTGAGATACCTAGGCCTCAATTTAACCAGCAAAGGAAACAAGGAAAACTGCAAAATACTGATGAAAGACATTGAAGGAAACATTTCAAAATAGAAAAATTTTCCATGCTTATTTGTTGGAAGAACTAATATGACTTAAATGACAGTTCTACCAAAAGCAATTTACAGATTCAATGCAATCCCTACCAAAATATCAATGGCATTCTTCACAGAAATAGAAAAACTAATCCTAAAATATATATGGAACCATAAAAGACACAAAAGACCCTGAATAGCCAAAGCAATCCTGAACAAAGAAGAGCAAAGCTGGAGGTATCATATTACCTGACTTAAAAATATGCTGCAAAGGTGAAGTAACCAAATCAGCATGGTAATGGCAAAAAAGACACATAGACCAATGGAACATATAATAATAGAGGACCCAGATATAAATCCAGGTATTTATAGTCAACCCATTTTCAACAAAGGTGCCAAGAACATGCAATGGGGAAAGAACAGTCTCTTCAATAAATGATGCTGAGAAAACTGAAAATCCATATGCAGAGGAATGAAACCAGACCCCTTTTGCTCATCATACACAGAAATGAAATCAAAACGGATTAAAGGCTTAACTTTAAGACCTAAAACTGAAAGTACTAAAAGAAAACATTGGGGAAACGCTCCAGAACATTGGTCTGGGCAAAGATTTCTTTGTGTAAGACCTGATTTCTTTGTGTGGCAACTAAAGCAACAGTTGACAGGTAGGACTATATCAAGCCAAAAGACTTCTGCACTGCAAAGGAAACAATCAACAAAGTGAAGAGACAAGCCAAAGAATGGGAGAAAGTATTTGCAAACTATCCGTCTGATAAGGAATTAATAACCAAAATATGCAAGGAACTTAAACAACTCAAGAGCAAAAAAAATCTGATTTTTAAGTGGGCAAAAGATGTGAGTAGACATTTCTTAAAAAAGAAAGACAAATGGCCAACACGTGTATGAAAATAATGCTCAACATCAGTAATCATCAGGGAAATGCAAACCAAGAGTACCATGAATTATCATCTCACCCCAGTTAAAACAAGAGAGGGAGTAACAAATGCTGGCAAGAACATAGAGAAAGGGGAACCCTCATACACTGCTGATGGGAATGTAAATTTGTACAGCCGCTATGAAAAACTAACAGATTTGTCAAAAAGCTAAAAACAGAACTACCATATGACCTGACAATTCTATTACAGGATATATAGCCAAAAGAAAGGAAATCAATATATCGAAGAGATGTCTGCACTCACATGTTTATTGCAGTACTGTTCACAACAGCCAAAATATGGAATCAACCTAAGTGCCCATTAATAGATGAGTGGATAAAGAAAATGTGGTATGTAATATTATTCAGCCATAAAAAAGAATGAAATTCTGTCATTTGCAGTAACATAGATGGAGCTGGAGGTCATTATGTTAAGTGAAATAAGCTAAGCACAGAAAGATAAATATTGCATGTTCTCACTCATATGAGAGAGCTTAAAAAGCAGATCTCATGGAAATACAGAGTAGATTGATGGTTACAAGAGACCAAGAAAGGTAGAAGGAAGAAAGGGATGAATAGAGATTGATTAATGGGTACAAATATACAGTTTGATGGAAGAAATAAGACCTAGTGTTTGATAGATCCATAGAGTTAGTATAATTTGTAACAATCTATCGTATGTTTCCAAATGGCTAGAAGAGAATAATTCAAATGTCTCTAGCACAAAAAAAGACAAATAGTTAAGATGATATATGTTGCAATTACATTGATTTCATCTTTACAAATTATAAGAATGTATTCAATCATCACATGCATCCTAAAAATATGTACATCTATTATGTATCAATAACAAATGAAAAATGGAAGAAACAAAGAAAAGTACAGAGTTTGAAAGGTTCCATGAATTCTTGGCTCAAAATATGCCCTGGTCTGCTCATCTAGCAATAGGGTTCAATGCAAGATTATGTATCATTTCCCTGAGCTTTTTGCTCAAAGGCATTGAAATAATTTTTTCTTTAAATGAAAATCTAGTAGATGACCATTCAGGATTCCTGGCACCTAAAAGTCCTTTCCAACCAACTAAGCTGAAGGTGAGACCATTTGGCTCCTCCATGCTGATCCCACCAGCACTTACAGGCAGAGTAACTCATGCACTAGGCAACACTAACTCATTGTGATTAACTAGATAGATGGCTTACTCCTTTATTCAGGGTCCTTCCCTGATCCTTGACTTATAGGAAACTTGCCTTTCAAGCCAACATAGTATTGGATCTGGGTGTGTAGACCTAACATGGGGACAACTTTGAGGTGTCTTGGAGAATAAATACAGAACTGAGTTATAAGACTGTACACCAAGAGCTTGAAAAGATAATCAACAGACATGTGAAAGAACTGTAGAGAAAGTGACTCAGGAAGGAAATTGAAAGTACAGGCATATCTGAGTAAGAATATGTCCACTAACAGAGGGACTGGTAAGCACCCAGGCATCACCCAGGCAGCGGAAAATCTGAACAACTGCAATTCAGTGGCTTCAAAAAAAGATTTAAATAGCTAATTAAGATTTGATGAAAAAGTTTAATTCTACTAATAATCAAATAAATGAAATAAAAATAATGGGATTCTATTTTAAGCCTATTTTTAAGTGATGATGCTCAATGCTAAGAAGGGTTCTATGAGATGATCAGAGTCACATTTCCTGGTAGAAGTGTAAAGTGTTATTTGGAAAGTAATTGGCCACAGGAAGGGAGGATCCCTAAAATATTCATATCTTTTTGTTTGTTTGTTTTTGAGACTGAGTCTCGCTCTGCTGCCCAGGCTGGAGGGCAGTGGCGTGATATCAACTCACTGTAACCTCCACCTCCCAGGTTCCAGCGATTCTCCGGCTTCAACCTCCTGAGCAGCTGGGATTACAGGAGTGTACCACCATGCCCAGCTAATTTTTGTATTTTTAGTGGAGATGACGTTTCAACATGTTGGCCAGGCTGGTCTTGAATTCCTGACCTCGGCCTCCCAAAGTGTTGGGGTTACAAGCGTGAGCCACCGCACCAGGCCCCTATCTTTTAACCTAAGGAAGACTACTGCAATGTTCATATCTTCTGGGTTGAGGAAACCTTTACATATCAGTTAGGTTTAGGTTTAGCTACATATGACAGAGATCCTAAAATAACAATGGTAAACTGCATAGGTGTTATGTGCCAGGGAGGCTGCAAGATGTAGTGCTTTAGCCAGACATTATCACTCAGATGAAACTGAGATTCTGTTATTAAGAAAGATAGAATGGATGTCAGGTAGGTGTCTAGTGATTTTTGCTCCATTGTCCTAGGGAGAAAATTTGAACTTAAAAAATAATTTGTAAAAAGTCATTGATTTTTCAGAGAAAAGTCTGAATTTCCAAATATAGGAAATATTTGCAATGTGTAAATCTATTCAGTTGTTCTATATAACAAGTAATGTTATTTTTGAAGTTTTAAATAATAGTTGGCCATGCTTAATTCATAATGTCAGTTTAAAAGAAAAACAAAATACATTATTCTACAGTTTATACTCAAGTATGCAAAAAACCTCAGAACATTATTTTATTTATATGTATCTTAATGTTTCATATTTTCCATTCTAAGCGAATTTTAAATGCATGCTAAGAAAATTGTAGACATTATTTTAATATGATAATTGAAGGCAAATTTTCATATTTGAGAGAAAAAAATCTCAAATTGGAGATTTCTCATATTGCTTCAAACAAAATATAAGGGACCAAGACATAGCCTGGTAAATTTTTTAAATTTTAAGGAAACAAATCCTATAAACAGTGAATTGGGGAAGGCAAGTCACCTTCAAATGAACTAAACTCATGTTGGCTGCGGATCCTGCCCTCTGCAGAACTAAATACCGGAAGGAAATGGATTCATGTTATTGTCAGTCATCATGTCATCATAATCACTAACATTTACTGAGCACTTAATTTAACGTAAGAACTTTTATTTGCTTAACCAACATCTTATGAAGTCCTATTTTAACATGGGGTACAGGGACTTATTCATTGTCTCACAGATTGTAAGTAATGGAGCTGAAATTCACACCCAGTCTGATCCCCCTAAACCCTTTGTGTTCTGCTTAACATCTATAGAACTTTTTTTTTTTTTTAATGGAGTCTCTCCCTGTTACCTAGTCTGGAATACACTGGTACGATTATAGCTCTTTGTAGCCATAAACTCCTGGGCTCAAGTGATCCTCCTGCCTTAGCCTCCCAAGTAGCTGGGAACTACAGATATGTGCCACCACTACCAGCTACATCTATAGAACTTTGAAGGAAAACAAATTGTGATGCAAAGAGATTATCATTGATGAGTACAGGAGTTTAGAAAATATGCCTCCCTCCCATGTACTTCAATAACTTTTCAAAGACTTCCTGCAAATTACCAAGATATTAATCACAGTGAATTAAATAATAGTACATTACAGAAGAAACAGACAGGGGTAGGCATCCACCCACATCACATCTTAGAACTAAGGGTTTAAAAGCAATGACCTCTAATGGGGTGGGATGGATCCTCAGAAGTCTAAATAATGGATTTAACTTGGATACAAAAATCTTAAGGCCAAAACAATTTTCACGTCACAGTTTTAGGAAGAAGTCAGACCTGTCCTGAGGCCACATGAGAAGCATCATTGTTGAGTGTGGCCTGGTTTGCTCATAGGGGAATTAGGTTGCAGTTCCTAGAGATGTCCTCTGCAGCCATAGCTGTCTCTCCCTGGGTTATACCCTGCTTCTCAGTCTTGTTTTGTGTTTGTCTTTCAGCTGAAACTAAGATCTGCTTCAAATACTACCATGGAGTGAGTGGGGCCCTGCGAGCAACCACCCCCAGTGTCACGGTCAAAAACTCGGCAGCTCCTGTAAGTTTCATTTCCCCCGTCTTTGGTTAGACCTAAGTCTGGTCTTTCTTCACTTTCTTATTTTGTTCGTGTGTGTGTGTGTGTGTGTGTGTGTGTGTGTACACATATATGGAGATATACTGATAGACTAATTATGAATAAACGGAGAGGCACCTCAAAATAGTCAAGAGGAATGAGATCTAAAGTTGACCTTATTAAAGCTCATGCTACACTTGTTTGTTAGGGAAAAGCCAAGCTTCAGCATTTTCCTTAGATGGCCAAATGTTTCTAATAGAGACATATGCAATAACAACGAAGAAGCCTTTCTTTGGATCACATTTTTTAATTGTTTGGTTTTAAATATTTATATTTTCTTAGGTTTTTATTTCTTTTAGGCTCGTAAATAAATTAATGGAGTAGGATTTATTGCCTCGGGTTGATTTTAGTCATAGACTTATAACATGGTAGGCCTGGAAAGACTAGAATCTCTCACCCTTCCCTGTCTATAAATGAGGACAGTGACAAAAGAGCCTAAGTAATCTATCTCAGGTCACACAGCTCATTGCAGATCCAGGATTTCAGTCACATCTTTTGTTCCCTGCTGTGTGGT
This sequence comes from Ateles fusciceps, assembly GCA_036589455.1. Taxonomy (NCBI): domain Eukaryota; kingdom Metazoa; phylum Chordata; class Mammalia; order Primates; family Atelidae; genus Ateles; species Ateles fusciceps. Next base: position 6,601,414 of record JAZHEH010003329.1, on the reverse strand, counting down.
TTTGCTCAGGCCTATGGTAAAAGATGCCATCTTTCCTAAGTTACAATCCAGTTTTTATCTTCGGAGTGCTTCTCACTTAGTTCTTACTACATCCAATTAGGCTGAAATGCATTGAGAAATGGTATTCCTTTTCCTTTTCACATAAATTTAAAACGACCAACTGGGGAGGCTGGACAGAAACCAGTGGGGGACTTTGTCATGCTAGTGGAAGTAAAAAAGACTCTTTTTTTTTCTTTTTACATTAAAAAAATATATAGGCCAGGTGCGGTGGCTCATGCCTGGTAATCCCAGCACTTTGGGAGGCCCAGGCAGGTGGATCACTTGAGGTCAGGAGTTCAAGACCAGCCTGACCAACATGGTGAAACTCTGTCTATACTAAAAATAAAAAATTAGCAGGGCATGGTAGCAAGTGCCTGTAATCCCAGCTACTCAAGATGTTAAGGCAGAAGAATCGCTTGAACCCGGGAGGCAGAGGTTATGGTGAGCCAAGATAGCACCACTCCACTCCAGCCTGGGCAACAAGAGCGAAACTCTGTCTCAAAAAAAAAAAAAAAAAAAAAAAGAAACATAGAGAAAATATTTGACATGAAATATCAATGATACAGAAAGGACTTTGACTCCAAAAAATATGTAACTTTGCTGCTTTGCAAATCAGTTCTGCAGCGTCCTGAAGATGAGCTGATTGAGGCCTTGGTAGTAAACAGTAAGATAAGCTTGCCTGAGGCCCAAAGCCTGGCTGCCTCCATCCTCAGCATAACTGGACACCGGGCCGGGTTTACTGTCAGGAAACTCATAGCGGGAGGCGCAGTGGGAAGAGTGGGAGAGCCACATGCGCTTTTGACAGCTTTGCCGTTTTTTCCTCATTGTCCATGCAGATTGGAACATGATTCCTGTCTGTCTGGAACAGCAATTTAAGTGTGAGAATCTAGGGAGGTGTCCTCAGAGTGCCAGAACCTCTCTTCTAGGCCTATTTGTTTGGGCAATCCTCAAAAGAGGGCACCCCCTAAAGCCAGACAGGTCCTGATACCTGTTAGCCAATCATAATGCTGGGAGGGACAACTGAATCATGCTAGCTTAGGGAGAGCTAAATAAGACAGAAAAGAAAAAGTGAGCCAGAAGCTAGGGAGACAGCGCAGGAAGGCATTGAGCACACAACTCACAGAGAAGGAAGGAGGTGGGAAGTGGAATAAAGCCAATTAGGGAAGAGCCTTCCACTGCAAGTCTGGCCTCTGCCACCGCACGGCAGGTCGCCGAATGAGGCAGACACATAGATCCTTCAGCAGGGATTGGCCGTGCCCACTGATGGGACCGGCCTGTTGGCTCAAGGCTCAGAGGGAAGAGGAGTTCCTCACCTTCTTCTGCTCTGGAATGATACTATACTGTGGGTATGTTGGCCAGCCCTGGAATTCAGACAAATTCTTACCTGAAGCACTTTTTTTTATTTAAAGAAAGCTTCCTAGAGCATTTGGCTTCTCTGAACTCAACCTGCTGGAGACTCCAGATGTTCATTTGCTGCTTAGATGAGTGCAAAGTGTGACATACATCATCACAGTGTTGTGCAATATATGCTTAAAATTAAGCAAGAGGCCGACTGCCCAGAAAACAGCCTCTAAAGTACAAAGAACAGCCCCTTGCGGCAGGATAAATTGTCAACAAGCACATGCTCCCCAGGGGCTGCCATCACCAGAGACAAGGGCTTGTATCTCAGAAGAGGAAGTGAGATGCTTCCATCACACTATTGACATAAGGGTCAGCAGGTGGCTGATTGCTCCCACCCTGACCTCATCTCCATGTGAGCTGCTGCTGCAAACTCGGGCATCTTGAAATATTTTGACATATTGCTGTCAACCTGATTTTTACCTCCTTAATGATTTTCTCACACAAATCAGTAGACCCTTGGGTTGACACTTGAATGTACATCCTGCAGACAACTTTTATTCCCCAAGCATGTGAGAGCTCGATCGCAAACCCCTAAGCCTCCAGGGACAAGAGAGAAATCTGGGCTTCTGCTGTCATGTGAAAATGAGTCCCCTGGAGTCTCAGAGCAGAAAGCAGTGCACACTGTTCCACAAGACTGTATTTTCACAGGTAATTAGGTTTCATAGGAGCCACACTAGAAGGAGCCCCCATTGTTTAATAGCATAGCATGCTTCTCAAAGCTGCTTCTCACGCAGTATTCTAGCTGATGCCCAGCACATCTGTGGAGAGAGGAAGAAACTATCATTCTGGTTAAGTGATCATTTGGCTATATGGTGATGGAGCAGAACCAGATTTCACTTATACTTTTTGCAACCCAGCTCAGTTTGGATATAATCTAGCATCCTTCCAGGTTACATAAGCCTTTGCAGTCTGGTCTGGGGATTGAGCACACTGTTTCTAAGGGGAAATGCTGTGAAATTTCCCTAAATCAACTTGTTAATAAACTTGGAGTGTCTACTTTTAGGTTGAGGATTGCTGCTGCTGCGTTCGTCTCTTATGAAGAGTTGCTGTCTGTTGCCATTACATCACGTCCCAAAAGTCGCTCAGTTAGTTCGTGACAATACGCTAAACCTGCCATTCTTTGAAAAGCAGGAACAAGCTGTCACGTGCCCCTTTGGTGTAATTGGTGCTTTAGTTTTCTGAGCATTGTAGAGTCTCACGATGCCTCAGTGCTTTTTCTCATTGTCTTGTTCCCGCTCATCTTTGTCCCATGGGCAACTGTTGAGGTCCTTGTTTAAAAGAGATTGTCTTTTCCTCTTGTCTTTCTGGGGCTCTCACTTATTGTACATCAGAAACTATGATGGGTTTGCTTATAGAGGTAGATGAAATACAAGATGAAATACAAACTCACAGTTACTCCGTTATAAATTATAATACTATGTAAAGTGTCCAGTACTGGAGCATGAAGCCTGCTGTGCTGGTGTACAGAGAAAGCCGTGACTAGGCACCTGCAGCAGCTGTGCTGGCTGCAGGAGGAGGGGGCGTGGGCTGAGTTGGGTGCCATGAGCAGGCCCTGGCCATGCCTTGAAGACAGGCAAGACTGGCAGAAGGGATGGCCTGTACAAAGGCATGGGGTGAGAAATGGCTCAGCCCTGACAGGGAAGGAGACCTAGTTGTCTTAGGTTTAAAGAATATGGGATTCCTTGTCCCTGTACCTCCTCCTGCACCCTGTTTTTCATACTTTTTGTGTCTTATTGGGAGCACCTATCATGTTTTATATCTTTCTTTTATTTTCTGTAGAAAAATCATTGTCAAAGGCAAGCTCTTCCTCTCCACAGTCTGACCCTTGCTAACTCCCCCTGTGCATTACAGTCTTCTTAAATAAGCCACATGATATATTTTTCTCTCTCTGATTATACATCAAAAAACAGAAATCGGCCCATCCCTACAGTTTGCCAAAGACAGAGTGGGTAAACTGTCCTCAACCCAACACACGGTCCACTGAAAATAACCAGGCTGCTCTGTCGAGTCTGACCCTGCAGTGGGTTTTCACATCCTCCTCTTCCCACACTCAGGCACCCAGCCGGCATCATCTGTAGGGGCTGCTGGAGGGAGTGGGGCCCTCCCTTCACCTGCTGGTTCTCCTACAGTACTGGAGACTCTGATGTAGTCTGAAGCTGTGGGCGTGAGCCACGTAAATGAGAGTCTTTCAGGTCCCAAGCACACTGCTCTCACACCTGCTTTATGAGACCCTCCCTGGGGGAGCGTTCACCTGGCAGTGCAGGGGGCCTCCTCCCCAGCCACACTGAGGCCTGGGACTGCAGCCTCCAGCTACAAAAATAATAGGTAGCTGGGAAATGACTCTGGCAAGGTCCAAGCAATTGGGAAAGGCCACCAGCGTGCAGGGCAGGCTGCGGATGTGACATCACCCCATGTGGGGCCATCTACTCTGGAGTACAGGCCCCTCCAGATTTAGAGGCTAGGCCATGTGTAGTGGAAGAATGTATTTCTTGCATTGTTTTTATCAGCATTAAAATGTGTGGAAATCCCATCAGGATTATGTTACACTGGATTATTTTTATTCTCACCTCAGATTGCTATTGTTTGTTTGTTTATTTACTTCATATTCTGTATCTTCTGGCTCTTTCAATGAGAAGCTGGAAGTAAACATAGGAAGATCCTCTCCTTCTTCCTCCATGTTAATCTAGTGCCTCTGCAACCAAGTTTTTGATAATAACTGAACAGCATCACATTCAAAGTAAAGTTCTTTGCCAAAGAACAAAGAATGACTGGGTGTGGTGGCTCACACCTATAATCCTAGCACTTTGGAAGGCCAAGGTGGGTGGATCCCATGAGGCCAGGAATTCAAGACCAGTCTGGTCAACATAGCAAAACCCCATCTCTGTAGGTAGGTAGATAGATAGGTAGGTAGGTAGGTAGGTAGATAAAATTAGCCAGGCATGGTAGTGCATGTCTGCAGTCCTAGCTACTTGGGAGGATGAGGCCCAAGAATTGCTTGAACCTCGGAGGCAGAAGTTGCAGTAAGCCAAGATCACACCATTGCATTCCAGCCTGGGCGACAGAGTGAGACTCCATCTCAAAAATAAATAAAATAAGTAAATAAAATAAGAAAAAAGAACAAACTTAAACTATCTTTTCACTAGTTCATGTTTGCAGATTCATTTACTTTGTCAGACCCCCTGAGCAGAGGTAAAGTTGACACTATCTTCAAAAAAAAAAGAAAAAAAGGGCCATTCAATAGGACATTTCCCCACCAATATAGGCTACGTTAGCACTCTAAAATAGGATCTAAATTTCCCTCCACACCAGTCTGAGTCTCCTGCAGTGAACAAATAATTGATGAACACCCCACTTCTCCAAATTCTAGGTCATTACCTTTGACTATAGTAATATTTTTCTTGGGAATTTTAAAAGTAGGTATTTCAAAAAATATTTTAACTCATAATAAAGTAACTATAGACCAGCTGCTATAGGTTATAAAATGTTCTGGAAAATACTTCAACCAAGTTAGTAGCAAAAGGAATTCACAGGTTGCTGACTGGTGGGACCAGCTATCTAGAATTGTTAGACAAAAGCCAATTAATTTGGAAGACATCTCAGCTTGATAATAAATTGTCTTGAGCCTTTGTGCTTGGCAGAGATTAAATGGCAGGACTGGGTCCCAATAAGTGTCACTCACAATGTATTATCAATATTGGGGTGAAGATCTCTGACGTTGCCAAAGGATCCCCTTCATCCAGTGTGTTCAGATGGAGTCTCAATTTTACCTTTGAAATGTGTCAGAAAGGAGTATCCAAAAGCTAATGGAGGAGGAAAGAGTTTGTTCTCTCTTAATTGGGACGGACTGCACCGCCCCGGTGAGTTGGGCCAGCGACCCCTGAGATCGTGGGAGAGCAGGCAGCCTTACGCAGACCTCAGAACCACAAGACTTCCTAAGATGCTATTTTCTCTTAATTGTAGTTTTCTATTCATTATGCTATATAAAGAATTGTCTCTGCACAAAGAGGGACTTGGGGAAATTTCAGAGTCATTTTCCTCAATTGTAAGAAAATGAGGCTTTCTAAGGGTTTAGTTGGGATTCTGGCTTTCATGATATTACCAGATTCATGGCGCTATTTCCATCTCTGATTCTGGAAACTTGGCTCCATGGTATTTTGGGAAAGTGATATGACATTTAATCTTTGACTTGGATTTTATAATAGCCATGGCAGCCTTTTGTGAATTGTTTCCCTGTCGCCTTAATATCACATCCAGAATTTACTTCTGCAGCATATCACCAGTACTTACCTAACCAGCACTAAAAAGAAACTTCATTAACAATTATGATGAGAAAATTTCAAGACTCTGTCCCTAATATTCTGAAAATCAGTTTCTAAATGAAATAATTCTAGTTATGCTAGGGAAGCAAGAAGTCTGAAGAGGTTATTAACTACATTATTCTATTTTTTTTTTATTCCCTTCGTAAATGTCAACTTTTTCTTAGAACAGAATTTAAGAAAGCATTTTTATTTGTAGGAGTTATAGATCAAATGATACAGATAAAACACAATAAATGTAATTTTGAGTGCTTGAGCTAGAATTACATGCGTGATTTATTTATATGCAAAGGATTAATGCTGCCCAGACATTTACTAGAGGGTTTTTTGTTTTGTTGTTGTTGTTTTTTAATTTATTTATTTAACTTTAGGTGCACACTATATCTGGCATTTCTCCCCCATGTTATTCCTCCCCACCCTCCCCTCCCTCCTCACCTCCGGCTGTCTCTCCCCTACCCACCCCCAGTTGCCCCCAGTGTGTGATGCTCCTTTCCCTGAGTCCACATGTTCTTGTTGTTCAACACCCATCTATGAGTAAGAACATACAGTGTTTGGCTTTCTGTTCTTGTGTCAGTTTGCTGAGAATGATGGTTTCCAGATTCATCCAAGTCCCTACAAAGGACACAAACTCATCCTTTTTTATGGCTGCGTAGTATTCCATGGTGTATATGTACCACATTTTCTTTGTCCAGTCTATCATTGATGGGCATTTGGGTTGGTTCCAGGTCTTTGCTATTGTACACAGGGCTGCAATGAACATACATGTGCATGTGTCTTGTTGTTTTTTTTGACATGGAGTATCACTCTGTTGCCCAGGTTGGAGTGCCGTGGCACAATCTCAGCTCACTGCAACCTCCGCCTCCTGGGTTCAGGTGATTCTCCTGCCTCAGCCTTTCAAGTAGCTGAGATTACAGGCGAGTGCCCCCACACCTGTCCAGTTTTTGTATTTTTAGTAGAGATGGGGTTTCACCAAGTTGGCCAGGCTGGTCTCAAACTCCTGACCTCAGATGATCCGTTAGCCTCGGCCTCCCAAAATGTTGGGATGACAGGTGTGAGCCACCGTGCCCGGCCACTAGAGGGTTTTAGAACAACTTTTTAAGGGATTATTTTACAAGATTTTCTGGCTACTGTTAACTTTTAAACTCTGTCTCCATTCCAGAAAGTCAAGGGTGGAATAGAAAAGGAGTGTCCAAGAGTGATAGAAGTTGACGGCTAGATACCAATGTATAATTTCTTCTAGCTGAGAATCCACATCACATTTTTTCTCACTGCTAATCTGGAAAATTGTTTTCTGATGCTCAAAGCCTCTTGCCTCTAATCTTCTTTTCCCAGAACCTGCTTCAACCTTCTCAGCCCTTCTGCTAGCACCTCTCCAGTCCATGCAACACTCTGTCCCTCAACTGTGGAGGCCTGCTCCAAACAGTTATTCTGGGCATCTTTCTGTAGCCTGTGGCTTCAATTTCATTTATATAATTAGTTAATATTTGTCAGTAAGCTCCCTGGGGCTAACGACTAGGCACGTAAAACCGAAGAAGACAAATCCCCATGCTCATCAAGCCACCCCGTCTAACACACAGGCAAGTGTGTAGCGGGGGAGACAGACAAGAAAACAGGCAATGACACAGCACTATTCCATGCCTCTGGCAGTGGACAATATAGGGTACTTTGTAAGGACCAATTATGGGCAGGCCCAGAACATGAGGCAGGGTTTTCAGAAGGAGTACGCTGAAATGTGCACACAACACAGCCATGATTTCTGATCAAGCCCTTTTATTTTTTGTAAGCAAATTTAATCCAGAATATAAGTGGCATGTTATTCATATACATGTCTTCTGCAAAAGTCCCTTCAGGTTTTGATCAGACTAAAGCAACAGGGACATTTGTACATTTGCTTCTGGGGCAAGGCATCAGGTGATCTTGCCCTTCTAGAAGAGAAAGAAAGGGAAGGGATTGGCCATCCTCTCTCTAGAGAATTTACCCAGGCCCTGTCCACAATCTCTAATCTCTCAAAGAGGCATCCTGGAAGTTTTGATTCTATCCTAGCCCAACATTAAGGAATCTGTTCTGTTTAAGGGAAAGAGATCCAGAGCTCACACTAAAGAGGCATTTTGGGGTCTCAAGCCATGGTTCTCAAGCTTCCCACCAGCCATGGTTCAGCTGCCATCGTGTAGGGGTGGTTTATATCCTTCCTCTCTGGACTCTGGGAAGCAAAATGCCGAATCACAGAATGTGATTCCCAATAGTTGGTTCTAAACCTTCTCATCAAGTTGCATTTTCTGTAGAAACGACATTAGAAAAAAAATTGGAAACAAATCACTAATGGAAAGTGGAAATCCTTTCTATGTTTGTAAGAGCCACATTCTGAAATTAGTGTCAGGACATCTATAAAGCCCTGGTGTTTCATGGATACATTTGCACATGTTCCTAGGGAATGGATCCAAGGTACTCATCAGATAAACAGGGTTCATGGTCCAGAAAGATAATGGACTTCTTTCATAGGAAATATCAGTGTCACTCTTTGCTAACATTAAGAGTCAATCTGACAGTCTTGATACTGTTAAAAGCCTACCTTTGACTTTATGGGAGAGAATACCTTCATCTTTGCCAGCACTATGAAAGCTGCAGTGTTCTTATTTACTACCTAGGTATTTACTACCTGACCTAGAAATTGTGAACGAACACATCAAGATAAATATATGAATCTTGACATGAATATACTCAGTGACCTAAAAAAAAGGACATGAAAATTAAATGAAGACTTCTTAAACAAAAGGCTTTTCTTTCTCTGCAACAGGGTCCAAATGTTGACTTCTTAGGGATTAGAGGCAAGGAGCTTAGCACAGAATGGACAAAAGGAAGTATTAACTTTCCCTAAGACAAAACAAAATGGATGACTTCAGAGGTGAAGTCTTTCAAATGATGGAGGGATAGATAAATCTGTTACACCTTAAGCTTTCAAAGGCAAAATGAACTAATTTACATAATTAAAGAAAAGACAAACCATCTGAAAAATGGGCCAGAACCTAAAGTCAGTTTTTAGGGCGGAAAAACCGTAATGACCAATAAATGCACAGATGTTCCCTCAAGAGAATGAGAAGACAAATTACACACTGGAAAATATTTGCAAAAGACATATCCAATAAACAGCTCGTACTCGCAGTGTACCAAGAGCTCATAAAAGTTAACAGTGAGAACGCAAACATGCCAATTAAAAAAATGGGCAAAGACCTGGACAGGTATTTCACCAAAGATACGCAAATGGAAAATTCGCCTGTAAAAAGATGCCCAACCATATATGTCATTAGAGAATTGCACATTAAAACAAGGAGGTACCAAACACACCTATTAAAATAGCCAAAATCCAAACACTGACAACGCAACATTCTGGCAAGGATATGGAACAACAGGAACTCTCATTTATTGCTGGTGGAAACAAAATTGTACAGCTACTTTCAAAGACAGTCTGGTTGTTTCTGACAAAACTAAACATACCCTTGCCATATGATGCAGCAATCTCGCTCCTTGGTATTTACCCAAAGGAGTTGAAAACTTATATCCACACAAACATTTGCACATGTTTATAGCAGCTCTATCCATAATTGCCAAAACTTGGAGGCATCTTGGAACCAAAAGGTCTTTCAGCAGGCGAGCAGATAAATTGTGCTACATCCAAACAATGGAATATTTTTCAGTACTTAAAAGAAATGAGCCGCCAAGCTATAAAAAGACATGAAGAAATCTTAGATGCATATTACTAAGTGAAAGAAGCCAATCTGAAAAGGCTCCATACTTTTACATTTCATCTATATGACCTTCAAAACATATGGAGACAGTAAAAAAAGCTCAGTGGTTGTGAAGATTTAGCAGGGAGGGAGGGATGAATAGGAGGAGCACAAAGGGTTTTTAGGGCAATGAAACTCTTCTGTAGGATACTATGATGGTGGCTACAGGTTATTATACTTTTGCCAAAACCCACAGAATATGCAACACCAAGAGTAACTCTGATGGAAAGTATGCACCTTGGGTGATAATGATGTGCCAGGATAGGCTCATCAGGTGTGACAAGTATACCACTTTTGTGTGGGACGTTGGTAGTGGTGGAGGCTGTGCATGTGTGGAGACAGGGGATATACGAGAATGGTTTGCTTTCTGCTCAGTTTTGCTGCAGACCTAAAACTGCTTTAGAAGAAATTAAAGCCTATTTTTTTAAATGCTCCAATCAGAAAGCAAAAATTCAAAAGTTTGATGGTACCCAGGGATGGTGAGGGAGTGAAAGAAGCATGTGTACACTATTGGGCCCATTTTTTTCAAGGCACTTTAGCAATATTTATCAAATGTATCAAAATTTATCTTAGGCATATTTTCAAAAACTATTTGGGATATATAGACAAAGTTATTCATCGCTGCATTGTGAGAACAGCAACGACAGGAAAGCCAGTGTCTCCAGTAGGGAGACTGGATGATACACTCTAAGGGCAGAAGCAGCAGCGGAGCAGATTGTAATTATGGGGAAAGGTTCCCAATACGTTTTTGTTGGTGGTGGGGTTTTTTTTGTTGTTTTGTTTTGAGACTGAGTTTCATTCTTGTTGCCCAGGCTGGAGTGCAATGGCATGGTCTCAGTTCACTGCAACCTCCGCCTCCCAGGTTGAAGGGATTCTCCTGCCTCAACCTCACACGTAGCTGGGATTACAGGTGCCCACCAACATGCCCAGCTAATTTTTTTATTTTTTATTTTTAGTACAGGCAAGGCTTCACCATGTTGGCCAGTCTGGTCTTGAACTCCTGACCTCAGGTGATCTGCCTGCCTCGGCCTCCCAAAGTGCTGGTATTACAGGTGTGAGCCACCACACCTGGCCTCAATATGTTTTATGAAGTGCAAAAGCAAGGCTCAGAGCAGTGCTTTTAATATTACCCTGCTGATGTAGTTTTTATTAATAGTTAGAAAAATTATTTCCAGGAAAGAATAACAAGAAATAAGTAACAGTGACTACCTTTGAGGATTATGTGGGGGTGGGGTGTACAGGATTTCACTTGCCATTCTGTGCCTTTTCTTTTTTACCTGTTTATATTTTCTAACAAAGGGTTATCTTCCTTTTTAAAAACTTGTTTATGTTTTCTAACAATAAATTTCTTTTTTTAAAAAAATCACAGGAATTATCAAAATAGTGGGATTGTGGCCTTTTGTGTTTTCTCTGTTAACTGTCAACATCAATATTTTTTTAAAATAATTTTTTACAAGGGAAAAGCCCATTATATTTTTTTAAATATTCCCTTTTCCTTCTTTTCATGACTGGTCTGGCTTTATCTAGATGCTCAAACTTGTAGTGTCACAGTTCAGTCCTTGGTGCAAATGGAAAGAATGTTGGCATGTGCCAAAAGAAGAGTGCTAAAACAGTTGCCACATCCCTCCTTTTCCAGAGCAGGGGTCAGACATCCATCAAGTGATATAGATGCCTGTTTAGGCTACCTATCAACCCCACCACCATTCCAATGGGAATGATAAACAGAAAAGACAAAACCAATCAATACTGAAAACCATGATTTAATTAAAACCAGAAATGAAGGAAGTGCTCAGGCCAGAAATAGAGAGGAATTTCTGATGATTATAATGTCATTGAGATGCCCCAAACCTGGAGCAGGAAGAGATGGAGGCAAAGCAGACTGAGGGCATGGGGAGTCGCTGCAGGTGTCACAGTGAGCTCCGTGCTGTCTTCTGTGCACTTTGGTGTCGTTCCACCTTCATCTTTTTTTTTTTTTTTTTTTTGACACAGTCTCCCTCTGTCACCCAGGCTGGAGTTCAGTGGCTTGATCTGGGCTCACTGAATCTTCTGCCTCCCAGGTTAAAGTGAATCTTTTTTTTTTTTTATTGCATTTTAGGTTTTGGGGTACATGTGAAGAACATGCAAAATCTTTGCATAGGTACACACATGGCAGTGTGATTTGTTGCCTTCCTCCCCATCACCTATATCTGGCATTTCTCCCCATGCTATCTCTCCCCCAACTCCCCACCCCCCCACTGTCCCTCCCTATTTCCCCCCCAACAGACCCCAGTGTGTGATGCTCCCCTCCCTGTATCCATGTGTTCTCATTGTTCAACACCCGCCTATGAGTGAGAACATGCGGTGTTTGATTTTCTGTTCTTGTGTCAGTTTGCTGAGAATGATGGTTTCCAGATTCATCCATGTCCCTACAAAGGACACAAACTCATTGTTTTTGATGGCTGCATAATATTCCATGATGTATATGTACCACATTTTCCCTGTCCAGTCTATCATCGATGGGCATTGGGTTGGTTCCAGGTTTTTGCTCTTGTAAGCTGTGCTGCAATGAACATTCGTGTGCATGTGTCCTTATAGTAGAACGATTTATAATCCTTTGGATATATACCCAGTAATGGGATTGCTGGGTCAAATGGAATTTCTATTTCTAGGTCCTTGAGGAATCGCCACACTGTCTTCCACAATGGTTGAACTGATTTACACTCCCACCAACAGTGTAAAAGTGTTCCTATTTCTCCACATCCTCTCCAGCATCTGTTGTCTCCAGATTTTGTAATGATTTTCATTCTAACTGGCATGAGATGGTATCTCAATGTAATTTTGATTTGCATTTCTCTAATGACCAGTGATGATGAGCATTTTTTCATATGTTTGTTGGCCTCATGTATGTCTTCTTTTGTAAAGTGTCTGTTCATATCCTTCGCCCACTTTTGAATGGACTTGTTTGTTTTTTTCTTATAAATCTGTTTTAGTTCTTTTGCAGTCTACCCCTCTGACAAAGGGCTAATATCCAGAATCTACAAAGAACTAAAGTGATTCTTTTACCTAAATTGCATATTTTAGTCGAGACGAGGTTTCTCCTTTGGCCAGGCTGGTCTAGAACTCCTGACCTCAAGTCATCCCCCTGCCTTGGCCTCCCGAAGTGCTGGGATTTCAGGTGTGTGCTACCATGCCCGGCTTCTTTCTTCTTTTTTTTCTTTCTTTTCCCTGTCTCACTCTGAAAAAATAATCTCAGGGGGTTTTTTTAAGCTTATTTTTTCTTTGCCTGTACCTACAAATACAAATTTGAGTAAAATGCCCCTTCTAATGGCTGGTATAGTAGATTAAAGGTTTTTTTATTTTCAATTGTGGTAAAATATACATAGCAAAATTGATGATCTTAACCATTTTTCAGCATGTAGAGCTCAGTGGCACTGCGTGCATTCACATTGTTGTGTGACTATCATCACCATCCATCTCCAGAACTTTTTTTATCTTTCCAAACTGAAATTCTGTCCCCCATTAAACACCAACTCCTCATTCCCTGCTTCCTCTGAGCCCTTGGCAGCCACCATCCTACTTCCTGTCTCTAGGAATTTGGCCACACTAGGCACCTCATGTAGGAAGAATCATACAGTGTTTGCCCTTTTGTGCCTGGCTTATTTCAGCGAACGCAATGTCTTCAAGATTCAACCATGTCACAGCGTGTGCCAGTGTTTCCTCCCTTCTTAAGGCTGAATCGTGTTCCCTAGTATGTGTATACTCTATTTTGATTATTCATTCCTCTGTTGGTGGATCCACGGGTTGCTTGATGTAGGTATTTTTTGGAGGAAACTCCACTGGTTACTTGGTCAGGAAAATTATTTGTTGTTACATTCTTTGCATTGAAAGAAGTTATCACTCATTTCATATAAAAAGTATTCTGTGGTTCAAATAAAAAGAAACACTAAGAAAATTCATAGAGATTGGCTTCTTTTGAAATAAATTCAATGTAAAGAAATTCTAGTAAATTCCACATGTTCTCTACATGATTCAAGAGAACATTGATCTTTGAAACTTCCTAAGAGATCAATGAATGGTAAGGACAGTAAGGAGATAATGGGTCCCACCTTTGACCAACAGTCACAGGTATGTGACTTAGAGACCATGAGAAAAGGAATTACTGAATTAGAAGGCAAACTAAAAAAAAAAAAAAAAAAATTTCCCCCACACAGTGGAAACTGGAGATGAAAATAGAACTTTTTAAAACCCAGAAATCTAATTTATGAACAATAGACGTTTCTAAAAAACAAAATAGAGAAACATAATAACCAATGGAAAAAAAATGAAAACATTTTCTGATCTAAAAAATACATACCTAATTAAAATTGAAATTCCTCATATTTCAGATAGCTGGAATTGACATAATAAAATATATATGTAAGTTCATAGTAAAAAAAATTTACTAGACACATAAATAAGAAAAAAGAACAATAATCCAATACACAGCAAACTTGCAGAACTACACAGTCCTTCTTATCATTCATTGCTCTCTTATAAAGTTTTAAAGAGAAAATGTTCTCTTGAATCATGTTGAGAGCCCATGTGAAATTTCCCCAAATTTCCTTCAGTTTATTGCATTGAATTTACTCCAAAAGGAGCTGAGGAGTTTCTGGAGGAAGAATTTTTGAACTGAAAAATGCTATAAACAAATAGGAGAAACTGTCGGACGCCTGGGAAATAGCAAAGGCCAAGAAAATTTGAATGTTCTCTTCACAGCACTAAGATGTGCTTGGTAAGATGTATATTTAAAGGGAAAAAAAATTGTTCTCTACCATACTAGTTGTCAGCGATGTATGACTATGTCGAATATAGACATTCTCAAGCATGTAAAAATAGAGAAATCACCCATGTCAAAGATAGGCTTTCAGTATTGAGAAAACTGTGGATGGCAGAAACTGGTAGTGAATTAGGAAACTAGTTACCTATAAGAGATATGCTGAAATGATTGCAAGGGTGTATTATTATTTTATTACTTAAATATATATTGAATGACTTATTGCACCAATTAGCTAAATAAAAAAAAGAAGTATTCTTTAACACTTATTTTTAAAAATACTCCAAGCCCAGCACAGCGGCTCATACCAGTAATCCCAGAACTTTGGGAGGCCAAGGCTAGTGAATCACTTGAGGTCAGGAGTTCAAGATCAGCCTGGCCAACATGGTAAACCCCACCTCTACCAAAAATATAAAAAATTAGCTGGGCATGGTGATGGGCAGCTGTAATCCCAGCTACTCAGGAGGCTCAGGCAGGGGAATCACTTGAACCCAGAAGGCAGAGGTTGCAGTGAGCCGAGATCGTACCACTGCACTCCAGCCTGGGTGACAGAGCGAGACTCTGTCTCAAAAAGAAAAAGAAATTTCAAATTTAAACATCTTGAGTTCAGATTTGTAACTTTCACCTCCAGCATTGAATTTAGTGGTCACACTCTGGGAAAAAAAAAAAAAGACTTTTCTTCAGGTAAAAGTCTTGAGAAAAAGTAAATTCTTACTTCCCAAGGATCTCGCAGAGCCAACATGAGTAAAGTTAGTCTAACCTGTAAGCAGGTGAGTGAATGTGGTAGCACAGAGCCATTTGAGCAGGTCAGAGATACCTAGGACTGGGCTCTTCCCCATCCCTGGCCTCACCCAACACTGTGAGAGCCAGGCTAGGGAGGCAGGCAGCCCAAGCCTGTCTCCCCCCCCCAACACCAACTACATTTTGAAACCTGTCCTGAAGGCAAAATGTTCTACTACCAGTGCCTTTTACCCTTCTTGCTCTATTAGCAAAGGGAATTTCAGGTTGATGAGCAAGTGGATTAACTATGATCAACTCATTTATTTTGCTTGAAAACACACAGTAACACTAAACCAAGAAGCAAAGCCCTCAAAATGCGCTTACTCACAAGTTTGCGGTACACTCTGTGACCTGGTTCTGCCCCCTCACAATAATTAATCTCAGGTTCTGGTAGATCATTAGATCCCACTTCTTTCAACCATCTAAACCAGGTGAAGGTGTCTCTGGATTGAAGGTGCTGTAGCTTCAGACAGGACTGGTGCTTTTAGATCAGGGGTGTCTCCATTGCTGTTTCCTGAAAGAGTCCAAAAAATTAGAATCAAATCCTTGCATGTGAATTCACAGAGATAACATTTTTTTCCTCCTTGTGAGTTTTTCCTATGTTACTTACAACAAAGATGGCAGAGCCCTTAAGTTAATGAAGTCCCCAGGCATGTTGCCAGGGTGTAAAGGCCCTTATCTGTGCTCTCTTGCCAAAGGGAAGTCGGAATTATCAAGCAGCTCGAGGATCAAAGGGAAGTCTGATCCTGGGGACTTTCTTATGCCTTCCCCAGGGCTACGGATAATTTCCCTGCCTGCATTCTTCACTGAAACTATCTTTTAGGAGAAATGGCTGCTCTGGCAGAACCCAAAGATGACTGCATTTCCAAGGAGGTTAGTAGACCTTTAGCATTAATGCCCAGTTTATGGGTACAATGTAGTTACATATCCAAATTGATACATTTACATATAGTCACTAATAAATAGTTGCTGTTTTAAAGCGTTGAGTTTAATTGGAAACTATTTAATTTTATTGGCCAAGTATATAATATGTATATATGTGTGTTACACTTTCAGATTAAAAAAAAAAAACTTACTTGCTTAAAATTGTCAACATTGCATTTTTGTAATCTAGTTATTGTAATCTAACCATTTTCTTTCTAGACCCTTCATTTCTAGAAATGTCTAAGTCTCTTTAGTTTGCCTTTTATTAAGGACTTAGAGAGCCAGTATGAGGTGATTTTGCTCTCCTGTGTGCACAGTGACTAGTGGATGAGGAGAGGAGAGGATTTGTCAGGAATAGGATTATTTAAGAGCAGGAGAATCTAACTTTTCAGAGAGCAGCCTGTAACAAAGAGCTATCTGGAACAATCCTGTGGTTTATGAGTGGGGCTCTCTCAGATAACTTGCCTTAGAAAGATTCTGCATTGTCCTCTCAGACGTCCCAAATACACATGGTTAAAAGCCTTTGCACTTTGGGCCAGGCATAGTGGCTCACGTCTGTAATTCCAGTACTTTGGGAGGCCAAGGCCGGTGGATCACTTGAGGTCAGGAGTTTGAGACCAGCCTGGCCAACATAGTGAAACCCTATCACTACTAAAAATACAAAAAATTAGCTGGGTGTGGTGGTGTGCGCCTGTAATCCCAGCTACTTGGGAGGCTGAGGCATGAAAATAGCTTGAACCCAGGAGGCAGAGGTTGCAGTGAACCACTGCACTCCAGCCAGGGCCACAGAGCGAGACTGTCTTAAAAACAAACAAAATAAAACACGCTTTGCACTTTGAACAGGAAAGAAAATAGGGACAACCTACCTTCCGGACATAGAACATGAGGTAGTTACTGCTTATGGTGGGGAGGGGTGCGTGTCCTTGCTCACACAAGCACTGTGTTAGACTAACAGGCATAGGAAGTTAAGAGCACAGCTGTAGTTAAACAAAACTGGACTCAAATGCCTGCTCTCCTATTTGCCGGCTGTGTGCATTTGAGAAGGGGAAAGGCACCCCTTCAGGTTAAGAGGATACCCAACCCCAGCAGTTGTACAGGCAATTTTTGCCTCAATCTTCTGTGCACTTACTCCCCCACTCATAAAATATATCCTGGAATAATATAGGGAACAAACGGAATAAATAAATGGATAATATCATTTGTCTCAGTTTGTATTTCTACTTAGTTTGTGCAAATTAAAGTTGCACTAATGCTTTCCTCATTTATTTAGTAAGCACTTATTGCCAGATTCTAAAGAGAATACCCCATGGCCCCATTTTTCCTAAACAGTAGCCAAAACACTGCAATGGGGCATTACAGCACCTGGCCGTCAGGATTGTTCACGTAGTAGAGTCCAGAAATGGGAGTTATGGGTCCTGAGCTCTGCCCTCTATGAGTCTAATCCCATGTGAACACAGATAAAAATTGTCTACCACTGTTCTTGTTATCCAAAGTCGCACTCTAATACAGGGCTTAAAGAGAATTCAGTTGTGATTCTTAGTGGTTTCCATATTCCTATACAACAGACATCCCATCCCACACCCAGGCTTTCAGTTCCTAGCGTCATCCCACCTCAGCCATCGACTCCTGCAGCTCTACTCTAGGACTTCACCATGCCAATACCTGCATCACTTGCAAACTCAGTTCCAAGTGCACCACTCTCAGACACCCACCTCCACCTTTGCAGCTCCCTTCCCACCCCCAGCCCAGGGATCCTAACTGCATGCACCCACTCCATCTTCCCCTCCCTCCTCATATAACACCATGATTCATCACTTGCTCCTGCAACACCACATCACTCTCACCCGGCAAAATCCCACCCTCATTAAACTTAATTCTCTGTCCACTCTTTAGTTGCTTCCAGGCAGCAGAAGAGGGTTCCTTTGATCTTATGACCACAGATCTCAAGGACTCTTTAAAGCTCACTCGCAGAAGCACTGCACCTCTCTGACGTGGAGAGAAGCCTGCTTTACACTTTCGTTTTCCTCACACCTACAGTACCCTTCCCTGTCTCACTGAGAAAATGAAGGCGATCAGAACACACCCAGCCTGCCTGCACACAGACTCCCAGGCTTTGCCTCCTTCCAGTGACAACTGTCTCAGGCCAGCCTCTCTATTTGCACACAGGATCCCGTCCCATCTTGTCTTTAAGCAGCCTTGATCCTGAAAGTAGCCCCTCCTTCTCCTGCATAATCCACTTTCCTCTGCCCTCAGTCACTTCCATCCCATTATATAACAATTCCGCTCAGAACTCGCCAGTGACTTTTTCACACATCATTCCTGGTGGTCTGCCCTTGCCTGACACAGCATCCTTCTTTTTAACCTAATTCCAGTCTTGAGGGTCCTCGTTTTGACCCTTGAATACAGCAAGATGATCCTCCCTCAGGGCCCTTGCATTTCAGGTTTCTCTACTTGGGACAGTTCCCCCCAAATATATAATTCACTCGCTCCCCCCATTTAGGTCTTTTTCCCAAATGTCACTTCCTGGGAGAGACCTTCCATAACCACCCTGTCTAAAATATTTTCCACACAGCTCTTTATTTTCTCCAATCACTATTTTCATTCATGGTGCTCATGTTGTAATTGTGTTTGCCTCCCTCCTAAAGGGCAGCCTCCAGGGCCAGGGATGTACCTGCCTGTCCTCTTCAGGGCTGTTCCCCATCATCCACCAGAGCAGTACCTGGCACACAGCAGATGGCCCATAAGACATTTGTACCCAACAAACATGTGTTACGTCCTGACTCAACCACTTAATAACTTGGTGGCCTTGGGCCTCAATTTCTCTTTTAAGACAAGGTCTCACTCTGTACCCTAGGCTGGAATACAGTGGTGTTATCAGGTTCACTGCAAACTTGACCTCCGGTGCTCAAGCAGTCTGCCTGCCCCCAGCCTCCTGAGTAGCTAGGACTACAAGCATGTGCTACCACAACCCAGCTAATTAAAAAAATTTTTTTTAAATTTTTGTAGAGATGAAGAGTCTTGTTTTGTTGCCCACACTGGTTTCAAACTCCTGGACTCAAGTGATCCTCCTGCCTTGTCCTCCCAAAGGGCTGGGATTACAGGAGTGAGGCAGCCTCTTTGAGTTTCTTCAGCTCAACATTACCTTTGTAGGATTAACCCATGCCATGTTGTAGTTTCTCATTCTTTTGTGTGACTGTACCAGTTTATTTATTCTACTGTTGATGAGCATTTGGGTTTAGTATTGCTGCTATGAATATTTTTATGCATTTTTTTGGTGAATATATGTGATTTATTTTCCCCAAAGTTTTGCTCTTGTTGCCCAGGCTGGAGTGCAATGATTTGATCTCAGCTCACTGCAACCTCTTCCTCCCAGGTTGAAGCAATTCTCCTGCCTCAGCCTCCCAAGTAGCTGGGATTACAGGTGCCCACCACCACGCCCGACTAATTTTTTGTATCTCTAGTAGAAACATGGTTTCACCATGCTGGCCACGCTGATCTCAAACTCCCGACCTCAGGTGACCCACCTGCCTTGGCCTCCCAAAGTGCTGGGATTACAGGTATGAGCCACTGGGCTCAGCCAATATATGTGATTTTTGATGAGTATATAATTAGGTGGAATTATTAGGTCATGGTTTATACATATGATAATTTTTAGTAGATTCTGCTAAAGTTTTACAAAGTGGCTTTAGAAATTTACACTTCCACTGGCAGTGTCTGAGAGTCCAGTTGCTCCACATCCTTGCCAACACTTGATGTTGTCTTTTTATTTTTAGTTGTGAAAGGGTGTGTAGTAGTATTGCAGTATAATTTTAATTTGTATCTTCCTGATGATTAATGAAGTTGAACATTTTTTCATGTTAAGGACCCCAGCTTTATTGGCCATTGGATTCCTGCTTTTGTGAAGTGTCTGCAATTTTGTCCTTTTTTTCCATTGGGCTATTTACTTTTTTCATGTTAATTTGTAGTTCTTTGTATATTCTGGATATAGTTGTTTGTTATAGATCTTCTACCTGTGGATGGCATTTTAGAATCTTGGTGCTGTGGTGAATTAAAGTTCTTACTTTTATTTTTATTTACTTCGAGACAAGAGTCTTGCTCTGTTACCAAAGCTGGAGGGCAATGGCTTGATCACAACTCACTGCAGCCTTGAACTCCTGGGCTCAAGCAATCCTCCCACCTCTGCCTCCTGAGCAGGTAGCTAGGACTACAGGCACGTAGTATCATGCATGGCTAATTTTTTGTTTTTTAAATAGAGTCTTGCTCTGTCACCCAGGCTGGAGTGCAGTGATGTGATCTTGGCTCACTGCAACCTCCACCTCCCAGGTTCAAGAGATTCTCTGTCTCAACCTCCTGAGTAGCTGGGATTATAGGCATGTGGCACCATGCCCAGCTAATTTTTGTCTTTTTAGGAGAAGTGGAGTTTCACCATGTTGACCAGGCTGGTTGCAAACTCCGGGCCTCAGGTGATCCACCTGCCTCGGCCTCTTAAAGTGCTGGGATTATAGGCATGGCCACCATGCCTGGCTGCCTTTTTTTTTTTTTTTTTTTTTTGTATATATTTTGTAGAAATGAGGTTTCACTGTGTTGCCTAGGCTGGTCTCAAACTCCTGGCCTCAAGCAGTCTTCCTGCCTTGGCCTCCCAAAGTGCTATGATTACAGGTGTGAGCCACCACACGCAGCCGAGCTTCAAATTCTAGATTTTTAGTGATATGGATAGGTGATAAAAATAGGAGCCCCTTCGGAGGACTGTGGAAAGTGTATCTGAGGACGCGGTGAAACAATGCCTGTGATGCTCTCAGCACTTGCCCCACATGGGGTAACTACCCAGTAAAAGTTAATTAGTACTGTTTTGTGAGCTTTTCTATAATGTTTCTCTCTGGGACTACTCCAGCTCTCTGGTTACAAAATACGTGGATTTCATATATCATAGAGAAGCTAAATGTATATTTGGACAATATATAGAAAACTAGAAAGTGCAAAAATCAATGAGTTACTGCCTATAAGCAAGAGCTTAATCCCTCATTCAGGATGTTTCTTTTAAAGAAATTTGCTGACCCTAGAATAGTATCTGTGAGATGAATAGACGGTGGATCTACCCCACCAGATAGATGGATGGATGTAGAGGGAGCAGCTGGATAAATGAGTGAACTGAGTAGATGGATTTTGAGTGGTTCAAAACGATGACTGAAATGTGGATTTCTTTTTTTATTGTTTTACTTTAAGTTCGGGGATACATGTGCTGAACATGCAGGTTTGTTACATAGGTATACATGTGCCACAGTGGTTTGCTGCACCCATCAACCCGTCATCTAGATTTTAAGCCCCATATCATTAGATATTTGTCCTAATGCTCTCCCTCCCCTTGTCCCCCACCCCCCCAACAGACCCCAGTGTGTGATGTTCCCCTCCCTGTGTCCATGTGTTCTCATTGTTCAACTTTCACTTATGAGTGAGAACATGTGGTGTTTGGTTTTCTGTTCTTGTGTTAGTTTGCTGAGAATGATGGTTTCCAGCTTCATCCATGTACCTGCAAAGGACATGACCTCATTCTTTTTTGTGACTGCATAGTATTCCATGGTGTACATGTGCCACATTTTCTTTATCCAGTCTATCACTGATGGGCATTTGAGTTGGTCAAAGTCTTTGCTATTGTAAATAATGCTGCAAGAAACATACGTGTCCATGTGTCTTTATAGTAGAATGTTTTATAATCCTTTGGGCATATTCCCAGTAATGGGATTGCTGGGTCAAATGGTATTTCTGGTTCTAAATCCTTGAGGAATCACCACACTGTCTTCCACAATGGTTGAACTAATTTACACTCCCACCAACAGTGTAAAAGTGTTTCTATTTCTCCACAGCCTCCCCAGCATCTGTTGTTTTCTGACTTTTTAATAATTGCCATTCCAACTGGCATGAGATTATCTCACCATGGTTTTGATTTGCATTTCTCTAATGACCAGTGATTATGAGCTTTTTTTTCATATGTTTGTTGGCTGCATAAATATCTTCTTTTGAGAAGTGTCTGTTCACATCCTTCACCCACTTTTTGATGGGGTTGGCCTCTAGGCCCAGATTGAGTTTGTGTGATTAAGTCAGACTCTTACAATCTCTTTTTCTTAAAGTCAGCCATCCTAATCCCTGAGTAATTCACAGTCCCTGGACACATACACCACAGAGGCAGGAAATCTTGGAGCCAATCTTAGAATCCTGCCTGCTATAAAGGCTCAGAAGGGTCCCCCAGTCCTCCTGGTATTTAGAGGTTGAAGGTGGAGGAGGAAAAAGAAGAGCCAAGCCATCCCAACTCAGCCCAGAGTTCTAACTACCCACACAATACAGAAACCCACTCCCAGGGATGTGCGTAAGCCCTGAAGAAGCAGTGCTATCCCGGCTCAAACAGCTGACCCTACATGAGCTGCCAACCCTTGCCCCTACATCCAGCCTGATCCCCAAAGTAATCAGGGAGATGCTCCTACCCCAGTGCATGTTTCTCCTGTCTTCTAATGAAACTCTTCCAGAAATTCTGCCCCACACACTTCCCCCACCAGCTTCAGCCATGTCACCCCTCATTTCAAGCTGTAAGCCCTCATCTCAGGTCCATGGGCTCTCAGATGAGCTCAGATGAGGGAGGAATGTGTCCATCAGCTCCCTCATCTGGGCCAGCTGAAGGGTGTAGAAGCTAACAGAAGCTCACTGCACTCTGCTTTTATTTTTTATTTCACATAAGGGCAGGTTTTGTTTACAAAATAATTAAAATAGCAGCTTGACACGAATTCCTTAGAAAACAGGATAGAAACATGAGGCCAAGACTACCCACATATTAAATCAATCCAGATGAGTGGGGCGTGCCAAGCAATGCATTTGTTTTCCTGAGGTGTGTATTTCAAATAGAGTCTGGATGAGCAGAAACATGATCCAGCCATTTAGAAGGCACTGAGGCAGCTTCCAGAACGGTGTTTTGGTCACATCTTTTCCTCACAGCCATTTTTTCTTGTCATGAAACCAACAGCCCTCATTCTCCCACCCCCTCTGGATCTCTTCCCCACCACCAATCCCATTGCTCTCCCTCCCCCTCCCCACACAGCCTCCAGCCAGCCACTTCCCTTGAGCTGGCTTCGAATGAGTCAAGGTGTGGAAACAGATTCATCATCACTCTTCCTGTTCTACCTTTTTCTAAGTCTTAGAGGATCCAGGTCTTTCTGTGTGGTCTTTATTCATCAAAATTACTACAGTGTTGGTGTCTTTCTGATTAAAGAACTCTGAGCTTCCTCAAGTTTGAAGGAGAAAGTAAGTTTTAAATACTTTTTACAAAGGAAACTTTTCTTCTTGCTTTTGCCTGTATGTTTATCTCACTCCACAACCAACCAGAGAAACAGGACCATCCGTCTTCAGGTCTTTTACAGACTTGTAGTCATGCAGAAAATGCTAACAGCAGCAAGACATTTAAGTAGGAAGCCTTTCCAAAGGATATAAATGTACTATACTGATAACTCATAGGTGTTAGACACAGACCAATGCTTTTTATTGGTTTTGAGCTTACGGTATATTTATAACTCTTCTAAGCTGGACCAAGTGATCTAACAAATGGCAACAGATTTCTCCTCCACTGTGAATGGAGGGTGCAGGATTCCGGGCTCTGGCCCCGATTTGTCTGGTGTGAGCAGTTATGTGACCTCATGGGCCCCTTGATTGACCAGCTTATGCTTCACGTTTTCCGTCTGTAAAGTAAGGAATCAGATATTAGACAATCAGATAACATAATTCTTAATGATAGAAGTCCAAGGTTAAAAAACAAATACAATATAAATAACGACATTAGCCTGATTTAGAGCATGTGTGACATTTTTACACACATTATGTCATTCAGTTCTCAGGAGAACTCAGTGAGATACATTTTATTATAATCTCCATTTGCTGGAGAAAACTGAGCATCAGAGCAATCGATTGCCTCACCCGAACACAGACAGAGGAGGAGCTGGCAGAGAAAAGGACGTGCTGGTCCCAGCCCGGCTGCCTGTCAACACTATATCGTACACCTGCCTGTGACCACCTCTGTAAATGTTCCCAGCCATCCATCCACTCCACATCCAGAGAATTTAAATCCATTCGTGAATTGTGTATCTCTTTGTAAAGAAAGAATAAAACATGGTTTAGTTATTGTGCAATATAATAATGGCCAGTCACATTTTTAGGTCAAATGTTTGGGGCAAGGACTGCAAATTCAAAAGCTTCTAGGGAGCCAGGTTAGTATCACACGTCAACAGATCTAAAATGCCATGGACTTTCAGACCCACCATTGATTTTCATATTGCCAGACTAGAAAAACTTGCTAATTTTAATTACAAGACACATTGGTGGTGTACCACATAACGACTGTCAAATGCGAAGCAGTGGGCTCTTGGAATGAAAGAAGCAGTCACAGGACACCTGGGGACGTGTGGTGCTTCAGAAGAGGATGCTGTTTCTCAGCCCCAGGGATTTCCTGCTGGAAATTCTGTTTTTTTGTTTTTGTTTTTGTTTTGTTTGAGACTCACCCAGACTGGAGTGCAATCTGGTGTAATCTCAGCTCACTGAAACCTCTGCCTCCTGGGTTCAAGTGAGTCTCGTACCTCAGCCTCCCACGTAGCTGGGATTACAGGTGCGCACCACCGTGCCTGGCTAATTTTTTAATTTTTAGTAGAGACAGGGTTTCACCATGTTGGCCACTCTGGCCTGGAACTCCTGATCTCAAGTGATCCACCTGCCTCAGCCTCCTAAAGTGCTGGGATTACAGGCACAAGACACTGCATCCAGCCAGCATTCTGATTTTTTAACAGAAGTCTAAAATCCACATTTTAAGTAAATCTGATGTAAATATATATATGTTAAAAATTAATTTTCTAAAAGCTGAAACACTCTATGGGCCAAAGAAAACCCATCATTGTGCCATTCAGCCCACAGCCCAGCCTTTTCTGTGCCAGGTGGGGTGCCTCTTGATGGGTTTGAACCAGATAAGAATGGCCTACAGAAAGTGGTGTGATGACCCCTTCACAGGCAGAGGGGACACCTGGCTGGGTAATGGTCATCCAGACAAAAAAGGAGTGGGGCCTGGACCAAAGTGCCGGTGATGGGGATGCAAAGGAGCAGGTCATCGTTTCTGATGGAAGATGCAGGCCCACACCCTAAAAACAAAAGCCTGTGTGGGCCAAGGGGTCGCCAGAACCTAGTTCTCATGCTCTAAATCAGGGAAAGACAGTTTTGAGGGTTGATGAGGTTTACTTAGAGACAACTTTAAGATGTCTATCTTTCCATTACCATTACTCAAAGGTTTCCAAAACCTTTGAGAGTGGTGTTTCTCAAAGTGTGGTCCCTCCACTGCCAGCATCAGCATCACCTGGGAACTCGTTAGCAATTCAGACTGCTAGAGCCCTCCCTAGACTTACAGAATCAGTCCTTCTGGGGGTGGGCCTAGCAATGTGTTTTATCAAGCCCTGTAGGTGATTCTGATGCATGCTAAAGTTGGAGAACCTCTGCACTAGAGCAGATGCCACTCAATTGTTTTTTTAGGATTTGGTACAATCTGTGTCCTCACTTTTAGAACAGTCTGCGCTACCCAAGAAGCTATGTTAGAGAAGAATAGCTTTATAGCCAGAGAACCATCAGGGAAGATCTACTATTTGATTAATCTCAGCTAGCATTTTCATTTGCACAGTGCTTCTCACCTTGTTGTTGTTGTTGTTTTAAAGAGACAAGATCTCATTCTGTCACCCAGGCTGGAGTGCAGTGGTGTGATCACAGCTCACTGCAGCCTTGAACTCCCGGGCTCAAGGGATCCTCCTACCTTAGCTGCCCAAGTAGCTGGGACTACAGGTGTACACCACCACACCCTGCTGAATTTTTGTAGAGAAGTTGTCTCACAGGTTGCTCAGGCTGATTTTGAACTCCTTGCCTCAAGAGATCCTCCCACTTTGGCCTCCCAAAGCGGTGGGATTACAGGTGTCTGCCACCCACCCGGCCCCGTCATTACTTTTAGTAAGCTAAAAGCAGCAGTTCTTTGCCTGAAGCAGATTTACTCTTTGTGCTAAAATCTTGCAGGCCTGTGTGGTGGAAAGCAATCAGAGTAAAGAAAATCATTCCTAATTAACTCATTATTTTCAATTCGCACCATGAAAGCTGTAAGAGAAATGCCTCATTTTTCCAACCCCTCTCTTTTCCCCATAGTGATTAGCATAAGCTCCCTGAAATTGGGAAACCTGTGCCTCATCTTCAAGGCAGGAGCTGTGCAGTCTCTGGAAGCTGAAACACTCTATGAGTACCATGAAATTCCAAAATAAAATATACTAAAAATAATGAGGGGGCTGGGTAGGTGGCAGACACCTTGGTGATGGTGGCATCAGAAAGCAAAGAGAGGCCATACATGGTGACTCATGCCTGGACTCCCAACACGTGGGAGGCCAAAGCAAGAGAATCACTGGAGCCCATGAGTTCCAGACCAGCCTGGGCAATATAGTGAGGGCCCATCTCTACAAAAATTTTTTTAAAATTTGCCAGCCATGGTGGTGCACACCTGCAGTCCCAGCTACTCAGGAGGCTGAGGTGGGGACGACCACTTGAGCCTAGCTGGTCAAAGCTGCAGTGAGCTGTGATGATGCTAATGCACTCCAGCCTGGGCAGCATATGAACAAAATATGAGCAAAAGAGATGCAAGCAACCAGGCTAGATCTGAGGAAATGGCCCCAGGGGTTTAATAGACTCTGTAGGGTAGGGGGGAGTGAGTTCTGAAGCTCTTGTTTTAAGTGTTTCAGACCAAACATTGCTTCATCTCAAGTGAATTTGGTGAAGTTGAGGCAGGCCAGTTCTCACTAACACAGGCCTCCATTACAACTGTCCTAGCACTGACTGAGGAGCTAGGTTAAATATTACAAGTGATTGAACAATGTCCTTATACAAAGGCCGGAATGTAACAAAGAGCCCACCAAGAGTTTTGCCTAGGCTTTTCCTGGGCCTTGAAACATGACAGGATAACAGAGGAATTCTTCACAGGACCCTTTTAGAATTAAACAAGTTTTATTGTGGGTCTTAAAAAACTCCCCCAGGCCTCCACAAACAAGTTTATTGGGGTCTAAAGGAACTCCCCCAAACCTTTATAATTTAGCAGGAGACCAGATAAGGTTCCCCAGCACCTAGACCCATTTAGATTAAGTAAACTTACAGAGGCTCCAGAAGAAGGCCTTCAGGACTCAGACCTTAGTTATAGATTAAAAGAAGTTAATCACTTAACGTCTTAGGTGAATTCACACTTACACATAGACATATAGTTTAGAAGGTATAAAAGTTCTGGAAAGCTTTGTAATTTTGAGTTGGTCTGGTGATAATTTCCAGACCTTCTCCCTGTAACTGGTTACAGAAATAAAAACTCTCTTCCTCGCCAGTTCATCTGTATCTAGTTATTGGACCACATAATAGCAGCCTGACCCTCAATCTGATCTGAGAACAAAGTCATTGAATTGTTCTTAGCTCATCCTGCTTTCACATTTGTAAGCAGGAGTGGGAGTGAATGATACCTAATTCTTAAACAGTTAAAATAGTGTGTATGGAGGAAATGGCTCTCTGCTGGCACATAATTGCCACCCCTTGTGTTGTTTTCCCCACCCCTTTAATGGATCTTCTTCTAAGTCTTTCATCTCAAGTGTCCCTGAGGTTGGGGGAGATTTCTTTAGGATTCAGTTGACTTATGTTTCTTTTGTTTAGGCCCCTAAAGATGGCTTTGCCCTTTCAGTTTACAGGTCTTTCTGTTGGAGAACTTGAAATGTGCTGCCTCCAACAGCAAGTAGTTAGAATGACAGTCACATAATGAGGGTCTAGTAAGGAAATGCACTCAGCAGTGCTCTGTAAAGTGGGTAAGATGTGTTTACTTATCTACCATATGCTTGTTTGAACATCTCAGAGATTTGGAGTTGGAAATGGAACTTGGGCCTTTGATTGATTTGCTTTTTGGTTTTTGTTTCTTGTTCTTTTAAGGTGGCTTTCAGGCCTGTCCGAATATTTAATAGACTTTGTCTTGGAGGTGAAAGATACTGAACTTTAGAGAAATCCCTGAATCTCTGATGCAAAGTGAAACTCATAATTCCCTACTTTTGGCTGCCAATACACCAAAGCTTAGATATTATTGATAATGTGATGATATTTTCACCTCATTTTTAGGTTCCATTATCATTATGGAGCCCTGTACTTTTCATTTATAGGCAAATCAACATTTTCTGGGCCAGATAAATAAAGACTTAGTGACATAATGAAGTTCAATCTCTGGCATCATTGTCTACTTAATTGTTCTAGAACTAAAACAAACCTTGTCAGCATGTTTAGGGGAAATCTCTCTGTAATCACTTGAGAGTAATTATGGCTATGTAAATGGAGATATCACATCAGAAATGAGTATAATATGGCCACACTCCTATTGGAAATGCCATGTACACTAAAGGGAGCAGCTCCAGCTTTTACCCAAAGGAAGTAAACCCAGGTCTGGGCCATTCCAGGAAGCAGCTTACAAAGTTCTTTGAAATCTCCTTCTTTTTTTTTTAAATAAAGACGGGGTTTCATCATGTTGGTCAGGCTGGTGTTGAACTCCCAACCTCAGGTGATCCACCCGCCTTGGCCTCTAAAGTGCTTCGATTACAGGCATGAGCCACCATGCCCAGCCTGAAATCTCCTTCTTTACCTTCCAAATGCATGCTCATTTGGCATTCAACTTTAGATTTCTTCATATTTGTTTTTAAAACAAAAATAATTTTACACAAAATTTTCAGTAGAATGATGCTCCTGGGCAGGCACCCTTGCCCCTGGGCATAGATGCTTACCTCTGGGAACAGAAGGCACTGTCTGAGAAGCCCTGATGTCCTGGGAGGCTGGAAAACCGGGGGATATAGGTCAACATGCATATATGACTGTGTGATTAGATGCTGCTGTGTATTTTTAGCAAACCACTTCATCTTTCATGCAGTGATACTGTGCAAAGAAAGGGTAGAATTTGAATAACATGCTGGAGATTAAAGGCCAAGGGAGCCTCGTTAACTGAGCTATAATCTCCAGACTGCTGAAACAGAACATCCCCTGCCAGGGTGAAAAGAGCTGATCTTCACACTCTCTTGCTGAACTGCAGTTTTAGGGGTGTGCAACAGTGGTGTGAATTCATGCTTACAACTTTTCAAAAGGCAATTGTAAAGAGAAAATGAGAATGGGAGTTGGAGAAACATCTGAATTAACCTCAAAGTCCTTAATTTAACTCTAAGAGCTTCTCAATACCCTGCAAAATCTTCTATGCCCCACAATAGATTCAGTTTGGAATCTGTTAAACCATTTGCCAAGTAGGCTCTATTGTGGAAACATTTGGGTACAAGATATACACAGTGAAACTGCCAGAGCTTCGTTGGAGAGAGAGGGGCAACAGGACCCAGCACCAAGCAGTGAGAATGGCAGTCAGGCATCAGACAAGCCACAGAGCAAAGTGAGCTTGTCAGCCCTGAGAAGACAAGCCATCTCCCTGACGACAGACCTACAGCCTCAGATTGCTCCAGGGTAAAACCATTTGGGCTGAGTCTTCACGTCATTTTCACAGTCAATAAACTGTAAAGAGTCTGTCTGTGAGTACAGCACATTTCTCAATGTCAAACATGCTTCTGCAATGCATTTTGAGCAAGAAGTCAGGATGTCAAACCTCCCTAAGACTGGGCAAACATTTTTACTTCCTGGAAAATGTTTATTATGGCTACTGTTCCCTCTATTTTTGTGTCATCAGTGTGGTGCTTAGATGACTTTGTAAATGATGTTAGGGAAAAGCCAAGAATTTAGTTAGAATTTCATGGAGACTTAAATGATGTGTTTCCCCCACTGAACTTAATAGCTTTTGGAAAATATACTCTTTTTTCTTCTTCTTTTTTTTTTTTTGGTCTGCAGACCTGTTTTTGATGCCTTAAAGATGAAGAGGCTTCTTTGTAAACACTCTGAATGCCAGTAGAGGAATATTTAAATATGAAGAATCAAAATATGCATGCTTTAAAAAGGAAGAAATAAATGTACCATCCTTTGTTATCATTGCATGTTTGAGCTCATTTCAGCTTAGCATGAAATATGCAGTTTAATCCTACACCTTTTTAAAAATATACAATGAAATACACATACTCTAGACTTATAATTCCATAAACTGTAATTATTAAAATTGTGGTTTTTGTTGTTCCCCCAAAGAATTTATATTCTCAGAAAGAGACAAGCTTGGAGTGGACATTTTTAAGTTAGAATTAGGAGCCAGAGGCTTTAGCCATCGATTGTAATTGTCCTGGTGGTGCAGTACAGCACTGTGAGGAGGAGTGGTCAGCCTGTGGAGGACTCCCACAGCTGTGTCCGGGCACAGGCTTGCAAGAGAAGAAACATGAAGGAATTTGGAAGCCCTGATTATGCCATGAGGACTGGCCATCTTCAGAGTTAAGAGCGTGATCTCTGAGCATGTGGTCTCTGAGCTGATAGCTGATCTCCATTTCTTAGTGTCAGCCATCAATGGGAACAAGAAACAGAAAGTAGGAAGGAGAGGGCCCTCTGATATAAAGAAAGTTAATTGTTACCAAAATGCCAGAGGTTTGTTCTAGGTCCCATTGCTCCATGCATAGAAAGCCAATCACTGTGACAACGAGTATTGCCAGAAAAGAAGACTTTTTATTTGGGTGATGTTAACTGGGAGAATGGAGATAAGTTTCAAATGCATCTCCTTGACCAACTAAAATTGGGGTTTATATATCAAGGAAGGAATGTAAAACAGGAGCGGAGGAGGAATCTAAGGAACTAAGGAAGACGAATGAGGGGTCTGGCATCTCATGGTCTACATGTGGGCATCTGGTGAGTTTCAGCCCTTACTTGAGAGTCAGTTTCCTGAGGAAGGAATTCCAATGAGACTGTAACTGCCCAAGGGATTCACCTTGCCCACTGCCTAGGCAGAGCCAATTCATCAAGACAGGGGAATTGCAATAGAGAAAGAGTAATTCATGTAGATCCAGCTGTGAGAGAGACTGGAATTTTGGTATTACTCAAATCCATCTCCCGGAACATTCAGGGAACAGAGTTTTTAAGGATAACTTTGTTGGCGGGGGGGGGGGGCGGTTAGCCAGTGAGCCAGGAGTGCTGATTGCTCAGAGATGAAATCATAGGGAGTCAAAGCTGTCTTCCTACAGTCAGTCAGTTCCTGAGTGGGGGCCACAAGATCAGATGAGCCAGTTTATTGTTCTTGGTGGTACCAGCTGATCCATCAAATGCAGGGTCTGCAAAATAAACACTGATTTTAGGAGCAGTTTAGAGAGGGCCAGAATCTTGCAACCTCCAGCTGCATGACTCCTAAACCATAATTTCTAATCTTGTGGCTAATGTTAGTCCTACAAATGTAGTCTAGTCCCCCAGGCAAGAAGGAAGTCTGCTTTGGGAAAGGACTGTTACCATCATTGTTTAAACTATAAACTAAGTTTCTCCCAAAGTTAGTTCAGCCAAGGCCCAGGAACGAACAAGGACAGCTTGGAGGTTAGAAGAAAGATGGATTCAGTTAAGTTAGATCTCTTTCACTGTCTCAGTCGTAATTTGGCAAAGGCATTTTTAAGACAAATGTAAGGTTCAAGTTTTTATAACACGTCAGAACCCATGAGAGTTTTGACTCACCTGGCCATGTTTTACTCTGATTCTTATCAAATAAGACTCAAAGGGACAGACACGAGTCAAAGAGTTTGATAATCTCTTATCTGGTCTTATCCCATTCCATATGTCACTACATCGGTTGGCTCCCTTTGCTGAACAGCCCAGTTCCCGTGAGATGTACATCACAGTTGGGCCTCAGGGCAGCCATACCAAGATTTGTCCACAAGCTGCAGCCAAGCTCACAGGTCACCAGGGGTACCTGCTTCAGTGTGAAAAGATGAATAATAATCCCTTTGTATTCCTCTTGGCTGAAGCTATGAGCCCTGTGATGCCCCATCATTACTCCTGGTCTCATATAAGGCAGGTTGATATGCATATCCAATCACAACTCTTAGAGCATCAAGAATAGTAAGAGAAGAAAGAAAAAGACTGAACCCACATAATCCACAAACAACGAGATTCTGAACAAGAGATTATGGACATTTTCATTTTTCTTTTCCTAGTAAAGATTATCTTCTAAAAAATGGACACTGGATTTGCTTAATATCCAGAGTTTTAACATTATTTTTTGCAAACATACAACACATGCAAAGGTAAATAGGAAGAGTTATTCTGCCTTCAAATAAATTCTCAAAATCATTTCTGAATAAAACCTTCCTAGAAAAGAATGGAAGCAAAAACTCTAGCTATTTTGATTGACCTATTACTAAATATTGAGCAATGATGAAAAAGAAAACATTTTAGCAACATTATTTTCAAATACCTACTAGACTGCAGGTAATCCATATAACAATTGTGTTCTGAAATTTCCCAGGAAGGCAACTGCTTAATTAAGAGAGACCTCAGAAGAGCTGCTTAATGCCATGTTCAGGCTCCTCCCCAGCAGTTTCCTGGAAATCCCTAAATAATAATAAGTGGAGATGCAGCAGATCAACACTCTACTTTGCTAAATGGAAACACATTATAATTATAACAGTAAACATCTATTGACCTATCATTCTAATGCCTTAGGCCCTGCTTTAATAAATACTTTTTTGCAAATTTGAATGTGAAAAGACATTGTTTGCATAAGTAGTTACAAAGGGCCTTTTCTATTATAGTAATTGTGTGTGTTGATTTCCATTTCCCGGAAAATACCCATCACCCCCCACTAGCAGATCCTCTCCTACTGGGAAAGACATTAGGTTGCTAGAAGCTTCTTTTAATCAGTAGCTGCCCAGTGAAATCACTGTCTTCATTGCCTGTAGCCGGTAAAATAACTGAATAAGCATGCTTGTGTTGAAGTGTGAATATCCATTTCAGTGCTTGTTTTGCTTGTCTCCCATTTTCTTTCTTTTTACAGATTTTTAAAAGCATTGGCTCTGATGAGACTGTCCAAGGACAAGGAAGTCGGAGGCTGATCAGCTTCTTCTCTCTCCAGGTATGTTTTGCTCATCTAGAGGTCTTGTGGGGAGAATAAGAATGTCAACCAAGAGTCAGGACACCTGCTTCCATTTCACTCTTACCTACAAGTCACTCAACCTCTCTGTGCCTCAGTTTCTCAGTCCTTAAAGCAAAAATGTGTTTTAAATCTGTTCAATTCCCCATGACCACATAAGGAAAATAGTTTAGGAAGTAAGAGATGTGAAAGCACACTGAGATAATGGGAACACAGGCTGCAGTTCTACCTCTCCCTAGGGCCACATAGCAGTAGTTGAGAGTATACAAAGGGACACAAGGAAAGTAAGGAAAACCTGGGAAGAAAAGCAGCTATTCAACCCTTTGTCTAAAAAAATCCTCACATGGGGCACAATTGGCAAAACAGATAACTGAGCCACTCAAAAATGCACATTCATGGAAAAAAGAATCAGTGGAATCCAATTAAAATCTGTTAACTAATAGTATTTTAGTTTAATATTTAAGAGTAAGTTAATGTTTTAGTTTTCATGAATGTACCATCATATGTTAATAATGGGGCAGACTGGGCAAAGGGTATGTGGGAAATCTTTGTATTATCTTTAGAACTCCTCTGTAAATCCAGAATTATTTTAAAAATTTAAGGCCGGGCACGGTGGCTCACACCTGTAATTCCAGCACTTTGGGAGGCCAAGGCGGGCGGATCACCTGAGGTCAGAAGTTCGAGACCAGCCTGGCCAACATAGTGAAACCCCGTCTCTACTAAAAATACAAAAATTAGCTGGGCATGGTGGTGCATGCCTGTAATCCCAGCTACTTGGGAGGCTGAGGCAGGAGAATCACTTGAACCTGGAAGGCAGAGGTTACAGTGAGCCAAGATTGTACCACTGCACTCTAGCCTGGGCTACAGAGTAAGACTCCATCTCAAAAACAAAAAAACAAAAATATAATTAAAAATTTTTAAAAACCTGAGCTGCTCTGGCTAACATGATATACAAAGCTCAGGGCTTCACATACTCAATCCCACCCTAAGCAGTCTTTAAGGGGACACAGCAGCATAAAACTTGAGGACTCCATTGAGCACAGTTGGAAAACTACTACCTCAGCTTGTCAAATCAGCAGATGTTGCAGGCCATGAATGCCAGCAATCAGAGGTCACAGACATGAAGCGCATGTGCTTTCTTGGGAGCTACACAGTCAACTGGGGCTTTTCAAGTCTAAATGAGCTCAGTAAAGCAAATATGTTTTGATCCATTAGCAATATTAGCATGTGTATGTCTAAGCTGAAGAAAAAAAAGAAGAAAAAACTTGTAACCATCCAATGGGTTCACCTTGCCCACTGCCTAGACAGAGCCAATTTATCAAGACAGGGGAATTGCAATAGAGAAAGAGTAATTCACACAGAGCTGGCTGTGCAGGAGACCAGAGTTTTAGTATCACTCAAATCAGTCTCCCTGAGAATTCAGATATCAGAATTTTTAAGGATAGTTTGGTGGATAGGGGCCAGTGAGTCAGGAGTGCTGACTGGTTGTGTTGGAGGTGAAATCATAAGGAGTTGAAGCTCTTGTGAAATCATAAGGAGTTGTCCTCTTGTGCTGAGTCAGTTACTGTGTCGGGGCCATAAGATCAGATGAGCCAGTTTATCCACCTGGGTGGTGCCAGCTGGTCCATCAAGTACAGGGTCTACAAAATATCCCAAGTACTGATCTTAGCTTTTACAATAGTAGCATTATCCCCAGGAGCAATTTGGGGGCAGTCAGAATCTTGTAGCCTCCAGCTGCATGACTCCTAAATCATAATTTATAATCTTTTGACTAATTTGTTAATTCTACAAATGCAGTCTAGTCTCCAGGCAAGAAGGAGGTTTGTTTCAGGAAAGGGCTGCTATTGTCTTTGTTTCAAAGGTAAATCATAAACTAAGTTCCTCCCAAAGTTAGCTGGACCTATGCCCAGGAATGAGCAAAGACAGCTTGTAGGTTAGAAGCAAGATGGAGTTGGTTAGGTCAGATTTATTTTACTGTCTCGGTTATAATTTTGCAATGGTGGTTTCAAACTCACTAATTTTGTACTACTTGGATAAAAGCTAGCAACTCCTATTAAAATGCTTAAGAAATAACAAGTATTAGTACCAACTTTCAAACACAGAAGAAACCAGGAATACTGCACAACTATGTGCCAGAAACCAAGAGGAATTGTCACTAACCAAAGCTCCAGTTAAGCCCAAGTCCTGAAACCCAAGAGGAATGCCAGGCAGGGTGAGCAGGGCAAGGCTGGGGAAGGGACAGTCTCTATTTCTCTATTCCTTCATCTCTACTTTGCTTCTGCCATGAAGACATGGGCTCATAGGCCTACCAGAAGAGGAAGGCCCCCACTACCCCAACTTGGTTCACAAAGCTACTTTATAAGGTGAAGGGTTGGTTCATCTCCTGTAGTCTCCAAACACATCATTTTTCTTACATTTATTCCAAGACAATTCCCAGCAAAGGGAAATGACTAGGGATATAAAGTGAGTAGCTATTGGAGCAAGCCTGGAATGGTCATGGACATAATGCTCAGTAGTTAGATATGTATACATGTGTTGTGTTCACTATATCTGCCTAGGACAAAAGGCAAATACTGCTGAAACTATCATAATAAATTCTATGCAGCCAAGCATGGTGGCTCATACCTATAATCCCAGCACTTTGGGAGGCCAGTGCAGAAGGATTGCTTGAGCCCAGGAGTTTGAGACTACCTGGGTAATATAACAAGATCCCATCTCTACAAAAAGTAAAAAAAGTTAGGCAGACATGGTAGCATGTACCTATAGTCCCAGCTACTCAGGAGGCTGGGGCAGGAGGATCACTTGAGCCAAGGGATTAGAGGCTGCAGTGAGCTCTATGCCACTGTGCTCCAGGCTGGGCAACAGAGCAAGACTATGCTTCAAAAGACTAAAATAAAATAAGAATAAAAATAAATTCCGTGTCTCAAAGAAAAACAAGACAGAAAGATCAGCAAAGCCCATAAAACATTAAAAATTTTCTCCATGCTGGTCATCTCTGAGTATAAGAACAGAGCTAAGGACTCCAGCAGCAACCCGTTGAATGACCAGACTCACTAAAGGTGGACAAACGCTGGGACTACAAGGCATGCTCATAGGTAAACAACAGAAATTTTGACTTGAAGAATGTGTGGAGAAAATAATGTACCCTATTAAGGAGTTGAAGACTACAATACTCAAGAGAAAAAGCAGCTACTTTATTGACAAACACCTACTAAAGAAAAATAAAGTATTTATCATTCTTCTGCTTGTACCCTCAACAAAATAGAGGAAAGTACAGAGCATATTAAGTAAGAGATCAAAGATGAGAAAAGAGGATAAGGGAGTTTTCTGAAGCTTGTAAAAATTGAAACAGAAAGTCAAGTGTATTTGCTTTCTCTTGCTGCTATATCAAATTGCCCCCAACTTAGTGGCTTAAAACAACACAAATGTACTCTTACTGTCCTAGAGGTCAGAAGTCCAGAATGAATCTTAAGGGACTAAAATCAAGCTGTCACCCAGGCTGGTTCCTTCTGGGGGCTCCAGTGTAAATCCATTCCTTGCCTCTTTCAGCTTCTAGGGGCCACTAGCATTCTTTGGCTCATGGCTACACTGCTCCAATCTCTGCTTCTCTCATCACATCGCCTTCTCCTCACTTTGCTCTTCCTACCTCCATCTTACAAGGACTCTGTGATTACATCGCACACCACCTGGACAGTTTAGGATAAATCTTTCTACTGCAAGATCCTTAATTTAGTCACTGTAGGAAATAAGAATAAATAAAAGGTTCCTCCTCAAAGGTTTCCTCTTAGTTCATTATGAATAAATAATAGTTTCTTCAAAGGTTAATTTACTTTAAAGCTTTTGCTAATAAAGTAACTGTTAGTCATAATAAAGAAATAAGTGTACCCCATGTTCTGAGTTCTTATACTTTAACCTAGATATTTGCCCTGACATGCCTGGGCAAGCCCAGGCAAGTCTTAGTTAATAGTTTATTCCCCTTCCTTATTTGGAAATGCTACTGCTTCTCTAAGCATTCAAGTTACTTCCTCTTTTCCTTTGGTCTCCTCTGCCTTCACCTCTTTAGAAAAGTTTTAAGTTGTTAGCCAACCAGGTGCAACCTAGACTGTGAAGTCCAGTTCCAGCCAATGGAATCAGGACACAGCAGTAAGGCGGATGTGTGAGATATAAATGGCCCTGCTTCCTTTGTTCAGTGTCCTCTCGTGGCAAGATGGCTAACGGGAATACCCTTTCTGCAGAAAGCAAAGTTGCCTTGCTGAGAAAAATTAAATTTATATTCGAATGCTACTTCTTTTGTGGCACCAAAAATTTACATATAACAGTCACTCTGCAGAGTCCCTTTTACCATGTAAGGTAACATATTCACAGGCTCCAAGGATTAGGATGTGAACATCTTTGTGGGGTCATTATTTTGCCTACCACAGTCAAGAAGAGATTTAAAATGAACTCTAAAAAGTACAATCACATAAGTAAAAGCCTTCAAAAGCAGTATAGAGCACAACACCACTACAGAAAGGGAATCAGTGATATGACAGATTGACTTGAGAGTCTCTCCCAGAAGGCATCAGTGAAGGGCAAAACCTGAAAAGGATGAGGAAAAAGTAGATGAAAGGCACATACACATAATCAGTGTTTTTGATGAAGAAATCCAAACAAACTGAACAGAAACAGTAATAGGAGAAAACTTTCTTGAGCTGAAGATAATTTTTAGTATTTAAATTAAGGAAGACTATCAGGTGCTGAGAAAAAGAAATGTATATGAATAGACCAACACCTAGACAAATCTCATTTAAAAAGACATTTTTTTTTTCAAATATAGCCACAGTAGACATCT
Organism: Ateles fusciceps; assembly: GCA_036589455.1. Classification (NCBI taxonomy): domain Eukaryota; kingdom Metazoa; phylum Chordata; class Mammalia; order Primates; family Atelidae; genus Ateles; species Ateles fusciceps. The sequence continues at coordinate 6,563,463 of JAZHEH010003329.1, read as the reverse complement.
GGACTGAAAATGCATGATATGTACAAAAGAACAATCCTCATGCTAATCTCAGACTTGTCTTTTGAGATGCCAAAATAATGAAGTAAAGCCTACCAAGTGAAATGGACAGGAGACAGGGTAGAAAAGGGCAGTTCCCCCAGCAAAGGCCCCACTCTCAATCCTGGAAACCCATGGCCCCAAATGGGAACAGGCATTCCTGTTTTCACACCCAAATGTTGCCTTTCGGCCTGCCATGCCCCTCTATCTTGTACCCATATAAACCCCATGCCCCAGGCTTCACAAGCAGATGAGCAGAAGAGCAAAGCAACAGAAGAGTGGCACAGCAGAGAAGGAGCATCCAAATGTTGAGAGGAGTTCAGTTAGGGAAGGCCACAGAGGAGACTGGTAGAGGGACAGCCAAACTCCAGGGGAGATCATCTTCCCACTCCATCCCCTTTCCAACTCCCCATTCAACCTGCTGAGAGCCACCTCCACCAATCAATCAAACCCCTGCATTCACCATCCTTCAAGTCAGTGTGTGATCTCATTCTTCTGGGTGCCGGACAAGGATCCAGGTACCAAGAGGGCACTGAGTTGATTAATACTTAAGCCATCACACACGGCAGAGCTAAAGGAGCACTGTAACACACCCACTGGGGCTTTAGGAGTCACAGACACCCACCCCAGATGCTACCATGGGGCCGGGGTTTGATGAGCTACACCCTTGTTGCAAGTCTTGTGAGGGGGGTCAGGAAACTCTCCCATTTCACAAGTTCTAAGGGGAGCATTTTTTAACCAAAGATGTCCATGTCCACCAGATTGTCACTTATGTGGGAAGGCAAGAGAAACACCCTCGGGTCTGTAAGGGATCAAAGACTACCACCCTTACACCTCACTTTAAAATAATATGTGAGCATGTATTCCAGCATACAAAGATAAAATCCAAGAAACTCAAGAATTGGAGACATTGCAATATAAAAACACTGATTTTCTTTTTAGGATTTAAAAGGAGAAATAACCAGAAAGTAGATAATGGAATTGCCTTCTTAGAAAGCCCCAAGAATACAATGAACATATCAAAGCAAGATTGTTCACGCAAATGCTTTACTTGTCAAATCTATTTATATTTCCTATTTTTACCACTTCCTAGAGGTAATAAATTTTCTAGGTAAATATTATCACTCTAATTTTCAATGAAGTGCACTTTTACCATTCTAAATAACAAAATCAGAAATGCAAACAAAGATTTCTTTACAAATATATTCGAGACAACGTAAACATTCAAAATTAAGGCTTGGTTAAATAAATTACCATAGAGCCAAATGATTAAATACTATGTACCCTTAAGAACTGTGTATACAAAATGTTCTAAAAGAAGTGAGAATTTTTCCTCTAGTTTTCATAAGTTCTTAGCCGAGGACCCCCTGTCCGCACACTCTGCTGTAGATGTGGCCTGGGTTTTGCAAATTTCTGTGATGTTTGTACTTCCTGCCTTTTTTCCTTTCATTGGCAATTGTGGGGGCAAAAGTGACTCCACTGTGGATGCAAATCGCTGTGCTGACTTTTCTGATCAGCCCCAGTCCCACGAACGCCTCCGATTCCCACGAATGCCTCTGAATGCCTCCGATTCCCACTTTATCCACTGTCTCTAGTGTAAGAACATCTCAACCTTGATGTGATGGCAAACAATAGGCTGTGATGCATGCAGCATTCCTGCCTGTTCTGGAGGGCTGCCTCTCATTGGCTTGCACAGAGCAAGGGCTTATGTACCCCTTCCCTATGGTACACAAGCCCTGTGTCTGAAGAGTAACAGTGCAGAGATGTACCAGACTCCTGCAGCCCAGAACCATGGTTGGCTGTAAATTCCCTAATCCATCTCCTTTACCAACAAACGAGATTTGTCTGCCTCCTTCTTTGGTTTCTCAGCTCCTTTGGCATTTGGGGGCCATTTTGAATATATGGCCCTTTCACAGAGCAGTACTATAATATCATGTCAGAGAGTAGGAATAATTTTATTATGCGGATAACCTTGGATTCACTCAAAATAACTTTCAAATAAATGCATATGAAAACATCTGTGCTTTTTCATCAGTAACAAATTTTTGATACACTCCACAGCTTATACCACGACTGGGAATCACTGATCCTGTGTATCTTTATCTCCTTTTGTTTCACTTGTGTATAAATGTAAAAAAATTTTGTTTGAAAAATTCTTCAACAATAGAAAAGCTTTACAAATTCTATTCCTTGGCTGGGCACAGTGGCTCACTCCTGTAATCCCAACACTCTGGGAGGCCGAGAGCAGGCAGATCACCTGAGGTCAGAAGTTCAAGACCAGACTGGCCAACATGGCAAAACCCCGTCTCTACTAAAAAATACAAAAATTATCCAGGCATGGTGGTGAGCACTTGTAATCCCAGCTACTCAGGAGGCTAAGGCAAGGAGAATTGCATGAACCCAGGAGGCAGAGTTTGCAGTGAGCTGAGATCCTAACACTGTATTCCAGCCTGGGCAACTCCATCTCAAAAAAAAAAGTATATTCCTTGACATCATAAATATATTTCTAATAAATATAAGGTGATCTCAAATTATCCTAGAACAATTAGAAACCATTGTCATAAATGATTTTGTGCACACACTTTCTGTCTCTGTCTCCTCGTGCAGCATGAAATTGTACATGATCAGATATCTTCAATTAAACAGAACAATTTGGTTTTCAAAGCTCTGCCCTCCCTGGTAGCAGGGTTTCTTTTTTTTTTTTTTTTATTGCATTTTAGGTTTGGGGGTACATGTGAAGAACATGGAAGATTGTTGCATAGGTACACACATGGCAGTGTGATTTGCTGCCTTCCGCCCCATCACCTATATCTGGCATTTCTCCCCATGCTATCCCCTCCCCCAACTCCCCACCCCCCCCACTATCCCTCCCCTTTTCCCCCGACAGACCCCAGTGTGTGATACTCCCCTCCCTGTGTCCATGTGTTCCCATTGTTCAACACCCGCCTATGAGTGAGAACATGCGGTGTTTGATTTTCTGTTCTTGTGTCAGTTTGCTGAGAATGATGGTTTCCAGGTTCATCCATGTCCCTACAAAGGACACGAACTCATCGTTTTTGATGGCTGCATAATATTCCATGGTGTATATGTGCCACATTTTCCCTGTCCAGTCTATCATCGATGGGCATTTGGGTTGGTTCCAGGTCTTTGCTATTGTAAACTGTGCTGCAATGAACATTCGTGTGCATGTGTCCTTATAGTAGAACGATTTATAGTCTTTTGGATATATACCCAGTAATGGGATTGCTGGATCAAATGGAATTTCTATTTCTAGGTCCTTGAGGAATCGCCACACCGTCTTCCACAATGGTTGAACTAATTTACACTCCCACCAACAGTGTAAAAGCGTTCCTATTTCTCCACATCCTCTCCAGCATCTGTTGTCTCCAGATTTTTTAATGATCGCCATTCTAACTGGCATGAGATGGTATCTCAATGTAGTTTTGATTTGCATTTCTCTAATGACCAGTGATGATGAGCATTTTTTCATATGTTTGTTGGCTTCATGTATGTCTTCTTTTGTAAAGTGTCTGTTCATATCCTTCGCCCACTTTTGAATGGGCTTGTTTGTTTTTTTCTTGTAAATGTGTTTCAGTTCTTTGTAGATTCTGGTTATCAGCCCTTTGTCAGATGGGTAGACTGCAAAAATTTTTTCCCATTCTGTTGGTTGCCGATTCACTCTAATGACTGTTTCTTTTGCTGTGCAGAAGCTATGGAGTTTGATTAGGTCCCATTTGTCTATTTTGGCTTTTGTTGCCACTGCTTTTGGTGTTTTGGTCATGAAGTCCTTGCCTACACCTATGTCCTGAATGGTTTTGCCTAGATTTTCTTCTAGGGTTTTTATGGTGTTAGGTCTTATGTTTAAGTCTTTAATCCATCTGGAGTTAATTTTAGTGTAAGGTGTCAGGAAGGGGTCCAGCTTCTGCTTTCTGCACATGACTAGCCAGTTTTCCCAACACCATTTATTAAACAGGGACTCGCTTCCACATTGTTTGTTTTTGTCAGGTTTGTCAAAGATCAGGTGGTTGTAGATGTGTTGTGTTCGTCGGAGGTCTCTGTCCTGTTCCATTGGTCTACATCTCTGTTTTGGTACCAGTACCATGCTGTTTTGATTACTGTAGCTTTGTAGTATAATTTGAAGTCTGGGAGTGTGATGCCTCCAGCTTTGTTCTTTTTGCTTAGAATTGACTTGGCTATGCGGGCTCTCTTTTGGTTCCATATGAAGTTTAAGGTGGTTTTTTCCAGTTCTTCAAAGAAGGTCATTGGTAGCTTGATAGGGATAGCGTTGAATCTGTAAATTACTTTGGGCAGTATGGCCATTTTGACAATATTGATTCTTCCTAGCCATGAACATGGAATATTTCTCCATCTGTTTGTGTCCTCTCTTATTTCATTGAGCAGTGGTTTGTAGTTCTCCTTGAAGAGGTCCTTTACGTTCCTTGTTAGTTGTATTCCTAGGTATTTTATTCTCTTTGTAGCAATTGTGAATGGCAGTTGGTTCTTGATTTGGCTGTCTTTAAGTCTGTTATTGGTGTATAGGAATGCTTGTGATTTTTGCACATTGATTTTATATCCTGAGACTTTGCTGAAGTTGCTTATCAGTTTCAGGAGATTTTGGGCTGAGACGATGGGGTCTTCTAGATATACAATCATATCATCTGCAAATAGAGACAATTTGACTTCCTCCTTTCCTATTTGAATACCCTTTATTTCTTTTTCTTGCCTGATTGCTCTGGCTAGAACTTCCAGTACTATATTGAATAAGAGTGGTGAGAGAGGACATCCTTGTCTAGTGCCAGATTTCAAAGGGAATGCTTCTAGTTTTTGCCCATTCAGTATGATATTGGCTGTTGGTTTGTCGTAAATAGCTTTTATCGTTTTGAGATACGTTCCATCAATACCTAGTTTATTGAGAGTTTTTAGCATAAAGGGCTGTTGAATTTTGTCAAAGGCCTTCTCTGCATCAATTGAGATAATCATGTGGTTTTTGTCTTTGGTTCTGTTTATGTGGTGGATTATGTTTATAGATTTGCGTATGTTGAACCAGCCTTGCATCCCCGGGATGAAGCCTACTTGATCATGGTGGATAAGCTTTTTGATGTGCTGTTGCAATCGGTTTGCCAGTATTTTATTGAAGATTTTTTCATCTATGTTCATCATGGATATTGGCCTGAAGTTTTCTTTTCTTGCTGAGTCTCTGCCAGGTTTTGGTATCAGGATGATGTTGGTCTCATAAAATGATTTAGGAAGGATTCCCTCTCTTTGGATTGTTTGGAATAGTTTCAGAAGGAATGGTACCAGCTCCTCTTTGTATGTCTGGTAGAATTCGGCTGTGAACCCATCTGGACCTGGGCTTTTTTGGGTGGTAGGCTCTTAATTGCTGCCTCAACTTCAGACCTTGTTATTGGTCTATTCAGGGTTTCGACTTCTTCCTGGTTTAGGCTTGGGAGGATGCATGTGTCCAGGAATTTATCCATTTCTTCCAGGTTTACTAGTTTATGTGCATAGAGTTGTTTGTAATAATCTCTGATGATGGTTTGAATTTCTGTGGAATCTGTGGTGATATCCCCTTTATCGTTTTTTATTGCATCTATTTGATTATTTTCTCTTTTCTTTTTTATTAATCTGGCTAGTGGTCTGTCTATTTTGTTGACCTTTTCAAAAAACCAGCTCCTGGATTTGTTGATTTTTTGAAGAGTTTTTCGTGTCTCTATCTCCTTCAGTTCTGCTCTGATCTTAGTTATTTCTTGTCTTCTGCTAGGTTTTGAGTTTTTTTGATCTTGCTCCTCTAGCTCTTTCAATTTTGATGATAGGGTGTCAATTTTAGATCTCTCCTTGCTTCTCATGTGGGCATTTATTGCTATATACTTTCCTCTAGAGACTGCTTTAAATGTGTCCCAGAGATTCTGGTATGTTGTGTCTTCGTTCTCGTTGGTTTCAAAGAACATCTTTATTTCTGCCTTCATTTCATTGTTTATCCAGTCAACATTCAAGAGCCAGTTGTTCAGTTTCCATGAAGCTGTGTGGTTCTGAGTCAGTTTCTGAATTCTGAGTTCTAACTTGATTGCACTGTGGTCTGAGAGACTGTTTGTTATGATTTCTGTTCTTTTGCATTTGCTGAGGAGTGATTTACTTCCAATTATGCGGTCAATTTTAGAGTAGGTGCGATGTGGTGCTGAGAAGAATGTATATTCAGTGGATTTGGGGTGGAGAGTTCTGTAAATGTCTATTAGGTTTGCTTGATCCAGGTGTGAGTTCAAGTCCTGGATATCCTTGTTAATTTTCTGTCTTGTTGATCTGTCTAGCAGGGTTTCTTAGAACTCTCCTCATTGACTGCACTTAGCCCCATGGAGGCCAGGTCTTATTTGTTCTTTCCTCCATTGTCACACTCTGTGCTCTTTTCATCCTCTCTTCTTTATTTCTGCCAATTCTCTCACCTTACTCAGTGAGGCTCACATATATCGTGAGACTACAACCCTTATTTTTTTAATGTCTCCACCTTGCAGAGGAATTTTACACCCAGAGACCCATCAAATTTCCACAGTTGGACTTTCTCTTCCTGTGCTACCCACGTTTCCTGGGGTGATCCTCACTCCTTCACCCCAGCCCATTTACCTAACTGAGTAACACTAGAGATTCCGTTCATAAGGGCCAATGGTCCTTTCATGAAAGGTGTAGTTACCAAATGGCAGTTGTTACTCTCCCTAAAACATATTGAAATTAAAGTATCCTTTATTTTATAGATTTCCAAGCCATGGGGTTGAAGAAAGGGATGTTTTTCAATCCAGACCCTTATCTGAAGATTTCCATCCAGCCTGGGAAGCACAGCATCTTCCCCGCCCTCCCTCACCATGGACAGGAGAGGAGATCCAAGATCATAGGCAACACCGTGAACCCCATCTGGCAGGCCGAGGTGAGTGCTGCGGGCCTGAAAAGAAGCCCAAATTACAAAGTGACAGGACTGACTACGAACCAGCCCTCCTCCTTCCCTCCATTTGTGGAGCCCTGGACTCTGCCGCTCAATCTGTGGCTGTCAGGGTCTTAGAAGGGAGCCGTGTTCTCCAGGGGTTGCAACGCAGGCATCTGGATCAAGTCCCTCCAGACAGTACTAACAAACTTCTCATTGCACTGTACACAGTAGCCTCTGTCATGGTTTTAGAAGGGAGCCATGTTCTCCAGGGGCTGCAACGCAGGCATCTTGATCAAGTCCCTCCAGACAGTACTAACAAACTTCTCATTGCACTGTACACAGTAGCCTCTGTCATGGTTTTAGAAGGGAGCCATGTTCTCCAGGGGCTGCAACGCAGGCATCTTGATCAAGTCCCTCCAGACAGTACTAACAAACTTCTCATTGCACTGCACATAGTAGCCTCTTCTGATTCGGAACCCATGCTGCGAGCAGGATGGCCTTTCCCCTCTGCCCTTCGTGTAGGAGAAGGAAGAGAAGAGCTGTGATTGGAGCCTTCCAGTTTCCCCACAGCTCTCCTCATGCATGTGATCCTTGAGAAGGGTGTCAAATCTTAAATGTAGCCTTCTAGCTAGTCCCAGAGGTTCTAAAACTATCAGGTTCCTGGGATAGGTGAATCAGTAAGCCCTAGAATATCCCTGTTTGGGTTAAATATTGTTTGATTTAAATAGATAATGAAGCCTAATGATTTATCCCATCTTCATGGTTTGCACGGGGTTGGGCAGCTTGGTAGAGTATTGAGTAGTCTGTATTGGCTACAGAGGCCCTTCTCCACTCCTAAATGTGTTGCCTTGGCCAGTCATGAGTTAGGAGGGTCCTCAAAGTTCTCTCCTAAAGAACATGCAGAAAGTCATCACCACTCATTTGGCCAGGCAAGATAGCTCACACCTGTAATACCAGCACTTTGGGAGGCTAGGGCAGGTGGATCACTTGACTCCAGAAGTTCAAGACCAGCCTGGGCAATATGGCGAAACCCCATCGCTACCTAAATAAAAATGCAAACTTAGCTGAGCATGGCAGAGCGTGCCTGTGGTCCCAGCTACTCGAGAACCTGATGTGGGAGGATTGCTGAGCCTGGGAGGCAGAGATTGTAGTGAGCTGGGATCACACCACTGCACTCCAACCCGGGTGACAGAGCGAGACCGTGTCTCTAAAAAAGAAAAAAATAATAAAGTCCACCCTTTGGCTGTCTCCCTGCCAGACCTGAGCTTGAAGCTATAACCTGCGAACCAGGTGGTTGAGGGGCAGGGAGGCCTAGGTCATGAGAGTGGATGGAATATAATGTAGGTTAAAAGTACAGTTTTACAGTCATAGCAACCTGGGTTCGAATCCTAGCTTGGCCAGTTAAAAGTTTTATACATTTGAGAGATCAGTTATCCTCCACTTGAGCCTTAGATTACCCTCATCAGCCTATTATTGATGGAAACATGCTCCCACCAAAGGAACTTGCTTTGGAAAGGATTTCTTCCTTTTTCTTCAGAGTAGATTGTCTCTAATTTAGAGCTTTCAAGCATCCTTGACAAGAAAAGATAATTAGATATAGGAGAGCAAAGATTTTTTATTATCTATTAAATCATAGCACCCCCTTCCTGGGCTTAATTAACCCTCTCCCAGGCTTCCCAGAAGAGCTTCGTTAGAGCTTTGAAGTGGACATAAGGGAAATAGACTTGTACTTAAACTTCCTCCTAGTGTTGGTTACCAACAGCTTCTAAAACACTGAGAGCACCGCCTGAATGGAATAATGAATCTTAATTTGTTTCTTCAGTCCTAGCTATGCTCATCAGTTATTTCTGAACTCTTCCCTGCATTCCTAGGGATGATAAAAGATGCCACAGGAATTTATTTTGTATGAAGGGGAAAGGCTTCTGTCTTCTGAAGGACTTTAGAGAAACCTATTCTAAGACATTTAGTAATAAAGCTGTTATAAGTGTCAAAGAACGTTTGTAAAATCCAGCACCATCAGAATGTTTTTTGGCTAAAAACGTCAACGAGAATCCACTTTAAGTTCTGAAATGATTTCTGAAGCTTTGGTTATGACTGATTTCGTTCTGGCAGAATTGTGGCAAACTCTCCCTAGCCCTCTGCTCTGGGCTGCCTCCCTTCCACCCCACGTGCTGCAGTTGGAGTTATTGATCTAAAATCAGCCTCATCACATGTCCCTCTGATAAGGCTCAGACTGAGGATAACTGATGTCTCAAGTTAAACAGTGTGTAACTGGCTGAATGGAGATTTGAACCAAGGTCTGTGTTGCTACAAAAATGACCTTTCAGCCCCTAAATTGTACTACATTCCCAGGGTTCAAATGTCAGTGTCATAGCTCCACTGCAGAACATTGGCCTTCTTTGATCGGGCATTGCTTACCATTATATCAGGTAAGGATGTATTTGGCTCTAAGCAAGGGGAAGTCTGGCCAGCTCTGATATTTCTCACAAACAAGACATCCGGAGGGAGGGGATCCAGGCTCTGCTGAGTGAGCTCCCAAGGCTCCCAGCTCTCTGGGTCTACCCACTGCACCATCCTTAGCAGATGGCCTCATCCTCCTCTGTTAAAGCCTCAAGCCCAAATTCCAGGCAGGAAGAAAGCAACAGGCCACAAAAGCCTTTTCCTTGCAAACCTTTGCATTTTCTTCCTGGGAGAAAAGCCCTTCCCAGCTAATACCCTGTTACCTCCCACATGGCCTCACCTGGATGGAAACACTTAGCGTTTCACTTTCCTGATTTGGTAGGGGAAGGCAGGGGAGAAGGTGGTTGAACACAGGTATTGAATAAACCAGCTGATAGCACATGTGACATCCTCCAGCCTCACTCCCCCACCGCCTTTCACCTCAGACCTATGCTAAGGCCACTCCCAAAATGCCCCACATGCTTTCACGTTGCCATGTCTTTCATATATTTTGTCTTTACTTATATGTGTCTAAAATGCACATCCTACCTAATCCACCCAGCAGCTCCCACCCATCCATCAAGTCTCAGCTAAAATGCCACTTCCCATATGGGGCACTTCTGGACTCCCTACCCCAGGCCTCAGGAACAAAGCACTGCCTTGTACAGACTCTACCATGGTGTTGCCAGGTTTCTTTTATTTCCACCTCTGCCTTTCCCACAAGACATTGAAGAAAAGGAAATCACCTCTAATTCATCTGGGTATTTCCAGTTCCTGGAACCTACTAATAGTAGGTTATACGGGATTTATAAAGGGCTTACCATGCCAAGCAGTGTTCTAAAGATTTTATGCATTAATTCACTTAATCCTCACAATACCTCTATGAGGTATACACTATTATAATCTTTGTTTAAAGGGGGAGGAAACTAAGGCACAGAGAAGTTAAGTAAATTTTCCAAAGCCACACAGCTGGTAAATGGCAAAACCAGTGTTTGAACCAGGTAGTCTGCCTCTAGAGCCTGATACTGAACAGTTTTGTTCTTAGGCAGTTGTGAGTTAATTCTGGAAGAGTATCAACAATTTATGCCAGATATTCAAACTGACCATAACCTCTCCCTTTCATTTAAGAAATGTCTATTAAATGTCTACACTGTAGTAAAAATAGAAGTCACTGAAAGGACACATAGCTGACTGACAGATAGGACCTCTCAGATTAGTGGAAGGAGACAACACAACACCGTAAATATGCTAATCAAAGTCTGAACAAAACACTACAGAATACAAAGAGAAGAGCACCATGGCCTGAGAGAAAACTTCACAGGGGGATGTACAACTGGACTTGGTCTTCCCAGGGGACAAAATGCTTTTCAGGGTGGAAGGGTCCTTCCAGGCAGAAGGAACAGCATTTGCAAAGGTACTAAGGCATCCCACAGACACTAAGCATACTGTTTCGAAATATCCTGTGGTTAGAGCTGGTGGTGTGCATAGACAAGTGATGGTAACGGGGCTGGGCTTACTCTAGGCACACACATTTAGCGTGGTTCCCTTATTCCTTGCAAATAAAAGCTAATATTGGCTTTGGGGTCTCACATTGCACCTTGGTGAGTGAAATGATGATACCCCGTTCCTACAGGATTCATTCAAGTCTTCAAATTTCTATGCAAAAGCATAAGAATAAAGCTGTCCTGCTTTCTGTGTTTACTGACTAATATATAAAGGACATTCAGTGAGAAACCATTGAAGTTTCCTGCACTTGAGTGCAAGAACATCCTTTAATATGTAGTTTAAATGCTACATTTATTTCTGTGGTTAATGTTGCATTTAAGTCTTATGCGATTCTTTTCAAATTTATGTAAATTCAAACTTGAAACATATGTTTTTGCTAATTAAGACATATTAATCACAGCTACTTGGGAGGTTGAGGTGGGAGGATTGCTTAAGGCCAGGAGTTCGAGGCCAGCCTGAGCAACACAGTGAAACTCTGGCTCAAAAAAAAAAAAAAAAAAAAGTTAAATCTTAGAACAATTAAAGTTTCTATTAGAATTTTAAGGCAAGGAGGGAAAACTTAAGAGAAATAAATACATATGAAATGCAATGAAAGTGAATATAAATAAACAAGAGAATTCCATGTTGACTGATCAATCTCCTCTTCTTTATTATGACTGGAACTAGAAATTCTGCACCCAGGGAATGCTGTTCTTGATTTTCAAGTCCCTTTTCTTCCTGGATGGATATAATGAACACTTTTAAGATGATAGTTACACAGAGAAGTTAAACACAAACAGCAGTAACTAGAGTCTTGGGTGCTCATGTAGAGAGTATATTTAGACCTCTGAATAAAACAAAGAACTCCTAAAAGCAGACTCTCAGCAATATCAAGTGGATGGAGCAAATATTAAACTCCAGCCTGGAGCCATGTTTGTTAGCCTCCAACGCCTTCTCTCTGCCTCTGCCTTCCAAAGCTGGGTGGATTAATCCCCATGCACACACTGATCACTCAGGTGATCAACCCACCTCAGCCTCCCAAAGTACTGAGATTATAGGCGTGAGCCACCACGCCCAGCCTCTTCATTTCTTTCTGAAAACCTGGGTTTTCCTCTGATATCATTTCTCTGCATCATGCACTCCTTCTCCTGGCCTTTCTAGAGTGGGCCTGGTGAGACTCATCCTCTTATTATTTATTTGAATGTCTTTATTTAATGTCCTTTCTCTGCAAATATTTTCACTAGATATAGAATTCTGGGTTAACTGGTATGTTTCCCCCTCAACACTTGAAAAAATATGGTTCCACCCAGTGAGGTGGCACACACCTATAATCCCAGCTACTCAGGAGGCTGTGGTGGGAGGATCACTTGAGCCCAGGAGTTCAAGACTAGCCTGGGCAACATAGCAAGACCCCATCTCAAAAAAAAAAGGTTTAAAATGCAGTTCCACTGTGCTATGGTCTCCATAGTTTCCAATAAGAAATCTATAATAATTTAAATCATGGTTGCTTTCCTATCTGTCAGGTGTCAGTTTCCTCTGGCAGATTCAGGGTTTTCTCATTGTCTTTGGGTTTCAAGTTAGATTTCGGCATTCCCAGGCATGGTTTTTGTATTAGTTTCCTAGAGTTGTCATAACAAAGTCGTCCCACAAATTGGATGGCTTAAACAACAAAAATGTATTGTTTCATAGTTCTGATGGCCAGAAGTCCAACATAAAGGTGTGGGCAGAGTTGGTTCCTTCTGAAGACTCTCAGGCTGTTCCATGCCTCTCTCGTAGCTCCAGTGATGTTGCCAGTTCTTGGTATTCTTGGCTTGCAGACTGCATCTCTGCCTCTGTCTTCAGGTGGTGCTCTCCCTGTGTGTCTCTGTGTCCAAAGTTTCTTCTTCTTAGAGAGACATCAGCCATACAGGCCCACCCTAATGGCTTCATCTTACTTGATTACATCTGTAAAACCCTATTTCCAAATAAGTTTACATTCAAAAGCACCAGGGTCTTAGACTTCAGCACACCTGTTAAGGGACACAATTCAATCCATAACAGTTTTCCTCTAATTTATTCCATTATTGGTTCACTGAACTCCTTGAATCTATAAGTTTATGTTTTCACCAAATCGAGGGGAGTTTGACCATTATTTATTTCTTCAAATATTTTTCTGTTTAATTCTCTCCCCTTTTTCTTGGGCTCCACATGACCCATATGCTAGATCTTCAGAGTCCCACAGGTCCCTGAGGCTGTTTTCTCTCTTCTTGTAATTAGACCATTTCTATTGATCTATCTTCAATTTTACTCTGTGTTTTCTCTGTAAAGTCCATTCTACTATTGCTTCTATGCAATGAATATTTTCAGATATCAAAATTTTTTATTTTAAAATTGTCATTTGGTTTCTTTCATGTGTTTTATTTTGCTGAGGATATTTCTTACCTATATATATATTCACCATAAGTTAATGTTTTCCTTTACCACACTGGATATAATAGCTGCTTTAAAGTATTTTCCTGAAAATTTCAACATCTGGGGAATTTTGAAACTGGATCTTTTTTTGTGATTTTTTAATAAATTAAGTCATTCTGGATGATACCTCGAGCATTGTTAATATTATACTGAGGAGACTCTGGATTTTGCTTCAAGGGGTTTTGATGTTTTTGCTACAGCAGGCAATTGATTTAGTGTGGCTCCTGCTGTCATGCATGTGGTGGGAGGCACCTCAGATCTCAGTTTAGTTCTTTAAGCCCTAAGTACAATCTGATTTCATTTGCCCTGTGCATGTATGATTCTGGGATGAGCCATAAACTTGGGCTGAGTTTCTATACATTGTTTGGGGCTCTCCTTTGGCTCTCTTCCTTCCAGAGTCCCTCCTTTACTCTCTGGTGGTGCTGGTTGCCCCGGGCTTCTTTGACTGGTTCATCCAGCCAAGAGACGGTGAGATTTGTATTGGAGTTTTAGCTGCTCTGCGCCACTGTTGCAGTGACCCTGACTGCATTCAGGGCAAAGACCCCAGTGTGAAGAACTCATTCCATATGGGTCTCTTGTTGCAGTGAACACGTTTCAGTAATTAACTGTGTGGCAATTAGAAACAATTCTTTTACATTTTTTTGGACATTACCAACATTTGCTTTTTTTTAAACAAGCAACAAATGTGTTTTGTAGCATTTTTATTTTTGAGTAAATTCCATCTCTTCATTGTACTTTGTAAGTTATTCTATAAGCTAATATAGGTTTTAAATGTTGTCTTCTGTGCTATTCTTTGTAAGCGTAGAATTAAAATAATTTAACTTATAAATTAATGTAAGCCACCATATTGACAACTTAAAGGAGAAAAATCATGTTTATCTCTGTAGATCCATAAAAAGTCTTTGATAAAATTTAATATTTATGATTTTCAACAATTCCTAGAAAACTAGGAATAGAAGGGAACTTCTTTAATCCAACAGAGAACTTACTATATTAATAATAATAATAATAACAACAACAACAAATAAAATCCACAGCAGACATTATACTTACTGGTAAAATATTAAAATATATGTCCTTAGAACCAAGAACAAGATAAGGATGCACACTTTAGCCACTTCTGCTCGATACCGTGCTAGAGATTCTAGCCAGTGCAACAAGGTAAAAAAAAAAAATTAACAAGTCAAGTATGTCAGCATTGGAAAGGAGGACATAAAACTGTATTCTCAGATAACATTATTGTGGCAGTAAACAGCATAAAACACTACCCGAACTACTCAAATCAGGTAGTGAATTTAGCAAAGTCATTGAATAAATGAAAGGTAGACACCTAAATAAATCATATTTCTATATGCAAATAGAAAATAAAAATTGTTAAAAGATATTGTTTACAATAGCATCAAAAACCAAGGAGTAAAATAACCACAGAGGAGGAAGATGCTTACACCATGCACTACCACATTGCTGAGAGGAATTAAAAACAGTATGATGAAAGGAGATATTGTTCGAGGCTTAGAAAAGCCAATATTCTTTAAGTGTCAATTCTTCCCCTAATTGATCTGTGGTTGCAGTGATATCCTAATCAAAATCCTGGGAGGTATGTTCATGTAACTTGACAAGCTAATTCTATCATTTATATGGAAATATAAAATGCCAAGTAGAGGTAAGAGAGTCTGAAACAAAAAAAGCAGGCATTTTTTTTTATTATTATACTTTAAGTTCTGAGGTACATGTGCAGAACGTTTGTTATATAGGTATACACGTGCCATGGTGGTTTGCTGTAGGACTTTTATACTGCCAGATGTCCAAACAAAATATGAAACTCTAGGAATTAAATAGTGTGGCGTTAGCACAGAACAGGCAACTAGCTAATTAAATAGATTAGAATCCAGAAATAGATGTGCCACATATCATCATCGTTTTATGACAGCAGTGCTGATGCAGTGCATTACGGAAAGGATAGCCTGTTCAAAATTTGATGCTGGGTCATTTTGCTGTCCATACAGAAAAGAAAGAAACCTTGAACGCAGTCTCACAACATACACAGTCTAATCTAAATCAGCTGTACATCTAGATATGAAATTACAACAATAAAACTTCTAATTCATAAGAAAACAAGTAAGAGTACTTTCATGACCTTGTGGAAGCCAAAAAAAAATCTTAAATAGAACATAGAAACCATTAATCATAAAAAATTAATTAATTGAATGATGATAAAATTAAGAATCACTGTTCATCAAAACTTTACATTAAGAGAAAGCCACAGACTGGGTAAAGATGTTGAGCTATGTCTAGGGGACAAAGAACTAATATCTAGACTACAAACACTACCCCTTAGAAATCAAAAAGAAAAGGACAGACACCAACAAAAAAATGGGCCAAAGACTTCAACAGGCAACACACAAAGTGGGGATGTCCAAATGCCACTAAACCTATGAAAAGGTGCTTAACTTCTTTTGACATCCAGGAATGAAAATTAAAATTACAGTGTGATACCACTGCACACTCACCAGAATGCCAAACTGAAGAAGATCAGCAGTGATGACTGATGGTGAGGTGTGGAACATAAGACTCTCCAACTCTGTTGAAAGGGAAGCAGGGAGCAAGGGTATCAGTTAGGAGACAATCGCAGAAAGGCAGGCAGGAAGTAAGGAAGCCTGGACCAGGCTGGGGCACGAACACGGAGAAGTGTGGATGTAAACATATGTAGCCACCATCACTCACTTTCGTCTCCTGGTCTCTTCAGTATCCCTTTTCCTATCTCCCTGCGGCATGTTTAAATGAGGGCTTTGGCATGTGGGAAGAACCTTAAACAAACAGTTCAGGGAGCTCAGGGTGTTTTCTAATGCTAGTGCTGGCTGTGAGACAATGTTAAATATTAGGTTGCAGCAAGCGTAATTGTGGTTTTGCCATTAAAAGTAATGACCAAAAACCGCAATTACGCTTGCACCAACCTAACCAAAACATTACCAAACAATTAATTTAAGCATAACCAAAACATTACCCTACAATTACCACTGCCAGACAACTGGAAGAGTCAAATACGGGCATAAACACCAGGGTTAGGGTTGGGCCTGAACCTTTAGAGTATACTTCCTGTTTTTTATTGTCTTTTGTTTTTGGGGGGCTTTTTGAAAAGCAGTCTCCCTCTGTTGCCCAGGCTGGAGCGCAGTGTGGTACAATCTCGGCCCACAGCAACCTCCGCCTCCTGGGTTCCAGCAGTTCTGCCTCAGCCTCCCAAGTAGCTGAGATTACAGGCCAACGCCACCACACCTGGCTACTTTTTTTGTATTTTTAGTACAGATGGGGTTTCACCATGTGGGTTGGCCAGGCTGGTCTTGAATTCCTGACCTCAGGTGATCTGCCCACCTCAGCCTCCCAAAGTCCTGGGATTACAAGCGTGAGCCACCGCGTCTCGCCTTTAGGGATACTTCTTGATGCCGAGTGCTTTACCAGAATCATATATACCAGTAGATTGTTTACCAGAGTTATTACATTTAATTATTTCAGCAACATCATGAGTAAATGAGAATGAGACTTATTACGAAGGGGAAATTGCCAAAACCTTATTGATGGAGCAGAACAAGCAGCCAGGTTAAGCTAAAAGCCCCGTTCCCTGGAGATAAATCAGTGTCTGGCTAGACTCCGGTCTCTGGGAGTTAAGCACAATTGCTAAATGATTACTGTCCTCAGCCAGCCCCAAGGAGTTGTCAGCAACCTCTGATTGATTTAAGATAGACCATTCACTTCAGTCCTGATTGATTAGAGATTAAGAGATAATTTAATCAGACATTAAAGTGTGCTTTTGACCTGGACAAAGTAAAAAAAATGGCGTCAGCACAAAAATCACATTTCTGGAAGAACAGCATTCTCTGAAATGTAGAGCTGGTCCTGGTGGTGAGTGTGTGAGCAGCCCTAAGGAAGCATTATTTCCCCCAGGACAGCAGCTTCACAACTGATTTTTTAAGTTCCCTGACATAGACAACCATTGTCAATATCCATCATCTAAGTACACAATCAGTTCTTTCGTTAGTAAAATCAGCTGCTGAACCATTTTATGAAAGGAACTCATGAATGGAACACCAACATAAAACATAGGGGACACTACTCCTGTTGATGTGGGGTGGGAGACTGGAGGTACTGCCTCTTGTTCAATGGTGATGCCTGAGGCTCACTCACTGAACCTAGGACCCAGAGGCACACTGTTTGATATTCACTTGCCAAAGTGTTC
Source organism: Ateles fusciceps (assembly GCA_036589455.1). NCBI lineage: Eukaryota > Metazoa > Chordata > Mammalia > Primates > Atelidae > Ateles > Ateles fusciceps. The sequence goes on along the minus strand of JAZHEH010003329.1, from coordinate 6,545,911 downwards.
CTTGTACTTGTCTGTTAGCATCATTTTTCAGCTCCTGAGGAAATAAGAGCTTTTGAGAGCAGCAGTAAAACTCTTGAAAACCATTGCCAATGTCTTATGGAGGAATAGAGTGAGCTGGGTGAGGGGTTAGCTTGGCACATCCATCCATGGTGGTGGTTGGTGAGCTGGAGCCAGCTCATGTGAGCTTACAGGAGCCAACTGTGTTCACCTCTTCCCAAGTCTACATTTAGTGAAATCAACCATCGTGGGAGTATTTACACCAAGAAAATTGGCAAACACTACAGATTGGAGCTGGAACTGGGTGCCTCATTCATTGATTGAAATTTGCTAAGCTGAAGACTAACACTAAAATTAACATCCTGTAAGACTGATACCAAAAATCAAAGGTGGGGCTAGAGTCTGAGGAGAGCAGATCTAAGTCGATTTCCAAGCATGAGGGCTTTAAAAAAACAGAAGCCAGGTACAAACAGAGCCAAAGGAAGATCTAGAAACAAGGAAAGACAAGAATCAGGAATGATGGAGCAGGTAGGTGGGAGAGAACCAAAGAAATTTCAAAGATGGTAGGCAGTTGTCTTTGGCATATCTACATAAAATGGTCACTGCAGAAATTCCATTTCAGCCAGGCTTATCTCTGACTGTGATTCCATCCTTTTGGGGGCCCTCGTAGCAGGTCCCCATCTTTGACTCCATCAGGCATGTCTTGCTCGAAGAAAATAACTGTGCTCCACTGATAAATCTCAAGTCATGACAGGCTTTACTCCATGTAGCTTTCTCAGCATTTTTCAGGGCAATTGGTTATTAGCCTGGAATAAAAGTTACTAAAAAAACACAAACAGGCTTGGTGCAGTGGCTCACGCCTCTAATCCCAACACTTTGGGAAGCCAAGGTGGTAGGATCACTTGAGGCCAGGAGTTCAAAACCAGCCTTAGGCAACATAGCAGAACCCTGACTCCAAATTAGCCAAGCATGGTGGTATGTGCCTATAGTTCCAGCTGCTCAGGAAGATGAGGTGGAAAAATGACTTGAGCCTGAAAGGTGAAGGTTGCAGAGAGCCATGATCACACCAATGCACTCCAGCCTGGGTGGCAGAGCAAGACCCTGTCTTTTCAAAGTTAAAAATACCAGGAAAAATCAATAGAGTTCTCGTCATATTATAAATTACTTTAAATTGCAATTTTGTAACAACTGAATTACTGTGGTTATGCTATTGATTTCATATATTACGTAATGATCACTATACTAATACCACCATTATTAGCTAATCCCACAGTTTTGAGGATTTTGTTTTTTTAAGCCCAGAATGGGAGCAGAGAAGATATTATGTATCTTGTAAAAGCTTATAGCAAACATTTAAATTATTAACACATCCATCCTTGACTAAGAGATCGTTATATATTTGGGAGGAATTAATGGGTATGGGTATAACTTAGTGTATTTTTGAAAGAGACACACAAACAGAAGTAATACAGCATAAGACCAGTGATTTACAGAGTAGTCAAAATGAGATATTATGTAGCCCACAGGTATTGTGGAACAGTGGAATGGCAAAGTCTCAGCAATGGAGTAGCAATAACCTTTCAAGTCCAGATAATACAATTGAGGACATTTGAATAGAAGGGATATTTTATATATTTACCAAGACACACACACACACACACACACACACACACACATGCATATGTACACATGTGGATAGCTAGGTAGGTAGGTAGGTAGATGATAGATAGATAGATAGACAGATAGATAGATAGATAGTTGCTTTATTGAGCAATCTCAGTTCAGTAGGGTATCTTAATAATGTCTTGGGCACATGCCATAACCTTCTGGTCACTTTTGTTTATAAGTAATCCAATCAAGTCTAATTTTATATTCAGCTTACATCTCTTGTTTCTTGCCCCAGCCCCCTGCACCATCCACTACAGATCAGAATTGTGGTTTGAGGGTCTTGGAAATCGTCTTAGTCCATTTTCTGTTGCTATAATGGATACTAAAGACTAGGTAACTTATGAATAAAAGAAGTTTATTCAGCTCAGTTCTGGAGACTGGGAAATCCAGTAGCATGGCACTGGCATCTGGTGAGAACATAACGGAAGGACAGAAGCAGAAGCGAGAGGTAAGAGAAAGGAGAATCAGGCCAAAGTCATCCTTTTTACCAGGAACCCATTGATAATTAATGCCTTCAATAATGGCGTTAATCCATTTATGAGGTCAGAGCCCTCAAGACCTAATCAACACTCAAAGGCCCACCTCTAATACTGTTACAATGGCAGTTAAATTTCAATGTGAGTTTTGGTATGGAGATTCAAACCATAGCAAAGAAAGAGGACATATATTTTTTTATTATTATATTTTAAGTTTGGGGGTACATGTGCAGATCGTGCAGAATTGTCATGGGTATATACATGTCATGGTGGTTTGCTGTATCCATCCCCCCGTCTTCTACATTAGGTATTTCTCCTAATGTTATCCCCTCCCCCTAGCCTCCCCAACCCCAGTAGGCCCCCGTGTATGATGTTCTCATCCTTGTGTCCATGTGTTCTCATTGTTCAACACCAATTTATGAGTGAGAACATGCGGTATTTGGTTTTCTGTTCTTGTGTCAGTTTGCTGAGAATGATGGTTTCCAGCTTCATCCATGTCCCTGCAAAGGACACAAACTCATCATTTTTTTATGGCGGCATAGTATTCCATGGTGTACATGTGCCACATTTTCTTTATCCAGTCTATCATTGATGGGCATTTGGGTTGGTTCCAAGTCTTTGCTATTGTAAACAGTGCCACAGTGAACATCCATGTTCATGTGTCTTTATAGTAGAATGATTTATAATCCTTTGGATATATACCCAGTAACAGGGTTGCTGGGTCAAATGGTATTTCTGTTTCTAGATCCTTGAGGAATCGCCACACTATCTTCCACAATGGTTGAACTTATTTACACTCCCACCAACAGTGTAAAAGCGTTCCTATCTCTCCACATCCTCTCCAGCATCTGTTGTCTCCAGATTCTTTAATGATCACCATTTTAACTGGCCTGAGATGATATCTCAATGTGGTTTTGATTTGCATTTCTCTAATGGCCAATGACGATGAGCTTTTTATCATATGATTGTTGGCTGCATAAATGTCTTCTTTTGAAAAGTGTCTGCTCATATCCTTCACCCACTGTTCGATAGGGTTGTTTGGTTTGTTCTTTGCTTGTGGGTTTTTTGTTTGTTTGTTTGTTTGTTTTTTTGTAAATTTGTTTAAGTTCTTAGTAGATTCTGGATATTAGCCCTTTGTCAGACGGGTAAGTTGCAAAAATTTTTTCCCATTCTGTTGGTTGCTGGTTCGCTCTAATGATAGTTTCTTTTGCTGTGCAGAAGCTCTTAAGTTTAATTAGATCCCAGTTGTCTATTTTGGCTTTTATTGCCATTTCTTTTGGTGTTTTAGTCATTGAAGTCCTTGCCTATGCCTATGTCCTGAGTAGTATTGCCTAGGTTTTTCTTCTAGGGATTTTATGGTGTTAGGTCTTACGTTTAAATCTTTAATCCATCTGGAGTTAATTTTTGTGTAAGGGGTAAGGAAGGGGTCCAGTTTCAGCTATCTGCATATGGCTAGCCAGTTTTCCCAACACCATTTATTAAATAGGGAATCCTTTCCCCATTGCTTGTTTTTGTCAGGTTTGTCAAAGATCAGATGGTTGTAGAAGTGTGGTGTTACTTCCAAGACCTCTGTTCTGTTCCATTGGTCTATATCTCTGTTTTGATTTCAGTACCATGCTGTTTTGATTACTGTAGCCTGGTAGTATAATTTGAAGTCAGGTAGCATGAGGCCTCCAGCTTTGTGGGGTTTTTTTTTTTGGTTTTTTTGTTTGTTTGTTTTTTACTTAGGATTGTCTTGGCTATGCTGGCTCTTTTTTGGTTCCATATGAAGATTAAGGTAGTTTTTTCCAGTTCTATGAAGAAGGTCAATGGTAGCTTGATGGGGGATAGCATTGAATCTATACTTTGGGCAGTATGGCCATTTTCACAATATTGATTCTTCCTAACTGTGAGCATGGAATGTTTTTCCGTCTGTGTTCTCTCTTATTTCCTTGAGCAGTGGTTTGTAGTTCTCCTTGAAGAGGTCCTTCGCATCTCTTGTTAGTTGTATTCCTAGGTATTTTATTCTCTTTGTAGCAATTGTGAATGGGAGTTCACTCATGATTTGGCTCTGTTTGTCTGTTTTTGGTGTATAGGAATGCTTGTGATTTTTGCACATTGATTTTGTATCCTAGACTTTGCTGAAGCTGCTTATCAGCTTAAGGAGATTATGGGCTGAGACAATGGGGTCTTCTAAATATACAATCATGTCCTCTGCAAATAGGGACAATTTTACTTCCTCTTTTCCTAATTGAATACTCTTTATTTCTTTCTCTTGCCCTGATTGCTCTGGCCAGAACTTCCAATACTATGTTGAATAGGAGTGGTAAGAAAGGGCATCCTTGTCTTGTGCCAGTTTTCCAAGGGCATGCTTCCAGTTTTGCCCATTCAGTATGATATTGGCTGTGGGTTTGTCATAAATAGCTTTTAGTATTTTGAGATACATTCCATTGATACCTGGTTTATTGAGAGTTTTTAGAATAAAGTGCTGTTGAATTTTGTCAAAGGCCTTCTCTGCATCTATTGAGATAATCATTCTTTTGTCCCTTTTTTCTACTCCAGCACCTTTGAGAGAAACAGAGTCATAGCAAGGGACTTAGAGATCTCTCCTCAACTTTTCTCTACAAGGATTATGGCCGCATTGTTGGGACTGGGATGAGGAAAGACAAAGTTAAAGCTTTTCTTACTAACAAGCTGTCTGATGGGATGAGGAGGGTATCTGGTCCCAGTTGTTGACCAACCATGGGGCACTTAATGACCTGAGTTTTCCTCTGAGCACAAAAGTGCCAAATCTGAGGTCACAGAACATCCTTTTACATCCATGTTTATATATAGATACCCTTTCAAATATTTGCTTCCCTTTTGGTAATGAAAACATACAACATACATACAATACAGCAAATAAAATATATTTAAATATAGGTGAGAAACAGGAAACCAGGGAAATTTTTTAGTAAAAAGTAAGATGAAATAAAGTTAGTGTGTAAGGTGAATGTCAAAAGTCTTGCACACTCTCCTGAATAACATTAGAAACAGACCAAGGAGAAAGGGTCTGTTGATTTCAGAGGAGGGATCATATGAAGAGCACTTGGCTTAGAAGACATATTTTGGTATTTTTCATGCAAATACTGTGTTTGAATGGCAGCTAATTTTATTTAGGATTTTCATAATTATGTTAATAAAATGTATTTCATTTCTTTTCTTATAATATGCTTGTTCAGTTTGTATCAAAAATGTCTTATCCTTAGAAAATGATTTGGGTAGCTTTCCCTTTTTAAAAATTTTCTTGATCGTCTTATATAAGATAGGGATTATCTGATCCAAGAAGTTTGGGTAAAATGTACTTATAAGGTGCTCTGGTAACATGATGTTTAATTATCAATTGTTTATTATTTATTCAGGTTTTCTATTTCACCTTTAATTAATTTTAAAATTTTTATTTTCTAGAAAATATCTGTGTTTTCTATTTATTTTCACAGTGTTTTCATAGTAATATACCCAAAATATATGCAAAATGTGGAAGCTGTATCTCCAAAAATATATAGAGAGAACAATCATGTTTTTATATCTCTACTATGTCTCTTTTTATTAATCTGATGCCTTGGTTTATTATTATAATCTATAAATTATAAGTTTGAAAAAAGGGCCCTGAAAGTTTGTGGCTGGTAAGCTCAGATCTCTAAGTCTGTGTATATTTGAAAATGTTTTTATTTTTATTTCACTCTCAAATGAGAGTTTTGTGGACATAGAACTCTAGGCTGATGGTAATTTTTCCCTCAATACTTTGAAGTATAACTAGACACAAAATAACAATTTCCACAACAATGATCTACATAACATCAGTCAACCACATACTACACACACACACACACACACACACACACACACACACACACACACACAAAGAGGTGTCACAGTCAAATATGGAAGCACTGCATACTATCTTACAGATTCACAATGCACATTTATATAATTAAAGTCTTTGAGACACCTAACAGCAAAGAAATCTCTTCACCCTTTTAACCTAATATGCCTCTTCAGAGCTCTCTTTTTCTTAGAATTGTCAACATCACATAGAAACCAGTTTCAGAGATCCTACAGCACGCTAAAGATTAACTGTCAACAAATAACTGCATATTTGTTCAAAGTATATCTCTATTCTGCTGTTATTTGCCCTAATTTAGACTATGGAATTAGGTTTCTAAAGTACATAACAAATTGCCACAAATTTAGTAACTTACAAGAGTAGCCGTTTATATCTCAAAATTCTGTAGGTCAGAAGTCGGGCCGACCGTAATCTTAGCACTTTGGGAGGCCGAGGTGGGTGGATCACCTGAGGTCAGGAGTTCAAGACCAGCCTGGCCATCATGGTGAAACCCCATCTTTAAAAAGAAAAAAAAAAAGAAGTCTAGCCACAACCTGAGTTCTCTGCTCAGGATCTCAGAGGCTGAAATCAAGGTGTTGTCCCACTTATGTTCTCATCTAGGTGCTTGTCTGGTGAAAACATTGTTTCCAGGATCATTCATATGTTCCAAGATCATTCTGGTTGTTGGCAGAATTCAAATCCCTGCTAGTTGTTGCCTGGAGCAGTCCTTGACACCTGACCCTCTTCATCATCAAAGGCAGTGATGGAAAATGTGTCTTACATTGAATCCTTCTCACACTTTATCCCTCTGACTTTAGACAGGACCCACTCTTTTGTTTTTAAGGGCTGATATAATTAGGTCAGGCCCACCCAAATAATCTCCCCTTCAATTGATTAATTCAAGGTCCATTACTTGGGAACCTAATCACAGCTTGGTGTCCAACACATTCATAGGTCCCACCTGCATCCAGTCCAAGGGGATTATACAGTGTGTATATACACAGGGGGCAGGAATCTTGAGGACCATCTCAGAATTCTCTCTACCACATTTATTATCCTTCAGTTCCAACCTGTGTAGGTGGCCACACCCCACACCAGATGAGGAGTTTCACTGTCTCCTTTTTAGAGAAGTCCATCACTATAATATAATCCTTAGATTTTCTGCCAGAACAATAACTGGTGTGAGTTGGGCTTTGAGTGTGCAGTCTTTCATGCAAAAAAGGAGTATATTTAAGCTAATCCACAACATTGGATTGTATTCCATTTTTGCATTATCATTATCCAGTTACCATAGGAAGTTGCCGTTCATTCATTTCCTCATTTATCAATGTGCTTAGTACATATCACATGTGGTTTCTGTGTACAAAGCTTTTCTGTGTTTCAGAGACATAACTTTACTGGCAACTGTAACAGAGAAGCTGAAGACAGGGAGACCAGTTAGGAAGTTATTACAGGGACAAAGAATGACAAGAGCCATACCTAGACCAGTGGCAGTGGAAGTAAGAGGAACGAATGGACTCTAGAGTAAGGAAGAAAATTTAGACTCCCTGACTGATTGGATATGAGCTCCTGAAGGTTGACCAAGCTATGCAGATGAGGAACATCACTGAAGATGACAGTTTACCAACAAAGCACGTGCAGAAGGCAAAGTTAGAATAATAGCTCTTTTCTTCCTTCTGTTTTCTGGGTACTCTAAAGTAGGCACAAGAAGGTCAGTTACATTGCTTATGATCACACAGCAGATTTTCTTCTTGGTTTTCAGTCTGTTCATCTAACCCCATGCTTTCTTTATAGGTGTCTAAGTGAATCATCTCCAGAAGTAAAAGATTGGAGATATATGTATGGTTATAAATATAGATATGGATACAGATATAGACAGAATACATGTATGTGCAATATATGTATGTATATGTACAAATATGTGCAGCTATGTATAATATACAAATATATAATATACAAATTTTATATATAACATACAATTATATACATATTACATGTTTAAACACACAGAGACCTTGCTTCCTGTTGTACCAAACCAAGTAAATATTGGCCTAATTTGCCATAGCAATACCTATAAATAAAATCAATTCTATTCTATTTTGTGGCTGAGGATTCTGAGAGACTTATAAGGAGATAGTAAAGCCTTGATCAAAATCCAGCTTATCTGCTCTTATGCAAACATTTCAAGAAGAAATATAAACTTTCCATATATTATACATATATTTATGCAGATTCTCAGCAGTTACAAGGGTTATGTCTTAGCAGCATGGCCTCTGGCACTTCCTTCCTAGGATAGAGTCAAACCACACACTACTGGGAGGGGATAGATCTTCTCCCATGACCAGAGTCCAAGGGCACCACTTGTTAATGTAAAACGCTGTTATGTTGTTAGCAAGAGCAGGGAAAAGTGCTCCTGATTCAATTCCTACTCTACTAATGGAGTTATCTATCATTGTCCTTGACTTTAGGCAGCACTATTTTTGAATGTCATTTTTAAACCTTATGACTGGTGCCACCCAAATTGAAAGTCACATACATTACAAAGTTCTGAGGGACAGTAGCGGTAGTTCACATGCTTCATTTGCTTCTTTCCTGCTCTTTCTCCTCCAGGGAGAACTTTTACACAGAAAGCACCAAACCCGGTCCATTTAACTTTCATTAGTAATAATGGCATTGGCTGAATGATACCAGGCAGCCTCTTGTGAATGAAACTGGTGTGTTATTTCCCCCCCATTTGTGTCTGGCTGCAAGAGAGGAGAGGCAAAGCCAGATGTCAGTCTAACCGATGTCTGACCTATGTCATACAATTAAGACCACCCTTCCTCCACATCATGAGGTATCTAATCTCCACTTCTAATTGGTATTCCTGCCTTACTCTTGAATATCCTCTACCCCTTCAAACTTAACACAACCCAAATCAAATTGCCTATCCTTACCAGTTTTCAATCCTTAACCTATTGTGAATTTCATAAATTTGTGAGTGTGCGTATATGAATCACTCTACCTCTGTTCTCTCAGATTGCAGTCATCTTTTCTCATACCTCTCCCTAAATGAAAATACTAAGTGAAAATACTTTCTAACTCATGTTGAACATGTCTGAAATTTCCCACACAGTTTTCTCCTTTTGGATTATAGCATCACCCTCATATCCGTATCCTTCCCATCTTAGCTACATTGAGGCAGTAAGGAGTCCCATTATTCACTCTGCCACAGCCAGTAAAACCCTTTCTAACCATGGCACAATCCTCCCTTTATAATATCAAAAGCAGATCAAGTTAGGAAAAATTGCAAAATTTATTATCACACAAAAAGTACAGATTACAATCTGGGAGACTTCACACCGAGTGGTAAGAAGCTCCACTAAGCACTTAGTTACAACACAGTTTATAAAACATAAAGGAAGTGTTTTGACTTTTTCCATGATTGGTTGTTATACATTATCATTTTTCTTTTCAAGCGAAACAGAGCTGTTTAAGCGGATTTGTCTATAGCTGACTGGTTTGATTTCGGGGAATCATGTGGACATGGATGTTAAAGCTTATGTTTTGTGTTTATAATTAGAAAGAGCCTTTCAGGGAATTAGGATGACGAGTTTTGGTTACATGGTTATGGGCAGTTGGCCTTGGGGTATACCTAGACTGTGGCCTCCATTTTTATTTTTCTTTATTATTATTATTATTTTGAGACAGAGTCTCACTCTGTCCCCCAGGCTAGAGTGCAGTGGGGTGATCTCAGCTCACTACAACATCAACCTCCTGGGTTCAAGTGATTCTCCTGCCTCAGCCTTCGAGTAGCTGGGATTACAGGCACACGCCACCATGCCTGGTTAATTTTTGTATTTTTAGTAGGCACAGGGTTTTGCCATCTTGGCCAGGCTGGTCCCAAACTCCTGACTTCACGTGTTCCTCCTGCCTCAGCCTCCCAAAGTGCTGGGATTACAGGCATGAGCCACCACACCCAGTGCCATTTTTATGTTTCCTTAATAACACTCAAGACCTACAATTCTCCAGATGATCAAGGTCCACGTGAATGACTCATAGTTTCCCTAATTGCTCCAATCTCTTTGACCTTAGATTCCATTCACCGTGAGCCATCCATTCCCACACTTACACCCTAGATCTTGTTAAAGTTTCACAAGCTCTCCAGCCCTGTACAGTCTTCTATCCTTCCATACCCAGGCCCCTATTTCCATCATTCTGTTCCTTCATTGCTTTGGGACACTCAGTCATTCAGCCCCTTCTCTGCATTCCTAGCTATGTCCCTCCTCCCACATGTCCTCAACTTTGGGAATCCAGGCTCAGGAATTTGTGACCTCTTCCTCTCCCACATGCCATAGCTCTCACTGACATTTAAGCAGTCCACATTCTGCCACCCTTTTCTCCTTGCCTGCTAGTCTCCCCCACACTCTGCACTCACCTTACCTGATCTACCTCCCCCTAGACCTGACCCATCTATGGGCCACCCCCAGCACTGCCCACAGTGACTTCTCTGTAATGCAGATCTGAGTGTGTCATTTCCATGGTGCAGATCCTTCAGTTGCTCCCAGATGCCTTCAAGATAAGTCCAAGCTCTGGCCAGCAGGCTGTTGATGATCTGAATTCTACATATGTATTCAGTTTCATCCACAACAGCATCCTCCAGTACAATCCAGATGTAGTAAGCCACCTGCAGTTCCCCGAGGGATTCATGAGCTCTGTGAACTTCAACCTTTGCCCATGGCACCCCTCTACCTGGAATATTCCTCCCACTCACCCCTTCTTCATCCCACTAATTCTTGCTAATTTCTTTTCTTTTCTTTTCTTTTTTTTTTTTTTTTGAGATGGAATCTCTGTCACCCAGGCTGGAGTGCAATGGCACAATCTCAGCTCACTGCAACCTCCGCTACCTGGGTTCAAGTGATTCTATTGCCTCAGCCTCCCAAATAGCTGGGATTACAGGTGCCTGCCACTGTGCCCAGCTATTTTTGTAGTTTTTAGTAGAGACAGGGTTTCACCATCTTTACCAGGCTGGTCTTGAACTCCTGATCTCGTGATCCACCTGCCTCAGCCTCCCAAAGTGCTGGGATTACAGGCATGAGTCACCGTGCCCAGCCAGTTGTTCATCTTTTAAGGCTTAGTTAAAGCATTGTGTCCTCTGGGAAATCATGTCTACCTGTCCATCAGGGTGAGCCTTTGGGAAGCTTACTATAGCATCTTCTGCTTTGTCATTGTCTGCCTGCAATGTAAGACTCAGAGGTCCAAAGTTAGAGGCTGTGGCCCCAGCACTGTAGCACATACGGGTGGTAGCTGTGTCCCAGCACCCAGCTCAGAGCCAGTGCCCAGCAAGTGTTTATGAATAAATGGATCACCTTTACCCTCCTTTATTTACCAACACTCTCCTAATCGCTGCCTAAATTGCTCATTATGCAACTGCTACCAGTTTATATAATTGCCGATTAAATATTTCCTTTAGTTACCCTGTTTTATTAAGTTCAATTTATGGAAGTTCTTTTTAGAGACAATCTACCTCAGATCTTTTTTGAAGCAAGGTGGAATATAATAAGTTAAACATCTTAGTTCTATAAATGGCCTATTGAGTAAAAGCACAAACAAAATAAATAATATCCTCATATATTGCAGCACCAGTCCTAATATCTCTCTGGAAGATTGAAGATGATAGGAGTACATCAGTGGTTTTCAACAAGGGTGATTTGGTCTCCCCAAAGGACATGAAGCAATGTCTGGAGACATTTTTGGCTGTCGTATCTACGGGGGTGTCACTGGCATCTAATGGGTAGAGATCCACCTCCATCCACTGCCATTAATAAGAATGCCAACAAAAAATAAGCTATTAAACTCAGGTTTGAAGAATGCTTTACAGATCATTGGACTAAATATTTAGGTCACAGAGGAAGATTTAGATTTGGTGTAAAAAATATTTTCCTAACTATAACATTATTTGATATTAAAATAGATTATTACTGAGTGAGCAATGGTTCTCCACCAGGTTGCACAGTTGAATCACCTGGGAAGCTTTAAACACTACTAGTGCCCAGCTCTCTCAAGGGAGCCTAATATACTCAAGAATGGGAGCCAGTAATGAGTACTGTTGTAGAAGCTTCCAGATGATTCTGAGAACCAAGCGTAAGACCCAGTGGCCAAAGCAAAAGTAAGAATCCCAACACCTGCACTTAAACAAAAGCAAGTTTACTTTTAGCCAGAAGGGTGCTTGGCCCTGTAGGAATGCTGTATGTATCATTCCTGCTCACAGTGGCCCTGGTGGTGGGCCTTGCACAGCTGTCTTCTGCTGTTGCGGCTTGGTTGAAAAGGCCTGAGAGTTGGGTCCTAAAGTGAGGCCAAGAAAGAGAATTCCGACTCTGATGCTCTGATGAAAACATGACTTATGGAAGTTTCCTTTCTGACCCAAGTGCCAAGAGTCTTTTGTTTAGGGCGGTTTCATAGCTTGTGAGGAGATGAGGAGCCATTTATTCATTGCTTGGCCCAAGCATGTGTTATAGTTGCTCTGAAAAGCTCAGATCAAAAGGTAAAGACAAAGATGGAAAATAGCCAGACATCAGACCCCCAAAGATGCCCAGGATTGGCTTTGTCATTTCCACGCTGATTTTCTTTTACTGGTGAAGTAAGATGAAAGGAGATAAAATTCCCAAGCCAGCAGAGAGCTTAGGGCAACAATACAACCTTTTTTAAAAAACCTTCTGTGGCCAGGCGCAGTGGCTCATGCCTGTAATCCCAGCACTTTGGGAGGCCAAGGCAGGTGGATTACCTAAGGTCAGGAGATCAAGACCATCCTGGCCAACATGGTGAAACCCCATCTCTAGTAAAAACACAAAAATTAGCTTGGTGTAGGGGCACGTGCCTGTAATCCTACCTACTCAGGAGGCTGAGTCAGGAGAATCACTTGAACCAGGGAGTCGGAGGTTGCAGTGAACCAAGATGGCTCCACCACACTTCAACCTGGCAACAGAGTAAGACTCCGTCTCAAAGAAAAAAAAAAACCTTTTGCAGATAGAGTTCACAAATTTCTCTTTTGACCAGGAAGTGGCCATTTCTCTGAATACAAAGACAGAGTGGGCATTAGTAATAGGACAGTCATAGCTTTTGTCTGCATACTAACCATTGGAAATAGGCCTATAGATTACTACAAACAGCTGTATAGGATTATTGGCCATTAAAGGCCAGCTGAAATGAGTTAGTAAACTTAAGAACGTTCAATAACCAGAGAGCCAAAAGGAAAAGGCAATAGTAAAGCCTGAGTCAGGTAGGGTCTGGAATGGAGAGGGAAGAAACTATCTAACATGGCGTGGGCCTTCTTTTCCCATGCTACAGGTGAAGATGCTGAGGTTTGGAGAGGTTGTGAATGACAGAGTCCAGAACTTGGCTGTGCAGAGCTAGGAATAAAGCCAATTTTAACTCACTCCAGAGGTTCTTCAGAGGCTTGAAGTAAAGGCTAAGTCAGGGCAGCCAGGTGAAATCCATGATACTGGCTTGAGACTTATAGGTGCAAGTAGCTAGTCTACAGACGGACTGACTTTTACATTTTCAGGACTACTCACTAGTTCTTAACAGAGCCTGACCTAGCTGGGGACTTACCTAGATTCCAATAACCATGGCATGGAGACAAGGGCCGGGTTGGGAGAGAGGTTGATGTCCAAGATGACAGGATGGGTGTGTGAAGAGAAGTTAAGAAGAAAGTTCTTGTGGAGGGAGGAAAGAACCCAGAAGCTGCCACTACGTTTCATAATACATTTTGATAAGCTCACTTCAGTGTCCCAGGTAAGCTACTGTAGGTAGAAATAGTCTCATTTTAATAAAGATGATTATGTTTTTCCTTGTGAAAATAATAGGTCATTATAGAAAGCATGGAAAATACAGAAAAAGGAAATGGGGGGAAATATATTCTTAATGGTAAAACAACTGCTATTAAAATCTGTTGTCATTTTTCCAGTCTTTTTTTAATTCACATAATTCCTGTTATTGTGATCATGAATTGTGGTTTTCCTGCTTTTGTCACTTAACACTGCAATACAAGCATTGTCCATCTTATTAGCATTTTGCGTTACATGTAATCATACATATTTATATGTAAATTATTATAATTTAGAGAAGTATAAACTATTATATGTATATATCACAATGTACCTGACCTATTGTTGGGCATTTGGGTTGGAAAATATAATGCACTCCAGAATGGAATAACTGGACCAAAGATATAGGAGTTTTAAGGACCTGAGACAGTCAGCAGGGCTGGATTCTCACTTAGGCAGGCCTTTTTAGAGTAGTACTTATTCCTGGGTTTGATCCTCAAACTTGACATGCCCATAATCCAGTTTTCTCCATACTGGGAATGATTAATTCTTAGGAGTTGTATAGGAGTTAACTAAAACTAATTTACAATAGAAATCAGATGTACCACATGGTCACTGTGGAACTCATTAGTACTGGTTGTCAAACATTTCTGCTCTCTGCCTCCCAGGCGCCCTATAGGATTATACTCCCTGTTCCCTGAGGGTGACTGGAGCCTGTGTCTAGTTCTGAGGAGCTGTGTTTGGAAATGAACACTTATTTGCAGGAGGAACTCTCTTTGCCTCTGTCACTGTAACTGGTGACGCTCGAGAGGGTGTCTGCTCCATCAGCCCACAGTGAGAATGTGAGCAAGAAATACAAGTGAAAGCCCGTGAGACTTGGAAGTTGGCTGTTAGTGCAGCATGAGGATGCTAACTCGTCCTGACTGCCACAGAGAAGACATTCACATTAGTGTGCCCAATATATTTAATCTCTAGAAATAGAAATCAACTAAAGTTAAAAGATTGCTGTTAGGATTCATCAGAATAAAAGAAAATATGTATCTCTTTCAGGTGTTTCACAGCCCTTGATTAAGGGTACTATAACATTATTAAGACTTCCTCCTCCCAGATAGTTTGGGCGGGGCAATGCCAACATTTTCCTTCCAGAGTCTCCTTTTTGCTCTTTTAATGTTGACCAAGCCAACTTCTAAGGGTAACAGTCTTTCTTTAATTGTTGTTGTTTTATTTTAAAGGTCACACCATACACTATTTAACAAACAAATACTTTTTTTTAACTTTTGTATATATTGTTTTGAGACAGTCTCTCTCTGTTGCCCCGGCTAGAGTACAGTAGTGCCATCTCAGCTCACTGCAACCTCTGACTCCCGGGTTCAAGAGATTCTCCTGCCTCAGCCTCCCAAGTAAGATGGCATTACAGGCGCCCACAGCCAGCTAACGAATGAATACTTTAGAATCAAATGAAGTAAAATGTAAAAGATCTGCTTCTCCCTCCCCCTGCCAGCCCACTTCCTGGAGTTCAGTTTGGAGCGTGCCCCTCTGGACATTTTCACTGCAGTTCAAAGTACAAATGGGATCCTACTCTTCATATTCTTCTGCGCTTTGCTTTTTCACTTTGTTTGTCGGGTGTCTTTTCACGTCGGTGCACGCTCGATTCGCCCCTTTCTTTTTAACGATGGTAGAGTTCTCAGTTTCAAAGATTTATCAGCCTTCACTTAACCAGTTTCCTATTTGTAAACAGTCCTGGGTTTTTCCCGTCTTTTGCTATTGCTAGTAATACTCCAGTACACATCCTTGTTAAATGTGTCTTTTACACACTTGTGCAAGTTAATCCAGAAGGAAAACCCATAAAAAAACAATTCTAGGTTGAAGGGAGTTGCAGTTTAAATGCCAGTAAATATTGCCAGTTTCCTTCCCAAATGTCAAATCAATTTGCATTCCCACCAAAACAGTGTGAGAATTCTTGTCTCTTCCCCCTCTCAAGGATGCAGGGTGTTACCAAACTTTTAGAAATCTCTTCCATCATAATCACGAAAAAATATATTGTATTGTTGATTTAAAGTTGATTTTTTTAATTACAGGTGAGTTTGTGCTTGTTCCTTCTTTAAATATGATAATACCTTCAATCAAGTATGGTGAGGCTTTGGTAGCATTCTTTCTCTTTAAAGTGTGCTGATTTTACTGTTTGAATCTCAAAGAATAAGCCTTTTTTTAAGCCCTGAGGAAGCATCTTATCACTGCCCCTCATTTACTGAGTAAACAGGGCTCACCACATTTCTAAGACCTTTATATAAATGTATATTATAGCTGGGGTGTTTTACAGTGGCAGCATCAAGGCAGATGGACTGGGAATTGGCCAGCCCTCCAACCCCTCAGTTAATTAATGTGACATATTCTTTCATTGCAGCAATTCAGTTTTGTGTCCTTGCCCACTGACGTGCTGGAAATTGAGGTGAAGGACAAGTTTGCCAAGAGCCGCCCCATCATCAAGCGCTTCTTGGGAAAGCTGTCGATGCCTGTTCAAAGACTCCTGGAGAGACACGCCATAGGGTAAACCTGTGACTGAGCTCTTACTATCCCTAGGTTCCTGCCAACAGCCTGTGCCCAAAGGTGGCCTGTAGGCTGCAATAGTATACTCACAGAGAGTCAAAATGGTGTCATTAAATTTCCTTAGTTTCTCCTACTAGTTATGTTGCCTGAGCCAATATAAGTGTTTGTTCGATTAAACAAACCCTTCCCTTTCCCCTTGATTGTGTAACACTGGTTACTTACCCAGGAGAGCAAAAAATCCTATTAAAAATATTAAACAGTATTAAAAGAAGCCCTCAATGGGGCATTTTTCTGTACAGATAGAAACTAAAGTTTGTTTTACTATGAAGAATATTATTTCATTCATATGCCAGTCTGGTATGTAAGATTTAATCATGTGTGACATTTCCATAACAAGATGAAATACTGGGTAACTGCTGTAGAGTGTCTTACTTAGAAGACACTAGTATCTGCAGACGCTGGATAACATGGATGACAATTTGAAAGCATGATTCTCATGGAATGACAGCAATTAAGATGCTCACAGAATTCAGTTGTATATGAGAATGTGTTTCTGTGTTTTGTCTCTTTTACATTCATGTCCAGTCATGGTTCTCATTAAAGTGGACTATGACCCGTAATAGCCCTATGTATAATACGTATATCTTTAGGTGACAGGGACTACATTTCAAAACACTAAATAAAGCTTTCTATCAATAAACATATACTTACAATGTAACCCTTACAAAGATAGCAAAAGAATGAGAAAAAATACGCAGTATTTCCAAGTGTCTTAATTTAAAGTTGTTTGGATTATTAGGACTTTGGAATCACTGATGATTATCATAAGGCCACTTACTAATAATTGGAACCTGATGGCAGATATGCAGCGGGGGTGCACAGAGGCCTGCCATTAACTCTCCAGCCAAAGGGAGCTGAGTTTATGGAGCTACAGTCATGTGTCATACACAGTATTTGCACTTGCCATTCATGGTCATGAGGATTAAACAGACAAAAAATGTCCATAAAGAACCTAGCACAGTCACTGGCACATAGTAGGAACTCAAAAGAAAATGGTATTCCTTGTGATCTTTTTTATTTCATTTAGTCCTCATAATGCTTCTGTGACAGCACTATCAGCATTCCTCCACGAGGAAACAAGGCTTCAAGATGATCAATGATTATGTAAGCCCAAGGCTTGTGTGTGGCAGAGATGCAGGCAGTGTCAGACTCACACTGGCGTCTCTCCAAAGCCCGAGGTCCACCCCCACACAATAGGCTTCTTTCAGGGTTCCTGGGATTGATTCTCTAGTTTATCATGGGCCACACCTATCATTTCTCTCCTTCTCTGCCCTACTGGCTGCTAACACCTCTGCCAGGGGGTGGGCTGGAGAACAAAAACCGGGGTTGTGTAGGATTCTTTTTACCCCAGCACGCAGTGCACCAGGGCCCAGCATGCATTAGATAGCGATTCATACCTGTGGAACAGAACTCTCTCCAGCTTGCTGCAGCCGCAGAACCCCTCTGCCCTCCCATGCTGAGTTCTCTCCTAAGCCCAAGCTGCCAGCTCTTACCTTCATGGCACTGTCCTGCTCTCCCAGCCTCCCACTGTGGAAAGGTACATCCCCCAGCTGAAAGCAAGTACCTGAGGTTGAAAAGGGTGTCCCAGACCAGAAGAAGGTTAGCTATGATTTTCCCAGTGTTCTTCCCATCCGGGGAAATGGAGAGCACAGATGGAGTGTGATTGAGCTTAGACCTCTCCAAAAAGGCAGCAACAGCAAGCCATGGAGGCGTTTTCCTCCCACCCTCTTTGATGGGATGACAGACCGCCCGGTTGTGGCGTGGCAGAGCAGCTCCTCCAAAGCCTTCTGCTTCCACAGCCCCTGGTGGCCACTTTTGCAGTGTTGCCCCTTCCAGAGGCGTCCCAACATGGGTAGGAGCAGAGTGTTGGGGCTATGGCCATGGAAGCAGTAGCTATGCAGCCTGAGCCATGGCAGAACCCCAGAGTGCACCCATAACAAAAGCGAATCCACTTTGCAGCTTCCCTCTGCCCTCTGCACGTGCACTCCCCATAAACCCCCCTGCATCCTTTCTGAAATGTTTGGCTCCATCTGTATCGGCTCCCTCCCTGCCCTCAGATATTTGCGCCTTTACCCCCCTGGGCACACACACACTCTCATTTCCAATGTTCCCTCCATTCCTTGGCCCGTAACATCCCCAGGCTTCAGTTGGCTCTCTGTCTCTAACTCTAACCATCTCACCTTCGCATTGAAGTGTCACCGGCTGCCGTGAACCATTATTTAGTGGTCCTACCTTATGCCCTCAGCTGGACATAAGCTATTTAAAGGCAGAGGCGATGTATGACATGCTTTGTATCAACTGCAGCACCTTTCACATGGCAGGGGCTCAAAAATATTTGTTACGTGGGTGAAAAGCAAAGGAAATAAAAGCCCGGAAAGTAAATGCAAAGCATAATAAATGTAATTTGTGTGCCACTGTCTGATTGTCTTTAGGCCTCCCCTGATTTCAATTAAGTTTTGGATTCAGGATGACTTTGTTTGGTCGTAATAGACCTCCTTCATAATATTGACCCAGGCTCTTTCTAAATAGACAAAATGCTGAGACTCATCCTATTTTTTTCTGCATATAATGCTTTACTTAACAGACTTCTGAGGAACTCCAAACACCAAATCATGGCTTATCAAAGAACAATTTTAAGTCAGGTGCTTGTTGGGATATATGTTGTTTGTCTCATAATGCCAGTGTTTTCTAGAAAGACACATTAAAACACTATTAGCCAGTGATTTATCTTTTTATTTTCATGTCACTAATTAATAAATGGAATAAATACTGGGTCATCAGAATAATGACTGGTTTGGGGCTATGTGTTTGTTATTACTGGGTCCCTGGGTTTCTTAACTTCTATATATCCTAAGGTAGTCACTCTTCCTATTTAGGCCAAGGTGAGGGGCAATTTACTAGGCTGAAGCTGTATTGTTAATGATAATATAACACAAAGTTTCAGGTTGATTGCCTCTAGAAAGTTTTCTTTTTATACTTTTTGTAATTTCTTTTTATAATTAAGAAATTATAAATTTTTTATAATTTATAAGAAAGCATTTCTAATTTATTTTTATAATTATAGTTTTCTTTTTATAAATTGCTTTGAGTGGGTAGAGGAGATGGCACAGAAGTCCAGGATGGAGACTCGGGGTATCTACATGTGGGAGCCTGTAATTCGTGTTAAGTAAAAATCACAAGCCAGAGAACCCAGCCCACGAGTCTTGCTCTGCTCCATCCTGGAACAGGTGCCGTTCTGTAGCTCCCACAGACTCTCCAGTAACCATGACAGCACCCTTTCTTAGACATTACATATATACCACAAGATATGCATCTGCTGGCACTGTCCATCGTTGAGGACATATTTGGAAAATGGCAATCTGCACAGGAAAAGCAGGCCAAGGACATCCTCGTCTTTTTTTATTCTCTCTCTGTTTTAGAGCACAAGTTGGCCAACTATATTTGTACAGGGCCAGGTAGTAAATATTTTAGGCTTTGCAAGGCCCACAGTCCATGTCTAAACTACTCAGCTCTGCCAGTATAGCATGAAAGTTGCCACAGACAATCTGTAAGCTAACAAGCATGGCCGCGCTCCAATGATACTTTATTTATGGGCACTGAAATTTGAATTTCATATAATTTTTACATGCTACAAAATGCTACTCTCGTATTGTTTCTTTTTCCAACCATTTAAAATGTAAAAAGCTCACAAGCACACAAAGACAGGTGGTGGGCCAGATTTAGCCCACGGGCTGTAGTTTGCCTAACCCTGCTTTAGAATACAGACACTCAGTTCAACTTAACCATTTTTTTACTTTACAATGGTGTGAAAGCTATATGAATTTAGCAGAAAAAGTAGAAACCATACATCAAACTTTGAATTTTGATCTTTTCCCAGGCTAGCGATATACAGCATGATACTTTTGTGATGCTGGCAGCAGCAGCAAGCCACAGCTCCCAGTCAGCCACGTGATCACAGGGTAAACAAGTGATACTGTACTCTACAGTATACTGTATTCAATGAATTACATGAGATATCCAATACTTTATTATAAAATAGCTTTTGTGTTACATGATTTTGCTTACCTTTAGGCTAATGTAAGTGTTCTGATCACTTTTAAGGTAGGCTAGGCTAAGCTATGATGTTTGGTAGGCTAAATGTATTAAATGCATTTAAATGCATATTTAATAAATGTATCAAATGCATTTTTGACTTGCCAGTATTGTCAGCTTTTGATGGGTTTATCAGGTCGTAATCCATGGTAGGTCGAGTGGCATCTGTATTCAATAAGGACTTCCTTACAGTTTTGTATTGCTGTTGAGCACATCAGGACTTCCTTGGGCTTGCCTGCCTCACCCACCGGTGCAGAAAGCACACTGCATGATCATTAGGAGGAGAGGTATTGACCGGATCTGTGATGGTGCTTATTTCCTTCTAGGGATAGGGTGGTCAGCTACACACTTGGCCGCAGGCTTCCAACAGATCATGTGAGTGGACAGCTGCAATTCCGATTTGAGATCACTTCCTCCATCCACCCAGGTATTTTCAGCATGAACTTCATGTCTTGCCCTAGGCTAGTGTCATAAGTGTGGTTCCTTTCTCTAAAAAACAATAACCATGGTTCTCTCCAGACATATCCTAGGCTTTAGGTTTTATGGCTGTCTATCTTCTCCATTTGAGGCCCAGAAGCCAGTGATCTATTCTGGAAGCCAGGTTGCTGTCCCCTGGATGGAGAGGTTCCTCTTCATTCTAGTGACCCAAAGGTGGAGGGTAGACAGTGGACTGAAGGTTAACAATGAGGCCAACATGGATAGGGACCTTTGTCTTACTTATCATCCTATTCCTGGCACCCACATAGGTGTTTAATCATCACAGACATGAATGAATGAACGTGAAACATCTTCTACCTAGTAACTAGATATAGACTAGCCAGTTGCTGAAAAATATCATGTTGAAAAACTATAACTGTACAATGAATTTTTATAATATCACAGAAAAAAATGAAAAATATAAATAGGACAGAAAACTCCAGAATTATCCAGTGTTCCATTTAATGCTAAAACAGATTTCCAAATAAGAATGATAAGATGCCTCATAATTCTACTTTTGCTCTGCTTCTGCAGCCCCCATACATCTCAATATAGATCACACTGAGAACTGTTAGGACCTCTTGGACCATTTACAAGTTGCTGTTAAATCTAATGAAGCTCTTGAGAACTTAGAGCTGGAGTTTATCACTACCCACTCATTAAACTCCAGGTGTAGTTTCCTATGGCAATATACAACTTAGATTGTAAGAAAACACCTTGTCTGTTTTGTTTTTTGAAATTCAGCCTTTTTCTACATTCTGAGAATAAAACTGACTCTTCCTTTGGTGTAGCCATAAGGACAGCTTTACAGCTCACCAGAGGAACTGTTTTTCTTTGACTAGTGAATTGCACTAGTGCATTTGAAATGGGAAGTTCACATCGGCAGGAATCCAGTAGAGCAGCTGCAGGAAGGTACAATTAGACCCTGGCTGCTACCCCTTGAATGATTGCTTGGGATGAAGACCTTGTTCATTTTTTTATTAGAATAAACTCCAAATGTTGGGAACGGTCCAGCCTGAGCTATTGAATGACTGTGGTTGCTCCCATTCTTTATCCAGCCTTTTGCTTCTCTCTGGTTACCTGAGAACCCTGCTTACCCTTTATGCCACCCTGCAGGACCTAAGCATAGGGAAACATTCTGAGCAAATACAATTAACTAAATATAATCATTAAGGAGCTATAAATAACACCACTACTGCCCTCATCTCTGGAAGTTATGCTGTGCATCAAACGCTGTTGAGCACCTACTATGTGCCCAGAACTGCGTTAGTGCTAGGCTTTGGGCATTTTAACCAAAAGATGAATTCCCTTGAAACAGATTTCGGAAATATATCCATGACTGCAAGTTGTTGTTAACATAACAAGAACTCCTTCCTACAGAATCTCTCACTAGAGCTCTGTCCGTGAGAAACTCTCATCAACCTACATTCAATATCCTAATGTAGAAATCCCTTAGTGATGGCTTACATGTCCCACAGGGTATTCTAACACCACAGTGCTCTCTTCTGGGAGAAATGACATGTTTTTCTTCTTGCCAGCAGATGATGAGGAGATTTCCCTGAGTACCGAGCCTGAGTCAGCCCAAATTCAGGACGGCGCCATGAACAACGTGGTGGAAAACGGCAGTGGGGGATCCTCGTACTGAGGCCCCAGAGCCATCTGAGAGCTGGAAGCCAGAGCAGCTGGGTGAGGGCAGTGTCCCGGATGGTCCAGGGAACCAGAGCATGGAGCTTTCCAGACCAACTGAGGAAGCAGCAATCATCACAGAGACAGGAGACCAGGGCATGGTCTCTGTGGGACCTGAAGGGGCTGGGGAGCTCCTGGCCCAGGTGCAAAAGAACATCCAGCTTGCCCCGAGTGCAGAAGAGCTGGCCGAGCAGCTGGACCTGGTTGAGGAGGCGTCAGCACTGCTGCTGGAAGACGGTGAAGTCCCAGCCAGCACCGAGGAGGAGCACGTGGAGGAGGAAACCACGGCACAGAGCCGGGCTGGAAGGGAGGAAGAGAAGGAGCGGGAGGAGGAGGAGGGAGATGTGTCTGCCCTGGAGCAGGGAGAGGGCAGGCTGCAGCTGCGGGCCTCGGTGAAGAGAAAAAGCAGGCCCTGCTCCTTGCCTGTGTCCGAGCTGGAGACTGTGATCACGTCGGCCTGTGGGGGCCCCGAGACCCCAAGGACACACTACATCCGCATCCACACCCTGCTGCACAGCATGCCCTCGGCCCAGGGCAGCAGTGCGGCAGAGGATGAGGACGGCGCGGAGGAGTCCACCCTAAAGGACTCCTCGGAGAAGGATGGGCTCAGTGAGGTGGACACGGTGGCCGCTGACCAGTCTGCCCTGGAAGAGGACGGAGAAGAGCCCGAGGGGGGCTACTCCAGGCACGGCGCCCCCTGGCCACTCCGGGGGCCACTTCCCCAGCCTGGCCAATGGCGCGGCCCCCGGATGGCGACACGCACCCCAGCACCGGGAGCGAGAGCGACTCCAGCCCCAGGCAAGGCGGGGACCACAGCTGCGAGGGCTGTGACGGGTCCTGCTGCAGCCCGTCGTGCTACAGCTCCTCGTGCTACAGCACGTCCTGCTACAGCAGCTCGTGCTACAGCGCCTCCTGCTACAGCCCCTCCTGCTACAACGGCAACAGGTTCGCCAGCCACACGCGCTTCTCCTCCGTAGACAGCGCCAAGATCTCCGAGAGCACGGTCTTCTCCTCGCAAGACGACGAGGAGGAGGAGAATAGCGCGTTCGAGTCGGTGCCCGACTCCATGCAGAGCCCCGAGCTGGACCCGGAGTCCACAAACGGCGCTGGGCCGTGGCAAGACGAGCTGGCCGCCCCTAGTGGGCACGTGGGAAGAACCCCGGAAGGTCTGGAATCCCCCCGTGGCAGGTCCAAGCAATCGGAGAGAAGGTTAGACCTCAAACCTGATCAGAGTGAGAATAGGACCATCAGGGGGACACAGGTGTCACCAACACAGTTTAAAAACAAGAGGGTGGGGGATCGGTCTCAAACGGGGTTGCTGGAGCAATGTATGCCTGTCTTGTACATATATGTGTGCATGTGTATCTCTGTATGAGTATAGATGACTGAGTAGCTGACACCCCACCATGTCTCAGATACACACCAGGAATTACGACTGGTTGGATGTGAGCGTGCACTTGTATGTGTGCTGCTATGTTTGTTTCAACTAATCACCAGAACTGGTTAGTGTACATGTTATCCTAGTCTTGACGGCAGCCAGTGCTCCAAGACTAGTGTCAAATGATACATGTGGGAAATAATCTATCTACATTAAATGGATAATGTATAAATGCTGGCTTCCAAAGCACATGGAAGATTAGCAATAGATGTTAATATTAGTTGAAGAACAGATTTTACCTCTGTTTTAGAATTCAACTAGCCCATGTACATACATGTAGATATGTCTAGCCTACATATATTTGTCATTATTCATGTCCGCTCAATTCTTGTTACTGTTTTGTTTTGTTGTTGTTGTTGTTGCTGTTGTTTGCTATTCTGGCTAATGGAAGGGGAAAAATAACACGGTTGTGTATAAATCACTTTGTTTCCAATAAGAATCGAATCCAAAAGCTGCCGCCGTTAGTGTTAAATGTATTCTGTGTTTTAATCAAAGATTTTTTTTTTAGTCATGCCTGTGGAATGATATGTGACATTAATTTGCATTTCCTTATCCACGAGTGGGAACTATCTTCCAGTCAAGTGACAGTGGCATAATGGGGAAAAAAAATTGAAAAGTCACATAATAATATGAAATAATTCAGTTGTTTTAAAAGAGAAAAACATAGCCTCTGCTATTTTGCTGTTCTGCTGTTGAAATTAGCCTCCAACAAAAGACGGGGATATTTTCTCTAGATTGTAAGCTCATCAAGGGCCAGAGTTGTGTTTCTTTATGTTTGAATACTTAGCACCTAAACCAACCCCTGGTGCCTACAAATTTTTTTGAACAGGAGCTAAAGTGAGCATTAAAAAAATAATTTTAAGTATCAATAATGCCCGCTTCTACATTTCAGAAAAAGAGTGAGAGGAGGTGGCACGTGCGATAATGAGAAACGCAAGGAAATTGGTAGAGAAAAAAAAACACAGGCAGAAAGGTAAAACAGCATGGAAAGGCACCCACGAGGAGTGGGATGGAAAATCCCTCCTGTGAGGAGAATGGAATGGGAAATGCCTTTCTTTGACAAGGATGTTTTGAGACCCTCCTTTATTCTAGGCCAGATGTAATGTGCTGGGCACAGGAAGACGGACTGGCATCAGGTGATATATGGTCATTGCTGAATAATTACAGCCTAATTAAAAATAATACAACAAAAGGAGCTGGGGGGATTCCCACATAAAAGGCACAGGTAGGAGCTGGCAGGGATGTTGGATTACGGAAGTCTGCAAACTTTTTCTGTAAATAACCAGATACTAAATATTTTAGGCTTTGTAGGTCAAGAGGTAAACAATCAAATAACTGTTCTCACTAAAAGTGTACTGACACTTTTCTTAGCTTAGAGCCATACAACCCTGTTTTAGTGTACACCGTCTTTGGCCCCCATGTTGGGAGGTAATCTATACATTGTAAATTGAAAACTGGCTCAGTATAAATTTATGTAAGAGCATGTTTTACAAACAACAAAGGCATGTCCATGCCCTTGAGAGGCTAACAGTCCAACAGGTGGAAGAGCAGGAAGTGTTCAGGACCACAGTGGACATCTCTGCATTGGCACTGGCAGTTTCTAAAGAAATGTCTAAGTTCCTGAACTCTGCAGAATATAAACTCAGAAAAGGTTAAGAAGCACCTATATCCTTCACTATAGTGATCGCAAGGGGAAATAGGAAGCTTCCCAAAGGGTCTCTTGATCTCCTGAAGGCTGTGCACGTGCTGGCATGTGACGTCTTCCCAGCCAGCCTTCCCCACCTCAGCAGTGAGTCCCTGAGCTAACAGTGTCTACATTGTGGGACTGTCCCTCATTTGCCACCGGATTTCACAACAGCAGGTGCTTCAAGAAAGCAAGGCTTTGACATGACCTGCCTGATATGTGATTGTGTGGGTGCCCTCTGCTTCCATAAGAAATCCTATCGCCCCTTCGCCTTGACTTCTAAGAATGCAAATTCCTTCACTGTAGAAACTGCACTAGATGGCCGGGTGTGGTGGCTCACACCTGTAATCCCAGCACTTTGGGAGGCTGAGGCGGGTGAATCGCCTGAGGTCAGGAGTTCAAGACCAGCCTGGTCAAGAGGCGAAACCCCGTCTCTACTAAAATATATTTTAAAAATTGGCCAGGCATGGTGGCGGGTGCCTATAATCTCAGCTACTCAGGAGGCTGAGGCAGGAGAATCACTTGAACCTGGGAGGCAGAGGTTGCAGTGAGCCAAGACCGCACCATTGCACTCCAGCCTGGGCAACAAGAGTGGAACTCTGTCTCAAAAAAAAGAAAAAAAAGAAACTGCATTAGATTAACCCAGGTGGATTTGTTGTTTACATGCCCACATAAATGAGGCTGCAGCAATTTACAAAAGAACACTGTTCTAAGTCTGAACTGACAGTCACACAGGCTAGTGTTCTTTTCATTCTTTTTGCTTCATTTCCTTCTATACCTCCTTTTTAAAAGTTCAATTTAAAATAGTTCTTAAAAGACCTTCTGCAGATGAATGAAAAGAGTAATATAATGTCATGGATATAAGCTCAGACCCTGGAGTCAGGCCTCCTGGCTTTATATTCAGTCCTCCCACTTCCATGCCAAGTCACCTAGCTGCTGCGTGCCTCAGTTTCCTCATGTGCAAAATTATAGAATCTCCCTCAAAGGGTTGTTGGGAAAATTAAATGAGATGATATTGCAAAAGTACTCTGCCTCCCACCAAGTGAGGGTTCTTCCAGGCAGACAAGCAGTGAGGTTAACTGATTAAATTGTGTTGTATAAAGCATCTAAAACAATCCTTTGAATTTGCATTTCCTGCACTTTGTAATTCAAGGAAAATTTTTCACATTATTAGGTGTAAATGACTTTGCTTCAAATAACGTACGAGGCAACCTATTTTTCTCTACAATTAGGTCCTATTATTTAAAAACAGAAGGGAATTTAAAAGGACGTCGCTTTTAGCTGAGAAATAGATCTTCTGGAAGGTTCTGGCGGGTTTCAACACTTGCTGTGTGTTTGAGGCAAGGGTGATGATGTGGAGCCCCGTCCCTGTGCAGAATAGAACTGCTTGCTTCTTCAGTGCCTCCATCCATTCAGTCGGCTGAGATATGTCGGTCACATCATTGCATTTGCTTGGGGCTCACAAGCAGGTGGGATCAGCTGCATTAACCCCAGGCAGTCGGCAATATTGTATTTCCACTAGCTTGGAGGAGTAATTAACCTGATTGGTTGCATTAATTTCAAGAGGTAAGTCAATTGTTTTTAAAGAAACTAAATTAAAAATGCAGCAGCTGATGACATAACAACTGTACCATGGTTTTGTTTCATTTCTGACACTAAACACATATACAAACAAACATGAGTGTGGTATCCACTTAAACACAGAACCCATCTTTGAAACAGCAGTCTGTCCACAAGGAACTGGGTGCCAGCACGAGGGGGAACCTTCCTTGTTTTCCATTAGCGTCTCTTAAGAACCCAGAGGATTTGAGTAACATACCAGGATTTGCTCAACAAATAATGTTATACATTCAACATGTAAAAGGACCCTTTGTTGCTGAATATATCTCTACTTCTGTTTGCCAGTTAGCTCTAGGAATTAAATCACAAAATTAAACCCACCTTTCTTCCTAAATTAATTCATTTTTATTTTTGATGAGGTCTATAGAACTAGAGTAAGAAGAAATAATCATCCTTTCCATGTGAGGTTATTCTAGGAAATATTCAGCATTTGAGATCTGACAGCCATTTGACCACCATTTTTCAGTCTCTCTCCCTTTTGACCCAGGGGGATAATGAAACACTTGCTATTTCCATCAGCAGAGGACAGAAGAAGGAAAAGACCTGACCTTTGCCCTCTGACCCTAAGAGGCTTTGCAAGAAAACCAGCACAGTGTGAGGCAGGAGGAACGTTCTGATAGCTGACTGTCCTTTTCCTGGGCCCTTCTGGCCCTGCAAAGATCAAGAGCACTAACCTCTGATTATGTGACCCAAGCAGCTGGTGCTGCAGGCCTGCCTTCTGCATGGCTGCTCTACATGCCTGAGGACACCACTTTAGAACATTGTTCAGTTCAAGTCTGAACTGAGAACAATATGAGCTATGGTTGTTGTAGGTTTCCTTTTAATAATCTGAGGCATGCATCCTGTGGATATAATGTTTATTTCTAAAATTTCTCCATGTCTGTCTTTCTTCCTCCTCCTTTCCCACTTCTGTGTTTTGAGCTTTCCTGTCACCGTCTTTCTGCTTTTTATCCATTTTCTTTGTCTCTTGTCCTTTCCTCTTTCCAGAGCACCCTGGCTTGTCTGATTTCTCCTCAAAATAATCCGGACAGTCCTGAGATCCCTCAGCACCTTGGCTCCCCCTCCCTCACCCCCCAGCCTCTAGCTTTCCTACTACAGGAATTTACATTCTTGACTCACCAGCTCCTTGACCTGTCTTGGAAAGGCACCATCTAAGACTTCATTCCCCTCAAAAACCTGAGAAACGGCCTTTCAGCAGCCCTGTGATGAAACCTATCCAAGTGAGGAGGTGTCGTTTTGCACAAGCCCAAGGAGCTTTTATGGAACCTTATAAAACGCTGCATTTCCCTCAAACAGGCCTATTTCCTCCACAGGTCTAAAATCAGGCTCAGCTAATTTTCTCTTGTGTTCCTTTCTGGTGCCACCTTCTGATTCAGGAAATTCGGGTCGTTACAGAATCAGACTCAAATCCTACGTATTGGACTGTGTGGCACAGATCATTAGTTATGAAATGTTTGGATTTTCTTCTTTTTTAAAAAAAATATTTCCCCCTCTCATAAATGACTGTGAACATAGCAAACTGACACACATAAATGGATTGCCCACTCTTTGGGGGTTGTTTTTTGTCGTAGTTTTACAGTCATGCTTTTTTGATGATGTTGCCACGGCAGTGAATGAATCTGAATGTATTGACTATCTTGTCCGTAGGTGAATGTCCTATACTCCATAATTCCCAGCCAGTAAGCCAGCTTCCTTCCCTGAGGCCTGAACATCATCACTACCCAACAATCGATGAGCCTCTTCCACCAAGTAAGCTTTAGTTTTTAAAATCTGTGTCTTAACTCTTCCTATCAAGTCTAAGCAGGTCAGTATGAATTTGTGTGTGAACATCTAAAGTCTTTCCCAACTCTGTGCCTTACACTGTTAACAAAAACCAACATGACACCTACTTTAAAAACGGATGGGTTTTTTGGGATCTTTCTGTTTGTTTGTTTTTTTGATTAGTGATTTCACCGTGTGATCTTGAAGAGATGATACAGTGTTTTCAGCACCTCTCAACTTCTGAAATAGAAAGCATTTCTTTATTAGACTTGACTAGTCTTTGCAAACTGTTCATGACCTTTAAGTCCCAAATTTTATATTTGATATTTAAAATTTGCCATTCGAGATAGAATAATCCTATTGTTCTCCATTGGATCTGTTACGTCACAGGCATCTCCATATGTTAAAACAACTTCAACCCATCTGGGCACGTGAGCTTATACTTTCCTTACTGTAACTTGCATCCATAAGTAATAGCTTCAAATTTCTTCTGCAGTTCTTACGGGTTGCTAGGCAAAATATCATCTTTAAGATAGAATTCAATGTCAATTTCTCCTGGTAACTGTAGTATGTAATTAATAATTATCTAACTAGTCATCTGAACTTGGGAAATTCATTTAATCTCTCAGAGACTTAGTTTTCTCATTTGTAAAATTTTTTAAATGAAGTTTGAATGTCTTCATCTGCTAAATGAAAGGTTTGACCTAGATAGTCTCTAGATGCCATTCTAGCTTTAACCTCATAATACACCATTTAATGAATTTAAATGTATAGGAAGAAATTGACACCCCAGACATTATTCACTTACCATCACATATGTTCATGAATTCTAAAACATCTCTGTTTTGGTTTAGACTTAATTTTCAAGCAAAGATAATATTTAAGATTTGATAGATTTTTACAACTACAAAATCTTTCCAGAATGCAAGGAACCCATGTTTCTTTACATTCTTTTCCCTGTGCTTACGTGAAGCAGTTACAGTTTTCAAAAGGAGAAGTGCTTATTTCTTAATTCATCTATTCTTGGTAATGCGTTGTATTTTACAGGAACACCACTCTTCTACTCAATTATAATTTATTGGTGAGAAATCAACAAATATCTTTAATATGTGGACTAATTTAAAGAAACACAATATTTATTTTTCAGGGGCCAAGCCAAACATCATGTCCTTGAACTTTTGATGCCTGATTTCTTTATTTATACACTGATTTATGGACATTCCATAAATGAATAGTAAAATTTTAGCCTCACTATAAATAATTCCTAGGTAACACTTATTTGAAAAATATGTATAGCATGTTCTCTCCAGGAAAGGGAGGCTTTCCCCACAACAAATAACCTTTCAGTGCACGAATCTACTTCCAATCTATGCAGTACAGATAACTAGTTATACATGCAAATATTATAAATAATTGTATATAAATTCATTGTAAAAGAATTACTTTATATAAACCACTTTCAAAAATGAAAACAAATTTCTCCAGATAGTTTTCTATTTTCAATCCACATAACATTGAAAGATCTTAGAAAAATTGTTAATGAATCCTACCAACTGAATATTGTTAAATAATCTCAAATAGTCAAGAATTACTTTATTGCTGATAGTCATTCATTCAACAAATACTAATTGAATGTTTACCCTGTGCTAGGTACTCTTGTGTAAGCAAAATAGACAAAGATTCCTGCCCTCATGGAGCTTACAGTCTAGTCTGGAAGACAAATTACCAAACAATAAAATAGTTAAAAAGGGACTGGCCTAGCATATGAGATGCTGTGGAAAAGCAAAAATAGACCAGGGTGAGGGATCTCTGAGAATGTGTGGTGATGGCTGGTTTGCAATTTTAAACCAAGTGGTGAGAGTAGACTTCATTGAGAAGACAACAACTGAGGAGGGTTAAGGTTAAGGGAGTTATCCCTGCAAGTGTTGGGCAGAAAGGGCTTTGCAGGCACAGGGAATGGCCACTGCCAGCCAGGAGTTGGAACACCCTGGTGGGTTTAAGGAACAAGAGACCAGTGTGTCTGGAGCAGACTGAGGAAGGGAGAAGGCACAGGTGATGTGGTCAGGGAGCTAGCAAGGCCCAGATCACGCAGGGCCATGTAAACCACTTAAGGGCTTTGACTTTTATTCTGGATGAAAGGAGGACATTGTAGAGTTTTGAGCAGAGAAGTGACATTGTCTGCCTTAGGTTTTGAAAAGTTTGCTTTGGTTGCTGTGTAGGGAATAAATTGGAAAGAGGAAGGATAGAAGCATGAGATTCAACATAAGATTATGTCTTTATGCAGCGACCCAGGTGACAAACAATGGTAGTTTGGGCCAGGGTGGGAGCAGTGGAGGTGGTGAGGAGTGGTCTAATTCTGGACGTATATTTTGAAGGAAGATTTGATAACAGATTCAATATGGATGTGAGAGAAAGATAGGTAACAAAAATGACCTAAGAGTTTCAACCTACAAAGATGGAGTTGCCTAAGTAATATTAGTTTGGGATCCATCAAAAATTTTAACTTTCTGGACCAAGATTAAATTGAGGTGGGCAGGGAAGGCTGCAGGCAGAGCAGGTTTTGGTGGGATCCAACACTTGGTTTCAATCATCTTATATTTGAGATGTCTTCTAGGTAGTAATGTCAAGAAGAAAATTGGATATGTGACTCTGAAGTTCAAGAGAAAGGTCTAGACTATGAGATAGTATTGCAATTGTTAAAACTGTTCAAAATGTACAGTTGTATAGGTCTTTATTCATATGATAACTAAATATGATACATTTTCAGGTTCTACATTGTTTTCGGACCTTGTGGAGAACATATAATTCAGTGTGCAATAGATCCTTCTGTCACAAATGAATTGACCTGACCTGCGCTTCTATAACTTGCCCCAGCATCATGAAGTTACTGTTTTCAGGTGGTTGTTTAGACAAACTCATGGCATCACGGTGCCAAGCCCTTTAAGTCATGTTGACACCTGAAGTTCCATTTGGAATGTTTTTTCTTTATTCACAAAATATGTGAAAGTAAATTCTTTACAAAGCAACCCAGAAAACATGTTCATAATTTCTGATTACACTTAGCTATTATTTTCTGAATATATATGAGTATATAATTAGCACAATACATTCCAGATATTTAATGTATTGACAAAAGAGCCCAGCTGCTGGGCTTACCACACTTTTCCATGAGGAACTGAAGTGTGTGGTGATAAATTATCATTATTGCAGCTTCATTTTCTAGCTTTTCCCCTTAATTTGTAAAACCCAACCTTTGTCTGTGAAGGAGTCCTTTCTTTACTGTAGGTTCCTGGAGGGCAGGGTCGTGTGTCACTCAGCTCTGTGTCTGCAGGACGTGGCACAGTCTCTAGTTCAGAGTCAGTGCTGCACAGTTTGTTCTGTTGAATTTTAAATTATACAGTGCTCTTCAGAGACTAATGCTCATTTTTTGTTGGATAACAGTCATGTTAGATTCAAGAAAAGTAACTGTCCTATTGCTTTTACTAATAGTTGGATCCATCAAAATTTTTAACTTTCTGGATCAAGATTAATTATCTAGTAATCATATGTATATACAATTTCATCCATGAGCTAATTACCATTTACACCTGATACTTGACAGCAGGATTATCATTAGATAATTATTAGATCAATTTTAATCAAAACCTCCTAGGACATATTTATATAATCTGCCTACATCTTTCCTTCAATTTGTCTTATAAGTTGACTTTGGTGTTTAGGGGTACTTTGGTTTTCACTGGGCATTATTTGACAATCCATCAGGTCAGACATAAGCCATAATGCCACAGACAGATACATTATATACATATAAAACCATAAATATGGCAAATATATGTTTCCCTTAAAAAAATTGAGAGTTGCTATGTCATTACCTGAATGATAAGTTTTCAATGGAACTGTCAATATCTGATCTACTCCCAAAAGCTATGGCTTTTCTCACTTAAAAGGCTGGATGGTTTTCCTCCCTTTGCAGTCATTTTTGCTTTTTCTTCTTCTTTAGTCTCGAGCATTTTCAGCATAACTTTATCACGCTGCTGCTATTTCCACAAAGTGATGTGTGGCTCTTAAAGCTTTGCCCATCTCTGTACAGCAGATATTGCTCGTCTGTGTTTCGCTCAGATGTGAACCCATTGCTTCCAGCTCTTTTCCACCCACCTCACCCCACCTCAGCCCCTGCATGTATGATGTAGTGAATCATCCATGCTTCCACCTTTTCATTTTCTTGCTTTGTTTTATTTTGTTTTTAATTTGGGAAGGGAACCTTTTTTTTTAAATCTCAGGCTCCCTCTACTGTTTGGGATGGTTATTTATCAACAAAAGGGTACTTCCTAGTTACTGGTTTGGTTTGATGGCCAGAGATATTTGACAGCTGCAGGTTGAATATGCCCTGTTAATTAACAACTTATCAAAAGGCTGTTTTGAAGCCCTAAGAATCATTTCCTTCCATTCACCCACTCGAAAGGAAAGGCAGTTGATTAAGTTTGCTAAATATAAGATAGAGGTCATCCAAATTCGCAGATCCAGGATTTTAGAACAGTAGTTAAAACTGGTTTTCATCTGAGGGCGATTCTTTCCACTGAACCTAATTGCCCTCTATTAAACTTAACAAAGAAAGTGTTCTCCAGCATCACAGTGTAAACTCACACCAGAGGATGCTCCAATCTTCCACGGCAGTCATTTGAGTAGCCAACAAGAGTGACAGTGAGAATGGACTTATCTAAAGAAATAAATTAATTAAACATTAGATTTCCTCTTTAGAAATTATTAGAATTTTGGCCGGGTGTGGTGGCTCATGCCTGTAATCCCAGCACTTCAGGAGGCCAAGGCAGGCAGATCACCTGAGGTCAGAAGTTCGAGACCAGCCTGGCCAACCATGGCCAACATGGTGAAACCCCATCTCTACTAAAAATACAAAAATTAGCTGGACATGGTGGTGGACACCTGTAATCCCAGCTACTCAGGAGGCTGAATCAGGTGAATTGCTTGAACCCAGGACGCAGAGGTTGCAGTGAGCCGAGATCACGCCACTGCACTCCAGCCTGTGTGACAGAGCAAGACTCCACCTAAAAAGAAAGAAAGAAAGAAAGAAAGAAAAAAAAAATTATTAGAATTTTAACATAGGTCTTGATCAAGGAACCACAACTACTGTTTAATATGGCCCAGCAGAGAGTCTGAGTTCATTAAATTGTTTTCTGAGCTCCCGAGTTCATGCCAGTGCCCCAGAAGTTGTGGCAGGTGCTGTGGGCAGGGTCTGGCCTGCCCCCATGAACCAACGGTGAGTCTACCTGCAGAAGACCTGGAAGTGGTATGTGTTTCGCATGGGTCAGTGGTTTGTCCTTGATTTTTCTTTTTGCCTTTTTATTAAAACTAGACTGGGAAGCTCGAATTGACAGCCACGGGAGGGTCTTTTATGTGGACCACGTGAACCGCACAACCACCTGGCAGCGTCCCACAGCAGCAGCCACCCCGGACGGCATGCGGAGATCGGGGTCCATCCAGCAGATGGAGCAACTCAACAGGCGGTTGGTGATCAGTATGCAATGAGCTCCCCTAAACCACAGTGAAAGCAGAATCGCAGCTAGAGACTCTCCCCTTACACTTTTCTGCTCAGACTGTGTGGGGAGACTCGAAAGTAATTAAGTACCTTAAGAAACCTGTTCCCAGTAGGTATTTGGAAAGCTAGATTTAGAATTTGGTGGCAAGAGACAAGTTACGCTTGAGTGTCATTTAAGTTCAGATGGGAAATCCTCTGAACTTCTTAATGGCCTAGGCTCACAAACAGGAGTTTTTAACAAGGGTGGGTGTATCCCTCTCTGCTGGGGTGTTCACCAAGGATGTCAGTGTTCCTTGAACTTTCCAGGCACTCTGTCCAAATTATACATGGATACACATTTTTCTAGCAGACTGGTCCATACCCATCACATAGTTCTCAAAAGGATTCAGACCTCAGTTAAGAACATTCCAAGGACAGGTTTCATAAGAAGACTAAAAGCTGCCTGGAGAAGAAACTGTCTCATAAGTCACCATGTGCATTCCTACACTGGTCCCATAATTGATATATGTCCATCAATAATAATCATTGAAAAGCCTTCATCTTAGAAAAAGAAATGTTTAAAAATATTTGTGAGAATTATTTTGTGGAAAAATTAGGCCCTCTTTATTAAACTTGTAAAGATGTTATTTTATTTTTAACCTGCAAACAAAGTCTTAAACCGTATCAGGCTTAACCAGTGGTCCATTCATGTCAGAGGTGATGCAGTAAGCTAGTATAGAGCATCCTCCCTGACATCTTACTCTTTAAGACTGGGGTGGTAGCTTCAGGATACTTTTAATTACCAGGAATGCAAACTGAGGCTTCCTCAGTTGAAATTGCACCCACATGCTATCTTGCTTTCATGTCAGGTATGAAGGTGAAGGAAAAGCTGAGAAAGACTAAAAAGAATGAAGAACTGGGTTTGTGGAACACACCTACTGATAGCAAATGCCTTTGAAACTTAATTGTTATCTGCCAGAAAAAAAAGGGGGAGAAACAATTTAGTCCTATTTAAAACACATGGGGTCGGGCACAGTGGCTTACCCCTGTAATCACAGCACTTTGAGAGGCCAAGGCAGGTGGATCATTTGAAATCGGGAGTGCGAGACCAGCCTGGCCAACATGGTGAAACCCCGTCTCTACTAAAAATACAAAAAAAATAGCTGGGGGTGGTGGCAGTTGCCCGTAATCTCAGCTATTTGGGAGGCTGAGGCAGGAGAATCACTTGAACCTAGGAGGCAGAGGTTGCAGTGAACCGAGATTTCACTGCTGCACTTCAGCCTGGGTGACAGAGTAAGACTTCATCTCAAAACAAAACAAAAGATAGAAACAAAAAAAAAAAAAATGAACTTCTGGCTACTATTGTACACAGAGGAGCATGCGTTAGGTGAAAATCACTAGAACATTCTTTCATTGCCTGAGCGTTTGGAAGACATTTGCTTTCCAGTTTTCCCCATCAGCAGCTGAGTGTTTAAGTCATTAACGAGAACCATAAAAGACTTGTGTTGGCAGCACCCTTTACAATCATTCCCAACCCAACAAAGCACGTTACAGGAAAGAACTCCTGATAACCTGAATGGACCGCAAATCCGTGGGAGAGTCCTTTCATGGTGATTGCAACTGTAACTGAAAATGTAAAACACACAGTAAGCTCATTTTACATAGAGACCCTGTTGTGATTCCGTAGGCAGAAGTTAGCCCCTAGGTCTGTCTTGCCAAAACTGATAAGCTGCAATTGTTGAGCAGGCTGAGAAACAGGGGAAGGCATCATCAGGCTGTATTTATAGCAGGTGCTGTTTTGAACACCAACCAAAGCAAGACAATGAATCTGAAGCAGAAGGAAGCACCTTGACCTATGGCGTAAACATCCATGAAAGTTTATCGGGGTGATCAGCTTGCATAATACAAAAATTAGGCCAAATCTGTCCTGAACCAGGTCTCCAAATAAGTTTTGTAGCCTTTGATATGTAAATTCCTGTGCCCTCCAGTGGAGGTGAGCATGCTGGGAGGGGCAGCTGGACTTTGCCGAATAGGAAGTTGCATTTGCTACATCCATCTGGACAGACAAACGAAAAGGAATTTAGCACTTTGAGAAGGTACTTATTTCTCGTGAAAAAGTGTACCTAGGGAAGATCAGATAACCTTCAGATAAGTATTCAGATAAGCTTTTCCATTCTTATCTTAATCTATTGCTTTCAAGTATTTAAAATTTTTTGTGATTTGGCATAACAGGCAGCTCCAGAAAGTACACTTCCAGTCTCCTATCCATCTCACATGCAGCCACACACAAGGTCATTTTTTTGATAACCCACGGTTATCTGGAGAAATTTACAATGCTTACTGGCTCACAGCCAAGTGGAAGTATTATTCAGTGTTTCAAGATTTCCTTGAGCCTAACCAAATGATTGAAAATCAAATGTGTTTGTGCAAGGAGACAGATATTGGGAAGTGCAGAGTACACAACAGCAATGTGTAAGCTTGTGTGGTAGGTCGCAGTGACCATTGTCAACTCGGCCAATCCCCAGACGTGGCACACTTTTCCAGGCCTACATGCTCCCACTGCAGGAAAATGCCTCACTGCCTGCTTCCCACCTGAAACACATCTCGTTCTACAGGCCTGACTCAACGTCATGTGCCCCAGAACACCGTCCCGGAATCCCCCACACACAGCCAGGACTTCCTCCCCTATAGCCTCAGGAATATGCCTGCTTCTGTGCCACAGCCTTGCTCTTCTTTCTACCCCTCTCTGCCCCCAGCGCCTTGTGTGGCGCCAGAAGTTTAATAGGACTCAGTACAAGATTGTTTCCTGAGTTAATTCCTACACTTTCAGAATGTCCAGAGTTAATTAATTCTGCCTTCACAAATATTTACTGAAAAGCAGAAAATATAAGTATGTATTTTTATTTTAAATAATCAACTAAAGTTTGATTTTTAAATTATTTGTGTAGAATTATGATAATTTAAGGGAAATAGAAGTTTTAAATAGAAAAAGTGATCTACAATCTAACTACCCCAAAGATGATTTAGCTTTCTTTTTTTTTTTTTTTTTTTTTGAGATGAAACTCTGGCTCAGTCACCCGGGCTAGAGGGCAGTGGCACAATCTCAGCTCACTGCAACCTCTGCCTCCTGGGTTCAAGCAATTCTGCCTCAGCCCTTCGAGGAGTTGGGACTACAGGCGCGTGCTACCACATCTGGCTAATTTTTGCATTTTTAGTAGAGACAGGGTCTCACCATGTTGGCCCTGCAGGTCTCAAACTACTGGCCTCAGGTGATCTACCCGCCTTAACCTCCCACAGTGCTGGGATTACCAGCCAAGTTAGCTTTTTTAAAACATGTATCCATCTTTAATTTCCATATGCATGCACAATCCTTACATGGTTACAATGGTGATATGTAGTTAGTTTCATATTCTTTTTTCACTTACAAAACTCTAAGCATTTAATATTGCCGCACAGTCTTCAGATTAACATGTAATTGCTTGTATAGTATTCCACTGAATGGCCGAAGTTAAGTTAACCTAATTTCATATTGTTGAATGTTTTGCTTCTTGCTTTTGTCACTGTTTTTGTCACAAGGGCCTGCTGAATATTAAGACTGCCTTACAGTGGAGGGTTTCCTTAGGGTTCTATTCCCAAAGGAGTAGGCCAAGGGAGATAAATGTGGATTTGGTATTTGGTATCAACGCCTGTCTACATTAGACATTGTGATTCTAGGGGTTTACTCCGCCAGCAGTTACAGCTTCACTTCCATCTCATCTTTTGGTTTGTTTTTGTTGCTTTAAGAGGTGCTCCTGGTATTTTGATGCCACTTACATTTCACTTGCTGCAGCAAGGGTCAACTTCTTTTCCGTAAGCTTTTCTTTAATAATGGTAGTTTCTCCCATGTGTAATGTCTGTTCTTGGGCGTTTGAAGAGGGGTGAGGTTGTTTAGTTGGCTCATTGGTTTTACTTGATTTTGGAGGGCTTTTTTTTTTTTTTCCGGTTTGGGGTGTGGGGGTGTGGGGGTGTGTGTGCGTGTGGGTGTGTGTATGTGTGTCCATTTACAAATTATGTATTTCAGCTGACTTTCTAGCTAATTTTCATGAGCCCTTTATATACTATAAATATTTAATATTTCGCTACAAAAAATGGAGGAGGACTTTGATGGTTAACTCCTAATGAAATAGAAGAGAGCTGCCTCTCTCTCCTGTTTAAAGCTGGGGAGCCTTTAAGGCTGCAGTCCTGCCCTGAGAGACTGAGACCCTCCTCAAGCCACTGCATGTCCTGCTTCCCCAAACTGCCTCTGTGCTTTAGCAGAGGTCAGACATGGGGTCGAATACAGGATTTGAGGCTGTTGACTCAGGAAGGCCTGAGATAACCAGGGTCCAGCTGAGGACATGTGAAGTAGGTCATGACATTGCTGACATTATCCTCATCAAATAAGATCAGATTTACTCATAATGCTCTGCTGTGGTCACTGCACATTGGGAATGAAAGGAGAGGCTACAACTTGACATTTGTGTAAGCCTATTCCAGGTATCTATTGCTGAGTAAAACCACACCAA
The DNA here is from genome assembly GCA_036589455.1 of Ateles fusciceps. Taxonomy (NCBI): domain Eukaryota; kingdom Metazoa; phylum Chordata; class Mammalia; order Primates; family Atelidae; genus Ateles; species Ateles fusciceps. The sequence continues at coordinate 6,506,679 of JAZHEH010003329.1, read as the reverse complement.
ATGTAGTGGCATAAAACAACACCAAGCATTTCTTCTTACCATTATTTCTCATGGTTCTGGTTTGACTGGGCCCAACTAGGCAGTTCTCTCCAGAGATATCCTCTGGTTGCAGTCAGAGGGTGGCCGGGCCTGGAGACTCGCATATTAGGAGCTTGATGCTGGCTGTTGGCTGGGCCTCTCAGCCAGGACACCTGCACAGAGACTTTCCATGTGACCTAGGCCGCCTCAGAGCATGGCTGCCAAGTTCCATCACAAAGTGTTACTAACTGTATTAGTCAAGGTAGTTGAAGGGGACATGGATTCTATCTTTTAAAGGAGAGGGATACAGTTCTGGAAGAGCATATGGGTCTAAAAATATTGTTGAGCCATTTTGAGAAATGCAGTCTGCCATAAGGCATTCAGGGATTCCTCCCAGTAGCAGCTGCCTGACTCTTTGGCAGACCCCGTTCCCCGCCTTGGTCAAGGTCACAAGCTGGGCAGCTTCTCACTGGCACCCCCTGGTCTCCTGCCACGGCTGCATTCCCTGAGTCCCCAGCAGGGAGAAGATCGCAGAGGGCCGTCCTTCACCATCCATCACCTCTTCACAACCTCTCACCACAGATAGGCGGGGTGGTGAATTACCACAAATATTTCTCTCTATAATTCCACCACCGCTCAGCTCATCGCCCCATTCCACATTTTGCTCTAAGAGGCCTGCTCAGGAAATGCCTTGCAGTAACCACTACAGGCAAAGGTGGCTTCTGAAAGGTGTCAGGAGTGAGTGGGGGTCTCTCCAGATAAAACAAAACTGAAAGGAAGCCCTTAGGCCAGTAGTTCTCAAACCTAGATATAAATAATCCTTCCTAAAGAACTCGTTAGAAATGCAGGTTTTTATTTGCTTCAGTCTCTGTAATTTTAACAATCACTCAGATGATGCTCTTGCAAATGGCCTGAAAACTACAGTGAGAAAACTTTCCTCTGTAAGGTCAAGGAAAGAGCGGGGCACTGGTCTGCAGAAATCCTGCCACAGTGGAGCCTCATCTGTGCAGCAAGTATCCCCGTGCGTTCACACCTGGGATTGCACTTGGAGATTGGCTATTCCCTGCTACCTGGTCTCTCATCCTCCTCCTCCTCTTCATCCCCTTCCTCCAACCCCTATTGCTTTCCTGGAGACAAAAAGTTTCCAGGAAAGTCTCCAGCCTAGGCTGCTGCAGGAACCCCTAGCTGCTCTCCACAGCTCCAGGCTCCTCTCCTCCAGTGCCTTCTCCACTCTGACACTGGGTGATCAATCTCCGTGTACATCTGGCCCTTTCTGTTTTTTTAGCAGCTGCCTATCACCAAGAGCAATGGTTCATTCTCAAGGTTGATCCCTGGGCCAGCAGCATCAGGATCACCTGGGAACTCACCAGAAACGTACATTCTAAAAAAAAAGAAAAGAAAAAGAAAAAAGAAATGCACATTTTTGGGCCCTACTCCAAACCTGCTGAATCAGAGACTCTAGGGGTGGGGCTGGGAGTGTGTTTTAAGTCCTGTGGGTGATTCTGTGCAGCTCAGGTTGGGGAACCTGTGGCCTACAGAATAACACCCAACCTGCTGCAGGGCAGCTTCTGGGGCTCCCTCCTCTCTCTCCGCTGGTCTCCTGGCCCTGCCTGGTGCCCACATGACCTGATGATGCCACTGCCAGGCTTCTCAGAGCTCCCCAAGAGTGGCCTGCTTTTGCACATGTTGTTTCTCTTCTGAAATATTTTTTCCCAACAAGCTCCCCAACAAACTCATACTCCAACTTCACAATTTACAAACCTTGGGAGTCTCCTCGTCTTTGTCTCACACACCTCTTGCCTGTCTATGACAGCCTTTCACCTGGCTGGAGTTATGGCTTCCGTCCCATTTCCCTTTTCTTACATCTCGACTGTGTGTGTTTAAAGGGCAATGTCATATTTTAATCCTCTCTTCGATCTGAAAGTCCAACACAGAGCCTACACATATTGGGAGGGTTAGGGAATATTTAGTACTTGGCAAGGTGGCTAGCTGGCTGGCCAAATGACTAAATCCCTAACTTGGGAAGAAAAATAAAATGAGCCTTTGAATAAGCAGAAAACATGTATTTATTTGCCAGCATGCTATTAGGTATAATATTTCCACAACCTTTGACCCATCGTATCAATTACCTATCAAATAAAACTGAGTAGAACTACTAGTCCAGTTTGTAGACTCATTACAGTAATGTTGAGGTGATTTGATATCTTAGTTGTAACATTTTAATTTACTGCCCATACCCTTATTTTAGACTTAGGCTGATTTTGTTTAATGCAGGGCACAGGCTGTTTTGCATGATTAGTTATTTGTATTGATTTTTTAAATGTCACCGTATTGAAACTCATCATAGCTTATGAAACAAAAAGAACTCATATCGTCTTAGAGATACTTGTTTTGTTAATTGCTCTGGCTACCTTGTGGGAATTTTAAGCATTTCTTTCCTGACATTCAAGACAGTTCTTTACACATTTCTCAATTATCTGATTCAGAGTATTGGACCCCAACGAGCAAACCAAAGTTAACTCTCGTCTTGCCATTTTCTAATGCAAAGGTATCAAAATATTCAGCGAACCATTGCAACAGAGAGGCCCGAAGAAGATTCTGGCAGCCAAAGCTGTGAGCAAGCCCCAGCAGGAGGCGGCGGAGGTGGAGGGGAGCGACTCAGAAGCCGAATCTTCCCAGTCCAGCTTAGGTATTGGAGGAGGGGTCCCCACAACCTGTGATGGCTTCCAGGGTCTATGTGACAGAGGACTGCAAGCCACTCACCCTGCCTCCTGGGGGAACAATGTGCCCCAGAGTGAAGAGAGTGGAGGGCCGGGGTGGAGGAGAGAGGCATGCCTGGTGCCCACAGGGGAAAGCAGACAGAACGAACTTACCACCAGGAAACTTAGGAGAAGTGATCATGGTGAAGGAGACACCATCACCCTGGCATGGGGATCTGGAGGCAGGAAAACAAATGAATTCTGGGGATGGAGCTGAGTTTACTATCGTGCTTGTGAAGCAAGGCAACTTTGTCAGTGGCTCAATCATGTATTGTTAAGTAAATGTATTTGTTGGTGTCCTGAGGATTTTTCCACTTATAAATAAAACATGCAACAAAAATTCACAATCTATTTTAAAGGAACCATGTGACAACACTAGGAATAATCACTTGTTTGCACGTAAAATAAAATTCAGTTCCCCTAAGAGAGGAACCTGGGAGAAGAGGTTTCCCAGCATGCCACAGGAGGGAATTTTTACCCACCCTAACACTTACCTGGGCCTGGTTTTCCTGGTTTTCATTTCTTTGAATTTGCCCAAGTGGAACTCAGACAAGGATAATCAAAAGGCATGAGACTGGCTTCCACTTTTTTTTTTTAACCTGTAATGAGATAAGATTATCATAGGGATATCCTATTAATCCACTTATTTTTTAAATTGGGTAAATGATGCCAGATTTATTTGCCAAAAGAAGGCTTAGAGAACCGTCTGGGCAGGCAACACTGGGATTCCAAACCTGCCAGGTCTCAGCCGTCTATGACAATGCAGAATATTGGACATTTTCATGTGATTTTTTAAAATGCACATCCACAGTTCCACCACCAATTTTAACTCCCCACTTTCTATTATTCATTTTACCAGATATGCTAACTAAACTGACTAGTTTAGGTTTTTCTATTATTATTTATTTTATTTTATTTTTGAAGACAGAGTCTCTCTTTGTCACCCAGGCTGGAATGCATGGTGCAATCATAGCTCACTGCAGCCTCAAACTCCTGGGCTCAGGCAGTCCTCCCAACTTAGCCTCCTGAGTAGCTGGGACCTCAGGCATCCACCACCACACCTGGCTAATTTTTTCATTTTTTGTAGAGACACAGTCTTGCTATGTTGCCCAGGCTGGTCTCAAATTCCTGGCCTCATGCGATCCCCCAGCCTCAGCCTCACAAAGTGCTAGGATTACAGGCATGAGATGCTGCACCTGGGCTGTTATTAATTTCTTTGTTCAACCTTCTGACAGAGATATGGTACAATAGCTAAGTAATTAGAAAAATGAGGAAAAAGCAACAGAAAGTTTATTTCTGAGTTTGATATTAAATCAGTTGGCATTTACTGTATTAAAAAAATTCCACAATTAGTGACTGAAACTCACAACCATGCATCTACCCCACAGTTCTACAGGTTGGCGATTTGAGCAGAGCTCAGCTGGGTGGCTCCTTGGGGTGCTGCTGGGCTCACCTGTCCCCTCTTGGGTCAGCTGTGGAGTCGGCCATGGGCTGACCTGAGACGGTTGCCTGTAGGGTGGCTTGTCACTGTTCCCGTGGCCCTGTGGCTTCTCATCTTACAGCAGGCTCGCCCAAGCTTGTTCTCATGGCAGTGGCAGGAATACCAGAGAGTGGAGACACAGGTCTCTTGAAACCCTGATGCAGAACTGACCAATTGTCACTTCTGACATGTTCTATTGGTTGAAACAAGACACAAGGCCAGCCCCCAATTCACCAAGGGAAAGAGCAGCAAAGTCCCAATGCAACTGGGTGTGGATATAAGGAAGAGAGGAACTGTGGTCCTTTCTGCAAACAATCTATCACAGCTATGGTTTACAACTTGTAAAGGAAATAAGAAAAAATAGGCAGGCATGGTGGTGCATACCTGTAGTCCCAGCTACTCAGGAGGCTGAGTATATGGGAGGATGCCTTGAGCCCAGGAGGTCAAGGCTGTAGTGAGCTGTGACTGCCTGGCTGTACTCCAGCCTGGGCAACAGAGCAAGACCCTGTCTCAAGAAAAAAAGAGAGAGGAAGGAAGGAAAGAAAGTATGAACGAATGAACGAATGAGCAAAAGAAAAAAGGAGGGAGGGAGGAAAGGAGGGAAGGAGGGAGGAAGAAAAATCATTGTGATAAAGGGGGAGAGATGTTAGAAGAGATGAGCCTTATTGAAGTGATATAGAAACACTACTAGGAAGTGATGATTCTTAACTGACATACATAAAGTAATGGCACTTGATGTAAATCCAACAGTCTGCTGTGTGGGTGAAGGCATGTGTGTCGCTGCCATCAGGAGGGAAGTACAGAGGTTGAAATGCCCTTTTCCCAATGTGTTCTGTTGCTTTCCTTCACTTTTTGCAGATCTAAGGAGAGAAGGGTCACTTTCTCCGGTGAACTCGCAAAAAATCACCTTGCTGCTGCAGTCCCCAGCGGTCAAGTTCATCACCAACCCGGAGTTCTTCACTGTGCTGCATGCCAATTATGTGAGTGCCCTAAAACACGGAGGGGGGGGCTGCCTGGCTCGGCAAGACCCAAACACAGCTTTGTGAAGTCATCTGGTAGATCTAAAAGGCTAGACTTATAACATAAGCAACAAAAAACAAAGACGGCTCAGTCCACTCTTTTGACTGTCTGTGAGTCTCCCAAAAAAGAAAAAGGCTGGATTTGGAAATGCCGTTGCCTCTGTGGGTTTTTGTTAGGCTCAAATGTGTTAATGTCAGTGAAAGTGCTTTGGAAACAAACCTGTTTTCATTATTATTAAAATTTTAACGGAGCAAGGTTATGAAGTGGCCAGATTTCCTTCAGCCTAATCATTTTATAAAATCATTTTCACTGATAAAATTTTAAGGCAGAGTTCTTCTAGGTAAACAATGAGGTTTCTTTTTTGATACAGTTTTTCAAATATGCTAAAGTTAAATTTGATGTGATTTTACCTATGTAGTTTTTTCATTGCCTTTTTTTTGTTTTTTGTATTTTCAAGAAAGGAATGGCATGATATCACTATATTCAATAATTTTTCCATTCAACAAACATTTTCTGCGGGTGAGGCTCAGATCTAGGTGCTGGAGTCACAAAGACAGATAAGGGTGACACCTAAACAGTAGAAGCTTCCATTTTGTGGAGCGATGACATGAAACAGATCAGCTCAATGTGACAGGACCAGGCCAACTGAGGGAGGACAGAACGCTCTGGGGGTACAAGGGAGCATTCCTGGGGAGGCAGCTGAATTGAGTCCTGGAGGTTGAAAGTGGACAGGAAGAGGTCCAGGCAGAGGGACATCTGTAGAAAGGATGTACCCGTGCTGGGTGTGGTGGCTCACTCCTGTAATCCCAGCACTTTGGGAGGCCGAGTCGGGCAAATCACAAGGTCAGGAGATCGAGACTATCCTGGCTAACATGGTGAAACCCTGTCTCTACTAAAAATACAAAAAATAAGCTGGGCATGGTGGCACATGCCTGTAATCACAGCTATTTGGGAAGCTGAGACAGGAGAATCTCTTGAACCCAGGAGACAGAGATTGAAGTGAGCCAAGATCACACCATTGCACTCCAGCCTGGGCGACAGAGCGAGACTCTATCTCAAAAAAAGAAAAAGAAAAAGAAAAAAAGGATGCACCCGTGAGGAAGCCTGGGAAATAACTCCAGGGTGGTGAGTGTGGGTGGCTGGTAGGAGGGAGAGGGGAGGAGAGGCTGGAGATTGGGCAGCAGAACACCTGGTAAGTCATGCACAGGAGCCTGGATCTACTACAGCAGGTCACAGAAACCAACAGTAACACTGAGGCTACCTGACCAGGGGGGTTGATGATGCATTTTCTCTGGCAGAGTATTGGGGAGAGACTGAGCTGAGGTGGTTAAGATACAGGCTGATTCAACTGCTGAGTGAGAGATGATCTGGCTCTGACCTAAGGAAGGGGTGGGAGCGTGGCAAGGAATGGCTTCATTCAGGGATATTTCTCATGGACTCATCAGCTCCTGGGTCCATTGTGATCACGGATGGGTGCAAGATGAGGACTCTGGAAAGACAGCGTAGCGTAGTTTCTGCTTTGGGCACTGGGTGAGGCAGTGACCCCACTAAGCTGGAGCTGGCATTTGACTGGGTGATGGAGGGTGTGGCTGCAGAGGCGGGGGATCAGTTTTTAACAGGTTATTTCTGAGAAGTCTGTGGGATTCCCAGTGGCTGGATTCCAAGCAACTCCCCAGAGATGCAGTGGAGCCACAGGGAAAATGCGCATGGCACATGGCCATGCCCCAGCCCTGGTGCAGGTGGCCCTGGGCCAGCAGGAGCCACTGGCCCAACACCCTGTCTATACATGGTCTGTCATTTCAACCCTCCCGCCCCCCCCACACACACCAGTCCTGTGTACCATCACATTGTCATTTCTTTCTTCATCTCTTCCCTTCCCCCCAACCCCTACACACACACACACACACACACACACCACGTTTTTACATAGTGTTCAAAAAAATGACAGAACTCTCATGTCCAGCCTTCAATCCAGGGGCTCTAAATTAATGCTCCCCCTTTTAGACAGGTACGAGGACCAAAGGCAGACCTCAGCAGTCAGAGAAGGGACCGTGGAGGAGAGAGAGGACTGAGGCTCAGGCAGGTAGAGGGAGGCCAAGGAGAACCAGACGTGGCTGAGACAGCGTGAAGACCCCGTGTGGAGTGACACAGAGAGGTGGGCTGTGTCCCAAGCTGCCCAGCACTCAGGTGGAATGGGTGTCACAGATAGGTCCATGTGAGCCAAGGGGGCATGTTTCAATGCATATTTACTTCTTTTTCTTTCTTTTTTTTTTTGGAGACAGGGCCTTGCTCTGTTGCCCAGGCTAGAATGCAACAGCACAATCATAGCTCACTGCAACCTCTATTCTCGGACTCGGGTGATCCTCCCACCTCAGCCTCCCAAGTAGCTGGGACCACCAGCATACGCCACCATGCCCAGCTAATTTTTTAAGTTTTTTGTAGAGATGGGGTCTTACTGTCTTGCTCAAGCTGGTCTCAAATTCCTGGGTGTTTACGTCTTGAGCAAGAGCTCATTTTCTGAGGCCTCCACCTCATGTTCAGGGTAAACCACTGTGTCACAGTCACACTTAGCTGTGTTAGGGTGCTCACAGTGTGCTTGCTCTGTGTTTTCCCTAATTCCCCACTACCTACCCCATCTGCCCTGACCCATCTCAGAGTGCCTACCGAGTCTTCACCAGTAGCACCTGCTTAAAGCACATGATTCTGAAAGTCCGACGGGATGCTCGCAATTTTGAACGCTACCAGCACAACCGGGACTTGGTGAATTTCATCAACATGTTCGCAGACACTCGGCTGGAACTGCCCCGGGGCTGGGAGATCAAAACGGACCAGCAGGGAAAGGTGAGTGTGACCCACGTGCGGCACTTTCATCAAACAGGCCCCTTCCCCAAAGAGAAGACTAGTGAGGATGTGAGGAGGAGGGTGTGGGGAGGAGTTTTGTCCAGGAGATGCGCTATCGACCGCCAGCAGGAAAGGGGGTGATAACCATCCACATCTGGGTTTCTCAACCTCAGCGCTACTGTGGGGGAGAAGGGGGCCACGCCAAGGGAATACACTGTGCTTTACAGGACATTAGCACATTCCTATCCCTCACACCACTAGATGCCAACCACAGTGTCCCCGGGGGAGCAAAGTGTGTCCCTGGGGGAGCAAAGTCACACCTGGTTAAGAACCACTGTCTACATCTTTTTAAATTTAGATTTGGAACATGGAACCAGATTCTGTCCAATGACCTTTCTGTTGTTTGCCTCCTTAGACAGCTAACTCAGGGGATAAACTCATTGGTTAAATGCAGTATATCGTTAGATTATTTGTTGTGATTTCCCTAATATACCTTAAGTTAAAACAGCCTAACAAGCAGGGTGGGGTGTGCTGGGCCCATGTGGTCTTCCTGGATTACATTTTGCTTCTATGTAACCTTAGCCCAAACCGGGCCTTCCCTGCCATGCTTTAGAAGACCAGCTGAGTCTGAAAGCAAGAAGGTTTTTCCTAATCTTCATCAGCTATCTCAATGTATTCAAAGGACAGACCAAGTAATTTACTGGAACTGAACCTATGTAACCTTCTGTGAAATTTACCAGAGAGAATCACTCCCTCTTTTATGGTCCAAGAAACCAGGAGCTTTGCCTGCAGTTATGTCTGCGACATGTCCTTTCCTCTGTGAATGTGAACCTGCAAAGCCACATTCCCCAAGGAAGCTGATGGGGCACCAATGTTCCCTCAAAGCCATGAGTTTCCTACAAACCCCTAGTGTGCCTCAGAACATGGACTCCCTGGAGTGTGTGGGGAAAGAATGGGGGACTCATTACAAGTCCATTCATAAAATGAATCTCTAGGACCAGCTCCTCTGTAACCAAGGATGAATTAGGGGAGGGGAAAGAGTATGCCTTGTGTAGTAGAAAGCCACTGTAACCAGGATCTGTTCCCTGGGACTTTCTCATTGACTGGACCTGGACTCTGTTGGAAGAGTGACAATGATTTGTATGTGGGGACTCGGTGATGTGTGTTAGGGTGGGAAATGAAGCCTGAGCCAGAACAGAAAGTAAAGGAAAGGCTTATCAGAGCTGGGTATGGGTAGCCACGTTTACATTTATTGCTTAACCAGGATGCCAATAAGACACCACCATGTTCATCATGCAAACAGCACACACCAATGTGAACAGCTTGCTGAGCCTTGGATTTCCATGACTGCAGCTTTTGCACCAGGTTAGGAATGACAGGGAGCCCAGTGGGATGACAGGGAGGCTTCCCAATGCCATAAGCCCTGGTTCTCCATGGTACACACGCAGATAATGTGACATCTCCTGGTCATCACACCAGCAGGGAAACACAGAGGCTGAGATGCATTCTGAGACTTTGTTCCATTTGGGAATGTATATGAGGAAATTTCTGGCAAGAGGTCTTCCCCCTAATTTTCTTTAGCAAGGAGGTATCATATATGAGAAAGAAAAAATCTGAATTTGAAATGAGAAGATGTATATTCTACTTTCAGTTATGACACAAACTAGCTGTGTGCCTACACACACATGCACACACACACAAATGGTCTTACCAATTTCTTATTAATTGAACACACACATACACACTCATAGTGACAGAATGTCTTAGAGGCATACCGTGTGGTGAATTGCTGGGGGAAAGAAGCCTTAGACTTGAAATGTATTATCACAGTCCGTAGGGTGGTCAGAGAGGAACAAAGGAGGATAGTGGGAAAAATACATGGACCAATCCATCTCAGTCTAAATACATGACCCTGTGCAAGTCACTTTACCTTTCTGAGCCTTAAAATATCAACAGTAATGCCTACGTTGCTTTCATGATTTTACAATCAGATAAATAAGTTACTAAGTTAATGAAGGAATGCTTGATAATATCATGACAGATTAGTAGTATCTACCATTCTCTTAATGGCCCCCAAAATAATCCAAGATGAAGATTGGTAAATGGGGGAAATAAAAGAATATCTCATTGCCAAAGCCCATTGATGATGGGAATAGATTGAGAAAAACATGTTTGGACTGTGTCTTACAGGCTTCACCCTCTAACTTGGATAGGATATGCTGCAAAAGAGACCACAAATTAGGAATACAACTCACTAAAAAATGGGGTGGCCATAGCTCACTATGCAAAAGCCACCTTCATAGTCTGCCAGAGCAGGTCCTTGCCCCTCACCCTGGCTAATGTGCTTCTTGCTTTATCTACACATTCAAAGAGGGCAACCTTTGCTTTTGTTATGCACCATGGTAGGAAGTAGAAGGTCTGGGCAGAACTGTTTGGTGTCTTTGAATGCATGGTCAACTCTACAAAGGGGACAGAGGTAAGGGGCTCAGAGCTCTGCTGCTTCAGAAGGACCAGGGCAGTAAACTCACTGGCATCTGACTCATCTGCCATCTTCAGAGTCTGAAAAAACAGAACAGAGCCTTCTGCCCAATTTAATAGAGATTGAATGTGTGCCTCACACCTCATTCCCAGTCACAGCTGAGGGACAGTCACCATCAGAGAGGTAGGGCAGTGGGCCCCATGGGTCCTGTCTTATGGCAGACATGAGACCAAGGTGGCCTCTGCTGAGGAATGAAGAAATAAAATGAGAAGGGGCCTAGGAAGAGGCACTACTGCAGAAAGGAAACAGAATCTTGGTCTGACAAAAAGCATGTCTCTTTTTTGGAAAGTATATTTTTTCTCAGAAAGTATAATTTTCTTTGGAAAATAGAAGAACTGTTTAAAAGAGATCAATCTATTCATCATCCGTGAAATGGTACAGAGGCACATGACTTCTGTTATTAACCAAGAGGAAGAAGCCACAAACAGAAAACAAGCTGAGAGGAAACAGACATAAGAAAGTAGTCTGAAAATAGCTGTTTTAAGATTGCAGGGAAAAGCAAAAGGTAATAATAGCATAGGGATAAAACAGAGCAGCACTGATGCTATGTGAAATCTCATCACTGATATGGCATATGAACATGGAAACAGCCTCTAAAACAGAAGGAGAGGGACCAGATTTCATCAGCGGCAGAGAAGATTAAAAAAAAAAAAAAGAAAAAGAAAAGAAAAGAAAAAATGCAAAAACTGAAAAAAGAAAAAACTTCTCTATGCCTACCCTAACCATCCAAGTTAATACCACAGCCTTCCCTGACCCCTACGTCATGTGCTCCCCCATGTCACTTACACATTTATTAGGTTTATTGCTTATTGTCTGCTTCTTATGGCAGGATTTAAGCTTTTCTGAGAACAGAAATCTTTGTTTTGCTCATTAATATAACATCAAGGGCCAAGAATAGTGTCTGATAGATAGTTGGCACTCAATAAATCTCTGTTGAACCAATGACTTATACAGTAACTTGAGGAAAGAAACCAGAATACTAGGTACAGCAGGAAAAATTAAATATTTATATTAATTATATTAAATAAATATTAAATATTAAAATTAAAGCTTTGTTGATCTAAAATAAATTATTTAGGTGAGCAGATTAATTGGGCTCACTAAATTACAGTAAAGGTAATTGAAATACATTATATATCTACACATGCACTGGAATGTCTTTAAAATGTAAATTCTTTAAAAATCTTGTCAATATGCAGCCACGATAATATAAAAGTTACCTCCAAAAGAATAAAAATCAGACCAGGCGTGGTGGCTCACGCCAGTAATCCCAGCACTTTGGGAGGCTGTGGTGGGTGGATCACGAGATCAGGAGATTGAGACCACCCTGGCCAATATGGTGAAACCCCGTCTCTACTAAAAATACAAAAATTAGCTGAGCATGGTGGTGTACACCTGTAGTCCCAGCTGCTCAGGAGGCTGAGGCAGGAGAATCGCTGGAACCTGGGAGTCGGAGGTTGCAATGAGCCAAGATCACGCCACTGCAATCCAGACTGGGTGACAGAGAGAGACTCCATCTCAAAAAAAAAAAAAAAGAATAAAAATCAGACAGGCTTCAAACTTCCCATCCAAAAAATGAAACTAGAGAAATCCACAGAGCAATGACTCCAAGATATTGATGAAAAAGACTGTAGCCCAATAGTCCTAAATACAGACAATGATTGTCATTCATGGGTGAAGACAGAAAAACAACCTCATGTGCAAAATCAGAGCTTACCCTACTCTTTTATCCATCCTGATTGTTATAGTTTGATAGTTAATATGGTTTGTTTGACCCCTTCAAATCTCCCCGCTGGAATTTAGTCTCTACTGTGGCAGTGTTGGAGGTGGGCCTAGTGGAAGGTGCCTGGGTCTAGATCCCTCATGAAGGACTGGCGCCATCCTTGCAGTAATCAGTGAGTTCTCACCTTATTAGTTCTCTCAAGAGCTAGTTGTTAAAACGAACCTGGCACCCACCCCCTACCCCCGTCTCTGTGGCCTCCTCTCTTACCGTGGAATCTCTGCACATGCTCCCCTTCACCCTCCACCATGAGTGGAAGGAAGCAGCCTGAGGCTTTCGCCAGACACACCCAGTCTTCCAACCGGTAGGATCATGAACCCAATAAACTTTTCTGCTTTATAAATGTCCCGGTCTCAGGTATTCCTGTAGAGCAACACTAACAGACTAAGACACTGATGAAACACCAAAAGCCAGTCTCCAGATGGCTCAGTAACAAATCAAAGCACGGCATTAATAGTGAGAAATGATAGTATAAAAAGAACTAGAGAAATCCACAGAGCAATTAAATCAATCAAATACATAAATATAAATGAAAGTAATTTTTCTTAGAATGCTTTAAAACATATTGGAAAAGCCTAAATAAAATATGGAAAAGTTGTATAATACAAATGGAATAGTTGTATAATAACAAGTCTGGATCAATATCACCAGACTGGAATCTTAAAAAGTGAGAAGAGGGAAGATAAGCAGGGGAAGGAAAGTTATGCTGAGTTACTAGTTGGGCTCAAGGGGAGTAAAACTGGATAATTTTACAAACGGACTAAATATAGTAATTTGACAAGCTTAAAAGGCAACTGTTTGTACCATTTAAAACAGAATTTTTCTCTTCCAAAGTCCTTCAAAAGATAAAAATCAAACAAAATAGAGTTTTTATGACAAAATACATAAAAAATTGCAAATAAGATGGAAATAATAAAAGTAAGGTAACAACAGTAAAGCCAAGCATAACAGTTACGGGAATAGGTGGAAACATGATAAACTTATGTACCAAAAGGAAAACACTTTCAGCTTTGGTAACAAACAGATCCAGTTTACAAAAAGACATACCTAAGAGGCGGTTTAGAAAGTTTAGAAATAAAAGAATAAATATTAATATAGTGTGAAGACAATAACAGAAAAACCAGTGGTGGTGTATTAATATGATACAAAGGAGAATTCCAATCTTAATCCTTAAATCGGGGTCAAAAAATATTTTATATTAATCAACGGCAAAATTAAGAAAGACATAATCATGCACCTTATGAGCCAAATAATAACATATTAAATTTTAAAAATCAAGGAGAAATGGAAGGAGATGAAAAAATACAGTTGTGTTAGGAAAATGTGTTTTATGTCCATCAGTTTGACAGATTAAATAGACAAAATAATTTAGGATAACTTTATGTGAATGAAACAAATTAATTCTTTTATTAGAAATAGAGTTTACACGAATGGATAAACAAAATGTGGTATATACCGGCAATGAAATGTTTGTCCTAACAAAGAAGTGAAATTCCGAAACATGCTACATGAATGAACCTTGAAGACATTATGCTAAGTGAAATAAGCAAGACACAAAAGAACAAGAATTATATGATTCCACTCATATGAGGAACCTAGAATAGTCAAATTTATAGAGACGGAAAGTAGATCAGAGGTTATCAGGGGCTTGTAGGAGAGAAAATGAGGAGTTACTGTTTCATGGATACAGTGTTTCAATTTGGGAAGGTGAAAAAGTGCTGGGGAAGGAGAGTGGCGATGGTTGCACAACCCTGAGAATTTCTTATATTTAATGCCACTGAACTGTACACTTAAAAATGGTTATCGTTTTATGTATATTTTGCCACAACAACAAAATAGAAAAAAAGGCCTAAAAAATAGAGTTGACAACTTCTTTTCATGATTATTTTTGTAAGTGGTGATGTTCTGTACTGCAAAGAAAACAAAAAAGCAGAAAATGATCAGGTCACATCCTATGGCCATAAAGCAATCAAATTGAATTGTAAGTAAATTTAAGCACAGTTATAAAAACAAAATCTTTGCCAGCTGGAAAGTAAAAGCAATGTTCTAGATGACACTTGGGTTTAAAATTAAATAAAGACTTAGAAACCATTGAGAAATTGTTGAAAATACATGTGAACAATACTTAATAAAATACAGAAAGGATATACTCAAAGACTTAGTAGCATTAAGGAATTTCAGTTAAGAAATATTTTTTAAATTACTTAATAAAAATTATTTATTTATTTACTGACACTGGGTCTCGCTGTGTCACCTAGGCTAAGGTGCAGTGGCACGATCACAGCTCACTGCAACCTCGACTTCCAGTGCTCCAGCAATCTTTCCACCTCAGTCTCCCAAGTAGCTGGGACCACAGGCGTACACCACTAAGCCTCGCTTTTTTGGTATATTTTCGTATTTCTTTTTGGTAGAGACAGGTTTTCACCATGTTGCCCAGGCTAGTCTCAAACTCCCAAACTCAAGTGATCCATCTGCTTGGCCCCCCCAAGTGCTGGGATTACAGGTGTAATGAAGACACGTTTATATTTTAAAAACAAAAAGTATTCTTGGTAAACTAAGAATGTAAATATGTTTTCATGACCTAAGAAAGCCTCCCTTGAAACAATGAACATCTTATTTTACGATTGGGCCTAGTAGTTTTCCCTTAAAAATCAAGAATAAGGAAAGATTGCAACTACTACTTCTTATTTAATGTTCTAGAAGTATGCACCAATATTACAAGAAAGGCGGTAAAAACAAAAGAGCCCTCCTAAAGAAGGAAACGAAATTAACATTATTTGCAATTAAAAATCAAAGAGAATATACTTAAAAGTAGTTTATTATATGGAACCATTTAATATGATGAGCTGACAAAAAGTAAATACATAAATAATAACTTTCCTGAGTACCAACAATGAAAGGTTATAAAACATTATAGGAAAAGATGCACTCAGAATAGCAACGGACAGTGTTAAATACCTATAAATGATCTTACCCAGAAATATGCATCTTTCAGTAAAACAACTATAAAACTGTACTAAGAAAAAAATTATTTAATATACATGTTCAGAAATGGGAAATGGTTACACCAACTATCATAGGAATGAATTCTCTCCAAAATAATCTGCAGTCTCAAAGTGATTCTAAACAAAATCCCAATAGAACTATTTTTGGAACTTAATATTAGTTACTCTGGAAAAATGAACACAAACCGACAAGAATACATAAGAAAATCTTGGAAAAGAAAGAGGAAACTTGCCCTACAGACGTTAATAATTGGAATAGTGCGGTTCCCAGTAAAAAGCCTCAGACCATTGGAACAAATAAAATATCCTGAAACAGACAGTGGTATTTATAAGAAATTTGTTTACAATAAAACAATAGCAAATGAATGATCTGGAAAAATGGGCTCTCTGAGAAAAATGTCAAACTACAACTTCACATCATAGCAAAATAATGTTTCAGAAAGGTAAAAGATTTAGTGATAACGATTAACTCACCAAAACTAAAGCTAGAAAAATATAGTAAACACTTAACTGACCCCTAGAGAGAAATGATTGAGAGATTTGAATATATAGAAATATTAAAAATTCAATGTATTAGAATATAAAGCAAACAAAAATCAAAAGCAAATTTGAAAGCAGATGTATAACTTAGCACATGTATAATAAATAAAAACTTTAACATCTCAACAACAACAAAAAAGGGAACAGACACTGCAGGCAATACGCTAAGGAAAGAATTGACTAATCAGCCTATGAGAACATGTTTTTCTTTTGTAAATTCCCTGGGAAATTGTAACTCACCATTATTTACCGCTTAACACTTCTAAGAGTTCTTTCAAAATTAGTATTTGTGAGAGCATTATAAAGAGGAAGATTCATGAACTAATGGTAATATGATAAATCTGGACAACAGTTGTGAAGATAGTTTGTTGGTATGGATCAATAATCATAAATATTTTTCTTTTAACCAAGTAATTAATTCAACTTTTAGAAATGTATACTAAACAATTGTCACAGATACACAAATATGAGGAACCTATTTAATTTATAAACATCTCAGCATGTATTTGAATAATGAAAAGTCTATTTTTAATATTTGTTAGTTTAGCTTACACATGTGTGTTTAAAATGCATGTTGATGTGTTTTGTTTTCCCCATTCCCATTTCAGTCTTATTCCATTTCTTTACATGTATTTTTGACATCACTAGTGTCGTTTTTTGAGGTTATGCTACCAATTTTTCAAGGGTATGTCGTCTTCAGTTCCAATTGAACATACAGCTCTTTTTTGAATGTATGTGGGATGCTATTTTGGAAAATTTTACAGCAAGTCACAAATATTGATTCACATGACATTAGGAGTGTTGTTATTTGTCTTTTTCCTGGGGGGTATATTTTTATCTCAATAATGAAACCACTTCCTATATGAACTTTTATAAAGCTCTTTAAACTACTTGTTTACAATGACATCCAATACTTGGAAATTATAAGCTCAAACCTTCCAAGAATAATTTCTAAATCTGTATAAAATTTTTTAACTACTTTTGTCAGGTAAATCTAAAAATATCTAAAACTAGCATTGATTGAGGTCATTTAAAGCTGATATGACTTCACCAAATGTTACTGTTCATTGAAAAGAGAGTAATTCAAAAATTGTCTTATAGTACAAAGGGTTTTGTTGAAAAAAAAGGTAGCTTTCTCTTTTATGAGAGGTAATTTTAAATTTAAAGAACAATGTTACCTTATATTGGAATATATACAGTAATCAGACATGGCACAAGGATTTATATTCAAGAGTGTTCATTGAAGCATTATCTTAAAACAGTAAAAAAGTCAAATATCCAACAATTAAGGGTACTAAAATTAATTGTTATACTTTCATCAAACTTAATATTATATAGTCATTAAAATTATCTATTAAAAATATTTAATAACAGGGAAATACTTACAAAATAATAAGTGAAAAACCTTATAACAAAATTATAGATCTTGATGTGGAGAAAATATGTATATATTTGTATGTATTGAAAAGAAAAAAAACTGAGTAGGAAAAAATCAAAATATTTTGGTGATTATCTTTAGACTCTGATATTTGGGTTGATTTTTATTATCCTCTTTCTACCTTTTCATCTTTTTAAAGTTTTTTCTCAGTGAAAATATATACGTTCTATAATTTAAAAAAGCATTTATCTTAAATGTAATTAAAATACTCTACAAATTATTAATTACTAGTATTATCTTAACCCAGTAAAGTCTCTATTGCTCTTACTTTCCATGTTGAATAGAGTATTACAGTCACTACTTACGAACTCCACGAATAGTGTAGAGTGTTTCTCTATGACTGATACTGCTTCATTTAGCTACTGAGCAAACAGGCACAGTGTCCTGTCCTCCATCTAGATCAATGGTCCCCATCCTTTTTGACACCAGGGACCTGTTTGTGGAAGACAATTTTTCCACAGATGGGAGGGTAGGGGACAGTTTTAGGATAACTCAAGCATGTTACATTGATTATGCACTTTATTTGTATTATTATTACATTGTAATATATAATGAAATAATCCTACAGCTCACTGTAATGTACAATCAGTGGGAACCCTAAGCTGGTTTTTCTTTGACTAGATGCTGCCCTCTGGGGGTAATGAGAAACGGTGACGGATAATCAAGACATTAGATTCTCATAAGGAGTGCACGACCTAGATCCCACACATGCGCAGTTCACAATGGGGTTTGTGCTCCTATGAGAATCTAATACCACTGCTGATCTGAAGGGAGGTGGAGCTCAGGTGTTAATGCTCGCTGGTTCGCAGCTTATCTCCTGCTGTCTGGCGTGCTTCCTAGCAGGCCCGAACTAGGTAGATGAGTTTTGAGTAGATTTAAAAAGGAAGTAGAATGCAATTAAAAAAAAAAAAAAAAAATGAAAAAAAAAAAAAAGGAAGTAGGGGAATAGGGGAGGCTGGGCAGAAATAAACCTGAGGCCTGGGCCCTGTAGCACTCCTGTGTATTACTGTCTCCATTTTTGCCTATTCTCACACATGGTGTTTTTTTCACTGGTCTGTCTGCAGTCTTTTTGTGGACCACAACAGTCGTGCTACCACTTTCATTGATCCCCGAATCCCTCTTCAGAACGGTCGTCTTCCCAATCATCTGACTCATCGACAGCACCTCCAGAGGCTCCGAAGTTACAGCGCTGGAGAGGTAACGCCCCCTACACCCCACTCCCCTACTGTTCACCACTCTCAGTCTCTGCCTCTTCCATGGGGACAGAACAGTTCCTTAGTGGCCAGGATCTAGGGTTGCCTGCGGTGGAAGAAACTAAGCCATATGCCCCCTGCTCTGTACAAGAATGATGACCGGGGATACCCACGTAACACCCCAGACCTGTCTTCAGTCACCTCTTCTGCCTTGCCAAAAGAGTCCCACACACTCACCACTACTAAAAACCTGTCTAGTTGAAAGGAAACTGAAAATGCAATGTCAGGAGATCCCGACACTTATGGCTAGAGCTGTGCCTCCTGAGGCCTGTCATGTGTGACCACATGGAACTGCTATGTTGTGTATGACTAACTTTAAACTTCTACCTCTCTGTAACATCCTAGAAAATACTTCAATAACATATACATGGA
Source organism: Ateles fusciceps (assembly GCA_036589455.1). Taxonomy (NCBI): domain Eukaryota; kingdom Metazoa; phylum Chordata; class Mammalia; order Primates; family Atelidae; genus Ateles; species Ateles fusciceps. Next base: position 6,487,634 of record JAZHEH010003329.1, on the reverse strand, counting down.
CTAGAAACTAGGGGAAATTAACCAGGCCTCAGGAATGCTCTATTCCCACCCTTCCATGTGCTCTTCCTTGGTTTTATATTCTCTTTCATCGGGAAGATGGTAGTCCTTTCTGGCTACCATGAAGGGCTAAGCAACACTTCACTGCTTTTCTGAATTTGTTTCCATAATCCATACTCTTCCTGTCCTTCTTTCTTAAGCCGAAACTTAAAACATAGCTCTTTTTTCCTCCTGATCAGTACCTGATGATACCATGAGCAAACTTCTTATGTCCTAACTGACATTTCCCAAGTACTGGTGCCTTCTTTTTGTAGAAACCACCAGTATCTCAAGAGATGTGGTCTCTGAGAACTATTTCCCATAAAACAGCTTTTAAAATTGGATTATAATAAGGTTAAAAAATGAAAAACGTGGTGCAGGAAGGAAAGGAATATATGTGTATGTAGGGGTGTGTGGGTGTGTGTGTGTGTGTGTGTGTGTGTGTGTGTATTCCACAGTGAGTCATTCCAGGGAGAGCCTGGGAGTTTCTCTCCGGAGAAACTGGGAAGGTAACATTCACCCTGCAGCCACCTCCTCCAGAGAGCAAACGTTAAGTCTCGAGGGAAGAGCCTATTGTTGATGTGTGCACACCAGTTATTTACCATTTTTTCGGGAGTCCTCTGTATACTCTGAGAGACATAACTGTTTCCAACCAACAGCACTCATGGCTTAATGCCGGTGTGATAAAATGAATTTTTTTTTCATGGAGTCGTCTGAAGTATCGTTGTTTCAGGAGACTGCTAAAAGCATGCTAAATCTTTCTTTCTTCATATACGTAAAGTGCATGTGACCAGGCAGAGAGGGAGTACTATACATCCCTGAGCATTACATGGGTGTCAGGATTTGCTAGATGCAGACATGTTCACAGACTGCAGAAGGCAATGCCCCTGCTTCCCAGCTCAACATGCATAGCCTGTCCTTCCCTGGTGGCATTCCTATAACACTTCCCAAAGTATAAGGTGTATTGTCTTCAGATTATAGGGAATAAATTCAGAATTCTTCATGAACTTGAATATGCCATTTAAATTTACTTAAAACATCCAAGCTCTTTAATCCCATTGAGACAATTTCAGTATCAACATAGGGTAACTAACTACATGTGATAAAGTAGCTGAGTACTGCAGACAGATTCACTGCCAATAAAAACTTGAATTGCACAAGATGAATTCCCTAAAGATACAGATCTCTTACAAGAAATTAATCTGAAGTGTAAATATTTAAAATCTTTCCAACTGAAGAAACAAGACTGAAACCATGGACACTGCTTGCATTACCTGTTTGAAAACATGTGTTTGATGTGATTGAATAGCCCAAATAGAGTTAATTTAATATTATTTAAATCATTAATACCATTTGCCATAATATGTATGGCACAGTGCCGTCTGAATCAGTTAAGAACTAGCTGGAAGACTCTAACACATGCGATGAAAGGGTGTTGCTGTGCAGCAGCCATCTGTCTGCTTCCTAATGCGTCCACCCTGGCTGTTCATCACATTTCCAAACCTCACCCATCCCTCTGCCCATCCTCTCTCTTCTCGTAACTTTGGACTGACACAAGGGGACACCAAGAAAAACAACAGAGAGAAGCTGAGAGGCAGAGGGTATCTGATCCACAGGCAGCGCACCAGAGAAAACAAAGACTCAGCCTCTAAGAAAATAAATATGTGGTTCCTCCCACTGCAAGAGCCCTCAGCCTAGGGACAAGGAGACAGAGGGACTCTGGTATCAAAATAGAGGGGAGTGGGTGGTGGGAAATGTTGGCTGCATTTGCTGTGATGTGATTTTGCTCAGCAAACATTGATTCCATGCATGGCTTGCTATGAAGACCATGGAATGCAAAGTATGAGACAATCCCTGCCAATCCCTACTTGAATGCAAATTGGAGAAGTTTGTATTCCATTTTTGAAGCCAGGCCAAAAATACATATAGAGTTAAGTGACAAGAGAAATCAGAATATGGTTGAGTGGCAAAGAGATGTTAGGATAAGTGCCACAGAAGTTCAAAAGAAACCAAGGAAAAGTATCTTTTAAAATAAGGTACCTGGCCTGGCACAGTGACTCATGCCTGTAATGCAAACACTTTGGGAAGCTGAGATGGGAGTATCACTTGAGCCTAGGAGTTTGAGACCAGCCTGGGCATCACGGTGAGCCCCTTTCTCTACAAAAAATTTAAAAAGTTGGGCATGGTGGTGTGTGCCTGTTTTCCCAGCTACTCAGAAGGCTGAAGTGGGAGGATGGCTTGAGCTTGAAAGGTAGGGGCGAAGTGAAATGTGTTCACACCACTGCACTCCAGCGTAGGCAGCAGTGCAAGGCTCTGTCTCAACAAAACAAAACAAAACAAATAATAAAATAAGGAACCTGACTAGAACTTGAAAACTGGTAGAATCTAGCTAAGTACAAAGGATGGGGAAGGGCAGCCTTACAGAGCACTAAGCAAAGGTGCAGAGGTCAGATTAAGAAAGGCTCGCAGAGAGACAGTGACTAGTTCAGTCTGAGCCAAGCAGCAGGTTCCCACTTGCTGTGCCTTGGTTTTCAGAAAACTTTGGTGCTGCATGAAGGAGTTGGAATTTTTTAATGGACCACTGAATGAATCTGAGGAAAGTAATGGTGTCACCCATTGTTTCAGGGTGAAATCATCTCCAAAACACATTTTGAGAGGGAAAGACTCTTGGCATTTGGGAAAGGACAATTCTCTGATGTGTGGAATCATCCCATGTTATTGCGGGCCCTTTTTTTCCTGACCCCATTCATTAAATGTCAGGATTGCCCCCATTTCCCTAGTAATTATGACAAAACAAAACAGAACAGCCCCTCAGCATTTCCACCCACCCCTAGATGGTAGTATTACCCCTGTAAAGAACCATTATTTTACAGTCCAGTAAACTGAAATACCAAGATCTTGCTCACTTCACACAGGGAGTTCGGGACCACAGCTCTGCTTTCCTAACAGTGTCCATGCATACTTTTTTTTGTTGTTTTTTTTGAGACAGACTCTCACTCTGTCACCCAGGCTGGAGTGCAGTGGCATGATCTTGGCTCACTGCAGCCTCCACCTCCTGGGTTCAAGCAAGTCTCCTGCCTCAGCCTCCAGAGTAGCTGGGACTGCAGGCGTGTACCATCACGCCCAGCTAACTTTTGTATTTTCAGTTGAGACGGGGTTTCATCATGTTGTCCAGGCTGGTCTCAAACTCTTGACCTCAGGTGATCCACCTGCCTCAGCTTCCCAAAGTGCTGGGATTACAGACGTGAGCCACCGCACCTGGCCACAAACTCATATTTTTAATAGAAGACCATGAATGCCAAGAAGAGGGATTTGAGAGAGGCCTGCCGGAGACCACTGCCAGTCAGATGGAAGGGGATGAGGCCGAGTTCAAGTGACAAAGAAAGAAAACAAAGGGCAGCTTATGGGGAGAAGCCTCAGGGAGGTCAAGGAGTGTGTTAGAAAAAGTCACTGGGACTTCAGTCTCAGATGGGCGTTCCAGCTCCAGCATGCCCACGGAGGAGCTGGGTATCAATCATTGTTCATTCCTCCCCTGCCAGGGACTTCATCTGCAAATGAGTGGTATCACTAAGGTAGGTTCCAGCTCTGTGATTCTCAGAATCTGTGGGGCTTGATTCCAAGTCTCCAACACTGCATAACTAAGAGAGCCATTAACAGCACAGAGCTAAGAGGAGCAGGAAAGGCAGGTGGGGAGGATGGCGTTGTCGGGCAAGTTGATAATGTGTGTGAAAACAGCAAGCTATCTGATTAGATATGACAGTTAAACAGATGGAAATGTGAGACTCAGGAATCACCAATAGATTATTTCCATAATCCATTATTTTTCTGTGTCCTGTGTCACAGGTAATGAGAAATTAAGCTATAGATATTTCTTAGACTACAACTTACAAGTGTGGGTATTTTCTGTTCACCTACATAAGACTTGAGTGTTATTCAGCAGTTGATTTTTTATAAATTGCATGAAAGGACAGAATTAAAATGAGTTTCTATATTAAGAATCCTAAATGGTAACTTTTTTTCTCAAAATCCCAATGGCAGATTATTAATAGAAACATTGTTAAACATCTTTTGGATTGTCCTTCCTCACCTGGAAAATTTTCAGACAGATTCCTGAAAGCAGTTATTATGAATATAGGATTTATACATAAAAAGGTCATTATTTGACACCTTGACTTGCATTTTAATATGTAGGCACATTTGTCTGCAATATATTCAAGCACCAGCCAAGTAGGCCTTATCTCCCCCTCAGAATGTGCGACCCGAATAGGTCACAAATAAGCGGAGTGCTGTAAATACTGGATCCCATCTTAGCAAGGAAATTGCTAAAGGCAAACACATTTGCCTTGTTTACACTGCAATTCCTAATATATGTTGACATCAATAAGGAAGGATAAGCAGAGCACATAATTTTCATTTCTTTTGCCATTTTATCTTGGTCAGGTTAGAAAATCCTTAGGCATAGAGAATTTCTAGAAAGTACACACCCAAAAAAGCTTGATGGTGACTGCCTCAGGAAAGGGCAAGAGTCTGACAGGGAAGAGAAACTTGCTTCTCACTTTAAAAGCAGAAGTCACTCTTGGTCATTCTTTGCAGTGAGCTTCTTTGATGGCAAAAGTCATTTCATTGGCTCTGGTGACATGAAGGAGTCTTCATTCAGGAAGCTTGCCTTTGGGGAGAGTAATTGCTGCATTGCCTCTGAAAACTGGTCATTTTCCTTTGATTCCGTGTAACCTGCACTTGATCACAGGTTTGGTTGGAAGTTTGTAAAATTCAGACAACTTTGAAAATAAACTTTTTAATTACAGTCATACATCACTTAACAGCAGGGATACACTCTGAAAATGTTGTTGTTAGGCAATCTTGTCATTGTGGACATCCTAGGGTATACTCACACAAACCTAGATGGTGCAGCCTACTACTCACCTAGGCTGTACAGTATGGCCTGGGGCTCCTGGGCTACAAACCTGTCCAGCATGTTAACTGTACAGAACCCTGTAGGCAGTGAGAACACAATGGTATTTGTACCTCTAAACATATCTAAACATAGAAAAGGTACAGTAAAAATATCAGTATAAAAGATTTAAAAAATAGTACACCTGTATAGGACATTTACAGTGAATGGAGCTTGAAGGACTGGAAGTTGCTCTGGGTGAGTGAGCGAGTGAGTGAGTGTGAGGCCGAGGACATTCCTGTACACTACTGTAGACTATAAACACTGCGCATTTATTTTTTTAAAGCAATTACACCGTGATGTTATGGCAGCTATGACATGACCAGATGATAGGACTTTTTCAGCTCTAATCTGAGCTTATGGGAAGACCACTGTGTCTGCATCCATTGTTGACTGAAACGTCGTCATGTGGCACATCACTGTATAAACAACCAGTAATGAATGCAGAACACAGACACAGATGGAAAAGCATAATTCCCCATCTGGAGACACTGGTACACATAAAAATAGAGATGTTAGATTGTGTTGTCTATGGTTCTATATCCCACTTTACCACTACAGCACCTCATAGAGTTTCCACACCATTAAAATTTTTCTATATTTTATCACATGGGTCTACCATCGTTTAACTCAAGCCTTTCTTGCACATGATGTTTATTGCCCACTTTTAATTACTATAAAAATATTGAATAACTCAAATATCTCTCTTTTGTTTCCTTGAGATAATTCTGGCAACTTTGTTAATGATGTATTTTCAGAACACAGAGGGAGTCTAGAGATGAATGTAAATTCGTCCTTTGAGCCCTTCCTGTGAACTTGCTACATTTTCTTTTTATCATCAAGTCTCCAGTGTTTGCAGAGATAGCATTAGCTGATTATTAACCCAAATTCAGTCTAAAACCTGCAATTTCAATCACTGCTTTAAGGAAACCCACCAGTGTGCATTCCCAAATTGCAACACTGAAGAGCAGCTTGTTTACCAGTTTCTGAAAACTATTTTCTGAAGATAACTATTCTGTTTTGTCTGGAGAGCTAAATGTTTGAAGTTTTCACATTTACAATTATAATGAAAGCTATCAATATCAAAAGAAAAAGAAATCCTAAAAGTAGTCCCTACTGCAAACTGGGTTTTACCCAATTATAGAATTGTCTCAGCATGTGTGGGGGAGAGGCAGGCCACCAGGGGGTCTCTCTCTGCTCCGTCTCCCCTTACCTGAGAAACTTAATGAGACCAAAGGGGTCAAATGTCAGGAAATTATAGTCACGTAATTTTGGTTTTAAATGGAAAATCAGTCCTGTAATCATTTTCTGATCTTAGAAAAACAAAGCAAGCTGGGCATGGTGGCTCACCCCTATAATCCCAGCACCTTGGGAGGCCAGGGCAGGAATATCTCTTGAAGCCAGGAGTTCAAGACCAGCCTGGGTAACATAGCAAGAACCCATTTCTACAAAAACATTTTTAAAATTAGCTGGGCACAGTAGCGTGCACCTGTAGTCCCTGCTACTCAGGAGGCTGAGGCAGGAAGATTGCCTGGACTCAGGAGTTTGAGCTTGTAGTGAGTTATGATTATATCACTACATTCCGGCCTAGATAACAGAGAATCTGTCTCAAAAAAAAAAAAGCCCAAGCATGGTGGCTAACGCCTATAATCCCAGTACTTTGGGAGGCCAAGCCAGGCAGATCACCTGAGGTTAGGAGTTCAAAACCAACTTGGCCAACATGGCAAAGCCTCATCTCTACTAAAAATACAAAAGTTAGCCAGGCATGGTGGTGGGTGCCTATAATCCCAGCTACTCAGGAGACTGAGGCATGAGAATCACTTGAACCTAAGAGACAAGATCACACCACACCACTATACTTCAGCCTAGGCAACAGAGCAAGACTCCATCAAAGAAGAAGGAGAAGGAGAAAAAGAAGTAAAAAGGGGGGGCGGGAGGAGGAGGAGGAGGAGGAAAGAAAGCAATGTTGGCATCATGTTTGCAGTGAGATTCAAATCAGTCACTCAGTTGCTGTCAGACGTCCCTCAGGATGGATTGTTCAGTACCACTGCAGGGCTTCAAGGATCCTAGCACATACTAAATCCTAGTTCAAACTTAGACCCTCGGAATTTCCTCCATCCCTGCCTGAAACTTTCTTCATCTCTGTCCATTCCAGGGCCCCTTGTTGGAGAATGGCATTTCTATCCAACCCTCCAGTCCTCCAGGCTCTGGTCTATGGGCCATCCAGTACCAACAACCCTTTGCAGACATTGCTATGGCTCAGGGGCCCAACAAGCCTTATCTCCCCCTGTGTTATTTCCTCTATCACACTCATAGTAGGCCTGAAGAATGTTTGTCAGTCAGTCATCTGCATTTGGGCTAGCTGGACTTCAGCTGGTTTCTGAAGTTACTCAGTCTGCTTAGTTTTGCCCGTGAGTGGGTGACCTCAGAAGTAGGCACCATTAATGAATTTCCTGCGAGGGCCAGGATTAGAAGTGATCCTCTGTCTGTTTAAAAGCCTTATTCATTTCTGGGTGATGCCCTGACAGTTAGACACTTTCACTCAGGGTGAAACAGCAGATGTCTCCTGAGTTCAGTGCACAGCCAAGCCTTCCCGAGTTCAGCTAGCAAACCTGCTGCTTCCCCAGGTTCTCTCTGTAATTTCTCTCTTAGATAACCTTCAGCTGGTGGGTCTCTGAGACTCCTGTCTTTACAAGATCAATAATATTTTAAATACACATTAAGGAAAACTGACATGATCCCCTCCAAGAAAAAGAGGCTTATAGTTTCAGTCCAGAAAGCCTTTTCATATTTATTTATTTATTCATGGAGAAAAAAGAGAAGTATGAGGATTCAATACTGCATAGCTTATTGATCAGCAAACTTTTCTTTCATCTTTTGCTTTGCAAACATTTGAGACTAGAATGTGCTGCTGTAGAATTACCAGCTTCTAAACCCTGGTGTCTGGCTTTGCCAGCTGAGCAGAGCTGAGGGCTAATGACATCAAAGTGAGAAGCCCACCGAAGTGGCACAGGATCTATTTCCTTGTCCTTCAAGATAGGCCATGCGCAATTAGAAGGACCAGGAGAGAAAACAGATGCCTCTGCATCCCTACAGCTTCCAGAAGAGCAGCAAAGACTACCATATACAGAGAGTGAACTGGTGGTCCCTGTCTGCATACAAAGGATGTTATCCTTGGGTGTGGAGTATGGAAGTGGGACCCAAAGGAAAATCAGCAATGACCTGGTTTTTCGTTCTGATCTGCAATATCGCACATGGCCTGTTCTTACGTGGCCGTTGTGGAACTGACTTGTTTGGACTTTGTAGCACAGGTCCTCATCACCTCTCCTGAATTCTGTGTGAGTGAGTTTTATGCTGGTCTCAGAGGGAGAATTGTCTTGTCTTTTTTTATCTAGGTGTTTGAACTCTATCTAAGTGTCTTACAAAATTATCATCTGTTCCATTAAATTAAACTTGGCTTGAGGAGGCCTTCATACTTTTGAGTCATTATGTAATGAATGGCCACCTCACTTGGGGCAGGAATTAACTAAAAGCCTAATTTGGGAGTATACTTTTGCAAGGAAGAGTTGAGTCTCAGCCAATCACAACAGCCAAGCTTCGGTCAATCGCAGGTGGCCAACTGATCAGACCGTGTTCAAATAAAGCAAACGCTGAGCTGTAACCAATCCAGCTGCTTCTGTGCCACCCTCCCATTCCCCATCCATAAATGCTGCCTGCCCATGGTTGCAGAACAGAGCTCTCTCCGCCCTTTCTGGTTCTGCTTCTGAGTGAGGACCACCCCATTCTCACGCTGTTCTTTGCTCAATTAAACTCTGTACATTTACTTTGTCTAAAGTCTTTATTTTAACACTTCAAAATTCTTAAATATTTTAAAGCCTATTTTAGCATACTTTGCCAAATATCATAGGATGAGTTACACTCTACATTAAATCCCATATATCTGCTGAATGTACTGCAATGTAGAAAACCTATAGTGCCTTGATTTTTAACATCTTACCCTGCAAGGGTCTTAAAAAAAAAATGTATGTAGAATCACAGTGAGAATGTCCATTATCATGCTCTAGAACTTAGAGGTTTTAAAAAATTTAAAATTGAGCTAAGTTATTTTTTGTTTTGTTTTGTTTTTGAGACAGAGTCTCGCTGTGTCACCCAAACTGAAGTGTAGTAGCTCGATCTCAGTTCACTTAAACCTCTGCCTCCCAGGTTCAAGGAATTCTTGTGCCTCAGCCTCCGGAGTAGCTGGGAATACAGGCATGTGCCACCATGTCCAGCTAATTTTTGTATTTTTAGTGGAAACGGGGTTTCAGCATGTTGGCCAGGCTTGTCTCAAACTCTTGTCCTCAAGTGATCCACCCACCTCAGCCTCCCAAAGTGCTGAGATTACAGATGTGAACCACCAAACCAGCAAAATTTTTTTTTTTTGAGACAGAGTTTCGCTCTTGTTGCCCAGGCTGGAGTGCAACGGCACGATCTCGGCTCACCACAACCTCCGCCTCCTGGGTTCAAGCAATTCTCCTGCCTCAGCCTCCCGAGTAGCTAGGATTACAAGCATGCACTACCAAGCCCGGCTAATTTTTTTGTATTTTTAGTAGAGATGAGGTTTCTCCATGTTAGTGAGGCTGGTCTCAAACTCTGGACCTCAGGTGATCTGCCTGCCTCAACCTCCCAAAGTGCTGGGATTATAGGCGTGAGCCACCGCACCTGGCTGCACCGGCAAAATTGAGCTAAGTTAGTTGTTAATCATCACAAGTATCAACTTTAGACTAAGCAAGTTATTTATCTCATGAAGTTTTGTCAAAATGCCCAAGCAAAACCAAGATATGGAAGCAGGCTGGCAGCGTGGAAGGAGTAAACAAGTGATTTGCAGTCAAGTGTTAGAATCCTGGTTCTCTCTCTTACAGTTGAAAATTTGGGGAATACTTACCTGGCAGGGGAGATACCATGATCACGAAGGTGGTTTTCCCAGGGCGAGGCTTATCCACTGCACTCCGGATGTGCTGACCCCTCCGATTTCCCCAAATGTGGGAAACTCGACTGCATAATTTGTGGTAGTGGGGGGACTGCGTTCGCACTTTCCCCTGGAAAAAAAAGAAAATTTGGGGAAACCTTACTTTTCTTGAATCCTCAGTTTCCCTATTTGTAAATTTTGGATAATAATGCTTATCTTGTGGAATTCATTAGGATTTAAGACACTATGTGAACAGAAGCCAACACAGTGAATGGAATAACAGGCATTCAATAAAGAATGACCCCAGGTGTAATAAATACTGTTTAAACAAGAAGTCCATTATACATTCAGTACTGAAGTTCAATACTACCTGTTGGAAAGTTATAGGCCTACCTTACCAATAATATTTATCTAGGATTTATCTCTCTTTAACAAATGTATGATGAGAAATGTTTCTTGGGCTATTCAATAATTTGATTAATATTCATGACTTTGGCATGATTACATCTCTTTTTTTTTTTTTTTTTTTTGAGATGGAGTCTTGCTCTATTGCCCAGGTCGAAATGCAGTGGCATGATCTCAACTCACAGTAACCTTCACCTCCCGGGTTCAAACAATTCTCCTGCCTCAGCCTCCTGAGTAGCTGGAATGACAGGTGCCCACCACCATGCCTGGCTAAGTTTTGTATTTTCAGTAGAGATGAGATTTCACTATGTTGGCCAGGCTGGTCTTGAACTCCTGACCTCGTGATCTACCCACCTCAGCCTCCCCAAGTGCTAGGATTACAGGCGCGAGCCAGAATGCTTTCTTAACCATAATATAGCACATCGTCAACTCTACTTAGTCATTTTTGTAAGCTTTCTTCTCCATCACTTTGAGGGTTGTAACTTTATTACTTTTTCAACTTAGGTGACTTCAGAATCTTTTACCCCTTAGGTTGAAAAACTGGTATCAAAAGACATCTGAAATTAATACAAATTTCTAATGCTTATGCTTTTATTCTAAAATTAGGCCTCAGAAGTCTCTAGAAACAGAGGAGCCTCTTTACTGACCAGGCCAGGACACAGCCTAGTAGCTGCTATTCGAAGCCAACATCAACATGAGTCATTGCCACTGGGTATGTATCATGCTTCTTTGAGCCCCTGGCTCAAATAATACCAATACCTAGCCTTGGTTTTTTGTTTGTTTTTCTGGTTTTTGTCATGAACCCTTTAATACTCAACATTCTGTGTTTTCTTTCTCCTCTTTAGGATACAGTGCACTCCCTCACCCCTGCTCCCATCCTCCCCCTCTGCCCTTTCCCCCTCTTCCTTTCTCCTCACCTCTCTGTTCCCCTCCCTCTCTTTTCTATTCTTTCCCAAACTCCCAGGTCTCTTCTTTCTTATTCTATTCAGAGATTTGTTAACCCAGTGCACAAGAGTATGGTTTAAATGAGGAGGTGAATTTTACTGTTGCCAGACACAGTGTTTAATGTATCCCTTTCTTTCCATGTATGTATGGCATAAAGTTTGCAGCCTCCATTCCTAACTTCAGCCATGTTTTTCCAAAACATATGCCGCTTGTATCAAGGAAAACAAAGTGAGAGCATCTAATGGCATTTCCATTATCACTACTGGGAAATCAACACATGGATTTCTTTACACTCATAAAGAATCTTTTACCATAACTATGGCAAAATAACCAAGAAAAGTTAGAAGGAAGAGAGGAGAACTCTCATGGGAGAGCTATTTTGTTCTCCTTTACCTGTTCATGCAGAGGTGCGTTAATACCCAGTAAAGATCCTGAAATGTTAAGGACGATTAACATAGATCTGGCTCACTTTTAGTTTGATCCCTTAAAAAATTATAATGCTATTATGTCACATTTTAAAAACTCTCGAGAGCTTGCATTTTTTTGATGAGTATGCTGCCTGCCCTTCAAACTCCTTCATTAATCCTGGTATCAAGCAGCCATTTTCCAATCATCAGCGTGATTATCTCTGGGCTGCAGACCCAACCGCAGCTCTGTGCTTTTGTCTGTTTCAGCATATAATGACAAGATTGTGGCATTTCTTCGCCAGCCAAACATTTTTGAAATGCTGCAAGAGCGTCAGCCAAGCTTAGCAAGAAACCACACACTCAGGTAAGGCTCACCCCCTCACTCCCTGGAATTTTAGGTCTTTCCAACCATTTTTCCTAGTGGGAAACACCTCTGTGGAGAAAAGCAGAAGCTTATCATGCATTTTATTTGTGCATTTAAATGAGAACTTGAATTCTTAAGGTGAAGGGTTTGGGGTTCCTGTTTCTGGGAAATGGCATAATGAGAGACAGTCATATTTTCAGATTACATATCATTTATATGGTACTGAAATGATTTCCACTGAGTTCAAAGGAAGCACATTGATTTGGAGGAAACAAAATAGCTTCCATTAAAAAATTATTTATGTAAAGCACCATATAAATTACTTTTAGTTTTGAAATATAATTGTTGAATGGTAAAACAAATACTGAGTGACCATGTTTGAAAATAAACAAGCAAACAAAAAGTTTACTGTGTGTTCCAACTACTTACATCTTACTCTTCATTAGGATCGTTTTTGAACAAGTGCTACTGAAACTCTAAATCCCTTCATGTGGAAGGGGTAGCAATCTAAAATGATAAAAAGAGAAAATATTCCCTGAACTGAAATCCTGCTTTCTCACCAAAATATTCAAATATCTCTTTCTTTTAGTTTACTCTCCAGCCTTCCAAAAGCTGGAGAGGCATGGAGGTTAAGAGCACATCCCTTTGACGTTTGAATTCTTACTCTAACATGTAGGGACTATTGATGGAGGTGTGTTATTCGAGTCCTCTGCCCCTTAGTCTCCTTGTCACTGAAATGGGGGGGGGGGGGGTCACAATGTGGGTGTGGTTGTGATACCTACATGAGGATGTGTTAAAGGATAAGGCAGGGTAAGCGAGAATCCCATCAGTGGCCGCCGTTCAGTCTTCCCTGCCCATTTGGTGCAGTCTTGTGAATTGGGCTAAAACCTGCAATACTCTGACTTCCTCAGCGAATCACCAACAACTTCAAGTAGCCTCTTTGCCTTGTAATCCTTGCCACTCCCACCAGAATGGATCATTCACTATTCTTTCCCCTCCAACACTCCCTCACTGACACCTCTGTTCCCTGTATTTTCACTCCGTAAATTAGAGCCACCACCCACCCAGTTGCTCTTCATCTCATCTCCTCCCTCTTCTTCCAGCCTCCTTTTCTCTACTTCCTGCCATGGTTCAAGTTTAGGTGCTCATCATTTCTCTTCTGGACCATACAGGGGTTTCTCCTAAAATATTCGCTATCACCCTACCATAACCAGAGTTACCTACTTAAAGCATAGATTCAATCACATCCTCCCTACCCTTCAAAAAAGCTTTCATGATTTCTTTTTTATTTTTATTTTTTTGAGACACAGTCTTGCCCTGTTGCCTGGGCTGAAGTGCAGTGGTGCAATCTCAGCTCACTGTGACCTCCGCCTCCCGGGTTCAAACAATTCCTGAGCCTCAGCCTCCCGAGTAAGTGGGCATGCACCACCACACCCAGCAAATTTTTGCTAAATTTTGTATTTTCAGTAGAGATGGGGTTTCACCATGTTGGCCAGGCTGGTCTCATCCTGACCTCAAGTGATCTACCCACCTCGACCTCCCAGAGTGCTGGGCTTACAGGTATGAGCCACCTCACCAGGGTTAGAGTCAAAGTCAAGATTTTTTTTTTTTTTTTTTTTTGAGATGGAGTTTCGTCTTGTTGCCCAGGTTGGAGTACGATGGCATGGTCTCGGCTCACTGCAAACTCCACCTCCCAGGTTCAAGCAATTCTTCTGCCTCAGCCTCCTGAGTAGCTGGGAATACAGGCATGAACCACCATGCCCAGCTAATTTTGTATTTTTAGTAGAGACGGGGTTTCTCCATGTTGGTCAGGCTGGTCTCGAACTCCTGACCTCAGGATATCCACCCACCTTAGCCTGCCAAAGTGCTGGAATTACAAATGTGAGCTGCCTTATTCCGGCTAATGTCAGCATTTCTTTCTTTTTTTTTATTTTATTTTATTTTTTTAATTTAATAATTTTTTTTTTTTAAAGATGGGGTTTCACCATGATGGCCAGGTTGGTCTTGAACTCCTGACCTCAGGTGATCCACCCACCTCGGCCTCCCAAAGTGCTAGGATTACAGGCGTGAGCCACCGTGCCCGGCACAAATGTCGGCATTTCTAAGCACAATGTCCATGGCCTCCAAAGTCTAGCCCTAACCTAACTCTCCGTCCTGCACTAAGCTCATCCTTCCAGGGTATTCCACCTCCACCACACAGGCTGTGTATTCTCCTGCCTTTGTCTTTCCTGGAATGACTTCTCTGTTAAGGACGTCTCATCCCATTTTAAAGGCTGAGATCAAATGCAAAACTTCAGTGATCTAGGCAGGCTTTAGCATTTCTTTTGTCTTGCTTTGATAGCATGCTTTTGTGCCTCGAAGATATTTTTAGATCTCTCATATTCTGTCGTTTACTTGTGTCTCCCTACAGCACTCTAAGCTCTTTAGAGCAAGGTCTTTCTCTTCCTTGTCTTTGTGCCCACTCTGCCCCTTAGAACCTGAAATGGGGGTCACAATGTGGGCACAGTTGTTATACTTACATGAGGATGTGTAAAGGATAAGGCAGGGTAAGCAAGAATCCCATCAATGGCTGCCTTTCATTATTCCCTGCCCATTTGGTGCAGTCTTGTGAATCAGGCTGATACCTGGGTATGTATGGGATTAAAAATAGGAAACACCATGTAGTATGGGATTTTAAAAGTAGGAAACACCAATTACTTTTAGAGTGAATGAAAGATCTTTAACATGAACGAATGAACCTTACCATGATGAATGGCTACTTTCATTTATGTTCAGCTCTTAAGAATTCTCTGCCCCAGTTTCATTACTGCACCTGCCGCAGAAGGCAGGTCATACTCAGCCACGTGGGTCACTCCTTCATGGACTGCTCTTCAACTCACCTAACAACCTAAGGGAATTTCCAAGGGATTTCCAGGGGAGTTGTATTATCTTAAGGGTTTTTGACTCATGATTGCTCTTGAACATTGTTTACGTTACTGATTCTACCACTAAGTAATGAATTCCCTGTTTGCTTTTTGGAAGAATTTCAACTCACCAAAGACACTAAAGTCTCATTTCAATCATTAGAAAAGTTTTCTTTTTTAAGTAGCTCCCTATATAAATGAGTGGAATGCATATTTCCAAAGGGCAATAAACTGTTTTCAGCCCTATTATGTATCACATTATAACAAAATCCAAGAAACTTTAAATGTTTTGTTGCAGTATGGGATTGTACAATTATAATTTTGCAGAGCTGGGGGAACTTGAAATCAGGTCACATTGGAATTATCTAGTGCAGAAACTAATAACTTGGAAATTATCTAGTGTAGAAACGAATAAACTATTTGGAGGTTATGAACTCCTTTGAGATGCTGATGGAAGCTCCTGTGGACTCTCCTCCATATGTAAATATAAACCTCTGAATATAATTTGAAATAGTTAATGGACCCTAAAGAAACTGTGGACCCAGGTTGAGAACCCAAATATTTCATCAAAAACAGAAGGCTCACAATGACTATCAGAAACTAGACTATGAGACAATAGAACTAAAAAAGCAGAAAGAAAAGAGCAAGAACATGTTCTTCAGGAGGTCAAGCCTAAGAGATGCAGGGAGCCGGGCCCTGCTCTCCATGACGAGGCCTCCACCTGCCCCTGAGTGCCATGTCAGGGTGAGTCAGATCCACTTGGAAGGTTCAGGAATTGAAAAGAATACCACTCTCCTCAGGACCCCACCCAGAAAAACTCATGGCTTCCTCTGTGGTCCTCAAGAGCAGACAGTGACCTCTGTTCAGCCATTGCTGTTCTCCAGGAGTCATGGAGTCTACATCTTGGGTCCGGGGAAGCCAGTTGCTGGGTTTGAGTATTTAGAAAACTGTCCAGGCGACAGCAGTGACGTGCAGTGAAAAGCAGGAAGCCACATGTAGAGAAGGGGATGGAGCCAGAAAACCCAGAGGTTAATGGCATCTGTTATCTTTAAGGGGTATGGAGGCGGTCCTTCAAGTAGTGCTTTGATTGTGTAGTTGATCTGAATCAGGATTGTCCCAGGACTATGTATGCAGTAGCAAGCAAAACAGACATGTAAATTCAAAATGAATTTACAATCTATTGAGGGAGATAGATAATAGACAAGCTTGGGGTTTGTTTTGTTAAGCCAAATATATAGCTACATACTATGTGAAGTGCCATGAAGAACATGATTAGAATTCAGCAATAGTAGCTAATATGCTGGTGCAGAGGAAGAGGACTTACGTCCTAAACCGAAGGCAGGGAAAGCTTTTCCAAGTAGGTGGTGCTCAAGCTGAAACCTGAAAGATGAGGAGTTGTGCCTTGAGATGTAAAGTAGAGGTCAGGGAGAGAGTATGCAAAAGCCCTGAGGCAGGAAAAGCTTAGATGTAGGTGAAGAATGACAGAAAGCTAGTGTGGCCCAGGGGTAGATGGGAGGGTGGATGAGACCTACCATGGTCAAGTTGGAGAGGGAGGCCCTATCATCAATAGGGAAAAATTTTATTTGAAGTGCAATTCTATTTGAGAAGTAATTGAGAAGTTTTCAGCTGGAGAGAAATATGATTGCATCTGTGTTTTTAACGACCACAGATGAAATATGAAATATGATTGCATCTGTGGCCGTTAAAAATACAGATGCAATGTTTGGGCAGCTCTGTGGGAAAAAGATAGGCTGGAGAGGGGCATAAGATGGAAGAGGGGCTATGCAGGTAACTATTATATTAACCCACATGAGAGATGATGGCTGTGTGGATAATGGTAAAATATGGATGAAGAGGAGGGAGCAGTTTGGGGTGATACTGTGGATACAGAAACAACAGGAGCTGATGACAGCTTGAACGTGGTGGTGAGGAGAAGAGACCAATTAAGAGGGACAGCCAAGTATGGGGCTTGCACTGGTGAGTGGATAATGGTGTCATTTGCTAAGATGGCAAAGAGTGGAGGACTGGCCTGAGGAGAGAAAGAATGTTAAGGATTTCATTTTGTATATTGAGTTTTAAGGTCTTTGAAGCCACAGGTGGAGATGTCAAGATGTCAAGGAGGCAGGCAACTGCCCTGTCCTGAGCTCTAAAGAAAGTGTGCTCTGGAGTTTTCCCGATGGCCAAGAGACAGTTGCAGGAGAGACAGCTCGCGTCTCACCCACGGATGTCTTCCCCCAGTTCTCAATGCACTTTGGGATGGAGTCACAGGGGCATCTGGAGGTCCCTTGCACCACTGGCTCTGCATGAAATGTTGCTAGACATGACAGAGGGTATAATATCTGATGGAGAGCCACCAAAACTCTCAGAAAATTGTGCTTAGCATTCCGACACCTGGATGTAGTCCATATGGTGGTGCCACCATAGAACCACTGCACTGGGTGGCAGTTTCTAAACTGGGGAAAGCACTTCGCTGCCCTAGTGGAGATGGCCCTCTCTGGGCTTGTTTTTCCCCCCAGGCAGGGAGGCCAGGGGCTTTGCCAGATGTGGATCCTTTGGGGCAGCAGAATAACCTGACCCAGGGGACATTATCATTGGGAGAGCATATAAATCTGAGGTCATTCATAAGGCCAACATCATAAAACTAGAGGAGAAGATTCAAGAGCATCTTTCAAACAACAGGCCTGTGAGTTAGTGTCAGGATTTGGATTAAAAAGCCCAGGAATGGGGTCAAGAACATAGGCAGAGGGAGAAGCAGGTGATGAGGCGGGTGGGGATATTCTGTTCTCTTGGCTGGGCTTCCGCACGTTCCCTGCAGAATGACATGTGGGCAGTGCTGCTCCCTTTTCAAACCCCAGTGAAGCCACTGCGAACACCCCCCCCCAGGTTCTGGTGATGCCATTTCCTGCAACGGTGCTTCACCTGCAATGAAGTTGGATCACAGTGCATTTCCCTGTTTAATCCCATTCTGTCTATCTTTGTAGAGGCTCAAAATCTTCCCTTGCCTTTAAAAAAAGATCTCCATACAAAAAGGTAAAATTGATTATATTTTTCCAGAAAATACACAAGTTATGATAAAGATTTGGATTTATATTAATATAATCAAAGAGGAAAAAGTTGTATCTGCAGTATTTTGGAAAATAGGTTTTTTTAAAAAAAAATCATTCATCTTTTGGGCCAGCCATGGTAGCTAAAGCCTATAATCCCAGCACTTTGGAAGGCTGAGGTGGGCGGATCTCTTGAGCCCAGCAGTTCAAGATCAGCCTGGGCAACATGGTGAAACCTCGTCTCTACTAAAAATACAAAAATTAGCTGAGCAAGGTGGTGCATGTCTGTAGTCCCAGCTACACTGGGGGACTGAGGCCAGAGGATCACTGGAACCTTGGGAGGTTGAGGCTGCAGTGAGCCGTGATCAGGCCACTGCACTGCAGCCTGAGTGACAGAGTGAGATCCTGTCTCAAAATAAAAATTTTTTTAAAGAAAATACAAAAACTAGCCAGGTATGGTGGCACACACCTATAATCCCAGCTACTCAGGAGGCTGAGGCACGAGAATCACTTGGACCCAGGAGGCAGAGCTTGCAGTGAGTTGAGATGGCACTATTACCTTCCAACCTAGACAACAGATCAAAACTCTGTCACAAGAAAAAAGAAAAGAAAATCATATTTTACCACTGGGAGAAACTAAGTGAGGAGTATACAGGATCTGTCTGTTTATTTCTTACAATTACACATGACTCTAAAGTTACATCAAAATAAATATTAAACAAAAAAAAGTTAAAGATTTTTTTTAAAAGATCCTTAATTTTTCCCAATTTTTGCTGTATCTCTTCAAAAAAGGCAAAAAATATTAACTCCTTTGAAGCATGTGTACAATGGAAAGATTCTTGGGTATGGTGTTTGTCTTATTTGAATGACATCAGGGAAGCAAATTACAAAGTTAATTTGATCCAAAAAAAATTCTACTTATCCGTAGACTTACTTGAAATAATTTTCCCCGTTGGAGTTGGAGGTTGTCTAAAGGGCCAGTAGACAAGTTGTAGCTTACAGAGACAAAATTGATGTCTGTGCTTTGCCTGACCTGGGAGAATGCTCTTGGTTCTGGGGGCCAGGCCCCCTCTCTGCCCAGTGTGGCATTGGCATTATAAACTTTCCATCAGGCACAGGATTTCTCACAAGACACCCACCCCGCTCTTTCCTCCCATGGCTTCCAACACGACATGAGCCCAGAACAGTCTCTCAGGAGTCCTCTCTTACCCGGCACCACTCCTGACTGTCTTAGGTACCTGAGGGCCTAACTTTGCTGTGTTCTTCAGCTTCTGTATCTGTGCAAGTCTGCAGAAAGGCCATCCCTTAGAGAGCATCCTGGAAGCCTGCGATATGAGCTTAGAATACTGCAAAATACACAGGACCTTAGGACATCGCTATGCAGCAGTATTGGAAGAGGAAGAAAAGAGATCAGAAGATGTATTCCTGGGCTAATGTGTTTGTGTCTAATTTTCCTCTTCTTCTCACATGATTCAGGGAGAAAATCCATTACATTCGGACTGAGGGTAATCACGGGCTTGAGAAGTTGTCCTGTGATGCAGACCTGGTCATTTTACTTAGGTAAGGGGCTAGACCTGAAACCGTTCTGGAAAAGCTTCCCTGGGCACATCTCCTCCATCATGGCGACCCGGAAAGTGGCCTAGACTGAAACACTCACGGCATGTTCTAGAGGATTCTAGTAGCTGTAACGGAAGTGGGACCCAACCCTTGTACCTGTGTCCATCACAGTCCTTAGATTTACAACTGAGGTACCAAGAGCTGCGTAGAGTACTTGATGGAAACTTTGTTGTAGGAGTGATCAGGGTTTAAAACAACGCTAGAATTTGCAACCAGGATGTACCTGTCTTTCTATACTGCATTTAAATCTGATCGCTTTTGTTGCTTTGTGAGAACTGTAACTGCTGTTACCCCAATTCTTGAACACTTTCTCAGGGATGTAAAACTGACTCTCTTTTGTTTTCATTTGCAGTCTCTTTGAAGAAGAGATTATGTCCTACGTCCCCCTGCAGGCTGCCTTCCACCCTGGGTACAGCTTCTCTCCCCGCTGTTCACCCTGTTCCTCACCTCAGAACTCCCCAGGTAACGGAAATCTGGCCTAATAGCTCCCGTTAAGTGGCCATGTGTGTTTCCCCCAGGTGAAGGTGAATGAAAGCAACTGTATGTGTGTGTTCTTTCTCTTGACATTTCCAGTTCCCTAATTGAAAATGCACTCTATCAGGTTTTGACAAACTGCTGCCTGTTTTTTATAATGTCCCCCCCCCAAGCTAGAATGGGGTTTATAGTTTGAAGTAGTTGGAATAAAAATGTTTTGCTGGACAGGTGGCTCATGCCTGTAATCCCAGTGCTTTGGGAAGCCAAGCCAGGAGGATCGCTTAAGCCCAGGAATTCAAGACCGGTCTGCACAACATAGCAAGAGTCCCTTCTGTACAAAAACATTAAAAATAAGCCAAGCGAGGTAGCATGTGCCTGTAGTCCCAGCTACTAGGGATGCTGAAGCAAGAGGATTCCTTGAGCCCAGGAGATTGAGGCTGCAGTGAGCTATGATTTCACCACTGCACTCCTGCCTGGACAACAGAGAGAGACCCTATTTCAAAAAAAAAAAGAAAAGAAAAAAAATTTTAAGATAGTATTTTATGACACATGAACACTACATGAAATTTAAACTGCAGTGTTCATAAATAAAGTGTAATTGGAACCCAGTCATGCCTGTTCTATGTTAGCTTTCACACCAGACATGAGTAACGGCAACAGAAGCCACATGGTCTGCAAAGCCTAAAATATTTATTCTCTGGTCCTTTGCAGGAAAAGGTTACTATCCCTGCTTTAAATTACTGTTGCATTCCAAAGTCACTCTCCAAGCATTTCAAAGGGAAGTGCCCTTTCTGAAACATTCCGCCTTGTGACTCAGAATTCAATTGCACACCACTTCTGGTGATACGGCTACTAGGAACTATCGTTATATCTCCACGAAGATTCCAGAGAATTTTCTAACACATTTCAAAATTATTTCCCATTTTCTTTATGTATGAGAATGAACTTATGATACAAAAATTCTTTGTATGTATTTTCCATTCCAAGTGAGGGAATATCTATGTTAAACTGTTTAGCGAATAAAAGATATTTTTACCAGGCACAGTGGCTCATGCCTGTATTCCCAACACTTTGGGACTCTGAAGTGGGCGTTTCACTTGAGCCCGGGAGTTCGAGACCAGCCTGAGCAATATAGCGAGACCACATCTCTATCCAAAAAAAAATTTTTTTTAATTAGGTGTGTTGGTACACATCTTTAGTATTAGCTACTCAGGAGGCTAAGGCAGGATATCTTGAACCCAGGAGGCAGAGATTACAGTGAACTGATTCTGTGCCACTGCACTCCATGCCCTAGGTGACAGAGCGAGACCCTGTCTCAAAAAACAAACAAATGGAAAAAAAAAGATATTTTCTGGATTCATCAAGATAAAGAGCTTAGGTCAAATCCATACCTCCACACTGGATCCAGATATTGGAGAACTTTTCCATTTGTATTTTACTGGCATTATCACATTGTAGGTTTCTGTGGTTGTACCATTTAAAGTAAAAGAGATTCATTTGAAACATCTAGGAACATCCCATCTCGCAAGCTCCAGGGTCAGGGTCAGAACGTGATTTTTCATGCTAGTGGTGAAATTCCGAAGAGAAACAGACCTTGGCAATAAGCTTTGTCTCTGAGAAGGAATGTCGCACTCAGAGTTAGGATCATTCAGTACTGCTGTAGGCCTCCAGACTAGAGTATCTTTCAGTTCTCGTTTCTCCAGGTTGTAGCATTCAGAACTCTCTCTTAGAGGTAGTTTTGCTAGTTGTTAAAATATGTTTTCAGGATAGTATCTCCCTCTTGTCACTTCCTTCAAACAAGTGTACCAATGGCGTTGTTAAGGAAATACGCAATGCTTGCTACCTCTGACACACAACATAATTAAGATCCCATTGTCTAAGATGACCAGGAGCTTTGCTAAAGCCAACGTCAGTATAGTCACATACTTTCAGCGCTCAGAGGGAAACCTGTTTCTGGGGGAGCAAAGACGAAAAGTAGGGTGCTTTGGGGAAAAAGTTTGGAGGAGCTATAGATCTGGTCTGCCATGTTGTAGAGATTGTCCCAGCATGATAATGTTGTCTATGTTTTTGTCTACAGACTTTGATACTAGACTGTGATGTTAACATCATTATATGGAGAGATACCATATTGCAAATAGAAAAATAAGAGCAAATAAAGAGTTATTTCCTAAATGAGAATTATTTGGATATTCTAAAAGGAATAAACTTTCCTGATAAAGATATGACTGATGCCATGAATCTAAGTAATCATCAAGTTCATTTTGTCAAAGTACTTCTTTAGTTTTTTAGCATTGACCACGGGGTCCTAGAATATGTAATCCAAACATGTTGATTTTAAACTTTACAATCCCCATTTTCTTAGAACTTTATGAAATCTACCCAGGTGCTACAGAGATAGTGAATCATGACATTTATGCCAAAGTACTTTGTAAAGCATAAATTATTTGAAAACTGCACAGCAGTGATCATGACAGTACCAGTGGTAGTAAAAATCATAATACAATATATACTGAAATGTGCTGGACAGAAAATTATACTTGCACTTACAGACTTGTATTCTAGTTCTGTGTACATCCTGAAACCTGGCATCCCCACCAAGGCCACTTCTTTCAAGTGGTGGCCATTGGTTCCCTCAGGCCCAGGTGTTGCAGGGCGCAGGTAGGCGGGGCCCCCATGCTTCCTTGCTTTTACCACTCAGCCATATCCCTCCCCTCCCTTTCTCCTAGTTGCTGTCATCTACAACCTTTTTCTCATTCTCAAGGCCTGTGGCCCTTGTCTGGTAGTCTTTCTCTCCTTCCCAAGCAGGTCCTCCCGTCCTCCTGGATGACTTCACCATCAACAGGGACCCTCATTCCATTCCCTGGCTTCCCAGTTTCTGGACTTTGTCTGCAATGACTTTCTAATCCCCCGCCTCAACCACTTATTCCCAAAATCACATTCCTGACCTTATGATAATCTCCAAAATCACTAATTTAAACCTCCTCTTCCCTTCCAATATGCTTGATCCACTACCCTCCCTAGTACCATCCTTGGCCTCATCAAGGTCTCCGGTCCATGGACTTTTCTCCTTTCCTTTCTATCATCTTTCCCTGGTGCAGTGTAGATTCTGCAGTTCATCCCTTCAGTAGCATCCTTGCCGATGCCCTGAACTCCCCTGACCCTCTCTCCATTTTGTTTGCACCCTCTGGCAGAGCTTTACTCCTCGATGAACCTTCCTGTCTGCTCCCCCCCCGCCCCCTCTGCAATCAGGCACTCTTGGGAAAATTCACCTCACAAGGCAGATTAACAATTCTAAATTAGTCATCTCTTATCTCACGTGAACCTTGAACACCCAAAGGAAAATTCTAGCACATTTTTTTTATCTTCTCTACTATTATTTCAAACATTTCCCCTAAAGCCTCCAACCCTCAGCACCCCTTCTGTCTCCTAGCAGATGACGTCCTGTTTTACTTCACTGAGAAGTTGAAGCCATTCAGCAGAAACTTTCTCAAAGGCCTGCCATCAGACCCACAAGGCTAGCAAACCTGCACACATCTTCTCTGTCATGCCTGTATGTGAAAGGAGGTGTCTTTGCTAAGGTCGCCATGAACTCTGGCCACCCAATCCAATCCAGCGGGCAGGTCTCCGCCTTCCTAATCTTCGGCAGTGTGTAACATGACCAGCTGCTGTCCCCCGACATCCCCTTTCCAGTTTGCTTCTGGGGCACCACTCCAGACATCTCATCTACGAGAACTCTGGCCATTCCTGCAGCTTCATCTTCCTCTTTCTATTATCCTTACAGCTCAAACCCAGGCTGTTTTCTCTGCTCAAACTGTGTCTCTCTCCAGACAAAGGGACCATCAAAGGCCAAGTTCATGCTCTTCCCCCAACAAATGTGTTCTTTTTCTGCTGCTCCCCATCTCAGTGAATGCCGCCACAGCACATTCAGTTACAAAATCTAACACCCACCTCTCCCTCACTACTTATATTCAATTCACTGCCTCTTAAATACATCTGTCTGCCCACTTCTCTCATCTCCACTGACACCAGCCTAGTCCCATTTGAGCTCTTTAAATCCTCCTTGGTCCTCTGGGGTTTTGTTCTTTTCTGCAGGAAGACTGATGTTTTTATGATTCAGGTGGTATCATGCCAGCCACTATGCAATGGCTTCCTACTACACTCAGCATAAAACAAAATTTTTAACAATGTACTTTGTCCTGTTTGATGCAGCTCCTGCCCACCTCTCAGGCCTTGTTTTTGTGTCACTTTGGTCCTTGTACCCTGTGCTCCAAACTAGAATACCACTTTCCATTCTGCCACAGGACCTTAGCACATACTGATCTTTCACCTGGAATGCTCTTCTTCTCCCAGCTCATCTCCTCTCTTAAAGCAAAGCCTTTCTTGACCCCTGCAATCGAATTTGCACTTATTTATTCTTCAGATCGTCCCCAGAGAAGCCTTCTCAGACTTAGCCAGCAGATTCTGTGATCTCAAAGAACAGGGTTTCTTTCCTTCGTGGATAGCAATCCAATCATCATAACTTGTATTATATACTCATTTCTGAGAGTTTACCAGCATCAGTCTTCTTTAAATTGTAAGCTTATACCTAGAATATAATAAGTAACTAATAAATGTTTATTGAATGGCAAACCTTGATTGTGGCCACCTGTAAAACTTGGATAAGAATGTTAATTTTCTATTCTTTTTTAAATTAAAAGGTATACATAGTAAAGTATTTATGAAGCACTCTAAATGAGACAAAAGTTCTCTATAAAGAGTTAATGAATTATTGTTATTGTAAACTTTACTTATGATGCAAGGTCATCTAACATAAACTCTAATATAAACTGCTAAATGCTCTGAGACTTTGTGTACAGGTATGTTTATTTCAGCGTCAATATCAATACAGGAGCATGACAGACTATATTAAAGTCCTACTTAACTCATTATAGATTCAATCACTTCTTGTGGCAACTTAATGCAAAGTTTGGTCTGGTTCAGTTTTTGTTAATTATTTTAGATTATGCAAGTACAATTAAACCAAGAAAAATGCTCATCCAGGACCTGTTAAGAGAAATACAACTGGAAAGAATTAGAGAGGAAGACATAAATATTTATTCTCATTAGAACTCATAAATGAATTTAGTAAATAATTTTTATGTTTTAGTATATTATTTCTATTTATATAAAAGTCAGTGAGAGACTGATGGAAATCAAGGGACGTCTTGGAGAAGGAAAATATGGAGATGCCATAATGTGCCTCTGTTGAGCTCTTGCTCTACTGTCACTTTGCATATTTGTTCTTCCACAGAAAGTGATGACCTCACACCTGTAATCCCAGTACTTTGGGAGGCCTAGGCGGGTGGAACACTTGAGGCCAGGAGTTCCAGACCAGCCTAGCCAACATGGTGAAATTCCGTCTCTACTAAAAATACAAAATTAACCAAAATTAGCTGGGCATGGTGGCACATGCCTGTAATCTCAGCACTTTGGGAGGCCAAAGCGGGTCTGAATCACCTGAGGTCAGAAGTTTGAGATCAGCCTGGTCAACATGGTGAAACCCCATCTCTACTAAGAATACAAAAAAAAAAAAAAAAAAAATCAGCTAGGTGTGGTGGCATGCACCTGTAATCCCAGCTACTCGGGAGGCTGAGGCAGGAGAATCTCTTGAGCCCAGGAGGTGGAGGTTGCAGTGAGCCGAGATCACACCACTGCACTTCAGCCTGAGCAACAGAGCGAGACTCCATCTTGAAAAAAAAAAAAAAAAAAGAAGGAAAGAAAGTGATGACCTCTGTGTGCTTCTCTCTGCAGGTTTACAGAGAGCCAGCGCAAGAGCCCCTTCCCCCTACCGGAGAGACTTTGAGGCCAAGCTCCGCAATTTCTACAGAAAACTGGAAGCCAAAGGATTTGGTCAGGGTCCAGGGAAAATTAAGTGAGTGCTCCAGTGCTTGTTACTGAATTCAGACAGTAGATTTTTCTATCCCTTTCTCCCCCTACACCCTTGTAATATTGCTTTTGAAATTGGATACTCTGGTGTGGTAGCGGTTGTGAGGGGGCGGAAAGAAGGAAGTTGGGAAGCTGGAAGGAAGACATTAAGAAATTGGAAGAGAGGCAGGAAAAGAAGGAAAGAGAGGGAAAGAGAATGAGAAAGAACAGAAAATTTTAGACAAAGGCATGTAGAAAATCACAGGGTAGACCTTTTCAGAAAACAAGGAATCTTGAACTAAATAAAAAAATCTCACATTTCCCTTCACTTATTCTTGGGAAAAAAATTTAACTCTTTAGTCAAATTTGAAGACTCTTGGTAACTTTGTAATTGAAGTCTAAGTAAAATGTTGTTTATATTTTCCCTTCTGGGTTTATTATTTTCATCTCAAAAAGCTGAACCCAAACTCAGGAATCTTAAGCAATATCCTATGAATTGATCAAAATGAACTATCTTAAAAGTAGTTCAGTATGATGGAATGCATGAGCAGCGTACACATTTTTCTTGTGCTCCTGATGTTTTGAAAAGCGTGTTCAGATAATCCCTCGGTGAACTGATGGAACCTGTGTCCTGCTTTTCCTCTATCATTGGAGAGACTGGGGAGTGAGAGCCTAAACCTGGGCACTCACAACTCACTTAGAACCCTGTCCAGTGTCCTGACTTCAGGGCCACCGCTCACCACCTCTTCTCCTTCTCAGGCTCATTATTCGCCGGGATCACTTGTTGGAAGGAACCTTCAATCAGGTGATGGCCTATTCGCGGAAAGAGCTCCAGCGAAACAAGCTCTACGTCACCTTTGTTGGAGAGGAGGGGGTGAGGCACTAGGAGTTTTATGCAGACACCTAAGCATGGGTGGGCCAGAGCCTCAGGATCAGGGGTGATTTTTCTCAGGAGGGAGCACAGTAGCTGTCAGCCTTCACCCCAAGGTGATTCTGATTGCATCCTCCCAGGAGGTCTTTCTTTTCAGATATTACCAAGCTTTAAATGTCATGTTCTTCAAAAACCTAAGATTATTGACATACACAAGAGTCTGAGATCACATGGTCAAAGAATAAGCCAAAAATACAGTCCCAAGGCACTGGATCTTTTCGTTTTGGGTGGTGTATCCTTCCGAGTATCTAATTTAAAAAACTCTCTCTTAAAGTACATGTATACAACTTCATGCCAAACTTTTCGTATCATTTCAGTGATTTCATGGGAAACTACCTCAACCATGAAGGGCAAGCCCATGTAGGGGTGTATCAAAATAAACTTGGAAGCCTTTTCAGTCCACCCACATCTCACACACACACACACACACACACACACACACACACACACTGTTGCAGGAAATTCTTTTATGTGTCCCACACAAAGGCCTTGTTTTCCATGGGCCAGCTGTGTGTTTCAGCTCAGAGGTGTTAGATGATCAAAAGAAAACGTTAAGGAAAGCTGCCTTAAGAGTTTATTCATGGACATCTGGTTAAGAAACATCTCCAAACCAATCACTGCATCCTCATTTTCTACAGCAAATTGATACTTCCACTGGGATTCACTCCAAAGAGTAGAGGCTGCTCTCTGCTTTCCCCAGCACCCGACTCGGAAAGGGCCCACTAGAATCTGGGTGAAAACAGGTCCCCCCACCTCCGAGCACAGAATGAGCTTCCTGGACCTCTGCTTTCTTTGCAGCCTGGACTACAGTGGCCCCTCGCGGGAGTTCTTCTTCCTTCTGTCTCAGGAGCTCTTCAATCCTTACTATGGACTCTTTGAGTACTCGGCAAATGATACTTACACGGTGCAGATCAGCCCCATGTCCGCATTTGTAGAAAACCATCTTGAGTGGTAAGCTCTATAATGTTCACTTTCTTGTGTTTGAAAGTTCTCCTGTTTCTTAGTCAGAATTCAACAACATTTCTCAAAGGCCACTGTGTTTAGAGCAGTAGCCAGATGTTATGAAGGGTGATGAGAGTGAATGACAGAGCCCAAGTAGGAAGACTCTGTTAGTCTTCACCCAGAACACAGGATGAATTTACCAAGGATACTGATAATATGTCAACCGCAAAATAATGTGAGAAAGAATAATTGCCTACTGAGAAGACACTAAGATCAGTAGACATAGGTCATGAATGTTGATAATTTTACTAAAATTATAAGGTCCCCAGCAGAGGCTTCTTGGAGGTATTTTTGGGTTTGAAATTCCTTGACCTTGGACCAATGACTTTAGCACTGTGGACACGGGCTTCCGCATCTTACTGTAAAATACGGCTGTTAGATCAGGTGATCTCTATGCATTCTTCTGACTTGAAAATCCAGTACATCTTTGGTTCCTGGGTTGTCTGCTGTTGAGGTGTTCTATTACCACTTACTGATATGTGTAAGAAGACTGGTATCAGTCAACGCTGTGCAGTTTTGTGGGTGCAGATGTGGGTATTAGAGGTCTCCAGACAGCTGCTGGGACATCTGGGATGCAGGCAACTTTCCTGCTGCATCACCACATGCCTGATTTGAAAATTACCCCTGCTCTGACTGCAGGAGCTCCTGCTGTCGAGAGGGGAAATGAGTCCGGGAGATGGCTAATGTGGGTTCTTCTCTGACATGGCTTATTTATGCTGCTGCTGAAGGGAGCCGTTGGGGTGACACCTGGGCCTGCTGTCTTAGAGCCCAGGCTCCTATAGTTTGGCTATACAGCATCAGTATAACCCACTTGTGCTAAGGCTTCCGGACACGGCACATGCCTCCTTTCCAGATGCACTCCCAGCCCTGAAGTTCTTGAGTTGAGGTAGAGTGAGCGCATATCGAGGGTTTGGCACAAGATGAAACAAAATGTGCCTTTTGCAGCCCCAGAATCTATGAATAAATGGATGGTGGAGCAGAGCAGGCAAGTCACTGCGGACGGGCTTGAGAATGGAATCTGCCTCTCACTGAGCTCACATTCAGGCAGGCTCCATTCTGATGGTAGAGAGTGCTATGACCTGTAACACAGGAATATACACGTACACAGATTATACCTAATACAGTCCCTCAACTCTCCCTTAGTTTGTGAGCATGACATTGAGGATGGTGTCTTAGAGGTCGTGAATTGGAATAGGCAATCAACAGAGAAATATTTTCATCAAATATCTTACCATCTAAGACTATGTTAGGTAGTGTGAGGAATACCTTCACTAATTTAAGTTATAAATTAAGCACATACTGTGTGCTGGGAGGATAAAAACATGAAATGAGCAAGGTCTCATCCCTCAAAGAAACTAGTGTGAGGAACACATGAGTCAGCCAACAATTACAATACAATAGCTTAAATGCTCAGTTATACACACATATGCACATGTGGGCATGTGTTTGCCTGAGATACATAGATAAGCCTGAGAATTGTATTCAATCACAAGAGAAAAATATCTCGCTCTGTCCAAGGTAGGGGGTCAGGGAGTGAGGAGTGGAGTCTGTGACTCTGACAAAAGAGGGAACAGTGGCATGGGACAACAGGGACAAGCACCACGGTGGGGATGAACGGGACCCGACGTTTGAAGAAAACTTTGGTGTCAAGCACGTTTCAGTGCTGCCACGAAATAAGGCCACAGGTGAAGGCCTGATGGGAAGCACAGATGATACTTGTGGCCCACACTTGGCTGGACTGCCTGCTGAGAGTGGCCTCTGTCGTTTTCCACAATGACCGTGCCTCGCCTGCTGCCCGGTCCCTGCAATCAAACTGGCTTTGTGGCCTTCTGCTCATTCATACATTGCAGGGCTGAAGAGGCTCTGTGGATGTGTCTGTTACACTTTATCGCATTGAGGAAGGAAATTGTGTGATACAGGGATTTTGCAAGAATTACCAAAGTTGTCTGGATGGATCCCTGATGAGGGCTTGGCAGTGCCTGCCCTCGAGATGCAGGTTAACCGCTGTGTCCTTTGCTAGAGGACTTGGCCCCACACTAAGCGTGCTGACTTTCATCCGCTGATGTTCCCGCTCATGTGGAGAGTATTTGTGATGCATCCTGGAAACACAATTGCAGGTAGCTTTCTGAGCCGACCAGCAATCTAACCTGAGCCTGTGGTGATGAGATTTCCTTCATCGTCACTTCGGATGCCGCTGACTTGTGATGAAATGGGCAGGGAACTCCCCCTCTGATTTTTCTCTGAATGCTTCAGTCCTGAGAGTCCCCAGCCTGGCAAGCAAAACAACCCCCACACCTCCACAGTCAGAGATCAGATTGTATCATGACCCACCATGTGGAGTCACACTTTTCTTCTCTTATCAGTGGCTCCAAATTCCTGAGCAAGGGAAACTGGTTTTCTTTGCACAGAGCCACAGCTGACTGAACGTAAGCCACCTAGGTAGAATCTCATTTAGTTTTGAACGGGAAGCTCTGATCAGCTTTGGGACATCTTAACAAAACCATGATGCCGCAGTTATTCCTTTTGTTTACTTTCATATCATAAGCCATCCTTGTGCCATGTGGCAAATAGATTAACAAACAAAGCATGCAGGTTTCTATCTTGTGCCCTTGAGTGTCTCGTTAAGCTCTCTGACCAGCATTTTAGCAAAGGGAGGCTAGGAGAGTCCAGATCTGGTGATGTGGCTGTGGGTATTTTGCACAAAATGCTGGCAGTGTGTGGATGCTGTGACACCCGCCTGAAGACCTGTCACTGTCATTCCTGCAGGCTACAGGACCATGACATTCAGGAAACCAGACTCCTGAGTTCTCAAATCTGATCACCCACGACCAGTGCCACTGGCTGCCTCTTAACCACCCACAGGGTGGGCGTGGCTGCCGCTGATCTGGGATGGGTGTCAGGGTGCTCCTTCCTCCCTCCCAGGGAGTTCATCAGGAGATTCTTAGGGGCTGTGAAGGGGATGATAATCATAGCTTGTGCATCAGTCATGAGGAAATGGAGGGACCAACAGATTACAAGGCTTTTTATGGGCATAGCCATGACTTTGTAAAGCAGAACATTGTCGCTTGACACAGGACAAACCAGGGCAGGATTCGGCCTGCACGGGGTACAGAGGTGTCTTTATGGACATCGATACCCTGCCTACCTCCCTTCACTCTGGAATCAGAGATAAGCATGACCACAGACCCGAAATAAACATGGCAAACACAGGTCAGCTTCAAAAGTTGTTGTTGTTTTTCTAAAAATAGAAATTTTATTCTCTAGTAAGGCATATCAGAAAATGCTGTGAAATTGGTATTTATATTTTATAAAATTTATAAATGTATAAAATGCTGATGAGCTAAATGAATCTATTTTGTACTGCGGAGCATAATTTTATATGTTATAATCATTAATAAAAATTAGATGAATTTACAAGTCAATTGCTTGTAGGCTAGTGAAATAGTGAAATGACTGGAATTTTCCCTTAACTGGGAGAATGATTACCACTTAACATACACACATTTAATACTGATTGGTTTGCTATAGAGGAATAACGGAGAAACCAAATGCACTAACTAGAGTTTATATGAATGTTGTAACACAGCTGTTCTTACGTGATTATATTTTTTAATACCTAGCAAAAATCCATTATAAGTCTTCAAAGGATTAAATGTCACTCAGGATTGACACGGTACTCAGCTGTGGCTGGAGGCAGCATCTTTGCAGTGGTCAGTTTTATCTTTTTGTGTTATTCTGCTTCTTTACCCTTCGCTGACCTTCTTCTGTGTCCTATACTCTTACACATTTTGTCTGAGTTCCCCTCTAAAAAATAAGCTCTATCGGAGCAGAGACACTTTTGTCTTATTTTACTCTAGCACAATGCCTGGCACTTTGAGGTGTTCAGAACATCTCTCTGACCCCTGCATTCATAAATGAGTATTAGTCCACAAGTCACACCAGTCTCTTCCTTGTACCAGGGTTAAGATTAATAGAGTGCTTCTTCCTGCCATATGCAATTAATTGCTCAAAGTTCACACTTTGCTGGATTGTCTGTGGTTTTAAAGCCCTTGCAAAGCCAGTGATAAATGTGCATGTCCTTTAAGAGCTTTAAACTCTGGGAACCTGCTCTGCAAGATGCCTGAATGCTGCTTGTTACTGAAGGAAGGTCTCCTCCTCCTTCTCACACTGCACGTGTTCCTGCAGCAGCCACTTCCAGGCTAGCCACTGCCTGAAGACATCAATGGAGAAGCCCCTGACATTGTGTTCTTCCCCTGAAAGCTCCCCTTTGAGAGTAGGTGCTTGACATTCTGGGCTTCCTGCTTGTTGTGTGTGGGCTTTGTATCCACTGGAATAGAGCCAGCTTAGCCCTAGCAGGACGTCATTTATTTCTAGTCCAGTGTTGAGAGATACCAATACGAATAAATACAGTGAAAATTCTTTGTTACACATGTTGAACAAACAGGAAAAAGAATATTTTTGTGTTCTTCTTTTTTTTGTTTGTTTCTTTTTCATTTTGTTTTGTTGCCTTTGGCCTAAAGAGACTTTCTGCAATTGCTGTTTTGTTACTTATTTGTACGACTGACTTCCAAACTGAAAGGACGCTGTCAGAGTCAGCAGTGATCATATTCAGGCCAAGGAGAGAGAGGAGATGGAGTCAGAAGAGCTGTTTCAAAGCTGGAGCCTATAAGGGACCACCCACGGACACTGTGGTCATTTGTGGACACAGCCCCTGCCAGACCTGGCCACAGCAGGGCAAAGCTGGAAATAACACTCTCAGTCAATACTCTTCTTCCACCCTCCAGTCCCATCGGCCAAACCCAACCATAAACCAGAGGACACAGGCTCTCCAGACACTGCAACCCACAGTGACCAGTCCCCAGGTCACAGAGCAGGGCAGAAAAAGATGGGAAATTGGTGGGGGGCGGGAGAGCAGAGAATGGACAATAACCACAAGAGTCTGTGCAACTCAGGACATTCAAAGCATCCACCAGAAATCTTACAATTTACAAAACAGTATGTGTCTGTTCTGTGTATCTTTGATAACAGAAGTCTTGAAATACGATTCAAAAAAAAATTTTTTTTTTTTTTGGAGACAGAGTTTTGCTCTTGTCCCCAAGGCTAGAGTGCAATGGTACAAGGCTGGCTCACTGCAACCTCCACCTTCCCAGTTCAAGCGATTCTCCTGCCTCAGACTGCAGAGTAGCTGGATTTCACGCCCAGCTAATTTTTGTATTTTTAGTAGAGTTGGGGTTTCACCATGTTGGCAGGCTGGTCTCGAACTCCTGACCTCAGGTGATCCACCCACCTTGGCCTCCCAAAGTGCTGGGATTACAGGCATGAGCCAACGCTCCTGGCCTATTCCAAATTTCATATATTAATTATTTGCTTATGATGATGTCACTTGCATATTGATGAGGCACTCATATGCTACTCTTTTTATCCTTTCCTTATTTATTGTATCCTGATTTTCTATCTTTAGGGATACAGAATTTAATAATTCAGCTAAATAATGAAGAGAACTTACTGATATACCAGGCACTGTTCTAGACACATTTGTCTAACAACATTATAACCCAGATGCTGAGTTATCTAACTTTAACAGATGAGGAAAATGAGGTGCAGACAT
Source organism: Ateles fusciceps (assembly GCA_036589455.1). Classification (NCBI taxonomy): domain Eukaryota; kingdom Metazoa; phylum Chordata; class Mammalia; order Primates; family Atelidae; genus Ateles; species Ateles fusciceps. The sequence continues at coordinate 6,454,095 of JAZHEH010003329.1, read as the reverse complement.
CAACAAAGCCACAGAGATAGTCGAGGACCAGGCAGGAGTTGGAACCCAGGTATCATGGCTCTGGCATCAGAATCCAGCCTCCATACGAAGGCAAAGGCGTATATAGAATTGGGCAAATTAAAATACAATGTGACCAACGCTGTGCATACCTCTATTATAGTCCTCATCACATTGTATTATAATAATTAGGTACAAGGAACTTTGGAAAAATTGGCTGGCAGAAAAGAGGAGCGGGGGAATTCTAGATGGAGGGCCCAGCATTCACACAGATGTTGGTTGGTGTGGCCTCAGAAGAGAGAAAGAGGCGGGAAAGGCATCCTGGTGTTGGATAGGGAAAAGCATTTGACGGCATTCCAGGGAGTTTGGGTTTGGTCATGAAGATGACAATGACAGGGAGCCACGCATGTCGTTAAGAGTAAAAGAAGCGCCTGATCAGATCTACATTTAAAATCAGAAAGTCAACTCTGGTGATAAGTGGAAGATGAACTGCAGTGGGTAATAGGGGTGTCATTTAAGAGGCTATTGAAATAGTTGTTGGAGGAAAGATTAAAGAATCAAAATAGGGCAGAAGCAGTAGAAACAAAGATTTTTCTGAAGGAGCATGAACAACTGAATGAACAAAACTTGGTGATAGATTATATATGATGGGAGGTTAAGTATATGACAAGCTAAGTAGCTTAAAATGACACTAGTGATCACCTGAAATTCTACCAAATACTTATCAGTACAAAGACACCTTTTTAAAAATCAATCTACCATTCCTTCTTTACGTAGTACCTTCTATTTTAGATGATACTTCTTTATAATCTGAATCAGCCAGATTATAGTAGTACACTCCCAGATGCTGTGACATTTGTTATTTCAACATTTTTAATATTTATCAAAACTTCGTGTCATTGGAAACTCTTCACTTACTTGCTACAAAATTATATATAGGAAAGTACCAAGTAAAAATGCTTGCATATTTTGAATGGAGGCATAAAAAGCAAAACTGTAAATGAATTGTGAAAGGTCCAAATTTATTTTTATGTCTAATACAATACATGAATGTTGTAAATGCTTATACTTTCAAACTATTATGTTTAGATAGGAAAGATTCACATTTAAATTCAAACATTCCCTTCTCTAAGGGTCTTTCCTGAGCACTCAATTTAAAATAGTGCATCCAGGCCAGGTGCGGTGGCTCACGCCTGTAATCCCAGCACTTTGGGAGGCTGAGGCAGGAGGATCACGAGGTCAGGAGATCGAGACCATCCTGGCTAACACGGTGAAACCCCATCTCTACTAAAAATACAAAAAAATTAGCCGGGTGTGGTGGCATGCACCTGTAGTCCCAGCTACTCGGAAGGCTGAGGCAGGAGAATCGCTTGAACCTAGGAGGCAGAGGCTGCAGTGAGCCGAGATTGTGCCACTGCTACTCCAGCCTGAGCGAGACAGCAAGACTCTGTCTCAAAAATAAATAAATATAAATATATATATGTATGTGTGTATGTGTGTGTGTGTGTGTATAATTTGTTGTCATTTCTTCCCAAAAATGTAAGCCCAGTGAGACCAGAGTCTTGCCTGTAGCTTTCCTAGTCACAAACTTGGCACTCAGTAAATGTGTGTGGAAGGAAGGAAGGAAAAAAAGAAAGGAGTGAGGGAAGAAGAGAGGATGAACAGATAGGTGGATGGTTGAATGGAAGGATGGATGAATGAATGGGATACTTCTCAGGTAAAACGTGGTTAATGAGAGTTTTTCTAATCTCATTTCAATTTTTAATTCAGAATATGTGAACTAAAAATAAGTAAAAACAGTAAAAAAAAAAAAAGTAAATTTGAAGCTTTTCACTCATTGCTGAGTGTCATTTAGGCTTCTACCAACTATTCTCTCTGAAATCACCACTGAAAATTCTTTTTATGTCCCAATCTTTCTGAATGTCACTTTTCCCGGAGCAAATCTAAGATGCCCTAAAGTCTAAACAATTGAAATAGGTGAGTTTCTTCTCTATTTCTAGGAAAAATTACCAGAGCCTCAGACACATTTTGTTTGTCTTACGTACAGTCATGTTTCAGTTAACGACAGGGTTTCTTCTGAGAAATGCATCACTAAGCAATTTTATAATTGCATGAACATACAGAGTGGAATTACACAAACCTAGGTGGAGAGCCTACCGCACACCTATGCTCTGTGATATAACCTATTGCTCCTGGGGAACGAGCCTGCATGACATGCTGCTATACTGAATACTGTAGGCAATTGTAACACAATAGCAAGTATTTGTGCATCTCAACATAGCTAAACAAAGAAAAGGTACAGTAAAATTATTGTATAAAAGATAAGGAATAGTACAGCCGTATAGGGCAGCTCTGTTATAATCTTTTGAGATCACCGTCGTATATATGGTCCATCGTTAACTGAAATGTGGTAATGTGGCACATGTCTGCACTAACATGTATTATTTTTAAGAAATGACTACGTTATGAGTCACTCTTTACATAATTGTCAGTGTGAGAAGGATTTTCAGAGCCAGATTTCAGATCCGATGCTGTTAATCAGTTTCTCTGCAGCCACCAGAAGTTCTATGTGCTCATTTAAGTCTGTGGTGGTGACAAATCTAACCTCATGGGTGTCACAATCAGACATTTTACCACCTCTCAAACCAAAATTTCCAAGATGGTCCCAAGGTCCTTTGCTAATTGCAAAATAAATAGATTCCCCTGCCCCCTCCTGCCCTAGACCCAACCTCTCTCCCTTCCCAAGTAGATACTACCTGGGTGGTAAAAATCTGTTTTCAGGCCTTTAGCAAGGGGAAGTGGGGGAGGAGGGAAGCTCTTTTGTGCATGTTTAGAGTTTGGCCAAGTGGGTATTAAGTGTAATTGTAGAGTTTTATGGAACTTAAGTAGTCCTGGGTAACACACTTTAAATATCCCTTGCTACATCTGCAGAGTCTTGAATTAGTAGGTAGAAACCACAATATTATGAGATCCCACTGAATGTCTCATGGCCCTTCAACCTCCCCTCCGAGGGCCCTCCTGACAGAAGAGCTCAGTGTGGACTTTTAATCTGAGTTTAAGATCAGATAAGCTCCAGCTCCAGCCCTACCCCTAACAACAGTTCCTGGGTTCTCTCACGAAAACCTACAGGAGCTTTGCAGACCCCATCTCTGGCTGGATCTCAGTAGCCTCCCTTTCAATACTCAAAGAAGCTGTGGGGCAAAAATTAGATGAGAAGTCACTATAGAATGTGCAGGATTGTTTGGGACTCTGCCTATCCTATTTCTCAACACAGCTTTCTTCAGAACTTGTGAGAAACTTCTAGTAGGAAAAGAATTATTTAGTTAATGATGCCAGTACTGTAACTGGGTATGCAACCAAAAGAAAATGATGTTAGATTCCTCTCTGCTTTGAAAACACGTGAAAAAAAGGAATAAAATTTCTTCAGAAAAATCTAGGTGAATTTATGCATATGCTAGAACATAAACATATTGAGAACATAAAACGAACTCAAGAAACCTTGAATGGTAGAGACCTTTTTAATCAACAATCAATCTTTTTAATCAACAACTAGAATGTATAAAAGAAAAGAAAGGCTGGGCACAGTGGCACACGCCTGTAATCCCAGTACTTTGGGAGGCCGAGGAGGGTGGATCACATGAGGGCAAGAGTTTGAGACTATCCTGGCCAACACGGTGAAACCCTGTTTCTACTAAAATATAAAAATTAGCCAGGCCTGGTGGTGCATGCCTGTAGTCTCAGCTACTTGGGAGACTAAGGCAGGGGAATCACTTGAACCTGGGAGGTGGCGATTGCAGTATGCCAAGATTGCGCCAACGTACTCCAGCCTGGTGACAGAACAAGACTCCATCTCAAAAAAAAAAAAAAGTTAGCTCATAGAAACTAAAGCTCTAATATTCAGGACTTTTATAATAACAGGTAATATTTATTGAGTCCTTACTTTGGGCCAGGTATTTTTGCAAAGGCTCTACATGAATTACATATCCTATTATAATCCTCCATTTTACAAATGAGGAAACTGATGCCCATAGAGGTTTAAACCTGCCCAAGATAACAGCTAGTAAGTGGCAGAGGTAGGTGACAAGCACATGCAGTCTGACTCTGGAGTGCGGACTTTTAAAAGCTATGCTGGACTGCCTCACAAAACACACAGGTGTGTTTATTTCAGCATTGTTTGTAAAGACACAAACCTAGAAGCAATGCAGATGTCCATCAGCAGGGGAATGATTAAATTCATTATAGCAGATCCACGGTGCGCAGTCATATGGAACATAAAAAGGACTGAGTTGGAACCTTACCAGGTGATGGAGAGAGATTTTTTCAAGATACTGTTGAGAGAAGAAACGCAGAAAAGCATGAAGAATGCAATTCAAAAACTGAAAAATAGTAACCCCAAACCTGCACGTATATAGCTAGAGATCATCAGTATAAATATATTAGTATGCAATTATATGACTCAGATGAAAAATATGGAAGGGCACATTTTAGATTATCAATATGGGTCACAGGAGATGAGGCAAGGTGACGAGGAACCAGCCAAGCCAGAAGAAGCCAAAATCTGAATAAAAATTACATGTCTGTCTAAAACATAAAAAAATCTCTTACAGCTAAGATGTCATTTGATACAAATGTCTTAGCTTAATTATTAGTGGGAAACAAATGTCTTAGATATGCATTCATCAATGCGCTATTCTTACCGCCTGAGGACTTGATGCTGGCTTCTACAAACTGTTCCACACATGAGCTCCTGGCATATTGTAATTGCCTCATGTACATGGTATGACTATGCTCACTCTATCCCTGGGCTCTTCCCTTCTTTATCTCATTTTGCCATTTATCCCCCCTTTCCTCAGCACAGAAATCTTTACTAATTCCCCCACTGTCTACAAAATGGAGTCTCGATTCCTCGGAGTCTCAAGACAGCCAAAGCGTGAAGACCACCTGCCTTGAGACACCATCTGCCTCTCCCAGGCAGCTCCTCCTCTGCCCTCCCCACACCTCCTTAGGCTTCGCTCTGCACCCATATGTGCAGGATTGTTTCTTCTGTTCCTCTTCTCTCATTACATGGGCCCTAATTTCCCACCCTGAAAATCCACCTAAAATACTGCATAGTTCCTTCGTGATTTCTTCATGATTCCCTGAACCTCCTCAAGACAAATATGTTCATCTTCTCCTGAGTCCTTTTAAGAAACAAAGGTTTTCAAACCCTTTTAGCTGGAATCTTGTTCTCCCATCTAGAACAGATGAAAGTGGAGCCAGGCCCCGGCAAGGAGGACAGGCAGCTGGTCCACGGAGCCCTCGGGCTCTTTCTTCTCCCCATCTCTGCTTCTGTGCAAAATAACTTGAGAAAGCACTGCTCTAATCTACCGTCTGCATCTCTCCTTCCACCCCTCCCTGGCCACTTTGCGTTATAAGGATTTGTGTTAGCTTTGAAACTGGATCAGGGCATGTTCGAGTTTGCCCTCTGCAGCCAGCGTGGTTTCTGGCCTGGAGGCAGCGCCCTTCAGGTCCTGAGGCAGGTGTCACACAGCAAAAGGCAAACCCAGGTTTCATGCCTGCTCCAACTCTCAGTAGACCCTTGGTAGCTTTCTTAACCTATCTGAGTCTCAGCCTCCTAGTTCATTAAAAGGACATAAGGGTGCCTGCTGTGGTTTGAATGATGTGTTCCCCAGAACTCAGATGTTGAAACTTAATCACCAATATGATGATATTAAGAGGTGGGGCCTTTAAGAAGTGATTAAACGATGAGGGGCAGAGTCCTCATGAATGGGAGTAGGGTCCTTATAACAGACCTTCAGAGAGTGAGTTTACCCACTAGGTACAGTACTACCACCATGACCATCCTCAGTTGTCACAATTAAAAATATTTCCATTGCCATAATTCTCCTAGGAGGCAAAATCACTCTGTTTAGAGCCACTGGTTTCATGATGGAAGACTGGAAAAAGTAAAGGTTACAGCAAAATTTTTGCAGGATTAAAAGTATTTCTGCAGACCTAGAGTTTTAGGAAAACGTTTTCAATCTTGGAATACGTTTTTGCTGTGGCTTGAATGTATGTGCTTTTCCAAAATTCAAAGGTTGGAACTTAACCCCTAAGGTGATGGTTTTAAAAGTGAGGCCTTGGCTGGGCGCCGAGGCTCACGCCTGTAATCTCAGCACTTTGGGAGGCCAAGGCGGGTGCATCACCTGAGGTCTGGAGTTCAAGACCAGCCTGACCAACATGGTGAAACCCCGTCTCTACTAAAAATACAAAACTTAGCCAGACATGGTGGTACGTGCCTGTAATCCCAGCTACTTGGAAGGCTGAGGCAGGAGAATTGCTTGAACCTGGGAGGTGGAGGTTGCAGTGAGCCGAGATCGCACCATTGCACTCCAGCCTGGGCAACAGTTCCATCTCAAAAAAAAAAAAAAAATAGGAAGAAGAAGTGAGGGCTTTGGGAAAGTGACTAAGTCAGGAGGGCTTCACCCTTGTGAGTGGGATCAGTGCCCTTATAAAAGAGGTTGAAGGGAATGCCCTAGTCCCTTTTGCTCTTCTCATTCTGCCATTTGAGGATACAGTAAAGTGTCCACCTTAGAAGCAGAGAAAAGCCCTTGCCAGACACTAAATCTTTTGGCACCTTTATCCTGGATTTCTCAGCCTTCAGAGCTGTGAGAAATAAATTTCTTCTATTATTTGTCAATTACTCAGGCCATGGTATTTTGTTATAGCCACAGGAATGGACTAAGACACTCATATATTAGACCTCTCTGGTTATTGAACCAGCATCACTGAGCCACAGACTTTAGTTCTCAAGTCTACTTGGCAAGTGAAGAACTTACTTTAAGTAATGACCTTCAAGTAATGGCCAGGTGAGAGCCTCGGTGCAGTCAGTCCACTGAGTTCATGTTCTAAGTCCCTGCTAGTCCATCCAGAAGAGAGTCCCCCACATGCTGTCATTTGCTTCCCAAGACAGTTGCCTCCTGGACCTAATCAGAGGGAAACGCTCAGACAGAAGCCACGCCTCTGTCTCCAGCCGTACGTGGGCTGCTGGAAGGATTCCCCACACAGTTGCTGTGGCCCTTCATGAGGGCGGGAGGTTAGCTGTGGCCCCGGGGCACTGTCACCTGCCCCACCACAGCCACCTGACCCTCCAAGCTGGCCTGCAGCTGTAATGCAGGGGTTTCCGACGCCATGCCTCAGTCCTCCCACAGGCCAAGAGGGAAAAATTACAAAGCAAACCACTGGTGGGGATGCCAGGGCCCACACCAAACCCACTATTAGCTGTGGAAACAGGAGACTTGCCTACGGCCAAACCCTGAACTCAGCCCACAAGAATGTGCACGGAGCACAGGAAATGAAAGCAATGCTGGCCTTGGTGTAAAAGCCAGGAGCAGGGAAATGGGATTCTGCCAGGAGGACAGCAAGCTGCGAAGAATCAAAACGCTGCTTCCCTAATATTTATTCCACAAACAGCCCCATGGTGGGGATGATATTATTGGTGCTTCCCCTTACTCTTTGTACTGTATGTTCACTTTCCAAAGGTAGTTCTGCTTGGTTTGTTTGTTTGTTTGTTTTGAGACAGAGTTTCACTCTTGTCGCCCAGGCTGGAGTGCAGTGGCGCGATCTCGGCTCACTGCAACCTCCTCCTCCTGGGTTCAAGCGATTTTCCCGCCTCAGCCTCCCGAGTAGCTGGGATTACAGGTGTGAGCCACCAGGACTGGCTAATTTTTGTATTTTTAGTAGAGAGGGGATTTCACCATGTTGGCCAGGCTGATCTCGAACTCCTGACCTCAGGTGATTCACCTGCTCGGCCTCCCAAAGTGCTGGGATTACAGGCATGAGCTACCGTACCTGGCCTTCCTCATATTTTTTAATACCAGTAACAAACAGCCCTGAAAACTGCTCTTTCTAGGTGCATGGCTGTGTGGGGCCACTAGAAGGATGCATGGCTTTTGAGGAGACAATGTCAGAAGAGAGAGAAAGTCTTGAATTATAAGAGAGAGGAAAAAGTGGATGGAACGAGAGCCCAGAGGAGTCAAGGAAAGGGGATTAATAGCCCCAGTGGAGAGATTAACTTTGAAAAAGAGTCAGCCCGGCAGGAGAATCACTTGAACCCGGGAGGCGGAGGTCGCATTGAGCAGAGATCTCACCATTGCACTCCAGCCTGAGCAACAAGAGGGAAACTTCATCTCAAAAAACAGAAAATAGAAAAAAGTCAGCCCCTTTTTCCTTGGGACCGAAGGAAATAAATGGCAAGTGAGGACTGCAGATGTATTTACTGGTGAGAGAGGAGCCCAAAGCAACAGCCAGGGGGAGGGAGAGTCTGGTGACATGAGGGGGATTAGATGAAAGGAAGACCCCCCGCAATTAGTGGGGTGAGAAGGCAAGGATGCATGTGCCTGCAGGTGGTGGTGTGAAAGGAGGCCAGGTAGAGCCCTTCATACGCTCAGCTTCTAGAAGAGGCAAAGCCTTTGCCTCCATCCCTTTTCCAGTATCCGTGCAGAAATTGCAATGAGTGACGCCTAAGGCAAAAAACTTCACTTTTGACCTCCAGACTATGTCTCTCATCTTAAAAAAAAGGATGACGGACTTGGAGTGGGTGGTTCTCAAATTTTAGTTGACAGCTGCAGAATTGATTTTAAATGCAGATTTCCATAACCCACCCCGCAGAGTGTGATCTTCAGGCACCTAGACCTTAATAAGCATCCCAGGGATTCAGATACCAATGGAAGGGTCACCCCACCTTTGAGAAATTCTGCCTTAGATGCTAGCAGTGTCAAGAGCCTTTCAAAGTGTGCCAGAAGAAAGCGGGCTGTTGATGCAGTTTCCATACTCTGAAATGAAATCTACCCCAGGCAGACACAACAGGTTTTCACTAGATTTCCTCATACGTAAGAAGTTAGAAGATATAAAAGGCCCAAACCTGAAGGCAGTAACACTGGGTAAAGCCTGGAAACATACACTGTGTGGGAACATCATGAAGGTCCTAATGTACTTAAATAATGAAGTTGAGAAAGGATAATTATTTTTAATTAATCAAAGTTAGGAGGATAAGGAAGAGGGGTATCTTTGAGATGGGTTTCAAAAAATGTAATAGAGCTTAGCAATTATGCAGTACTTTTCATCTTCAAAGAACTTATTAACATTAAATTATTCTTTCTTTTCATTCTCCTGTGAGGTAAGTAAGCAAATACTAACATTATTATCCCTTATTTGTAGATGGGAAGAGAGGAGTGGAGAGGCTTTGACATGCCCATGCAGAGCTAAAATTGAAAGAACTTTTTTTTCACAAGTTCCTGCTAGAGACTGTGGAGATCCAGGTTTGGGGCTATTGTTTCACCTCTAGCTCTCCTGTGTGCTTGTAACATTTGGAAAAGAAATTACCACAGAATTATGTAAAGCAACCATTAGTGAGAGGTGGAAGGAGCACCTGTGTCCTGTACAAGGGGAGGAAACGCTATTTACAAGTCTGAAAATTTCCCTGGTATATTAGGATTTAAACTGAGGAGGTTTTCACAAGAATCAGACTTAATTAACTTCAGCAGACTCTTTACATTATCTTATTTCATCATCCTAATATAAAATGGTACTTAAAAATTAGGTTTTATTTGTTGATTCAAAACTCTTTTTTGTGAATATATTATGGCTTGATTGCACAAATGAACATCGATGCTGACTGCCTTAGAAATTTGCTTTGAGGACAAAGGAAAGTATAGCACTCTAGTAACAATATCAAGCCCAAGAATCAGTCGGAATATGGGGTGAGCATCGTGGCTGAGAAATTTTTAGGCTTGACTCTAAGTATAAAAATTAACAAAATTGGAACTATTATTACTGAAAATGTACTTTCCATGAAATCAGTTCATTTCCTGATTATTTAAATGCCAAATAGAATGAACAGAATCAACATATTGCATTCAGAAGCCTTTTTGTCTGTTTGGAGAGGTTTAAAAAGCAAATTATATGAAAGTATAAAGACGTCTTTCTGTTCAGTCCAATTTCATGAGAGGAGGGATGCATTCAGCGGGGGTGGAGGGTAGAGAGTTTGACAGCAACAGAAACTGGAGTGACAGGAGGGCTGGGGCCGATGTAAACTGCTAGCATGGGTGTTTCTCAATTAAGAATAACACAGCTGAAAAAAGTACTGAAATGGCATTGGCAGAGATGGACCAGGGACAGAAGTGCAATCCTAATCAAACTGAGAACAGAACCAAGGTTCTCAGGATCTGAGAAGGGGATCTCAGAATCTGAGAAGGGGAATGGTTGGTAGAGATGTATGTAACTGACCATCAGGAAGATCATTGTGAAATGATACTGGGAATCACTGCAGACCTCTAGGAAAGTGTGTGATGTAATCCAGGAGATGCATCCTCCACCCTAGGCAAGAACAGATCAGCCTTGGGACCTTTAGGGGTACAGAGGAGAGGGGAGGCTTCCTACTTTCAGATGATGAATAGCAAACAGAGGTAAACTGGCTGTCCCTACCGTCCAGGCTTCTAGGGACTTTCTCTTTATCATCTAATTTTAAAGAATATCAATTAATTCTGTTATCTAAAGAAAAATATCATCAGTAGATAAATCTTCAAAACAATAAAGCATCATAGAACACGGTCACAAATCTCAATATTATGCTGATTTAGTATGTGGTTTGGCTTACGTATTCCATATTTTCCCACTATGCAATTAATTCAGAACCAATTACTTAAATAGCTTCAAGTACTTCTGGTACCGATTGTATCAGTACATAGGTCTTGTGTGGCATGGCAACTTGACGTTGTCAGAGCCATTGCTATTTTGCCAGTCATGTGAAAATTACAAAATGCTACATCAGTTTAGACTTAGGTCATATTTAAATAATTATAACAAAATCTTCCTGAAGCATAATGTCACTAGATTGTACACTCCATGGGAGCAGGAGGGCCTTGTCTATTATGCTCACTAAGTGTTCTAGCAGTTAGCACAGTACCTTGCATATGATAGGTAACTTATGATTTGTAGAAAGATTGAATGAATGGAAATTCTAAACATTGTTTGGCATACCTAAAGTAGACTTTTCTTTTAACCTGACTCGGATTTATTGAAATATTGTGCATTGATTAATGTATCACACGTAAAAGAGAGATAATGGCATTTAAAGGTTCAATAAGGCAGTCTGGGTTCTGTCTGGAACATGATGGCATTGCCATTCCTGTATTCTCTGGTCTGCGCAGCTCAAGTAATTAAGACTTCTAAACCTTCACCTTCCTGGATTATCCAGTTAGATGAAGATATAGTTAGGCCAGGTACAGTGGCTCATGCCTATAATCTCAACACATTGGGAGGCCAAGGCAGGAAGATTGCTTATGTCCAGGAGTTTGAGACCAGCCTGGGCAACATAGCAAGACCTGTCTCTACAAAAAATAAATTAGCCAGGTGTGATGGTGTGCACCTGTGGTCCCAGCTACTTGGGAGACTAAGGCGAGAGTATTACTGGAGCCCAGGAAGTCAAGGTTGCAGTGAGCCGAGGTCGCATCACTGCATTCAGCCTGGGCAACAGAGTGAGACTCTGTCTCAAAAAGAAAAAAATTAGATGAATATATAGCAGGTTTCAGTGTACTTTAGTTATCCAGGCAAGCAGGCTTTTATGGTTAAATTTTCTGTGTAATTCTGGGCTTGGAACTGGACACTGTATCTCATTCTAAAACTCGATAAATTCTCCTCTTGCATGAAATTAATTACTTTAGTGGAACCACTTACAAATTACAAGGCCCTATGCTCACTGAAAAGTGTTCCAGACAAGCAAGGAGAAGGGATATGCTTCGGGTGGGCGCTCCCTCACTTTCCTAAGGCTACCGTAGCAAATTACCACAAACTGGCCGTTCTCAGTTCTGGAGGCCAGAAGGCCAAAATCAAGGTGTCAGCAAGGCCACACTCCCTCCGAAGGCTCCAGGGGAGAACATTTTTTGCCTCTTTCAGCTTCTGGGGTTTCAGGGGTTCCTTGGCTTGTGGCTGCATGACTCCAGGAACCTTCTCATCCGTTCCTGTGTCTTCTCCTCTCTATCTAAGGACTCTTGTCGATGGATTAGGGCCTACCTGGATATTCCAAGATCATCTTATCCTGAGATCCTTTACTTAATTATATCTTCAAAGGCTTTTTCTAAATAACATCACATTCACAGGTTCCAGGGTTTAGGACATGGGCATGTTTTATGGGGGCCAACATTCAACCCATTCAGATACCTCCCATCATGGAAACCTCCAAATGTAATAATGCAGTATTATATTTCACTGTGAACCTTTGGAGTGTCTGCCTGAAGAATATACCGGATTTTGATAGAAAATCCACCAATCTTCCCAACAGCCCCCAAAGGCCTCTGAGAAGAAATCGGTAGTATTCTCCTAAACAGGGAAACAGGAGAAAAAGATTTCAACTGTTTGCCTGAGGTCATAAAGCAAATTCACAAAGAAAGTCAACGTGGAAAACTAATGACTGAGGCTCAGACAGTGGTAAAATAGCTAGAAAATTAAATAACCAAAAGCTGAACTATTAGCTAACGTTAGTAGCTAAACTGAGAGCTGAACTGTTTTGGTCCATTGATTAACTACTTTGATTAATTTTGTCCAATGAATTGTTCAGTCATTTGATCGTGAAAGGCTGCTGGCCTGAATAACTAAATGTACATCATTTTTGTGACTTATAGATATAATCTCAGTCCTGAGCATCCATGATATTGCAGAACAAAATATTTGAACTCTCTCAATAAAGAATACTTGGAGGTTAAGGAGGAAACACGCCTTAGAGGTCAATGAAAGCATCTGTGAGTGTTTTTCATTATTATTTTCTGGCCAGGGCCAGAGTGGTAACAAACCTAGACACATCTAGACCCAGCAGGAAATCAAAGGTGGGGTCATGTTCTCTGTATTTATGGGAAGGTTTATTTTCCTAGATCTTTGTTCCTCAACTCCTTTCTACATTAACCTGACTTAATCCTTATAATCTGTGAAAATGTGATTGATAGATTCAGTATTAATGCAATCTAACCAGAATGATGGGTCAAAAAATATCCACACTTTCAAATGATCAATTTTACTGCAACTATTTTTTCATTGAATTGAAGAGCAATACTATATATGTTATTTGCCGATTCTATATAGTCAAAGGGTATGTCAGAGCCTGCACAAGGTACTCTTAGAAGTGCTTTCTCTGAAAGGGAGGCGCGCTGCACACTTGGCCAGCCACATTGAGGGGGAAGCCGCTCTGGTCTCACTCCTCTGTCCCCTGCAGGGCACACATTAATGGAGGGGACTTGGGCGGCACCAGGGCCAGACATTCATTTCAGTTGCTAATTAGCAATCGGAAGGTAATATCCTGTCATTATCTTGTGTGGGCGGAGTCTCTTTCAAGGCAGATGAAGAACACTTCAAGTTTTCCCAGCTAATTTGCAAAACCGTTACCATACACAGGGAAGCTATGAAAACCAAATATAAATCATGCCTTGCAATATTTAAACAACTTTTGTGGGCATTGGGGAGGGGATTCCTTACACATTCCCTAAAACATTATCTGAATAAAGGTGGGTGTAGAGAATAGACCAAACCTACCTAACCCCCGTGGCAGTGACCTACATTCCACTCCAGCCACCTGCTCCCACAGTGGCCCTCCCAACCTCATTATCACCCAGAACTGTGCCATGTCAGAAACTGAAAACTCTGAAATCTCACTGTCAATCATTCTACCGCCGGCGTTCCCAGCTCCTCCCCTTGCCATCGCTCCTTGCCAAGCTCGTTTTCACCTTAGATTCTGTGTTACCTCGTAGTCTGGCATGGTTTCCTTCATTCCAGGCCTCCTGAGTGCCTTCGTTCCCTGCACACCCAATTCCCTCCCTGCTCCATGCTTGCACCCCATCTGACGGACAAAACGCCTCTGTGCATCAATATTGCAACTCACTCTTCCGCATTCCGTGCCAGGGTAGTTTCCTATACCTCCAGCCCTGGAGAAAATGAAATAATTCCAAGAAAGGGTACAATTCTGAATCACACTCTCTGACCTCAGAAAGCTCCACAGCAAAGCTCACCAGTCCTGTTACGGGGGCATCTTCCATTTCACTGTTCCAAAAGCCTCCACCAACCAAAATCGCCTCCACTGTGAGAGTTCTTCAGACCCTACTGAAATGGAAACACTTCAATTTCTCACCCCAAATATAAATGCTACCCTACCTTAACACCCTGCTCAGAGTCTGAAGTCCCTTTCTCCACTCAAGGTGGACCCACCCACTCGGGCTCTGGGCCCACCAGTCCCCATCTCCACGCCACTCCCCAGTCATCCCTTTCTCACAGATCTTTACACTTCATGTTCTACCCCCTGCTGCTGCCCCTCTCCCTCACTCACTTCCTCACCTACTGAAGTCTGATTTCAGTCATTGTCACCAGCACTGTCCTTTCCAGGAGCAGCAGAGACCATCTAATCAACAGGGCCAATGAACTCTTACCACTATTTATTTATTTATTTGTTTATTTATGTTGAGGCAAAGTCTCGCTCTGTCACCCATGCTGGAGTGCAATGGCACAATCTCAGCTCACTGTAACCTCCACCTCCCGGGTTCAAGTGATTCTCCTGCCTCAGTCTCCCAAGTAGCTGGCATTACAGGCCTGTGCCACCACACCCAGCTGATTTTTTTTTTTTTTAATTTTTAGTAGAGTTGGGGTTTCACCCTGTTGGCCAGGCTGGTCTCGAAGTCCCGACCTCAGGTGATCCACCCACCTTGGCCTCCCAAAGTGCTGGGATTACAGGCGTGAGCCACACATCCAGCCCACTCCTTACTTTAATGGATGCTTTACTGCAGTGGATACAAACTCCTATATGAAATTCTACCTCGTTAGATTCTGACATGCCATGTCACCTAGTTTTTATTATATCTTTATTATAAGTAAATAAACATTGTTTTATCACATCAGGAAGGTACACTCATTATGAAAAAATTTAACATACATAAGAAAATATATTCATACAGAAATAAATGCCATCATTCTTCTGACCTAAGTTTTTCCATATTTTTTATGGATGGATGGATGGACGGATGGATGGAAAGACAGATATATAAAATATAGCAATGTAATCAAAGTTACTGCTTTATAAACTTCTCTCCATACTAACATATGAATTCTAAATGTATATTTTCAGCTCTGACCTCTCTGTTGAGCTTCAGACTGTATTATCAAAATACCAACTAGACATCTCCACTTTGATCCTTCTCCAAGTTAACAGTTAATCTCTCCCACCTAACCACTTCTTCCTGTCATCCTTCTCTTCTGCTCACAGAAAGCTCGCTGTCCTGCTGATTTACCCTTAAAATGTTCGGCAGGATCCCCTTGACATAATATACTCTAAATCTGCCCCCCGCTAAAATCTATATCCTTCCTATGGCTGCAAAGCGATTACCCTAAAAATGCCAAAACAAGCATTTCACTCCCAAGTTTAAACCTGTCGATGGGTCCTCATTGTCTACAATTTGTTGGCATGGAAAAAAAGACCTTCCAGGATCTCCTGCTTCCTCTCTCCACAACTTTATCTCAAATCTTGTCCTTCCTCATTCTGTATGCTCTGGTAATCATGAATTGCATGCTGTTCTAAACACATCCCATTGTATCTCCTGACTTTCCCGAAGTGATTTTATTTTCTTGGAAAGCCTTTCCCTGTCTTCTTAAGCAGATTAATTTCTATTCATTCTTCCAGGCTAATTCTCAGGCTTACCTCAGTTGTCACCTCCTTCAGGAGGCCTGCCTGGATTTAATCTCCCCGGAGCCAAGCTGTGCTTCCTCCTGAGTTTTCACAGAACCCTGTGCACTCCTCTTCTACACCACTTGCTCGTGGTGATGAGACGCTGCATTGCTGTGTCTATCTCCCTTCCTGTCTTGTAAACTCAAAATGAACGGATACCTTAGGATCTTTCTATGTGCCTAGGACACGGTAGGCACTTGATAAGTTTGTTGATATTGGAAAGGTATGAACACACTGCAATTTCCCTCACACTGCAACAACAGAAACTCAAACCTCCATTGATGTCACGCCCTCCTCCAGTGACCACTCCACTGCTCCCCTTTAGAGGTGCATTCCTAGAAAGAGTTATCTGTGCTGGCTTTCTCCACCGCCTCTCCTCCCATTCTCTCCAGCCAGCTTCCTCCCCTGCCCCTGTCGTGAAGATTGCCAACGCCATCTGGTGACTCTCAGACCGCCTACTGCCTGATCTCAGAGGCACCTGACACAGTCAGCCTCTGCCTCCTTCTGGTACCACGAGCTCCACAGCCCTCGGTTCCTCCAGCCTTGCCGCCTGTTCCTTCTCATGTACTTTATTGTTGCGTCGCATCTTCCAGATCCCTAAACGCTGCATCAATTAACATTCAGCCCTGGGTCCACCTCTCCGTCTGCACAAACTTCCTCCGTGATCTTGTCCAGATGCCTGGCTTCAAATGCCATCTGCATCCTGACGGCCCCACAGTGACATCTGTAGCACGGTCCTGTGCCCAGAGATACTGACTCCATACAACTGCCTACTCCACAGCTCCACTCAGATATTAATAGGCAGCACAGACAAAATGTGTCTGAAAGAGAACTCTCCATTTCCTCCTCCAAACCCTTTGTTCTGGTGTTTCTCATCTCAGTAAATGGCACCCCGTTGCTCTGGCCCGAGGCCATGGACTGTTCTTGGTGCCTCTCTTTCTCATCTCCTCCCATAAATGCATCAGTAAATCCCCTTGTCTCTATCGTGAAAATACATCCAGATTTTGACCTCATCACCTCCACTACCACCCGCAGTAGAAGCCACCATCACCTCCCATCTGGATGCAGAAGCCTCCAGACAGCCTCTGCCTCCACTCTTGCCAGACTCACCTCTCTCCATGCAGCATCTAGAGTGATCATTTTAACACATCAGTTCATTCCAAAGACCCTACATGAAACTTCCAGTGGATTCCCATCATACTTAGAATGAAATCTAAAATCCTTCCCATGGCTTGCCAAGTTTGGCGTGATCTATCCCCTGGATGCCTCTCCAGACTCATGTTCTGCCATTTCCCCCCTTCTCTCTCTGGGGTCCAGTGCCACCGGCCTCTTTTCATTGCTCAAATAAACGACATACCTTCCCACCTTAGATCCCTAAGCTGTCCCCCCAGCTTGCGATGCTCATTCTCCAGGAGCTCACTCTTTTTCCCTACTCGGATCCTGCATCATCCCCTCAGAAATGTTGATGCTCCCTGGCACATTCAGAAGGAATTATTTTCCCCACTCGTCACTTCCCCAAAAGAAACTTGCAGCCCAAATTCTTGGTGAGAGTTTAAGATGATATTTGGGCTGGGCGCGGTGGCTCACGCCTATAATCCCAGCACTTTGGGAGGCCAAGGCGGGTGGATCACGAGGTCAAGAGATCGAGACCATCCTGGTCAACATGGTGAAACCCCGTCTCTACTAAAAATACAAAAAATTAGCTGGGCATGGTGGCACATGCCTGTGGTCCCAGCTACTCGGGAGGCTGAGGCAGGAGAATTGCTTGAACCCGGGAGGCGGAGGTTGTGGTGAGCCGAGATCACGACATTGCACTCCAGCCTGGGTAATAAGAGCGAAACTCCGTCTCAAAAAAAAAAAAAAAAATGATATTTGGTGGGGTCGGAAATATACTTACAGATTCAGAGAGTGATGAAGAGCTGCTCAGATGTGCCGAGTGAGGCACAAAGCCTTGGGGGTATAACCTGCATTGCCTCAGAGGGCCCAAGCAGCCTTCCTGAAGTTTTCAGGAAAGGTAAGTGATGCCTATGTGTCAATTAGAAAGAAGTATATCATCACCTATTTAGATATATTTTCCCGCACCCTATGCTCCATTCCAGTGGTTCTCAAGAGAGGTTCATTTTGCACCATCACTCTCCACCAGCAGCGGACATTGGCAATGTCAGGAGATAGTTTGGGTTGTTACAACTTGGGAGTCCAGTATTACTGGCATCTAGTAGGTAGAGGTCAGAGATCTATTACACATCCTATAATACACAGGACAGCAAACATCAATAGTGCCGAGGCTGAGGAACCAGCTCTATTCTTTTAAGAACTGCAAAAGACTCCTTAAAGGAATTTAACGCAGGTCCTGGTCCATTACCAGGGAAGCAGTGTCTGGGAAAGATCCAGGAAGTATCAGAGATAGAAAACATGACTGCTACAGAGAGAATCTTCTAGACCTCAGCTGACACAAACCACCTGATTGTCAACCTGCAAGAGGTAGGCAGTGCGTAGGTGCATGCAGTCCCCAGAGTCATCACTTGGGAAGCAGGCCATTGCAATGGTGTCCTGGGGGCATCCAGGCATGCATGTAGTTATAGCAACCCTCTGGCCTCATTCATGGACCCAACAAACTGTGTGAACCCCTAAAATTTGCCAGTACAGTGTTTCGAGAGACATTTGTGCTCCAGAAGATGCCATGGCGATTAGAAGAGGCCTTGGTAGACTTAACGACTGTGCAGGGTTTTCAGCAGACCTCAGTGTCCTGCTGAGTGTTCCTGCGTCTGCCTCAGCCCCCATCTCCTCACCAAAGGCCCAGGAGCCACACACATTATCACTAAATACCCAGCCTCTTTACAGTGCCCAGTACGCCGTGTGATCACCCCTCCAGGCAGGAAGGGCCTGCTTTGGGTCCCCCGAGTCTGAAGCTTATCGGAGAGTATTTTTCATGCTGAGCTGTGATGCATCAGAAGATGCAGACGCCAAGAATTAAGCAGATGGGGGCGAGTAGCCAGACCTGTTGAGGCAGCAGGTCAAGAAGAAGAGACTCAAGGTCACCAAAACCAGGAGACCCCTTGAATCAATCCTTAGCAGCCCAAGCTTAATGCCAGGAAGTCAAACTGCCAGAACTGCCCTACAGAGCCTTTTCAGACTTGGCATATTGCCTGGGTACTGCACTGAGGGTTTCACTCAACTTTTGTATCAATTTCATATAAAAGGATTAACTAGAAGCCTTTTAAAGTCTTTTCTTTCACTGTCCAAAGTGTCCTTCCAGAGTATCATTAGGTCTTTTATTTTCTTTGCTTGGTGAGCTATCCTGCTTCCCTTCCATAAATCATGGCCTGTAAATAAGAGATTCCTCTTGCAAACTTCCCAACTAAATTTTTTTGCCATTACAAAAACTGCTTTCATTTAAAGACTCTGTTGAAAAATACACTGAAATCATTACATACTAATTCCTGCTAAAACATGTTCCCCCGCAGTGGTTCACTGGAGAGACTGAAGAGGGAGAGAAGGAAGGGAAAGAGAGAGACCTGCTATTTCAGCCCCTTGATGTAAAACATTTGCTACAGCTTTCCATACACTGACTCAGCCCCTAAACTCTCCTCTGCAGTTTGCTGTTTCTGTCCATCTTCCTGGATGGAGACCTACTGTAGACATTGGAAATTGGAGCAATTAACCTAGTCAAACAGGGTTCAAATGGTATATGACATTTCAGACATCTTCTGTGGGTTTGTATAGTTGTGCTCCACTGGGATAAAACCAGATGATGATTTTCAATTTAATTCCATTCAACAAATCTTGATTGAGACCTTACCTGTGCCAAGTACCATGATACATAAATGCTGTTTATAAACAGAGCAGAAGTTTGCAGCAGGAAATTACAGGCTAGCCACTGTCAACCCAATCCACATTTTCCCTCTGCAATCCAGAATGGGTGTTTAGGACTAGGGTTCCGAGTGCGGTGTAAGAAGCTAGACGCGTCAGTCTACGGATAGGAATTTATTAGACTCTCAGGTGGACTGACCTCCACTAGTCCTTGTATGAAGGACTTTTAGCATCTTAGCAGCTGTCTAGTAAGTGCCGTTATGATTCCCATTTTGCAGGTGAGTTAACTGAGACCCACGGATATTAAACAGGTCTTCCAAGGTCATGCAGGTCAGAAGATTCAAACCAAGGCAGCCTAACATTAGACCTTGTGATGTCATCCTCCACAGCACATTGCCTTTCTTGGATTATTGGCAAATGTCCCAAAGAGAAGTCAAGTCAGCAAACAGTAATGCATTCAAAAGGAAGATCGAGTCTTTCGGGGGCCTTTAAGCCACTTGGGAAGATGTGCTAGAAATGTGTGAAACTCCATTACCTGTTGAACTCTCACTAAAATGTGCAAAACCCAGATGGAACTTTGAGAAATCCTTGCCAATAACATTGCTCCCTTCAGATCTCCTGCCATAAGAGCCCTCCACATCTTTTTGAAAGGTCAGAGTGGCTGTAGTTGTTTTCTTCAGCATAGGTCAAGTTCATCTCCCGGACATCTGGGGAGGTGCTGATGTGTATGCACCAAGAGTGACATCTGCCCCTTTCCCAAAGTTACCCCACAATCCCAGTGCACACTGGGTCCAGGCTCCCCCAGGATCTATGAGCAGACAGATAAAGATGAAAAGCGTATTGGTTTCCATCAGAGGGGGAAAGGGCTGAACCAAGCATAGAGCATTCTTAAAAAGAAATATGTTGCAGTGTATTAAAGGATAATGAAAACTGCTATTTGCATGTATTGAGGGTATCTGTACTGTACCGTGGTAGGAACACGATGGCACAGAGGTCCCATCTACATATGCGCGCCCCTGCTCTCACCAACTGCCAATCAGAGGAAGAGTCCTCTCAGGGTCACAAACGTTACCTCTGGGGATAGAGTTGACTCATTTAAAAAAAAATATGTATCACTTGTGTTTTACTTTACACTGAAAAATACCCAATTCTGTTTTTCTTTGGCAGGAGGGAAGGGGTTGATGATACCAAAAACAAAAACTTGCAACATGCTAAAACCAAGGATATGAAAATAATTTATATCAGAGTCCAGGAATGTCTCCACAAACCATGGGGTTGTGGTTTGGATTGAGGAATCTAACTGTGAACTGTCTGTGCTCTTCATCTGAAGGAAAGCAGACCATGCCTTCCTCACCAAGGAGACTTGAACTTCACTGAGCCTCAACAGAAAGGATTTTGTTGTTGTTGTTAAATGTGGGTTCTTGGTATTTTGCTATGTTGCTAATCTTTCTGTGGTCTCAGGTCTAAATGGCTGGAAACACATCTCTAATTGGTAAATCAATAGGAAAATATGCCTTATATGTTTCTTAAAAGTCAGAAATATGTCTTATGGTGATGGCATGTCAGAAACTCCCGGGAGGTTTCAAATTACACGGAAGACAGAGCCAGAAGGAGAGACTCTTCCCGCTCCACTGCCCAGGAGTCTCCATTCCTGACCCATCCTGCTGTGGGCTAGAGAGGGGAAAAGGCTGAAACCCATCATCCACTGCTGGGAGGCTGCACGGGCTGACCTGCCTTGCCTCCTCTTCTCAGCTGCCTGCACGTGGTGTGCACATGCACCTGCTGGGGAGCAGGGTCTGAGGCCTCTCTTGTGAAGAGGAGTTGAAGGATGCCAATCATTGAAATTTAGACACACGTGGGAAACGGCAGAAAGCAGATTCTGAGCAGGGAACCTGAGGGCCCTTCAGATACAATAGCCCCCACGAGAAGCAGAAGAATGGCCCAGGGAGCCAAGGTGCCCAACACGGCCTGAAGGGTAGAGGTGAAAGTGGTAGCTATCCCTCCACCCACCAGACCCTGGCTGCCCTAGGGATTAAAGGACCGTGAGTAAACTTCAGAAGCAGTCCCTGCAAACTCTCAGGGCCCAGGAAACTCCTCTGCAAGGCCCCTCTAAGAAAGCAGGACGACACGGAGGAGCCACTCCCTACCGGCAAAGTAAAAGTGAGCACAGGCCAGGAAAAGAGCAGAAGCGGGGCTGCAGCCTGGGCGGGCAGTGGCGGCACCAGCACAGGCACAGAATGAACCACATGTCTGTGACATGCTGAGTTGCAGAGGCTGAGACGGTAGAAGTTGCGTTCAAGCATGGCCTTCAGAATGTCAGCACAGAAAAAGCGGGGAGGAGTGCTACACTCCAGGAGCAGGGCTGGCCAGCAATATCCATCAAGACTTCTGAGATCCGCGGAGAGAAAGAAGTGAGCAAAGCATACACACACACACACACACACACACACACACACACACACACACAACACACGGCTCTCAAATGGGGCGGATTTTTGTTTTTGTTTTTGTTTTTTAAGACAGTTTCACTCGTGTTGTCCAGGCTGGAGTGCAATGGCACAATCTTGGCTCACACAACCTCCGACTCCCAGGTTCAAGTGATTCTCCTGCCTCAGCCTCCTGAGTAGCTGGGATTACAGGCATGTGCCACCACGCCTGGCTAATTTTGTGTTTTAGTAGATTTCTCCATGTTGGTCAGTCTGGTGTTGAACTCCTGACCTCAGGTGATCTGCCTGCCTCGGCCTCTCAAAGTGCTGGGATTACAGGTGTGAGCCACTGCACTGGGGCAGGTTATTTAAGTAACACAGATTCATACCCACAGGCAGGGAGAGTGGCTCCGCTACTTCTGTAGGCTCTTATTTTAATTTATCCTCAGAACTTTGTTTATGCCAAGTAACTTAGTTCAAAACCTCAGCGCTTTGTTTTAATTAAATTATCAGATAGTTTCTTCCTACCTAGACACGCTATCTTAGACTCAGAGACTAGGGAAAGGTATTTTCTTTCTGTCTCATACTTCCTCCACGTTTGTGACCTGTGTTAACAGCAAATGTAATCAACTTCCCCACAAGCAATTGTTTAGGCTAGGGGAGATCAATACAGAAGATGAATAAAGGAGGTGCACCATTACTAGAAGGTGTTTTCTCATTCATGGAATTGCACACACAGCAATTCATCAGCTATTGGTTTGTTTTTTTCCATCAGCTATTGTTTTAGGTTTGAATTGTACACTTGCTGTATTTTGCTTTATACAAACATGTCCCAGATCATAGTTCATGGCTCTGGAATATATTTTATGGTATATATGGGACTAGCTTAGAGCCATCCCATCTGTGGTTATATAAAGCCAAACCACATTATCACAGCTTTGTTGCACAATTATTTAAAAAACTCCAGGGCTTATCGGTTGCCCATGTCAGTCTGTGAAACTAGCGTAATTCTACCTTTAGAAATTCTACCTTACGGTCTACCCAATTCAAAGCAAATACACAATTCTCTGTTGGCAGTCTGCACTGCAGTCCCCTGTGCTAGGAAACCCCATCTCCTGCACTCCATCTGATCCCACCCCCTGGTTGAGAGACAAGCAGCAGTGGTTCTCGCTGCAAAGTACTGGAGACTGAGATTTCCTCCCTGGTTGTTCATGATTGATCCGGGTTAGAATAGTTAGAGAATCATGCTGAAAATTTAGACCTGGGTCAGAGGGAGTCAAGTTGGTCTCTCTTGTGTTGAACTCTGGGATGTAACCCATGGGAAGTGTTGGCAGTGAGAGAGGAGAACGAGCTCAGAGGAGTCGAGGCAAGAAACTGAACGAGGGGGGGGCAACATCAGTCACGTCCCTGGCGTTCCTGAGGCCCAACTGCCTTCCTGACCCTGGACTCCTGGAGACACCACCGTGGCCGTAGAGGGCTTAAGCTGGTTGAAGGTTACTTGAACCAAAATACGTCTAATTAGCACAAGAGATGTTGGTAGCCAACATAAAATACTAATAGCAAAAACAGTTAACATTTAAAGAGTGAAGTTTTCCAAAGAGGAAACTGAGAAGGAGGAGGTTAAACCCTCGAACAATGTCACACAGCAGGCAGCCTGGCCCCTGAGCCCAGACTAGCAACCTCTCCCATCGCTCACATCTCAAAATAGACACAAAGGAAAATGCCTGATCTGGTGTCAGGCAGATGTGAGTCAGTTTCCTCGCTGTACCACTTGCCTGGGGCTACTTACTGAACCTCGGTTTCTTAATCTGCAAAATGGAGATGACCAAAACCAGAAAACAGAATTGTTGCAAGGGTCATTAAGATATCGTGAATAACATGCCTTGGCCCAATAGGCATTTGATAAAAGTCACTTCTGTTTCCAATTTTCCATTTATAGTTAACTGCGTGACTAGAGCTGATGGAATATTGTGAAGAGTGTTAATAACTAGCATCCTTCTGTATTTTTACTGTTAAATATATTGCTGAGATAGATGTGCTTTATTTTGTTAAGGAAGCATTCTTCTCTTGCTGGTTTTCTACAAAGATTTTTTTTTTTTCTCTAGAAATTGGTGATATTTTCAAGTAACTTTCTAGTTTATATCCCCAAAAAAAGTCATAGGATTTTTGTCTTTTGACTTTATACTTGATTTTAGTAATAGAATTCTTAATATTGAACTATTCTCAGTTTTCTAATTAAACGTCCTTTAATCATTTTGCATTGTTCTGGGAATGAACTGGTAGGTGCAATTCTCTTGTGTTTATTTAGGATTTACGTACAAGTGACATTTTCTCTAGTTCTCTTTCTTTTATCTTTTAAGTTCCACTTTGCGGTTATGGTAGCTCATAATGATGAATTTAGAAGTTTTCCACCCCGTTCTGATTTCTGGAACTGTTTAAATAGCAGAAACGTTTTTCGTCCTTGAGTCTTTGAAACAACACATCCTTAAAAATATATATATATCCAGTCCCAGTATCAATTTTGGAGATAGTCCTTTTTCTTCAAAGTTTTCTACTTGGCACTATGGTTGTCGGTCTATTTCAGTTTTCTACATCTTCCTGAATAAATCTGAATAATTTTTATTTTGCTAGAAAATTTTTAATTCATTGAGATACTCAATTTTTTAGCACTAAGCTGAAAGTAGTAATCTCAGGTAATGTTATCATTTATTCCATATCTGCATATATTTACTACCTGCTATGATCCCCAACTCTCTTTATTGGACCCTCAGGGGCCCCCTCTAAGTGGGGAAGCCACAGGCCCAGCACCTCTGTGCTGATCTTTGCTCTTTTCCTGGTTTGGATCATCTTGGTCATCCCGACCTAGATGGCCACAACCCTACTATCATGTTAGAAGAGTCGGTTATAATGCCCTAGAGTCTATTTAGAGTAGATGGGTCAACCTTCTATTGGGGTAGAAAATAACCGTTTTTATACACAGGATGTGGTTACTGTCTTGAGGACCAGTCAGTTATTGGGGTGGTCAGGAAAGGGCACAGAGGAATGAAGCACTGGTGGGGTACTCAGTCTCAAGGACCCATTGTCCCAGAAGCCCCCTATCCACAGGGCCCCACAGCACCTTCACTGAATTTCTGTTTGCCTCTACTCTCTCAGAGTCAATAACACTGGTATGTTATTTCATAGAAAAGAATCAACTACTTCAAACATACCAATTTGAAGTGTTTTTATAAATATGCTTTTTCTATGGGATCAGGTAATCTATTCATTTTAACATTTTTATAGCAGCGATAGAGAAGGAAACCCTCTGAGTCCAAAAAGAGCCACACAAAAGGCACTGGAGATAGGTTAGTTGGAAATTCTGACAGGGAGAATCTGGGAAAATTCACAACTGAATCTCTGATTAGGTGAAAACCTAGTTAGAGTGGACACCAGGGAGACCCCAGTTATGAAAGTAGGTGCCACTGGCTGGGTGCGGTGGCTCACACCTGTAATCCCAGCACTTTGGGAGACCAAGGTGGGCAGATCACAAGGTCAGGAGTCTGAGACCAGCCTGGCCTATATGGTGAAACCCCCTCTCTACTAAAAATACAAAAATTAGCCAGGCGTGGTGGCGGGTGCCTGTAGTCCCAGCTACTCAGGGGACTGAGGCAGGGGAATCGCTTGAACCTGGGAGGTGGAGGTTGCCATGAGCCGAGATCTTGCCACTGTACTCCAGTCTGGGCAACAGAGTGAGACTCCATTTCAAAAAAAAAGAAAAGAAGATGCCGGAGACAGGCAAGGCCCACGTGATGGGGAAAGCACAGGGTGCTGGACCAGGCAGGCAAGAAGCTGATTTAGGAGCAGGCAACAATGGGATCAAGCCCAGGTAGCCTCAGCGTTTTGCTAAGCAGGTTACTAGCAAAATACTCAGAAAGTTAATGCTCTGACAAGGATTTAAATCAGTAAAGGCACTTATATCTGGAGGTAGCCAGGTCTGTATGGCCAGTTCTTCCTAGCAGTAACCGATGTTCTGTCTTTTACGTGGCTGGCAATTTTAAAGAATGGTGCCCACTCAGCTTCTCTCTTACCATGTTGTGATTCTGTGTAACTCTTCCCCACTGTCTGCAAGCACAACTGCCATATGGGCTCCATACTCAATTCCCCACCTGCCAGCATGGACCATAAGAAATGTAGATAAAATGCTTGAATGGGTAAGGACACACATCCAGAAAGCCCTCTGCGTCATTGGATCCAGATCTGCCTGCGGTTCAGTGTGGGCTATTTATCTAAGACTCCTGAATTCCCCTTCCCAGTGCTTTCCTCTTCTTGGGTCCTCATTCTCCCAGGTCTGAAAAAGGTTCTGGCAAAATGACTCCAGTCTGCTACGTGTCGTGGAGAGGAGGCTTCCTTTAATACCTAGCAAGCACGCAGGCATTGCTCATGGTAAAGCATAAGGAGGAGGAGAATGGGCGCCTCCCTTGCGTCATCAATGAGGAGATTCCTTAAGCAGCTTAAGATGAATACTCTAAACAAACACATCAGATAAAAATGCAAATTAAAATATTTAACAATGTAAATTTCCACCTGCCCATTTCTCTGCTTTGTCTGTGTTCCAGGTTCAGGTTTAGTGGTCGCATCCTGGGCCTGGCTCTGATCCATCAGTACCTTCTTGACGCTTTCTTCACGAGGCCCTTCTATAAGGCACTCCTGAGACTGTAAGTGCTTTGCAGACCACACTTCCATCCCGGCCCCATCTGTGGGGCAAGGACACCAGCCTCTCTGGTGCCACTGACCCTTTTGTCCCTGTTTTGCCCTAACCATTCCTGTTAGGGTGATGGTACCTTTTTTGTCCTGAGTGCTTAGATATCACATACAGCTTTTAGTACAATAAAAAGGCATTTGGGGATTTTTCTGTTGGTGTAGGACTGTATTATCAAAATGTCATATCATGGAGATGAATCACTTTATATGAAAATTATAATAATATTACAAACATTGCATTAAACTATTCAGTAGAATTGATCTGTTTATAACTTGTTTTAAAATGATAGCTTTCTCCAATTTTCATGCAAAGAGTCCATGAGCCAATAATTATTTCATGTTTGTTATTGCAAGTAATTTCACATTTCCTTTTCAAAGAAAAATTACTGAATGAACTAAAATGACTGAATGAGCTGATTCATCTGTGTATTCAAAAGTATCAAATTGTTAGGCTAAGTCTGTGAGGTTTTAGCCAGGAATGATAGAACCACATTTTGAAGTGAGGTTTGGGCATCCATTTATTCGGTAATTCTGCTTGCCTTTCTCGCTGAATCCACCCAGGCCCTGTGATTTGAGTGACCTGGAATATTTGGATGAGGAATTCCACCAGAGCTTGCAGTGGATGAAGGACAACAACATCACAGACATCCTAGACCTCACTTTCACTGTTAATGAAGAGGTTTTTGGACAGGTTTGTGTGATACGGGGCTTGGAAAAGGATTTTGTTTTTTACTGTGGAAAATGCACATATCATACAATTTATCATCTTAATCATTTTTATGTGTACACTTCATTGCTGTTAAGTATATCCACGTTGTTGGGCATCCAATCTCCAGAACTTTTTCTTGCAAAACTGAAATTCTGCCCATGAAACAAAAACTTTCAATTTCTCCCACCCACAACGCCGGGCAACTACCATTCTGTTTTCTGTTTCTGTGAATTTAACTACTCTAGATAATTCATATAAGTGGAATTATACAATATTTGTCTTTTCGTGGCTGACTTATTTCACTTAGCGTAGTGTCCTCAAGGCTCATCAATGTTGTACCACGTGTCAGAATTTCCTTCCTTTTTAAGGCTAAATAATATTTCATTTTACATATATATATACACACATAGATATACAAATATATATAGTATTATTCTTTTATGTATGTATAATATTCCTTCCTTTTTAAGGCTGAATATTTCATTATGTGTATATTATATATATAAACAAATATGATGTATATACATATATATATGCCATATTTTGTTTATCCATTTATCCATTTGTCTGTTGATGAACACCTGGATTTCTTCCACCTTTTGGCTACTGTGAATCATGCTGCTGTGACCATGAGTGTACAAATATCTGTTCAAGTCCCTGCTTTCAATAATTTTGAATATATACACAGAAGTGGGATTGCTGGATCATGTGGTAATGGGATTTTGTTTTTAAATTAGCGAATAAAGGATCTCATTCATTCAAAACAATTCCTGGGGAACTACTTCCTTCAGCAAATCTGCCCATGTGCTGTTTCTTCTTTTTCTTGTTATGACATGGATCTACTTTATGGAGCTTTTTGAAAATAATCAAATGTGATAATGGACCAGAAAGCATTTTTGTAAAGTATGCCGTACATACGTCAGATATTTCCGTTATCTGTGCCACTGTAGAAATTATTCTTTTTATCACATCCAGTTATCTATTCCTCTAAAATACATATATCTCAACACTAAATAATAAGATAAAGTTTTCCATCCGTTTTCTACTAGCTTTTATATAACATCAAATGGATTACGGTTTTAACAGAAAATAGTCGTAGCCTGAGTGGATTTAACAATTAAGGTTTGGGGAACCCATTTTCTAGAGATCCCCAAAGCCTGTGACATACGGTAATTTGTGACAGGGTTGTTGTGATAGTCAAGTCAGAATGCTTTAGAGGCGCTTCGCTTGAATGTGGACAGTGCGCTGGGTTGCCGCGTGAGCGTGAATGAATGCTGCAGGCCACCGAGCTCCCACATCCCAGTCAAGAATCTCGGGTAGGTCCTAGAAAATATCAACATTTTGTTGTATTTCCTCTGTAAAAACATGCCTGTGAAGAATGTTTTCTTACATAGTTGAGAAAAAAATATTTCTTCCTAAAACACTAAAGAGCACATTTATATATGTTCAAGAATATGCTACTCATTTAACTTTCCTGCCGTGTACTCACTGAACAGGCAAAATACACCATTCTCTGTGCATGACTACTTTAGCCCGCCTTTCACATATGCCCTATTGTAGAAGCTAAATTTATATGTAAAATATACACAATTATTTAACACATTGTATTAAGACAAATGGGTAGCCATCTGTGAAAGTTTCAAGTTAGATCCCTAATCTCACTCATTACACTGAATAAATTCCAGCTGTATCAGAACCCTGACTGAGAAAGAAAGGGAAAGGGAAGGAAAAAGGAAAGGATTTTTATTTTTAATCTTGCACTAAAGAATGCTGATACAGAGGCTTTACACGATGGCTCATGCCTGTAATCCCAGCACTTTGGGAGGCTGAGGCAAGTGGATCATGAGTTCAGGAGTTCGAGACTAGCCTGTCCAAGATGGTGAAACCTCATCTCTACTAAAAATACAAAAATTAGCCAGGTGCGCTTGTGGGTGCCTGTAATCCCAGGTACTCAGGAGGCTGAGGCAGGAGAATCCCTTGAACCCAGGAGGCAGAGGTTGCAGTGAGCCGAGATCGTGCCACTGCACTCTAGCCTGGGTGACAGAGCAAGACTCTGTCTCAAAAAATAAAAGAATGCTGATACAGATATGGTACAAACTCTCAGAGTCATAAAAGTCATCTGATACAGTCAAATATTATTTTTAAATTTCTACATGGCAAACTGTACTATAAACAAACTGAAAGTGACATGACATTTAACACGTAACATAAAGACTATTTCTTTCAATATCAGAAGAGATCCCACAGATCAATATGAAATGATCAGTCAACAAGCTAATAGAAAATTCACAAAGAATATAGTTAGCTCCCAGAAAGGGAAAGACAAGGAGATAATCTCATTCACAATTTAAAAAAAAAAATTAAAGCTATAGTGAGATACCATTTTCCCTTATTAGAATGTCAAGAATCAGAAAATTTAGCAGTATTTTGGAATGGTGTAGAGAAACAGACCCTCCTATCCATTGTAGGTGGAAGTTTGATTCACTCTCTGTGAAAGGCACCTTGGTGATATCAGTCCATGTTTTAAATCACATGCCTTTGACTCAGCACGCGTGTCTAGGAGTTTGTCCTACCAATACATTAACACCTAATTAAAATTACTAATATATTAGGATCTTCATTGCAGCCTTGTTGATAGTTGCAAAATATCTGTGACAGTCTGGAGTAGTGAAATCGTGTGCGGTTATTAAAAAGCACGAGGACACCCCAGCCCCTCAATTCACATATAATCATGAGCAATAAACAGGGTGCACTAACAACAATAAAGAAAAACACAGGTCTAAATTGGCATGAAAAATTTCTAAGATATATTTTTAAGAGAAAAAAAGATACTGAAGAACAGTATGTAAAACACACTACTGTTTACAGGGGGAAAAAAATGAGTTTATATTGGCCAGGCACAGTTGTTCATGCCTGTAATTCCAGCACTTTGGGAGGCAGAGATGGGAGGATCACTTGAGGCCAGGAGTTGGAGACCAGCCTGGGCAACATAGCAAGACCCCATCTCTAAAAATTTTTAAAGATAATACATATACATTACCCAGCATATGCATAGAATCTCCCTGGAAGGGAAGTAGAGATGACTGTCTCCAGAAAGGGAGAATGCACGGCTGGGAGATTAGGTGGGAGAAAAACTTACTTTTCATTTTATGGCCTTCTACACCATTTGAATTTTATTTCATGGTCATATACCATCTATTCAAGAAAACCAAGTCAACTACAAATAACTGAATGCATAAAATTAGAGGAAAAAATATGAAGATACAAAAGAACAATCCTCTAGTGTAAAGTGTAGGAACTGAACAACTTGGAAAAAAGCTTAAATGTTCCCAGTGATAAAAATAAGGATGTGTTATAGCTCTCGAATGATAGACAGCTGACCCTTCAGAATGCAAGGGTTAGGGTGCTGACTCCTGCACAGTTGAAAATTCATGCATAACTTTTGATTCTCCAAAAACTTAACTACTAATACCCTACTGTTGACTAGAAGTCTTATGAATAACAAAAATGATCAATTAACAAATATTTTGTAGGTTATAGGTATTATAAATTTTATTCTTACAATAAGGAAAGCTAGAGAAAACAGAACATTATGCACAAAATTTGGACACAGTTTTCTCCAGCAGAAATGTATTGTTTGGGTCTTGATGACTTTCACAACTTTTTGTATAACAATGATGGCATCTTTGGTGGCATAAGTTTTCTAGGACTTTACAGTGTTCTCTCTATTGAAGTCATCCTTTCCATAGAGTACCGTGTGTAATGAGCCTTAAAGGTCCTATGACTCCTGATCTAAAAGCTGAATTAGAGACGTTTTGGGGGTCAAGTAGACCACTTTGATTCCTTGGTGTTGAACTCGGGGGGTTCTGGGTGGCCAAGGGCATTGTCCAATATAAAAAAAAAAAAAAAAAACTTGAAAAGGCAATCCCTTACTGGCAAGGTGCTTCCTAACTTCAGCAACAAAGCACTGATGGAACCAATCCAGAAAAGAGGTTCTCATTATGCAGGCCTTGTTGGCAGCTGGTGTTTTCTTTTCTTTTCAGGGCTCTGGGGTTAAAGCTTTAATGGATAAAGGCAATCCTGATCATAAACCCAAATGTGTTGGCACGAAACAGTAGAGTTAGCCTGTCACTTCCTGTCTTAAATCCTGGTGCTCACTTCTCTTCCTTACTAATGAAGGACCTCTGTGGTGCTTTTTTATCCAGAACAGGGCACTTTCATCTGCATTAAAAACCTGTACAGGGAGATATCCTTTCTCCTCGGTGATTTTCTTAACAGTGTCTAGGAATTCATTTGGTGCCTCTTGGTCAGCACGAGCTGCTTTTGTTATCTTGACATTTTTCAGCCAAACCCATTTCTAAAATTATCAAACCATCCTTTGCTGGATTTAAATTTTCCAACTTTAGATCCTTCATCTTCCTTTTGCTTTCAGTTACCGTATAATGACTTTGCTTTTTCTGGAATCATGTTAGAGTCTATAGGTATGCCATTGTTCTAGCAATCCTGCACTCACATAAAAGCTGTGTTTTCAATATGAAATAAAAAGGTATTTCACCAAAAGTCCAGCTTTTCACACCTGCTGGCATAGCTGCAGTGATGGCTTCATGAATTTCCTTTTCTTTTACAACGGTCCCTATGCTGGATTCATTTTTTTTGAAAAAGTGGGCAACCACATCTGCAGACCTCAACCTATGGTTCCTATCAAGCAATTCAGTTTTCCCTTGTAATATCATGACTTTTCTCTGCTTCCTGGGAGCATTTCCAGCATCAGTAGTGGCCCTTTGTGTGGGTCCCATGATATTATTCAAAGTTTACGGTATTGCACTTAAACATGGTGGAAAATAAGCAGTAAGCAAGAGAGATCACTTTTTACTGTGATACACAATTTACTGGAGAGAGGCTGTTCGTCAGCAACACTTCAGCTCATCGCAATAGCAACAGGAGGTGGCTGCAAAATTATTACAATAATACAGTATTACTACAGTTAATTTTATGCAGTTATGATTTAATACTGCATTTTTATGTTTGTTTGCATTTCTCTCAACTGCTAATGGCACCATGTACAGGTTCTAAGCATTTGTATATGTGTAGGTTTTCATAAATTTTAACTTTTTAATAATAAATTTGTATATATTTTATGTTAGTAAATGATAAAATAGACTAATATCTACATATATTTTATGGACGCATGATATTCCTAACTTTTTCTTAATTTTAAAAAATATTTCTAGGTATGCAGGTCATCTGCAAGTTTTTTCAAATTGTTGCAAATCTCAAAAACATTTTCCAATATATTTATTGAAAAAAATCCACATACAAGTGGACTCATGCAGTTCAAACCCATGTTGCTCAAGGGTCACCTGTATTCTGTTTCAAGTTTATCCTATTTCTCTTCAAAAGGAGGTCAGCAAGAACAATGAGTGGTTTTGGAAGATTGACTTGACCTTCTTTTGTCAAGTTGTTAGATGGTGGAGAGCAGAGAGATGCAGGTGAAAGACACCATAGGTTTTCGGTTTAGATTCAGCTACTAGTAAGTAAATACGCCAAAAATGACCCTGTTGAAATTAACAGCAGCTTTTTTTTCTCACATAAAAGTCCCGTTTAGGCTGCTGCGGTGGTCCACACCTGTAATCCTAGCACTTTGGGAGGCCAAGGCGGGTGGTTCGCTTAAGGCCAGGTGTTTGAGACCAGCCTGGCCAGCATGGCAAAACGCTGTCTCTACTAAAAATACAAAAATTAGTCAGCTGTAGTGGCATGCACCTGTAGTCCCAGTTATTTGTGAGGCTGACGTGGGAGAATTGCTTGAGCCTGGGAGGGAGAGGCTGCAGTGAGCTGAGATTGCACCACTGCACACCAACCGGTGTGACAGAGTGAGACCCTGTCTCAAAACAAAAACAACAAAAACAAAAACAAATAAGCTCTATTTGATAGAATCCTCAGGGATCAAGCTCCTTCCAGGTCTCCCTGCTGCTATCGCTAGGATAGGCCCCCTGCACTCTTAGCCAAGATGAGTACAGCATCCCAACCATCATCACTGTGTTCAAAGCAGCAGGACAAAGGAACACACAGCCCGTCCCTTCAAGAAGGCCTCCTGACAGGGCCATACAACACTTTTGCTTACATCCCATTGGACAGAATTTAGTTACATGCCACACCTAGCTGTGAGGGAGATTGAAAAATAAAGCCTTTAACTGGGCAGCTGAAAATCAGACATTCCAAAGAATATGGGTGCTTGGTGGTAACATGTCTTGTATCGTTAGCCAGTATTTTGTAATTTGCACTGATCACCTTAGTGATAGAAGAAAAAGTAACCATCAGACTACTTATGAACTGTTCTGTTTAGGTACCTGTGTCCACAAGTGCCAAACACATACGTATTGTTTTCTTTAAACCAGTAACTAAGTCCAGTGATGCCTCATTTGTCTTGCAGCATTGAGCATTGCAGTGAACACTTAAGTGAATTCAACATGACTGAAGATTATCCCCTTCATACACTAACACATTTTGATTGTTTTTAAATGTCTAGTGTGTTATCTTCCTTCTTGCCTGTAAGAGATGGATCATAGCCTTCCCTGATGACTCAAGCATGTCCTAAGAAACATGCATCATCACACAAGTGGCAGCGCCATTTACTGTGTGCCTGCATGCTTCTGCTTCCCTTCCCAGGGTCAGGCTGCCCTGGCTGTGTAATATGCCCCACTCTCCTCCAGAAGACCACTGTCTTCTGGTCAACTGTGGGAATGGAAACTGATGGCTGTTAAGAATTTGCTGGCTGGGCGTGGTGGCTCACGCCTGTAATCCAAGCACTTTGGAGGCCAAGGCGGGCGGATCACCTGAGGTCGGGAGTTCAAGACCAGTCTGACCAACATGGTGAAACCCCATCTTAAAAAAAAAAAAAAAAAGAATTTGCTGTAATTGAGATTTGGGGGCATCAAGTATGTGATTGTAGTGTTGACATATTCAGCTTCAATATTAGGGACAACCGAGGACATTTTCCTTTTATTTCCATTATGCCTCTTGAGTATAGGAAACTTGTTTTCTCTGTCTAAAACAAAAACTGTAGCCCTTCCAAGGTGCTTAACAATCTGCTTACAGGCCAGGTGCAATGGCTCATGCCTGTA
This sequence comes from Ateles fusciceps, assembly GCA_036589455.1. Taxonomy (NCBI): domain Eukaryota; kingdom Metazoa; phylum Chordata; class Mammalia; order Primates; family Atelidae; genus Ateles; species Ateles fusciceps. The sequence goes on along the minus strand of JAZHEH010003329.1, from coordinate 6,419,556 downwards.
ATCCCAATATTCTGGAGTTGGGAGGATCACTTGAGGCCAGGAGTTGAAGACTAGCCTGGGCAACATACACCACATTCAAAAAAATAAACAAGAGAGAAAAAAAAAATTAACTAGGCAGAGTGGCACCCATCTGTGGTCCCAGCTACCCAGGAGGCTGAGGAAGGAGGATCACTTGCCCCCAGGAATTCAGGGCTGCAGTGAGCTATGATAGCACCACTGCGCTCCAATCTGCTTAGAACAGTCAGATCCTTTTTAGTGACCTTTAGCAAGGAAAAAAGACTTCGAGGGTAATAATGCTGAATAATGCCCTGTGGAGGACTTTTTTGCATATAGTCATCCCCCTAAAATCAGTGTGCATCCCAGAGAGATAAGCTGAACTGACGAGCATTGCAATCTTTCTGTTTTCCTGCAAGGTCACGGAAAGGGAGTTGAAGTCTGGAGGAGCCAACACACAGGTGACAGAGAAGAACAAGAAGGAGTACATCGAGCGCATGGTGAAGTGGCGGGTGGAGCGCGGCGTGGTGCAGCAGACCGAGGCGCTGGTGCGCGGCTTCTACGAGGTGAGGCCCGGTGGCCTGGGGGAAGGCAAGCTGTGGCCAGGGCGCTGCTTCACGGGCCCTCACTCCTCCAGACTCCCTGGGGGAGCCGCAGCTCAGGTGATGAGAACAGAGAGGAAGAACCAAGCTAGTCAGTGGGCTCAGCAAGTGCTCCTCACCAGGGAGCACCGAGGACCTTCTTGGGGTGGAGGGCTGAGGGGTCAGAGTTCTCTGAGAAACTCAACTCTTATGGGTGAAAAATGCTTTCAGGCAACTAGTATGTGACCCTGACGTGCTAGACGTGAAAACATAGCATCTCTTGTCGCGATCTGTGCGGGTGGTGTTTCCTTTTATTCAACAAAACAAAAATAAGTGAAATGAAGGCACTGGGACATATTGTCCACTGGCGCTAGATTTTAATTTTGTTATAGCATCATGTTGTGCCACATAATCTATGCTGAGTGGTAAATGAAGAAGACAGGGAGGGCTGTTAGACATCCTATGATGTCCTTGAACTTCTCCAGTTCAAAAACCAGAGGCTATAAACGTTTTCTCAGGTCTTGAATTGTGGAAGGCTCTCATTCCCCTGCCAGAATGGAGAAATACACTGGCCATGATCTTGTCCTCCGCTGGTTTGATTGAAGGAGGTACCATCACAGGAGTTCAGTTGTGCCTGGTACATTTGGCATAAGATGCAAAGCCAGAATGCAGAACCCTAACAAAACAAGTCCTCCCAGATCCCTAAGGAGGGAGGAAGGAAGTTAGAGAAGAAGGGAAGGAAAAGATAGATTTGCACCCAGCATAGCTCAGTCCGGCGAGCATGAGGCTCTTAATCTTAGGGTCATGGTTTGAGAAGGGATGGAAAATACAGTCATTTTAATACAAATGCCCAATTTTAGGAAGTAAGTCATAATTCCATGTGAAAGATTACATTTTAAGTGAAATGGTAATACTAATAACTATTAAATAAGTCCTTAAGAGTGATGTGGACTTTTTGCTTTTAAAATGCAATGTTATTTGAAAACTTCAATGTGACTTCAGAAAGTTGAGTCAGATTTGTTTACAAAATCATTCTGAGAGGAAGCATTAGGAGTGGAGCATGGGATTCTCTTTCTGTTCCCCACTCATGAAGGCTTGTGTTCTAAAATGTTTAAGTCAATGATTATTGTTTGAGCTGCTATAACAAAATACTATGGGATGGGTGGCTTACAGCAACAGACATTTATTTCTCACAGTTTTGGAGGCTGGGAAGTCCAAGATCAAGACACCAGCAGATTTGGTGTCTGGCAAGGGGCCACCTTGTGGTTCATAGATGGTACCTTCTTCCTGTGTCCTCATGTGACGGAAAGGAGAGGTCTCTCTTGGGACTCTTTAATAAAAGCATGAAGCCCTCATAATCTAATCATCCCCCAAAGTCCCCACCTGCTAATACGATGGCCTCAGGGGTGAAGATTTCAACATATGAATTTGGGAAAGGAAAGGGATATATAAACATTTAAATCATAGCAATAATTTTCAAGTTAAAAATGATTGCAAACTGAAAAAAAGTATTGCCAGTGATGATCAGTTTCCCAGTTTAACTCACGTAAATATGATCATGAATATAGCCTTTCTGTGTGTTTGGACCTGGACACTGAAGCCTAACCTGCATTTCAGGTTGTAGACTCAAGGCTGGTGTCCGTGTTTGATGCCAGGGAGCTGGAGCTGGTGATTGCTGGCACCGCAGAAATTGACCTGAATGACTGGCGGAATAACACGGAGTACCGGGGGAGGTGAGTGGGCGGGAGCCGTGATGATGCGATGACCGCAAACAGCACTCAGCACTTTCCAAAAGATTGTCTTGTTGAGGTGAAATTGATGTAACATAAAAGTGACTAAAGTGAACAAGTCAGTGGTGTTTAGTACAGTCACAGTGTTGTGCAACCATTGCCTCTAGCTACTTCCAGAATATTTTCAATGCCCCAAAAGGAAACCCTGTACCCATCAAGCAGTTGCTCTCACTCCCTCGCCCCCTTCCCTCAACCCCTGGCAACCATCAATCTGCCTTCTGTTTCAATGGATTTGCCTATTCTGGATATGTCATAGAAATGGAATCATACAGAATGTGGTCTTTGTGTCTGGCTTCTTTAACTTAGCCTACTGTTTTGAGGTCCACCCATGTTGTATGTAGCATGTTTCAGTATTTTATTCCTTTTTATGGCTGAATAACATTCCATTGCATGTATATATAATGCATCACTTTTTGAAAACTATGAAAAGCTTGGCCTTACTTTAGTACAAAGCAGGAGCTTGTACATGCCTTTCTCTAAATCCCAACCTGAGCTTTCAGCCCTACAAAGCCTCTGGTATAAACCCCTAGGCCCTTCTGGTATAGTATGAGAACTGCTGTCTGCCTGACTGGGCATGGTGGCTCATGCCTGTAATCCCAGCACTGTGGAAGGCCGAGGCAGGCAGATTGCTTGAACTCACAAGTTCGAGACCAGCCTGGTGAAACTCCGCCTCTAAAAAAAAATACAAAAATTAGCCAGGCCTGATGGCACATGTCTGTAGTCCCAGCTACTTAGGAGGCTGAGATGGGAGGATCCCTTGAACCCAGGAGGCAGAGGTTGCAGTGAGCTGAGATCACACCACTGCACTCCAGCCTGGGCGACAGAGCAAGATTCTGTCTCAAAAAAAAAAAAAAAACACCTCTGCCTGGCTGTTAAGGCCCCATAACACCTCCAGAAATATTCCTTCCTGCCTTCACCAGAAACCCCTCTACCCTAGTGGCTTACTGTTGCCTGCATATTTCCTCCTCATTCTTGTTATCCTTTATTTTTCCTGCCAGGAATGTCCTCCTCCTTCCCTCCACTTGCACAAACCCTTCTCATGCTGCACGTAGCTTCACTTTCTTTTCTGAAGCTTTTCTTGCTTCTGCCTTGGCACACATAGATTTCTTCCCTCTCTGAAAGCCTCTTGCATTTGCAGTCAGTGGCAAATCATTTAATTGATTCGTCCAAGCATGGTCTCCCCCAGCTTACTGTGAGAAGGACCCAGTACTTATTCCATGGGCCCAGCATGTGTCTACGCAGGGCTGGCCTGAGAGCAGCTGCCCAAGGGGAGAGCCTGGGATCTCCTGTTCACCAAACTGGCTGTTCACCTCCAGCCTAGACTTGTAAGTCCTGGACTCTCCCCTGGTATGTGGTCGCCAAGAGCTAATACAGCAGAACAAAAGAAACATGATGCAATATTGTATTCATAGGGCCTTTGGTCTCTACAAGGCCCTTCTACTCCTTATCTACACCTGTGTGAGGCAGGGACATTTCAAGTGGAGTCCCAGTTGTTTAAATAGAAAGCAGACATCTTTAGGAATGTCCCACAGAACCTAAAGTCCTTTTATAAAATGACTATTTTCTAAATCTGCTCTTGTTCTAAAACTTGACCTAGTTACACAAATTATTTTAGACCGCTCTAAAGGCAATTATGAGAGAAATCAGATCAAAAGCAGCAGTTCTGTTCCTATCATACCTGATGTGTGTTCGATCTGTCTCTCCCTCACCCCTTCCTCCTTTCTCTGCATCCTCTCTTCCTCCCTCCCTTCGTCCCGTGCAGGTTACCACGATGGGCATCTTGTGATCCGCTGGTTCTGGGCCGCGGTGGAGCGCTTCAATAACGAGCAGAGGCTGAGATTATTGCAGTTTGTCACAGGAACATCCAGCGTGCCCTACGAAGGCTTCGCAGCCCTCCGGGGGAGCAATGGGCTTCGGCGCTTCTGCATAGAGAAATGGGGGAAAATTACCTCTCTCCCCCAGGTACAGAGCTCCTGCCAGCCTTCGGGGAAACCTGCTGAAGAGGGCAAAGTATACTTTGCTATTTGATTTTGAGTGACCATCCTTTGGGATGGAATTCTTTCCTGTCACCCAAAGTATTGTCGTTGGAGTTCTTAGGGAAAGGTGAAGGTGAGGTGGCTCTGAGACTTGGATTGAAACTACGTTATTCTTAGGGAGGTTTTGATGACTGATGGTATTTGAGCTGTAATATCTTGGTCTATGTGTCAGTCATGGGACGCTCTCATAGCCCAACTTAATTTATAGATGAATGTCTAACACAGGAGAGGGCGGAGGCAAGGACATTAATTTAAAGATGCTGGAACCTGGAAGTAACCCCTTGAGCATCATATCTGTATTTCTACAGCATATCACTTGATACTTCATAGGATCATCATATATTTATGATGTGTCGGATTTTTCCTACCAAGTTTTAAAACATGTGGGGGATGAGACCACATGTATATCTGGGTCTCTATGATAACTTCTATTTAAAAAGCACATTTATTGTGGGGTAAATGTCGAAAAGGAGACTCTGGGGCTCCAGGCAGTTTTACAGAAGAAATTCCCTGCACTGTGAGTTTTAATCCCAGCACCTCCTGAGTCCTTTCTATGCCACTTTGGGTAGTGCATTCCTGATCAGGAAGCACTGAAGAGACAGTTGTGCATAGGTGCTATGGTAAGAAACGCTGCTGCAACAGACAGAAGAAACGATTGACCCCTATTATCTTTTGCTAATAGGATACATTCTAATTATAAAGATGCTTTGCATTTAACTCAGCTCTGTTTCTACATGGCCGCCCAAATACCTCTGCTAAATCCTTATTGCAGAAGGATTTAGTCCAGTAAATCCTTTACTGGACTATAGTTTTCACCTAGCTTTTCCGGATTTTCCCTGAGGACAATTCACCGGGTGTCGATAAGCATTCATGGGCATGCCCAGCTGGTTAACCACAGCTGAACACCCTCGTGCAGGCGTCAGCCCTGACTTCACCTACTCAGTTCAGCAGACCCTCAGCTCCAAGGGTCTTTCTTATTTGCATGGCTCTACCAATAGCTAAACATAGTCAAGTCTGTCAAGAAGAAAAGACTAAAAAGGCAGAATTTCTATTTGTTAAGTTGAATGATAGATTTCAAGAATATAGTTATTTGGAAACATCTTGCTTTTATTTTAGAGAAATGCAGCTTGAGTTCTGACTGACAATAGCCTACCCCTGCAGCATGCAGCTTGAGGAGGGGCTGAGCTACAAGAACACACCTGCCCATGGGAGCCTGCAATCTAGGGAGAACACAGCCCGATAGTAACTAATTACAGCACAAGGTAGAATCAGAGGAGCACAGCAGGTTAGAGCCCCGTGCTGTGAGAGTGTGAAACAGAGACTCCCAATCGAATTGCTCAGAGAAGATGCCACAAAGAAACCGGCAATTTAGGGGAGCACTGGGAGACAAGGAATAGGGAGAAGGGGCCTTCCAGGCTGAAGCAACAGCATGAGCAAGGGCTGGGAGCAGGAAATGGCAGCACGTGTTCCGGAAGGTGCAGCCGGCCAGTGCGGAGGGTAAGATGCCCCTAGCAACATCACAGGAGATGCAGTTGAGAAAGAGTTTGGTGAGCTACAAACAAAAGACCCTGCTGGCCGGGCACAGTGGCTCACGCCTGTAATCCTAGCACTGTGGGAGGCTAAGGGAGGCGGATCACTTGAGCCCTGGAGTTCAAGACCAACCTGGGCAATGTGACAAGACCTCATCTCTACAAAAAATTTTAAAAATTAATCAGGCATGATGGCATGCACCTTAGTCCCAGCTACTTGGAGGCTGAGGCAGGAGGATCACTTGAGCCCAGGAGGCTGAGGCTGCAGTGAGCTGTGATTGCACCATCGCACTCTACCCTGGGCATCTGAGTGAGAGCCTGTCTCAAATTAAAAGGAAAAAAGAAAAGAAGAAAGAAAGAAAAAAGATTGTGCTGAGGAGTCTCTATTCTTTAGGAAATGAGAGTCATTGCTTCTGTCATCTGGGGTCACAGATAGAATATAATTTCTGTGTTTGCTTTGGAAGCTTTGAAATATACATTAATATTAACCCACACAGAGAGCTTCTAAGCCAGACACTGGACTTATGAACAGGTCCTTCATATCTGGACCAAGGCACCCCTAAGAGCACTGCTGTACCACAAGCGCTGGAGATGGTTTCTTGGGGAAGCAGGGACCTCTTCTTGGGACAAGAGGGCCCCAAGAGGCAAATACCTCTAAGAGGACACTGAAAATAATGCCCTAAATAGTGATCCCTGTCCAGTTTCCCTTGGACGGTGTCTGAAGATCCAAGAACCTTAAAAAACAATGTCATCTGTGTGTGGATAGAAGGAAATAACTTCTGACTTCCAGAAACTGTCATTCAGGAAGACCTGGCTCGGCCATGGCAGGTGGCAGGAAGCCCTGAGCAGGCAAGAAGCAAAGCAGACCCAAGGTGGCATGGGCTTCCCGGGTACTGTGAATCACAGCACCCTGGGAGAGGCGGCCCACAGCTCTTTCTTCAGGTCTGCCCTCTGCAGAAAGGAAAGGCAACTGGCTTCCCAGATGAGAGCACCAGACGCCGCCACGGCAAAACCCGGTCATAGCCTAGGCTACGTAGAGCCTTTGTATCAGTGCGAATCCCTGCCTGCTAAAAGTTGTGTGAGGGCCAGGAGGAAGGACTTTGAGGGTAGGGGTTTCCAGGACATAATTTCATAGTGCCTGTGAGGAAACTTCATATAACACCATAGCTAAAGGAAATGAGAGGTGGGACTGTCACTGGAGTTGAGGTCAGGGAACTGGGGGCTGGTGTGTTCAACCTGTTGACCATGTGGACTTCGTTGCCACACAGTCTGGTAGGAGGACTTGCAATGGAAAGGAAGACTTAAGCAAAGTGCCAGAGTATCAATAATTGTAATAAGCTAGAAACTGGAAGTGTCAGAAGAAACCAAAGGTCTACCTAGATCACTGCTTTTCAAGCTTCTTAAACGATAGCCCACAAAAAGAAATGCCTTTTGTATCACAACTCAGGACATGCACATGTACTCATTTGCACATATGTGTGTATATCTGAAACACAAGTTCCTCAAAACAGCACTTTACCCTTATTAGCTGCAATAAAATCTATATTCTGCTCTATCCTATTTCATCAAAATGAAATGCCAGCCAAAGCCTATGGTTTTAAAAATAAGTTATCTAAATACATAAGATTCAAAGGAATGGAAACTGATCAAAGATTGCAAAGTCATGATGTGGAATTGACAGCAGGGAGCGCGAAGAACGTCTGTCCACGTCACAGCATGTGGGGCAATGAGCAGTTTCTACACATGAGGACTGGAGAGGGGACACTGGGATCCAGAGGCAGCATCTGCAAAGAGCTTAAGGAGGTGGCAAAGTTTCTTTACTTTGAACAAGAGCTCAAAGGAGAACAGAGGAAAGGCTTGGAAGGAAAGAAGCACAGAAGCTAGGTCAGGGTCAAAACAGCACTGGGCAGTGTGGAGACGGAATGAAGAAGCGGAGAGAATCTTTGGGTTTACATTTGGGGCAGGGACCAGGGATATCAAAGCTATGAGTCATCAGCAATTAACTGGCCTAAAAGTTGCAAATGAAATTCTAATATGAACATGTTTTACTGCAGATGTAAACTCACCGCAAGCCGGTGGTGAAATTGGAGGCCCGGTCAAGTTAGTAGCTGGCTTACTCTAGCCATGGTTCTCGAGGTGGGGCTGGGGACGGCGACTTTGCCTCTCTTCCCCGACAAAAGGCAGTTGGCATTTTCTGGAGACATATTTGGTTGAGGGGAAGGGGTACTACTGATGCCTGTTGAATAGAAGCCAAGGATGCTGCTAAACACCTCACAATGCACAAAACAGCTCCCCACAACAAAGAGTTATCAAGTTCAAAAAGTGAATAGTGCCAAGCTGAGAAATGCTTCTCTGTAGTACCTACGGCCAGAAGAGGACCTACAAAGGAGGCCGGAGGGGCGCCACCAGGGAGCTCAGCAGAGAAAATGGAAGCCATTGAGAAACCAAAGAGAAGCCAAGGGAGGGAGATGTTCCAGAGGAAGAGCTGGCAAATGCTTTTAAAGAGCTGGAGCAAGTGGGAGGAGAGTATGGGCTTCTGGATTTAGGGATCAAGAGGTTATTGACCAACTTGAAAAAGACAAGATTCAGCAGGGAAGAGAGCAAGGCCTATCTGAAGAGAACAAGGCTGTAGTTAGGCAGAGGAAGAAGACTGGCATGAAGGCAAGACACAACTTACCTAAGCAGCTGAACAGCTGGCAGCAAAGAGTAGTGACTGCTGCCTCTTTTGTGTGTTTCTAGCCAACCTTAAAGTGGTCTCTAGTAGAGAGGAGCAAGACTTTCTTTGGCCCTGTATTGGTTAACATTTCAATCTGTAACTTGGAAAAATAGAGGAGACAGACAGATCAACTGTGTAGATGACACAGTTAGAAGGATAAACAATACAGGGATTGGCGCAACCCAATCCAGAATTATCTCAGAATGCTGGAACTCTAGCTTGACACCAACAGCGTGGAATTCGACCCAGTTGAAAGACCCGTGCAGATCTCCAAAACATCCGTCGCACCAAGTGTGAGAAGAAAATGAGTCACCTGCCGGTAGGTCACGAGCAAAACCCCAGAGGCTTCAGTTGCCACAAGTATGACATGGTTCCCCAAATCATTATCACAATTATGGTTGCACTATCAAGAGAATCTTATGTTTAAATGATGATTCACAGGTTACAAAACGCATTTACGTGTGTTCTAGCATTGATCCTCCCCATAACCTTCCAAAGTGCACGCAGCATATATTATTATCCCCACTTTACAAGTGAGAAAACCGAGGCTCAGGAAGATTAATTGACTTTCCAAGGGTCATAAAGCTGCTAAGTGGCTAGACTGGGGTCAGCATAGAGGTCTTCCAAGCCCTGGTTTCTTGCTATCCGCTGCCCCACACCACTGGGCAGTGCTTGGTTTGCTGCACGGGGAATGAGGTAAGCAGGCACTCGGTGCTGTCAGAACCACACCCGGAGGGTGGTGAGCTCTTAGCAATGCTGAGTTGTATCATAATTTGATTGTGTTCATTCATTCTAGATGACAAACTAAGGGAGTTGACCAAGGCTCTAAATAAATGCAATAAAAGCAACTAGTAAGGAAACCGGGGGTGTTCAGACTAGGTGCTATTTGCCAATGCTTTCTGTTTACTCCCAGAAATGATCTTTTACAGAATTAATTTGGTTTCAACTAATTTGTAAAGACGATATTTTTTCCTGTAATATTTCTGCTCATGAGTGCCAGTTAAAATGACCAGAGGAAGAAAGCTACGAAGATGATGCCTGCTCCTATCTTGCCCCTGGCTAATTCAGCTAGTTTCAAAAGCACGCTTGGGACTTTTCTGCCCCACTTCGCCTGTTTAGCCAGAGCCCAATGTGTGTTCTAGTTTTGTCAAGATCTTTTAAACCTAGAGAGGAATCACTGTAATCATCCTACTCAATTTGCTGAGTTCCCTTTCACTCACATATTTACATCTAGGTAAAATATTTCAATTATTTTCTTTGAAAGTGAAGGTAGGCCTGTTTAATCTCTAACTCTATTTGTATGTTTCTTCCCAGTTACGTCTTTAAGGTCTAAGACCAGACACTCTACTGTCCTGTGCCTGCCTTTGGAGCTTGAGTGGAAAAGGGGACAAGGTGGAGGGAGGGGAGGGGTTAGGAATAGTTCCATAGTTCCAAGGACTGCCAGGAGGAAGAATGGGTGCTGGGCAGACAAAAACACCAGCATCCTCCTTAGATTCTCGATGGGCAGGAAACCCCACCTTCCCTCTTTCCTCTTCCCCACCCTCCTCATCCCCAAAATAGTCTCCTCCCATAACCTGAGTGCTGCATCAGCCTGGGCAGTGATCTGATACTCTGATTTATATACTTTAAAACAAAGGTGTAAATAATACACAAGTCCCCTAGGGATCTTGTAATGAAAAGAAGAGTTTAATATCCCAAATAAAACTCTAATGAAGAGAGTTTAGTTTTGTTTGTTTCTTTGTATGTTTGTTTTGTGATTTGATTTGATTTGGTTTGGTTTGATTTTAGAGTGCCCTTTTCTGTGCTGGTTGGTGTCTCAAATCACCATTTCAACACACCACTCTTAGGGAGGAAAAGGCAGGAAATGAACTTTCACCTGCACCCATCCACCCTTCTCCCTACTATGTATGGTACAGGACTTGGCATCAGCCAAAGATTCTGTAAAAACAAAGAACTTCTGGCAGGGAGCAGCCAGTCAGGTGATTCAAGGCTCCACAGCAGAGAATCTGCGCATGCTGGGCTTCTTGTACCCACTGCTGGAGACCCGCATGAGTCTTCCAGGTCCAGGTGTTAGCCACCGGCGAGGAAGACATTCCTTGTCCAAGGCAGACACGGACAATGCAGGAGGAAGCACAAGAAGCAAAGCAGAACCCTGGGCGCCAGGACACTCCAGGCATCCAGGAGGACTGGCTCACAGGGGCAGCTTCTCCTGGAAAGGCAGCACTTTGGCTTCAGGTTCCATGGGTTCTGCTGGGGTAGGGAAGTCAGACTTATCTCCAGAGCACACTTGACTTGAATGGAGAACTGGATCTCAGAATTCCAGGCCATCTCTGGTTCCTCTAGATGCATTTAGTTCACAGAGGCTCAGAAATCAGAGCTGGACAAAAGGACTTAGGAATATAATCCTTCAATACTAATTATATTTCTGCCTCCTTCATTGACCACATCAGAGTTTATAACTCAATTGCAAATCAGGCTGATACCATAGAGTTTATAATCCGTTTGCTAGTGTCATTCTAGTGTAGTATGGTTTGCTTACAAATGCAAACAACCCATTTCTAGTTACTCCATTCCTTCCACCGGTCTATTCATTCTAGAGGAATATGGCTCTTAGTTTGCAGTGTTTTATGGTGGTCCTAAATCATGGTCCTGCTCACTTTTGATTCCCTTTTGAATCACAACTTCAGACTAAGTCACAGATCCAGAACCAGTTGTATCATTGAAACAAACACTCTCACCGATCTCTTCTCCCCCATTCAGGGCACACACATGCTTCAACCGACTGGATCTTCCACCGTATCCCTCGTACTCCATGTTGTATGAAAAGCTGTTAACAGCAGTAGAGGAAACCAGCACCTTTGGACTTGAGTGAGGACATGGAACCTCGCCTGACATTTTCCTGGCCAGTGACATCACCCTTCCTGGGATGATCCCCTTTCCCTTTCCCTTAATCAACTCTCCTTTGATTTTGGTATTCCATGATTTTTATTTTCAAACCAAATCAAGATTGACAAAAGCTGTGCATGAAGAACTGCCTTCTTCTAAGATCTAACCTTCAGGCTTCTCTCCTCTGTTTTCAATGAACTGCTAGCCTGTATGCAATATTAAAAAACAGCTGTCTCAAGGTCTGTGTATATCTCCACATACCTCCATTACTAACAATGAAATATGAATGCAAGTTAAGCTACACTTGACCAAATGGTAATAAATGTTTACTTCCATTTCTATCATTTAAGGGAAAATTTGAGCATTAAGCACTCCAAGCTTTTATATGCCCATGTCTTCTGAGCAGAGCCACCATTTTTTATAATTTCTAACAACCAACTCCAGAACTAGGAGCTGATCAACTCTTTGTTTTCCTCACTCTCTACTTTTCCTTGTGCATAATATCCATCCAAAGGACAACAGTGGCAAAGCTGAAATTTTTATACATTCAACTCATGATTCACATGTGGCATCAGTCCCAGCAGCCAGGACTAGCCCAGACATACGGTGCAAATATGACACTTCTAACGATTAACAACAGCAAGAAAACACCTGCTGCTGATGCGATGCAGTGCGTCCCAATGGTTGTGGGGATTGTGGGGCTCAACTCCAGAGGAGTTTAGGAGGGGGAGTACCCCTAGTGAATACTCACACCACAAGAAGCACAAACGTGTGCACCTGTCCAAGAAAGAAACCTTCTTGATTGATGTAGCATGAAGGATGAGGCTTCAACCCCCATTGTCTTGTGTAGAATGTGGCAGTACCAACTGGAGAAGGGGGAAGAAGGGCATATTCCCTTGGTTTCAATCCCTGAATTCTGTACTGTTCTGCTTTGTTTAGCCACAGTGTTTCACAATGGAAAAAAAAAAATGTGTAGATGATACCATGACTTTTGTTAAATCCATGACTTTCATTTGCTTGGCAGATAAACTCTTTTTTTTTTTAACTTTGATATTGTTTTTTTTCATGTTTTTTTTTCCTTTTCATTTCTTAATCATGGCATTCAATTTCCTTTACATTTGATTGTCCATCGGGACCACACTAGGAAGCTGCAGAGAGTGATGGTGCTTGTTAGGGATCAAGGGCAACATAGTACTTTTCCGTCACCCGTAGCAATCCTCCCCCGGGGCAGAAACAGAACACTCCAAAGGCACATCGATTTGTATCGAAATCAATATCCAGTTTCTTTTAGCATTCAGTAAAAACATAACTCAGAAAACTTCCTGTTGTCAGAAAAACAGTTGCAGGCTCCAAAGACAGCCTAACCTCTCAATTACATTTGAAATAAACCCAACCGTAATGGTCATTTGCTATTTTTCTAACGTTGTTATCCAAGTTGTCTGAAATATGTCATAAACGAAAGTGTTTTTCTTCACTGGGAAAAAGAAGCACTCAAGAGACCCCACTATTTAAATGTCCCATTATTGTTTTCCATATTAAAACAAGGGAGAAATGTAAGACTAAGTTAATTTCATATGAAGCCATGCCTGGTGGCTCATTATACCAGTTGTGTCTGGACAGTGTGTTATTTGTGTTTCTACACTCTAAAGCATTCTGGCTGGGTTTAGTGGCTCATATCTGTAATCCCAGCACTTTGGGAGGCTAAGGTGGGGAGATCACTTGAGGTCAGGAGTTCAAGACCAACATGGCCAACTGGTGAAACCCCATCTCTACTAAAAATTCAAAAATTAGCTGGGTATGGTGCCACACACCTGTAATCCCAGCTGCTTGGGAGGCTGAGGCAGGAGAATCGCTTGAACCCCAGAGGCAAAGTTTGCAGTGAGCCAAGATTGTGCCACTGCACTCCAGCCTGAGTGGGACTCCATCTCAAAACAAAAATAAAATAAAGCATTCTTTTAGTAGGAATTATCTACAGTGCCCAGCACCCCTTGCAGCTATGTGTCCGTGGTCAATCAAGGAGTATACATTATAGAAAAGTAGCCTTGTATTGTCTAAAAAGAATATTTACTGAGATGGGATGGAATGTGTAAGTTATATGATATAGAATTTGAGGGATATGTAAAATTCAGTACACATTTCAGCATCTGAAAAATAATGGATTCCAATGGAGCTATTATTTATGAAATCAGAACATGAGGACTATGCAAATCATTGAAACATATCCTATTCTAACTCTTGCAACAGCATCTCTAATATAGGGCATCTTTTATCTTTAGAACTTCATGTTATACATATGTAAATACTCATTACTTCAGACATTCAACTCTCTTTCTAGTACTTACATTATTTGTCAGGCATTGGAAAGGGAGAAAGCTGTTTACTAGATGGACCAGCTCCTGGAGAGCTTTATAATTTATATAAATAATTAATTAATCTATTAATTAGATTAATTAATATCTATTCTACCCATATACAAAAGGAATGCAGTATCTCAGAAATTATATGTAGATAGATAATGTTGACATACATGATTTTTCAACTAACTTTTCCTTATCCACCAGCGCTGCTGATGTCATAGCTGTAGATCTGTCCCATAAAGCATAACAGGAAGAATATTTCACAAAAGTACAAAATTTCATAAAGAAATGCTGACGTCACATCACCTGAAAGAAGATGAAGCTTGCTTCACAGGGCTTCAATATTTTATTGCAACCTTGCATAGAATCCTTAAGGAATAAAAACAAAGAGAAGAGGAACACAGAAACAAGCTATGGAAAGATCATGTTTACCTTATTTATAAGGCTGATTTTTAAATTATATATAATTTTTCATTTGATATGTATACGAAATGAAATAGCTATGGAACTAAATTTCACTTAGGTGGAGGTGTAAACCACCCTAAATTATATAGTTCAGCGAAAAGACAGATCTATTTGTTACCACCTGTAACTTTTTTTTAAGCATGAGTTTCTCCATGGAGGCAAACTGCAAAATCAATCGCTTATAAATTTATAAGCCACAATCTCCCTAAAACAAGATCTTTTAGATTTGGTTTTAGTAAGAGGGTAATGCCTTTAATCAGGGAACAAACAAGAACGATATATAAGAGAATATTTATGTTACAGCTTTGAAAAATGCTTTTAAAATGCTATAAAGTGTTATGAAAATAATTTCATGGCTATCACAAATGTTCTATTCTGTAGTGTGAAGATGATAATCCTAAACATAGAAATTGACTCTGCGGGGACAGAAGTATTCTAAATCTACTAAACTCTTTGTAATTTCCTTTGTATATAAATTAGTGGGGGTTGTGAAGATGCCGAGAGAGTGGTGAAAAAATTAAGAAAAAGAGACATATGATTTGGGGGAGCGGGCTTGAAACATGCAAGATCTAAATTTTCTTTTCACACATGACCATATGTCCTTTAACAGTAAGCATGTTTGTGTGGCAAGCCAATGGCTGAGTTTTGCAGGATAGTTTTAATATTACATCCATTGTATTGTCAGTCCATGTGTCAAACCATGTGTCCAAAATTTGGGTTCAGAAATTTCTCAATTGCCACATTATTTTCCCAGTCAAGATGAAACACTTTCAAATGAAAGTAGTTAGAACTTTACGTAACAAATGTGGTGCTTTATTATTATTCTTATTACGTACTTCAGTGTTCATTGTTAAAACTACTGCAATACTATATCATAAAAATCTGGGATGGATGTTCCAGCCATCATAAGGTCCAAAAGAGAAAGTGTTATTTTCCTGTTAGTGACATGTAGTCTCTTTGTTCTAGTAGAAAAAAAGGTGCCTAGAGGTAGTATATAGAGTAAATATTGTTCCTTTAGCCTACTTCCTGCAGCTTCCGATTTATCTAAGGAAATGTCTATAACAATTTTGTTCAAAAGTCTGTTCTAGTCCATGGCAGGAGAAGTCCACGTTATTGGGCTGATTTTGCTTACATCAACAAGAGAAATGTCACGTGACACTCAGGCCGCGCTTTCTCTTCCATCACACCATCTTCAAGGAATGTCAATAAACTCACTTTGGTATGGCATTGTGTATGCTCCTTATTGCAAACGGAAGTCTAGGACAACACATAACAATTCGTATCCTGCCTTATGCTCTCGCTGGATGTAAGCAATAAAATAACACAGAAGGCTACCAGCTGCTACGATTTTTTTTGAAGTCCCAAGAAAAAAAATATTTATCAAAAAAAAGCATAGCATGTGCTCACAAATCCACGAATAAAGAGGAGAGCTTTTGTAACAAGTTCCTTGTGTATGCCTGTAAGAACCCTACACAAACCACACAGGTTTCAGTTTTTTAGTGCCCTTTATGTAAACCAGTTGTGCACTGGCTTATATTAATTCCTAGCTATGGAAATGCTTCTACGAAAGCTTCAGGCTACAGCCTAACACCTAGTATCACCTCAGGACAAAGGTTCCCACTAGGCAAACATGTTGTGTCCTATGACTCGTATCACAAACTCCCAAGATGGAAACAGCATGATCTCCTTCCAAGCCTCTAAAAGACAAACCATGTGGCTCTTACTGGGTGGTTGGAAGCTGATTTATTCTTTAAAGAGAAAATATTCCATTATTAGAAAAAAGTGTGTGGAGGACTGGGAGAAGGAAAAACCTGAGGGACTGATTTGGAGACAGAAAGCCACCTTAATACTGCATTTTTCCACACGTGCTGGGCTGACTTCAGATTCATTCTAACTGAAAATCACTTTTCTTCTAAGGCATAAAGAGAAAATCTGGACTAGATCATCATTTATAGTGAGGTGTAGATTTTAGTATTCTGCTTTAATCTTACCATTATTCTGAAATCAAGCTTGGACTTCAGGTCTCCTGATTTCTGTGGCCATATTTTTCCAATTCATACGCTGACAAAGCATTAATTATATACTGTAAGGGGAAAAGTGACACACACAGCTTGTACTCCAGACATGGTTTAGATGTGTTTATAGAGGAGGCTCTCTAACAGAATAAGTGAAGGAAGTTATGGAAAATCAGACTAACCTTTATCAGTGCTGCAGGAATTACATATCACGTTTATGGCTGGGAATAGACTTAGATACTTTCGTCCAGCTGGTTTACTTTGGAGATCTGAGACCAGAAGAGTTGATGTCAAGGGCACTGAGTTTTATCTTGAAGGCAAATGACCTGTCACAAAATATCCTGTGGGGTCCTGGGCTCCTGGATCTGGCATAACCATTCAAAAATGTGCCTGGAGCATGAAGTATGCAGAAGAGATGGAAGCTGAAAGAGGACACCTGGACGCCAGGAATCCACAGTCAGCGTGCAGTCCCCAAAGAAGGAGGTGGGCTGCTGGTTCCCATGGCCCCTCTGTATGAGTTTGCTAGGGCTGCCAGAACAAAGAACTGCAAGTTGGGTGGCTTAATCAAGGCTAGCAGTTTGAGATCAAGGTGTTGGGGGCTGGTTCCTTCTGAGGGCTGTGAGAAAGCATCTGTTCCACCCCCGCTCTCCAAGTTTGCAGTGGTTTGCTGGCAGTATTTGGCATTCCTTGGCTTGAAGATCTCTGCCTTCAGCTGGGAGCAGAGGATCACGCCTGTAATCCCAGCACTTTGGGAGGCTGAGGCAATCAGATCAGAAGATCAGGAGTTCAAGACCAGCCTGGCCAACATGGAGAAACCCGGTCTCTACTAAACATACAAAATTTGCCAGGTGTGGTGGTGCATGCCTGTAATTCCAGCTACTTGGGAGGCTGAGGCAGGAGAATCACTTGAATCCAGAAGGCAGATATTACAGTGAGCCAAGATCGTGCCATTGCACTCTAGCCTGGGCAACAAGAGCAAAATTCAGTCTCAAAAACAAAAAACAAAAAAACCTCTGCCTTCATCTTTGTTTGTGTGTGTGTGTGTGTGTGTGTGTGTGTGTGTGTGTGTGTGTGTGGTGTGTTTGTCCGAATTTTTCCTTTCTATAAGGACACCATCATATTGGATTAGGGGTAACCCTAATGACCTCACTTTAACTTGATTAATTCTCTAAAGACCTTACTCCAAATAAGGAAATAGAATCATATTTGAGGTACTGGGTGGAGTTAGGGCTCCAGTATATCTTCTCTGGAGGACAGGATTCAATCTGTAACGTCCTCCTACTTGCCACCTTAAGAGCCTCCAGTGGTAATAGTAATAATCATAAATTCTGATGTGCCTTTTATGTATCATCTTATGAAATGGCTACCTTTATATCCCTTTCTTAAGCGGAAAAAGAAAAAACATATGAAGCAGTTAACTAACTTGCCCAAAGACACCCACTTGGTAAGTGACATAGCCAAGATTTGAGAACAAGGAGCCAACCCGAGGGCCCAAGCACTCAACCACACACCACCTCATTCAAGTAGCCGTTTATTGAATACTTGTTACATGTTGGGTCTTGTGCCAGACAGAAGTGCCAGTGGCAGTCCTTGCCCTCAGGGAGCTTATGGTCTAACAATATGATGCATTCTTCTCCTCAGGTTGAGGTTTGGCCCCCTGATTACAGTGTGAGTAGTCTCCCCACCCCAACTCCCCAACCCTGGCTCCTGAATACAATATGATGCCATTTAAAAATAATAAATAAGAAAAAAAAATGCTTGGCGTCTCAGCCTTAAAAAGAAAAAAATAAAATAAATAAATAAGCAAAGCGCTACAGGAAAAGGGAACAGGAGCAATTGTCTCTGCTGGTGAGGAAGGATGGAATTAACTCAGATGGAGACAGAATTTGAAACGTACGAAAGTTGGAAAAATAATTTAGATGTATTATGTAAGAAAGAGGGAGACCTTTTTTCTGACAGTAAACAGAGAAATGAGCAGAGGTGACTCAATCAGCCTAAGAACTTTCATATCTTAAAAGCTAGGAGAATATAGCTACAAAGAGATTTTTTTTTAATGTCTGGAACTTCTGATTGAATTAGCATTAAAACTTGTTCAGATTAGAATTAATTTGTTCAAATAACTGGGCAAGTTATATATCCCCCAAGAACTTGTAATTCTTTCCATTTTATTCCAAAGAGCACATCCTCTATGTAAGGGTTATTGCCGAGTTTAAAATGAGGAAACTGAGACCAGCATAGGAAAATTAAATGCCAATTTATTAAGCTCCCAGGCTGAGTTCTGCGGTCCGCGAAAGGGGACCGGAGAAGTTGCGTTTGACTCCTCTTGGGCGTGGGGTTTATAGGGAGTGAAGGCGTTTGATTGGTTCTGGAGAAACAGGACGTGGACGGCGCAAGCTGCTATTGGTAGGTAGGCGGGATTTCCGGTGAGCGGGCCGCCCAGGGGGAGTGGGACCTGGATGGAGCAAAATGCTATTGGGCAGGTTTTGGCGGGGTTTCTTTTAAACTTTGGCGGGGTTTTCCAACGGTGGGCTCGGTGCCGGGTGCAGAGTTTAGTGCTGAGTGCAGATTCTGGTGCAGAGTGCAGAAGTGGGCATTGGGGAAGCCACGTGGCGGAGCTAGATGCTGAGTGCAGGGCTTGATGTCGAGCGCGGAGTGGTGAAGTAGTTTACAGGCGCGGAGAGGGATGGGCGTGTCTGAGCTCCCCGGCGAGGAGGCAACCGGCCTTACATTCCGACCCTTTTGATGATATAGGACGCTGCTTCTTTCTGGCTACTTCCTGCTGAGTAGGGGCGGAGTGAGGGGGGGGTCAATTGGCTGTCGCCTCAGTTGGGAGTCAGACATAGGGGTAAAGCAGCATCTGGTTTACGGCCACCCTGCAAATTTCCCTTATGCGGGCCTGTAAAAACCTGAGGAAAAAGGGGGCTAGCATTAGCAAAAGACAAACGATGATAATGGGGATGATAATGGGAGCCAGCCAGGTGAGCCTGGGGGGATTGCCACCAGTTAAGAGAAGAGGCTGATGTGTTCTGTTTTCTTCGGAGGTCTTCTTGGAGGCGATAGTGAGTGTTGACATTTTCCTCTACCGGACCTGTTTCATTGATGTAATAGCAACACTGTTCCTAAAGAAACGGGTACCTCCTTTTTCTGCTGTTCACAGGTCTAGGGCCCGTCGGTTTTGGAGAGTTACCTGAGCCAGTGACGTGATTTGTCGTTGGAGGGATGCTAGAGAGGCGGCTGATGCCCCAATGGCCACACGGAGCTTGTCTTCTAGCTGAGCAGCTGAAGTGACACTGTAGCCCATTGCTCCGCCTCCTATTCCAGCAGCTGCTAAAGAGGACGCCAAGGAGAGGCCAGACTACTATTGGGGGAAGACACCTCATTTGTTTCGGCAAGTAGGGGGAGGTGTGAGGGATAGGAGCTCAGCTTGCCCGTATACCTCTAACTGCGGGACTAGAGTAACAGGCACACAGGGGGAGGGGAGGGAGGCATTTATAACTTTGGTTAGGGTCCCATTACACCAAAAGTACCCTCCTGGAGGCGCATAAAGGGTGGATTTTACTTTTACAGTAATGTTGCAGTTGGTGCTGTCGGCCGTTCGGTAGCAGAGAGAGAGATTTTGAGAATGTACCTTGAACAGCGGGATACCTGTTAAGGTGGTGTCAGGCCCCATAGGTGATTGTGACAGGTTGAACCTGGTCCGGAGGGGAACTTCAGCTAAGGGGGGGTTTGTTAAGGGAGGCACATAAAAAGCAATTAGTGAAGTTTAAGGCTTCGGTTAAGCTTAACATGTTAACACCTTGCCGTCCTAGCATTAACTAAGAGAAAGGTTGGGGAGTGTTGCTCGAGGGCTTGAGTTGGTTAGTTCAGGTGGCCTCATTCTGCAGGATGGTGTCGCCTAACGAGTTGGGTCGGTCTATTTCCACCGGCACAATGCGGGTATAGGACCGAAATATTAGCCATGTACTACTGGGGTGGCTGTCTGTAAACCTGGTGTACATTTTACCTGCAGTTCCCTTTTCCCAGCGGCCGTCCCAGGGATTGTGGATGATAAGGGACACTTTACCTTGGTCGTTGGCGAAGAGCATTCTACTTTTTGGGGTGGTGTCTGTTTTGAAGGTTGTGTGCATGACACAAGAAGCGTACGGGCATCCACCATAGGTAGCATTCCACAAATGACAGAAGTCTTTGGTTTGGTCACATAGAAAGCAGAGGCCAAAGTTATTCTAGGAGTTTTTAATAGTATTGGCCTTGGATTTTGGGAATTCAAGTTTTATGGCTGATTGGCAGCCTGCGGGCTGGCAATCTGCTTGAGCAATGCATTGGGTTTTAGTGGTGGGGCATTCTGTCCAGGATTCCTGAAGGTAGAACCACCAGACATAGTAGGGGATGGCTTTAAGAGGGGGACACTAGAAGTATTGTTAGGAGGAGAATTTGAAGGGTTAGGAGTCGACGGGTGAGACGGAGGCAAGTGGGGCCCAAGGGCTTGGATCTCCATTGATCATTTTGGGGGGGGCCAGTTTGAGGCGGGACACATGATACCACGGGGTATGACCCAGGAGCTTGGCAGCCGTAGGGGTGGTTAGGATAACGACATGGGGTCCTGACCACCTAGGCTGCAGAGATTTTGGTTTGAGCTCCCAGAGGAGAACACTGTCGCCTGGCTGGAGGAGTGCCACTGGATGGGGGTCCTCTGGTCCCGGGACAATGGGGAGAGTACGATCCGCGTGTCCCCTAAGTAAGTGGTGGAGGAGAGAGAGGTAGGGGAGGTAGGAGGCTAGAGGAGGTGGTTGTACGGGGAGATTATGAGAGACCAGGAAAGGCCCAGCAATTCAAAGGGGCTGAGGCCCGTTGGCCCCCGTGGGGTGGCTTGGACCCGGGCCAGGGCCAGGGGCAGGAGTGTGGGCCAAGAGAGTTTTACCTTGATGATGAGTTTGGCTAAATGATTTTTGAGGATGCTGTGAGCCCGTTCCACTTTACCAGATGACTGAGGATGGTAGGGGATGTGTAGTTTCTAGGAGATGTTGAGAGACTTGGTGACCAGCTGGACCACCTGAGCTGTAAACGCTGGACCGTTGTCTGACTGGATGTTTGCAGGTAAGCCAAAATGAGGGATGATTTTCCGAATTAAGAGGGAGGCCACCGTGTCTGCGGTTTCCCTGGAGGTGGGAAAGGCTTTAATCCATCCAGAAAAGGTATCTACAAAGGTTAGGAGATAGCGGAGTTTTTTGTGAGTGGGCATATGAGTAAAATTAATCTGCCAGTCTTGGGCCGGCAGGTTGCCACGCATTTGGTGGGTAGGAAACTGTGGCTTTAAGCTTCTCTGAAGCGAGACCTTAGAGCAAGTAATACAAGCTTTGTGTACCTGCTTAATTGTTTGTTGTAGACCTGGTGAGAAAGAGGGGCTGCACAAAGCGATATAATGCCTTGGGCCCAATATGTAAGGATTGGTGGATTTCAGCAATAATTTTAGGGGCCTGTTCCCAGGGAAGGGCGATTTTGTTGTTTAAGAAGATCCAGCCCTGATTAGACTAGCTTCCACCTCTTAATATGAGGGCCTGTTTTTCTGATGGCGAGTAAACTGAACGTGTGGCCATGGTGAGGAACAGGATTGGAGTGGGGGCTAGCCTGGTACTGGTTAAGGATTTTGCTGCCACGTCTGCCCTTGCATTGCCCTGGGAAACGGCAGCCTGCTGGGCCTGGTGCCCTTGGCAGTGGATGACAGCAACCTCTCTGGGCAATGACAGAGCTTGCAGGAGATCAGAGATTTGGGTAGCATTGATTATGGGGGACCCTTTTGTAGTAAGGAATCCCCGCTCTCTCCAGAGGGCAGAGTGGCAGTGGGTGATAAGAAAAGCATACTTTGAGTCAGTATAGATATTTGCTCGCTTTCCCTGTGCTAGTGTGAGAGCTCGGGTTAAGGCAATGGGCTCTGCCTTTTGTGATGTGGTTCCATCGGGGAGGCGGCGTGCCTCGAGGGTGGCTGAGTCTGTAACTACTGCATAGGCTGCTTTTCGCCGCCCCTCGGCTGTCACTATCGAGCTTCCACCTACATAAAAGGTAAGGTCTGGGTTGGACAGGGGAAGGTCAGACAGGCCCCCCCCGAGGTTTAGCAAGTGCCTCTATTAGTTCAGGACAGGAATGGGCTGGGGAGGGGGAATAGGATGGAAGGGGAAGCAAAGTAGCCAGGCTGAGTGGAGAAGTGGGATGAAGGCTGACTGAAGGATTTTCAATAAAGAGTAGATGAAACTCCTGTAGGCGAGAGGGTCCTAGGTAAGCGAGAGATTTGTGAGAGAGAAGGTCGGTTAGCCGATGGGGGGGAGAACACTGAGATGGGCTGGCCCAAGGTAAGTTTTAGGGATTCCTTGGTGAGTTCTGTTGCTGCTCTCAGGGCCCGCAGGCAAGGCTGCCACCCCCTGACTGTGGGGTTGAGCTGTTTTGATAAGTAGGCTACTGGACGATACACAGGGCCCAGGGGTTGGGTTAAGACCCCAACCGCAATTCCCTGTTTTTCTTTAGTGAACAAGTGGAAGGGGCGGTTGAGATCCGGTAGTTGGAGCGGGGGAGCTGTGGACAAGGCAGTTTGTAGGGTTTTAAAAGCCTGCTTCACTACCCCAGGATGAGAGAGGGTTTCCGTGGGTGTGTCCTTAGCAGCTGCATACAGAGGCTTAGTTAGAGAAGCAAAATTAGGTATCCAGCGGCGGAGAACCCTACAAACCCCAAAAAGGAGAGAATTTGGTCAGCTGTCTCTGGAGGCTGCAGCGAAAGGAGTGTCTTTTGGCGATTTGTTGTTAGGCTTTTGGTTGTAGGGGTGAGGTGAATGCCTAAGTAGACTACGGAGGTGACTGACAACTGCGCATTGGAGGGGAAATACCCGGTACCCTTGAGATCCCAGAAAGTTAAGGAGAGTGGCGGTATGCTGTTGAGACAGAGAGAGGGAGGGCTACAAAGTAACAGGTCATTCACATACTGAAGAAGGAGACTGGGTTGAAGGGGGCAGGAGCTAAGGTCAGCTGCTAAGGCTTGTCTGAAAATATGGGGGCTGTCTCTGAATCCCTGGGGCAGGACTGTCCATGTGAGCTGTTGTGACAGGTTGGTGTCTGGATCGGTCCAGGTGAAGGCAAAGAGAAAGTAAGACTCAGGGTGTAGGGGAATGGTAAAGAAGGCATCCTTGAGGTCAAGAACCATAAAATGGGAGGTAGTGGAGGGAATGTTGGATAATAGGGTGTATGGGTTGGGGACTACAGGGTGGAGGGGTACCACTGCCTCGTTGATAAGGCGTAGGTCCTGAACTAGGTAGTAGTCCCCGGATGACTTCTGGACCGGCAAGACAGGAGTGTTACAAGGGGAACTGGTGGGGATAAGGAGTCCCTGGGCTAGGAGTCAGGTAATGATAGGCTTTAGGCCCTGGCGGTGGGTTTTTGAGATAGGAAACTGGGGATGCGAGGGAAGTGGGTAGGATTTTTTAGAAGTATCTTAACTGGCATGTGATGTTTGGCCACTACAGGCTTGGAGGTGTCCCATACCAAGGGATTAACTACCTCCGGAGGAATGGGGGGTTCAGGCGAAGGGTTAAGACAGGGCATGGTGTCGGTTAAGAGTGGTAAGAGGAGGTGGGCTGGTGATGGGCTTGAGTGTGGGGGGCCAGTGAGTTGGAGAGTGGCCCCCACAGTTTGGAGAATATCTCTTCCTAAAAGGGGGACTGGGCATGAGGGCATGATTAAAAAGGAGTGGGAAAAAAGGTGTCCTTCGAGGACACAGGCTAAAGGATGAGCTTGATTAGGACAGGAAGGCTTTCCATTAATTCCCATGACTGAAACCTGGGAAGGTATGCTCGGTCCTGAGTAGGAAGGCAATATAGAGTAGGTAGCCCCCGTATTCACTAAGAAGGAAATGGACTTACCCACTACCTGTAGTGTTACCCTGGGCTTGGCAAAGGTGATGGGGGTCCTCAAGTCCAGGCTGCGTCAGTCGTCCAGAAGGCTGAGGAGTTTAAGTGAAGGGACTGCTTCCTGTGGACTGGCTTGTCCCTCACATAGAGGTGTAGGGGGTGAGCCTGTAGTCCGGGACGGGCAGTCAACCTTCCAGTGTCCAGTCTGCTTGCAGCTCGGGCAGGGTCTGGAAGGTGGGCGAGAACAGGGGCACTGCCGCGCCCAGTGTCCCTCTTGGCCACATTTGAAACAGAGCCTGGGTGGGGCCTTTGAAAAATTTTGGGGGGTTTCAATGGACCCCCTCCACTTGACGATGGACCCCCTCCACCGGATGCTCGGTGGACTGCCAGCCTTAGGGCTACTACAAGAGCTTGGGTTTGGAGGCTTACCTTTTACTGTAAACGGGCCTGGCGGGTGGCCTTAGCCTGTTCCTCTTGGCCATTAAAAACTTTAAATACCATGTTTACCAGGTCCCGTATGGGAGTTTGGGGGCCTTCTTCAGTTTTTTTAAGTTTCCTCCTTATATTAGCCGCTGACTAGAGGATGAAGTGGGTGTCTAGGATGTAGCCCCCGCTTAGGAGGCCAGATTCAGCCGGGGTATGGAGGGTTATAGCATTAGTTAATTGGTCAAGGAAGGCGGCTGGGTTTTTATTAGGACTCTGAGTTATTTCCCTTAACTTGTTATAATTAACCACCTTTTGAGCTGTGCTCTGCATGCCTGCTAGGAGGCACTGTAGCATTTGGTCTTGGTGGTGGCGGCCATCTTGACCAGCTTGATAGTCCCAATTAGGGTCAACCTCGGGGACCACTGCTGCACCTACCGGCATTTGATTGTTTGCAAGATGTACCTGATCAGCGTGTGTTCAGGCCGCTGCGAGAATGCGGTCACGCTCATCTGGAGTAAGGGTGGAGGACAGGATTACATAGGTGTTATGCCAGGTAAGGTCGTACGCCTGGGTGAGGTAACGAAATTCTTTGGTGTAAGCAGTAGGATTGGTGGAGGATGACCCTAGGCATTTTTCAATGGCTGATAGATCGGAGAGGGAGAAGGGAACGTGCACTCGGACAACACCCTCTGCTCCAGCCACCTCGCAGAGAGGACAAAGGAGAGAGGTTTCATCGTTGGAAGTGTAATGCGAGTGAGTGTGAGCACTAACAGGAGAGGTCAGGTTGGAACCCAGAAGAGGAGGAGCAGGTGGGGGGTTGGGGCCCGCATAAGGCGGGGGATTAGTGGGCCGGGCAGGGGGTAGGGAGAGCTTCTCAGCCACATTGGGGTTGGAGATGGAGGAGGAGGGGGTTGGCGAGGGGCCGAAGGGAGTGTGGGGGAGTTTTTTGCTAGGAGTACCTGGGCGGTATTGCAGGAGGAGCAGAGGTCGGGGTGGGAGCGGAGATGCCAGAAAGCCTGAATGTAGGGGAACCTCCGCCCACTTACCGTTCCTTTGGCAAAAGTTGTCTAAGTCTGTTAGGATATTAAAGTTGAGTGTGCCCTCTGGAGGCCACTTGGACTGGTTGTCTAAAGGATAGGATACTGTGGCCAGGCCACAGTGGAGAGAAGGAGTAGCCTTCTCTTTTTTATAGAGAGACCCAGTTTGGGTAGATTTTTGGCTAGGCATCCTAGTGGCGACTTGGGGTCTGGGTGAGATTCCTGATTACCCACATTCCTGTTTTTGTTTTTGTTTTTTTGTATTATACCCAACACGGGCAGAAGAACTCTTTTGCCGGACGGGGTGGCTAGAGAACCTACAGGCTGCAATGATTATAATAAGAAAAAAAATAAAAAGAGACAGGGTAGAGCTATTTGCCACATGGAAGAATTAGGGGAAGTGAAAAAGAGACAGAGCTAGGAAGTGAGGTTTTAGTGGTAGAAGAAGAGGAGGAAAAAGGAGAACAGAGTTCTTTCTAGGGGCATGAATTCAGTAAAGGTTCCCTGTAGCCAGTGGTCTGTTACCCACTGTAGAATATCTGTTACTTCAAGGGAAGCAGGCCTAAGCCACTGTACATCAGCTAACAGGAGTCTAAAAAAACTGGCCAATCTACAATAAAGACAGAACCACATATAAGATTGACAGACAAAGGATGGGTGCCCCCCCAGATGGGAGACCAGTCTGATGCCTTCCCGGCCATGTCCCCAAAGAGATGTTTCAGGGCGTCTTGGCTAAGGTGTACCCATAAAACCCCTGGGCCTGGTCACCTCAGAACTTTCAGTCAGTCCTGAGGTGAATCACCGTTATGCCTTATGATGTCCCCATGGAACCACGGGTTAAGGCCCACACAAGCCCCGTAGCCATTAGGCCGTGGGACTACACATAAACTAACTCACTCACTCACTTGTGCCGGGGGTAGGAAGAGAAACTGAAAGTACAGTTACTTAATTAACCGGAGTTTATATGCCAAAGGGCTGATTTGAGATAGACATTTTAGTAGCATAAGCTGGGGATTTGGTCCTGCTGTTAGGCAGGGCCCGGGTTTGTAAACCGGGCTTCTGATTACCCAAACCTCGGCTGCTGCTGCGGAGATGGTTGGAAGAGTGGCTCAGCGTCTCGAGCCGCGCCACCAAACACCGGAGGTTATGAGAGGGTTCAGGAAGGTGGGGACATCTCCCTCAGAATCCTGACCCTGAGAAACCCCTCACGGGGGAGAAGACAAGAGTGTAGGGACGTCTCCTCTATGCTCAGGTCCTCAAGACGAGGCCAGGGCCCCGGGCCCACGGTGAGAGACGAGAAGGAGTCCCCGACGCGGCCACGATTATGAACAGGGAGTCCACGAGGCAAGCAGCAGGAGGGGCTATGGGCAACAGAAGCCTTACCTTGTGGTGGAGTGGTTCCCTGGTCCGGCTTCGGGTGGAGGAGTCAGTTTCCCCCAGGAGGAGTCTTACAACTCCTCCCAGGTTTCGGCACCAAATGTAAGGGTTATTGCTGAGTTTAAAATGAGGAAACTGAGACCAGCATAGGAAAATTAAATGCCAATTTATTAAGCTCCTGGGTGAGGTTCTGTGGTCCGGGAAAGGGGGTCAGAGAAGTCTCGCTTGACTCCTCTTGGGTGTGGGGTTTTATAGGGAGTGAAGGCGTTTGATTGGTTCTGGAGAAACAGGACGTGGATGGCTCAAGCTGCTATTTGTAGGTAGGCGGGATTTCTGGTGAGCGGGCTGCCCAGGGGGGAGTGGGACCTGGACAGAGCAAAATGCTATTGGGCAGGTTTTGGCGGGGTTTCTTTAAACTTTGTCGGGGTTTTCCAACAGCGGGCTCGGTGCCGGGTGCAGAGTTTAGTGCTGAGTGCAGATTCTGTTGCGGAGTGCAGAAGTGGGCGTTGGGGAAGCCACGTGGTGGAGCTAGATGCTGAGTGCAGGGCTTGATGTTGAGTGCAGAGTGGTGACGTAGTTTCCAGGCACGGAGAGGGATGGGCGTGTTTGAGCTCCTGGCGAGGCAACCGGCCTTACACTCTAGAGTTTTCTTTTTTTCTTACACAGTTGTTATATAATCCCTATTTTTAGATGTAAAAAAAATTGGGTCCTGGCTTTTATCCTATCCAGAGTTTTATAATCACTCATAAAAAGAGCTTCTTCCCTTTTTCCAACCTTATTCTTTCAGTAGGAAATATTAAATGACAACAGGAAGTAACTGTTTTCTAAGATTGTGGTGGAGGCCCACATAAAAGGGCCTCAATTCTTCAGCCCCTCCTGAAGCCACACTCTTTATCCTATAACTTTGCAGTCACCTCCATCTGTGGGTGGGCATTCTGACTCACTCCCTGACCCACCCACCAGCGTAACACAAGCAGAGGCATGTAAAGTACTTGCACGACTCACCTTGACCTCTCTCTCGTTGCTGTGCTATCACCATGAGAGCAGGCCTGGGATAAGAGGAGGATGAGAGATGTTGGGGGCAAAACTGAGCCAGGCTAGATCAACCAACAGCCAGCTGACCACCAGGTACTTGAGCAAACCCAGCCAGGATTTTTAGAGCCACCCAGCCAACCACCAGCTGACCCCAGAGACATCAACACTAAAAGTGCATGGTGAGATAGATATCAGTGAAATTTTGTGATCGCTGCACTTTTTTTGTGGCAATCGATAATTGATTCAAAGATTGTTTGGCATTCTTTCCTTTTTAGGATTACTTTTGAGAAGAAACACTGACAGTATAACCTTAGGAGTGCATTCACTATGCATGGTAGCTACTGTTTGGTTTAAATTGACAATGGCCAGGTCTGGTAGCTCACACCTGTAATCTCAACTACTCAGGAGGCTAAGGCAGGAGGACCTCTTGAGGCTTGGAGCTCGAGACCAGCCTAGGCAACACAGTGAGACCCTGTCTAAAAAAATAAAAAGTAATTAATAATGAGACTGCAGAGAGAAGAGAATTGGCATGTTGGCATAATTTTTCCGAATATAATTTGATGATATGTATCAAGAGTTTTAAAAGATCAATGGCCCAAGTTATGGTTCAAAATTGCAACTTGCTGATGGATCTGGAGGAGACATCTTTCATTCAGGTCAGACACTAAACTTTTCTTAGGTGCTCTTCCCACCCCATCATCAGTAACTCTCTATGTTCATCCAGGATTACAACTCTATGTAGACAGCAGGAACTAAAGGAAAATTACATTGTGTTACTCATTTCAAAAGATGAAGTCCCCAAACACAAATTCTGTAGGGGAGGGTAGGAGAAAGAAGAACCCTAGTGGCAGAGCATTTATTCATTCAATTTATCAATAAATGTTTATTGAACATCTACACTGTGCTGGCCATTGTTTAGGCACTGGGGTTGCATCAGTAAACAAAACAAAGAATAAATGAGTAAATAATATAGTATGTTGAGAGGTGGTAAGTGTGATGGGGAAAAATAAAACAAAGAAAGGAAACAAAGGGTTGAAATAAACGGGATTACAAATATAAAAAGAATTTTAAGGAAGGTGCTGACAAAAGATCATGTTTGAGCAAAATCTTAAGAGATGAGGGAACAAACTTTGACACTCTCTGAAGGAAGAGTGGCTCAGTCAAAGGCAACAGCAAATGCAAATGTCTTCAAAACTGAAGCATTTCTGGTTTGCTCAAGAGTTCAAGATCAGCCTGGGCAACATAGTGAGACCTCAACTCTATAAAAAAAAATTAATTAGCCAGATGTGGTGGTACACACCTATAGTCCCAGCTACTCGGGAGATTGTGGTGGGAGGATCCCTTGAGCCTGGCAGTTCAAAGCTGCAATGGGCTATGATCACGCCACTGCACTCCAGCCTAGGCAACAGAGCGAGACTCTGGCTCAAAAAAAAATTATTTTCTAATTGGCATTCTGAATAGATAGCAAAAAGATCTGATCCCTAAGATATAGAAGCAAAACACATAAAAAGAAAGCTGAATTGACTGAAAAACAAACAAAAAGCAAACAATAGCAGACTTCTAATTAAGATGGAGCATTAAGCTGACTTGAAAAAGACCACCACTTTCATGCTCAAAATGTATAAAAAGGATGGATAAAGGATTATTGTTTTTAATGTAATATACAGTGAAGCTAAGAAGCTAGAAATAAAAAAGAAACCTACAGCTACAGTGGTTAGTAAGAGTTGGCTAAACATTCCAAGGACATGGGTTTTCCTCTGGGTCAGGACTTGAGCCCTCAGTCTTCTTGCAGAGCAAGGAACTGAAAATGAATTCTTGGCATTGAACCTGAAATTGGGAAAGTGCTGACCTCTTCATGAGTGGGTTGTAAAAACCTCCACTGCTGGCACAGAGTCTTAGCAGGCAGTAAGTTGCTTGACGGAGGAAGTGGTATGAACCACAGATCATGTCATGACTCATGGTTCATGACAGTGCGGAACACAATTCACATCATCCAAACGCTTCAGAACCCCAAAGCTCCATTGAGAAATTAAACCAGAAATTTGTTTCCCAACCAACAAACTCTGTAGTCAGGGCAGAGGTCATTTAGGAACCACATCATAGAGATTCTTTCCCAACTCAGGCCCCATTTAGAATCCTTCAAAACACAAAATTAAAGTTAAAATAGGAGCTCATCATCAAAAAGTATAAAATATATGAGGAACTCCACTACTAGGAACGAGAATCCACAGATAGAATGAGCCGAAGGAACTTGAAATAGTACTGCACTCTAAAAAGCCACAACATAGGTACTTTTAAATGTCCAAATCAATAAAGATTCAAACATATGAATCAGTGCTGAAAGATTATAAACCATGAAAAGGCAGGTGTGAGAAAAACAGTGTTTCTTTTTATTTTTTTATTTTTGAGAGACAGTCTCACTCTGTAGCCCAGGCTGGAGTGCAGTGCCATGATCTCCACTCACTGCAACCTCTGCCTCAAGCAATTTTCCTGCTTCAGCCTCCCAAGTAGCTGGGACTACAGGCACACACCACCACACCCAGATAATTTTTTAAAATTTTTACTAGAGCCAGGGTTTTACCATGTTGTGGTCAGGCCAGTCTCGAATTCCTGACCTCAAGACATCTGCCTGCCTTGCCTCCCCACAGGGTTGAGATTACAGGTGTGAGCCCTCACACCTGGCCTACTTCTTTTTTTGTTTGCTAGAATAAGCCCCTTGAAAGCTATATTTAATGTAAATGAGAATGTTAGCGGCTTACAGCACTTGAAAGACCTGCCTTCTAAAATAAGTGAATATATTTTTCATATATAAGTATTTACAAAGTATAGTTTTATTATAATTGTATGTTTAAAAATATTGCCCAGTTGATTTTTTTAGATTAAACTTCCATCAGATTGACCTAAGAAAACTGAACTTCAACCCTAAAATTTTTTTTTAAAAAATTGATATGTAAGTGCTTAATAAATATGTCGGCCAGGTGCGGTGGCTCACACCTGTAATCCCAGCACTTTGGGAGGCCAAGTCAGGCAGATCACCTGAGGTCAGGAGTTTGAGACCAGCCTGACCAACATGGAGAAACCCCGTCTCTACTAAAAATACAGAATTAGCCAGGCATGGTAGCACATGCCTGTAGTCTCAGCTACTGGGGAGGTTGAGGCAGGAGAATTGCTTGAACCCAGGAGACAAAGGTTGTGGTGAGCCAAGATTGTACCATTGCACTCCAGCCTGGGCAACAAGAGCAAAACTCCGTCTCAAAAAAAAAAAAAAAAGTCACATGTAGCTAGTGACTACCATATTAAACAGTACAGGAATAGACAGTCCTGAAGTAGATCTATAAATACATGGTGAAATGGTTTATAATCGAGGTGCCAAAGCATTTTTTTTATGAAAAGGAAGACTTCTTCAACAAATGGTGCTGAAAAACTGAATAGTGATTAAAAAAAGAAGAAGAAGCAACTATCTCACACCATTTGCAAAAATTAACTTGAGATGGATTCTACGCATAAGTCTAAAAGCTAGAACTAAAAAGCCTAAAGGATAACAGGAAAATACCTTTGCAATCATAGGGTAGACAAATATACCCTGAAAAGCACATAGAAAGCACTACCATGGAAGTACAAATTGGTAAACATTATTCAAATTTAAATCTTCTGCTCATCCAAAGATACTGCTTAAAAAAATGAATACACAAGCAACAGACTAGATGGGAATATTTACAACACATAAATCTTCCAAAAGATTTACATATCAAATATATAACAATTCAGAAAAAAAAACAATTTTAAAGGAGCAAAAGTCTTGAACACACACTTCATGAAAAAGATATACAAATAGCTAATAAACACATGAGAAAGTACTCAACAGCATTAGTCATCAGCGAAATACAAATTAAAACAATAACATGGAGCCATTATACACTCACCAGAATAGCTAAAATGTTAAAACTCAGGGAATACTAAATATTGGCAAGGATCTGGAAGTCTCATACATTGCTGGTAAGAGTGTTAAATGTTATAATTACTTTCAAAACCCTTTTGCAGTGTCTTAAGAATATAATTATATATCTACCCTATGACCCAGCAATTCCACTTCTAGGTATTTCCCAAGAGAGAGGAAAACATGTCCACACAAAGCTTTGTAGAAGAATTTTTGCTTTATTCACAATAGCTCAAAACTGGAAACAGTCCAAGTACCCATCAACAGGAGAATGGATAAATACGATGTGTATGTGTTATGTTCTTCACATAGAACAGAATACTACTCAGCAATCAGAAGGAACTTCTAATCTACACAACCACATGGGCGAATCTTAAAAATATTCTACTGTGTAAACCAGATACAAAGAGCCCAGTTATGATGATATTTATGTAAAGTTCTAGATCAGGTGATAGGAATCAAAATATGGGTTGATTTGAGGGTGGAGGGGATTGACTGAAAAGGAGCACTAGAGGACTTTCTGAGGAGACAGAATGTTCTTTCTTCATAAGGTGTGGCTGCCATGGGTGTATGCGTTTTCAAAACTGGTTGAGATCAGTGAATTATACCTCAATTTTTCAAAATTTCTGCCATATAGAAATTATGACAGAGCAGATTTTATCCACAAATGCAAAGATGTTCACTACATGTTCAGATGAGAGGTAAAAAAATAACTGTATCAACTTAGTACACACGGGGGGAAATATTTTATAGTATTCAATACCCAATCATGGTTAATTTTTAAAATGTGGTAACCTGGCCGGGCACTTTGGGAGGCCAAGGTGAGAGTATCACTTGAGCCCAGGAGTTTGAGACCAGCCTGGGCAACAAAGTGAGACCTTGTTTCTACAAAAAATATAAAAAATTAGCCAGGCATGGTGGTATGCACCTGTGGTCCCAGCTACATGGGAGGCTGAGGCAGGAGGATCACTTGAGCTAGGAGGTCAACGAAGCCACAGTGAGCTGTAATCCCACCACTGCATTCCATCCTGGGTGACAGAGTGAAACCATATCTCAAAAAAAAAGTTATGTATAATATATATAATTTATATATAATATATAATTATTATATACAATAAAAATTTGTCTATAATAAAATTATGTATAATAAATTATATATTATATATAAATTATATATATACACACACATATATACATACATACATATATACACACATACATGCATATATTAACCTAAGAATAGAAAAGTATTTCCTAAACTTAGTAAGTTCTATCTCTCAAAAACCTACACAACGGAAGTTAGGAAATCATTTAAACTAAATAATAATGAAAATATAACATATAAAAACTTGTGGTATGCCGTGAAAACCATTCATAGAAATATGCAGCCTTAAATGCATAAATAGAAAAGAAGAAAGACTAAATGATCTAAGCATCCTCAAAAAGTAATAAAATAGGCCGGGCACGGTGGTTGACACCTATAATCCCAGCACTCTGGGAGGCCGAGGCGGGCGGATCACTTGAGGAAAGGAGTTGGAAACCAGCCTGGCCAACATGGTGAAACCCCGTCTCTACTAAAAATGCAAAAGAATTAAAAATTAGCTGGGTGTGGTGGTGAACGCCTGTAATCCCAGCTATTCCAGAGGCTGAGGCAAGAGAATCCCTTGAACCCAGGAGGCAGAGGTTGCAGTGAGTTGAGATCACGCTACTGCACTCCAGCCGGGTTATACTCCAGCCTGGTGACAAAAAAAAAAAAAAGGAATAAAATAAGCAGCAAGTTAAACCCCAAAAAGTAGAAGGAAGGACATTATAAAGATAAAAGCAGAAATTAAGTAGAATATGAGCATCCCAAATCCAAAAGTTAGATTTTGAAAAAGCTAGTAAAATTTATACGGCTCTGGTAAGAGTAACTAAGAAAAAAAAAATAGTGGCACAAATTACCATATGAAAAAATAAAAAAGATAATAAAGTGGCATTTATGCCAATAAATTTGATAATTTAGATAAATTCTACAATAACATAACTTCCAAAATTTACACAATAAGAAATAAAAAATCTGATTTGTCTAGTATTTATGAAAACAATTGAATCAATTATTAAATAACTACCCAGAAAATAATAGATCTAGGTAGCTTTATCAGTGAATTTGCCCAGAGATTTGGAAGAAAAGAAACAGTTTCCAAGTCATGTAATGGAGTCAGCATAATCCTGACACCAAAACCTGAAAAGGACATTAAAAGAAAAAAAATAACATATCAACTTTACTCATAAGCATAGGGGCAAAAATTTAAGCACAGATGCAAAAATCATAAGAACAGATGCAAAAATATTAGTAAAAGAAACCAAAATGATAGACACACAAACATCATGACTAAGCTAAGTTTATACCAGAACGTTACATTGGGTTTACGTATGAAAATCAATGTCATTCATTGTAACACAATAAAGGAGAATAATCATGTGATCATATTGATAAATGGAAACAATCATTTGGCAAAATTCAAAATCTATGGTATTTTTTTCAAAAAAGAAGAGAATTTTCTTAACCTAATAATAGCTATGTACAAAAAAATGAACTACAAACATCATACTTAGAGGTGAAATGTTTAAATCCCTGTATGAAATTGGGAACAAGACAAGAATGCCTACCACCACTTCTATTCAACATTTTAATCCAGGTCTTAGCCAGCATGATAACAACCGAGACGTTTTAAATAACTTCTAGTATTATTAACTTCATCTCACTTTTTTTCCACCAAAAATATTGATTTCCAATAACAATTCATTTATTTCTCTGAAAATGTATATAACTCTTCTACATGTATTAAGATATTTCATTTTTTAAATCAATAAACATATCAGAAGTCACGTATTATGTTTTAACCTGGGAACTGAGTCACACACTTATCAGTCTTTCAAAGTTGATAGATGTTGGTTTATCATTACACTAGATTCTACAACATTTTCCGAAAAGCTATCATGTGACATTGTGTAGCTGCTTCACTACTTAATGTCCCAGATCCCCATGCCTTCAAATCATGACCCTCAAATGTTTGTGGATTTTTATTTAGTTTAACAACAAACCTCCTCACCAGAATTACTGTATATTCTTTCAGATTCTCTCTGTTTTTAGAAAGGCTAAATAGCAAGGAAAATTAGAGAGGAGATGACCATAGTAAGCTGCCTCTTTCTTATCTAAATTCTGAAAAATCATTACTGAAAGATTATAGTCCAGTCTTACATTTGACATAAATATTAATTTTGGCAGGAGAGACGAGAAGTACAAATCAACTTTATTTCTCTGACAGCAGATGTCAAAGGGAATAATGGTTTTTAGCTGAACTGCTGATCTCAAAGGCATATTTATCCTTGAAGGGCTTAGATCTGTAACTTGCACGTAATTTCCTGGAACAGTACTCTGTTATTTAAAAATAATAGAGGTTTGGACATAAGGCAAACTTTCAACTTGAATTGATGTGGGGAAAAGAGGCTGTGACTTAAGCCCCCAACAATAAATGGAGGGATTGAGAGTAGCTAGGTAGGTGTGAGTTGTGTTTAAAATAACCACAGTCCATGCCTGGCTGGCTGGACTGTGGAATACTTATATTTAAAAGCAATTTAAAAAAATTTTTACTTCTACAACAAAAGTAATATATAATCATTTAAAGAAATTTGGAAAGTAAAGAAAATTGCTCGACAAAGTACAGTAAAAATGATTTCAAATCATTCTTTTTTGTAGTTATTGCAATACCAATGTTGTCCAGTGTTCTTAAATCCCTTTGAAAGTATTGCATAATAACCTATCAGGTAAATGTATCAAAATTCATTTAACCATCGTCTTACACAGACAGTAAGAGTGTTGCATATTCAATTCAACCACATTTATTCATCAGTGTTTACAGAGTATCATTTATACACATTGAGGATATAGAATAAATGGTCCCTTCTGATCTAACTAGGAAGAAAGTATACACTTAGAATGCAATCTGATAAAGATAAACTCAGGTTGATATTAAAACAGGTGGGCCAGGCACGGTGGCTCACGCCTGTAATCCCAGCACTTTGGGAGGCCAAGGTGGGTGGATCACGAGCTCAGGAGTTCAAGACCATCCTGGCTAACATGGTGAAACCCAGTCTCTACTAAAATACAAAAATTAGCCGCACGTGGTGGCGTGTGCCTGTAATCCCAGCTACTCAGGAGGCTGAGCCAGGAGAATCGCTTGAACCTGGAAGCAGAAGTTGCAGTGAGCCGACATTGAACTCCAGCCTGGATGACAGAGCAAGACTCCGTTTCAAAAAATAAAATAAAATAAAACATGGGAGCCAGGTAAGTATCTCTGATAGAATCAGGTATAGTGCTCTATATGGAAAAATACAGATCAGAACAACACAAGGAAACAGAAAGCACTTGTGTTTTTATCTTTCCAGTCTTTCTCTCCCTTATCACAAACAATGGGCATTGAATTATCCTAAAACTCTTTGCCAATTTTACTGGGAAAAATGAAACCCCATTTATATTTTTGAAGGAAATACAAATTAAATTTGAACATTTCATTATAAAATTTTTTTTTATTTTCTTTGACCTCTTTCTAACACAATGTTGACACACCTCTTATTAAATGTTCTTCATTTAGGGTATAATTTTTGTCTATAATGCTTTTTGCAAATATATTCCCAGTTTTTTTGCCTTCTAATTTTGCATATAACATTTTTTGATATGCAACACTTTTTAAATTATTAGGTAGTCAAATATTTTTCTTGGAGTTTTTTTCCACTGCTTATTTCTTAGAAGTTACTTCTTCCTTCAGAAATCAGCTAATTGTCAAGGCCAGGCACAGTGGCTAACACCTGTAATTCCAGCACTTTGGGAGGCCAAGGAGGATGGATCACTTGAGGCCAGGAGTTCGAGATCAGCCTGACCAACACGGCAAAAACTCTGTCTCTACTAAAAATACCAAAATTAACCAAGCATGGCGGCACATGCCTGTAATCCCAGCTATTCAGGAGATTGAGGCAGGAGAATCCCTTCAATCCAGGAGGCAGAGGTTGCAGTGAGCCGAGATGGCACCATCTGGGCTCACTGTCTCAAAAAAAAAAAAAAAAGAAAAGAAAAAGTCAGCTAATTGTTATATGTTACTTCTTTCTAGATTTGGTAGTCTTTTTTTTTATTTTATTTT
The DNA here is from genome assembly GCA_036589455.1 of Ateles fusciceps. NCBI lineage: Eukaryota > Metazoa > Chordata > Mammalia > Primates > Atelidae > Ateles > Ateles fusciceps. The sequence continues at coordinate 6,382,310 of JAZHEH010003329.1, read as the reverse complement.
TTAACATATAATGATTTAGAAGTTTTGGGGCTCATTGTGGTTTCTTAAATATAACTCTATTTCAAAACTATTCTGTTATGTTGAGTTATCTTATTTCATACTATATTTTAATATGTTAGGACAATTCTCTCCTTCCAACTTTCTTTTCCAAAAAAAATTCTGGCTACACTCATTTGGATATTTTTCATGATGAACTCTTCGGATCATTTTAACACATTCACATCTCACTTTTTGTGCTATTATTGTGTATATTTTAATTCTACATATATTTAAACCTCACATGACATCGTTTTCATTGCTTTATACAATTTGTGTTTATTTACATCTATCCATATATTAACCCTTTGATTGCTCTTCATTCCTTTTGGTATTATTATCCATCTGCCTGAAAACTCCTTTTGGAATTTCCTTTACTGTAGATGAGCTGATAGTGTTTCTTGGTTATAAAACTGTCTGTATTTTATTTTCCATTTTGAAGAGTATTTTACTGGGTATATAATATAGGTTGACAGGTAATTTCTCCCAGGGCTTTGAAGACATTTCAAGGTGTTTAGGCTTCTACTGGTTCTTTGAGAATAAGCTCCTAATTTTATTGTTGCTCATTTGCAGATTATATCTCTGTCTTCTTTGCTGATTTTAAACATTTTCTTTTGTCTTTATTTCTCAGTAGTTTACAGCCTGCCTACATATGATATTCTTTGCTTGAAATCCTGCTCTGTTCATGTTTCTTGACTCTGAAAATTGTTGTTTATTAGTTTTAAAAACTTTCCAGCCACTATCTTTTCAAATATTGCTTCTTTTCCTTTTTTCTCTTACTTCTCTTCCTGATATTCCAATTACACGTGTGTTAGAATGTTTTACCATATATCACATATATGTGTGATTCCTTTCTGAAGCCTTGTATCTTTTATATAAAGTTCTTTTATCTCTTGTATTTCATTTTGCATATTTTGTTTTGCTTATCAGGTTCACTAATTCTTGCTAAGTTGTATCTCATCTGTTATTAAACCCACAATTCTGTGGTAGTTTTAGTTAGTGTTTTTTTTCTTCCAATTCCAAAATTCCATTGTATTCTTCTTTGGAGGTTCCAGTTCTCCGCTGAAAACTCTTCATCTTGTCATTGAATTTCTTGAAGATAGTAAACAGAATTATTTTAAAATTTGTGTTTAAACTTTAGTATCTGGATCTTCTGTTTATTTCTGTTTTCTTTTTTTCTTTCATTTTTAAGACAATTCTCTCTGTGTCCTTTGTTTAAATTAAGTTTCAGACATGGTGTGTAAAATATATATGGATAAAGTGTAGCTTTGCATGATGCTTTTTTTCCCCAGAGAGAATATTTACTGTTGCCATTTGAAGCTGGTCTTCAGCCCTTGGGTCTACTTCCCTTTGATCCATGCCCCTAGGGTACAGCCCTTCAGAGTCCCAGCTGAAAGCCTCATTGCTTACCAGCCCCTCATCCTAAATAGGTCCTAAAGTCCAGTTTTTGTCTTCCCAACCCCATGAGATGGCTGAAAGCTCTGCTTACTTTCTCACTCTTTCAGCCATTCCTTTAAAATCATCAAATAACTCATGGGAAAAGTGGTGGCTTTCAGAGCTGCCTGTCTTTCCAGGATTTCAGTCATCCAACTCCTTGCTGGAAAAGGAATTTTTTAACTTTTGCCAACTTCTCTAATTTTTCTTAGTGAGACTGTTGATCACAAATAAACTAGTATATCAGTGCCAAAAGCAAAGCTCTACTGAGACAGTTTGAGCAGAGCAGTGACATGATTTGGTTTCGATTTTTAAAACATCGCTCTCATTGCCTTGAAAATAAACTATTTGGCATTAGGGAGGAAGAAGGATGGAAGCAGGTGGTCCAGTTAGTAAGCTATCACAATAATCCACATAAGAGATAATGGTGGTAAGGTGGAAATAGAAGTGATCAAATGCCGCATCTACTTTGAAGGTAAAGACAAGAGGGTTTACTGACAAACTGGAAATAGGTATAGAGAGGAGTCAATGCTCATCCCAAGATTTTTGGCCTGAACAACCAGAAGGAAGAAGATGAAGAAAACTAGACGGGGAAAGCTGGGTAGGAATGCATTCATGAAGACCAATCAGGAACTTACTTTTGTGTATGTTAAGTCTGAGGTGTTAATTTAACATCTAGGTGGAGATGCCAAGTGCATGGTCGAATACACTAGTCTGAAGTTCAGGGAATAGTTGGATGCTAGAGATACAAATTCTGTAGTCATGAGCATATAGATGGTAATTAAAGTCGTAAAACTGGATGAGAGGACCTCGAAAGTAAATATAGAAACAACTACAGACAACGTAAAGTGCCTATTTCATAGGGCTGGTGTGCAGGGTTAATAATATTTATACAACTCCTTCCTCCAGACCCCTCTCCCAGTGTAAGGAGATTAAGGTCTCATCAACCCTCCCCACCACGGGAAGTCCCGCTTACAGCTCAAATGGCTTTTATTAACCGAAGGTCAGCTTTGGGATTCTCAGATGCTCAACAGGTGCGCAACTCTGCTAACGCAGAAGGCCGTCCTGGCCAAAGGGTGGTGCTGTGCGTCGCCTCCAGCCTCCGGGACGTCCCGCAGGCTGCACCTTCTCCCCATGAGCTGCAGAGGGCGCACGTGAGGAGCCCACGGGAGCTCACGAGGGGGCGGGGCGGCCACGGAGTGAGGCTGGGCCGGGGCGTGGCCGGGCGCGGGGCGGGCGTGGGGCGGGGCAGGCCGGGGCCTAATCGAGGCGCCGGGCAGGCGCGGGGCGGTTAAGAGGCGGGGCCGGGCGTGGGGCAAGGGGCGGGGCCGGGCTACCGGTAGCCTGCCCGCCGCAGTCCGAGCACCGCCCGGGGGAGAGCGGGTGTTTGAGGGCTTCGCGGGCAGGCTCTAGAAGCCGGAGGCGGGTCCGTAGCACTCTGGCTGCTCGGAGCGAACTGGTAGCCAGGAAGGAAGCGCGCCCGAGCACCATGATTCCTCTAGAGAAGCCGGACAGCGGCGGCTCCTCCCCGGGCGCCACCTCAGGCTCGGGCCGGGCCGGCCGGGGTCTGAGCGGGCCTCGCCGGCCGCCGCCGCCGCCCCAGGCCCGCGGGCTGCTGACGGAGATCCGCACCGCAGTGCGCACCGAGCCCTTCCAGGACGGCTACAGCCTGTGCCCGGGCCGGGAGCTGGGCAGGTGAGGACGGGCGGGACCCGGCGCGGAACCTTCCCGGACGTGCTGGGCAGGACGCGGGCGCGGATAAATGCCGGGGCCCCGGCGGGGAGGCTGAGGTGGCGTTGCTGCTGCCGATAACGCGCGTGGTGACTTGGCACAAACTTGGGTGTTGGCGGCGAGTAGGGCAGCCCGAGCCGCACCAGCGCCCCCTCCACGCGCCGCGCCCCGGGAGCGAGTGATGGTAACTCGATGGCCGTCCCGGGGGCGCGGACACCTTCCTCTCCTCAGTCCTTTCGTTCTCTGTGGCGTTTCGAATGGCAATTTAACGAGAGAAAGTGCTGGCCGCGCTCTACCGTTCACCCCGAGCAGCGGGTCTGAAAACCAGAGGTCTGGAGCCGGCTTTGCTTTTGGCCTTTAACTCTTATGACTTTCTTGGTCTCCCTGTGTGGTTTTAATAAAACACAGCATCCGTTGTGACAACTTCCTTTGCACCAGGGCTCTGTTACCTTGTGTCGGTCTTCTGCTGACTTCATTTTCGTTTTCATGGTTGGTTCGGTTTTGTGCCATTTTAGTTTTTAAATATTTAGGTCCTTTTGCCTCGAATTTTAGATTGGTGTCTTTCGTAGGCGCTTGGCCCTTGTCTCGCTCTTTTTACTTTGCTGGGAACTGATTTTTGCCTTCTCCTCCCCACTCCACCCCACCCCACCCTTTTTTGTGGGAGTAGGGGAAGCTTACAACTTGGTCTCCAAAGTTGCAGGTGCAGGCTGTTCGGATGCTTTACATTTTGTATGCTGAAGGAGGTGATAGAGTGATTTCTGTGGGGTTTGGGGACTCTTCCTTTAGAACAGTTTGGGGAAGTTGTTAAAAACTCTGGCTCTGGCGTAGACTGAGTTCATATTCATGTCCTGCTTGCTGTGTTTGCCTTTGGAGGGGTTAGACTCCCAGCCTCACTTTCCTCACCCGTAAAATCCGTGTAATGATGACAGTATCTACCTCAGAGGTGTCCTGAAGATGCCATGCCTGTCAAGTGCATACCACTGGGCTTGCCACATGGCGTTCAGCAAATGTTCACATTATTGCCAACATTTGTCATGGTTGCAAAATAGCACCATGTTGTAATGGGAAAAGGCCTGACAGTCGAAACAGCCTTCAGCTGGGGTCTTGGAAAGGCAAACAATGAAAGATTACTTACAATGTTAAAAACACCCAACCTTACACATATTAAGGTAACTTTTGGAAATAGTTTTTTTGAGGGGTGGAGGTGTGGAATCCTACCTTGACAAAGTCTTACTTATTCCTAAATGTTAACAAAAGAGAAAACACCTTTCAGGAACAAGATTACTTCACTGCTAGGGTGAAAAGGTGAAGGGAGCTATGGCTTAACTGGATATTCTGATTTGTAGACATTCCAAACATTCTGAAGAAACCCGTACTACTTGAAAAAAGAAAACTGGCTAGGCGCCAGGGCTCTTGCCTGTAATCCCAGCACTTTGGGAGACCAAAGCGGGTGGATCACCTGAGGTCAGGAGTTCGAGACCAGCCTGGCCAACGGGGTGAAACCCCCGTCTCTACCGAAAATACAAAAATTAGGTGGGGGGTGGTGGTGGACGCCTGTAATCCCAGCTACTCGGGAGGCTGAGGTAAGAGATTCACTTGAACCTGGGAGGAGGAGGTTGCAGTGGGCCGAGATAGTGCCATCGCATTCCAGCCTGGACGACAGAGTGAGACTCGTCTCGGAAAAAAAAAAAAAAAAGGAAAACTACGTTTTTCCATTATTTGGTTGTCTGGCTTCATTCCACAAGGAAAACCGGTGCAAGTATTTTACAAAGCGAAGTGTCTTCAGGTGGGAAGCTCTGTCTTGGAGGTTTTGTAATCTGGGAAACTCATTTGCACCCCCACCAGGTGTTGTGGTACCAGTTGCTTCAGGAATGTTTCTTTCAACTTGTTTTAAACTCCATTATAAAATTACCTTCCCGATCAGGTGTTGTTTTGTTTGTTTGTTTTAAGGTTGTGATATCTTCTACATACCTTTTCTTATATAAATTTCTTTACAGAAGGAATAGGTCCTAAAGCAGCATAACAATGCAGTTATTAGATAAATATTTGATATAAGAGCCTGGAACTGAAAAATAGAATTAAATCTATTTTCCTTATGGCACCCTTTTATAAAGGAGTTTACTGCAGTGCTTAAGAACGTTGGCTTTGGAGTCAGTGTGAGATTGAATCTTGGCTCTTACTAGTTATGTGGACTTGAGTGCATTGCCTAACCATGTATTGCCTCATAGGGTTGGTGAGAGAGTTAAATAAAACATAGCCTTAAGGCTGTGCTTAGCTTAGGGGAAGCACTCAATAAGTGTAATTCGTGGTGTAATTCAATAAATGTTATTTTAAATGTAACCAAAAAAGAAAACCTGCACAATGTAACGAGGTCACAGGAACTGTTTAGACGTCTCTGGAAGTAAAAGTTCTGTCTGTGCTATAAGCAGTCCTTGTTTAAGGTTTATAAATTTTGCCTGTATTTTATGGTTTTAACATAGTTAAGTGTGTTTCTTGATCTTTGATAAGATAGAAAACTTATTTTTCCAACTCTTAACTCTGGTTGCATTTCTGACATAACTCTAATTAATCTCACGCTGATAAAGAACTTGCAAAATACCCGTGTTATATTTTAATGATGTGGGAAGAATAAAATTAAAATAAAAATATTTTTATTTTATTCTATGGCCTTTCATTTAGTAAAATGCAGAAGGGGTGTGAAGAGTTAACTGTTCAATCAAATCAATCTCTTTCAGGTGCTACTATGTTATTACAGAGCTAAAACTTTCAGTGAGATGACTGTTGAAAGAGACTTTTTTAAATGGTCAACATTGATTTCAGAGTAATAACAGGATGTGATGTTGATCATTTTACGAAATGTCACATTCTTTTATGTTTCCAGCAGAGTCCATAGCAACGTAAATACGGGTAAATATATGATGTAAAACATTATTTTATTGCTTGAAGCTTGACTGGTTATTCCTGAGGCTTGTTACCTTTCCTTGAGTCTGGATGTATGCCAGTGTAAACTACATTAATGATTTCATTACTGAGGCACACAAGAGAAATGACCTTGGGTTCTGAGAATTTTTTCATGTTGATTTTCCTTGAGTATGGATAATAAAGGAACAGAAAATTTTCTAGGAACTTAAAGATACACCAATTTCATATCAAATGATTTGCCTTACATTTGTTTTCGTTATCTAGTTCTCAACTGTAATGTTTTTAATATACTCATACATTTTTTCTTAAGGAGAAAAAAATACTTTAAGCCAAAAGAACACTTCAAAAATATTAGTACATGCTAATAGTTGGATTTTCCTAAGGAAAAAAGTTACCAATACAAGTTCCCATCTAAAGCAGGTACTTTATAAATGTGCAGGCTTTACAGTTTTACAAGTCCCTTCACATGCATTATCTCAATGATTCTTACCACAAGCCTGTTTGAAAAGCCCCATTTTTCAGATGAGAAAACAAAGACACAGATTAAGCCTTGTGAGAGAGAGCAGAGCTAGGACTCCTGACTTTGAAATCATTCCCATTACACCACACATGGTTTTCAAAGAATAATCTGTAGTCTATATCTTATGACTAAAGCAATTTCCTGACATTTTTATGAAAGGATATGTATGTTAATGAGTTCCACATTGGAACAAACACGATCAAGCTTCAGTGTCATATAGTTAAGTCCCCCACTTGGGCCTTAAAGTAAATTAGGGATGTCCCATCACATTCTTCTCAGAGCAGTCAGGGATAACAGGGACAAGAAAGGGTTTTTATCGGAGAATAAAAAGAATATTCAAACTAAAAGGGGACTCTGGGTGGGTATTTTGAGAACTGTATGCCCTTACCTAGATTGATGGCTGTAGGTAATAGCGTCAGTTTTTGTATCTGACAACAACTTAAGCGTGTGTCATAAATTATTTTTTAAGAAATGACAATGTTTAAAAAAATAAAAAAAACAACACAAAAAAGAAAATAACGAACTTTATCAATAACATCCATGCAGAAATTGCCTTGTTTTAACACAGATGTTATTTAAAATTTCTAGACAGCTAGTCATTAGTTTGAAGAATTTAATTTGCAAACAGTTTTGGGTAATCTGATACTTTGGATGGATAAAAGAAAATTGGCCATATTTGTGGTTCAGTTATAAAGTTACTTGGAAAGTATGGCTTCTACTCTCAGGCAGGTACTTTATTTAAGTCAGTTAGTTGTTTAATTTTGAAAAGTTCATGCTTAAAATGTTAAAATCTTAAGATACGTGAATTCAAGGATTTGAATTTCAGTCTCTTCATAACACTATAGATGACACAATTTTACACAATCTGATTATTGAACCAAATGCATTAGAAAGCTAAGTGGCTATAGTCATTGATTCACCTCTTCAGGTAAATAAGAACTTAACTAGATTTCTTGAGAGAATTCAGACATCACATAGACTAAATAGCTCACTTCCAGAATGCCTGTGATTTTTTTTTTGTAAAAATTATCATTGGTTGTATCATAGATCTGAAACTAATGCTAGTAGTAAAAATAGCTACTGATTATTGATCATTTTCTGAATGCTACACACTTTAAAGATGTAATTTTGTATAGTCTTCACTGCCATGTAAGATAAAGTACCATTAATCTCATTTTACAGATGAGGAATCCCAGGATCCAAAGGATTAATAAATTGCCCAAGATTACACAGTTATAAGCCAGAATTTAAAACCAAGTTTGACTTGTAAAGCCCTGCCTTCTCTTATCACGAATGCTAATGTCTTATTTGAATGGACTCACTAATTTTTACACCTAGGGTCTTTTCCTTGATCATTTCAGCGATAAGGAAGACAAAATCTATTCTAGGTTTTTATTGAATGGAACTTCTTTATCTTTAAGACATTATCTCTGGCCAGGCGTGGTGGCTTATGCCTGTAATCCCTGCACTTTGGGAGGCCGAGGCGGGCGGATCACTTGAAAGCAGCCTGGCCAACATGATGAAACCTCATTTCTACTAAAAATACAAAAATTAGCCGGGCATGTACCTGTAGTACCAGCTACTCAGGAGGCTGAGGCAGGAGAATTGCTTGATTGGGAGGCGGAGGTTGCAGTGAGCACAGGTAGTGCCACTGTACTCCAGCCAGGGCAACAGAGCAGGACTCTGTCTTAAAAAAAAAAAAAAAAAAAAGCGGAACGGGCTGGGCATGGTGGCTCACACCTGTAACCCCAGCATTTTGGGAGGCCAAGGTGGGTGGATCACCTGAGGTCAAGAGTTCAAGACCAGCCTGACCAATATGGAGAAATCTGTCTCTCCTGCTTGACCAAGAAGAGACCCTTCTCTAAAAATACAGAAAAATTAGCCGGGTGTGGTGGTGGGCATCTGTAATCCCAGCTACTTAGGAGGCTGAGGCAGGAGAATCGCTTGAACTCGGGAGGCAGAGGTTGCAGTGAGCCAAGATCACGTCATCACACTCCAGCCTGGGCAACAAGAGCAAAACTCAGTCTCAAAAACAAAAATTTACATATTAAGTACATAAAGACACTACCCTAGGCTCTGGAAGCTATTCCGAAATGTAACAGATCAACCACTGTCCCCTTTATAGGCAAGATGATATACGACTGGAAGGTCTTATGGCGGGAAATAACATTTCAGTTGGGCTGTAAAGAATGGATGGAATTTCAGTAGTAGTTGCCATTGTCAATAAAACATTAAGTCACAGCTGTAGAAAAATTCAGTGAAGAGAGAATAGCAAAGAGTCCAGTATATTAAATGTTATGAGGTTAAGTTGCCATAAAACTTTTATTTAACAAAATAATAAGAACAGTATATACACTAGGTGTGCTGATTATATTTGCACACCTGCCATGTGCAGGGCACTATGGAGATAAAAAGATGAATAATAAGTGAGGTCTCTGAAACAGTTCAGCTGGGAGACATAATACAACAAGTTTTAATATGTAATATTGACATAAATATTATAAAGATATAAACAAAGCACTTTAGCCTAGAATAAAACAGGACCTTGGACATTATTTTACTTCTCCTGTGTACTGCTCAAATTAGCATCTGCATTTTCCAATGTTTACCTAAACCTTATATATTGTATTATCTCTTCATCTTTGCCTATAATCCAACACTTGAATTTATGTTTGGAATCCCTTCAATAAATGGGATTCTCTTTACCAAGAAAGGCAGCTCAAACTTCTGTCCAAAACCTAGCATATGATCTTTCCCAAAAAATCTCTTACTGTTGTCATCATCTTTATCTCAGTGGTACTATAACTAGTACCACATTTACACAGTGCCTATATTTAAAAATCTAAAAGTCATCCTCAACTTTCACCTTTCCCTTCTCCTCTCATCTCTGCCAGCAACTCAAATCTTTCAGTGAGTGCTAATAAATCTTGATTTTGATTGGCTTTTAAACGTATTCACTTTTCCCAGTCTCTACTGTTGCCACTGGAGTGCAGGCCTACTGCTTTAAATTATTTTATTGGCCTCTCTGTTCCTAGTTATCACTTGGCAATCCACTCTTCACAACACTATTAGAATTATCTATTTCATTTTTATTCGAGACAGGGTCTCATCTTGTTGCCCAGGCTGGAGCGCACTTACACAATCTCGGCAGCCTAGATGTCCCTGGCTCAAATGATCCTCCCATCCCAGCCTCCCAAGTGCCTGGACTACGGGTGCACACAACCATGTCCATCTAATTTTTGTAGTTTTTGTAGAGACAGGGTTTCACCATGTTGCCCAGGCTGGTCTCGAACTCCTGGGCTTAGGCAATCGCCTACCTCAGCCTCCCAAAGTGCTGGTATTACAGGCATGAGCCACTGTGCCCAGCCAGAATTATCTTTTTTAAACAATTATTTTTAGAATTCTAATAGGTTCCAATGTAAAGCCTGATGAAGCCCAAACTCCTTAGCAAATGTACCTACCTAAAGATACTCATCCTGTCTTCCTAAGCACTGTTTTTAGGCACTGTTAATGCAGAATTCTTAGAGAGCTTGGACTGGTGGGTCTCACTGAAATGTCACCTCCTCTTGTTATAATTGTTTTTGTGTCTTACCTTTCCCACCTCTCTGGAATATGTTTTCAATCAGTAGTTCTGAAATGTGTTCATTTCTGATATTCATCCTAAAATATTTAATGAAAACCTAAGTTCTCAGTTTTGCACCTATTAGTGAAATATAGATGTTTTTGAAATGAAAAAACACTGAAAATTATGGCAACTGTGTATTCTGGGAAGAAGTTTGGCTTTTGAGTCACCAAAAAAAGCAGACATGCCACAAACATCTTATGCCCTTTGGACCTCATCAGCCCCAAGTCAGCTGCGTATAACTGTGGCCCCTAGTGTCAGAGAAACATCATTTTTTTTTTTTTTTTTTGGAGACGAAGTCTCACTCTGTCGCCCAGGCTGAAGTGCAGTGGCACGATCTTGGCTCACTGCAACCTCCGTCTCCCAGATTCAGGCAATTCTCCTGCCTCAGCCTCCTGAGTAGATGGGATTACAGGCGTGCACCACCACGCCCAGCTAATTTTTGTATTTTTAGTAGAGATGGGGTTTCACCATGTTGGTCAGGCTGGTCTTGAACTCCTGACCTTGTGATCCGCCCACCTCAGCCTCCCAAAGTGCTGGGATTACAGGCGTGAGCCACTGCACCCAGCTGAGAAACATCATTTTTAAAATGTTTTGTAGAGGATTCAATAACCTGAAGTTAAAGGTTGAGATACTGTCACAAATTTTACCATAAAGTCATGGTAAAATATGCATGTTGGAGCCCTTTTGGGGTATGGAATTTACAGAACTCTCAATTTAATTCTGAGCCTATACACTGGGACTTCGCAGCTTGAATGCTGAATCTCATGTTTCTTTATACAGTGTGGCTGTATAAAACAATTCCCAGAAATCTGTTATCTCCTCTGACTCCTCCTTGAGTGGTTTGAAGCGTCCTCCTCCCATCGCATGCCCATTTAGAGATGAAGGCATGCGTGCTTCCTCAAAGCATTGCGACCTGCTGTCATCATGTCAGTTTCAGTGGTATGTAGTATTAAAATGATGGAAGAGTTTTATTCAGCATTGGATATAGCAGGGGTCAGCAAACTATAGCCAGCCACCTATTTTTGTAAGTCTCGCAAGCTGTTTTTATGTTTTACGTTTTTTAATAGTTGAAAAAATGAGAATAAGAGTAATATTTAATAACATGAAAATCTTATGAAATTCACATTTCAGCATCCATAAAGTTTCATTGGAAGCCAAACACACCCATTCATTTACCTTTCTTGTATGGCTGCTTTCATTCTACAACAGTGGACTTGAGTCATTGCTGCAGAGACCCTCTTGTCTGCAAAGCCAAAAATATTTGCTATCTTGCTTTCCCTTTACAGAAAAGTTTGCTGACCCCCCCCAGTATAGTACATGATATGGTGGAAAGAAAAGAATAAACCTAGAACTGTGAGGAATGTTTCCAGAAAAACAAAGGTGGTGTCAGAGTAGTCATTGGTATGAAAGAAGAGCCATGGGAACTGCATTCTGGGACCTAAAGGAATGGGTGAGGAGCATAAGCAGCAGATGAGTAAGTATAGGGAAGAGGCCCCAGAATTTAGCAATGGCTGTTCTGTAACAGGGTCTCAGAGTTCACAGGTTAGCAATGTGTGTGAGTCCATGTTTAATTGCCCTGTTAAATTCTAACTTCTAGGTTTTGATCTAGCATTTTAGACTACTGACATAATTTTGAGTTCTATTTCTGTTTGCTGAATTAGCTGTCTTCCTATGTGGTCTTTAAAAATATACTTTCAGGCTACGTAATAAGTAGTTTTTTACTTACTGCACAGTACTTTATTGCTTTAATGTCAGGTGTGGCAGCAATTAACATTTGTGTATGTGTGATATGTGTTTGAGGGCCATTCTAGTGAGTCTAATTTACCAGGAACATGCTTGCTGCCAATTATATGTTGAGGCTTCATTTCAGACGAATTTTTCACAAATTAAACTTTCTCTTCTCTTGAAACTTCCAGACATGTAGGTATGAAAACATCAAATTATTAATAATTGTCTTCTTTCCAGAGATCATTGGGAACCTTTTAAAACTTGATGGGGATGTTAGCCTAATGATTTTGTGGGATAAAATTAAAGATATTAGTCTTTGAGGAATCCATTTATAGTTACTCTCTCCCATATCTGTAGAAGTCTTTCATATTTCTGTGAATAAAAACTTTGATCTGAATATGGGTGCTGTTAGGTAGGTTGTTACCAAATTGAACAGCCATAGGGCTATGCCTAAGGATTTGTCATCCCACATTTGTATTACTAATGATAGTAAAAACATGGAGGACATGAAAATCATATTTGCAGTTAACAATAGCTGGCAAGGAAGAATTACTACTCAAAATTAGGTCAGCAGTCTAGAATGCCTAATCAAAGCCTAGAAGTTAGAATTTAACAGGGCAGGCTAAGCGTGGTGGCTCACGCCTATAATCCCAGCACTTTGGGAGGCCGGGATGGACGGATCACTTGAGGCCAGGTGTTCAAGACCAGCCTGGCCAACATGACGAAACCCCGTCTTTACTTAAAAAAAAAAAAAAAAAAAATTAAAAAACTAGCGAAGCATGGTGGCATGTGCTTGTAATTCCAGCTACTTGGTTGGCTGAGGCATGAGAATTGCTTGAACCCAGGAGGCAGAGGTTGCAGTGAGCCAAGATCGCGCCACTGTACTCCAACCTGGGTGATAGAGCGAGACCGTGTCTCAAAAACAACATAAAAGAATTTAACAGGGTAATTAAAGCCTTGCATTTAATTTTTTAGAAAGCTTTTTAAAAAAAAATAGATTTAGGAATACCAGTGCATTTGTGTCACGTGGATATGTTGCGTCATGGTGAGGTCTGGGCTTTTAGTGTACCCATCACCTAAACAGTATACATTGTACCCAGTAGGTAGTATTTCATTCCTCACCCCCTTGCCACTCTTTCACCTTTTGGTCTGTTTTTCCACTGTATGCCTGTGTATCCATTTAGTTCCCACTTAAAAGTAAAAACAGGCAGTTTTTTACTTCCTGCTTGAGTCATCTCACTTAGGATGGCATCCAGTTCCATCCTTGTTACTGCAGAAGACATTCTTTTATTTTTATGGCTGTGTAGTCCATGATATATATACACACCATATTTCTAGTTCAGTCATCCATTGATGGACACTTAGATTGATTCCATATCTTTGCTGTTGTGAATAGGGCTGCAATAAACATATGAGTGCAGGTGTCTTTTTCATATAATAATTTCTTTTCCTTTGTGCAGATACCCAGTAATGGGATAGTTGAGTTAAACGGTAGTTCTGTGATAAATCTCCAAACTGCTGCTTTCCATGGTGCCTGAACAAATTTACATTTCTACCAAGAGTGTTTAAGTGTTCCTTTTTCTCTGTATGTTCACCAACATTTGTTGTTTTTTGACTTTTTACTAATAGCCATTCCAACTGGTGTAAGACAGTACCTCATTTTGGTTTTAATTTGCATTTCTCTGATGATTAGTGATGTTGAACGTTTTTTTTGTTTTCATATGTTTGCTGCTTGTCTGCCATCTTTTGAAAAAATGTCTGTCCATGTCCTTTGCCCATTTTGAGTTTCTTGTAGATTCTGGATATCACCCTTTGTTGGAGGCATAGTTTGCAAATATTTTTTCCCCCATTCTGTAGGTTGTCTGTTTATGCTGTGGATTATTCCAAATTTTTTAGAAATATTTTTAAAATATAGTATGAGGATACTGATTTGACAAAAATTCAAGGGAGAAAAAATCTTGGTAGTTTATCAAACCAATGTTAAATATGAAAAACGTCAAGTATTTTTAACAAGCAATCTTAGGTTGTATTGTTCCAAAAGCAACAAAAGTAATAATGATGCAATGCTTTGATCGATTATACCTGGAATAGTTGCTTCAGATTCGGTTGGCACATTTTCTGATGAGCCATAATGAGGGGTCAGAAAAACCTTACGGGGAGCTGGGCATGTGCCTGTGATCCCAGCTACACAGGAGGCTGAGGTGGGAGGATTACTTGAGCCCAGAAGTCCAAGGCTGCAGTGAGCCATGATGGTGCCACTGCACTCGAGCCTGGGCAACAGAGTGAGACCCCATCTCTTAAAAAAAAAAAAATCCCCTATGGAGATGGGGATTGACTGCATACTGGGAAAGGGAAGAGAGAGTGGCAGCTAACAGGTGGTGTTTGCTGTGTTCACTATCTGATAGGCTACCATGTGGAAAAGAGAGTGAGGTCTAGTCTGTACTGCTCAGCAGAGGACCCTGACTTAATCCCTTCAGCTGAAGTCAGGTTTAGGCTTGTAATGATAACCTTATTAAAATAATGTGTACCCATAGTAGAAAAGATTACCTCACAGTTTGAAATAAGACATTGCGATTTGGCATTAGGTAAAATACTATATGATTTCTAAGTTGCCTTTCAACCTAAGGATTCAGTGGATATTTATGGGTGATGACTATCAGACCTTAAGGATGTTTGTGTGAGTAGTAATATTTTATTGAGCACTTACTATGTGGCAAGTACCATGCTAAGCAATTGAAATCTATTATATGCCTTAATTCTCACAACCTTGGGAAGTAGATGCCATTTGTATCTCTATTATACTGATTAGAAAAATGAGACTTAGGGCATGGAGGCTCATGCCTTTACTCATAGCTACTCAGGAAGCTGAGGTGGCAGGATCACTTGAGGCCAGGAGTTCAATACTAGCCTGAGCAACATAGAGAGACCCAGTCTCTTTAAAAAAAAAAAAAAGAAAGAAAGAAAAAAAAAAAGAAAAAAAAAAAATAAAACTAAAAGAGGTTAAATAAACTACCTAAGGTTGTTACCTAAGGTGTCACTTGTAGGGTTCAAGTCCACATAGGTCTAATTCCAGAGCTCATACCTTTAATCAGTATGCTATACTGAGTCCCCAGTTTATCTGCTTATTAGTTTTATGACAAATAGTGATGTATCAAGATAACGCTTTGCTGTATCCGTCTTTATGGGAAAATGCAACATTTCTAGTTGATGCTGTAGTTAAAATGATAGATGAGTGAGATCCTTACATTTAGAAAGTGATAGTGCTCTTTAGAGTCAATTAGCAGCAGTGAAATTCATCATATTAGGGATTCTGGTGACCAGTTTCTGTTAAAAGATCAAATGACTTTTGTTCTTTTTTTTTTTTTTTTTTTTTCTTGGAGACAGAGTCTCGTTCTGTCCCCAGGCTGGAGTGCAGCAGCATGATCTCAGCTCACTGCAACCTCCACCTCCCAGGTTTAAGTGATTCCCATGCCTCAGCCTCCTGAGTGGCTGAGATTACAGGCATGTGCTACCACACCTGGCTAATTTTTGTATTTTTGGTAGAGATGGGGTTTCACCATGTTGGCCAGGTTGGTCCAGAACTCCTGACCTCACGTGATCCACCCGCCTCAGCCTCCCAAAGTGCTAAGATTACAAAGGTGACCCACTGCGCCTGGCCTCAAATGCCTTTTTTAAAGACTTAAGTCATTTTATGTATAAATGTGCAAAAAATTAAGTTATGTGTAACTGCAAAAAATATGGACTTTAATATTTGTTTTTATTTAGAAAGTGAATTTTGCAGATTTACACATTTTATTTTATTTGATATATCTACAAATCTGGAGATGTAGCCTATATAAATTTCTAAGTGATATTTCTACTTTTGTGATTGTATATGAGCTAAATTTAAATATCCACCAATGGGTATTTGGAAATTTCATTAAAATCTGCCATCTCTGGAAAGTTGTCAACTTTAACAGTGAATGTTTTTAATTCTAGGGGGAAATTTGCAGTGGTGAGAAAATGTATAAAGAAAGATTCTGGGAAAGAATTTGCTGCAAAGTTCATGAGAAAAAGAAGAAAAGGCCAAGATTGTCGGATGGAAATAATTCATGAGATTGCTGTACTTGAATTAGCACAGGACAATCCTTGGGTCATTAATTTACATGAAGTTTATGAGACTCCGTCAGAAATGATCTTAGTTCTGGAATAGTAAGTATTGTCTTTCTTAGATTAAGTTTGTTCATCTATACTTCCTTTACGGGATGCCACTCATCTGTGATAATATTGCCAGGCCTGGTTCTCTGGAAATCTCAGAATTTTCTATCATCTTCAAGCATTCCTTATTAATTTTACATGTTCCAAATTTACAAGGATGCATGTATATTAGCTTTTATATTTTCATTCTTTAATGAAATTCTCATAATAGGACATAAAGTTATCTTATGATTTTATTAGAAACATTCTTAACAAAGTAGTACCCAACTGATATTAAAATAAAAAGCATTTTATAATCCTTACATGTTCTTATAGTCTGAGTTACTCTCCTTTCTTTTAGAAACAGTAGTCTTGATTCTTACTATGTTTTCAATTTAAGTAGGTAGATACAGCACAGAAAACAGCTTTGAAAAACGAAGGACTGTTCTTTCTCCTTAAGAAATCCTGGCTTCACGCCACAGTTGCTCACGCCTGTAATACTAGCACTTTGGGAGGCCGAGGTGGGGGGTATCACCTGAGGTCAGGAGTTCGAGACCAGCCTGGCCAACATGGTAAAAACCTGTCTCTACTAAAAATATAAAAAATTAGCCAGGCATGGTGGCACACACCTGTAATCCCAGCTCTTCTGGAGGCTGAGGTAGAAGCATCACTTGAATCTGGGAGGCAGAGGTTGCCGTGAGCCAAGGTCATGCCATTGCACTCCAGCCCAGGCAACAAGAGCAAAACTCTGTCTCAAGAAAAAAGAAATAGTGGTTTCTGCTCTGCTTTTCCTACCAAAGGAGAAGACTGATAAATCTGAATACATTAAAAGCCTTAATATTCCCACTTATAATCCCAGCACTTTGGGAGGCCAAGGCAGGAAGGCTTACTTGAGCCCAGGAGTTTGAGACCAGCCTGAGCAACATACCAAGAGCCTTTATCTTTTAAAAAATAATTAATTTAAAAAGAAGAAAAAGGCTTGGTACATCAATAAATCCAAACAAAATGAAAAGACAAACTCGGAAAAATATCTCTAGTATTTGTCTAGCCAAAGCGATTAAAGTTGCTTGAATATATAACCAGATCTTACAAATATACACAAACACATGAACCTCCCAGTTTAAAAAGGGTTTGAACCATAATCCCAAAAGGCGCAATCCCAAATGTTGAAATCGCAAAAGATCGAAATCCTGAAAATATAATTATGGAAAAAATAATTCTAAAAAAATTCTCTAAAAGACATTTATTTGGCCAGGTGCAGTGGCTCATGCCTGTGGTCCCAACAGTTTGTTGTTGTTGTTACTATTTTGAGATGGAGTTTTGCTCTTGTTGCCCAGGCTGGAGTGCAGTGGCACAATCTCGAGCTCACTGCAACCTCCACCTTATGGGTTCAAGTGATTCTCCTGCCTCAGCCTCCCAAGTAGCTGGGATTACAGGCATCCACCTCCATGCCTGGCTAATTTTTTGTATTTTTTATTAGAGACGAGGTTTCACTATGTTGGTCAGGCTGGTTTCAAACTCCTGACTTCGGATGATCCACCTGCCTCAGCCTCCCAAAATGCTGGGATTACAAGTGTAAGCCACCGAGGCTGGCCAAATCCCAGCACTTTGGGAAGCTGAAGTGGGAGGATTGCTTGAGCCCAGGAGTTGGAGACCACCTTGGGCCACACAGCGAAACCGTGTCTCTACAAAAAATACAAAAATTAGCCGAGCATGGTAGTGCATGCCTGTAATCCCAGCTACTTGGGAGGCCGAGGTGGAAGGATCACCTGACACCAGGACGTGAAGGCTGCAGTAAGCCAAGATAGCACCACTGCACTTCAGCCTGGGTGACAGAGTCAGACCCTGTCTCAAAAACCAAAAAGACATTTATTTACGTTTTAAAAGGGGATTTATTTAGGAAACACAAAAATAACTATGTATATTGTCCAATTATATGTCAGTTAAAAATAAAATTGTAATACATGACATTTCATAGGCCACTTTACATGCTAAAACAGGCAGTAATAACGTGTTTTTACAAGCATAACACTCAGATATACTAACAGTCACACAAATAACAGTAACAGTTATGAGCAGATAAGCCCTATTCATAAAAGAAATAGGTCAAAAAGTGAAATATATAAACCTATACCCCCATAGTTGGTAATTCTGTACACCTGGATTGATAAAGATGGTCATTTGAAATACCATGACAAACAACATAAGTCTTGACAATATTGATAAAAAACCTCAATGAGTCATCACCACATACGCAGTTGCCCAAAGAGCCAAGATCTCAAGAAATTTTGTTTCACAAATGCAGATGTACAAAAAGGACATCTCTTCATTTATTAAGAAAGTTTCAATGTTTTTGTTATTGTTTTGTTGTTTTTGAGAGGGAGTCTCCCTCTTGTTACCCAGGCTGGAGAGCAGTGGTGTGATCTCAGCTCACTGCAGCCTTTGCCTCCCAAGTTCAAGCAATTCTCCTGCCTTAGCCTCCTGAGTAGCTGGGATTACAGGCACATACCACCACACCCAGCTAATTTTTTAATATTTTTAATAGAGACGGGGTTTCACCATGTTGGCCAGGCTGGTCTTGAGCTCCTGGCCTCAGGTGATTCACCCACCTTGGCCTCCCAAAGTGCTGGGATTACAGGCATGAGCCACCAAGCCCGGCCTCAATATTTTCACGTACACACAATCAACATTGTGATAATGTATTTTCCTGGAGTCAAATTTGCAAAATATTCATAAAATGAATTAGAACTCTCCAAGTTTTCGTCCAATTCATACCTCCAGTAATGAAAATAATGTGAAGATGAAATGCATAGCATAGTGAATTGGTGCTATATGTGAAGGGGCAGAAGTTGTACAGGATTGAATAATTTGTCAGGGGAGATTTTTTATATTTTTCACCTGCGTTTTCACTTCTATAACCTTTGAAACACCTGCTGCACTTGTATATGGAGAGCGGTTGTGATCTACAAATTTTGTAAGTGTATGTTGTCCACCTGAAAGCCCGGTTATTGCTAAGCCATTGCAATTATTTTCTGCTTTCAAAGCACCAATAATAATTAGCTTTTAAACCACTAGGTAGCCTTGTATGCTTAACTTAATCACAGCCTTTTTGGAAGGAACAATTTCACAGATCTCTTCCATTGTATTCTAAGGAATACAGTGAGAAGGAATGATATGGGGCTTCCCCAGTACCAAATATTTATTAGTCAGGCTTCTCCAGAGAGACAGAACCAATAGGACATGTGTATAAATATGAGAAGGGATTTATTAGGAAAACCGGCTCATGTGCTAATGGTGACTGAGAAGTTCCACAACAGGGCTGCGAGCTGGACACCCTGGGATGCTGGTAGCATGGCTCAGTCCAATTGCAAAGACCTCAGAACCAGGGAAACCAGTGTTTAACTTTCAATCCAAGGCCAAAAGCCTCAGAACCCCAGGGAATGGGAGTGTATGGAGCAGGGGTGGTCTGGTGTAAGTCCTGCCATTTAAAGGCTGGAGTTCTGATGTCCACGGCAGCAAGAGAAAAATTGTTCCCCAGCTCTCAGAGAGAGACTGGCTTGCCTTCTGTATTTCTTCTCTCTGATCAGATGGTGCCTGACAACATGGAAGGCAGATCTTTCCTACCTAGTCCATTCAGACTCACACACTAATCTCCTCTGGAAATACCCTCACGGACACTCCCAAAATAATAATTTACTAAATTTCTAGGTATTCCTTAATCCAGTCAAGTCAACAACTGAAATTAAGACCATAAATCCACCCCTTGTCAGTTTGGCACCCATAATACATCTCCTTTAAACTGTATTTAATTTCCAAATAAAGACAGTAATAGTTCCACCTAATGTGATGCACCTACCATGATGCACCTAGTCTGCATCAACTGAAACACACTCGAAATCCCCACCCCAGAATTCAGCTTTCAGGATTTCAACATTCAAGATTTTAATTGTTCAAGATTGTGATTTGGGGATTTTAGACTAGGGATTTTTTTATCTTTCAGGATTTTGATGTTTTAGGATTTTGACATTCTGGATCATGGCATCTGAGATTGTGTCTTTCAGGATTATGATCAGCTCTGATTTAAAAAAATGAACAAATGATATGAAGAGAAATTTTTACAGACACACATGAATGTAAATTGCCTATATATACATGAAAAATATTTTTTATAATGTAAATTTTAAAATAAGTTCTGAATTTCCCCCATCATATTGGCAATGCTTTTAAACAAAAGTGGTATTCATTGATTGAGCCATTTTAGTATAACTTTTCTGGAGGACAGTCTGAAGTATGTATCAAAAGCCTTAAAAAATACTTTTTAACTCAGCAATTTTACTTAAAAAATTTTTTTTATGGTACATAATGGGGTTTCACTATGTTTACCAGGCTTGTCTCAAACTCCTGGCCTCAAGCAATCCTCCTGCCTCAGCCTCCCAAAATGCTGGGATTATAAGCATGAACCACCACACATGGCTTGATTTTACTTTTATTGATTTTTTCACAAGGAAATATTAGGCAGTTTTGCAAAGCTGTGTTACTGAAATGTTTCTTATGGCATTCTCTATGTAGCAAAAAGGTAGAAATAATCAAAATGTTTGTTAGAAAATGGTTTCCTTAATAAGTGATAATATCACAAAGTAGATTACTGGGCAGTCATTAAAAAGCTAAGGTAACTATAAATACGTCAAGTATTTAAAATATTAAGTTTAAAAAAGCAAGTTACAAAATAATGTGTATGGCATTATGTTGTTTTTATTGAAAAGTTTATAGAGAGTGAAGTCTGGCTGGCTAAAATATTAAGCATGTTACTCTTGATAGTGTAATTCAAAAACATTGTGTTCATATATTTTAATTCAATAATTTTGCTTGTAGGAATCCCTTCTAAAGAAATAAGAACATGAGAAGTACAAAAGTGTCCATCACAATCTATTTTAAATTTATGATAGTAGAAATATCCAAAAATGGCAGAATGGTTAAAAGTTTTTTTAAAAAATAAATTTAGGAATCTCATATAGAAGCCTGCTGCTTACCAAGGTTTTTGGTTTTTTTCTGTTTATTTCAGAAAGGATCAAGGTAGAATTGGAAATTGATCCAGAAAAAAAATCTGAAATATTATTCTCCTTCCAAAATCTCCTTCTTATTCTTGCAAAGTCTGCTCTTCAGCCTTTCATCCTCCGACCCTTCTCAGTTCTTCCAGTCTTTTGGCCAGCTCCTGACTTTTTTCATCCTTTTTCTTTCCTTCTTTTCTTTGGTAGTTAATTCAACTCCTCTCTTACCGGCACCTCACGTTATTTCCGTCTTCCTCTTGGTCATCCTCTGCAACTCATTTGCCCATTTGAAACCCAGAATGCATGCTGAGTGTCCCTCCTGTGCTGTCACACATTCTTGAAAGGACTTGGATCATTTTTCATCTACTTAGTACAAATGTTAAGAGTTTCATCCTCAGCTGGGCTCATGGTATAGCTTGGCAAACCTGTACCTAATCTCTTATCATGTCCTTTAACACCGCCACCCCCTGAGCTAATCAATATCTTTACCACACTTACTGTGTCACCTACTTCCCACCTTTCATGAGATACCTAGTCTTTTCTCCCCCATGTGGAGAAATCAAAGCCATCAGACACACTCCTCAAGCATCCCTCCCCTCTTCCTCTAATGTCTGTCTTTGTTCTCATGCTCTTCCCTGCTGTTCGGTGGAAGAGTTTCAGCTAATCATTTCCAAGGCTAAAACCCTTATCTAAGTTCTTTAATTCTCATCCTTCCTCTTCTAGGAGGAAGTTATGTAACCTCTTCTAGAGTTTTAGTCCTTCCTCCTGTGGTGGTTCTTTTCCCTTTGTCTTCTAATATTTCAGTCTCTTCTGTGCTAAAATTCCTTCCTCTGTTTTGACTCTTATGTCTTACCTTTCTCTTTACTGCTATACTTTTTAAAAGAATAGCCTGAATTTATAGCATTCCTCACCTTCCAATCAGTTTTGTTGTACTTCATTGATCCACTCATCTGTTCATGAGCCAATACTCCATTCACTTTTTAATCTAATGCCATCTACTCTTCTAATACTTTCATGAGGTCACCAGTCCTGTGTGCCAAAATCAGCCTCCTTATTTTAGTGTTTATTCTAGTTCTTACTCTTTTTAAACACTTGACATTATCTCTTTTTTCTTGAAATTATGTTCTTCCTTGGCTTTCACAGCCCTATTTTTAAAAATCTCCTTCTCCTCTTAGAGCCTTTTATCCTTTTCTACTATATAAATCTAAGTGTTCCCCCACAGTTCTATCTGTGTTGCTGGTATCATACACTTATGTTTGTTATATTTATCCTGGATGATAACAATCTATTTTTGTGGCTTCAGCTATCATTTACATGCTGATTATTTCCAAATCTTTGTTTCCAACCTCAGCCCCTTTCCTAAGCTCCAGCTGCTTGTTGCGTATACCTGTGTCCAACTGCAGATCAGTGTCAGTATTCCTGCATTGCCCTATAAAGGCCTGTTTTTCTTTTGTTTAGCATCCCCATCTGTTTCTTTGCTCAAGCTCGAAACCTTGAAGTTATCCTTAATTCCTTTATCCTCTTAACCCTCATGTACAGTATAATGAAGTACCAAGTCTTCCACTTAAAACTCTCCAGTAGCTTCTCATCTGATCACCCTGGCTTCGGTTCTGGGAAATCCCTCCTGCTACCATTACATAGGTAACAAAAACATAGATTTGGTGATATTATTCCCTTGCTTAGAAACTTCTGGTGGCTTCTGTTTGTTTGATGATCAGGTTTTTTAGAACAAAAATCAGTATGATTTGGCCAAAAATTTGTATGTTCAACTTTTAGTTTGAAGAGGAATTCTTAGAGATATACTCTGGTTACTAAGATATCAAAATTCTTAGCCACATCAATAGATTATTGTTATGGAAACAGGCAGGTTATGATCACTGCATCAGTTAGTCATTCTTGAAGCACCTGCCATGTGCACTACATACTAATAGGTACTGACAATATAAAAAGTAAAAAAAACATAGCCCCTTATCTCCAGGTGCTAAAAGTCTAGCAAAGGAAATAGATATGGAGGTTGACCATTCTTAACCTGGATATCTGAAATGTCCCAAAGTATGAAACTTTGAGCACTAAGTGATGCCTCAGTAGAAGATTTCACATCTGACCTCATGTATTGTCCCAGAAAGATGTTGACCAGAGCTGATGAGATCACCTCTATAGGAATTAAGGATGCTAAGGACAGAATAACCATGCTGGGGCTGTGCTAATGCAGCAGGTGTGTGTAAGTGTAAACTTGTTGTGATCCCACATGGTGGCTGAGATAGTGACACCTTTGCTTTCTGATGGTTCAGTGTACACAAACTTATTTCATGCACAAAATTATTTAAAATACTGTATAAAATTACCTTCAGGCTACATGTGTAAGTTGCATATGAAAAATAAATAAATTGTG
Organism: Ateles fusciceps; assembly: GCA_036589455.1. NCBI lineage: Eukaryota > Metazoa > Chordata > Mammalia > Primates > Atelidae > Ateles > Ateles fusciceps. The sequence continues at coordinate 6,358,698 of JAZHEH010003329.1, read as the reverse complement.
TGTTTAGACTTCGGTCCCCTCCCCCCAATATAGCTCATTATATATATGCTAATATTTAAGAATGTGAAATCCCAAACACTTCTGGTCACAGACATTTAAAGAGAAGCCTATAAATGACTGCAGCAATGTTGATGATTTACTAGGAATTCTTATTAGTTGTTGTGATGATTTACTAGGAATTCTTATTAGTTGTGTGAACTAGAGTATAATAGGCAAAATGTATTAAACATTTACTATGTGCCAGGCACCATGCTAAGTCTTCCAGCTTTATATATATTATTTATATGCTTTATATACACTGTTTATAAATTTTAGAACACAATTTTATAAGAAAAAACTCAGAAAAAAAGAAAACCTCAGGTTGTGCTATATTACAAATAGCAGAGCCAGAATTTAGTCCAAGAGTGTGTGATTCCAAAGCTTCTGCTTTTATCCATATGCTGTGCTCCTTTACTTTTCCTGGCAGGTTAGGGAGTGCTTCCTGGAGGAGGAGGCATTTAGTGGTATATAGTAGCCCATCATTGCCTTACTCTGAATTTTTTGGGTTGTTTTGCCCTCATCCGGTGCTCTTCTCTCTGTCTTCTTTTCTACCTCATCTCCTGGTGCTAGTCCTTTTCTACTTCACCCTACATTCTCAGCACACTTCTTTTTTGTCATTCCATTGTCGTCTTCCCTACATTATTTACAAGAAGAAGTCTGTGATGATTCTTACCTTGGTTCACCTATATATGTGCTTTTTAAAAGATTTTTCTCTCTCACTGGTTTTTAGCAGTTTGAGTGTGGTGCCTTGGTTTTATTTGTATTTATCCTGCTTGGAGTTCATTGAGCTTCTTAAATCTTTTTCTTTATAGTTTTTATCAGATTTGGAAATTTCAGCCATTATGTTTCTAATACAGTGTACTAAATGGCTTGATGCTATCCTATAGGTCCCTGGGGTCCTGTTTGTTTTGTTCAGTCTTTTTTCCCTCCCTCCCTCTCTCTGTGCTTTACATAGACAGCTTATTTTGCTGTGTCTTAAAATTCACTGATTTCTTCTGCAGTGTCTGATCTGCTATGACTACCCAATAGGTTTTTCATTTTAGGTACGTATTTTTCACCTGTGAAAGTTCCTTTTGGTTCTTTTCATAACCTCCATCTCTTACATGATTATGTTCATGTTTTAGTTTAAATCCTTGAGCATCCTTTATAATGCCTGTTTTAAGGTCCTTATCTGCCAGTTCCATCATCTTTGTCATTTCTGGGTCTGCTTTTATTATTTTTCCTATTGGTTTTGAATTGTAATTTGTGGCATTTTCAGTTATCTAGAAATTTTCTGTAAAATGACATATATTTGGAGTGTTGCCGGATTGAGTAGATTTTATTCCATTAAAGAATGATGGCATTTGTTTTGGCAGTCATTTAAATTACTTGTAGATCATCTTGGTTAGGACAGACCTAGAACTAGGTTAGCCTTGATAGAAAGGATGGCCCTCCCAAAGGGATCTGTTCATTGCCCCAGTGTTTAGAGTGGTTTTTCCACTCCAGCTTGACAAAATTCAAATATCTTACCTTGTTCTCTATGAACACTAGGAATTTCTCAGCCTTATAATTTACCGGAGTTATTTTGTCTAAGACTTCAAAATACTGCTGAGTAGATCTCTCTGTGCAGCTCCCTCCTCTCTGGTACTCACTTGCCAATTCCAGCTGTCTTAGCCTTGCCAAACTCCCAGTCTGTCTTCTCAGCTTAGCAAGGCTGCTACATTCTGCTTCTGCTTGGGTTCCTCCCCTATCCTGTACCACTGTCCATAAATTGTTACCAAGTGGCAAGATTGGAGGGCTTACTTCTCACAGCTCATGGTCTTATACCTGTTGTGCTAATGCCTGAAGCAGCTGGTTCATATGCTTTAATTTTCTAATTGTTTATAGCCAGAGGGCAAGTGCCATACCATTTGGTTGGATGGGGAAGTAGACACTTGGCCCTTTAATGAGTGTGCCATGTATTTTTCACACAATGTGCCCTCACACATGTGCTCCCTTTGCCTGGGATGTGCTGTTACCATTTCATCTAGTGGATTCCTAGTAATCCTTCAAGTCTCAGAATAAATGTCATCTTTCTAAGATTTTTTTTCTACTTCCTTTCCAATTAATTGCTCGTTGCTAAGTTATCAAGGCATTTAATATATAATTTCACACATATATTAATGCATATGTATTTGTTATTTAAATATCTTTCATTTTCTCTTCCCCACTAGTGCTTGAAGGACCAGACATACTTATTTGTAATTATCTTTCTATCTCTAGGACAGAGCACAGGGCCTAACATATTTGATGCTTTGCTGGATTTCAGTAGTGAGAAAGTAAAGATCCAAACTGGGCCTCAAAGCCGCACAGAAATGGAAATGCTAGTTTAGATAGAAAAAACTGTTTGGTGCCTGAGGCTGGGAGCTATGATACAGCTAAGGTATAGGCAGCTAGGGAAACTCAGTCACTCTTAGCTTCTAAACATCAGTTATATGGCTCTGAATAATGTTGGTAAAAAGATAATCATCTCATAATTTTCCAAGGACCAGTAGAAAGTTGAAATTTTAAAATTCTAAATGTTTTTTGTAAAAGTCTTTTTTGTATAAAACTTTTTTTGTCAACAGTTTTTAATTTCCCAGTAAAATTTTTTGGTTAAAAAGTAATCTTGCTGTTAAGGATAAACAAAGCAAAGCTATCATAGGGGCTTCTCTAATTCCTATGTGAAGGAAAGTATTTTGTGTAAAATAATATTATATTTTCCATTACTATACTTAACAGATGCTTTCAACATCTCAGATTGTTCTTTAGTGAGATCACATTTAGTGATATTAGTTAATATGGTAATTAGTTTAGTTAATGGGTAAAATCCACAGTTAAACAGGGTTATATGATTATGTTGTACTGAGAGGAATGTAATCTCTTTTTTTTTTTTTTTTTTTTTTTTGAGAGGAATGTCGTCTTAATGGTCACTCAATCTAGCTTTTCAATTTTCTTTTTTTGTTTTTTTTGAGACAGAGTTTTCCTCTTGTTGCCCAGGCTGAGTGCAATGGCATGATCTTGGCTCACTGCAACCTCCCAAGTTCAAGTGATTCTCCTGCCTCAGCCTCCCGAGTAGCTGGCATGACAGGCATGCACCACTGTGCCCAGCTAATTTTATATTTTTGTTTTTTTGTGTTTTTTTTTCTTAATTTTTTTTACTTTCTTCTCCACGAAGGCCTATAATTTTATATTTTTAATAGAGATGGGGTTTCTCCATGTTGGTCAGGCTGGTCTCCAACTCCCGACCTCAGGTGATCCACCTGCCTTGGCCTCCCAAAGTGCTGGGATTACAGGCATGAGCCACCATGCCCTGGCCTCTATTTTCTTACAATAGTCTGTATTTGAAATACATCTTGAACCTTTTCAGTTAGCAGTATATTTTGTGCTTATGTAAACTACTTAAATTATTGAGAAAACCAAGAGGGAACCATTTGTTAAAGCACAAATGGGGCCGGGCACAGTGGCTCACGCCTGTAATCCCAGCACTTTGGGAGACCGAGGTAGGGTGGATCACGAGGTCAGGAGATCGAGATTATCCTGGCCAACATGGTAAAACCCCATCTGTACTAAAATACAAAAATGATTAGCCAGGTGTTGTGGCACATGCCTGTAATCCCAGCTACTCTGGAGGTTGAGGCAGGGGAATTGCTTGAACCCAGGAGGCAGAGGTTGCAGTGAGCCGAGATTGGGCCAGTGCACTCCAGCCTGGCAACAGAGCAAGACTCCATCTCAAAAAAAAAAAAAAAAGCAAGAATGGGTAACTTTATAGTGTAAAGGGACTAATTGCTCTTAAAATTTAGGTAAAGAAATCCTTGTATTTAGTAAATTGATAGTACTGGGCTGAGGGACTCATATGACAATAAACTGAGATTAAGAAACTGTTTCAGCCAAAATGCAGTTCTTTATTTCAATTGAGGAACACAATTCTATTGCCAGCAAATTGTGGCCTATATGCACAGAGGGTTTAGTAAACCACACATTATGTTGTGGTGCATCTCGAGCTGCTTGGGACTGAGTTGGCTCAGCTTATACTGTGTTTTGATTCAGGTTGTCAAATCCACGTTAACAGTCATACAGGCTGGGTACAGTGGCTTAAACCTGTAATCCCAACACCTTGGGAGGCCAAGGTGGGAGGATCACTTGATCGCAGGAGTTTGAGACCAGCCTGGGCAACATAGTGAGGTCTCATCTCTACTTTTTAAAATAAAAATAAATTTTTAAAAAAGTATACAGTTACTGCCAGACTATAATTAATTTACTCTGTAGTTTTAGTGTGTTTGCCATTTCTTATGAGTTATATATTACTTTAATTTTACCCTTCTCTAGTGCTGCTGGGGGTGAAATCTTTGACCAGTGTGTTGCAGACAGAGAAGAAGCCTTTAAAGAAAAAGATGTTCAAAGACTTATGCGACAGATTCTAGAAGGTGTTCACTTTTTACACACTCATGATGTAGTTCATCTTGATTTAAAGGTAAGATTCAAATTACTACAACTTTGAGATTGCTAAAGAATGACACTCAAGACATAAAATATTCAACAGTGATTTATTCAAACATGTATCACATTTGCGTATTATTAGGTAACAAGGATATTAGAATTGAGTCTTTATTCCTATCCTCTAGCCAGTTAGTTTTATCAGGGAGATAATGCACACTTTTGTACATGGAAGGAAAGATAATAATACAGTGCCAAAAACAGGGACTCAGAATATGACAAAACACAACTTGAGCTAGAAATTTTAAAAAGTTAGAATTTAGATAAGTTGAGAAGAGTCAGAGAAAATTACTTCAAGAGTTAGGAATATTTGCGATGCATTTGGGAAAAAAATAAATGGAATCATTTCACTGGAATTGAGAGATCAATCAGGAGATATTAAAAGTTAGCAAAAGGCTGGATTCTAGGGGTTTTATATGTCATGAAGACATAGATGATTTTTGAGCCAGGAATATTCGAGAAGCAGTGTTTTGGAAAATAGGCAGCAGTAAATAAATGAGAGAATTAAAGAGATTAGAGACTGGTAGATTTCTAATTTAAAATTGTCAAAGGCAGAGAAGAGGAAGGAAAGAAAAAGAACAGTATATCAGTTATGTTTCTTTCAAGTGATCAAGATGCCAGCTGAAACCAGGGTAAGCAAAACAAGAAATTTTAGGGGCAAACAAGTCCAGGGATAATTCTAGCTTCAGTTATGACAATATTCAGGGCTCAAAAACTGTTGCTAGGGCCCGGTGCAGTGGCTCACGCCTGTAATCCTAGCACTTTGGGAGGCCAAGGTGGGTGGATCACGGGTCAGGAGTTCAAGACCAGCCTGACCAACATGGTGAAACCCAGTCTCTATTAAATATACAAAAATTAGCCAGGTGTGGTGGCACACACCTGTAATCCCAGCTACTTAGGAGGCTGAGGCAGGAGAATCGTTTGAACCCAGGAGGCAGAGGTTACACTGAGCCAAGATTGAGCCACTGCACTCCAGCCTGGGCAGTAGAGTGAGACACCATCTCAAAAAAAACAACAACAAAAAAAACTGTTGCTAGTTTTTCTCCAGCATTCAGCTGTGCCTTCTTTGAATGACAATAAGATGGTAATAAAGTAGATGCTGCTGTTCAGCCTCACACCTACCCAGAGACTCAGCAGGAAAGTCAGTCTCTACTCACAACTCTTTCCAAAATTCTGAGATTCACTCTGATTACACCAGTGTAGATCAATCTGGAACTAATTAGTTAATAAGTGTGCTGGCGGGTGTAGGACTTTGACTTGCCATGCCAGTGTCATCAGTGTCAGGCTCCTACTCGGGGGGGGAGAGGTATAACCCTTTCTGCCATCCCAACCTTTATGTGGACTGAGTGGGGAAAGGATGCAGGTGTCTATGGTAGGCAAGTTTAAGATCTCTGTTAATTTTCTAATGGTTACTTTCATATCAAGTCCAGGTGCAACTGTGGGAAAATGAAACAGTCCTCAAACAGAGAACGTGCCACAGCAACCCTAGTTCCTATTGTTTATTCCATTTACAAAAATGGCCTAAAAGGAAATAGGGTTAGGAAGGAAAGTAACCTAGAAGCCCAAAGCCTCTGGATCCCCCCTCTCCCCACCAAAAAAAAATCCTGAACTGCAGTGTCATCTCACACCACAATCATCAACTGATCTACCTTGACCTCTGCTGTAACATCCCCCTCTAACAGAAAGTAAATGCTTTATGGCAGTGGTTCTCAGACACAGAATGAGTCAGAATCACCTGGAAGGGCTTGTTAAAACAAATTGCTAAGCCACGACCCTAAAGTTTCTGATTCAAGATAGGGCCAGGTGATGCTGACACTTCAGGCCAGGGGCCACTTTAAGAACTGCTATATGGCCAGGTGTGGTGGCTCATGCCCGTAATCCCAGCACTTTGGGAGGCCAAGGCAGGCAGATCACTTGAGGTCAGGAGTTCAAGACCAGCCTGCCCAACATGGTGAAATTCCATCTTTACTAAAAATACAAAAAATTAGCCGGCGTGGTGGTGCACACCTATAGTCCCAACTACTCCAGAGGCTGAGGTGGGAGAATTGCTTGAACCCGGGAGGTGGAGGTTGCAGTGAGCCGAGATAACACCATTGCACTCTAGCCTGGGCAACAGAGCAAGACTTCGTCTCAAAATAAAAATAAAAAAATTTGCTATATGGCACATTTCATAATGCCTTTGTTTATTTAGATAGTCATACCATATAAATTCATATATGTATATATTTGTATAAATGCTTAATTTTTATTGCATGAAGGTACACTCAGAGTGTACAGGCCGGGCATGGTGGCTCATGCCTGTAATCCCACTACTTTGGGAGGCCAAGGAGGGCAGATCACTTGTTTAGGAGTTCGAGACCAGCCTGGCCAATATGGTGAAACCCCATCTGTACTACAAATACAAAAATTAACAGGCACCTGTAATCCCAGCTACTCAGGAGGCCGAGGCAGGAGAATCACTTGAACCCGGGAGGTGACAGTTGGAGTCAGCCGAGACTGCGCCACTGCACTGCAGCCTGGGTGACAGAACGAGACTCCATCTTAAAAAAAAAAAAAAAGTGGTGCACAGTGTGTAATCTGGAGGTTGACTTCTAAAGCAAACTTGTTAATGTCCCATTTGAATTTAAGTGGAAGGGTAGTTTCTTTTTTAATACTGGTTTCCTACTAAAAAATTTATGAGTTTCCTACAAAAAAATACAGGGAAAAGAAAACAATGTGGAATTTTTCCTGTTCTCTTTTGAAATATGCCAGTGTAAATTCATCTTATACACATTTATCTTTTCTCAAAGGTATTAATTTTTAATACCTTAATACCATGGCTAAAATGGACATTCAAGACCCCAGTAGCCACATGGTACACAGTGGCATTTTTTTGAAAGTGAGTGTGGACATGTGCCCACCCACATGTAGTCCCAGGGATGTTAATGCTGAGGTGACCTGATGCTAATGCTGAAGGTTACCTAGTTAAAACCTTTCATAGCTTGGATGGGGCTTTGCTTTTCTCCTTCAGTCTGTCATATGCATAAGAAGTTCAAAGATCCTTGCTGCAAGAAATTTCCTCCCTGCTTCCCTTGGGAACATTTACAAGAAAGAGATTGTCTCTGCAGTCCAGACTTTCACTGGGCTGATACTTTAAGAAGCCTCAGTATTAGCCATGCAGAAGAATTCCCAAAAGAAATGTTTATGCTATAGCTTCTTTCATGTTTGGTTTTACACTCTTAATTTTGCAAAACCATGTATCTGTTTTATTTTTTAATGATGTTTTACTAGTCTTATGATGGACTTCCCAGGAACAGAACTCCAATTTAAACAGCATTGCACCTATAGGAAATGAGCTTTCAGCTTACGAGAGTTCAACCTGTTACTATTCAAACTAATTAAGTAGCAAGTCAAACAGGTTGTCAACACCATGTGTCATGGATCTTTGATGTTACTTGAGAGCATCAGAGGTGACTATTAAGTTCTTGAATACCAAGTTTAACCGTGTATTTACACAAGGAAATTACATCCCTTTCTCCCAAGTACATTCAGTATCAATCACATTCCTTTCTCTCTAATATACTTGGTGTAGAATTCTTTCCAGATTTAGTAGAGGAGGCCTTGATGATGATGATGGGGCTTTGATGTTGGAAACTGGACTTTCCATCTTTCCTCAACCCAGAGGAACTAGAAGACAAAGTGGTCCAAAGGGTTCTCAGCCTTCCTTCTGCCCTCATGCCCCTCCATGTGTAGTTAGACATGTCTCTGAGTCAACTATTGGAGGGAGAGGATAGAGGTGGGGTTGGTGTGGTAGCCATGCAGGCGTGAGTGATTTCTACCAAAAGGTCATTTCCAGCTGGCCTCTGTGAGTCTGGACGAAGTGAGTCTGCTATCCTCTGCCTTCAACAGTATGTGCTTATAATGTTGACTCTTGGTCTCTAGAAGAGCTTGAAAAACTAGACTATTTTTTTAAAATTTATTTTCCCACATTGCTTCAAAGCTAAATATATTGTTTTCATTCTCTGAAAATTGTTAATCCCAATATATATGGTAATTTGAATTATTAGGCTTTAGTCTCCATGCTGGTTAAAATGGGAAATTCCTGTCCCAGTGACAGAAGTTAGTTGGAAGGTAAAATAACTATTATAGTTACTTCTATTAAGGATATAATTGACGCTATAGGAAATACACTGTTTGGCTTTGGTGCAGAGCCTGAATGATGAATTTGTCAAAAGACTGATTCATTGAAGACTCTCAGCCAAATATCTTAAATTGAACTGGGAAAATTCTTGGGGGGGGGGGGGGTAGCAGATGCAGATATAGGAGTCCATAAAAGTATGAGTCCATAAATCCACAAAAATAGAAAAGACAAACCATGATTAAGAGAAAACCCATTCATTTAATATATAAAATGTTGCAGGAATTGCAAATCTGAGAAACAACAACTCTAGCAAAGTCAGAACAAAACCAACTAAAAGTACCAAAACAGTCTCAATAATTTGGTGAATTAGTCATTCAACAGAGTGGCCTGGTTTTACTCCAGTCAGAAGGAGGGAGGACTGACCCAAAATAGCACAAAGAAATCTGGTCTTAAAATCCAATGCTCTTTTTTCTTCAAATGGTATTGTACTGATTCAGTATTTCAGCAGTGTCAGTACAGTCAGCCCTCTGCAGCCATGGATTCAACCAACCACAGGTTGCAGATATTCAGGGGGAAAAAAATTCCACAAAGTTCCAAAATGCTAAACTTGAATTGGCCCCCAACCAAGTACTCCATTAAATCCACACAAATGAGGTGATATGTGGCATTATAATAGCTATTCTGAGTAACTTAGAGATGATTTAAAGTATATAAGAGGGTGTGTGCAGGTTATATGCAAATACTACACCATTTCATATCAGGGTCTAGACCATCGCAGATTTTGTATCTGCAAGGAGTCCCTAAACCAATCCCCCCCGATCCCAATACCAAGGAACAACTATACTAGGATTCTTGTCACTAACTTTTCCACCCAGTTATGCTCATGGTTAAAAGTAAACTAGAAAAAGGCCAGGTGTGGTGGCTCACAACTGCAATCCCAGCACTTTGGGAGGGTGAGATACAAGGACCACTTGAGCCCCGAAGTTTGAGTTTAGGCTAGGCAACATAGACCTCATCTCTGCAAAAAATTTAAAAATCGGCCAGTGCAGTGCCTCACGCCTGTAATCACAGCACTTTGGGAGGCTGAGGTGGGCAGATCACAAGGTCAAGAGATCGAGACCATCCTGGCCAAAATGGTGAAACTCCGTCTCTACTAAAAATACATAAATTAGCTGGGCATGGTGGCATACGCCTGTAGTCCCGGCTACAGAGGAAGCTGAGGCAGGAGGATTGCTTGAGCTCAGGAGTTCGTGGGTGCAGTGAGCTATGATTGCACCCCTGCATTCCAGCCTGGGGAACAGAGTGAGACCCTGTCTCAAAAAAATTTTTTTATTAAAACACTAATTTCTAAAAATTAATTTCAAAAAAGTGGTCAGAAGCTGGGACTTTCCATATGAGTATTAAATTTAAGCATCAGTATATTATTTGAAAGCAGGGGTAACAAAAGCATTTCTAAACAGTCCCCCAAATTAATTTAGACAGGAATATTAATCTATTTCTCTAATCTAACCTGGGTTTTAATAGTTAATGTACTGGAACTTTTTGTCTGATAAAATGTTTCTTAAAACCCTGTCCATGATACCTTAAGCCTTATTGAGCAGGTTAACCTCAATTTTACAATGATCTTAGCCACTAAATCTTCTCCAATGGTGATTATTTAGTAAATGTTAAATGGATTATGTACAAAGATGAAGATACCAAGATAAATAAAAGACTTCCCTACAGCCTCCGTCTATTTAAGGACCACCTGCAGGTTCTCTGCTTATTCCACTGTCATCACCTCTCTATTGATTGACCTTGCTTCTTTCTCTCCCTTACTGCCTGGTATTCATGCATTTTAAATAAAACTAGATTTTGTGTGCCACAACTTTATCATGAACTGGATTCCCTGGAAAGGAAGTTTTGTAATTGCTGAGGTACTTAGCTTGGTTTTCAAGATATAATATTTCAGCTTATTGGAAGTAGATCTATTTCACTCTCCAAAAACTGACAGATTATAGTCCTGTAATTGTACTTTTATTTTATTTAGAGAAGCAAGATCTATTTTTAAAAATAGCCCTGTGGTCAAAATAGGGCACAGTTGGAAAAAGCCACATAATAAATATTAACTGTGAAATCCCATGAAATAGCTCTGATTTTGAGAAATGTATCGTTTCTAGCAACCTCTCTCTCAATTGTTTAACTTCATTTGCAGAAAGTCTCTCACATTAGTGTATCATAGATGCTTGTAACTGGGCCTAGATTTCTCATACAATAAAATTCTTATAATTTGATCACACTAATTTAGGATTTACAACATTACCACCAAACCAATTAGTTTTTGCATAGTAACTAAAGAAAGCATTTCTCAGGGAATGTAAAGTGTAAACACATAAAAGGGAAAAACATTTAAACTATTCTAAAGGAACAAATGGTATTTAAGAACATTCATAGAATGTACATGTTTACTAATCACAAGAAAATCTGAAGATTTGGTGAAGATTTCCCCAATTTCACTTGGCATTTTGTATGTACTAGAAAGGGCAAAACATTCAATTACGAATATGTATCACTGAACCAAACCCCTCCTATCGAGTTTGCCTGAATAACTGACATTTTGTTGTACTACAGTTTGTTTGTTTTTGGTTTGGTTTGGTTTTTTTCTTGAGATGGGGTCTCACTCTGCTACCCAGATTGGAGTTCAGTAGCACTATCTCAGCTCACTACAACCTCTGCCTCCCAGGCTCAAGTGATCCTCCTCCCTTGGCCTCCAAGGAGCTGGGACTACAGGTGTGTACCACCATGCATGACTTTTTTGTGTTTTTGGTTGAGACAGGTTTTCATCATGTTGTCCAGGCTGGTCTCGAACTCCTGAGCTCAAACAATCCACTCACCCTCGGCCTCCCAAATTGCTGGGACTGTAGACATGAGCCACTGCACCCAGCCCCTTTGTTGTACTATAGTATTTTATTAACTTACTAAAACTAAAATTGCCCTGAAAAGTCTGAGGACTCATAGTCATGATGCTACATAGGTGTTTTGTTCCTGAAGAATCAACTAGAAATTCATTAACAAAGAAAATGTGGCCTGCCTTCTGCCATTTACTCCAGGATAGCCTACGGAGCCCTGTGATCTCCCAGCCATTTCCTTTCCAACCTCATGCCTCCCACCATTCCTACCCCTTTTGCCTTGTACTGTCCTCCAGCCACACAGGATTTCCTGCAAATCCTCCACTGCAGTAGGACTTCTACTTGCTCCTCCCTCTGCATGGAATGCTTCCTGCTTACCCCAAACCCTCCAGGACACTGAGCCATGACTGGCTCTTTTTTAGCATTGTCCTTTCCTCCTCCAGGTTGCCTTCTTAGAGAGGCCTTCTCTGACTCTAAAGATATCGTGCCTATGCACACACCCCAAGCAACCACTCTCGCCCATCACCCTGCTTTGAGTTCCCCCTAGTGCTTAAAGCAACTTGAGGTGTACTTATTTGTCTCCATTAAAATGTAAGGCTCCAAAAGACAGGACTCATGTCTTGTTTTCTCTTATTTCCCCTGGGCCTAGCTTATTAGGCCATCAGTAAATATTTGTTGAGTAAATTAGGAAATCTTTTTACCCTTCAGGGTCTGCTCACATATATCCTCTGTAATTTTCCAAGGCAGAATTAATCACTCTGATATATTCATTGCCTGAGCACTTTGTATATATTGCTGTCATGGTGCAATGCACAGAAGAGTGAGTTGAGCCTCGTAGGTCCATCTGTTTTCTCTTGATTATAAACTCTGACAATAGGGCATTCTTATTGCTAATATTTATGCTACCACTAGTCCTGACACAAAATAGACACCCTCTTAATTTTTTTATAGTTACCTTTCTTCCATTTATTCACCCAACAAACATTAATATGTGGCAGGCACTGATCACAGTGATAAAAGAGTAATCAGTACTGCGGCTTCTGTCCTCAGGAAGCTGTAGATTCTTCCCATTCTCTGAATTCAGACTGATAAACCTACAGGCATTTTCATAATAGAAAAGGGTAGGATGGACAGTTGGGTAGATGGTAAGACCCTTTTTAAAAAGAGGAACCATCTATGACTCAGTTTCCTTTTTCATATTGCAGCTCTTCTCATCGATAGGAATTGTAATCTGCCTCACTACCATCTTAGGTTTTCTCACCGAGTTGAGACTAGGCAAAGAAGAACAGAAAAAAGTGTTCTAGACTGAGAGGATACATATACAGATTCACTCTTGTGAGAGGGAGCATGGCAAGTATGAGAAACTGGAAAATGTCCTATGGGACCCAGTTTCATGGAGCCAAGGGGATCGTGGCATGTGATGAGTCTGGAGAGCTAGCTAGGCAGAAGCTGGACCTCAGGACATGCACGCCATGCAAAGGAGTTTAGAGGTTATCTAAGAGCAGAGGGAAGCTGTGGAAGGGTTTAGGAGAGGGGACAACAGATCTAATTTATATAATACAAAAGAGCCTTCCAGCTGCAATGCAGGCAAAATAGATCCCAGCAAACCACTGAAGAGGCCACTGCAACAGAGCAAGAAAGGTAGCTTTAATTTTCTGTAGATGGAGAGAAAAAGGCAAAGTCTAGAAATGCTTAGAATTTAGTATTTAAAATCAACTATGGTGACATGTTAACTAAATGGAAGAGAGGGGGAGCAAAGAAATGGCCAAGATGATTGTGAGTGTTCTATTTGGAGGGATGATCATAGCATTCACTGAGACACCTGTCATTGGCATAGTGAGAATCTGATTTAGGAAGGAAAATAGGAGTCTGGCTTTGGTCATGTTGAATTTGAGGTACCTTTGAGACATCAAAGGGGAGATAATAGATAAGCAGCTGGTTGAAGAGATCCAAAAGACAAAAAAAAATTGTAAGTCATAAGCTGTAGGTGATATTTAAGCCTTGGGTACAGATCATGCAAGGTGAGTGTGTGCAGTAAAAAGAGGAAAGGTCTCAAGATCAAGCCTTGAGAAACCCAGCATCCAGTGGACCAGCTAAAAGAAGGCTGCCTATCAGAGGAGATGGAAGACGCAGCCAGAGATAGGAAGAAAGCCAGGACAGTGTTTTTGTCATGGGAGCAAAGAGAAAAATAATACGTAAACAAATGAGTGGTTAAGTGTGTCAAATACTGCTAAGGGAGTGGTCCAGAAGAAAGCATTGAAAAATATCACTGGATTTTGTGATTTGTAGTAGAATGAGAGGACAGACATCAGATGGAGGGGCCAGGCAGAATATGAATGGAAGGAAAGGAAATGTGAACATTCATTCTGTACATCTAGGGGACCAATGTGATGGAGACAGAAACATAAACAGCTAACAAAACAATGGATGAAGGATGCCGTGAAGTAGGGACGGGGCAGCCATCAAGCCCACCCTGGAAGGAGCAGGGGAGGCCAGGGCAGGCTTTGCAGAATTGGTGCTTTTTTGAGACCCGTCATGCATGGAATGAGGGATGAGAATAAACTGAGGGAGAGGAAGAGAGAGGGCATCCTGAGCAAAGAGGGCACACATGCAAAGGCATGAGATGTGGGAGTGGCTGTCTTATTTACCGATTACAGACTGTTGGATTTGGAGCCCAGATTGCCTTTGGAGCCCTAACAGGAAATTAATCTTGAAAAGGAAGCAGGGGCCCAATCATAAAACACGGGGTGTTGTAGTGAAGTATTTGTAATTTACCAATGTTTCTCAGCTTACCTTTGGAAATATTCTTAATGGCAGGAAACTAGGTGAGGACCCTTTATAATGCAAACACTAACTTTTCTTTCACATTTCATGTTTTAAAATTTTAATGAACTTTACATTCTAGTCCATATTTGCTTGTCTTTTTATAGTGAAAGTATCTTAGGTTATTTTCCACTGGGTAAAAATGACTCTAGGGATATGAACCTCACTGATTCTGTGGCTCTGGGGAGCTCTTTCCCTACTATATGGGTCTTCACCCCACATGTCCCCACTCACAAGTCTGGAGAGGACTTAGGGTAGAAGTCATCAGTATGTAAGTGGCAGCTGAAGCTTTGGAAGTAGATGAAATTGCTCAAAAATAGAATGCAGAGTGCTGGGAGAAGAGGGCCATGCAGCAAGAGATCTTGACCACCACAAATATTTAAAAGGACAACAGAAGGAAAACATAGAGGAAGTAGTGAGGGATCTACATAAGAAAGAAGGGATCCAAGGTGGAGAAAACGGGGAGGAATTTCAACAATGTAAGGATGCTTGGCAGTGCCCAGTGCTACAGAATCATTGCATACAAAATAGTCCCTGAAAGACAGAGGATTTGGTGGGTCTTCAATTATTAAAGTTATTGTGACCTTAATGAAGACAGATTCACTCAAGGGGGTAAAGGAGATTTAGTTGGAATGAGAAATGATACCAGTTGTACTTGACCATGCTTTCAAGAAGCTGAGTTTTGAGGGAATAGTAGGAAGTGAGTGTGCTGCCTGGAAGGAGACTCAGGATCATGGGGAATGGATTCCGTAAGGTGGGGACAGAAACATGTTTATATGCTGAGGAAAAGCCAGGGTAGGGGAAGATACTGAAAATATAAGAGAGTACTAGGCCTGCAGCCTTATACATAGGAAGTATATTTTAAAAATGTTTAACAAATGACTGTTCCCTATACAATTCCTCAGTCTCAGTTTCACAGGTGAAATGTATGTTTTATGGGCTACATGTTTTGTGTACTTAATCAGAGTTGTGTTGATTTCTGTGGGGGTGTGTTGTTTTTTAGCCTCAGAATATTCTGTTGACAAGTGAATCTCCATTGGGTGACATTAAGATCGTTGACTTTGGCCTTTCAAGAATATTGAAGAACAGTGAAGAGCTCCGAGAAATTATGGGTACCCCTGAGTATGTGGGTAAGTATTCATAAAAGTAGTTTTGCTCTGGTGTCAGGCATCACCTTCATTAGGGGACTTGTCCATGTGGTATGACTCATAGTGGGGCCAGCTATCTGCTATATTGAAATTCTACCATCAGACATTTATTCCTTTGGATTAAATTTTACAATGGAAAACTTTCAAGAGTAAGATACCAAATTAGTGATTTTTTTCACTCTTTCTTCACTACAGGGCTAAGAGAATTTGAAGGGATTACTTCTAAAAGGAATAGGAGAGGATTTTCTTAACAAAGTAGGATATTAGCTTATCTGAGGGTGGGAGGATATTTAACAAGGACCTTTAAAGATGCTGTGGTTGATAACAAGCATTGATAAAGGAATTGCCAAGTCTAGGGGTTCCACAGAAGTGTGGAGCAGAGAGGGCATTTGGTTGGATCTATGGTTGAGTGCTTCTGGCAGAAAGAAAAAGGAGCTTAAACACTGAAATAGCGGCAAGAGAGCAGCTGAATGATGATACACCATGGGTCTAAGTTGGGTAAAAAAGTCAACTGTGACTTTATTTGATAGACAGGAAGAAAAATAGGAGTTTGTAAGATTAACAGTTTGAATGATGGGTTTTTTAAAAGTATCTGTAGTAGAATAAGGCTGTGAAATTTAGAGGCTGTGACCAGAGATTCGAATATTAATATTTAGGCCAGGCGCAGTGGCTCATGCCTGTAATCCCAGCATTTTGGGAGGCCAAGGCAGGCGGATCACTTGAGGCCAAGAGTTTGAGACCAGCTGGCCAAAATGGCAAAACCCTGTCTCTACTAAAAATACAAAAATTAGCTGGGCATGGTGGTGCTCGTCTATATTCCCAGCTACTTGAGAGGCAGGAGAATTGCTTGAACCTGGGAGGCAGAGGTTGTGGTGAGGCGAGATCATGCCACTGCATTCCAGCCTGGGTGACAGACTGAGATTCTGTCTTTAAAAAAAAAAAATTAATATTCAAAATTTTAGTGGTGAAATAGCTCTTTGTAATTATGAGGCCTTGGATGTAGTGCTGGAAAGACAGTTCTTTAAACCAGGAAATCAAGAAGCTGTGAAGGTAGCTGTCTGGGTCATGGACATCATTGTGGAAGTCACCTAAGCTGACAGCAGACCCGGGAGAAGAGGAGGGCCGCCGTGGCCGGAATGGAGAAGGCTGTGGCCTGGGCCTGAGGGGACTCTGCCTGATGGCAGAAGTGTGAAGTGGGCAAACAGGCTAGAAGAGGGGGAATGAGGAGAGCGGGTCTCTTTTCAGAGAAGAGGGTAAAAGAGTGAGCAGTCCTTTAAAGACCGAGGATGTTAAAGAGAAGAGCTTTCCAAAGCACAGAAAGACTCAGGAGGGCCAATAGGGTTGAAGAAAACAAAGCTGTATGGCAATGACAGTCCAAAAAATAATTCAGAGATTTTTTTAAAGGTCCTTAATTAATTAGGTAAGAAAAGATGACAGTCACAGAAATTTTTTTTATATATTTTAATGGGCCGGAATACTTAATTTTCATTATGCTAACATGCACCATGACCATTAAGTTTTAGTGATGTGACTTAATAGTGTTTCTTTAGGGAAAGCGGCAACCCCAAGTACTTTAGCCAAATTTAATGGGTACCACTGTAAGTTCAAATACACAAGACTGCAGAATAAAGGTCTGTGAGCTGAAAAATCAAAATAGTAATCACTGCCCTGAATGAGGTGGGATTTCGTTTTGTTTAAATGCTTTCTTTGTTGTTTGAGACAGTTTCACTCTGTCACCCAGGCTGGAGTGCAGTGGCTCCATCATAGCTTGCTGCAGCTCCTAACTTGAGATCCTCCTGCCTCAGCCTCCTGAGTAGCTGGGACCACAGGCACGTGCCAGCACAGTGAGCCCGTTTTTTGTTCGTTTTTGGTAAAGACGGGTCTCACTGTGTTGACCAGGCTAGTGTTTTGTTTTAGAGCTTTCTGTTCCTTAGTAAATTTTAAATTTTCTACCAAGTACCTTTCCCTGTCTCAAAACGTTATATTGGAAGTACAAGCACAATGCAAAAAGAAAAAAACTAAAAATAATTCAGACGTATATAATACAGAAAAACAAAGGGACTCTCCTCTTTTCTTTCCCTGACTCACCTTTTAAAAGGTGAGTTTATGCCTCCCACAGTCATTTTATATATACAGAAACTGGTGAGTTCTACCCCCTGTATTTGCCTTCTATGTGACCTTGGCCCTTAAATCTCTTTATACCTCAGATTCCTTTGTCCATAAAATGGGGCTAGTAATAGTACCAACCTCAAAGGGAATTCGTAGGATTTCATTGGATTTGCTATACAAAGCCCTTAAACCAGTATTCAGCACATGATAACCACTCAATAAAGGAAGCTATTGGTATTTCCTGTACCTCTCCTCCCACAGTCTTGCTATGTGGTCTCTGTTTTACTGTTTCTTCCCCAGTAATTTGGATGCTATGCATTTCATTTTTAATTTCCTAGTCATTTCTTTTAAAACTTGTAAGTAACATTCACAACCTCTGTTTCTCAATAAACCATTTCAGAAATCAAAATTTAGGAGATTAGCACACCTAGCATTTCCTTCCGAACCTCTTCCTCCCCACTCATTTATTCTATGGGGGTTTGTCACAAACAAAGCAGTAGATACATGACTTTGAGTATTTAGTCTTCATAGAACTAGAACATTTTCATTCCTTTTTTTAAATTGTAATTACCACAGTGTTTTAGTCTTTGATCTGTTTTCCCATGGATTCAGTACTTATTGACTGCCTTTTAATAGTTTAGCCTCCTTATTTGTATAGTTTTGAAAAAGAATCATCTTTAGTTAACTGGATTATGAGTAGATTTTTATATTCTTCCTCAATCCTTGCATATTTGACAGTGTCTTTCTATTGTGTTTATGTGTGGCAGCAATTTACTTTATATCAAAGCTTTTTTTCCTGAGACACGGTCTTTGTCACCCAGGCTGGAGTGCAGTGGCATTGTCTTGGCTCACTGCAGTCTCAACCTCCCATGCTCAAGCAATCCTCCCACCTCAGCCTCCCCCAGTAGCTGGGTCTACAGGCATGCACTATGACACTCAGCTGAGTTTTGTTTACTTTTTATAGAGACGAGGTCTCACTATGTTGCCCACGCTGGTCTTGAACTCCTGGTTCAAGCGATCCTCCCGCCTTGGCCTTGCAAAGTGCTGGGCACCCAGCCTCAAAGCATATTGTCTTTCTCAGTTCTATAGATGCAACTTAGTTAACTTTGTCCCATGCCTGTGGTCTCAGAATGCCCAATTTTTGTTTTAACTTTCTTGACTTTTTGTTAATGGGTAGATATTTTAAAAAGCTCACTCTGACTGCAACATAAAGATAAGATCAGAGGGGGTGGGACAAGTAGTTGAAAAGGCCCAGGTGAGAGGAGAAAGTGCCATAGACAAGAGTGGGCCAATGGGGAAGCAAAAATGTCAGTGGCAGTGAGAAAGTTTTAAAAGCCATAATCTGATAGAGACAATGCTTGACTACATAGAGGGTGTGAAAGAGGAAGGTGTCAGAAATTGTCAGTTTATATTTGGTGTTTTTAAAATATTTAAATATTTGTAAAATACTAGGACTCAACAATTGTGGGTAGAAGTGTGAAAAGTAAACAAGTTAATTACAAACATCTAGTTAGGCTCTATATTAATTCATATTAATTTATGGTAACCTTTCATTTTAGCCCAAACGTGCTTTATAGTTTATAATGCTTTATCTCTAAGAGCAAATTAGGAATTTTTTGCACAAAACTAAATGTTATCTTCTCTTTCTGATACTAGCACCTGAAATTCTTAGTTATGATCCTATAAGCATGGCAACAGATATGTGGTAAGTGTTATTAATGAAAAATTGATCAAATTAGTTTCAAGAAATGAGTATGGTACTACTAATTTTTCTTACATTTTCTTTCTAATTTAGGAGCATTGGAGTGTTAACATATGTCATGCTTACAGGAATATCACCTTTCTTAGGCAATAATAAACAAGAAACATTCTTAAACATCTCACAGATGAATTTAAGTTATTCTGAGGAAGAATTTGATATTTTGTCTGAGTCGGCTGTTGACTTCATCAGGACACTTTTAGTTAAGAGACCTGAGTAAGTATTAGTTTTATTAGTTTAATACTGATCTTGTCAGTTTTTTATTGAATCTGCTCCAACCAAAAATAGTTCAACATCTAAAACACCAAAATGGAAACACAAAAATGTTGACATAAAACTAAGTGAAACCCTTGGCTTAATATATCTGTTGAAAGAAAAGGGGGCAAAAATGAAAATATTTTTAGAAAATGTGAACCATGGCCAGGCGTGGTGGCTCACGCCTGTAATCCCAGCAGCACTTTGGGAGGCCAAGGTGGGCGGATCATGAGGTCAAGAGATCAAGACCATCCTGGCCAACATGGTGAAACCCCGTCTCTACTAAAAGTACAAAAATTAGCCGGGCATGGTGGCACGCACTTGTGGTCCCAGTTACTTGGGAGGCTGAGGTGGAAGAATCGCTTGAACCCAGGAGGCGGAGGTTGCAGTGAACCGAGATTGCGCCACTGCACTCCATCCTGGCGACAGAGCAAGACTCCATCTTAAAAAAAAAAAAATAAAAGTGAACCATACCTCCATGTAACAGGATTTAAATATTAATTAGCAAAATTATATTATTGCAAATGTGTCATGGAAGTAAATGGCACTTATAATTCATGGTGAGTAGAAATTGACAGTGAAATTTTGACAGCTAAACTCTAGCAGATAATTCTCATCTGTTCTTGATGTCTCTCGAGAGCATTTCAGGGATAACTTAAAGTATTTCAATGTTTTCACAAAATTTTCAGCATTGTGGAAAATTATACCCAAATTCCAAAACTAATAGTTTTATTCAGGAATCACAGCAAAACTTTTGCCAGCTTTTCATACTTCCCAAAATGCAGTACCTTATGCTCTAATTTTAATTGAAGTTCTAACATGTCTTAACTGTAACACGTGTATCTTTACAGAGATCGAGCCACTGCTGAAGAATGTCTAAAGCACCCCCTGGTTGATACAGAGCAGTATTCAAGAGGCTTCTTTCAGGATGGAAGAGGCACAAGCAGCAGCAAATGCCCTCCAAGAAGTTCATTCTATGCCTGAAATTAATTCAGATGCTGACAAACCAGAAACCAAGGAATCCATTGTAACCGAAGAGTTAATTGTAGTTACTTCATATACTCTAGGACAATGCAGACAGTCTGAAAAAGAGAAAATGGAGCAAAAGGCCATTTCCAAACGATTTAAATTTGAGGAACCTTTGCTACAAGAAATTCCAGGAGAATTTATCTACTGAGCAGTATTTCCTTTAAAGATTTCTACATTAAAAATATTATTTATGGACCTCTGACCAAATGGTACATGTACTGGAAGTGGATAACCAGTATCACTTACACAAACAAAAATAACTGTCAAATTTGTGGAGTTAGGTGGAAGCCAGATTTTAAAAGTTGCCAACCAGAAGATTTAACAGGTACAGTTATCTGTTCAATGTTATTTTTAAGAAGGGAGATGTTTGCACCTTTTAATTCTACATCCTGTTTCTCCAGAATGAGAATTTGTGTACAATCATATTTGTATTCACTTTCTTCAAAAACTCCAAGTAAAAGTGCCAAAACTACATTTCTGTAAATCTCTTGCATTATTCATGTGTTATCTATATCTGCATATATGTTAATATCTTTACTAAAATTGATACTACTTTTTCACTTTAGATTTGTTTTTGGCAAAATTTTAAACAGACATTATATTTTTGAGACCTAGAATAACATTTCCTAGAGTTTGATAATGTCTTATTTTTATATTTTCTTACTGCTTTATGTTGACTTGATTTGGCTTCTGTTGTCTGTTTTTGCCTCAATGTGTGTAACCTATCATCAGTGGAAAAACCCTAATTTTTTTTTTTCTCTTCAATGTCACTAGTAAGAGAGGTGGTAATTTTTCACCTCGGAAATTATTCTGGGTTTAATTATCAGCCCTTTGGCTGCTTCCTTCATCACAGCACACTCACATGCATCTGCTCTAACATGCTATACCCCTGCCACTTCCTTGCACACACACACACCCCATGCTTCTCATCTAATTTTGGCCACTGTAGGTATCAGTGTGATCTGATCAACACTCTGGTTACCTTGGTCAGTGAAAAGATGCTACTATACTGTTTTTGTCCCAAAGTGAGTAAAATCTAGAGCAGAGAGAGAGTCTTCATGCCGACCACTGAGCCTGTTTCTGTTGAGTTTCTCATCAGTCCTCAAGCTATGCTAGGAAAGTTATAAAATGCCAATATTTATAAACATTTACTTTGCCCATAAAATATTTACACTGGATTTTGTAATTAGGAGGTACTTTGTCCCAAAAAGATTTGTAAGAATGTACTAATAGAGTTTCATTTGATTAGGATTGAACAGTTCAGTTGTATCTAGGCCCCACAGTGACCAGTAAAGTCCTATTAAAAAATGGAAATGTAAAAGTGTATGTGGAACACCTTAAAGTAACTAAATATCCTCCTCACACACACAAGTCTGAGAGTCCTTATTTATCTTTCATTAGGCTCAGTGTATTAAATATTTGCCTGTCACCTGTGTGCTGTGTACCGTGGCCATGCCTTGCTCTGCACTACGAACAACTCAGACCTGTCCCTTCATGGTCTGATTAGGGTGTCTTACAAAGCTCTCTCCCTAGCATAGTTTCTCAGCTGTCAAAATCATGAAAATGACAGCACCTAACCACATTTTAACGTATATGCAGTAAATACACAAATGTGTGTAAATGTCAGACATTTACAAAGTCAGTAAACTCACCCAGCCCTGCTGTGTGAACCTGTCAAAGCACCTGGGAGTGCTCATTCCACCATTAGATGAAATTCAGGCAGTTCAGACAACCGGGTTTCACTGTTTTCTCACTAAATTGGCTTTATTTATACAGTTTCTTGGAATCTAGCATTCTAAACAAGCTCTAAAAAGCGGAAGAAATGGTGCCACAGTGCTAAGAGTTTTTAATGAATACCCATGGACACAGTGTTGAGCCTCAGGTAAGTCTTGGAAGGAATAAAACAGTATAATTTGCATTAAGTATCTCTCTGAGAAAATAGGGAGGAGGTGACCAGGAAAAAATACCCACTATTGAATGACATGTTCGTACTTGATGAGATGGATCTGTCATCAGGTTTTAAAATCAATCATTTGGAGCTTTTTCAAAACCATTTTATACTTATAATATTTAATTGCTGTATTTGTGAAAAACGTTTTTAACTGGCCACTTGAGTTTGCTGCATATCCTTAGCTGCTGTTGTGCCTTAAATAGAGTCATAGGATGCTTTTTTAAGAAGCCCTTCAGAATATACTTGTAAAGGTAAATTGGCATTTTTGGCTTATAAGATGTGTTAAACAGAGCATGAAAAGCCTTCATAATATTAGGCCAAACAAAATCTATTAATGGCTGCCAGCTAACTCTACACTTACCTAAAGCTGTTAACATTCATTTTTTTCTATCACCAAATTTATTAAGGACTAAATAGTACTATTGGGTTTACTCATGGTTTAGAAATCCAGTTTTAGCTATAATTCAGCAATATTTTGGTGTGATGAGACGTTTATGAAATATGCAAAACATATAAGTAGTTTTAATTGGGAAATCACATTTGATTGTTCTTATGTTTTATTGTTTTCACATGAAAACTAAGAGGTACTATCTTTCTCTAGTAGTGGTATAGATGAAGGACAGATGCTCATTGTTCAGTCTCTTAAACTTTCCCAGCTAACCTCAATTTGGAAGAAAAATGTATTAAAGGGTTATAAAGATTACTTAGAGAATGTTAGAATGTGAATTATAGTTTTCAGTAATGTAATGGGGTGGTCCATGGCTCAGTCCATAGAGGCCTACGCATGTTTAGAAGAAATAAGTACCAATCCATGGACACCAACATACATGAATATAGATGGGAGAAAGACGACTAGCATCAGCAAACTAATCAAAAATATATTTTAAACTCATACCTCAATTGATAAAAATGAAAAATAGCTATGTATTGTATTTATTGTCCAAGATTGGCCACCTTGTACATTTGATTTGTTACAGAATTTAAAAAGCTAGATTGAACACTTTAATAATCTTAACCTCAAGAGTTTTAATCACTGTTGTGTTTTGGAGAGAAGGGGATATAATTTACATATGAAATGTACAGATCTAAATGCATACAGTCTCATCAGGCCTGACAAGTGTTCACTCCTTTAACCACACTCCTGTTCTGCTGCAGATTAGTTTTCCTTATCCCCAAACTCATACAGCTGGAATCATACAGCATACACCATTTGCCTTCTGTAACTCAGCATGATGTCTTTAAGATTCCTCTGTGTCGGTGCTTATATAAGCAATTTGTTCCTTTTTTGTTTTTTTTGAGACGGGAGTTTCCCTCTTGTTGCCCAGGCTGGAGTGCAATGACACAATCTCGGCTCACTGCAACCTCCACCTCCCGGGTTCAAGCAATTTTCCAGCCTCAGCCTCCCAAGTAGCTGGTATCAAAGGCGTGCACCATCACACCCGGCTAATTTTTTTTTTTTTTTTTTTTTTTTTAGTAGAGACAGGGTTTCACCATGTTAGTCAGGCTGGTCTTGAACTCCTGACCTCAAGTGGTACACCCACCTCGACCTCCCAAAGTGCTGGGATTACAAGCGTGAGCCACCGTGCCCAGCCTGGTTTGTTCCTTTTTATTGTTTTGTGGTGCTGTTTGAATGCACGACAGTTTATGTAGCTATCCTTCTGTTCATGTACCCCTGAGCTGTTTCACTTTGGAGCTATTACAAATATAAATATTCTTGTACAGGGATATTTGTGGACATGTTTTCATTTCTCTTGGGTTAAAAAGCTAGGAGTAGAACTGCTTGGTCTTATGGTAGCTGTATATTTAACTTTTTCATAAACTGCCCAGCAGTTTTCTAAAACCACTGTGCTATTTTCCATTCCTGCCAGCACATTGTACTCTGGTTGTTTTTTACATCCCTGCTGACATTTGGTATCGTCCACCTTTTTCATTTTAGCCATGCTCCGGGGTATGTGGTGGTATATCATGGTGGTTTAATTTGCATTTGCCTGATGACTAATAGAGAGTACTTTTCATGTGTTTTTTTCCTTTTAATTGGGTAAGACTCCTTTGTGCATTCTGGACATAAAGGATTGTCAGATTGATGTGTCACAAATATCTTTTCCCACTCTATGGCTTGTTTTCTGCATAGTATCTGTTGATAAGAAGGGTTTAGTTTTGGTGAAATCTACTTTATCAGTTTCTGTTTTATAGTTAATGCTTTCTGTGTGCTCTTTAAGAAGTCTTTACCTACCCCAAGCTCATGAAAATACTGTCTTATTTTTCTTAGGAGTATAATAGTTGTAGCAAATATTCAGGTTTGTGATTCACCTTGAATTAGTATTTTTATATGCCATGAAGTAGGTAGGCATCAAGTACCTTTCAACATTCTACTGAATGTTTAGTGGTTCCAGCACCACTTGTCAAAGATTCTTCTTCCACCATTAAATTGTTTGGTGCCCTTGTGCGAAAACATTTGACCATATATCTGTGGATCTAGTTTTCTGTTCCATTCTGTTTATCTTTTTGTGAAAACTTGGTAAGTCTTGAGCTCAGGTAAAACACTCTAATTTCTTTTCCGTAAATTGCTTTGTTTGTTCTAGGTCTTTTGCATTTCCAATAAATTGTCATTTGTAACACACTACTCCCAGAAAAAGACTTGTGCATTTTGACTAGGATTCACTGAATCTATAGATCGATTTAACACTTTGACAATATTAAGTCATCCAATCCATTAAACATGTTTTTCGATTTACTTCATTTTTTCTCAGCAGTGTTTCACATTTTTCAATGCAGAGATCCTATATATCCTTTAACTTTATCCCTGGGTATTTCATGTTTTTTGATGATGCTGTTTTTTGGACACTCAATATATAATTTTTTTTTTTTTGCTTTTAATACTCCAACTCTCATTTTTAGCTCATCATGCCTAACCAGAACTATGTTGTAAATTATTTAAATGAGTCTTTTGAAACTTTTGTTGGTAACAGTGGGAGTAAAGTTTGCCGAACTGAAATTTATAGTAACAAAATTGGAAGGAATCCCTCCTCTGCTTTTTCAAATTAGAGATGCAGTGATGGAATCTGAGAGAATATGTGATTTGCCCAAGAGCTCACGGGTAGTTATCAGCAGAACAAAGGACAGAATCATTCAGGTTTCCTGACTGCTCGTCAAGAACTTTTATCTCAGTGGATTCTACCTTTGGCTCCATTTTAATGTCCAAAACACAGTAATTTTTAAAAGAATTACTTCTTTTGTGTAACTTAATTTTGGATTTCTTTTCTAATAACTAGAGGACAGGTAACCTGAGATGAGCTAGTGCAGGGCTCAGCATACTGTGTGTGGCCTGTGCTGCCTGTTCGGTGAGGTTTTCTTGGAACAGCCACACCTTGTGTTTACGTTTTGTTTGTGGATGCCTTCACGCTACACTGCACGGGTGAATAGTTGGGACAGAGATCTGAAAGCCTGTACAGCCTAAGGTATTTAGTATCCGGCCCTTTACAGAAAAGAGACAGTTTGCCAACTCCCAATTATAATCTAAATATATTTAAAATAGGAGATATTTTCTATTTAAAACCAATCTTGACGACACAGTCCTTTGGGGGAGATTTTATTTACTAAACGTTAGCAGCACAAAAGTATCAGTTTCAATACACTGTAATGGGTTTGCATGAAGATGAGCATCTCTTTAGTTATCTCTATGATTAAGTAACTAGCTTTCTAATAAATTGTAAGAGAAGTATACCTAGAAGATAAATGAAAATATTTGGGAAGAGATATGTTTAATCCTCAGCTGGAATTATTCAGGGGAGAAGGATTGTCACCTTATCCTTGTCCTCCCTTTTTTTATCTAAGCCACTATAACTGTGTGTCCCTTTTAAAGCAGCATATTCAACACTGTCATCCCACACTTTTTAAAGCTTTTGATTTTGCAGTAGTTACAGACTTACTTACAGGGAGTTGAAGAGACAGTAGATACATCTTACATAACTACAGGAAATTGATTTTTACACAGCATATATCATTTTATGCCATCTTATCTTCCTGTAACCCTACCAAGACAGTTGAGATACGGAACTGCTTCACTGCCATATAAAGATCTGTTGATGTCAACATTTTACCAATTTGAGTGAAATGTAGAAAACTTAACTCTCTTGCCCATCCCCTCCCCCACTCTATTTATAATTGTCTTAAGTATATCATCTGCTACGTACATTGAGATCCACGTCAGACAATTTTGCTTTCACTACCAAATAATTTAGAAAACACAAGAAGGAAAAAGCCTATTGTATTTGCCCATTTTTTGCTGTTTCTGTCATTCTTCCTGATACTCCAAGACTTTTTTTTTTTTTTTAAATGTTTCTGCTTCAAGACCTTCCTTTAGGGTAGGTTTATTCAAGGTCTACAGGGTAGACCCATTCAACAAATTAGTTTTCCATCATCTAAGAACGTATTACCCCTTCATTCCTGAAGGAACATTTCACTGGATACAGAATTTGGAGTTGACAGTTTTGTTTGTTTTGAAGCAGTCTCACTCTGTTGCCCAGGCTGGAGTGCAATGGCAGGATCTCGGCTCACTGCAACCTCCACCACCTCCCGCGTTCAAGCGATTCTCATGCCTTAGCCTCCCAAGTAGCTGAGATTACAGGCACACACCACCATGCCTAGCTAATTTTTTTTTATATTTAGTAGAGGCAGAATTTCGCCATGTTAGCCAGGCTGGTCTCAAACTCCTGACTTGAACTGATCCACTCACCTTGGCATCCCAAAGTGCTGGGATTACAGGCATGCACCACTGTGCCCAGCCACCAGTTGACGGTTCTTTTAGCACTCTAAAATAATTGGTCTCATTTCCTTCCTGCCTCCATGGTTTCCAAAGAGAAATCTGTCATTTGAGTTACTTTTCCCTATAGGTAAGATGTCATTTCTTTCTTGATGCTTTCAAGCTTTTTTCTTTGTCTTTAGTTTTCAGAAGTCTGTCCTATCATGGGGTTTCACTCAGCTTTTTGAATACAGGCATACCTCAGAAATATTATGGGTTCAGTTCCAGACCACTGCAATAAACCAAATACCACAAGAAAGCGAGACACATGAATTTTTTGCTTTTTCAGTGCATATAAAATGGTTTATACTATAGTTTTTTAAGTGAGCAATAGTGTTATGCCTAAAACTAATGTACACACATTAATTTAAAAATACTTTTACATGTCAGAGGAGGGTAGGAAAAGATAATTTTTAAATACCTTACTGCTAAGAAATTCTAACAACCATTCATTGAGTCATAATCTTTTTGCTGGTGGACAGTCTTGCCTCAGGGTTGATGGCTGCTGACTGATGAAGGTGGTGGTTGCTGAAGCCTGGGGTGACCGTGGCAATTTCTTAAAATAAGACAACAGTGGAGTTTGCTGCATTGATTAACTCTTTCATAAACGATTCCTCTGTAGCATATGATGCTGTCTGACAGCATTTACCCACAGTACAACTTTTCAAAATTAGGAGTCGATCCTCTCAAACCCTGCCAATGGTAAGTTTATGGAATATTCTCAATCTTTTGTTGTCATTTCAACAATGTTCACAGCATCTTCACCAGGAGTAGATTCCATCTCAAGAAATCACTTTCTTTGCTCGTCCATGAGAAGCAACTGTTTATCCACACAAGTTTGATCCTGAGATTACAGCAATTCAGTCACATCTGCAGGTTCCTCCACTTCTAATTCTCTTGCTATTTTCACCCTATCTGCAGTTCCTTCCTCCTCTGAAGTCTTGAAACCTTCTATTTCTTCCAAGCTCCTATTACTGTTGATATTTTGACCTCCTCCCATGAATTGAATGCTCTTAATGGCATCTAAAATGGTGAATCCTTTCCAAAAGGTTTTCAACTGACTTTGCCCAGAACCATCAGAAGAATCATAAAATGTATTTCTTAAATAAGTCTTGAAAGTCAAAAGTACACCTTGATCCATGGGCAGCAGAATGGACACTGTGTTAGCAGGCATGAAACAATATTCATCTCCTTGTACATCTCCATCAGAGTTCTTGGGTGACCAGGCGCACTGTTAATGAGTAGCAATGTTTTGGGCTTTGTTTTTTCAGACAGGGTTTCACCATGTTGCCTAGGCTGGTCTTGAACTCCTGGCCTCAAGCGATCCACCTGCCTTGGCCTCCCAAAGTGCTGGGATTACAGGCGTGAGCCACTGCACCCGGCCATATTTTGACTTTCTAGGACCACATTTTTAGAAAAATCACTATTCAAAACAAAGTCGAAGAGACAAGAGGGAGTAGACACACTTACCCCTATTTCTTCCACTAAGTGCAGCCTGGACTTACATAAACATGAGACTACTATGAAAGATGATAAGACTGACTGACTGGCTAGGAACTTCATACCCAAGAAAGAACACAGCATTGACTTACCTGGGTTTCCTTTTGCCTCATATAGCTGTGGCGCTGGAGAAATCGGCACCCCAGAAACACCAAGAGAGGCCAACAGCTAAGCAAAGCCTGGTGTCTCTAGCCAAAGGATCAGGACAGGGCAACCTAGAAAGATGGAGAACTCTCAGTAACTGCCCTATTCTATGCAAACACCATGGAAAAACCCATGGCCCAAACCCCACAGCCTCATCAGCAAAGGCCAAGTGGGGAGCCTAGACCTTCTCCTTTGCCTATTGTAATGAGGCCTCCCCATCCCCTGCTGGAGCCGTGTCAGAGCTAGACCAGTAGGGAGTGTGGGACTTCTATCCCTGCAGGATGGTAATGAGGTCCACCCCCATAGTGTCAGTGGAGGCCATATTGGGAGCCTAGACTTTCACCCTGACCCAGGAGAAACAACTCCCCCCACTCCTATGGTATCAGTGGGGCCCACGTGTTCTAATGGGAAGCCACTCCTCCCCCCTGCCTATGTTCAAAGGGGGCTCAGTGGTGAGCCTGAACCTTCACCCCTACCACATGGCCCCTTCACCACCTGGGGTAAACATAATTGACAAATGTGTGTCTTCCAACTGCTCCACTGATCAGCCATTCCCTTGTCTCTCTCCCACTTTTCTGGCCTCCCTATTCCCTGAGACACAACAGTATTGAAATTAGGCCAATTAATAACCCCACAATGGCATCTAAATGTGAGAGGTGAGGAAGCTGCAGGAGAAAATTTGGGGTCAAGGGATTTTTCTCCCCTAGCCAAGGAAGTCATGAGAGACTGTACCGGGACGTTGCATTCCAGCGCAGATACTGTGCTTTTCCCACAGTCTTCGCAACCAGCAGACCAGGAGATACCCTCTGGTGCCCACGCCACCAAGGCCCTGGGTTTCAGTCACAAAACTGGGCAGCAATTTGGGCAGACACTGAGCTAGCGGCAGGAGTTTTTTCATACCCCAGTGGCACCTGGAACACCAGCGAGATAGAACCCTTCACTTCCCTGAAAGGGGAACTGAAGCCAAGGGGACAAGTGGTCTGGCTCAGTGGGTCCCACTCCCACGGAAGCCAGCAAGCTAAGATCCACTAGCTTGAAATCCTTGTGCTAGCACAGCAGTCTGAGGTCGACCTGGGAAGATCGAGCTTGGTGGGGGAAGGGGGGTCTACCACAGCTGAGGCTTAAGTAGGTGTTTTTCCCCTCACAGTGTAAACAAAGCTGCAGGGAAGTTTGAACTGGGCGGAGCCCACTGCAGCTCAGCAAGGCCTCTGCGGGCCAAACTGCCTGTCTAGATTCCTCCTCCCTGAGCATGGCATCTCCAAAAAAAAGGCAGCAGCCCCAGTCAGGGACTTACTGATAAAACCCTCATCTCCCTGGGACAGAGCACCTAGGGGAAGGGGTGACTGTGAGCACAGCTTCAGCAGACGTAAGCTCTCCCAGCACAGCATTCAAGCTCTGATAAGGGATAGACTGCCTCCTCGTGGGTCCCTGACCCCCCGTATATCCTGAATGGGAGACACCTCCCAGTAGGGGCCAACAGACAGCTCATACAAGAGAGCTCTGGCTAGCATCTGTCATGTGCTCCTCTGGGATGAAGCTTCCAAAGGAACAGGTAGCAATCTTTGCTGTTCTGCAGCCTCTGCTGGTGATACCCAGGCAAACAGGGTCTGGAGTAGACCTCCAGCAAACTCCAGCAGACCTGCAGCAGAGGGACCAGACTGTTAGAAGGAAAATAACAAAGAAATAGCATCAATATCAACAAAAAGGAGGTCCACTCAGAAACCCCATCCAAAGATCGCCAATATCAAAGACCAAAAGCAGATAAATCCATGAAGATGGGGGAGAAACCAGCACAAAAAGGCTGAAAATTCAACAACCAGAATGCCTCTTCTCCTCCAAAGGATCACAACTCCTTGCCAGCAAAGGAGCAAAACTAGAACAGAGAATGGGTTTGACGAATTTGACAGAAGCAGACTTCAGAAGGTGGGTAATAACAAACTCCTGTAAGCTACAGAAGCATATTCTTACCCAATGCAAGGAAGCTAAAAAGATTAAAGGAGTAATAACCAGGTTAGGGAAGAACCTAAAGGGAGGTTTTCAGACCTGATGGAGCTGAAAAACAGTACAAGAACTTTGTGAAGCATACACGGGTATCAACAGCTGAATCAATCAAGTGGAAGAAAGGATATCAGAGATTGAAGATCAACTCAATGAAATAAAGTGAGAATACAAGATGACAGAAAAAGAGTGAAAAGAAATGAGCAAAGCCTCCAAGAAATATGGAACTATGTGAAAGGACCAAATCTACGTTTGATTAGTGTACCTGAAAGTGATGGGGAGAATGGAACCACGTTGGAAAATACTCTTCAGGATATTATCCAAGAGAACTTCCCCCAACCTGGCAAGGCAGACCAACATTCCAATTCAGGAAATTCAGAGAATACCACAAAGATACTCCTCAAGAAGAGCAACCCCAAGACACAAACTAATCAGATTCACTAAGGTTGAAATAAAGAAAAATGTTAAGGGCAGCCAGAGAGAAAGGTTGGGTTACCCACAAAGGGAAGCCCATCAGACTAACAGCAAATCTTGCTGTGGAAACCCTACAAAAGTCAGAAGAGAGTGGAGGGGGGGCCAAATATATCAACATTATTAAAGAATTTCCAACCCAGAATTTCATATCCAGCCAAACTAAGCTTCATAAGCAAAGGAGAAATAAAATCCTTTACAGACAAGAAAATGCTGAGAGATTTTGTCACCACCAGGCCTGCCTTACAAGAGCTCCTAAAGGAAGCACTAAACATGGAAAGAAACAACTGGTACCAGCCACTGCAAAAACATACCAAAGTGTAGAGACCATCAATGCCGGGAAGAAACTGCATCAGTTAACGGCCAAAATAACCAGCTACCATCATAATTACAGGATCAAATTCACACAAAATAACATTAACCTTAAATGTAAATGAGCTAAATGCCCCAATTAAAAGACACAGACTCGCAAATTGGATAAAGAGTCAAGACCCATCAATGTGCTGTATTCAGAAGACCCATCTCACTTGCAAAGACAAGCAGAGGCTCAAAATAAAGGGATGTAAGGATATTTACCAAGCAAATGGAAAGCAAAAAAAACAAAAAGCAGAAGTTGCTTTATGAATCTGGGTGCTCCTGTATTGGGTGCATATTACTGGGTTAATAATGAAATTAAGGCAGAAATAAAGATGTTCTTTGAAACCAATGATAACAAAGACACGACATTCCAGAATCTCTGGGACACATTTAAAGCAGTGTGTAGAGGGAAATTTACAGCACTAAATGCCCACAAGAGAAAGCAGGAAAGATCTAATATTGACACCCTAACATCACAATTAAAAGAACTAGAGAAGGAAGAACAAACAAATTCAAAAGCCAGCAGAAGACAAGAAATAAGATCAGAGCAGAACTGAAGGAGGCAGAGACACAAAAAAACCCTTAAAAAAAAAATCAATGAATCCAGGAGCTGGTTTTTTGAAAAGATCAACAAAACAGATAGACTGCTAGCCAGACTAATAAAGAAGAGAGAAGAATCAAATAGATGCAATAAAAAATGATAAAGAAGATATCACCACCAAGCCCACAGAAATACAGACTGC
This sequence comes from Ateles fusciceps, assembly GCA_036589455.1. Taxonomy (NCBI): domain Eukaryota; kingdom Metazoa; phylum Chordata; class Mammalia; order Primates; family Atelidae; genus Ateles; species Ateles fusciceps. The sequence continues at coordinate 6,326,069 of JAZHEH010003329.1, read as the reverse complement.
CATCAGAGAATAAACACTTCTACACAAATAAACTAGAAAATCTAGAAGAAATGGATCAATTCCTGGACACATACACCCTCCCAGGACTGAATGAGGAAGAAGTCGAATCCCTGAATCAACCAATAACAAGTTCTGAAATTAAGGCAACAATTAACAGCCTACCAATCAAAAAAAGTCCAGAACCAGACAGATTCACAGCCGAATTCTACCAGAGGTACAAAGAGGAGCTGGTACCATTCCTTCTGAAACTATTCCAAACAATAGAAAATGAGGGGAATCCTCCCTAACTCATTTTATGAGGCCAGCATCATCCTGATACCAAAACCTGGTAGAGACACAACAAAAAAAGAAAATTTCAGGCCAATATCCCTGATGAACATCAATGCAAAAATCCTCAGTAAAATACTGACAAACTGAATCCAGCAGCACATCAAAAAGCTTATCCACCACGATCAAGTTGGCTTCATCCCTGGGATGCAAGGCTGGTTCAACATATGCAAATCAGTAAGTGTAATCCATCACATAAACAGAACCAATAATAAAAAACCACATGATTATCTCAATAGATGCAGAAAAGGCCTTCAACAAGATTCAGCAGCCTTTCATGCTAAAAACTCTCAATAAACTAGGTACTGATGGAATGTGTCTCAAAATAATAAGAGCTATTTATGACAAACCCACAGCCAATATCATACTGAATGGACAAAAACTGGAAACATTCCCTTTGAAAACTGGCACAAGATAAGGTTGCCCTCTCTCACCACTTCTATTCACCATAGCATTCGAAGTTCTGGCCAGGGCAATCGGGCAAGAGAAAGAAATATAGGGTATTCAATTAGGAAAAGACGAAGTCAAATTGTCTCTGTTTGCAGATGCCATCACTGTGTATTTAGAAAACCCCATCATCTCAGCCCAAAATCTCCTTAAACTGATAAGCAACTTGAGCCAAGTCTCAGGATACCAAATCAATGTGCAAAAATCACAAGCATTCCTATACACCAATAACAGATAAAGAGCCAAATCAATTGTGAACTCCCATTCACAATTGCTACAAAGAGAATAAAATACCTAGGAATACAACTTGAAGGGATCTGAAGGACCTCTTTAAGGAAAACTACAAACCACCGCTCAAGGAAATAAGAGAGAACACAAACAAATGGAAAAACATTCCATGCTCATGATAGGAAGAATCAATGTCATGGAAATGGCCATACTGCCCAAAGTAATTTGTAGATTCAATGCTACCACTGACTTTCTTCAGAGAACTGGAAAAAACTACTCTAAATTTCATATGGAACCAAAGAGAGCCCACGTATAGCCAAGACAATCCTAAGCAAAAAGAACAAAGCTGGAGGCATCACACTACCTGACTTTAAACTATACTACAAAGCTACAGTAACAAAAACAGCATGGTACTGGTACCAAAACAGATATACAGACCAATGGAACAGAACAGAGGCCTCAGAAATAATACCACACATGTGCAACCATCTGATCTTTGACAAACCTGACAAAAACAAGCAAAGGGGAAAGGATTCCCTATTCAATAAATGGTGTTGGGAAAACTGGCTAGCCACATGCAGAATGCTGAAACTGGATCCCTTCCTTACACCTTATGCAAAAATTAACTCAAGATGAATTAAAGACTTAAATGTAAGACCTAAAACCATAAAAACCCTAGAAGAAAACCCAGGCAATATCATTCAGGATATAGGCATGAGCAAAGACTTCATGACTAAAGCAACAAAAGCCAAAATTGACAAATGGGATCTAGTTAAACTAAAGAGCTTCTGCACAGCAAAAGAAATGATCATCAGAGTGAACAGGCAACCTACAGATTGGGAGAAAATCTTTGCAAGCTATCCATCTGACAAAGGGCTAATATCCAGAATCTACAAAGAACTTAAACAAATTTACAAGAAAAAAACCCCATCAAAAAGTGGGCAAAGGATATGAACAGGTACTTCTCAAAAGAAGACATTTATACAGCCAACAAACATATGAAAAAAAGCTAATCATCATTGGTCATTATAGAAATGCAAATCAAAACCACAATGAGATACCATCTTATGCGAGTTAGAATGGTGATCATTAAAAAATCAGGAGACAAAAAGAAAAAAAAAAAATGAGAACAGGTCTAACGTGTGTCAAAAAAAAAAATCAGGAGACAGATGCTGGAGAGGATCTGGTGAAATAGCAATGCTTTTACACTGTTGGTGGGAGTGTAAATTAGTTCAGCCATTGTGGAAGACAGTGTGGCGATTCCTCAAGGATCTGGAACTAGAAATACCATTTGACCCAGCAATCCCATTACTGGGTATATACCCAAAGGTTTATAAATCATTCTACTATAAAGATACATGCACACATATGTTCACTGCGTCACTGTTCACAATAACAAAGACTTGGAACCAATCCAAATGCCTATCAATGATAGACTGGATAAAGAAAATGTGGCATATATCCACCGTGGAATACTATACAGCCATAAAAAAGGATGAGTTCATGTCCTTTGCAGGGACATGGAGGAAAGCCGGAAACCATCATTCTCAGCAAACTAACACCAGAACAGAAAATCAAACACCGCATGTTCTCACTCATAAGTGGGAGTTGAACAATAAGAATGCATGGACACAGGGGAGGGGAACATCTCACACACTAGGGCCTGTTAGGGGCTTGGGGGGTTAAGGGAGGGATAGCACTGGGAGAAATACCTAATGTAGATGAGGGGTCGATGGGTGAGCCTATCACCATGGCACATATATACCTATGTAACAAACCTGCACGTTCTGCACATGTACCCCAGAACTTTAAAACAAAAATTCCAGAATTTCCTGATATTGAACCACCTTTGCATTCCTGGAATAAACCTCTCTTAATCACTGTTAACAGTACGGTGCACTAGGTTAAGATGGAGTAACAGTAGCCCCTCATCTTAGGGGCTTGTAAGGGTTTACTTCTCTCTTGTGCTCCATGTCCCACTGTGGGTCAGCTGTCGGCTCCAGCTCCCAAGCCCTTGAAGTAGCCGCCATCTGGAACATAACCAATCTTAGGAAAGGTGGCAAGGTGGACAGGGTGAACCAAGGGCTGGTGCTTAAACTTAGAAGTCCTGCATGCCACTTCCACTCACAAGCCACACAGTCACACCTAAGTTCAACAAGGCAGAGATGTATAATCCTCCCACAGGGAAGAGCACTGAGAGGGAGAAGCACAAACCTGTTTTGTGAAAAACAATACAATATACCACTATGTATCATTGGATTCAGTTCACTAATATTTAATTTCAAATTTTTGCATCAACTTTCATAAGGGAGCCAGGTCTACAAGTTTCTCATTTCATAAAAATAATTTGGAAGTGAAAAATTACTTTGTCATTAAGACTGCAAGGTGACTGACATGGTAGCTAAACTTACATGTTATGGGTGTGTAGTAGAGGGTATAATTTCTGCCTTGATGGCTTATTTAAAAATAAAAGACTTTTAATATACTGCATGTCATCTGATTAATTAACATGTTTCCTTAAAAAAAATCATTTTGGGGCCAGGCGTGGTGGCTCACGCCTGTAATCCCAGCACTTTGGGAGGCCCAGGTGGGCAGATCACAAGGTCAAGAGATCGAGACCATCCTGGCCAACACGGTGAAACCCTGTCTCTACTAAAAATACAATAAAATTAGCCAGGCGTGGTGGCACGTGCCTGTGGTCCCAGCTACTCGGGAGGCTGAGGTGGAAGAATCGCTTGAACCCAGGAGGCGGAGGTTGCAGTGAGCCGAGATTGCGCCACTGCACTCCTGCCTGGTGACGGAGACAAGACTCTGTCTCAAAAAAAAAAAAAAAAAAAAAAAATTGGAAATTTAAGGAAAAAAAAATTGGAAGATAATTTAGGAATTAAAAGTACTCTCTCCTGCAAAGTTAAATTTCACTTCTGCATCCAACCTGTCTTAGAGGCATGTTTTTAATATTTTCATTTCCTACTTTCTGCCCTGGATTATAAAAGGGGCGCAGTTTTTCTGTACTCATTCCTGACAGTGCTTTCAACTGAGCAACTCTGCCAAAAAAACATGCCTGAACCAGGAGTGCATTACTAAGGCGCCAAGAATCTTCTAGTGGGTGGAGACTGGAGGTTTTCCTATCACCCTCCAATCTCTTTCTTGACACCCCACCCTTGTCATCGAGCCTCCTGCGTAAACATCTTTTGCCCAAGCATCCCAATGAGCAGTATAAACATTGTCTCACCTGTAAGGCAAGTGATCGGTAAATATTTATTCATATTTTTCAGATGGACAAACTGAAAATGCCAGAGTCAAGTGACCTAAAGCCACTTCCAAAGCTGCTGGCTTTCGGAAAACCCTTCAGAGCTACCTCTTCTTGAGCATTTCCCTGGCCTTGCTGGTGGCCAGAGAACAGAAGCAGCTATTGTTAAATTCTGGCTGTTTTGTATATAGGTAATTTCAGTTTCATTGTTGCTATATACAAACTTTACCAAAACTCAGAGTAATAAAACCTTATCAGGTATTATCAAGTCCTTGGGTTGGTGAATAGGGAATGTTTGCAGGCAAGAGGAGGCTAATTTTAGGAGAACTGAACAAAGACGGTGAAGTCTGTGACTTACTTGAAAGTCATACTGGTCTTGTCAGTACACATTCAGCACAATCTCTGAAACCTTCATTAACAGCAGAATCATGTGCTTACCCCAAAATCTTTGACAGCCACAAATTGTATGCAAAATGTCCACACTGGCTGGCATTCACACACTATGGCCAACCTACCTTTCCATGCCTCTCTTTTACTTTACCTATGCTCACCTACATGCTGTCCAAACTGGGTCTCTCATTTCTGGGGCACAGCTCCCATCTGCCTGCTCTGGGGCCTTTTCTTCATGTTGTGCTTTCCAGTTGCAGGGCGCTATCCATATGTCTACTTATCAAAATCTTGGACTTCAAGGTCCACAGGGACACTCCTGCCTCCAGATAGCCTCTTAAATTTCTCCTAACTGGTATCTCTCTTTTCTACATCATTTTTAGCAACACAGCTTGAAATTCTTTTGGCACAGTATTATAATACTCTCCACAGCCCCTGCTCATCCACCCAGCATACTGACTGGCAAGGAACTTGTGGTGGAGGCCCTGCAGCCTCTTCTATAGCAAAGCACGTGGGGAGCCACTCTACCATTTGTTGGCAGTGATCCTTCTCCTGCAGTCTTTACAGATCTACAGTTTTGTACAATTCTAGGAAAGCCCTTTCTCTGGTCTCTGGGCTATCCTGTCTCCTTATGGGATGCACTGGAGCCCTTCCTTAAAAAGTCACCTTTTCTTCTGATGCATTATCCAAGACAGCATTAAGGTAGTTAGTGACTCAATGGCTGAGTCACAGTGATTACTGGCTATAAAGGAAGTAGTAGGCTGCAAGTGTACATCATTGCTATCTTCAAAGAACAGGAAAGACAGTGTCTACTGCAATGACCAGGTTCCAGCCTGTTCAGAATCACCCATGAAGGCATTAAGTGCACACATGGAAGTAAATGTGAACAGAAAAAATACCCAAGAGAGTGGCTTTCAAATAGAAATCAAGGAGCTTTTCACTACGTAATACTATTTCCTATCAGGTGGATTAGAAAAGCCTCTTCATTAATTCAAACTCTACACTTGTTTTTACTTCAGAACAGATGGCCAACCTAAGCCCTGGTTTTCTACAATTTGGCCACAGCAAAGAAACAACAACAAAAAAAATTCAAACGCTAAAATGAAGTAAAAGTTGTTAGCAGAAAGCAACACAAATTCACAACACACAATAGGACAGTATGTAACTTAAAGCACAAAACTGTACAGTACTCTGCCATTTATTCTAGAAGATTGTAGAGATTGGAATATTTATCTAAACCCACTGACAAAAGTGCTCTCAGGGAGAGACTTTTCACTGTATAATCTACTCAAAAAACACACAAATATATTTTTAAAGAAACAACTCCAGAGATAACTTGTAAAAACTGAAGACCTCATACTCTACCAATATATTTAAGCTCATTTTTTTTTCTGAAAGGCTTCTCTTCAATGAATATTAAGAATGTAGGAAGAGAGCTCATGGCTGTCCTTCATTGTAGACAACCAACTATGATTGCTTTAAGCCTGCTAATACTAAGAGTTAAACTGACCTTTTCAAAGCACAGATACTAGATTTCTGTTTTTGTAGGCTCTGCTGCTCAGAAGGAAGTTCTCTTGCTTTATAGTATGTTTCCTTATAAGACTAATAAAACCTAAGGATATGATTCTCTAACATGTGGTTATGTTGTGTGGAAGCAGAAGGATAAGAACATGCTAGCTATTCATTCATTCATTCATTCAGATGGAGTTTCACTTTTATTGCCCAGCCTGGAGTGCCATGATGCAATCTTGGCTCTCTAAAGCCTCTGCCTCCTGGATTCAAGCGATTCTCTGCCTCAGCCTCCCAAGTTGCTGGGATTACTAACATCTGCCACCATCCCTGGCTAATTTATTGGTATTTTTAGCAGAGATGGGTTTCACCATTTTGTCCAGGCTGGTCTCAAACTCCTGACCTCAGGTGATCCACCCGCCTCAGCCTCCCAAAGTGCTGGGCTTATAGGCGTGAGCCACCGCACCCAGCCAGAACCTAACTTTCCTACGTTAACTGTACATGTACACATACAAATTTTCTAAGCTTTCAAAATGTTTGGAATAAAAGCAATTATTTTGCAAATCTTCAGCTGGGCAGATGGTTGGTGTCTGAAATAGAAATAAATATAAACAAAGCAAACAAAATATTCCAAAGTGATGGAAAATGTCCACAAGCTACTTAACAACATGAATTCAAGGTAAAGTGAAAAACAAAAGCAGTCTTTCTCAGCATTCTCACGTCAATATTTAGAAAAAAATTCCTTCAGTACTACTAAGCCTCAGGCTTTGTATCGAGGAACTGAAAATTCCAGGGGAAAGGAAGACGAAGAGAAAGGAAAGAAATGAGAACTAGCAAAGATCAACAAATGTTTTATTAATTCTGATTCCTTTATCGTGTGCTTTTTTATACAAAGCACTTTCAAATAAATCATCTTAAATTTATAAGAGTTTCTTTCTGATTCAGTTTAAAAATGACAAATAGCATTTGTTGTGCCCAAGTTAGATTTATACCAAAATTACCATATGATGGCATATACAGTCATCCTACTAGTGGCTGGAAAACTGGCTTGCAGGACACTCAGATGGGCCACCACGCCAGTGGGCACATTGTGGAGACGAGGGAAGGCTGGACTAGAAGCAAGCTGGGTCTTCTGGTCGTCTCTACTCCTTTTTCACTTCATCACCATTTTCCCCACTGAGGTTGAACACGGGAATCTGCTGACCATCCTTGAGCTCTAAGAAGACCTCGTCAAGCTGCCACCTGAGAGAAACCAAAAGTACAGTCTCTCTAATCCATGAGCGCTGAGGGAACAGCCATAGCCAAAAAAAGGGGCAGGGAAAGCAGCTGTTTTGAATAATGCCTTAAATTTTTTTAAACATGATTTTGTGTGAGTGCTGTGTCAACATCATGTTTCAACATTTCACCGGCTTATTTAACCAGCTGCGACTTCCAAGGCAGGCTTAAAAATGACTGACAGGCGAATGGAAGGGACATCAGGAAGGAGAAGGAGCAGTTTATTTCTCATTTCCTAATTCACAGTTCCTGGCCTGGAATCCAGCCAGCTCATGCACTAATCCCAGGCTCAGAGGTCAATGAGCCCAGGGTGAGCTAGGTGGGGCTGCCTGCTCCTTTTGTCCTTGGGAATTAAAACACAGTCTGGCTAAACAGCAAACATCTCTGAGAGAGGCTTCCCGTGGGGGAAGTGAGTGGATGTAGCTACTGGCAACCAGAAAAGCAAAGCCAATTAAGGGGTGGAGAGCTTATGCAAAGAATGTGATGAATAAATTTGGGAACAAGAGTCCATGCCCTTTATTCATTTGTAACAATTGAGGCAGTCAAGTGAGAAGCTGTAACACAGCATCAAATTATGATAAAGCTAGATCACTATAACTGTAAAGTTTTACAAATTCAACAGCATAAGGAGAGGGCAATTCAGTAGACTGTATGGATAAACTGGACCCAGCTAAAAGCCACAGTACTGGCTTGCTGCCCAGGCCACGAAGCTTTCAGCTTCAAGCTTGAAAACTAATTCTTCCTATGCCCACAGCCATTTAACGAGAAATAAAACGGAGTCGGACTTGCTTCCATTAGGAAGTCCTCCTCCCACTCCCCCCACTGCTGTCACCTTCCCAGGATACCTCTGAAAGGGGCCACTTCTAGTTGAGTGGACATGGAGATGACCCTCTGACTTGGATCCAGAGACAGGAATCTTCAACTGTGGGTGTAAAATGACAGAAAGGAGAGATGTAATTGGATACACTGTCATTTCAGAGATGACAAAATGCTTTCTAGAGCTAAGCCTATAAAACCCAGTGATTCTCCATAGAAGCAAGTGGTTTTCTAACAGCCCAGCTGGAGAATCCACTTGATTTTCCAAATGTCCTGGACCTCTTTGGATGGCTGGTGAGGTCAATGGCAGCCCTTCCATTTGGCAAGGAGCACTTCCATGACAGTGCTCTGGGTACTTCCAATGACAGCTCAAAAGTCCACTGTTAAAAGAGCAAACTCCTGATAAACGCAGCAACATGGATGAGTATCAAAAACATGCCGAGTCAAAGGGCCTTACACAGGAGGAGTATATAACTATTTGTGTTAAATTCTAGTACAGGCTAACCTATGCTGGGGAAAAAAAAAAAGAAAAATGACTGCCTCTGGTAGAGCTGAAAGATGTGAGAAGGGACCCACTGGGTAGAGCACAAGGGAACTCAGATGCTGGGAACAGTCTACATCTAGGTAACGGCTTGAGTGACACAATTGAGTGTATCTGTTAAAACTCATCAAATAGGACACTTGGATTTGTGCCTTTCAAGAATGTAAATTTTAACAAAAAAAAACAAAAAAAACAAGAACCATGTATTTGGAAATGAAATGTATAATGTCTGAAAATTACTTTGTAATCCAACAAAATAACAGATTCAGGGAAACAGAGCAAAATCCTAATTGTAGAATCGAGGTACCAGCTATAGGTGATCACAGTATAAATTCTTTTATCTTTTTTGTATGTTTGAAATTTTTCATAATAAAATACAAAAAAAAAAAAAATTTCACTGTTTTAAAGGGGGATCTATTGCCAGCAAATTGGTACATATTTTGACCTGGACCCTAAAGAACAGGCTTTAAAGAAAATATAACACATGAAGGCTTGTTTGGGAAAGATAGCACAGAGTTCTCAGTTTCTCCTTCATCCCCGGTACCATAGGCTGGGCTCCCACCACAGGGATGCTGCCAGGTGCTGCCATGCCCATGACCGGGGAGTCGGCCTGAGAGCCTCAAAGCCAGCCCCTAAGCAGTTGTTTGATTACACTTGATTTAGAAAAAAAAATAGTGAATGCAATGTTTTTGGTTTCTCATGAAAACCTAAGGTAAGAGCCTCACAAAGGGGACACAGGCACAGTAACAAGGAAGCCCATCATAAGACAGGCACCTCCCAGAGTGCCTTCCTGTGCCCCTGGAGATGGCCAAAGATACCCTCTTGAGGTGGGGGCAAGGGCAGGTGCAGGGAGGGAGCATCCCACGCATTCCAAATTGCCACCAAGAGAAGAAACTATTGAGGTACACATCTGTGCTTTCCAAAATTCTTTCTTTATACACACTTGAAGGAAGGGACAGGATTTGGGACATGGCTCCAAAACTCAGGTGAATAACCAGTCACCTAATCATAATTGAAGAACAAATCTTTGGCCGGGCATGGTGGCTTACGCCTGTAATCCTAGCACTTTCGGAGGCTGAGGCAGGCAGATTACTTGAGGCCAGGATTCAAGACCAGCCTGGACAACATGGCGAAACCCCATCTCTACTAGAAACACAAAAAGCCAGGCGTGGTGGTGCACACCTATCGTCCCAGCTACTCAGAAGGCTGAGGCAGGAGAATCGCTTGAACCCAGGAGGTGGAGGCTGCAATGCGCCAAGATCACGCCACTGCACCCCAGCCTGGGCAACAGAACAAGACTCCATCTCAAAAAAAAAAGAACAAATCTTCAGGGTCCTACTGTTAGAGTCAAGCTACGGCTTTTCTCGGAGATGATAGAATTAAGCAACAGAGTATACACTTACCATCTCTGGATACTTTGGAAAAAAAAAAAAAGAAAGAAAGAAGGGAAAGAAAAGGGCAGAAGCAAGAAGGATTCTGAAGACCAGCAAACTCTGAGAGGCCAATGTCTGAACTGTGGGCAGCTGCACTTGCGTGGGTAGATGTAACACTTCACAGTTTGGTTCCTTCACCAGCCAGAACTTGCCAAAGATTAAAGAAGAAGTTCTGGTAAAGCGAAGTGTTGGTCACTGTTGACTCTCTCACACACATACTTGGGAAAAAATCCCAATGTACGGCAATCATTCATGAACAACTGAAACATCTCACCTCTGGAAAAACCGTAAGAACTACAAATAGAGGACTTTGGGATATGAGGGCACATGCTGCATACAGGCATCCTAAGAAACAGCCGATTATAAAGAAAGTAAGTGAAGAACCCTGACAGAATGTCAAAAATAGTCCACAAATTGGAAGACAAGCACTGAGGCTCCAGATGGCTCTGATGCAGCAGACTCTGAACTCCTGTCACTACGGAGTCACAGCATTTGGCAGCAGTAGAGGCCAGGACCTAGCCCCACAGCCAACACAGTCATGGCGCAGCCAAGGGCCCGGGGGATGTGGAGAAGTCCAGGAGGGCACCCTCTCAGCACCACCAGGCCAAAGTGAAGGATGGACAGAACAAAGCTCCCACGAACACCAGCAGGACCTCACCCTACTCTTACTGGGGTTCCTTGAGCACAAGATCATGAAACTGATGCTGCTCTCAGCCCCAGCAAAGGCCCCTTTGGCGTGTACTTCCTCAGTGCTGCAGCTGGGCCCTGTGCTGAGAGAAATGCAACAGCCAGACCTACCCCGCTGACTTTCCAAGTTCTTAGCATTGCTGGGGTCTAGCCAAGTGACCAAAGACGGGGAAGCACACAGGGACTCTGCCACACCAGGGGGAGAAATCCAGTGGCTTGGCACAGAGTGAGCACTCTACACGTGCCCAGCCCTTCCCTATGCTCCTCCTGGGCGTCCTCTCTCACACAGTGTCGCTGCCATCCTTCCACTCACACCCATGCCGGATACTGGAGCCTCACCTCTGACCCACCCGCTCCTAACACATGACTGTTACCAAGTCTGCCACAATGGACTTCACACCCATCTCTCGCTTCTCCAGGCCACACCTCTAGTTATGCTCTCACACTGCCACGAGTGCGGCCACGTCTCTCTCCTAAAGGTGGCTCCCTGTAGCCAGTCCCTGGGCATTGCCAATCTACACAAATTCACCTTCTTTTAAAAGCGAGTATTTTAATCAGAATACCAGAGCACAAATTGCTTTTGTAGCTAGAAAAAAAGTCTCATTAGAGCTATGTCCATTAAGAAAATACTAAAAATAACAGAAAATAAGGTAGGTCAGATAACCTCACTCTCACCCTCCAAATACTTCATGGGCTTCTGCTGCCAGAGTCAGGCACACACACCTTCTAACATGCTGCTGTGGCTCTCTGGTGGCCACAGGCCCTCCTACCTGCCCACACCCCACCTTGCCCACCTGTGCCTCCACTGCAAGGTCACACTAGCAGGGTGTTCCTCTCCACCATTCAGAGTCCTCACAGCCATCTCCCCAGGCCTCGAGCCACTTCCCTCTAGGCCTGCACAACAGTGACAGGGTTTGCCTCACCCTGTCTTACTCAGGAATTTTCAACTGTAAACCCCCAAAAGCTTTCTGTACCTCTATTCCCCACATAGCTTAGAATCATTCTTCAAACCAGGGCATACACTGAAAACATGCTTGTTAAACAGGAGAACAAATGTGTTTTACATGCAAGTGAGTGTAATCAAGTGCAAAACGATATGGCTCAAAAAATGAGTTGGTATTCTGTGGAAGCAATGTAAATAAATTCACTTTAAAAATCAAAGTTTAAAGAGTTGGTTACATTGGAATGAGCACTGACTAGATATAGATGCATCTGTCTTTTTTGTTTTTATTTTAGAGACAGGGTTTCACTCTATCCCCCAGACTGGAGTGCAATGACGTGAATCATAGCTCATTGCAGCCTCCAACTCCTGGGTTCAAGCAATCCTCCTGCTTCAGCCTCCTGCTGGGATTACAGGTGTGCACCACCATGCCTGGCTAAACGACTGATAGACAGACAGATTAGACTGGATGGATGGATGGACAGACAGATAAAGGTGGGTCTTGCCTGATAGGTAGGTAGGTAGGTAGGTAGGTAGATAGATAGATAGATAGATAACAGAAGACAGACAGATAGATAGACAGATAGATAGATAGATAGATACAGGGTCTTGCTGTATCATCCAGGCTGGTCTCAAACTATTGGGCTCAAGCAATCGTCCTACCTTGGCCTCCCAAAGTGCTGAGCGCTATCAAAGCCAACATGATAGCAAACCACCACTGGTCATTTCTCACACCCACTGCGTCCCCTGCCACATCAATTCCCCAAAATGGAAGACATGTATATAGAAATAATCTATAATAACATAAAATATATTTTATATAAACATTAAAATCCATAATTAAAAAACTTTTTTTAAAGGTGCTAAACCCAGCTTTACTTAGATTTTCCCATCCCAAATCCTTAACCCCAGCTTCCTCCAAGACTTTGCAGGAGACAATGGTCTCTCCTCTCCTTCAGCAGGCACCAGCCTCCAGCTCGCAGGGAGAGCACATTACCTTGGCATCAGCAATGTCCACAAAGTTGTCTTTGCCAGTGAGCTTGAGATGGTGGATGTTGACAGGAGGGCCCAGAGCTTCCTGTGCCTCGGGATGGTTCTGCAGCTGCTCCAATGCCAACTTGTAATATAAACCCCTAGAAAAAGTCTCTAAGGATTAAATACACAATTTATTTTCCTTATTGAACTTGGTCAGGTAGAATCTACTAGACAGAAAATTAAATAATATAATTGATGTATGGGGTGGAACCAGAACATGAAATTTGTGGATGGACAAATAATTAGGACCATCTTCTCTAAACTGTCCATTTTACAGACTCAAAAACCAAAGCACAGGCAGGCAGTATCTGCAGGGATGTGCAGATGATCTTGGGCCTTGACCTCATACAGACCCTTTCTGTGCCTCAATATCTTCATCTTTCTTCCCTCATTCATTGCCTTATTTCTACATCTAAGGGGTTTGATCAGCTCTTCTCTAAGTGTACTCTCAAGTCTAAAGTCTTATGATTCCATGACTTGCTCAAAGTGATGCAGCTGGTCCACAGCAAAGCTGAGGCCAGAATCCGTAACACCTGACTTCTAAACATTGCCCCTTTCACTAAGTTGAGATGTAAAATAGAAAGACCACACCATTAACAACAACAAAACCCTCAGGCCAAGAAACAGGATATGAGAATGTTCATTCACCAAGATTTAAGCCAACATTTCAAGTCAAACTCCTCTCAGTCTCAGGAATCCTTCTGAGCCCAAAGGCTACATGGGAACTCCAGGCAGCACCTCCCTGAAGCTATAAGTTCTAATAATCAGCTGCCCAAGTGAGAGGGCAGAGGCAGAACTTTTCAAGCAGGGTGTTCAGTTTTGCAAAAGTGCTTCCCTTCTGTAGGTCCCATTACACTAATGAAGGGGAGGGTGACCTGACCCTGAGAGGCCAAGGGAATGCCCCTCCTGGGCTGCTTCCCAGGAGTAAGGGGTACAGGGAATACCATAGGCATGAACAGGGTGCCAGCCATAATAGGAAAAGAAGGGGCAGAAGCTGGGTCCAGACAGCTAATCTTTGTAGAGTGATTTCTATGGCTAGGCACTGTTCTCAGTATTTCACACATCTCACAATGCACAGGTACTAACGTTACCACGCATCACATCAATAAGGTAACTAACACCCAGAAAGGTGACAGACTCACATAGGGCTACATAGCTGGTCAAGAGCTGGAGCCGAGATTCAACCATTCAACCCAGGCAGTCGGCTGCAGTGTCCAGGTCTCATCCACCTAGCAGCCTCCTAAGGGAAAAAGGCTGAACTCTGACCCAAAAATGCACCCATTCCTCTCATGTCCTGCCCCTGTCCCTTTGGCAGAGGAAGAGGAGGCCAAATTATTTAGTCTGAATCATCCCTGGAAATGTTCATCTGAGGCCCCCTCCAGACTCAGCAACTCTGCCAACTCTGCAGGAAGGTGCAGAATGGCTGGAGAGGACACTGGAGCCTGTTTGCTTGTCTCCTGGTGACACTCACATCCTGGGAAGAAGTGAAAATGTTGCCCAGTGGATAACGAGCTAAGCTGGGTAGAGATAAAGGAGCCTCAAAAAAGTCAGTCTAGAAAAAACTGCTGCTTTGCCACCAGTAGCATTAAAATGACCTTAAATGTCCTGGCTGCTGACAGTAATTGTGGACTATCTTTACAAATTCAAATTTGAGTGCAGTGGGGCTGGAAGCTGCATCTGTCGGGATTTTGCCATTGTGGGCTCTGCTTTTATTTTCTGCCCCTGCCAGAGGTCCCTTACTCATGGTCCCTCCTCCATTAAATCAACAACAGAGAATAAAGTGCAAAAAAAGGCTGACAACACTGGACACATAGCCACAGCTTTCCCCACCTGTGAACCATCTGGTATTCCCCTTCCCTCTGTCCTTTCTTTATATAATCTCAGAATCTTGACTGGAGCCCCTGTGTGTGCACTGGGCTGAAAGCCCATCTTGCTCTACTAGGCTTCTTATGCAAATGAGTCCTGGTCCTTTTACTTGTACTGGTTGCTCCCAGGAAAAACTGAGACTGCAGGATACAGAGGAAGTTATAGCCAACGAAATGGTGGACTAGCCTTTAAAATCACCCTCTGATCCTTTTTCTAATCTACTGAAAGCATCTCAAGTATTTCCTCTGATGGAAGAGCAGGAGCAGGAATGCTAGGAGGAGGTCAGGCCGCAGGCGCCTCGCAGAATACTTACTTTGTATGATGAAATGCGCAAGGGAACAGCTCCCGGTACACAGCACACTGCCGTAAATGATCATTTTTGCCGGAGACATTGACATCCTGCTTCACGGATGCTTAAAAACAAAAGATACAAATTTACTGTAGAATTCCCAGTTTTGTGTCAAGGGGTTTGCCTGGCTTGGGCCCCTCAAGAAAAGGAACATTAAGGAAACCAGCAAGGAGGCCAGGCCGCCCTCCCTCATTTGCTTCCTTTCCAAATGTCAGGATTGGTTCTGGAGCCAAATCGAGTGCCCTCCTGGGGGGTGCCCTCTCGAGAGTGGCCCATGTCCAGGACCCATGCTGTGGGGGCCCTGCCACCCCCAGCCAGCCCAGCACAGAGCAAGCATTCAGCCCACCATCCTGACAGACAGAGCCCAGACTGTGTGCCAAGCCCCGCATGGCCAGGAAGCACAACCACTTTGTCTCAGGCCAACTGGTAAACAGGAAGCTTATCTTTTGTAGTAATAGCTGGTCCTGTAAGCCTGCAAATGGGCTGGAACTGTCACTTGTCACTGGTTCCTTTCTTTCATATTTTAAAAAATGCCCCACCCCCCAGGATGAGGAAACTTTGGTTATGACTTTCAGGCTGAATGAACAGACAGAGGGGTGCCAGCTCAGCAAATATAGCATACCACATCCACCCTGGCGTTAGCTCCTGTCCCCTGAAGGCCCGGGTGGGACTGGGAGCAGCAAGTGGGAGCCAACTCTCCTCCTTCCTGGTGTCCATTTAACCACTGCTCACAGCGGCCTGGGCCTTTCTGAAAAGTTGTAAAATACCTGACCATAAAACAGTAGGACATGAGCCATAGGAGTAGGGCAGAAAAAGACAGGAGAGGGGTCACAATTCAAATGCCCACAGGGCCAAACATGTCACATAAAGAGTTTGGCAGACATGTCTTCACTGCAAAGACAAGAACCTAAGGTCCAGCCAAGGAGACAGCTTCAACCTGGCTCCAGCTGACTGCAGCTATGTGGCCCCAGACTCACTGGATCTTTCCATTTATCATGAGGGGCCAGAAATCTGATTTTTTATGCGAAATTGCCTGGATTCTAAATGTTAACAATCAATTTTTTAAAACTGCTAACAAAATAGATTTGTTAATCAAATTATTTCTGCGGGCTTTCAGTTTGCTTTGACCATCAGGGCATCCCCCACCCTAAGTGAGATTTAGGTAAATTCCTGTCTGTCTTTGCTGACATTTCTCCAAAAAGAATAGAGATTTTGGACAGACATGGAAATTCCAGTCTTAGATAAAGGAAAAAACTTCCTAAGGGTTCGTGTCCCCTACTTAAAGATTTAACCTTTGATTTTAATTATGCTCCTTTCACAAAACAAAGCCTCTGATGTGTCCTAACGGGGTCAGAGATAATGCAGGGCAGAAAAGTTAGGTATAATGTGAGTTCCTTTGCCGGCTGGAACACATTCTCACCATCTGCTTCTCCACCTTCCAGAACAGAGAGTATTAACAATTGTCCACCCAACATTTCTGAAGCCCTGAATGTAAATGAATCCATAGGAACCCTGTTGGAGAAAGTTCCTCAGGCAGATATTCTTTATGAGAACTAGTAACTAAACATACCCTTGAATCGGGCTACAGCTGACCAGTTCTATACTAAAATATTTAATCCAGGTTTATGTATATAAAGGGCTTTGATAAATTTAACAAATGAAGGAGGGTGACATTTTAGATCATCTTTCTATTGTTTACTTACATGTTGTTTTGTTCAACTAAGAAAAGGCTGTTGAAACCACAAACAAATGTACAGCAAATGCTGTGAGGATTCTAGCTAGTACCCTATAATACGTAAGTATCAAAATGAGTGTAAAGTCAATTACAGTAATGTGATCTGGAAAAGCCATTTAGTTCTCATAATGAAAACAGTCCGAGCATCTCTAAAGAATGTATTAGTCAGATCTTGCTTAATTTGAAAAGAGCTCAACAGGGTAAGGCAGCCAGACTGGGTTATGTAGAGGTTCCCAGAGTGTTACAGTTTCTAATGCCAGCATGAGACGCAAGAGAAAGAGCCGGAAACAACGTAGAAAATGCCCATCCCATCCCTCCTGTAAGTTAAAGCCACAGGTGAACCTTAAAGACCAGAGAAACCATAACTACTCACGGAGAGACCTTCTTTTGTCTAACCCGAGAATACCCTGGCAGGTTCTCATGAGGAAGTTGGCCCTGGAACATTTCATTACCTTTGGCCACATCACAGCACAACTCTCTTGAAAATCATCAAAGGCCAGTTGTCTTGCAATTAGAAAAGATTTTACATTAAAATCATTCAAAAATTTTTTAAAGGCCAGTTCTCTCTAGTCGCATACAGCCAAGATTTATTACCAATTCCAGCTTTAGAATATGAACAAGAAGTTAAATTTAAACTCTAAAACTAGACTTGTCTGTGAAAGGCCCTGGTTTTCCACCCCCTCTTCTGCCAAATTAGGAAGAAAAAACAAAGCCTGCGGGTTTCCCCGTCTGTGTCCTATGTACTTTTTGTTACAGCAACCAAAGAACCGGTATGCGCAAGGGAGAACCGCAGGCAGCAGGTGCTTTGACCACAACACAAACATGATGCCAGTCAGCAGGAGGATGGCACCGCAGAAGCAAGATGCTAGCAATAAAAGCTGAACAGAATAGAATGAAAACAGCACTTCAGAGTTAAAAAGAAACAACACTATAGTAAACCTATACATGGACTTTAACAATATTGATAATACCTAACACTTCTGACTCATTATGAGTCTTGTACTATTCTAAGCCACTTTACATAAAATAATTCATTTAATTCTTACAACCCTTTGAAGTAGCAACTATTATTATCACTCCCATTTTACAGATGAGTAAATTGAGGCACAGTGGTAGAACTGGGATTCAAACTCTGGCTCCAGCATCTGCTCTTTCAACCACTGTGATATGCTAGCTTTAAGATACCTGATTAAAGCAATATTGAAATGTGAAAGCCGGGCGCGGTGGCTCACACCTATAATCCCAGCACTTTGGGAGGCCGAGGCAGGCGAATCACCTGAGGTCAGGAGTTCGAGACCAGCCTGGCCAACATGGAGGAACCCTGTCTCCACTAAAAATACAAACAAAAAAAAAATTAGCCAGGCATTGTGGTGGTCACCTGTAATCCCAGCTACCTGGGAGGCTGAGGCAAGAGAATTGCTTAAACCCAGTAGTCAGAGGCTACAGTGAGTTGAGATTGTACCACTGCACCCCAGCCTGGGTGACAGAGTGGGACTCCATCTCAAAAAAAAAAAAAAAAAAAAAAAAAAAAGCGAAAGTTGTGTCTCTGAGCTAAAATATATTCTTACTGTTCAGTGTAAAAGGCCTTGGCTGGCATGCCTTTCCTGCTATTTTTCCAGACAAGGTGGGTATATATTTATACCTTCATTCCTTCTTCTTTTGTTTAGCAGATGGTCACTGAGGGTCTGATCTGGTGAGACAATAAGAATATAAAAATACTGTCAAGATATAAGGAATTCTCCTTGGTCCTGAGGAAAATATAGACAATTAAACAAATAATTGTAACACAGATCTTATCACATACAACCGCACAGCTGTACACTGCATAACTCTTGCAGGGCACCATGCATATTGCAGATATCAAAAATCTGACAGTTTGCCAACAGTTGGAAGTACTATAAAGTATCTTGAAGGGGTGGGGTGTCTTTTTCTCATTTGAATAAAGGTATCTTTGGGCTAGCAGCAGCCTGGTTAGTGCAACCAGACATATGCACCAAGAGAGGAAGTAACATTCAGGAAGTGGTCGACCCTGCTGCAGGGGTTCAGCAGAGGTTTCACAGAGGACGTTTACCTCGAGAAAGGTGAAAGAGTAGGAGAATGGCTTCAGATCCAGGAAATGACAAACAAAGGCAGAGTGGGCAGAAACAAGAGCTGCTGACATATAAGGCACAGGAGAGGAGACACAGGAGAGGACCCACAGGAAACAGGCCCAGAAATGGAGGGGCGGCAGCACAGGGGGTGATTACTGCTAAGAAAGACCCTCGACTCTGAGCTGTTGGACTCTGCAGATGAGAGGCTACAGAAAAATCTCTCTGGGACAGAGTGGTGGGCAGATGAGGGAGAGGAAGCAATGCAGCAGGACTGCCAGAGGACAGCAAAGCCCAGAGCTAAGACCAAGGTAGCAAGTGTGAATCAAAAGGATGGTTTCTTAAAATATTTAGGATGGTTCTTATTTATTTACTTATTTTTACACTAGCTCATTCCAAAAAGTATAATGGAGCTAACAAAGACACATACTTTAGAAGAGAAGAAAATAAATAGATGAGGAAATGAAGATAAATGAAAAATGATTTTAAGAAAAGAAATAGGCTAAAATAAAGTTAGAGCACAATAGGACATAGTCGTTCACTGGGTATTTCCTCAAGGTGCCACATATCGGCCACGGCTTCCTATCTGCTCAGTGGACAGAGAAGCCTGAGGACCTACAAGGTCCAGAGTGTCCATGGAGAAAGGCAAACCTGCCGCTGAGGAGGAAGACAACAGCTGCTAAGAATACACAAAGCCTCAGAAAGCCCTAGCCAAGGCTCAGAAACAGATTCTCTCAAGTGGCTGGTGCTGTAAATATCCTGAGAATTAAAAATAACAAAAATAAAAAGTTCCCAACTGCCAAATGACTATTTTTTAAAACATCCATTTATGAAAGCTACATTCGTACCCCCAACCCACCCCACTAAAAAAACCCCAGAAGAATTATTTTTATAAGCAGCCAAAAGAGTGAGGTCTCAGGATGAAATTCTCTGACAACTACCTTGACTCAATGGAGTGCTGAGGCAATGAGGATCAACCAAGTCTCCTCGGAGCCCTTCCACGTCAAAGCAGGGGGTGGGGGTGCAAGTTGGGGGGGGCAGGAGATGTATGTGTTCAGGGCTGAGTTGGGGACAGCAAGGGCTCCTTTTCAACCCGATTCAGTTTACCTGACCCTTCAGCTGTCTTTTCAAGAGTGTTAAGTAGCCCCCAACCTCACAAAAAAAACAAAAATTCAAAAAGGCACTGTAGAGGAATAGAGATGGATTTTAGGTTAACTGCAAGAATGTTACCTCTTAGGACTAGTCTTCTGGTAAGAAGTCAAAATTTAAAAATGTGATGTGCCATTCTCTGCAGTAAACTCCAGTTCAATCAGTCCACTACACACCAAGTAAGGACAGATTTATTTGCTTTACAGTTTGCCCAAAGGCAAGGGTTGCATCCCTATTGAAAATCAAGGGACTTGTTAGCCACAGGAAGGTAGCACAAAGCACTGGCCAAGGTCTCTCAGGAAAGCAGTCTTAGCTTTCCTAGGATACACAAAGGGGTGACTTTGGCCTCTAAAGGCAAATAGTTTATAAACCTTTTCCAAAGTACTAAACCCTTTCTAGAGCCAAAGTACAGTCTGCTAAACAGATGCAGCAGCTGCTGGAGCTGGCACAGGCTGGAGGATCCTCCTGTCAGCCTCCCCCTCAGCCTCAACCAGAGGAAGCATCACCAAGGGGATCAACAGGAACAGCCAACCAACAGGAGGAGGCAGAATTGATGCTGGAATAGTTCCATGCCTTCACTTTAAGGAGGCCTGGCAGTTTGCACTTTGGCCCTCTTGGGAGCCCTAAGCCACTACATAAGAAGTATGGTTATCCTGCTGATGGAGTTCTTGCTACATAAGAAGACCATGTAAGAAGCCACTTTGTGAAGAAGAGGCCAAAGATGGGTGGGGAAGGAGATGCCCCACTGATCCAATATTCCAGTTGAACCCAGTCACCCCTACCAAGGCACTAGCCATATGAATGAGCTGTCATGGACATTCTAGTTTAAGTGGGCTACCAGATGACTGCAGTACCAGCTGAACATTCGTGGGGCAAAAGAACCATCAGCTGATCCAAGTCAACCTACAGAATCGTGAAAGATAGTAAAATTATTTTAGTTGTAAGCTACTAAATTTGGTTTGTTATGCAGCAACTGAAAATTAAAATACCTTTTACAATATCTTCTGAAAGGATTTTTAAAAACCTCTCTCAAATGTATGTTACTTTTAAGAGCAGCAATTTAAAAAGCAAAGAGACTAAAAAATAGAAGACCTGGAATATTCAAACAAACACAAGCAGAGTGGAAATATTTGAAGAGTTGGATTTAAGGCATAAAGCATTTAACTGAGACAAAGATAAACCATATAGTAGTTATGAACATAACACAGCAAACATACCAAAACAGATAAAGCCAAAAACTACCACAAATATTTAAAAAAAAAAAAAAAAAAGGAAAAGAAAAGAACTAGAGAGGGAGAACACAGATCACTTTCCAACTTTAGCAAATCCAGCTAACAAAAAGGCAATCAAGGCTGGGTGTGGTGGCTCACCCCTGTAATTCCACCACTTTGGGAGGCTGAGGCAGGATGACTGTTTGAGCCCAGGAGTTCAAGACCAGCCCGGGCAACACAGCAAGACCCTAACTCAAAAAGAAATAAAATAAAATATAAAATAATAATAAAGCCATCAAGAACAGAGAATCTGAGTAGTTTTTTACCTTACAAGGTACAACATGTGTGTATGTGTATCTGTGAAGATATATGTGTAAATACTGAGACACTTCATTTCCAGTGCCTAGCAGATAGCACCCATCCCATAAAGCTTTGTGGGACTGACAAACCATCCTGTTTTCAATGCCGAGTCCTGTGACTACTTCCTGGAAAGCAAATCCGAACCACTCTTGAGAGGGCAAAGCAAGTACACAGATCAGCAATTATATACAATCAACTTCATCTGAACCACAGCAAAAATTTCTCTCTTGCTACTGCAAGTGGCTAATCATTATCCCTAATTTAAAAAATTACAGTAAAAAATTGAAAGTTAACTTTTAAATTAGAAGATCAAAGAACTCAAATCAGTTTGATACCATTTTCAATGAAAATAAACTAAACTGAAAATCTTAACAGTTGTTAACTATTCATTCAATCAACAAGTATTTGCCAACTGCATCAAAAACCAGGCACTGTGCTAGGCACTGGAAATGAAGAGAACAAAACAGGCCATTAGTGGACCTTACCCTGTGCTGTAGTGTAAGGAGACGAACAGTAAACAAATAAGATCACTTTAGTTAGTAATAAGTACTTTTAAAAAACATAAAATAGGGTGCTAAGAGAATAAGAAAACCCACAGACTAGGAGAAAATATTTACTAAAGATATCTGATAAAAGAATTGTTACCCAAAATATGCAAAGAACCTGTAAAATTCAACAATAAGAAAACAAACAATTTAACAGTGGGCAAAACAGCTGAACAAACATCTCACTAAAGATATACAGAAGGCAAATAAGCATATTAAAAGATGCTCAACATCATATGTTTATTAGGAAACTGCAAATTAAAACAACGGGATACTGCTACACACCTTTTAGAAGGGCTAAAATCCAAAATACTGGCAACACCAAATGCTGGCAAGGATATGGACCAACGGAGACCCTCACTTGTTGCAGTTGGGAATACAAAATCGTACAGCCACTTTGAAAGACAGGTTGGTGGAAGTTTCTTACAAAATTAAACATACTCTTCCACATGATCTTGCAGTTCTACTCCTTGTTAGTTGCCAAAATGAACTGAAAATGTTTGTCCACACAAAAACCTGCACACATAGATGTTTACAGCAGCTTTATTCATAATTGCCAAAACTTGGAAGCAATTCAAGAGGTCATCAATAAGTGAATGGATAAACTGTGGTAAATCCAGACAACAGATTACTCCACTTTAAAAAGAAATGAGCTATCAAATCATGAAAAGACATAAAGGGGCTAGGTGTGGTGGCTCATGCCTATAATCCCAGCACTTTGGGAGGCCAAGGCGAGAGGATCACCTGAGGTAAGGAGTTTGAGACCAGCCTGGCCAACATGGTAAACCCAATCTCCACTAAAAATACAAAAATTAGCCAGGCATGGTGGCGCATGCCTATAATTTCAACTACTCAGAAAGCTGAGGCAGGAAAATCGCTTGAACCTGGGAGGCGGATGTTGCAGTGAGCCGAGATTATGCCATTGCACTCCAGCCTGGGCGACAAGAAACAAACTCCGTCTCAAAAAAACAAACCAAAAAAAAAAAGAAAAGACATAAAGGAACCTTAAATTACTATTACCAAATGAAAAAAAGCCAATCTGAAAGGCTACATACTGTATTCCAACTATATGACACACTAGAAAAGGCAAAACTATGGAGGCAGTGAAAAGATAAGTGCTTGCTAGAGGTTTTAGGAGAAAGGGATAAATAGGTGGAAGACAGACAATTTTTTAGCACAGTGAAACTATTATATATGAAACTATAGTGGTAGATAATGTCATTACACAGGTGTCAAAACCCATAGAATGTACAACACAGAGCGAGCCCTAATTTAAACTATTTAGTCTGACTGAAGATGATGGGTCAGCACTGGTTCATCAATTGTTAACAAAGTCCCACATTTGTGTCTGATGTTGGTGGGGGAGGCTAGGGACTGGAGGAGGGAGAGGATAGGTGTGAATGCTCTTACTTTCTGCTCAGTTTTGCTAAAAATAAAACTATTTATTTTAAAAAATAAATATATTTTGGCTGGGTGCGGAGACTCAAGCCTGTCTGTAATCCCAGCACTTTGGGAGGCTGAGGAAGGTAGATCACTTGAGGTCAGGATTTCGAGACCAGCCTGGCCAACATGGCGAAACTCCGCCTCTACTAAAAATACAAGAATTAGCCAGGCATGGTGGCACATGCTTGTAATCCCAGCTACTTGGGGAGGCTGAGGCAGGAGAATCACTTGAACCCAAGAGGCAGAGGTTGCAGTGAGCCAAGATCATGCCACTGCACTTCAGCCGGAGTGACAGAGTGAGTGTGACTCCATGTCAAAAAATAAAAATTAAAAAATAAAATGTATTTTTTAAAAACTGTTACTACTGAAAAGAAATTAGCTCAAAGATGTGATTAAATGTCATCTGAGAATAAATCAAACCTCTTGAAACTAATATATAACATAAACACCTGATAAAATGTGCTAATATTCATATTCATATATTATAAAATCCAAACACTGTGTGAAATCTAATTGTTTTCTCAACTGCACTTTCTTAGGACCAAATAACATAGTAAAGGGTTATTCTCTCTCTAATATCTACTCTAATTTCACCCCCTCCCTCTTACCAGTGCTCACTATCAAAACCTTGAAATATTCAAGTGGGTAGTATGTGAAGACTCTCTCAAAAATAAGCAAACAAATAAACAGGATGACATGCTAGAATATGAAAGGGGGAAGGCACAATTTTAACTCTGGCAGTGAAGGAAGGCACCTCTGCCAAGGTGACATTTAAGTTGAGACTGGAGGATCATTTGAAAACCAGGGCAAGAGCACGCCAAACACACCAAGGCTCGGAGGCAGCCACAGGCTCTGTATCTTCAGGAAGCAGAAGGCAGCCTCATGAAATGAGGTGTGGAAGAGGAGGGCAGGCAAGAGGGCAGGGTATTCATCAAGCAGGTTTTGTAGGTATGGCAGGGAGTCTGGATTTTACTCAAAGTGTAATGAGAAGGTGCTGAGGGTTTCAATCAGGAAGTGACACAGTATGACTTGCTTTTTGTTTGTTTCAAGATTTCTCTAGAAAGGACAAGAATGGAAGCAGGGAGTCCAATTAAAAGGCTCCATGGCAGAGCTGGTGGTGGCTTGGACTAGCTGGTAGCAGCAGACATGCAAAAAGGTAAATACACTTGAGATATGAAGCAGAATTAACAGGACTTGTTGACAAATTATTAATAGAAATTGGGGAAAGGGTGAAGGACAAGGCGCATAGCAGAGTGATTTCTGAATTTATCAATATTATCCTTAAACCTCCTTACAAAAAACTTGAGCATTCAAAACTACCATGCAGTTGGAATTTAGTAATGATAAAGAGTCTTGGTGGAAAGTTTTAAATAGAAAACTATGATTTCTAAATCATTAGTCATGATGTCTCATCTGCTTGAACAAATGCATTTCAAGGCCATTCTCTTGTAGATGTCAAACCACACCAAGAAGGTATTCAGTACTTTCTGGTATAAAAACTTCATAGAATGGACTCTGATTCATAACCATTTTGCAAGTGAGTATGACTAGGGCAAACTCTATTAAACATTTACTTCGGCATTCCTATTAAAAGCCTCCATTTCAGAAAAAGCATTTATAAAAATAAAACAATTTGGTGTCAGTGATTACAAACGAAATCTGGGAGATTTGCGGTTGACTCTTCCCTCCCTAGAGCCCTCCCTTTTTTCTCACAGACTCACATGTTTGCCTTCTACCTCTCTTGGGCAGTCCTCTCCCCCTCCCCTGCCTGTTTTATATAGCCCCTCATTCTATGTTAGGGGCTGAATTGTGTCCTCCCAAAATTCATATGTTGAAGCCCTAATCCCCCAGGTCCTCAGAACATCACAATAGTTGGAAAAGAGGTCTTTAAAGAGGTAATTAAATTAATATGAGATTTTCAGGGTGCATAATCCAATAAGAAATCTGGACTCAGACATACACACGCACAGAGAAAAGACTATGTGAAGACAAAAGGAGAGGGTGGTATCTACAAGCCAAGGCAAGAGGTCTCAGAAGAAACCAAACCTGACAACACCCTCGTCTTCAACTTCTATCTCCAGACCTGTGAGAAAATAAATTTATGTCATTTAAATCACCCAGTCTATGCTATTTGGTTAATGACAGACCTAGCAAACTGATACACTCTATGTACCCTTTCCTACTCCCTCACCCCAAGAACATCTCATTCAAGGGCCTGAATCTAGGTCTGCTAAAATAATTCCCACATCTCTATCTCTAGGCCAGGTGTCCCTTCTGCACTTGAAGTTTCTATCAAATACTTCCACAAGTCCCCAGATGAGCTCCTGCCCTGACCCTCCTCCACTCCACACCAGCTCTCCCCTACTTAGTGAATGGAACCAACCCAGGTGCCTAAATCAGATACTTGGGAGTCATCCTCACAAAAACAAAAGTAGCTTCCATATGTTTACTCAACATCCAAGAGCTTTGCACATATCTTATCAAATTTTCCTAAGGGTCTTATAAAGCAGGAATTACTATCCCTATTTTATAGGTGAAGAAGCTGAGATTTGGGTTAAGTAATTGCCCAGAGCCATTCCTTTAAGTGACAGAGTCAGGATTTGAGCCCAGGTCTGTCTGACTCCAGGGCCTATACTTCTAACCTAAATTACCCCCAAATCTAATCAAGCCCCCTCAAACCCATCAAATCTGTTACCTAAATATCTTTTGATGTTTTCCACCTCATCTTTATCCTCCAAATGCCCTAATTTGGCCCCTCAGCATCTCAACCAAGGGGTTATCAAGACTGCTCTGCCTTTGGCTTCATTCCTCTCCAGTCTAGAATCCTCCTAATATAGAAAACTCATGGTATCCCATTCGTCTATGGCTCCCCATCCTATTCAGAATAAAATCTAAGCTTCTTTGCATTACATGGTCTTACTGCCCAGTCTTCTCACCACATTCTTAAATCCGAACCACGCTCTCAAATTACACTGAGCAGATCTGAACTGCTGTTCTCAGAACATGGTAAATGCTACAGGTCCTGGCACTTCCTGTCCATCCTGGCAACCCTAACCACCCTTTAAGTCTCAGCTAAAATGCTAATTTTAGTGTTAGAAGATGTCCTTGGCTTACCAAGGCAAACTTAATTTTTCTTTCACCTATACTTTCACAATAGTTACTTTAGTATGCTTTGGTTGTTAAATTACCTAATTCTCAATAGACATAAAACTTTTTTAGGCTAGGATTGCGTTTTCCATTTTAGAATGCCTAATATCTAACACAGAATAGGAGCTCAATAAAATGTTTACGGCATTAATCTAACAGGATGTTACTAGATTTGTGGTTAAAAAAAAAGAGTGGGATTCTACTAAGAAACAGGCCTTTCCAGAAAGAAAATAGAAATTTCCTAGGTCACAACCCAGAGTTTCTATGAAACTTCAATCACTCTTGGAGTGTGGGCCTTGTACTTTTGGAGGGCCTTGAGACCCTTTCAGGGAGAACACAAGGTCGAAACCATTTTCACAAAAACACTAATATGTTACTTGTCCTGAAAAGGAAAACTGTATCTACCACCAAATAGATAAGACTTTGCTAATGAGCTTAATGATGAAACTAATGAATATGAATTTTTGATAGTTATAATAAAATGTTTTACATTTTAATCATCCACCTAAGTTAGTAAAAATCAGTATTTTTTAAATGACCAAGGCATCGTATTACAAAATCATGCAAGAGAAATTAATTAATTTTAATATAATAAAAAACAAAAGGTTTACTGATCAGGCTTCAGATTACATATGACAATTAACCTTTAAGAAATTACCACTTGCCAAGTTTTGGTGTGGTATCAAAGAAGGTCTACAATTATCTGAAAAGGCTATTAACATGAAAAAGCTATTAACAAGCTTCTCCCTTTTCCAACTACCTATTTGAGGACAGATTATTTTCATATATTTCAATCAAAAAAAATACTGTTGTGACAGATTGAATGCAGAAGCAGGTACATCTGTCTTCTATCAAGCCAAGACATTAAAGAATTTTTGAAATAATGTAAAACAATGTCATTCTCACTAAATCTTAAAATTTTCATAAAAATACATCATTTATGTTAGTGTTACCTGGGTTTATTTTCTCAAAATGAGTATTTTTTAAGTTCTCAGTTTTAATTTCTAATACAGTAATAGCAATAGATATAACCCACATAAACAACAAAATGTAAAGGGGGCCTGATACCAAAATATTTGAGAATTGTCTCTCTAAGGAACCAAGAGGCCCAAGCTCTCAAAACTCAGGCCTATCCCAACGGCTCTGTTATTACTATTTTTGTCATAAATCAAGTGTCATACTAGTAAGGATCTGAAAAAAGTCTTGATATAGTTTGGGTATTTGTCCTCCAAAATCTCATGCTGAAATGTAATCCCCAGTGTTTGAGGTTGAGCCTGGTGGGAGGTGACCAGATGACTGGGGTGAATTTTTCATGAATAGGTTGGCACCATCCTCTTGGTGCTGTCATTACAACAGTGAGTTTTTGTGAGATCTGGTTGTTTGAATATGTGGCACCTCCTCTAGCTCTTTCTCTTGCTCCTGCTCTTGCCATGTGATGTGTCTGGTCCCACTTTGCGTTCTGCCATGAGTAAAAGCACCCTGAGGCCTCCCGAGAAGCTGAGCGGATGCCAGCACCACACTTGTAAGCATGCAGAACCATGAGCCAATTAAACCTCTTTTCTTTATAAATTACCCAGTCTCCGGCATTCCTTTAGAGCAAAATAAAAACAGCCTAATACAAGTCTATTTTATGCCATTGATCTATTTGTCAATCCTTCTGACAATATCACTCCAACTTACTTAGATTTACTGCGATAATTCTGCATTTCAACACAGATTTACTACATCAAAAATTAAAGACAAAAACTTACAGGCTCACACCTGTGGTCCCAGCTACTGAGCAGGCTGAGGCAGGGCAGGAGGATCGCTTCAGCCCAGGAGTTTGAGACTACAGTGAACCCTGATCATACCACTGCACTCTAGCCTTTGCAACAGCAAGACCCTGTCTCAAAAAAAAAACCTAAAACTCTATACCTATTGAACATCAACTCTCCATTTCCCCCCTCCCCCCAGCCCCTGGCAACTACCATTTTATTAATACTTTATATGAATTTGACTACTTCAGATACCTCATTTAAATGGAATGCCTAAAGCCAGGCACAGTGGCCATGCCTGTAATCCCAACACTTTGGGTGGCCAAGACAGGCAGATCACTTGAGCTCAGGAGTTTGAGACCAGTCTGGGCAACATGGTAAAACCCCGTCTCTACTAAAAAGAGAAAAATGAAGGATTCCTTAAGCCCAGGAGGCAGAGGTTGCAATGAGCCAAGATTGTGCCATTTTACTCCAGTGTGGGTGACGGAGTAAGGCTCTGTCTCAAAAAATAAACTTTTTTAGAAAAATTGAATCATTTAGTACTTGTCTTCAAAAAAAAAAAACGTGAGAGAGAGAAAGAGAGACAGGGTCTTGCTATAGTGCCCAGGCTGGAGTGCAATAGCTATTAACTGCTGTGATCATGGCACACTCATTTCTAGGTTCAAGCAATCCTCCTGCCTCAGCCTTCCAAGTAGCTGGAATTACAGGCAGGTGCCACCACACCCTTTATTTGTCATTTTGTTATGGCTTATTTCACTTAGCATAGTATCAAGGTAACCAAATCCCCTTCCTTTTTAAGGCTAAATAATACGTGTCCACATTTTTAAATCATGTAAAATCTGTGGTGTTTTAAGTCAGGACAGTAGTTACCTTTAGGGAATATGAAGATAGTGTCTAGACACCACATAAGGAAATATGGAATATAAATAACGTTTTATTTCCTGAACTGTGTGGTGATTACAGAAGCACATTCACCTTGCAGTAATCCCTGTTCCATCTTTAGAAAAATCACTTACTTGACACTAAATATTCTAAATTTATGAACAGGTGGCACACTGCTGTAATGCCAGCTACTTGGGAGCCTAAAGTAGGAGCGTCACTTAGCACAGTGGTTCAAGGCTGCAGTGAACCATGATCATGCCACCATACTCCAGCCTGGGCAACAGAGTGAGACACGGTTCTCTAAAAAATAAATAAATTTATGAACAGCTTCAACAAGCCTGCTCCAGAGCTAGCTATCAGCTAGGATGAGCGCTCCCTAATATGCTATAAAGCAGAACAGAGCCCCCGTTGGCTTAAATCGACTGACATTTATCATTCTGCTAACATTTCCTTTAGGTCTTCAGTCTTTATTTTTCTTTTATTTTCAAGCAGTTCTAAATTCACATGTTCTCACATGACTTTTCCTTTTATGCAAGCATACTAGAAGTCTGCGTAGTGAAATAGGAGAATTGCTCATGTCAAAATATTCTTCTGAGGGGGTGACTGTGAAATTTATTCCATTCTTGTATAAAATTACTCCACGATCCAGAAACAAGAAAAGAAAGCAGAAATGAACTTTTATTACACACTTTCTGGCACAGTGGCCCTGAGCTAGGTGTTTTACACATTAATGGTTTAAAAAAAAACAAGAAAGAATAAAGAAAACCTTCATCCACTGTAACACCATTATTACTACTGTGAACTACAGCTTCAATGAAATGGTTGGGGGGGGAGGGGGCGACACAGAAATTTTCCTGAAAAGATTTGAGCTTTCAATCTAAATCAATGCCTTATGAGATCACAAAACATACTGCTTGACATCCCAAATTATACACAGTATTTAACAAGTACTATAGAGAATCAAAATTGAAAAAAATTAACTATTAATCCAAGGATCTGCAGTTTTAAGGAAAATAAATCATTACTATTCCATGCTTTAAAGAAAATACAATGGCTCCTTTTGCTATAGTTTAAGTAGAAAAGGTATTGCTTAGGTAAACATTCACATACATCCCTCTTCTGTATTTTTCAGGAAAAAAATACAAAAGCACTGTCCTATTCAAATGTGTCGTTTCACAGAACTCGAGAAGAGTTCTGCAAAACCTAGCTCAAGCAGAGTGTATTAATTCATTCTCACACTGCTGTAAAGATACTATCTGAGACAGAGTAATTATAAACAAATGAGATTTAATTGAGTCACAGTTCCCCATGGCTGGGGAGGCCTTAGGAAACTTCCAGTCACAGCAGACAGGGAAGCAGGCACCTCTTAAATGGCTGCAGGCGGGAGAGAAAGTGAAAAGCCCAAGGGAAAGCCATTTATAAAACCATCAGATCTCCCAAGAACATCCTATCATGAGAACAGCAAGGGGGAAACTCTCCCCATGATCCAATCACCTCCCTCCCTCCACCAGTGGGGATTACAATTCAAAATGAGACTTGGGTAGACACACAGAGCCAAACCATATCATAGACAGAGTAAATTTGTCCTTTCTTTGGGCTTTTGTTCTTTTGGGGCCCTCAATGGGTTGCACAATACCCACCTTATTGGTGAGGGAGATCTTCAGTCTACTGATTCAAATGCTAATCTCTTCCGAAAATACCCTCACAGGTAACTCCAGAAATTGTGTTTAACCAGCTATCTGGACATCTTGTAGTCCATCTTTTAGCCACTTAAAGTAGATGTCCAATCTTCTTCAAGTTATATACTTACACTAAAGCTGACACATAAAAATAACCATTGCCGGGCATGGTGGCTCACGCCTGTAATCCCAGCACTTTGGGAGGCCGAGGCAGGCGGATCACGAGGTCAAGAGATCGAGACCATCCTGGCCAACATGGTGAAACCCCGTCTCTCCTAAAAACACAAAAAAATTAGCTGAGTGTGGTGGTGCACGCCTGTAGTCCCAGCTACTGGGGAGGCTGAGGCAGGAGAATTGCTTGAACCCGAGACGCAGAGGTTGCAGTGAGCCGAGGTCGCGCCACTGCACTCCAGGCCTGGCGCCTGGTGACGGAGTGAGACTCTGTCTCAAAAAAATAATAATAACCATCATGGCCAGATGTGGTGGCTCACGCCTGTAATCCCAGCACTTTAGAAGGCCAAGGCGGGTGGATCATGAGGTCAGGAGTTCAAGACCAGCCTGGCCAAGATGGTGAAATCCTGTATGTACTAAAAATACAAAAATTAGCCAGGCATGGTGGCAAGTGCCTATAATCCCAGCTACTTGGGAGGCTGAGGCAGGGAATTGCTTGAACCTGGGAGGCAGAGGTTGCAGTGAGTGAAGATTGCGCCACTTCACTCCAGCCTGGGCAGCAGAACAAGACTCCATCTCAAAAAATAAAAATAAAAAATAACTATTGCATGGGCTAATTACAAAATAAGCCAACTGGCTTTGGGTGGCCTTGCAATGAAATGCACAGTAGAAGCACTACACCGTCTTCTCCCACAGTGGCTCCCTCTTTTGAGGACCCAAGATCCAGTATAAAATGGTACCCTTAATTTTAGGGATCTTTGCCTTCAGCTGTGCCTGCTTATTAGGCCCTAAAAAAATGCATACTACCTGGCCCTGTTCCTCCAAGGGCTCCACCCTAAAGCCAGTAATCCAATTAAGAAACTGGCAAATGAAAAATCTTAACAAGTGCTCAATCTTCGATGTTGCTATATATGTGTTGTGTGTAATGTCTATAAAAAGAGCTCTGATTGGCTTAAAGAAAAATAAGTATTTAAATATGTTTTAGTTCATGTGACTTTAAGAAATAAAAATAGTCTTCAGGATTATTGGTAAAATGCAAACGTCAAAATGCAAACAGGCGGTCTAAGTCACATAACTTAGATACTAGGTTCGCTAAATGTTCCAAGGTTGTATACTGCCTGCTTTATAGACAGGTAAGGCCTGGGACACATGGAGCTACATGCTGAAAAGTCAAACTTTATCTGCACTTCTCTCTGGGTCTAGGATCCACATCTAGTATATAATTAAAATCACTTACTCACCAGGTTTTTCACCAAAAATAAAAGTTGCTAAAAGTTAACACTGAACATTAACTAAACTCAAAAGGCTATTATGTGGTCTTTTCATAAGTTGGGCATTGGCATAAAAGCATAGCAAGCAGGTCTTAAGACACTCACTCATTTGCCCTCTAGTAAAAGGGTTATAAAAGGTTTATAAAGATTTCACCTCACAGTCAAATTGGTTATGATTAGATGCAATTATCTATAAGGTTTCATTTAAATAAATTGGGGTTAACGTTAATAAATTAAAGCAAGGGTAAACTTTGGCTTTGAACAGGGTTTCCATGTCTTAGTAAAGGCTAGTGAAAGGTTTTGCCTTTTGAGTCATCATTTTGGCAAAATAAATAATTTATAGCAATCTGGAATTCTATTTTACAATATCAAATGTTCTAAACCTCTATATTTAACAGGCATCCCAATTTTAACTTCAAGTTTCAAAATTGTCCTTGATGCCTGGCTTTTTGGATGGTTCAGAATTCTCCTGAAACATTGAAAAAAGAGGTAAACAAGATTATTTGACGAGTTTAGTCACATGAGATTGCCAAAATGATGTCCAACCTTCTTTAAGTTATATTTTGGTGGGTAACAGTAATATATGCTCCAAAATTTTATGGGATTTCTAAAATTCTAATGTCTAAGTATATGCTATCAATCTTAATTAAGGGTAAAGTTATTGTAAACCATGGAGTTAAATAAACTTGTCAGTCATGTTTTTAACTGTAACTATGTTGGAAATTTTGTCATTCACAGACAATTGTCTTGCTTTATTCCTTCTCAAAAGACGGTTTATAATCAAGCCATATTGAGAACTTTAACAGATGTTCTCAAATGCAAGTTTTTTTAATAGCTTTGAAGATTGTAACATTGGAACAAAGAAAATGTATGGGACTCATAAAGAACTGACCTGTTCACAAATATTAAGCAAAACAAGAGTTAAATAAATGGACTGCAATCAGAAAGTTAAAGCAACCTTTTTGACTTCTGCTTGAAATTTTGCTGATCCTTGTTTTGTTTTTTAGAGTTAAGGAAACTTATTTTGAACTATTTATGGCCTTTAACAATTGAATAAGGTATACTTCTGTGAACAAAATTTGGAGCATTTATTTTTCTCTACCTGGTTCCTCTAGAATTTGGAAACTGTCTGTGGGTACTCCTAACTTATGGCAATATAGTTGTTTGCATCAGTTCAATAAGAATCCATTTTTCTTTGTCAACAGGACACAATTGGAAAAACGTTATTTCACCAAGGCTTTGACTGAAACAGTGTGTTTCCCTTTAAGGAACCAAGCTTGACATGCAGAGCCAATAAAAGCCCCTTGAGGAGAACTGGACTCATACCTTGTGTACACAAACTCTCCACAGGGTTCCTAACCTGTCGTCAGTAAAGAATGTCACTTTCTAACAGGTCCAGGAGCTCCAAGTTTATCTTGGGACCTCAAGAGGAGAGGATCACCCAACTCACAGGTATTTGAGGATACAAATCCATGGCTGGGGTCGGCTTTAAAGGTCTTATCTGAGATTCCTTGTGGAACAGAGTTCCATCAAAGCCAATCCAAAAGGCCTATGTAGAAATAACCATTCTTGCTGCACTTTATGCAAATAATCAGGCCAAGTATAAGACTAAAGTTTATTCTACAAACCACACACACAGTCCTATCATAATTTGTTTTTACCAAAAATTAAGACTGGAAAGAGAAATTGTGCTCCAAAGCTTATCATACATTTGTCATTAAATCCTAGTCTCATTAATTGTTTTTAAGCTTTTTGCCTACATTTTAGACTAACTCTGCTTATTCCTTTGAATCAAGTGGTGATCTCCTGCAGCTTGGAAGAAACAAAAGGGGATGGGTAACGTAAAAATCTGGATCAATATACTAGTTCTGGGCAATTATTCTGCAAATTCTGCCAGGTAATGAAAGTGAGTGGGGTGCCCATAACCCTGAGGTTCCTTTGTTTGGGAAATAAAACCAAGGAACTTCATAAACCCCCAAAGGGAAATTCTATACCTTGGCAAGCGAAATTTTAGTTCCCAGCATACTTGTGGGAAGTGCTATCCTCACTCTACTACTTGCAATAGTGTTATACATGGTAACACCTTCTAACTGAAATATTAGACAGCTTATGTCTTGTATTAATATTTGGACCCTATATACTCAATACTATAACTCAAATTGTTTCCTCTCACCTAGAAGCAATCAAGCTCCAAATGGTGCTGCAAACTGAACCAAGCATGTACACGCCATTTTTCCAAGGACCCTTAGATTGACCCCAGGAGAAGCCCTAGCTGTTGTTCCCCCATTTGATGACCCTTTTCAGCAGGAAGTAGCCAGAAAGAGTCATTGTCCAAAACCCCCTAACAGCAGTTAGGGTGACATCTCCACAGGGGGGGGGGAATGTTATAGGAGTTATTAAGAAATTATTTTAGGCAGATGGAGAGGAAAAGAGGTCCTTGGGAAATTTTTATTTCTTTTAAAACAGCTCCAGAAATGTTTCTTGTGTAGCAAGAAAGCCCCAACTCTTAGAGCCAGGCCAGCAACCTTTGATATGCAAATCCAGGCTATTAGAAACTGGGTCCACCCAAACATGGTGATTCCTGTCCCCTTCTTCTTGCCTTTGCCTCACATGTGTCTGGTAACATGGCCACCCCTACATATTCCTGGTGTAGAGCACCATGGCACCCTGAATTTGCATATTAAAAGTTAGGGTGGGAGGGCCAGTTCCCCCCCCCTCCCCCAGGGCTACGTGAGTGACATGCCTGGTCAAACCAATCCCCTGAGCCCTATGCAAATCAGGCACCACCTCCTCCAGCCTCCTCATATAAGCAGCCATTTTTCTGCCACACATGGGGTATTCTCTTTGTTCGAATCCCCCCTCCCTTTATCTCTGTACAGGGGGAGCAGAGCTGTTTTCTCTTCCTTCCTTCTTTCTTGTCTATTAAACTATCCACTCCTTAAAACCAAAAACAATTTTTTTTAAATCATCATATCAAATAACTTTACCCTACCCAGGACTTGCCCACAACTCTGTTCTTGGCTTAAAATTTAAAATATTGGTTCACTTCCTGATGAAAACAGAGGAGAGACAGAGAGGTGCTCATGACTCACTATGGACAGAGTGAGGGCTGAAATTACAGTGAGGAAGGAAAGGAAAGCGGGGCCCTGGGTGAGGTTAAGTACCAAATAGAAATCTCGGCTGAAGCAGGGAGACATAGCCTGAGTTTCTAGATAAAAAAGAATGTGTAACCTAGAGTAATGCAAACATAAAGGATCCACTCTTATTCCCAAACTATTGTTACAGCTCTAAATAACATGGATACTTTAAAGGTTTATGTATGTATAAATGGAAGTGTATAAAACATTCAGGCCAGGCGCGGTGGTTCACATCTGTAATCCCACCAGCACTCTGGGAGGCCAAGGTGGGTGGATCACTTGAGGTCAGAAGTTTAAGACCAGCCTGGCCAACATGGTGAAACACAGTCTCTACTAAAAATACAAAAAAAAAAAAAAAAAAAAAAATAATATATATATATATATATACAGCTGGGTGTGGTGGCAGGTGCCTGTAGTCCCAGCTACTTGGGAGGCTGAGGCAGGAGAATCACTTGATCCTGGGAGGCAGAGGCAGCAGTGAGCAACAGAGTGAGACTCTGTCTAAAAAAAAAATTCATCATAAATAAACTCAGTCCCCAAAAGTAATTAATCTATTTATTCATTCAGCAAATACCCACTAAACACCTACTATATCTAGATGGGATAGACTGGCAAAGAAGGACTTGACCTGAAGAAGTTTTTAGCCTAGTTGGGTAGATGACACATGCATATAAAAATATTAACTATAGACATGGCAGGAAAAGCTAAATGCACTAAAAGAGACACAGGGCTATGTGAAGAAAACAACGTAACGCCCACAACATATTTGTTGTCACTCAACAAATATCCATCAAAATAATAAATGTAAAAGTCTCATTTCTTCAACATCATCAAACTACTAAATGGCTTTGTTTAGCCACTGTATCCAGGCACAGTGATGAAAAGACAAACACAGGATTTATTCTGAAGGTCCCACACAATCTACTGTGCTATCTTACACAGCTTGTTACACAGCTTCTCTAATTCCCTGTCACTTAGTTGGCATTTCACAAAGATATTGCAGAAACACAGGAGAAGGCTAAGAATTCACTCCATTCTTCATTTAGTCTCTCTGAACCATTGTTACCCATTACTGTTTTGAAAATAATGGTGATAAAACCGTAAAAGCAATTTGTAACTTGTGAAAGGCAAGATAGTTCTTATACTTTGAGTATCCTGAGGGTATAATCAGGTCTTATTAATCTTTGTAGCCCCAGTGACTACCAAAGATACTATTTTTATTCTGTAATAAAAAAAGGGGTTGAAGTTCTATGCACATAAGCTAGAAAACCTAGAAGAAATGGATAAATTTCTGGAAACATACAGCCTCCCAAGATTGAACCAGGAAGAAATTAGAATCTTAAACAAGCCAATAAGGAGTTCCAAAATGGAATCAGTAGTGGAAAACCTACCAATCAGAAAAAGCCCTGGCCCAGACAGATTCACAGCCAAATTTTACCAGGCATACAAAAAGAGCTAGTATGGAACAATACTACTGAAATTGTTCAAAAAAAAAAACAGAGGAGGGACTCCTCCCTAACTCATTCTTTGAGTCCAGCATCATTCTGATACCAAAATCTGGCAGAGACACAATAAGAAAACTGTAGGCCAATATCCCTGATGAACACAGATGCAAAAATCCTCAACAAAATACTAGCAAATACAATTCAGAGGAGCGTATCAAAAGCTAATCCATCACCACTAACTGGCTTTATTCCTGGGATGCAAGGTTGTTTCAACATACGCAAATCAATAAATGTGATTTATCAAATAAACAGAACTAAAAACAAAAATCACATGATCATCTCAAAGCTCAAAGACTTTTAATAAAATTCAACATCCTTTCATATTAAAAACCCTCAACAGGCCGGGCACAGTGACTCATGCCTGTAATCCCAGCACACTGGGAGGCTGAGGCGGGCAGATCACAAGGTCAAGAGATCGAGACCATCCTGTCCATCATGGTGAAACCCTGTTTCTACTAAAAATACAAAAATTAGCTGGGCATGGTGGCACACCTGTAGTCCCAGCTACTCGGGACTCAGGAGGCTGAGGCAGGAGAATCGCTTGAACCCAAGAGGCAGAAGTTGCAGTGAGCCGAGATCACGCCACTGCACTCCAGCCTGGTGACAGAGCAAGACTCTGTCTTTAAAAAAAAAAAAAAAACCCTCAACAAACGGCACTGAAGAAACCTCCAAATAATAAGAGCCATCTATGACAAATCCGCAGCCAATATCATACTGTATGGGCAAAACCTTGAAGCTTCCCCTCTCAGAACCAGAACAAGATAAGGATACCTACTCTTACCACTCTTATTCAACAAAGTACTGGAAGTCTTATAGCCAGAGAAATCAGGCAAGAGAAAGAAATAAAAGGCATCTAAATAATAAGAGAGGAAGTCAAACTATCCCTGTTTGCAGATGATTTTCTATACCTAGAAAACCCCATAGTCTCAGCCCAAAAGCTCCTTAATCTGATTTAAAAAAAAAGTCAAAGTTTTAGGATACAAACCAATGTACAAAAATCAGTAGCATTCCTAAACACCAACAATATCCAAACGGTAAGCCAAAAAGAATGCAATCTTATAGCCACAAAAAGAATACAATAGCTAGGAATACAGGTAACTAAGGAGGTGAAAGATCTCACAACAAGAATTGTAAAACACTTCTCAAAGAAATCAGAGACGACACGAACAAATGGAAAAACATTCCAGGCTCATGGACAGGAAGAATCACTATTGTTAAAATGGCCATAAAACCCAAAGCAATTTACAGATTCAATGCTATTCCTATCGTACTACCAATGACATTCTTCACAGAATTTGAAAAAAACTAGTCTGGGCGCAGTGGCTCACCTGTAATCCCAGCACTTTGAGAAGCCGAGGCAGGCAGATCACAAGGTCAGGAGATCAAGACTATCCTGGCCAACAGGGTGAAACCCCATCTCTACTAAAAATACAAAAATTAGCTGGGCATGGTGGCGCGTGCCTGTAATCCCAGCTACTCAGGAGGCTGAGACAGGAGAATCACTTGAACCAGGGAGCTGGAGGTTGCAGTGAGCCGAGATCACGCCACTGCACTCCAGCCTGGCGACAGAGCGAGAGTCCATCTCAAAAAAGGAAACAAAAAAACTGTTTTAAAATTCTTACAGAACCAAAAAAGAGTTCAAATAGGTAAGGCAATCCTAAGCAAAAAGAACAAGGCTAGAGGCATCATATTACGTGACTTCAAACTATACTGCAAAACAGCAAGGGAGGGAGGGAGGGAGGGAAGGAAAAAGGAAAGAAAGGAAGAGAGAAAGAGAGAGAGAGACAGAAAGAAGGGAAGGGGAAGGGAGGGGGAAGGGGAAGGGGAAGGAAACAGAGAAAAAGAGAGAAGAGAGAGAGACTGAGGACAGAGAGAGACTGAGACTGGGCATGGTGGCTCATACCTGTCATCTCAACACTTTGGGAGGCCGAGGTATGCGGATCACCTCAGGTCAAGAGTTCAAGACCAGCCTGGCCAACATGGTGAAATCCCATCTCTACTAAAAGTACAAAAATTAGCCAGGCATGGTGGGCACCTGTAATCGCAGCTACGCGGGAGGCTGAGGCAGGAGAATTGCGAGAACCCAGGAGGCAAAGGTTGCAGTGAGCCGAGATCATGCCACTACACTCTAGCCTGGGCGACAGAGCTAAACTCCATCTCAAAGAAAAAAGAGAGAAAGAAGGAAACAGATATATAAACCAATGGAACAGAATAGGGAACCCAGAAATAATGCCACACATCTACAACCATCTAATCTTTGACAAAGTTAACAGAAACAAAGAATGGGGAAAGGGCCCCCATTCAATTAATGGTGCTGAGATAATGGGCTAGCCATATGCAGAAGATTGAAACTAGACTGCTTCCTTATACCATATACAAAAATCAACTAGAGACAGACTAAAGACTTAGATGTAAAACCTAAAACCATAAAAACTCTGGAAGATAACCTAGGAAATACATTCTGAATACAGGACGTGGCAAAGACTTCATGAAAATGCCAAAGGCAATTGCAACAGAAGCAAAATTGACAAGTGAGATCTAATTAGAGCTCACTTCAGAGCTTCCATGAAGCAAAAGAAACTATCAACAGAGTAAACAGAAAACCTGTAGAAGAAAATATTTGCAAATTATGCATCCAACAAAGGTCTAATATCCAGAATCTATAAACAACTGAAATCAATAAGCAAAAAACAACCCCATTAAAAAGTAGGCAAAGGATATGAACAGAAACTTTTCAAAAGAAGACATACATGCGGCCAAGAAGCATATGGAAAAATGCTCAACATCACTAATCATGAGAGAAATGCAAATCAAAACCACAATGAGATACCATCTCACACCAGTCAGGATGGCTACTATTAAAAAGTCAAAAAATAAATGCTGGCAAGGTTGCAGAGCAAAGAGAACACTAATACACTGATGGCAGGAATGTAAATGAGTTCGGCCATTATGGAAAGCAGTTTGGCAATTTCTCAAAGAACCCAAAGCAGAATTGCCATGTGACCCAGCAATCTCATTATTTCATATATACCCAAGGAACAGAAATTGCTCTACCATAAAGACACACACACACATATGTTCACTGCTGCACTTTCACAACAGTAAAGACATGGAATCAATCTAAATGCCTACCACTGGTGGATTGCGTAAAGAAAATGTGGTACATTTATACCATGGAATAACATGTAGTCATAAAAAAGAACAAGATTGGCCAGGCGCGGTAGCTCACGCCTGTAATCCCAGCACTTTGGGAGGCTGAGGCGGCTGGATCACTAGGTCAAGAGATCGAGACCATCCTGGCCAACATGGTAAAACCCCGTCCCTACAAAAAAATACAAAAATTAGCTGGGCGTGGTGGTGTGCGCCTGTAGTCCCAGCTACTCGGGAGGCTGAGGCAGGAGAACTGCTTGAACCCAGGAGGCAGAGATTGCGCCACTGCACTCCAGCCTGGCGCCTGGCGACAGAGCAAGACTGTCTCAAAAAAAAAAAAAAAAGAACAAGATCATGTCCTTTGCAGCAACACAGACGGAGCTGGAGGCCATTATTCTAAGTGAAGTAACACAGGAACAGGAAACCAAATACACAGGTTCTCTCCCCTAAGAAGCAGCTAAACATTGGATACGTATAGACACAAAGAAAGGCACAACAGACACCAGGACCTACTTAAAGGTGGAAGGAAAGAGGAGGGTGAGGACAGAAAAACTACCTTTCGGGTTCTATGCTTATTACCTGGGTGGTAAAATAATCTGTACATCAAACCCCTGTGACACATAATCTACCTATATAACAAACCTGCACATGTACCCCTGGACCTAAAAGTTAAAAACAAAAAAGAGAGTTCACAAATGGCTTCTTAAGTAGAATTTTTAAAAGTCTTCTTCCTCCCCCACCCCAATAGCTCTAACACTTCAGATTTACTGATGATAAATCTTCAATACCTATCAATAACTAAGATGGTCTTTGATAAAAATCTGACCTCTTCTTAAAATTCAACTTGGAGTAAACTTTCATTCTGTTTCATGTGTTATATCATCCTTTCTGTCTGCCTGCAAGTAGAAACTATGTGTTACTTGTCTTATGTTCAATATAATATAATGTTTGGCAAGTGGTAAGCATCTAATACACAACAAGCTTACTTCTTTCTCGCTCCAAAAATAACAGCTTTATAAAACTCTAGAATTTTGAGGAAGAGTTGGAGAAATCACTCTAAACATATAAAACTGCAATGCTATTACTGTGGGAAATGTGATGATAAACCACTCCCTGCGTTAGAAGAGAACTAACACAACAACTTGCTTTGTCCATAATTTTATGTCTGATGTAATCCT
Organism: Ateles fusciceps; assembly: GCA_036589455.1. Lineage (NCBI taxonomy): Eukaryota > Metazoa > Chordata > Mammalia > Primates > Atelidae > Ateles > Ateles fusciceps. The sequence goes on along the minus strand of JAZHEH010003329.1, from coordinate 6,284,575 downwards.
GAAGTCGGAGGGTGTGATTTGTGATGAATGGACCTGAGTCAAGGACACAATTTCCTTGATGAATAGAGCTTACTGTTAGTCACAGAGGGAGTAAATACGTATGACTCAGCATCAAGGCTTATCTTCAGGACTTTTAAGGACGGACTTCCTGTAACTACTCTTATTCAAACCAACTCTGTCCTCTTCACAACTGAACCATGGCACCGGTATTAGGCATTCTCAAAACAGCTAATAAAGTTGATAGACTTTATTAATAAAGTTGCTTGGCTGAAGATAATCTTAAAGGTTAAAAGTCATCATCCAAGTTCGTTTTCAACAGATATTGTACTTTGTTTTTCTTAGAAACCCGAAAAACAGGAGTAGCCCTTCATGTTTTTGTTCTTCCCCAACACACACAACAGATGATATTTACAATCATAAATACCTTATGAGGCTATAGAATAAATAAGTGCATTCACTGGAACATCATTACTTTCTCCTCTGCTCAAGGAAACAAGTCAAAACTATTATAAGACTAAGTGTAAATCCACCCTAATTTGCAGTGTAGGGGTAAATTAATTACAAATTTTAATTCTTAGATGTAACAAATTACCTGCTAAACAACTGAGGACCATTCACTACTCTGAATTGTAGAGAGATGTCAAGATTACACTTTGATGGGAAAAAGATGCTGTTGGTTCAACAGAACTTACATTAAAAAATCTTACCAAGGGATCCTATATTGAATTCCAGCAAAGCCAGTTGTTAATCAATGGCTCACTTGTACTACTTGAATAAAATAATTAAAGCATTGTTCTGCTGATTCCTTTAATATTAAGAGACCCTTAATAGATCCCTAAAAATTACTACCCATCAGAGATGACTGCTTCTTATTCTCACTTATGGGAATCCTGTCTTTGTTCCCTCATAAACACAGTAGCTACTAACAGTTAAAGAAATCTCAGCCAGGTGCACTGGCTCACACCTGTAATCCCACCACCTTGGGAGGCCAAGGTGGGGGGGGTGGGGGGAGATGGATCACAAGGTCAGGAGTTTGAGACTAGCCTGGTCAATATGGTGAAACCCCATCTCTACTAAAAACACAAAAAACAGCTGGGCATGGTGGTGTAGTCCCAGCTGCTCAGGAGGCTGACGCAGGAGAATCTCTTGAACCCAGGAGGCGGAGGTTGCAGTGAGCCGAGATTGTGCCACTGCACTCCAGCCTGGGTGACAGAGCAAGACTCCAACTCAAAAAAGAGAAAAAAAAAAAAACTCTTAAAAATACAACTTAAAATATTAACTTTAAAATGTTAGCAGCATACTATTTTAAGACAGTATGATTAGTATCTACTTTGTTTTCAAAATTTTAAAAATAGGAAAACTGCACCTCCATCAACCTGATTAAACACGATTAGGTGACATTTTAAATAGAAGACCTAACACAGATTTCCTACTGGAGGAAAAACTCACAAACAATAAAAAGAAATAAGGTTTACTGCAGCACTATTCACAATAGACAAGATATGGAATCAACCCAGTGTCCAACAACAGATTAATTAATAAAGAAAATGTGGTATACACAATACTATTCAGCCACAAAAAAGAATGAAATCCTGTCATTCACAAAAACACAGATGGAACTAGAAGACATTAAGTGAAAAGGGCCAGGGCAGAACATTAAACACCACATTTTCACTCATGTGCAGATGCTAAAATAAAGTTGATCTCAAAGAAGTAAAAAGTAGAACAGAAGATTCTAGTGTTCTACAGCACTGCAGGATGATTATAGGTAACAATCATGTATAGTTCTGAACAGCAAAAAAGGGGATGTTGAATGTTCCCAACACAAAGAAATGATGTGTTTCAGATGATGGATATGCTAATTATCATGGCTTATCATTACACATTGTAAACATGTATCAAAATATCACATTGTACCCCATAAATATGTATAGTTAGTATGCATCAATTTAAAAAAAAAACTTCAGAACACATCCAAAGTTGGCTGAAAAAAATAACTGAAAATTTTAAACTATATGGTCCATGGTAGCAAAGAGAATTTATCACTAAGAATTATGTGAGAAAGCGCTACACTCTTAAAATAATAGAGGTACGGTATGCATTAGTATTTTTTCTAGCTTTATTTATGATAGTATGGTTGTCCTTCCCAACTGTTAAGTCCCGATGGGGTCGGTACAATCCTTTGTACGATGCCTAACAGATCAAAATGCTTAATGTTCCACCTTTTTGGCCTTAAAAACTCTTAATTTTCTTTGCTTTCTATATGTTTTTCTTATTAGTATTTTTAGATTTCTCATGTTGAGTATTATTAGAAGAAAGTTTGTGGAAATATTACAAAAAAAATACTCAATTCTTTCTAAACATAGCTTTTACAGTATTAGCAAAGAAACTGTAGAGTCTTTAAAAACTCTACTTTATTCCTCAGGAAATGCCCTTTTAAAGCATCTGGGAAAGAAGCCTAGTTTCAGTTAACAACATAAAAGTATGGACAAACTCTAACACTGTTTATTTCATATATGTGGTATATGAATTTATTTAATGACCAAAATAAGGAAAAACTGTTATTTAGTAAGTTTTTGGGTAATAAAACAGAAGTTTACAAAAATAAAAGAGAGAGAGAGAGAAATAGGAATGCTTTAATGATTCCCACATCCTTGACAAAAAATTGTATCCTTGTTCCATAGCTTGGCGCAGTGGCTCACCCACATAATCCCAGCACTTTGGGAGGCTGAGACAGGCAGATCACCTGAGGTCAGGAGTTTGAAATTAGCCTGGCTAACGTGGTGAAACCCCACCTCTACTAAAAATACAAAAATTAGCTGGGTATGATGGTGTGTGCCTGTAATTCCAGCTACTCAGGAGGCTGAGGCAGGATAATCGCTTGAATCTGGGAGGAGGAGGTTGCAGTGAGCCAAGATCACACAACTGCACTCCAGACTGGGCAACAGAGCAAGGCTCTGCCTTAAAAAAATTGTTTCTTTGTTCCTCCAACTAGTCTTTTAATACTTAACATGCTTTCTAACCTAAGATGAACAGACTACTGAATTCAGTTAAACTATACATATATGTATACATGCACTAATGAGCTGTATCTTTTTCCCATGAAAACTGAGAAACCAAACAGTATTTAAAAACTAACAACACTGACTACAGGCAATTTCTCTCCACATATTTTATAGGATTTAGGGTATCACACGTTCTCATCAAATTGTTTGAAACATTAATAATTTTTCCAATACTAATAACAGTGAGCTTGGTTTGAGAGATCAATCTTCCTGTTGAAAACAACTGAGTAATTTGTATAAAGTATTTTAAAACATCTTTTCAAAAAGAACTAAAAAATACAAGATAGTAAGGAATTACCAAGTAAAAATTAAAAAGAGAATTCAACAAACACGGGGAAAATAAATATCCAGATGCAAAAGAATGAAGTTGGACTCTCACCTTACCACATACACAAAAATTAACTCAAAATGGATCAAATACCTAAACATTAGAGCTAAAAGTATAAAAACTCTTAGAAGAAAAACATATGGGGAAAGTTCTGTCACATTTGATTTGGCAGTGATTACTTAGATATGATATCAAAAGCACAAGAAGCAAAGAAAAAAACAGACAAACCTGGACAACATCAAAACTAAAAACACTATCAATAGAGTAAAAAGGCAATCCACTGAACTGGAAAGAAATATTTGCAAATCGCACATCTGATAATGGACTAATATAGAGAATATATGAAGGACTCCTAAAATTCAACAACAAAAAACAGGCAAATTCAAAAATGGGAAGAGAATTTGAACAGATGTTTTTCCAAAGACGGTACAAAATAGCCAACAGGCATATGAAAAGATGCTCAACATCATTAGAAAAACACAAATCAAAACCAAAATAAGACACCAGTACTTCACACCCATTAGAATGGCAATTAAAAACAAAAACAAAAAAAAACAGAATTTTGGAATCTGAGTATAATTGACTTTTTCAAATTATTTCCATGAGGGTTGATGGGTTAACGGAGAAGATTCCTGAAATTTGACAGACAAAATAAATGGAAGACCTGAGAACCTTCCACACACAAAAAATAAATAAATAAATAAATAACAAATGCTGGCCAGGAGAAACTGTAATCCTTATGGCATTACTGGTAAGGATATAACATGGTGCAGTTGCTGTGGAAAATACAGCAGTTCCTCAAAAAATTGAACACAGAATTACCCTATGTTCCACCAATTCCATTTCTAAGTCAAAGAAAAAATCAAAAGGAAAATTTAAAATTATCTTGAGGGCCAGGCACAGCAGCTCACACCTGTAATCCCAGCACTTTGGGAGGCCAAGGCAGGCAGATTACTTGAAGTCAGGGGTTCAAGACCAGCCTGGCCAACATGGTGAAACCCCATCTCTACTAAAAACACACAAAAAAATTAGCCGGGCGTGGTGGTGGGCACCAATAATCCCAGCTACTCGGGAGGCTGAGACAGGAGAATCGCTTGAATCTAGGAGGTGGAGGTTGTAGTGAGCTGAGATCACGCCACTTTATCCTGGGCAACAGAGCAAAACTCAATTTCCAAAAAAAAAAGCTAAATTTTATGTTATGTATATTTTACCACAATTGAAAAAAAAAAAGTACAAGGAGAATGAAAACTCAGCATGAAAAGCAAGTTCTGAAGCCACATTTCCTCTAAAGTATCTTTATTGGTCTTGGAAAACGAGAACCTATGTTTTAACTGATTCTCAGGGTGACCAAGATACAAATAAAGCTGAGAGCCACAAAACAAGGGCCATCTAATCTGAGATTCTCCTCACAATAAGCTGGAATCCTAAAGGGCATATCCTCACAGTGAGAATGACATGAACTAGATTACGGTCTAAGGTCACACTGCTTTTCTCAAACTTCGAACTTGGGTCTGTAATTGTCCTGGACTAGAATACTCCCAAGTGTCACTCAGACACAAGTGCACACTGTTTAAGTACCTACCTTGTGGGCTTAAAATTACTCTTATACATAGTTCTTCAAACGCAATATCCAGGCGCCAATCAAGGATAGTGGAGTATGCAAGAAACGTAGGAATAAGAAGCAGCAGAAAGGAAAAGGGGTCAGGAAAGAACTGTAGAAAGTGGATTATCAGATGCAGACTCTTATGGGTTTTCTGAATAGAAGAAATAAGACAAGTTGGAAACATTTAGCAGAGAACTAAACACTATAAATAGTAACAGGTGTTTTAAAAAAAATAGAGACTCTAGAACTAAAAATAAAATATACTACCTCCAATTAAGAACTGAATGGAGAGGTTTAACGATTGGATTCACCTTCAGAGATAATTAATAATGGAAAGACAGAGACAAGTCTAGAGATACGCTGGTAGTTTGAATCAGCTTGCAAGAACCAATTATGTGTAGCTCCTCCTAATTCTGCATCAGTAAAGTAAAGTTGGTTGCCTGAAACTACCCTTGATGAGGATATTTATACTATGGAAATCAACAAATGCTACAAATCAGGGCTTCTTTTTCCCTGGGGGAACCATTTTACCAGCATAGCCTTAGAAGTTACTGTACAGAAATCGGGACAGGGAGACAAAAAAAAAAGGTAAGTAGGGAAGAGAGTATAAGAAATGCAAAGGGTATAAAAGAGGGCCCAACACATATGTAATTAAAGCTTCAAAAAGTCAACAGAGAAAAGAAATACTTTATCAGTTAATGGTTGAGCTTTTTCCAGAACTAATTACCAAATCATATGTAAAAACCCAAATGAAGCACTGCAGGATAAATAAAAAGAAATGTGCAATGAAGTAACACTGACTTCTGTATCATTAGACTAGCCTATTTGTTTTTAAATCTATAAGTTTTTCCCTTTATCTCCAAAGTTATAAATGCTACCAGAATTGAGACAGATGGAGATTTATTTTCATTAATTTTGCCTACAATGAAGCCTACACTTTGGAACTACAGTTTCAGAACTTTTCAGCTCAAGTGACTGGCCATGGTGGCTCACGCCTGTAATCCCAGCACTGTAGGAGGCCAAGGCAGGCAAATCGCTTGAGCCCAGCCTGGGCAACATGGCGAAACCCCGTCTCTACAAAAAAATACAAAATAATTAGCCAAGTGATGGCATGCACCTGTAGTCGCAGCTACTCGGGGAGGCTGAGATGGGAGGATGGCTTAAGCCCAGGAGGTAGAGGTTGCAGTGAGCCAAGACTGCGCCACTGCACTCCAGCCTGGGTGATATGGTGAGACTCTGTCTCTAGGAAAAAAACAGAAAACAAAACAACAAAAAAGAACTTTTCAGCTCAGGAAAGTTTTCTTCTAGTTTTATATTTTGCTTCTGTACCATATATTCCGGTTTCTCCATTAAGAACTTATTCATCAGTACGGTACTTCTCTGTCTTTAGTACCTGTCATTTTCATCCTCATCATTTCCATCGTTATTTTCTCCTCCTCAAAAATCTCAGATAAATACTATAGGATTGACCCATTCATCGTATATAGGATTGACTCCATTTTCTGCAGTACCACCTCTGCTATGTGCAACTGCCATTACAGATTTTTATTCTGTTATTGCATTTTCAGATTGTTTTCATTGTTTTCTTGTGGTCATCTTTATTCCATCTCTCCTTCTAAAATCTCATTCTGATTTTTTGTTATGACTTTATGTTCTGGTTTCCTAAAGGTCATATATTTTGCTGTGTTACTAAGAAAATCTGACACTTCTCACAAATATCTTCTGTATACCACAATAAAACATATTCAATATTATTTTTAAGACTTTCTTATCTTTGGGGTAATGGTTCCCTTCTTTATGCAGATATTGTTCATGCAGATTTCTTTCATAGTCCCCATGAAACTTATCCTTGCAAAAATAAAATACAATTTTTAATGTCAGGGCATGCAGACTGCCCTTGATTCCCATCACTATTAATTTGGATGGTGAAAATTTGCTCATACTTAATTTGGTTAGGTTTTAAACGTACAGGCTGATATACACAGGCCATGGCTGAATTTATAGTACTAAGCAGGCAGTACAACCATGTTGGGCTGATTTAAAATCTGTTATTCCTTTCTTCTCATATTAAGAGAATTAATTCCTACATCAACAGGAACATTCTATAGTTCGTCTTTTAGCAGAAAATAAATGAATAACCTGAAACCCCAAAAGCACACTTCTTTTAAGGTTCTTCTTAACACAACATCTACTGCTACATCACATCACTGGAATGTAATATCCTAACACCTTCCTTTCATTCTCTTCCATATTGCACACTGGAAATTTAGTCTCTTAGTAGATATACAAAAACTAGTGTGGAACATGGGGGTTTGGAGGAGGTGGGAGTGAGAGAGAGAAAGAAATCTCTGAAGAGGTTAATAGGCTTTTAATACGTCATAAAATACATAACATGAAGAAAATAGTACAGGTTCTCATTGTCCATGGTAACCTGTGTCTCCAAGGTGTGAACAAACAACAGGAATGGATCAAAGCCTCTTCTTACCCACTTCCCACCTTAATCTCCTGTTTTATAAGTCAAAGCATAAACAGACCACTAAGACTTTCTTAGTCTATTCCAATGTAGTAAGTACTTAGTGGAAACAACTCTAAAATTGAGTAATTATTGATAGCTACTTTTCTCAATGCCATTATGGAACTATACACATATTTTAATGAGAAATTGGAAGAAGGCATATCACACATGGCTAGCCTAAAGTAAATATTTTTCAATAGGCACATTTTTTAAACAAAGAAGTTGATATTAATCTCTTATGTTTGAACACAGTCAACTAAAATGTCATGGTGACAGGTACTATTACAGAAAGTGAAAGAATTCTTTCACAACAGAAAGATGAAGATCAAGACGTAATTATTGTAAACATCTGAAAAGTATAAATGTCTATGATAATGATTTTATATGTAATGATGTAAACACTGATACCTTCTCCAGGTCACTTAAAGTTTGAAAGTGACATTTTAGGATGATTTTTTTTTTAAGTTCTCTAACTACTCTATCCAGTAACCACAGAATTTGTCATTCTAGATCATGATCAAGTAAACGATATAAATGCATTTCAAAGGCATTTAATTCATAGCTAGCTATAAACAGGCAAGCAAGGAAAGCTAGAGTTATTCTGAGGAGACAGCCTACCCATACAAGCTGATATTGTTTGCTTTTGGGGTTTTTTTTTTTTTTTTTTTGAGACAAAGTCTTGCCTCTGTCACCCAGGCTGGAGTGCAGTGACACTATCTCAGCTCACTGCAACCTCCGTCTCCCAGGTTCTAGTGATTCTCGTGCCTCAGCTTCCTGAGTAGCTGGGATTACAGGTGCCTACCACCACACCTGGCTATTTTTTTTATTTTTAGTAGAAATGGGGTTTCATCATGTTGGCCAGGCTGGTCTCAAACTTCTGACCTCAAGTGATCTGCCCACCTCGGCCTCCCAAAATGCTGGGATTACAGGCGTGAGCCACCACGCCCGGCCACCAGCTGATATTCTTGAGAACAATTAGAATCTCAACTCCTCAAATGTGGAAAAGAACTTCAAATTAAGATAAGTCGTATAATTGTTTTTTTTTTCCTTTTTACGTTTCATAATGATCATTTCATTAGTAAATCTGAGTTCACTATTTCTAACATAACTATGCTCCCAAAAACATTTAGTAGTCTAACGAATCTCTCTTAGAAAATAGTTCAAATTTAGTGAACCTTTACTATGTGCCAGGTACTGTTTTAAGTGCTTTAAATGTATTAACTCATTTCTCTGAGGGAGTACTATTATTATCCCCATCTTAAAGATTGGAAATTAGGGAACACAAAAGTCAACAATTTACCAAGGTTTTTATTCCAGTTACTCTTGCTGCATAAGAAATTACACCGAAATGCACCTTGAAAAAATAAATTTATCATACACATGAATTCTGTGGGTCAGAAATTTAGAGCAAACACAAAGGTAAGGAACAATGTCTGAGGTCACAACTGAGAAGATGAAACAATTAGGGATGACTCAATGGGACCAGAGTCATTTGAGGAAGTCACTTACATGTGTGATTGTTGATCTACTGTTGGCTAGAATCTAAACTAAAGCTGACAACTAGAGCAGCGGTCCCAACATTTTTGACACCAGGGACCGGTTTCAAGAAAGACAATTTTTCCACAGAGGAGGGCAGGAGGATGGTTTTGGGATAAAATTGTTCCACCTCAGATCATCAGGCATTAGATTCTCATAAGGAGAACGCAACCTAGATCCCTCATACACACAGCTCACAACAGGATCACATTCCTATGAGAATCTAATACCACTGCTGATCTAAGAGGAGGCAGAGCTCACTTCCTGCCGTGCAGGGCAGGGAGGATGGGACTGGGGGACCCCTGACTAGGGTCCTACATATAGCCTTTCTCTGTAGTCTGAGCTTCCTTCACAGCATGGCAGCTTCACAATAGCCAAGTATCGTACATGGCAGCACAGTGATTCAAAAGCAAGTGTCCCAGAAAACACAGTGGAGACTGCATTGCCTTTTCTGACTCAGCCTCAGTCATTGTGCAGTACTTTCACCATATTCTATCGGTCATAAGCTAGTCATGGCTAGTCATGAGCCTGTGCGGACTCAAGAGGAGAGGAGATCCCTCATCTCAATGAGGCATAAGGAACAAGGAGTTGAAAGCGGAAAATTACATCTCTGGAAAGTACAATACGCCACCATCTTATAGTAAAGATTCACACTGCATGCTCTTAACTACCATATTTGACTGCTTGCTCAAAAAATGGCACAGTCTATAGTACACAACAACTGCACTCTTGACCAGATCTGACAGTTTTGGGATGGCCTGAAATACCATTCAGAATATGAAATAGGCGATGAGACCCCAGGGAGAGAGACTGAGCTCTGAAGAAACTTCTTTAGACTGTATTATCTTCACATTCATCTCCCCTCTGGAAACCATCAGTGAAGACAGTGAGAGGATCCTCTACCAAGAACAACAAGGCTGGGGGCAGTGGCTCACACCTGTATTGCCAATACTTTGGGAAAACAAGGCAGGAGGATCAGTTGAGCCCTCGAGTTTGAGACCAGCCTGGGGCAACATAGCAAGACCCCATCTTTACAAAAATAAATAAATAAATTAGCTGGGCCTAGTGGTGCACACTTGTAGTCTCAGCTACTCAGGAGGCTGAGACAGGAGGATCACTTGAGCCCAGGAGTTTGAGGCTGCAGTGATTCATAATTGCACCTTCACACTCCAGCAGCCTGGGCAACAGAACAAGACCCCCATCCCCCCCCGCTAAAAAAAAGGAAAAGAATAAATAAAATGTGTGTCTCTCATAACCTCTCCATCACGGTCATTCCCAGTGGTGGCAAATCTCATCACAAAAATCACTGTAAATGCTCTGAAAAAAGGAAAGGGTGCCCTATAGACATCCTAGTCTCACAGACTTGAGTTGCAGATATCTCACCATCATCTGGTGTCCAATATTACAGACCCAACTCAAATGAGATTTTAATTCCTAATGTGTCATTAAAACATCTACAACACAAGATCCACATGCTTTACATATATAGCAACAATTTTCTCATATCAGAAGGAAAGTTGCATTTCTAGGAGCAAGTTTCCAGACTCTTTTGGTTTGTGGTGGGTGATAGGGGAAGTTAGGGAGCTATTTCAAACAAGTATTAATTCTTTATATCACAAATACTTAATCAAAATCTACTGCTAATTCTTCTGCTGATTTCAAATGCTTTGGAAAGACTAGAGGAGAACTGAGAGAGCTGGAGAATCAGGCTATGGAGACCCTCTCCAACGGTGAATCTTTCAGAATCAGAGTCCTGGAACAAAGCCAGACAAAAGCAAGGTGCAAACTGTCTCACCAAACTAAACATCACAACCTTCATTAGCAGCTAAGGAGACTGAGGTTTTTTAAGTGGCAGAGTTATTAACTGGGTTGTAAATACCTCCCCATTAAGAGTTCCTCTAAACACTGTTCTAAACACCTCAAAGTCACCAAGAAATTTCCATTAAATCTAATTTTCTAAAAATAATAAAATCAGTATTTTAACAAATCCTTGGTTAATACAAAAAGAAAAATCAAGAATGCTTTCTATTTTGGTTTATGTATGAAAATCCACAAAAACAGGCTACACCTGTAGTTTATTTACAGAGAAACATTCTGGCAAAATTAACACAACTAGCTAAATATTAATTATTTGGAAATACTGGTTCAGTAATAATTTTAAAAAACAAAAACTGCTTTACCAGTTTAACTTTATTTCAAGAATTCAAGTCAAATTTTCATTTTGAATAAAATTTCAATTAACACAAACAACTTAACAGCCAAACAGTAGATGAGACATTTAACGAATACACTCTCTTCTGTTAAGACTTCCCTTAAGTAAATTTTTTCCAGAGGTACTATATTCTGGCTACATGAGCTTGGCTTTGTTTCTTTTAATAAATTAGAGAAAGGAAAAAGGTGGGGAGGGGAACGTGACAGTCACACTTAATCCACACCAGACTGCCATATGTCACTTTTTGTCCTTTACTGGTTCATTGACTATTCATGAATTAACTACCTGAAAAGTGTTATATTTATCTGTACAGGCACCAAGCTGTCAATTCAGTTCAAAGCATGCTTGCTTTTGTTGTCAATGAAAAAAGACTCTATATATGACACTACCCTATAATACAAGTATTAAAAAAAATCAACATTGATATAGTCAGTTTCCATGCTGATACTAGTTGTGCCTTACTATTGTTTTCCAGCGACTATTATATCAAAGGAAAAATGCAGCAGTGCCAGCTTTTAGAGCCTCTGGCCTCTAAGGATTTCCACAGAGGCCCCAAATCCTATTCCCTCCTGTACTTTATTATCAATGGTCTTACTGTTTTCATTTCTTTTCTTTCTTTAACCATGCTTGTTTCTGGCAGTATCCTCTGCTATTAACTTACCTCCTCAAAGCTACCTGAGTACTGACCACTGCTTCCCCAGGATGCATTACATCAGCTCTAGCTCAGAATCTGCCCTGGAGTTTCCTTCCTATTCCCTCCCACAGTCATTGCCATGAACAATTTCATGGTTCATTCATATTCCGACTTGTTTGCCAGCATCTAGAGAAGACATTTTTTAAAAGGCATAAAAAGAGACACTCAGCTTTCTTTACTATCAGACAAGAAAAAGGAAAAACAAGCTTGCCTAAGACATTTTAAAGTGCTTCCTTGATAGCTTCAAGTTTCAAACTACCACTACAAATCCATCATATCTGTCCTCAGGGAGAAAGATCAGAGGGAGAGAATAAATATATATAAACATATACCCGCATCCTAAAAATTCTCTGAATAGCTTCAAGAATAAAAAAGGACTGTGAAATCTACACTCCCAAATTACTGACATTTATAATTTTATTTATGATAAATAAAGCAAAAAAAGTAAATGGAATTTAATTTTCCCTAGATGTACTCAACAAAAATTGACATTAAAGATCAAAACACATGATAAAAGTTATTTAACAGTTAGTGACTGAGGCAAAAGACCTAATCCAAAAAGAAAATAGCACTTTATAAATAGTTCCAACATATTATGCATTCTTCCATGTCTTATTTCAACATATCTTTTGAGCATCTCAAACTCTAAAAAAAAAAAAAAATTCTTTGTAATTAGAGAATGTGACTGAAACCTGTAATTCCATTAACAAACAATGATACGGTTTGTCTGTGTCCCCACCCAAATCTCACCTTGAATTGTATCTCCCAGAATTCCCACGTGTTGCGGGGGAGGTAACTGAATCATGGGGGCTGCTCTTTCCTGTGCTATTCTCGTGACAGTGAATAAGTCTGACGAGATCTGATGGGTTTATCAGGGGTTTCTGCTTTTGCTTCTTCCTCATTTTTCTCTTGCTATCACCATGTAAGAAGTGCCTTTCACCTCTCTCCATGATTCTGAGGCCTCCCCAGTCATGTGGAACTGTAAGTCCAATTAAACCTCTTTCTTTTTGTTCTCAGTTTTGGGTATGTCTGTATCAGCAGCATGAAAACAAACTAATATGGACAGGAAAATGAGACAGAAGGAGCCTTGATATTTCAGAGCTCCACTATGACATAAGACTACGTCATCAAATTCCTAAAGTAATTAACGTAAGCAATTAATGCTTATGCCTCAGAAAACAAAAGATTCAAATACAGCTTGAATATTTTTATGATTAAAAAGCTTTAATTGAAGGGATTTTTCCATATTAATAGTATATAGTTGTTTTATAGTATTATGTACCCCCAGAAGTCCCTAATCTATTTGTTTCTTCTGTATTCCATAACTTTATCAAATGCATCACAATTTGCTCAGTCTTCTAGGATTAAAAACCACTTTATCACACTTTCTTCATTAATCAGGAGTAGGTTCAGCTGCACACAGCCACATAAGAACAAAAACAGACAAAAGCAATGGCTTACACAAGATAGAAAGTGAATGCAACCTCATAAAAAAAAAATAGTTGAGATGTAGTCAGTCCAGTGTATAGTTTCATAATGTCAGGGGCTCTTTCCATCTTAATGACCTATCATTCTCAAAATGCGCCTTCCACTTCCAGGCCCAAAATGCCTGTTTGAGCTTCTGCCATCAAATGCAAACAGCCAGTAGGAAAGAGGTAAAGCAGGTCTCAGTACTTTCAACAATACTTTTCAGAATTTTCACAATGCTTCCACTTTCACTAATCTTAACATAGTGATATCACTACATACTGCTACAAAAAGAACTTGAAAATGTAATCCTTTTTTCCCAGAGTAACAATGTGTCCAGCTACAAATTGCGATTCTATTATACAAAAAAGAAAGAAGAAGAAAGGAGAAAGAAGAAGAAGAAGAAAAAGAAAGCTGGGACTGGCTCAGTCACAGTCTCTGTTATTTTTCTCTAACCCCACATATTTAAGTCTTCTCAGTTCTTTATCATAATTTAACTAAACCAACCCAATAAGAAGTTATAATTCACATCACCATCACCTTTGCTTGGATAAACAGCATCTTAACTGAACTCCTTGACCCAGACAGAAATGAGTAATTCCATTTGAGCACAGAAACTCAAGAACAATACAAATTGGCTTAAGCATGGAAAAAGTCATGTGAGTAGGAGGTGCCTTCTCCTTCAGGCTCACATAGGCCATCCTGGCACTCTCCATTCTTACATGTAAGTGTATTAACAAGGGAGAGACTGTAATCTGGTGTTTGTGGTGAATCTTGCTGGCATTCAGTGGTCAGAAATGAAGGGTCTCACAGGGCAGGAAATCAGTCTGTGTCAAAAAAAACTCTTTCCAGCAGGCAGAATGTTGGGCTACAATTTTTTTTTTAACTGTCAACCCAGAAGTCTATGCCCAGCACAAATACCTTTAAAAAATGAAGTCAAAATAAACACTTTCCAGACTAACAAAATCTCAGAGAATTCACTGAAAGCAGACTTGTAATATGAGAAATGTGGATAAATGTTAAAGACATATTTTCTCATTTTTAAGCTCTTTAAAAGTTAACTATTTAAAACAAGCCTGATAATGTATTATGGGGTTTATAACATATAGAAATAAAATATGTGACAAATAGCACAAGGGACAGGGAGTTAGAACGGAAGTATGTTGTAAGGTTCTTGTATGAAATGTAATGGCATATTACTTAAAGGTAGACTATGATAAGTTAGAGACATATAACCCTAATCACTAAAAATAAAACAAAAGGCACAGCTTATAAACCAATAATGAAGATAAAATGAAATCACTGAAAAGACTAATTCAAAAGGTTTTAAAAAACTGAAAAAGAGAAACAAAGACAGATGGGACACATAGAAAACAAAGAGGAAGATGGTAGTCTTAAACTGATCATATTGATAATTAAATGTAAATTGTCTGCAAGAATGGCCATAGTCAAAAAATTAAAAAAAAATAAGATAATTGGCATGGATGCAGTGAAAAGGGGACTTTTACACTGTTGGTAGGAATGTAAGCTAGTATAACCACTATGCAAAACAGTGTGGAGATTCCTTGGAACCAGCCCAAATGCCCATCAATCAACAAGTGGATAAAGAAAATGTGATATATATATATACACACACCACGGAATACTACTCAGCCATAAAAATGAATGAAATAATAGCATTTACAGCAATCTGCATGGAACTGGAGACTATTATTCTAAGTGAAGTAACTCAGGAATGAAAAATCAAACGTCATATGTTCTCACTCATACGTGGGAGCTAAGCTATGAGGATGCAAAGGCACCCATTGAAATAGAAAAATAAAAAAAATTTTTAATGGAAATTGTCAAACACTATGATTAAAGGGCAAAGATTGTCCTAATGAATACAGAGGAAAAAAGCAAGACTCAGTGATACACTGCCTAAGAATTAGTTGGTCCAACACAGATTAATATCTCTCAGATCTACGAAGATATAAAATATCCTCTTCCCTATACCTGGGAAATCAATGGACAGCACAAGAAAGAGGGCCCTGCAAGTGAATCAAGAAATTCATCATCAGACCAGGCCACCTATAATCCCAACTCTTTGGGAAGCCAAGGCAGGAGAATTACTTGAGGCCCATCTCTACAAAAAAAAAAAAATTGACCAGGCACAGTGGTAAGTGCCTATAGTCCAGCTACTCTGGAGGCTGCAGTGGAAGGACTGCTCCCTAAAGCCATGAGTTTGAGGCTGCAGTGAGCTATAATCATGCTACTGCATTGCAGCCTGGGAGACAGCAATACCTTGACTCAAAAAAAAGGGAGGGGAGGGGAGGGTCATCAATATAAAATTTTCCTGTCCAGAAGTAAACAAATGCAGAAAGTCAGAATCATGAATTCTACCTTTCTAGTAGCTCTAACATATAATCAATCTGCTGAGGGGACAAACTTTGGGTGAATTTAAGCCTCCTAGTCACATAAAACATCACACTAGGACCTCAGCAAAATGGCAGAATAATAGGATACCTGCTCATATCCCCTGACAACAAGAATTCTGCATCCATTCACAGACAAAAGTCTCTCTGTGAGAGCCTCAGGATTCAGGTAGGCAGTTATGAAACCAAGGTAGAGCCCAAGACCTAGGAAAGCTATTCTGAGAGTGCAGGCCAGCACCCAGGTAGCAGACCTGCTGACTGTGCTCCCAAGTTCTAACTCAGAAACAGCCCCATTCCCAAAGGGTTTGGCTACAGCCATTTGGCCCAGAGCCTGCAATCAGCATCATCTGCTCAGGTGTCAAGGAGGAATCGCACACACTTGTGCCTCAGCAGAAAGGCTCATCTGCATACCAACATCAGTCTCAGCAGGGGACCTGGAAATTACCCTGTAACTTGATTCTAGCTCCCCTCAGCTGTGGCCCCAGCTTAGTATGGCTCACACAAAGACCCAGAGAGAGATGCCAATGTCTCACAGCCTGGGAATTATCCAACCATCTAATCCTCAGTGATGGGCCCACCAGCCTCTGTCCCACATTTGATCCCGAGAGAAACTGATAATCACCAAGTTAATAAAAATTCCTTTTAAAAATCAAACTTTGCTGGGCCAGGCACAGTGGCTCATGCCAGTAATCCCAGCACTTTAGGAGGCTGAGACAGGCAGATAAGTTAAGACCAGGAGGGTCAAGACCAGCTTGAACAACATGGTGAAACCCCATACCTGCAAAAATTACAAATCTTAGCCAGGCATGGTGGCAGGCACCTGGAGTCTCAGCTACTTGGGAGGCTGAGCTGGGAGGATCAACTGAGCCCAGGAGGTCAAGGCTACAGCACTTGCACTACAGCGTAGGCAACACAGCGAGACCCTGTCTTAAAAAAAAAAAAACAAGGAAGAAAAAACCTTCTCCATTAAAAGGGACAGTGAATAGAAAGGAGCACAAGTGCAACTTCTGGCTACTAGAAATGTTCTCATTTTATGTTATACAGATGTGTAATTTTCAGTAGTCACATGATACTTCAATAAAAAGCTCAAACCAAAACAACAAATCAAACATTTACCAATAGAATAAACAGTCACGGGTATGAATAGGCAATTCAAAAGATGGGAAATCCAAAGGACCAATCAACTTTGCAAAATGCCCCACCCCCTCCCCAAACCCCTTTCCCTATACCCCGAGAAATGCATGTCCATCATTCCAAATTACTCAACCTCTTTTCTGAAGGCTCCTGCCTGGGATACAGCCCTGACTGCACATTATAATCACCTGGAAGTTTTTAAAAAATAAATGTTCAAGCTCCACCACAGACTGAGGCAGAATGTCCAGGGGCTAGGACTGGGAAATGGTATGTTTACAAGCCTCCCCCTGCAATTTTAATGTGCAACCAGGGCTGAAAGCCATTTCCAGCTGAAACCTGGTTCTCCACTACAGCCTTATTCAGTCATGGTTGTCTTCTCTCTTAACATCCCTCTTCCCAATAAGCCTGGAGACAGGCCAGGTGTTCTCATTTCTCACTGCCATTTCCAAACCACTATCTCATCTACCTCCCTAAGATCCCAGTTTCAAGTTTTATGTTATCACTACACCCATCCGTAATCCTCCTTGTTGCAGGATTAGGATACCTGTAGGGCTGTGGAGGCCCCACAGGGTCATGGGGTGTCCCTTATGCTGTGTTGAGGTGCAGGATCCAAGAAGTAAAGAGACAGGACACTGAAGAACTGGTGAAGAGCATCTGGACTCGGAGAGCCATACCACCTGTGAGCGGAGATCAGCGGCGACCCTCCAATGCCCAAGAGCATCTGTATTTATTAGGTATAAGCAGGGGGCAGGGTCATGAGGTCATCATCTATAGGCTTAGTAATAGGGCATACATAATCACGTGAGTTACAAGTGAGGGGGCGCTACCCCATTACGTCACTTAGCAGAGAGGTGGCCGTGCACAGTAAGGGGCCGTGCCGTGCACAGTACAGAAGGTCGTGTACAGAAAGGGGTCCACCCCCATTAGGTCACTGAGGCAAGGAGGTGGGCTGTGTGCAACAGGTGTTGTGCGCAACACTTCTTATCTAGAGGCTGGAGACTTCAAAGGATTTCTAATAGAAGGATACTGTAAGCTTAATGCAGTGGCAGCTGACAGACTTGTGCTCTTAAGATATTTATGGGAGGATGATTTGAGCTAGCACTGAAGTGAGAAAAGACTGACCGGGTATACAGCTGCTGTGACTGGTCACACCGGATGGGTTCTTCTCCCTCGGTTATTTCCAGGATCTCAGGCCTGAGGCGTACTTTCCACAGGAACTGGATGCAAGATACTACAACTCCTTTATCAGGAGGAGAGGCTCTTGCTCCAAGCCTGCCATACAGTGTACGCCCTTTCAGGCAGGGGACGCCACTGCCTGGGTCTTTCGTTCTCATCCTGGTCTGGCTGTTTTCCCATGTACTGCTTCTGTACTGTAACTGCTTTAGGCATTCCTTCTACTATAAACTACTATATGGTTATACAGAAGGATTATATAAATCAGCACTAAATGTGTCAGTACAGTTCCAACTACAATACCTATATGATTATATCGAAAGATTATATAGAACGCAGTATGCTAGATATAAGTATTAAGTATGATTATATAAACTACGTATATGTAAGCAGTAAGTTATACTTCAAGTGCTAATTCTATAAACTAATAAATGATTATATATGAAGGATTATATAAAGGAAACAGCTGAGCAATAACACTGTAAGATATTCTTCAGGCACTAGTTGTGCCTGGGGTCTGGACAGTTCTCCTTCCTCAGTGCCCATGAGGGGGTGTTACCCACAGATATCCCCAACCTTAATCCTTAAGGATTTTAGCTCCTGGCCATGACACTCTCTCCAACATTGTTCTGATCAAAATGCACAATGATTTTAATATCTGTAGAGATAATCCTTGACCTCATCCTCTCCTCCTATATTCCAGTACTCCACTTGACCTCGGCGGTTCATTCTCACAACCATACCCCAGAACTCCTCATTACCAATAGCTGACACCCTCCACAAGCTCAATTTCTAGCATCCCATTATCCTGCCATCCCCTATCTTTTCAATTCCCCCTCCTCAAATATCTTCACTTCAACATTTTTAAAGTCCAGTTCCATAATGCACTGATCCTACCATCTTCTCACCATCCTTCACCCATGATCCACCACCAAGATTCAAAGTTCCACTCCTTTGAATATACCCTCAACTATCGTGCCTTATCTTCCTCTATCATTATCACCAGGCAGCACCAATCCTAGATAAATACTACTCTGCCTAATCTGCACAAGTTAATTTGGCTGGAGGAAAAAAACAAGCATAACTCTACTGACTGACCTTACTATACACCTATGACAGCTGACTCCAAATCCTCCTTGGTACAGCCTTGTAATCACACACCATTTTAGTCTCCTAGATGACTAGGTCACAGTTTTTCCTCTTCTTACCTCTACATCTCCTCTCCTTTCCTCAGGCTCAGCAGATGATTTTGCTTCCTAATTCACTGAGAAAATAACAGCAATAAGGAATTACCAGTTCACCTGCATTTGTGCCCAAGTATTCTTTCTCTCTGCCTCTATGGATGCATGCTCTGTGCTCCTACTAAGACCAATCCCTCCATTGTACACTACATCCCAGTTCCTTTCATCTCCTCAGCTGCATTCTAGCAATTCTTCCATCTCATGAATCATCACTTTCCCCCTCGAAGCTATATTATTCACATCAGCATGAAAAACACCATAACAGCTCCCATCTTTAAAAAAAAAACTCTTAATCCCGTATCTTCCTCCAACAATGGTCCCATTACTCCCGTTTGGAAAGAAACTCCTCACAAATGATGTCTATTTTTGCTATCTCCAATTCCTGTTTTCCCATTTCTCTTGAGAATACACCAACTTAACTTTTAGTTCCTCACCACTCCACCAAAACAACTCCTGTGAAAGTCTTTAATGACCTCCATATTGTTAAAACCAAAGGTCAATTCTAGCGTTCATTTTACTGAATCTATCAGAGCATTCCATACAGCTGAGCAGTCCTTACAGCGTCTACACTAGCTTTCCAAGACACACCACTCACTCTTGGTTCTCCTCCTTATTGAGCAATCCTTTTCAATCTCTGTTATTGGTAAGCCTTATGCCCCTGACTCTAAACACTGGAATAGCCCAGCACTCACTCTGGACTTTCTTTTCTCTCTCTACACTCACTTGTTCATCCCATCTCATGGCTTTAAGCCTCTCCTCTATACTGACATTTATTTCTCCAGGTGAGGCCTCTTTGTATTTCAGGCTCATGTTACCACCTGCGTAGTCCACATCTCAACCTGAATGCTGAGCAGGCACCTGGAACTTGCTTGTTCAAAATCAAATTCTGGTTTCTCTCTCTTGCTCAAATCTGCTTCTGCCACAGATCCCTTTCAATGAATGGCTCCAGCCTTCTACCTGCCAGGCCAAAAATGTTGTACTTTTCCTCTCACATCTCCCAGCCAACACATCAGGTTATTTTGTTGCCTCTACTTTCAAAATATATCTACATCTAGAGTTTGACCACTTTTCACTGCCTCCATTCTCCAGTCTTAGACTAAGTCACCATTGTCTCTTGCTTGGATTGTAACAGCAGCGTCCTAACAAACGTCTTGCTTTCTGCTTCCTCCCTTATAGTCCCCTCTCAACAGAGCAACTAGTGTGATTCTTTTAAAGCCTAAATATAATTATTTCCTCTGCTCAAAACCCTCAAATTTCAGATGGAATCGAATTCAAGGTAAAAGACAAAGTGTTTACGACGGCCTCTCTATTGTCTCCCCCTCATCTCCTTCTTCTTACCTCCTTACTCCCTCTAATCCAGTCCCACTGACCTTGTAGTTCTGTGAGCATGTCACACATGAGGGTCTTCTCAACTGCAGTTCTGCATATATATCCTAGACCCAAGGGCCTACAGCAACTTCCTCACATATACGAAAGGAAACTTGTGCAAGAATATTGTATTAGTCCATTTTCACACAGCTGATAAAGACATACCCAAGACTGGGCAATTTACAAAAGAAAGAGGTTTAATCAACTTACAGTTCCACGTGACTGGGAAAGCTTCACAATCATGGCAGAAGGCAAGGAAGAGCAAGTCAAGTCTTACATGGAAGCCTGCCTCTGTTTCGAAAAGTGCTGAGATTAAGGTATGAGCCACTGCAGCCAGTCAGAAACTTATTTGATTAAAATTTCTTTCCAAACTTCACAAATAACATTTGCCAGCTTATTCTAATTGAAAGGAATGGTAAAGAGGCAAAGAGAGAACGAACCAGCAGGGGAAATCCCAGATGCTTATAAAAGCATCAGATCTCGTGAGAACTCATTATCAGGAGAACCTACAGGGAGAACTGCCCCCATGATTCAATTATCTCCACCTGGCCCCACCCTTGACACCTGGGGGATTATTACAATTCAATGTAAGATTTGGGTGGGAACACAGAGCCAAACCATATCAAATATTCACTGCCATTGTTTGTAAAAGCAAATCAACCAGAAACTTAAATATCTATCATCAGGAAATGTACAAACTATAATAGAAACATACAATAGAATACTACACAGCAGCTAAAATGAATGGCCAAACTAAAAATATCAACGTGACTGTAGTTCAAAACCACAAGGCTAAACTAATAAAAAGCAAACTGCAGAAAGATATGCATGGTATGATGATGTGTATGTAGGCTACATCCATATATAATAAAATATATCATGGCCACGCACAGTGGCTCACACCTGTAATCCCAGCCCTTTGGGAGGCTGAGGTGGGCAGATCACCTGAGGTCAAGAGCTCGAGACCAGCCTGGCAGAAACCCCCGTCTGTACTAAAAACACAAACATTAGCCAGGTGTGGTGGCACACACCTGTAATCCCAGCTACTTGGGGAGGCTGAGGCACAAGAATCGCTTGAACCTGAGAAGCGGAGGTTGCAGTGATCCAAGATCACACCACTGCACTCCAGCGTGGACAACAGAGTAAGACTCTGTCTCAAAAAAAATAAAATAAAAATAAAAATGTGTGTATATATGTGTATATATATATGGACAATGGTTATCTCTGAGCAGGAAGGAAGGAAGACAGGAAAAGAGAATCAAGGAAGATTACACAGGGTGCTTCAACTGTATCCATTTTATTTCTTTACAAAAAAGAAAAGCCTGGCAAATATGGAAAAATATCAGAATCTGATACGAGTAAATGATAGGTATATGGGTATTTATTATGTTATTCTCTAAATTATTCTGTATGCTTAAAATATTCATAATTTTAATTAAGGATATTACATCCCATGGAAACCTATTTTTGAGACAGAATCTCACTGTGCTGCCCAGGCTGGAGTGCAGAGGCACAATCTCAGCTCACTGTAACCTCTGCCTCCCTGATTCAAGCAATTCTCCTGTCTCAGCCTCGCAAGTAGCTGGGACTGTAGGGGTACGTGGCACCATGCCCAGCTAATTTTTGTATTTTTAGCAGAGACAAAGTTTCATCATGTTGGCCAGGCTGGTCTCAAACTCCTGACCTCAAGTGATCCACCTGCCTCAGCTTCCCAAAGTGCTGGGATTAAGGTATGACCCACCGAACCCCACCGGAAACTTATTTGATTAAAATTTCTTTCCAAACTTCATAAATGATAATCGCCAGCTTCTTCTAATTGAAATTAATGGTAAAGCTGTCAGGGCTTTCCTGAAAATTCTGGAATTCCACAAGGAAAGGGCTGGCTACCCTCACAATCAGTATTCCATCTCAACTTATTTTCTTTATAAAGTCCTTCCATGGCACATTTCTATTTAAATATTATCATTTGTAAACATTCCCACATAAATGCACTGCCCTAGGCAAGGGCTGTGAAGTGGAAATGCAATCTGAAGCAGACGCACCATAGCAAAAGGCACCAAGACTCATGTGAGCATCTAAAATCACCAGTTGGCACAGATGACTAATATAAAGGTAGATAGCGGCTCTTTCATTTAGGGACTTGAGTTTCTGAACCACAGCAAGAGAAGGATATCTCCTCTGCCTTCTCAGACATTTTACAAAAACCAGAAAGTGCCTATGTTAGTTCAAATCAGTGGAAAAATTACCAAGATCACTTATTAATTAGATTAATACAGCATGAAAATCCAGGAACATTAAAGCATAATTTACAGAAAAATTGACTTTGCAAAGTCAAAACACATTTATTTATGGCATCACAGACAATATGAAAAACAAACGTTTAGCCAGTAGGTAAATCAGAAAGGTTAATTTCAGTAATAATTTCAGTGATATCAATACAACCAACTCTTTTTTTTTTTCCAGAAACTCACCGCTTGCTAACCAACTTGATCTTACAGGCAAGATCACTTTTTAAAATCTGAAATGTGAAAACTGACGCACAATTTATAGATGTAGGGGTACAAGCCCAGCTCATTGGTATAAACGACAAACCTCTCAGTGCCATGGTTTCCTTGTTATAATTCAAGGTTTCCTCATTATAATTCAATACAGATATTGAAAATTTGCCATCCACTAATATTTACATAATACCTTTGAGAATCACAGGACAGAAGGCAATGCAAAGCCTCTTATACATAACTATAGTAAAGGTTTAAAGAGTTGATGCAGTAGGCTACCATGAGCCAAAAATGATCCCAGCCAACTAGCTCCAACAGCTTTATTATGCTAATCATTTGTATAAACTGTTAGTGCCTGTGAGATGTAAATCATAAATAGCATACCATACTTACACGTGATCTTTGGTACCCAGTTTTAAAGAACACTAATCTAAGCTAGAATATGTTTGAAAAGTCCATTATCAGTTGTTGATTAAATCATTTAACGATTAGATATGGCTTGAAGGTTACACCATTCTGAAGATACTTCTCAGGATGTATCCTGAGAAGGATACATCCATTCTGAAAAGTGTCTGAACATTTGAAAATCACAAGCCCTCATTGCTACCACCTTATATTAGCATAAATATTCTTGCAATCGTCAACCAGAAAGTTTCACATTTCCCAGTGCTTTATTTTAGCACTGAAGTGACATCTAGGGCTTGGGAAATCTCAGAAAACTGTGGGTTAGGAAAGCTATAATTATATCTTGATTGCCTTCACCAAATTATAGGAGTGGGAGGTAAAGACATTAATTGAGACACTCATAAAAGAACACACCCTTAAAAGTGAACCCTGCACTCCAATATACTTTTTCTGGATCAAATCCAGAAAAAAAAAATCACATATACCCCTCACTTAGTGAATTTTACAGAGAGCACAGAAACAAGAAGTACCTAGTTCATAACTCCTTGAGAGGAGAAATTCATGCATCTTTCTGGCTGTAACCAAGGCAGTTATTATATGATTTAATTAGAAGTTCTTATTCACTTTATTAATTACAGAGTTATGTCTGTTTAAAGTGAATTGTGGGATTTGCAGAGCCAACCTACTATTTGTTTAAAAAAAAAGTGAAGATGTTTTAAGTACTAATTAGCAAGGGTATGTTTTGTATTTGCTCCTAGTACAGTTTCCAGTCTTGAAAGATTAGATTTCCACATGACTCTCTATCACAGACAGCAAAACTGTCACACAGACATGAGAAGCAAATGTTAAACAATTGTGATAGAGAATGTTTTGTTTCGATATGCCCTACACAGAAACTTATTTGATGGCTTCAAAGTGACACTAAGCATATTTAGAATGCTGTCAACAACCCAATACCTAATTAGCATATCATAAACAGTAACATTTCAGAAGTAGAGCTATCTTACAAGTTATGGCCAAAGGCACTTAAGAAATATGTCAAAAAAGAAATTAAGCAGGGGGTGCGAAATTCCTGAGGCATGATTAGAGACAGTCTTACAGAAAAAAGAGCCTTACAAAAAAAGAGTCAGATATACAAATGCCAGGGCTTGGGATTATTTTGGTATGTTTTTAGTTTGTCCTTTGACTTTTCATCTAGTAGATATTAAGTATATATGTAAATATCTTTATTATCACTATGTAAGCACTCTAAAGACAAGTGAACACTTATCTTGTACCTCTTTAGTGTCCTCATTAAAAAATAAAACATGAAGTCCAAGCATATTTATGGCAAAAAAAAAAATAAAAAAATCAACACTGTGCCAGCAAACCCGGGATGCTCAATGGCTTTAATGGACTTTGTCCAAATTGGCCTCTTAATATTTGGCACCATCTAGTGGCAAATCTATTTTTTAAGTTGGAAAAAAAATATGGACCACAGTAAGTATCAGTAATAATATTTGAACATCAGTACAAATTAATGTTTTTGATAGTTGTTGAACACAGATGATAGCTAACAAGGGTATCTACTACCTATCTAATAGGCTTTTAAAATCTGTGTATATAGGCACAGCCCAGCCCAGGACCGCCTGCGGCGCCAACTCAGCGCGCTGGGGTGCAAGTTCCGGGCGGGGCCTCTGCGCCGGGTCCCCCTCCCTGACTATAAAAGCAGCCGCGGCTACTGGGTTCCACCACGCCTTACAAGTGCCTCACAGTCTGTGAATTTCTCGCGTGGGATCTCCAGCCTCATCGCTCCTCGAAATGGACCCGAACGGCTCCTGCGCCACTAGTGGCTCCTGCACGTGTGCCAGCTCCTGCAAGTGCAAAGAATGCAAATGCACCTCCTGCAAGAAGAGCTGCTGTTCCTGTTGCCCCGTGGGCTGTGCCAAGTGTACCCAGGGCTGCATCTGCAAAGGGGCGTCGGAGAAGTGCAGCTGCTGTGCCTGATGTGGGGACAGCTCTGCTTCCAGGTGTAAATAGACCAACCTGCACAAACCTGGATTTTTTTAAAAAATACAACCCTAAGCCATTTGCTGAATTTCTTTTTCTATTAAATATGTGAGTAACAATAAAACAATTTGACTTGAAAAAAAAAAATCTGTGTATATATCAAGTTTTCCATGAGAAAAGAACAAAAAAGAAAGCCTCTGAAAGTAGTCTGATTTGTCTCACAGAAAATTCTTCTAGACCCATATTCTGATTCATTCAGGCCTGAGATTTCAAATATGTTACTATCAAAGAAAAAAAAAATGACAAAGACACCCTGATCAGCTTTTATAAAAATGTAGGCAGATTCATATATACATATTTGGGGAAGGCACCTAGATGGCTACTTTAATATTCAATGCTCACACTAACCTTTCTGCATTTTCTCACAATAGTCCTATTTTAAAGAAAAAACAAACTGGCAAATAAATGTTCTTTACAGTTTACAAGTGTAGTAAGTTAAGAAAATGAAGCCACAGCAACACTGGCCACCACACCCAAAACAAACACCTCCCTACTAGGTGCTCTATAAAGAAGTAGGTACATCTCAGGCTACCGGAAGCACAAAAGAGGTCCCTTGACTTACAGCAATGATGCCATAAACATAGCATTTTGCCAACAGTGGTAATGAGCTTATGCTGATAAATCCTGCCCATCTTATCTGCTTTCCCTCCTACAAAAGCAAGCAAGCTATAAACAAAACCAAAAAGTTTACATAGATTTAAAGCAATATATTTTGAAGATTATTTTTCATAACAAAGTTGAAATACCTCCTTGTCACAAAATTATCTTTTTTCTTTTTTGAGACAGAGTTTCACTCTTGTTGCTCAGGCTAGAGTACAATGGCACCATCTCGGCTCACCACAACCTCTGCCTTCAGGGTTCAAGGGATTCTCCTGCCTCAGCCTTCCGAGTAGCTGGGATTATAGGCATGCACCACCACGCCCAGCTAATTTTGTATTTTTAGTAGAGATGGGGTTTCTCCATGTTAGGCTAGTCTCGAACTTGCAATCTTAAGTGATCCGTCTGCCTCACCCTCCCAAAGTGCTGGGATTACAGGTGTGAGCCACCGCATCCAGCCAAAAATTATTTTATTTTTTAAAATCTTTTTCAACTTTTTAGGTTTGTGGTATATGTGCAGATTTGTTACACGGGTATACTGCGTGTCACTGAGGTTTGGTAAACAAATGATTTCATTACTCAGTTAGTAAGCATAGTACCCAACAGTAGTTTTTTCAACCCTCACCCTCCTCCCACTCTCCATCCTCAAATAGGCCCCAGTGTCTGTTGTTCCCCTTTACGTCTTCATGTATTCAATGTTTAGCTCTCCACTTACAAGTGAGAACATGTTGTATTTGGTTTTCTGTTCCTGTGTTAATTTGCTTAGGATAATGGCCTCCAGCTGCATCCATGTTGCTGTAAAGGACATGATTTTGTTCTTTTTCATGGCTGCACAGTATTCCATGGTGTGTATGTACCACATTTTCTTTATTCAGTCCACCACTGATGGGCACCTGGGTGCCCATATCTTTGCTATTGTGAATAGTGCTACAATAAATGCACAAATATATGCGTCTTCTTGGTAGAACAATTTACATTCCTTTGGGGTCCAGTAATGGGATTGGTAGTTCCGTTTTCAGTTGAGGAATCGTCATGCTGTAATGGTTGAACAAATTTAACTCCCACCAGCAGTATATAAGCATTCCCTTTTCTCTGCAACCTTGCCAGGATCTGTTACTGTTTGACTTGTTAATAATAATCACTCTCACTGGTGTGAGATGGTATCCCATTGTAGTTCTCATTTGCACTTCTCTAATAATTAGTGATACTGAGCATTTTTTCATGTTTGTTAGCAACATATGTCTTCTTTAAAAAGTGTCTGTTCACGTCCTCTGCCCACTCTTTAGGTTTTCTGCTTGTAATTTAAGTTCTTTACAGATTCTGGATATTAGACCATTGTCAGATGAATAGTTTGCAAATATTTTCTCTCACTCTGTAGGATGTCTGTTTACTCTGTTGATAGTTCTTTCACTGTGCAGAAGCTCTTTAGTTAAATTAGGTCTCACTTACCTATTTTTGTTTTGTTGCAATTGCTTTGGAAGACTGTCATGAAATCTTTGCCAAGGTCTATGTCCACAATGTTAGACCTATGACAAAACCTATGACGTAACTATCCTACGTTTTCTTCTGGAGTTTTTATAGTTTTAGGTTTTACATTTAAGTATTTAATCCATCTTGAGTTTATTTTTGTATATGATGAAAGGCAGGGGTCCGGTTTCATTCTTCTATATATGGCGAGCCAGTTATTCCAGCACTATCTATTGAATAGTGGAGTCTCTTCCCCATTGCTTATTGTTGTCAACGTTGCTGAAAATCAAATGGTTGTATGTATGCAGTTTTATTTCTGGGTTCTCTATTCTGTTCCATTGGTCTATGTGTCTGGTTTTTCTACCAGTACCATGCTTTTTTAGTTACTGTAGCCTTGTAGTATAGTTTGAAGTCAGATAGTATGATGCCTCCGACTTTGTTCATTTTGCTTAGGACTGCTTTTGCCATTTTCGGGCCCATTTGTGGTTCCATATGAATTTTAAATAGTTTTTTCTAATTCTGTGAAAAGGGATATTGATAGTTTGATAGGAATAGCACTGAATCTGTAGATTGCTTTTGGCAGTATGGTCATTTTAACAACACTGATTTCTCCTATCCATGAGCATGGAATGTTTTTCCATTTGTTTGTGTCATCTCTGATTTCTTTCAGCACTGTTTTGTAAAGATTGTTCATCTCCCTGGTTAGATGTATTTCTAGGCATTCTGTTCTTTTTGTGACTACTGTGAATGGGATTGCATTCCTGATTTTGCTCTCGGCTTGGATGTTATTGGTGTATAGAAATGCTACTGATTTTTATACATTGATTTTGTATCCTGAAACTTTACTGAAGTCGTTTATCTATTCTAGGAGCCTTTGGGCAGAGACTATGGGATTGTTTATGTATAGAATAATATCATCTGCAAACAGAGATAGTTTGACTTCCTGTCTTCCTACTTAGATTTTTTATTTCTTTCTCTTGCCTGGTTGCTCTGACTAGAACTTCCAGTACTATGCTGAACAGGAGTGGTGACAATGAGATCCCCCACTTCTACCCATTCAGTATGATACTGGCTATGGGTTTGTCATAGATGGCTCTTATTATTTTGAGGTATGTTCCTTCAATGCCTAATTTGTTGAAGATTTTAACATGAAGAGATGTTAAATTTTCCTGAAAGCCTTTTCTGTGTCTATTAAGATGAATCATGTGGTTTTTGTTTTTAGTTCTGTTTATGTGATGAATCACATTTATTGACTTGCATATGTTGAACCCACCATGCATCCCCAGAATAAAGCTTACTGATAGTGGTGGATTAGCTTTTGATGTGCTGCTGGAGTCAGTTTGTTAGTATTTTGTTGAGGATTTTTGCATCTATGTTCATCAGGGATATTGGCCTGCAGTTTTTTTTTTGTTGTTGTTGTGTTTCTGTCAGGTTTGGGTACCAGAATGATCTAGCCTCAAAGAATGAGTTAGGGAGTCCCTTCTCCTTGATTTTTTGGGAATAATCTCAGTAGAATTGGCAATAGCCCTTCTTTGTATGGCTGGTAGAATTTGCTGTGAATCTGTCTGGTCCAGGGCTTTTTCTAGTCAGTAGGTTTTCTTCACTACTTCAATTTTGGAACCTGTTACTGGTCCATTCAGGATTCTTATTTATTCCTAGTTCAATCTTGGAAGACTGTATGTTTGCAGAAATTTATCCATTTATTCTAGCTTTTCTAGTTTCTGTGCATAGAGGTAGGTATTCATAACAGTCTCTGAGAGTTTTTCTGTGGGGTTGGTGGTAATGTCACCTTTGTCATATCTGGTTGTGTTTATCTGGATCTTCTCTATTAAACTAGCTAGCAATCTAGCAATCTTATTTATTCTTTCAAAGAACCAACTTTTGGTTTCATTGATCTTTTGTATGGATTTTCATGTCTCAATTTTGCTCAGCTCAGTTCTGATTTTGGTTATTGCTTTTCTTCTGCTAGTTTTGAGGTTGGTTTGCTCTTGTTTTTCTAGTTCCTCTAGGTGTGGTGTTGGGTCATTAATTTCAGATCTTTCTAATTCTTGATGTAGGTGTTTAGCACTATAAACTTTCCTCTTAACACTGCTTTAGTTGTGTCCCAAGGATTCCAGTATGTTTTGTTGAGATTCTTTTCTCAGCTTGATCTATTCTGTTATTAATGTTTCCAATTGCATTCTGAAATTCCTGTAGTAAATTTTCATTTCCAAAAGTTCAGTTTGGTTCTTTCTTAAAATGGCTACATGGTCTTTCAAATCTTGCACTCTTACTGTGTTCCCTGGATTGGGTTTCAACCTTATCCTCTTATGTCAATTAGCTTCCTTGCCATCCAGATTCTGAATTCTATATCTGCCATTTCAGTCTTTTCAGTCTGGTTAAGAACCATTGCTGGGGAGCTAGTGCAGTTGTTCAGAGATTAAGAAAACACTCTAGCTTTTAGAGTTGCCAGAGTTCTTGCACTGGTTCTTTCTCACCTGTGTGGGCTGACATCCTGCAATCTTTAAAGTAGTTACCTTTCGCATGGGACTTCTTGCTTTTATATTCTTTGATGCACTTGAAAGTTTGACTAATATTTGGTTGGTTTAATCAACTGGCTTCATTGTAGATGCTTTCAGGGGGCCAAGGCTCAACTGAGCACTCCTAGGCTACATGCTCTAATCCTTGTGGGGCTGGGACCAGGCCTGTAGCTTTGTTTTCTGGCCCCTTAAGGTTAAGTACCTGCTGCTCTGGAGAAACGTTGGTGTTCCCAGTCCACTGGCAACAACACTCCAATGGGAGCTGCCAGCAAAAGTACTCTGGTGGGGCAGCAGTAGGCTCCCATGCACATGCATGCCTTCAGAGTGGTAGGGGGAAGCTGTGGGCCAAGAGTTCACTGGCAGGAAAAGGCTGCAGGTGGGTGCATGCCAGCAGGGGAAGGCCACAGGCAGGTGCACAATGGCAGGGGTCCATCTGCAAAAGCACTCCAATGGATAGATAGGATCTTGTGGTGGAAAAGCTATGGCAATGGCCACTGGCAAGCTGAGAATGTGCTGCATGAAAGTACAGCCAGGCAGGAAGGGACCCTACGAGAGGCCACCTGACAGGGAGTTGGGGGAGGTCCTCACATCAGATTGGTCCTATTCCACAAGAAAGCCAGCCCTGTTCTGTCCAAGTCTGGCAGCCAACAAAGGCTACAGCTGCCCAGAGGAATATAGTAGGCCTTAGGTTATGGATACTTATAGCTGTGCTCCGATGCAGCTGTTCCCACAACAAACCCTCTGGGCTCCATGCAGGCTGGAGTTCCATCTCTGCCAGCTTTCCAGGAAGTTCTCCCTGCCAGCTCAGATATTCATGGGAATCGTGGGGGTGTCCCACAGCTAGGCTCCCAGAGGTCTGTGGCAAGAGTGGGCTACTACTCCACATCTATTTCATTCACCCTTTCCCTGGGAGCCACTAAGGGCCAGGGACAATTCCTGGTGCTTGGCAACCCTGTCAGGGTTTCCAGCTTCCTTCCCCTTCAGCCTGGTATCTGCATCCTTCCTCTGTCCACTCTCAATGCCTTCTTTCCAAAGATCTGTTCAGAGTGTGCCAGCCTACTTGATGGTCTGGTCTCTCTCAGTGGGAGAGGCTCTTTCTAGCTGCCTTTAGTTGGCCATCTTGCTATTTGTCCAAAATTATCTTTAAAGAATAAAGTGTGAAAGCAATTTTCATAACTTGAATAAAAGTAAAGTTTTCATCTCCTACACTGCTGAAAAAATCTTTTTTATACAAATGCTTATTTTGATTCAAAAGCTAAAAAAGGATGTATTAATATTAGAATCCAAGCCAGATGCAGTGGCTCATGCCTGTAATCCCAGTACTTTGCGAGGCTGAGGCGGGTAGATCAGTTTAGCTCAGTTCAAGACCAGCCTGAGAAACATAGTGAAACCCCATCTCTACAAAAGAAAAAATACAAAAATTAACCAGGCATGGTGGTGCACACCCATGATCCCAGCTACTCAGGAGGCTGAGATGAGAGAATCACTTGAGCCCAGGAGGCAGAGGTTGCAGTGAGCTGAGATCGTGCCACTGCACTCTGGCCTGCGTAACAAAGCGAGAACACATCTTTAAAAAAAAAAAAAAAAAAAAAAAAGACAGAGAGAGAGAGATTGAGAATCCAGCCAGGTGCAGTGGCTCACACCTATAATCTCAGAACTTTGCGAGGGCGAGGTCAGCAGGTCCCTTGAGCCCAGGAGCTTAAAATCAGCCTGGACAACATAGTGAAAGCCTGTCTCTACAAAAAATACAAAAATTAGCTGGCCATGGGCATTTTGGTGCACGCCTGAGGTCCCAGCTACCTGAGAGGCAGAAGTTGGAGGACTGCTTGAGCCCAGGAGGTTGAGGCTGCAGTGAGCTGTGATGGTACCACTGCCCTCCAGCCTGGGCAACAGAGCAAGACCTTGTCTCAAAAAACAAAAAGAAAAGAAACAGCCAGTCATTACACCTGTAATCCCAGCACTTTGGGAGGATGAGGAGGGTGGATCACCTGAGATCAGGATTTTGAGAATAGTTGGCCAACGTGGTGAAGCCCATCTTTTCTAAAAGTACAAAAAGTAGCTGGGCATGGGATTGGGTAGTTCTTTTTTTTTTTAATCACACAAAGGAAAGTGTACAAAACATAAATGTTTGGCCCCATAAATTAAAACAAGGCAAGCACCCATGTAACCACCAGAGTCCTAGAAACTGAGGACTGCCAGTAACCCAGTGATCCTTCCTACTTCTTTCCAATCATTAATCCCTCCCTCCTCTCCAAAGGTAACTATCATCTTGACTTCTAACATTCTAGTTCTGTACTGTCTGATTTTAAATTGTTTAAATTGAATCATATACAGTAGTACGGATTCTTTTGTGTGTGGGTTTTGTTCAACATCATCTTTTTAAGGTTCGTACGGATTCTTTTGTGTGTGGGTTTTGTTCAACATCATCTTTTTAAGGTTCATCCATGTTGTGTGAATTGAGTTTGTTCAATTTCATAAGAGTATAGTAGTCCAAGTTAGAAATATAATTTACTTACCAACTATACTGTTGATGGAAATCCACTCCTCACACAACAATTTGGAGCTAGTACAAATAGTGGTGCTATAAACATTCTTGTAGACACTACTTGGTTGCACACATGCCCACCCATTTCTGTGGAAGTAAAATTACAAAGTCATACAGCATGCATATATTCTGCTTCTATACTGCCAACCAGTTTACCAAAGTGGTTATATCCAACAGTGAAAAAAATTTCATTGGGCATGGTGGCTCATGTCTATAATCCTAACACTTTGGGAGGCTGAGACGGAAGGATCACTTGAGTCTAAGAGTTCAAGACAAATCTGGGGAACATAGTAAGACCTCATCTCTATAAAAAATAAATAAAATTAGCCGGGTGTGGTGCCACATGCCTGTAGTTCCAGCTACTAGGAGGTTCAGGTGAGAGGATTGCTTGAGCCTGGGAGATCAAGACTGCAGTGAGCCAAGATCTTACCACTGCACTCCAGCCTGGGTAACAAAGTGAGATCTTTCCTCAAAAAAAAAAAAAAAAAAAAAATATTCTTGCTCCATATTCCCACAAACCCTCTGCATTATTAATCCTTCTAATTTAGCATTCTGGCAGGTATGTAACAGTTGCATGCCACTATTATTTTAATTTGCATTTCTCTAATGATTTGTGGTCTTTGGCACCTTCTCTTATTTTTAGTGGCCACTTGGATATTCTTTTCAGTGAAGTGCCTATTCAAGTTGCTTACCCATTATCCTATTGGCTTGTCTTTTTCTCTTACCCATTATTCTACTGGCTTGTCTTTTTCTCACTGATCTGTAGTCCTTCCTATATGCTATACATAATCCCTTTGTCACAGAGTTGCAAGCATCTTTTCCTACTCTTTGGCTTGCATTTCACTCCTTAAAGATGATTTTTTTTTCACGAGTACAATCTCTTAATTAAAGATGATTTTTGATAAGCAGAAATACTTGATTTTATTATATTCCAATATATCATTTTTATGGTTAATGCTTTTTTGTGTCCATTTAAGAAAACTCTTCACACTGTAAGGTCATATATATATTTTCCTATATTATCTCCTAAAATCTTTACTGTTTTGTCTTTCATAGGTAGATCCACAATCCACTGAGAATTTATTTGGGGTGTGATATGAGATACGGGTCAAGACTGTGTTTTGGGGTGTGTGTGTGTGTGTGTGTGTGTGTGTGTGTGTCTACACATGAACGTGCATATATATAAAATGCTCCAGCACTATTTACTGAAATATATTGCCAGTGTTCTGCATGTTATCTTTACAATAAAGTATCTACATATGCACATGTCTATTTCTGTATTCCTTATTCTGTTCCACCGATCTACTATACAAAACCAACACTGTTGTGTATCCCAGCACCAATATGACACTGTCTTTGTTAACCTAGTTATATTTTTTAAAATTTCATATCTGATAAATTGTTCCACTTTATTCTTGAAGAGTATCTTGGCTCTTCTTAGCCTTTTGCACTTTCATATAAATTTATCTTTTAATAATGTGATAGTCCATAACTACATCTTATTAACATACTTTAAAAATATCATAAAGCCAGCCTAGAAGGGGTACATAACTTGCCTGAAGTCCTAACACTGCAAAGCTTAGATGTGAACCTGGGAGTGTCTCTGTGAAAAGTGGACACTTTTTCACTACAACATCCTGCAGGGCTAACCTCATGTGAAAACGTTAAGTCTAAAAATAAAAATATACGAAAGTAAAAATAACAATGAAGCATCATTCTAACACCAATTCAAATTATTACGGGTCACCAGGCATGGTGGCTCACACCTGTAATCCCAGCACTTTGGGAGGCCAAGACGGATGGATCACTTTAGGTCAGGAGTTTGAGACCAGCCTGGCCTCTACTAAAAATACAAATATCAGCCAGGCATGGTGGCACAGGCCTGTAACCCCAGCTACTTGGGAGGCTAAAGCAGAAGAATCACTTGAACCTGGGAGGAGGAAGCTGCAGCGAGCCAAGATCACACCACTGCACTCCAGCTTGGGCGAAAGACCAAGACTCGGTCTCAAAAAAAAAAAAAAAAAAAAAACATATATATATATATATATATATATAAATTACGGATAATTTTAAGATATGTCCTAAAGAGCTGATTTATTAATAGTTACTGCCCGCTTATAGCCCAGTGTTATAAAATGTGCATCATGTCTCACTCTCTTTCTAGAGCTACTAAGAAGATGAAATGGATAGCTCTTTGGTAGGTAAAGAATAAAAAAGATTTATGGATGATTCCCAGATGTCTGGCTTGAGTAAAGGATGCTTATAGAAGGAAAATAATATTTCTTTAACAACTAGGCAGTGTGGCAGGTGCTTAACATAAACTATCTCATTTTATTCTCCTATCTCCAGCAGGTATTACTGGTGACCCAAATTACAAACAAACAAAAGGATTCAGAAAGGTTAGGTAAACTTGTCCAAAGTGAAAAAGAAATTACTGGATATCAGATCTTAACTGAAACCTCAGGTGCTAAGCCCTTTCCAAAACAGCACAGTGCTAATATCTGTGATTATCTGTTTCACAACTGAGCTGAAAACTAGATTTTCCACCAGGGAATATACAAGTGACACTGAAACAATAGGCAGCTGTCAGGGTTTCATTATGATTAAATGTAGTAAGTCACATGGGGAACCTTTTGACATAACTGCCCCAACTAGCCACCTTTAAGAACAATACTGCATTTGTTGTTGGGTGTTCTTTTTTAATTTTTGTAAAACAATATCAGATCCTTAATACATGTTAGAGCACATGTAATATACCACCCCACATTTTTTACAATATCATTGCAGTGACAGCAGAAATCTTGTGGTTTGGTTTTTAACACATTCTGAGAGAAACTAAAATGAGGGTATTAAAGGTTCATGAAAAAATAAGGGTTCACTATGATATACCTTGGTGTAACTAATTAGAGACTAACAATTTCCATGTATACTTATATAAAACAGCATGGTAACTCAATGTAAGGAAGCAATGTCCCCACTTTATTATGTGCTCATCAAAGCACATCAGTAATACTGGGTAATACATTTAATAAGAACAACAGATCAACTACAGTAATATTCTTACCAATGAGTAAGATTTATAATACAGATTCTTGACCATTATTTAGTAAATCTCTGGCCAACTGAAGTGGCTCATGCCTGTAACACCATCACTTTGGGAGACTGAGGCAGGCGGATCACGAGGTCAGGAGTTCAAGACCAGCCTGGCCAACATGGTAAAACCCCCTTCTCTATTAAAAATACAAAAATTAGCCAGGTGTGGTGGCACGTGCCTGTAATTCCAACTACTGCTAGGCTGAGGCAGGAGAAGTGCTTGAACCTGGGAGGTAGAAGTTGCAGTCAGCTGAGATTGTGCCATTGCACTCCAACCTGGGTGACAGAGCAAGATTCCATTTCGGAAAAAAAAAAAAAAAGAAAATCTCTGATTTAGTGAGTCAAAAGTGGGAATCTGCTTTTTAAAAAGTTTGTATTTTCACATGAATCAAATCGTCATGTGTCACCTAACAATTGGGATACATTCTAAGAAATGTATACTTAGGTAATCTCATCACTGTGCAAACATCATAGTGTACTTATACAAACCTAGATGGTATAGCCTACAACACACCTAAGCTGTATGGTATGGCCTACTACTCCTAGGCTATGAACAAGTACATCATGTCACTGTACTGAATATTGTAGGTAATTATAACACAATGGTAAGCATTTGTGTATCTAAACATATCCAAACACAGAAAAGGTGAAGGAAAAATATGGTGCTGGGCACGGTGGTGCATGCCTGTAGTCCCAGCTACTCAGGAGGCTGAGGTGGGAGAATTGCTTGAGCCCAGGAGTTCTGGGCTGTAGCACACTATGCCAATCAGGTGTCCGCACTAAGTTCAGCATCAATATGGTGACCTCCTGGGAGCCAGAGACCACCAGGTTGCCTAAGGAGGGGTGAACCGGTCCAGGTCAGAAACGGAGCAGGTCGAAACTCCTGTGCTGATCAGTAGCGGGATCGCGCCTGTGAATAGCCACTGCACTCCTGCCTGGGCAACGTAGCAAGACCCTATCCCAATCAATCAATCAAGAAAATGAAAAAAAATAATATGGTACTATAATCTTATTGGACCAGTGTTATATATACAGTTCACTGTAGACTGAAATGTCACTAAGTGGCGCATGACTGCACATATAAAAATATATAAAATACATATGTGAATAGGAAGAGAAACTAATACAGTAAACTCCCAAGTGTCCACTACCCCTATTAAAACACAGCTTTTTACCAAGACCTTAAAGACACTCTGATCCCATCCCCTTCCCTCTACTGAGGCAGCTATTATTCTGATTTAATCATTCTCTTTACTGTTCTTGTTTTTTTTTTCTTCTATCCCTCCAGGGAAAAGAAATTTTTTTTTTAAGAGACAAGATCTCATTCTGTTGCCCAGGCTGGAGTGCAGTGGGGCAATCATAGCTCACTGCAGCCTCAAACTCCTGGACCCAAGCAATCCTCCCACTGGGGCCTCCTGAGTAGCTGAGACTAAAGGCACATGTCACAATATCTGGCTAATTGTTTTTTATTTTTGGTAAAGATGGGGGTCTCACTCCAAAGCTCAGGCTGGTCTTAAACTTCTGGCTTCAAGCAATCCTCCTGACTCTCAGCCTCCTAAAGTGCTGGGATTACAGATGTGAGCCACTGTGCCCAGCCTCTTGCTCTTCTTATCAGTTTTATCTCTCATACATAACAATATATGTACATAATTCTAAGTTAAAAATCATTTTCCTCCAGAATTTTGAAGGTGGCATTGCTTCACTGTTTTCACACTTCCAGGTTGCTACAGAGAAATCCAAACCCATTCTGATTCCTGATCCTGTATATGTGATCTTGGTTTTTTTCACTCTAAAATCATTCTTTACCACACAGTATCCTGAAATTTCCTAATGATGTGCCCCAGTGTGGGTATATTTTATTAGGGTGGACACACAGAAAGCACATTCAATCTGCAAACTTCAATCTTCTATTGCTGGTCATTTTCTTAAATTATTTTCACCTTTACATTTCCCCCTATTTTATCTGCAACTCAACTGTATAAATGTTGAACCTCAGGAATAGTTAGCTAAGTGTCCTCTGTCTTTCTGCCTACTTCCTAGATTTTCCAAACGTTATCTTACAATCTCCCAAAGGTTTTCACTTCCAGTATCATGTTTTAAACTTTTTTCACTTTCTAGCTAGACTTTTTTTTATTAACACATTATCATTACATATATTTGAGGGGTACAATTTGATGTTTAAATACATATATATACACACATATACATATATATGTATATATATGTATATGTATGTATTGGTTTTGTTGGTTTAGATGGAGTCTCTTTCTGTCACCCAAGCTGGAGTGCAGTGGCATGATCTTGGCTCACTGCAACCTTTGCCTCCCAGCTCAAGCGATTCTCCTGCCTAAGCCTCCCAAGTAGCTGGGATTACAGACGCACAGCACCATGCCCAGCTAATTTTTGTATTTTTAGTGAAAATGGGGTTTTGCCATGTTGGCCAGGCTAGTCTCGAACTCCTGACCTCAAATGATCTGCCCACCTTGGCTTCCCAAGTGCTAGGATTACAGGCATGAGCCACCATGCCTCAATATATATATATGTTACATAATGATCAAATCAGAGTATTTAGCATGTCCATCACCTCATGCACTTATCACTTCCTTCTGGTAGAACACTCAAAAGTCTATCTTCTAGCTATTTTCTGACATACAATACCCTACTATTAACCATAATCACCCTTCTGTGGAATACAATACCAGAACTTATTCCTCCTAACCGTAACTTTGTACTCATTTGACCAACCTCTCCCTACCTTCCCCCTCTCCCTCCCCCAAGTCTCTCGTAAGTTTTGTGGCTAGTCTTTTATACAGCATCCTGTTTTTATACATCCTCATCTCATCTCTCTGAATATATCTGTAACTGGGGTAGGATATTGTTGGTAATTGTTTTTTCTCCTTGCAAAGTCTGTATTTCTTCCAAGTTGCTTTTTTGTTTTGTTTGTTTTAATTCCCATGATCCACCTTCAATGCTGGATGCCTTCCTCAAATAACTGGTAATCCTTGGGTATTTGCTTATGATTAAGACTGGAGGTCTAGGGCTGGGTGCACTGTCTCAGGCCTGTAATTCTAGCACTTTGAGAGGCCAAGGCAGGCAGATCATTTGAGGTCAGGAGTTCGAGACCAGCCTGACTAACATGGTGAAACCCTGTCTCTACTAAAAATACAAAAATTAGCCAGGCATGGTGGTACACACCTATAATCCCTGCTACTCGGGAGGCTGAGGCAGGAGAATTCCTTGAACCGAGGAGACGGAGGTTGCAGTGACCGGAGATCACACCACTGCACTCCGCCCTAGGAAACAGGATAAGACTCTGCCTTAAAAAAAAAAAAATTAAAACACAGATGGCAGAGAAAAAAAAAAATTAGCCAGGCATGGTGGTATGCACCTATCTCATTCTGTTGCCCAGGCTGGAGTGCAGTGGGGATGCACCTATAGTCTCAGCCACTCAGGAGGGGAGGATCACGTGAGTCCACAAGTTCCAGGTTGCAATGAGATAGGATCATGCCACTGCACTGCAGCCTGGGTGACACAGCAAAACCATGTCTCTAAAAAAATAAAAAATAAAAATAAATAGCGAATCATCTTTCTATAATAGGGTTACACTAAAACTTGGAGAGATTTTCTGTTTAAGAATTAAAGATATAATAATAAACCTATGGCTTATTACTAGTATAAACCAATACACTATAAAAATTACATATTGAGAAAATGTATAAAAATGATTTGTATCTGACACAGACACAGGATACTAGAAGAAATTAAAAAATAAACTATAGGCTGGACGCAGTGGCTCAGGCCTGTAATCCCGGCACTTTGGGAGACTAATGCAGATGGATCACTTGAAGCCTGGCCAACATGGCAAAATCCCATCTCTTCTAAAACTACAAAAAATTTAGCTGAATGTGATGGTGCACACCTATAATCCCAGCTACTCAAGCGTCTGAGGCACAAGAATTGCTTGAATCCAGGAGGAAGAGGTTGCAGTGAGCCGAGATTGTACCACTGCACTCCAGCCTCTGCAACAGAGCAAGACTCTTGTCTCAAAAAAAAAAAGAAAGAAATATGTAATACAAAAATAAGTGCCAAATAAAAATCATTCTAAAACCTGAAAGATACTATATTTAGAAGTTATCATTATTTTGAAAGCTTGAAACACATCCAGTATTACTTGCCTTTTCCAATAGTCTTGATCTTTGTTTCATAATATTCCCAATATAGAAAAAAATTCATTCATTTAACATTGACATTTATCAAATTAATTTGAGTGCATCAAAAAGCATCTTTAAATTGAAGAGTATATGTTGCTTCATATAAGCTTGTTTACTTTCTTAATGATAAACTATTTTGTCTGCCTCCTCTCATTTTTATTTTGCTTTTGAATTCAATATTGCTTTCACTAATTTTAGATCAAGTTTTCATTTCATGTTGAAGTATTCCACAAAAACACTCATATCTTTTTCTCTTGAAATTCCTCTCTTAAAGTATTTACAAAGGATGGCAGTCTACAGTGAAATTTAAACTCAAAAACACCAACAAACATTATTGGGTAGTACTTAGATACACAACATTTGAATCTCATAGCAAGAGTAATACTACCTGATATGATTTGGCTCTGTGTCCCCACCCAAATCTCATCTTGAATTGTACTCCCATAATTCCCATGTGTTGTGGGAGCAACCCAGTGGGAGATAATTGAATCATGGGGGCAGTTTCCCCATACTGTTCCCTTGGTAGTAAATAAGTCTCACAAGATCTGAAGGTTTTATCATGGGGTTCCGCTTTTGCATCTTCCTTATTCTCTCTTTGCCTGCTGTCATCCATTTAAGACAGGACTTGCTCCTCCTTGCCTTCTGCCATGATTGTGAGGCTTCCCCAGCCACATGGAACTGTAAGTCCAATTAAACCTCTTTATTTTTAAATTACCCAGTCTTGGATATGTCTTTATCAGCAGCATGAAAACAGACTTCAAGTAAACTGGTACTAGGAGTGGGGTGTCACAGAAAAGATACCCAAAAATGTGGAAGCAACTTTGAAACTGGGTCACAGGCATTGGTTGGAACAGTTTAGAGGGCTCAGAAGAAGACAGGAAAATGTGGGAAAGTTTGGAACTTCCTATAAACTTGTTGAATAGATTTGACAAAAATGCTGATAGTGATATGAACAATAAGGTTTCAAGATGAGGTAGTCCCAAATGGAGATGGGGAACTTGTTGGGAAGTGGAGCAAAGGTGACTCTTGTTATGTTTTAGCAAGAGACTGGCAGCATTCTCCCCCTACTTTAGAGATTTGTGAAACTTTGAACTTGAGAGAGATGATTTTTAGAGTATCTGGCAGAAGAAATTTCTAAGCAGCAAAGCATTCAAAAGGTAACTTGGGTGCTGTTAAAAGAATTCCATTCTCAAAGGAATAAAAAGCATAAAAGTTCAGAAAATGTGCAGCCTGACAATGTGACAGAAAAGAAAAACCCATTTTTTGAGAAATTCAAGCCAGCTGCAGAAATTTGCATAAGTAGCAAGGAGTCCAATGTTAATCCCCAAGATCATGGGGAAAAGTTTCCAGGTCATGTCAGAGACTTTCACAGCAGCCCCTTCCATCACAGGACCAGAGGCCCAGGAGGAAAAAGCAGTTTTGTGGGCCAGGCCCAAGGTCCCCATGCTGTGTGCAGCCTAGGGACTTGGTGCCTTGTGTCCCCGTCATGCCAGCCATGGCTGAAGGGGCCAACACAGAGCTTGGGCTCTGGCTTCAGAGAGTGGAAGCCCCAAGCGGGAAGCTTCCCCATGGTGTTGAGCCTGCAAGTACACAGAAGTCAAGAACTGAGGTTTGGGAACCTCCACCTAGATTTCAGAAGATATAACAAAACACTTGGACGCCCACGCAAAAGTTTGCTGCAGGGGTGGGGCCTTCGTGGAGAACCTCTGCTAGGGCAGTGCAGAAGGGAAATGTGGGGTTGGAGCCCCCACACAGAGTCCCTACTGGGGCACTGCCTAGTGAAGCTGTGAGGAGGGCCACCATCCTCCAGACCCCAGAATGGTAGATCCACTGACAGCTTGCATCATGTGCCTGGAAAAGCCGCAGGCACTCAACACCAGCCCACGAAAGCAGCTTGGAGGGAGGCTGTATCCTGCAGGTGGAGCTGCCCAAAACCATGGAAACCCACCTTTGGAATCAGTGTGACCCAGATATGAGACCTGGAATGAAAGGAAATCATTTGGGAGCTCTAAAATTTGACTTCCCTGCTGGATTTTGGACTTGCTTGGGCCCTGAAGACCCTTTGTTTTGGCCAATTTCTCCCATTTGAAACAGCTGTATCTACCCAATACCTGTAACCCCACTGTATCTAGGAAGTAATTATGTTGCTTTTGATTTTACAGGCTCACAGGCAGAAGGGACTTGCCTTGTCTCAGATGAAACGCTGGACTGTGGACTTCGGCGTTAACACTGAAATAAGTTAAGTCTTTGGGGGACTGTTGGGAAGGCACGATTGGTTTTGAAATGTCGGAACGTGAGATTTGGCACGGGCTAGGGGCAAAACGATATGGTTTAGCTCTGTGTCCCACCCAAATCTCATCTTGAATTGTACTCCCATAATTCCCATGTGTTGTGGGAGGGACCCAGTGGGAGATAATTGAATCATGGGGCGGTTTCCCCCATACTGTTCTCATGGTAGTGAATAAGTCTCACAAGATCTGATGGTTTTATTAGGGGTTTCCGGTTTTGCATCTTTCTCCTTCTCTCTTTGCCTGCTGCCATCCACGTAAGACAGGACTTGTTCCTCCTTGCCTTCTGCCATGATTGTGAAACTTCCCCAGCCACGTGAAACTGTAAGTCCAATTAAACCTCTTTCTTTTGTAAACTGTCTCCAGTATGTCTTTATCAGCAGTGTGAAAATGGATTAATATACTACTGTACAAAATAATATGTTGTACTGCCAACTTTAGGACTTATTTTGCTTTCAAATTTTTCATTTCTTGAAACACCACTAATGGGATTTATATGAAGTGAACTATGCATACAAATATATTATTATTTATTTGTAACAATAGCTCACTGTTAGCAGCAGAGGGAGTAAAAACACGTTTATAAGATGGCAACAGCTATGAAACTGGCTGTTTAGATCACGAGTTTATCTCCTAGATGCTCTTGTCTCAGCTCCTAGAGATGTGCACCTTAAGGTTCTAGTTGGTGTCAGCATGACCTGCTCTTGCTTTCCACTTGACATCAGCAGAGCTCTAACAGCCAATCATATCTAATACAATTGACTACTGATCGTTAATTCTCATGAAAATTATTCTGTTTTCCCAACTTGGAATTACCAGTGACTTTCCTCAGGGTTTGGGATTTAAAGTAACATACAAATTTCCTGAGAAATTCTGAGAGTGACTTCCCATATGGAAACACAACTTTATCCAGAGATCATCTGCTCTGAACCTCCAGAATCTGTCCCAAGGTGAATAGCATGCACTGGGAGAGTTGTTTCTTAGCAATATTTATCTAATCTTCCTTATTTTATGTCTTTTGCACCCCAATTTCCAGAGATACCTGGCTTTGCTACTTCTTGAGCTTTATGAGGATTTAGAGGATAAATCTGATTGGTTCATAGTTTTTCCCTTTCCCAAAGCAGGATTCCTAAGTCTTGGGTGTCAGCTAATTTCGACTCATTCTTAGGCTTTTCAGTACTCTACACTGTGTTGATGTTGTTTGTTTTCCACATCCATTGGGTTTTTACTGCAGTTTTAATGGAGTTTCAACAGGAAGCAAGATTAGAAGTATGG
The DNA here is from genome assembly GCA_036589455.1 of Ateles fusciceps. Lineage (NCBI taxonomy): Eukaryota > Metazoa > Chordata > Mammalia > Primates > Atelidae > Ateles > Ateles fusciceps. The sequence goes on along the minus strand of JAZHEH010003329.1, from coordinate 6,240,878 downwards.
ATTCAATCTACCAGGAATCCACATTTTTAACAAGTACCTTAAGTTGTTCTGATGCAGGTGGTACTCAAATCAACTTTCAAACACTGAACTAGAGAATAAACAGTGAAAAGTGCTCAGAAAAATGAGCACAACTTGAAATGGCTGAATAATTGTTAGATGTTAATATCAAAGAGAATATTCTAGACCTACAACAGCTACTTCAATAGTAAAAGGGCTGAGATCCAAGATGGCTGATTAGCAGCAGCTCAGGATTGTAGCTCCCACTGAAAGCGCAGAGAGTGAGTGGACGCCACACTTTCAGACGAATTTTTATTGCCCACGGACCAAGAGATTCTTGGCGGAGGGGCCCCACGGGTCGCCAGCGCGGCTCTTTGGCCGGCGCGGCCGTTTTGCGGCGGTTCTCAGTCCGGAGTATACAGGACTGAGTGCCCTTTGCTTGGCGTTTGGAGCTCCGGGAAGGCAGAGTCTCCCATTCAGCTGATTGAAAAGCGGACTGAAGTGGGGAACCAGACCGGGAGATACCCGGGCAGAAAAGCGCCACGAATCTTAACGCCGTTGTTTCAGCCGGCGTAGTGGGTCGCCGCAGGGGAAGGCTGGTCCCCCCCCACCCCCACACACACACAAAAAAAAAACAGCAGTTGGAACTGCTGAGGATTGAGAGTTTCACAGCAAGTACAGCTGAACCCAGGAAGGTCCAGCTCTGTCGGGGAGGGGCGTCCACTGAAGGAAAACGAAGAAACAGAAAAAACTTTACCACCAACAAGCTGGACGTCCACTCAGAGACCTAATCTGAAAGTCAGCAATTACACAGACGACAGGTGGATAAATCCACAAAGATGGGAAGAAACCAGCGCAAAAAAGGCTGAAAACACCCGAAATCAGAATGCCTTTCCTCCTACAGAGGATTGCAGTGCCTCATCACCAATTGAAAAAAGCCTGATCGAGAATGAATGTGAGGAATCAATAGAATCAGGCTTCAGAAGGTGGATAATGAGAAACTTCTGTGAGCTAAAAGAACATGTTCTAGCCCAATGCAAGGAGACTAAGAACCTTGAAAAAAGGTTTGACGAAATGTTAACGAGAATGGACAATTTAGAAAGGAATATAAGTGAATTAATGGAGCTGAAAAACACAATACGAGAACTTCGAGAAGTATGCACAAGTTTTAACAGTCGAATTGATCAAGCAGAAGAAAGGATTTCAGAGGTCGAAGACCAACTTAACAAAATAAAACGAGAAGACAAGATTAGAGAAAAAAGGGTAAAAAGGAATGAGCAAGTCTCCAAGAAATATGGGACTATGTGAAAAGACCTAATCTACGTTTGATAGGTGTACCTGAATGTGATGAAGAGAATGAATCCAAGCTGGAAAATATTTTTCAGGATATTATCCAGGAAAACTTTCCTAACCTAGCAAGGCAAGACAATACCCAACTGCAGGTAATACAGAGAACACCACAAAGATATTCCTCAAAAAGAGCAACCCCAAGGCACATAATCATTAGATTCATCAGGGTTGAAACAAAGGAGAAACTACGGGCAGCTAGAGAGAGAGGTCAGGTTACCCACAAGGGGAAGCCTATCAGACTCACAGCAGATCTCTCAGCAGAAACCCTACAAGCCAGAAGAGAGTGGGGGCCAATATTCAACATCCTTAAAGAAAAGAACTTTCAACCCAGAATTTCATATCCAGTCAAACTAAGTTTCATAAGTGAAGGAAAAATACAATTTTTTACGAACAAGCAAGTACTCAGAGATTTCATTACCACCAGGCCTGCTTTACAAGAGCTTCTGAAAGAGGCACTATATACAGAAAGGAACAACCAGTATCAGCCATTCCAAAAAACCCATCGGTAAGCTGCATCCAGACCCATCTCACATGCAAGGATATACAGAGACTCAAAACAAAGGGATGGAGGAAGATTTGCCAACCAAATGGAGAGCAAAAAAAAAAAAAAAAAGCAGGAGTTGCAATTCTCATCTCTGATAAAATAGAGTTTAAAGTAATAGAAACCAAAAGAGATAAGAAGGACATTGTATAATGGTAGAGGGATCAATGTAACGGGAAGAGCTAACGATCCTAAGTCTATGTGCACCCAATATAGGAGCACCCAGATACATAGGGCAACTTCTTGGTGACTTACAAAGAGACTTGGACTCCCACACAATAATAGTGGGAGACTTTAACATTACATTGTCAATATTGGACAGATTAATGAGACAGAAGGTTAACAAGGATACCCGGGACTTGAACTTAGACCTCGAACAAGTAAACTTAATAAACATTTACAGAACTCTCTACTCCAAATCCACAAAACATACATTTTTTTCAGTAACACATCACATTTATTCTAAAAGTGACCACATGGTTGGGAGTAAACCACTCCCCAGCAATTGCATAGCATTTATAGGTTTAAATGAAATATTGGTTGGCTGTTTGTTATTTTCCTCCCTTATTCCTTCCTGTCTCCATTGCATAACACAATTATTAGTATAAAAGAGCTTTTTAATATCCATTTCTAGACTACATTCTAGCCTGGGCAATAGAGCAAGATTCTCGTTCTCTCTCCCTCTTTTCTTCTTTTTCTCTTTCTTTCATTCTCTTTTTATTCCTTCTTTCTTTCTCTTTTTTCTTTTCTTTCTAAAAAAAAAAAAAAAAAGATTGCTCCTTCTGCATGGCATGGTTCAGGCCTGTCCTGTGAGCAGTGGCTCCATCTGAATCCCTCTTTCACCCTGCTCCTTGCAGGGAGGTAAAAAATAAAATAAAAAATAGTAAAAGGGCTAATGGGGGGAAGAGAAGTTAGGCTTGTTGTCTACAACCCAAAAAAACTAGAACCACTGTAAGGGAACTACAGGCCAGAGACTTGGTACAAAATAGAGAATAGAGAATAACTGTTTTTTTTGAGACTCACTCTGTCCCCCAGGCTGGAGTGTAGTGCCGTGATCTCAACACACTGCAACCTCTGCCTCCCAGGTTCAAGCAATTCTGCCTCAGCCTCCTGAGTAGTTAGGATTACAGGCACGTGCCACCACACCAAACTAATTTTTGTGTTTTTAGTAGAGATGGGGTTTCACCATGTTGGCCAGGCTGGTCTCGAACTCCTGACCTCAAGTGACCCGCCCACCTCGGCCTCCCAAAATGCTGGGATCACAGGTGTGAGCCACTATGCCTGCCAAAGAAGAGCTTCTTCATAGATAAAACTATCTCCAGCAGGAATGAATTGCCTTGGGAAACAAGAAACTCAAGCACAGAGTACACAGCTATCACTTATTAGGATGCCACTAACAGCATCTAATCCCCAGATGGCTATATGGTCCAACTGGTTGGTAAGGCAAGGCTGTCACACAGGAAAACCAAAGCTAATAAATAATGAAATGCTAGAAGAATGAAATTACAAAAATAAAGTCAAACTAAGTGAGAGCTACCAAATATAAAAGATTATCCATAGTTAACAGTACTATAGGTAATCGCTGACAGGTCCTAAATTTCCTGTTCTACTAGAATATAATTTTGCCCACACGCAGAATCTGTACTCAGATGTGCATTTATCCCTAGATTCAATATGAGGAGTTGAAACGTGACAAAGGGATGAATGGCTTCCTGACTACTATCAAAATGTCCCTTTGAACCACAAATTTTAATATACTATTAAGCATGTGTTTCATTACCTCAAATGTATGTTTGCATACATTACATTAGTAAATGTATGTTTGCTTACATAGTTGCATCTGTTCTCCCCACCTCCTCCAATAAAGGGGCAAAGAGGACACTAGAGAAGCTGGAGCACAGTGAACGAGGGGGAAACCAACATGAGATGAGACTATAACAATAAGAAGAGAGGCCAGATCACAGAACAGGGAGAAGGGAGGAATGTTGTGGGTGTCAAGTTAAATATCTGGGGTTTATTCTAAGTACAATAATAAGTAAAAGGCCGGGCGTGGTGGCTCACACCTATAATCCCAGCACTTTGGGAGGCCAAGGTGGGCGGATAGTCAGGCATGGTGGCGGGCACGGTGTAATCCCAGCTACTAGGGAGGATGAGGCAGAACTGCTTGAACCCGGGAGGCGAGGCTGCAGTGAGCCAAGATCACTCCAGTCTGGGTGACAGAGCAAAACTCTGTCTCAAAAAAAAAAAAAAAGTAAAAGAAGAATTTAATGCTAAATATAATTTTGTGTTTTTATTGTGGGAAGTAGTAACATTGTATCCCTACCTTTCCTCTTTATTAAGGGTTTTAGCTAAGTATGATGGACTAGAAAGGATAAAATCAAATAGTCCCTTTTTTTCAGAAACTTATAAACTTTCTGACAAACTTGTTTAGGAATAAAAACAAACATGTGGAGTGACATCATCATATTTTACATTTTTTAAAAATGGCTATTGTGTGAAAAATAGAGGTAATAAGACATCCTGGCAGATCAATTAGGGAGCAGTATATCTAGGTGAAAAATCATTGTTCTGGGTAATGAGAGAGGTAGAGATGAAGTGGCCATATTTGAAAATATTTAGGAGGTAGAATTAAGAGAACACTGAGAAGTCTTAAAGTGACCCCGATATTGCTCAGGAGCATCTGGATGAATGGCAGCCCCAGTCCCTAAAGAAGTATATACTGCCAGACATTAAGTTGCTGGAAATATAAAGAAAAAGAGAATCCATTTTTTGGATGGGTTAGCTTTGAAAACCTATGAGTCACTAAAGTGCAAATCTCTCACAAGCTTCCACTTCATCATTTCTCACTGAACATCTCCATTAAGGCTTCACATTCAGGATGCTGGCAATTAGAACCTGTATCTTTCTTTCAGTCTGTTCTATTTGCTGATCAATGCCACCAACTACCAGAGATGTTATAAATGGGATTCCTACATGTGATTGAGAAGGCTGAAACATAAAACATCTGAAGTCACACTGATAAGATTCTATGACTCACAGATTCATCCACAACACTGGAGTTATTCCTGCCACTAAGGTTAACCTTAAGGAAAGAGTTAATTCATAATTCTGCTAACACTGAAAGCAAATACAAATGTATTAAGGAATACTTTTATCCATAGGCTGCTTTACTAGTAACATTACAAGAATAAGAGGAATTTTGAAATCGACTTTAAAAGATAATTTCAATAGTTAAATGTCAGTTCTTAATTAACCATCTTGATTTTCTGATGTATAAATGTAGAGCAATTATCATCCAGCTGACAAAAAGCCACAATCTTTATTAGTAAGTCCTATTATATAACACAACACTGCCACCTGTTGGAAGACCCTGCTAGCCAAATGATCATGTTCTTAAACACTAAATGCAGCATGAGAAAGTTTGTGAACTTCTGGGAAAAAAAAAGAAGAGACTACGTTGACTTTATCCTTTCTAGCCCATCATACTTAGATAAAACCCCTGATAAAGAGGAAAAGCAAGGATGCAATATAACTGCTTCCCACAATAAAAACACAAAATGGTATTTACTTTTTGGTTTTGGTTACTTGGATAAGAAGATGTAACCATGAAGAGACAGCACTAGGGAGTTTTTGTGATGAGGTAACTGTTCTGCATCCTGATTATGGTGGTGGTTATACAAATCGGTACATGGGTTAAAATTTATAACATAAAGTTTATTTTACTGTACGGTAATTTTAAAAAACAGGATAAGAGGATACTCAGTGCCATATGTTTATAGAAAGAAGTGTTTCTAATTGCACACCAGAAGTCAATCTTTGTCCCCAGCATACACAGGACATTCCAATGAGAGGAACAATCTATAACCAAGTTAGGAATATTTTGATTCTGGTAACTTTTTTTTTTTTTTTTTTTTTTTTTTGGAGACAGGGTCTCACTCTGTCACTCACGCTGGAGTGCAGTGGCACCATTGCACCTCACTGCAGCTGTGACCTACAGCTCACTGCAGACTCGACCTCCTGGATTCAGGTGATCCTCCCACCTCAGCCTCCTGAGTAGCTGGGAACACAGGCATGCACCACCACGCCCAGCTAGTTTTTTTGTATTTTTAGTAGAGAGATGGGGTTTCACCATTTTGCACAAGCTGGTCTCAAACTCCTAAACTCAAGTGATCTGCCCACCCTGGCCTCCCAAAATGCTGAGATTACAGGCACGAGCCATCACACCTGGCTAGGAAATGTTTTTTTTTTAACCCCCTTGAGACAGAGTCTCACTCTGTTGCCCAGGCTGGAATGCAGTAGCACAATCTCGACTCACTGCAACCTCCCCCCTCCCAGGTTCAAGCAATTCTCTTGCCTCAGCCTCTCGACTAGCTAGGACTACAAGCCCATGCCACCACACCCAGCTAATTTTTACATTTTTAGTAGAGACCGAGTTTCATCATGCCGGCCAGGCTGGTCTGGAACTCCTGACCTCAAGTGATCCAACAACCGCCTTGGCCTCCCAACATGGTGAGATTACAGGCATGAGCCACCACGCCTGGCTAGCACATTCTTTATGTGATTGTGTTTCATCTCCCTCAAAAAGCTGATGCATAAACAGGGGAAAGCTGAGTGCTTAGCATCTATGTAATCTTGGTATTTGCCAGATCACTTATGAATCTAAGTGGCATCAAAGTTCCAAGAGATCTGGAACATCTAAATCCATCTGAGGACCTTTCCAGGGCATTTGCAAATGCCAAATGTCATAAGACACCAGAAGCCCACAAGATAACAGATCACCAGATTAGAGGCCAAATGACAAAGAGACCCAAACTAAGAGCAAAAGTCACATTAACACACCACCTCCCATCTCTCCTGATAATACACTTGCTGTTGATAAAATGATATGGGTTGTACCAGTAATGACAGAATATTAAACTGAGACCTTATGAAAAATGTTGCAGTGGGAGGCACAGGTTGGTAGAGAGAGTATAACCCATATAAATCCTCTGCCCTTTATCCCTTCGGGCTGCCCTTCAGCCATCCTGTTCCCAGGATCTGGCGGCCACATGCAACCTTAGTTTTCTAAGTTTTGGTGGAGTCATGCTGTTATCTGTTTTTCTACATTTTCCCAGTGATCCCTGGGAGGTCACAGCTATTCAGAGATTCTAGTACCCACAATGATTTGCAGTTCCAACAACAGGAGAAAAGTTGAAAAAAGAATGATACAGTCATAAAAGAGAATAACACTAGTCATCCTAATCGTCAACTAATGACACGGTTATCTTTGCATTGAAGGAGGTAAACTTGCCTGTCAGAAGCAGCAATAGTCACAGCACACCACAGTAATTGCCAAAGTATCCAGATAGAGCAGTAGTATGATACCAGAATAATTCACAGACTTTTGGAAGTATACAAGTTTGCAAACTCACCTCCATGTTAGAGTCTGTCATGATGGGTAATTTGCCCAAAAAGACTAAAAATACAGAAAGCATTAAGAAAAAAACGCCAGGCAAGGTTGCTCATGCCTGTAATCCCAGCACTTTGGGAGGCAGAGACAGGCAGATGGCTTGAGCTCAGAAGTTTGAGCCCAGACTGGGCAACATGGCAAAACTGCATCTGTACAAAAAAATACAAAAATTAGCCAGGTGTGGTGGCATGTGCCTGTGGTCCCAAATACCTGAGGGGCTGAAGCAGGAGGATCGTTTGAGCCCAGGAAGTTAAGGCTGCAGTGAGCCACATTCATGGCACTGCACTCCAGCCTGGGAGGCAAAGTGAGGCCCTGTCTCAAAAAAACAAAAAAAGAATCTTGGATCACAGAGATTCATAGAGATGTTTAGGATTTGGAAAGCTATCCAAGGTAAACCTTTTATTTAGTCTGAATTACAGTGGTTTTAAAACTCAAAGATCTCCAAGTCCTAATACAAAAACACCTATACCCCTTTAAGTAAGAAATGGCCCTTTGGAAAGGTAAATGTAATAATGCATGCCTAAATTACACAATTCTTTTAAATCTCATATTTTATGTAAATAACAAAAACACTAAAGCATACGGGCAGTTCCTCAAAAACTTAAAAGAATCACTGTACAATCTAGAAATTCCACTTCTGGGTACATATACCTAAAAGAAGTAAAAGCACAGCCAGGTGCAATGGCTCACACCTGTTACCCCAGCACTCTGGGAGGCTGAGGCATGTGGATCCCTTGAGGTCAGGAGTTCAACACCAGCTTGGCTAACAAGGCAAAACCCTGTCTCTACTAAAAATATAAAAATTAGCCAGGCGTGGTGGTGCACACCTATAGTCCCAGCTACTTGAGAGGCTGAGGAAGGAATATCACTTGAACCAGGAGGCAGAGGTTGCAGTGAGCCAAGATAACACTACTGCACTCCAGCCTGAGAGACAGAGAAGACGCCATCTCACAAAAAAAAAAAAAAAAAAAAGAATTGAAAGCAGGAACTCAGACATTTGTATACCAATATGTTCACAGCAGCACTACTCCCAATAGCCAAAAGGTGGCAACAACTCAAATATCTATGTACTAATGAATGGATTAACAAAATGTGTTCTATACATACAATGGAATATTATTCAGCCTTTAAAAAGAAGAAAATTCTGTTTATTTATTTATTTATTTTTATTTTTTAAAGATGGGGTTTCACCATGATGGCCAGGCTGGTCTTGAACTCCTGACCTCAGGTGATCCACCCAGCTCGGCCTCCAAAAGGGCTAGGATTACAGGCGTGAGCCACCGTGCCTGGCCAAAAAAAGAAAATTCTAACACATGCTACAACATGAATTAACTTTGAAGACATTACACTAAATGAAATAAACCAGACACAAAAGAACAAATATTTTATGATTCCAATTTTATGAGGACCCTAGAATAGTCATATTCATAGAGACAAAAAATATAATGGTGGTTACAAGGGGCTGGAGAGAGGGAGGAATGGAGATTTATCATTTAATGCGTGCAGTATTTGGAGATGAAAGTGTTCTGGAAATAGATGGTGGTGATGGTTACACAACAATGTGAAACTACTTAATGGCACTGAATTGTACATTTACAAATAGTTATACATATGGTCAATTTTATGTTATGTATATTCTATCACAATTTTAAAAAGAAAAGACAAAACACTGAAACAAGAAACAGAGTTCTAACTGGAATCAAGCCACAGGGAAAGAATGAAATCTTGGCCATTATATGTAAACAGAGAGATGAAAAAATTTTTTTTTCTTTTTTTTATCTTTTTCTTTATTTTCACATTGGACATTTGTACAAGAGAGATGAAATTTTTTCTGGAAGCTACGGTATATCACTTTCCTTAGATTCTCAAAATGCGCAGTTTCTAAAAATATTTTTACTACTAGCCAGGCGCAGTGGCTCACACTTATAATCCCAGCACTTTGGGAGGCCAAGGTGGGTGAATCACCTGAGGTCAGGAGTTCCAGACCAGCCTGGCCAACATGGTGAAATCTCATCTCTACTGAAAACACAACATTTAGCTGGGCATGGTGGCGGCCACCTGTAATCCCAGCTACTCTAGAGGCTGAGGCAGAAGAATCGTTTGAACCCAGGAGGCGGAGGTTGCAGTGAGCGAGATCGTGCCACTGCACTCCAACCTGGGTGCCAAGGGCAAAACTCCATCTCAAAAAAAAAAGTTTTACATGTATATATTCATAACATATAAAAATATATATATATTTTTTTACTACTACTACTACCTTTTAACCAATGAAATAAGAAAAATAAACACAAAACAATGTCAACAGGATTTTATAAAACTACTTTTTCTGACATGCCCCAAACAATACAGAACACAATAGTTATACTCAACCTCTGCATACATTAAATCTTCAAATAAATGCCTGCTAGTATGAAAAAAGTAACTTCTATTTGGTGACCAACTGTCCAACATGGCTCTCACGAATCTAATGTAGTATATGAAATATAAACAAGAGAATAAAATAATAACTTCTTGGAGTCTGTTTAAAATAGAAAGTTAAATGAACAATGTTGAAGTAGATCGTGGCATATTTTTCAAGGCAGAAAGATAGGAAGGTACCAATGTCTGAAACAATGAATACCGTTAGACTTAATATAATACCAGGGACTCAGATGTCACAGTATCTGGGAACTACTATGTCAATTTCTATAACTCCTATAATTTAAGAACAATATCCTAAACTACTGGCCAGAAGCCTTTTAGAGAAAAAGTCCTGACTACACAAAAATGTAAAACAGTATAGTAAGAAATATAAAAAGTTAACTAAATAGATGGAAAATATCTGCCACATATCTAACAGTCAATGGCTTAATATCCCTACACAAAAAACTCCTAAAAATCAATAAAGAAAGACAAAACTCAACAGAGAATGGACAAATTATAAAGTTTCCCATTGCTTCATTTTTCAAGTCTTAAAATGCTCCTCACTGGTTCTTTATAGCACTTTTCCTGGGCCTGGCCTTCCATGTAGCTGTTGGAAAACCATCACTCTGAACTACAGCCACACACCCATAAGGAGGTCCCCAGGGCTACTAAAAATTAATCTCATGTGCTTTTCATTTAAAAGAACAGTAGCATAATCTAAAAGACTGTCACATATCTGATAAATGACTTGTATCTAGAATATATAAAGAACACTTGCAACTCAATTACAAAAAAGACAACCTAATTTAAAAATGGGCAAAGGATCTGAGTAGACATTTCTCCAAAGAAGATATACAAATGGGCAATAAGCACTCGAAAAGATGCCCAACATCATTAGCCGTCAGGGAAATGCAATTCGAAACCACAATATTTTCAAAAAGTTGGGAGATTTTTAATGGTCACAACGCAAAGAAAAGATGAATGTTTGAGGTGATGGACATGCTAATTACCTGATTTGATCATTACACATTGTATACATGCATCAAAATATCACTCTGTAGTCCCTAAATATGTACAATTATTACATGTCAACTAAAAAGAATGAAAACACAATGACACTTCACAGCCACTAGAATGGCTAGAATCAGAAATACAGATAATGACAAGTGTTGGCAAGGAGTAAGAAATCAAAACCCTAATACACTGGGGGTAGGAATGTTAAAAAGATGCAAACTGATGCTTTGGAAAACAGTCTGATCATTTCTTAAAATGTTAAACAGAGCTACCATATGACCCAGCCATTTCACTCCTATGTATATACGCAAGAGAAATGAAAACATGATGTCCAAACAAAAACTTGTAGGTGAACGTTCACAGCAGCATTATACATAATAGCCAAAAGGGGAAACAATCCAAATGTCCACTAAAGGAAAATAAATAGTGGTAACACCCATAAAAGACTATCCAGCAATTTTAAAAAATGAAGTACTGACACATGCTATTAAACACAACACAGATGAACATGTTAATCAAAAGAAGCCAGCTGAAAAAGACCACATGCTGTATGATTTCGCTTACATGAATAATCCAGAATAGTCAAATATACAGTCAGTCAATTTATAGTTGCTTAAGGCTTGGAATGGGGAGTGGAGACGGGGAAGTCAGGAGAGCCTGCTGAATAAGTACAGGGTTTCTTTTTGGAGTGATGAAAATGTTCTAAAATTGTTCCGATAGGCTCTCACAAATTGAATACGGCATATTAAACATGAACAAAATAATGTGAGATTAACTTCTTGGAGTCTGTCTAAAATAGAAAATTAAACCAACTAATGAAGTTGCAGAAGATTAAAGCATATTTTGTGGTGATGGTTGTACACGTTTGTGAATGTACTAATCGCTGTACGTTTTAAATGGTGAATTCCATGGTAGGTGAATTATGTGTCAGTAAAGCTGTTTTTTTTTTAAAGGACTGAAGACTGTTTTGTTTTGTTTTTTCCATTTTATCCCGTTTTTAAAACAGTGCCTAGCAATATTAGGAATTCAACTGATTTCTATCTGAATGTTAGAACAAAAATAAAAACGTGGGTAAACCATATAAAACTTTGCCATATCTAAAGTGATTAAACTATTGTAGACTGGCATGGTGGGAGCATAATATACATGTACCTGCAGGTGTGTTTTCCATGAAAGGACCAAAGACTGAAAAATTCAGCAGAATCAAGACCCTGAAGGCCCTTGAAGGTAGGTTAAGAAATGTGCATTATCCTGAAGGCAACGGGAAGGACAGGAAGTTTCTGAAGGCAGAAATACCCAATCAGATCTACGTTTAAATGTGCAAGTGTAAGCGGAGGGTTGCTACTTCTATACAAAAGTGACCCACCTTAGAAGTAGAGCAATAGCTCTCTGGGGAGAATGCGGAGGAATTAGGGGAAGACTGGAGAAACAGGTTATCAAATTATCATAATTGCCATAGATTTTTTAAAATTACACAGCACCCACCCCCAAACACATACACAGGCACTCATATATACATAAATACATCCAATGTGCCCTACACAGAAATCACTTCTGTAGTCAGCCCCTGTTGGGAAGGGGAGGGTTCTGTTCTTCAAGTGTGGCGGAGACAAAAAGTATTATGACCACTAAATCAAAAAATTCTTTCCTACAATAATCTGGGCAGCGTACTCCTCAGGGTGTTGAAATTTAGGACTACCAACAAAAGTGCCCAGTCCCAACTCTCCGAGAGGACCCCCAACTCTTTACAGTGTGCTGTCGGGTATGATCAGCAAAAACTGCAGGACATGGCCCTGGTTAGCTCGACACAGCCTCCTAACTCCGAGCGCGCGGGGGCACTGGTGGCATCCAATTTGCGGAGCTACCGCGGGTTCCCAGGCCCCAAAGCAGCAGCGCAGGGAGGTAGCGACCCAGCGCCGGCGCGAACCTCCGCAAGGTGACCCCTGAGGAAGTCTCCAAGCAGCAACTCTCCCCGCGCGCAAACGCGGCCGCCCGGATTGTGGGAACAAACGCTCCTTGAGGGGGTGAAGACGGAGACTCTTACACCCGCGGGAGACTAACCTGTGAGTGACAGAAGCACCACGCCACGACAAACTTGAGGAGTTCTTCCGAGTGCAGGGAGAGGCTGGTAAATGCCCGCGGGTCGGCGCGCTAGCGAGGAGCAGTCGAGACTTCCGGCGTCTGCAGCTCGCCCGCTAGAGCGTCGAAGCCTGGCTACCGAAGGCTGCCGCTCACTTCAGGTTCTAAATGCCAACGTGGGTCCTGGGGCCGGCTGATCCAGGGTTTAGGTCGCCGGGACTTGTGGCTTCTGCCTCTCAGACGCTCCGACTCGCGTCGGGAAGGTGTTCGCCTCCCTTGGTCCTCGCTTTTTTTTTTTCTACGTCCGGTTATTGTATATACATTCAATCCAGTAGCACTAGCCCGGGAAATTTAAGCCACCGGCTCACGTTGCTCCTCGCAGGGATGCGGCGCTTCAGCTAGCCTCCAAGGACCAGAAGCCCGGGGCCATCCGACCCCCATTTTTAGCACTGAAATCCATGCCGTCCCCTTCAGCTGACAAATTTGCCAGCACTAAATTTTATTTTATTCTACAATTAAGTGCCCAGTTAACACCAGGGAGTACGGAGGTAAGAAAATTTCAGAAGTCAGGTGGATAGCATTTACCTCATAAATTTGTTATGAGGATGTAAAGCACGTAGATAGTGTCTGGCACTTTGTAGGCACTCAGTAAATGTTAGCTGTTATTATTTTTATATTATAGTCATCACTATTATCATCTTAATGTCAAGCTTTAAGTCCAAGTACCTTTCCTCCGCAAAGCCATGACTCCAAGACTAATTAACTTTAGTCTGAGGCATTCTTTAAACTCTTGATCACAAATCCCTAACAGAAAAAATAAAATTATTTACATGTATCATGTATGGCATTAATATGCATGCTATAAAACTTTCACAAGACATCAAACATTTTAATGAGGTAAAAACAATTTTAAAATGTTTTTTAAAACTTCTAACAAGTTCTTTTCTTCCTACTCAACAATGAGATTGCCAGACATACATTCTACCACTTTGGAATCCGCTAGCTAAATGAGCACATTTATCAAAGCAACCTGCCATTAAATTCTGAGTTCCCAGAATGTTTCTTTTAGGAAGAATTAATAGGCGCTAATCAGATTGTGAAGTGCACGAACCATAAGGACTATTTAAATGGTTCTTAGAGAAAAAGAAGAAATAAAATAGGCATCCACTGAGTAGTCTTCATTGATGCAACATTGACTATTGACTTCTTTCATTTTTAAAAAAAGAGATTGAGGTTATAACACCTTACACCAAGCTTAATATTTCAAAGAATAAATCAACTAATAAAAAGCTTATGAGGTTTGGTATACGTGTATTTCATATAACATTCATGAAAATGAATCCCAGATCAATTAGCTCCTGTACCAGAAAGAGAAATATGTTTACTACGTAAGTAATAAAACATTAAATAGGATTTTCTGACCATTTGCTTGAAAACTCAGAACTTACATTTCTATCACTGGATGTAAATCTGCTAAAGTTTTTGTCTAAATTAGACATTAAAAACAAAACTCTATGGTGAATAATATTACCTACCCAATATTCATTTTCTTCTAATTCATTCGTAACAAAATCCTTATTTTATTCAGATAGCTGCCCTATTCCCAGAATCAGAAAGTGATACTGATTAAACCAGTCACCATACAGAATTTTTTTGGAAATAGTTGCTGATCAAGGAACAAGTATATGACCCAAATTGGCTCAATCTGACTGAAGGAAAGGACCTCTGTTTCATGCTCAGAGTTTCTGACATACTGTCCTCTTGACATGAAAACATCTATCCCACACTGTCATTAACAGTCATCTTGCCCATCACAAAGAATAAAACTGATGGACTGATACTGATAACAACTAAAAAAAAATGATAAAAAGATGTCCTAGGTGACATCATTCTAAACCTGGAACTCACCCTGTATTTGAACCCCTTGCAGGGATGTCTAATAGGTTTCTTTATTGTTTTTGTTTTTTGTTTTTTCTGAGACTGACTCAATCTGTCACCTAAGCTGGAGTGCAATGGCATGATCTTGGCTCATTGCAACCTCTGCCTCCCAGGTTCAAGCGATTCTCCTGCTTCAGCCTCTCAAGTAGCTGGAACTACAGGCATGCATCACTGCACCTAGTTAATTTTTGTATTTTTAGTAGAGAAAGGGTTTCACCATGTTGGCCAGGCTGGTCTCGAACTCCTGACCTCAGTGATCCATCCACCTTGGCCTCCCAGAGTGCTGGGATCCTTATTGTTTTCTAATAGAGATGCTATAAAGATTAAATGGGTTAAAATGGTGCTGGTCATATTGTAAATGCTTAATAAATATTAGTCATTAACTCTGCTTAAGTCAGGGATTCTGTTTCTGATAGCCAAAGTATTCCATCTAATATACAGCCTACCCCCTCTTTTTCTATATATTTAAAGAAAGGGTCTGTTTTGATACTTCCTAACTTCTAAGGAGCCAGGAAACGGATAGGAGGTAGAAAGAGGAGGGGCTGACTGTAATGCTGTATGAGGGGTACTGTTAAGTGGTTAAATGGCCACTTTGAGAAATTCACTCAAGAACATCAGGATCCTAGAACTATCAAATCTGAATGGGGTTACCACACATCATAGTTGTATGTATACATGAAAGTTATCATTTCCTGCGTATTAATACTGTACTCCAGTGCCTTACGAAGTTGCTTTATTATTTGGAATTTATTCTTGTAGAGTTTCTGGGATTACAATCTTACCATTGAAATAGTTTTACCTACCTCTTTCCAAGTTTTTTACCTCTACTTTCTCATATCTAATTGCTTTGGCTAGTATTTCCAGTAAAATATATAATAAATAAAGACAGTAGACTTTTATGTCTTATTCCTACCATTAATGAGGTTTCTCTAGAATTTTCCCATTAAGCATAATGCTGGTTTTAAGGACTGAGGTAGATATCTTTTATCATGTTAAGGAAGCATCCATCTATTGAAAGAATGAAGAAAATTTGGCCTAAGGGCTTTGAGAAAACAAAGCATTGAGTGTGCCATAATATCCTATCATAAAAATAAGTAAAAACTAGATGGTATTTACCTCAAAGACACTAAGAAAATTAACATTAGCTAGGTTGGTATGAATGTCTTTTCTTGCTTATCTTACTATCAGCATGAAATTCAGTCCTGCCTAGTTTGTTTATAAAAAATTCATCTGTGATACCTGATTTTTAACCCTGAAAAAGTTATTTATCTCCTACAAAATGTCCAGTTTAATGTAAAGTTAATGCTTGCTCTACGTATTTTTTGTTTTCTGCATTTGTATTTGTCTTTACATATACTCCAAGCACATGCTCTACGTGTTTGTTGTAGGAAATCATGTGTACCTTCTATTGTTTTGTTATACGAAACTGTAGCTGTTCAAATATGCTGGTTGCAATAATAATGGGGTTAGATCATCAAGAAGATATAATAGTCTTAAATTTGTATGGAACTAATAGCAGAGCTTCAATAAATGTGAAGCAAAGACTGAAAGGAAGATTAGAAAAACTGAAAATTATAGTGGAGATTTTAACATTCACCTCTCAGCAATTAATAGGAAAATTAGACAAAAAAAATCAGTAAGTGCATAAATAACTACAGCAACACTATTAACCAACTTGACCTATTTAATATTTATAGAACACTCCATAAACAGCAAAAATACACCTTTTTTATGTGTAGAATTTTTTATGTTAGTTCATAAAATAAACATTGACAAACTTGACAAACATTGAAATTGTACACAGTATGTTGTCTTACCATAATTATAAATCAGTAACAGATATCTGGAAAACCCCAAATATTTTGAAATTAAGTAGCATACTTCTTTTGAAATTAAGTAATACACTTTGGATCAAAGAAGTAATGGTAAGGGAAACAAACATATTTTGAACTGAATAAAAATAAAAATATATATCAAAAGACATTGAATGCACTTAAAGTAGTGCTTTAGAGAGGAAAATTATAGCTTTACATGCTTAATATAAGGAAATAAAAATATAAGAAAAGAAAAAATATAAGTTAAATTATTTTAGCTTCCACTTTACGAAATTAAGGGGAAAACAAAAATAATAGAAAATGTGATAAGATACTTTTGGAAATCAATTAAAAGAGCTAGTTCTTTTTTCAGCTTATTTATTTATTTTTAAGACAAAGTCTTGCTATGTTGCCTAGGCTGGTCACAAACTTTTGGGCTCAAGCAGTCCTCTTACTTCAGCCTTTGGAGTAGCTGGGGATTACAGGCACTCACCACTGCACCCAGCTAAAAGGGCTGGGTTCTTTTAAAAGAGCAGTAAAACTGGTAAACCTCTAGCTAAACTGACCAGTCAAAAGAAAGAGAGAACACAAATTACCAATATCAGGAATGAAAGAAGAGAAATAAGTAGAGACATTAGAAGAAAAATAAGGAGTTCTGTTTCTGGTTACAGCTGACTACTTCCTATTGGACCAATCTTCCTGTAGGTAAAAACTAAAAGCTCTGGACAAAGTACAAAAAATAACTACCTGAAGGTACTGGAGAACACCCAAAGAAGGTAGATACCAGAGGGAAGTTGATGCTAGGAAGAAAGAAATGGGGCCCAGGGAGTTCCCCATTGTCGTGGGCTTTCTGCTCTGAGGACAGGCCCCAGTTGTTACTCTCAATCTTACTGGTTTGAAAAACCAGAAGACAGAGTTTGGGACACATAGAGCATCTGGAAAGTGGGTAGAAATCCAAGAAAAGAAATCTCCCAGAAAGGGAAGAAGTCAGAGAGAAGGAAAACCAAATTGTTTGTATGTACTAGCTGCCCACATTTCTGGCTGACACCTGAAACATATGTGTGTCAAGCCTTTTGAGCCATCTAAGACTCAAAAACTGAAGGGGAAGCCAAGCACAGTGGCTCACTCCTACAAACCTAGCGCTTTGGGAGGCCAAGGCAGGAGGATTGCTTGGAGTCAGGAGTTCAAGATTAGCCTAGGCAAGATAGCAGGACCTCATCTCTAAAAAAAAAAAAAAAATTTACAAATTAGCCAAGCATGGTGGCACATGCCCATAGTCCCAGCTACAGATGTGAGGGTGAGGTGAGAGGATTGCTTAAGCCCAGGACTTCAAGGTTACAGTGAGCTATGATTGTACCATTGCATTCCAGCCAGAGCAACAGAGTGAGATCAGGGAGGAAGGAAGGGAGGGAGGGAGGGAAACGGAGGGGAGGAGAGGAGAGGGGAGAAAGGGAAAGTGAGAAAGAAAGAGGGAGGGAGGGAAGGAAGGAAGGGAAAGAAACAAATGGAAAGCAGGAAAGAAGGGGGAAGGGAGGGAGAGAAGGAAGGGAAAGAAAGGGAGAGAGGGAAAGAAAGGGAAGGGAGGGAGGAAAGGAAGGAAGGAAAGGAAAGAGAGTGAAGGAAGGGAGGGAAGGAGAAAGGAAGGAAGGGAGGGAAGGAGGGAACACAAATTAACAATATCAGGAATGAAAGAGGACGAGTTATTACTGATCCTGCAAACGTGAAAAGTTCTGAAGATGGTATGACCTTCACAGATGTCCTGAAAGGAAGCACAAGGCTAAACTTTAACACCCCCCACATTAATTAGTCATTGTATATCAGCCACTCCAGGAAGGAGCCACAACCAAGCATGAAACAGTTCTCTTCCACAGAGGCAATTCCTGAAGGAAGTGCCTAAGCAGATGGGGAAATGAGCATTTCGTTCTTAGGTTGTGCCCCACAGCAACCACCATCCATCTATGAGAGAAAAGGGAGGGAAATATTTGGAGAGTTTGATTAGATTTAAGATGTATCAGTGGCTCAACAAAAGAACAAGAAAAACATTAATTAGATAAAGCATCCTGAAAGATGTCCTTAAAAATTAGGATTTAGGCAATGGAAAAAAGAGCATTTCCAGCCGAAGAATACTGTGAGACAAAGCACAGAGTTACAAAAAGGAGGAGCTAATTTCTAAAATTATTGAAATTTTATGTGGATTTGCAAGTATGCTGTCTTTTTAAAAACTTTTTATTTTTAAATAATTATAGATTCACAGGAAATTTGGGAGAAAAAATGTAAAGAGCAGTCCTGTGTACCCTTCACCCAATATTCTGCAGTAGTAACATCTTATGTAGCTGTACAACAATATTGAAACTAGTGACTGCAGTGGCTGCTGCTATCATGGCAGCTGCAGCAGGGAAGCACAGCTGGGGATGCACACGCCAGGGAGCCAGTGGGAGCCCTGCCCCTTCTGAGTTGGGACGGAAGCTCCCCTTGCCACTGCAGCTGCACAAATCGAAGCTACAGACCCAGGCCTCCTGCTCTACTGAGCGGGCAGGAGCCCTGCCCTCCTGAGCGGAGCTATAGCCGCCCAAACTGCACCTGTGGATCCCAGCCTCCCTGTGCTCTTGGGAGAGCCGGGAACAGGCAGGATCTGCCCTCCCAGGTGCAGCTGCACCTGCCTGTGCCCACGGCTGCAGACCTGGGCCTCCTGGCTCTAGGAAGCAGACAGGAGCCAGGTACAAGCAGGAGCCTGGGACAAGCAGGAGCCCTGTACCTTCCAAATTTGCAGGGTGGAAGCTCCCTGGTGCAGCTGTGGGCGCCACCCTCCCCCACCACGTCCCTGAAGCCTGGGGGTAGGTCTTCTCCCGCTGCTGATCTCTGACTGGGGATTGGGGCCAAGCCTCAGGGCCATGAATGGCAGCAGAAGGCAGATTGATTCCTGTGCAGAAAAGGACAGGTCCCCAGTAAGGCCCCACCTTCCAGCCAGGGAGGGCCTGAAGACTGGGGGCCAGGCTGCCAGTCCCGCTACCAGAGTGGGGACTCATGGTGCCTCTTCCGGGTGCCCATGGCTGCCCGTGGACCAATCAGCAGGCCTTTCCTCCCCACTGAGGTCCATAAAGTCCTAGGCTCAGCCAGAGCAGGGCAGAGGATGGCCAGAGGAGGAAGTGGGCAGAGAGAGGAAGGGAGGACCAGCTGCAGAGAGGAGTACTCTCTCCACTGAGAGCTGCAGAGACGACCTGCCACCCTTTCTGGTAAGAGCTTCAGAGACCTACAGAGGCATCCAAATGACTTGCCTGTGGAGAGGAGCCACCCTCTTCAGGGCCTCCTCTCTGCTGAGAGCTGCACACTCAATGAGAGGACCAGCCTACAGAGAGGAGCTACCCACTCCTGTGAACTATTCTAACACTAAATAAAACTCTTTTTCTTCTTCACCCTTGACTTGTCTGCATACCTCATTCTTCCTGGATGTGGGACAAGAACTCGGGCAAAGGCACTTCAGCTACAGAGGTTTCCAACCAGAAAAATTGATACCCCGAGATCATGTAACACCAGGAAGTTTGCATTGGTACAATCCACAGAACTTATTCAGATTTTACCAGTTTTATATGTACATTGTGTGTGTGTGCGTGTGTGTGTGTGTGTGTGTAGTTCTATGCAATTTTATCACATTTCTATTCATCTAACCATCACCCCAGTTAAGATTCAAAACAGGCTGGGCACAGTGGCTCGCCTGTAATCCCAACACTTTGGGAGGCCAAGGTAGGTGAATCACGAAGTCAGGAGTTCAAGACCAGCCTGGCCAAGATGGTGAAACCCCATCTCTACTAAAAATACAAAAATTAGCCGAGTGTGGTGGCAGGCGCCTGTAATCCCCGCTACTCATGAGGCTGAGGTGGGGAATTGCTTGAACCCAGAAGGCGGAGGTTGCAGTTAGCCAAGATTGCACCACTGCACTCCAGCCTGGGCTACAGAGCAAGACTCTGTCTTAAAAAAAAAAAAAAGATTCAAAACAATTTCATAACATCACAAGGATCCCTGCTACTTCCCTTTCATAGCCACAGTCAGTTCCTGTCTTTCCTGCCAGACCCTCTCTGTAACCCCTAGCAACCACTAATCTGTTCTCCATCTCTATAACTTTATGGCAAGTATGCTGTTTTTTCAGTTAAAATATAGATTTCATTACAGCCAGTGTTACTTTGTGAGAAACTTGGTAGCATCTTCACCTTGGATTTTTAAAGCTTCTAATAAATTATTTCATTTAGTAGTCAGATTGTCCAAAACACTTTATGCCAAGGTTATTGCAAACCTACTATAATTAAATTTCTGTTTTCCAGTCCTTCCTCTTACTCTGAAAGATGATTTCATCCAATGCTTTATAAAACAACTATGACCAGCAGAGGTGAGTGATTTTACCTTTTTTTTTTTTTTTTTTTTTGAGACAGGGTCTCATTTTGTAACCCAGGCTGGGGTGCAGTGGCAAGATTTTGGCTCACTGCAGCCTCAACCTCCTCGGCTCCAGGGATCCTCCTACCTCAGCCTTCTGAATAGCTGCAGGAACATACCACCATGAACTGTCTTTTTTATTTTAGCCATCTGTATTAGGCTGTTCTTGCACTGCTATAAACAAATACCTAACACTGGGTTATTTATTATTTATCTATTTTTGAGATGGAGTCTTGCTCTGCCACCCAGGCTGGGAGTGCAGTGGCACGATCTTGGCTCACTGGAATCTCCACCTCCCAGGTTCAAGTGATAGTCTTGCCTCAGCCTCCCAAGTAGCTGGGATTACAGGCCCACCACCACACCACACTAATTTTTGTATTTTTTAGTATAGAACATCAACATGGGGTTTTGCCATATTGTCCAGGCTGGTCTCAAACTCCTGACCTCAGGTGATCCACCCACCTCGGTCTCCCAAAGTGCTGAGATTACAGGGGTGAGCCACTGCCCAAGACTGGGTAATTTATAAGAAAGAGGTTTAATTGGCTCACGGTTCTTCAGGCTATACAAGAAGCATAGCACACCTGCTTCTGGGGAGGCTTCAGGGAGCTTTCAAACATGGCGGAAGGCAAAGGGGGAAGCTAGAGTCTCACATGGCAGGAACAGGAGCAAAAGAGAGATTTGGAGGGAGGTGCTACACACTTTTAATCTACCAGATCTCATGAGAACTCAATATCAAGAGGACAGCACCAAGAGAATGGTGCTAAACCATTCATGAGGAATCCACCCCCATGATCCAATCACCTCCCCACCAGACCCCACCTCCAATACGGGGGATTACAGTCCAACATGAGATGATATACAAACGAAATCACCATTCTAGTGGAAGCAAAGTGGTGTTTCATTATGTTTTGTACTTGCATTTCCTTGATAAGTACCGGTGTTGAGCATCTTTTCAAGTGCTTATATCATCTTCTTTGTTGAAATGTCTGTGTAGATCCTTTGCCCCTTTTTAAATTGGTTTCTTGGTCTTTTTATTTTTAAATGAGTTACAAGACTTCTTTATATATTCTAGATACAAGTCCCTTATCCAATATATAATTTGCAAAAAAAACTTATCTTATTCTATGAGTTGTCTTTTCACTTTCTTGATGGTGTTCTTTGAAGCACAAAAAAATACCAAAATTGATCACATTCTTTGTTAAGCAAACTTATTCCCATAAAAGAGATAGAGAATGTTAAGAAACGACTCCCCCAAAGCACCAGGCCCAGATAGTTTCATAGAGAAATTCTACTGAACTTTCAAAGACCAAATAGTCCCAATGTTTTATACATTGTTCTAGAACATTGAAAAGAAAGAAAAACTTCTTAACTCCCTTATAAAGCAAGTATAACACTGATGCCAAACCAGATAAAGTCAGTGCTAAGAAAGGAAACTACAGGTTAATGTCATGAATATTGATGCAGAAACATAAATATTAGCAAACAGAATCTAACAACACATTAAGAAAACAATATACCATAAATAAATGGATTTATTCCAGGATGCAACATTGGTCTAATGTCAGGAACCCCATTAATATAATACACCATGTTAATATATGTAAGGAAAAATTCACATGGTTCTTTCCATAAATGATGAAAAAACCCTTTGACAAATTTTAATACCTTTTCATGATTAAAAAAATACTCTAAGAAAAAAGGAATTGAAGGAGACTTTCTTAATATGACAATGTTTACACACATACGTACAGACACACACACATTTTAGTTGTAAAGTCAATATCTTAATGGGAAACACCAGAAATATTTCCACTAGGATCAGAAACAAGGCAACAATTTTCACCACAATGTGACGTTGTAGAGAGAAATCAGTCAGAAGAGTAAATAACATATAAGTAAAACTATTTCTTTGTTTTTGTTTTTGTTTTTTTTTTGAAACAGAGTCTCACTCTGTCACCCAGGCCATGTACTGAATTCAATTTATAATTTCTTTGCAGGTATTTTTGTCATAAGATGTATAGTTAAAATACAGTACTTTAAAGTCATGATAATCATGGCCAGGCACAGTGGCTCATGCCACCTGTAATCCCAGTACTTTGGGAGGCTGAGTTAGGAAGATCACTTGAGGTCAGGAGTTCAAGACCATCCTGGCCAACATGGTGAAACCCTGTCTCTACTAAAAATACAAACATTATCTGGGTGTGGTGGCGCTTGCCTGTAATCCCAGATACTTGGGAGGCTGAGGCACAAGAATCACTTGAACCTGGGAGGCAGAGGTTGCAGTGAGCTGAGATTGGGCTACTGCACTCCAGCCTGGGAAAAAAGAAAAAAAAAAAGTAAAGAGAAAGGAAAAAAAATAAAGTCACGATAATCTCTCTCCAAGTGTTCATACCACTATCTTTTTTTTTTTTTTTTTTTTTTTTTTTTTGAGATAGGGTCTTACTCTGTCACCCAGGCAGGAGTGCAGTGGCATGATCTCAGCTCACTGAAACCTCTGCCTCTCAGGTTCCAGTAATCCTCCCACCTCAGCCTTCTGAGTAGCTGGGACTGCAGGTGTGTGCCACCACACCCAGCTAATTTTTGTATTTTTAGTAGAGGCAGGATTTTGCCATATTGCCCAGGCTGGTGGCTCCAGTCAGGGAAAGCAGGGAGAGAAGCAGGTTGGGGTTCACTTACAATGTTGGAAGCCTTGCAGGTTCTGCTGGGATCAACAGAGGTAAGTTCCATCTCACAATGGAAGAAAGTGCCTGGTCTGTACAGTGATGGAGGCTGTGAATTAAGTCCACTGGAACAGGATCCACAAAAAGCCACGCATGGAGTAAGGCACATGTATGCCTATGGTAAATTTGGGAAGTGAGTGTCACTGCTTTAGCCTCCTGACTAGTTGGGATTACAGGCTCAGACCACCACACCTGGCTATTTTTTGTATTTTTAGTAGAGACAGAGTTTCAGCATGTTGGCCAGGCTGGTCTCGAACTCCTGACCTCAAGTGATCAGCCTGACTTGGCCTCCCAAACTGCTGGGATTACAGGTGTGAGCCACTGCACCAAGCCCAAGAATGACAGATTTAGAAGATCACCTAGAACAAGATAGGCAGTTGGGCATATCAGTTTGAGTTTCAGAGAGCGATCTAGCCTGAAGGTACATATTCACAAGTCATTAGGCTACAATGAATGATGAAAGCCTGGGGAATTTGTGGGAATTCAGGAGGGGACTGAACAAGAACCAAGGGTGCAAGCGTCCATATTGTCAACATGAAGGGCTAGGCAGGGGAAGAATAACTAATGAAAGTGGCTAAGCTGAATCAGGCAGAGATGTATGAGGAAGAAACATGGAAGGATAGGTTAGAGCTGCAGAACTCAAGCCGGACAGCTTCAGGAAAGCAGGAAAGAAAGGAGCCGTGGGGAGAAGGGGCTGCAGAAGGGGGTCACCATGGTGGATACAATGGAGAGGCTCAGTAGAGTGACGCTTTGGAAGCCCACGCTGGCAATAGGGATCTTCAGTTACAGTGGAGGACAGAGGTAGAAGCCAGCCTTCAGTATGCTGAGAAACACTAAGGAAAGTCTGCTGGTAAAAGGGAAGAAAAAAAAAAAACAGGGAGAGTGGCCTGAGAGCTATGTAGATTCCACGACAATTTCTAGGATTCAAGCCAGTTTATAACCTCACAGGGTCCTGAGAGGACTGAGTCAGAGAAAATGAGAGAAAAGGACTGAGATTTGTGGTCCAAAAAGTTAAGAAGATTCTGGCTTGATGATATTTAAAAAATAAAAATTATTAAGATACAGCTGCTGAAACAACAATTCCCCAAAATACAGTGGCTTAAACAAAAGAGATCTCTCTATAGAAGACCAGTTAACTCTCCCTACCCCTTATACCTTGAGAGTGTTGAGGAGAGAAGCTTTTTATTATTTTTTTTTCTTTTTTGAGACAGGATCTCTCTGTTGCCCAGGCTGGAGTGCAGTGGCGTGATCTCAGCTCACTGCAACCTCAAGCTGCCAAGCTGAAGTGATCCTCTGGCCTCAGCCTCCCAAGTAGCTGGGACTAGAGGCATGTAGCACCACACCTGGCTAATGTTTGTAATTTTTTTGTAAAGACCGGGGTTTCGCCATATTGCCCAGGCTGGTTTCCAACTCCTAGTCTCAAGAGATAGGCTCATCTCAGCCTCCCAAAGTGCTAGGATTACAGGTGTGAGCTACTGAGCCTGGCCCCCGCTTTTTTTTATATTGTTGTTTTACTGTATTATAGGTTTGGGGTCAGCCAACTACAGCCTGCAGAGAAAATTCAGCCACTGCCTGTTTTGGTAAATAAAGTCTTCCTAGAACACAGCCACGCCCATTGTTTACATATTGTGTGTGGTTGCTTTCCCCTACAGCAGCAGAGTTAGCAGCTATGACAGAGCCTGGGTGTCCCATAAAGCTGAAAATATTTACCACCTGGCCATTTACAGAAGAAATATGCCATTCTCTGTTCTAGGGTGTTGCCCTCTTCCACAAAGGCAAAAAGGCCATGCCACCATGTCCACTGGATCTATATTCCAGCCAAAATGGAAGGAAACCTGAGCAGTTGAGGGAACACTCTTGTCTTTTAAGGGAATGCTTTGGAAACTATACAAGTCATTTCAGTTTGCATGCTTCCAATTCAAACTTAATCTCATAACCACACTTTGCTGCAAAGGAGGCTATGTAACATGGTCTATTCTGGGCAGCATATATCCAGGCAACATTTGAAGAACCAAAGGAAAGAGAATAGATATCGGGGTTGATTCCTTGTTTCTACCGCAGTATTGAATTGAAGAGCCAACTATGAATTACCGGGTGGACAACTACCACACTACAGACACTTAAAGAAGTGGGCAAAGTCGAATTTTCCAATGCAAATAACAGGAGATAGCTAAGTTTCCATATGTGGCTTAGACAAAAATAAGACTTAAGTTCAAAAAGACCAAAAATTAAGGATGAACATCAAATGTACAGATTCATAAAGAAGTTAATACTTTACCACATCTCGATGTCCTGGAACTGAGAGGCAACTTTGAAACTTGAAGGAGGCACTGGCCTAAACTAGAGTGGTGGATGTGAGGGATGGGCTGACAATGGCCCTAATAGCCAAACACATTGCCAGGCAGTTAGAAGACCAGGACTGGGCCAGGATATATTTGCCACATTCTGGCCTGGCAGATGAGCTGGGTTCACAGCTGAGTATTTAAAACCAAAGGGAGCCAGGCGCCGTGGCTCACACCTGTAATCCTAGCACTTTGGGAGGCCGAGATGGGCGGATCATCTGAGGTCAGGAGTTCAAGACAAGCCTGGCCAATATGGTGAAACCCCATCTGTACTAAAACAACAAATTAGCTGGGCATAGTGGCGGGTGCCTATAATCCCAGCTACTCAGGAAACAGAGGCAGGAGAATCGCTTGAACCCAGGAAGCAAAAGTGGCAGTGAGCCGAGATCGCACCACTGCACTCCAGCCTGGGCAACAGAGCGACACTCCATCTCAATAAATAAATATATAAATAATCAAAGGGAGGAGCAGAGTTGGGGGGATGCCAGGAGCATCTGCCCTAGCAAAGGCAGTGCTCTCACTAAAGCCAAAAGGGAAGCTGGAGTTAAGGGTTTGAGGTGCAAGACACTGCAGGGAGTCAGCTAACGCTGATTTCTTACTAGACATTACCCTCAGAGCTAGTGTATGAACAGTCAGTGTTTTTAGCTACCCAGAATCCATTTCCCTTGCTCTTAATACTGTTCCAGTTTCTCTGGAGAGAACTCCCTCACCCCACCTAGTGCACATGCTTTGTGTGGAGCATCAGACCTACTCCCTCCAAATCAAATCATGCTTTCCTCTGGGACAGTGATTAACCCAGAGGTAATTATGTAGCCTAATCAGCATGAAGGTACATTAGTCTGTTCTCTGGCGCTGCTGTAAAGAAATACATGAGACTGGGTAATTCATAAAAAACAGAGGTTCAACTGGCTCATGGTTCCACAGGCTGTACAGGAAGCATGATACTGGTGTTATGGGATCTTTGGGGTTTCAATTTCCTGGCCAGAAACCTCTGTGACCAGTGGCACCTTTGCCTGAGTTCTTGTCAAAGTTCTTGTCCTGCATCCAGAAAGAATGAGGTATGCAGATAAGTGAAGGGTAAACAAGATGAAGATGAGCTTTATTAACTGTTAGAACAGCTCAGAGGAGACCAGCAAGGGATAGCTCCTCTCTGTAGGAAGGTCATCCTGTGGAGTGTTCAGCTCTCAGTCGAAAGGGGGCCCTGGGAGAGGGTCACTCCTCTCTGCAGCTGGTAGTCCCGACATCTCTGCAGGTCCCTGAAGCTCTCAACAGAGAGAGTAGCTCCTCTCTGCAGCTGGTCGTCCTGTCCCGTCATCTCTCTCTGTACTCTCCACCCTCTGCCCTCCTCTGGCTGAGCCCAGGGCTTTTATGGACTTCAGAGGGGAGGAAGTGCATGCCAACTGGTCCATAGGTGGCCATGCAGGGGTGGAGAGGCACTGAGTCCCCACTCCAGTCTGTAGGTCTCTCAGCCGGCCCCCAGCCTTTAGGCTCTTCCTGGCCTGAAGCGGGGGGGCCTTACAAGGGATCCGCCCCCTTCCACCCAGGAATCTGTCTGTCTGCCTCCCGCTGCCATTCATGGCCCTGGGGCTTAGCTCCAACCCCTCTCTGAGATCAGATTAGCCCCCAGGAGAGGAGAGAGGCCAGGCAGCAGAAGCAGACACCCCAGACTGCAGGGAGGTAGGGGGCTCTTCCTGGGCCCCCGAGGACGCAGGGTGCAGAGATGCCTGGGTCCTGCACCTGGGAGGGAGGCCGCTACTGCACCCCAGGAGTTCCTGCCCCACCAACTGGGAAGGGGTGGGGCTCCTGTCGTCCCAGCTTCTGCTTGCTCCATGGAGTGCGAGGTCCAGGTCTTCAGCTGTGGTTGGGAGGCTGTATCTGCACCCGAGAGGGCAGATCCTACCTGCTCCCGGTCCCCACCAAGAGCACAGGGAGGCCTGGATCCACAGCCGAGGTTTGGGCGGCTGTAGCACCACCCAGGAGGGCATGGCTCCTGCCTGCTCCCTAGAGCTGGAGGCCTGGGTCTGCAGCCGCAGTTTGGGCAGTCGCAGCAAGGGAGCTCCCGCCACAGCTCAGAAGGAGCGGGGCTCCCACCAGCTCCATGGAGTGTGCAGCCCCTGCTGTAGCTGGCGTGATGGCAGTAGTCTCTGCCACTGGAATCTGCTTGGCCTCTGGGAGGGCCTCAGAAAACTTACAATCATGGCGGAAGGGGAAACAGACTCATGTGGCTAAGGCAGGAGCAAGAGAGGTGCAGGGGAGGTGATACACACTTTTAAATGACCAGATCTCACTACAGGCACCAAGAGGGAAATCTGCCTTCATGATCCAATCGCCTCCTACCAGGCCCCACCTCCAACACTGGGGATTACAATTCGACATGAGTTTGGGCGGGGACGCAGATCCAGACCACAACAGAAGGGGATGCAAGAAAGCATTTTACAGGGCTCCAAGAGGGGCTTTAGCAGGCACTCTTTGCCACTGAACTTGAACTTAGGAAGATATGGGGAAAAAATGCCTGCTGTGCACATCTTGCTAGAGAGATTGTATCCAAGGATTGAGCCAACAAGGAGTAGTTGACAGATGTACACAGAGAAACCAGGTTCTGGGACATTACTTGCAGGACTGAAACGATGGTTCTGGGACATTATTTGCAGGACTGTGTCTGGCGCCAATGCTCCCTTAGAATTTCATTATTGTCACAAATCAATTTATTATCTTTTTGTTTAAGCCATGGTAGAGAGACTTTTCTCCCACTTTTTTTTTTTTTTTTTTTGAAACATTCTTACTGTGTTGCACAGGCTGGAGTGCAGTGGTATGATCTCAGCTCACTGCAACCTCCACCTCCTGGATTCAAGTGATTCTCCTGCTGAGCACCGTGGCTCATCCCAGCACCCTGAGGCTGAGGCAAAAAGATTGCTTGAGCCCAAAAGTTCAAGACCAACCATCTGTAATTCCAGCTACTTCAGCCTCCCAAGTAGCTGGAATTACAGATGCCCACCACCACGCCCGACTAATTTTTGTATTTTTTAGTAGAGACAGGGTTTCACCATATTGACCAGGCTTGTCTTGAACTCCTGACCTTGTGATCTGCCCACCTCAGCCTCCCAAAGTGCTGGGAGTTTTCTCCCACTTTAAGTTGGAAAGCATCTAATACTTCTAGACCCTTTAAGTTCATTGTGTCATTTAATTTCACAACATTTGTAGTGTCGTAGGTATTATTCCCATTTTATACAAATGAGGAAACTGGAACTTAGAAAAATTTAGTAACTTGCAGAATACACACAGCTCCTTGAACCAACTTTCAAACTCATATCTAGTTCTGAAAGCTCAAAACAATACAATAGAGGCCCTCTTGCTCATTTAGTTTGCACATAGATGATCAGTGAACCACAAAAGTCAAAATGAAGAATTAGTTAAAATTTCTTACACGGGCCTGGCACGGTGGCTCATGCCTGTAATTCAAGCACTTTGGGAGGCCAAGGTGGGTGGATTGCCTGAGCTCGGAATGCAAGACCAGTCTGGGTAACATGGTGAAACCCCATCTCTACTAAAATACAAAAGAAAGAAAAAAATTAGCTGGGTGTGGCGGCGTGTGCCTGTAGACCTAGCTACTCAGGAGGCTGAGGCAGGAGAATTGCTTGAACCCGCGAGGCAGAAGTTGCAGTGAGCTGAGATCATGTCACTGCATTCCAGTCTGGGTGACAGAGCGAGAATACATTTCCAAAAAAAAAAAAAAAAAATTACACACATGGCTGACAACCATGGCTCATCCCAGCACCCTGAGGCTGAGGCAAAAAGACTGGTTGAGCCCAAAAATTCAAGACCAACCTGGGCAACATAGTGAGATGAGACCCTGTCTCTATTTTTTTTAAATTAAAATAAAAATTTTTTAATGATACACACATACCTCACATAACTTAAAACACACAAATATATATTTGATTGCCAATTTTTTCTATAAATTCAAAGCATTTATTTGAATGTGTCACTGATGACTAAAGGTTGGTTTTGTGTGTGTATGTGTGTCTGTGTGTGTGTATGTGTGTGACAGGTTCTCCCTCTGTCACCCAGGCTAGAGTGGAGTGGCGTGATCACAGCTCACTGCAGCCTTGACCTCCCAGGCTCAAGCTAACCTCCTGAGAGGGGGAGACTCCCTCCCCTCCTCTCACTTTCTGGCTTCCACCTCCTCCTCTCCTCCGGATGGGAAGGAGGGTGAAAAAAATAGAAATAAAATACCAAAGAGCTGGGAAAATAACTCCCTTTTTGGATCCCAGCATGTCTGCTATCTGTAGCCTTGAAAGAGTTACAAATAAATGTTATCGCTACCAGCTGGAGCCCAGCACTGGGTCACACCCCCACATCTGCACGGCCAAGGCTCCCTCCTGGAAAGACCTCTGCAAACTAAAAATTTACTGCCTTTGTCTGGTCTCTGTAAACTCCCTCCCCCTGCCTGTTCCCCGCTCACACTGCATATGAACTAGCAAATCAATGAAGCCAAAAGATTATAAGGTCGGACGTCCAGCCAATGGATAATGACATAGTTTCACCTCAGTTTCCCCTTTAGCGTTGTAAGCCTAAAAAGGGAAAAGAAGCTGTTTCTCGGGAAGCTCGGTAAATGAGGCTGTAGCCCCCCGCAGCTCATGGCCAATAAAAAGCCACTTCCTTCCTCAGTTCCGTGTTTGAGAGGTTTATGTCTCGCCTTTCCTGCTTCATTCCCACCTCAGCCTCCCAAATAGCTGGGACTACAAACGTGCACCACCACAAGTGGCTAATTTTTGTATTTTTTGTAGAGACGAGGTCTTGCTGTGTTACCCAAGCTGGTCTTGAACTCCTGGACTCAAGCAATCTACCTGCCTGGGACTCCCAAAGTGCTAGGATTCTAGGCTTGAGCCATAGCACCTGCCCTAGAGTTTCACATCATCATGGCATGACCCACACCAGGCATCATCAAAGATTTCTAGTCTTTATGTCTTTAAAGGAGAACTTTAAAATACTTTCAGAGTACTTTGAGTGCAGAACCCCACACTTTTTTCTTCCGGCATTTTACAGTTGCTTGCCCACTTCTAATCCAACAACAATTTTTTCAATCATCCTCTTCTATCAAGTCTTTCCAAAGCATTCAACTTAATTTTTTTAAGAATAACTTTTTAAAATTAATTCCTGGGCTTATATGTTTACTTAAATTATATAATTACAATAAAAAATATAACTGGCATCGGCATACACAGGCTGCATTGGTTTGTAGGGCCACCCAACAGAGTTCCACAAACTAGGTGGCTTAGAGCAACACAAATGTATTGTCTCCATTCTGGAGACTGGAAGTCTGAAATCAGAGTGTCAGCAGGGTTGTGCTTCCTCTGCAACCTGGAGGGGAAGTCTCTTTCCCCTGATTCTCCTTGGCTTCAGGTTGTTTACTGACAGTCATTAGCACTTCTTGGCTTGCAGATGCGTCAGTCCAATTCTCTGTCTTCGTGTGGTCATTTTCTGTGTGTCGGTGTCTGTGATGGTTAATACTGTCAACTTGATTGGATTGAAGGATGCCAAGTATTGTTTCTGGGTATGTCCGTGAGGGTGTTGCCAAAGGAGATTAACATTTGAGTCAGTGGACTGGAAAAGGGAGACCCTCCCTCAGTCTGGGTGGGCACATTCTAATCAGCTGTCAGTGCAGCCACAATGAAAGCAGGCAGAGGAACGTGGAAAGACTAGACTGACTTAGCCTCCCGGCCTAATCTTTCTCCTGTGCTGGCTGCTTCCTGCCCTGGAATGCTGAAAGTTCTTCAGCTCTGGGACTCCAACTGGCTTCCTTGCTCCTCATCTTGCAAACAGCCTGTTGTGGAACCCTGTGATCATGTGAGTGAATACTACTTAATAAACTTCCATATATTTTACCTTTCTCTTCTCAAAAGGACACCAGTCATACTAGATAGGACTCCCCCAATTACCTCATTTTAACTTGATTACCTCTGTAAAGACCCTATCTCCACAGTCACATTCTGAGGAACAAGGGTTAGGACTTCAATGTATCTTTTCTGGGGGGACACAATTCCACTCAGCGTAGTCCATTCACTACGCTGATTCTTGATAAGTCTATCACCCAGGTAGTGGGGAAAAAAGTGGTTGTGCCATCCTAGAGCTGTGTGTAATTGGCATGGGTTAGGACATTTTGCAGAAGAAAAATAAAATACTGGTCAATAAAAGGAGTCAATAAAGAAAACCCACTGCAGATTACAAAGGAAGCCAATAGGGGTGGAGAGGTAAATGATAAAACAGGTAGTTGAATTATTTTTCTAGTAAACATTTTAAATAACATTTTAGATCACTGCTTCCTTTTTCAAAAATGAGGCAGGTTTTCCTGGGAAGTCTCTTCTGAGGAAGGAAACCCTTTTTTTTTTTTTTTTTTTTTTTTGAGACAGAGTTTTGCTCCTGTTGCCCAGGCTAGAGTGCAATGGTTCGATCTCAACTAACTGCAACCTCCACCTCCCAGGTTCAAGCAATTCTTCTGCCGCAGCCTCCCGAGTAGCTGGGATTACAGGCATGTGCCACCACGCCTGGCTAAGTTTGTATTTTTAATAGAGACGCGGTTTCTCCATGTTGGTCAGACTGGTCTTGAAGTCCTGACCTCAGCTGATCCCCCCGCCTCAACCTCCCAAAGTGCTGGGATTACAGGCATGAGCCAATTTGCCCCAGCCATTCCTTCAAATCTTAAAGGGAATCCAGATGCATCCCTGTCAAGGGTATATGGGTTTTTTTCCTGCTATAACGGAAAATATGGGAATGCTTCCCCCACCATGTGTTCCCCACATTCAAAATTTTAGAAGATACATATTTTTCTGATGTTTTCAAACCTCTGTCACCTGTATCCATAAATAAGTTCACATTTACATGTATTCTCCTTTTTTTTTAGATAATTATTTCTACCTGTACTTGCAGAACCTTACTCAGTGACCCCCTTCCCTAGTGGCATCTCAGAGGGTTTCATAAATAGAGTAATGCATGCTGGATACTGCACTCTCCTGCTTCTGCCTGAGATGCTTTCAAAACTACAACATCTTGGTTGGGTGTGGTGGCTCACACCTGTAATCCCAGCACTTTGGGAGGCCAAAGCAGAGGATCTCTTGAGTGCACGAGTTCAAGACTAGTGCAGGTAATAGAGCGAGGCCTCGTCTCTACAAAAAAAAAGTTTAAAAATTAGCTGGGCATGGTGGCACACACCTATAATCCCAGTTACTCAGTAGGCTCCACCAGGAGCCAGAGGCTGTAGTGAGCTGTGATGAGCCACTGCACTCTAGCCTGGGTGACAGAGGGAGACCCCGTTTCAGAAAAAAAAAAAAGGTTGAAGGGAGCTGCCTTGCCCCTTGCACCACGTAGGACGTAGTGAGCCCTCACCAGACACTGAACCTCCTGGCACCTTGATCTTAGACTTCCCAGCCCCTAGAACTAAGAGCCATAAATTTCTGCTGTTTATAAGTTACCCAGTCCAAGGTCTTTTGTTATAGTAGCCTGAATGGACTACAACAATACACGATGTTATTTTTTGGACTGTAGCATTCATAAACTCCCTGGAGATGACCATGCTGGACCTCTCTCCAGCAATTCTGCCTGGGCAGAGATATTGTGACTTCTTCCTCACCTCTACATATCTGGCATTCACCGACAGCTTCCTGCCCTTCCAGGCAGCCTTACTAGACCAGATCCAAGGGAACTGTCTCCTGCACGGCCCATATCTTATCCATGGGAAACACAAATGCATCCTGGGACCCCTCTGCATGTGTGGGCTGACAGCCAACCACTGCCTGCCTTTTTCAGGTGGGAGGTAAATGACAGACCAGAGAGTCTCCATATGCACCAACGTCCCTGACAAGCTCCCCAAATGACTAGAAGCCTGTAGGCATGAAGTGAAGGAAATGGGCTGCCCGAAGCTTACCTCAGTGGGGGAGGAGATAAACTCAGACTCACAGCACAGCAAAAGCTCTGTCAGATTTCTTTTTTTTCTTTTCTTTCTTTTTTTTTTTTTTTTGAGATGGAGTCTTGCTCTTGTGGGCCAGGCTGGAATCCAATGGCGCGATCTCAGCTCACTGTAACCTCTGCCTCCCGGGTTCAAGCGATTCTCCTGCCTCAGCCTCTAGAGTAGCTGGGATTACAGGCAAGTGCCACCATGCCTGGCTAAATTATTTTTTGTACTTTTAGTAGAGATGGGTTTTCATCATGTTGGCCAGACTGGTCTTGAACTCCTGACCTCAGGTGATCTGCCCACCTCAGCCTCCCAAACTGCTAGGATTACAGGCATGAACCACCATGCCCAGCCCTTTTTTCCTTTTTTGAGACAGAGTCTCACTCTGTCGCCCAGGCTGGAGTGAAGTGGGGAGATCTCAGCTCACTGCAACCTCTGCCATTCTGGTTCAAGCGATTCTCCTGCATCAGCGCCTGAGTAGCTGGGACTACAGGTATGCTCCACAGAGCCCAGCTAATTTTTGTATTTCTAGTAGACATGGGGTTTCACCATGTTGCCCAGGCTGATCTCAAACTCCTGACCTCAAGTGATCCACCTGCCTCAGTCCCCCAAAGTGCTGGGATTACAGGCATGAGCCACCACATCTGGCCTCTGTCAGAGATTTCTTCACCAAACCCTCCTTCCACTCTCCAATTCCTCCTTTTTATTTATTTATTTATTTGATTTTTTAACATGTATTTATTTATTTATTTATTTATGTATTTATTTATTTATTTTGAGACAGAGTCTCACTTTGTCACCCAGGCTGGAGTGTATTGGTGCAATCTTGGCTCACTGCAACCTCTATCTCCCGGGTTCAAGTGATTCTCATGCCTCAGCCTCCCTCCCAGATTAGTTGGGATTACAGGCACATGCCACCATACCTGGCTATTTTTTGTATTTTTAGTCTTGCTATGTTGCCCAGGCTGGCCTCAAGCAACTGCCCGTCTAGGCTTCCCAAAGTACTGGAATTACAGGTGGTTCCTACCTGATTCCTTATATCCTTGGAGATCTGTTTCTAGAATTTCACATTCGTGTATCTTGTTGTCCAAATCAAAATCTATACTTTCATATCTTGTTACACATAGGGGGAAAAAGAGCTAGAGAACAACAGCAGAATGGAGCTGGAGCCTTAATATACTTCCTGACTATTAATCTGTTTGGGTAGGGTTTCTGTCACCTGTGGTCTACAGCAGTCTTACTGTCCCCCCAACCTCCCACAAAGTTCTTCAGGTTGAAGAGGGTCACCACTTTGTAGAACAGGAAGCCCTTACTCAAAAAGTAGAAACTGAATACAAAACCAGACTTTAGAAGGATAGGATAAATTAATGCATTCACAACACATCATTACAAAAAAGTGAGGGGGTTAGAGGTCTTAAACTCTGCTCTCAAGGGCGTAGAGGGCCCCTCTCACAGGCTTTCCCAAAGCTCCTCTGGGTGTACTGGTCTGACTCAGCAAGTGAACGTCTGTGGTTTTGCCTAGCCAGCATCCCTTCTCCTAGCAGCAGCAGTCAGCATGTCCTTTTGGGGAATCACTCTTTCCTCTTGTGGTTTATTTCAAGTGACTACACACTCAGACCCCAGAATTTGGCTTATGTCCTAGGCCTTGCCAGTGAAAATATGGTACCTCTCTAGTGGCAGTTATTTTTCTGAGAAAGGATATATCATGGGCCAAGGGGCAGCAGCAGGGAGGGGTGGATAGAAGACACAGATAATAAACAATAAGCTAAATAAACAAATACATTCAGTCAGGAGCTAAATAAATAAGTCAGGAGCAGGGCAGGTGGCAATTTTGATTGGTTAGGGTAGTTCTCAATGAGGCAGCATTTGAGCAAAGATCAGTAAGCATGAGAAGTAGTCATGCATTCCAAACAGAGGCAAGCCTATGCAAAGACCCTGCAGCAAAGCCCTGTCTGCCTTGCGCAAGAAATAGCATGGAGGGGACAGGTACAGTGGCTCACACCTGTAATCCCAGCACTTTGGGAGGCCAAGGCAGGAGGATCACCTGAGGTCAGGAGTTCAAGAGCAGCCTGGCCAACATGGTGAAACCCTATCTCTACTAAAAATACAAGAAAATTAGCTGGGCATGGTGGTACATGCCTGTAATCCCAGCTACTCGGGAGGCTGAGGCAGGTGAATCGCTTGAACCTGGGAGGCAGAGGTTGCAGTGAGCCGAGGTCGTGCCACTGCACTCCAGCCTGGGCGGTAGAGTGAGACTCCGTCTCCAGAGAAAAAAGAAATAGCACAGAGGCCAGAGTCACTGGAGCAGAGTGAGGCAGTGGGAGGCAGTAGCAGATGAGGCTGCAGAGGTAACAGAGGAGCGATCACGCAGGGCTTTGGCTTTTGCTCTGAGTTTGGGAAACCACTGGGAAGGTTTCGAGCAGAAGAGGAATTTGATTTGGCTTTCTTTAGGGTCACTCTGGCTGCTGTATGGGGACAGACTGCAGGGAGATGGGGGAAGAGACCACTGTCATGACCAAGGTGGGAGATGATGGAGGCAGAGGTAAGAAGTGGTCAGGCTCTGAGTATGCTAGGGAGGTCCAACTAACAGAATTTTTGGGCCCTGGAGGTGAACTGTAAGAGAAAGCTGAATGCCGGGGTAACAGCAAGGTTTCTGGCCTTGACACCTGGAAGATGGAGTTGCCATTAAGATGGTGATGCTATGGGGAAGACATCAGGGGCACAGATTTGGATGTGTTGAGATTGAAATTTATTTTAGAGATCCAAGAGGAGGTATTAACTAGGCAGCTAGATAGAGAAGTATGGAGTTCAGGAGACAGGCCCCACCTGGAGATAAATTTAAAGCCAAGCTTTCTCTCGCGGCACCCAACAAAACCTCACTTAAACAGGCTTGTCAGGTCATGGAATAAAGTAGAAGAACTGTTTTGGAGGGGGAAATGCCGGTCAACCTTACCAGTCAGAACGCTGCTTTTAAGATCAAAGAGATCTCTTTTCTTCAGCCTAATCCACCCCTCTCCCTAGTTTCTCTCCCAGCCCTGCTAGGCTAGAAGCTCCCCTGGCTTTTACCACGTCAGGATCCCCCAACAAGCCCATTCCCAGGTGGATAAGAGCCCAGGCAGTTCCCTAGGACACCGTTCACTTCCTAGCTACCCAAGAGCAGGACACCGGCCTCCTGGAATATTCACTGCGCTCCTCACAATCACACGAAGAACTCAGGTAAGCCTCGGCGCCGGTTGGAGTCGGGCCAGGGCCAGTAATACCAAAGGGACCCAGTGGGTTCTACGTGGTGAGTGGGGGGGGCGGATAAGAGGGATGCGACAGCCCCACGCCGGGGCCAGGCACACCCTGAGGGGCTCGGCCACTTCTTACGCCCTCCGATCGGCAAGCACCTACCACCCACCCTCGCCACCAAGCTGGGTGCAGAGAACAGGGCAGGCGCACGGACAGTTCTCACGGCCCCAGGCGCCAGGCCCAGGGCGCAGAGGCCGGGAACTCACGCGCAACCGCGCGAAGCGGGGCCCCTCCCTCCCCTTCCCGTCCTTTCCCTTCTCCTCCACCTCCCGTCCCCTCCCGGTCCCTGCTCCCTCGCGGCAGGGCCCCCGCCCCCCAGCCGGGCAGCCAATCGGAGCTGGGATCCTGCCCGGGTCCGCAAAGCCGGCGGCGCCCGGAGGCTGCACGGAGAGCGGTGCACGGGTCAGGTGAGGCGCGCGCGAGGAACGGGGGTCGCACGCGGAGGAACGGGGGTCGCACGCGGGGGAGCGGGGGTCGCGCGCGGCTTCCATAAAGCGCTCGGCCTGAGCTCGAAGCCCCAGGCCCGCGGGAGGCCCGGGCCCGCGGCAGCCAGAGCCGGGACGCAGCCTGGGCGCTGCCTGCCCCGCCCCGCCCCGCCCGGGCCCGGCGCGAGGACTTGGTCAGAGGCCCCGCGGCCCGGATCCCGACGAGGGGCTTTCTCAAATACACAAAAGACAGTCTCAAAAATTAAGTCTCCATTTCTGTTAAGGCCGCCCGTGGCTTCGGTTTTTATGTAGATCCAGGCGGGCAGGCTTCGCGTCCGTGTGCCGCGTAGTCCGGCGGCTCCGGGAGCGCGAGCGGCTGGGCCCGGGCGTCGCCACCGCGGGGCCGCGAGCTCGGCCGGGACCTACCCTGGATGCCCTGAGGTCCGCTCTGCGGGGACGAACCCCTGTGGCGCCGCGCAGGCACTTGGCCTCTCCTAGCTCCGCTTTCGTCTTTGGAAACTGGAAACTATCACTTACTTCATTTACAGTGTGAGGATTACATGACAGCGTTCTGTAAAGTGCACTCTGCATAAGAAATGCTCAGAAATAGGGCTAATAATTAGGGTATTTGTAAACTACTTAAATTATAAAAAGGATTTGCAGCATCAGAGTTACAGTTTTGGATACTAATTTTTTTCACTTAACGCTCGTTATATGATAGGAGTTTTCCTTCCCATTATACCGCTGTGCGATCTAATCTTGGTGCCTTAATTTTCTCACCTGTAAAAGTGGGGATAATCATAATGCTTACTTGGTTAAGTGGCCCTGAAGAATAAATGACTTAGCGAGCATAAATAGCTTACAATAGGGTTTTCAGCATGGGAAGGATTCAGTAAATGTTAGCAGTTATAATCACCACCTACAAAGCAAGAAATACTGTGCTGAAATTTTTCCATCATTAATGCAGTTCCTATAGTACGATTTCCAAGAAGTTATTTAAATTATGGAAATAAAGGTATTGGTATATTGCTAATTATTTCCCAAAAAATTGTATTGATAAATATGCTCATCCTTCCCTTAACGTTATGCATTCCATAAAAACAGAAACTTAAGTCAAATATTAGACAAAGTATCATAAGACAGATTGTGTAGCCAGAGAGCTAAAAATTACGAAAGGCTCTCTAATTATACTTGAACTTTTAGGAATAATTCTCAGTGTGTTTTCCCACATTTCATATGTGATCTTTACTTTTTTATTCTCTGTACCCGCTGCCTACCCAGTTAGCATCTGATTAAAGTCAAAGATCTGCCACTTTGGGCCACGTTTATTAATTTTCATCTCTGTTCTAATTGTATTTACTTTTTGATCTACACTGCTTATTACTCCCAGACATTTTTTACAGAACTGAAAATCTGGTAAAATACTCAGAATCGCATGGGCTTCTGTGTAGAGGTGGCACCCCACCAGTGCCGTGGGCTGGCAGGGAATCACAGTGCACGGGAGCTGCCGCAGGGTTTTTATTCCTGATTCTCCTTGGCCTATCCAGGACTCTGATAACATGATCGTATATATGTATCAGTAGTAACAGGTGGGGCCATTTGTTTTTTTGTCATAAATCATATAAGATTTAGAAATAAGTTGATAGCCATATATTTTGGAATTTGAAAAAGACATTTCATTACTCAGCTTCAAATTAAGCTTTAATCAAATAGTAAAACTTTTCATTAATGGACAGTGTATACATTTTTGTTTATTTAAAAAAAATAATATAGTGCCTTTGTGACAGGGGAGCTTAGTTCCTGACAATGTTCTCTTGAGTCTTTTTTTTTTTTTTTTTTTTTGAGGCGAAGTCTTGCTCTGTCACCCAAACTGGAGTGCAGTGGTGTGATCTCGGCTCACTGCAACCTCCGCCTCCCTGGTTCAAGCAATTCTCCCACCTCAGCCTCCCGAGTAGCTGGGATTACAGGTGCATGCCACCATGCCCAGCTAATTTTTGTATTTTTTTAGTAGAGACGTGGTTTCACTATGTTGGCCAATCTGGTCTCAAACTCCTGACGTTGTGATCTGCCCACCTCGGCCTCCCAAAGGAATCCCTTTTGTTGGGACAGAGTTTCTTATATGGTTCAGACTGGAGCGCAGCAATGCCATCTTGGCCCACTGCAACCTCTGTTTCCTGGTTCAAGTGATTCTCATTCCTCGGCTTCCTGAGTAGCTGGGGTTACAGGCAAGCACCACCATACCCAGCTAATTTATATATTTATTTTAGTTTATATATATTTTATATATAATATATATTATATGTAACATAATTATATATTATATAAAATTATATAATTATATAAAATTAATTATATATCACATAATTATATATGTGATATATAATATAATTTTATATATTATACATATTACATATAATATATATTTTATATATAAATATATTTTTTTTCCAGTGACAGAGTCTTGCTCTTGTCGCCCAGGCTGGAATGCAGTGGCACAATCTTGACTCACTGCAACATCCGCCTCCCGGGTTCAAGTGATACTCCTGCTTCAGCCTCCCTAGTAGCTGGGATTATAGTCCTGTACCACCACGCCGGGCTAATTTTTGTATTTCTAGTAGAGACGGGGTTTTGCCATGTTGGCCAGGCTGGTCCTGAACTCCTGACCTCAAGAAATCCACCCACCTCAACCACCCAAAGTGCTGGGATTACAGGTGTGAGCCACTTCACCCAGCCTCTCTTGAGTCTTTGAGCTATGAGCAAATAGCTACATTGTATGAGCTGCTAGATCGGCCTTGGTCAGAAACCAAGGGTGAACTCTCAGGAACAGTGATATATAAACACACTGATATTTCAAAAGTACAGTGCCCCAAATTGTTCCACAAAGGAATTAAGGTCATTTTCAACAAAATCGCATAGAATAGTAACAAATAAATAGAAGATAAATATGACCAGCAATTGAGATGAGAGAAAGTATAAGTACAAGAAATTAGTCCAAGGGAAAAAAGAATAAAGTGCCATCCAATAGAATTTTCTGTGATTATGAAAATATGCTATATTTAATTAATTTACATTTCAATAGTCATTCTGTCTAGCTGCTCCCTTATAGGTCAGTGCAGGCCTATATTTTTGTAGTTGAGTCTCAAATTTGTTTCTAGAAAGGTAAACTTGGTCAGTTACATGGTTCTTGTAATTTGAAAGTAAAACATACATAGCAACTTCATTCATTCATTCATTGATCCCCCAAACGTTAATGACCTTGAAGGAAGCAGAGCCTTTCCTGAATCTCAACTATTAAGAAAATTTTCTTGCACTTCATTATCAGAGCACCTTGATATGTTATTTGCCCTGTGAACGTTTGTTTAATTAAGGAATTGGGGCCAGGAGGGATGCAGTCAGTGAATGTGGCATAATTTGTAATGTTTTTTAGAGTTTTGAATAATTATGCTAACTAACCTTTATAGAAAAGTTTAAAGTATATAGGTAAGCAAAAAGAAAGTC
The DNA here is from genome assembly GCA_036589455.1 of Ateles fusciceps. Lineage (NCBI taxonomy): Eukaryota > Metazoa > Chordata > Mammalia > Primates > Atelidae > Ateles > Ateles fusciceps. Next base: position 6,199,644 of record JAZHEH010003329.1, on the reverse strand, counting down.
AGTCACTAAAAGTTCCACCACTCAGAGATATAATTACTGCTAATATTTTGATGTATATATTTCCAGACATGTGTCTCTTTTTAGGTGCTACAGGATTTCTTTAGTTTTTTTTTTTTGCTTTCTGTCCACCCTATTTCAGTTCATGTGTGCTGTCTGTTGTGCTAAAACAAATATTTGCTAATGCCTTAGTAAATCGTTGGATATCTTATATACCTCACACTTGCACGTATGATTTTTTTCTTCTAACTTAGCTGTTTCTCTTTTACAAATTCAGAAAACTTCAGACTTTGAAAAGGCCTTGAAGTTCCTCACCTGAAATCTGAGAACCTGGAGCACCTTAAAAAAATCTAAGGGAAAACAAAAGAGTGAAAGAACCTGATACAGTCAGTGTAGAGAATACAATTTTTTTATGTAATTCATATTGAGGATGCAGATAACACATTGGGAAATCTTGCTTGTAAAAAATCTTGGTCTCCTGAAGAAGATGTTCTCTCTAGAGATCTTTGAAAGCATAATTATTGAGCTATTAAAATGTTAGACACAAAAGTCAGACCCACACATATTTTGGCTATGTGGAAGATTTGTATTCCTTCCCCTGCCCACCCCCCACACTTGTGAGATGTGCCTGTGTAGGCAGTTCCTGTAGCACTCGGCTGGGCAGAACTTGTCTTTCAGCAATAAGGGAGCATAGTTACGACCAGGACCTTCTGGGGGCGGTCAATGCCCAAGAACTCCAGAAAAGTCCTGCTGTCAACCCAATTTTGAAATTGAGTTGCACATTGTTCTACAATTACTTGAGTTAATAAGCAGCTCTTTTCAAACATGATTATGCCCTTCTAAGTTTAAATACAGTAGGCTTTAGTGAAAGTAATTTACCTCGTCTCATTTCTCTCTTGTTATATTAAGATCACTTTCAGTGAAAGGTAGAAGCCTTTGAAGTGGTCAGGAGGAGGAAGATGAGAGATATAAAGCAGATGGTGGGGGGTGGAAAGGTGGGGTGAGGAAAAGACTGGCTTCTCTTGGCAGAGTGCCAAGGAAAAGCCCTGTCCGTACAACACTTTTGTGCCTGAGGCCTTGATGACTGCAACCTGAGCCTCAACCTAGTTTGCTTGCAGAGCCAGAAGAGAAGCTAAAAACCTTCCGTTAACCAAGCCAGGCACCAAGAAAGTTAAACTGAAAGAGAACCTCCCCCAACAAAAAGAAGTAAAGTGGGTTAAAGTGATAGCATGTTAGCACAGAAAAAGAACGTAAGGGTCATCTAAGTTCATCTGCCCCCTCTCCTATTTCAAGGTGCAGAAACTAAGGCACAAGGGACCCCATTCCCTACTCTTGATCACACAACTAGTGGGTGCCAAGCTAGGTCTAGAACTCTGGGGTCACAGTCTGGCTCTTCATCCCTTAGAGAGACAGCTCATCTCTGTGCACCTGAATCATTGTGCTTTGGGGTCAAAGCAAATAAAGGCTCAAACTCCAAGACTGTTTTGCAGACCAGCTACAGTAGATATGGGGGGGAGGAGAAACCTGCTTTAAATTGCTTTAAGCAAGTTGCTTCTACAAAGGTGTTGACTTTTTTCTTTCAACTTCCTGTGAGCCACTGCAACCTGAGCTGTTATTTGTCATTATGCAATAATTCAGGAACTAACTTAAGATTCTTCTTTTAAAATTATTTGTTTATTTAGAGACAGAGCCTTGCTCTGTCACCCAAGCTGAAGTGCAGTGGTATGATCTCAACTGACTGCAACCTCTGCCCACCCCCCCACTGCGCACCCCCTCCCTTCAAGTGATTCTCATGTCTCAGCCTCCCGAACAGCTGGTATTACAGGGTCGTGCTACCACCCCTTGCTAATTTTTGTAATTTTAGTAGAGACAGGGTTTCACCATGTTGCCCAGGCTGATCTTGAACTCCTGGCCTCAAGTGATCTGCCCACCTCGGCCTCCCAAAGGCAGGAGCCTCCTCACCCAGCCTATTTATTTATTTTTAAAGTGGCTGCTCCTAGAAAGGCATACCATGAATCTGGATGGGAAGGCTTATTAATTCACCCTAATTTAATATATAAATTTGATGCAATTATAGTCACAGTCACAGTCACACTGGAATTTTTTAACTTGATGTTCTAAAATTAATATGGAGGTCTAGGCAAGTAAGAATATATAGTAATACTGAACAAGATTAATGAGAGAACTTGAATTACCAGGTATTGAAACACTGTAAAGCCATAATAATGTAAACAGTATGTTATAAGCATGGTAATAAAGGTCTGTGGCACAGCAGAAAAAGTGAAAAAAGAACAACTGTATTCATAAAAATTTAAGTGTGGAGTCACTGGGGGAAAGGATGAAATGGTCAATAAATAATGTAGAAACAACTCAACTATTTGGCGAAATGTAAAGCTAGAGCCTTATCTCATGCCATATACCAAAATACTATTTAGATTTGATTTAAAAGAGATATATATATATATATATATATATATATATATATTATAAAGAAAGAAAAGTTACGGCCAGGCACGGTGGCTCATACCTGTAATCTCAGCACTTTGGGAGGTCAAGGCGACTGGATCACCTGAGGTCAGGAGTTCAAGACCAGCCTGGCCAACATGGCAAAACCCCGTTTCCACTAAAAATATAAAAATTAGTTGGGCATGGTGGCATGTGCCTGTAATCCCAGCTACTCAGGAGGCTGAGCCAGGAGAATGGCTTGAACCCGAGAGGCAGAGGTTGCAGTGAGCCGAGATTGTACCACTGCACTCCAACCTGGGTGACAAGAGTGAAACTCCATTTCAAAAGAAAAAAAGAAAAGTTAAAAATCTAAAAGGAAATAAAAATATATCTATTTAATAGAAGTCTTTTGGGAAAATCTTTTCTCAACATAATACTAAAAGTTAGAAAACAGAATGTTTTTGTGTTTGACCATTTAAATACTAAACCTTTGAAATTTAAATAAAAAAAGAAAAACTAAACAAACCAAAACTTTTTGTTACAGGATTAGGTCTTAGATATTTTCAGATATATTAAAATACAGAATAAAGCTCCTCCTGGATTCTGTTCAGACTTTAACTGGGCTTGGCCAGACGATGGGGAGGAAAGGAGAGGGAGCTGTGTGATGGGCAGGCGGAGACCTGGAAGGTGGAGACAGATCTTGCCTGGCCTATGGTTGCTGCCTCTCCTGACAGTGCATCTTATAATAAGGGGGAGTTGAAAGCAGAAGGGGGAAATAGCACACAAAGGATACATCTGGCCTTTGCAGTTTTGTGACCATAGCAGGTCCTGCCAGTCACTCAAAGCTCTGTAAACAACTAGCTAGGGTACGCTATCTGAATGTGCTTTTAAAACAGCAATGTGGTCAGGTGCAGTGACTCATGCCTGCAATCTCAGAACTTTGGGAGGCTGAGGCAGGAGGATCCCCTGAGCCCAGGAGTTCGAGGTTGCAGTGAGCTATGATCATGTGTGCCACTGCATTCCAGTCTGGGTAAAGAGCGAATTCCTGTTCCTGAAAAATAAACAAATAAACAGCAATGCAATTTATTGTAGGTGGTACACCCCTGATGCCAGTGTAGTTCTGGGTAGGCTTCTTTCTCATGCATATGCATCTCTCCACATCCTTTTGTTTTCTTTTGTTTTGCTTTCCCCAGATTATGTAGGGAAACAATAAAGTTTATATGTAAAGTTCTGTAGACCACTTCTATAGGAAAGCTTTCCTCTAAGTTCTCATTAGAAAGGGAAAGCAGGCAGTAGTGAAATTTCTACAAGGTCCAAGGATTCAGGGCAGTTTCTTCTGAATGTAGTTTGGGGGCTGGAGACAGAAATAGGAAGCAGTAGAATTGCTAGGTCAGATTGGAATTTTAATAGCTATTGCTACACTGCCTTCCACAGAGATGCTACCCACTTGTAGTCCCCCAATAAAGTCAGAGTGTATTCCTGACCACACTTTAAGCAGCACACTCTGGCAAACATTTTGATCTGTCAGTCGGATAGGCCTTCTTGCTGTAATCCTAATTTACATTCTGTGATCATGACTGAGAGTTATCCGAATTTCCTTTTCTGGGAACCAGAGAGCAAGTTACAGCTGGAGCAGATCTTAGAGATGAAGTCCAGCCATTTAGCCTACAGCTGAGGAACCCATTTGACCATCGTACTTACTTGGGTAGTTCAGGACTGACAGGACTGGACATCAGGTCTCCTGTTTATCATTGAAGCTCTCTGGGTGAATGTAAGACAGGACCTGTCAAGGCCTTGGGCACAGCCTGGAGTTTGAGTCTAGAACGAGAAAGTCTGGAAGTTGCAGGGCAGTGCTGCAGTGCCTTGGCTGTGAGGCAGGGTGATTCACCCTCCCTGAAACTCCAGGTACGTCGTCTGTTAAATGGAATTAATTCTAGCTTTTTTTTTTTTTTTTTGCCAGGGTTCTGAGGATTAGGGTTAATATGTACGAATTAGCTGACCTGGAGAGGCTCACATGAGAACAGATCCCTCCTCACATTTGTGTGTTCTGTTATCTGACTCTGTCACTTATGTGCAAGCTCCAAGGGAGGCCTGAACGAAAGTTCTTAAAAACAGAAGTAAAGCACAGTAGGGTGTTGGGGAGGGTATCTCTGTGGGGCCTCCAGGTAGCCAGGGGAGGAGGGCGAGCAGAGCATGCTTGCTGGGGACCCTCTGCTCCTGTGTCTTCACACACCCTCCACTTAGTGCAGGAGCTCCCACCCACACACCACCTACGGGTCAGCTCTCAGTGTCTTATCCTTTTGAGATTTTTTTAAATATGAGACAGAGTCTCTCATCTGGGTACAAAATTGTTTTAAAAAAAAAAGAGAGAGAGATAGGGTCTCTGTCACTCTGTGAGTGCTGTGATCATAGCTCACTGCAGCCTCAAATTCCTGGGATCAAGCAGTCCTGCCTCAGCCTCCCAAGTAGCTAGGACTATAGGTGTGTACCACAATGCCTGGTGAATTTTTTAATTTTTTAAGTAGAGAGAGGGTCTCGCCTTGTTGCCCAGGCTGGTCTCGGACTCCTGTGCTCAAGTGATCCTCCCACCTCAGCCTCCCACAGTGCTTGGATTACAGGCGTGAGCCACCATGCCTGGCCTTTCTGATATATTTTATGCATAAAAAGACATCACATAGGCCAGGCGCGGTGGCTCATACCTGTAATCCCAGCACTTTGGGAGGCCAAGGTGGATGGATCACAAGGTCAGAAGTTCGAGACCAGCCTGGCCAGCATGGTGAAACCCCATCTCTATTAAAAATACACACAAAAAAAAAAAAAATTAGCTGGGCATGGTGGCATGCACCTGTAATCCCAGCTACTTGGGAGGCTGAGGCAGGAGACTTACTTGAACCTGGGAGGTGGAGGTTGCAGTGAGCCAAGATCGTGCCACTGCACTGCACTCCATCCAGCCTGGGCAACAGAGCCAGACTCTGTCTCAAAAAAAAAAAAAAAAAAAGACATCACACCTATTCTGCCTTCCCAGGATCTGAGAAGAAAGTCCACTTTCTTTGTCACATTCTTCTTTTTGGAGTTTTTCTTCTAGCAAGTTCCCTTTTTCAGATTTTTTTCAGGAGATGTGAAAAGGCTCCAGGCCGCAGAAGGAAAGGCATCATGTGTGCTGGCCAGGTTGGGTCATGAGACCTGCTCTCAAAGCAGGAAGGAGGAATGGGGAGAGAGAAGGGAGGGGAGTTGCTGAAAGCAGGCTATTTTCGACACAAAGCCCACACGATCACCCATGCACCCTTCCCCAAGTAGTCCTAAGGTGGCCAGGAGTCAAGGTTTGGTTTTGTTTTTTTCTTGGAATGGGGGTGGTTATTTCACTGTCATTCATGGTTATCATCCCTGTGCTTAACCAAAGAGAGTAAGGTCAAATGCTGTGCTGGGTCCAAGGGCAGGGGTTGCCACAGCCTTCCCTTTTCAGAGGCTCCTGCCCTGTGCAAGCTAGGAGTGGTCATCGGCATTGGCTTCCTGGACAGCCCATGCAGGTGGAGGGGCTGGAAAGGCATCTGTAGTGCATTTTTCATCACCTCTGATTATCCATTTGCCTGCCCTTGCCTGCCCAGTTTTAGTTAAAATACAGTGGCAATTCTAGTGGCTCTAAAAAGTGAGAGAAAATGTTAATCTTTACAGGCCTGTGTTCTACTGCCATTCCAGTGTTTCTCCAGGGTGCCTCCCGACCATCTGTGCACACTTACCTGGATACTTGGTAAAAATGCAGATTCGTGGCCTCCCCCTCCACTCTAGGCCTTCTGAATCGGAATCTGGGAGCAGAACCCAGAAATACACATTTTCAACAAGAATCCCAGGTGTACATTAAAGTTGGGGATCCCTGTTAAGCCGTGCAGTCACTGTCTTCCTTTTCCTTCCATCTCTGGTCTCCCCCTCATCTCCTCTTGTTGCCCCTCTTTCCTTGCTACCCCCTGCTCACCTGTTTGCCCCCTCCTTCCTTTGTCTTAATGCTGAGGGTCCAGAGTGGCTTCTTGGACTGTTCTTTGAACATATTAAATTGCAGTCCTCTGGAAACTCAGCTAGGAAGAAAAAAAAATAAGTATGTATTTCTTATTTCCTTGCTTGTCTCCATTTCCATATTAAAAAAAAAAAAACAGATAAAAAACTGTCTTTTCAAGCACCAGCTTTGGGAAATGTATCCTTCCTGTGGAGGCATCACGATTGCAGCTGCTCTTCCAATGTAGGAGATGGACCTGGGGTTGGAAATGCCCTTCTTTAAGGAAGCATTGCTGGTGTGACGTCCCAGGGAAGTCAGCCACCACCAGCCCCAGAGTAGTCACCAGCCTGGGTACCCTGGCTGGAAGGCACAGGCGGTGAAGGCATTTGGGGAAGATGAGACCGATGGGACAGGAAGCAGTGGGGGAGTGTGGGGTGGCAAAGTGGAGTGTTTGCATGGAGTTTTGGCAGGTACCACCAGGGACCTGAACCTCTGCTTTTGTCTTTACAGCGACCAAAGGAAGAGACCAAGATGAATACAGAGGTGAGTTCTTTACACAGACCAGTTTAAGGGATGCTTTTCTTACTGCGTCCCCCATTTCTCCTTTGCAGGGTCTCCATTCCCTTTCAGAAACATCAGCACAAACTTAAGAACACTTCCCCTCTAGCCTACCGATGTGCACATGGTTCTTGGTGATGCAGGAAGAATTAGGTCCCTCTGAGTTATTATCTGTGTCTATCCGGCTTCATTTGAACTTACCCACTGCAGCTAATCCTGAACCAACACTCCAGAGCTCAGGCTGGCAGCTCAGGGCATGGAGGGTGCTGGGTCCAGATCCCTGCTTTGTGTTATTCTGGAGACACCTTCTCTGCATTATCTCCTTGGTGCTCTTCAGTTCCAGTTCTCTGATGCATGGAGGCGTCTAGCTTCTCATCCCTTTGTTTTTTCTTTTTGTTTTACCCATCAGCCCCTTCCTCTGTTCACTCCCTCCCAAGTGCAGCCTAGACCTTGGGGTTCATCCCTTCAACCACTGCTGTGCTGATGCCCACTATGCTTTTTCCACTTGTCCTGTCCATCCACCATGGCAAACCCAGATGCTGTCCCCCACAAGAGGGGTTCTTGGGCAAGTGAAACAGCCTTGTGCTATTTGCAGCTGGCAGATGTCTCAACACCCTTATCTGGTGCTCAGCACCACCCGCCAGGCTCCCTGTCGCTCTACGCAGCTCCTTGCCAGTGCCCTGAACCCCCAGCTCCAGGCTTCATCCCCTCTACCTAAGCTCTGTCTTCCTCGAAGCTCCCCCCTCACTCTTAGCATCAAAATCCCTTTTCATTCTACAGAGGAAAATGTAAACATTCCATCCGACGTCATCTCCCTCAATTCCTGCCTCTCCATTTGTCCTGTTCCTCCTGTCACAGTGCAAGGGATGTTTGTCAGTGAGAGAGTTCCAGGTTGTGAACACCAGAAAGCCTGACTTAATGTGGCTTTTTCCTGGAAGTCCAGGTGAAGGGCAGGCTTCGGGGCTGGTCGATCCTGCAGCTCTGTGACCTCCTGGAGGATCCAGGAGCTTTTCATCTCTCTGGTCCCCATCCAGCTGTTGGTTACATGCTAGGGCAGGTCCCCTTGTGGTAGCAGGATGGCTGCAGTGGCAGCTGGGGCCATACACATTTGCATTCCCTTTCATCAGCAGGAAGAAGTGGCTTCCTGCAACTCCTTCAGAGGGGTGGGAGCCTTTTTTAAGCCCCATCAAATGCCTCCTTCGGTCTTATTGGCCAACATCAGGTTCTGGACCATAGTGTGTCTGAGGAGCAGGGATTTTGTGACTGGCTTCAACAACTCAAGCCCATCCTGGAGCAGCTTCCCCCCTGCCCCAGGCCTGGGTGTGGGAAGAAGAAAGGGGGAAGTATCTCTGTCTAGTATGAGACATCCCTGGTCCATCTTCATGCTGCTATAAAGAACTGCCCAAGACTGGGTAATTTATAAAGGAAAGAGGTTTAACTGACTCACAGTTCAGCATGGCTGGGGAGGCCTCAGGAAACTTAACAGTTATGGTGGAAGGCAAAGGGAAAGAAAGCAAGGCACCTTCTTCACAAGGTGTCAGGAAGGAGAAGTGCTGAGTGAAGCAGCCCCTTATAAAACCATCAGATCTTGTGAGAACTCTATCATGAGAACAGCATGGGGAAACTGCCCCCCACTGCAGTTACCTCTTCCTGGCTCCTCCCTTGACACATAGGGATTATGGGGATTACAATTCAAGATGAGATTTGGGTGGGGATACAAAGCCTACCCATATCACCTGGTGATGGTGTACCCTTCTCCTGCTCTGAAACGGCACAGTCCTGCCTGTGCAGACCTTCCGCTGCCTCCTTAGTTATCTCCTTTGCCGTCTGCATCATTAACCTAATTCCCACTACCTCTTTCTCATCGATACTTCAAAATGCTTTCTTCAGAACAAAACAACACCACCTCACATCTTGTCAAGCGACTGACCTTTCTCATGCCCTGTGAGCAGACTTCTCAAAAGAGATACTTTCAGTTAATTTCTCCATTTTCTCTTCCTTGGGTCATTCTCAGCCTGTTGCAGTCTATTTTTGGGTTTTTTTCTCCCCCATATTATACTTAAATGAGTCTTGTCAGGGTCAGTGATGATCTCTGTAAATTTTGTAAAAATTTATTTTATAATAATGTAAATACATGTTCATAGTACAAAACTCAGGCTACACAATGGAAAACAGCCAAAAGTAAGTCTCCCTATTAGTTATCTTAACCAGCCCTGCCCCGCTTGGGACTGACTTCTGGTAACCACTTTCCTGTGCCTCTGACCTCCTTATCTGAAGGCCCCTGTGGGTCACCCTGTGGCTTGCTCGATTCTCAGGATCCTCTAAGTTCTAAAGAAACAATAGGAACTTTGCATTAATATTAAGCTTATACAACCTGGCCCAGGAAGAGTTCCATCAGTCATCAGTGATCACTTCTGGCCTTTTCCTCTTAACCTTGTAAGAAGATTCCTAGACTTGGGTCTTCCTCTGCTGTTCCTTACATATCTTTATTTTTATTTATTTATTTGTTTGTTTGTTTATTTATTTTTTTGGGATAGGGCCTCACTCTGTTGCCCAGCCTGTAGTGCAGTGGCATGATCTTGGCTCACTGCAGTCTCTGCCTCCCGGGTTCAAGCGATTCTGCCACCTCAGTCTTCCGAGTAGCTTGGATTAGAGGAGCACCACCACGCCTGGATAATTTTTGTATTTTTAGTAGAGACAGGGTTTCAGTATATTGGCCAGACTGGTCTCGAACTCCTGATCTCAAGTGATCCTCCTACCTCGGCCTCCCAAAGTGCTGGGATTACAGGCAGGAGCCACCACACCCAGCTGTTCCATACACATCTGTTGCTCAGTGTCAGACTGCCTTCTCCCTTTTCCGTCCAGTCCGCTGCAGCCTGACTGTTCTCACTGCTCTACTTCTCAGGGAAGGTACCAGTGAGCCCCACATTACCAAATTTGGCAGAAACTTTTTCCTTAAGCATTTGACGCTGTTGACCACACGTTTTTTGAAATGCCCCCTTGACACCGCAGGGTTTCTGCCTGTTTCTCGGGCCACTTCTCAGAGTCTCTCTTCGGCTCCTCTTCTCCCTACTCCCTGGGAGTCTGTGTTTCCCAGCGCCCTGCCTGCTGCTCTAGGAGCTCATCTGCTCCCACAGCTCTTCTTGTCACTTGTATGTTTGGGGAAGTCCAGATGGATCTGTTTACACAGGCACCTCCTCAGCTCCTGACATGTACGTCCAGCAGCCTGTCACTCATCTTAGTCATAGCTGCCTTAGTCAGACCCCAAGCCCGTTACAACCCAGGCTGGACTTCCTGCTTTCACTTGCCCCAAATCTGCCCCCTCCTGGAAGGGCCATCAGTGGGCCCGGCACTCCAGCCCCCTCACTCTGTTCCCAAACACCAGCAACCAGTGACCAAGACTATAAATCCTGTCATTGCTTTGATGTAGTCACCAAAATTCATGTGATACTACAGTGTACCAGACCCTAGACCTGGCTTGATGGCTCTAATGGTAAAAATGTAAGTGTGGTACTAATGCCACACTTCTCGCTAAGTGAGACCACCATATCTTTCCAATCTGTCCCTTTCTTCCCCTACTTTCTGCCTCCTCATCACTTCCTCATTTACCTAATTCTTTTCTTCTCCTTTACTTCCCCTCACCCTCCTCTAGGTCATTCACTCTCCTTTTTGGAAGGCGGGGGAGACCTCAGGCAGAGTGATGGTCTGCACGCCCAGTTCCTGACACATTGCCTCTGTTGTGCTGTGCAGGGCCATGCTCTCAGACTTATTTATTTTTATCCATTTTCTCTCCATCCTCATTCTCACCCTGCCAAAGACAACTATGCTAATGAATTGTTTTCCTTTTTTATTTGTGTATGTTCATGAAAAATTTTGGTTTTGTGCAAATACCTTCTAAATTTATATACAGGAGGCTGGGTACCATGGCTCACGCCTGTAATCCTAGCACTGTGGGAGGCTGAGGCAGTTAGATCACCTGAGGTTAGGAGTTTGAGACCAGCCTGGCCAACATGGTGAAATCCCATCTCTACTAAAAATGCAAAAATTAGTCGGGCATGGTGGCACATGCCTGTAATCCCAGCTACTCGGGAGGCTGAGGCAGAATCACTTGAACCCAGGAGGCAGAGGTTGTAGTGAGCCAAGATCATGCCATTACACTCCAGCCCGGGCTTCAGAGAGAGACTGTGTCTCCAAAAAAAAAAAAAATTGTATGCAGTAAAATTGCCTCTTTTTTTTTTTTTGATGTACAGGTTTACCTATTAAAAATACATGCATAACTATCACCCCAGGATGTCAAGATGCAGAACCTCACCCCAAAATATTCCCTTCTGTTGGCCCTTTATAGTCACAACCTCTCCTTGCTGCTGACCCCTGGCAACATATATCACCTCCTGTGTGATATACTTTTTTTTTTTTCTGAGACAGTCTCACTCTTGTCACCCAAGCTGGAGTGCAGTGGTGTGATCTCAGCTCACTGCAACCTCTACCTCCCTGCTCAAGCAATTCTCCTGTCTTGGCCTCCCGAGTAGCTGGGATTACAGGTGTGAGACACCACGCCCAGCTAATTTTTGTTTTGTTTTAGTAGAGACAGAGTTTTGACATGTTGGCCAGGCTGGTCTTGAACTCCTGACCTCAAGTGACCCACCTGCCTCAGCCTCCCAAAGTGCTGGGATTATAGGCGTGAGCCATGGTGCCCAGCCTCACATCCTTCTAATGTACATAATTGTATTTTATATCATTTATATCTCATTCTTCTTTTGCATGTTCACGATATATAGTTAATGTGCTACACAGCAGCCCAGAACGTGCATCCATTTAGCCTTAACAAAAAGCCTAGGAACAAGATGCTATTATTACCTGTTTTGTAAATGAGGAAAATGAGCAGTAAGTCAACTGCTCTAAGTCACAGGGGGTTAAGGGGCATAATGGGGACCTAAGCCCTGATGTTTTTGACCCATGAATGCCTTTGTCCTTGTCTGCATCTAGCTAATCCCGTCCATCAGTTCAAATGTCCTTTGTACTCCACAAACAGTTTTCTCAGAGTCCTCTCTCGGGAAGTCGTACCTCCCTCTTACGAATTTCCATTGTGCTTTATGTATCTTTTTATTTGTTACCTTCCCCCTCCTGCTTTGACTGTAGCTGTCCGGCCTCACTCATCTTAGCATCCCCCATGGCATCTGGCTTGATGCCTCATGCATAGCTTATCTTCACTAAATGTCAGTTGACTAAATGACAGGATGAGTCAGAGACTGTTAAGTAATCTTCTAATGCAATCCAGAGCTTGGGTGGGTCAGTGAAAATGCAGAGGAAGGAAATCATATGACAGAAATTTTCAAGCAAAACTTGCTGTGACCCAGAGGCTGGCTGGAGGGAGAAAGCACAGAAGGACTGTCGGCCACAGTTGGCCTTTGATCTCAGGATGTTTACTGAATTCAGGAATGACTCCAAGCATTTAAAGCTGGGTGCTACCAGGATTCCTAGAGCTACTGGCTTTTGCCCAGAAGTTCAGAGGACAGCTGTTAGGAGGGGTGGATGATTGGAATTTAGCACAGAGTGTGAAGATCCAGGGTGGGTGGGACAGCCAGGTTGAAATGCCTTGGGAATGCAGCTTGGAAGACAGGATGGCCCACAGCTCAGGATACTAGCATCTTTGGCATAGAGGTGGTCATGGAAACCCTAATAATAAGGGACCTCCACACTCTGGAGATATGTGGGAGAGAGAAGAACAGAGGGATGAGGATTGAGCTTTGGGAAATACGCACATCTCGGGCAAAATGAAGAAGAAAATGAAATGTGAAAAGAAAACCTTGGCAGCATGAGGTGAGAGAAGAAAGGAAGGAGTGAGTTTGAAGAAGGTCCAGGGAAGGGTCATCCCTGTCTGAAGCCCAGGAGCATGTGGCTGAGGAGAAGCCCTTGAATGTGGTGATGAGAAGGTATTGGATGACCCATGGGGAAGCAGGGAGGCACAGGAGTGAAAACCAATTGCAGCAGGGCCAGGAAGGGTAAGAGGAGTCAGGGGCGCCTGGAGTCATTGGACAGGGCAGGGGCAAGGGCAGCAGAGGATGCTGAGCACTGTAGAGGGAGATGGGAGTGAGCCAAGGCGCTGTACCCTGCAGAGTTCTCCACCTTGGAGCAGCCCTCTGATATTTACCTCTGTTTTCAGTGGTTGTTTATATTTTAGATAATAAATACATTTGTGTCATTCTACATTTTAAAGAAGAACAAAAGAAAAAAGAATTTACTATGGGAAGCCCCTCTTCCCTTCTCTATCCCTGTTTCCCAGCCACTCTGTTTTTCACGCTCCCAGCAAGAGCAAGTCGCCAGTTTCAGTGTTCCAGGTTTCTGGGCTGTCCTTTCAGAGAGATTCTAAACGTAGACAGGATCTTTTTCCTCTGGCTGCTACCCCCTCCTGCTACTACACAGACTGTAGCACACAGTGCACACTAGTCTGTCTTTACTTCTTTCACCCGATAATCTGTCTTGGAGAGCAGTCCCTTTCAATTCATAAAGGGCTTCCTTGTTCTTTTTTTTTTTTTAATAGCTGTGTAATACTCTATTTCACGAGTCCATCATAACTTTCATAGCCAGCCTGTTACTAATGACATATAGATGATTTCCATCTTTTGCTTGTTATAAGCAATGCTGCAGTAAGCCTAAGTCACTTGACTTGTGTAGCTCTGTAGGACATATTCTTACAGCTGGATTTACCAGAGCAAAGTGCATTTGCATTTTAAATTATAAGAAATATTTCCAACTTGCTCTCCATAAATTAGGTTTTTCTCACCCCTCCTGCAATGTACGAACATGCCTGTTTTCCCAGGCCAACCAATGTGTTGTCAAACTTTTTTTTAATTCTTTCAAATAGTGGATGAAAATGACTAGCTTGTTCTGCCTGACAGCATGGACTCTCCTTCCACCTTCCCAGGACCTGCCCTCATGCCTCACACCTGGAAGTTTTTAAACAATGATTTTACAGGTTCTTCTACCCTCTTCATCTCAAAAAAAATTTTTTTTCTAAGTTGGCAGAGCACATTCTCTTAATCCTAACTTTCTGTGAACTCCATTTTCGTGTCTGGAGTGCCAAACACCAGCTTCTCCGAGTGCAAGGGCGGAGGCACAAGCTCACTCTGCGACTGTGATTTGGACTTGAGTGAGTTTTTGAGTCACTTTGCTGTGCTTATGTGTCCTTTTCTGCTGTCTCAAAACTGGTCCTGTTCTTTGTTCCTTAAATACTACCTCTATAGGGCTGTTTGTGGTAGCATTTTCCCAAAGGTTCAGGACAGCAGAGCACAGCAGACAACTGAAAATGGAATTATCGACATCCCGGTTTCTAGAAGTCCATTGCTCCCTCCTCCACTGGGCATTTCTCACTGGCTTCCCTCTCTGCAGACTTCAGCCTCTTGTTAACCTGCGTGCACTTTCCCTTTTCCTCTGCCTCCTACTGGTTCCTGCCCCCAAAGTTTTAGCTGCTACTACAACGTGGTCTAGCCATCTCTAATTACAGTTTCCCTTCAGAACACGCCTTCAGTGTCCCTCACATAAAATGAAGAGGCTCACATTAAAAGGCCTAACAAGTGATTTTTCTCAAAAATAAAGTTCGTCCCCTAAGAGGAGCTTAACTATTAAGATACCAGTGTTTTCACTTGTATCTTTTTTTTTTTTTTTTTTTTTTTTTTGAGACGCAGTATCACTCTGTCGCCCAGGCTGGAGTGGCAGTGGTGCAATCTCGGCTCACTGTAGCCTCTGCCTCCTGGATTCGAGCGTCTCCTGACTCAGGCTCCCAAGTAGCTGGGATTATAGGCACCTGCCGCCACCAAACCTGGCTAATTTTTTGTATTTTTAGTAGAGACAGGGTTTCACCATATTGGTCAGGCTAGTCTGGAACTCCTGACCTCATGTGATCCGCCCACCTCAGCCTCCCAAAGTGCTGGGTTTACAGGCGTGAGCCACTGCACCTGGCCTCTCACCCATATCTTGTCCCTGTGTTTCAGTTTTGCAAGGCAATAATATCGAAACTAAACCCTAAAGCAGTTTATAATTTAGTCTGACATACTGTGCAGGCCAGGTTTTATAGGCAAGTTTGTGTGTATCATTAACTAATTAAATTTTTAAAAGCAGTTTGGCTTATTTATAGATAATGGAGCTGTTTCTTAATCTTATGGATTTTTTTTTAAGCTGGTTAGAAGCATATCCTGGTTATTATCTGGAATGTAGTAATTCGGTAGTTAACCTTAAGAATGCCACCAATGTTTAATAAAGGGATTGCTAGTCTTCTTTTCTTGATTGAAAGGGAAACAAATGTTAATATTTGACCATGAATATGTGTTTTGGCTGTACAGATTTCTCCAAAGGCTGTCTTACTGCTTTTTGGTAATTAGAAATTACCAAATTAAAAAAATAAAACTTGACTTGTAACCCAAAAAGGACTTACTTGGTGAAATTGTCAGTTGTCAGTTGGGCACAGTGGCCACTCCTTCCTGTACTCTTCGCTGACTTCCAGAAGAGAAGCCAGGAAGTAGGTCTCTCAGAGTCCCCTTTTATATGTGAAGTCCGCTTGTTAGAAGCACCCCCAGGAAACTTGCAAGGCCGAAGAAAGAGAGGCTGTTACTCAGAGGGACAGTTGCAGTCAGATGTGTGAGCCAAGGCCAGTCTATGGTTTAGCAGCAGTGGGCAGTCAGGCTCCATGAATCACTCTCCCAAGCTGCAGGCTGAGAGAGGCTGAGATTCTTTCCAGACATCCTGGCTTCTGGGCAAGCTATGGAGAATCTCTTCCCTTCAATATGGAACTGTGTAACAACAGTACAAGGTCTAGGAGAAAAGAAATGGAAGTGTACTGTTGTCAGGTTCTTTATAGTATATATGGAGTAGCGCATAGTATTACTTTAAAGTAGACTGTGGTAAGTAAAATATATAATATAAAAGCCTTAACTTCTGAAAAAGAGTTGCAGCTAACAGCCAACAAATGGGATAAAATAGAATCATAATAAATACTCTAATTAATCGAAAATAAGGCAGGAAAAGAGAGGAAAAAAGAACAGATTGAACAAATAGCAAGATTGCTATAGAATCTGGATGGAAACCCAACCGTATCAATAAACACAATGTAAATTGTCTAAACATTTTAACTAGAAGGCAGAGATTGTTGGATTGAGTAAAAAAAAACCAAGACCTAATTGTATGCTGCCTATAAGAAACTAACTATAGATATGAAAACACATATAGATTAAATGTAAAAGGTTGGGAAAAATGTATCATGCTAACACTGATCAACAGAAATTGGGAATGGATTGTTAATATCAGACTAAATAAATTATAGGGCAAAAAATATTACCAGGAATAAAAATGGTCATTTTAGAAAGATAAAGGGATCAATTAATAAAAAGACATAAGCATCCTAAACATGTATGTATCTAATAACATCCTAAACATGTATCTAATAACAGAATTTCAAAATATGTGGGTCAAAACTGATAGAACTGAAAGGAGAAATACACAGTTGTATACAATTATATTCAGAGATTTCACTATCCTCAATAATTGCTAGAACAAGGAGACAGTAAATTAGGAAGGATATGGAAGACCTGAACAACACAATCAACCAACTTGATCTAACAGACTTGTAGAACACTCCACCCAACAATTACAGAATACACAATCTTTTCAAGTGTGCCCAGAACATTAACCAAGATAGACCACATCCTAGATCATAAAAACTCAGTAAGTTTGAAAGGATTCAAATCATTTAAAGAATGTTCTCTGACCACAGTGGGATTAAATGATAAATCAATAATAGAAAAATATTTGGCAAAACCCCAAACATTTGGAAGAAATTCTGGAGGAAGAAAAGAGCAATGGGCACAGGAAGAGGGGCAGGGTCAGTGGGAAGTGGTGACAACTGGGTACAAAGGTGAAGGAAAGGGGCAAATCTGAGGTGACATCCATGTTTCTGTGCTCAGAGAAATCCATGAAGTGAGTTTAAGGGATGCATGGCGTTTTTTTTGTTTTTGCTTTTGTTTTTTGAGACAAAGTCTCACACTGTCATCCGGGCTGGAGTGCAGTGGTACGATCTCAGCTCACTGCAAGCTCTGCCTCCTGGGTTCAAGCAATTCTCCTGGCTTAGCCTCCCTAGTAGCTGGGAGTACAGGCACCCACCATCATACCCAGCTAATTTTGTATATTTTTAGTAGAGATGGGGTTTCACCATGTTGGCCAGGCTGGTCTCAAACTCCTGACCTCATGATTCACCCACCTTGGCCTCCCAAGCTGGGATTACAGGCATGAGCCACAGTGTGTACCCGGATTTTTTTTTTTTTTTTTTGAGATAAAGTCTTACTCTGTCACCCAGGCTAGAGTGCAGTGGCACAATCTTGGCTCACTGCAACCTCCACCTCCCAGGTTCAAGTGATTCTCCTGCCTCAGCCCCTGAGTAGCTGGGATTACAGGTGCCTGCCACTGTGCCCAACTAATTTTTGTATTTTTAGTAGAGACGGGGTTTCTCCATGTTGGCCAGGCTGGTCTCAAACTCCTGACCTCAGGTGATCCGCCTGCCTCAGCCTCCCAAAGTGCTGGGATTACAGGAGTGAGCCACTATGCCAGGTGCATGGAGATAATTTTTGTCAGTTTTGATTATACTGAGTTGCTGTATAACTTAACAGTTTGATTTTTCATTGTAATACTGTTCCCATATAGCCTCCAACAGTGCACTTAAATAATATTTAAGATACCACAGATCTTAAATGTGTAACTCAGAAGGTTGTAGTGAAGAGTAAAAGCTTATGGGTCCCAAGCTGAGTAAGGTGACTAATCATGGTTTGCCCATTTGCCTCCTCTGCCAGCATCTCATGAAGCAGCTGTGGCCTCTGAATGACTCCCAGCAGTATCAGATTCATGTGTCTGCTGGAAGAGGGACTCAGGGAAGGCAGAGGTGCCAGGCCATGGGCTGGGTCTGGCTTAATGAGGAAAGCGCTCTCATTATTGGAGATGGGGCAGTAGAAGTGGAGAGCCAAGTTGGGGGAACACTTTCTGTGGGTGCCCAGAAGGTTTTCAACCCAAAGACATGATGAAGCACCTTCAAGAACAGGTTTTGGTGGGACCGACTTCTCTCCAGGCCCCCGTTTTGGGGAATGTCTCATCCCATCCTGATGCCATGGCTTCCTCTGTATTGTGGACTGGCTTTCATTCTTGCTCATCAGGACACTGCCAGCTCCTTTGTTTTGCTGTTCTCCACTCGATGTCTGCAGTATTTTCCAACCCCACCTTGGTCCCTTGTGTTTCAGCCCGAGAGGAAGTTTGGAGTGGTGGTGGTTGGTGTTGGCAGAGCCGGCTCTGTGCGGATGAGGGACTTGCGGAATCCACACCCTTCCTCGGCGTTCCTGAACCTGATTGGCTTTGTGTCCAGGTGGCTTGCACTGGCTTTGTTCTTCATAATTTGTGGAAAGTCCAGTGAGGCAGATTAGCCACAGAACATGGAGATTTTCCAGACCCAGGGCAGGGAGAGCCATCTCCAGGCCGAGAACGGTGCTTAGGGTCAGCCCCACAAGATCTCAGGTTGGGATGGGTCTGGGAACTGAAGCCTGCTGGGCCTACAGCTGGGATGCACAGGAGGTTACCCTGGGGAGACTGCAAAGACAGAGGCAGGAGGGTGAGCTCAAGGCTGACAGTCAGAGAATGGGCACAGCGAACACATGGGGCTTTGGCCTGAAAGGCTTTCGGTGTGCACCAGGTAATCCTGACATAGTCATCGTGACAGCCATCCTAGGTGGTCCTGGGCTCTACATATGATATATCCTTCTGGGTAGCGTTATCAACCCCCAGTTTGCAGATAAGAAGGCTGAGCCACAGAAAGATTAAGTAATCTGCCTGAGGTCACACAGCTGGAAAGTCTAAGAACTGAGGCTGAGCAGAAGTCTGATTCCAAAGCCCATCTTTTAAACACTATGTGTTCTTTTCCCATTGGTAATTTTGAGACTCACTTTTTTTTTTTTTTTTTTGAGACAGGGTCTCACTCTGTCACCCAAGCTGCAATGCAATGGTGCAGTCACAGCCCACTGCAGCCTCGACCATCTGGGCTCTAGTGATCCTCCCGCCTCAGCCTCTGGAGTAGCTGGGACTGCAGGCACAAACCACCATGCCTGGCTAATTTTTTTTTTTTTAATTTTTTGTAGATGTGAGAGAGTACCCTTATGTTGCCTAGACTGGTCTCAAACTCCTGGGATCCAGTGATCCTCCCGCCTCAGCCTCCCAAAGTGCTGAGATTACAGGTGTGAGCCACTAAACCCAGCCTCCCCCTTTTCTTTAAGGATTCATTTATCTCCAGTCAAAATCAAACTTATCACCTTGTTTCTTCTTCCCTGCCCCACGCTCAACTCTTCCACTCACTCCTGTACACACAGACACACACACTACTCACTGGATTGGTCCTGTAAAACATCATTTGTCGATATGAATTGTGAACTAGATAGAGGCTCCAGAACAATCCTGTGTTACATCATTTATCCACATGAATTGTGGACGAGGTGCAGGCACTGGACTGGGCTTGGAGACATGGCAAGTGGCAAGTTAGGCAACTCTTTTTCTAGTGCTTTAGAGACATCAGATGAATATTTACACAAAGCATAAGTGACAATTGCAATGGTTCATGCAGAAGTTTTTTCATGTTTTCATTCATGGGACCATCGTCTACCCGCCTGTCTCAAAACCTGGCCCCACTTTTAAGGATTTAAAGTGGGCTTTGGGGAACCAGGGAGACCCAGAAGTGCTAGAATCTGCCCTTGACCAGCCTTCTCCTCTCCGTAAGATTCTAAGGAAGCTGCACACAAATGGGAGAGCATAGTTAAGATCAGGCAGCTCCATAACCCCCATCGCACCCCTACGTGGGGGCTGGGACCAAGCACAGCACTTGGGCTCAAGGCTGAAGTAAGACCTCTCCTTTTCCCTTAACCCCCAGTCCTCTGCCAGTTGGCTTCCAGGATCAGCTCAGTGGGAACACCTACACTGCCCAGGCTGTGTAGGAGGATGGCAGGTCACACCTCTGCACGACAGCACCCTGCCAGTACTCACAGTTTCCCTCTTCACATACCCCTCCCCCTCCTGACCTACCTGCTAAGTTCTACCACCTCCCCAGGAAGTCTTTTCTGATCCATTCCTTGCCCTCCCTGAGTCTCCATCTCCTACTTCCAAGTACCACATTTCCCCTGGTAGTCTTGTGGTGGTGTGATGTACACATGCATGTGTGAGTACGTGCGTGCATGTGTGTCTTCCTCTACCAGAATGAGTGCCTTGGAAGGCGAGGATTTTAATTTGTTCTCCACGATTTCTCCTACAGTGCCTAGCACATAATAGGCAAACAATAAATATTGCTGAAATTGAGCAATGTAGTTTGGGTGGCCCCATTAGAAGAAACCTAGCATAATACCCTTTGGGAGCCAAATTTCCCCAAATGCTTTCTGCCTGCTGCACCTCAGCTGGAGCTCTGAGCTGGCTGAGGGCCTCCTGCTTGCATGGCTGTCCCACATTCCCCCATGACTGCCCCCCTTAGAGGGCTACTCTCCTGTCCCAGTCTCTCTCCTGGGCAGTGTACAAATTGCCAGGGCTTTGGCTTTTCAAACACTGCAGCTCCTCCATGCTCTTGAAGAATCAGAAGGCCCTGTGTTCCCCTTCTGCCTCTGCTCCTGGTTAGTCAGGCTGTCACTGCCTATGGTGCTAGGCACTGTAGGAGAAATCATGGCGAGCAAATTAAAATCCTCACCTTCCAATGAGCTCATTCTGCTACAGGGAGGAAGACACACACACATACACACACGTGTGCATACATACCATTGGGCTTCATTAGCTCAGCTATAAAGGAGCGTGAAGTTGCATGGCAGTTTGCACGCTAAATGTGTTAGTGTATTAGATCTGGATTCAGTCTACCAAACCAGTATAATGGTTTGGCCAAGTGCTTGGAACTGAAGTGACCATAGACATCACTTCTCATGAGATAAAAGTAGATTGTTCCTGTTATTTTATTTTATTTTAAGGAATCTCGCTCTGTCACCCAGGCTGGAGTACTATGGCTCAATCTTGGCTCTCTGCAACCTCCATCTCCTGGGTTCAAGTGATTCTCCTGCTTCAGCCTCCCAAGTAGCTGGGATTACAGGCGCCTGCCACCATGCTTGGCTAACTTTTGTATTTTTTGTAGAGACAGGGTTTCACCATGTTGGCCAGGCTGGTCTTGAACTCCTGACCTCAAGTGATATGCCCTCCTTGGCCTCCCAAAGTGCTAGGATTACAGGTGTGAGCCACCATGCCCAGCTGTTCTTTTTATTTTAGAGATGAAGTAAATTCAAGACTCTCTTAGGTCATTCACCCTGTGAATGATACTGTTGGCACTCAATGCCAGGTCCCCTGATTTCAACCCTGAGGCTATTTTTCTCAATCCATAATGGAAAATAGCCTAGAAGTGGGAGAGAGGAAACTCATTTCTTCATTTCTGGTAGCGGATCACGAAGACCTTGTTGAGAGGGGGAGAAGGATGGTGCTCCTTTCTTCTGTCTACTATTGAGTTCCATTTCTCTGTTACTCTGAAATAGACGGGAGCTTGGGAGCATTGACGGAGTCCAGCAGATTTCTTTGGAGGATGCTCTTTCCAGCCAGGAGGTGGAAGTAGCCTATATCTGCAGTGAGAGCTCCAGCCATGAGGACTACATCAGGTGGGTTTTCCACACAGGCAGTCCTTGCCTTACACAGCACTGCAGAACTGGAAACATGAGTAAGCAAGCTAAAACACCCTGCAAAGGAGTCAGAAGAGTCCATGGGAAAATTACAATTGCTCTGTGACCAATCACAGAAATGTCAAAACATTAAGAAACTCTTGCCGGGCGTGGTGGCTCACGCCTGTAATCCTAGCACTTTGGGAGGCCGAGGTGGGTGGATCACCTGAGGTCAGGAGTTTAAAACCAGCCTGACCATCATGGTGAAACCCCATCTTTATAAAAAAAACAAAAAAAAAGAAACTCTTATTGTTGGTATAAATATATAAGGAAATGAAAAAATAGTAAAATTAATATTTAGACTAATGTGTAATTTGAAACATTAGAAACATTCTGAATTAAAGTGTTTTGTTTCTCTGTAAAAACCCGTCGAGAGTAGTTTTCAACAGTCGCGGCCTCCTTCTCATCAGACAGCCTAGGATGTGGAGCCGGTATCCTTGGCAAATCATCATACCCCTTTCTCAGGTTGGATCAGCTTCCCGCATTTTCTCCTTTGTACTTTCAATGTCATAAAATAACCTCAGGACCTGGGAGCTAACAGGGAAGTGCCAGCCTTCCTCAGTCTAGCTTCCTTCTAAGTTCGTACGGTTCCTCCCACCATGCTGTTTCCCACGGGTAAGATGCTTCCTCTTTATGAGTCTAGCTCTAGAGTGGACAAAACGCCTTTCCTTGGCTTTCCTTAACCTTTCCTGGCACTAGAGTGTATTTCCTTAAGCAAAGTGATTACGTCACAAGTCCCATGAGTATAAATATTTGTACCCTGATATCCAGAGAATGAAATCTGAACTGCTGAGCACAGAATTCTAAGTCCTTCACAGTCGAGCCCCCAGCTACCTTTCCAACATTATTGTCCTCCACTGCCTGTAGCCCACTCCCCTTCCACACTGGAATTTGCCAGTTGAACAAAGCTCCACAAATGCCAAAGCCCCTGCATACACTGCTCACAGTGAAATATACTCATCACGTTGCACCTGGAAAATGTCTGCCCATACTTTGAGACCCAATTCATAGGTCCTTAGTGAAATCTCTTCAGACTGCCTCAGGCAAAGCTAGCTGCCATTTTTTGTAGCCTTTATAGCTACCATGTGGTAATAGGAAATTTATTTATTAATGTATCTTCATTTCTTCTCCAGAGTAATTGGTAAATAGTACTTAACTGAATAAATGAATGGTTGAATGTTCAAATTAACACATAACTACAAAGTCGTTCTGTCACAGGATAGTAGAAAGCAACGTGGGATACAGTTCTCCTCCATATCCCGTGGCACTGACTCTACCCCAGTCATGACACATTCACACACAGAAACTCTCGTGCCTTTATAACATCCTTTTCTCTATTACGCAGAGCATTTTAGTGAAGCTTATTCCAAGTGTTCTTTCTCTGTATTTTTCTCATTTACCAAAGGCAGTTCCTTAATGCTGGCAAGCACGTCCTGTGGAATACCCCATGACACTGTCATTGGCGGCCGCTCAGGAACTGTGGGGAGCTGGCTGAACAGAAAGGTAATGTACACTCTGTCTGTCTGGAATACAGACCCTCTTACCAAGAGTTTCTGCCTCCAGGATTTCTGAGATGTCATATCTTTAAAACTTAACCCAATTTCAGATATCTCCCCATGGCTAACTGGCACTGTGGGCTCCCAACTGCCTCCTCACCTCCATGCCATAGGCACACATAGTGGAGGGCAGAAGGATGGGTGGGAATTTGCAAACTTTTGGTCAAACTTATCAGCTTCTTTTACTCACTCTAAGGAAAAAATATGAATTAGTTTTCACCTATGCTTGTGTCATGACATTATTTTGGCCTTATTCATGTGATACTTATATTGCTAAATGCTAGAAAAGTCTAAAAATGCTCAAATCAGAGGAACTGATTGTCTTGTTTGCATAGGTGGTAGTTTTTGTTGTTTCTCAACAGGAACAACCGTTTATTAAATATTTAGTATATGCTAGGAACTTGGAAACTCTGCTAAGTACTTCATATGTTATTTTGCTTAATCCTTCTAGAAACCCTTGGAGGTAGATACTTTCTCTAGATTCTGCATAGAAAAACATGGCTCAAAGAAGTTAAATGATTTGTGCCAGGTCACGAAGCTAATAACATGACTACTAAGTGGGAGGAAGAGATTTGAATCAAATCCTATTGGGCTCTTAAGTTCACATTTGTTGCCCTAAGCCACACCACCCTCCAGAAGGGAGAAAACAAGACTTTCCCAGGCCAGGAACAGTGGCTCTTGTAATCTCAGAACTTTGGGAGGCCAAGGAGCTCAGACAACCCTGGGCAACACAGACCCTGTTTCTACAAAAAAAAAAATTTTTTTTTTTTTTTGAGACAGAGTTTTGCTCTGTCGCCAGGCACCAGGCTGGAGTGCAGTGGCACAATCTCGGCTCACTGCAATCTCTGCCCCCTGGTTAAAGTAATTCTCCTGTCTCAGCCCCCCGAGTAGCTGGGACTACAGGTACGCGGCACCACACCTAGCTAATTTTTGTATTTTTAGTAGAAACGGGGTTTCACCATGTTGGCCAGGATGGTCTTGATCTCTTGACCTCATGATCCACCCGCCTCGGCCTCCCAAAGTGCTGGGATTACAGGCGTGAGCCACTGTGCCCGGCCAAAAAGTTTTTACAAAATTCTTTTTTTGGTGGGGGACAGAGTCTCACTATGTCACCCAGAAACTCTCATAACTTTATAACTTTCTGTTCTCTATTATACAATGACACCATCTCAGCTCACTGCAACCTCTGCCTCCTGGGTTCAAGGGATTCTTATTCCTCAGCCTCCTGAGTAGCTGGGATTGCAGGCACCCACCACCATGCCCAGCCAATTTTTAGTAGAGACAGGGTTTCACCATGTTGGCCAGGCTGGTCTTGAACTCCTGACCTCGTGATCCACCAACCTTGGCCTCCCAATGTGCTGGGATTGCAGGCATGAGCCACCATGCCTGGTGTACAAAAGTTTTAATTACAAAAAAAAAGACTCACTGGGCATAGTGGCTCACAGCTGCAATCCCAGCACTTTGGGAGGCAGAAGTGGGTAGATTATTTCAGCCCAGGAGTTTGAGACCAGCCTTGGCAACATGACGAAACCCTATCTCTACTAAAAATACAAAAATTAGCTGGGTGTGGTGGTACACACCTGTAGTCCCAGCTACTCCGAAATTTACCTGAACCTTGGGAGTTTGAGGCTGCAGTGAACCATGACTGGGCCCCTGCACACTAGTCTGGGCAACAGAGTGATACCCTGTCTCAAAATAAAAATAAAAAATTTTAAAAAAACTTACCCAGGCTGGGCGCTGTGGCTCATGCCTATAATCCCAGCACTTTGGAAGGATGAGGTGGGCAGATCACTTGAAGTCAGGAGTTCCAGACAAGCCTGACCAACATGGAGAAACCCCGTCCCTACTAAAAATACAAAATTAGCCGGATGTGGTGGCACATGCCTGTAAGCCCAACTACTCGGGAGACTGAGGGAGGAGAATCGCTTGAACTTGGGAGGCCGAGGTTGCAATGAGCTGAGATCATGCCATCGCACTCCAGCCTGGGCAACAAGAGCAAAATTCTGTCTTAAAAAAAAAAAGACTCCAGACAAACAAAAACGTAGACAAACAAAAACCAAGTGAGTTGATCACTACTAGACCGGCTCTACAGGAAATGCTAAAGGAATTATTTGGTAAAGGTAAATATATAGAGAAATACAGACTTCTGTAGTATTGTAATGTTGACATATATATCACTTTAGCCTGGGCGCGGTGGCTCAAGCCTGTAATCCCAGTACTTGGGGAGGCTGAGGCAAGTGATCATTTGAGGTCAGGAGTTCAAGACCGTCCTGGCCAACATGGTGAAACCCCATCTCTACTAAAAATACAAAAATTAGCTGGGCGTGTGGCTGGCGCATGCCTGTACTCCCAGCTACTCAGGAGACTGAGGCAGGAAAATCAGGTGAACCCGGGAGGAAGAGGTTGCAGTGAGCTGTGATGGTGCCACTGCACTCCAGCCTGGGTGTTAAAAATAAATAAATAAATGAATATCTTTAAATGCTGGTATAGAATTTAAAAGACAAAAACACAAAAATAACTATAAAACTATCTTAATGGATATACAGTATAAAAAGATGTAATTTGTAAAATCAATAACAAAATGGGGGGCCAGAGCTATAAAGAAGTAGAATTGTATATGATTGACGTTAAGTTGTTAGCAGTTTAAACTAGATTGTGTGGTTGGGCACGGTGGCTCACACCTGTAATTCCAACACTTTGGGAGGCTGAGGCTGGTGGATCACCTGAGGTCAGGATTTCAAGACCAGCCTGGGAAACATGGTGAAACCCCATCTCTACTAATAATACAAAAATTAGCCAGCATGGCGGCACATACCTGTAATCCTAGCTACTCCAGAGGCTGAAGCATGAGAATCGCTTGAACTCAGGAGGTGTAGGTTGCAGTAAGCCAAGATTGTGCCATTGCACTACAGCCTGGGCGACAGAGCGAGACTCCATCTCAAAAATTAAATAAATAAATAAATAAATAATAAAATAGATTGTGCCTGTAATCCCAGCACTTTGGGAGGCCAAGACAGGCGAATCAACTGAGGTCAAGAGCTCAAGACCAACCTGGCCAACATGGTGAAACCCCATCTCTACTAAAAATACAAACTTTAGCCAGGCATGGTGGCATGCACCTATAATCCCAGCTACTAGGGAGGCTGAGGCAGGAGAATTGCTTGAATCCAGGAGGCAGAGGTTACAGTGAGGGAGATCGCACCACTGCACTCCAGCCTGGGCCACAAAGTTAGACTGCTCAACAAAATAAAACACTACAGAACAGACGAGATGTAATGAAAGCAGTACTAAAAGAGAAGTGTGTAGTTGTAAATGCTTACATTAACATTTGGATTGAGTTTGCTCTTCCTGAAATGTAAAGGAAATACATTTCAAATCAGCATCCTAACTTTACATTTCAAGGAAGTAGGAAAAGAAGAGCAAACTCAATCCAAAATTAGCAGAAAGAAACAAGTAAAGATTAGAACATAAACAAAAGAGAGAGTAGAAAAGCAATAGAAAAAAAAAAATCTACAAAGCCAAGAATTGGTTTTTTTGAAAAAAAAATCCATAAAATTGACAAAATTTTAGTAGATTAAGAAAAAAGAGTGAAGACTCAAACTAAAGTCAGAAGTGAAAGAGGAGACATTACAACCGATTCTGCTGAAATGAAAAGGATTATGAGACTACAATGAACAGTTACAAAAGTGTTACACTCCGACAACTGGATAACCTAGAAAGGGATAAATACGCAGTAGCACATAACCTACTAAGACTGAATCACGAAGAAATAAACATCTGAACAGACTTGTAACTAGTAAGGAGATTGAATCAGTAATTAAACACCTCCCAATAAAGAAAAGCCTAAAACCAGATGGCTTCACTGGAGAATTTGACCAAATGTTTGAGTCTCTTCAAAAGTGGTCCCAGGAAAACAGGATATTCACATGCAAAAGAATGAAGTTAGACATTTACCTTACACCTTCTAAAAAATTCACTCAGAGTGATTAAAGAACTAAATTTAACACCTAAAACTATAATATTCTTAGAAGAAAATGTGGGAAAGCATCATGACATTGGATTTGGCAACAACGTCTTACATACGACATCAAAAACACAGGCAAAAACAGCAAAAACAAATGGACTAATTAAACTTAAAACCTTCTGTGCCTCAAAGGAAGCAATCAACAGTGAAAAGGCAGTCTATGGAATGGGTGAAGATATTTGCAAATCTTATCTTTGATAAGAGATCAATATGCAGAATGTCTAAAGAGCTCTACAACTCGACAACAACAAACAAACCAAATAACCTGATTTTAAAATGGACAAAGGACTTGAATAGACATTTTTCTGAAGAAGTTATACAGACAACAAACAATCATATGAAAAGATGCTCAGTACCACGAATCCTCATAGAAATGCAAACCAAATCCACAGCCACCGTCAGTAACCACCACCTTGATCAGTCAGCAGCCATCAACATGGAAGCAAGACCTTCTCCAGCAAAAAGATTATGACTTGTTGAAGAATCAGATTTTTGGGTTTTGGTTTAGGTTTTTTTAAGACAGTCTCATTCTGTCACCTAGGCTTGAATGCAGTGACACAATCTCAGTTCACTGCAACCTCCACCTCCTGGGTTCACGTGATTCTTGTGCCTCAGCCACCTGAGTAGCTGGGATTACAGGTGCACACCACCATTCACAGCTAATTTTTGTATTTTTAGTAGAGATGGGGTTTCACCATGTTGGCCAGGCTGGTCTTGAACTCCTGGCCTCAAGTGATCCACCCGCCTCAGCCTCCCAAAGTGCTGAAATTACAGGTGCGGGTCACCATGCCCAGCCCAATAATGTATTTTTAAATTAAGGTAAGTATGTTGTTTTCCTAAACATAGTGTTATCACATACTTAACAAACTATAGTATAATATCAACATAACTTGTATATGTACCAGGAAACTAAAACATTCATGTGACTCCCTTTATTCCAATATTCACTTTATTGTGATCTGGAATGAAACATGCAGGATCTCTGAGGTATGCATGTAACCACATACAATCATCAAAATCGGGAAATTGGGATTGGTACATTACAACAAGCTAATCCTCAGACCTCATTCAAATTTCGCCAGTTGTCCCAATAACATTCTTTATGGCAAAATGACTGAGTTCAGAATCATGTATTATCTTGAGTGTGATGTGTCACTTTTAGTGCCCTTCCTTCTAGACAGTACTTCAGTCTTTTCTTGACAATTATGAATATTACAGTTAGTTATTTTGTAAAACGTCACTAAATTTTAGTATATCTGATGTTTCTGCATGATTAGATTTGAGGTATGCATCTTTCATAGAAATATTATGGAAGCAGCCAGGCATGGTGACTCATGCCTGTAATCCTAACACTTTGGGAAGCCAAGGTGGGCAGATCACCTGAGGTCAGGAGTTCAAAACCAGCCTGGCCAACACGGTAAAACCCTGTTTCTACTAAAAACACCAAAAAAAATTAGGTGTGATATGGGCACCTGTAATGCCAGCTACTCGGGAGGCTGAGGCGCAACAATTGCTTGAACTTGGGAGGCGGAGGTTGCAGTGAGCCAAGATCATGCCACTATACTCCAGCCTGGGCGACAGAGTGAGACTCTGTCTCGCAAAAAAAAAAACAAAAGGAAACTATGCTGTTTTTCACATTATGTTCTCTCAGGTAACATCCAATACCAGTTCATCTAATTACTAATGATATCACTTCATTAGGTGGTGTCTGACAGGCTTTTCCACTTCCCTTTTTTTTTTTTTTTTTTTTTGAGATGGAGTTTCTCTCTGTCACCAGGCTGTGGTGCAGTGGTGGGATCTCTGTTCACTGCAACCTCTGCTTCCTGGGTTCAAGGGATTCTTCTGCCTCAGCTTCACGAGTACCTGAGACTACAGGCGCGTGCCACCACGCCCAGCTAATTTTTGTATTTTTAGTAGAGATGGGGTTTCACCATGTTGGCCAGGATGGTCTCAATCTCTTGACCTCATGATCTGCCTACCTCAGCCTCCCAAAGTGCTGGGATTACAGGCCTGAGCCACCACACCCAGCCTTTTTTCCCTTTGTAATCAGTGATTGTTTTGTAAGGAGGTAGTTTATAGCTAGTTAAATATCCATTCTCATCACACTTTCTGGTATTCATTTATTATTTTATATCAGTAGAAACTCATGTCTTTGTTTTTTTATTCAGTGGATTTTAATCTGTTATTTTGTTATGTTTCCATTATTCTTTGAATTCTTGCTTTCTGGCCAAAGTGGTTTAGGCTCATCTTGTACTTTCTCTGCCTCAGCCTTGGAATTAGTCAATTCTCCCAATGGCTAATAATGTTTTGATGGCAAGATTTGGACGCTGGGTATGCTTATGGCTTTGGGCTATCTCCTCCAAGTCCTTTCAGTGAACAGACCTGGGAATATATGGATATATGGATGTTTGTGTGTACTGTGGTTACCATGTGTGTTTATCACAATCAGGGATTCAGTAAATGACAGAAAAACAACCAAAGACACAGTTGGAAAATACATAGGTTCTTTAGTAACCATGGATATGGAAACCCAGAGACTGTTACATAGTGCTGGGGAAAATACAACATGTTCCCCCAGAGTTTTTTTGGGAAGGGTGAGCGAAACTACCTGCAAGGAGAAAAGCTTCTACGTATTGCAAAGCATTTTGTGCCATTTAGTTGTTGCAAAGCCATTTTGTGCCAGAAAGCTATTCATCACCAGAAGTTCCCTTTGCCACATTCACAAATGTGAATGGGAGTGGGTGAGAAGGACCTCATCCTCCCACACACCTGACATTTCTGGAGTCTCCTGCGACAGACATCTCCTTGCTCCTGAGGTGCAGGACAAGCCCAGAGCATTTGGCAGCATTTGCTGTGAAGCTGGGTTAGACAAAGGCTACTGTCCCAGCAGCATCTCCCACCGGCCCAGATTTCTGTCTGTTTCAGTGAAACTGTAGATCATAAACACTCTGTACTTAATCACAAAATAATTCTGGTGTTTTAGGAAGCCTGTGGCCTAGAAATGAAAAATTTTTATAGTGCAAAAAAATTGTTAACAGCTTTCTTTTATAATGCAAAATTTATTTTATTTTATTATTATTATTTGAAATGGGGGTCTCACTCTGTCACCCAGGCTGAAGTGCAGTGGCATGATCTTGGCTCACTGCACCTTCCACCTCCCGGGTTCGAACCAAGTCTGTCTCAAACTCCTGACCTCAGCCTCCCAAAGGGTTGCGATTACAGGCATGTGCTACTGTACCCAGCCAGAATCCAAAATTTTAGTTATGAATATTAAGGCTTTCTCTCCCTCCAAACTGGATTTTTTTTTTCTTGGAGACAGGGTCTCACTCTGTCACCCAGGTTAGAGTGCAGTGGCATGATCTTGGCTCACTGTAACATCCACCTCCCAAGTTCAAGTGATCTTCCCAGCTCAGCCTCCCAGGTAGCTGGGACCACAGGTGCATGCCACCACACCTGACTAATTTTTTGTATTTTTTGTAGAGACCAGATTTTGCCATGTTGCCCAGGCTGGTCTCAAACTCCTGAGCTTAGGCAATCCACTTGCCTTGGCTTTCCAAAGTGCTGGGATTATAGGCGTGAGCCACTGCGCCTGGCCACGTTCTTACTCTGTTAGATTTTTATGCTGCACTGCCTCCTGCTGTCTAGAACAGAAGCTAACTCTGTCCTGGCCCAAAGATGCACCCCCTGATCTCATCTTCCCTTTGGGCATGGGTAGATACCATCTTGCTCTCTTAGATTTTCATTTCATTTCTCAGGTTTTCATTTCATTCATTTCTCTTTTTTTGTTGTTTGTTTGTTTGTTTTTGAAATGGAGTCTCACTCTGTCGTCCAGGCTGGAGTGCAGAGATGCAATCTTGGCTCACTGCAAGTCTCCGCCTCCTGGGTTCTAGCAATTCTCCTACCTCAGCTTCCACATGTAGCTGGTATTACAGGTGCCCACCACCACACCCAGCTAATTTTTGTATTTTTAATATTTTTAGTAGAGATGGGGTTTCACCATGTTGGCCAGGCTGGTCGTGAACTCCTGACCTCAGGTGATCTGCCAGTGTTGGCCTCCCTAAATGCTGGGATTACAGGTGTGAGCCACCATGCCTGGCCTTTGTTTCATTCATTTCTGTTATAAGCTTAGAAGTGGCAGCCTCTTCAGCTGGGGTGGGTAACAGTGGTAGGGAGGCCGTCCTGACCGTGTGCCCAGGGCAGTTATTGGTGCTGCACATCCTGTGTTAGGGGAGGAGGGTACACTGCAGGACACACACCTAGACACAACTGACAACTGCCCTTTTTATTCCATTTTTGTCACTACAGGCAAAGTCTTGCACGAGGAGCATGTTGAACTCTTGATGGAGGAATTCGCATTTCTCAAAAAAGAAGTGGTGGGGAAAGACCTGCTGAAAGGGTCGCTCCTCTTCACAGGTCAGTGCCAGGTGGGATCACAGGTCACACGTGAGATCCAAAGGCCAGCCAGATTCTTTCCTGGCTCTCTAGGGTGGGAACTTGTATTCATTTCTGCTCAAGACTGTCTGACTCGGCCAATGTAATTTTCCCAGATGGGATTTAATTGCTTGGTGGGCCTTGGGTAAAAAGTATATTAGAAATCTCAAGCATATTTATGCTTTGTCCCAATCTGTTAACTAGTTGAAGATTATTTTTCAACAGGAAGGTGTACATTAAAACTCTTTTAAAAGGAGATAGGTGCTTGGAGAGGAGAACACTTTTATACTTCCTTGCAAAGCAAATATAATATGAAGAGCCGCCTTCTTCCTTTCACAAGTTACAAGGACATTCGCGGCAACCACAGTATTTTTTTTTTTTTTAAGCCAAGGTCTTACTCTGTTGCCCAGGCTGGAGTGCAGTGGCACAATCATAGCTCACTGTAGCCTCAACCTCACAGGCTCAAACAGTCCTCCCACCTCAGCCTCCCAAGTAGCTGGAGCCATGGGTGTGTGCCACAATGCCCAGCTAATTTTAAAATTCTTATAGACAGTGTCTCTATGTTGACCAAGCCAGTCTCAAACTTCTGGGCTCAAGTGATCCTCCTGCCTTGGCCTCCCAAAGTGCTAGGATTACAGGTATAAGCCACCGCGCCCAGCTGACCACAGTATCTGATCTGCTGTATGTGTAGCTATTTACTTGATGTGGGTCACTGTTTGAGCAGCTCCATTAGCAATAGGAAATGAGCATGCAGGAACCTCCTGCTCTTGTGGTCACTTTTGGATGGTCTCCTCTGGCTATATAATTGGGCATCTGGGCCACCACTCCTGAGGGCTTTCATTACAGAAAGGAGACCCTGACATGGCCTGGCATTTTCGTGTGGTAAAGCCTCTGATACACAGTAAAACCTCATTTCAAATCTGTCTTCATCCTTGAAAATGGTAATGTAATGAGAGTACAAACTATTAAGTTGTACAAGAAACTGCGCTAAGTATGCGATGTCTTAATCCATATGAGAGTCCTATAAAGTGGTATTCACTACTCCCATTATACAGATAAAGTGAAGCAGCTCAGAGACATAAGTGGCTTCACAGAGGTCACATGGTGGTCATGAGACAGAGCCGGATTGGAGCTCAGCTCTCTAAGTGGATGGAAATGCTGTTGGTGGCTGCTTAGTACTCTCTCCAAAGAACTAGGCTGGGCGCAGTGGCTCATGCTTGTAATCCCAGCACTTTGGGAGGCTGAGGCGGGTGGATTTCCTGAGGTCAGGAGTTCAAGACCAGCCTGGCCAACATGGTGAAACCCCATTTCTACTAAAAAACAAAAACAAAAACAAAAACTAGGCAGGCGTTGTGGCATGCACCTGCAATCTCAGCTAGTTGGGAGGCTGAGGCAGGAGAATCACTTGAACCTGGGAGGCAGAGGTTGTAGTGAGCCGAGATCACGCCACTGCACAGCCTGGGTAACAGAGCAAGACTCTGTCTTAAAAACAAACAAAAGAACTAGAGCAGACAGTAAGCAGCCCTGGGAAGTCTTTCTGTTTTGTAAGTTTGATACTTAGGTCCTAGTGATTTCAAACCATGTTGTTTCTGAAACTTCTAATTTGCGTTTGGTTTTATATATAACTTATTGCTTTTTAAGAATATACTCATTGTTATTAGTCATTTTTAAGTGACTATCAAGAGCATCAGAAATGTTTATAATGTAACAGATATGAAGTATTTTAAACTTAGGTTATGTTTAAGATTTTGACTGGAGGCAGAGGGGAGAAGTATCTTGCCCAAATGGATTTCTCACACCAATACTCTTTTTTTTATTTATATGTATATTTTTGAAATAGGATGTCACTCTGTCACCCAGGCTGAAATGCAGTGGTACAGTTACGGCTCACTGCAGCCTCGAACTCCTCAGGCCCAGATGATCCTTTCACCTCAGCCTCCCCAGTAGCTGGGGCTATAGGTGTGCACCACCACACCCGCCTAATTTTGCTTGTGTGTTTTGTAGAGACAGAGTGTTGCTATGTTGCCTAGGCTGGTCTTGAACTCCTGGGCACAAGCAATCTGCCTGCCTTGGCCTCCCAGAGAGCTGGTATTATAGGCATGAGCTACCCTTACCTGGCCTTTTTAGGCTCACTGTAACCTCCCGCCTCTCAGGCTCAAGTAATTCTCTTGCCTCAGCCTCCCAAGTAGCTGGGATTACAGGCGCCTGTCACCATGGCCGGCTAATTTTTGTAATTTTTTTTAGTAGAGATGGGATTTTTCCATGTTGGCCAGGCTGGTCTCGAACTCCTGACCTCAAGTGATCCACCTGTCTCGGCCTCCCAAATGCAAGGACTACAGGCGTTAGCCGCCGTGCCCGGCCCCAATACTCTTTTGAGTGTACTTTTTTGTTCACAAGATTAGGAAGACTAAGAAAACATTTAACATTGTATCAATTTTCTTGATACTGAAATAGCTCAAAGGTATTACCATTTTCTCCATAGCTATTATAATGCCTTCACACCCTGTTGTCACTTACATATCAGGTAATTATAAGAATACAGGCTTGCAGGGCTAAAATACCTGATTCTTCTACTTTTACCAGGCTACTTTGTCACTAATTAAAAGGATATATACGTATGTATATGTAGGTACGTGTGTGTATGTATGTATGTTTACATATGTATACATAGATGTATATATTCGAAGCCTGAAACTTTTTTATTATCCTGTTTGGCTGGACTGACTGCTGTTTCCAGCAGAATGTTTTACTAAAACTGAATTTAATAAACAGGAAAAGACAGAGATGCTTTTATGACAGAGTTTAAACTCAGCCACCTGAGTTTTCATCAGTATCATTAATCATCTTGTCTACCTACCACATAAGGCAAGGTCCCATTGTGCTGATCACTCGGCCACATCTTTTCACTCCACTGCCACCCCCGACCCTGGGTCCTGCTCCACCTGGCATTCCTGCTTCCCAGTTCCCACAGCGTTTGTGATTTCCCACAGCTGGCCCGTTGGAAGAAGAGCGGTTTGGGTTCCCCGCATTCAGCGGCATCTCTCGCCTGACCTGGCTGGTCTCCCTCTTTGGGGAGCTTTCTCTTGTGTCTGCCACTTTGGAAGAGCGAAAGGAAGATCAGTATATGAAAATGACAGTGTGCCTGGAGACAGAGAAGAAAAGGTAAGTCATAAGAAGCCGTGAGGAGGAGGAAATTTAAGGACATCCTAGTGCATTTGCAGGTATGATCCAAAGGGAGCCCCAAGGGGCTAGACCTGCACTCTCAGCTCCAGAGGGCTGTCTGCTTCTGCAGATGGAGTGCTGAGATCACACTTGTGTTGCCTCATCTCATCCTCTCAGCAACCCTGTGAGGTAAAGCAGACAAAAGTAATCCCAACTGCCAGTCAGTAGACTGAGGCTTACAAACTGCAAGCAGGTTGCCTAAGTCACGCAAGTCATTCATAGCAAATTTAGTAGTAGAAATAATGTTAACCTGGCTGGGCACGGTGGCTCACACCTGTAATCCAGCACTTTGGGAGGCTGAGGCTGGTGGATCACCTGAGGTCAGGAGTTCAAGATCAGCCTGGCCAACATGGTGAAACCCCATCTCTACTAAAAATACAAAAATTAGCTGGGTGTGGTGGTGCACACCTGTAGTCCCAGCTACTTGGCAGGCTAAGGCAGGAGAATTGCTTGAACCTGGGAGGCAGAGGTTGCAGTGAGCTGAGATCAGGCCACTGCATTGCAGCCTGGGCAACAGAGCAAAAGACTCTGTCTCAAAAAAAAAAAAAAAATTACATTAACTCTGTGATCTGAATTTTTTCCAGTGTTTTCTTATGAAAGTTTTCAGGCATATGGTGAAGTTGAAAGAATTTTTCAGTAAACACCTGTCCACCTACTCCCTAGACTCTGCCATTAACACTGTACGTGTTCCCCACAGGGCCACACATTCACCCCTCAGTGCAGCCAGAGTGCAAGGATCTCTGTTTCAGCGTCATCATCACGTCACACTGTCACACTGTCCCCCATATGTTCTGACTTATTTCTCATACTAAGTCCTTTTTAACAAAAACACATTCATAATTTTCCTCCCAAAGCACCTGCACTCTGTAAAGTATTTAGAACAGTAAAGGTTTTAGAGTGTTTCCTAATGCCTTTCCAGGGAGGTGGGTCTACTAAAAGAAGCAGACATTGGGCTTGGCGTGGTGGCTCATGCCTGTAATCCCAGCACTTTGGGAGATGAGGTGGGTGGATCACCTTGAGAGAGGTTACACTGAGACGAGATCATGCCATTACACTCCAGCCTGGGCGACAGATAAGACTCTGTCTCAAAAAAAAAAAAAAAAAAAAAAGGAAGACATTGGGTATTTTAAAAAGAGAAAAGAATTTGAGTGCCTGAATGAAGCCTGATCTAGTCCACTTTGAGGAGTCTCTTCTTTGTTAGGAAAAGGCAGTGGCCTGACAGATAAACGCAGAGCACACAGAACTCAGCAGTACTGCCTGTGGTGTAACTGACAGTGGTGGCCCAGGCTCTGATGTGGCCATGTGAGTGTTAGGATTGCAGCCTAACACTCACATGTGTCCACAGACAGTTGCAGTCCCCTGTAATCAGAGGTAAAGATACTGTAGGGTGCTGTGGGAATACAGGGAATAGGACCCTGGACAGGTCAGCTCATGCTTCTGGCGGGAGGCGGTACCTTGTTTGGTCTTGAAGTTGAGTAGGAGTCAACGAGGAAAGATGTGGGAAAGGCAGAGGCTGACTCTCTCTTTTTATTTTGAACGAGACAGAGTCTCACTCTGTCACCCAGGCTGGAGTGCAGTGGGGCGATCTCAGTTCATTACAACAACCTCTGCCTCCCGGGTTCAAGCGATTCTCCTGCCTTAGCCTCCCAAGTAGCTGGGACTAAGGCACCCACCACCATGCCTGGCTAATTTTTGTATTTGTTAGTAGAGATGAGATTTCCACATGTTGGCCAGGCTGGTCTCGAACTCCTGACCTCAAGTGATCTGTTTGCCTTGGCCTCCCCAAGTGCCGGTATTACACGCATGAGCCACTGCATGCACCCGGCCCTGACTCTCATTTTTGCACAGGAGAGGCAAGCATCAGATGAGGGGTTGGGACAGAGGGCAGCTACCGTATAATAGTAACTTCTTAAAATAATGGTACTTTCCATGTCCCAAATTGCATTTTTAAAATTTTTTTTATCTATCTATTTATTTATTTTGAGACAAGGTTAGGAGACTGGCTGATTTTCATATTTTGGGGTGAGATGGGTTTTTGCCATGTTGTCTAGGCTGGTCTTGAACTCCTGGGCTCAAACAGTCCACTCACATCAGACTCCATACCTGGCCACAAATTGCATTTTTTTATCTCACAACGTCACCACATACAGGTAAAGCTGTATACTTACTATCATTACTTATTTTTACTAGTGAGGAAATTGAGGTACAAGAAAGATCTTGACATTCTACATTCCCTTAAATCCCAAGAT
Organism: Ateles fusciceps; assembly: GCA_036589455.1. Lineage (NCBI taxonomy): Eukaryota > Metazoa > Chordata > Mammalia > Primates > Atelidae > Ateles > Ateles fusciceps. The sequence continues at coordinate 6,162,424 of JAZHEH010003329.1, read as the reverse complement.
TTCATATTATTTAAAAGGACATGAGAGGCCGGGCATGATGGCTCACACCTGTAATCCTAGCCCTTTGGGAGGCCAAGGAGTTGGATCACCTGAGGTCAAGAGTTTGAGACCAGCCTGGCCAACGTGGTAAAACCCCATCTCTACTAAAAATACAAAAATTAGCTGGGTGTGGTGGGCACCTGTAATCCCAGCTACTCAGGAGGTTGAGGCAGGAGAACTGCTTGAACCCGGAGGCATAGGGTGCAGTGAGCCAAGATTGCACCACTGCATTGCAGCCTGGGCAGCAAGAGCGAAACTGTCTCAAAAAAAAAAAGACATGAGAAATGTTCTTAGGTGGATTAGACTATGTAGAAATGCCTCAAGTTTATTTTTATTCAGTGTCAAAATAAAGTAATGAATAAGTTGCACTAAAATTAATCTTTGTTACCATATATGCCAGAACATTTGCTAGACTGTACTATGATCTTTTAAAACTAGTCACGGAAGGCTGGGTGTGGTGGCTTACACCTTTAATCTCAGCCCTTTGGGAGGCCAAGAGGGGGTGGTTCACCTGAGGTCAGGAGTTTAAGACTATCCTGACCGACATTGCAAAACCCCATCTCTACTAAAAATATTTTTTTTTTAAGTAGCTGAGTGTGTGGTGTGTACCTGTAGTCCCAGCAACTCAGGAAGCTGCAGCAGGAAAATTGCTTGAACCTGGAAGGCAGAGGTTGCAATGGGTCGAGACTGCACCACTGCACTCCGGCCTGGGTGACAGAGCAAGGCTCCATCCCAGAAAAAAAAAAAAAAAAAAAAAAAGTCACTGAATGAATTCCCCTGCCTAATGGCAAAATTAAATAAAAGCCTGTTGGCCGTGAAGTTGACAAAGTCACTCACAGCCTCTGGGAGGCTGGTGCCCGCAAGGAGGATGGGTGCCTGACCAGGACCTGTTACCAGGCAGTCGTGTGCCAGCAAGTACCCACTTGTGCTCCTGTGTCATCTCTACCATGACATGATTCTTTTGTCTTTGCAGTCCACTGACATGGGTTGAAGAAAAAGGGCCTGGTCTAAAACGAAACAGATATTTAAGCTTCCATTTCAAGTCTGGGTCCCTGGAGAATGTGCCAAATGTAGGAAGAAATAAGAACATATTTCTGAAAGATCAAAATATATTTGTCCAGAAACTCTTGGGCCAGTTCTCTGAGAAGGAACTGGCTGCTGAAAGAAACGCATCCTGCACTGCCTGAGGCTCGCAGAAGAAATCCAGAAATACTGCTGTTCAAGGAAGTAGGAGGAGGTGACGCGGCACTTCCAGGATGGCCCCAGAGTTCGGTTCTCAAGAGTTGATCATCATCTCTATTCTTACAATTAAACATGTGGTGGAAACAGGAATCTTATTGTCATGAGCTGTGTTCGGGGGATATTTGGGGTTAAGGGCTATGCAGTGGGGACAAGGTGAGAACAAACATTGGTTGAGCTGAACTAAATGCTTTCTGTCTGATTTCACTCACTCCTCCTAACAGCCCTATGAGATGGGTACTAGCAGGCATCTTTTTTTTTTGAGACCAAGTCTCGCTCTGTCGCCCAGGCTGGAGTGCAGTGGCACAATCTCAGTTCACTGCAGCCTCCACCTCCTGGGTTCAAGCAATTCTCCTGCCTTAGCCTCCCAAGGAGCTGGGACTACAGGCACCTGCCACCATGCCTGGCTATTTTTTTATTTTTAGTAGAGATGCGGTTTCACCACGTTGACCAGGCGAGTCTCAAACTCTCGACCTCAGGTAATCCACCCACCTCGAAAGTGCTGGGATTACAGGCGTGAGCCACTACGCCTGGCCCCAAGTCTCTTTTCCTTGTATACTAGAAAATGTTGTTTGAACAGAACCCTCTGAGATGATGGAGCCACTGCCCTTCTGCTCTTGTGTTCTCAGCTGCCCTCTCTTCCCCAGGGGCTGCTACTGCTGCTGGAGCCCTCAAGGGTCATGTGCCACTGCACCGTTTCCTAAACACTCCTGCCTCTGAAGGTGGCACCCCACACCCCAGGAACAATTCTTTGAGAGTGTTACAGAGGAAAGAATCCACATGTATTCCTCAGCAATCTGTCCCTCTATCCAATTTGAAGAAAAAGAAAGCCCTTAATCCCAATGTACTAATGCTCCTAAATGTTGGGAGATCCTCCAGGAGGGCCTTGTGTCTCCAGGCAAGAGTGACCAGAGTGGTGCCCTTTGCCCCTCAGCCCCTGTCCCTGTGGCAGGAGTCACCTGCCTGTCTAGTGAAGGTGGGAGAGGGACTAAGCACATGACACCCAGCCACACTTTCCCTCTGAACCCACATCCTTAGGATGCACCTGAGCTCGTCCACGTGGCAGGTGACCGAGGCAGGCTCTTCCTCTGCAAGTAGGTGGCCTGAAGTTGTGATGAAGAATTGAGGTACCCTAAGACAGGCAGTTACCCTAAGACAGAGCCTAAGAGTTACCCTGAGTTAAACTAAGACCGAGTTGTTACCCTAAGACACAGCTAAGACAGTTACCCTAAGACAGAGCTAAGACAGTTACCCTAAGACAGAGCTAAGACAGTTACCCTGAGTTAAACTAAGACAGAGTTACCCTAAGACAGAGCTAAGACAGTTACCCTAAGAGAGAGCTAAGACAGAGGTACCCTAAGACAGAGGTACCCTAAGACAGAGTTAAGACAGTTACCCTAAGAGCTAAGACACAGGTACCCTAAGACAGAGCTAAGACAGTTACCCTAAGACACAGCTAAGACAGAGGTACCCTAAGACAGAGCTAAGACACAGCTACCCTAAGACAGAGCTAAGACAGAGGTACCCTAAGACAGAGCTAAGACAGAGGTACCCTAAGACAGAGCTAAGACAGGTACCCTAAGAGCTAAGACAGTTACCCTAAGACAGAGCTAGACAGTTACCCTAAGACAGAGCTAAGACAGTTACCCTAAGACAGAGCTAAGACAGAGGTACCCTAAGACAGAGCTAAGACAGAGCTACCCTAAGACAGAGCTAAGACAGAGGTACCCTAAGACAGAGCTAAGACAGAGGTACCCTAAGACAGAGCTAAGACAGGTACCCTAAGAGCTAAGACAGTTACCCTAAGACAGAGCTAGACAGTTACCCTAGACAGAGCTAAGACAGTTACCCTAAGACAGAGCTAAGACAGAGGTACCCTAAGACAGAGCTAAGACAGTTACCCTAAGACAGAGCTAAGACAGAGGTACCCTAAGACAGAGCTAAGACAGAGGTACCCTAAGACAGAGCTAAGACAGAGGTACCCTAAGACAGAGCTAAGACAGTTACCCTAAGACAGAGCTAAGACAGAGGTACCCTAAGACAGAGCTAAGACAGTTACCCTAAGACAGAGCTAAGACAGAGGTACCCTAAGACAGAGCTAAGACAGTTACCCTAAGACAGAGCTAAGACAGTTACCCTAAGACAGAGCTAAGACAGAGGTACCCTAAGACAGAGCTAAGACAGTTACCCTAAGACAGAGCTAAGACAGAGGTACCCTAAGACAGAGCTAAGACAGTTACCCTAAGACAGAGCTAAGACAGAGGTACCCTAAGACAGAGCTAAGACAGTTACCCTAAGACAGAGCCTAACCTATTTGGCTGCAGATCCCCACATTCCCAGATCAATTTTATCCTAAACTATTTTTAAAACTTCATCTTTCTCTTTCTTGCATGTATAGCTTAATTGGTCCCCAAAATTGGGAGGAGAGAAAAAATATATTCCTTATTGGACCTTAAAATCCCAAAGATTTACCTCATGATCCTCCACCTCAAGGAATCTAGTCAAAAAGAAAGTATTACATTTTGGTCAATGACACCTGAGTTACTCCAGAAAAGGCTCATTTTTGGAAAATCCCTTGATAACCCAGCAAATAATAGGCCAAGTACAGTAAGATTGAAGTTTATTTTGTAAGCAAATCAATTCTATCATGATTTGTCTTTAATAAAAACAGGGACTGGAGAGAGAAAAATTAAGCTTCAGAAGAAAAACTACAGTACACTATTTTTAGCTGTTCTGCAGGGTTTTTTCCTGCAGTTTAAATTCTAAATGCTTTATGGGTTAAAAGTCCCCAAACTGATGCTTTCCAATCTTTGCTTTTAAACTTGGAAAGTGTATTCCTCATCCAGGACTCGTTATTTACCTTATAGTATGTTCACATAAATACCGCACTAAAACTAAAGATGAGAGTACTAATGCATTTGCCATGCAAGCCTTGGAAGCTCAACCAGGCCTGCCTGAGTAAGCTCAGACAACTGCAAAGCACTTCCACTTTCTCACCATTCCCACTACGTGCCCTGACGGCAGGAGAAGCCAGAGTGATGGATGGCCTTTTCCCATCTTCATAGCCTACACCTTGAGGTCTCAAATCACGTTAGAAGCCTCTCACATTCAGTGATCAAGAAGTTAAAAATATCTAGAGCAAGATGTCCTCATAAAAAATGAAATTTTTAAATAGCGGTAATTATTTTCATTTTAAGAAAAGCTTCCTCTCAGCAAGAATGCATGTTATAAAAAACTAGAAAAACTTCCCTTTCTCCCCTCCCACCCAAAGTATTTAACAAAGAACCGTCTGGGTGCAGTGGCTCACACCTGTAATCCTAGCACTTTGGGAGACCAAGGTGGGTGGATTGCTTGACCCCAGGAGTTCAAGACCAGCCTGGGCAACACAGTGAGACACTGTCTCTTCCAAAAAATAAAAAATAAATAAGGTGGACCTCTGTCTCTACAAAAAAAAAATTTTTTAATATCGGCCAGGTGTGGTGGTTCACACCTGTAATCCCAGCATTTAGAGAGGCTGGGTGGACAGATCACCTGAGGTCAGGAGTTCAAGACCAGCCTGGCCAACATGGTGAAACCCCGTCTCTACTAAAAATACAAAAAATAGGCTGGGTGCAGGGATCATGCCTGTAATCCCAGCACTTTGGGAGGCTGAGGTGAGTGGATTACCTGAGGTCAAGAGTTTGAGACCAGCCTGGCCAAAACGGTGAAACCCCATCGCTACTAAAAATATAAAAATCAGCTGGGCGTGGTGGCAGGGATTAATCCCAGCTGGGGATTGATCCCAGCTACTCAGGAGGCTGAGGCAGGAGAACTGCTTGAACCTGACAGAGTGAGACTCCATCTCAAAAAAAAAAAAAAAAAAAAAAAATTAGCTGGGTGTGGTGGCACCTGCCTGTAATCCCAGCTACTCGGGAGGCTAAGGCAGGAGAATCACTTGAACCCAGGAGGTGGAAGTTGCAGTGAGCCAAGATTATGCCACTGCACTCCCCATCTGAAAAATAAAAATTAGCCGGGCATGGTGGTGTACCTGTAATTCCAGTTACTTGAGATGCTGAGGAGGAGGATTGCCTGAGCCCAGGAGTTTGAGGTTACAGTGAGTTGTGATAGCTCCACTGCATTCCAGCCTGGTAACAGAGCAAGACACTGTCTCAAAATTTTTACAAACCAAAACAAAAAACCAGGAGGTAACTTTCCCTAGGTTTCACTCTTTTTAGTGAAGTAGATTCAGAAATTTCGTGCAGTACCCTGCTTTATATTTCTTTGACTTAACTTTGGTATCAGAAAGAATCTTTGCTACCCAGAATTTACAGTGTCTGTTTCATGGCAACACTGGCTGTGTAAAATTAAAACTTTTTGGTAGCACCTAGAAACAGAAATACGAAATCATTGATGGTTAAATTGTTGCTGTTTCAAAACTAAGTATAAAATTAATGTGGGCTGGTGTGGTGGCTCACACCTGTAATCCCAGCACTTTGGGAGGCTGAGTCAGGAGAATCACTTGAACCCAGAAGGCGGAGGTTGCAATGAACAGAGATCATGCCACTGCACTCCAGCCTGGGCAACAAGAGCAAAAGTCTGTCTCAAAAAAAAAAAAAAAAAAAAAAAAATTAGTGTGTAAGAAACGCCATTATTTCGTGTTATTTCTTTTTATGTATTTATTTTTAATAATAGAGATGGTGGGGGGCCGGGCGCGGTGGCTCACGCCTGTAATCCCAGCACTTTGGGAGGCCGAGGCGGGCGGATCACGAGGTCAAGAGATCGAGACCGTCCTGGTCAACATGGTGAAACCCCGTCTCTACTAAAAATACAAAAAAATTAGCTGGGCGTGGTGGCGCGCCTGTAGTCCCAGCTACTCGGGAGGCTGAGGCAGGAGAATGCTTGAACCCGGGCAGCGGAGGTTGCAAGTGAGCCAAGGTCGCGCCACTGCACTCCAGCCTGGCGCCTGGTGACTGAGTGAGACTCTGTCTCAAAAAAAAAAAAAAAAAAATAATAGAGATGGTGTTTCACCGTGTTGCCCGGGCTGGTCTGGAACTCCTGGGCTCAAGCGGTTCTCCTGCCTTGGCTTTCTAAGGCAATGGGATTAATGGCATGAACTACTGTACCTAGCCAAAACCAAAGTAAACCTACTGTTTTACAGAAGGAATAAAGACCTGAAGAAGCTGATTTTTGGTTGTATAATATTTTACACACTGTGGAGTCGTGGCATCTGCTAATTGAGGCAGACATGAACTGTATTTATCCCTGCCCCTGTATCCTAGATCTCTCCTTCCCCCACCTCCAACAATCTACCACTTTATAGCAAGTACCGTGGCTATGAGCCTATCATCCCAGACAATCCAATCAACAGGTTAGTGTATGCACTGGTGTGAAGTGTGAGATACAAAAGGTCCCTTTCAATCTTCATCAAAGTTCTGCTATAGAAGAAAAACGGCAGCCAAATTCTCATTCTTCTCACAAACAAAATATGCTTGTATTCTAAGTCCTTCAGAAAATTCCAATGCCTTCAGCCTTTGTATAGCTGCTTTTCCCTGGCATTACTTGAATGTAATTCATATGACCGCTTCCGGCTTCCGCAGTTCCTCCACGGCCACTGCCACCTCTTCCTCCTTGACCTCCAGCTTCTCGAACTGGCTCATATAGCATCTGAATAAAATGCTCCTGGTGTTAATTTGCTGCAGTGATTGAGGACTCTCTCTACCTATCTGTTGTAGCAATGCTGAAAGCAGGAAAGGATTCTATGGATTAATTGGGTAGACATTGTTTAAAAGCTGTTTCTGGCCAGGCCTGGTGGCTCATGCCTGTAATCCCAGGAATAAGTAGAAGAAATTTTTAAAATGCTCCTTGCAAAGTTCGCCATGAACAGTGTAACTTCCATGTAAGGAAGAAATGAATGTAGTGAAGTGTTTGTAGTCATGTGAAAACAGGCTTCTGAAATATTATTTACATACGATGTTCTACAGATGTTACTTATGCAGTGTGCTGTGAAAAGTATTACTTCAGTGAAGGAATGCAGTTACCATACTGAAATGCATGTAAACATTCCCCGACAGGATTTATAGGAATGTCTTTGCTCTTAAGAGATTAGTGAGAAATGGAATGAAGCTGGGCACGGTGGCTTACCCCTGTAATCCCAGCACTTTGGGAGGCCAGCGTTGGAGGATTGCTTGAGGTCAGGAGTTCAACACCAGCCTGGCCAAAATGGTGAAACCCCGTATCTACTAAAAATACAAAAATTAGCTGGGTGTGGTGGTGTGTGCCTGTAATCCCAGCCACCTAGGAAGCTGAGGCAGGAGAATCGCTGGAACCCAGGAGGCAGAGGCTGCAGTGAGCCCAGATCGAGCCACTCCACTCCAGCCTGGGCAAGAGAGCAAGACTCTGTCTCAAAAAAAAAAAAAAAAAATTAAAAATAAGGCTAAAGCATGGTGGCTCAGGCCTGTAATCCCAGCACTTTGGAAGGCTGAGGCAGGAGGATCACTTGAGGTCAAGAGTTGGAGACCAGCCTGGACAACATAGGGAAACCCTATTTCTAGGAAAAAATAAGAATAAATAAATAAAACAACCATGTCAATACCAGGTCAGTAAAGCAGAGGGGACATCAAACTTCATTCCAGAGGCTAAGCCTGACTCAAATCCAGTTCAGCCAAAGTTAGGAAACCAGTCTCCCTGGTAAGCCTCTGAATGTCGTGTTAGTATCAAAAGGCCGCTGCGAGACGTGATACCAGCAGCCACTGTGTCTCAGCTGTTGAGAAGGACCTCGTGTGTGGTGAGAACCGGGGTTTTTTATTTCCGGGATTCCACATGAAGCCCTTCCTCTACTGGGGACTCTGAAGACCGACCGCTCCTCAATAGTCAGGGCTGTGACAGGAAGGATTTTACTCACCATTGACGCAGCCTCAAGTTGTCCCAAAGTGAGGCGGTGTCCCCTTAGATCTGTGGTGAGGAAAATGAAGTTCTCGTCCTCATTGCGGGCGCGGCGCTGGCGGCCATAGGAGGAGCACGGAGGCGGTGGGGGCTTCTCAGGGGTCCAACAAGGCAGCTCGTACGCCCTCTGCTGGTCATCTGGGGCAGCGCGGGGCCCTCGGCGCTCGCTCACTGTTTAGCGGTGGTCGCGTGCCCTCTCCTGGCTGGCTGGCTGAATTAATCAAATTCAGTGTGCAGATTATTCAATGCCATGATTTTGGACGTTCAAGCTAAAATGGGGCCCACTATCCTGTATCTTTCTCAAAAATGTTAAAGGAAGAAGACACAAAATATCTTTTAAAAATAAAAAAATGTTAAAGGAACAATTAATTGGAATGAAATGAATGTAGATCTAAGTTTTACAAGTTTCACAAAAATTCATTCAAAAGGGTCCATTGACTTAAATTTAAAATACAAAGCTATAAAAATTCTAAAGTTATGTTAAATAACATGGAAAGCAATGCCAAATGAGAACTACTTAGCCAGGCGCAGTGGCTCACACCTTAATCCCAGCACCTTGGGCGGCCAAGGTGAGCCCAGGACTTTGAGACCAGCGTGGACACCCCCCACCCCACAACCAACCTATCTCTACAAAAAATACAAAAATTAGGCTGCTCTGCCTATGAAGTAGTCATTCTTTTGTTTCTTTACTTTCTAATAAACTTGCTTTCACACACACACATAGTAGCCAGGCGTGATGGCGCACACCTGTGGTCCCAGCTACTAGGGATGCTGAAGTGGGAGGATCACCTGAGCCCAGGAGGTGGAGGCTGCAGTAAGCCCTGATTAGGCCACTGCACTCCAACCTGGGTGGCAGACAACTTGTGAGAGAGAGAGAGAGACACAATAATCTTCTCTGGGTTATATTTGGATGAGTAAAATTTTACTGTTTCAGAAATTGTGTCAAGTCCCTGGAAGCTTAACAACGTCCTCCCTATCCAAAATATGTCCCAGTGTAATGTTATCAGTCATAATTCCACTTATTTTAAATGTTGTATGCCACAGAAACAACCAAATTTCCTTGCCAGTTGCATTATAATGAACTTTCATCAGATCTTAACCTTAGCCAATTTACATCTTTTGGGTTGGGGTTGTTTTTCGTTTGTTTGTTTGTTTGTTTTTGATGGAGTCTCACTATAGTTGCCCAGGCTAGAGTGCCGTGGTGTGATCTCTGTTCACTGCAACCTCCACCTCCCGGCTTCAAGCGACTCTCTTGCCTCAGCCACTCCAGTAGCTGGGACTACAGGCGCGTGCCACCACACTCAGCTAATGTTTGTATTTTCAGTAGAGACGGGGGTTTTACCATGTTGGCCAGGCTGGTCTTGAACTCCTGACCTCAAGCAATCCACCCCCCCTCAGCCTCCCAAAGTGCTGGATTACAAGCATGACCCACCTCGCCTGGCCTATTTATTATATAGTCCAGTGTCTTGCTCTGTGTCCCAGGCTGGAGTACAGTGGTGCCATCATAGCTCACTGCAGCCTGGAATTTTTGGGCTCAGGGAATCCTCCTGCCTCAGCGTCCCCAAGTAGCTATTGTATTGCCAATGCCGACTATATTTCAAGTCGTCAAGGCTGGGTATTGGAAAAAGTTTTCAATTAGCAATAATCGCACCTCGGAATAACCTCATTGGCTACCGGACTGCCACTGCGCAAAGCTTTTAACTCCTATATAATTAATTTCATTTTTTTTTCCTGAACACTTTTTAACTTCTTTTTGTTATTTTTCATCCTTTGTTGGATGTCTGAAGACCACACTTTCTGAGTTTGAGATTATCCTAGCTCATATATTTACTGTCCCATGTGCTAGGAATACAGGCACATGCCACCACGCCCAGCTTTTATTTATTATTATTATTTTTTTTTGGTGGGGTAGAGATGGAGTCTCACTATGTTGTCCACACTGGTTTTGAACTCCTGGGTTGAAGCGTCCTCCCACCTCAGCTGCCTGAGGAATCGGGATTATACGCCACCACACCCAGCTATTGCTGGTTCTTTAATGTTCTATTTTCTGGATTTAAAGAACCATTTTCTCTTAAGCTAACTATATCTTATAACAATTTGGGAGACTATACTTTTATAAACAGAAATGAAATATTTATCTTTTTCTCCCTGCCTGATTTTAGAAACTCTTAGAAACCTCCAGAATTTAGAAACTCTTATTGGATATTCTTAGTTTCATGGCAATATAGTTATTTGCATAAATTCAGTAATATCTCTACCTTGTAACAGCACATAATTGAGAAAATTGGTAATATTACTAATGCATTGACTGTAAAGTCCCATTTGAGAATGATGTACATAGGATATGACCAGACAGCGTTAAGGAACTAAGGTTGACTTTACAGAACCAATGTTCACAAAACCCTCTAGGTCACAAAACCCTCTGTGTGACGGGGGAGCCTCATACCTGAATTACCGAGTTCCAAACCTAACAAGTGAGTAGAGATGGTCACTTCCTGAAAAGACCAGAAAACAGGATATTTTGGGGACTTCAAGAAGAGAAGAATTCACCCAAATCTGTAGTTACTGCAGGTGAAGTCTCGTAATAGATTCTTGGCTTGGCTTCCTAGCCTCAAGAGGGGTTTTGAAAGTCCAACCTAACATTCCTTCTTCTTCTTCTTTTTTTTTTTTCTTAAACAGAGACAGGTTTTGCTATGTGGCCAGGATGGTCAAACTCCTGGGCTCATGTGATCCCCCAACCTTGGCCTCCCAAAGTGCTAGGATTACAGGTATGAGACACCATGCCCAGCCTCAAGCTAACATTCCTTATGAAAAGTTCCAGCAAAGCCTACTTAAAAAGACCTATATGGTTACCATTCTTACTGCACTTATGTACATAATCAGGCAAAATCTAAGTCTAATCTAGACTTATTTTGCAAGCAAGAATAATTGTTCTTTGATTATATTTGACCAAAAATAAGGGTGACTGTAGAAAAAATTTTATGTTTCAATGGAAAATGACAGATAACTCATACTTAAGATTTTAGAATCTCACAGGATCAAATTCTAATCCTGTTCATTGTCTTTGAGCTATTTTCACCTCTTTGAAAACTGCATGCTGCCATCTGGTGCATTATGTCCCACAAAGACACTTGTGGGAAAAGAAGCCAAGTATTGTCCCTGTTAATGTGTCTATTGTCAGCTCATTTACAGATCTTCAACCACTGGAACAAAGTTAGAAGAGGCAAGTTTTGCTCCCCAAAAGTGCATGAGCAAATTGGGATATATTCATGCAACGGAATATTAATCAGCATTAGAAAGAAAATTAGGCTAAGCATGGTGGCTCACACCTGTAACCCCAACACTTTGGGAGGCTGAGGCAGGACTGCTTGAGTCCAAGAGTTTGAGACCAGCCTGGGCAACATAGTGAGACCCCATCTCTAATTAATTTTTTAAAAAAGAAAAGAAAAAGAAAATCTGGAAAGCTATATTTATTATTATTATTTTTATTGACACAGGGTCTCACTCTGTTGCCCAGACTGAAGTGCAATGGTGTGATCATGACTCACTGCTACCTCAAACTCCCGGGCTTAAGGGAACCTGCTGCCTCTGCTTTCGAAGGTAGCTGGGACTACAGGTGTGCACGACCACGCTCAGCTAATTTTTTTTTAGTTTTTGTAGAGACAGGATCTCACTACGTTGCCCAGCCTGGTCTCAAACTCCTGGGCTTAAGTGATCATCCAGCCTCAGCCTCCTAAAGTGCTGGGATTATAGGCATGAGCTGCCATGCCCAGCTAATATCATTCTTTAATAAAAGGAATCAGGGCTGTTTGAAGAAATGGTTGGTACTAGGGCTGGGACAGTAAATATATGAGCTAGGATAATCTCAAACTCAGAAAGTGTGGTCTTCAGACATCCAACAAAGGATGAAAAATAACAAAAAGAAGTTAAAAAGTGTTCAGGAAAAAAAAGATGAAATTAATTATATAGGAGCTAAAAGCTTTGCGCAGTGGCAGTCCGGTAGCCAATGAGGTTTATCCGAGGTGCGATTATTGCTAATTGAAAACTTTTTCCAATACCCAGCCATGACGACTTGAAATATAGTCGGCATTGGCAATTTTTGACAGTCTCTACGGAGACTGAATTATTCTTTAAAAAATTAAAAATAAAAATAAAAATTTAAAAAGGAGTTAAAAAGAAATTATCTAGGCAGGTAGTAAGGGTAAGGAAGTCCTCACTAAGGTTTCTCTTTTAATGAAAAGCAGCCCCAAAACCATTTCTAACAAAGAGCAGCCTGTAAAATCGAGCTGCAGACATAGATGAGCAAGCTGGGAGCTCGCACGGGTGAATGCCAGCAGCTGTGCCAATAGGAAAAGGCTACCTGGGGGCTAGGCATGTTCAACATGGCGGCTCCATCTTCCTTCTTCCTTGTCAACCACGTGTACAGTAAGGAGCAGACAACATGGCGCCGGCTGAGTAGAAAGTTCGTTTGCATAATAAGAAAATTAGGGAGGGGGTAGCCAGCTTCTTCCTGTGCTATGTAAATGTCACCCCGGTCCAAACAATCTTTGAGCCCTGTGTAAATCAGACACCGCCTCCTCAAGCCAGTCTCTCTTTCTTTCACCTATTAAACCTCTGCTCTTAACTTCACTCCGTGTATGTCCGCATCCTTGATTTCCTCGGCCGAGGTGACAAACCTCGGGTATTAATCCAGATGAACAATGTTGCTTCATTAAGTCAAAGTAAAACAGGAGCCAATGGCTGGGTACAGTAGCTCAGGCCTGTAATCCCAGCATTTTGGGAGGCCCAGGCGGGTGAATCACCTGAGGTCAGGGGTTCGAGACCAGCCTGACCAACATGGTAAAACCCCATCTCTACTAAAAACACACAAAAAATTACCTGGGTGTGGTGGCAGGGGCCTGTAATCCCAGCTACTCAGGAGGCTGAGGCAGGAGAATTGCTTGAACCTGGGAGGTGGAGGTTGCAGTGAGCCGAGACCATGCCATTGCACTCCAGCCTGGGTAACAAAAGCAAAACTCCGTCTCAAAATGAAAGAAAAAAATAAAAAGCAGGAGCCAATGGAAAGAGCTCCCGGTTGCCAAAGCAGGACTGAACTCCTGAGCAACAAAAGACTGCAGTATTGGATAATAACCAAAGCTTAAAGTTACTTTCTGGATGTCTATATGTGTATAAATCAATGGATAAGCCAATCGAGTTGAATAGAAATTTACTACACAAGCCAGGCATGGTGGCTCACTCCTCCAGGTGGAGTTGCCACTTTTCTCTTGGTCCCTGCCCACAGCAAGGTGTTGTAATTGTTTGAATGTGTGTCTGTTTCTTCCAGAGACCAGGAGCTCCTTGGTAACCATCCCTGAGAGCGATCCTCTCAAGGTCCTCAGAACACCAGCTAGATCGCGGCACATCACAGGTTCTCAGTAAAGCATCATCCATTGAGTGAGCGATGGGCTTGATGGGACTCTCCCAGATCTGCTCTGTGCCCACATGCACTGAGTCATATACTGGAAACACAGTGACTATAAGTTCTGTTACAGCAAATTATATCGCTGACAATGCAACTCAACTGGAATAATTTGTTCAGGGACTGGAGAGGGCTTAGACCCATCCTCATTTTGCTGCTACTCATTCTACTAACATTCTTATTCTGCTACATCCTCATATTACTCCAGGACATTCTTTCTGTAGGTGAGCATAGAAGTCCTCACTGTTTCTCACTCGCTCAAAGGTTTCCCTTTCAAACAGTGATGACCTCCAGTCTCCCCACAGGAAGACTGTCCTGCAGTTGGGGAGGGCTATAGAAGAAAAGGTTCTGGATATCAAGGCGGGGAGTGGGGGGGGGCGGCATCCCTCAGCAGTGCAGTGCTGCCCAGTGGGATGGGGCGATTCATCGTTGTAGTCATTATTGTCTTCATCACGATCATTATTGTCACTGTCATTTTTCACCATTTACACCACCAGAGTGGCTGCCAATAGCTAAGTGCTCTAAACAGAACTTACTGAAACTGCCTTGCAAAAACTATGACGGTGAGAGACATAACTGATTCCATCTTGCTTCTAACCTCACAAGCTGATTGTCTTTACTCATTCCTGGGTATAGGTCAAACTTACCATGGAAGGAATTTAGTGTGCAGTTTTTAACCTTAAAACAAAGGTAATAGGCCAGGTGCTCAGGGACATGTTATTTCATTTTAATAAAAAGTGAAACCCAGCTGGGCATGGTGGCTCACGCCTGTAATCCCAGCACTTTGGGAGGCTGAGGCAGGCAGATCACCTGAGGTTGGGAGTTTGAGATCAGCCTGACCAACATGGAGAAACCCCTGTTTCTAAAATAAACAAAGATAACAATAGTCCCGTCCCAAAACTACCCCCCAAACACACACACACTTATCTGGGGATGGAAGTCGCCTTTGTAAAACTAATAAAAGACCACAAAGTTCGAATTACAGGAGGAGTCTGAATTCTGCTAAGACCCGTGCATAGGTAAATGATAACTAGTCAAGCCAGGCAAGGTGCCTAGGCCTGTAATCCCAACACTGTGGCAGGCCAAGGCAGGTGGATCGCTTGACCCCAGGAGTTTAAGACCAGCCTAGACATTAATTCAGTCTTCCAAGGTTTCTCTGGGGTTCCCTTGGCCAAGAGAGAATCCATTCAGTCAGTTGGAGGCTTAGAATTTTATTTTTATTTCTTGCAGTTGACCTATTATTAACAATTAAATCGTAAAACTTACAATGAAATTTTTTTTAAACAATGGTAATACCTATTTAAAACCAATCACATTTCTAGCCTGGGCAACATGGCAAAACCCCATCTCTATAAAAAAGATAAAAGTTAGCTGGGTGTTGTGGCATGTGCCTGTAGTCTCAGCTACTCAGGAGGCTGATGGGAGGATTGCTTGAGCACAGGAGGTGGAGGTTGCAGTGAGAAATCACACCACTGTACTCCAGCCTGGGCAACAGAGCCAGACCCTGTCTCAGAAAAATAAAATAAAACAAACCATTCACATCTAATTATTTTTTTATTTCAACCACCTAGTCAGTTTGCATAGTTATTTTGATTTAATTTGAATGTGACTATCTTCTTGAGGATGTTTATTCATGCATACCGCAGTAATGTGCTTCAGCATATCTTTTCCTATGGTAAAATTCAAAAAAAAAAAAATATATATATATATATACGATCTGGCACAGAGCTCCTAAAACAGAATTTCCTGAGTGATAGAGTGTCTTTTGTTATTCATAACAAGCCCTTTTCGATGACCTGAGTTTATGCTAATGAGATGAGCCCCACTTAGAGTGGAGCTCTTAGATAGCCTCAGGATGGGGGGCTGGTCACCAGAAAGACCAAGTGAGTAGAGGGCAGGAACTTTCAGCTCTACCCACTGACCTCTGGGAAGGAGGAGGAGGAGCTAGAGATTGAACTCTATAAAAACTATTGAACGATGAGATTCCAAGAGCTTCCAGATTGGCAAACACATTGAGGATAGGAGGGTGATGCCTCCAGAGAGGGCATGGAAGCTTTGTACCCTTCCCGCATAGCTTGCCCTACGCATGCTTCCCATTTGTCTGTTCTCAAGCTATATCCTTTATAATAAGCTAGTAGGCCGCGTACAATGGCTCATTCCTATAATCACAACATTTTGGGAGGCTGAGATGGGAGGATCTGTTGAGCCCAGGAGTTCAAGACTAGCCTGGCCAGCATGGTGAGACTCCCCATCGCTACAAGAAATATCAAAAAAAAAAAAAAAAAAAAGCTAGGTGTGGTGGTATGTGGCTGTAGTCCCAGCTACCTGGGAGGCTGAGCTGGGAGAAACACTTGAGCTCAGGAGGCTGAGGCTGCAGTGAGCCATGACTGAGCCATTGCACTCCCGTCTGGGTAATATCACACAGTGTGACTAAAGCAAAACAAAACACAAACAACTTGTGTCCTTTATAATAAACTGGCAGGCCAGGCACAGTGGCTCATCCCTATAATCCCAACATTTGGGAGGCTGAGGGGGGGAGGATCGTTTGAGGCCAGGAGTTTGAGACCAGCTTGGGCAATATCCTGACACTCAATCTCTAAAAAAAAGTCTTTTTAAATATAATTAACCAGCAAATGTAAGTAAAAGTGTTTTCCTGAGTTCTGTGAGCCATTTTAGCAAATTATCAAATACAAGGAGGGTGTTGTAGAGACCCTCAATTTGTAGTCCGCTGGACAGAGGTATGAGTGGCCTTGGTGTCTGAAGTGGGGGCAGTTTTATGGAACTGAGCCATTTAACTTGTGGGGTCTAATGCTAATCTGGCTGATTAGTGTCAGAACTGAAATGAAGTTGTCAACCAAAGAAGAATAATGAGATTGATAAATGTGTAAAGGAGAGCTTTATTTCTCACAAAGGGTTGCAGCCTCCAGGGTAGCCATTCTGAGAGGCTGGGGAGCACAGCCTGGGTCCAGAAGCCAGAAACAGACACTTCAAAGGAAGAAGAATGAGACAGGGATTTATGCTGAATGGTGTGGCCAAATATGCATATTCAATAAGCTATAGGAGTCATGAATATTTATGAAGGTAGAAGCACACACACACACACGTAACTGAGCTTCATGCCTTTATAAGGAACCCATGTTCAAAAATGCTGGTGTTAGAATTATCTGAAGGTTGAGTTTTCCAGCCCTCTGACATAAAAAAGTGAAGCAGAGGACATGAAAACCCTTACTGCACATCCTCTGTAGACTGGCCAAAACCACTTCATAACTGGTGATGGTTGTGCCCAAACCACAAAAGAAGGGGCAGCAGCAGGCCACTGGCTGACGGTTCTGTTGAGCCCTTAGGAAAAAAAAGCCTAATCACAGTTGGTGGAGGGTATAACAAGGTGTGTCCAACCTCCCATCCTGTTATGGCCTGGAACTGTTTTCAAGGTTTCTTTGGGGTCTCCTTGGCCAAAAGGAGAGTTCATTCAGTTGGCTGGGGGGTTTAGGATTTCATTTTTATTTCTTAAATTGTTGGACACCCAGTTGGTGTCAGAAAATCTGAAGAATTGATTGGTATCAGAGAACACAATCTAAACTTCCCAACTCCACTTTCAAGAAAGTGGTGTCTGGAAATCAGCCATGTCAGGAGCATTTACACCACAGAAATTGGCAGATACCTTCCCTGCCCCCATCCCGGAGAGCCAGTTGTTCCACACTGATGCCCACACTGACTTCATAGGCCCAGGGTATCCAGTGGCCTGGGCAGGTTTTCCCTTGCTCCTTCCCCTCTGCCCCCTCCAGGACAGAGCCTGGACAAATGGGAATCCAAGTGAGTCCTCACCCACCATCTTCCTTGTGCTGACCCAGGACCCAAAACCCAACATTTAGCCCCTTCCTTCAGGTCTCCTGGAAACTTGGACTACAGTGGCTATCCTCACAGAGCCTACCGTCTAGGGGCACAGGGATACAGATATTAAACAGCCATCAGATCACTCTTCCATTAGCACTTGTGATCAGTGCTACAAGGAAATCTACAGGAGGGAGTCAGAGACTATGGAGATCCATCTCAGAACATGGCTGCTGTAAACCCAGTGTGTGTTACTGAGTGGCTCTCAAGTAATGTTTGTTTTACAAATTTAAACAGAAATGATTTTTAAGTTGACATCTAGAGGTTGAGAAGTATATTAGTTTCCTATTGCTGCTGTAACACAGTATTGATAGTCACAGGAGACAGACAAATTCCTAGGCAGACAGGGACGGGTCCCTGAGGAAACTCAACCTTTAGGCTTCTCAAGGACAGTCTGAAGCCTGAAAACCAAAAAACCAAGCTGCCAATTCTGGATAGAGTCCATGACCAGAGTGAGAACTTTCATCTCCATCTTACCCATTCTCTCTTGATTGGTTCCTTCTTAATGATGCCTTTTAACCAAACGAATGGTGTCTTTCCCAAGCCTGCCCATGGACCAATCAGCACACATTCCCCCCATTCTAAGCTCATAAAAACCCCGGACTCAGCCTCACAGACAGTAACCTGATTTTGGGTACCCTCTCACTGCTGAGAACTTTCTTTCTGTTGTTCAATAAAACTCTACTCTGCCTTACTCACTCTCTGCTGTCCCCATACCCTATTCCTCTTGGTTGCAGGACAAGAACCCAGAACTCACTGAACCATGGGAACTAAAAAGCTGTAACACTCCTGTTCACTGAGCTATGGGCAGCAGGAATAAGAGCTGTGACATTCCCTCCCACTCGCTGAGCTACAGGAGCGAAAAACTTGACGGCCTAAACAATACACATTTATTCTGAGAAAATGCCAAATATTAACAATAAAAAAAATACACATTTATTATCTTACAGCTGTGGAGATCAGAAGTGTGGAGTCCTGAGAAGATAAGTAAGCAACTATGAGGAAGGGGGCCCTGAGTTGGGGAGGGCTCTAGGTGGGGAAGAACAAGAAACAATTGTTTTAAGAGATGACTAATTACAAACAATGATCTCTACCTCATTCCACCGGTACAATGACCTCATTCTGCATGCAGCCCCCTCCAGCACAACCCTATAAAACTTCCTTCCAAAGCCAGGCATGGTGGTTCACGCCTGTAATCACAGCATTTTGGGAGGCTGAGGCAGGTGGATCACCTAAGGTCAGGAGTTTAAGACCGGCTTGACCAATATGGTGAAACTCCATCTCTACTAAAAATACAAAAATTAGCCAGGTGTGGTGGCAGGCGCCTATAATCCCAGCTTCTTGGGAGGCTGACATAGGAGAATTGTTTGAACCAGGGAGGCAGCGGTTTCAGTGAGACAAGATCAAGACACTGCACTCCAGCCTGGCAACAGCGTGAGGCTCCATCTCAAAAAACAAACGAACAAACAAACATCTTCCTCGCAGCCCCAGCCTCTTTGCAGGCAACACATTCTCCATTCTCTGCTGTACTTACCACTGCAATCTTGAAAGTATTTTCATACCTTCTCTAATAAATCTGTCTTTATATACAACAGTCCTGGTAAATTCCCTTACCTCCTGCACCACCAGCCCCAGATAGTTACTACTCAAGATAGGTCTAAAATATATCAGCAGGGCTGTGTTCCTTCTGGAGAAGCCCTAGGAGATAATTTCTTTCCTTGCCTTTCCCAGCTTCTAGAGGCCCCTTGCATTCATGGCTCATCTCCCTTCCTCCCTCTTCAATGCCAGCAGGGAAGCATCTTCAAATTCTTCTTTCTCCTCCTCCATCATTCTCTCCCTCTCTCTTCATCTCTATTTTTATGTCTAGTCACATCTCCTTTAACTCTGACCATCCTACTCCTCTTTCCCTTAGAAGGACTTGTAGTGATTAGCATTTATGTGTCAACTTAACTGGGCCATTGGGCCCAGATATTTCATGAAACATTATTCTGGCCAGGCACGGTGGCTCAGGCCTATAATCCCAGCACTCTAAGACGCCAAAGTGAGCAGATCACCTGAGGCTAAGTGTTCAAAACCAGCCTGGCCAACATGGTGAAACCCCATCTCTACTAAAAATAACAAAAATTAGCCGGGCATGGTGGTGCACACCTGTACTCCCAGCTACCAGGGAGGCTGAGGCACGAGAATTGTTTGAACCTGGGAGGCAGAGGTTTCAGTGAGCAGAGATCACACCACTGCACTCCAGCCTGGTGACAGAGCAAGATTCTGTACAAAAAAAAAAAGGAGGAGTAGGAGGAGAAGAAGAAGAAGGAAGGAAGGAGGGAAGGAAGGAAGGAAGGAAGGAAGAAAAGAAGGAGGGAGGGAAGGAAGGAAGGGAGAAGGGAAGGAAGGAAGGAGGGAGGGGAAGGAAGAAGAAGAAGAGGAAGAGGAGGAGGAGGAGAAGAAAAAACATTATTCATTTCTGTGAAAGCTTTTTTTTTCATTTTTTTTTATTATTATTTTTTGCCCCCCCAGCACCAAAAGTATTTTTTTATTAGAATAGCATTCAGATTAGTGAATTGTGAGTAAAGGAAATTATTTCCCACAATTCAAGTGAGCAGTTGAAGGCCTGAACAGAACGAAGACTGACTCACCTCCCTCTACCGAGAAGGAATTCTGCCAGCAGGCTGTTTCTGGACTCAAACTGCAGTTCTTCCCTGGGTCTCCAGCCTGCCAGCCTGCCTACCAGATTTTGGAACCACAAAATCTCCACAATCATGTGAGCAAATTTCTTTTTCTTTTTTTTTTTTTTTTTTGAGACAGAGTTTCACACTTGTTGCCCAGGCTGCAGTGCAATGGTGTGGTCTCAGCTCACAGCAAACTCTGCCTCCTGGGTTCAAGCAATTCTCCTGCCTCAGCCTCCCAAGTAGAGGAATTACAGGTACCTGCCACCATGCCTGGCTCATTTTTGTATTTTTAGTAGAGACAGGGTTTCACCATGTTGGCCAGGCTGGTCAAGCACTCCTGACCTCAGGTGATCCACCCACTTCAGTCTCCCAAAGTGCTGAGATTACAAGTGTGAGCCACTGCACCCGGCCTGAGCAAATTTCTTAAAATATATCTCTCAAGTTGATGCATAGATACATATACTTTTGTTTTTTTTTTATTCTCTGGAGAACACTGACTAATATAGGGCCCTTGTGACTACAATGAGCTCACCCAGATAATCCGGAGCAATCTCCCTAGTTCAAGACTCCTCTTTTTTTTTTTTTTTAATTTTTTTTTTTTTTTTTTGAGACAGAGTCTCACTCCATCACCAGGCGCCAGGCTGGAGTGCAGTGGCGCGACCTCCGTTCACTGCAACCTCCACCGCCCGGGTTCAAGTAATTCTCCTGCCTCAGCCTCCCAAGTAGCTGGGACTACAGGCGCGCGCCACCACACCCAGCTAATTTTTTTGTATTTTTAGTAGAGACGGGGTTTCACCATGTTGACCAGGATGGTCTCGATCTCTTGACCTCGTGATCCGCCCGCCTCGGCCTCCCAAAGTGCTGGGATTACAGGCTTGAGCCACCGCGCCCGGCCAAGACTCCTCTTTTTGGCGGGAGTGGTGGCTCATGCCTGTAATCCTAGCAAGACAGGGGCAAGAGGATCACCCGAGCTCAAGAGTTCAAGACCAGCCTGGGCAACATAATGAGCTCCTGTCTCTTTTTAGAAAACTTTTGTTTAAAAAATTTTTTTTAGCCGGGCTTGGTGGCACGTGCCTGTAGTCCCAGCTACTCGGGAGGCTGAGGTGGGAGGATTGCTTGAGCCCAGGAGTTCTGGGCTGTAGTGTGCTATGCTGATCAGGTGTCCGCACTAAGTTCGGCATCAATATGGTGACCTCCCCGGGAGCGGGGGATCACCAGGTTGCCTAAGGAGGGGGTGAACCGGCCCAGGTCGGAAACGGAGCAGGTCAAAACTCCCGTGCTGATCAGCAGTGGGATCACACCTGTGAATAGCCACTGCACTCCAGCCTGGGCAACATAGCATGACCCTGTCTCTTTAAAAAAAAAAAAAATTTTTTTTTTTAACTTTTTATTATTTATTTTGAGACAGAGTCTCTCTCTGTCACTCTGGCTGGAGTGCAGTGGTGCAATCTCAGCTCCCTGCAATCTCTACCTCCCAGGTTCAAGCCATCCTCCCACCTCAGCCTCCTGAGTAGCTGGTATTACAAACGTGGACCACCATGCCCAGCTAATTTTTGTATTTTCAGTAGAGATGGGGTTTCACCGTGTTGCCAGGCTAATCTCAAACTCCTGGGCTAAAGTGATCCATCCGCCTCAGCCCCTCAAAGTGCTGAGATTACAGGCGTGAGCCATCATGCGTGGCCTAATTAATTAAGAGACAGAGTCTCTCTCTGTCATCCAGGCTGGGGTGCAGTGTCGTGATCACAGCTATTGCAACCTCAACCTTCCAGGCTCAAGCAAGCAATCCTCCCACCTCAGACTCCCAAATAGCTGGGACTACAGGTGCACATGACCACACCAGGCTACTTTTTTTGTAATAAGATTCTTAATCATATTGGCAAAGTATCATATTCACAGGTTCTGGGAACTGGAACATGCACATCTGTGGGAGCTATTATTCAGCCAACCACAGTCAAGTAGAGATTTAGGGTCAGGGTCATGGTGAGGATAAGGTTCAGAATAAAGATAAAGTTGAGAATAGGGTCAGGGTCAGCATGAGGGCTGGAATCAGTCAGTCACTGGCAAGGTCAGTAGAGGGTCATGGTGACTGTCAGAGTGAAGGTCTATTCCCAGTCAAGGTCAAGGTCAGAGTTGGGGTGAGGGTCAGGTCACACCTTCCGCGTTAGAGTCATGGTGCCAGTCAGTGACAAGGTGACAGTCAAATTCACTATAAAGATCAGAGAAAGGGTCATGTTGAACTTCATGGTCAGGGTCAGTGTCAGAACGTAGGTCAGATCAGAGAAAGGGCACACTTAGAGTTATGGTGGGCAGAATAATGGCCCCCAAAGATGCCCATGTCTTAATCCCTGGGACCTGTGAACATCCCATTATGTGGCAAAGATGATTAGGTTGCTAATCCTTTTACCTTGACATAGTAAGATGCCCCGGATTATCCAAGTGGATCCAAAATAACCCCAAATCCTGGCCGTGCATGGTGGCTCACACCTGTAATCCCAGCACTTTGGAAGGCTGAGGTGGGCAGATTGCTTGAGCTCAGAAGTTCAAGACCAGCCTGGCCAACATGGCAAAACCCCGTCTCTACTAAAAATATAAAAATTAGCCAGATGTAGTGATGTGCATCTGTAATCCCAGCTACTCAGAAGGCTGAGGCAGGAGAATCATTTGAACCCCGGAGGTAGAGGATGCTGTGAGCCAAAATCATGTCATTGCACTCCAGCCTGGGCAGCAGAGCAAGGCTGAAAAAAAAAAAAAATCTCCTTAAAAGTGGAAGAGAAAAGCCAGAGAACAATCTTCAGAGTGACGTAAAGTGAGGATCTGACCTACTACTGCTAGCTTTGAAAATGGAGGCAGGGGCCACAGACCAAACAATGTAGGCAGCCGCTACAAGCTGGAAATGGTGAGGAAACCAACTGTCCTCTAGAGCCTCTAGAAAGGAATGCATCCCTGCCAACCCCTTGATTTTAGTACAGTGAGACCCATGGCTGACTTCTGACCCACAAAACTCAAATTTCAAGTGCAGGAACAAATTTGGGTGAGGGTAAGAGTTAGGGTTAGAATCAGGTTAAAGTTAGGTGTAGGGTAAGGGTGAAGTCAGGCTCAAGTTGAAGGTCAGAGGGTGAGAGTGAGTGTGTGATTTGGTGCCAGGTTCAAGTTCATGGTTGGGGTCTATGTGAGAGTCAGGGTCAAGGTCAGCATAAAGGTAAGAATCAGGGTGTTAGGCTCAGGGTCAAAGTCAGTGTCAAATTATGTCAGTTTGAACATCAGGGTCAGAATTATTGCAAGGGTCAGGGTTAGAGGAGAGGAAGTGAGGGTCAGAGTAAGGGTCCTATTCAGAGTGAGGAAAATTGGGTTCAAGGTAAAAGTCAAGGTCAGAGTCAGGAGCATGGTGAAGGTCAGGGACATGATCAAGTTCTAATGAGGTTCAGTTATCTGTGATAGAGTGGAGGTCACAGTCAAGTCAATGTCAGAGTGAGGGTAAGAGTCAGAAAACATTCATGTCAGGGTGAAGGTTAGAAGGGTCAGGGTCATGACCAACTCAAGTGCAGGGCTGGGGTCAGTGTGAAGGTTACAGTCTGATTAAGTGGAAGGTGAGAGTCAGGGAAAAGGTGAGAGATGAGGTCAGGGTCAAGCTGAGTTTACAATCTGGTTGAGGGTCAAAATCAGTCAAGAGCTACACACGGATTATGGTCAGGTTGAGAATCTGTTTCAGGCTAGAGTCAAGGAACAGGGGGAGTCCTAGGGCCTGAATGACAACCAGTGTCAACACTGTTGAGTGTGAGAATCAGGTCAAGGGCAGGGTTAGATTGGTGTAAGAGATAGGGTCAAGGTCAGGGCCAGAGTCAGGGTTAGAGATGAGTGGGGGCCAGATTTACATGACTTCCAGGTTCATGGTCAAGGTCATGATAGGGTCTGGGTGAGGGTCATGGTCAAAGTCAAAGTGAGCATCAGTGCTAGAGTTAGGATGAGGTCAGGGTCAGTCACTGATACTGTTTGGCTGTGTCCCCCACCAAATCTCATCTTGAATTGTAGCTCCCATAATTCCTACATGTTGTGGGAGGGACCAGATGGGAAAATCATGGGGGCAGTTTCCCCCATGATGTTTTCAATGGTAGTGAAAAAGTCTCATGAGATCTGATGATTTTATAAGGGGAAATCCCTTTCACTTGGTTATTATTCTCTCTTGCCTGCTGCTGTGTAAGACGTGCCCTTTGCCTTCCACCATGATTATGAGGCCTCCCTATCCACGTGGAACTATAAGTCCACTAAACCTCTTTTTCTTTATAAATTACCCAGTCTTGGGTATGTCTTTATCAGCAGTGTGAAAACAGACTCATATCATACATCGGTACCGGCAGAGTGGAGTGCTACCGTAATGATGCCCAAAAATGTGGAAACGACTTTGGAACCGAGTAACAGGCACAGGTTGGAACAGTTTGGAGGGCTCAAAGACAGGAAAACGTGAGAAAGTTTGGAACTTCATAGAGATTTGTTGAATGGCTTTGACCAAAATGCTGATAATGATATGGACAATAAAATTTGGGCTGAGGTGGTCTCAGATGGAGATGAGGAACTTGTTGGGAGCTGGAGTAAATGTGACTCTTGCTATGTTTTAACAAAGAGACTGGAGGCATTTTGCCCCTGTCCTAGAGATTTGTGGAACTTTGAACTTAAGGGAGATGACTTAGGATATCAGGCAGAAGAAATTTCTAAGCAGCAAAGCATTCAAAGGTGACTTAGGTGCTGTTATAAGCATTCAATTTTAAAAAGGAAACAGAGCACAAAAGTTGAAAAAATTTGAGGCCTGATGATGTGATAGGATAGAAAAGGAAACCACCCCTCCCCCGCCCCCACTTTTTGAGACAGAGTCTTGCTCTGTCACCAGGCTGGAGTGTAGCACCATCTCAGCTCATTGCAACCTCTGCCTCCCAGGTTCAAGTGATTCTTCTGCCTCAGTCTCCCAAGTAGCTGGAATTACAGGTGCCCACCACCACACTCAGCTAATTTTTGTATTTTTAGTAGAGACAGGTTTTCACCATGTTGGTCAGGCTGGTCTTGAACTCCTGACCTCAGGTGATCCACATGCCTCAGCCTCCCAAAGTGCTGGGATTATGGGTGTGAGCCAGGCCACCATGCCAAGCTGAAAAACTCATTTTCAGCTTGGAGAAATTCAAACCAGCTGTAGAAATTTGCATAAGTGATGAGAAGCCAAATGTTAATTGCCAAGACAATGGGGAAATCCCCAGGGCGTGTCAGAGACCTTTGCATCAGCCCCTCCCATCACAGGCCCAAAGGCCTAGGAGGAAAAAATGATTTTGTGGGCCAGGCCCAGGGCTCACCTGCTGTGTGCAGCCTAGGGACTTGGTGCCCTGCATCCCAGCTGCTCTAGCCATGGCTAAAAGGGACCAAGTTACAGCTTGGGCCATGGCTTCAAAGCATGTAAGTTCCAAGCCTTGGCAGCTTTTATGTGGTGTTGAGCCTCCAGGTGCACAGAAGTCAAGAATCAAGGTTTAGGAACCTCTGCCTAGATTTCAGAGGATATATGGAAATGCCTGGATGTCCAGGCAGAAGTTTGCTACAGGGGCGGGACTCTCATGGAGAGCCTCTGCTAGGGTGGTGTGGGATGGAAATGTGGGGTTAGAGACCCCACACAGAGTCCCCACTGAGGCACTGCCTAAGTGGAGCTGTGTAGAGGGCCACCATCCTCCAGACCCCAGAATGGCAGAGCCACCGACAGCTTGTACCATGTGCCTGGAAAAGGTGCATTCAATGATAATGTTGGAGCTTTAATATTTGACTGTCCTGCTGGATTTTGGACTTGCATGAGACCTTTAACCACTTTGTTTTGGTCAATTTCTCCCATTTGGAATGGCTGTATTTATCCAATGCCTGTACCTCCATTGTATGTGGTATACTCTAGGAAGTAACTAACTTGCTGTTTATTTTACAGGCTCATAGATGGAAGGGACTTGCTTTATCTCAGATGAGACTTTGGACTTTTGAGTTAATGCTGAAATGAGTTAAGATTTTGGGAGACTGTTGAGAAGGCATGATTGGTTTTGAAATGTGAGAACATGAGATTTGGGAGGAGTCAGGGGTGGAATGATATGGTTTGGCTGTGTCACGAGCCAAATCTCATCTTGAATTGTAGCTCCCATAATTCCCACATGTTGTGGGAGGAACCCAGTGGGAGATAATTGAATCATGAGGGCAGTTTCCCCATTCTCATGGTAGTGAATAAGACTCATGAGATCTGAAGGTTTTACAAAGGGAAAACCCTTTGGCTTGGTTATTATTCTCTTTTGTCTGCTATGTAAGATGTGCCTTTTGCCTTCTACCACGATTGCAAGGCCTCCCCAGCCATGTGGAACTATGTGCCTGGAAAAGCTTAAGTTTAAGTTCGTTAAACATTTTTTTTATAAATTACCCAGTCTCAGGTATGTCTTTATCAGCAGCATGAAAGTGGACTAACACAGTCATGGTAACAGTCAGGGTCAGGTTCAGAGTGAAGTTCAAAGTGAGCATTAGAGTCAAGGTCAGGTCAGACTCAGAGTGAGACACATGCCCAGGGAGGGTCTAGGTGAGAGTGGGGGTGAAGGTTAGGCTGCGTGTCAAGGTCTGGATAAAGGTCAGCATCAGGGTCATGGTTAGAGTCAGGACCATTATCAAGTTCAGAGTAAAAAGGTGTTAGGTTAAAGATATTAGGGTCATGGTCAAGATCAGCATGAGGTCAAGATATGAGGGTCAAGGTCACGATCAGCGACCTCTACGATACTTTCTGGCACCAGGGGCTGGCTTTTGTGGATGCAACTTTCTGAAATGCTCTTCCTCCATTTACCTGCATGTCTTCCTCCTTCATGCACTTGGACTATGCTGCCTCACAGTCCCTGCCCTTTCACTAGGATGTGAGTGTCACAAAGGCAGTGATCTTGGAATGAAATGTTGTGCACATTAATGGGTCCCAAGCACTTAGAAGAGTGCTTGGCACAGAATAGGCACTCAATAAGAGTTTAACATCGATGAGTGTGCATTAAAGTATTCCTGTAAAAAAGTACATCTGGGAATAAAATATAACCAACTGTTCACAGTAGTTCTCTTTGGAGTAGAATTGTAAGAAAGCTTCATAGTCAATTTGATATATGTTCATATTGTTTTGTTTCTTAAAAAGTAACACTGAATGGATCTTTCCATTTTGAGAGAAAGCAAATAACTTTAGTAAGTGTTTGACAGAATGATTGGCACAGGTACTCACCAAACTGTAGCTATGAATCAAACTTCAAACAACTGGCAGCAGCCTTCCTGCTAACCCTGGAGCACCGTCAAACAAATGCTACTCTAGTTCCCTCATCCAAGAGTAAAAACAGAGAGGCAAGACAACATATAGGGTCTTTATTAAAAGCAGCTGAGACCATGCCTCGGTCCTCTGAGGGGATGCATTTCCTCACATACTATTCCTTTCCCACATTTCCATTCTCTGCAGGCTACAGCTTGATGCAAAAAAGGGGATCATCCTAGATATACTTATACACAACCTTTGAGGGCACAGTTTGGAGGTGGAGTCGCACAGGACATTTGAAAAAGTGGGACAGCAAAGTTTCACTATAGCCCACAAGGAAGTAGAATTTGTGTGCAGGCAACTGCCTCAGGACCAGGGCACAGATCTCCAACTGGTTAGCCCGGCGCTTTATAACCAGCTCGTCAGCCAGGCAGCCTGGGAAGGTACCCCACATGAACTTGCGAAGGAAAATATCCTCCACTGTTCGTTCTGCGGCATGGTCCTCCCCATCCAGGTTACCTGAAGAGGGAAGGGCATCATAGACAAGTCAACCTCACTGCCCCCCGACCCTGCCATAACTCCAGAGTCAACATCCAAAAGCACTGAGCACAATCCCACCCTTCACCCCCAGCCTCTTCTCTTCCGCTAATAGAGTAAGAAAAATGCTTTTTAAAGTTCAAGGTATGTTATGTCATTAATTCTCAAGCCAATTCTGTTTAGTAGGTATTACCATTATTCTTATTTTACAAAAAGGAAGACGGACGCCTTAGTCAGTGTACAAAACTCAGACGATGCCACCACATCTAATCCCTTTCCCAGCCTTTCTTGGCTGCCTTATAAAAACATTGGCCATCCCATGAGCCAGAAAGATGAGGCTAACAGCTATTTTGAAGTTAGGGACAAGAATCTTCTCATGAGCTAGGCCTAGGGCTTCCATCAGTGGATTCTCAGTGTGAACCCTGGATCCCCTGCAGCCCTCGCAATGTCCATTAAGAGTCTGCACACATACATCCAAACCTCAGACCAGAACCTGATAGAGTGGGGGACAAGCACCTGTATTTTAAGTAAGTTCTCTAGATGCATCTCAAACACCCAAGTTGAGAACTCCTGTACTAAACAAAACACAGTTGGTTCTCAATAGTTCACAGTACTTATGTTCTATAAAGTCACTGCCAACACTGAGTGAATACTGAACCATTGCTCCTAGGGGAAATAAAGGGTTAGGCTCCTTCTAGCCTCTGAGCACCATATTTTTGTTAATAAGTCAATACATAACCTAGTTTCATTTGTTTCTGTTTAAAGACACCTTACTTAATATACATGGTTGATTCATTAACATTGAATTTAGGGCCAAGAGCAACTCATGCTTGAAGAAAAATTCTCTAATACACATATGTTCTCCCAAAGGCAATTCACAGCCTTCTCCGCCTAGGAACACTAGATAGCACTTCAGCACTGCAAGGCCATTTTAAACAGCAAAATCACTAACAAAAAGGACAAAAATGCAAAAAAAAAAAAAAAAAAAATCTAGACCATAAAAAGGACACTTTTTACAGTATGAGAATTGAAACAAGACAGAGCCTCGCCCACCTCAGCTCGGAACATGCAGCTGGGGGGTGGCTGCTCTACCCATATCTCAGAGTGACCTTGAAAGTGTCCAGAGTATTGATTTGGGGCTTAAAAATAAATTTTAGCCAGTAAAATCTGAAAACATGGAATTCATGAATAATGAGGGTCGTCCGCATATATTTACAGAGAAAAAGTTGTGCATCAGTGGAAAACTGCATTCCTTAGAGCGCATTTTTCGATGTTATCAAATTCTATAAGGGCTTCACTCCTTTCCTTGACTTTGAGCTTATTTTACAGCTCTGCAAGTTACAGATAACTGATAAGAATGCAAAATACTTCTTGTCTGTAGATATGCAAGTAAAATAAGTTCTGTTCAGTGGAGGATCAACTGAGTCCCTGCCCTCCATGGAAAAAGTCAGTTTTGCATCCATCTTCAAATCTGATTCAACATCCCGATCTATGTATGTCTCTGCTTTTTTTATGTCTCCTTTGAGTTGGTTCCATGGATTTCTGACCCTGGCATTATTTCCCGAGTTAAAGGAAACCTGTGACACTTGTTCATTTTGTTTACAACACAATCGGATTGAGTGCTCCTTTTGGCGGCCTGGGGTTCCCGCACCTGTGTGCTGCGACAGCCAGCCCTTACGGTGGGCGATGTAGTGCGGCGCGTGTGCCTCCTCGTAAGTCACCGGCTTGTCTCCCTTGCTTACACGGACTCGGGCCGCCTGGTTCTAGGAGCAAAAAGGGGCCGTGACTCCACGAGACCCCGCATCCACACCCCAACTCCGAGCCATGTTCCCCCAATCAGCTGGCACTGCTCCCCGACCCCAACCCCAAGATCCCCCGCGCCCCGACTCTAGCCCCCGCCCTCGGACCCCCATGTGACGCCCCCTCAGCCCTCGCCGCGTCCCCGACCCCGGCCCCGGCCCCGGCCCCGGCCCCGACCCCGACCCCGGCCCCGCCCCCGCCCCCGCCCCCGCGGTGCTCACCTTGGCGCAGACCACGGAGGTGTGCAGGGCTCGCCAAGTGCAAGGCAGTGCTCGGCTACAGGACAGCACCTGTGGAGGGAGGACGCGTGAGGTGGAAACTAGGGACCCCACCTCCGACTCGCCGGGACCCGCCGCGTCGCCCACTCACCCTTGGCCCCAGCAACCCGCCGCACACGGAGGCCGCCATCTTGGACCGCGCTGAACGCAGCGCGTACCACAGCGTGCTGCGGGGTGGGGACGGCTGCAGACGAGACCAAGTCGGAGGTGCAGGGGAGGGACAGGGCCTCCGTGGGGCGGGCCTCTGCGGGGCGGGCCCTCTTCTGGGCGGGGCCGCGTGGTGCTGTGAGCTTTCACTCCCGCCTTCCCCCGCATCCCTGTGAATGCTCAGCCTTGAGTGCTCAGTCTTGTGAATGCTTATCGCGCGGCTCGTCACTCTGTCACGATTGCTGCTTGCATCGGATTTCAGATCCGGAAATTTGAGGATGCGAAACGTGAGATATCCTCTTCAGCGCTAGTTCGGGGGATGGGTGTGCGGCCCACCGGACCCAGCCCTGCCCAACCGCACCCTCGGGGCTCGAAGAGGAGTGAAGCGTTTTCCCAGGTCCTTGGAATTAGGCTACTGAGTTCTGCCTCCAAATAATACTCGTAAAAAACAAAACAAAACAGAAAAATCCTCCAGACTCTTATCAACAAATAAAGGAGAAATATGTTTTGGTTAAAACGTCACCCAGTTCTTCAAGGATGACTAATGCAGTTATGCAAGGATGGGTTTGCCACATGTGGCCATACTGGTGACTGGCCCCTGGGGAAGGAACATTTTAAGTATGGGGGAAAGGGCCAGAGAGCAAGGAAATTCATGAGAACATCTCAGGGCCTGTAATGCTCAAACCAGTGCGTCGCCACTATAATTGGTATCCAGTAATTATTAATGTCAAACGGAAAAATAGCAACACGGGATATTTAATTTTAGAATTCACCACGGTTATGGGTAAAACACGGGCTCTGGAGTCAGACCCACATTTAACAATCTTTGTATAGTTAAGACTCAGTTCTATTATCTATAAAATGGGTCTTAATAATAGTACTACCTTATAGAGCCATTAGGATCGAGAGAATATTTAATAAATGATGGGTTGTGTTTGGTTGAATAATGTGAAATTGCCAATATTTTGGCCGTTCTGGACCTACATCATTCTCCTTAATGGTACAGTACTTGCATACTGCTGCGGGGTCCTGTCAGGGGGAGGACGGCATTATGATCCATGGGGAGGGGAAATGGAAGAAAGGTGGAAATTGAGTTGCCCATGACCACACTGAGGAGAGGGAGAGAGGGACCAACAGACAATCTCTTGACTTCAGTCCAGTCGATTTTCCATGACCAAGACTCCTCTGATTACACGAAGGTGGGTTCTCAAAAAAACCCATAATAAAAGGACAAGGTCTTCCATGTCCACTTCCTCAGAAACGTTTTATTCTTAATTTTTAAAAACTGTAGCCCCCAACTGTTCTGCATATTGAATAAAGGGACATAACAGGGATGAGATGCCCTCCAATCCATAACACTTTGCAAATGTAAGAACTTTCAACTTTTCCTAAGGAATCCTTTTCAACTGACAATATTTATTAAAGTTTTCATGATGTTCAATAATTTTATAATTATTAAGTTTTCATTAATTTACTCCAAGGTGGTGAGGATCATGGGATCTGGCATCTAAATTGCCTGAGTCCAAATCCTGGACCCAGTATTTCCTGGCTATGTAACTGGGGCAAGTGACTGAACCTCCTGAGCCTCAGTTTCCCTCATCTGTAAACTGGGGACAATAAAGGTGGTTGTGAAAATTACAGTGTGATATGCCTGCCAGAGGAAGAGAGCAATTGTGGGTTTTGTTGTTGCTGTTTTTAATGAGTCTTTGATAGCCACATATCCCGTTAGGGAGACGAGCCAGTTATTGAGGCTTCTAGGAAAACTCACAGCAACACCACCCTATCAGAGGAAAGGGGAAGGAGAAAGGAAAACAAGGTACTTGGGCTGATCAGAGGCAGAGGTGGCAATGGCACAACGCCTACTGGGGCCCAAGGTGGGCAGGGACTGCATCAAGAAGGCTGTGCTTGGGAGTCAAGTTTTGCCCATAAGGCAGTAAGCAATAAAATGGTCAAACTTATGCTTTCCTCTATTCAAGCCATTCTCTCTTATGCCTGAGGTGTCTCCGGAATTCCAAACCAATCTAGATCTTTCCAAGCATCACAATAGCCAATTCAGTGGCAGACATTTCTGGGGTTCGAGTATCTTGTTACCTATCCTTTATTAGCTTTGTTTATACTGCGATTGGGGGAAAAGGGGTCATGTCTGTCTTCACATGATTAAAATTGCTTAAAATGACTTTTATACATCAGTATGAATTGTTGGTGGTTTTTTTTTTTTCCAGGAGAAAGCGTGAATGAAGTCCCCGCCTACCACAAATTATGCAGTCAAGTTTCCCACATTTGGGGAAATCGGAGGGGTCAGCACATTCGAAGTGCAATGGATAAGACTTACCCTGGGAAAACTGCCTTCGTGATCATGGTATGCTCCCCTGCCAGGTAAGTATAGTATGAATTGCTACACTGTTTTAAATCATCAGCAGAAAAATCTGACTGGGGATGTTTTATTTTTCTGTAATTTCCATTTGTTGTTGTTTTGATGCACTTTCCTTCTATCAATTCCATAAAGGAGGCAGTATTTCCAGGCTTCACAGAGCAGAAGATGGAGGCTCACAGACTCGCCCGAGGTTACAGAACTAGTAAATGGTAGCAGGCCTTTTTGCTCCAAACCATGTGCTCTTTCAGTTTCACTTCCTGGGGGCAAGGGTTCAGACCCATCTTAGGATCAGGAAATGGCCTGGGTTTCTATGGCTTGCTGTAGACAGCTCCCAACTGGCCATCTTGGACTGCCTGGATATTGAGGACTGCCTGGTCAAAGGCCAGGAGCCTATGACCCCGTGTGAAGGACCCATCTGCACCCTTCCTGGGGCCTAATGCAGGGACAAGGATATAAGACTGCTTTTTCTCTGATGTGAGCCTTTGACATGAACCAGGAACCAGAAGTGGCTCCTATGCTCTCAAAGCAGAGATTCATAACCCCAGTTGCATGACAGAGCCCCCTGGGCCCCACACCACCTCTGTCGGGAGAAGGCAGGCACTCACACTTTTAAAATGCTCCTCAGATGATTTTGATTTGCAATCAGGGCTGAGAACCAGTGTCCTGACCTCAGTTTATTTGGGAGACTCCCAAAATGTGTATTTGCAGAGCCCCTTTATGGGAGAAGGCTGTTGGATGCTCCTGGAAGATTATGGCAGCTCTCCAAGGGGCGTAGCCATAGTCCACGCCTGCCACTCTTGGTTACAAGGGCAGAGGAAGGGAGGAGGAGTCTGCTGGGAGGTCTGGACTTCTTTGAGATGATTTGTCCAGTTGGGTGCAGTGTAGCCACTACGGGCTCACCCAGAGTGCTCAGGGGATACAGCACTGGCTGGGCTATGGAGACACACTGTGTGAACGGGAGCCCTCAGCCCCACTGTACTTCCAGAGCCTGAAGAGTTTCAGAATCCAGCCTGGGGGCAGTGAGGTGCCATCTCCCTTCCTGTTGGCTGGAGGGTGAGCTGAGATCACTCCACTCATGGTGGTTCTCTTTACAACTGACTTATCCTAACTCAGAATTGCTGACACTTTACACTTCGTAAACCTGTGGTTTTTACATTATTCCTTGTGATTCTTTTTTTCCTAATAACAACTCGTTCACCAGGAAGAATCCCAGAGGCTCTCAGCTCTATTCTGAGAAATAGGTCAAACAACTGAAACCCTATGAGTAAAGCAGGGAGGCGTGTCAAACCAGATGCCAAGACAGCTCAGTCATTTTCCCTGAGAGGTCCCGCTCCATCCCCCTACCTCTCCGTTCTCCTTCTGTTGAGGAACAGGGACTGGGTTTGGTGGGGGGAGGTCCCAAGCTATAATTACTGACATCAGCTTTGGGGTCCCAAGGATCCACTCTCCTGTTATCAGAGCTGTGGGCAATTAGAAATGCCCAGTGCCACACCAGGACCCTGGGCTAAAAGTCAGAACCTGAAGAATCCAAACTGGTGCTTGGGGTAGAGGGCGAGGACTCAAGAAAGACAGGACCGAGGGATGGGCCTCATGAGCTCCAGCCCCCGAGACTACCACTCCCTGGCTCCCAGAAACCACGAGATCTAGATATAATGGGCTCAGATGAGGCGACAAGGAAAATGTGCTAAGGACCAAGAAGGGCACAGAAAGGCCCCTGAACCCTGTGTGGGCAAGAATGGAGATGCGACTGGCACCAGAGGCTGTTCTGAGAGATGTGTCTGCCAGTCAGCCAGGGCCAGACAGGCAGAAGGGGCCCCCAGGCAGACAGCAGCATGGATGAAGCCATGGTCTCCAAAGTGAGTGTGTGGCGGGGTGAGAGTGTGGCCGACGAAATGACAAGAGACCAGGACCAAGGTCATCTTGACTCTTGTGCAGCCCCGATTCATCAGTGTTCTTAAAGCTGCACTCTGGTGAAATTTTGTTGGAGTCTTAGAAGAATTCAGGATAGGTTTATGGCCAAATCATTTTATTAGTGACTTAGAAAGAGGATTTTCCCTTTTACTGGGCTAATACACCACACCTAAGGAGTTGGAGAAGCTTCCGGATCAGGTTTATATTATTTATATATAGACTACACAACACCAGCCCCACTAGGTACTGTGTTTCAGTAAATTAAGATAACATCAGTGAGAAGGTGCTGTTTTACATACCATTAAGAAGGAAAAATGTTAATTCCAAGTTCTCTAAGAGGAAAGAAAAAAAAGGGAAAAAAAAGGAAAAATGGCTGCAAATTAAATCTTAAGTTTCCATTGATTAAAAGATGAACCCTGATCTGACATGTTAAAATGTTTGAGGCTGATGCAGAAGCCAGTTTCCTCTGCACAAGCCTCATGGGTGTGCAGAATGGTGTAGACATGGAGACATGGTGCCTCACTTGTCCTATGCACAGACTAGCTCTTCCGCCACAGGGCAGGCACTGTGTAAGCAGCTTCCATTCCTACACATGTGCTAGTAGGGGGAACTAAGGTTGGAGAAGCCGAGTAACTTTGCTCAAGGGTCATATAATTAGCAGGAAGCAAGGCCGAGGTTCAGAACCAGGCTGGACATCCAATGCGCTGAAGCAAGCTACACCCCATCTCACAGAAGAGGCGAAGACACTCTTGGTCCTTGTCCCAAGCACTCTTCAGGCCCATTTCCTCCAAAATGGTACTAGCTTGGTTTCACACTTTCATCAGACGAGACCCCTTGTGAGCACATGGCCACGCTCTGGTGAGCAGCCTGCTGCCCTGTCCACCTTTCTGGGTGGCTCTCTCTGCTAAGCTTGGCTCTAAGAACACGACTGTCCGGTAGCCCCATGGCAAGTTCTGGGGCTTCTCAGACCTGAAGGTGAGCATTTTGAGCTCCAGATGTGCCAGGCAAGTCCTGGGTGTTGTGTTCACTAAAATCCTAAGAGCAGCACTGACTGGAGGGCTGAAGGCAAGGCTCGTGCACAGTTCAGACTTGGAACATCGATCCTTACAAAAGGGTGGGAGGAGGCCGAGTGTGGTGGCTCACACCTGTAATCCCAGCACTTTGGGAGGCTGAGGCAGGTGGATTACTTGAGGCCAGGAGGTCAAGACTAGCCTGGCCAACATGGTGAAATCCCATCTCTACTAAAAATACAAACATTATTTGTATTTTTACGATGGTGGATGCCTGTAGTGCCAGCTAACTGGGAGGCTGAGCATCACTGGAACCCAGGAAGCGGAGGCTGCAGTGAGACCTCGCAACTGCACTGCAGCGCAGCCCAGGCAACAGAGCAGAAAAAAAAAAAGGAAAGGTTTTCCTAAACTTATTAGCAAGAGACCAGGTTTGCAGAGAACCAGGCTCCTGGAACACAGAGGCAATAGTTTGGACGTCCTGGGAGCAGCAGGTGGAGCATCTGTAAAATCCAGAAACCCACAGCAGGCAGGCTGCCAGGCACCTCCAAAAGAGGGACCAGGAAGCCTTTTGTTCAAGAAAAGGATTCCAGTCCAGAGGGCTGGTGAGCTCCCAAGAGCTGAAGGCTCCCCTTGCTGAGTCTGGTGAAAGGAGGACAAGAAACAGCTCTTGGGAAAGGGGCTCATTTCTCTCAAGTCAAGACACAAAAAGAGAAGAGGCTCCAAGCCCTACCCAAGGCCCAGAGGATCCAGAACTTCCTAGAGCTGGTGAAAGGGCTGGGGTGGGGTTCTGAGGCCCAGTGAGGTCACGGTGGCCCCTGGGAAGGGCCAGGACAGGCAAGGATTCCAGCGGGAGAACTGACAGGGCAGAAGTCCCAAGTCCTTGGCCAAGCCTCTGGCTCGAATGGTGGCAGGTGGGCTGTGGATGAGGTTAAGGAGGACGTCAGAGGAGGCACTGGCACTGACGCGGCTGCCCAGGGGTGAGCCCAGAAGCTGTGGGAGTCTGGAGAGGATGAGAGGAAGAGGTGCAGGGCTGGGTGTGACAGCACCACCCCTCATCTCCTCCAGTTCTGCCCATGCAGGAGTGAGCCCGGGGCAGGGGCTTACCTGTTCTAGGCTTCCTTTTCCTCACCTGTGAAATGGGTGACAATGGAAAGACCTCAGTTACTGTGAAGGTATTTAGTTTCAATCCCCAGTAACAGCTGAAGAATGGCACCTGGCTTAAAGAGAGGGGAACAGGATGGCTTTTTTTAGTGGGGCATCTCTGCGCAACCATTCCAGATACTGCCTTAAATACCCCTTCCTCAGACAGATACTGCTCTCTTCTTTGAGAAACAGGAGAATTAAGGCACAGACGGGCAGAATCTGCCCATTACTATCATTTGTGCATTCATTCATTCAACAGACATTTATTAAGCGTCTACAATGTGCCAGGCCCTGGGGACACAGAGCTGGAGAATGTACAGTCCCTGCCCTCAAGGAGCTCACAGTCTGGGGGACACACATGTAAACACATGAGTTACAACGCACTGTGTGAAGTGTGTGGCAGAGGTATAACAAAGTGCTGTGGGGCACAACAGAGCGACCAATGAACTCTTCCTGGGCAGGGGTCAGGGAGGGCTTCACAGATCAGTCAATAAATACAGTGCCATGGGAGTGCCTTGCACACCACCGGCACTTACATCTCAAATGCTGGTCCACTGGAGGCCCTTGGGTTGGGCGGGAGCAAGACTTACTACCTCTGCTTTCTCAGGACAACTTCCCCCACCTCTGTCCTGGGACCACCTGCCTGCCTGGGCCTGTAGTGACAGGACGCTGCTCCCACTCCAGGGGCCAGTGACAGAGAGCAGCTGTACAGAGGGCCCACCCCATGGGATCCTTGACAGGAGCTGAGACAGAACAAACTTCTGCTTGTCTCCCTACCCTGGGGGCTGTTATATTCCTGATAACATCTCTGAGCTGGTCTGTGAGGTCACTTCCTCTCTTAACACTGTTGACGAGACTCCAAACCCTCTGTCTTTTGCTTGTCTTCTCATGTCGATTGGGCACCGGCCATTCTCAGGCACCAGGGCACAGCCCCACATGGGTGCCCCATCAGACAGGGCTGCCCACAACAGCCTCCTACACCTGACCCGGGTTTCTCTGCACACTCACAGCCGTCTCACCAGCTCAATGAGCTGCTGGATGTTTTTGTTTTGGTTGGACAGGCCGTTCCTGATGTTTTCGAGTAGGCATCTCTTCAATTCAAATATGGCTTCACTGTAGGCCAAGCTCACTGCGGCCATGGGAGGTGCTCCGTGCCACAGGCCAGGAATGTGCCAGATGTGCTGCTTCTCAGGATCGCAGAAGGCCAGGCCTGCCAGTGCCCGGAAGCCATCACCCTGTTTCTCCATCTGGGCTGCAGCTCTGCTCAGGTCACCAGGTGGATCCAGGAGCTGTCTCTTGTCTCTTGGCCTGGGGCCAGGAACAGATACATCATGAAGGTTCTGGTATACAAACTGGTAGTTGGGCATGTGCCCCGTTTTTCCAGCCTCAGAAATGCATGCAGAATAGCTGCTGGAATGTCCTTGGTTTCAGCTAAGCTGATCACGGTGACATTGCTCAGCCCCATGAGCAGAGTGGCCAACGAAGCCTCCAGCTCAAACCTGTCCCCCAGCTGAGGTCAAGGCCCCACCTATCAACCCCCCGGAGTCTATCACCAGGATGTGGTCACAGCCCAGGTCCTGGCTGAAGCCCTCGGCCACTGTGATGAGCTGCATGAAGGCTCCTCGAGGACCGCAGCTCTTCCCTGTGGCAAATCGCAGCCCAAACATGGTGTTGAGGAGTGTGGACTTGCCCGTGCACGGCACCCCGAGGGCTGACAGGACCACCAGCCTTGAGCGTCTCTCCAGTCGGATGTGCAGCTCCTTCAGGAGCCCCGTGACCCAGCGGACAGGCATGCTCAGGGTGCTCCCATCGATCAGCTCCAGAGGCAGCCCTGTCAGCAGCAGCTCCGAGGCCAAGCCGGGGAAGTGGGCAAAACGCCTCTGGCCTGCCGGCAGCCTTCCTGCCTCCACAAGGCAACTCTCGGCCTCGTAAAACTGTCCCATCTCCCGCAGGAAGTGTTCCACCCCCAGGGGCTCAGGCCAGAGAGGCTCCCCCAAGTCTGTGGGGGACCCCGTGCTTTGGTCTCAGGGTGAGAAGCGTCTCCGGAGGCTGTCTCAGTCTCGGCTGGGCCACCCGCGCCAGGCCCCACTCCATCCACCTCAGGAAGTACTGCTTCTCACTCAGGGAGGGGCTGCTGATCCCCGAGATGAACTCCTGCACCCCCGAGGAGGGATCGTGGCCGTTCTGCTGCATTCGAAGTTCTAGCAGCCGCCGCCTCAGCTCAGCCCTGTGTTTCTCGGGGGGGGGTCCACGGCCCACTGGAGCTGGCAGAACTCCTTCTCCACTTGGGCTGCCTTTCTCCAGGGGTCCCCCTGCAGCCTCAGCTCATCCCTTCGGTAGACATCTGAGTCCTTGATTTTCCTGGTAATCCTCTCCATCCGGTCTTTCGCCTTCTGACACTCCTCACAGTCCTCGTCGACCTTTACGCCCAGCTTGCGGGCTGCGTGTGCCATGTCCTCCACAGACACCCGCCTGCAGGGTGCCCGCAGCACATTCCCGACGATGGCCCGGATCCTCTTCACGAAGCTGTCGCTGTCGGTGCTGCTGACCTTCACCAGGACGTGCGAGTGGTCTATTTTCAGCACAGGAATTAACTTATTCAGAAATCTCAGGTTTGTGTTACGTTTCCCACGGTAGGGACTCAGGATGAAGTAGTATTTTGTGGTTGACTCCTTCATGGAGTACAGCAATTTGTATTCCTTCTTACTGATATTATCAGTCAATATAAACACGGCGGAGGAGATTTCTGTCAAGAGCTTAAACTGCAGCCAGTGAGACCCGATGTCACCTCTCAGGTTCAGAAAGGCCACAGGTTCTGGGAAAATGTCCAGGTCCTCCCTTCCGCTGGGAAAAAACCAGGAAATTTCTACCAACCCATCCGAAATCTCCCGGGCATTGGTGCCCAAGTTGAGGTCCCGATGCCAGAAGCAGTCCCACTGCCTGTGGCCCGGGCTGAGGATGGCGTTGAGAAGCTGAGACTTGGAGTTGCTACTGACGTCCATGCGCACGAAGGCGAAGGCGGGCGCCCTGGACAAGACCACGCTGTCTTCCCGGAAGCTCCCCACGCCCCTTGGGGGCTGGGACCACCATGTCCTCACAATGCCCCGCATGGCCCACAGCAGAAATGTATGGTAGTGGTTCTCTGAGTCAGGCAACACAAGCGGGAGTGCAAACTGGCAGAGGGCCATTTTCAACACTATTTCTTGTTGCAGGAAACTGTCTGAGGAGAGCAGCAGGGCACAGAGAAGGTCTAAGGGGTTCACCGGCGTGTCCGGGGTGGGCAGCTCAGAAAAGGAATAAATGTCGGCAGCAAGGTCATCAGCTGGGTCCCAGTAGATGATCTCCTCTTCCATCTGGCTCTCCTTCTCCACAGGCCTGGCGTCTGGGAGCACGTCCAGCACCATGGTGGTATTCCTGGCATCAGCATTGAGGGCCTGCAGCTTCC
The DNA here is from genome assembly GCA_036589455.1 of Ateles fusciceps. Taxonomy (NCBI): domain Eukaryota; kingdom Metazoa; phylum Chordata; class Mammalia; order Primates; family Atelidae; genus Ateles; species Ateles fusciceps. Next base: position 6,122,292 of record JAZHEH010003329.1, on the reverse strand, counting down.
TGAGGAAATTCCAGGGCAAGTCTTTGGGAACCTGAGGGGCCCAGTTCTTCATGCTGTCAAAACTGATCTGCAGAGAGTCCTGGAGGCTGAGTTTCTGGACCTGGTATGTCTCTAGGCCCAAAAGTGACAGCATTTCTTGAAACCTGCTTCTCTCCACTGTGGAAAGAAATGAAGATGTAAGTGCTCACCCTGTGTTTCTGAGCTAGGGGCCAGGGAAGAGCTGGTAAGGGAGAGCCCAGCAGGATGGGGAGGACAGTGATGACCCCTTTCAGAGAGCAGGATGCAGGCACAGGAGGCTCAGAGTGCACTCAAGGCTGACCTGAAACCCTGACATCAAGGTACAATAGGTACCAACCTAACCACAGATATGTGTGACATTAAAAAAGAAAAGAAAGAACAGAAATAGTGAAGCTACATTTAACAACTGAATGAGTTCTTGCAAAAGCCAGATTTCTGGTCTTTCTAGAAACCTGTCAGATCTAACACTGAACTCAAAATTAATTAGCTACAGTGAGCAGCACCTGACTCCTAGCAACTCCTAGCAGGTGAATGCAGGCCTCATCTCCCTATTGTGTTGCTTCTGCCGGCTACTCAGAGTCACCAGGAAGTTCTCACAGGAGGCATAATCACTGAATGGCTCCTCTGGCTTTCTAGTTAATGTTTTGTTTTTGTTTTTATTTCTCTCTACAAATAAGTTAGAGAATACTTTAAAAGAACTAGAAAGAAATCGCTAAGCATAGAGAGCAATCATAGCTGAACAACCATTTTGCAAACCTGAGATCAATAATGCAGGTTTTCTTTCTTTCTTTTTTTCTTTTTTTACACAGGGTCTCACTCTGTTACCCAGGCTGTAGTGCAGTGGCATGATTTTGGTTCACTGTAGCCTCAACCTCCTGGGCTCAAGAGATCTTCCACCTCTGCCTCCCAAGTAGCTGGGCTACAGGTGTGTACCACCACACTTGGTTCATCCTTGTATTTTTTTTGTAGAGAAGGGTTTTCACCATGTTGCCCAGGCTGGTCTCAAACCCAAACTCAAGCAATTGACCTGCCTAGGCCTCTCAAAGTGCTGGGATTATAGGTGTGAGCCATGGTGACTGGCTATAATGTAGCTTTTAATTTTAAATGTATTAAAATATTCAGTGCAGACTATTAGTAAGGGAGCACTTATTTGTGCAGATACTCAAATATCACCCTATACAATGGAAAATCTTATAAGCTAGAAGCTTGGAACAGTATTGCTATCTCTGAAGGTTCCATCCACCATCCCAGGTCTTGGCCCAGCACCTTGCTAATGTTCATGCTGCATATAATTAGTACACTTAAAATTTGTTGTTGTTGTTTGAGACAGTGTCTCACTCTGTCACCCAGGCTGGAGTGCAGTGGTATGATCACAGCTCACTCTAGCCTTGACCTCCCAGGCTCAAGTGATCCACCCATCTCAGCCTCTGAGGAGCAGGGACTACAGGTCCACACTATGCTTGCCTAGCTTTTTATGTTTTGTAGAGACGGGATTTTGCCATGTTGCCTAGGCTGGTCTTGAACTCTCTGGCTCAAGTGATCTGCCTGCCTCAGCCTCCCAAAGTGCTGGGATTATAGGAGTGAGCTACCGCATGCCCGGTCACTTTAAATATTAATGCATGAAACAAATACAAATTCTACTCCCCCTGTAGGCTTTTTCCCAGTTCCTTTCTCAAGAGAGGAAGCAACGTGTCTGATGCTGCTTTAAATGCTTAGATAAACCATGAAAGGAAACACTGGGTGACCCAGCCCTCTGCCTGTTTCCCAAGAAGGTGAAGTGATGGACTCAGAACCACTTCCCATACCAGTAGGAGTCATAGTGCTGGACCCTGGGCTCAGAGAGTTCCACAGGCAGTGCGGCCACAGGACTGCCCCACAGAACATAGGGGACCTATAAACTTGTTACAAAAACAAAAGAACTGCATGGGAAGAGTCACACTGTAGCAAAACAGGTGCTACTCAAGTATCCCAGCTTTGCCTGAATGAAACCAGGAACATTGTTTTTCTTGTCCAGATAGGGAACAACTTTTTATTTTTTAAGTAGCATGGTAGTAAAAGGCAATGGGGGAAAAGACAAAGAAAACCCTCCTGCCCAGTGTGTGGCCCTTGGCAGGCTGTTTGGAAGCCCAGGATCCTGATCTGCAAATGAAGGCGTTGGACCAGATAAATGGTTTCCAAACCCGGCCATACATTAGAATCACTACAGGAACTTGTTAAAAAGTGAAACATCTCTGGGTTTCACCTCCAAACATGCTAACTTATTACAGGTAGTGAGTATGTTGGGTGGTGGGGGCCTGGTTACTCTACGTGGTTAGCAAGCTTCCCAGGGCTTTTTTTTTTTGCAATATCATTAACGATGTATGAAGGGTTAACAAAGTAGGGCATCCTAAACCTGAGTGCTCTGCCTCCCCAGGTGACCTGATACAGTCAGGTGGGGGAACTGCCGGTCTAGATGATAATCCCCTTTCACAAAACAGAAAGGAAAGGCAGAGAAAATGCTTACCTGTTGGAAAATCATTGTCCTGAGCCTCATTTGCACCATCTATGGAAAAAGCAATGGAAAATGAAGTGTCAATCAAATAATGCACCCTTGGCTGACACAAATTAATTGAAACTAAACCTAGAACCCTCCTTTCTCACCAAGATGGCAACTTCTCCCAATTGTTCTAAATATAAAATCCCGGTTATCTGTCACTTTACCCACTCCCTCTCTCCCCAATCCAATCTGTTTGCCAAATCATGTAGTTTCTACCTCCATAACGGAACTCGCAATCATCTCCTTCCATTTCTCTCCATTCCAAATCTAGAAGAAAAAGAAACCACATACATTTAGTTTCATCAAGTTAGCACCTTTCTGTCAAAAATTTCAGTTGCTCATGCCTGTAACCCCAGCTCTTTGGGAGGCTGAAGCAAGAGTGCTTGAGTCCAGGAGTTTGAGACCAGCCTGGGCAACAAAGCAAGACCCTGTGTCTATGAAGACTTTTTTTATAAAAATTAGGCCAGGCGTGGTGGCTCATGCCTGTAATCCCAGCCCTCTGAGAGGCTGAGGTGAGGAGTTTGAGACTGGCCAACATGGTGAAACCCTGTCTCTACTAAAAAATACAAAAATTAGCTAGACGTGGTGCCGCATGCCTGTAATTCCAGCTACTTGGGAGGCTGAGACACAAGAATCGCTTGAACCCAGGAGGCAGATGTTACAGTGAACTGAGATCGTGCCACTAGAGTCAAGCCTGGGTGACAGAATGAGGCTGTCTCAAAAACAGACTAACAAACAAACAAAAATTAACTGGGCATGGTGCCAGGAGTCTGTGGTCTCAGCTGAGGCTGAGGCAGGAGGATTACTTGAGCCTGGCAGGTCAAGGCTGCAGTGAGCTGTGATTCCAGCCTGGGCATCAGAGCAAGATCCTGTTTCAAAAAAGAAAAAAAAACACCAAAAAAACAACAAAAAAATATCAAGTGGCAATATGGTAGCTGATGTTTTAGTGCTATTATTGGTTTTAGTTTTTCCTATGTAAATGTAATGTTTTGCCAGCAAAAAAATACATCACAAGGTAGTAGTAACAGCTACACACAAGACACAGATTTGCTCTAGGCTATATCTTTATAGAATTTTCTAAACTTTGGCAAAATAAAACAAGAATAACCACAAAACATATACAGATTAACCTTTTCTTTTAGAAACTATTTAAAATGTGAGTTGACAGAAATTCCTTGACTAATTAAAATTTCACCACCTCTTATCAATGTTATTTATATTCCAGCATAAGGAATTTTTGTAGTCACTTAAAATTAAAATGTACTTCAGAGCACAAATACACAGCGGTGAGGTACAGGGGAAGAGACAGTGGGGAAGAGTTGTGACTTAGAAGTAAACTGTTACTTGTCCAAAGTCTCCAAACATCATGAAGTGTCCATCAACATTAATATCTTAAATTACAGAACGTGTTTAATGTAGTGCTAGTCAGATATTTACATATGAACAAAGACCTAAAACTCTCTAGATCTGCTTGCAAGTACATAACATAAAGGAGAGAACAAGAGGCTTGGGAAGGCAGGAGCAAAACCTCTCAGTGCATGTTTTGACGATTTGACTTTGATCCAAGTATAAGTAACACCTAGGTTCCAATATGTATGTTTTTAAAACTTTATAAATGAAGATTTGGATGTTTTCAGATTTATGTTTTCTCATGATTTCCATGTAATCAGGTAGATAAACCTAACATTTCGAACTGTCTTCTCTGATGATGTCTCTGGGAGATGGACATGTGAAAAGCAGGAAAGAGAAAAAGGGAAAAACAAAATGGGGTCCAGGAAGCATGAGAAGATCAGAAGGCACAAGATCCACACACATCAACCACAATGTCAAGTAGTCCAAAGATTACTTTATTCAAGTGAGGAAAAGACACCAGAACAAAATTTTCAAGGAATCCAAAATGCCACATGTGGAAAGAAAATGGTTAGAGAAGAGAATGGCAAAGTCTAAAGATGCCAGACATAGGGTTGTGGTGGTTCTGAGAGCAGTTTTAAGCTAGAGTCAGGAGTAACCTCCAGACCCAGAGAAAAAAGGGCCTTGCTTGGCTGGGGGTGGGAAATAGCCCTGAGGTGGATTTAACAGGTGGATGAGGTCAAGAATGCACAAAGTAGCCAAAGACTGAGGGTACCAAACTAAGGAAACCACTGACTAGGGTTGGGAGAGAGCCTGATGTTCTGTAGCCATCAGCAGACTGTGGGACAGGGGGGAAGAGGAGGCAGCAGGGCTCTAGGCAAAGACATAAAGCAGCAAACATGGGGGGCCATTGAGGGCTCAGCTCCATGAGCCAAGGTCTCCACTATATTTCACGTTGGGCAGGAACTGACCTAAGGATGAGATAAGCTCTGACTCAGTGGAAGTACTGGGCTCATAGGGAACACGAGGACAGAGTAGGCCAGGCCCTACCACCAAGGTGAGCTCATGAAGAACTGTTATGAGCCCATTGTTGGAGAACTCCAAGTAAGGCAATTAAAACCATTTTCAGGCCAGGTGGGGTGGTTCATGTCTGTAATCACAGCACTTTGGGAGGGCAAGGCAGGAGGATCACTTGAGTTCAGGAGTTCGAGACCAGCCTGGGCACAAAAGTGAGACCCCGCCTCTATAAAAAATTTTTTTTAAAATTAGTTGGGAGCAGTGGCTCACACCTGTAGTCTTAGCTACCTGGCAGGAGAATCCCTTGAGGCCAGGAGGTCAAGGCTGCAGTGAGCTACGATGGCCACCACTGCACTCTGGCCTGGGTGATGGAGTGAGACAAAAACAGAATGAGCTATGAAGTAGAATCCTCAGAATTACGTAAGATAAATACATTCTATAGTGTGATTATATAAAGTATAAACCAGGCAAAACTAATCTATCCTTTTAGAAGTCAGGAATAATGACAGATGAGAGGTAAAGTGACTAGAAGCAGGGGCATGGGTTTTCTTCAGCTTCCCAATACGGTTTTCTGGCTTGCATCGGTAAGTTCATGTTTGTGAACATTTCTCAAGCTATTAATTTGAGTACTTTTCTGAATGTATAGTGTACTATTTTTTTTTTCTTCTTAAGACACTCTGTTACCCAGGCTGTAGTACACTGGTGCGATCTCGGCTCACTGCAACCTCCACGTCCCAGGCTCAAGCAATTCTCCTGCCTCAGCCTCCCAAAAGTAGCTAAGACTACAAGCGCCTACCACCAACCCAGCTAATTGTTGTGTTTTTAGTGACTGGGTTTCACCATGTTGGTCAGGCTGATCTCGAACTCCTGTCCTCAAGTGATCTGCCTGCCTCGGCCTCCCAAAGTGCTGGGATTACATGCATGAGCCACTGCACCTGGCCTGTAGAGTATAGTATACTTTAATACAACTTGTTTTTAATCCTGTAGTCTTAAAACCTTGCTTTAAGTCTTTAAAATGAAGCATATGCTCAAGAGAAACTCATGTAACTCATGAAGAACTGTAAAAAATAACCACTGGAGGTTTATTCAGTAGAGAGATATACAGAGATCAAAGTTTGGGGAAGAACCAGAGTGTCTCTGTGCCTCGGTTTCCTCAAATGAAACAGGGATTGATAAGCATCTTTGAGGTTATTGTTAAAAGTAACTAAGACAACCTGGCTCACAATAAGCATCCAATGAGGCCATTCCCTCACCTCACCCCATCCCCATGCCTTCTTTCCCATTTGTCTAGAGCAATGCTCTCCAAGGGAACCTCCCAAGATGAAGTTCTCCATCTGCAATGTCCAAGCCATAGCCACTCGCCAGGCAGGCTGCTGAGCAAATACAGCTAGAGTACTTAGGAACTGAAGTTTTAATTCTGTTGAATTTTAAACAATGTGCCTAGTGGCTACTGTGTTGAATAGCGTAATTCTAGATGCGGAGAAACTGAAGGGCTCTGGGCAATCACTGCTTGATTCCAATTCTGCTATGAGCCTTGACCAATTGGCCAATCATCCCCATGGTGTCTACCTCCAGAATTTAAGTTCCATGAAGGGCTTTGAGCCTTTTCATTTACTATTATTTACAATATCCCAGTGCTTACAACAATTCCAGTACATGGTAAGTACTCAAAAAATGTTTGTTTGAATAAATAAAATAGTTATTTTTTTCTATAGAGACAGTGTCTCACTATGCTGCGCAGGCTAGTCTCAAACTCCTGGGTTCAAGCGATCCTCTTGCCTTGGCCCCCAAAGTGCGGGGATTATAGGTGTGAGCCACTGTATCCAGTCTAAAATAAAACTTGATTAACCAAAACTTATTTGCATATTTTGGTGAATTTTTGTTTTTGTGTAACACTATTACTATCCAATAGAATACATTCTTTGTTTTTTTTTTTGGCAGTTAAAACAGTTTTTGTTTGTTTTTTGTTTTTTTTTAGCATATTCATTTTAAGAATAACCTTTATAAAAGATATATGTAAAATGAGTTACTGGAGGCATGGTGGCTCACACCTGTAATCCCAGCACTTTGGGAGGCCAAGGCAGGTGGGGTGGATCACCTGAGGTCAGGAGTTCGAGACCAGCCTGGCCAACGCGGTGAAACCCCATCTCTACTAAAAATGGAAAAATTAGTCATGCCTGGTGGCACATGCCTGTAATCCCAGCTACTTGGGAGGCTGAGGATGGAGAATCACTTGAACCGGGGGAGGTGAAAGTTGCAGTGAGCTGAGATCGAGCCACTGCACTCCAGCCTGGGCAACGAGGGTGAAACTTGGTCTCAAAACATAAAACATAAAATATAAAACAAAATGAAATGAGATAGTAAGAGAACTAAAGATATCTGGTGTGCGGTCACCATACCATAAAGGTGAATTTACAAAGGGTGGTGTGACAGCCCCACCCCCAAATCCTCAGAGAAAGAAAAACCAGCCTACGTGGATCATAACCAGGAAGACTACAAGCCCCAGTGTGCTCTGGGACAATCCCAATTTATACCTCTTCCCAACATTACATCCCTTTCACGCTTAGAAGTGCCCTGTTTAGAAGATAAACTATACAGTCACCTTAACTATGACCTACAATGGCAGTTATGCTAAAACTGGGATAATGTATTTCTGTTAAATTGTGTGATAATCATCTGTTTAACTGAATCCTGGGAACACTTACTCCACTTTCTAGAATAAAGTGTTCCCCCACAAAACAAACAAAAACCCTATTTTGAATATAAGAGGAATGCTTAAAAGACCCTGAGATGGAATCTTCTTGTAAAAGGAAAAATAAAAGACAAAGCTTTAAGCTTATTCATTTTTGAGGTGCAAAATCCCAAGTCTAGGGAGGGGCTGGAACCCCAAATCCCAAGGGGACAGAAGAAGTACTTCAGCTCCAGAGTGGGACCACATCCAATTCATCCAACTTTACCTGCAATGGCCACAGCTGTCCGTCTGTCTGATGCTTTTATTTCTGGGGCTACTTCTCCCAAATCTGAATGCCTGAAACAATTTCAGAAGAAAATTATAATTAAAATAATGAAATACCACTTTCACCTATCAAACTGGCCGCATGTAAAATCTCTTGGAGAGCTTTGAAAACTACAAACCCTGGGTCACACCCCAGATCCATGAAACCAGAATCTCTGGGAGCTGGTCCTGGGTATCACTGCTTTTAAAAGTACCCTCAGTGATTCTGATGTGCAGCCACAGTTGAGAAACATTGGTCTAAGAAAACCAGCACTCTCCAAAACTGCTGGCCAGAGCACAAATACAGCCATTCAGAAAGACAGAAAAATATACATACCCTTTGCCCAGTAATTCCACTTCTAGCCTAAGGAAATAATTAAGATTTAGTTACAAAGATGTTGATGCCAGCTTTATATATAATAGCGAAAAACTGATGGCTTTTAAAATCAAGGTGCAATAACGGAATTATGGTCTTATTCTGCAGCCATTACAAAATATGCTATGGATTTCTTTTGTGGACAAAAAGATGTTGTATGAGAAACATATGTTATGGAAAGATGCTAATATGTTAATTAGTCAGGGAAAAGTCAGGCTACAGAAATGTATACACAGTATGATTACAATTTAATAAAATTGTATGTATTTATCTGTAGGTATATATACAGAAATCTAGAAGGATATTCACCTAAAGTTAACACTGTGGTCTGGAAGGGGTGATCCTGAATTATTTTAAGTAGCTATGATAACTGTAGTCTAAGAATAAGCTATTTTAGGCCCTGCGTGGTGGTTCACGCCTGCAATCCCAACACTTTGAAAGTCCAAGGTGGGTGGATAACCTGAGGTCAGGAGCTCAAGACTAGCCTGGCCAACATGGTGAAACTCTGTCTCTACTAAAAATACAAAAATGAGCCAGGTGTGGTGGCAGGCGGCTGTAATCCCAGACACTCAGGAGGCTAAGGCAGGGGGAATCACTTGAACCCAGGAGGCGGAGTTGCAGTGAGCTGAGATTGCACCACTGCACTCCAGCCTGGGTGACAAGAATGAAACTCCATCTCCAAAAAAAAAAAGAAAACTTTAGATGTATCATAGGAATGAGCAAATGAGTAAATGTATTGATTGTGCCAGGAGCCAGGGTGCTAACTAACTTTTGAAGAAAGGATGTACAAACACAGAATGGAGAGTTACAGCAGAACTTGCAGAGGCGCAATGGAACTGGAGCCACTCCTGTGAACCGTGATTTCTATATGTATGCTATGTGCATGTGTGTGCACGTGTGTGTACGTGTGTAGAGGTAGGTCTTCACTCCAGACTATCTCTGTATGAGTGTACTCATGCATCTATTTCCTAACTGTCCACGAAAAGGGCCAAAAGCAAAGACACTGTTGTGGCAATGGACATGCCTAGCACCCTTCAATACCTTCCACGCTAAAAGAAACAAGGAATCCTTGGAGATCCTGAATGATGGCTGGGGCAAGGAAAGAACAGGAGGAGCCTGAGCATCTTATTTTGGAAAGTAAGGAAATGCTCGAAAACGTGATGGGCCCAGGAGCCAGCCTGAGGAACTCTTACTGGCCAAACTTAGGACAATGTGAGCACAAACATAAATACAGTAACTGATTTAAAACCATCGTAAACCAGCCATTAGTGAGTTCACACAGATAATAAATACATGGGAAGAAAGAGAAGGCTCTCTTGCTCACATCAGAACGTGATGCTGCAGTCAGAACAGCATCATTTTAGAGCAAGGTGCAGTGCTCGCACCTGTAATCCCAGCATTTTGGGGAGGCTGAAGCAGGAGGATCACTTGAGCCTAGGAGTTCAAGACAAGCCTGGGCAAAATGGCACAACCCTGTTTCAACAAAAAATAAAAAATTAGCTGGGTGTGGTGGCACATACCTGTAGTCCCAGCTACTTGGGAGGCTGAGATGGGAGGACAGATTGTGCCCAGGAGGTTGAGGCTGCAGTGAGCTGAGATTACACCACTGCATTCCAGTCTGGGTGACAGAGCAAGGCCCTGACTCACATCATTTTGCAACCGTCATAGTCAAGGCTGGTTCAAGCAAAAACAAACATCAATGAATGTTCACTATAAAGAAAATATTGATGAAGAACAACATATTTGTCCAAGTCTTAAAATGTCTCCTTATAGACTGCTTACTAGGTACCAGGGAGAAAAAAAATCCAATAATTGAACAATGAACAGCTTGGGTAACACTCTTAACTGGGCGATCAAAATGAGCCTCAACAATGGGGACAGATGGCCATCATGTGCCCCGAGCTGTGGTACCCTGAGCAAGGACATATCACCTATGCAGTGTTCTGGCTGAGAAGGCAAAGCACTCATCTAGTCATGATGACAACTCCAAAATGAGGGACGTCGTGCTCCAGGTGGAGAACTGTATTACCCCAGAGTGTGACAGTAATAAAAGGTAAGAAAGACTGACTAAATGCTCTAGATTAAAGGATGCTAGAGAGACATGGAAACCAAACGCAACACTTCACTCTAGACTAGATCCTAACCTACAAGGATTTGACAAAATGGAAATATGACTGCTGTCAATGTTAAATTTACTGATGTTTTTTATTAATAAGAAAAACACACCTAAAGGTCTCACACCTATAACCCCAGCACTTTGGGAGGCCAAGGCAGGAGGTGCATTTGAGTCTAGGAGTGCAAGACCAGCCTAGGCAACATAGGGAGTCCTACAAATAATTTAAAAATTACCTGGGCATGGTGGTATGCACCTGTGACCCAAGCTACTTGGGAGGCTGAGGCAGGAGGATCTCCTGAGCCTGGGCCTGGCAGGTCAAGGCTGCAGTGAGCCATGATCATGCTAATGCACTCCAGCCTGAGCAACGGAGCGAGACCCTGTCTCAAAAAATAAATAAACAAAATAAAAGAGAGACTATCTCTATTCTTAGGAAATAGATACTGAAGGATTTGGAGACAAAACATATGATGATGTGTGCAACTTACTGTCTGCTGCAGACTAAATGTTTATGTCATCCCAACAATCGCATGTTGAAATCCTAACCGCTCCCTTGATATCGGGAGGTAGGGCTTTGGAAAGTGAGTATGCCATCAGGGTAGAGCCCTCATGAATACGATTAATGCCTTTATTAAAAAGACCCCAGAGAGCTAGTATGCCCCTTGCACCACGGGAGTACACAGCAAGAATCTGCTATAAGGAATGTGCCCTCACCAGATGACACCATGATGATCTCAGACTTCTCCAGAACTGTAAGAGATCAATTTCTGCTTATAAGCCACCCAATCTGTGTGTGTGTGTTTTTTTTTTTTTTTTTTTGGAGATGGAGTCTCACTCTGTCACCCATGCTGGAGTAGAATGGCACAATCTTGGCTCATTACAACCTCTGCCTCCCAGGTTCAAGCTATTCTCCTGCCCCAGCATCCTGAGTAGTTGGGATTACAGGCACACGCCACCATGCTCAGATAATTTTTGTATTTTTAGTAGAGATGGGGTTTCACCATGTTGGCCAAGCTGGTCTCGAACTCCTGGTCTGAAGTGATTCACCTGCCTTGGCCTCCCAAAGTGCTGGGATTACAGGCATGAGCCACCTCGCCCAGTCACTTCTATCGTTTAATCATGTCAATGAACTACTTAAAGCACTTCATGGCCAGGTGCAGTGGCTCACACCTGTAATTCCAACACTTTGGGAGGCTAAGGCAAGTGGGTCCCTTGAGCCCAGGAGTTCAAGACCAGCCTGGGCAACATAGCGAAACCCCATCTCTACAAAAAATACCAAAAAAAAAAAGCCAGGTACAGCAGCTCACACCTGTAGTCCCAGCACTTTGGGAGGCTGAGGCAGGAGGATCACTTGAGGCCAGGGGTTTGAGACCAGACTGGCCAACATTGGGAAACCCAGTCTCTACTAAAAATATAAAAATTAGCTGAACGTGGGCCAGGTGCAGTGACTCACGTCTGTAATCCCAGCACTTCGGGAGGCCGATGTGGGCGGATCACAAGGTCAAGAGATCGCGACCATCCAGGCCAACATGGTGAAACCCTGTCTCTACTAAAAATACAAAAATTACCTGGGCATGGTGGCACATGCCTGTAGTCCCAGCTACTCAGGAAGCTGAGGCAGAAGAATCGCTTGAACCTGGGAGGTGGAAGTGGCAGTGAGCCAAGACTAAGCCACTGCACTCCAGTCTGGCAACAGAGCAAGACTCCTCAAAAAAAAAAAAAAAAAAAAAAAAATTAGCTGAATGTGGTGGCTTGTGCCTGTAGTCCCAGCTAGTCAGGAGGCTGAGGCAGGAGAATCGCTTGAACCCAGGAGGCAGAGGTTGCAGTGAGCCAAGATTGTGCCACTGCACTCCAGCCTGGGCGACCGTGCGAGACTCCATCTCAAAAAAGAAAAAAATTAGCCAGGAGTGGTAGCATACACCTGTAGTACCAGCTGCTTGGGAGTCAAAGATGGGAGGATCACCTGAGCCTGGGAAGTCGAGGCTGCAGTGAGCCGTGATCACATCACTGCACTCCAGCCTGAGATGCACAAATCATGGGTTGTAGGTCCAATGCCACTCTTAAAACCCCTAGGTTACAAGTGGAGTCAGAGTCAAGCCTTGCAGGAGAGGACACCATCATTATCTTACATCTGTGTGATGTTTTTAAATTTACAACTGTATTCTGCACATATCTTTTAATACTTGGACTGAATTGTGTTCTCACAAAATTCATATATTGGACCCTAACTCCAATGTGACTGAATTTGGACATGGGGTCTCTAGGTAATGAAGGTTAAATGAGGTTGTAAGGGTGGGTCCCTAGTGTGGTGGGGATGGTGTTACTCCTTCCCTGCAGACCCACAGAGAAAAGACCATGTGAGAGCCCAGCAGCTGTCAACACTCGAGGAAGCAGACCCTCACCAGACACAGAATCTGCCAGTTTCTTGGTCTGGGACCTCCAGCCTCCAAAACTGTGAAAAAATAAACTTCTGATCTTCAAGCCCCCAGTCGGTGGTATTTTGTTATAAGATCCCAGCAAACTGGATGATACCCAAAACTATTCTGCAAGGTGAAAGTATGGCTCAGAGGGGTTGGGTCAAGGGATTTGCCTAACATCACCAAACCAGCACTCACAGAGCCAGAACCCAAATATGAATCTTCTAGCTCATTATTTTTAAGGCTCAGACAGATTTTAGGTGACTTGTAATTTATAGCCAGTAATTTCATTTCATTTTATTTTAACTTTTTTTTGAGATGGAGTCTCACTCCATCACTCAGGCTGGAGTGCAGTGGTGTGGTCTTGGCTCACTGCAACCTCCACCTCCCAGGGTCAAGCGATTCTTGTGCCTCAACCTCCAGAGTAGCTGGGACTATAGGCATGCGCCACCACACCCCAGCTGGTTTTTGTATTTTCATTAGAGATGGGGTTTCACCATGTTAGCCAGGCTGGTCTCAAACTCCTGGCCTGAAGTGATTCACCTGCCTCGGCCTCCCGAAGTGCTGGGATTATATGCAAGAGCCACTGTGCCCTACAGCCAGTAATTTTAAAAATTATAACACCCAGCCAATCTGTCACCTCTGGCTCCAGCCCACTTCTAAGACTTGCTGAGTTTCCTGTCTGTACAACAGGAAGAGCCAGACCAAGACGGCAGAGAACAGCACTTCCAAAGGCCCTACACAGGGCAAGGGAGCTCTCCGCAATGCAGTTTTTGAAAATTACTAATATCACTATGTATTTTTTCTGATTCCAAAAATAAGATACAGAAGAGTAAATACCAAATAAATACAATGAAAAATACAAAAGAGTATCATAAAAATGCTTTCCTGTCACGTTTGAAAATTATACCCTATGTTAATCTGTCCTCTCTTCCCCTTAAACTACTCCCGTTGCTCTAGCTCATTCTGCTAACAGAAGAGTAGTGCATTCGCGTGCCTCAATTTATTCCCTGATGATCGATGGCTGTTTATTTTCATCTTCTCCTGGGCCCACCCTGGCCCTTAATTACCATATTTACTATACACACCCTACTTCCCTATTAACTTATAATCATGACCCTTTCCCCCATATCCTTCACAATGCTGAAAAACATTCTACTTTTGTTACTGGAAGCAATTTTTAAAATTCTCTTGGTATTCAGAATACAGTCAGAATACAGGAAATAGCCAAGGTCCTCGAGCCCCCAGTGTGTGGTATCAGACACTGTCCAGAGGCCACCTGCAGCAGCTGCTCACCTTCCCTACTCCAGGCACTTCCCCACACACACCTCTCTTCAGGGCAGGGGTGACCGGATCCACCCTCAGGGTCCAGGGTGTCCACAGCTCCTTCTCACTAAGTTAGCAAATGGACTGGCTGGTTTGTTGTCTGGCAGAGAGAATACGCCCCTTACCAACAGCAGGGCAGACATGTCATAAATGGTATGTGGCTGAACCCTACTTCCGGCAGGTCTGCTGATGGCCCATTGCTCATTCTAGAGGCATCTGTCTTGCTGACTGTCTAGCCACAGAAGACAATGTAGAGTTAACTTTCCTTGTCTTCTCATTTTTCCTTTTCATTTCCTTCTTTTTTTTTTAACTGCCCAACAGAATTATCTTAGGAGCTTTTCTGCTAAAACCTAGAGATTCTGATTTAGCCAACCTGGGTGTTCAGCACATAAGAAATTATTGGCTAGCGAAAGTCACACTTTTGTTTTTCTGTTGACCTACCTCAGAATCTGGCATTCCCTGGACAGTCCATCCATGCCCAGAATAGATAGGGCAAACCACCTGGGCAGAACCCAAGTTTTGTTCTAGATCAATCACTAATTTCTAGCAGCAAACCTGGTTCCTCTGCTGGGTGGTGCCCATAAAACAAGACGGCATAGGAAAACGATTCTGAACAAGGTTAGCACTAGACAAATACAGGTACAATTACTCACCGTATTATAATCAACAATATATTATTAAATGTGGAGTCTTAATTAGGGAAAAGGAGTCAGGCTGGTGGGACCAAGGAAAAGCAAAGAGAAAGCAATGAAGCTGTAAGTTTGCCTTTCTGCATGGTCCAGGACACATAATCCTCTAGCGTAAATAAGTCACAATCTTCCTGCGCCCAGCTATCAGACCTTCGCCTGATAGAAAAATGCAAATTAGCTCACTGCAACCTTGGCATTATCAGTACTGCAGATAGCTCTCCAGAACATAGCACAAGTACTGTCCTTATAAAATCCACAGCAAGCCTTTGTCACCTCACAGTCAGCTCCTCTCTTGCTGACTTGCCCACTGCTTTCTTGCAACATATTTGCATACTTGTGATTCTCCTGGCTCAGCCATCCAAGTAGCTGGGATTACAGCATGCACTACCACACCTGGCCACTTTTTGTATTTTTTTTTTTCCCTGAGACAGAGTCTTGCTCTGTCTCCCAGGCTGGAGTGCAGTGGTGCAATCTCGGCTCACTGCAACCTCCACCTCCTGGGTTCAGGTGATTCTCCTGCCTCAGCCTCCCGAGTAGCTGGGATTACAGGTGTGTGCCACCAGGCCTGGCTAATTTTGTATTTTTAGTAGAGATGGGGGTTTCACCATGTTGGCCAGGCTGGTCTTGAGCTCCTGACCTCGTGATCAGGCCTGCCTCGGCCTCCCAAGGGCTGCGATTACAGGCATGAGCCACTGTACCCAGGCTACTTTTTGTACTTTTTCCACTCATATTTGGCTCTTTTTGTATTTTTTATAGAGACAGGGTTTTGTTATGTAGCCCAGGCTGGGCTCAAACTCCTGGGCTGATGCAATCTTCCTGCCTCGGCTTCCCAAAGTGCTGAGAATACAGGTGTGAGCCATTGCGCCCAGACATTTTTTTTTTTAACTCACTGGTTTGTGGTACCTTTGACAGAGACCACAGGAAACTAATACAGTCTATGTGTGGCTTGACAGCGACACCAGCTTCCACCTCTGTCTTCACATGGCTTTATCCCCCTCTGTGTATCTGTCTCTCTGGGTCTCCTCTCTACTTATTGTAAGAATATCGGTCTTATTATATGTGAACCCACCCTAAACCACTGTGAACTCATTTTAACTAATCACATATGATTTTTTAGAACCACACCCTATTTCCAAAAAAGATCACAACCACGGGCACTGGGAGTTAGGATGTCAACATTCCTTCTGGGGGGGACACAATTCAACACACAATAACATCTAAGCCAAAAATAGTGACTACATGTTGAGGAAAAATTAAAACTCCCTGAAGAAAAAAGGAGAAATAAAGTCTTTCCCAGACAGGTAAAAACTGAGGGAATGCATCACCACTAGACCTGGCCTACAAGAAGTGTTTAAGGGAATGCTAAAAAGCAAACAAATGATATCTGCTACCATGAAAAAACATGAAAGTAAAACCGGGCGTTACAGCCTGGGCAAGTGAACTAGACCCCTATCTCTACAAAAAAATAAAATAAAGCAAGGTATGATGGTTCACACCTATAATCCCAGCACTTTGGGAGGCCAATGCGGAGGATCCCTTCAGTGCAGGAGTTTGAGAGTGGCCTGGGCAACATAGCAAGATGTGGTCTCTCCAAAAATAATTTTTAAAAAAGCCAGGTGTGGCCGGACACGGTGGCTCAAGCCTGTAATCCCAGCACTTTGGGAGGCCAAGGCAGGCGGATCATGAGGTCAGGAGTTCGAGACCAGCCTGATCAACATGGTGAAACCCCATCTCCAAATTAAAAAAAAAAAAAAAAAAAAAAAAAAAAAGCCAGGTGTGGTGGCAGGCAGGTACCTGTAGTCCCAGCTACTCAGGAGGCTGAGGTAAGAGGATCACCTGAGCCCTGGCAGGTCTAGTCTGCAGTGAGCCACGATTGCACTGCTGTACTTGAGCCTAGGGGATACAGCATGATTCCGTCTCAAAAGAAAAAATATGTATTTTTTTTCTAAAGTAAAATAAAATTTAAAAAGTTAGCTGGACATGGTGGCATGCACCTGTAGTCCCAGCTTCTCAGGAGGCTGAGGTGGGAGAACTGCTTGAGCCTGGGACATCCAGGCCGCAGTAAGCTGTGACTGCACCATTGTGCTCCAACTACATGGATTAAAATGAGACCCAACCTCTATGTTGTCTACAAGAAACTCACTTCACCTGTAAAGACACATACAGACTGAAAGTAAAAGGACGAAAAAGCCACGTGCGGTGGCTCATGCCTATAATCCCAGCACTTTGGGAGGCCGAGGCAGGCAGATCACTTGAGGTGAGGAATTCAAGACCAGTCTGGCCAATGTGGTGAAACCTCATCTCTACTGAAAATACAAAACCTAGCCGGGTGTGGTGGCACATGCCTGTAATCTCAGCTACTTGGGAGGCTGAGGCAGGAGAATCAGTTGAACCTGGGAGGCAGAGGTTGCAGTAAGCTGAGATCACGCCACTGCACTCCAGCCTGGGCAACACAGGGAGACTCTATCTCATACAAAAAGAAAAGAAAGTAAAGGGACAAAAAAAAAATGCAAATGGAAACCAGAAGTATGCAGGAGTAGCTATACTTAGATGAAATAGACTTTACATGAAAAAACATAAAGACAAAGAAGGTCATTATATGATGATAAAGGGATCAATTCAGCAAGAGGATATAACAATTGTAAATATATATGTATCCAATACTCTAGCACCCAGATATATATAGCAAATATTAGAGCTAAAGAGAGAAATGCCAATACAATAATGGTTGAAGAATTCAATACGTATTTTCAGCACTGCAAATCATCTAGACAGAAAATCAACAAAGCAACATCAGACTTAACTGCACTACAGACCAAACAGATCCTGACATTTACAGAACATTTCATCCAAAAGCTGCAAAACATACACTCTTCTCATCAGCACATACAACACCCATGTAGTGGTCACAAAACAGATCAACAAATTGTTTAAATTTTAATTAATTTTTTGAGACACTCTCACTCTATTGCCCAGGCTGAAGTGCAGTAGTACAATCTGAGCTCACTGCAACCTCCACGTGTGGGTTCAAGCAATCCTCCCACCTCAGCCTCCCGAGTAGCTGGGGCTACAGGTACATGCCACCATGCCCAGCTAATTTTTTATTTTTATATTTTGTAGAGATGGGATTTTGCTATGTTGCCCAGGCTGGTCTCAAACTCCTGGACTCAAGCAATCTACCTGTCTCAGTCTCCCAAAGTGCTATGATTACAGGTGTGAGCCACTGTGCCTGGCCAACAAATTAAAAAAAAAAAAACTTACCAAGTGTCTTCTCAAATCACAAGGGAATAGAACTAGAAATCAATAATGAGAACTCCAGGGCTGGGCTTGGTGGCTCAAGCCTGTAATTGCAGCACTTTGGAAGGCTGAGGCAGGAGGATCGTTTGAGCCTAGGAGTTTGAGAACAAGCCTAGGCAACAGAAGACTTCATCTCTACAAAAAGATTGGAAAAATCTGCCAGCCATGGTGGCTCACACTGTGGTCCCAGCTACTCAAGAGGCTGAGGTGGGAAAATTGCTTGAGGCCAGGAGGTGGAGGTTGAATAAGCTGTGATCACACCACTGTACTCCAGCCTGGGTGACAGAGCAAGACTCGGTCTCAAATTTAAATATCAACAACAACAAAAAAAAACATAGAAAAAAAGGGACTATGTTAAACTAAAACGCGTCTACACAGCAAAGCAAACAGCTAACAGAGTGAAGAGACAATCTGTAGAATGAGAGAAAATATTTGCACATTATTCAACCAATAACAACTGATATCTAGAGTATACAAGAACTCAAATAACTCAACAGCAAAAAAAAAAAAAAATCTGATTAAAAAGTGGGTGCTGGGCACGGCGGCTCACGCCTGTAATCCTAACACTTTGGGAGGCCAAGGTGGGTGGATTACCTGAGGTCAGGAGTTCAAGACCAGCCTGGCCATCATGGTGAAACCCCATCTTTAGAACAAAACAAAACAAAACAAAACAAAAACAAAAAAAATAAAAAATAAAAAGTGGGCAAAGGATCAAACAGGCATTTCTCAAAGAAATACATATAGCCAAGAAATAAATGAAAAAATGCTCAACATCCCTAATCATCAAGGAAATGCAACTCAAAATCATAAACAAAATGATATGATATCCCAGTTAGAGTGGCTATTATCAAAAAACCAGGCCAAGTACAGTGAGTCACGCCTCTAATCTCAGTACTTTGGGAGGTCAAGGCGGGTGGATTGTTTGAGGCCAGGAGTTCAAGACCAGCCTGGCCAACATGGCAAAACCCTGTCTCTACTAAAAATATAAAAATTAGCCAGGCATGGTGGCGCACGCCTGTAGTCTCCAGCTACTCAGGACGCTGAGGCATGAGAATCAATTGAACCCAGGAGGCAGAGGTTGGAGTGAGCTGATATCACGCCACTATGCTCCAGCCTGGATGACAGGGCGAGACTCTGTCTCAAAAAGAAAACAAAACCAAAAACACCACCCAACGCTGGTGAGGATGTGGAGTAAAGGAAACTCTTATACACTGTGGGAGTGCAAGTTAGTACAACCTTTATGGAAAACCTTAATGGAGGTTTCTCAAAACTAAAAAAAGAAGTAGCATTGGATTCAGCAATCCCACTACTATTTGTCCAAAGAAAAGCAAATCTGAGTGCCAAAGGAATACCTGCACCCATGTTTAATATAGCACTATTCAAAATAGCCAAGATAGGGAATCAACGTAACTGTCTATCAACACACAAACTGATAAAGAACATATGGTATACATGCACAGGAACACTATTCAGCCATCAAAAAGAATGAAATCATATCCTGTGTGGCAACACAGATGAACCTGGAGAATCTTATGTTAAATGAAGTAAGTCAGGAACAAAAAGACAAATATTGCATGTTCTCATTCATATGTGGGAGCTAAGAAAAACATTGAGTGAATGGAAGTATAGAGTACAATTGTGGTTATTAGAGACTGGAATGCATGGGAGAAGAGAGGACAGGGAGAGGTGGGTTAAGATACAAAATTACAGCTAGATAGGAGGAATGAGTTCTGGTGCTCTGCAATACTATAGGGTGAATATGGTTAACTACGATTTATTATATACTATAGTGTCAAAAAGCTAGAAGACAGAAAGGTGAGTACTGTGTAAGTTTCCCCATACTATGGAAAATAGGGCTTCAAAACACAGCCCTAATCCTCCAAGCGCTTATACTACCATTAGGTTGGAGAGATGGGGAACACTCACTGCACAAACACTAAACAAACAACAAACACTACAAACACACATATCTATATGAGCTAATCTATAAAACGAGGCTGACCATCCCTGACGCGCATACCTCAGATGTGCCACAAGGATCCAAAGAGATTTACATACATCCTAAGGAAAGTTCTCTTGGATTTATCCATATATTTACTGTGGATTTATTATTATTTATTATTTATTGTGGATTTATCCACATATTCATTGCTAGGAACATTTCTAGGAATTTAGGATACGTCAATGAAGGACACAAAGGTTATACTCTTGGATTACAATTCAACAAGGCAAGGGGATATTGGTAATCGACAATATCCCCTATATTCAAGAAATATAGGACTTGTAGTCTCGGCTACTGGCGAGGCTGAGACAGGAGGATCACTTGAGCCCAGGAGGTTAAGGCTGCAGTGAGCCATGATCCTGTTACTGCACTCCAACCTAGGCAACAGAGTGAGACTGTCTCAAAAGAAACAAATAAATAATTTTTTTAAAAAAGGCTATGCTAGAAGATGTTAAGCGCCACAGAGAAAACAAGGCATAGGCCAAGGTCAGGTGTGCTGAGAATGGGGGTGGGGAGGGCAGAGCAGCTTGGCTGGAGAAAGGGCTGTGTTAGTACTGGTTTGGGAGGAGGTGAAGGCAGGAGCAATATGACTACCAGGGGAAGAGTACTGCAGGAATAGCCAGGGCAAAGGCCCTAACATACCCAGGGACCAACCGGGAGGCCCGAGTGGCTTCAGCAAGAGAGTGAACAGTGAGTAGGAAGCGGCGGCAGGAGAAGCTAGAGAAGACTGAACTTTATAGGCCACAAAAGACTTTATGGCTTTGGGGAGGAAGAGGAGGAGGAAAAAAAATAAAAAAGATTTTTTAAAAAAAGGTTATTCTAGGGGATGCAGTAGCCATGAAAGGGCCCTGGGTGCAGGGTGACAGACCTGTCTAGGTTGCCAGGCTGAGAATAGACAAGAGTTGACCTACGCTCAATTATCCAGCCTTATATTCAGGAAAACAACAACAATGAAGTCTCGGACCTGGGCAGTAGCACCAGCAGCAATGGCATGTGGCTGGACTCTCAAAAAGCATCTGTGAAGGACTGCAACAGACTGGACAATATGTCTACAGACACGAGCCTAAGTAAGTTCAAATGTTCCAGGTTCAATCAGTTGCTCCTTTTTCAGATAGGGAGGTCTGTGGGTAAAGCAATACTGGAGGGGATCGGGAGCAAACTGGCACTGACAGGCTCACCCCGAAACCCCTACCCTTGGATATGCTAAGCAGGCACTGAGCTGGAAGGGGTTTGGAGAGCTAAAAAAGGTAATCTCTCACCATGTACAGGTGACCCCACCGTCCGCAACTTCCCTAAAGACACATGCTCTACCACCTCCACCTGACACCACAGTGCACTCGCAACAAAGACAGAATCAACTTGCATTTTCTCCATAATGCAAAAAATGATGGTGCAGGCAGACCTGGAAAAAACAAGAGATCAACCCGAAAACTATCATAAACAATGAAAGAATGCAGTAAGCCAGGGCATATAAAGTTAAAATAAATAAATGCCTTCCTATCATACAAATAGGTTAGAAACGTGGAAGGAGAGCTCCCATTTACAGTAGCAACAATAATATATGTTATAAATGTGCAACATTTATGTGAGAAGAATTATGATACTGAATCCAAATAAGACTTGAAGAACTGAAAAGGGCTGGCCACAGTGGCTCATGCCTATAATCTCAGGACTCTGGGAGGCCAAGGTCAGAATTATCACTTGAGGTCAAGAGTTCCAAGCCAGGAGTTCAAGACTAGCCTGGGCAACATAGTGAAACCCTGACTCTACAGAAAATTTAAAAATTGACTGGGTCTGGCGGCATGTGCCTTAAGTCCCAGTTATTTAGAAGGCTGAGGAGAATCGCTTCAGCCCAGGAGTCTGAAGCTGCAGTACACTGTAGCCTGGGTGATAGAGCGGGAAGACTCTGTCTCAAAAAAATAAAAATTAAAAAAAAAATTTTTTTTAATTTAAAAGAAAACTGTTTCTGGATTTTCAGAGGAAAGAGTTTAAAAAAAAAAAAAAAGAAAAGAAAAGGAAAAAAAGATAGGCCAGGCATGGTGACCCATGCCTGTAATCCTAGCCCCTGGGAGGTTGAAGCAGGCAGATCACCTGAAGTCAGGAGTTCGAGACCAGCCTGGCCAATATAGTGAAACCCTATCTCTACTAAAAATACAAAAATTAGCTGGGCATGGAGCATGGTGGCAGGCACCTGTAATCCCAGCTACTCAGGAGGCTGAGGCAGGAGAACCACTAGAACCTGGGAGGTGGAGGTTGCAGTGAGCTGAGATCGCGCCACTACACTTCAGCCTGAGCAACAGAGTGAGACTCTGTCTCCAAATATATATACGTATATATAGATGTATATATATTTATATATACATATATATACGTATATATATTTATATATACGTATATATATACATGTATATATATATATATGTATATATATAAAATAAAAAATGAAAAGGTGTATTCTGTCTTAGATAGAAAGGCTTAATTTTTTTTTAGAAACGAGATGTCACTATGTTGCCCAGGCCCACCTCAAATCCTGGGCCCATGTGATCCAGCTGCCTCAGTCCCCCAAAATGCCAGGATTATAAGCATAAGATAACATGCTTGGCCTTTAATATAATTTTAAAAGTCAATTCTCTCCAAATTAACCCGTAAGTAAACCAGTTGATTCTGTGAAAAAATATTTACAAAATAACAATCAGGAAATTTTATTTATTTATTTTTTTAAGACGGGGTTTCACCATGTTGGTCAGGCTGGTCTTGAACTCCTGACCTCAGGTGATCCGCCTGCCTTGGCCTCCAAAGTGCTTGGATTACAGGCATGAGCCACCACGCCCGGCCCAGGAAATTTTTGAAAAAGAACAGTGAAGGACAAAACTTCCCACATAACAGAACATAATAATTTAATAGTTTACAATAATTTAAGGTTGTTCATGCATACACAGAGAAATCAGTAAAAGGAGATCCCAGAAATAGGCCCAAATGCAGTCAAAAATTTCATCAATGATCTAGGTGGCATTGAGTGTCTGGAACTTATTCAATCACAAAAACCTGGAAAAAAAATTAAGGTAGGTCCCTACCACTTCTCTGACCCAAATGACGACCAACTGGATCTAAGATTAAGTTTTTTAGTGTCCTAAAAGAAAGTATTAGAGTCTTAAAAAATTTGCACCATGAGCATATATTACTTAAAATAAAGCAATTAACAATTTATAAAAAGTCACAACGGGCTAAGTGTGGTGGCCCACACCTAAAATCTCAGCACTTTGGGAGGCTGAGATGGGAGGACTGCTTGAGCCCAAGAGTTCAAGAACAGCCTGGGCAACACAGTAAGACCCTCTCTCTACAAAAAAATTTCTTAAAATTCACAATAGCCAGGTGTGGTGGCATGCACCTGTAGTCTCAGCTACTCAGGAGGCCAAGGTAGGAGGACTACTTGAGCCCAGGAGGTTGAGGCTGCAGTGAGCCATGTTGGTGCCACTGCACTCCAGCCTGGGGGACTGAGCAAAACCCTGTCTCAAAAAGAAAAAAAGAAAAAGTTGACTAGGTGCAGTGGCTTAAGCCTATAATCCCAGCACTCTGGGAGGCCGAGGCAGGCGGATCACTTGAGGTCAGGGGTTCAAGACCAACCTGGGCAACATGGTGAAACCCCGTCTCTACTAAAAATACAAAAATTAGCCAGTGGTGGTGGTGCATTCCTGTAATCCCAGCTACTCAGGAGGCTGAGGGAGGAGAACTACTTGAACCTGGGAGGTGGAGGTTGCAGTGAGCTGGGATCATGCCACTGCACTCCAGCCTGGGCCACAGAGTGAGACCCTGCCTCATAAAAAAAAGAAAAAGTAAGTGACAATTCAACAAATTTAAAACAGAACCACCATGTCTGACTTAAAGTGAGAAGGATGCTCCTAGCATACAGGTAGGTCTCTTTTTTTTTTTTTAAAGACAGGGAGACAGGGTCTCACTGTGTTGCCCAGACTTGAGTGCAGTGGTGCAATCATGGCTCACTGCTGTCTCAAACTCCTGGGCTCAAGCCATCCTCTGCCTCAGCCTCCCAAACTGCTGGGATTATAGGCATGAGCCACTGCATCGGCAGTGGATCCTTTAAAGAAAGAGCTCTTCTAAGTTATTCCATTTTCAGGCATTTTTTTGTTAAGCCATAATTGAAGGTATTGTCCGCTCTGTCAACACAGCTTCTTACTCATGTGAGCCATGTGAGCCTATCTTTATTTCAGCTTTATCAAAAGGTTCTGGAAGATGCTACACGTGCTCTGTGATCACAACAAAAACTACAGAATCCAACACTTTTGTTTGTGCCTCAGCAACGAAATTTAAACCAACTGTAATAATCCTGAATTGGGCCATTTTGCATTTTATCTTAAACTGCCTAGCCAAGCCCAGGAGCCCACTTCTGTATAATAATAGGAATAAGAGTACTTATTGAATAGGTTGCTGTGAAGATTGAATAACTTAATATATGCAACGGCATTTAGAATAGGGCCTGACAGCACACTTGTTGGAAGTGGGCAGGATCTAAATTTAAAAGAACATTCTCTAGGACTGAAAAGTCCCTGCTACTCGTGTTTCTAGGTGAGAGCCCTCCCCTGAGCTGCGGTGGGTGGGCTCTTGGGTCCATCCCCATGGAGAGGTCAACCACATGGCTGTTGCATCCCATGAAGTCCTGGGGCACTCTGCCACCCATGGGCAGGTGAGTAAAGTTTGGAGAGCTGCCCTGAAGAACCAGGGACACTTCTGACCTTTTCTACCCCTGCTATAGTTCTCCCATATGTCCAGTATGGGGGAACACTCTGGGTGGCTGCTGGCTTCTTGGGTAATCCTACGTTGTCCTGGCAGAGAGCCAATACAAAGTCTCAGTCCTGCTGGCAAATCTATGTCCCTTCTGCAGAAGTCACAGCAGCTACTGAGCAAGATAAGGGTTCGCTAGACTTCTCCCAAGAGCAAAGACACATCTTGTTTGAGTTCTGAATGCTTCCTTCTCAAAGTGTGGTTTACGGGGCCCCTTCCTTTCACCCAGTGTAGAGGGCCTATGAGCTCTGGGGCTGTGGCCTGGCCCTTTCAGACCAGGACGGGTTGCCAGTGGGAATGTTGAGCCCTTCCCCTTCCCACAAAATGACAGTGGTGACAGAGAATCTTCCTGGATAGCGAAGACAAAAGGTACGGCCAATGGATGTTAATGGGGGTGCTTTCAGCTACCAAGGTAGATGATTCCTTGACAATCCCCAGAGGCCGAGATGTTCCTGAGAGGCATAGCCAGGAGGGTGGATGAGGTCTCCCCGCTGAATGTGAAAAGGAACAGTGGGCTGGGGGAAGGACCTGAGGAGATCACAGGGGAGGAGGGAGGAGGGGGCGGAGAGGAAAGAAGAGGAGTGAAGAGAAGGAACAGAGAAGGAAGACAGCAAAGAAGGAAGAGAAAAGGGAGGAGAAAAGGGATGGGGGAGGGGGAAGAGGTAGGAGAGGATGGTGGAGAGGGAGGAGGAGGGGGAAGAGGAGGGGCAGGAAAAGGCCAAGGTGCATGTGCCCTCCCTCCTCAGGCAAGGAATTGGTCCAGGGAGGAACCACTGGCCTTGGGTTTGCTGTCCAGTGGCGGCTTCTCCTCTACCCCAATTAGCCACATATTCCTGGGTTTCAATCACTCAGTCACTTCATCCACTACCATGAGTCCCACCTCTATACAGCCAAGCATTATCCATAGCCCCACTCAGAACCCACAGATCCTCCCACCCATTCTCTGCCCAAGCTCCTCCCTTCTAGGGCAGGTCTCACTCCATTTCTCCTGGCCAGACAGGGACCATAGTTTCTGAAATAAAGAGCTGAGGAATGGGAGTTTACTTATGGAGATCAACTGTTACTCACTTGCTGTTACCAACTGAATCAAAGAAACAAACTAGTATTTCTAAGGGAATATAGGGGTCAGGGATGAAGTTTCTACCTCTAAAGACCAGATAAGGCTGGGCGCAGTGGTTCATGCCTGTAATCTTAGCACTTTGGGAGGCAGAGGCAGGAGAACAGCTTGAACCCGGGAGATGGAGGTTGCATTGAGCTGAGATCGTGCCACTGCACTCCAGCCTGGGAGACAGAGTGAGACTCCACCTCAAAAAAAAAAAAAAAAAAAGGGTAAACAAAGATGCCATTAGCACCCTATTTCTTGACTCAATTATTCCATCACACAGGCAAAGCTTTTCATGTATGATATCATCATGTGTTGGGAGGTATAGAGAATCCTCAAAATCTGGTGGTGGTGGGAAGGTGGTAAATCATTTAAGAGGATCCTTTGGCAGCATCAACTTAAAACAGGCAGGAAAGACAAAAAAACAATAGGCAAGCCCTCTGCTCATGCAGTCCAATCTTTGCATATACTCTATATATCCAGAGACACAGATGGGCAGCATTATCTTAGAGAAAATCGGGAACATCCTTAACTGAATAATATAACCATGCCATGGAATATTACATATCTGTCAAAATGTAGGTAGACTGGGAACTGTGTAATGTGCTTGTGATTCCAGCAATTTGGGAGGCAGAGACAGGAGGTTGCCTTGAGCCGAGAAGTTCAAGATCAACCTAGACAACACAGTGAGATCCTCATCGCTATTAGATCAAACTAGGCAATATAGTGAGACCCTCATCGCTATTTAAAAAAAGAGAGAGAGAGAGAATGTAGGTAAAACAAACAAAAAAACAAATGTATGTGGATCTGTTCCTTGTTCTGGCATGGAAAGAATTTCAAGCCATATTGTTGGGCAAATAAAGCAAGCTGCAGAACAGTATGACAGCATTTACGTAAAAACAGAGCAAGGAACAAACTTAGTATGCAAATGCAAGGAAAACATCTGTCAGGGCACCCACCAAACTCAGATGGGAGGGAGGAGGGACACTAGTTGTTTCTGTAAAGTTGTCTCTCTGATAAGAATAAGTGACTATTTAAAATCTTTTTAAGACTTTTTCCGTAGCAAGCAGATCAAAAAAAAAAAAAGATTTTAAGATCGGTTATCTATGAAAAGCCTATTACACTTGATCTTTATTTTGTGTTTTTCAAATTATCCATCAGTAACAATCTGAAAAATATAGACTTTGCACAGGCAACCCAGGTTAAAGAAACGTGAGGAGCTGTATCTAGTGTAGTTGGAAATGAAAATCTGGAAATTCAGGATGTATAGTTGTAACATTGTTAAGGATAAGAGCCCCTTTGAAAATCTGTTGAAAGCTACAGATCTTGCTCCCAGGAAAATCACACAGGACTCCCAATGCTGCATACAATTTCAGAGAACAAACGGACCCCCCAGAAGCCCATCCATGAATCATAGAGCCTAGGTTAAGAACCTCTGATTCAGACAAGAGTTAAAGCCACTAAAACAGATGTGACCATGCAGAGAACATGTGTTGGGGCTAGTAGCAGAGATGGATTACAGAGCCCAAGGAAACCGCAACAGTGAAAGAGCAGGCAGAGGAGTTGACAAACAAGAAAGACCTAGGCACCTGTGAGACAGCCAGGCAAGGGGCAGAGACAAGAGATGGGCTGTTGAGTGAGGCCAGTTCAAGAGAGGGTAGATGGTAGCATGAGCTGCTCCATGTCTTATGCCCTCTCTGCCACCTCTATACTGCTGTAATGTGGATTCTCTGAGAGCTCCACCAATGCAAATCATGTCATTTGCCTTTAGCAAGTGGTGGGCAGTGGGTCCACAAAGGGGGGGGTCAGGTCCCATGGTCTGGTCCCAGTCTCATCCTCTGGACTTGTCTCCACTTAGCTCCAAACACACAGGGCCGTGGGCGGGGCATTTCTCAAATATTTAGCCCAATGCCTGACACATTCATAAGGTCCTCAAAAACGGTCAGCATTTCTTCTTTCCTTCCCAATTCATGGAGACTGTCACTTAGTAAAAACATCAATTTGGAGATTCCTCTATGACTCACTCAGGCCGGATCATCGCTCCCTTCCCATTCCTGCCCTATACCTCTGGACTCGTACACCTAGTGCAATAGCTTTAATGTTTGCTAGCTGGCTGACTGAGACAGCCCTCAGGGTCTCAGGAAGCACTATCTTCCTAGCTAGACTCTGATCTACCACGGAAGCCTGAAGAAGTGGACACTTAGGAGCTATGTCTGGCAATGTACATAATGTGCATAGTTTTCCCCACCAAATGAAATAAAGCACCAGTCATGTGTCACTTAACAATAGGGATACATTCTGAGAAATGTGTCGTTTGGCAATTTGGTCCTTGTGCGAACATCATAGGGCAAATTTACACAAACCTACATGATAGGGCGAACTATGCATCTAGGCTATATATGGTACAGCCTGTTGCTCTTCGGCTACAAACTTGTACAGCATGTTACAGTATGAATAGGCAACTAACACAATGATAAGTATCTGTGCATGGGACAACTGTATCATGCAGTCCTCCATTGTCGTTATGTGGTGCATGACTTATATACTAAAGGTTTTGAGACCACAGCTTTTGCAATGGATACCCCTCAGAAAATTACAGATGACAAACTGTAGATTCATGGGGGTCACACAAATAATTAGAACCGCAAATATCAAACATCACCAACTACAGGGATACAGCATAAGCCCTATTGGTTCACAGAAATACCAGTGCAGCATGAAGTCCACCTCTGACCCATGTCTACAAAGTAGTGTACTTGGGCACCAAATGCACCACGATTTAAAAAAAAAAAAAAGCTTCATTTAGGGCAGCCCCACACAGGTTCAGCCACCCTCATGTCGCCTCCGGGAGGCTCTACCTCATCCTTTCCTGACAAGTGGGAAAGGCATGCTGCAGGACCTTGAACCCCTAGGTCAATCAGCCTGGCCTTCCCAGGGATGGTTCCCAGCTTACTCTATTTATGAGCTCAAAGTGCTGGGTACTCAGCTGGCAATGAAAAGGCCTGGTCCCGGAAATGACCACTGCCCCAAAGCCTAGAAAGACAGCAGGCGAGGTTCAAATTCAGCTTGCTTCATTCAGGTCCACTGTACTGAGCCAAAACACCCCAGGGCATGGCTCATGCCTCCTCTAGAGGAGGCACAATATCCATGATCCCTGCCACACAGCACCATGTGCCCCCCTCCCCCGCTCCCGCCCCTCAGCACACACCTGTAAAGCTCTTTGGGAACTGTAAAGATGCATTCTGAATGGCTAGCACAGTCACTAGGTCCAAGACCCTCTGAATGATGGATAACAGTCGAAGAAGAATTTTAACAACTAAAGGGATGACCTTGAGCCTAATTTCCTTCTCTGTAAAATGAACATGTTGGACTGTCATTCCCAGATTTCAGCACTAGTAAAATTACTAAAACAAAAAGATAATAATGAATTACTGAGGTTTTAGTTTGCCAAGTGAGAATTTTTTTTTTCAAAAATTACAAACTATGTGTGTCACCATCATTTCCTAAAAGGAACAACATTTTAAACCAAAAAAGTTGAAAAGAGGTAATATCAGAATAATATGCAGGCATCCCAAGGCAGGCCAGTAGGCAACGGCCCCGACCAAGGAGATCCCGGAGTGGCTCTCGGGCTCTCAGCAAAGGGTCTGCATCTGCCCCGATACTGACATTCTGGGTACCTCTCAACCACGCGGCAAACAAGCGTCCACTCCCAACGCTAGCAAGTTTAAAACCCAGGAACACAGATGCCAGGCGCCGGAGTGAAGCCTTTCCAGGCCTCCGCGGATTGCCCCGGGCCGCGGCAAGGACCCGCACCCTGGTTCCCCAGCCGCTCGCCGGGCCCTCGCTCCCGCTGCCCCCCGGCGCCTCCGAGCCTCTCGCCCTCCCCCGGATCCCCTAGGCCCGCGTACCCGAACCCCCGCACACCGGGGGGCCGCTGTCCTCGGCCGGGGCCCCCGCCCGCCCCCCACGCCCGCCCGGCCGCGTCCATCCAAGGTCGGCGCGAACGGGCCGTGGGCCCAGAGGGCCTGGCGGGCGGGGGCGCCCCTGGCCGGGTCCAGGCCGCGTCCGAGACCGGAGCCGGCAGGCCGGAGCCGCTCCGGGTCCCGCTCCTGTTCCTGCCAGCAGCCGCGGGGGCGCGGGGCCTGCGAGACAGCACTCACCCGGGCGACGCCATGAGCGCAGCGAGGTCTCCGCTCCGCCTCCTCCGCTTCCTCCGCGCGGCCGCGGCTCGGCGCCGGGGAGGGGCCTGGCCCGCCGGCCGCCCGCCCGCTCCGGGACGCGCTCCAGGGATGGAGGTGGGGTGTGGTCGGCCCGAGGTCCTCTCAGAGCAGCCCGGGGGTGCCCGGGGCGGGGTGGGGGCGGGGCGGCCCAGGTCCGCCCGCAGCCCGGAGCCCGCCCAACGCCCACCTGCCCAGGTGCCGGGAGGCCGGAACTCGCCTGGCGGTGCCAACGCTGCAGGATAACCTGCCCCTCGGGCCACAAAACAGCCCCAGGGCCTTACTGAAGTCCACACCTCTCTGTGATTGGAGTTTAATTTCTGTAAGACAAGGCTTTTCTTTAGTCCTGGAGCGTAAGGCGTTATTATTAAGCAAAACAATAACTTTCCTACTTCTTACTTGCAGTATTGTGTTGGACAGTTGCTGGCCTCTCTGAGACTGTACCTATTGTAAAATGTGTGTAAAGTGGCATTGCGAAGCTCTAAGCAATGCAAAGCAATGTTATTATTCTTTGCATTGTGTTACTAAGTAAAAATAATAAGTCTGCAGTTTCTCCAGTGAGGCTTCACAGCTTCTCCTAAAGTTATGAGTCCTTAGGCAGGTAGATTTTTGAGCTTCAGTTCTTGTCTCTGCAAAATGAGTTTCCAAAAATGATCTAAGTGAAAATGCTTAATAAAAAGCTCTGGACAATATAAATCATTGTTGATAGCTTTTTTGGTGTTACATTAAATATCATTGGCCGGACACAGTGGCTCACGCCTGTAATCCCACCACTTTGGGAGGCGGAGGCAGGAGGATCACTTGGGCCCAGGAGTTCAAGATTAGCCTGAGCAACATACTGAGAGGACTCCCTGCCTGCCCTGCTCCCCAGCTTATTTTTAAAAATAAAATTAACGTTAAAAAAATAAAATATCATTAACAATCGCTATGTTAAAATGTTTACTACTACTAAGAATACAATACAGCAAAGCAGTGATTAAAACCTTAGCTCTGTAGCACTGAAGTGTCCTTTGATGTGATTTAAGAAACAAAAAAACAAAAAAACCTTACCTCTGGCCGGGCGTGGTGGCTCGCGCCTGTAATCCAAGCACTTTGGAGGCCAAGGCGGGCAGATCACCTGAGGTAGGGAGTTCAAGACCAACCTGACCAACATGGTGAAACCCCGTCTTTTTTTTTTTTTTTTTTTTTTAAAGACCGGGTTTCACCATGTTGGTCAGGCAGGTGTTGAACTCCCGCCCTCAGGTAATCTGCCCGCCTTGGCTTCCAAAGTGCTTGGATTACAGGCGTGAGCCACCACGCCCGGCCGAAACCCCGTCTTTAAAAAACAAAAAACAAAAAAAAAAAAACCTTACCTCTGAAGGCAGAATACCTGTATTGGAATAGAGGCTCCACCAATTACCAGCTCTAGGAGCCCCAGCAAGATAGAACCTTTCCAGGGCCACAGTTTCTTATTTGAAAATTAAGGCTAAACGTAAGTCCCTTCTTCTCTGTGAAGATTAAATGAGTTAGTATTTGTAACATTACTATTTTTAAATGTTTGTTAACATTGTGTGAATCATGGTCCCTTTTCCTCCTGGGAGAATCCAGTCAATGTTTCTGAGCCTCCTTCAGTAAAGAAATTCATAACTGCTGCCTTGAATTCAGAAGATAATTAATGCTGTGTAAATGGGAGCTGATAAATAAAGCCACGGGAACTTGTAACACCCAAAATAAGGACAAATCCAGGAGGACCAAGGTTAGGAAGAGTTGAGGAGTGGGAAATCCTAAATCCTAAATGCCTGATTCAAGGGAGTAATGAAATGAAGGAGATCAGTCTAAAAGAGCTTTGAGCTTTTTTTTTTTTTTTTTTTCTTTTTGAGATAGGGTCTTAAGAGTGCAATGGCGAGATCTTGGCTCACTGCAACTTCCACCTCCTAGGTTC
Source organism: Ateles fusciceps (assembly GCA_036589455.1). Lineage (NCBI taxonomy): Eukaryota > Metazoa > Chordata > Mammalia > Primates > Atelidae > Ateles > Ateles fusciceps. Next base: position 6,090,119 of record JAZHEH010003329.1, on the reverse strand, counting down.
AAGCAATTCTCCTGCCTCAGCCTCCCAATAGCTGGGACTGCAGGCACTCACCATCATACCCAGCTAATTTTTGTATTTTTAGAAGAGACAGGGTTTCACCATGTTGGCCAGGCTGGTCTTGAACTCCTGAAATAAGCATTCTTTTTAAAATAAGCAATACATGTTTACTGATATAAAATCTCCTTTCTAATGTTGGAACCCAATAACCCCCAAATATGGCATTTTTACATGCTGAACTGAAGAAGCCTCAGGTCTTTCTGACCACCCTCTCCACTGGTTTCTCCCAAAACACAAGATGTCTTTACTGCCTAAAGTCCAGACCCTCTAAGGAGAACAACTGTTTTTCTTGCCCTCCTTGTAAGACCAAGAATGTAACCACACCTGAAAGGACCTTTTCATAGCATAGTGTACAAGTTAATCTCTGTCCCCTGATCCATTCCTTCTCCCCTAGTAATCCTTTATTGCCCCTCAGAAGAATTCCTCTTCCTCGCTCCTGTAAGTTGTTTTGCCAAGATGGTCTATAAGCTTCTGAACCCTGCTGGGTGGTGGGAAATCATTCTGTAATTCTCCCTGTGTACACATTAACAAAATTTGTATGCCTTTCCTCCAGTTAATCTCCTTTTTGTGAGTTGATTTTTCAGTAAACTTTCAGAGGGCAAGGGGAAACTTTCCCATGGGCTCAACACTTAACATGAATTTTAGCATCCCACTGTATGGTTAGACCATCATGTTTCACCAACCCCTACTGCTAGACATAAATATTGCTGCCACTATTTCATTATTATAAGGAATGTGAGCAATACATATCCTTATAGCCAAAACGTCCCATAAACACGAATGATCAATTTCTTATGCCAAATTTTGAAGAGTAGAATTTCTAGCTCAATAGGATATCAGTATTTTAAGGCTCTTCTGATACATATATACTCTGTGTATGTGTATACCTACACATATACACAGACATACACACTAATATACATATACACATATATAAATACAAAATACACATATACACATATTTATACATATACCTGTACACATATATACAGATACATAAATATACAGACACAATATATACACACACACATGTTCAGATTGCCTTTCCAACAAAATCACCCACACTGATAGTGCTAGTTTTCCAAAACACTGTATAAATTTTACAATTTTTCAAAATCATTGCCAATTTCATAGGTTAAAAACCAGTATTTTAGGCTAGGTATGGTGGTTCAAGCCTGTAATTCCAGCACTTTGGGAGGCCGAGGTGGGTGGAGCACTTGAGGTCAGGAGTTCCAGACAGCCTTGCCAACATGGTGAAACCCCAACTCTACTAAAAATACAAAAATTATCTGGGTGTGTTGGCATGCACCTGTAGTCCCAGCTACTCGGGAAGCTGAAGCAGGAGAATTGCTTGAACCCAGAAGGTGGAGGCTGCAGTGACTGCAGCCACTGCACTCCAGCCTCAGCAACAGAGACTCTGTCTCAAAAATAAAAATAAAAAATAATTAAAATAATAATAATAAAATTGGCCAGCACTATGCCTCATGCCTGTAATCCCAGCACTTTGGGAGGCCTAGGTAGACAGATTACTTGAGGTCAGAAGTTCAAGACCAGCCTGGCCAACATGGTGAAACCCCATCTCTACTAAAAATACAAAAAAAAAAAAATTAGCTGGGCATGTTGGTTGGCAAACACCTATAATCTCAGCTACTCAGGAGGCTGAAGCAGGAGAATTGCTTGAACCCAAGTGGAGGAGGTTTCAGTGAGCCGAGACTATGCCATTGCACTCCAGCCTAGGCAACAGAGTGAGACTGTCTCAGAAAAAAAACAAAAACAAAAACATAGCCAAGCATGGTAGTGCGCGCCTGTAATCGCAGCTACTCGGGAGGATGAGGCAGGAGAATGGCTTGAATCTGGGAGGCAGAGGCTGCAGTGAGCTAAGATCACTACTGCACTCCAGCCTGGGTGACAGAATAAGACTCTGTCTCAAAAAAAAAAAAGAAAAAAAGAAAAAAAAATGTCCAGGTACAGTAGCTGACGCCTGTAATCCCAGCACTTTGGGAGGCCGAGGCAGGCAGATCACAAGGTCAGGAGTTTGAGACCAGCCTGGCCAATATGGTGAAACGCTGTCTCTACTAAAAACATAAAAAATTAGCTGGGTGTGGTGGCACACACCTGTAGTCCCAGTTACTCATGAGGCTGAGGCAGGAGAATAGCTTGAACCTGGGAGGTCGAGGTTGCAGTGAGCCGAGATGGTGCCACTGCACTCCAGCCTGGGCAACAGAATGAGACTTTGTCTAAAAAAAAAAAAATTTATGAGCCAGGTACGGTGGCTCATGCCTGTAATCCCAGCAGTTTGAGAGGCCGGGGCAGGCAGATCACGAGGTCAAGAGATCGAGACCATCCTGGCCAACATAGTGAAACCTCGTCTTATATTAAAAAAAAAAAAAAAAAATTATGAAAGAACCCATTGAACAGTATTTTCACAAGCTGGTGGACTAGGAAACTCCAAGCTCTCCCTTTGCCATGAAAACAAGGAGAATACTAGAAGCCGTCTGAACCAACTTTGTAGGAGTTCTAGAAAAGTCAACTACAGCAACTAAGGAAACACTCAAGCAAGAAAAAGCCATCTTTACAACATTAGGGAAGTTTTGTGGCATTTTTTACTCACCATTCTGAATCCCTTCACTGGTGTGGTGGCTGACTTGGTCCTCAGCAGGTAGCAGCCTATTTCCCAGATCCCCCTCCTTTGCGCCTTTGAACAACAAGGAACAGAACAGACCTTATTTATACCTTACCTATAAGAACCATAAGAAACAGTTAAGGGAGTCCTTCAAATTGTAATGAAAGGATGCTAGACAGTAACTTGCTGCAGTATGAGATGCAAAGATGTCCACTAAAGATAAATACGCAGTCAAATATAAAAGCCAGTATTATTTAATTTTGGTTTGTAACTCCACATTTTATTTTCAACAAGACTTAAAAGATGAATGCATAAAAAGTAATTATAAATTTTAAATCTACATTATTGGATATACAATATATTGTAACATCAATAACATGAAGAAGAGTACAGAATGGTATGATTGGCAAAAGAGTAGTTTTTATATACAATTGAAATTAAATTGGTGTAAATTCAAATTAGATTGTTACAACTTTAGGATGTTATATGTAATCCCCATGGTAACAACAAAGAAAATGTCTGTAGAATATACAGATAAGTATATAAGAGAAGGAATCACTACAAAAAGTCAACTGAACACAAAAGAAAGCAGTATGTCTTCTTTTGTGTTCTTTCAAAGAAATGAGGAACAAAAATACTATAAGACATATGAAAAATAAGCAGCAAAATGGCAGTAGTAAACTTCTTATCAGTAATTACTTTAAATGTAAATGGATTAAACTGTCCAAACAAATGGCAGAGACCGGCAAATGGATTTTAAAAAACACAATTCAAACGTATGCTGTCTATAAGAGACTCACTTTAGATCTAAAGATACAAATAAGTGGAAAGTAGAAGTATGGAGAAAGACATTCCAAGCAAATAGTAATTAAAAGAGAACTAGGTTGGCTATACTAATATTAGACAAAACAGACTTTAAGTCAAAACCTGTTACAAGTACTGAGTGGTGGCATATGCCTGTAGGCCAAGCTACTCAAGAGATTGAGGCAGGAAGATCCCTTAAGCCCAGGAGTTTGAGACCAGCCCAGGCAGCATAAAAAGACCCTGTCTTGGCTGGGCACAGTGGCTTACCCCTATAATCACAGCACTTTGGGAGGCCAAAGTGGGCGGGTCATGGGCCAAGAGATTGAGATCATCCTGGCCAACGTGGTGAAACCCTGTGTCTACTGAAAATATAAAAATTAGCTGGGTGTGGTGGCATGTGCCTGTAGTCCCAGCTCCTCGGGAGGCTGTGGCAGGAGCATCACTTGAACCCGGGAGGCAGAGGTTGCAGTAAGCTGAGATTGCACCACTACACTCAAGCCTGGGTGACAAGAGCGAGACTCTGTCTCAAAAAAAAAAAAAAAAAAAAAAAAAAAAAAATTCTGTCTCTAAGAACAAACGATTAAAAAAAAAGACACTCTGTTATAAGAGACATATAAGGAAATTGTAGACTGGGCATTGTGGCTCACACCTATAATCCCAGCACTTCAGGAAGCCAAGGCATAAAGATCACTTGAGGCCAGGAGTTCAAGACCAGCCTGGGCAACACAGTGAGAACTAGTCTTTTTCTTTTTATATTTATTTATTTATTTATTTCTGAGACAGGGTTTCTGTTGCCCAGGCTGGAGTGCAGTAGTGCAATCATGGCCTACTGCAGCCTCAACTTGCCAGTTCAAAGTGATTCTCCCACCTCAGACCCCCAAGTAACTGGTACTACAGGCATGTGCCACCAGGTCTGGCTAATTTTTATTTTTTTAATTTTTTTTTATTTTGTAGAGACAGGGTTTTCCCATGTTGCCCAGGCTGTTCTCAAACTTCTCGGCTGAAGTAATCACCTGCCTCAGCCTCCCAAAGTGCTGGTATTACAGATGTGAACCACCATGCCTGGTCCCATTTTTTTTATTAAAAATTTATACTATAAGCCTGTAAGATCAAAAAAAAAAAAAGAAAAAAAAATTACACTAAAATTTATTTTTTTTAAGTCCTGGCATGGTGGCTCACATGACAGCCCTTTAATCCCAGCACTTTTAGAGGCTAAGGCAGGGTGATCACTTGAGTCCAGGAGTTTGAGATCAGCCTGGGCAACATAGTAAGACCTCATCTCTACAAAAAATAAACACAATTAGCCAGGTGTGGTGGTGCATACCTGTAGTCCCAGCTACTCAGGAGGCTGGGGTGGGAGGATCTCTTAAACCTGGGAGGCTGAAGATGCAGTGAGCCAAGATTTCACCACTGCACTCCAGCCTGGGTGACATAGCAAGACTCTTTCTCATAAAAATAAAAAAAAAAAAAGAGCATTACATATTGATAAGAGTGAATTCACTAAGAAAACATAACAATGATAAACATGTATGCACCAAACAAAAGATCCCCAAAATATCTGAAGCTAACATTGACAGAATTAAAGAGAAAAAATATAGACTTCTACAGTAATAGTTGGAAACTTTAATACCCCACTTTCAATTATAGGACAATCAGACAGAAGAACCATAAGGAAATAGAGGGCCTGAACAGCACTATACGTAAATTGGACCAGCCAGGCAAGGTGGCTCACACCTGTAATCCCAGCACTTTGGGAGGCTGAGGAAGATGCATCACTTGGTCAGGAGTTCGAGACCAGCCTGGCCAACATGGTAAAACCTCATCTCTACTAAAAATACAAAAATTAGCTGGGTGTGGTGGTGCATGCCTGTAATCTCAGCTACTCAGGAGGCTGAGGCAGGAGAATTGTATGAACCCAGGAGGCAGAGGCTGCAGTGAGCTGAGATTGAGCCACCGCACTTCAGCATGGGCAGCAGAGCAAGAATCCAAAATCAGTAAATGTAAGTCCTCCAGCTTTGTTCTTTTTAAAATTGTTTTGGCTATTCAGAATCCCTTCAGATTCCATATGAACTTTAGAATGGGCTTTTCCATTTCTGCAAAAATGCACTGAGGTTTTGATAGGGATTACATTGTATCTGCAGATCACTTTGGGTAATAGTAACATCTTAACAGTATTATCTTCTAATCCATTACATAGGATGTCTTTCCTTTTACATATTTATTATTTAATGTTAATTTTGTAGCAATTTGTATGACTCCCTTCAGCATTTCTTGCAGAACCAGTTTAGTGGTAATGAATTTCCTCAGCTTTTGTTTTTCTGTAAATGTCTTAATTTCTCCTTCACTGTTTTTTTTTTTTTTTTTTTTTTTTGAGACAGAGTCTTGCTCTGTTGCCTAGGCTGGAATGCAGTAGCATGATCTTGGCTCATTGCAACCTCCACCTCCTGGGTTCAAGCAATTCTCTTGCCTCAGCCTCCCGTGTAGCTGGGATTACAGGTGTGCGCCACCATGCCCAGCTAATTTTTGTATTTTTAGTAGAGATAGGGTTTCACCATGTTGGCCAGAGTGGTCTCAAACTCCTGACCTCAAGTGATCTGCCCACCTCGGCCTCCCAAAGTGCTGGGATTACAGGTGTGAGCTACCACATCCAGCCTCTTCTCCACTTTTGAAGGACAATTTGCTAGATATAAGATTCTTGGTTGACAGTATTTTTCTTTAAGCACTTTAAATTTATCACCCCACTGCCTGCTATCCTTAAAAGTTTCTAGTGAGAGACTCCTGCACAGTTGCAGCCCCTGCCGCCCAGCCCCGAGAACCTACTCCCCCCGCCAGAGTCACCCCAGCAACCACGAGCCCAGCCAATCAGCGCCCTGGACTGCACCAGAGCCATGGCCGGCAGAAAAGCACTGATCATCCTGGCTCACTCAGAGAGGACGTCCTTCAACTATGCCATGAAGCAGGCTGCTGCAGAGGCTTTGAAGAAGAAAGGATGGGAGGTGGCCGAGTCGGACCTCTACGCCATGAACTTCAATCCCATCATTTCCAGAAAGGACTTCACAGGTAAACTGAAGGACGCTGAGAACTTTCAGTATGCTGCTGAGTCTACTCTGGCTTATAAAGAAGGCCGTCTGAGCCCGGATATTGTGGCTGAACAAAAGAAGCTGGAAGCCACAGATCTTGTGATATTCCAGTTCCCCCTGCAGTGGTTTGGAGTCCCTGCCATTCTGAAAGGCTGGTTTGAGCGAGTGTTCGTGGGAGAGTTTGCTTACACATACGCTGCCATGTACGACAAAGGACCCTTCCGGAGTAAGAAGGCAGTGCTTTCCATCACCACTGGTGGCAGCGGCTCCATGTACTCTCTGCAAGGGGTCCACGGGGACATGAATGTCATTCTCTGGCCAATTCAGAGTGGCATTCTGCATTTCTGTGGCTTCCAAGTCTTAGAACCTCAACTGACATACAGCATTGGGCACACTCCAGCAGACACCCGAATTCAGATCCTGGAAGGATGGAAGAAACGCCTGGAGAATATTTGGGGTGAGACACCACTGTATTTTGCTCCAAGCAGCCTCTTTGATCTAAACTTCCAGGCAGGATTCTTAATGAAAAAAGAGGTGCAGGATGAGGAGAAAAACAAGAAATTTGGCCTTTCTGTGGGCCATCACTTGGGCAAGTCCATCCCAACTGACAACCAGATCAAAGCCAGAAAATAAGATTCATAAGACTGAATTTCCTCATAACATGTTATCAGATCTGGGTATCTTTCCAAGCTTCCCTGACTCACTTTAGTTTTTAAGATTTGGGGTTTTTTTTCCACAAGGAATAAACAGGAGAGGGAATCAACTGTAAAAAAAAAAAAAAAAAAAAAAGTTTCTAGTGAGAAATCTGTTGATAATCTTATTAAAGAACCCTTAAATATGATGAATCATTTATCTCTTCACACTTTCAAGATTCTCTCTCTGTTTTTTGGCTTTTGAAAGTTTATTTTATTTTATTTATTTTTGAGATGGAATCTTTCTCTGTTGCCCAGGCTGGAGTGCAGTGGCATGATCCCCTCACTGCAACCTCTGCCTCCTTAGTTCAAGTGGTTCTCCTGCCTCTGCCTCCTGATTAGCTGGGACTACAGAGGTACATGCCACCACACCAAGCTAATTTTTGTATTTTTAGTAGAGATAGGTTTTTACCATGTTGGCCAGGCTGGTCTCGAATTCTTACCCTCAAGTGATCTGCCTGCCTTGGCCTCCCAAAGTGGTGGCTCATGCCTGGCCTATTTTATTAATTTTTTATAGAGATAGTGTCTTGCTCTGTCACTCAGGCTGGAGTACAGTAGCATGATATCAGCTCAAGCTGATCTTGGGCTCAAGCAATCCTCCTGCCTCAGGCCTCTGAGTAGGTGGGACTACAGGTGCTTGACACCACACCTGGCTAATTTTTGTATTTTTAGAAGTGGGGTTTTGCCAGGCTTTTTTTTTTTTCCTGGTGTCATGACTCGGATCAAGCTGGCTTTTAAAAGTTTAATTATGGCTGGGTGCAGTGGCTCACACCTGTAATCCCAGCACTTTGGGAGGCCGAGGAGAATGGATTGCTTGAGCCCAGGAACTTGGGACCAGCCTAAGCAACATGGTAAAACCCCATCTCTACCCACCCTCAAAAAACAAATTTAGGGCTGGGCGCGGTGGCTCACGCCTGTAATCCAAGCACTTTGGAGGCCAAGGTGGGTGGATCACCTGAGGTTGGAAGTTCAAGGCCAGCCTGACCAACATGGTAAAACCCCATCTTTAAAAAAAAAAAAAAAAAAAAAAAACAAATTTAGCCAGGCATGCTGATGCATTCCTGTAGTCCTAGCTGCTTGGGTACCTGAGGTGAGAGGATCTCTTGAGCCTGGGAGATGGAGGTTGCAGTGAGCCAAGATCATACCACTGTACTTCAGCCTGGGCAGCAGGATGAGGCTGTCTCAAAAAGAAAAAAAAAAGAGTTTAATTATGTGTCAGTGTGGGTCTCTTTGATTTCATCTTACTTGTGTTAGAGGCATTTGAACCACAGCAAGTCCATCTTGAATAGAGGCTGAGTGAAATAAGGCTGAGACCTACTAGGCTGCATTCTCAGACAGTTGTGTTCCTCAGATTTGGTAATTTCCATTGGCCTATATTCAAGTTCACAAATTCTTTTCTCTGTTCAAATTTGTTTTGAATCCCTCCAGTGCATTTTTTACTTGTTATTATACTTTTCAGCTCCAGAATTATTTTTCGGTTTCTTTGCAGGTTTTCTATCTCTTTACTGATACTACTGATAGAGACAGGAGACAGCCATATGCCGCATAGGTCTTGTGCACAGGGTACTTGCCTAAACATGCCCACGGTGAAAAATTCCATCCCTTAACACATGTACAGTAAGGGAAATCAATGTAGAGTGGCTCAGACTAAGGGCCCCCATGCGCACTGAAAGAATGGGGTGGAGCCACCAGGAATTCGCTCCTTATGCAAGAAAAGGAGCTTGGCCTCTTTAGCTCACATGTGTTGGCTTGGTATTTGATCCTTGAGGTGGGAGCCTGTTGGCAGGATCCTCTCTTTTTTGCTAAGAGCTTTCTTTTAATAAATTCTACTCTCTTCACCTTCCAATGTGTCTGTGTGCCTAAGTTTTCCTAGTTGTGAGACAAGAACCCGGATTTTAGTGGAGCTAAAGAGCAAAAAATCTTGCATCATTTTGGTGGCCCATACAGGGACATGAGGAGGGGGAGGGTAAAATGCAAACCAAAAAAAATATGTTTCCCTTTCCTTTCCACACCTTCTTGTCCTTGGACTTCTTCTGAGGATAGAGAGAAACTGCACCCCCCTCACCCCATCACTCTCAGAGGTCGGGAATGTCAGCCTTGGTCCAACCCAGGCTTTTCTATGGTATTTTCCTTCTTCTTGCAGGACTGTGATGGCACCTATCTTTTCTTTCACAATATTGGGGGTGTTCCATCCCCACCCCAATGGCTGCAGGTGCATGCATGGGATGGACAAGCAAGTGGTGGCTCCCTGCCCTCTGCCTCTCCCAGCTGGGGCTGGGGCTCATGGCCCAAGGGCCCTGTGCAACTGGCTGAAGCTGGGTGGCCAGTGTTCCACGGACCATGGAGTCTTCCCCCTCCTCGGGTTGAGGGGTCCAGCTCAGTCCGAACCCCAGGGTAGAAATGGCAAAAGTTTCTCTGAGCCGGGCGTGGTGGCTCAAGCCTGTAATCCTAGCACTTTGGGAGGCTGAGGTGGGTGGATCACCTGAGGTCAGGAGTTCAAGACCAGCCTGGCCATCATGGTGAAACCCCATCTTTTAAAAAAAAAAAAAAAAGTTTATCTGTTAGAGAAACTCATTTGCATAAGAATAAGAGGTTTGTTCCCCAGGCATCTTTTTTCTTTACTCCATCCTGTCAGCAGTTAACACAGCCCTGCATTTAAACTGCTTTTCTTTTCCTTTTCTCCACCAGGTCAGGAGTTGGTAGGCTGGTACAAAAGTAGTTGCAGTTTTTGCAATTACTTAGAATGGCAAGGACTGTGATTGCTCTTGCACCCTAATAACACAGCCCTGCAAGTAGAGAGGGCTTCTCTATGCCAGAGGCTTTTTTACTTTTAGAAGATGTTTTACTAGGCCAGGATCCCAACTCACAAAACACCCTTTTCTCTCCTTTGTTGGAGAAGGACTTAATTCCACAGCTTCACCTTAGCTTTCAGCTTATGATAAGGAGTCCATGAAATACACTGGGACAGTTGTTTTGTCCCCCAACTCAATTCCAAGCTTCTGGTCAAAGTCCTAGGAAAGAAACTGGATCTGAGGGATCCAGAGGCACATGATAACAGAAGCTAAAAGGCACTGTGCCAGTAAGCATGACTAATTTCTGCCGATTAAACCAAGCCTCTTGTTTAATAGAGAAGGTCATGCTAGTATCCACGGCATAAATGAGGTCTAGGGAGTGCAAAGGCTACTGACAGCAGAGGAGATAGGGCATATATAAGTAAGAGCAGATAATCCCACTCCCTACCCTCCCCCATTAACATGGGTGAAAGCCACTTTGACACCCATGGGCAGCACCCTGTCATAGTTGCTGGGATTCAGGGATATAAGGACAAAAGAAAGAGGGATGCCTCGCTTTCTCTCCCTCACATACGCCAGGTATTTGCTAGGAAGAGAAGGGTATCAGGGATGCCTTGCTCCCCTCTTTCTAGATGAGTAGCCATTCATCCTTTGAATGCATCCTGAGTCCTGGGGCTCCTTTGAATAAATGCCTTCTTATTCCTTTCTCTTCCTCTGTCCTCTCTTTACAGATGGGTGGTTGTGTCCCCATGCTGCAGGATGCTCTCCTGGGATGTATCCACCAAACTGGGAGAAGTTAATTTCCCAAACCTTAAACTGGTTGGCTTGGGATTGAGCTCAGTGGGGAGGGAACCCAGAAGCCTGACATGTCAACTAAAGGGCAGGAGTTTTTTTTGTTTTTTGTTTCTTTAACCAGTCAGGATTTTGGCCTCCCCTCTCCCTGTATAAACTGGAAAGGGAATAACAGGATCACAGTTTATATTATCAGTAAAGTTTTAATTAATAAAAAGGATTTTTAAGGTTGGTCTTAAGCTGTAGGCAATCTGGTGTGCTCTGCATGTCTCTCTGTATGGTTCTGTCAGAAAGAGGGGTACCTTAGGATGGGATGCAGGTCTAGGACTCCATAGGCCTGCTGTTAAAGCCAGCTCACCAAACTGGTCAGTGCAAACTTTGCTGCAGCCCTCTATAATTCCCACAACATAGTAAGACCCTGTCTCTACAAAAAATAAAAAATTGGCTGCAGTCCCAGCTACCCAGGAAGCTGAGGAGAGAGATCGCTTGAATCCAGAAGGTTGAGGCTGCAGTGCCAGCCTGGGCAACACAGCGAGACTCTGTCTCAAAAAAAAAAAAAAAAAACAAGCAAAAAACAAACCACGGCTGGGCACAGTGGCTCAAGCCTATAATCTCAGCACTTTGGGAGGCTGAAATGAGCAGATCACTTGAAGCCAGGAGTTCTAGACCATCCTGGGCAACATAGCAAAACCTCGTCTCTACTAAAAATACAAAAATTATTGGGTGTGGTGGTGGGTGCCTATAATCCCAGCTACTCAGGAGGCTGAGGCAGGAGAATCATTTGAACCCAAAAAGCCGAGATTTCAGTGCGCAGAAATCATACCACTGCGCTCCAGCCTGGGTGACAAAATTTTTTTGAGATGGGGTCTTGCTCTGTCACCCAGGCTGGAGTGCAGTGGTGTGATCTCAGCTCACTGCAACCTCCGCCTCTTGGGTTCAAGTGATTTCCAGCTAATTTTTGTATTTTTAGTAGAGATAGAGTTTCACCACGTTGGCCAGGCTGGTCTTGAACTCCTGACCTCAAGTGATCCGCCCACTTTGGCCTCCCAGAGTGCTGGGTTACAGGCATGAGCCACTGCACCCAGTCCCCCCAAAAAGGATTTTCTTAAAAAGCACTCAGCTTAATTAAAAATGGACATCCGTCTGGCCCTGGGCCCTAAAGCCGCTGAGATGGTGATGCCTAAGAAAAAACAGATTGCCATTTATGAGCTCCTTTTTAAGGAGGGAGTCATGGTGGCCAAGAAGGACGTCCACATGCCTAAGCACCTGGAGCTGGCAGACAAGAATGTGCCCAACCTTCATGTCATGAAGGCCATGCAGTCTCTCAAGTCCTGAGGCGACATGCAGGAACAGTTTGCCTGGAGACGTTTCTACCAGTGCCTTACCAATGAGGGGTATCCAGTATCTCCATGATTACCTTCATCTGCCCTGAGAGATTATGCCTGCCACCCTCCACCGCAGCGGTCCAGTGACTGGCAGGCCTCAGCCTAAAGGTATGGAGGGTGAGTGACCTGCAAGACTCACAAGAGGAGAAGCCAACAGAGACACCTAGAGACAGAGTGCTGTGCTCCCTGGTGCTGACAAGAAAGTCGAGGCTGGGGGTGGGTCAGCAACCAAATTCCAGTTTAGAGGTGGATTTGGTCATGGACATAGTGAGCCACCTCAGTAAATTGGAGAGGATGACTTTGCATTGAATAAACTTACAGCCAAAAAAACTTAAAAAAAGTTGGGGCAGGGTGGGGAGTGGATATCCTGGCTGAGTACAGTGACTTATGCCTGCAATCCCAGCACTTTGGGAGGTTGAGGTGGGCAGATCACCGGAGGTCATGACTTCAAGACTAGCCTGGCCAACATAGTGAAACTCCATCTCTTCTAAAAATACAAAAAAAAAAATTAGCTGGGTGTGGTGGCACACACCTGTAGTCCCAGCTACTTGGGAGGCTGAGGCAGGAGAATCACTTGAACCTGGGAGACAGAGATTGCAGTGAGCAGAGATCACACCATTGCACTCCAGCCTGGGCAACAGAGCAAGACTCTGTCTCAAAAAAAAAAAAAAAAAAAAAAAAGTGAATACCCGTTATAGGTGTGTGTGTGTATATATATATATATATATATATATATATATTTTTTTTTTTTTTTTTAAAGACAAGATTTCACCATGTTGGTGAGGCTGGTCTCGAACTCCTGACTTCAGGTGATCCACCCACCTTGGCCTCCAAAAGCGCTGGGATTATAGGTGTGAGCCACCATGCCCAGTGTTATAGATATACATATTTTCTTTTTTTCTTTCTTTTTTTTATTTTAAAGTAAATGAAAAGCCACTGTGGTTATAGGTATATTTTTAAAAATTGTTTTTCTCTTCTTGGATCTTGTCTTTCTGGAAAAAGGTTTTTTTCTCAGTTGACTGAATTCCTTTTCTCTATTTTGTCTTGCTACCCTTAATGCATGCAAGAGAGGCCCTAAGATAATTTCTGATGGCCTGGGACTCCTTGGGAAGAACAGAAAATTTGCCATGCGTTCCATTTTGGGAGAAACCTCTGTTTTCCACATGAAAACCTAGGAATTAAAAGTGGATAGGTCCCTCTCAATATCTGTTTTTGTCTTCCAGCTATACCCATTTATCGGGCCCCAGAAACGTCATGCTTTTCTAGCCCTGATCTTAAAGGGCCCCACTTGGAGGCCAATAGCCCAATTAGGAGATTGGCAAACAGAAAATCTTACAACTACTGGATCTGCTTCTGTTTGTCTGTGCGGTTATACGTGTTGTGTGTGATGTCTATTTAAAAAAGAGAGCTCTGGCAGGGCGCAATGGCTCACGCCTGTAATCCCAGAACTTTGGGAGGCTGAGGCGGGTGGATCACCTGAGGTTGGGAGTTTGAGACCAAGCTGGCCAACATGGAGAAACCCCATCTCTACTAAAAATACAAAAGTAGCCAGGCATGGTGGCACATGCCTGTAATCCCAGCTGCTCAGGAGGCTGAGGCAGGAGAATCACTTGAATCCGGGAGGTGGAGGTTGCTGCGAGTCGAAATCACATCATTGCACTCCAGCCTGGCCAACAAGAGCAAAACTCCACATAAAAAAAAAAAAAAAAAAAAAAAAAAAAGACAGTTCTAATTAATTGGCCTAAAGGAAAATAAGTGCTTTGATAAAATATTTTTGAAGGAAAAATAAAAGCTGTAATGCCTTTTAGTTCATGTGACTTTAATCTTTGAGAAATAAAAACAGTCTTAAAGATTACTGTAAGGCCAGGCACGGTGGCTCACACCTGTAATACCAGCACTTCGGGAGGCTGAGGTGGGTGGATCACTTGAGGTCAGGAGTTCGAGACAACCCTGGCCAACATGGTGAAACCCTGTCTAAAAAAACAAATAAATAAAAATAAAATAAAAAATAAAAAAAAATAAAAGCAAAACAAGGTTTTCTTTTCTTTTCTTTTCTTTTCTTTTTTTTTTTGAGATGGAGTCTCACTCTGTCACCCAGGCTAGAGTGCAATGATGTAATCTTGGCTCAGTGCAACCTCCACCTCCCATGTTCAAGCTATTCTCCTACCTTAGCCTCCCAAGTAGCTGGGATTACAGGTGCAGGTCACCATGCCCAGCTAATTTCTGTATTTTGTTTTTGAGAGGCGGTCTTGCACTGTCACCCAGGCTGGAGTGCAGTGGTGTGATCTCAGCTCCCTGCTCCCTTCACCTCTTCGGTTCAGGCGATTCTGCCTCAGCCTCCCAAGTAGCTGGGATTACAGGTATTCCACATCATATCTAGCTAATTTTTGTATTTTTAGTAAAGACAGGGTTTCACCATGTTGGCCAGGCTGGTCTTGAACTCCTGACCTCAGGTGATTCACCTGCCTTGGCCTTCCAAAGTGTTGGGATTACACGCATGAGCCACCATGCTCAGCATCATTGAACTTTCTGAGGAACTGCTAAACTGTTTTCCAAAAATGACTGCACCATTTTATAGTCCCACCAGAATATGTGAGGATTCTGACTTCTCCACATCTTTGTCAACACTTGTTGTCTGTCCCTTTAATTACAGCCATCCTAGAGGGTGTGAAGTGGTATGTCATTACAGCCGATTTGCACTTCCCTTATGATTAATGATTACTGTTTTCTTGAGACAGGGTCTTGCTCTGCTTCCCAGGCTGGAATGCAATAATGTGAATGGGGCTCACAGCAACCTCAACTTCCTAGGCTCAAGCACTCATAGCTGGGACTACAGGCATACACCACCATGCTCTACTAGTTCTTAAAATTTTTTCAAGTACCAGCTTTTTTTTTTGAGATGGAGTTTTGTTCCTGTTGCCCTGGCTGGAGTGCAATGGCGTGATCTCAGCTCGCTGCAACCTCCGCCTCCCAGGTTTAAACGCATTTCCTGCCTCATCCTCCCAAGTAGCTGGGATAGCTGGGATTACAGGCATGTGCCACCACACCCGACTAAGTAGAGACAGGGTTTCTCCATGTTGGCCAAGGTGATCTTGAACTCCTGACCTCAGGTGATCCACCCGTCTCGGCCTCCCAAAGTGCTGGGATTACAGGCGTGAGCCACTGTGCCCAGCCTCAAGTGTCTGCTTTCGGTGAAGAAAAAAAATTTTTTTTTCTTGTAGAGATCGGGTCTTGTCATGTTGCCCAAGCTGGTCCTGAACTCCTGGGTTAGGTGATCATCCCACCATAGTCACCCGAAGTGCTGGGATTATAGATGTAAGCTACCACACAAAGCCACTTTTTTTGTTTGTTTTTTGAGAAGGAGTCTCACTCTGTTGCCCAGGCTGGAGTGCAGTGGCACCATCTCAGTTCACTGCAATCTCCACCTCCCAGGTTCAAGTGATTCTCCTTCCTCAGCCTCCGGAGTAGCTGGGACTACAGGCACATGCCATCATGTCCATCTAATTTTTGCATTTTTAGTAGAGATGGGGTTTCACCATATTGGCCAGGCTGGTCTCGAACTCCTGACCTCATGATCCACCTGCCTCGGCCTTCCAAAGCGCTGGGATTATAGGCATGAGCCACTGCGCCCGGCTTTTTTTTTTTTTTTTTTTTTAAGAGACAGGGTCTTGCTCTGTCTCCTGGGCTGGTGTACAGTGACTCAATCATAGCTCCCTGCAGCCTCAAATTCCTGGAATCAAGCAATCCTCATACCTCAACCTCCCAAGTAGCTGGGCCCTCACATGCACACCACTACATCCAGCTAATTAAAATCTTTTTTTGTAGAGAGGGGTTTGCTATGTTGCCTAGTGTGGTCTCAAAGTTCTGGCCTTAAGCAGTCCTCCAACCTCAGCTTCCCAAAGTGCTGGGATTACAGCCCTGAGCCACCATGCCCAGCCTGATTTTTTTAAATGTGCTTATTGCCCAGTTGAATATCTTCTTTGAAGAAATTTCTATTCAAATCTTTTGCCCAGTTTTTAATTGGGTTATTCGTCTTTTTTATTTAGTTCTAAATGTTCTTAATATATTCTGGATCCTAGACTGTTGTGAGATATTATTTCAAACATTTTCACCCATTCTGTGTGCTGCTGTCTTCTTGTTTTCTGGTTGGTGCTGCTTGAAGCACAAAGTATTCAATTTTCATGTAGTCAAATGTATCCATTTAAAAACCTTTTCTGTATTATTCCAGTTTTTTTTTTTTTTTTCAGACAGTCTCACTGTTGCCCAGGTTGGAGTGCAGTGATGTAATCTCGGCTCACTGCAATCTCCGCCTCCTGGGTTAAAATGATTCTTGCGCTTCAGCTGGGACTACAGATGCACACCACCACACCTGGCTAATTTTTGTATTTTTTGTAGTGAGAGGGTTTTGCCATGTTGGCCAGGCTGACTTCGAACTCCTGGCCTCAAATGATCCATCTGCCTTGACCTCCCAAAGTGCTGGGATTACAAGTATAAGCCACTGTACCCGGCCAATTGTGTATTATTCTTCCAACATTTCTGTAAATCTAAAATTATTTCAGTGTTAAAAATTAAACATTACATATAAGCATACTAAAATGTTTAGGAAACTATGCACTAAACTACAAATGGATAGAAATAGAATTTTTCATTTTCCATCCTATATGTTTCTTTTTTTCCTGAATTATACAAATGACGCAAATTCTCTGTAGACTTTTTAGAAATTAACACATTAGTAAACCTACCATCCAACAATAATATTCTTTTTGAGATTTGACACTTTGAAACCATCATATACATTCTTACCACATAAATAACGATTCATATATTCTTACACAAATATAGAAACATTCATGCAATCTAGAATCACTTGTTTTATGGGAGGGAAGGCCATGTCAATAATGTAGGAGGATGGATGGCCCACGGACTAACACAAATTTCTGTTGTAAATGTTTGACACCAAGGGGAAGTGCTTGACCTGGAGCATTTGACGGGTGATGCTTGAGCTGGCTTTGGAAGGTGAGTGCTATAGTCAAGGAATGTAGATGGTGCAGTGATGGAAAAACTTGATAGTCAGGTGGGCTGGAGGTTAGGAAGGAGAAGGTAAAGCTGGAGGATACTTGATTTTGTTTTGAGTTTTTGTTTCTTTGACACAGGGTCTTGCTCTGTCTCCCAAGCTGGAGTGCAGTGGTGCCATCACAACTCACTGCAGCCTTGATCTCCTGGGCTCAAGTGATCCTCCCACCTCAGCTTCCCGAGTAGCTGGGACTACAGGCTCACACCACCATGCCCAGCTAAGTTTTGTACTATTTGTAGAGACAGGGTTTCACCATGTTGCCCAGGATGGTATAGAACTCCTGGACTTAGGGATCCACTCACCTCAACCTCCCAAAGTGCTGAGATTACAGGCATGAGTCACTGTGCCTGGTGGAGGATCCTGGATTTTGAAGGCCCCTGGATGACAGTGAATGTGATGCTGTCAGCCATGGGGCTTCCAGGAAGAGTTCTGGGTAAGAATGCAGTGTGGTAAGATTTATATTTCAGACAGTTCATGAAGTTGGGTGGAGGACAGATTGGGGAAATGGGAACATGAAAGCCAGGGACAAAGCTGGGCAACCACTGAGATGTCTATAATACATTTTATATTCTAAGTACAAACATAGAGGTGACCGTGTGTCCTGTCTGGCTGGAGACAATTTCAGATTACAGCTTTGGTCCCAGAGTAATTACATTAGCACCCACTTTCATGTTCAAACATGTCTCAGTCTGAAGATTAAATATCATCTACATATACACACCAACAAAACTTTCACAATTCTTACCTTTACTATGTGAAATGCACTGATATTGGCCAGGTGAGGTGGCTCATGCCTGTAATCCCAGCCCTTTGGGAGGCCGAGGCAGGTGGATAACGAGATCAGGAGTTCAAGACCAGCCTGGCCCCGATGGTGAAACCCCGTTTCTACCAAAAATACAAAAAATTAGCTGGGCGTGGTGGCGGGCGCCTGTAATCCCAGCTACTCAGGAAGCAAAGAATCACTTGAACCATGGAGGTGGAGATTGCAGTGAGCCAAGATCTCGCCACTGCACTCCAGCCTAGGTGACTTGTCTCAAAAAAAAAAAAAAAAAGAAAGAAAGAAAAAGAAAGAAACGCACTGATATTTTATTCTACTTCATTTTTAAAATTTTTATTTATTATTTTTTGAGACTCTGTTGCCCAGGCTAGAGTGCAAAAGCGTATCTCAACTTACTGCAGCCTCTGCCTCCTGGAATCAAACGATTCTCGTGCCTCAGTCTCCCACGTAGCTGGGATTACAGGCATATGCATATGTCACCATGCCCGGCTAATTTCTATATTTTCAGTAGAGATGGGGTTTCACCATCTTGGCCAGGTTGGTCTTGAACTACTGACCTCAAGTGATCTGCCTGCCTTGGACTCCCAAAGTGCTGGGATTATAGGCCTGAGCTACCTCGTCTGGCATTTTTTTTTTAATGTTGGTTGCAACCTATTAAATTCATTTTGTGACACACTAGTTCATAACCCTCAGTTTGAACAACTCTGACCTAGACGCCTGCCAAGTCTTGGAAAAATAGGAAGGAGGCCGATAATTAAGTTTGGGACATGCATAGTCTAAGGCCTTGGTTCTCTACGTTGGTAGTGCAAGATCACGTGAGGTACGGCTGAACACGGAGATCTCCAAAACTGCGGAGTTGTGCGTGTGCATGTATGCACAGACATCTACATGGAAATGGCTGTACAGCCATAGGGAGTACAAGGGTATTTATACTTACAGAGTTAAGAACCCCTATGTCAGGGGTTACATGACAGCCTGGGAAGATGCCCAGGAGGTAGGGACAGGGAGCAAGCGAGCGTGTGGCACCTTGAGGGTGCTCGGCGTGTCTCCATAAAGCCAACGAGCCCCTCCTCTTCGCTGGCCTCTCCGGGACCTTACTGCCTAATGGTGGAAGCCACATGACCAGGTGAGAGTGGCCAGCGTAATCGGGCAACCCCGCGGCTTCCCCTCCGCAGCGCCAGGACGCTCGGCACGCGGAGACGACGGCCCCACAGTGCCCCGCGCGCGCAAGCGCAGGCGGCGGCTCCCAGCGTGCAGCTCTTTGGCCCCTGACCCAGCAGCGGGCCGCCTCAGGCAGCCCCGGCCGGGACGCCCGGGTTCCGGGCAGCGGGGTAGGATGGCGCTAAAGCGGATCCAGAAGGTACGCACTTTCCCACCCTCCGACTCTTTGGGTGTCCGAAGCGTCGAGGGGTGGGCGGGGCGCCTCGCGGGGCAGATACACCTGCCTAAAAGTGAGGCAGAACCGCCGCCCGCGCAGCCTGAAAACGGGACGCAGCCTGAGAAGGGGACTGCGCGAGCGCGGGGCGGGGCCGGGCCGTGGACACGTAGGCTGCGTCACGCGGGCGGGGCGCCGTGGGGCCACCTGCAGCCTCCTGGACAGCGGGCTGCTGGGTCCCCGGAGTAAGGCGGACTTGCTCCTGTAGGGTATCCAGAAGGGCCGGACAGAGGTATCTAGGATGGAGCTGGGTCCTAAGGGATGAGTAGGAACTCGGCAGGTGGGGAAGAGGGAAAAGGCTTTCCTGGCAACGGGGGAGATCGCGAGGCTTGGAGGACAGACAGGGTAGAGGGGAAGCTGAAGGGAGCATGGTGCAGACTCAGGTGGTCCTTAGGGGCAGTGCTGAAGTAACTGGTTTTTATCCTTCAGGTAAGAGGGAGTTCATGGGGTTTTAATGCATTAACTAAAATTTGGAAAACGCACAACAGTAAGAAAAAGAAGTATTTCTAATTCTGTCACTTTACTGTTTGTTAACCTTTTACCATATCTACTAACAATTTTTTCCTATATTTAAAACAATTATACTGCATTTTGTATTCCACTTTTTCACATAATATTAAACATAAGCATGTTGTGAAATAGTATTTATAACTGTATTTTTTTTTTTTTTTTTTTGAGACGGTCTTACTCTGTCACCCAGGCTGGAGTACAGTGGCACAGTCATGGCTCACTGCAGCCTCAGCCTTCTGGGTTCAAGTGATCCCCCCTCCTCGGCTTCCTGGGTAGCTGGGACTACATGCCACCATGCCCAGCCAATTTTTTATTTTTTGTAGAGACAGTGTCTCACTTTGTTGCCCAGGCTGGTCTCAACTCCTGGGCTTAAATGATCCTCCTTCCTCTGCCTCCTAAATGGTGGGATTACAACATGAGACACCCATGCCCAGTCCTATAACTAATTTTTAACATTAACCTTCTACAAGTACATGACTAGTAACTTGTTTACCTGTAGTAGGTAAAAGTATACACTTGGGTGTCAGGCAGATCTGGATTAGAGAATGTGAGGTCACTTATAGTGGGACCTTCGGCAAGGCACTTAATCATTCCTAGCCTCCCAGTCCTACATATTTATAGAGTTGTTTTGAGAAGTAAATGCTATGAAATGTGTTTAGCACATGGTTGCTGTATACCAACCACTCGATATGAGTTAGCTGCTGTTGTTCAAAATTATTCACCAAGTATTTGCTGTTATGAACTTTGTATTAGTCTGTTTTGTGTTGCTATAAAGGAATATCTGAGACTGGATAATTAATAAAGAAAAGAGGTTTATTTGGCTCACAGTTCTGCAGGCTGTACTAGAAGCATGGTGCCAGCATCTGCTTCTGGTGAGGAGTCAGGAAGCTTACAATCGTGGCAGAAAGCAAAGGGGAAGCAGGCGTGTCACCTGGTAAGAGAGGGAGCAAGAGAGATGCCAGGCTCTTTTAAATACCCAGATCTCTCATGAACTAACAGAGTGAGAACTCACTCATTATTGTGGGGAGCTCACCAAGCCATTCATGAGGAATCCGCCTCCATGACCCAGACGCCTCCCACCAGGCCCCATCTCTAACACTGGGGATCACATTTCAGCATGAGATTTGGAGGGGACAAATATCCCAACCAGATCAACCATCATTGTTCAGTGAGCCTTTTCTTAATTCACGTTACTGGGTTTGATTGCCAGAGGTGGAATTACAGGATCTCTGGGAGTATGACTCATTTTTAAAAAATTAAATAGCTGTCCAAAAGAGAGATAATTTTGGTGAGTTATTCCTGAAAGGGGTCATCTGTCATCCTAGGACTTTGAAACCAGTGAATGGCATGCTAGATCTGTGTTATAAAAAGATCCTTCTGGCTGCAGTGTGGCCTGAAGTGGGGCAGAGGGAGACTAGAGGCTGTTGTGAAGGTTTAGCAGAGACTTTGTCCAAATTAATGACCGTGGAATGGATACTAGGCCAAAGCAGTGCCTGGACCATATTGCAGAAGTGAAATTGACAGGACTCGAAGAGAGGATGTGGTGAAAGTGAAACAAGGAGATGCACAAAATGGGTCACTTGGTAGATACTGGTGTCATTGTCTAGGATAGGGAATCAGAAGTTTTGAAGGCAGAGAGGAGGGTAGGAGAGATTAAGGAGTAAAGGTTCGAGCCTACATATTCAAAGGTGTCAACTGTTAAGATTTATAAAACAGAAGGTTTGGAAAACAAGTTGGACCTTGAGCATGAAATATCAACTATAGATCCAAGGTAACTAAAGTCATAAGACCAGGGAGAGCTTTTCCTTGATAAGAATCAAGGACAGGCCAGACGCAGTGGCTCACACCTATAATCCCAGCACTCTGGGGGGCTGAGGCAGGTGGATTGCTTGAGTCCAGGAGTTCGAGACCAGCCTGGCCAACATAGTGAAATCCCTTCTCTAATAAAAATACAGTCCAGGTGCGGTGGCTCACACCTGTAATCCCAGCACTTTGGGAGGCTGAGGTGGGTGAATCATGAGGTCAGGAGTTCAAGACCAGCCTGGCCAAGATGGTGAAACCCCGTCTAAAAAAATAAATAAATAAAAATAAAATAAAAAATAAAATAAAATAAAGCCTCCCAAAATGCTGGAATTACAGGGGTGAACCACCAAGCCCTGCCAAGACCCTGTCTTAAGACAGAAACAAAAAACAAAACAAGAATCAGTCAGGACTGGCTTCGTGTGTGTGTGATGCATTCACTCTCACAGAGCCCTAGGCTTGGATGGGCTCCGCCTTTGGTTTTACGCTCTGCTGTCACCATCAGGAAATTCTTAATAATTATTGAACTAGGGACCTTACATTTTCACTTGCACAAGGCCCTGCAAATTATGTAGCAAGTCCGGGGGAAACCAACAGAACTGTAGGAAATACAACTTTAAAATGTCAAGCCTGCAGTGATGAGATGAAACTATTGGGCCACCACTAGTTAGGATGTCTTGGCTGCAAGTGACAGAAGCTGAGCTGCCCTTGCACATGGAATTGGAGGTCCTGTGGCAGGACTTTGGGAGCAACTCAGTCCCTCTCTCCTAGTCGGTTCCTGTGAGACTCTGGGCTGAATGGTTCTGGGACACAGCCTGCTGGACATCTGGGAGGAAGAGAGATGATTGCATCTAAAAGAACTGATGAGAATGTTCTGAGAAAGCCCAGCAAAACTTTGTTTTTTCCTTTGCCTTGTTATGAATTATATCTCATTCTCATTCCTAAACCAATGAGTGGCAAGGAGTCTGGCTACTGTTAGACCTGGAGCTGAGAGTGAGTTGACCAGAACTGAACAGGAGTCCTTCAGAAAGGAGGAAGGCGGATGGGTGCTGAGCAGGTAGCCAGCAGGAGTATAAGAGCCTGAGCCAGGTGTGTGGTGTCTGTTAGCTGCCCCCTTAGTTTCCAATCCCACAGCCCTTTCTAACCAACTTTAACCTTTTAAAAAATGTTTTCAAATGTTTTGAAACACGGTCTCGCTCTATTACCCCAGCTGGAGGGCAGTGGCTGTCACAGCTCACTGCAGCCTTGACTTCCTGGGCTCAAGCAGTCCTCCCACTTAGCTTCCCCAGTAGCTGGGACTACAGGTGCCTGCCACCACATCCGGCTAATTTTAAAATTGTTGTAGTGAGTGGATTTCACCGTGTTGCCCAGGCTGCTAAAACTCCTGGGCTCATGCAGTCCTCCCACCTCAGCCTCCCAAAGTGCTGGGATTACAGGTGTGAGCCACTGTTCTTAACTGGGACAGGGTTCTATGTGGCAGCATTTCCATTTTTTAATTTAAACTTTTTTTGTTGTTGTTTGATATGTGTATTAGTCCGTTCTTACATTGCTATTAAGAAATACCTGACTGGGGCCAGGCGCGGTGGCTCACGCCTGTAATCCCAAGCACTTTGGAGGCCAAGGCGGGCGGATCACCTGAGGTCGGGAGTTCAAGACCACCCTGACCAACATGGTGAAACCCCGTCTTTTTAAAAGAAATTAAAAAAAAAAAAAAAAGAAATACCTGGCTGGGCGAGGTGGCTCACATCTGTAATCCCAGCACTTTGGGAGGCTGAGGCAAGCAGATCATCTGAGGTCAGGTCCTGGTCGACATAGTGAAACTCCTTCTCTAATAAAAATACAAAAATTAGCTGGGCATGGTGGTACGTGCTTGTAATCCCAGCTACTTGGGAGGCTAAGGCAGGAGAATCACTTGAACCTAGGAGGCAGAGGTTGCAGTGAACCAAGATCATGCCATTGCACTCTACCCTGGGTCTCAAAAAAAAAAAAGAAAGAAAGAAAGAAAAGAAATACCTGAAGGCTGGATAAGATGGTCCGTGCCTGTGATCCCAGCACTTTGGAAGGCTGTGGAGGTGGATGACCTGAGCTCAGGAGATTAGGACCAGCCTGGGCAACATGGCAAAACCCCATCTCTACCAAAAATACAGAAAATTAGACAGGCATGGTTGGTGGTATGTGCCTATGGTCTCAGCTACTCAGGTGGCCGAGGTGGAAGGATCGCTTGAGCCTGGTAGGTAGAGGTTGCAGTGAGCCAATATCATGCCACTGCACTCCAACCTGGGTGACAGGTGAGACCCTGTCTCCAAAAAAAAAAAAAAAAACCTGAGATGAGATAATTTAAGAAGAAAAGAGTTTTAACTGGCTCACAGTTCCACAGGCTATACAAGAAGCATGGTATTAGTGTCTACTTTGCTTCGGAGGAAGGGAAACTTAGAGTCATGATGGAAGGCAAATGGGGAGCAGAGCAGGCATATCACATGGCCAGAACAGGAGCAAGAGAGAAAGAGGAGGTGTGACACACTTTTATTTAGTTATTTATTTTTGAGACAGGGTCTCACTCTGTCACGCAGGCTGGAGTGCAGTGGTGCAATCTCAGCTCACTGCAGCCTCCACCTCACTGGTTCAAGTGATTCTAATGTCTCAGCCTCTGGAGTAGCTAGAATTACAGTGTGTACAACCACACCTGGCTACTTTTTGTATTTTTAGTAGAGACGAGGTTTTGCCATGTTGCCCAGGCTGATCTGGAACTCCTGAGCTCAACGATCCACCAACCTCAGCCTCCCAAAGTGCTACGATTACAGGTGTGAGCCACGGTGCCCGGCCACAATGCACTTTTAAACAACCAGATCTCGTGAGAAGAGGATAGTACCAAATGGTTGCTACTAAACCAATCACTCCCCCACCAGGCCTCACCCTCAACACTGGAGATTACAATTTGACAAGGTTTTGGGCAGGAACACAGATCCAAACCATATCAATACATATTTAATACACATATTTTGCAATACACGTACTTTAAAGAAAATCTGGAAAATATCTGGCTGAGCACAGTGTCTCATGCCTTTGGTGTTAGTTTATTTGCCAGCATGTTTTTTTTTCCCTAAGTGTATATAAATTAAAAATATGTGTCTTACAAAGGATGGAGTCTTGGAGTTGATGAAACACAGTGAAGGAATAACTGACTGTGTACCATGGTTTGCTTAACTCTTCTCTACTAATATTCAATACTTTCTCTTTTTTGGGACTTCTCACTTTTAATCATTGTTACTTGTAATAATAATTATAAACTTAATCTACTTAACCCTTTACAATTAATAAAATATCTTATTTGTATATTTAATGATTTGGTAATAAATTCCCATGGTTCAAAAGGTACAAAGGATATACAGGGAAAAGTCTCCCACCCAAGACTGTAGCCAGCCATCCAATTCCTCTCCTGGGGGAGGGCAACCAGTGTCAAAGTGTTCTTCTAGAAATATGTATATATATATTCTACTTATTCCTCTCCCTTTTTATAATACTAACTGTAGCATCCGCTATACCACTATTGTCTTAATATTTACTGGGTGCTCTTGCTTACATTATATACATTAAAAATTTATATACAAAATTTGTAGCCACACCATAGTGCCAGTAAGTCGGCAGGCAAGTATGATTACAACTTAACAGATGGTTATACTGAGGCCCAAAGAGGTGAAAGTGATTTCCTCAGTGACAGAGCTGGGACTCAGACCTGAGTCTTCTAACCCTATGAGGTGAGCACAAGAATTTGATGTGTGAGTGGACTAGTTTCTTTTAAGTCACACCATTCTTCCTTGAAATGCCAGTTAGCGTTCGAAACTCCTGGGTGCTGGTTGGAGTCTATCAGTAGAGATCCACATGTGGCCTTTCAGGGATCATTAAGTGCTGGTGTAACTGTTCATCACACCTCTAAAGGAGGGACATGGATTCTGCATACAGGCAGTGCGAAAGCATAGAAGTGTGGGAAAACCTTGTGAGGTAGAGGGGAATTGGCTTGTCCTGCTGGCTTTTCCTGCCCCTGGCTGCTCATATAACCTATTTAGGATTTGCCTTAACCATTCTGTCATACAGCTCATTCATCCATGCAGTGTCACAATGGATATAAACAGTTCCCCTGCACAGTGATAATGGAGGTGCTGAGGGGCACATAGAGAGGTAAGCAAAAAGGAACTGTTCTGCAGAGATTTCTTTCTTTTTTTCTTTTCTTTTCTTTCTTTTTTTTTTTTTTTTTTGAGATGGAGTCTCACTCGTCACCCAGGCTGGAGTGCAGTGGCATGGTCTCTGCTCACTGCAACCTCCACCTCCCAGGTTCAAGCAATTCTCCTGCCTCAGCCTCCTGAGTAGCTGGGGTTACAGGCGTGTGCCACCACACCCAGCTAATTTTTTTGTATTTTTAGTAGACACAGGGTTTCACCATGTTGGCCAGCCTGATCTTGAACTCCTAACCTCAGGCGATCTACCTGCCTCAGCCCCCCAAAGTGCTGGGATTATAGGTGTGAGCCACTACGCCCAGCTGATTTCTGTAGCTCTTGCATTTCTGAGCCTGTCCTTGGTCCCCTTGTCTGATCTCAGTTGTTCCCCAAGTTAAATTCTCTTTTGACCACTCCTGATGCTGCTTCCTGAGTGCTTGCACGGTATTATTCATTTTACTTATGAGGAAATGTGTTCAGATATATTAGATACTAATTGAGAATTGGCCAGTGGTATACTGGTAGATGTTTAAAGATCAACTCTTGGGGGAGAAAACATGGCCCTGATTTGTAGCATGTGCTGGCTCTTGTGATGTTAATACTTCCATCTTGGTTGATTAAATTTGAAGTGAAGGAGATAAATGCAGGATGGCCAGAGAGGTGGTTACTGAAATGATTAGCATGTCCAGAGACATATAGTGAAACCAGGAGAGTTTGTGTAGATCAGACGGTGTTTGGCTTATTTCAGCGAAGGAGGAATGTCATTAGCCAGGTGTGAACTTTGTACACATGCCAGGTCCCTGAGGAGTTTCCCTGCCACACGATGCATGATACACTGTTACTTGTACTTCCTTCCTTCCTTTCAGAACCTGTGGAAACCCAAGGCCTTTACTAAGATCTGGAACCTGGGAAGAATAGGGGGTATCGTATTAGGAAACCTTCTCATACATGTAACTTTTTTTTTTTTTTTGAGACAGGGTCTCACTCTGTCGCCCAGGCTGGAGTGTAGTGGCACAATCACAACTCACTGAAGCCTTGACCTTTCAGACTCAAGTGATCCTCCAGCCTCACTGGGCTTTTGTTGTTGTTGTTTAAGTAGAGATAAGATCTCACGATGTTACCCAGTCTAGTCTTGAACCCCTGGGCTCAAGTGATCCTTCCATCTTGGCCTCCCAGAGTGCTCAGATTACAGGCATGTGCCAGCCCCATGCAAACTGAAGTTTGAGAGTCACTGCCCAAAATCTTGGGCCTTGAGGCTCATGCCGGACCAGGATCACTTTAAAGGATTATGGCCAGAGTTGGTGTCCCATAAGGGGAATCTAGTTGTGGTGTAGTCCCTGATCCCCCACTGGTGTAGTGTTTGTTAGACTTTGGCTCACGTGCCAAAGTCTCCCACATTCAGAGCCCTTGGACTTGCCACATAACCAGTGGTGAGTAGGGTGATTAGGATGGTGGTTGGGGAGGTAAAGTAGAGAGATGAACACTTGCTTGGTGCTAACTGCTTCCATGCATTAATTCATTAGCCTACAGTAAAACCTGGCACCTATCCTCCCAGAACCCTCTCCTGGGCTGTTTTTTCTTCCATATCCTGAGCACCTGGGGGCCTGGGGATGTCCTCTACCTAATCAGACAGGAGGCCAGGCTTGGGGGTAAGGCAGAGCTACCTGTGACTGACTTCTTACCCTGCCCTCTTCCAGCTCTGTACCTTGAGTAGGTAACTTCATCTCTTTACAATTCAATTTTCTAATGTATAAAATGGAAATGATAATACCTACTTCTCTGGTATCTTTATAGCAGGGAGTAGACTTCCATGACCCACCTTGTCTCTAACCCCCCTCCTGAGGCCTAGGAGCCTCCTCTCACCGGGAGAATTCCTGCCAGCTACCAAGATTGGTGTGTAGAGGCAGCATCCCCGCGCACAGCAGCTCTGACCCACTATCTCATGTTCTAGGAATTAACCGACTTGCAGAGGGATCCTCCTGCCCAGTGTTCTGCGGGACCTGTAGGTGATGACTGTAAGTATTTTTGGGGGCTTCACGTTGCCAGGAGCATTGTAATTAAGACCCCCAAATTTAGACCAGGCACAGTGGCTCACACCTGTAATCCCAGCTACTCGGGAGGCTGAGGCAGGAGAATCACTTGAACCCATGAGGCAGAGGTTGCAGTGAGCCAAGATCATGCCACTGCACTCCAGCCTGGGCAACAGAGCAAGACTCTGTCTCAAAAAGAAAAAGAAAAAAAAAAAAAACACCCAAATTTATCAGCCAGGCAGTGTTTAAGAAAACCAATCAATCGTTTTCCCTTCATTTACTTTTTCATTTGAGGTCTAGGCCATGAGTTCACAGCAGCTTGGCTGGTCAGGTTATACTCAGAGTAGTACCTGCATTGTCTCTCATGTCCCATAGTCTCCACTTCCCTCTTCTGGGGCATGAGAAAGCCAGCTTGCCCTGAGGAGTCACATTGGCTGCTGGAAAGTGCCCTCAGCCAAGTCAAACTTGGGTGCTGGTGTCAATATTTTTGAAGTTGCTCTAGAGGGCCTGGTGGCGCTGCAGCTCCTGGGAGCAGAGCAGGATGGCCGATGAGGGGCAGAGCAGGGTAGGGCAGTGGCCACTTGCCTCTGCCTCTGCCAAAGGGAAGAACAATCCCTATTCTTTTCTTTCACTTCTGCTCTTCCCTGGGGGAGACTAAGAAGCAACTCTGGACAGCTTCTGGGGAGAGAGAGGGAGAAGCAGCACTGCCTGTGCCAGGCCTCTGCCATCCCTCAGAGGTGTTGGCAGAGGCTGAGCTGCCCAGCATTAGGGTTTCCAGGTCCGTCCTCTGCCCACTCACCTTATCTCCACTTTGTGGGCTTCTTGGGCTCTGGGACACATTCCTTCCCTGTGAGGCTTCGGTAACTGCAGCCGTAGAAAAGTAGGCAGGGAGGGGAGATACTGTGTGTTCAAGGAGAGTGGTGTCAGAGGTACATATACCAAAGAATCAAAAACAGACTGAGATAGAATGTGTATGCCAATGTTCACATGAAACCATTATTCATGATTTTCAGAAGCTGGTAACAACCCAAGTGCACAGCAGTGGATGATAGATAAACAAGACATGGTTTTGATACACAGTACAACATGGATGGGCCTTGAAAACATGCTAAGTGAAATAAGCAGGAAAGAAAAGGATGAATATATGATTCCACTTACAGGAAATATATAGATTAGGCAAATTCATAGAGACAGATGGTAGGTGAGAGATTACCTGAGGCTGACGGGAGGGGGAAATGGGAGAAATGATGCTTCATGGGTACAGAATTTGTTGGGGGTGATGGAAAGCTTTAGAAATGGATAGTGGGAATGGTTCTACAGCATTGTGAAGGCATATAATGCCACAGAATTGTACATTGAAAAGTTGTTTAAATTGCATATTTTATATATTTTTTACTACAAAAATAAATTTTACCAAGCTGGAAAAAAATGAGGGCATGGTGTCATATGTGTACCTGCATGTTCTGGGAGGGGACCAAGCTTAGAGAAGCAAGGGGTAGACAGATGGAGCCACTGAAAATGGAGGACTCTAAAGGCTTTACACGGGAGTTTAAATCTCGTTTTGGAGCAGAACAGAAATGTTTCCCAGCTGCCTGTGCAGTGTATAAAAAACAAGAACAACTCTGCTCCACTGTCTCCTGGTACCTGCTCATCACTCTGCTCCCCCACTAAGCAGTGTTTACCTCATGTTGTCCTCACAAGCACCCCCAGGTCTCCGTAGCATGCTTCCCCCTCTTACCTGTCACTTAAGATCATATCGGATTAAACTGGGGTCGCTGTAAGCTTGAACTAGTTTTTGTTCCGCCTTAGCTGTCTAGAGGCAGCTCCCTGATGCTCAGCTGAGCTCACATTTACCTTGCACCATAGCCCAGTGCTAAGAGAGGCTAGCATCAAGGCCACCCACCACAGTCAGACCTCAACAGGTAAGGTTTAGAAGGCATTGGAAGCTAGCCTTTCAGGCCATTTCACACCTGCCTTATGGGCACACAGCCGCTTCCAGCATCCCTCCTCTGTTTCCTTTCTCGTCCTCTAGCTTTTGGGGCCTTCTCTTCTGACTCCGCCCTCAAGCCCTGCTTAGTGTCCCAGCAGCCCTCAGGGTTAAAGTGAACAAGACCAGAGGACCTTCTGTTCTGAAATATATTAATTGTCAAAAACACTTTTATTTAATAAAGAATTCCATTCATATTAATATTAGGCAAAGTTATATCTACTGCCAACTAATGATTAACATTAATTGGAATAAAAACAGTCAGAAGCAAAAAAAAAAATGTGATATTTTCATTAACTCAGGCAGCCTTATTACAGATAAAGGTATTCTCTTCAGCACCATTTCTTTGAAATATTGTAAAGGGCTCATGGGCCGCCTTGACTACTTTTGGACACCTCTAGGGGCTTGGGAAACTTCTGCTTTGTCCCTGCACTTATGCTCCACCCCAAACCTTGGTGCTTTCCTGGGCCTCCTGCTGGATAGAGCCTGTGGGGTATTTAAACAGATGACAGTGAACCCAGGACAGGACCAGGTCCGAAACTTGGGCTAATTCCATACCCACTATGAACCCATATGAGACAGAATTCTGTTGAGAATAACAGGCCCCTTCAGATGGTCTCAGCAACCCAACTGGGTGATGGCATTTTCCACAAAGGCTCTCGAGTCAATATCCCTGGGACCATTTGTATGACTTGGGAGCCTTGAATGTGGGTGTTTGGGCCACACTAGGCTAGCCTTGCTGATACACAGGAGCTGTTCTGGGAATGGGTAGAGCAGTAAAAATCACCTGAGACGCTGGAGAGGGTGTAGGATGTGATGTGCAGCAAGAGGAGGTTCTAAACCCCCACCAAAGGGTGGCGACCTGGAAAGGAGGCACAAGAGGGGCTCATTGTGATCTTGTTACTGAGTGCCTAGACCACAGGGCACTGCCCAGGGGCTGGCCAGGAGAGGACTCAGATGGAGGCAGCACCAATGAGGCTCCAGGGCCATGGGCAGTTGGCTCTTGAGAGAGACTCTTTGGAGAGGGCTTCAGAACGAATCAGGGGAAACCAAGGAATAGGAGGGTTTATAAAGAGCAATAGGGAAAATGGCTGAAGCCTAGCTAAGGCTTAATTCTGGGCAAAGAACTGACTGAATTGTAGTTGTTGGCACTTGTGTAGTAAAGAACTTACTCTTGGCCGAGCACAATGTCTCACGCCTGTAATCCCAGCACTTTGAGAGGCTGAGGCTAGCAGATTGCTTGAGCCCAGCCTGGTCAGCATGGCAAAACCCCGTCTCTACAAAACGACAACAACAACAAAATTTAATCTTGTCCCCAAAAGATCTGGCCTTCATTCGTAACACTTAGGGGGCAATCTCTAGGATATCATACCTGCTAGGAGTGTCTTTGTTTGGCTGGAAGCTTTGATGCACACCAACCATGTGATTTCGGGGGAGGACTGGCCACACCAAGTAGACCACTCATGTGGTTTAAGGTGAGAGCCTAGCCTGGGCAACATAGCAAGACCCCATCTCTACAAAAATGAAAAAATAAAAGTAAAAAAGTTAGCCAGATGTGGTGGCATACACCTGTTGTCCCAGCTCCTGGGAGGTTGAGGCAGAAGGATAGCTTGAGCCCCAGAGTTTGAGGCTACAATAAGCTATAATGATGACACTGGCCATAAGCCTGGGTGGCAGACCATCTCAAAAAAATAAAATAAGGTGGAGGCTTGGATCATGCCTGGAGAAGCTGGAGACCAGAGCCTGAGATCAGCCCTGTGGGCACTCAAATCAGTCAATCATGCTCTCAGGAGCCCCAGTAAGAATTCTGAATGCGGAGGCTCCGGTGAGCATCTCTGACTGGGAGTGCTCTGTGTGTGTTGCCGTACAGCAATGCCAGGAGAGTAACATATCCCGAGTCCACGGAGAAGAAGAATGGAAGCTCTGTGTTTGGACCCTCTTGATGTTAACCTATGCTGTTTCCCTGTGATAACCGGCCGTCATGAGCACAACCACTTTCAGTGAGCTCTAGGATTCCTAGGCAGTTATCGCATCTTGGGTGGTTTGGGGAACCCCAATTTGTAGCTCGTGTCAGAAGTGAGGGCATCTTGTGTGGACAGTGCCCTGTAATTTAGCAGTGCATTTTCAGTAGATACACATGTTTCTTGGGGGATCTCTTACATGCCCTCTCTCTTGTCTTGCAGTGTTCCACTGGCAGGCCACCATCATGGGCCCGGTAGGTAGCAGCTGCTGAGCGCACTGCTCCAGTTTTGCTTCTTGCACTTTGTGCTTAGCACATGCACTGATCTCTTTCTGTGTCTCATCCTTCCAGAATGACAGTCCTTACCAAGGAGGTGTTTTCTTCCTGACCATACACTTTCCTACAGATTACCCGTTCAAGCCCCCAAAGGTGAGGTCCCCCTCACAACTTCCCTGATGTTTGGATGAAGGACAGCATGTGACGAGGGGCCCTTCAAATCAGGTATAGGTAAAAAGAGCTGTTTATGGGGCTTCTCTTTGGGCCCACCGCTCTACCCTGTGGTGACAGCCTCCCAGGACTTTAACCACTGGACTTTGGGAATTAGCACCTGTTGTGAGCAGGGGTCAGTGGGGTGAGCTAGTGCTGGCCTCCTTACTGAGACCACAGTTTGAATGCTGCTCCTTGTGGCTGTAGCTGAGTCTGGTCATGTCTCCAGGTTCTGGCTCCCTTCTCTGCAGTCCTTTACTTAGAGTTAGGACAGGGGTTCTCAGCTGGGGTGATTTTGCTACTGTCCCAGGGATATTTGGGTAACATCTTGGGATAGTTTGGGTTGTCAAAACTGTGGTGAGGGGGGTACTACTGGCATCTGGTGGGCGAAAGTGAGGGTGTTCCAGGGATTCCCTATAGTGCACAGGACAACCTCCCTTCCCATGAGAGAGAATGATCAGCCCCAGTGTCAGTAGTGCCAAGGTGGACACACCCTGGTTTAGGACTGGTGAGTCACACCTTCACTTTCCTTTATTAAGTTAAAAGAATAGCAAGCCTCCTTTGCTGTGCATGCACACACCATCCCATCAATGGAGCTTTAGAGAGCAGTGCCACCAAAGGGAAGGAGAAGACCAGGGAGCTGCCTTGACCACTCTGCTGTAGCACATCTTATGCACTGCAGGTTGTCTTGCTTCCTGGACCCTTGCACCTCATACTCCTCCTCACCTGGGCCCTGCATGGGTGGCCCAGCCTGCCATGAGGCTCACAGTCCTGTGGAGGAGACAGGGCATTTAGCACGTGAGCCAGTCAGCACTGGGACGAGTACCAGCAGGGGTTGGCAGCAGGAGCTGGGGTGGCAGGGAGATCACCCTGAGGAGGGGCACTGCAGAAGCTAAGCAAGGGGGCAACGGGTCTCCAGGAAACTGCCCCAGGGGAGTGAGACTGTGAGGAATTGGGAAGGATGGCCCCAAGAGTGGGGTCTGCACACTCTGTGTGGGGATTGCCACACTGACAGGATCATTCTGCTGCCTTGTGGAGAAGAGGCTGGGTAGGGATCCCAGCCAGGCGAGGCTCTGTGGTGAGGCATGGCTGGTGGCATGGAGGTGGGGGGAGAAGAGGTGAATTTAGGAGTGTTAGGTGGAGCTGGCAAGGACGGGCTGCAGTCAGGTGTGGCCACACAACAGGGTGTGTGGTTCACATCATTTTTAACATCTGTTTTTTTCTGATTGCAAAACTGGGGAAAGGTCATTATAATCAGATAGAGACTAAATTCGCTGATGGTAGCCATGGCCTGCTGCAGACCCAGAGAAGACCCAGCTGGTGTCCTGGTATCCAGTCTTCCAGGGTGTTTCCTGCATACACTAGCATATATTTTTATTCTCATTTTAAAAATAAAGACATCAATTCTGTTTTGTGAGTTAGGAAACTGAGGCTTAGAGAAGTTGTAGCATTTCCTGAGATGACATGGCCCATAATGGAGGGTGAGACTGGAACCCAGATGTGGCAGCCTTTTAAAAAAACTTTTTATTTTGAATTAATTTTAAACTTAGAAAAAAATTGCAAAAACAGTACAAAGAGTTTTTATGTATTTCTTATCCAGCTTTCCCTGATGTCATCATCTTCCATTACTATAGCACAATGATCAAAACCAGGGAATTAATGCTGGTCACGATACAACACACTAAAGACCGTACTCAATTTGTACCAATTTCCATCAAGTCCTCTTCGTGTTCCAGAACCCAGCACTCATTTATTGCCATGTCTTCTTAATCATCTCACTCTGTAATGGTACCTCAGTTTTTCCTGGTCTTTCATGACCATGATGCTTTTGAGGAGTATCAAACAATTATGTTGTCAAATGTCCCTCATTTTGTGTTCGTGTGATGTTTTCTCGGGATGGGACTGAGGTTGTGCATTTTGGTTTTTTGGTTTTGTCTTTGTTTTTGCTTTTTGAGATGGAGTCTCGCAGTATCACCTAGGCTGGAATGCAATGACGTGATCTCGGCTCACTGCAACCTCTGCCTCCCGGGTTCAAGCCATTCTCCTGCCTCAGCCTCCTGAGTAGCTGGGACTACAGGCACTTGCCACCACACCTGGCTAATTTTTGTATTATTTTTAGTAGAGATGGGGTTTCACCATGTTGGCCAGGCTGGTCTCGAACTCCTGGCCTCAGGTGATCCACCTGCCTCGGCCTCCCAAAGTGCTGGGATTACAGACATGAGCCACTGCACCTGGTCAGGTTGTGTATTTTGGCAAGACTTACTCCGAAGTCCTGCGCCTACGTCGGACACCATAGCCAAGGGGTTGTGATGTCGCTATATCTTACTACCTTGACCTGGCCTTGATGGCTCAATTTGAGTCAGAGGCTTAGCTGATGTTTTGCATATTGTTTATCTGAGTCAGTGTGAAGAAGCCCTTTCTGCGCTCACCAGCTGCAGCTCTGTCCAGACAGCACCACCAGAGGCTACCTGGTGCCTGAGCATTTTAAATCTTGGTTAAATATGTGTAGGATCCCAAAGACCTTTTAAGGTTTTTGCAAGGGAGTGGGGGGGTGCGGAGCAGGGCAATGACAGACGCTAAAATAGCTTCACCGCATTGGAGTAAAACTGCTGTTCAAGGGTGTTTGGCTGAAAAAGCATAAACATGCTTCATGGTGCTCTGATCCACCTCTTCTCCCTTCCCCTGTGGAGAGACTGTGGCAGTGTCTTATCAAGTAGTAATTTTCTAGCTTACCTCTTTCATTACCATGTAAGCAGCTGAGGATTTTCCTTAAACAGATACTGATATAGTTCTGAATGTCTGTTGGGCGTTTTCAGGATACCTAATTGCCCATGGACAAAGGAGAAACAGTGGTTATTATTAAAAGACTAAGAGGTGTCTGGGCACAGTGGCTCGTGCCTGTAATCCCAGAACTTTGGGAGGCCGAGGTGGGTGGAACACCTGAGGTCAGGAGTTCGAGACCAGCCTTTTCAACATGGCGAAACTTGTCTCATCTAAAAATAAAAAAAATTAGCCAGGTGTGGTGGTGGGCACCTGTAATCCCAGCTACTCAGGAGGCTGAGGCAGGAGAATCACTTGAACCTGGGAAGTGGAGGTTGCAGTGAGCTGAGATCACACCACTGCACTCAAGCCTGGGCAAGGAGAGCGAAACTCTGTCTCAAAAAAAAAAAAAAAAAAAAAAAGACTAAGCTCTGTGGGTGAGTTGGGATTATTTTAACAAGGAGAGATGTGAGGTGAAAGGTAACAGTGCCACTCTATGAGAAAGAAAGTGCTTCTGTCTTTAAAAAATCTCCTTCCACAGGGGAATAGGAGCAACTGGACTTACGATTTTTCTGAAAATAGGAGAAATCTGGCCAGATTGCATGATCTTTATTGGAGATATTGAGGCAGATAATGTCTGAGACTCTTTTGAAGTTTGACCCTTCCTGGGAAAAATTATATGGTAATAGATATTCAAGTTCACATGCACACAACTCTTTTGTCATATTCTAAAGTAAGTTTAAAAAAACTATTGAAAACTATATCAAGCATGCAAAAAATTATAGATAATGATATAAAGGATGTTTGTGCATCCTCCATCTAGCCTAAAAAGTACCTGTGAGGCCGGGCGTGGTGGCTCACGCCTGTAATCCCAGCACTTTGGGAGGCCGAGGTGGCAGGATGACAGGGTCAGGAGTTCAAGACCATCCTGGCCAACATAGTGAAACCCCATCTCTATTTTAAAAAAAAAAAAGTACCAGTGAGTTCTCAGAGCTAGCAAAGGAGGCAAAATCCTTACGTTACTTTGTCCCAGCCCCTGCAGTGGGGTCACTGCTTGCCCAGTGGGGGTGTAGGTGAGGCAAATTCTTAGGCTCCTGTGGCAGTGGGAGCTGCACCTGACTCAGAGCACCTTGCACGTCACAGAGAGCAGACTCTCCGTGGGTCTCACAACATCCCTGGGAGAGGTACCACGAACGTAGTTACAGTGAAGGCTCTGAGGTCTAGGGAGGTCATTTGAAGAAGTAATGTGTGGCTGTGGTTTAAAAAAAAAAAAGGTCAATTATAGGAGAGTATAGAGTGAAAAGAGGACCTTCTTCAAACTTTGTCTCTCTAGCCACAGCTCCCCCACTTTCCTTCCACAAGGCACTATTTGTCTTTTCGTTTCTCTTCCAGGAGTAATCTCCACCGGGGTAAGCACTTGTTTGTGCTCCCTTGTTTCTCCCATGAATGGAGCAGACCTTCCCATGAATCTGCATCTTGCTTTTCCCACAGCAATACATCTTGGAAATTGTTCCATATGATCACATTCATGTTTTAAAAATTCACCTCATTCTTTTTAAACAGTTGTGTAATATTCTGTTGCTTATATATAACATTAATTTAACCAGTCATCAATCTGAAGACATATAGGTTTCATATCTTTTGTTACAGTGGGTATCCTTACATAATTGAAATGCAAAAGGGTATTTTAGAGCTCAATTCTGAGAAGAGGAGGGTCTTACAAAGGGTGAAATAGAAAGTTGGGGAGGGTTTGTGGCCTGGCAGAGGGTTTCACAGCCAGGACTTTTCTCCTGATGATGTGTCTTATGTCAACAAAACATCACTGCTTTTTGCATGAAAATTCTGGGCTTTTGAGTCCTTTTACCACCCTTGTACTCCCTCAGAGCATACTGCTTTCTGGGAGATGGTGTCAATCCCCTTATGTTCAGAATGATAATCCAGGAGGGAATGGGTCAAGGAACTTCTGGGTGATCACTCACTTCCATATCCCATTAGAGTTTGGGAGCGGGGGTCTGGCTCAGCCTGCATTGTGGGGCCAGAGATGCAGCACACTGCAGGTACATCCCAGCAGCAGCTGCTTCTGCTTTACGTGGTTCATTTCCCACATGTCCCTGTGTTGTCTGATTTGGGATCTCTTGTCTTTTCAGGTCACTTTCACAACCAAAATTTATCACCCTAATATCAACAGCAACGGCAGCATCTGCCTCGATATCCTGCGGTCTCAGTGGTCTCCAGCGTTGACTGTGTCAAAAGGTAGAGATGCTGATGGCATGCTCTGTGTGCCTGTCTCTTACACTGTGTTTTTACCCCAGCACTGTCTGAGTGGAAATGCAGGCTTAGAGAGAGCAGGTACTTTTCCCCAGGCCACACAGCCCTGTCCGCAGCTGTGCCCATAAGTGGATATCCTTGCACCCCCAGGAGGCAGCACCAGCAGAACCTTGTGCCCTGCGCCAAGGCACTTCTCAGCAGTCGATTGCCAAGGGGTGCTCAAGACTGTCACATGGGTGCAAAAAGAAAATATTGATTCTACTTAGATTTTTTATCTAAAAATAAGAAAGGCAAATATTACATTACCTTTTCTGTCTCCCTCATTTATTCATCCAATAAGCACAACACGGACTGTGAGTCAGCCCTGAAGGAAGAGATGCAGGGCATGCTCCCGGGCCTCGAAGCTGGTGGAGAAATCCTCCCTTCGCAAAATAAATGATGTTGAGCGTAATAAACCATGTCTGTGGTTGAAGTTGAGAAACCAGTCTAAACTGAGCTTAGAAATGCACATATTCCTTCTGAACTAAGATGTGCTGAGCATGGGCTGTGTGTGCACGGGAGACCTGAATGTAGACAGTGCAGTATCCTGCCAGGTGGAGCGTGGGTAGGATGGTGAAAATCAACCCCACACAAAAAACAGCCCGGCCTAATTTTTAAATTTTTCTGTAGAGACAGGGTCTTTGTTGCCCAGGCCAGTCTCAAACTTTTAGCCTCAAGCAATCCTCCCACCTTGGCCTCCCAAAGCACTGGGATTATAGGTGTGAGCCACTGTGCCCAGCCAAGTATCTTAAGAAAGGCAACCTGCCCCTGTCATTTGTAGCTTTACATGTGGGGAACTGTGGTCAGGACTTCGATGGACTCACTCAATCAAGTTTGTTTGGAATCATATGGTGAATTGAAAGCAAAGCCAAGAATGAGAGTCCACATTTCCGTCTGGGACCCCAGGAATCCAGGCACCACAGTTCTGCTCCCCCCACCACAGCCCTAGTGGGTGATTCCCTTCCCCCTAGGGTTACTGAGAGCCACACTGAGTGCACATCCTAGAGACGGTGCTGGCACGTAGGAGGATGCATCTGCTTTGCAGTTAGACAGACCTGGTTCAGAATCCCATTTGTCCCGTTTATTGGGTGTTCCAAGCCTGTGACCTTGGACAAGTTACTTGAATGCTCTGAACTCTTGTTTCCTTACCAATAAACCGGACTCTTGGGACTAAACACCAGAGATGCATGATGTGGGGGTGCAAACAAGGATGGGAGGGCAGTTGGAGACTAAGATGGGGTGCTTCAGTAGAGAAGGGGAATGACCGCCAGGATGCGCCCAGGAGGGAAGTGTCCTAGCGCAGCATGTCTGTGGCCACACAATGAGGACTGCCTCGGCTATACATGGGACAGAGCAGGTAGTGCAGCAAGCAATTTAGATTGGACTGTTGAAGGGAAGACAACTGCTTGGTCAATATAGAATGTGAGTTCAGGGAGGTTCACCCTGGGGGTGACCTAGCCACCTTGTGGCTGCAGCTGACCAAACTTTCCTTTTCTTCCCAGTTCTCTTGTCCATCTGCTCACTGCTCTGCGACCCCAACCCCGATGACCCTCTTGGTACCAGAGACAGCTCACACCTACAAGGCCGACAGAGAGAAGTACGCATCCTCTTTGGGTTGCCTTTGCACCATGGCTGCCCCAGGCAGCTCCATGCAGTACCTGTGCTCTGAGCTGGTGCTTCTGGGCTACAGGTTCCCACGACATCTTCCTGCCCGTGTTGAGCCATGCGCACAGTGGGTGTGCCCTGGGCTTGGACTCCTGGCTCTCTCACTAACATGTCCTTTGAGTCTAAGGAGGGAGAAGGAAATAAAAGCAGTTCATCCTCCTGGATAACTCATTAGCTGCTGCTACTATTTACGAAACCATTGCCAAGCCCTGCCCTTGAGGCCAGCAAAATCAGTGGTCAGCCAAGAATGGACTCAGAAGAATCTGACAACAAGAAAATTCTGATTTTAATTCTAAGGTTTATAGCCTAAGACAAGGGGATGTCTGCTTGGCTCTACCCGAGGTGAGGCTGAGGGCAGTCACGGTGGGAAACACTGCTGTGGTCGTTTCGCTGGCTCAGGCTCAGAGGTCAGCAGTGTGTTGCTGTTTCACCAGCAGGACTTCACTCTCAGCTCTCTATTTAAACACCAATTAACAAACCCAGAATTGCAAAATTCTGATTCCCCATAGGCCAGGCACAACCACATGCACTGTAGCATGAGGATGTCTGTAGTTGGTGGGGCAAGCACAAGGAGTCATCGTCGTGTGTTAGTCTCTGAGTGCTGACAGCACTGTGAGAAAGGGCCAGGTGTGGCAGGGGCCACAGCCCCGTGAGTGGTGTGAATCTCAGTTGTACACCTCCAGGGAAGGCATTGCTGGCCCTTTAAAAAGGCATCTTCAGTGAGTGAGTTCTTCAGCTCATTACTTATTACTTCTTTTCTGTCTGAAGACATTAGAATGGAGTGTTTTTTCCCTCTTTTTTTTTGAGACAAGGTCTCATACTGTTGCCCAGGCTGGAGTGCAGTGGTGCGATCACGGCTTACTGCAGATGCCACCTTCCGGGCTCAACCTATCCTCCTGTCTCAGCCTCCTGAGAGGCTGGGACTATAGGCACGTGCCATCACACCTGGCTAATTTTTTGTAGAGACAGGGTTTTGCCATGTTGCCCAGGCTGGTCTTGAACTCCTGGGCTCAAACAATCTGCCAAACTAGGCCTTCCAAAGTGCTGCAGTTATAGCCGTGAGCCACCACACTCACTCAGCCACATGTTTTTTTCAAATTATATTTTTCTTAATACCTTTATAGATCTTATTATTTCCCTCACTGGAGTTTCTTCAATAACATTCAACATTTTTAATTGACTGAGGTTTAACTTATATTTGTTTATGTTAACGCTTATCATGAGATATTTTAGACATACCAAATCAATTTTTTTAAGTGCCTCTTCTAACTGTAAATCTCTCTAATTTATAGTCTCATGGCATCAGATCTCATGACAACAATGAGAGTAAGTGCACATACCTGCATAGCCCTCAGTGGATGCCCGGCCTGCTCCGCATGCTTTACATACAGGCTTGTCTAGTCTTCCCCACACGCACACAAGGCAGATACTCTCCCCCGTGGCAAGCAGTCAAAAAATCCAGTGCACAGAGGGGCAGAACAGCTGCTGAGGGTGGTGCTGATTCACACTCAGGTGGGCAGGTTCCCGAGCTCTTGTTCTGGAGTTTGTGTGCTGGACGGCCTGTAACTAGTACAAACTGACCTTTGTGTGTCTCTTCTCTGTCCTCCCTGCATCCATATTGTAGGACAGGAGAGAGAAAGGGAGGAAGCCTGTTGCATTATTAAATCTTCCACAGCAGATAGTTATGGAGACTCAACAGTTTGGGGTTTACACATGAGGCGTTCGCCAAGCTGGGGGTTTACAGCCATGTCTGATAGACTCCTGGTCTGGGAAAAACCTTTATTCTACTCACCCATCAGCCCTAGATGTTTGACAAGCAGCAGCGGCGGCAGCATTCCCCCACATCAGTGCTGTTCTCTGCACCACATCGAAGGGAAGTGACCTTTTCAAGTGAGGGTGTCACTCCCTCTGCTTTTTTCTTCCAGGTACAACAGACTAGCAAGAGAATGGACACAAAAATATGCTATGTAAGTGCCTCGGAGATTTTACGGGAGACGTTGTCCAAGAGAAGCTAGCAGAGAGGTCTTCCCTTAAAACTTTGGGCTGTTGGCTGAGCCATTCAAAGAGTGTCATCTGTTCTTCAAACAAATGTTGATCTCCCACTCTCTCCAGTTGCAGCATGTTGGTGCCATTCTCAGCAGTTATGGCTTTGACAGTGCCACATCTTTGATGCCAAATCAGCAGCCATTGTTGTTATGATCTGCAGCCTTCCTGGTTACACTGGAATCTCTCTCTCTCTGCCACCCCAGTTTATCTGCTGGTCTCTTCTGGGGCCAGACCCTGCACGTCTCTCCTACCTGGCCTCAAATGGTGCTGCTGCCCATGATGGTACCATACCAGGGCCTCAGCCTAGCCCCTTACCACATACCCTTTGCCTTTTAGAACTCAGTGCCATCCTGGGTGCCCAAGGCAGAGCAGGCTTTCCTCACACCCCATCTGCTGCAGAACCTGAGGAGTCTCAGCTCATCCTGGAGGGAATTGGGAACAGCATCACTGGGAAGGGAAGGCCTAGCCCTGCGGCTTCCACTAGTCTCCTCCTGCAGTGCCACGTGCTGGCATTTCTTCCCTCACACCAAGAAGCAGCAAGTGGAAAATTTCAGGATACAAAGCACATAACATCCCATAAGAGATGACTATGTTTTTAGAAGCAAGAGCAAAATTATGAAACCTCTAGAGATTTGGGTTATGTTACTCCATTTGATGAGGATTCTCACTACCCCCCCCCACCTCCCACTAGGAGCCTACACTAAGTCCAAGTGTGAGCCATTCACAGACTAGAACACAAGGAGGGAGAGAGACTCTTAAATGTAAATAAAAATTCACTCATAATTCTAAATAATTGACATTTCAGTCTCTTTTCTTTTAGGTAGAACAGAAGATACACTAACAGTTATTTGGAGCCTTAAATTACAAGACCCTGTTGGGTGACTGGCTTTCTGTCTTGGCTTTCTGTGCCGCACATTTTAAGGTTTGCCTTTAAAGCTGTGAGCTTTGAGATTAGGTTAGCTAGGAAGAGGACAGAAAAGGAAGGGGATTATTCTAATAAAACTTCCAAAGAGGGAAGAAAATTGAGGAGCTTCAGATCTCTAAAGCCAAATTCGACCTGATTTTTCTAGGTTGCTTATAAAGCTGGTCCACCCCCCCAGGAAGTGATGCTTGAATAAGAACAAGAGGTGAAGAAGCAGTAAAACTGTGACCAGATGGCCAGATGGGGCCTTTGCAGGCTGATTGAAAGGAAGTCTACAGACCTAACACCTGCAGTCAGCCAAAGGTGGCTGTGGGAGATTGATTTCTTCCAGAAACTTCCAAGTTGTGGCTACAACTTTATTGACAGGTACTTTCCCACTGAGGATACTGAGGTTATTCACATAATCACTTCCTTAGCAAAGGAAGAAGCACTTTGAACTTGGGCAGCATTACCTTTGGGAGGGTCCACATTTAGGATCCTCCTGTTACCATAAGGCCACTTTTGGGGTCCTATGGGTGTGGCTCCATCTCACCAAAAAGGATAGCCTTTTTTTTTTCTTCGAGACAGTCTTTCTCTGTCTCCCAGGCTGGAGTGTAGTGGTGCGATCTTGGCTCACTGCAACCTCCGCCTCCCGGGTTCAAGCAATTGTTTTGCCTCAGCCTTCCAAGTAGCTGGAATTACAGGCATGTGCCACCACGCTGGGCTAATTTTTGTCTTTTTTTTTTCTTTTTCTTTTTCTTTTTAAGACCGAGTTTCACCATGTTGATCAGGCTGGTCTTGAACTCCCAACCTCAGGTGATCCGCCTGCCTTGGCTTCCAAAGTGCTTGGATTACAGGTGTGAGCTACCACGCCCAGCCTAATTTTTGTATTTTTAGTAGAGACGGGGTTTCACCATGTTTGCTAGGCTCCTGGCCTCAAGTGACTTTCCTGCACTGGCCTCCCAAAGTGCTGGGATTATAGGTGTGAGCCACCGTGCCCAGCAAGGATTGCCTTTTTAATTCTTGTATCTTCGCTGCTTCTTCGGTCTTTGCTTAAACAAAACAATAAATCTTAATAGTTGGGGGAGAATGCTGTTTCCACGGTGTGCTCTAGGAAGGCTGTCAGCATATGGCTCTACTGAGCAGCAATGCCATCTGGTGCCTGAGATCATGTGCTTCATGAAGGCAGTTGTCACAGTGCACCTGCAGCCACGCATCGTAGAACACTTTACTCATGTGGTCAAGGAAGGTGGGACTGATTCACTTGTTAGAGACAGGTCAGATGGGAAAACCCAGGCCCAAATTGGTGTTGGGGAATAACCATACTCTGGTCTTTCAAGCGTAATAGATTATGACTCCCAAGAAACTGGTGAATTTTCTGAGTCCAGTCAAAATTTCCCCACGCCTGCTCTCTCTGTTGGATATATGTAATAGAGAAAGTCAAATCAGCCCTTTGGGGTTTGTGGTAAAGATTCACAAACCCATTGAAGCCTGAGGTGCTTTGTCCCTTCCAGATCCCTCAGCAAATCTCCTAGGCAGGAATGTCACCTGCTTGTCATACCTTCAAGGGGCTCAGTTCAGCCTCGAGAACAGGCTCCTTAGGTCAAAAACCTTGTTTTAAGAGCCACTGTGGTACAGTCAATGTAAGCCACTGTAACCAATACGTGCAGAAGCCATGCTTCCAAGGAGAGTCCCAGGTTGGCAACTAGACAGCAGATCTGAGAAGCCAACTGCAGAGTAATGTGTTTTTTTCTCTGTGTACCACAGAGATCAGAAAGGTGCTTGATCTTAAACAATTGATCCATGATGAACAAAGGACCATTAACTCTCCCCCAGAAGCTTCTGGGTTTGCTGAATGAAGTTGATATTTTGATCCACTATCAGAATCCAGAAAGATCCAGGAGTTCCAAGAACATGGCAAAGAGTCAAAATCT
The DNA here is from genome assembly GCA_036589455.1 of Ateles fusciceps. NCBI lineage: Eukaryota > Metazoa > Chordata > Mammalia > Primates > Atelidae > Ateles > Ateles fusciceps. Next base: position 6,046,010 of record JAZHEH010003329.1, on the reverse strand, counting down.
TAGGATAACGGATTAAAATGTCAGAATGCAAATTTCCAACAGACCTGGTAGCTCACAGCTGAGCAGTATATCAACACCTTAGAATTCCACACTGCCTCACTGCAGTTGCTCAAGGATGGGTAGGTTTCTGTCTCTGAAATTGAGGAAAAGCCTTAAGTGCCAGAGAAGGTGCTTCCAAGACTGTCGGCAGAATTCCTTTGCTAGGGTTTTTCCCTGGTACCCAAAAGTGTAGAGAAGGAACCCTAAGATTAGCATAGAACCACTCATCTCTCCTCCCCTCCCCACCCCTTCTTCCCATGCTTCCATTCCCCATGGCTGTCTCATCAGACCGTGACATACTCTTCCTCTCCAGCAGTGTCGGGAAAGGTCTGGACTTGTATTGGATCTAGCCATAATGGAGATTGTGGCTGCCAGCACCTGCAAGACAGCACCCTCATGCCATGCAGGCAGCAAGCCCATCCTGAGCAGCATTCCTCCCAGAGGCTGCTGCCTCACCTGCTGTTCACTGGTGAGAGGAAAAGGGACTTGTTCTCCCTTGACCTGTTTTCTGGTTTTCCTCTTCCCTCCCCTGGTCTTTGCCTGGTGACAGAGACACTTTCTAAAAAAACAAAAACAAAAAGCTATAAAAAAAAATCTGCATGCTGGGCACAGTGGCTCATGCCTGTAATCCTAGCACTTTGGGAGGCTGAGGTGGGTGGATCACCTTGAGGTCAGGAGTTCAAGACCAGCCTGGCCAACATAGTAAAGTCCCATCTTAAAAAAAAAAATCTGGAAACCACCCCATCAGAAGTCAATGATTTCTTTTTTTTTTTTTTTTTTTTTATATAGAGACAGGGTTTCACCATGTTGGCCGGGCTGGTCTCGAACTCCTGACTTCAGGTGATCCACCTGCCTCGGCCTCCCAAAGTGCTGGGATTACAGGCGTGAGCCACCGCGCCCGGCCTAGAAGTCAATGATTTCTTTAAAAATACATCTACTTCCTTCCCGTCCTTCTCATCTTCTCCCATGCCCTCAGACAGGTGTGCTTGCTGGTGTCCAGCTGCCTGCATCAGAGCTCCCCTTGCAGGCAAGTGCTCAGCTGGGCTCCATGTTGGAGGGCAACAGCAGAGCCCCTTGTAGCTGGCCTCTCAACCCTGCTGCCCCCCAGCCCACCCACAATGGCTCAAAGGGCCGGTCTTCTGAGAAAGACTTGCAGCTAGCCAATTATCACAATCACTTTCCAGTTATGTGAAGTGGTATTAAAGCATTGATTGAGACCTTGCCAAATGCAAGATGTGGTAGGACGAAAAGGGAATTATAGAAAGAAAGCATGCAAAAGTATAAAAGTCACTGATAGACTAGATACACAAATGAGAAAGAAATCAAGCATTATCATCACAGAAAACCACCAAATTGCAAAAGATAAGAAAGGGACCAGGCATGGTGACTTATCCCTGTAATCCCCCATTTTGGAAGGCTGAGGTGAGAGAATTGCTTAAGGTGAAGAGTTTGAGACTAGCCAAGGCAATATAATGAGACTCTGTCTCTTATGAAAAAAAGGAAAAGAAAAAAATAAAAAGCAAATTAAAAAAAGGGAAAAAAATTTTTTCAAGAGGAAAAAAGAAAGGTCATACAAAACAATCAGAAACCAATTGACAAAATGATAGGAATAAGTCCTCACTCATCAGTGACAACCTTGAATGTAAAGAGTTTAAACTTCCCAATTAAAATATATAGCCTCGCTTAGCCGGGCATGGTGGCACATGCCTGTAATCCCAGCTACTCAGGAGAATCACTTGAACCCTGGAGGTGGAGGTTTTAGTGAGCCAAGATTGTGCCACTGCACTTCAGCCTGGGCGACAGAGTGAGACTGTCTCCAAAAAAATACAATTTTATATATATATATCTATATATATACACACACACACACACATACACACACACAATTATATATACATACATACATATATAGATATATGTATGTATATATACACACACACACATACACACATAGGATTGCTGAGTGGGTTAGAAAACAAGATCCAGGTCAGGCATGGTGGCTCACAACTGTAATCCCCATGCTTTCGGACGCTGAGGCAGGAGGATTGCTTGAGTTCAATGCCAGCCTAGGCAACATAGCAAGACCGCTATCTCTTAAAAAAAAAAAAAAAAAAAAAAAAAAAATAACTATGCCTGGTGGTATGTGCCTGTAGTCCGAGCTACTCAGGAGGCTGAGGCAGGAGAATCACTTGAACCTGGTGTTAAAATGCATGCTTTGAATGAGGAGACCCCCAAACAGGCTTTGTGTGAGCAATATGGCTGTTTAGTCACCTGGGTGCAGGTGGACTGAGGCCGAAAAGGGCATCAGCAAAGGGCGATGGGTTAGGAGTTGGTTTTATAGGTTTAAGGTGGGCAGTGGAAAGTTACAGAATTTACTGTAGGGCGGTTTTTTGCAAGCTGGGAGGGGGGTCGTAGGGTGTGGAGTCACAAGGTTGGAAACAATAGAGAATGTCTTAAAGTTAAGTAGGCGCTGCAGGGGTTGATCATTTCTTCCTCTTTTGATGGTCTTCCAGTTACTTTAGATTTTCCAGGAACTCATCTGGAGCGTCCATGCAGGTCACAGAAGTTAACATGGCATCCATGGCGCCGTCAGTCAGCCTAAAGACCTTACACCCAGGAGGCGGAGGTTACAGTGAGCCCAGATTGCGCCATTGCACTCCAGCCCTGGCAACAAGAGTGAAACAGTACAAAACTCCATCTCAAAAAAAAAAAAAAAAAAGGGACTTAACAGCAAAACAAAACAAACCCAAATAATCTGATGGCAAACAGGTATATGAACAAATGCCCAATGTCACTAACCATGAGAAATGCAAATCAAAATGACGGTGGGGACTCCTCTCACTCCAGTTAGAATGCCTTCTGTCAAAAAGACTAAACAAATAATGACAAGGACGCAGAGTAAAGGAAACTCTCACACACAGCTTGTGGGAATGCAGATTAGTGCAGCCATTATGGAAAACAGTTCAGTGGTTTCTCAAAAAACTAAAAATAGAAGTACCCCTACAATTCCACAGTTCCACTACTGGGTATTTCTCCAAAGGAAAGGAAATCAGTATATGGAAAAGATTTCTGCATCCCATGTTTATTATTGTAACTCTAGTCCCAAAGCCAAGATATGGAATCAACATAAATGTCCATCAACAGAAGAATGGATAAAGAAAATGTGGCATATATATACACCATGGAATACTATTTAGCCATAAGAATAATGAAATTCTGACATTCACAGCAGCATGGATGAGCCTGGAGCACATATGTTAAGTGAAATAAGTCAGGCAAAGGAAGATAAAACACTGCATGCCCTCCTGGCAGGCGGAGGTTGCAGTGAACCGAGATCACACCACTGCACTTCAGCCTGGGCGACAGAGTGAAACTCCATCTGAAAAAAAAACAAAAAACTGCATGTTCTCATTTATATGTAGGAGATAAAAAAAATTGATTAAATAGCTGGGGGAGTAACAAAAAAAAAAAAGAAAGAAAAAAAAAATCCTAGCACTCATGGAAGTAGAGTATAGAATTGTGGTTATTAGAGACTGGGAAAGGCAGCAGGGAGGGGGAGGATAGGGAGAATTTGGTTTACAAATAGGAGGAATATGTTCTAGTGTCTGTAGCACTGTAGGGTGAATATGGTTAACAATAATTTAGTGTAATATTGTCAAAAAGCTAGAAGAGAATATTTTGAATGTTCACAACACAAAGAACTGATATATATGGTCCAGGTGATGGATATGCTAATTACCCTGATTTGATCACACGTTGTATAGACATATTGAAATAATACTCCATATCCCATAAATATGTACAATTATTACCTGCAACTAAAAATAAAAGGAAGACAAAAAATAGAAAGTATGACGTGGGTCCCTTCTGGGAGCCAACTTGGGAGACTTGAAACAAGCCCCCAGGAGGCCTCTGTCTGTGCTGTTCAGGGCAGGCTGTGAAAAACCCAAATAAGAGCCTTGGAGGAACATGTTAGAGAAATGTGCAAGAGTGGAGAAGACCTCAGGAAGGAGAAGGGACTAGGGTGGGCCCTGAGAAATGGATAGGGGAGGGAGGGCCCTATAGGCAGAAGGAGACTTCATTCGGCGGAGGCTGCTTCCTACCTGAGGAGCCCAGGTTTCAAACAAGGATCAAGACAGGGACCTCATCTGCTGCACACCTTCTCACCTTCCTGCCAGTCACTATTTTCTGTTCAAATCATAACAGAGATTCATCTAGGAAGGCTGGCTTTTAAAATATTATTATTTTTTGTTTGAAACTGCCATTTAATAGTTTTCTTAGATTTTAAATAATATCTTTTTTTTTTTTTTTTTTTTTTTTTTGAGACAGGGTCTCACTCTGGAGCCCAGGCTGGAATGCAGTGGTGTGATCTCAGCTCACTGCAACCTCTGCCTCTCAGGTTCAAGTGATTCTCGTGCCTCAGCCTCCCGAGTAGCTGGGATTACCGGCACCTGCCACCACACCCGGCTAATTTTTGTATTTTTAGTAGAGATGGGGTTTTACCATGTTGGCCAGGCTGGTATCGAACTCCTGACCTCAGGTGATCCGCCTGCCTTGGCCTCCCAAAGTGCTGGGATTGCAGGCCTGAGCCACCGCACTTGACAATTTTTTGTATTTTTCTAGAGACAGGTTTTCACTATATTGCCCAAGCTGGTCTCAAACTCTCCTGAGCTCAAGAGAGCCCCACCTTTTTTCTTTTTTTTCCAGAGATGGGATCTTGCTATGTTGTCCAGGAGGCCACTCAGTGGCTATTCACAGATGTGATCATAGGGCACTATAGCCTTGAACTTCAGGGTTCAAGGATCCTCCCACTCCAGCCTCCCAAGTAGCTAAGACTACATAGGTGCACACTACCACACCCAGCTAAGAAGGCTGATTTTTAAGAAATCTCTCAAGATGTATTTGTTTACTGGATTTCACTTACCATTTAGGATAAACAGCTTTTCTTTCTAGGGCAGGAAAAGCATATAACTCCATTTCTCTAACTCTGCAGTAACATAGCCACACATGGCTGGAGCAGAGATGTAATTCTGGTTGTTTTTAAGAAATATGCTAAGTGACATTTCTGCTGATGAACAGTTTGAATAAACCAGCAGTCCTTTCTTACTTGTCTTGCTCTTTGTTCCTTCCAGATGGTGGGCTCCAGAGGAAGTCTGCCAGTGGGATCTTCCCCTCCAGACTTGGACCCAGATGTGTTTAGGACATGGTCAATTGCCTTCCACGTGTAATGGACACTGACCATTCAGGGATCTGGCTTTGTGGCCTGGATCTAAACCCACCAGGAAAATATTGAGTGGTAAGGCAGATCTGATTTAATCCAGATGCAGTAAAAGTATACAGGCTTATGAGAATGCCATAGGAAGTAGCTGAGAGAGAAGAGAAGGGATCTTAGGAATGTGAGACCTCTGGAGACATCTTGCATTCTCAAACCAAGGAACCAGCAACCAAAGAGAGGGAGTGAAACAGCCTTTGCAAAAATTGTAACAGTGAGGAAATTATGACAGTGAAAGAGATCCAACCTAATTCCATTTTGCCTTTAACCTCCAAATTGCCCTTGGTCATTCCCAGGTGTGAGCCAAACTGACTTTGGGAGAAATTCAGTTGATAGTTTAAGTGATCGTGGCTCTTCTCAAAAAACTAAAGTGCTGGCCAGGTGCGGTGGCTCACACCTATAATCCTAGCACTTTGGGGGGCTGAGGTGGGCAGATCACCTGAGGTGGGAGTTCGAGACCAGCCTGACCAACATGGAGAAACCCGTCTCTACTAAAATACAAAATTAGCCTAGCGTAGTGGCAGGTACCTGTAATCCCAGCTACTCAGGAGGCTGAGGCAGGAGAATCGCTTGAACCTAGGAGGTGGAGGTTGCAGTGAGCCAAGATTGTGCCATTGCATTTCAGCCTGGGCAACAAGAGTGAAACTCCATCTCAAAAAAACAAAACAAAACAAAAAAACCACACACACACACACACACACACACACGCACGCACGCACACACCAAAAAACTAAACTGCCTCTGTAACACTAATACTAATTAATACTAATGAAAGGCCACCAGTTAGAAGGATGAGAGGGGCCTGAATTTGTAGTTAAATGATTGCTGCCATTATTCCAGAGGTCACAAGATTTGCAACTTCTCCAATAATTCCTGTAAATAACACCACTATCATGGAACTTAAGACTGGCCTGTTGAGATGTCTTTCCAGGCTTTTGCATCTCTGACAACTGGATGGCCCCAGTTAGACTCCTGTGGTCCACACCCAGAAGTAGACTCAGCGCATGAAGACCATTCTTCCACTGCCCTATGACTGCGTCCCAAACCAATCCACAGCACCCATTCCCTAGCCTCCTCCCTACCAAACTCTCCTTTAAAATCTCAGCCTCCAAATTTTGGGGAGGCTGATTTGAGTAATAATAAAACTCTAGTCTTCCAGTTAGCTGGCTCTATGGGTATTATACTCTATTTTTAAAAATATTTTTAATACTCTTTCTATATTGCAATTCCCCTGTCTTGATAGATCAGCTATATCTGAGCAGCAGGAAAGAAGAACCCATTGAGTGGTTACAGGACAGCCAACAGGAAACTTAAACAAGAAAAATGGGAGCATGAGATAGATGAGGGTGGGGGTGGTATACATATGGCAGGTCACATCCTCTCCTCTTTAAAACCTATCAGGGATTCCAGTACACCTAGAATAAAACCTAAAGCCTTTCCCTTGGCCTCTCCTTCTTCCTGTGTCCCATTTCTCAGCCCAATTAGGCTGGCTCCTACCTCAGAACCCAGTCTCTGCTCCAGGGGTAGTCACTTCCTCTGAGGCTTTCCCTGGCCTATCAAGCTGAAACAGGTTTCCATACACTACAACAGGAAGTAGAATCCTCATTCCTTAACCTTCTCACCACCAGAGACACCTCCTCATAGTCTTCTCTACATGGAGCCTGGTCACCTCACTGAGCTGATCTGATTCCAGAACACAGAGACCTGCTTCTTTGGCCTGTACAACCTGGTTTCAGGTAAGGGTAGCTTCTCCCTCAGGTCGACTAAAATTTGAAAAGTGCTCCCAGACCTCCCAGGGCTTCAACCTGGGACTGGTGGCCAAGTGGGTAAAGGAACCTGACAACAGGAAGGTGATTAAATAGGAGTATCCCCAGAGGAAGAAGAGGAAAAAAAGACATGTTCACCAAAGAGAAGAAAGTAGAAGAACCTTAAGACTGATGGCCAAACTCCTCTAGAATATGGAGATTGGGGGCAGAGGGACTAGGAGCCAGAAAGTCACCTGAGGGCCTGGTCTGAAGGAAAAATAAGCAGAGATGTTACTGAAGTAAGGGGGAAAAAGATTGAAAATTAGGAGACCTGGAGAGCCCCTATTTATGCAAATTCACTTTTTCTGATGTAAACACAATAGTGAAGTCAAAGTAGAGAAGCAGGGAGACCTGCACTGTGGAAAAGAGAAAAGATTGAAAAGAAGATCCAGGATGAATTCAAAGGAGGGGGTGAAGGCTGCAGAATGGACTGCTGAAGAGAAGGGATATTTTGCCAGAACCTGAGACTTCTCCAGGTTGGGATGAAGTTACTGTTCTCTCAGAAATGTCAGAGCTTCTGCCTTTAAGACAAATGCTATGGTTCTAATGTGTCCACCAAAGTGCATGTCTTAGAGACTTATCTCCAATGTGATGGTGTTGAGTGGCAGGAGGTGGGAGGTGATTAGGCCCTCATGAATGGATTAATGCCGTTATCTTGGGAGTGGGTTTGTTACCCATGGAGTGTGTCCAGGTTCTTGGCGTCCTGAAGAAAGAATTGAACAAAATGCACAAACATAGCAAGGAAACAATGAGGTAACAATAGCAGAGATTTATTGAAAATGAAGGTACACTCTACAGGGTGGAAGTGGCCTGAGCAAGCGGCTCAAGAGCCTGGTTACGGAATTCTCTGGGGTTTAAATATCTTGTAGAGGTTTCCCATTGGTTACTTGGTGTACACCCTATGTAAATAAAGTAGTGGCCCACAATCAGTCTAATTGGTTGAGGGTGGGGGAACCTATCAGATGCTGAAGTGAAGTTACAAATTTACTCCCTATGCAAACTTCTGATTGATTGTGGAAAGGCTGAAGTGAAGTTACAAAGTTATACTACTATACAAATGAAGACTTGGCCTATCACCAGCATACTTGGTTGTGGGAGGAGACCAATTAAAGGTACTTTCAATTTTTCATCTGCCCTGCAGAAAAAGGTGGGAGTGGTCACAAAGGGAGTAGCCTCTAGTCCTTTTGTTACTTAGTCCTTAAGTTGAGGTTTTCCTTTTGATTTGGTTCTAGGTTAGTGTGAATCAGCCTTAGGTTCCCTGCTTCCAGCCCCTATTCTCCTGCCTCGGGTTTATTATAAAAGAATGAGTTTGGCCCCTTTTGTCACTCTCATCCTCTTTGCCCTTTCACCACATTATGATGCAGCAAGAAGCCCCTCACCAGATACTAGTGCCATGATCTTGGACTTCACAGCCTCCAGAACTGTGAGGAAATAAATTTCTGTTCTATGTAATTACATAGTCTGTGGTATTTCGTTATAGTAGCACAAAACAAACAAGACAACAAGCAACAATGATGTGAACAGAAAGAAAAATGGACATAACAAATGACGTTTTTGTCCAAATTAGGACCACAAGCCTTTATCTGCACCATCCAGACCCAAACACCTTAAGATTTTGGTAGTTTATTTGGTAGCAAAAACTGACCTTAATTGCCATGAGGATATTTAGAGTCTTATATTCCACTTAGCTGATTATTCACACATATCACAGCAAAAGTGTGAACATGTCTGACTACCATTTCCTGCTCCAGGTTCTGTGATAAGGGCTTACAGAGTATACAGGATATACATGGTATAACTTTTCTGAAATCTTAGATTGAATTCCAAAGCACATCTGGGCTTAAGGGACTGTGGATTTGTATTTTAAGGAGGTAGGGGAGTTGTTCTCCATGGCAGTGAAAGAAGCTGTGAGCTGCCTTGGGCTTTGGCATATTTCCCTATCACGCAGATAAGAAGTTAGTTCAGTCAGCGTAGATTTGGCAGATTTGTGGATGGAAAAAACTGGTGCTCCCTGGAGGAGGGAAGCAGATTGAGGAATTACTGACACCTTCTAGGGGTGACGATCCCAGATGTGCTGGTGAAGCACAGACAGGTTCTCTTCATGCCTCCACTACCCTGGTTTCGACCAAACTGCAGAGGGAGAAACTCAGGCTAGAGTGAGAAAGCACAAAGGCACTTTCAGTTAGGTTTGTATCGGTGTGATCGTCACTTAGCACTCATTTATTCGTGTATTCATACATTTATGCATGTTTACTTCATAGATCAAATTGGAGGGTCCACAAACAGGCTGAAGATCTCGTCTGGAGGGAGACTGCAGTGAACCCAAGTTCTCTCAAATAAGCGCACTGACAAAAGAAGTATTAGAAAAGAATGAGCACAGTGCTGTGAGAGCAGCTACCAGGGGGCTGAACTGGTTCCCCCTCGGCCAGGCTTCCAAGTCGAGCCGCCGGCTCGATGGGACCAGAAGACGCGCTGGTCCTCGCCCCAGGATCCCTCCCTGAGGACAAGCGGAAGGCAGGGTCCTCGCTTTTCCCTCTTGTCCTTCAGCGTTCGCGGGACCCGGATGCGATCTTCCGCCGTCCAGGCGCCCAGCTAGGACCCGCGGATGCCGCTGGCCCCTGCCATTTCCGCTTCCGACCGTGGGGCGGGGGTTTCCGGTTGTCGGAGGCGAGGCTTCACTGCTGTCAAGGGGCGGTACGGCCCGGAAGCGGCAGCGGCGGCGCGGAGACAGCCGGGTGGGCCATGGCGGCGAACCTAAGCCGGAACGGGCCGGCGCTGCAGGAGGCCTACGTGCGGGTGGTCACCGAGAAGTCCCCAACCGACTGGTGGGCGGCGAGGCGGGCCGGGGTCGGGCCAGGGGCTGCCACGGGGGTGGGTCTGTCTGGGGCGAGCCGGGGACGCGGGAGGAGCGGGAGCTCTAGCGCCGAGTGGCGCCGCCGCAGGTGGCCGGGGGTTACCTGTCTCTCCCCTCCACGCCGCAGCGGGAGTGCTATCTCACCCTAGTCACCCCTTGTCCCACCGATTGTGGACAGGTTAAACCCGGCTTGGGGGGACCCAGTGAGTCCTGCCCCTCCCCCTGCCGCTCGCCACCCAGTGTGGGCTCCGCGGGCTTCCATGTTGGATCCTCGGCCTGGTTGTGCTTGCTAGCTTCGCCAGGCTCTCCTTTCCAGCCCTGGGACTTCCCTGGGGAAAGGGGTCCTGCACAGCCCTCCCTAAGAAGGCGGAAGCCATGTCCGGTTTCTTGCAAACGCTGTGTTCAGGGATGGGCCGTTGAGAGCGGTCTGGCAGCCGAGCTGGGAATGAAAGCCTTGGTCTGGGGGCTTCAGATGAGGAACTCCGGGATCTGGGTTCTTGGTTCTTTGTGAACGTGGACTTCAGAACTTTCGTTTCTCCAAAAAGTGTACTCTTTCCTGTGCCTGAGCCATGGGAAGATGTACGAAAGTAGGAGGCTTGCTATCTATTTGGGAAAAGGTCCCATTTTTCCTCCGCCACCCAAGATGTCCTCATTTTCCCCTTTGCTTAATTGTTTTTAGTGACCGGTTTTGGGAAATTCCAGTTCTGAGAAATATGCTGAGTATGGTGGGCTAAGGTGACCAACTTTGGGGAATAGAAACTGGGCATTGGAGGCTGAGTCGTGGAGGGGCCACCCTGTGGTCAGCACTGAGGCCCTCCCGACTGAGTCTTCCTCTTGTGTGGGGGCCATCTCCACTTTTATAAGTCCTTTCTCATCTCCTCTGCACTTCCCTAGTGCCCAGCACAGAGCGGCTTTTATACAGTGTACTGTTGTGATACTGAGGATGTTGTAGCTTTGCCTTTTCCTCAGCCCCGGGCCATTAGGGGAAAAGCTTTAGAACACCAGCTGCTTGGGTCTGTGAGGTCTCTGTAGACTCTCCTATCAGGTCTGGGTGCCCTGGATGGCACTTGTGCCAAACAGCACATCTTCTGTTTGGGAGGCATCTAAAGAAGGGTGTCTCATCACTTCCTTGGTAGGTTTTTCTGCCTGCTTTATAATCTCTCAGAAAATTTACCCACGTGTCAGTCACTGTTATTTTTCTAAGGAGAGTCCCTAGATGTCAGCCCCGTTTTTCCTCTCTTCTATTCCTGTTCGTGTTTCTCTTAGACCCCTCCTGTTACTTCAAACCCAGTCAAACGTATCTCTGCAGTGAGTGCTCCGTTTTCATGTCCACATGATACTTTTTGGCTTTAGAACCCAGAAGAATCTTTGCCCCTCTCCAGCCCTGCCCAATTAAAGATTTTGCTTCTCTACATCGTCTTGATTACTCTGTTTACCCTTGCCAACTTACCTAGGAGCCTCCTGGCCCTCCTGATCTATTTCCCTTCTAGGTCTCTCTTCATCATCAGTCTTCTCAGGAACCATCACTGGTTTGGGATGATGCCTCACAGCCCATCTGGCAGTTTGGGCTTCCCTCTTCAGATCTGTGTTCCTAGCCTTTCTTTGGGCTGCTTACCAGAGCTGTCTGCTACCACTCCTGGCCTCACATTTAAACCCACCCCATCTACTCTCTGTCCCTCATGAGGGTTATGGAGCTTCCTCTTTGCCCTCATGAAGCTAGAACCTACCAGCTTGTAAGATTTGAGGAAGAGGCACCTAACTGAAAGTGCCTTTGTGCATGAAGAACCTGTCACTGGACTCATCTGCCCAGACAGCCATGCCCTGCCCCCCTCCCCCTACCTCCAGGCTCCTGCAGCACTATAGGTTGTGTCACTCAGCAGCATAACCCACTGGCCTCCACCCTCATTGTCACAGCCATTAAGGTAGTTACTCAGCAGATACTGTGTGGCATATTCCTGCACACTGTGGAAAAGTATCTGGACCATGTCACTTCCGTGCCTGTATCTCTGCAGCGGCTTCCTGTTGCACATTAAATAAAGCCTAGTCTCCTTGCTCTGCTGATGCCGTGCATGACCGAGAACGTACCACCCCTCCCATTTACCACACTGTGGCCACACCTGTTTGTCACCACTCTGGCTTTATTTCTCTTCCTCAAACTTACAAGCTGTTCCTCTTCAGGGTCCTTGCTCTGCTGCGTCCTCTGCGTAGAGCACACGTCTTCCACATGGTCCCAGGTGGCTCCCCAGCCTTCACTTCTTGGCTGCTCTTAGGTTGCCTTCTCAGAGAGGCCTTCCTTGATTCCTAGCTTCCTATCTGTAGGCACTTTTTCCCATCTTTCTGTTTGACTTCCTTCAGAGACATACCCACACAACATATGCTGGAAATCCTTATGACTTTTCTTGTCACCTTTATCTCTTACTAGAAGGGGTGGGGTGGGCCCTCTCTTTGTTGTTGGTGCCTGAGGCACAGTTGTTATGTGTAGCAGATGTTTAGATGAAGGGTGGACTGAGAGGTCATACAGAAAAGTGGTAGAGATACCAGAGGAAGAAGAGGTGGCCTCTAATTTGGTGAGTCATAAGAGGTTTCACACACAGACTGCTGGCATTGGGGAGGCCATATAGAGTGGGGAGCCGCCATGACATCAGCTCTCCGTCTTGGATCTTACTGTTCCCAGCTGGTTCATGTTTCACCTCCTGCACCTGCTTCACTCTCTGATAGTACATTAGTGTTAGGTGTGTGTTTTTCTCCCCGTTAGAAAGTAAGTTCCATGGGCAGGACCTTTTAGGGATTGTTCATAGCTTCATTCCTGTCACTAGTAAGCAGTAGGCTCTGGGTACTTATTTTCAGAAGGAATGATTGAATTATAAGATGCTTGACACTGCATATTCCTTGCTGTTCAGAGGTCAGTGCACCATGTTTTTTCATGTTGATTTGAAACTTCTTCCTTTGCTCTGCTTTCAAAGGGCCTCTGAACTGGGAACATTCTTATTTTATTATTACTTTTTTTTTGAGATGGAGTCTTGCGCTGTTGCCTGGGCTGGAGTGCAGTGGCAAGATCTTGGCTCACTGCAACCTCTGCCTCCCAAGTTCAAGCGATTCTCCTGCCTCAGCCTCCGGAGTAGCTGGGATTATAGGTGCCTGCCACCATGCCTGGCTAACTTTTTGGATTTTTAGTAGAGACTGGGTTTCACTATGTTGGCCAGGCTGGTCTTGAACTCTTGACCTTGTGATCCACCTGCCTTGGCTTCCCAAAGTGCGGGGATTACAGACGTGAGCCACCATGCCTGGCAGCTGGGAACATTCTTAAAGGTGGCTTGGGGTAGAGGGGGAATGAAATCAGAGAGGTAGGTGGCAGGCATTGAGCTTGGTTCTTATTGGCTGCTGAGTCCCCTTTTTTTTTTTTTTTTTGAGAGGAGTTTTGCTCTTGTTGCCCAGGCTGGAGTGCAGTGGCATGATTTTGGCTCACTGCAGCCTCCCAGGTTCAAGTGATTCTCCTGCCTCAGCCTCCCGAGTAGCTGGGATTACAGGTGTGCGCCACCATGCCCGGCTAATTGTGTATTTTTAGTAGAGACAAGGTTTCTCATGTTGGCCAGGATGGTTTCAAACTCCTGACCTCAGGTGATCTGCCCACCTCGGCCTCCCAAAGTGCTGGGATTACAGGCGTGAGCCACCACAGCTGACTGAGTCCCTTCTTGCAAGAGCTGGGTTGAGCTGCCATCTTCTGTTCCCTGCTGCTTGCGCCAGCTCGCTGTCTTCTGGCAGCCAGGGCTTTGTGACCATCATGAGGAATGGGCTTCTTCCCTGCAGGGAGTTCCACCAGCTCTCGCTGGCAGTGTGCCATTTCTCAAATCTTTCTCTTGTTTCTCTGTGGTCTTTTCTCTAGTTCCTTTTCTCTGTTTCTTGTTCAGTGTTTCTCTCCTTCTGTATTCCGTCTCCTCGCCTGTTAAGCAGTGGCTCTTTCCTGGTGGCCTGTTCCTCCCTGCCAAGCAGATCCACCGGGCCTGGGTCTAATTTCTTCCATCTTTCTCAGACATAAGCATTTCTACCCAGTGGCATTGGCAAAGCCCTAGGGAAGCCAAGTTGAAGCTGATTTGGTTCCTGTCCGACTGGAGCTTCTGTCTGGCCCACCTCAGCAGGCCTGTGCTTTAGAGGCTGGGGAGATGACACACACTGGACTGGGTTTTGCCTTTGACTTGCAGTTCAGTGGGTCAGTGCTCCCAACCCATGTCCAGCAACCCTGCTGGGGATGTTGAGTTGCTGCAAGGTTTGTGCTAATAGCTGGTTTTAAGTGTACTACAGGGAACCCCTCACACAGATCACCTTTTACAGAGACCACTTCTTTCCTCTGGGGCACAAGTTTATAAATCAGAATGAATCTTTTACAGAGTTTTGTTTTTTTGTTTTGTTTTTTTAAGAGTTGGAGTTGTGCTCTGTTGCCTGGGCTGGAGTACAATGACATCATCATGGCTCACTGCAGCTTCAACCTCCCAGGCTTAAGCAGTCCTCCCACCTCAGCCTCCCAAATAGTTGGGATTACAGGCATGCGCCACCACGCCTGGCTAATTTTTATTTTTGGTGGAGACAGGGTCCTACCATGTTGCCCAGACTGGTCTCAAACTCCTGGGCTCATGCGATCTTCCTGCCTCAGCCTCCCAAAGTGCTGGGATTACAGGCATGAGCCACCATGCCTGGCCCAGAGTTCTTATGAATAATTAATCTTACAGGAAAAGAAAGCCATGGCCCCATGTCACCCATGGAGAGAGAAGGCTCTGCTAGATAGAAAACTGGCTCGTGGGGGACCTGTCCGTGAAGGGCTTGGCAGGTTCATGGTTTTAACTGTGTGATTTCATGTTGTGGCATTGCCTTGTGGTTTCTGATGAACACAACCTGTAGACGTCTGTGTTTACCAAAGAGTCTCAAGCCTGGAAGGACCTGCTACCCTACCCTCCAGGCTTCACTGGAGCCAGGGCAGACATGCACAGGAGTGGTGGGCAGCCTTCCAAGGGGCCCAGTGTGTGTATTCTCCAACTTGCTACTCCTTATGGGTGCTCTGGGTTCAGGAATATGTATGTTTTGTCTCTTCAAATCCGTATACCTGGTAGCCAGGTGAGTATTTGACACACGAATGTATAGCAGTCGTTGCGAAATTCCACAGCTCATGTTTTCCTCACAGTAGATGTGTGCTCCCCCAACCCCATGGGAAGTCAGGCCAGCATCATCCCAGCTGCAAAGCTGAGAAGGCTGCATAGTTGCCTACTGAGAACCTGCCCAGCAGGTCAGAACAAAGCGAGAACAGGCCCGTGTCCGCCCACAGTGTTAGTGTCAGCCCAAGCTCTTTGGGGTATAGTGGGAAGCCATGGTAGGTGCGGTGTGGAGAGACGGAACCCAAGATGCTAGCCACAGAACTCACTTGTGTTTCATTTCAGGGCTCTCTTTACCTATGAAGGCAATAGCAATGACATCCGCGTGGCTGGCACAGGGGGTGAGTATGACTCCAAATGGACTTGGGGACACCAGGGGGTAGGGGGTGAGGTGTGCAAAGGAGAGAGGATTGTGACTACCAGCAGTCCATCTCAGCTGGCATTTCAGCTCTTGCACAGGAAGAAGGGGACTCTTATCACACTGGTGGCCTCTGCCAGTAGCTCAACACCTTCCTCCCGTGAGGGTGGGAAGTGGGCTGGAGCCTGTCTCCTGCAGACCCACCCTGCATTAACTCCACTGGGGGTTCCCTGGCCCCCTGATCAGGACATGAGCTGGCAGGACTCAGGGCCAGAGCACTCAGCTGTTTCGGTCCACCAAGCCACATGGGGTTTCCAGTGCTCACTGGCAACTTCTGGCAGGCTTTAGGTTTCAGATACATGTAAATGAAAACACTCCTCCTCAGCTCTCCTCCCTTCAGGGTGCAGGGGGAGTGCTTTCTCTGTGTCTTCTTGGGGAGAGCTGAGTGGGAAACAGGCTGATCCTCTCTAGCTTGTGGGCAGCCTGCATCCAGGGAGCTGCAGCAGTCCCAGAACTTACCAGTCCCAGAACTGCTGCTGGTGGAGAGAGGTCCACAGACATGTCCTCTTCTCCCTTTGTCCTGTCCTGGCCTTGTGCCGAGTGCTTGCAGGGGCCCCCGTCCTCACTGGGAGAGGCAGTATCACTGCAGATAGTCACAGGAGAGGCTCTGGGGGTCTCTACAGGAAGGACAGACTCTTGGCCAGCATAGGGCAGAGGTTGTCAGGATAGGCTGGGTCAGAGTGTGACCTGTGGGCCCCCAGCTGACATCCCTGACTGCTCTTCCTCCAGAACTTGCCTGACCCCTTCCTCTGTCCTGAGCTGGACACGGCTTCATTGTTCGATGAGTGCTCAGAGTGTGTTTGCCACGGTTTGGTGGCTGTTGTTGGTAGAAATCCCCTTCCTTTCACAACCTTTTCAGGAGGTATACTCTTTCTAGAAGGATCACCATTGAACAGTAGACATGTGGTGTGGCAGGTGACTGGGAGTTGCAGGGATCAGCAACTCAGGTTTCCTGTCATCATCCCCAGTGGCACAGGACAGGGCTCTGCCACAAACTCGACAAGTTGCCATCCCCAGAGTGGGGGACTCATGACCGCCTCCACACACAGAGCCCTGTAGCTAAAACACCTCATCAGCTCCTCCTCCTTATAACCTGGGAAAGTTTGTGGGGGCTAAGCCTCAGTGGCAGGGGAGAATCGTTTAGAGCTGCCCACTCCTGTGCTCCCCCCACCCCCATCACCCTCTCTTCTGTCTGACAGTCTGTGAGGGCTGAGCCAGTTATACCACTGCAGGGCTTTCCATCTGGTCTGGGCGGCCCTGGAGCCTGAGCAGACACAGATGCAGAGAGGGGTGACTCCACAGGCCCTGCTATTCGGGGCCCCTCTGTAAGGTTGAGGCAACAATAAAATTTTGACATAGAGATCCTCCATTTGGAAGTCTGGTGACTGGTTTGCCGTGGAAATGACCCTGTTTTTCTTTCCAGAATTACCTCTGGATTTAGAGAAGTGGTTTTTAAATGAGTGTGAGTAAAAAAAATTACCTGAGGTCCTTATCAGAATTGCAGTCTCCTGGGTCCCACCCAACTCTCATCAGTCGGTTTAGTGGGGGTGGTGCCCAGGACTCTGATTTTAAACATACCCCTAGAAAGATTCTGATACAGGAAGAGGTGAGAAGCCCTGGTTTAAAGGCAGCTTGGCTTCCCTTCCTGGTGGGACCCGGGCCAGCAGGGAATGTCAGGGCCACCCCTTACCTTCCTTGTGACTCTGCTGCAGAGGGTGGTCTGGAGGAGATGGTGGAGGAGCTCAACAGCGGGAAGGTGATGTACGCCTTCTGCAGAGTGAAGGACCCCAACTCCGGACTACCCAAATTTGTCCTCATCAACTGGGTATGTAGAGCCCGTTTCATCTAGGTGTGACCCAGGAAACCCCATCGTCTTCTTTCCTGTTTTGTCTTGACGTCAGGAACAGAGTGTTTTACTGGCATGACTTAGCAGATCAACAGAACAGCTCTGAGCTGGTGAATGAGCAGAGTAGTAGGTAGAGTCATTGTGGTCCAAGGAATAACTGTGGCTTTGCTATGCAGAATTCACCCTCCAAGCCTAGAGTTCTTTCTGCAGAATGGAGTGAAAGCATTCCCGGGAAGTCCTTGCCCCGTCTTCTTGAGGGTGGTTGTTCTGATGGAGTAGAGAGCCTAAGGGAGTGTTTAGGAGCCTGGGAGTGTAGGGACAGGGCCTCTTTGATCCCTTGGTGGAGATCAGGAAGACTCATGAAGGCCGGGCGCAATGGCTCATGCCTGTAATCCTAGCACTTTGGGAGGCCGAGGTGGGTGGATTGCCTGAGCTCAGGAGTTCGAGACTAGCCTGGGCAACATGGTGAAACCCCGTCTCTACTAAAATATAAAAAATTAGCCGGGCCCGGCAGCATGCGCCTATAGTCCCAGGTACTTGGGAGGCTGAGGCAGGAGGATTGCTTGAACCCTGGAGGCGGAGGTTGCAGTGAGCCAAGATCGCGCCACTGCACTCCAGCCTGGGTGAGAGTGAGACTCTGTCTCCAAAAAAAAAAAAAAAAACCAAAAAACTCATGAAACCCCCTCTACAGCAGAAGCCGGTAGCCATCCTGCCCAGAGAGTGTCTATGAGCCCCTTGGAGGCATGGGAACTTACCTGTGTGACGCAGTCAGAAGAATAGGTTCTGCTTTGGGTGTCGCAGTTTTCTCTTTCTGGGATACAGGGTAGATACTGGGTTCCCAGGGGAGGGAAGTGGCTTTGGGGCAGGCCTGGGTCATTCTGGGCATACTTGTGTTGCAGACAGGCGAGGGTGTGAACGATGTGCGGAAAGGAGCCTGCGCCAGCCACGTCAGCACCATGGCCAACTTCCTGAAGGTGAGACCAGGCAAGGCCTGCTCCACTGGGAATAGGTCTCACAGGCTTGAGGTCTCCCAGGTTCCTGGGTGCGAGCGAGTGGGAATCAGAACTGGAGTCAGGAGTGTGCTCATGACTAATGCTGTCTGCCTCCCCCTTCAGGGCATGACCAGAGGCTGCTTCACTCTCGATCAGCAAGTTCATGGGAGGTCAGGATGTGGCCAGAGCCAGCTACAGGCTGGCCTCAGTGGGGCAGGGTGAAGGACCATGATGGAGCTGGTGCAGTGGGAGGGCTGGGCCCTGGTTCTGTTTTGTTTTATGATCCCTCTAAACAGCTTAGGAATACCGTAGGATTTGGAGGAAGGGGAGAGTGCCCACCACCTTAGCACGCACATGCCTTTTCATGCATTCCTTTCCAGCCCATTTCTACATGGATTCATGTCAGTCCTATAATAGAACCTTTTTAAATTTTAAAAAATATTTGTAGCAGAAGCATTTATTGGTTACTTATCAGGTAACTTTTTGCATTTCTCTGGTTGCATTTCTTTTGGCAAAGGAGATTCAGAATTTTGATGTCTGGTTCTGCCGACATTTCTTCAGCTATTCCTCAGTTTCCATCTAGGAGCTGATAGAGAATTCCCAGCTTATCGAGTATACAGGTTTGAGTATCCTTTATCTGAAATGCTTAGGACCAAAAATGTTTTGGATTTTTTCAGATTTTGGAATATTTGCATTATATACTTACCAGTTCAGCATCCAAAATCCGAAATTCTCCAGAATCTGAAATGTTTTGAGTGCTGACATGATGCTTAAAGGAAATGTTCATTGGAGCAGTTTGCACTTCAGAATTTTAGGTTAGGGATGCTCAACCTGTATAGTAACACACTTTTCTTTGTGTTGGGAACATTACAGTTTTCCTCTTCTAGCTAATTTGAAATACACAATAAATTATTGTTAACTGTAATTTCCCCGCTGGGTGTGGTGGCTCATGCCTGTAATCCCAGCACTTTGGGAGACCGAGGCAGGCGGATCACCTGAGGTTGGGAGTTTGAGACCAGCTTGACCAACATGGAGAAACCCCTTCTCTACTAAAAATACAAAAAATTAGCCGAGCGTGGTGGTGCATGGCTGTAATCCCAGCTACTCGGGAGGCTGAGGCAGGAGAATCACTTAAACCCGGGAGGCAGAAGTTGTGCTGAGCCGAGATCACGCCATTGTACTCCAGCCTGGGCAACAAGGGCAAAACTCCGTCTCAAAAAAACAGACAAACAAACTATAATTTACCTTCTGTACTGTTGAATACTAGAATTTATTCCTTCTACTTAACTGGATTTTTGTATCTGTTAAGCAACTTCTCTTCATTTTCTCCCCCCCCATTCCCTTCCCAGCCCCTGGTAACCACCATTCTCTCTCCCTCCAGGATACACACTCTTTTAGTTCCCACCTATGAGTGATAACATGCAATACTTGTCTTCTGTGTCTGGCTTATTTCCCTTAACATAATGACCTCCAGTTCCATCCATGTTGCTGCAAGTGACAGGATGTCATTCTGTATTATGGCTGAATAATACTCCTTCATGTTTATATGCTACATGTTCTTTACCCTTTCATCCACTGATGGACATTTAGGTTGATTCCATATTTTGGCTGTTGTTAATAGTGCAGAACACCAGAGTTGGATATATCCCCAGCAGTGGGATTGCTAGATCATATGGTAGTTATATTTTTATTTTTTATTTTTTTAAAAAGATTAGTCAAGTGCAGTAGTGAGAAGGGGGGAAAGAGTAGAACAAGGAGTTCGATCTGTAACTGACTGTGAACAATCAATTGAGATAACTCACTACCTTCAGACCAGCTGGTAGTTATATTTTTAGTAGAACGAAAATACTGTCTTAAAAACTATACTGTTGGCTGTGTGCGGTGGCTCACGCTTGTAATCCCAGGACTTTGGGAGGCCAAGGCGGGTGGATCACCTGAGGCCAGGAGTTCTGAGACCAGCCTGGCCAACATGATGAAACCCCATCTCTCCTAAAAAAAAAAATACAATTAGCCAGGCATGGTGGTGGGCACCTGTAATCCCAGCTACTCAGGAGGCTGAGGCAGAAGAATCTCTTGAACCCAGGAGGTGGCGGTTGCAGTGAGCCGAGATTGTGCCACTGCACTCCAGCCTGGGCGACAGAGTGAGACTCCGTCTCAAAAAACCGAAAAACAAAAAACCATACTGTTTTTATAATGGCTGTACTACTTCACATTCCTGTAAGTGTGTGGACATATTTCTAGGTGCTCTGTTAGTTTCCATTGTTCTATGTGTCTGTGTTTATGCCAGTACCATGCTATTTTGATGACTATAGCTTTGTAGTTTAATTTTAAATCAGGTAGCATGAAGCCTCCAACTTTGTTCTTTTTGCTTAAGATTGTTTTAGCTATTCAGGGTCTTTTGTGGTTTCTAGATGGCATGTAAAATTAGTTTTCATTGATTAGAAGGAAGGCCTTTGATGCAAATCATGCCTGGGCCATCTACTGATATGCAGCAGGGAATATATACACCTATAGAAGGAACTACTGGATAGCACGTGGAGGGCAAGGGTCTCACATGAGCTGGGGCAAGTATTAAGGGTTTGCTCCAAGTTGGTTTGTTCGAGCCCTTGAGGGGAACTTGTGTCTCAGTTCTCAGCAGCCAGACAGGCACCTTCTGGTTTCCTGATTCCAGTCCTGTGTGGTGTAGTGGTGGCCTGTGCTGTGTGGACTAACAGGAGTTTGCCCCATCTTCTCCTGGGCTTGCAAAGCCTTTTTTTCAAGTGCTGCTCCTGCTGCAGGGGGCCCATGTGACCATCAACGCACGGGCCGAGGAGGATGTGGAGCCTGAGTGCATCATGGAAAAGGTGGCCAAGGCTTCAGGTGCCAACTACAGCTTTCACAAAGAGAGTGGCCGCTTCCAGGACCGGGGCCCCAGGCCCCAGTGGTGAGTGCTGCCTGCCCGTCGCCAGCCCTTTTGTTGCTCAGGCCCTGAGGGCAGGGGGCCACGAGTGTGCCCTTTCCAGCACCCAGGCTGGCTGGGCACTTGCCTGCCTAGTTTCTGCAGATGATAACTCCTGAGCTGTGGAGGGTGCCCACTGATTAGATGAGCAGGAGTAGCGCTCTGACCTTGCCTGGGGATTGGACTAGCTGTTCTAGAGTCCTCATCTGGAGCCCACCCTGTGCGGTCAGAATGGAGGCTCTGCAGGATGCATGACTGTGATAGTCTGGTGCCCTCGAGGTCATGACACTGGCACATCCTTTCTTGCCCTGGCCCCCATCTATGAGGGCCAGAGACCACCAGAGACCCCTCCAGTGTTTGGGATTGAGCCTCCCCCTTGGGGCAGTGTCCTGGGCTGCTTTCAGGTCATCTTGGTGTGTGACTCCTTGAGGGTCATTGGGCAGCGCTTTGTTGCCACTGCTGGGTCCAGTCCTGGCAGCCCTCACCTGTGCTGTTGCGAGTTTAGTGAATTCTCTCCTCTGGTGCCTGTGGACCTGGGCTTCCACCTGGGTTCAGGTCTCTAATGAGTGCTGTCCTCTACAGGGCTCTGTATACCAGAAGACCAATGCTGTGTCTGAGATTAAAAGGGTTGGTAAAGACAGCTTCTGGGCCAAAGCAGAGGTGAGTGCTGCCCCGGGCACGTCAGGCACATGGGAGTGTTCTGCTTGCTGTGGCTCAGCTTTCCTTGCAAGCGAGCTCGTGCAGCATCTGCTCTCCTTGGTGCCCATTACAGATGGTCACACTGAGGCTCGGGTAGGTTAAGGCACAAGGCTAATGAGTGACTGGCTCTGTTGCGTGCCTTTGGCTATGTGCCTAAAGCCCAGTCGTGGACAGGGGATGAGGCTAAGTGTTAGCCCAGGGCTGAGTGGGCAGCGGCTCTCCCCACAGAAGGAGGAAGAGAACCGTCGGCTGGAGGAAAAGCGGCGGGCTGAGGAGGCGCAGCGGCAGCTGGAGCAGGAGCGCCGGGAGCGTGAGCTGCGTGAGGCTGCACGCCGGGAGCAGCGCTATCAGGGAGCAGGGTGGCGAGGCCAGCCCGCAGAGGTGAGACAGAGGTGGGGGCTGGACTGGGGGACCCACCGGGGGCGTTGCTGGGTACCCGCTCCATTCCGCGGATGCGAGGAGGACTGAGCAGTGTGGCGTGAGAGGCTGTGGCTGTGCCTCAGCTGTGCCCCACCCGGCCCTTCCCAGCAGGACGTGGGAGCAGCAGCGAGAAGTGGTTTCAAGGAACCGAGATGAGCAGGTAGGATGGGGGTGCTCTACCTATTTGGGCCTGTCCTGGCCACACACAGAAGTCCCTGATCTCAGACTAAGGGCCTAGCCCAGAGCTGGGCAGAGGCCACCCTGCTGTCAGCTAGGGCAGGCTGACATCTGGGCACCTCAAGAGAGGAAAGCCAAGGGTGGAAGCTTCGGGCATGGACCGTCCCTGGTCCCGGGGGAGGCCCGGTGAACCCCTCAGCTTCTGTATTTTACTTCCTTTTTTACAATTTTTATTGTTAAATGACTTCTCACCTGAGGACATGTTTTGCCTCTTGGCCCCGTACTCACCATTGAGGGGCTACCCGGCCAACAGCTAGAGCAGCTGTGATCTGGGGAGAAGCAGTGAAAGTTTCTCCCACTGCAGGGGACGACATGTGCTTCCCTGCAGGAGTCTGCTGTGCACCCGAGGGAGATTTTCAAGCAGAAGGAGAGGGCCATGTCCACCACCTCCATCTCCAGTCCTCAGCCGGGTGAGACCTCCCTCTAGGCCTGGCCAGAAGGCAGCAGCAGGCTGAGGGGGAGCCTGGGGTCCTATGTGGGCTCCCCCGAGGCTAGTGACAGATGTGTCGGTGACAGGGATGAGTGAGTGAGGAGGAGGCACACTTGGGGCCCTTGACCTCATCAGTGACTACGCTGGTCACCAGTTTGGCCTCCAAAAGATACTGAGCTGCACTGTCTACCAGGTCACCACATAACACATAGTCCTGGGGTGTCTCTTCCTGCACTAGCCAGGGCAAGCTCCTTGAGACTGCCTTGAGTACACTAGGTTGGAGTGTGGAGGGTGGGGTTGTGTGTGTGTGTGTGTGTGCGTATTTCAGCAGGTGATGTTTCTGAAGTGATGTTGTGTGTGTTTACCTGGGTTTGCAGGCAAGCTGAGGAGCCCCTTCCTGCAAAAGCAGCTCACCCAACCAGAGACCCACTTCAGCAGAGAGCCAGCTGCCACCGTCTCAAGACCCAGGGCAGGCAAGGCGCTTGTCACTCCATGGGGACCCTGGAGGACAGTGGTGGAGACGGGGAGTGTGTGGGAGTGAGAACCTACTGTGTTCCCTGGTGCAGATCTCCATGAGGAGCCAGTGCCCAGCACTCCTGCGTGTCTGGTGCAAGCAGAAGAGGAGGCTGTGTATGAGGAGCCCCCGGAGCAGGAGACCTTCTACGAGGAGCCCCCACTGGTGGGTTTCTGCAGTGGGGCTGGGGCCAGGAAGGGGCTGCATGCTCAGGAACACTTATCACGGGGCGCCTGAGTTTTCTGGGGGCATGCTCCCCAGATCCCAGGTTTTAAAGCACATGCATTTTTGGAGCAGCCCTGTGCTATAAATTGTCAGAGCAAGCACCAGTCTGCAGGAGGTGCTAGGTGGGGAGAGGGCCTTGTGGCCCATGGCTGGGGGATTTGTGCACCATCCTGTGGCTTCTGTACTGTGGTAGGGTAGGGACAGCAGCAGCTCTCAAGCCTGTAGACTGCCTGCCCTCCACGTACTTCCAGCTTGACCTGAGCCATGAGGAACAGAGCAGCGATTGGGTGTAAGGGCTGAGTCTGGGGTAACACCTTTGTCATCCCTGGGCAGGTGCAGCAGCAAGGTGCCGGCTCTGAGCACATTGACCACCACATGCAGGGCCAGGGGCTCAGTGGGCAAGGGCTCTGTGCTCGTGCCCTGTATGACTACCAGGCAGGTAAGTTGCCCTGGCCTAGCTAGTATGGACCACAAGGTCCTGAGGTTAGGAGACAGAGGGTCTGGGGTTTTATGGGAGGATGGCTCCAGGGGGGTGTCAGGAAGAGCAGACAGGAGGGTGGGTGGTGTGTTTAGAGGTAGAAGCACCTCTGCAGTGGGGGTGACTGTGGCACTGGAGTGTCTTGCACAGCCCAGGCCTCCCCATGTGCTCCTCGTAGCTACTTGCTGGCTGCTGATGTGAATCCCGTTTGCCATCCTTGTCATAGAACATGGGGTCTGAGCAGGGAGATGGGCCAGGCCTGGATGCTGGTTCCTCAGGCATCCCTGGGTGGAGGCCTTGGGGAATGGGGCGGAGGCTCGCCACGGAGCAGGCTTGGTAGGTGTCTAGCCTTTTTCAGGAATGCTCTGTAGCAGGGTGTGCCCTGGGGGTGTAGTCACCAGAGCTGCATTGGGACAGGGTGCATTGTTGGCCAAAGCTTAGCAGGGTAGCAGATGTGTTTCTGAGGAGGAACCAGAGCTGCAGTGAGCTGTGCTGCAGGAGGGTGGGGCTGCCGTGGGCTCCCTGAGCAGATGGGATGTGGGAGGGAACACCTGATGTACATCTGGGCTCATCCTCTTTGCAGCTGACGACACAGAGATCTCCTTTGACCCCGAGAACCTCATCACGGGCATCGAGGTGATCGACGAAGGCTGGTGGCGCGGCTATGGGCCGGGATGGCCACTTTGGCATGTTCCCTGCCAACTACGTGGAGCTCATTGAGTGAGGCTGAGGGCATGTCTTGCCTTTTCCTCTCAGACCTGGCTTCCTTCTTGCTGGAAGAGGAGGCCTGGGAGTTGGCATTCTTCCAGGAATGGGACCCCCAGTGAGGATGGGACCTCAGGGCTCCCTCTGGCTTGGCAGACTCTGCGTGTCACCCCAAATGCAGCAATGACCTGGTGATTCCCAGACATCCTTCCTGCATCCTCCCGACCCTCCCAGAGAGCTTGGCTCCTACCTCTGACAGGATATTGAGCCAAGCTCCACCTGTGGCCAGCCCTCTGGTGACCTCTGAGTGGCCACTACCAAGCTGGGGGGGACGGCTCCTGAGCAGGGCCATCTGGGAGGCTCTGGCTGCCTTCTGCATTTATTTGCCTTTTTCTTTTTCTCTTGCTTCTAAGGGGTGGTGGCCACCACAGTTTAGAATGACCCTTGGGAACAGTGAACTTAGAGAATTGTTTTTAGCGGAGTTTGTGATCATGGTGGTTCGGCAGCAGGGAGGTTGTCTTGTCAGAGCCTGCTCTGCGCTGCCCGCTCCCTTTCTCTGTCCCTCTGCCTGGGCTATGGGAATGGCCAAGCTCCCACCCTAGGTATTGAAAACAGCAGACACAACGTGTTCCTCCACGTGGCTCACTTGATGCCTGCCGGCTCCAATGTGTGCCTCAACTGATTCTGACTTCAGAAACAGTAACACAGAGTGGCCTTGGCCTGTTGTCTCCCCCCTATTTTCTGTTCCAGTTCATCCGTGTCTCTGAAGAACAAATATGCTTTTGGACCATGAATTGCCAGTTTGGTCTACACAGGCTCGCAGCTGTGACTTGCCCTGCTGTAGCCTGAAGGCTCCTATGTGGGAACAGCCCCCTCCCCCTCCACCCCGCCTGCCGGGTGTCTGCCTCTACTGTGTCTGGGGTGAGCACCCTCGCCCTGAGATTGCGGCTGATGATCAGCCACCAGGAAGAGGCATAAATGTTAAGATGGGACTGAAGTTGGAGCCTTCCTGCCTTCCATTTTCTCTGGGAGAGGCCAAGGTCTGCCCTGCTCTGCGCCTCAGGGATCCTCTGCCTACATGGGATAGCATGCTGTGTGTGGTGTGAGGTACCTGGCACCCACAGAGCATCCAGGGAATTAGGTTCCT
This sequence comes from Ateles fusciceps, assembly GCA_036589455.1. Classification (NCBI taxonomy): domain Eukaryota; kingdom Metazoa; phylum Chordata; class Mammalia; order Primates; family Atelidae; genus Ateles; species Ateles fusciceps. The sequence goes on along the minus strand of JAZHEH010003329.1, from coordinate 6,019,850 downwards.
CTGTGCCCCAGGGCTGCTAGGCGGACATGCTTGACTTGCAGTGTCACCTGCTGTTGCCTGGGGTGAAGGCTGCATGGAGCCCAACCCTGCTCCCGGCCTTCCTGTGCTTTCCCCTTTTTGTCAGGGCTTCCTGGTGCCTCTCCCATGAAGAGGGAACTTCCTCTCCACTCCCATGGAAGACCCAGGTTTGGGCTGTTGCCAGCTTTGAGGCCACTTGTGGGCTGGCCTGTCCCCCCACCCCAGGAGGCAGGGCTCCAAGTGCTACCCCGGGTTGCAGGGACAGCCGAGGACCACCTATCCTCTGTAGGAAGCTAACTGGGAGGCCGTGTCCTGGTTGTGGTCCTTGCTACCCATGGGGGAGGGCTGGGTCACTTGGCCTCTTCTCTCTAACTGGCCCCAGGCATGCCAGTTCTACAGTATGGTTACCAAGAAACTCTGAGGGTTCAGGGTCACCACGGGCTTGTGCTGACTGCAAACTCATGGAGTGGTTGCAGCTCTGGCCCAGTGTCCTGATGACTAGGGGTGGGAACTAACTAGGCTCATGCCCCTGGTGACACAGGCATGGAGTGGGGGGAGGGTGGCTGGCTGCACCCCTTGTTCTGGAGTCCCCCACAGCTGATAGTGGGTGAGCCTCGCATGCCCGGCTGCACTGGACTCCAGGCTGTGGGAGGAGGTGCCTTTATTGCCCAAGCCCACCCCTCACTTGGCCTTGCCCTGGGCAGCCACAGCCTCCATGGCCTTCCGCACCGTTTCCTTGTCACCCAGGAACTGCATGGGCTTGGTGGGCTTCAGCTCGTTGTTCAGCTCATACACAATGGGGATCCCTGTGGGCAGGTTCAGCTCCATGATCGCCTGGTCTGACATCCCTGTGCCGGAGGAACAGGTGTCCTTAGCCCCTCTGTACCCAGCCTGTTCATACAGCAGACACTGTGTGACATTTGTGGGCCACAGAGCCAGTTCCCCTGGCACCAACCCTCCCAGCCCTGAGAGCGAGGCCACAGAAGTGTCCCTAAAGGTCAAGGCGTAACTGAGTTAGGCCAAGCAGCCTACAGAAATAGCCCAGTGGCGAAAGAAATGGTGACTTTAGTCCCACCCAAGTGGCTGTGACCTGTGGTGGTGCTGTCCACAGTCCCCCTCAGCCCAGTGTGACTCCAGCCAGACTGAAGTTGAGGGTCAGGAAGGACATTCGCCCTTTAGTTTCTAAAGTGCTCTAAATTCTCGACATCCTGAACAGAGGAGCAAGTGCCCAGTGGAGCTGGAGGAGGGAGAGGGAGGCTGTGCCTGGTCCGAAACCCGACCCTGCCTGCCTCCTGCAGCCCCGGAGCTGGGAATAGCAGCTCGACCTTTGGTATTCGCACCACTCCAACCCCGCTCCGTGTAGGAGGGTTTAAGAGAATGTTCTCTGAGGAGTCCGGCTCCTCCACTCCACTGAAATCCCCTCACATTCACCACCAAAATACCAAGCTGTGGGAGGGCCATGGGGCTGCATGAAGTCCCCAGAAGGGAGAGGAGGCAGGTGGTCCTTCCCTCTGCCTGGCTCCAGTGCTAGGTGCCAGGCGTCCATGTGTGGAGCAGGCAGGCTTGGGGCTGGCCCAGTCTCCAGAACCTGCTGATCTGGGTGCCCTGGTCAGCTGCCCATTGGCCCCAGGAGCGGAAGGTTTGGGGCACACCCTTCTAGCCTTTCCAGGACTCAACAAGCTTGAAGGGCATTAAGATGCTAATTTAGACTGCCCTGGTGTTTGAGAATACTAAGGTGGGAGGCGGAGTGGAGGTGCCTGTCACTATGGGCGAGGCCACCCTGCACCCATGCATCCTGGGCCCATTTGTCCCTTGCTCTTCAGTGGGAGCCCCAGCTCTAAGCCTGGAGTTTGGCCACTCCAAAGTCTCGCAGCCTGCTTTTGATTGGTCTTTCCTTTGCCCAGAGAGGGAGTCCAGAGGGAGATGGGTGGTGGGGCTCATGCAGGAATTCTGAGGATGTGATGGGGGGAGGGCCCTGCGAGGGGTCCACGCCCACATCAAGAGGCAGTACCAAGGGGAGCCCTGGGAGCTCCCTGCCACCCCAGAAAAGGGAGAGGCCCAGAGATGGAAGTGGCTTGTTCAGGGCCCCACGGAAAGTTTGCATTTGGAGCCAGATGCACTGAGCCCAGCCCCTCCATTTCCTGGCTGGGTGGCCCTGGGCAGATGCCACCTTTGGAGCCTGCCCTTCCTCGGGACACATTGAGTTTCAAGTGCAGTCAGCCCCTATGGAGTACGTCCCAGTTATACAGAAATGAGGAAAGTTTCACAGAACTAAAAAATGGCTTCTCAGTCCTCCCTTTTCAGTGAACAGTGTGGAACCCCATTCCTAGAGAGTGGCCTGGGCCAGCGGGAGCATTTGTTGAGTGAGAAGCCAGCAAGGGCTGCCACCTACCCACCCTGCCTGGGTTCCTGAGGGCGGCCTCACCTTCCAGGTGCTTGACGATGCCCCGCAGACTGTTCCCATGGGCTGCAATGAGCACTCGCTTGCCGGCCTTGATCTGGGGAACGATCTCCTCGTTCCAGAAGGGCAGGGCCCGAGCGATGGTGTCCTTGAGGCTTTCGCAGGTGGGCAGTTCCCCGGGCTTCAGGCCTGCATACCGACGCTCCTGGAGGACACAGGCACGCTGCTTTCCCCTCCCGAGACAGTGGGCCCCCACCCGACTCCCCCAGCCCACAGCCTCCCAGACGCCTTCCCAGTGGAGGCAGCCAACCTTGCTAATGGAGTTGTAGTAGGGGTGTTTGTCGTCCATGGGGGGCGGCGGGATGTCGAAGGAGCGCCTCCAGATCTTCACCTGCTCCTCTCCGTGCTTGGCAGCTGTTTCCGCCTTGTTGAGGCCCGTGAGGCCCCCGTAGTGCCGCTCATTGAGGCGCCAAGTGCGCACCACAGGCAGCCACATCTGGTCCGTAACGTCCAGGATGGCCCAGAGGGTGCGGATGGCCCGCTTTAGCACCGACGTGTAGCAGATGTCAAACTCCATCTTGGCGTCCTTGATGGCCTTGGCTCCCCGCTTGGCCTCCTCAGCCCCCTTCTCACTCAGCTCTGCATCGAACCAGCCACAGAAACGGTTCTCCTGGTTCCATGTACTCTCACCGTGCCGGACCATCACGAGGCGGTGGGTGGCCATGGTGGCAGCAGGGACCACAGAGGACTCTGGACAGGGACGGCTGTTCCCCCAACACTCCCAGCTTTATAACAGTGTTTTCCCAGCCCCCACCCCAGCCAACTGCCAATCAGCATTCTAGGCAGTGGCAGATGACCAGTAGCTGAGCTGCTGGGGGCCAGGGGGAGTGCAGGCCAAGAAGCTGTGCTTAAAATAGCCTCACGAATCCATGGGCTCCTGGCCTGGGCTCAGGTGGCACGTCCATAACCAGCTGGCACCCAGAGCCCAGCCTGGGTAGGGCTGCTGCTCAGGGATGGGCATGAAGGGCAGAAGTCTGGGCCAGGGTAGGTGGGGGCGGCAGGGACAGAGGGGCTCTCCAGGGCAAGGCTCAGTGGCCCCGTCAGCCCTTCTCTGCTCAGGCAGAGGCACAAACAAAATCCCAACCCCTATCTCCTGTGACTGGCAGCCAGGCTGGGAGGGGCCCCTCAGCAGACAGAGGAGGAGAGCCAGGGGAGCTGGTGCAGGCCACAGCTTTGCAGGGAGGGGTCTGGCCTCGTGGAAGGCAGCAGCATGGGCAAGGGCTGGGGCTGAGCTGGGTTTCCAGGACAATGGGGGAGAGGGACCCCATCTCTCCTCTGGGGTCCCTTTGTCAAGGTGTCATCCATACCTGCCACATGCTACCACCCTGTCTGCCCTCACCCGAGCCACGCTGACCCTCCTAGCTGAAACCACCTTGAAAGAGAGAAATCCAAGGGGGTTGTGGGGGTAGGCCTGAGGACTATCAGAGGTCTTCATTGTTAGGTAAGTGCTCCGCTTAGCAGGAACCCACAACGTAAGCTGAGGGGGTGGCATGGAGTTTAATTCAGGACCAAGACTTCTGCATTCAGGTTTGGGGGATGAGGGCCACTGGGGCAGGGACGAGATCATGAGCAATAAAGTCACAGTTGGGACCCTAATGAAGTGGTCTTGGCCAGAACTTTGGGCATGGGCCCTATCCAGGGCCTTCCACTTCCTCCCACCCCACCCCAGTGACCACACTGTCACCTGCCACACTTGTGATAGCAGGAGAGGGTGGGTGGGGAAGCCAGCAAGAGGGACCACCACTCTGAGACTTGGATCTGAGTATGCAAGAAACCCTCGACATGCCTCCATCCATCCCTGCTGGCCTACCTGGGGGAGGGGCTCGCGGCTTGGGGCCTGTGAAGCTGAGGCTTCACAAAGGTTGGCACACAAGTCCCAGTGGGCAGGATCCTGTGGGCTGCCAGGACCCCCAAGGCTGGTAGGTACTCCAGCTTGGGCAACAAGAGCAAAACTGTCTCCAAAAAAAAAAAAAAAGGGTTGAACAGACACTTCACCAGTGAGGATGTAGAAGCCCGTGAACAGATGTTCAACATTGTGAGGCATTAGGGAAATGCAAAATAAAACCACACTGAACTACTGCTATGTACCTACTAGAAAAGCTAAAGTTAACAAATTCTGAAACTATCAAGTGCTGGCGGGGATACAGAGCAACTGCCTCCTGTGAAGTGTTTAACTTACAGGGGTGCTCACATTGCTGGTGGACTGCAAAATGACAAAGGCACTCTGGACAACAACGGCTTTTATGAAATAAACATGTACTTACCAAATGACCCAATAATCCTATGTCTGGCTATTCACCCAAGAGAAATGAAGACCTATGTGTTACACAGAAACCTGTACCTGCATGTCTATAGAAGTACGATTCATAATCTCCAAATCCTGGAAACAACCCAGATATTCTTTTTAGGCAGAGTCTCCATTGCCCAGGCTGGAGGGCAGTGGCACGATCTCAGCTCACTGCAACCTTGGCATCGAGGTTCAAGCAATTCTTATGCTTCAGCCTCCCACGTAGCTGGCAATACAGGTGTGAGCCAACATGCCCAGCTAATTTTTGTATTTTCTGTAGAGACAGAGATTCGCCATGTCGGCCAGGTTGGTTTCGAACTCCTGGCCTCAAGTGATCCACCCGCCTCAGCCTCCCAAAGTGCTGGGATTACAGGCATGAGCCACGGCACCCAGCCGCAACCCAGACATTCAATGGTTGAATGGATAAACTGTGGAACACCCATGGCATGGAATAAAGTACAAACTATCAATACACCCAGCAAACTGCAGGAACGTCAAAGGCATTAGGCTGCGGAGAGGCCACTCCAAAGGTTAAACATAGTTTGGGTCCATTTACACGACATTCTGAAGAAAGCAAAACTATAGGGATGGAGAGCCGCTAAGTGGGCGGGGGTGGAGAAGCATGTGACAATAGGACGGTGAGAGAAGTGTTCTGGGGACGGACCTGGTGTGTCCCACACGTGCAAAACTGCATCCCAAAACAGTCAACCTTCCTGCACGTTCATTTTCAAAATATTTTTTAATGTATTGAGTGGTCTGGGAAGTCCTCGTCTAACAAAGTGACTTTTGATTTAAGGCCTAAAGAAGGGGAGGGCACACTCCAGGTGGATGGCATGGCCAGGGCAAAGCCTGAGGCCAGAGCATGCCTGGGGATGTGAGGGACATGGAGGACACCCGTGTCCAGCCCACCTCAGTGCTTCTGCAGTGAGAAGGGGAGGGAGTCTGGGTGCATCGAACAGGAAGCCTGTGAGGCAGGAAGCGGCTCGGGGCCAGTGGGGCTGGAGAGAGGGGCTGGCTGAAATGCCAGAGCCCGGGGCCACATGCAGACTTAGGGTTTGGAGCCATTAAAGGGCAATGAGCCAGGAGTGGCAGGAGATGACCTATTTTTGAGAGATCGTGCTGAGAACAGGCCTTAAAGGGCAGAAGTCCAGAGCCTGGCTTGGGACACTGCAGTACTGAAGCCTAGAGGTGAAAATTCTCTTTCTCCTAACTCCTACCCCGGCCCTCTCCCTGTCCAGATGCCTACAGCACACTCCACAGTATGCTCCTTGTGGGCAAGAACCATGGCTCAAACGCAGCGCAGGGACGCATGGTTCTCTTTCGGGAACTTCTGGGCAAGGTGCCCTACAGGAGCCACAGTAACTGCAGTGCAACTGATGCAACACTGCCCATCAGGCAAACAAACCACTTGCCATTCATGACTGCAGGCCCTGCCACGGCTCCACAAAGTGGGCCCCCGCTCACGCGCCCTGTCCAGGGCGGGAACGTGAACCACGGGGAGGCTAAGAGCACACCCAAGGTCACGCAGCAATGAGGCCGGCACCAAAAGCTCCCCGCTGCAGCACACCAGCAGGAGCTCCACCGATTCCCTCAGGCACAGCTGACCTCTGGCAGAGCCAGGCCCTGATGGGGAGGGGCCCTCCACTTGGGAGGGGTGAAGGTGGGGGTCGGGGGCAGCATAGCTGCCTGGAAAGATTCAGTGACCAAGTTGGGGGCAGCCCAATTTCCTGAGTAGAAGTGGGGGCCACAGGCAGGCTCAGGCGTTTCTCTGCTCTGGAGGAAGGTACTCGAGGCCCAGGTGTCTGAAGATGTCTTCCTCTGAAGCCGCATGGAAAAATGTCTTCTGCAACAGAAGCAGGATTTCTGTGACCTAGGAGTCAGGCCAGGGCTGCTTCCCCCGGAGGAAGGCTGGAGCGGAGGCAGAGCCCAGCACCAAGGTGGGGGTATGGGGCCATTTCAGATTGTGGGTCACGGAGCAGACTATGGGTGCTGTTTCCTGTCCCCAGTCCCCAATGATGTACCTGCTCCGGGTCAAACAGCCCATGGCTATTCAGCCACAGGCCCTTCTCCTTCCGGCTGAAGCGGCGAAGCTCCCGCTGGAAAAGCTGTAGGAAAGGGACTGTCCTCAGCAGGGCTGGCCTGGGCCCGCCCCACAAGGTGGCCCAGTAACACACTGCCTACCTTGGAGCCAGTCCAGCCGAGCAGGGCGAAGGGAACTGGCTGATGGGTGCAATCACCAAGTCCACCCTCACGGCCTTCCAGGATGGGCAGGACCTCGGGGATCCCCCAACAGCAGCCCCTGGAGGTTGGGGTAGGCGGAAAATGCAGAAACTCCTCTCGAAAGCATCCATGTGGCTCTGCTGGGCCAGGCGGGTAGGGGACTCCCAGCGGCTATGCTGGTGCTGGTGGTACAGGATGAGGCCCTGTGGAGAGAGGGGGGCATGGCTGGGACCAACCTGTGGCATAGAGAGAGCAGGAAGTGGTGGCATTGGCCAGCGGTGGCTCTTGGGGAGCAGGGAGGCCCTCACCTGGTCCTGCAGGCGGTGCATCACTCTGGGCAGCAGCCCCGCCTCCTGGCCCTCCTTGGGGTGGGTGATGAGGAAGTCCACGTCATGGCCCTGCAACTTCCCCCTGAGGGGGCCAGTCTGACTCTGACTCAGGGACACAACTTGCTCACTCCATCCCTTCCAATGAGTGGGAAGGCCTGCTTCAGGGTCCCCGGCTCAGGTCCCTTCACTGGGGAGGGGTCTGAAGCCAAGCCAGAGGGGCACATCCGGCCTCCTTACCTGCGGAAGCCGCCGGTCAGTGTGACGGTGGCCCCAGGCATGGCCTGCCCCACAGCTTCTTCCACCACCTGCTGCAGGGCATCTACATCGGACCGCAGGACTGGGGTGTTCAGGTCCTGGTGGTGCTGGAGCCCTGGGGGCAGCAACGGCCCTTCTGACTCACCCAGCCCATCCACCACGCCAAGCCCCCATCCCTCACCAGCATGAGGCAGTCACCCTGGGGCTGCAGGACTGGGAGAGGCCTCAGACGAAGGTGAGGCTAGGGCAGGGAGCAGAATGAGATCCCAATCTAAGCATGATACTATATTCTCTCCCCCTTTAAATATTAAACTTTTATTTTTCGATAGTTGTAGATTCACTTGCATTTCAAAGAAACAGCACAGGGAAGCTGGGTGCAGTGGCTCACGCCTGTAATCCCAGCTACATAGGAGGCTGAGGCAGGAGGATCACTTGTGCCCAGGAGTTTGAGACAAGCCTGGGCAACATAGTGAAACTCTGTTGCTTTAAAAAAAAAAAAAGAAAGAAAGAAAGAAAATAAATAGCACAGGGAGATCCCATGTGCCTTTTACCCAGCTCCCCAGAAGGTAACACCTTGCAAAACTATAATTTTGCAACCAAATATAAGGATACTGATGCTGATACAGTCATGACACAGGCTATCTCTTTTGATGCCTGTTTTCTTGTGCATAAAGAGGGACCAAGAGGTGGTAAAAAGATGGAAGATGGCTCTGCCACTGTGAACAACTCACTCTGGCCTACTTCTGTCTCCTCACCTATCAGCCTCCCACATCCAGTTAAGGAAAGGTTTGTTTGTTTATGATGGAGTCTCACTCTTGTTGCCCAGGCTGGAGTGCGGTGGCGCAATTCTGGCCCACTGCAATCTCCACCTCCCAGGTTCCAGCGATTCTCCTGCCTCAGCCTCTAGAGTAGCTGGGATTATGGGTTCCCACACCACACCCAGCTAATTTTTGTATTTTTAGTAGAGATGGGGTTTCACCATGTTGGCCAGGCTGGTCTTGAACTCCTGACCTCAGGTGATCCACCTGCCTCAGCCTCCCAAAGTGCTGGGATTACGTAAAGGTATGAGCCACGGCGCCTGGCCAAGGAAAGGTTTAAATGTGAGGAAAAGCAGCACCTGGCACAGTGAGCGCTCCGTAAACACTGCTAGCCATCCCTGACTACTCTTGTTGTGGGGGAGAGGCAATCAAGAGGAACCAGCTCTGCGGGTCTCACTTCCTGTGAGCTGAACTGGGCAGTGGCCCAGGGGGGAGATGTGCGAAGAGGCAGTGGAGCTGGCAGTGCCTGCTGGGCTGTGGGATTGCTTCAGCAGAGCCCTCAACCCGAAGGAGGTCTCAGATTGTGTGACCAGAGTAGCCAGACAGGCCATGCAAAGAGCAGAGTATCTGCTAAACACCTGCACTTGCTGGCTCTCACAGGGGGAGCTTATGAATTCCATGCTGTCACTTCCCATTTGGTGTTTTTGTTTTTGATATAGGGTCTTGCTCTGTTGCTCAGGCTGAGTGCAGTGGCTCCATCTCAGCTCACTGCAACTTCTGCCTTGGCCTCAAGGCTTGACCTCCGGGGCTCAAGTGATCCTTGTACCTTGGCCTCATGAGTAACTGGTACTACAGGAATCCACCGTTATGCCTGGCTACCTCTTGTATTTCTTGTAGACATGGGGTTTTACCATGTTGCCCAGACTGGTCTTGAACTCCTGAGCTCAAGCAATCCACCCGCCTCAACCTCCCAAAGTGCTGGGATTACAGGTGTGAGTCACCGTGCCCAGCCTGTCTTCTCCATTTTACAGAAAATGTAACATATTCAGAGAGGTTAAGTCTTGGGTAATGGTCACCTATCTGGCAAATGGTAGACAAGACTCAAACCCGAAAACTCGAAAGCTGATGTTCTTTCCCCTGCATGGTGCCACCTCTGCAGGCCTCTGGGTACCAGGCGCCACACTGGGCAGGGTGCCCAAGGCCCAGGCTGTCCCCGGTGCAAAGTCTGACCAGTAGGTAATGTAGTGACACAAGCCCCTGGCATGTCATGGCAGTTGCTGTGGTCAGCATCATCCATTGAGAAAGGGCTGTGCCAGATCCTGACTGCACTTCCTGGAGACCCCAGGAAGCCCACCACACAAGGCTGCCGTCAAGCCCTCTGCACCAGCCTGCTCTCTTGCTTCTAGGGAGTCAGTGCTGAGGGATCCAGGGCACAGTTTGGGGAAGCCCAGGGCCCAGGCTCTCTGGAGGGCTCACCCGCTTTCTGCTGTTGGGTCAGTTTCTGGGGCTGCTCTCGGAGGTCATCCAGGGTTCGCAGTCCTTCCCGGTACCACCGGTCAGCAGTCCTCACACCGACCCCGAAGATCTGGGTGAAGAGCTGTAGGGAAAGGAGCACAGCCCGGTCAGGCAGAGCTCTCATGGCTGGACTTGGATGACCGCCAGCTCCGGGATGGTGTGGCCCATGGAGCCACCATGCACCAGGCAGACGCTGTCCCCACTCACAACCTGCCCTAGACCACAGGGCAAGGATTCAAACCTGGAGCCTAGCTACCCAGCCTGCCGTCTCGGGGGAGCAAACCCACACACCCCTCTGCTCTCCTCTATGAAAGGTCTCTCCCAGGCCTTACACAGCTCTAGCCTATGATTCCAACATAACCAAAACAGTCACCCTAACAGCACAAGCGGCTCCTAAGTCACTGGAAAAACCATGCCTTTCCCACCTAACAGCAGCTTGAACGAATTTTTGTGGTTCCCCTTAGCAAACAGCAAAAAACAATGAGGAGTTAACAATCAAAAGGGTGGGCTGGGCCCGGTGGCTCACGCCTGTAATCCTAGCACTTTGGGAGGCCGAGGTGGGTGGATCACCTGAGATCAGGAGTTCAAGACCAGCCTGGCCATCATGGTGAAACCCCGTCTTAAAAAAAAAAAAAAAAAAAAAAAAACAATCAAAAGGGTGGATTTAGGAGTGGGGCTGGTGGGGCTGGCTGGGGCACTCACACATCTTCCCACACAGGGTGGGCCCCAGCCCAAGCATGTCACCTGCTTCAGGTCAGCCACTAGGAGACCCTCCCTAGGAATTCTGGATGTGAGACTGTGAGCAGGCCCACGCAGTGGTGGAGGCTGCAGCCTGGGGCAGCCGAGCACCAGCACCTCTTGTAGCCACATTTCCAACTGGTGGAGGAAGCTGGTGCACGGCAAGAGAGGGTGAAGCCACAGTGCAGAGAGGCAGAGGGGAGGTGGAGTGACCTGGTGATACCCAGGTCGCTGAGCCCAGTTCTCCTGCAGACTGGCCACAGCCCTCCCATCCTGGGCTCTGCTGGCCCTCCTTTCCTTCATTCTGTGAACCAAGGGTGTGGGGTGGGTCACTATCACTCATAACCCACAGAATCCCGACTAAAAATGATGAGATTAGCCCGATTATATTGTTAATAACCTTCTAATTACTAATGTGATTTTCTGGCAGCCGAGGTGCCTTCCGGTCTGGGGCTGACAGTGAAAGCACTCACTAACCCCCTCCACTTTAAGGGCATCTCATCTTCTCCAGGCCCCTCACTCCCGCACGCACCACGGTGGTCAGGCTTATCTGGTCCCCTGTCCCTACCAGTGCCCCTCACCCTTTTCCCTGATATTTGAGCTCACTTATCCTTCACACATTGCTCAAGCGTCCCCTCTTTGAAGCCCTCCCTGTCAATCCTGACAACATTCTGTGTGACCTCCCATGGCCCCATCCACCCATGAAGCCACACTTCACTGACAGTTATCCATATGGCCACCACTGTGACACCTCCAGTTACAAAGCCAGTTGGCAGAAGGCTGTCAGAGCAGGCACATCCAACGCATTCAAAAGAGCTCAGACAGCATTTCCTGTCAGATCAGGAGCGAGCAGAAACAGAGGGGAGGTGGCCTTGGAGACAGCCAGGCTGACAACACTGAGAAAATCACACACAAGGTCCTGCAACAGGCGGGCAAGGGCAAGGCCAGCGCACTCAGTGGCAGCACCCAAGCAAAGGGTACATTTGGCTCAGCGTGCTCTGTTTAAGATGCCACAGCGTGTAATCTACTTAAGAACATTCCATCAAAAATAGTCAAGGCAGATCGCAGTGACTCACGCCTGTAATCCCAACACTGGGGGCCAAGGCAGGAGAATCATTTGAGCATGGAGGTTTGAGACCAGCTTGGGCAACATTACCAAGGGCCCATCTTCAAGAGAAACTCTTAGTCCGGTGTGGTGGTACATGCCTGTAGTCCCAGCTACTCCAGAGACGGAAGTGGGAGGATGGTTTGGGCCGGGGAAGTTGAGGCTGCAGTGAGCTATAATACCACTGTACTCCAGCCCGGGCGACAGAGCAAGACCCTGTCTCAAAAACAGAATAAAAAAAAAACAAAAAACCCAAAGCCAGATGGTGCTGAGTGATCTGGAAAATTCTGTCCTCAAAACAAGCTTCTTCCTTGCCTGTCTCCACCTGGCTGCCTTGTGCATATCAGGTGTCAGCTTAGCTGCCACTTCCTCAGCAAGACCTTCTCTGACCCTTGGGCTGGGTCAGCTGCCCCAGCTCGCCTCCCCATACATGGTGTGGACCGTGCTGTCATTCCCAGGGCAGGACATTCCCGGGGCAGGTCCCAGCCCTGCCCCCACGCACCTTCATGGTCTGGTACCTCTCCGAGCGTCGAACTCTCTCCACCTCCTCACACACTCCATGCTCCAGCAGCTCCTGGGGGAGGGAACAAAGCAGAACTCTAAGCCTAAGGGTGTGGGGGAGAAAGAGAAAGGCAGGGAGTTAGGGTCAGGGCTGGGGGCCCAAGGACTGAGGCAGTCTCCTCCAACACCCTGCAGAGATAGCTTTGTGGGGTCAGGGTCCAGTGCGACCTGGAAATGGAAACTGTGCCCAGAGAGGTGACCAAAGTTGCTGCCACACAGCTGGGAGGCTGGGGCTCTAGCCTCAAAGCTCCTTCAGGCCTGGAGTTACAACAGCTGAGATTCCAGGTAACATGGATCATCTCTCAGTTGAATAAGTCCAAAGACACATAAATATCTGCTTTTCAAAGCATGTGAACTCATTACTACTTCACTGAAAAGCATTTTCTGTCACTACGTATTCTTGTGATGAAAGTGTGCTAAAGGACAACTCAACACATTGGGGCACTGAAAAGGGATGCTCACGCTCAGGGTACTCTCTTCCATTCCACTGTGGAGGGCACTTTGGGACTCATGACAATGACAACAGTGTCACCCCTAGCCCTGCCAGGCCCCTTGCAGCGCCATTACCTGGGTCCTCTCAGCCACCCAGGGGTAAATGGCTGATGTGCACAGGAGGATTCTGAGCACAGAAGGTGGCTTGTTGAGGCCTTAGAGCAGTGTCAGCACCCATGTTTGTCTGTCCCCCACCTGCCCCCACATCACCCTCTGCTGTCTCACCAGGCCCCAAGGCCTCCCCCACCCACCCACTCGCCCTGCTCAGGATGGTAAGCACCTACCTGGACAACCCTCGAGGAGTGTTCTCCAAGCTGGGGCAGCCCCTGCAGCTGGCTCAGTGTTGTGACGGGGCTGGGAAGGGCTTTGAGCACCGAGGCTGCTCTGTAGAAGGCAAGGAGGCGGCCCTCACTGCCTTCGAAGCCCGCTGCCTCCGCCAGTGTCTCCAGAGCCTCCTGCAGGGAGGGGCCCTAGGTAAGGGGCAGTGTGGGCAGCTCCAACCAGCCAGCTACCACCCATCTGTACCCTCATCTCCAACCCCCAGGGTGGGCCAAGGCTCAGAAGTAGCTCACCGTGAGGCTAGTATTGTGGTGTGTGAGGGGCGTGGGGCGCTGGCAGGCATAGGTAGGCATCCATGCTGGGCTCGGAGGCCCCTTCCTGGGCCCAGCCACCTGGGGATGTGCAATAAAAAGGTTGCTGTGAGGCTGCAGGGCTGGCAGGAGAGCCGGGCCGTACCCAGGCCTTGCTTCTCCTGGGGTGTCCAACTCAGGCCCTCTGGAGCTCAAGGGACAGAGGTGGGCAAAAAAACACCAGAGGCATGGGGCCAAGGGAGGCGCCGCCCTGCAGAACAGGCTGTGGACGGGGCTCCTCACAGCCGGGTAGCAGCAGTCATATCTGCCAGCTGTTTGGGCACTTCTCCCGCTGCTGCACATGACACATGTGCTCCATCGCCTCAATCCTCACGACCAAGCGGGCTAGGGATGCTGAGGCCTTGGAGGCTAGGGAGCTTGTCCCACGACCATGGCTCACAGCGTGGGCCAGGATTTAAACACAGGCAACCTGGCCCTGAGCCCACATCTGTCAGAGGCTGGGAGCCTTACAGCATCCTGAGGACAGGCTCCTGCTGATCCATGGATCATCCTACTCAGAGTTGCCGTGTCATCTACTTGGTGAGGAAGAAAGGCCTGAAGAAGGTAAAAATAGGGGACCCCAGAATTTGTACCAGTAGTGAGAACAGAAGCTGGGATGGCCTGGCTCCCTCAGCCCCTGCTGTGGTTCCTCTACTGGCTTCTAGGTGGCCCCCTGGTGATCTGGGTAGAGTCCTCACTGCCCGCCTCCTCTGAAGGACATTGAGACAGTGCTGCCATGTCACCTGTCCCAGCTGAGTAATGGTCCATACTGGGGCTTTCACTGTAGCCCCAACTCTAGTCTTCCACCCAGCTCACCTCCAGGCGGTGCCAGCACTCCACAGGTACAGGCTGCCCAGCTGCCAGGCTCTCTGTGAACCAGCTTATGTCCAGCAGAGCTGGGGGGCTGCAACCCGGGGGGAGCAGCTGCCATCCTGCGCTCCTGCCAGCTGATGGCCTCCTCTGCTGAGGTCTGTTCCATCACAACATGTGTCACTTCGGAGCTGGTGGAGGGAGGGGGGAAGGAAGAAGAGGAAGAAAAGGGAAAAGGAAGAGGAGGAGGAGGAGGGTGAGGCCCAGAGCCCTCCCAGGTTGACTCTATACCTCCAAGGCTTCATTCTTGCATGGTGAGTGCCCATTCATCCTGCAAACAGCCCCTCCTCCTGGTAGATGAACACAACCGCCACTCAGCCCTCAGAACTGTAGTTCTCTGCCTTGGCTACCCTCACAAGCACAGCCCAATCTTGTGCTCTCTCCCTCCCTCTCCAACTCAGAGAAAGGAATTCCTTAGGGGTGAGGACCAGGTGGTCTTCATCTAAGAGCAGGGGTTTCAGCAGAGATGCAGGAGCCTGACTGGGTCTGAATACTTGTTTCGCTCTTGGGCAAGCCACGTATCTATACTTTGATTTCCTCTTCCGTAAAGCAGAGATAACATATTTACCCTTTGGGGTTGTTTGGTACAAAGATAGTGCCTCCTACACTAAGCTGCTGTCATCATCCTCTCCTAAGTGGGTCTGGTGCACTACTGATCCCGGATAACATTAAAAAACCAAACACAACTGTAGGGGTATACTAACCCCGGGGTTTGTTTGCGCTCTCAACCTCCAAACTAGGGGCCACCCCCAGCTCCCTTGCTCTGAGTGTTGCCTCTGTAGCCACCATTTTTTCTCTTCTTGGTTCCCTCCCCTACTCAGGCCTGAGGACAGAGGAGCCTGAGGGCTCCGGGTCTCCTGAGCAGTCTCGCTCACAGGTGGGACTTGGCCCAGGCAGAGGGCCCGTTAGCAAATACAACTGCTTATTAATTACTCCTGACCTCTGGTTTTGATTCTCGTAGTGATCCTTTAAAACACTCCTGGCCCTGATTAATAGCACTCTACAGAAGAGGAGATAGAGGCTCAGGGAAAGGTCACACATCACGAAGTGCCACAGCAAACTTAAAATGCAAACCAGGCTGGGCGTGGTGACTCACGCCTGTGAGACGCCGGGGAAGCACTTTGGGAGGCCAAGGCGGGCGGATCACCTGAGGTCAGGAGTTCGAGACCAGCCTGAGTTAGAAACCCTGTCTCTACACACAAAATTAGCCGATGGGCGTGAGGCGCATGCCTGTAATCCCAGCTACTGGGAGGCTGAGGCAGGCGAATCGCTTGAACCGGGAGCCGGAGGTTGCAGTGAGCCGAGATCGCATCATGCACTCCAGCCTGGGCAACTCTGTCTAATAATTTAAAAAAAATCCAAAACCGCAGGTGCCGGTGCCCCCGGCGGCTGGGTGCAAGTCATTTCCAATTTGCGACCTCAGCATCCTCTGCTGTCAAGAGGCCTTCCGGGCCAGAGGAGAGTAAACTGGCCAGCCTCACTCCAGGGTCGCCGCGAAGTCATCTCCTGCGGCTCTGCACCCTGAACGCAGACCTCCCGCGCCCCGCGACAGGGCTGCCCACAAGACCGCGCCGCGCCGCGCCGCGCCGCCCCGCACCTGCAGGAGTCGAGGACGCGGAAGCCTTTGGAGCGCGCCAGGCGTGTGAGGAAGGCCCGGCGGCTGCGACCCATGTGAGGCTCGACCAGGTAGATGGCGACGCCGGGGAAGCGCGTGGAAGGCAGCGTGGAGGAAGCGGCATCGCCGCTAGGGGACCCGACCCGCGCTCGCCGCCGTTTGGGGGAGCATCGGGACCACAGCCGTCGGCAGCGCAGCGCGAACACAGAGGGAAATACGGAGGAAGACGGAAGGAAGCCACAGTGAGACTGGCGGAAGCGGGCGGGCGGGCGCCGGCTGGAAGAGGACGTGGCTCCGCCCTATGCAAACGAGGCCTCTCCGTGGGACTCGCGACCTGGGCCAGTCGGAGCGCTGGGGAGGGTCCGGGCTCCTACAGGATTGGGTGTCCCGCAGCTCCGGAAGCCCCGCCTCCATGCAAATAACAGCATAGGACACGCCTTTTATTTAAATTACTCTCTCCGAAAGCGTTGTTCAGCCCCACGGGCCTCCGGGAGGAGAGGCGGGGCTGGAGAGGGGCGGGGAGGGTGTTGAAGAGGGTGGAGGAGGCAGGGTCAAGGGGGCGTCCTCTGCCTGTGCGGGTGGACTGGGACCTAGGCCCGGCCCGGCCCGGGCGGGGCGGGGCGGGGTGGGCTGCGTCCTCGGCGCGGGGGGGTGGATCTAGGGTTGAGCTGGCGGCTCGGGTCGGACGCGTGCGGGCCCTGCCCGGTCCCTCTGCGCTCGGGACTGTCACACGGAAGCCGGCGGGCGCGGGACTGACACGCGAGTTTCCAATGCGCTGGTGGGGCGGTGGCTTCAAACACGCGGGAAGATTTTTCAGTCGAATGGCATTAGGACAACTGGCGGGTCATTTGGAAAAATAGAAGTTGGTGCCCTTCCTCATTCCTTAACACCAAAATAAATTCCAGATGGGTCAAACATTTCCATTTAAAAAGGAAACCAAAAACATACTGGAAAAAAGTCAGTGAATGTTTTTATGATCTAAGTATCACAATAAACTTGGAAACGCTAAAGGAAAAGAATGATAAACTGGACTACAGACAAATTTTAAATGTGATTAAAGTCAAAAGATAAACCGGGGGGATAAAGTGTAACGTATTTTGGAATTAAGATCTCATAATCATAATAATCTTATCAAATTGTCCACAGATAAGAAAAAGACAATAATCTAAAGAAAAATTAGCAAAGAAACTCAAGTAGATGATTCTCAGAAGAAATCTTGGTCAATAAATTTATGACCAGAGTGCCCACCTTGTCCAGTTGTTACAGAATACCTAAATGAGAGTGTCTTCAGCTGTAGGTTTATCAAACGTTCAGAAAACTTGATCACACATGTTGAAGCTGTGCAGGGAATTTGCAATCTGTTGGATGGACTCTGGAAGCCAATGTGGCAACCACATCCAACAAAATGAAAACAAAATCATGCACATTGATCCAGCAATTCCTTTTCCAAGATTGGGATTGCATTGAATCTATAGATAAAGCTGGGAAAAACTGATGTCTTGACAGTATCAAGTCTTCTGTCTATCTTATTTAGATATACCCCATTTGTAATCTCTGTTACAGTAGTGTGGCACTGCTCAGCCTCACCGATGGGACAGGCCAGATCAGATGCAACCCCCTTTCTCATGCCTCTCCTCATCACTGCCCCATGGTCCTCAGTCTTGAGCCTCACACACCCTGAGCACCTATCCTTTTTCTTTGGCCCCTCTGTGACATCTTTAGTGGGCTGGCTTGTGCTCATCTCTGCACTCACAGCACAGGGCTGAGGGGAGCAGAGCACATGGCATCTCCCAGCCTCCTAATTTATCTGCCTCTTCAGGTCTGTAGAGCTTCCTGGGCCTCAGAACCCACTCACAGAAGTCAGGAGGCCTGTGTGTGGTCCCTCTCTCCCCACCCTCCCTTTGTGCCAGCAGGGATGGGCAGGCTCTCAGGGTCAGAGCCCATGTTCTTCATCTGTTGATCTGGCTTCTACCCTCCTCAAGGAGGAGGCTCTGCTGGAATATCCCCGGGCAGATTCCTCTAGCTGTCTATCACCTAAAACCATTTCCATTCCTCTTAATGTCCTCTGTCTGGCCAGAGCACCTGGGCTCCCCCTCAGAGCCCTTGTTCTCTCCCGGGAAGGCAGAGGCAGTTTTAAATAGTCTATCAGACCTGAGTACCTAAAACACTGGGCAACTGTGCAAAAATATGTGTGCAAGGAATCTCATCCAACTGACACTGGAAGAAACCACCTGGCTTAGAAATCAGCCAGGCCTTCTGAGTGGTTCTGCAAAGTGTCTGCTAGGAAAACATAGGGTTGAAAGAGTCACGAAGATGGGTCAGAGGGGACAAAAGTGGGTGAGGAGGTGGGGAGAGAGAGGGACTTGCCTGCTATGCAGGATGAAGATGGGCCCTGTACCCGGGGGAGAGGTGGCCTGCCATGGAGGGGGAAACTGCCTTTGCAGAATTATAAGTCATAAGAGAAATCTAACATGACTGACTCCCTCTTACTTCTAACCTCACAGGCTAAATTGGTTTTCTTTTTCTTCTTTCTTTCTTTTTTTTTT
Source organism: Ateles fusciceps (assembly GCA_036589455.1). Lineage (NCBI taxonomy): Eukaryota > Metazoa > Chordata > Mammalia > Primates > Atelidae > Ateles > Ateles fusciceps. The sequence goes on along the minus strand of JAZHEH010003329.1, from coordinate 6,001,451 downwards.
TTTTAACGTCTTGTAGTGCAGAGGCCAACATAACTATGAGAGGAATTTAGTTTATAATTAAAGGCAAGGAAAACTGACCCCCCTCCTTGTTCAGAGATTGAAAACACATTCATAAGACAAGGTTAGAATTGTGATAGGGCCTGAACTTTGCTAAAGAATGAAAACATAGCATAAACAGCGACCTGCCATTGCTCACTTAGCTTGCTTTGCTATAGTGCTTACTACCCTGGAATTACATAGCCAGAAACGGCAAGATTTCTGACTTCTCCAACTGCTCATGTAAAGGCTGGGCACAGTGGCTCACACCTGTAATCCCAGCACTTTGGGAGGCCAAGGCAGGTGGATCACTGGAGGTCAGGAGTTTGAGACCAGCCTGGCCAACACGGTGAAACCCCGTCTCCCCAAAAATGCAAAAAAATTAGCTGGCCATGGTGACACATGCCTGTAATCCCAGCTACTCGGGAGGCTGAGACAGGAGAATCACTTGAACCCAGGAAATGGAGGTTGCAGGGAGCCAAGATTGCTCCACTGCACTTAAGCCGGGAGACAGAGCAAGACTCCGTCTTAAAAAAAAAAAAAAAAAATCAGTATTATGAAACCTAAAGAACTTTGAGATATTTTCCAGAATTAGAATTTTAGCAGTCCAAGTGACACCACCTGGACCAGTGACCCACACCAAGAAACTGACTCAGCTGCTTGAAGATAGTTTTGACACCTCTGTGATTTCATCCTCCGCCAATCAATTGTCTCAGTTCCCCAGTCCCCTGCCTGCCAAAGCACCCTTAAAAACCCTAGCCTCGGCCAGGCATGGTGGCTCACACCTGCAATCCCAGCGCTTTGGGAGTCTTAGGCAGGTGGATCACTTGAGGTCGGGAGTTTGAGACTAGCCTGACCAACATGGAGAAACCCCGTCTCTACTAAAAGTGCAAAATCAGCCAGATGTGGTGGCACATGCCTGTAATCCCAGCTACTCAGGAGGCTGAGGCAGGAGAATTGCTTGAACCCGGGAGGTGGAGGTTACCGTGAGCCAAGATCCATTGCACTCCAGCCTGGGCAATAAGAAAGAAACTCTGTCTCAAAAAAATAACAAAAAAAAAAACACCCTAGCCTCTGAATTCTGGGGGAGGTGGTTTTGAGAATTATCTTTCATCTTCCTTGCTTGTCTGGCCCTGCAATTATGAAACTTTATCTGCTACAACCATGTCCCCCATTGGAGAACATGGAGAAAGGGGTGTCCTTGCTGAAGGATGGATGGGGAGGGATCCCCGCTTGAGGATGTTGAGGGTATACCTGCTGGAGAAGGAAGGAGGGAGGGTGTCCCACTGGATGGACACCCATCTTTAGTAGGATGGTGTCCCATCTCTACTAAAAATACAAAAATTAGCCAGCCATGGTGGCAGATGCCTGTAATCCCAGCTACTTGGGAGGCTGAGGCAGGAGATTTGCTTGAACCCGGGAGGCGGAGGTTGCAGTGAGCAAAGATTGTGCCACTGTACTCCAACCTGGGTGACAGAGCAAGACTTCGCCTCAAAAAACAAAACAAAACAAAAACAAAAACTGGTGCTGTGTGGCCATATTCAGTGGCACGAGAAGACCTGACACAGTTACCTGACGAAAGGAGACAGCTGTATGTACAACATGAGGCTGTTTTGTAAAAAACATACATAGGTATGCCATACATGGAAAATATAGGGGCAGCAAGGCTAAGCAAATGTTTGCAGTGGTTAGTGGAATTGTGGGTGATTTGAGCATTTTTCATTTTGTTTGTACTTTCTAAAATTTCTACAGAGGGCATGGATTACTTGGAAGGCAGGCAGGGAGGGAGGGAATGTAAGTTTTCGTTCTCATTTTTGTGGATGAGGAGCCTCTGTCTGAGTGGCAGAGCCAAGACACACACCCGGCCTCCCCTCCTGGCTCTGAGTCTGGAGTTCTCTCTGGAGAGGTCCACGGTGCCTGCTTAGCCTGCTCCGTGGCCTCCCCCTAGGAGCACAGGCCCAGGGAATGCTGTGAAAGAGGGGAGGGTGAAGGCAGGCCTGGGCAGCTGTGGGCAGGGCCCGGGGTCTGGGTGGGTGGATGGGTGCCACAGGCCACTTTCAGGAAGTAGAGACCTCAGCCCTCTGTTTTGGGTGAGCTGTTCCAAAAAACTTGGCTTAGGGATTCCCAGAAGTCCAAGTCCCCAGCCTCCCTCCTTCCTCTGAGACTGCCTCCCAGAAAGTCAGAAGGCTGCACAGCCACATTTACGTGGGGACCACTTCCAGCCATGCTGGGCCTTTCCGCTGCCTGGGGGCTGCAGCCTGCCTCCCTGCTCCCGCAGACCCATGGCTATTCCTGTCCATCCCTTACTTATGTTTTTGATTACTATTGCCCAGATTGAGTTTGCATTTTTCCAAGATGAATTTCATCTAGCTGTTTCCTGTTCCTACTTTCAGCTTTAGAGGTCCCTCGAGGAGATACCTCAGTATCAACGACCTTCATACCCTCTTCCTGCCTCGTCCCCACCGTGGCACACCTCTCTCCAAGCTCCCTTTGGTGCTGTTTCCACCTGTGTGCGATCTGTCCAGAGGCCTGCGGGGGCCAGGATGCGGCCCTGCTTGGGGCCTGCCCTGCTACCCTGGTTTCCTCCCTCCCCCTGGGCTGCTTGCCAGCAGCATTTGGGAAGAGTGTGTGGCCAAACTGCTGATGCTGCTGGCCCTGAGCTCCTGAGGGCTGTTGGCCCAGCAGTGCTGGCCCTGAGCCTTCTCTGAGCTATTCCTGCACATTGCTGTGTCTGAGAGTAACCTGGTGTATTCGTATCCTGTGACTGCGGTAACTAATTGTCACAAACTAGGTGGCTGAAAACAACAGAAATTTATTCTCTCCCAGTTCTGGAAGCCACAGTCTGAACTCCAGCTGTCAGCAGGGCCACCCTCCCTTGAAGGCTCTGGGGGATCCCTCCTCACCTCTTCTAGCTGCTGGTGCTCCTGGTGCTCCTTGGCTTGTGGCAGCATCCCCTCTACCCTCTGCCCCTGCCTGTAATGGCCTCCTTCCCTCTGGGCCTGCTCTATGTCTGTCTTCTCCTCTCTCTCTCTCTTTTTTTTTTATTTTTTGAGACAGAGTCTTGCTCTGTCAGCCAGGCTGGGTTACAGTGGTGCCATCTCAGCTCACTGCAACCTCTGCCTCCCAGGCTCAAGCGATTCTCCTGTGTCAGCCTCCCAAGTAGCTGGCATTACAGGCGCCCGCCACCACACCTGGCTAATTTTTGTATTTTTTGTGGAGATGGTGTCTCACTATGTTGCCCAGGCTGGTCTCAAACTCCTGGCTTCAAGTGATCATCCCATTTTGACCTCCCAAAGCACTGGGATTACAGGCTTGAGCCACCTTGCCTGAAAGACCATCCTAACTCACAATTATCTCATTTCAAGATTTAAAAAAAAATTATTATTATTATTTTGAGGCGGAGTCTCACTCTGTCACTCAGCCTCCTGGGTTCAAGCGATTCTCCTGCCTCAGCCTCCCGAGTAGCTGCGACTACAGGCACGCGCCACCACACCTGGCTAATTTTTGTATTTTTAGTAGAGATGGGGTTTCACCATGTTGGTCAGGCTGCTCTTGAACTCCTGACCTCATGATCCGCCCCACCTTGGCCACCCAAAGTGCTGGGATTACAGGCGTGAGCCACTGTACTGGGTTACCTCTTAGTCTTTTAATAATAACCACCGTTTCTTCTGGCCAATATTCTTATCTTAATTACACCAGCAAAGACCCTTATGCCAAATAAGGTCACATTGTGACATTCTGGGTGGACATGAATTTGGGGGGGGGACCACCATTTAACCTGCTGGTTTGAGCCCCATTTTTCTGGGGATCAACTCTGGGACTCTGTGACCTGGGACGAATGGCCAGTCTTTATTTGTGTAGACCCATCAGAGCTGTGGGATTCGTGTTTTTGACAGCAGATGCGCTGCTAGTGTCTTGCCCGGGACCTGGCTGGTTATGTAACAAAAAGAGATGCTTTATTTTTGAGAAACCATTACTGCCTTTTAAGGAGTGTGTGCATTGCCGCTAGCTGGATGGGTGCCATGTAAGAACCGGTGTTGGTGGGGGAAGGCTGCTCAGAGAGGGGGAGTTGGAAGCCTAGGATAGGACTTGGAGTGGGATGACTGGGCCAGAGGTACAGAGAATTCCCAGCTCCCTGCCATGGGGATTTGGCTGTAGAATTCCCTATGGAGGAGTGAAGGGTCCTTAAAACGAAGGCTCTTTGGGTTCATCTGTTTAACCAGCCCAGGCTCAATCAGCAGTTCAGGTATGGCTGGCAATGAGGAAGGGTCTAGGGGGCTGAGAAGGCTTACCAGAAGAGGGATGTTTGCTGACCTCAACTCTACCGAAAGGTGACAAAATTGTCCACAGTTTTCATCATGGATTATTTCATTTATGTTAAGGGCAGACTGTAATATCATTATATTCCTGAATAAACAGACCCAATGCCATTTATTTAGTATTTTCCCATTTACTACTGTCATCCTTGAAATAAAACTGATCCAAACATGAGGAGTTTCAGTTTATTGGCACCAAGGAGAAGCCCTGAGCTAGAAAGTTGCTGGAAGCCCCGAGGTTGACATGGATGCTGGTTTTGGGATGAAGAGTCCTGAGAGGCTGGACGTGCTGCCTGGTACATGGAGTAGGTCCAGGTCAAGGTTAAGGAGGATGGAGGGGTAGAAGTCAGGAGGATGGTCATGGAGGGGAGTCTCCAAAGTCCTAATCACAGGTAGAGCCCAGACCAGAAGTTGGGGTAGACAGACAGGAATGGGAAGTGACAGCTGCTAACGTTTATGGAGGGCTAGAGATAGGCCAAGGACTCTGCTAAGTATTTGTTACATCATATTTTTATTCTTTTTCCAATTGTATGGAATTGGCACTACTGTCATTTTTTTTCCATGTTACAGATAGGGAAACTGAGGTTTCAAGCTAAGATAACGGTTGCCAAAGTAGTCACACTCATAAGAGGCAGAAATGTGATTTCAACGTTGGCTGTTTGACCTCAGAGCCATCCTCCCACCCAGTCATCCAATAAAAGTGTGTTGAGGCTGGGCGCGGTGGCTCACGCCTGTAATCCCAGCACTTTGCGAGGCCGAAGGGGCGGATCACATGAGGCCAGGAGTTCAAGACCAGCCTGGCCAACATGGCAAGACCCCGTCTCTATTAAAAATACAAAAATTACCGGGGCATGGTGGTTCTGTAATCTCAGCTACTCAGGAGGCTGAGGCATGAGAATTGCTTGAGCCGGGGAGGTGGAGGCTGCAGTGAGCCGAGATGTCGCCACTGCACTCCAGCCTGAGTGACAGAGTGAGGCTCTGTCTCAAAAACAAACAAACAAACAAAAAAGTGTGTTGTGTGCCTGGCTTTCTTCTAAGTGCCGGAGGTATAGCAGATAAGACATACAGAAAACCCTGCCTCATGACATTCCTGTGGGGGCAGGACAGACAGACAACAATTCCCTAGGGAGGACATGGCCTGTGCTGGGTGTGGTTGGTTATAGCAAACATGGCTGCAGGAATCCCTCCCATCTGTGGCCCTTCTGCAGAGTGACTTTGATGCTCCCCCCAACAAAAGGGGGTTAGGTCTCCCCTTGATTCTGGGCTGGCTCTGGGACTTGCTTTGACCAACAGAATACTGCAGAAATATTGCGGCACTTGTGGGCTTAACCTTACAAGGGCTTGCAGCTTCCACCTCTGCCTCTTGGAAGCTGCTGCCATGTGAAAAAGCTGGTCTGGTCTGTGGGTGCTGAGAGGCCATGTGGACAGAGGACGGAGGTGCCGATGTGACAGCCAGCATTGAGTCCAGCTCCCCGCTGATCACCATTGCATGGGCAACCACAGCTGACACCGCGTGGAGCAGCCAATTCACAGAATCCTGAGGAATGCTCTCTCACTGCTGTTTGAAGCCATCTGTTTTGGGCAGTTTGTTACACAGCCATGGGTCACTCACACAATGGTGAGAAGGGCCAAGTACATGGGTAGACCAAGAGTCAGGCGAGGGGAGGGAGTGCCCAGGACTCCCCAAGAAGATGACATTTGAGCAGTGACCTCATGGAGGGAGGGAAGAATGTCCTCAGAGACCGAGGCTGGGCCTGGTAGGTTTAAGGAAGAGCAAGGAACCCAAGCAGCTGAAAAGTGGGGCCAGATCTCGGGGTGTCCCACACACCACCGAAAGGACTGTGACGGGAGGCTCTGAGCAGAGGCGAGTGTGATCCCACTCAGTTTTTGTTTTTGTTTTTGGAGACAGGGTCTCGCTCTTCACCCAGGTTGGAGTGCAGTGGCGCAACCTCAGCTCACTGCTGCCTTGGGCTCCTGGGCTCAAGTGATCTCACCTCAGCCTCCCAAGCAGCTAGGATTATAGGTGTGTGCCACCACAGCCAGTTAATTTTTGTATTTTTTGTAGAGACGGGGTCTCACCATGGTGCCCAGGCTCAAGCAATCTGCCTGTTTTCAGCCTCCCAAAGGGCTGGGATTACAGGCATGAGCCATGGTGCTCAGCCCCCACTCAGCTTTAACATGAGAGGCCAGGGCCAGGGCAGGGAGGCCCCTCTAAGAGGCTGCCATATGACCCAGGTGAGTGTGGACGGTGGTGAGACCAGGTAAGGAATGCTGGCTTCTGCCTGTGAGAGAAAGGCTTGGATTGGCTCTGGAAAGGCTGGAGTTGCCACATCCTGAGATGGGGCCACCTGTGCAGAGGCTTAGGAGTGTGACTCCGAACAGGTGACCCTGAGACCTCTCTAGAAATCAAGGGAAGACACTGAGGCTCTGATCTGGTTTGGATGTTTGTTCCCTCCAGGTCTCGTGTTGAAATGTGATCCCCAATGTTGGAAGTGGGGCCTGGTGAGAAGTGTGTGGGTCATGGGGGCGGACCCTCATAAAGTGCCCTCCCCAGTGGGGTAATGAGTTCTCACTCTAAACAGAGAGCTCTCTTTGTTTAAGAGCCCAGAACTTCCTCCTTTCTCTCTTGCTTCCTATCTAGCCACATAATGTGCCTGCTCCCTCTTCGCCTTCTGCCATGAGTGGAAGCTTCCTGAGGCCTCATCAGAAGCAGATACTGGCTCCTTGCTTCCTGTACAGCCTGTGGAACTGTGAGCCAAATAAACCTCTTTTCTTTATAAATTACCCAGCCTCAGAAATTCCCTATTGCAATGCAAAACAGATTAACACAGGATCTAATTTGACTGAAGAGGCCAGCATCGTGGGAGTGGTGTGGGCCGCAGCTATAAACGAGGGGATTGTCAGGGGCAAGGAGGTGAGCAAAGGAGGGGCGCCCTACAGAGGATGTGCAAGAACTAAACCCAGGGCCTCCTGGAAATTTAGAGGATGGAAACAGAGGGGCGGGGGGGAAAACTGGGTCAGGATGGTGTCCTAGAGGCCAGGTGGAAAGGCTTCCAAAGAGGAAGGTGTAAGCAACTGTATCAGATATTTGATGAATCATCTAAGATAAGGACTAAGGGCTGGGTGTGGTGGCTCATGACTATAATCTCAGCACTTTGGGAGGTTAAGGCAGGTGGATCACAAGGTCAGGAGTTCAAGACCAGCCTGGTCAAGATGGTGAAATCCCATCTCTACTAAAAATACAAAAATTAGCCGGGTGTGGTGGCGGCCACCTGTAGTCCCAGCTACTTGGGAGGCTGAGGCAGAGAATTGCTTGAACCTGGGAGTCAGAGGTTGCAGTGAGCCAAGATCCTGCCATTGCACTCCAGCCCGGGTGACAGAGCAAGACTCCATCTCAAAAATAAAAAATAAATAAGGACTGAGGAGTGACTGGTCCCTGGAGGCTTGACCAGACAGTTCTGCTGTTAGGTGGGGGCTGGAAGGAGCCTCCTGCCCTTGAGCTTACCTTTGGAGCATGGCACTTCATCTTGTAGCCTCTTCAATGTGCTGCTTGGCTTCTGTCTCAGTTATTCAAGTCACCTCACCAACCCAAAGCCTCGTTTCCACATTTGTAAAATAAAATTACTGAAGCCCTTGCAGAGGGTGGGTGTGCAAACTCAATGTGAGCTGACAGATGCCAAATTGCACCCTCTGTACCACCTGGGCATCTTTTGGTTACTAATGGTGGCTCTGCAGTCAGATCTGGATGGCTGGCCAGGTGTCTGAGTATGCAGGTGACCTCCAGGACCAGATGCTCCAGCCCCAGCTCCAACCTCCCTTCCTAGTGCCCTGGAAGACCTGGGAAAGGGGAGAAGGAACCCCCACATGACTGTGTTGGAACAGAGTGCTTAAAATGGAAATGAAACCACTCAAAGAAAAATTAAGTTGCATTTCTGGCATTCTGAGTTTTGGACGAATTCACACACACAACAAATATAATCATTTCATTTAAGTTTAAAATATTTAACACGGAATGCAATCAGCAAAATCCAGACCACAGGAAACTACAAAGGACAAACAGTCTAGTTTCAACAAATAAGTTGCCAGAACGAGAGAGAGAGAGAGAGAGAGGGAGAGAGAGAGACAGCGCCTGCAGGCTAAAACAGATTTAAGAGATGAACTAATTGCAGCACACGGGCCTTTCTTGTATCCTAATTCAAACAAACAAACTGTAAAAAATAAAATGTATGAAGCAATAGAGGAAATGTGCACTTTGGATATTAGGGAATTATGGTTGAGATTTGCACGAGTGATGCCAGGTTAAGAGAGAAGAGTGAGGGACAGAGGGAAGGGGAGGCGGGTGGGGAGAGAGTCCTCCTCTTTTAGAAATGCACAATAAAGTATTTCCTGGTGAAATCATATGATGTCTGGGATTTGCTTCAAACTTATCTTGGAGAGGAGGCAAGGATGGAACACAGATAACACAAGATGGGCTGAGAGTTGAACTGCAGGAACAGGTGACAGGGCAGGGAGCACAGGATGCCATCTTTCTGCTTTTGCATATTTGAAATTTTCCATAATGAAGTACTTTTTTTAAGCAAATGCATAATGAGGCCAAGCCTCACTCTGTGCTCTCTGCCAGACTGTTCTAAGCACTTGACACGTGTCAACTCTTTGATGCCCAGGACTCTTACGTCCGGGGGTGACACTGATGTCCCCCATCTTGCTGGGGAGGAGATGGAGACACAGAAAGGGCAAGCCACTTGCCCAAGCTCACACAGCTGGTGAACAGCAGTGTTGGGCTGTGAGCCCAGGCTGCCTCCACCGGGCTTCTCCAGGTCTATGTGCTTCCAAAAAAGGTCTGGAAGATTATGTAACAAACTGTGATGGTTCTCTCTGGGAGGTGGGACAGTGGCGTTAATGAAACTTATCATAATAGTTTTGTTATTTTGCCTATCTGTGTTTTCTTATTTTTCTACAATGAGCACACAACTTGTATAATAAAGAATTTTTTTTTTATATAGATGGGGTTTCACCATATTGGCCAGAATGGTTTCAATCTCCTGACCTCGTGATCCACCCACCTCGGCCTCCCAAAGTGCTGGGATTACAGGCATGAGCCACCACGCCCGGCCATAATAAAGAATTTTTAAAAAGGAAGAGCAGTCAACAGACACACAGCCAGTGGCCATGAGCAGCATGGGCCACAGAGGGGCTTCTGCTAGGTGGGAGTTCTGAGCCCAAGGTCCCACTGGCTCGGAGGGGTGCAGCTGAATGTGGCCATCAGTGGAGGCAGGCAGAGGTGAGGCTTGAATCCCACAGTGGGGAAAATGCTACCGCTCCTGGCAGAGCCTACACTGGCAGGGCACAGCCAGCAGGGTTCAGACCCCACAGGGAAGTCAGAGCATCCTGGCATGCAGCCCAGTGCTAGGTACCCAGAGCCAGGCAGGCACACAGGGTGTATGCACCTATGACCCTGCAGGTCCCAATAGCACACACTCATTTGGGGGATGGGGGGTGACGGGGGTAGGGCACAGTGGCCCCCTCAAGGGGTGGGGGTAGGGCAAAGTCAGGGGTACTGCCTCACATCCATCTTCCATTAAACTTGGATGGGCTGGGGTCACCACCTCACCCTCCTCTGAGCTTCTGGGAATGTGTGACCAGCTGTTGCAGGCAGGCCCCAAACTGGTCCACCTAGCCTCACTCCTGTGACTGCTTTTCTCTGGACCCCTCTTGGATCCCCACCCACCAATTCCCAACCAGATGCCTCACTGGCTCCTTCCTCAGCTCTTGGGCTCAGATCTCATGGGCGCTGCCCCAGCATTAGCCCCAGTTGGTCCCACCTTCTTCTCAGTGCAGGCCACCCCACTCCTCCCTCTGCCCACAGGATGGAACCCAAGCTCAAGGTGGCCTCTGAGGCCCTGCTCACCTCCCCCATGCCTTGCACATGCCCAGCTGCAGTCCCCAGTGTGCCCCTCCTTGGGAAGTCTGTCCCTGCCCTCCGGCGATGTGTCTGCTTCATCCCACTCACCCTTTCCTCCAGGAGGTCTGGGCTGGGCCCCTTGTGAGCCCCCAGACCACTGAGCTATAACTGTCTCTTTTGCTGGAGAGAAGGCTCCTAGGGGCCAGGCCCTCCCTGTGCGGGCTGGGGTGGTCCTGTACGCATCTCTGAATGTTTGCCGTCTGAGCAAGTCATCCTCATGGGCAGTGCATTCATCGGATGCTTGCTGCTCTCAGGAAGTGCTTCTACCAGGAGATGGCCCTCTTCCCTGTCCCCAGGCCACAGCCATATCCACCCAGGAGGGCTGAGGGCCTGTCTCTCGGATGCACAGGAATGGTGATCTCCCAGAATTTGAGTTCTTTTTAGGTCCTAGATGGTGAGCTCCAATCTTATGGGCACAGTAAGAGTCTCACTTCCTCACCCTTCAGGAAGGTGTGGGACTATGAATGGGTGATTTAAAAAGAGGGAAGGGGGCCAGGCCTGCTGTGGGCAAGGATCAGCCATGTTATGGAGTGAGAAGAAATGAGCGTTGCTAAGGCCCAGAAGTGAGGTGTCAGAGCCTTGGGGTTCCAGGCTCACCCCAGGGCTGGAGGGACGAGGGGAAGGTGGAGAGGGTGTAGGGTCTTACAGGCCATGCAGAGGGTGGGATTTCCTTCTTGAGGAGCACAGGGAGCCCTCCAGGCCCTCAGGGGTGGCCCGTGGGTGGTGAACTGGAGGTGTGAAGACAGACAAAACCCCCAGGCATGTGGGAGGCCAGCAGGCCCAGCCCCTGTGAACGCTCATGGAGACAGGGCAGCTAGACACGGGTCAGAGGCCTGAGCTACAGGCAGAGACATTGGAATCATTGGCAGGTGGGGATCTCTGCAGCAGGGGTTCATCCAGCTCCCAGGGAGAGGAGGCAGAGTGAGAAGAGAGAGGTGCCGCCCCTGGGACCCCCACCAGGGAAGCGGGGGAGGAGGAAGAGAAGCCAGCCTAGAAGTGTGAGCAACCCTAACCCTAACCCTGGCAGGGGGAGGAGATCACAAAGGGAGCTGCGGTGGCTGGCAAGGCCCGTTGGTCTTGGGCGATCCCTGGGGCCCTAGTCAGAGTGCCAGGTGCAGGAACAGCTGCCTGGGGCTGAGGAAGTTGAAACTTTGAATGTGAACAACTCCTTCCAGAAACTTGGGAGTTAAAGATGAGGTCAGAGATAGACACTGGGCAGCTACAGATTTTAGCACTAAAAACTCTGGGTCCACAGTGGCCTCGGGAGCATTCTGGCACTCCTCTCTCATGGCAGGAGCTGGGGCACTGGAGGTGGGTGCCTGCCAGGATCCCCTTCCTCTCATGGAACTGGCTGCCAGCCTCTCCTTTTCCTTGGCTGGGCTTCTTTTTTTTAGTTTTTGAGACTCAGTTTCGCTTTTGCTGCCCAGGCTGGAGTACTGTGGCATGATCTCAGCTCACTGCAACCTCCGCCTCCTGGGTTCAAGCGATTCCCTTGCCTCAGTCTCCCAAGTAGCTGGGATTACAGGCATGTACCATTACACACGACTAATTTTGTATTTTTAGTAGAGATGGGGTTTCTCCATGTTGATCAGGCTAGTGTCAAACTCCTGACCTCAGGTATCTGCCTGCTTCGGCCTCCCAAAGTGCTGGAATTACAGGTGTGAGCCACCACGCCCAGCTTTGGCTGGGCTTCTGATGGGGCCCACAGACAAACAGGCAATAACGTGACTACCTCACATAAAAACTGGCCACGAAGCTGCTGATACCATGATTGGTTTTTTATTATTGCACTTTCCTAGGATTCCAGCTTTTATATCTTCCTTTACCAGACACTGATTTTTTTTTACACCTTCCTAATACTTTAGTACTATTACCAGACATAAAAGTATAAGGAATATCATCTTAGCAATAGCAGAGACTATTAATTATTCTGCAGTCTCTATTATCCATTCTTTAGTAACAAAGCTGACATTTAGCTGGCACAGGCCTTAGGAAAAAGACTACACTTCCCAGCTTCCCTTATAACTGGGTGTGGCCTACGACTGAGTTCTGGCCAAGGCCAATGGAATGAACCAGGAGCTTTGTGTGAACCTCTGGAAAGTGTTGTTGTTTTTGAGACAGAGTCTTTCTCTGTTGTGTAGGCTGGAGTGCAGTGGTACAATCTCAGCTCACTGTAACCTCTGCCTCCGGGGTTAAGGCTATTCTCCTGCCTTACTCAGCCTCCCCAGTAGCTAAGATTACAGGCGTCTGCCACCATGCCTGGCTAATTTTTATATTTTTAGTGGAGACAGGGTTTCACCATGTTGGCCAGGCTGATCTCAAAATCCTGACCTCAAGTGATCTGCCCACTTTGGCCTCCCAAATTGCTAGGATTACAGCCACGAGGAATTGTACCCAGCCCTAGAAAGTGTTTTTAAAGGAATAGGTTGTGTTGTACTATTCCCTTTCCTCCTTTCTGCTGGCCGGGATGATGCAATGATGGCTGGGTCTCAAGCAGCTATTTTGTATCACAAGATAGAAGCTGTACATTGAGGCTAGGGAAACAACAAAATGGAAAGCCAGATGCTTATCTTTGGATTTTGTTTATGTGAGCAAGAAATACATTTCCTTTAAAAATATTATTATTGGGAGGTGCAGGGCCTCATGGCCCTGCAGCCTCGTCAAGCTCAGTCCCCTCCTGATAAAAAAACAAAAACAAAACTATTTTTAAGCACAGGGTCTTGCTCTGTTGTCTAGGATGGAGTGAAGTGCTGCAATCATAGCTCACTGCAGCCTTGAACTCTTGGGCTCAGGTGATCCTCCTGCCTCAGCCTTCTGAGTAGCTAGGACTACAATCGTGTGCCACCATGCCCAGCTAATTTTTAATTTTTTTGTAGAGACAGGGTCTCACTATGTTGCCCAGGCTGGTCTCAAACTCCTGGGCTCAAGCAATTCCACCTTGGCCTCCCAAAGTGCTGGGATTATAGGCATGAGCTACTACACCTGGCAAGAAAGAAATTTCTATCTTATTTTAATCATTGTTCCATTGGGTTTTCTGTGAGTGCATGGCAGGATGCCTTGCTGGGTCTCAGCTACTTTGACGGGCTTCTTTTTTTTTTTTGAGATGGTGTTTCGCTCTTGCTGCCCAGGCTGGAGTGCAATGGTGCAATCTTGGCTCACTGTAACCTCTGCCTCCTGGGTTCAAGTGATTCTCCTGCCTCAGCCTCCCGTGTAGTTGGGATTACAGACATGTGCCACCATGCCTGGCTAATTTTGTATTTTTAGTATAGACGGGGTTTCTCCATGTTGGTTAGGCTGGTCTCAAACTCCCGAGCTCACGTGATGCGCCCGCCTCGGCCTCCCAAAGTGCTGGGATTACAGGCGTGAGTCACCACGCCTGGCTAATAGGCTTCTCTTTGCAGCCAAGTGACCTTGAATAAGATGCTTGAATGGTGTGGAGTTCCTTGCCACTAGTTGCTTTCAGAGAGCGATCTCCCAGTAACACCTACACTGGAAGGCTTTTAATCTTTGAGGAATTGATACAGAAAAAGTTGTACTCAGTATATTTTATTTACATTTTTATAACTTTTAATGAGGGCAAACATTTTCGTATGTATTTATTGGCCACTTATGTATCTTCTTTTGTGAATTGCCTATTTGTTTCTCTAGCTCATTTTTAAAAGTGGAAACAAAGTTAAATTATTAATAGCTTTAAAAATGCAAACAAATGGCTGGGCGCAGTGGCTCATGCCTGTAATCCCAACACTTTGGGAGGCCGAGGTGGGTGGATCATGAGGTCAGGAGATTGAGATCATCCTGGCCAACATGGTGAAACCCTATCTCTACTAAAATACAAAAAGTTAGCTGGGCATGGTGGTATGTGCCTGTAGTCCCAGCTACTTGGAAGGCAGAGGCAGGGGAAGTGCTTGAACCCGGGAGGCAGAGGTTGCAGTGAGCCAACATTGAGCTGCTGCACTCCAACCTGGGGACAGAGCAAGACTCCATCTCAAAAAAAAAAAAAAAAAAAAAAAGTAAAAACCTACCTGGGTCTGGTGGTGCATACCTTAGTCCCAGTTACTGGGGATGCTGAGGTAGGAGGATTGCTTGAACCCAGGAGACAGAGGTTGCAGTGAGCCGAGATCACGACACTGCACCCCAGCCTAGGTGACAGAACGAGACTCCATCTCGAAAGAAAAAAGAGTAAACAACTTTATTTATTAATAGCAGCTTCCCTTTATCAAAGAGTTACTATTTTTCAGGCATGACTCTCCAGATTTATCTCAGTGAACCCTTGTGGCATTTTTGCAAGGCATGGTCGTGTCATTATTACCCTGCTGTATAGAGGAGAGAACCTGAGGCTCACGGAGAGAAGTGCAGTGAGTACAGAGGGGGAGGTTCACAGCAGATGGGTCTGAGGCCTCAGCTGCTTCCTAAAGCTACAGGAGGCCAGAAATGTCCACCCTGTAAGGACTGCAGATTCTTTCCCAGTATTTTGTTTGCTTTTTATTTTCATTTTCAGTATATTTTGATGTACAGAAGGTAAAAACTTTTATGCAACCAAAGTTCTCTGTCCTTCCTTAAGAAGATGGCAAGAACTCCACACCATTCAGGCATCAAGAATGTAAATACAGGCCAGACACACAAGCCAGGCACGGTGGCTCACACCTGTAATCCCAGCACTTTGGGAGGCCGAGGTAGGCAGATCACATGAGGTCAGGAGTTTGAGATCAGCCTGGCCAACATGGTGAAACCTTGTCTCTACTAAAAAAAAAAAAAAAAATTAGCCAGGAATGGTGGCAGGTGCCTTTAATTCTATCTACTCAGGCGGCTGAGGCAGGAGAATCACCTGAACCTGGCAGGCTGACGTTGCCATGAGCCAGGATTGCACCATTGCACTTCAGCCTGGGCGACAGAGTGAGACTCTGTATCAAAAACAAACAAATGAAAAATAAATAAAACCTAAAGAAACCTCACAGTGTAAGTAAAGACTCCTACATTTTCTTGCAGTCCTTCCCCTGGTTCCTCTTCTAACATCTACCTCATTAATCTGGAGTTAATTTTGAGGAAGGTACGGGGTGGGGCCAAACATTATTTTTTCCACCAGACTCCATTTTGAACGACCTCTCCTTCCTTCTGACCTAACACTGGGCGGATTGTTGCACTAAGTTGTCACGTGTCCTCTTCCCAGATCTTCGGGCTGCAGAATTACTCATCAGTGCTGGAAGCTGGCCTCCCCCCACCCCCTTGCCTCGCTGTGGTGACCCCCACCCCAGCTAAGTCTCCCCCACAGTGGGGCTTGCTGTCTGCCCTGTGGTGAGTGGAAGGAATTCAGCATGAACTCTGCTCACTCAGCAGCCAGGCCTGGGGGAGCACCGGACTGTGGAAAATCACATATGTTTTTCAAGTTGTTGAAAACCAAGGAAATTGTTCTGCCAGTTGTGAGTGTGGCTAGACACTGTCTGGGAGACCTCAGGTCCCCAAGGCTCTGGGAGCCATCCCATCTTGTGGGCTCAAACAGGCTAACCCCACTGGTGATATCCAGGGACTTGGGTGGCAGAGAAAGGGGGCGTTTCTAGGGGCCTCCCCCAAGAGGGAAGAAGAAAAAGGAAGGAGCCTAGCCTGGTCCCTTCTCCTTTGGTCCTTGGAGGCAGATCCAGGACTCAGAGGGGCTGGCACTCGTGATCCCAGCAGCCTGCCAGCCAGAGCCCGGGCCTCCCAGACTTTCGATTTAGTCCCGCCCCCAGATACACATGCTGGTGCTGGATAGCTGGGCTGTGGCGGAAGTTTACACAGAAAGGGTTTGCTGGGCCATCTTGGTATATGCAGCTTCACTTCCTTCTGAGGCCCAACCCGTGTCTGAGCTGCCATGGGGGTCCTAGGGGTCACAGAGGCCATGGGGCAATTGGGAGGGTCTGCTCCTGGCCTCGCAGACCCTGCCATTCCTGCCTGTCCCCAGACCCTGATGGCCTCACAACCCTCTGTGTCCTGCAGATCCCCGCAGTCAGAACTCACGCATACTGGGCCCTGCTGGCAGGTGAGTTTCCACTTCTGACCAGGCTGGGGCACCAGGCAGCTCTGGAGGCTCAGGAGCTGCAGCTTGGGTCCCAGTGGGAGGAGGCTGGCCTGTCCCCCTCCTCAGGTGGCACTGCTAGGCCCCTGACCCAACCTCAACTTCTCTCCTGGGGTCTCAGCCCTCGTGGCAGGGTTGATGGCCTCAGAGCTACATAGGACCTACCCATTGGGCCATGCTTTCTCTCTCCCTGCCCCTCTGCAGGGGCAGTTTCACCAGCTTCTACCCTCGGACAGCTCTGGCTCTCCCAACGACTCTCCTTTCCATTCCAGCAGCATCAAGGGAGAGGGGGGCACCCTCCCCAGCACAGGCCCCACCCTCCCCAGTCCAGTCCTGCCGAAGTGCCTGTTCCTTAGGCAAACACTTGTGTCAGGGGAGGGAAATGTCAAAGCAGTCCCTGCCACATCCATGCGGGAAGCTGGAAGTGCATCACCAGAGTGTCTACCAGCCCCCAACTGTAGCCCGGGAGAACATTTGGAAACAGGCGCAGACTCTGCTGAATGGCAGGGGTAAGGAATGCTGAAAGCCACTAGGTCTACAAGCCTCCCATCCCCCTAACTGGCTTCGCTCTGGCAGCAGAGGGGGAGAAGTCCCCTTGCCGACCCTATGGAAGAGCCTGGGCCAGAGCTAAAGGACTTCCTGGGTGCAGGTCTTCAAGTAGAGTGGGAGTCCCAGCCCTACCACCCAAGGGGGAGGCACATCAACCTGGCGTGGAAGGCAGCTGCCCCCCATCCACCTGCCCAGACCCTTGGCGGCAGAGAGCCCCCAACCTCATGGCCCTCCTTGTGGCCCAGCTCTCCATGAGGGCTTTTGCACATGTTTTTGTTGGTGACTCACTGTGACTGAGAAAAAGCCTCCTTCTATTCCTTCTTTGTTTTCTTATGGTTTCTATTTTCCCTGGCAGAGGATGTTGGGCCCAAATCCAATCCATGTGTGAGCTGTTCCCAGGGAAGTGACGTGCCACACTGCCTCACCCAGCCTTGGGCCGTCCAGCTTGACAAACTCAACTGGGGGCAACGAGCAAATTTCCAGAACAAGTTTTGAGAAAGATGATTCAGAGGTTTGCAGAGGATGAGGAAAGGTGAGAGTTTGCACCTCCTTGCTGCCACCAGGACTGGCCCAGGGGCATGTGGTAGGCAGAGGCTGGTTCAGGTACACATGGAGAACTGGGTGTTGGGGCTCAGGGGCTGCTCTGAGAGCCCCAGTGGGTAGAGCTCAGGTTGATCTCTGAGGGGAAGTTATGAGAGCCAAGAGCCAGCAGTGTGAGTGCTGAGAATGTGTGCTGGGCACAGCACATGCGTGATCCTGTGTGAGCCACACGGAGAACAGGGGAAACAGCTGGACGGCACTGAGGCTACCTGCTGAGATGAGGTAGCTGGGAGGTAGAGCTGGAACCTGACACAGTTCCACCACCTTTTCAAGGAGATGCAGTGAGAAAGCAAAGGCAGGGTCTTGGCAGGACCAGCTGTGAGAGGAGGTGAGGCCTCCCTGTGGTCCTGCTCCCCAGGAGGCAGCACGTATCCCAGGCCCAGCAGGCTCCACTGTTGCCTCCCCCGGCTGCTGCCTGCTCCAACTCACTCAAGGCTGCTCTGGGGACCCAAGTCCTTTCTGACCTGCTTTTCTCTTTCCTTTGACCCTAGGTCCAAACCCTGCCCTGCCGATCATCCCAGGGGCTCCTAGCCTTCCCCTACCTGACAACTTCACTGACTACTTTACCCCACAGACAACCTTGGCTTAGGGATGTCTGCCTCTGCACTTGGCCCATGGGCTATCTGTAAGCCTTCTCGTGCTTCCTCATTCCTTTGAGGGGGAATGTTCTCAGAGCTCTGTCCTTAGCTGTGATGGCCACTGGGGGCCAGCCAACATTTGCCCTGGAGAAGCCTTATGACAAACACCAGGCAACAAGGTGCACATCCCTGATGGATCCTGGGATCGGGGGACACTCAATCCACCTGCTCTTTGGGTCCACGTGGCAGCTGAAGGTACTGTAGATACTTTTTTAAAAATGGGTTCTAGGGCCAGGTGCGGTGGCTCACGCCTGTAATCCCAGCACTTTGGGAGGTCGAGGCGGGCAGATCATCTGAGGTCAGGAGTTTGAGACCAGCCTGGCCAACATGGTGAAACCCTGTCTCTACTTAAAAAATCCAAAAATTAGCCAGGCATGGTGGCATGTGCCTGTAATCCCAGCTATTCAGGAGGCTGAGGCAGCAGAATTGCTTGAACCTGGGAGGTGGAGGTTGCAGTGAGCAGAGATCATGCCACTGCACCTCAGCCTGTGCAACAAGAGTGAAACTCCGTCTCAGAAAAAAAGGGGGAGTGGGTTCTGGTAAGAAGAAGGTGAGAAATAGCTATTTGTCCACTCTGGAACCCCGAGGGGAGGGATGACATGCCCTTACATGGGATTCCTACCCCAGCAGGGCAGCTGGCCGCTCTGAGGGCAGTTTTGCACCTGCCTCCTGGCTGTGGTCTCTCCCTGGGGCCCAGCACATGGCTTGGCCCTACACAGACCTGAAGAGGTTGGTGGGATGACTGAATGAATTGTCCCTGGGTGCAGTAGGGCCCACGGGCAGAGGCTTCAGGTCCTGGGAAGGATGGGGTGGCCTTTCTGTGGCCCTCAGAATTGGGAGAGGTCTCAGAGACCTGACACTTAGGCTTTCCGTCCAGGATTCCTGGTCACCCGCAGCAGGCTCAGCGCCCCGGTGGTCTTAGGGTCCCGCCTTGAGGGCGGTGCCTAGGGCAGAGGGAGGAGGGGATGCCGGTCCCCTCAGACTTGCACCCCAGGCCCTTCCCAATACCTTTTCTTCCCTGAGGCCCTCTGTCTTCCCAGTCGCCCCCGCCCCCTGCCGCTCTGTCCTAGGCGCAAGTCTCCGGGCCTGGGACGCTCGCCTCCCGCAGTTCGCGCTTTGGACGGTGCCAGGCGCGCGGCGCCCTCCTGCCTGCCCCGCCCCTCGCCCCCTGCCCCCCCCCCCGCAGCCCCTCCGTCCACTCCCGGCTCCTCCTCCTCCTCCTCCCCGGGGGTGGGGAGCCGGCTCCGGAAGCCCCGGCGCCCCCGCCCCGGCCCCCGCCAACGCTTTGGAGACGGCTGTCCGCGCGGGAGTGCGCCACGCGGGGGCCGGAGCGCCTATTAGCCGCCAGGGCCTCGGAGAGCCCGACCACCCCCTGGGTCCCCGCCGGCCTCGGAGCCCCCCAGCACGCCTTCCCGGGTCCCCTCGTCCACCCTAATCCACTCTCCCGCCCTTTCCCGGATTCCCTCGCTCACCCCATCCTCCCTCCCGCCCCTTCCTGGATTCCCTCGCCCGCCTCGATCCCCCTCTCCGCCCTTTCCCGGAGCCCCCAGAACCCCTGACCCCCCGCGCCTTCTCCGGAGCCCCCCGCGCGTGCCGCGGCCATGGCGGCCGTGCGTGGGGCGCCCCCTGCTCGGCTGCCTCCTGGCGTTGCTGGCTCTGTGCCCCGGAGGGCGCCCGCAGACAGTGCTGACCGACGACGAGATCGAGGAGTTCCTCGAGGGCTTCCTGTCAGAGCTCCCGCCTGAGCCCCGGGGAGGACGACGTGGAGGCCCCGCCGCCTCCCCAGCCCACCCCGCGGGTCCGAAAGCCCAGGCAGGGGGCAAGCCAGGGGGCGCGGCCGGGGGCGGCTGCAGAAGGTGAGAGCCCGGGGCAGAGCTGGGGCGTGGGGGGCTGGCATCTCAGGTGGGGAACAGGGTGACTCGGCAGTGTCTGGCCACTCCCCCAGTCTGCCGCGGGGAGGAATGGCTGGCTTTACTAACGCGCACGCGAGCCCAGATGCCTGGCGGGACCCTGTGCCAGGCCGAGGTCAGTGCTGGCCTGGAGGCACATCCAGCATCTGGCGGCAGGGCTGCTTTTGGGGGCCGGTGGCTCTAGGGCTGGTGCTGTGGTTGCACAGGTCCCTCATCCCCAGTCCTCCAGTACCCGACAGGGACTAGGCTTGAGCCACAGGGGACTGTGCCGTCTGTGTCGTCCCCTGCCATACTAATGGGACTAATCTGCCTGTTGGTGGCACAGCTTCAGGTCGTCCCTCCCTCCTGCCTTTGCTCTCCTACTCCAGGAGGACTCAAGTAGGTGAGAAGGTTGTTGAAGACCCCTTTTCCCACAGGGCTTCCAGGTGGTGGTGAGCAGTGGGTGGTCCTGCATGGGTACGGGAATTAGATGAGGTGATGCATCACTGAAGCATTTAACCCACGGCCTCTTACATAACCAGTAGCCAGTAAATCTAAGCTGTTTTCATCGTGGCCCTCTGGAAGGTGGCAGAGGGTCTTGTGATTCCTCTCTCCCAGGAGATTCCCAGGCACCATCCAACATTCCTGATGTCAGCAGCCCCTCCCCTGCCACCCCAACTCTAGATATTTCCTGGCTGCTCCCCACACCCTGGGCTCCCTGTGCCCCTCCTGCCTCTGGCTGTCCTTCCAGGCTTGCTCTCCTGGCTCTGGGACACTGCTCTAGCAGCCCTGAGTCCCCTGGCTGTCTGCATTTGGTAGCTTTCCTGTGTTTCTGCCAAACTTCCCTCATGCTCCCCACCTCTCATCAGGTTCTCAACAGCACTTGCAGCTCCTACTTCGGTCCGAGAGGATTCCCATGGGGAATCCTCACACCCAGCCCCCCACTCCCTCTCCCAGACTCTGAAATGAGTAGCCACAAGCTCCCTACCTGTCCTTTCAAAAGTCCTCTGTGTGGTCCTGGAAC
The DNA here is from genome assembly GCA_036589455.1 of Ateles fusciceps. Lineage (NCBI taxonomy): Eukaryota > Metazoa > Chordata > Mammalia > Primates > Atelidae > Ateles > Ateles fusciceps. The sequence continues at coordinate 5,980,388 of JAZHEH010003329.1, read as the reverse complement.
CCCTCAGGACTCCCTATCCTTCCAACCAATTCCAAACCCCTTACTTCTCAAAAGGGGACCGGTTCCTCTTCTTTGGGCTTCAGTACTCACCAAATGTCCCTTTCCTTTGAAGCTTTTCTTGCCCCATAGGAGACCCGGGGAAGGTCCTGGGCCCATGTCCTTTCCTTTGTATGGCAATTGGCAGGGGATGACCAGGTGCTCCTCCAGGCCTGGATGGCTCAGTCACCTCTCTGCCCCTTCTGTGCCCAGCACAGAACAGTGGAGGAGTGGATAGTAAGGAGCCCCTGTTGAGGTTTTGGCAGGTGGGGGGGGGTGGTGAGGGCCTCCCCCTGGGAACTGGGCCACCCTATGCTCAGTCTTTAGAGAGGTTGAGATTGGTTCCCACATCCCCAGATGTGCAGACAGAAAGCCCGGGTCCCAGATTGCAGTTTGCCACTTGGGCAAGTGACTTAACCTCTCAGTTTGCTGATCCACACCAGGAACTGACAAGAGTCCCTGTACCCGGGTTGTGGGCATCTGGGAAAGGGGCCCCTTGGGGGCACAGAGCTGGCTCTGTTCATTTGACGGGAGTCTGCATCTTGGACAGTGCCTCCAGAAAAGACCAAAGACAAAGGGAAGAAAGCCAAGAAAGACAAAGGCCCCAAGGTGCCCAAGCTGTCCCTAGAGGGGGTCCCCCAAGCCACCCAAGAAGGGGAAGGAGAAGCCACCCAAGGCCACCAAGAAGCCGAAGGAGAAGCCGCCTAAGGCCACCAAGAAGCCCAAGGAGAAGCCACCCAAGGCCACCAAGAAGCCCAAGGAGAAGCCACCCAAGGCCACCAAGAAGCCCCTGTCAGGGAAAAGGCCCCCTACTCTGGCTCCCTCAGAAACCCTGGAGTGGCCACTGCCCTTACCCCCCAGCCCTGGCCCTGAGGAACTACCCCAGGAGGGAGGTTTGTGCTCGGCTTCTCTGGGGTGATGGAGCTCTGACTGCCTGCTCGGTGGAGGCAGGGAGTGGGAGGCAGGTTTCTGGGGCCCTGCTTCCTATAGGCCTTCAGCTCCCGGCTGGATGGGACCTCACTTTTGCCGTGAATTTCTCAATTTGATTGGTGGGTTCCCTCAGTACTGTAGCCTTTCCTGGGTAAGGAGAGGGCTTGGCAGCCTTGTGGTGGGACCTCTGTCCCCCAGGCCCCTGCCCAGATATCCCTGGGCTCTGAGTCTGTGGAGTTCCCTTCTGCCTTCTCCTGCTGGGGGCAGCTTTGCGTCAGGGCCTCCAGCGGCACAGTGGGTTCCCCAGAAAGGGGGCCCTGCTCTCTGGCCCCATGGGATGGCAGCAGGGAGCTGAAGGTGAGGGAAACTCAGGCCTCCTTGGAGTGAGCTCAGCCTCAGGAGGGTGGCTGCAGGCTCTGTGGGCTCCATGGGTGGCTGGTGGCCTGAGGCTCTCAAGGTGGTCAGAGCAGGCCTCCCGCCCACCTGCTTCTGGAACTCCTGTGTTGCAGGGGGGCCCCTCCCAAATAACTGGCAGGGTCCAGGAGAGGAGGCACGGGAGCACCAGCCTGGTGAGTGGCCGTGGTCCGCCTGGCCGGACTGAGGGCTTCCCTCAGTCCGGGGGTGGGCCTGGGTGGGGTTGTCAGGCAGCTACCAGCGCTTTCCCCTCAGAGCCGGAGGAGGAGACCGAGCTGCCCACACTGGACTACAATGACCAGATCGAGAGGGAGGACTATGAGGACTGTGAGTAGGGCCCTGCCGGCCCCACCTGGGTTGGACCCTGGCCTGGGGGACCTGCTGATGGGCCCATCCCAGCCTTGGGCCCCGCTCAGAGCCTGTCTCCCCCTCAGTTGAGTATATTCGGCGCCAGAAGCGGCCCAGGCCATCCCCCAAGCAGAAGGAGGAGGCCCGAGCGGGTCTGGCCAGAGCCCCCTGAGGAAAAGGCCCCAGCCCCGGCCCCGGCCCCGGCCCCAGAGGAGAAGACTGGTAGGATGGGGGGGCAGGGGTGGGGTGCCGCAGACATGGGAGCTCTGGCTCCCTCCTAACCTTCCCGCTTCCCCAGAGCCGCCTGTGAAGCCTCTGCTGCCCCCACTGTCCCCCGACTATGGGGGATGGCTACGTGATCCCCAACTACGATGACAGTGAGTATCCAGAACCCCAGAGTCCGAGGCTCACCCACCTTACAACCCCAGCTGTGCCCACGGTTACCTCGCTGCCCCCGACGCACCCTGGGTGCCCAGGCCAGCCACTGCCCTGTTTTCTCTGCCCTCAGGCTAGTCTTTCCCCTGGCTACTTCCTTGGTTCCTGCTTGGCTGTGGCCCCCACTGTGGTATCCCTAGGCATGCACTCTGTCCCCATCACCCATGTGGGCTGCAGCCCTCCAAGTCCTGTGCTCTAGTTGGCTTCCTGCGAGCTCTTGGCCACCGCCCCACTCTCCTCAGGGAGCCCGAGGAATGTTGCCTCCCTCTCACTCATGCCCCTGCGTCCCTGGAGCCCTCAGGTTTCCTCTTCCCCTGGGCGGCAGCCTGTGTATCTCCATTTCCCTGCCCCTGGGTCCCCATCAGTGCTTCCAATGTCCCCCCACCTCACCCCCAGCCCGCAATCCCCGGCACAGGTGCCAATTGTCCCTCCAGGCCTTTCCCATGCCCTGGGCCTTGAGCCCTCCTTTCCTCAGGCCAGATCCTCCTGGGAGGCCGGGCTGGTGACTTCAGCAGGGTCTTGCTCAGCTGCTGCCTGAGCTCGGGCTGCTCCTGACTCCTGCAGGACCCTCTCTCCCCACTTGGCTGTCCCCCACCTCCCGTCTTCCTCCCCCTGTGGTGTGGTCCTGCCCTGCTGAGCTCCTGTGGACCTAGGAGCTGAGGTCCCGAAGCAGGGTCAGGGTGGCCTCAGCCGGCTCTCCCTCCCCACAGTGGACTATTACTTTGGGCCTCGTCCGCCCCAGAAGCCCGATGCTGAGCGCCAGACGGACGAAGAGAAGGAGAAGCTGAGTGAGTGGGACCAAGGACTTCCCGCGTGAGGCCTGCCCTGAAAGGCCACCTGGGGCCTGCCTGACCCACCCCACGTGGCCCCTGAAGCCCAGAGCCAGGCTGACAGGCCCCTCCTACTGTGCACCTTCCAGAGAAACCCAAAAAAGAGGACGGCAGCCCCAAGGAGGAGACCGACAAGTGGGCAGTGGAGAGGGCAAGGACCACAAAGGTGTGTGGCTGGGCTCGGGGCCTGGTCCCTGTGGGGCAGCAGCTGGACTCCCGATTGCCTCCCGGCCCTTAGTGCCATGTCCTCCCTTCATTGTCCCTAGAGCCCCGTAAGGGTGAGGAGGTGGAGGAGGAGTGGACGCCTACAGAGAAAGTCAGTAAGTGGGGGGGCCCAGGGGTGTGGGGGTGGGGGCCACAGGATGGGAGTGCTGGGATAAGTGACTGGCCTAAGGACACAAACAGGCCCCAGGCCCCTGGAACCCTTCCTACTCTTAGATTCTTGGGACCCAGAAGGGAGGACCCCAGGCTGGCCTGCTTCAGGAGGGTGGCAACTCCCTAGGGCCCCTAGCAGCTGGGCATGGTAGGGGGAGGACTGGGGCCTTGGTGGGGTGTGAGGAACCCAGGTACCTTCACAAGTGTCCCTGCAGGGCTATTGTGCAGATGGTCCCCATCTGGATGACATCTGTGGCCAGGCCCTGGGGCAGCTCTACCTGTAATTTCACATGTGCCCCATGTCCCCCGACAGCTGGGCATGGTAGCCCATTTTTCAGATGCGGCAGTTGAGGCCCAGGGAGGGGAAGCACAGGTTGGAATCAGAAGCAGTTCCTTGCTTGGGTTTGAGTCAATTCCAGGTGGGCTGGTACAGGGCACCAGGGAGCCACCGGCCCACCAGAGCTGCTCTCTGACTGTGCCGGTAGTGGGCTCTGGGCTCTTTGGTTCTGGATTTGATGGAGAGAAGGATGGAGCTAGTGAGATACCAGTCTGGGGTACGTGTCCTTAGAATGTCCCCCCATTGGGATGGAGTCACACCGTATCGAGGACAACCAGATCCGAGCCTCCTCCATGCTGCGCCACGGCCTGGGGGCACAGCGCGGCCGGCTCAACATGCAGGTGGGCACTGGGATGGGCCCATCTCCCAGTTGGGACAAGGGACTCCTCCACCCATGCTCAGCCTCCCCTGTCCCCTGGACAGGCCGGTGCCACCGAGGACGACTACTATGATGGCGCATGGTGTGCTGAGGACGATGCCAGGACCCAGTGGATCGAGGTGGACACCAGGAGGACTACCCGGTTCACAGGCGTCATCACCCAGGGCCGGGACTCCAGCATCCAGTGCGTGGCCAGGCTCATGGGCAGTCGGCAGGGGCCAGTGGCTCCACAGGCATGGCTCTGTGTTCCAGTGGGCCCTTGAGCCAGCCAAAGAAGGCCAGAAAGATCAGTGAGGGGCTTTCCCTGCCCATCCTCACTCCTCAGCCATGGCCAGTCAGCCCCTGTGTCATAATGAGCACATGAGTTTAGGGACAGATCACCTGCCCACGGCCATGTGATGGGCATAGGACCCAGGCTCGACACCTGGGCCATGCGCCACAGGCTTGCTAACTCTTAAATTCTTGAGGCTCAGAAGAGGGAGGCTCAGGCCGCCTGAGGGCCTTGCTCTGACCACTGTCCACTCCACAGTGATGACTTTGTGACCACCTTCTTCGTGGGCTTCAGCAACGACAGCCAGACATGGGTGATGTACACCAACGGCTATGAGGAAATGGTGGGCACCACACCCAGGCTCTCGGCTCCGCTCCTATTGTCTGGACGTGGGGTGGGCTCTCAGAGGGGCTGGCAGTACCGCTCTGAGGCCTGCCTCTCTCCAGACCTTTCATGGGAATGTGGACAAGGACACGCCCGTGCTGAGTGAGCTCCCGGAGCCGGTGGTGGCTCGTTTCATCCGTATCTACCCACTCACCTGGAATGGCAGCCTGTGCATGCGCCTGGAGGTGCTGGGGTGCCCTGTGGCCCGTGAGTGTGGGGGAGTTGGCAGGGACTCGGAGGGGAGGTGGGGTGTTAGGGTGCTAGCCGGCACCCGGCTAAAGACAACCCTGTCTCCCTTGCAGCTGTCTACAGCTACTATGCACAGAACGAAGTGGTGGCCACCGACGACCTGGATTTCCGGCACCACAGCTACAGGGACATGCGCCAGGTTGGGAGCATCTGTCTCGGGGCTGGGGTGGGACCTGTCTGTGACCAACAGGGGAGTGTGCGCCTGGTGCTTCTGTCACTGGGCCCAGTCCCTGCTGGTTCCAGGGATGTTGACTGTCCCTCACCTTAGGAAGGAGGCCAGCACCTGGGGGCTGCCTGAGGGCAGCTGGGGTTCCCCCAAGGGGGTCATGCCTCTCCGTCACCACAGAGCGGACCCTGGCAGTGGAAGGGGTATGGTCAGTGAGGGGGGATTGTGTGATCGATTCCGTGTCCTTCCCCTCTGCCCCAGCTCATGAAGTTGGTGAACGAGGAGTGCCCCACCATCACCCGAACTTACAGCCTGGGCAAGAGCTCACGAGGCCTCAAGATCTATGCCATGGAGATCTCAGACAACCCTGGGGGAGCATGAACTGGGTGAGGGTCTGTGGGGGCATTATTCTGCCCTGGAGGCATGGCCCGAGTGCTGCTCAGGAGAGGGCTCAGCTTCACCTCCCACATGGGATGGAGGCAAGGCCCTGGCACTACAGCTGGCCTGCGCTGCTAATGTGCAGAGCTCACCGCCTCCCACCTGTTCTGGAGCCTCTTTGGGGATTCTGGCCTGACTTGCAGGGCCCTAGAGCCCCAGCTGTCCCCTAGACCCTTGGTGTGAAGTGGGTCTGGATCCTTCCTCAGTTGCCCTGGGCCTCGGGAGACTGAGTGCTCGCTGAGGCTCCTGCCCTTGCAGGGGAGCCCGAGTTCCGCTACACTGCTGGGATCCATGGCAACGAGGTGCTGGGTCGAGAGCTGCTGCTGCTGCTCATGCAGTACCTGTGCCGCGAGTACCGCGACGGGGAACCCGCGTGTGCGCAGCCTGGTGCAGGACACACGCATCCACCTGGTGCCCTCGCTGAACCCTGATGGCTATGAGGTGGCAGCACAAATGGTGGGTTGAGGGATGAGGCTGGCCAGGGGCCAGGCAGCCGGGACTTTTGGGGGGTGGGGTTGCTAATGCCCACTCTGCTGGCTCCCCACAGGGCTCAGAGTTTGGGAACTGGGCGCTGGGACTGTGGACGGAGGAGGGCTTTGACATCTTTGAAGACTTCCCGGATCTCAACTCTGTGCTCTGGGGAGCTGAGGAGAGGAAATGGGTCCCCTACCGGGTCCCCCAATAATAACTTGCCCATCCCTGAACGCTACCTTTCACCAGATGCCACGGTGAGGCTGCCCCCTGGCTGACAGGGCAGGAGGGAGCAGCCGGACCCTGGGGTCCTGGTGTTCTGGGCTTGGGGGTGGGGTTAGTGGTGCCTGAGCTCCAGACGCTGAGGCTCGGGGGGGTTGGGGAACAGGCGAGTGTGCGAGTACTGGTGTGAAGCTCCTTGGAGAATGACTGGGCCAGGTGAGGGATGGTGGCCAGAGGCTGCAGCCCTGGCCTCACACGCTGGCCACCCCAGGTATCCACGGAGGTCCGGGCCATCATTGCCTGGATGGAGAAGAACCCCTTCGTGCTGGGAGCAAATCTGAACGGCGGCGAGCGGCTAGTATCCTACCCGTACGACATGGCCCGCACACCTACCCAGGAGCAGCTGCTGGCCGCAGCCATGGCAGCCGCCCGGGGGGAAGATGAGGACGAGGTCTCGGAGGCCCAGGAGACCCCAGACCATGCCGTCTTCCGCTGGCTCGCCATCTCCTTCGCCTCCGCCCACCTCACCTTGACGGAGCCCTACCGCGGAGGCTGCCAAGCCCAGGACTACACCGGCGGCATGGGCATCGTTAACGGGGCCAAGTGGAACCCCCGGTCGGGGAGTGAGTCAGCCTGGGCGGGGCTGTGGGCGGGGCCTTCCCCGGAGAGGGGCTGACTCTGGGTCTGTGTTTTTTCCTGGCCAGCTATCAATGACTTCAGTTACCTGCATACCAACTGCCTGGAGCTCTCCTTCTACCTGGGCTGTGACAAGTTCCCTCATGAGAGCGAGCTGCCCCGCGAATGGGAGAACAACAAGGAGGCGCTGCTCACCTTCATGGAGCAGGTGAGGCGGCCGGGGCAGCGCCTGGGGAGAGGAGGGCGCACGCGGCCCTGGACGGGCGGGAGGGAGCAGCAGACCACATTGGATCTTCCTGTGGCCCAACAACCCTCACCCGCTTCCCCAGGTGCACCGCGGCATTAAGGGGGTGGTGACGGACGAGCAAGGCATCCCCATTGCCAACGCCACCATCTCCGTGAGTGGCATTAATCATGGCGTGAAGACAGGTACCTAGTGTGCACACCTTTACCGCCACTTCCTGAGGGAGGACCCTGCCAGAGGGCGGGGCTTGGGAACTCCAAAAGCAGGCAGAGTCTGGGGAGCCTGGGGTGGGACCGGGGGGGGGGGGGGGGAGAGCCTAGGGGCGGGACTCAGAGGGGGAGGGTGGGGCCTTGGGGCAGGACTGAGTTGGGAGGGTGGGGGCCTGGGAAGGGCGCTCTGGAGCACCTGGCTCCTCCTCCCTCTGCAGCCAGTGGTGGTGATTACTGGCGAATCTTGAATCCGGGTGAGTACCGCGTGACAGCCCACGCAGAGGGCTACACCCTAAGCGCCAAGACCTGCAATGTTGACTATGACATTGGGGCCACTCAGTGCAACTTCATCCTGGCTCGCTCCAACTGGAAGCGTATCAGGGAGATCATGGCCATGAACGGGAACCGGCCCATCCCCACGCATAGACCCATCGCGCCCTATGACTCCCCCAGCAGCGACGCCTGCAACAGCGGCGCCTACAGCACCGGCTGCGGCTTCGGGCACAGATGCGGCTGCGGCGCCTCAATGCCACCACCACCCTAGGCCCCCACACTGTGCCCACCACGCTGCCCCCTGCCCCTGCCACCACCCTGAGCACTACCATGGAGCCCTGGGGTGTTGTACCCCCAACCACCACTGGCTGGGAGGAGTGGGAGACTGAGACCTACACAGAGGTGGTGACAGAGTTTGGGACCGAGGTGGAGCCTGGGTTGGAGACCCAGCTGGAGTCCGAGTTTGAGGAAGAAGAAGAGAAGGAGATGGCCACTGGTCAGGCATTCCCCTTCACAACAGTGGAGACCTACACAGTAAACTTTGGGGATTTCTGAGATCAGGATCCCACTAAGGCCCCACCAGCCCAGCTCAAGCTACAGCAGCAGCACTTCCCAAGCCTGCTGACCACAGTCACATCACCCATTAGCACACAGAAGGCCCTGGTGTGGACACTGCAGGAAGGGCCGGTCCTACCCTTCGAGGGGGTGCAAACATGACCGGGACCTAAGAGCCAGAGGCTTTGTGGAGGCTCCTGCTCCACCTGCCAGTCTCGTAAGAGATGGGGTTGCTGCAGTGTTGGAGTGGGGGCAGGGGAGAGAGCCAAGGTCACTAGAATAAAACAAGCTCATGGCACGGACTGCTCACATTCTGAGGGCTCAGGGAGCGGGAGGACGAGGGAGACTGGCCTATGGGTACAGGGGCTATGGTCACTGTGGACACCCCTGAGGAGTCCCATACCCAGAGTGCCCAGGGGCTCAAGGCTTGCATCAGCAAGTGCTCAGGCTTTATTTACAATGCTGACACTGTGGGGGAATGAACAGCCCCCATCTGGGCCTCTCTGGTCAAAACCACCTTTTTGAGTCAGGGGCCCAGCCCCAGGCCTCCCAGGTCATCATCCTCTGCCCCGAAGCCCGAGAAGCTGATGGGCTGGCAGGCCAGGCTGCGCAGGTTCACGAGGCAGGCAGTCTGCGTGGCACTGAAGTCAGGGACGGTAACCAACAGCACTTTCTGGTCCTCAGGACCTGCAAAGAAGCCACATAGGACCCACTGTAGGTTCCAAGTAAGTCCCGGCTTAAAGGGAAGCTGCCAGAAATAAACGAGTCTCCACTGGCACACAGTGGGGTGGTGACAATAGGAGACCAGAGGCCAGCCCTGAGAAGCACACAGGCTGGGAGCCGTTCCAGCCCCTGCCCAGCTGGCCAGGCAGCTTGGCTCCCACAGTGACATGATAGCTGTGCAGCAGACCTCGGCTGTCCATCCCACAGGGGCCAGGGGGGACTCCACAATGCAGGTTCTCCTTTGTGAACCTGTCCCCAGGTGAGAGCAAGTCCCTCATGACAATTCAGGCTTGGGCCCCCAGAAGACAAAAATTACCTCGGATGATTTTGGAGCCAAAGCTGGGGGTGCTGCCACAAAAGTAGACATGTGGGCACTCTGCGAAGATGAACGGGTCGGTTTTGTAGAAGGGGTAACAACCTAGAGGAGAGGGCCAGCTCTGAGGAGGGTTCCAGCCTCAGCATGAGTACTCTGCACAGGATGTGGGGCCACAGCCCGCCCCGCCCCCCACCCCACTGCAGGCCAGTAGCAGACCCCCAGTGTGACAACAGGAGCACCTGCAGACATTGCCACAAGAGCTTGGCCCTGCTATCGCTGCCCATTGGGGTGGGCAGCCCATGGTCATAGAATTAAGATTCCGGAATAGCTTTCAGAGCAGGCACCAAGCCTCTGAACTTGTCCTGAGATAGCTCTCAGCAACGCTGGCAAGTGCAAACCCACAAGGGGACCCTGTGCACTCTGGGGCCCTGCCAGGCCTCCTGGCCCCCTGCTTCCACCCCATGTGGCTGAGCGTGTTACCAAGTGTGTCAGGGGCTGTGGGGCTGATGTGACGGACCCGGAGGGTCCATTCCAGGATCTCCAAGTGATCCTCCATGCTGCTGTATCGGAAAATGTCACTCACGTTCTGTCCCGAAGTCCCCAGGAATCTGCAAGGCAAAGCTCAGCTGACCCTTGGCTAGGGTGCCACCCACAGTGGTCAGCCCAGAGCTCATCTGGCGCTCTTGTGGGGGTGCCCCAGAGAGAAGGAACAGATGCCAGGTGGGCCTCTGCAGCCTTGTCACCTTCCTGGACCCTCCCTCCCCTCTTTGTGCCTCCTGAGGCAAAAGGCTAGGTCAGACTCAAGTATGGCTGCGCCAGCTACCTGACTCCATCAATGGTGGCCTGGTAGGGGTTGGTGACCAGCTGGAGTGTGGAGTAGGCAGTGGCCAGCGGGAACATGCAGGGGTGGAGGGGCTGCTGCGGGAGCGTGTAGTTGGTGGGATCAAACTCGCCTGGCATCACATCCACGGGCACTGAGGCCTGGAAAGCACAGGGCAGGGAGACCTCACAGGGCCCCGAAGGAGCCCCCCACCCCAACTCCAGCCACTCCCCCTGCCCTCCTGCCTGCCTTCTGTTGCCCGGTGGCAGCTTTGAAGACTGCAATCCCCATCACCCCCTCCAGCCACTAGCTCACTCACGCTCAGCTGCAGGAGTATCTCATCCAGCATCTTCACAGCCTCCACACTGGCTGCCTGGGTTTTCTTGGTGAGGTACTTGGCCTGGAATAGAAGCCCAGGAGGCCATCAGGCCCAGGCAAGTCCCAGGCTCAGAGGAGAGCAGAGCACCACCAGCTGGAAGATGCAGGTGTTATCCCATAGACCCTCACTCTCTTCTAGCCTCCCCACCGCCCTCAGCGAGGGCCTGGGCAGAGGAGCCCCAGTGCAGGAGGCCCCAGGGTCATTGCATGGTGCTTCCTACTGACCTGCAAGATCCCATAGGGTCCCTAACTTGTCATGGGGAAGGAGGGTCTTACAGGCTTGCAGGCTCCTGGGCTGGGGCTGAATGCAGCCAGGCAGGCTCCATACCTTGTTGATAGAATCTCTGCTCTGGGTACTGTGGCTGAGGAGGTTGCCGGCGAGGATGACCCGGGAGACGTGGGCAGCGCTGCACTGCTCCCCTTCGTCCCCAAGCTGCCCTGTCACCACGTCCACCAGCAGCTGGGTGCCCAGCAGGCTGTCACCTCCACCTCCACCCAAGCCCAGGCCGGACACCAGCAGCACAAACCTACGGGAGAAGGGGGGTCCTCCAGTGTGCAGAGAAGGGAGGTAGCCCCTCCCAGGTGCGACTCAAAGATTCCACTGACCGTGAGCCGGTTCTGGCCCCCGAGAACCACTGCTTACCTATCTGTGTCAAGAGGGGGTGCGGGCTTCTGGGGAGCGAGGTCAGCAAAGCAATGGTCTTCTACCAGAAACTTCCCATCGTCTCTCACGGAGCCAAACACGGCCAGGACGGTCCTGGGGAGCAGTGGCATCAAGCCTGAGTGGGGAGCTCCAGGTGCTACCAATCCTTCCACTCACCCCAATCGGCAAAATCAGCCAGTCCTCCACAGCCACACTGGTGAATTCTCACCTAGGACTCCAGGATGCATACCTGCTTCCTGGGGTCACTGCCTTTGGATGGAGGTGGGGAGACCCATCTCCCAGTCAGATCTCATCCACTCTGATGGTCTCCGACTGCCTGGAGCCTCATCTACCTCCTCAAGAACACATGTGTGCCCAGGCCACACGCCCCCAATACCCCCCTTGCTCCCCACTCACACCATCCCTAACACATCCCCCGCTGGGCTCTTCACCCGAATCACTCTCACCCCCTCATTGGGCTACCTACCTGTAACCAACTTTGACACATCAATGGTGCCTTTTAGTTTGATCCGCTGCAGTTCATCTTCCAAAACCAGCTCGTCATCTGGATGGATGTATTTGCTCCGAGGAGGCTGGGGTAGCAGGTTGTGCTGGAATGCAGAAACAAGAGGTAGTCTTGGGGCTGGAGCCCAGCAAGGCTCTGATGTTGGTGAGCCGGCACTGCAGCCCCCACCCCTCTGGAGCCCATCACCTCTGAACCTGCTTCCCCACCACCCTATCCCCTGGGAGATGTTCTAGGGGAAGGCCGGGGTCTGCCTGGCCGCTCCTCTGTGTGGCGCCCCGCCTCACCTCCTCGCTGATCTCCCGCAGGATGGAGGGCTGCAGCGGCATGGCTTTGAACAGAGTGCCCACCACACAGCACTTCTCCCCCAGGCTGCAGCTCACACAGCTTCTTCACTCCCCACTCCACTGCCTGGGACATGATGGGCACAGACTCAGAGATGGAGTGGCCCCCACCCTGACAGAGGCCACAGAGGCCCTGACCAGCCCTCCATGAGGGGCCAGTAACAGGGCCCTGGTTCTCGTCAGGAGGAGACAGTATCAAGTGCAAGGACCCCCTGGACTTCAGGGTGAGAGTAAAAGGTGAGTCAGCCGCAGGAGACCAGGGACTCTGGGTGTGGTTGGGCCCTGGATGCCAAGTGTCCCTCATGAAACACAGAGAGACAGACACACAGACAAGACGGAGCGTGACGACGGGCAGAGCAGAGCGATGTGGCCACAAGGCCAGGAACACCAGGGAGACCTCCAGATGCCGGAGGAGGCCAGGAACACCAGGGAGACCTCCAGATGCCGGAGGAGGCCAGGAAGGATCCTCCCCTCAGGCCTTCAGAAGGAGCCAATCCTGTTGACATCTGGATTTTAACTTCTGGCCTCCAGCACTGCCAGAGGGTAAATGTCTGTTGTTTTAAGTCAGCTTGTGGTGCTATGTTACAGTGGCCACAGGAAACTAATACAAAGTATTGCTTCGCTTATACCTAAATTACAACACTGATTCTTAAAAAGACGCATGCCAAGTCTCAACATAGCGCTGCCCTACAAATAACTGCCATTTTCTTTAAGACTTCAGATTTTTCCCACCCTGCCCTCACCCCCCACCAAATGCTTCATCCCCCTGAGAGCAGAGATACTCAAAATGTAGACCTCAGATCCCCCTCTACCCATTCCATTCCCTGTGGAGTAAGGTGGCCTTGTTTACCCAGGGCACCTGGGCACCATCTTCCCCCAGCCCCTTCCCAGGATCCTGGGGGAAGAGCAAGAACACATGGGAGGGGCGTGGTACTCTCAAGGAGAAAGGTATGGAAAGTCAGTGCCGGCGGGAGGGGAGGAAAACAGGTCCCCGCCCAGAACACATCCAGGCCTGGAGGAAACACTGAGGAGGTGACGGGGTAATGCAGATGCCAGACCAGCCGCTCAGCCCAGCTGACTCCAGCACAGCCCCAGCCCCTGCTGCCTGGGAAGAACCAGGAACATTCCTCAAATCTACACCCTAGGGAGCAGACAGAGGTGAGTAACTCAAAACAAGACAAGAAGGATGGCAGCAGCAGACAGCAATGCAGCAGACCCCACAACCTCACCTAGCCCACTCATCTCCCCCAAGTGGCCTAAGCGCTGTACATGTAACTCAACCAACCCTGAAAACATGGCAGGAGTAGATATTATCACCCCACTGATGCACAGAGAGGTTAAGCAACGTGTCCACGGGCACAAAACTGGGATCCAAGTGTGCGCCCCTGAGTACTGGGCAGAATGACATCCCTGTAACCGACAGCAGGACATGCTTCCACCCAGGCAGTGTGCTGGCACCGAGATCAAAACCGGACACAAAGGCCAACACTTGCCCCCACTGAGCCCACTGGGTCTAGGCGGGAGAGTGACAATAGGCCATAAACAAGTAACTCGCCACTGTGACAAGTGCTGTGAACAAACGATGAGCTGAGGTAGAAAACAGAGGCCCTGGTGGTCACGGTGGCTACAGGTGGCCTCTCAAAGAACATGACACTTCAGCTGACGGTGGGGCTGAGATGGGGCCATGGGAAGGCGAGGAAAAGGGTGTGCCAAGTGAAGGGAAAAGCCTACGGCAGGAAGGGCTGGGCAGCTTCAGGGACCAGGTGAGTGGAAAGACCAATTTGGAGAGACAGGCTAAGCTTCAGTGAGGTTGCGCAGACCACACGGAGAAGCCACGTGGAGGTATTCAGGGTGATGGCCAGCATCGACTGCCAGGCCCCGGAGTGAGCGCTACCGCTGCCCCGCCGCTATCAACACATTCATCGTGGCAGCTGTTTGGTTTCCTGACCAGTGTGTGGGCACAGTGAAATCGCTGCCGTCCATCACTGTGGCGCTGTGTTGGCAGCTCCGAGAACTGGAAGAGAAATGTGCTACCAGAGAAAGGTGCTGCCGGAAAGAATCTAGAAGGTGGCACTAACATTGCGCCCGAGTGGTAAGTGAGCTCTAAAAGGCGCCAAAAGTGTCCCGAGGGCTGAAAGTGAGGAGAAGCTACCGGAGCCACAGGAGGGAGCCCCTGGTTCTGTGGGAGAGAGGTGAATAGCACTTTTGTCACAGATAAAACAGAAAACATACTGATATGGTATGGCTCTATGTCCCCACCCACATCTCATCTGGAATTGTAATCCACATGGTGCTGATGGAGGGACCTGGTGGGGGGTGAGTGATCATCAGGGTGGATTTCCCCCATGCTGTTCTTGTGATGGTGAGTTCTCATGCGATCTGATGGTTTAAAAATGTCTGGCAGGTCCCCTCGCTCTCTTTCCTGCTATCATTTAAACATGCCTTGTTTCCCCTTTGCCTCTGCCATGATTGTTAAGTTTCCTGAGGCCTCCCCAGTCATGTGGAACTGTGAGTCAATTAAACCTCTTTTCTTTCTTGGCAAATTACCCTGTCTCAGGTAGTTCTTTATAGCAGTATGAAAACAGACTAATACATATCCCTAATGAATTTCATGATCTAGCTAGATTTCTGGGCCCAGTGTTCTCCTGGCTGCCTATAATGAGAGTTGATCTAGGCTTGGTGTGAGATGAGATGGGCTTCCCAAAGCTGCCCAGAGGGTTCCAATGTACAACTAGGGCTGAGATCCACTATGCCTGGTGCCAGGGACAGTAAAAACAAGTAAGACAAACTCACCTACAAAATCCTCAGTGTAAAACGGTAATAGGAGTTGGATTTGAAAATTACCTGGAAAGCCACTCTTACGTAAGTGCTACGAATGGGGGAACGCAGCATCACCCAAAACTCAAAGGGGGAGACAGGGGTCTCTGCTTCACCATCAAGAATAATACAACTGCAGGTGAGATCACCAAGGAAGAAATGGGGGCAAAGGACAAGGGTTGTGTTGGCCAGGCCACTTTATTAGGAAAGACAGACAGCCCAAGAGACAGGAAAATAATGGCCAGCAAATACGGGGGCCAGGAGGAGAGGCAAACAGACATGAGGGAACACAGGGGGTCCCCTCGAGACCAGAGAGTGCATCCTCACCAATCTTGGCTCCTGGTGCCTGACACGAGGCTTGCCACACTGAGGGGCTCTCTGGCTACAGCACAGGCAGACACTTGAATAATCTGCACTGAAGATAGGAAAACCATTTTCCTCTGCCAGTGAAATAATCGCCATCACTGCCAAAACTAAGCCCTTATCTCCAACTAGCCTCTGAACTAAAATTAACTTCAAACCCACAAATTACTTAATTTAATTCTTGTTACTATCTTAAGAAGAAACTGAGGGAAAAAGACATTAATTTTCCCAGGGTAACAGGAAGTGGGATCAATTAGAGAAATGTTCCCATTCTCTTGCACAACATTTCTAAGTTCTGGGCTGGTGTGGGGGAAGCACCTTCCCAAACTCTTACTTACCCCAGCGCTGCTGGGCCCGGTTCTCCAGGAAGGGTCTCATTTGGATGAGGCGGGTGGCATAAATGTGGGCATACTGCCGGTTAAAGCTGCGCTCTCCTAGCCGGAAGGGTTGCGAGGAGTTGGTGTAGGTTGCCACTGACACCCGAGCAAAGGTGGCATTGTTGGCTGATGGTGGGGGACAGCAGAGTGTGGGCCCTCTGGGCAGCCTGCTCAGAAAACATGGCCACGCTCCTGGCTTGCTTGGTCCACACAGCTTTCGCCCAGGCCAAGGAGGGTCACTGTGAAAACACAAAGGCATCCCTGCTGCCCCTGCCTATTTCCAAAGCAGCAGCTCTCCTGGTGTCTCACTGCACCCAAAGGGTACTGGGAAAAGAAGGGGGAACAGCTGTAGTTGACACCAGACATTGTGTCCACTTGGAAATTTATTGTGTCTGGATACCGATGTCTCACCGTGTAGCTGCCATCCAAAAAGAGAAAAGGAAACCTAGGAATGTTTGTCCCACCTGGAGTTCTCCCCGAACCGCAGACTCAGGTGTCCTGTTCCGCGGTCTGGACAACTATCAGGGTCTCAATCAAGTTCAGCGTGCCCTAAATGGAATTCCTGATCTGCCTCCATCCAGCTTTCATCTCCAGGCATGAGGCTTGCCTTATTAAATAAACCTCCTGTGAAATAATAAGCCTATTACTAAGCAATCATACAACAAACTGAACCAAAACATAAATCAGTCACTGCTCTGCTCAAAACTCTCCAAAGTGTCCTCATTTCATTGACTAAGGCCCCAAGTCCTTACAACTGCCTATGAGATCCGCTCCACTGGTCCTCTTCCCTCCTGGTTCCCACTCCTTCACCTTGGGTCCCTCCCCACAGCAGGGGGCCTCCAAACTTTTGCTTGCCCCTCTCCCATATACCTATAGGTCTCACTTGCCCATCTCCTTCAAATTCTTACAACTTTGCTCAAATGTCACCTTGTGCCCTGCCCATCGGATTTACAACTGCAACCCTCCCGGGTACTTCAATTGTCATTGTTTACAGCATTTACCTGCTAACAAACTGTATATTTTAAATGTGTTATCTGCCTGCTCCAACTACCATAAGCTCTAGAAGGGCTGAGATGTTTGTGTTTTATTCCTGGAGGAACTACCAGTACCACCAGCCACCTGGGGCTACGAAGTATAGGAGATATGGTGAGTCCAACTGTGATGTTTGGGTTGGACACAACGGATTTGCAAGAACAGTACAAAGAATATCCCAATAATTTCTTCACATACAATTGAAATGACAATAGTTTGGATACATTTATAGATTTACCCCAATTGATTTCTGTTTCTTTTTACTTTTTCATACACCTACTAGAAAGCTAAAAAAATTCCGTAGCGGCTTGCAATCTAGGTCCACAGGACAGCACTGGCCTGGGACATAGACTCCGCGCACGTGTCTAACGAGTGACTCGGAAGGAGCTTTGGGCTCGAACCTGCTTGATGGCGGCAGCAGCCAGGCCGCGCTGCTCCGGATGGGGCCGAGGGCGCCCCGGGGGTTGCCCCACTCACGGCTGATGCCCCCAGCTCAGCTCCAGGCGGCAGCTGCGGAACGTCAGCTGAGACACCAGCCCACGGCTCCAGGACCCGACCTCGCGGCCTGGAACCGCCACGCCTAGCTTACCCCGTTTCCCCGGACCCCACTCACCGCGCGGCGCGCCGCATCCCGCCAATCCCCGCGCGCCTTCCCCGCCCATCGCCGCAACTCGCCAATCCCCGCGCGCCTTTCCCGCCCATCGCCTCATCTCACCAATCGCGGCCCTCCTAGCCACGTCCGTCACCAGGCGCCCCATCCCGCCGACCACCGTGCGCCCCGCCCCTGGACGCCCAGTGAGTGCGGAGCCACACCCTCAGTTTCCTTGGCATCGCGGGGCGAGGGCTAGCGGGCTGGCGCCGCAGGTCACGACTTGGCTGCTGCGCGTGGGGGGGTTGGGCTGGCGGGAGGTGTCAGCCTCCAGTGGGCTGACTGCGTCACCCCGCCAGGCCCTGCCCAGAGAACCCTCCCGGTGGTCGGGCGCAGCTCCCAGCTTTCCCCGCGGAACCGCCCACTTGTAGCGATGGCTACCCGCCAGGAGGATCCCAACAGAAAGAAGGCCCAAGGCCCACAAACGCGGCCGGGGAGAAGTAACTCTGCCTAAAGGGAGGGCGCGGGGACTCGGGGTATCTCCCGTCCTGCCCTCGTCTGCTCGCGGGAAACGCATGGGCGGTTTCGGGGTCCTCCCCAGCCTGCCCCACAGCTGCACACCAGCTTCCAGCCCAACACTCCCCAATCTCCATTGTCCTTGTCCCCGTTATTCATACTCGTTCTTAACACCACGCCTTTCTGGGTGCTGTCCCCCACTTTGGGAATGCTGTTTTTTCCATCTCCCCTAGTTTATAGGATTCCTTACCCCACCAAGAGGCGCTTCCCCACTAAGCTTCCCGGGCTCCTCCTGCCGCGCCCTGATTCCCCCAGGCGTCCTCTAGCGCTACTGTTCTGCTCCTTCCCTGGGCCTGTTTCCTAAGTCCAGGTCTTGTATCCACAATGATGGATATTAACTCTCGTTAATTATTACTTAATATTAAAATTTTTGTTTTTGTTTGTTTGAGGCAGAGTCTCTCTCTGTGGCCCAGGCTGGAGTGCAGTGATGGGATCTCGGCTCACTGCAGCCTCGAACTCTCCGGCTCCAGTGATTCTCCCACCTCAGCCACCCGAGTAGCTGGGACCACAGGCCCACACCACCACGCCTGGCTAATTTAAGTTTGTGTATGTGTGTAGAGACAGGATCTCCCAATGGTGCCCAGGCTAGTCTGGAACTCCCATGCTCAAGCAATCCTCCCACCTCAGCCTCCCAAAGTGCTGGGATTACAGCTGTGAGCCACCACGCCTGGCTTTATATTTGAATTTAAAATGTGATATTTCAATTTTGAAACACCTTTGCAACTGCTTTGAGGTTTTGACACATTAATTCGCCTGTTCCTCAAATAATCCTTTGGGTCAGACACAGTGTCTCAGGCTTGTAATCCCAACACTTTGCGAGGCTGAGGTGGGAGGATCGCTGAATCTCGAGAGGCCGAGGTTGCAGTGAGCTAAGATTGCACCCTGCACTCCAGCCTGAGCGACAGAGCCAGATGCTGTCTCAAAACAAGCAAACAAAAAACCTTTGAAGCATGAACTATTGTTATTCTCCCACTTTACAGGTGAGGGAATTGAAGCAAGGAGGGCAAGAGAGATCACGTAGCTAGTAAGTAATAGCTGGGATTCACACAAAGACAGCAGGACTTCTGCTGGTAAGGTTGTACTGTTCTGGGCCTTCACCTGAAACATTGTACAGGTATTGGGCAAACAAATAATTTTACTTCTTCCATTCCAATTCAGATGGTTTTTATTTCTTTTTCTTAACTGATTACTCTGGCTAGAACTTCCAATACTATGTTGAATAGAAGGGGTGAAAGTGGGCATCTCTTATTCCAGTTCTTTTTTTTTTTAATTAAAAAAATTTTTTTTAAATATTAGAGATGGGTTTTCACCATGTTGGCCAGGATGGTCTCGATCTGTTGACCTCGTGATCCGCCTGCCTCGGCCTCCCAAAGTGCTGGGATTACAGGTGTGAGCCACTGCACCCAGCCTATTCCAGTTCTTAAAGGAGAAGCTTCCAGGCTTTCAGCATTGAATATGTTGTTAGCTGTGAGTTTTGGGATTTGGCGTATGGATTTTATTATTTGAGGTAGTTTCCTCCTGTTCTTAGTTTGTTTCTTTCAAAAGAGTGTTGAATTTTGTCAAATACTTTCTTGACATCAATTGAGATGCTCATGTGGGTTTTTTTTTTTCCTGTTAATGTGGTCTATTACATTTATTGATTTTATGTTGACCTGTTCTAGCATTTCAGGAACAAATCCCATTTGGTGGAGTTATGAACCAAAATTACAGTAATACTAGCTTTTATTATATTCTCTTTTGTATAATTAATTATATTTTAATTGCCCCTGTATTTTCCTTTACCAGAGATTGTTATTTCTCTCCTCCAAGTGCTAACCAGGCCCAACTCTGCTTAGCTTCTGAGGTTGGACATGTTCAGGGTAGTATGGCCATAGATGAGATCTTTATTCAGCTTTTTTTTTTTTTTTAGACAGGGTCTCATTCTGTCACCCAGGCTGGAGTGCAGTGGCACAATCTCAGCTCACTGCAACCTCCGCCTCCCAGGTTCAAGTGATTCTGTTGCCTCAGCTTCCCGAGTAGCTAGGATTATAGGCGTGCACAACCACTCCTGGCTAATTTTTGTATTTTTAGTAGAGACAGAGTTTCACCATGTTGGCCAGGCTGGTCTCTAATTCCTCCGGTGATCTGCCGGCCTCAGCCTCCCAAAGTGTGGGGATTACAGGTGTGAGCCACCTTGCCTGGCCTCTTTATTCAGCTTTGAATCACTGTCTAGTATCCTTTCATTTCAACCTAAAAGGCTCTCTTACATTTCTTGCAGGGCAAGTCTAGTGGTAATGAACTCCCTCAGCTTTTGTTTATCTGGGAATGTTTTAATTTTCCACTTATTTTAAAATAACAGTTAAGTGAGATGCTGAATTCTCAGCTGACAGATTTATTTTTTTGTGTTAACACTTTGAATATATCAATCTACTGCCTTTTGGCCTTTGAGGTTTCTGATGAGATATCTGATAATCCTTTTTTTTTTTTTTTTTTTAAGACAAAGTCCCACTGTCACCCAGGCTAGAGTGCAGTGGTGGTGCAATGTCAGCTCACTGCAACCTCTGCCTCCCAGGTTCAAGCAGTTCTCCTGCCTCAGCCTCCCCAGTAGCTGGGATTACAGGCATGTGCCATCACGCCTGGCTAATCTTTGTATTTTTAGTAGAGATGGGTTTTTGCCACGTTGGCCAGGCTGGTCTTAAACTCCTGACTTCAAGTGATCCACCTGCCTCGGCATCCCAAAGTGCTAAGATTGCAGGTGTGAGCCACCGCGCCCGGCCAAGATATCTAATAATCTTTCTGAAGATCCCTTGTATGTGATGAGTCACTTCTGTCTTGCAGCTTTCAATATTGTCTCCTTGTCTTTGGGTTTTAGCAGTTTGATTATAATGAATCTCAGTATGAGTATCTTTGAGTTTATCCTACTTAGAGTTTGTCGAGCTTTTTGAATGTTTATATTCATGTCATTCATCACATTTCAGAAGTTTTCAGCCATTATTTCTCCTAATAATCTCTCTTCACTGTCTTTCTGGAATTTCCACAATGGGTATTAGTCTGCTTGATGGGGTCCCCACAGGTCTCTTAGGCTCTATTTATTTTTCTTCCATCTTTTTCCTTTTTGTTCCTCAGATTTGATAATTTCAACGTCCAGTCTTCAAGTTTGCTGATTCTTTTTTTAAAAAATTTTTATAATTGTTTTATTTTATATAATTTTCTTTTTAAAAGATAGAGTTTTTTCTGTGTTGCTGAGGCTGGCTTCAAACTCCTGGGCTCAAGCAGTCCTCCTGCCTCACCCTTGCAAAGTGCTGGGTTACAGGCGTGAGCCAGTGTGCCTGGCCAAGTTTGCTTATGTCTGTCTTTGAAGCCCTCTAGGGATTTTTTTCATTATAGTTATTGTATTCTTCAGCTTCATAATTGTTTTTGCTACAAAAAAAAAAAACCCAAGAAATTTTCTGTCATGTTATTGGAATTTCCATTTGTTCATACATCATTTTCTTGACTTTGTTCACACCTTCCTTTAGCTCTTCAAGCATCTTTAAGACAGTTATTTTAAAGTATTTGTCTAGTAAGTAGGTCATCTGATTTTTCCTCTGGTATGGTTTCTGCTTATTTATTCTTTTCCTTTGAGTGGGTCTTACTCTCCTATTTATTTGTATGCCTTGTGATTTTTTGTTGTTGTTGTTGAAAACTGGACATTTGCATCTCATGATGTGGAAACTCCAGAAATCAGGTGCTTCCCATTTCCCCAAGTTTTCTGGGTTTTTTGTTTTTGTTTGTTTGCTTGGTTTAATTTTAATTTTAATTTTTCGAGATAGCGTCTTGCTCTGTTGCCCAGTCTGGAGTGATGTGTTGAGGCTTTTTTTTTGATGATGAGAAATGTGGCTCAGGACACACGTGGGCATTAGACCAAGGTGGCGGCCATCCTCACATTGTGGGATGGTGTACATTACTCAAGACGGAGGCTTGAAATGATACGTGGGCCCTGAAGTTAGGCTAACCCAGCTGCAGCTCAGTAGTGGGTGAAGGACAGGTGTATCATTTGGTTGTGACAAATGTAAATGAAAGGCAGTTATCTATTAGATATCAGGAATGCACAGAAATGGTGGGAGTTTGGAGGATCAGGTTTTGGGGCAGATGGGAAATATGGTTGCTCTTGAGGGCCAAGAAGCTGGAAGCACAGCAGTCACCTCCTATCTGGGATTCCCTGATGTGCATACCAGTTCCCACTGCTCTTGGATGATGCACTCATGAACAGAATCTGGAAGAGGTGGCCCAGCTGGTCAGACTTAGCTTCGGAGCCTGCTGCCTGTTGTGTTGCTGAGGGTCTGGGTTCCTACACCCCATAGGGTTGGTTATAGGAACTACCCTCCCACCAAACCCATACATAGTCTGAGAAGAGCAATTCCCCATGGGAATCAGTGCTATTGGGAAAGGGACAGATACTGGGGTGAAACTGATCCCTATTCACTTTCAGGCACCATCCACATAGGATGGAAGCAGACAGTTGCAGGTCCCAGAGGCCAGGCCAGGGCAGCAGCTAGAGTCTGTGGACAGCTTCCTGGAGGTGGCACAGATGAGGGCAAGGTGAGCTGACTCAGAGGCTGGGACCCTGGCAGGTGCCAGGTGGGCCCAGACCAGGCAAAAACAAGGGTCTGCTCTCTCTTTTTTTTTTTTGAGACCAAATTTTACTCTGTCACCCAGGCTGGAGTGCAATGGCATGATCTTGGCTCACTGCAACCTCTGCCTCCTGGGTTCAAGCAATTCTCCCACCTAAGCCTCCTGAGTAGCTGGGACTACAGGCAAGTGCCACCACACCCAGCTAATTTTTGTATTATTATTATTTTTTTTTTTAGCAGAGACGGGGTTTCACTATATTGGCCAAGCTGGTCTCGAACTCCTGACCTTGTGATCTGTCTGCCTGTCTCCCAAAGTGTTGGAATTACAGGCGTGAGCCATTGTACCCAGCCTCAGTGGTCTACTCTCTAGAGCCTGGGTTGAGGTGGGTGTGGGTCTTGATTATAAGCCACAGAAACCAACTGGATCCAACTCAAGCATAAAGTTGGTTTCATCTTTTTTTTTTTTTCAGAAAGCTAAGCCTTGAAGCACATAAAGTTGTTTTCAATACAAGGATACATCCCTGTAGGACCCAAAGACAGGAAGGTGGTCCTTTCCTGTCTTTCTTTTGGGCTCAGGGCCTGTGCCTCTGCTCCACACACTCTCTTGCCTCTCTCTCCCGCAGCCCTGTGGCCTCTGCTCCGTGTCCCTCTGAAAATGACACCACCTCCCTGCTCAGTGCAGCTTAGCCTCCTCTTTGGAGAGAGTTTCTGTTGGGCTCACTGGGCTATGTGACTACCCAATTCAGTCACCTTTGGCCCAAGGTGGGAGCCCTGTCTCCCTGGGGTTGCCACTGTCTTTCCTTGTAGGTGAAGTGGGGAGGAGAATCATGGCAAGGGGCTGTGGGTGGAGCCCTAGCAGGGAGCTCTGTGGGGTGGGGGTGTAAGTGTGGGAGACTCAAACAGGCAGCCCTGCTGGAAGGAAGCAGCTGGACCTCAGCCAGATGTGGCTGTAGGGAGTTGGAAGGGCTGGCCAGGTTGGCTTGGCTGGCTTGGCCAGTCCTGTGGGAGGAGATGTGGGAGGAAGCAGAGAGTTCAAGGGGGTTCCTGGGAGAAGCATGGTGTAGGTGTTGCTGACAGCAAAGGGGGAAACGGGTTGATAAGATTCTATTTTGGAGTTGTGTGGCTCTTCTTGTCGATGGCACATCCTGGGGGACATTCCACAGCTGGGAGGGGGCAGGGCTGAAGTACATTGGCAGATGAAGGTCAGAAGCTGCTCCAGACACCTGGGATGGTGGAGACAGAGCAATGAGTCCCAAGGAAAAAGTTAGTGAATGGCAAACAGTGTGTGGGCAACAGGAGGGAGGGGGGCAGCTAGGAGAGGGGCCAGAAAGAGGGAGTCTTCCCTCTCCATGCACACTACATGCATGCATATGCATATACACATACACACATGCACGCAGCCCCCCACCCCCCCACACACACACATACACACACACTACATGACTGGACAACACCCTCCACGCCAGACACTTGTGTCCACACCCCTAAAGACATGGCAACAGACAGGTGGCCGAGGAGGGCCTCCTTCTCACTGCAGCTGGCCTCTGCTGTGCTCTGCCTCAGGTCAGCAGGGCGGGCCCCGTGCCGATGGCCTTTGGTGTGAGACACACCTTGCTACCCAGAGAGAAACCTCTGGGCGTGACCTGCTGCAGTTGGCAAACTCCTCGGCCCCACAGCATCTATAAAGGCTCTTGGCCTTCAGTCTCCACAGGTCTGGAGGTTCGTCATGTGCCTTCACTCACTCATGAGACATTTCCAGGGCATCTGCTCTGTGCCAGGGGCAAAGGTGTTCCTTCCTTGTGTTGCTCACAGAAAGCCATAGCATGGGACTGAGCAGGTGGGCTGGGCAAGGCTGGGAGGAACATCACCCAGACTTCCACTGGGAGATGGCTTCCTGGAGGAGGGGACTGAAGCCTGAAGCCCATGGAGGTTGGGGGAGGGGCTGGGGGCAAGGAAGCCAGAGGCTGGGATGGCAACTCTCCTCACACAGCCCTAACAGCAAAGCCTGGAGGGGGCCGGAGTCACTCCAGGGTAGGAGGTTCTTGGGGAGGCCTCAGCCCTGACAGCTTGGCCAGAGCTGCACTCCTCTCAGCCTGGACTGAGCTCATCTTGACCTCAGCACCCTGCACCCTCCACTCAGAAGGGCTGGTCTCAAGGTCACTCCCACTGAGACTCACAGGCACTCAGGGACCAGTGAGCGGTGAGCCAGGTGGGGTGGCCTCTGTTTCTTGTAACAAAGTGTCGAATAAAGAAACGAATCCCAGTTTTTGGTTAACTTTTCTGAAAACTTTGTCAGTGCTTCTGTTTGTCTTCATCAGAACATGGGCTAAGATGAGATACCACTCATCTATTGCTGCAAAACAAACTTGACAAATCTTAGCCAGCTCAAAAAACGCAGCAGTTTCTTATTTCTCAGATGCTGTGGGCTGAGCTGGCGGCTCGTTGTCCCTTCTTGCCCAAGTTTGGAAGTGGCCATTTGACTGGGGCTGGGGGTCCATCAGAGTCTCCTTCCCAGGGGTCCAGCCTCAGGTGGGGTGGTGGCAGGCCAGGCCTGTCTCTCCAGGTGATCTTTTATCCTGGGCTTTGTCTTATGGATGTCACATGGTGGCCTTCGGGTTCCAGGAAAGCAAGAATTACAAACCTCCGGGTCAACAAGCCACAGGCCAGCCCAGATCTGGGGGGTAGAGAAACAGCCTCAGCTTCGTGGTGGGAGCAGCTCCACATTAAATGATACACTGAACTCTTTTTTTTTTTTTTTTTTGAGACGGAGTCTTACTCTGTCCCCCCAAGCTGGAGTGCAGTGGTGCAATCTCGGCTCACTGCAACTTCTTGCTCCCAGCTTCAAGTGATTTTCCAGTCTCAGGCTCCTGAGTAGCTGGAATTATAGGCACTCACCACCACACCCAGCTCATTTTTGTATTTTTAGTAGGCGCAGGGTTTTACCTTGTTGACCAGGCTGGATTCGAACTCCTGACCTCAGATGATCTCCCCCGCTTCAGCCTCCCAAAGGGCTGGGATTACAGGCATAAGCCACCTTGCCTGGCACTGAACTCTTGAAGTATCCTGTGATAACTCCCTGGGGGATGTGCACACAGGGCTGTGGCTTCCAGGGGCTCTGCCACCATGGGAGGAGGAGGCCATCTGGGGTCCTCTTCCCAAGTCCATCTACACATTTAATCAAGGGCTGCAGGGTCACTGCCCCGTGGGTGTGCCCAGTGGTTCTGAGTTAAATCAGCTTTGCAGAGGGCTTGCTCTGGGCTGACCTCAAAAGAGGAGGCTGGGAGGGTTGGGTTGGTGCTATCAAGAGGTTGTGTAATTGGTGTAATTCAGACATCTTCATTTTAAGCTTCTGGATATGTGTGGGACACAGAAACTTCTAGATGCAAGGACTCAGGTTGCCCAAGGGCTCGCTGGGGCTGTGTGCAGCCAGTTGATTCTCCTGGAGAGGAAGCCCCAGACCTACAGCCTCACTGCCTTGTGTTCTGCTCCGAGGTCTGTCGCACAAAGGTCAATAACAGGCTCAAACCCAGCTCCGCCACCTCTGAGCTGTGTGTGACCTTGGACAGCTTGCTTAACCACGTGGGGCTAATACTCATACTGTATTGGTTGGGGTTAGGTTCTGCTGTGAGTGTGAAAGACTCCAAACAACAGCAGCTTCCATCAGGTGGAGTTCTCTTCATGTAGGATCTGATGGGAAGTGGAGGCGGTGTGTGATGCCCCATATGTCAGAGACCCAGCCAGACCTGGCTCACAGCTCCCCCATCCTGGGGCTGTGGCCCTCATCTTCACAGCCCCAGGAGGCTGTGTGCCAGGCAGGTGCCAGCCAGCGGGTTAGAGGGAGGCACAAACATCTGTCTCTTAAGGAGAAAACTGCCACCACACTGGTCATACCTGCTAGTGAGGAAGGCTGACAGTATAGTCGTTATTCTGGGGCCAGGGGTATAACTACAAACTCAGTCACTATGGAGCATGAGAGGGCACTGGACTGCCATGTGTGCACTGTGCCCAGCAGCTGAGTGCCTGGGGCAGAGGAGCTCAACGACTGTCAGGTGCTGTCAGCATCCAGTCCAGCCCTGCTTCACAGACAGGAAACCGAGTCCCAGACAGGCACACAGAGATGGAAACTGGGCCTACTCCTTGACCTTGGCCAAGGCCTCCCCCAGCTCTCCTACCCCTGCACCTCCACACTCGCAGCCTTTCCATCTAGAAGAATCTAGAAGGTTCACTGCAAAGGAGGCAAGTGTGTGTGCAGACCTACCTATTCCTTCTGTTTCTCCAGCTTAACCAGGCCCCTGCACTCTTGTACAGGAAAATCAGAACATCGGGGAGTCCAGGTTCAGACTGGGGCCTCTCAGCCTGTCAGGGAGGGTCAGGACGGAGATGGGCGAGTGGGCTGTGGGCCGGCAGGCACCCGTCAGTCCCTGACAGTTACACTGGACAGCTAAGCTGGAGAAGCATGTGGGTCACATATTTCTCATGCCAGGGCAGAAATTTAAGAGCCTGTCTTTAACCTTATCGGTGGTGTTAACTCAGCTAAAGAAAGAATGTGCAGAGAGGGAGGGCTGGCAGCCTGGGGCAAGGCAGGGACTGGGGCCCAGGTTGGGGGCTAAAGGGGTTGCAGGATAAGATCAGAAAATACAACACAAGGCTGGACACAGTAATTCCAGCACTTTGGGAGACTGAGGAGAGAGGATCCCTTGAGGCCAGTTCAAGACCAGTTTGGGCAACATAGCAGGACCCCTTTGATCTCTACAAAAAAGAGAGGAAACACAACACAACAGGGGCCCGGCTCATGCTGATGGGGGATCGAGCCTTTGGGGAGCAGCCCTCGCTGTGCACCTGGGTCAACCTGGCCAGCACTGTCCGTGGGAGAGGCCACTCACCCCCATGCCCTCCCCGGGCAAGGCTGAGGCTCTTGAGGGATGGAGCATCAGACATGTTGGGGAAATAATCAAAAACAAAAATCTGCCAACCCAGAAAACCTTTCCACAAAAGAAGAGAAAGAAAAGTTTAATTATTGAATAGGCATTAAATAGATTGAGATACTCATCACAGGCAGTCTGCTAAGAAACTGCAAAGGCAGAAAGAAGTCTCATATTTGTATATAACCAGGTGCAACCCATCCCGTCCGCGTTCTCAAGGGAGACGTCACAGCTGTTCAGGTAGGAGGACTTGACAATACCAGTGGTCACACACGGTTCTCTGTAAATCCCCGGGTAACTGGGGTGGCCACCTGGGTTTGCTAATTGCCTTTATTTAAAGGAAAAAAAAATAACTCACTCCTTAAAGACTGGAAGTGTGTTTGCAACTTGAGCCAGGCCCTAGGCTAAAGTTAGGCTCCCTCTGACCACGGAAACTGGGAGATAAGGATGTATCTCCCTCGGTGATTACCCTTCAAATGCTGGCTCCTAGGTCCTTAAGGAGACATTCCTGGGATGTGAAACTTGAAAGAGGCTTATTTAGCTTTTGCACAGATCTACATAAAAAAAAGGCCAGGAAAGAACTTGCAATTACAGATTTTCTGCAGAAAAAGGAGAGGGGAAATTCTGTTTCCTTTTTTTCTTTCTTTCTTTCTTTTTTTTTTGCACCAAGGAGAATAAACTTTTTCTCATTTTTAATTTGCATTTGGCCTTCTGGTGCCTTAAAGCTGGGGTGAGGGCACTTGGGCAGTACAGCTGGTCCCTGCCCTGGCTAGAGACTGTCCTGGGGAATAAAAGGCAGATTCTGACTCAGCCCCAGGTGAGGCCTGCACTGCAGAGAAGAGGCTCCCTGGAGCCTTTGTTTGCATCCAGGTCTTCAGGGATGTTGGGGCAGGGATCGAGGAGGGGGAAGGAAGGTCAGATTAATGGGATGATGCTTTTTTTTTTTTTGCCTTTTATTTTTATACATTTTTTAATGTTAAAAGAAAATTGCCAGAAATTGCAAAGGGCTAAAGCAGGCTAGAATAATGAACGAATCACTTCAGCCTGGAAAGCAGATACTGTCAATCCTATTAATGTTATAATACAAGCCCCTTCAAGTATTTTTACATTTCTTTTTTTTCGTCCTTTAATTTTATTTTATTTTTGAGATGGAGTCTCATTCTGTTGCCAGGCTGGTGAGCAGTGGCACGATCTCAGCTCACTGCAACCTCTGCCTCCGAGGTTCAAATTGTTCTCCTGCCTCAGCCTCCTGAGTACCTGAGATTACAGGCCCATGCCACCACGCCCAGCTAATTTTTGTATTTTTAGTAGAGATGGGGTTTCGCCCTGTTGGTCAGGTTGGTCTTGAACCCCTCATCTCAGGTAATCCACTCGCCTCGGCCTCCCAAAGTGCTGGGATTACAGGCGTGAGCCATCATGCTTGGTTACCTGTTGTATTTATGTCTGTTATCCAACTAGGAGCTGTTGCCTGGCAATGGCTGGTGGGATCCAGGCCAGGACCACACAGGGCTCACAGTGAGCAGGGACCTGCAGGCGTGGCCAGGGGACATCCACCTTCCCCAGAGGGAGCTTTCCTTTCAGTAGGTGGACAACATGGAACTGGTCTCCCCCCCCTCCCAGAACTCTCCCTAGCCATGCCCACCTCGCACCACCTTCTGTCCGACATCCGCAGGTGTAGACTGTTAGACACTATGCATAACGGATGCCTGAGCTTCAACTGAGGACAAAGTCTGTTCCCACAAATAATTTGTATGATCTCTGCTTCCTGGAAACAGCCTTCTCTCCTTTCTGTCTGTACTGCTGGAACACTCAGAGACAACCCCACCCAAATGAAATTGGCTCCTTTTGAGGACATCAAAACTCTGGCTCCCTGCTGCAAGCACTCTCTGCAGAGAAGGCTGGTGCCTGCCTTGGAGTCTCCCAGAAACTCCAGTCTTTTATTTATTTATTTATTTATTTTTGAGACGGAGTCTTGCTTTGTCTCCCAGGCTTGATTGCCGTGGCTTGATCTTGGCTCACTCCAACCTCCACCTTCCAAGTTCAAAAGATTCTCCTGCCTCAGCCTCCAGAGTAGCTGGGACTACAGGTGTGTGCCACCACACCTGGCTAATTTTTGTATTTTTAGTAGAGACAGGGTTTTACCATGGTAGCCAGGCTGGTCTTGAACTCCTGACTTTAGGTGATCTGCCTGCCTCAGCCTCCCAAAGTGCTGGGATTACAGGTGTGAGCCACAGTGTCTGGCCTGGAAACTGCAGTCTTAAATAGACACACTGCACAGTCTAACTCAGTGCTTTCCAACAGGAGTGAAAGCCAGAAATGCAAGCCACTTTTGGAATTCTAAATATTCTAGTAGCCACATTTAAAAAGTGAAAGGAATAGGTGAAATTAATTTTAGTACTAACCCAATACCCAAAACATTATCACTTCAACATATAATCTATAGACAGTTCTTAATGAGATATTTGCATTCTTTTTTTATATAAAATCTTCAAAATATTATGTGCATTTTACACTTGTAGCATATCCCAACTCACACTTAGCACATTTCAAGTGGCCAGCAGCTACCATGTTGGTCAGCATAGGCAGAACTCATGTCCTGGGTCTGTGCCCATCTGTTTCTCTCTGTCCTTCTGTCTCTCTTTTGTCACACACACACACACACATGCACACACACACCACATTCTACCCTCAGTTTATTCCAAATAACACTAATACAGGCAGTGTTGGTGTGGAAAGGGCTAACCTTATCACACAACTACAGCAGAGTGTGAAAGGATAATATTTTTAAAGCAGAATCTTGACTTGCACACACAGCGGACAACTGCCAAATATTTTATTTACTTGTGAATTCATGTAGGAATCAATGAGATGTGACAGTTCAACGAGCTGGGCAGTGCCCATCTTGTGGCTCATTCCTGGGCCTGGTTCCGAGAAGAATTCAAAGAGACAGTGCATGTATAGACAGTCAGGAATGCCGAGACGAATTTGCTTAATAGATGAAAAATTGGCTTCTTCCACAGAGAAGGGAAAAATCAACTGTGCTTCCATTGGACAGCATTTAACTGCATGTCTATGGAGAAGAGCCATCGCCTTGCTATTGGTTATAATTTACAGAGCTGTGGCTGGGCTTGGTGGCTCACACCTACAATCCCAGCATTTTGGGAGGCTGAGGTGGGTGGATCAACTGAGGTCAGGAGTTCGAGACCAGCCTGGCTAACACAGCGAAACCTCATCTCTATTAAAAATACAAAAATTAGCCAGGCATGGTGTGCACACCTGTAATCCTAGCTACTTAGGAGGCTGAGGCACAAGAATCACTTGAACCTGGGAGGTGGAGGTTGCAGTGAGCCGAGATCATGCCACTGCACTTGAGCCTGGGCAACAGAGAGACACTGTCTCAAAATAATAATAATAATAATAATAATTGACAGAGTTGTGAAACAGCTCAAAGACTATGAAAGGAGCAGATACCCCATCAAATCATCAAATCAGATAACTGGACACCTATGATATTTTTGGTTCATTTCAGTCTTTCACAATTTATCTGGTAGAGCTTGGATTATAACATGATCCCTTACTTAATGAAATCAGCTTGTTGAACAAGCGGACTCACGTGGTAGAATCCTACTGGTACTTGATTTTGTTCACCCGCTGTCCCAGCATGCTCAGTGGAGTGGGCCGGTGGCCTGCTCTCAGGGTGGAAACTCAGGCAGTTCGTGACTTTTGTAATCTCTTCCAAGCAACAGAAAAGGCTTTAATTCCTTTAAGTCTCAAGTTTCAACTTAGTAATTAAATTGCCAGGCCCCAGGTAAAATCAAAACTGACCACCTTTCTGGGTGAAAATGCCTTTCCTCTTGGGGCCTTCAGGAAGGGGTGCCCCTCCTTTCTCGCTCAGCTCCTCCCCACTGACCCCCAGTTGCAGGGATTGCAGCAGGACTTGAAGGTAGGAGAGGACGCAGGCTGAGAGGTCTTATCAGACAACTACACGAGGCATTTGTACGCTTTGGGTCTGGCCAAGGTTTGAGCTGTCGCTGCCTGTCTCTCTGTCTCTGTCTCTGTCTCTGTCTCTCTCTCTGGTGCTTTGGACGTGCCTTGTTGCCTCTCTGGTACTCATGACAAGGATCACGCTCTCCTCCAGCTCCTGGGTTCTTAGATGAAGGGTGATGGGAACACTCTTCTCTCCTGAGCAGTGATCTCCCCACTCTCCCGCTGTCTGACCCTTTTACCCTTCATGGCACATGAGGTGCTCAGAAGTGGGGTGTGTATGTGGGGTAGGGTTGGGGGGCCGGGATGGGGTCTGGGGCTGCTGGAAGTGGGCACTCACTTCCATGATGCCAATTTCTGGGCATTTCCTCTAAAACTTTGCATGTACCCTGGCCTGGCCTTCGGTGTCCATGTTCCTCGTGTCTTAGTGCCTTGCCTGTATTTGCAATGAGAAGTTGTTGTGTTTCAAATGGGTACCTCTGTGCCTTTCACAAAGGGCCCATGCAGGGGAGGCACCTGAGCCAGTGTGCCAAGATGGGGTGCGGGCAGTGGGCCAGGAGAGGCTGTGCGGTTGGGGGGTTGGTCCCAGGGCCACTGCCCACCCACTGGGCTGTTGGGGAGAGTTTGCTGAGTTCCCAGCAAGTAGCTTCTTCTCTGCACAGCCCCAAGTAGCTGGGCAGTGCCTACCTGTGGCTCATTCCTGGGCTTGGTGGAGGTGGTGTAAATCCCACCATCTCTTCTTCTAGAAGTCTGGCTTAGTGAGATGCTCACACTCTCTGGGCCTCAGTGTCCTCATCTGTAAACTAGGCATGATCATAGTTCACACTGCACTTGGCAGCATCAGAGTGAACCAAGGTGAGCTGGCGAGGGGCCGGCTCCCAGGAGGTATATGGTGGCCATGATCAGGACAATGCCTGCACTGGGACCCTGGGATCCCCTTGGCTGGTCCCCAGCCCATCTGTCACAGACAAGACATCACAGCACTTCCAATTTGGCAACAGAGTTTATTGAGATGCCCCCTGGGCCTGGTCCTGCCCCTCATTCCTCTTTCTCGTCTCCGTGGGTGATGATGTAGCACAGGGACTTGTAGTCGATGTTCCCTTCCAGGTCCATGGGCGTCAGGGCGAACATCTGCTCCACCTGGGAGAGGCGCTGGTGAGAGGACTCCCCCTGGCTCCTGGCCCAGCCCAGCAGACACCTGACCTGAGTCTTGAGGTCCTTCTGCCTGCCCTCTGCACCTGTGCTTTCTGCCTTAGCTCTTCAATACGACTCCAGACTCTGGGTTACTGTTTTTCTGTTGGCTGACTCTGGGCAGAGTGAGGAGTCAGTGCAAACTGGGGCCAAGGGGCAGAGAGTGTCCCTCCAGTTACAGGGACAGGCCCACCTCAAGTGTATGAAACCTCTCCTAATGCGCTTCCCACCCCCACCCCCGGGGCTGCGCACAGTCTCCCTGCCTGCAGGCAGAGCAGCACACCCTGCTCTCTTTTCTGACTCCACATCTTTACCTTCTAGGTCTTAACAGAGATGGTACCTCCTCCAGAAAGGTCCCCTGGGTCACCCTTTCAGCAACTGCCTCACTGGTACTGGTCATGGGTGAGGGCCCAGAGAAGGTGCTGGGGGATGGGTATTGAAGGCACTGGGCAGCCTCACCTCAGCCGGAGAGAACTTGTCTGCCTGGGTCAGGAGAAGCTGCTTGAACCTGGGGGGGAGTGAGGAGGGTCTGAGGAGGAGATTGCAGAGGAGTGACTGCACAGGGACGGTGGGTACGGAGGCTCCCATGGTGCAGGGAAGGGCTGGCTGTGCCCCAGAGAGCAGTGAAGGCCCCGAAGTACCAGCAGCCCCCCTCACAAGGGGCCTCACCCCCCCTCTCTGCTTCCACCACTGTGCCCCTCATGGTGCTGGGCCCACACTTACTCATCCTTGTTCACCACCCCTTTGCCGCTGGGGTCAAACATGCGGAAGGCACTCAGGATGGCTTCCTCGGGGTCTGTCCCTGGGAGGCCGAGGCAGGCAGGTGAGCATCCATGTCTCCTGCATCCCAGGTCCCACCCAGCAGGAACTGGGCTGCACGAGGAGCACCCCCCACATCCCAGGAGAGGTGGGACCATTCCCTAATATAAAGTGTTTCTCAGGGATCCGTGGGGCTGGGAATAGTCATTCTCCTGAAGCAGGCAGCCTGGCTGGGAGATTGGAATTTGGGAGTGGAGGCTGAAGGCACATTTCCTGGCCCCAAGTCAGCACTGAGGTGACCAGTGCACATGGGATTCTGGGACAGAGGATGTGCAGGGGCGGGGCCCACATGCTTTGAATGGGCCATGGCCAGGAAGCGTCCAGGTGGGTCCAGTGGGGTTCAGTTAGGGTTCAGATGGGGTTCAGGCAGGGTGCAGGCTCGCTGCCTGGCCAAGGGTGCCCAGCTCTGTCCCAGGCTCACCATTGAGCTTCTCCCCCAAAGAGTGTGAGGAAGACAGTGAAGTTGATGGGGCCCTTGCCCTCCTGCAGCATGGCATCCAGCTCCTCCTCTGGGACACTCACTTTCCCTGGTGGGGGTGGGGAACGAGGTGCACACAGGGACCCTGGGTGTCCCCCAGAAGGGCCCAGGCTGCCCACCCTCCATCTTGACCACAGGGGCTGGGGAGGGGAAACTGAAGGAAGATGTGACAAGAGGGGGAAGGGCAGTGTGAGGAGACGGGGAGGAGGGGGAAGCAGGGGACCAGGGTGCTGCCCACCCAGCCAATCCCACCCACACTGCAGCCCTGAGCAGGGGCCCCAATGTGCAGGGTGGGGCCGGGTGGGAGGTGGGTGCACTCACCTAGCTGGGAGTAAGTCTCCCTTAGGTCTGCCTTGCAGATGATGCCATCACGATTCTGGTCAATGCAGCTGAAGGCCTATGGATGGGGGCCTTCAGGAGGGAGCAGCCCCCAGCTCTAGGGAAGGTGGGCAGGGAAGAAGCCTGGGCGGTGTGAGGGGCAAGGTCAGGGTAGAAGTGGGGTGTGTATGTGGGGTGGGGTCGGGGCTCCGGGACGGGGAACGAGGCTGCTGGGAGTGGGCACTCACCTCCTTGAACTCCTGGATCTGGGCTTGTTCAAACATGGAAAAGACGTTGGAAGAACCACGTTGGGCCTGCTTGGTGGCCGCCACCTTGCTCCTGGTCCCCGCCTTCCTGCTGGCCTGCAATACCGTGCTTCGGGAGGGGGTCCTCTCCCCAGCTCCTCAAAGTCTCCCCACCCTACCCATCATGCACAATCCCGGAGCATTCCCAGAAGAGTCAGGATCAGGATCCTCTTCCTCTCCCTGGGGACCACCCTGAATCCAATGCAAGCACAGAAAACTCTGCTACCCCAGCCCCAAGTCCAGCACCTGGGAGACCACTTGCTTTCTTCCCCCAGCAGGCACTCACCATTCTCTCTGCAGAGGTGTGGCTGCTGTCCTGGGGGCAGGGCCAGCCTCCTTTATGTCTCAGCCTTATCACCTGAAGGTCCAAATAAGGAGAGGAACAGAGGACAGGCCCAAACTTGGCAGCCCCCGCGTGGGCTGGGGGGTGGACGAAGGCCCTAATAGATTCCAGCCACATTCCTGATGACCTTCATGTCCTCAATGTGTAACATCCTGGTGTCTATCCATCCTGGCAGGGCTAGGTGCAATGTCTGCCCAGAGCGGAGCAGGCTCGAAACTCTCACCACCCTAGGTGCTGATGAAGGGATCCAGTTACCCCCATATCTGACCACCCTTCCTTGCTGGTCCAGTCAGAACACTAGCCAGTGCAAGAGGACAGCTGGGGAGGGCCAGTCCAGGGTGCCCGCCAGGCTTGGGAGGGCAGTGGGTAGTTCTGAAGATGGTCTGTGACCTGAGACCCCCCAAGGGTTTCCCAGAGGTTTTGGTGACCCTAGGCTCTGTCCTTTTGCCCCTCTGCCCAAGGGGCAGGAGGGCATCCCTGAGCTAGCTGTGACCCCAAGCAGAACATTGCTTGGCTTTGGGGCAGTTCTGCAGGGTGAAGGAGCTCCATCAGCGCCCTCCTATGCAGTCTGCCCCTGCCCCCAGTCTGCTCTGCTGTTTGGAGCCTTGCCTTCCTCAAGCCCCATCTTAACCATACTCTTCAAAAAGCTCTTCCTAACATCCTCAGTGGGGACCTTCTGGGTCACGTTTCCCATTTGCCTGGTGGCTGCTGTGTTTGTCATTTCTGGCTTCTGTGCTCCTCCTGAGCATCCAGCCAGGTTGTCTTCTGTATCCCCAGAAGGCCTGGTGCACAGCAGGCTGATGGGCAGGCCTGCGTGATGCTGTTCCAAGAAGCAGCCTCACCAGCTTCTGGGGTTGAGGGCACAACAGAAGGGCTGGGGAAGCAGGGGACATCCTGGAGGCAGCAGGAGTGGGCCACCCCAGGCTGGGCTCACTGGCTGCTCCCGCTCCCCTGGGGCCAGACCCATGTCTGTCAGTAGCTGGCTGGTAAAGGGCCAGAGCTCTCATCTGTCAGACCCAATACCCTTTTTATACAACAAGGGTTTTCTTTTAAATTTCTTAAATTCCTTTTTTTTTCTTTTTTTTGAGACAGAGTCTCACTCTTGCACAGGCTGGAGTGCACTGGCACGATCTCGGCTCACTACAACCTCCACCTCCTGGGTTCAAGCCATTCTCATTTCTCAGCCTTCCAAGCAGCTAGGATTACAGGCAACTGGCACCACACCCAGCTAATTTCTGTATTTTTTTTTTAGTAGGTTTTGTCATGTTGGCTAAGCTGGTCTCAAACTCCTGACCTCAGGTTATCTGCCTGCCTCAGCCTCCCAAAGCTTTGGGATTACCAGTGTGAGCCACTGACCTCTGTCACCCAGGCGGGAGTGCAGTGGCGTGAGTGGAGCTCACTGCAGATGATCTCCCCGGGCTCAAGCGCTCCTTCCTGCCTCAGCCTCTGGAGTAGTTGGGACTACAGGTGCATACCACCTTGCCCAGTGTTTTTCTTCTTTCTTTTCAAAATTAATTAATTTTTTAGACAGAGTCTTGCTGCTCTGTCGCCCAGGCTGGAGTGCAATGGTGCAATCTCTGCTCACTGCAACCTCCACCTCCCAGGCTCCAAGTGATTCTCCTGCCTCAGCCTCCCAAGTAGCTGAGATTACAGGCGCCTGCCAACACGCCCAGCTAATTTTTGTATTTTTAATAGAGACAGGGTTTCACCATGTTGGCCAGGCTGGTCTCAAGCTCCTGACCTCATGATCTGCACTTGAGCCTGGCGACAGAGTTAGACTCCATCTCAAAAAAAAAAAAAAATCCAACATATATCTGGGCCCCCACTCACTGTCAAACCGAAGTGGCTCTGACTGGACAGGACAGTGCTGAGACTGACCTGCAGCGGGACCAGCCTCACCCCCTAGTTTCCCAGAGCAGCACCTGACCTGGCACTCCCTTGGCACACATTCCATGGATAGTCAAACAAGAACCTGGGCCAGGCAGAGTACTGTCCACTGCTCTGCCATCCCCCATGGCACCCCATTCCTGTTCCTACAGCCTGGTCTGTCGCTCCTCACACTCCCCTGGGCACAGCTGGCCAGAGGAGCTGTCTGAAAGGCACGGCCAAGATACACCTCAGCCCACTGAAGTGTCTTCATGCATGCGATGATGACTCTTTATATATTGTCCCCACAGTCTTATACACAGAAGTCAAAGAACAGTGGACAGGCCATGTTTTAAAACTTTTAAAATTTTTAATTAAAAAACCCACACAGTCTCAGGTTGAGCATGGAGAGGGTGGCATGTCATACGATGGGGTCCAGTTGGTCCCTTGGGGTGTGCTGAATGCTGCTTGGGTTTTCTTCCTGAGCCAGTGCTGTGGGAGCTGAAGATGCAGGGCTGGCCCTTCTCCCCTTCGTGGGCCCCTTGGGGCAGGGGCTTGGGGGCTCTGTCTCTTGCACCTGCTGTGAGGGTCCATCCTAGAACCAAAAGCCACTCAGGGATGGGGGTATGGGAGAGAAAAGGTCTCTGGGGATATTCGAAGCTTGGGACGCCTCCTCCATGGAGCCCTCTCCCATTGCTCCCTGGGCCTCTTGAGCCTCAGGCAAGAAAACGGCCAGGACTGCGTGATCAGTAGCCCCTGGCTGCCCTGTTGGCCCAGGTCTAGGTCTCGTCAAGCTGTTGGAGCTGCCTCTCCACACAGGATGAGTTCTCAGGGAAGTCAGGCCATAGCAGGGTCCAGAGGGCACTCCCTTCTCAGAGCCTGGGCCCAGGCGAGGCAACAGCTCTGACAGTGTGGAAGTGAAACAAAGTCCTGAGTT
This sequence comes from Ateles fusciceps, assembly GCA_036589455.1. Classification (NCBI taxonomy): domain Eukaryota; kingdom Metazoa; phylum Chordata; class Mammalia; order Primates; family Atelidae; genus Ateles; species Ateles fusciceps. The sequence continues at coordinate 5,942,930 of JAZHEH010003329.1, read as the reverse complement.
AGCAACTCCCTTCTGGGAAGTTGATTCCAGAGAGAAGGGTGGGGGCTTCCAGAGTCTCTGTCCCCTGCTCCTGCTGCACCCTGTTAGGGCTCTGGGGCTGTCCCCACCGAATGACTGAGGGAAGAGGCCCGCTCGGTTCCCTAGCGGGATGGCAGGTGGCCAGGGTCTTTACAAGGCCAAGCCTCCTGCCCCACCAGGCTGGGAGCACGTGTGGGGGAGCACTTCTCCGTAGAGCCCGGGTGTCGTCGGCTGTGGCATCCTCCCTGTGCTTGCCTCTGCTCTCACTGGCCCAGCATAGAGGCCTTCTTACAGGCCACCGCCGAGACCAGGGCCGCGCCCCGGCCACTGCCCTCCTCCGACTCGATGAAGGTGATCTCGCAGCTGGGCGTCAGCCGGCGCACGCTGGCATGGAACCGCTCCTTGAAGCTGGGCAGAAGAGAAGCAGGGCTGCTGTCCCCTCCTCCCAGCCCATCCTCCACAGCCATCACCGGGTGCCCTGAACGCAGTCAACCCTTACCCCAAATCTAGGCCAAGGGGGCCAAAAAGAGGCTTACGAATTCTTGGAGCATGGGGAGCCACAAGGAACCTCGGAGCGCGCGCTTTTGGGCCCCACTTTACCAGGGGAGGGGCCGGAGCGGGCTCACCTGGGGTGCAGCTTGTACACGGAGCCGTCCACGCCCACGGTGATGCGCATCACGTTTTCGCTGCGGCTCTCCCGCATGCGGTTGATGACGCCCGCCAGCCCCGCCGAGCACATGTGCGCAGCGCGCGTAGACACGCTCTCACAGGCTCGGCGCACGATGTCGCAGTCAGTGGCCGAGGGTCGCAGCCCCAGCGTGCTCAGGATGTTGTAGATCTGCTTGCGGTCGCCGGTGTCGCTGCAGGGCGGGAGGAGGTAGGGCGATTGCTGAGTCTCGCTCCGCCAGTCGGTCCCCCTCCAGCGGCGGCCTCTCCTTCTCCAGGAAGGGGCCCCGGCCAGCCGTTCCCCCAGCGGCGGCCTCTTTCCCTGGCTAAGCCGGGACCCCTCCATGGAGAAATGGGGGTGATCCTGCTCACCTCACCCAGCCAAAGCGTTTGGGGCTTGGGCTCCGCAGGAGAGCGGGTCCCGGTTAAGCCAGGGACCAGCAGTCACCTGATCAGTACTATTCCCTCTAACTAAGCCCAGGGTCTCCGCTCTAACGTCGGATTGTCAACCATGCCGTGACTCGGGGCTGTGCGTGATGTGAGAGGGTGTCCACGACGGATAGGGAGTACCGAAGGGACTCACGGATAGGGACCACTGCCCGGACGCAGGGTCGCCTTCATCCCCCGCTCTTGGCATCCCCCCTCGGACCCCGGCTTCTGCCCTTGGGTCGCCCTTCTGCGCCGAGTCTCGGGACCCGACCCTTCCCTTGGCATCCTGGTCCTGACCCCGCCTCCTGCCCTTGGACCCGTCCCTGCCCCGCCCCTCGCCTCCAGCGCCCTGCCTTGGGCCTCGCCCCGCCCCCTGCACCGCCCCACCTTGGGCCACGCCCACGCCCAGAATCCCGCCCCAGACCCTAGTTTCCCGCCCCTGCGTCCCCTGGCCTGGGACTCTGCCTCACCCTAAGATCAAGTCTGCAGTGCCCCGGCGTCCCCCAGCCCCTGCCCTTTGCACCCGTCCTACTCCTCCGCACACCTCTCCACCTGGGACACGAAGCGCGTCTCGAAGGCTCCGCGTGTGCGCAGCTGCTCGGAGGCCTCCCCGTGGAAGAGCAGGTTTTCGTCCACGAGCCTGAGCAGCACCAGCCGCACCAGCTCGCCCATGTACTTGCCGCCTATGAGCTTCTCATACCTGGACACAGGGCAGCTCCATTATATCAGCAGGCATGAGGGAGAGCCCCTCGTGCAGGTGGAAGCCGGGAGCCGGCCCCACTGCTCCCCATTGAGGTCACGAGGCGGCCACGTGGGGCACCGTGATCCCTACTCCCCCATCCAGTCCACGTCTTTTCCACTATTAATGAGCCAGAGCTTTCGAAACGTCAGGGATTAGGAACATGCATATTCAGCTCAATCACGGGAGCAAATTTGGCCTGCCCCTGGGCCCATTGCAGTAAAGGGAGACATATTTCAAAGACCCTGTCCAGTCCCTCCGAAACCTTCCTTGCAGGGGGCCCTGCGCCGCGCACAGGATGCCTCCTTTAGCCGCATCTGGAACTGCTGTTCATTGGCCAGTTATGGTTGGGAAAACTAAGGCTTGGAGGGTTAGTGCCCAGTCAGAGGCAAGCACCATGTTGCTGGCGTTTTCATGCTTAATCTATGACCTTCCGTATTTAACTTAAATAAATGGAATACTACTGACATATAATAATAGAGACCTGTGAGCCGAAGAGAGGACCCTAATAAAGTAATTAGCCCAGGCCTGGCACAGTAGGTGGTTAACAAGTGACAGCCATGATTAATGATGAGCTCTGTGTGGGCTGGTTTCCTGGCTGTGACTGCCCACCCGCAGCATTCCACAAAAGACTAATACTCTTTTTGTGAATGTGGCCAAATATATATTTTGGGGAACACTGGGTTAAACCCAGAAACCTTGCTGGGGGCGTCTCAGAGCCTCCTCTATGCACAAGATCACCTGTCGGAAGGAGAGATCTGGGCTTATCAAAATCACAACTGGGACTAACCCTTCACCTTTCACAGGGGCAGGTCATGACTGAGCAGAAGGGCTGGAGCTTACGAAAAGGATTGTCAGTTTGCTTTTCCCCAGAGTTGTTTAAAAACAAGCCCATTATCTGTAGTGGCCAGCTCCCATCTGCCGCTGTGCCAGAGTGGCCCAGGGCCTGGGCTGTGGGGGGAGGGGGGCATCCTTAGAGCTGCTGACCGGGGTTTGCAGAGCTCTCGTCCACCAGGCGGTCATACTCCAGCAGGAACTCGTCCAGCTCGCCGGAGTCCCCAAAGGCACCCCACTCGGTGTTGACGCACATGCGGCCCTCGTCCCCCTCCACCAGCTCCACATTCTGCATCTCCTCCATGTAGCAGGCATTGCAGCCTGTGCCTGGGGTGGAGGCCGGGGGGACTGTCAGTGAGAGCTGCACTGCCCTGGGGGAGTCCCCCAGTAGGGCCTGGTTCCTGCCCACAGGACGCCCCCTCCTGCCCCCCATGCCTGTCTCTTTGCTTTGCCTGGAGCAATGGAAAGGCAACTCTCCCTGGGGTGGAAGACCTGGGTTGCCTCAGTGGCCAGGGACAGCTTTCTGGGCTGTCCTCTTCCCTAACAGGCAACAGTAACACCTTCCCTGCCTGTTACCTGGGTGGTTGGGAGGATTGAGGGGAACAGCGTGTATCAAAGAAATGGGTGTGGGACATTATCATTTTATTTTGTCTATGCACCACCCTTGTTATTACAGCACTGCCAGTGCACATGTTTGAGCTTCTGTGTCCTCAGCCATGTTTGGATGGCACCCCAAAGTGAGTAAGGCATGGTGTGGGCCCTTGGGAGCCTCCCAGAGGCTCCTGTGGACAGGACCAGACGTGGAATTTTGTAATTTGCTGGCCCCTGTGCAGAGTGATAACATGGAGTCTTTTGTTCACAAGTTATTAAGAGCTTCAAACTGGTGACAGCAGAGCCCCAAGCTAGCATGAATGTGTGGGCTGCCCAGCCCCAGAAGCTGTCAGGGACAGCAACTGTAATGCTGGTCAGTCAAGCTGCCACGTAGGAATCAGGGCTCAGTGATGTCCAGCCTTCCAGTTTTTATTTACTTATTTATTTGGAGACACTCCGGCACCCAGGCCGGAATGCAGTAGTGTAATCTTGGCTCACTGTAACCTCTGCCTCCCGGGTTCAAGCGATTCTCCTGCCTCAGTCTCCTGAGTACCTGGGATTACAGGCATGCGCCATTACATCCAGCTAATTTTTGTATTTTTAGTAGAGACAGGGTTACACCTTGTTGGCCAGGCTGGTCTTGAATTGCTGACCTCAAGTGACCTGCCTGCCTGCCTCAGCCTCCCAAAATGTTGGGATTACCGGCGTGAGCCACTTTGCCTGGCCACCTTCTAGCTTTTTGTAAACAAACAGAAATCCAGACTTTGATGGGAATTCTCCTAATTTTTGATCTTGGTAATTGTTATAAACATGTTTTTAAACACTGAGCAGAGTCAAGAAGAGTGTATGTGGGGCCGTGGGTCACCCCTTGCCACCTCTGCCCCAGTAGGGGTTATGCCTGGGCTGAGCAGCTGCAGCTTGGCTTGGTGGGAATTCATGTGGAAGTGTCTTAGGGAGCCCCAGGCAGCTCCAGAGGAGAGGGCGGAGAGGGCTGGGGATCTCACAGCCAGGGATGGCTGAGGCTCACATTTAGATGCTGGATTTAAAGACAATGTTCCTTCTGAAAGGGGGAATGGAAGTAAAAGAAGTATAGAACCACACACCCGTGTGCACAGCAGATAACTGATCTGATTGGATTGCTCCTCACTGAAGGCTTGTTATAATGACCTCTGGAACTTCTGAGAAAGGTCTGAGTTGGTGTGGATGACCCCTCTGCTGGGAGGAGCAGGCTGCTGCTCCCTTTCCTGGTACCTGCCTTCACTTTGGGTGGCGGCAGGGGCAGGGGCAGGCCTGTGGAAAGACCATCCAGGAAGGGATGGCACCACTTTTGCTTATACTCTTCCACTTGGACAAATCTGTCCAGTTGGTCAATTTACTAGATAAAGTGTTTTAATTATAATCCTGATGGGCCAGGTGGATGTGCATCTGGCATACCATCTGATGCAGGAATGCAGCATTACAGCGTTGAAATGCTTCCTACTGTACACGGTCCTTCCATCTTGATACCCCAAGACCACCCAGGATCCAGTGCCATGCCCTGCTCTGATGTCCTGGGTTGTTAAGTACTTTGGTCCTCACCCCACAGGGCTCCTGGAAGCCTGCTGTACACAGGGAGCCTCGGGAGTCTGGAAGGGGCAGGGGTGCAAGGAGCCCTTACCCACGATCATGCCGACCTCACACTGATGGTCTTCATAGTAGCAGGAGATCATTGTGGCCACTGTGTCGTTCACCATCGCCACCACATCCATTTCGAAGTCCTGCCAAGAAGCACAGAGGCTGCAGTGCTGGGAGCCAAGGAGAAAGGCACGCAGTGGGGGGTGGGGGGGCCCAGGGCAGCCCCCCTGGCAGGCACAGGTGCTCCCTCACCCCTCTCCGTTTGATAGCATCTCGCAGAAGCCCCACGATGTTGTTGCCTTCTGCTCCTGAGGCCTTGAAGCCCTTGGTCCAGTTGAGAAGGATGCCCTGTGGGGAGAGGGAGGCCTTGTGGCTGCTGGCATGTGCTGGGGCCAGGCTGCTATGGCCTGCCACCACCTCCTGCCCAGGGCCACTGGAGTATGCACCCTACTTTATAGCTGAGGAAACAGGCTCAGAGCAGCCCCATAGCTTCGAGAGGTGTTAGGAACAATTCTCCATGAATAGCTCCTATTTCCTCAGGGCTGAGTCCCAGCCAATTTGAGAATGTACTGCACAGCTCTGAGATGTCATCCCAGAGTCAAGGCAAGGCCTGGGGGGAGCAGCTCTGCGTGAGATCGGGATTTCCCTCCTGCAAGGCACCCCCGCTGCCTGCGCAGGTGCCACCTGGCCCTCTCCGTGTCTCTGCAGAGACTGGGGCTTAGAAAAACCCATGAGATGTTGCTCTGGCTGCTGCTTCTGCTGTGAGGACTCGGCTTTCTCCCTGACCCAAAGGTCTTGTGTTTTATGTGTGTGCATATATAACTTTGTGTGTATGTGTGTGTTGTGTGTGCATAGACGTAACTGGCAGGCCACCTTGGTAGCTTGCAGGGAGGGGTGGAATCTCAATCACTTCACATTTCTGACTCAGCTAGAGGCAGTGTGGCATGACCGTGGCCTGCAGGTGAGCTGGAGCCCGGATGCCTGAGTTTGAGCCCCACTCCACTGCCAGCTGCTCTTCCCACTGGAGTGAGGTGATCTGAGGCCTCACAGGGCCCAGAGCCAGAATCGGCCAATGTGATGGTCTTTTCCACAGCCTCAGAGGTGGCAGGTGACAGGGCCGCAATTTGCATCCAGATGTCCCTTCAGAGCACGGGCTGTGAGGGCTGCATTTGAAAGCGGACTTCCTCTGGGGCGCCTGGGCCTCCCTCATCTGCCTTCCGTCCCTCCACCCGGCCCACCTTGTCGATGTCTTCGTGCCTCACGGGAAAGGAGAAGGTGAAGCCCAGGGGCAGCTTCTTGTGCTTCATCTGATGCTTATCCAGGAAGTCAGAGATGCACTCGGAGATGTAGTCAAAGAGCTGGAAGATGCAGGCCACAGGGACCGTCAGGCGGGGGCGGGTGCGCCGGCCAGCAGCCCTCCCCGGGGCCTCATGCTGTGCTCCTCCTCAGAGAGCATGCACCACCTGGCCACCGAATGCCAGGCCTGTTCGCAGTTTCCCTCTCCTCTTCTGCTGCTGCTTGTTGGGCTCAGGCCCTAAGCCTCCCTATGCCAGAGACCTGCTGACAGTAGCCCCCGGGACAGGACAACACGGGCAGGCTGGTCCCCAGTCCAGCTGTGCTCTGTCAGCCCAGCCCTCCCAGCTGAACCTTGTGAGGTTCAGTCTCAGGCCTGGCCGGCTGTTCCTGAGCCTCCAGATGGAGGCACATCCTTGATTTCTGTCTCCAGCACCCGGGGTCTCCTTTCCTACTTCCAGGCGTCCTGGCCACCCAGCCCTGCTGAAGGCCAGTCTTCGACTGCCCTTGCACGGGCCTCTCCATGGAATTGGGTACTGCTGAATGCTCTGCTGACTGACCAGGCTCCTCGCTGGCTGCTGGGACCAGGGAGGTCCCCACGCCATCCCCATGAATCAGTGCCTTGATTCATGCCCAGCCCACAAACAGACTAGCAAGCCACAGGGGTATGAGGATTGGCGGCCACAGGCAGCCCCCTGCCTCGGAGCCTGGCCCCTCTGGGAACTGGCTTTGGCCACGTGCTTGGCTGCAGCCAGGTGCTCTGGCCTTGCCCGCCTCCTGCCAGGCCTCACACCTTAGTCCTTCCCATGGTCAGGGGTCCTTGCTACCTGGGCAGACATTGTGATTGCTGTCACCCCACTATCTGTGCATGCTGGTGGAGGGCGAGGGGTGGCCCTTGGGCAAGGGTGGAGTGCGCTGGCTCCTGCCACTAACCTCTCTTCAGCCCATTCCCTCAACACGGGCCAGACCGTGATTGTGGGACTTCGGGACTCCTTGTGGGACTTGGCTGCTCCTGTTCACCGAGGCCTCCAGCTGCCTCTGAACCTGGGTGGTCCTCCAGCCCCCGCTCTCCCCACCCCTGGTGGACAGATGGGACCTCCCGTCAGAACTAGCCGGGCCCTGAGATCCTGCATGGCCTTGGCACCCCTTGCTCCCGCCCCTGCGGTGCTCACCATCTCAGCAGTGCCGGTCATGGCGTCCTCGGGGATGGAGTACATCTGGTGTTTGGTCTTCACGCTCCACTGCCCCTCCTCACCTTCCCCCACCTTCACCAGCATTACCCTGAAGTTCGTGCCACCCAGGTCCAGAGAGAGGAAGTCCCCGACTTCTACAGGCACAGAGAGAAGTGTGTCAGCCTCAGGGGCACCCACAGGCTGGCCTTGGGTGGGGCGGGCCCCAGGTGACTGATCCCAGATACTGCAGAGAGGAGGAGGGAAGGCACAAGGGGACCAAGGGAGCTGGACAAGGGGCCACTGGACACCTGGGAACACCAGCGTCAACTGTGGAGGGGTAAAGCTCAGCCAGGGAAAAGTCAGTGGGAAACTCCTGCCCTGGACAGAGTCACCGAGAGCCCAGGGACCAACTGAGAACCTGGTGGACTGGCCCAGCTGCAGAACTGGGCTGGGGGGTTCCCTAAGTGCCTTAATGGGAGCAGTGAGGCTTTTTTTTTTTTTTTTTTTTTTTGAGATGGAGTCTCTCTCTGTCACCCAGGCTAGAGTGCAGTGGCTTGATCTAGGCTCACTTCAACCTCCACCTCCCAGGTTCAAGCGATTCTCCTGCCTCAGCCTCCGGAATAGCTGGGACTACAGGTATGCACCACCATGCCCAGCTAATTTTTGTATTTTTGGTAGAGACAGAGTTTCACCACGTTGGCCATGCTGGTCTCAAACTCCTGGCCTTGAAATCCACCCGCCTTGGCCTCCCAAAGTGCTAAAATTACAGGCGTGAGCCACTGCACAGGGCCAGGAGTGAGATTTAAAAAGCCAGTTTTCCCGAGGCTTGCTGGCTCCAGGGTGATCCAGAGTGCCACAGGGCTGGACCAGAGGAGTGCAGGTGTGAACTATTTCCACAAGTCAGTACTTCATTGCTCCCCAGGAGGTTCTGTCTTGGGCTGGCTGCGAGTCTGGAAGTGCCTGGGGTGCTCCTCCCAGCTAGGGCTGAGCCCATAGCTGCGTCTGGATGAGCAGCCAGTTCTGGGTGGTACCTGAGCCTTCTGGGGTGGAGCGCACATAGGTGGGCAGCATCTTCACACTGGCCTCCTCGTGGGTCTCCAGCCTCAGGCCACGGTCCATCTCCTTCTGCATCCGCCTCATCACCTTTTTCAGGTCCTCCTCCTGCAGCTGGAACTCTGTCAGGATCTGCTCCACCTGTATGGGGAGGGGGATGGGAGCAGCCGGGCTGGGGAGGGGGGTAGGTTGGGGACCTCAGGGGGGGGGCTGTCACCAGGCATCCACATGCCAAGGGCCTCCCGGGGCATTTCCCCTGCACACCGTGGGTCTCCTTCCATCCTCTAACCCCTGGTTTAGGGTGACCCATCATCTCAAACTTTATGACAAGTAAAACCAGCTGGAAAGTCAGAAGAGCGGAGTCCAGGACCAGCCGCTCAGCAAATGCAGCCCAGGGTGTGTTGGCAGTGTGAGCTGCAGAGGGCAGAATGGCTTCTGTCCCTGACGATATCCCTGTGGCACAGCATCCTGTAGCACCCCCTTCATCCCTCAGGTCGGGGCCAGGGGAAAGGATGGGCTAACTGGGAGAGTTGGCAAGGTGGGGCTTGAGCCATCTGTCTGGAGGGTGCCAGGCGGCTGGCATTGCTGTCAGAGAGATCTGGTCCTCTGACTTCTGGGATTTACACCAGAAAATAAATGGGCCAGTCTGCACACGTGGGCTAAGGGCCAGCCAGGAGTGAGCATGAGCTCTAGGAGGAGGTGTCTGCTACCAAAGCCATCCGTGAAATGGGGGCACTAGGCCACAGAAGGAAGAGGGTCCCTATGCACTGACATGAGAGACGCTTGAGCACACAAAGTTCAGATCTGATACTGCCACTCCTGTGAGCATGGACGGCCCGTGGTGTGGCTGCTTGCTCTCCACCCTGCAGAGTGAGGACAGGCTGTGAATGTAGATGTGGCTGTGCCCATGCATCCCCGGCAAGCTGGAGTGTGGACAGCTATGTGTCTGTCCCCCTGGGCACTGTAGTGCTATTCATGGAGAAAAGGCCATGTTAATGCGATGGTTATCTCTGGGCAGTGGTAAGAAAAATAATCATAAGGATATTTTCATCTTGAACCAAAAAGAAGGAAAGATGCTCTGATAAAAGCTGTGGATCTGTTCCACTAACATACACTTTTGCCCACAGTCTTACACATAAGCTCGAGGGGTTGGAGGTGTTCTGAATCCCAGCCGGGAGGCAACATGGCCATTTTCCTCCTCTTCCTCAGTGCTTAGAACTCAGATTTTGTTGGTGGGGGGAGCATGTTGCACCATGATTAGTCTAAGGTAGGCACAGAAATTCTATCCTCCTGTTATTGATGACTGGTCTAGAGTTGGGCACGTCACCCAGTTCTGGCCAATGACAGGTGAAGGGAAGCCTGACTTTAGCAGGGAGAGGAGCTTCAGTGTTTCCCTAAATTTGTAAACACCGCTGTGGAAGGATGTGACGACCAGCACTGTGACAGCCTCCCTGTAACCATGAGGAAACAAGGCCGGAGGTTATAGCTGTTAGCAAACTGTGAATGCAGGGAAGAGAGAGTAATGCCAGACGCACCTTCCACGTGCAGGTTATGGGAGCAGACGAGAACCACTTATGCCACAGCGAGTCAGGTGTTTGGTTTCCTGCAGCCCAAAGCATTCCTAATAGATACCGATCTTTAGTTAAGAACCATGTCTCTTAATCAGGCCCCACTTGTAAAATTTAAACCCAGACAAGGTCAAAAAGGGATGGGGCTGATAAAGTCTGTGTCAAAAGACACAGAATCAAACACTGGTGTTGGCTGAGCAGGCACCGTTCTGCAGCTCTGAGCATGGAGCGGGACTGCTAGCTTTCCCCCAACCCCCCAATCCTCCAGCCCTCCAACCCAACTGTCCCTGCGGAGCACACCCCTAGAGCACAGCCCTGTTCCACACTCAGGCTGTCCTCAGTGCCCCACAGCTACAACCTTTCCCTCTTCTGTCTTCGTTTCCTACACCCACCAATGTAGACGATGCCAGGAAATAACTGAGGGCATCTACCATTTGCTGAGTTCCTCCACATGCCAGGCCTTGCACCAGGTGCATCACATAGCAGCCTCACACCCTGCACCCTGTCACCACAGCACCAGGGAGGAGGTGCCAGCAGCACCCAACTTGCAGATGAAGAAAGGCTTACAGAAATCACTTGTGCAAACACGGGCAGCCAGCACTCCATGGCAAGGCCAGCACCCAAATCCATGCACACAGTGGCTACTGGCAGGAAGTCCTAGGGAACCCTACCAGATGAGATTGTTCAGAGGGACCTGTGGGCTCCCAAAAAAGGCAATGCTGCTCTTGCAAAGGCCCAGCCCTCATGCCTGCCTGACATCACCCTTGCACCTCTCTCCAGGTGGCTTATCTTGGCGGCCACAGACCTGGACTCTGGTCTTTTGGCTGCAGGCTCTTCATGTGAGGAGCCAACATTTCAGTCTGAGGTTTTGGTAGAGGACAACGGCATGGTGCCTGTGCCCAGGCAGCTGATCAGAGTATGGTTGTACTGTCAGACAGCTGGGGCCCTTGAGTGATCCTCCCTTGCAGGGCTGTGGGCGACCTCACACTTCTCCCCACCCAGCACTTGGAGGACAGGGAGAGCCAGGTACATGGCGGCTGTTGTTGCTCTCACCACATGTTGGGAGGCTGGGCCCTGTAGGGTGTCGGGGGAGGCTCAAGTCTTCCCCCTCTGTATCAAGGCCCGCAGCTGGCCTTGCCACTGACTGGGTGAAATCCCAGCTCTGCTTGTTTCTAGGCCAGAAAGTTTTTCCCGGGGAATCCCAGGATTGCATGAAGTCAAACTGATACCATCTGTTCAGAGGGCAATTTGGAGTTTCTCTAAGTTTAACTTTGATCTGATAGTTTTTCTCCTAAGAATCTGTTCTGTAGCCAGAGGGCTGCGGGCATTTCCAAGATGCACAGGGGGGTGTCCCCTTGCTGCAACAGTGAGGACCCCCCGTATTCACCAGCGAGGACTTTAAATCAACACCAGGACGCTTCCTGCAGGGCCTCCTGTGGCCTTTCCAGTGAAGGACACGTATAGGCATAAGTGAAAACCTGAGATGGGACCTGAGATAGGACCTGATCCCATTTCTGTAAATACAGTTGCATCTGGCCTGCGAATCTGATTTGTCCTGTATAATATTCTCAAAAGCTTAAATTTGCTACCACCACTTAAAAACTATTTAAAAAGAGACACTTATACAAAAATCTGGATTTCTGTAAAAGTAGGTCTGCACTCTCTGTGGGGCTGCAGGGAGGCAGGGGATGTGGAGTCGGGGAGCCTGTCTCTCCGCAGTGGCAGAACTGGCCAGGGTCTCCTGGCTCAGGGCTCTCAAATGGACCCTGCCCTAACTAGCTACTGCAGGATTCCCGCATCGTCCACACCGCAGGGCCTGTGAGAACCCCTCACACACTTCCCAGTGGGCACTGGTTGGAGGATGAGTGCTGTAAGGTTCTGAGGCCGCAGTTACCAGCAGACCTGGGGGTTCACCTCTCCCGTGGGGAACATACTTCAAAGGTGAATCTTGTTCTTGGTGGGAGCAAGCCCCTTCCTCGGGGTGCATCTGGGCCTCAGAAGTCCCCCTTCTGGCACTTGGTGAGCATGCAACCCGAGGAGGAAGCTCTGACCCAGCTTGATCTCACAAGCCTGGGGGTCATGTTGTGGGGCCGAGGTCGGCCTCACAGACCCCCAGGACAAGCCCAGTGGCAGGCACTGAGGCTGATGCACACTTCCTGTGTGCCAGACCTGCTCTGGGCTCCCCTCCTATCATTGCTACAACCAGCTTGGGACATGGGTACTTTTATTATGTCCATTTTTTGTAAGTGAGGAAACTGAACACAGAGGTACAAACCCTTCCCCCAAGCCCACAGAGCCAGGCACTGGCTCCCAGCTTTCCTCTCACCCAGCCTGGCTGCATCCTTCAGGCGCAGCCAGCACTGAGCTCTTCCTGGTGCCCAGACCCCAGCTACCAGTGTCTCTCTGGCGAGCCTCATGCTGGGTATCTGTGTAAGCTTACAGGGCTTTCCCAGTCAGGAAATGTGGTGGTGCCTGGGGAGCCCCAAGAAGCCGCCTGGCCCCCCCAGGTATCACCTCGAAAGAAGAGCACAGACAGAGCCTGTCCCCTCCCCCCTGGCAGCCTCTGGGAGGCAGCCCCAGCTGGCTTGCAGAGGTTTCTCTTGCTGAACTTGGCCGAGAGGTCACGGGACACATAATCAGGGCCCATGGCCAAATGTTCAACTTTTCTTGCCTGAGAACACCCCACACTCCTTGCAGGGCGTCTGACCCTCATCTTTTCAGCGATGCCCACCAAATGCCAGGTGCAGTGCAGGGCACAGAAGCAGAGTCAACAACTGAACAAGCCTCTCTCAAGGGTGGGGATTGGCAGGAAAGAATCTTAGTCAAGCTGGGGGACAGGTTGCGGGGTGAAGGAATGGGGGCAGATGAAGCAGGGACAAGGTCGGGCAGCTGCTACGAGGAGATGGGGGCAGGGGACCTGCACTGAGTCTGGAGCAGAGCGGGGGAGGGGAAGGAGGGAGCGAGGCTGAGCTCTGAGCAGCAAAAGGTGAGAGGCTTGGAGGCACTGGGCCACAGAGCAGGGGCGTCTGGGGCAGGGTAGAAGCAGGGCGTCTGTCTGTCCTAACAACCCCTGTGCAGGGACAGTGGGCACAGGCTTGGTGAGAGGGTAAGAGTCTAGACTCTGAAGGGAGGTGGGAGGGGCTGAGGAGAGGGAACAGGAGGGCCTGGGAAGAGGAGGTTCCACCCGACCTGGGAGTTGGGTTGTGGGAGTCGGGATCTTACTCTGCGCGTGTTAACACATCTACCAGCCAAGGGGCGATTTGTTCCAAGTAGCAGTTGGCTATGAGAGGCCAGAGTTCAGTGGAAAGTCGGGCTGGAGAGGTAGATATGGAGACAGTCCTTAAGGACACCGGCCTGGACATGGTCACCAGGGTGTACAGGTTGGACAGCAGTGGGAGAGGCGGAGCTGGTTGGGCAGGGCTGCCAGGGGCAGGATGCCGTCTCTTTTACACAGCTAGCAGTGCTTTGTGGCCCCACCTCCAGAATGCAGTAAAAAAGGCAGGATGCTTTCTAGTGCCACCTTTGGCAGACGTGGACTGGGAAGCTGTCTATTCCAGCACTGGCGGGGGGGGGGGGCTAGCTGATGGAGCTGTGGGCCCCTGGGGACACAGCCAAGGACTAGGGCAGTCCCTGGACAAACGCTGCAGGCCAGGGGGCTCCAAAGCCCATCCCAGTGCCACGTGTCCAGCTGTAGCCTGGCCCTTCCATTCCTGGGTCCTCAGGTGGCTATTACATAGTTGTGAGTGACTTTGGGCTAGTCCCCACTTCTCCTGAGGGGACAGACTCTCCGATCCACCAACCCCTGGAAATACCATGCAGAGCCCCCAGAGACCCAGACAGCTGACTCCCCCGCATAAAAAAGCCTCAGGCCAGGCCCCAGACACTGGTGTCCTGGGTCACTGTTAGTTCCAGGAGCAAGTGCCCTAGAGCCCCTCGAGAGGCTGGACTGTGGGCAGCCACAGTGAGGATGCTGGGGAGGGGCCAGCGGCAGGCACAGCTGCTCTAGCCAGGACCCACGAGGTTTGTGTGCCTCCTCCCAAGGCGCCAGAGCCCGCTCGCCTTCCCTGCCCCCAGACCTTGGTTTGGGTAATCTGCAAAACCAAGGGCCCTGCCCTGGGGGCTGCTTTCCCAATGCAAAGTCCTTGGCTTTGGTGTGACTCTTACCAGAGTCAAGGCTGTCTGGTCCTGGTTCTTTGTGACATCCATCGCCATCTCTCTGAGGTACCAAGAGGTAGATGTTTGGGAGGCAGAGATGCTCCGGCCTGCCGAGGTCTAGCACATGCTATAGCTTTGGAGCCTAAGGCCTGCCTGTGGCGGCAGTGGCTGCCTGGCTGGAGAGCTGCCTGAGGCCGGCAGCCCAGGGCTTCTGCACTGAATGGGCTTAGCCAGCCGCTGCTGAAATACTCTGCCTCCTGCCATGGGGTCAGAGGCAGGGCCAGAAGGGGAGGGGAGGCCCACGTGGGGTTAGAGTTGACAGGGCCATGGGGACAGAGCCAGGGGGCAGCCGGCCACACTATGTGAACATCAGGTTGGGATTGCTGCCCGGTGGGAGAAGGTATGCAGAGCCAGCCCACCCATCTTCCGTTCCTCAGCCTTGTGCGAGCAGGAAGTCACCAGGCTCTCTTGGGACAGAACACTTACTGAAATGCCCTTGGACAGGGAGAGGGTTCTGAGGGGGCCTGGCCCACGCCAGCGCAGGTCTGGACTTGCTTTTGGAGGCAAGGGGATCCCCAGTGGCTTTTCATCTGCAGAGCAGTTTGATTTGCATTTCATATAATCCAGGAGTCTGTATGGCACTTGGGGCAAGGGTGGTGGAGGAAGATGCCCAATTGACCAAAAACAACAAAAAACCAGGGCTGTCATTCTTAGTTTTGTGACTGCAAAGTCCTGGCTTCGCTCGCTTTGGGTGCCTCCATGGGCAGAGACCACGACTCCCAGGCTCTGGTCCAGCGCCTCCTTGGGCTCAACTTGGAGTGACATCCACATGCTACGTACTTGTTGGCACCTGCCAAAGCCTGCTAAAATTAGCTGGGGCTGGCAAGTGGGTCAGGGTACGGAGGGTGCCTTGTCAGAATGCCAGGTCTCCCCGCCAATGGCCAGAGTGGTCACTCCCAAGAAAGCCCTTGATGCAATTGATCCCTTTCCCAAAATAGAGCAGAGATGGCCTCATCAGACCTCATGTGACAGGCCACTGACCCCCACAGCCCCCAGCTCTGAGCTACTGTTTGCTCACAGGGGCAGGGCTCACATCCACGTTTGGAGTGGCACTGGGGCCTTCTGGTTCAGCCAGGCCAAGGAGTAGCTACCCAGCGAGGCTTGCCTTTCTCCTGGGCCAAGCACACAGCACAGCGGAGGAGAATCTAAATTCTGTTCTCAAGAAAGGCTGAGGATGTGTACAAAGGCTGAAACCAGGGCAAGTGGGCCCCCTCCTGGGTTGGCTGAATTGCCAGTGCCCTCTCTAGCCTATATATTGAGCAACAGGCATCCCCCTACAGTTTCTTTCTGGGGGCCCCCTGCTGATGTTCATTGGCATCCATGAGGGCAGAAAGGGCTCCAGCATCTCTACTTCCCCACACTGGCTGATTCTCCAGGACCAGATTCTCATGACTCATGCCAGCCCTCCAGGGCGCCCACCCTTGTCCTGTCTCAATGCTTCCTCTTCAGGTGAAGGGGAGACACCAACAGGCCTGCACTGCACTGGAATTGAGGGTCAGTGTAGCAGGAACAGTTCCTGCTTTCCAGGAATTTTGGAAGGGCAAGCCTGTCCAGAACCTGTCCAGAGAAGTGGGGCCAGGAAGGGGAGGCCTCAGAGATGATGGCTCGTGGAGGATGTTCAGGACATGCTTAGAGTCTTCAATAGCTCAAGGTCTGTCCTGAGGAGGATGGATGAACATTGTTTTCGCTTAGAGCTTTCTAAAAAGACAGAACTGTGTAGCTGTGGACTAGGATATCTCAGTAGGTAGTGAACTCCCCATTTAATGAGGAGAGAAAGAGAAGAACAGAGTCAGAAGGGACCCTGCTCTCTGTCTCAGAGGTACCCCCATTTATTAGTTGCTCAGGTCTCTGCTTGACAGGCATGACTTGATTTTCTTTTTCATTTATCACAAGAAAATAATATGACAGGTTTGGTGATGGATATTCAAGATGATTAATTCTAGTATCAAAAAATGAGACACAACCCACATATCCAACTACAGGAGGTTTGTTAAATAAATTATGCTACACTTATATGTAGTCATTAAAAATGGTAAGATTCATCTGCTGCTATTGGCATGGAAAGATGTTCACGACATACTGTTGAAAGGGAATGTGTAGCCACCCTCGAAGCTGGCCTTCAATTAGCCCTGCTTCTGGTATTCACCCCATGGTATAGTCCCTTCTCATGCAGAATAGATCTAGCCAGTGTAACTAATATGATAATACAGAAATGGTGGAATGTGACCTCGGAGGCTAAGCCAGAAAAGACACTGTGACTTCTGCCTCATTCTCTCCTGGACTGTTCCTTCTTGGGGAAGCCAACTGCTATGATATGGGGATACCCACAAGAACTGTGGGAAGATCCATTGAGAATAAGTGAGTCCTCCTGCCAATAGGCAGCTCCAACTTGCCAGCCATGTGAGTGGACCACCTTGGAAGCAGATCCTCCATCCCCCAGTCAAGCCTTCAGATGATGCAGCTCCAGCCAACACCTTGGCTGCAGCCTCAGGAGAGACACCAAGCCAGACCACCCAGCTAAGCTGCTTCTGAATTCCTGACCAGCAGAAACTGTGTGAGATAACAAAGGTTTGCTGTTTCAAGCTACTATGGTGTTTTTTTTTTTCTTTTTTTGCTACTATGGTTTTTTAAAACGTATTTTATAAAATAAAATTTTGTTGTTACAGGACAAATAAGTTTAGAAACCATTTTCTATCTTTTAGCATATGGTCCAGATATAGGACAGTGTCATACCACATTCTTGTCATTATAATACATGGAAAGGTGAAGCCACTAAGTTTTGTGGCAGTTTGTATACAGCAATAGATGACTAACATGGGGGAAAAACAGGAAACATAGTATCATCAATTTTTTGTCATATATATGCATATGTATTATATAGATAATACACATATTGGGAGGAAATATAACAACATGATAATAATTATCTTGATGATGGTGGTATAAGTGATTTTAATTTATTTCCCCTTTTGCTTAATCTGTATTTCCCACATTTTCTGCAGTAAATACATATTAATGAAGCAATATTTAACAATCAAGTTTAAAAAAGAAAGGTTGAGCCTTATCTGCCATTTTGCACAGAGGCTTGGAGGCCCAGACTCTAAAAGGATAGAGGTTCACAGTTAAGTGAGTCCAACTGCTAGACCCCATATGCCATTGGGAAAGATAGTGGGAGTCAGGAAGCCAGGGAACCCAAAGTATCCCACCACTGGCCTGTTCCCTGACACCCTCAGTACCAGCTGGGCACCAAGTGTGCACGCTGATGCAACCGGGCCTGGAGGTCAGCTCGATGTTGCAAGTGTTTGCTTACATCAGGGTAGACTTGAGACTGGTTGTGCTCTTGTGCTAAGGGGCAGGCGGAGGGCCTGGTGAGTGGGAGGGGGTTAGGCAGTGGGTTGTGGCCAGGACGTCAGGGAGAGAGGCCGGGGGAGAAGAACCATGAGACAGCAGAGCATGCCAGGATGAAATGACCACAACTGGTGTGTGTTCTGTGGCTTCCACATGCCAGGGGAATGTCCTAGACCCTTTAGATGGATTGCAACTGGCCTGTGAGCTGAAGGCTGTCATTTTATATGCAGGGAAACTGAAGCCCATGGGAGTTAAGGGGCTTACTAGGATGCAACAGCTATAAGCGACTTGGCTAAGATTCACCCCTAGGTCACTCTGACTTCAAGACTGTTAACAGTTTGGTCTTCTTGACTAGATGGGGAGAGCTTCAGGGTCAAGCATATGCCGGGGGACAGGAAATATCCTTTGGGGCTTCTTCTTGCTGGAGATGTTCAGAGGCTTCAGCTGAAGCTGGTGGAGGTGGACACAATGTTAGCCACAGAGGTTGGTTCTGCCACAGTGTTTGCCTCTGATAACAGATGGAACGGAGGGAGGTTTGGGACTGTGTGTCAGGGATAAAGCCTGAGGCCAGCACTGTTGGGAGAGAAGGGCAGAGCATGAGTGAGAGTGCAGGGAATAGTCCTCTGCATTACCTAGGGAGAGGGTAGGAGAATCATCTGAGACCTTGTGCTGAGAGGCAGGATAACACTGGAGTAACACAGAAGTGTGAGGTCTCCTGCTTGAGTCTGAAGACTGGCTTTGCCACTCAATGGGTTTAGGGGCTTGGACAAATTCCTTAATGTTTCTAGGTCTCAGTAAGGGGCAGGTAACAAATTCTACTACCTCACAGGACTATTGAGAAGATTCAATGATATGAAGCAGATAAGGCTCTTGACACATACAAGTTGTTCGATAGTTTGTAGCCGTTGTTGCTACCAAAAGATTTTAGCCCTTGGGTCAGCGTTTAAGACATGGGCTGTCCCCAGCTCTTGATTTATGGCAGATCTAATGCCAGACTCCTACCCCAATACATACTGATTATTTCAGTGTGCTAAGGAGATAGATTAGGTGGCATGGTCTCTTTGATGCTAGTCCTATGGTAAATCAATGACGCTTTTTGTCTGAAAAGATAATTACTAGGGAATCATGTCATGGAACTGACAAAGTAGGGAACTTCAGGAATTGGTTCCTCTATCTAAACAAACATTATGTTAGGAAAGAAAAACATCCTGTAAGAGTCAACTATTTCAGAATTCTGAAACCTGACTGGACACTTACAGCAACCATGGCTGAAGGGAGAGGCATGCTGATGGCTCATAAGTGAGTGGTATGGGCAAACCAGCTACCATCCTGAATTCTTCAACATTTCTGTGGCCATGGGGACAGTAATTATGTTCCTAGAGCAGCTGGCTGGAGCGGGGGTTGGCGGAAAGGACCTTGTCTTCCAGAAATTTGTGGAACCAAATTTCTTTTGTTTATCTGGTGGCTCCCTGAGGGTTCAGAGTACAGCTTGCCTTTGTTTCTGCCCCTTCAGGCAGCAGCAGCCTTCCTGGTGGCATCTATCAGATTTTTAAAAACGTACATGCTAGGTTTTTTGTTTCTTGGGTTTTAAAAAATCTGTGCATTTAAGGAATACTCTTCCAGGTCATAGGCTGACTGCAGACACACCAGAAGAGAAACGTCAGTGACCAAACACAACAAAGAATACATACTTTGCAAAAATTGTTTGGAAAAGTCACTATACGAATGGACAACTGCAGCCCTCAGCATACAACAAAACCAATCTCAAAGGAGGGGGAGAATCTGGCTCCAGAATTACCACATTATACTATTCAAAATGCCCAGTTTTCAACAAAGCATTACAAAGCAAATGGCTCTATAACAGTACAAAAATAATTTAAAAGAAGCTATCCATAAGGACGTTTAGACATTGGAATTACTAGTCAAAGACATTAAGTCAACTGCCTTAAATATGCTTAATGAACGAAAGAAAACCATGGACTAAGAACTACAGGAATTTGGGAGAGCAATGTATGAACAGATGGGGAATGACAAGAAAGAGAATTTATTAAAGAGGAATCAAATAGAAATTCTGGATCTGAAAAGTACAATACTGAAATGAAAAAGTCACTGGAGGGGTTAAATGGCCAGTTTGAGTGGACAGAGAAAGAATCAGTGAACTTGAAGAAAAAGAAATTGAAGTTATCAAGTCTGCAGAGCAGAAAAAAGAAAGAAGAAAAATGAACAGAACCCAGGGGATCAGTAGGATACCATCAAACATACCAACATAAGTATATGGGAGCTCCAGAAGAAGAGAAATGGAAAGAGGAAGAAAAAAATATTTGAGAAATGGTGAAATAATTTCCCAGATTTGGTAAAAAACAAACATACACATTCAAGAAGTTCAATGAAATCCAAGTGGGGTAAACTCTAATAAATCCACACTGAAACACATTATAGTCAAATTGTCAAAAGACAAAGACAGAGAGAATCTTGGAAGCAGCAAGAGAGTAATGACAGATAGCATATATATCAAGGATTTGCAGTAAGTTTAACAGATGATTTCTGATTAGAAGTCAAGGAGGCCAAATGGCAGCTATAATAATAATTATACTTTAGGCTGGGTGCAGTGGCTCACGCCTATTATCCCAACACTTTGGGAAGCTAAGGCGGGTGGATCACTTGAGTTCAGGAGTTCAAGACCAGCCTGGCCAACATGGTGAAACTCCATTTCTACTAAAAATACAAAAATTAGCTGGGCATGGTGACAGGCACCTGTAATTCCAGCTAACTGGGGAGGCTAAGGCAGGAGAATTGCTTGAACCTGGGAGGCAGAGGTTGCAGTAAGCAGAGATTGCACCTCTGCACTCCAGCCTGAATGACAGTGGGAGACTCCATTGCAAAATAATAATAATAATGGCCAGGTGCAGTGGCTTATGCCTGTAATCCCAGCACTTTGGGAGGCCAAGGTGGGTGGATCACGAGGTCAGGAGATCAAGACCATCCTGGCTAACATGGTTTCTACTCAAAATACAAAAAAAAAAAAAAAAAAAAAAAAAAAATAGCCAGGCATGGTGGCACATGCCTGTCATTCCAGCTACTTGGGAGGCTGAGGCAGGAGAATCACTTGAACCCAGGAGGTGGACGTTGCAGTGAGCTGAGATCATGCCACTGCACTCTAGCCTGGGCAACAGAGTGAGACTCTGGCTAAAATAATAATAATAATAATAATAAAAGTTCTGAAAGAAAAAAAAAAACTATTAACTAAGAATCTTATAGCCAGCAAAACTATTCTTCAAGAATAACAAAGAAATTAGACATTTCAGATAAAGAAAACATAGGGGAATTAATTACCAGCAGGCCTGCCCTATAAGAAATCTAAAGGGAAACACTGAGGCTAAAATGAAAAGACACTAAGTAGTAATTTAAAGACATCTGAAGACAAAAGTACACTGTTAAATGTCACTGCATAGGTAAATATAACAGCTAATATTAGTCTGGTTTTTGTTTGTGATTCTTGTTTTCCTGTATGATTTAAAAGGTAAATGCAGAAAATAATTATAAATTTATGTTAGTGAGGATATAATGTCTAAAAACATCATTTGTGGGAATAACAATATAAGGGGAGAAGGATGGAGATGTATAGGAGTAGAGTGTTCATATACCATTGGGACTATTTTTCAAACTAGCTTCTTATAGGTGTAAGATGTTAATTGCCATCCCCCAAGGCCATCATTAGGAAAATAACTAAAAAATACAAGAAAAAGAAAGTGACACGGAATTTATTCTTGGTCACTTTGCAAGCCAGGGACTTTGGCAATGCCCCACCCAGGCCTCACTTGGTCATGCTACCTGCTACAGGAGATGGCCCACCGCCCACCCACTGGTGCTGCCCAGGCCGAGTCTGGCCTGAGTTCTTGTCCTGTGCCCAAGAAGAATGAGGATATGCTGACAATTGAAGAATGAACAAGGCAAGGAGTTTTATTGAGTGATGAAAACAGCTTTCAGTGGAGAGGAGATGCAGGGGTGGTTCCCCTACTTGAAGTTGGCAAAGTCCCTCAATGCGGCTGAGTCCAGGGCTTTTATGGGCTCAGAATGGGGGAGGGGCAGGCTGTAGGTAGTATTGGAAAAGGCAACATTCAATTGGTTAAAAGGGATTATTCAGAAAGAATAAACCAGGAGAGGGCAGGCAAACAGGATCAGAAGTTCTCACTCTGGATCGTGGCTTTCATCTGGGACCACCAGTCTGGTCTTTCAACCTTCAGGCTGTTTTTTGGCTTAAAGGTGAGGTTTCATGGGGGATCTGCCCCATCTGCCTAGGTATTTGGCTGCCTCCTGTTGCCATCAAAAGAAGAAAAGAATCAAAATGTAACAACACACACACAAAATCAAGAAGTAAAAAATAACCCTGTAATGGAGGAATTGAGAAACTTAAATGTATTGAAAATGTATAAGACACACAGGAAAAAATAGCTCAGTGGTAGAAGTAAGTCCTTCCTAATCAGTAATTATTTTATATGTAAATAGATTAAACTGTCCAATTAAAAGGCAGAGATTGGCAGAGTGAATAAAGAAAACATTATCCATCTATATACTATCCACAAGAGGCTCACTTTAGATATAAAGATGTAAGAATTTGAAAGTGGAAGGATGGAAAAAGATATTCTATAAAAACAGCAACCAAAATGAGACTTGTGGGGGCTGTATTATCAGCCCAAATAGATTTTAAGTAAAAAAAAAAATGGCCTCAAGAGACAAATAATGTTATATGTTGATAAAAGGTTTGATCCATTTAAGATATAAAAATTATAAACAACAGAACACCAAAATACATAAACAAAATTTTGCAAAATTGAAGGGAGAAATAGAGAGTTCTACAATACTAGTTGCAGACCTCAGTACACTTTCTTTTTTTAATTTTTCTTGAGACAGGGTATTGATCTGCTGACCAGGATGGAATGCAATGGCGAGATACTGGCTCACTGCAACCTCTCCCTCCTGGTTTCAAGTGATTCTCCTGCCTCAGCCTCCAGACTACCTGGAATGACAGGCACACACCACCATACTGGGCTAATTTTTTGTATTTTTGGTAGAGATGGGGTTTCACCATGTTGGCCAGGCTGGTCTCAAACTCCTGACCTCATGATCTGCCCACCTCAGCCTCCCAAAGTGCTGGGATTACAGGCGTGAGCCACTGCACCTGGCCACTACTTTCAACAGTGGATTGAACAACTAGACAGAAGATCAATAAAGAAAGAGAGGACTAGAACAATACTCTAAACCAATTAAACCTAACAGACATATACAGAACAGTCTATCCAACAAGAGCAGAATGTGCATTTTTCTCAAATGTGCATGGAAATTCTTGAGGATATCTTAGTCATAAAACAAGTCTTAGTAAATTTTAAAAACTTGAAATCATACAAAGTATCTTTTTGGATCACATAAAATAAACCTAGATATGAATAACAGAGGGAAAACTGGAAAACTCACAGATGTATATAAATTAAACAAGACACTTTTAAATGACTCGATTGCAGGGAAGAGGGGGAGAGAGAGAATTCAGATTACTAAAATCAGGAATGAAAAAATGAAAGAGTGAACATTATTACTGACTTTACAGAAATAAAAGGGATTATGAGAGAATACTATGAACAATTTAGTATTGTTTGTTGACTTAGACAAGTTGGATAAAATGGAACTTTAACTTAGGTAAACTTTGATAACTTAGATAAAATGGAAAAATTCCTAGAAAGACATGAGCTATTACAACTAACTCAGAAAGAAACAGAAAATCTCATTAGACTAATAACAAGGAAATGGAATTAGTACTAAAAAACCTGCCAACGAAGAGACTCCCAGGACCAGATGTCTGTACTGCTAATTCTTCCAATAATTTAAAGAAGAATTAACACAAATTCTTCCAAAAAATAAAAGAGGAAGTAACACTTTCTGGCTCATTTCATGAGGCCAGCATTGCTTTGATACTGAAGCCAGACAAAGATACTACAGGAAGAGAAACTACAGAGCAATATTTCTTGTGAATATAGATGCAAAATCCTCAACAAAATACCAGCAAATAAAAATTCTTCAGTATTAAAAAATGTGTGTGTGTATGTGTGTGTGTGTGTGTGTGTATTGTATGTGTGTGTGTGTGTGTGTGTGTGTGTGTGTGTGTGTGTGTTGTTGAGACAGAGTCTCGCTCTGGCGCCCAGGCTGGAGTGCAGTGGTGCAATCTCAGTTCACTGCAACCTTTGCCTCCTGGGTTCAAGCGATTTTCCTGCCTCCACCTTGTGAACAGCTGGGACTAAAAATGAGTGCCACCACATCCGGCTAATTTTTTGTATTTTTAGTAGAGATGGGGTTTCACCGTGTTAGCCAGGATGGTCTTAATCTCCTGACCTTGTGATCCACCCACCTTGGCCTCCCAAAGTGCTGGGATTATAGGCGTGAGCCACCGCACCTGGCCAAAAAATTTGTTTTTAGAGATGGGGTCTCATTCTGTTGCTCAAGCTGGATGGAGTGCAGTGGTGCAATCATGGCTCACTGAAGCCCGAACCTTCTGGGCTCAAGCAATCCTCCTGCCTCAGCCTCCTGAGTAGCTAGGACTAAAGGTGCACAACCACACTGATTTAATTTTTAATTTTTTTTTTTTTTTTTTGGTAGAGATGAGATCTTGCTTAGTTGCCCAAGCTTTTCTGAAACTCCTGATTTCAGGTGATCCTCCCACCCCAGCCTCCAAAAGTTTTGGAATTACAGGCATGAGCCATTGCACCCAGCCTCTTCAGTATATCTTCAGGTCATAGTTATGGATTATACACCATAACCAAGTGAAATTTATCCCAGGAATACAAAGATAGTTCAACATGCAAAAATTAATATAATATACTACATTAATGGAATAAGGCAAAAAAACTACATGATCATATTGATTGATGCAGAAAAAGCATCTGACAAAACTCAGCACCCTGATATCATTGAAACAAGAAGAGAATTTCCTTAACATGAAAAATGCCGTATATGAAAACCCCATAGCTAATGTCATACTCAATGGCAAAAGACTTAAACTTTCCTCCTAAGATAGGAACAAGACAAGAATAGCCACGTTTGCCACTTCTATTCAACATAGTAGTGAAACAGTTAGGGAAGAAATTTCTAACCAAAGCAATTAGGGAAGAAAAATAAATAAAAGGTATCCATACTGGAAAGTGCTATGGAAAGAACGTTTGTGTCTCCTCAAAATTCATATATTAAATCTGTGGTCTGATGATATTAAGAGACAGGGCCTTAGGAGGTGACTAGGTCATGAGGGTGGAGCCCTCATAAATAAGGATTAGTGCCCTTATGAAAGAAATCCCAGAGAGCTACCTTGCCTCTTCCACCATGTGAGGACACAGCTAGAAGGTGCCATGTATGAACCAGAAAGCAGGCCTTCATCAGATAGTGAATTAGCTGCTGCCTCGAACATGGACTTCTCAGCCTCCAGAACTATGAGAAATAAATTTCTGTTATTTATAAGCTAGCCAACTTATGGCATTTTGTTACAGCAGCCCAAATGGACTAAGACAGAAAGAAGGAAATGAAACTATCTTTATTTCAGATGACATGATCTTATGTAGATAACCATAAATAATCCACAAAAATGTTTGAGGTAATAAGCCAATTGAGCAAAGTTGCAGCACACAAATATCAACACACAAAAATCAGTTGTATTTTTATTCACTAGCAACAAATAACCCAAACAGGAAATTAAGAAACAATTATGTGAAATTAGGGAACACTTCACACAGTCATTTAGGAATCCAGGCTTCTTCTACTTTATGGCTTCATCCACCCACTAAAGCCTCATCATTATCTGCAGTTAGCCCACAGAAAGGTGAGAAAAAACATGAAGGAGCCACCCTCTTCTTCGAAGCCTACCCTTGGAAATGGAAATGGTATATGTTGTACCACTGAAATTGCATGGAGACAGCTCACTGCAAGGGAGGCTGAGAACTACAGAATAGCTGGCCAGCTGTTGCTGACATTGTCATCACAGTGGACAAAGAGGACATGGGTTTGGGTCTACTGCTAGCAACCTCTGCTATGTTCACTGGATTCCTAAATGACTGTGTGGAGGAGAAGCCCCCAGCTGATAAAGAGCTGCATTTGACTATTATAGGGCCAAGAAATACAATTCTACTATGCAACTCTATTTCATGTTTTGCTGTATTGGTTATTGCAGGGAAGTGTTCCCTAACAAGTACTCAGAACGATGGTATCAATGACCAAAAATATGTTGGAAGGGGATACTGGATCACTCATTATTCAATGTTTATTGAGGACCTAATTTGTGCTTAGTCTGAAATTAGAAAAGTGATTAGTTTTTAGTTTCCAGGGAGCTTACCGTCTAGCAGAGGAGACAAATGAACAACTTAATACAACAAGATACCAGCAAAGCTACAGCGTTTTTGGGAACATAAAGAGACTGATAGGTTTTGTTTTGTTTTCTGAAGGCAACAGGGCAGGATTTCTTTGATGCACTAGGGGGGAACTGGCCAGGAAGGGAAGGACATTCCAGATAGAGGCCAGCAGGACAATGTCAGGGGTGTTTGGAGAAACACAAATATTTGAGTGGCTCAGACTTAAGGGACACCAAGGGAACACTTAGCAAATGAGGCTGAGGCAGACGAGAAATGAACAACAGAAGGGAAACCAAAATATTCTGTCTGCTCAGAAAGAGAAAACTACTGCTATAAATGGCATTTGGGGCAAAGGGGAAATCTGCATTGCATTACAGACCATTTATAAATGAATAATCATGAATGTACAAAATATTAAAAGTATGGCTAATAGCCAAAGCTGTCTCAGAGGAACATTTACACCCATAAAGGCACTTACTATAAAATAAATGGGGGCTGGGCATGGTGGCTCACACCTGTAATCCCAGTACTTTGAGTAGCTGAGGCGGGAGGATTATTTGAACTAAGGAGTTAGAAACCAGCCTGGGCAACATAGTGGGACCCTGTCTCTACAAAAAATAATAATAATAATAAAATAAAATATTAGACAGGCATGGTGGTGTGTGCCTGAGGTCCCAGCTACTCAGGATGCTGAAGTGGGAGAATTGCTTGAGCCCAGGAGGTCAAGGCTGCAGTGAGCCATGATTGCACCACTGTACTTCAGCCTGGGCTATATAGCGAGACCCTGTCTCAAAAAAAAACAAACAAAATAAAATAAATGGGGAATCAATGAGCAAAGCGTTTCTCTCAATATGCTCAAAACCTCAATACACAGAAGATAAAGTAAACAAAAGGAAAATCAGATTAAAGAAATTGGTAGTGATAAAAGCAGAGACTAATTATCCAGAAGACAAACAAAAACCACAATAAACTCGATTAAGAAATCCCAAACCCAGTTTTCTAAAAAGGCTAATAAAATGGATGAACCCTTTGATTAGATTTAGTAATCTGATACAAGATAACAGGCTTGACGGGGTGGGCTGGGCTATGTCTGAAGGGACCCAGGGAAGCAAACCATTCCGCCCATTGCCTTCGTCCAGCATTACCTGCCCAACCACCCAAACTCTGTCAGGCCAAAAATTCCCTCCTGGATTTCCTGGGAGGGTGAACCACACGCATGACCTTTGCATTGAAAAGGTGTTGGAGAGCTAATTTACTGATAGCCGGATCACTCTTTAGGATTATAATATTCTAGAGTTTTACATGATAAAAGTAGGATGCCCATCTGAAAACTCCATCTAATCCCCCCTAATATCACAAAACTCTCTGAATATAGCAATCCACCAAGGATTTCTGCACAATGTAACGTATTTAAAATACCAATTACCTAATTATGTAATCCCTAAATAACTCAGCAGTGGGTACATTTGTATGTAGTATGTGATGACCCTGTTCATTTCAGATGCTGTAGTAGATGCTATTGGTGCCTGCTGGGCCCCCTGGGCTTGCCCCCAGCTGCCCAGTTGCGGAGAAGAGCTGGATCCTTTCCTGGGACTTACGCCTAATCTACAAAGTTACTTCACCTGGAAATACCTGGGAAGTTATGCCCTTGCTAGGGCTAGTGGAGAAAACACACTATGTTATGCACAATTTGGGACATATACTAAGAAATGATTTGTTGTTTATCTGAAATTCGAATTTAACTGAGTGCCCTAATTTTTATTTGCTAAGGCTGGCAGCCCTAGCCTCTCCCCCAGGGGGCCTCCAGCCAATGAGTGACTCATGCAGGAGAACAACGGCTGGCCCCTGCCTCAGACGGACAACCCTGCAATGTCATTCACATTGAGAGCTCTCTGCGGGGTCAGACCGAGGCTCAACTGCTGCTGAATGTGTACCTCTGCCTACTTCTACCCCATCTTATCCCGAGAACACTCCCCCCACTCAATCACAGATGCCAGAATCCTTATCTCAGGCTCGGCTTCAAGAACCTAACACAGTCGGTACCCGGGTGGTCCTAGAAATCAGCCTATGAAGGCGGGACTCTGGAGTTGGATCACTTCGCAGCTGGATGCCGCCTCACTGGCGGTAGGAGTACTGGCAGTCCCTGGCACATTGCAGCAGTGGATTGCCAAAGCCCTGCCCATGGGGAGTGAGGATGGGGGTGGACAGCGAGGTACTTGCTTATTCAGTGTCTCTGCACCGAGGGTGTGGGGGGAGATGCTAACCTGAAGGACTGTGCCACTGAGACCCGTTGGTCAGTGGAGTGATGCATGGAAAAGAGAAAATGGGAGGCTCAGGTCTATCGATTTAAAGCCAAGTCTGAAAGCCAGAGGGTCTTTTCAGCAGCGTTTAAAGAGACGCTTGCCTCCTGCAGTGAGGCAGGCAGAGCTGGAGACCAGGGACAGGGCTCAACTGCAAGAGCAGCAGCACAACTTCGGCAAGGGCTGAGTCCTCCACCGAGGCAAGCCAGGGCCCTGATGGGAAGGAGTTTATGCAATGGTGTGCTGGCAAATGGCTAACAACCTGCTCTCTAGAGATGGGGGATGTCCTGGTTTGTAGCATTTTCTGATTTTCATGGTTTAAATACACCCGCCATTGGCCCATTTCCAGCTACCAACATGGTGTCACTGAAGATTTGGAAAGAGATGTGCACCCTCGGCTTTCTGATGTGCTAGTAGGTGCTCTTGAGAATTTTGAATTCCCAGATTCCCATGAGCCATCTGCACCTACAGTAGTCTTACTGTAAGAAGGAGGCCTTTTCTCTCTTGAAAAGTATGCAGATGCCTGAAAGAGATAAGTGCTCCATGAGACAATGCATGACTTCCTCAGGATCGGCCCCCACTTCCCCTTCTGGCCACAGGAGGAGTCAAATCTCAGCAGGGCCCAACTGGGAAGGTGTTGGACTTGTCAAGGAAGGAGAAAAAAATTGTATGCCAAAGGAACTTCAGTCTTTGCCTAACATGTACTAAAGGTGCTGGATCCTGTGCTTCAGACCAGATCCTGAAGGTGCTGGATCGGGCAGGTGGGATATCAAGAGGCTAAGTGGAATTCGCTGATGTGGGGACATTCTCCTATGATGCAGGATTTAACACTTTGGCAAGCGTCCCAAGAGAGGGTTCTGATACATTGCTGGGGTGGCTCTTGGTAGCTCAGAAAAAGCAACAGCTCCATTAAATGAAGTACAGATGCTTGAATGGACCATGGAGAAAGTGATCAAAAGGATAAAAGAAATGGGGCAAAATATAATTGACCTACTCTATAAGATCAAAAAGCCTGTAAGCTGGCTATGTACTCTGAAAAGGCAGGGAGGATACTCTGCTTCCGAGGCTGTAAAGAATCTGCTGGTGTTGGGGCTCTGTAGACCAGGGCTGATGGGAGACAACTCTTTTTCAGAGCTGCTCCCACTAATGGCAGTGGAGATGATAGCTCACTTAATGGCACAGACCAGCACTTAGAAGTACATCAGAAGTAAAGTGGGAATAATTATCATATTGGGCAGCAAGTTCAGACTAACAACCAGAAGGGATTAGCCTATAGGGGTCTAAGGAGAAGGCTAACAGAATGTTTGATTCTTAGGGGCCAGAAAGGTTGAAGAGAAGGCCAAGGTCAGTCACTCCAGTGGAAAGTTATGATGGAAAGGTACAGTTTCCAAATGTGAGCCAGTTCTCAGAATCAGAACCCATTGATTGAAAAAGGGACTGCGCCCTCATGAGGAAGGACTCTGTAGCCCCACAGCAAGTGTGTATAATAGGAACCTATGGCTGTTTATATTTGACTGCACTGGGTAAGGATAATACTCATATCTTTTGAAAGTGATTTCATAGCAATTCACACTTTTTTTTTTTTTTTTTTTTGAGATGGAGTCTTGCTCTCTCACCCAGACTGGAGTGCAGTGGTGCGATTTCGGCTCACTTCATCCTCTGCCTCCTGAGTTCAAGCAATTCTCCCTGCCTCAGCTTCCCAAGTAGCTGGGATTACAGGTGCCCGCCACCATGCCCAGCTAATTTTGTATTTTTCAGTAGAGACGGAGTTTCGCCATGTTGGCCAGGCTGCTCTTGAACCCCTGACCTCAGGTGATCCGCCCGCCTCGGCCTCCCAAAGTGCTGGGATTACAGGCGTGAGCCACCGCACCTGGCCAGCAATTCACACTTATATCTAGGGTCCCAATGTGCTATCATGGCTGTCCTAGTAGAGTTTGGGCTTATTGGGGTAAGATGACAAATATAGTTCTGGCCCACGTCTGTCTCACCGTGGATCTATTAGGTCCGTGTATTCACCCAGAAATCATTTCCTTGGATCCTGAATAAATCAGTGGAATGGATATACTTAACCATCAGAAGAGCCCTCACAGTGGTTCCTTAATTTATAGAATAAGTAACATTTGTAATAGCAAAGGTGAAGTGTAACCCCCCAGAAAATACTGCACTCCCACCCAGATAGAAAAACACAAATCTGGAGGGATGGCAGAAATTATTGCCATTCTCAAAGACTTAAAGGATGTAGAGTGGATGTGATTGGCAAATCTGATGATACTCTGCATGGAATGTGAGGGTAAGCCCCAACAGGAGTCACTGTCCAGACCCCTAGGGCTCTGGACCAAGGTCATGCCATCTGCAACACAGAACCAAACACCACTTGTGATGCATGTCCTGGCATGCCACCCAGCAGGGTATCTGACCCCAGGACATTAAGTGACCTTGTGGTCATACTGCCCATTATGAGTTTGGCGCTGTCAGGCCCACTAGGTCATAAGCCATCCATCATAAGATGGAAATGGTACATCTGGAATCAGGCTCGAGGAGGTCCAGATGGCAGAGATAAGTTGCAGGGACAGGTGGCCCAGACCCATGTGCCATCTACCACTGTTGCACCAATATCGGCCCCTGTGCCTCTCTTTCGCTCATATGCACACAGGGCCTCTTGGAGGGGGTGTTTTTATCTAGCTGCAGGAGGAGGGAGAAACCCACCTACGCACTGATCATGGATAGGTCAGTCTGGCATGTCGATGCAAGCTGAAAATGGACTTCTGCTGTACCGCAGCCCCACTCAAGGTGGCCCTGAAAGACACTAGGGAGAAGAAATCCTCCTAATAGAGTTTTGGGAGGTGCACCTGGTTATTCACTTTGTGTAGAGAAAGAAGTGGTCTAAGGTAAAGATAGTGAATAGCTTAGCTCGTTCTTCAGCAGCTTGGAAGGAGCAACATTAGAAGATGGGGAAAAGCAGTGGCACGAGGAAAAGTTGTAGAGATAAACCTTTGAGAGTGGGCACAAAGTATGAGACATTAATGACAGCCAGAAATTACCTCTTGTGGCAGAAGCAATTACAACCAAGTCAATAGGATGGCCAGGCAGTTGAATGTCGGTCACCTCAGTGTTCACACCATGCTCTCAGAAATAGATAACCGTGGGATCAGAGAAGGAAGCCACACATGTGTCCAGAAGCATAGGCTCCCTCTCACCAAGGCTGACCTAGTTTTGCTGCTGTCAAATGTAGGAACTGCCAACAATAGCGACCGGTGCTGAATCCCTGGTATGGAACTGTTCTGGAGGAGACCAACCAGCCGTGACTGTGTGACAAGTTGACTATATCAGGCCCTTTCCAACCTGGAAAGGGCAGCAGTTTCTCTTGACTTGGATTGACATGTATTCCAGCCAGCAATGGACTTGCCTTTCCTACCCTCAGTGCCTCAGCCAGTCCTGCTGAGGAATCACAGATAGAGTGGTGGAATATCCTCCTGGAGGCACAGTGGAGCTGTCATCTTGAAGATGACACCCATGAGGAGGGCCCACTTTCCTCCAGAATGCAATATATACTCTAATGGCTATGGGATGATGCCGTGTTCCTGAAAGGTAAAATATGTGGCTTTGGGAACCAAGAGCTCTTCATCA
The DNA here is from genome assembly GCA_036589455.1 of Ateles fusciceps. Taxonomy (NCBI): domain Eukaryota; kingdom Metazoa; phylum Chordata; class Mammalia; order Primates; family Atelidae; genus Ateles; species Ateles fusciceps. The sequence goes on along the minus strand of JAZHEH010003329.1, from coordinate 5,911,082 downwards.
CTCCCCCATGACCCACTTGGGAAATCTGTGCTTCCACCGCCCACAACTTTAGGTTTCGTGGGTCTAGAAGTCCTGGTTCTCAGGAGGGGGTCTTCCACCAGATGATGCATTAACATATTCACTGAATGTACAGCAGCAGCCGCCTCCTGGTCATGCTGTGCTCCTTGTGCCAGTAGCCAAGCAGGTAGAGAAAGGCATTACCATCTTGGCAGAAGGAGCACAATGTGGCAATTGACGTCATTAGGAGGAGGGGTTACAGCTACATAATGGAGCAGAAAGAATATGGTTTGCACTCAGATGATTTGCAGGGTGTTTCTTGGTAGTCTCACACCCAGTTGTAATTGGGAATGGACAACTTACAACAATAGCCTGTTAAAGGAATCCAGGATTCAGATGCCTCAGGGAAAAGGGTTTGGCGCCTGCTCTGGGCAAGCCACCTAGACCAGCAGTGTTAGCCAAGAGGAAAGGGACACTAGAATGGATGGTGGGGGTGGGGCATGATGATGAGTATCAGTGACAGTCGCCTTACGATCACCTGCAGAAGTGGGCATTGTAGTTCATCCCTCTGTTTCTCCAATTATAAGTTTTGCCAGAAGCTGTGCTGGATGGAGGGAGCTTAAAGTGGAAAGCAGTAGGTCTGAGCAGTCAAGGGGTGGACTGTAGTGCCTGCTATTGGTGCCTTACTGGTCAACTGGCCTGCACACCCAGCCTGTAGCTGCAGTGAGCAGCAGCTGCAGACTGCTCACAGTTATACCCTTCTCCTGACAGTTTCCTGGAAATGCCTGGAAGATCTTCTCTCCCCTGTGGCCGTCAGCTGATGACTTTGACACAGGTACAACAGGTGGGCCCCTCTCCCAGGAGGGACAGCCTTGAGATATTCTTCTTGCATAAGAGCCCAGGTGAGACCAGACTGAGGCAGACTTAAGTTGGACCTGCCTCTTTGTCTGGCTTCTCCCCTCTGGTTTTCTTTCCCCCGCAACTTCCTTACAGCTTCTGCTGACAGTGCTCCCGCAAACGCCATTTTCCAAGAATTCCAATCTCAGGCTCTACTTCTTGGGAACCTGACCTAAAACAGATACAAATCACGTTTTCCCTTCCTACTGCACAGGCTGGCAGCAGACACATGATGCAGGCAGGCAGTGAGCCTGAGACTGGGTCCTCCTGGAGGAACTGCGGGGGATAAGATGCCCACACCCTCTCCCAGGACCCAGGTACAACTTGAATACTGATTCATCATACTCACTTTTCATTTAGAGAGTGAATTTTGGGAAAATGTCTTTGCAATCCATGAAAGTGAATACTCAGAACATTCCAGGCAGCAGAGGATCCCCCATATTTCCAAGACAGAGTGTTCGTTGAGATCAGCCTCACAGTCGTGCCTTCTGGGTCACAGCCCAGGAGCACAGAAAATCCCACTGCTTGGCCTCTCCAGCACTCCCTTTCCTACTTTATTTATTGGTAAGGCTGATAGTTGCTGTTTGTCTACAACAAAAATCCCACTAGGAGGGACTGATGCTCAGGTATTGCCAGGTAAGGAATGCTGTGAATATCACTCCAGGTCACAAGTGCATGTGTTAGAAGACTCCTGATTCTAAGAAGGATTTGGTAAAGGTAATCTGTGTTCAGTCTAGCCTCATTTTATTTTTCTTTCTTTTATAGTGTTTAATTTTTTGGTAATAGAGAACTTCAAAGTAAGTAAAGGGGACAGTATAATAAAACCTGATGTACTCACTGTCTGATATCAGTAATTGCAACCTTAATTCATTCTAGTATATTTTTACAAATGTTTCAGACTAAAATAAAGGGAGATGTTCAGCCTAAGGTGTAGAAGCAGTGAGACCAATTCCCAATCCCCCCCCCATGAAGGAGGATGAAGAGCAGAAGAGGAGAGGCTGGTGGCTCTCAGGAGCAGGTCACCGGCCCCACTGCAAGGCCCCTGTGTGTTCAATCAACTGCCCCGTGCACAGATACTAAGGCTCAGTTATTGGAAACCATTATTATTACAGTTTCTAAGTAATTAACAAGTGATGCATAGGGCTGGTCAGTTATGTGACTATGCGTGTGTGCACGCACGAGCGCCTGTTTGGATCATAACAGAAACACCACCATTTCTTTGTAATCAGCTGAAATCACCACTCATTAGTGGGCCTCACAGGCAATAACAGATTTTACAGCCACCTGTCATTTCTTTTTTCTTTACAACTTTGTGTGTTTGTGTTTTCATGGCATGCTCAGGGGACAATATGTTCTGCACGCAAAAGGGGGCTGCACAGGCTCTGGCTCCCCCCTCAGGCACGTCCCTCTTGATGTAATGTGTAGCATGGAACTTCTCTCTATGTGTTCTGTGAAGGGGCCCGCAGTCCCCCGGCTGGGACACCTCCCCCTGGAGCCTTTGGCAGGGCTGGGCACCAGTGGAGCCAGAGGCCAGACTCAGGGAGCCACATTGTGGGAACCACAGGGCACCTGGGACGTGGGTTTAATCTGAACCTGTGTGTGGGTAATAGTGTCACAGTGGGAGGGACAGGAGGCAGGGTGAGTCCATGACTCCTGGAAAGGGATCTGTCATGATCCACATGGCGTTCCTTCTCTCATCCCTCTATCCTTCTACTTGCGGGGACTCTCCTACAATTCTATCTGTGCCAGTGTACGGTTATAGAGCAACACAATGGGGCTCCCTCTTTGCTTGGGCCAGTGAGAGAGAGAGAGAGAGAGAGAGAAACAGAGAGACAGGGAGACAGAAAGAAAGAGACACAGGGAAGTTCATACAGCTGAGAGGGGGCTAAAGGAGGAAGTGTCCACCCTGAAAAGGGAAGGGAAGAGGAAGGCAGAAGGAGGGGCCGGGCCAGGTGTCCCAACACAGCGACAGGAGCACACAGGGACATGCTGGGGCTGCCTCCAAAGACCTGGCTCAGCTGAGGAATGACAGACCCCACAAGGGGCTTCCCACGTCAGATGGGCCAGAATGTTCCCTGGAGATCACTAAAGAGGAGCTCAAATCTCTCTTGCCTTGGGGTGGCTTCAAGGCAGAGGCCAAGGGCACTTTGTGCCTCTCTCCATCTGTCCCCCTCTCCTCCTGGGATTCCTGCTGTGGGCAGGTGTAGGCGTGGGCCTAGCTGCATCAGTCAGAAAGGCTCACGCTGGGGCTCCTATGGCCCACCGATTCCCTGGATCTCACTGCTGATGTCCCTCTTGGCTTGCTCCTGCCCTGGGGCCTCTCAGACATAGCTGCTCCTTCTGAGGTGTCCTCAACCCCAGAGGCCTGGGCCACAGGCAGAAGAGAGCTTCTCCTGGGACAGCCCCCAGTCTTGTCACCTATCAGCCTGGCCTGGCCTCCTGTCCTGGCTACAGCAGGGGCACTGGGGTTGTGACAGGGATCTGATGGATGGCCCAGTCCTGGTCCCACAGATGCCGCCCCAGCCCTCACCCCCATACCAGCCGCCTGCCCACAGAGTGCCCATCCCCCGAAGTCAGAGACCTGTCACTGCTCTCCTAGGCCTTGGTGCTGCCTGCTCCTCCCACACTGGCCCCTCCTCCCAGCACACCTGCTTGGGGGCCACCTGGAGCTTTGCACTCTGCATACCTGTCTCAGAGCAGGTGCCATGGTAGTATGGGGGCATCTCTCCTGCTGGGGCTGGGACAATTCCTGCCAGGGATGTGGGTGAGCATGATGGAGTGCTGCACCTTATTCCATCCTCATTCCACCTCCGAGTCTGCTCCTTCAATGGGGCAAAGTTGCCCAGGGCAGCTGGAGACCCTGGAGACAGAATGGTCAGTTCCTCCTGGGTTGCCCTCCTCTTGTAACAGATTGAATTGTGTCGCCCCAAATTCATATGTTGAAGCCCTAACCCCAATGTGATGGTATTTGGAGATGGGGCCTTTGGGAGATAGTTAGCTTTAGGCGAGGTTAGGAGGGGGGAGTCCCCATGATACGGTTAGCATCCTTATAAGAAGAGACATCAGAGAGCTTGTTTTCACTCTCTCTCCACCATATGAGGACACAGCAAGAAGGTGGCTCTCTGTAAGCCAGGAAGAGAGCCCTTCCTGCAACCCAACCATGCTGGCACCTGATCTTGGACCTCCAGCCTCCAGAATAGTGAGAAATAAATTTCTGTTGTTGCTAAGCCATCAGTGTATGGTATTCTGTTACGGCAGCCTGAGCTGATCAACACACCTGAATCTCATCTTTCCAGGCTCCTTCCTGAAAAAGGTTCACCAAATCTACCAGGTAAAGCTAACCAGACTTGCAGTGAGGTGACAGTGAAAATATACACCAAGAGAAGTGCCCAGGGCCCAATTTCAGGCCACCCAGAAGTGGTGGCCCAGTAAGGGATGGACCTCGATGCCAAAGGAATGAGTTAGTGATGGTGGGGTACCAGGCAACCACAGCTGATAGGAAGGGGCTTATGAGGGGTGGGGGTGGCATCAGTGGGATCAGGCTTGCCCCTAAGGAGCTGACATCCACATGGAGAAGTCACTGGGCATGGAACTGAGGCCACAGACTCCTTCAGATTATAAAGGAATGGCCACAGGTAAGATCTGGAAGGTTAGTACCGGCAAGATGGCTGCTCTCGATCAGAGAGTGGAAAGGGGGAAAGCAGCAATACTTTAGTCTCCTCCAAAGCAACCAAAAGGAGAAGAAAGACAGTTCCTCCTGGGAGTCTGCATAGAGACAACCACAGCTGATGTCCTGGGGACAACTTTGAAAGTGCAAGGAGGGCATTGCTCATTGCTCCAAGGTCAAACACTGGCTTGGGGTAGGGGCAGCACTTCCCAGAGACACAGGACTGGACCTCGGTGGGCCTGGGCAGCCAGCTCACTTGGAAAACATCAGATCCTTAGGATGACCCTAAAACCAAGCCAGGTTCCCCCAAGACAAGGACCAAGTCCTCTGCACAGTCCGAGCAAGCAGACAGGAGTGGCCATTGCAGCTCCCCGCTTCCCTCATCTGGGCCTTGGCACCCTGCGATCCAGGCACTGGAGGAGGGGGTAGGTGGAGCAGAGACAAATGCAGAAGTCAGTGATACTCATCCTGTCTGTTTAAAATTTGGTGTTTTGTCCATCATAATTTGTTTGCATTCATTTGGATTATTTAAAATAGCATATAATCTTGATGACTGATGTTTCTGGTGACCCCTTAAAGTTTGTGCCTGAGGCATTGCTTTGCTCCACTCTTGGCCCTGACATGGGTGTCAGTGACCTCTCAGGGTTCTGGGGTCCACAGCTGGCCCTGATCAGGACCAGCACCCCCTCAGACATGGAGCAGATACAGGATGGGGCATGGGCAGCCCCAGAGTCTGAGGCTGGATGCCTAGCCCAAGAAGGTGGCTCACTCACATGCCACTGTGAACACAACGGGCTCGGGGACAGCTCTGCTGTGGCCTTTATTAAAGTGATTCCCTGCGCACACATGTGTGCATATGCATGTACACATGCAGGTATGCACATGCGCACGTATGCACAGGCACAAACATGCACACATAGTACATTCACACATGTGCACGCACACACAGGGGCACCCTGTGATTTCTCTCCCCGTTTGGGGAAGGTGCTGGCTCTCCACAGTCCACATGTCTACCCCTCCCCCAGCTTTGAGCCGTCTCTCTGGTCATGCTAAAGAGAGCCGCCTCCTTCTCCCCCAGGTGGCCTGAAGGGGCCCCTTTGGGCAGGATTTCTATCCAAATTGCTGCCATAGCACCAATGACAGGCAGATCTGGGACTTGGTTGGGGCCTTGGCTGGTCCAGCTGTCTGGCTGCACACCCTCTCACTTGGGCTGGCTGTTTTCCTCCTAACATCATTAGCTCTGCCAGAAGCAGAGCCAGCCCAGGGTTTATGCTGACCTGGTCATTTCACACAGAGGCAAGAGGGAAGCATGCCCAAAGTGACTGGCTCTGCCCACTTACCCCCTTCTCCCACATTCTGCCTGGGCCCCCGGCTGGGGTGACGCAGGCAAGTTCCCCCCCAATGTTTCACAGCAAAGTCCCCTGTCCCCAGCTGTCTCCTTGCTCACTGCTGGGCTCAGGGCTGGCTCAGAGCATGCCTGGATTTCTCTTTGTTTTTGGAAAAAGTAACTGTCCTACACACCTCAGCAGGTCACAGCAGCCCTGTGAAGTAATTCCTGTGAGGAAGTGAGGCATCTTTGACTTGTCACCATGTCAAGTGAGTGTTGTCTCAAAATCAGGTAGTGGGCTTTTCCCACAAGAGCTCACATCCCTAACCACCCCCTGGCCCCATCTAGGGCTCTAAACTCTCCAGAACCCCTTCCCAGCAGAGGCCACTGCCCGGACCTCTTGGCAGCCTAACTTCCAGGTCGCAGAACCAGAGTCCAAAGCTGGACAGGTCTGTCAGGCTGCTGGGGCCTTTCTGCACCACAAGGCACCCCTGGAAAGACCCTTCGCAAAGACCCTGTGCATAAAATCAGATTCCGAGGTTCAAACCCTCATTAGTGCCACACCGTGGAATGCTGGGGACATGCAAGCAAACACTCCCAAAATGCCCAATGGAGGGCGAGCTACCTTCTCCTTCTTGGCGGCCTCCATCCTGACTCTGTCGTCCAGCATCTGCACAGCAGCCAGCGTGGGGGAGCTGGGACCCCTCGGCCTTCCCCCAACAGGCTTCTGAAGTGAAAATGTCCAAGGCTTCTCCCCCCTGCAGGGGTCACGGCCCGCCCTGGGCCCCTGGGAGACTATGGTGTTCCTCAGACTGGTTTGGGGTTTGGGGTTCAGTCAATTTCCTCCTTTTCATTGTTCTCCAGCGAGTCGGCAAGCGTTCCCTTCCGGACCCTTCCTCACTGCGCCCGGGTGTTCTCCAGGCAGGGCCATCACTTGGGTGGTGTCCTCAGTGCCTTCTTTCCCAGTTGTGCTGAGCTGTGGCGCTTAGTGTCTTTCAGACAGACTCCGTAGGAAAGGTTCTCTCCCTCCTGTGGCCTGAGGACAGCTTCTGAGTAATTAGGCTGCAGGTGACTGTGTCTCACACCTAGCCTGCTTCCCCGGGGCTCAGGCGCCGCTTGGCACTTCTTGCTCCAACCAGGTGTGGAGTGGGGGGATACTCCTGCCAGGGCTTCTGTGCTCCTGAGAGGGCCTGTGGTTGTCATGGTGACCAGCAGTGACCTCAGCAGGGCTGACCATCCTGTCATTAGAGCTGTCATGCATAAAACTGGCACTGATGGCAAAGAGCCTCCATCCCTATCACCATGGTGACCACTCAATCACCTTGTCGCGGCAGTGACTGCTAGCCTGTTAAGCCTTTGCCACCTGTTCAGGTCCTGGGGCAGTGTCTCAGGGTCTCCCACACTCCTGTTCTGAGGAGCAGAGGCCCCAGTTGATTGAAATGTCACCTAATCCAAGGGCAGCCACGCCGCACATTGGCCAGAGTCTAGTGGAGCCAAGCATCTCAGCTTTAAAATGCATTTCAAAGCCTTTTTCTTTAGTCTTAAAATGTAGCCTTGAAATGTGCTTTGAAACTCTGCTTCTCTCCCTTTCCCACTAGACACGCCTTTGCACTGCGCCTGCTTATCTAACTATAAGCTTACTCAGGAATTCCAGGGGCTAATCTTGAAACAAAAACCAAACACAGAACTCCTGCAGAATCCTCCAACTTAGGGGGAGTCAGAACAATTCATCCACCACTACCTGGCCAAAGCCAAGATAACATCAACCAGACCTCAGGACAGGTGATTACTCAAGACAACCATTGGAACAAGACACACAGACCCTGTGCCCTGCACTGCCCCCACATATCTCCCATTCCAAGTTTTCCTTTGAAAATCCTATGATACATTTTAAAACCTGAGATAATAGAATGCTTTAAAACAACAATTCAACATCTTCTCAGTTTGCTGGCTCTGGTTAAAACCACTTTTCCTCCCCACCAAACCTCTCCTTTCATATTTGGCTTTCAAGAAGCGGAATCCAAGTCTGGTTACAATGGGGAACATTTACCTACCAGTCTACTTGAAACCATGAGTGGTTTAGTTGAGGACCGCAGAGTGACAGAATCTCTGAACCATTCAATGCTCCCAAAGGAAAGTCCTCCATCCTCCTCCCTGGGGTGGGGTGGATGGTACATTCCTGGCTGATGAATTGGGGAGCAGGTGGGGAGGGAGCTGCCCTCCTCAGGTATAGCTTCTTCAGGATGCCCTTTGCCTCTCTGGCCCCATCCCTCCAGACACTCAACATTCTGCTTCAGCCCCCTCCCCCCACCCTGCTGGCCCCTGCTCCTTGGCCTGTTGCTTCCTAACTTCACACCTGCTCCCCTCTCTCCCCTGCCACCCTTGGTAGCATCTCCCATTTGTGCCACCTTGCAATTGTTCTCTCCTTGCCCTTTGTCTTGTGTCATTATAGTGGAGAATATCTGGGAGGGAGTTCACACAAACATATGTATTTAATCATCCATGATAACTCAAAGTTTGTATGTATCTTGCTTGGCATTCCCCAGCCCTCTCCAATCTGTGCCAGTTACTTTGCTTCTCTTTCTTAAGTGTTGAACAAAGTCCTGGGCTTTGCTCTGATTGGATGGCCTACTGATGGCCAGCTGAGTGGCCTGTTGATTGGCTGAAGCTTGGATCAGGTGCCCATCCATAGACCAATGGCTGTGGCAATAAGGAGCACTGGTTGATAGGCTCAGGCCCAGGGCACCACGTGGTAGAGGTAGATCAGCCTCTAGGTCATGATGTGGCTTTCCTGTGAAGACTTTCCCTGTGTGCTCACTGTTGTTTGTTAGGGTGTGTTTGGTGTCCCCTTTCCAAGGGAACACCTTGTGTTCTTCCCCTTCCTTTGCGTCCTCCTTTCTGCTCTCACGTGGGGCCTACAGCCCGGAGGATGTGGGAGGTACATGCCTGGTCATGGAGCAGGGGATTCCTCTGCAGGCCTTCCCACCTGCCCGTCTTTGCTAGCTCTGAAGACTTCCCCTCGCTTTTTGTATGGGGCAGCCCCACGGCCATCAGGGTACCATTGACAGGACAAGCCACTGGCCTAAATGACCATGTGTCCCAATTCTAAATTCCTGGCATTCATCCAGCATGGCTACTGATATGGTTTGGATATATGTCCCCAGCAAATCTCATCTGAATTGTAATCCCCAATGTTGGAAGTAGGGCCTGGTGGGAGGTGTTTGACTCATGGGGGAGGATCCCTCATGAATGGCTTGGGCCATCCCCTTGGTAATGAGTGAGTTCTTGCTCTGAGTTCACACAAGATCTGGTTGTTTAAAAGTGTGGCACTTCCTAATGCCTCTTTCTCTCTCACTCCTGCTTCCACTATGTGAGGTACCTGCTTCCCCTTTGCCTTCCACCATGACTGCAAGTTTCCTGAGGCCTCCTCAGAGGCTGAGTAGATGCCAGCACCATGCCTCCTGTAGAGCCAGCAGAACTGTGAGCCAATGAAACCTCTTTTCTTTATCAATTACCCAGTCTCAGGTATTTCTTTATAGCAATACAAAAATGGCCAAATACAGTTATATATCCATCTCTGGCCCCCCAGTTGCAGAGGGGTATCTTAGGAGAAATACAACTTCTGGGAAGCCCCTGTGGGGGCACAGTCTCAAAATCAGGGCACCTGCCTCCTGTCTTCCTTGGATGTAATCCCTTCCTGCCCATATATACTCCTGTCCTGTCCCTCCCTTGCTCTGACACCCCCTATTGCTTCATAGCCAGTGGCAGAGCTCAAGCCTTTAGTGGCAGACTATACCTGTCTTCCCTGTGGCTTGGAGAGCCCAGAGGGAGCCCTAGATGCCTCTGTGTGGGGTTGTGGTGGGGAGCAGTGCTCCTGGGAGCTGGGTCTGCTGATAGACCCTGATTGATGACATCAAGTCTGTGCACCTGAGGCTTGGTGAACTACTCAGGCCATGGAGGCCTGACCACATTGGTGGCCCCCTTTCCACATCCCTTTCCTATAAGAGCTGTGGAGGCATATAGCTCAGCTATATGTCCTGGCCTTGGTTAATTGAATGAAGAGGTGTGGGGGCAAGGACCATTGTGTGGCTGGGCTCCCCACCTGGACTGGGCCTTCTGGGGGTATGCTCCTTGACAGGCTTTTGCCCAACTCCCCAAAGGTTCTGCTGTATAGCAAGGGCTGACACCTTATGTGAGCTGGGCAAGGCTGCAAACGTGGGTGGGTACCTGTTTTGCCCAGTGGGGCAAACTTACAGGGCCTGGGCTGTTTATCTTGGACAGCATTAACTCCAGTTCTGTCTGCAGAGAGGCTTTTCTTCTAGGTCCCTGCAGCAAAGGGGGAAGCCTGGACTAGAGAACTCTGCTACCCACACTCCTGTGCAGGCTTCATTCATAGCCTTACTGCCCCGTCCCTGCATTTTCCATTCCCACAATTTCATACTTACAGAACAGCTGCAAAAACAACAAGAAATTCCTAGATACCGTTCACGCTGATTCCTGTATTTGCTTTATTATATGCACACACACACACACACACACACACACACACACACACACGCTGTGAAAAACAAAGACCTCTCTTATATAACCATGGCATGGTGATTGAAAGCAGGAAATTAAAATAGATACAATACTATTATCTAATCTAGAGGCCTTAGTTGGGTTTTAGCCTATTGTCAAATCTCTACTTCCCATAGTCTGTAGAATGCCTTCAACCCACTATGTTTAATAATCCTTTTTCTCATTAATAAGAAGACAAATAATGATCACTGTTACCTGTTAAATATCAGCAATCACTAGAGCTTGTAATATAATGTTTTATCATTCCCAACAACATTCCTATGGAAAGAATACTTTTCTAGTTTTATAGGCGAAGAAAAAAAGGAGACTCAGGGAGGTAATGGTTTGCTCACTTTTGTGATTCTGTGATGTGTCACTGCTGGGATTGAATCCAAGTTGGGTGACAGCCAGGGTGACAGAGCGGAAGGCAGGTCTTGCTTTTCGGTAACACAGTGAACTTGGGAAGTCTGCAACCACATGACTATGAATGAGGCTTCCTGGAATGGTAGAGGCTGAGCAAGGCCAGAGAGGAGCAGGAAGACTTGCCAGGGGCAGAGCTGGGCTGCATGACGGTTAAGCATTTCACTGTTGACATCTGAACCCCAACTCTGTCCGTTACTAACAATCTCCTTAAACCGAATCTCAGTTTCTATGTCTGTAAGGTGGCAATAATATCTTCCCCTGTTTTTTGTGAGGATTAAATGAAGTAGCACGTGGAAAGTACTTGGTATAAGGTAAACTTTGGGACAACTACTATAATGTGTCAAGTGAATACACTGAAATTTATTCCATCCAAGCACTGTCTTCCTGATCTTTTTGCACAACTTTCAGTGGAAGGAAGAGGGTTCCAGGTTTTCCTCAGAAATGGCTCTCACCTGCCTCCTACAGGGAAATGGTGTCAGTGCAGTCAGATGAGCCTGGACTGATAGCACCCAGCAACCCAGCTTGTCAGACTACTGTGTCCATATCTGTGGGTGGCTGAGCCTAGCCACGGCCAATGGCTGTTCCTGATGTTTACCACCAAAACAGAGGAAATGTGGAAAACCCCTTTCCACCCTCTGTACCTGGAAACACCCAGGAAAGAGGGTTGGTGAGAGAGGTACTGAGTAAGTGGGCAGGTGGTGGGAACTTCCTTTCACTAGAGATTATTTAAAGCAGTGTTTTTCAGCTAGGCACAGTGGCTCATGCTTATAATCCTAGCACTTTGGGAGGCTGAGGTGGGTGGAGCACATGAGGTCAGAAGTTTGAGACCAGCCTGGCCAATATGGTGAAATCCTGTCTCTATTAAAGATACAAAAATTAGCTGGGTGTTGGGGTGCACGCCTGTAATCCCAGCTACTCAGGAAGCTGAGGCATGAGAATTGCTTGAACCCAGGAGGGAGAGGTTGCAGTGAGCGAGATCATATCACTGCACTTCTGCCTGGGCAACAGAGCAAGACCCTGTCTCAAAACAAAAAAAACAAGTACACACACACACACACACACACACACACACGACACACACAGAGCAATGTTTCTCTAAACTACTGCTCCCAAGGGACATTTTGACATTTTTGATTGTGCAGTGGGGGAGGGGGTGGGTTGGTACTGACATCTAGTGGGTACAAGGCCTGAGATGCTGCCTGCACAATGCACAAGGCAGTCTCCCCAACAACAAAGAACTATCCAACCCAAAACGTCAATAGTGCCAAGGTTGAGAAACCTTGATTTAGACTAATGTTTAAAGTGATGCTGTTGTTTTTCCAATATATCATCTCTTTCCCATAATCTCAGATACGGCTGTTTCTGGCATCACGATTTTGTGACTTTACTGACAACTTCCAAAGACCAAAGTCCTTTCAGATGTATGTGTCTTGCAAGTTCCTTTCTGATTACATGTGAAACTGTGCCCGACGGGGTTAAAGAAACTAGTAACTAATAGAAATCTTGATCTTGTCTTGCAGGGCAGCCGATTAACAGTTTGCTGTAATGTCCTCTTTTTATACAACTTGCTGAAACAGGTTGGAACCAATATGGCCGACTGGAGCCTGTGCAAAATAGACTTACTAGCCTGATGAGTGAGTCTTTGATGTCACAGCCCGAATTTCCACATTTTGTTTTATACTAACTCCCCTGAATTTGCATGTGACCCAGGAAGCAGTATGAAGAAGCAACAGCATATGGCCAAGGGATTTCCTAATCGCTTCTTCGTTTCAGCCAATCACTGCCCAGCCCGAAACTCCACCTCCAAAATCTCTCCCTTAAATCTACTGCTGCGAAGCAAGTACTGGGAGACCGATTTGAGCCCATTTTCTGTCTCCTTGCAAGGCTGCTTGAAAACAAATCTTTCTTGCTACAAAAATCCAATGCTTGGATGTTTGGTTTTACGTTGTGCGTAGGCAAATGCACCCGGTTTAGTTTAGTAACACGCGGTATCACTTAGTACACAAGAAACGGGCAAGATATGGCATCCTCAGGGAACTGTGCCTCACTCATTCCTATCCGTGGACTTGCCGTCTTTCAACAACTCAAGCAAAAAGTTCTCAACGTCACTGTGCACCAAGCTGCTCCTTGCAGTGTGGAATTCAATTTCTGCCCGCTTTAGAGGTAAACAGGCTCTGCTGCTCTGTGAGGTCCTAAATCAGTGTTTTCCCATGCATCCCGGCAGCCTTGTGCCTTGGGGTCCCGTGTCACCCCGGGGTCTGCTCCTCCACGCGGCAGGAGCAGTCAATGATCTGAAACCTTGATGGGGCTTCTGAAAGAAAAGGTTCCTGCCTCCAGGAAGATATGCAGAGAGCTGGCGCCTCAGTGTTGCTCTGGGTCTCACTGCCCAAGAAGTAGCTATGGACCTACAGACTGCACTTGTAACCTGGAGTACAGAGTGAGAGCGACCTGGACAGCTCAGCACAGCCCTAAGGGGCTGGGGACCACGACAGAGGGTTCAGGCCGCTCTGGGAGGTCCAGCACCACGCAACGCAAGACGGTACAGTACCCTACCTTGCGGCCGACTCCCCCCGGAGAGCAGGGAGGGGGCCAGGCTCACGCGAGGCGTGGCGTTCCGCCCCTCGCTGCAATGTGCTCCCGACCGCTCCTTTCTGCATCCGGGGTATGAGAACCCACAATCAGGCTGACCGGATCCGGAAGTGGATTGCGAACCAGGAGGAGGAAGCTCGCGGTGGCCCCGTCAGCAGCCGGCAGCTGAGAGGCCGGTAGGCGGCGGCGGTCCGGAGGGGGCGGCGGCCGCGCTGCTCCCTGAGAGCGGGTCCCGCGGCTGGGCAGGCGGGCGGCCTGAAGGCGCGGAGCCATGAAGCTGTATAGCCTCAGCGTCCTCTACAAAGGCGACGCCAAGGTGGTGCTGCTCAAAGCCGCGCACGATGTGTCTTCCTTCAGCTTTTTCCAGAGATCCAGGTGAGCGGCTCAGGCGGGTGGGCCGTGGGGGATCCGGCGGAGAGGACTGGGGTCGGGGGTCGGGGAGGGATCAGGGGAGGACGGAGGAGGCTGGAGGGTAGGGGTAGGGGTAGGACCGGGTGGTCGAGGGCCCGGGGTCAGAGAAGGCTGCAGTTCCAGTCTGGGGAGGGGCGGGGAGGGCCCAGGGTCCGTGGTTCGGGCTTGGCCTCCTGTAGGGGAATCTGCCCGTGGACTGTACCTCTGAGGAATCATCCAACATTCGCTCGTAAAAAGCTTATACCATTCTAGAATACAGTTCTGTACCCAGTGTTTTTCAAATTTCTGCCTTGTAAAAATTTTAAGGGTAATGTAAAATAGTGCAGGTTTCCAAGCTTCATGCCCAGATGTTCTAAATTAGTAGATTGAGGCCTCGAAATCTGTATTTTAGACCAACACCTCCCACCCAGTGATTCCGACTCTGGAAGCCTGGGTGCCATATCTTGAGAGCCGTGCTTTGATTATCTATCTCACAGGGCTTCCCAACAATTCAGTGTGAGAGATACTGATATACTTTTTTTTTTTTTTTTTGGATGGGTGAAGTCACTGAGGTACCAAGAGATTACACCACAACCAGCTAGAACTGAAAGCCAGATTTAACCCTTTTTAGTCGGACACTAGTGGTACAAAAGGTTTCCACACTGAAGATTCAAAAGAAGCATGGGATCTGTAGGGCTTACAAGCTTTTAAATGTTTCTGGGGTGCTTTAATTGCTGGAGCGTGTTAGAAGTACCACAGACACTTCCAGACCATTCATGGGAGGGAGTGGGGTGACTGGGGCACGAAGAAGAAGGACCCTACGTGGTCTGTGTGTATGGTCATCTTGTCTCAAAGTCTGATGGAGTCTGCCGTTTGGATTCTGTTTTCCCTGCTTCAGTGCAGCTGGTTCTTGATGAGAGTTCTTTGCTAATGACTTGCTGGATGTAAAAAAAAATCTCTTATTTTCTTGAAACTTTCTGCTCCTCTGTGTTCTTTTAAGAAATCGTTTTTTAACTGTAGTAAGATGGCACATAAAATTTATCATCTTCACTGTCTTAAAGTGTGGAGTGAGTGCAGTGATACGAGACAGATTGATAGTGTTGTGCAGCCATCACTGTCAGCAGTCTCCAGAACTCCTTTTTATCAAACTTGTTTCTATTAAACACCAGCTCCCCATTCCCATCACCCCCAGCCCATGGCAGCCACCGTTCTAATTTGTCTCTGTGATTTTTACTTTTCTGACAACCTTAGATAAATGGAATCATATAGTTTTTGTGTGTCTGGCTTATTTCACGTAGCATAATGTCCTCAAGGCTCAGGCATCTTGTTGTACATATCAGAATTTCTTTCCTTTTTAAGGCTGAATATATACATTGTATTCACATTTTGTTTATCCATTCATCTGTCAGTGGACGCTTGGGCTGCTTCCACATTTCAGGCATTGTGAATGATACTGCTATGAACATGGATGTACAAACATGTCTTCAAGAGCCTGCTCACATTTCTTTTTGGTATTTACCCAGAAGCGGAATTGCTGCATCATCTTTTAGCTCCTTCTTGGAGTTCTTGATGTTTGCAGTCTTTACCATGGCCTACATTCACTGCTTTGTGTTGTTGCTTTTCTCAGATAGAACTTTTGCTGCCAATTTGGCTCTGATTCTTTTTCCTTTTTCCTTCCCATTAGTACCTAGAATTCTCAGAGATTTCACTTGTAGGACTTACACCACACTTGCTTGGGACACCCACACTAGTTTCCAATGACTGACAGCTACAACATTAAAGGGACATCTCTCCTAATAGGTCTTAAAACAACACATGTTCCAGCTAAGCTTGTTTTTTTTTTTTTTTCTTTTTTTGAGACAGTCTTGCACCGTCGCCCAGGATGGAGTGCAATAGTGTGATCTCAGCTCACTGCAACCTTCGCCTCCTGGCTTCAAGCATTTCTCCTCCCTCAGCCTCCCAAGTAGCTGGGATTACAGGCACCTGCCACCATGCTGGCTAATTTTTTTGTATTTTTAATAGAAACGGGGTTTCACCATGTTGGCCAGGCTGGTTTCAAACTCCTGAGCTCAAGTGATCCGCCTGCCTCAGCCTCCCAACGTGCAAGGATTACAGGTGTGAGTCATGGCTTCTGGCCTGAGCTTGTTTTCTTATAAGACCTCTTCACTTACATCCTTCCTGCCCCATAATTACCAGATCCCAAACTTGAAAAAATAGTTTCCCAGCTTTTTTGGCCTTTGTATACATGCTGTCACAATGCAGTTCTTCCTTTGTCTCATTTTAGCTCTACCTCAAGAGTTGTCTCTTTAGATTTACTACAAAGCCTTCCTTGTTTGGGGTCTTCTTTTCTGAGGGGGTTATTTTGATCACATCAGTCCCTCAAGATACCAACAAGTAATACTGTGTGTGCAGGCATTGTGCCAAGTGCTTTACACGTAGTACCTCATTTAACTGTTGCACAAATCGTGATTTTTATCGTGGAGGCACAGCACACAGGGATGCCAGAGTCAGGCCTTCAGTTTCCTGTATGGCTCTGCTGGAGTCTGCTGTGGGCTCCCAGTTGAGCACTCTGCTCTAATGGCCCTGGCTGCCCTTTATATCATATCCCCAACTGGAGGCTCCTTGTCAGCACCTGTTCCTCTGGCTGTACCAAATCCTGTGACTGTTCTGTTCTGGATAGATCTCTGTTGAGCCCATGATGGACCTTCTCCTCCCTTTCACCCTTTGTATGTGCCATTTCCCAATTTCTTGTCTTAGATAAGCTGTTTTCCTTTTATTCCTTCCAGAGTGCCTTGTGCTCGTTCTTGTGGACGAGCCCCAGCAGACCTGAGCCAGCATTCACTATGGGTGTATGTGGCAATGCAAGGGTCTGTCATGTGGACACAACCATAAATGGTTGTGTGTTTTCACCTGACAGTTTTTGCACTAATATTTTTCTAGGGCAGTTCTTATTTGTCCTGCTTCTTGGAAGTTATTGGGACCTTGAGAGCAGGACCTGCCTCTTGTTTTTCCATTGCGTTCCAAATTATGCTCTGACCAAAATGTAAAACTGACTGTACCCTGTGGAAAATCCCCCAGAAAATTCACCTGTTCTGGTGAGCTAGGTAGCAAACAGATGTAGCTTGAATGGTGATGGTGATTCATAATTATCAGTATTTATGCTCATTTATAGAGTGTTTATTACTAGGGATGGGAGGGAAAGAAATGAAACCAAGAAACAATGTCTCCTTAATGTATAAGCCCAGAGGTCACTTTCCACTGTGTTGGGGACAACGTGATAAGGAGAAGGCAGTAAATACATTTTGTGTTTCTTAGCGTTAGGAATTTATGACCTTCACGAGTCAACTGATTGTGGAGCGCTCATCGAAAGGCACTAGAGCTTCTGTCAAAGAACAAGGTAAGAGGAGCCTCCAACTTCTGCAAGTGTGCTGGCCTGGCTGCCATGCCTCACCTCACGCAGCACCCAGCTCTCTCCTTTCTACTGGGACCCCACCCTCCTCTATGTGAGATTTCTGTGCTGTTAACATCACAGAAGTGAAATCGCATCACAAATATTTCAGTGTTCTTACTCTGTTCTCCTTCAAACTGTGCCTGCCCTTCCCACATTTATTACTTAAAGACAGTTCCCCCACTGACCAGCTTCTTAGTTTCTTTGGAGGGTGTGCACTTTGACCCCATGTTTGAATCTTAATTGGGGATGGTATACAAAATCTGGAGAGCATTGGTGATAATCCCCTTTTCTCTTCCTCCTCCTCATTCCTGTTCTTATTTATCTCTGCTCTTTTCTGATTTCAGGGGCTCACCATCATTCCCTCCTCTTTTATTTGTTTTTCTGTTGTTTAGCATTGGAATCTTCTGGGTCAGATCCTTAAGGACAAGAAGGTTCTTTTTCGTAAGCTGTAATCCTTACGTTTCTCTTTCCTTGGGGGATATGGCTAGCTGTATCAACTCTGAATCCTTTCAAAGTGATGTAAATGAACAATCCTGTGGATTGTGAGTATTTTGCAGAAGACCTGTACAGTTGTACCTTTCAGTCATGAGGATTTTAGCACAGTGCACTGGAGGCCTTAGCTGTCAGTGGCTGATCTTTTTCTAGACTAACCCCCCTACTCCCAGTCACCCACCAGAGTGGAGCAAACCCAGCAGGTGGCTGTAATATGGAAGACTGAGGCCCTATGGGGTAATTTCCTGTCTTTTGGCTGCTCTGAAAGGATTTTTTAGGAAAGCAGAGGCCACTTGGCTTGTCCAGGGTTCCCTAAGTTTGGGAGCAGCACAGGGCCCCAAGGGCTTCAAATCCCCAAGACATAGCTTGGCCTGACCCGAGCTCAAAGAAGATGCTTGGAAGTGCTCCTGGTGCCATGTTGTCTGGGGTTTGTTTTCTGTACCACTGGCTGTTCATTTAAGCCCTGGCTTTGCATACTGGGCCTCTGGGTATTTACTAGTCCTAAAGCAGGTGTTGGGCCAAGCTCCTGTGTGTGGCCCATTGGGCCGTGCTGCTAAGCCTCTCCACAAGCCTTGCTCAGAGCAATTGAGCTTCAGAGTGGCTTCCTTTGGCCCAGCATTGTGATGCTTTGATTTGGGGCAATTAAAAGAAGTCTGAAGCCCTCATGTCAGCATCCATGTGTCTGATCTCTTGTCTCCTTAGACTATCTGTGCCATGTTTATGTCCGGAATGACAGTCTTGCAGGTGTGGTCATTGCTGACAATGAATACCCATCTCGGGTGGCCTTTACCCTGCTGGAGAAGGTGAGTTTTTGATTTGCCTCTACTGGACTTAGATGATGAATGGGCATTTTCAAGGACTGGGGCAGGGGGTGATGGCAGTGCCTGAGGCATAAGGGATAAAATAATGTGTCCAAAGTCAACACATTTTTCAACCCCCTTCCCTGCAACCCAAGAGACAATTTGGCACCCCTGCGAGGGTTTCCTCCCCGGTGCTATCTCATGTGACCGGGGTCTAGGCCACTGTGTCACAGCATTTCTTCTCTGGGTCGGGACCCTCTGAGACAGCTGTGCCTCCTGTTCTCACGCCCTGTACTTCTGCGCAAGGAGTCTCCCTCTTGAATGCCCTCACTCTCCACATTGCCTCCTGCAGTTCCTGCATCCCTCTACCTTGATGTCAGTCAGTTGCATCTCAGAGCTTAGCACCTAAGCATTCTTTAATTATTTGTGTGTGCGGTACTAATTATTAATGTAAACTCTTTGAAGTCAGAGGCTTCATTCTATAACCCAGAGCACTAAAATACCTCCAAACACATGAAATCTGGTGGTTTCTTAAATCCAGGGGACTAATTCTCTTTTTTAAAAAAATCGCTTTGAAAAATTAGAGGGCCAGTGCCCTTTTTTTCTGGAATTCTATAGTTTAAAAATTCAAATACCTTTATTACTCCTCAGGTGAGGTTCATCTCAGGCTGGGCATACTTTTGATTCTCAGAACATTTAGGATATGTTTTAATGATAAAAATTTGGAAAGAACTTTAGCTTAGATTTTCTCTCACCAGTATATATCCCCCTCATTCCTTCTTCCTGGGCTCTGGGTGTTAGGGAGCCTTGTTCAAGGTGAGGTGCTCCAGGTTGAAGCCTTGTCGTTGAGACCACTGGTGAGTGCAAAGTGGGAGCTTCTTGAGGCTCCGTTGTCTTGCAGGTACTAGATGAATTCTCCAAGCAAGTCGACAGGATAGACTGGCCAGTAGGATCCCCTGCTACAATCAATTATACAGCCCTGGAGGGTCACCTCAGTAGATATCAGGTAGGGTTAAAGGAAGCTTCATGCAGATACCATGTAGCCCAGAATCCATGTGAAACTGAAAAAGCCAACTGCTCTCATAGTTCTGGTCTGGTTACATCAGACAGCTTCTGATGCTGGTGTTTCTCTCAAGCCTTCTGTCTGGAAAACAGAATCTACCTTCAGACCTGGGAACCGAAGCTCTAGGCAGGCTTTGGGTTTCTGTTACCTGTTCAACAGGCTGTGGTTTTTAACCTGTGAAAGTTTGTCTATCTTCCTCAGTTTTAGGCTTTGTTTCCAGGTAGCCACTCCAGTCCTGACTTTATTATTTTTCACTCTGTCCTAGAACCCACGAGAAGCTGATCCCATGACTAAAGTGCAGGCCGAACTAGACGAGACCAAAATCATTCTGGTAAGCAGGAAGATGGAGAGCAAGCCCAAGATCTGAGGCAGGGGTGCGATTTGCCACTGGCCAGGCATGCACAAATCCATCCTTGTTTTAATATAATAGTAACCACAGCACTCTACAGGAAGTGGGATTGCCTACTCCTTGCCCCACCCCAGGCATTAGACTCGCTGTCCTATACCCTTGTTTTGGTTAATGGCACCCATTGTTTGTAGGGGACCAAGCTGGGAACGATTAGAGCCCTCAAGTGCCCCTTCCCCATGGCTAGTGCCTGTCTGGGCATTTACTGGGTTCCTAGGGTTTGGCCTCTGAAGGCCTGGATTCCCAGCCTGGTACCTTTGTTAGGGTGTCAGGTGCCTCCACACCCCACAGGTGCCCTCCCTTGCAGTGTTTGCCTTGAAGGTGAACAGATTGAAGCACAGTGCACTGACCACAGGGCAGCTTCTGGCATACGGGCCCAGAGTTGTCACATAGGTCCATTTGAGAAGAGCCAGAACCCTGCATTTTGAGCTGAAATCTCCCAATTTGTAACTGCTGAACTCTCCTGAATTGTGTGTGTGCAGGCATTGTGCCAAGTGCTTTACACGTAGTACCTCATTTAACTGTTGCACAAATCGCGATTTTTATCGTGGAGGCACAGCACACAGGGATCCCAGAGTCAGGCCTTCAGTTTCCTGTATGGCTCTGCTGGAGTCTGCTGTGGGCTCCCAGTTGAGCACCCTGCTCTAATGGCCCTGGCTGCCCTTTATATCATATCCCCAACTGGAGGCTCCTTGTCAGCACCTGTTCCTCTGGCTGTACCAAATCCTGTGACTGTTCTGTTCTGGATAGATCTCTCTGTTGAAATCTCCTGATTTGTAACTGCTGCTTCAACTCCTTTTTTTTTCTTTTTTTTAAGTTTCGCATACAAGTGGAATGCAAGCAGCCTATAGCCTTTGCCTGTAATTGGTCCCCTTGCTTCCTGCTCACCACCAGTCTGTCCACCAGATAGCGGTAATTGATCTGCACAACAACCCTTCAGCAGCTCTCAGATCTGCCCCAGGACAAAGTGCAAACTCCTAACTCACAGTCTCCTGACTGGGCCCTGTTCTTTCTTATACCCCTTTCCTGCCCAGCTTATACACAGGCACCTGAAGCTTGAGCCTTTCTGAATGTCACAGTTTTGTCACTGCTTGCTTACATGTCTCCCCTCACCAGCATATGAGCACTGGGACATCTTTCCATCCTGCTCATGATATGGTGCCTAGTTTACATCTGTGTTCAGCAGTGGATAGATACCTGGAGTGATGGATTGAAGCCCAGATGCAAAGCTTTACCCTTTACACAGGCGTGGCTTTAGTGTGGACATCAACATCTCCTGGGATTGGAGTTGCTGGTTTAGGGTGGGGCCTGGGAACGTGCATTTTATAAAAGCATCCCAGGAGCTTCAAATGCAGGTCTGCTGAGCACACTCTGAATAACGTGGCTTTGGAATGAACGATAGATGTGAAAGTTTCATGGAATCTGTGTCTTTTGAAACCTTGTGAGCTTTCTTCACCTAGGTGGCATTTCCCTGTTTTCTCTTTAAGCTATCTCTTCTTCTTTTTTTTTTTTTTTTTTGAGACAGAGTCTTGTTCTGTTGCCCAGGCTGGAGTGCAGTGGCGCAATCTCGGCTCACTGCGACCTCCGCCTCCTGGGTTCAAGTGATTCTTCCGCCTCAACCTCCCAAGTAGCTGGGACCACAGGCACATGCCACCATGCCTGGCTGATTTTTTTTGTATTTTTAGTAGAGACGGGGTTTCACGATGGCCAGGATGGTCTCGATCTCTTGACCTCGTGATCCGCCTGCCTCGGCCTCCCAAAGTGCTGGGATTACAGGCGTGAGCCACCGCGCCCGGCCAAGCCATCTCTTCCGTCTGTTGCTCAAGTCCTAATCTGAGTGTAATGGAACCTGGGACACCTGCTGTTTCTCCTCTCCCCATGGTGCGGAGTGGATGAGTCCTATTCACCCAGCCTCATCTAGCTACAGTTGTAAAATCTAGATGATTGGTATGTGTATCTGAATCAGTTAACTTTGTGTGTTGAAAATCTGAGTTGCTTAACTGTACGTAGCTATGAAGGACATTCTTGCTAGCTCCTCGTTCTTGTGCCGCTTCATATGTGCATCCATCTGCTGTAGCAGTGGCCATCTAGGGAGAGAAGGGAGCTGCTGCTTCCTGAGGGCGCTGGCAGCAAGGCTGCTGCCTCTTGTGAGGCCTCCATCTCTAGACCCCTTCTTGTGGCGTCAGTGTTTTCATTTCCTAAGTCAGAGTTTGATGACATTTAGGACATAGCCCATTTAGAAGGCAGGACATGTTCTGTCATAGTGTTGTCCGATATATATTTGGGGCATGTGTGTAACTTGGAATTTTCTAGGAGCTATATTTTAAAATGATAAAAGGAAAGTAGGTGGAATTAAATTATCTGTTTTACTTAACCCAACATATCCAAATAAAACTTTTCCAGCATGTAATCAGTATAAAACTTATTAATGAGGCATGCGTGAGTCTGCATCTGAAATCTGGTATGTCTCACTCAGAGCACTGCTCAGTTTGGACTCGCCTTATGTCAAGTGCTCAGCAGCCATTTCCCACTGCCTTTGTTTCCTGTGGCTGCTGTTAACAGATACCCTCAAATATTTGCTGTTAACAAATAGCCCTGTGGGCCTGGCTGGTGTCTTCTGGGGCTCTGAGGTGTTCCTTGGATTAGAGATGCATCACTCCAGGCTGTGCCTCTGCCATCTCGTAACCTTCTCTTTGTGTGTTTTCATTTTCTAAGACATCAGTCATGGAATTAGAGGCCACCCTAATCCAGTATGACCTCTTCCTAACTACTTATATCTCAAAGACCCTATTTCTAAATAATGCCACATTCAGAGGTTCTGGGGATGTTAATTTTGGGTGGAGGGTGGGGGTCACTATCCAACCCAGTACAGCCATTTAGTGCCTGGCTACTTCTCTTTTTCCAAAGCCCTGTGCACACGCATGCGTGTGCACACACACACAAATGTATATATAAATGTGTGTATACATGAGTTTTCCTGGAGTGCTGGTTATCTAATCCTGTGCTGGGTACAGCTTTTTGGAAAGTTTGCTACATCCCAGTTAGATCTTCTAGATTTCACAGGAATGTTACCAAGTTCTGTTCTATCCACTTGGACAGTAACTGTTCTTGGACCGAGTCTCAACACTTAGAGGTGAAGTTTGTGTGTGTTGGAGAGGAACCCAGGTAAGGCGCTTTCCCCCATGACTGAACTACGAGGGGCTCATGTCAGGGAACTTATTGAACAGAGCTGGGTTCCCTTTTCTCTTTGTCCAGCACAACACCATGGAGTCTTTGTTAGAGCGAGGTGAGAAGCTAGATGACTTGGTGTCCAAATCAGAGGTGCTTGGAACGCAGTCTAAAGCCTTCTATAAAACCGTGAGTACCCAGCACCTGCCTCCTCCTCGGTGTTCTCTCCAGAGGGCAGTTGCAGCTTGCTGCTTCTGGCATTCTCTACTGTGAACAGGTCTTTCTTAGACTTTTGAATCATAGTGGATGGGGGTTTCACTCCTTGTGCACTGAGAGCCTAAGGTGAGCCTCAGGCCCAGGTGGTTGGAGGCAGTTCACTTGGGCGCCATTAAAGCAGATGTAGGCAGAGGCCTTGTTCCAAGCCTGCTTCTGCTCTGCCCTCTGCTCTGAACTCCTACCCCCAGTCCAGGAAGGCTGGTTCAAGTTCTGATCCCCAGAGGTTTACTGCTGAATCATATTCCTCTGTAGAGCATTTAGTCTAAGTCTTTAAGATGCAAGCAATTCAGCCTTCCTGAAGAGGTACTTAAGCTTTTAGTTAATCCCTTTGACAGAAGTATTTAATTGACAAGGATGGGTGTTGCTGACTGCTGCTTTCTCTCAGGTCAGTGCTCATGTCTTTCTATGTGGAGATGGCACTGTAGGCCCATGGTTGGACAGTCGTAGGGACAAATTTACCTGGTCTGTCTACACTCATTTGCTTCCATGTGCACATTGGAGGGAGATGGCTAGGTGGGATTAGGAAGATAGTCTGTGACCAGAAATCAAGAGCGAAGGTGGCAACAGTGGTCCCTAGAAACCACATCCCAACCGGGAAACACATCTGTTGTCCTCAGGACCATCTTCTGGGAGAAACACCACCATGGTGGTCAGATAGCATTGTCGGAAGACAAGAGTGGGGGGCAAAGTTAAGATATTCTGCGAATCCCATTTGTATTATTTTATTTTTTTTGAGACAGTCTTGCTCTGTCACCCCAGGCTGAAGTGCAGTGGTGCAATCTTGGCTCACTGCAACTTCCGCCTCCTGGGTTCAAGTGAATCTCGAGTCTCAGCCTCCCGAGTAGCTGGGTCTACAGGCGCTGGCCACCACGCCTGGCTGGTTTTTTTTTTTTTTTGTATTTTTAGTAGAGACAAGGTTTCACTCTGTTGGCCAGGCTGGTCTCGAACTTCTGATCTCAAGTGATTCACTCGCCTCAGCCTCCCAAAGTGCTGGGATTACATGTGTGAGCCACCGCGCCCAGCCCCATTTGTATCATTGTTCCTTTGTTTGTACCAGGCCTAACTGAAGGAATTTTAGTCACTTTTTGATAGCATTAATGGGGTGTGGGAAAAGAAAGTAAAAAAAGGATCCCAGACTAGTTTTGGAAGCTGTGGCCTGTCTTGTGCTTGGTATGGGAATTGCTTGTGGACAGCTTCCCTCAAGGCCTTCACCCCCACCCCGTTCTAGTGCTAGTTTCTCTGGCTGGCTGTGTCCAGTAGAGCTCCCCTCTGCCACGCCTGCCAGGATTAGGGCTGCCCTGACTTCCTCAGTCCTCCTCCTCAGCAACTCTTTGTTTTTTTCCAAGGCCCGGAAACAAAACTCGTGCTGTGCAATCATGTGATGCAGCCTGCCAGAGGCCCAGCGCTGGAACGGCACTTTCATTCACATCAGAACTACAGCCCCTGGAAAAGAAGAGACAGCCATAGACAAGGACCCAGAGTGGGGCAGACTGGCCATTTTTATTTTGAAGTTCCTGGGAGAAACAGGGATGGTGGAAGGGTGGCGAATGTTCAAATTCATATGTGTGGTAGTGATTCTTGGAAAGAATTTGAGGTCCCCAAAAGTGTATTTTTGGGCAAATGAAACCATAAACTCCAACTGGCTTCTGTAGATGCCAAAGGGCAAATGAAACCATAAACTCCGACTGGCTTCTGTAGATGCCAAAGGGCTCATCTTCAGCTAACCCTGGGAAAGCTCTGTGGGAGGGAGGTCGGAGCCAGCTGTTTCTCGATCTTTGATATATCTTTGGATTTTGTCTGTACATTAATGATATTAACACTCCATTGGGGGGTGGGGAGTCCCTGATGCCAGGGCTGGGGTGGGTAGAGTTTGAAAACTCTTGGGAAAGCCTCTCCTGGGGCCACTGTTGGGGGTGGGAGTGAGCCCACCACAGTGGCCACAGGCAGGCCTGTACTTCAGGCCCAAGGCCTGGGAGTGAGGGGTGCAGTCACTGGGTCTCAGATCCTGAGACTGTTCTTTAGCTTACCTTTCTGCTAGGATTGGCTTCCCACTGACGGCAGGGCCCATCCTAAGCAGTTTCCAAGTCCCACAAAGGTGGCTTATTGGGAGGGTTTGGAAGGAGCTGCAGTGTGAGTGGGAGTGTGTGGGTTGAGGTCGGACCAGCAGGTAGACTGGGAACCGAGCCCAGGAAGGGGGGATGCTCTCCTGGTGTTCAGATGGTCAGCTGGGAGTGTCTGTCTTCAGGGAAGATCAAACACAGGTGCACTCAGCTGCCCAGGGCCTCTGGGACACTTGCCTTGACTTGCATCTTGCCTTTGAACATCACAATCAAAGCAGCGGGTGCTGTGGTCTCTCAAACTGATTTTTATTTGCCTCTCTGGCTACAAGACTGCCTTGAACCGCCTGAGGCCTATGCATCTGAACAAGTGGGTCTCTCCCATGGACACCAGGAGTGGGTGCCGGCCGGCCTGAGGACTCTCAGCACCCCACCTGTGGTCTAGCCAGCATAGGCCTGCTAGTTCCCTCTTAGTCAGAGGCAGCTGCATGGGGAATGGAGGCCAAGGGGTTGGTCTAAGTTGTGCCTTGCCACCTGGCAGGAGGCCCGCTCACCGCCAAGTCCTGGAAACAGGCTGGAGCGACCCAGAAGATGGGCCCAGGATGTTCCAGATTCCTTGGGTCCTAGTGCCATATGCCAGGCTGCCCACCTGTGCTCAGGATGCATCCCTGGGATCCAGCTCCCATGGAAGCTCCTGCTGGGATGGTGTCACCTCTGAGTTTTCAACCAGTGTGATATGGTCCTTGGGAGCCCTGCTCTGAGCTTGCCACACTGCTGAGAGCACCCACTATCCTGACCAGAGTCCCAGTGGTCCTGACATCCAGTGTGGGCAGGGTCTGGGCAGGAGGGTGGGGTCTGCTGTGGGTTCAGAGGACCCCATCTCCTGGCTGGTTTACCTGCTGCTGCCCATTTTATCTGGGCACTTCTGGCCAGAGGACTTTACCCTACCCTTGAAGAGCCTGTCCATGTCATTTTCCTGTTGCCGTAGACACCCCAAGCCCAGGGTCCCTTGAGGCCCAGACCCACCCTGCCCACTGGTGCCGGAGACGGATTGGAGTGGGCCTGGATCCGAGGGATGCTACCTCTCCCACTTGAGGACCCTAGGGAGAGATGGGGGTGGGGAAATGGAGGTGTGAATTTGTGGCAAGAGGAAGTGAGACCTCAGCCTGGGTTAGCCCCTGCTAAGCAGGGTGGTTGGGCTTGACTCAGGCCCTGTGAGATAGAGGGCCTGGCCTGGCCCCACCCACAGATCCCCTGCTCCCTGTTATGTTCTGTTGTAAATCATTTGGCAAGAGTGTATTTTAATAACTGCTGCCTAAGTTCCCTGTGTTCTGTTTGAGAGGTGCCTGTCTGAATAAAGTTGTCTTGAAATTCCACGGTGGTCCTGTGCTAGCTTTGTGCTTCAGGGGAGCCCTTTCCTCACCAAGCTCTGCCCCTGGGAGAGAGAGGCCTCGTGCTGTGTGCCTGCCGCGTGCGAGGGTCCAAGTTATCCTGGCTGGCTCCTGTCCAGGAGAGGTAGCTGCAAGCCTGACTCCTTCACCTCCTTTCTCTAGACCTTGCTAGCAGGAACTGTATTTTCTTTTTTGCTGTTAACCAGATGAGGGAGCCCTGGAGTAGAAGAAGCCCTGTCATTTCTGATTCCATTGCCTGATCTTAACTGCAACCAGGAGACTCCCATGGGAAAGCTGCCTCGCAGCTGTAGAACCATGGAACAGGAGGCCCCATCCCCATCCCAATCCTGCTGTAGGCTTCCCGTCCCTCACTGCTGACCCCGGGATCAATCTGAGACCACCTGGCATCCCACCAAGCATAGGTGGAAACTTGAGGAGCAGAGGAGGCTCCACAGGGTACCTGGAAGCTTCCTGCTTCCTGGAGGAGTAAAGCTGACCCCTGCAGGTTGGGAAGTGAACCTGGGCGGACCTGCAGTTTGGAAAGTGAACCTGGGCGGATCATTTGAGGTCAGGAGTTCGAGACCAGCCTGACCAACATGGTGAAACCCTGTCTCGACTAAAATACAAGAATTAGCTGGGCATGGTGGTGGGTACCTGTAATCTCAGCTACTTAGGAGGCAGAGGCAGGAGAATCACTTGAACCCTGGAGGCAGAGGTTGCAGTGAGCCAAGATTGTGCCACTGCACTCCAGCCTGGGTGACGTTGAGACTCCCTCTCAAAAAAAATACAAAAGTGATGAATGAAATGTCTATCAGTGGTGTCCCTTTTGCCTGTAGTGCTTGGCCCAGTGCAGGGTGGCTTAGCCCTGTGTGCTGTGCCCTAAAACCTCATCAGAGCTGCTACCCTGATGGCATCTGCAGAAGGGCCTCAGGAATAATGCATGTAAGGGTGCACGATCTGCAGTGCCTGCAGCCTTCCTGGGGGAGGCCTGGCCTGGAAAGGCTCCTCTGATTACAGCTGATAGGAGCCCTAGATACCATGCTAGGGACAGACACTGCAGCAATCGTGGGCACTGGCCTAGATTCTTTGCACCTGGCTCTTGGAACCTGCCACCTGCCCACCTACGCACCTGAGAGCACCTGTCCAGGTGCAGACCATGGGGGAGCAAGAAGCTGACACCCAGGGCCACTCAGCCTCGCAAAAGTGTTTAACCAGATGTTGAGGGTGGTGGAGGAGGCTGAGGGCTTTGGCTAGTTCTGGGGTATCCTTCAGGCTCCCCGCCCATAGTGGATAGGACTGAGAGTGTGTGGGGCACCTGTCAGAAGTTACTTGGACCCAAGATGCAGGTGTATTTAGTGTCTGGGACTGTTTTAAAGCCTATCTTTCTGTTTCGGGCAAGTGCTGTGGCACTGCCACAAATGTACCCACTGCCTGGGACACAGGTGTGGAGGGGGAGCCAAGGGCGAGGCCACACGCTGAGCACGTTGTCATAGAGACACAGGGTGCATTGGGGCACAGTAGGGGCCATGAGGATGCATCTGGGAGGGAGGAGGGCACTGAGGCTGAGAAGGGTCAGCATAGCACAGGCAGGTGCAGTTGCTTTCCCAGGCTGGGCCTGAGCATGTGCCCTGCGGGGCCAGGCAATATAGGTGGTGGGTAGAGCCTGAGAACAGGAGACACCTGGCAGGGTGTTGTTACTCCTTACTCCAAGCTAAGCATTTGCTCAGCTTGGGCTGGAGATATAGAGGGAAAGCCTGAGAGGTAACTGTCTCCATACCCAGGACAAAGTCCCCAAGCCTGGCCTGGCCCACAGGCACGTAGCACCTGGCCAGTCTGGGCTGGCATCTGGCTTCCCTGTCTCCATCTCAGCTCTGTGTCCTGGATTCTGGGTTGTGTGGCCTCCGCTGGAGCCTCCTGGCCCCCATGGTGGCTGCCTACTATATCACCTTGCACCTTGCCTGCATCTGGTGCCAAGGCTGATGTCCATACAGGCCTGCGTGCTGTCTGTCTGCGTAATCCACTGGAGTAGAGCCCGGCTCCATGGTTGCTGTGTGTCCTTAGCATCCAGAATAGCCAATACAGGTAGCAGGGGCAAAGGGAGACAGCAGGACAGCCAGTGGTCTTGGTCCTGGGGCTCCTTCCTGCCCAGAGGCTGCCCCTGGCCTCATCTTTAGTGGCCACTGGGAGTGACTGTAGAGGTCAGGGGCATTGGGGGCTGGGAGCTAGTTTCAGTTCCAGCAACGAGGGTGGTCATCCCTGGGCCCAGAAGATTTCAGCGGACCAGAGGAAGAGGTGGGGACAGCTGGCGGAGCTATTCTCTACAACTAGTGCCCTACCCGGGGTGGGTTCATTAGAGGGACTCAGGATTGCCGGGGCCAGCTCAGGGCTCCATAGCACTATCTGCCATTGGAGGAGGGGCCCAGGTAGGGTCTTGGCCAGGACCCGGCTTGAGTCTGTATTTTGGCACGGGAGGTCGGCAGGATTCCAGCTAAAGCACCCAGCTGCACTTGAAGCAGTTTGTCCTGTTTTTCTTTTATTTGCAGTTTCCCGAGACAGAACAAAATAAGAATAATTTTTGTACACTTACAAGGCTCAGAAAGAAAAGACAATGAAACTCAGCAAAAAGAGAGAGGAGGGGAGGCCAGCCAGCACCGTGGGCAGCCGACCCCTGCAGCGCTGGCCACGGCCGCCACCACCACACCGCGGACACCTAGCTAGCAGAGCGGTGTGGCTTGCTCTTTAGGGGTCATGCAAAAGAATTATCCCCCAGAAAAAAAATCCCCAAATTATCCCAGACAGGCAGCTCCGTGGAGGTGACAAGGTGAGAGGGAGAGGAGGGAGGAGGCCCCAGGACGCCAGGGTGGCCGGCCGCTGGGCCACACGCTGTCCGTGGTGAGCCCTGCCGCTGTCCTGTGGCCCAGGGAGCCACTGGTGCGGAGCCCGGCAGATGTTTACCCTGTGTTCGTGGATGGGGACAGCTGTCCTGGGCACAGCGTGGACGGAAGGTGGTGTCCACTCTGAGTGTTCATCGGTGGACAGTCCCCTTGGAGTTTAGGATCCTGTGTCCTGTTCCCCATTCTGTGCCCCTCCCTTGGCTCGATTTGTGGGGGAAGATAAAGAAAATCCTTGTTGAAAACGACATGAATTAAAGGTGGGCAGGCACTGGGGCAGGAGCCCCTGACCCTCTGCAGTCAGGGCTCCTGACCGCCCCCACCCAACCTGGCTTCAGACCCACCCGCAGCCCCACCGTGCTCGGGCTTGCCCTGTCCCTGAGCCTCCCCATGGTACACACCATCACGAGGAGCCGGGGACCACTGCCTCGAACCCAGGCAGCTGACGCTTGGGAGCACAAGGCTGGACCCCGCCCTCCATCCACTGGTGTCCTGGGCCCTGTGCCTATGTATTTCTGTCCCCAGCCCACCTTATCTCCATGGCTACATCCCTGGCCCAACTTAGAAGGTGCCCTCACACACACTGCAGCCCACCAAGGCGCTGGCACACCTGACGCTGTGCAGGCAGCACTGCCCTCACACCTCCCACGTGCACTGGGCTGGCTCCCACTGTAGCTTTTGCTCCCTTCTGCTCCCAGCCCAGATTCCAAAGGCACTCCCACTTCAGCAGACCCCTGCATGGACCCTCGTCACAGCCCAGAAGCCCAGCAGCCACCACCTCTGACCCCACTCTGCCATTTGCTGCACCACCCGACCAAACCCCAAGCCCCAGGCTCCCCCAGACTCCATCAGCAGACAAATATGCCCAGACACAAAGCCTGGCCTCCCCCTTCCAGCCTCGGCTGGGGGCTCAGGAACTTGAGCGAGGCTGGCAGTCCTTGGTCAAAAGTCTGCTCCCACCTGCATGGGGGCTGGAGGGGGCGGGGTGGGGAAGAAGCCAAACAGGCCAGGGAGAGGACCAAGGGGCGGAAACAGGGTAGGGAGCTGCCGGTGCGTCTGCTGCTGGCCGGCAGAGAAGAGACAGATGCCTCACACAGAGGAGGGAGGCCAGCCCAGGCAGAGTCCTCTCACCACAGCTGGCTGCATCGGAGCTGTAGCCAGTAGTGCTGTCTCTTGCCCGGCAAGAGGCCTGAAGCTAAACTGTGCCCCTCTTTGCACTTTATTCCTCCAGAAGGACCATAGCTGGAGGCCTGGGTCTGTGGGGTCATCTCTGATGGCCTTGGGGACAGGACTCCAGTCTCCTCAACACTCCAGGGGATGAGGGGCCAGCCTGGGCTCTGCCAAAGGGCTGTCTGTGCTGGGTGTGTGGGGATGCCGGGCTTGGAAAACCCACACCTAGCCCTTCAGGGGATGAAAGGAGGGGAAGGGAAAGCAGGAACAACAGCAACTCTCAGGCACGACTAGCGGGAAAGGAGGCAGCCCAGCGGGCCCCCACAGCCCCTCCCAAGAGACAGCTGACAGTCACGACAGCCAGCGAGCACACCACGTGGAGCCCATGCGTTGGCGGGAGGATGCAGACGCCTTAGGTGTGGGGTGTGTGCGTTACCTACAAACTAACACCGTTCAGCACGCGACGGGGGCCTGGCGGACAAGTTCATGTCCCAGCTGGTCCCCCAGAGGGCCAGGAGCACAGACGGACACACGTGGAGCTTGGGTGGGGAGCGGCTCCACGAATGCCAGTGATTTTTACAGCTTTTTCCTTCCTTTAGTTTTTTTTTTTTTTCATTTCATCTGATGTCAATTTTTTTGTGTGGTTATCGTCGTCATCTTGTTTTTTTTGTTTTGTTTTTAAACAAATCACATCTGGTCTTGTTTTTCTGCAGACACAGGCACCAGGGGGAGGGAACGAGGCAGACACAAACATGCGACAGGCAGGCCGTGTGCCCGAGGGCAGTCGGGCTCCAAACACCAACTCTGTCCGGCGAAACCAGGGCGCAGCTCTGAAACGGGGCGAGTGGGTCAGCTCTTCAGCAGCCCCTCTCCCCGTCCACCCCGAGGCTCTGCTGTCTGCCACGTGGCACCGCAGGGAGGGTTAAAGTTAACGTCCAGAAAGGGCCCACTCAAGAGAGGGGTTCAAGATGCCCAACCCAATTACTACCATCCCTGTAAAACTGGGCTCTGGGCCTGCTGCACCCGCCACCTGGGGAAGTGTGTCTGGGGCTCTGACAGTCCTCACAAACAGGGCACAGTGCCCAGGAGTGCACTCCCCGGGGCCCATCCACCCGAAACCCACCCAGCTCTGGCCAGCGTGACGGCTCAGGCCCTTGCCAGCCCCTCAGTCCTCTGGGGACGCCCGCCACACCCAGCCTGCTGTGGTCCCCCCACATGATTCCTGTGGCCTCACCAGGAAAGCTCAGGGGCTCCCCAGGCACGGGCCCTGCCACAGGCCCCACTGCTCCCCCATCGCCTCCCCCAGGCTGCAGCCACTCACACCACGGCCACCCCCTCTGCCCCAGCTGTCACTTGGGCCAGGGCACTCACCTTCACTGCAGCGGGGCCACAGGTGCACCCGAGCAGTGGAAGTGCACGTTCTGCCACTTGCCATCACGGCGGTGCCACACACGGGTCTCCTCCAGACTGGCTGGTGCGGGGCCGGCCCTGCCCGTCAATGTACTGCGTGAGCCGGATGTAGGCGATGCAGGCGGCATCCTCGCCGATGACATGCACGTGCGGATTCAGGATGGTCGTGTGGATCGGCTTGCTGTTCTTGGCCAGCACTGGGGACAGCAGTGCGGGGGTCTCAGGTACCGTGCCTGCCCAGTGCCCACCTTCCACCCCACCAGCCCTACTCCTTCCCTCTTAACTCCCCTTACTGGGGGAGGCTCAGCTCTCCCGGGAGCTGCAAGGGCTCTCCAAGAGACAGATTCTGGGGGCCAGGTATGGCCTCTGTGGGCAGGTGGGGGCCTGGCCAACCCTGGGCACAGAGGGGCAGGGCTTCCATAGGCAGCCACCAGGCTGCCCCTGGGAGGGGTGGAGGGGCTCTCCTCAGGGCACCACCCGCTCATGCCCTCCTCAGCTCCCTCACTCACGGTTCTCGAAGTAGAATCTGTGGAAGTCCATCCCTTCAACCAGGTTGCCCAGTGCTTCAGGCTCAAACGAGGTCAGCCCTGGGTCACAGATTTTCCTGGGGGCCAAATCCAAGTGAGGAGGGGCCCTGTGGACCCCCGACTTGGAGCAGGCCCCCACCCAGAGTCCCACATCCTTGTCCTGCACAGCGCCCCCCCCCAGCCCTGGGGGACTCACGCGTAGGCCTCAAAGTCACCATTGTTGACGGCCTCGATGAGCTGCTCCGTGGTCTTGATGATCTCCTGCTTCCGGGCTGTGGGGGAGACACGGCCAGGTGACCATGGGCGCTGGCCAGTCCCCCTCCAGACCCCCCCCCACACAGCCCAGGGGAGGGCCTGGGGGAGCGTTAGCTCAGCCACTCCGTGCTCCTGCCGCTCCTCGCGGAAGAGATCCTCTCAGCCCTCTCTCCAGTGGCTTCCTCATTTCCAAGTGCAACAGCTTCCATCTTACTTAATTAAAATATTTGTGAATGACAGAAATGTTCTATCCACATTACAAAATGCCTGGAAAATGCAGAAAGAGGAAAAAAAACGCCCACAATCTACTCGGAGGTTGCCCTCCTGGCCCCACTCACTGTCCGCTGCAGCCTCCTCCTGCCCACCTGTGGGCCGGCCGCGGGGCCCAGCAGACCTTGCCCCATGCTTCCCTGCAGCTTCCCGGCCCCACCCTCCTCCCGAGCCTTGGGCTCTTAGTGCTTCCTTCACCCAGCAGCTCTGGTGAGGGGCTACTGAGTGCAGGCACCAGGCGAGAAGGCAGAGACCGGCCTTGAAGAAGGAGCCATCAGCAAGGCCACGCGGAGTCCGAGGAGGAGGAAGCAGCAGGGGGCGGCCAGGCACAGCGGGGGCTGCAGGGTTCCCCGGACCCGATGACCAGGGGTGTCCTGGCAGCAGGAAGAGCAAGCTGGTCTCTTGTTCCCCGCTTTCTCATAGAAGCCGCATCCTGCTGGCTCCACCTGCTTGCAGTCCGGGGCCCACATGCTATCCCTGCAGACACCCCCGTTTCCCCCGCACCCCTATACCCAGGCTTCTCCAGGGCGCCTGCCTGTGGCTCCTGCCTACTCCGCTCGGCTTCCAGCAGGCCCAGCCATGTTGGTCCTCACTGGCCTCCAGGGGCGCTCACCCGCAGCCCGTGTTGCTGCTTTACCTACAGCTTATTTTCATTGTAAAATATTTTAAACGTGTGGAAAATGCAGCAAGAACAATAGAACATACACTCCATGGATTCAAATCTTAACATGTTCCTATTCACTTTAGATGCATTTTAAAGAAATAAAGCACCACACGTACAGTTTGAAGATGCCTGTGTTCTCCTCAATCTTGCTTCACTCTCCTCAGACAGATCTACTGTCTTGAGCGAGGTCCCTAGCCATTTCTGCGAGGATACATATGCAGGCAAGCACACACATGCACATTCACACACCGAACACACGTGCACACGAACGCTCACCTGTACACACGACTAACAGTAATTTCTCAAAGTAATTTGTCCATGGAAAAACTCAAACCCCCAGAAGTGCACCGGAAGCAGGTTCCTGGGAACTCTCCCTGTGGGGGTCTCTGCACTCCCAGCACTGTGCTCTGTGACCCTCAGGCTGCTGCAGGCCACACCTGGGATGCCACCCTCAAACAGCTGCCTGCCCTGCAGGACACCATTTTCACCAAGAAGTAGGCCCTGTGGTGACGTTTCCACTCTTCAGCTATGAGCGCTGCCTCCAATGGCCATACATGCGATCTGTCTGTGGTCTAAATTCCAGAGGAGGAAATCCCTTTTTTTTTTTTTTTTTTTTTTTTGAAATGGAGTCTTGCTTTGTCACCCAGGCTGGAGTGCAGTGGCATGATCTCAGCTCACTGCAACCTCCGCCTCCCGGGTTCAAGGGATTCTTCTGCCTCAGCCTCCGGAGTAGCTGAGACTGCAGGCGCCCGCCACCACGCCTAGCTAATTTTTTGTGTGTATTTTTAGTAGAGATGACGTTTCACCATGTTGGCCAGGCTGGTCTTAAACTCCTGACCTCAAGTGATTCCCCCCGCTTCAGTCTCCCAAAGTGCTGGGATTACAAGCGTGAGCCATCGCACCTGGCCAGAGGAGGGAATTCTAAGCATGACCTGTGGTGGGGTTGCCTTTATTTCTCCCACCAGGCCTCTGGGAGCTCACCTCACCAGGGAGCCCACCTGGCAGCTGGACTGAGTCCACGAAGAAGGCGCCGCATGCCCAGGTGTGCTCATGCATGTGTGTGGGCGCTGCCTGGGAACACCTGTGCTGCACCTGTCTGCTCTGGGGCCTCATGTCCCCTGCTGCACCGTGACAGTGGGAGGAGCCGAGGGCGCCTGAGGAGTGGGGTGAACACATGTTCGTGTATGTGACCATATGTATGTATGTACACGTGATCGCTCGTGCCTGTGCATGTGTGGAAGCATGCACGTGTGCAGGCAGGTGTCCATGGGAATGTGTGTGCATGAAGTGCATCCACGTGCATGAGCACCTGTGTGTGCAGGTGTGTGTACAGTGCCTGTGAGTGTACACAGGTCGTGTGTGCCTGTGTTGTGTGGCATGGGCACCCCTGGGTTGCCCCTATCTGGAAAGGCTCTCTCTCCTGACCCAGCTGCACTTCTGCTGCCAGCATGTGTCCCTTTCTTGCCTAACTTTCACTAGACCAAGTCATGGATGGTCTTCAAGGCAGTCTTGCTACAGAAGCCCAGTTCCCACCCACCTGATGGACCCTGGAAAGCTGCCCCCCCAGGAAGGTGGGCTACAGGCTCCAGAGGCCCCTTCCCCCTCCAGTTCCTGCTGCGGCCACCACGAGTCCCTTTCCTGGCCCCACTCCACCTGCCCAGCTCCAGGAAGGCACAGGGCTCTGTCCTAACACATGCTATGGCTGTTCCTGTCCTTGCCCGTAGGCCCCAGGACAGTGGTATATGACACTTGAGGGCCTACCCCACCCCCATCCCAGCTGCTATCTTCCTGCCTCCTCTCCACCCTCTGCCTGGCACCTGCCTCTCCCCCCACCTCATGCCCCCCCTTTCACCTGTCCTTTCCTGGAGGTGGCCCCAAGCTTCAGGTCTGACCTCTCTTCCACCTGTAGCTGGTCCTCCCAGTAGCCCCTGAGTCAGACTCCACTAAGCTGCCTAGCTCTGTCCTTCTTGCATCAAGAGAGAAGTCTGGTGTCCACATGTCCCAAACACCTCCTGTCACTTAGTTAATCCCCCCTTTCTAAAGGACAGAGAGAGCTGCCCCTCCCACCCCACGGGGGTTCTCAGGTGGACAGCAGCATGCAGCTGGAATGGAGGAGAGAGTGACATTATTTCATGTGGTTTCCAGTCTGCTTTGGTTCTATAGTTACCTTACACTAATCTCCGTCTAATGAAGTAATATGCAGTGCTTTTAAACAAATTGTAATTAAAATGGGGGTTGGTGGGAAAAGAAAGTGTAAACAGAAGAGTTGTGTGGTCAGAGTTCCGATCAAGAGTGGTAACCGTGCTGAAGGGTGGGAAGCAGGTCTGTTGTGAGAACCACCCAACTATTCCACAGACTGGAAGCCGAGCCTATCTCTGCCCCTGCGGAATGACGCTGCCCAGCCTGACCCAGCCCCCACTCCACCTCCTCACGTAGCGTATGGGCACTTCAGTGTCCTCGATACCCCGGTCCCCGAAGAAGGGCATGATCCCCCGAGGGAGGAGGTCCAACATGCAGGGTGCCTGGGTGGGGAAGCCTGCTAGCTGAGGACAAGCTGTCCTGGCAGCTCCAGGCAGTGGCAGGGTCTGGGCTTGGAGGGTCTGCCCATGCCAAGAGCCTCTGCAAGGTCAGGCCTTCCCAGGTGCCCCAATGTGAAAGGGAACCTCAAATTGCCTGTGGCTCTCTTGGGGTGAGGCGGCAGGCCCAGGCAGGCCCAATGCATCCAGCTGGGGCCAGAGTGGCTTCTCATCCTGGCCTGGACTCCTGGGACCCCAGGCTGGCCCCAAGCCCCATCTCTCAGAGCCAGAGGTGGTTGCGGGAGGGAGGGCAGCTGCCCAGGGATCAGGCTGGATTTCGTATAATCCGAGATTAGAGAGCGTGGGTGGGGAGAAGACAGGGCCTGAGGCAGGCTGGGGGGACACCTGCCCTATTTACACAGCTGGTGGGTGGCTTCTGGAGGAACGACGGGGCCCATGATTGGCTTGTAGGATGGTCCAGAGCTGGCCACCTTCTGCCTGGGCCCAGGTGCCCTCAGGGCAGTGCCCAGACTCTTCCTCTCTCCAAGTTCCTGGAACGTCTCGCCCACCCCTCTCCCAGCCCTGCCCAGCCCCTCCCAGGAGGGCCACACAAATCTCCATCCTGCCCTGCTCACAGCGCCTTCCTGCAGCCTCTGCCTCCCCCAGCCAAGCTCAGGGCAGACTCTGGAGGGGCAGGTCTGTGCTGTGGCCCCTGAAGGTGAGCCTGGGCACCAAGTCCCGAGCTGGCCACTTTGTACCCACCCCAGGCCCTGTCCTTAGAGGACTCACCCTTGGCTACTACACAGACCTTGAGGGCAGGCTACAGCCCTGGGTTGGGGTCATGCCAACCTGATGGGGTGACCTTCCAGGCAGGCTCCTTTGGGCACATTCCTCCACTTCTGCATGGATAGCAAGCCCCTTAAAATCAGAGGAGCTGCTGTGGAAGTGGCGGGTGTGGGGGGTTCTGACCATTCCCAGAAGCTGTGCTGTGCACCCACCCCAGCTGCATGGTGGCCCCTCCCCGTGCTTCCCTCCTTGAGTTCTGGCCACCCAGGCACCCCGACCCCATCACCATCGAGAACCTGGTCTCTCCCCTCAGCCGCTTGCCTCTGACCCCCCTCAGTAAACCCCCGCTGGGGGGTCCTCAGCTGACCACAGAATGCTCAGCAGGTGAGTGCCCCTCCAGAAGCTGCCCACCCTCTCTGGCACCGCGTGAATCCAGTGCCCCTTTGAGAATGCAGGATGCATCCCCCCTCTCGGGCTGCTGCTTCCACGCCCTCGGCCCTGGCTGCCTGCAGCAGCCCCCAAGCCCAGTCTGCAGATGGGATGAGGGCACGCAGACCCTACCTGTTCCTCAGGTACTCACCCAGCCACTGCCCTGCCATGCCGAGCCCGTGGCCCAGCAGCCTCTTCTCTGAGAGCATCTCCGCACCAACCCCTGCCTGGTGTCTCCCCCACAGGTGGGGGTGGCGGCAGCCCTGGGATGTCATCCATCCCTGTAAGCGATACTGCGGGCAGTCAGCAGACAGGCTGGGAGGTGGCCCAGCCTGGCTCCTCCCTGGCCGGAGAGGCCGCCCAGCCCAGCCTGTGCTTCAGCCTGGCCCTAGCTGCCCCCCAGATCCGCACCTTCTGACCCCCACCTGCTCCCTGCTGTCTGGACTTGGGCAGCTCGAATGCCAGAATGTCTCAGGCTGGGACTGACACTTTTCCCTCCCTGCCTGGCAGGTCCACCTCGACCCAAGCTGGCAGCTCCCAGCGTGCCAGCCCTTGCCACACGCGTGGACCCTCTTCCGCCCATTCCCCTCCCATCAGGAGAAAGTTATGGATCTCGGGGTCGAGAGTGCTGGGGTCGGCAACAAACCTGCTCTTTCAGACACACTTCCTACACACAGGTGTCACACACGCTTCATAACCATAACCTCCACTTTCAGAGACTCAGTGGCACCTTCATGTGCTTCAAAGCCATTCCCTGGGACCCAGCGGAGGGATCCTGTGCCCCACCCTCCCCCCACAAGCTGGCCCTTCCCAGAGCACCACCGCCGGCTCACACGCCCTGAGCCCCTCCGAGCAGCCGCTGCCAGGGCCACTCAAGGTGCTACTTACACGGGGTGGGCAGGGGGCCAGGGAGAGACGGAGATGGGCAGGGCGGGGGCCCCACTGCTGAGGGGCCCTCGGCTTCTGGGGTCCCTGAGCCCCCTCCTCACAGAGTTCAGGATGTCAGAGATCCTGGGGGCTGGGGCGGAACAGATCAGACGTAAACACAAGGCAGGCACGGGGGGGCACGCGGGAGAGAAACCCATGGGCAGACAGCCAAGCCAGAGAGTGGTGGGCACAGAGGGAGTCAGGGGGAGGGGCATGAGGGGACAGAGTGGAGGGAGGGAGGATAGAGGGTGTGGGGGAAGAGGGTGGACATGGGCCGATAGAGGGGATGTGGGAAACAGAGGGGGAGCTTGGGGGACAGAGAGGGAAATGGGAAATGGAGGAGACTTGAGGGACAGAGGGGAATGTGGGGGGACAGAGTGGGGTATGGGGGCAGAGTGGGGTGTGAGGGACAGAAGGGGTGAGGGGACCAAGGGTGATGTGGTGACAGAGGGGGATGTGGGGGATAGAGAGGGATGTGGGGGACAGAGGGGGATGTGGGAGAATGGAAGGGATGTGGGGAGACAGAGGGGAATGTGGGGGACGGGGAGGGTGTGGGGGACAGAAGGGAGTATGGGGAGGAAAACGGAAACTCAAGGGAAAGAGGGGAATTTGGGGGACAGAGGGGGACCTGGGGGACAGAGGGGATGTAGGGACAGAGGGGTACTTAGGGGGATGGAAATGGATATGGGGGGGTAGAGGGGTTGTAGTAGGGACCAAGGGGACAAGGGGGGGACAGAGGAGACATGGGGACAGAGGGTGCTGCTGGGGACAGCATGGTGCATGGGGAGGAGGCTGCAGGAGTGGAGGCAGATGCTCTCGCTGTCGGGTGGGGTGGGCTGAAGCTGCTGTGGGTAGAGGGCACCCTCCAGGGAGAGGTCGCTGGTCAGCAAAAGCTGTCAGGTAAGTGGCCCTTGAGGAGCACTGGCGGAGTTACAGGGAGAGGCGGGAGTCACTGGTGGCACAGAGGACGCCAGGCCGGGCCCCGTGAGGAGAGCCCAGGTCAGTGGAGGCCAGGCCTATGATTCTCCATGATAGCCCGTTGGCGAGCTCCAGGGACCCTGGCCGGGTTTCAGTTTCTGGCACCTTCCTCAGTCCCCTAGACTACGGAGGGTGTTCAGGGGTTGGGGTCACATCAGAAACAGGGTGGCCCTGAGTGCAGGCTCCTGGGCACCGTGGGCAGGGCCCCTGGGTGGGTGCACAGTCTGTGGGGCTGGGACAGTGGTCAGCAGAGAGGGCCTAGGGGGATAGGGGGCCTCAGAGGGGCCAGGGCTGCCCTGGGCTGGGACAGACCCTTTTGGGAGGGTCCTGGGGCTGGACAGCGAGCGGGGGAGTGGCAATGGGAGCAGGAGCCATGGAGGGGGCTGGGCCCTGAGGGAGAAGCCAGGAGTGGCCCTGCTGGTTAGCGTGGGAGCCCACGGAAGCCCCGCCAGGGCAGGACGCCAGGCTGCGGCACCGGGGCAGGGTAGCTGGGCCGTGCACGGAAGTGGGAAGCTGCTGAGCGCCGGCCATTCGCAGGGAGCTGTCCGCAGCAGAGGCGGCAGGCCTGGGGGCACTACTTACACGGGGCGGGCAGGGGCCTAGGAGAGCCGGAGACAGGCAGGGCGGGGGCCCCACTGAGAGGGGGCCCTCGGCTTCTGGGGTTCCTAAGCCCCTTCTCACAGAGTTCAGGATGTCAGAGATCCTGGGGGCTGGGGTGGAACAGATGAGACGTGAACACGAGGCAGACAGACATACGAGGAGGCAACGAGGCAGAGGAGGGCAGTGGAGGGGTCCCATGTCCTAGACCCCTTGGGCCCTGGGGTCAGGCCCCAAATAGAGCTGTCTCAACAGCAAGAAACTCCCCCGAGCTGAGGTGGAGTGAGGCCTGGGCCAGCCCTGAAGACTGGAATTGAGGCCTGAGCCTCCGGGATCTCCCGTCCTGCCCAGCAGCCTTGGGCAGCAAAGTGCTCCAGGACCAGCCTCATAGAGGTGGGGCTCGCTGGGCTGAGGCCACCCTGGGAAGCCCCAGTGAGGGGTTGTGGAGCCATGAGGCAGGAGCCAGGGTCTGAGCTTAGCCTGTCCTCGGCTCTGGAGCGGCCCCTCTAGGTAGTTGCCAGCCCTCCAACCTGACCTCCACAGCAGCAGGGCCCAGGCTACTTACATTGGGCTGGCAGGGGGCTAAAGGGAGCCGGAGATGGGCAGGGCAGGGGCCCCTCGGCTTCTGGGGCTCCTGAGCCCCTCCTCACTGAGCTCAGGATGTCGGGGACTCTGGGGGCTGAGGCAGAACAGGTAAGACAGGCAGGTGGGCAGGGGCGCCCGCAGGAAAAGAAGGCTACTGGAGAAGGACAGGGGGGAGGCCAGGAGGGAGGGCGGGGTGACAGCTGGATACCTGGGATGGCCACCCTGTGGGGGTCCTGGGCCTGCAGCGGCCACAGCAGGTATGTGAGGGCTGAAGGAGCCAACATGGGGCGGTGCCAGAGCCAGACCCAGCAGAGGCCAGAGTGGCACAGGCCAGTGCAGGCCGGCACGGAGTCAAAGGCCACCCTGCCACCCTAGTGCTGTGACCATCCCTGGCCAGAGCCAGCAGAGGTCAGGCCCATGGAGAGGGAGTGATAGTTATCGGAGGGGCGTGATGGCCACTCGGCCTGCCTGGACTCTGTACCAGTCTCTGGGCAGCCTGGCAGGGCTTCTTTCTGCACCGGCTGGGGTGGGGGTGTCTGCTTCCACCTTGACAGGCTGCGCAGCCTCAGATCTGAGCCACATTGCTGGCTTCTGGGTGTCTTCGTCTCCCCTGCAGGCTCCAGGCTGGGCCCCCCCTCCCAGGTCCCCTCCCTCACTGCTCAGCGCCCCCACCGGGCTGAGGGTGATGGCAGAACCTCTGGACAGCCTCCATGCTTTTGCCTTTGGGGCCTGTTCCAGACTGTAGGGGAAACACACTAACACCCACACTCCAGCGTCCAGGGCCCAAAGTCCTGTGCTCATCTCTGCTTGGGGACAACATCACAGCTGTGTAGGGTGGGCAGGAGTGAGGCTGTGCTTTGGACGGGTGAGACGTTTTCTCCTCTAAATTGGCAGACTGGCTGACCCTTGTGGGGCACTGGGGCAGCCCTGAGGGTGACCGTGTGAGTGACGAGGGTCAAAAGCCAGAGCCAGCAGAGGCCAGGGTGGCACAGGCCAGTGGGTGGTCTGGAGGCGGCAGACCCCATGGAGCATGCCCCAGTGCCGGGTGTCCTGGGGGCCTCTTGGGGAACACACAAGACATTGACCTGGGTGAGCATGAGCATGGGAGGGGCCCTGGAATCGCTGTGGCGCAGAAGCCCACCACAGGAGGCCACTCCTGGCTCAGCAAAGGCAAACCCGGAAACACCCACCCAGCTGCCCCGCCACTCGGCAAGTGCACGCTGGATGGAAACACAAGCTTAAGGAGCTTTAAGACAAGGACAGCATCTTGGAACAAATTCTACCCATGCACCTGTTCCCCGTGAGGACCTGGTTTGAGAACCTACCCCCAAGAAAAGCTGTGGCTTCCTCACTTGGACTCGGAGACTGAGACTGCCTGGCTGCTGGTCATGTCTGCCAGGCTCCCCACCCCCTGGGCAGGCCCGACACCCAGGCTCGGGGCGGGATAGCAGCAGCAGGGCCCCCGAGCCCCCTGAACACCCGCACACACCCGGCATCGCAGGACAGCTGACCCTGCCCCGAGTCCCACCCGCCTCAAGGAGCAGCCCAGCAGAGCCACAGCTGCTGGGGACAAGGACTCAAGTGCAGGTACCTTTAGCATCTTCATCCTCTATGGTGGTGTTGGCACTGTCAGAAGACTCCTAAGGAAACACGGGAGGCAGCAGGTCAGGATGCAGCCAAGGACAGGTGGGACGTGGCTGAGGGCAGGTGGACAGGGCTGGGACTGTGTCGGGACCAGCCCAGGCGCTGAGGCTGACTTCTGCCCCAGCTGCTTCAACCAGGCCTAAAGGCCAGCTCTGTGGACCTCATTAGGCAGCAACCAGAGAAAACACCCAGCTCTGTGCTGGTCCGTGGGAGGGCGCCCCTCACCAGGGTGCATTCTCACTGCAGCCGGCACAGGCTGGCATGGAGTCAGAGGCCAGCCCTGCCACCCTAGGGCTGTGGCCACCCTGCATTCCCAACACATGAGGGCTCCACTTCTCCCAGCAAGACGTGCCCGGCAGAGAGACTGGTATGCTCAGCTGACTCTAACAAAGAGGAAAACGGACTTTCTGAAATTCCAAGATATAAGACACAATGGGATTGGCTGGCTCCGGATCAAGCAGCCACCGGTGTAATCCAAAAGACAGGGTGAGGCATTCCCA
Source organism: Ateles fusciceps (assembly GCA_036589455.1). Classification (NCBI taxonomy): domain Eukaryota; kingdom Metazoa; phylum Chordata; class Mammalia; order Primates; family Atelidae; genus Ateles; species Ateles fusciceps. The sequence goes on along the minus strand of JAZHEH010003329.1, from coordinate 5,867,979 downwards.
GGAGCTCTGCAGAGCCGCACAGGGCTCCAGGCACCTCGGCGTGGCCCCAGGGAGAACACACCTGCCCGCCCACATTCCCTCAGCGCCACCTGTCCCACTGGGACTGGATGTCTAGCCAGGCCCCGGCCTTACCTCTCAGGTGGCCTTAGAGGGCAGAGGTGGCCCCAGCCTCTCCCACCCTACTCCAGGGCTGCTGCCCTTCAAAAGACCACCCCCTAGGTCCTAAGGAGGCCTGCTCTGCTCCTCAGAGAAAATATCTTACAAGGTCCCTGGGGGAACCACCCCCTGGTTTGGACTCTGCCTGAACAGTGCTCAGGGCCCTAGACCAGAACTGCGGATCTTCAGGTACAGGGTCACAGTTCCCACAGCCTAGAGGTTGTGTAGGGGTCCTGCAGAGAACATGACCCACCCCAGACACACATGGGTCCCAGGGACACCCGTCCCCAGCTGACAGGTGGGGAGAGCGCCCAGGCCCTGGCTGCCTAGCACCATGGGTGCCCTCTGGACCCCTTGGTCCCTGCCATGGAGAAAGATGTCTTCTGACGATGGGCTGGGTGGTGGTACTGGCCAGAGGAAGTGGGGGGTCCCCACGGAGGCACTCTGGGGGCTCTGTAAGGAGCCTAGGCCTAGTGGGGAGCTGGGCTGGAGGGCCTTGTTGGGTATAATGGTGCTGTTTTGGAAGTCTTGGAAACGGATTGGCTGCTGGCCCCATCCCCTCCCACCACCCCAGAGAGCCAGCCCCTTCCCTGGCCCCAGAGTGATGATGCCAATGCGATGGGAGCCGATGGGCAGAGCAGAGAGGGGGGTAGAGGAGGGAGGGTCTACTCAGCAGGAAGCACTGGGGGCCGCACAAGGGAGGGGGGCGGAGGACAGCCAGGAGGGGCAAGGACATAGCTCCTGAGATGCAGGCTCCGATCCAGACCTCAGGGAGCCCTGGCTTCCTGCCTGCAGTAGGTGGGACACTCGGAGCCCTGGTCTGAGAGTGCTAGCCACATGGGGACCAGGCACAATTGTGCCAAGCACCTCCAGGGGCACGCCTGGGGCCTGAGCCAGTCTGTCCTGTTGCCCACGAAGACGGACTGAGGCCCTGCCCTGCTATGGGGAGGGGCAGCCAGGGCCACGGCACATCTGCCCTCCACTCTGGCACAAATGCCCAGACCTCTCTCCTGGCCCGGAGCCTCCTGCCTGGGGAAAGCGGGAGGAAGAAAGGGGGCAGTACCTTAATCCCGTCCACTGGGTTATGGATGACGGTGCTTTGAGGCTCCTACAGAAGAAGGAAGACAGAAGAAGGAAAGAGAGGGAAAGTGAGAAGAGGAGGAAGCAGAGACCACCAGGAGGGGAACAGGGAGACAGAGGAGGCGTGGGCGGCCAGAGCCTGCGAGAAAGAAGTGCAGAACAGAGTGGGGGACAGGGATGGAGGCGGTGTGGAGCAGCTGGGAGAGGGGCCTGGGTCAGCTGGCAGGATGGAACAGACAGGAACTCTGTCCAGGCTGGCGGAGGAGCTGCCGTCCAGGGCGGGAGATGGACTGCGTGGGGCCCCAACAAGCTGCACGATGCATGTGGGAGCCAGAGAAGCCAGGTTCTGCCTTGGGGAGTTCTCCCCACCCTTTGCTGCCTGAACCCGAGCCCCAGCATGGTGAGGGGCACAGGTTTGGAGATGTCATGGGGGTGGGAGTGGCACATGGATGGACAGGGTCCGAGATGGGGCTGGCTGTGAGGCCGGCATGTGGGCCGCCCTGGCTGCTGGGAGGCCCTAGGTAGGCTGGCATCAGGCCACTCTCCGACCATAGCCTGGCTGCTCTGAGCAGCTCGCCCCTCCCAGGACTGCTCTCTTCTGCTGGGGCTCAGAGTGGCCATTTGGTAAACCTAGCATACCCGTGGGCAGTCTGGGGCTGGCTCCCGAAGCCTGGCCTGGGGTTCTCGGGTGACACCAGCCTGCTTCCAGCAAATTTGGGAACCTATGGGCCAGCAAGCCCCGAAGCTCTTAGGACAACGGAGGGGGACACAACACAGTGCCCCAGCAGGAAGGCCAGCACCCACCAGCCACAACTTCACATTCTTGGGAACACTGCTGTAGGGTTCACCTGTAGGAGCCCCCAGAGTGAGGGCAGTGAAGGGTGCAGTCGGAGCGGAGCGTGGTAGGGGCCCCTCCCCCTCCCCGGCAGGGAGCCCCTAAGCCCTGCCTCTCAGGCAGTCACAGAGCAGCACAGGTGCCCTAGCTCCTGAGGGAACACAGACGCCATGGCAAACCCCCTCTTGGCTGCCACTGGCCTAGATACCTCCCACTGCACCAGTGTGGCCCCATCTCCCCCACGGGCCGTGGAATGTGCCATTCCGGGCTGTTCCCCCTGCAGAGCCTGGCCCAGCCCCCGCAAGCCAGACCCTGGGAGTGGTCTGTGGGTCGGCCTGTTGAGGCATGGTGGTGTGCACCTGTAGTCCTAGCTACTCAGGAGGCTGAGGCAGGAGGATCCCTTGAGCCTAAGAGTTCAGGGCTACAGTGAGCAGTTCAAGGAGGAACTGAGGGTGGGGTCCTGTCAGGGGAGAGGGTGTCCTTTGCCTCACTGACTTTCTGAAACACTCCTGGAGAAACACCCACAAGTCAACATGGGTGGGAGGCGGGGCCTCTCCCCTGCACCCCAACATCTGTGGGTCTCAGCCAAGGGCTCCCTAGAGCAGCCCTAAGCCTGTCTGAATTTGAGACCCCCCCACAGTGACCTCTTATCTCCACTTCACCACCAGTGAGGGATGAGGGGCAGGGGCCAAAGTGTGCTGACAGGCCAGGCAGGGCCAGACCCCACTTCACCGGGCCCCTCTGACCATCAGCAGTCACACAGCCAGGGGTGTAGGAGGGGGCTGAGAGGCAGAGTTTGAGGAGCTCAGTACCAGGGCGGCAGGAGGAAGCGTCCCTTTGGGGCTGGTGGCGGCTGCACTGTTTTTGGTGCTATTCGTCTGGGGCTGTGGAGAGAGGGAAGAGGAGGCCTTAGGTGGGAGAAGCCCCTCGCTTGCCATCCCCCTTCCCGTGTCTGCCAGGGCGTGGAGGGACGGGGGACTCCAGAGCAGGAGCCCCAGGGAGTGGGGGGTGAAGCCGCAGGCTCTGGGTTCCCCGCACCCCAGGGCCCGGCCGGAGCCTCACCTTGACTCCATCTGCTTTCTTGTTGAGTAAACTCTTGGCTGCTGCATGGGGAGGAAGAAGGCATGCTGAGTGACGGGCCTGGGTCTCGCTGCAGTACACCCCCACCCCTGTGCCTGCCCCCCACTCTTTCCCCAGGAGCAAGCCCAGGGTCCTGAAGCAGGTGTGGCTCCGGCACCCAGGTTGGCTCTGACCAGGCGGGGGCTGTCCCATCACCCCAGGACAGTCCTGTCCCCAGCCTCCTCCATGACCCCAGGGCTCGTGCAGGCATCTGGATTTCTCCACTGACCAGACCCAGAAATGCCTGTGGGTGCTGGGGAGCCCCCTTGGCTTCTGGGCCACATGCAAGCTCTTCCCAGAGGAAGGCAGGGGGCGCCCCCTCCATGATGGAAACTCAGGACTTGCAGCACCAGGTTGGGTGGGGGGAGCCAGCATCCCAGAAGTCATGCCCTCCTGGGCCCTGCCTTCCCAGGGCAGGGGTGGGTGGGCTGCAGCTGGCTGCCCACTCGGAGGGGCTTGTCCCAGCCCAGGCGCTCACCCTGCTCTCAGCACCACCCCCCCTTGGCACCCAGGCCTCAGAGCTCTGCCCTGTGGGCCTCTCTGGCTCAGGCACCGAGGGCAGCCCTGCTCGCCCTCATTCCAAACTGCCCAGCATCCCTGGCCTTGGGGCTGCTTCTGGGCACTGACCAGCACAGGCCTTTCTGCCCACAAGCCCCTGAGGACACTTGGGCCCAACAGCGGGGACCCCTCGCCTCACCCTAACACTCCCCGTCAGAGGTCAGGGGAGCCTGGCCCCAGCCCCTGGGACCCACACCCTCCATGGCGTTTAGGATTTTAATTACAGAACTAAAAAATAAAACAAACACAAAGAGGGAGTCAGCTTACCTTACAGAAAAGGAAAGTGAGGAGGGGAGGGAGTGAGGAAGGAAGAGAGAGAGAGAAAACAAGATTTGTGCTGGTTCCGGCAGGGCGCAAGCCTGCGGGCCCAGGACTCACAGGTGACTTATCCTGGACCACACTCGCCAAAAAGAGCCAGGCCATGCCGGCCAGCCGGTGCAGCAGGGTTAGAGAAGCAGCCAGGCTGGACCCGAGGGACTGACGACGTGGGAAGTGTGGGGATGCTTGCCCCGGGCCAAGCCGGGAAGGAAGGTGGCACAGCACCCCCCGACCCCTCCCCTACCACCTGGCTCCAGGACACTGGCTGGCCAGGCTGTGAAATCGGGTTTTCCTGCCTGGGGACCCCGTGCTGCCCATGCAGGCCTGGGTCGGGACAGACAGGCACATTTTGACCTAGGACTGCAGCGCTTCTCAAATGGGGTCCTCTCCTCACCCCAGCAGCAGCAGCAGCAGCAAAATCGCCTTGTACAGTCAGAAATGCAAATTCCTAAGCCCACCCCACCCTCCTGAGCCAGAACCTCTGCAGGGCTGGACATCCATTCCACAAGCCCTCCTGGTGGTTCTAAGCTCAGTGCTCCAGGTTGCTGTGGAGATCAGGAGGCCACACCCCCGCAGGGCATAGACAGGCCTGGGCCTGTTGCCTGCTGACCACCCCTCCCGGTACAGATGCCCAGTGCTGCCTCCTCCCTGGTCCTGGCCCCTCTGGGCTCTGTGGAGACTGGGGGTCGTGCCTGTGCAGCAGCTGCACGTGGCCCTGGGGACCCTATGTGCAGCGGCTGCACATGGCCCAGGGGACCCTATGTGCAGTGGGTACACAGTTTCTATCCCCTTCCTCACAGATCTCTTAACTCTCAACAATTTTGTATGAAGCCCAGGAGTCCCTCCCAGGATCTGTGGAGAAGTAGAGGGGCCCCAGACATCACTCTCCCATCTCCAGGCCTGAGGCCCCACCCGGTGAGGCTGTGCACAGGACCACCTCCCTGATGCCCCAAGGTAGCCCTGCCCCAGGAGTTCCCAGGACCAGAAATGCCGACTGCCCACTTGCCTACAGTGCAGACTGAAAACCCTCTCACTGTGGCTCAAATCTGCTTCCCTGTAACTCTCTGTGGAGGGAGAAGCTAGTCCTGAAGACCCAGAACTCAGGGTTCCAGGCCTCCCATAGCCCCCTCACCTGTCTGTGCACCCGCCCTCTCTGCTCCCCCTCCCATTTCCAGCACACACAACTCATCCCAGAAACATCTGCCCAGCGCCAGCCAGCCTGAGGCTGCAGCTGGGGATCCTGTCCTTGCTGGTGACCAGCTGCCCGACACAGCTGGGGTCAGGCTCCTCCTAGGAGCCTGAGGAAGGAGGCATCCAGCCTTGCCTTGAGGACATTTATCGTGGAGAGCTGAACAGGTAAGAAGGGACCCAGTCCCTTCCAGAAACACACATTTCAAAAAGCTGTGGCCAACTGAAGTGGGTGCTGTGCGGGAGGCTGTTTCTACCCCACCCCCGAGAAGACAGCCAGGCATGCAGCCTCCGCCAAGCCAGCGGCACTTCTAGCCCAGCTCTGCTGGGCTCTGCCTTGGAACCGGGGCCAGCGCGGCACCCTAGGCGGCAGCGGAACTGAACTCTTCCCCTGGCCCCGTTCTCAGAAGATTCTCACAGGAAAGGAGGCACCGGTTATACCCATCGGCGGGTTGACAGAGACCCTGGACAGTCCTTGTTACTAAGAGGGTTCCATTTAGATCCTTGAGTCTATCAAAACCCCACATTTCCAAACTGTGCTACTGGAGATGTACCACAGCGGCAGTGGGAAATAAAAAGACGGAAGTTCACAGTCCAGTGGGCGGCAAGTGCCTCGTACAAACCAGTCCTCCTCGGAGGACTCAGACCGACGCTGCTGCCAGAGCGCTGGGAAGCCCTGCAGCCGACGACCCTATTGTCTCAGTCGAGTTTCCAAACGTCCTTCCTTGTGAACCCGCTTTTAAAACAATCGCTTGTGCATGCCTTGTGCATGGGCCTGGCCGTCCTGAGCGCATGGCTCCTGGCCACCCATTTTTTGGGGGGCTGTTCATTTCATATCTCTGCCTGGCATTAACTCCAGATTCACTGTGGCCAGAGTCCTGTCGACACCCATCTATACTAGCGTCCAAGGGTGTGGGAACTTCCTTTCTGTGTCTCAAGTTCAAAGCATGCGTTAGGTGCAGCAGGAGCCCAGGGGAGACAGAGCAGCCACAGGCATCCCAGACTCCCGGGCTGGGGGTTCCGGTAGGCCTCTGTGGGACAAGGAGAGGCCCTCTGCCCTCCATCCTGGGAGGGCACCCTGCAGTTGGCCAGACACTGTGGGTCTCCTCTGCTCTTACGCCCGATCAATGCAGGAGAGACCATGGAGGCCAAACTCAAGCACACTCAACAGACAGGGTCTCTCTGTGGGCTGAGGGGGCTCTGCCACGTGGGAGTTCTGACCGATGGTACCAGAGTCAGCTGTCATCGGTGGAGAACTGAGCTCCCTGCTCACTTCTGTGGGGTACGGCTGAGCTGGGCTGACCTAACAGGATGGGTGGTCCCCTTAGCCCCGCTGCCTCATACCCTAGCTGGTCACCCAGGACAGCCATGCTGGGCTCTGTCCACATGCACTGGCCACCCTCCGGGACAGAGCCACTCTCGGCGCCCAGGGTGGAGCCGCACATGCAGGGCCTCATGCACCGTCGCCCCACGTTCACTTGCAGGCAGGCGGGCATTGCAGCGGGAGCCCCGGGCACAGGGCAGTGTAGAGGCAGCTGTCTCTCAGCACTGTACCCTGGGCAGCAGCACCTCCCCAGAAGCCACTAGTCTCACCCCTTTCTAATCACAGCCCCTTCCACCTGTGCTCTGGAAAGCCCTGTCAAATGCAGCAGACGTGGGAGGACCCTCCCGGGGTGCTGCCTGCTGGACGCGTCCACTGGGCTCATGGGAGGAGAACGGACTGCCCTCCGCTCCCTGAGGACGGCCTGGGCCTCCTCACCCTGTGGGGTCATGAGGGGGCCTGGGGAAGACAGTCCCCCAGCACCCTGGAACCTCTGCCTGGTGGCCAGCTCATGTTCGAGGTACTGACAGGAAACTCGGCTGCTCAGCCCAGGGAGGACTTGGGGTCAGCCCTCTGTGTTCCGTGCCCAGGAGTTGCCAGCTTGGACTGCCTTAAGTTTTTGCCAGTCCTCAGCTTGGGCAGCAGCTGCAAGGAGGTCTTGGGGTCCCCTAACCCTCATGGGGTTCAAGACCGCTCATGGGGTCTGCCCATGGTCACAAGCCAGCAGGTGGGCAGAAGCCAACCTGGGCCTCTGGGCTCTGGCCCCGCATAGCCCAGGAGAGCAGGTGGGCAGAGCTGGCCTTCTCCCTCACAGCGTTTGGGGGCCAGGGGAGGAGGACTTCGCAGAAACAACCCAAGAGGAAGCCTTGAAAGTCTCCTCAGGGTGCCTGAAGCTCCCACCCTGCTCCAGAGCGGCCTGTCCTGGGGGGGTGCTCAGGGCCGACATGCATGTGTGGGACTCAGCAGCACAGACCACCGTCTCCGTGCGGCCCCGAGGGGCCAGTGTGGGTCTGCCCCAAGGGCCTCTGCCTCTCTGGTCCTGCTCCCCCAAGGCTCTCCTTTTGGGATTCAGACCCCTCCCCAGCAGCAGACCCAGTGGCTCCCTGTGGGGTCCAGGCCATTCTCAATGGGGGTCTCCAGACCCCGAGACCTCAGGGGCCAGGACCAGAAGGGCTTGGCATGGCCCAGGGGTCACCTAGCCCAGCCCCTCCTCTTACAGGCGAGGAGCCTGGGGGGCTGACTCCCTGCCCTTGTGGTGGGCTCTGCTGGGATGAGACCACACGGGAGCAGGGGCTCCCGGGGGCCTGGCGGCCTCTGGGGCGGCTCTGGAACCCGGCCAGCGGCTGCGTGCAGCAGGGGGCTGCATGCTGGCAGGAGGGACGGGCGGGAGCGGGCGGGACGCTGGTCGAGACACATCTACCTTGTTCCACCAGCCCCATGGTGGTGCCGGAGGCCGCGGTGGACATTGTGGCCGGAGCGGTGGTCTGTCTGCCCACTGTTAGCACCGGGTTAGAGACGAGGGGGAGGGCGGGGTGGGCGGACACAGACGAGGGGTGGGCGAGGTAAGGGAAGAAAGAGACAAAGGAAGCAGAAGAAGATTAGAGTTAAAGTTTAGGTGACAGATGGTTCCAGAATCCTTTGCTCGAGAGAGTGGAAACAGGATTGGACTGATTGACACGGAAAAGCATTTGCCTCCTCTTCTCCTTAGAAACCCCAGTGGGGGCTTCTCATGCCGAGGGGCGTGGTGGGCACACAGCAGACAGGACAGTCCTATTAGTGTTGGTGTGACCGTGTGCACGCATTCCCGGCAGTACAGCATCACAGCAAAAGTAACAGGATGGGTTGGGGAGCGCCAGATGCAAACGGACAACGAGAGACGGATCACAGACGCTCGCACAGAGTGTTGGACGACGGAGAAGCCACGGGCACAGCTTGTCCAGGCCTGGGCTGCCGGCTCCACTCTGGGGCTAACCTCATGCCCCGGATGGGTGTGCCAGAGCCCTGGGCCTCGGGGGTCTGTAACAGACCCCCATCCCCCCAAGAGAGCTTGCTTCCCACCCACCCACCCTGAGCGGCCGGGGCAGGAGGCTGCATTTCATCCAGAACTTGGAAGGAGGCCCCTGAGCCTCCCGCATCACCCCGGCATCCCTCTGCCCACCTCCCCGCACAAAACACACTGCTCAGAGCACTCGAAATGACAAGGAGGCCACACAGATGTCCGACAAACGCCTGGACAGACACACGCGACGCTGTGAGCCCCAGTGAGGGGCACAGATGCTCGCGTTCAAGGGACACAGACCCTGCATGAAGGTGATGGGCTGGGAGGCTGGACCCTGTGGCGTCGCTCAACGAGGGGAACCCAGCAGGGCCAAGTGGGCAGTGGGTGTCAGAGCTGAGGGCAGACTCTGAGAGCGAGGGTGGGCCTGCCGCAGAGGAGGAGTAGGGGGCTGGTGAGGAAGGAGGTGCTCTCCTGCATGGGCTGCAGGGAGGGGGCAGCGCCTGTCTCCCTGGAGAAGAAAGGCTCACCTGAGAAATTCCGTGTGGCCAGCATGGTGGTGAGGATGGCCCCCTGGGGAGAGACACAGATAATACCGGGGCTATGTCGCCAGTGTTCTCTGCTGGCTTCTGGACAGGATAAGACCCCTGTCCACCTGCCCAGATGCCCAGCCTCATGGGCACCTGCAGGACATGACCTCAGCCTTCCAGAGAGGCAAGAGCTCCAGGAACCCAGCAGCCGCACTGAAATAAATCACCTGTTTCCAGAATTACACAGACCCTGGATCTAAACCTGTGGACCAACTATAGCTTCTAACTGCTTCAAGACCCCTCAAGCCTCAGGGGTCGCCAGAACCGCTGGTAACCACGGCAGCTCCTCTGCGGTCCAGTTCCCTGACAGCCCCCTTCTTTTCCTGACAGGCTCAGAGCAACGGCAGCAGTCCTGGGGGTTCCGGGGAGAACTGCGCAGAGACCAGCAGAGGGCAGTTGGGCAGCAAGCCTCAGCCCGGAGTCCACACAGAGAGGGACTGCCCGAGTGCGGCTGTCAGAGCCAGCCCTGGCCAAAGCAGGCAGGATACCCTACTGGTGCCCACCTCCTTCCCTGACCTCCCCCAGCCCACCCAATTCTGCTCTCCCTCCCAAACCTGTCTGAGCCGGAGCTTTAGACTCGCTTGTACTAAAGCATATGACTGCCAGGGGGGCATGCACTGCCTGCAGAGCCCAGGTGAGGAGCCCACAGCGAGTGCTTTAGGGCAGCCACACCAAGGGGTGCTCGGAGGTGGCACAGACGACTAGGAGGGGCCGCACCTGCCCCAGGGCACCTCTGGACTTGTTCCCAAGCTGGGCTGAGTTCACCTGATGCATCTGGTCTGGGACTTGCTAACACTCAGTCCTGGGGGCAGCAGCACCCTCTAGGTCTGCCCAGACCCCTCCAAGGCCCCGCTGCTCCAGCCCAGGGGGATGCAGGGAAGCATGGCAGTGCCGGGGACTAGGGGCCAGGGCCTCACCTTGAGCTTTCTTCTGGCATTGAACTTTTTCAGACACTCCACTGTCTCCTGTCTGTGCATCATGGAAGCTACCGTGGAGCGTTGCTGTGGGGAAAGGTTGGTCACATGGCAGCCAGGAGCCGGAGGCGCAGGGGAGAGGCCAGGGCAGCAAGGCTTGCAGTACCCGGGGGGTACCCACGTGATCAGCCACCATTGCAGCAAGGGCTGTCTGTCCCCACCCACCTGGGACTTCCCTTGCCTCGCCCACTCTGTCCCTCATAGACAGGACTGCAGTTGGGAGGAAGGGACCGCTGCTACCCTCCAATGCCCTCCAAGCCGCAGGCCTCACAAACGTGCTGGTGTGTCCCAAGCCAGAGGCCACAAGGAGCACCAGGGGACCCAGGGGAGGTCTTGGATGTCAGGAATAGGACCCTCCTGGGGCCCTCGCCAGGGGAGTGGTCCGAGGCCACCTCCACCAGGAGTCCCCTCCCCCGCCGCGAGCACCAAGGGCAACTCACGCAGACCCACGGGTGCTTCAGGGCCTCATGGGCTGTGATGCGCTTGGCAGGGTTGATGGTCAGCATCTGGTTGATGAGGTTTTTGGCTTCAGGAGTGACAGTGTCCCACTCCGGGGACGGGAACTGCAGAAGGAAACAGTGCCCAGGCCGGGCCTGAAGCTCCCCTCTTGGGCAGGGCCAGAATTCTCCAGGGGGCTTCATCTCTGGCCATGAATCTGGGAGAGCAGGACCCAGGGCCTGGCCACAGGTGGCTTCACCCCACTCCTGGCCTCTTCCCATGCTGCCCTCACCCAGCCACACCCAGAGAAAGGGAGCACTCAGAGCGGGGCTGGTGCACTCACGTCGTAGGCGCCGGCCTTGATCTGCTGGTACAGCTTGTGCTGGTCCTCGTCCCAGAAGGGTGGGTAGCCCACGAGCAGGATGTACAGGATCACCCCTGCGGACGGGGCCTGTGAGCACCACGGCCGCTCCTGGGGGTGCCGCTGTCCATGGAGCCCATGCCCTGCGCCCTCACTGCCTGGCTCCTGTGGCCCTGGGAGGGCACTGGGGTCCCTGGCATTCCTTTGCCCCCACCTATGCAGCAGACACTTGGGCAGAAGACACAGCTAGCCCCCCACACCCTGCCCCACACCCACACTATCACAGGGATGGCAGTAACATCAACCCTCTCTGTTGCCCCCACCTCTGTGGTAGGTGACCCTTGCCCAAGGAGGTGGCCCTGCCCATGGCCCGACAGCCCCTGACCTCTCCCTCTCCACTCCCGTCCACCCATCACACTTCTGGACCAGACCTCTGCTGAGCGCAGGTGAGCACTGGGGTGCACCAGGGTATGTGAGCATTTCTAATGGGTGAGAAGGGGGCTCCCGGCTGTGTGGGCACACTCTTGCCAGGGCAGCTCAAGGGCAGGTCTGACACAGATAAACCCAGATCAGAGCAACGCGTGCTGGTCACTGCATGCTCCAGGATATAGGTGGGAAACCCTGAAACACCCGAGGCCCCGCCCCACCCCCCACTCGGGCCAGGCCTCACCACATGCCCAGATGTCCACGGGCTTGCCATATGCCTCTTTGCGAAGGACCTCAGGGGACAGGTAGCCTGGCGTGCCAGCGAACCCTAGAGAGAGAAGAGGCCACGAGGGGCTGTCGGCACCACTGCCCACTCTGCTGACTGCCAGCCAACACCTCCTGCCCCTGGCACTCACCAAACCACGCCTGCTGGTCCCCCTGCACCTCGATAGCCAGGCCGAAATCCGCAAGCTTCACTGCAGCCCCTTTGCACTTGCTGGCCAGGAGCAGGTTCTCTGGCTGCGGGGGAGGTGACCCACACAAGGGTGCATGTTGTTTAAACCCAGAGGTGTTATGGGGCGGGGGATCACAAAACAGAGAAAACAGTGGTTTGCAAGAGACAGATGTACGGGTCTGAGCCCTGCCCTATAGTGCCTGCAGGGCATGGCTAGCCTTTACCCCAGAGTTTCAGATGCTGGGCCTGTAAGCCCACAGCCGCTCTGTCCCTGGGGGACAGGGGACAGCAGCTCTGGCCTTTTAGACGAAAGTTGGCTCTCAGCCTGAGCTTGGATCCCCATACCCTGGAAGGGCAATCTGGGGGCCATTTGGATCAAAACCACAAGCAAACTGAATGTTCCCACAGCACAGGGGCTGACCACGCAGTGGCTGGGGGCTCCCGTGGCCCTCGGACTCCCACTGGCTGAGGGGCTGCAACAGCCCTCCCTCCTCTCCCTGCTTCCCGTTCCCCAGAGACTTAGGATGTGGGGGGGGGGGGGGGCTGCTTAAGGGGAGGTTCAGGTATTTCCTGCTGAGATGGTGACCCCCAAGGGGCAAGGAGAAGTCCCCAGGGGCTCCAGCACTAGGGGCAGCCTAGGACACCCAGCCAACAAGTCCTCCTGGCTCTGGTCAGCCCCACCACATGGGGCAGGAAGGAGGCCCTGCACTGAGCCCCCGCCCGCTGGGTGTCCACAGGTGGGGGCGGTTACTCAGGCCCTGACACAGGGAGCAGTACCTTTAAGCCAGAAGGACATCTGCTCCCAATCCTGCAGCAGCGGCCAAGGAGGCTGCTGTCCCTGGACTGGGGACACTTGGCACTGAGGATCTGAGGGGGTCCCAGGGCCACTGAATCCCCTGGGATCTTCCTGCACCAGCCTTCAAACCCCATAGGGCTCTGGCCTACCCATCAGCCTCACCACCTCCCAGCAGAGGCATCTCTCGGCTGCAGGCCTTCCTTGTCCCTGACAGCAGGGGGGCTCCCCTGGGGCCCTCCGGTCCCCTTAGCCAGCCTCCCAGGCTGCCCCTTCACCCTGGCGAGTGTCCTGCTGTCCTGGCACTGCTTCCATCTGATGCGTTGCCCTTGGGAACACACTGCCACTTGACGAGCCACCATGAAAGATGAAACACAGCCACCCCATCCACTTTTAACACTGATAAACCTCAGAGATTTTGAAATGTGAAAAAGTGGCCTTCTGAATGAATGAAATATGCTCTCCCCATGTGGAAAGACTGCCACAACCCCGAGCTGTGAGTGCCCCGGCAGAAACCCAGAGCTTCCTTGGGAGCTACAGCCACGCCCTACTGAGCAGGCGGGATGAGGCCGTGTGCCCCCTTGACAGGGCAGCGTTAGGTGCTCCCCGTCCCCTACCTCCACCTCCTTGTCTCCTTGGGGGCCCCAGAAGACTGGGACACATGCCTCCCTGTCCACTCAGCACCAACCCACAGGCCTCTGGATATGTCGACTTTTGCCAATGTGAGTGGGTTGGGGGCCCCAAGCTCCCTGTGCACCGCATGGAAAAGGACAGAGGAGGGGGCCGGGACTGCAGGCGGAGGGGGCACTGGCTGCATTTCTCTGCCCAGCCCAAAGCAGACTTGCCACGTGTTCCCCTCCCCCGGAGGAAACAGACCAGCAGTTCTTCCGAAGAGAATAAGGAGCGCTAAGTGAACGTGGGCCATAGGAAGCACTGGGCAAGAAGGCCTGGAGGCTCCAGGGTAGCTCTGAGGCTGTGCTCACCCCTGCTGGGCCACCCAGCGATGCCCGACCTGACGCTCCTCACTGGCTCTTTTGCAGCTCCCCTGGGATGGCATCAACTGCCCTCTGTTCTCTGCCACCCTCCCTAGTGGGGTGAGCAACCCCACCACTCAGCTCCTTCCTGGCCTGTCATGATCAAGACGGTGGATTTCTGTCCAGGACAAAAGGATATTCTGTCCCACTCAACAGGAGATTGAGACAGCAAAAATTCTGCCTGTCCCCTAAATTGGGGGGAGGTAGCACTGATCTCCACTTCTATGCCTTGGCCCCAAAGTTAACCAGATAAATCATGGAGTCTGGTAACAAAGTGCCCAAGTCTCCTCACAAAAGAACCACTGAGTTCTAGCACTAACCCATGTAGCCCCGAGGGGAGCACCTGGGGGCCCTCTCCTCCCAGAGGCGCCTGAGTGAGGCCGGCTCAGATGAGACACAGCAGGACATGCTTGGGATGCAGAGATGAGAGGGAGCAGGGGGCACAGAGGCATGTGAAGGGCACAGGAGAGTGTCCCGGATCTGCTCTTGGTGTGACACTCTCCCAGAGCAGCCCCTGAATCGATGGCCTAAGGAAGGGTGTGACCCCCATTCAGCATGAAAACCAATGGGCAGGTTGGTCTTAAATGCCATCCGGGTGATGGGCCCAGGGTCCACATTGCTTGCCTGTCTACAGAGAAGCAGCAGGCTGAACCAAGCCTTGGGGGAGGTGGGGTCGAAGAAGGAGGAAAGGAGATTGGAGGAAGGAAGGGAGAGACAGCTAAGCTTCTGAGAAGCCACCCTGTGCCCTGGGGGGTGACCAATCTTCTTTTGAACAGAGCCCAGAACTGCTTTGCCCAGCCCTGAGCTGGGGGCAGAGACTTGGAGAAAGGGCTGGGATGACACGGCAGACCCTGGCGAGTCCTGCTGTCGCCACCCTGCTCCCAGAGGCGTCAGCTCTCTGTCACCTGTTCCCCCACCTGCCGGAGTGGAGTCTCGGCAGGAGCTCACATGAGACCCTGGATGGACCTTTGTTACTAGCTGATTTCTATCGCTCAGACTGGAATTCGGTGTAATGGGCTGATTTCTGAAGACTACCCCCCGCAGCCCTGGAGGCCCAGAGGGGTAAGGGGGGCCATGTGCAGACAACCCCCCAAAACACAGGTGCACACACATGCACATGTACACACATGCCCACACAGGGATACACACACATGCACATATATACCCACATTCACAGACGCATGCACACACAAACATGCCCAAACACGTTTGCACACACATACACACTTGTACACACATGCACGCACACAGTCCCCACACACGTGCATGCACACATACCATATGTATACATGCATGCACACGGGCACATATACAGACACGTGACCACACATGCACCGACATAGGCACTCACACCTCTATGTATGCACATACACGCACACCCCTATACAGGTGCAAGATGCACACATGCTCGCACAATGCCTCCACCCAGGAATGCACATATGTACACACAAACCTCCATGTGCAAACATGTAATGCACATGCACACACATAATTCCATGCACATGACATACGCACACTGACACATGTACAAACATAAGCATACATACATGCCTCCACACAGGATGTGCACACACATACACATGCACATGCATGCACACACTCCTCCACACATGCACACAAGTACACACACATACACACCTCACCCCCCTCCACGCTCCACAGTGCTCCACACTGTCCAGCCCCTCACACTTCCTTGTACACAGCATGCAGGTACAAACGACAGACACCTGGCACAGAGTGGGGTGGGGGACTCACCTTGAGGTCTCTGTGGACAACCCCCATTTGGTGACAATGGAGAACGGGCCTCCAGGATCTGCTGGATGCAGTGACTGTGGCAAACAGCAGGTGGGTTAGTGCGAATGGCCCTGGGGAGCAGCAAGGGGAGGCACTGGGGGCAGGGACAATGGTGCTGTGTGGCCTGGGGGGGACTGGGGGACAGACGGAGTCAAGTGGAGAGGAGATCCAGGAGGGGCCTCCGGGACTCCTTCCTTACCTCCAAGGCCAGCAACCCTGGCCCTGACCCTGCCTTCCCCCCCTGGGCCTGAGTCTGCTCAGAGGGCATGGCCAGGCACACAGAAGTGACTTTCAAAGGAAACACCCTTGTTCCCAGGCTCCTGTTGGCCAAGCCTGACCCTGAGCTGGGCACACTCAGGAGGGAGGCCAGGCTGAGCCCGTACCCTGCAAAGCAGGCTGCGGTGGGCAGGGCAGGTGAGTGGGGCGGGCGAGAGGGCCAGAAAACTTGCAAGGCAGGGAAGGGCCAAGGCGGCTGGGGTGGGGGCAGGGGGCTGTGCTGGTGTGTGGGAAAGCCCCAGGCACCAGGACACTGCTCCCAGCTGGAGCAGAAATAATGTGCTCAGGGACATGTTATTTCATTTTAATAAAAACTGAAACCCAGCCGGGCATGGTGGCTCAGGCCTATAATTCCAGCACCTGGGGAGGCCAACACAGGTGGATCACCTGAGGTAGGAGTTGGAGATCAACCTGACAAACATGGTAAAACCCTATCTCTACTAAAAATACAAAAATTATATGGGCGTGGTGGCTCATGCCTGTAATCCCAGCTACTCCGGAGGCTGAGGCAGGAGAATCGCTGGAACCCAGGAGTGGGAAGTTGCAGTGAGCTGAGACTGCACCACTGCACTCCAGCCTGGGCGACAGAGCAAGACTGCTTCTCAAAAAAAAAAAAAAAAAAAAAAAAAAGTGAAACCTAAGCTTCCACAGCAGCCGGTGGCTGCCATGTTGGCTCAGTTCCAGCAGCACTGGGGGCATTTAGCTCAGCTCCCAGGAATCCGAGGGGCGAGGCAGGGGGGTCCTGTGTGCACGGCCCTGAGCACATGGAGCTTCCCTTCAACCCTTCCTCTCGTAGTTAGGAAGGGCTGTTGGCAGAAGTTCCCGGGCCTTCCAGGCCATGGCTGGGAGGAGAGGTCCAGGCTGCTCTCAGGCCACCTCCCTGACACCTGTCCTAGCGCACATCAGACCCAGGGCCACGGAGCCCCTGCCCACACCGAGAGCCTCTGACTTGAACCTCCTTCTGCCCAAGTGCCCCTAGAGCCCAACACAAGCCCCTCCCGGGGACAGCACCACACTGCAGGGTGATGGCAGCCACCACCTTTGAGGTTGCCCTGCTGCCGAGGCCTGCCACAGGCTGCTGATGCCCCCCGGCCTGGGGTCTCGATCACCGCCCCCACTGGGCAGGGTGAAGGGAGGGACAGGAAGATCCCCTTAAGACCTTTCTATCCCAGCCAGATCCTAGGGGCACAGGAGGGTGACCAGGGTCAGCAGGATGAGTGGGCTTTGTTTTCCTAACAGCAAATTCAAAGAGGACATGGGAGGCCCGCCCTCTTCCTCACGTGGCTCCCACCCCTCCTGGTCCCATCTGCATAGCATCAGCCATTGCATTATAAAGTGAATCTAAGTTTCCTCCTCAAGAAACCCAGCCCTCAGAGTCCTAATGGGTGACGGACTTCTGAGGTGTCCTGGAGTGGGGTCAGGAGAAGCCAGGTGGGGTCAGGAGAAGCCAGATGGGGTCAGGAGAAGCAAGGCCCAAACTCATGGGAGACAGCTCTGCGGTGGTGTCACTTCAATGTCACAAGAGTGGGAGCCAGAATCCTATCTCCATGTTCCATGTGTCCTGGGGTGTTCTGACTCCTTTCCATGTGTCCTGGGGTGTCCTGACCCCCCTCCTCATGTCCTCTGAGGTGCCCTGCCTCCCCCTCCTTCCCATGTGCCCTGGGTGTCCTGCCCCTTTGCTGAAACATCCTCACTTTTTCTGCCTGGCCCTCACCTAGAGACTTCCTGGTCTCTCTTCTGCTCCTGCCACTCCTGTAGGGTGCTGTGTTTCTGCAGCCAGCCCAAGACAAGCCACTGTGAGGAGCATCCACTTCCCATGATGCCCCCATCTGCCTGGAGCAGCCCCCTCCTCCTCCCCATCTGTTCCTTTGAATGGCCAGCTGTGTCCTGGAGAGGCTGGCTGGTGGCGGAGCTCCCTCTGGTGGGCAAACTCAGTCTCCTGCAGGACGGGAAGCCTGGGCAGTGGGGACGGGCTGAGGCTGTGGGGTGAGATGTCCGCAGCCATCCAGATGGGTCCAGATGCAGAGTGAGCTCAGTGTGACCCTCCAAGGGGCCAGATGGCTCCTTCATGCCCTGCTGAGTGGTGTGGACAGTAGCAGTGCTGGCCACATCCTGTGGTCAGTCTTGGCCCTGGTCTGTCCTGGGAAGGGCGTAGAATTGGCCCCCTACTGCCCAATCATGTCTGCTTTCCCCCAACCCATCCCCCGTGGTCCATCACTGCCTTGAGGGCTGGACTTTCCCCTGCCCTTGGGTGCTCTCCTGGTGGAGTGATGTGTGCAGAGATTGTGGTCACCAGGAAGTGCCACCTCCCTGGACACTAGTAGGGGCTTGGCCTGCACCGCATGCACCTCACAAGCTACTGCTAAGGGCGAGAGCTGAACCTTCCTCGTTGACCTTCTTTTAGCCTCAGACTTACTGAGTCCTGGCTGCAGCTCTGGCCACTCCCTGTATCCTCCTTCCTTCCCAGCTGACATCACCCCCGACTGCACAGTCAGCTCGCCCAGTCCTCCTTGGCTTCCCCCCGCTGGTGGTGCAGGGCCCCAAACTAATGCCAGAGACACGGGGGACTGTGAGGCCAGCATCGGATCTGCGCCTCTCCATGGTGTCCTTGAGGGTATGATGGGGACTTGGCATGTGTGGCTGAGACCACGGCCACCCCATCCACTGTCATGCAGGCTCCAGGTCCTGCAAACGCACAGTCAGGAACAAGTTGGCTGAGCAAGTCAGAGGTCCTCAAGGCAAGGCCGAGCCAGGTTGCACCCAGAAGGGCAGGTGAGATGGGACAACCACCCGGCCTGGGACAGCCCACTCAGGGCGGCCCCTGCACTTCAGGGACCTGTCCTCACACTGCTCTTGCCCTGGTGTAATCTGAGACCGTGGCCCTTGGAGGATGTGAGATCTCACAGTCACGCCATCTTATCTGCCCTCATCTTCTGTTAACATCGCTGTCTTCTCTAGGAAAGGCTGACCCCCTCTAGGATTTGTTTTGTTTTGTTTTCATGTTTGGAACAGGTTGGGATGCCACTTTTGTGGTTAGAATTGTCTCCCAAGCAGCATTTGGGATGTTATTCTCAGCCTGGGCTCTGATTTCCCCCACTCCAGGGACAGTCAGCATTGCACAGGGTCCCTTCAGCCATCTTTCAAAAGCCACGTTGCTTTTTTTTTTTTTTTTTTTTTGAGACAGTTTTGCTTTTGTTGCCCAGACTGGAGTGCAGTGGCACGATCTTGGCTTACAGCAACCTCCACCTCCCGGGTTCAAGTGATTCTCCTGCCTTAGCCTCCAGAGTAGCTGGGATTACCTACAAGTGCCCGCCAGGACATCTGGCTGATTTTTGGATTTTTAGTAGAGATGGTGTTTTACCATGTTGGTCAAGATGTTCTTGAACTCCTGACCTTGTGATCTGCCTGCCTCAGCCTCCCAAAGTGCTGGGATTACAGGTGTGGTAAGCGTGAGCCACCGCACCCAGCCACCACATTGCTTTTTAAGGGTTTTTTTTTTTTTTTTATGGGTTCTAAATGTTTTAAACTTTGCTTTCCCTGTTTGAAGAAGCCATGGAGACCCTTCAGTTTCCCCATAAACTCCAAAAGAAGACTTGCTTCCTCCTAAGAGGAATTCCCAGCCTTTTTGATTAGAAATGAGTTTGGAAAAGCAGTGTCTGTCCTGTTTCTTCTTGTTCCTGAACGAGCTCATCCAGAAATCCATCAGCTGCCCCACAGGCAGCAGCTCCAGGCCCTGGGCAGGCACCCGGCAGGGCACGGGCACGCTCGCCCCACTGCGTCTGTGTGGTTGGGAAAGCGCCTCCCCTGCCCGGGTCTGGCCCGGAGGCCTCAGCCCATCTTATCCCGTGCCTGTCCTTCTTTACCTCTGTCTCAGCACAACCCTGCCTGTTCAGCCATGGGGCTCCGCCCTGGGGTAGGTCAAGCCCCCTCCTTTGCCACAGTCCTGCCCCCGAGTTCGTGGCGATGCCTGTGGGGTAGGGGCCGCAGCGGCCTCTGTCAGACTCTCCACTGGGCTCCACTGCCTGAAGGCTGAAGCTCACGCACAGAGAGCAAAGCTGCAGCAGCCTCAGGCAGGGCACGAGGCTCACCCCGAAAAAGGAGCCTGAGGCTGCCGAAGCCTGAGGAGGGGCCCTGTGCCCAGGCTGTCGCACCAGCAGGGCCAACCCAGGAAGGGTTATCCAGGAGGCTCCTTCCTCTCCCTGTCCCCTCTCCAGCTCAGCCTCCAAAATCACTGCCTGGATCCTGGCACCCTCCACAGGACCCAGGCCGTGTGCCCCTCCCTCCCCACAAGTCTGGCTACCTAACACCCTCCATTTGAGCTCCAAACCCTCAAGGGAGGCAGTGGAGTTTCTAAGAGAACATCTCTTCTGGCTGGTTCCAAGGGACTTCATACACCAGGGGTGCCCTCCGCATCACGAGTCCTCTGGGAGGAAGTGGGGAGATCCAGGTCAGAGCAGGGAACACAACAGTTTGCTCTGGCAAAGGTTCCTGGGACTTCCTGAGGACCCCAGCAACCCCTCACTTCTCCCTTCCCGAGCCCACCCTAAGGCTGCTCCAGACCTCACCAGGCCAGCTCTGTGGCCCCCGGCCCACAGCAGAAGATCTGGTGTTCAAGCAGGTGGGGGATTCCTGCTGCCAGGCCAGGCACCCAGGGCCTGCCACAGGGAGGGGCTGTGGGTGTGTGGGGTGCTGTGTGCCCATCAGAAACGCAGACTGAGGAGGGAGACGCTGAGCAAGAAGTCAAGGCTGCACCTGTGGACTGGGCAGAGGGGCTGGCACTCTGCAGGGAACTGGCCTGGTGTGATGAGGAAGCCACACATGACCCCTTCGCCCTCGTGGCTGGAGCTGCCCCATTCCAGCCTCTGCCCAGGGCAGCGAGGGGTGAGCATTCCGGGGAGGTTGACTCTCAATCTGACCCCAGAGTGGGAAACAACAGGTTGTGTCTCCTTCCCCCAAACCTAATGAACACAAAGAGTCCACAACCATACAGGGGGCCAAGAGGGATCGCAGGAGCAGAGGGCACTCTGGGGGCTGCAGGACATCAATAAGGAGGCAGAGGGAGATTACGAGAGGGTGCGGAGCAGGCGGGCAGGGGAGGAGGAGGGTGGGAGTGAGGGGCCTGTGATGGGGCACGGGCAGGGGGTGGGGGTGGGGGTGGGGGAGTGTGGGGCTGTGGTCTAAGGCACTCCTGAGGCCTAGCTCTGGGGTCCCATCTGCCAATGGGAGGCTCTAGGAGGCCACATGCCCCCACCCTTGCCCAGTATCTGTCCATCCCTCTAGGCACCAGGCCCACTCTAGGATCCCACTTGCCTGACAGGTGTCTAGGTAGGCCAGCAGGGACCCTCAAGTCTACCTGGCCAGCAGGCAGGCAGCAGCATGCTCTGTGACATATCTCACCCCAGAAGCTCAGAGCAGGGGGACAGGGCTCCGTTCCACTTTCTACTTTTCTTCTAAGTAGAATATAAAGGAAAACCTCATCTTCCTCCACTCCAAAGGCACAGGCCTCTCCAGGCTGTTCTGCAAACTACAAAGTCCTTCCTCAAGGGTCCTTAGAAAAGAAGCCAGTGCCCCGAACCCCACAGAAGTCTGGGGCCAAGAGAATCGCCAGCCCTGTCCCTCTGACCATCCAGCTCTGGGGGAGACCCAGTGGCACCAGAGCTGCTCACATGGCACGTAGGGATGCGGGCCATGTCACGATGGGCAAGGCTTCCTACTGGTGCAGAGGCAAGTCACATCAAACCACTTCTGCTACTTAAAAAAAAAATTCATTTTTCTGGATCAGAAAAGTAATACATACTCATTTTAAAAAGAGCTTTTTTTTTTCTTTTTTTAGACAGAGTTTCACTCTTGTTGCCCAGGCTGGAGTGCAATGGTTCAATTTCAGCTCACTGCAACCTTTGGCTCCTGGATTCAAGTGATTCTCCTGCCTCAGCTTCCTGGGTAGCTGGAATTACAGGCATGCGCCACCATACCTGGCTAATTTTGTATTTTTAGTACAAATGGGGTTTCCCCATGTTGGTCAGGCTGGTTTTGAACTCCTGACCTCAGGTGATCCGCCCTCCTTGGCCTCCCAAAGTGTTGGGATTACAGGCATGAGCCATCACGCCTGGCCTAAAAAGAGTTTTTAAATAGACAAAGAAGATACAAATTTAAAGTCATCCACAATTTCACCACCTAGAGAGATCCACTGTTAGCCTTATTTATTTATTTTTTTTTGGAGACTGGGTCTCGCTCTGTCACCGAGGCTGGAGTGCAGTGGCGCAATCTTGGCTCATTGCAACTTGGAACTCCTGGGCTTAAACCAACCTCCCACCCCTGCTTCCCCAAGTAGCCGGTATGCATGTGTGCCACCATGCCTGGCTAATTTTGTAAAGTTTTTGGTAGAGAGAGGGTCTCATTATATTGCCCAGGCTAGTCTCAAACTCCTGACCTCAAGCAATCCTCCTGTCTTGGCCTCCCAAAATGTTAGGATTACAGATGTGAGCTACACGCTTGGCCTCAGTTTTTGTTTTTTTTTTAATGCACATCTCTGTGGCAGAGCATGGTGGGCAGGGAGTAACGCCGTCAGCTGTCCCTGAGGTAAGATGTACTGTTACAAAAGACGTCCTTATCAGGGGTCAGGGTGGCATCTGGCCTTGGCCACAGCAGGCTACCAGTGGCCTATGCTTCCAGGGACAGGGCCCTGTCACCTCCCCCAGGTGACATCTGCCATCCCTCAATCTGGTCTCCAGCAGCCAGGCTACAAACAGCCATCTCTGAGACCATCGGTCCCTCTTCATCCCCCCGGGGGAGGACTGGCCTTGTGGGGGAGTGCTGCCTGAGGGTCCATGGGAAGTCCCGCCTGGGTGGAATCCAAGTCCCTCCATTCCATCCCCCACATTGGGAGGCCAACAGACCCAGGGCCAAGCCCTCTGAACAGGGCCTTGGGTGTGGAGGAGAGGTGGTCTCTTGGCTCTGTGCTGAGGTTACAAGTTGCCTTTGGTTTCATTCCCATCACCCTGGGGTGTGGGTGAGCAAGAATGCACAGGAACTGATGTGGGTTAGAAAGAGCAGCAGGATATGGTGTGGGAGGGATGGGGAGGGTATAAGGGAAGAGGGACAGGACAATGTAAGGGCTCTGTACCCACCTGGCATCAGCCTCGCTGTAGTACTCTCTTGCCACAATGTCTTCAAAGAGCTCCCCACCAGTGACCCTATGGGAGAAGCATGAAGGGGTCACAGATTCTGGAGACCCCTGTCACACTGTCACCTCCATTACTACCACCACCACCATCATCATCCCCCCTCATCACTAATGTCACCATCACCAGCATCATCACCATCATCACCACCACCAACTACTATCACCACCAACCATCACTCTCACTACCACCATCACCACCAACCACCACCACCATCACCACCAACAACTGTCATCACCACTAACCAACATCACCATCACCACCACCGTCATCACCACCAACCATCACTCTCACTACCACCATCGCCACCAACCACCACCATCATCACCACCACCAACTGTCATCACCACTAACCAACATCACCATCACCACCACCAACTGCCATCACCACCACCATCACCACCAACTATCACCACCATCACCATCATCACTTCATCATCAGTAATGTCACCATCACCAGCATCATCACCACCACCAACTACCATCACCACCAAACATCACTCTCACTACCACCATCACCACCAACCAACACCATCACCACCACCGTCATCACCACTAACCAACATCACCATCACCACCACCAACTGCCATCACCACCACCAACTGCCATCACCACCAACCAACATCACCACCAACAACTATCACCACCACCATCACCATCATCACTTCATCATCAGTAATGTCACCATCACCAGCATCATCACTATCATCACCATCATGACCACACCATCACCATCACAACCACCATCATCAATCACTATCACCACCATCATCACCACCACCATCACCACCATCATCACCATCATTACTACCACCACCACCATCATCACAGTCACCACCACCACCATCACACCATTACCATCATCACCACCATCACCATGATCACCATGATCACCACCACCATCATCACCACCATCATCACTAGTACCACCACCATCATCACAGTCACCATCACCACCATCACACCATTCCACCATCATCACCACCACCATCACTGTATTATCATCACTTGGGACTGACAGCTTACCAGTGGTTACTTATCTATAGTGACATGTAACATTTCAGTGCTCACAACCACTCTATGACATTGGCCATTATTATACTCCACTTGTGGATAAGAAAACAAGTTTCAAAGATTTGGTGACTAGCCCAGAGTGGTTAGCACAGGAGCTCGGCTCCAGCTCTGCACGGTTACACCCAGGCCTTATGATTCAAATTCCAAGTCTGAGAAGTTCTGGTCTCCCTTCTTCAACACTGCCCCACCTGCACTTAGGGCCAGAGTGGTGGCCCTCGAGCAGGATCAGAGGCCCAAATACATGATGCCTAAATCTGGCCTCCCTTGTGGGCCGGGGTCTTGAGGTGTTCAAAGTCCCGTCTCTAGGTGGAGAACAGAGATGATGGGCAGAGGGGGAGGTCTCTGCCTACTCTGCTCTGTGTCCCACCCAGTGAGTAGTCGTCGGGCCCTAAGGTCAGGATAGACCCTGTGAGCAGAAGCCGCAATGCGAAGGGCCTCTGGGAGCCGGGGTAATGTGAGCATGGAACAAAAAGGTGGAGGGGCTGAACGCACCGCAGAGGAGTAGGACGGAGCCCTCCGCAGGTCTGCCCAAACCCTCACCCACTCAGCCTGCTTGAGTCTGCTGGAAGACTCCCCTAGAAGCTCCCACCCCTGAGGAGGCTCCCATACAGCCCCTGTGACCCTATGTGTGGGGCGGGCCTATGGGGCGGGCCTTTGGGGCCCGAGCCCCTCCTCTGCCTCCGCACCCTCTTCCCCATCCCCCGCGCCTGCTCCGCTGCATGACCCAGGTGCTGTGGCCTCTCTATCTGCCTTGCAGTTTTCCCCCATTGGTTCTGGAAAGTGGGGCTTAGGTCTTCCTCATTTTTGGCCCTGCACTTGGGGCTGGGCTGGTCCACAGCGGGGAAGACCCAGGGAGTGGGGATTGTTGAACATGTGACCCTGGTATGTGCGGGTGCTCTCTAGCACTGGAGAAGAGAAGTGAGGACGTGTTGAATGCTGGCTCACCCCTGCTCCAGCTAAGTGCATGCCCTGATGATCCCACTGAATCTCCTCAAAATCCTTTGAGCATCGTGAGGATGCATCACACCAGGAAGACACCCAAGTCCCTGGTACCTAGCAGGGCATTAAAGGACTGGTGTTCCCTTTCCTTTCCCTGTTTCTCTGTCCAAGCTGGGGGCTGGGGGCAGGAGCTCTGCCTCTGATGCCTGACTGGCTCTGCGGTTCTGTGTCCCCCACCTGCACCTGGCATGTGGCCTGGCCCTCTGCTCACCATCCCTCGCTCCTCTGCATGCCTCTCCTCTCATTTCTCACGGCCAGCACACTTCTGCAACCAAACAACCATCACACCGACCACAGGAAACAAAACAGTGCTGACGGGGGCCCTTCCCACGGTCATCCGGCCTGGCTCCTGAGCTTGGCCTATCTGTGTGACAGGGTGTGTGTGTGTGTGCATGTGTTCACATGTGTGGGTGCCTGTGTGTGCCCTTGTGTACATGTATCCTGGCTTGTGCATGTGAGCATGTGTGCATGTGTGTCTGTGTCTGTCTGTACTCGTGTTCATGTATATAGGTTTGCATGTGTGCATGTGTGTGCCCTTGTGTAGTTAGAAATGTGTGCATGTGTGTCAGTGTGCGTGTTTGGACATATGTGTGCTTGTGTGTACACATGTGCATTGGGCAGGAGGATCAAATCCCACATCTGGCAGCTGGCAGGGCGTTAAAGGACTGGGTGTTCCCTTTCCTTAGTCTGAAAGGGCCCACATAGGACCCCATGCCCCCCTTTCCTTAGGCTGTGGGGGCACACGGCTAATTCTAGGCCTCAGCCATGGCACCTGTGGGAGCTTCTGTCCTCTGGGTGTGCAGGTGTGTGTGACACCCTCGATTCCCAGGCCTGGTCCTCAAGCCCTGTGACATTCCCAAGCAAGGGGAGTGGGAATATCTGTCAATCCCCCAGAATCCAGAGTCCCCCACACTACCATGGGGCCTCAGGGCCTCCTGAAGGTGATGCCAGCCAACCCCAGAAACTGCTGTCCGCCCCCTCTGCTGCCCTAGAGGCTGGCGGCGGTGCAGGGGCCATGGAGGATTGTGGGGAAGACATGCAGGGTCTTTCCTGACTCACCAGCCAATTTCCTCTTCCCAGCCGCCTCAGGGCCTCCCTGACACCTGCCTGGCATGTGCTTGGCAAGGCGGGAGACACAAGAGTCTCTCACACGGGCACACACATGCACGAACACACCACCCTCTCTTCCTCAGCTCCTGTAACACATGCAGCCATCTGTTGGCCACCAAGGCCCCTGGATAGGACCCCCCCACAACGCAGTCTCTCCATTTCCTGGGAAAAGAGGCTGATGGAGCTGTGGTGAGGCCCACAGGTGTGGCAGCAAGCCTGCCAGCTCCCCAGGGCCACAGGACAGACATTTTAGGACATAGCCTCGGCCAGGCATTGGCAACTGTGTCCTGGATCAGGTCCAGTCACCTGGCTGGTGATTTGAGTTGGTGTCTTGTGGGACATGCAGGGGGAACCTGAGAGGTGGCCAAGCCCCTGCAGGGACAGTCTCGGCTTCGCTAGGCCAGAGAACCCCACGTGGACAGAGGCCTCCTCAGGCCTACATGTGTCATGGCCTGATGTCTGTCACTTGAGGAAGGAGGAGCTGAGAGGGCAGCCCCCATGCAGGCTCATCCTATCTCTGCTCAGCCTGCAGGCTCATAGCAGCCATGGGGGCGGCCTGGGGTAACCATGGCAATAGCACCAAGGCCGGGCTTCCCTGGCTGTGTGGCCGGCTAGAGGCCACAGGGTCAGGCTAAGGCCTATGGCCCCTTGCCCAGGTCAGGGTCCTGGAGCAGCACTGACTCACAGACAGCTAAATATAGCACTGCTTAGCAGGAACTGTCAAAAGTAAGGGAGATGAGATCACTGCTTCTAAATCCGGCAGGAAGTGAGAGGCGGTAGCGGCCCCAGACACCTTCTCACTGAGCTACCGCACACACACTCATAAAACACACATGCACACTCATGCAAACACACATGTACACACACATGCACACAAACACACATGCATACACTTGTGCCAATGCACCCACATGCACACACCTCCCCACGCTCACACATTCACACAATACACATGCACATGTATACACATGCCCACCCATATGGCTCACACCCCCCCCATGTGCAAACACCCACACACATGCACACATGTGCACATGCTCACGTTTCCCCAGCCACACTCACGAATACACACACGTGCACTCACACCAGCCAGTGGGGCCCCAGTCCAGCCGGGATGAGGGCACCAAGGAAAGGAAGGTGAATGCAGTTGCTGACTATTCCTCTGGGGTCCACCCACCCACTGCCTCCAGTGTGCCCTGTGCTGTGTGGAGGAGAGGGAGGGCCCAGGAAGTCAGCCCCGCCTCCGTGTGCCTCAGTAACTTCAGTGCAAAGCAAATGAGGAGAGGCGAGGGAGGCTGGGCTGGGCACAGCGTGGAGCAAGGTGACCAGCAGCAGACGCACACTCAAGGGAGTGGCCAGCCTGCGGGGTTGAGACTATTCCCTGGGGCTGGGGAGGCTGCAGATCCCACCCTGAGCCAAGGCCAGGAGTGAGTGCAGGCGAGAGTCCCCAGCTCTGGAACTTACAGATCGAAGACCAGGTAGTGGAAGCCCTCCTCGGAGATGCTGTCATGGAGACGCACTGTGGGGACAGAGAAGCCATGAGGGGATGGCAGGAGCCCAGGACATACCCCCTTCCTGCCTCCGTACCTGTCCAGGCACACCACCCGCTATGTAAGCCCTAGGTCTGCCCACAGGATCGGGCTGGGGAGGGCCCGGGTGGGCAGGCTGGAGGGCAGGGCTGAGCAGAGTGCTTTGGGCCCTGTGGGCCAGCTGGCCACCCAGCGAGTACCCGCAGGGCCTCTGGGCAGTGGCCCTGCCCTTCCAGTCTGGTCATTTGTCTCCTTTTGGCAGAGAGAGACCAGGCCCTCTTGGTCCCGGCCTGGGCCTCAGCGGCTCCCAAACACCACGGAGATCAGCAGGAGCAGCTCATACCGCCAACCCCCGGAAGGAGCAGCCTCGAAGCTCTACTTGACGAGAAGCTGGGACAAAGACCACTCATTATTTGCCCTGGGTCTTCCCAGGGCTGCCTTGAGCCTTCAGGCTCTGCGTCTCTGCTGCGTGCTGCTGGCACAGGCTGGTAGGCAGGGTCCCCGCCCGAAGCAGCATCATCTAAAGGTCTGGGCTCTGAGCTCCGATTCCCAAGCTGGCTGGTCAGCAGGGTGGACCACCATCATTCCCTCCCTGCTCCTTGCACAACTTCCCGTGACAATCTACGTGCGGCGTGCCTGGCCCTGGAACTCTGCCTGGTGCAGGGCAGGAGCTGGTCAGGGTGTGATGAATGAACCAGCGGATGGAGGAAGAGGCGAGGGAACAGTGAGTGATTTCAGTACAAAGCAAGCAACCCCAAGGCCTGCTTCTTCTCCTTGAGCTGGAGATGTGCCCTGTACTAAGCAGCAAATATTTTCTAGGAATGACTCATTTTGGACACTCTCCCACGTGCTGACTCTGATGATTGCTAGAACGACGAGGACGACGACAGCCAACACGCCAGGGCTGGTCTCAGTACTTTGTGTGTGTTATTTCATTTAACCTTCCCAGCCACCCCGAGGAGTTGCAGATGAGGAAGCTGAAGCACAGAGAGGTTAGGTAAGCAGCTGACAGTCACACAGCTCACAAAAAGCAGAAAAAGGCCGTGGACTCAGTGGGCAGTCTGGCTTGAGGGCCTGCACTCCACCAGCCTCGTTCCCCTCCAGTCCTCAAGTCCCAGGAAGATGAACCTCTGAGGCGTGGCTCTCCACCACTTGAGACTGGGCCACAGATGCTGAACGGGTAAGGCACAGCTGCCTTCTCCTAGGTTTGCAGGCCCCTGGGCCTTAGGCACAAGCAGCCCCTTCCTCGCCCGCTCTGTCGCTGTCCCAGTTTCTAACTGGCTGCCAGTGCCCTCCCTCCTCTGGCTCTGGTTCTCCTAGGGGCGCGGCCTGAGAGCGTCCTTACATCCGGGAACTCTACGTGGCCTCTGCGGCCTAGGCCTCACCCTGCAGATTGCTGCAGCCCCAGACCAATGGCCCTCCTCAGCCCTTAAACCCCAGGCAAAATGCCCTCCACCAAGGGCAGGCCAGGCCCCAGAAGACTCCACAGAGTCAGAAATACAGGGCCGGCCCTGCCCCTGCCACTTGTACTGGGTGTGTGACCTGGGGCAGGTTCTCAGCCCATCTAAGCCTCAATCTGCCGCTCTGTGAAATGGGATAAATAGCACCTCTTCATGGGGTGGCCGTGAAGATCAATTATGTAGCCTGTGTGGTGTTCGGAGACAGTGAGCACTTGGAAAACCATAGCTCTGTGACCGTCACTATCACTGTCATCACCTGAGTGGGAAGAATCCCAGGTGACCAATGCTCAGCACCAGGGTCCGGGTCCCACTTAGAGTCCTGGAAGGTTTTGCAAGCCCAGAGTGGAAAGACCTGCTCTGTTCTCTGCTCCGTTCAGCCTTCTCCTTTCTGCCCCGCCTAGCCCCATTCTCAAAGAGCAAGGTCTTCCCCAGACCACATCCTGCATCAGCTCCCTGCGCCGAGGGCAACTCTGCCCACTGGGGCTGTCTGGGAGCCGATGCTGATCTCTGCCAAGCATGGTCTCCACCAGCTAAGGCATTCATCTGAAACCAATGTCCCCTTTCTCTCTCACCCTTCTCTGGCTGACTTCTGTCCCAAAGGCAAGGGTGGCCTCTCACTAGGTCCCCTGGGCCCTCTCTTTGCTCCTAGGCTCCCATTCTACCCAGGCTGGTCTGTGTGTCCCTAAGACACGGCGGATCCCGGAGGCCCACCAACATCGCGCTTCTAGGAGCCGCCTGCAAAATCTCTGGAGTTAAAATGCTCACCCCTCCCCCACCACTCCTTTCTGGTTGGGGCTGCCCAGTAAGCCCGGTTGGGGGCCCAGGAGGCCGACCCCTCTGAGCTGCCCCACCTGGGACATGCTGCTTGAAACTCACACAATCAGAGCAGAGGCGGTGGCACACACCTCCCCATGGAGGGGATGCCCCCTCAGATCCCCCACCAGCCACTCCAAGGGAGGCCTGTAATCCATGAAGCTACCTAGCTGTTCCCTGGGGGCCCTGCAGGGCCATCCTCATGGTTGGGGCTGCCTCTGCCCTCAGGCACACATCTCCCATGCAGCCCCGGTGGGGTGGGGCAGAGGCAGATGGGCTCCGGGGTGGCGGTGGGGGATCCCACCTCCTCAGCAGGAAGCAGGTTGCTCAGGCCAGATGGAGCCACTGGGGGTCTGTGTGGGGAGTCTGGGCCGTGTGCATGTGGACACTTTTTAAAAAAACATTTTTAACATTTTAAAAATAGTTATATACTTATTTTAGTGGCTTAGAAGAAAACCTAACTGGCACATCAGACGGCAAATTCAGACAGGGCTAGCAAAAAAGTGAACTGCCAGAAATCTCTTTAAATAAAAACAGTAAGCAAATAACACTGTGGGCAGCATACAGAGGTGGCAAATCAAGTCCTGGGTTACTAAGAGGAACCAGGGTGAAGAGTCCAGTCTGGACGCAGTGGGACAGGTGGGTAGTTGTGGATCTCGCCAGGGGCTAAGCTGCAGCCGCAGGACCCTGAGAACTCGCCTGAGGCTGCAGCCTCACCCAGGCCCTGGAGTTGAGGCTGCCGCTTTCCATGCAGGGGCCCTGCTAGGTCCAGTGGGGCACCTGCCCCTCTGCCTAGCTCATCCGTGAAGCACCAGATGAGGCAAGGTGGTTCTGGCCCCCTAACCCAGGCGATGAGGGTTCGATGACCTTTGGAGCCAGGCAAAGGTGAGTGTAGAGATGTCCCAGGCTCCCAAACGGGCTCCCCGGTGACCAGGTGTCCCTTTGGAACAAGGATGCCTGGGCAAGTGAATCAGAGCTTTGGAGGAAAGGGCCCACAATCCACCTGACAGGTGCCTCCGAGGCCAAGAGCGGCTGCCATCCCCAGGGCGTTTCCTAGCTGCTCCCCCGACATGGGCAAGGCCTGAGCTCCAGGCTCCAGATGCCCCGTGGAGCAGCTGACTCTAAGCCAGTGCCACTTGTCCTCAGACCATAGCTCCAGGAGCCCTGGGCCAGTGAGAGAAAGCAGTCAGGGGCTCTCAGCCCGTGGATGGCATGTGCTGGGGCCTTTGGTGGGTCTTTGTTTTCCTTGTAATTGGGCCATCTTGTAGCTTTTTGAAGCCACAGAATGTTGAGGCCCTTGTGTGTTCTCAGTGGAATGGCAGCTCAGTGTTATGGGGTCACATGCTGGGCAGTAGCTCCGCGGAGGGCTCTCTGAGGGGTGCGTCCTTTACCTTCCTCTGCAGCCACTGTCACCAATGCCACAGACAAGGCCCAAAGGACAGAGTGCGGTGGGGAGGGGACCTGTCCAGTTGGGTGGAGCTGGGTACCCAGAGCCCCGAGTTGGGGCTGCCCTGGCTCTGGGCACCCCCAGGAATCATGTCACACAGGACAAAGTCCTCAAGGTCAGGGGAGGAGCAGGGGCGTCCTCAGGGACTTCTGGTGGGATATTTCAACAGAAAAGAAAAGGAAGCCTTTCCACATCTCTTTGAAATTCTGGTAAGAGAAACAGGAAGGGGTCGCTGTGAGGGGAGAGGCTGGGGACCCATCCCCCTGCCCCACCCAGGGCCGCTCACCGATGTTGGAATGCTTCAGAAGGCGGCAGATCCGAGCTTCTCTCTCCAGCTTCTGGTGATCTAGAGGACAGAAAAGGACAAGGCGTGACCTCCTGCCCCAGCAACTGGTGACCCACAGATCGCCCATGTCAGAAGAGGCCCACGAGGGTGTGCCAGGGCCTCCCACAAAGAGAGGAGTGGTGTGACCCCACAGTGAGTGGTCAGGGTGTGATGTGCCCCTGGGCATCCCCTGGGCCACTGATGGCAGGGTGGGGGCAGGGACCAGCCGGCTTGTGTTGGAGTAGAGAGGCCCACTCGGGTGGTGAGCACTACTAACTCGGGGCTAAAAGTTTCCCTGGATGATTCAAAGTTAGCAGCGCACTGATTTAATCCTCCACTTACTTGTCCTAATTCCATACTCTTTGGAGCTTTTGGCTGAGGCCAAATTTGTTCTTCCGAGGCAGCGGAGGGGCCGTCAGAATGGGGTCGGGAGGGGGGGGTGAGAGTATGCCCCGACGCTGGCTGGCAGGAGGAGGGGAAAGCCTCAGAGAGGCCTTGCCTGGGGGGATAGGAGTGAACTGGTGGTGAAGCGGGAGGTGGCCCCTCCGGCCCAACCACTCTCCTCCCACCCCAGGAGGTGCAGGGCCCAGATCCCCCGGACAAGGGAGGCATGGAGATGACTGGTACCCCTTGGGTGGCCCCACCACTTGCCCCCAAAAGATGGAGCAACTTATCTGCCAGAAATTTCACATTTCAAATCGAGGCAGGAGGCTTTTAAAAACGGATGGAGATGGTAATAGCAAAACCCAAAACCCCACACTTCCACCACGCTGCAGTCACACAGGGTCCCACACCACAACGCACCCTCCGCCAGCCCCATGTGCGGGCAGCACCCACAGCCTAATGGTGTGGAGGGGACGAGCAGCAAAGGAGGACCCACAGTGTGCTCTTATTTGCACAAAGGTAGAAACTAGACAGGTGGGCACAGCTGCGCGTGGGAAGCTGCAAGGAAAGGCCAGTGCATTTCAGAGTTGAGGACGTGACTGGGGAGGGGCATGTCTGGAAGCCCTCCACCTGCCCAGTGCTGAGTCCCACCGCGGGAAAGGTGAGCAGGGCCCAGGGGCGCATAATTAATACACCAGACAAGGCCTCAGGGATGCCTCCTTCGCCAGGAATGCCCAGTAGCGCCCAGGAGCAGGTAAAGAATGAGGCTTGGCCACTTCACAACTGTCCTGGGGAAGAATTAAAATCTCTGATCCCTGCGCTTGGTGGAAACTCGTCCACCTGCAGGAAGGGAGGCCGGGATGAGTCATGTCTGGGTCAGTTTCCCTGGAGCAGGTGTGGCAGTGGCAGTCTGGGGGTACAGGACAGGCCGCAAACAAGCATGTGCCTTGAGTGAGAAAGCCACGCCCACAGATGGGAAGGTCTCTGGGAGTGGCATTCTCTGGCTTCCCCCTCCCAGGACAGGCATTCGTCTCCCTGCCCTGGCCACCTGGCTGCCATCTGCTTCAAGCTCAGCCGCCTGGCATCCCACGAGCGGGATCCAGAGGGATCTGGCAGACCTCCAGGTGGCATGGAGGAAGTCAGACCCCGCCCCACTGTTTTGCTGGAAGCCCCCGGGCATCCCTGCTCCCTCCCCCGACCTGGACACCCAACTCAGCAAGCACTGCAGTCTTCCAGAATACCCCAGTCCCTGCTCCTCCCCCTCCCTCCCTTTTCCCCTCCCACTGAAATGGGAGCTGAGGTGCCAGGAGCCTCAGGGATTTGTGATGGTGGAACTGGAACCAGCCCAAGTGTCTGTCAGCATCAGAATGGAAAAATCAAACATAGTCACAATAGCATACACATGGCGTGGGCTCGGTCCTCCTATCTGCCTGGAGCTCAAAACCCAGCAACACTGGACATACCTGGGGAGGGGAGAGGCCCACACACCAGGCCCGACTCCAGCAGAAAGCAGGGGACCAACTTGCAACATCTTGACCCTCTCCCTCTGGGGCGGGAGGAGGGAGGGCTTTCAGGGTGCAAGGTGGTGAGTTCATGGGGTTATTTTTTTCCTTCCTAGTGTCTTTCTTAAACTGATTCTGAACATTTTTCAGACTTAGAGAAAAACTGCAACAGTACAGAGCAGTCGTGTACGGCACTTCTGTACAACCTCCCCGCCTCGCCCCTGCTTCCGTATACACACTCACTTTTTATGACACGTGTGTAACATCAGACAGCACTTAGTGTGTCTCATAAGGACAGGGGCGTCCCTTCCATAATCCCAGTGCAGGTCCCAGGTTTAGATATGACACTCATGTCTCTAAGCTAGAATGCACGTTCCACCTTTCCAACTTGTCCCAACGAAGTTGATGGCTAATCTTCCCCCAGGACAAGATCCAAGGCGGGATCACATGTCGCCACGGGGCACGTGGCTGGAGCCAGGCTGAGGGACAGGAGGACCTAGGAGGGAGAGGCGTTGGAACCAGGGCACACAGTTTCCTTTTGAACAACTGCCTGGTTAGAGTTAAATAAATAAAATCATAAATCCAAATCAGGAGAAAGATGCAGTTAGAAACCCATTCTCCTGGGACACAGATAATTTACATGCCTGTGTTTTATTATGGAACAGCACCAAGAGCTGAGCCCCAACCCAAAGATGATACTTATTCTTGAGCACGTTTTAGGGAGATAATTGTTTATGTGGGGCTAAGAGGGCACCTGACTGCCCAGTCCTGGCACCAGGTGCCCACCCGTGGCGGCCACACAGGTTGCTGACTGGCTCTCTTCTTTAACACCCACAACGGCACCTCGACCACCTCCTCCCAGCAGCTGCGGTGGGTTAGCGCTCAGAGAGCCACTTGAAAACCATAAACCATGACATAAGCTGGTAACACGCAGACACACACGTCGTGTAGAGTGCTTCACTCTTGCTGGCAGGATTATGGATAATTTTGTTTATTCGTTAACGTCCCCTCCCCCCAATTTTGACACTGATCATGCATTACTTCCATAATTTGGCAAAGCTTTGTTTTTAAAAAAGAGTTTGATCCTGTCTCCGGTGAGCAAGCAACTGATTCAATATGAAGAGGGTGTTTCATAAAGTCTGCTGCAGTAAAATTTGCCTTTAAATTAAAAAAAAAAAGGCAGAAAAAAAATCTAAGTGGATATTATGTGACTCTGGATGGGACTGAGAGGCCGCAAGAAGGAGAGGGCAGGAGGAGGAGGCTTTCTCTGTCCATCTGGCTCAGACAGGCCAGAATCCGTCTTCCTAACTCTGTGGACATACTATGATTTTCTTTCCACAAAGTCTGGGACGTTATTCCTGGCCTCCACATTAACGTCATAAACCCCTTGTCATGGACAAGGTTAAGTAAGTTAAATTTAACCCAATCCAGTTCATAAGAAATGTACCCTGGCTCTAAATGGTACAGCAGAACCTGGCCCTAAAGGGTACAACAGAATCTGGGGGAACACCCAGCTCAGTCCTGTTCCCTGCCCCAGACAGTGACCTGAGCTGCCACATCCTGCTCATGTCTGCCTGCCAGCCTCATTCTGGGGGACTCTGGTCCTTGGGGAACCTGCTGGACTCAGGAGATCAAAACAGTAGCCACTGAGCAGGCCCAGAGGCCAGCAGGCCTGTGGTGAGAATGCAGCCGGAAGTCTGCCAGCAGTGGCTCCCCACCTGCCCAGGACCCCATCAGTGCCCCCGGCACCCCCAGCGGGGCACCCCCTTCCTGAAGGAGGTCCTAAAAGGCCTCTTGAGTGACCAGCCCTGGCTATGCCCACCACAGTGATGTCCTGGTCAGGGCCAGGCAGTGGGTCTCGTAGCTCATCCAGGTGACCCCGTAAGAGGGGCTGTGGGGGCTGAGTGGCCAGGCCCCAGGGCTATGCTAGGTTCTCTGAGGGGCCTGGAGTTGGGGTGCTAGGTCACCCAAGGCCCTTGATGCTCTTTATCCTCATTGTCACGTCTCACAGCTGGGCAGGGACGCCCACATGGTTAACATTTTATTTATTTTATTATTTTTTAGAAACGGGATCTCGCTATGTTGCCCAGGCTGGAGTGCAGTGGCTATTCACAGGCACGATCCCACTACTGATCAGCACAGGAGTTTTAACCTGCTCCGTTTCCGACCTGGGCCGAGTTGCACCCCTCCTCTAGGCAACCTGGCGGTCCCCCGATCCCAGGAGGTCACCATATTGATGCCAAACTTAGTGCGGACACCCGACTGGCATAGCACACTACAGCCCAGAACTCCTGGGCTCAAGCGATCCTCCCACCTCAGCCTCCCGAGTAGCTGGGACTAAAGGCATGTGCCACCGCGCTCGGCAACATTTTATTAGGTAGCATTGATACAAGTCACAGAAGAGATGCCACACCTCTGCAGGTTGTGAATCCAACAAGTAAACCCCAAGAATCTACCCCACCCGACAGCCGGTGCCTTGTCAACTCCCCCAGTAGGTGCTGGATCCTTTCTCCCCATCCCCTGTCAGGCTGAGGCTCACGGCACCTCTTCGCACGCACTGCGTCCCAGGACTGCACTTCCCTATGATGCTGAGTTTTCTCTAGAGGATTCTATGAACAACCTCTGAAACAGACCATGGGACAGAGGGCAGAAGCTGGGGAGTGAGGACACAGGCTGAACCCCTCCCAACTTCCAGGGGACCTCACCCCATCAAGAGGAGACCTCTCTTCCCTCTTGGCCTCCCTCTTCTTCTCCCACCCAAAGACCCCTGGCCAAGGTCTTGAGGGTCCAGGGCAGACAGGGCCTGGGCCACAAAAAGTCAATGACAGCAGTGCCTGTGTGCCTTGTTACAGCAGAGTGATGAGCAGAGTGCTCTGAGGCTCTGATTCTGTCTGAGATTCAAGAGGTGATGCTTCAGTGGGGTTTTAGAGGGTGAGTAGGAGTTTGACTACTCATGCTGGCAAAAGACTTGGTTCTCACACCCCCTCTGATGTGATGCTTGGAGAGGGAACTCATGAGTTCAACCATCTCCTAAATACTTGGGCATCTGGCAAATCTGCACCCTAAATGGAGGCAAGGGCGTATGTGTGTGGGCCTGTATTTAAGCCACAAGGTGACTGGTCCATTCAGTGTGGATGCAATCCTACGCATGCGCACACGTGTGTACAATTTACACACCTGCTCCCCAAGGAGGCGGCTCAGAGAGACGCTGGCAAAGGCATTGCTATTTATTTCTCCTGCCAGAGAAACATCCCACAGATCAAATACAGCGTTCATTTATACCCCCATAAAAGCATTTATCAAAAAACCCCAAAACAAAACAAAACAAAACAAAAAAACCCATAAACAATTGTCCTCAAAAAGATCAGGCTAAACCGGAGCCTGCAATTATCCGCCTGCCTGTTTGGATTCTAATGATAGTGCGACATCCTCAGATCTCCATCCCTCAGGGAATGCCGAGGCCTGGAAGCTTTTCTAGGTGATTTGGCTACAATGTCTGCTCAGAGCCCTGGCCTGCCGGCCATTCATCCTGCCAGACCTGCACCCTGGGTGTCCCCCGAGGTCCACACGACATGTGGGGCCAAGTGCTGGGGCACAGGCAGGCTGCGGACCACCGAAAGACAGGGACGAGAGCAGCCCCAGCCAGCCTTGCACACCCGCGCTGGGTTCATCTCAGGGAAGGCTTCCCACCAGCTCCCGCACACACCCTAGGACGTGGAATTCAGCCTGGACGGTACAGGGCAGGCTGCCAGGCTGGGACTCAAAGCTGAGGCCTGTCTCCAAAGCGCAGGGGCTATCTGTGATATGCCACTTGGTTTACATTCCCTGCTGCTCTCTGGGCTGGTGGGTGGTGCCTGCCTGGTGGCCGCAGCCTCTGCTCACTGCAGAATCTTGATATTTACAGCCTGCAGATTCTGGCTGCGGGCAAGGCCGACATCACAGAGGAAGAGGAGACAACCCCACACCAGCACCAGGAGAGGGCTCAAGGGCCAAGGTGACAAGGCTTCCCCTCCTCCCTCACCCACAGCCTTCTCCAAAACACTGAGAGCCCCACTGGTGTGGGTTACCTGCCTGCAGAGGCCTGACCGGAGCAAACCACTTGTGCTCATGGGGAAGGACAAGGTTGGGTTATGCCTGCCTAGACCTCCAGCCTCTCAGGAGCGGGGACCACAGGCCCTCCACCAGCAGCCATTCCCAGATCCACAGGACTCCCAAAGCCTTGGCGTGGAGCTCTAAGGGGCTGGGGAGGGGAGTGGGGGTTCCTCCGAGCTGTTACTGTGCTGGTGGATTGGCACATGAAAGTGACAGGGGCAGGGGCCACCTCAAGGTGCCCACAGCCAAGCACAGGAAGAGACAGGACCGGGACACGGGCACAGCCACGTGACCCACCCTGGAGCACCTGCCACATGTCAGGCACCGTCTGTTCTGTGCACATTACAGGCATTAACCTATTTCATTCCAAAAATGCCCTGAAGACCAGGAGTGTCGGGGGAGACACTGCAAACCTCTCCCCCGTGTGGCGGGAGCTCCTCCCCTCCCCCATGCCACCCTTGTCAGTTCAGGAGCTGTAGGGTCCCCTGACTTGAGCAAAGAGAAGCCAGCTGAGGGTGATGGGAGAGGTGCAGCTGACCGGGGAGGACATTCACACTGCACCTGCAGGGTGAGGCACAGGGCAAAGATGAGGAAACTGAGGCACAGAGAGGTGCTCAAAGCTGCCAGGGCTGAAAGGCCAGGCTGTTGGCCTGGGGGACAGGCGGGCAGCTCCCCTTCATCATCCCAAAGGCGCACTTGTGCATGGCTCTGGGGACCCCTCAAGTCCCAAGTGTATGGCACCCAGAGGCCATGGTACAGCCAGTGCCCCCAACAGGGAGGGAGAGTCATACAGGACAAGTTAAGATTATGTGGTTTGGTAAATCGTTTATGTTCGCTCCCATAATTTCCTGTTTCTTCTCCAGAGCCAAGAAGGGGTTCAGGATGGAGTTGGCAGAGGCCTCCCTGCCCACCCAGACCCCCTATGCCATCCTCCACCCTCCCCCACCCCTCCTCCTCCCCAGCAGTGAGTGACTCACAGCAGGGGTGGGGTTGCTGAGTGAGAGGAACCAGGGAGAAGGGGAACAGGAGGGCGTGGGTAGGCACGGGCCCCCGCCAGCCGCCAGGAGAAACAGCAGAGCTGGTACCCCCAGGAGGACACCGCAGGGCACTGGGTGGGGGCGACAGAGGGGCAGGAGGGGGAGGCACTAGGCCCATCTGTGCTCAGGAGGGGCTGCATCCCTCTCACCCCAGGGCTTCTGGAGTTGTCAGACCCAGAGATCAGAAGGAGGCCTGCCGGGTAAGCACTCTGCTGGCTGAGGGATCCAGCTGCGGCCACCTGGGACCACTGCCACCAGGGGCTGAGGGCTGGGGGTGGGGTTCCGTAGGTGCCATGAGTCCTGCCCACCACGTGGCTAGGACAAGAAATGGCACCTCCCTCGGCCTCATCTGGAAGATGGCTGCAATAATGGTCTCTGGCCCCAGGACTGAGCTGAACTGAAAATGGAATCATGTATGGAAATCCACACGGGCCTGGCACAGGGTGGGTGCTCAAGGACGTACCTCCTCATTCCAGGCTGCCCAGCCTCACCCTGAGGGTGGCTGCCAGAAACCCCCATGGGCCTCTCACTGGGCCGCCCCCCCCCCCCCCCACCCACCCGACAGCACCAGCACTCTCCACCTGCTTCCTCATGCCTGGGAGGAGACCCTCAAGGACAACCCCTCCTGCTGGTCCCCCATGCAGCCCAGCTGGGAAGGGCACGGGGGATGGTGTGCATGGCAGAAGGGCTCTGCTCCAGCTGCCCTGGCCTGGAAGCAGCTTGGGAGGGATAAGCCAGAAGCTTCGGCCTGTGCCAGCTCCCCACCGTCCCGCCAGCTTCTGGTCCCGCAGGGCTGGGGCTACCTGGGGTTCTGCTCCTCCAGGCTAAACCAGCAGCTGCAAGCACAGACCAACATCAAGGCAGGTGGTCCACTTGTGCACTGGACTAGGGTGGCAAGGACACCAGACTCAGGGCTCTGACCCAGCCCAAGGCTGTCTGGCTGAAGGTACTGTGACGCCAGTGCCACATTCCCAGAACTCAGGCCCTGCACAGGGGATGTGGCATGCCACCAAGGCCTGGGCCAGGAAATTGGCTGCATCCAAATCCCACTTGGGGGCCTCAGTTTCCTCCCTTGAAAAAGATTCAGGAGATGCCCTGTCAAGCAGTGCTGTCCTGGTCCAGAGGAGACTCTGAGGGCCACAGCAGACAGGGCCCCCAAAGCCATCCCCCATCCCCACGGAGCCGGGCACACATGTGTCCATACTTTGGACCTTGGTGGGGGTCAGCAGCCCCTCCCTGCAAAGTCAGCACATTGGCAAGACCCATCAGCCCCAGGTGACCTGCACACCTATCTCAGTGACCTGCACCATTGCAGGCATGAGAGAGCTTTCTACATGCCCTTTTTTTTTTTTTCTTTTTGATGGACTCACTGTTGCCCAGGCTAGAGTGCAGAGGTGCGATCTCAGCTCACTGCAACCTCTGCCTCCTGGGTTCAAGCGATTCTCCTGCCTCAGCCTCCTGAGTAGCTGGGATTACAGGTACCTGCTACCAAGCCCAGCTAATTTTTGTATTTTTAGTAAAAACAGGGTTTTGCCATGTTGGCCAGGCTGGTCTCGAACTCCTGACCTCAGCTGATCCACCCGCCTCGGCCTCCCAAAGTGCTGGGATTACAGGCATTAGCCATCAAGCGTGGCCCTCTAGACTCTTAAACGGCTTGCCAACATCCACATTACACACCAGCCAAGTCTATCTACACCCTGCCCGGTATCAACACACTTAACTCAAGTGTCCCAACTCACTTCGAGGCTCAACTTGACTGTGCTTCCACACTAGGTGACAGAGTGCTTGGGAGCCAAGCGCGGCCTGTGTGGTACTGAGCGGCCGGGCCAGAATCTGACAGGTCATCCTGGGCCTTGACACTAGGCCAGTGGGGTCTGGCCTTTAATTCTGTGTGGCCGTGTCCTGGCCGGCTCCTACAGATCCTGGTGACAGGAAAGGGGATGAGCTGGTTGTGGGGGTGGGGCAGGCACGGGGCAGGCAGAGGCCAGCTCAT
This sequence comes from Ateles fusciceps, assembly GCA_036589455.1. Taxonomy (NCBI): domain Eukaryota; kingdom Metazoa; phylum Chordata; class Mammalia; order Primates; family Atelidae; genus Ateles; species Ateles fusciceps. Next base: position 5,827,321 of record JAZHEH010003329.1, on the reverse strand, counting down.
ATCTCGGGGCCAGCACTTGCCAACCTGGGCTGCCAGTAAGTCCCTTGGTAGCGCTGACCTTCGATTTATTTGAGAACACAGGGCAGCTGGGCGGGGACGAGGGAGCGGCTCCAGCAGCCCTCTTCTCTGACTCTCCTCCCTGGCTGGTAAATGTGAAGTAAAACCAGTCCAGACCCCAGAGTCAGCGTGGGCCGTGGGGCAGGGCCTGCCCATCTAGTCTCGGGGTGCAGGTCGGTTTAGGGGCTGAAAGGAGGCCGTGGGCCGATCCCGGCCATTCCTCCTAAAAGGAAAAGTGCTCCTGGAGAATGAGCAGAGCTCCCCTGTGAGTCCTTCAGGGTAGCGGCTTCTGTTTGCTGAGGACTGGCTCGGGGCAGGCCCATGAGCTGCTCACGGCACCCCCAAAGCAGGGCTGTTGCTGCGTCACCCCAACTTTCAGATGAGGGCAAGGGGGTGGGGGAGGCCAGGTAGAAGTGGAGCTGGACCCTGTCACAGGAGGCCCCACCTGGGGCGTCAGGAGCAGCCCGCTCCTCACTTGTTTTCTGGTGGGACTTCTCAAGCCCTTCAGAGGCTGCCACAGTGAGCTGGATGAGCCTGTGCTCCCTCTGGAGATCTGGGGCTGGGGGCAGCGAGGACTTGGGGAGCCCAGCAGTAGGTCTGAGGCAAGAATAATCCTGGGCCAAGGTCTGGGGGCCAGGTCAGGATCCTCTGAGGGCATCAAAAGTCTACAGGAAAAGGTGAGGTGGTGTTGAAGCAGGTAGGAAGTGGAGGCAGACACCTCTCTCCTCCTGGGGTCCCAAGACGTCCAGTCAGGCCTGTGCAGCCCCGGGGAGGCTGAGCCCCACAGTGAAGGTGCAAGAGGGCGGCTCTCGCTGTGGCTTTCTGTGCATGTTTTGTTTGTAAAAGGCAACAAGACAACCAGCAATTAACCCGCCAGCAGCTCTGCCACCCCGCGAGAGGCACCTGTGAGCGCACCCTGCAGATGCCTGCCACCTCGAGTTCAGGGCTCCCGGGGACCTGGCGACCACGTGGGCAGCCACTGCCCCTCTGCATGAGCACGCGTGACAGAGCTGGAGCCGAGGGCTTTGTAGCTGTTTGCCAGCCATATGGTGATGAACGCAGGCATTCTGGGAGCCTGGGCTCAGGCCAGGGGCTACATACTGGGGGTCCAGCATCTGCCTTCCATGGGGTCCACACTTGGCCTTTCAGCTGGAGCCCCACTCCCGGTGCCCTTATCAGGATCAGGATTGTCGTCACGCTTGTGGGGTGCAGCTCAGCTTTGAAACGGAGGTGTGGCTTGGAATTCCCTCCCTGTCAATGCCAAGCTGGCGCATTCTGTGCAGGTCTACGGTGTAAGACCTAAAGTTAAAGCCAGCATTATTACGCACTACCTTGACACCCAGCGAAACCAGGAAGGCCCTGAACAGGAGGCCTGGCCTCCTGTCCCGCTCCGGACTCTGCTCCTGTGGCTAAGTCCCCACCCAGGCAAGCCTTATGCCTGTGAGGACCTGGCACTGTTCCTGCTTATGCCTGAGTAGCGAGCTGCAGCTCTCTGCCGACCCATGAAATTATTCAAACCAGTCAAAACTGCCTCTGGTGGAACCAGGGGCCACCTCACCCCATTGTCACTACAAAGCCTGTCTCCCTAGCCCTGTCCTGAGTGCAGCATCCTCCTCTCTGGGCTCTGAGTATAGGTGACAATAAAATGCTGTCCACTCATCTATCCAGTGCTGGGTGTCATGCATTCAGTCATCCCCATAACCCCAGGACAGATTCCCATGCTCACAAACGGGCTGAGTAGGAGGAGATTTAAACCAAGGTGCCTAGACTCTCCAGTCTAGGAAAACAACGGTGGCCCCCACAGGGCAGGCACAGTGACAGGAGGAGCTTGCTAGGCCATCCCTCCCAGCCCTGGCAGATGGGTCCTCCACCTGAGGCTCCCCCATCCCCCAACACATACACGTTCCACCAAAGCCATAGACACCATCTTGGCTTCCTCCCAAGACAGCAGGGACAGTGGCTCGAGCCAGCCCCTGAGGGCGCAGAACCCACCCTGTCAGGGTCCTACTCTCAAAAACAAGGCCCAGACTCCAGGGCTGCACTCTTGACCACTGTGGCCTTATGTCCAGCCTCATCCTCTGCCCCTGACTCTGTCCATGTCCTTTCCAGAGAGTGGACAGCTGCCCGGAGGTTCCCACTCATTCCTGAGCAGATGCCTGGGGGGCCCAACCCAGCCCCAGGCCCAGGGTCGGGGAGCACAGCTCGGGGCAAGCACTGCCACACTTTTGAAGGGAGTGAGGAAAAAGAACTACAGAGAGGACTGTGCTACAGAGGCGAGTGACCAGCAGCCCGCACACTGCTATCGGGCTCTTTCCAGAATGCCCCCGCCACCTCCAGACGGGAGCATCTGCACACATCCGCCCTCCCCAGTCTGCGGCTCTCACATTCACTGGTGGGGCCCTTCCAACCCCCACTAGCCTCAATTACCTTCTGTGATCTTCTGTAGCACTAATCACTCCACACAGAGCTGGAGTCGGTGCTCCCCCAGGTGACATGCAGAGGATGGAAAATCGTGACCTCAGAGCACCTGTGACGCAGAGCCGCTGCGCAGGCCTGTCACGGGACGGCGGCTCCTGGCCCTCGGGACACAGGACAGGGGCTGCCCTCAGGGGAGATACCTTCCAGAGCTTCCTGCAGCTGACCCCCCCTCGAGCTTCGCCCTGGATCTCCAGCTCTCCAGACTTTCCCATCAGCAGCCAGACCAGCACGACAGAGCGCAAAGCTCTGCCATTCCCAAGCTCTGTTACCACCCAGGCCTCCAACCCGCACCCTGTGGGCTTCCCCACTCCTGCCCAACTGGTCCCAGGGACCTGGGCACTCCGAACCCCCTCCTCCTTCCACCTGCGGTCACTACCACTCCCCACCCCAGCTCAGTCCTTAAGTGGAATCTTCACAACACTCTTCTCCTCCCACCTCTTCCCCTCTGTTTATTAAGGATATATATGTGCAAAGCAGGAGGCCTGCCCTTGGTGGGCCTACAGTCTGCTGGCGGGTGGCCTGGAGGGAGCAAGGGGCAGTAAGCAGGAAGGACTAGGGAAGGGGGGCTGCGCCCATACTGGCAGAACCAGGTCTTCAAACCTTGGGCTCACAGGCTGTGGGTTCAGCCATCTCCCCATTCCTCACTCACTGCCTGGAACCAGCAGGGCCTGGGAGTAAGGATCCATCCCGACATGGGAAATGTCAGTGCTAGAAGATCCAGGCAGCATGGAGGCCAATCCTCCACCCATTTTACAGAAAAGAAGAGTGAGGCAGGGAGGGGGACAGGCTTTAGGGCCCAGAACCCAGCTCTCAGGTCCCCCCCTCCGCCAGGAACCTTTTCTGCCACTGACAAGATGAATTGCGAGGATGCTGGAAATGCCAAAGCACACAGAGGGGTCCTCCCTGACGACTCCTCCCCCTCCTTCCCTTCCCTGGCTCAGGGACTCCTCCCTCATCCCCTCCAAAGGCCAATAGGGTGGTCCCTGCTTCTGCAGCCAGTTCACGATGCATCTGCCTTCCCCAGGGGTCATGGAGGCTCAGGGACCTGGCATTGGACCTTGACCAGCAGGTCTTGGGACTTGGTGTCCACACAGAGCCACACCCAGAACCCGAAAGCATGAGGCTATGGTGCTACCCACCCTCTCTCCACCTTACAGGTGGGGCCATCAAGGGCCAGGACCCTCCGCACAGCCTGTTCTTCTCCTGATCCTCTTTGGGGCCACTTTCCAGAAGCCTTTGACTAAATCAGTTCGGTTTCCAAACTTCCAAACAAAGTCCTGTCTCTCAAGGGCCTGGCTTAGCATTGCCAGATAAAACACAAGGTGGGTGGCCAGTTAAATTTGAATTTCAGACAAAGGACAAAATTGGTTTTTGGTGTAAGTCTGTCTCAATTTCAGATACACAACAAATAATGTTTAGTTTGAGTAAGTGTGTCCCATGCAATTTGGGACGTACAGGCTTGGTTGACATCTTTTCATTGTAAATCACACTTAATTGCTAAATCCAGCAGCCTAGCCTTGCTCCTTCCTTGCTGCTCTGTGGCCCTCCCCATGGGAGGGACGAAAATGCGGTAACCTCGCTAAGCCCCCAGAAGGCCTGCCTCCCAGCTCCCTCGACTCCCTCTGCACCTGGAAGTGGGGTCCCTTCCCCGTAATCCCAATTCAGGGACCATCACCATCCGGTTGAAGGCTGACCCTGGGACGGGTGGAGGGGGCATTTCCTAGGGATTTCCCCAACTCCTGGCCACCCTCCAAGTCCCTAGGGAACAAACTTGAAGGCAGAGTGGGCCAAAAGTTGGGTGGGGGTCCAAGCCCTAAAGCTGTTCCCCCCAGGCTGGAAGCCACCCAGGGAGGGTGGCGAGGGAAGGAGAGGAGGTGTCCCAGCAAGGAGCAGCCAGAGAGAGAAGCAGGAAGGGAAAGAGGGGGAGGGGGAGGGGGAGAGGAGAGGAGAGGAGGGGGAGGGCTCCAGAGCCGGGGAGGAGAGAAAGGGGCAGGTCTCCAGGCCGGGAAGGGAGGGTCCCTGGGCTGGGAGGGTGCTGCTGACGCAGGCGCATGCTCAGCTGTCCCTGCAATGCGGCGCCTCGTCCTCTATTAACCCAGTTCCACGGATTCTGCCGACCAGGCACTCATTATCCCCCAGAGCAGGGGTCGTTTTCCGGCTGTGGGTTGTGCGGGAGCCATGAGCAGGCTGCAGTATCGGCTGCAGTAGGAAAGCCGCGGAGGCAGCCCCCACCTACCCACCTACTGCACAAAGGGGTACACCTACACAGGCAGCAGGCTTCGGGCCAGGCAAGGGGGGGCGTGCAGGCCTCCCTGCGGTGCAGGCTCAGCCCCAGCCCCAATGACCACAGAGACCTCAAGATGGTTCCTGTCCATCACACCTTTGAGCAGGGAGTGTCCCCGCAAGACAGAAGGTTCCCCTGGGGAGACCAGGTGCTCCAGAAAGGGAGGGGGAGGGGGGGGGAGGGGGGGGAGGGGGGAGGGGGGGGGTGGGGGGAAGGAGCTGCGAAAGGGCCTGAGGGTGGGGAGGAGGACAGTGGTGAGACGGATCTCCTCACTTCCGGGTGAGCTCAGGTCCTGGGAGGTGAGCCCCACTTGTGAGGTCAGCCCCACCTGGGAGCCTCACGCTGACCCAACCCTTGGCCTGCCCCAGCTGGGTGAAATCTAGAGTCCTCCACACCCAGGCTCTGCTAACCACCAGCTAGGGGACCCTGTGCAATTCCCAGCTTCTGTGGGACTAAGCTCCCCCCGCCCCACCCCATCCCGTGTGAACGGGGAGCCCACGCTGAGCTCAGAGGGTGGGAGGACGTGAGACAACGCCGATGACGCCAGGCACACAGGAGCTCCACCCGGAGCTGAAGGCCATTCCAGGGCAGAGCCCTGCACCAGGGACTGGGCGGCGGGGGGACCCCACAATGAGGCACGTTTTAAGACTTGTGTGCCTCTTTACCCCTAGTCAATTAATTCCCCTCTAACTGCTTTTGTTAACAGTAGTTTAATAATCTCTCATTATTCAGTACATTCACCAACTTTGAATGTCTCACAATCCTCTATTTAATTAAGTATTAAATTTTTAAAAATCAAACTGTTAGAGCTTTGGCATCAGCTGGTGCAGCTCTGCAGTGTCCGCCTGGCCAAGTATTTTGGTAACAGAGGGCCTGGGTGTTTCTGTGTCTGGAGCCGGCGTCCTCCTTCCTGGAGCTGCATGCTACCGGCAGCTTCTCATCACTGTGAAGGACCAAGGCCGCCCCCTCGGGCCTGGACAGGAGCACATGTGGGACACTGGGGGACACAGTACTCCCAGTGACTCTCACGGAGTGAGTGAGGCCCTTCCACTGGCACTAGACCCAAATCAGGGGTGAAATGCGGCCAGGGAGGCTGCTGGAGCGTCCCCTCGAAAGCCTGAGCACCCAGCATCCCTGTCCCCACCCAATGCTTGCTCTCTGGGTCCCCTCTCTATCCCCCACCTCCTGCATAACAGTGGGGAAGGCTATTTCAGAGAAGCCCCTGCCCCACCACGATGGGGAAGGAGAAAGCCAACCAACCAGGCAGAGCCCGGGCCCAGCCCCCTGTCAGGAGGGGCGGTCACTTCCCGCGTTTTCACTGGGAGCCAGGAGGCCGCCAGATGAACCAGCTGCATCTGCCCTCAAAGAGCACGTGGTCAGTTGAGAACCAGACAGGGTCGCCTGCCACGGGGTCTGGGGGAGTTCCAGGCAGGGTGGTTGGCTGCCAGCGGGAGGATGCAGGCTGGGCAGGCCAGATGACACCAGAAAGCTACTGGGTATCCACGAGGGGTCCTCCGAAGCAGGACAGAGGGTCTGGCCAGGAAGGGAGGCAGCAACATGGAGAGGGGAAGGTCTTGGGGCCTTGCAACGTCCCTCTGAGGTAGACAATTTTCAGCTGGGGACACCTAGGATGACTGAGCAGCCTGGCCAGGGTCAGGCAGCTGGGCTGTCAGGGTTGAAGCGAGACATTCACCTGCAAGTGTGTGTCCCAGAGTGAGGCTCTGGGGCTCCAGCCAAGACCCCATCCCTCACCTCCCTGTTCCCCCTCAGCTAGGAAAGCCCAGAGGGTCTGGGAGGGCTGGGGAACCTCAGGCCGGGAGGAAGTGCCAGGCATCCTCCGTCTACGGTCTCAGCAGACCGTCCAGCTGTCACTGCCCACCCCGAGAGGCAGGCTGGGGGCAGGAGAGGGGGACACCAAGGCAACGCCCACAGCATCCAGTCAAGGCCAGCTCTGTCTGGGTCATTCTCTGGAGCCCCAGATTTCAACCCCAATGGGACGAGCGTCCTTCAAAGCCGGGACGGTGGGGCCACCTCCCCTCATCAAGAGTTCTGAGGCCCCGCCATGATCTAGGCTGTGTGGCCACAGTGGAGCCCCCCGGGCTGTGACCTGCACACCTTGGAGCAGGACTCAGCACTGAGGGCAGATGACCCAATTGTGCAGGGGCTGTGTGACCCAATGATTCAACTCTGAGGAAACCTCTGAATCATTAGAAACACAAACACAGGCTGCATATGAGGCAGTATCAAGGAATGACTCCACGCTCTTCGGGATAGCGAAGCTCCTCTGGCTGCTTTCGGAACCTTTTCTGCCAGGGATGCGTGCTGAGATATGTATGCACTGAACGGTAAACGTCCCAGGGTCTAGGGCCCAGATGGAACAAGACTGGCTGAGAATTGATGACTTTGAAGCTGGGTTTGCTCTAGCATTTTCTCTGTATTTGGGAATGTTTGAAATTTTCCACAATAAAAAGTCAAACAGGAAAAAAAATGCCCAAGAAAATGGAAGGGCAAGGCTGTGCAGCCCTGGGTGGAGGGCTTGTGTACAACTCGAGGCAAAGCAGGAAGGGGTCGGCCTGCCTTCCGAGGCCGCGCACGGCTGGGCATCTCTGCCCCTGCCCAGAGAGGCATCCTGCGGGAAGGTCACAGCAGGGGGCTGGCTGCTGAGAATGCCAGGCAGCCCCCCAGCAGGCTGCTCCTTCCTCCTACCACCCCACCCCGGCTTGCATCAGATGCGGCAACAGGCCAGGCGTGCGGCTTGAGAGGCGCAAGCACCTGGGAGCAGAGCCTGTGATGAGCCGAGGGGCGTCCACCGAAATGCAAGGCAGCTAGGCTCTGCGGCCTGCGCGGTGAGCAGGGACTCCAGGGCGCAGCCATCCTCTCACTCAGATTCCCACTACCCTAAACCTTTCAGACTCTAGAGCACTTTGAGAATATAAATAGGGGGTGTGAGGTTAACTTAGAGGAGCTATGTAATTCCACAAAAACATATTCGGGTGGTTTTCTGCTTGAGCCTAACAAACTCCTACTCATCCTTCAACACCCATGCAACACAGCTTTCGGAGTGACTTTCTCTGACCCCTCAGGACTGCCTCTCCCGGGCCCCACACAGCGCACAGCATCGTCGCTGCTGGTTTCAGGGTGTATCTGCTCATCTCTGTGTCCTCCGTGTAAGCCTGTTAGATGAGTGCCTATGTCTAGGGCGTGTCTGAAGGGGTTCCTCTGTCCTCCTCCCAAGGTTTCCAACGATTGAGGAATGAGATAGAATGTGCAGAGGGGGCCAGGAAGCCCTGGGTGTGACATGCCCCACGGTCCCTGGCCGAGGAGAAACAGACAGGGACGAAGTGACCCCAGAGGAGAAGCCAGCAGCACAGTGCTGCCCTGCATGTGCCCACAGGGGGGTCCAGCATCCAGGAGGGAGGGAAGGCCCCACGGGACTCAATTTGTGAAGAGAGGGGCCACACTGCCTGCAAATGTCCACAAGGCCGCAGGGCCCGAGGCGGTGCCGTCTTACACGTATGGCCCTGGGAAGCGCACGTCAGGGCTGTGGGTCTGGGTAGACAAGGCTTTGGGGGCTCCTGATAAGGAAAGGCCCAAGGTGGGTGGGGGTGGCTGACCTTCAGGGACAGATGGAAAAGCAGGAGGGAGACAGCCAGCTGTGGCTTCTGGTTTCCCACGCTAATACATTTCACAGGCTTTTACAACACCAAGTTGACCGGCAAGCAACATTTTTTGCCAAACTGAATTCACTACATGTCTCGGAGCCTCTCCCCAGGGTGGGGTCCCAGTGGGTCTGCCAACGTCGTCAGGAATTAGCTAGAGCCAGAAAAGTAGCAGCCTTCCTTCAACAGAACGTCACACAGCAGTGGGAAGGGACCCAGCCCACGGACACGCCCCAGAACATCACCCGAGCACAAGGCAGGTCACAGTGGCCGCGCGACTCCACTTTCAGGCGCAGATGCAAGTGGGTGAAATGCCCATGTGGCAAAACCCCAGAGAATCGAGGCAGGGATGAGCATCACATCAGGAGAGGGATGAGGGTTGGGGGGTGCCTGGGAGGCTCCAAGGTGAGGTATTTGAGGTGCCTGCTCTTCCTGGCTTAGGGACCCCACCTTTTTGGGCTACGTGATACTCCCCCAACTGCCCCCTAGAACATTTTCATACTAGTGCCTCCACCAGTACCAGCCAAAGAAGGTCAGGGAACACAGAAGCCCCCAGGCTCCGCGCAGTGCGCAGGGCAAGCACACAGGCGGCGCTGGCTTTGATATGGTTGCTGTCAATGCAGTGTAGCCGTGGGACCTGAGCCGGGCCTGGCGTCTCTTCAGGTCTCAGTTTCAAGCCTGCTAGAGAAAGGCTGCACTGGGCAGTGCCAGACTCAGGGTCCAGTGAGGCCGCCAGACACGCGTGGGTCTTGTCCACGATAAGGCAGCCACGGGACAAATGAGCTGCTCCCTGGGGCCAGGAGGACAGCAGGTTGTGGCCCACACTCGACCATCCCCGTGCCCGGGCTCAAGCCTGTAGCAGTCCCTGGGTGGTCACAGGGAAAATTTGGTCACCGCAGACAACCACACTGACCCACTACTCCCAGGGGCACAGGTTTGGAGGAGAGCAGAGGGAGGCCCACTCAGGGTCTGTGCACTCTGCAGACACCCCAGGACCCTGGCCAGGCCTCTTGGCAGCAGCTCCCTGCCCTCTGCTCCCGGTGACATCTGCGCCCCCCAGCACCTCAATCACCCTTGGTCCCACCCACAATGACACACTCAGGCTGGTGTCCCCTCTTGCCCCAGTCACATGGCTCAGTCCCTAGAGCCTTCCAGGACATCCCTCCTGAGTCTGGACTGAAATCCTGGCTCCAAAGGCCACTCTTTCCTCCTCCCACCTGCTTGTCCCAACACCCCGGAGCTCATCAAAGCTGACCTTCAGAGCAAGTGGCCCTCACCTCTGCCCACTGCTCTCCCGGCCAAGGGCCAACTCCAGGACCCCCCCACCTGCCTCACTCCAGGCCCCTGGGGTACCCAAAGCATCTTCCCAAGCAGGAGACCGGGAGTTCCTCTCATTCCCCCAGCTCAGCTTGGGCTGGTCCCAGCCTAACTGCCTGAGGGCCAGACAGCCCCATTCCGGAGGCTCCATCAGGCTCATACACATGCATGTGTGCACAGACACATGTGTGAACATGCATAAGTACACTCAGGCACACACAGACCTCCTCTCTGTGGCACCCTGTGACAGGCAGGGAGTGTCCCGGCCTCAGGGATGTCCCCTGGAGACCCACAAGTACTGGCCACAGCCATACCTGAGCACTGCCCACTTATGAGCAGTTCTGTATCTTGATCAAGAAAAACAAGCTGGCTGCCCTCGGTCATGGAACACGGGCTGGGGCCCCAGGGGGCCAACAGAGCTGACCAGCAGGCGGCCCATGTCCAGCTGTGTGGAGTCACAGGGCAGAGGGGGACACCCAGGCCCCTCACCTTGTGGAGAATGGTTGGGAGTGCATGCCTCTGGACCTGCCCCAGACCACTTCTCAGTGTCCCTGCTGGGCCCTCTGCAGTGCCACCCTCCCATAGCCCCTTGTGGGCTGGGAGACCCACACAGGGGACTGACCCAGCCCTGGGCACCGCCAAGCCCCTTCGTGGGTCAGTGATGAGGAGGTGGACAAGGGCTGGGACAGGAGCAGGTCCCACTGCAGCCTAAAGGACCTCCCCACAGCCTGGTGTCAGAAAATGCTCCCAAGAAGGGGAAACAGGGGGACGGCCTAGCACACAGCAGGTGCTCAAACAATGCTGACACATCACTCCACAAATTGAACAGGCCCACCTCCATAGGTGGCTGGGTCACTGTAAACTGCAGGCCACAGACAGCAGGCAGCTCTCTCACCAACCCAAGGGATGCCCGTCTCTGCCCACATTCGGCCTCAGCATCTGGCGGCCTCGCCAGATGGGTCAGGGCCTCTCCAGCTCCCAATTAACTCAGATTTGTGCCCTGGGAGGCAGGGGGCGCTGAGAGCGGCAGACAGGGGCTTCACTTGGCTCCTCTACCAGGGCATCACCGGCCCCTCCTCCGTGGACCCCACTGCATGGGCAGCGACAGGGGGCTGCCACCTCAGTAAGGCAGGCACCCACCCCACACCCACCTCCACAGCCCCTCCGGGAGCCCTGGCACACCCCACCTTGGGGCTCCAGCAGGACCCCTGCCCTAGTCCCTCCCCCACTGCCTCCTCAGATCTGCGCTCTAGCCACAGAAGCTGCCCCAGGCAGCCTCTGACCGTCACCATCGGATTTGCTGTGTGCTGACTTTGGGTTTTGTTTGTCCTTGACCTGCCCCACAAGGGCAGGGAGACCCTGGGAAGGCAGGGGACTGTCTGCTCCATCGCCACCTGCAGCGCCCAGAGCTGACCATTGCCAGCAGGGCTCGGAAGGCCCGAGATGCGGCACACCAAGGGCCACCTGGGGCCAGCACCAGGCGAGGCCCCTCCTCGCACACACCCTGCACGTCTGAGAAGCCCTCTCAGGGCAGGCAGGAGTGCCCTGCCACTGCGTAGAAGACCTGGGCTCTGTTAGTTAAGAAACTGCCGGGTCACCTCCCAGTCGGCCTCGATACCAGGTCTCTGCTGTCAGAAGGCAGATGGCCAATCGCAGGCATTGCCCGGTCACCCAAAACTTTGTCACTGAGCTGTCGTCCGGCACACAGCTCTCAGGGCAGATGACATCACCCAACCACCATGGCGGGCTGGTCACCTTGAACTTCTCCCCCTCCAGCTCTGGGGGCAGACACTTGGGAAGGGGAGATGAAGTGGGGCCCTGAGAACACCCTGACCAGAGCGCAAAGGTACCTCCAGGGGTCTGAGGGTCTCTCGGCACCCCAACCAGCCCAGGTCCCACCAGGCCAGAGGTGCCCTCAAGTCCTCAACACTCCTGTGCCTCCCTCCGCCACAGCCTCCACTCCAGGAACCCCACTGATGTGTTGGAGCCACAGGCCAGATGGGCCAAGTGCCAGTCAAGCCTGGGAGGGGCCTGCCGCCCAGTCTACAGGGCTCGCCTCCAAAGCCCCTGCCCCAGCCTGACAGCAGCTGCACCGGACACTCCCCATGCCCTACCTCTGGCCGACAGCTTCTTGGTGTTGATGATCTTGGCTGCATACTCATGGCCGGTGCAGAGCTTGACACAGCGTCGGACCACAGAGAAAGCCCCCCTGGGGGAGGAGAACGGGGGAGCGAGAGACAGAGACAGAGACAGACAAGGAGAAGAGAGAGAGCCGATTAATCTCCCCCATAAACACTCCCCATTAAGCATCAGCCACCGGCCCAGCCTCAGGCAGATGGCTGTGAGTCAGAAACGGTGAGGAAGGGGTGCCCCTCACAAGCCACGCTCAGCTGGCCCCACTCAACACCAGCAGGACAGAGGCTGGCTTCCCGATGGCTGGCAGAGCCCTGGGAGATGGCACGCCCTGGGGGGGCTGTGTAGAGGAGGAGGATCAGTCAGGTCCTGGCGAGGGTGGCAGAGGGACCCCGTTCAGCTCCCGTGTGACCCACAGGCCCGCATCCTTGTGGGTTGGCTGGACCAAGAGTCCACGTCCAGGGGCCTCTCAGCAGGCACCCTCGGGGGCTGTGCACCACGTCCATGAGGCCCTGCTGAGTCCTCCCCAGGGGGGAAATGAAGCTGGCCTTGTCTGGAAGACCCAGCTCCAGAGGGCAGTTATGTTGGGATTTGGTGCACTCGGACACAGGGACTCACAGAAGGTTTTGTAGGGAGGGGAGAAACATCACATCATTAAACTGCAAAGCTGGAGAGGGCCCCAAGAGCCTCTACTGTCCAGGAGTCATTGCAGAGGCCATGGAGGCCCAGGGTGGGGGCCAAGGGCCATTCATGAATCGACAGTCTGGGGGGTGGGTAGAGGGGGAGGAGGGATGGGGGGACAGAGGGAGCGGACCAGCATCAATCATGGCTCAGAGCCCAAGAGACACAAGGAAGGAATCGGGTTAAGTCTGCTGAGGCCATTGAGAGAGAACCTGAACGCGCCCCACAAAGCCTGGCCTGCGGAGGGCACCCCGGAGGGAGTCAGTGCCACCCAAGGGGGAGCCACAGAGCCCGTGAGGCAGGAGGGGGAGGGGCCAGTGCCCACCAGGAGGCCCCACAGAATCTGACTGTCACCACAGTTGATTTGATTTGCTTTCAGATCATTTTCTAAGAACAGCACACATGAAACAAGGGGCCTGGGCAGGAAATGTCACATGAAGGGTCTGAGTCCAGACAGAAGGGCCAGAGGATGCTCTCAGGCTGGGGCTGGGAGAAGGGGGGCTCGGAGGAAGCCCACCACCAGGCAGGCACCCACCAGTGCAAACCCGCGCACACACAACCCTCCTGTGTCTGCACCTGCAAAGTGCCCGGCCTCCCCTACAGGAACAGACTCCACTCCCAGACAGCCTCCTCGGCGTGGACAGCCTGAGAAACTGGCACGGGAGTCCAGGCCAAGGGCTCTGCGTGGCAGAAAAGAGGTGTCTTACATATAAACACCATTTTATCTATGGTCCTTTGTGGAGATAAATCTTTGTAAAAGGGTACTGTTCAATTCCTTGGAAAGATAAATAATTACACTAAATCTAATGGAACATTTTCGTAATGGCTCAGGTCTTATGATCAGTGATTGTGCTTGGACGGCCGCTGAGCTGCATCTTCACTTTTTAAAGTCAACCCATGAACAGGGACAGGGGCTGTCTCAGGAGATTCGGGGGGGAGACGCCCACTATTCACTCTGCATTCTCTTTTTCTGCTTGATTTTTTTCACCATGTGCATCAGTTACATTCTCAAAATGTTTTTTAAGAAAAATATAAAGAAAGGATTATTGTTTTTAACATATGACATTAACTTGGGAGACTGAGGTGAGGGCAAAGACCATGGGCTTTTTGCCTGTTCTGGCTTCAATCCTTGTCAGTCACTTCCTGACAAGGTTAGAAGGGGTGACATAGCTCTCTGAGCCTCAGTTTCCCCATCCATATGACTGAGCATAATGGCCTCCTGGGGCCACCGTGTGGCTGTTTGCCGGACTTCTTGCTAAGGAGAGGCAAGAGCTTCTGGAAACGAGTCTTGAGCTGCCATCTGTTGCACTCTGATCCCTAGAGGGCACAGCGGCCACAGGGCTGCCCTGGTAGGCCTCCACTGGGTGTTCTGGACCAAGCCCTGAAGGGAGCGGGGGAGTCCGGGCCTCCCTGCGCCAGGACCCAACCTCACACTGCAGGGCAGACCCTCAGTGGGAAGTTCAACAGACTGCACATCTATGGCGAGCTCATGATGCCCGTATGGCACTGCCCTGGTGGCCCGCCCCTGGAGCAGGGAGGAGACCCAAGCGCAGCTTCCCACCAGCACAGCAGGCTCCAGCTGCTGGCCGGACTCAGACGGGTACAGGAGTAAAGGGGCGCAAGCCACAGCTGTTCCCCAGCACACAGCATCCACACACCATACCACCAAGAGCCTGACGGCAGGTGGGGTGGGTCGGGGGACCCCTCCAGCCAACCCCTCTCCCCTCCCTGGGTCAGGCAGCCCCTTTCTCCTCCGCAGAAGACTCCGGAGAGCCCCTGCACCATCAGCCTGGGTCTAGGCAGTCAGCAATCCAGGGAAAGCAGGGCAGGGAACACAGATAAGACGGCCAGAGCCAGGGGGCCAAGGCCAGGCAGCGCTGCTGAGGAAGGAAGAGGGCATGGCTAGGGCCTGGGGATGAGTGTGGAGTGGGAGCACCAGGCCACACAGCTGCAGTGACACAGAGGTGTCAGGCATAGCACCAGGCACCTGGTGAACACTCAGCAGGAAGGGCCCAGGGGTGCAGGGCCTGGGGGTGAAGAAGGCCCTGTTCTTGGACACAGGCCTGTAGGTGGGGTGGAGGGCACCCTCAAGAAGAGAGGACAGTGTCCCCTTTCCCAGTGACTCAGATGCTCCCAGAGGGAGAAGGCGGCCAACTGGGGGAAGGGGCAGGAGGGCCAGCTCCCAAGGAAACCACTGCTCCTGGCACCCCACCCCCTGGCTCTGCCTCTCCCATGCTTTCCATCCCTTACTGCAGCCCTGGACCTTCTCTGAGCCCCAATGTCATTGCCACCCCCAATCTCTCCCTCTCCTCTCTCCTCTGGGGGAGTTTAAGGAATGTATGCTTAAGTCCCCCAGCCCGGTCATCTCCCCCCACTTCCCCTAAAGAGCACCCTGGAAAGGGCTCCTCCCAACACTGGCTGTCTGCCACACCCATCCTGCCATCTCCCGAGGGCACTTGGGCTGGCAGCTGCAGATCCACCTCTGCCTCCTCCTCTTCCCGGTGGTTCTGCCACTCGCCAGATGCCAGTCTGTCACAGGAAGCCCCCTTGGAAGTGTCAACCCTCTGAGAAGTGTCCACAAACACGTTAGCACGAGCCAGGCAGGCCATGGCTGGGGACCCAAGATCTCTGGCTTCTCCAACAGCAGAGAAGCCAGCACCATCACCATCCTCCCTTGCGACTCAGTGCATCCCCGCCAGAGTTTATAAACATTGAGAGACAACACTGACAAACAGCCTAGATCTGTATCGCAAGACTGTCCCCTGCTGCCAAGGGCGAACTCCTATGCATCCTTCAAGATACAATGCAAATAGCTCCCCACTTTCCCAGCAAACACAGAAAGTCAGCTTGGCCTTTGGATATTGTACCTTGCATGTTCCTTAGGTCAGTTTACTTATTTACTTGCTCGCTTCTGCCACTCCCCCTTTCCAGTGGCTCTCTATGGGCAGAGTGCCCTACACTCTGGACCTAGGTATCAGGCACAGTGCCTGGGCTGTCATATACGAGCAAGAACTGACCTACAAGCAACACAGTGGGCTGTGGAGCAGGGGTTGCTGGGCTTCAGGGCTTGTCCAGTCCAGCAGTACAGGAGGAGCCCCTGGAGTGTCCCAGCAGGAGGGGGACTCACCAAGGTTTCCAGGGCCTGTGGGTCGATGGGTCTGTGCTACACTGAGGCCACAAGGCCCTAATCAGAACCAGAGAGTACCCCAAGTAAACAAGGCCCCTTCTCCCCTACCCCGCCCCACCCCGACAACCCCACTGCACAGATAGGCTCAAAGCCCCATCAGCTTGTCCAGAAGCACGGGCGGGCCTAGCAGGTGACAGCGTGGTGCTCAGGCTCAGCAAAGAACGCCTTGGGTGGCACTGCAGGTGTGCAGACTGACCACACGCCTGCCCCTGGGGTGCGGCCCATCCCAGGCAGCTACAAGGGCACAGCGGGTTGGAGCAAAGGCAGGAAGAAGCTGGAAGAGGGTAGCCCTGTGGGATCCCAGGTCGATGTTCCTGCGGGCTGCAAACTGCATCTGAACATCAAGGTTGCCCGCACGATGGCCCGCGTGGGAAGACTGCGACTGAGCCAGGCTGAAAGCGATTTGAATAACCTGTTCAGATCATGAGGCCCCTGGGCACCAAGCACATTATGGGGCTTTAAAAATCAAATAAAGCTAATTAAAACAAGAAAATATTCTTTGAGTCCTTGCTTTGTGGAAGGCTCTGAACACTGTCTCATTTACAGTGGGATCAACAGTACCAGGGAAGCCTGTCCTGAGAGAGAAGAGGGAAGAATTAATTCTGGGCGGGAATGGAGCCCCGGAACTGAGCAGCCCGTTTCTATGACTGCACCTGCGCAGGCACCTCCTTCATTGTAGTGGGGCTCAGTCTCCTTGCGCAATAATGGGGTGAAGCCCACCTTCGAGGAGAGGTGCTGAGTAGCTGCCCTGACTGCGGCGACCCAGGGCAGCCGGTGTTTCACAGGCATCCTGCAGGCTCCCAGGGCTTCACGGGCAGAGGCAGGGGGATGTGGCACTGTCTGCAGGATGCCCCATCCGCCTCTGTCTCCTCCTCGTATCTAGTCTGTGGCTCCTCTGGCTCCACAACAGACTGCTGGTCCAGGCCCTGGCTTTCCCAGCTCTGAGCTGTCCCCGTGCTCCCCCACCGACCCTCCCCCGTGCCTGCCTCTTCCCTCCAGTGCCCACTTGTAAGCGGCCACCTGTTGCTGACTATCCATGGAGCTCCCCGCTGTAGGTGGCTCTGTGGCCTGCCCCCTTCTCCACCAGGTCATGCTGGTCACTCTGCAGCCCTCCGAAGCTGCCCACACCTCTCCCCCAGTGTCCCTGAGCAGTGTGGCTGGAGCTCGGTGTGAGGGCCCAGAGAGCAGGAAGGTGCTGAGTCTCGCTTGCCCCCAGAAGGGCCACACAACAGCCCCTCTAGGGCCCTCTCATGCCTCACCTTCACTGGTGAAGACTGGGGGTTACCATGATTACTGGCTCTTGGTGTGCCAGTTAAGACACTTGGTAATGACACCAGGGAGGGAAGGTCACACAGACCCTGCTCAGGCGTCCTCCCCAGCCACCTCACAAGAGCTGGTGACTTCCCTCAGTAAGGGGGCAGTGATTGTCCCCCTACGCAGAATGAGGTGACACGTACAAGTCACAACACAGTATCCAGCATCCGGAAAGCGATAGCAGTGTGATTCTGCTCCCAGGACGGCATGGGCGGGGACCCGGGCTCCCGGGGCTGCTTTGTGCCTGTGATCCCCATGATGACAGGATGCTGAGTTTCCACAGGGCAGCGCTCGGCCACGCGTGATCAAAGCAGCCTCCAAGTCAGCCCACTCAGCGCTTGGATTCCATTCCCTTAGTGGAAATTTCAGAGGCAGCAGCTTCTCTCCCTGTTCCTCTCTCTGCCGCCTGCGGCCCATGTCCATGCCGTACAGTTTCCTCCCCCAAGTGCTGGGGCCTGTGCCACCCGAGCCAGGGCTGCCTGCCTCAATCCTGAGCCTTGCAGTTTGGTTGCAGTTCACAGGCGTCCGTATGCGCGCGCGTGCGCGCACACACACGCATGCACGAGCACACACACAAGCACGCGCGCGCGCCTCCTCAGACGTTGCAGATTGGCCTGGAAACGCCCCCTCGGACTCCCAACAACAGTGACAGCCAAGGGCCATGGGACCCCTTCAATCTACAGAAAGGCCACCCACAAGTCCAGGAGGTTCTTACATTTTAGAGCTGAAAGAAGCCAAGGAGCCTTGAGTAAAAGCAAAAGATCCAAGCCTGGCTGACTTGTTTTGTAAATCGAAATTTCCCATCCGGGTTTTGCATGTGACACTCCCCATGCGGGCCAGGCGCTGTCTCCCTAGCAACAAGCACAGCCCCCCTCCCCCCGCAGGTCCTCCAGAGCAGGTCCTTCTGGAAGAGTCTGGGCCGGCCACAGAAGCACTCTCAGGCTGACAGCTTTATTTCCTGATGTAAATTAATAAACGGTTGTTGTGAAACCAGCCCTCAGGCCACCTAGGTCCTTTCTCACCTGGCTGGCCCCAAGTGGGCTCCATGAGGAGGCCTGGGCCAGGGATTGGGGGACCGCCCAGCAGGCACAAGTCCACTGACTGCATGGGGACCTACATGTTTTTCTTGTGTGGGTGAAACTAAATCAAATTGCTATTTATCTGTGCATTAGCTTAAAAACACAGTTCCCGCCTTTGATTAAAATGAGCTCCTGGGAGTGCAGGAGGGGAGGTCCTTTTATATTCGATTCCTGACCTAAGCAATTTGGTGGAAACAGTAACTTTCATATGGAACAGAGTGCTGAGGTTGTTGTGGGTTTTTTCTTTTGTGTATTTTTCTGATTATGATGATACAAAAACATAATTCACATTCACAGTAGATGGAATGTATGCTTCTATTATTGTTACATTTATGGCGTTTGCCATGGAGTAAACAAGAGGGTCTACAGAACGCCTGACGTCACCTCCAAAACCCGCAACACGGTGAGTAGGGCCCACCAATGTTTGTATTTGTGCAAGTGTGCAGCTCTGCAGCACGGGGAGGTGTCTTCTTACACAATTAGGGGGCTCTTGTCGCCACTTTCCACCTTCTCCTCTCACTATGTCCCCAGTGCTATTAATGAAGCCCCAACTTCGTGATCTGACAGTTGCATACTTCTTTGTCCGTGGATACCATCCTGTGGATGCCTGCATGGTATCTACCCCCTCCCCAGCCTCTCTGGCCCTGGGGTTCGAGCAAAGGAGGAGAGCGTCTGGCCTCCTGAGGAGTTTCAGACAAGCATGTGCCCCGCCAGGCAGGAGCTGGAGTCCCCAGGCCCAGAGCAACATCCCACAGGGAGGCGGGTGGCCATCCTCCCCCAACTGGCAGGATGTCCCCCAGGCAGGTGCAAGCCCAGGACCCAGACATCCTGGATTCTAAAAACTAGGTCTGAGGTGACCCTACTGGAGACAAGCAGCTGGACACACTCATTTCTGTTTGTGAGCACCCAAACTCGCTTATGGCCTGGGCCGGCACCCAAGCACGTGCCTTATCAGCATGGGAGTGACTATTTTGTATTTGACTTTTGTATTCCACATCACTTCACACACGAGTCCCACAATTTGACCGAGATCATATATTCACTTACGGGAAAGAACAGTCCCTCAAGTTGACACACCACGGATAGCTGGGTGCTTCCTCCGTTAGCAAGCGTTTAGGAGGTCTCTAACTTCCCTTCTCAAAAACGGCCTGCCATGACTGTTTCAGTTATGTCAGTAGCATTCACTTCCAAAAGCACAATTCACGTCACCAGCAATGGAAAACCATTCTTCCAAACTTGGAATCTGGGTGGCTCATACAGCCCCAGAAAGAGTTCCCAAAGCTCTCTCCTGCTTTGGACCAAGGGTTCCCCAGCACCAGCTTCGGAGCCCATTGAGAGCTAAAGTCCTAACTTATCCACACTTTATGAGGCTGCTCGAGCTGCTGCAGCACAGTACCACCAACCAGGTGGCTTCATCAACAGATACTGATTTTCTTGCAGTTCTGGTGGCCAGAAGGCAGAGATCAGAGCTGTTCCCTTCTAGGGCTTCAAGGGAGAATCTGTTCCATAGCTGTCTCATGGATTCCGGTGCTGCTTGCAATCCTTGGTGCTAGCTGGCTTCTAGACACATCATCCCAATCTCTGCCTTCACAGTTACATGGTATTCTCTCTGTGTGTGTCTCCGTGTCCAAGAACACCCGTTTGATAAGAACACCAGTCATCTCTCCAACATGGCCTCATCCTAATTTGACTAATTACATTGGCAACTATCCTACTTCCAAATACAGTCGCATTTTGAGGACTGGGCTTCCACATACACGAATTCTGGGGCAGTTCAGCCCAGGATGCATGCTGTGAGCCCAGGATGCATGCTGTGAGCCCAGGTCTGCCTTGTGGGATCTGCCACTGTGCGCAGCAGACAAAATGCTTCCTAAATCACACTCCTCAAACGTTAGCTTCATAGGACGTTAACAGATGTTAGGTGCAAAGGGGCTCTGTGGGAAAAGAAGTTTGGGAACCAGTAGGTTAGACGGTGTTTCCTTCCTTCCTTTCTTTAACTGCAGGACCTCTCAGGGCCTTTAATGGGATCATTTGTACTGTGAATCTCCAAGAAGGGAGTATGAGGTACATCCTTTTCCTAATCTATTTGACCTTTATTTAAAAAGGCTCTGAAGGGTCAGGAGTGGAAGGAGAAGAGACTTATTCTTAGGACTTAACACGGGTCCCTTTTTGAAGCCCTGTGTGATCCACTGAAGCCACAACAGGTGCTTCTGATGAAATGAACACAGTAACAAAGACCCCGGCATATCAGAATTAGAAAACCCCAGCAGAGCACCCTCTGCTCTCTGCCCCTCTCAGCAGAGTGGTATGGCTGCCCCACCCCCCACCCCCAGCCTCCTGGGGACCAGGTGCCCCTCCTATCAGAGCCCCTCTCCCAGGGGCAGGGCCCTTCCTGCCCACATGCACAGAAAGTCACTCGCTTCTGTGCTTCAAAGCCCCAAACCTGCAGGTCCCCCGGTCACTGTTCTGCTAAATTTCCTCCCAGATACTGAGTGCCAGCTTATCATCTGGACAAGCCAAGAAAGTATATTGAGATACACCATTTTCTTCACATTTCTGACAATGCTACGAGCAGAGCACAGGCCATTTCTTAGCCAAATAAGCTCATGACAAAATGCCCTGTACGCCCTGGTGAGGTTCACAGGTGCCTGGTGATGCATGGGAGCGCCTCCACATTTTCACATGAGTTAACGTGGTGGTCATCACTTCTAGACAGCCAGATCGAGTCTGTACAGGTTTTCCTCCCATATGTTGACAATCCTGTATAGCCGTGGTCCCCAGCCTCCAGCCTTTTTGACACCAGGGACCGGTTTCATGCAAGGCAGTCTGGGGGCAGGGGGCAGGGGGAGAATAATAGTTTCAGAATGAAACTGTTTCACCTCAGATCATCCGGCATTAGATTCCCGTAAGGAGCGTGCAAGGTGCAACCTAGATCCCTCGTTTGCGCAGTTCACAATAGGGTTCACACTCCTATGAGAATCTAACGCCGAAGCTGATCTTACAGGAGGCTGAACTCAGGCGGTAATGCTGGCTTGCCCAGGGCTCATCTCCTGCTGTGCGGCCCGGTTCCTAACAGGCCAAGGACCACTACTGGTCCGTGGTCTGGGGACTGAGGAACCCTGCTGTATAGGATAGGAGAACAGTGTGATTTTGACTTGCTTCTGTGACACTGTGTTCAATTTCAACCTCAGAGGCCTCACGTCTCACACTGCCCAGACCCACTGCCAGGACCTGCTACAGCCAGGACCCTCTGGGTCATCCTGGAGAGCTCAAGGCAACAAAGCCAATGGCAGCAAGGCAGTGGGCAGCAATCTGGGGTCGGGTGGGGTCTGACCGGCTCCCAAGGCTCCACACATCCCCAGGAAAGCTGCTTCTCCCTCTTCTGGCCCAGCACCCCACACACCTGGCTGACCCCTCTCCAAGGAAGGAAACCCTCAATCTCTGCCTCTCTTCCTGGGTTCTCCCTGCCCCCACCAAAGTCCCCAACCCCAAGGGCCCATATCAGATGCGCCTGTCTGTTTATCACAGGGCCGACGGAAGGGGTGAGGCAGGAGGCAGGACAAGGACACAGGCATCCTGGGATGCATGCTGCTCATGTGATTGGCGGCCTGAGAGGTGGCATGCACAGGTAGCAAAAGGGCTATGGAAACAGTTGGTTCCCAGGTACTGATTGCTCCCTCTCTGTCCCAGTGACCATCCAAGAACTGGTGTGCAGAAGGCACCGGGCAGTGCCTGCCCAGGGACAGTGGGGCTGCTGGGGCTTGGGCGCATGTGCCCTGTGATTGATTAGCAATGTCTGCACTGAGTGCCAGAGGGGACCATGGATGCACATCATAAGATCTCTATTTGTGATCCAGAAAGATCTATGAGTCAACAGGCTACCTCCTGACCCTGGATCAGTCCCTCCTGATTTGTACAAATCCCATCTCCTGGCCCTCTGCTTCTCGTCTCCCCAGAGTGCTCCCAGGCCAGTACCCTCACCAACTTGGCACCCTCGCCATGGCTTGGCCACATTTAGGCTGGTGTATGTTTGTATGGCAATTATATGGGGCTGGTGGTCTCTCTAAGACCAAACAGGACCCTCCCAGGACACGACAGCAGTGCACTCACCCCTCCCAACAAAAGGTCAGCTGGGTCCCAGGGAGCAGCAGAGTCAGATAGAGATGGGGATTGGCAGATGCTGATGGGTGTATCCTTCCCAGCAGGCGCTGCACTTTCTGTCCCACCTGGGATGTGGGAAGTCAAGGAAAGACAACCAAGGCCCACAATTCTGGACTCAGAAAAGCCAAGGAGAGATTGGAAAGATGGGAGGTTTGAATCAGGAGGACCTGGGGTGAATTCTGGACTTGTAACTTATTGCTGGTCTGCAAAATGGGTTTGATGATATATATTTCACAGGGTTGATGTGTTAGAATAACAGATGCCTACCTCAAATGACACTGAAAAATCTGGGTAGATTTTTTTAAAAATACCTAAAATATAAAAACAAATACCTAAAAAATGTAAAAAAGCAAAGCTTAAAACATTGTCTGGTCTAGCATGTGAGAGGGTTGTACGTCATCGCTCCTGTCCTTACAGACAAAAAACTAAACAAACTAAAAATCAACAGATCAAAGAAAATCTCTTCTTAGATCCATCAAAGAACTGAGGTTGGAGCAGGAAAACTGCTGCTTCCAAAATTGGCAGATAGAGAGAATTACAACTTACCATCACTTCTCAGCCTTTGGCTAAAATCAAGTATGCAGAATCACAACTTACCAGAGCAGAAAACTCCATGGAACCAGTGCCGGGGTAGGAAAACCTAAACCGTAACTGGCAAATTGCCAGGTGATCAGAGGTTACAAGTCTAAGGATTAAGAATTCCAGGGTGCCCGGCCTTAGCAGTAAGGCTGTACTTTTGTAAGTTTTACTTCCAGGAATCCTACCAGGTTCTCACAGTGAAGACTGGAAGAAAACTCCCCAGGGCTTCTGGCAGGGGGAGGAGAAAAGTATTCATTCTGAAACATGCCAGAGCGTTCTGTTCTTAACAGAGCCTGCCCTCAGGAGAAATTATCTGACTATAGCCCAACCTGCTGGGGCTTTATCAGAGCCAAACCTACCTTGGGGAAGGGAACTACCCGACTTTAGCCCCCTCCAGCCATCCTATAGTACGTAAGCGGGTAGAAAGGATAGACTGAGAAGCACCTGTGAGGGTCACAGCACAGGGGCAGGCACAGGCACGCTAAGTACTGAGGCCTAATTATAGGAGTACAGAATGCTTCCTCTCCCCCCAACTTCCTGCTGTCACATTACTAAAGGACTGTTCACCACATCCCTTTTACCGAGTACATCATGTCCAGCTTTCAATAAAAAACTACAAGGCATATAAAAAGGCAGAAAAAAACAGTCTGGAGATACAGAGCATGCACCAGAACCAGACTCGGATATGGCAAAGATTTTTGGGACTGTCAAACTGGAAATTTAAAACAACTGTAATTTCCCTGCTAAAGGCTCTAATGGGAAAAGTGGACAACATACAAAACAGGTGGGTGATGTAAGTAAAAAGATGGAAATTAAAATGCTAGAAATCAAAAACGCACTAACAGAAATAAAGAACGTCTGACACAGCTAAAGAACCAACCAGTGAGCTTGAAAACGTGTCAATAGAAACTTCTAAAGCTAAAATGCAAAGACGAAAAAGAATGAAAAAGACAAAACAAAATAATCCAAGAACTATGGAAAAATTACAAAAGATATAAACAACACATGTAATGGGAATATCAGAAGGAGAAGAAGGGGAAAAGCGGAACGAATATTTGAAGGAATGTTGACTAGACTTTCCAAAATTGAAGCCAGGCACCAAAATTCAGGATGCTCAGAGAATTCCAAACGGAAGAAATACCCCAAAATGTACACTTAGTCATATCGCATTCAGACCGCAGAAAATCAAAGACAGAGGAAATCTTGAAAGAACCAGAAGCAAAAAACAGTTTACGTATCAAGGGGCAAAGCAGCATTACATCAGACTTCTCAAGCTCACAAGAAGAGAGTGGAGTAAAATATTTAAAGTGTTGAAAGTAACCACCAACCTAGAATTCTGTATCCAGAGAAATTATTCATCAACACTAAAGGAGAAACAAAGATGTTCTCAAACAAAAATTGAAGTGCTTGGTCACCAGTATACCTGCCTTATAAAAAACGTTAAAAGAAATTCTTCAGAAAGAAGGAAAATGACATAGCTCAGAAACTTGGATCTACACAAAGGAAGAGACTTAGACAAGAAGTAAGTGAAGGTAATGTGAAATCTTTTTCTAATTATTCATTGATCTAATAGATAGCAATTTGTTCAAAGTACTAACACCAACAGTGTATCTGGTGATTATCACTTATGGATAAGTGAAAGAAAGCAACATTATCAGGCATATAGGAGAGGTATTAGAAATACTCTGCTATAAGCCATAAGGTATTTGCATTACTTTGCATTACTTCACTACCTGTGAAATGGTATAGTGTTATTTGAGAGTGGATTTGGGTTAGTTGTAAATGTATATACGGGTATTGCAAACTCTAGGACAACCACAGAAGAGAAAGACGAAGAAGAGGGAAAAAAGAAGAAGACGAGGAGGAGGAGGAGGAGGAGGAGGAATGCTAAGAAAAGCAAGAGAGGAGAGAAAATGGAATCATATAAAATGCTCCATTAAACCACAGAAAGCAGAAAAAGAGTGGAAGACAAAAAAAAAATAGGGAAAAATAAAACACAGAAACAAATATGGCAGCTATGAATCCAACTATATCAATAATCAGTTTAAATGTCAAGGGGACTATATACACAAATTAAAAGACAGAGATTGTCTCACTGGATCAAAAAAACCAAACTATATGTCATCTACAAGAAACCTATTTAAATATGAAGACACAAATAAATGAAGAGTAAAGGCATGGATACTACCCAAAGTTATCTACAGATTCAAGTGAAATCTCTATCAAAATTCCAATGGCTTTTTTTTTTTTTTTGCAGGGAAAAAAACCCATCTTAAAATGCATATGGAATCTCGGGGGACAACGAATGGTCAAAATAATATTGAAAAAGAAAAACAAAGTTGGAAGATTCACATTTCTTGATTTCAAAACTTAATACAGGCCTGGCATGGTGGCACAAGCCTATAATCCCAGCACTTTGGGAGGCTGAGGTGGGAAGATCACAAGGTCAAGAGATCAAGACCATCCTGGCCAACATGGTGAAACCCCGTCTCTACTAAAAATACAAAAATTAGCCGGGTGTGGTGGTGCGCACCTGTAGTCTCATCTATCTGGGAGGTTGAGGCAGGAGAATCACTTGTACCCAGGAGGCAGAGGTTGCAGTGAGCCAAGATTGCACCACTGTACTCTACCCTGGCAACAGAGCAAGACTCCCTCTCAAAAACAACAAAAACAAACAAACAAACAAACAAAAAACACAAAAAATTTAATACAAAACTGGCCAGATGCAGTGGCTCATGCCTGTAATCCCAGCACTTTGGGAGGCCAAGGCGGGTGGATCACTTGAGGTCAGGAGTTCAAGACCAGCCTGGCCAACACGGCAAAACCTTGTCTCTATTAAAAATACAAAAATTAGCCAGGCATGGTGGCGTGTGCCTGTAATCCCAGCTACTAAAGAGACTGAGGCAGGAGAATCACTTGAACCCAGAAGGTGGAGGTTGCAGTGAGCTGAGATCACACCACTGCACTCCAGCCTGGGTGAGTGAGACTCCGTCTCAAAAACAAAAGAAAATAAAACAAAACACCAAACCTGAACACAAAACGATAATAATCAAAACGGTCTGACACTGGTATAAGGACAGACATAGAGACCAATGGAATAAAATAGAGTGCCCCGAAATAAATTCTTCCATATATTGATTTTTGACAAGGGTGTCAATGGTTAGTCAATGGAGAAAAGACAGTCTTTTCAACAAGTGGTGCTGGGAAAACTGGGATACCCACATGCAAAACAATGAAATTGGATCCTTATCTTACAAAATATATAAACATTAACTCAAATCAAAGACCTAAATTTGAGAGCTAAAATTATAAAACATTTAGAAGAAAATATAGGTGGAAATCTTCATAACATGGGATTTGACAATGATTTCTCGGACATGACACCAAAACTGCAGGCAACGAAAGAAAAAATTAATCGAACTTCACCAAAATACGAAACTTTTGTGCATCAAAGGACACTATCAAGAGAGTGAAAAGACAACCCACAGAATTGGATAAAATATTTGCAACTCATCTATCTGATGAGGAATAAATATAGGAGAACTCCTAAACATCAATAACAAAGAAACAAACAAGCCAATTCAAAAAATGAGCAAAGAACTTGTATAGACATTTCTCCAAATAAGATATGCAAACGGCAAATAAGAGATGTTGAAAATATGTTCAACATCACTAGCCATGAGAGAAATCAAATCAAAACTGTAATGAGATACCACTTCACATCTATTAAAGATGACTATTATAAAAAAATTTTTAATTAAAAAAAGCCTGAAAATAACAAGTGTTGGTGAGGATGCAGAGGACTTGGAACTCTTGTGCATTGCTGGTGGGAATGTAAAATGTTGCAGCCACTGTGAAAAACAGTTTGGCAGTTCCTCAAGAAGTTAAACATAGACTTACCATATGATCCAGCAATTCCACTCCAAGGTGGAGCCAAAAAAATTTAAAGCAAAGACTCAAACAGATACTTGTATACAATATTCATAGCAGTATTATTCACAACAGTCAAAAGTAGAAGCAACTCAAGTGTCCATTGACAGAAGAATGGATAAATAATGTGTAGTCTATATGCGCAATGAATATTAGCTTTGAAAAAGAAGGAAATCGTGTCTACAACATGGACATATCTTGAGGACATTATGCTAAGTGAAATAAGCCAGTCACAAAAGACACAAATACCATATGATTCCCTTTATATGGGATACCTAGAATAGGTAAATTCATAGAGAGAAAGTAGGACAGAGGTTGCTGGAGTGAGGAGAGAAGGGGAAGTCAGTTTTTAGTGGGTACAGAGTCAGTTGGGGAAAATGAAAAAATTCCAGACAATGATGGTGGTGATGGTAGCACAACAATGTGAATATTCTTAATGCTACTGAATTGAACCCTTAAAATGGTTAAAAAAGTAAAATTTTATGTCTATATGACACAATTTAAAAATAAAAAATAAAAATAATAATTTTGATTAGCCAAATCAAAATACATATAAGTGAACTCTCTACATGAATTAGATAAAACGATCATTTTAGGATCAATAATTTGCAATTGACCACTCTTTGTCCATTTCTAGACTCTGCCATTTATTAATTGTGTGATCCTGAGAAAACTCCTCATCTCTAAGTGGAGACAGTAACAGTATCTCTTAGAGCTTTTGTAGAAGTCAAAAAACAAGGCATAGTCTTGTGCATAGTAAAATGCTCAATAAATGTTAGCCATGATTATCTCTCTAATGGATAAAGAATGGATTCTTTAATGGTAAATTTTATATTATGTATAATTTTATTTTATCATAATTTTTAAAACTAAATGGTTGAAAAAGATACACCATGCTAACAATAACTAAAATAAAGCAGGAGTAACTATATGTAAATGTCTGTGTGTGTGTGTGTGTGTGTGTGTGTGTGTGTGTGTGTGTAGTTGTTGAGACAGGGTCTCACTCTGTCACCCAGGCTGGAGTGCAGTAGCACAATCATGGCTCACTGCAGCCTCTACCTTCCAGGATCAAGCAATCCTCCTCCCTCAGCCTCCCAAGTAGATGGGACTACAGGCATGTGCCACCATGCCTGGATACATTTTTTTATTTTTTGTAGAGATGGGGTCTTGCTATGTTCCCCAGGCTGGTCTTAAACTCCTAGATTCAAGCATTCCTCCCACTTCAGCCTCCTAAAGTGCTGGGATTACAGGTGTGAGCCACCATGCCTGGTTCTATATAGTAGAGACAGGGTGTTGCTCTGGTGCCCAGGTTGGTCTTGAACTCCTAGGCTCAAGTGACTCTCCCACCTGGGCCTCCTAAAGTGCTGTGATTACACATGGGAGCCACTGCACCCCGCCAGGGGTAACTATACTGATATCAGAAAAAAAATCCCAGACTTTAGAACAAGGCAAATTAACAGGAATAAGAAGAGCATTACATAATAATAAAGGGTCAATTTTCTAAGATGACATGCAGTCCTAAACATGTACATACCTAACAACAGAGACTCAAAATATGTGAGGCAAAAACGAATGGAACTGTAAGGATAAAAAGATGACTCCACTATCATCGTTGATGAGTTCAACACAACTCTATCAGAAATGGACAGATCCAACAGGCAGAAAATCAGTAAGGACATGATGGAACTCAACAGCTTCATCAATCAACTGGCTCTAATGGACATCTGTAGACTACTTCCTCCAACAACAGCAGAAAACATTTTCTTCTCAAGCTCACATGCAACAATCATCAAGACAGACCACATTTTGGGCCATAAACACACCCTGATACATTTAAAATAACAGTAATCATACAAAGTATGCTCTCAGACTGCAATGGAATTAAATTAGAAATCAATAACAGAAAGATAGCTGAAAAAAAGCCCAAAATACATGGATATTAAGCACCACACTTCTAGATAACACCTAGACAATGGAAAAAATGTCAAGGGAAATTTTAAAATATTTTGAACTAAATGAAAATACAACTTACCAATATTTATCAAATGCGGAAAAGGTAGTCTTTATTATTTAGTTAGTTTTTAGGGACAGAGTCTCACTTTATCATACACGCTGAAGTGCAGTGGTGCAATCATAGCCCACTGCAGCCTTAAACACCTAGGCTTAAATGATCCTCCCACCTCAGCCTCCTGAGTAGATAGGACTACAAGGCATGTACCACCATGCCCTGCTAAATTTTTTTTTTTTTTTTTTTTTTTTTTGCAGAAACAGGGTCTTGCTAAGTTTCCCAGGCAAGTCTTGAACTCCTGGCCTCAAGTGGTCCTCCCACCTTGTCCTCCCAAAGCACTGGGATTGCAGGTGTGAGCCACTACACCTGGCCAAAAGTAATCTTTAGAGGAAAATTTATAGCTTCAAGTGCATGCATTAGAAAAGAGGAGGCTGGGCGCGGTGGCTCACACATTTAATCCCAGAACTTTGGGAAGTCTAGGCGATCTCAGGAGATCAAGACCATCCTGACCAACATGGTGAAACCCAACTCTACTAAAAATACAAAAATTAGCTGGGTGTGGTGGCACGTGCCTGCAGTCCCAGCCTACTCGGGAGGCTGAGGCGGGAGAATTGCTTGAACCAGCGAGTTGGAGTTGCAATAAGCCAAGATTGCACCACTGCACTCCAGCCAGGTGACACAGCAAGACCGTCTCAAAAAGAAGAGGAGGAGGAAGAAGAAGAGGAAGAGAAAAATCTAAAATCAATAATTTAAGTTTCCACTTTAAGAAACTAGAAAAAGAAAAGCAAATTAAATCCAAAGTAAGCAGAAAAAAGGAAATAATAAAAACTAGAGCACAAATCAGTGAATTGTGCAAACAAGAACTTGTACAGAAAATCAACAAAGCCAAAAGCTGGGTCTTCGAGAAGATCAATAAAATTGGAAATCTGCTAGTCAGGTTAACTAAGAAAAAAAGAAAAAAGAGGCAAATTACTAATACCAGAAGTAAAAGTGGGCCACCACTACAGATTCCGTGGGTATTAAAAGGTTAATAAAGAAATACTATGAAAAACTCTATGGCTATAAATTTGATAACCTAGATAATATGAATCAACTCTTTGAAAGATACAATCCTCTAAAACTCACACAATGACATATAGACAATATAATATAAATAGGACTATATCTCTAAAAGAAATTGAATGAAGGATTAATAATTTTCCAAAACAGAGAGCACCAGGCCCAGACTAGTTAATTGGTGAATTCTACCAAACATGTAAAAAAGAAATCATATCAATTCTCTAAAATCTCTTTTAGAAAATAGAAGCAGCAAGAATGCTTCCTAACTCATTCTATAAGGCTAGCATTACCCTAATACTAAAACCAGACAAAGACATTATTTAAAAGAAAAAAAAATATACAGACCAAAATCTCTCATGAACACAGATGCAAAAATTCTCAACAAAATATTACCAAATTGAATCCAACAATGTCTAAAAAGAATTACATATCGTGATCATGTGGGATTTATCCCAGGAATGCAAGTCTGGTTCAATATTCAAAAATTAATTACTATAATCCAACACATCAACAGAGTAAGGAGGAAAAATCACACAACTATATCAACAGATGCAAAAAAAAAAAAAAAAAAAAAAAAGCATCTGACAAAAATCCAACACTGTTTCATGATTAAAAACTTGCAGCAAACTAGGAAGTGGAGCTTCCTAAACTTGATTTTTAAAAAATCTACAAAAGACCTACAGTTTACACCATACTTCATGGTAAGAAACTGGATACTTTCCAGTAAGAGTAGGAACAAGCAAGTATGTTCCTTTCACCACTCCTATTCAACATCTTACTGGGAGTGCCAGCTAACATAGTAAGACAAGAAAATGAAATAAAAGGTACACTTACTGGAAAGGAAGAAATGAAACTGTCTTTCTTCACAAATGGTATGTCTATGTAGAAATCCCCAAAGAATCAACAAAAAAATTCCTGGAACTAATAAATGATTATAAAAAGATTGCAGGATACCAGGTTAATATATAAAAGTCAATTGCTTTATTATATACCAGCAAAATGATTAGAATTGGAATCTAAAAACACAATATCATTTACATTTTATCCCCCCAAAGTGAAATACTTAGGTATAAATCTGACAAACTACGTACAAGATCTATATTAGGACATTTACAAAACTCTGATGAAAAATATCAAAGAAGAACTAAATAAATACAGAGAAATCCCATGTTCATGAATAGGAAGATGCAATATTGTCAAGATGTCAGTTTTTCCCAAATTAATTTACATTCAATGCACTCACAATCAAATACCAGCAAGTTATTTTGTATATATTAACAAACTGATTCTAAAGTTTATATGAGGAGGCAAAAGATACACAATATTACAACCAACACAATATTGAAGGAAAAGAGCAAAGTCTGAGGTCTGTGGAGACCAGATAAAGGATAGTCTTATCAACAATGGTGCCAGAACAACTGGATATTCAGATGTAAAAAAATAAATCTAGACACAGATCTTACACCTTTCATAATAATTAACTTAAAATGGATCATAGACCTAAATGTAAAATGCAAAACTTTAAAACTCCTAAAAAGTAACATAGAAAATCCAGATGACTTTGGGTTTGGTGATGATTTCCTAGAAACAATGCCAAAAGCACAATTCATAAAAGAAAAAATTGATAAATTAGGCTTAATTAAGAGTAAAAAGTGCTGTTCTATGGAAGACACTTATGAGACTTAAAAGGGAAACAACCACAAACCTGGAGAAAATATAAAACACCGATCTGATAAGACTGGTTTTCAAAATATACAAGGTACCCTTAAAATTCAACAATTCAAAAACAACCAGTTTAAAAATGGGCAAAAGTTCTGAACAGAAGATGCTCGATGTCATAAGTCATTAGGGAACTGCAAATAAAACAACAAAGAGCTATCACTGTACAGCTATGAGAATAGCCAAAATCTAGAACTCTGACACCACCAGATGACGGTAAGGATATGGAGCAACAGGAATTCTCATTCATTGCTGGTAGGAATGCAAAATGGTACACCCACTGTGGAAGGGAGTTTGGTAGTTTCTTACAAAAGTAAACATATTCTTTACCCTACACTCCAGGAATCACACTTCTTGGTATCTCCCAAATATGCTGAAAACTTACGTCCACACAAAAACCTAAAACGGATGTTTATCGTGAAAACTTTGAAGGAACCAAGATGTCCTTCAGTAAGCAAATGAACAAACTATGGTACATCCAGACGATGGAATATTATTCAGCTAAAAAGAAATGAACTATCAAGCTACACAAAGACAGGTTCCTCCTCCTGCTTAAGGAGGAAACTTAAGTGGGTGTTGCTGAGTGAAAGAAGCCAGTCTGAAAAGGCTACGTGCTATATGACTCCAACCGTATGACATGCTAGAAAAGGCAGGGCAATGAAGAGAGGAGAAAGACCAGTGGTTGGCAGGGGTTGGGTGGAGGGAGAGAGGAATAGGTGGAGCACAGAGAAAATCTGGGGCAGATGAAACTACTCCGTGTGATACTGTAATGACAGACACATGTCATTCTACACTTGTCCAAGCCCATATAATGGACAACAGCAAGAGCGAACCCTAATGTAAACTATGGGCTTGAGTTAATAATATATTAATATTGGTCCATCATTGTAACACGTGTAGCAAACTAATGCCAGATGTTAGCAATGGGGTGGGGAATGGTGAAGGGGAATACGAGAACTCTATACTTTCAAGCCAATTTTTCCATACAGACAAAAACTGCCCTAAAAATGAAGCCCATTAATTTCTTTTTAATAGTAAAAAGAAGAAAAGGTATCTTTAAAACACCAGGATAGAGAAGGACTTTTTAAAACCATAGGCAGAAAACACATATCACAAGGAAAATACCTATATATTTGCTATAGTGAAATTTCAAAACTTCACTGTGACCTGAGACCCTGAACAACATTAGGAAAAGGTGTTTCAGGGACTCTAAAGTCTTACCCAGAGCTGTCACCACCCCAGGAGACATCCTGACTGTAACACCCACCTACACATGGCCCTCTCAGTGTATAAGCATTCCCCTCCGGGGCTCTCAGGTCACGGTGGAAGACGGGGCTATGCTCCCCATGTCACAGGCAGGGACTGGCACCAAATGCTCCAGTGGTACCATGGCAGCATGGATGCAGAGGTGGGGATCAAACCAGATCCCTCTCCCGAGCCAGGCACAGTGGCTCATGCCTAAAATCCCAGCACTTTGGGAAGCCAAGGTGGGAGGATCTCTTGGGCCCGGGAGTTCAAGTTTACAGTGAGCTATGATGCAGTCCTGCACTCCAGACTGGGTGGCAGAGCGAGTCCCAGTCTCAAAACAAAACAAAACAAAACACCCACAACCTCCTGCTGCCCTGCACAGGTGCCCTACAGGTGCCCTGCGTTGGCTCAAAAACAGTCTCTTGGGGGAGATGGATGGGGCACTCTTGTGGGGAGGTGGGGGAGGTGGGAGCAAGAGAAGAATGAATCACGGGACCTGAGCCAAGCAGAGCCCTGGGAATGGGAAGAAGCCGGGCTGGGAGTTGGCAGCAGGACCAAGACAGGGGCAAGAGGCCCTGGGTGCCGCCTTGGCTCACTCCTTCACTCGGTCACTCTGGCTAGGCCAAGGCAGAGGCAGTGGGCGTCAGAGGCAGCTCTTCCAGCTAGAGAACAGACTGTCACATTTTCTGGATGCTGGCGAGCCAGCTGATGTCATGTTGTTAGCTTGACATTGGCCACGGTGAGCATCTTCACACCACAGAAATGGGCAAACACCACCCACCAGGGACCTCACCCGCTGTTAAACATCGACCAGGGCACCACTTGAGAGAGGACTGCAAGGGGGGATGACGTGGCCTCCCCTCTACACACCCCAAATACCCTAACTGACACCTTCTTCCTCTGGGAGGGAAGTTGAGGGGCAGGAAGGGAGGAGAACCTGACAGGCCAGAGACCACCCAGGGGCTGAAATTCCAGGCTTTCCGTGGGAGCAAGAGAGGAGAGGGGTGAGCACCCTTCCTGAGGAGAGGGCCCACAGGAGAGCCAGACTGGCCGGGGGTTCTGAAAGCCACGGTGCCCTGGGCTGGGATCCCCCACAAATCCAGGCTGTCCTGTGCAGCCTCAGTGGGAAGTCCCCCTTCCAGGGAGGGTCTGGGCCTTCTGCTCATTCTACGTCTGCAGCCATCTCTCTCTCTCGCTTCCCCGTTCTCTCAGGTGAACCATATTCACCAGAACTCTTCAGCAGCAAATGTCTTCCTTTAGCATGACCATTGCTCTGGACCCGTGCCCCAGTGCGGGGTCTGCATTAAGCAAAGAGCAAAATAAATACAGAGATGAAGACAGGAGGGAGGACCGCCCAGGAACACCTGCAGCCCACTGTGTCCATGCTCTTCCGACTGGGTAGGGGAGGCCTGCAGGTCAGGCCTGGCCTCTAGGGTGGAGGGGTCCAGCCTGTCTCTTAGCCCTGGTCCTGGCCTTGAAGCATGTGGTGGATTCTGCAGATAATGCACAAGAGTTACTGGAGAACTATCACTTAATACGGCCATGGTGGGACCAGTGAGCAGGAAGAGTGTGGGCAGGAGGGGGAGGGTGTGATCAGGAGGAGGAGGGTGTGGGCAGAGGGAGGAGGGTGTGGGAAGGGAGAGGAGGGTGTGAGGAGGAGGGTCTGAGTAAAAGGAGGAGGGTGTGGGCAGGGGGAGGAGGGTGTGAGGAGGAGGAGGGTCTGAGCAGAAGGAGGGTGTGGACAGGGGAAGAGAGTGTGAGCCGAGGGAGGAGGGTGTAAGGAGGAGAAGGAGGAGGGTTGGAGCAGAAGGAGGAAGGTGTGAGCAGGGGGAGGAGAGTGTGAGCAGGAGGAGGGTGTGAGCAGGGACAGGAGGAGGTGAGCAGGGGAGGAGGGGTGAGCAGGGGGAGGAGGGGGTGAGAAGGGAAGAGGGGGTGAGCAGGGGGAGGAGCATGTGAGAAGGGGAGGAGGGGGTGAGCGGGGGAGGAGGGGGTGAGCAGGGGGAGGAAGGGGTGAGCAGGGGGAGGAGGGGGTGTGCAGGGGGGAGGAGCATGTGAGAAGGGGAGGAGGGGGTGGGCAGGGGGAGGAGCAAGTGAGAAGGGGAGGAGGGGGTGAGCGGGGAGGAGGGGGTGAGCAGGGGGAGGAAGGGGTGAGCAGGGGGAGGAGGGGGTGTGCAGGGGGAGGAGCATGTGAGAAGGGGGAGGAGGGGGGTGGGCAGGGGGAGGAGCAAGTGAGAAGGGGAGGAGGGGGTTAGCAGGGGGAGGAGCATGTGAGAAGGGGGAGGAGGGGGTGAGCAGGGGGAGGAGGAAGTGAGCAGGGGGAGGAGGGGGTGAGCAGGGGAGGAGGAGGTGAGCAGGGGGAGGAGGGGGTGAGTGGGGGAAGAGAGTGTGAGAAGGGGGAGGAGGGGATGAGCAGGGGAGGAGGGTGTGAGCAGGGGACGGTGTGTGAATAGGAGGGTTTGAGAAGGCTCAGCCTGGGGCCTCCTGTGTCATCGGCGCCATCTGGGCACTGGGAATGGTCTGCCAGGGCTCACTGCATCTTTGGAATTCCTCCCCTGCCCACACGGAGAGGCCTTCATGCACATCAAGGGCCAGACCTGCTCCCCTGTGTCTTAGGGCCTTGGTCCTGGCCTCATGAGAGGAGCTGAGCGGGAGTCTGGTGGAGGTGGCCCCATTAGTCTTGGGCCGCCTGGAAGGAGGCTGTGGGAACGCTAAGAGGGGAAGGAGAGCTGACCCTTGTTTAATTTGTGTTCCTGTTTTTACCCACTGCAAGCTTTCATTTCTTTTTCTATGAGCTGATGCTGCTTGCATCTGTCATTCATACTTCAACTGGAGTTTTGGCCATTTTCTTTTTAATTGGGGTCCATTCTGTCACCCAGGCTAAGTGCAGTGGTGTGATTACAGCTCACTGCAGCCTCGCTCTCCTAGCCTAAGCAATCCTCCCACCTGGGCCTCCCAAAGCGCTGAGATTCCAGGCCTTATTGACCTATAGCAGCTCTTTGCACATGAGGAAAACCACCCATTCACCTCCTGTAGCCCAAATGTTGGGAGGGCCTGCTCAGGAGGCACGGGGCAGGCACGTTCTTGTTCTGTCTCCTAACACGAATGTGAACACTTTAGGCACAGGGCATGTCTCTTCTCCTCTTTGCCCCTAGAATCCAGATGGCTAATTGCTGGGGCTGCCATCCTGACTCTCACCAGAGTAATTCCAGGGATAAGCCAAGCTGCAGGATGAAAGAGGTGCCCAGGGCAGGTGGAGCCAGGATGCCACATAGGAAGGCCCAGGTGGCTGGGGGGAGGAGAGACAGGGCCTGCACCATGCCTGTGTGTGGTGGTGCCCAGCATAATGACCTGCTCCTGGGTCCCCACCCTCCACCTCCGGCTTGCATGCCCCCCTCCTCTCCTCACAGCCTACCTGCCCTGCCTGGGGGCTCCCCCCCGCCCTCCTCCTGTGCATCCCCCCACTTCCTTGGGCATCCCCTTCAGAACCACACTGTTGCCCTCTCTGAGCAGGATCCACAGGGACACCTGGGGGGGCAGGACAAGGTTTCCCCAGCGTGTCTACTTTGGGAGGATGAAGGCAGGAGTGAGACGGCAGAGAGAGGGAGGTGCGGGGCCCCCATATCCCGCCTTGTCCAGGTCGGGAGGCCCCGTCCTGCTCAGGGAATGCAGGTGACCACTAGCCCCAAGACCAGCCAGGAGGCACAGAGAAGGCGCCTTGCCCAGCAGCAGGCCTTGTACCTCAGGCCATGTGCGAGCCCCTGAGCCCCTCCTTCCTCCTCAGAAGAGACCAGGGGCTTAGCAGACCATCCCCTCCCCAGGGCCTGTGTCCATGGCCAGCCTGCCCTCTACTGCCTGCCAGCCAGAAGGCCCAGAAAGATCTGGCAAAGGCACTGGGGGAACCGAGCTGCGGTGACCAGCTTGGCTTGGCTCGGCTCAGCCCTGTCGGGGGATTGTGTCCTCAGGTCTGGGTGGGCTGATGCAGACCCCATAGCCCTACCCAGCACTGCCTGCCTGGCCCAGCAGGCTACCACCAACGCAGATTCCACAAACCACTGCGGCTGTGCTGGGCACTGTCCCCGAGGAGTGGGCAGGCATCGGCCAGGCCCCAGAGAGGAGGAAGGGGTCTCGCCACACCCAGGCTGGTGCTCCCTGCAGGCGGCTGGGACAAGGGGCAGGTCACAGCTGCCCAGCTGGGGCCGGGGTCAGCCCACCCACCAGGGGCCCAGGCCATCTGCTCCTGGCCTGCGGGAGAGGGCACAGACGGCTGCTTCAAGGCCACTGAGCTCTCAGGACGACCCCAGCACCCGAGCCTCCAGCCCCAGGGCCCACCCTTGTTGCGTCCCCATCTCCCCCCTGCACGTCCAGGGACTGTCCTGGACCACATCGGGGTCCCCCAGCTCCGTCGCGCCCCCAAGCACAGGGCATGGGGAGGGCCCTGGGGAAGGACGGAGAGAAGAGGTCCCCCATCCGAGGAGTCCTCTGGCCCCACGGCGCGGGCGTGGGCTGGCGTGCGGTGGGGTTGGGGCTCTGCGGCCGCGGCGTCCCAGCTGTGGAAGGGATCCAGCCGCCTCGCCCGGGGAAGGCGCGCCCGCCGGGGAGCAGTCAGTCCCTCACCCAAGTAGTGGGGCCTGAGTGGATCTCAAAAGCCAGCGACACCAGCCCACTCGGAAGAAACTGGGGACGAGAGAGATTCCGACGCCAGCACCGTAGGGGCCGCACTCGGGGTCCGCGCAGCCTCGCGGCGACCTTCAAAGGCCGCGCCTCAGAGCCGGCCACGCCTCTCCTGGAGCGGCGGCCCGCGGGAAGTCGCCCCGCAGGAGCGGGAGCCAGGCCGAGGCCGCGCGGCTCGCGGAGGACGTGCGGGAAGAGCCGTGGGCGCCACCGCCAGGGACCCCAGGGTCACCAAGCCACGCGCGGAAGCGCACGGGGTCCACGCACCGTGGCCGAGACCGGGCGGGGATAGGGCGCTTTGGGACTTAGGACATGCTTTGTGTCCGCTTGCTTCTTTTTCCTGCAAACTGCGAGTCAGTTAAAGTGCTCCGGTTTTTGTTCGGTTTCAGATCAATCAGATTCGATCCTTTGAAAGTTTTATTCTCAAGGGATGCAAAAGGATTTTGGAAGCTTAGAAATGTCCACGTGATCAGCCTGAGTGGCACCTGCACATCGGACAGGTGAGCTTTGGGCAAGTCTCAGAAGAAAGAAACGGGGCTTCCATAGAACCAGCTCCTGGAGCCGGAAGTGCCCCAGAGAGTCATCTGACCCAACCCTCCTGGTTTATAGGTGGGAGGCTGAAACCCAGAGAGTCACATGGCAGCCCAAGGCCACATAACCCAGCGGCTATGTCATGCACAGTGGGAAGGGGCCATGTATCACCTCGTTTAAAAACGTCCTTTGTACACAGTCATCCGTAGCAGCATTATTAACAACAGCCAAGAGGCAGGAGCAACCTGTCTGTCAACAGATGAGCAAAATGCACACAATGGAATATTATTCAGCCTTAAAAAGGAAGGAAAGGCTGGCACAGGCTACAACATGGGTGAACCCTGACAATAGTATGCTCAATGAAGAAAGAACAAACACTGTCTGATTCCACTTATACGAGGTCCCTAGAGTCGTCAAATTCATAGAGGCAGAAAGCAGACTGGTGGGTGCCAGGGTGAGGGAGGGGAATGGGGAGTTGGTGTTTAATGGGGACAGAGTTTCACTTGGGGAAGACGAAAAAGTCTGGAGATGGACGGTGGTAATAGTTACACAGTAATGTGAACACACTGCCACTGAACTGTACACCTCAAAATGGCTAAGACAGAAATTTTTCTGTGAATATTTTACCTTAGTAAAATAACAACCTGGTATGGTATGTAGCCATATATCTGAGGAATCATTAAGAAATATTAAGAAACAATGACAGAAACTGGTACTTGCAATGCTATCTTTAGAATCTGGATTTTACTTTTTTTTTTTTTTTTTTGAGACAGAATCTCATTCTGTTGTCCAGGCTGGAGTGTAGTGGTGTGATCTCAGCTCACTGCACCCTCCACAGCCCTTCCCCCACCTCATTTCAAGCCATTCTCCTACCTCAGCCTCCCAAGTAGGTGGGATTACAGGCACGTGCCACCACGCCCAGCTCATTTTTGTATTTTTAGTAGAGATGGGGTTTCACCATGTTGGCCAGGTTGGTCTCGAGCTCATGACCTGAAGTGATCCACCCACCTCGGCCTCCCAAAGTGCTGGGATTACAGAAGTGAGCCACAGCACCTGGCCAAAATCTGGTTTTAAAAAGAGCTCCTTTAGTACCATGTGGCAAATCAAATTTTAACCTCTAGTAACAAACAAGAAAAACTCAGAGAAAAGAATCCCTAAGGATTCCAGACAGTAAACCATAAACTAAAGGCAATGCGCAGCTGTGATGGGAGGCAGACGGGAGTGTTCTGCCCCAGCACGTGCCCCTGCAACCCCTACTCAGGCCTCTCCCAGCCCCAGCCCCGGGCACCCAGAGGGGCTGTCCTGCCCCCTGCGAACACCACAGGCTGGCTCTGCGCTTCTGAGCTGTGTCATCCTTCACACAGGCCCCACCACCACCCCAGGCCCCTGGGACAGCAGTGGGAAACCGCAGGCCTTCGGGCCTGGCTCTCTGCTCCCACCTGCCATTGGGACAAAGGGAAGGGCTGTGCAACTGGCTCTGCCCTACCCTCACCCCAGACAGGGAAGGGCAGCCATGTGGCTGGCTCCCTGGACCGTGGACTGACCCTCACGACGCTCCAAGAAATGACTCTTCCCTGCCCAAGGTCACACAGCAGGGTCCAAACGAGGCACAGGCCCATCCTCACCATGGAGTCACACTTGTTGGAGACTGTCCCTCACCACCTCACTGACCCCACAGTCCAGAGGGGCAAACTGAGCCCCAATGTGTGCTTCCTGTTGGCGAGACTCCCGTGGGTGACCAAGGCTGGGAAGAGCCCCACATACACCCCAGGGCAGTGAGACCACAGAAATGGCACAGGAGTCACAGGGAGGCTGGGCGCTGGTCCACACTCCAGAGCCTCCATCCTCAGTGCCAGCAAGTGGAGGTGAGTAGAATTTAGAATGACAACTCTATTCTAGCACCCTCAGCCCATGGTGGGGGAAATAGCTCAGCCAGGTGTCAGTGGCGGGGGTGGGATACAGAGACCCAGAAGTGCCTGTGACACTCTCAGAGCTGCAAAGCCCCAGAATGGCCTTCAGAGCTAGGGACGAGCCACCAAGGACCTGGGAGGGCAGGAGGAGGGTACCCAAAAAGACAGGATCCTTTAAGTGAGGGTAGAAAGGAGAGGGAGGGAAGGAGGGGAGCACGATGAGGCTAGAGAAAGACATACTCCCAGGTCCTGCCCGGGAGGGGTTGCCCCATAAAGTGAGGGGGAGTGCCCACCACACCAGGAAGAGCCTGGAAAAGACCAGGAAGCAAAAGAGGGTGGAAAAGTGAGAACATGAAGTGAGAAAAACAGAGGGAGAGAAACAGAGGAGACAGAGAAAGAGTAACACCTCCCACAAGGCAGGCTGTCCTGGGTTGGATGTCATATGGACAATTGGTCAAGGTAAGAGTTTGTGAATGTCAGTCAGAGAAAAAAAAACATGTAGCTTTTTGTGACTGGCTTCTTGCACTGAGCACGATGCTTTAAGAATAGAATGAACCTGGTCTCAGGCATGCAGAGGAACTGTGAAAAGCACCAGAATCACTGCTTTTCTCAGGGCTTTTGGCTGGGAAGGGTGTTCTCCGTCAGTCCCTGGGGCTGTTATGACGAAAGGATGGGGGATGGGATGGTGGTGGGCAGCGGGCCCAGGACAGCCGGGTCCCCAACTCTGTAGGAGGAGGAGCACAGGCTGGGCCACATTAATCTCCAGGGAGACAGCAGGACCCTCAGGGCTGGTGTGCTTCCTCAGCAGCGGCCTTGTGACCACCACTTTCTCACTAGCCTCCCTGCCCTGCCCATCACCCCTGACGGGCACGGGTCCCCCACCCAGCCCAGTCTCCACCCACCTCCCGCTGCCTAGCTGGGGTCCTGAGTGACAGGCCAGCACTCCCTCGCTCAGTCCCGTTGCCCTGATCCTTGGGCTGCCTTTCAGGGCACACACATTGTGCCTTAGAAGTTCCACACCGCAATGGAAGTCATCCTGCTGCTACAAGGACCCCCACAAGGACTTGACGGGCCCAGACTCTTTCTGAGAAATGAAAGAGGGCAGAGGTGGAGGGGACCCCTGAGGCCCACCTCACACTGCAGTAACGGGAAAGCTACAGCCCCAGCCTGGCTGCAAAGGCCTGGCCTGGAGTTTCTGATGGGACAGTCCCAAGGGCCACTCAGGAAATGAGCAAAATAGAGTCCCAGAATGTGAGGTGAGGCCCAGGCGTGGGGTGAGGCTATGAGGGCAAAGTTTGGAAGCCAGGGCACCTACTGGGTTTCTGGTCACAGTGGAACCTTCAGTCACACAGCCCTGAAAGTGAGGTGGTGCAGACAGCATCTTCCCCTTGCTGATCTCTGGAAGGGGCCAGAGATGGGAGGGGTCACCCAATGTGTCATGTGTCCCTGGACTCCAGGTCAGAACCCGCTCCAGGCCCGGCTCACGTGAGGACTCACAGGTTCCTGGAGGGGGCCAGCAGGAGCCTGGCCCTCCCCCAGTGCCTTGGGCCTGAGCTGGGTCTGAGCTCACATCAGGCACAGGCCCAGAGGGCTGGCTAAGTTTAGAGATGCTGTCATCCAGCACCCATCAGATGCTCCAGAGACAAGGTTTCTTCTCACTGTTTTTTGTTTGTGAAGACACTTCGCAGCAGAGGCTGGTTCAAAGGAGGTGGCTGGCCAAAGCTGCATTTCTGCTGGGGTCCTGAAGATTAGGGGGAGGCCACCAGCCTGAGCTGGGCATTGGCAGTCACTTTAATTTCTAAGCTCACTTCTCAGCAGTGTGAACATTGAGATCCTGATGTGAGAGCTTTTATTTTCTAAGTAGGTTTTATTTCTCTGACATCTTTATTGAGATTTAATTCATATACCTAACAATTCACCCATTTAGAGTATATAATTCAGTGGTTTTAAATATATTGAGAGTTGTACATCCATTACCACAGTCTAAGTTTACAACATTTTCATCACTTCAGAACCAAACTTCTACCCATCAGCAGTCACTCCCCATCCTCGCTCTCCATCCATCCTCGCTCTGGTTTCTGCCCTATAGATTTGCCTTTTCTGGACATTTCATAAAAATGGAATTAAGCAACATGTGGCTTTTTGTGACTGGCTTCTTGCACTGAGCACGATGCTTTTAAGGTTCATTCACATTTTAGCATGTGTCAGTGCTTATTAGCACTTCATTTCTTTTTCTGCCTGAATAGTATTCCACTGTATGGATATAACACATTGTCTTTATCCATTCATCAGGTGGTAGACATCTGGGCTGTTTCTACTTTTTGGCTATTATGGATAATAATGCTACAAACCAGTTTTTGTGTGGACATTTGTTTTCATATCTCTTGGGTATATACCTAGGATAGAACATTTTGAGGACCCACTAAAGTATCTTCCATAGTAGCTGTGCCATTTTACCTTCTCACCAGCAATGAATGAGAGTTCCAACGTCACGCCCTCACCAACACTTGCTATTATCTGTCCTTTTGATAACAGCCATCCTAGTAAGAGTGAAATGGCATCTCCTGGTGGTTCTGAATTGCC
Organism: Ateles fusciceps; assembly: GCA_036589455.1. Classification (NCBI taxonomy): domain Eukaryota; kingdom Metazoa; phylum Chordata; class Mammalia; order Primates; family Atelidae; genus Ateles; species Ateles fusciceps. Next base: position 5,784,733 of record JAZHEH010003329.1, on the reverse strand, counting down.
TTTCCATAATGATGCCGGAATCTTTTCATGTGCTGTGGGTCATTTGTTACCTATTTTAGATAAATGTCTAGGTCCTTTGCCCATTCTTAAATGAGGTTGTTTCCTCTTACTGTTAGGTAGCCAAAGTTCTTAAAGTATTCTGAATACAAATTCCTTACCAGACACATGATTTTGCAAATATTTTCTCCCATTCTATGGGCTATTCTATTCCACTTTCTCAATGGTGTCCTTTGAATACAAAGTTTTTACTGTTAATGAAGCCCAACAGTAAAACTATTCTTCTTTTGCTGTGTACGCTTTTGGTGTCATATCTAAAAAACCATTGCCTAATAGAAAGTCACAAAGATTTACTCCTATGTTTTCTTCTAAGAGTTTCATGATTTTAGCTCCTACATTTAGATCTATTATTTATTTTGAAATAATTTTTGTATATGGTGTCAAGTACAGCTCCAACTTCATTCTTCTGCACGTGGATATTCAATTGTCCATTTGTTGAATGGATCACTGTTCTTCTCACCTTGAATTGTCTTGGCACCCTTGTCAAAAATCAACTGACCACAGATGTATGGATTTATTCTACACTCTCAATCCAATTTCACTGATCTATGTATTTATCCTCATACCAATACCACACTGTCTTGATTGCTGTAACTGTAGTTAGTTGTGAAATCAGAACCTGTGAGTCCTCCAACTTTCTTCTTTTTTAAGATTGTTTTAGCTATTTTGGGTCTTTTGCATTCCTATGTAATTTTTAGGGCCAGGTTGTCCATTTTTGCAAAAAAATGCAGCTGGAATTTTCATAACAAAAATATAGGTCAATTTGGAGTATACTACTATTTAACAATATTAAATCTTCCAATCCATGAAGATGGGATGTCTTTCCATTAATTTAGGTCTTCTTTAATTTCTCTCAACAGTGGTTTGTGGTTTTCAATGTACAAGTCTTGTACTTCTTTTATTAAATTTAGTATTAAGTATTTTATTTTTTAGATGCCATTGTAAACTAATTGTTTTTCCTAATTTTATTTTGTTATTTTAAACTTCTAGTATAGTGAAATACAATGGATTTTTGTATATTGGTCTTATATCTTGCAACTTTGTTAAATCAATTTTTTAGTTCTAATAGGTTTTAAAATGGATTCCTTAGGATTTTCTATATACAAAAGCATGTAATCTGAAAAGAGAGGTGGCTATAACTATTTCTTTCCATCTGGATGCCTTTTATCTCTTTTTCTTGCCTAATTGCCCTGGCTAGAATCTCCTATACCATGTTGCCTAGAACTGGAAAGAGCAGATACATCCAGTTTTCCACCATTAAATATGAGGTTAGCTGTGGAATTTTCACAAATGTGTTTTATCAAGTTAAGGAAGTTCCTTTCTACTTGTCACTTGTTGAGTTTTTATCATGAAAGAGTATTGGCTTTTGTCAGATGCTTTTTCTGCATCTACTGAAATGGTTCCTATAGTTTCTTTGTTTACTCTATCAACATGGTGCATTACATAGATAGATTTTTGAATGCTGAATAAACCTTTCATTCTTGGGATACAGCCTACTTGTTCATAATGTGTAATCCATTTTATATGTTGCTAGATTTATTTTGCTAGTGTTTTGTTGAGGATGTTTCATGTGCATTCATAAGTGATAACAGTCTGTAGTTTTGTGATGTCTTTTGTTTTGGTATCAGGGTATTGCTGGCTTATCAGAATGAATTGCAAAGAATTTCCTCCTCTTCTACTTTTAGGGAGAGTTTGTGAAAGACTAGTATTAATTATTTTTTAAATGTTTGGTAGGATTTACCAGTGAAGTTATCTGAGCCTGAACTTTTCTTTGTGGGAAAATTTTTAATTACTAAGTCAATCTCTACTTGTTATAGGTCTATTCAGATTTTCTATTTCTTCTTGAGTCAGTTTCAGTAGTTTGTGTCTTTCTAAGTAGTTGTCCATTTCATCCATGTTATCTAACTTGAGAGCACATAATTATTCATAGTTATTTCCTTATAATTTTTTTTTTCTGTAAGGTTGGCAGTAAGGCCCCTATGTCATTCCTGATTTTAGCAACTGCAGTCTTCTTTTTCTTGGCTTGACCATCCTTTGTATAATGGTAACCTTCCTCCCAACTGGCACTCCTGAGTCTCTTAATTATTCCCAGAGGTATTAATTGCCTTCTACCCTATCATATAATTTGTTTAGTATTTATGCTTATTGCCTGCCTCTACCCACCAGTATATTATATAAGCTCCCCAAGGGCAGGCATCCTTGACTCCTTTGTTCACTACCATTTCCCAAGCATTCAGAAAATGTCCAGCACATGGTAAGTACAGGCGACCAGATTTGCTGAATAAATGAATAAGTCGTCACTGTCACCATGGATAAGAACCTGGTCCAAACTGAGATGTTCTGTAAGGGTATAATACGTAACAGGTTTCAAGACATAACAAAAAGGAATGCAAAATAGCTTAATAATTTTTATTTTTATTACGTGTTGAAATGGGTTTTTTTTTTTTTGTACAAATGGGGTTTTGCCATGTTGCCCATGGTCTCTAACTCCTGGACTCAAGTGATCCACCCACCTTGGCCTCCCAAAGTGCTGGGATTACAGGCATGAGCCACCACACGAGGGCTCTGAAATGATATTTTGGATGTAAGGTTAAATAAATATATTATTAAAGTTCCTTTCACCTGTTTCTTTGTTGTAAGTACTAGAAAATTTTAAATCACACATATGGCTCACCTTTATCACGTTTTATTTATTCTGGACAATGGTGCTCTAAGACAACTTGGATAGGGTAGGTGGCTGGGGGTGGTAACGTCATTGTGAATGTAGAGAAAATGAAGGTAAACTTCAAATTCATGCTTAGGTGGGCTCTGAAAGAACCAAGGGTCGTACGAAGGAGTGTGGGCTTAGGCAAGTGTGTGGCCTCGGGTGCAGACTCCTCTGCAGAGTCTAGGCATGCAGTGCCCATTGGAACCACCTGGGAGCTTTTAAAAAATACCAACACCCCACTTCCCTGGTGTCTGGCTAAATGCGGTGGGGCCTGAACACTCCTCAGGGGCTTCTCATGTGTGGCCGGGGCTGAGTACAACCACCTGGTCATCTTCTTTGGGAGGGCCTGCTCCTAACCAGACTCATATTCTTTGCCCAGAAAGCCCCTAACCAGTGGCCTGGGTCAAACCCTCAGACGCTGACAATCAGACTGCAAACAAGAAGTCATGTGAAGAACTTCATTAAGAAATGAGCTGAACGCTGCTAGCCTCTTGGAGTCAAGCTCCACGGCAGACATAGAAGTGCTGACAGCCCTGCTACTGCATTTCACCAGGTGACAAGACTGTCTGTCCAGACTGAACATCAGAATGGCCCCAAGACCTACCTGCAGGGCCACCCAATACCTCTTGTAAGGCCCTCATCTTTTACAGGGTGGGTGTGCCATTGCTCTGGGAAGGTGCAAGGCCTGAGTGACCCAGACCATTGCTGAGCTACCACGGAGCACCTACTGTGTGCCAGGCACTGTTCTCAGCACTTAAATTCAGGGTGTGTTAGGTGACAGAGGCAGGGCTCCTCAGCAACTTGTGGGAAACGGCACTAACTGGGATGTGTTTGACACCTGGAGGGCGTTACAGCAGAAGGCATAACACCTTCTGACCTTCACTGTACCGGTGACAGCGTCTCCTGCCCTGCAGGCTTCGCTTACTGCTCACAAAGTGAGGAAACAGGACTAACAGTGGGTCGCAAATTCCACCCTGTACAACAGTGTGCTTTTATGCTTCCTCCCATAAAATCCTAAATCTTTGCCTGGTTGTTGCCAATCTGTCTACAATTCAACAAAAGCTTCTATCTGGCTTAACAAAGAATCCTAACTTTAGTTATTTTTGGATAATTGTATCAATACAAAAAGAACCATGTCCACCAGGAACTGAGTCCCCAACAAGTGATCTCTAACCCAGGAGACAAAAGCCACTCAAAAGTTTGGCAGCTAATAACACCACCTCTCTCTAACATAAAAGGAAGTTTTCATTTTAAATACATTCAAATTTTTCTATGAATAAAATATACATTTCTGTGTAATATGCCAATATGATAATTTTTTAAAAACCAAGTTGATACATAATGCATTTTTATGTTTCTACACTAACAAAGTGACTTGCAGCTGTAAAAGAGGCTTTAAAAATAATCAAATCAGATTCCACTTTTGTGGGGGAAGAAAGAGAATTAAATTTTTTGAAAATATATTTAAAATCTCCAGAAAGGCCACATCTCTTGCCTGGACCAGGGAGGTGGCATCACGGAACACAGGGAAAGGGGAGTGGTCTTCCCAGGGACAGACACTGCACACTTATCTCCACCTGGTCTCTTCTATTAAATTCTAGGGTGGCTCAATATAAACTCTTTAAAGGACAATGGAGCAAAAATGAGGGAGACATCCCTGTTCGAATTTTTAAGTAGAAGAAACAAAACCTAAACATTGCATATCTCTCCCCCTCTGCTCTTGGGGATTCCTAGAAAGGGCGAGGCAGAAAGATGGGAATAGGCCCTTCAGTTCTTTCAAGTGAGACCTGAGACATCCTTGGTCCTGAGGGCTTTGACCTTGGCAGGAGTCCACTTGCACCCACCTCCCCAGGCCCAGACCCTGCAGCTGGTCGTGCTGAGAACACAGCTTTCCTTCACAACAGCTGCACCCTCCTGATAACCTTTCAGGCCCTGATTTCAGATACAGTGTCCTACCATACCCCATCACACTTGCTAGAGGATGGGTCCCAATTTTTGGTTTAAAAAATGTGGCCAACGTGCATGTACACATTTCTCTGCTAAGAACTGGAAGGCACTTAGTTGTAAGAAAAGACTTACTGACACGGGGGGTCGCCATGAAAGTTTTGGGGAAACAGATTGCAGAATCACATATATGGTGATTCCATCTGTGTTTTGAAATCATATATATCTGCTACATATGTAGATGTGCATACATGTACACACACACACACACGCATATCCTCATACTGACATTAAAATTAAGAGGCCAGGTACCTCTGAGGAGTGAGGGAACTTCAGTTTGTAAATGAGTCACATTTTACCGCACATACTTCTGTATTACTTGGTATGTGTGTGTGTATGTGTACACGTGTGTGTGTATGTGTGTGTTTGTGTTTTACAAGGTGATATTGCCCTGGTAATTTAACTAATAAAATAAAAATTTCCAATCTTGCTGGTGTCAAATGGAGTCAGAGTGTTGGTTGTCTTTGACAACGAAAGGAAATGATGTTTTTCACAAAGGAGAACCTAGAGGTAGTGCCCCTGATTTGGAAAAGCACAAATACATCATGGTGAGCAGCTGGCCAAGGACAGGTGCCCAAAAGCCTCAGGTCAGAGTAGACCACAAGCTGGCCATGAATCAGCCAGTGGAGTTACAGCATTTTTAAAGCATGAGCCTCCGAGAGGAACAGAATGTGGATTCAATTCTTCACCCTGTGTGACCTTTACTGGGGAACGGGGCTTCTCTGTGCCTCAGCTATCTCTCCTGTAAACCTGGGATGATTACAGTACCTACTTCACAGATCCAGCACGTTAATAGAATAAGCACCATTTCAGTGCTAGCAACTGTTACCAGAAAAGAAAAGAGTCCTGGTAGCAAGCATGCAGATATATTCTTAGCTCTCAGCAAAGTAGGTTATGGTATAAAAATACCATTAAATAGTAACTAAACTAGCATCACCTTAATGCACATCTTGCCAGCAATCTCAGCATGTGTGACTTCTTTTTAAACTACCCTACATTAAGGAATCAAGACCAGGAGGACTCTTGCTAGCCTCCTCCGAGCCAGGCCGGAAGGCAGAGGCTCACTCGACTCACCCCTTCCCCACCTCGGACCAGGCACTGGGGACACAGCCGTGAGCAGGGGACTGGACCTCCGACTCTCTGTGGGTAAGCTGTCCAGCACATCAGATGGGGCAAAGTGCCAGGGAGGAGACAAGTGGGGGAGGGGCAGGGAGGAGTGGGGGAGGCAGAAACGGGGGTGTGGCGGCGGGGGAGCATCTGGGACAGCCTGCTGAGCAGCCCAAGGGAGTGAGCTGTGAGGGATGGGGAAGAGAGAGGGCTTGGCCAAGGCCCCTAAGGCAGGGAGTGCCTGGTGTGCTCCGGGGGAGGGAGAAAGCAAATACAGTGATCCCTCCTCCTCCATTCCTCTCTTCCCTGGCAACCGGCTCAGAGCTTGGAGACTCAACAATTGATTTGCTCTGAATTTCCTAAGTTTATCTATTAACTACCTAGCAGACCATTCGCTGGTTCACAGTGCGCCTCTCAGCAGAAGGCATCCACCAGCTGACAGTGATGCCCCCCACCAGCGGTCAGGCCACACACGCCCCGGGACACAGCCTGCTCTCTGGCGACTAGGGTACCACTGGATGGAGTCAAGGACATATCAAGGTCAGTTCTGGACCTCTCTGAGGTACAGTGGAAGAGGTGGGAGGGTGGGAGGTGCCCTGGGCTGGAGCTCGGGGCCTTTCTCGCTGCCTGGGCTTGGGCAAGTTGCCAACCTTTCCTGAACTTCGGTTCTTTGTCTGTACAATGGGGCTGGGGAGAAGGGCCTTTCTAGACAATTTGAATCAAATAAAATCAAAGGTTTAAAGTAATGCACACATTAGGTGTTATTACAACATGGCCCACAAGCCCCAGCTGCCATCTCCCCCCGGAAAAGGACGGGCCCATGAACCCCTGAAATGATATCCAAAACCTCCTGGGAGATGCTTTATTCTAGGGAGAACTCCATGTTTGAAAAGAGACAACTCCCCAAAAATGGAAGATTCACGAGGCTGAATACAAAATGTGAGACCTCTTCCTACCCAACAAACAGTCGACACTGACAACCTGCCAACTACGGCAGCACCCAGGGAAAGGGCGGCCCCAACGCTGCTGTGCGAGTGGACACAGCAGGGAGAGTGGCGACACCTGCGGAGACAAAAGCCACGGGGGCCCTCCTCGGCAGCCCCACCGCCAGGGTCACACCCTATAGAAACTCTCACACCTGCGCCCCAGACACACTTGGGGCACGGGCCGTGACGGTGCTGGCCACCGTGTGCTGGGTGACAGCGGAACACAAGAGACAACCTAGATTTCCATCGGGAGGCGGGCAGGCAGGGCACAATGTTCACACTACAGGTCGCCACGCGGCAGCCCGTGATCAAACACATCGACGAGCACAGGTGTCAACAAGACTGTTGAGTGAAACATACAAGTCCCAGGTTTTTCTATGTAAAGTTAAGGAAAACACACACACAAAAGAATCCTGTGTATTAGTTATGGATACTTATATCCATGTGTAAATGTACCCAAAAGAGCCTGGGAGGAAAAATACAAAAGCAGTAGTCGGGCGAAAATGGGTTACTTAATGTCCATTTGTAATACTTCCTATAATTTTTTTAAAAAGGACTTAAGACCAAAATGACAAAAGATTAACCATTTTCAATTCCGGGTAGAAGAGATACTGTGTTCGTTTTATTATCCCTGGTATTTTTCTGGATTTTAAAAGTTTATCCAATATAAAAAAATTAGAACTGCACTGCTGGTTGGGCCATGCCGGGGTGAGGGCTTCCCTGCCTTGCTCTGTAACTGCTTCCAGGCTCCTGCGTCCAGGACATGGGCCACCAGCTAGTGTCTCTGAGCCCCGCCAGGCTGAGCAGGGAAGGGTACACATTCCCAGTAGAGCTGGGCAGGGCAAGGCACGGCCACAGAAAGCGGCTGGTCTTGGCTGGCTGACCCTGCTACCCAGGCCCCTGGGGAAGATTCGGGAGCAGAGACAGCAGAAAAGGATGGGGCAAGGGGAGGGAAAGGCCGGTGGCCTCGTCACACATGAGCAGCTTTGGGCCTGAGGCCAAGTCCTTCCTTCGGGCGGGGAGCTCAGCACCACCTGACTGGGTGCCAGGGGCTGCAGCTTTAAATAAACTTGGGCATGTCCACCTGGGGCCAGGAAGCAACACCAACTGTGCCCTGGACAGGCACTGTCGACAACCAGCCAACATGTCCACCAAGGGACCCCAGCGCTGCAAACGGGCTGAGTGCCCACAACTGAGCCCTGGCCTCAGACATACCCCTTGGGCGCCCTGCTCCGCCTTCCCAGCTCCCTGGCACACCTCTATGGCAGCACAGTTGCACCCCCAAAGGATCGGTCCCTCCTCTACCCCAGAGATGCTATAGCAGTGCAGTGACAGGCCCTTGGTGGTCCCCAGGGGCCCGGCACCTAGCAGGGTTCCACAAAGGTGCACTGAGCTGAGCTCCCTGCTCTTGTCCCAGGCCATGGGGCTCCCCCAATGCCAGGCTCCACTTCTCACCCCCAAGCTGCATGGCTCCTGGTGCTTTCGCTCCGGAGGCCACACTCACTCCCTTCCGGTGGCGGCTCATTCTCAGGCTTCAGAGAGAAGCCCAGCAGTCTCAGTCCCACCTGGTCTCCACCTCTGAAGCCACTTCTCTCAGCCTCCCCCAGGCAGCCCCAAAGACCTCCATTCCCCCAGTGTGGGTGGCACTGGCCAGGACATCCAGCCGTGCTGGAATCGGAGACTTGGCGGGGGAGCCGGCCATCCTGACACTGCCGCTGGACGCAAGTTGGCTTGCAGCAAAGGGGAGACGGAACAGCCAGAGTGAGCTGCAGGCTGAGGACACTGGGTGTACATGGGAAGGTCTTGAAAGTGGCTTCTTCACAGGAGACCAGGGACACCTGGTGTGAGGGCCTCTACGCTTCTGGGCCCAAGCAGAGAGGACGGCAAGAAGGCCCCTGAGGAAAGGCTGACTTCCCACTGCTGCTCTCTTCCTCGGAGAACCAGGCACATTAACTGCCAGCCACCTGCCCCCACCAGCAGCCAGGACACCTCTGGAGGCCAAGAGGACAGATGGGGGTAGATGTGTGATTCTGAGGGGTGGAGACAGGGGAACCAGCCACCCACTTGGGGATCCACATGAAGGGGGCTGGGCCCGCCCCCTCCCTCGAGGTCTCAGCCCTGGGGTGCTCTCCAGATCCATCCACAGAAGAGTCCCCCAAGCCAGCCTGGCCCCCACCCACCCATCCAGCATGGCTTCTTGCACAGGGCTGGGCTCCACACCCCCAACTCCTACCCGATCCTCTCCACACGTGCAGGGAGAAGTGGGGAATGAACACACCCCCACACTCCTCCAGCTCCCACACTCCACAATTATCAATGATCAGCGTCCCTCACACACCACAAGGTTTCACCAGACACTTATTTAGTAAAGGAGAAAAAGGATCTGCTTCTGGATGTGTAAGAGGAAATCTCGCCAGCACCGCCAGCGCCCCCACCGCCTGCACTGAAGGGACGGAGGTGGATGGGGGAGGACGCAGGAGGATGGGGCTCTGGCCCAGTCAGGCTGAAGATTCAGGAGTTCTGAAGCTAGCCGCGGAGATGCCAGGTGCATCCACCTTGATTCTCAGACCGGAGACCCCAGGCCAGACAGGAGGCCCCTAAGGGGCTTCCCATCTCTAACCCCAGGGACAAAGCCGGGACTGGGGACCCAAAACCAGACCTTCGCCCCACACTGCTCACACTGCTGAGCTGAGAACGGGAGCCACGGCACCTGTTCGCCGTGAGGCCCCACTTCAAACAAACCTTCGAAGCCCCTTCCCCTTTAGGCACCCCCTCAACGCTCCAAAATCCAGCCCCCCACCTACCTTGATGACCCTGAAATTGGCAACCCAGTCAAGCTCTTAGTCTTTCCTCCGCATCCCCATGACCTGATCCAGGCTCCCTGACCTCGTCCTCCCCCCCCACCTCCAAATTTCTGTTTCCAGAAGAATCTGGGGAAAAAATACTCCAGAACCCAGATTCCCCAGGGGACCCACAGCAGCGGCTCTTCCACGCCGGCGCCCCCCCGCGGATGGGGCCACGCGCAGAAGCAGGAGCAAGCAGGTCCCGCCACCCCCGCCGCCCGCCGCTCGGGTGGGGGGTGGGGACAGCGCGCCCGCGTCGGGGACGACCCTCTGGGGCCGCAGCCGACCCCTCCCGGCGCTTCAGGCCGGGCGGCCACCCCCGCGCGCCCCTCCTTTCTGACCTCCCCGCCGCCAAATGCGTCACGTCTGCCGGGCGCTCCGGGGGCACCTGCTGCCGCCCCCGCCGCGCCAAGTCGCGAGCCCGGAGCCCTGGCCCGGCAGCAGCGCTGGGCAGAGCTGGGCACGGCCGCGCGCGCTGAGGTCCGGCAGCCGGGCCCGGGGCCTGGGGCTCGGGGGTCGGGGCCGCGCGGGGCCGTGCGCTTGGGCCCGGAACCCAGAGGAACCAGCGGCGCGCGGGGCCGCAGTGCGCCCAGAGCCGGCGGCGCGGAGGGTCCTGGAGGTCCCGGCCCTCGGAGTCCCCGGCCCAGCCCGCGCGCCGCGGCTCTTACTTGCCAATATCCTCGTAGAGCTGGTACTCGTCGGTGAAGCGGGTGCAGGTCACCGTGGTGGCCATGGCGGCGGCGGGACGGGCTCGGCGTGCGCTCGGCTGCGCTCGGGCGGCGGCGACTCCGGCTCCCGCTCGCGGGCACGGCGGCGACACGGGCGCGGGCGCGGGAGACACCTCGGCTCGCGGCGCCAGGCGGGGGCCGGGCTGGGCTGCGCCGGGCGGCGAGCGCACGCGAGATCTGCTCGCTCCGTCCCCGCCAGGAGCGCGCCGCACACCTACGCGCGGGGAGGCGCGGGCGCCGCTGTCACCGCCGCCGCCGCCGCCGCGCCCGCCCCGCCCGCCGCCCCCTGCACGCGCCTTCCCCGCGCCCTGCACACGCTGCTCCTGAACCTGCACCCGCACGGCACCCGCGCCCTGCATCTGCACACGCGCCCTGCACATACACCCGTGCCCCGCACCCGCAACGCGCCCGCACCTGCACCTGCACCTGCACACGCGCGCCCGCCCCCGCCCGCCCCCACCCCGCACACACACCCGCGCCCTGTACTGATGCCTTCATCCTGTACCCGCACCATTCCCGCACCTCGTGCACGCAGGTCACTTGCTCCTGATGACCCTTCGCTCTCACATAACGCAGAAGAGTGCACACAATGAACGCAGCCTCCTCTCTTCCCCAAGGCCCACCTCCCCTAACAGCAGGAGTGGACTGGGGCCCACAGGGAGGCCGGGGGCCCACGTGCTGCCCTCCCACAGGACTCATTCCTCACACCCCCAGGAAGAGATGCTGCCAGGTCCCTCTTGCCCAGTCTCCATCAGCCACACATGCCACAAAGGCTGCCTGGCCAGGAGGAGCCGCCCAGAAGGCCGGAGGTGCACACTGGGGGACACTAGCATGAGAAAGTGAAAGGGTGGAGCCTGCCACGTCCCCTTGGCCCCAGCCCCTCTCTTCCCCCACCACTTCTCCAAAGACTGGTTGCTGTGATGTCTGGAATGGAGGTCCCAGGAGGCGACTCGCAGTCCAGGCCAAGGGACCCTGAGCCAGGGAACAGGGGCTGCTCCCACCAGCAATTTGGCGGGCCCTGAGAGCTCACAGCCACCCTGCCCAGGTAAGGGAACGCGTTCTTTCCTCTTCCAGCATAGTTCACCTGCCTGCTCCCTGCTTTTGCCTAGAGGAAGAGTGCCCACCCACCCAACCCCCTCTTGAAAGTAGCCCTGGAGGCCAAGCAGGCAAGTGCAGGGAGGCAGGCAGGAGGCAGGGCCGACCCGGTTTCCCCACAAAACAGCCTTCCCTGAGGGCTGGCACCAGGGCTGCTGTCCAGAACCGGGACTTCAGACCACTGGGCTCCAACATCCCCACGCTCTCCTCTGACAGGGTCCGTCCTGGGCAGGCTGTGAGGAGGGGGTTTCCAGCAGCCCGCTGTGGATTTGGGTCATGCTTGTGCCCTAACATGACCTCCTTACTGCTCCCCCAAGGACCAGTTCTGGGCCTGTCCTGCTCATCCCTCTCACCTCATGGCTAGCCCAGGGCAAGCCCCACAAGCCACAATAAATGTTGTGAGGATACGGGAGGGGATAAAGGGATTCCGAGTGCCAGCAGCCAGGGTGCTTCTAGGCCGGGATGCATTTGGCACAAGACTGCTGGGCAATTAGTAGACCACACAGCAACAAGTCCCTGCCATCGACCGGCCTGCACCCCAGAAGACAGCTAGAGGATGAGAAATTCTCAGGCCAAAGGTGAGTGCTGGGTCACCTGGGGAAGTCCCCAGCTGAGGAGGCAAAGGGATCCTGGCCTTGACTTCAGCAAGTCCATAGCAGGAAGGGAGACTCCGTCCATGTCAGCCTTGGACTCAGAGAACCCTGAGCCATCCTAACACACAGACTGGCATGGGCTCGAGGAAGGACTGAAGGCCAAGTGTGAGATTTGTTCTTGGAGTTGAGTTTAACCCCACAGGCATTTCTTCTAGCACCTGCTGGAAGCATCCATGCTTTCCCTTTCTGACCTCCGGAAAGACAAGGTAGGGCCACACAATAGATTACAAATAACAAGCCAAGCGCAGTGGCTCACGCCTGTAATCCCAGCACTTTGGGAGGCCGAGATGGGTGAATTACCTGAGGTCAGGAGTTCAAGACCAGCCTGGCCCACATGGTGAAACCTATCTCTACTAAAAATACAAAAATTAGCCAGGCGTGGTGGTGCATGCCTATAATCCCAAACAAGAATCGTTTGAACCCAGGAGGCAGACGTTGCAGTGAGCCGTGATCTCGCCACTGCACTCCAGCCTGGGTGACGGAGCGAGAGCCTGTCTCAAGAAAAAAGAATACAAATAAGACAAACAAAAGAATACAAATAAGACAAACCCCTCTGTAAGTCGGACTCTTTCCCAGGCTACTATGAAGCCATACACACTCCTACTGGCATGTCCAGGAGATAAAGTCGTACTAATGACAGCTGACACTGATTGTGAGTTTACATGTACTATGTCATTTATTTCTGAAACAATCCTTTGAAGCATGTACTATTATTATCCCCATTTTACTGGATGAGACAATGGAGAGACAGAGAGGTATAGTAATTTGCCCACAATCACACAGCCACGGAATGACTATGATCAAACCCCAGTGCCCCATAAAACCTCCCTTGCCTTCCACAGACACAGACACACAAACACACACCTACACACAAACACATGCATACAAACAGACCCACTCACACAGCTTTCTGCAACACTGGGTGTGGACACGGCAGCACACCAGGTGATCTTTTATGAGGTCACCTTTCTTTCTTTTTTTGAGATGGAGTCTTGCTCTTGTTGCCCAGGCTGGAGTGCAGCGGCGCAGTCTCAGCTCACTGCAACCGCCACATCCCAGGTTCAAGCGATTCTCCTGCCTCAGCCTCCCAAGTAACTGGGATTACAGGCACCTGCCACTGCGCTCTGCTAATTTTTGTATTTTTACTAAAGTTAGCGTTTCCCTATGTGGGCCAGGCTGGTCTTGAACTCCTGACCTCAGGTGATCCACCCACCTTAGCCTCCCAAAGTGCTGGGATTACAGGTGTGAGCCACCACACCCGGCCAAGGTCACCTTTCAAAAGGTGAGAAACTGCCCAGAACCAGGGTTACACAAGAATGTGGGGGTCACTAGAGATGCAATTTGAGATCCATTGTATCCTGTACCTCTCCCTGCCTTTCGTACCTGTTAGTACCTGAGACCCCTGGGCAGTCCCTCCTCGGAGCTGAAACAAGAGGTATGATGTACAACTACCCTGGCGAGCGCAGGAAGGTCGGCATGATTGGGCACCAGACAGTGGGGAAGGACTGAGCTATAGCAGAGGCAGCCAGACTGTCCCTACCCAGACAGCTTGACCCCACCCTGCCCACTCAAAAAATAGCCCACTCCCCCACTCTCAGACCCAGAGGGCTTCTCCCTAGCAGAAAGAAATGGCTAGAAGGGAGAAAGACTTCCAACCATGACTCTCTGGTCCCAGATTCCAGAAGCCCTCTCATCTGGTTTTAGCTCTGGTCAGAGAGGCCCAAGACTTCCCCTTCTCTCCACCCCTACCTTCAGGAAAGGCCCCACTTCCACCCCAACCCCCGTGTCTTCTCTGCCTCCCACCTTGTCCTTTCTAGCTTGCTTTCGTAAGCAAGGAGGGCTCTCCCTCCCAGGTGGCAGCTGAGGAGGGTGTGGGGAATATCAGTTCTGGGAGGTTATTGTTAGGACAGTCACCATGGCAACAAGCATCACATCTGCAGAGCCAAAAGTGCTGCACATGGGGCTCATTCTCCCAAAGAAAGCCACGCCTTCCCTGTCCTCCTCACCTCCAGGGGCTGCTGTCATGTGGGAGGGTGTCACTGCACTTCCTTTCCCAGGCCCAGCCATCTGTCAGGGAGAGCAGGCTGTGGTTCCCAGAGCAGGAAGGCCTTAGTCCATCCATCTCTCATCATCTGGCTCTTGACATGGCAGCCCATACAGGACACAGTGGCTATGGTGGTGATGTTGATGATAATGATGGTAATGGTTATCATTGGTGGTGGTGGTGATGATGGTGGAGGTGATAGTGATGCTGGTGATGATGATGGTGGTGGTGGTGATAGTGATGGTGGTGATGATGATGGTGGTGGTGATAGTGATGGTGGTGATGATGATGGTGGTGGTGGTGATAGTGATGGTGGTGATGATGATGGTGGTGGTGATAGTGATGGTGGTGGTGATGGTGATGGTGGTGATGATAGTGGTGGTGGTGGTGATAGTGATGGTGGTGATGATGGTGGTGGTGGTGATAGTGATGGTGGTGATGATGATGGTGGTGTATGATAGTGATGGTGGTGATGATGATGGTGGTGGTGGTGATAGTGATGGTGGTGATGATGATGGTGGTGGTGACAGTGATGGTGGTGGTGATAGTGATAGTGGTGATGATGGTGGTGGTGGTGATAGTGATGGTGGTGATGATGGTGGTGGTGGTGATGATGGTGGTGGTGATGGTGATGGTGGTGGTGATAATGATGGTAATGGTGGTGCTGGTGGTGGTGTCAATGGTGATGGTGATGGTGGTGATGATGATGATGGTGTTGGTGATGATGATGATGGTAATGGTGGTGGTGGTGATGATGGTGGTGGTAATGGTGGTGATGATGGTGGTGTGTTGTGTTTTTTTTGTATGGTGGTGGTGGTAATGGTGGTGATGATGGTGGTGATGATAGTGGTGGTAATGGTAGTGATGATGGTGGTGATGGTGGTGGTGGTGATGATGGTGGTGATGATGATGATGGTGTTGGTGATGATGATGTGGTAATGGTGGTGGTGATGATGGTGGTGGTAATGGTGGTGATGATGGTGGTGATGATGGTTGGTGGTAATGGTGGTGATGATGGTGGTGATGGTGGTAGTGGTGATGATGGTGGTGATGATGATGATGGTGTTGGTGATGATGATGGTAATGGTGGTGGTGGTGATGATGGTGGTGGTGATGGTGATGGTGGTGATGATGATGGTGTTGGTGATGATGATGGTAATGGTGGTGGTGGTGATGATGGTGGTGGTAATGGTGGTGATGATGGTGGTGATGATGATGGTGTTGGTGATGATGATGGTAATGGTGGTGGTGGTGATGATGGTGGTGGTAATGGTGGTGATGATGGTGCTGCTGATGGTGGTCGTGGTGATAATGATGGTGTTGGTGACAATGATGATGGTAGTGATAGTGATGGTGATGATGAAGGCCATATCTACAATTTACAATTCACTCACCACATGCCCGAAACGATTCTAAAAGTCCAACATCCACCATTTTGAATAAACTTCACAACATTATCATTACCTCCCTTTTACAAATAAGGAAATCGAGACACAGACTCTAATTGGCCTCAGGTCAGACAGCTAGTTTAGTATTGGCATCTGGATCTGCCTTTGTGCGTTTAACCACTGTGTTCTGCCCCAGGGTGTCCACTGGCCTTCTTTGTGCAGTTACTGTGTGCCCAGCTCTGCCCAGGCACTGAGTCACACCACGGAATGAGATGGACAAGGATTCTGCCTTTGCAAAGCTTAATAACAGGCAAACAAGAATGCGTCTAGCAGCAATATTGTATGTAGATTTAAAACAAAGTGGTCTGCTAGGGAGTGACAGGGTGGCAACTTCAGAGGCATGTTCGTGGAAGACCTTTCTGAGGAGGTATGTCTAAGCTGAAGTCTGAATGACAGACAGAGGCTACCCTTGCGAGGAAAAGGGAGGGTGTTGACAGAAGAAGCTACCATGCAAAGGCCCTGAGGCTGGCAGTAGCTGGTGTGGTTAGGGAATGAAGAGGGTGGGGAAAAGGGTGAAACAGTCAGACCCAGCAAGGGCATTTTGTCAGTGGCTTATCGGCAGATTCACCTGAGTCCTTCAAGGGATTTGGAGTCACCTTGATGGCTAACAAAGTGATAAAGCCAACTAATCAGTATGCCTGGGCCGGGGGCAGCATCTGCAGGCCTGGCTCAGAGGCTTGGCCTGAGAGCATAGGGTGAGAACCCCCTAGACTTCCTCCCTTCTCACCAGGCATCCAAGCATAAGGTAGATACCAGCACCTGTCCCAGCGATACTCTGCCCTTGGGTGAAGGGAGGGACGTGAGAGCAGCCCCTGCTGAGTCTGCTGCCAGGCTGAGGCTCTGGGCCACCCCCCTGCTGGCTGGGGTTCCCTGGAGCATCCCTGGCACTCTCTGACTGCCAGGCGAGGTGGACCCTTCCTGACTGACCCCACCTTAGCTTTCCTGGTTGGTGTCACTTCCATCCTCCTGGAGTTGCCTCAGGCCCTAGGCCCCAGAAGGCTAGGCACTGTTCCAGCCCAGCCAGCCCCCAACCCACGTATATCTAGCAGCCAAGGGTAGTTAGGCTGACAGGAACAGGTCTCAGATGGCCTGCAAGTGGCTCCCAGATTCTCCTTCCCTGTAGTGGACACCAGGGACTTATCATGGAAATGGCCTCCTAGCATGTGTCAGAAGACTCTGAACTCAGGCCCCTTCAATCCCCACCCTGTGTAACCTCTACCTGCAGGCACAAAGGCTGTGCTAAAGTGGGAGGCCTAGCTGCCAGCCTGGAGCTCCCAGCATGGACACAGACCTGTGTGCACCAGCCAGGGCTAATGCAAGGCAGACATCGTGCCTTTCCCCTAAGCATCAGGGGTGGCACCTGGGGTGGTCACAAAGCCCTCAGGAACCAGGCTGCCTCCAGCTCTCTGCTCCGGCATCTGGGGTTGGCCCTCTTCCTGGAGTTCTGACATGGAGATTTAGCCATCACGTCCATGTTCCCAGCAGCAGGATAGAGAAAGGGAGGGGGAATGGTGGGCACCAGCCAACTTTCTGCCACATGACCCCACTGACAGCTGAATCACGTGACTTCATTTAGCTGCAAGGCAGGCTGGGCTGTGGGGTGTCTACGACTGAAGAAGCGGAGAAGGATGCTGGGGAAAGCGTGGTTTTTGTCGCCTCGTCCATGCAGTGCCTCCTTCATTCTCCAGCCCTCACTGCTAAGGAACCAAAGTCCAGGGAGCACAAGACAGCTGTTTCTGGGTCCCACTTTGTGATAGGAGCTAATATCTAATTGCTGTTAGGGTTACTATTGTTGACAGATGCAAAACACTATAAAAGAGAATGTATATAAATACGAGACAGCCGCTTTGGAGAACTGTTTGGCAGTTTATTATAAAGCTAGACAAATACCTTCCCTCTGACCCGGCAATTCCTCTTAGGTATTTACTCCCAAAAGTAAAAAACATATGTCGGGAAAAAAAAAGAGGCCAGGTACAGTGGCTCACACCTGTAATCTCAACACTTTGGGAGGCTGAGGTAGGCAGATCACTTGAGGTCAGGAGTTCGAGACCAGCCTGGCCAACGCGGTGAAACCCCATCTCTACTAAAAATACAAAAATTAGCCTGGCGTGGTGGCACATGCCTGGAATCCCAGCTACTAGGGAGGCTGCACAAACATTGCTCGAACCTGGGAGGCGGAGGTTGCAATGAGTCAAGATTGCGCCACTGCACTCCAGCCTCAGTGACAGAGCCAGACTCTGTCTCAAAAAAACAAAAAAGAGAAAGAAAGAAAGAAACTTGTACAAGTGCGTTTATAACAGCTCTATTCATAGTAGGTGAAACTGGAAGCAATGTGTTAATGTCCATAAACAGGAATGCAGGTAAACAAATTGGTGTATATAAATTAAAAAGAATGACTATTAGTACGCTCCACAACATGAATTAATCACAGATACAAGGCTGAACGAAGAAAACAGACATAAAGAATACACACTGCATAATTCCATTTCTACACATTCTAGACCCAATCTAGAGAGTTAGGGTGGTGCTGGGATTGACCTGGAGGAGCCCAAGGGAATCTTCTGGGATGTTAAAATGTTCTGTGTATTTTCTGTGGCTACACGAGGGTATACTTTTGTTAAAAACCTGGCAAACTGTACCCTTAAAATCAGGGTGTTTTATTAAATGTAATTTACATGTAAGTATGTATGAAATTATGTGTGTAAAGTATACCTCAACTTTAAAATGACATGAAATGTATGTTGATATGCCATATGGAGAATATACTTTTTTTCAGTCACGTGGAAGAGCCTTAGCAATAGACGAAGCACTAGGAGACAAAGGAAATTGAAAACAAAAAAATCTACAAAAGCAGGAATCACGGCAATAAAACTAAAAAGAAATAACTAAAGGAAAGCAAATAAATCCGCTCAGCAGGAAATTTACATGACAGAATGTGGAGACTACAGAAATGAAGCTTAGAATCTAACGCGCCCAGGCTAGAGTGCAGTGGCGTGATCTCTGTGTTACAAGCCTGGCCAAAGCCATGCTCTGAGATGTCACAGGCCATCGTGCCCTTATCAGAAAGCAGGCAAGACTGAAAATAAACTAAGGCTGACCACTCAAGAAGCTGGACAAGAAGAGCAAAACAACCC
The DNA here is from genome assembly GCA_036589455.1 of Ateles fusciceps. Lineage (NCBI taxonomy): Eukaryota > Metazoa > Chordata > Mammalia > Primates > Atelidae > Ateles > Ateles fusciceps. The sequence goes on along the minus strand of JAZHEH010003329.1, from coordinate 5,765,927 downwards.
AAGAAAGGTGAAAGGATGAGTGTGATGATGCCAAACAGAAATTAGTGAAAGAAAAACAATCAGTGCCATAGCTAATCAGTAATACAAAAGCCAGTTCTTTGAAAAAAAAAAATTTAAAGAGTAAAATAGACAAATTTTACAAGTCTGGTCAGCAACAAAAAATAAGCCAAAAAATAGGTACAAAAGAGGCAACATAAAGAAATAAAGATTATAAAAGAATCCTCTGCACACCATCTTGCTAATAAGTAGAAAACGGGCCAAGCACAGTGACTCACGCCTGTAATCCCAGCACTTTGGAAGGCTGAGGCGGACAGATCACCTGAGGTCAAGAGTTTGAGACTAGCCTGGCCAATATGGTGAAACCCTGTCTCTACTAAAAATAGAAACATTAGTCAGGCATGGTGGCAGGCGCCTGTAATCCCAGCTACTTGGGAGGCTGAGGCAGGAGAATCGCTTGAATCTGGGACACAGAGGTTGCAGTGAGCTGAGATCGCACCACTGCACTCCAGCCTGGGCGACAGAATGAGACTCTGTCTCAAAAAAATTTTTTTAAAAAGTGGGGAGTGCGGGGGGAAACCCTGACAAGAAAATGAGGCTGGACCTCTCCACTGCCAGGCCCCACTCTGCAGCCACCCAGGGCCTCAGCCTCTCTCAGCCCCAGACACCAAGAAGATCTTTCTACATTTAAGGGTATAGTTAAGTTCAGAAACACTGGTGGTATGTTTTTCTCTTTCATTTGTGCTTAATTTCTCCCATGGTATGTTTTTCTCTTTCATTTTTGCTTAATTTCTCCCATGCCTGTGAACTTGGATGATGTCAAGCGTCCGTGCAGTTCCAAGAAGGACCAGTGCTGAGGGCGCCCGCAGCTCTGAGCGCTGGAGAACGAGGGCCACCCCGGATTTCTCCCCCTCCCCTGGGGCCCATCTGCAGGGCCCAATGTAGTGCCGGCAGAGCAGGCCAGGAAACGCCGTGGGTTTTGTAAGACAGCCTGCGCTGGGTACTGGATGCCCTGTGGGCTCAGTTATTCAGGGTTTCAGAGGAAAGAAGGAATTTGTAATAAAGATATGCACAGCAGTGCTATTTATATCCGAGAAAACTGGAAACAACCCAAATCGCCCCCCGCAGGGGACTGGCCTGGCAGAAACAACGAAGCGAGTGGATGGAGATGTGGGGCCACGTGACAAGTGGGAAGGGAGAGAGCTCCGTGGATACCGAGCCTCCTGCGTGGGGGACGCCAAATATAATGCAGTTTGTACACAGCCACCGTAATTATGGAAAGCTACACGCATGGACATACTTACAGGTGTCAGGCAACAGCAAGCAGAAAATAGCCAGGGCGATTACAGTCAGAGCCAGCATTTCTTGAGTGCTTCCTGTATGCCAGACATGTTATTACCAGCAGCACTTTGCAAATGAGGACACTGGAGCCCTGAATGGTTAAGTAACTTGCCTGAAGACATACAGCAGTAGAGGAGGAGGTAGGAGGCCGCTGGCATCCAAGGCCTGCCATCACCAGCTCTATGCCAGGATGCCTCTCTCTACCCCGAGTCCTGGCCAGACCTGGAGGTGGCAAGAAACCACCTGCAAATGCATCTCTGTTCTAATTGTACAGGGGTCAAGATGATGCAAACAGCATTCGCAGCTCATGGGGCCTTCCTCCCAGAGAGGCGACTCCTACCCTCTGAGTTTCACTGCCTCCCCCACTAGAAATGCTGCTGTGGGTAGAATGGAGTGGGAGGCAGCACATCTTAAAGCTGCCTTTCCTCCCCCCTGGAGAGTGTCATACGCACTCCCTCTGTCCTTCAGGGATTCCCCCTCGGTTGACTCTGAAGCAGGCGCTGCCCTTTGGGCCCTTTCTTGGAGATGACCCCCACTGCTTGGAGTTCAGGGTCTCCTGTTCTGACACTCACCCCACGGTTGCTGCATGCTCCCTTGGTCCTGGAGTCCTGGTAACCCTGGCAGAGCCAGTGGAAGGAGGAGGGGATGGTGGTGAAGCCTGAGGCCCCTAGCATGGAGTGGCCCCAGCCTGGGCTCCTGCCAGGGCCCTAAGCTGGGGGCATGTTTGCCCTTCCGGGTTCCTGCAGGCACTTGGCCCTCCTCTGTAGCCTCCACAGAAGCTGGGCGCAATGAACACAGCCCTCCTGCCCCCTTCTCCAGTCCCTGCCCCCATGTCCTACCTTCACATCCCCAGCCTAGCAGACCACTGAGACTTAGGGACTCTGATACAGAATTGTCACAAGAGGGTACTCCCAGGGAGGCAAGGACAAATGGCCCATGAAGTATATGGACACATGGTGCCCTTCAAGTGGCTACAGCTGGTTGGGCTGTGGCCTTGGTCTTTTTTTTCTGTAGCCCCTGTCTGAATGCCCCTGGCCAGGGCATCTGCCACACGCCTGGAGGGAGGACTTCAGCTGGGGTCTCAGCAGGCTGGCCAGTGGGCCCAGACCCTCACAGGGGCCAGCCGCATGACAGCCAGCAGACTCAGGCAGAGCCTGAAGTAGCCCTGATTATGGAGTCAGCCTCCAGGCTAGGGTGCCCCTTATGCCACTCCAGCCCCTGGGGCCTGGAGGACAATGGACAGCTCCTGCCTCCCACCCAGTTAGGTTTCTATCCAGTGGCTCTCCCTCAGAGCCTCCTATCAGGATTGTGGACCTCTGCAGGAACTGGGTGGGTCCTGGTCCCCTCCACAGGCTCCCAGGAATCTTCTAAACCCTCTTCTCTTCCCCCTCCCACAACACTTCCTCCTGACCCCAAAGAGAAATTGCGGGGGGCCAGGCCTAACTACTATTTTCCACACCCTGGAAACTCCATGTGTAGCAACCTCACCTTTGTGTCCACTATCCATGTTAACAGGAGCTATCATGTATTGGCAACGGCTAGAAGGGGTCCATTTGGAATACTATTTCAGAATCAGGACTTAGTGGCCCACTGCAACTAAGTGAGAGTGGAGAAGTGAGTAGTGGAGGAACTGGGGCTGCATGGGCCTCTCCTCCTCTTCTAGCGTAGGTGGCAGGATAAAGGAAAACGAAAAAGAGGAACAGGTTTGGAGAAAAAAATATTAAATTTCAATTAGGGAATGTAGTGTTTAAGGGCCTCCTAAATATCCACTACCTGCAGTATCAGTGAAAATATGGCCTAGAGGCCAGGATGAAGAGAAAAATTAAAGGCACATGCTGAAGAATTATCAGTAAAAGGAGGGACTGAATGGCAGCCTAGTGAGTGCCACAGGAGGAGAGAAAAGGGCTCATAAGGGGTCTCTAGGGGATGTGGCATCAAGGAGGTGGTTTGAGGAAGGGGTAATTAAAGAGACAAAGAAAGAGCAAGCAAAGGGGCAGGGGTAAATCCAGGAGAGAAGAGTGTCATGGACGTGGGGTCAAGAAGTCTCCAGCAGAGAAACGCCAGAGGCTGGGTTGGAGTAGGTCAAGAAGGGCATGGACAACTGAAGTTGGAAACAAGCATCACCTTCTCCAGCCAAAATCACTTGTGACTTCCACTTCTAGGCATTTTTCCAGACTAACCCTCCCACCAGAAATAATCATGAATCTGGACAAAGTACATGAGGCAACTGTTTTCAGGGAGTGCAAGACTCAGATCCCTGCAGGAAGGGACACTTAGGAGGTAAGCCCTGCAATCGCTTCATGCTCCCCTACAGTTCTCTGACTGTGGCACACAGCACCGGAGTCTGAGCAGGGCATGGAGGTCATGTGGAGCAGAAGAGGTGGAGATGATGGCGAAGAGCAGCGGGAGCAGCGGGCATGTGTGGAGCTAAGCATCAAAGAAGAGGGAGCTGTGCACACAGAGGTCCCACACAGGAGCTCTGCAAATCCTTGACTGACAACTAAGCTGCACATACATAGGAAAGAACTGAGTCATGTCAAATTATAGAGGCTTAGGAAACAACTTGGATTTTCTGTGCATCTGCAATAAAAAAACATGAACCCCAAGTAAGGAAGTTCAAAGTCATCTGCTAATTAAATTGCCTACTAAAATAATAATCAACATTCTTCAGAGGAAGTTAACATAATTTTGAGTTTCACAGTATATTAGCCACACAGGCCAGTATTCAATTTTTTTAAAATACCCATCAGGTATACAAGGAAATAGGAAAACATGATATCCAGGCAAGAATAAAGCAGACTGTAGAACAGCAACTCAATCTAAAATGACCCAGATGTTGAGCTTAGCAGACTTTAATGTAGCTATTATAAATATGTCCAAATAATTAAAGTAAGATATGGTCTTAATCAGTGAGTATATAGTAAATCTCAGCCCCAAAATGGTATCCGGATGCACGTTTTAAAACTAAAAAGTATAACTGAAATGAAAAATTCACTGGAAGGTTTAATAGCAGATCAGAGATAGCAGAAGAGTTGATAAACATGAAGACAGATCAATAAACATTATCTAAAGATCACAAAGAAAAAAGGCTGAAGAAAAGTGAACAAATCCTGAGAACCTTGTGGAATAGTATCACATGATCTAACACATACGTAATCAGAGTCTCAAAGAAAAAGGTGTAAAATTGAGGCGGTACAAATATGTGAAGAAATAATGGCCAAAAACATCCCAAGTTTGATGAAAAACATCAATTTACATATTCAGTAGTCTCAAAAAACTCAAATCAGGACAAACAGAAAAATAACAATACTCAGACACACAGTTCTGAAAATCTAAGAAAATTCTGAAAGCGGCTGGGTTTGCTGGGAGGTGTAACATTACTTATAGGGGAACAAATATAAGAATCATTACCAACTTCTCACCAGGAACAATGGAGGCAGAAACAATTGAATGACATCATCAAAGTGCTGAAAGCAAAAAAGCTTCAACCAAAAAGATACTTACCTAGCAAAAAATATCCTTTAAAACAAGGTTGAAATGAAGACATTTAGACAAGACTGAGAGAATTCATTGACAGAAGGTCTGTAATATGGCCAAAGCTATGGAGATTCTCCAGGGCAAGGAAAATAATACCAGATGGAAACTCAGATCTACAAGGACTGAGGAGCGCTCCCTGGAGAGATCCAGCAGACACCATCTTAACCATGAGATAGAAGAGTGGGACAAGTCAGCACTGTGAGCCACCTGATACAAATGCCGTAGGAAGAGTACAGCATTGCTTCTGCACGGTTGATGACCTTACCAAGGCAGTAATGTCATAGGCAAACTTTGACTAGATCTGTGGATTCAAGGGTAATATCAGATAAAGATTAATTTCCTGATTTTGACAGTTGTACTGTGTTCATATGGGAAAGGACCGTTGTTTTGCACAAGGGCGTAACTGAATGATGAAGAAAACATCTACAACTTGTTACCAAATGATCCAGGAAAAAAATATATTAGTGCCTATACAGAGAAAGATACTGTCAAATGTAGTAAATGTTAACAACTGAGGAATTTGGTTGGATAGTATATAGGAGCTCTTTATACTATTTTGCAACTTTCTGTAAATTTAAGATGACTTCAAAATCAAACAAGCAAACAGAAAAGCAGCAGCTCTGTTAGGGCATGAAGAAGGAAGAGGGCAACAGGATGGAGCAAGGGTACAGAGGGAAGATGACTTCCATAATGGTTTCTTAATGAGGTAGAATGTAAATAGAAAAGCGCACAGATTACAAGTAAACAGATTCAGTAAATTTCCAGTGTTGCTCTGCACTTCAATTAAGAAAAGGAGCAATAACTGCATACCTTGTGTCCTCTCCCCTCCCGCAGTGGTACCACTATCTCAATCTCTGCCAACATAGATTAGTAGACCCTGGTTTTGAGGTTTAAATACATAGAATTATGAAGTAGTTCCTCTTTTGTGTCTGGGAAAACCCCCAAATGTTATGTTTGTGATATTCAAAAATGCTTCTGTATGTAGCAATAGCAACTTTTTTGGTTGCTGCCTAGTCTCAATCATGTGAATATACCATTATTTACATCTCCATTCCACTGTTAATGAACACCAGGGTGACTTTCAGTTCTGAGCTGTTAGGAATAATGCTATGACGCACATCCTCGTTCATATCCTGGTGAACTTATGCATCCATTTCTGTTCAGCAAACATCTAGGCGTGGAATTTCGGGGTCATTGGGTATGGGGGTGCTTGCTTTTAATGGACACTGCCACAGGATTTCAAAGTGTGCTGACTTACATTCCCCAGTGACTTATGAGGTGCTCATAAGGGTGAGTGCCTTTTCATGGGTTTTTGGACCATTTGGATATTCCTTTTTGTGCAATGTAGTCCATGATTTTTCCATATTTTTCTATTGGGTTGTCTTTTTCTTATTGATTGTAGAAGTTCTCTCTCTCTCTCCCTTTCCTGCTTCCCTTCCCTTCCATCTTTTTCCTGAGAGAGGGTCTCACTCAAGGCACAGGCTGGAGAATGATCAGTAAAAGGAGGGATTGAATGGCAGCCTAGTGATTGAATGGCAGCGCTAGGATAGGGTGTAGTGGTGCCGTCACAGCTCACTACAGCCTCAGCCTCCTGGGGTTAAGCACTCCTCCCATCTCAGCCTCCCAAGTAGCTGGGACTACAGGTGTGCACCACCACTCCTGGTTATTTTTTTTATTATTATTTTTGGTAGAGATGAGGTCTCACCCTGTGGCCCAGGCTGGTTTCAAACTCCTGGGTTCAAGCCATCCTCCCACCTCAGCCACCCAAAGTGGTATGATTACAAGCATAAGCCACCACACCCAACCTGTGGAAGGTCTTTATATATTCTGGATAGGAGTCCTTTGTCAGATATATGCACGGCAAATATCTTTTCTTACTCTGTGGCTTGTCTTTTCATCGTGTTTCACATTATTAATGGTGTCTTTTGACAAATATAAGTTCTTAATTTCAATCTGATCACATTTATCAATTTTTTTTTGCTCAATGGCATTTGTGCTTTTTACATACCATTTAAGAAATTACTATCTACTTCCAAGGTCATAAAGATGATATTCTATAGTTAATGTTCCTACAGCTTTATCGTCTATTTCTTAGATTTAGTTCTACAATCCTTATGAATTAAGGGTGGGGGAGGGGTGTTTGTGTTATAAAGTAGGCATCAAGATTTTCTTTCCATATATATCTATATTCAATTCACTCAACAATAATTTTAAAAAAACATTCTTTTCCCATTATATGATAAAGTGTTTCTGGACTCTGATTCATTCCATTAGTCTATTTGTCAGTCCTTGACCGAGATCACACTGGATGACTCCTGTAGTTTTACAGTGAGTCTAGATGCATGGTAGTAGAAGCCCTCCAGCTTTGATTTTGCTCCTCCTCCCCCATCTCATCCTTGTTCTCTTCTTCCTCTTCTACCTCCTCTTCCTTCTCCTTCTTCAAATTTATCTTACCTATTCTTGGTTCTTTGCAATTTCAAGTAGATTTTAGAGTCGGTATGTCATTTACACACACACACATGCACAAAAACGCATGCACACACACACCATCAAAACACTTCTAGAATTTGGGGGTGGGGTGTGTGTGCATTAAAACTATAGCTCAGATTCCAAAGAATCAAAATTATTTCAATATTGTGTCTTGCAATCCACAAATATGCAATATATCCTTCTGCTTATTTAGATAAAGTTAATAATTTCCTGTGTAAAGGGTTTGCATATCTTTTGTTAGATTTACTACTAGGTATTCGTTGGTCTTGACTACTATTATAATTGATTTTTTTTTTTTTTTGAGACAGAGTCTTACTCTGTCTCCCAGACTGAAGTGCACTGGTGTGATCTTGGCTCACTGCAACCTCCGCCTCCCGGGTTCAAGTGATTCTTGTGCCTCAGCCTCCCAAGTAGCTGGGATCACAGGTGCCCACCACCACGCCTGGTTAATTTTTGTGTTTTTAATAGAGACGGGGTTTCGCCATGTTGGTCAGACTAGTCTTTAACTCCTGACCTCAGGTGTTCAACCTGCCTTGGCTTCCCAAAGTGCTGACTTACAGGTGTGAGCCACCACGCCTGACCAATAAATGATAATTTTTACATCTCATTTTTTATTGTTTGTTGCTGATACATATAAGCATAATTTTTAAAATATTGACATTTGTACTAGTTAGCTCGGGCTACTATAGCAAAATGCCATAGACTGGGTGGCTTAAACAGCAGAGATTATTGTTCTCACAGTTCTAGGGGCTGCAAGTTCAGGATCAGTGTGCCCGGAGGCTGGGTTCTGGTGAGGGCCGTCTTCCTGGCTTGCAGAGGGCTCTCATCTGGTTATGTCCACCCATTCCTGTGTATGGGGGAGAGCAAGATCTGTCTTCCTTTTCTTAGAAGGTCACCAACCCTATCAGATTAGGATGTCACCCATATGACCTCATTTAACCTCAATTGCTTCCTAAAAGCCCCATCTCCAAACTGAATCACATCAGGGGTTAGGGCTTCAACACAGGAATTTTGGGAGGACATAATTCCATCCACAGCAACATTGTAGCCAACAGCCTTGCCAATTTCACATATTAATTCTAAGAAGTTGCCTGAAATTCCTTTGGATATTTGATGCACACAATGATGTCATCTGTAAATGATGGCTTTTCTTTCTTCCCTCCCTTTAGGTCTGCTCGCCTTGCCTTTTGCGCTGGCTGGGTCCTCCAGGACAATGCCGAGTAGTATTGTGGGTATCCTCTGCTCATGCCAAATCTCAGGGGAAGGTTTTAAATATTTCATCATTAAGAAGGTTTTTTATAGATACTTTATAACAGAATAAGAAAGCTCCCTTCTATTCCTAGGACATGATCTGAATAATTCTAATCTTTTGAAAATGTGTTGAAACTTATGGCTCAACCATATGATCAATTCTTGTAATGTTCCATATGCATCAGAAAAGCGTGCGTGCGCTGTCATGATTGGGTATGGCGTTCTACAGCTGTCAAATATGTCAAGTTTGCTCATCATGTTAGTCAGGTATTCCACTTGCTGAGTTTTTTGTCTGCTTGTTCTCTTATTTATTATAGGAGGAGGGTTGGTCTTCCACTGAGATTGCCAATTTTTCTTTCTCCTTTTAGCATTGTCAGTTTTTACTTTATATAATATGAAATTATGTGCAGTTCATACAGAATTTTACATTATATATTTTTGGTGAGTCCACCTTTTTATCATTTTCTGTCCCCCCGTTCTCTACAGTTGTCCTATTTTCTTAATGTCTATTTCATTTAGAAATAGATAGTACAGCTGCATTAACTTTCTTTTGATTAGTGCTTGCATGGTGTGCAGAAAAAGGTTAACTCATCAGGCTTGGTTGGTCCAAGCCCTGCACATGCCAAGAATGGACTTGCCCTTGGCAGGCTGTAGAGAGGCAACCCTTGAAATATCCTGCCTGAGCATTTTTGTTTGCCTGAGACCTTGGGCCGTGCTGTATCCATTAAACCAGTGTTACCGACTCAATTTTGTTCCCCCAAAACTCACAGGTTGAATGTGACTGTATGTGGGGATAGGGCACCTTAGAATGTGACTGTATGTGGGGATAGAGCACCTTAGAATGTGACTGTATGTGGGGATAGGGCCATTAAAGAGATAATTAATCATGCCTGTAATCCCAGCGCTTTGGGAGACTGAGGCAGGTGGATCACCTGAGGTCAGGAGTTCGAGACAAGCCTGACCAACACGGTAAAACCCTATTTCTACTAAAAATACAAAAATTAGCTGGGCGTGGTGGTGGACGCCTATAATACCAGCTACTCTGGAGGTTAAGGCAGGAGAATTGCTTGAACCCAGGAGGTGGAGATTGCAGTGAGCCAGGATTTCGCCATTGCACTCCACCCTGGGTGACAGAGTGAGACTCTGTCTAAAAAAAAAAAAAAAATGATAATTAAGTTAAATGGGCCCTAGGGTGAGCCTTAATCCAATCTGACAGATGTCCTTTCTAAGAAGAGACTAGGACATACAGACATGCAGAGCAAAGACCACCTGCAGACACAGTAAGAAGACAGCCACCTGCAACCCAATAGAGAGGCCTCAGGAGGAACCAACCCTGCCGACATTTGGTCTTGGACTTCCAGCCTCCAGAACTGTGAGAAAATAAATTCCTGTTGTTTAAGCCCACCAGTCTTTGGCATTTTGTTGTGAGGGTCCTAGAAACCAGTACAGGCAGAGAGCTCATGCTAACAATGTGACTTCTGTGGCACGCGCCTGAGGCCCAGGGCTATGGTGTATCACTTTGGCCTCTTATGGGCTATAGACTGAGTAGCTAAAGTCAGTCATACAGACAATTCCTGCCTATGTTACCAGTACTCCATAAAACCTCTGGGACATTGAGGTTCAACTGAGCCTCCTTGATTGGCAGTACTTAATATGTAATTGCGCATAGTTGCTGGTAGAATTAAGCATATTCCAGGCAGCTTCACTGGGAGGGGACGTTTGGATTCTTGTGCTCACCTTCTCCTGGACTTTGCTCATGTGCCTTTTCCATTAGGTGATTTTAATCTGTAACCTCCTGCTTTAAGAAACTTTGTCATCATGAGTATAACTGCTCTTGTGAGGCCAGTGAGTCCTGCTAGTGAATCATCGAGGCTGAGAGTGGCCCCACGACATACACATGGGTTTTTTTCCCATTCCTTTACCTTCAACTTCTCTGCATCTTTATACTTAAGAGATGTCTCTTGTAGTTATATATATATATACATATATATATATAGTTTAAACAACATATAGTTTAATTTTGTTGTTTTGTTTTCATTTCAATCTAGCTTAGTCTTTTATTTGGAGTAGTTAGTTCATTTACATTTCAAATGTGTTTCCTGATATATTTTGGTTTATACCTACAATGTGAATTTCCTTCTATTTGTCTCACCTGTTTTATATTCCTTTTCCTCTTCTTTTTTGCTTTTATTTGGATTAAACACTTTCTATTATTCCATTCTCCAAACCTATCATTCTGTTAGTTATGTATTTATTTGCTATTATTTTATTACTTACTGTTGAGATAGTTCTATTATTCTTTTAGTGGTTACCCTTGATGACAAGATTCCAGAAGAACTCTCTGTACACATTAAAAATTTTTTTTTTCCTAAAAATATCTTCATTTTACCTTTATTTTTGAAGAATATTTTGGCTATAGAATTTTGTAGAATTCCAGGTTGGCAGTGATTTTTTTCCAGCAGTTTAAAAATGTTATTTCTTTCCTTCTGACTCCAATAATTTGGTTGAAAATCTGTCATCAGTCTGATTGTTACTCCTTTGGTTACTCTATTTTCCTCTGGCTTCTTGTAACATTTAAGATTGTCTTTGCATTTAGCCTGCTTGGGGTTACTGAGTATCTTGAGTTTGTGGGTTGATGGCATCAATTTGTTTCTAAAATGTTCATACTCTAATATTGCTTTGCTCCATCACCTGTCTTTTCTCCTTCTGGGTCTTCAGTTGTACATATTTTAGAACTTTTCAACATGTTCCACATATCTCTTATACTCTTTTCTCTATTTTTCATATTTTAAAAAATCTTTGCGAATCAGTCTTAATATTTTCTGCTGTCCTATCTTCTACTAATCCTCTTCTACGTCTACTAATCCTACCAGTCTACTTCCATTAGTCCTGTCTCCTGTTGTGTTCCATCCATTCTTGTACCCATCTGTTGTATTGTAAATATCAGTTACTGTGTCTTCAGCTCTGAGATTTATATATTTTTTTCTTTAGTGAAATTCTCTATTATCTGTTTTCTTTAAAATATTAATAGTTATTTTAAAGTCTGTGTCTAATACCTCTAATATCCGTATCACCTGGGGATTTTGCCCATTATTTTTTTCTTGGTATGCTTAGTAATTTTTAATTGAATGTTGGACATTGTGTGCCACAAATTATAGAAGTTCTATTAACTTCCTCCAGACACCATTCACCTTATCCTTGGAGCAACTAGAGTGTGAGCAGACTACCTTCATCCAAAGCAGCAAGAGGCAGGATTGCAGTCCTTTTACATCTCATTCTATTTTTGGTTCATGCCAACCCCTAGGGTGTTGCCCTACCGAGACCCCCAGCTAGTATCCTGAACTCCCATTTTTGTCTCTTCATAACCATGAGGTGATGAAAACCTTCAGTCGTCTTTTCAGTGGCTTTCTTATTAGCACCTTAGCTTCTCATCACGTGTATTTAATATATGGGCAAGTGCTTCAAGGGAAACCTCTGAGTGTGGGGCTGCTGGCCTCTTGAGTCCTAGCTATCTTGTGAACTCTATAATTAATTTTTTAATCTCCTCTCCATGAAATTGCTGAAAGATCTGCTGGCTTCTCTGCCTCTTAACAGTAATATCCCTTGCTCAGATTCCTAGCCTCTCAAAGAATTGGTCACCACCTGGAGGGGTAAGTGATGTGCACAATATCAGCTCATCTCTCTCCAATTCTCTTTGATTTGGAAACTTGGGTCCTTAAGCCCTAGTTATCTGCAGCTGTCCAGTGCCTTCAAACTAATTTTTTTCATCTGGATTTTCTAGCTGTTCTCAGTGGCGTCCGTGATCTGCTCCAAACACTCCATTATAGCTAGAAATGGAAACTCAAAGAAGGCTAATTTTATAGAGGGCACCAAATTGAATGTGTTTCTAGACAGAGTAAAGTGAACTCATGAAAATAATTGACAGCTCCCCCATATTCAGCTCTTACAATGTGCCAGACTTTGTGCTAAGTGGTTATATGTATTATGTCATTTGATTTTTACAACAAGCTTATAGGCTAGGTATTCTCATTTTACAGATGTGGAAATTGAGGCTTAAAGAGGTTAATTAACTTGTCCAATCAATTTTTTTAATCCCCTGGAGGCAATATGCTTAGAAAACATATAAACGTTTTTTTAAAAATTGTGCATATATACGTGTGTGCGTATATATACATACAGAGAATTATGCGTGTATATATATAAAACAAGATTTGTGATTTTTAACAATTTTTAAGTGTATAATTCAGTGGCATTAAGCACATTCACACAATGTTGTGCAACCATCACCACTATCTATTTTCAAAACTTCTTTATTATCGCAGAGATTCTATAGCCCTTAAGTAATAACTACCCTATAATCCCTTATAATCTATAGCCATTAAGTAATAACTCCCCTTTCTGTTTCTATGAACTGGCCTATTCCAGATATTTCAGGTAAGTGGAATCACACATTATTTGTCCTGTTGTGTCTGGCTTATTTATCTTGGCATAATGTTTTCAAGGTTCATCTGTATTGCAGCAGGTATCAGAACGTTATGCCTTGTTAAAGCTGAATGACATTTCATTGTCTGTGTAAATATCACATTTTGTTTATTCCTCCATCAGCTGGTGAACGTTGGGGTTCTTTCCTACTTTTGGCTATTGCAAGTAATGCTCCAGTGAACAATGGCACATGAGTATCTGTTTGAGTCCTGTTTTCAATTATTTTAGGAATATACCTACGAGTGGTAATTCTATGTTTAACCTTTGAGGAACCACCAAACTGTTTTCCATAGCAGCTGCACCATTATACATTCCCACCAGTGACGTATGAGGTCTCCAGTTTCTCCACAGTCTCCTAATACTTAATTCTTTCCTAAGTACAGCCTTTCTACCATGTGTGAGGTGTATCTCATTGTGGTTTTTGCATTTCCTATTAACTAATGATACTGAGTATATTTTTATGTGCTTATTGGCAGTTCGTATATCTACTTTAGAGAAATGTCCATTTGAGTCCTTTGCCCATATTTTGATTGGATTGTTTGTCTTTTTGTTGTTGAGTTGTAAGAGTTCCCTTTCTCTATTCTGGATAAGCTTTATTAGATAGATGATTTGTAAATATTTTCTGCTGTCCGTAGGTGGTATTTTCACTTTCTTGACAATGTCTTTTGATGCACTGAAGTCTTTAATTTTAATGAAGTCCATTTATTTTATTTTTTCTTTTGTTGCTTGTGCTTTGGTGTCATACCTAAGAAGCCATCATCAAATCCAAAATCATGAAGATTTACCCCTGCATTTTCTTCTAAGAGTTTTGTTATTTTAGCTCTTATGTTTAGGTTTTTGATCATTTTTTGAGTTAATTTTTGTGTATGGTATGAGGTAGGAGTCCAGCTTTGTTCCATGAAATAGGCAAATTTATAAAGAAGACAGGAAGTATATTAGGGGTTACTTAGGTTTAAGGGTGTGTAGCAGGAATCAGGAGCGATTGCCAATGGGTATGAGGTTTCTTTTGGGGGTGATAAAAATGTCCTAAACTTAGATAGCGTGATGGCTGCATAACCTTGTGAATATATTAAAACCACTGAAATTGTACACTTTAAAAAGGTGAATTTTATGCTATATGAATTACACCTCAATAAAGCTATTGAAACAAGCAAACAAAAAGAATAGCTGGAAGCCCTATGATGGGGACAGGCCTGGCAGCCTCACTTCCTGCTTCTAGGAAAGGGATCCTCCCATGGCTGTGGGCCAGACCCCCGTGCTGCCAGGGCCATATTCTAAGTTAAACAGTAGCCCAGGCTCAGCATTCCTTCTCCTCCCCAGTGCCAAGTTTTAGATTAAATAAAGAGTCTTCTTTCATGAACTTTTCCCCAGTTTCAGCCTCAGGTTCAGATGTTGCTGCTGGCTCTTTAACCTGGTAAAGCAATTATAAGAGGGAAATAAGCCATAGATGGCAGCTCCCATACCCACTTCTCTTAGAGTAGATGGGAGTCCTGATGAAAGGGCAGGAGCACTGGTAGCTCAACAAATTGTTGGTGAGGAAGCAACATTTGGCCTGGCGCCTCCCTGGTGTCTCCTCCAGGGTGGGAGTGGTGGGACTCAGCTTGTCCCCTGGCATAGGAGGAGCTGCTTAGGTGTCTTGAGGTGACTTCCTGCTCTGGCCTCCCCTGTGGTTGGACCAGAGTAGGGCTGGGCATGGGGCTCACTTGCTGATGGGCCCACCTTAAGTTTCTACTGGGATTTGAACATTTGGACACATGGACAGCTCCTCAGGAGCCCAAATTTCATTGGCTGGTTGCAAGAGGCCTCTTCATGAATGGGGATGATGGGGGTATTAGAAGCATGGAAGGATTGGAAATTCTCTCTCTGTAGAGAACGGCATGGCTTTGGGATATCAGAAATTGCAGGGAACCTACCACATTCCTGCACTTGGAGGGTGGAAAAGCTGGGGCAGGAGTGCCAGCATCCTCTGGCAGGCACTGTTAGGGAGCAGTGGTAAGGGGATCTTGGTGGCCTTCCTGGCAAGGGACATTGATAACAGGGTCCAGAAAGGAGGAGACAGAAGACCCTGGTGGAGACTGTGGCTGGCAGATCTGCATATGGGTCCCCCAGGGGGCACCCTGACTCCTTGGTGTGAATGAGGCCCTGGGTTGCGGCTGAAGGCTGGGGCAAGTCTGATTGGTGCCACTGTTGTGTGGACCTGGTATGGCTGCTGCTCAGGCCTCTCCCAAGGTCCCAAGGCCTTGAAACTTCTCTGACTTCCTGCTTCCCCACCAGGGTGGGCCAAGGGAGCAAAGTGCCAGACTCCTAAGGTCTACAAAATCACAAAGGAAAAGGATGATGACCCCCAGGAGGCTGCTCAAGCGCGTACAGCCCCCTCCTGGCCCAAGCAAGCCCTGCATCCTGTCATCTCAGGCACTTGCAGCTCTTTGCCTGGATTTGGTAACAGACCTGCTTTGGAGTCTTAATTATAGTAATTAAGATTCCCCCATCTGTGGCCATGTCAGCAGTGCCCCTAAGCACCTGACCCCAAGAACAGTGCCTCCCCCATCGCTCTCGGGTTCCTCACACAACTCCTTGGGGTATGCAGTCCCTGGAGACCTAAGGATATTCACCATGTTACCCTGCCCCAGCCCACCTCAGCCAGTTTCTGGTCCCTCCCCAGAAGGAAGCTCCCAACCCCGTGTGCTGTGTCTGCACAGAGTCTCTGTGAAGTGTGGACCTCTGCCATGACCTTCCCAGAGAGTCAAAGGCAGCTTGGCCAGCCCAGGACACAGGCCTTCTCTGCAGGGTCACACATGCCCCTCTACAGTTCAGGCGGAACATGTGCCTGCCTGTTTTTGATGGCTGGCTGGCTGGAGGAGGGGTGGGGGGGGGGGGAATAATAATCAGGCTACCCCCCACTTCACCCAATAAGGCAATGAGCAGAATGCCTGCCTCCCTGGGCCTCCTCCAGGGACCCAGAGCCTGCAGGCAGAGAGTCTTTGATTCCCAAGAAAAGCTGTTCAGCCAAACTTAGCACAAAATGGCAATTCAGGAGCTGAACTCTACCTAGCAACAAGATTAGCAGCTGATTTTGCAAGCTGATATTTTTATCCCTGGGATGGGAACAGCTGAGAAGAGTGGCCGCCTCCTGCTACCCCAAGAAGCGGTACTCCCTCCTGCGCCACCTGGGGACCCTGCCCCCTCAGCTGCTCCATGCCCCTGTCTGGCTCTGTCTTCCTTTCTTACTTGCAGGGGTCTCGGGAGGGTGTGCAGCCTGAGAGCCTCCAGAGGGGAACATCAGCCCCCAGGTCCAAGAGGAAAGCATGAGATTCTGGAGCTCAGAGGCCCAACTCAGCCTTTCCTCCTCTCCTTGCCACATCCTGTTCTCTTTTCCTCATCCCTCTGCCCCCAACACCTGAGAGCCTTTGCACTTTCCATGCTGTGCTGCAATAGCCCCTGGCACTTTGTGGCCCGTCAGACAGAGGGATCTGTGGGGCCAGGGCTCCCTATTCCCCATAAGCACACAGTGGGCTCTTGACAGCCCTGTGGTCCTCTGGACCACTCCCTCTCTCGTTTTTCTTTCTACCTCCCAGTTCTTCTTTGCTTGCCTTCTCACACCCCTCACAATGACCAGAACCTTCTGATAGCCTAAAGCCCTGCTACCTTTTGTGTGGACTACCAATGAACAAAACTGCCATCTTAGGGGCTGTGATGTTGCCTGGTTTTATAGAGAAAATATTGTGATGATAAAATCTCCCAGAAGTGGACTTCCAGTTCCAGAACAAGATGGTATAGACTCACTTTTCTCACATCCTCCCTCTGTGGACATAATTCAATAGATGCTACAAAGGGACCCTGAAAGCTGGAAAGAAGGTGGCAGACTGGCTAGAGACCTTGGGACTTGGAAACAACATGGTGGTGAGGCTCTTGGGCTATCTTTTTATCTCCCACATTCCCCAGAATGGGCACAGAGAGCCCTACAACCTGAACTGCCAACAGGCATTGACAAAACAAATAAACAGAGCTGTCCTCTCTGGCCAAAGGACTGGGGAAAGTGAAGGCAGACAGTGCTAGGGTCCTGTGTTCCACAAGCAGGACACTGAAGTGAGGGCCAATTCATCCACAGGGCAGTATCAGTGGAGCCTGTGTCTCCTGCCCTCCACCAAGTGCCACAAGTAGCCCCAGTCCCCCAGT
This sequence comes from Ateles fusciceps, assembly GCA_036589455.1. Taxonomy (NCBI): domain Eukaryota; kingdom Metazoa; phylum Chordata; class Mammalia; order Primates; family Atelidae; genus Ateles; species Ateles fusciceps. The sequence goes on along the minus strand of JAZHEH010003329.1, from coordinate 5,748,653 downwards.
GGAAGCATCTTCCACCCTCACAGGCACAACCACCAGAACAGTATTGCAAGGGCTATGAAAACTAAACTGTCATTGGAACTACAACCCACAGAAGTAGGCCAGACCTAGATGCTAAGCCTAAAAAGGGTGACTGCCTGCTAAAATAGAAGACCTAAATAGCAGTAAGAGTCTTCTAATAATAACCAAAATGTCCAGGATATAATCTAAAATTACTCATCACACCAAGAACCAAGAAAACCATAATTTGAATGAGAAAAACAACCAACCGATGCCAATGCCAAGATGAATCAGATGTTGGAATTATCTAACAAGGATTTTAAAGCAGTCATCATAAAAATGTTTCAACAAGCAATTACAAATTCTCTTGAAACAAATGTAGAAATAGAAGATCTCAAAAAGAAAGTTTTACAATTTACAAGTTCATTTTTAATAAACACATGACAATTATAGAACTCAGAATAAACTAACCAAATTCAAAACTTTGCGAAATGGATTCAATAGTAGAATGGAGATGATAGAGAACAGAATCAGTAAACTGTTGTTAAAGACAGATCAATAGAATTTATTCATTCTGGGCCAGGCATGGTGGCTCACGCCTGTAATCCCAGCACTTTGGGAGGCTGAGGTGGGTGGATCACCTGAGGTCGGGAGTTCAAGACCAGCCTGACCAACATGAAGAAGCCCGTCTCTACTAAAAATACAAAATTAGCCGGGCATGGTGGCACATGCCTGTAGTCCCACCTACTTGGGAGGCTAAGGCAGAAGAATCGCTTGAATCCAGGGGGTGGAAGTTGCAGTGAGCCAAGATCACACCATTGCACTCCAGCCTGGGCAACAAGAGGGAAACTACATCTCAAAAAAGCAAAAACAAAAAGAATTTATTCATTCTGATTAACAGAGAGAAAACATACTAGAAATAAATAAACAGAATTGGCCAGGCATGGTGGCTCATGCCTGTAATCCCAACACTTTGGGAAGCTGAGGTAGGGTGGATCATTTGAGGTCAGGAGTTTGAGACCAGCCTGGGCAACCTGGCAAAATCCCATCTCTACTAAAAACACAAAATTTATCCAGGCATGGTGGCACATGCCTGTAATCCCAGCAACTCAGGTGGCTGAGGCAGGAGAATCGCTTGAACCCAGGAGGCAGAGGTGGCAGTAGGCCACGATTACACCACTGCACCCCAGCCTGGGTGACAAGACGGAAACTCTGTTTTCAAAAGAAAAAAAAAGTCTCAGGGATCTATGAGACAAAATGGAAGATCCAACATTCATATCATCAGAGTCCCAGAAGGAGGAAAGAGAAATGTGGGGCTGAAAAAAATTATCAAGGAAATAATGTCTGAGAACACCACAATATTAACATAAGGCATAAACCTATAGATTTAAGAAGGTGAGAATATCTCAAATAGGGAAAATCCCAATTAATCCACACCAAGATACATAATGATTAAACTTCTGAAACTAAAGACAAAGAAAATCTTAAAAGCAGATAGAAAAAAATGATACATTACCAATAGAGAAACATTAAGTCAAATGACAGTAGATTTCTCCCCCTGAAACCACGGCAGTCAGAAGTGAATGGCACAATGGGCTGAAAGAAAATAACTGTCAACTGTAAACTCCATATCCAGTGAAATTATCCTGTAGGAATTCAGGAGAAAATAAAGACATTCCCAGATGAAAAACTAAGAGAATTTGTTGCTAGCTGACCTGTCCTTAAAGAATGGTGAAAGGGGCCAGATGCAGTGGTTCACGCCTGTAATTCCAGCACTTTGGGAGGCCAGGGCAGGTGGATCACTTGAGGTCAGGAGTTCAAGACCAGCCTGACCAACATGGCAAAACCCCATCTCCACTAAAAATACAAAAGTTAGCCAGTGCATACTTGTACTCCCAGCTACTCAGGAGGCTGAGGCAGAAGAATCGCTTGAACCCAAGAGGCAGAGGTTGCAATGAGCTGAGATCACACCACTGCACAGGTGACAGACTGAGACTGTCTCCAAAAAAAAAAAGTTCTGGTCATTTTGAGGGGTGGTGAGAAGGCTAAAGGAAGCTCTCCAAACAGAAAGAAAAGTATAACAGATAGAGGCTAGAACTTTCATCAAAGAAAACAATGAAGAAGATAAAAATAAAGGTAAATATAATAGACTATTCTTTACTTCATCAATTTCTTTAATATTTTATGGCTAAAGCAAAAATTCAAATACCATCTGATGTGGTTCCTCAATGTATGGAAAATACTTAAGATAATTATATTTCAAATTTTGACATGATAGGCCAGGTATAGTGGCTCCTGCCTATAATTCTAGTGCCTTGGGAGGCTGAGGTAGGAGGATCACTTGAGGCCAGGAGTTCAAGAGCAGCATGGACAACATGAGACCTCCTCTATACAGAAATAAAAATTCAAAAATTAGCTGAGTGTGGTTGCACACATCTGTAGTTCTAGCACTAAGGCAGTTGAGGCAGGAGGATCACTTGAGCCCAGGAGTTTGAAGTTCCAGTTAGCTATGATTGACTCCAGCCAGGGCAACAGAGTAAGACCCTGTCTCTACAAAATGAAAAGCAAAAAATTAGTGTGAGAGGATAAAGCAACATTAATGAAAGTAAGGTTTCTACACTCACTCAAAGTGGGAAAATGTTGACACCAGCAGACTGTGACAAGTTATATGTGTATATGGTAATAATACCTAGAGCAACTGCTAAGAAAAATATACAAAGTAATATACCAAAAATTACAAATAAGTTTAAATTTAAATTTAAAAAATATTCAAGAAATCTACAGAAAGGTGAGAAAAAGAAACAGGAATGAGCAGCACAGGGAATAAACAGAAAACAAATACTAAAATGACAGTCTAATGCCTAAACATCAATAATTATTTAAATGTATATTGTCAAATGCACTGATTAAAAGACAGGGATTGGCAGAATGGATTTTTTAAAATGACCTAACTACATGCCATCTATCAAACATTTACTTTAAAATAGATACACTGAAAGTATTAATAAAAGAATGAAAAAAGTATTTTGTGCAAATAATCAAAAATGTAATTTAAAATTTTTTATTAATATAGATGGAATAATTACATTAACATGAGAGAAATAAATAAATTTCTTAATAGCAAACAAAATTACTAAGGACAAAGATGGATTTTTTTTTCAAACTTTTAGGTTTGGGGGTAGCTGTGAAGGTTTATTATTTAGGTAAAGTCAAGTCATGGGGGTTTGTTGTACAGATTATTTCATCACCCAGGTACCCAATAGTTATTTTTTTTCTGCTCCTCTCCCCGCCTCCAACCCTCCCTGGAGTCAAGTAGACCCCAGTGTCTGTTGTCCCTTCTTTGTGTTCATGAGTTCTCATCATTCAGCTCCTACTTATAAGTGAGAAATATAGTATTTGGTTTTCTATTCCTGCATTAGTTTGCTAATGATAATAGCTTCCAATTCCAACCATGTTCCTGCAAAAGACATGAGCTCATTCTTTTTTATGGCTGGATAGTACTCCATGGCATATATGTATCACATTTCCTTTATCCAATCTGTCATTGATTAGTATTTAGGTTGATTCCATGTCTTTTCTATTATGAATAGTGCTGCAGTGAACATTTGCATACATGTGTCTTTATGTTAGAATTATTTATATTCCTCTGGACATATACCCAGTAATGGAATTGCTGGGTCAAATGGTAGTTCTGCTTTTATCTCTTTGAGGAATCACCACACTGCTTTCCACAATGACTGAACTAATTTACACTCCCACCAACACTGTTCATGTGTTCCTTTTTTCTCCATAACCTCACAGCATCTGTTTAGATTTTTTTAATGATAGCCATTCCGTCTGGGGTGAGATGGTATTTCATTGTGGTTTTGGTTTGCATTTCACTAGTGATCAGTGATATTGAGCTTTTTTCATATGATTGTTGGCTTCATCTATTCCTTCTTTTGAAAAGTGTCTGTTCATGTCCTTTGCCCACTTGTTAATGGGGTTGTTTTTCTCTTGTAAATTTGTTTACGTTCCTTACAGATTGTCAGATGCATAGTTTGCAAATATTTTCTCCCATTCTGTCTGTTTATTCTGTTGATAATTACCTTTGCTTTGCAGAAGCCCCTAAGTTTAATTAGATCCCATTTGTTAATTTTTGTTTTTGTTGCAATTGTTTTTGTTGTCTTTGTCATGAAACCTTTGCCTGTTCCTATTCAGTCTTCTGCATATGGCTAGCCAGTTATCCCAGCACCATTTATTGAATCAGGAGTCTTTTCCCCATTGCTTGTTTTTGTCAACTTTGTTGAAGATCAGATACTCTTAGATGTACAGCTTTATTTCTGGGCTCTCTATTCTGTTCCATTGATATATGTGCCTGTTTTTGTACCAGTCCCATTCTGTTTTGGTTAATGTATCTCTGTAGTATAGTTTAAAGTTGGGTAAAGTGATGCTTCCAGCTTCTTCTTCTTTTTCTTTCCTTTTTTTTTTTTTTTTTGGCTTAAGATTGCCTTGGCTATTCAGGTTCTTTTTGGACTCCATATGAATTCTAAAATACTTTTTCCTAGTTCTGTGAAGAATGTCATTGGTAGTTTGACAGAAATAGCATTGAGTCTGTAAATTGCTTTGGACAGTATGGCCATTTTAATGATACTGATTTTTCCTATCCATGAGCATGGGACGTTTTTCCATTCATTTTTGTCTTCTCTGATTTCTTTGAGCAGTGTTTTGTAATTCTCATTGCAGAGATCTTTCACCTCCCTGGTCAGCTGTATTCCCAGGTATTTTATTCTTTTTGTGGAAATTGTGAACAGGGTTGCCTTCCTGATTTGGCTCTTGTCTTGGCTGTTATTGGTATATAGGAATGCTAGTGATTTTTGTATGTTGATTTTATAATCTGAAACTTTGCTCAAGTTGTTTATCAACTGAAGGAGCTCTAGGGCTGAGACTATGGGGTTTTCTCGATAAAGAAACACTTGCAAACTAAATCCAGCAGCACATTCTAGATATAGAATCACATGGTCTGCAAACATCTACCTATTTAGATGCCTTTATTTCTTTCTCTTGCCTGATTGCTCTGTCTAGAACTTCCAACACTATGTTGAATAGAAGTGGTGAGAGAAGGCATCCTTTTCTTGTGCCAGTTTTCAAGGGGAATGCTTCCAGCTTTTGCCCATTCAGTATGATGTTGGTTGTGAGTTTCTCATAGATGGTTATTATTTTGAGGTATGTTCCTTCCATACCCAGTTTATTCAGAGTTTTTAACATGAATGGATGTTGAATTTTATCAAAAGGCTTTTCTGCATCTATTGAGATAATCATGTGGTTTTTGTCTTTAGTGCTATTTATCTGATGAATCACAGTTATTGATTTGTGTATGTTGAACCAACCTTGCATCCTGGGGATGAAGCCTGCTTGATTGTGGTGGATTAGCCTTAAATTCAACATGCTGCTGCATTTGGCTTCCAAGTGTTTTGTTGAAGATTTTTGCAACAATGTTCATCAAGGATATTGGCCTGAAGTTTTCTTTTTTTGTTGTGTCTCTGCCAGGTTTTGGTATCAAGATGATGCTGCTCATAGAATGAGTTGGGGAGAAGTCCCTCCCTCTCAATTTTTTGGAATAGTTCAGTAGGAGTGGTGCCAGCTCTTCTTTGTACATCTGGTAGAATTCAGCTGTGAATTCATCTGGTCCTGGGATTTTTTCTATTGGTATGCTATTTATTACTTATTCAATTTCAGAGTTTGTTATTGGTCTGTTCTGTTCAAAAATCAACCTCTTCCTGGTTCAGTCTTGGGAGGGTGTATTTGCCTAGGAATTTATTCATCTCTTCTAGGTTTTCTGGTTTGTGTGCATAGAGGTGTTCATAGTGGTTTCTGAAGGTTTTTATTTCTGTAGAGTCAGTGGTAACATCCCCTTCATCATTTCTAATTGTGTTTATTTGGATCTGCTCTCTTTCTTCTTTACTAGCCTAGCAGTGGCCTATCTCATTAACTTTTTGGGAAAAAAAATACTCCTGGATTCTTTGATGTTTTGAATGGCTTTTCATATCTCAATTTTCTTCAGTTTAGCTCTGATTTTGGTTGTTTTTTGTCTTCTGCTAGCTTTGGGGTTGATTTGTTCTTGCTTCTCTAATTTTTTCAGTTGTGATGTTAGGTTGTTAATTTGAGTTCTTTCTAACTTTTTGATGTGGGCATTTAGTGCTACAAATTTCCCTCTTAACACTGCTTTAGCTGTGTCCCAGAGAGTCTGGTATGTTGTATCTTTATTCTCATTAGTTCCAAAGAACTTCTTTATTTCTGCCTTAATTTCATTGTTTACCCAAAAGTCATTCAGGAGCATATTGTTTAATTTCCATGTAATCATGTAATTGCATGGTTTTAAGAGATTTTCTTAGTCTTGACTTCTATTTTTATTGTGCTGTGGTCTGAGGATATGTTTGCTATGATTTCAATTCTTTTGCATTTGCTGAGGATTATTTTATGTCCAATTATGTGGTTAATTTTAGAGTACATGTCATGTAGAAATGAGAATGTCGGTGTGTGTGTGTGTGTGTGTGTGTGTGTGTGTGTGTGTGTAGAGTTCTGCAGAGTTCTGTCAGATCCATTTGGTCCAATGTTAAGTAGGTCCTGAATACCTTTGTTAATTTCTGCCTCAATAACGTGTCTATACTATCAGTGGAGTGTTGAAGTCTCCCACTATTATTGTGTGGGAGTCTATGTCTCTGTAGTTCTCTAAGAATTTGTTTTATGAATATAGGTGCTCCTATGTTGGGTGCATATACATTTAGGATAGTTACATCTTCTTATTGAACTGAACTCTTTATCATTATGTAATGCCCCTCTTTGTCTTTTTTAAAAATCTCTGTTGGTTTAGTCAGGTTTGTCTAAAATTAGGATTTTAATCTCTGCTTTTTTCTATTTTCCATGTGCTTGGTAGAATTTACTCCATCCCTTTATTTTGAGCCTATGGAAGTCATTATGTGTTGTACAGGCCTCTTGAAGACAGCATACTATTGGGTCTTGCTTTTTTATCCAGCTTGCTCCTCTGTGCCTTTTAAGAGAAGTGAGGCATTTAGTCCATTTACATTTAAGGTTAGTATTGATATGTGTGGATCTGATCCTGTCATTGTGTTATTAGCTGGTTATTATGCTGGCTTGTTTGTGTGGTTGCTTTATAGTGTCACTGGTCTCTGTATTTAAGTGTGTTTTTGTATTGGCTGGTAGTGGTCTTTCCATTCTATATATGGTGCTCCTTTCAAGTTCTCTTATAAGGCAGGTCTGTTGGTAATGAATCCCCTCAACATTTGCTTATCTGAAAAGAATCTTATTTCTCCTTTGCTTAGGAAGCTTAGTTTGGCAGGATAGGAAATTTTTGGTTGAAGATATTTTTCTTTAAGAATGTTGAATAAAGGACCCCAATCTCTTCTGGCTTGTAGGGGTTCAGCTAAGAGGTCCATTGTTAGCCTGATGGGGTTTCCTTTGTAGGTGACCTGCCCCTTCTCTCTAGGTGCTCTTAGGATTCTTTCTTTCATTTTGACCTTGGAAAATCTGATGATTATGTGGCTTGGGATGATGCTCTTTTGTAGAATCTTGCAGGAGTTTCCTATATTTCCTGAATTTGACTCGTGGGGGAGTCAAAAGGTTGGGGACATTTTCATGGATGATATCTTGAAATATGTTTTCCAAGTTGTTTGCTTTCTTCCCCTCCCTTTCAGGGATGCCAGTGGTTCACAGATTTGACCTTTTTAAATAATCCCATACTTCTTGGAGGTTTTGTTCATTCCTCTTCATTCCTTTTGCTTTATTTTTGTCTATCTTATTTCAGACAGCTATTCTTTGAGTTCTGAGATTCTTTCCTCAGCTTGGTCTTTTCTGCTGTTAATACTTGTGATTGTATTGTGATTCTTGTATTGTGTTTTTCAGCTGTGTCAGATCCATTACATTCCTTTTTATACTGTTATTTCATCCTTCAGCTCCTGTATCATTTTACTGTGATTCTTAGTTTCCTTGGATTGGGTTTTGCTGTTCTCCTGAATCTCTATGATCTTCATTCCTAGCCATATTCTGAATTCTATTTCTGTCATTTAGCCAGCTTAGCCTGGCTAAGAACTCATGTTGGAGACCTGCTGCAGTTGTCTGGAGGACATATGACACTCTGGCCATTTGAGTTACCACAGTTCTTGCATTGGTTTTTTCCTCATCTCTGTGTGTGGGTGCACCTTTAGCTGAAGTGTAGATTGAGTAGTCAACAGACTTCTTTTCTGGATGTTTTCACAGGGCCAAGGCTTTATGCAGGATCTTTATTTGAAGCTGACTTCTTGTTCTTGGTTTCACGGGAGGTGTTAGCAAGGTATTTTTGGTGTTGAAGCTTTGGCGTGATCCAGTAGGTGGTGCTCAGGTGTATTGGTCAGTTGGTAGACTCTTGCTGGGTTGTGTGGCTCCCATTTCCTCATAGTTGCAGCTGTGCTCCCCCCTCAATGCTCTGAAAGCATGGGTTTCTCTTCCCCTTGTGGGCTGGATCATGGCTTGGCACTCCTGGGCTCCTCACTGCAGCTCTGGGGCAATCTCGGGATTTATGTTCCTCTCCCAACTTAGAGGCAGCAAAGGAAGGGATCTTAGTAGTGGTAGTGACCCAGGGTGGCCAAGGGTCTTTTGTTTTGTTTCCTGGGGGCTCCTCCCTAGAGAGATGCAAGTCAGCAGTCACTCAGTGCAGTCATCCCAGTATGGAGGGTCTGTGCTATGTTCCCAAGCTGGGGGTTCTCTGTCTGGTGATGAATGCGGGTGGGAAGGTGGAACCCACGGGAGACAGACTGGCCTACTCTCCTTGAGTCAATGTACCTTGTTAGAGGCGTGAATAAAGCACTTATGGTCTTTACTCTTTTGTTAGTTTGAGGGTGGCAAGGGCAGTTCCACTGCAGAGGCAGGGGCAGAAAGGCTTTCAGTTGCCCCTGGGGGCTCTGTCCAGGAAGTTGCAGAGCTTCCACTGGTTTAATAGCCCCAGCAGGGGGTGGCTAGAGACCCAAGCTTTGAGGACCCACTCAGTAAGGAGCTGTGGGAACAAGCACCCATGTAACAGTCTGGCCACTTTTCCACAGGGCTGCTGCGGTATACTGGGGGTCTGCTCCAGTCCCTAGGTACTGCAGATTTTCCAGCATCTGAAGGCATCAACAGTGAAGGCTGTGAAACAGCAAAGATGGCAGCTTGCCCCTCCCTCTGGGAGCTCTGTTTCAGAGAGGTATGGACTTGTTGCCAGCCCAAGCACACCTGTAGGAGGTGGCTGGAGACCCTGGTTGGGAGGTCCCACCCAGTGAGGAGAAATGGGATCAAAGACCAGCTTTAGAAAGCAGTCTGGCCATGTTTTCATAGAGCAGCTGTGCTGTCCTGGGAATCCACTCTAGCCCCCAGTCGCCTTGCACTCTCCAAAGCCCAAAGGGCAGAATGGCTAAGTCACTCAAATAGCAAAGATGGAGGCCTGCCCTTCCCTCTGGGAGCTCCATCCTGGGGAGGCTGGAAACCTCTGATAGCCAAAGAACATTGATGGGGATAGCTGGAGACCCCATTTGGGAGTTCCCACCCAGTGAGGAGGAATGGGATCAGGGACCTGCTTTTAAAAAGCAGTCTGGCATGTTTTCATAGAGACACTAGGCTATGCTGGAGATCCGCTTTAGCCCACAGTTGCCTTGGAGTCTCCAAAGCCTGAAGGCTCAAATGGCTAAGTTGGTCAAATAGCAAAGATGGTACCCTGCTCCTCCCCCTGGGAGCTCCATCTTAGGGAATTGTAATGCTTCTATAGATGGCTGGCTGGAGTTCTAAGCCAGTGGGTCTTATCCTGTGAGGAGCCATGGAAACAGGGCCTGCAAACTATTTCTGCTCAGCCCCCTGGATTCAGCCCCTTTCCTAGGGATATGTATGGTGGTCTAATCTCCCACTTTGCTGGAGTTGTAGTTGCTTTTGCTGGGGAGCCCAGAAAGTTCAGGTATCTAAGGCTCTGTGGTCTCTGCATGTGCCTCAGTGGCTGCTCTGCTGAGACTGCATGTAGCTCTGTGTGTCAGACTGAAGGCCCTGGTGGAGTGAGTTTAAAGAGGATCTCCTGACCCCAGGGTGGCAAAGAGCCATGGGAGAAGTATGAGTTCCCAGGGTTGCATATTCACTGTTTCTCTGGACTGGGGAGGTTCCCCCAGCTCCACGTCAGTCCCCAGTGGGCCATTGTCCTGCATTGCTTTTCTCTGTTCTCTGTGGGTTGAGTTGTTTCCTTGATTAGTCCCAATGCATGTATGGGATGTTTCAGTTGAAGGTGTTGTATTTACTTGCCCCTTCCATTCCTCTTCGTAAGAGCAACACATACTCACTGCTTCTAGTCAGCCTTCTTGGCCACTGGGTGAATAGATATTATTTAATGATAACAAGATCAATCCACCAAGAAGGTATAGCAATACTAAATGTATATGCACCAAATAATAGAGCTTCAAAATACATAAATTAAAACTGGTAGAGCTGAAAGGAGAAATAAGCAAATCTACAGCTGTCTTAGTCCATTTGTGCTGGTATAATAAAAACCAATGACCGGGTAATTTATAAACAAAAGAAATTTATTTATTACAGTTCAGAAGGCTGGGAAGTCCAAGATCCAAGCACTGGCATCAGGTGTCTGGTGAGGGCTTTCTTTTGCATTCTCACATGACAGAAGGGGAAAATGCTATGTCCTCAGTAGGACAGAAAGAGCCTACTTAGTTTCCTCCAGCCCTTTTATAAGGTTGCTAATTCCATTCATAAGGGATTTGCCCTCAAGATGTAATCACTTCCCAAAGGCCCTTCTTCTTAATATTATCACATTGGGGTTAAGATCCAACATAAATTTTGGAGGGGACACAAACATGCAAACCATAGCAACAATTATAGTTGGGGACTTAAAGAACTCCACTCTCAGCAGTTGATAAAACAAATAAATAGAGAATGAACAAAGATATAGAAGAACTAAACATCATTAACCAACAGAATCTGATTAATATTTATAGAACACTCCCTCCACCTAACAAATGCAGAATACACATTCTTTTTAAGTGTCCATTGACACTCACTAAGATAGACCATATCCTGAGTCACAAAACAAACCTTAAATTTAAAGAACTGAAATCACATAGAGTATGCACTCTGACAAAAAAAAAAAAACAGAATTAAAATAGAAATCAATAGGAGAAAGACAACAGGAGAATCTCCAAACACTTGCTTGGAAATTAAAAATACACTCGGACAATCTGTGGGTCAAAGAGAAAATCCCAAAGAAAATTAAAAGAGATTTAGTGCTTAATGGAAAAAAATCAAAATTTGTTCAATGCAGTTAAAACAGTGTTGAGAGGGAAATTCACAGCACTGCACTTCATCAGAAAAGAAGAAAGGTTTCAAATCAAGCTGCTGCCTCAAAAAACTAGAAAGAGAAAAATAAAATAAACCCTAAGCAAACAGAAAGAAGGAACTATAAATGATAAGAGCATAAATCAATGAAACTGAAAACAGGAAAACTATAAGGAAAATTCATAAAACAAAGAAAACTAAATTCTTTTAAAAATCAACAAAATTTGTAAACCTAGAGTAAGACTGATAAAGATAAAAGAGAGAAGACACAAAGTACCAATATCAGGAGTGAAACAGGGGGATATCAGAACAGATGAGGCCAGGATTACCCTGATATCAAATCAAAAAGAAAAAGATAGCTTTACTGGGCATGGCAGCTCATGCCTGTAATTCCGGCACTTTGGGCGGTTGAGGCAAGCAGATTGTTTGAGACCAGGAGTTCTAGACCAGCCTAGCAACATGGCAAAACCTTGTCTCTACAAAAAATACAAAAATTAGCCAGGTGTGATGGCATGTGCCTATAGTCCCAGCTACTTGGGAGGCTGAGACGGGAGGATCACTTGAGCCCAGGAGGTTAACGGTGCAGTGAGCCATGTTTGTGCAGTGAGCCACTGCACTCCAGCCTGGGTAACAAAGTGAGACCTTGTCTCAAAAGAAAAAAAGAGCACAAAAAAAGGAAATTATATAATCTCTCATGAACTTTGACACTAAAAAGACTTCCACAAAATACTAACAAATTGAATCCAACAATGTGTAGACCAAATGGGATTTCTTCTAGGTGTGCAAGGCTAGTTCAATATCTAAAACTAAATCATTGTAATCCACTATAGCAACAGACTAAAGAAGAAAATTGTATGATCATATAAACTGATCCAGAACAAACACTTCACAAAATTCAGCATGTATTCATGATTTAAAAAACCTCTCAGCACACTAGGAAGAGAGATGAATTTCCTCAGTGTCACAAAGAGCATCTATCAAAAACCTACAGTAGGCACCCATATACCTAATTAACTAATTGGTGACAAACTGAGTGCTTTCCCTCTAAGTTCTGGAACAAGTGAAGGGAATCTGCTCTGATCACTCTTTTTCAACATAGTACTGGAATTTCTAGCCACTGCAATCAGAAAATAAAAATATATAAACAGTGTCAAGATTAGAAAGGAAAAAATAAAACTGTCTCTATTTGCAGGTGATACAATTAACTATATAGAAAATAAAATCCTGAGGAATCTAAAAAAAAAAATTTCTAGAGCTAATGAATTTAGTAAGGCTACAAGATACAAGATCAACACACAAAAGTTATATTTCACTTCCATAAACTGACAATGAACAAGAGGAAATATATATTACAAACATATAAACATATACGATTAACTCAAAGAACATGAAATACTTAGGTATAAATCTAACAAAACCTGTACTGAATCTATGTGATAAAATTATATTACAAAATGCTGATGAACCAAATCAAAAAATATCTAATACTTGGAGAGACATACCATGGTTGTGGATTGGAAGACTCAATATAGTACAGATAAAAATTATTTTTTGGGGTGGGGGGGATAGGGTCTTGCTCTGTCAGTGCAGTGGCACAATCATGGCTCACTGTGGCCTCGACCTTCTGGGTTCAAGCAATCATCCCACCTCAGCCTCCTGAGTAGCTGGGACTACAGGCTCTTGCCATCATGCTGGGCTAATTTTTTGCATTTTTTTTGTAGAGATGGGGTTTCACCATGTTGCCCAGACTGGTCTCAAACTCCTGGCTTCAAACAATCCTCCTGCCTTGGCCTCCCAAAGTGCTGTGATTACCGGTGTGAGCTACCACACCTGGCTGGTTTAATGCAATTCTTACCAAATCTCAGCAAGACTTTTTTGTAGACATAGACAAGGTTATTCTAAAATTTATATGGAAAGGGAAAGAGACTAGAATAGCCAAAACATGTATGAAAAAGAAGAAAATTCATGATGTCAGGGCTTACCATATAGCCGCTGTAATAAAGAGAGTGTGGTATTGGTAGAGGAGCAGACACATAGATCAATGAAATAGAACAGAGATCTCAGAAATAGACCCACACAAACATTTAATTAATAATGAAATAAATAATAAAATAATTAATTTTTGATGAAGGAGCAGAAGTGGTTTAGTGGAGGAAAGATAGCCTTTTGAACAAATGGTCCTAGAGCAATTGGACATTCACAAGCACAGTAAGTAAATAAATAAATAAACCTCACACCTCGTGCAAAAAATTAACTCAAAATGGATCATGGACTTAAATGTAAAACATAAGCTCTAAAACTTCTAGAAAAAAGAGGAGTGGATCTAGGACTGTGAGATCTAGGACTAAGCAAAGATATTTTTAGACCTGACACCAAAGCTTGATGAATACAGAGAAAATTGGATATACTGGACCTCACCAACATTAAAAACTGTTGCTCTGAAAAAGATTATGTTAAAAGGATAAAAAGACTAGTTACAGACGAGGAGAAAATATTTGTAAATTACATATCCAGGAAAGGACTTTTATCTTGAATATATAAAGAATGCTCAAAACTTGATATTTGAAAAATGATCCAATTAAAAAATGGGCAAAAGACTTGACACAATATTTCACCAAGGAAAATATACATATGGCAAAAAGCACATGAAAAGATGCTCGACTTCATTAGACATTGGGAAAATGCAAATTAAATCACAATAAGACATCACCACATGCCTGTTAGAACAGTCAAAATAAAATATACTGACAGTACCTATATTCGTTTCCTACTGCTACTGTAATAAATCATCACAAATTTCGTGGCTTAAAACACCACAGATTTATTATCTTACAGATCCGGAGGTCAGAAGTCCAAAATGAGTTTAATGAGGCTCATGGTTACCATCCTTCAAAGCCAGCAATGGCTGCCTGGTTGAGTATTTCTCAGTTCGCATAACTCTTTTGCTTCCCTCTTCCACATTTAAAGAATTATTGTGATTATATTGGGTCCACCCAGATAATCCAGAATAATCTTTTCTTAAGGTCAACTAATTAGCACTCTCAATTCCATCTGCAACCAAAATTCTCCCTTGCATAACTTATTTCACATGTCCAGAGGATTAGGATGTGGACTTTCGTGGGAGCCACTTTTCTGCCTACCACAATACCAAATGTGAGGAAGGATGCAGAGAAACTGGAGCTCACATATTGCTGGTTGGAATGTAAAATGGCAGAGGCTCTCTGAAAAGTTTGACAATTTTCTATAAAGTTAAACATATACTTAAACATATGAGCCAGCAATTGCACTCCTGGGTATTTATACTGAAGAAATTAAATTTTATGTTCAATTTAAAAACTTTATATATGCATATTCACAGCAGTTTTATTTGTAATAGACAAAAATTGGAAACTACTCAAATGTCCTTCAATGAGTGGGCCATTAAGCTAACTGTGGTTCATCCATGTACTATGGCATATTATTCAACAATAAAAAGAAACTATGATACACACAGAATCTTGAATGAACCTCAAGGAAATTATGGTGAATGAAAAAGCCAATCTCAAAAAGATAAACATTGCATAATTCCATTTATATAACATTCGTGAAACAATGTAATTATAGCCAAGGAGGTCAGATTAGTGGTTTCCAGGGGTTAAGGACTGGGGGCTGTGCCTATAAAGAGGCAGCATGAGGGAACCTTGTGGCTACCAAATAGTTATGTATCTTGATTGTGATAGCAGTTTTATAAAATTACATGTGATGAAATTGCATACAGCTACAAGCACATATACACACACCAAGTGCATGTAGAATTGGTGGAATCAGAATACGCTCTGAAATGGTACTGATGTCAATCTCCTGCTTTTGATGCTGTTCTGTGGCTTCACAAAATATTTTTATTGGGGTGCTCTGGGTGAAGGGTGCATGAGATATTTCTTAACAATTTCCTGTGACTCTATAATTGTTTCAAAATAAATGGTGATTATTGCTTCTCGGCCTTTTGGCTAAGATCAAGTGCAAAATAAGTGGTGACATCAGCAGGATAACCAGCTAGAAGCCCCTAGCACTTGTCGTCTTCACAAAGAAAGCCAGAATAGGTACGTTTTAATTTAAAAAAAAAAAAAAAAAGGAGAGCACTGGAGTGCATCAGAGGAGTAACAGAAATCCTGGTGAGCATAAAAACTTGGGATAGCCAAATAAGGAAAGAAAGAAATGCTGGGCCTTACCCCATCCCCCAAACCAGGGTCATCTGGGAACCAGGAGGAACTTCTTCCTACAGCAAGAAGGTAAGCAAGAGGATCCCAGCAACCCCCACCAACACTATGAATACATACAGACCTCACCAGTGGGGTGCCCTTCAGTCTTTACAAAGACTAAGCCCAGCTGAGGGAGCTGCCTCCAGTCCCCATACCTATGCTCCCTCCAGAGGAGGAGCTGACAATGTGCCCCATCCCCTGTGGCCCATGTAGCTACTGTGCTACACCATCTTGGAATTGCAACTACAGCTAGAGTGTCTTACACGGGGGTGGGGGTGGGGGGGTGAGTAGCCACAGCTCCCCTCATCCCTGAAGCTAAGTCATCACTGAACCACCCGGCCTAGTGGTCCAACATCCACAAGCTAAGCTGTAAACAGCTGTTATACTCTTTCCCATGGGATCAAGCAGAGGTGGAGCTGCTCTACATACCCCTCCCTACCCCAGGACAGAGCTGAAGCAGTACCCTCTGTCCTGGAAAAATAGTATCTTGGCCATTCAGAGCAGTAACACCTTCCTGGTGCCTAAGTTGAAGCAGCACCCTACATCCCAGGAAATGATGCCTGGGCCTCCCAGAATAGTGATATCCCCCAGGTCTGAGTTGAAGTGGCATATCATCCCCTGGGGAATCAGTGCCCTGACGAAGCTGAGCAGTTGTACATCCCAGAGCTGAGCTCATGTAGTACCCAAGGTCCCAGAGAAACAGAGCAATGGCTGAACTGAGACACCCCACCCCACAGGCCAAAAAACTCAAGTACTCTACTTCCCTGGAGCTGGACTAGGCCCCTAGAGTTTGAGCTGCTGAGATACCCCTCTCCCTGGGGAGTGGAGTCATTGCTGTTCTGCTTCCTGTCCCCCACCACCCCACAGCCCAAATGACAGCTGTGCTCTGCCATTTTGGGGTCACAGAGTCTAGGATACTGCTAAGCCCCACCATCCCAGGGTCTAGAATCACCACTACATGGTGCCTCATCCTTTGGGACCTGAGTTGCCAATGAGCTCTACTGGCCCAGGTTCCTGAATTGCAGCCATATTCTTCTCCTCAAGATCAAATCTGCAAAGCAGCCCTTCTTCTTAGCAGTCAGGCCAGTGCTATGCTTTGTCCCCAGGGGTAGAATCACGGTTATAACCCAGCCCCTGGGCCCAAGCAGCTAGGGGTTGCCCTCAGAGTCACAGATATTGACTCTGTGGGCAACCTACACCTAACCCTGCCAAATAGAATGAACCTGTACCACAAGACACAGGTGCTACAATAGGTTCACAGATGCTGAGTCTAGGACCACAGCCCCACGGCCACTCTGAGCACATACAGTTGGAACCCAGTACTACTGTAGCTACTTGAAGGCTGTGTAAGACCTGATGGCAAAGCAGAACCTTTCAGATAGGTCCCCTCACTGTGGGAAAAAATGAGAATAGGAGGGCCCCAAAAGCCCTTAACACTGAGGACATCAACATTCTACACTGCTGCCACAAACTTCTACAGCCTAGGCCACTGAGGTGTCCATTGTTAGTGCTGGCATTGAATGAAGCTGAAGACTTCATTCAACACAGAAAACTGTATTACTGCATCTATCTGGAAACAGAGTCACCACACCCTTTCCAGCCAGAACACTAAAATGCAACTGCAAGTGAAAGTCTTTCTCTGTGAGTCACTCTAGAAAGTTTGGAAGTAGCTATTGTGTCAACAGATGCACAAACATGAGTGCAGGAACACAAGAAACATGAAAAAGTAAGGAAATATGATACTGCCAAAGGTACATAGTAACTCTCTAGTTACAGACCCCAATAAAAAGAAATCAGTTAATTGCCACAAAAATAATTCAAAATAATAAATTCAACAAAATACAAGAAAATATAGACAATTCAACAAAATGAGGAAAACAATTTACAATATGAATGAGAAATTCAGCAAAGAGATATAAATTATAAAACAAGAACCAAATGGAAACCCTACAACTGAAGAATTCAATGAATGAAATTAAAAATACAGCAGAGAGCTTAAACAGCAGACTTATTATCAAGCAGAAGAAAGAATTACTGAACTTGAAGACAAATCATTTGAAAGCACCCAGTCAGAGGGGGAAAATAAAGAAATGAGAATGAAAAAAAGAGTGAAGAAAGCCTATGAGACTTATGGGATACCATTAAGCAAACAAATATTTGTATTATGGAAATTTCAGAAGGAGAAGAGAAGGCAAAAGATATGGAAAACCTATTTAATGAAATAACAGTTGAAAATTTCTCAAGTATGGGGGAGATATGGACATCTAGATCCAGGAAGTTCAAATATTCCCAAATAGATTCAATCCAAAAAAGTCCTTTTCAAGGCATATTATAGTCAAGCTGTCAAGAGTCAAAGACAAAGAGAGAATTCCAAAAACAGTAAGAGAAAAGCACCAAGTCACATATAGAGGAATACTCATTAGAAAAATGGTTGATTTCTCTGCAGAAACCTTAGAGGCCAGAATATATAAAATGTTATATTCAAAGTGCTGAAAGTAAAAAAAAAAAAAAAAAGGCCAGCCAGGAATATTAACCCAGCAAAGCAACGCTTTAGAAATGAGGGAGAAATAAAGTCTCCCATATAAGTAAAAACAAAGAATTCACCAGTAAACCAGCCTTAAAAGACATGCTCAGGAGTTCTACATCTGGATGTAAAAAGGCAATAACTACTATGATGAAAACATGCAAAAGCATAAAACTCATTGGTAGAGCAGATATACAAAGGAGAAAGAGAAAAAAGATCAAACCTTATCACTACAGAAAACCACCAAACCACAATGAAACAGAGTAAGAGAGGAATAAAGGAATAAAGGATATGCAAAACAACCACCAGACAACTAACAAAATGATAGAAGTCCTCTCCTATCAATTATAAACTTGAATATAAATAATTAAATTCCTTACGTAAAAGATATGGACTAGCTGAATAGATTTTAAGTGATTCAGTTATATGCTGCCCACAAGAAAGTCACTTCCTCTTGTAAAGACATATATAGACTGAAAGGGAAGGGATAAAGAAAAAAAAATTCCATGCAAATGGAAACCAAATGTGAGCAGGAGTAGCTATACTTAGATTAAATACACTTAAAGTCAAAAACTGTAAAAAGAGACAAAGAAGGTTGCTATATAATGATAAAGGGATCAATTCAGCAAGAAGATATAACAATTGTAAATATATATGCACCCAACACCAGAACACCCCAGATATGTAAAGCAAATATTAGACCTAAAATTTAATATAAAATTAATAAAATGTAATATATTATTATAATCCAATATAGTAATAGTTGGGGATTTCAACACCCTACTGTCAGCATTGGATAGATCATCTAGACAGAAAATCAACAAAGAAACTCTGGATTTAAATGCCCTTTAGACCAAATGAACCTGACACAGAACATTTTGTCCAACTGTTGCAGAATATGCATTCTTTTCATCAGCACATGATTCTATGGTAAATGGTATTTAAATTTTTATTTTCCACTTGTTTGTTGCTAGTATACAGAAATGCAATTGATTTTGTATATTGATCTTGTATTCTTCAAACTTAAAAAAATTCACTTATTAATGTAGTAGTAAAATTTTAATGGAGTTTTAGTTTGGGAAGACGAAAAAGTTCTGGAGCTGGATGGTTGTGGTGATGGTTACACAACCATGTGAATGTATTTAATGCCACAGAGCTTGTAATGGTAAATTTTATGTTTTTATGTTTTATATATCTATAATATATTATAATACATAATATATACTAATATATAATATGTATTAATGTGTGATAATAATATATAATCACACTGGGTAGATTTGTTACTATTTTCTAGGTACATTATTATTATGTTCTATGTGGATTTTAAAAGTTTAACTTGTGTATTCATAAAAGGAGGAGGAAAAGAAGGAGAAGATAGAAAAGAAGACTGTTGATAGCTTCATTTAGCTTTCATTGAATGCAGTTGAGGATTCAGAATTTTTCATTTGCTGCCTATATCAGCAAAGATTAGAAAATTTGCAGAGAATGACATTCACTATTATTAGGCAATTCAGAAGATGACAGAGAGACAGCAGCACTCTCTAATGATAATGATAATGATGAAAATGAAAGTACAAGGGAAATCATAGAATGAGTCTTCAAATGATAACATCCCAGATAAATTTTCTTGAACTCAAGAATCAACTATGAACATTATATTTCTAATTTCAAAAAGGAAATATGACATTCTCATTCACGGAGTCATTCAGCATGAAGGACTTCATCACACAATATTTCACAAGATCCCGGACCATCCCATTTTGCTAAAAGGACAGTATTGTCTGACAGTATTTTTTCATCTTTTATGATGTTTGTACATCAAAATGTACTCTATATATTAAAATTTCTTCTGAAAAATAAGAAGTTAAAACTTAATCCCAGAAATCCATCTAGGATTATCTTTGCTCATGTGCGGAAGATAACCTGGGTAATCTGTGAAGGCAGAGCTCAGACAGGTCCTTCATCCTGGGCATCCCTTTGGCCTTTCTGGGTGGATAAGAGGGTTAGGAGAGAAAGCAGCTAAAGGTGAGGAGCACTCCGGCCACCCTCCCTACTAATGCCTCCCTCTCTGCCTCTGACCCAGCCCCTTGCTCTGCCATGGTGCTAAATTCAAGACCCTGCCTCCCCTGTGAGGGCTCTCCACACCTTCCACTGACCACAAACGTATCCACATCCCTTAGTTTGCCATTCAAGACCCTAATATCCCCCATCCTCCCCATGCACACACCTGCTTGTGGATTCCACCTGGCTGTTCCCTCTGCCAAGGCAGTCTGACTCCATTCTCCCTCTGGACCCTGGTAACATCCCTTGCTCAGCCTCCAGTTCTTCCCAGTGCAGTGTTGCAGCCAGGCTGACCAGGCTGACGACTAGTCTGCCAGGGGGATGCTGCCTCTAGGGTCTTTATGTAAAATCTCCTGTTTTTCAATGCCAGCAACAAATCAAAATTCTAATGGCTATGGAGTTTGTTTGGGAAGATGAAAAAGTTCTGGAGCTGGATGATGGCGATGGTTGCACAACTATGTGAATGTACTTAATGTCACAGAGCCTGCATACTTGAAATTGTTAAATGGTTAAATTGTTAAATGTGAAATAAAAACATAAACTTTTATGTTATGTATATGTTATCATACTTAAAAAAATTTAAAGTGTGTGTGGGTTCCCCAACACCCCTCCTCAGGTGAGGGCAGTGTAGTAAACAGTGACGATGGGTAGGGCAGGGGATCAGAAAAGGGAAGAAAAAGAGGGGGTTGGGCTGGGGACCAGAACAGGGTCTTGCCCATGGGCAACAGGGGTCCCGAAGGAGGGACCATTGACGTGTGTCCAGGGTGCTGCATTGTGTGGGGGAAAAGGAGAGTGTGCTCGTTCAGTGGAGGTGGGCAGTGGGCCAGGGGTGGTCAGAGGGATGGGGACTGAGGGAAGGTGATGCTGGGTTCAGCAGGCATCACTCATCCTGGATCAGCAGGCCCCAGGCGGCAGGAGGCCATTCACTGGAGGCCAGAGGCAGGTGGTGCTCCCGAGGGCACTGATGCCCTCATGGGGTGGGACCCCCCACGGAGCCTGCCAGTGCCTTTGGATGCTCAATGCTGGGGATCTTCCCACTGAATGTTGGTCATTTTGCAGCTGAAAAAACTAGGGCATGGGGAGGCCAGGACCCCCCCTAAACTTCTGTGGTAGCCTTGGATCTGGACAAGCAGTCAGGGAGAGCCCAGCTGTGCTCCACCTTGCTCGGTGTGGAGGTGATGGCGAGGGTCACACACCCCCCTTAAGAGTAGACCCTGAGGAAGTTCTTAGCTTTTAGGGTCACAGCCCCTTCATCTAGTGGCCAAAGGGTACTTTTGTGGGGCCTGCCACCCAAGTACACCTGAGGCCCAGGCCTCCACCTTGCCTCTGGCACCTGCCTTCCCATGTTCTGGTGGAGCAGGAGATCCTGCCTGGGGGATCCTTGGAACCACACCTGGTGAGCCGAGCCACGTGCTTATGAAGAGGAGAAAAGGAAGGAGATGGGAGAGGGGCAGGGGAGAAGGGGGTTAGGGTCAGGGGAAGGGAAAGGCAGCCTCGGCCTGCACAGAGCTGGAGTGGTGGGACTACTCTCAGGGGTCAAACAGGGTTGGGGTGTCCCTGTCTCCCAGTGCCCTCCCTTGGGGTCTGGCAACTGCCTTGCTCTTCTCTTCTGCCTTCAGACATTTGGGATAATCTCCAAACAGCATGACATGGCCTTTAAGATACAGCCTCCAGGGTCCCCCACTCTCCTTTCTCATCCATGTCTCCAGGGCCCTACCCCCTCTGAGGGGTCCCAGCCATCCCCCAGGATCCAACCTAAGCCCAGCCTGCTCCCCTGGGCCCTGTGGAGTCCACCAGAGCCCAGTCCTCCCTGAGTCATGATGGCAGAGTCTTTTGTTTTTATCTTTTGTCACTACATGGGAAATGTGGGGTGTCGGTGGCCAGTGTTGCTCACAAAGGTCTTGAACATGGGTGCGGCTGCCTGTGGCAGGTGGATCCAAGCTGAAGCAGAGGCGGCCATCCACTTTCCATCCCGATGCCTCCCAGCCACCAGACACACTGCCTGCCTCCCGCTTAGCAGAGGTTCAACATGTGTCCATCACCACCTCTGAATCCACAGGTAGGTGTTTGGCAACAGAAGCGGCGTGTTGACCAGGCCTGGGGTCTGGGGCCTGCACTACTGTGCCCACCACTGGGTGGTGCCCTCTAGGCAGGCATCCCTCCGAGGAGGCTGAGCTCAGGCTCTGAGTCCAGAGGAAGGACAGGGGCCTGGGAGGGCTTCATGGCAGGTGGAGCAAGATGGGATGGGGTGAGGGGTGCTATGAGGGGGCCCTCCCCCACAGGGCAGGGGCAGGGGGTCTCTGACCACACCCCCAGTGACCCCTGTGCCCCATCTCTTGGCAGGTGGAGAGATAGCTCCTCAAACTGAGTCCCAATGGCTGGGGGTCCTGTTAACCTTTTTCCTTCCTTACCCCAGACCGGAACCCGAGGTCTCTAATGCTGAAATTCCCAGATCACAACAGCTTGTGCATGGGCAGGAAGCTCCTCACATCCTCCTCTTCTGAGGGAGCGAGGACTCTCCCACACCAGCTGCCCTTTGCGTGGGCTCTGTGCTGTCCTGCCCACCCGCTCAGCAGGGCTCCGTGTCCTGGGGTGAACCTACGGCCCCCTCTTCCTGCAGAGAGTGGGTCTGTTGCCTCCTTCTTCATGTGTGGACCCATCAGCCCACACTTCTGTAAGCGCCTAACCCATTGCCAACCAAAAGTAAGACATAGCGCTAGGGAGATGCTCACCTTCCACCTAGGTTCTGGCACCTTCCACCTGCCTTAGTTTCCTCAGCTGTCACGTGGGCGATGGGTGGGATGCACCTCAGGCATTGTTCAGGGCAGTGTTTCTCAAACTTGCCCCCAACACCACCCCCCTACACGCTGGGGGGTTCTGATCCTGTGGGGGGAGGGGGAAGACGGAAAATTGCACCTCTGATCCACTCAGGTGTTGGTGGCTTCCACTGGAACCCCACCGTGAGACCACCTCTGAGGACTAAACCCACTGCCACATGCTCCAAAAGTGCCAGTGGCAGGTGACATTGCCAGGGAATCAGCAAAGCCCTGCAAAGCAAACATGATGTGGCCTCAAGCAAGGGCTCCTTTTTCTCCAAGACACAAAAACGACTAACCTTTAGAAACAGGATGTCCATCCTGAACAGAGAGAGGACCCTGAAACCCTGCAGGGCTGCCTCAAGCACCCAAAATACACTTCCTCCATGTCCTCCCCGAGCGCACCTCTCAGTTCATCCTCCCTGTCCCTCATGTGCCTCTCTGAGTCCCTCTCCTCCCTGTCCCTCCTGTGTCCCTGAGTTTCCCCTCCCTCCCTGTCCCTCCTGTGTCCATCTCTGATTGTCCCCCTCCCTCCATGTCCCTCCTGTGTCCATCTCTGAATATTCCTTTTCCTGTCACTTTTGTGTCCATCTCTTGAGTGTCCCTCTCCCTCCCTGTCCCTCCTGTGTCCATCAGAGTGTTCCTCTCCTTCCCTGTCCCTCCTCTGTCCATCTCTGAGTGTCCCCCTCCCTCCATGCCCCTCTCCCTCACTGTCTCTGATCTCTTTGCATCTCCACCGGCCTCTCACGCTGCAGCCAGTGTTTTGTCTGTCCACTCTGTCCCCACCCTGCTCCCTAGGTGCTCACTCAGCCTTGGGGCAACTTTTAGTGCTGGTCTTATATCCCAAGACCAATGCTCTGATTCCTTGAGGCAAAAGGCAGGGCAACCCCTGTGAGAGGGTCAGTTCTTGGAGAAGAGATGGACCTAGCCAACCCCCAGCAGGTGTCTTTCTCAGAGAATTGAGTGCGTGCTTCTCAGGACTTCAGTGGAGGAGTCCAGAGCTGAGTGAAAATGAGTTTCTCTGTCTCAAGTTCATCCCTTTCCATGTTCCTTCCCATCGGGCTCCAACAGCAGCCTCTGCTGCAGTGAGCTGTGGTTCTCAGTGTCCACCTGTCTGTCTCTCTGGTTTTGGGGCAGCATGGGTATGTGACTGTGATTCTCTGACGGCTCTGAGAAATGTGGATTCTCTTTGCTCAGCGGTTTCCTCGTTGTTCAGATGGGATTCCCTTCCATGATCCCCTGACTGTCAGGGGCTTCTCTCAGACTGTGGTGGAAGCTGGAGATGCCAGTGCTGGCTGCAAAAGCAGCCAGGGGCTCCAGGTTCTGGACTTGGGTGACCCTGTCCTGAAGTTTCCTGGCTGAGAGCCAGGAGGGGGCCAGACATGCTTTTAGTGGGATCAGTCCTTCCTGCTGGGCCTGCGGTGCTGGGGTTCTCTCCCAGGGTGCAGGCCCCGTCTTGCTCATGGGACTCACTTTCTATTCTCCACACAAGCTGGATGTGAGACAAGAAACTTAGACCATCTCAATTGCTTAGTGATTTCTTCCCCT
This sequence comes from Ateles fusciceps, assembly GCA_036589455.1. Classification (NCBI taxonomy): domain Eukaryota; kingdom Metazoa; phylum Chordata; class Mammalia; order Primates; family Atelidae; genus Ateles; species Ateles fusciceps. The sequence goes on along the minus strand of JAZHEH010003329.1, from coordinate 5,724,135 downwards.
AAAGTCCTGCAATGAGGAAGTGGGCAGTGGGATAGACTGCTCATCTGGTCGTCCAACAGGTCATGAACAGGCCCGTCTGCAACACAGATGGCTTGGGTGCTGCCACCAGCCACAGCCAGGAAAGCAGGTGATTAAACCTGAGGGAACGGCCTTGGGCACAGGCAGGCTTACTGGGGAATTTGGGCTCCACCCTGGAGGAGAGTCAGCTTCTATCCCAAATGCATGCCCTACAGCCCTGCCCTGCCTCTGGGAAATGTGCCTGCCCTACAGTCCCATCCAGATGGGAAATGTGAGGGAAATGCAGTCTGTGTCTACCGACTCTCAGTGGCCTGAGGACAGAGTAAGGGGTGATCACCAAGAACACCCCTCACCTTGGGGGACCAGGAGGGTGGAAGGGGAGCTTAAAGTGCAAAGACAGGCTCCAGGCTGGGAATTCTGGAATACAACTTGCCAAGGGTTGTATTCAGAACATTCCTACAGGTCAACAATAAAAGACCAACAGCTTAGTAGAATAAATGGCGAAGACACAAACAAAATTCACAGAAGGAACCTGAATGCCTAATAAAAACATAAATGGATGTTCAACCTCACCATGACAAAGGAAATGCACGGGCAATCCAACTTTACACTCAGCAAGACTGCAAACATTACAAAGTCCATTAAAATGGTTAGGAGCTGAGCAACAAGACCCACTCACAGGAGTGGTGCATGGGGTGCCCTGTGACCCCGCAACTCCATTCACAGGAAATGCCTAGGGAATCTCTCACACTTGAGAACAACTGCTGCATTGTTGTAGTACTGAGAAACTGGGACCAACCTAAGTACTCACCAACAGGACGTGGTTAAATAAACTGTGATATTCACTCACTGGAACATCACACGCCACCTGGGGGAGTGGAGGAGAGTATGTATGGACACAGACAGCTCATGAAGGTAAGGAAGAAAGAAAAGCAAGTGACAAAGATATTGATTTATACAGTTTCCAAATACGCATACAGTGAAAAATGACACTATCAAGCCAGGCACAGTGGTGTGCACTTATAGTCCCAGCTCTTTGGGAGGCTGAAGCAGAAGGATCGCTTGATCCCAGGAGTTTGAGTCCAGTCTGGGCAACACAGCAAAACTGTCTCTTAAAAAAAAAAAAAAAAAACTTTAAAAAATGACCATATCATGGAAAATTCCGGAGAGCTGTTGTCTTGGGACAGAGATAAAGCAGCTGGGGGGTGAGGGGGTTGGTCACAGGAGTCTTAGCTGCTCTAAAGTTGTGAGTGGGGACAGCAGAGCCAGCTCAGAAGGCTGCTGACTGTCCAGGGCTTTGCAGAGTGCCTGCTCTGCCGTAGAGGGTTACCAGCAGAAGAGCCTGAGATGTTGAGGAGACCCCTGTGGGGTAGTCACCAGGGCCCTGTGCTCAGTTAATGCTCTGCTGTTGCTGTCTTGAAATCTTAATAATTTTTGAACAAGGGACCTACAATCCCATTTTACACTAGGCCAATTTCTGTATATGGCCTGTGGTGGACTAACGTGGATTTCTGGTTAACATAAGCTTTCCAAGGGTGTGCAGCAGATGCTGGGGAGGAGCCTGAGGATGGACTGGGGCTGGGCCTGCACAGAGGCCTGTGTCCCTCCCTGTCCTGGGCTCCAACACCAAACCCAGAGTGTCATCACAAATGAGGAGCTCCCAGATGCAGCAGGGTCAGTTGAGGAGGGCACCAAAGGGGACACAGTGGGTCTTAAAGGAGTCTATCTTAGAGACAGGAGTGTCTGCAAACTCCAGCGTTGGGCTGGGGCAGGAGCTCTTTAATGGCAGTTTGTTAAAAGAACTCTTTATTGGGAACAATTTTTTTTAAATTGGATTACGAGTCTTCTATATAGGAGAATCAATCAATTCTGCCACCGGGGTCTTTATATACTGCTACCCAAACGCTACTCTTTCCCAAATGATTTCTAAAATCTGTGACATTGGAGGAGTCCATGCAAGACCCTCTGAACGTAACCTGCTTTTATGAGATGGAGTTCACCCCAACGGTCTAAACAAATAATCTGTTAAAGCTTCCAAGTGTATTTTCCAAATAGTATCCTGCTAGTCCACTCACATTTCCCAGGATCATCATCCAGCCCCTGGCCCCATTAGGGCTCCAACCCCATGTCCCTGGGCACTCTGCAGACAGCCCAAGACAGCAGTTTGTGGCCATCTCTCCACTCCAGGTGGTCAGGTAGGGGTGCAGACCATCACTTGCTCGGCAGGGTCAGTGTGAAGTGTCTTCAGGAGTTCAAGTCCCAGTGGTCTGGACACCAAGAATTGCCCAAGTGGACCCACGGAGACAGAATGAAGAGGAACTTGGAGGATGGGACCCCAGGGACATCCACCTTGGGGTGAGGGGCAGGAAGGCCAAGTTCACGTGAAGAAAAAGCACCTACTGTTGCATACCTTTGTGAGCTACACATTCACATCCCAGAAACAGCATGTAACAAAGATGTCACTGCAAATGCAGAGGCCTCTCCTAGGAGGACCAGAGAGGACAAAATTGCTCCTGTTTCTTGATATCATGACTTCTGGGTGTGGTTGGTGTTGCCTTAAGTTTCTAGGGATATCAAAAGCTTAAGAAGTGACTCTTGTCATCACATGGCTGATCACCTCTGTGGAGAACAGTTTAGGGGTACCCAAGTTCCCCCACTGCATAGAGGAAAGACTTTTCTTTCCTTTCCCCCACTGTGCCAGGAAAGACACACTGGACCTGGCTGTGGCCCCGTGAATGGTGGTGGGGAGACCAGAGCACATCGCAAGGCCCTGAGGGTGATGTGCATCTCCAGTAGCAGGTGCTGCATGGAGGAGGCAAATGGTGGGTGCAGAGCTGGGTTAGTTTCAGCAGAGATGTGAAGGTATGAAGGTGATTCCTCTCTGGAGGTGGAAGCAAACTGGAAAACGGTCGGGCATGAACAGACCAGCCCAGGGAGGCAGACACAGTGTCTACCACCACACCATCTGCTTGGGGTACACCCTCCTCCCAGGACATAACAGCCCATGGTGCTTGGGAGTCTGGTCACCATGCACCCTGAATGCTTTCAGGTGGATGGTTTGGATCTCTCCTCACCTGGCTGGTTGGGCTGTATGAGGACAAGCTGTGGACCTAACATGTGACCACTGTCCAGACAAGGCCTATTCTGCCTCCTTGCCTGGCTGTCCCCTTCTAGGGGCCGTTGCCCCTTCCTCTCTAGACCCTCTGCCTGCCAGGTGCGTGAGCCTTTCTGCCTGGACAGCCTGACTGAGACAGCCCTAGACTAACGGTCACCCACATTGAGCTCAAGTCCACCTTGCATGATGCTAAGCTTAGAAATGTCACCCTGGAGTCACAAAATCCCTTCTCTGCATTATCAAGAAAGGCGGTCACTCAGGGGGTGTTGGAATCTTCCCTGCCTTAAGGCTGAGCTCCAGTCTGCAGCCTATTCCCTGACAGGTACTTGGGCTCTCAGCCTCTGATGATCCCAAACCCTGTCTCTTCCCTAAGGGTCACTATCTATGGGATTTGCCTATAGTCTAGGCATACCTGGTAAATGAGGTCTCCACACACTGGGTCATTAATCCCAATAAACAATCACTGGTGAGTTCCTGAACTCTCAGACTGGAGCTCAGCAGTCCCACTAGGGATGACCACTGGGGTCACAAGATGGCCCTGACCCCCAGTTCTCCGGATCTGTGATCAGAGCAGCTTCCTAACCTCTCTGGCCCAATAGAGGTGAGGGCTCCCTTTCCCTGCCAGAGGGGCCTCCTCCAAGCCCTCCAGTGCCCCAACAACACTCTCTGTCCTCTGGTAGACCCTTACCTGCTCACGTCTTGCACAAAGTGCACACTGGGAGGCAAGACAATGTCTCTGCAGTAAGAAGGACTTGGGGCAGTGCTCCGCAGGCAGGCAGGCAGGCCCCAGCTCAATGCCTGAGAAAGCAGGCTCCTAACAGCCTCAATGCCCTCTTACTGGCATGGGGTCAATGCAGTGGCAATGTCTGGATTGTTGAGGGTTTTGGCGGGTGATCAATGCTGGGGAATCCTCCCTCTACCTTCCTCATCCAACACAGATCATCTGGAATGTGCCAGGCCTGTGCTGGGCAACAAGGATGGCTAAGATGGCCTGTGACAGGGTCCTTTGATGAACAGTCCACTGGGATGGGGTCTGCAGTGGCCCCTGGACAATTTCAGTCTCGGCCACTCATCTTGGTCATGGTGCCACAGAGAATGTACCATGGCCAGGACTGTACCTGGGGCAGCTGGTCTTGCTCTTTGGTTCTGGGGAGAAGGAGGGCAAGGTGACTGGGTTCAGGTAGAGGAGCTGTTGGCTTGAGAGACAGCTACCCTGAGAAGCAAGTAGGAAACCCAGGAACCACTGGCCTGCAGATGGGACAGGATCCTGGGCCTGGGCCCCCCGAGTCACCAGCCACATGGCCTTGGGAGTGTCACTTACTCCTGTGACTGTAGCACAATAAGGGGTTAGATGACCAAGTCCCTGAGGTCCTGACCAGCTTGCGGAAGAAGACCTAGGACTGAGAGAGGCAGCAGGGAGGCTGACCAGGGTCACCTCCCAGGTCCAGGCAGCTTTCTTGCAAGTGCTTCCCAAGCTGCCCTTCATAGAAAACAGCCTCGGCCCTGCCCCCCAGGAGACAGCATACACCTGAGTGCCTACCAGTGCCCTCATGAACCTGCCTGAGGGTGGCCATGTTTCCACACCCCACGTGTGCCTATCTCCATCAGCACTGAAAAGACAGCAAACGCCAGCATGCCAGGGGTTTACCCAGCAAGCCCAGCACACACACCCCAAGGTGTCCTGGCAGACCTGCGCCAGCTGGATTCAGTGACAGTTGGCCCTGCCATGGGCTCTGGTCTCCCCCTCACCCTCCAAGGGGGAAGCAAGAAGTTGCGAGGGGTAGCCTGGCTTGACCTGTCTTCCCTGGCACAATGCTGTCTCCATTTGCAAAGTGGGGACTTCAGGCACTTGGTGCAGAGGAATGGGTGATGGATCAAAAACCCCTATCAGGCCCCTGGCACATCAAGGAGCCTAGTGATGGGGGTTTCTTCCCTCCCTCTGAGGTAAGACCAGTCTGTTAAACTTTCAGTACTAAAAAATAAAACCGAGTGGGAGGAGGGTGAGGACTGAAAAACTACGTATCAGGTATCATGCTGATTACCTGGGTGAGAAAACTATCTGTACACCAAACCCCTATGATCCAATTTGCCCAGGTAAGAAACCTTGAACCTAAAATAAAAGTTGTAAAGAAAAAAAAATAGAAAATAAGGTAAAATCAACACATCCATATTAGTGTGAGCTGGCTATGTAGTTTAGTCTGAAATGACAGAATATTAATTTTTCTTCTCTTTGAGATAGTGACCACACTATCCTCACCAGGACTGGCAGGGGAAACCCCTGGGCTTTGTGACCCTGTCCCTATGGGCACCCTGACATCCAGTGAGCACTTCCCAGGGGAGCAGCCTGGTTTGGATGCCTGTTCCCCAGACTCCACAGTCAGACAGTAGACAGGAGCCTCAGGGCCATGGGCGTTCCCATGTTCCAGGGACATAGCCCCAGTTCTTCAGGATCTTGGGCCATATGGACTGCTGGGCCTCTGACCACCAAGGAGGGAGTTTTTCAAGGACTGGCCAGGTTCTGGACGGACAACTTTGTACTTTTCATTCACAAAGCGAGCCATGCTGTCTCTTCCCCCAGCTGAGCTGGCTGCCAACAGACCCAGTGGGGAGCATATTTGAGGTGGGGGGTGAGGTTTGTTCCCCCAAGCGGTGTTCGGGCAGTGAGTTCTCTGTGCAGCAGCTGATGCCTCTTGGACACATTTCCACACAAAACACTTCTCAACTGTTCTCCCTCCTGCACTCTTCAGGGGCAAATACGCCTCTCCTTTCTGGTGGGTTATTTCTGGCCCTGGGAGTATGCTAAGCAATTCCAAGGATTGTCTTTGAAACAGTCTTCATTCAGTCAAGAAGTATTTCTCACACCCCTAGGTCCTGTCCTTGGGGTGAGCAGGGTCGGAGGAGGCTGGAGATGGATACTCATGGAATAGAGCGGGGCACAGAGAGGGAGAGTCGATGATCTGACTGAGGAACAAGCAGGTGGCCCGCCACCTGGGAGGGTTCTGTGTCAGACACCGGGTTATGTCCTGGAGGAAACCCACTGCAAGGGCTCAGCACAGGTAATGGCAGGTATGCACCTGGAGACCATGGAGAACCTTGGAGCCTGGTGGGCAAAGGTGGCCCTCCAGTGGAATCATTCCCAACTCTGCACTCACCATAACCTTTCCGGTAACTACAGAATTCCAGAACCCATTTGAAAGGATGTAAGATCTATAGCTACATTCTTTTTACCCCCCAGATCAAAATCTTACAGGATTCTAAAGCTGTGTAAGATCTTGCCTAGTGCATTCAGACCACATAGAAGACAACCCCGAAGAAGTCCCCATGCTGGTGTTTGCTGTGCACATTGGCCTGGGACCTCGAGGCTAGAATATAACAATAATGACCATGCACAGACAGAACTGTCTCAGCAGCAAATGTCACACACAGACCCAGAACTGCTTAAATACCAATTTATTGCAAACCAACACTGAGGAACTAGAACAGCTTTGCAGGCTGGACACCTCCTCTCCTGGGGCCCTGGACAAGGGGAATGAGTCACCCCGCTTTCCTCGGACCTCAGCTGGTGGGACTTAGTGGCTGGCCAAACTGCGGCTGTTGTGTCTAAAAAGAGAAAACAGGCAGGGTGTGCCAGCTCTGGAGGCTGGGCCAGTCCAGGATGGTGGCTCAGGGCAGAGAATCACCCACCAGACAGCATGGCTCATGGGAACAAGGAGTGCAGGGACAGGCTCCACAACCACACCAAGCACCACAGTGTGCACCGGGACCAGATGCAGGTGGCTGCTCCTGCCATGGGGCCAATACCCAATACTGCCCCTCAGCTGTTCTTCCTAGACACTCGTTTACCATTTATTAAAGCAGGGCAGGGAGTGGGGAGAAATGCAACACAGAATATAAAATCAGGCAAAACAAACACTAGTCACCACGGAATTGAAGGACTCTCAAAGTCTCCCAAATAACAAGGTGTAGGGCATCTCACATCACTTTAACACTTCTGGAAAACTGCCCACAGGGTGGGGGCTGAAATGGGGGCCAATATAGGAACTACAGAGAAGAGAGGAGACACACACCAAGAGACCTCCTTTCATTAGACAGGAAAGCTCTTGTGAAACAGTGGTGTGCAAATCCTAGGACCTCAATGGGAACTCCAGGAAAAACAATGACAAAGCCTGTCTCAGGACCTCTCATAGATGACAAGAGTTCTGCTCCCCCAGGGTCAAGACCTCTTGAGCAGGGCTTCACCAGCTCAGTGGCAAATATCAGACAAGGCTCTCACATTCCAAAGCAGGTATATGGGGTCTTCTGCTCTCCCATGATGATCAGAGCAACAGTGTGGACCTACAGAAGACTTCCCAGGAATGCTTTCTTACAAGGGCTGTCAGCCACCACTGTAAACCAGAAACCAACTACCAACTTACTCTCCTAGACAGCCCCCACAACCCAAGTAACACAGAGAGAGCGTGCAGAGGCAGGGTCCTTCCCCTGATGGTAGGCTCTCTTAGCATCTGCAGGCCTTGATTCTTGCTGGCTGTTCATGGCGCCAGGGTGCACTGCCCTGCTGTGTGGCCTATCCATGCCCTGAGCTTGATGGACAGGCAAATGGACAGTGCCAGTGGTAGCTGAACCATACTCCTGGTGACAGGCACCCAGAGCCCCTGTGAGTACTCAGGGCATAGGCCTGGGGCCCTGTCCCATGATCTTGTCTTTGCATCTTGGCTGGAGTCAGTCATTCAGCCATGGCTCAGGGCCTGGGCTTGGGGGTCCTGAGGTGGTGGCCAATCCCTGGAGAACAGGTAAGATGGGGCCATAAGCTCCAGGGAGTGCAGTCTGGCACCTGGCACGGAAGTTGGGAGTCTTCACTGTCTTCGGGTTCAGTTGTGGTGCGACAGTGTGCCTTCATGCCCCATGCAGAAATTCCTCCTCTCCCAGAAGCCCCTCAAGGTCAAGGCTTCTCAGGACTTGTGGCCGGCGCGCTCTGCTGATGAGCTGATGGACATGCTGTAGTCTCCTCCTGAGGGGGCCAGCTCTCCACTCCTGCCCACGCTTTGACACCATGAACCCAAAGAGGACATCTTATAGGGAGCCAAGCAGGGCATGCCATGCCGTGGTGGCCAGGCTTGGTTCACTTCAACAAGAACCAAAGCAAGGTCGCCACAGTCAGAGAACAGACAGAATCCCCATTGCATGTTGACCTGAGCCCAGAACCTAGGCTTTCTCCCAACATTTAGAACGTGCAAACAGGGCTCCAGCTTCCACTGCTCTGACCATGATGCTGAGGCAGGCAGAGCACATTTATAAGGGGATGAGCAAGAAGACCACATCAGTGCTCCCAAAAGAGGTCAAGGGGCAAGGAGCTTCCCAAAGCAGCCCCAGGCACAGTTGCACAGTCATTCCTTGCTTGCCCTCATGCAAGCACTGAGCTTCACACACTTCAATGACTTCAGCTTCACCTGAGAACCCAGCAATAACTCCACACCCCAACCAGAACACACGCAAGCAGAATAGCGTCAAAACAACAGCAAGCAGAGAGCAGGGGGAAAGACATGCTGCCTGCAGTGGCTGGTTGCTGTGGAGACAAAAGCACGTGATCCCAATTTGTTGGGCTATCCTCTCTTGCATTTCAAACACCTTCACTCAGTGTCAGCCACAGCGGCCACCACATAGCAGCTGGCACTGCACCTTCTCTGGAACAGTCTGGAGATGCAAGGTCAGGGTGGGAGGCCTGGTTCACCAATGAAAGAAAGGATGGCTAGGGATAAACAAGACGAGCAAGTCCCTAGAACACAGGGGGAGCCCGAGGAGGGCGGCCGAGGACAAGGCCTCTGCCTCCCCACCGGTGAGGGTTTCCTTTCCTTCTGGTCATTAAAACTGCACAGCCCCTGGGGAGATGTTGAACATGGCGGGGTCGAATCGCTGGCCTCGGAAGGGAGAACCTTCAGCATCCCACCCCCTTCTTCAGCATCTCATGGACTTTCTACAAACAGAAAATAAAGAGATTAAAGGGGATCACAAGGCACTGTGTACTTTCTCCCAGAGCAGACTCTGACTGCAGGCAGAGAGCCTTCCTGCTTCCTCAGGCTCAGGCACTCGCCTGGCAAAACTGACTGCCCAGAGAACCGTACTGCCCTGGAGCAGCCTTCGACCGAGGGAGGCAGTGTGTGACTACCAATTTCTCTGCAAGACTGTGCTCCACAGACTGAGTTTCTAACCCTCCATCTTCTGTCCCCCAGCAAAGCTCTGGCTGCTCTTCATGGTTCGTCTTGTCCCTTTTCCATCAAGATCTCTGTACAAATTCCAAACAGCCTGCAATGTCTATGGTCCCACCAGGCACTGACTATGGCATGAAGAGGAAGTGTCCCAGCCCCACTGGGGTCATAGAAAAGGTGTGTAAAATGCTCAAGCCCCAGCTGATGAAGGTGTGCAGAGAGGATACCCTAGCACCCCAGTTATCAACATCAAGAACTAGATCATCAGACAATTCAGGGTTGACCCAGGATGTGGCATGGAGGAGGAGACTTCGGAATGTCCAGTGGTAGACCCGCCAGTCAGGAATTCCCCACTGCATCCTTGCAGATGCAGTCAGAGTTGGTTAACTAAGCTGTTGCCAACATGTGGCTATTCTGGAACTATCTAGCCTCCAAGGGTCAGAAGCAAGCCTGAGTGTGTGGCCATGGCAGGGGACATCAGGAAGACTGGATCCTGAGGGAAGCATCCGTACCTAAGCTAGCAGGCCCTCTCTCCTCATAGGGACTCCATATCTGCCCTCCTCATGTGGCCACCATGAGGACACTGAGGGCTAGGGATGATCTCTCCTTCCTTCTGACCTTCTGACCAGAGACAAAGAGACTATGCAGGGCCAGTAGTTACTCTACCAATATGATCCATGGTCCCTGTTGCAGAAAACCCTGTAGCCTAGGCCCAGAAGATGAGGCTGTGGGACTCTCAACACCAGGGCTTCTCCTTAAATAAAACACAATCTTCTTAACAAGAGTTTTCTCTTTCCTGTTTTTATTTTTTAGAGATGGGGTCTCACTGTTTCCCAGGCTAGAGTGCAGTGGTGTGGTCATAGCTCAGTGCAGCCTCAAACTCCTTGGCTTAAGCGATTCTCCCACCTCAGCCTCCTGAGTACTTACGACTACGGGTGCAGTCCACCATACCTGGCTTCTTTTTCTTTTTTTAAAACCAAAGTGATGCAGCAACAAGCATATCAAAGACGTGTACTATATACTACAGATTAACTGACATTACTATCAATTTCTTGCAGGCAATTCACATCAGAGACTTTAGAAAGACCATTTTGAGAACAAGGTCCTGCAGCACACATGGAGTGGCTAGGGGTGCAGAGAAGACTATATGAAGCCCCCTCCTCTGCCCACTGGAGGTGTGAGGCTGGACAGCCTCAACCAAACACAAGAACGGATGACTTCAGCAGGCAGCTGCACAAAGCCTCTGAACCTTTCAACAGAATCCCGGCCAGCTGTAGGGCAAATGACAGCTGCAGAACCCTGCAGCCACCACACTCGTACCCTGGGAACTGGGTGGCTGAATGGGGGCCCGATGTAGCATGCCCAGAGTGCAAAGGGCAGATTAGTAGACTTGATCTTACAATAGAGGGAGCCCAGGGTGTCAAGATCAGCACTCAGACCTTTCCTGAGACAAAAGTGGACTGCAGGCATTCCTGTGTGTCACCAAATTCACTCTTATGACCAGAGACCATGCTAATGCTATCTGCCTATGAGATGTCACAATTACTAACTGTTATGATGAATACCACCAGGCTGAAGAGATCCTAGACACAGACACATCTGAGCACAGACAGAGCAATGGCACCTGTACATTCCACATTCCCTTTCTAGATGGGGGGAATCCTGCTCAAAAGAAATTAAATTAGGGAAAAGATGAAGGGTATTAAATTTGTTGACTTTGGAAAGAGGGTATCGCATAGTGACACCAAAGAATTTAGAACAGTAAGAGAAAAGTATTGTCATTTCAAAATAAAATTGCTTCAAAATACACAGCATCTGTGGCATTAGAAGCACAATTTGAAATCTTGGCAAATTTAGAAAACTCCGAGTTCACACCATAAATGGGCATCAATGCCAGAGCACGCTGGTAACTGTGACTATGCCGACGTGAACGGCAGATGGAGGCTGACAGGAGAACCTGGCCCTGTTTCCATTCTCTCTCCTTAGCGAAGCCTAGTGATCCCAGTGAAGCAACTCCGGCACCATAATTCTCACGACAGTCCCTCTGCCTGTGAGGTATCCCTCACGACACCTGAATAAAATGTGGCTAAACTGCTACATGAGGCCACATAAGGGAATGGACCTACTTTCTAGGTCTGTTTCCTCATTTGATTTTTTTTTTAAGGCTACAGTCATTAAAGACATTTTACATGAAATCTCTGTGTGTTGCAAGCCTCCATACGCTGAAGACCCTTTCCCAGATCCTGTCATGCCCAGGAAGGAGTTGAGACTTTAGCATGAGCACCAGGCAGGTGCTTGGGCACACATTTTGAACGACCATAGACCCGAGAGGTCAGTTCATTACTGTCTACAGCTGCGGCCTGAGAGCTGGAGGCTCCCTGGCTATTGAGGAGCAGGTCAACCCCAGGGAGGGAGTCACCCTGGGTCCTACCACTGTGCCACCAGCCCTGGGCTCCTGCATGTTGCTGAGGATCTCCCAGGGCACTTTGGGGAGGGACACACATCTTCTCAAGGGTCAGTATGCTGCCTGGCCCATGGCAAGTCTACAGTAGAATAGATTTAGATTGAACACAGAGAGATCTTTCCACTGGACCACAGCATCTTCAAGGTTCTTTGAATACTGGCTAACTGGGTCGCTACTGCCCAGTCTATGGGCTCCCCAAGGCTAGGTCACAAGAAGCTGTTTGCCAGACATGGAGACCTTCTGCTCCACACCTGAGCTGTGCAGTGTCCTAGGGGCCAGAAAAACAGCTTGCCAAGAGGACACCAACAGGATAACCCCACTGAATTGCCCTCAGAGCAGGGCAGCAGGGCACGAAGGAGATGCCAGTTGCACCCTGTGATGCTGCATGTGTGCAAGCATGCCTGTGCATGGTGCATACATACAATGTGTAGTGCTGTCATCTTTCACCCCTTGAGGCTGACAGTGAGAATCCAGGTAGGAGTTTGAGGTCCAGAACTGCCTGGAAGCTGCCTCAGATTGCCTGGAATGAACAGACCACCCCTTTCCTGCTCCTGGGTAGTGGGCTGGGCAACAAGCCATTAGAATGAGGAGGCCTTAGGCCTCCAGAAACGGAGAGACAAGAGCAGCTGCTTCCTGGGGAGGATTATCAAGGTGAGACTGCAAAGCAAGACTGAAATACTCCTTGGAGAAGGTAAGATTAAAATGGCTGGAATCCTAGCACCACAAAGGCAGATCTGTGTCTGTCTTCTTCACTGACATGCCCCATAGACGGGGTGAGACTGCACAATGTTACAAGGTGTTGGCACAGAACATATAGGATGGGGGAAAGAGACTGAGAGGAACGTCAAGGAAAGGGAAAGATATAAGGGAAAGAAAAGGGGAAACAGAAAGAAAGGAGGGAAGGGGAGGGGCAAGGATGTAGAGAAGAAGATGGGAAGGCTGGTGGAGCCCCTGACACCTCCATGCGTGTCCTTGGCACTACTGGCAACTCCAATGATGAGCAGGTATTACTACTATTTTGTTTTTGAATGTAGGTTCTGTAAGAGACATAATTACAGGAAAAATGAGGGCTTAAGAGATAAAAACAGCCAGAGCATCCTAGCTTCTCTCATGTCTCAACCGCTAAAGTCTACAGAAAACTGGTAGAGCACGATAGCTCATGCCTATAATCCCAGCACTCTGGGAGGCTGAAGCAGGTGGATCACCTGAGGTCAGGAGTTCGAGACCAGCCTGGCCAACATGGTGAAATCCCATCTCTACTAAAAATACAAACATTAGCAGGGCGTGGTGTCATGTGACTGTAGTCTCAGCTGCTGGTGGTGGTAGGGCGGGGGCGGGCAGGAGAATTGCTTGAACCTGGGAGGCAGAGGTTTTAGTGAGCCGAGATCACACCACTACATTCCAGCCTGGGTGACAAAGCGAGACTGTCTCAAAAAATAAAGATTGGCTGGGTTTGGTGGCTCACACCTGTAATCCCAGCACTTTGGGAGGCCAAGGTGGGCAGATCACAAGGTGAGGAGATCGAGACCATCCTGGATAACATGGTGAAACCCTGTCTCTACTTAAAAAAAAAAAAAAAAAATTAGCCGGGCATGGCAGCATGTGCTTGTAATCCTAGCTACTTGGGAGGCTGAGGTAGGAGAATCACTTGAACCCAGGAGGCAGAGGTGGCAGTGAGCCGAGATTGCACCACTGCACTCCAGCCTGGGCAACAGAGACTAGACTCTGTCTCAAAAACTAAAAAATAAATAAAATAAAATAAAGGCTATAAAAAACTTCATCAAGGCTTTGACAAATGCACAGATATCATTCAAACTACAATAAATAATTTTTATCATCTCTTTGTAACAAAGACTCAGTGTCAGTGTCTGGGGAAGATGCTAAGAACCACCTGACCTTAGTCCCTCCATCTTGTGGCACAAAAAGACACTTCTAAAGGGCATGTAGTAAGACTGCCTTCTTACCTGCCTGGGACAAAGGGCATCTGGTTCATGTTTTATAGTTAAAACAGACTCTTTCTCCCAAAGGTCAACTCATGAATACATCTCAGCCCTTCTGTGGACCCAATGCTGAACATGGGCACAGAGTGGGCAGGCCCCTCATATATCTATCCCCAAACACTACCATGAGAAGCCCATCCATAAGGCAAAGGTTCAAAGGCTGGCCTTTCATCTGGTGGCCACAGGCAAATACAGTATAACTGGAATGAACCATAACCAGGCAGGTCTGACTGTCTAAGCAGCTGAGCTGAGCTCAGCTGAGCACATGCTGCAGAACTACATGAGGCCACTTCAAACTGCAGGGACATGGGCCAAGCAGAGATATCCTTTAAGTTTGCCATGCCCCAGGTGGAAAGGGGGGCCAAACCTAGAGGAATGGTCTCTTGCATAGACACAAGGGCCAGGGTGGGCAGGGCTTTGAGGAAAGAAAGGTCTGAAATCAGATCAGAGGTCAAACCCCATCCCTGCTGCTTAAGCTACTGAGTCACAACCTCAGAAATTCAATCTCTCTATTGTGAAAACAAAAAACAAAAAACTGTCTTTTCAGGGGTACTGTGCAGCCAGTCAACCCCACCTTATCTATGTGTACTAAGTGCTCAGGCATGCCCCTGATGTGGCAGGGCCAGGTGAGGAGAACACGCCGACACTCCTCTCCACAGGCTCCTTGACCTCACAACAGCAGGATGAGCTTGCCTGTGAAGACAAGCAAGAACGGACGACACACAGCAGCAGGGCTTGCAGAACCACCTACGATGTATTAATACGTGCTGTACCGGAAGGCAAGACTAAGATAATCCAGTACACCACAAGGTAAGCCTCCTTCAAGAGACAAATGAGAAGAAAATATGAATCAGTGGTCTTCAGGGGGGAAGAGGTGGTCTGTGTTTACCAAACAAAAATAAGGAGACTATGCCCAGCAGCTGACCCCTCTCCACTGACTCAAGGGTGCACTGGGTCCATGTACCCTGCCATGCCAGGTATATGGGACACAGAAAGTTAAAAATAATCTAAGGAAAGCAACCCTTTTTTCCCTAAATAGCTACTCTTGGAATTATTAAAATAGGAAGAAAGAATGTATACATCTAATTAATCATTCTCTTGGCCATGAGCAAACTAGACACTGGGCACTACGCTGGTCAAACAGGAACCTTTTTCTTTCTCCTCCCTAACCCACTGCTGACATCACAGAGTATTCACACACTGGCCTCCGACATCCAGAAACTGGTTCCGCAGCCTGGCTCCCTCTCCTCCTCTACCAAAGATCCCACCAAGGGACTCTTCATGGGAAGACATGTGCAGATGAGGAACAAACAAGAGCCATGAACACACTCGATGTTACCAGGCTCTGGTGCAGGTAGGGCACATCTCATGACACCCTTAGAGGTCCTGTATTCTGGGCTCTCAGCCCGGGTGTGAGAACACAGCTGAAAGACCAAAGTATACCTGTGATCAGGCAGTGATCAGGGACAAGAGGAGGTGAGACAGGTTCTTTGCTAGGCTAGGACATGACAGGCAGCCCGTCCACACATCCTTCTTCCCCACCATCATCACCAACCCCTCTGCCACTATCAGCCTTGTCACTAGGACGAGGGCCTAAAGGGTGGGCTCTCCAGGACTGTTGTGCTCGTACCAGCTCATGGCTCTGTGGCTTGCCCTGCAGCTTCTGGTGGTAGTCGAAGGTAAGCCTGTCCAGCACCGCTTGTTCCTCCTCATCCACAGTGGCCATGGAGCGCTCCTTGTTGATCTTGTCAATGTCGATGGGCTCCTCTCCCCTCCAGGATAGCATTCCACCAATACTCGCCCACCTTGCTCAGGTTCACCTGGGGACAAGCAGGACAGAGACTTGAGTCAGGGTCAGAAGACACAGCAGAGTCCGCTGAGGGACGGGTGTCCAGGGCTGGGGACAGAGCAGAGCCCACTGAAGGATGGGCATCCAGGATGACCTCAGGACCAACTACACAAAGGGAGGTGACAGACAAGAGGGGGTGCCAGAACCCAAGGCAGGACCCTCCACTCCTGGGAATGAATTTGCTGCCTATGCTAACATATCCCAGGAAAGAGCTAGGAGGGAAATACTTGAGAGAACTGACATTCTGGAAGATTCCTTTGTTCTTCTTCACCAGGTCCTGCATACTCAGGACAGTGCCTATCCCATGTGCTTACCTTGCCCACTCTCACCAAGAAAGGCTGTTTTCTAAGACCCCTGACACCACCCGCCCCCCCCCCCCCATGCCAAGAACTGTCCTGGGCCATCCAGCCTGCCCCCATGCTTGCCATGGAAGGCCCTGCCTAGCTCTTACCAACCAACTACCTCTCCAGTGATCTCTCTTGCTTCCAAGACAACATCCAGCATTCTGCTAGGGACCTGCAAGACTTAGGGCTCAGCTTAATGGATGACAGAATCTCCTGGGGACTCCTCACCCTATGACAGGGCACCATGCCCTGTCCCTACTCTCTTCCTCCCTGGGGCCAAGCTTGCTGCATGCGTGGGTCCTCCAGCCCCATTCCCTAAAGCTCTGATGGCTCAGGAAGGAGGAACCACCATCAAGAACCAACCCCAAAAGTGGTCCCAGCCTGCTCAGGTACCTCTGTGAGGATGGCACAGACACACCTTGGTCAAGGAAGCAGCACCCAGCACTCATGATACAGCCCTCAGTGTTGGGGGTCTGTGAGACTCATGTCATTACCACAAAACCTCAAAGACAACTGGAACTGCAGTGTGAGAGCAAACATGAGGGGTCTTGTATGTACCTAGGTGACCCTGGCAGCTTGGCCTGTCACAAGGACACAGGGGAGGGTCCCAGCCACACCATGCCCCATTATCAGTGGTCATGGGGACACAGAAAACAAGAAAACTGGCTGCATCTGCTGTGGTCAGTGGCTGGGCTTGAAATTCTTACCAGAGTGGCCAAGAAGCAACAGAGGGGGTTTGCCCACTTTGCCCTAGAACTGCCTACTCTCTGATGGGATTAAACTACTAAGGTGCTCACAGAAAGGGCGAAAGGCAGCAAAGGGCCAGCAAGTGAGAGCAGCTTTCATTCATGGAGGTACAGCCACCAGGACACTTACTGACCAGGTGGGCACAACCTACCAAACCACACTCAGGGTAACTGTGACACCCAGGAGGCCACAGTGAGTCCACAGGACATCATGTATCCTGAGAGGGAGCACTGGAGACTCATCAGCATACACAGGCTTGAGAGAGCAGTGTCCTAATGCTGCACTTTCCACCTCCCTACCTCCAAGCCCCTGCTGCCAAAACCTACCCACACCACAGACGGTACTCAGCACCAGACCCTGCAGAGCCCAGGGATCCAGCCAGAGAATGTGCTCTACTAAAGAGGGTGGGCACTGATGAAGTGCAGGAGAGCGCACAGTGAAGATATTCCACAACTGGGAAGAGCAAGACAAAAACTTGCAATCATAATCTGATGCCAGCATCCCAGAAATCTTGTCTGACATTCCCAGGGCAGATAGGGGGAGTGGGTGGTTCCCCCTCCCTACACACCAGCTCTACTGAGTCAATGACGCTGCTCTGCCAGTGCCCAATTTAAATTTGGGATGAATCTTCCATTTCCAGATGCTCTGCTCAGCTGGTTTGTCGCTGACTTTACAGTTTGTATGATGGGACCTGACTCACCCTCAGAGACCCCAATACTAAGAACTCTACCCCATCTTTATCAAGCCGATACAATGAAAAACCTTCGAAGAGGGTACATTGTTTCCTCTATTCCAGGAAAGACTTCAGAGGAACTTACAGAACTGTAAATTTCTAGAAAGAAGAGATCCTTTAAGGATTTTTTATCTTCACCAGTAGTTATTACTGTGATCTATGTAACTTATTTTATTAGTGTTCACAAGTCCTGTAAAATACATACCATTACCATTTACCATTTATATCATTTTTTTTTTTGTATTTAAAAATAAGGACAAACCCTTGGAAGTAAGGGCCCTTTCTAGATTGCCCAGCATGAAGAGGCAAAGCAGAGCTACACTGGGGGTGACGGCCCACTGCCAGCACCACGTGGGCAGGGGGTCAGCCTACACACCATCCAGGGGATGGTGCTGGTACTCTCAGGCCTTTCTGCACTCTACAGATCCAACACAGGGTTTCACCGGCCAGGTCCAAACACACACCCAGAGTGGAGGGCTCCTGGGCACAGTGGGTGATAGACCTGAAGACAATGAGTCACCTGCCCAGCAGGAAAAAGGGTATATCCCCCAAGTGTTCTGTGTCCACATGTGTACTTTGGACACAGAAGTACACTTGAACCCAACAAAAATTGAGAAGAGCACTGTACTTTTTCATCAGAAATATTTGATCTGTATTTAGATTTCATAATATTTACAATTGAAAGAGTACATTCACATGCCCAAGTTGTTCCAAAAATATTCAAGTTTTTCCAGTAACTAAATCAAGTAGGTTTTAAATTTAAGTTAATTAAAATAATTCATTTCTTCAGTCACGTGAGACAGGTGTGCCAAGTGCTTACTCAGCTGCTGCATGTGGCTAGCGGCTACTGTGCTGGGCAGTGCAGCTCTCCAAGGGAGCCATCCTAACTCACAGATGTCACGCATGTGCATCAGTGAGGTATTTTAGGAGGAGACGTGAGCTCACTTTATATTAAACAATTTTTAATTGAGGCAAAATCCACTTAACACCAAACTTACCATTCAAAAGCGAACTCAATGACATTTAGTGTATCCACAATGGTATACAACTATCACCTCTATCTAGTTCCAAAACACTTTCATTACCTCACAAAGAAGCCCTGTGCCCATTAGCAGTCACTAATTTCTCTAATCCTTCCTCTAACTATTCCCTCAACCCCACCATGCCCCTGGCAACTACTAATGATTTTGCCTCTACAGATTTGCCTGTTCTGGACATATCACACAAATGGAATCATACAGTTATTTGTGTTTTTGCCTGGCTTATTTCACTTGGCATAATGTCCTCCTCAATGTTGATCCATGTTGTAGCACAAATCAGAACTCTATTCCTTTTTAAGGCTGAATAATCTTCCACTGTACAGATAAACCACATTTTGTTTATTCATCCACTGATGGACATTTCAGGTGCCCCCACTGTTTGGCTGTTGTGAATAATGCTGCTATGAACACTAATGTACAAACATCTCTTTGAGTCTGTGTTTCAATTCTTTTGCATATTTACCTAGAAGTGCTGGGTCATCTGGTAATTCTATAGTTAACTTTTTGAGGAACTACCCCACTGTTTTCCACAGCAGCTACACCACTTTACATTCCCCATAGCAGTGTACCAGGGTTCCAGTTTCTTCATACCTTCACCAATACTTGTTATCTTCTGTTTTTTGATTACAGCCATCCCCCACAAGTGTGGCTAGCACCACCAGTCCTTTATCTTAACCGCAAACACACAGGCCTGCCTTGTCTGCCTTTCAGACCTGCTCCAGTCAAGTTTCTATCTGTCATCACTGTAACCACGTGGGCTGCCCTCCATACTAGGGCAGCAAACAGGACCTGAGGTGTTGTCTATAAAGCTTCTTGTAAAGGCTCTGGAAGACCAAGGCCTCAGTTGCAAATTTTTAGTCAAGTATTTATTTAGTATCCTTAGAATATCTTCTATCTATTTTCTAAGGATGAGCATATTAGTAAAAATAATATGAATAATATTATTAACATGATAATTATCCTAAACAATGGCATTCTAACATTGTTCTTGGCTTGCCTTGAGTCCCTCTCCACACTGTTCCTTTACAGAATTCCATCTCTCTCTGAGCTCATAACCCCAACCTGCAGATCCCCATTCCTTTCTCCTTCCCAAACTCAATTTTATTTTTTTAGTGACCCGTGCCCCTTAAGTCATCGAGCATTCTTTATGCTCGGAACATTCTCATATTCTATAAACTGGTTTGATTTGTAATTGTTTCTGCTGTCACTGCCCACATTTAACTACTTTCCTTAGAGTAACGCTTCTGGGAGGCCTCAGATATGACTTCAGGTAGTTAACCTTCAAAACCACTGAATGGTATAGAGGATACAAGTCTTGCAGGGTTGTCTTCTGACACCCAGTGCAAGATCCAGTCCTAAAAGGACATGGGTACAACGTTCCTAGGATGGAGTTCAAAGGCCCCTATCTAAAAATAACACCTGTGATAAAGTAGTCTGATGGTTTTACATTTGTTTTTGTTTTTTTTCTGTGAATATTTTTTTAAAGTCAGGTTTGTGGAGGTGTAGTACACACATAGTAAAACTCACTCTTTTGAGGTCACATCTCCATGAGCTGCTGCTATAATCAACCCACATCCCAGAAGCCCCGTTCCCCTTCTCAGCAGTCCTCTCAACCCACGATGCTTGTTTTACCATCCAGCGTGTCCATGTCCACAATGTCACATGTGTGGAATCACAAAAGTGTGCAGCCCTGTATGTACTGCCTCCTCTCAGTGTGGGGGACTCTCATGCTCAGCCGCACCGTGCCTCCTGGCACAGGCAGACCACACACCTGTTTGTGGACGTGTGGGCATTTCCAGTGTTTCGCAATCAGGTAGAGAGCTACTATAGAGATCTGCATGCTTTCAATTCTCCTTGGTAAGTAGCCAGGAATGTGTGTATTGGGTCATGTGGTGTCAGTTACTGTCCAGACTGACCACTCCGCTGCATCCCTACCAGTAGCAGAGAAGAGCACCTTGTCTCATCTAGCACTCGGTGCTGTCTGCCTCCCAAGCAGCTCTTCTAAGAGATGTCAAGGAGCATCTCATCATGGTTTTGCCTTGCATTCCCCTAATGACCCATGACATTGAGCTTCTCATGTGCTTATTGGCCATCTCACTTTTTTTTTTTTTTGAGATGGAGTCTTGCTCTATCACCCAGGCTGGAGTACAGTAGCATGATCTGGGCTCGCCGCAACCTCCACCTCCCAGGTTCAAGTGATTCTCCTGCCTCAGCTTCCCAAGTAGCTGGGACTACAGGCGCGTACCAGCATGCCCGGCTAATTTTTGTATTTCTAGTAGAGACGGGGTTTCACCATCTTTGCCAGGCTGGTCTCAAACTCCTGACCTCGTGATCCACCTGCCTCGGCCTCCAAAAGTGCTGGGATTATAGGCGTGAGCCACCTTGCCCGGCCGCCATCTGATTTTTTTAAACATTTTATTTGGAAAGAATTTTAAACTTAAAGTTACTAGAATAAGAGAAGTACAAAGATACCCATACAAGTGTTTAGCAGCTGTGTGTCTGCACAAAGCTCTCTCAATCTGTATGTGTGCTGTATGTATAATATATAATAACATCATTTGCACTGAAGACTTAGTATTTTCTCTGAACCATTTAAGAGTAGGTTGCATCCATCTTGGCCCTTTGTCCTGAGTTATTTCCTAAGGATAAGGAAATAACTTACGATGATTTACAGAACAGGGTCCAGTCCAGAGTCCCTACTGCATCTTAGGGGTCCAGTTCTCTTTACTCTGTGACATTTCCACAGCCTTTTTCCTTCCCTGATGTCTCCTGGTTAACTCATGTGTGCACACCCAGCTGGATATACACATGTTCCACCTGCAGGCACATCACTTCCACAGCCCTCAGTGGATGGGGTGTTCACTCAGGTTACCTGGCCAAAGGGAGGTCTGACTTCTCCACTATAGTTATTGACTTGCAAATTCCCCTCTCCCAGAGTCTCCTGCACCCCTGCTCCACCCTGCCCCACACAGTGTCTGCCTGGTCCCATCTCTCCCTTAAAGCTGGGAAATGCTGATTGTTCTTGCCCCAGTCCCTCCACACTGACTTGTGGCTTAGGCATCTTATTGAAGCAAGCACCTTCTCTTCTGCAATCAAGTTATCTACTGCTGTCAGTACTGACCCCTGGATTCCTGGCCTCTCTGGCCTCTCAATGGCTTATAACTCATTACCATCCTTAATTACATTGATGTCAAATAATCCCAGACAAGGCTGGTGGCGGTTGCTTGACTTTGGTGGTGCCTCATCATTTCCCTGGTACGTTCTCATTTTCTAGCATAACGAGACGCTCCAGGTTCCTCTTTTACATACTGGGTCCCAGACCTATAATCAGTCCATTTCTCTGAGGGACCCCAGACTGCAGGCTGAACAGTGTTCCCAAAATGTCCTCACAGAAACTTTCCACCTCAACATGAATAAACTTACCTCAGCATCCCCCGACTCTGCGCTGATGACTCACCAGCATTTATATCCCTTTCCTTCCTTAGTAACGGAACCTCATTTCTATTTAGGGAAGCAATGTGCCCAGTGAGGACGACTTTACTCCTCACAGCTGCCCGTGTGATCGAGACTGGGCCAATGAGACTTACGGGAACGCTGTGGGACGTTCCTTCCGGGAAGGCACCTCAGAAGGAGGGCAGATAACGGGGTGAGACGACAGCGTGGCAGAGGTCCAGGGCACCTGCTCAGCACCTGCTACTGGGGGAATGTGGGCCACACTGGAGCAGACCTGGCTTCTCAGGACACGCCACAAGTCAGCATTGTTATGGGCAGTCTCCTGGTTTTCAATGCTGTCAACTATTTTTTTTAAGCTTGAAAATTAGAAACAAAATTAAGACACTGTATAGGCCAGATAGGACCCACTGTGGTCTGAATGCGTCTGGAAGGCCCACGTATTCTAGAGGGATGGTGCTGACAGAGCAATGCTGAGCTGTGTTCCCTTCCTCTCCTCCCACCCCATGAAACGAGGAAGGCCAGCACCCTGTTCACAAAGAGGCATCTTTAGCCGGCTATGCTCAGTACATTCCTTCCACTCACATTGGAACAGGTTTCCTTGGGCTAATGCCTTCTGTTGAATCCATAAGCTTCAGCTCTTCCCTACTGGAATTGATGAAGGATTCTGACTTCCTGTGAAAAATACTGAGAGTTCTCCCTAGAGACATCATTTGCACTGAAGACTTAAGGGCTCACACTTCATTCACATACTAATTTCCAGGCTTTGGGCTCTTGCCAAAATGCTAAAGTAATTTAATCTGTAGTTGCCACTCTGAATTTATGAAAAAGTATGTTAAGCAATCCATGGGATGGCATCAATGCGGCAGGAAAGGTTGCAGGGACTCAGGAAGGTGACTCACCAATGACAACAGGTAGACAATAAACCACCCATCTTCATTTCATCCTCACAATTGTTCTAAGGAGTGACACTGGAAGTACCTGGGTAAACCAGCAAAGATAAGTGAAGATGAAAAGCCCACTGTTGGTGGGGATGTGGGAATACAGGTGCCCATGTCATTGGCAACATTCCAGAAATAACTCACCCACCAGGGAGAACCACAGCAACAGCTCATAGGCTGCAATTACACTATAATTCCACTTTTGAGAAATAATCTAAATTAGAGGGGAGGCGATGGATACAGCTTGCACAAAAACACTCACAGGGTTCAAATATCATAAACAAATATATTATGAGTTTTAAAGCCTCAGCTTCAAGGTCTAATTCCTCAAAGAATACTCCAGAGCAATTTCACTGATTTTAAATGACTTGTGTGTGCACTGCGTTAATACATGAAGAGGTGTATGTGGAATGGCATTCACCTCACATACAGCTACAATGACCATCTCAAGCATAGCCATGTCCAAGAGCCCCCGCAGCAGAGCAGCCGCCCACGGCAGCATGTAGGACAGCCTGTCAGTTCCCCCAGTTGCAGGAAGAAAGGAGGACGGTGCGCATGCCAACTGCCTAGCTTTGGGGACTGAGGAGCTATCAGGAAAAAGAGTTGGTGCCGTTGCCACGGCTGATTTTACATCTTTGTAACCAAGAAAGGAGCTTGCCTGAGTCAAGAAGTCTCATTTAACATTCTGAAGTGTGGGAGGGAGGAGGGGGGGAGGCAAGAACTGTCATACGGTTTTAGCAGCCACCCCTGCCTGCCCTGGCTGGCTGATGTGGGATCCACAGCACAGTGAGGAGCAGGTTATGTGGAAGGCAGCTGGGAAGCGAAGGCCATGTCTGCACTGGCCTGCCGGGAGGTCAGAAGGTCAGAATCTGTAACCATGGAGACTGGGGGCAGTGGCAGCAGCATAGCTCTGGACGCCATCCCTTTGCATCCTTCTCATCTCATGCAGCTTCACAGAAGTGCTGGGATGGGGAGACCTGCACTGGTGTCCTGGGGCTGCCCTAACAGGGAACAACAGATCAGGCAACTTAAGGCAATACAAATTTAGTATCTCCCAGCCCCAAGGGCCAGAACTCTGAAATCAAGGTGTCAGTAGGGCCATGCTCCCGCAGAGACTCTAGGGGAGGATGCTTTCTGTCATTTCCAGCTTCTGGTGGTTCCAGGTGTTTCTGGGCTCGGTGGCTATATCATTCCAGTCTCTGCCTCATCTTCGCATGGCATTCTCTCTTCTGTGTCTACCTGTCTTCTCCTCTTCTATTTCTTATAAAAACAGGTGTCACTGGATTTAGGGACCAACTGGATAATCCAGGATGATTCTATCTTGAGAGATCTTTAACTTAATCATATCTACAAAAACCCTTTCCCAAATAAGGCCACATTCACAGGACATCTCCAACCCTTTAGAGCAAAGCCCTCAACTTACTTTCTTTAGCCATCTCCAGTGCCTGAACAGGGTTAGGTACTTAATAAGAAACCAACAAACATTGCAGATCAACCAGACTACAGTGCTCAACCTTGTTGAAGGGTGAGAAATGAAATCCAGCAAGGCTAAAGAGATGACCCAAAACTAGGTGGCTGCTTGACAGGGGGGCTGCAACCCAAAGCCAGGCCCCCTGATTCATCTGCAGTCCCTTTCTGCATCCACATGCTCAAAGCAATGTGCCAAGCTCCACACAAGAGACACAATGCAGCAAGCAGGAGGCAAACAGGATCTTTGTGAATCAAAGCAATCGGCTCACTGATTCACAATATTATTTCAGATATGTAATCAGAGGAAACAATTTGGCCCCAAAAGGTCACACATAAATAAATAATTAAATCAAGAAGACAACAAACCCCTTAGCTCCTGTAAACAGCAAAGTTTCTATGATACACTCTGTGTTTACTGCACTAGAGGCTACATGGTCCAGAAAGAGGTGGAGGCAGGCAGAGCCCCACGCGGGGAGCACTACAGGAAGAGTTACAATGCTCTCCGTAACTCCTCTTTATTCAGGTACTTGATTTCTCACAGGTGAAGCTGCATTAGGAATGCAATGCCATCTACTGATAATAAAGGCACTTTAGGAACCACGAGAAATAACTCATGCAGTGTTTCAATTGTAGAGGGATTTTTAGCAAAGAATATTTAGGAGCTGTGTTCTGTGGCAGTGACAGGTACCCCTCAGTCTGTACTGGTTCTGCTGAATTTCCATAAGCTCTTTGAGTAGCAGGTGTCTGATGAAAGCTAACTACAAAAACTAAAGGCAGCCAAGACACAAGTGAAGCCTGGACTCAAGCAGAACACACAGGTGAGACAGGCCTGCAGGGGTTGTGCTTTTATGCCTGGCATAAAAGTTGAACATCAAGCTATCCTCTTAAGGCATAGCTCCCCCCAGCCTCCTGCCTGGTGGCTGCATCTCACATGTACCTAACACAGAGAAGCCTCTGAAACCCACACTGGGTACCCATACTCCTCCCTACTCAGGTTCTGCTCCATGGAGCCTTTCAGTTGAAAGGGAGCAATGCTTCCCAGCCCCAACAGGGCTGAGCCTTCTCCACAGACTCCATTTCTCACTGCTTCTCACAGCACTGGGAAGAGCCCTCTGGGATAATGCAGGCATGGGTTTGAGGTGTAGCTCTACCCCCTTTGCAAGCTACCTACCTTCTCAGAGCCTCAATGTCCCAATTTGTAAAATGAGTTTACAGAGAATTAAACAGCATTGTAAGGAACCTCACAAAGAGCCTGGCACAAAGACTGTGTGAAATGAAAGGTGGCCATTATTAAAAGAAGTTAATGCTTTGGCCACTAACCTCATCCCTATTCCACTTGTATTATATATACAAGTATACAAAACACACAAAAAAGTAACATGGCTTTGATATATCCACGAAGAAGTTAACAGTCACTTCTGTCAACAAAACCCTTAAGAGTTGAGCTATGTAGTAATAATCACATATTTATGCAAATAGTGTAAAGGGAAAGGAATCACTGGTACCCTAATTATGAACCCAACAGATTTCAAATATGGTGGGCTATGGGCTCAGAGACCAGTGACTAAGGTTACAGGCTTCTGCACAAAGCATCTACAAAGTGAAACTGGACCACATGGGGAAGGCTCACCAAGAGCTTCCTGCTCAGAGGAAACCAACACGAGAGCATCATGACCTCCTCCATGCTCTGCACTGAGTTCACCCAAAGGAAGGAAGGCAGGAGAGTCAAGGCCAGTGTTTTAAGACAGGGCTGTCACTGACCTCTCAGTCCATGGAGACAGCAGCCCCAGGATCACAGGCCCATTAGTGCAGTCCAGGCAGCCAGGGCTGCACTTCAGAGGGCAAGCTAGCCGGCCCCAATACTACAGTACATCACTCATGCTCTCAGACCTCCACAACCATGTGAAGCTCAAGTGAGGGAGAAGCCATAAGGGCATCCGTGAAATGAGTAGCAGGTGTTTGTACAATATAAAGTATGACATAAAGGAAAGGAATTGGTAGTACTCACAGGAGCCCATAGCTTGGGAAAAGGCTCCAGGCTGTGTAATTAATGCACAGGCTTTATATGTCCAGGGGTCAGGGGATGAGGAACTGAACTGCTGTGTGATGGGACGATCATCACAGTATTTGCAGGCAGGAGAAGAGCACTTCTCTGGTCTTTGGCTGCTGAATGCCCAGGGCAGGGGAGTACAATCAGGTGAGATTCAAAACAAGAACCACTGCCATCTGCTGCTGGCCATCAGCAGAGGTTAGGCCCTGGATGGCCAGTCAGAACTGAGATGGGCCAGTCCTAGCCCCATTGCTGGAAACCCTACACACCACACATAGGGCCTCATGGGGGGCCTAGACAGGAGAGCAAGCAGTTGAGGCCATGGCAACACCAAGGAGCATGCTGTCTGTGCCCAGGTTGGTCCCACCTCCGTGTAGCCCAGAATGAGCTCTATCATCCAGGCTTGATATCAAGACTGGAGTTAAGATTGGTCCAGGTTCCTGCAGCACTGACAGAACACCCTGCTTTCAGTACCTGGCCCACATGTCCCTCTAAGCATGGGAGCAGCCAGGACAGAGTCACTGTGGGCCCCAGAGACAGTTTGTCCCTGCCAGTCAGCACTGGCCAGGGTGGCCCAGGCAGAAGCCTGCCAAGCATGTCTTATAGAAACCAAAACAGGTATCTTTATTGCATACTTTGCACATATGAAGAATATATCTGTATAAAATTCTGAAGACTTTTGTCTAGACTTAATATTTTTCTTTCACCTTTATCTCTTTTACCATGCCTCCGGCTCAGGAAAACCCATCTGCCCCAGCAGCTGAAATTAACAACCTCACTGCTTAAGTGTAAACAGGCTTGTTGGTCAAAAGGGGCATCACTGCAGGTTTGAAGTCTACCTGAGAGCCCTGCACAAAGGTGCCCAAACTTACCAAAACACACTTCCCAGGCTCGAGACTCCAGAGAGAACTCTCCATGTTGATCTTATGGGTGAGCTTCCCTTCCATGAGGACGCGCTCCCCATTTTCCTCCAGCATGGCCACACGTATGGAGCTGCTGCTAAGAGCCACTGAGACCTGGGAACACAGCAAAAGAAAGTCATCTCTCCTATCAGGGTGACCACTGGTGTGCTCAATGGTGGGAGGGGTAACGGCTCCGAGGTACCTAACTGCACACTACAGCACTGTCATCAGGCTCACCAGGCATCTCAATGCAGAAAACTATACCAGCCTAATTTATACTTAGAGCAACCTGCAGATGTCAGCTCATTTAAGTAAATCCACCAGAAAATCTTTCTCAGCATAACTGGTAACATAAAGTGCTATGGTGAAAGCTGCTGTGACCCAATCTTCTTCTCCCTTCTCCAGTTAGAGACCAATTGTCACAGCAAAAAGTGGGCAGAGGAGACAAGTGGTATTTCTCCCTTGCCTACCCTTGATCCTCCTACCTTGAAGATGCAGGTATCCTTGCCTATCCTGCTACCTGGAAGATGCAGGAGCCAGCCCCGGACCACAGCAACCAAGAGAGCTGAAGCAGCTGCACACCCTGAACTGCTCACCCCAGGACTGCTATACAAGAGACAAGCACTGCCTCTTCCTTCCGTGAGCCACTGCACTGCCTGGTGACTACAGCCTGGTCTTCATCCAAAAGTATGAGACCAATTCCTTTGGTTTTGGAAAGCAGCTATGCTCACCATTATACCACCAATGCCCGCATATGTTTTTGCATTTTGTCTTGGTTCTTTACAAAACCTCTAAAAGCCTCAGCTCGCCCTCCTCTCTCTGAGCCTATCCTAGGCAGAGACTGGCCCCATAGCCCTCACCACTGTCCTAGGAACACCTCTCCCTGCCCCACCACTCTGTCTGTCTCCAGAACTGGACTGGCAGCTGCTGAGAGCAGGGTTCCTTTCGCTTCATATCATGTATTCAAGCCAGCAGTTTCCAAAGCAGAATATGCATACCTCAGGGGGTTCATAGGTCAGTAATTAGAAGAGGAAAGAAAACTGAACTTCCATTTACATTTTGTATCTGTATGAAGTATGCATTAAGAAGACACTGGGATTAAGTACTTAAAACTTCCTTCTAATAGGTGTGTGGAATAAAAACAATTTGGAGGCTACTCTCCATGTCATCTGGTAGGTGGCTCATTAAATGCTTATAAAATGATTGGGGGGAAAAAAAACTGCAAACTGATAGATCTTCCAAACTGGAGCTTAGTATTTGCCAATGAAATACAATACTGTAACCTAACTGTAGTTTAAATATCATAAATTAAAAAAAATGGAAATGGGAGAAATAATGTGCAGGAGTCACTGCCGTCAGACAGTTTTTCTTCTTTTCTTTAAGAAACAGGGCCTCACTTCATTGCCCAGGCTGGAGTGCAGTGGTGTGATCACAGCTCATTGCAGCATCAAACTCCTAGACTGAAGCAATGCCTCCACCTCAGCCTCCCAAGTAGCTGGGACTACAAGTATGTGCCACCATGCCTGGCTAATTTTATTTTTTGTAGAGACGGGGTCTCGCTGTTGCCCAAGCTGGTCTTGAACTCGTGACCCCAAGCAATCCTACTGCCTCAGCCTCCCAAAGTGCTGGGATGACACATGTGAGTCACTATATCCAGCCCATCAGGTAGTTTCTAAATGAAAGATAGTTCCTGAGTCATGCAGTGAGGGGGAGAAGGTGGCAGAAGGCTGCCCACTATAGGGACACAGTGAGGATATTCTGCTGGCTATGGGCAGTTCTGCCAGGTTCAGATGCAGACTCCAAGGAAGCATCTTCCCAAGAGAACGCAGTTCCACCTGCATGACCTTTCATAGGGGAATACACCATGGAAAAGTATATTTACTTAACTAGTCCTATTGAACAATGGGCAACTGAGCTTCACTCCCTACCTTCTAACAGCATAAGGAACGTGAGCAAATGGAACATCAGATCCACTCGCTCTTGAAATGATCCAGACACATGTTGGGCCAAATCATGTCTAAACATGAACTTGTATGCAACGGAAAGAAGGCCCAAGGCTCCTCAGTACTGCCTTCACAAGAACAAGCTCACTTAACAAATATAATTCTCCCACCCAGCTCTATATAACACAATAATTTCCAAATTTGGGCAAGCTTCTCACACTGCCTACCCAGGGGGAATGAACCAAATCATCAAGGGAGAAAACCAGACAAGAAATGCTTCCAGAGGTCCCAGGGGAAGATGTCACACTGGGAAAAGACAGCCATCTCTCTAACCTCTTGTGACCTGCAGGCATAACAGGCATGAAGAAAAAATCCCAGACAGTGAAAATAGGGAAGAGGGAGGCCAGGAACAGAAGACAAAAGGAGGAGAGGCACAGGAAACAAATGCTACAGGGTAGAAGACATCCAGAAGCCACAGCTACATGGGCTCCAGCTGGGAGTAAGCAGGTATGCAGGGCAGGAGCAAGGCCAGGGGCACATGTGGGAACTGCTGTGGCCCTGGAAGCACCACTGAAAGGGACAGGAATCCCTGTTTGCTACAGAAGAATGAAGGACATTGCTCCAAAGATACTAACCAGCAATCTGAGGCGCCTAGCGTGGATGCCTGTGTGTCAAGTGAGGTTCTACTCACTCAAGCATCGGGATGGCCAAGACCCCATGGCCTGTAATGCCCATGGCCTATAAAGCAAAGCTGACTGGTCAATCCACTCAGCTCTCATGGTGATGGGAAGAGCAGACTTCAGACACACAGTGGACAAACCCATCAGTACTGTCTCACACTCAAGAGAATGGGAGAAAAATATTTTTTTATTAAAAAAAAATACTAGATAACTAAAGACTGCATCTTATGAGAAAAAACAGCCAGATGAAAATGTTAAAAAAAAAAAAAAAAAAAAAAAAAAGATTACAGAGCTAATTAGGAAAAAAGATATCCAAAAATGTTTGTTATATCTTCACAGAGATCTGAGAAGATACTATATCCATATAACCAGAATAAAATATGAAAATAGAACAATTAGGCCAAAAAGAAAGAACACAAAAATTTAAAATATAGTAGCTAAAATTAAAACTTCAACAAAAAAGCTAGAAGATAAAGTCAAAGAAATCAAGGTAGAAACAGAGATCAATTCAGGCAATCAATCTGGCATTCCAGAAATTACGACAGTAATAAAAGAATTTTCAGAGCTGAAGAAAAATATGCTTTCAGATTGACAAGTCCCACCAAGAGCTAAGCAGAATGAATGAAAGACTCATGAAATTTTATAACACTGAGTGTTTTTAAAAAGGTCCTAAAAGTACCAAAAAGGAGAAAAAGCTCACTCACAAAGAGATGGAATAGACTTCCAGAATCAATTAACACTGAGTATAAGAAGACATCCCTTTCAATCTTAATAAGGGGAAATTATTTTTAAGCTAGAATTCTACATACAGCCAAACTGGAAAATAAACGAGAAGTTAAAATAAATACATTTTAAGACATACAAGAATTCTACATTTATTATATATCACTTTGAGAAAAACAAAATGAGGATGAAAACTGAAAAACAGGAACATCCAACTC
The DNA here is from genome assembly GCA_036589455.1 of Ateles fusciceps. Taxonomy (NCBI): domain Eukaryota; kingdom Metazoa; phylum Chordata; class Mammalia; order Primates; family Atelidae; genus Ateles; species Ateles fusciceps. Next base: position 5,693,245 of record JAZHEH010003329.1, on the reverse strand, counting down.
AAGTCCAAAAAACAGTGCATTTAATCTAGAAGTGCGGGAAGAAAATACCAGGAGTGCAGCTATATAGTAGAATAGGAAATAACCAGTCTAGAGCAGAGTTCAGGAAGAAAAAGATTTCTAGACAATACACAGTAGTAATGAATCTGGGTAATTCAGAAGTTATGGTGAAAGTATACTATTTTTGACAACAAGATAAAAAAGAAGGGCACCAAGAACCCCCAGGAAAACAAAAACAACTTAACAGATTCCCGATTCAAAAAGATGTCAGTGAAATGGTAGTTACTATGGTCCTCCAAAAAAGCTCTCCTCCATAAAACCAACCAAAAAGTTGACAAAAATTGTCAATATCAACTTCTTGTGAATTCTGTAAACTAACCAATGGTTTGCAGGAACCCAGGGAGCATTAATTCAAGGAAAACCACCATATCTCCATAAGAACAGTGAGCTCCGTGACATTTTAACTTGCCTTAGACCCATCACCACTCTCCAGGCCCTCACCAGGCTGCGTTCCTGGTATAGCCTACTAGCCATCTGGAGAAGCAAAACAGTGCTCTCAGAGCTCTTTCAAAGTTTCATTCTCAAAGAACTGTCATTATTTGACCTGTCTGATGGTTCCCTGGAAGACCTCATGTGCAAGACTGACTGACTGTTTCTGGCTAAACTCAGAAAAGCCTTCCCACTCCACACACCCAGGAGTGTTTGTTGAAAATATAGGCAAGTGTTTTAACTTTGCAGCCTCTTGAGGTGGCAGATAACAACTGAAGCAAACCAAAGGCAAAGCTGAGAAATATAATGTCCGTGGGGGTTTGAAAAGCTTTGACATTTTCCCAGCAGTCTAGAAGGGCACATGAATGTATAGAGCTTCAGTGCATGCTCAGGAAAAACCTAAGAAGGCTCTAAGCTCTCACCTCTGGCTGACTTTGACTCGACAGCAGGAAATAAAGGCTAAGGCAGTTTTCAACTGTTAGGCCAAGCAATGAAGGTATGCTCCAATAGCTACATGGAACCCGTTGGCAAAAACAGGTATTTACTAATCCCAGGGGTTTAAGGAAATCTCCATCCAATAATTAGTTGGCCACTAAGTTCACCAAGTAGAGATTTCACTGGTCTCTCAAAAAACAATACAAACTTTACAGAATTAGTTCAGAAAAGTCATTAAACAAGAACAACTATATCACGTACCAATAACAACCATAGGAATAAAGGAGCATCTGATTTCCTGAGTCAACCCATTGTGTTATTTAAAATAACCATTTTTCAACAACAGTAAAAAAAATTATGAAACTTACAAAGTATGGCCCATACATGGGAAAAAGAAAGTAATCAATAAAATCTATCCCTGAGGAAGCCCACACATGAATTTAGCAGAACACAGTCTCTAAAACAGTTGTTATTTTAAATATGCTCAAAGAGCTAAGAAAACTATGCAAAAATTACTCAAGGAAAGTATGAGAATAAAGTCTCGTAAGTAGAGAATATCAGTAAATATCAGTATCACTATTGATACTGATAGTAAGATAGAAATTATTATTTTTTAAAAAACCAAATACAGGCCAGGTACAGTGGCTCACACCTGTAATCCCAGCACTTTGGGAGGCCAAGGCAGGTGGATCACGAGGTCAGGAGTTCAAGACCAGCCTGGCCAAGATAGTGAAACCCCATCTCTACTAAAAATACAAAACTTAGCTGGGCATGGTGGCAGGCACCTGCAATCCCAGCTACTGAAGGCTGAGGAAGGGAATTGCTTGAACACAGGAGACAGGTTGCAGTGAGCTGAGATCGCGCCACTGCACTCCAGTCTAGGCAACAGAGAGTCTCAAAAAAAAAAAAAAAACAAACAAATTCTGGAGTTCAAAAGTAAAGGGGGGGGAAAAATAAAAATTCACAAAAGGGGCTCAAAACCAAATTTTAGCATTTAGAAGAAAGAACAAGAAAACTTGAAGACAGGTCAGTTGAGATTACCCAAACTGAGAAACGGTGTGGGGGGGGTGGGGGGAGGGGGCGGGAGTGAAGGAAAATAAATAGAGCCATAGAAACCTGAGGGGCACCATTAAGCATACCAACATACAGAAGAGAAAAGAAGAAAGAATATTTGAAAGAATGGCTAAAAACTTTCCAAATTTGACATGAAAAAATTAATCTATACCCAAAAAGTTCAATGAATTCCAAGTAAAATAAACTAAAAGGGAGCCAGCCTCACTTAGATATCATAATCAAACTGTCAAAAAAGCCAAGTAAGTAATGAAGGAAAAGAACAAAAACAAGGAATGAAATCTTCAGAACTTACTATAAAGCTACAGTAATCAAAATAGTGTGGTACTGGCATAAGGACAGGTATCTATACAATCAAAGGAACAGAATTAAAAGTCTAGTAACAAATTCATACATTTATGATCAACTGATTTTAGACAAGAGTACGGAGCCAATTCAATGGGAAAAGAATAGTATTTTCAAGTAATTGTACCATGAGAACTGAGTATCCACATGGAAAAGAATGAAACTGGCCTACTAATTCAAAATGAAGTTGGACATCTATTTCATAGTATTTAATAACATTTTTAAACTCAAAATGGATCAAATACCTAAATGCAAGAGCTAAAATTTGTGATCCTGGGTTAGGCAATGGTGTTTTAGGTACAATACCACAAGCAACTAAAGCAAAAAAAAAAAAAAAATAGACTTCATCAAAATTGAAAACTTTTGTGCTTCAAAGAGTACTATCAAGAAAGTGAAGACATCCCATAAAATGGGAGAAAATAACTGCAAATAATGTATCTGACAAGGGTGTAGTAACTAGAATATGTAAAGAACTCTTACAACTCAACAATAAAAAGACAACCCAATTAAAACATGCATATGGACTTGAATAGGCACCAGCAATTCCACCCATAGATATACACCCTAGTGGTAGAGACAGAAAACATATGTCCAGAGAACTGGAAGCACATGTGCATGTATGGTTGGCAGAGGGAAAGACTGGGAGTACAAGTAGATGCACAGTGGGGAGATACAGAGACGCCTCTTTCTCTCTAGCCTCATTCCACAGGACAAGTCCTCAGATGCCAGCAAAGGACAAGCAAAGCAGTCTAAAGGAAGAGAGATTGAGATCACCTTAGACACAATCTGGTGGCACACTCATGTTCAGACAGATGCCATGTTACAGGACAGAGGTCACCACCCTAGATGAGAAACCTACCACTGAAGCCCCCCTAAGACTAGGAAGATATCCAGGAAGCTGAGCAATATGTCCCTTACCAAACAATAAATTAAGATGAAGATACACATGCAAGTGCACTGTGTGTGGATATATCCAAAAAACATATCCACGTGTACTGAGCATAATTAAAGTTATATTCAATGCAAAAACTGGTTTAAAACCCAGAGTACTCAACCAACATGGCACAAAATCCTTATTCACATACAACAACTTGTAACAGATGGTGTATGCTATCTAGATCATTTTATTACAATTTTTAAAAATCAAGTGTCCATTTTCAGCTTCAGTTGTATCTTTCTAATTTGTTCAAGTTCTATCTGTATTTTTTAAACATGTGCATTTTAGAATGCCTTTATCTAATCAAATACAATGGGAAGATCAACCGTAAGTGATAAAAAGTGATTCATACTATGTTAGGCTGTTTGTTATGAACAAATGAGATGGGGCCCAAATTGCCATGTATAAGTCTTCTGTGAAGAAAACAAATCACTTCATTTCTAGAACAATTAAATTAGAAACGACTGGTAGAATTCAGACAAAACTAATTGGGTAAAAAGATCAAAGTAGATTATAAAGCAGGAAAAGTTCAAATAACTGACCATCAAAAAAATTCTACCAAATGCAATCTACTCCTTTCTAATCCTGATTCTAATTTCAGAGGCCATGAAAAGACAAAGAACCATTTAACTTGACTGCATAAAAATTAGTAAAGTGAGGCTGGGCATGGTAACTAATGTCTGCAATCCCAGCACTCTGGGAGACTGAGGCAGGGGGGATCACTTGAGCCTAGGAGTTCAAGATAAGCCTGAGCAACATAGGGAGACTCCAGCTCTACAAAAAATTTTTTTAATTAATTGGGCATGGCATGGCCGTCTGTGCCTGTGGTCCCAGCTACCTGGGAGGCTGAGACGGGAGAATCAATATAAACCAACTCAAAGGGTTAATAACAAAATGGGACAACAGATCTGCAATACATATCACTTACCAAGGACTGATCTCTCTAATATATACAGAGCTCCTAGAAATCAGTAAGAAAAAGTGCAGCAACCTAATAGAAAATGGCAAAAGATATAACTAGTTCAAAGAAAAGGCACATGTAGAAAGATGCTCCACCTCACTCTAAGAGAAATACAAATTCATACTATACATAGATACTATTTTTCATCTGTTCAACTTACAAAACCCAAAGTTTGATAACATACTATTGTCAGCAAATTTGTGAAAAACCAAGGGCTCTTGTACATTGTTGATGGGTATGTAAGTTAGTATAACCCCTATGGAAGGCAATTTAGTAACACTTATAGAAATCAGAAATACAGGCCGGGCACGGTGGCTCACGCCTATAATCCTAACACTTTGGGAGACCAAGGTAGGTGGACTGCTTGTGCCCAGGAGTTTAAAGACTAACTTGAGGAACACAGGAAAACTCCATCTCCATAAAAATACAAAAAGTCAGCTGGGCATGGTAGCGCATGCCTGTAGTCCCAGCCGCTCAGGAGGCTGAGATGGAAGGATTGCTTAAGCCCAGGGAGGATAAGGCTGCAGCGAGCCATGATGGGTGACAGAGCAAGACCCTGTATCAAAAAAAGAAAAAGAAATTAGAAATACATATACCTTTCAATCTAGCAACTGCACTTCACAGAATTTGTTCTATATTAAAATGCATATATGCAAAATGAAGTTTATTAAAGGGCATTTATTAAAGGGCATTGCTTTATTGTTTACAACAGGAAAGACTGGAAACAACCTAAATGTCCATTAGCAAGGGACTGGTTTAATAATCAACCTGGTGTTTGAAAGGAGCAAAAGCAAAAAACAGGAGTCCCGGGTGTGAGGGATGGTGGGCTTGAGGGACTTGAGCCAGATGACCAGGGAGAGCAAGGTCTACCTAGAATTTACTGGACCCTTATCATGCACTTGGGGACAAGGAGGTAAAAAGAGATGGGAGCTGTCCTGGTAGGGCCAGGATGACACTGGTCAGGGGCAGTAAGATCGTCTTAAAAAGTGGAATGCACCATCTGTGCTAAAGGTGGGAAGAGAGCAATACATGTTCATATTTAATTATACATGCATAAAAATATCTGCTGAAATATCCCCAAAACCAGTTATGTGATGACTCACGTTACAGCTGGTGGGGAAGGGGTCAGAACAAGACAGAAGAGGCATAGAGACAGGACAGGAATTTTTGTTGTTATTATACATGTTTATGTTTTTGAATATAAAAATGTGTTATGCACTCAAAAATTAAGTAAATACAAAAATAATGCAGTCTTTTAGTCTTTTCTGTTATGGAAGTTTCCTATAATAAAACATCTCCCTGCATTTTTTCCTAAGCAACTTCTAAGAACATGTTAAAGAGCTTTTAACACAAATTCCAGCACCTGCATCAAGTTCAGAGGCAAGGCCTCACCACGAATCTAAGCCCTGGGATCAGTTAGAGCCATACGTGACACACCTGGTAGCTAAGGTGTGTTACAAAAGGTTCCCAGGGTGAGGACAAAGATGACAGCAGCAGGGCAGTGACTGCACCAGCCTGCAGGACCACTTCAATCTATGAGAGGAAGAAGACTCAAGGGAAACAGATTCACTTGTCACTCAATAACATCCAATTATGACTTCATTTGCAATAAGGCCATAAAACAGGGTGGGGTGAAGGGATCTTGGTTTTGGTCTATGATCTACCGTCATCCCACCACGAGAGTTTTCTCATCTGCAAAATGAGAAGTTAAACTCAAAAGCTCTGGAGTTCAATTTTCAAAAGCACTGCAATTCTGTGATTAAATGAGATGCTAGATTTATAACCACCTGGGTCTGACAAGAGCAATCACAAAACTATCTGTCATTAGCTCAATGTTCCATGTCTCTATTCTGTGGGTACACTGGAGAGAAAAAGGAAGTCAGCTGCTTTTCCTAAACAGAGCAGAGTAGATGGAGCAAAATACATGTGAAGGAAAAGACCTAACCACATTTTACTAATGTATGAAATTATAAGCTTCATTTTGAGAAGTTTTCCTTCAGATTCACTAGCAAGATGATTTTTTTAAATGTTATGCTGTAAAATAGGAACTTTTTTATTTTTCTTCTAAAGAACATAAAGCATTATGCACATACTCTCATTTGTCTCCCCGCTACCCTTGAGAGTCAAGTGTGAACTCATCATATCCATTTCTACAGAAAAGGGATCAATGGAAAGTCCAGGAGAGGCAAAGCTCCGATAAAGCCTGCATCAAGCTACAGCTAGAGAGTAGAGGATCCAGCTCTCCTGTGAAGCGCCATCCAAGCCCCAACACAAACACCGGGCTGTCTGAGCAAAGCCCCTGAATCACCAACCCAGAACAGATTCTGATTTTATCAGTTGAGTTGTTGTAGCCGGGGTTACCATCTTGACAATGTCCAATAGGTCCCACAGACAAAAATAAACACTGCTGACAGGCAACCGTGACAGGTACACTTAGGGAATTACTGGAGCCAGGCCAGAAAGAAAGTGCGGCTCTGAAGAAAAACACTTAGACAAGCAAAATCCAAGGGACACAAAATACACTTTTTCCAAAGTTTTAAGTGAGGCATGACTTAAAAAAAAAAAAAGATCATTCAGCAATTAAGAGACCATGAATTTTAATTTATTTAATTAATTTATTTTTTTTTTGAGATGAGGTATCACTCTATTGCCCAGAATGGAGTGCAGTGGCTCAATCACAGTTCACAGAAGCCTTGATATCCTGGGCTCAGGTAATCCTCCCACCTCTGCCTCCCAAGCAGCTAGGACTACAGGCATGTGCCACCACACCCAGCTAATTTTTTTTTTTTTTTTTTTTTGGATTTTTTTGTAGAGATGGGGTTTCACCATGATGCCCTGGCTGGTCTCAAATTCCTGGGCTCAAGCAATCTGGCCACCTCAGCCTCCCAAAGTGCTGGGATTACAGGCTTGAGCCACCATGCCCAGCCAAGAATTTTTTTAAAATTCTGCAGTGTTGTAAGAATGACATGGGAAAAAAAGTACGATTGAAGGAGAAAAAAGAAATTTTCCAACCACATAGGAGATGAAGCATGCAACCAAGGCAGATCACCAGTACAAATTAGGTCAGTAGGTGTCACAAAAAGCCAATGCTATTGTCACATGGATATATCGTATTAATAAATAAATAAATAAATAAATAAAGGCAAGCTACTACTAAATAAATTAGCCACTGAAAAAAGAAGTCCCTTCCTTTCGCCCTTCTATCCTGGTATTTATAACCGAACTTCACCCTTGACCCTTCTCTGAGGTAAGAGAGAGCACTAGCTCCAGAGCAAGCCTTGACTGTGGCCTGGCTCTTATTGGCTGAGACCATGCACACACGGCTCTCAGTAGCCCTCATGGATGCACAGTGACTGCCTGCCTGATAATCAGGAGGACTGGAGGGGGCAAGTCACTAATTCAAGGCACAGAAAGGACACTACACAAGTGCTGGTTAAATACATAAACCACCCAGTTTTAGGTTCTGTATGGCAGCTGCCTCTACCTATAATTCCCTTGCTCATTTATTTGCGGACTTTTACTCCCTACACACCATTGGGATATAAGCTCCAAACTAGCAATCTTATCTGTTTTGGTGACCCCCACACGCCCAGCTCCTGAGACAAAGCTCAGCCCATGTGTTAGAAAATATCTAATGTAGAATGAGCCACATCCAGGGTTATCCTTGGTGAAAGTAGAGCCACATGATCCTAGAGGTCATGACAAGTGCATCTGAGAGAGGTGCAAATCTGAACTTGAGACAAGACATAGGGCAGGATCCTTATAACACAATGCCTACCATAGAGCAGAATTATGGCATCAACATCCCAGAGAGTCAACAAGCACATCTGAAACACCATTTCCAGTGGGAAGTTGTCCCAGGTAGCTGTGCAATGCATGGTGAAAGCTGTTGGCTAACCTGCGTCTCTTGAGTCAAAGAAAGAGAAAATAACCAGTTTTAGCTTGGGCCTAATACAAACCCTTTCAGAGAAAGCCCCATAGGTTCATAGGGCAGTTCAGAAGACACATAAAGGATCAGAAAACTAATTTTTTTTAATCAAGTGAATGAAGCATGGCAATCAATGCTTTTCATAATTTATTCAACTACATACATGCCAATACTAACAAAAAATGAAATGGAAATCAACACCTGATCCACTAAAACTCCAAAATTCTAGATAAACCACTTGGGAAGGGCTGTTAGCTCCTGCTCCTGGCCTATTAAAAACAGACAGGAAGTAGTCATTTGAAGCTAGAGTTCTGTGTGGATGATCCCTAGTAATCTGGTCTGATTTTGATCTTAAAATTACACTGAAGTCTATGATTCTAGAGGTCACCAGTTGCTGGTAAGGAATATACTGGGGATGTGGGGGTGGGAAGAAGGGAAAACTAACTACACAGCTACTTCCTGCTGAAGCCAGGCCACTCACAATTCACTAATCTGTGCCTGTGCTACCTTCAAGGCACAGCGCACTCGCAGAAGTCTCAGTCTTCTTAAGGATGCCATGAACCCCACCCAAACTCCTACACACAGGCCAGGTTTAGGACATGTCTGCCTATTTCAAGGGGCCCCTAGAGTATAAAGGAGAGACTACAGAGGGAGTAGTTATGGAGTTGGAAGGCACAGGACAGGAGGGCCAGAGGGATTCAGCTCCAGGCCAGCCTGGACTTCACATCTACCCAGCCCAGGCAGGAATGGGACTAAGCCTGGTCACCTTACTGTCACCACATGGGATGTGGGGTGCAAGCCAAGCTGTCCCCCACTGTACAGATGTTCATTTCCTTAAAACGCACATATAACGTGTTCAAGGACAGTCTCTCTTCCTAAGAAGCCAGCACCAACTGTACATATAGAGTAAGGAGTGTGGCCCAGAGAGTAAATCATAATAAGCTTTAGAAGCAGACACACCTGATTCAAACCACAGTTTTGCCACTTCATTCATTCAGCTATTCATTTATTCAAAAATGTATCCAGAGTGCTCACTGTTCTAGACATAACAAGGGAGACGACACTGTGGATTTTCCCTGTTAACCTGGATGATTCAGTAACTTCTTGCAGCTTCAATTTCTCGTCTATAAAACAGAATGATATGGGGGGATCTGGCAAGATGGCCGAATAGGAACAGCTCCAGTCTGCAGCTCCCAGCGAGACCAACACAGAAGGCGGGTGATTTCTGCATTTCCAACTGAGGTACCTGTTGATCTCATTGGGAATGGTTAGGCAGTGAGTGCAGCCCATGGAGGGTGAGCAGAAGCAGAGTGGGGCATCGCCTTACCTGAGAAATGCAAGGAGCTGGGGGCCTCTCTTTCTCAGGCAAGGGAAGCCCATGAGGGACTGTGTATCTGGCCCAGATACTACGCTTTTCCAAAAGTTATTTCCAATCTGCAGACCAGGAGATTCCCGTGTGTGCCTCAGACACCGAGCTAGCTGTTTTTTGTTGTTTTGTCGTTGTTTTTCATACTCCAGTGGCGCCTGGAACCCCAGTGAGATAGAACCATTCACACCCCCTGGAAAGGAGGCTGAAGCCAGGGAGCCAAAGTGGTCTTGCTCAGCGGGTACCACTCCCACTGAGTAAGCTAAGAACCACCGGCTTGAAATTTTCACTGCCAGCACAGCAGTCTGAAGTTGACCTGGAATGACTGAGTTCAGTGGGTGGAGGGGCATCTGCCATTACTGAGGCTTGAGTAGGCGGTTTTCCCCGACAGTAAATTCGGACTGGGCGGAACTCAACACAGTGTGGCAAAGTGGCTGTGGCCAGACTGCCTCTCTAGATTCCTCTTCACTGGGCAGGGCATCTCTGAAAAGCAGGAGCCCCAGTCAGGGACTTACAGATAAAACTCCCATCTCCCTGGGACAGAGCATCTGGGAGAAGGGGCAGCTATGGACGCAGCTTCAGTAGACTTAAACATTCCTGCCTGCCAGCTCTGAAGAGAGCACTGGATCCTGACAAGCATTCTCCCAGCACAGCTCTCGAGCTCTGCTAAGGGACAGATTTCTTCTTCAAGCGGGTCCCTAAACCCCATGCCTCCTGACTGGGAGAGACTTCCCCAACAGGAGATGACAGACACCTCATACAGGAGAGCTCCAGCTGGCATCAGGCGAGTGTCCCTCTGGGACAAAAAGGAGCAGGCAGCAATCTTTGCTCTTCTGCAGCATGCACTGGTGATAGCCAGGCAAACAGGGCCTTGAGTGGACCTTAGCAAACTGCAGCAGACCTGCAGAAAAGGGGCCTGACTGTTAAAAAAAAAAACTAACAAACAGCAACAACATCAACAAAAAGGACCCCCACACAAAAACCCCATCCAAAGGTCATCACCCTCAAAAATCAAAGGTAGATAAATCCACGAAGATGAGGAAAAACCAGCACAAAAATGTTGAAAATTCCAAAAACAAGAATGTTTCTCCTCCAAATGATCACAACTCCTCTTCAGCAACAGCACAAAACTGGACAGAGAATGAGTTTGACGAACTGACAGAAGTAGGCCTCAGAAGGTGGATAATAACAAACTCCTATGGGCTAAAGGAGCATGTTCTAACCCAATGCAAGGAATCTAACAACCTTGACAAAAGGTTACAGGAACTGCTAACTAGACAAACCAGTTTAGAGAAAAACATAAATGACCTGACAGAGCTGAAAAACACAGCACATGAACTTCGTGAAACATACACAAGTATCAATAGCCAAAGCGATCAAGTGGAAGAAAGGATAGCAGAGACTGAAGATCAACTTACTGAAATAAGGCATGAAGACAAGACTAGAGAAAAAAAAAATGAAAAAGAACAAACAAAGCCTCTGAGAAATATGGGACTACGTGAAAAGACCAAACCTACTATTAACTGGGGCTTCCCTGCAAGTGACAGGGAGAATGGAACCAAGCTGGAAAACACACTTCAGGATATTATCCAGGAGAACTTCCCAACCTAGCAAGACAGGCCAACATGCAAAGTCAGGAAATACAGAGAACACCACTAAGATATTCCTCAAGAAGAGCAACCCCAAGACACATAATCATCAGATTCTCCAAAATTGAAACAAAGGAAAAAATGTTAAGGGCAGCCAGAAAGAAAGGTCAGGTTACCTACAAAGGGAAGCCCATCAGACTAACAGCAGATATCTCTGCAGAAACCCTATAAGCCAGAAGAGAGTGGAGGCCAATATTCAACATTCTTAAAGAAAAGAATTTTCAATCCAGAATTTCATATCCAGCCAAACTAAGCTTCATAAGTAAGGAGAAATAAAATCCTTTACAGACAAGCAAATGTTGCGAGATTCTGTCACCACTAGGCCTGCCTTACAAGAGCTCCTGACTTCAGAAAGCACTAAATATGGAAAGGAAAAACTGGTACCAGCAACTACAAAAACATACCAAAATGTAAAGACCAAAGACACTAGGAAGAAACAGCATCATGTAATGTGCAAAATAACCAGCTAGCATCATGATGCAGGATCAAATTCGCACATAACAATATTAACCTTAAACATAAATGGGCTAAATGCTCCAATTAAAAGACAAAGATGGGCTGGGCATGGTGGCTTATACCTGTAATCAACATTTTGGGAGACCAAGGCGGGTAGATCACAAAGTCAGGAGTTCAAGACCAGCATGGCGAATATGGTGAAACCCCATCTCTACTAAAAATACAAAAATTAGCTGAGCATGGTGGCACATGACTGTAGTCCTAGCTACTAGGCAGGCTGAGGCAGGAGAATTGCTTAAATCTGGGAGGCGGAGGTTGTAGTGAGCCAAGATCACACCACTGACTACAGTCCGGGTGACAGAGCAAGACTCCATCTCAAAAAAAAAAAGACACAGACAGGCAAATTGCATAAAGAGTTAAGACCCAGCAGTGTGCTGTATTCAGGAGACCTGCCTCCCGTGCAAAGACACATATAGGCTCAAAATAAAGGGATGGAGGAATATTTACCAAGCAAATAGAAGGCAAAAAAAAGCAGGGGTTGCAATCCTAGTCTCTGATAAAACAGACTTTAAATCAACAAAGATCAAAAAAGACAAAGGGCATGACATAATGGTAAAGGGATCAATGCAACTAGAAGAGCTAACTATCCTAAATATACATACACCCAATACAGGAACACCCAGATTCATAAGACAAGTTCTTAGAGACTTACAAAGAGACTTAGACTCCACCCAATAATAATGGGAGACTTTAACACTCCACTGTCAATATTAGACCGATCAACAAGACAGAAAATTAACAAGGATATTCAGGACTTGAACTCAGCTCTGGACCAAGTGGAACTAATAGACATCTACAGAACTCTCCACCCCAAATCAACAGAATATGTATTCTTCCCAGCACCACATAGCACTTATTCTAAAACTGACCACATAATTGGAAGTAAAACACTCCTCAGCAAATGCAAAAAAAATGGAAATCAAAACAACTAGTCTCTCAGAATACAGTGCAATCAAATTAGAATGCAGGATTAAGAAACTCACTCAAAACCACACAACTACTTGGAAACTGAACAATCTGCTCCTGAATGACTACTGGGTAAATAACGAAATTAAGGCAGAAATAACAAAGTTCTCTGAAACCAATGAGAACAAACAGACAACATACCAGAATTTCTGGGACACTGCTAAAGCAGTGTTAAGAGGGAAATTTGTAGCACTAAATGCCCACATCAATAAGCAGGAAAGATCTAAAATCAACACCCTAACATCACAATTAAAAGAACTGGAGAAGCAAGAGCAAACAAATTCAAAAGCTAGCAGAAGATAAGAAATAACTAAGATCAGAGCAGAAATGAAGGAGATAGAGACACAAAAAACCCTTCAAAAAAAATCGAATCCAGGAATTGGTTTTTTGAAAAGATTAACAAAATAGACCACTAGCAAGAATAATAAAGAATAAAAGAGGGAAGAATCAAATAGACACAACAAAAGATGATAAAGGAGATATCACCACTGATCCCACAGAAACACAAACTACCATCAGAGAATACTATAAACACCTCTATGCAAATAAACTAGAAAATCTAGAAGAAATGGATAAATTCCTGGACACATACACCCTTCCAGACTAATCCAGGAAGAAGTCAAATCCCTAAATAGACCAATAACAAGCTCTGAAATTGAGGCAGTAATTAATAGCCTACCAACCAAAAGAAGCCCAGGACCGGCCAGGCACGGTGGCTCACACCTGTAATCCCAGCACTTTGGGAGGTCGAGGCAGGTGGATCATGAGGTCAAGAGATCGAGACTATCCTGGCCAACATGGTGAAACCCTGTCTCTACTAAAAATACAAAAAAATTAGCCGGGCATGGTGGCACGCACCTGTCGTCCCAGCTACTCCGGAGGCTGAGGTGGAAGCGTCGCTTGAACCCAGGAGGCAGAGGTTGCAGTGAGCCGTGATTGCACCACTGCACTCCAGCCTGGCGACAGAGCAAGACTCCGTCTCAAAACAAACAAATAAATAAATAAATAATAAAAAATAAGCCCAGGACCAGATGATTCACAAATTCTACCAGAGGCACAAAGAGGAGCTGGTACCATTCCTTCTGAAACTATTCCAAACAATAGGAAAAGAGGGGACTCCTCCCTAACTCATTTTATGAGGCCAGCATCATCCTGATTCCAAAACCTGGCAGAGACACAATAAAAAAAGAAATTTCAGGCCAATATCCCTGATGAACATCAATGTGAAAATCCTCAATAAAATACTGGCAAACCAAATCCAGCAGCACATCAAAAAGCTTATCCACCACAATGAAGTTGGCTTCATCCCTGGTATGCAAGGCTGGCTCAACATATGCAAATCAATAAATGTAATCCATCATATAAACAGAACCAATGACAAAAACCACATGATTATCTCAACAGATGCAGAAAAGGGCTTCAATAAAATTCAACACCGCTTCATGCTAAAAACTCTCAATAAACTAGGTTCTGATGGAACATATCTCAAAATAATAAGAGCTATTTATGACAAAACCACAGCCAGTATCATACTGAATGGGCAAAAGCTGGAAGCATTCCTTTTGAAAACTGGCACAAGATAAGGAGGCCCTCTCTCACCACTCCTATTCAACACAGTATTGGAAGTTCTGACCAGGGCAATCAGCAAGAGAAATAAATAAAGGGTATTCAAACAGGAAGAGAGGAAGTCAAATTGTCTCTATGGATGACATGATTGTGTATTTAGAAAACCCCATTGTCTCAGCCCAAAAACTCTTTAAGAGTTTAAGCAACTTCAGCAAAGTCTCAGAATACAAAATCAATGTGCAAAAATCACATGCCTTCCTATACACCAATAATATACAAGCAGAGAGACAAATCCTGAGTGAACTCCCATTCATACCTGCTACAAAGAAAATAAAATACCTAGGAATACAACTTACAAGGGACATGAAGGACCTCTTCAAGGAGAACTACAAACCACTGTTCAAGGAAATAAGAGAGGACACAAACAAAGGGAAAAAAATTCCATGCTCATGGATAGAATCAATATCGTGAAAATGGCCATACTGCCCAAAGTAATTTATAGATGCAATGCTATTCCCATCAAGTTACCACTGACTTTCTTCACAGAACCAGAAAAAAACTATTTTAAATTTCATATGGAACCAAAAGACAATCATAAGCAAAAAGAACAAAGCTGGAGGCATCACACAACCTGACTTCAAACTATACTACAAGGCTACAGTAACCAAAACAGCATAGTACTGGTGCCAAAACAGGTATATAGAGCAATAAAACAGAACAGAGGTCTCAGAAATAACACCACACATCTACAACCATCTGATCTTTGACAAACCTAACAAAAGCAAGCAATGAGGAAAGGATTCCCTATTTAATAAATGGTGGTGGGAAAACTGGCTAGCCATATGCAGAAAACAGAAACTGGGCCCCTTCCTTACACCTTATACAAAAATTAACTCAAGATGGATTAAAGACCTAAACGTAAAACATAAAACCATAAAAACCCTAGCAGAAAACAGAGGCAATACCACTCAGGACATAGACATGGGCAAAGACTTCATGACTAAAACACCAAAAGCAATGGCAACAAAAGCCAAAGTTGACAAATGGAATCTAATTAAACTAAAGAGCTTCTGCTCAGCAAAAGAAACTGTTGTCAGAGTGAACAAGCAATTGCAGAATGGGAGAAAAATTTTGCAATCTATCCACTGACAAAGGTCTAATATCCAGAATCTATGAGGAACTTAAACAAATTTACAAGAAAAAACAACCCCATCAAAAAGTGGGTGAAGGATATGAACAGAAACTTCTCAAAAGAAAGACACTTATGTGGCCAAGAAACATGAAAAAAAGTTCATCATCACTGGTCATTAGAGAAATGCAATAAAAACCACAATGAGATACCATCTTACGCCAGCTAGAATAGCAATCACTAAAAAGTCAGGAAACAACAGATGCTGGTGAGGATGTGGAGAAATAGGAACGCTTTTACACAGTTGGTGGGAGTGTAAATTAGTTCAACCATTGTGGAAGACAGTGTGGCGATTCCTCAAGGATCTAGAAATACCATTTGACCCAGCAATCCCATTACTGGGTATATACCCAAAGGATTATAAATCATTCTACTATAAAGACACATGTACACATATGTTTACTGCAACACTATTTACAATAGCAAAGTCTTGCAACCAACCCAAATGCCCATCAGTGATAGACTGGATAAAGAAAATGTGGCATATATACACCATGGAATACTATGCAGCCATAAAAAAGAATGAGTTCATGTCTTTCTCAGGGACATGGATGAAGCTGGAAACCATCATCCTAAGCAAACTAACACAGGAACAGAAAACAAAACACCGCATGTTCTCACTCATAAGTGGGAGCTGAACAATGAGAACACATGGACAGAGGGAAGGGAACATCACACACTCGGGCCCGTTGGGGGATAGGGGGAAAGGGGAGGGAGGGCATTAGGACAAATACCTAATGCATGTGGGGCTTAAAACCTAGACGACAGGTTGACTGGTGCAGCAAACCACCATGGCACATGTATACCTATGTAACAAACCTGCATTTTCAGCACATATATCTCCTACTTTATTTTAAAGTAAAATAAAATTTTTTTTAAAATTTTAAAAAATAGAATGAAGTTACTTGCTTCACAAGTTACAGGCCTCATAAAGAAGGAAATATGGATACAGTTTCTGACATATATAAAATTTTTTTATATTGTGGATTTAAATTATGTAATGTCCCATTTTGCATTGTTACTAGAGATTTTTTTTAAGTGGAAATTATCTATTTACAACAACCTATGATAATGTTATTCTTATCACAATTCCTTGAGTAGGCATCTCTCTTCCACTAAAAGATTAAACTTCCACTGGGAATGGTGGCTCACACCTGCAATCCCAGCTACTGAGGAGGCTGAAGTGGCAGGATCACTTGAGGCCAGGAGTTCAAGACCAGCCTGGGAAAGATAGCAGGACCCTATCTGTACAAAAATTTTTTTAAAACTTAACCAGGCATAATAGCAAGTACCTGAAGTCCCAGTTACTCAGGAGGCTAAGGTGGAAGAATAGCTTGAATCCAGCAGTTTAAGGCTATAGTGACCCACGATCATACCACTGCACTCCAGCCTAGGTAAGAGATGGACTTTTCTCAGGGAAACTGAAGGCAGATTTAATCTTTAGGAAAAAGGAGACTTCATCAAGGTAATGTTTGAGTATTCCCTTGAAAACTGAGAGGGTGGCCATCTATAATGAGAACCCCAAGAGTGTCTATGAATTTGTTTATCAAAGAGGCGAGGACATCAGATGCGTGGGCTTCTCTCAGGCAGCTTTATGTACATCTCAGTGCTGAGTGCTACTCAGAGTGTAATAGAGGTCAACTCTATTTAAAAAAAAAAAAGATTAAACTTCTCACTTAAACTCATCAGATGGAGGTTTCAGAAACTCTAGTCTTTGAAACTCAAGTTGTGAATATTAGAGCTACACCATGACATGGCTCCCTGCTCCACGTAAGAGCCCCCACAGCACAAAGGCCTGAGCGTCCACTTGATTGCTGTGACCTGGGTTCTTTGCTTTGCCTCTCAGAACTGGATGGGGCTTCAATGGGTGTCACCCATGACATGATGTGGCTTAAAGGGGGGTGACTGAGTGTTTGTAGCTGAAGAAAAATAAGTTTTGTGTTTGTTACTGAGGGGAGAAAAGGCCCACAGCCTGTCACCTATTCCCTGAGGAAGCATAAAAGAAACCTGGGAAAAGCAGAATGGTTGGTCTCAGTGCACGAACTACAGGCCTAGCCATCATGCCCCTAAGCAGTAACAGAGGCACAGGGAATACCAGGTGGCTGGCCCCAGCAGGGATGGGATGCCCTTTGAGGACTACAAGTCAACCTTAGAACAGAGGGTATGGGGACCAGGACGCTTATCCTCGGCACATGCATGCCACATATGTGAAGAGGAAATTAAAAAATAGCAAAGAAAGCAAGTGGGAACAATAAGATGGGATGGCCTGTCCCTCTGTCCCTCCCTGCCTCCCTCCTGTGCAGCCATGCCCTGGGAGAATTGCAGAGTCTGAGAGCTCTCTTCCTCCTGTGATTAAAGGTCATGGAGAATTAAATCATAAACCTTTCATCTCTGTGATGCATGGTTCATCACCATAAACGGGGGAGGTGCTACCCACTGTGTCACTTTGTGTAATTTGAGTTTATTAGACCCTGGGCTGGCAAAGTCAGGAAACTCACATGATAGATGCTATGTGAATGCACTTTAGCTATTACTGTGTATTTAGTTGACTGGACTTTTATTAGGGAAACTGAAGGCAGATTTAATCTTTAGGAAAAAGGAGAATTCACCAAGGTAATATTTGAGTATTCCCTTGAAAGTTTTCTCAGTTAGAGAAAACTTTCAGCTTCTCAGTTAGAAGCTGGCCATCTATAATGAGAACCCCAAGAGTGTCTGAATTTGTTTATAAAAGAGGCGAGGACATCAGATGCATGGGCTTCTCTCTCAGGCAGCTTCATGCACATCTCAGTGCTGAGTGCTACTCAGAGTGTAAACAGGGCTCACCATCCCCAGACGAAGATTTCTGTGGACCAGCTGGGAGAACTTCATGAACAGAATGAGGGGAGCAAGGATGGTGTGCTCAGCTCACTCCTAGGGCAGGAGAAGGAACATGCCTCACATCCTAAAGCTGATCCCAACATTTCCTCAAGGATGCTGGATCTTTCCTGCAACAGCTCTGATCGGCATACGTGAAGCCGCCCACCCCCACCCACCAAGGCCATTACCTGCTTTCCCTTCAACACGTGCTTGGGTACTGGCACCCTGACCTCCAGGTCAGTATAGTCCTGTGACCAGGTATAGTTCTCTCGGACAGCACCATTGTAACTGTCAGGATTTTTCTGGAACTGCTCCTGAATCCTGAGAAAGAATAAAAAAGGTAAGATACCAGTCAGCCATGCCTGAGCAGAGGATCCCATGGGCAGCCCAGCACATGCCACTCCTACATCCTGAAGACGTGATCAACTCAAGTTTCATCTCAAGCTCACTTGCTTTGGCATCTGCAAACCCCTCCTCTTTTGGGTGATTTCCTTTCTGACCCTCCTACATGGTCCACCTGGAAATCACAGGACAAGGGGAAAGCTACAGAAAAGAAACCCCAGCGCAGCATCCTACAGTTTAGGAAAAGTATCTGTGGCCATAGTCAAAGTATAGCTGTTCCTGCCAGCCTTCACAGTACTGAGATCCAGGCCTGTTAATTAACCAGAAAGCCCTTATTAATAAAATCCTTAGGCTCATGAGTGTGCTTGGTTTCTTATAAACTGCTTGGCAGGGCCTATCTTCAAATTTAAAAAAAAAAAGGTGGCGGGGGCAGGCACAGTGGCTCACGCTTGTAATCCCAGCACTTTGGGAGGCCAAGGCGGGTGGATCACCTGAGGTCAGGAGTTCGAAACCAGGAGCCAACACGGTGAAATCCTGTCTCTGCCAAAAAAAAACAAAAATTAGCCAAGCGTGGTAGCTTATGCCTGTGATCCCAGCTACTTGAGAGGCTGAAGCAAGAGAATCGCTTGAACCTGGGAGGCAAAGGTTGCAGGTTGTAGCGAGCTGAGATTGCGCCATGGCACTCTGGCCTAGGCAACAAGAGCAAAACTCCATCTCAAAAAAAAAAAAAAAAAACCAAAGAAAAGGCAAAACCATTTCATCCTGTAGCAGTTAAACTTCAATCCTAATCCAACCCCCAGCCTATATTTTCTCCTAGTAAATAAATCAAAGCTGAAAGGACTGCATTAAAACTGTGTGCATCATTGTTAAGATTTAAGCAATATGTTTAATGAGACAGCCTAAAAACCTCAATCAAGCAAATCTTATTGTATAGGCCTGTTATAAACACAGCACAGATACAGACAAGCCTACTAAGAAGAAGCTGATGTTAAAAATAAAATTTAATATTTTCCATAAAATATAACAATGCTAATAATATAAACACTATATAAAAATAACTTTAGACTCACAAGTCCATTATAGTGAATTGAAGATCTAAATTACATACAAAAGCTTAGTCATGGAGGAGGCAGTAGCTATGAACGCAGAACATTCCAACAGTAGGTGCAGCTCTGTCAGCTTCTTCAGAGCCTGCTCAGAGACCAGCAGACAAAACCTGCCAGGGAGACGGCCTCATGGGCTTGTAAACAATGTGTGTACTATGATCCTGTTCATACAGGAAAACACAAAACTACATGTATCAATGTCTGTGCAGATGCACATACAAGACAAGGGTTGGGAAGGGGTGGTTTAAGAGAGCTGGCTTTCTCTGGCCAGAGTTCTAAGACAAGAACATATTTTCCTACTGTGGGTATGCCCTGCACACCATCTATGCATGAAGCTGGGCCTCCACCACAGCCTGAATTCTCTGGGCTGGCAACTGATAGCTGTTAACAACTGAATTGTGTCCCCCAAAATGCTATGTTGGAATCTGAATCCCCAGGACCTCAGAATGTGACCTTACTTAACAAACAGTGTCTTTACAGAGGTGATGCATTACAACAAGGTCATTAGGGTGGGCCCTAATCCACTATGACTGACATCCTTAAAAGGGAGACTTTGGACAGTGTGAAGGCCATGTGAAGACAATGGAGTGATGTGCCTACAGGCCAAGGAACACCAAGGATCGCAGGCCACCACCTAACGCTGGAAGAGGAGAGGAAAGATCTTCCCCTAAGGCCTTCAGAGGGAACATGGCCCTGTTGACACCTTGATCTCAGACTTCCCCTCTAAGAACTGTGAGAGAATCAACATCTTTTGTTTAAGCTGCCCATTCTGTGGTACGTTATTGTGGCAGCCTGAGCAAACACAGCGGTTAAGGCAACTAATTTCAATCAGAAGTGATATTCAAAATTCAGCACTGAATATTGGCAGGACTAGGCACTAACCAATCAGAAGAGATGTCAGCTTTAAACTACTCATACAGGCGGGCCACTGTGGGACAGAGAGATGACATATAGAAACCAGGAGTCACACAGGATGCCCGACTCAATGACATGAGAAAACAGGGTGGAGGGAATGAAACTAAAGAATGCTCAGTATGTTGAAAATGAGCCGGAAAAGAAAGATTTAGATTAATCCAATAAACGTATTTTCAAAGACTAGCGATATGAAGAAAGCTTTCAATATACCACAAAACTGAAAAGGGGATATATTACTTTTAAGTATGGTATGATTTTAATTTCTAAGAAGAAATATATAATATACACATACGTGTGTGTGTGTGTATGTGTGTGTGTGTGTGTGTGTATATATATATATATATATAAAAGACTGAAAGGAAGCATATTAAATCTTTGTGATTATCTCTGGTAGTAGAGTAACAAGGAATCTGACTTTCTTCTTTGTATCTAGGTATTATCCAAACTCCCTAGAACATTTGGACATTTTTATAACCAAGAGAAAAATGTTTTTCTTTTAAAAATGCTAACTGGAGACAGTGATGCACCCTACAGCCCCTTACCCAGGTGCCGTCCCATGTGCCACGGCAGCAGCACTAGCCTGACCCTTGGAACAGGGTACCAAAGAGTCAGACACAGTGAGGGGGACTCACCCAGCCCCCAAGTTTCCACAGGATCATTCTACGTAAGCACTGACAGCAGCTTTAAGACTCACATCTGACATGAAAATGCTGAAACATGCAAATAATATCTCCAAAAGAACAAGAGGGGAGTAGTGGCTACCTTTATGGCTGGAAACTGGAGACTTCCTTTTCATTGACACTTCTGCACATATATTACCATTTGAAAAAAGTCAAAGTTATGAAAATATATAAATAAAATATCCCTCACACACACACACACAAAATAAAGATCAACATGAACCCAGCACTTGGCAGAGATCAGGGAATAAACATGAAGACTCCTCAAAAGTTGGGAGAAAGAAATGGTTCTCTCAAAAAAGGAAAACGAGGGTAATGCTGGGGATATCCTTGTGGACGCTGCTGCCAGTAACAGTGCAGTCACTCAGCCTATACCACCAGTGATGCCCACATGGGTTCTGCCTCCTCCAGGGCAAAACACTGTCAGTCTCTGCCTTGGGGTGAGGGGGAGACATCTGCCACCCCTGCCACTACACACTGCAGCCAAAGCTGTGTGCTTGTGGAGAGGGCTCTGGTCACACAGAACCTGCCTCACCCCATCCTCCTGTCATGTCTTCAGCAGCCCCAGCCTGGCTCCTCTTGCATGGAACCTGCAGCTTCCCTCCAAAAGAAGCAGGAGAATCACTCCTAAAACAGCCCTTGCAAGTTGTTGGGTGCTTTTTATAGTGCTCTGAATGCACATTCTATTTAAATAAGGTTGACTATTTCCAGCCAATAGTATGTAAAAATAAGCGTCCTGTCAAGTGCAGGTGTCTCTGGCCCCCACTGTGCCACTGTTGGTCACCCCTACAGCTGCAGGCCTGAGCACACGGTAGGAGGCATGGGAGGGAGCATCCATGCTTCAGCACCAAGGGTGGGAGTAGGAAAGTGAGTCAGCAGTCAGGTTGAAGATTATGGAGCAGGTCTCCCTGCAGCTCCCACTCCTGATGAGCTGGAATAACAAGGTTCTAAATGTGTTAAAGGAAAAAGACAGAACAGGCTCTGTTGTCTGTCAGGTGCTATGGGCAGCAGGGCCCTCTGTCTCCCTGGGGGATAGGCCAGACCTTTCCTGGCAGACTCCAGGCCTGGGCACTGCTGAGTGGTGAGCCACATACCAGGGTCACCTGCACAGGGAGAACTGGCAGCACTGTCACCAGGAGTCATTGTCATACAGGTAATCAGTTCCTGAGTGAGTAGGTCAGATTCCTGGTCAAAAACCTGACCTACCCAGTTTGCCTGTTTGAGTGCTGCCACTAGAAACAAAATGGTTCTCTAACCTTCCTTTTTTTTTTTTGATATGGAGTCTCGCTCTGTCACCCAGGCTGGAGTGCAGTACCACACTCTTGGCTCACCGCAACCTCCATCTCCCATGTTCACGAAATTCTCCTGCCTCAGCCTCCCAAGTAGCTGGGATTAAAGGTGCATACCACCACTCCTACCTAATTTTTGTATTTTAGTAGAGACAGGGTTTCACCACATTGGCCAGGCTTGTCTCGAACTACTGACCTCAAATGATCCACCTGCCTCAGCCTCCCAAAATGCTGGGATTACAGGTGTGGGCCACCGCACCCAGCCTCCTTCCGTTTGTTTTTAAAAACCACAAGATTAGGTTAGGCATGATGGCTCATGCTTGCAATCTCAGAGCTTTGGGAGGCCAAAGCAGGAGGATTACTTGAGGCTAGGAGTTTAAGACCAGCCTGCGCAGCATAGGAAGACTCCACAAAAAAATTAAAAATGAGCTACGTATAGTGGCACACACCTGTAGTGCTGGCTACTTGGGAGGGTGAGGTGGGAGAATGGCTTGAGCCCAGGAGTTCAAGGTTATAGTGAGCTATGATTGTGCCACTACACTCAGGCTTGGGTGACAGAGTGAGACCATCTCCAAAACAAAACAAAACAAAAAACAAAACAGGATCAGACAATCCTAATTGTAAAACAGCTAGTGGCAAGTAAGAGAAATGAACAGTAAAAGGAGGTCAAAGCCCTAACCTAAAGAGTTTTTGTCTAGGAAGCTAGAGCCCTAAACCTGTAATAGATTTATAACTCAACGAGAGAAGGGCTAACCTCAAGCTCTTCTCCAGAGAGAGAATGCCTATGATAGGCATTGACTGCCTGACTGAAGATGAGATTTGGCTCCCCAAGTCACAGCCAGTGATTCCAAAGTGGAGGTGTCTGCACAGAAATGTCAAGCTTGCTGCTCCCCCACTACCCACCCCCTGGGGCTCAGTGATTGAGGCTCGGTTTGTCAACCCCCACTCCCTCACCCCAAATACATGTCTTTTGCAATCAATCCTGTCTACCCTTTAAATGTTCATACTCTTAACTACATTGCCCTTAACTACATTGCGCAAAAGCCACCACCTCTGTACGAAGATGACAACATCTTGTCACCCTCATCTCCTTCCATTACACCAGGTGTAAGAGCTGTCATCACACCTCACCACCTGTTGATCTCACTGTCCCCTCAGGAGAGCTCCCACAATGTTTGGGTGCAATGTACATATATGCGCTAGAGTCTGAAATACTTGCGTTCCCCTAAAATGTGTATCTTAAGATCCTAACTCCAAAGGTGATGGCAGTAGGAGGTGATTAGGTCATGAGGGTGAAGCCTCTGAGTGGGATTAGTGCCCTTATACAGAGGCCTCAAAGAGCTTCCTCATCCCTTCCACCATGAGAGGACACACAAGAAAACAGAGATCCATGAATCAGAAAGCAGGGCCTTCCCAGACACTGAATCTACTGATGCCTTGATCTTGGACTTCCAGCCTCCAGAACGGTGAGAAATAAATTTCTGTGGTCTACAAGCCACCCAGGCTATGGCATTTTGTTATAGCAACCCAAATAGACTAAGGCAGCATGTGTGTATGTGTATGTGGTACATGTGTGTGGCATGTGTGCAGTTCACTGTGTGATACAGGTGTGTGTAAACTATGTATGTGTGGGGGTACATGTGTGTGCATGCAATGTGTATGTGTGTGCCACATTCCTGTATCTGGTGCATGTGTACCTGTATGTGCATATGGGCATGTGTATTGTGTGTGCAGTTTGTGTATGGTGTGTGTGGTGCATGTGTGCGGTACACATGTGCATGCAATGTATGTGTGGTGCACATGTGCATGCAGTGTGTGTGCGCTATGTGCATGTGTGTGGTATGCATGTATGTATGCAGTGTGCCTGTGTATGATGTGTACATGTGCATGTGTGGTATGCATGTGTGCATAAGGTATATACATATGGTATGGGCATACAGTGTGTATGTGTGTGATATATGTGCTCTGGGTATGAGGCAACCAGCATACATGGCTCACACTCTCCCTTGACATTCTCAACTGTCTCTTATCAATTTTTTTCTCATCTCATTGACCTTGCACATCCCACACCTGGATGGATGCCACAGCTGCATCTCCTCTCAGTCTCTTCACATGCCACTGTGACTATATTATTCTCGACAACCCTGTATGGCTCTCCATGGCCCAGAAGACAAAGCCAGGGCCTCAGCAAGGCACTCAAGGTAGCCCATGATTGAGTCGTTATGACTCCTTCTTCCCTTTTTCCTCCTGCTCCCACAAGTGAATCCTCCTCCTCATCTGTCAACTCTTTCCTGCCTATGCTCAGTCTCAACTCAAGATTTACCAAAATCCCTTCCACCTGGTGGAAATATGGTGAATTTTCTTCTGGGTTTCTCCATTTTCAAAGCTTAATAAAATGAGCATTAGTATAAAAATGACCCACCCTTAAGCCCCTGGCCCTACTTCTGAAGCCTAAAACTCATGGTCTGCCAGTCTACTTCCTACTTCTCGGTTGTATCTTTCTTAGGAGTGTTCACTCCTCAGAGCATATTCACTCACGCTGATCTCAGTGCTCAAAAACATCTCCATGCCTGGACCCCACCTCTGAGCCCCCAGCTGCCAGGTCTGCCCCAACTCCAGTGACCCAGACATAGCCTGGGCCTTGGTCTTCACCTCTGCAGCCTTCAACCTTCTCACTTACGAAGTGACAGGCTGGAGCCAGTCACCATTCCCAGGCTTCCACACAGACAAGCACCTCACACTAACTACCTTCCTGCAACTCTTGCTGGGTTCTTCTGTCTAGAGGGCAGTGTCTTCCTGCCTGCTGCCCAGCTCCCACTGAGGTTCCCCTACCCACCAGGCTCCTTTCATTGCTGAACATGTGTTATTTCTAAGTTCATCCTTCTTCACTAGCATGGATGTGACCCCACCACATCAGGCCAACTGTGGATAACATGCCACCTCAGCCAGCCACACACAAAGCTTGGTGCAAATGCAGAAGATACCCCAGGCCATGGGCTCTGGTCTCAGTATGTCCTACAAATCAATGTCTCCAAGCCAGTCCCCCAGCAGTCAAGCAGTTTCCCTGAATCCTCTGTATATCCAACCTGAGGTCAAGCCCAGCTTCCCTGCACACCAACCAGGTAATGGTGAGTAAGTCACTCAGCCTCTCTGCGCCTTGGTCCCCTGACCTATAAAATGGGAACACTAACAGCATCTCTTCCAAAAGGTAGCTATGAGGAACAAACCATTTAAAATGACTAAAACAAGGTCTCGTGACACTCAGTATTGTTTTCTTACTCAGTGCTTTCCCTTTAGAAAGTCTTTGGCTATGGAAAGACGACCCGTTGAGCAGCTTTTATGACTATGGGATGATTCTTGAACCCTCTGAGACATTTAGAGAGAGACGTTAAGCCTTCTGCCTAATAATTCTACATTTTTATCTATAAGCTGCTTTTTCTAAAAATCTAGTATCAATAATTTTATCTATATCTGATTATTACCTGTTTAGCATCTACCACACATTGGTCTTCCAGCGACAGTGGCCTGCCTACTTCAAAGACAATGCTAACTTCCCAAAAGAGAGCCAGAGTTCCTGGAGATGTGGCTAGTTCCCAAACTGGGGCCAGAATGCACAGGATGAGCCTAGCTGTCTTCCTTACAGCAAGTGGGGGAACTGTCAAAGACCAGGAGGGTTATGCTGAAAGGACACATGAGACAATTTCAGAAGGCTCCCAGCTGGCCAAAGATGGGAAGGGGAAGGGGAAGGGAAGGAAGGAGGGAAGAGAGAGAGAGGAAGGAAGGGAGGGAGGGGGAGGGAGGAAGGGAGGGAGGGAGGGAGGGAGGAAGGAAGGGAGGAAGGGAGGAAGGGAGGAAGGAAGGAAGGAAAGAAGTCCACAATGGACTGAAGTACATGGCATATTAAAAATCCATGAGTTCATAAAACAAAATCTCCAGGGGTCACCTTTGGTGATCAGAGAACACCTCAACCTGAAAAGTCATCAATAAAATAGTTCCATAAGAACTATAATTTCAGAAAGGCCATGCCCCTAAATAAGAATTCCAGATAATAAGCAAAGAAAGTAAAACAGAATGAGAACATCACTATCTTCCACCATCTTCCGTAATGAAGACAATGAGTCTGGCAACTTTCCTCCATTCCTGGTGAGCACCAGGTGAAAAGCTGAGGAGGAACCTGTAACGAAAGGATCTAGAACACCCCAAGTGTCTATGGCACACATCCCATGTACCTCCTGAGAGGGCCTGCCTATTGGGTACCCCTGGCCCCAACACAGGACCTCGAGGCCTGAATACCAGTTTACAGTAAAGACGAGGGGCAGAGAAGCAAGCCATCAAAACCAAGAGCACAAAGTCAGCCAAACTCAGAATCAGGGAAATTATACCAGACTAAGTTCTAAGTTTTTCAGACAAATAAATGGCATGGGACAAAAGAGAGAAGGAAAATTACTCTAAATTAAGAGTCGTAAGATCAACCAAATTCAATATTTGGATCGTTGCTGGGATGCTAATTTGAAGGAAAAAAATTTTTGAGACAATCAGGAGAAAGTGAATACAGATTGGGTATTAGGTGGTTTTAAGGAATTATAAATTTGTAAGGTAAGATTACTATATTAATTAAGTCCTTATTTCTTATTGAAGTATTTATGAGTGAAATTACATGATGTCTGGGATTTGTTCTATCAAAAACAAAGCCAAAAAAGTCTGAGGTAGGGAGAAAGATGAAACAAGAACCATGACATGTTGCTAAGTGATGAAGCAGGGTGAAAGTTTCGTGGGCGTTCATTATGCTATTCCCTCCTTTTTGTGTAATTCTGAAATTCTGAAGAGTTTGTCTTGGCTATACAACTAGGAGTAGAACTTCTGGGTCAAAAGATATATACATGTTCAACTTTAAGAGATAATGCCAAACTGTTTTCCAAAGGGATTGCCCCAATTTACTCTCACCAGCAAAGTGGGTGATGCTACAGAACCACAGGATCCATGCTTTGTACTGTCAGACTTTGTAAAATCTTGCCAATTATATATACATAAAAATAGTTTTCAGTACAGTTTTAACTCATATTTCTTTGCTTATTAACGGGCTGAACAGCCCTGCATATGCTTATTGGTCATACACGTCTCATCACCTGTGAAATTCCAGTTCATGTCTTTCACTATTTTTGTTCATAATTTCTTTGATTTGTACAAGTTCTTTATATACTTGGATAAGAATTATTTGTTGCTATATAGTTTACAAATACTTTCTAGTTATAAGTTGTCTTCATACTTTAAAGATATCTATCTGGTCAACACAGATTCTTCATTTTAATATAGTCAAATGCACCAATCTTTTTTCACATAAACATTTTTATATACTCAGAACTCCTTCCTTCCTTAAAGTCTAAAAGAGAGTCATATCAATTTTCTACAAATATAACTTTTTTATTCTCTAAATGTTATTACCCCCCTTTTCACTCAACCTTTCTTTGTAGATCCTCTTTTATTCCCTTAATAAGTTGTACCACAAGTTTGCCTATTTTGATTTCAAAGAACCAACTTTTGCCTTTCATTGATCTTCTGTATTTGCCTTTTAAAGTCCAGCTGAGGAACACAGAGGAAAGAGACCCCAGGGACTACCCTGTCACTGACCTGACTCTGGCCAGTGTGGGGGCCACAGGGGCTGCGGCAGCCCCACTGATACTGTTAGATTAGTCAGGAAGGCTCACTTTAATAAAAAATTCTTATAAGAAGTATATTTGAAAATGTGTTTTACATTTTAAAATTAACTTTGTAGCTACAGTTAAAAAATACTAAATGATTCTATATTTACTGAAAATAAATTAGGCAAGGTACTTGGAGTCACTGATAATATGCTCACTAATACTCTGATAGGTTTAAATGCAAATTTAGGGAATACTTTTGACAATCTGTGTCAGGCAGTCAGTCAACATCAACAAAAATCAGTATCTAATATAAAACGATTTTAACTTACTAAAAATGGAAGTTTATACTGTGAGTTTTCCTAAATTGTGTTATTTTCACGAAGGGAAAAAGGCTTCCTAATTTTTTAGCAGTGTTTAAGTGTGAAATATATATTTTAAAATGAAATTAGATTCTACTCCATAAATATGTCGATGTAAGAATTCTGAACTAAGCTGGGTGCAGTGGCTTGCATCTGCAATCCCAGGTACTCAGGAAACTTAGGCAGTAGGACTGCTTGAGGGCAGGAGTTTGAGATCAGCCTAGGCAACATAGTGAGACCCCCATCTCTTAAAAAAAAATCAGAATTATATAAGTATCTCACCTTTTTACTCAATTTTATTTTCCTGTTCATTCAAAATCAGAAAAATTAAGACCAGCTTTACTATTTAAATTCTCAAAAGACTTCCTATTTGAGAAAAAATTAGGCCAAAGAAAACTCCTAACACTCAAGCCTACAGTACCTATAATATCAAAAAGGATGCATACCAATGACACAATTATTTCTCAGAAATGTCATCCTCAGAAGCAGAGAAAACAACTTTCTAATTCATCCACAGCTTACACCCTAGATTCTGAATCCCCCTCCTCAAAATCATAGGCTTGTAGACAATGCACCAATCCTGGACTGTCTTCAACCAGTGCTAATCAAGATCCCCCACTCCGCCCCACACCCAGTGCTAATACTGACCACATCCTATACCCAGGGCTAACTCGCACCCCATCCTCATATCAAGACAGTGCTGGGAAGGGGACTGCAGACTTTTATACACAGATGGAGGATTTATACCCCAGAACAGTATTTTTCAAAGGGCAGGTATAAAATCTCCTTAGCAGAGCAGAACAGGGCAAAATTGAATGAAATATGCCAGATACACTACACAGAAAAAGAGCAAGCTCTGTTTTGTGAAATTGTCACTATGCAGGTATGTGCGTAGCTGAAAGCCTTGTTAACATGTATTTCTCACTATAACTACAGGTTGCAGCCAAAGTTTAAAAGCCACTGCCCATGAAAACCTCTCACATTCATAGAAAAGGAGGTAAGAACAGAAGTTCTTGCTGCGCTTCGGTGAAGAGGAGGCCAGTGAGGGAATAACAGAGGGGACCACAACAGCAATTAAAAGCAGTGCATGAGGATGACTAACTCAAAAACATACAGAAAGCAGGAGGAGGAGGAACGAGTGAGCGCTGAGTAGTGAGGGGGATGGGCTGGGGAAAAGGAGGACACACCCATTATCATTGGAAGAAGGTGAAAAAGAAACTGGGGGCTTATAACCACAGCAACCACAGAAGTGAGGACATAGGATCGTGCTGGCCAACAACTTGTCAGGGACACGTCTACTCCATGACAAAGAACTCACCTATTTAAAAGAGATCTGCTAAGTGCAGGTGACAGCTCATGTTTAGTTCCTATACATCCAGATAGAGAGGTAAAAAATAAAGAGGCATGTGTCACAGTGGGATAGTAAACACACAGCCATGTCCTGGCTTGGTCTGCTGACAGGGCCTAGAAGCAGGAGCCACATGCCCTCTGAGTGCCCAGATCTTGGTTTCTAAATACCATTCAATAAAGGAAACTAGACTCCTTGAACTATGGCTGATTCTAGGACTGGAATAGAGAAAATACAAGATTAACCCAGAGAATCTTGTAGTGCCAGAAAGTAAGGAAGTGCTAAAAAAAAAAAGAGGGGGGGGGCGGGGCGCAGGGGGCAATGAAAAGATGTCAAAGGACTCAGAAGTCAATCTAGGGAGCCCACAATGGCCAGAGCTGGAACAGTGTGGGAAGCAAAATAAATAATATAGTAGCAAAGAATAAAAGAACTACTTGTGAGTCCATATTGATATAAGTAACTGAATAAATTATAACAAATGAATGAGGGAAGGGGACAAATCTTCCTAACAGAAGTCCAATTAAAAATGTAGAAGGAACGAGGGAGATAAGAAATTGCCATTAAAACATGATAATTGCCAAGAGCCACTGATGATGCTAACAACATCAGTAGGACCTCAAAGAGAAACAGTATGTTTGCATCACCTCTTAAGTCAGTATCTTACCCAAAATATTTATCAATTCCTTGCAGTGGTTTTAACATATGCTAAGAATTTAACAAATTCTTTGAAATTCCTCTATCCTCCTAGGAAGCGGGGATTAATCCCCAGCCCTTGAGTAGAGCTGGACGTAGTGGCTCTAATGAAGAGCATACAGAAAGGGGACAATGGTCTCATGACCGTGGAGGAACCTGGCCAACCAGCCTCAGCCACGTGATCCAAGCAAACATCACAGTAATAACTTGTGTTAACATCATGTACCTCTGACATGACATGATGAGAAGGACAAGATGCCTCTGTGGTGTTCCTCTCCAAATCCATAGCCCTGAGTCTAATCATGAGAAAACACCAGACAGACCTAAATTGGGAACATTCTACAACATACCTAGCCTCTTCAAAAGTGTGAAGGGCATGAAAATCAAAAAAAGACAGAAACTGCCAAAGACTGAAGGTGATGAGAACATAATGTCTAAATGCAAGGTGAATCCTGAACCTAATTTTGGAAGAGAAAGGGGACACTAGGTAGTGAGAAAACCAGAAAAACTCAGGGGAAGAAAAAAAAAGCCTGCGGTCAAGTTAATAATCATAATATATTAATTATAAATATTAACATACATTATGATTATTAACTTGACCGCAGGCTTTTTTTTTCCGACTTTTCTGGTCTTAGTTTTCACCAATATACCATGCCAACTAACATTCAAAGACGGGGAAAGGGGAGAGGTTTAAATCTGCAGCTGTGGCAATTCAGACCATGTGGTTCAAGCCAGCCCATACTTTGAATCATGGGCTTTAGCTCATACTAGCTGTGTAATCTGAGCAAATTCCTCAATCTCATTAAAGCCTCAATTTCCTCATCTAGAAAATGGGAACACTAATGATCCCAACTCTTAGGCTGTTGTGAGACTTATAAGCTCTTACCAGTCTTCATAGTGAGCTCTCTCTCTCACCAACATAAGGTTATTAGTAATACCTCAGTTAACAGTTTCCTGCCCTGGATACTGAATTACAGTTGTAAGCAAAAAGGTTTACACCATTTTCAACTGAAGATGATTGTATTTTTCTCATTTCTTCCTCTTTTCTTCCCATTTCCCATATTCCTCCAGTCCCACTAACTTTGAAAAGCAAATAAAAGCACTTTTCTCCCTCTGCATAATTTCCCCTGCTGGCTGCCACTGTTCACAGCACTTGACATAGCAAATTCTGGCAATGCTTTCCCATTTGCTTTATCTAGAAGGTTGTTATTTACTGCTCCTGCTGTTTTGGGGGCGAAGATGTTAGTGATCTACCAAGAGGACTTTCCAAAAATAACAAGGCATGTTTTCACAACAGTCAGTATGTGGAGGGCACTGTCATGTTGGTTTCTTAGCTTTACTCATAGCATGGCAACACTGGATTTTGAGGGATTCTTAGACTAAACTACTTTGATATAACTAGTGAGGTTGTCTTTTGTTTTCTTGAAGATATCATATATAGGAGGACTTTCAGTACAAGAACCACCCAGTCTTCTAGGAAGAAATGAATTCCACATTGTCCAATTTTGCTCCCACCAACAACAGCAACAATTTACTTTGCCTGGAGTATGAAAGCATCAGAAACACCACATACGGCCTAGCCAAGGACCCGTCATGTCTACCTGTCCTGCCCAGCCTCTGTCTAGTCTCTGGCTTCTCTGTGCCACCTTCGCAGCTAGGATTACCCACACTTGGATCCCAGGCTTCAGGACAGTGCTCCATAGCTAGCCCACACATCAGAGTCTGCCCCACCTGCCACTCAGAGAATACTGGCCCAGGTTCCCTTACTATTGTAGGCTCCAGGGACTATTAGTCTATTCTATTTAGTGGGAAAAGATGGGAACAACATGGGACTTACAAACTTGGAGTTAATCAAAAGTGATTAAGTGGCACTCAGAGCCTTTGGTCAACAGAGAAGGCTCAGAATAAGTGTTAGCTGCAGTTATCAGTGTCACCATCATTAATATTTTTACTGATGTAGATTATTAATACAAGTAATATTGTTATCAACAAAGAGAAGCTACCTTACTAGCCAACATCAGCACAGGGCTTTTTAAAACAGAGTTCAGAATTTAATTTAAAAGTGATTGCAAACCACTGCAAGGTTGGAACAGGGACCAACGTTATTTGGTTGTTTTAAAAGGTCAATGCACAGCTGCCATGGAGAGTAGACTGCAGAATGACAAAAGGAGTAGATCCAGAGGCTGTTTAGGGGCACCAGCACGGAGACTGCCAGCCAGCCTGAAGGTGTAAGCACATGCAAGAGAGTATGCACCTGGGGGGACCCAGGGCAGAGCTAGAGTGTCCAGAGACACTCAGACTGAACCACTTCAACCCGAGGAGGGTTGAAGGTGGGAGGGGCCAAGGTGACAAGGTGACAAGGTGGAGGCTCACCTCACCTCACCCATTTTCTCTCGTCTCAGCTGACTCATTCAATCACTTCCCTCTTACCCTCAAGTCTTTACCAAAACTGAACTTCCTCCCTAACTACAAGAGGGGCAAACTCTTCCCTTTTCTTTATAGCACCTTCACACTTTACACCATGACATCAAATGACAACATATTCTACAGAAAGCAGACATTTTGTTTACTGGTTTATTTTATGCTTAAGAGAGTCTACATGGCTGTCATGGGAGCCCTACCTTCCAGAAACAGAATAACCACATCCAACACAGTTTCTAACACACTCTGGTTACAGGTAGGATGAGCTTTGAACACATTCAACATAAAAAAAACAGAACAGAAAACAGGTACAATGAGACTGTACACTAATATTAAAAAACACATTCCACATTTGCTACCTTTAAGTTACCAGCTTTCCTAGCACATTAAACAAGATTCCGACAGCCAAAGTCTAAGTTTTGTTTTCAATGTTACAAGAATTCTTTTCCTTTTTTTTTTTTTGAGATGGGGTGTCACTCTGTCGCCCAGGTTGGAATGCAGTGACGTGATCTTGGCTCACTGCAACCTCTGCCTCACGGGTTCAAGCAATTCTCCTGCCTCAGTCTCCTGAATAGCTGGGATTACAGGCATGCACCACCACACCCAGCTAATTTTTGTATTTTTAG
Source organism: Ateles fusciceps (assembly GCA_036589455.1). Classification (NCBI taxonomy): domain Eukaryota; kingdom Metazoa; phylum Chordata; class Mammalia; order Primates; family Atelidae; genus Ateles; species Ateles fusciceps. Next base: position 5,659,553 of record JAZHEH010003329.1, on the reverse strand, counting down.
TAGAGATGGGGTTTCACCATGTTGGCCAGGCCGATCTTGATCTCCTGGCCTCAAGTGACCCGCCTGCCTCAGCCTCCTTCTAAATGCTGGGATTACAGGTGTGAGACACCACGCCTGGCCCAATTTCACAAGACTTCTAAGAGCTGGATGCTGTTTAGGCCAAGGTCCTTGACTGTCTGGGTGAAGACCTGGGGCCTGGCTGCTGCTCAGGATGATGGAGAGGAGACCCCACCTCAGCTCAAGCCCCATCTTCAGTTCCCCTGGGAGGTGGTTTACTGTAAAGTCAGCCTTCTTTATGAGCACCAGCCTCCTCTCATTATACTCTGAAATGCCTGTGTTTGCAAGCAAAAATGTACAGCTGGAATTCAAGAGCACAATCTATGAAATTCTCATAAAAGTGAGATTCTAGGTGTGTTAATCTTAAGACTAATGTGTTTGGATACCTCTCAGCTTCAAAAGAAGCTATCATATGAAAAGGCTAGAGATTTTTCTATGAGCAAACCCAGAAGGTTTGCTGTATTGAGAACAGACTTTCTGGAATGAGGAAGGCTCAGGCCAGCAAAAGGAAGGCTACAGACTCAGGGTCCCTGCCCATCACCTTTACCTTTTCATTTCACTGCCTCGTATCACCTGTTCCTGGGCCTTTAAGTCTAAAAGAGAAAGCCAGAAAAAGTAAAGCAGCCCCCTCTGCCCCTCTTCTTTCTGAGAAAGCACCCAGATAAACACAAATGTTCATTCCCTCTAAGACTTGTCCACTCCACCCCCGGGTGTCCCAGGCCTGGGGACAGGGGGAAGGTGGATGTAAAGAACAGAAAGCTTTTCTGGCTGGGAGACAGGGCCCCATCCCTAGGAGCCTCACACAAGTGCAGCATTTATATACATTTACAAAGAAAAAACCTCAACAAACTCAAGTTTGCTATTTAACAGAATCTTACAGTAAGTACTTTTGGTAAAGCAAAGAATTACTTTGAGAGAGCAAAACTCCTCTATTAATTGAAGACTATGTAACACCCAACTTTGACATTAATTACCAACACTGACTATCAGTAATGTTGAGTCCTACGGGCCTGGGAAAAGCTCCCACTCCCCCTCTGTGGGACCCTGTATCACTTGGTCTCTGGGATCCCCAAGCTCTTCTTTCAACCAGCCTCCTGTTCAGGCTGCTGCCTTCTTCCTTTAGTCCCAGCAAAACGTTTTGAGTCATTTTCTTTCCACCTTATCTTCCAATATGCCCCACTGTGAACTCCCTACCAATCACAAGTGACTTCCAAGTATCATAACCAAACTTGCTTTTCTGAGTTTCTGCCCATCTGATACCTCCACAACATCTGACATGAATATCCCACCCTTAGACTCCTCAGGCTCTTCCTCTCCTCCACCCCTCCACCCCCACCTGTTGTCCCTCTCCTCCATCTCACTGGTTTCCTTAGGCTGATCCTTTCAGCTGCCTGCCCAATTACACTCCAAAGAACACAGCACTATCTCTGTATCTTCCCTGAACTACATACACCCCTGAACTGCAACAGCTGCCTACTATATATCCTTTCTGCATCCCCTACCTTGGCCACCCTGACTGCTGCCTGTTACCTTTCTGACAAATCTGAGCAAACACTCTTGAGTTAGATAAGCTGCCCCAGTTTCTAAGATAAGTCCCAATTATTTAGCATGAATCAGGGTCTCCGCAGGGCAGACACATGCACAGTATGGTCCCTGCCCAGTCCCATCCCTTCCCCCAGGAACACAGGAGTATCAGGATCCCTTCAATGGTATCATTTCTTTGCACAGGTTATTCCTTCTGACCAGGTGTGCTTGCCCCTTCTCAACTGCTGACCTCCAATGTCATCTGCCTCATAAGGTCTCTGTAGGTTTCTCCACATCAACAATGACTGCTTCTGGTCTTTTCCTGTTTTGTTTTTGGAAGGGAGGAGGGGTGATTGTGTATGTGCACACAAGTGTGCTCAGTGGAAGGTATATCTAGATAGAAATGAACATAACACAAACAGTCACACACTGCATGGAAATCCATTATGACAACTTTCAGCTGATGTAAAGTTCTATGAAGCAATTAGTTCTCTAATGAGAAAGTGAAAAGCCAAGGCAAAGAGGTTTTACATGTCTAATTTGTTTAATGCAAGGTACATCCTTCAAGAATTCCAGATAAAGGAGAACAGAAACCAGTACTTAAGGACACAGACCCTGCAGTCAAAAATCCCTGCCCACCCACTGGTTGGTGATACAACCTTGGCTTTCTAAGCCTCCACTCTGTTCATCAGTAAAGTCAGGGAAACAACACTTCCATTGCAGAAGTAATACAGAGCTCAGGTGAGAAAACATATTAGCTGTATCTAACATTACTGCACACGTACCTACGAGTCTATACCAGTCCAATCACTATCCCCAATTGACACATGAGGGTGGACTATTCAAGTCCTACAGACTTGGCCAGGCCTATGACCTCTGGGTGTCACAGCTCTCAGCCAGTGAGCGTGTATGTGGTCATACGCTCATGAGGACAAAATGGACTTTCCTCGTGACCATCTTGGGGTCTTGGTCAGAGTGTTGATGTTTTCATTACCTGAGACCCAGCTCAACTTGGAAGGGAAGGAACGGGCCGCACCAGAGAGCAGTAAGTACAACAATCAGTGACAAAGCATCACGGGAGCATTCAAGTCAGCTAGCTAAAGTCTCTGCAAACAGTACTTTTCCGTTCTCATTAGTTACAGGCTGCCAGGAAATTTTAGCTGTGAACAGAATGAAGACAGGCTGGAGAAACAGTCCTACTATTTATAAAGCCTTGGTGTTAGCCAATTTGATCCTCTTCGGCATATAAATGGGCCAAGATCCTCCCAGGGATGCCTGCTCTGAGGGTGGCTGGATGGCTGGCAGGGAATGCCCCAAGATCTAGACCCCAGGCTGGCCAGCCAGCTCCTTCTAACGCCCAGGGTGTAACCACGCTTTGTTAGTTTATATCTGACATTTGGGTAGGGGGCTGTCTGCCTATCGCACTTCAAGCCATAATAGTCACTTTTTATTGCCTCCCTTAAAAAGTGTTTCAGAGGAGTATTTTTGACTCCTGTGTAAATTAGCAATCCCCATACTATTACCCTTCTGACTGGCAGAACTAGATATTTCATCAAACATAATTATATGATTTGACTGAAAATCCAAAAAATAAATAGAAAAATACTTCAGAAATCCAGCCAAGTTTCTGACAATGTTCATTACATTCATTTGATAAATCTTTGTAGTGAATTATATAAAGGTCTTTCAATAAGTACAGCCACAATGAAACAAATGTCAGAAAGCCATTTGTCATAGAGAACATTTACTTGGGCTGCCAAGGAAAAGCAGTTAGTTCTTGCCTTAGAAGAGGCTTAACAAGGAGATAATTCCCCATAAGGCCATTCCATTCCCTATGGGCAGGCCTGGTAGGAAAAGAAGACCTGATACCTATCTGTTAACACACTTAAAGTCCCATCTCAACATGAGATGGTCCATGCAAGTTTGACAGCCACAAGGTTCACCTGACAAAACCAATTGTCTCCAGACAAAGACATTATAAATACTTAAGTGATGAGCCTGAGTAGCCTGCCCCATGTCAACAAACACTGTAACGAGGGTCTTCTGTAGAAAGCGTCTGTATGTTTGTCATCTACTATGGTTTGAATATGTCCCCTCCAAAATTCAGCTTGGAAACTTAATGGCCAATGTGATGGTATTAAGAAGTGACTGGGTTATGAGGGCTCCTCCCCTGTGAGTAGATTAAGGTGTTTATTAAAAAGGCTTCACGCAGCATCCAGCTCTCTTCCCCCTTCTGTCCCTGTCACCATGTGAGGACACAGCATTCCACCCCTCCAAAGGATACAGCATCAGGCGCCATCTTAGAAGCAGAGAGCAGCCCTCACCAGACAACTGAACCTGCCAGAGCCTTCATCTTAGATTTCCCAGCCTCCAGAACTACAGGAAAATAAAATTTTGTATAAACACCTGAGTCTCAGGTATTCTGTTATAGCAGCACAAATGAGCTGAGACACCATCCTTGCATTAGCCATCCTCAAAGCCATGGATCCTAGGTGGTACCAAGTTCACATGGAAGACAAGAGACATACAACATCAATTAGAGGGGAATAAAAGGGACAGACCATCAAGGGGCACCTCTGCCTAGCCACACAGGGTTGCACACAGAATTGACCACACCCTGGGAGGTTGTCATCTCTGGGAAACAGAGGCTCCCAGAGACTAAAGGAACGGTCCATAGTCACATACCCTAAGTGGCTGAGCCAAATTCTAGCCTCACCCCAGTTCTTCAGGCTGTAATGCACCTGTCAGGCCCCTGCCTGCATCCACGTTTGGTACCTGAACACAAGCTTCCCCACAGAGTACTCAGCTTCCTGATACTCACTGGCATGGCTGTGGTCTACTCCCATGTGCCTTCAGCCTCCACTCTCCTTGGCCTTAATAGGCTTCTCTCATTTCCTCTGCTGCACGCCTGCCTGCCTGTCCCAATTTCAAGAGTCTACCAGGCAGAAAGTGGAATTAATTCCTGGTCTGTGCAGCACACAGTGAACATGAACAGCAGTAAGTCCTCTAAGAGCCAGGGCAGCCTTTTCATCAGTCTATCTGTGGTCACTCCTGAGGATGAGTGGCCGTAGTTGCCCCAGAGGAGATGTGAAGAGTGACTACTGACCCAATCAGAGGCTTTCCCACACAGCCCTCAGAACACCTGCCCAAGACACTGGAGTAATAGTAAGTGTGATGTAATTCTGTCTTACACTTAATCCACAAATAATGATGGTATACTTCTCAATGTTGCTGGCACTAAGAGAAGCTTCTTCAGCTTCCTTGCACTCACCACCCAGAACCACAGTTAATGTTAACATGAGGTTGAAATAAAACTCCATTTAGATGTGAGAAGTGTCCCCACAGTATGATTCAGTATAATCTGGGTGACACATCCTGAGACCATGTTCTGCATTGGTAGCTACAGGAACCTACCTCCTGACCCCTGCTCCAGCTTAGGCAGGAAGCTGGACATGGATCACCTGCCAACTCCACTCGCCTACTCCCACTCCAAAAGAATACAGAAAGAGGAAAAAAAAAAATACTTCATAGGTCTTTCTTCCTAAGGATGTGCTCATTTTGTTCAGATATCAAGTGAAATCACAGTGATAGTGTGATTCAGTGCATGTTGGACAAGTAAGGAGGGAAGAAGGTGGCCTGAGCTTGGGCAATGAAGAGAATGGTAGGACTCTTCCTATAGAAAGAAGTCAGGAAGCTGATGTGGTCCCCTGTAGATCTGCAGGACATCAGGACAATTAAACTCCAAATTAAACTAGGACCAAACACAAGAGAGGCAGAGAACAGGGGAACTGAGGTCAGTGAACCACAGATGTATGGCTTCAGGCTCTGGGAATGGATGAGCTCTCCAAGGAAGAAGACTGCAGAAAGAAGAAAGGACTGATTATAGATATAATCTTGAGAACACCCACGTTTAAGGGGCGGAAACCAGACAAGCCTAAGAAAGAGACTGAAAGACTAATCATTGCGGAGGAAGAGAATCAGGAAAGTACAGAAGTCAAACACATGTTTCAAGGAAAAGGGACAGTTGATGGCATCAATTAACAGAGGAGATCAATAAAGGGAAGCCTAAAGACAGACCACTCACTTTAACCCCAAGGAAGTTGTCCACAGCTTGTGAGACAGCCACAATATTAACAAAGGCAGAAATCAAACTGCTGATGTCAGCACAAGAGTAGAAGACAGGGACTGGATGGAATTGAGGACAAAGAAGGAAGGCACAGGGCAAAATGAAAGGGAATAATGTGCCTGACAGGTAACAAAGCAGGAGAAGATTATTGGATACAGGAGGCTTACCATGCAAAGAGGCAGAAGACAAAAGAAAGGGGAAAAACATGCAGAAGTTTAGTGAAGAAAGTATAGTACTTTCAACAAATGATGCTGGTATAACCAGACATCCATACGCACACAAAAAAGGAACTTCAACCTATACCTTGCATCAATACTAAAAATAACTCAAAATGAATCATGAACCTAAATATAAAACCTAAAACTATAAAACTTTAAATAGAAAATATAGGAGAAAATCTATGTGACTGAGTTATGCCAAGATTTCCTAGATATGACACCGAAAACATCCATAAAAGAAAAAAAAAAACTGACACACTGCACATCATCAAAATTAAGAACTTCTGTTCTTCAAAAGGCAATGTTAAGAAAATGAAAAGGCAGTCCAAAGACTGGGAGAAAATATTTGCAAATTACATATCTGATAAAGTACTCAGATCCAGAACATGCAGAGAGCTCTCAAAACTCAATAATAAGAAAGCAACCCAAACAAAGCAACTGGAACTGATTTTAATTGTCTAATTTTTAAAAATAGACAAAAGATTTGAACTGACGCTTCATCAAAGAAAATATAAAGGACGGCCGGGCGCGGTGGCTCACGCCTGTAATCCCAGCACTTTGGGAGGCCGAGGCAGGCAGATCACGAGGTCAAGAGATCGAGACCATCCTGGTCAACATGGTGAAACCCCGTCTCTACTAAAAAATACAAAAATTAGCTGGGTGTGGTGGTGCCTGCCTATAGTCCCAGCTACTTGGGAGGCTGAGGCAGGAGAATTGCTTGAACCTGGGAGGCGGAGGTCGCAGTGAGCTGAGATCGCACCACTGCACTCCAGCCTGGTGCCTGATAACAGAGCGAGACTCTGTCTAAAAAAAAAAAAATATATATATATATATATATATATATGACAACATTATTGCTTACTAGAGAATTGTAAATTCAAACCATAGTGAAATACCATAATGAACATATGAAAAATGTCTAGGTTTTTTGTTTGTTTGTTGTTTTGAGACAGAGTCTCACTCCGTCGTCCAGGCTGGAGTACAGTACTGTGATCTTGGCTCACTGCAACCTCCACCCCCTGGGTCAAGCAATTCTGCCTGCCTCAGCCTCCCTAGTAGCTAGGCTTATAGGCATGTGCCACCACACCAGGCTAATTTTTGCAATTTTAATAGAGATGGGGTTTCACCATGTTGGCCAGGCTGGTCTCAAACTCCTGACCTCATGTGATCCGCCTAACTCGACCTCCCAAAGTGCTGGGATTACAGGCGTGAGCCACTGCACCTGGCCAAGAATGTCTAAATTTAAAACACCAAATGCTAGCCAGGCACACTGGCTCACGCCTGTAATCCCACCACTTTGGGAGGCTGAGGCAAAAGGATAACTTGAGCCCAGGGATTTGAGACCAGCCTGGGCAACATAGCAAGACCTCATCTTTAAATTAAAAAAATAAACAAAACACTAAATGTTAGGATGAAGAGCAAGTGGAACTGATATATGCTAGTAGGGATATAAAGCATACAGTACTCTGGAAAACAATCTGGCACCTGTCATATGGAATAGCTATTCTACTCCTAGGTTATTCACCCAGAGAAATGAAGTGTCCATCCACACAAAGACTTTTACACAAATGATCATAGCACAAATGGTCATATTTGTTGACCATCTGTGTTCCACCAAAAGGCAGAAACCCAATATTCATCAATAGATGAACAGACAATAAACAATAAAAAAGAAATGAATTATTCATATACATAACATGATTGAACCTAAAAATAATTATCCTGAAAGAAATCAGACCAAAAAAGAGTATATACTTTGAATACCTGTACATTCATGTTCATAGCAGCACTGTTTACAATAGCTGAAAGGTGGAAGGAACCCAAATGTCTATCAATGGATGAATGGATAAACAAAAAGTAATATATCCATATGATGGATTATTCAGACTTAAAAAGGAAGCACATTCTGACACATGCTACAAAATGGATGAACCTTGAAGACATTATGCTGAGTAAAATAAGCCAGTCAGACACACAAAAATTACTGTATGATTCCACTTACATGAGGTAGCCAAAGAGTCAGATTCACAGAGACAGAAAGTAGAATGGTGGTTTCCAGGGACTGGGAGCATAGGGAAGGGGAGTCACTGTTTCATGGGTACAGAGTTTCAGTTTGAGAACAGACTTTTAAAAGTCCTGGACTTCAGTGGTGATGATGGTTACATGACAATGTGAATGTACTTAATGTCACATAGCTCCATGATTGAAAATGGTTACAATGGTAAATTCTGCGTATTTACTGCAATTTTCAGAAACCAAATAAATTTTTAAAGTATATACTGTATGATTCCATTTGTATAATTCTAGGAAATGTAAACCAATCTATCGTGACAGGAAACAGAGATGTGGTTGCCTAGGATGGGAATGGAGGTGAAAGGATGGGAAGCAGGAGGGGGTCCAAAGAATCTTCCGGGGGTGATGACTGTTCATTAGCTTGACTATGGTGATGGTTTCATAGGGATGTATATACATCAAAACTTATCAAATTGTATACTTTAAATATATGCAGTTTGGCACACAAGAAAACAAAATGGACTAAATTAAAAAGAAGGTGGGCAAAGAGGAAGGATTAAAAGAGAAAAGGGAGTCAGAGTTAGTATTTGGTGGTTGACAGCATCATCCTGAGAGAAAAAACAAAACAAAGTATTCATTGTGTTTGGAATGATCTCATGAATAAAATCAAAGCTTTTGGAATGATCTCATGAATACAATCAAAGATTTTGGAATGATCTCATGAATAAAATGAAAGGCCATTTGTGAAGAAAAGTCATCTGTAGAGAAAGAAAAAAAGCACAGTCAAGAGAAAGTATCATTGATGAGGGCAAAAATGTCCTCCCTGTGCAACAGGATGGTGGCCGCCTTGCTTCAAATCTAAATGCAAACCAGAGTCAAGGGCAGCTCAGGAGGGAGATAGCCTACCCCAAGTCCCTGGGACAAGCAAACAGGAATAGGAGTCACAGGGATGGCCAGGCATGGTGGCTCATACCTGTAATCCCAGCACTTTGGAAGGCCAAGGCGGGACGATCGCTTGAGCTCAGAAGTTCAAAAGCAGCCTAGCCAACACAGTGAAAACCATCTCTACAAAAATATAAAAGTTAGCCGGCTATGGTGGCATATACCTGTGATCCCATCTACTCAGGAGGCTGAAGGTAGGAGGATTGCTTGAGGCCAGGAGGCTTCAGTGAGCTGAGATCATGCTGTTACTGTCTAGCCTGGGCAACAGGGCCCAAGAGTCTCAAAGACAAAGAGAAGGGACTCCTTTACTCAGTAAGGCAGGCAAGGCCAGAGTGTGGACATGCTGAAGACACCGGCACTCCACTAGGACTACCTCACAGGAGCTTCTTCCTGGGATGGGCATGAAAACCAGGAAGCCAACAAAGCACAGGAGCTGGTGGCAGCCCGAGAGGAGTTCAGGATTCTGACTCCGTAACTCCTTCTAAATGTTTTTGGGATAGAACAAATATGATCATAAGATCACTCATTTGTGATGAGTGGTTTGATTTAAAATATAGTCAAGTCAGAAGCCAGGAAAGGCCATCAGAGTGACAGGCTGGCCTGGCCAGGTGACAAGAACCAGCCATGTGGCTGCTCTGTGACTCAATTAAGAGAGAACTCACACACACAAAGGGTTGATGTCACTTGGGCCAACAATGTAAATTCACTAAACTGTAGCTCCTTTGATGTTATGCTTTAAAAGTCCTTTGCACATTTACTTCCTCCATCTTTGCTGCACTGGGCAATTCTGAGGAAAAGTCAGCTGTTGGGTTTCAGGGACATTCTGTTCCCAGCCCAAAAACCCAATTACTATTATGGAGGTACAGCATGGTTCCACATAACAGCTCTGACAGCTGGGAAGAAGTGACTTTAAAAATAAACAATGCTGGCCAGGTGTGGTGGCTCATGCCTGTAATCTTAGTACTTTGGGAGACTGAGGTGGGTGGACCACCTGAGGTCAGGACGTTGAGACCAGCCTGGCCGACATGGTGAAACCCTATCTCTACTAAAAATACAAAAATTAGCGGGGCATGGTGGCACATGTCTGTAATCCCAGCCACTCAGGAGACTGAGGCAAGAGACTCACTTAAACTTGGGAGGCAGAGGTTGTAGTGAGCTGAGACTGTGCCACCACACTCTAGCCTAGGCAAGAGAGTGAGACTTCATTTCAAAAAATGATAATAATACATAAACAATGTCCATAGAATCCCATAGTGGTTTCTTTGGAAGATAGGCTCACTGCTGCTAGAAACAGGATTCCAACCCAAAGGAGAAAACACTAAGTCATTTTTAAGAATTTTCTTCTGGACTTTAATTTTCTGCTCCTATAACTCTGTACATCTAACCCCAAGATGAAGGTTAAAATGGTGCTAAGACTTGGCGGGACCTCCATGGCTTTGAATAACAGCACATCTATTCAGCAATCACAGATCCAGGCAATATCTGACACAAACTATACAGTAAGCTGCAGGAAAGGCAGGCATGCAGGAAGGGTGAACGTCATAAGCCAACATGCTGGGACTTTAAAACGTCTTTAAATGTAAATAATTAAAACTTGGCCGGGCATGGTGGCTCACACCTATAATCCCAGCACTTTGGGAGGCCAAGGCAGTAGGACTGCTTGAGTCCAGGAGTTCAAGACCAGCCTGAGCAACATAGGGAGGCCCCATCTTGACAAAAAATAAAAACATGTGCTGGGTGTGGTGGTGCATGCCTGTGCTTCCAGCTACTTGGGAGGCTAAGATGGGAGGACTGCTTGAGCCCAGGAAGTCGAGGCTGCAGTGAGCTGCGGTTGCGCCACTGCACTCCAATCTGGGCGACAAAGCAAGACCTTGTTTCAAAAAATAAAAAAATTAAAACTCCCATGTCAAAATAGTTTGCAAAGAGCACAAGAATAGAATGATCTACCTTCCTATCAATCTCAAGTTTGGTCAAATTATTGTTAAATGAGTGAATTAAACTCCTTTCACCTGCTCTTCATTCATAGTATATAACCACTAAGGCCAACCTCAACCACCTCCATGAGCTATGCCAGCTGCCTCTGTGACCTGGTCCTTTGGGCCACACCCAGTGTCCATCCTTTCAACTCTTTTTCAGCTCATGCTAATGACTGAGTCCTTCTCAAAACCTTCTTTTAGGCTGGGCACAGTGGTTCAAGCCTATAATCCCAGCCCTTTGGGAGAACAAGGCGGGAGGATCGCCTGAGCCCATGAGTTCAAGACCAGCCTGGGCAATATAATGAGACCCTATCTCTACAAAAAAAAAAATTTTTTTTAATTACACAGGCACACTGGCACACACCTGTGATCCCAACTACACAGGAGGCTGAGGTGGGAGGGCTGCTTAAGCCCAGGGGTCGAGGCTGCAGTGAGCCAAGATCATGCCATTGCACTCTAGCCTGGGTGACAGAACAGGACCCTGTCTCAAAACACACACACAGTTTCTTTTAAATCTTTTATATGGAATACTCAGACTTGCTTTTTCCTTTATCTTATCCTTCTTTACAAGCGCCTCTTCTCAACTGCCCCCTAATTATGGACTTCTCCCATCTGAGCATTAACTTCTATCCTTCCCACTCCCTTCAGAGACAGCAATTACTACTTATAAGATGCTGACTCCCAAATCAAGTTCCAACTTCTGCTTCTGTTTCCAAACTTCAGCCTCCATTTCCAACTGTCTGCTGTTCATCTCCACTTACATCTCAGTTATCTCTTAGCTGACGTCAATCACCTGTTTCTTATGTGCATAAACAGCAGCAATACTTGGCATGTGTACGGTACTGCACAGGGTCCTTTTTCATCCACAGTTCACATGCTCACCTGTCACCACATCTTACTGGGGATCAGGCTTGTTTTCCTGCAAGGCCTATAGTCCTTGTTTCTTCCTTCCCATCACTGCACATCTCCCAGCATCCTCCTGGACAGTCTGGCCCAGGACCACTACCTCTCCCGCAAGCTCCTCACATCCAACCTTTCCCCTCTTCCCTCCATGCCCAATCTTTCTGGCATGTGTGTGAGAAATTGCGTGTGTATATATGTGTGACAGCTCATGTGAGTATGCACTGAGTGTGCAAGAGAGCACATGTGTGAGTGCATGTGAGTGTGCATTAGTGCAGGTAAATATGGAGCGTAGAGCACATGAGAGCATGTGTCTTCCTGCTCAGAACAATAACATGACATTGAAGCCTTAAAACAAGTAAAGAATATTACTTAAAGAACAACAATAATGGCCGGGCACAGTGGCTCATGCCTGTAATCCCAGCACCTTGGGAGGCCAAGGCAGGCAGATCACCTGAGGTCAGGAGTTCAAGACAAGCCTGGCCAACATGGTGAAACCCCGTCTCTACTAAAAACACAAAAATAGCTGGGCGTGGCAGTGGGTACCTGTAATCCCAGCTACTCAGGAGGCTGAAGCAGGAGAATTGCTCGAATACAGGAGGCAGAGGTTGCAGTGAGCCGAGGTCGCAACATTGCACTCCAGCCAGGGTGACAGAGCAATACTCTGTCTCAAAAAAAAGAGAAAAAAAACAACTTTTATACTTTAAAGGACATTTTCAAGAAAGTGAAAAGACAACCCACAGAATGGAAAAAAAATTTGTAAATTATTTATGTAATACGGGACTCGTATCTAGACTATATAAAGATGGATAAAGAGTTTGAATAGTTATTCCTCCAAAGATATGCAAACAGCCAATAAAGCACATGAAAAAAATACATTTTTAGTTACCAGAAAATGCAAACGAAAGCTACAACAAGATACCACTTCATTCCCATTAGAATAGCCATAATCAAAAAAATAGATGATAACAAGTTTCGGCAAGAATGTGAAGGAAGTGGAATCCCCATAGATTACTGGTGTACAATGGTGGAACTGCTTTGGAAAACAGTCTGGCAGTTCCTCAAAAGGTTAAATATACAGTTTAACAAGACCCAGCAATTATACTCCTAGGTGTATACTTAAGACAAATGAAAATATATGTCTACACAAAAGCTTGTACACAAATGTTCCTAGCACTATTATTTATAATAGCAATCCAACTGTCCACCAACCAACAAATAAACAAAATGAAGTATGTCCATATAATAAAATATTATTCAGCCAATAAAAGGAATGAAGTACTGATACATGCTACAACACAGATGAATCCTGAAAACATTGCATTAAGTGAGAAAAGCCAGAGACAAAGGTCATATAATGTACGATTCCATTTGTATGAAATGTCAGAATTGGCAAATCTATAAAGGCAAAGTAGACTGGTAACTGCTTAGAGCTGACAGCTTAAGAGAAAACAAGGAGTGAATGCTAATGCATACAAAGTTCTTTTCAGGTAATAAAAATGTTTTGGGGACAGGCGCAGTGGCTCACACCTGTAATCTTAGCACTTTGGGAGGCCAAAGTGGGTGATCATCTAAGGTCAGAAGTTCGAGACTAGCCTGACCAACACGGTGAAACTCCATCTCTACTAAATACAAAAACTTAGCCAGGCCTGGTGACATAGGTCTGTAATCCCAGCTACTGAGGAGGCTGAGGCACTAGAATCACTTGAACCTGGGAGTCGGAGGTTGCAATGAGCCGAAATTGTACAATGCACTCCAGCCTGCATAACAAGAGTGAAACTCCATCTCAAAACAAAAATGTTCTGGAAGTAGGTAACAGTGATAGTCACAAAACTTTGTAAATATATGAAAAACACTGAATTAATTGTACATGATAAAGTACAAATTTTAAGATACATGAACTGTATCTCAAGTTTTTAAAACTGTACACGTGTCTGGTATGATGTGCCATGTGTATGTGGTGTGATGTGTGTGCATGCATACAAACATGTGTATGAACCTGGAGAAAGATGTGCTGCAAGGACACATCTCAGTATACTGACATGGGCTGCAGGATTGGAAAGGGGGAGTGCTGTGTGTGGGTGGTGTGATGTGTGTGCACGCATACAAGCATGTGTATGAGCCTGGTGAAAGGTGTGCAAGGACATCTCACAGTATATTAACACTGGCTGCAGGATTAGAAAGGAGAAATTCCTTTCAACAATGTTGTGTTGTTTTGGGAGTATTATTAGTTTTGCAGTTTTTAAAATTTGTTTCTAAGTATTTTTTATATATATTCTATTGCAAATGGATTTTTCTTATTTTCCTTTTTTTTTTTTTTTGAGACAGGGCCTCACTTTGTTGCTCAGGCTGAGTGCGGTGGCGCAGTCATGGGTCACTGCATCCTCAACCTCCAGGGCTCAAGTGATTCTCCCACCTCAGCCTCCTGAATAGCTGGGACTACTGGATGCATCACCACGCCTGGCTAATTTTTCACTTTTTGCAAAGAAAGGATCTCACTATGTTGCCCAGGTTGGTCTCGAACTCCTGGGCTCATGTAATCCTTCTGCCTTGGCCTCTCAAAGTGTTGGGATTACAGGAATAAGCCAACATGCCCAGCTCTGTGGCCATGTATTTTCTAATATTAAAATTAATAAAGAACTAGCAAATATAATTTTTTTAATTAGAAGAAAATTGAACAAGATAACAGTAGTGATAGAACTGGATAAAAAATTTATCTCTATTTTCCAAATCATTTTTGTAATTAATTAAACAACTGCTTTCCTAACCGTCACACAACGTAACACATGGTGGAGAAGAAGACAGCATTCCTAAAAGCAACACAAACATTAACTATATGGCTATTAATGGAACTCAGGACAGATGAGATTTGTATATAATTCTCCAGGGTAACGTTCTATAACTGAATTTGATGGGGAAAAAAGGAAGCCACCAATAACAGAATGATATGCCTGCTTTTAACAAAAATTTAATGAGAACTTAATTCTCATTAAATTTAATAATAATAAAACTGATCATGTTCTTCAAGTTAATATGCAGTTTTAACATAACATCAATTAAAGTCCCCAAGGGGTATAATACAAAACTTGATCAAGTCACAGTGAAATTCATTTTAAAGAAATCAAACAATATTAAAGAATAGTCTTGAGCCCTTTAGTAGACAACGGAATGGTATATTTAGCCTACAGCATTAAAGCAGAGAGAAATTTACAAAATCTAACATAAAGAAAATCACAGAAGGCAGTATCAATACAGGAAAATCCCCACACTAAATTCAGTAAATCAACCGATAGAAGAAAAGCAGTGAATAAGAAAATGTGAGGATCTGTAAAACTCTACAGAAGGATAATACCCAGACTCCCATCAATGAGCAAGTGGAGTTACTGAGTTAACAAAGTAGGAAATACCAACAGCAAATCACTGTGTAGAAAATAAAATCTTTCTGTAAAAAGAGAAATCTGGCCAGGCGTGGTGGCTCACATCTGTAATCCCAGCACTTTGAGGGGCCAAGGTAGGCAGATCACCTGAGGTTGGGAGTTCAAGACCAGCCTGACCAACATGAAGAAACCCGTCTCTACTAAAAATACAAAATTAGCCAGGCATGGTGGCGCATGCCTGTAATCCCAGCTACTCGGGAGGCTGAGGCAGAAGAATCGCTTGAACCCGGGAGGCAAAGGTTGCAGTGAGCCTAGCTCGCACCACTGCACTCCAGTCTGGCAACAGAGCAAGACTCCATCTCAAAAAAAAAAAAAAAAAAAAGAACTATAGAAAACAAGTACTACAGGAAAAATGGGTGAAATCTTTCAAAATGTTGATGTAGGGAATACCTTCTAACTCAAAATTCAGATGCAAAACAAAAAAAAATTGAAAAATTTTACAACAAACATTATAAAACTTTTTGTAAGTAGCCAAAAAACAAACAAACAAACAAAAACCTGTCATAAGGTCAAAAGATAAACTGGGGGAAAATATTTATAATACATATTACAGATGAAGCTCTAATCTCCGTAATATATCATGAGCTCCTAAAAACTGAAGTAAAAAAATAACAAAACCCCAACAGAAAAATGGGCAAAGGGCATAAAAAAAGTAGTCTCAGAAAAAGATACACAAAACTGTCCCTTAAATACATGAAACAATGTGCAACTTCACACACAATAAAAGAGATAAACATTAAAACATCAGTGCATACCACCTTTCAGAGAGTAAAATTCAAATCTTATGCACACACCCATTGGCCAGCCGTGGAGAATAGGACCTCTCTTACACTGTGGTGAAACGCAAAATGGTACAGACCTCAAGGGGGATTTGATTGCCATTATCTAACAAAACTACACAGCCATTTGCCATATGAATCCCACTTCTAGGAGTCTGTCCTGAAGATAACCCCCCCTCAAAATTATAACAATATATATCACAAGGTTATCACTACGATATCTTATATATATGTATCAAATATATATGTGATATCAACAATATATATCACAATATTATCACTTGTACCAGAAAAACATTGAACACTGCCTGAATGCTACTCCACAGAAGGGTGGCTAATCAGTAAATGATACACAGCGCCAGCGAGGCTGATGCTGCAGTCACAAAACCAGTACATGTCTCAGCGAGCCACTAGGGCAGGATTTTCCAGCACACTGTTAGCCGAAAAATCAAAATGCAAAAATATATAGAGTATGCCACCTTCTGTGTAAGAAAGAAGGGGAATTAAGAAAAAAAAAATGTATATGTAACTTTATTTGTTTAGTTTTTCAAAAAAAAAAAAACACAGGAAGAATATACCAGAAACTAATGAAAGTTGTTACTCTGCAGGGGGAAGCAGGGAGAAGGGATAAGAGTGAACTTCTCTGAGCGTATCTTTTCATAAAGTTTTGACTTGTAAACTCTGAAAATGTTTTACATATTCAAAAATTAAAAAGAATGAAAAGCAAACCCTAAAATTGAATATAAATAAACACAAATGAATCTGGGTATTAAACTGATAACTACTAGAAAAAAAATTCAAGTAACTCTGGACAGCACTCTGACCATCAAAGTGGGACATATATATATACACACTCACATACATATATACACACATTTTTTTTTTTTTTGAGATGGAGTCTTACTCTGTTGCCCAAGCTGGAGTGCAGGGGCATGATATTGGTTCACTGCAACCTCCACCTCCCGGGTTCAAGTGATTCTTTCTCCTGCCCTAACCTCCCAAGTAGTTAGGATTACAGGCGTGCACCACCATGCCCACTAATTTTCGTATTTTTAGTAGAGACAGGGTTTCACCATGTTGGCCAAGATGGTCTCGAACTCCTGACATCGTGATCTGCCCACCTTGGCCTCCCAAAGTGCTGGGAGTACAGGCATGAGCCACCACGCCCAGCTCAAAGTGGGATATATTCTAATAACAAAAAGAACTACAGAGAAACCTTCAGCTTCACCTGGTAGATTTGCTGCTAATGATATTGGTGTTCATGCACTAACTCTAAACTAGTCTGCAAGTACTATAAAACAGAAGAAATAAGTAAAATATTGATCCAGGGACCTAGGGCTCTCATTGTGAGACAAAGAAGCACAAAATTCAAAAGAGAGAAGAGAGAGAACATTGTGATGCTGGAAATGAACTGATGTGTCAACAGGAACTTGTGGTTTTTATAAGACATAATTCCTACCTTGGTCTACCAAAAGGGTCTGAAAGCCCTTGGCCACCAGCCATGAGCATACCTATTATCCATATTCTACATACCATCCCACTAGAACAGAACCAGAGATTCCTGGGGAAACAGCTTGTTCCAGAGGTAAGGCAGAGAAAACACAGTTACCCTGGTACCATTCTGTGCCAAAGCAAGGAAGTGCTCAAAGCACAATGGGATATGCCTGACAGAGAAGCCAGTCTGGGAGGCTCCGACTAGCCAAACCAGGGACAACCTGAAAATCTAAAGCAGTAAAAACAGTAGTGAATTATATCACAAAATTAAAATCCTTACGTCCATAGTAGTCCTCAAAAAATACTGCATAGGGGAAGGAATGCCAGCTAATACATGTAGAGGGAATAACAGAATCTTTTAAATAACTGTTTTGTAACCACAAATGCCATAACTGATACTAGGCAGGAATTGCAATAGATACAAAAGGCTCTGGTGGCCTCAAATTGTCTCCCTACAACTTATTAACAATTAGGATGAAAAAAGCTATCTCTGCAGTGGAGCCCCTTGTAGACATCCCAAGGGAGCCAATCCAGAGTGAGCCAGTGACAGTGGGCACTCTGCCCTCACATACCTCCTTAGCACACTGAGATGGAGTGTTAGACAAAAATGTCTCATTTGAACTTAATCATGGGGAGCAATCAGGCAGACCCAGATTATAAGACATCCTACAAAACAAATGACCTCAACCCTACAAAAAGCCAAGGTTAGAAAGAATAGAAAAAGCAATGACTACTCCATATTAGGAGACTAGAGACAAAGGACAACCAAATGCAACATGTATGGACTTTGGATCTTGGAGAGAAAAAACAAGTTTAACAATGTAGAATGATGACAGCCTTTTTGCTGTGTCTGCAAATGAAAAGATTTAAAAAATAAAAAAACAATGGTAGAACGGATTGTTTATAGTCACAGAATTAAGTATCATATGAAAAAGAACTAATGATTCTGTTTATGAATGAGTCTCATAAACATGGGAATAAAAAGAAATCAGACAAGAAAAGAGTACAGACAACAGTATGATTCTAAACAGAAAGTTCAAATCAGGTAATCTATGGCTAAAGTGAACTGAATGATACCTCCCAAGATATGCCCACAACCTAATCCCCAGAATCTAAATGTAACCTTACTTGGAAAAAGGCTGTTTTATGATTAAGTTAAGGATCTTGAGATGAGATCACCCTGGATTATATGGGTGGGCCCTAAAAATCCAGTGATAAGGTTCCTTGTAAGAGACACACAAAAGAGAGACACACAAGGCAGAAGGCCAAGTCACAATAGAGACACAGAGTGGAGTGATGCTGCCAAAAAGCCAAGGAATACCTGGAGCCACCAATGGCTGGAAGAAGCAAGGAAGGATCCTCTCCTAGAGCCTTCGAAGGGAGCGTGGCCCTGATGACACCTTGAGTTTGGACTCCTGGCCTCCAGAACTATTAGAGAATAAACTTCTGTTGTTTTCAGTCACCAAGTTTGTGGTGCTTTGTTACAGTATCCCCAGAAATCAGAATAGGTGGGTAGCCGAGGGTAGAGGTTAGTGACTAGTAGGGCGCATGGAGGATACTTTCAATTATTGTTAGTTTTGTTACTATCTCGTGCTGGGTGGTGATTCGATGGCAATGTTTGCCTTGCAAAAATTCATCAAACTGTATTTGTAAAAAACTGTACACACTAACTGCACACATAAACTTATATGTGATTGTGTCAACCTGAAGAAGCAGAGACCTGTCTTCTTGAACCCTAGTCCCTTGGTGCCTCTGAAGAAGACCCTGTACAAGATTTGAGAGGTTCAAGAGAAGCAGTAGCCACAACTATCTGAAGACTGTCACAGTCAGACGTTCTCGGAGTTCAGCAAGGGTCTTACCGCAGCTGTTCTCCCCCTTCACTTTAACTAGTTCCCTAGCAGTGACTCAACAGTGAAGCTTCATCTTCCATATCTGACTAGGACTCCTGTAGATGAGGTTAACACAGCCCTGAATGCTATCAGACCTAAAGGAACCCGCACTAACACTGCAAAGCAGACAGAGCCTAATTTACCAAGTATGTGCAGCACCCCTACCCTCGCCCACACAGACTCCTGCCAAGACATGAAGTGAGCCAGGACCCTACAGGTTTGGCCCTACAAGGACAGGCCCAGGTGAGCCAGTGAAGGCAGGTAGAGTGACCGGAGGCAGTGACCTGGGGATGCCCAAGGCTCGTAGGGTTAGCAAGACCTCAGTAGTATGCAGGAGTAACCATATGCCATCAGCAGAAATCTCTGTTTTCCCTCTAGATTTACTGCCAACAGAGGGAGGAGGGAGCAGAGTTCACTTATAAAAGGGGCCAACAGCCCCATGCACCCCTGCCCTCCAAAAGGAGGCCCCGAGTGCTGGGGAGGACATAGTAGGTGACAAGGACGGTCGGTGTTTGTGTCTCCCCCCCCCCCAATCAGGAAAACAGATGGGACTACAGCAAGAAACAAGGATGGTCCAGTTACGATGATATCTTCAGTTTCTAATTTACATTTTGAAACAAAAAATAAAGTGTTGCTGTATAATGAACTGCAGTCCTCAAGCCTCAGGTCATAATTATTCACAAGAAAGTCTGAAATGTAGAAAAGTGTTACGAACTGGAGTCAGATACTGGAGGACTTCAGTGGGGGGGGGCAGCACAGGCTAGGGTAGAATGGGAACATATGTGTCCATAGAGCAGGACAGGAGGAGAAGACAGGAAAAGGAGAGGGAAACGAGAGGAACAAGGGGCCGAGGACAGGGGTGTCCTAGAAGCTGAGGAAGGAGAGAACATTAAAGAAGAAAAGTTCAGGGTCAAAAACCCCACCAAGAGATCAAAGAATAGGACCGGGATGGAAGGGATAGGAATGACAATAGAAGGAGTATGAAAGGAAAGACAGAACATAACTTCAACAAGCTCACTATGACAGGAAGGACAGGCTAACAAGACGACTTATGAGTTGAGGGAGGAGTGAGCTGTTTTTTCTGGAGATATTTTAGTGCATGTACGTGTACATGTGAAACTTAAACCTGTTATAAGCTATTAGTCCATTTCATGCTATTATAACATAATACCAGATTGGGTAATTTGTAGAGAACAAAGACCTATTTCTTACAGTTCTTGAGGCTGGAAAGCCCAAGTTCAAGGGGATTTACCTGGTGAGGGCCTTCTTGTTGCACCATCCCATGGTGGAAGTTAGAAGGGCAAGAGGGTGTGAGAGTGAGCGTGCACAAGAGAGGGAAGAGAGATGGCTGAATTCATCCTTTTATTAGGAACTCACTCCCTAGGTAACTAACCCACCCCAGTGACATCAGCATTACTCGATTGGTGAGGGCAGGGTCCTCATGACCCAATCACATCTCAAAAATCCTATCTCTCAATACTGTTGCACTGGAGATTAAGTTTCCCATATATGAACTCTGGAGGACACATTCAAACCATAGCGCAAGCTACAGGGAAAAACAATTAGAGAGGGAAAAACACGGATGGTCAGCAGACAGAGACCAGCTGGAGCTGGGGGCTCCAATATCCAAGATCTAGGCCAAGAGGAAGACACATCCCATACAGGGTCAGGAGGCAGAGATGCCCAGAAATCCTAGCCAGCTCCAGTCTGTCTTTGTGAATATTAAGGGACAATGTGGTTAGGGTGTAACAACGGAATGACCTCCTGCCCCTCCCCCCAAAACACACATGTAACTCCACTTACTTGAACCTAAGTGGCACCAAACCTAGAGAGAAGAGTTGGACACTTGGTTTGGGAGGACAAGCTGGTGACACTCACAGAGGGCAGGGAGCCTGCCTTCCCTGAGAACTAGCAGTTGGCATAGTCCATGCACAGCCAAGCCCCCAACAATGTCTAGAGACCAACTTTGGAAAACCGATGCAGCATCCAGACAGGCTAACAGGAACCTCAAATTTAAAAGTTAATACGCAGCTGAGTATCCCCAAACCCTGAGAAAAGGGCACCAAATTCCACATCTAAAGAAGTGATGCTGCAGAGCAAAGCTAGTTAAGACACAGGACTTCAAAACAGGCACAATCAACAGCCTCCAAGTGGTGTGAGAAGATACTACACTCGTAAGACTCAACCAACGATCTTAAAGATTAAAAACTGGGATCACTAAATTCAAATAAATAAATAGAAACTCAAAAGGTGAGCCCAAGAACAATGGTTATCTACTGGGCTTGAGGGTTGATCAAAGGGGTCTTGAGTTTTATCTATTCACAAAAGGAATGTATTTTTACTAAATAAAAATATGAACAGATATTTTCAAAGAAATATATTTTCTGGATGAAACGGGAATTTAGTACTTCTACAACCTCGCAGGCAGTATGAA
Organism: Ateles fusciceps; assembly: GCA_036589455.1. NCBI lineage: Eukaryota > Metazoa > Chordata > Mammalia > Primates > Atelidae > Ateles > Ateles fusciceps. The sequence goes on along the minus strand of JAZHEH010003329.1, from coordinate 5,637,764 downwards.
AACCAAAAGAATCACTTCCCGGCCAGACGTGGTGGCTCACGCTTATAATCGTAGCACTTTGGGAGGCTGAGGCAGGTGAATCATCTGAGGTTAGGAGTTCGACACTAGCCTGACCAATATGGTGAAACCCCGTCTCTACTAAAAATACAAAAATTAGCTAGGCATGGTGGCATATGCCTGTAGTCCCAGCTACTTGGGAGGCTGAGACAGGAGAATTGTTTGAACCCTGGAAGGCAGAGGTCACAGTGAGCCGAGATCGCGCCACTGCACTCCAGCCTAGGCGACAGAGCAAGACTGCATCTCAAAAACAAAACAAAACAAAACAAGAATCATTTCCCAAATTAAGCTTCTCCAAATGACAGTCTCTCAAAGTGACACCAGGCCAACTAGAAAGGAAAAGAGCTCCATAGTCTCATTAATTTGGCTTAAATTACACATTTTTTTCATTTCAGAGCCTCTGGGTTAGGACAATTCAGCCCAGACAAATCATACATACACCCATGTCTCAGAGACCATCAGGCACAGAGAAATGTACCTTAACTAGATCACCAGTTTTTATTTTTATTTTTTGAGATGGAGTCTCGCTGTGTTACCTAGTGCAGTGGCACAATCTCAGCTCATTGCAACCTCCACCTCTCAGGCTCAAGCAATCCTCCCACCTCAGTCTCCCTGGAATTACAGGCATGCACCACCACACACAGCTAATTTTTGTATTTTTAGTAGAGACAGGGTTTCGCCATGTTGGCCAGGCTGGTCTCAAGCTCTTGGCCTCAAGTAATCTACCCACTTTGGCCTCCCAAAGGGCTGGGATTACAGGCCTCAGCCACCGTGCCAGGCCTAATATCTTTACATAAGCTTTAATTTGTTTCTTATTCTATGGACCAATACCCTTTTAGAAGGAGAGTTACCCCCATTCCAGCTTTCAGATTAAGACACCCAAGAACGCTGGCATTTATTAAGAATCTCAACCCTCTTTTCCTTATTCTAAATTCCCTGCTCTTACAGTGCCAAAAACAAAAACAATAACCCACACCCATCCTGGGGCCCAAGCCCAGGGCAGGGCTCAGGGAAGTGGCAGGAGAGCAGAAGGGCCCAAACGAAGGTGGAAGCAGAAGCTGACACCTGTGCTCTGCTCCACCTCAGCAGCACCAGTTCAAACACATACCCTTTGCTCTCCGCCCTATGTCCTAGACTCCACATGAGTATGAGACATCCCCCAGGACATTTCCAGAGAGCATTTTAAATTCCCTTAATCCTAATGTTTTTTACATGTATTTTTCTAATTTTGCTCTATATTACCATAAAGAAACTTTCAGCAATTTTTAAAATCTCATAGTCATGTCACACCATTCTCCTGTAATTCCACCAGAAATGAGGCTGAGAGAATACATGGACAGCCAGAACACAGTTCACATAGTAAAACATCATCAACACCTTAGGGCCTATCCACATGAAGTAGGAAACTGCTGAATAGTCATTAGAGAACACAGCAGACACCCACTGAGGCTGATGTGGATGAACAGTGTATATAGCCACTATCATCTGTGGAAAGGTTAAAATCAGAAAAGTCGAGAATGTGGGACATTAATCGTGGAGGCCATGGGGGCAGGGAGAAGTCTGCACTTCCTGCTCAATTTTGCTGTGAACCTAAAGTCACTCAAAAAACAAACTGTATTAACCAAAAAAGAAAAAAGTAAGAAAACAGGCATAGAAAAGTATGCTTGTATTTTCACAGAATATCTCCTGACCAGTACACCAGACGCTGGTAACAGCAGCCACTTAGGACAGAGCGGACAAACACAGTCACCTCTCTGTGTAGAGCAGAATGGAGCCACAAACAGGGCTATGAGTGAGAAGACCACCAAAGTCCCACTACACACCCTCCCATACTACTCAAATTGCTTTTCATATATGTATACAGCATTTTTCAAAATACCAGTTTAAAAGAAAAAAAGAAAAACTTTTAAGGAAAAATTGGAAGTTCCAGGGTAAGAGGCGTATAAGAGAGTCAAATCTAAATAAAGGCTAGAGCAGCAAAATCACAGATGCTTGGCCCCAAAGATACAAAGCTGACCTCATAGTGCATACTTTTAGGAAAGAAATGACCAGTGAACTCGGGACCATAGAAGCCTGGGTGGCACAGCCACTCCACACTGAGACATCTCAGTGGTATAAGCCAGACACATGCTGCCAGGAGCCAGCACTACACCAATGTAAAGCTCGAAATGCCCCCTAAAAGCAGGGACAGCCACCCAGGGCCAACTTGGGAAGGAAAAAAACTAAAAACAAGGGAAAAATTGAAGAATCCTCATCCCATCCCCAAGCCACCCTAAATTGGAAAACACTCAGCAGGCACAAAAAGCCCCTCAAGAGGGCACTGCCAACCCACTGGGGCAAGGGATCACACTCATATACCCTCAACACTTCTGGGGACACCATGCCTGGTTTCCTTTCTTATTCAGAGCTCTGGGAGGTATATACATGGCATTTATTGCTTGTTTTCCTTGGAGTAAGAAAGTTTTCTGTTTTACTTACTTAAGACTCAGTACAGTCAGCAGGGCACCCAAAGGCCTCAGGAAGGAGGCTGCCAGTCACCACACCAATCTGTACACTGTTCATCCTGCCATCCACTCTGGTATCAGGCTCAGCCACGTGGTTCCAGGCTCGGCCATGCTGCCTTCAAAAATTAGGGGAAACAAAAGGTCTAGAAGTTTGTTCTCCTAGGACAACTTGAGCATCCAAAGTGACATTTCTCCTGCTTTATTCAGCTTTTCACTAGGGACACTTGGATAATGCTAAGTGTTTTCTAGGTCACAGCTAGTCCTACCTACCCACTTATTGGGAAGCTCTAGCAGCAGCCGAACAGAAAGCTCTGGGTGAGCCTGCAAAGCAGGAGGCATGCTGGTGGGTGACAGGGAGAAAGTGTGCAAACACCCCTGCTTCCCATGAACTGCCACGTCACAAAGCCCCACCAGGTGGGGGACGTGTGACCAGCTCAGATTTTGTGTTTCAGACTCTGACATGCAGGTCACAGGAAGAGAGCACTGGCCTTCCTTGGGAGAAGATTCCGGTCCAAATCTATGGTATGGCTCAGCTACCAGCAGTGAAGACTGAGGGGCACTGGCTGGTTTCTTTTCCCACATTCATCCTCACTGGCCCCCTGTGGTGAAGAAGGTCGCCTGTCACTTCCTGCAGCCCCTGCAGGGCAGAGTGTGCTGCTATTACAGGGCCTGCTGAGCCAGCATCTCACCCCTACTTAAGAATGGGTCAATAAAGATATAAAAGTTATGACAGAAAAGGAGGGAGAAAAGGAGGAGTCCCTTCCAATCGTCCTCACAATAATACCACCCACAGAGATCAGTGTGAAATTCTGCTTTCAGAAGCAGAATGTGCCCAGACAGAATCAGGACTGCTCATTTAACATGGGAACGGCGAAGCGCCCACTCCAAAACTTGTGCTAGTGGGTGGCCAGAAAGGAGCCTTCCTGACTCTCCCCTTCCTGATTCAAATTGTACAACTGCTCAAGGGAAGAAGTTCCTCTGCATCAGTCAGAGGCTGAGCCTCCTGATCAGGGCTGCCAAGTTAGAGCCTAAGCTCCCAGATAAAGGGGCAAGTCAGAGGTGGAGTTCCTTGATCAAGGGGCAAGTCAGAGATCAAAGTTCCCAATCAGGCCCAGCAGGGACAGGGCAGAAGATTGGGGCAGGCTGGCAATCTTAAACCCCATTTTCCCCAAGGCCCTGAAAAAAAAAAATTATTCCATAAATAATTGCTGAATCCAAGAACCAAACCTAGTACTTAGCTTATACTGAAAGCTTTAATTATACTATCACATTTAACCCTTACAACAACCCTCTAATTGTTATCACCCTATTGTATATAAGAAAAAAAGGCCTCAAAAAAAAAAAAGGAGAAAAAAAGAAAAGAAAACTAAGGCCCAGTGAGATGAAAAAATCTGCTCAATGCCAGACAGCTTATCGGCGTCAGAGCTAGCAACTGAATGCACAGTTTCTAGACTCCCAAGATTCACACTCTTATTCCATACCAGAATTTTTTTTAAAGGGGGGGAAAAGACTAGAGTCAGGAAGTAAAAAGATAAATGTAATAGTTTCAGAGGTTAAAGAAGCAAACCACTGGGCAAGAGACAGATATCTGCCTTGCTCATCGCTGGGAGTCTTGAAGCCTGACACCACAGCATCAACTAACACAGCAGACCCAGCTCTTGGCTTATAATCCCAATCTCTTATCAAAACCCAAGGTCTCCTTGGAGAGGAAATTCATTCCACAGCCAGGGCAAGAAAAGAACTTAAACCTGGAACATCCTGTAGTGCCAGAAAGTAAAGAAATGCTCGAAAAATGATGCTAATAGGAAAAGTCAACTGGAAGAAGCCACTTGAGCAATGAAACAATAGCAATGGACCATAACCTATGGAATAACTATCCATGAACACACTGATATACACCAAAAACTAATAAATAAATAAGTAGAGGAGAAAGAAAAGCTCTTCCTTACAGCATGTGAAACTTACAGTCCTTACAGTCCATTTGTTTTGGCCTGAGCTCCCGCACAAGGCCCCAGCACGCCAGACCACACCAGAATGGAGATAATCAAAATGAACTTTAAAAAGGGCCAGTTTTCAAACAAACAAACAAAAACAGGAGATTTCAGTCAACTTGAGTCAGCAGGTAAGGAAGACCCCTCTGTTTCAGTCCTATGAGGAAGTGACTTTGCAACAACCCATCTGCTTTTTGTTCTCTGTGTCTGCTTTTCTTAGCACTTTTCTGCCTATAAAATCTACCTCCTTTGGTCAGCTCATGGGAATACTCATTCTATTTTATAGAATGAGATGTTGCCCAATTGTAGAAACACAAAAGCCAACTAGATCTTTAAACTAAATGTGCTATAATTTTGTCTTTTGACAAGTATAATTCTAAATAATAAATGTAGAAGTGATAAAAATAGAAAATAATTTAGCAAACAGTACAGTAATAATTGTTTCAGGCAAGAATAATCACTGGTTGCTAAGATTAGTGGTAAAAGTATGCTGAGAAACAAGACATTTTTCTAGTCTCAAAGTATCTCCCCCACAAGATACTTATTAATCATAAAAAGGAACACAATAACTCCAGAGTGGAAGAAATATGTAGCAATGATCACAGTTATGATCACAATTAACATCAGAAGGAATGGGACAGATCCTGATATGACACACCAAGGGCAAACTGTGGTATCCTGTGGTATTCTTGCCAAAAATATGTAACAAGAATAAAGTTGTAAGGAAGCATCAGACAAAATTGTAACAAGGGACATTCCACCAAAAAAAAGTTGCAATGAAGGAAAAAAGAAAAGGCCAGCTCTCTTTAAAAGTGTCAAGGTCATGAAAAGACTAAGGAACTGTCACTGTCTCAGATAAGGGAGACTAAAGAGAGACACAACCACGAATACAATGACAGTAACAAATTGAACCCTGAGCCAAGAATAAGGGACATGACTCAACAGGCAGAATCTAAACAAGGTCGAAACAAACTAATGGTAATCCCTCACTATAGAAGACTCTAACATTTGGTGAAGCTGGGTGAAAAGCATACTTGAAAATTCTTTGCATGACTTCTGCAATTTTAATGTGAATTATCTAAAATTCAATAAAAAGACCAAAAAATAAGCAGACATTAACAGTTACATAAGAGAATATGCTAGTCTTTGGTTAGCTAAGAACAGACTTCACACCACAGCAGCCAGCATCCAGGCCACAGACCTGACCCTCACTCTTCAGAATCCCACAGCTGCTATTTTAAAGACTAGGTCATGATCCGAATCTGATTTCTGAGCTCACAGAACTCAGAGCCAAGTCATTTGAGATTATTTATTCCAGAGGGTCTCAAAGCAAATTCTATAGGACAGAGCTGCCCACCTGCCCAGGCTCGGCTTGAGGTCCCCCTAATGTCAGCCTGTCACTAGGATGCTGCTTCCACAGCAAATTCCTTGGCTTAAAGGAGATACCAAAACTCAGGTCACTCCAACTCCCTCACAGCATGGCTCAGAGCGCAAGGCCTGTGTGGACCAGGCTCTGCATAGTCTTGGGCATCTGTGACTTAGGGGCTGCAAGGGAAGCAGCCCACCAAGGAAGGGAAAGAAGGGCAAAAGCACAAACAGCAAACCAGAAGGGGCAGCTGACAGCCTGACAGCTCAGCGCAATGGCTAGAAGACAGAGAAGTCGCCTCAGGACTCTACTATCAAGTTTACCCTTTTAACTATTTTTTATTTATCTTTACTTTGACCAAACCAAAGCAAGAGTTCAAACTACTAGCAAGTTTAAAGCACAACTCTGAGTTGCCCTAAGAAGAAGACAGGGAACACAGGCAAATGTGAAAATATGAGAAAAACTAAATGTTACTGAACAGTGGCATTCATGAAATACGTTAAAATTCAAACGTTTTATCTTCAATGTGACTTTTAACTTCAATCATTATTTGTTCAGCTATTTACTGAGTGCCAACTATGTGCCAGGCAGTAGAATCCACAATGAACCAAGTCCCTGCCTTGCATGGTGACGACAAACAATACCCAGCAAGTTGATATGCAGTTGTCCCCTGGTATTCACAGAGCACTGGTTCCAAAAGCCCTGGGGATACCAAAATCCAAGGATGCTCAAGTCCCGGATATCCTAATATCAAATAATGTAGTATTTGCATATGCACATCCTCATACATACTTTAAATCATCTTTAGCTTTGTAATAGTTAACACAATGTAAATGCTATGTAAATAGTTGTTATTTTTTTATTTGTACTATTTTTATTGCTGTATTGTTATTTTTTATGGTTTTGGGCTTTTTTAGTATTTTCAATTAAAGGTTGGTTGGATCTGCAGATGTGGAACCCAGGGATACAGAGGGCCGACTATACATGGTAACAACCAGCTCAGGGTCAGGTGATCTAGGTCAGCCCCCACATCCCCTCCTCCTGACTTCTCTGCTGACAGAATGAGCAGGGCAAGCATGAGTAGCCACAAGAAAAGACACAAAAAACACAGTTTGCACAGGAAAGGCATAGAGAGGTAGGAGTATTTACAGCCACCACTCACAGGACAGAGAACAGATAATCACCAACCCAGGAACACAATGAGGCTACTACAGAGTAGAGGTGACAAACAGATGTCAGATATACCTCTTAGAAGCAAGAGGAGACAAAGACTCACAAAAGTGACACAGGATTTTAGGTGCTCATCCGGACTCCAGGAACAAATCCAAGAGAGATGGAGGTCTGATCAAGGGGGTACTGCACCTGTCACAAGGGCTCCTGGAATGCTCTCAGGTTGGTCTCCTCCAGCCACCCTCACTGCCTCAGTGATCTTACCCAGTCTATGATTAAATGCATCTAAATGCTAATGCTTTCCAAATGCCCATCCCAGTCCCCCACTCTTCCCAGAACTTCAGATCCATGTGTTTACTGCCTACTCAGTAACAGCACCTTGACCACTGGGCAGCTTCTCAGATTGATGGCAGCCTTGGCCAGCCCAATTACCCCTGAGACACTTCCCCTCCAGTGCTTTAGTGACTGCCGGTTCCATCCTTCCAGTTGCTCAGCAACAAATTTTGAGGGGGAGGAAAAAAATAAAATTACATTTCGAATTCTAAATGTGACAAATACATATATGATTTATTACTAAATACAATTGCTACTAAAATACTACAATAAATAAGAAACAGTCTGCACTCCTAGAAAATCCAAGAAAATCAACTGAGAAACTATTAGAAACCAGTAAGAGAATTCAATATTGGTGTATAGGACTTGCTGAATAAAAAGATCAAAATTCTAAGGAAGAACACAAAGCAAGACTTGAGTCATAACCTGTTCTTAGAACAGAAGACTCAATCATGTAAATATGTCAATTCTCCCTAATCCAAAACATAAATTTAATGTATTTGCAATGAAATTTTCAATAGAATTTTCATATGCAAAATTTAATTTAAGGAAATATTTGAGAAAAGTCTGGGGGTAAAAAGATTAAATACTAGTTCTACCAAGTGCTAAAATGTATTAGAAAGCTATGACAAATAAAGTAGTTTGGTACTAACAAACAAATTGAATAAATAGTTTAGTACTTGTAAATACACAGAATGGAAAAAAACACAGAAGCATATACAAAGTTAAATCAGATCCCAATTTATTTCAAAAGTGAATGACATTTCAAAGAAAACTAAAGAAGAAAAGGTAACAGTAGCCCAGAAAGAAGTTAGGGCCTCTGGCTAGCACCTACAATGGGGTCAGGTACCCTCAGACAACCTAGCAGTGAGAGAACAAACAGACACAAACTCCCTGAGGCCAATTTAGCAAAATCCATCAAAATTACAAAGGCCTTACCCTTTGACCCAGTGGAATTCATCTAGCTGATATTCAAAAACATATTCCAAGAGACACTTAAAAAGCATATTCACTGGAACATCATTTGTGATGCTGGCAGATCAGAAACAATTTAAGTACACACCCCTTGGGGGACTCATTAAATAATGATGTTAAGATCTACACAGCAGAATACTATATGGCAGTTAATAAACATCTTGGCCACACATCAGAGTCACCTGGAAAGCTTCTGAAAATCCAGACATGACACAGAAGAGGCCACACTCAGACCAATTAAATCAGATCTCTAAAGCAAGGGCCCAAGCATTTTATTTTATTTTATGTTTTATGGACTGAATAGTATGAACATAAGGAATCAGCATTTTAAAACAGTGGAGAATCTCAGGGCAAACCACCTGAAGGCAAACCAGGTTCCACAGCTCAACAACATGAGCCTGGGTCAGCTTCCTAAACTACAAAATGGGAAGGCAACAGACCTGCCTCAAAGAGTTTCTTAAAGGAGGAGCAGTTTCAGGGCGAATCACTGGAAAGGTGAAATAGCAGCCATGACACAAGATGAGACCAAGCCAGGCGGCCCAAGGCTCAATCCCCAGCTGGGGTCCACAGATAGCTGAATCTGAGGGGAAACAGAAAAGACATCCCTCAACCCCTGGCTTTCTATTCACTGTTCTCTCTCAGTGCATACCATGCAGCATACACCCTCATCCAAGGACAAGAGCCACTTCAGGAAGACAACACTCAACAGTGTACATCATGAATTCAAAATCAGCAAAAGGAATGCAGGAAATGCGCAGGATAAACTGTTCAGCAGAAAAGAAGATAAAGTGTAATAAAATTTCATATACATACATGTATTTATGTATATGTTTACATGCATAGAAAAAAATAGGCTGGGCACAGACTCTCAAGCTGTAATTCTAGAACTTTGAGAGGCTAAGGCAAGAGGATCACTTGAGCCCAGGAATTTGAGACCAGCCTGGGCAACACAGGGAGTCTCATCTCTACAAAAGAGGTTTTAAAAATTAGCCAAGCCTGGTGGTACATGTGTGATCCCAGCTACTCAGGAGGCTGAGGTAGGAAGATAGCTGGAGCCCAGGAAGCCGAGGTTGTACTGAGCAACAATTGCGCCGTGCTCCACTGTATTCCAGCCTGGGCAACACAGATTCTGCCTCAAAAAAGAAAAGAGAAAAGGAAAAGAAAGAAAAAGAAAGAAAAGCCATAGAAAATATCCCATGAAGTTGATAGAAGTGAAGGTTTTCTTTATATACTTATCTGTATTTTCCAAAAATTGTACATTGAATATAAGCAGAAGGAAGAATGAAAAGCTGGCGGGGTGCAGTGGCTCATGCCTGTGTAATCCCAGCACTTAGAGGGGCCGAGGCAGGCAGATCCCGAGTTCAAGAGATTGAGACCATCCTGGCCAACATGGTGAAACCCTGTCTCTACTAAAAATACAAAAATTAGCTGGGCATGGTGGCACATGCTGGTAGTCCCAGCTGCTCGGGAGGCTGAGGCAGGAGAATCGCTTGAACCCGGGAGACGGAGGTTGCAGTGAGCTGAGATCGTACCACTGCACTCCAGCTGGGCGACAGAGCGAGACTCCGTCTCAAATAAAAAAAAGAAAAAGCATTTTCTTTTCTAGGAGAAATAATAGTAACAATAATAGCTAGTATCTACTTGAGTGCTCACTCTGTCAGGAATCATGCTAAGCAGGTCTCATTCAAACCTCACCATAGCCTATGAGGTTTATGGAGGGAAGGGGATTCTGATTAAGCCCCCGTGATTCTGCAAAGGAGACTCCTGCGATGGGCACCTGAAAAAGCCTTGACTAGTAAAGGAAGAAGCTGTTTAAAGACAAAACAAGGAACCCAACTTTCTCAGGCAGTGTGAGCCTACAGATGGAGAGGAAGTCCCAGGCCCAGAGTGCAGGCACCTTTCTATTCTCCTGACAGCCCACCCAAGGGACATCAGAAGTCACAGATGTCATGATAGATGGGTGAATGCTATAGAATGAATGTTTGTGTCCCTTCAAAATTCATGTTAAAGACCTAACCTCCAAAGTAATGTTATTTGGAGGTGGGGCCTTTGGGAGGCGATTAGGTCACAAGGGCAGAGCCCTCCTGAATGTGAGTAGTGGTCTTATAAAAGAGGCCTAAGGGAGCTCATTTGCCCCTTTCACCATGTGACAACTCAATGAACAGACACAGGTCTCTGAATCAAGAAGTGGGCCCTCATCATTGAACCTGCTGGCACCTTGGATCTTGGACTTCTAGCCTCCTTTAAAGCTGCCAGCAATAAATGTCTGTTGTTTGTAAGCCACCCCAGGCTACAGTATTTTTGTTATAACAGACTGAGCAAAAACGGTAAGCAAAGCCAAAGAAGAGGTACTAAGAAATGGAACTCAGCATGCACTGGGGTGGTCACCTCACATGGGGCCAAGAAGCGAGAAAGGCTGAGTAAGTCTCTGTCTGCCCCAATCACTGAAATGGTGGGTACAGCCAGCCACAAAGGAAATAAGGTAAAATGAAGTGCAAACTCCAAGGAGGCAGGGTTACCTACTGGGGAAAGCAGAGGAATGGACTACTGGGAAGCCTTCGCTGATGAGAAGATTGAAGAGTACCCATACCTACGAAGACCAAGTCAGGAGGGAGCAAATCTGCCAAGGACACTGTTAGGAAACCTGAAATTTCTCTTCCAAATGTAATGTTATTTCCAAATGATGCCATTCCCATCCCAAGAAGCACCAAGGTCCCTGTAACTGGACACAGAGGCCACACTACCCAAAGCAAGAGAAAGTACTGAATAGTTTTCTCAGGTATTATGTTCTAATGGGCTTGTCCTAGAAGTGGTTAATATGTCAAATTGTTCCATGATACCCTCTTTACACACTGCCACTACTCTGCTTCCCTGTCCAGGGCAGGAGGAATGGCCTAGTTGGACCCGGGGTCCTGTCACTGCCCAATCCACGCCAACAGTGTTGGAGCACTCTGTTCCTCATCCAAAGGCCAAAAAGACACCCAATCCAAGCACACAGGACAAAGACAACTATTTCTAAGCAGTAACTGAAATACTTAGTGCTACCATATTTTCCTTTTTCTTTTTTAAAGAATTCTGCTAGTGATTTTCAAAGGGAAAAGCCCAGAACTGACACAGCCTTTCAGAGATTTTTGTCAGCATCCCAGCACCAGCGAAGTCAAAGTTACCATCCCACTGCCTACAGCAACACCTGCAGGTCAAGAGCCTGAACTGCAGGTGCTATGAAAGTTCACACCTGACAGCCCATGCCCAGTAAACCCACACCGGACCCTACTGTGATGTCATCCAAGAGGCAAACCCTAACAGGCAGCTCTTGAGAAGTGCCTGATTTGTGACTTATGTCATAAGATGCTGCAGACTTTGCACCCCTCACTTCCACAGTCCTAATCATGTCTACAGGCACTGGTCACCCAGTCTAATATTACATAAACACTGAGACTCAAATGGCACTTTTCACTTTTTATGAAGTCTTTACTATAAACATTTTTTTTAAAGATGGAGTCTCTCTCTGCTCTGTTGCCCAGGCTGGAGTGCAGTGGCACGATCCCAACTCACTGCAACCTCCACCTCCCGGGTTCAAGCAATTCTGCTGCCTCAGCCTCCTGTGTAGCTGGGATTACAGGCATGCACCACCACATTTGACTATTTTTTTTTGTATTTTTCTTAGAAACAGAGTTTCACCATGTTGGTGAGGCTAGTCTCAAACTCCTGACTTCAAATGATCAGTCCACCTCAGCTTCTCACAGTGCTGTGATGGCAGGCATGAGCCACCACATCCAGCCTGAAAAACTCCTAAAACTGTAAAGTATCCTTACAGGATTAAAGCACATTCTCTGATGCTATCTTGCGCAAATAGGGAAATATTTGTGTGCTCAAATTCTCTCTCTTCTCTGAGGAATAAGATAGGCTACTTTGGGCCAGGCGCAGTGGCTCACGCCTATAATCTCAACACTTTGGGAGGCCAAGGTGGGTGGATCACCCAAGGTCAGGAATTCAAGACCAGCCTGGCCAACATGGTGAAAACCTGTCTCTACTAAAAAACTACAAAAATTGCTTTCTGGTCCCGGTCGCAGAAGCAGGATGACGAAGGGAACGTCATCGTTTGGGAAGTGTCGCAATAAGACGCACACGTTGTGCCGCCGCTGTGGCTCTAAGGCCTACCACCTTCAGAAGTCCACCTGCGGCAAATGTGGCTACCCTGCCAAGCACATGAGAAAGTATAACTGGAGTGCCAAGGCTAAAAGACGAAATACCACCGGGACTGGTCAAATGAGGCACCTAAAAATTGTATACCACAGATTCAGGCATGGATGCCGTGAAGGAACAACACCTAAACTCAAGAGGGCAGCTGTTTCAGCATCCAGTTCATCTTAAGAATTTCACCGATTAGTCACGCAATAAATGTTCTAGTTTTAAAAATACAAAAAAAAAAAAAAAAAAACCTACAAAAATTAGCCAGGTGGTGGCGGGCACCTAAACTCCCAGCTACTTGGGAGGCTGGGCAGGACAGGAGAATCACTTGAACCCAGGAGGTGGAGGTTGCAGTGAGCTGAGATCACGCCACTGCACTCCAGCCTGAGCGACAATAGCAAAACTCTGTCTCAAAAAAAGAAAAAAGCTTACTTTAAGCACTGGGATGGGAGCACTTCTGATCTTCACTTGGCACGTCCTGGCAGCAACAGGAGGGCAGGAGCAAGAATGAAATTCAGAGCAGTTGTAGGTTATTAGGCAGGGAGATGCTAAAATCAGAGTGATGGTAAAATCAGGTCAAAATAAAATTTCCCTCAAATTTCCCCCCAAATCACCCCAAAAACACTATAAATGAAACCTGTACATTATTATGTATAAATAACAATGTATGCTGCAACAGCTTTAGGGCAGAACACAGGCCCAGGGTTGCCAGGACCTGGGAGTCTGAAACCAGTGGAAATGTCATTGTATTAGTCTGTTCTCACACTGCTATAAAGACACATCCAAGACTGGTAATATATAAAGAAAAAAGGTTTAACTGACTCACAGTTCAGCATGGCTGGGGAAGCCTCAGGAAACTTAAAATCATGGCGGAAGGGAAAGTAAACATATCTTTCTTCACATGGCAGCAGGAAGAAGTGCCAAGCAAAGGAGGAAAGGCCCTTTATAAAACCATCTCATGGGAACTCACTCAATATCACAAGAACTACATGGGTGTAACTGCCCCCATGATTCACTGCCTTCCACCGGGTCCCTCCCATGACATGTGAGGATTATGGGAACTGCAATTCAAGATGAGATTTGGGTGAGGACACAGTCAAACCATATTGGTCATTTATCTAGACTGTGGTCGTTACAAGACTATATTTGTCCAAAGTTATAAACTGTATTCTAAAAGGAATGAATTGTATTTTATATAAATTATATTTTACTAAACTACAAAACAATTATCTGTATACAGTAATGAACGTCTTATAATAAAAATGTATATACAGAGGCAGAAAGATTATTTGAGCCCAGAAGTTTGAGTTCAGCCTGGACAACACAGCAAGATCCTGTCTCTAAAAAAATAAAATTTAAAAAACATATATACGAAAGATAAATACATTATTTTTAATCTTGTACCATTTTTTTCCCAGCACTTATACTGAATTTACTTAAGTTAAATAAGCATGTGATGTGACTTTACCGTAGCATATGAAAAGAGAGTTTTTGCCTAATACTGGCTAGAACCAACAAACGTGTCAAGCAGAAGTCATCAGAAATCAGCAATCTAAGACTTAGATTCCAGGTAACTGATTTTAGACAGAGTTCCCACAATAGACAGTGCTTCTGTGTGGTCTTCTAAAGAATAACTACCTTAAATTACTCAATTAAAAGAACTGCAGATCTACAGTTTATAGGATAAACCACCCTGAACACTGATGGGAGGACTTGGGGTACCACTAATGGTAGAACAAGGAAAAGGATGGTCTTTCACATTCTATTTTCAGAACTGCTGAAACACTACATTTCATGTATAACTAGAGATCGGTGCCACAACTTCCTGTTTTGTTCAAGGAAAACAAGTAACTGAAGGCTGAGAATGTTCCAGTCCTTGGAAACGTTTGATTAGGATTCTTGCTGTATCAGTCTATTCTGAACAAAGAGCAAAGGCTACCAAATAGAAAGGTTAGCTTTCCTGAAACATATCCAAGTCTTCACTCTATACTTATTTTTAAGGTAGAACTCACAAAACTAGCTCTAGTTCTAACCCAGAACATAATTTATTGGTTCAAGAATTTTAAAATAGGGTCTCTACAAAACAACAAAGTAGCTATTCTAGTCTATTACTCAGAAATCAAAACCAAATCCCCTCTTTTCATTTTTTAGATTCTAAAAGGAATACAAAAAAATTAGTACAACAAAATAAATGGTCATTACAGAAAAATTAGAAAATATAGTAAGAGACAAAGATAAAATGAAGAACACTCATAATTCCATCACTCTGTGATTACTACTATTTCTTCCAGTCTTTTTTTCTACATATATGTAATTTTTAAAGTTTTCAAATGTGATACTAGACTATATAGTTTGAATTCTCCCCTTCTCACTTAATATTATAACCTGAATATACCTGTATAAGTCAAGGTTCCACCAAAGAAGCAGCAGCAGATAGAGTCAGCCCTCACTATCAATGGGTTCCATAACCCAAATCAAAATATTCCCAAAAAAATATTGATCAAGCCGGGCGCGGTGGCTCACGCCTGTAATCCCAGCACTTTGGGAGGCTGAGGCAGGTAGATCACAAGGTCAAGAGATCGAGACCATTCTGGCCAACATGGTGAAACCCCATCTCTATTTCAAAATACAAAAATTAGCTGGGCATGGTGGTGTGAGCCTGTAGTCCCAGCTACTCAGGAGGCTGAGGCAGGAGAACTGCTTGAACCCAGGAGGCAGAGGTTGCAGTGAGCCGAGATCGTGCCACTGCACTCCAGCCTGGCACCTGGTGATAGAGCAAGACTCTGTCTCACCAAAAAAAAAAATACTGATCAAAATATTTGATGCAGATCAAAAATATTCCCAAAAAAAAGCTGGGCATGGTGGCTCACACCTGTAATTCCAGCACTTTAGGAGGCTGAGGTGAGTGGATCACTTGAGCTCAGGAGTTTGACTGGGCAACATGGCAAGAGCTTATCTCTACAAAAATACAAAAATCGGCTGGGCAAGGTGGCGCACACCTGTATCTCAGCTACATGGGAGGCTGGGGTGGGAGGACTGCTTGAGCTCAGGAGGTAGAGGCTGTAGTGAGCCAAGATCATGCCACTGCACTCCAGTCTGGGCAACAGAGCAAGACCCTGTATCAAAAAATACAAATATCCAAAAATTTTTTTAAAAAATGGTTTTGTCTGTGCTGAACATATACAAACATCTTGTTATTATTCCCTAAATAATACAGTGTAGCAACTATTTACATAGCATTTACATTTTATTAGGGATTATAAGTAACCTAGAGATGATTTAAAGTATATGGGAGGGCTGGGTGCAGTGGCTCACATCTGTAATCCCAGCACTTTGGGAGGCCAAGGTGGGCAGATTACAATGTCAGGCGATCAAGACCATCCTGGCCAACATAGTGAAACCCTATCTCTCTTAAAAAAAAAAAAAAGTAATAATAATAAAATAAAAAATAAAGTATATAGGAGAATGTGCATAGGCTATACACAAATATTACACTGTTTTATATTAGAGACCTAAGCATCCATGAATTTTGGTATCCACAAGGGTCCTGGAACCAATCCCCTGCAGATATCAAGGGAAAAGATTTATTAAGAGAGTTACTACAAGAAATTGGCTTACATGATTGTGGGGGCTGGCTAGGCCAGTCTGAAATCCACATGGCAGGCCAATGTGGAACTCTCCAGAAATTGAGTGCAGCTGCTGTCCGTCGGAGAAATTTCTTCTACTTCAGGGGGAGCTCTGCTGTGCTCTTCAGGCTTTCAGCTGATAGATCAGGCCCACTCAGATCACCTAGGACAATCACCCTTACTTAAAGTCAACCAATTATTAATTTTTATCACATCCACAAAATACCTTGACACCAATGCCAAGGTGAGTGTTTGACTGAATAACCAGGACTGTAGCTTAGCCAAAAAACTGACAAACAAAACTGACCAACACAATATCCATGTCAGTAATCTTTAAAAGCATTTTATAAATTTACTTATCAACTCTCTTACTACAGAAATTCAGCATTCTTCCAAAATTTTGCTAATATAAGTAATGTTGGAATAAATAAAACTGAAGTGAACAATGCTATAAACTGAATGTTTGTGTCCCAAAATTCCTATGCTAAATCTTAATCCCAAGATAATGGTGATTACGGCTCTGCCTTCATGACTGCAATTAGTGCCCTTCCAAAAAAGACTTCAGAGAGTTCTCTCACTTCTTCCACCATTTGAGGACATAGCAAGGTAACAGAGGTTATGAATCAGAAAGTGGGCCCTCGCCAGACATTGAATCTGCCAGTACCTTGATCTTAGACTTCCAGTCTCCAGAACTGTGAGCAATAAATTTCTGTTGTCTATAAGCCACCCAGGCTATATTATTTTGTTATAGCAGCCTGAGTGGACTATGACAAACAACTTTGTATAGTCAATCTTCATTCTCACATCTGATTATTTTATTGAAAGACTACTGGTAAGGAGGAGCTACACACAGAAAGAACTCCAGAATACCTCATAGGATTCCCTTGAGTGTTTGGTCAAATACAAAACTGCACATGTGTGAAGTAACTCCATGAGACAAGCAGGAAACTAACTGACATGGACAATCCCGAGAGCTGGGAGATGTTCAAGCCTCAACCAGCCTGAATGGAAAGTGCTCATTAAAGAGCTGGAGCACTCAGAAGACCAACAAAAGCCATGTCTTAGAAGAATAAGCTAGTTCTAAAATAAAAGTACCCTAGACACAGCTTAACAAAGCAGAAAAACAAGGCCAGGCACAGTGGTGCACACCTATCATCCCAGCACTTTGAGAAGCCAAGGTGGGAAGATCATTTGGGACCAGGAGTTCGAGACCAGCCTGGGCAACATATTAAGACTCCATCTCTACAATCAATTGATCAACCAACAAAAATAAAAAACAAGCTTCAAAAAGATCATTCTGATCAGCAAATAAATTAATTGCCTGCAAGAACAAAACTCAATAGAAGAAACCAAAACCCAGAGATTTGACAATATAACATTCATTAATGTCTAGCATCCAATCAAAAATTATCAGACGTTTGAAGGAAAAAGAAAATGTGACCCAAAATCAGGAGAAAACTCAATCCATGGAAATAAACCAAGAAATGACAGAGACAATAGAATTAGCAGATAAAGACTTTGAACTATTATAAGTATACTAGAGGATTTAAAGGAAAACCAAGGCAGGAATCAAAGCCATAAAAAACAATCAAAAGGAACCTGCAGGGCTGAAAAATAAACTATCTGAAATTAAAAAGTTACTAGATGAGTTTAACTAAAGATTAAACACTAAAGGAGAAAAGACAGTAAAGTTGAAGACAGGTCAACAGAAACTATTCGAAAAGAAGGGCAAAGAGAAAACAGATCTAAGTGTGTGTTTGTGTTGGGGGTGAGGGGTGGGCTCAAAAAGTCCCCAAATAGTATAAACACAGGAAAATCACACCACAGTAAATCAAATTGCTCAAACTAATGATAGTAACTTAAAAGCAGCTCATAGGCCGGGCGCGGTGGCTCAAGCCTGTAATCCCAGCACTCTGGGAGGCTGAGGCGGGTGGATCATGAGGTCAAGAGATCAAGACCATCCTGGCCAACATGATGAAACCCCGTCTCTACTAAAAAATACAAAAAACAATTAGCTGGGCATGGTGGCATGTGCCTGTAGTCCCAGCTACCCGGGAGACTGAGGCAGGAGAACTGCCTGAACCCAGGAGGCAGAGGCTGCAGTGAGCCGAGATCACACCACTGCACTCCAGCCTGGCACCTGGCAACAGAGCAACACTCTGTCTCCAAAAAAAAAAAGCAGCTCATATATAGCAAGAGAATGGGGATATCTTGCATGCAGGGAACAAACAATGTCTACTCACTTCTCATCAGAAACAATGCAAGCCAGAAGACAATGGAATGATAACTGTGTAGAGATTAAAATGTGTCTTTAAAATGTGCAAAGAAAAACAAAAACAAAAAAAAGGCATCAACCTGCAATTCTACATCCAACAAAAATATCCTCAGAAATGGAAGATGAAATAAAGGCATTTTCAACCAAAAAAATCTGAAATAATTCACTACCAGCAGATCTGCACCACAAGAAATATTAAAGAAAATCTGCAAGGAAATATCAGATCTCTGCCTTCCACCCTACACTTCCCACTTCCAATCTCTAAATCCTTATTTCACCCCTTCTCATCTAGAGCTTTGTATTCAAAAGCTGCTCCCCTTCACAAAACTTATTTTCTCTTACTCCATATTTTATAAGCCATTCCAAGTTGTTCACTTCAACTAAAAACAAAATTCAAAAACTCTCCCACAGCCCAGGCAATATAGTGAGAAAATCTTTTTAAAATTTTGCCAGGTATAGTGGCAGACATCTGTACTAAAAATTACAAAATTAACTAGATATGGTGGTCCACGCCTGTGGTCCCAGCTACCAAGGAGGCTGAGGCTAGAGGATTGCTGGAGCCTAGGAGTTCAATATTATATTGAGCTATAATGACGCCACTGCACTCCAGCCTGGGTAACAGAGTAAGATCTTGTCTCTGTTAAAAAGTGTGCACACACACATACCAATCTCCCCCAAAACAGGTCAGAAAGAGAGCACAGGAGTAAGAAAAACAGAAGAGAACTCAAAGTGGCGGGGATTCAAGGGGACACAGGTACCCGTCTTATCAAGGAGGGGGAGAGTGAATTTTCCAAAAAACAAAGTAGACCAGGAGGATCGTGGCTGTCTTGCAGACACTGCTACAACTCCCACACAAGAAGGGATCAGCTCCTCTCACTTAGACTGCAAGGAAGGACTGTATAACTAAGTTTAGAGCACCCACGAAACATAACTCCTAAAAAGTGAGTATCAGTACAGCATGAGGCTTGATTCAGGGAAACCTTATGTCATATTCGAGCTCTACTGCTCATTAGCTGCTTGACTATCGACTCATTTAAAATTCGCAACAGCTCTATGAGACAAGTACTATTATTATCACCTACATTTTACAGAGGAGAAAACCAATTCACAAAAAGGTTATACTACTTGCTCAAGGTAATACATTCAGGAAGCGACATAGCCAGGATGTGAATGCAGTCACCTAAAACAGACTGTCATTTCAGGTGTCCATTACACTATGAGCACATTCCAGCAGTGCTCCTACAGAGAAAAACACAATTGAGACGCTGAGGTTAAGCCTCTAAACACAAATAAAGTTAGGTCTTTGTGACAGGAGTCAAGTGCTCTAATTTTGGCTCTGAATTTCAAATGGTTGTATGACTATCCACCTTACCTAATAAGGAGGAAACTGATCTTAAGCCAACTGACCTCCCATCCTATGTAACTGAAAGACTGTAATGCGCAGTTTGCAAATATAAACAGCTAAATAAATACTGAGATCAAGAATTGGTGTGTTACAAAGTAAGAATGAATTATGGATAAACCTAAACACCAGATGTTAAGCGAGAAAGAAGGAAGCTGCAAAGTAGAAATTCCTACCTGGGAAGAGCTGGTGGTTCCCTAGGGATTTCAGCAGCACCAGCAACTGCTCCTGGAGCTTCTGCCTCCTCTGAGCCATGAGCCATTTCCTTCACAGGGGCCTGTGGGCCTGGAGGCTGCACTTTCTCTACTTCCTGAGGCCCACCCAATTCTGTGGTGGAGTCAATCTCTATTTCCTGGACTGGTACTGGGACTGGCTCCTTCTCAGCTGTAGCAGCTGACACAATCTTGGCCTCCTCTTCTTCCTTTCTTCTGATTTTCTCTTCAAGTTCCTGCCTTCTCTTCTCATCATCCTGACGGGCCATATGGTCAAAGGTTTTGAATACCTGAAATCAAACAGCAATCCAGCAATCAGTTCATCTGCCCAGTAATATACCACGTATCTTGCAGAAATGTGGTAAAATCTGGTAAGGAGAGAACTAAAAGCCATAAACTGACAAGTTTTCCCATTGGCAAAATGGAAATGCCCTGCCACTTCACCAAAAGCTGACAGGTAAACAGTATTTAACAGGAGGGTTCCAAAACCAACAAAATCAAAAACTTACAAGCCAAGCTAACGATATTTACATACCTAAAAGATGCAGTTAGATGGTCTTTGCTGTCATTATTTTTATAGACCTCAGTCTTGTTCACAATGCAAAGAATACACAGTCCTGGTACAATTGTGGGTTACAAAGGCACCAAAATTCAGACTCACAAATGAAACATGAAAACATGGCTGAACTTCAATTCCCAAAATGCAACCAGTTTTACTGGACTGCTGCTATTTTTCACCACACTGCATGGACATTCAACAAACATCCGCTATGTGCCTACAGGGTGCAAGAAACACACACAAAAAAAACATCAAAATGATTTCCGCTGCCTCCTAAGAACTCAAAATTCCGTGTATAAACAAGTTCTTAACCTTCTCTGGGACACAGTCACATCCATGAAGGTGCTAGGATCTCTTTACCAAAAAAGTACAGCCAAGACATATCCACACATGAAAACTCTGATACAAGAGGCGGCATGACAGAGCCCTTGATTCCGTGTCAGAATGGGTGGGAATGAGCATGTCTGGCAAAAGAAATCTAGGGAGACTTCCTGAAACAAGGAGGATCCCAGTTAGACCTTGAATGAGAGGCACATTTTCCATAGGAATTGGAGGAAATGCCACAGCTCCAAGAACAGGCTTGTCAAGGAATGGCAAAAGCTCTTACAATAACTGGAGGGAGGAAAGGCTGAGAGAGCAACCTGGGAAATGGGTCGGAGTCAGATTCCAAAGGGCTAGAATGCAGACAAGTATTAAATAACAATGTTCTGTGCACTGCATAGGCAGTCCAAAGGGTGCTAACAGACTAACTGTGTCAAAGGATTCTATCAACATTTCTCAAAACCCTCACAAAAATCCTGTGAAGACGACAGCATAACATTTCAAAAATGAGAAAAAATAAGGCTCGGAGAGGTTAAGTAACTTGCCCCAGCTCCTGTTGGCAAAAGAAGTAAAAAATTACTCAGCACACACCAAACAGCGTAGGGAGATGATGATGTAGACGGAAGAGAAAAAAATTAATAAAATCCTAAAAGGTTAAAAACTGGAAACAACACCAGAACCATTTTTACTTCTGCAGATAACCTGAGGCCCTGACTTGATTCTAACATTCGTGTTTCCACCGCTTTGAGTTCTTTGCTCTCGAAGCTTCTCATCCTCCTAATATTCCAGATCTTCATCTTAACTCCACAAAAGCAAAGCAACAAGAACCCTCTCTCCTAACACCTGAGACTTCTAACACAGAACCCCCACACTTGATAGTCCTCACTGCCACTGCCTCTGCTCACTCAGTACATTCAGCCTTCTCTGACCTGCCCGTTCACACCACCAGGAAGTGCTATCACTACCAACCTCCCAACCATCACATGTTCTCAGTACTCATTCAAGAGTCACAGAACATGGAGCTGAAGAAAACTCCAATCTGTGACCTCCAACCAATCTTCTCAGCTGACAAGAGGTGACTCTCCCAAGATCTCCCAACAAGTTACATGAAGAACAGGATGTAGCTAGCTTTCCTAATTCTAGTTTCAAAGACTCTACGAAGGAGCAAAGTGGACTCCAAAAAAAAACCACCATTATCAATTATAATAAATGGCTTGTCAGTCTAAACTATTTTTATCTTAAAACATACTATTATAAAGTGGAATGCAATTTTCACATACATCCTTCCTGCTGAGGTTCTTCAAGCTGCGTATCCAGGCTGTGCAAACTCTTAGGAGGAAACGTATGAGTAGCCTAACTCTACACCAACAGTCTACTTCCCAAAATATTAAGGAAACGCTTTGAAGTTCCACAGTGGTGCAGCCCAGCACTCCCACCCAAATTCTTCTCTGCCTATGTTCAGCAGAGACACCAAGCATCCCACTTCTGGTGGGGGCGGAGGGGGTAGACCACAGGAAGGAGTCTTATGCCATCAAGTTAGGGACAGAAAAAGAAAATCCCTAAGAGGCAGATGAGTAGGAGTAGGGAGGTCAGGAGATCACCTACTACCATGGAGAAATGTTATGCTGGTACCAAGTCACTCAATCTCATTCAGTGTTGTCCTACCTCACAACAAAACCCTTGTCAATACTGAAATCTACCCTTACAAGCCTCCTGCCAAATGAGTTTTTGTGGATAAAAGAACAGGTTCTGGCCGGGCACAGTGGCTCATGCCTGTAATCCCAGCACTTTGGGAGGCCAAAGTGGGTAGATCACCTGAGGTTAGGAGTTCAAGACCAGCATGGCCCACATGGTGAAACCCCATCCCTACAACTAAAAATACAAAAATCTGCCAGGCATGGTGGCACATGCCTGTAATCCCAGCTACTCGGGAGACTGAGGCAGGAGAATAGCTTGAACCTGGGAGATGGAGGTTGCAGTGAGCCAAGGTTGCGCCACTGCACTCCCAGCCTGGGCAACAGAGTGAGACTCCATCTCAAAAAAACAAAAAACAAAAAAAAACAGGTTTCCAGGATTCACCCTAATCTACCCAAATAAAATATCCAGGGTATATGTGTTTTTAAAAGTTCCTTGGCCAGGCACAGTGGCTCACACCTGTAATCCTAGCACTTTGGGAGGCCGAGGTCAGGAGTTGGAGACCAGCGTGGCCAACATGATGAAATCCCGTCTCTTCTAAAAATATAAAAATTAGCTGGGTGTGGTGGCACACGCCCGTAATCCCAGCTACTCAGGAAGCTGAAGCAGGAGAACTGCTTGAACCCGAGAGGCGGAGATTGCAGTGAGCTGAGATCGTGCCACTGCACTCCAGCCTGGGCGACAGAGTGAGACTCTGTCTTGAGAAAAAAAAAAAAAAGTTTCTTAAACAATGCTGATGGTTGAGAACCACTTCCAGAAAACATGACACCTCTCTTAGCCATCTGCTGGTGACTGCCCCCTTGGCTTCTGTGAACTTGCTGCTCTCCACCAAGATTTTCCCCAAGGTCTGTTCACCTTTGGCTCTTCTCTCTCCCCTCAGGTGTCCCCAAAACCCAGGTGACAGTTCGGTTAATACATTATCACTATTCCGGTCACCCAAATTGAAACCTTGGATCATCTTTAACCCATCCCTCCCCTTTCTCCATCCCTGCTCCCCATCTCCACTACTTCATTAGACTGGTCACCAAACCTTAACCTACAGAAGTGTCTTATAAGAGGTGGTATCAGGTAAATGAGTCACCAGGTAAAATGAGTGCACTACCTCTGTCAGTTCATCTGTGAAACAAAGACCAACCTCTCTGGTTATGTTAAGGGTTAAATAAGATGATAACAAACCCAGAATATAAAACATCTGATATTAGTACATATTAGGTGCTCAGTATATACTTCTCCCACATACCTTCCTGCAAGCTACAATCATTCTAGACAAGCGTCTTCATCCTACTATGGAATGGTTAAATAATAGAAAACAAAGATATGGAATCCACAAAATGAAATGTTTAGTTCCAGCTCTACGGTAAACTGGCTGTGTGTTCTTGGTCAAATAACCTTGCTGAACTGGTATGTAAACTTGAAACTTACCTATTTCACAGAGACACTGAAGATCAAATGGCAAGACTTCATTAAACTGCCATAATGTCCTGCTAAAGGCCACCTCCAACAGCTCTCTGATCACTAAGATGGCACTTATGCCAACTGATAAGGATGAGAAACAGCCTTAAGTTCTGAAATTGAATCCTAGTGCAACCCCGTCCCTCATTTGGCCCTATTACCCTGGTAGTTACCAAGACATTCAAAGCTTTGGCTTCTACTGAGGAAAGTAACATCTGATCAACGTGCAGCATGCATTAAGACTTGAGGAGGAAACATCTGAAGCACTTTATAAACTGTAACATGCTAGAGAACTAGGGGAGGAATCATCAGCATTTCTATCTTCTTGGGTTTCTACAAACAGGCTTAATGCTTGGCTGAATAGTTTCTTTCAATCTCATCAGAGGTTCCACCTCTTACAAAACCTTCTTCACTTCCCAACTATCATTTCTATTTCCTTTCTTTACAATGGGCTCTATCAAATAATTGCCCTTACAGAGTTTTCTGTTACTTTCTGGGTTTTCTCTCTTTAACTGCAAGTGTCACAAGGAGAAAGAAACCATTACTTAAACACCCGTATCACCCATACCTGTGGCAACTAAGTGTAAACTACATTCAGCCAACAGTTGCTTACTACTACATTCAAAAGTGCCCAGTCAACTTCACTGAATGGGTACTGACAGGGCTTCCAACATACAATAAACTTAACCTGGAAGGTACGGAATTAAATTCAAATGAAATTTTAATAATCACTACAGTGACCGTCTTTGACCACGGCCACACCCACTGATCAACACAATGCCTCTGTCATCCCCGCCAACTCAAGTGCGTTGGTAGTTCTGGGGCGTGCACGTTTCTGTTGCTGTAAATGTCCTTCCTTCTGTCTGGCCTGCATGGATTTCACTCCCTGACTAGCAGCCCCCAGCACCCTGAGGGGTACGGGCTGCCGGGTGCTGAGCAGTGCTCTTAACAGCCGGCTTACTACTTCTGAAACCTCAGGACGTCGTGAGCGAACCCCGGCTGCTCCCTCAGCCGAATAAGCTGACATCCAATCCGAGCTTCCAATTACTCAACCCATTCTCGCAAGCTCAACCCCAGGACACCAAGAAAAGGAGGAGAGACACCAAGAACAGACTGAGAGAGCTTGGAGGAGGGTCGCCAGGAGTCAGGGCAGGTCAGGGGCGGCGGTTCCCCAGACCGCAGGCCCGCCCTCCTCACCTGCAGCACCAGGGCCTGCGCGGCCCCGGGCGGGAAGCCCATGCGGTCCGACGGGTGGCGCAGCAAGCGATAGAAGTCTGTCTTGCGGTAGAGGAAGCCAAAGAGAACGCGCAGGAAGTCCTGGACGTTGCCCACGTGCTGCAGGATGCCCAGAAGGGCCTGGTCATACAGCTCGGCCGCCCCGGGATCCATGTCGCCTCCCGCTCTAGGGACGCTCCACACTCAGGGCGCCGCCTCAGACCTGCCGACTGGCCACTTCCGGCGTCCGCGGCCAACAGCTCCGCCGGACAGCGCGGCCGCGGAACTTCCGGTCCGTGCTCGTTCGGCCCTAGCGGTTCCGAGCTGTTTTCCCTAGACCCGGCTGCCCCACGGACTTTGCCCAGAGGTGGTGCTCCACAAAAGAGCCCAACAAGGGCAGCAATGAAGTTGCTAAGCGCAAAGAGGCCCGCGGCTGCTGCGCTGCGGGGGACTTAGCCGCCATATTTGAAGCGGGCGGAAAAAAATTATGGTGAGTGCAGTGTCACGTGATTGCTCGGATTTTTGTCAAGTTGTCTGTGGAGCCTTTCTCGTTCCTGGGTTGAATTCCCGCCTGGGTATTCGCAACCTGCGGTTAAAGCTAGGGATGCGGTGAGGTTTTTGTCAGTAAGCCATATACGGGAAAATGCGTATATGTGGGATGTATGGATTTCTTATTCGTAACAGAGCTTTGAGTTAAACTCAGAGCGTTGCATCAGAAGAAAGTCAAGTTGACGAAAAAAAGAGTGAGCGCATTCACATATGTTAAGTGGAAAGAGCTAGATTCAGAATAGGGAATCTGTATGCCATCGTTGTGAAATATGTACATATGTCTGCGTATAATATGTATATGCATATATACATATGTGCATAATGTATAATATATACATGCATTATATATGTGTATATATAATGCATAATATATACATGCATTATATATACATAATGTATAATTGTAATATATAAATAACATATTAATATGATGTCATATATTAAAAAGATTTGTTCTCAAGTGGAGAACCTTTAATAAAACAGCTTTTAATAAAATTAATCATTTAATGCTATCAGGAGCATTCTTAAGTGAAAGTGAACATTTTTAACCTATAAGTGTAAGGCAGTGCATACTAGTAGAGTTTGGTGCCTGTTATGGACTGAATGTGCCTGCCCCTTGCCAGATTCGTATGCTGAAGCCCCAGTCCTCAATGGGACTATATTTGGAGTCGCATTGGTGATTAGAAGGGCCTTTAAAGATACTTAAAGGTTAAATGAGGTCATAAGGGTGGGGCCCTAACCCAATGAAACTGGTATCCTTATAAAACGAGAAGGAGACACTAGTGATCTCACTCTGCACAGACGCAGAAGAAAGGCCATGTGAGGACACGGTGAGATTACTCCAAGCCAGGAAGAGAGCCCTCACCAGATACCAACACCTTGGTCTTGGATTTCTGCCCTCCAAGACTGTGAGAGAATAAACATGTGCTGTTTAAGCCACCCAGTCTGTGGTACTTTGTGACAGCAGCCCTAGCAAACTAGGACAGTGTCCTGCCTTGATTCCTGCTAAGACACTTACAGTTTTAGCTGCCATTGATTTTGCACCATCATTGCAAATGTCAACATAGCAAAAAAGCAAATAACACCATAGTATTGTTATTTTTACCTTGGAGACCCCCCAGGACCACATACTACACTCTGAGAATCACTGCCCTAGAGAATTAATGAATCTCGGGTGAGCCTGTTATATAATTCCTCAGTATGACTGAAAGGACCTGCACTCATCTTCTTGCTATATTCAAAGTTTTGAATAATTTTCTTTAGCACCTAAAAGTATCACAAAAAATGGAACAGACACTGCATCTGGAGAGGGGAAATTGAGGGAAACACTATAAAACAGGAGAAAAACTTACTTTTGTATTTGATAACGTGTACATGCATTACCTATTCAGAAATTAAATAAAATATTTTTCAAATTGAATGGAAAGCTAAACATAATCTCATAACACAGTCCAGCGATCATAATCTTATGTATTTACTCAGCTTATTTGAAAACTATGTCCACACAAAAATCTGCATGCAAATGTTTATTGCAGCTTTACTCATAATTGCCAAAAACTGGAAGCAACCAAGGTGCCCTCAACAGGTGACTGGATAAACAAATGGTAGTACATTCATAGAATAAAGTACTGTTTTCAGCAATAAGGAATAAGCTGTCAATTAAAAAAAAAAATGGGTTAATCTTAAATGCATATTGCTAAGAGATAGAAACCAGTCAAAAAAATGCTACCACGCAATTATATGACATTCTGAAAAGGGCAAAATGTAGAAACAGTAAAAGATCCGTGGTTGCCAGGGTTTGGGTGTGAGAAAAGGTTGAATGATGCACAGGGAATTTTTAGGATGTAAAATCATTCTATATGATAATAATGATGGATACATGACACTATACGTTTGTCAAAACCCATGGAAATTTATGGCACCAAGAGTAAACCTTAATATATGCAGTCTTTTAAAAAAAATCACTTAGGAGATTGGGGGATCCCAGAATGGGCTGCAGAATAACAAAACAATCTAACTGTATTACAGATTCATGAAACAACCTCACTGAAGGGATGATGGAAGGAGATGCTGTCCTAAGTAACTTTGGAAATGAGCAGAGTCTGTAAGATTAAAGATGAAAGGAACTGTATATAAACACTGAACGCTAGTTAATAAAATTATTCCCAACAGGGGTGTGGGTTATCAATTCTGAAACCACTAGATGTGTATAGTGGAAATGAACAATTAAGCTAATGGTTGAGGGTGGTGGAAGCCAAGTTTCTCTTTTTTATTTATTTATTTATTTTTTATTTTTTTAAAGATGGGGTTTCACCATGATGGCCAGGCTGGTCTTGAACTCCTGACCTCAGGTGATCCACCCATCTCGGCCTCCCAAAGTGCTAGGATTACCGGCGTGAGCCACCGCGCCCGGCAAGGAAGGAAGCCAAGTTTCTCATTGGTGGAGTGAGAGGGTTATGGATAAGCAGGGGAAGGAGGCTAGAATGATCCATATGGTAATAGATCAGAGTTAGAAATTCATACTTACTATAGATACAGATGGCTATGTGTAGAAATATTTATAGAAATGTGTATATATGCAGGTGAATGTACATACATATATTTACTTGCTCTCAGCTGAGAAGGTCTAGAAGCAACAATGCCCCAGTAGCAATGAGCATACCTTCCACTCAGATCTTGGTTTCTGATATTCTCCAATAGAAGGAACCAGGGTTCCTTGGAGAAATAGCTGATTCTAGGACTGGCACAGAAAATATACAAGATGTGCCTGAAACATCTTGTGGTACCTCAAAGTAAGGAAGTGCTAAAAAAAAAAAAAAAAATCCCATAATGATGGGGGTATGACAAAGGAAAGCCATATGGCCAAACCTGGAACAATGGCCAAACCTGGAACAATTTGAGCAGCAAAATAAGGTACTATTATATTAGAACCCAAAATACAAAACAAATATCTATCTGCGAGTCCATAGTGATATACATATAAATATATTAGTATATACATACCTATATTATATATGGAAATATTTATCATACTGAATAAAGAAATGGAAGAAAATAGACATTTCCTGTTCAGAAGAATTTCCAATAATTTATGTAGAAATTCTGCCTTGAAGGAGGTGGAGCATGACTCCCTAATTCTTATGTCTAG
Organism: Ateles fusciceps; assembly: GCA_036589455.1. Taxonomy (NCBI): domain Eukaryota; kingdom Metazoa; phylum Chordata; class Mammalia; order Primates; family Atelidae; genus Ateles; species Ateles fusciceps. Next base: position 5,608,723 of record JAZHEH010003329.1, on the reverse strand, counting down.
GATGCGTGTAGTGACTCTTCCTAATAGTAGAGCATGGAAAGGGGAAAAACCTGATAAGGATGACCTCAGCTAGGTGATCGAGGTCAACATCAACAGTGATAAGTCATGTTGATAGTATACACCTTTACTATGCTATGAATAATGCTTTACCTCTGTGGTCTTCCTCTCAAAAACCCATAACCCTAGTCTAATCATGAGAAGAACATTGGACAAGCCCCATTTGAGGAACATTCTACAAAATACCCAACAAGTGCTCTTCAAAACTGTCAAGGTCATCAAAAACAATGAAAGCCTGAGTAACTGTCACAACCAAGGAGAGCCTAAGGTGACCTGACAACTAAACACCATGTGGGATCCTGGGGGTGGGATCCCAGAACAGAAAAAGGACATTAGGTAAAAATTAAGGAAGCCAAAATAAAATATCCACTTTAGTTAGTAGTAATTATCAATATGTATTACTTGTGAAAAATGAACCATACTAATGTAATATGTTAATAATAGGGTAAACTGAATATGAGCTATACAGGAACTGTGTCCTATCTTTGCAATTTCTTTTGGAAATCTAAAATTTCTTTTAAAATGTACTCTTAAAAATGTATTTTAAAAAGTGGTAATCACCCGCACCCGTTCCCTTCCCTAAAAAGTAAGTGGACATGTTAAGGCAAAGTGCATGCTTGAGCTGTATAGGTCAGACGTAAAACTGAGTGAGAGGACATAGTGCAGGGCTGGGCCCCTTCTGGCCCAGCCAAGACTCTCACATGGGCTTCAGGAGGACAGACGCTTTTAGCTGTTTCTCCAGCAAACATGTTTTCTCTGCATTTCTCACTCCTTCCTGGTTATGCCATCCCTCATCCAACCACCAAACTCTTCTGAAAGTAGCCATGGCTCTCCTCTAACAGTTGGGGTGACCAGGGCAGCAGCATGTTGGTCATACTGATGGCAAAGGTGCCCGGGGCACACTCACTAGCTTACTTTTTTTTTTTTTTTAATAGACATGAAGTCTCACTGTTTTGCCCAGGCTGGACTTGAACTCCTGAGCCTGAACAATCCACCAGCTTTGGCCTCCCAAAGTGCTAGAATTACAAGAGTGAGCCACTGCACCTGACAAACTTACTTTCAAGTGTCAAAGAAAGGGGTACATATAGTCAGTGATAATGCAAATGGTGATGAGTTGTTGAATCTCAGCTGGAGCATATACTATACCAGGTTTCACTGAACAACTTTTTCCCATATACATGAATGTTTTCAAAATAGAAAGTTAGTAAAAGAGACCTGGTGCAAACCTGGTAAATGTTAATGTGTGTTTAATCTTAATGTGGGCTCCTATGTATGTCTATTCTGTGTGTTTGAATTAATTTTATAATTTCATTATTGATTTTAAAGTACTCATAAGAATAAGTGTTATAAAAATATCTGAACATTATTTTTAAAAGAGAAAAATATTTGCAATTAGGCCAGGCACGGTGGCTCATGCCAGTAATCCCAGCACTTTGGGAGGCTGAGGCAGGCGGATCACCTGAGGTCAGTAGTTCAAGACCAGCCTGGCCAACACGGTAAAAACCCATCTCTACTAAAAATACAAAAATTAGCCAGGCATGGTGGCACACACCTGTACTCCCAGCTACTCAGGAGGCTGAGGCAGTAGAATCGCTTGAATCCGGGAGGTGGCGGTTGCAGTGAGCCTAGATTGCGCCACCACACTCCAGCCTGAGTGACAGAGTGAGACTCTGTCTCAAAAAAAAAAAAAAGGAAGAGAAACTAAACTATGGTTTGATGAAATAAAATACCTCAGTTAAAAATAAGAATAAAGAATAAAGGAGATCGAAGTTGGGGATGTCAGATATTACCCTCTGTAAATCAAGAGAGTTTCTGCATTTTATTATTAAATATTTTACAATTAAAATTTAATTTTTTTTGAGATGGAGTCTTGCCCTATTGCCAGGCTGGAGTGCAGTGGCGCAATCTCAGCTTACTGCAGCCTCCACCCCCGGGTTCAAGCGATTCTCCTGCTTCAGCCTCCTGAGTAGCTGGGACTACAGGTGCATGCCAACCACACCCGGCTACTTTTTTGTATTTTTAGTAGAGATGGAGTTTCACCACGTTGGCCAAGATGGTCTCTATCTCTTGACCTCGTGATCCACCTGCTTCAGCCTCCTAAAGTGCTGGGATTACAGCCATGAGCCACTGTGCCCAGCCTAAAATGTAATGTTTTAAGAAGATTCATTATACACTATAATAAAAAGATGTGGGGGGAGCAGACACTTGTAGACACTGCTGGTGGAAGAACAAGATTATACAAACTTTTTTTAAGGCAGTTTGACAAAATCTAGGTTTATCAGTCAGGATCCTGGTAGCAAACAGATGGCCCTCCCAAGCTGGGTAGTTTGAAGGGAGTTTTTAAAAGGGACTATTTACAAAGATGGGGCAAGGTTTTGGAACTACGTGTGAGATAGAATGAGACCATGGGACTAGCAACAGCAGGGAACTGTTCCCACCCCCTGGGCCTGGAGGGCTTGGAAGAAAGTGGCTTCTATAATCAGGATAAATAGTTGCTGCTGGAGAAGCCTGCCTGACCTCTAACTCCTTGCCCTCTGACTTCCTGCTGGTAATGACTAATGGTCACATCCATTTTGAAGCCACAAGTTAACATGAACAAGCTAACCCTCTTCATCTGAATCAGCCTTCCAGGGAAGAGAGTAGGTTGGAAAAAGTTGGAGAGCAGATCGCAAAAGGCAAGAAAAAAGAGAAAAAGAAATCCAGTACACTATTGAAAATCAAAATGTACATAGGTATTGGCCAAGCAATTTCACTACTAGAAATTTACCATATAACTATATTCAAGTGACTGTTGGATTTATTTATATGAGGACATTCATTACAGCATTATTTATAATTGTGAGAATCTAGAGTTAAATGCCCAACCGTAGGTGGCTGAATAAATAAATTGTGATACATAGTTTATATTCACTCAACATATATTTACTGAAAATCCATAGGTATGAATTTATGAAGTGAATATAACACATTGCAGAATGGAATATATGGCAGTAACAGGCCCCAAGTAAGTCCAAAACCCAGCAGAGAAAAATCCACATTCAGTCCTAAAGCTGGAGAATAATCTCCTTTGATTCCATGTTCCACATCCTGGGCACACTGGTTTGGGGCCTCAGGCAGCCAGGCCTCCATGGCCTTCTCTTGGTTTGGTGTCTCATGACTGCAACTCTCCCGAGCTGGGGTTACACAAGGGTAGCTCTACAGTTCTGGGCTCTACTAGGTAACGCCCTGTTGGGAACTCTCTGTTACAGCTCTGACCATAATGTTTCTGCTAAGCATTGCCTTAGGGACTCTCTGTGGTGGCTCTTCCCCTGCAATAAGTCTCTTCCTGGGCCTCAAGCTCTTCGATACATATTTTGAAAACTAAGTGGAAGCTGCCATGACTCCACCACCCATGCACCCATGCCTGCAGAGTTAGCAGCATGTAGACATTGCCAAGGCTTACTGCTTGCGCCCTCCAAAACAGCAGCCCAAACTAACCTGGGGCCATTTGAGCTGTGGCTGGGGCAGCTGAGGAATGCTGCACTGGAACGCAGCAAGCAGAGTCCCAAGGCAGCTCTGGGAAGTGAGCCTGTGAAGGGCATCCCAGGCCTGTCCTCCAGAATCATTCTGCACTCCTAGAGCTCTGGACCTGTGATGGGAGGGGGCAGCCTCAAAAATCTTTGAAATGGCTTTGAGGTTATTTTCCCATTGCCCTGGTGAATAGCATCTGGCTCCCTTCTATTCATGCTAATCTCTTCAGCAAGCAGTCTCTGGGCCACACCCTGAGTTCACTCTCCTAAATGTGCCTTTTTATACTTTACACGGCCAAGCTATAAGTTTTCCAGATCTTTCACTCTGCTTCTTTTAAATTATAAATTCTGTCTTTAAGTGGTTCCTTTGCTCTTGTAGCTCTCTGTATGTGGTTAAAAATAGCCATGCAGCAGCCTGAATGCTTTATTGCTTAAGTATTTCTTCCACCAGATATCCTAGTTTGTCACTCAAATTTCACTTTCCATAAAGCTCTCAGGCATGGACACAGTTCCACCATTGCTGCTTTATAACAAAGATGCCCTTTATTCAAGTTTCCAATACATTGTTTCTCATTTCCATCTGAGACCTCATCAGAATGGCCTTTACTGTCTATATCTCTACCAACATTAAATGTAATATATTTACATCATATATTAACCAACATTATATATATTATATATGTAAACCAACATTAAATATAATATATTAACACTAACTATAATGTTGGTAGAGATGTAGACAGTAAAGGCCATTTACTGTCCACATCAGAGACTGGACTGTGTCCAGATCACTATCAACAGTCATGATAACTGAAGTAATCTTTAAGAAGATTCAGACTTTCCCTATATCTCTTCTCTTCTGAGACTTCACCCTTTAAGCTCCATTTATGGCAGTACTGGCTCTTTCTAGCATGCTCCTCAATGTTCTTCCAGTCTCTACCTGTTATCCAATTCCAAAGCTACTTTTACATTTTCAGATATTTGTAATAGCAACAGACCCACTTCTCAGTGCCAATTTTCTGTCTTAGTTGTTTGTTTTCTGCTGCCATAACAATACCACAGACCAGATAATCTATAAATAACAGAACTTTATTTAGCTCATGGTTCTGGAGGCTGCAAAGTTCAGGAACTTGATGCCAGCATCTGTTGAGGGCCTTCTTGTTTAGTCATCCCTTGGCAGAAAGCAAAAGGCAGAAAGGCAAGTGAATACACAAGATAGAGAGAGCCACCAGGGACCAGCATCACTTTATAGCAACCCACTTTTATGGTAACTAATTTGCTCTAGTAATAACAACATTCATTCATTCATGAGGGCTCTACCCTCATGATCTAATCACCTTTTATTAGGCGCTACCTCCCAACATTGTTGCATTGGGGATTATGTTTCCAGCACATGAATTTGGGGGACACATTTCAACCATAGCAAGCATGTTAACTAGAGAGAAGACATTAAAAAAAAACGAAGGCAATTATATAGTAGTGAAAATATGATATATGAGATGAAAAATACACCAGATGAAATGTACAACAGATTAGAAATAAATAGATACAGCTGGGAGTGATGGCTCACACCTATAATCCCAGCACTTAGGGAGGCCAAGGTGGGCAGATCATTTGAGGTCAGGAGTTCAAGACCAGCCTGACCAACATGGTGAAACTCTGTCTCTACTAAAACTACAACAATTAGCCAGGCACTTGAACCTGGGAGGCAGAGGTTGCAGTGAGCCGAGATCACGCCATTGCACTCCAACCTGGGCAACAAAAGCAAAACTCCATATAAAAAAAAAAAGAGAAAGAGAGAAATAGATAAAATATTTTTGAACTTGAAAAAATAGCAACAGAAACCACCTAAATTGAAAAAGAGATTAAAAAGATGAAAAAAAAATAGAGCATCAGTGAGTTATGGAACAACTTTATCTGGTCTAATAGACATGTAGTTGAGTTCCTAAAGGCTGGCGTGGGGGACAAAAAAATATTTGAAGAAACAATGGCTGAACACTTTCCAAATTTATTAAAATTAAAACCCATGAGCCAAGAATCTCAGTGAACACCCAATAATAAAAAACATAAACTACATCAAGGAACATAATAGTCAAATTGTTTAAAAGCAGTGATAAAGAGAAATCTTAAAAGTAGCCAGAGAAAAAAGATAAATTATGTACAAAGGATTATTTAAGAATAACAGCAGACCTCTCAAACCAATGTGAGTCAAAAGATAATGTAGAAACATCTGTACAATGTTGAAAGAAAATGTCAATCTAGAATTCTGCCCCTGAGCAAAAATATATTACCAAATGAATGAAAAATAGACTTTATAAAAAAGTTGAAATAAGACATCACTAGTAGACCTGAACCACACACAAAAAAGGTTAGTACTTCAGGGAGAAGGAAAATGACATCAGATGAAAATTCTGATCTACCCAAATAAATAAAGAGCACTGAAATTTTTTTAAGTGAGTAAATATAAAATACTATTTTTATTAATTTAAAAATCTCTTTAAAATATATTTTACTGCTTAAAGCAAAAGAAATAATAACATGGCATCCTAAGGTTTATAACGTGTGGAAGTAAAGTGTATTACAACCATAGTGCAAAGGCCAAAAGGGACGAAATGAAAGGATACGTTGTAAGATTTTTATACTACACGTGAAATTATATAATTTATTTGAAGGTAGACTGTGGAAAGCTAGCGATTATAAACTGTACAGAAAGCTCTAAAAGTAAAAATTTAAACAACAGAGTGGTCACACAAGCAACAAGGGAGATAAAGTAGAATCATACAAACCACTCAATAAATTCAAAAGCAGGCAGAAAAAGCAGAACAATAACCCATTTACAGATTTAAAGCCATATTGATAATCATAGCCTATTCAGCAAAGCGCTGATGGGGGTGAAAAGGAAAAGGCACTCTGACCCTCCACATCACAAACTGGACTGTGGAGATGGTGGCTCAGAAGACAAACAAGGGGCTGGAGCACCTTGTCAAAGCAGAGAAATACCTGAAAACTTGTCTTTAATGGAAGCCAGATATGACAGTGCTGCTTCTGAATATGGAAAATATATTTAAAATAACAATAACATTAAATGTAAATAAAATTTTCAATTAGAAGGAGGAGATTGTCTGATTTACTAAAAAAGTAAGACACAAGTGTATGTTGCTTACATGAAGCCCACTTTAAATGTAAAGTGAAAAACATTAAAACCAGGCTGGGCACAGTGGTTCACACCTGTAATAGCACTTTGGGAGGCCAAGGCAAGAGGATCTCTTGAGGCCAGGAGTTCAAGACCACCCTGGTCAAAATAGCATGACCCTATCTTCAAGAAAAAAAAAAAAACTAAACTAAAAGTGTGGCAAAAGATATACTATGTTTAAACCAATCAAAATAAAATGTTAACTGTAAGTGACAGAATATATATTTTGAAAGGCTAAAAAGATTGTATACACACACACAGTGATTATCTCTGGGTTACAGATATAAGTAACTTTTGTTTTTTGTTTTCTTAACTGTACTATTCTTTGTCTTCCAATTATTCTATCATAAGTTTCTGGGGATTTGAGGAGTGTTTGTTTTTAAATAGAGATGAGGTCTCACAATGTTGCTCTCAAACTCCTGGATAAAGTGATCCTCGCACTTTGGCCTCCCAAAGTATCAGGATTACAGGTATGAGCCACTGTGCCCAGCCTGTTGTGTTTATTATCAGAAAAACAAACGGTTTTAAAACAGAATAATATTTTCTGAGAATACACTAAGCTGTCACTGCTATGTCATAATTGCTCTTCAGAGTAATGAAGGCAAAAGATCCCTCTGTTTATTTCATTTATTTAATGGATATTTATTGTGTGCCTATGGTGCTAGGTGCTAGAAACACAATGGTAAGCAAAAAGATAAAGTCATTGCCTCCTACAGCTTACAGTTTAGAGGGGGGAATCAGACATGGGGAAGCCATGTAACCCTACCAGTGAATTTTCATTTTCAAACTGTGATGGGGACTAGGAAGGAGAAGGATATGGTATAGTGGGAGCATATAACAGGGACCTGACCAAGACTCGGGTAACAGGGCAGTATCAAAGAAGTCACTTCTGATCTGAGATCCAAAGGAAGAGGGATGGGAGGAAGCAAACCAGGACCATCTAAATCCTTCCCAGAGGTTTTTCTGGCTGGAGTTGACAAAAAGAAGTCTCTTCTCTGGGATGAGAGAAGCTATATCTTCTGCTACATGGAGGAAGCCCATTTTTTACTTGATAGAAGGAAATCAACCCATAAAGAGAAGCAAAAGACTACTGGACTTTTTTTTTTTTTTTTTTTTTTACTATTTTAGTTTTTATTAATAAAATAGAAACCCCCAGCACTTTGGGAGGCTGAGGTGGGCAGATCACAAGGTCAAGAGATCAAGACTATCCTGACCAACATGGTGAAACCCCGTCTCTATAAAAAAAAATTAAAATGAAAAAAAAAATAGAAACCTAAACTCAGACAACTACTTTATTCTTGCATCTAATCTGACCATATATGGGAGTAGCCATTCTTTATAAAAGGACTTAGTTGAGAATTATCAATATATCAGTTCCATCAAAAACTCTAGGTTGGAATATCTTAAAAAGAGCAAATTAAATCTGAGAAAGCACAGAAATCTCTCCCTCAAACAAGGGGGGCCTCCTTTAATAGTCTTTAATATAGCTCATTTGCAATCATATGAAAATCCATCAGGATCAATCATGTTGCACAATCCCTAAAGGATAAAACTAAGGGAACTCATGGGTAATTTTCACAGCTTCATTGTAAAGTCCAAGGTCAAAAGGGTGGTTATCTTCTTTAAACTGGACATAAGATGTACACATGATGGTCACCTTGGTGGCTACTTTTTCAACCACTTCCATAATTCCAGATATTTCTTCATCAAGGGGTTCCATCAACTCAATGGTTCCATATTTTCCTTCCTCATCTGAAAAAATAAACATTTTTCTGGTGGGATGAATCTTTTCCAGCTTCCCTATGAAGCAGACAGGCTTGTTGATGAACTGAGTTAGCTGCCGGTGTTGATGTGCGACCTGGGCACCTCCATCATGTCCACCATGATTATACGGTCCAAGACTGCGGTGGGTGGGAAACCCACGGATGACTGAACTAAAAGACTTTTTTAAGAGTAGTTATAGGTTCACAGCAAAATTGAGAGGAAGGTACAGAGATATCCCATATACCCGCGCCTATCTCTGCACATGCATAGCCTCTCTCATTCTCAACATTACCCACCAGAATGTACAAAATGGTACATTTGTTACAATATCGCCCGGAATCCTTAGTTTACGTTAGGACTCACTCTAGTGTTGTACGTTCTATGGGTATGGACAGTTGTATAAGGACATGCTTCCATGATTATAATATAGAGTAGTTTCCCTGCCCTAAACATCTTTTATGGTGTGCCTATTCAACTCCCCAAACCCCAACCCCTAGCAACCACTGATCATTCTATTGTCTTTATAGCTTTGCCTTTTACAGAATGTCATATAGTTGGAATCAGACAGATGTAGACTTTTTAGATTAGCTTTTTTCACTTAATAGTATACATCTGGAGTTCCTCCATGTCTTTTCATAGCTTAGCTTGATAGCTCATTTGTTTCTAATGCTGAATAATATTCCATTGTGTAGATTAACCCATTCACCTACTGAAGGACATCTTGGTTGCTTCCAAGTTTTGACAATTATGAATAAAACTGCCATAAACATCCGTGTGCTGGTTTTTGTGTAGATATAAATTTTCATCTTCATTGGGTACATACCAAGAAATGTGATTGCTGAATCATGTGGTAAGATATGTTTAGTTTTAGAAGAAACTGCAGAACTGTCTTCCAAAGTGGCTGTACCATTTTGCATTCCTATCAGTAATGAAGGAGAGTTGCTGCTTCTCCACATCCCTACAGCATTTGGTGTTGTCAGCTGTGGTGGTGTTCACGTCGAGGTCACCACCTGAAATGTTGATCACCACCTGCGGGGGTCTGTCCTGCAAACCCTGACTCTGTATCAGATGAATAAAATACACTCACACACCAGAGTACAGTGATTGAGTGGGCCAGGGAGGTCGTCAGCTGCTCTTGGAAGACAATTGCAGCTACCCGACCCCTTACTAGCTATTCTTCCTTGCATTTATTCAGTACATATTTAATGACAAAGGTTCTAAGTCAACACGCTTGTGGATAATTATCATGGTTAAATGAGTGGTTTTACAAATGATAAAAGCTTTTGGTTCCAAGGCCTAGAGCAAACACCAGTAATGGGTATCCCCCTTGGCCTCCCCCTGAGAGGATCATCCAGCACAAAGTTTGCATGAGTAAACAAGTAGTTAAATAGAGTACAAAGTTAAAGGAATGTGGGATAAACAGACTTAACTGGTGAAGCTTCTATTATGCCTAATCTTCACCCTATGACCTAATGCTCTAACGTAAGGACTGGCTGCCTTCAACCTGTGCCATTGAAACCTTTTGGCCTTCCAAAAGGTTGAGACTATAATCTTACAACTTTCCCTAATATGTCCCTTAATATTTTGCCCACCACCCTGAGTGAATCTCAACATTTCCCCCTTTTCTGTTATTAATATCAGGCTCTGTAGTGTGATGGCCACCGATGCATTCAGCCATGGGTCTGTCAGGCGAGGCGGTCATTGCTCTTATTCGGGCTTTGCATCCTAGAATGTGCAAATAACATAAGACTGTTATGAGAACAATTGGCAGCATTCTTTTCCAGTCAGAGAGTGAGTCCCGGGAACGGGGGTCTAACCAGGGGGAGGTGGTCTCGCACACCTTGCCATGTGACTGTTGGGTGTGTAGATCCGCAGTGTGAAGGGATGCTAAAATTTTAGTTACGTCTGCAGTTGAATTGTCTTGAAAAATTCTCCGGACGTGTTGTTTCGCCTCATCCCAGCTATGTACTGACTCAGTAATAGATGTTACAGCAATGCTGGCAGTTGCCAGGATGACTCTGGCTGAGACTATAAAGGCTATAAGTGTTAACTATGAATCTTTTGTGTCTGACCTGTAGTGTTACTTGACATCTCAGTTTACTGTATGCCATTAGTGAGGAACTTTACTAGGGGTAAGTTAATTTCTTTTTAGCTAAACAGTCATGTTGTTAGAAGCTGTGAAGGGGGGTGTTAGTTTAAGTCACAGGGCAGAAAAATGTGGATTCAGAAGATGTGCTCAATAGAGTGTAGCAGGTACAGGTTACAGGCACAGTGAGAGAATTAAAAAGAAACAAATCCTAAGCAGGATTCGCTTAGCCTTCTGAGTTGTCTTCCTCAGCACTCCTCAGGTGATGTCCAGGCCTTGTGTCATCCTGCAGCGTCTTTCCTAGGCTGGCTCGAGTTTTTTCTTCTTTCCATCTTTTGATGAGGACACAGTCTCTTGGCAGGTGCTGGTGTACTGGAAATTCTAGAAGTGACGCATGTGCTAAGAGATCTTTTATAATCTTTGTAAAAGAGCAGGTCAGTGCTTTTTAAAAAACCTGTTGTACTTTATCTTAATATCTAGTTTACAGAAAAACTAGATGATACTTCTTTAACTTTTAACCAATATGTTTACACACAGAATTTCTTTTATAATTAATGTTTGAAAGCTTGCTTAGACCTTCAAAACAAAATTTATACAACCTATTTGCATAAATTCCTTTCTGTAACATTTTTCACGGCTTTCACTGACAAACTTAGACATGCCTTAACTTTCTTTGTTTTATAACCTTCTTTACTAACGGTACATTCTTATATCTTTAACTTTCTTAATATTTCTTTCTCTAATTCCTACTTTATCTTCTTTGTCTTGCTTTCTGTGCCTCTCTTTCTCGCTTTGCCTCCTGTCTGACTTTTTTACACTATCTCTTTTGTTAGTCTGACTTTCTGTATCTCTCGCTGATCTCTGTCTCTTCTAGTCTTTTTTCTTACTTATTCTTTCTTTCTATTTTTCTCTCTAATCTTTCTGTTTCTGTCTGTCTTGGTCAAGCAGTGATGTCATCACTTGTAAGTCTGCTTGTTCATTGCCATAAGCTAATGGGCCAGGCAGTGAGCCGTGGGCTGGAGATTAGACTTAATTAAAGCTGTTTCAAGACTTTGTAGTAGATAAACTGAGTAAGCCATCACTTACTATATTTATGGGCTGAGTGGAAAAAGTTTTTAAGGCTAGTATCACAGCTTTAATCTCAGCTCTCTGACTGCCAGTAAACTTAGATTGGGTAATTGAATTATGTGGTCTCTACCAGACTGCAGCTTTTCCTTGTTTACCGGATCTATCAATAAATAGTGTTAAAGCATTAGGTATGGAGAAGTGCTGTATTGCTTTGAATTGCTCTTTACTTAAAGGAATCTTGATATTAGGATCGTAACCTAGCAACTAACTGTAAATTCATTAAGATGGCAAGCTGAAATTAGTAACATGAAACTTAAAAGGAAAACTGAAAATATCTCTTGAAGCAGAGACTTAAATAATATACCTTAACCATATGCTTAAAGCCACAGACAGAATAGCTTAAATCTTGCAATTGAGTTTTCAGGCTAAATTTATGGACCTTAACTTGCAAACAGTTCTGAAAACAGTGACTTACTAGCAGGGCAAAGACTGTCTTTAATCAGTGAGGCAAGACAGTCCTTTATGCACATGTTTCTACTACGCTTACATACAAATTTCTTTCAATTTCTGAGAATGGGCATAACATATTTACTTCTTAATTCAACAAATATTATTTAATTTGGTTTAAAGTTGTCTTTTAAAGGGCAATGTGTGGTTTTACATGCTTTGTTTTTAATTGCTTTTTAACTGATTTGTGGGCCTTCTGTAGTTTCTCCCCTTTCAGAGGTTATTGTTTCACTTAAGTTGGATTTTAAAAGAGCCACGTTAAGGGTAAGAGAGAAATAACAATGGCCATTATCAGAATTTGAAACTTAACTTGAATTTTAGCAGAGAATTACAATTTGGGATGTTGCTTGTATACAAAGAACACAGGAAATTTCACTGTGGGACATCAGCGGAGCCAGAGTCAGTGGTGTGGTCCAGGATGGCAGCCGCTTCCGCTGCCTCCTCCCGCCACCACCCCGGCCTGGGCAGAGCCTGTCGGCTGGATCATCTCCAGCTTTTTCTGCTGCTGAGCTTCCCCCACCCCCCACCCCCGCCCACGCCCACTTTTTTTTTTTTTTTCCTTTTCTTTTGCCTGCTTGGCTGCAGGGACACTCTTTGCTTGCCCTGCTCGCTCCCTCTTGCCCTCTGGCTGCAACTGGGCGGACCTTCCTGCCCGCGACCTCCTGCCCCTACTTAGCTGGTATCTCTGGTGTGCCGGGGCTTGGCCCCCCAGCTGGGCAGGTTGAATTCCTGGGAGCATTTGCTGGCACCAGGTTTGCGAGCTTTTTGATACTGCTCGCTTCCGGGGCCCAGGCAATAGCTGCCAGCTTGGGTAGAGCTTTCCTGCCGGAGCCTCTAATTCCTTTTTTCTTACCATTTTATAAACATACACCTGATTGCCTTACTGGGCAGACTAAGAGTTCTTCCTTTAATGCTGCTTGCTTAAGACAAGGACCTATAGCTGTAGCGTCTTGTCTTTTTTCCTATTCATTGGAGGAGATGGCTCAGGGAGAATTTCTGTCTTCTCTGTGACACTTTTACTCTTTAATGGTGGCGCTGAGAGAGAGAGAGGCAGTAAGGTAGATGAGGGTTACCCCACTTCCACCTTTTTAGGTAATGTTAGAGATGTTACTGGGACCTGTTGCCTTTGTGCATGATTTTTCCCCACTTGTTCCCAGAGCTTTACATCCTGGCAGAGAGCACGCTGGGCCCGGTGGCTCATGCCTGTAATCCTAGCAATTTGGGAGGCCGAGGCAGGCAGATCACCTGAGATCAGGAGTTCAAGACCAGCCTGGTCAACATGGCAAAACCTCTTCTCTACAAAAAATACAAAAACTAGCTGGGTGTGGTGGTGGGCCCCTGTAGTCCCAGCTATGGGAGGGTGAGGCAGGGGACTCACTTGAACCCAGAAAGCAGAGGTTGCAGTGAGCCAAGATGGCACCAATGCACTCCAGCCTGGGCAACAGAGTGAGACTTCAACTCAAAAAAATAAATAAATAAAAGGAAAAAAGAAACGAAAGCCCAGATAAGTCAAATATATTACCCAAAGGGGCCCAGCAGAGGAGTGACAAACCAGCTTGGAAACTCTGCCTCACTGTGAGAAGTGAGATTATCTGCCCTCCCATTTCCTCTGAATTGCCCTCTCTAGATGGCTCTGAACCTCTCCCTCCACCCTCCCTCTCCCACGTCCAGCCACTCTGCTCATGGAGAAAGGCACATCAGAGCTCAGTTCTGATATCTCAGCCCCATACTGGACCTATGTAGTTCCTATTCTGTGTGGGATGCTCTCCTCTTCTCCCTCAGATCTAATGTGGAAACCCTCCCCACACCACCTGGATCCTGACACCACACATGGGCTGCCTGGCCCCACCTTAACCCATGGCCTGTAGACCCAATTGTGAGGGAAGGGAAGAGGAAGAACTCTCACTGTGCTTCTACTCAGCCTTGCTCTCATGATTGACAAAGTTGAGGAACTTGTATTGGCCATATGCTTGTTCAAGTAGCCAGCCTAGCTTTTCTTGTGATGTCTTTTTGTTATTGAGTTGTAGGAGGGATTTTTTTGTTTTTTTGGTTTTGTTTTTGTTTTGTTCAGAGACGGAGTCTTGCTCTGTCACCCAGGCGGAAGTGCACTGGCGTGATCCCAGCTCACTGCAACCTCCACCTCCCGGGTTCAAGCAATTCTCCTGCCTCAGCCTCCCGAGTAGCTGGGACTTCAGGTGCACACTGCCAAGCCTGGCTAATGTTTTTTGTATTTTAGTAGAGATGGGGTTTCACCGTGTTGCCCAGGCTGGTCTCAAACTTCTGAGCTCAGTCAGTCCGTACACCTCAGCCTCCCAAAGTGCTAGGATTACAGACGTGAGTGCTAGGATTACGTACCCGGCAGAGTTTTTTTTTACACATTCTAAATATAAGCCTTTCTCAAATATGCGTGTATCTCAGATATGTACAAATATTTTTTCCTCTCTATGGTTTGAATTTTATCTCTCCTAAGGATATCTTTTCAATGCAGTACAATTTATCAATCTTTTTCTCTGTAAGTAAAGCTTTTGTTTCTTGATTAAGAAAAGTGCTTCCTATTTCAGTCTTGGAGATACTCTCTTATGTTATCTTCTAGAACTCTATCATTTTATGTTTCACATTTAGATCGACAATCTATCAGGAACTGATTTTTGCATATCTTAAGAAAGAGAGTCAGGCCGGGTGCGGTGGCTCACGCCTGTAATTCCAGCACTTTGGGAGGCCAAAGCGGGCGGATCACGAGGTCAAGAGATCAAGACCATCCTGGCCAACATAGTGAAACCCCGTCTCTACTCTACCACGCTGAGCGTGGTGGTGCACATCTGTAGTCCCAGCTACTCGGGAGGCTGGGGCAGGAGAATTGCTTGAACCCCGGAGGCGGAGGCTGCAGTGAGCCGAGATCCCGCCACTGCACTCCAGCCTGGCATCTGGCGACAGAGCGAGACTCTGTCTCAAAAAAAAAAAAAAAAAGAGAGAGAGTCATGATTCATTTCTTTATGGATATCCAACTAGGTCAGCATCATACATTGAAAAACCTCTTTACCCAATGCTCTGCATGCCTCCTTCATCGTAAATCATGTGTCCTTGTGGATATCATCTGTTTCTGGACTTTCTATTCTTTCCATTTTTCTGTTTGTTTTTCCTTGTGCCAAAATCCCACTATCTTTATTTCTGTACATTTATACTATTTTGATTTCTGGTAGTGTAAGTTCTCTTTGTTTTTCTTCAAGATTGCCTTGGTGAATTTTCATCTTTTGTGGTTCCATGTGAATTTTTGAATCAGCTTATCAGTTTTTGCAAAAAATTTTCTGGGGTTATGACTGAAATTACAGTGCCTCTAGAAATTGATTTGAAGAGAATTGACATCTCTGTCGTGTAGAGCCCTCAATTCATGGTTTATTCATCCATTTATTTTGACAGTTAATTTCACTCAATATTATGCAAATTAAACTACAAATGTGTTGTTTGTCATAGTTTTCTTGACCACCTTTTGTTTAATTAATTCAATAGTTTATATATAGATTATTTTGGATTTTTTTTTGGGGTAGAAGTGGGGTCTTGCTACGTCTTTTTTGTACACTTTTATGAGATCTGTGATGTCAATTTTATTTATTTCTAATCTTTATAACCTTAATTTCTTTTCCTTGCCTTATTACAATGGCTAAGACCTCCAATACAACGTTGGATAAAGGTGGGCAACTTTGTCTCATTCCCAATCTCAGGGAAAGGGGTTTCAATATTTGACTATTAAGTATAAAATTTGTTCAGCCGTATAAGTTTTTTTATGTCTGTGTGTGTGTATGTGTGTGTGTGTGTATACAGATATATATAATAATGTTATACAGTTGAACAAATATTACAGATAGGACTGGGCATCGTACCTCATACCCTGTAATTCCAGCTACTTGGGAGGCTGAGGTAGGAGGATCCCTTGAGGCCAAGTGTTCAAGACCAGCCTAGGCAACAAAGTGAGACCCCTATCTCTTTAAACAAACAGACAAAAATAAATACTAGACATAAAAAGGGATATTGTTATAGACATTTCACACTATAAAAGTCTGAATTTATTAAGAAAGTTAAAACACTCTAAACTTGTATGCATCACACACACACATGGCTAAAATTTATTTTAGCTAGAATTTCTGTTGTTTCTAATGGGACGGTTAGTCACATAACTCAGACCCCCACTCCTTCCTCTCTTTGCATTTTTTTTTAAGAGACAGAAGCTCACTCTTTCACTCAGGCTGGAGTTCAGTGGTGCCATCATAGCTCACCGCTTGGGCTCAAGCCAACCAGTCCTCCCACCTCAGCCTCCCAAGTAGATGGCCTGGCTAACTTTTAAACTTTTTGTAGAGACAGCATCTCGCTGTTGCCTAGGCTGGTCTTGAACTCCTGGCCTCAAGCAATTCTCCCGCCTCAGCCTCCCAAAGTGCTGGGATTACAGGCATGAGCCACTGCATCTGGACTTTCTTTGTTTATTCTTTTTTAAACATAAACTCAAGATTTTATTGTCTTCATAATAAAACAAAAGATGACACTTGGAACGGGATCACTTGGCCCTTCCTCCTCTTATCTCCTCCCGGTTGGAAATGCTTGTAACTCTTAATAGCCAGCATTCTCTCAGATCTACAGTGGGGCTCCACGCACTCAAGCCTCAGCACAACCTTCTTTGTAGTTTCAGCCTTTTTCTGGAAAATTGGCTTAGTCTTTCCACTGGAGCCCCTCTGCTTCCTAACATAACACGGCTGTCCCTAGGCATACAGGAAATGTGTCCTGTGTCACTCACTCTGTGGGGTTGGTGCTTGCCACACTTCTTACAAAAAGTCCAGTGGGTTTTAGAATGTTCACCATGTTTGTGGGCGTGCTATTGGCACTCTTTGTGTGTTCTTGATTTTAATTATTTGCTGTTAAATATGTTGCAACTATTTTTCTGAGCTCATATGTGTCTTTCAACTTTAATTTTTTGTGTGTTTGAGTGTTTACAGATGTTTTCCATTATTATATGGTCATACTTTTAGTGTTTACCTTTATGGCTTCTGGACTTTATGCTTAGGAAACTTTTCCCACCCCAAGATTATAACATACTCTTCTGTGCTTCCTTCTGATACTTGCATAGTTTCATGTTTGTGTTTAGCTCTTTATCTGTACTTTTATTTGTGTGTATGGTGTGAGGTGAGATGTAACTTTATTTTGATCCAAATAATTTGCTCACTACTCCCACACCATTTACTGAAGGGTCTGCCCTTTCCTCTGATTTGAAATGTCTGCTGTTCAGGAGCTATTTTTTTCCTCAGATCTATTTGTTTATTCTGTACCTGTGGAGTTTTTAACATGGTGACTTGTGCGATTTCTCCTCAGCCTCTGTTCCCCAGTAACTGTCCCTTCACCGGATCCTCTGTCCATCATGTGCAGCCAGCAACCCTCCCAAAGGTGGACAAATGATGCTGGCATATGGGGCTCTTATGAGGACCCGAGAGTAGACAGTAGGCTCCAGAAACACCAGCTCCCTTCCACCTCTTTCTGCTTGTCTCCCTTTACGTGCCAACAGTCCCTCTGAGCCTGGAAGCGACAGCCGTTCCTCAGCCAAACAAGGGCTGGACCCAGCAGGGAGCAGAAAGGCTTGAGGGGATCTGGAATGTTCCTTGACATTTCCACCCACTGCCCTGGCATGGGGCCCTCCGGGGGAGCTGGTCGTTTGTACGGTGGGTTCTTCCCTCCCTTATGCACCGTGGGTTCTCCTGCAGCTCCTCCAGGTGTTGCCTGCTTCATGGGCTGTTCCAGAAAAGGAGGGGCTGCACATCCTACTCCTGGCTGACTCTCAGGCTCTGTGCCCTCCCAGTTTAAAGAGAAATTACTCCCACTCCTCAAAGGCCCTTGTAAGGCATGAACACACAATGGCCTGGCTCCTTCTTGAAAAGAGGGAGGAGAAATAGAACGAAACACAGACCAGTATCTCCACAAATCACTCTCCCACACATGTATTATTTGTGTCATTCACAAAAATTACCTTAAACTGAGAGGCAGCCAGAGTAGGACATGTGACATAAAATACCATTTCTGCCAGCAAATATTAATTAAACACCCATGTGCACACAGCACAGAGCTGGGATCTTTATCTCCCTGCAGTTCATGCTTCTGGAGAGCTGTCTAAGAGCTCAGGTTGGGCTGGTTTAAGGCCTGGGCTCCAGGCCCATGATGAAGGTGGGAGGACCAGCCCAGCCCCAAGAGCTCCCAGCCTTCAGACTCCTGGGTGGCCTTGACTGGCAGCAACAGCCTTAATAAGAGTTGGAGCTTGGGACCAAACCCAACACCATTTTCCAGGAGGGGCTAATCCATGACCAAGGTGCTTATGAGAACATCCTTCCTGGGCCCTTCTCTTGATAGAAAGGGCTGTGGATGGCAGACCTGTAGGTGTGCCCTGGAGTGGGTGGCTGCCAGCCAGCCTCCCGCGGCCTTAGCTCTTGGCCTGAGCCTTTGCTTCTCCCTGGCCTCCTGTGGTATCACAACCCAGGGTAGTGGTCACTCTGTGTTCTCAGGGACACTGCTACGTATTAAAGACTTACTGACACGGAATTGAGACTTTTGACAGAGGAACTGAGGAGTGAAAAGTTGGAGGAGAGGTGGGCCCCTAGGAAAGAGGGCGAGTGTGGGACAAACATGGAGTGTGTCTGTTCCTGCCAACGCCCAGAAGGAGGAGGCGCTGCCCAAGACCTAGGTGACTTGGAAACTGGGGGACCCGTTATGGGAGCAGAGGAGCCATCAGTGGTGCTGCCTGGATGCCTCAAGGACAGGCCATCCCCCAGTGGCAGGCAGTCTCATGGGAAAGGCCTCTCCTAGGCTTTGAGGAGGGGACATGTCAAGGGGCAGTCACAAGGAAGACCCTCATCACCCCTCAGTTCAGGACCACAGAGCCTGGACAGGGGCTCTGGCTGTATCAGAACTGCCGCCCATTGTTGGGCAAGTTGTTGCTGACGGCTCCAGCACCCTTGATAGAATCTCCAAAGCTATGGTTGACATAAATGTCAGCTGCAGAGACTTGGGAGGGGTGACCTTGGCAGGAGGCTGCTATGACTGCTGCTTTCTCCTCAGCCCGCTTCTGCTCCAGCGCCAGAGCTGGGTTGACATCAGGCCCTGCAGAGAGACACAGACAGGACCACAGTCAGAGAGCTGGGCAGGGGACACAGGTGAGAAGCTATTCCTGGTTCTGTACAACAAACCCAGGGCAGGAAGGGTCCCAGGGGGGCTCTGTGCCATGTGCCTTCCGGGGTCACTGCATACACAGCCCAAGCTTCAGGGATGTCCCGGTCTCTCCCATCCCCCCAGCAATTTGGAAACCTCCAAGTAACAGCCACCATCTGCAGCTCCAAGGCCCTGGACACCCCTGGTCCAGGCATGTCCCACGACTCCTCCTCCTTGCCCCTCTCTTATGTCTCACCAACTAGCCCCAGCACACACACTCTATTCCTTCCAAGAGGGTCAGGGAGTTCCCACAAGAGACTGTGGTGTCATGGTTAGGAACCATGGAGCTGTGGGCTCCAACCCCTGCTACCTCTGACCAAGTCTGTGATCTGGGGCAGGTGTCTGCCCTCATTTGTAAAATGGGAAGTATAATAATACCTACATCAGGAGTAATAAGAGAATTACAGACACATATGTCGATGCCCAAACACACCCTTCTATAAATGTCCTCTACTAATTTTTGTTTTTGAGATGGAGTTTTGATCTTGTTGCCCAGGCTGAAGTGCAATGGCACAATCTCAGCTTACCATAACCTCCGCCTTCCAGGTTCAAGTGATTCTCCTGCCTCAGCCTCCCGAGCAGCTGGGATTACAGGCGTGCACTACCACGCCCAGCTTATTCTGTATTTTTAATAGAGACGAGGTTTCTCCATGTTGGTCAGGCTGGTGTTGAACCCCTGACCTCAGGTGATCCACCTGCCTTGGCCCCCCCAAAGTACTAGGATTACAGGCACGAGCCACCGTACCTGGCCCTAGTAATATTATACTATTATTACCTTCTGATGGGGGGTAAAATTGAACTCCTCCCAGTTTGCCCACCCTGAGACCCAGAAACACCCTCATCTTAGGAGGCTCAAATTAAATCTCTGTAGGGGGCAGTTTTTAATGACCAAGCTCAACATTGAGGACACAGGGAAATGGCCACACGCACAAGCTACAGGTGCAAGTTTAAATAGTAAAACTTTCTGGAGGGTACTCACAATTGGCATTAAAATTGATGTTCAATATTTCTCTAAGGAAATATTGGAGGATGAGGTCAAATATTCACCCACAGGGTCACTCACTGCAGCACGGCAGTGGTAGTAGAAAGTCAGAAATGATCTAATGTCCAACAGTTGGGAGCTGGTTCAGTAAATCAAGCTGGAACCATATGATAGAATGGTGTTTTCAAACTAAGAGTTGCCACCCATTAATGAGTCATGAAATCAATTAGTAGATTAACATCAGCTTAAAAAAATTGTTTTTTGAGACAGAATCTCGCCCTGTTGCCCAGGCTGGAGCACAGTGGCATGATCTTGGCTCACTGCAACCTCCGTCTCCCAGGTTCAAGTGATTCTCCTGCCTCAGCCTCCCAAGTAGCTGGGACTACAGGTGCCCGCCATCATGCCCAGCTAATTTTTGTATTTTAGGTAGAGACAAGGTTTCACCATGTTGGCCAGGCTTGTGTCGAACTCCTGACCTCAGGCGATCCATACCCCTCAGCCTCCCAAAGTGCTAGGATTATAGGCATGAGCCACTGCTCCTGGCCAGCATTCAAAAAAATTAATGAGGCCAGTGCAGTGGCCCACGCCTGTAATCCCTGCACTTTGGGAGGCCAAGGTGGGCAGATTACTTGAGGTCAGGAGTTCGAGACTAGCCTGACCAACATGGTGAAACCCCATCTCTAATAAAAATACAAAAATAAACTGGGCATGGTGGCATGCACCTATAGCCCCAGCTACTCGGGAGGCTGAGACAGGAGAACCGCTTGAACCTGGGAGGCAAAGGCTGCAGTGAGCTGAGATCACACCACTGCACTCCAACCTGGGCAACAGAGTGAGACTCTGTCTCAAAAGATAATAATAATGATAGGGTCAGGCACAGTGGCTCACGCCTATAATCCCAGCACTTTGGGAGCCCTTGGCGGTGAGAATCAGCTGAGGTCAGGAGTTCGAGATCAGTCTGGCCAACACGGTGAAACCCCGTCTCTACTAAAAATACAAAAAAAAAAAAAAAAAAAAAATTAGCCTGGTGTGGTGGTGGGCGTCTGTAATCCCAGGTACTTGGGAGGCTGAAACAGGAGAATCACTTGAACCTGGGAGGTGGAGTTTGCAGGAGCCGAGATCACACCACTGCACTCCAGCCTGGGTGACAGAGTGAGACTCTGTCTCAAAAAATTAAAATAATAAACTTATAATAAAATAAAAGCCAAGTGCAGTGGCTGACACCTGTAATCCTAGCACTATGGAAGGCCAAGGCAGATCACTTGAGCTCAGGAGTTTGGGCCAGCCTGGGCAACATAGGGAGACCCCATCTCTACAAAAAATAAAAAATTAGCTGGGCATGGTGCTGTAGTCCCAGCTACTCGGGAAGCTGAGGCAGGAGGATCATTTGAGCTTGGGAAGTCAAGGCTGCAGTGAACTGTGATCATGCTACTGCACTCCAGCCTGGGTGTCACAGCAAGACCCTGTCTCCAAAAAAAATCAATAATACTAGAATGGAACCAGCAATATCAGAATGTTTCACCTGTATAAGGGCAAGTATTAATATTATTTAGTGAAACGTTTGTTTTAGGCAGGCATGTCTGTGGGTGCTCATGCGTGTCACCTCTCAGTGTAAAATATATTTCTTGCCGAAGGACATGCTTAAAAATCCAACAGGAGCACAGTGGAGATCCACAGTGTACAAGGCCACGGAAACATTGTTTGAGACATACATCTGCTGACAAAAAAAGATGTTCACAGCACATTCAGTGAACAACAGTAGCTTCCAAGACTAGAAGTGCCACATGCTCACGGTCCTGGCTTCTGGCGTCTGCCCGTGGCTTCTGTGCACTTCCTGAGCTTTCATGGTGAGCATGCACTGTTGCCGTTGTCGTCATCATAATCATGACAGCCTGGTAGGAACAGTCATGGGCACTCACCCAGGTAGCTGAGGATGACTGGCAGGAAGACTAAGCCATGCAGCAGGCCCAGCAGGGTGATCAGGAGGTTGAGGCGGAAGAAGAAGATCTGAATGAGCTGGGCCTTGGCGAGGCCCAGGATAAGGATGCCAGGCAAGTTGGTCATGGCCACACCTGCAAACACCTGGAGGGTCAGAGACAGGTGTCAGGCGGGGCACAGGGCATCAGGCAGGGCACAGGGTGTCAAGTAGGCATACGGTGGCCCAATCCTCCCTACTCACCGCACTGCCCATAGAGATGGTGGCCTCTTGGCCCTTTCCAGCCGGGGTGGGCTTGGTGCTGATGGCAAAGGAGCGGGTAATGTGGGACACAAACTCCACAGACATGCCCACTGCCTATGGGTAGAGAGGGGGCATCAGCCAAGAAAGGCAGAGGTGGGAGAGGAACTGGGGAGATGAGGCCTCCACCAGGACCAGCAGCGCAGGCATCTAGACTCTAGACAGAACTGGGAGTATTTGGCCGGGTGCAGTGGCTCATGCCTATAATCCCAACACTTCGGGAGGCCAAAGTGAGAGGATCACTTGAGTCCAGGAGTTTGAGACCACCTTGGGCAACAAAGTGAGATCCCTGTCTCTACAACAAAAATAAAAATATTAGCTGGATGCAGTGGCATGTGCCTGTAATCCCAGCTACTTGGGAGACTAAGGTGGAAGGATCGCTTGAGCCCAGAATTTCAAAGCTACAGTGAGCTGTGATCATGTCACTGCATTCCAACCTGGGCAACAAAGCAAGACCTTGTCTCTAAAAAAAAAAATAGGACCAGGCGCGGTGACTCACTCCTGTAATCCTAGCGCTTTGGGAGGTCAAGACAGGCAGATCACGAGGTCAAGAGATCAAGACCATCCTTGCCAACATGGTGAAACCCTGTCTCTACCAAAAATACAAAAAGTTAGGTGGGCATGGTGGTGCGCGCCTGTAATCCCAGCTACTCAGGAGGCTGAGGCAGGAGAATCACTTGAACCCAGGAGACAGAGGTTGCAGTGAGCAGAGATCACACCACTGCACTCCAGCCTGGCCACAGAGTGAGATTCTGTCTCAAAAAAAAAAGAACCAGGAGTATTCTATGAGGCTGGATCCCCAACCACCCCTCCGGGGCCCCCTGGTGCCTGTGTCTACTGGGTTACCGAGACCAGGTTGATGAGGGACACAGCATTGTAGCTGATGCCCCATAGGGCCATGAAGCCGACAGTGTCCACGAGGATCATGACGATGGAGAGCAGGTTGAGGACGCCGGAGCGCAGGTCCAGGCCCAGCAGGAGGCAGCAGACAGCAAAGGTGGGCACAAGGCAGAGGCTGAGCATGAAGAGCCCCTCAGGGAGGATGGTCAGGTACTGCTCATAAAACACGTTGGTGATCCTGCCAGAGCGCAGAGCATGGTCACAAGCTCGGGCCTCTGGGGCCCTCAAGGTGGGCGGGACACCCCACTTCAGAAGGAGAATGCTGAGGTTCAGGCAGGCATATATTGAGGTACAAACCAGCATGAGAAATAGGCCTAAGGCTGCAGCCAGAGCCTCCTGACCAAAAACTGGTCCTCATCCCATGTAATTCCTGGCAAGCCCTCCACCCTAACCTCCAGTCTCCAGCGGCCATCCCCCACCTTCCTCCAGCCCAGCCACTCAGGTCCTCACGTGTAGGGGAAGACCTCAAAAGCTGGGTCTGTCCCCGGCACCTTCCGCAGGTCAGCAGTGATGTTGGTTGCCAGCTCCCGAGCTGCCCGCAGAGCTTCTGTGTAATCCTGTGAGTTTTTCAGGGGCTTATGATAGGCCATGAACCTGGAGGCTGGGCAGCCACGGCCCATGGAAAATGGAAGGGCAAAGGTCAGAGCCCTTTCCAGGACACCCTCAGAACACCCCAGACACAGTGGCACAGGCGTGTGATCAAGCTGGGTACAGGGCTCTGCCACCACCATTTGAAATTCTTAGTAAATTTTGTCCAAGAGGCTCACATTTTTGTTTTGCACCAGCCCTCCAGACTCCATAGCTAGCCCCACTGCTGTAGGAGACCTAGGCCTGACCTTTGATGGATGAAGCCTACAGAGACCTCCCTAGTGAACCAGATTCTTCTCTGTATGGTTTCAAGATATGCATTGGATTTTTAAAATTAACTTAAAATTTGCATATTCCTATAGGAAAGGACTAAAAAGGAAGGTAGAAAAATAAGAACAGTTGAATTATTAGAGCTGTGGCTTAGGGCTCCTGCCAGATAAAGGTTATTTGTTAGTAACTTTTAAGAAGTTAAGGTTATTGGCTGGGTACGGTGGCTCATGCCTGTAATCCCAGTACTCTGGGAGGCTGATGTAGGCAGATCACCTGAGGTCAGCAGTTCAAGATCAGCCTGCCCAACACGGTGAAACCCTGTCTCTACTAAAAATGCAAAAATTAGCTGGGCATGGTTGTACGCCCCTGTAATCCCAGCTACTTGAGAGGCTGAGGTGGGAGAATCACTTGAACCCAGGAGTTGGAGGTTGCAGTGAGCCGAGATCTTGGTATTGCACTCCAGCCTGGGCAACAGAGCGAGACCCCATCTCAAAAAAAAAAAAAATTAAGGTTATTAAGACCCTTTTACACTAAAGGGGTCTTTGTTTTTGTTTTTGAGACAGAGTCTCACTCTGTTGCCGCAGCTGCACCATCTCGACTCACTGCAACTTCTGCCTCCTGGGTTCAAGTGATTCTCCTGCCTCAGCCTCCCAAGTAGCTGGGATTACAGGCATGCGCCACCATGCCTGGCTAATTTTTGTATTTTTAGTAGAGATGGGTTTCACTATGTTGGCCAGGCTGGTCTTGAACTCCTGACCTCAAGTGATTCGCCTGCCTTGGCCTCCCAAAGTGCTGGGATTACAGGTGCCTGGCCCAATAAAGGTTATTTCTTGGCAAAACCCCGCCTCTACTAGTAAGACAAAAATTAGTCAGGTATGGTGGCACGTGCCTATAACCCCAGCTACTCAGGAGGCTGAGGCAGGAGAATCACTTGAATCCAGGCGGTGAAGGTTGCAGCGAGCTATGATTGCACCATTGCACTCCAGCCTGGTTGACAGAATGAAACTGTGTCTCAAAATACATGCCCACTGCCTATGGGTAGAAAAAAAAAAAAACACTATTATTTTTTTAATTGTGTACAGTGAGCATGTGTATCTGAAAAAGAAACAATAATGCTATGTAGGTGTGGAGAAGAAAGAAGAGAAATGTTCTTGCACACATAGAATCTCAGAGCCGGGGAGGTGCCTGGAGACTTCCCCACCAGGCCTATGACCACCTGGAGGGTGGTTCACACATAAATGGCCACCCTAGCCCAGCGATTCTGGGTCTAAAGTCTTGGATGAGGCCTGAGAACTTGCATTTCTTTTTTTCTCTCTTTCTTTCTTTCTTTCTCTTTTTTTTTTTTTAGAGAGAGACAAGATCTGGCTTTTTTGCCCGGACTGGTCTCAGACTAGACTCCTGGGCTCAAGTGATCCTCCCATCTTGGCCTCCTAACGTGCTAGGATTATAGGCGTGAGCTGCAGCATCTGGCTGGAACTTGCATTTGGAACAATTTCCAGGTTATGCAGATGCTGCTGGTAGGGGAAACCTGACTTCTGGGAAGTGCTGCTCTAGACTAACCCAGGGCACCCACGGAGACTAGGGTCGGAGATGGTGCAGACTTGCCCCGGGATATGGGGGCTTGGCTCTCCTCTCTGCTCCTTCCGGGGCCTGCTCCTCTTTCCCTGACTGACACACCCACTCCCATCTGTCAACGCCAGACAGCCCTGGTCCCTGTCAATGCTCAGGGACCAGGGCTGGGCAGGGTGAGTTGCCCTTCTGGGAAGATAAGAACTTCATAGCTGGAAGGGTGGGGTAAGGGAACTTCAGGCATCTTTCACCTAGCAGTTCAAACTACGTATTATTTCAGTATAAAGTGAGAGAATCCTTCAAAAGCTCCCCCACCCACTGCCGACCCCCAAATCCATCTCCAGCACAAGCTCCCTTAGGGCTCCTACACTGAGTATATCTGCATAGATCTGTGGCCAGCTCCTTTACATAGGTGGCCGTCTCGTTGTGCCATCTGCTGTATGAGCTGCCAGCATGTTATGGGTCCTTTTCCTGTCAGTCCAACTGCAGCTCCCTTGTTACTTTTTTCTTTTTTTCTTATTTTTGAGAGAGGGTCTCACTTTGTTGCCCAGTCTGGAGTGCAGTGTTGTGATCACGGCTCACTGCAGCCCCAACCTCCCAAACTCAGGCATTCCTCCCACCAGGCCTCCTGAATAGCTGGGACTACAGACACATGGCACCACACCTGGCCAATTTTAAAAATTTTACTTTGTAGAGGAGGTCAGGCGCAGTGGCTCACGCCTGTAATCCCAGCACTTTGGGAGGCCAAGTGGGCGGATCACCTGAGGTCAGGAGTTCAAGACCAGCCTGACCAACATGGTGAAACTCCATCTCTACTGAAAATACAAAGATTACCCACACCTGGTGGCATGCTCCTGTAGTCCCAGCTACTCAGGAGGCTGAGGCAGGAGAATCGCTTGAGCCCGGGAAGCGAAGGTTGCAGTGAGCTGAGATCAGTACCACTGCACTCCAGCCTGGACGACAGAGTGACTCCGTCTCAAAAAAAAAAAGAAAAAAAGACCAGCCTGGGCTGGTCTCAAACTCCTGGAGTGCAAGGATTACAGGCGTGAGCCACTGCGCCCAGCCTCTTGTTACTTGTTTTGTTTTGTTTGAGATGGAGTTTCCCAGGCTGGAGTACAATGGCGCAGTCTTGGCTGACTGCAACCTCCGCCTCCCAGGTTCAAGCAATTCTCCTGCCTCAGCCTTCTGAGTAGCTGGGATTACAGGCATGTGCCACCATGCCCAGCTAATATTTTTTTTTTTTTTTTTTTTTTAGTAGAGATGGGGTTTCTCCATGTTGTTCATGCTGGTCTCGAACTCCCGACCTCAGGTGATCTGCCCACCTCGTCCTCCCAAAGTGCTGGGATTACAGGCATCAACCACCGTGCCCAGCTGCCTCCTGCTACTTTTAACGGCTACTAGGACTATGCTGTGCCAAGCATCCTAATTCATTTAGCCAGCCGCCCTTAGGGTGTAATTTGTGCTGGTAAGAAGGGTGCTTAGCCAGGGTGTGGAGGACTCCCAAGTATGGTATCAACTGCTGAATGAATTCCACAAATTTAACACTGACCATGGACTTGGGAGTGAGAGAAGGAGTGAAGTCTGAGGATGTGGAATTGGGAAACAAGACCCCTGCTGACAGGGCCAGGGCAGTTAGAAGCCCCTGACAAAGGAGGGAGAGAATATGTGAGGGGCTGTTCCCTGGGGTTCTCGGGGGCCCTCCAGAGCCACCGATTTATGTCCTCCCCCTCCAGGCAAGGCCATGCTTACCTAAAACCTGGCCATCTGAAGTCAAGTTCACAGAGGTGCTGTATGCTCCCAGGCCACTGCGAGACGGTCAGGGCAAAAGCTTAGCCAGGGACAAAGCTCCTTTCATCCGCCCAACCCACAGCGACCCCTCGAGAGGCCCCCGATAGCCTCCTCCTGCCTCTCTATATTCACCCCCATCCTGGGTCCCACACGTCTGTCTGTCCCAGCAGAAAGCCCTCCCAAGCTTACCCTTTGGGACATTTGATGTTGGGCAGGTCGTTCAGGAACCAGGGAAGATACTTATGGAACTGCTCCACCGAGGGCCTCACGGAGCCCATTGTGATGCTCATGCAGTTCTTTAAGCAGTTCAGGGAGTCTGCAGAGAAAGCAGCGGTCTGGGCAGTGGCACCCAGGGCCGGCAGCCCCTACTCTGTGCCCCTCCTTCCCCTAGTGCCATCAAAGGTCCTGGGCACGCCAGCCTCAATGAGTCACTTTTAGGGGGATTTGCATTTGTCATTTGTGGGAGAAGTTCTCCTCTTGGCTATAGCAACTGTGGGCACCTACAGGCTAAGAGGGGAAGGAAGTTTGGGCAGAAAACAGGCCCCACAAAGGCCTCTCCACCTATAAATGTCACTGCTTAGGGTGGCAGGGCCATGTGCCAACCTCAGCTCTCCACTCCTGACTCTCCACTGCCTTGCCACCCAGGAGCGCCACATGCTCTGAAAGAGTGGGCACAGCACACAGCAGCATATGTGCATGATGCCCGTGGGCCAGCACAGACACCCACACACACCCACACACAGGTGCTCCTCATAGAGCGCCTATCCCTGAGGCCACGCCTGCACCCATGCCACCGACGGACCCCTAAAGACGGGTGGAAGGGGTTGAAGGAGCCTCGCCAGCCCTCTCCTTTCTGTTGCCTCAGTTTGCCTGAGCTGTGGTAGGCAGTGAGCCCCTCTGGCCCCACACTCACTGACGGTTGAGGGGCAGAAATTGTCCTTATTGGGGCCAGCTATATAAAGGCGGCAGCAGGAGGACGGGGTCAGCCAGTCAATGAAGTCATCCACCCAGGAGGAGGCGGGGATAGCCAGGTAAGACCTGAGGGACAGGTGGGAGGAAGGGTGTCAAGGCCAGCTGGGCAGGGTGGTGGGTCCTTCTCGTGGCCCAACACACACGCAGCCGTCCCCAGGCATATGGCAGCAGGGCAGCAGGACAGGAGTAGAATAGGCAGGAAGAGGGGGAGTGGAGAGGACTGGGGGACTTGAGCAGGGAGCAGGCTGGGGTCGGGGCGGGCCAGGCACTCACTGCTCAGGGAACTCGGTGGCATACTGGATCTTCTGGGTGAGGGAGAAGTTGTTGCAGCCAGCACTGGAGCAGATGGCATTCATGCCAGCCTCGCTGGAGAAGTTGTAGCCCGAGGTGGTAACAAAGCACACCGGGGCACCCACCTCAAAGTAGCGGTTCAGAAAGAGGAAATAGTCAAGCAGGTAGGAGTCCTGGAAGTGGGGGAGAGTCAGTGAGCTTTGGTTCACCATGCACACCCCTAAAGGGCTCACTCCAGCTCACACTCTCAAAGGCACACACAGAGGTACATGGTAAAAAGCACATGCTTAGAGGTCCATGATCAGAGGAACACACAGAGGAACATATTCAGAGATACACATGCCGTTACACACTCAAAGGCATGTGCTCGGTGGGACACTCAGAGGTATACACACGGGAACATGCTTAGAGGTACACAGAGGTACATGCACATACGTACACAAAATATACACAGAGAGGTGTGTGCTTAGAGGTCACACACAAGGTACGTATAAAGAAGGACATGCACAGACACACACACTCGGGGGTACCCTCAAGATGTTTGTGCACTGTGCAATTCCACCAGAACACAGTTGTAGGTGTACCCACAGATGAACATACTCCAGGGTTCACAGAATAGGTTTAATCACGGGTACAAACAGAAGTACATTTATGGGGGTATAAGCACAGAGCAACACATATCACCTCACATGAACACACACTGACACCCAAACATCCACATACACATAATTGTACCCCTTCCTTTCACCCCAGTTTGGCACAGCCACAGTCTAACAAGCTGGCCTGTGATGACAGCCCATATTTGTTTGCACATGTAAGTGTCAGGGTGTACACCCTCAGAGCCATGCACCAGGCATCCTCATGGTCTGTTTGCTTCTTTGATAACACAAAGGCTCAGAGTGAAATTAGGGAAAATGGCAGAGTAGGAAGTGTCTCTCTCCCCACCTAGACCACAATTTATCTGGTGTAACTTTGTTTGTTTTCTTTTTTTTTTTTTTCAGACGGAATCTCCCAGGCTGGAGTGTAGTGGTGTGATTTTGGCTCACCGCAACCTCCGCCTCCTGGGTTTAAGCGATTCTCGTGCCTCAGCCTCCCGAGTAGCTGGGATTACAGGCACCCGCTACCAATCCTGGCTGATTTTTGTAGTTTTAATAGAGATGGGGTTTCACAATGTTGGCCAGGCTGGTCTCAAACTCCTGACCTCAAGCGATCTGCCTGCCTCTGCCTCCCAAAGTGCTGGGATTATAGGCATGAGCCACCACACCAGCCCTGGTGTAACTGTTTTGAAACTCTGGAGTCTCTAGAGGGCTAGAAGCTTCCAGGATAAGGCTTGTACAGTAAATTGTAGTTAATATCAGGCAATCTCAGCTTTTAGCATAGTAGCAACTACCCATTTGCCACTCCCAGGCTCAAGGCACGCAGGCATGCACGCTTTCCAGAAGCAGCTTGTACACAGCTTGCAGGAGCCAGAGTAGGCAAGAAAGACACTGTCCACCAAATATCAGCTGAGCATGGTGTCTTACGCTTGTAATTTCAGAACTTGGGGAGGGCAAGGCCAGAGGATCACTTGAGCCCAAGAGTGGGAGACCAGTCTGGGCACGTAGTGACCCTGTCTCTACAAAAAAAAAAATACAGGCTAGGGGCAGTGGCTCACGCCTGTAATCCCAGCAGTTTGGGAGGCCAAGGCAGGCGGATCACCTGAGGTCGGGATTTCAAGACCAGCCTGACCAACAAGGAGAAACCCCTTCTCTACTAAAAAATACAAAATTAGCCAGGCGTGGTGGCACATGCCTGTAATACCAGCTACTCGGGAGGCTGAGGCAGGAGAATCGCTTGAACCCAGGAGGTGGAGGTTGCAGTGAGCCAAAATCACGCCATCTCACTTCAGCTTGGGCAACAAGAGCGAAATTCTGTCTCAAAAAAAAAAAAAAAAAAAAAAAGTTAGCTTGGTGTGGTGGCACATGCCTGTAGTCCTAGCTACTCAGGAGGCTGAGATAGGAGAATCATTTGAGCCTGGAAGTTTGATGCTGCAGTGAGCTATGATTGCAACACTGCACTCCACCCTAGGCAAGAGAACCAGACCCTGTCTCCAATAAATAAATAGGCTGGGTGCAGTGGCTCAATCCTGTAATCCCAGCACTTTGGGAGGCTGAGGCGGGTTGATCATCTGAAGTGAGGAGCTCAAGACCAGCCTGGCCAACATGGTAAAACCCTGTCTCTACTAAAATACAAAAAATTAGCTGGGTGTGGTGGCAGGTGCCTGTAATCCCAGCTACGTGGGAGGCTGAGGCAGGAGAATCACTTGAACCCGGGAGGCAGGGGTTGCAGTGAGCTGAGATCATGCCATTGCACTCCAGCCTGGACAGCAAGAGCGAAACTCTGTCTCAAAAATAAATAAATAAATCCAAATATCAAGGATCTGAGTTCTAACACATAATTGTACGCCTTCCTATCACCCCAGTTTGGCACAGCCACAGTCTAACAAGCTAGCCTGTGATGACAGCCCATATTTGTTTGCACGTGTAAGTGTCAGGGTGTACACCTGATTGTTAACTTCTGATATTGGTGGTACAGATACACAGGCAGGCAGCCACTATTGCAACTCCCACCACCATTGTTGCAACCCCCCCCCACCTCCTACTAAAGTGACTTCCAGGAGATTTAAAGAGTAAGCACCTATCGCCCACCCCTTCATTTTTCCCTTTTTCTCCTTTTGGGAACCATACATGTAAGGACAAGGACATTCAAAAGCAACCGTAAATAAGGGCTATTTAGACAGTCACCACACTTCCTAAATGCCCAGAGAAATATGCAGGCTCATAAAATACCTAATACATTAACTCTGTGCCTCAGGCTGATCCCCAGCACAAAAACACCAACAGCAATAAATAAAATAAAGCAAGCCCTGGAAAAGAAGGAGAATCGGATCTCCAGAGTTACTACATTATAAGAATCAAATATCCATTTTTCAACCAAAAACAATCACGAAACATACCAAGAAAAAGAAAAACATGGCCCATTCAAAGGGAAAATATTAACCAACAGAAACTGTCCCTGGGAAGACTAGACAGCAGACTTACTTGACAAAGACTTCAAAACAGTTGTCTCAGCTGGGTGCAATGGTTCATGCCTGTAATCCCAGAACTTTAGAAGGCCAAGGCAGGTAGATCACATGAGGCCAGGAGTTCAAGACCAGCCTGGCCAATATGGTGAAACCCCTGTCTCTGCTAAAAATACAAAAATTAGCCAGGCATGGTGGCGGACACCCGTAATCCCAGCTATTTGGGTGGCTGAGGCTTGACACCAGGAGGCAGAGGTTGCAGTGAGCCGAGAACACACCACTGCACTCCAGCCTGGGTGACACAGCAAGACCCTGACTCAAAAACTAAATAAATAATAATAATAATAAAATAGCCTTAAAGTTGCTCAAAGTGCTAAAGGAAAACAAAGTCAAGGAAATGATTTATTAACAAAATGGAAATATAAATAAGGAGGAAACATTAAAAGGAGCAAAAACTCTGGAGCTAAAAAGTACAGTAACTTAAATGAAAAATTCACTAGAGGGATTCAAAAGCAGTCAGACGAAAGTATTAGCAAACTGAAGATAAGACCATTGAAATTATTGAGTCTGATGAACAGAAAGGGAAAAAAAAGTTAACAGAGCCTAAGGGGCCTGTGAGACATCATCATCATCAAACAGACCAAAATATGCATTGTAAGAATTCTAGAAGGAAAGAGAAAGGGAAAGAGAGAGTATTTGAAAAAATTATGGCCAAAACTCCCCCAAATTTGATGAAAGACTTGAATATAAACATTCAAGAAACTCGACAAACTCCAGTAGGATAAACTAAAGAAACTCACACCAAAGGATATTATAATTTAACTGTCAAAAACCAAAGACAAACTAGGCATGGTGGCATATGCCAGTAGTCCCAGCTCCTCAAGAGGCTGAGGTGGGAGGATCACTTGAGCCTAGGATTTTGAGTGCATTCTAGGCAACATAGCAAGACCCTGTCTCTAAAAAATTAAAATTAAAGTTTTTGTAAAAGAAAATTTATTGAAAAAAGAGAGAGAAGTGAGTTGACATATACAAGGGATCCTCAAAAACATTATCAGCATATTTCTCATCAGAAACCTTGAAGCCCAGATGGCAGTGGGTTTGTAAATGGAAACTGCTGAAGAATGCTGGGAATGGTGGCTCACGCCTGTAATCCCAGCACTTTAAGAGGCTGAGGTGAGTAGATCACCTGAGGTCAAGAGTTCAAGACCAACCTGACCAACATGGCAAAACCCCATCTCTACTGAAAATACAAAAATTAGCTGGGTGTGGTGGCACATACCTGTAATCCCAGCTACTCAGGAGGCTGAATCACTTGAACCTGGGAGGCAGAGGTTGCAGTGATCCGAGATCACACCACTGCACTCCAGCCTGGGCGACAGAGTGAGACTCTGTCTCAAACAAAACAAAACAAAAAAAAAAGTGCTGAAGAATAAACAATTGCCAATCAAGAATTCTACTTCCA
The DNA here is from genome assembly GCA_036589455.1 of Ateles fusciceps. Classification (NCBI taxonomy): domain Eukaryota; kingdom Metazoa; phylum Chordata; class Mammalia; order Primates; family Atelidae; genus Ateles; species Ateles fusciceps. The sequence continues at coordinate 5,575,184 of JAZHEH010003329.1, read as the reverse complement.
GCAAGACTGTCAGTTAAAAATGAGGCCTCCCACCTTGGGAGGCCAAGGTGGGCAGATCACGAGGTCAAGAGGTCGAGACCATCCTGGCCAACATGGTGAAATCCTGTCTCTACTAAAACTACAAAAATTAGCTGGGCATGGTGGCACGCGCCTGTGGTCCTAGCTACTCGGGAGGCTGAGGTGGAAGAATCACTTGAACCTGGGAGGCAGAGGTTGCAGTGAGCTGAGATTGTGCTACTGCACTCCAGCCTGGTGACAGAGCAAGACTCCATCTTAAAAAAAGAAAAATGAGATAGAAGGCCAGGCATGGTAGCTCATGCCTGTAGTACCAGCACTTTGGGAGGCAGAGGCAGTTGGATCATTTGGGGCCAGGAGTTTGAGACCAGCTTGGCTAACATGGTGAGACTCTGTCTCTGCTAAAAATACAAAAATTAGCCAGGTGTGGAGGCGCACACCTATAATCCCAGCTGCTGGGGAGGCTAAGGTAATAGAATCTCTTGAACTCAGGAGGTGGAGGTTGCAGTGAGCTAAGATCGCACCACTGCACTTAAGTCTGGGTGACAGAGTGAGACTCCATCTCAAAAAAGTAAAAATAAAAATGACGGAGAAGCCAGATGAGGTGATTCATCCTATAATCCGAATACTTTGGGAGGCTGAGACAGGAGGATCACTTGAGCCCAAAAGTACAAGGCCAGCCTGGGTAACATAGTGAGACCTCATTTCAAAAAATTTTTTAATTAAAAAATAAAAATGGGCCAGGCATGGTGGTCATGACTGTAATTGCAGCACTTTGGGAGGCCAAGATGGGCCGATCCCCTGAGGTCAGAAATTGATGACCAGCCTGGCCAACATGATAAAACCCCATCTCTATTAAAAATACAAAAATTAGCCAAGCATGGTGGCATGCACCTGTAATAGCTACTCAGGAGGCTGAGGCAGGAGAATCGCTTGAACCTGGGAGGCAGAGGTTGTAGTGAGCCAAGATCGCACCATTGCACTTCAGCCTGGGCAACAAGAGTAAAACTCCATCTTGAAAAAAAATTAAAAATTTTTAAAAATAAAAATGAGGGAGAAATTAAGAAATTCTCAGATCAACAAAGCTGAAGGAGTTAGTTACTAGACCTGCCCTGAAAGAAATGCTAAAAGGAATCCTGTAGGTTGAAATAAAAAGACATTAAACAGGCCGGGTGCGGTGGCTCACACCTGTAATCCCAGCACTTTGGGACGCCGAGGCAGGTGGATCATCTGAGTTCAAGACCAGCCTGACCAACATGGAGAAAACCCATCTCTACCAAAAATACAAAATTAGCCAGACATGGTGGCACATGTCTGTAATCCCAGCTACTCAGAAGGCTGAGGCAGGAGAATTGCTTGAACCCGGGAGGCAGAGGTTACAGTGAGCCAAGATCGCACGCATTGCACTCCAGCCTGGGTAACAAGAGTAAAACTGCAGCTCAAAAACAACAACAACAACAACAAACAATAGAGAAAATCCATAAGGACATTGTTTCTTCAGAAAGATTAACAAAATCCACAACTCTTTAGGTAGATTAGCTACGAGGGGGGAAAAATTCAAATTATTAAAATCAGAATTGAAAGTGAGGACATTCATACTGATTCTACAGAAATAAAAAGGATTATAAGAAAATACTATGAGACTGGGTGTAGTGGCTTACACCTGTAATCCCAGCTCTTTGCAAGACTGAGGCAGAAGGATTGCTAAAGGCCAGGAGCCTGAGACCAGTCTGGGCAATATAGCAAGACCTCATCTCTACTTAAAAAAAAAAAAAAAAAACATTAGCTAAGTATGGTGGCACACGCCTATAGGCCCAGCTACTTGAGAGGCTGAGGTGGGAGGATCATTTGAGCCAGTAAGTTGAGGCTGCAATGAGCTCTTATTGTGCCACTGTACTCCAGCCTAGTGACAGAGCAAGATCCTGCCTCTATAAAAAATAATAACAATAGTATAAAAACAAAGAAGAAAGTATATATACAATTGCATATCTAAAGTTATATAAATTAGATGAAATGGACACAGACAAATTCCTAGAAACACAAAACTTACCAAGACTGAGTCACGAAGAAATAAAAAATCTGAATAGACCCATAACTAATAAAGAAATTGAATAATACATTAAAACCGGTCCCAACATAGAAAAACCCTGAACTCAATAGCTTCACTTGTGAATTCTACCAAACGTTTAAAGAAGAATTAACATCAATCCTCCTCAAACTTCCAAAAAACAGAAAAAGAAAAGGAAGGAACACTTCCTAACTTATTCTATGAGGCCAGCATTGCCCTAATACCAAGCCAAAGACACTCCAAGAAAATGAAAACCACAGACCAAAATCCCTTAAAAACATTGATTAAAAAAAAAAAACACTGATGCAAAAGTCCTCAACAAAATACCACCAAACTGACTTCAACAGCGTATTAAAAGGATGATACACCATGACCACCACTGGGCTTTATTCCTGGAATCCATTTAACAAAATCCAACATGCTTTCATAATAAAAACATTCAGAATACTAAGAATACAAGGATCTTCCTCAAAATGTTAAAGGCCATATATGAAAACTCACAGGAAATGTAATACTCAATGATGAAAGACTGAAAGCTTTTTCTCTAAGATCAGGAACAAGACAAGGATGCCCACTTTCACCTCTTCTCTTCAACGTAGTACTGAAAATTCTAGTCAGAGAAATTAGGCAAAAAGAAGACATTAAAGTCATCCAAATTGGAAAGGAAGTAAAATTATCTAAAGTACAATATAAAGACTCTACTTTAAAAAACTGTTAGAACTAACAAATAACAAATTCATGATGTTTTGGGCTGGATGAAACAAATGAAAAAAAAGAACTAACAAATTCAGCAAAGTTGCAGGATACAAAATCAGCATATAAAAATCAGTTGCATTACTAAACACCAACAAAGAATAATGTGAAACGAAAAATTAAAAGAGAGTTCTATTTACAGTTGCATCAAAAAGAATAAGATACTTAGGAATTGCCTTCACCAAAATAATTAAAGACTTGAACACTGAAAACTACAAAATATTGCTGAAAGAAATTAAATAAGACATAAATGAGTGGAAAGACATCCTGTGTTCATTGATTGGAAGACAATATTGTTAAGATGTCAATACTACCAAAGCAATCTACAGATTCAGTACAATCTGTATCGTAATCCCAATGGCATTTTTTTTGAAGAAATAGAAAAATTAATCCTAAAATTCATATAGAAGCTCAACGGGACCCAAATAACCAAAACAATCTTGACAGAGAATAACAAAGTTGTAAGACTCATACTTCCTGATTTCAAAATTTACCAGAAAGCTACAGTAATCAAAACAGTATGGCACTGGCATAAGTACTGACACATGGACCAATGGAACAAATAGAGAGCTCAGAGATAAGCCCTCACATATATGGTCAAATGATCTCTTAACAAGAGTGCCAAAACTCATTCAATGGGAAAAAGACAGACTTTTTGACAAATGGTGCTAAGGAAACTGGATATCCACAGGCCAAACAATACAGCTGGCACCTTACCTAACACCATGTACAAAAATCAACTCAAAGTGGATCAAAGACCTAAATGTAAGACACAAAGCAGTAAAACTCTTAGAAGAAACTTAAGAGAAAATATGACAACATTGGCATTGGCAGTGATTTCTTGGATGTGACCCAAAGGCACAAACAGCAGAAGAAAAAATAAATAAATTGAACTTCATGAATATTTTAAATTGTGCATTAAAGGACACTCTCAACAGAGTAAAAAGGCAACCCATAGAAAGGAAGAAAATATTTGCAAATCACATGTCCAATAAGGGATTAGTATCCAAAATATAGAGTGAATTCTTAAAACTCAACAACAAAAAACAGTCTAATCCGAAAATGGGCAAAGGACTTGAATAGGCATTTCCCCAATATATAAATTGCCAACAAGCAAATGAAAGGATGCTCAGCATCACTAATCATTAGAGACATGCAAATCAAAACCACTGAGTACCACTTCATGGCCACTAAGATGACTATTAAAAACAACAAGAAGAAAATAACGAATGTTGGTGAGCCCTGTGCACTGCTGGTGGAAATTTAAAATGGTGCAATTGTGGAAAGCAGTATAAAGGTTCCTTAAAATTTTAAATAAGGCAAGGCACGGTGGCTGACACCTGTAATCCCAGCACTTTGGGAGGCCAAGTCCGGCAGATCACAAGATCAGGAGATCGAGACCATCCTGGCCAACATGGTGAAACCCCATCTCTACTAAAAATACAAAAATTAGCTGGGCATGGTGGCGCGTGCCTGTAATCCCAGCTGCTCAGGAGACTGAGGTAGGAGAATCACTTGAACCTGGGAGGTGGAGGTTGCAGTGAGTCAAGATTGTGCCACTGCACTCCAGCCTGGGACACAGCGAGATTCCGTCTCAGAAAAAAAAAATTTTTTAATAGAATTACCATATGCATCCAGCAATTCGACTTCTGGGCATGAACCCAAAAGAACTGAAAGCAGAGACGTGAACACTCATGTTTATAGAGCATTATTCACAATAGCCAAAAGGTGGAAGCAAACCAGTAACAGATGAGTTGATAGTACAATGGAATATTATTCAGCCTCAAAAAGGAAGGAAATTCTGACACATGCCACAACATGGATGAACCGTGAAGACATCATTCTACGTAAAATAAGCCAGTCACAAAAAGACAAATATTGTACATAAGTTCACTTATATGAGGTGCCTAGAGTGGTCAGACTCATAGAACAGAAAGTAAATGGGCCAGGCGTGGTGGCTCACACCTGTAATCCCAACACTTTGGGAGGCTGAGGCAGGTGGGGTCATGAGGCCAGGAGTTCAAGACCAGCCTGACCAATATGGCGAAACCCCAGGTCTAGTAAACATAGAAAAATTAGCCAGGTTTGGTGGCACGCACCTGCAGTCCCAGCTACTTGGGAGGCTGAGGCAGGAGAATCGCTTGAACCTGGGAGGCAAAGATCGCAATGAGCCAAGACCATGCCATTGCACTCCAGCCTGGGCAACAGAGTGAGACTCCCTCTCAAAAATAAAAAAAAGAAAGCAATGTGGTTGTGTCAGGGGCTGAGGGGAGGAAGGGAGAATGGGGAGTCACTGGTTATTGGTAAAATTTCGATTTTGCAAAAAGGAAAGAGGTTTGGTGGTGACAGTTGAATAGTACCAGTGTGCTTAATATCACTGAACTGTACACTAAAAAATGGTTACAGTGGTAATTTATTATGTGTATTTTACCACAATAAAAAAACTGGGAAAAAAAAACGATAAAATTTTTAAAAGCAGTAAGAAACAAATGTCCCCAACAGAAAACTAAAAGACATCAACATAAAACCTCAGCAGGGTCTGGCAGCCCCATCGCCTCCTTCCTTCTTGCTCTTGAGGCACTAGAGACCCTCTTCACCTCAGCCCCGTGACATAGCCCCCAGGGCTTCCGCAGGTGGCAGGATCATTCTGTGACCCTCGCTGGCTTCCCCACCTGCTCTCCCTCCATAGAGTCACCCAAAGTACAGACCTGAGCCATCTGCTCTTGTCCTCCCTCACCTGGCTTCCAGGACCCCAGGCCAGTACCGCCTAACACGTCTACCCCAGCCGCACCCCACTCAGCCCTGCCGCGGGCTCGGGCCTGGCTGCTTCTGCTGGGACTCCTGCCAGTGCCCAGACTCTTGCCCAAACCTCCATCACAGTTCCCCCAGATGGGTCCTAGACATCGACCCCACCATGATGCCCCTCCCTCTCCCAAGGTTGGTCATGCTGTCTGACCGTGTGTCTCAGACTTTGCTGTCTGTGGCTGCTTCCTCTTGGCCACCAGCCCACAGTCACCGCGGGTGCACATCCAGATGAGCTGGGTCCCCAGCCTTGGCTGATGCATTGTGCCTGTCGGCCCACATGCTTACTGGTCCAGGCTAGGCAATCAGCACTGTCTCCCACCACGCCCCTGGCCTCCAGCTCATCTCACTCCTATCCCACCCCCAACAGTTGCTCTCCACACCCAGGAAACACACCTGGCCTCACTCCAGCCTCACTGGCAAGTCTGTCATCACCTTCCTCTGCAAATCTTTTGCGACCTTAAAGGTCCCCTCCAACCATGGCGCCTTCCTTCCCCTGAACCTCTCCCCCTCCCTAGCTTTGGGCCCAGAGGATTCGCAGGGCTGGACACAGGGCAGGCACTCAGCAAAGTGGCAGTCATTCCTTGTGGCCTGCCTTCTCACATAGACAGCCCTCGGATGCCTGGGCCATCTCTCTTACTGTGTTCTGGGGCTGGTACCTGGCTCTTGTGCTGTTCATATATGGATGTGGCTTCGCTCCCCCAGGACTGCTGGAAATGCTTCTGAAGCAGTAAACAATTCTGCACCTCTGGCTAAGCCCCTGGCAGGAGACTCCCCTACCCATCTCTGCTGGTTGCAACTGCCCCTCCCCAAATCCCAGGGACCTAAGGGTTGAGAAGGGCCTGGGCTCACCTTGGGCAGGGCCAGCTCCTGGTCCAGTCCCACGCTGATGTGGCACATGTAGTAGAGACTCACTCCGAACAGGGCAAGCAACAGCAACAGCTGGGAAGGGAGCTTCTGCATGAGACCACCCTGCCCAACAGCCGCCCCCTAATCTCCCCCACAAATTTAAGTCAGTCAGGGTGTCATGGGCAACATTCTGGAGTTGAACAGACGCGTGTGCCAGCCCCAAGTATCAGCACTTGGGCCTAGGCAACCTTTCTACCCCCAAGCCTGCTCTCCCTGAGGCGAGGTCCCCCTCCTAGTACCCCTGCTCTCATGTGGTTTGAGGCCCACTCACCACGACCCCTCGGGTGATCCAGTGCAGCAGGAGGGGGGACATAGGCCTTGCGGAAGAACCAGAGCAGGAGCCCCTCTCTTGGCCAGGTGGGGGCAGCTCCCGGGGCTTGACGCAGCAGCAGATGTCCATCCGGGAGGCCTGGGGTAGGAGGCAGCCCCCTCGAGGTAGTCCCAGAGCAAACCAGACCCGGGGGGGAACACCTCCCTTTCCTCTGGGACTGTCACCTTCTGTGGGTGGCCCATGCCAGTGGTGCTCATGGAGACATACCAGTGTGCTATTTTCTTTGCTTTTTTTTTCATCTTGGTAAAATATCCTTTCCTTTTTTTTTTTTATGGAGACGGGGTTTCACCATGTTGGCCAGGATGGTCTCGATCTCTTGACCTCGTGATCCGCCCGCCTCGGCCTCCCAAAGTGCTGGGATTACAGGCGTGAGCCACTGTGCCCGGCTGGTAAAATATCTAAATTTTACACCATCATGGGAACCAACAGATAACTCCTGTGGACTTCTCACTTACACAGTTGACCCTTGAGCAACACGAGCTTGAACTGCCTGGGGCCACTTATCTCCAATTTTCTTCCACCTCTGCCACCCCTGAAACAGCAAGACCAATCCCCCGCTTCCTCCTCCTCAGCCTACTCAATGTGAAGACGACAAGGATAAAGACCTTCATGACGATCCACGTTCACTTTGTGAACACTAAATACATTTTTCTCTTCCTTATTGTTTTCTTACTAACATTTTCTTTGTTTTTGCGTCCTTTATTGTAAGAATATAATTTATAATACATATCACATTCAAAAGATGTGTTAATCGACTGTTTATGTTATCACTGAGGCCTCCAGTCAGCAGTGGGCTAGTAGGAATTAAGTCTGGAGGGGTCAAAAAGTTATTTGCAAGCTGGGGGGGGGGCTCACGTCTGTAATCCCAGCACTTTGGGAGTCCAAGGCGAGCAGATCACCTGAGGTCAGGAGTTCCAGACCAGCCTGGCCAACATGGTGAAACCCCATCTCTACTAAAAATACAAAAATTAGCTGGGCATGCTGGCAGGCTCCTGTAATCCCAGTATTTGGGAGGCTGAGGCAGGAGAATCACTTGAACCCGGGAGGTAAAGCTTGCAGTGAGCTGAGATCACACCATTGCACTCCAGCCTGGGTGACAGAGTGAAACTCCCTCTCAAAAAAAAAAACTTACATGCAGATTTTCAACTGCTCAGACAGTCAGTGCCCTAATCTCCACATTGCTCAAGAGTCAACTGTATTTTATTTCTCAACCTCATGTACTTTCGGAGGTTTGATTATATTTCAAAAATTGTCAAAATGAAATTATTTTTCTATAGGAAATTGGAGAATACATGGCCCAAATATTACCCTCCTGGCATAATGCCCCCTGTCCCCCACCCCATTCTCTGGGCCATCTCTGTGGTGGTGAAGCTACCCATCTCTCTGCCAAGGTGGGGACCCAGGGGCAGGTGCCTCAGTCCTGGCCCAGGTGCCCCTACCTCCTGCCTCTTGCTGTCCAGGGAGAGCAGCGCCACGAAGGCTGACATCTGCAGGAGGAAGTCAAGAATCACAGCAAGGCCAGAGGTCAGGGCGAAGGTCCGCACAGCTGGCATGGGGGTCAGGGCCCCTGTGAGGGAGCATAGGGCTGTCAGGGTACCCTGGCTTCAAGGGCAGAGTGGAAGCCAGCATTGACAGGGTGCAGGGGGACGGGGGCCTGCACTGTGCCCACTGCCCTCTGGGAACTCCCGGGCCCCGGCACTAACCCAGCAGGCCTAATGCCGAGTGGGGTGGGTCTGCTCCAGGCTCACCTAGGAAGAAGCAGATGGCCTCAGAGAGGCTGCACAGCAACATGCTGGGGGCCACCCTGCCCAGGGCTCGGCCAATGTGGACCTCTCGCAGCTCCCCAGGCCTCCGGGGCAGCCTCTGTGTGTGAACAGCAGGGATAAGAGCCAGGGCCCTCCAAGGGCACCATCCCTCAAAGGCCAGTAGGAAGCTGGCAAGTGCCCAGAGCTATAGCTGGGCCTGAGGAGCTGCTCCAACCTTCCTGAATCAGCAAAGACCCTCACACTCCCCACAGCCAACGTTTTGCTTCCAGGGTCTGGCCAGGAGAAATGCTTGGTGCATTCGAGATGTCTACAGCATCCCTGTTCCAAGCATCGCTGGAACCCCAATTGTTCAGCAACAGGGAGAGGTGAAATTTTCTCTGATTTATCCTTACCATGCAAGGCTGCATAGCAGCATAAGGCAGGAGGAGGCTGTAATGTACCAACATGGAGAGCTTTTACCAGACATTGCAAGGGGTTAACAGAAAGCTAATTCCAGATGGTAGAGACAGGATGACGTCATTTATGTCAACACACTCTAGTTTCTACAGATATTATAAACATGAGTGTCAATGAACAGGGAAGTCTACAGAGAGACCCAGCAAATTCATGCCAGAGTCCCATCTGGCCAGGAGGTGAGGTTGGGAGAAGAGTGGAGACGTGGGGTGTGGAGAGCTCCTCCCTTCTTACCTGGTACTCGAGAACAAATATGAAGATGTTATCGGCCCCCATGGACAGCACCAGGAAAGGCACCACTTGCAGGATGATCAGGGAGGAGCGGACTCCCAGGTAGGACAAGAAGCCCATGGCAGCCATGACTGCTCCCAGGACCACGGCCACCCCGCCAAGGCCCAGTGTAGCCTTGGAGTCCACCTGCAATGCAACCAGGCTCAGTCCCCTAGCCACCTAGCACCTACCCAGTATGCCCACCAGCCTCAGCTAGGCGAGACACGGCAGCAGGCAGGCACCCTCAGTGCCCGCAGGTGCCCGATACTACCCCCAGTGGTGAAGAGCTCACATCTCACATTAAAGTCCCTCTGCAGAGCCATCCTCCCTAGGGCAGGTCCATGAAACCCAAAGGCATAGGTAAGCCTGGCCGATCTTCCTCGAGCACGCATTGCAAGAGATTTTAAATATTAGCTTTGCATTTGGACAAATGAGGGTATAGCATGTTAACAGAAAGAAAACTGCTTTTAGGCCGGGTGTGGTGGCTCACACCTCTAATCTCAACACTTTGGGAGGCTAATGAGGAAGAGTGGCTTGAGCCCAGGAGTTTGAGACCAGCCTAGGTAACAAAGCGAGACACTGTCTCTACAAAAAATAAAAAACAAAAAAATTAGCTGGGCACAGTGGCATGTGCCTGTAGTCCCGACTAGTTGGGAGGCTGAAGCAGGAGGATCACTTGTGCCCAGGAGTTTGAGGTTCCAGTGAGCTAAGATCATGCCACTGCACTCCAGCCTGGGCAACAGAGCAAGACCCTGTCTCAAAAGAAAAGAAAAGAAAGAAAGAAGGAGAGAGGAAAAAAAGAAAGAGAGAGAGAGAGAAAGAAAAGAAAGAGAGAGAGAAAAATGAAAGAGAAAGAGAGGGAGGGAGAGAGGGAGGGAGGGAGAGAGAAGAAAAGGAAAAGAAAAGAAAGAAAAAGAAAAGAAAATGAAACTGCTCTTGACCTTTCAGCACAGAACACCTGCAAGAGGTATCACCCTTTGGGGCAGCCACCTGGTGTGTCCACTTTGCTGTTCTGAGATACTCTGGTTAGGAAAGTTGTAGAAGGCCTGCTGAAGATGCCTGGGGTCCTGGGCTAGCCCACCTAGCTGTGTGCCTCCCGCTTCTCACCATCACTCGGCTCCAGCTGGAATAGGTGCCCAGGGCCAGAGAGATGTACAGGAAAATGATAATGTAGCTGGTTGCAAAGATAGGCAGGTCCTCGGCTGTGGTGCGATTGATCTCGTCTTCCAGAGAGCGCTGTGAACACACACCCGACCAGCCCCCACTGACCGCGCCCTGCTCCAGCCAGGCTGGCTCTCAATAGCTCAGTCCCTGGGCACTAACTGTGCTGCGTCACAGTGCTAATGGCCCCCTATAATCCCTGGTGAGGCTACAAAAACAGCCATCACGATCACCCCGTTCTGAGCAGGCAGCCACTGCCCAGGGTCACTAAGGAAGGGACATGGCCAGGGTGGGGAACACCTGGGTTGCACCCCCCAGAGCCAGGGACCCTCAGCCCCTACCTCAGCCATGAACGTGACCTGGAACGTGCCAGTCATCCGATGCTGGAAGGCTCGCATTTCCTCCAAGAAGGCCTCCTCCCAGAGCTTGGCCTGGGCCAGACGGGGGTCCCCGGCAGGGTAATTGTTGAGGGAGAACGTCATGATCAAGGCCTCTGCTTCAGAATAGTCCTTCCCTGGGATAATAAATGTTCAGCCCCTTCTTGCTGCACCCCTGCCCCCCCCCTCCCCCTCCAGCTGTACCCTTATATTCCCTCCCCCTATCTAGCTGCACCACTCCCACCACCCCTTGCTCTTCTCCCCAACTCCTTCCACATCTGAGTCATGGCCTTACCCTCTACACCCCTCTTCTCTCATCAAAGGCAAGACCCTTGGACCCAGGCAAAAAAACCAGAGTACCTGAGCAACGCTACGAGAAGAAGAAAGAAATGGCAGAGAGAGGAGACAGGACAGGGTCAGCTTGAAGCTTCCAGAAGCCAGGTCACCCCCAGGCTGTGAGACCCCCAGCGCCACTCCCACCCTCCCATCTAGGGTTCCTGCCCCAGCACTGCATCTTCCTGGCCTCCTCCGGGCCCACTCAGCTTACCTTTATACCCCCCAACAGCAAGGAAGGGGGAAGACAGGGGCCCCGCAGTCAGCCATGCAGCTCAGGGCCAGGGTTGTGCCATCCTTGAAGGTGAGCGGGGCACTGGAGGGAGACAACCACAGAGGGAGACAATCACAGAGGGAGACAACCACAGAGGGAGACAACCACAGAGGGAAGACAACCACAGAGGGAAGACAACCACAGAGGGAAGACAACCACAGAGGGAGACAACCACAGAGGGAAGACAACCACAGAGGGAGACAACCACAGAGGGAGACAACCACAGAGGGAGACAACCACAGAGGAAAGACAACCACAGAGGAAAGACAACCACAGAGGGAAGACAACCACAGAGGGAGACAACCACAGAGGAAAGACAACCACAGAGGGAGACAACCACAGAGGGAAGAAAACCACAGAGGGAAGAAAACCACAGAGGAAGAAAACCACAGAGGGAGACAACCACAGAGGAAAGACAACCACAGAGGAAAGACAACCACAGAGGGAGACAACCACAGAGGAAAGACAACCACAGAGGGAGACAACCACAGAGGGAAGAAAACCACAGAGGGGAGACAACCACAGAGGGAGACAACCACAGAGGAAGACAACCACAGAGGAAAGACAACCACAGAGGAAGACAACCACAGAGGGAAGAAAACCACAGAGGGAAGAAAACCACAGAGGGAAGAAAACCACAGAGGGAAGACAACCACAGAGGGAAGACAACCACAGAGGGAAGACAACCACAGAGGGAGACAACCACAGAGGAAGACAACCACAGAGGGAGAAAACCACAGAGGGAAGAAAACCACAGAGGGAGACAACCACAGAGGGAAGAAAAACCACAGAGGGAGACAACCACAGAAGGAAGAAAACCACAGAGGGGAGACAACCACAGAGGAAAACAACCACAGAGGAAAGACAACCACAGAGGGAGACAACCACAGAGGGAAGACAACCACAGGGGAGACAACTACAGAGGGAGACAACCACAGAGGGAGACAACCACAGAGGAAAGACAACCACAGAGGGAAGACAACCACAGAGGGAGACAACCACAGAGGGAAGAAAACCACAGAGGGAAGAAAACCACAGAGGGAAGAAAACCACAGAGGGAGACAACCACAGAGGGAAGACAACCACAGAGGGAGACAACCACAGAGGGAAGACAACCACAGAGGGAGACAACCACAGAGGAAAGACAACCACAGAGGAAGAAAACCACAGAGGGAAGAAAACCACAGAGGGAGACAACCACAGAGGGAAGAAAACCACAGAGGGAGACAACCACAGAAGGAAGACAAAAACAGAAGGAAGAAAACCACAGAGGGAGACAACCACAGAGGAAAGACAACCACAGAGGAAAGACAACCACAGAGGGAGACAACCACAGAGGGAAGAAAACCACAGAGGGGAGACAACCACAGAGGGAGACAACCACAGAGGAAGACAACCACAGAGGGAAGACAACCACAGAGGAAAGACAACCACAGAGGGAAGACAACCACAGAGGGAAGACAACCACAGAGGGAGACAACCACAGAGGAAAGACAACCACAGAGGGAAGAAAACCACAGAGGGAAGAAAACCATAGAGGGAAGACAACCATAGAGGGAAGAAAACCACAGAGGGAGACAACCACAGAGGGAGAAAACCACAGAGGAAGACAACCACAGAAGGAAGACAACCACAGAGGGTGACAACCACAGAGGGAGACAACCACAGAGGAAAGACAACCACAGAGGGAGACAACCACAGAGGGAAGAAAACCACAGAGGGAGACAACCACAGAAGGAAGACAACCACAGAGGGTGACAACCACAGAGGGTGACAACCACAGAGGGAAGACAACCACAGAGGGGAGACAACCACAGAGGGGAGACAACCACAGAGGGGAGACAACCACAGAGGGTGACAACCACAGAGGGAGACAACCACAGAGGGAAGACAACCACAGAGGGAAGACAACCACAGAGGGTAGACAACCACAGAGGGAAGACAACCACAGAGGGAGACAACCCAGAGGGGAGACAACCGCAGAGGGGAGACAACCACAGAGGGGAGACAACCACAGAGGGGAGACAACCACAGAGGGGAGACAACCACAGAGGGAAGACAACCACAGAGGGGAGACAACCACAGAGGGGAGACAACCACAGAGGGGAGACAACCACAGAGGGAGACAACCACAGAGGGAAGACAACCACAGAGGGAGACAACCACAGAGGGGAGACAACCACAGAGGGGAGACAACCACAGAGGGAGACAACCACAGAGGGAAGACAACCACAGAGGGAGACAACCACAGAAGGGAAGACAACCACAGAGGGGAGACAACCACAGAGGGGAGACAACCACAGAGGGAGACAAAACAGAGGGGAGACGACCACAGAGGGGAGACGACCACAGAGGGAAGACAACCACAGAGGGAAGACAACCACAGAGGGAGACAACCACAGAGGGGAGACAACCACAGAAGGAAGACAACCACAGAGGAAAGATAACCACAGAGGGAGACAACCACAGAGGGAGACAACCACAGAGGGAGAGAAACACAGAGGGAGAGAACCACAGAGGGACCTGGCCTTGCCCAGTCCCTGTAGTGCCTCCCTCTCCCTCCCACCCCAGACTCACAGCACTACAGACGGTGAGTTGGCAGGGTGGGGGACACAGGCTGCAAACGGCTGCACACAGCCTAGCCCAGTAGGCCCTAAATGGCTCCCATCCAACAAATATCTCCCTGCAGGCCCCCACCCACAGAGCGAGCTGGAGCTGCCCTGAGTGCCTCCTCTGTGCCAGGCAGGGGCTGCTCCGGGCCCTGTCCCTCTGTGCCTCTCATGTCTCCGCACACCAGCCTGACTGTCCCAGCTCTGACATTATCCGATTCTGGATGAGCATCACACCCGAAAGTCCCATAGGGTGGAAGAGCTGGGATTTGAGCTGTGAGATCTGGCATGGGCTGTCTCAAATGTTGCCTTCTCAGCCTCCTTCTCTTTTGGCTGGGGGACCCCAAAACCCTCCAAGCATTGAGATCTGATTTGGAGCCCTAGAGCCCAGGAGCCAATGTTTTCACAGTTTACCAGCCTGGTGCCCTCAGGCAAGTCTGTAGGTCCTTTAGCTTAACTCTTTCTGCAAAGCTGGTTGTTGTGAAGACACAGTGGGACACATATGCAAAGCTCTCTATGCCCCTCTCTCAGCTCTCAGCAAGCAAGTGCTGGTTGCTGTGTACCCTGAGAAATTTACACACCACTCTGAGCCTCAGTTGTCTTGTCTGTAAAATGGGGACAATTGGACTACCCATGAGTTGTTATGAGCATCCAAAGTCGAAACAAAGAGAATGTACTATTATAAAGCTGCCATCAGACGTGAGTCTGACGTCAGACTACTACGCCTCCCCAAGCAACCAATGACTCCTCTCATTCCTGCTTTTTCAAGGGACAGACCTTGGGTTCCTGGCACAGACACTCTGGGAAGCAGCCCAAACCTGGGGCCCAGCCATGGATGCAGAGCAGGCAGCGGGGAGCAGAAAATATCGGCACCCTCTTCCAATCCAGTGGTTCTGAAAGTGTGTCCTGGGGCCCCTGGGAGTCCTGAAACCCTTTCCAGGGTCTGTAAGTCCAGAACTGTTTTCGTAGTAACACTAAGATGCTATTTGCCCCTTTTAGCTCGCATTTGCTTTGGAGTATGGAGTACTAAACGTTCATTTTGAGGACCTCAGCTCTAGTCCAATCTCACGGGCCTCTCACTGGCACTGCCCTGCTGCTGCCCTTGGCTTGGCCCCCTTGTCCCAGCAGCCTTGTTGGCATCTTGTTGGCAGCACACCAGAGTGGACAGAGCCAAGGACTGAACCCCAAGCAATAGAAGTGTGTGTGGCTGTGGCCTGCCCCAGGACACCCGGCCCAGGTGCCTGAGACCAGCCACAGCCCCTGGCCTGAGGGCACCTTTTCCAATGCATACCATGGTACCTCATGGGCTACCAAGGGCCTTATGGTGCCTGGCATGGACACAAGAAGCAAAACAAAGCAAATGTAAACATGAGCTGTGCCGATCGGACCCCTCTGTCACACTCAAACCAAGAGCACGGCAGGGGGCTCCCACATGTCAGGAGCTCCGCAGAAAGACAGAGTGGACTCGGGGTTGAAGGGCCAGCGATGGCCACGCACGAACCTCAGCCGTGAGCAGGAACTCTGACCAAAGGAAGTGGCGGCCGGAGCAAGGGGCAGAGATAACCATCTGGATGGCCCCTGGCCAGAGCCATAGGAATAGCTGCCCCTGGTCCTTCAGGACCAGCTGCTATGCCCAGCCCGGTTCCCAGGAGGCCATGGCAGCCCAGCCCCAGCCCACTTCTGCTTGGCCCCCACCATGGACTCACTTGGCACAGTACAGAAAGTGGTCCTTCCAGTCGACTTGGGAGGTCTCCCCCTCAGCGTCTGGTTGGCCGTGAGCAGCAGGAGCGTGCGATTGCTCTGGAAATACTGCAGGAGGCTATTGATGCAGCAGTCAGAGAGACTGGCATTGTCCGGATTGAGCGGGGCGTAGCAGATGTCCTGCAGGGAGATGTTGCGTTGTGCCTCGGGCGACCACACCTGGAGGTGCCGCAGCCTCTCCTGCAGCTCCAGCAGCTCCAGCAGCAAGTCCAGGTCCAGGACCCCGCTCAAGTCTCTCGGCCCCAGCAGCAGGGAGTCATACCTGTAGCCTAACCGGTTAGGAGCCGTCAGGATCACCTGGTTGGTTCGGAAGAAGGGGCCGAAATGCTGGTCATGGAAAGCCTTCTCACGTCGGGCCTGGCTGTTGGGGCCGACCACAGCTCCACGGGGTCTGTAGTTAGTTCTGTAAAGACCAGGCCCGCTGCCAAGGCCACCACCAGCATGACGGACAGTACCAGGATGGTCAGAGGCCATGAAGCCACCCACGTGCCCCAGCCCTGGAAGAACTGGCCAAGGAGGGTGTGGGTGGAGAAGCTGAGCTTGTCAGAGAGGCTGGTGCCTTCCTTGGGGTCCACCAACTTGCTTTTGTCCCTGGCGGGGGCCACACGAAATCTTACGAGCAGGATGGTTAGCAAAGCGAAGACAGAGCAGAGGATGATGATGAGGACCAGCCCACCTGGCATCTGGCCCAGGCGGAAGGTGGAGTCCAGGGCCTGGGGGCGAGCTATGGCAGGACATGACGCAGCACAGTCCTGGCAGGAGCAGGCCACTGCGTCATCACCTTGGGACTCATTGCAACGTGCAACCCCCTCATTCAGAGGCTGAATCCCACTCCCCCACGGCCTGGCCAGGCTCCAGGAGTTGGAAGCTCATGTCCAGTGGCGCTAGACCATTCCCTGTGTCTCCCTGGAAGTCGAGCCAGCGCTGGGCATTGCAAAGGGCAGAGCCGTACACACCACACATGCTACCCACAGCCAGCGTGGCGGCTGCAGGGATGCGCACATGGCTGCAGGAGTCGTAGGTCTGCTCGGCAAAGCTGCGCTGGTAGAAAGCCTCATAGGCCACCACAGCTGGGAGCTGTCCATTCCCTCGCTGGGCCACACGGGTCACATTGATGAAGAGGCTCTGGTTGGGGCTGCACGTGTTGTGGCAGTGCAGGTTCACGAAATTGTCAGAGCAGGCCGGGCAGCGGGTGAGGAGGGCCTTGGTGATTGACATACTTGCTTGCAGTGACACCAGCTGCTTGGCGGAGCAGCAGGCTTGAGTGTTGGGACCAGTGTAGAGGCGGGGGCAGATTTCTGTAATAGTGTCAGGTGATCACCTGTGATGTTGCGGGCTGGTGTGTTGGACAGGCAGGACACATTGGAGAGTGTCGTGAGGCCTCCAGACAGCTCTGGGTTCTTCCCACACTCATCATAGAAGGCGCAGTAGCCAGGCTGGTGGATGGGTGTGTAGGGCTCGCTCTGGGCCTGCAGAGCACAGCGACACCACTGATGGACCCCGACGCAGCTGGGGGTCATCCGGGAAGCAGGCCGCCAGGGAGGGCAGGAGGGTAAGAAGGACATGGAGCAGGGGCAGGGAAGCAGGGAATGTGGGGGAGCGGGAAGCCTCCTGGAGGCATGTGCCAGCCAGTGTTGGAGTGACAAGTGGACGGTGCAGCCAGGATTTCCTTCCTGGGCATGGCCTGATAGACCTGCAGTTTAGGAAGGTCATGCTGGAGAGGCCGGGGGGTGGGTAAGGAGGAAAGGTGACTCCAAGGTGCCAGGCTCTGCCCACGTCGAAGTCAGCCTGAGTCCCCACACTGCACGCCACATCCAGAGGCCACGGTCCCTCATGGAGAGTCTGTGCAGGAGTCCCCCCCACCCAGCACCAACACCACCACCGCCACCTGCTTGAGGCCAAAAACCATCATCCACCTCCCAGACACTGAGAGCAAGGAACTTAAGATGCGCCAGCCCTGGACCTTCTCCCCAGCCTCCAGAGTGCCCAGTCCTCCCTGGGTGATGCTCACCAAGTAACCCCACCCCGGCACCTCCTTGCCTCAGACCTCCCTCAACCGCAGGTCCAGACCCCACACGGGAGGGGCTCGAAGCACACCAGTCCATTGGCCTCTCCCACCCCTGTGTGCATTCAACCCTGTGACCTGGAAACCCTCCACCTGCACCCCTCCTCTGTGGGGCCTGGCATCCCTCATGTGTCCAGAGACTGGCCCAGCCCGCAGGCCCTGAGGCCCTTGCTGTCACCATAACCCTCGCCTGGTACACGGCTGGCCCCAGGGTCCCTAACTGGAGGCTGCAGGGGAGGTAAGGCCCGGCCCTGGTACTCACCAAGTGCAGGAGCAGGGCCCACAGCAGCCAGCGCCTCAGGCTGGCCTCTGCCATCCCGGGTCTGGGAAGGGGTCAGCGGGGGAACTGGGCCAGGCCTCAGGGATAGGCAAGGGCTGAACATGCATTAAGGCAGCCTCCTCCCCTATGATGACAACCCTGGCCTGACTGGGTTAGGGACCAATGGGGCTGAGCCCTGCTGGTTAATGATCCACCAGGATCTCCTTGTTTCCACTGTTTGGCCCCAGTCCCAGGCCCCCCGCTTTAAGATGAGCCTCATCATGAAGGTGCTAGGGTCTCCACTCACTTCCCAAAGCAACTGAAGCCAGAGAGCTGAGCCAGCTAGGGGAGACACCTCGCTATGAGCCCCCAACTCAGCCTTGGCTGGAGTTGGTGCCAGCGCATGGAGGCACAGGTGGGACCAGGCACTGGCTGGGCTCCGGCTTCAGGAACTGAGCCCAGCTACGGAACCTCCCCCACCCTCCCTGGCTCAGCCTCAGACCCCCGCTCTGCCCTACCCCCTCTTGGGACCAGGGCCAGCTGTGGGCTCAGAGGCACCCTCTGCTCTGTCATCCCTAGCAACTGTTGTTAATTAATATTAACAGCCCGATAACAGAGGGGTAGTCAAGGTGGAGTGACGCAGTCACAAAAGTCCCCTCCTCCAGGAAGCGAAGGGAGAGAACAGCTCACTCCAAAGCCTGACAGTTGACAGAGACCCCAGATAGTGGAAGACTCTCCTTTGTTCACTTTGCTCTTCATCCCCCTCCCCCACCAACCTTCTCTCTCTTGTCCCTTGTCGAAGCCTGCCCCACCAGTCACCCCCAGCAAGGGAGAGAGAGTGTCCGGGAGCCTGGAGCAGCAGCCCTTTCCACCTGGGCCCAGGGGCATGGTACACACCTTCTGCTTCCTCCTGATAGGAATCTTCAAGGCCTACCTTGGGCTCTCACTATCACTAGGATGGGCTATGACCTTGGCCCTATTACCAAAGCTGAGTTGTAGATAAGGGCAGCTTGGTGGGAACATCTCCTGCATGGTCACCTACTGGAGACAGCCACAGGGAGGAACCTGTCTCTTGTGTTCTGTGGACCCCTGCCTGATTCACAGGGGGAACCACCCAGGCTCATGTGGGGGAAGACAGAGGCTGAGAGGAAGGGGGCCGGGGCAGGGTCAGGCTGACCCCTAAGCCCTCGAGACAGCCATTGTGGAAAGGAAAGACAGTCAGCAGCCTAGGGCCTGCCCCCCATGCAGTGACAGCTCCATCCAGCAACTTCCCAGCACTGCTCCCAACTCCCTGGCCAGCAGAGGCAGAGACTCTACCGCCCATGAAGCTGCCTCTCTATGTCCTCTGTTCTGGTGTTGTCATCCAGTTCCTCCAGAAGCAGATCCTGAAACAAGGATCGCAATGTAGAGTTTACTGGGGAGGTGACTCCAGATGACAGCAGTAGGGGAGTGGGGGAATGAGCCAGGGGATGGCAGGATGCTGACCAGAGTGTATCCAAAGGACCTCCTGCCCCCAGGGACCTCCAGGAGCTGGTGGAGACATACCTGAGAGGGTCCCCTCCAAGGAATAAGGACACAGACACTTTCTACCACTTTCATCTGTCACTGGTTGAGGACACACCTGGGAGCTTTAGCCCCAGCACATGGCAGGTGCACTCAGTGTCAAAGGGCCTTAGGCAGGGCTGTGAGCACTTGCTACAATAAGTCACTGCTGGCACACACGAGGCTGTGAGTGTCAGCACAGGAAGGGCCCAGCACAAGCACCTGCTGCAGTGGGCTCAATGCCCACCCTGCCTTTCATATGTTCCTGTGGGGGCTGCCTAGGCTGAACCCCTGGAGCCCAGCTGAGCCCATCCCAGCACCACAGAGAGATGGAGTCCAGCTATGTGATCTCATGGGGTCTTTTGTGAAACACAAACAGTGTGGCAGCAGCACAATCCTGCTCAGAGTAACGGTGGAAATTTCACGCCCGATCTCCCAACCCAGCCGCCAGTGCCTCTGGGCACACGTCATATGATATGTACATATGCATCCTGCTTTTTCTATTGACTTTTCACATAAATCCTCCCCGTTGCCTTCGATCTCTGATCAGCGTGTCTGTGACTGGGTTATGGTCCACAGAACGCATGGATCTTCTCCTCTTCTGGTGCTGACTGTCTGGCTCATTCCCAATAGTTCATTTTTGATAAATAAGTTTCTGGTTGACCTCTTTAGGCCTAATAATGTTTCCTCTTTTTAAAAATTTATTTACTTATACTTACCTGTCAGGAGAGATACCATGGTCATGAAGGTGGTTTTCCCAGGGCGAGGCTTTCCCATTGCACTGTGGATGTGCTGACCCCTGCGATTTCCCTAAATGTGGGAAACTCAACTGCATAATTTGTGGTAGTCGGGGGACTGCGTCCGCGCTTTCCCCTGAAAAAAAAATTTATTTCCTTAAAACAAGTTCCCCCAGATGAGATTTGTGACAGTAAAATGTTTACAATTCTTTTTTTTTTTGAAACAGAGTCTCACTCTGTCGCCAAGCTGGAGTGCAGTGGCGCAATCTCAGCTTACTGCAACCTCTGCCTCCTGGGTTCAAGAGATTCTCTTGCCTCAGCCTCCCAAGTAGCTGGAACTACAGGCATGCGCCACCATGCTCAGGTAATTTTTGTATTTTTAGTAGAGATGGAGTTTCACGATGTTGGCCAGGCTGGTCTTGAACTCCTGACCTCGTGATCCACCTGCCTCGGCCTCCCAAAGTGCTGGGATTACAGGCGTGAGCCACCGTGCCCGGCCCAATGTTTACAATTCTTACGTAGACAGCTCATTCTTTCCTCAGGCTAATCTAGGATTTATCAGGTAATTATCAGATTTTCAGTAATTAGAATCTGGTGAAGGGTTGATGCCAGTCTTGGGTAATGAAAACATGGTGATTTCCCAAGGGCCATGACTCTTGCCACTGACAACGAGCAACTTGCAAAGGGACCATCTCCCCGAAGTCTCACCTTTATCATGTATTATGTTTGTCATTAGACCTTACTAATTTAATGACTGCCAGATAATACCTCATTTTCCACTTTCTGTTGGTATTAGTAAGATTGATATTATAAGCTTGGTATTGAAATCATGACAGGTCTGAAATGTGGCTACTCTGAGCAGGTCCAGAGAGGGGCCCAGAGCTGCACCAGTTCACTAAGGGAGCAGCCGGGGGTGAGCTAGCCATCATAAGAGCAGCCCTCTGTTGTTGGCTTAGGGGTGACGCCTGGCAGAGGCTGCCCCAGGTGAGTCATGTGCAGACAATCCCTGGAGACTTCAGGATCACTCACTGAAATAAGCCAGGCACAGAAAGACAAACTTCACATGTTTTCACTCATTTGTGGGAGCTAAAAATCAAAACAAACTCATGGCAATAGAGAGTGGGTAGAATGATGTTCCCAGAGGCTGGGAAGGGGAAGCGGAGATGGTTAATGGGTTCAAAAATATAATCAGACAGAATGAATGAGAACTGGTATTTGATAGCACAACAGGGTAATTACAGTCAGAGTACATTTAAAATAACTTAAAGGGTGTAATTGGAATGTAACACAGAGAAGTAACAAATGCTTTAGGTGATGGACACCCCATTTACAACCTGATGTGATGATGACACACTGTACGTTTGTATCAAAATATGTACCCCCCTAAATATATAATCTGTGTACCCATAAAAATAAATTAAAATCACTTGCTGACATGCTGTTCTGCATCCCCAACAGCATTTAAAGAGTCTGGGGAACTGGGCTGAGAGGAAGGTAGGTGACATTGCTGAGCTGGTCCCCTGACCTGGACCACAGGTACGTTGGCTGGCTATGTGTACAACACTCTGACCGGTACAGATGTAAGTAATCACATCCACAACTTCTGGCTCTTTGGGGTAACCAGCCTGCTGGTGGCCCCTTCATCTTTCTTGTCGTCAGAACCTGGACTCTATTTGGTGAAGGATTGTGTCCACTACTCAGGTGAGAGAGGCTCTCTCTGTTCTCCCAGTCCCCTCTGCAGCTAGCAGTGGCCACATGATCCAGTCCTGGCCCATGGGAAGGCTTTTCCTTTCCTCATTAAAAGAGATGTATGCAGCTGGCATGATATTCTAGCCTTCCCCCACTTTTCGCTGCGCTAGACAGATGGAAAGTCTGGAGCTATAGCAACCATCTTGTGGTCCTGAAGCATTGAACATGAGGAAAAAGTCAAGATGCAAAAAATGCCATTGGAAATGACATCAGCAAAATGGTGGACTAGGAAGTTCCAAGCTCTCATTTCCAAACTGAAATACTGAATGAACAAGCAGAGAACTGTCAGAACCAACTTTGTTGGCGCTCCAGAAAACAAAGGTCTACAGCAACCAGGCAAACACTCGATTTTAAAAAGGCCATCCTCAAAACAGTAGCAAAGTTTTGTGGTGTTTTTTTTGTTTGTTTATTTGTTTTTGAGACAGAGTTTTGCTCTTGTTGCAGGCTGGAGTGCAATGGTGTGATCTCGGCTCACGGCAACCTCCGCCGCCCAGGTTCAAGCGATTCTCCTGCCTCAGCCTCCCAAGTAGCTGGGATTACAGGCATGCGCCACCATGCCCAGCTGATTTTTTGTATTTTTAGTAGAGATGGGGTTTCTCCGTGTTGGTCAGACTGGTCTCAAACTCCTGACCTCAGGTGATCCGCTCACCTCGTCCTCCCAAAGTGCTGGGATTACAGGTGTGAGCCACCACGCCCAGCCTTTAACATTTTTTTTTTTTTTTTTTTTGGATTTCAACATTTTAATTTCTTTGGAATATAAGTCATTTTTTGCAAGATAAAAAATAGAATCAAAGTAAGGCAATCTAGTGCTCCAGGCATCCAGGCTGAGCCTTGCAATCATAAGCAGAATAATGACATAATTCAAGGTGCCAGCAACAGGGCTGTAAACTCTAACTAATAAACATTTATCTACATGTTTCATTAGGAACAGCCAAAAGTCCTGCCCTTAAAGGAATAATCTACAGAACATCTTGATTTAGAAGGGACAAAATGACCCCAATTATATGCTGTCCAATTTACTGGTGAACTGGATCAGAATGGGCCAAGGACTGTTAAACAGAGAAAGTATTTACATTTTGAAAACTTGCCATGCAGGCTAGTTTATTCCTGGCTGCTGTCAATAAGAAAGCAAGTAAAAAAAAATATTACAGATGAACTCACTCATCTTTCGATTTTTACCAAGGTCTTCCACTGGAACATGAAGGTAGGGTTAAGTGTGGAGGATAAGATACTCCAATTTTTTTTTTTTTTTTTTTTTTTTTTTGAGATGGAGTCTTGCTCTGTTGCCCAGGCTGGAGTGCAGTGGTGCGATCTCAGCTCACTGTAACCTCTACTTCCTGGCTTCAAACAATTCTCCTGCCTCAGCCTCCTGAGTAGCTGGGATTACAGGTGCACGCCACCATGACCAGCTAATTTTTTTGTATTTTTAGTAGCGATGGGGTTTCACCATGTTGGTCAGGCCGGTCTCGAACTCCTGACCTCATGATCTGCCCATCTTGACCTCCCAAAGTGCTGGGATTACAGGCATGAGCTACCATGCCCGGCCAAGATACTCAGATATTTCTAAAATAAATTACTTAGTAGTAAGAAATTAGCCATACCACATTCTTCCATTTGCCACAAGAACAAATTGGCAATGAAGACTATTTAAAAGAAATGTTCAGCTCTACAGAGGGTGGTGGCAGGCAACACTTTCCACTACAGAATAACCTCTGTTCTTCCATGATACATATTCCTGTGGAAAAACTTGTCAGGAGCTCTTGCCAGGGCCAAGGGATGAAAAACAGAGTAGGTCACCTCCTAACTAGCTAACTGTAGGCTCAGTTAACATCTTTGGGAAGAACCCATAAAATCAAGGCCATTGTTTTCTTAAACATCTGCAAGCTGCAGAATTCCTTAGCCCTTATCTAGAGTTTCTGCTCAGTAATCTTAAAGCTGGGGCAGTCCCACTGTGACTCTTCTCAGATATGAGGTGGGTGCTAGTCATCAAAGTCTGGAATGTCATTATAGGAGTAACCGCGGTAGCCTTTGAATGCATAGAAAGCGATGAGCAGGTGGTAAAATCCGGGTAGGAACACCAGAATGCCAGTTATCAGGACTGGAACGGCCTGGTCTGCCCCCCACTTTGCTGATGTAGCCTGAGAGCAGGAGGGAGCCTATAATAATGAGAAAGGTGCCAATCAAAAACAGCACAGTGGCAAGTGCAATGGCCTCGTAAGGGATCTTTGGAGGGCTTTTCTTAAACTGAAGGTCATTGTAGCCATTGTCTGTGCTGGAGAGCCTTGAATATTTCACTTTACTATTGGGGATTCCAGTAGCCAAGTTGGTACAGGACGGCATTCTAACACGCTGACACAGCGGAGTGCCACGCCAGGCTGTGCACATGCCCAGAGCTCGTCCATGGTTGGCAGTACCAGAGGTCACATGGCACTCTGGCCCACCTAAGTGCTACCCAGCCCGCCCCAGGCAGGATCAGTCAACTTTTTTTTTTTTTTTTTTTTTTTTTTTGAGACAGAGTCTCGCTGTATAGCCCAGGCTAGAGTGCAGTGGCACGATCTCGGCTCATCACAGCCTCCCCCTTTGGGTCCCGGTTCAAGCAATTCTCCTCCCTCAGCCTCCTGAGTAGCTGGGATTACAGGCACAAGCCACCATGCCCAGCTAATTTTTTTGTATTTTTAGTAGAGATGGGGTTTTCACCATGTTGGCCATGCTGGTCTTGAACTTCTGACCTCGTGATCCACCCGCCTCAGCCTCCCAAAGTGCTGGGATTACAGGTGTGAGCCACCGCGCCCAGCCCCAGCTAGTTTTTTAAAGTGTTTGTAGAAATAGGGTCTCACTACGTTGTCAGGGCTGGTCTCAAACTCCTAGCCTCAAGTGATCCTCCTGCCTTGGCCTCCCACAATGTTGGGATTAGCCACTGCACCTAGCCAGCAGTTTTGGACTTGAGACAACAGTAGCACAGTTCTCAGTTCCCACCCTCCAAAGAGAGCAGGCTACCTTATTTGCAAACTACCATGTGCATCTGTTCTTGTCTGGGGGATACCTGAAGAACTGATGCGAGATGCTGTGTCTTTTGCCTAAAATCAGGCCACTGCTCAGAAAAGGTGCCTGGGGCAAGAGGTTACAGGTAGAGACATGCAATAAACCACTTCAAACCCAGAGGGGAAGCTTGGATAATTTGGATATTCAAAAGCAACTCCCAGGCACAGTGGCTCACATTTATAATCCCAACACTTTGAGAGGCTGAGGCAGGCAGATTGCTTGAGCCCAGGAGTTTGAGACCAGTCTGGACAACACAGCAAGACCCTGTCTCTACAAAAAAATTTAAAAATAGCTGAGCATGGTGGCATGCACCTGTAGTCCCAGGTACTTGGAAGACTGAGGGGGGAGGATCGCTTGAGCCCAGAAGTTTGAGGCTGCAGTGAGCCATGACTGTGCCACTGCACTCCAGCCAGTGCAATAGAGCAAGTCCCTGTCTCAAAAAAAAAAATTTTATATAAATTTTTAAAGCAGCTATAAGCCAAGCACAGCGGCTCATGCCTATAATCCCAGTGCGTTGGAGGCCAAGGTGGGAGGATCACTTGAGGCCAGGAGTTTGAGATTAGCCTGGGCAATATGGCAAGACCCCATCTTTACAAAAAATAAAAATTTTAAGAAGTTAGCTGGCATGATGGCATGTAACTGTAGTTCCAGCTATTTGGGAGGCGGAGATGGGAGGATCATTTGAGTTCAGGGGTTAGAGGCTGTAGTGAGCCATGATCGCACCACTGCACTCTAGGCCTGGATGTTGACTCAAGTGAAAATGAGAAAGGGAGGAAGGAAGGAAGGAAGGAGGGAGGGAGGGAAGGAGGGAAGGAGGGAAGGAGGGAGGCAGGGAGGGAGGGAAGGAGGGAGGGAGGGGAAGAAAGAAAGGAAGAAAGAAAGAAAAGAAAGAAAAGAAAGAAAGGGAGAGAGAAAGAAGAAGGAAGGAAAGAAAGAAAGAGGGAGGGAGGGAAGGAAGGAATGAAAGAAAGGAGGAAAGGAGGGAGGGAAAGAAGGAGAAAAAAGAAAAGAAAGAAGGAGGAAGAGAAGGGGAAGGGAGGGAAGGGAAAGCTTAGCAGGGCATGGTGGGATTCTTGTAGTCCTAGCCACTTGGGAAACAGAAACAAGAAGATCACCTGAGCCTGGAGATTGAGGCTGCAGTGAGCCATGATCATCACTGCACACCAGCCTAGATGACAGAGCGAGATCCAACTCAGCAAAAATAGAACAGCTCTGTATACAGGAAATTTAGAATGCCACACGGATGCCCAGGGCAAAACGCATGTTCAGAAAAGCCTGAAACTTTTGTCACAGGCTGATCCTTAGGCTCAGAACAAGTCTAGCTAAGTGTTAAAAGAGTCCCAGCCAATTTGCAGAAGATGGAAGAGGTAATTAGCTGGGTGCGGTGGCTCGCCGCTGTAGTCCCAGCTACTCAGGAGGCTGAGGCAGGAGAATCCCTTGAACCCAGGAGGCAGAGGTTGCAGTGAGCCGAGATTGCACCACTCCACTCCACTCCAGCCTGGAGACAGAGTGAGACTCCGTTAAAAAAAAAAGGTGTAAGAGGTATGCTCTGTGTGCCTGTGTGCGTGTGTGTGTGTGTGTGTGTGTGTGTATGTTGGTGGAGGTATGCTGTGTGTGTGTGTGTGTGTGTGTGTGTGTGTGTGTATGTTGGTGGTGTCATCATTTTTTAGCTCCTGGCATCTCTGTCAAAACAGGCTAAACACAAGCTAAAGAAACAGACACTTTGGTGACCACAAAAAACAATAAATAGTCTTTGCAAAAATAGTTTGGGAAAGTATAAAAACAGATTACTACAGCCTTTAGCAATTAAAAAAAAAATGCTGAGGAAGAGATAGAACCTGATATCCAGACTTCTCACATTATAAGAGTTAAATGTTCAGTTTTCAACGGCAACAGCAAAATCACGAGGCAAACAGAAATGGGAAAAGATGGCCTAGTCAAAGGAACAAAAACAAGTTGAAAAAACTGTGTCGAAGGCAGCCCAACATTAGACTTATTAGACAAAAAACTTTAAAACAGCTATCTCAAAGACCTAAGAGCAAACAGATGAGGACTAAAGCAAATTAGGAAAACTACACATGAACGAAATGAAGTTATCAATAAATTATAAAAAAGAACCACACAGAAATTCTGGACCTGAAAAGGATAACAACTGAAATAAAAACTTCACCAGAGGGGCTCAAGAGCAGATTTGAGAAAGCAGAAAAAAAAATCTGTGAACTTGAAGGTAGGACAATTGAAATCATCAGTTCAGAGGAACAGACATGAAAAAGAGAGGAAAAGTGAACAGAGACTAAGTTACTTATGATACATCGTGAAACAAAATAACATGGGTGTTACGGAAGTTCAATAAGGAGAAGAAAGAGAGAATAGACAGATGATTTGAAGAAATAATGGCCTAAAGCTTTCCAAATTTGATGAGAGACATGAATATAAAATATCTAAAAAGTCCAATAAACTCCAAGGAGTACAAATGCAAAGAGACTTACACTGAGATATATTATAATCAAATAGTTGAAAGACAAATACTAAGAGAGAATATTGAAAACAAGAGAAAAGTGACTCATCACATACATGATGTCCTCAATAAGATTATCAGCTCATTACTCATAAGAAACATTGAAGGTCAAAAGATGGTGAGCTTGATATATTTAAAGTGTTGAAACAAACAAAATTGTCCACCAAAAATTCTATTTCCAGCAAAACTTTCCTTCAAAATGAGTGAGAAATTAAGACATTTTCAGATACATAACAGCTGAGAAAGTTCATTACCACTAGACCTGCCTTGCAAGAAATGCTAAGGGGACTCTTTCAGGTTGAAATGAAAGGATGCTAGACAGTAACTCAAAGATGTTTGAAGAAATAAAAATCCCCAGTAAAGATATTTACATGGATAAATATAAAAGCCAGAATTATTATAGCTTTGGGGATTTTTTTTGGGTGTTTTGTTTGTTTTTTTGTTTTGAGACAGGGTCTCTCTTTGGTCCAGGCTGGAGTGCATTGGTGCAATCATAGCTCACTGCATCCTCGACCTCCGGGCTCAATCAATCTTCCCATTTCAGCTCCCAAGTAGCTAGAATCCCAATTACAGGTACATGCCACCATGCTTGGCAAATTTTTGTATTTTTTGTAGAGATGGGGTCTCACTGTGTTGCCCAGGCTGGTCTCAAACTCCTGGAGACAGGCAATTCTCCCACCTCAGCTTCTCAAAGTGCTGTCATTACAGGCCTGAGCCACCATGCCTGCCTGCCAACTCACTCTTTCTTCTTCCCTTTTTTGTAAAGCTAGAATCTTGTTATGTTGCCTACACTGGTCTCAAACTCCTGGCCTCAAGCAATTCTCCCACCTCAGCCTTCCAAAGCACTGGGATTGCAGGTATGAACCACCACACTCAGCCAAAAAATATAACTCCACATTTTTGAGCAATGTATAAAATGAAATTTTTGACATCAATAACCAACCTAAAGCGGGAACAAAGCTGTATAGAAGTAGTTTTGTATGCTGTTAAATTGGTATCAATTCAAATTAGATTTTTTTAACTCTAGGAAATATTTATATTTTACATATATTAAAATCACTTTTAAAATTATTTTAGTTAGAAAGAGTCAATAGGCAGAGCTAGCTAGATGGAAGAGACAGAGAGAAAGAGCACTCATGAATGGCTCATGAACAGAAAATTCCTACATTTTAAAGCACACATGTAGCATGAATGTTGACTATGCCAACATGGAAAACTGGTGAATGGAATGGTAACAGATAAAATTATCTCCTCTATATTTTATTTTATTTATTTTGTTTTATTGTAATCCCGGCACTTCGGGAGGCTGGAGGTGGGTGAATCACAAGGTCAGGAGTTCAAGACCAGCCTGGCCAACATGGCGAATACAATCTCTACTAAAACTACAAAAATTAGCTGGGCATGGTGGCAGGTGCCTATAATCTCAGGTACTCTAGAGGCTGAGGCAGGAGAATCGCTTGAACCCAGGAGGCAGAGGTTGTGATGAGCCGAGATCACGCCATTGCACTCCAGCCTGGGCAACAAGAGCAAGACTCTGTCTCAGGAAAAAAAAAACACACACAACAGGAAAAAAAAAGCATTATTGCAAGACACAAAAATGATATTATACATTACTAAAAGGGTCAATTCATCAAGAATCTATAATAATATATATGCATCAAATGATGTGACCTTAAAATATATGAAGTAAACATTACATAATTGAAAGAAGAAACAGACAACAATAAGTAGTTGGAGACTTCAATACGCCATTTTCAATAATGGATAGAACAACTAGACAAAAGACCAGTAAGGAAATAGAAGCCTTGAACATTTATAAAACACTTGGACCTAGAGTATATATACAACATTCCACTCTACAACAGCAGGATATACATTTCTTTCAAGTGCACATGGAATATTTCTCAGGATAGACAGTATGTTAGACCACAAAACAACCCTTGTTATATTTTAAATAATTAAAATCATAGAAAATATTTTCCATTCACAATGGAATGAAACTAGAACTTAATAACAGAAGGGGCTGAGCACGGTGGCTCACACCTGTAATCTCAGCACTTTGGGAGGCCAAGTTGGGAGGATCTCTGAGCCCAGGAGTTCAAGATCAGCCTGGGCAACATAGAGAAACCCCATCTCTAAAAATAAGCTAGGTGCGGTGGCTCACGCCTGTGAGCTGAGGGAAACGAATTGCTTGAGTACAGGAGTTCAGAACTTCCTAGGCAACATGGTGAAATCCATCCCCCCTAAAAATACAAAAAAATTAGCCAGGTGTGGTGGTATGCACCTGTAGTCCCAGCTTCCCAGGAGGCTGAGGTGGGAGGATCACCTGAACCCAGGAGATCAAGGCTGCAATGAGCCATAATTGCACCACTGCACTCCGGCCTGGGCCACAGAGTGAGGCCTTGTTTCAAAAAAAAAAAAAATTTAGCCAGGCATGGTGGCACATACCTGAGGTACCAGCTATTCAGAAGGCTGAGGAGAGAGAACTGCTTGAGCCCAGGAGATAAATGCTTCAGTGAAAACCATGATCACATCACTGCACTCCATCCTGGGTGAATAGAGTAAGATCCTGTCTCAAAAAAAATAAGTAAATAAATTACAGAAGGAAAACTAAAATTCACAATATTTGGAAATTAAACAACACATGCTTAACAACCAATGGATCGAAACATAAATCACAAACGAAATATAAAAATACCTTGAGACAAACGAAAATGAAAACACAACATACCAAAACTTATGCGATGCAGCAAAGCTGTGCTAAGAGAAAAATTTTTACCCAAAAGCACAATCAAAGAAGAAAGCAGCCTGGCACGGTGGCTCACGCCTGTAGTCCTAGCCCTTTGGAGGCCAAGGGGGCAGGATCGAGTGAGACCAGCCTGGGCAACATGGCAAAACCCTGTCTCTACAAGAGAGATACAAAAAGTTAGCCAGGCATGGTGGCACGTGCCTGGAGTCCCAGCTGCTTGGGAGGCTGAGGGAGGAGAATCACTTGAGCTCAGGAGGTCAAGGCTACAGTGAGCTGAGATCACACCACTGCACTCTAGCCTGGGCGACAGAGCAAGATCTTGTCTCAAAAAAAATTTTTTTTTTAATTTTAATTTTTCAAAAAGGAAGAAAGGGCCAGGTGTGGTGCCTCATGCCTGTAATCTCAGCACTTTGGGAGGCCATGGCAGGGGAATCACATTAGGCCAGGAGTTTGAGACCAACCTGGGTAACATAGCAAAAGCCCATCTCTACAAAAAAAGAGAAGAGGAGGAAAGAGAAAGAGGAAGAGGAAGAAGGAGGAGGAGGAACAGGAGAAGGAGGAGGGGGAAAGGGAGGGAAGGGGAAAGGAGGAGGAGGGGAAGAAGAAGAGAAGAAGATTTGAAATTTTCTAACTGCACACCTTAAGGAGCTAGAAAATGAAAAACTAAACCCAAAGGTAGAATTTTAAAAAATAATAGGCTGGGCGCAGTGGCTCACACCTGTAATCCCAGCACTTTGGGAGGCCGAGGTGGGCAGATCACGAGGTCAGGAGTTCAATACCAGACTGGCCAACATGGTGAACCCTGTCTCTACTAAAAAACAATAAAATAAAAATAAATAAATAAATAATAATAAAGACTGGAACTCAGATAAATGAAATAGAGAACAGAAAACTATAGAGAATAGCTACGCAACAAAAAGTTGGCTCTTGAAAAATATCTTCTGAAGGAGTAGTCTAAAATAATACAAATAAAATAATACAGAAAAATAAATTTTAAAAGAAAAAATTAACAAAATTGACAAACCTTTAGGTAAAGTGACTAAGAAAAGAGAGAAGACTCATATTACCAAAATCACAAATGAAAGTGGGAACTTCATAATTTTACAGAAATAAAAAATACAAGATAATACTATGAATAACTGTATGACAACAAACTGGATAATCTAGAAGAAATGGACAAATTGCTATACATTCAACTACCAAAAGTGATTCATGAAGAAGCAGAAAACCTAAAACACTAAGTTTGGCATCAATATGGTGACCTCCCAGGATCGGGGACGACCAGGTTGCCTAAGGAGGGGAAACCGGCCCAGGTCAGAAACAGAGCAGGTCAAAACTCCCGTGCTGATCAGTAGTGGGATTGCGCCTGTGAATAGCCACTGCCCTCCAGCCTGGGCAACATAGCGAGACCCCATCTCTAAAAAAATAAAATTTTAAAGAAGAAAAAAAAAGAGACCCTACCTCTACAAAAAAATAAAATAATTAGCTGGGCATGCTGGCATGTACCCACAGTCCCAGCCTCTCAGGAGGCTGAGGCAGGATTGTTAGAGCCCTGGCAATGGAGGCTACAGTGAGCTATAACTGTGCCACTGCACTCCAGCCTAGGAAACAGAGTGAGACCCTGTCTCAAAAAAATTTTTTAATAAAAAAATTATTACAACTAATAAATGAATTTGGCAAAACTGAAGGATACAAAATCAATACACAAAAATCAGATGTATTCCTCCCCTCCCTCCTCTCTCTTTTCTCTTTTTCTTTCTTTTCTTGTTTTTGAGACAGGGTCTCACTTTGTCACCTAGGCTGGAGTGCAGTGACAATCATTGTTCACTGCAGCCTTGACCTCCCAGGCTCAAGCAATTCTCCTACCTCAGCCTTCGGAGTATCTGGGACTACAAGTGCTCACCACCATGCCTGGCTATCTACCTATCATCTATCTATCTATCTATCTATCTACCTACCTACCTACCTACCTATCATCTCTATCTATCTATCATCCATCTATCTATCTATCTACCTACCTACCTACCTACCTATCATCTATCTATCATCCATCTATCTATCCATCTATCTATCATTTTATCTATCTATCCATCTTATCTATCTATCATCTATCTATTAGACAGAGGCCTGTTGTCTGTGTTGCCCAGGCTGGAGTGTAACGGCATGATCTCAGCTCACTGCAACCATCACCTCCCCAGTTCTAAGCGATTCTCCTACCTCAGCCTCCTGAGTAACTGGGATTACAGGGGTGTGTCACCATGCCTGGTTAATTTTGTATTTTTAGTAGAGACAGGGTGTCACCATGTTGGCCAGGAAGGTCTGGAACTCCTAACCTCAGGTGATCCACCTGTCTCAGCCTCCCAAACTGCTGGGATTACAGGCGTGAGCCACTGTGCCCAGACCCTGGCTAATTTTTGTTTTAATTTTAATTTTTAGAGACAGCATTTCACTGTGTTGCCCAGGCTGGTCTTAAACTCGTGGCCTCAAGTGATCCTCCCTCTCAGCCTCCTGAATTGCTGGGACTGTAAGTGAGGGCCACCATGCCATACTCTAGTACCACTTGACACATGAGAAAGATAAACCATTCTGTTCCCACTCCTGCCATCTGATGGTCTCTTACTTGCAGCTGTATACACTCCTAACTGATGTACCTGTAATTCCCTACTGTCCACCACCTATGAGCACCCCCTCTCCTACTGTTGCTCCACCGCAGAGTCCTCAACCTCAGCACTATAGACATTTTCAACCACAGAACTTCTTGTGGGGGCTTCCCTGTGCATTGTAGGACTTTAACAGCAACCCTGGCCTCTTCCCCACCTAATGCTAGTAGCATCCACTCCCCCAGATATGATAACCTAAAGTGTTTCTTGGCCAGGCACTGTGGCTCACACCTGTAATCCCAGCACTTTGGGAGACCGAGGAGTGCAAATCACTTAAGGTCAGGAGTTCACGACCAGCCTGGCCAACATGGTGAAACCCCTTATCTACAAACATTAGCTGGGTATGGTGGCGCATGCCTGTAGTCCCAACTACTCAGGAGGCTGAGGCAGGAGACTCTCTTGAACTCGGGAGGCGAAGGTTGCAGTGAACCAAGATAGCGCCACTGCACTCCAGCCTGGGCAATGGAGTAAGATTCCATCTCAAAAAAAAAATCCACCTAAAATGTTTCCGTACTTTCCTAAAAGCCCCACTGCGGCAAATCTGGCTGCGAACCACTACCCTGCAGGAAGCCTATGCTAAGCCAACTAATCCACTCCCTCCACTCAGCTCTGCTATAACCAAGCCAAGCCGGGCTCTCAAGTTCCTCTGGGCCTTCCCAAGGTCTGCCCATAGAATCTCCTTAGCAGTGGGGATTACCACCACCACCCAAGCCTGAGTGGTCTCTCCCTGCTCTGGCCATGATAGCAGGGGCTGGCTGTCTCCCTTGGCACTTGGCCTAGCTATCACTGCATTCATGCATTTTGCTTCTGGAGGCCGAGGTCTTGGTTCCTGGGGCAGGGGCCATACCTCCTATATCAAGGATCCTTGCACCTATATATAGGGGTCCAATTTGTACATTTCAGTGACTGTATTAGATACTTCGCTTCAGGAATACAGTTGTAGTCAGGACCCACTGCTGTCAAAGCCATAGACTCGGCTGTGTGACCGTCCATCTCTCCACCGCTGGAATAGGCACAAGCAGTTGGGGGAGCCTGGTCCCTCAGCCCACTGCTGAGGAGAAGGGCTTGCAGGTCCATGGAGAGGATGAGGCAGGCTGAACCTGTAAATGGCTGGGAGGTCCCAAGTACTTCCTGAGGGCTCCCTGAAGAGAGAATGGGCAGCTCTGCCCTGACTGTTGCTCCCAGCATCCCAGCTGCAGGTGCTGACTGAAGAGGGTCTTAGCCTGGGCAAGGCGAAGATGGTGAAGCCAGACCACTGTGTAGGGGTAGCCACCAGGAATGGAGAGCACACGTCAAGGCTGAGGGGAGACAAGGTCTGGGGACTGGCCCTACATGCTTAGTCTCTACTGTACAAGCATCAATTGCTTCTCACATTCATCCCAGCCCTGCAAGCTGATGGGTACCCTTCATTCTAGGCCCCTTGTCTTTTGTGATGTCAACTCTCGACACAGAACCGCAGCATTTTCTAATCTTAAGCCAACAAGTCGTACAGTGAGCCATGGGGAACAAAAGAGGCCGTGAGAGGGACCTGAAGCAGGGTCTCCCAGATGTGAGCAGGCATGGGCCCCTGCCTACACCTGATACCCTTGGCCTTGACAAACATGAGACCTGTGGAGTATCCCTGGGCTTATGTGGGGCACAACTGGAGCCTCTAGGAGGATGAGGACGAGGGGCTTCCTGTCTGAGCCCTGAGTCATGGAGGTGACACAGAGGGAGGGGTCCTGCCTGCTGCAGAGGAGGGTCCAGAGTCCAACTCCGTGATTCCTACCACATCCTTTCCCTCCACTTTTAACTGGAATTAGTCCTCAAAAGCCTCAGGCAGTAGAAAGGTTGTGAAAGAGAATTACCTCCAGGGCATTAGGGATACTCTTAGAAGGAACACACACGTGCAAAACTTGGCATGGTCCTTGCCTCCAAAGAGCTCCCACACCAACATGGGGACAGGCCCCCCCAGCAATGAAACTTCATGAGGTCAGAGCAGTATCAGACACACATAGGAGGATGCCCAGCCCAGGATGGGGCTCAGGAAGACTTCCTGGAGGAGGCTGTGCATGGGTGAGAGAGGTTTCACACCCTAGGGTTGCAGATTTAGCAAATAAAAAGCAGGATGCTGGCTGGGTGCAGTGGCTCATATCTGTAATCCCAACACTTTGGGAGGCCAAGGCAGGTGGATCACAAGGTCAGGAGGTCGAGACCAGCCTGGCCAATATGGTGAAACCCCATCTTTACTAAAAATACAAAAATTAGCTGGGTGTGGTGGCATGTACCTGTAGTCTCAGCTACTTGGGGTGCTGAGGCAGAAGCACTGCTTGAACCTGGGAGGCGGAGGCTGCAGTGAGCCACGATCATGCCACTGCACTCCAGCCTGGGCAAGAGTTAGACTCTGTCTCAAAAAAAAAAAAAAAAAAAGGATGCCCAGCTATATTGGAATTTCAGAGAAACAGTTAACATTTGTTTTAGTGTATGTCCCAAATATTGGACAGGACACGGTTATGCTGTAAAATTCCTCACTGTTTCTTTGAAATTCCAATCTAGCTAAACATCTACTTTACCTGGCCTCCCACGTCACCATGACTTTTGGATGAAGTGTTGGGCTCAGAGAAGGGATGTGACAGGGGAGTTTCATATCCGGGACCTGAACCTAGGTATCTCACCTCCAATTCCAGACTAGAGTCTGAAAGACAGAGCACCTCCCCTCTATCACTTGGTCAGGTGACATTGGGTTGGCTAGTCAATCTGAGCTCTTGTCAGTCTGCAAAATAAATGTGTGATGGATATTAAAACCTTGCCTCTCAAACTGAACTAGAGACCAGCACGTTTGGCCTCACCTGGGATGGAGGTGAGTACTCACATGCAGAATCCCAGCCTGTACCCTGGACATGTTCGCATGGAAGTAGGGAGACACGTCCCAGAGGCAATAGTGCATTCAACAGGCATTGGGAGGTGCTGGCACAGAGCTGGGCTACAACAGGTGCGTCAGGTGCCTGAGCCGCATCAGCCCCTACAGGAACCCTCGGAGAGGGCATTTTACCCCCCACTTACAGGTGAGCACCTAGAGAAGGCCAAGAAAAGCGACATGCCTTCCCCAAATGAGACCATACAGTCAGAAAGTGGCCACTGTGGTCTGACCTGGCCACTGTGCCCACAGAGCACCTGAGATGTTGAGGTGAGCCACAGCGGGATGCTTCGTGGTGGAGGCAGCTCTTGGGGTATTCGTCTGAGGACCCCCTTGATGTGCCTTGTTCTCTAGCTCGCTGGTGCCAGATACCCTCGGTGCATTCTACGCCAATCCTACTGCTTCCCAGCAGGTTTATAGGTAGGCTGGAGGGCTACACAGGCGCTGGATGCATTGAGTTCCAAAGGCATTTCAAGATAAACTAAATAATGTGCATTTGCCCAGCGTCATGCCTGACACACTGCCATGATGAACCACTTCTTCCCATCTTTACCCTCATAAAAAATGGCTGAGGAATGGAAGAGCAGCAACTCACATCCTGTTCATTATGTAAGGCAGGCGTCTTATATAATGATGTTCCTGGGGAAAAAGATGACAGTTGACAGGGGAACCTTCCCTGCTCAAATTCGACTTTATCACCATTGCCTCTTGGGGCCCCTGCCCCTAAAGTCCAAAGTCTCAAAATTCCCGAAAAGCTGAGTCATTCATCCTCAGGAGATGCAGGCAGAGAATCAGCTGGGCTGCAAATGTACCCTGAGCCTTTTGTGCTCTAGGTCCAGAGGTTTCTGGGCACACCACTGTCCTCCCAACCACTATCACCAGCTGTATCATCAGAATACCTTTGCTTTCAAAAACACTCTGTCAAGGCTGGGTACAGTTGCTCACGCCAGTAATCCCAGCACTTTGGGAGGCCGAGGTGGGCAGATCATGAGGTCAGGAGATCGAGACCATCCTGGCTAACATGGTGAAACCCCCTCTCTACTAAAAATACAAAAAATTAGCTGGGCGTGGTGGTACGTGCCTGTAATCCGAGCTACTCGGGAGGCTGAGGAAGGAGAATCACTTGAACCCGGGGAGACAGAGCAAGATTCCATCTCAAAAACAAAACAAAACAAAACAAAAAACACCTCTGTCTTCTGTATGTTTTGATTTTTTAAGACATGACTATTATATTTTCAAAAAAAAAATCAATTTTTCAGCCCCCGTTGCGTATTTTGGTGACAACCCTCTGGTCTTTTCACCCTCAAATGTGCAGGGATCCCTCCCACCACAGGGAATTTGCACATGCTGTTCCCCCTGCTAGAACTGCTCTTCCCTCCCACCCTTCTCATCTCAGCATAAACCTCACTTTCTCAAGGAAGCCAGCATTCTCTCCAACTGGGTGAGGGCCCCTTACAGCCCTCCAATGCCCTGAACTCCCCCACATGACTATCGAGCAGTCTGCATTAGTTGACCATGTCTGCTCCTTGCCTAAAAGACTGAGCCTCATCCATCTAATTCCAAACCCTAACACAGTCCAGACACCCAGGCACCCGCTCAGGTGTAAGTGTGAGCAAGATTGTGCCAGCCCAGGGCAGAGATGCCACTGTACTCTCCTGACTTTCCTGTTTGAGCCCAGGGCGTCACCAGCCTGGAAACCATCCAAGCCTCTCTGCTGTTTAGTGAAGCCTAGGCTTCCAGAGAGCTCTAGGTTCATTTGCCCATAGCACACATACACTCGACCAAGGCCTGCCCAGTCCTGATTTGCACGTTTGTGCAAAGGGCACAGGCTTTGGACAGAGACTGAGTCCAACAGGCCAACCCTGAGTGCCTGTTTGTTCACACGTAAATGGGCATATGGTATCTGCCTCCCAGGTGAGGTGTTGAACGAGCCCTGTATACTCTCCCTGTAGTCTCAGAACATGAAGACGGACCTTCCCGTTCTCTATTTTTTAAAGACAGGGTCTCATGGCCAGGCGTGGTGGCTCATCATGCCTGTAATCCCAGCACTCTGGGAGGCCGAGGTGGGTGGACTACCTGAGGTCAGGAGTTCAAGACCAGCCTGACCAACGTGATGAAACCCATCCCTACTAAAAATACAAAAACTCAGTGGGGTGTGGTGGTGGCCACCTGTAATCCCAGCTACTCGAGAGGCTGAGGGAGGGAGAATTGCTTGAACCCAGGAGATGGAGGTGGTAGGTGAGGCAAGCTTGCGCTACCACACTCCAGCCTGGGCAACACAGCAACACTATGTCTAAAAAAAAGAGAGACAGAGAGAGTGTGTGTTACTGTGTTGCCCAGGATGGAGTGCAGTGGTGTGATCATACACACAGCCTCAAACTCTTGAACTTCTGGGCTCAAGCAATCCTCCCATTCTTTCCAATGCCCTGGCCCCAGAGTGCCCGCAATGGTACCTAACCCCAAAGCAAAAGTCCCGTAGTACCAGCTATTTCCACCGGGGTGAACAAGCCAGAGCCCAAACCCTGCACAGAACCTCATTCACCAGGTAACTTCTGAGCCTCATCTCCCCCACCTAAAACATAGAAACAGCTTCCCCCAGGGAGGCGATTAGGAGGAAGGAATGTACACTTTGAACAAATAGCCACCATACCTTTACCCAAACTCGTCTGCTCCGAGCCCAGACCCTGCTGTCCCCCAGGCAGGAATACAGCATCAGGCTGGCTCCATGCTCCTCTACCTCATCCCCCAAAGAAGGAAATCACTGGGGAAACCCAATCTCTTCTCCATCCAGGGTGGCTCTGGGATACAAGCTCTCTTGGTAGGGTGTGCCTGGAAGTGACAGGGTCAGAGAGACAAGCATCCTGGAGACAGGGTATGTAACACTTTAGAACACAGCTTGGCTGTAACATCCAGAGCACTCACTGTGCCCCGGGCCAGCCTCGGCACCCCATGAAGCAAGGTGGGAAGGTCAACCTGGAACAAGGACCAGGCCTCAGAACTGTAGGCACTCTCTGCCCTGTCTCATGTTCCAAAAGTGTGACGGATGCCCACTGATAGGGTCTGTGCAGTTGACAGGCGTCTCCCAGCAGATGCTCAAATGGTTGCTTTTTCTCCAGTTCCATTAACTCTTTTTCTGTCTGAATATTCCTAACCACCACAGACTGCAAGAATACTGTCTGCAGCTCCCTGGCAGCTCTAGCTCACACCTGCCCAGAAAATACCACCATCCTACCCTCGTCACACACACTGGCTTTGTGGAAATCCTCAAGAGTTAACAAAGAGGAGCAGGGATCATGGAGATCACAAATCTTGGTTCCTGCCACCTTCAGTCCTATTGTGACCAAAGGCCCAGCCTCCCTCATCTCTGTACAAACTTTTGCGAAGAAAAAACTTGGCTTCTTTCTAAAAACCCCTAGTTTCTCCTCCTCCTCCCCCCTGCACAACCTCATGCCCCCAGCCTGGCCTTGTGATGCCTGGTAACATGCAATCCAGGGCCCTGAGTCAGCAGACAGGCCCAGCCTTCAGACTGAGAAGGCAGCTGGAGAGGCAGGCCAGGGCACAAGGAACAGTA
This sequence comes from Ateles fusciceps, assembly GCA_036589455.1. Classification (NCBI taxonomy): domain Eukaryota; kingdom Metazoa; phylum Chordata; class Mammalia; order Primates; family Atelidae; genus Ateles; species Ateles fusciceps. The sequence continues at coordinate 5,535,514 of JAZHEH010003329.1, read as the reverse complement.
TGTGGGTGTGCATGTTATATTGCCGCTTATGCATATAACACAGACACAGCTCACACTTCAACAGCTGCTCACAAAGGGACCAGCAGATAGCTGCCCTGGCTCCTCTAAGGGCGGGCAGGCAGTTTCCCCCAGAAATCTACATGTGCGTGTGCTGGAGGAGAGGAAGGCTGGCGGTCAGGAAGGCCCATCTCCCAGGGGTGCAGGCCCATCTGTCTGCCTGATCCCAGGCAGCAGGACTGCAGAAGCTGGGCGGGACGGCCATAGCCACCTGCCAGCGAGGGAAGGCTTCTCTTCTCATGGCTGAGGGCAGCTTGGCACGGCTGACCTCTGCTGGCCAAGTGAGGCACTGCATGCAGCCGCAGAGCCAGGCGCTTCTCTCTTCTGGACATTTCCTGACTCCCGATGTTTTGGGGGAACAGTCCTTTTCATATGCCGGAGACACAAACTGGGGCAGCTAAAATTTTTATTCTGTTGTCAAGGGGCAAGATGCCAGCCTGGCAGTGCCAAGGGGTTGAAGGGCCCAGCACTGGCAGCCCCAGAACTGTCTGTTCAGTCTGTGCAGTGAGCACCAGAGCCTCGCCTGTCCGTGCAGGAGTGAAGCTTGTGCTCGACATCGTGCTCCACTCGAGAGGCCCAGCAACCTCAGGAGGACTTGGCTGCAGGTCTGAATTTCTTTCCTTTGTGCTTGAAGCTGTGCAGTGGGTTCTGGGACTTCACTCTCTATGGAGGCAATTGCAGGTCAGTTGGGGGAATCAGGCTGACAGACTATCCACCCACCCACCCAAACTGAAAAAGACACAAAGGGAGCCATGCCAGCACCTGGCCAACAAGACCAGAAGGTGCTGCAGACAATGAAAGGGGAAGGGCAGCTGAGGAAAGAAAAGCAGAGCCTGCAGGTGGCCGCAGAAGTATCCCTAGTCCACAGCAGATTTTGTCCCAGCCACCAGATTTTTGGGGAGCAGTTCCTGGGTGCCATCTTTCCCACTCCTAGGGCAAGGTGCCTACACATTCTGGTGATGACAAAAGAGCAGGTGGGGGAGGAGTTCTGCAGCTGTCCCCCAAGGCCCCAGGGGCCATACCTTGACCTTCCTACAAGAGGAAGACAGCTTCTTCCGCTTCTTGTGAGGGCGCACCAGGCCACGAAGAGCAGGAGGAACTGGAAGAGATACTTGCCTGAGCAGTGGGCGCACTGCTGCTGTTCCCACCCCTACCCTCCCACTGATTCTGCAGCAAATTCTTGAATTCTGACCCAACTGGCAGCCTATGACATACAACTATTCATTATCACATCTGCACAGGGCCAGGAGAATGTGAGCATATTAGACTTCCACTATCAACAGCTTTCCTGTATTGTTTAGACTTGTTTCAATAAACATGTAACAAGAAAGAAAAAGACAAACATCCTTATAGAAAGAAAATGTAGCTGAAATAAAAATCAACAGGCAGTTTCTTCACCTGTGGCCCATTACTGCAGATTCAGCGGGTCCACATCCCAGCTGCACCTGATCTTGGCTCTATTTCACCTTGCCCATCCCATGGACTCCCCCAGGCCAACCACACCTGGGCCCTCCCTTTCAAGTGTCAAACATCCCACATCCTGACCCCTTTCCACCTTCTCCTGGCTCTTCTAAACCTCCTGGCCATACTTTGGTAAGTGACTCCGCCGTAGGAGCAGATTGGGTTCCTCAGGCCAAAGCTCCGGCCTCACCCCCTCCCTCCCTCCCCACCCACTCTCCCTACTGCCCTCCTCACATCTCAGGCCAGGACCTAGACTGGGGTCTCCTCCAGCTCACTGTCCTGTGGGAACCTGGCCCCTAGCACTTTCTCTCCGGCATTTTCACATTCCCATCTTTTCTGGATCCTTCTTTTCCCAGTGCCCAGGCTTTTCCTGCCCTGGAACATTCCATCTCCACCCTCTGTCACCTCCGCAGCAGCAACACCAGTCACTGGCTGGCTGCAGGTACAGACTGAGCAGACCCTGTGGCACTGAGAAGGTTCCTGCACTTGCTGCCCAGAGCCTCCTCTCCACCACTCTTCTCCTTTAACCCATTTTAGGCATAAAAGTCACACACACTCATTACCAAAAACACCTCCTATGAGACACTGAAAGAAGTCATCACCTAGAGCCTGCCTAAGATGAGGAGAGGTGCCTAGCTTTAATGTTCACGTAAAGCTCTCGCCTGGGCTGCACCACAGAAACCAATCCCAGGGTCTGACCTCACGCCTGTCAACCCCTGCACCCCTCATACCACCACTGGCTCTTCTCTTGCCACCTCATCTGTTTTGGCTTTATAGTGTCTGTCTCCCTGTTGACTGTTCCTACCTAGAGACGCCACAGATGCCTTGGCCTTGACTTTAGCAGCTGCTAATCCTGAGTCTTTTGCAGCACAGGTGGCTGTCTCTGCCTCCTGCCCATGACTCTTTCCCAAACCTGTTCACTCCCTTCCACCCAAGGATAGCCATTCAGCCCAGCCCTGGAGACCACCTGGCCTGAAATCCTGGATCTGCCACCCACTCTGCACTACCTCAACTTCCTCATCTCCAAAATGGAGACTGCAACAGCTAACCCGTGGGACCAGGCAAACAAGTTTAGAAACACAGGGGTGTGCCTATTAATGTGCTCTTGTGCTGCTCAGGTCTCCAGGTCCTATTCTGCCTGACCAGTCCCAGCACCAAGCACAGGCGCTAACGCAGCAGTGGAGAAATTAATGCCACTTCCCCCAGCCTGCTGCCTCCTGCCCCATCAGGCCGCACTCACCCAGATAGTCAGGAACATGGCCCAGGTGGGGGCTTCACCACCGCGGGGTGCAAGGGTAGGTCATGCCGCAGTAGCTGGAGGTCCCTGGGGTTGTCTTCAAAGTATGTCTACCGGGGAAAGAGTGAGAGCCAAAGTCAGCACCTTTCTTGTGTGATTCCACAGACTGAGCTTTCCAAAGGATAACACAGTCATGTGTTTTGAGAAGTGATGAGGCGGGCCGCCTAGGCGCATTTCTCACACCTCCCGGAGTGGATGTTTCCATTCTTCCTTCCCCATGACACACACGGCAGCACCCCTGAACCCCTTTTTGCTGGGCATCATCTTACAGACTGTTTCATATGGACACACAACCAACCTCTTTCCTTCCCATGTAACTTCTGGCTCTGGATGCACCTTAGTTTACCTAGCAAGCCCCCTATGGTGGCACCGGGCTCTGTCCATCTTTTGGTTCCTTGATAATGCCATGATGAACCCAGGCACATGCTTGGCCATGCACATTCATAAGTGTGACCAAGATTAAGTTCCAGAAGTGGAAGTTCGGATGAAAGGACACGAAGCTCGTAATTCTGCTGGACACTAAGTGTTCACCATACGGTTGTGCCAATTTACCACCAAGCAGAACAGACTAGCTTCCTTCTATGATTCTGGGTCCACTGCCTCCCTTTCTGTGCCAAAGGCCAGAAAATTGCCCAGTTCTCTGCTTCTCACCACTCAGAGCTCAGCCAGTCTCCAAAAAGGCAGCCACCTAAGATTTGACCCTTCCTCACTTCCCATCCCCCTCACCTTGAGCTTCTCAGAGTGCAGAAGCTCCTCCTTGATCTCCTTCAATCTTGCCTCCCGAATGGCCTGCTTAGTCACTGAGCGCATGGCATCCTGGGGGTGGACACCGGAGGTCAAGATAGTGAGGCTGCCCCAAATCCTCCCTCACGCCTGGACGCTCAGCAACAGGGTACGATCCCTGCCACAGCCCCTCCGCGCCCACTCTTCTCCCCCACTGCAGCAGCTCACCCTGCAGCGATAGCGGAAGCCCTCGATCTCCTCCATCCGGAACTGGTAGGGGAGCAGAATGGGGCCCCTGTTCTCTGTAGAGAAGAGAGCAGCGAGGGTCCCACAGGCTGAGGCCTTATGACAGGGTCTTTGTTGGAGGCCTCCTGCACCTCTTTCTTGGGGCAAAGCAGCAGGGGGACCCACCGCCTTCCTGGGATGCCGAACATGCAGCTTCGCTGTACCTGGGGCTCTTACAATTATGACCCATCTGTCCCTGTGTGTGGATGGGGGGTGGCCTCTGTGGCCCCAAGCCCAAGAACCCATCGCCCACTCTCTTCTCTGCCAAGGAGTGCCCCGTGGTATTCCTTGGGAGTCAAGGCACCCCATGACGATGGCCACAGAGAGCAGTCCAGGACCACCTAGCACCCTAGGGTCAGGTGCTGTCCTGAGCTGTCACAGCAATACGTCAGGTCACTAAATGCTCAGGAGGAAGACAATAAACATGACTTTGGACAAATTACCTCAATTTGTTCATATCACAAGGGGGACAATGCCTGCCACTCAGGGCAGAACAAGGATGGATGGTGGAAGTGGCCTGTCACACTATATTGTGACCTCTGTCATCATAATCATGGAGTTTTAAGGCATCATGGGAGAAGCCTGACTCTGGCCCAGGCCCACAAGAGAGCCAGGCTCTTACCTCCACTGAGAAGCTCCTCAATCTTGCCTAAGTGGGACTGCTCTGTGGGCAGCACAAAGGTTAAGACTATGCCAGGGTTGTTAGCACGTGCTGTCCTGCAAGGGGGAGACAGTACAGCTTGCATCTCCGACCCGTAGACTCTGTCCAGCACACCCCAAGTCCGCTGGCATGCCCACCACGCAGGTGCCTGGCCCATCACACTCCTAGCCCTCCTACCTGCCGGCTCGATGGATGTAGGCCTCGGGGGGTGGGGGGAAGATCAAAGTTGAGCACAGCAGACACATGGTGGAAATCTATGCCCCGGGCCACACCTGCCTCCGGATCAGAAGCCCTGCAGAGATTACTCAATGTCAGCCATACCCTTCCTCTCCTCTGGGCAGGTATTCATGAGCTGAACCACAAAAACTTCCTCTAAACAAAGCCTGTAGATCATAAGACCCTGATATACAGAGAACTCCTCAACAATGGAACCATTCCAGGAGCCAGGGTTTCCTGGGGCAGCCTGGAGATTTGATGTGTAGCCAAATCCTGGCCTGACCTCTCTTCTGGGACAAGAGCAGAACTCATTGCCCTACAGGGTGATCTGAGAACCAACCCTGAGCCAGTCAAGCCTTCAGGTGGACAGAGACTGGAGGGTGGAGGGAGTGCTTTTTCCCTTCAGAAAAGTGTGACTTGCTCCCTGCAAGTCACAGCCACACCCCCCTATGCAGGACGGACCATCTCCCTGCAGGGGTCTGCATGTCAATAACCCCAGCAGTCTTGCCCTTCATGCTGCATGTGCAGTGTGCATCGTTCACTCCCTTCTCTGCATCCAGGCAGCCAAGCAAGTGGGGCTTTCTGTACTACACTACCAGCCAGGCCTGGAAGGTTTGGCTCCCCTGCTCTGTACACTCTGATTTTAGTCTTCCAAAAAGCTAAGAAAACAAACAAACAAAAAACCAACAAAAAAAAACCTACATCTTTCTGAGGAGGGATGGGAAAAGAAGCATGGACTCACTTATCCCCTTTGGGCCCTCGGCCCCGACGTGTGCCCTTGACCGGGGCCCCCAGGATTTCAGCATCAGTTGCTATGACACAGTCGTAGAAGCCTTGGTTGAACTGTGAGATGATGTGGCACCTGCAGCCGAAGAGTAGACAGACGATCAGCTTGGCAGAGCAAGCGTGAGGCCCCTCTGCCATCCCTAGTATCATAGTAACTATCACCCTTTCTTTTTCTCTTCTTAATCTCTTTCCCTAATCATTGTGCCTCAGTTTCCTCAGCTGAAAATAAAATAATGATAGGTATTTCGGAGTTTGGAGAAGTCAGTCAGTATCAGTCACATCTAGAACCTGGCCCCTACTAAATGTTTAAGAAACAGAATATTAACTGGGTCCTCTTTCTGTCTGTATCTTCAACTTATCTCAACCAAGATGTTGGCTGTGGCAGACCTGGAGCGCAGTGGAAGTTCTCCATTGAGCACACAGGTGGGGATGCTGAACTGCTCCAGGAACAGGCGTAGCCGGTAACTCCGCTCTAGAGTGTTGACAAAGAGCAGAGACTTGCCCCGAATCAATGACAGCTTGAGCAGGGCATACAGCAACAGGAATTTGTCTTCCTCAGTCTCACAGACCACTTGAAACTGCTGTAACTGGTCTGGCCCAGGCAGCTGGGACTCCTGTAGCTTAAGGGTAACCTGGGGAGAAGACAGGTCTGTGGTCAGAAAGGAAGAGAACACAGAGATGATATGGCCACTTACTCACCAACCAAAACATCAACATTTTAGTGCAGGCATTTAAGGATTCCTGGCACCCTAAGTCTCCTCCAGTTTTGTAACATAAAAACCCAAAATGCCCTAACTGCTGTGGGATATAGAGTATACCACAGAAACCATATATAAAATACTTCCAAGCATAAAACGAAGAGAAACACATCAATAAAGAACTACATCAAGTGGGGAAGGCCTACAGCAACCAGCCTTCTGAAAGGTAAAGTTTACTTAAGATGAGAACGGTGGCCTTAGAATTTTGGCTCTGCTGCTCAAAGCCGCCCCTTACGTTCTTGCTCAGGATTTTAGGCAAAGTATGACCCGAAATGGGAGACATCCCTTGTGGAGACGTGGAAAGATATAGTGACTTTAGACCACTGGCTTTTAGTGCCTCAGAACCAGGGATGAGACACTGACAACTATCCCACCCAAAACACCAAAGGCTCCTCTAAGAAGGAGTGTCAAGATCTTTGAGTGTCCCCATGCCTGCAGCTCCAGACACTTCCATGGTGCCCCTTACCGGGTTATGTAATACCAGCTCCTTTAGTGCTTGTACATCCTCGTTAAAAGTAGCTGACATGAGAAAAGCCTGGTAAATCCGGGGCAAGTGACTGAAATGAAAGAGTTCAATCAGATTCCAGCTCCAAGAGCCTCTAACTGTGGTAACTGGCCTCCAGCCACCCCACTGTAGTCCCAACTCCTACTCACAGATGTTTCCATTAGGAATCACACCCACCTCTGCCTTACCAGAGGAGACTCTTGAGCTCTTCCTCAAAGCCAAAGGAAAAAAGAAGATCAGCCTCGTCCACCACCAGAAGCTCCAGGGAGTCACGAAGTTTCAAGTTGTCTTGCTGCAAGTGGCTTAATATGCGAGATGGGGTCCCCACTATCACATCTGGCTTCTCCATCAGCACAGCTCTGAAGGTGGGCAAGACATCAGTATCAGGGAGAACGTAGCAGCTGAATCTCAGCCTGGATTTGCTCTCTTTTTTGCCACAAACAAACCCAACCCCACAACTCTGTGTAGCTTCATTCAGGTGCAGCTTTGCTGCTTTTACCCACCTCTGAGAAGCTGAGTCTTCAGCAGCTGAGACATTGGCCACTCGGACATCCCGAGCACAGTAGGTAGCCAGCTGCTGAATCATGCATTGTGCTTGTCGTGCCAGTTCCTTGGTAGGAACAAGAACAAGGCCTCTCACTGCCTGTTCTACCACCGGACCTGTCTGTAAGAATATGAATTAAAAACTTTAGCCACCGGTGCATGTCACTGTGTCCACCTGATGCTTTTCTCTACTCCTTCCAGCCTATCTGACCCATCTGCTGCCACACCACTCAGCCGTATTTTGATCATCCATCACTCTGCCCGCCTCAGAATGCAGAGTGTTTTCCCCCAGACACTGATCCTCAAAAAGAATAATGTATTCTGTGTTTATGAAGCTACTTTAAATTTATGGAGCTAAATTCGAACAATAATTCTGTAAGTAGAAAAGAGAGATGTGCCCTTTTCATGTAACAAAGAAAAGGAAGTGCTCTGTTGAAGATTACACAAAGGTTGGTCGTAGCAGGGCCTGGACAAGGATCCAGGTAATCTGAACTCCAGGCGAGCCTGCATGGGTACAGGGCCAAGAGAGAACCTCAGACAAACGGGAACCGCTCTTCCCAGGCTTTTGGGGCTCGCCTCCTTCCTCCCCTCAGCTCTCTCGTTACCCACCGCCTTCCTGTGGAGCAACAGCTGCAGCATCGGAATAGCATAAGCGGCCGTCTTTCCGGAGCCTGTGCGGGCCCGAGCCAGGAGGTCCTTCCCCCTCTAGGGCGAGTGGGATGGCCTTTTCCTGGATCAGCGTAGGTCGCGACCAGCCCAGGTCAGTGACAGCCTAGGAGAGACCAGGAGTGCGGCTCAAGCGGCGCGAGGAGTGACGGTGTGTCCCAAGGAGCCCGTAAGCCGGCTCCCCCAGCCCTTCCGCGTACCTGCAGTAGCCGGGGATCCAGGCCCATGTGTTCAAAGCCCAGTGCTTCCGAGTCCGCCATGGCGCTGCTCCGTAACGACAGCACGCACGCGCTGCAAAAAGAATGCCACTGACGCGGGGTTGGAGCAAAGCAACAACCAATCGGCTTCGGAGATGCCGTTATTTACCGGAAGTCCTGGCGCCTAGGTTTTCAGTGTTCCGGCGAAGCTCTGCGGCTGCGCAGGGCCCCGATCGGTCTAGGAGGAGGCTGACGTGTGTATATCCTAACTGCTGTTTTTTCTGTTTGTTTGTTTTGAGACAGAGTCTCGCTCTGTCGCCAGGCGCCAGGCTGGAGTGCAGTGGCGCGAGTTCGGCTCACTGCAACCTCCGCCTCCCGGGTTCAAGCAGTGCTCCTGCCTCAGCCTTCCAAGTAGCTGGGACTACAGGCGCGCGCCACCACGCCCAGCTAATTTTTGTATTTTTTAGTAGAGACGGGAGTTTCACCATGTTGGGCAGGATGGTTTCGATCTCTTGACCTCGTGATCCGCCTGCCTCGGCCTCCCAAAGTGCTGGGATTACACGTGTGAGCCACCGCGTCCTGCCAACTGCTGTTTTTTTAAAAAGCTTTTTAGGTCGCAACCTATCTGCAGATATGACACACCAGTATGGAAATTCTTTTTTTTTTTCTATTTTTCTTTTTTCTTTGCCTCTATCATGAATGATAAAAACCACTGCGAAAATTCTTACTCTCCTCACAGCCACCAGCTGTTGGCCCATCCACTGGCTATCACAATTGCACCTGCCCCATCAGCGGAAAGGTGAAATGTATGCCCACTTTTTCCTCACACCATTGCCCTTCCTATCAAAAACTACCAAGAGAAACCCAGGACCTACCAGAATAGTTTAAGATGTGCTCCATTGTATCTACTGCCAGCCAAACCTGTTGAAGGCTGGCCCAACCCTAATCTCTGCCTTCCTGTCTTCTCACAGGCTCGGTCTGATTTGCCAGCTAGATTTCTAACAACAGCCACAGAGCAGAAATGTGTGCCTTCCCAACATGTCACATAATTCCCAAGAGCCTCAGGCCAGAAGTCCAAAACATGTAACTAGTTCAAAGGACCTAAGATTTTTCTCTGTGTTAATTCTAATATGAATACTGAAAACTCTTAAATATCTGAAGAAGTTTAGCAATTCACCTTACTGAACTGTTGTTGATACTGTCATCCGGATTTAGAAATATGAGGATACAAAAATATTAAATGGAAAAGGAAAAACCTAGAGAACTAAATTGTTTTTATTTATTTTGAGACACAGTCTCACTGTCGCCCAGGCTGGAGTGCAGTGGCTGGATTTCTGCTCACTGCAACCTCCTCCTCCCAGGTTCAAGCAATTCTCCTGCCTCAGCCTGCCGAGTAGCTGGGATTACAGGCACGCACCACCATGCCTGGCTAATTTTTATGTTTAGTAAAGACGGGGTTTTGCCATGTTGGCCAGGCTGGTCTCAAACTCCTGACCTAAGGTGATCCACCTGCCTTGGCCTCCCAAAGTGCTGGGATTATAGGCGTGAGCCACTGTGCCTGACCCTAAATTGCATTTTGTTTTTTGGAGATGGGATCACTCTGTTGCCCAGCCTGGAGTGCAGTGGCACAATCAGCTCACTGCAGCCTTGACCTCCCTAGGCTCAAGTGATTGTCCCACCTCAGACTCTCAAGTAGCTGGGACTACAGGCATGTGCCACCTGCTAATTTTTTTGTACCATTTGTAGAGACAAGATTTTGCCATGTTGTCCAGGCTGGTCTCAAACTCCTGGGCTATAGGAGTTTTTGGCTTCCCAAAGTGCTAGGATTACAGGTGTGAGCCACTGTGCCCAGCCCACAGGTATTTTTTTTTTGAATTAAAAAAACATGTCATCCTTGTGCAAGGGCCATGCTAATCTTCTCTGTATCGTTCCAATTTTAGTATATGTGCTACCAAGCGAACACCCACATGTATTTTTAAGAGTAAAAATACCTCCATTGACCTTACGTGCAAAAATTAAAAAAAATAACAAAAATAAAGTAAAAATAGCCGGGCACAGTGGGGTACACCTGTAGTACCAGGTACTTGGGAGGGTAAGGTAAAAGGATCGCTTGAACCTGGGAGCTCAGGTTTGATGGCACTACTGCACTCCAGCCTTGGGGACAGAGCAAGACCCTATCACTAATATATATATATGCCAGGCACAGTGACTCACACTGGTAATCCTAGCACTTTGGGAGGCTGAGGAAAGACTAGCCTGGCCAACATAGTGAGACACGGTGGCTCATACCTTTAATGTCAGTACTTTGGGAGGCCAAAGCGGGCAGATCACCTGAGGTCAAGAGTTCAAGACCAGCCTGGTCAACACGGCAAAACCGCATCTCTACTAAAAATACAAAAATTAGCTGGGCGTGGTGGTAGGTGCCTGTAATCCCAGCTACTCGGGAGTCTGAGGCAGGAGAATCTCTTGAACTCAGAAAGTGGAGGTTGCAGTGAGCCAAGATTGTACTGCTGCACTCCAGCCTGGGCGACAGAGACTCCATCTCAAAAATAAATAAAAATACAAAAATTATCCAGGCATGGTGGTGGGTGGCTGTAATCCCAGCTACTCAGGAAGCTGAGGCAGAAGAACTGCTTGAACCTCGGAGGCAGAGGTTGCAGTGAGCCAAGATCATGCCACTGCACTCCAGCCTGGGCGACAGAGCAAGACTCAAAGAAAAAAGATATATATATACATATACATATATATATATATATAAAATAGGTACATATATGGAATAGTATAGGACATAAGGAGAAATAACAAAAGGAGAATAATTTAGTTCTGTAGGCCAGATAATTTAATAAATATTTTAAATAAAAATATAATAACTGAAATAAAATGTCAAGAATGGGGAACTAATAGCATTAAGTTTTATATAGAAGGGCATGAGGGAAATACCTTAAAATTTGTTCAGATTTATGATTCAGAGGGCTAAGAAACAAGGTACTTAATTTCCTCAGATGATTCCTTGCAGACATGTGGTCTATTTGGTTGACCTTTGCGAATGGTTGAGCAACCACCCTGTGTATTCCCATACCCCCTGGACTGCCTGTCCAGGTCAAGCCTTAGCACCACCAGTCCACAGTGAAGTGCACTCCAGGTCATCTGCACAGGCAGTCCAGGCACCTTTCCTCTCTTCCTTTAGGTGCCTCCCCCTCTGCCCACAACCTCTTATTTCAAACACAGCTATTACAACATGTTTTATTTCACTGGAAAATTCTGTAAAGAACCATTGAAGAAAACATTTAGCACAGCTTAAATAAAAGTTGAAAGGGAGGATAAGAGTACACTGCTCCATGCTAGTTCTGTTGCCACCTTACCTCTGACTCTGAGGCCCTGTGGGATGAAAAGCAGGTATCCGAGAGAACTCTGCTTGGCCCTCTGATACGGCCTTGAGAGCAGCCCCAATGCCGGCTTTCTGCCCCACAGACTGCTGAAATCCTAGGAGCTGCCATGGGAGTTACCAAAAATGTGTGAATAAACAGAATGCAGAGGCTGAGGCGGGTGGATCACCTGAGGTCAAGAGTTCAAGACCAGCCTGGCCAACAGGGTAAAACCCTGTCTCTACTAAAAATACAAAAATTAGCTGGGCATGGTGGTGCGCACCTGTAATCCCAGTTACTCAGGAGGCTGAGGTGGGAGAATCACTTGAACCCGGGAGACAGAGGTTGCCAGTGAGCCGAGATCACGCCATTGCACTCCAGCCTGGGCGACAAGAGCAAAACTCTGACTCAAAAAAAGAAAAAAAAAAAAAATACAATGCAGAAGGATTGCATTGGTGTTCTAAGCCAGTTACAGACCGTAAAACTTCTACTAGGAAGGAAAATATATAATTTATCAAAAAATAGTTCTAAGATATGGAAAAACATTTCACTTCTCTAGGGCCAAGACCTGCCCCTTATTTACATTCACAAAGCCATTGAGTGAACCCAGCAGACAGTGAGGCAAGGCCTGCTCTGTGGCGCATGCCAGTCACCTACTGCATAAGCAGACAAAGGGAAAGCAGAAGGTAATGGAGAGATTTTTCATTTGCTTATTTAGTGAAAAACAGAGGGAAATCACTCGAGGCAAAAGAAGCAAGACTGAGTCCTGGGTTAGCTCTGATTCTTTACAAGCCCTAAGATGGATGTTGCAAGACTGGACTAATGTCCTGTGTCTTTGAGAACCAGGGTTGGCAAGTGGCTCATCTGAATGGTTTGTGGCCATGGGACCAATGTGACTTATTATTTTTCATTTTTTTCCCTAAAAATCCAGGTAAAGGACTGTATCAGGAAAGTACCAAATAAATGAGGTAAAAAGGAAGGGTCACACAAAGAGGGCACTACACCAGCTTCTTGGCCTCAAAGAAGCTCTTGAGGTGACGCATCTGCCAGATGCCAGTGAGGATGAGGATGACAGTCTGAGCAATGGACCACCATAGGACCCTCTGGTTGGTGCTCTCGCTGGTCAGTCGAAAGCGCTCTTCACGATACTGTGTGGGGCAACACAGGATTAAATGAGCAGGAGAAACAGTCCCTGGCTGTTTTGAGGACCCTCCCTGCATGTAACGACTCAATTCCAGGACCAAACTCCTTTTGGAATACTACCTGTGGCTCCATTAGGAGTGCTATAGTCTCCCCACTGAGGCTGCCTCAAGAAAGGAATGGGCTGTCCCCTCCATAAGCATCTCTGTTGGGACTGAAATCATGATCCTACCATTTCCAACAAGATCCCCAAGAAAACAGGTAGGCAATGGCTGTTACTAGATTGTGAACTGCCCTTTCTTCACTTTATTTTATAGAGCTTAAAAATGACTACTGAAAGCAAAATGTGGCACATGCATACAATGGAATATGAGCCTTAAGTAAAGAAATGCTGACACATGCTATAACATGGATAAACTCTGAGAACATTATACTCAGTGAAATAAGCCAATCATGGAAAGGACAAATACTGAATGATTCCACTTATATGAAGGAGGGTAGTCTGGATCACAGAGACAGAAAATAGAATGGTGGGTGTCAGGAGAAAGGCAAATGGGGGAGTTATTGTTTATATTAAGTACAGATTTGCTGGGCGCAGCAGCTCACACCTGTAATCCCAGCACTTTGGGAGGCTGGGATTAGGTAGATCACCTGAGGTCAGGAGTTCAAGACCAGCCTGGCCAACATGGTGAAACTCTGTCTCTACTAAAAATACAAAACTTAGCCAGGCGTGGTGGCGCATGCCTGTGATCCCAGTTACTTGGGAGGCTGAGGCAGGAGAATTGCTTGAACCCGGGAGGCAGAGGTTGCACTGAGCAGAGATCGCACCACTATACTCCAACTTGGGCAGCAGAGCAAGACTCTGTCTCTAAATAAATAAATACAGATTTTTAGTTTGAGAAGATGAAAAAGTTCTGGAGCTGGATGATGGTGCTGGTAGCACAACATTAGGAATGCACTTAATACCACTGAACTATACACTTAGAAACAGTTAAAATGGCACATTTTGTGTTATGTATATTTTACCACAATAAAAAATTTTGATTTAAAAAACAGGTTGGGCGAGGTGGCTCATGCCTGTAATCCCAGCACTTTGGGAGGCCAAGATGGGCAGATCACCTGAGGTCGGGAGTTCCAAACCAGCCTGGCCAACATGGAGAAACATCGTCTCTACTAAAAATACAAAATTAGCCAGGTGTGGTGGTGCATGCCTGTAATCCAGCTACTCAGGAGGCTGAGGCAGGAGAATCGCTTGAACCTAGGAGGTGGCGGTCAAGATCATGCCATTGCACTCCAGCCTGGGCAGCAAGAGCGAAACTCCATCTCAAAAACACACAAAAAAACTATCCAGACCAATATATTTCATTCCATTCTCTGCAGAGCTGTCCAAGCAGAAACTTGAGTAGGTGAGTAGGTATAGTGGGTATAAAGGTCAACTGCCCTCTCCAATTACAAGGAGATATGCCCTTACCCTTTGGTAATCCTGCTCCTTCTGAATCTGTTCCACCTGATCAAGCAACTGGCGGGCACGGAGCTGTAGCTCGGTCAGCTTATCTTTTGCAGCAATCTCAGGGTAGTTGTTGGCGTGCTCCCCAACCTGGATGTCGAGGTGCACACGCTGCAAGAAAACATGAAATGTCTGAATGGTGAGGCCTCCAATTGTCTGTTCCAGGGTATAGAACCCACTCTTGTCCCTGCCTGTGGAGCAGAAGGCAACAATCTCTCTCCCCAATTCTGACTGTGCTACAAAATTTCACAATAATGATAAATCAAAATTTGGAAACAAGTGAGAGATTCTAAGCTGAAGCCAAAGAGAAAATCCTCTTACCAGTTTACCACCAGCGAAGAGAGCCATCCTGGTAGAGTTGGAGTGCAAACAGATTTGATGGTCACCAGGCGTGTGGGGAGGTGAACGTGAAGCGGCCCTCCGAACCGTACTGCCGGGACAGCACCACCTACAACATGTGTCAGTGGAAGACCCCACCTTTATACCGCAGCCTCTCCAAGTGCAAGCTCCTGTCGCTTGAGGCCTCGACCAGGCAGGGCTTTATACCCCACGGGAGCACCACTGAAGAACGGCTGCGTGGGCCAGAGCCAGCCTTACCTTGCCGTCGGGGTCCTTCACTTCCACGTGCATGCCCAGGCCAGGGGTCGAGGGCAGGAAGATCTCCTTCTGCTTATCCCACATCTGGGTACGATAGTTGCCTGCGGGGCAGACACATAGTCACGACCCGGCCCCATCCGACGTGCGACCCGGGGCTCTAGGCAGGGGGCCTGGCGTCCTCGGGGCACCCTAAGGCTAGGTAAGGGGGTGCCAGCGACCCGGCTGGGCTCGGGAGGAGGGAGCGCCGCCGAAGGCCGAGCGGGGTACAAAGGGCCTCCCCCACCCTCAGCCCGCCTGACCGATGACCATGGTCTCGTCGGGGATTTCCTCGATGAAACAGCGCTTCTCGGTCTCGCCGATGTGAAAGTAGAGTCCTCGGGTGCCTGTGGCGCACAGCGCGAGAAGCAGCAGTGCCTGCTGCCACATCGCCCGCAGAGGCCCAGCCCCGACACCTGCCATCGCGCCTCACCCCCCCCCAAGCGCCTGCGCACAAGTGCGCACCGCTCTGCGCCTGAGCGCCAGCCTAGCGACTCTGTAAGGGAAGAAGGCGCCTGCGCAGTCACGTCTGCTCCCAACCGAACACTGCCCCGCCCCGCGCCCCGCCCACTCACAGGCCTGGCGCCCGCTCACCGCCGCAACAAGGGTAGAGGGCGCATGCGCAATGACCCCCGCCTTCCATTTCTCACCCCGTTACATCAGAGTACCTCCCGCACCTCTGCTGCTCTGCGCCTGCGCGCTGTCCCAGCGACGCCACTCAGAGAAAGGGCGCCTGCTCGCTGTCCCCAGCTGCGCCGCTGGGGAGAGGCGCCTGCGCAGTCACGCCCGCCCGCAGCCCCAGTTAGTGATTTGGGTCTCCGAGCACCAAGGGAAACGTTGGACGGAATCTGGCCAGACTTGGTGGCTACGATGGCCTGAAGCGTTCCTTTGGGTTCTCAACGCGGGCTCTCGAGTGCTTTGTGTGCTAAAAACAAAGAAAAAGTCCTGTGATGTTTTTCTCTGCGTGTCTACCTATCTAATTCGTGAGAACCGAGGCAGAATCCAGACCCACACTCTGTCACGTCGGGGGAGCCTGCCGCGGCGAGCCTCTGCGAGACGGCATTTCTTGGGTGGGACCAAAAGCCCAGTGCTATCATAGTTTCGGATCATTTTTTTTTCATGTCGGATCATTCTTTTAAGAAGCTGAGGCCCGGCGCGATGGCTGACACCAGTAATCCCAGCACTCTGGGAGGCTGAGGCGGGCGGATAGCTTGAGCCCAGGAGCTCGAGACCAGCCTGGGCAACATGGTGAAACCCCGTCTCTACAAAAAATACAAAAAACTAACCGGCGTGGTGGTGTGCGCCTGTAGTCCCAGCTACTTCAGAGGCTGAGGCAGGAGAATCGCTTGAACTCATGAGGTCGAGGATGCATTAAGCAGTGATCGAGTGACCCTGTCTTTAAAAAAACTGGGGGTGGAATGAAAACTTGTAATAAGTAGGGTCAAGGAGCTTGCTTACATCCCCTAGTTACAGCATACCCTTTTGAAAGTGAAAAACAAACTAGAATGTTACTTAGTGGGCATTCCGAGCAAAGGAATCCGAGCAAAGGAAGGTTGAATCTGAGCAAAGGAAGGTTGAAACTTTGTTTTTAAGGCCGGGCGGGCACGGTGGCTCACGCCTGTAATGCCAGCACTTTGGGAGGCCAAGGCTAGTGGATCACCTGAGGTCAGGAGTTCGAGACCAGCCTAGCCAACAAGGTGAAACCCCTTCTCTACAAAAAAAAAATATATTTTTTATCAACGGAATTTCCAAACACATAAAAGTAGAATAGTTACAATTAACTTTCATAAAGGACTTGCACATACGCGGATTTTGGTATCCATGGGGGTCCAGGAACCAATGCCCCTTGAATAGCAAGCGAGGACTGTACTCATCATCCAACTTCAACAACAGTTTTCTCCCTTTTTCATTTCATCTATCCCTTTCTGCATTTTTTAAAAAAGTGCTGTATATTAAAGCAAATCCTGAACATCATGTCATTTCACCTGTAAATGTATCAGTATGCGTCTCTAACAGATAAGGACTTTATACTATATCACAACCACCAAAATTTTAAAAATTACTTAACGTCACTTAATACCTAGTATGTGTTTAATTCCCCACATTACCTCAAAACAACTTTGTACATTAGATTGTTTAATTAGGGTCCAAGCAAGGTTTACTTACTGAATTTCACTGAAATATATGTCTCTTAATATATAACAATTCCAGCTGGTCTTGGTGGCTCGTGCCTGTAATCCCAGCACTTTGGGAGGCTGAGGTGGGAGGATCACTTGAGGTCAGGAGTTTTAGACCAGCCTGGCCAACATGGTGAAACCCCGTCTCTACTAAAAATACAAAAATTAGCCATGTGTGGTGGCACACACCTGTAATCCCAGCTACTTGAGAGGCTGAGGCAGGAGAATCACTAGAATGCCGGAAGTAGAGGTTGCGGTGAGTCAGGATCCCCGCCACTGCACTCCAGCCTGGATGATAGAGTGAGACTCTGTCTCAAAACAAACAAACAAGCCAAAAAAAAAAAAACCCAAATATATATAAATTCCCCTTCTCTTTTTGTTGTTATTCATGCCATTTACTAATTAAAGAAACTGGGTCATTTGCCCAACAGAATTTTCCACTTTCTGGGTTTTGCTGATTGTATCTTCATGTGTCATTTAACCTTTTTTTTTTTTTGCCCTGGTATGTCCTGTAATCACAGTTAACTCTAGAGTCAGGGGAGGTTTACAATGAAACTAATGAAATTAAAATTATAATTTTGTGTCTTTTTCTTAAAGAGGGCTGTGAAATTTGTATAGCTTTTTGTTGTTGGTTTTCTTTTTCTTTCTTTTTTTTTTTTTTTTTTTTTTGAGATGGAGTTTCACTCTTGTTGCCCAGGCTAAATAGGGCGATCTCAGCTCACTGTAACCTCCGCCTCCCAGGTTCAAGCGATTCTCATGCTTCAGCCTCCTGAGTAGCTGGGATTACAGGCATATGCCACCATGCCCGGCTAATTTTTTGTGTTTTTAGTAGAAACAGAGTTTCACCATATTGGCCGGACTGGTTTCAAACTCCTGACCTCAGGTGATCCACCTGCCTTGGCCTCCCAAAGTGTTGGGATTACAGGCGTAAGCCACTGCTCCCAGCCGAAATTAGTGTAGTTTGAGGCCCCACAAAGCTTGGATTTATCCCTGGCTAGAGGCTTCACTAGGTTCAGGTTTAATGTTGAGGTTTGGGTTTGTTTTGTTTTATTTGCAAGAATATTTCATGGCTAGCACTGTGTACTTCTATTGAGGCACAAGGTGGGGTTGACTTTTAGTAATAATTGTAATTTATCTCTCAATTCAGGGGTCGTCATCCTGATTATGCATCATAAAGTTTACCATCAGCCTTTCTTCTAATAGTCTAGCAAATGTTGACGATCGTTAGACCAGTGGTTCTCAACCAGCGTTGATTTTGCCCTGTCCTACCAAGGGGAAATTTGGCAATGTCTGGAGATATTTTGGATTGTTGCAACTAGGTGGGGGGCTGGGGGGTGTTACTGCTGTTATCTAGAAAGTGAAGGCAAGGAATACTGCTAAACATTGTATAATTCACAGAACACAACCTCACCTGCCCCCCCCCATAGCAAAGAATTATCCAGTTCAAAATGTCAGTAGTACCAGGTTGAGAAACCCTAGTGTTGGCCGGGCGTGGTGGCTCACGCCTGTAATCCAAGCACTTTGGAGGCCAAGGCGGGCGGATCACCTGAGGTCGGAGTTCAAGACCAGCCTGACCAACATGGTGAAACCCCATCTTTTAAAAAAAAAAAAAGAAAAAAAAAAAAAGAGAAACCCTAGTGTAGATTTATGATGTTCCTTAGGGGTGCAAAGTGGTGATTTTGAATGCTCTCATTCCTCCTGCATTTTTAAGATGAGATTCTTCCACAAAGATGAGCGTTCTCTCATCTCTCTGGTTACTTTGAAATACAATCCATTCAGGATGGCCAGGATGTGTGCTTGATGCTTTCCTGGGCACAATGGCTATGCCTATAATCCCAGCACTTTGGGAGGCCAAGACAGGAGGACTGCTTGAGTCCAGGAAATGATGGGATCCCCCTTTATAAAATACTAAAAAATTAGACGGGCATGGAGATGCATGCCTGTAATTCCAGCTACTTGGGAGGATGAGGCAGGGAGGTGGCTGGAGCCCAGGAGGTTAAGGATACAGTGAGCCGTGATGGTGCCACATCACTCTAGCCTGGGTAACTGAGTGAGACCTTGTCTCAAATAATACTAGTAATTATAATAATGATGGATGGATGGCCCAGCAACCTCTAACTGTGACCAATTTGGGTTTTTTGGAGAGAAGGAGCAGTGCTCTCATGAATTGATGGATGTTTGGATATTAGATGTGCATCCATTATAGTCATTATCCTTTTTTAAATGTTCAGATTGTCTCATATTGAGTTGCTTCTGTGTCCTTCTGGCACAATCCTAGTAGTCCACAATCCTATTAGTCTTTAGGTCAAGCTTGTCCAACCCGAGGCCCATGCAGCTCAACACAAATTCAGAAACTTTCTAAAAACATTAGGAGATTTTTTTTTTCTGTATTAATCTGTTTTCAAGGAGATTTTTTTTGTGAGGTTTTTGTTGTTGTTGTTGTTGTTGTTTTGTTTTTAGCTCACTGGCTGTTGTTAGTGTACTTTATGTGTGGCCCAAGACAATTCTTCTTCTTCCAATGTGGCCCAGGGAAGCCAAAAGATTGGACACCCTGGGCTTCCTTGCTTTCTGTTTTATATATTTACTGCTCTAGAAACAAAATCAACCATTTCTCCAAGGAACCCTAATTCACTTTAGTGAGAAATGGTATTTGTATTGGCAAACTTTTTATTTTCTTCTTTTTTTAAAAAAATATCCTGAAATTTGTCTTAATTGAAAGATAATATTAAAGAGATTGTATTCTCCACTGTAGGAAATTTAACTTAGGAGGCCAGGCACAGTGGCTTATGCCTGTAATCCCAGCACTTTGGGAGGCCAAGGCAGGAAGATTGCTTGAGTCCAGAAGTTCAAGACCAGTCTGGGCTACATGGTGACACCCTGTCTCTACCAAAAAAAAAAAGAAAAAAAAAATTAGCCAGGCATGGTGGCATGGGCCTGTAGTACAAACTACTCAGGAGGCTGAGGTGGAAGGATCACTTGACCCCCAGAAGGTTGAGGCTGCAGTGAGCCATGATGGTGCTACTGCACTCCAGCCTGTGCAACAGAATGAGACCCTGTCTCCAAAAAAGAAAGAAAATTTAACTTAGGGATTCTAATTCCCCGGATGAGAGATTTTTCTGCTCAGAAGCTACGAGGCAATTTCTGCCAACATTTGTCTAGGCTCTTTGTCTAGACCAGCCACCCCTTCCTCCTCTTGTTCAACCAATATGTGCTGGCCAGCCATTTGTGACAGCTACTGTTCCAATGGGAAAACATGGGTGACCAAGGCAAAAATCCTTGTCTAGGCCAGGCTTGGTGGCTCATGCCTGTAATCCCAGCATTTTGGGAGGCCAAGGTAGGTGGATCACCTGAACTCAGAAGGTTGAGACCATCCTGGACAACATGGTAAAACCCCGTCTCTACCAAAAATACAAAAAATTAGCCAGGCATGGTGACATGCACCTGTAGTCCCAGCTTCTTGGGAGACTGAGGTGGGGGGCGTCACTTGAGCCTGGGAGGCAGAGGTTGCAGTGAGCCAAGAGTGTGCCACTGCACTCCAGGCCTGGGTGACAGAGTGAGACCCTGTCTCAAAAAGCAACAAACCGACAAACAACAACAACAACAATAAATCCTTGTCTTCACGGCTTTATCTTGACTGTTGTCTGCCCAACAAGATAAATAAAGAAATACAGAGCATGTCAGATGGAGATAAGTGTCAAGAAGAAAAATAAGGTCCGGCAGAAGAAAGTATAGTGGACTTAATGGTGGACCCCAGAAGATATGTCCGTGTTTGAATCACTGGAACCTGTGAATGTGACCTTATGTGGAAAAGAGTCTCTGCAGATGTAATTAAGGATTTTGAGACTTGATAATCCTGGATTAACCAGGTGGGCCCTAAATCCAATGACAAGTGTCCTTATAAGAGACACAGAAATACCTCACCTAATAATGGCTACTATTAAAAGAACAAAAACAGAAAATAAATGTTAAAAGAGTGTTAAATAGGCAGGGTGCAGTGGCTCCCGCCTATAATATCAGTACTTTGGGAGGTCAAAGCCAGTGGATCATGAGGTCAGGAGTTTGAGACCAGCTTGACCAACATGGTGAAACCCTGTCTCTACAAAAAATACAAAAATTAGCTGGGCATGGTGGTGTGCAGCTGTAGTCCCAGCTACTCAGGAGGCTGAGGCAGGAGAATTGCTTGAACCCAGGAGGCAGAGGTTGCAGTGAGCAGAGATAGCGCCACTACACTTCAGCTTGAGTGATAGAGCAAAACTCCATCTCAAGAAAAAAAGTGTTAAATAATTAAAAGTAAAACAATCAGGTGGCTCACGCCTGCAATCCCAGCACTTTGGGAGGCTGAGGCGGGAGGATCACCTGAGGTTGGGAGTTCAAGACCAGCCTGACCAACATGGAGAAACCCTGTCTCTACTAAAAATATAAAATTAGCTGGGCATGGTAGTGTATGCCTATAATCCCAGCTACTCAGGAGGCTGAGGCAGGAGAACCACTTGAACCCGGGAGGCGGAGGTTGCAGTGAACCGAGATCACACCATTGCACTCTAGCCTGGGCAACAACAGCGAATGTCCGTCTCAAAAAAAAAAAGTAAAACAATCATATATCCAGCAGTCCCACCTTTAAGTATTTATCCAAAGGAAGTCAGGACCTAGACAAGGTACCTACACTCCCATTTTCGCAGCAGCATTATTCACAATAGCCAAAAGGTGGAAGCAATGTAAGTATGTACATTGTACCTACCACAAAATGTGGTATATACATACAATGGAGTATTACAAGCCATCAGAAGGGATGAAATTCTGATCTATGCTACAACGTGGATGAAACTTAACATTATGCTAAGTGGTATAAGTCAATCACAGAAAGACAATTACCATATGATTCCATTTAAATGAAGTGTCTAAAGTAGTCAAAATCATAGAAGCAAAAAATAGAATGGTTACCTGAGGGGGGAGCTGTTGTCTAATGGGTACAGAGTTTCAGATTAGCAAAATGAAAAAGTTCTGGAGATCTGTTTCATAACAATGTGAATATATTTAACAGACTGAACTGCACACCTAAAAATGGTTAGATGTCCAGGCATGGTGGCTCATGCCTGTAATCCCAGCACTTTGGGAAGCCGAGGCGAGCAGATCACGAGGTCAGAAGTTCAAGACCAGCCTGGCCAATATAGTGAAACCCCGTCTCTACTAAAAATACAAAAATTAGCCGGGTGTGGTGGCACATGCCTGTAATCCCAGCTACTCAGGAGGCTGAGGCGGGAGAATCACTTGAACCCAGGAGGCAAAGGTTGCAGTCAGCTGAGACCACACCCTTCCACTCCAGCCTGGGTGACAGTGTGGGACTGTCTCAAAAAAACAAAAAAACATTAGCCAAGTGTGGTGGCGCATGCCTGTGGTCCCAGTTACTTGGGAGACTCAGATGGAAGGACAGTATGAGCCCAAGAGGTTGAGGGTACGGTGAGCTATGATCATAACACTACACTCTAGCCCGAGCAAGACACTGGGCAACAGATTGAGTCTCAAAAAAAAAAACAAAAGATGGTAAATTTTATGTTATGTGTTTTTTTCTCAAAATACAAAAAAAAAAAAAAGTAAAAGAAAAAAGGAAAAAGAGGCATTCTGATCACAGAGGCAGACACTGGAAAAATAATGCTGCCATAAGTCAAGGAATGCCTGGAGCCTCCAGAAACTGGAAGAGACGGGAAAACAATCTCCCTGAGAGCCTCCAGAGGAAGTGCAGCCCTGCCCTTTCCTGACTTAGGACTTCTGCCCTCCGTGACTGAGAGAGAATACATGTCTGTTGTTTTAATCAAACATGTTTCTGGTTATTTGTTATGGCAGCCGCAGGAAACAAATGTAGGGAGTGTTTGGTTGGAGGTGGGGGTGAGTACACTTTTAGACGGAGTGGCAGTACGGCTCACAGAGAAGATGCCAGATGAAAGGCCTCTCAGGAGGGGCAGTCATGTGTTTGCCTGGGGAAAGAGTGAAGGCTGGAGGCTACTGCATGTCTGGTGACTCAGGAGGCTAATGCATGCCCCTCCAGCAGGGCAGGAGGAGAGTGTGGGAGAACATCAGAGGAAAAGGGTCATAGATGGGGTGGGAAAGTTAGCTGGCCTTTTAGAACATTTTCAGGACTTTAGCTCGTACCCTGAGTGAGAACTCTTTAGGGGGTTTCGAGTGAAGAGTGACAATCTGAAGTGGGTTTTAGAATTATCCTGTCCAGGCAAGAGATGATCATCCTAAGGTAAGGATCATCAGTGGGTACAGACAATTTCAGCAAACAGCACTTCATCTTTTTGTTTGGTTGGTTTGGTTTTTTTGTCTTGTTTTGTTTTTTGAGACAGAGTCTTGATCTGTTGCCCAGGCTGAAGTGTAGTGGAACGATCTCGATTCACTGCAATCTCCGCCTTTTAGGTTCAAGCAATTCTCCTGCTTCAGGAGAGCACCACCATGCTCCATTAACTTTTGTATTTTTAGTAGAGATGATGTTTCTACATGTTGGCCAGGTTGGTCTCAAACTCCTGACCTCAAGTGATCCACCTACCTGAGCCTCTCAAACTGCTGGGATTACCCTGCCCAGTTTGGGTTTTTTTTTTTTTTTTTAGACGGAGTCTTGCTCAGTTGCCCAGGCTGCAATGCAGTGGTGTGATCTCCACTCACCGCAGACTTGGCCTCTCAAGCGATCCTCCCACCTGAGCGTCTCCAAGTAGCTGGGGCTACAGGTGCATGCCACCATGCCCAGCTAATGTTTGCATGTTTTGTAAAGATGGGATTCGCTATGTTGCCCAGGCTGATCTCAAACTCCTGGGCTTGAGTGATCCGCCCACCTTGGCCCACCTTGGCCTCTCAAAGTTCTGGGATTACAGGTGCAAGCCACTGCACCTGGCCTTAATAGCATTTAATAGCATTTAACCTGATCTAAGCAGGTCTTTATCCTATCTTGCAGTTTACAGGACACTTAGGAGATAAAGGGCAAAGTTAGAAGAAACAATAAGGCAAATCCAGAGTATATGAAAGTTTGCCTCAACCCTTCAAAAACTAAAGTCAAGAAGAGAGAGAAGATAAAGTGGGGGGAAGGCACTAGTTTAAAAGAGACCAAGGCTGGGCACAGTGGCTCACACCTGTAATCCCAACACTTTGGGAGGCCCAGGCAGGTGGATTGCTTAAGCCCAGGAGTTAAAGACCAACCTGAGCAACATGGCTAAACCCCATCTCTACGAAAAATACAAAAGTTAGCCAGGCGTGGTGGTGTGTGCTTATAGTCCCAGCTACTCGAGAGGCTGAGGTGGGAGGATCACCTAAGTCCAAGAGGCAGAGGTTGCAGTGAGCCAAAATCACACCACTGCACCCAGCCGGGGTGACAGAGTGAGACCCTATCTTAAAAACAAACAAACAAAAAAAGCATAATTTTTTTTTATTTTTTTTGAGATAGGGTCTCACACCAAAGAAGATGAGAATCTTGATTGGACTTAAGTGTGTTACACTGCCTGCAAAGACCACTGCTGACAATTCCTCCAATCCCTGTAAACACATACAGCTCCTCCCATTGAGGGGTGGAGTCTATTTTCCCTCAGCTTGAATTTAGGCTGGCCCTGTGGTTTGCTCTGACCAATTCAATGGAGTGGAAGGGAAGCTATACGACTTCTGGGGCCTAGGCCAAAGAGACCTTGCAGCTTCCATTTTCATTCCCTTGGAACCCAGCTGACAGGAGGTCCAGCCCACCCAACTGGACCAGTCATTGGAATGAAACCATTTTGGATCCTGCAATTCCAGTGGAGCTGCCCCAGCCAGTACCAAATGGAACACCGATGAACTATCCCTACTGAAACCACACAATGCAGTTATGCAACTGGAAAAAAGTCAGAAAGCTCTCTATGAACTGAAAAGCTTTATATGAATAGAAAGATTTCCAGTATATACTGTTCAACTTTTTTTTTTTTTTTTTTTTTGAAACAAGAGTCTTACTCTGTCACCCAGGCTGTAGTGCAGTGGCACCATCTTGGCTTACTACAACTTCTGCCTCCTGGGTTCAAGCAATTCTCGTACCTCAATCTCCCAAGTAGCCAGGGCCACACCTGGCTAATTTTTGTATATTTAGTAGAGACGGGGTTTCACCATGTTGGCTAGGCTGGTCTCAAACTCCCAGCCTCAGGTAATCCACCCACCTCGACCTCCCAAAGTGCTGGGATTATAAGCATGAGCCACCGTGCCTGGACATCAATTTGAAAAGCAGATGCGGAAGGGAATACGTAGTAAACTCTCTTTGGTATTTGTACTTGCATGACAAAACACTGGAAGAATATTTGAGAAACTAATATCAGCGGTTATAAGTAACCAAAGACTGAGCTCATATACACCAGTAGGGTTGTACTGGTTAAAATATAGAAATATTCTTGTCCTGGAGTAAATGGCCATTACCAAACTCCTGGATCCCCTCCACCTCTTTCTCTCACCCCAGGATAAATGATGGCCCCAAAAATCCAACAAGAGTTAACCCCAGCAGGGAAGGGGTCTGGCAAGCCAACAAAGAATGAGGTGGATGCTCATGGGACAGGAAACTTTACAAACAAAACTTTTAAATACACTTTTTAATTCTGAACCATATGAATATGTCACTTGGTAAAGGAATTTAAGGTGAGGTGTGGTGACCCATGCCTATAACCCCAGCACTTTAGGAGGCTGAGGCAGGAGGACTGCTTGAGGCCAGGAGTTTGAGGCTGTAATGAGCTATGATCATGCCGCTGCACTCCAACCTGGATAACAGAGTGAGACCCTGTCTCTAAAAATAATAATAATTAAATTAAAAATTGGCCGGGCATGGTGGCTCACGCCTGTAATCCAAGCACTCTGGAGGCCAAGGCGGGCAGATCATCTGAGGTCGGGAGTTCAAGACCAGCCTGACCAACATGGTGAAACCCCATCTTTAAAAAAATACATACAAAAAAAAAAAATCAAAAAAAAAAAAATTAAAAATCAAAGTCAAAGGAATTTAAAGGGAAAAGAATGTGTTGCTTATTTAACAAAATAAAAATTAGAAATTAAAGTGCTAGAGACCAGGAGCAGTGCCTCACACCTGTAATCCCAGCACTTTGGGAGGCCAAGGAAGGTGGATGGCCTGAGCTTAGGAGTTTGAGACCAGCCTGGGCAACATGGTGAAACCCTGTCTCTACCAAAAATACAAAAAATTACCCAGGTATGGTAGCACATGCCTGTGGTCCCAGCTACTGAGGAGGCTGAAGTGGGAGGATCATTTGAGCTTAGGAGGCAGAGGTTGCAGTTAGCCAAGACTGCACCGCTGCACTCTAGACTGGGTGACAGAATGAGACCCTGTCTCAGAAAGAAAGAGGCTGAGTATGGTAGCTCATGCCTATAATACCAGCACTTTGGGAGGCTGAGGCAGGCAGATTACCTGAGGTCAGGAGGTCGAGACCAGCCTGCCCAACATGGCGAAAACCTGTTTCTACTAAAAATACAAAAAATTAGCCAGTTGGTCTGGGTGTGGTAGTTCACACCTGTAAACCCAGTGCTTTGGGAGGCTAAGGCAGGAGGATGGCTTGAACCCAGAAGTTTGAGACCAGCCTGGGCAACGTAATGAGACCCTTGTCTCAAAATACAATTAAAATGAAATAAAATGGTAAAATACAAAATAAAATAAAATAGCCAGGCATGGTGGCACACATCTGTATTACTAGCTGCTTGGGAGGCTGAGGTGGATCACCTGAGCCCAGTTCAAGGCTTGCAGTGAGTTATGATCATGCCACTGCACTCCAGCCTGGATGACAAGGAAAGACTCTGTCTTTAAAAAAAAAAAAAAATGAAGTTGCATCCCTACTGCACAGTCACATATAAAAATTAACTCAAAATGGGTAAACAATCTAAATATGAACTAAAACCATAACCTCATAGAAGAAACATAGGGATAAGTCTTCATAACCTTAGATTTGGCAATGGATTCTTAGATATGACATAAGCAACATCAAAATTAAAAACTTTCAACCTTTTGTGAGTGGTGGCTAGCACTAAGAGAAGGCAGGCCTGGGGCACACGGTAAGAACACAAGGTGGTGGAGTGCTGCCTGACCATCCCCAGAAGCCACACGCCAACCCTATACCCCATGTGAATCTTTGAGCCTCTGGCACTTTGTATCTCAGCTGAAGAAGTCTTCGGTGGAAACTGTCTCCAGTGGGCAGATGTTGGAGAACCCTTCCCCTTCAGGTGAAGAATTTGGGCATCTGGCTGCACTATCCTCCAAGTGGAACCAAAACCTGCACTGGGAACACGGGCCCTAACCTGGTGGACACCACCACCTGGTGACAGAGTGCCAAGCACATTCCATCCAGATGAGGAAGATGGAGGAGACTGCATCAGCAAGTGCCCCCAGTCAGTGATCAATTCCACCACGTCACTGTCAATTTCCTTCTGCCTGCTAGTCCTGCCATGCCAACATGAGCCACACTTTGCTAACAAGAGACCCAACACCTTCTCTAGGTGCAGAGTCCTCTCCACCCCCAAGACAACCCAGATAAACTCCTCAGGAACAACAACAAAAAATTATAAACTTTTGTACATCAAAGGACATTGTCAAGAGATAAAGAGAGGCCCCGGCACATTTGAGAGGCTGAGGTGGGAAGATCTCTTGAGGCCAGGAGTTCAAGACCAGCCAGGGTAACAAAGCAAGATTCTGTCTCTACAAAAAATAACAATATTAGCTGGGTGCGGTAGTGTGCAGCCATGGTATGGTCCCAGCTACTCAGGAGGCTGATGGAGAGGATCACTTGAGCCTAGGAGGTCAGGGCTGTAGTGAGCCAGGATCATGTGCCACTGCACTCCAGCCTAGGTAACAGAGAAAGACCCTGTCTCAAAACAAGCAAACAAACAAAAAAAGAAATCAAAACCTATAAAATGGAAGAAAATCTACAAATCATATATCTGATTAGATTTAATGTCCAGAATATGTAAAGAACTCCTATAACTCAACAAGAAAACAACCCAATTTAAAAATGGGCAAATGACTCAACTAGACAGTTCTCTAAAGAAAATATGCAAATGGACAAAAGCACGTGAAAATATGCTTAGCATCATTAGCCATTAGGGAAATGCAAGTCAAAACCACAATGAGCTACGCATGGTGGCCCACACTTGCAGTCCCAGCCCAGGAGTTCAAGGCTGCAGTGATCTCTGATTGTGCTCATGCACTCCAGACTGGGTGACAGAGTGAGACTCCATCTCTAAAAAATAAATAATAATTTCTAACCCACAATGAGATGCCACCTCATACCTATTTATTATAGTTGGCTATAATAATTTTTTTAGAGACAGGGTCTTGCTATGTTGCCCAGCTGATCTTGTACTCCTAGCCTCAGGCAATCCTTCTGACTCAGCCTCCCAAAGTGGTGGGATTACAGGCATGAGCCACTATGCCTTGCCAAATGTTTTTTCGGGGGAAGGTGGGGAGGTGGGGAGACAGGGTCTTGCTCTGTGCCCAGGCTGGAGTACTGTGGCATGATCATAGCTCACTGCAACCTCAAGCTCCTGGGCTCAAGCAATCCTACTGACCCAGTGTTCCAAACAGGGAAGACTACAAGCATGTGTCACCACTCCTAATTTTTTTTTTTTTTTTTTTTTTATAGAGACAAAGTCTCGCTATGTTGCTCAGGCTGACAATCCTTTCACTTTGGCCTTTGAAAGTGCTGGGATTACAGGAGTGAGGCAGCACGACTCACCGATAATAATTTTTTTAAAAAATAGAGACACACCTGTAATCTCAACGCTATGGGAGGCTGAAGCAGCAGGATCGCTTGAGGCCAGGACTTCCAGACCAGCGTGGGCAACACAGCAAGAGCCTGTCTCTACAAAAAATATAAAAAATTAGCCTAGCATGGTGGTCCATGCCCATTGTCCCAGCTACTTAGGAGGGTAAACCGAGAGGATTGCTGGAGCCCCAGAGGTTGAGGCTGCAGTGAGCTGTGATTGCACCACTGCATTCCAACCTAACACTTTGTCTCAAAAAAAACAAAAGATGTGGTCACTGTGGGAATTTATCACTTCCTGAAAAGGCCTGACAGCATTCCCATATAACCCAGCAATTACACTCCCAGGTAAACAGGCAAAAGAATTATAAACAGGTGTAGTAACCATAGAACCAGTTCAATCTGGTTCAACTTTTTTTTTTTTTTGAGATGGAGTTTCGTTGTTGTTGCCCAGGCTGGAGTGCAACGGCACGGTCTTGGCTCACTGCAACCTCCAGCTCCTGGGTTCAAGCGATTTGTCTCCCTCAGCCTCCCTAGTAGCTGGGATTACAGGCACCCGCCACCATGCCTGGCTAATTTTTTTGTATTTTTAGTAGAGATGGCGTTTCACCATGTTGGCCAGGCTGGTCTTCAACTCCTGACCTCGGGTGATCCGCCTGCCTCAGGCTCCCAAAGTGCTGGGATTTCAGGCGTGAGCCATCTCGTCCAGCCTGTTTCAACTTTTATCAGTAACAAAATGATAAGTTGTTTTTCAGTTACAATAGGTCCCCAGGTAGCAAGTCATGTAACCTGAGCATGCCCAGATGAACCAAGTGTGCCTCATAGCTGACCCTGGTGTCGGTGGGAACACAAAAGTCAACCACAGGCAGGACCTAAGCACTCAAATGGAGGAATGGACACCAAATTAGGAAGCAAGGGGCACCCTGTTTTGCTGCAGTATGAACTTAAAAGCCAATGATCCAGCATTGCCTCTTTGCATGACCCAAACAGATCGTGCCTTGTTGTATTTTCCCATCTCCCTCATAATTGCTTTCTGCCTATAAAACCTGTCCCCAGATCCCATCTTGGGGGAGACAAATTTGAGTGTTGCCTCTGGTTTCCCTGCTGGTCAATCTTACAATGAAGCCTTTTCTCAAAAGCTCATGACATAGTATTGGCTTCTATGTGTGTCTAGCAGTAAGTCCATTGCTTGGTAACACAATGGGCTCAAACATTTATAAGCCAATGTTCACTGCAACATTATTCAAAACAGCAAAAAAGCAGAAACAACCCAAGTGTCCATCAATAGATGAACGAATAAACAAAAAGTGGTATATACGTACAATGGAATATTATTCAGCCATGAAAAGAAATGAAATTCTGGCCAGGCGTGGTGGCTTACCCCTGTAATCCCAGCAATTTGGGAGGTTGAGGCGGGCAGATCACTTGAGGTCAGGAGTTCAAGACCAGCCTGGTCAACATGATGAAACGCCGTTTCTACTAAAAATACAAAAAATTAGCTGGGCATAGTGGCAGGCACCTTAATCCCAGCTACTCGAGAGGCTGAGGCAAGAGAACTGCTTGTACCCGGGAGGCGAAGGTTGCAATGAGCCCATATGGTGCCACTGTACTCCAGCCTGGGCAACAAGAGTGAAACACCGACTCAAACAAAAAAAAAAGAAAAAAAATTAGCCAGGAGTGGTAGAGCGTGCCTGTAGTCCCAGCTACTTAGGAGGCTAAGGCATGAGAATCACTTGAACCCAGGAGGCAGAGGTTGCAGTGAGCTGAGATCATGCCACTGTGCTCCAGCCTGAAACCGAGCAAGATCCTGTTTCAAAAAAAAAGAAAAGAAAAGAAATGAAGTTCTGACCCATGCTACAACGTGGATAAACCTTGACAACATCATGCTAAATGAAATAAGTCAGACACAAAAGGACAAATACAGTATGATTCCACCTACATAATGTAATTGGGTAGTCAAATTTATAGAGACAGCATAATAAAGGTTACCAAAGGAGAGGGGGAAGGACGGGAGGAGCAGGAAAATAGGAAGTTATTGCCTAACGGTTACAGAGTTCTGTTTCAGCTGATGAAAAAGTTTTGGAAATAGAGTGGTGAGCGTTGTAGAATATTGTGAATGTAATTAATGCCACTAAATTATACACTTAAAAATGGTTAAAATTGCATTTTAAAATAATAATAATAATAATAAAGACAGCAGCTTGCTCCTTGGCCCAGGTTGGAGTGCAGTGGCACAATCATAGCTCACTGCAGCCTCGATCTCTCAGGCTCAAGAGATCTTCCTGCCTCAGCCTCCCAATTAGCTGAGACTACAGGTGAGTGCCACTATACCCAGCTAGTTTTCTTGATTTTTAGTAGAAATGAGATCTTGTCCTGTTGCCCAGGCTGATCTGGAACTCCTGAGCTCAAGCGATCCTCCCGCCTCCACCACCCAAAGTGCTGGGATTACAGGTGTGAGCCACTGGAGCCAACTGTAAATTCTTAATACATATATTTTCACCATAGTTTAGTTTTAAAAAGGAAAAAAGAATACTGAAGTTTGTTCGTTGATCTCTGCACCTTCTTCCAGTCTCTAAATCCTTGTCACATACATTAGCCTAACTTTGTTCTCTAATAAGCACTGACACGTCCACATTTAAAAAACAACGAAAAAACACCTCTTTGCTTTTTCCCTTTCATAATTGCTCTAAGTCTATATCATACCTGCCTGTGGGTGGCATAGCCTTGGTCTGAATACTGGCCCAGATTGAGATGTTTGTGTCCTCCATGGAATTATCATGCTTGATGGATCACTATCCCTTGTCACCCCAATATCTGCTGCTCTACCACGACACAATCCTTGTTTTGAAGCAGTTATCTTCTTGGGAAATATATTTAGGAGAACATTTCAAGACTGTCTGGAACAGTGTTTCCCTAATATCAGTCATTTGGATGCCACCTTCCTATACAGACAGTATCTGTAACAGTTAACATTTTCTTTAAATAGAACCATTTATTAGAAAACCTTTTTCAATGTAAGGAAAATCAGTACTAGTTGCCAAAAACAACAAAGATAAAAACTGTCCAAAATCATGAATACAAAGCACTTTAAGGTCTAGCTTTATATAATATTACTGCCCACTGAAAGCTTTGAGCCTAAGGTCTGATCTCTCTCTGTCATAAAAGGGAAAGAAGAAAAAGTGAAGTTAAGGACATGGTACGAATGAGGTTTTCTCCTGGCTGTAATGAAGCGTGAAGAAGTGCAAGGGACTTTCTCAATATGTTATTGAATATAATTTGCCATATTTAATCAATTCTGAGATAATTTTTTCCTTTTTTTTTTTTGATACTGATTCTCACTTTGTCACCCAGGCTGGAGTGCAGTGGCACGATCTCGGCTCACTGCAAACTCCACCTCCCGGGTTCAAGCGATTCTCCTGTCTCAGCCTCCCGAGTAGCTGGGATTACAGGCGTCCGCCACCACGCCTGGCTTTTTAAAATTTTTGGTTAAGACAAGGTTTCGCCGTGTTGGCCAGGCTGTTCTCGAACTTCTGACCTCAAGTGATCAGCCCGCTTCGGCCTCCCAAAGTGCTGGCATTAACAAGCGTGAGCCACCGCGCCCGGCCTTTCCCCAAATTCCCTTTAAAATAGGGAGCATCTTACAATCAACAGGTTGTGACAGGTTAATTAGCCGCCCTTTATCTTTGATAGGTGGCTCTGGAGATCAGGACAACCCAGGCAAGACCCCAGCACTGCCTACTGTCATTTTTAGACTGGGTATAGGAACACCTGTCTCACAGGTTGTTACCCAATAGTGCCGGTGAAGCGCTTGTCACAAAGCCTGACCCAGGACAAGCTCAAAAACGGGAGATTCTGTTATCAAATTGTTTATTTTTGTACGCTGATAAGTTTCACATCAACCCAACTATCTCTTGATAGGTTCCTACTAGGCGCTAGAGATACCTTACTTTTCGAAATTACTTAGGATCGTAGAAGCCGCTGAAAGTCCACAGACTCAATCTTATCTCTAGCGGAGCAAACAGCTGGGCTCCACCTAGCCCTGGCTTCTGCAACTGCGCGGTCGGCGCCGTTGACACCCGGCGCCGCTCTGTGACGTCACCAATCCGTCCACTGCGGGAGAGGAGGGCCTTCTTCTCCAGGGGAGGGCTACGTGTTGACGCCATACGCCGGGGCGGGGCTGAGAGTTTGGAGCCCCGGAGTGGGGTGTCGGCGCCTCATTCGGGTGGAGCTGAGCTGGAGACAGGTAACCATGCGCTGTTGCCGCGCCCTGCTCAGTGCCGGGAGGCGAGGTGCTTGGCGGCCCGGGGTTGGAGATCGCGGTAAAGGGCGAGGCCGCCGCGCCCTTGGTGCAGCGGGCGCCGCGGTGACAGGGGAGTGGAGCTGGATGGAGTGGGGCTGACGGAGGGTAGTGGGAGGGTCGGAACCTGATGGACGGGCGTGGCAGCCAATGGCTCCGCGGGGCCCGCTGGGCGGGCGGAGATTGGCGGGTAGGGGCGCGCTCGGAGGTCGCGCGGGGCGCGGAGCGACGCGCCATTGGCGGGGGGCGAGCGGGGGGCGGGCGCGGCGGCGGATGTGAGGGAGAGGGCGGTGCGTCCGCAAGGGTGACCCCAAGGTCGCCGCGGGTGTCACGTGGGTAGGCCGCTCTCCGGCAGCGTCCTTCCCGACCGGGACGCACTCTCCTTCCCGCCTGTGAGGACCGCGTCGCTTTGTCCGAAAGACAGTGTGGCCTGCTCGAGTCGCGTCGGAGCGTCTAGCCATGGGGTGGTCCGGGGTGGGACTGCCTGTTTGGATTACGGCGCAGACCTTGGCGCTGCCCCCACACCTGCTCCCCAAAGTTGGGTCGAACAGATTGACCGAGATGGAGCTTATTTCCCCGCAGAAACACCGTTTTCCCTCGAAAATGTATTAGACGTGAATATGAATTGTAATCTACTGAGATTTAATGGAAAACTTGCAGTGCCTTCGCCCCGACCAGGGGTGCGTCCCACCTGCCGTCCCCATCCCTTTGAACAGAGGACTCCGTGTTAGGGTTTCTTTGTGCCTTGTCTTGCAGTCCGTACTTTGAGGCTGATTTCCAGGTACACTGCTCTGAACAGCTGGCTTTAGAATGGGTAGCATGGGATAAAGCCTTTTTTTGTAAGGCAGCACTAGTTGCGACAGTCATACCGTACTTGCCGTGTAGACCTTCCTGAAAGGAGAGTATATAACACTATTGTAGTTTTGTAAATTAGCTGAAGACTAGATCTTGGAAAGTTGAATAGAGATCAGCATTGGATCTTGGAAAGTTGAATTAAGATCAGCATATGCTCATTTTTTGTTGTTGTTTTGTTTGAGATGGAGTCTCGATCTGTCGCCCAGGCTGGAGTGCTGTGGGGCCATCTCGGCTCACTGCAACCTCTGCCTTCCTGGGTACAAGTGATTCTCCTGCCTCAGCCTCCAGAGTAGCTGGAATTACAGGCACCACCACCCCCACCCCACCTACCCCGGCTAATTTTTGTATTTTTAGTCGAGACGGGTTTAACCATGTTGGCCAGGCTGTTCTCGAACTCGTGATCTGCCTGTCTCTGCCTCCCAAAGTGCTAGGATTACAGGTGTGAACCACCGAGCCCAGCCCCTCATTTATTTTTAAGTGCACTTTTCACATTTCAATTACTCTTTCCCTTCAAATAACAGCTTTATTGAGATATAATTCACATATTATACAATTCACCCATTTGACGTGTACAATTTCATCCAGTCGTGATGGCTTATGTTTGTAATCCCAGCACTTTGGAGGCTGTGGAAGGAGGATCCCTTGAGCTCAGGAGTTCAAGGAGACCAGCTTGAGCAACCAAAGTGAGACCCTGCGTCTACAAAAAAATAAAATTCTCCGGGTATGATGGCATATACCGCATATACCTGTAGTCCCAACTACTCAGGAGGCTGAGGTGAGACAATGGCATGAGCCAGGGGAGGTCCAGGCTGCAGTGAGCCATTATTGCACCTCTGTACTCCAGCCTGGGTGACACATACACACAAAAAAGGGCCGGGCGCGGTGGCTCACGCCTGTAATCCCAGCACTTTGGGAGGCCGAGGCAGGTGGATCACCTGAGGTTGGGAGTTTGAGACCAGCCTGGCCAACATAGTAGAAACCCCTACCAGCTACTTGGGAGGCTGAGGCAGGAGAATCGCTTGAACCCAGGAAGCGAAGGTTGCAGTGAGCAGAGATCATACCACTGCACTCCAGCCTGGGTAACAGAGTGAGACTCCGTCTCAAAAAAAAAAAAAAAAAAAAAACAGGAAAGAAAAAAATATAGTATCATCTACTTTTTAGATTTTTAAGTAATTTTTGTTTTGAGATCATTGTCCAAATTATTGAGAAATTCATTTGGAGAATTGTAAAATTTTAAGAAATTATACATAAAATATTATTCTATGCAGTCATAAATAGTACAGAGATCCTGTGTTCCATTACCCACTTCTCTAACATCGTGCAAAACTATAGTAAATATCACAACCAGATGTTGACGTTAATAAAATTCAAGATACAGAATATTTCCATTATCACAAGGATCCTTTCTGTTGCTTTTATTTAAAAAGCCACACCCACATTCCTCCCATCCCCAATCCCTGAACTCCTGGCAGCCACTAATCTGTTCTCCATTTCCCTAATTTTGGCAAGTCAAGAATGCCAAATAGAGGGGAATCATGCCAAATAGAAGGAGCCTTTTGGGATTGGCTTTTTCCACTCAGCTTAATTCCCTGGAGAATCATCCAGGTTGTTGTGTATGTCGGTAGTTCATTCCTTGGCCTGGTGCAGTGGCTCACACCTGTAATCCCAGCGCTATGGGAGGCTGAGGTGGGCGGATCGATTGAGCCCAGGAGTTTGAGACCAGTATCTACAAAATAGTGAGACCTCGTATCTACAAAAAAAAAAAAAAAAATTAGGTGCAGTGGTGAGTTGCTGTAATCCCAGCTACTCGAGAAGCTGAGGTGGGAGGATCGCTTGAGCCTGGGCTATGGAGGCTGCAGTGAGCCAAGATCGCACCACTGCACTCCAGTCTGAGTGACAGAGGAAGACCCGGTCTCAGAAAGAAAAAGTACTTCGTTCCTTCTTATTGAATCCAGGCTATGGATGTACACACAGTTGGTTTATTCATCCATTGAAGGACATCTTTACTGTTTCCATTCTTTGACTGTTACAGATAAGGCTGCTACAAACATTCATGTACAGGTTTTTATGTGAACATAAATTGACATTTCTCCAAGATAAATGCCCAGGAATACAATCACTAAGTCGTAGCGCATGCTTAGTTATTAAACAAATAGCTAAACAGTTTTCTAGAGTGACTGTACTAATAGATGTGTAGTAATGTCTCTTTGTGGTTGTTATTTGCATCTTTCTGATGGCTAATGATGTTGAACATCTTTTCAGGTGCTTATTTGCCATCTGTCTGTCTCTCTCTCTCTCTCTTTTTTTTAGTAGAGATGGGATCTTGCTATGTTGCCCAGGCTGGTCTGGAATTCCTGGGATCAAGTGATCCTCCTGTCTTGCCCTCCCAAAGTGCTAGGATCACAGGCATGAGCCACCACGCCCGGCCCCTATAGTCTGTTGGGTGAAATGTCTGTTTATATCTTTTGTTTATTTTCTAATTAGATTGATCGGTTTTCGTTAACTGTTGAGTTTTGAGAATTCCTAATGTATTCTAGATACCAGTGATTTGTTGGATATGTAGTTTGCAGATATTTTCTCCTAGAGGCAGAGTTTTGCACTGTCACCCAGGCTGGAGTGCAGTGGATCTCGGCTCACTGCAACCTTGTCTCCTGGCTTCAAGCAATTCTGCTCAGCTTCCCGAGCAGCTGGGATTATAGGCATGTGCCACCACACCCAGATATTTTTGTATTCTTAGTAGAGATGGGGTTTCGACATGTTGGCCAGGCTGGTCTCAAACTCCTGACATCAGGAGATCCGCCCACCTCGGCCTCCCGAAGTGCTAGGATTACAGGCATGAGCCACTGCGCCCCACCCTTTTCATCTTCTTAACAAGTTTTGCAGTGCCAAAGTTTGTAATTTTGGTGAGGTCTCGTTTAACAATTTTGTCTTTTATTAGATTGCTTTTGGTGTCAAGTCTAAGAACTCTTTGCCTAGCCCAAATTTCTGAAGATTTTATCCTGTGTACTTTTCTACATGTTTTTTTTTTTTTGAGACATGGTCTTACTCTGTCACCCCAGGCTGGAATTCAGTGGCATGATCACAGCTAACCCCAGTCTCACCCTCCTGGGCTCAGGTGATCCTCACATCTCAGCCTCCTGAGTAGCTAAGACTACAGGTACCCGTAACCTGCCTGGCTAATTTTTGTATTTTTTGTAGAGACAGGTTTTGCCGTGTTGCCCAGAGTGGTTTCAAACTCCTGGGGTCAAGCAGTCCTCCCACCTTGGCTTCCCAAAGTGTTAGGTGAGCCACTTTGCCCAGGAACTTCTCTAAAATTTTTAAAATTTACATTTAAATCTATGACTTATTTGGAGTTAATTCCTGTATGTGGTATGAAATTTGAGTGTTTTTTGGTTTTTGTGGGGGATATCTAACCAACACCATTTAGTTGAGAGGACTGTTTTTCCTCCATTGAATTGCTTTTGTACTTTTGTCAAAAATCACTTGGCTGTACTTGTGTGACTCTGTTTCTGAGTTCTCTGTTACACTCCATTGATCTTTGTGTCTATCTCATCACCAATGCCTAGAGTTTTTATTATTGTAGCTCGTAAGAAGCCTCAAAATCAGATAGATTGATTTCTCCCACTTCTTTATCAAAATTGTTTTAGCTAATCTAGTTCTTTTGCCTTTCTTTATTATATTTATTTATTATTTTGGGGGACAGGGTCTTACTCTGTCACCCAGGCTGGAGTACAGTAGCATGATCACAGCTCACTGCAGCCTCTACCTCCCAGGCTCAAGCAATACTCCCACCTGTTCCTCCTGAGTAGCTGGGACTACAGCAGTTTGTCTTGTTTTTGTTTTTGTTTTTTGAGATAGAGCCTCACTCTGTCGCCCAGGCTGGAATGCAGTGTTGTGATCTTGACTCATTGCAACCTCCACCTCCCAGATTCACATGATTCTCCCACTTCAGCCTCCTGAGTAACTGCAACTACAGGTGCCCACTACTACACCTAGCTAATTTTTAAATTTTTAATAGAGATAGAGTTTCACCATGTTGGCCAGGCTGGTCTCGAACTCTTGACCTCAAGTGATCTGTCCGCATCAGCTTCCCAAAATGCTGGGATAACAGGGGGTGAGCCACTGGGCCAGGCCACCTGGCTGTGTTTTTGTTTTTTGTTTTTGTTTGTTTGTTTGTTTTGAGACAGAGTTTGGCTCTTGTTGCCCAGGCTGGAGTGCAATGGCACAATCTCGGCTCAGCGCAACCTCCGCCTCCCCAAATTCAAGCAATTTTCCTGCCTTGGCCTCCCGAGTAGCTGGAATTACAGGCATGCAACACCACGCCCAGCTAATTTTGTATTTTTAGTAGATATGGGGTTTCTCTATGTTGGTCAGGCTGGTGTTGAACTCCTGACCTCAGGTGATCCGCCCGCCTTGGCCTCCAAAAGTGCTGGGTGCGCCTGGCCCTGTCTATGTTTTCAAAAATTTTAATTTTGTAGAGATAGGGTCTTGCTATGTTCCCCAGGCTGGTCTCAAACTTCTAGGCACAAGCGATTTTTTTCTCTTCAGCCTTCCAAAGTGCTGGGATTACAGGCCTTTTTTCTTGTATATAATGTACCGTTTCTCTCTGGCTGCCTTCAAGATTTTTTCTTTGTATTCAGTTTTCTGAATTTGTTTATGATGTGTCTTGTGCATTTATTTGAGTTCATGCCGTATGGGGTTCTCTCAGCTGCTTGAATCTGTAAATTTATGCCTTTTGCCAAATTTGGGAGATTTGTAGCCATTATTTCTTTGAATGCTTTTCTAGCCCCTCCCTCTGCCTTCATCTGGTACTATAATGACATCAATATTAGATCTTTTGTTATAGTCCCACATTTCCCTGAGGCCCTGTTCTATCTTCAAGTTCACTGATTTCCTCTGTCTTCCTTTTTCTGTCATTTAATCCATGCTTTAAGTTTTTTTGTTTTGCTTAGTGCATTTTTCAGTTCTGAAATGTCTAATTTATTCTGTGTCTTTCTTTGCTGAAACATTTTCATTTGTTTCAAGCATGTTCATAGTTGCTCATTTTGAGGATGCTTCTTTTAGAATCTTTGTCAGATAATTCTAAATCTATGTCATCTTGGTGTCTACAGATTGTACTTTTTTGTTTGTTTCAAATTATCCTGGTTTTTTTTTTTTTTTTTTTTTAAGACGGAGTCTCACTCTGTCGCCCAGGCTAGAGTGCAGTGGCGCAATCTCGGCTCACTGCAATCTCCACCTCCTGAGTTCAAGCAATTCTCCTGCCTCAGCCTCCCAAGTAGCTGGGATTACAGGCATGCGTCACCATGCCCGGCTAGTTTTTGTATTTTTGTAGGGGTTTCACCATGTTGGCCAGGCTAGTCTTGAATTCCTGACCTCAAGTGAGCCTCCCGCCTCAGCCTCTCAAAGTGCTGGGATTACAGGTGTGAGTCACCACTCCCGGACAAGATTGTCCTGGTCCTTGATGTAAAGAGTGATCTTTGACTTGCAACCTGGACATTCTGGGTGTTATGTTATTAGACTCTTGATCTTGTTTAAATCTCTGAGCAATGCAAGCTTCCTCTGCTGGGGCAGGGGAGGGGGTTGTGCCTCATTGTTGCTGGGTGGGGTACCTGGAGGGGGAGGGGCTCCTTGTTATTGCCGTATAGGTATAGAGTTCCCCATTAGACCTTGGTGATATCACCCTGCCTGGGAAGGGAGGGGGTGCTGCTTCATTACTGCTGGATGGGATTGAAATCCAGACTCCCTACCTGGTCTCCGCTGACTTATCAGGGAGTGAGTTGAGGAGGGGTCATGATTCACTAGGTGGGGATGAAAGTCCCTGGTCCCTTTTCTGTTATCAACTGAGTGGAGTAAGGATGTTTCCTGTGGAGTTCAGCTGCAGTAGAGCAATTGTTGTTTAAAACTTTAAAGGTTTTCCGTCTTGCTGCTCTTTCCTGGTCCTTTGGCTAGAGAAACAGCTTTCTCTTTGTAGTTTTCTTTGTCTATACCTGTTGGCATTTCTGGGTTGTAGGCTTCTGCAGTACTTGGTGTCTGAGACATATGAAGCAAAAAGAAAATCAAGAACTCAGTGCTTGGCCAGATGTGGTGGCTCACACCTATAATCCTAGCACTTTAGGAGTCCGAGACAGGCGGATCACTTGAGGTCAGTAGTTTGAGGCCAGCCTGGCCAACATGGCAAAACTGTCTCTACAAAAATTAGCCAGGCGTAGTGATATGCGCCTGTAGTAGTCTCAGCTACCTGGGGGACTGAGGTGGGAGAATCACTTGAGCCCGGGAGGTTGAGGCTGCAGTGAGCTGAAATCACGCCACTGCACTCCAGCCAGGGCAACACAGGGAGACCCTGACCGAAAAAAAAAAAAAAGAACTCAGTGCTCTTTCTTTGGGTCCTGTGGTTCCTAGCCAGTCTGCTTCCTTCTGTCCACCTTTCAGGATCTTGTTTTGTCTTAAATGTAATGCCTCCTGTTTTTAGCTATATTTATCAGGAAACAGATTTCTTACATATGTTTTAATGAAATGTTGAAAAATTGCCCAACTTTCCATAAAGATTTAATAATTTGCACTCTGTCAATACCTTTTATTTTTATTTTTATTTTTTTGAGACAGAGTCTTGCTCTGTTGTCAAGGCTGGAGTGCAGTGGCATAGTCTCTGCTCACCACAACTTCTGCCTCCTGGGTTCAACGATTCTCCTGCCTCAGCCTACCAAATAGATGGGATTACAGGCACGCACTACCATACCTGGCTAATTTTTTGTATTTTTAGTAGAGACAGGGTTTCACCATGTTGTCCAGGCTGGTCTCGAACTCCTGACCTTGTGATCCGCCTGCCTCGGCCTCCCAAAATGTTGAGATTACAGACAGGAGCCACTGTGCCCGGCCTATCAGTACCTTTTAAAAGTGACTATCTACAGCCTCCCCAGTCAACCTGTTTATACCACTTCAGTCATGGGCAGCTCTGATGCTGTGGGGCCACATCTCAGGGAAGGAACAGAACAGTCTTCAGACCTGCATACTGAAGCGTATTCA
This sequence comes from Ateles fusciceps, assembly GCA_036589455.1. Lineage (NCBI taxonomy): Eukaryota > Metazoa > Chordata > Mammalia > Primates > Atelidae > Ateles > Ateles fusciceps. Next base: position 5,494,612 of record JAZHEH010003329.1, on the reverse strand, counting down.
GGGATCTGACCAGGGGAGGTGTCAGTCCCTACCAGTGGTGACGGCCCATGATTGGTGAGCTAAGTAGGCTTCTGCGCTAAACGATTCAGACAGCCTACTAATGTTTTGGAAGTTGCCAGTTGACCACCACTCCAAATTAGCTATGTTTAGGTTTAAATATCTTGGGAACTTGAACTTTTTATATCACTAGTTTGGCTTTTTTTTTTTTCCTGGCTAGTTATAATTTTTTTCTTTTTTTTTTTTTTTTTTTTAAGTCGGAGTCTCTGTTGCCCAGGCAGGAGTGCACTGGCACGATCTTGGGTCACTACAACCTCCGCCTCCCCAGTTAAAGCAGTTCTCCCACATCAGCCCCCAAGTAGCTGGGACTACAGGCGCAGCTAATTTTTTGTGTGTTTTTAGTAGAGGCAGTGTTTCACCATGTTGGCCAGGCTGGTCTCAAACTCCTGATCTCAGGTGATCTGCCCACCTCAGCCTCCCAAAGTGCTGGGATTACAGGCGTGAGCCACTATGCCTGGCCATTTCTTTAGTCATAGATACACCTTCAGGTTTTCAAAGTGCTTTCATATTTGTGTTATAATTACAAAAAGACATTATGAGGGAGTTAGGAGTAATTACTGTCTACACTTTATGGCCCAGGAAAGCTCACACAGTGTCTTGGTGTCACGCAGGCTCTGTACCTGCAGGCTCAACACTTGTTTCCATCTAGCAATGAAAAAAAAACTTTACAGTTTAAAAGTAATCCTCACTACCTCCCTGTCCCTCAGCTTATGTGTAATGATGTGTCACTAGTGAAAGATACTAAATTCTTTGAGATTCTCAGCCAGTGAGGGAGAACTGATATCTGCACTCTGTCTGTACATGAGTTTTTTGTATTACTACTAAAACAAAAATAATTACAGGCATGAGATAACAGCCATTGGCCTGTAGCAAGCATTGTGTTCATGATTCATCAGAAGAATTAAGTCCGAAATTGAAAAAAAGAAAGTGGATGAGTTGTCCTTTAAAATTGTTGCCAGATAACACACATAGGGTGTAAGGATTAGGTAACGCTTGGATTTTTTCCCTCAAAGACTCATTTGCCGTGAAACAGCAGAGTGTTTTTGCTAGGTCTTGCCTTTTTAATTACCCCTCTGCCTAGCCAACATTGTATTGATAGGCATCAGTATTCGGTTTATTTCCCTCATTGTGTGTGCCCTGGGATAGCGTGCCTCCTACCCACCTGGGGAAATTGGAGGCACAGACCTCAAAGGCTTCATATTTCAGACAGAATCCTATTTAAGTATATCATTTCCTAAGGGCAGGGCATTTAACACCTAAAAACAAATTTTCCTTTTTTTTCCTCTTTACATCTTATTTTTCCCAAAAGTATGTGTTTATTCTTACATCTTGAAAATGGATTACAACTTGTATCATTTTTATTTACAGTGATAAGTTCACTTAAATTTTTTCTTAAACATTAAAAAAATAACTTCGTTGAGATATAATTCAAATACTGTACAGTTCACTCATTTAAATTGTAAGGTGAATGTTTTTCAGTATATTAGAGGGTTGTGTCACCATCAGCACAATCTAGTTTTAGAGCATTTTCATCCTCTTCTCCCAAAAAGAAAGCCCTGTATCCATTGAGTCACTCCTCATCCTCCCCTCATTCCTCTGCCCCAGCCCCAGGCAACCACTAATCTACTTTCTCTCTGTATAGATTTGTCTATTCTGGAATGTGATATTATTATATAGGTTTTTGTCCATGATTTCTGGTTATAACTCCCACAGCTCTTGTTATTTCCTAAGTGACTAAAACAGTAAGCATATATTTTGTTGAAGTATTTCTCCTTGGTTCCTGAAGTAGCTTCCAAACAGCTTCAGAGTGATAAAGGTGAAAGATAGTCTTTCTTTATAAAGTTGGGGTGCTTTAGGCCCCAGAAGCAGGCCTATGGCACTTCTTTAACATGCTGCTTTTTCTCCCCAAGGGAGGCCCTAGAAACTAAAAATGTACTCTGATATTCCTCCACTATTCTGTCTTGGAGCAGGCAATAAAGAAATTCTCTGACCTACCTTGTCTGATTGTAGGTTATTAACATGCCTACTTCAAGAGTCCTGCCTCACACCCGCAGGAAGGAATTCCTGCACAGAAAGGCTAAGAAGAATCTGAACAAACAGGCCTGGCTGGGTTTCCCCACTCGGTCTGTTGGTATTAGATCACACCCTTTTTGTCTGATCACATGTCTACACGGTTATCTATGCTTCAGTCACGCATATCCAATGAAGTCTCCGTAAAAGGCCCAAGAGGATGGGGTATGGAGAGCTTCTGGATAGCTGAACATGTGGAGATTCCCAGAGGACGGCATGCCTGGGGAGGGTATGGAAGCTCCGTACCCCTTCCTGCACCTTGACCTATGCAGCTCTTAAGCCATATCCTGTGTAATATTCTTTGGAAAAAATAGTAGATGTAAGTAAGTATTTCCCTAGTTCTTAGAAATGTATTGAACCAGAGATCTCCAGTTTCTAGCTGGTTGGCCAGAAGCACAAGTATGACAACTTGCGATTGACATCGGAAGTAGGGGGCAGCTTTGTGGGATTGAGCCCTTGACCTGTGGTATCTGATGCTGTCTCCAGGTAGATAGATAGCCTCAGAATTGAATTCCTTATTGGTAGGGAGAATTCCCCACGCATTTAGTCACAGAAATCTTCTGTGTTGATTGTTATGTGAGAGCAGAGGAATAGACTCATAATATGTGGTCTTTTGCCTCTGCTTGTTTTTACTAAGTGTAATGTTTTCAAGGTTCCTCCAGGTTGGAGTATGCATCAGCACTTTATAGTTTTCATTACAGAATGCTGTTACATTCTATAGATATACCACATTTTGCTTATCCATTCTTCAGTGATGGACATGAGTTGTTTGTACCATTTGGCTTTTATCAGTAATACTGCTATCAGCATTTTTGTGTTTATGTACAAGTTTTTTTGTAGACATATGTTTTCATTTCTCTTGATTATGTATCTAGGAGTGGAATTGCTGAGTCATATGGTAACTTTATGTGTTTATTGGCTATTCATATATCTCCTTTGGAGAAATATCTATTCAAATCCTTTGCCTGTTTTTTGATTGGGTTGTCTTTTTACTATTGAGTTGTAAGAGTTCTGTATATATTCTGTATATAAGTTCCTATCAGATAATTACAAATATTTTCTCCCATTTATATTATTTTTTTTTTTGAGACGGAGTCTTGCTCTTCACCCAGGCTGGAGTACAAGGAGTACAGAGGTGCGATCTCAGCTTCCCACAACCTTCGCTTCCCGGGTTCAAGCGATTCTCCTGCCTCAGCCTCCTGAATAGTTGGGACTACAGGTACATGCCACCACACCCGGCTAGTTTTTTAAATTTTTTTAGTAGAGACAGGTTTCACTCTGTTAGCCAGGATGGTCTTGATCTCCTGACCTCCTGATCCACCCACCTGGGTCTCCCAAAGTGCTGGGATTACAGGTGTGAGCCACCTCACCCAGCTCTCTTGATTATACATCTAGGAGTGGAATTGCTGAGTCATATGGTAACTTTATGTGTTTATTGGCTATTTGTATATCTTCTTTGGAGAAATGTCTATTCAAATCCTTTGCCTGTTTTTTGATTGGATTGTCTTTTTACTGTTGAGCTATAAGAGTTCTTTATATATTCACTATATAAGTTCCTTGTCAGATAATTGCAAATACTTTCTCCCATCTATATCATTTCTTTCTTAATAAGTTCTTTGAAGCAGAAAAGTTGTTTTTTTTTTTAATTTTTTTGGAAATGGAGTTTTGCTCTTGTTGCTCAGGCTGGAGTACGATGGCACAATCTCGGCTCACTGCAGCCTCCGTCTCTTGGGTTCCAGTGATTCTGCCTCAGCCTCCCAGGTAGCTGGGATTACAGGCATATGCCACCACACCCGGCTGATTTTGTATTTTTAGTAGAGACGGGGTTTCTCCATGTTGGTCAGGCTGGTCTCGAACTCCCAACCTCAGGTGATCCACACGCCTCGGCCTCCCAAAGTGCTGGGATTACAGGCATGAATCACTGCGCCCGGACACAATTTTTTGTTTTTTAAAGCTCATCAGCTGTCGTTAGTGTTAGTGTATTTTATGTGTGGCCCAAGACAGTTCTTCTGGTGTGGCCCAGGGGAAGCCAAAAGATTGGACACTCCTGTTTTAAACCAAAAATAAAAACACTTGGATATTTTGAACAGCCCAGAGCTTTCACAAAGTGTTTAAACAATTGACCGTCTCTACCAAATAACATACTATTCTTAAAGTTGATTTAGTAACAGTTACGGAATTCTAAATTGGATTTGAAGACCTAACGTTGACTGGCTGGCAGAATTTTCCTTCTTTTTGTATTTAACATATTGTTTGTTTTTGTTTTTTTAGAGATAGGGTCTCACTTTGTCACCCAGGCTGGAGTGGAGTGGAGTGGCATGATCATAGCTCCCCAAACCTTGACCTTTTGGGCTTAGGCGATACTCCCACCTCAGCCTCCTGGGTAGCTGGGACTACAGATATGTGCCACCACACCCTGATAGCTTTTAAATTTTTTATGGAGATGTCGTTTCACTATGTTGCCCAGGCTGGTCTCAAACTCCTGGCCTCAGGCTCTCCTTAAGCCTTGGCATCCCAAAGTGCTGGCATTACAGGCATGAGCCACTGTCCTTAGCCTTTAATATCTTCTTACGTGATTTTTATATAAGAGAGAAAGGTGAAGAATGGGTATTTACCAGAATTGGAAATGTGCGTTAGTGTTGGCTCTGTGGGGTCTGTCAGAGTGTGGACAGCAAACAGCTGTCCTGGTCATTCCTGGGTGGAGTTGAGGATGTTGAGCCATCTGCTGAAGGGCAGCTCTTCCCATGAGTCATCTTAAGGGAAGTTTAAAAATCTGAGCCAGACAGGGCATGGAGGCTCACACCTGTAATCCCAGCACTTTGGGAGGCTGAGGTGGGCAGATCACGAGGTCAGGAGTTTGAGACTAGCCTGGCCAACATAGTGAAACCCCATCTCTACTAAAAATACAAAAATTAGCCGGGTGTGGTGGCATGTGCCTGTAATCCCAGCTACTGGGGAGGCTGAGGCAGGAGAATTGCTTGAACCCAGAAGGCGGAGGTTGCAGTGAGCTGAAATCAAAGTACTGCACTCCAGCCTGGGTAACAGAGCAATACTCTATCTCAAAAAAAAAAAAAAAAAACAATAGCAACAAACTCTAGCTGTCCTGGCAGCTCTGCTGAGCGGTACTTAACTATTTGTCAGATTCAGTGACTGCAGGTAGCAAAATGTCATGACTTGCTTAAAGAGGATCATATTGAAGGGGTCACTTTGGGAAGAACAGATGAAATTGATGTTTTACAGTTGTCAGTTCAGTGCCTGTTAATTGGGCTATTGCGGCAACTGAATACTGGTAGTTAATGAGGTGTGATGCTATTGTTTTCTGGAAGAAAACCCAACTCAGAGGCAATTGAGTGTTTAATGCTGCCTAAATAATGACATTAAAGGAAAAAAATGAACATTTTCCTTTAGGCCTGAGAAATTAAAAAAAAGTAGCATAAAACGAAGCAAAAGTAGCATTTTTGCTCTCAATGTTAGGGCTCTTTGTCTGCCTTAAATATATCGGTAGAAAAACTTGGAGTGTAGATGGAGGTAGGAAGAACTACTGAGTTAACTTAAAACTTCTGATTTCTAAAGTAAAAGAAAACCCAGAGGTAAAGGTTGCATTCCCTAATTACGTCCAGAATATATTGCTTGTTTGCCTTGAATTTGTAAGCAGCAGGTTTTTGTTTGTTGTTCAGTTTGTTTTTGAAGAACCTGTTCTGCTGTTTCCTCTTGCTGACCTATCCCTTCTCAGTGGAACAGGCCAGAGGTGAATGTGTGCCTTAGGTGTATTCTGAGTATATTTGGACCAACAGGAAGGTTCCGATAAATAATATAGAAGATATTTTTATGTAACATTTCATTTCTGGGTAATTCACACTATGTTTTAGAGCTTGGATTTCCTTTGAGTAGGTGTGGACATGGGGTATAGTTCTAATTTTACAACCAGGGCACCTGCTTTGAGACAAATTCATAAGCAAACATGTAGGCCAGCAAGCACCTTTTTTTTTTCCACAGGCAGTGTCCTTGTGGAACTTTCCCCTTGGATCCTGACTCTGCTGCTTGTAGCCTGGGACCTTGGATGAAGTGTAAGGGAATGGAAACTGAAGCTATCTGTAAAGCGAAAGAGCTGGTGCCTGCTTTATCGGGAGCCTGTGGGTTTATGCATGAGTCAGATATGTGGAGTTACTCACCATGTAGGGTCCAGGGTAGGCAGGCATTATTCAACAGCTGTTCTGTGTGCTCTTTTCAATCTTTGTGGAACCGACCCACCTCTGCCTTGCTCACACCTGGCTCCCCATGGCTTATGAATGGGGGCTGAGTGCAGGAGGTGGCGGGCAGGATACTGCACAAGGCCCCTCTGTGGCTTTTCCTTATTCCTCCTAGCATCGTGAGATTCTGGCCCTTCCCATCTCTGTGTTTCCTCCTATGGGCTCTTCCACATGTCGTGTGCCTCCTCTTCCCTCCTTCCCATCCATGTTCTTCTGCCCTGAGACACACCCACCTGGAAGGAGCCAGTCCTCTCAGAGGGTCTGCTGCCATATTCTGCACCTCTCAAGTAATCAGTGTTTCCTCTGCGATATTTTTTATGTTGTTTTTCCTCTGCTCAAGAGTAAATTTAGAGTAAGGAAAGTATGTTTCTAATTTCTTTGTGTTTTCCATAATATCTTAAGTATAGCAGGTACTCAGTTTCTGAACAGATTAGAAAATGTTTTTCTTATTCTGCAATTAATCCTAATCATAATTCTAAATTAATTAATCCTTGTTGCCTTTTTTCTAATTGTTTTATATATAAAATACATACATTTAAAGAACATCACATGTTTATCATCATCTTAGCCCTTAAACTAGATTTATTTTATTTTAAGACAGAATCTCGCTCTGTCGCCAGGCCGGAGTGCAGTGGCACAATCTCAGTTCACTGCAACCTCTGCCTCCCAGGTTCAAGCAATTCTCCTGCCTCAGCCTCTTCAGTAGCTGGGACTGCAGGTGTGGGCCACCATGCCCAGCTAATTTTTATATTTTTAGTAGAGACGGGGTTTCATCATGTTGGCCAGGATGGTCTTGATCTCTTGACCTTGTGATCCGCCTGCCTTGGCCTCCCAAAGTGCTGGGATTACGGATGTAAGCCACAGCACCCGGCCTTAGATTTAAATTTTTAAGTGAAGATGGTAATATCTAACTGCACTAACATTCCCTGGGCTAGCACAGGTATCCTTTGTTAGTAGGTGCAAGAGTGTATGTCAGTTTCACACAGTCACGGCTCTGTTGTGCTCTCAGGCACGTGAACTGGTGGTACTAAGCAGGTAGCACTGTTGTGAATGCATTTACAGGCCAGCGTCTTTCCTCAGCAATTAGAGTTGAACAAGTTCTGTTTTTGTTTTTGTTTTTTTTCAGTAGCTTTTAAAAAAAAATTATACTTTCTCTAGGGCATCAGGATCTAGTAGCCTTATCTCCTAAATTCTCGTTTTTAAAACCTTTCTTTCTTGTGTTTTTTTGCACAGGCAGTTGTGAAAAACTTCAGGACAAAAATGTTTCATTTAAGGACTTGTGCTACTAAGTTGAGGCCGTTGACGGCCTCCCAGACTGTTAAGACATTTTCACAAAACAGACCAGCAGCAGCTAGGACATTTCAACAGATTCGGTGCTATTCTGCACCCGTTGCTGCTGAGCCCTTTCTCAGTGGGACTAGTTCAAACTATGTGGAGGAGATGTACTGTGCTTGGCTGGAAAACCCCAAAAGTGTACATAAGGTAAGGCTCGCAGGGCCGTGGGTCTGCCTCATCTTGGTGTGTTGGCCTGTTCCTGACTGGTCACCAGGTAAGTGTGTGCATCCTGAGGAGTCAGCGGGCAGGCAGGCAGCTGGAGCGCCACACCAACCACTACATCTGCATCAGACTCAACATGGCCCCAGCAGAAGCCATGGTCCCTGGATTGGCATCCAGCAGTAGACACCACGCTTAACCCTGCAAGGATGTGAGAAATCATGTGTGTGACTCTCCAGCATCTCCCCAAAGGCTGCTTCAGGATGAAGCCTCTGAAGAAAGAAGTAAGAAAGAACGTGTATGGAGCAGAGCAGGACCTCAGGAAGCTCCTCCATCCTAACTGTCCAGAGAGGATACTTTCATATGTAACATGCCTTAAAGTCACCTCATGTAATTTCTGTATGAATGGCCTATTAGATCATTATGTTCCTATTTTTTTTTCCTGTTTGTTTCTAACTTCTCTGTATTACATATGAGGGCATTTTCTAAACTTTCCTCCACCTGATTGCTGATGTAAGTCATGCCTTGGTTTTGTTTGTTTGTTTGTTTAGTTTTGTTTGAGACAGAGACTTTCTGTCACCCAGGCTGGAGTGCAGTGGCAGGATCTGAACCCATTGCAACCTCTGCCTCCTGGGTTCAAATGATTCTTGTGCCTCAGCCTCCTGAGTAGCTGGGGCTACAGGTGCACGTCACCACGCCTGACTAATTTTTGTAGTTTTAGTAGAGATGGGATTTTACCTTATTGGCCAGGCTGGTCTCAAAAACCCCTGGCCTCAAATAATCCACCCACCTTGTCCTCCCGAAGTGCTGGGATTACAGGCATGAGCCACCGTGCCCAGCCAAGTCATGCCTTGTGACAGAATTTCTTTATTCTATTTTGGGCCACTGAATATTCATAGGTTTTGATAACCATTCCTTGATTTTCAAGAAAAGCATCCAGCCTCCTGAAGGAATTGGGAAGGCAGTGTAGTTTATAGTATAGTAATAAGAGAGTGGGTCCCAGTGTTTCTAAGCTCCTGCGCCTCATCTGCAGGTGGTTGGGAGAATGAAAGGAGATGGCATGAGCAAGGCACTCAGCTCGCAGGCAGTGCCCAGCCAACATTGCCTATCCTCACTATGAATTTGGCTTTTTTCCTACTCTTGAATCTTGGGTGCTTATCACCAAAAGGTAGTCTGTTTCTACTGGGCTCCTGTAAACAAGCTTTCCCTCTAAGTATTAGTGACACTTAGGAATTGTTTTTTTTTTTAATTTAACCAGGTGTGATGGCACATGTCTACAGTTCCAGCTGCTCCACAGGCTGAGGCGGGAGGATCACTGACGCCCAGGAATTCGAGGTTACAGTGAGCTATGATCATGCCACTGCACTCCATCCTGGGCAACAGAGGGAGACCCTGTCTCTAAATTTTTTTTTTAAAAAAGGGAATTTTTTTTTTTTTGAGAGGGAGTTTTGCTCTTGTTACCCAGGCTGGAGTGCAATGGCTCAGTCACGGCTCACTGCAACCTCCACCTCCCGGGTTCAAGCAATTCTGCTGCCTCAACTTCCCGAGTAGCTGGGATTACAGGCATGCGCCACCCCGCCTGGCTAATTTTGTATTCTTTTTTTTTAGTAGAGATGGGGTTTCTCCATGTTGGTCAGGTTGGTCTTCAACTCCCGAACTCAGGTGATGTGCCCACCTTGACCTCCCAAAGTGCTGGGATTACAGGCATGAGCCACTACGCCCAGCCAGAAATGTTTTTAAAAATTTTTTTTTTTAAATGTGACTGCTGAGCCACCAGGTCCCATTTTTTCAGGAATGCCACTTTGTCTCAGCCTACTGCCCAGCAATGGTGGGGATCTAGCCCAGTCCTTCCCTGTTTCCATGACAGCCTGGGAGCAGCATTGCTTCCTGGGCAAGGTGAGACCTGATTTTCTGTAAGAAATTTGTAGTTTAGTGCCGCAGTCTGTAAACAAATTGCCCAAAAGAAGTGCTCTGTGAAACATCCCCTGCTTTTGATGTCATGGATGTTACTGAAGACTGTCGTTGCAGAAGTGGCAGATTTCACTTACACACAGGCAGGCACGCGCGCGCGCACACACACACACACACACACACACACACACACGACTACAGCTGCAGATTATAGCTAGAATAAAACTGAGCCTGGAGGTTTCAGAATCAAGGACTGTTCTGTGCCCATGCCTATTCTTTTGCTTTCCTTTTCTCAAATGTAACCTTTCTGTGGAACCAAGTGTTTTCAGCGATGTTGGGATTTGGAGTCAGTAGCTCCTAAATGACAGTGCCTTGTGCCTGAAAGGTGAAGAGCACCTGGCTGAGACTGCATGTCCTTGTGAAGGTTTAGTCCTGTGAGTGGTTCCGTGGGTAAGAGGTGAACTCTGTGAGCAGTGTGGCCACAGTGCTGTGGACACTGGGCCTGCTGCCATCATAGCTGTTCCTGCTGGAAGCTTTTGAAGATGGTTTTTGTGGAGGCATGCTGCTTTATGTTTTTATGCCTGTTTCTGTTGCCAGGAGTCTCCAGGGGGCACAGTGTGGGAATCGAATGCATGCTCTGCCCCTCCCTGCTTGTAGAGGGGGAGGGGACAGGATGGTTAAATCAGTGGGCGTGCCCTCCAGCAATCCTGGTTGTCATCCGGCAGAGACTGCATTGCTTGTCTGCCATCCCAGATGGCAAGGTGGGTCCTCTTTAAGTTGAATTAGGCCCAATATGTCGTGTGTGCATATTTTCAAGGGAGATAATCCATAACTTCTGTATGATTTTCAAAGCATTTGTCACCCATGAAAGGTTAGGATTCATAGCCTTAGAGCTGTTTCACTTTATTTGTGCTCTTATTTTAGAACACACAGTTTAAATAGAGATAATAAAATTGGAAGTGCTCTAGGATTTAGATAGATCATCTATCATCTTCCACTTAAACATCAGAAATGTCCTGAAGTCAGATTCTGTAGTTATTTTCAGAGAGCTTATGGGGGGCTGCAAGGACTAAACTCATATACAGCAGAAAAGGAACGAACTCAACATCTTCCCCTCCTGCCCTTCGGCACTGCTTTCCCATTGTTATTGTTATTTTTATTAATTTATTTTTTTGAGTCTGGGTCTCACTCTGTTGCCTAGGCTGGAGTGCAGTGATGTGACCTCGGCTCACTGCAGCCTCTACCTCCTGGTTCAAGCGATTCTTGTGCCTCAGCCTCCCAAGTCACTGGATTACAGGCACGTGCCACCACGTCCGGCTAATTTTTGTAATTTTAAGAGAGACAGGGTTCTACCACTTTGGCCAGGCTGGTCTTGAACTCCTGACATCAAGAGATCTGCCCACCTAGACCTCCCAAAGTGCTGAGATTACAGGTGTGAGCCACAATGTCTGGCCCCCATTTTTATTTTTAAAGCTGTGTTTTATAGTGTTTCCAAGCATACATAACAGAAGAGTAGATGATAAACCTTATGAGGAGACAGGTCACACAGCTTCAACAGCTGTCTACCTTTTGCCAGTCTTTTAAAAATTTATTCCCTGCCCCACTAACTTTTTTATTTGTTGGTTTGTTTGGGGTTTGAGGAGGAGACACGAGTATTTTAAGGCAAATTTCAGACCTGTGTCATTTCTGGCATAAATGCATCAGTGTAACTAACTGATAAGTAAATGTTTTCATAACCACACCCAACAAAATTAACAGGGTAATTCTCTAATAGAATCTAATTCTCAATCTATGTTTAAATATTTACTCTTCTCTAAAGCTGCTCTTTTACATTTGGTTTTATACTTTATTTTTCATTATTTTTTTTTCAGACAAAGTCTTGCTCTGTCACCCAGGCTGGAGTACATGGTGTGATCTCGGTTCACTGCAACCTCTGCCTCCTGGGTTTAAGCAATTCTCCTGCCTCAGCCTCCTGAGTAGCTGGGATTACAGGCACGCACCACCATGCGCGGCTAATTTTTTTGTGTATTTTTAGTAGAGAGGGTTTCACCACGTTGGCCAGGCTAGCCTCGAACTCCTGACCTCATGATCCGCCCACCTCAGCCTCCCAATGTGCTGGAATTAGAGGCATGAGCCACTGCGCCCAGCCTGTACTTTATAATTGGTGGTTATATTTTTTATTTTTATTTTTAATTTTATTTATTTTTTAATTTAAAAAAATTTTAATATAAGTAGGGGCCATGCCTGTAATCCTGACACTTTGGGAGGCTGAGGCGGGAGATTGCTTGAGCCCAGGAGTTAAAGACCAGCCTGGGCAACATGGTGAGACCTTGTCTCTATTTAAAAAAAAAAAAAAAAAAAAAAACTTTTTAAAAAATAAAAAAATGTAAATAAAGCCAGAGTCTTTTTATGTTGACCAGACTGGTCTTGAACTCCTGGACTCAAGCAGTACTCCCACCTCGGCCTCCCAAAGTGCTGGGATTATAGACGTGAGCCACCACGCCCAGCCTCTTGAAAAAAAACCTTTTATTCTTAAAATGTTACTTGTAAAAATTAAATTATATTTGTGCTAAAATATTTGAGCAAATCAGAGCTGCAGGTACCTTTTTTACACTCAGCCCACTTCCCAGAGCAGTATCTGGTTAACTGGCTGACCTGGGTCTGTCTCTGTGTTGGGCCCATCTGCCATCTTCCTTTTGTTTCTACCTTTGGTCTTGTCCTAGACTTTGGTCTCTGTTCTGGTCTGCGCTCCTCACTAACCCCTCTTAAGAACCTTAAGCAGTGGCCTGGGCTGTCAGCATATGAAGTCCTCCTCATTAGGGTCTCAGCATGTTTGAGGTCATGTTAAATGGTGACACCTTACTTTTATTTATGTCTTTAAAACACAGTCAAAACTGAGTTATCCTTGTTCAGACAAACAGGTAATTGAGAACTGCTAAGCCCCCTTCTGGGTGTTGATCTCATTTTGTTTCTTAGGGACAGGTGCCCACCCACAGTTGTAACATGGTGTTGAGTTCCTTGTGATGCATCTGCCAGATTCTGACCCTGCTGAGGAAGAGCTAGGATTCAGTCTCTCAGGAGTGGAAGGAGCTGGGGCCTGTTCTCCTCCCAACAGTGCCTCCAGCGGCTGCCTTGACGGTGCCACCATTGGCCCTGCTTTTCTTTTAGACCCTCCTGGCCATTTGGCTTTCCCACAGCTTGCTTTGTACCTCAGGGCTCCTCCTCTGCTCTGTGCCTTCCTCTGCCCTGGTCACCTCCCTAAAGCCTGCCTCCCTGTTCTTGTTAACTGAGGCCCATTTCTTTTATTTTCTTTTCTTTTTTTTGAGACAGAATCTCACTTTGTCACCCACCCAGTCTGGAGTACAGTGGTGAAACCTAGGTTCACTGCAACCTCCGCCTTCCAGGTTCAAGCAATTCTCGTGCCTTAGCCTCCCAGGTAGTGGGATTACAGATGTGCTCCACCACGCCCGGCTAGTTATTGTATTTATAGTAAATATGGGGTTTAACCATCTTGGCCAGGCTGGTCTTGAACTCTTGACCTCAGGTGATCTACCCACCTTGGCCTCCCAAAGTACTGGGATTACAGCCATGAGCCACCATGCCTGGCCTGATGCCCATTTCTTGATGGTTTTTTCTTCCTGTACTTTTCACATGTCAGCTCCTAAGTGTGTACATATGGTCACTCTAGGAGAGCAGGGCTCTGTGCATTCAGGTTACGGGTGCAGGGTATTGGCCCGATACTAAGTCTGGCCTCACTGCTCTTCTGTCCAGACCGTTCTGCTTCCTCCTTCCATGCTTATGAACATAGTAGTGGTATTTTCTATGAGTGAAACTAAGTGGAGGGAAAGCACAGATACACCCACTGTCCCATTGTGGGGTGACGTGGACCTTTTCACTCTGCAGTGTTGAAACTGCTTTGGCTGCACTTTGAAAAATAGGACTATGGTACACATGGTTCTGTCCTGGCTTGGGGCTCCTCCCATGGCAAGAGCCCTGCTCCAAATTACCCTCCTAGCAGCTTCATGTGTGGTGAAGGGGCTTCCCCGCAGGGGGTACGTGGAAGTCTGATATGCTCATAAGGAGGTCTGCTGTGTTCATGTGACAAGGAATAGCTGTGTTGAAAAATCTTCAGAACGCTTTGGTGCCACTCAAGTTATTTATCTCTGGAAATAATTCACAAGGCATTTTAGGCAATGCCAGTTGGGTGGTTAGAATACATTTTGAGTATTTTAATCTTTTATGTAATTGATTTATGAATGACTTATCAAAAATACATGTAGTCATTCCTCAGCGTCTGGAGGGGGGGATTGGTTCCAGGGCACACTGAGGATACTAAAATCCAAGGATACTCATGTCCCTTGTCCAAAATGAAATATAAGCGATGCACATTCTCCCATATACCCTACAGCATCTCTGGATTACTTGTAATACCTAATACAAGGTAAATGCTATGCAAATAGTTGTTATACTTCATTGTTTAGGGTAGCAGTCCTCAACTTTTTGGCACCAGGGACCAGTTTCATGAAAGACAATTTTTCCATGGATTGAGGGATCAGAGGAGGATGGTTTCGCAGTGAAACTGTTCCACCTCACATCATCAGGCATTAGTTAGATTCTCATAAGGAGCGAGCAACCTAGATCACTCGTGTGCACAGCTCACAATACAGTTGGCACTCCTATGAGAATCTAATGCCCTCGCTGATGTGACAGGAGGCAGAGCTCAGGTGGTAATAATTCTCGCTCACTGCTCATCTCCTGCTGTGCAACCCGTTCCTAACAGTCCACTGACCAGTACTGGTCCATGCCCCGGGGGTTGGGGATCCCTGGTTTAGAGAATAATAACAGGAAAAAAAAATGTACATGTTCAGTACAGACAGTTTTTTCCCAACTGTTTTCAATCCATGTTTGGTTGAATCCATGGCTGCAGAACACACAGATACGGAGTGCTGACTGTATACATAAACTGTCTACGTAAATGGGCTTTCAGCGATGAACTTTGAAGTAACCCCTTGATGATTTTTTGTTTTCGAAGATTCAGGAGGTACAAGTGTGGGTTTGTAACATGGGTACATTAAGTAATGGTGGGAACTGGGTTTCTAGTGTACGCATCACCCAGAGAGTGAACGTTGTACCCAATAGGTAATTTTTTAACCCTCACTCCCCTCCCACCCTCCCCCCGCCACTGATGATCGTTAACTTCACGTGTTAAGAGTAATCTCAGGACTTGGGGCTTTTTGTGTTAAATCAGTTACACCGACTGAGTGCGCCCTCTCCAACTTTAGCACAGTATTTTTTTCTTAAGCAGTTTGCATTTATGGTTTATTTAGCATGATAAAATTAATCTCTTTGAAACAACAGGAAACATGAAGCACCACCTTCACTTGTATGGTAGTTTGCAGCTCATGACAGCTGTGTTCAAAGCCTGTGCTGAGTGGCAGCTGCAAGAGGAAAAGCAGTCCTGCCCTGTCATCCTAGCAGGATGATTAAATAAGTTTAAACAAGTTAACATTCTGTCGTGCTCTTGCTCTCGCTCTCTCTGCACCCCTCTCTCCTCTCCTCTCTCTCTCTCCCCCTACTCTTAAAAAGAAAAATAATTAATTAAAACAGTTTAAATTCTAATAGAACCCACTGAGCTTCTGAAGGAAAATACATTATGCTGAGTTGTGAAGGTGAGGACGGTGCTGGCCAGGGCAGGTGCCTGTGCTGTGAAGGAGCCCAACAGGGGCTCATAGTCCCTCAGCAGGATGATGGACGCAGGATTCAGGGCCAGGAGCCAGACGCAGCGAGAAAAGACCAAAAGTTTGGGTTGTGGAGTAAATGGAGAGGTTCCAAGATTAAACCAAGGAGTGTGTGTTTATTTTGTTATGTGCTGTGGGAGTGTGGACCCCCTCAGCAGGTAGAAGGAGAGCAAGTTTGAGGATGTGGTGCAGGAGCAGTTGGGATCACCAAGAGCAGGAGGGACTGAGGCCAGGCCAGCAGGCATAAGAGGTCACTGAGGCTGGTGGGCAGAGAGAGGCTTACTCTAAATGAGGATCGTTGCATCTTTTGGAGCTTTTCTTTTTGAGATAGGTCTCTATTACCCAAGCTAGAGTGCAGTGGCACCATGATAGCGGCCTCAAACTTCTGGGCTCAAGTGATCCACCTCCCCCGCCACCCCTGCACACCTCAGCTTCCTGAGTAGCTGGGACTACAGGTACACACCCCCATGCCTGACTAACATTTTACATTTTTTGTAGAGAGACGGTCTCATTTTTTTTGCCCAGGCTGGTCTCAAACTCCTGGCTTCAAGCTATTTTCCTGCCTTGGCCTCCCAAAGTGCTGGGATTACAGGCGTGAGCCACTGTGCCCGGTAGATGTTTTTAATTATTATCCTTATGTATTGTACTTTAAGCCCAAAAAAAAAAAGTTGTTTAATGTCAGAAATTAAAGGAAAGGGAAGAGAGATCAAAAATACCTTAATGGGAAAGTAGACTCCAAGAGTGAAAAGGAGTGTATTGTTCCAGTGAGTTCCTTTCTGTAGCACAGATGGCCATAGGTGCTTGCCTTTGAGGAAATGGAAGAGTCATGCTTTGTAAGTCAGAGGCAGCTCAGCGTCCCCGCACAGTCTAAAGCTGGGTGGTGGTGCGAAGTTACATCAGTTTTTTAAATGAAGCCATCATGTTATAAAAAGTAGTCTTTTTAGTCTCTAGGTTACTGTGCTCTGGCTCCCCTCCCCATCCAAGACTCCCTTGGAGGGAGGTCTGAGGGCTTTGTGATTCTCATATCTCTTCATGTCCATGATTGGATGGTGAGGTGAGGAGATAGCCTTTAGAACCCTCTCTTTGAGTGGTCAGTTGGGCCGTATTTGGTCTGAAACCCTGTAGCAGATGCTTCGCATAGCTGGGCTGAGGTTCCCCCAAATAGGGCTGCATAGTTATTGAAGACAGAGGAGATCGATAGTTGACCTCAGGTAAGGCCTCAACCAGACAACCCCTGTTGCAATTCTGAGAGCTGATAAAATTGCCATTGTGTGCAGATCTGGGTAGAGTTTTAAGTGTTCTCATTTCCTGAGGGAATTCAGAAAGACCATGTGAGAAAGTGGTCACAGTATCTTGGATGTCATCTCTTCATGCAGTAAAAAGTCTGGTTTCCGTGAATGTTTGTATAACAAACCATCTCAAAACTTGGCACCGGTGTAGCATTTCTCATAACTCCATGGGTTGGCTAGGTTTTGCTATTCCTCCCACTGCCGGCTCCCTTAGAGCTGAGGCTCAGACCAGGCTAGAAGTCCTGAAGGCCTCTGATGTGTCTGGCAGTTTGTGCTGGCTGTTTACTGGGCCCTGCTGTCGTCCACTAGGCCAGAGTGATTCCTGCACAAAAAGTCTCAGTAGCTCCAGACAGGGAAAGGAGAGGCTGTGGGGCCTCTGAGGCGTAGGTCCAGACCACACACTGCTACTCCCTACCCCATTACCTCCGTCCGAGCAGGTCACAGGTAGCTTCTTGCACATCCTCGTGGGGAGAGGAGAAGGCGTGGCCACTGGACAGCCCTCCACAGCCCTTTCCATAAAGATCTGTTAGAGCAGCCACCTTCAGTCTGGTGCAGAGTCCCAGCGAATAGCATTCTGATATCAGTAGATTCCACAGGGCAGGGCTGAAGCAGCTGTTCTTTGCTAATCTTGGAAGTTTATTGATATTTTATTTACATACCTGTACAGAGAGAAGATAGTAGAGATTGTTAAGAAATATTCTGTCGGCCAGGTGTGGTAGCTCACGCCTGTAATCCAAGCACTTTGGAGGCCAAGGCAGGTGGATCACCTGAGGTTGGGAATTCAAGACCAGTCTGACCAACATGCTGAAACCAGTCTTTTAAAAAAAAAAAAAAAAAAGAAATATTCTGTCACCTATCGTGACTAAGCATTCCTATAGTGGAGCATTCGTTCATGTAGTTTTCTTAATTGAAGAATACCTAAAATAGAAGCCCATTCTTTTTTTTTTTTTTTTGAGATGGAGTTTTAGTCTTGTTGCCCAGGCTGGAGTTCAATGGCATGATCTTGGCTCACCACAACCTCCGCCTCCCAGGTTCAAGTGATTCTCCTGCCTCCGCCTCCCGAGTAGCTGTATTACAGGAATGCGCCACCACTCCCAGCTAATTTTGTATTTTTTAGTAGAGACTGGGTTTCTCTATGTTGGTCAGGCTGCTCTCAAACTCCCAGCCTCGGGTGATCTGCCCACCTCGACCTCCCAAAGTGCTGGAATTACAGGCGTGAGCCACCGCGCCCGGCCTAGAAGCCTGTT
This sequence comes from Ateles fusciceps, assembly GCA_036589455.1. Taxonomy (NCBI): domain Eukaryota; kingdom Metazoa; phylum Chordata; class Mammalia; order Primates; family Atelidae; genus Ateles; species Ateles fusciceps. Next base: position 5,476,556 of record JAZHEH010003329.1, on the reverse strand, counting down.
CTTAAACTGGCTTCAATATTTTACAGTTTGCAGTGGCAGGTCAGCAGGCCTGGATCTCAATACCCTATTTTGTTTTTGCTTCATAGGCAGAATGGTGGTAGGTGGTGCTTTGGCCTGGGCAGGGTCTCAGCAAGGCCTGCATGGATGGAGAGTCCAGAGTCCAGCTCTACCACCTGCATATTTTCTCTGGAGACTTGTCCTTAGCCCAATAGCAGGAATCATTTGCTAAAGGCTCTGGAGGTGGGCATTCCATCTACAGGTCACCCCAAAAGGGAGTGCCCTGTTTGGACATTCAGGGCAGTCACACATATGGGTTTTAAATCTGGTTCTTAGGATATTGTCAGGAAAGGCTCTGGCCCACAAGTTTAGGGCCATTTCATGGGCAGCTTTGGAAGGAGTGGTAGAGGTCGTGCAGGCCTGCCCTGTCTTGTGTGCAGGGAAGAAATGAGTTGTTGGTCTGTACACTGAGGCCGGGATGGGAGGCCTGCCCCCTCAGAGCAGTGCCAGCTGAACTCCAGGCTGACTGGTCACATGGTGCCTGGGATGCTCAGGGGGCAGCTGACTTTTCATCAGCTTGGCTAGATTAGAATGAGCTGAGAGGAGAGCCATGCGCCGGTGTTCATTGGTCACATGGTACCCTGTAGTTCATATCTGTAGCAATTAAAAAGCATTGTTAGTGTCAGAACTTAATAAGTGAGGTTGTGGATAGTGCTGGGCCTCGTCAACTTATCAGCTGTATCAGCTGCGTGATGGCCTTTGAGCCTGGGTGTGGCCCCATACAGCAAGGAGACCAGAGCCTGCCTTACCCGCTCCCCAGATTCTTTAGACGAGGTGGCACTAATGTGGTGACCAAGGGTGGCTACGTGGGTGGGCTGGGCTTGTTCTGTGGCTGAGGTGGAGTAGGGAGGGCAGCTGTAGGAGTGCCATCCGTAGGGGCTATAGATAGATGAGAGGAAGCGGTCTGGTCAGTCCTGAGCCACCCATCATCATAGAGCTTGGGCTGAGTTGTAACACTGTCCTCATGTTCCTCATCAACTTCTTGAACAAATGCAAGTACATGTGCAAGGACTTGTTAAATTTTAAAAAGCTGTGCAAATGTAGGGTCATCATCTTAAGTAGCCTGTGTTTGAGACTTTATGGACAAGAAAACAGGCCAGAGAGCTGAAGCAACTTCCCGAATCCTCATGCAGCCCATGGGAGGCACATCTAGGACCTGGGGGACCCCAGACGTGGCCACAGTCAGTCCTTCTGGTCTGTGGGTGGGCACTGGGGGGGGCTGTAGAGCACCATCCTACATGACAACGGGTGTCAGCTCCTGCTGGAGGAAGGGATGTCAGATGGTATATTTGCTGCCTTCAGAAATAGGAAGCCCTGCCTATTAGAAACCTCACAGCCAGGGACTTGCGGGGAGCTTGGCCCTCGAGACTCCCAGCTGCAACTGCTGACTCAGGAAGGGCAGAGTCTGCTGCCTGTAGCTGCTGACATGTGGGAACAGACAAGTGCTCCTTAGTTGGGAGGGTGGCACCTGCTGAGGTCAGCGCCTCTGCTGCTGTGAGGGGCAGCCCTGGACTTGGACTCTCCCAGGGTGGAACCCTGTACTTGTCAGGCTGTTCCCCCAGAAAGGAGGCTGAATACCATCTGAATTTAATTCAGTAAAGGTTAGGTGAGCACCTGCCACATGTAGAGAGCATCGAGGTGTTTCCAGTCTTTGAAGAGCTTCCTTGGAGGTCACTGTGAGGAAAGCTCATTGTGGTTGCAAAGAATTCTGAGTTTGTGGGAGAAAGGGGAGCAGTGACTTTTGATGTGGAAAACAGCTTCATTTAAGTCATCTCAGCAACAAGTTGATGATCATAAACCCATTCATGGGAAGTTGGTGGTGGGTGGGGTGGGGGAGCACAAGAGCTCCCTGCCTGCAAACCACCCCCTCCCTCTGATGCCATTTGGTGGCAAAGGTCAGCCACTACCCTGGTCAGGGGCTTGCTCCCCTTGGGGGTGGTGAATGGTTTTCTCTTTAAGCTCCTGTGTTCTTTTTCACTCACCTGCGGCCTGGTCCCAGCCCACCTGCCCAGCATGGTTTCTTAACCATCTGTACACCCTGCACGTGGCAGTACCATGGGTCTCACACATGGTGGACAGGTATTGGCCAGGTGTTCCCACTGTCTGTTCTCTTTGGCCAAATGTCATCTCTCTGATCCTCAGGCTCCACAGGCCTTCCCTGACATTTAGGGCTCAGACCGTGGCCCCTCCTCGGAACAGCGTTGCTTTCCTCTCCCACCCCACTCGTCTTACTCTTGGTTTCTCAGCACTTGAATTATTCTGTGAATTTACGTGTTTCCTTGTTTTCTTATTCTTATTGAGAGTAAGAAGGTCATCTTCGTAATCTTCTTGTTCACAAACCTTATAGTATGCCACATATAGTGAATAGATATTTGTTGAATTGAATGGGAATTATTGGATTTTTAGAAGTAATGGTATTCATTGGCCAGGCATGGTGGCTCACACCTGTAATCCCAGCATTTTTGGGAGGCTGAGGCAGGTGGATCACCTGAGGTCAGGAGTTTGAGACCAGCCTGGCCAACATGGTTTTCTCCTTAATCTCCCATGTTCTTTTCACTCACCTGCAGCCTGGTCCCAGCCCACCTTCCCAGCCTGGTTTCTTTTTTTTTTTTTTAAAGATGGGGTTTCACCATGATGGCCAGGCTGGTCTTGAACTACTGACCTCAGGTGATCCACCCACCTCAGCCTCCCAAAGTGCTAGGATTACAGGCGTGAGCCACCGCGCCCGGCTCCCAGCCTGGTTTCTAACCATCTCTACTAAAAATAAAAAATTAGCCAGGTGTGGTGGCAGGTGCCTGTAATCCCAGCTACTGGGGAAGCTGAGGCTGGAAAATTGCTTGAAACCGGGCTGGGGGTGGAGGGTGGTGGTAGTTGCAGTGAGCTGAGATCATGCCACTGCACTACAGCCTAGGAAATAGAGCCAGACTCTGTCTCAAAAAAAAAAAAAGTAGTATTCATTTTTTCACATGGTACATCCTGCACACATCTGACACTTAGGAAAATGCTTATGTGTGGTAAGAACTTCATCGGAATTCTTTAGCTCTTTGCAGGGCTCAGAAGTTGGCCTTCTGGGAGGGGTACTTTCCCATACCCCTCCCCTGCCCCAGGACCCCTCACTCCTTCTGGCTTGCCTTTTCTGGCAGCTTCCTGCCCCTTGAATGTCATTTACAGCCTTGCCAACCTACCTTAACATTTTAATCTTTTTCCTCTTACCAGTGACGTTATCGTTGGTGGTCAGAGAATTGACTGTGTGTGACTGTACATTTGAGGCAAGGTAAAGGGACAGACATTTTCCTTACATTATTAGTTGTGCAACAGAAGCCAGTTAAGAGATTGGAGAGGTGAATGACACTAGTAATGGCCTGAGGCTTGGGGTGGAGTGGGGCACACCCGGTACGTCATTGTGACTCAGAAGTCTGTGTCACCGCCCTGAGCCAAGTTCTAAAGTCAGGGCTAAATACCACGCTTACTTCATAAAGGAGTCCAAGTCTGACTTTGCCTCCATTTCTCATGAGTGAAAAACTATTATAGGAAACTTTTGTCTTCAGTGTTTTTGATGGTAGCTTGCTGTTTATTAGATTGTGGTGTTCCTAAGTCTGATTTTCTCCATTGGCCGGTTAGTGTGTTTTCTCCTTTTCACTTCTGCTTTGTCACTTGGAACGTTTCCAGAAGTAGAAGTCACTGCCCCTGCCTACATCAGACTGCAGTTTCAGGATATCCAGGCAACAGCAAGGGATAAATAGGAATAAATTTGGCTGGAAGAAAGAGAAAACACAGCTTAGGCAGCTTAAACCAACAGGCTTATTTTTCTCACTCATTAAGAGAGCTGGGGTTCGGGCGCAGTGGCTCACGCCTGTAATCCCAACCCTTTAGGAGACTGGGGCGGGTGGATCACAAGGTCAGGACTTCAAGACCAGCCTGGCCAAGATGGTGAAAGCCCATCTCTACTAAAAATACAAAAAAAAATTAGGCGTGGTGGCGATTGCCTGTAATCCCAGGTACTTAGGAGGCTGAGGCAGGAGAATTGCTTGAACCCGGGAGGTGGAGGCTGCAATGAGCCACTGCACTCCAGCCTGGGCGACAGAACAAGACTGTCTCCAAAAAAAAAAAAAAGAGTGGGGGGTTGCCCAACTCAGCTCAGGTTCTCAGTGAGCCATCAGCCACCAGGTGCCACCTTCCAGTGAGTGGCCTTCTGTCCCATCCAGGTGTCTCTTCATGCTCCATGGGAATTAGATGGGGCATGCTCTGGCTCTCTCTTCCAGAAGCTTTGTCTTCATTTGGGAGGGGCTTCCCCTTGTGCTGGCTGGTCAATGACTCAACCTCATCTTAATTTATCCCCCCAGAATGGGGACAGACAGCAAGGGAGAGATCTCAGGTTGAGATGAGTGTACGGTAAGGGCTGGGATTATCAGCAGGGAAAACCCTCTCCCAGATAGTGACAAAGGTAAGCAACCATGTGAAGGGAAAGGACAAACATCCCATGAGGAAGAAGATAGCTGCTGGGCCCAAGGAAAGGAAGGAACGTGGTGTGGGGGCATGGGAGCAGGTGGGCAGGGAGGCCTCTGCAGGTTCCCTGGAACCTAAACCCAGGAGTCATGGAAGGCAGATCCAGCTTCAAGTGTTCACAGGACAAGGCAGGGGTGGGTAGTTCAAAGAGCTGGAGATGAGGCATCTCCTTGGGGAGTGGAAGATGTTAGAGAGATGCAGGGTTGCAGGACAACAGGGAGGTAGAAAGAGTGGGGGATGGACTGTGGCATCTGGGCCCCGCCAGGAAGGAAGTGGCCCCATTGGTGACTCATACAGGGAGGGGTGGGGTCATTGGGTGGCTAGGAGCTCTGGCACTTGGGCAGGCCTTGCTTCCTGCTGCCACATCTGTTGGGGGGTGAAGCCTGCAGGCCAAAAAATGACCTTCATTTTCAAAGCCTTTTTGAATAAACTCTTTTGAGGTTTAACTTACATACATTAAAATTCACTTGTTTTAAGTGTTTAGTGCAGTAGGTTTTGCCAAATGTATGCAGTCACTACACTCAATACAAAACATTCTATCACTCAAATTCAAAAACCTTTTAGTATACCTCCAGGTCTTGGTGCAGAGAGGGCTTGCTGTTGTTGGGTGTGGAGGCTCGCCCAGTCCTGGAGACAGAGTGGGCTCTTTGTCTGAAGGTGGGGCAGGGTGCTCCCCCAGTGGTGTGGGGGCTGAGCTGACTGGAGAGTGAAGTGGGATGCATGGGATAAGATGTTTAAGGGAAAGGCTGCAGAGTTGCATTCCGGGCATTTTCCTTCCCCGGGATTCCCAGCAGCTCAGCAGTACCGGTATGAACCAGTTTTTTCTGACTGCCTCCAGCATGAGCTGAATTTCCTTCTGTGCAGTTGTCCTCAGCCAATTGAAAATCACCTGGAGTTTTATTCCAAGCACAAAAGAAGGTCAGAGAGAGGAGGCCCGATGATCATGATCGCCCTCTTTCGGGGCCTTTGTGCTGTCAGGACCAGAGAGCTGACCTTCACCTTGACCTCAGGATCCCCAGCATCAGTGGGTGGGAATCCCTTTCATTTTATTGTTGAGCCCAGAAGCTCCCAGCTCTCTTTGGCAAGGTTAAGCGAGGGTAAGAGGCACTATTACTAGAGTGACCGGAGTTCTTTATATAAGTATTGCTCTGCTATTTTATTCAGTTAACCTTATTAATACCCTGCCTGGTGACTGCTGTGTGTAAATTCGGCCTGAGCCCACATCTCTCCAGTGGGAATATGATTGACATTCCAGGTGCTTTGAGTAAGTCAGAAAAGCCCACAGAGAGCCTCAGTAAAAGTTAGCTATTCCTATCACTGCTGCTATTACTATTTTTTTTTTTTTACTGTTTTAATTGTTATTCAAAGCTAATTTTATTGAAAAGAAATAAACTTGTGATTTTGCTGTGACTTTTAACTCTGGATCGAAAAGTGGCTGTTGTCTCCTAGGATAAAGGAGGCTGTCTGTACAGCTGGAGAGACTCGATCCAAGGTCTTGCTCGTGGGTGACTTTGCCCTGTGTTTCTGAAAGGCAATATGTTTTAAGGGTTTAATAAAGTTTGGGTTGTGCTGCTCTCCAGTGCTTACTGGGTTTAAGGATCATACCCTATCCATGAACTTTATTGTGGCCCCAGGGACCTGCATAAGTGTCCACAGCTAGACTTGGGGTGTGGGTCACATGGTATGAGGGTAGAGATTCTAGCACTGGAGCAAGTTTGGGGTAAAGAAAAACTTTGATTAGGTTTTTTGGGTTTTTTTTGAGACAGAGTCTCACTCTGTCGCCCAGGCTGGAATGCAATGGCTTGATTTTGGCTCACTGCAACCTCTGCCTCAGATTCAAGCGATTCTCATGCCCCAACTCCCAAGTAGCTGGAACTACTGGCCTGCGCCACCACGCCCAGCTAATTTTTGTATTTTTAGTAGAGACGGGATTTCACCATGTTGGCCAGGGTGGTCTTGAACTCTGGACCTCAGGTGATCTGTCCACCTCAGCCTCCCAAAGTGCTGGGATTACAGGCGTCAGCCACCGCACCTGGCCTGATTAGGTTTTATGTGACAGTGGCAGCTTGCTGTTAGTTCTTGATGTGCAGGGGTGGGATACAGCCAGATGGACTCCTGCCCACTTTCCTGCCTATTACAGGGGCTTCTCCTTTAGGTCAGGTCCTGATTATTGGAGGCCTGGGTAGAGGCCAAGGAGTTCGTCATTGGTCATCTCTGCTTTCAGAATGAGGATGGATGGCCAATGTGTGTGGCCCCCAGTCATCTCTGCTTCTAGAATGGAGGGAGCTCTCAGGCCTGCTGGAAAAACTCTATGAAGTCAGAAGTACCTGATAGTGTCCAGTGTGTCTGTGCACAGCCACCTTTTAGATCCCTGTGTCCTTGACAGAACCAGTCATGGAGTGGGAGGCAGCCTTTACTTTGCCTGGGGGAGTTGATGCTGAGGCATCTTCTGTTTCTCTCGTAAGAGTAAGTCAGTTTTTTTCTATGGTGGAAATACTGCCTTTCTCATGTTACAGGAAAACACTAAGTTTTCATGAGAACCAATTTAATAGAAGAAGATTGAGAGAATCTCTTTGGAGATTCCAAACCGTGGTGTCTTTAGCAAACATTTTGATAGCATCTGCTGAAGAGGAAAGTTTAGGCCCGGCGTGGTGGCTTATGCCTATAATCCTAGCACTTTGGGAGGCTGAGATGGGCAGATCACTTGAGCTCAGGAGTTCCAGAACAGCCTGGGCAACATGTGAAACCTCGTCTCCACCAAAAATATTTAATAAAAAAACTAGCATGCGTGGGTGGTACGTGTCTGTAGTCCCAGCTACTCAGGAGGCTGAAGCAGGAGAATCACTTGAGCCCTGGAAGTGGAGGTTACAGTGAGCCGAGATCATGCCACTCTACTCCAGCCTGGGCAACAGAGCCAGACCCCGTCTCAAAACAGAAAAAAGGAAGAAAAGGAGAGTTTGCAGTCTTCTTTTTTCACGTTCCTGATTGTTGGGTTACATTTGTTTAAGATGTTTCTACAATAGGTTTTACGGAAGGTGCCAGAAAAGAACCCCAAATCTCTCTTCTACATCAGTCAGTACACCAGAAATTAACCAGAAAGGCAAAAACAGTAAAATCTCAAATAGTTTGACTTGTAAAAACATTTTAAAATATAATTCACTTAACATAAATGTCATCATTTGGCTGAGTCCTGGTGACTCACAACTGGATTCCCAGCACTTTGGGAGACCGAGGCAAGAGGATTGCTTGAGACTGGGAGTTTGAGACCAACCTGGGCAACAAGACCCTGTTTCTAAAAAAAAAAAAAAAAAAAAAAGGTAAGTCATTTTTAAGTGTACTATTCAGTTGAGTTTTGTTTTTAACGGATGGGATCTTTCTGTATTGCCCAGGCTGCCCTTGAATTCCTAGGCTTAAGTGATCTTCCTGCCTCAGCTTCCCAAGTGGCTGGGACTACAGGCACATGCCACTGCACCCAGCTACAATGGTTTTTAGTATATTCACAATACTGTGCAATCACATGGTGGTTTTCTTTAAATTATTTTTTCTGAATACTAAAAAAAAAATGCTTATTATAGAATGTTTTAAATATTCTATTAAAAAAAAAAAAGGAAAGGGGAAAAAAATGTATTCAATAAAACAGTTTTCACTGAGAGACCAGACTCCCCTGCATTAGCAGATGGTCCAGGCCTGTGCGTTATCATAGTGTGTTTTCTAGCTTGTGTCTAGCTGCAGTGCACAGCAGTGCTCTTGGTAGTGGGACCATCTGAGTGACGTACATCCATGCCCTAGCCCGCGTTATAAAGAACCTGTCTGAAAAAACCAGAAGACCTTAAGGACCAACGTTATGGTTTCTGTAGCCATCTCTACCCTCTGGTCTCCAGACCCAGACAGACCCATTTGGTATCCACCCATATCCCAGACAAGAAGCACATCAGGGTGGCGTCTTGTTAGAAGGAGAATGCCAAAAGTCTCATAAAGTTTTGCCTTTGCCTTTCCAAGTTTTTCAAGACAGTCTAATCAGAGTTTATTGATGGAAGACTTTTAGAAACTGGAGAATGTATTACAGAAAAGAAAAACAGTGTTTTGTTTTGTTTCTTAAACTGGTGTTTTGCTGGCACAGTCGCTCACGCCTGTAATCCCAGCACTTTGGGAGGCCAGGGTGAGTGGATCACTTGACGTCAGGAGTTTGAAACCAGCCTGGCCAACTTGGTGAAACCCCATCTCTACTAAAAATACAAAAATTAACCAAACATGGTGGCATGCATCTGTAATCCCAGCTATTTAGGAGGCTGAGGCAGGAGAATCACTTGAACCTGGTAGATGGAGGTTGCAGTGAGCCGAGATCATGCCACTGTACTCCAGTCTGGGCAACAGAGTGAGACTTCATCTCAAAAAAAATAAACAAATAAAAGTAAATAAACTGGGTGTCTGTGCTTTTCTTTTCTTTTTACAGTGAACTTTTGTGAAATCTTAGTGTGTCTGATCTCTTAAATATTTAAAAACTTGCATCTTTGTATGAGATGAATAAACTATTAGAGTTCACAGTATCTCTGCAAACTGTAAATCAAATAATTCAGACATGAAATAACCAAGAATAGTAGGAATATAAGTAAATTAATTTATAATAGCACTAAGGAATATCAAACTGATACTAACACCTGACTTTTATGAAGTACTTGCTGCCTGCTAAACTGTTTGCTAATGCCTTTACGCTATTTAGTCTTTACAGCATACCTATGAAGAACGTATGTATTTCTATTCTCGTAGATGAGAAAACAACACAGAAAGGTAACTCGCTAAGAGCTTACATCTTGAATTTGAATTTCGATCCCCAATAAAGAGATCAGATTTGAATTTTGATATCTGACTCTACACCTTGAGCTGTTAGCTCCTGAGTACCCCCTGAAGTAGCAATGAGATTATTTCTCTATGGGGTTAGTGCTGCCTCTTACAAAGGATCAAGTTCTGCTTTGTGTCCAGGGAAGTGAAAGGATGTGAGCAAGGTGACCCTGGGCTCCTCACAGGCTGTGCTGAGCCTCTGGGGTCTTGAGGGAGGTGCCTGATGCGGTGTGAGCATCTGGCATCCCACAGAAGAACCAGTAGGATTTGCAGACCTATAGACAGAAGGTCAAGAGCATCACCTCCCAGGTGCTGAAGCCTGGGGAGAAGGCTGAGACAGTAAACGTCTCCGTTGACCTACTTCCTGAGTCTGTCCCCAGGCCCAGTGTATGGGAGCTGAGGAGAGCTGTTTGGCATTGGGCCTTTGGGGTGTGTGTGTTGATGGAAGGCAGCCACAGGGCATTTGTGTTACAGGTGTAGGGGTCAGAAAGTGCATTCCGAAGACAAAAGGAGTGGAAAGCAGGGGGCCTGAACTCTGAGAGAAACCTACCATTTGGGAACAGAGACTGCACTGTCCAGAGCAGGAGGAAGCTGGCTCAGCCAGCTTATGGGTAGACTTGCCTTGCCTTCACAAAGAGTTCTCTGTGGCCACAGATGCATCCTGGACTTAGGGGAGCAGTGAGGTAACCCTGTACCTTCTTTGTCTTTAGTCATGGGACATTTTTTTTCGCAACACGAATGCCGGAGCCCCACCGGGCACTGCCTACCAGAGTCCCCTTCCCCTGAGCCGAGGCTCCCTGGCTGCTGTGGCCCATGCACAGTCCCTGGTGGAAGCACAGCCCAACGTGGACAAGCTCGTGGAGGACCACCTGGCGGTACAGTCTCTCATCAGGGCATATCAGGTAAGCCGGGCGCTGACTGTCCGCACAGGAAAGGGTGCAGTGTTCCTTAGGTTGTGCCTCATGGGCCCTATGGCCTTTCTGAGTGTACGTTGTCATTTTACTTATACCTCCTCAAACACAAGGTGCTTTCTCCCTGCTTTGGGAGGCTAAAAAAGCAAATACACAGGAGAAAAGGAACCAGGCTAGCCCTATTTGGGCAAATCTGGCACCACTAATGCCTGCCCCGTAAAGGGCTCCTTATTTCTTTTCCTAAGTTGGCAAGAAATATTTGTGGGCAGGGAAAGCAAGTCAGTACCTGCACATCAAGGAGAAGTGCCCATCCGCCAGTGAGCAGTGGCTGGGAAGGGTGGGTGATTGATGCACCCTTCTCAGTTGCTAACAACTGAATACTGTAAGAGAAGAAAACCTATAGAATTTGGGGACATGGAGGCAGGGAGAGGCAGCTGAGAGGACAGCTGAGCCTACAGAGAGCGATGAGGGGCAGGGGAACTCACCAAAAGCATTGATTGCAGTTAGTGGCCAGTCTCATTAGGCAAGTGTCAAGCAGGACAGGGCTTTTCCTCCCTGTCCTTTCCCAGAGCACAATAACCAAAGTTTTTCTAGGATGTCCACCTGATGCATGGGGGAGATCCCAGAGTTCAGACCTTAAGACTTCATCTGTGATAGTCTAAGGAGGACAGGTAGAGACAAGTGAGCCCGGTGCCTTCCTTCTGGAAGCTCCCATGGGCGTCCAGTACCCTGCCACCTGTTCTTGTGTCGCTGCTTTGGTGGCAACAAGGGGACTCATGTCCCTGGGCTGTCTTTTCTCTCTTGTGCTTTGGTTTCTGGTGGCATGGGCCATTTCCTCTGCCAGCAGGGCAGTAGTGCAGGTGTTGTAATGGGGCAACATCAAGGGAGGCCCTGGGTCTCTGGCCCTTCATGCCATGGCCTGGCAAGTAAGGCTCTCTCCCTGGGGCAAGTGTATTCTGCCTTAGAAAGGAGGTGCACGGCGTTTTGTAAATGCCATAACCTTTTACTCTAAAGTGCTATCCATGTGGATATTTGCATAAGGAGGAGGCCTAGTGGTGTTTCTTTATCACTGCCTGCACGTAGTTGGCTTCAGTAACAACTTCAGCTTGATCTTGCAGTGACTTACCAGCAGCCGCTCCCTTCTCAAATTGCTAGCAAGAAATTGTGAAAGACTCTTAAACTGGAAGGGATTTTCTTTCTCCTTTTGGTTTTTAAATAGTTCAGATCAAATGCTTTAAGTCTGTGGAGTAGCAGCGTTTTTTATTCTGACTACTGTGTGCTGACCTACTCAGGAGCACCAGGACTAGAGCCCTCACTCCTCACAGGGATATAATAAAGGCAAACCTTCTTAGTAATCTGACATTTTATCTGCACACCTCCCCAATTAAGGCCAACACTTAAGCCTTCGTTTTCCTCCTTAGGAAAATTTTTCTTTAAAATGTATTTATTTAAAATTGAGATGGGATCTCACTTGTTGCCCAGTTCAGCCTCAAACTCCTAGGTTCAAGAGATCCTCCTGCCTCAGCCTCCCAAGTAGCCGGGACTACAGGCATGTGCCACTGCACCTGGCACATTAGCAAAACGTTTGTGTTCTGAGCTGAAGCAGGCTTCACATTGGAGTAAGAATTGCCTAGCGTATCTCATTTCTGTTTTTCCATGGAAACTGTGTAAAGATCCCAAGACACTGATCCTTTCAGACTCCTAAGTTTATCATAACCTTAGTTAATCTCTTTTTATAAAAGTACATTTATGCACAGTAGTGCTTTTGAAATAAGTTATTCCAAGACTTTTAAAAACTAATTTTGTCATATGGGTTTATTGGTGCGTGTTCCTCTTTGGGAAAGGTTTGCATAACGTTGACTCTTTTAACCCTCCCCACAGCTCACTGGATCTGCTTAATGACTTGCTTGTGTTATTGCTTCCAGGTCAGGGGTCACCACATTGCAAAACTTGATCCTCTCGGCATTAGTTGTGTAAATTTTGATGATGCTCCAGTAACTGTTTCTTCAAACGTGGGTGAGAATTAAGCTGTAAATGCTAATTTTAATGTAATTTTACCTTTTTTTTACCCCTTCCCTCTTTTTTTTTCTCCTGTCCTTTTGTGTGTGTCCTTCCCTGTCATCGTTGGCCCACTCATAGATACGAGGGCACCATGTAGCACAGCTGGACCCCCTGGGGATTTTGGATGCTGATCTGGACTCCTCCGTGCCCGCTGACATTATCTCATCCACAGACAAACTTGGTGAGGGTCTGAGAGCAGTCAGCTGCGTTGCTTGAGCTCCTCTCGCTGTGCCACGACCTGTGGTAGCCAGGATGTCCAGGCAGGAGGGAAAGGCTCTTAAGTTTCCTTTCGTTCTGATCACTTGAAATTTATCGGTATTGCAGCCTTAGTGTGTTTTGGGCAAGTTATTTTTATCTTACTTTTTCAGCCAGATTGTCTAAGTCTCAAAATTTGAAAATAAAATTTTGGACAGAAAGGTTTGTGGCACAGGGAAAAAGCTTGTCCACGTGGGGCAGGTGGGGTCAGAAGCACTTCAGAGTATAGCTCTTTTGGCTTCAGGTTTCCAAATCTCATTGCAGCACTGCCTTCAGTGAGGCACGTCCATGAGGCCTTGCTCAGGAACTGCTGACACAGCCGTCCTTTTCTGAAGCCCGGTGTGGCCTGCCCTTGACCGGAGGCCGTGTCCCTTAGGGGACGAATTCCAGAGCAAGTTGTGCAGTTTGGGTCTCCTGATTTGTAATTGCTGGTGATCACACTGAGGAAACTTTGGAAGGCATTCCCACAGCGTCAGGAGGTCAGGGCCTTTGGGAGGTGCATGTATGGAACACAGTTGGGGTTTTTTCACTGATGCCAAAAGGTAGTCCCACCTGCACCCCCCTCCTCCTTCTGAAGTGAGGCAGGTGTTGTGGCTGGGCTCTCACCTGCAGTTGCTTTGCAGAGTTAATCTGCTTTACATCACTGTGCTGCTAACCTGTACTAAAGAAATGATGATGTGACTAATTTTTACATGGCCAGGATGTTCACAATAGACACTGTGCATGCTGATGAAATTGATGATCACTTACCTGCCTAATACTGCTATTGGGGTGGATACAGAATTAGCCTCCTCACAGGCACTTTTGGGGAATGGTGCAGACAGTCTTTATAGGCATTACCAAGTTATGTCTAGGGGATGAAGCGTTAATCAAGTAAACATCAAACATCGTCGACTTTGGAATTGGCATTGATGGTTTGTAATTGTTTTTTGTCTTGATTTCAAAAACACTCGTAGATAGTATAGGGTTTCCTTTGCATTATACCAGCCCTTTAGCAGATTTAGGAAGGGAATTTAGAGAAATCCTCTTGAATTTTGTTGATTAGGGCCAGTTTGGATTGTAGACTGGGCATTAATTGAACCCTGTTTTTTCCTTCAATGATGACAGCCTTGTGCTCCCAAGAAGTGGCCTCTCTTTGCAGTGTCCCCAGGAGATCTTAGAGCTTCTTCCCTACTGCTCACCCCTTAGTATAGAGATACTCTCCGCTGTCACCCCCCAGTCCCATCACAGCCTGTCTGCCCTGAGCCTCTCCAGCCCCCTGTGCTCACTGCCCCCAGAGATTTCTAGACCTGTGGGGTCCCCTTCAGGGGCTCTGATGAGGCCAAATTCTTCAGCTGGTAGACTTGCTACTCCCTGATAAAGAGTGCAGGGACCTGCAACTGGAAGCCACCTCTTCAGAGGAAAACCTCCCTCTGCATTTAGGCAGGGTAGGGGGAGCTGTGGAATGCTCATTTTTTTTCTCTTTTTTTCTTCTTTTTGTGTGTGTGGTGTGTGTGAGATGGAATCTTGCTCTGTCACCCAGGCTGGAGTGCAGTGGCGCGATCTCGACTCACCGCAACCTTTACCTCCCAGGTTCAAGTGATTCTTCTGCCTCAGCCTCCCAAGTAGCTGAGACTACAGGCGTGCACCACCACGCCTGGCTAATTTTTGTATTCTTAGTAGAGACAGGGTTTCACCATGTCAGCCAGGCTGGTCTCGAACTCCTGACTTTGTGATCTCTCCCACCTTGGCCTCCAAAGTGCTGGGATTACAGGCATGAGCTACTGGGCCTGGCTGGAGTGCTCATTTTCTACAACAGCAAAACATTCGAATAGGAGGGGGAGCAAGTGAAGTGACCAGCTGTCCCTCTCCTGCCAGAACCTGCATTGTCCCAGCTCCCTCGTCCCCACTCTACACATTAGCATAACCAGGGAGCTCTAAAGCTCTCCTCTCCCTCTTCAGACTAGTATCAAGAGGGGCCATACCTAGGTGATCCCAACCCAGCATAGTCTTTGAAGAGTGAGAAACCGTAAGCACTGTCAACATACCCAGTAATTTCCCATCTCATTAATGGCTAAGGCAGAGCCAGAATCTGGGAGTCCTACCTCCATGGTTCTTCCCAGGCCATCACAAGGTCTCACTGTATATTTCACTCAGTGAGGTTTGTGGTTCCACATTCAGCAACATCGTGGGGTGGGTAAGAGGACAGAAGGACTTTATAAACCAAGAAACTAAAACATACAGAACTGACCGTAAAGCTTCCTGAAATCCTTTGAGGAAGGAAAACTTCTGGCCTTTCTGGCCAGGAGCCCTTTGGAACCACTGAGAGAGAGTCAGGAAGTAGTCTCCACTTTTCAGGAGGAAGGTGCATTTTAATCCTGTGGATTTGAAATAGTGTGACCTAAAAATCTCAATAATGTCCTCAGGTGCACAAAAATGGAAGTGGTATAAACTTGTTAAACATTTGGATCTGTAGGAAAATTGGTCTTGAACTCTCACCCTTGATGTATTCAGGTCTTCAAGAAAACAGCAGGTCAAATGTGACCGCTAGACAGTTTGTAGAACACTTCAAGATCTGTCATCTCATTTGAACTTCAGAGAGCCTGGACTCTGGAGCCACAGTCCCTGGATTGGAATCCCAGCTCGCTATTACGGGCTGTGTGACCTTGGGCTGGTTGCTTAACCTCTCTATCCTCAGTCACCTCATGTAATGCAGGGGTGGTGGTACCTACCTCCTCAGGTGGTTTCAAAATTGAATGAACTCCGTAATGTAGCGCCTGGACCTTACTATGCTCCAAGTGGGCTTACTAGCAATCTTTTGAGATGAGTAGCTGCCAAACTCTCTGGTAATACGATAAATTCAGAAACTGAGAGGTCAAGCAAGAGAACAGGAACACACAGGAGTTAGTGGTGAAGACTGCCCTAAGGAACCAGCGTAGCATCTAGTGCAGGAATTTGCAAACTAAGAAGTGAGACTCTGTATGGGGAGATGTTTGGGTCCACAAGAACTGTTTGCCAGCTTAGGAGTGAGGCAGTAGAAGGGACAGGCTGAGTGGCCACCTGGTGACCTGACCGACCAGTGTGTAGACTGGGGTCAGGGATGCGTCGTATGGTGGTGTCCTGTGTCACATGACATTTTTCCCCAGAGCTAGGATTCTTCCCATGCCTCGGCTTAGCCACCCTTCCCACCTCCCTGTGGATTTAGACACAGTTTCTCCCTCTCGTTGGGGAAACAGGCTCAGAGCAGTGATCATACTCATGTTTGAACATAGCCCTTGGTGCTTCTGTCAGAACTTGTTCTGTCTCCTGTTGGAAAAGCTCCAGGTAGGGGCAGCGATGGAGGGCAGGAGCCACTGGCAAAGCCATTCATTCTCAAAGGGCACTTGTGATGCCACCCTGAAAACACTGCCAGCTGATCACCTGGGTGGTCAGCCAGTTTGGTCTGCAGTGCAAGCAGGGGGTTTTGTCCGCTCTGAGTTTTTTAATAAAGTGCAGTATATGCTACAGTTTGCACTGAGTTTACCTTTTATTACTGTTTTTTAAAAGTTTGGGGAAATTCTGGCTTAGGGCACCTATATCCTCACTTCTCAGAAATTCTCCTGGTCCCTGAAATAATAGGGAAAGATAATTAACAAGTAGACTCTTGCCAGTTGAGAGAGACTCTACAGACACAAAACTCCTCAATAGCCCCCAGTGTCAGAATTTACCATCAGATGTTATGGACACACTGTTGCCCTCAGTTTTATCTTTCAAGTGTAGCATGACAGAACTTGCTATGAATACAATAAAAATATTGTTGAGATGAAGGGGCTAGTGATTTTTTATTTTAATTAATTAATTTTTGGGGGTGGGGTTACAGAGTCTCTCTTTTTTTTTTTTTTTTTTTGAGACAGAGTTTTGTTCTTTGTCCAGGCTGGAGTGCAGTGGCACAATCTCGGCTCACTGCAACCTCTGCCTCCTGGGTTCAAGCAATTCTCCTGCCTCAGCCTCCCGAGTAGCTGGGATTACAGGCACCTGCCACCATGCCCAGCTAGTTTTTTGTATTTTCAGTAGAGACGAGGTTTCACTATGTTGGCCAGGCTGGTCTAAACTCCTGACCTCAGGTGATCCGCCCACCTCAGCCTCCCAAAGTGCTGGGATTACAGGCATGAGCCACTGTGCCCGGCCGGGAATAACCTTTTAATTAGGGGCCAGATTCCAGGTAAATCCCCAGATGCTCATCTTAATTTGTGCCAGGCTGTACTATAGACCCTACTTCTCTTGGGATAGAGGGTTGAGAGTTCCAACATGAAATACTTTATTTTATTTATTTATTATTTTATTTTATTTTAAAAACAGAGACAGGGTCTTATTATGCTGCCCAGGCTGGTCTTGGACTCCTGGACTCAAGCAGTCCTCCTGCCTTGGCCTTCTAGAGTGCTGGGATTACAGCAGTGAGCCACCATGCCCAGATGAGATGTATTGAATACACATTTCTCTTCACTCACATTCTATAATGAGGTTCTTTGACACGAAATCTGCAGACCTGTAGAATGAGGCACCAACCTCATGTTATAATATTCCTGAATGGGTCCAGTCAGGGTGGGAGGTAGTGGCAGCTCAACGTCTTCTAGTAAGAGGGTTTCTAGGGAGGCTTTTTCCACTGACTCTTGAAGAAGAGTCATAGGTTGGGGTGGCAAGGTAGATATGGGTGTATATTGCAAAACACTAGAACCAGGGTGTGGAAAGGTCTAGACAGTCCCAACAGTGAGGCCTGCTCATTTGCCTCTTTAGAAACAATTAGAAACTCTTGCTTAATGAGAAATTCTTGCCCTCATTTTTTTTCTTGCGTTGTTTGGTTTTTTTAATTATTATTTTTATTTTTTGAGACAGAGTCTTACTCTGTCATCCAGGCTGGAGTACAGTGGTGCAATCTCAGCTCACTGTAACCTCCACCTCCCAGGTTCAAGTGATTCTCATGGCTTAACCCCCAAGTAGCTGGGATTGCAGGTGTGTACCACCATGCCCGGCTAATTTTTGTATTTTTAGTAGAGATGGGATTTCACTTGTTGGTCAGGCTGGTCTTGAACTCCTGACCTCTAGTGATCCTCCCATCTCAGCCTCCCAAAGTGTTGGGAATACAGACAAGAGCCACTGCGCCTGGCCCAATTTTACCTTTCAAGTGTAGCATTTGCGTTAGATTCCCACTTAAAAATGCCATTGTCTGTGTAAATTCTATAGTATAACTTTTCACAGTGACAAAAGTGATTGAGAGATGTACTTTACTGGGTATTTTGGGGTTTTTTTGTTTTGTTTTGTTTTTTGTTTTTTTGAGACAGTCTCGTTCTGTTGCCCAGGCTGGAGTGCAGTAGCATGATCTCAACTCACTGCAACCTCTGCGTCCCGGATTTAAGCGATTCTACTGCCTCAACTTTCTGACTAGCTGGGACTACAGGTGCGTGCCACCATGCCAGGCTAATTTTTGTATTTTTAGTAGAGACAGGGTTTCACCATGTTGGCCAGGCTGGTCTCCAACTCCTGACCTCATATAATCCACTTGCCTCAGCCTCATAAAGTGCTGGGATTACAGGCATGAGCCGCTGTGCCTGGCCTAATTAAATTAAATTTTAACTTTTTTTTTTTTTTTTGAGATAGAGTCTCGCTCTGTTGCCCAGGCTGGAGTGCAGTGGCTTGATCTCAGCTCACTGCAACCTCTGCCTCCCGGGTTCAAGCAATCCTCCCGTGCAGCCTCCCATGTAGCTGGGATTAGAAGCATGTGCCACTACATTCAACTAATTTTTGTATTTTTAGTAGAGACGAGGTTTCACCATGTTGTCCAGCCTGGTCTCAAACTCTTGAGCTCAAGTAATCTGCCTACCTTGGCCTCCCAAAGTGCTAGAATTACAGGCATGAGCCACCATGCTCAGTTAGATGTATTTTAATGTGAGATCTTAACATAATCAAAGGAGAATTAAAAACAAAATGTAAATAAATGGGAAGAAAGTGTGAAACTTCTCTCCCATTTACCATTGATGTTTGCAAATTGCTAATACCATTTTCAGAAATGAACTTGAGTTAAATAGTTAAAAAGTCAATTTAGAAGTTCAAAAATGTGGCAGAACATCAGCTACTTAGCTCTTGCCTTTCTCTGACAACCTGCTGTCATTAACAGCACAGTGAGTTATGACAGCGTTCCCACACATTATCCTGACCTTCCAGGGCTCTCCAGTTTGTTCCTTTGACAGCTGAGAAAAAAAGCTAAAAATAGAGTTGATGTTTGATTAGCTTTTAGAAGTTCAGAGTGATACAGAGCAGTTCATTTAGTAAACATTGATTGCAATATGCAGCATGCTGTGCCGCAGATAACTGAGGAGCTGGAGATGAGGTTTCCTAAGTGACTCGGGAGGGCGGGGGCCAAGCTAAGTACATACCCAGGGTAGTTGAAGCCATGGGCAACATGGTCAACCTCAAGGGGAATGAAGCCTGGCCAAGCAGACATCTGACACTTGAGAAGATACTTTGACTGGAGATACCCAGGAACTGGTAAACCAAGTCACCTAGCTCCCAGCGTCAGCATTCCTGCCTCTGTGCTTCTCTTGGAAGTACTGTGGCCAAACATCCATCCACTCTGTCTCTCCTCCTGCACAGCACCTGCACTCTTCAAGAAGTAATTAATAATGCTTCAAAGCACTCGGGTGTTGGAAAATCTGTGTGCTTTCTGTAAATTGTGACAAGCAGAATATCTTCTGTTCTCTTCACTCCTCTTCTTTGGTTTGTGTCTTTTGTTTGCCTTTTATTTAAAAAATACAAAAAAGTACAGCTAAAAGTAAGCGCATTCATATACTCAGTACCGAGAATGTAAACATTCCATGTTGCCTTTAGATTTTTTTAGAATGGGAATGAGTATTTAAGGTTCCTTTTGAGGCCCTCCCCTGTATGGGTCCCTACCTGGAGTCTCCAGAGTGATTGACATACACCTCAGAGCTCCCCAGGAGCGTTTATGGCATCTGGACATGGTCTCATGTCTTGATTTTGAAGACTGAAGGAGAAAATTTAAGAGTCTTCATCCTTGCCTTAAGGAAAATACCGACATTTAGATATTCTGTTGTCTTAAGGACCACTTGGCTCTGAGTTCTTTAGTGGTTGATTCCTGGGGGAAGGTGGCAGTTGCCGCGTGTGGCTTGCCCAGGACTGGAGATCTGCAGCGCCTGCCACAGCCCCAGGAAACAGGCCTGTTTCTTGGGTTCTGAGTCTGACTTCAGAGAAAGTGCTCCTTTCTCTGCACTCCCAGCACAGGGAACATCCTCAGTGACAGTGCTCTGACTGCTCAGCCATCAGCCTTTCTGTGTGCCGGTGTTACTGTCTACCTTCCTGACCCTGTTCCCCAGGCCCACATGCACAGACAACAAGGGTCAGGAGTGTGTTTTGTGTATCCAAATAAACATCTTGATTTCACCAGTGGCTCAGAAAGCTTTTATGTATAGTAGAAATCTGATGCAAAGTTTTCAGGTACAAGGAAGTGTATAGCTGTGCAGATGTAGCTGTGGCTCTTGGGTTGTTTTCAGCTAGCAAACTTCTTTTCTAGTTTGCCTTCTTGAGATGGGAGGTCAAGGACTCCTTCCATTCTTTAGAATTCTTCAAAATCTTACGGTGTAGTCTGCTGCCTGAATCTAGTTCTGAGAAATGACTACTCTAAAAATTAGGCTTTTTCATTTTCTTTTCCTCGATTTTCATCTCAAACTAGTGTTGCTTGGGTCTGTGTGACTTCCCAGGAAAGTGCTGTTATCAGTCACTTCTTGAAGCTAGGGAGACGAGGAGCTCTCAAACGACGCTGCCTAATGGCTTTCCATTGTCAGGGTGCCAAACTCCCCTCCTTCTGATTCACCTGATTCCAGCTGTTCTATGAATCATTTCCATGTTTAACGAAATTGATCCCCTGACCATGTAACCCACCCACTTCTCCCTTGATGTGTGTGTGTCCCTGTGATGGTGTCTGTGCTACCTGTTACTGCAGTAATGGTGTAGGGTTTTGGTGTTTGGGTCTTTTTTAAACTAACTCTCACCTGTCTTTTTCCTTCTGCGCTCACCCATGATACCCCACTCTGCCTCTCAGATCTTGCAGTTTTCAAGGAACGACTTCGAATGCTAACAGTAGGAGGTATGAAAATAATGAGCCTTTCACCTTTTCAGAGTTGAGGACTTCGTTTGAATAGGATGTGCAACTTTTCCTAGCATGCAATATGGGGAAAGTTGACACAACTTCTGTTGAGTGTTTTTAAGTTTGTTAATTGTTCTGAAATATGTTTTTCCCCTTCATTTAGTTATTAACCAGTAAGTAGAGCTACTTACATGGTATTGTTTTGTTTCTGTTCATTTTGTGTTTCGAAGAGCATTTTTCATCTTCACGCGCGCTTCATTGCTTCACTGTGAGCTTGCATCTTCAGCGTAGTTCACCTTTAGCTGCTGCCATAGCCAGCTGGGGACATGAAGCCACGTTGAGCTCTGCATGGTGACTTGTCCTGTCCTCCACATTCTGTGCTAAGGCTTTGTTTGACTGGACTCTGGATTCTTCCAGATTCTGCTTCCTGGGCATTTTGGACAAGATTTCCAAAATGTTTTACGTTTGAAGGCCAACTAGTAATAAAAACTTATTGGGAAGTCTTAGTGACGCTCGTTTGGGCAAAACACATTTGAGGGATCCAGAGTTGAAATGCTGGGGGGATCATCTGCCTGTTGTCATCCACACTGGTGGCCAGTCTCTTCTTTACACTCTGGCTTCTCTAAGCAGTTATCTTTTTTTTTCCTTCTTACTCCTAATGTCTATGAGACTCTACTTTTTAATTACACTTTTTATTTTGAGATCATTATAGATTCCTATGCACTTGTGAGAAATAACAGTTCTGTGCTCTTTGGCCTGCTTCCCCAGTGGTAACACCTTGAAAAGCTATAGTACAACATCACACCACTACACTAAATTTATAAAGTAAGACTTTAGACATCCATCACCACAAGAATTCCTCCTGTTGGTTTTTCTGACCACATCAACTTTCCTCCCATCCCAGCTACCACTTGCATTCCCTAGCGACCACTATTCTGTTCTCCATTTTTGTAATTTTGTCATTTTAGGAAATGTTATACATGTGGAATCACAGTATGTAAACTTTTGAGATTGGCATTTTTTAATCAGCATAATTTTTTTAGAGATTCATGCAGCTTGTTGGTGTGAATCAATAGTTTGTTCCTTTTTATTGCTGAGTAATATTCCATGGTATGTATGTACTACAATTGTTTTTAACCGTTCACCTGTTGAAGGACCTGTTCATTGGAATGGCTGTTTCCATTCTTTGGCTAACAGGGTCTTTTGCAGAGCAGAAGTTTTTAACCTTTTTTCCCCCCTCTTTTCCTAGCTCAGCTTCTATCCCCAAAGTTTTTAAGCTTGATGACATCCAGTTTATCAATTTTCCTTTTATGGATTGTGCTTTTGGTATGAAGTCTAAAAACTCCTTCCTTAGCCCCAGATCCCCAAAATGTTCTCCTATGTATTTTTCTAAAGATTTTATAGTTTTGTGTTTTACATTTAAATCTATGCTCCATTTTGAGTAAATTTCTGTATGAGGTATTAAGTTTAGATCAAGATTCTTTTTGTTCATTTTGTATTGTTGTGTGCAGATGTCCAGTTGGTTCTGTCCATTAGCTGAAAAGTCTATCCTTCCTTCATTGAACTGCTTTTATACTTTTGCCAAAAATCAGTTGGACTTATTTGTGTGGGTCTATATCTGGATTTTCAGTTATTTTCCTTTGTGTGTCTATTTTACTACACACAAAGTATCACAGTGTCTTGATTACTGTAGCTACTAAACTTTATTTTTTCTTTTGAAAATTATTTTGGCTATTCACGGGCTTTTTTCTTCTCCATATAAATTTGAGGATAAGCATATCAATATCTACATATACCTTGCTGCCATTTTGCTGGGAATTGGCTTAAACCTATAGATCCATTTAGGGAGAATTTACTATGTTGCTTTCCAATCCATGAACATAGTATGTCTTTCATTTATATGGATCTTTGATTTTTCTAAATCAGCTTTTTATAGTTTTCAGCATATAAATTGTATACATGTTTTGTTATATTTACACTTAACTATTATTTTCTTTTTAATGTTGATGTCCACATATTCATTGGTAATATATAGAAATATAATTGATTTTAGTGTTTATATTGCATTCTGAGATCTTGATGAACTCACTTATTCTAGGACTGTTTTTGTGGCTTCCTTAGGATTTTCTATATAGACAATCATGCCATCGGAAAATAGCAAGTTATCTTGTTCTTTCCAATCTGTGTGCCTTTTATTTCCTTTTCTTGCCTTATTACAGTACCTCTTAGCACTGTGTTGAATAAGAGAGGTAAGAGTGGACAGCCTTAATGCCCTGTTCCTGATCTTAGGGTGAAAGCATTTAGTCTTTCATCATTAAGTATAATGTTAACTGTAGATTTTTTTGTAAATGCTCTTTATCAAGCTGAGGAAGTTTCTCTGTGTTCATATTTTTTCTCATAGTTTTAATTGTGAATGTATATTAAATTTTGTCATATTTTTCCTGCATCAATATGATCTTGTCATTTTTATTTTATTTATTTATTTATTATTATTATTTTGAGACTGAGTCTTGCTCTGTCGCACAGGCTGGAGTGCAGTGGCATGATCTTGGCTCACTGCAACCTCCGCCTCCCAGGTTCAAGTGATTCTCCCACCTCAGCCTCTCAAGTAGCTGGGGCTACCAGTGTGTACCACCATGCCCAGCTAATTTTTGTACTTTTAGTAGAGACAGGGTGTCACCATGTTGGCCAGGCTGGTTTCGAACTCCTGACCTCAGGCAATCTGCCCACCTTGGCCTCCCAAAATGCTGGGATTACAGGCATGAGCCACCACACCCAGCTGATTTTTATTCTTTAATGTAGAATATTTAATGATAATGTAGTAGATTATATTGATTGATTTTTGTTTATTCAGCCAGCCTTGAATCAGTGGAATAAACACCATTTGATCATGGTATATAATTCTTTTTATATGTCTCTGTATCTCTTTATATATTTTGCATCCATATTGATAAAGGATATTGGTCATTTTCTTCTTCTGTACTATCTTTGTCTGTTTTTGGTATCAGAGTAATTCTGGCTTCATAAAATGAATTGAAAAGTGTTTCTCCTATTTTCTGAAAGACATTGAATATAATTGGTATTAACTCTTCTTCAAATATTTGATAGAATTTTCCAGCAAAATTATTTGGGTTTAGAGGTTAATTTTTCACAAGGTTTTTGTTTATTAATTAGATTTCCTTATTTGTCATGGGGCTTTTCAAATTATCTGTTTCATATTGGGTGAATAATGGTGGTTTGTGTTCTTCTAGAAGTGGTGTATTTCATCTAAGTTGTCAAATGTTTGTAGAGTTATTCATAGTATTCCCTTACTATCTGATAGTCATTCTTTTTTTTTCTTTTTCAACTTCAAGAAGAGGAACAGAATCTTCTTGATATTTGAAGGGTCTGTATTGATATCCTGTTTCATTCCTGATATTGGCAATGTAGTTCTCTTTTTATTTGTCAGTCTTGTAAGAGATTTTGTCAGTGTTACTGATCTTCTCAAATAACCAGTTATTTGTTTCATTGGTTTTTCTCTGTTGTTTTGCTGTTTTCAATTTCATTGATTTCTGCTCTTTATTTCCTTACTTCTGCATACTGGCTTTTGGCTTGTTTGTTGTTTTTCCCTCTTTTCTAGGGATGGGAACTTATATTAATGATTAGAGACTTTCCCTCTTTTCTGATGTATTTACTACTGTAAATGTCCGTCCCAGTACTGGTTTAGCTCTCCAACAAAGTTTGATATGTTATATTTTTATTTTCTTTCAGTTGTTTTTGAGACAAGGTCTTGCTGTGTCATTCAGGCTGTAGTGCAGTGGCATGGTCACAACTCACCGCAGCCTCTAATTCCTGGGTTTAAGTTATCCTCCCACCTCAGCCTCCCAAGTTGCTGAGACTACAGATGTGTGCCACCATGCCTGGCTATTTTTTAAAGTTTTTATAGAGATGGAATTTACTAGATTGCCCAGGCTGGTCATTATTGTATTCTTTTTATATCCCTTGATATTTTGTCTTTCACCTATGGATTATTTAGAAGGGTGTTATTTAGTTCCACGTGTTTGGAGATTTTCTTGATATCTTTCTTATTATTGCTTTCTAGTTTGATTTTATTGTGGTTGGAGAATGCATACTATATGATTTCAATTGTGCTAAATTTGTTGAGTTTTTAAAAAATGGCCCACCATATTGTCTGTCTTTGCATATATTCCATGGGTACTTGAAAAGAATGCTACTGTTGAAATGCTATTGTTGGGTGGAGTATTCTCTAAATGTCTGCTAGGGCCAGGCATGTGGCTCATGACTATAAACCACGCACTTTGAGAGACTGAGATGGGAGGATCACTTGAAGCCAGGAGTTTGTTGCCTGGGCAACATAGCAAGACCCTTTCTCCACCACCAAAAACAAAAAAATTAGCCAAGCATGGTGGAGCATGCCTGTAGTCCTAACCACTTAGGAGGCTAAGGTGGTAGGATAATTTGAGCGCAGAGGTTTAGGCCTGCAGTAATCTATGATTGCACTACTATACTCTGGCCTGGGTAACCCTGTCTCTAAACCACACACACACACACACGTCTGTTAGCTCCAGTTAGTTGATGGCTATTGAGTTATATATTTTTGCCGAATTTCTGTCTAGTTTTGTAGTCAGTTATTGAGAGAGGGGTATTAAAGTCTCAGCTTATAAATGTGGGTTTGTTTCTTTCTCCTTTTAGTCCTATCAGATTTTGGGTTACATATTTCACACCTCTGTTTTTTGGTGTATACACATTTCAGATTGCTATGTCTTCTAGTCGATTGACCCTCTAATCATGACGGAATGTCCGTCTTTGTCTCTGGTAATTTTGTTTGCTCTGAAGTCACTTTATCTCATGTTAATACAAGCCACTCCTGCTTATATTTGATTAATGTTTACATGATACATTTTTTCCTCCTTTTATTTCAGCCTGTCTGTATCACATTTCAAGTGAGGTTCTCATGGATTAGCATATAGGTGCATTTTGTTTTGTATTTATCCACTCTTCTCATAATCTCTGTCTTCTATTTAATATATTTAGGTCATTTATATTTAATGTAATTATTGCTATGTTAGGGCTCAAGTCTGCCATTTTATATTTTATTTTTTGTTCTTCTTTTCATTGCTTTGCTTTCATTTTCCTATGCTGTGGATTTTTAAACCCACATTTAAAATTTGTATTCTTAATTATATATAGTTTTTTTTTTTTTTAGTTGGAGTTTCGTTCTTTGCACAGGCTAGAGTGCAGTGGGGTGACCTCAGCTCACTGCAACCTCTGCCTTCCAGTTTCAAATGATCCTCCTGTCTCAGCCTCCTGAATAGCTGGGATTATAGGCACCCACCACCGTGCCTGGCTAATTTTTTTGTATTTTTAGTAGAAACAGGGTTTCACCATGTTGGCCAGGTTGGTCTCAAACTCCTGACCTCATAATCTGTCTGCCTCAGCCTCCCAGAGTACTGGGATTACAGGCGTGAGCCACCACACCCAGCATGGTTTTGAGTGAATCCTTTTACATAGCATTTTTAGTAGTTGTTCCAGGTATTACTACTTTATATAGACTTAACCTGTCGTAGTCTACTAGTGTCATCACTTTTCAGTACATATTAAGTGTGGAAACCTTACCTCCTTTTATATCTCTTTACCCTCCTTCATTTATAATATAATTATCTTAGATATTTCCTCTACATACATTTAGAACTACATCAGCAGAGTTATAAGTTTGCTTTAACCATCAAATATAATTTAGAAGACCCAAGAGAAGTAGAGTCTGATGTGTTTACCCAGATTTTTGCTTTTTGTGTTCTTTCTTCCATCTTGGTGTTCTAAGATTCTGTCTTTTATTGTTTCCTTTCTGTTTAAACTACTTCCTTTGGCCAATTTTTTCGGGCATGTCTGCTGGTGACAAACTTAGTTTTCCTTTACCTGGGAATCTCTATTCCCCTTCATTCCTACAGGACATTTTTGGTGGATAGAAGATTCTGATTAGACAGAATCCTTTTCTTTCAGCTCTTGAAAAGTGTTTTGCCACTTTTTTCTAGCCTCCATGGTTTCTGATGAGAAATCCAATCGTTTGAATTGTTTTCCCTATAGGTAAAGTGTCACTTGACAATGGCTGCTTTTAAGATTTTTTCTTTGATTTTATTTTTTAGAAGTTTAATTATATGTTTTGGCATGGATTTCTTTGGGAATATCCTGTGGATTCACTCAGCTTCTTGAATCTTTGGGTTTTGTCTTTTACCATATTTGGGAAGTTTTTAGCTAAGTACCTTTTAGCCACCCTTTTTGTTCTCTGCTTCTTTGATTTCATCCATATGTAAGTGAAATCTTTGATTATAATGTCGCTTGTCCCCTGAGTCCCTGTTCATTTTTTATTTTCTTTCTATTCTTCCAATTGATTAATTTCTGTTGTTCTGTCTTCAAATATACTGATTCTTTCCCCCTCCATTCTGCCATTGGGCCTATCCATTGAACGATTTTTGATTTTTTAAAAAATTTCTATTTGGTACTTCTTTACAGCTTTAGCTTTTGGCTGAGACATTGTATTTTGTGATTTACTTTTTAAAATTTGTCTCTATCGTGTTCTTAGTTGTTCATTGAAATTGTTTGGGCCAGATGTGGTGGCTCATGCTTATAATCCCAGCATTTTGGAAGACCAAGGTGGGCAGATTCCTTGAGCTCAGGAGTTCAATCAAGACCAGCCCGGCCAACATGGCAAAACCCCATCTCTATTACAAATACAAAAACTAGGCTGGGTGTGCTGGCTCACACCTTTAATCCCAGCACTTTGGGAAGCCAAGGCAGGTGGATCATTTGAGGTCAGGAGTTTGAGACCAGCCTGGCCAACATGGTGAAACCCCATCTCTACTCAAAATACAAAAATTAGCCGGGCATGGTAGCGCATGCCTGTAGTCCTAGCTACTCTACTCAGAAAGCTGAGGTAGGAGAATTGCTTGAACCTGGGAGGCGGAGGTTGCAGTGAGCTGAGATCACACCACTGCACTCCAGCCTGGGCAACAGAGTGAAAGAAAAAAAAAAAGAAATTGTTTGATGATGACTCTGCTCAAATCGTAGGTGATTCTAACGTCTTGGTCATCATGGTGTTGACGTCTATTGCCTGTCTTTTCTCATTCACTATGAGATATTCCTGGTTCTTGTTATGAATTATATTTTATTGTTCCCAGGACATTTTGGGTATTGTGAGAGTCAGGATCTTATTTAAATCTTCTGTTATAGCAGACCTTTTGTAGACATTGTTCTGGTGAGGGAAGGGGGAAGGCACCACCTTGTTATTGCTGGCGGAGGTGGAAGTCCTTCTCTCACTCAGGTGTCCACTATTACTGGGATTAGGGGAAGGGACTGATGCATTACCTTCCAGAGAGGAGGACATTTTGGATTTCCTCTTGGGCCTTTGCTGGAACCTCTGGGATGGGGTTGGATGCTAGGGCTCATTACAGCCTGGTGAGGGTGAGGGTGGGGCCACAGTGTTTTCTCTGGTATTTGGCTGTAGTAGAGCAGTTTTTGTCTAAAAGTTTTTTATCTTGATAGGCTACCTCTTTCCTGGTCTTTTGGTAGAGAGCAGCTATTGACAGGCTTTTGTTATCAAACACACCTCTTAAAGTTTTGAGGTTGCTGGTTCTGCTCCAAGTCTGCGGTATTTGAAGCAAAAAAAGAAACCCAGGGAACTCCCTGCTTTGTTTTGCCTTGACACTTCCCTAGCTGGTCTGCCTTATTCTCTCCACCTTTCAGAGTTGTCTTATGACTGTTTTGCATGTAATGTCTAGGATTTTTAGTTGTACTTATTGGGGGACTAGGGAAGAATATGTCTATTCCACTTTCACAAAGCACTCATCTATAGATTTAATTTCTCAAACAGCTAAAGAACTAGAAGTGTACCAGCCGTTCTGAGGCTCAGCAGTGTAGCCCAATGATAGAAGTGAAGGACCATCACATGGTGAGGTCAAGGAATATCTGTAGGTCCCTACTTCGTAGGGTCTTCATGCTGAAAGATTGCAGCTAATACACAGTCCTCATCTAGGGGCATACACTGGACTGATTCATTTCACCATCAAAATATTTTCCCAACAAAATATGCACTGTTATTCTGGTTCTTGATCAGCTGCACCTGGCCTGAGATTTTAAGTCAGGAAGAATTTCTCAAAGATGATTCTGTTTTTCCTCCATAAATACTATAGGGCAATTGCCCGAAAGCCAGGCCATAAATGGCAAGAGCCATGTGCTTCACCTAGGCCCAAGTGGTTGCTGTGCCCTCAGTGTTGACAGACTAATAGGAGGGAATGGGTGAGCAGGCTTAACTAAGCCACTACTACTGTCACCATCCTCCAGGTTAAAAAAAAAAAAGCCAGATTTGCTTTGTTTTAATAAAACAAACAGGGCTTGGAAAATGTAAAGTTTGCTTTTAAGACTTAAAAACCAAACCAAAACAAACCTCTCCTAAAGCTAAAGCATTAGATAAATAAAGGCTGTAGTTCCCAAACCATGCTTGAATCAGAATCACCTTGGGAGATTCGTGGCCTCACCCTAAGACTCACTGAGTCAGTACCAGGGTTGGATTGTAGAAACAAGCCTTTTATAAATCTCCAAAGAGATCCAAATACACAGTTGTTAATTGTCCACCACCCTTATGTCTCCCAGTGGCTCCTTTTAGTCTTAATTTGGCCAGGAAACAATGAGAATATTTCATCAGGTCTAGTCAGATGTAGGAGACTGCAGAATACCAGTTCACTTTGCATTCCTGGAGCCTGAGATAATGCTGGTATAAGGTATTCAAGTGCTAGTGACTCTGGTAAGGTATTCAAGTGCTAGTGACTCCGGAACTGTGCTTTTGCCCTACTCTAGCTGATAAATTATGTCAGGATAGGTGCCAAACTGGATAAAAGAATATATGGTGTTATTTGACAGTCTTCCCCTTTGATACAACAAGATGAAACAAGCATAATGCCAGAGAAAGAGCTCTTCCAGCATTACTCTTTTTCAGATTGAGACACACTTCCAGGTGAGGTGGTGTCTTCCCCACAGTGCTTCAGCGAATATTAGTCCTTACTCAGTTGGTTTCCACTGGAGTTGGGAGAAGGGAGGGTTGCACCTGTGACTGCTGAGTATTGCCTGCAGAACAGGCTCAGAACTCAAATTCGGGAATTTCAGAAGAGGATTGTCCTTAATCCAAGGGCAGGGGCTGTTTGCCCACTGCTCTGCTGCCCTGTGTTACACCCCTGCCTGGAGCTCCCACAGACCAGTTGACTTCTGGTGACTATTTCTCCCTCACTTCTTAGTCCCCCTCCCTCAGCTTTTTGACATTCACCACACACGTATACTATTGTCATATAATACACCTATGATCTGTTCTTCTATATCAGTTCTTCATTTTCGACTTTAATTCCTCCTTCCCAGTGCCTTTTAATGGACCTCTCTTCCCACCTTCAAAATTGGTTCTCTTTGGGACCTTGAAATAAATTTGTCTCTAAATTGCGAATAATTGGTGTACTTAACTACCACATGCATAATATGAATTTTATTGTGGCTTACCTATGATACTCTAATATCCTCAGCTTCTATTTATTGCTAAAGTTTGTGTTTCTGGCTGTAAAATATTGCTTATTTTTACATATTTCAGGAGCTTTTTATATGATTTTTTTCTTCTCTTTTTGCTCCCCTGGGGAGTTCCTTCCCCCTTTCCACAAACTGGTCCCTGCATGACCGTGCCCTGTCCCTCCTCATCTGTCTTGTCCTGCCCACATCACCCTGCAGGGTTCTACGGCCTGGACGAGTCTGACCTCGACAAGGTCTTCCACTTGCCCACCACCACTTTCATCGGGGGGCAGGAGTCAGCGCTTCCTCTGCGGGAGATCATCCGTCGGCTGGAGGTAAGAACAATTTCCAGAAAAGTCTAATGGACTTGTTGAGAACTTGTATTGGCAGGATGCTTTGAGACTAGTTGTATTTGATTTTTCTTTGTCCTATCTTTTTATTTTACTTTTTCTCTGAGACAGGGTTACTGTCACCCCTGCTAGAGTGCAGTGACATAGTTCGGCTCACTGCAGCCTCGACCTCCTAGTCTCAAACCATCCTCCCACCCCAGCCTTTCGCAGCTGGGACTACTGGTGCACACCACCATGCCTAGCTAATTTATTTTTTTATTTTTTATTGTAGAGATAAGGCCTTGCTGTGTTCCCCAGGCTGGTCTCAAACTCCTGGGCTCAAGTTGTCCTCCCACCTCAGCCTCTGGAAGTGCTGGGATTACAGGCATGAACCAGTCCTGTCTTTGTAAAAGTTATAAGGGAAGGGGGACTTTTGTTGTTGTTGCCATTTTGTAGATAGAAACCAGTGGTTTTGTGACCAGCCATAGAGAAGGGAAGTAAACTCTGCTTTCAGATCCCACTAGGGGTTTATTACAGATGGTGGGAGGGTCACCTCAACCCTGAGGGTCAGGCCTCAAGTCAGGGGTGGCTTCCTGCACAGCTGAGTGCCAGGGCTGCTGGGTGGTGGCCACTCTCCTTCTTCCCTCTCTCCCTGTTCCTCTCATCCTTCTGTTTTGTTTCATTTTTTTTCCTTCTTTCTGAACTCTGTTAGTACTAAGCCTGCCAGGGAATTCTTTCATGCACACACATTGTAGACAGTGGCTAAGAGTCATGGCTCTGCTTTTAAGCCACCTGTGTCTAGTTCCTCCAACCTGGGCAAGTCATAGCCTCCCTCAGTACAGGGTGACTTCCATGCCCATTGCAGAGGGGAGAATGGATTTGATGAGAGGTGCATGCCAGGAGTTGGCTATTACTGTTACTTAATGCAGTTCCTGGTGTTCAGAGCTAACAGATCAAGGTTAAAATAGACAGGAAATACTCTGGAATGGGGCCCTTCAGAACTGAGTGTATAGATCACCTGGAGTCCTGCCTATCATACAGAGTCTGAATCTTGACATCCCTAACTAACCCAGGTTGAACCACACTGGTCATCAGGGCTCTCTGAGGCTGTTCCTCTCATGGCTGGACATTAGAACTACCCAGAGAGCTTGCAGAACTCATACCCAGGCCATAGCCCAGGTCCCCTAGGTCAGAATCCCCCTAGCACCCCAGGGATTAACCCTTGCTGCAGCAAGTGAATTTTAATTTAAAATTTTCTTGTCAGTGGTTCCACAGTTGGCTGCACAGTGACTTAAAATGATCTCACTGTCCAATGATGGCATTTTCTGTAGTTTGTGATGAGCGTCCTGAAGTATTGTCAGCATCTCAGCTTGGAGCTGCTTCACTGCCTGCCTTCCTCACTTGCAGGGAAGAAAGGGGTGGAAACCAGACCTATGTGCCGGCATCAGAAGGTTGTTGGCTAATGGGATGTAGTGGGCACCAGGAGGGAGTGATAAGGGTTAATCCAAGGAGAATGAACCTTTGTGTCCTTCCTATCACATTTATCTGCACCCACATCATCACACTGACCATAGTCTCTAGTTCTGCCTCCTAGCCACATGTTAACTACTGAGCACTTGAAATGTACAAAATATTTGACTTCTAAATGTTGAAAAAAGAAGATAATGTTTGATATATTGGGTCAAATAAAATTGGAAAATTTTGTGTGGGTCTACTAGAAAAACAAATTACATATGTGGCTCACATTATATTTCTGTTGAATGTTGCCAATCTATAGAAGTTTTTGTGTTGCCTGGATCCCCCACAGATGGCACCCCATATAGCCTCTCCAAGTGGCCCTGCCCCCAAATTATTTCACTGTTCGTGTGTTCCACTCAGTTCTCTCAGTGTATTTCCTGATACAGCAGCCATCTGGTGAGTGTAGTCTGCACTGAGAGCAGACTCAGCATTAGTACCTTTTACCTCAGAGGGGTCCCCTGTGGGGAACCCAGCAGCAGGCAGCTCAGCCTTTTTTTTTTTTTTTTTTTTTTTTTTTAGACCGGGTCTCACTTTCTGTTGCCCAGGCTGGAGTGCAGTGACACAATCACGGCTCACTGCAGTCTCACCCTCCTGGGATTAAGCAATCCCCCTACCTCAGCCTACCGAGTAGCTGGGACTATAGGAGCACACTACCATGCCCGGCTAATTTTTCTATTTTTTGTAGAGACGAGATCTCACCATGTTGCCCAGGCTGGTCTTGAACTCCTGGACTCAAGTGATCCTCTTGCCTCGGCCTCCCAAAGTGCTGGGATTACAAGCATGAGCCACTGTGCCTGGCCCCAGCAGCTTATTCTTAAACATGCTCTCACAATGGAAAGTTTCCATGGGGTCACCATCTCCATAGCATGCCATGGTGTCACCTCTTGGGGGCCTCTTCAGTACCTTCCTTCTCAAGAGAGCAGAATGAGGGGCAGAGGCATTGATGTCCCTATGGCCAACTTCCTCTCTGAATCTTGAATCCCAGGTAGTTCCGATTTCATCATACAAAGGGGTGGAGGGCCTGAAGCATGTTGAAGGGCTGTCTCCCTTTCAGTCCAGTTGATGCCAGAGCCCTAGAGTTGGCTCTCGTTGTCTGGGACAGTTGGACCTGTACATAGGAGTCTAAGGCCATACACCCTCCTGGCCCCAGAGTGGTCCCAACTTAGAAGACTCCATTTTCACAACAGTTTACAGACATTTACATAAACTCCTCATCACCCTGCCTGATGGTGATGCTTTACTTACATTTAATGGGTGTGTATGTTAATTGGTGGTATAATCAGACAGATCTTAAGCTATTGATCACGTGACATGGTGGTCAATTTGTAGCTTTTTTAAAAATTAGAGGAAATTCAACTTCTTGGCTTCCTAAAATTTGTCTCATTAGAGGGAAAAGCAAAGAATCAGCCCCTGAAACTTGCTGCCCTTTCTCCTGGAGACAGAGCCAAGAACAAAGAAAACACAGCATGCTCTTGTGGCCCAGTGACTACATCTCCAAGTTAATTGCTAAAGTAATACTGATGTTGGAGAGATACTGATTTCTAGAGTTTTTAACCCAATAGTGTCTTTTGTTCAGTAATGGAAATTCTGCCCTGTCAGGTGTAAAAGGGAGAGGAAAGGCATGGGCAGAGCCTGGGTGTAGCACAGTTCTACCAGCACTGTAATTGGAGACAGCAGTAGTGACGAAGGGAAGAGTTCTTCCCTCACCCTTCATCCGTTGGCATTTGGGGTCGGGATGAGAGAGGAGGGGGCAGATAGCCAGTTGCTGGGTTTGCAACACAAGCATGGACCCCATCCGAAGAGGGTGGGTCCTCTTTGAAGGTTCTCATTAACAGCCACTCTGGGGCTGACCATGTCTTCTTGAATGGGTTTCTGCAGAAATGTAGTTTCTTTTCCTGTTCAGTAGATTGGGCACTGTGGATCCCCAAATGTCTGTAAAGGTGACATGGGACAGTGGACTGATGTCGACTCTGAAATTAGGGATTGGGGGGGCCCACTACACCCTCTTTTGTTTTTTTTGTGCATCTGATTATAAGTTGATCTTAGTTTTATCTTAGATGTGATTAGAAAATATGGTTTGGGATTGTCTTAGTCCATTTTGTATTGCTATAAAGGAAAACCTGAGGTTGCATAATTTATAGTTTATAAATAAAAAGGGTTTATTTGGCTCACAGTCTAATTGGGCATCTGCATTTGGTGAGGGCCTCAGGCTACTTCCACTCCTAGCGGAAGGCAAAGGGGGAGCCTGCTTGTGCAGAGGTCACATGGTGGGAGGGGGAAGCAAGACAGTGAGCCGGGAGGTGCCAGGCTCTTTTTAGCAGCCAGCTCTCCCAGGAACTAATAGAGCAAAAACCTACTCACCTCCGAAGGAGGGCGTAATCTATTCATGAGGGATCCACCCCAGAACCAAAACATCTTACATGTGGCCCCACTTCCAACACTGGGGATCAAATTTCAGCATGAGGTTTGTGGGGAACAAACAGGGGTTAATAAAAATACCTTAACTACTAGGGTCTTTTCCAGCAGCACTTTCTCTTCTAGTTTCTGGGCAAGATTTTTCTTCTGTTGACTTGGATAATAACCAGAGTGTTGTGGTTGGCCATAATTTTGAATTCAGGCAAAGTTTGCTTTGTTTCATGATCATGGAGCATGTATGCAGGGATAGCCCACCCTCCTCTGCAAAGCACAGGGCTGGTCTCAGATTCAGCACATCTTTTAACTGCTCATGCCAGCTGGTCTCATTGTCTGTTGTAAAAACCAAATGGGGTCATAAACGAGAGCTGCTGAGCAGGACCTGACACTCAGTAGTCTGGCAGCAGTGGCTGCTGTAAACATAGTTAGATGCGGCTTTGGGCATCTGCAAAGTGTCTGTTGGCCCACATCAGGGCCTGTCTCCTTTTTACTCCATGCTGACTTACAGTTTGCTCTCAGCCTTTCATTCTGGTCCTCTAGGGCAGCTGTGCAGGTTGAGCTGTGGGCCTCTACCAGGAGCACCAGGCTGAGGGCAGCCTGAGATGGATTTCTTTCTTTTTTTTGTAGCGTTTCCTCCTCTCCGGAGGTGGATTTCTAAGAGCCCAGTGCCTCCTCTCGCTCCTGGCACCTCTCTTCCTGGCTTCCTCCCTTCTGAGCTCTGCAGATCGGGGTGCTGCTTCCTCTCCTGAGCTGTGGGGTATGAACGTGGTGCAGGACGTCTTGATCTGCTCAGGATCCTGACTTTTGTCTTATGGGCAATCTTGCTTCCTGAGGCAGAAGGATCATTTGAGCCCAGGAGTTCAAGACCAGCCTGGGCATCATAATGAGACCTCATCTCTTCAAAACATGAGGCGGGACGATCACTTGAGTGCAAGAGGTTGAGGCTGCAGTGGGCCCGGATAGCGCTACTGCACTCCTGCCTCAGTGACAGAGAGAGACCCTCCCTCAAAAAAAAAAAAGAGCCTGCAAATCTTAAACAGCCATTGAGCCTGTGACAGCCTGTGGGCGTTTCCTGTCATGGGTGCTGGCACAGGTCTGACCTTGATGACGGTCTGTCTTCCCTGGGGAAGGACCCAGTTCCACAACTGTTGCGGTCTGCGCTTCTTGCCGCAAAGGTACCAGAGTAGAACTGGGGTTGTTCCTTGGCCTGGCCCTTGGAGGGCTAGGATGTTCTTTGTGTGCAAGTGACCCAGGTCCCTGAAGGAGGCACTTCAAGAGGAGGGCCTCTGCCTGGTACCCACTCCGTCTCACCCTCAGTCACACCTGACTGGCGTACATTTCAGAACAAGCCTCCTGCTTCTCCCCACCTTCTGGCTGAATGGGCGATCGGTACCCTTGATTCAGCCAGACCTGGTTAGAAACTCCCTTGCCTGTGTGTTTCTGTATGGAATAGATGGCCTACTGCCAGCACATTGGGGTGGAGTTCATGTTCATCAATGACCTGGAGCAGTGCCAGTGGATCCGGCAGAAGTTTGAGACCCCTGGGATCATGCAGTTCACAAATGAGGAGAAGCGGACGCTGCTGGCCAGGCTTGTGCGGTCCACCAGGTATGGGTCTGGCCCTGGCCCATGAGGCATACATCCCCAGGGAAGCAGCAGCCCTGTGTGTGTTGTTCGGGCCTGTGTGCAGCCTGTTGGCCAAGGTGAGAGGGGGTTTGGGGAGGTATAGGCAAAGCTACAGCTGCACATGCATGAAGAGACACCAGGCAAGTAGAGTCAGCCTTCAGAGCAACCTCCGTCTCCTGAGTTTAAGTGATTCTCTTGCCTCAGTCTCCCAGTAGCAGGGATTACAGGCACACGCCACGACGGCCGACTACTTTTTATATGTTTAAGTAGAGATCAGGTTTCTCCATGTTGGCCAGGCTGGTCTCGAATTCCTGACCTCAGTGATCTGTCCACCTTGGCCTCCCAAAGTGCTGGGATTACTCCCAAAGTGCAGCGAGCCACTGTGTCTGGCCCAGAGCCCCCTCTTTTGGTCAGGAAGTGACATTGTCCTTCAAGGTGACTTGGTTCCATGTCCAGGTTTGAGGAGTTCCTACAGCGGAAGTGGTCCTCTGAGAAGCGCTTTGGTCTAGAAGGCTGTGAGGTGCTGATTCCTGCCCTCAAGACCATCATCGACAAGTCGAGTGAGAACGGTGTGGACTACGTGATCATGGGCATGCCACACAGGTACAGCCGAGGGCGTGCCCCACCTGCTTTCTCACCATCCGTGCGGGGTGCGTAGGAGGCATCAGGTAAAGGCACTGAGAGAACAGCTGTTTCCTTCTCAAGTGCCAGTTGTGAGCCTGAGCTCATCTGATACCTGCGGGTGTCTTGTTTTGCAGGGGGATTCTTACATTCCCTACCTCTGGAAGCTGCAAAGTCACCGTCACAGCCAGAGCCACTTGTAGTTTCAGACTGGCATTTGGCCTTACATTACACTTTTATGAAAGTTAAACCCAAGTTCCCTTGTTGAGGGTTAAGCTGGAGGAAAGGCTGCTTCCTGACATTGGAGGGGGAGGCCAAGACTTCGAAAATCAGAGACGGTGTGGGGAGGGAGGAGGGTAAGGAAGCCTCAGGCCCATGGCATTTCCACATCTTCTGCCTTTCTGCCGCCCACCGTGGCCTTGATTGTCCAGCAGGGAGTGGCTAAGTGCCCACATTAGCTCCAATTCACAGCTATTCTTGGGCTGCAAACCGAGGAGGTGCTGTGACCTGGAGGAGGGGGGAGGGGGGAGGGGATTGTAACAGCCTCCCCGCCATCTGGAAGCCGTGACCTCAGGCTCTGCTCATTCTACTCGCCCATACGTTTCAGAGGGCGGCTTAACGTGCTTGCAAATGTCATCAGGAAGGAGCTGGAACAGATCTTCTGTCAATTCGATTCAAAGCTGGAGGCAGCTGATGAGGTGAGGCACCTGCATAGAGACACATCCAGCAGAGCCCCAACTTACACGAGACCCCCGGCTCCACTTCTTTCTCAGAATGACTTATGAGGGGTTGATTCTTCTGTACCATTGTGGTTTGCCTTCGGTGTTGGAAGAATTTTAGTGTTGGAACAAAGAGGGGGGCCACTGGTCCACCTCTTGGTCGGAGGTCTGGCAGCCCCACACTGAGTGCAGGGGTGTATCCCCTCTGGCTGAGGGACCTACTCCCTGTGCCCTGGGTGGGAATGATCCTGGGAAAAGACCTCCATATTCTTCTACGTTGGGTCCCTGGGGTTAGAAATCCCATATAAGGCTAGGCACAGTGGCTCACGCCTGTAATCCCAGCACTTTGGGAGGCTGAGGCAGGCGGATCACCTAAGGTTAGGAGTTCCAGACCAGCCTGACCAACATGGAGAAACCCTGTCTCTACTAAAAACACAAAATTAGTCGGTGTGGTGGCGCATGCCTGTAATCCCAGCTACTTGGGAGGCTGAGGTAGGAGAATCGCTTGAACCTGGGAGGCGGAGGTTGCGGTGAGCCAAGATTGCGCCATTGCACTCTACCTGGGCAACGAGAGTGAAACTCTGTCTCAAAAAAATATATATATATTTTTTAATCCCATATAAAATGGCTCTTTTAGAGACTGAATATCTCTTTGGCCAGGGTGCAAGTTCACTGTTTACTCTATCAGGGCTCTGGAGACGTGAAGTACCACCTGGGCATGTATCACCGCAGGATCAACCGTGTGACCGACAGGAACATTACCCTGTCCCTGGTGGCCAACCCTTCCCACCTTGAGGCCGCTCACCCCGTGGTGATGGGCAAGACCAAAGCTGAGCAGTTTTACTGTGGGGGACACTGAAGGGAAAAAGGTAAGGCCCAGAGAGAGGCGTGCAAGGCAGATCGTCGAGGCCCCATGTTCCAGTGTGGAGTTCTGCTCACCAACCTAACCCAGAGCCCTGGGTACATCTGGACTTTAAAAAAATATGTAAAGTCAACTTTAAAAGAATAGCAATAGTAAAATGGTCCTGCTTACAACGTGCCTTCTCCTGAAGTTGTAATCATCAGAACTATGTGGGGAGTGTGTTTTTGTCTTCACCACATCTGTGAAGGAGTCCGGTTTACAGTTACTCTGAATGGACGAAGAAATGTTTTCACTGAAAAGAAGGAGAGTCGGAGAGTCTCTGTAAGGAAAAAGTGTAGGTGAGCCTGAAGGAGAAATTGTAGAACTGAGACTTGTCAGGAGAGTCAGGCTTGCCATGATCAGAGGCAGTTCACGAGGCTGGTAGGAGAGAGAGGAGGGCATAGGCCGCACGTAGGTGGGGTCCTACTTCACCACCTGAGTGCTGGGGGTTGGCTCGCCAGCCTGCTTGTGTAGAAATAGTCTCAGCAGATTGTAACTGTTTGCCCTTATTTAACTTCAAGATAGAATCTTGTCTAACAAATTTTGTAGTTCTTATTAATGATGACTTAAATAATTAGAAAAAAATCAAATATTTGCAAGGTCTCATGTATAGGCTCTGGGAAACATACAAAGAAGACATCATCACCTTTCTCTCTAGAGCCTCCTATTCTTTTTAGAAAAAGGATCATGTGTAAGGAAGCAAATAGCACATACACAGCGTGATAGGAAACTGTGGAGTTAGCCGAGAAGAGCTTTGGAAGCGGTGTGTGGGGGTGTGGGCTAGAGTTGGACCAAGGATAGAAGACAGACCCCATATCAGCAGAGCAGGTAGTTGTCATTTTATTTGAGAAGTGGCAGGATTTAGGTAGGTGGGAAGGGAAGAATGTTTTCTGGAGATGAAAGGTAAGAGCAGAGACGCAGGGTGACTTGGGGACGCAGAGCCGGGAGGGACCAGCCTCCTAGTTGTGCCCCTGGAAGAGGTGAGATCTGCATTAGAAGTGGAACCAATTATTAGTTTACTGGGTTCTGTAATTTTAAATACTGTAAATCTACTGTCATGCTTAGAGGGTTAGAGAAAGGAAAACTGTCATCATAGGTAATGGAGTCTGGGCTGGGGAAGTGAGCCCCCCATCGATCAATACTCGCTGTAAAGAACGAGTGTGACTCACAGGGACGCAGAGGTCATTCCATGGCTTCAAGCTCATGGGGCCAGGACAGTGTCACAGAAACTTCAACTAGATGCAAAGAGGCCTCAGCTCTGTTTGGGGAACCTGCAGTCCCTGCCAGCAGTAACAGCACTGGGTGTCTGGGATGGGCTGGCCTGAGGTGAGATCAGCAGGGGGGAGATCAGCATTGGGATGACCAGCGCCTCTGCTATTTCCACCTTCCTTGACTAGGACACTCACCCAGGCATTTGGGCTGAGAAGTGGAGTGAGATTGCCGAAAACTTTAGGTAACTCCTGCATTTGTAGATTTTGGACAGAAATACATTCTAGCAGTACTCAGCTCAGAATGCTGGAAATTTCCCAAAAAGGAGTGAAATAATTAAAGTAAAAGTATTAGAATATATTTTAAACTGCCACAGATGGTCATACCAATTGGTCCTCATGAGATGCCAGGACAGGAGAGGCTGGCTAGCCCCTGATTTGCTTATAAGTCTGCATGTAGCTGAGTCCAAATTGTCAGTCCCTTTGTTTTCCAGTCTGCACAAACCATGTTGTCACAAGTTTGCCCCTTGCCCCAGTGTGGATAGCTGCCAGGCCCCCTTTCTGAGCCTCCTTGTCACCTTGCCTCAAGCCGTCACATGTCCCCAGGAGGGTCAGTGTGGGGTGCGCAGACTCAGCCGTCTACCTGTTCTTACTCCTCTCGGCACCCATAGAACATGATTTGATTTCTGTTAAATCCAGAACTCGGGGAGCTGAAGTGTGTGTTATGTAACTCTCAGCATTCGTGAAGAACTGCATACTTCCTATAAGTGCAGCTGAGGTCGTCCTATAACCTCATGCATGATTGTGAAACAGACCTGATCTGGCTCAGTGCTAATATGGCCTTTGGGATCTTTGTTCATGAAAGCATTTCCTCAGTGCAGCTATGCAACCTGCCACAAAGGGAGAGTGCACTCCTGCCAGAGGTAAGGCTCAGGCTGCCAGACACAAGGAGATTCCCCTTGTGTGCTGGCTGTGATTTCAGCAGCCAGTTACCACAGTCCAGTATGACATGGCGGTTGCAATGCAACATCACCAAGGTGATCAAGAAAAAATACCATAACAAGAGGAAGACCAACCACAGGTGCCCTGTCAGCACAAGACAGACTGTACCGAGAAGTATCTGCAGAAAGAAGCAACACACTGTGGGATCAGGAATACATGAAATGTCAGTGACTCAAAACCGGTGGCTTTTACACGCAAGCAGCCGGAGCATCGTGGCAAAGCTGCACACCTCCAAGGGGGCCCCTAAGCAAACCAGACCCTTACGTCTACATGCCACTATCTTAGCAAGCATCTGCCACATCCACCAAAAGGCAGGACACCTGCGGTTCTATTTTTTTTAATTCTAGGTTTTGTCCCTGACATGCAAATCATGGGTCTTCCCTTCCTACCAAGGGTGACTCAGCACAGTGCTGAGGACCAGGGTGGTCACAAAAACTCAGGAGGTGCAGGTCAGTCGGCCTGTAGGATGAGGACACAGCAGAAGAGAGTTATGTATCACCTCGGCTAGCCAGTGTCCAGGTTTTTTGCCAAACACCCATCTAGATGGCATTTTGTAAAGATAAGATTAACATTTAAACCAGTAGATTTTGCGTAAAGCAGATGATGCTGCACGATATGAGTGGGCTTCATCTAGTCAGTTCAAAGCCTTTGAGAAAAGACTGAGGTTCCCAGAAAAGAAGAAATTCTGCCTCCAGACAGCCTTCACACTTAAGCTGCAACATCAGCACTGCCGTGGGTCTCCAGCCTGCCAGCCTGCCCTACAGACTTTGTACTTGCCAGCCTGATTCCTTAAAAATCCATCATTCTCAGCCACGCATGGTGACTCATGCCTGTAATGCCAACACTTTGGGAGGCTGATTGCTCAAACCCAGGAGTTCAAGACCAACCTCAGCAACATGGTGAAACCCGTCTCTACAGAAAAATGCCAAAGTTAGCCAGGCTTGGTGGCGTGCACTTGTATTCCCTGCTATTTGGGGGGCTGAGGTGTGAAAATCACTTGAGCTTGGGAGGCAGAGGTTGCAGTGAGCTGAGATCATGCCATTGCACTTCAGCCTGGGTGAGAGAGTGAGACCCTGCCTCAAAAAAAGGAAAGAAAGAAAAATTATCTCTCCCACCTCCTCTTCACCCTATCAGTTCTGTCTCTCTGGAGAGCCCTGACCAATGCAAGGGTTTTGGAGAGGTGTAGGCTGTATATCCAAGGAGTAGAGGAGGTGGTTCCCAATGCCATAACATGATTATGGCATTGGGGACACCAAGCAAATCAGTAAACATATCGAAGGCAGTGGGAATGGAGTGTCTTGCAGCTGTATAAGATATTTATAGGTGTGGAAGGAGGTGGCCTAGGAAAATACTGGATTAAAATTTGTAGGTATCAGTACAAACTCATAGTTTTATTACATACATAGAGAGAGAGAAAGAAATAGCCGTGTATATGTGTACATGCATATGCACATATATTTTTTAGGTCTATGCTGAATGGGGCTAGAAATGATATCCTGGCAGTGATGAGCACACAAATACTGGTCTTAAATCCCATCCTCTACTGGAGGAACCTGGCTTCTTAGAGAAACAGCTGATACTGTACAAGGCCGCACAGGGACAGTACAACATGAAGCTGCAATGCTCTGTTGGCCAGGAAGCAAGGAAGTGCTCATGAATGAAAGGGACCTGTCCCTGTTGACAGGAAGAGGAGGCAGCTGGAAGGAGCTGCTCTCCAAATCAACCTGCAACAGTGAGAGAACTGAAATAACTAACAGTATTAATCATATAACCTGTCGAATAAAATAGGAACCGTGAATACATATTAACACAATCAATAAACAAGGGAGAAGCGAAGGCTCTTCCTTGCAGAAAATGCCATCGAATTGGAGTAGGAGTAACAGAAACTGGTATTTGCCATCCATCAGCCACTCAAGGGGCTGGTTCAGGCGCGGTTGTCAATACTGCTGAGGCTGGAATGGAGGTTTGAGGACGAACAGGATATAAAGTTTCTTCTCACAGAATACTGTCACTGTACTCATTGCCAAGGAAAACAATGGTGAGTGAAAGGGGAGGATGGCAGACAGCGGCCTCCCCAGGTGAGCAGAGTTAACCTGACCTGATGCAGTGTGTCCTTCCTAAGTGGGGACCCAGGGCCTGTCAATGGTGCAAAGGCAGGAAGGATGAGGAGCTGGAGCAGAAGAGACGTGGCAAGCAATGCTGCCCTTCCATGTGTGGTCTGGAGCAGATGGCTGAGCTAGTGCTGCCCTTCTGGAATGGAAGGTCCAGGTGGTCATGTTGGAGAGTGTCCTAGCGGTGCATCAGGTCTATAGCTCCCTCAGTGCTCAGAGCAGACGATGATGGCAGAATGGCAGGGTGTGTAGGTGTTGAGCAGAAACACCAAGGTGCTAGCATATTGGGGACCTGGGGTCTTGTGGACTCTCCTACTATTTTCTATGTTTGAAATTATCACAAAATGTTATTTTTTGAAAAACAAATGATGCGTTTCCTCTGTTTGCCTTGTGGACTTGGCAATCAGAACATTTTGGATTTGGGGTCTCCTTTGGTGTCTATAGGTCATGTCCATCCTGTTGCATGGGGATGCTGCATTTGCTGGCCAGGGCATCGTGTACGAGACCTTCCACCTCAGCGATCTGCCATCCTACACAACTCATGGCACTGTGCACGTGGTCGTCAACAACCAGGTACCTCACACCAGCCTGAGGCTTTGCTGCTCACATCAGTCTTACTTAGAATGACATCTCTGAGTTATTTAGGACATTCACTGTTTTCTGATTATAAAAATATATCTGTTATTAAACACCAGGCGCGGTGGCTCACGCCAATAATCCTAGCACTTTAGGAGGCCAAGGCAGGAGGATTGCTTCATCCCACAAGTTTGAGACCTGTCTGGGCAATATAGTGAGACCCCCTATCTCTACAAAAAAAAATTGAAAGATTAGCGCTGGGCAGCTGGGCATGGTGGCTCACGCCTGTAATCCCAGCACTTTGAGAGGCCAAGGCGGGTGGATTACCTGAGGTCAGGAGTTCGAGACCAGCCTGGCCAACATGGTGAAACCCTGTCTCTGCTAAAAATATGAAAATTAGCCGGGCATGATGGCACGCACTTGTAATCCCAGCTACTCAGGAGGCTGAGACAGGAGAAATGCTTAACCTGGGAGAAGGATGTTGCAGTGAGCCGAGATTCCGCCACGGCACTCCAGCCTGGGCAACAGAGCAAGACTCCATCTCAAAAAAAAAAAAGGAAAAAAGAAACTGGGTTCCATGTATACAGCTTTGTATCCACTTTTATTTACCACATATTTGCTCATATCATTACATATCCTTTTAAAATAATTTTAATGGAAATATCTTATAAGTTGTTTCATAAAATGGACTCTTAGGATTCTCATTTTTTATTTTCAGTAATGCTGTGATGAACATTCTTGGAGTATTTCTGCCCAGGCCTGATATGTATCACCTGTTACACCTGTTAGGTCCTTCCACTAGCCATAGCTAAGTGTTCCTCTCAGCAATGCATGTGAAATTTCTGTAACAGATATTCTAGTGCCTTTTAACTCTAGGTACTCTACTAGGTACCAGGCAGAGCACAGGAGGTGTGCTCCGTATCATCACAGACCTTCTAGTTTAGTGCAGGGTCGGGGCCCATAGACAATGCCATGAAGTGGGCGTGGGAGATGTTCTGCAAGATGCTGGGTTAGTCAGCAGAGGATTCTCTGAGGATTTGACATTTAAGTGGAAACTTCAAGGTCAGGTAGGCAAATATTGGGGAGCATAGGATCAAGTCAAGGGAGAGGTCCTAGTGTCCGAGGGAGTGGGCAAGGCCATCACAGCTCATGGTTGGTGCAAGAGAGAACTGCCATCAGCCAGCTCCTGAGGAAAGCTCGGTCCAGCCGCATTGGGAGGCCATTGGAGAGATTGACGCAAGGAAGTGACGAGATACTGGTTGGCTGTAAAATGATTTGTTATAGTGCAGAATGGATTAGAGGAGGACAGAGAAACAGATGCAGCTATCTCAGCAAAAAGTAGAGAGAGAAAGGGAAAATTTTAAATAAGTAAATATGGTCACTAAGTAGCAAACACTAAAGAGCTCAAAATTTAAGAGGTCAAATACTAAGAGACGGTAAGAACATTATCCAGTGTAAATATAACACCCAATATGGTAAAAGCTACCACTTACTGTCTACTGTGTCCCAGTTAGTGAATTAGGTACTTTAT
The DNA here is from genome assembly GCA_036589455.1 of Ateles fusciceps. Lineage (NCBI taxonomy): Eukaryota > Metazoa > Chordata > Mammalia > Primates > Atelidae > Ateles > Ateles fusciceps. Next base: position 5,431,717 of record JAZHEH010003329.1, on the reverse strand, counting down.
GTACCTTAGCTTAATTTGTAGGGTAGTTACCCATGCAGTAAGTGGTACTATTCCCATTTTACGGAAGTGAAAAGTGAGGAGCAGAGAGATTGAATAGCTTACTAGAGGAAGTGATAGAGTCAGTATTTGATCTGCTTTCTTTCAAAGAAAGAATAGTGCTTGAAGACCTGAAAAGTACCAAGGGAACAGAGAAGTCTAAAAAACAACCAACCTCACTACTGAACTGAGTTTTTTTTCTATTTGTTTTACTATGGTAAAATATACATAAAATTTACCATCTTAACTATTTTTAAGTGTATGGTCTCTATGGTAAATACATTCATAATACTGTGCAGCCATCACCACCATCCATCTCCACAACTGCTTCACCTCCAGCAGAAACTGTGTACCCATTCAACATGAACTCTCAGTCCCTGCTTCCCCCACCCCCAGCCCCTGGCAGCCACCCACTCAACTTTCTGTCTCTATGATTTTGACTACTCTAAGGACCTCATGTAAGTGGAATCATAGTATTTGTCTTTTTGTGCCTGGGTTATTTCACTTAGCAGAATGTCCTCAAGATCCATCCATGTTATAGCATGTGTTAGAATTTCCTGCCTTTTTAAGGCTGAATCATATCCCACTCTATAAGTAAAATATATCACATTTTGCTTATTCATTCATCGTGGACACTTGGGTCACTTCCACATTTTGCCTATTATGAATAATGCTGCTATGATGCTATGAACATGTATGTCCATATATCTCTTTGACGCCTCCTTTTCCCCCCGTTTGAGACGAGGTCTTGCTCTGTCAACCAGGCTGAATTGCAGTGGTGTGATTATAGCTCACTGCAGCCTCCAACTTGAGCTTAATGCAATCCTCCCGCCTCAGCCTCCCAAATAGCTGGGATTACAGGTGTGCACCACCACACTCGGCTAATTTATTTTGAATTTTCTTGTACAGATAGGGTCTCTCTATGTTGCCCAGGCCACTCTTGAACTTTTGGACTCAAGCAATCCTCCCTCTTGGCCTCTGAAAGTGCTGGGATTACAGGCATGAGCCACTGTACTTGATTGAAACCCTGCTTTCAGAAGGGGAGTGGAATTGCTACATCATATGATAGTTCTGTTTTTAATTTTTTGAGTAACTGCTTATTAGTTCTAATTTTCTTTTCTTTTTCTTTCTTTTTTTTTGGAGGATTCTTTCTGTTTGGACAGTCATGTGGCTTCAAATAGAGAAAGTTATTTTGTTCCTTTTCTAATCCATATGTGTCTATGCTTTGCTTTGTTTTGTTTTGTTTTTTCTTATTGCTCTGGCTAGGACCTCAACACCATGTTGAAGTGGATAAGAGTGGCCATCCTTTCCTTGTTTCCAGTTTTTGGAGGAAAGTGTTCAGTATTTGATCATTAAGTATGATGTCAGCTGTAGATTTTTTAGAGATGTCCCTTACCATGGCTAAGGGAGTTCCCTTCTGTCTCGAATTTTGTGGACAGTATATATTATAATGAATGGATGCTTATTTTTGTCAGTGCTCTTCTGCATCCCTTGAAATGACCAGATACTTTGCTAATGATGAAGTACATTGATTTTCAAACATGAAATTTTTGTCTGTGTTCATGAGGGATATCGATCTTTTGCTGTAATGCCTCTGTCTGGTTTCGGTATCAGGGTAGTGCTGGCCTCATGAAATGTTAAGAGAAGGTTCCTCTTCTATATTCTGAATGAGTTTCTGTAAAATTAATATTATTCCCTTCCTAAATGATTGGTAGAATCCACCACTGAAAGACTTCGGGGGGGCTTAACAGTTTTCTTTGTGGGAAGGTTTTTCTTTTCTTTTTCTTTTTTTTGAGATGCAGTCTTGCTTTGTCACCCAGGCTGGAGCGTAGTGGTGCAATCTTGGCTCACTGCAACCTCCACTTCCCGGGTTCAAGCGATTCTCCTGCCTCAGCTTCCCAAGTAGCTGGGACTACAGACGCCCACCACCACGCCTGGCTAATTTTTGTATTTTTTGTAGAGACGGAGTTTCACCATGTTGGCTAGGCTAGTCTCAAACTCCTGACCTCAGGTGATCCACCCGCCACAGCCTCCCAAAGTGCTGGGATTACAGGCGTGGGCCACTGCACCCGGCCATATTTTCTTTGTGTAGTTTTCAGAAGTTTGATGTATCTTGGCGTGGATTTCTTTGGGATTTCTTGTTTGGGATATGCACAGGTTTTTAAAAATTATTTTTTAATTAATTTTTTTTTTTTTTGAGACAAAGTCTAGCTCTGTCACCCAGGCTGGAGTGCAGTGGAATGATCTAGGCTCACTACAGCCTCTGCCTCCTGGGTTCAAGTGATTCTCCTGCCTCAGCCTCCTGAGTAGCTGGGACTACAGGCACCCACCACGACGCCTGGATAATTTTTGTGTTTTTAGTACAGACAGGGTTTCACCATGTTGGCCAGATTGGTCTCCAACTCCTGAACTCAAGTGATCTGCCTGCCTCAGCCTCCCAAAATGCTAGGATTACAGGCATGAGCCACCATGCCCAGCCAAAAAAAAACCCCAATTTTTTTTTAAGTTTTTAGACAGGGTCTCACTCTGTTGCCCAGGCTGGTGTGCAGTGGCACAATCTAGACTCACTGCAGCCTCCACCTCTGAGGCTGAAGTGATCCTCCCACCTTGGCCTCCTCAGTAACTGGGACTGCAGGCATGCACCATCACACCTGGCTAATTTTTGTATATTTTGTAGAGACAGGGTTTCACCATGTTTACTGGTCTTGAACTCTTACTTCAAGTGATCCACCCTCCTCAGCTTCCCAAAGTACTTGGGATTACAGGCATGAGTCACCACACCCAGACTGCTCAACTTTTAAAAATTGTATTTTTTAACAGCTTTATTGAGATACAGTTCACATATCATATAATTTACCCATTTAACAAGTCTGTAATTAAGTGGGTTTTAGTATATTTATAAATACGTGCAACTATCACAGTTGATTTCAGAGCATTCATCACCTCAAGGAGAAACTTTGCATCCCTTAGTTATCGTACTCCTACCCCGCCATCCTCCCAAGCCCTAGCAACCACTAATCTACTTCCTGTCTCTATAGATGTATTTATTCTGAAATGTTCATATTAATTAAATCATATAATATGTGGTCTATATCACTTGGTAAACATTTAGATTGTTTCTACATTTGGGCTATGATAAATGATGCTGCTGTGAGCTGGGCACAGTGACTCACACCTGTAATCTCAGCACTTTAGGAGGCTGAGGCAGGCGGATCGTCTGAGGTCAGGAGTTCAGACCAGCCTGGCCAACATGATGAAACCCTGTCTCTACTAACAACACAAAATTAGCCGGGCATGGTGACATGTGCCTGTAATCTCAGCTACTCTTGAGGCCGAGGCAGGAGAATCACTTGAACCCGGGAGGCAGAGAGTGTGGTGAGCCAAGATCGCGCCATTGCACTATAGCCTGGGCAACAGAGCAAGACTCTGTCTCAAAAAATAAATAAAATAATGCTCCTGTGAACATTTATGTACAAGTGAATATATATACTTTTGTTTTGTTTTGTTTTGTTTTTGAGACAGAGTCTTGCTCTTTGGCCCAGGCTGGACTTCAGTGGCACGATCTTGGCTCACTGCAACCTCTGCTACCTGGGTTCGAATTACTCTTAAGTGTCTCAGCCTCCCGAGTAGCTGGGCCTGCAGGTGTGTACCACCACACCTGGCTAATTTTTGTGTTTTTAGTAGAGACGGGGTTTCACCTTGTTGGCCAGACTAGTCTGAACTCCTGGCCTCAGGTGATACCCCACCTCAGCTTCTCAAAGTGCTGGTATTACAGGCATGCTCCACTGTGCCCAGCCTGTGTATACGTATGTTTGAATTTCTTTTTGGGTATATACCTAGGAGTGGAATTGCTAGACCATTTGGTAGCTCTGTGTTCAACTTTGTGTGGAAATCTCAGACTATTTCAAAGTGGCTGTGCCATTTTTACATTCCCACTGGAAATATAGCAGGATTCCTTTATTTATTTTATTTTTTTTCATTTTATTTTATTTTTTTTAGAGACGGGGTTTCACCATGTTGGTCACTTTGGTCTGGAACTCCTGACCTAGTGATCCACACACCTCGGCCTTCCAAAGTGCTGGGATTACAGGCGTGAGCCACCACGCCCAGCATTTTTTTTTTTTTTCTTTTTTGAGACAAGGTCTTACTCTGTCACCCAGGCTGTAGTTTAGTGGTACAGTTTCAGCTCACTGCAACTTTTGCCTCCCAGGTTCTAGGGATTCTTCTGCCTCAGCCTCCCGAGTAGCTGGGATTACAGGTACGCGCCACCACTCCAACTAATTTTTTTTTTTTTTTTTGGTAGCAACAGGGTATTGTCATGTTGCCCAGGCTGGTCTTGAACTCCTGACCTCAAGTGATCCACCTGCCTCAGCCTCCCAGAATGTTGGGATTACAGGCATGAGCCACCATGCCTGGCTAGGATTCCAGTTTTTCTCACATCCTCACCAACACTTGTTATTGTCTGCTTTATTCTAGCCATCTATGTGTGGGGAGTTATCTCATTGTGGTTTTCATTTGCATTTCCCTAATGACTAATGATGTGTGTCTTTTCATTTGCTTAAATTAGCTTCGTATGTCTTTGGGAAAATTTCTATTCAGATCCTTTGCCCATTTTTTGACCAAATTGTCTTTTTATTGTTGAGTTGTAAGAGTTCTTTATATATTCTGGATATGAGCCATGTATCCAATTATTTGCAAATATTTCCTCTCATTCTTTTTTTTTTTTTTTTTTGAGACAGTTTCGCTCTTATTGCCCAGACTAGAGTGCAATGGTGCGATCTCAGCTCATCGCAACCTCTGCTTCCCAGATGCAAGTGATTCTCCTGCCTCAGCCTCCTGAGTAGCTGGGATTACAGGCATGTGCCACCACGCTCTGCTAATTTTTGTATTTTTTTTTAGCAGAGATGGGTTTTTTCCATGTTGGTCAGGTTGGTCTCAAACTCCTGACCTCAGGTGATCCACTTGCCTCAGCCTCCCAAAATGCTGGGATTACAGGCATTAGCCACCATGCCCAGCCTTTCCTCCTATTTTGTAGGATGATTTTGGTGTCCTTGGAAGCACGAAAGTTTCATTTTTTACCAAGCATAATTTATCTGTTTTTTCTTTCGTTGCTTGTGAGTTTTGGTGTCATATCTAAGAAGGCTTTGCCTAACCCAAGGTCACAAACATTTACCTCCTCTTTTCTTCTGAGTTTTATCATTTTATCCCTTACATCTATGATCTGTTTTGAGTTAATTTTTGTGTATGGTGCAAGGAAGGAGTCCCGCTTCTTTCTTTTACACGTGGATACTGTTTTCAAATACAAATGATTCATGTAGCAAAGCATCTAATGGACAGAGTTAGCTCTAATGGGTGGCTCCAATTACCAAGAAGCAGATTTTAATTGAATGAAAGGAAAACTTCCAACAGTGAGACCTGTTCCAACAGGGGGAACTGGCTCTTCCAGAAGTTTTGGATTCCTCCTCATTGGAAGTATCGGCACATCTAGTGAATGAGTTGTCAGTGCTGAAGTAGATGGGAGGGATGAGAAGGGTCAGGGGTGAGAGGAGAAATCATTTGGCCATACGGTCCCTTTGGCTCCCAGACCAGCTTTTCCTCTTAGTGAGATTTTCCTGCTAACACACTCACTCCCAAAGTAAACTAAGAGAGTGCACTGGTGGTATAGTAGTAAGTATGGCTGCCTCCAATAGTATACTAAGAGGTATTATTAATATACCCATAGTGAGGAAAACTACAGAGTATATTTGGAATATGCCTGTCATATATGTGCATGCACACCCACCCGTGTAGATACTCCTGCTGGTAGAGTGCACCTCCATCACGCGTGTGCACACCCACCCGTGTAGATACTCCTGCTGGTAGAGTGCACCTCCATCACGCGTGTGCACACCCACCCGTGTAGATACTCCTGCTGATAGAGTGCCCCTCCATCGTGTGCGTGCACACCCACCCGTAGATACTCCTGCTGGTAGAGTGCACCTCCATCACGCATGTGCACACTCACCCGTGTAGATACTCCTGCTGGTAGAGTGCGCCTCCATCACGCGTGTGCACACCCACCCGTGTAGATACTCCTGCTGGTAGAGTGCACCTCCATCACGCATTTGTACACGCACCCGTGTAGATACTCCAGCTGGTAGAGTGCATCTCCATCACGCGTGTGCACACCCACCCATGTGGATACTCCTGCTGGTAGAGTGCACCTCCATCACGCGTGTGCACACCCACTCGTGTAGATACTCCTGCTGGTAGCGCTTATGTTCAATAGCAGAAGTGTCGTTGCATAAAATTTGGCAAAGCCATAGGAAGGGATACTAAGCATTAAAAAGTTTAATATCCTTGGGAAATGGTCACAGTAGTAAATGGAAAATGCAGGATATTCATATGCTGCTAGTAGGAGTGTAATTGGAACAGCCACTCAGGACAGCCATCTGATAGCATTTAGAAAAATTTAAGATGCTCGTGCCTGTGGCTCAGTTTTCCCTTCCTAGGATTAGAACGCAGATAAACTCAGCTTTGCGGGAGAAAACTTGTATAAGCATGTGTACAGCAACATTGTGATTACCACAAATTGGAAACAAACGCAATGTACACCAACAGGAGAATGGATAAATACACTGTGGTGTATACTGTGTCTAGTTAAGTTTTACGAGAAAGCAGAGAATAAAGGAAGTATAGCTACATGTTTCAACCTGGCTGTATCATAAAAGCAAATGTTAAAGGGCAAACTACAAGGGAATTGTACAGTATTTAGAATATGCTGCCATATATAAGGTACATAGAGTATATATCAGTATAGTTTGAAAACATGGAAATATTCTCAAAAATGTCAATGCCATGAGAAACCAAGGAAAGCCTTCCAGAATAGCAGGAACTAGAGAGACATGACAAGTAAGTCCAGTGTGGTGTCTGGCCTGGTTACTGGGCTAAGGAGAAAGAAGACTATGTAGATATTGTCAGGACAGTCGATGGAGTGAGTGTGGAGTGGGTTATACAGTGCTGTTGCATGATGTCTATGGGCTGTGGATCACACAGATACATAGTGTAAATTGCATGAAGCTGAGTGCTGCACTTTGGTGAGGTAGGGGAATGTCTAGACTTTCCCTAGAAAATAGGAATGGTCCACAACCGTCTCCTAAATGGTTCAGGGGAAAGATGTATGTGTGTAATGGTAGAGCATGAATAATTAAAGCAGAGGGGGGGCAAAATGTAAACATGTGCGACTTTAAGTGAAGACTGTATGGGAGTTCTTTGTAGTACTCTTTCAGCTTTCTCATGAATTTGAAATTACATCAAAATTTAAAGGTCAGCTGGGTGCGGTGGCTCACACCTGTACTCCCAGCACTTTGGGAGGCCGAGGCAGGCAGATCACTTGAGGTCAGGAGTCCGAGACCAGCCTGGCCAACATGGTGAAACCCCATCTCTACCAAAAATGTTTTTAAAAATTAGCAGGGCATGGTGGCGCGCACCTGTAATCCCTACTTGGAGGGTACTTGGGAGGCTGAGGCAGGAGAATCACTTGAACCTGGGAGGCAGAGGCTGCAGTGAGCCGAGATCGTGCCATTGCAGTCCAACCTGGGTGACAGAGTGAGACTCTGTCTCAAAAAAATAAAAAATAAAAGTTACCCAGAAGCCTCAGAAGATACTATATGCTGTTACAGACACATGTAGTACAAATAGAAACTTGTGGCAGTGTCCTCTGATTTCGGGGTAAGGAGACCTGCAGGCTTGAGCCTCTGTGATGGAAACATTCTGGTCCACACACAAATATGGCAGAACTGTTGAGATGTGTTCCTGTTAGGTGATGGGCTCGAGGGTGAGAGTGTAGTATTACCATACTTTATGTTTGAAATATGTCATAAGATAAAATTTTAAATGTAGATCATAAAAGTATGAATATATCATTAAATTTTAGTACATCTGAGTGGTAGGGAATGTTATGAAGCCTTTACATTTTCTTTTCTGGCTGGGTACCGTGGCTCACACCTGTAATCCCAGCATTTTGGGAGGCCAAGGTCGGGCAGATCACCTGAGGTCAGGAGTTTGAGATCAGCCTGAACAACATGGAGAAACCCCATCTCTCACATTAAATAAATAAATAAATAATCTGTTAAATATGTGTGGATTTTGTTATCACACTAGGAAAAAAACAAAACTTAAAGGAAAAGAAACGTAAACAGCCATTTGGGGGCACTTACCCAGAGTAGCCAGGCAGCAAGTGCACGCCATGCCCGGCCTTGGCCCTGCCCTCTGGTCCTGTGCCGCTGTGCCAGGTGCCCTCTTGCTATACTACATGTTCCTTGCAGATCGGCTTCACCACCGACCCTCGGATGGCCCGCTCCTCCCCCTACCCCACCGACGTGGCCCGAGTGGTGAATGCCCCCATTTTCCACGTGAACTCAGATGACCCTGAAGCTGTCATGTACGTGTGCAAAGTGGCGGCCGAGTGGAGGAGCACCTTCCACAAGGATGTGGTCGTCGATTTGGTGAGTGACTGCAGGGACAGCACGTCCTGGGCAGAGCATCTGACCCACCCACCCCTCTTGCCCTCGGCACTCCTGTGTCCCAAGGAGAGGAGCTTGTCTTGATGAGTCACTTTAGGGCTCTCTGCTGCCAGGCCTCATGCAGGTTCTTTTGAGCTCCAAAGTGTTCAGGCCTGTGAGCACCAAGGAATGCTTCCCAGGCAGGAGCTGTGGTGGTGAGGAGGGCCGCTCATTGACGGTCAGAGCAGCTGTACTGTGTGAACAATAGACAGACAGGATCCTAATTCTAGAGAAGGTAAACTCCAGGGCAGGCATGGGGCATGAGGAACGTGGCCATCCCTTAGGAGAGATGAAGCAGGTGCCCCAACAGCACTTCTTCCCAAGGAACCAGGCCTAGTCTCTGACATCCTCTCACTGCTCTGAGCAGGTGTGTTACCGGCGCAACGGCCACAACGAGATGGACGAGCCCATGTTCACGCAGCCACTCATGTACAAGCAGATCCGCAAGCAGAAGCCCGTGCTGCAGAAGTACGCCGAGCTGCTGGTGTCGCAGGGTGTGGTGGAACCAGCCCGAGTATGAGGTGCGTCCCTGCGGTTCTATCCTGGTGCGCCTTTCCAGAGCCAGGGAGGACTAGAAAGGCAGGCCACAGGGCCAGTTCTCACTTTTGCAAGTAATGAGGATACATGTGAGAGCATGTCAAATATTTACAACTAGAGCATTTCGGTGCGTAACTTTTCAAAGGATCTGGGCCACTGAGATGCTTTGTAAAGGAAGTGGGCCTTAAACAGTGTTTTGAGGATGAGAAGGGGGATGTTTCCAGGTTGAGGTAGTAGCGGCCCAGTAGGTTTTCTCAGATTTCACAAATCGTGCAGGGGTGAGGGGTAGGTAGTGGGTCCAGCTTGGTAAGGGGCTTGTTGTAATCTGGATAGTAAGTGCTGGTTGGTTGTGAGTGGGAGGGCCAAGCACCTGCCCCAGAGAGGGAGAGGGTGTGTGTGAGGAGCTGTGTCTGAGCATTGGAACAGGACAGGTCCCAGATCAGAGCAACCTGATAGCCTATAGCCTATGCTGGAGACGGAGCTTTGGGGCCCAGACTTTCTTGGGACTGGACCAGGAACCATGAGAGCTAGATCAGTTCTTTTCTATTTATTTATTTATTTGAGGTGGAGTCTAGCTCTGTCATCCAGGCTAGAGTGCAGTGGCGTGATCTCAGCTCACTGCAACCTCCACCTCCTGGGTTCAAGCAATTCTTATGTCTCAGCCTCCCAAGTACCTGGGATTACAGGCACGAGCCACCACACCCAGCTAATTTTTGTATTTTCAGTAGGAACAGAGTTTCCCCATATTGGCCAGGCTGGTCTCAAACTCCTGACCTCAAGTGATCTGCCTGTTTGGGCTTCCCAAAGTGTGCTGAGATTACAGACATGAGCCACTGCACCCAGCCTGGACCAGTTCTTTTTTTTTTTTTTTTTTTTTTTTGAGATGGAGTTTTCACTCTTGTTGCCGGGGCTGGAGTGCAATGGCTCAATCTCGGCTCACCACAACCTCTGCCTCCCGGGTTCAAGCGATTCTCCTGCCTCAGCCTCCTAAGTAGCTAGGCTTACAGGCATGCGCCACCACGCCCAGCTAATTTTATATATTTAGTAGAGACAGGGTTTCTTCATGTTGGTCAGGCTAGTCTCAAACTCCCGACCTCAGGTGACCTGCCCGCCTCGGCTTCCCAAAGTGCTGGGATTATAGGTGTGAGCCACCACGTCCGGATGACTGGGACCAGTTCTTAAGAAAAAATATGGTGAAGGGTTAGGGGTTCAAACTCCGAGCAGGATCTCTACCCAGCAAATGTGGGGAAGAAACTTTTGGGAGTGAAAAGAATAAAATCTTAGAAAAGCATTGTACATGTTGAGAAGGAGCAGGCCCAGAGGCTGGCCGAGTCTGAGATGTTTTGCACCCAAGAAGTGTGAGAGTATGGGTAGGCATGCATGGAGTTGTGCCAGGGGTATGGTTGGGCTTGCATGGTGGCCATCAGAAAGTGTGGGGGGTATGGGTGGGCACGTGCAATAGTCATGCCCTGTGCCAGTCACTGCTGTGTTGTGTCCAACCCTCCAGGAGGAAATTTCCAAGTATGATAAGATCTGTGAGGAAGCTTTTGCCAGATCTAAAGATGAGAAGATCTTGCACATTAAGCACTGGCTGGACTCCCCCTGGCCTGGTGAGTGAGGAAGCAGTGCCACAGATAAGCTCCTTTGAGAATCTGATGTAACGAGGCATCCTCTTCCCAGAAAAATTCATGCTCCCCACTTTGTACCCACAATACACAGTTGTGTGCACCATTTCAGCAAAGCTCCGTGCAGACCCTAGACTGAGACCCCTGCACTAATGTTTTCTGGGGAACACAGTGCGAGCTACGCGGTCTCTCACCCTGCTTCTCCCCAAAATCATGCGTCTGCCAAGGTGTGGTCCCTGGAAAGTAGAGCAGATGTCATGCCTCAGTTGTCCTTCGTCTCCTAGGCTTCTTCACCCTGGACGGGCAGCCCCAGGAGCATGTCCTGTCCCTCCACGGGTCTGACAGAGGATATTCTGACACACATCGGGAACGTGGCTAGCTCTGTGCCTGTGGAAAACTTCACTATTCATGGAGGTAACAAGCTCTGTGCTGACCTGTGGAAATGTTGGAGCCCAAGCCAGTGGTGACGACTGTCTAGGACTATGACCTTGGTCCCCATCATGTGTGCTACAGAGACTCCCTTCCTGCCTTGCTCGAGGCCTCTGGGGTGGTTGGATGGAGCCACTTCTCTCACTCCCTACCCTTAGCACAATCCTACACTTCCTCAGTAGTAAAGGAGAGACTGAGGTCACAGCTTTACCAACGAGTCAGAAACCCAGAAACTATACGAGTGAAGAAGGCTCTGCTCTTGCCATGGGCATGCTGAGAAGTAAGGCAGACATGTGCAGGCAGGGCCTGCAGCAGCTGGTGAGAGCTGTGTCTCTGCAGGGCTGAGCCGGATCTTGAAGACTCGTGGGGAAATGGTGAAGAAGCCGGACTGTGGACTGGGCTCTGGCGGAGTACATGGCGTTTGGCTCACTCCTGAAGGAGGGCATCCACATCCGGCTGAGCGGCCAGGACGTGGAGCGGGGCACATTCAGGTAATGTTCTGGGCGGTCTTGTTGCCCTCCAAAGAGTAGGAGATGGAAAGAGAGGGGTTCTGGTGTTTCTTTTCCAGAAGACAGCTACTAAGTCCCATTGCTCTCAGGCTGAAAGCCTCTGTCCCTCATTTGCTGTGGATGCTTCTGTTAAGACCTGGGTGGGGCTGCACTCTGCAGCTGCCTAGTCAGAAGTCCAGGTCACAGAGCGTGGCCTCTGCTGGTGCTTTAGGTGGGTCCCCCAGCATATTTGCTTGTCAAGTCAGAGCTCCTGGTTATTACCTCTGTTGTCCTGTCTCAGCCACCGCCACCATGTGCTCCATGACCAGAACGTGGACAAGAGAACCTGTATCCCCATGAACCACCTCTGGCCCAATCAGGCCCCCTACACCGTGTGCAACAGCTCACTGTCTGAGTACGGCGTGCTGGGTGAGTGCCTGGAGCCACCTCACCAGGGCCTCTCGCCCTCCCACCCCCCCAGCCCACTGGCTGGTGTCCTGGACGTGGTTTTCTCCTTCCTTTGTCCTTTGTAGGCTTTGAGCTGGGCTTCGCCATGGCCAGTCCTAATGCCCTGGTTCTCTGGGAAGCCCAGTTTGGTGACTTCCACAACACGGCTCAGTGCATCATCGACCAGTTTATCTGCCCTGGACAAGCCAAGTGGGTGCGGCAGAATGGCATCGTGTTACTGCTGCCACATGGCATGGAGGGGCATGGTGAGCCTCTGGCCCTTCCCTGCCAGACCTAGCACTTGGGATGGGCATAGGTAGGACCCCGACCCCAAAGATTGGCACGAGAAGCAGTGGCTCACACCAGCCTCCTAAGGGCTCTGCTGGTGCTTTTCATCCATCTCAGATGGGATGTCACTTCAGAAGGCCAGAGTAGCCCATCTGGACATGGCTAGCATGCCCTGTCCCTGCTGGTGCAGACTCCCTAGACGTGCAGGCATCCAAGTGTGGAAATGATGAGGACGCAAGTGCTTTGCTGGTGGGGAGGGGGAAGGAACCGAACCCTGCCATCAAGAAAGTAGATAACCAGAAATGAGCTAGTTGGTTAAGGAGGAGGAACGGCAAATGCGGCAAATGTCAGTATGCAGGAGCTCCTAAACTATAACTCGTGTGTCTGGTTCCAGGGTCCAGAACATTCCTCTGCCCGCCCAGAGCGGTTCCTGCAGATGTGCAATGATGACCCAGACGTCCTGCCGGTGAGTAATACGGGCCCCGTCAGCCTAGTTGTTCTCAGGGTGTCTGATAGGAACCCTGGGGGAAGGACATGCTATCTGGACATCCTGAGGTGGCAGACCATGCCTCTGTCCTTTCCTCTGTCCTGGGGAGCGCGCATGGGTGGACAGGTGTGGCCCCATACCTCTGGACTCCCTGGGATGGGAGACTTCCTCAGAACACAAAGGAAGGTGCAGGGACTGCCTCCATTGGCTTCCTGCTATTGCTGCAAGCACAGAAACGCCATGTGAGCCCCTCAGCACAGACTCCTAGGGGATGCTCCCGGACCCTGATTCAGATACATATTTAAGAGGGGGAGAACTTGGCCGGGTGCGGTGGCTCACGTGGTGCTCCCAGCACTTTGGGAGGCCAAGGTGGGCAGATCACAAGGTCATAAGTTCGAGACTAGCCTGGCCAATATGGTGAAACCCTGTCTCTACTAAGAATACAAAAATTAGCTGGGCATGGTGGCACGCACCTGTATTCCCAGCTACTTGGGAGGCTGAGGCAGGAGAATCTCTTGAATCCGGGAGACAGACTGCAGTGAGCCAAGATCATGCCATTACACTCCAGCCTGGGTAGCAAAGCGAGACTCCATCTCAAAAAAGAAGGAGAGAACTTTGGGGTGATTCTGGTGAAACTAAGAACTCAAAGAACCAGCCCAGGCAACATGGTGAGACCCCGTCTCTACAAAAAATGTAAAAATTAGCTGGGCATCGTGGCATACGCCTGCATTCGCACCTACTTGGGATACTTAGGTGGGATGATTGCTTGAGCTTGGGAAGTCAAGGCTGCAATAAGCCGAGATCATGCCACAGCACTCCAGCCTGGGTGGCTGAACGATACCCTGTCTTAAAAAAAAAAAAAGAACCCAAAGAAAATGATTAAGAGTCAGTGTCTAAGGAAAATTAGAATAGGTTTTAGGTAGAACTTGTGTCTCTTAAAGTAGTATCTGTTTCATGCTGGGCAATTGCTTTCAGAGAAATAGGATGGATTGAGTGGGACTGAGGCTGTCCTCCAGGGTATGAGGCTGGCCAACAGAGCTTGCTGGACTCACTTTTTAGTGTCGGCTTACGTCTCCTGGTGGGTCAGTGTGTTAGGCCATTCTTGTGTTGCTATAAAGAAAAACCTGAGACTGGATAATTTATAAAGAAAAAAGGTTTAATTGGCTCACACTTCTGCAGGCTGTACAGGAAGCATGATGCTGGCGTCTGCTCGGCTTCTGGGGAGGCCTCAGGAAGCCAACAATCGTGGTGAAAGATGAAGTCGGGGAGCAGGCATGTCACATAGCCAGAGCAGGAGAAAGAGAGTGGGAGAGAGGTGCCACACACTTTAAACAACCAGATCTTGTGTGAACTCAGAGTGAGAACTCACTTATCACATAGCCCAAGCTATGATCTGAACACCTCCCACCAGGCCCCATCCCCAGCATTGGGAGATTTCAATTCAACATGAGATTTGGACAGGGACAAATATCCAAACTAGATCACCTGAGGGCCCCTAGATGCCCCAGAAGACTCAGTGCTGCATCCTGGCCTCTGGCCATTTCCTTCCTTGCTGCAGGACCTTCAAGAAGCCAACTTCGACATTAATCAGCTGTATGACTGCAATTGGGTTGTTGTCAACTGCTCCACCCCTGGCAACTTCTTCCACGTGCTGCGACGCCAGATCCTGCTACCCTTCCGGAAGCCGGTCAGTGGCAGGGCCTCCCTTGCTCAAACAAGGCCTGGCCCTGCCCTGTTGGTGCAGGAAAGGGCTCTTCAGAGAGCCTCTTGCTTGGGGTTGGCTAGGTGGGCACCTGCAGTGGGGGCTATGGACAGGACCTGGCGTCAGGGAGCCTGGCCCCTCCTCCTCACTACTGCCATGAGGGAACTGCATGTTCTGCAAGTCCTCTTCCCCAGCTGGGCCCGTGCATGCTGCTGAGCACCACGTGCAGAGCAATCACATAGGCTGCAGGCTCCAGCCTGGTGGGGAGGACGGATGTTTGAGCAGGTGGTCGTAGGGGTGTGCTGAGCTCTGAAAGAAAGGTGAGCCCTGGCAGAGGCCAAGGGAATGCAGGGTCCAGCTCAGGAGCCAGGGAGAGCGACTCCTGAGCTGGGTGTTGAAGGGTGAGTAGAAGCTAAGTGAAGGGATAAGTGGAAGAACTGATTCCTAAGAAGGAAGGAGTGTGGGGACAGCCCAGGGAGAGTGCCCTGCTGCCCTGGGATGCCACAGAGGTGAGGGTGTGGGGTGGAGGCTCGCAGCTCGGAGTGTCCCCAGCAGCCCAAGGGCCCACAGGGCAGGACAGCCCTGGTGCTTCTTGGTGCTGGGCCACATCACAGCCTTAGATGGACTTTGGGTATCTTCTGAGTATGTTTGCTCTGCAGCTGCCAGGGCGAGGGTCAGAGCTCTTTCCTAGGTACAAAGAAGCAGGGAGGGGAGGATTGGGAGTCCATGCAGGCTGGGATTGGCCCTGCCAGAAGTCGATGCCTGGCTAAGGGAGGTGAACAGCAGGGAAACTGGTCATCTTTCCTTTTTGCTCCTCCTCTGCCTCTTCTGACCTGAGGCTCCTGTTGAGTGGGAGGGCAGGTCGTTGTGTTTCATGGCCTGAAGGTCAAGGCTTGGGCAGCCTTGCTTTTGACCTTCCTTCTGGAATCTTCAGAATCTGATCCTTCACAAGCCTGTTGTTCTGTATTTCAGTTAATTATCTTCACCCCTAAATCCCTGTTGCGCCACCCCGAGGCCAGATCCAGCTTTGATGAGATGCTTCCAGGTAGGTGTGAGGGAGACGGGGCATTTCCTAGGGGAAGATATGTTTGGGTCTTCTTTGCTGCTGCTCTTTTGCAGCTTGTGGGGGCTGACATTTGTGATTCTTACTGGCTCTTGCCAGATTTTTCCCTGTAAAGACCCATGATACATGGCTGGGTATGGTGGCTCACTCTTGTAATCCCAGCTACTGGGGAGGCTGAGACAGGACAATTGCTTGAACCTGGAAGGTGGAGGTTGCAGTTAACCAAGATCACGCCACTGCACTCCAGCCTGGGCGATAGAGTGAGACTCTGTCTCGAAACAAAACAAAACAAAAAGACTGAATAATACTCCATTATATATGTATGCCACTTTTTGCTCATCCATTCATCTGTCGATGGGCGCTTGGGTTGCTTCCACGTTTTAGCTGTTGTGATTAGAGGAGCTGCTATGAACATCGGGTGTACAAATATTTCTTTGAGTCCCTGCTTTCAGTTCTTTTGAATATATACCCAGAAGTGGAATTGCTGGACCATATGGTAATTCTATTTTTAATTTTTTGAGGAGACTGCCACACTTTCCACACTCGCTGCATTTTACATCCCAACAGTATATGAGGATCCCCACCATCTCTACAGCCTCTCAGCACCTACTGTTTTCTGGGTTTTTTTTCATAGTAGCCAGCTTAATGGTGTAAGATGATATTGCATTGTGGTTTTGATTTACATTTCTCTAATAATTAAGTGATGTTGAGTATCTTTTTGTATTATTGGCCATTTGTATATCTTCCTTAGAGAACTGTCTATTCAAATCCTTTCTTTTTAGTGTTTTTTTTTTTTTTTAAGAGACAGGGTCTCACTAGGTTGCCCAGGCTAGTCTTGAACTCCTGGGCTCAAGGAATCCTCCTACTTCGGCCTCTTCAAGTATTGCGATTACAGGCATGAGTCACGGCACCTAGCCTATTCAAGTCATTTGCCCATTTTTTAATCTAGTTGCTTGTTTTTAAGTCTTAAGAGTTATCTGTATATTCTAGATATTAATTCCTTATCAGAAATATAATTTACAAATATTTTCTCCCATTCTAGGGGTTGTTCTTTTATTCTGTTGTTAGTATCTTTTGTTTTGTTTTTGGGTTTGTTGTTGTTTGTTTTTGATTTTTTTTTTGAGTTGGAGTCTTACTCTATTACCCAGGCTGGAATTCATTGGCATGATCTTGGCTCACTGCAACCTCCGCCTCCCTGGTTCAAATGATTCTCCTGCCTCGGCCTCCCAAGTAGCTGAGATTACAGGCACATGCCACCACACCTGGCTAATTTTTGTATTTTTAGTATAGACAGGGTTTCACCATGTTGGCCAGGCTGGTCTTGAACTCCTGACCTCAGGTTATCTGCCCACTGTGGCCTCCCAGAGTGCTGGGATTACAGGCCTGAGCCACCGAACCTGGGCTGTTATTAGTATCTTTTGATGTACAAAAGTTTTTAATTTTCATGAAGTCAGATTTGTCTTATTTATTCTTTAGTTGTCTGTGACTCTGGTGTCATGTCTGAGAAATCATTGCCAAATTCATTGTTGTAAAACTTTCTCCCTATGTTTCTTCTGAGTTTTATAGTTTTTGCTCTTATGTTTAGATCTTTGACCCACTTTGAGCTAATTTTTCTGTTTTTTTATTTTTTGTTTGCGTATTTTTGAGACAGTCTCACTCTGTTGCCCGAGCCGGAGTGCACTGATGTGATCATTGCTCACTGCAGCCTCAAGTCCCAGGCTAAAGTGATCCTCCTACCTAGACCTCCCAGGGTACTGGGACTATGTGTGTGAGCCACTGTGCCCAGCCTTTTATTCTTTTTGATGCCATCATAAATGGAATTGTTGTCCTAATTTCCTTTTCTTATTGTTCACTGTTAGTGTATAAAACACAACTGGTTTTAGTTACATGTATATAATGTGTAGTGCTTAAGTCAGGGTATTAGGCTATCCATCACCCTAGTACAATGTATGTTAACCTTTCTCATTTATCAAATATTGAATTTATTCCTTCTATCTAACTGTATGTTTGTACCCTTCAACCCACTTTTTTTTTTTTTTCTTTTTGAGACAGAGTCTCACTCTGTTGCCCAGGCTGAAGTGTAATGGCAATCTCGGCTCACTGCAACCTCCACCTCCCAGGTTCAAGCAGTTCTCCTGCCTCAGCCTCCTGAGTAGCTGGTGCATGCCACCATGCTCAACTAATTTTTTTGTAGTTTTAGTAGAGACGGGGTTTCACTATGTTGGTCAGGCTTGTCTCAAACTCCTGATCTCATGATCCATCCGCCTCAGCCTCCCAAAGTTCTGAGATTACAGGCGTGAGCCACTGCGCTTGGCCTAATTTTTTTTCTTTCTTGTAGAGACAGAGTACCACCATGTTGCCCAGGCTGGTCTCAAATTCCTGAGCTCAAGGATCTTCTTGCCTCAGCCTCCCAAAGTACTGTGGTGGCCTGAGCCACCACACCCAGCCAACCCACTATTCTCTATCTGAATATTTTCTCTGATTGTGTTGAAAGTGTTTATATTTGTAAAATCCTGAGCAGTAGAAATGGAGTGAACATGGGATGTTTTAATATACTTACTTGTTCCTGAAGTCTAAGACAAGTTGTTTTGAAGGATAGCCTGGTGTTACTTGATACCCTGAACTGGCCATGTCTGCTGTGTGTTTGTTACACATTATGTGCTTTTCAAAGTGCGCTTGGTCTGAGCAAATACAGGGCATCAGAGGCTGATGAATGGGAAGCATCTCTAACCCTTGAAAGCTGCGTGTCCTGGCAGCAGTCCATGGCACAGCCCTGGCTCCAGGAGAGAGCTCTCAGCCACATCCGTGAGAGAACCAGCCCAGCCATGGGAATTCTCTTGTAGGAACCCACTTCCAGCGGGTGATCCCAGACGACGGCCCTGCGGCTCAGAACCCAGAGAATGTCAAAAGGCTTCTCTTCTGCACTGGCAAGGTGTACTATGACCTCACTCGGGAGCGCAAAGCACGTGACATGGTGGAGCAGGTGGCCATCACAAGGATCGAACAGGTGAGGGTGGGTGGTGCCGTCAGGGTGTGCCCCCTGCAGAGGTCAGGGCTCTGGTGCCTTCACGGAACAGCCTTGCTGGGGGTGCAGCCCTCAGGTTCCTGAGCTCCCCTGCTCGGAACACCCGTTTCCCTTTGCTGGATCTTCCCTGCCCTCTAAGTTTCCCCTTTTTGATGTGACCCCTGCTGTCTCCTAGCTGTCGCCATTCCCCTTGACCTCCTGCTGAAGGAGGTGCAGAGTACCCCAGTGCTGAGCTGGCCTGGTGCCAGGAGGAGCACAAGAACCAAGGTTACTACGACTACGTGAAGCCGAGACTTCGAACCACCATCAGCCGCGCCAAGCCCGTCTGGTAAGGCCTCGGTCCCTGCCAGGAATGCTGTGGGACCCTCCCCTCAGGCCAGTGGGCAGTTAGCCAGGCCCACACAGCAGAGATGGGCTGGGCCCACTCAGTGGCCACTGCCCTCACTGCCCCTTCCCTCCATCTCTCAGGTATGCCGGCCGGGACCCAGCAGCTGCTCCAGCCACTGGCAACAAGAAGACCCACCTGACAGAGCTGCAGCGCCTCCTGGACACGGCCTTCGACCTGGACGTCTTCAAGAACTTGTCATAGATGCTGCCTAGGGTTGCTTGGGCCACTGCCCTCTCCACACCCATGACTGCCCCTTGCTTCTCAACTAAAGAATAGTGCCTCAGCGCAGCCCACACCGCCGCCCTCCTCTCTGTGCCGCACCCCTCCCTCTGCTCTCGTAGGAGTTAGGCTGTCGTCCCCTCCAGTGCTTGGCTACCCCACAGGCCACACGCTGCCCAGGCTTCGCTGACTTCTGAGCAGTTTTCCAGGAGGCCGTGGGGGGAGCAGGAGGAGGAAAGGTAGCCCCTGAGGGATGTCCTTGGGGAGGGGTCAGCTCTGGCCCCAACCCTCCCCACCAGTGTCACCCCCTCGGGTAGGGACTGGGCCTCCTGTGGCTTCCTAGTTTGCTGGCAACCCCTGCCACCCAGCAAGGCACAGGCTCCTGTATTTGGGACTAGGATAGCTTCATCTTGAGGCTGAGCTTTAGAATCTGTAGAGGAGCCTGGAGTTGGATCTAGGCATGGCTGGCAGAGGTTTCTAGGCTGGGCCCCAGCTGTGGTGTGAACTGAGGATGACACAGGGCAGCTGGCGGAGAGAGCCTTGGTGTAACCTGGCACAGAGGGCAGCTTTGGTCTCTGCAGTGTTCATTCTCTGCTGTTTCTTCAAGGGTTTCAGGCTGTGTGTGGGGCCCAAGCATGCCCCACCCACCCTGCCTGGGCTCAGGCAGCACCTGGAGCCTACTGAGTCTGTGCGTGGCCAGGAAGCCCCGCTCAGGTCGCCACCGCCAGGGGAACTGGCTGTGCTGTCTTGGTCCTGTTAACCTTCCACCTCCCCCTACCTCCTCCCTCGGCCTCCTGCCCCACCCCACCACTCTTTCTTTCTCCTTTAACCCAGTGGAGACTTTCTGATGCATCATTTTCTTTGCTGTGCCAAAGCGGGTCAGAAGAGGGAGAGGAGGGGCCGGGGGTGAGGGGGCAGGCCATGGCCAAGGGGCCAGCTCCCCCTCATTCATCACTCTGACCTTCACAGGGACAGATCTGATTTATTTATTTTGGTTAAAAAAAAAAGGAACAGAAACCATTTTGCATTGCATTGGCTTGACTCATAAACTAAGTTATCCGCGGGCCTGTCTGCTCTGTCTTTCTGTCTGTTCCGCCTTCTCCCCTGAGGGGATGGGGCTGGGCCAGGCCCCTCCTTACCCGCCTGGGAAACAGCCCTCTCCTCATTGGACAGGGGGGAGCCATGACCACGGCCTACAGGCCCTCACCCCATGGCCCTCTACACACTCCCTTGCAGGCAAACCCGTCATTGTGAACCAGGCAGAGGTGGCCTGGGCCACCCCACTGTTTGGGTGCAGCCCCATTTCTGAGTTTTCCCTGTTCTGGGTCTTCTCCCACACACCACCTTGAAAAAAGTACTCTGTGCTCTGTGCCTTTGCATTTGAGCCAGCGTGCCTGCGGGTTCACCTTAACCACACGTTTGTTAATTAGTGCGTCCTAGAGCCCAAGGAGCGCTTCCAACCTGGAGATGGGGCCCCTTACCAGCACACACCCTGGGGTCCCCCTCTGGCCAAGAGCTTCATCCCCCAACAAGCCAGGTATTGACTTCCTGAGCACTGAACCAATCTTACCCCTGAGAAAGCTTAAGGGGGGTCAAGCCTCTGACTCACCACCCTGTTCTCTAGGGAGCACCTGCCATCCTGTTGTCCCTTTGCAGCATGGCTCAGGGTTCTTCCAATTGGAATTGTGACCACCAGCCAGTGCCAGGTGGGGTGGGTCCTGGTGTGGGTGTGCTATAGACAGACGCTCCTGCATGTGTCTGCTGGTGGCCAGTGCCACCTCCCTGTGCCTTACCACCTACCCCAAAATTCTGGCTGGGCAGGGTGGCTCACACCTGTCATCTCAGAACTATGGGAGGCCAAGGTAGGAGGATCGCTTCAGGCCAGGAGTTCAAGGCCAGCCTGGGCAACATAGTGAGACCCTCCCCACCTCCAACCCTACAAAAAAAATTAAAAATCAGCAGAGTGTGATGGCACATACCTGTAGTCCCAGCTACTCAGGAGGCTGAGGTGGGAGGATCGCCCAAGCCTGGCAGGTCAGGGCTGCAGGGAACTGTTAGAGCACTCCTGGCTGGGTGACAGAGCAAGACCCTGTATATATCTTTTGGAAAAATGGCTGCAGGGTATGCTTCAGCAAGGGAAGCTGGGACTCGCCTCTGCTTCCCAGCCGGCCAGAGAAGCGGAACATCCAGGTGAGCAGAGCCCAAACTGGTTCTGAGGGTCTGGGAACGCTCCCCAGAGAGTGGGGCTTGAGTTGGCTCCTGAAGCAGCTCAGCATGGTGACCCCTAGGTCGTCCTGGCGGTAGTTGTGACCACAGTAACAGACAAAGCTCCTCTGGAAACGAAGTAAGTCGGAGTAGGGGGGGGTCTTGATAAGTTCTCTGTGCAGGTCTGTGACCCTTAGCACCCTTCGAGGAGAACAGGGCTTTGTAAGGGCTCTGGAAAGATCAGGAATAGTCAGAACCTGCTGGACCAGGTACTCACACATGATGTCATGCAGATGGTTCCCTAGTTTTCTTCTGTTTCAGTTAATTGTCCCATTCCCTGAAATTGGAAAACAGTTGTTAGAAGGAAGAAGCGCCACGCAGTCTAGGCAACATCTTGTGTGTTTAGACGAGACTTCGTGGGCCAGGACTGGAGTGTGTGTGTGTACCGAACAGCAGAGTGACGTGGTGACAGCCTTGGGCTAGTGTCACGGATGTGTAGTAGGCATGGTGTGTGGGTGAGCTGAAGGGAAATGCAAACCATTTTTAGGACAAAGAGGCCTTGTCCTGGTCACTGGCAAGCAGCGTGGCCCTGTGACTCATCCCTGAAGCTCCTGAATTGTTGCCAGTTGGGCAATGCAGACAGGGACCAAACCTACCCAACATCACTGTCAATGTCCTTGTGCTTTTCTGGATATAGAAAAGGTACTTCTGGATTCACAATAGCTGAGCTAGATGTGAGAATGTCAGCTCGCTCCACTGGGGAGGGAGCTTCAGAGCCAGCCCCCCTCACCCAAATGCCATGGCTAGTGACTGGTGGGGTGGGTGAGGGTGAAGAGGGACATCACCAGCCCATGAACTCACTGTCTGAGAGCTAGTGCTTTCTGGAGGTGGGGGATGGGGGAATGACCGGCTGAGGCTTCACCCATCCACGTGTTTCTGCAAAGGTCCACACCTGAGAAGTCAAAAGAGGTCTGCCAGCCCCACTGGAGTGACTAGGAGCCCTACACCCAGATTCCCTCCTTTTCCTCCAGCAGAAACAGAATTGGATGCCCAGTGATACTTTAGGCCTAACTTTGGTGGGGTAGTGAGCTCCCTGTCGGGATAGTATTCAACGGGGATTTCACTGCAGAGATGGTAGAAATGTCCCCGTGTAGCATTCCGTGATCTTCTGCCAGTGGGTCTCTGCTCAGGGACTCCTGCCCTGCCCACTCCAGTGCACACCTGGCTCTCTCAGTCCCCAAAACAAATCATCAAAGACTTCCCTGAATGAGGGCCAGAGCTGGGGGTTTTCTCCAGGATATCCAGAGGGGCAACATTACCCACCTCCTATGGCCTCATTCCCCCCACCCAGCCTCACCCATCTTCCCAGACCTCTCCTCCTTAGGGCCTCACCAGCCCCCAACCTGGCTCCTGGGCTCAGGGCCCCAGATTGCCACGGGAACTTCTGTTAACTCCCAAGTGCCCAAGTCCACCAGGCCCCCTGCCAGAGGGTCTCCCCCTTCCAGCGCTCTCTCCACTGGTGTATCGGGTGTGGTTTGTCAGCCTTGAGACCTGCCAAGACCCTGTCTCCTTTCCAGCCCTCCCCAGTGCAGAGCTGTGTTCTGGTTTGCCTCTGGGACTCTTGACCTGGACACCCTAGGCAGAGTCCCTTCCCTGCCCAGACCTCTGTCCTGTCTAGCGAACCAACCCTAGTGGGAAAAGTTGCTGCTGAACAGGCCCCGAGGATAGGGGCTGTTCCCTCTGTGCCAGGCCTCATTTCCTCTGCTTGCTCTGGTCCTGAAGGTCAGGCTTAACAGAGTTTAGCACCTAAGTTTAATGAAGGGTCTGGGCTGTGGATCAAGGAACAGTTTTGCTTAATTGCAGCCAGAGGCCAGGAAAGGAATGTAAACAGATTGGTGACCAGATTGGTATGTCCAGAGGCCCTAGTGGTCTGTTACGGGCACCCAGAGGTGTTGAAGGGAAATAAATGGATGGAGCTTAGAGATCCAGGTGAGATAGAAACATGGGAGGAAGTCAGACAGATGTCAGGAAGGCTTGCCTGGCCAACTGCAATGTGGAACGTAGAGAAAGTAGGTCAGAGGGGTGTGGCAGGGGAGGAGGCTGAATTTGAAAGCTTTGTGACATCCAGGTGGAAATGTCAGGGAGGCCATTGGCTTTGTGCCATCCTGGTGGAAATGTCAGGGAAGCCATTGGCTTTATGGATCAGAGCCTGGAGACTGCTGGGTCCTATGAGTCATCTGTGGGTGGGGGTCCTGGCCCCTGAGGCACTGGATCAGACAGTGGAGAAAAAGGAAGTGGGGGGAGCAGGGCCCCAACAGCTAACCATGTTCCTCTGCAGATCAGGGGCTGAGGCTAGATGTCCAAGGGGAGTCTTCTTTTCTTCTCCACCCAGCCCCAGATCTTGTCCCCTCCCTAAGTTTTTTAAATCAGCCATGCCAGTAACCTGGCAGTACCACTGGGCATCCTGTACCCCTTATTCCCTCGCCCTGCTGGGGCTGTGCCAGGAGCCACCTGCTTGTCTCTTGAGGGCTGTATGGACTGCCTTGTTACTGCAGAATAATCTTCAAACTCAGATGCTGTCTGTCCCCTGTAGGAAACCAATAGCTCGCCTTCCCCCAGCAGTCTGGTTGCTTAGGGGCTGTCCTCCCTCCCCATAGTGCTCCAGGCTGCCCAAAGAGGACCTGGAGAGGAACTAGGTGCCCCTTCCTCGTCTCCTCGCTCCCTCTCCCTCCCAGCCCGGCCCGTCACTCATAAGCTGTGTGTGTCACCATCCTGCCCCTGGCTTGTTTGCTGTCCCCCACGTTGGCTGCAGTGCCTGACACATGACAGGGACTCCCTTGGGCTTCCAGGATGAAGGGATACTTGTTTGTCTATTAAACTTTCCCTCCCTTGGAGAGGTGGTAACTAAAGGCTGAACAGAAAGGCTGGTAATAGGTAGGAAAGTGGAAGAGGACTTTGGCCATCACGTAGGGAAGCTACCATAGCTCTTTCCTTCCAAGACTCAACACCAGAGCCTCTTTACCACAGTGGGCCAGGTCCTGCCTAGATTTTCCAAAGTTGGGATAGGGCTCCCTCCACTCCCTCCCCACCCTTCATCCAGGGTTTATTTACTGAGTGGTTGGCACTTGCTCTTTGGGGTTCAAGTCACCACAAACGTGTTCATTCTGTGTTGTAAGAGCTCTCTAACTCCTGCCCAACGCTGGTCACTTCTCCTTCCCCAGAGGGACCTCCTGAAACTGTCAATGCAGAATTGTAACTGAGACAGTGACACAGGTCTGACCTGGCCAGCTCCATCCTGTTTCTGACCTCCAAGCTGTTTTTGTTCACTCCTGGGCATAGACTGAACTAACCTCGAGAGGAACTTAGTTTCTAGATTATAGTTTGAAACAAAGATAAAGATAACAGCCTTTGCCCAAAACAATCCCCTTCTTGCCTGGGACTAGACTGCCTTTGTAGGACTAATAAATTAGTCAACAAGTTAGAAATTTTGGTTTAGGCCGGGCGTGGTGGCTCACGCTTGTAATCCAAGCACTTTGGGAGGCCAAGGCGGGCGGATCACCTGAGGTCGAGAGTTCAAGACCAGCCTGACCAACATGGTGAAACCCCGTCTTAAAAAAAAAAAAAAAAGAAATTTTGGTTTAGGACTCATGCCCCTGGATCCTACAAGATTCTGATGCTCCCCAAGTGACTCCTGGCGATAGCATCACTACTGTAAAACCTCAGATCAGTGCTTCAGCTATTTTGCAGCCCTTGCACTAGATGGATCAGCTGGCGCCACCTAGATTGATAAACGGGCTCATGCAGCCCATGCCCAGTCAACTGGAGGACCGTCCAAGTGGAAAGCGGACAATCTGGGCCTCTGGCTGGCCATGTGCACAAGCATAACAATCGCCTTTTTTAAATGTGAAGACAATATTTGATCCATTCCAACCAGGCATTTGTATCTTGACACCCTGTTTCAATTGCTAGAGTTTGCCTTAAATCATCTACAATATTTAATTCAGCATTGTTGTTAGGCAGGGTGGAAGGTTTAGGTGGAGAAGGAGGAGAGGGTCAATGAAATGCATTTTGAAGAAGCCTATAGGGTCATATCCATTGGCCTCTACTACTAAGCCATAAAAGCATTCTAAAGAGGGCGTAGTGTTGGCGGAGGTAGGGGTATTAATGGAGATAGTTACTGGGTTACAGTGATGAGACTGACAATTAGAGGGGGGTGGTTCCTTTGGTGAGGTGGAGCTGAGATTATAGATGGGTACAGCTCTCTAGGGCCCAGCCCGGATCTGTAGTGGTCCCGATGATATCTGCCCATTGAGAGCATATTTCCCAACTTGGGGGTGTCCTGGTACCCCGCCATGAGCAGGATGCAGGGTCAGTGGCTTCTCCGTAGGGACAGAGGTATTTTTCTAAAGTAGAGATTTTTCTTTGCCACTGTTCATCCTCCTCGCAAGGTATAAGAAGGCAAGCATCAAAGGTGATGATTTGGGGTGAGTCTGACACGGTTGCATTGATAACAAGGTGGACAGCAAGAGAATGAGAAAAGAAGAGTAATAAAATAAATGAAAGAGAATTAAGCTTTTCTTAGCTTTAATTTGAGGGGGTTTTCCCCTTGGATAATGGCCCATGACTCTGGAGGTGGTGGTGTTTTCTTGGCTCGGGTGTGATGGGTCCATCCTTTTTCTGCCATCTGGACTACAGTTTCAGTGGTTTGAAGCACCAGGTAAGGTCCTTCCCAGGCTGGCTCAAGTTCCTCCTCCTCTCAGCTTTTGATGAGGACACCTTTGGTTTAAGGAAAAGAAAGAGGAGAGACCAAGTATAGAATTCCTGAGGGAAAGGCTATTTTCAAACAGGCAATAGGTAGGCATTTGGTAACTAAGTTCTTATTTAATGTTTAGGGCTTGGGATAGCTTCTTAACAATATGCGCTGTGAAATAGGTTTTATCGCCTGAGTTAATATTTTCTACTAGTCTAAATTTGAGCACTATATTTTTAATTAATGCTTTAACTATATTATTGGCTGCTGCATTTGAAAAGGGATTAGCTTTGACCCAGTGAGTGAGGTAATCTATCATTAATAAGTATTTTAGGCGACCTATTGGAGGCATCTTTGTGTAATCCATTTGGACACTTTGGAATGGTCTTAAGCCTGGACTCCTTCCCTTAAGGGGCAAACTCTTTTGTAGTTTGTTTATTAGTAAGCAACTCTCTGTTGCTTGTTTGGCAAGGGTATAAATTCTTATACATTTATAAATTCTGAAAACTGCATCACATATGACTTGGGGTCCCTAATGGGTCCTCTGATGCAGATGGGACAGGATTTCTTTTTGGTCTGGAAATACCTGTTTTCCTTTTGAGTTTTCTTTACCATCCATTTCTATTAGCTTTTCTTTCTCAGTAGAAGAGAAAACAGGGATCATGGCAGGAGGAGGGAGGTAAGGAGTTGAGTGGAAAACAGTCATAGAAGAAACGGCAGCCTGCTTGTCTTATCCGATCTGCTAAGTTATTTTCCTGACTCTTAAAACAGGTTTTTCTGGTGTCCAGGGACATGGACATTAACTATTTCTTTTGGCAATGCAAGGTTATTTACTACTCGGGTGATAAACTCTTTGTGAACAAGGTTTTAACCTTTACCATTAAGAAGACCTCATTCAGTTTAAAATTTTTTTTAATGTATGAGCCACCCCAAAGGCGTACTTAGAATCAGTATAGATGGTTCCTTCCTGGTTTTGCAGGTATTTTATGGCTTGACTCAATGCAAACAGCTCACAAGTTTGAGTAGACTAATTATTAGACAATTTTCTTGACTCTATTTCTTCAAGAGCTTTTCCATTAATTACTGAATCCCACTCTGTCTTTTTCCTCAATCACTTGGGAGGAACCATCTAAAAATGAGTGCTGCCCTGTTTTGAAGGGGGGGATCTTTCTTGAATTGGGCCTAACCTCTGTGTGATAGTCAATTAAATCTAAACATGAGGATTCTCTTTTTAGGTTTAGACTCCCCTGTTAAGAAACCTACTAGGTTAGGTTCAGTGGTTAGTGTTAAATTATCTCTTTTTAACAGAACAGCCTTGTACTTTAAGATTCTTGAGTCAATAAACTACCTTTTTGCCTTTTTGATTTAAGATGGTTCTAACCTGATGGGACATGCTTACAACTAAATTTCCTCCAAAGATTAGTTTTGACTCGCTCCTTTCAACCTTTGAAGGGTAAAAGACATGTCCTTACCAACAACATAGGGCATAATCTATTTCCTCTTGGGAGGCGGGTCTCCTGCTAGCAACATTTTCTATTAAAAGTTCACAAATCCATTCCTCATTTGACCCAAATTTTGGCCAGAAAACTAAGGGTTCAAGGATTGGTTGTTGAGTCCAAATGGAACAGTAATATCTTATAATTTGTTGCTTTTTCTTATGTTTAGTCTTTTCATTACCTTTCCAATGTTTTAACATGAGACCTAGGAGACTATCAGGGGGGATGTCTTTGTTGCTAATTTTTTTTTTTCTTTTGTTCTCTCAGGTCAGGGAGGATCTTTGTTGCTAATTTTATCCTCTTTACTCGTGTCTTGCTTGGAGTATTTCCGATATTGGGTCTTAGTTAGGCTCAATCTCTTGTAACAGAAATGTCTCACCTATCCTTCTCTAGAGTCTTGCTAGGGCTATTAGGCTCAATTTCTCATATTAGAAATGTCTCGACTATCCTTTAGCCCCATCTGCTGGAGGTTCCTCACACCCTTCTCACTTCATCCGCCCTGGCCGCTTCCCCAGAGGGGAAATTAGGTTCTTCTTAGCATTGGTGGGACTGTATAAACCCCAACGTCAGGATCCCTACATCAGGGCTGCTATTAGCCGTATGAGGTAACCATGGAACCGCAGATCAGACTCACTCACTCCGCACAGTAGTAGTGCTTGTTATCATTCACACACTTTCAACCTCCAGAATCCTACCCACCAAGGAAATACTTCACTGCCCCCACGGCTTTTCTTACCTTGCTCTGTGCACAGAGCTACCTGGTTGCCACAGTATGTGAGCCTCCTTTCCCCAAGCTTCCAGCCAGCTTCTTTCCCACGTTGCTGAGAGTCCAGGTTCATTCTTCACATTGGGTGGGTCTCAACTCCTTTACCTCTGAGGCCACTGCAGTGAGGCAGCAGGGCACACCTCCTCACGGGAGAGGAACAGAGACCCTTCCCCCACAGGAAAATGGGAATCCCGGACGAGCCCCCAGATTGTTGGAGATACAAATGCTCAGTGCCACCAAGTAGAACCAACACTCAGGCAAAAGTTTTCTCAGCAAGGCAATTTACTTCTATAGAAGGGCATCTCCTGCATGCAAGGCAGAGGCAAGGGAGAGTGCACAGAACAAAGGAGAGCAGTAGTTTTTATCCCCTAACACAGATCCTGTTCCAGTGTCCTCCCCATGTGGGCTGGGGTTGGGTGCACAATCTAGGCTAATTCTGACTGGCTACTGTTGACGTCATCAAGAGGGTAAGGGAGGGTTTTTGACAGGAAGGATGGTTACATAGGTGACAGGAAATGCTTGGGAGTGTTTGGGCACAGCAAAGATAGGGAGGGCTGATAGAAAAATGAGTAAGATTATTTTTTAGAATAGAACAAAGAACCAGAAACCAAAACCCTTTGAAGAGGAACTATTTGTTCTTTAAACACAGGCATGAGCCACTGCACCCACCCTAGAAGAGAACCCTTAATCCTAAGCGTTGCAGAGAGATGAAGATCCATCTTCTGTAACTTATTCAGCCTGAATAGGGGCGATGACATTCCTGCCTAACTATTGGGTCTCTTGCATTTAGGGGAGAGAGGAGCCCAGTCAGAAAGTGTTGGTATGGTAAGGGTCATTCATAACTCCGAGTTCCGATAAAAGGTGATATTTGGAAGATTAGCAAGTGTTTAATTTATGAAAATGTTGAGTAAGCTTACTCTCATTCCTACACAAAAAGTACAACAACAATATATTCCACAACAATAAAGCAAAATAGTTAAAATGGTCCTGAGTAATCCAAATACGAAGGTTTTCCATCAACTGGGCGACTGTTGGAACCAAGCTGATTCCAATGTGCCCAGAATTAGAATATTGATTCCAATGTTTACATTACCCATCCCTCTTGTTTTTTTCTGAGCAGCAGTCAGAGATTACTGGTGAGTTCACAGGACCGACCTCCTATCTCATCCTGTGACCAAGAATGCCTTAATCATCTGGAAAGGCAGCCCAGTAGGTTTCAGCCTCATTTAACCAGCCCCTATTCAAGTTGGAGCTGCTCTAATTCAAATGCCTATGAGAATTGTGTTTGTAGACATTTTGATGCCTCAGTGTCAGCAAGGGTTGCTCAATGAGTTTCAGCATGACATTCCAGAGATGTAAAGAAATTTTAATTACTGGCCAGGTGTAGTGGCTCACGCCTGTAACCCCCAACACTTTGGGAGGCTGAGGCAGGCAAATCACCTGAGGTCAGGAGACCAGCCTGGCCAACATGGTGAAACGCCATCTCTACTAAAAATACAAAAAAATAGCTGGGACTGGTGGTGGGCATCTGCAATCCCAGCTACTCTGGAGGCTGAGGCAGGCGAATCTCTTGAACCTGGGAGGCAGATGATGCAGTGGGCAGAGATTGCACCACTGCACTCCAACCTGGGTGACAGAGTAAGACTCCACCTCAAAAGAAAAAATAGGGAAGGCTAATTACTACCAATTTCCCCAGAGAATAAGTTTTGCCTGTGAATGGCCTGTTAGATGGTCACCAGGTGGTCTTTGCTCTCCTCTAAATTCTTTAGATAAGGAAATTTTGCCTCTGGGGCCTGTTCTATTGACACCAGGTCATTTTGTTCTCCTCAATGTGGGATTACAGAAATGAGCCACCCTGCCTGGCTCCCTCAAAAATTTTTGATTCTGGGCACAGTGGCTCACACCTGTAATCCCAGCACTTTAGGAGGCCGAGGAGGGTGAATCACCTGAGGCCAGGGGTTCAAGACCAGCCTGGCCAACATGGTGAAACCCAGTCTCTACTAAAAATACAACAATTAACTGGGCGTGGTGGCGTGCGCCTGTAATCCCAGATACTCTGGAGGCTGCAGCAGAAGAATCACTTGAACCGGGAAGGTGGAAGTTGCAGTGAGCTGAGATCATCCCACTGCATTCCAGCCTGGGCAACAGAGTGAGACAACGTCTCGAAAATTTTTTTTTTGTTTTGAAAATGCAAAGTTGTCCTGATACCAAAAAATTTGAGAACCATTGGCCGATATGAAATAAGAAAATCAGTGTTCCAGCAGGGCACGGTTTCTTCTGCCTGTAATCCCAGCATTTTGGGAGACTAAGGCAAGTGGATCACTTGAGGTCAGGAATTCGAGACCAGCCTGGGCAACATGGTGAAACTGTGTCTTTATAAAAAATACAAAAATTAGCCAGGTGTGGGGGTGCATGCCTGTAATCCTAGCTACCTGGGAGGCTGAGGTAGGAGAATCGCTTGAACCGGGGAGGCAGGGGTTGCAGTGAGCCAAGATCACACTACTGTACTCCAGCCTGGGTGACAGAATGAAACTCTGTCTCAAAAAAAGAAAAGAAAAAGTTTTCTAACTTTGTTTTTGTAAGGTATTTTAGGCTAACTGGCTGCACCATAGGCCATACCCTAAGTCTAGCCATGGCAACCCCTGTGACCTGCACATACACCTCTGGATGGTCTCCCAAAATCCAAAAGTCTGAAGTAACTGGAAAACCACAAAAGGGGGAAGAAATGATCAACCCCTGCGGTGCCTAATTAATTTTGAGAGATTCTCTGTTGTTCCTTATTCCTGCCTCAATTGATAAAGCAATTGGACTTTGTAACCAACCTTGGTCAACCTCATGACTCCAGACCCTATGACCCCCTCCCAGCTTGCAAAAACCGCCCTACACTGTTACTTCTGTAATTCTCCACTGCCTACCCCAAACGTATAAAACCAACTCCTATCCCACCACCCTCTGCTGACTCTCTTTTCAGACTCAGCTCACCCTCACCTGGGTGAATAAACAGCCATGTTGCTCACACAAAGCCTGTTTCAGGGGGGTCTCTTCATTCAGAGCCTGCGTTTTAACATTTGGTATTGTAACCCGGGACAGGGGTACTCCTTTGGGGAGACCAGCCCCCTGTCCCTGCTCCCGCTCTGGGAAAAGACCCACCTGAGACCTCAGCACATCAGACCAGACCAGCAGCTCACACTTAGCGTGCCAAACAGCTCTCCCACCACCTTTAGATTGGGTAAGCAGACTCCCTCTTTCTCTCTCTTTCCCTTTAGAGAAAAGGGACAAGTCTCTCCCTCTCTCTCTCTCTCTTTTCCTTTAAATCCTTCTCCTTGTAGGTAGAGAAAAGGAGACAAGTCTCTCCCTCTCTCTCTCTTTTCCTTTTGAAAAAGGAGACAAGTCTCTCCCCTCTCTCTCTCTTTTCTTTAAAGGAAAGGAGACAAGTCTCTCCCTCTCTCTTTTTCTTAGAGGAAAAGAAGTCTCTCCCTCTCTCTTTTCCTTTAAATCTTTCTCCTTCTAGTAGAGACAAAGGAGACACTCTTTATCCATGTGGAGACAGAGGAGACAAGTCTCTCCCTCTTGCTCAAAAACGCTGAAGTCAGTCATGGACTCAGGAAGACAGTCAGTCACGGGGACGCCTGCCTTGATCACTCAGCCACGTTACAGCCCAGGACTCAGTCAGGGACGCCTACTGAAAATGCTGGTAGCTGCTCACTCCTTCTCCTCGTCTCATCTCTACTCTTTTCCTTAAAACTTACCTCCTTTGCCAGGGGCAACATTCCGCCCTCTATTCCTCTGTCTTTGCCTCTAGCCTGTGTCCTTAAAAAAATGGAATATTTTTTCTTTCTTTTTTGGAGATGCGTTCTCCCTGCCAACTGTATCCAGATAATTTCCCAAACCTCAACCCCATCCACGAAACAACAGCTTCTCTCCTTCCTCGGCGTTGTAGGATACTTTCGCCTCTCGATATCAGTTTTCTCAGATTGTGAATTTGTCTATTTGGCATCCATTAATCACAGGGCCAATTGTATTAACCATATTTTCTTTTTTTTTTTTTTTTTGAGACGGAGTCTCACTTTGCCTCCCAGGCTGAAGTGCAGTGGTGCAATCTTGGCACCGCAAACTCTGTCTCCCGGGTTCAAGCAATTCTCCTGCCTGAGTAGCTGGCATTACAGGCATGTGCCACCATGGCCAGCTAATTTTGTATTTTTTTTAAAAAAGTTAAAAATTCCTTAATTTTTTATTCCTGGTACCACTACCACAATTTACAGGGCAATACACCTGATGTAATGAAAAGAAAAAGAAAAAGAAAAATCCACAACAAATAAAAGACCTCGAGAATGTTCATCTAAGTGACACTAGATTGCATTAATCAATAGCTGCACTTTTTGCAAACTGTGGCTATGACAGTCCTGAACAAGAAGGGTTTCCTGTTTAAGCTGCAGTAACTTTTCTGACTGGATCATTGCTCCTTCTGTGGCAGATTTTTACAGTTCCTCTAATGCATTTGGGACCACTGTCTCAAAGTAACCTGCAGCTTTCCTGACAACTCCTCGCTGTCCTCCTGCTAAAACTGTAGCCCTTTTCTGCTTTTAGAACCTTCTGCTACCATATCCACCACTTCCACCACCAGATCCATAACCACCGTCATAGGGACTGCCCGAGCTTCTTCCACCAAAACTGCCCCTTTCATGGGTCCATAATTTGATTGCTGTTGTCCACTATAATTTCCAAAATCACTGTAGTTCCCACCACCAGCGTAGTTACCACCGCCAAAATTTCCTCCTTCATTGTAACCATCATGTCCTCCACCACCGCCACCATATCCTCCACCTTGGTTTCCCTATGGTCAACCACCACCGTAGCCCCCTCTACTACTATAACCAGGACCACCGCCATAGTTGCCACCATCACCTCCAAATTCAGTTATATACACCATCACCTCCTCCATAACTACCTCTGCTGCCACCACCTCCACCACCACAACCTCCTCTTCCACCAAAGTTTCCACCACAGCCAAAATTACCTCCATCACCTCCAAAGTTTCCTCCGTGACCCATAAAATTGCCAGATCCACCTCCACGACCTCTCTGTGATCCAGCAGACTGCATCTCTTGTTTAGAAAGGGCTTTTTTCACTTCACAATCGTGCCCATTAATAGTGTGGTATTTCTGAACAACAATTTTATCAACTGTATCACGATCATCAAAAGTTACAAAAGCAAATCCTCTTTTTTTTCCACTCTGCCTGTCTTCCATAACTTCTATGGTTTCAATCTTGCCATACTTTTCAAAGTCATCTCTCCAGTTATACTCTTCTGTGTCTTCTTCTTCTTCTTCTTTTTTTTTTTTTTTTTGAGACGGAGTCTCACTCCATCACCAGGTGCCAGGCTGGAGTGCAGTGGCGTGACCTTGGCTCACTGCAACCTCTGCCTCCCAGGTTCAAGCAGTTCTCCTGCCTCAGCCTCCCGAGTAGCTGGGACTACAGGCACATGCCACCACGCCCAGCTAATTTTTTTTGTATTTTTAGTAGAGACGGGGTTTCACCATGTTGACCAGGATGGTGTCAATCTCTTGACCTCATGATCCGCCCGCCTCGGCCTCCCAAAGTCTGCGTCTTCTTTAATACCACGAACAAAAATTTTCTTCACTGTTAGATGGGCACCAGGCTTTACAGAATCCACTCTAGAAACAGCTCTCTTTGGTTCCACTACACGCCCATCAACCTTGTGTGGTCGAGCACACGTTGCCGCATCCGCCTCTTTAACACAAGAATAAGTCACAAAACCAAAGCCCCTGGAACGTTTTGTTTGGGGATCTCTCATTACCACACAGTCTGAGTGTGCCCCATTTCTCAGGATGTTCTCCTAAACTATCACCTGTAGTTTCAAAGCTCAGACACCAATAAACAGTTTTCTCAACTGCTCTGGTTCCTTTGGATCAAGGTGCTCCTCCCCCGCAGCAGCGATGGTGACAGCTGGAGTGGGGCTGGCAGCGACCAGGTGGAGGTTTTACCTCCATTTTGAGACCGGACTCACCTCTTCCAACTCGACTTTAATATCGCTAATTTTGTATTTTTAGTAGAGACGGGGTTTCTCCATGTTAGGCTGGTCTTGAACTCCCGACTTACCCGCCTCAGCCTCCCAAAGTACTGGTATTATAGGCGCCAGACACTGAGCCAGACTTCTTTCTTTCTTTTTTTTTTTTTTTTGAGACAGAATCTCACTCTGTCACCCAGGGTGAAATGCAGTGGTGTGATCCCTGCAACCTCCACCTCCCCTGCCAAGTAGCTGGAACTACAGTCACTTGCCACCACGCCTGGCTAATTTCTGTATATATATATTTTTGTAGACACAGAGTTTCGCCTCATGTTGCCCAGGCTGCTCTCAAACCCCTGGGTTCAAGCCCAAGCCCACCTCAGCCTCCCAAAGTGCTGGGATTATAGGCATGAGCCACTGTGCCCAGCTTTATTTTCTGTATCCTTTTTTTTCTTTTTTTTTTTAGGTGGAGTCTCTCTTTGTCACCCAGGCTGGAGTTCAGTGGTGCGGTCTCGGCTCACTGCAACCTTCACCTCCCCGGTTCAAGAGATTTTTGTGCCTCAGCCTCCCAGGTAGCTGGGATTACAGGTGTGCACCACCATGCCCAGCTAATTTTTGTATGTTTAGTAGAGACAGTGTTTCACCATGTTGGCCAGGCTAGTCTTGAACTCCTGACCTCAAGTGATCCACCCACTTCAGCCTCCCAAAGTGCTGAGATTACAGGTGTAAGCCACGGTGCCTGGCCTATTTTCTGTTTTCTTAATGCTCTAGCATGTGTGACCTTGCTGGCTGGAGAATGATTACCCTTCCTAGGGCTAGTCAATTCTTAGCAAAGTCCTCCCTGAGAATATACTTTTTACATGCAAACTAATCAGTTTAGAGCCTATATGCCCAACCATCTCCTTTATCAAACACTCACATACCAAGTGAATATTTCCGCTGCCTGAAATCAACACACGGCCGAGTTCCAGACAACTTGGGACAGCCCCAGTATTCCAAAGCCCACTAAAAGTATTCAAGTAAGCAATCCCTAAACTGTTCACCTTGCTCTGCCTTGCCTGTGTGAACCCAAAATATCTGAGACAGATCTGCCAATTCCGAAAGTTTATTTTGCCAAGGTTAAGGACACGCCCATGACGCAGCCTCAGGAGGTCCTGAGGACATGTGCCCAAGGTGGTCAGGGTACAACTTGCTTTTATACATTTCAGGGACACTTAAGACATCAATCAATACGTGTAAGGTGTACATTGGTTTGATCCAGTAAGGTGGGACAACTGGAGTTGGGGGCTTCCAGGTCACAAGTGGATAAGAAACAAAAGGTTGCATTCTTTTGAGTTCTTGATCAGCCTTCCACTGAATACACAATTTAGTCTGGCTCAGTGAATCTGCTTTTTGATATAAACAATAGGGCAGAGGAAGCAATCATATGCATTTGTCCGTGAGCCTCACAGGGGTGACTTTGAGTTCTGTCTGACCTTTGTCCATAAGGAATTTCCTTTTGGGATCCCAGAATTTATGTTCTTTTCACACCTGTCCCACAAAAACCCAATAAAGAACCAGAGGGCAGGCACAGTGGCTCATGCCTGTAATTCCAGCACTTTGGGAGGCCGAGGTGGGTGGATCACTTAAGGTCAGCAGTTTGGGATCAGCCTTGCCAACATAGTAAAACCCTGTCTCGACTAAAAATACAAAAATTAGCCAAACGTGGTGGTGGACTCCTGTAATCACAGCTACTGGGAAGGCTGAGGCAGGAGAATTGCTTGAACCAAGGAGGTGGAGGCTGCAGTGAGACGAAATCTTGCCACTGCACTCCAGCCTGGGAGACAGAGTGAGACTACATCTCAAAAAACAGTATAGAAGTAGAGTAGAATGGTGGTTACCAGATGCAGGAGGAGGCAGGAGGTGATGGACGGGGAAGAGAGATGTTGGTCTAAGGGTACATGCAAAGTTTCAGTTAGAAGAAATAGGGATCTACTGCACAGCATGGTGACTGTAGTTAATGATAACGGAGTATATATTCCAAAACTGCTTAAAGAGTCGATTTTAGATGTTCTTGCCACAAAGAAATAAGTATATGAGGTGACAGATAGATAAATATATATGTTAACCTTTTTTTTTTTTTTTTGAGACAGACTCGCTGTCACCCAGGCTGGAGTCAGGGGCCCGATCATGGCTCACTGCAGTCTCTGCCTCCCAGGTTCAAGTGATTCTTATGCCTCAGCCACCTGAGTAGCCGGGATTACGGGCATGTGCCACCATGCCCTGCTAATTTCTGTATTTTTAGTAGAGATTGAGGGGTTTCACCGTGTTGGCCAGGCTGATCTTGAATTCCTGACCTCAGGTGATGCACCTGCCTCAGCCTCTCAAAGTGCTAGGATTTCAGGCGTGAGCCATGGCACCTGGCTAATTTTTGCATTTTTAGTAGTGACAGTTTTGCCACGCTGGCCAGGCTGGTCTTAAACTCCTGGCCTCAAGTGATCTGCCTGTCTTGGCCTCCCAAAGTGCTGGGATTACAGGCATGAGCTACTGCCCCAGCCTAGTTAACGTGATTCAATCATTCCACAGTGTATACATATAAGAATACCTTTTGTTTTGTTTTCCTTTTACAGACAGGGTCTCTCTCCCAGGCTGGAGTGCAGTGGTGCAATCATAGCTCACTGCAACCTCGAACTCCTGAGCTCAAGCAATCCTCTCATCTCAGCCTCCTAAGTAGCTAGGTCTGTAGGTGC
Organism: Ateles fusciceps; assembly: GCA_036589455.1. Lineage (NCBI taxonomy): Eukaryota > Metazoa > Chordata > Mammalia > Primates > Atelidae > Ateles > Ateles fusciceps. The sequence continues at coordinate 5,394,466 of JAZHEH010003329.1, read as the reverse complement.
ATGCCACCAAGCCCAACTAATTTTAAAAATATTTTTAGGCCGGGTGCGGTGTCTCACAACTGTAATCCCAGCATGTTGGAAGGCCAAGGCAGGCAGATAACCTGAGGTCAGGAGTTTGAGACCAACCTGGCCAACATGGTGAAACCCTGTCTCTCTAAAAATACAAAAATTAGCCAGGCGTGATGACATGCACCTGTAATCTCAGCTACTTAGGAAGTGAGGCAGGAGGATCACTTGAACCCAAGAGGCAGAGGCTGCAGTGAGCTGAGATCGTACCATTGCACTCCAGCCTGGGAAACAAGAATGAAACTGCATCTGAAAAAAAAAAAAAAAAGCAGAAAATATTTTTTGGCTGAATATGGTGGCTCACACCTGTAATCCCAGCACTTTGGGAGGCCCAGGTGGGCAGATCACCTGAGTTCATGAGTTCAAGGCCAGCCTGGCCAACATGGCGAAAGCCTGTCTCTACTAAAAATACAAAAATTAGCCAGGCATGGTGGTGGGTGTCTGTAATTTCAGCTACGTCAGGAGAGGCTAAGTCAGGAGACTTGCTTGAACCCAGGAGGCAGAGGTTGCAGTGAGCTGAGATTGTGCCACTGCACTCCACCCAGGGTGACAAGAATGAAACTTCATCTAAAAAATAAAAAATTTCCTGTTGTATAGACAGGGTCTAGATGAGTTGCCCAGGCTGGTCTTGAACTCCTGGCCTCAAAGGATCCTCAGGCTTCAGTCTCCTACAGCACTGGGATTATAGATGTGAACCATGGAAACTGGGCCCCAATTTTAACTTACTACAAAGCTACAGTAATTAGATCAGTGAAGTACTGTCATAAAGAGATACATAAATCAATGGAATAGAATTCAAAGTCCAGACACAGACCAGGTGTGGTGGCTCATGCCTGTAATCCCAGCACTTCGGGAGGCCAAGGCAGACGGATCATGAGGTCAGGAGTTCTAGACCAGCCTGATCAACATAGTGAAACCCCATGTCTACTAAAAATACAAAAACTAGCCAGGCACCATGGCTTACTAACTATTTGGGAGGTTGAGTAGCCTCCAGCTACTTGGGAGGTTGAGGCAGGAGGATCACTTGAACCTAGGAGGCGGAAGTTGTAGTGAGCAGAGATCACACCACTGACTTCCAGCCTCGGCAACAGAGCAAGACAGGAAAGAAAGGAAAGAAAGGAAAGGGAAGGAAGAAAAGAGAAAGAAAGAAAGAAGGAAGAAAGGAAGGAAAGAGGGAAAGAAAGAGAAAGAAAGAAGGAAAGAAAGAAAGGAAGGACAGAAAGGAGAAAAAGAAAAAGAAAGAAGGAAAGAAAGAAAGAAAAGGAAGGAAAGTAGGAAGAAGAGAAAAAGAAAGAAAGAGGGAGTGAGGAAGGAAGGAAGAGGAAATCATGCTGGGACAAGAGGATATCTACATGCAAAAGAATAAAGTTGAACCCATACCTTACACTGTATACAAAAATTAACTCAAATGCATGAAAGACCTAAATGTAAGAGCTAAAACTATAAAACTCTTAGAAGAAAACATAGGTGTAAATCTTTGTGACCTTGGTTTAGGCCATAGTTTTTTACATATAACACTAAAAGCACAAGCAATAAAAGAAACAATAAAGTGTACTTCATGAAAATTAAAATTGTAAGTTTTTAATTTAATTTTAGTCACCATCAAGAAAGTGAAAGAACGACCGGGTACAGTGGCTCATGCCTGTAATCCCAGCACTTTGGGAAGCTGAGGCAGGAGGATCACGAGGTCAGGAGTTTGAGACCAGCCTGACCAATATGGTGAAACCCTATCTCTACAAAAAATATGAAAATTAGCCAGGCGTGATGGCATGCATCTGTACTCCCAGCTACTTGGGAGGCTGAGGCAGAAGAATTGCCTGAACCCAGGAGGCGGAGGTTGCAGTGAGCCGAGATAGCACCACTGCACTTCAGCCTGGGCAACAGAGTGAGACTCTATCTCAAGAAAAAAAAAAAGCCAGGCGCGGTGGCTCACGCCTGTAATCCCAACACTTTGGGAGGCCAAGGAGGGCGGATCACCTGAGGTCAAGAGTTCAAGACCAGCCTGGACAACATGGAGAAACCCCGTCTCTAAAAAAATAATAAGAAGAAGAAAAAGAAAAGAAAAGAAGAAAAAAAAGGTGGCTAGACATGGTGGCTCATGCCTGTAATCCCAGCACTTTGGGAGGCCAAGACAGGTGGATCATGAGGTCGGGAGCTCTAGACCAGCCTGACCAATATGGTAAAACCCCGTTTCTACTAAAAATACAAAAATTAGCCGGGTGTGGTGGTGTGCGCCTTTAATCCCAGCTACTCAGGAGGCTGAGGCAGGAGAATAGCTTGAACCCAGGAGGAGGAGGGTGAGCCAAGATTGAGCCACTGCACTCCAGCCTGGGTGATAGAGCGAGACTCCTTCTCCAAAAAGAAAAAGAAAAGAAAAGAAAAAAGAAGAAAGAAAGAGAAAGAAAGAAAGAAGAAAGAAAAGAAAAGAAAGAAAGAAAGAAAAAGAAAGAAAGAAAGAAAGAAAGAAAGAAAGAAAGAAAGAAAGAAAGAAAGAAAAAGAAAGAAAGAAAAAGAAAGAAAGAAAAAAATGAAAGGGCAGTCTACAGAATAGGAGAAAATGTTTACAAATTATGTATCTGAATCTGATAAGGGACTTGTGTCTAGAATATACAAAGAATCCCAAGCTGGGAGCGGTGGCATGTGCCTCTTGTCCCAGCCACTCAGGAGGCTGAGGCAGGAGGCTCACTGGAGTCCAGGTGTTAGAGACCAGCCTGGGCAACACTGGGAGACACTCATCTCCTTGAAATTTTACAAGAAATCAGTTTAAAAACAGATAAAGGATCTCAATAATCATTTCTCCAAGGAAGACAGACAAATGGCAGAAAGTATGTGAAGAGATCTCAACATTATGAGTCACTAGGGAAATGCCAACCGAAAACCACAATGAGATGCCACGTCACACCTTCTAGAATGACTAATAAAAAAGACACAGGATGTAGAGAAGCTGGGACCCTCATACACTGCTGGTGGGAATGTCAAATAGTACAGCTGTTTTGGAGAAGAAGGAGGCCTCCGAGTTTCTCTGAGGTTAAACATAGAGTTACCATTAAACTCATTAGTTCCACTTACAAGTATGTACCCAGAGAAGTGAATGCATCTCCGCACAGAGACTTGTACCTGAATGTTCATAGCAATATTATTCACAATAGACGAAAAGCTGAAATAACCAAAATGTCCATCAACTCACGAACAGATAAACAGAATGTAGTATATCCCTATCATGGAATATTATTCAGCGATAAAAAGGCACGCAGCACTGGTACACACCACAACACGGATAAACCACGAAAGCATTACGCTCGGTGAAAGAAGCCAGAGACAGAGATCACCCGTTGCATGACTCCATATATATATCTATGAAATGTCCAGAATAGGCAAGCCATGGGAATAAAAAATAGATTGTTAGTTGCCAGGGACTGGGGAGGAGGTAATGGGGAATGACTGCTCGATGGATACGGGATCTCTTCTGGCAGTGATAAAAATGCTGTAAAATTGACTATGTTTATATGTATAACACTGTTGAATTGCATACTTTATATAGGTGAATTGTTTTTTGTTTTTGTTTGTTTGTTTGTTTTTGGAGACCAAGTCTTGCTCTGTCGCCCAGGCTGGAGTGCAGTGGCGCAGCCTCAACTCACGGCAACCTCTGCCTCCCAGGTTCAAGTGATTCTCCTGCCTCAGCCTCCCGAGTAGCTGGAGAATTACAGGCACACGCCACTACACCCGGCTAATTTTTTGTATTCTTAGTAGAAACAGGGTTTCACCGTGTTGGCCAGGCTGGTCTCAAACTCTTGACTTCGTGATCTGTCCGCCTCGGCCTCCCAAAGTGCTGGGATTACAGGCATGAGCCACCACTCCCAGCCCAGGTGAACTGTATAAATGTGAATTTGGAGCTCAATTAAGTTGTTACTAAGAGCAAAAAGAGACTGAGCGTAGTGGCTCACACCTATAATTCCAGCAGAGATGGGAAGATCACTTGAGCCCAGGAGTTTGAAACCAGCCTGGAAACACGTAGGGAGACCCTGTCTCCATGAAAAGTACAAAAATTAGCTGGGTATGGTGGCATGTATCTGTAATCGGAGCTATTTTGAAGTCTGAGGTGAGAGGATCACTTCAGCCAGGGAGATTGAGGCTGCAGAGGGTTGTGTTCATGCCACTGTACTCCAGCTTGGGCTACAAAAGACCCTGTCTCAAAATAATAATAATTATTATTATTATAAGAGAGAGAGAGCTGGCAAGGGCTGGGGCAAGGGGCAGCAGTGACTGGGTGCTGCAAAGTGCTTGGACGTGGCTCAGCAGTGGGTGCAGAAGATCAGAGGTCCTGCCGGGCGCGGTGGCTCACACCTGTAATCCCAGCACTTTGGGAGGCCGAGGTGGGCGGATCACCTGAAGTCAGGAGTTCAAGACCAGCCTCACCAATATGGAGAAACCCCATCTCTGCTAAAAATACAAAATTAGCCAGATGTGGTGGCGCATGCCTGTAATCCCAGCTACTCAGGAGGCTGAGGCAGAAGGATCACTTGAACTTGGGAGACGGAGGTTGCAGTGAGCCGAGATCGTGCCACTGCACTCCAGCCTGGGCAACAAGAGTGAAACTCCATCAAAAAAAAAGAAAGAATAAGAAGAAGAAGAGGAGGAGGAGGAGGAGGGAGAAGAAAGGAGAAGGAGGAGGAGAAGGAGGAAAAGAAGATGATCAGGGTCCTGGAGCAGAGAGGATCATCAGAGCAGGCTGAGCCCGAGCCAGAGGCAGCTGGGTGGAGTCCTGGGAAGAGGAGCCTGTTGAGGCTGTCTCCCATCACTTTTATGGGCTCAGTGGACTCAGCAGGAAGGTCATCTGTGAAGAGTGAGCCAAGGAGGTGAGAAATTGTGGTTTGTGTCTGGAAGCACAGGGTGCATTGACTGGGAAGGAATCAGTCCAACTTGCCAGCACCCAGGGTCCACCCAAGGTCAGGGGTCAGGAAGGTCAACTGAAACCACGCAGCAGGGCCTACACAACCATGGGCTGCTGGTGTCTGGGTATGGAGAGGGGTGGGGGTTAACAGGGCTTGGAAGCAGACGCTTAGAAACATAATACAAACGTTACATGAAAACAGGCAACACAACTTCCACCTTAGAATCTCACCTCTGTAGAGCATTATGCATGTGTATTGGGTATTTTTGGGGGACTGAGCTCCTCTGGACACTGCCCCTTCTCTCCTCCCTGTCTACCTGTGCCAACTTAGCCCATGAGAGCTGCTGGCCCCCAGGAAGGCCTGGGGCAGACTGTGTCAGGTCTTGGACATGGGAGCCCAGTGGCTAGAAGGGCCCAAAGGTAGCTGGAGGAGTGTGGATTGAAATTCATCCCTCCTGCAACCAGCCAGCAGGGTTTGGGGCATAGGTGACTTTTGTCCTCACTTTGCAGATGCCGGTGCCTTGCCTGACTCGGAGTTCAGAAACTCAGAAGTGTCCAGATATGGTGCCCATGGCATGGGCATGTCAGCTGGGGTCACGGCCAGGGGCTCACTGGTCATAGGGGAGACAGAGGTGGAGAGAGAAGCGTGGAGGGTCCCTCACAAGACTGTGCCTGTCAGGCTGATGCAGCAAGTCCTGCAGTCTCCCTAAGAATGCTGGGAGCCAGGGGGAGGTGGCGTGGTGGCCCTGGGTGGAGGGAGCATGGGTGATAGAGCTGACCCAGTTCCATCTGTATCGACACATGCAGCGGTGCCAGTGCTGTAGGAATGTCGCAGGTAGAATAGCAGAGCATCAATAGCTAAAAGTAGTTTTGTTTTGTTTTTCTGAGGGGCAGGATTACAGTAAATTTTATTTAATTCTCTTTACTTTTGTTTTTTGTTTTGTTTTTAAGAGAGAAGGTCTCACTCTGTCTCCCAGGCAGTGGTGCAGTGGTGCGATCACAGCTCACGGCAGATGACCTCCTGGGCTCAAGCAATCCTCCCAACTCAGCCTCCTGAGTAGCTGGGACCACAGGCATGTGGCACCATGCCTGTGGTGGCTAATTTTTAATTTTTTTTTTTTTTGGAAGTGGGGTCTCACTATATTGTCCAGGCTGGTCTCGAACTCCTGGGCTACCCACCTCAGCCTCCCAAAGTGCTGAGATTACAGGCATGAGCCACAGCACCTAGCCTTATTTATTATGATTTTGTTTCCTGCCTCAGGTTTATTTCTACAAATAGGACAGAAGGACCCCAACCCCAAGCAGAAGGCAGCCCGGGGTAGCCGCATCAGTCCTTCTGTCCTCACCTTGGCAGGCAGAGATTTCTACTCTGAAGCCTTTGTAGGGGCTTAGGCAGCTTTGGGAGCCTGAGCTGGAACTGAAGCTGAAGCTGCAGCCTTGACCCTGGTTTGATTCTTGGCCTTGGCCTCTGGGCGGCACAGCCTGAGGCCCTCGGCAATGCGGGCATGAGCACGCTTCCCGAGCTTCAGGTGGGCAATGTAGGCAGGTGATCAAGCTTGCGGCTGACGCCCTTTGGGATCTTGGGCTTAACCTCCTTGGGCTTTACGAGGCCTGGATAGCCTCGGCACCTGCACTCATGGTGTCGGCCTGCATCTTCTTTAGGCCCTCCTTGTGCTTCTTGGCAAAGCGCATGTTCCTCAGGAACCTGGGGTCCGCCCCCTTAAGAGATTCGTATCTTTGTGATCAGGGTTTCTTGATACCACTTCCGTGCCATTTTCAGGACTGGTTGCATGTGGCGTGGTTCTTGGACTTGGTCATTTCTGCACCTTAAACGGTGGCTCCTCAAGCACCTAGAACAAGAAGGTTTTTTTTTTTGAGATGGAGTCTCACTCTTGTTGCCCAGGCTGGAGTGCAATGGCACAATCTCAGCTCACGGCAGCCTCCGCCTCCCAAGTTCTCCTGCCTCAGCCTCCCGAGTAGCTGGGATTACAAGCATGTGTCACCATGCCTGGCTAATTTTTTGTATTTTTAGTAGAAACGGGGTGTCACCATGTTAGCCAGGCTGGTCTCGAACTCCTGACCTTAGGTGATCCGCCCACCTCGGCCTCCCAAAGTGCTGGGACGACAGACGTGAGCCATCGCGCCCGGCCAGCCTTACTTATTTTTATGTTTTACAATAAGTAGGTATTGCTTTTGTGACAAAGTCTGGGGCAGGCCTGTGGTGGAATCTGGGTGAAGGCTAGACGAGTCCTGGAGTGGGGCACGGGTGGGGCCGAGGTGGGCTTCGAGTGGGGCCTCTGGTAGAGTCTGGGTGAGGCCTGGGTAGGACCTAGGGTGCGGCCTGGGCAGATCTCTGGAGGAGCCCGGGGTCCTGGGGGAACTTGTGAGGCTATGTCTGGCTCAGTGAGCTCTGTCCTCTGCTGTACTCTGAGTGAGGAAGGCAGGGTGGCCAGGCTTTCGGCATCTGCCCTGGGAGGTGAAGGTGGACGGGAGAGGCGGCAGGAGCTCGGCTGGAGCCACAGCTCTGGTCCCAGGTCTGGGTGACAGGACAGAGCTGTCTGGCGCCACGTTCACCTCACCCCTCCTGACCTCTGACCTGCCCCGTGGGTGTGCACAGTAACCCCTGCTCCCCCATGTCCTGCGCCTGCTCCTTGACCTCCCCCTCTTCACTACTCAGTGTCGGGATCTCAGCTCCCAGGGTGGCCTGGCTGAACCCAATCAGTTGACCAGCCCCTGATTCTCCTAAAACTTTAAGAAGTATGAAAAGGTTGAGCCAGTTAGTGGGAGAGTGAAGGTAAGAAAGTTGAATAAGGACATGAACTTGACCAGCAGGACCAGGTGGGCCACCTGGAGCCAAAGCTCCAGGATAGCAGAAGCTCTCAGAGGATGGAGCTGTCTGAGCAGATAGGAAGAAGCAGAGAGGAAGGCTTTTTCATACACAAGTCTGAGAAGATCTCCATGATCCTTGCAGCAAAGAAGACAAAACTATGGCAGGAAACCGGATGTGAAGTGACCGTCCCGTCCCACCCGGCTCTGTTGCCTGCTCCACGGCAAGTCACCCTGCTGGGAAGGCACCAGCACTATTAGCCCACCCTGCCCCCTTTCCCTCCAGACCTCACACATAACCAAGTAAACCCTTGTGAAGAGACACCCGTTGGCGACTCACCCCAGCTCCTGACCTACCCCCACCTCTGCTCAGTTGCCCAGTAAGACCGCAGGAAGAATGGCTGTAGCCACCCAGAGTTTCCAGCTCTCTCCTCCGCCACATTTGCTCAAGTCACCATCTCAACGATATGATTTTAGACATTTGCAGCCTCTCTACCCACAGCCCACTGTTAAAAAAAAAATTCAACACATTTAGTTTAGTTTAAAGATCAAATTTGGCTGGGCCAAGTGGCTCACGCCTATAATCCCAACACTTTGGGAGGCCGAGGTGGGTGGATCACTTGGGGTCAGGAGTTTGAGACCAGCCTGGCCAACATGGTGAAACCCCATCTCTACTAAAAGTACAAAATTAGCCGGACATGATGGTGCACGCCTGTAATCTCAGCTACTTGGGAGGCTGAAACAAGAGAATCGCTTTAACCCAAGAGGTGGAGGTTGCAGTGAGCTGAGATTGTGCCATTGCACTATAGCCTAGGCAACAAGAGCGAACCTCTGTCTCAAAAATAAATAAATAAATATAAAGATTAAAAATATTTGTTTTTGAGACAGAGCTTCGCTCTTGCCCAGGCTGGAGTGCGGTGGCACAATTTTGGCTCACTGCAACCCCTGCCTCCTGGGTTCAAGTGATTCTCCTGCCTCAGCCTCCCAGGCAGCTGGGATTACAGATGTGCAACCACCATGCCCGGCTAATTTTTGTATTTTTGGTAGAGACAGGATTTCACTATGTTGCCCAGGCTGATCTCAAACTCCTGACCTCAAGTGAGCCACCGCCTCTGCCTCTCAAAGTGCTGGGATTACAGGCGTGAGCCACTGTGCCAGCCTCAAATTGGTTTTTATTAGTGGTTCATGTATTGGGCAGCATATCATCTAAGGACTTAGAAAAGACACTCCAATGAAAGGAGCAGAGATGGTTGGTTTTGTTGAAAAAGGCTGAAGAAAAAAACGGAGAACAAAAGGGGGTGGGTCATTTTAAATTACTTTATAGAGTTAAAACAAAGGGAACTTTCTTGTCAAGCCAGCTCAGCCCTGGAAAACAGGGACCCTTCTGATTGGTTGCTGTGAATTTCCTGTTTTTGGAAAATTGGCCTGTTTCAAAGTTCAGCTGGGCGACACGGTACCTAGCATGAGTGATTCCATTCTTTTTTTTTTTTTAAACGGAGTTTTCACTCTTGTTGCCCAGGCTGGAGTGCAATGGCACAGTCTTGGCTCACAGCAACCTCTGCCTCCCCAGTTCAAGTGATTCTCCTGCTTCAGCCTCCTGAGTGGCTGGGATTACAGGCATGAGCCATCACGCCCAGCTAATTTTGTATTTTTAGTAGAAACAGGGTTTCTCGGCCGGGCGTGGTGGCTCACGCCTGTAATCCAAGTACTTTGGAGGCCAAGGCGGGCGAATCACCTGAGGTCGGGAGTTCAAGACCAGCCTGACCAACATGGTGAAACCCCATTTTAAAAAAAAAAAAAAAAAAGAAGAGGGTTTCTCCATGTTGGTCAGGCTGGTCTCCAACTCCTGACCTCAGGTGATCCGCCCGCCTCAGCCTCCCAAAGTGCTGGGATTACAGGTGGGAGCCACCACACCTGGCAAGTGATTGCCACTCTTATTTGGTCTGGTCCGCTGGGGCCTAGTGCAGGCGATTACTCCAAAACAATGGTCTCCATACATTTCACTGAACTCCACCCCATTCAGCAGCCTGCTCACTTTATGCATCTAACAATAGCTCCTGTCTTTGGTCCCCCTCAGTCCAATGGGTCCCATACTCACCTCTCAGATTCATCTCCCTAAAATGCAACAAGCTCATTCCACCCTGCTTGATTTTTTTGTTGTTGTTCTGTGATAGCCTAACAGACTCCATCTTAGATGTAAGCCTGACAAACTCCATCTTAGCCTCTCCCTCCCTGCTATTTCTCCTTCGGGTGCACAGCTGCGTCACGCTGTACCCAGTACGTTGTAACTGTTGTAACTACATCCTGCCTGTGAGTCTACCTGCTGTTGTGAATAACCTACCCCCCTTGGTGATTGATTGTATGGAAAGTCCCCCTGCTACCCACCTTGGTAACCAACAATCCTGGGAGCCTCCTGCCTCCTGGTTACTAGCTTCCTTACCTAACTTGCTTGTTCTGCTTCTGTAAAATTCCGCTTTGCCACTCCCCTTCTCTAAGCAAGGTATAAAAAGGAATCAAGCCGCTTCTTTGGGCAGAGAGAATTTTAAGCGTTAGCCGTCTCTTGGTTGCTGGCAATAAAGGACTTGCAATTGAAACTCAGAGTGTGGCGCTTTCCTTACAATTCGCTTGGTTATAACAGTTCCAAATTGCCTACAGTGTAAATCATGATACATCTATAAAACAAGCAGTCATGAAGACTATTTTAGGCTGGGCTTGGTGGCTCACACCTGTAATCTCAGAACTTTGGGAGACCAAGGCTGGAAGATCGCTTGAGGCCAGGAGTTTGAGGTCAACCTGGGCAACATAACAAAACCGTGTCTACTAAAAATAAAAACAGCCAGGCACAGTGGCTCATGCCTATAATCCCAGCACACTGGGAGGCTGAGGCTGGGAGATCACGAGGTCAGGAGTTCAAGACCAGCCTGACCAACATGGCGAAATCCTGTCTCTACTAAAAATACAAAAATAATCCCAGCTACTGAGGAGGCTGAGGTAGGAGAATCACTTGAATCCAGGAGGTGGAGGTTGCAGTGAGCGGAGATTGCACCACTGCACTCCAGCCTGGGCAACAGAGCGAGACTCTGTCTCAAAAATACAATAAAATAAAATAATAAAATAAAAGTTAGCCAGGTGTGGAGGTATGTGCCTATAGTCCCAGCTGCTCAAGAGGCTAAGTTGGGAGGATCCCTTGAGCACAGGAGTTTGAGGTTGCAATGACCCATGCAACCTCATGGGTGGCAGAGAAAAAAAAATTTAAGATTTTTAAATAGCTTTTTTTCTATGATTCTACAAATAACGTATTCTTGTTTTGTTTTGTTTGGTTTGAGACTCTGTCACCCAGGCTGGAGTACAGTGGCATGGCTCACGCCTGCAATCACAACTCCCTGCAGCCTTAACCTCTCCCTCTCAGACTCCCACCTCAGCCTCCCAAGTAGCTGGGACTACAGGTGCAAGCCACCATGCCCTGCTATTTTTAAAAAATATTTTGTAGAGATGGAGTCTCACTGTGTTGCCTAGGCTGGTCTCAAACTCCTGGGCTTGACTGATTCTCCAGCCTCAGCCTCCCAAAGTGCTGGATTATATGTAAAAGCCACCATGCCAGTTCCTGAATCTAGAAAGAAAGCATTCTTATTCATGGTTTGGCACATTTCCTTCCTGGTTTTTTCTTTTTTTTGAGATGGAGTCTCACTCGATAGCCCAAGCTAGAGTGCAGTGGTGTGATCTCAGCCCACTGCATCCTCTGCGTTCTGGGCTCCAGCGATTCTTGTGCCTCAGTCTCCTGAGTAGCTAGGACCATAGGCGCATGTCACCACGCCCGGCTAATTTTTAGTATTTTAGTAGAAATGGGGTTTCACCGTGTTGCCCAGGGTGGTCTTGAACTCCTGAGCTCAGGGATCCACCTGCTTGGCCTCCCAAAGTGCTGGGATTACAGGTGTGAACCACTGCATCCAGCCCCTTCCTTTTTTCTGTTTAGATTTTAGTGCCCCTACAAACACTGTGCCATGTTTCCTTATTCCTGTCTACACACACACACACACACACACACACACACACACACACACACACACTCTTTGTGGTTTTGTTTTAACCTTGTGAGCTTAATTGCTGACCTGTGACTCCCATGGGCTATTTAACATCCATTCAATGCAATTTCTTTCTTTGTTATTATTATTATTATTTTGGGGGCAGAGTCTCACTCTGTTGCCCAGGCTGGAGTGCTGTGCTGCAATCTCAGCTCACTGCAAACTCCATCTCCCGGGTTCAAGCGATTCTCCTGCCTCAGCCTCCTGAATAGCTGGGATTACTGCGCCCACCACCATGCCCAGCTAATTTTTGTATTTTTAGTAGACATGGGGTTTCACCATGTGGCCGGGCTGCTCTCGAACTCCTGACCTGAAGTGATCTGCCTACCTAGGCCTCCCAGAGTGCTGGGATTACCAATTGTCCCAATAGTGTCCCTGCCCCAGTCTAGTTAAGGAGCATGGTATCTACTTCTCCTGTCTCTAGTCTCCCCTAATCCAGACCTGTGGAGGCTAAAGCAAGTCCATCTTTGATGCCGATCTGCCATGATGACCTCTGATTAACCCCTGTTCTGGGAAGGCCTCTAAGATTTCCAGAATATCTATTGTTCCCTGTGTAAGAGGCCTTATTGTAATTCCTGCCCTTAGGTCAAAACAGTCTTGATGTTACCGTACTTCAGTGACCCTATACATCCCTTCAGAGTCACCCTTTCCCTATCACATATAAGCCCTGGTATTGCCGACGCTTGATACACAGACTTGGCTTCTGCTCATGAGTCCCCTATTGAATCCTTTTTTTTTTTTGAGACACTGTATTCGTGAGCCTCTTTCTTTGACCCCTCAGCCTCCTCGGACTTTGGGGGCAGGCTTGCACAGCTTACAGAGAAACAAGATCATTTCCCCAGGCCTGATGTTCTCTGAGAGTCTCAGCCAGTGCTGGAGACTGAGCCTCTGTGTGAATCTGTCTTGTTTTTTCATGATCAGATTCAGGTTGAACATTTCTGGCTGGAAATTCTACTCGAAGGAGTCTGTGTCTTTTCTCTGAGCATCACATCAGGTACCCAGGATGTCAGCTGGTCCCACTGTTGGTGGTGGTAACCTTGGTCATTTTGTTAAGGTGGTATCTGACCAATGTTATTATAAAGGTTCCTTTCTCCCCCATATAAGGAATTACAGGCCTGTGGGAAGACTCTGTGCTCCATAAAGGCTTTTCGAGAAACGAAAATGTTGGAATGGTGCAACTTTGTATTATGTTTTCAGTTAGCAAATTGTGACTGTCTTCTCATACCATTAAATATTCTTCAAAAACATGATTTTTGGTGCTGCCTAAATTCCAGCCTCTGTATGTGTGCATTCTACTTAACTATTACCTACTAGGACGTAACCATCGGCTTGCTAACGTAAGCTCCACGACACTGCAGATTTTCCTCTGCTTTACTCACTGCCATGTTTCCAGCACTGAGTGGTATCTGGCATACAGAAGCTCAACAAAAATTTGTTGAATGGATAAATACAGCTTGTGTGTAATTTTTCAATATCCTAATGTCACAGCAACCATCCTTGTAAATAAATCTTTAAAGTATTTATTTTGTTAGAAACACAGATAATGCTTATAAGAAGGGAAATATTTACGTTGATAATGTGAAAAAATAAGAATGCAAAAATCGTACATACGCCATAATCTCCACAACATCAAGATATGCAAAGAGAACCATCTGGGGAAAAACAGAGCAAACAATTGACAGGAATTATCTCTGAAGAGTTTTAATGTATTTTGAACATTTCTCTGTATTTTCCACAGTGAGAACATATTGCTTGCATGCAAAGCAGCAGCAGCACCTTTTTCTTTTTAAAGTTAGTTTTGCAAGTCAAGAGTCATAATAACTGGGTGTACCAAAACTGGTTAAAAACCAGTTCAGGTTTAGGCCACACTGACTGTAGGAGTCTGTGGACTTGCAGGAGCCCCTGGACCCTGGGCTAGGCTGATTCCATTTAAGATATCAGTTTCCCTTCCTGGTGTCACATTTTTAAAAGCGATATTGTCTAACTGGTGCCTGTCTAAAGGACAGTGGCCAGTTGGTATGGCGTCTGGAAATTGTGTTACTGTTAACTCTTAAGGAACTGGGAGCATTTCTCCTCTAACAGAAGACTAGGGGAATGAAAAGCTTATTTCAATTTTTAGAGTCATCAAATAGCAAAGTGAAGATTTTTATTTTATGCAGTTTTAGAGGAAAGGCCTCAAGAAGGAAGCCTTTTTATTCTAGTAAATGAGAAAGACTTTTTTTTTTTTTTGAGATGGAGTCTCATTCTGTCACCCAGCTGGAGTGCCGTGGCATGATCTCAGCTCACTGCAACCTCTGCCTCCCGGGTTCAAGTGATTCTACTGCCTCAACCTCCCAAATAGCTGGGACTACAAGCGCACATCACCACATCCAGCTAATTTCTGTAATTTTAATAGAGATGGGGGTTTCACCATATTGATCAGGCTGGTCTTGAACTCCTGACCTCAGGTGATCCACCTGCCTCAGCCTCCCAAAGTGCTGGGATTACAGACGTGAGCCACCGTGCCCAGTGACTTTTTTTTTCTTTGAGACAAGAGTTTCGTTCTTGTTACCCGGGCTTGAGTACAGAGGCTCCATCTTAGCTCACTACAACCTCCAACCCTCTACCCCCACCCCACTCTGGGTTCAAGCGATTCTCCTGCCTCAGCCTCCTGAGTAGCTGGGATTACAGACACCTGCCAGCACACCTGGCTAATTTCTGTATTTTTAGTAGAGACAAGGTTTCACTATGTTGGCCAGGCTGGCATCGTCCTCCTGACCTCAGGTGATCCACCCTCCTTGGCCTCCCAAAGTGCTGGGATTACAGGTGTGAGCCACTGTGCCTGGCCCCTCAAGGAAGACTTTCCTTTTTTTTTTTTTTTTTTTTTGAGACAGAGTCTCGCTTTTGTTGCCCAGGCTGGAGTGCAATAGTGCGATTTCGGCTCACCGCAACCTCCACTTCCCAGGTTCAAGTGATTCCCCTGTCTCAGCCTCCTGAGTAGCTGGGATTACAGGCATGAGCCACCATGCATGGCCAATTCTTGTATTTTTTAGTAGAGACGGGTTTTCTCCATGTTGGTCAGGTTGGTCTCGAACTCTCGTCCTCAGATGATCTGTCTGCCTCGGCCTCCCAAACGGCTGGGATTACAGGCATGAGCCACCGCGCCCAGCAAGGAAGGAAGACTTTCTTAACGATTCATCATATAGTAGAAAATGAAAACATTCCCTAGAAAGGAGTGGACACCAAGTGGCCTCTCACAGGGGCACAGGGCAGGAGTTGTTGAAGCAGTTAGGAGGTAACAGAGATGCCTGCCCTGGGGGCATGTGGGATGTTTGGTGTGGCCACTTCCAGCAACCTCCACGAACCTGCCTGCAACCCCCCCCAAGAAATGCAGCCTCTTCCGAGACAGAGGAATGGTCAGGGTCTCCTGGAGCCTGTCTCCCCCTTTATTCAGGTCTTTTCTTCAGGGCCAGCTCCCCAGAGAATTCATCCCTATACCTCATCACTCCCTCCCCATTCTCTGGTCCTGCTTTAGTTTTCTTCCTAACACTCTTCCTGAGGGACATATTGTTACCTGTTAACTCATTTCCTTCTGTTTGTCCCCTCTAACATGCTTGATGTAAGGATGGAAGGGCCTCACTGTCCTGGTCCCTGGGGCAGACGAGGGTTCACAGATCCCAGACCAGTGACTGCTGTGCAGCAGGCCTACCATATTTGTTCAGTGGACAAATGATTCCCAAAAGAAATAGAGCACAGAGTTCAGAGGCGGCCTTGGGAAAAAAATTTCAACAATGTCAAAAATTAATTGTGGAGTATCCATCAATGGATGATGGGTAAGCTAAATGTGGAATATACGTACAATGAAATATTATTATTCAGCCATAAGAAAGAAGGAAATTTGGCTGGGCACTGTGGCTCACGCCTGTAATCCCAGCACTTTGGGAAGCCGAGGTGGGCGGATCATTTGAGGTCAGGAGATCGAGACCGTCCTGGCCAACATGGTGAAACCCCGTCTCTACTAAAATACAAAAAAAATTAGCCAGGTGTGGTGGCGCGTGCCTGTAATCCCAGCTACTCGGGGGGGGTTGGGGCTGAGGCAGGGGAATCGCTTGAACCTGGGAGGCAGAGGTTGCCGTGAGCCAAGATCGCGCCACTGCAATTCAACCTGGCAACAGAGCGAGACTACGTCTCAAAAAGAAAAAAAATAAAAAATAAAAAAAAGAAAGAAGGAAATTCTGACGTATGCCACAACATGGATGGACATGAGGACATTGTGCTAACTGAAATAAGACGGTCACAAAAAGACAAATAATGTATGATTCCACTTATACGTGATCCTTAGTCTAATTTACAGACTAAGGAGGTGGATGCCAAGGGCTGGGAGGAGGAGAGAATGCGGAGTTAGTGTTTACTGGGTATGGAATTTCCATTTGAGAAGATGAAAAAGTCCTGGAGACGGATGGTGGTTGCACAAGAATGTGAATGTACTTGGTGCAACAGAACTGTACACTTGAAAACAGTTAACATGGTAAGTTTTGTTATGTGTACTTTACCACAATTAAGAAAAATTAATTATGGGTAGTGGAGAGAATGTGGTCTTCCTTTTTTTTTTTTTTTCCAAGTCTTTGCTATGAGAATGTGGTCTTCCTAAAGTTACGGCAGGAAAGTCAAGAATAACTTAAAGGCTGACAATAGCATTTCAAAGGTCGCAACTGATCAGAGAGGCTATTTCATCAGGTTAGACTAGCTCAATAGTGACTTTTTCCAAGAGGAGAACCGCTGGAGAGAGAACTGAGCAGTGAGGAAAGCGAACTTGTTCGGTTAAGTTTGATTTTCTGCTTTAACGTGAGGCTTCCCGAGTCCCTTAACAAGATCCCTTCCCACAAGTGGCACTCCAGGTCTCTCTGCCTCCCTGTCGTGTCCCCGCCCGCTGGGCCACAGCAATGGATTCCTAAGAGGCAGAGGCGGCGCGGGAGGGGCGGGTGGGGGAAGGGCGAGGACTCACTCTTCCTTTCCTCCTCCGCCAGGGCCCGACCCAGCCCTGGCCCCACCCCGGCTCTCTGGCTCCGCCTCCTCCTCACGACCCCGCCCCGGCACATTGGCCCCACCGCCCACTCGGCCCCGCCCAGGGGTCCTGGCCCCGCCTCCGCCACCCGGCCCCGCCCTGCTCCCGGCGGACTGAGAGCAGGAAGCGCGCGGTGTCTCCGCCGACGCCGCGTTCGGAAAGGTGTGGAGGGGGCTGGGGGCGCAGGTCGAGGTCAGGCTGCGTCTCCTGCCCGCCCAGCCACCTGCGGCCCTGGCCCCACCCCGCCGCTTTGGGCCGCTCAGGCTCGCGGCCGCCCCCGCCCCGAGCGCCGGCTCGGGGCTCCGCTGCTCTGGCCTGGGAGGCGGGGCCGGCTGCGCGGCGTCATGCATATGCATGAGCGGCGCGGCGGCGGCTCCATTGTGCCCTCGGAGCGGGCGGCGGCGCGATGGCGCGGGTGGCGGCGGCCCCGGGGCGGCGGGCGGCGCGGAGGGCGGGCTGAGCGCATGGAGCGGCGCGGGCCGGGGCCGCCACGGCGAGGGGCCGGGCCAGGCCAGGCGGAGGTGAGCGGGGCCCTGGGGGAGGCCCCTGGCAACGCCGCCCGCGGGCAAGTGCGGGCCGGCGGGGCGGGCAGGTGCGGCAGGTGCGAGCCGGCAGGTGCGAGCCAGCAGGTGCGGGCGGGCAGGTGTAGCCGGTCCCCCGGGGTGCTCCGGTCCCGCTACGGCGCCACTGTAGGGTACGCAGCCGGGTTGTGGCTGGAGACTGCCGCCCACCTGCCGGTACCTGCCACGCGTGCGTCGTGGTCTTGGTCAGTCTCGGCCCCGTGGGCGTCAGGGTCGTCCGGCCTTCCCCTGAGTCTTTGTTGGAGGCTGGCCGAGGAGTGTAAGCGGCGCTCGAGGTTCTCCTGAGCGGTGAAGGCTGGCCGGGCCTTCGCTCCAACCTGATCGTTCTTGGCTCTGGGGCCAGGCAGTATCACCTTCATGATACGCCCCTCCGCTCCCACTTACGTGCCCACCAGCAGGGCGATGTGGGGGCCCGCCGAGGCAGTCACCAGCCCGCGGAGGAGCTGTTCCGCTCCTGGGCTGAACGACGCTGACCTGCCAGCCCCCAGCTGGCAGTTTTGATGGGGACACCCCTTTCCAAACTGGACATACTGAAGCTCAGGCGTGAGGATGCCCTGCTCCCCTGAGGTACTTTGTCTTCCTTAGTGCCCTGTTTCCGGCAGGTGTCCTTCACCGCGACCCCCCCCCCCCCCAACCCGGTGCCTTGTTTACCCCTCCCACCTACCCTGTCTTTTCCCCCCATTCCCTGGACCCTCTACCCTGCAGTGCTCTGCTTCCCCCTTCTCCCTAGGATACCCTCTTTCCAGTATTACAGAACATCCATGGTGGTGTCTTTAATTTGTGTCATCACAGATTTCACAGGGACACACACAGAACATGTGACTTGGTCTGAGACCGTGGTGATTATGGATAGGATGGACACAGACTCACCACCAAGTTCTGGCAAGCTAGAACCAGAGGGCATCTCTTGATGCTTAGTGTGGAAACGGGAGAAGTGAAGGAATCTTAACTCCCAGGGGTACTGATCTCTAGCCCTTGTCATGCCTAGGGGGTAGTTACAAGCTGCAAGTGTATATGAGGAGAACAAGCAGGTGACAGCTGCCAGTGTAGATTTCTGAAGGACAGGCCTAAGATGTTTGCAGAGCATCCTGATGATTGGGATTGAGCTCCCAAGGGCTGATGACATGAAGGTGGTCATGTGTCCTCAGGCCTAGGATGCCACCAGATACCCATCGTACACATTGTAAACTGATGCCAGGTTAA
The DNA here is from genome assembly GCA_036589455.1 of Ateles fusciceps. Classification (NCBI taxonomy): domain Eukaryota; kingdom Metazoa; phylum Chordata; class Mammalia; order Primates; family Atelidae; genus Ateles; species Ateles fusciceps. The sequence goes on along the minus strand of JAZHEH010003329.1, from coordinate 5,375,773 downwards.
GGTTGTTCCTTCAGCTGTTCACTGAAATGTCTCATGCCTGGGCCATTGCTTATTCCTGGACTTTTTGATGAACTCTGCATCTTGACTTAGCCTCACACTGAGGCAGTTTAGTATTGTGGCCTTACAGATAGAGGGGCAGGACTTCCGGGTACCTGCACATGTGAGCACCCTACCTTTTGCTACCAAGGACCCTGCTCCTGCCCCGTTTCAGAGCCATCATTTCTTCAAGATCCTTCAACTCCACTGTCACTTAGGTTGGATCCGGATCCTGACCCCGCAACCTTGGAGACAGTGAGTCCTGATTTGTGACCTGTTGAGAAGGGTTGGCCTGCCACAGGGTCCACTCGCTGGTCCCGCTCCTAGGTTACTAGGCAGGCAGAGAGGTGGCATGGAACAAGGCTCAGGAGACTTAGGGGTGCAGCTGTTCTGGGACACTTGGGGAAGAAAGGTTTGGGTAGTGAGCTCTGTAGCTCTATGTCTAGAGGAAGATGTGATCTGACCCCCAGAAAGCCTTGTGGCCTTCTAGACTGACCTTGTCCATCTGTCAAGGGGTCCTAGCTTCAAGCTGGAGTTAGTGTACAAGGAAAGCCCCAGGTGATAAGCCCCTCTGTGGGCATGAGCCTTGCATGATCTGGGATCCAGGTTCCAGGCTTGTTCCCAGCCCAGACTCAGAGCCAGGGGATGGGAAGAAGATCTGCACACACAGAACACAGAATGCTTCCCTATGGTCAGGAGCAGAGGGTAAAGGATACCAGACCTGGGGACTGGGAGTCTTCCCAGAGAGACCATCCTCAGAGAGGAGACCAGAGGCATGAGTTCGGGTCGGCAGGAAATCCCCCTGTGCAGTGAAGAGTAAGCTCAGAGGGAACTGGAAATCTTTGTGGTCTCTGTCCACAGCAGAGAAGCACCAGGGGTGGAATTCCCCAAGCCCATGTGACATAGGAGCCTGCTGTGGGCTCCTCCCCTCGCTGTACCTGGCCTGTGCCCCTTCTCCCCAGCTCTCTGCATTTCCTAGAACTGAGGCTCTCAAACTAGTCCCTGGACCAGCAGCAGCAGTAGCTGCAAACTTGTTAGAAATTCTGGACTTAGGCCCCAGCCCATCCTACTGATTTCAGGTGGAGCTGGGCAGCCTCTCATCACCAGCTGCAAGCTGGCTTTGACAGGCTGCCGTTGGGGGAACTGCTGCCCTAGGTGACCTAAAATGAGGGAGTCCTGCATCAAGTACTGCCTGCCCTCTGAGGCCTTTCACCAGGGGCGGGGGAGGGGGGCACATCTGCTTGCCTGCCAGATTCCCTCCCTGTGCTTCTTGGGACAGCAAAGTAGTCAGGCCAACCCAACCAACTCTCCAGCGGGGAAGCACGGTCACAGCAGTTCTGCGGAGACAGAGGGCTGGTGGTAGCAGTTGTATTGTAATTAAACCTTTTATTTTGAAATTATTGGCTGGACACGGTGGTGCACACCTGTTCCCAGCACTTTGGGAGGCTGAGGTGGGCAGATCACTTGAGGTCCAGAGTTCAAGACCAGCCTGACCAACATGGTGAAACCCCATCTCCACTAAAAATACAAAAATTAGCTGGGCATGGTGGTGCACACCTGTAGTCCCAGCTACTCAGGAGGCTGAGGCAGGAGAATTGTTTGAACCTGAGAGGCGGAGGTTGCAGTGAGCTGAGATCGCACCACTGCATTCCAGCCTGGGTGACAGAGCAAGATTCCATTTCAAAAAAACAAAGAAATTGTAGATTCATGTGCATTATAAGAAATGACACAGATTCATTCTATCCTTTACTCAGTTTCCGTCAATGGTAACATCTTGGAAAACTCTAGTGCAACATTGCACCAGGACACTACATTGATACGGTAGAGGTTACAGCCTGTTGCCTTTTATTTATTTATTTTTTTAACCAGAGTCTTGCTCTGTTGCCCAGACTGTGGTGCAGTGGCGAGATCTCAGCTCACTGCAACCTCTGCCTCCTGGCTTCAAACGATTCTCCTGCCTCAGCCTCTCAGGTTGCTGGGATTACCATGCCTGGCTAATTTTTATGCTTTTAGTAGAGACAGAGTTTCACCACTTTGGCCAGGCTGATCTCGAACTTCTGACCTCAAATGATCCGCCCACCTCGGCCTCCCAAAGTGCTGAGATTACAGGCGAGAGCCTGTTGCTCGGCCTGTTGCCTTCTTATATCCACACCCACTTTTCTCCTGCCAAAATTATAGAAATGGAGAAGAGATTAGTACTTTTCTCCCTTACCCCCACATTTAACCCCTGGCAATCACTAATCTGTTCTCCATTTCTTTAATTTTGTGTCAAGAATGCTAAATAAAGGAATCATACACCCCGTAGCCTCTTGGGATTGGCTTTTTCCACTCAGCATAATTCTCTGGAGATTCATCCAGGTTGTTGCATGTATCAGTAGTTCATTCCTTTATATTGCATCCGGGCTATGGATCTACCACAGCTGGTTTAACTGTTTATCCACTGAAGGACATCTGGGCTGCTTCCATTCCATGGCTATTACAAATAAAGCAGTTATAAACATTTGTGTACAGGTTTTTATGTGAACATAAGTTTTTATTTCTCAGATAAATGCCTACGAGTGCAGTTGCTGGGTCACAGTAAGGTAACTGTGTGCTTAGTTCCATATGATACGGCCAGACTGTTTTCCAGAGTGGCTGTACATTTTATGTTCCCACTAGTAATGTGTGAGAGATCCAGTTTCTCCTTGCCAGCATTTAGTGATGTCACTATTTTTTATTTTAGCCATTCTGATGGATGTATAGTGATATCTCACTGTGATTTTAATTTGCATTTCCCCCACTGACTAGTGATGCTGAGCATCTTTTCATATGCTTATTTGCCATCTGTATATTCTCTTTGGCAAAGTGTCTCTTTATGTTTTTTGCTTATTTGCTAATTGGAGTTTTTATTGTAAGTTTTTTTTAGTTTTGAGAATTCTGTAATTTATTTTTATTTTAAATCATGGTTCACTCTGTCATCCAGGCTGGACTATAGTGGCAGGATCATGTCTCCCTCCAGCCTCTACCTTCTGGGGTCAAGTGATCCCCCCCACTGCAGCCTCCCGAGAAGCTGGGACCACAGGTACATGCCACCACACCCGGCTAATTTTTAAATTTCTTGAGGAGACGGCATCTCACTATGTTGCCCAAGCTGTTCTTGAACTCCTGGGATCAAGCAGTCCTCCTGCGTCGGCCTCCCAAAGTGCTAGGATTATAAGTGTGAGCCACTGTGCCTGGCTGAAAATTCTTTATATGTTCTAGATACTAGTTCTTTGTTGGATATGAAGCTTGCAAATATTTCTCCTGGCCAGTAACTTACCTTTTCATCCTCTTGGCAGGGCCTTTCACAGAGGAAAAATTTAATTTTGATGAAGTCCAGTTTATCAGTTTTTTTCTTTTTTGGATCATGCTTTTGGTATCAGGTCTAAGAACTCTGTCGCCTAGATTGCAAAGATTTTCTTCTATGTATTTTCCTGAACATTTTATAGATTTATGTTTTATAGTTAAATCTATAAACCATTTTGAACTACTTTCTGTGTAAGGTGCGAAGTTTAGCTGCTTGTTTGTTTGTTTTGATGCTCAGTTGCTCCACTGTCCCAGCACCACTGGTTGGAAAGGCTGTCCTTCCTCCTTTGAAATGCTCTTGCACCTTTGTCAGACATCATTGTGGCCTATTTATGCAGATTGGTTTCAAATTCTCTGGTCTCGCTTATTGGTCCATGGTTCTGTTCCCCCTCTTGGTACAGATTTGATTACCATATCTGTATGCTAAGTCCTAAAATCTGTATGTGGCTGCTCAAGGCCCCACCCAGCAGGTCTGGGGAGGAGATTCTGGCTGTTGGTAGGTTGCCCCGTCCCCCAATGTTACTGTTCCCGAGTCAGGCTGTGGGACTGGGATTGCCAGCCCTGCCTTGCCTAGCTGGGCTATCTCACCTCCCAGGCCTGTCCTAGCCCAGAGTCCAGGTGCCTGGAGCCTTCTGGAGCCATCAGCCTCTGTTTTTTCTTACCCCTGCTTCCTGAGCAGGACTTGGTGAGGGGGTAGGGCAAGGGGAGGAGCCCATGGGAATCAAGTCTTGCCTCCTCTGAGGGTGTGAGGAAGTCCAGACCACTGCGTTCTCCCCTCTTCCCTAATTGGTACCTCCCCCAGTCTCAGTCCTTGCTGGTGGGAAGATCCAGTGAAAAGCCACATGCTCAGGCTCCCCCAAGCAGAGCTCAGCTCTATGTCTCATCTGCTCTGGGGCCCTGGGCATACAGGTCACCCTCAGAAGCTCCAGGTGTGTATTTTGAGGGGCGAGGCTGTTGCTGCCTCCATTTGTGAGGCCCCCAGTTAGTACAAGAAATGGCAGCCTAGATGAAAGTGGGGCCACCCTCTCCTGGGGCAGGGAGAGGCCTTGTGAGTGCTGCGATGGCAAGATGGCACCAACGGTCAGCACACCTCAGAGGTGTGTGTGTGTGTGTGTGTGGCAGGCAGCCTTGCAGCCCCTAAAAGGCAGTGATATCCAAGGTGAGCATGCCCCTGCCTTCCCGGGGGACTCCTGAGAAACAGCTGAAATAGCCTCTCACACACCCACTGCTTGGGCTGTGCCACAGCCAGTGTGCCTCTGTGGACAGCCCAGGCAGGCAGAAGTGGATGTGGCAGGTGGTCTTGGGAGTGTCAGGACCCAAGGTAGTGCCAGTGAAGGCCCTTTGGGGACAGTCCAGGGACAGGGCCCCAGGGGATGTCTGGGCCCGCTTTGGTAAGGAAAAGGGATAGGAACAAACTGCCACTTGCTTGTGGCAGTGTGGGAAGGCGTGGCACTCGGAGGCAGCCTGAAGGTGTGGTCACTTCCATGGCTTGTTTACTCAGTGGGGAGAATAAACAGCATAGCACGTAGAAGTCCCATGGTGCCAGCACTGTGGTCCTGCGAGTGTCCACCTGCTGCATTCCTCCCTGACACACCCCCTCTGCTTTCCTTTCCTGAGCACCAGGTCCCCAGGGTCCACTCAGCCCCATCTTGCAGAGTCACTTCAGCATTCCCCAAGTCCCCTGCTTAGAAACACTGGCCAAATCACAGTCCCTGCCAGGTCTGTGAGTACCCACCCTCCATCTATTGTGTGTGTCCCTGCCTTCTGTTGAGCACTTCCTGGGGGTGTCACAGATGGGCCAGTGGTCTGCCTGCCTGGCCCCTATGACCATGTCAGCCTCAGGCAGCCCCCACTTGGTGGAATCTGGGTCAGTTCTGAGGTCCCCTTGCCTGGAGCCCTTCTGCTGCCCTGAGGAGGGCACTCTTGGTGGGGAGGGGCTGCCAGCCAGGTTCCGGGTTACTGGCCCAACACCCCATTTCAGGAGGTATCCTGCACGTCCCTCCCAAGGCCAGGATGGAGGGTTATTGGTTGACCACTGCACTCTCCTCCTTGGTTTTCCCAGTCCCTGGCCTCCAGAACCGCCTGTGCCCCTACGTGGGCTACTCAGGGTAGGTAAGACCTTGAGCAGGGAGTCTGCCCACCCCCACTGGCCTTCTGTCCTTCACCCCAGGGCCTTCTGGGGGGGGGTTCCTGGCTACTGGCTTTTCTTTAAATCCCAGTTTCTACAGGGTGGCTAAGATTGTCCCTGACTTTATATGGATATCCAGCCCTTGGTGTGAGCAGGAGAGTGGGGAAAGTATTTGGAATCAGGAAGTCTGTCTCTAAGGTTGATCCAGTGACTCTGGGTGGCAGGGCCTGGATCAGAAAGAGTTCATGCTGACTGTCAGGCTGGGTTTGTGGGGGCAGAGCATCACCAGCGTGGGTGGGGTGGGCCAGTGCCAGGCTCCTCCACTGCCTTGCCTGCCATCAGAGCCCAGGTGTCCTTTATTGAGAAAGGGCTGGGGCCTGGTGGTACTGGGGTCCTTCCACCCTGCTGAAAGGGTCTCCTGGCTGCATCTCAGCTAACATCCCTTCCCCTCCTGTCGGGCAGCCAGAGCAGCTGAGTTCCAGATAAACACTGTCAGACCCAGCCGGTAGGCTGCTCCATTGCCAATGAACTCCATGAACCCCATGAAACCTGCCCTGCCCCCCCGCGCCACACGGGTGAGTGTGGGCCCTCTGCCCACCCCTCAGGTCCTGGGGTTGGGGGTGGCATTTCCGGAAGGTCCTGGACTCTTGGACACCGATGGCTTCTGGACCCAGGCCTCAGCAGCCTCTCTCCCTGCAGTGATGGTTCATTCGCGTACGAGTCTGTGCCTTGGCAACAAAGCGCCACTCAGCCAGCTGGATCACTGTCCGTGGTCACTACTGTGTGGGGGAGTTGGCAACGCAACACAGAGCCAGGTAAGCACCCACTGGGGCCCTATCCCCAGGTAGACAGAGCCTCCCAGCACTTGGCAGTGCTTAGTGCCTCCTTAAAGCTGTGAGACAGGCTGAGAGGTGAGGACGGAGAGGCTGAGGCATGACATGAGGATGGGGCCTCCTGAGTCCCCTAAATCTTTGGACACTGGTTCTCTTTCCATACCTGCTATGGGATTTTCTTCTGTCTTCACCTAGCCTTCACAGAATGCCCCGACCTACCTGTGGACAGCTGCTTTCCCCTGCTTCTGTGTGATACCCCGTCCCCTCCACTGATCCCCCCAACCCGCTTGCCAGGCCTCTTGGTTTCTAGCACTTTGGAGCTGCTGCACGAAGCATGTTGTTTGGCTGGTTCCCTTTGGTGATTCCTGCTTCCTCATAGGTTTTGGGGAACCCCATGGGCCCTGCAGGGAGTCCCTCTGGCGGCTCCATGATGCCTGGTGTGGCAGGGGGCAGCTCCGCCTTGACCTCCCCACAGTGCCTGGGACAGCAGGCGTTTGCTGAAGGTGGCGCCAACAAGGGCTACGTGCAGCAAGGCGTGTACAGCCGCGGGGGCTACCCTGGGGCCCCCGGCTTCACCACCGGGTAAGCAGGTCCCCTCACCTGGCAGGTATGCTAGGAGCCATCAACCTGGCAGGCACCTCAGGACTGTGGCGCTGATCAGCTGGACGTTGCCTCTCTACTTCCCGCCAGCTCCGACAGCTGTAATGGAGGGTCTAGAAAGAACGGGCTCCCCCTGGGTGCTGCATGCCTCTGGGATGAGCATGGTCCTGGCCCTCATGAGCCCATGCAGAGACAATCCTGTGTCTCCTGCAGGTATGCAGGCGGACCGGGGGGCCTGGGTCTCCCCTCACACGCTGCAAGACCCTCCACCGACTTCACGCAAGCGGCAGCTACTGCCGCAGTGGCTGCTGCTGCAGCCACTGCCACGGCCACGGCCACAGCCACCGTGGCTGCTCTCCAGGAGAAGCAGAGCCAGGAGCTGAGCCAGTATGGAGCGGTGAGCCCCCTCAGCAGCTCCTCCCACATGGCAGCCAGCCTGAGGGCCTGGGAGGAGGTACTCCTCCAGGCAGTGGGCTCCAGGGACAAGCATGGAATACGCCAGGGCTCACGAGGCCAGTAAAAGAGAGATGTGTGGGAAGAAGTGAGGGTCTGAGGGGAGGTTTCTGGGCTGTCCTGTGAAAGGGTATGGTGCCCACCCTAGTGGGTGGGTAGGTGGTGTCTCTATCTTGTGGAGCCCTTTGTGGGTGGGGCCTGGACCATTCTTCTTTATTCTCTTCCTAGATGGGGGCCGGACAGTCTTTTAACAGCCAGTTTCTGCAGCATGGAGGTCCCCCGGGGGCCTAGTGTCCCCACTGGCATGAACCCTACTGGCATGGGAGGGGTGATGGGCCCCTCCGGCCTCTCCCCCATGGCTATGAACCCCACCCGGGCAGCAGGAATGGCACCCTTGTATGCAGGGCAGCGCCTGCCTCAACATGGGTATCCTGGGCCTCCCCAGGCCCAGCCACTGCCCCCGACAGGGGGTCAAGAGAACCTACTCTGAGGTAAGTGTCCAGGTCACCTAGTTTGGGGCCTTGGGTACCAACTCCTTTACCCAGGCACCCTTTAGAGCTGTGGTAAAGAACAGGCTTCTGCCGGGTGCAGTGGCTCACACCTGTAGTCCCTGTACTTTGGGAGGCTGAGGAGGGCGGAGCCCTTGAGCTCAGGAGTTTGAGACCAGCCTGGGCAACATGGCGAAACCCTGTCTACAAAAATTAGCCTGGTGTGGTGGCACGTGGATCACCTGAGCCCAGAAAATCGAGGGTGCAGTGAGATGTGATTGCTCCCCTGCACTCCAGGCTGGGCAACGGGAGTGAGAGACCCTGTTTCAAAAACAAGAGCAAAGGCCAGGTGCAGTGGTTCACACCTATAATCCCAGCACTTTGGGAGGCCGAGGCAGGCGGATTACTTGAGGTCAGGAGTTCGAGACCAGCCTGGCCAACGTGGTGAAACCCCGTCTCTACTAATAATACAAAAAATTAGCTGGGTGTGGTGATGCGCACCTGTAATCCCAGCTACTTGGGAGGCTGAGGCAGGAGAATCACTCGAACCTGGGAGGTGGAGGCTGCAGTGAGCCAAGATCATGCCACTGCACTTCAGCCTGGGTGACAAAATGAGACTGTTTCAAAAAAAAAAAAAAAAAAAGAAAAAGCCTTCTGCGTGTGAGAACTGCCTATGCCAGACAGTGTCACAGCAGAATCTTCAAGGGGACCAAGAAATCTTCATTCCCCCAACCCTGCCACACATGAAACTCTGCTTTCCTTCTGGAACCAGCTCCCCTGATGCCTCTTTTCTCCCCTCGGGCATTTTCCCTCTTGTTCAGGTGTATCCAGGGCAGCAGTATCTGCAAGGAGGCCAGTACGCACCCAGCACCGCTCAGTTTGCGCCCAGCCCCGGGCAGCCCCCTGCCCCCTCCCCCTCCTACCCTGGGCACAGGCTGCCCCTGCAGCAGGGCATGAGCCAGTCCCTGTCTGTGCCCGGCCCCACGGGACTGCACTACAAGGTAGGGCAGGCTCCTCCAGGCCCTGTGCCGGGCTCCTTGCTGAGTGCTGTGGGACACAGGGGACCTTGGGGCAGTCCTGTCCTCGAGAGTGACAGGGTGGCTAAAGCGGGCAGCAGGGTGTGTGGGTCCATGTATGCTAATGTACCACAGCTCTGTAGGAGATGGGGGTGGGGGATTGGGGGATCCTGACCAGTGCAGGAGCAGGTCTGGGGGTTTGGGATCTCGTTCCGAAAGTACCCTCTACAAGATTTGTATGTCTCAGGGGTATCCAGTGCAGGGAGCAGCAGGCAGGTACCCAAGACATTTGAATGTCCTTTATGGAAAAGTGTCCTCATTTCTTCTGCTCGCTGCAGAGAAATCCAGTGAGAAGACAGGCCCTTGCTGCTGGCCATGCACCCTTTCTGGATGCATGGGCAGAGCGCATCTCCCTGGAAGCCTGGGTGCGCCGGTTGGTGCAGCTGGGAGGGAGGAGAGGGGGAGAGCTTAGTGTGCCTTTGTCTTTCAGCCCCTCTGACCTGTGTGATCACTTTCCTCTGTGGCCATGATTGCTTTAAGTAGTGTTACTTGTAGATTATTTGGAAAATACAAGAAAGTCTAAAGAAGACCATGTATGGCAGGCTTCTAGAATCAGGTCCAGGGGGCCCAGCTGGGGTCAGGCTGGAGCCCCAGGTGCATGCGGTTTTCTCTCCCGCAGCCCACAGAGCAGTTCAACGGGCAGGGCACCAGCTTCAACGGGGGCAGCATCGGCTACAGCCAGCCCGGCCTGAGTGGGGTAGGGGGCCTGGCCGGGCGGATGGGCCGGGAGGCTCACAGGGCGGGCAAATGGAGAGAGGGTGATTGGGCAGGCACCCCTGGGGCTGCCTCCTGCCCACCTCTGTTTTCATGGTTCCCAGTGGGCGCTCCATGAACAGACTTTACCCCATCCACCCCGGCATTCTGCCTTGACTGTTTGTGCTCAACCCTACAGCCTACCCGTTCCATCCCGGGCTATCCCAGTTCCCCCACTGCCAGGGAACCCCACACCACCCATGACCCCAAGCAGCAGCGTCCCTTACATGTCACCAAGCCAAGAGGTCAAGTCTCCCTTCTTGCCTGATCTCAAGCCCAGCCTCAACTCCTTGCATTCATCGCCCTCTGGTGAGTCTGTGCACTCTTGGGACAACAGGGGTGACAAGGCCAGGGTGGGCATGAGGGGAATCACAGGACTCCAGAGAGTCCTGTAGGAGCTTGGGGGACAGGGGGTGCCTGCCATATCCCTAAGAAAAGGGCTGGGTGTGATGGCTCACACTTGTATATCCCAGCACCTTGGGAGGCTGAGCACAAGAGTTCAAGGTTATAGTGAGTATGATCTTGCCACTGCACTTCAACCTGGGTGACAAACCGACACCCCTGTCTTAAAAAAAAACCAAGGATTCCATCTTCTTAAAGATAAGTCACTTAGTGCCAAGCCTTCACCTTTTTTTTTCTGTTTGTGGCTTTCTTTGCAAACTGTTGGAGGATGTAGGTCTTCTCTCTAGAAAAATACCCCTGTGCACAAAATTTTGTATATAATTTCAGGGGATTTATGAACCCCTGAAGCCCATTCCAGGGAGACCACAGCAGCAAAAGTTGGGATCGCAGAACTCTAAATGAAGCTGTAGGCATCTTGGCCTCCTAGTCTCTCTGAAAGCACTGGAAACACCTTTTGTCTGGGTTGGGGACACTGGGCCAGGCTGCCGAGGCAGGAGGCAATGTCCAGGCCTCAGGAGAGATACTGCCCATGGCCCCAGCCCCAGGGCACCACTCAGGCCTGCCAAGCAGTGCCTGACAGGAGGAACTCCCTTCGCCAAGGTCCCTGCAGTGAATGTGGCTAGGGAGCCACTGTCCTCTTTGAGTGGCACAAGATGCGCCTGCTGGGGCAGCCCAGCTCACAGCTAGTGGCCTCTGCTTCCAGGAAGCGGGCCTTGTGACGAGCTGCGGCTGACCTTCCCTGTGCGCGATGGGGTGGTCCTGGAGCCCTTCCGCCTGCAGCACAACCTGGCTGTGAGCAACCACGTCTTCCAGCTGCGAGACTCAGTCTACAAGACCCTGATGCTGAGGTGAGCTCCGCCTGGCCACCATCTGACCCCTACATGGCCCTGTTCCTCCTCCCACACTTTTAGGGCCCCTTTTCTGGGTGTCCACCCATCTTCCTGAGCAGGCCTGACCTGGAGCTGCAGTTCGAGTGCTACCACCACGAGGACCGGCAGATGAACACCAACTGGCCAGCCTCGGTGCAGGTCAGCGTCAACGCCACACCACTCACCATCGAGCGTGGCGACAACAAGACCTCGCACAAGCCGCTTTACCTGAAGCACGTGTGTCAGCCAGGCCGCAACACCATCCAGATCACCGTCACCGCCTGCTGCTGCGTGCGTGCCCCTGCGGCGCCTTGGGGGGTGGAGCCGTGGGGCGGGGCAGGGTATGGGCGGGGCCTGGTCGGCCCCGCAGTGGGAGCGGAGCGAGGACCTGGGCGGGACCGGCTGCAGCACCATCAGATCCTGCGGCCGCCTGCTATAGCATGCGCACCCTCTTTGGGTGGAGAGCAGGCAGTGGGGGCTTTATTTTTTCAGAAAAATGCGTTGCTTCTCCTTGTTTCTGCCTTGTATTTCCATTTTAATCTGTCATCCTTGCCCTTTAAAAAAAGGGATCCAGTAGTACACGCTAGCTGTTTTCCAGTTAGAATAAATTGACTAGATATGATGCACACATTAATTATGTAAGAGAAACCAGGCTGTGCAGAAAGCTTACGGAGCTCGGAGTCCCCCGGCTGATCAAGCATTACCGGGTTCTAGCAAGCATCAGGGTCACCCTTGGGCTAGAGGAGAAAGACACAGCTTATGACTGCACTCGTCGGCTTGGGCGTGAGGGCCTTGGGGGACAGGGCGGCCACACACCACATTCTCTGGGATGTGGCAGATGTCAACGTAGACCCAGCGCTTGTGACTGGATGTGCAAGCAGGGGGACGTTCAAGGGGACTTGAGGTGATTCTTTTGATGGAGAGGGGGTGACTGGGTGATGTTAGACAGCAGGCAGGATGCTCAGCACAGCTGCAGAGATGGATACAAGTGTGGGCAGGGGCACAGGTTCACCGGGGGGTCCCCAGGAAAGGCAGCCAGATGGGGCCAACTAAGGAGTGTGGCAGGCTAACCTTAAGCCCCCACCCCCAGCCCACGTGCCCTCAGCCTCATCCCTTCCCCCACCTGGCAGACCCTGACACAACACACCCCAGCACACCCTTTCCCTGACCAAGGTGGCCCCTGGCTTGAGTCCCCCCCAGTGACATCCTCCTGTTGTGTTGCAGTCCCACCTCTTCGTGCTGCAGCTAGTGCACCGCCCGTCGGTCCGCTCGGTCCTGCAGGGCCTCCTCAAGAAGCGCCTCCTGCCTGCCGAGCACTGCATCACCAAGAGTGAGTGGCCCCGGCCCCAAAGCTGCCGAGCAGCCATGCTCCCTCTGTCTGGCCCATGCCCAAGCCGAACATTGCTCCTTGCAGGCACCTCCCCATGTCATACAAGGCCATCTCCTTGGACAGGTGGCTCTGCAGTAGGGGCAGTGGTTAGCTCCAAGTGGCCCCTCAGAGCTGTCAGTGTGTCAGTGACTGGGTCTCTGCCTGGTTGCCATCCCCATTCACACCTCCTTATCTTGGCAACCCTTTACTCAAGTCCTTTACCTTGTTGATGTCAGTAAAGCGGAACTTCAGCAGCGGCACCATCCCTGGCACCCCTGGGCCCAATGGAGAGGACGGGGGTGGAACAGACAGCTATCAAGGTGTCCCTGAAGTGCCCCATCACCTTCCGCAGGATCCAGCTCCCCGCCCGAGGTCATGACTGTCGCCACATACAGGTAGGTGATTACTGCAGAACTTTGCCAGAATTTGCTGCTGCTAAAATATCTTGAGCCAGTACATCAGTCTCAACCTCTGGACAGGCATGAACTCTGCGTGCCTTGGCTGTCAGGCTAATAGGACAGGCCTCCCCCTCCACGTAGGCAGGTGGGCCAGGCTCCCCGAAACTATACTATTTTTTCTTCGAAATATAATTACCATTTTACTAAGTTTTTTACTGCCTACTTCATTCATGGGGTTCAAGTTTTGAAAAGCATAAGGTTGCAGGGTCCAGTCTTCTTCCTGCCCTACCCCAAAGGTGACCATTGTTAGCGTATCTGTCTTTGCAAAAATACTCTGGGTATGGACAAATAAACACACAGCCCACTGTCTCTGTAGTTACATAGTGGTCCCTATTGCACAAACTGCTCTGTGCTGTAGTTTTTCTTCTTTTAACACCATGTTCTGAGACTGGGCGCAATGGCTCACGCCTGTAATCCCAGCACTTTGAGAGGCCGAGGTTTGCAGATCAAGAGGTCAGGAGTTCCAGGCCAGGCCCTGGCCAGCATGGTGAAACCGCACCTCTACTAAAAATGCAAAAATTAGCCGGGCATGGTGGTGCGCACCTATAGTCCCAGCTATTCAGAAGGCTGAGGTAGGAGAATTGCTTTACCCCGGGAGGCAGAGGTACAGTGAGCTGAGATCACACCACTGCACTTCAACCTGGGCAACAGAGTGAGACTTTGTCTCAAAACAAAAACAAAACAAAGACACACCATGTTCTGGAAGTGGGTCCCAGTCAGCACGGCTGCCCGATTCTTGCTTTGGCCACATGGCATTCCAGTCCCAGTGAGAGCTGTTTGGGCCGTTCCCAACCTTGAGCCATTGGAATGATGGTGCAGTGAAAACCTGGTACATGAAGTGTCTCAGATATGCATGTAAATAAGTCACACATTCCTGAAAATGGATCGCGGAGTGACCAGGTCTTCCCCTGTCCTGCCCACAATGAGAAACTGACTTTCTCCTCATCTCTCTATAGTGCTTTGACCTGGAGTCATACCTGCAGCTCAACTGTGAGCGGGGGACCTGGAGGTGCCCTGTGTGCAAGTGAGTCTCAGATGCAGCGTGTGATGGGGGAGGGGCTGGTGCTTTTAGAGGCTTTCATGGGTGAAACCTCCAACAGCATCATCAAAGACACAAGCCTGGTGTAAGTCACTGTATGGACCAAGATTGTGCAGCTCAGCGCAGAGAGCTCATATAGGGTGGCCTTATGCAGGGTCATCTCATGTAGTCACCTTGTACAGTCACTTCACCCAGGGTCACTGCATGCACAGGATCACTTCGTATTATCACCTTACACAAGGGTCAGCTCACACAGGGTTACCTTATACTGTCACCTCACACAGGGTCAGCTCACACGGTCACCTTGTACAGTTGCCTCACACAGGATTGCCTCATGCAGGGTCACAGCTGACAGGGCTGAGAAACGACAGGGCCCATGCCCAGGACAAGGTTATGCAAGGCCTCTGAGCTGTGTCCCTTTTTTTCCCCACAGCAAGACAGCTTTGCTGGAGGGCCTGGAGGTGGACCAGTACATGCTGGGCATCCTGATTTACATTCAGAAGTAAGCGTCCTCTTCCCATGACCCTCGCATCTGTGGCCACTGGAGGGCAGCCCCAGGACGTGGTGGGGGCGGATGTCCCTTGCCGAGTGCAGCCTTCGAGCCTCTTCTGGCATGGAGCAGGCTGGATTCCTGGCTAGGGATAGCGTGTGTGTCCTACCTGAGTGTTGGTGCTGGGCCCAACGTCCTGCTGGGGGTGGAAGGTGCTAGGTGGCAGTGAGCATTTGAGTAGGGGGCCTGCCTGGAAACTTAGCCTAGGGCTGGGAAGGGCAGTGGGTGCTGGGCAGGCAGCAGGGCAGGAGGTAACCATTCCCCCACATCTCCCTGCCCAGCTCTGACTATGAGGAGATCACCATCGACCCCACGTGCAGCTGGAAGCCAGTGCCCGTGAAGCCCGACATGCACATCAAGGAGGAGCCAGATGGGCCGGCCCTGAAGCGCTGCCGCACCGTGAGCCCCGCCCACGTGCTCATGCCCAGCGTGATGGAGATGATCGCCGCCCTGGGCCCCGGCGCTGCCCCCTTCGCCCCCCTGCAGCCCCCCTCAGTCCCCGTCCCCAGCGACTACCCTGGCCAGGGTAAGTACAGCAGGCCAGCCTCGAACCTCAGATGACCCTAGGCAGATGGCCCCTCTCCCCCAGATCAGTCTCCTCACCTGCAAGAATGTGGCTATGCAGACCACATACCTAGGTTATCAATGTTTCCACGAAAAACATGCCACGGGGCACCTTCCATCTCAGGGACGTGGCAGTGAAGGCACAGTCTCGGCTATAGTCCTAGGAAATAGACAGTGGGGCCTCTACCCCTTCCTTCCCCCTATATGGAGTAAGGGGCTCTCGGCTAGAACACCTCCACAGACTGGCCCCATCTGGGGCCCCCCTCGGGGACCCACTTCACACGCTTGGTGCATTTGTTTATGGCTGCTCCCATTCCTATAACTTCCAAGACCTTCACTCCTAGGAATGTCCCAAGGCCAATTCCCTTGGCAACAGTGAGAAGAAATGCCCTTTTCCAAATAGCGACTTCTGCAAAACCCGCTGTTGTTTGTGGGTGAGCACTGCAAGTCCCACCCATGCCACAGCCAGCTTCCCTCTTGGCCCCTCTGCCAGCAGTAGCCTTCCCCAGCCCTCACCCAGGACCCAACTCTCCTCTCGCAGGTTCCAGCTTCCTCGGGCCTGGAACTTTCCCTGAGTCCTCCCCCGCCCACCACACCCAGCACCCCAACCCTTGCTGAGTTCACCCCGGGGCCACCCCCCATCTCCTACCAGTCTGACATTCCCAGCAGTCTCCTGACTCCAGAGAAGTCTGCTGCCTGCCTCCCAGGCCAGGTCAGTGCCATGCCGAGAGGCCAAGGGGGCCTGTCTCCCCAGGGGAGCCCCTGAGCTGTTTTAACAAATTCTCTCTGTCCGCAGGTGGCACCAGCAGGTCACCTGGACCCCACTCCACAATCCTGGGACACCAGGACTGCACACCTCGAACCTTGGGGCCCCTCCAGGTCCCCAGCTGCACCATTCAAACCCTCCCCCAGTGTCCCCGGCAGCCCTTGGGCCAACGAGCTTAGGGCCCACGGGCGAACTGGCCTTCAGTCCTGCCGCAGGTGTGATGGGGCCCCCCAGCATGTCTGGAACTGGGGAGGCCCCGGAACCAGCTCTGGATGTGAGTACCAGGCCCCATGCCAGGGAGTACGTGGGAGCCAGGGCTAGAGGTGGTGTGTCTGTTGTCCCTGGGTTCCGTGTGCTTTGTGGAAGAGAAGACAGTGATCCCTCAGAGAGCCGGTCAGATAAGGTCAACTAAATGCAGCTTTAGTTCTCAAGTTAGGTACCTGGAGTAGCTGTGGGTGGGCTGTGATGTACCTGTGTGTTCATGAGGGGCCTGGATGCCGTACGGGTGGACACAGAGTCTCAGAGGAGACTGCACTGGAAGCTGACGCGTGGTCCTTAGAATAGATTTCATCTGTCCATTTGCTCAGTAGCTCTGGGTCTTGACTCACAGGTGGAATGGGAGTGCAGACTCAGTACATGAAAGACGGAACAGACTATCCCTGGATCATAATAGAAACTCATTGAAGTTCAACATGAAAAAAGTTAGGAAGAACAGCTCCAAGCAGAAAATCCTAGGGGCTTGGAATTCCACCACCAGCATTCACCTTGTGGAATCACGGTGGGGGATCCCCACGCAGGCTGGTGCACGGAGTGGCTGCACTGCCTTGCATCCCGTTTTTGGTGGTGTTGAACAGCGTGTTGCGAGCTGTTCTAGCCTCAGAGCGGCCTTGCAGGGAGGCCCCAGGGGGTGGTGTGTGCCCCTTTGAGCACTTGCAGGCCTATGGTGGGGCCTGCACCTGGCCTGTGTGTGGGGAGAGCCTGCTCGGTATGTCCACTGCACCTGGGGACAGGGCCAGGATGCGGTGACAGGATGATCACTCAGGTGTGGCCAGTCAGAGACCAAAGCTGCTAACATAGTTCACTTTGTCCTCAGCTGCTCCCAGAACTGACCAACCCCGATGAGCTACTGTCCTACTTGGGCCCGCCCGACCTCCCTACGAACAACAATGACGACCTGCTGTCTCTGTTTAGAACAACTGATCCTGTGTTTACCCCAGGCTCAGGGGGACATGCTCACAGATGTCACCACAGCCCTGCCCTTAATGCCCAGCCCCATGGGACACCCGGTGGTCTTCCCCAAACCTCCCCCAAAACACACCTGGAGCCAGAGCCTTCTGCGGCCAGCCCTGCCCCCTGAATTGGAAACAGCCCTGTGCTCAGTTGGAGGGGCTCCCAAGCCGGCAGCCCTCGCCACCTCCATCTACCAAGCCTGCTGCTGCAGAACAGCTTTTGCTGAGGTGCCCCTGCCCTGCCCTGCTCAGCCCTGTCCACACACACCTCACACCCCTGGTCTCACTGCCTCGCACCTTGTCCTTTCACCTCTGCCTACCCCCGCCCAGCCTGCTTCTTGTCCAGTGTTGATCCTTCTGTTTCAACTCCTCCTATACTGGGCAGAGCTGGGCATCTGGCAGGGCTGGCTCTGTACCCTGGGCCTCTGGTTCCAATGGCCCCTGTGCCCGGCAGTCCAGCTCTTGGAACCTGGCTGAATGGCAGCCTCCTGGGGGCCTGGAGCTCTGGCAGCCCAGCCGTGTGAGGTGTCGGGTTCCCCTCCCCCACCCTGGCTTCAGGCAGAGGCCTCAGGGTGGGGGAGCTACAAAGCACAACAATGTACATAGTGTAGAAACACTAACAGCTGGGAGAGGGGGAGCCAGCTGTCCAGCCAGCATGTTCCTGTTGTACAGCCCGGTCTTCCTGTGTGCTCTGTTCCCTCCCCTGTGCAGACAGATCAGGGAGGATCCTCCAGTGGGTAAGGGGACAGCGAGCTTCGTCCTGGCCGAGGTGGGTGGGTGGGCTCTCAGATTCAGCTCTGTGTAAAAATTCTCTAGCGGGCTGTGCTCCCAAGTTCCCCTTCTCTGTGAAAGTGAAGAATTAGTACAGCTGTGTGTTTTAAAGCCACCTCTCTGTCTCCACCCCATGGGCCCACACCCAGGTGGGGGAGGAGGGAGCCACTGCATCTGTTGGCTCAGGGCCAAGCCTGTGCCTGTGTGAGCAGGGTGCCCGGGCTGTTGTGTCTCCCTGTCTGTGCCGATCTCTATTAAAGGACTCCCTCTTGGTGGGCCTGGCTGAGTCCCTCCTTCGTGTTCCCAGGGACTGTGGTCTCAAGCCAGCAACCTGCCTGAAGCTTGGGCCTCTGCGCCTGCAAAGCCTGTGCTGGCTCTGGGGGCCAGGCCCACCTCCCAGTGGCTTTTAGGGCCCCAGGTTGAGCTCTGGATGTTCCAAGCCAAGGCTTAGCTATTCCTGCCCCATAGTAAATTTCCTTTTCCCTGGAATTTTCCAAGTTGGCTTCAACTGAAGAGCTATTTTGTGAAGTGTCCCAGGCTTGCCCAGGGGGAGACATTTGCCACTATGTCACCTTATCTGGGCTTGCCCTGGGGCACTGAGCCAGCTGTTTGGTCGGCCCCAGCCCAGCCAGGGGCTCCTCCAGCTCAGCTCTTGTTCCTGGGAGGCCTCTATCTGCTTGTCACTCCCCCAGAGAGTGCAGAGGTGTATCCTGCCTACCATCTGCCTGTCCAGCTTGGTGGGGGTCGGGGTCACCCTTTCCTCCTGTCCTGGGCCCCATCCTCGAGGGCCTTCCCAGCCACCAGCAGGAGAGGCAAGAACTGTTGGGTGAACATAGGAACCTAGGGGAGGAGGGCGGTGCTGGGCATCCTCAGGCTGGTGGCCAAGGCCTGCCCCTCGAGGCGCTGGAGGAGGGCATCTGTGTGAGCCCAGAGGCTGCAGCGGGGGAGAGAGGGAGGTGTCTGGTGTGAGCAATGCCCCCGAATCATCGACATTTGGGAGCACACAGGTGGGCTTCCTTGTTCGCTCACAAAGCCTCTGTTTCCTGCTCTTCTGCCCTCTCTGGAAGAGGGAACAGATGTGGAGGAAATAACAAAAGGAGCAGCGGCACGTACACTCCTGGTGCTGGGTGCAGAGACAGCCCGGCAGAGTCCCACCTGGCCATGGCCTGAACCGGGCCGTCCTTTCTTGGGTGTCATCGGACTGCGTGCTGGACATCCGGTGCACCACCGGCCCCGCCTGTTGCAAACACGGTGCTCCTGGATGGAGCGGAGAAACCAGGAGACTGAGACAAGCAAAAGGCTGAAAACGACTCAGAAACCCGTCCTCAGAAGGCTGGAGAAATGATTGAGGGAGGCATGGGCACTCTGGCCCTGTGCCCGATCACGAACACATCTCAGAAACACTGTGGGATGAAAAGCAAGACAGATCATACAGTATGATGCCATTTTTATGAAGCTCAAAACCAAATATGTATGGGATTCATACCCAGGTGCTAAAGTCATCAAGGAGGACAGGGAGTCAGCACAACACAGCTCACCCGTGGGGAGGGGACAGGGCTGAACTCGGAAGAGCAGAGATGCTGGAGGTTCTGAACCTCAGGGTCAGTGTTGGCTTTGTGGGTTTCACTTTATTGTGCTTTCTGTGTCACAAATATTCTTGTGTATGTGCCAAGTATTATATAAAAACCAAAAGGCTGACCAGACCTAACAGAACACTCCACCCAACAGCAACAGAACACACGTTCCTAAGTGTACAGGGAGCATCCGCCACGATGGACTACAAGTTAGTGCACAAAGCAAGTCCCAGTAAATTAGAGATGGGAATTCTGCAAACTACCTTCTCCAATCACAATGGAATAAAACCAGAAATCCATACCAGAAGGAAAATGAAAATTCACACATGCATAGAAATTAAACACCTTTTTTTTTCTTTCTGGATCTAGAAAATGAACACACTTTTTAACAACCAAAGGGTCAAATAAATCACAAGGGAAATTAGAGAATACAGAGAGGGATAAAAACAAAAAACGTACCAGAACTTAAGGAATGCAGCAAAAACTGCCCTGAGGGAAATTTATAGCTGCAAATGCCAATGTTTAAAAAGGAGAGATCATGGCTGGGTGTGGTGGCTCACACCTGTAATCTCAACACTTTGGGAGGCTGACCAGGCAGATCACCTGAGGTCAGGAGTTCGAGACCAGCCTGGCCAACATATCTAAACACCGCCTCTATTAAAAATAAAAAAATTGAGGCTGGGCGCGGTGGCTCACGTCTGTAATCCTAGCACTTTGGGAGGCTGAGGTGGGTGGATCACCAGAGGTCAGGAGTTCAAGACCAACCTGGCCAACATGGTGAAACCCCATCTTTTAAAAAAATAATAATAATAAATAAATAATTTAAAAAATTGGCCAGGCACAGTGGCTCACACCTGTAATCCTAGCACTTAGGGAGGCCGAAGCAGGCGGATCATGAGGTCAGGAGATCAAGACCATCCTGGCTAACATGGTGAAACCCTGTCTCTACTAAAAATACAAAAAAGTAGCCAGATGTGGGCACGCATCTGTAGTCCCAACTACTCGGGAGACTGAGGCAGGAGAATCACTTGAACAGTGAGCCGAGGTCGTGCCACTGCACTCCAGCCTGGGCGACAGAGCAAGACTCCGTCTCAAGAAAAACAACAACAACAAAAAAATTAGCCAGGCATGGTGGATCACATCTGTAACCCCAGCTACTCAGGAGGCTGAGGCAGGAAAATCACTTGAACCCAGGAGGCAGAAGTTGCAGTAAGCAATTGCACTCCAGTATGGGTGACAGAGCAAGACTCCATCTCAAAAACAACAACAACAACAAAAAAAGGCACGGTGGCTTACGCCTGTAATCCCAGCACTTTGGGAGGCCGAGGCAGGTAGATCACCAGGTCAGTAGTTCAAGACCAGCCTGGCCAACCTAGTGAAACCCCATCTCTACTAAAAATACAAAAAATCAGCCAAGTGGGGTGGCAGGCACCTGTAATCCCAGCTACTCAGGAGGCTGAGGCAGGAGAATTGCTTGAACCTGGGAGGTAGAGGTTGCAGTGAGCCAAGATTGCGCCACTGCACTCCAGCCTGGGCAATGGTGACAAAAAACAACAAAAGACAAAAAACAACAACAACAAGAAATTCCTAGAAACATACAAAAGACCAAAACTGTCCCAGGAAAAACAGAAAATCTGAACAGGGCCAGGCACAGTGGCTCACACCTGTGATTCCAGCACTTGGGGAGAACTAGTTAGGTAGGAGGATGGCCTGAGGCCAAGAGTTCGAGACCAGCCTGGGCAAGAGACCCTGCCTCTACAAAAACTTTGAAAATTATCTGGGTTTCATGGCATGTGCCTGTAACCCCAGCTACTTGGAAGGCTGAAGCAGGAGGATGGCTAGAGCCCAGGAGTTCAAATGACCTATGAAGGCACCACTGCACTCCAGCCAGGAGTGAGACAGAGACAGAGACCCCACCTCAAAAAACAGAAGAAAAATGAAAAAATCTGAACCAACCTAAAACACATAGGTAGAACCAGCCATCAAAGGTTTTCCAACAAAGAAAAGCCCAGAACCAGATGGTGAATTCCACCAAACACTAAAGAATGGACAGAAATCTCCAAATTCTCCCAAACATTGCAGAGGATAAAACACTTCCTAACTACCCCTACTCATGTGGGGGGGCCAGCTTCCCTCCCACTCTGCCCCAGCTCCCTCCAGTGGCCCTCCCCCAGCAAACAGTGGCCCCCACCTCTGCCCCCTGTAACTCCACCCACTGTGAGTCTCCTCCTTGCCACCCTTCCAACCTTCCAGGCTTTGGTAGGTGGCCATTGAGACAGTCCATCCTGTCTGCGCTGGATGGGAGGGCAGGACATGACTGGTTCAGGATGGCCTGTCACCCAGGTTGCTTCAAAGAGAGAAGCCAGGGACGTCAGTGCAGTCGGAAGCACAGTGCAGTAGGTTTTGGTAGGTGCACACACCTGTGTACTTGTCATTCCACACCTGACAGGAGACGCCAGCCCACACCCCACCCCAGCCCATCTTTGTTCTGGCCCATCACCAGAGGTTAATTTTGCCCTTTCTGAAACTTTATGTCAGTCAATATTAGAGTCTGTTCCTTGTTGTTAACAGATCCTTAAAGCTTCCATGTTTATTTTCATTTAACTGTAAATTGTTCCTGTTTATTCTCTCAGTTACCACCTAGAAAGGAGGAATGGGTACCCTTCCCCAACCTCCTATACCCCAGTTCTTCTCTGACCAAGTCTTGAACGCTTTCATGGTACATTAGCCAGGACTCGATAGGTTGCACATGACATTGACCAATTCAAACCAGCTAAGGAAGGAAGAGGCTCAAAATAGTCCTGAAAGGGCTCCAGGGGCAGCTGGACATGGGTAGGCATCCTTCCAGGATAACCTATTCGCCTCTATGTGCGAGCTTCACCCTCAGCCAGCTGCTTCTGTGAACTTGAGATTCAAGCTCCTGAGCCTCGCTTCTCATTGATTCACCCCTGAAAGAGGTGATGATCACTCTCCTTCTGCTTCCAAGTTTAAAATCCCAGGGATGGGCTCTGGTTGATTCAACCAGGTAGGGGCCCACCCACACAGCTAGAATGAGGTCAGGAGAACTGCCGGAAAGAAGGGAAGCTGTTATCATAAGAGGGAGTACAGAGGGCCTCCCACTGCCTTGGGATGAAGTCAGAATTCCTGGCCCTTGCCTGCTCCCCGGCAGTCTCCACGTTACCCTGTTCTTGCCCGTCTACCTTCTGAGTCAGCCTTTGGCTGAGACACCATTCCTGGGGGAACCCCAGGACAAGTCAGGGCCTCCTCCTGAAGCCTCCATTGACTCTGTGGACTGCCTTTCACGGTTTCCATCATAGTCGATCAGTTAAACAGTGGTGTGATTGTTCTTCCCACTTTTTTTAATTTTAATTTTTTAAAGATGGGGCTCACGCTCTGTTACCAGGTGGAGTGCAGTGGTGCAATCACAGCTCACTGCAGCCTCGACCTCCAGGGCTTAAGCACTCCTCTCATAGCCTCCCAAGGCTGAGGCCACAGGCTTACACCGTCATGCCCAGCTAATTTTTTTTGAACCAACCTAAAACACATAGGTAGAACCAGCCATCTGATTCTACTCTCTTAAAAGCAGAGTGTCACTCTGTCACCCAGGCTGGCATGAAGTGATGCGATCTCGGCTCACTACAACCTCAGCCTCCCGGATTCAAGTGATTCTTCTGCCTCAGCCTCCAGAGTAGCTGGGATTACAGGCGCACGCCACCAAGCCTGGCTAATTTTTGTATTTTTAGTAGAGACGGGGTTTCACCATGTTGGTCAGGCTGGTCATGAACTCCTGACCTCAAGTGATCTGCCTGCCTCAGCTTCCCAAAGTACTGGGATTACAGGCATGAGCCACCGCACCCTGCCCTAGCCCCAACTTTTTATTTTAATAAAGTTAAAAAGTAATGCAGGCTGTAATCCCAACACTTTGGGAGGCTGAGGCGGGTGGATCAACTGAGGTCAAGAGTTTGAGACCAGCCTGACCAACACGGCAAAACCCCAGCTCTACTAAAAATACAAAAATTAGCTGAGTGTGGTGTCACATGCCTGTAATCCCAGCTACTAAGGAGGCTGAGGCAGGAGAATCGCTTGAATCCAGGAGGCGGAGGTTGCAGTGAGCCGAGATAACACCATTGCACTCCATCCTGGGTGACAGAATGAGACTCTGTCTCAAAAAAAAAAAAAAAAAAAAAAAGTAATGCAATGGCAAGTGCAGTGGCTCACACCTGTAAGCCCAGCACTTTGTGAAGTCAGGGAGGAAGATCGCCTAAGCCCAGAAGTTCAAGACCAACCTGGACAACAAAGTGAGACCCTGCCTCTACAATTTTTTTTTTTTTATTAGCCAGATGGGGTGGAGCACACCTGTGTAGTTCCAGTTATTTGGGAGGCTGAGAAGGGAGGATCGCTTGAACCCAGGAGTTTGAGGCTGCAGGGAGCTATCTTGGTGCCACTACACTCTAGCCTGGGTGACACAGCAAGACGCTGTCTCTAAAACACAAATAATAAAAATAAATTTAAAAGAATAGTGCAATGAGCACCCACATAACCTTGAGATCCACCAGTTGTTAACGTCTGCCACATTTGCTCACATGCTCCCTCTCTCTCCATGTATCTATTTTTGTTTGTCTACTTTTTTTTGTTGCCAACTTTGGAAAGTAAGTTGCAGACAAAATAAATGCTTCATCTCTAAATACTTCAGTATGCATTTTGGAAAAAATTTTAAAGTTTTATTTTTCCTTTTTCTTGAGACAAGGTCTTGCTCTGTCACCCAGGATGGAGTGCAGTGGTGCAATCGCAGCTCACTGAAGCTTCCACCTCCTGGGTTCAAGCAATCCTCCTACCTCAGCCTCCCAAGTAGCTGCTGGGACTACAGGCACGGGCCCCTGCACCTGGCATTTTTTTTTTTTTTTTTTTTTTTTGAAAGACAGGGTTTCCCCCTGTTGCTCAGGCTGGTCTCAAACTTCTGGGCTCAAGCGATCTGCCCACCTCAGCCTTCCAAAGTGCTGAGATCACAGATGTGAACCACCACATCCGGCCAGCAAGTTTTCGTATATAACCATATTACCATTGGCGCAGCTAAGATGAACAATACTGTCATCCCGTGGTATCCACTGGGGATTAGTTCCAGCTATTTGGGAGGCTGAGAACGGAGGATCCTGTGGATACCAAAATACATGAATGCTCAAGTCCTGTATATAAAGTGGCATAGTATTTCCATATCTTCCTCTATGCTTTATTTAATTAAATTAATTAATTAATTTATTTAATTTTTTGAGACGGAGTCTTGCTCTGTCAACAGGCTGGATTACAGTGGTGCAATGTCGGCTCAAAAAAAAGTAAAGTTTTAAAAAATATGAACATTAATACAATCTCTAGACTATAACACCTAAGACAATGTAAATAGTTGCTATATTATATGGTTTGTATTATCTTTATGGTTGTATTATTTTTATTTTTTCCTAAAATATTTTAGATCTGAAGTTGGTTGGATCTGTAGATGCAGAATCTGTGAATACTGAAAGTAATTCCATAGCATCACTTCTATTCGTATGTTCTAGTTACAACTTCTTTTTTCAACAGAACCCAATCAACATTCACATTTTGCATCTGGTTGTTGTATCTCTTTAGTCTCTTTTAATCTAGAACAGTCTTTTTTTTTTTCATTACATTGATATTTTCGAACAGTTCAGAAGATTCTACTTATAGAATGTCCCCCAAGTGTTCCTTCCTGGTGTCATTTACTCTTTCCTTTATTACCATATTTCCTGTCACTTGAAAGATAAATCTGGAGCCTGATGAAACATTGAAACATTTTTGGCCTGAGACTCTCATTTTTCACCTGTTTTCCCAGCTAGACTGTAAGCTCCATGAGGGCAATGTCATCCTGACATGCTCCGGAGCTAGCAGTGTTTGTCAATGAAATTAACCCTGGAACGAGGGGGAGCAAACACACCGCCTACTTGTCTTGTCTGGGTGTTATCATGTCCACTCAGCCTGTGAATGTCCTGGCTAAGGAAGTGCGCCCTGCAGCGTGGAATGGGACTTGAAGGTATCCAGTGAACATGTGCTGGTTTGATTAAGGAAGTGTTTGCCAGTCTACTGTGATAAGGTTGGTAACTGAGTGGGATGGGTGGCCCAGGAATCACAGCTCGGGGTCAGGGGGCCACTGTTGAAAGAACCCTCAATCACAGCACAGCAAGGAGTCCCAAGCACTAAGCCCAGACACCTGCCTGCTCCCTCTGTCTTGGTGGCAGGAACCCTCATTTTTAGCTGGACACTTGGCTGACCAGGAGAACAGACTCCCCACATGCTTTGCAACTCTGTGCAGCCACTGCCTGTGGCCTGGCAGTGGGACATGGAAGGATGCCTCCTTAGAGGGTGCGACGTGCCCCCTCTGTGCTGCTTTTCCTTCCTGCTGCTGGAATGTGGATGTGCCACTCAGCACTGACCTCCAGACACCAAACGCTGAGTGGTGGAGGGAAAAGATGGCAAAGGCCTGGGTTCCGGTGCTTGTGAAGCCACAACACTGACCTGGGCTGAGACTGGAGGAAGAGAAATAGGTGTGGGTGCTGTTCCAGCCCGTGGTGTTTGGTGTTTTCTGTCTCAGCCAAACGTCATCCTGACAGAAGCTGCACAGGACCACAGAGCCTTGGAGGTGAAACAGAAGGGTCCTTTGGGCTCCTGGCTCCTGGCCCCTAAGTCAACCTGCTCTTCCAGTTTCTCTGTGCAGAGAGATTGGATCGCGGCCTGCTCTTTTGTGTTCTCCCTTCGCGTTTTCCCAACTGTCTCCACAAAAGCCCAAAGTAAGAACAGAAAGACCACCTCATCAGCAGTGGAGTTAGCCAGGACACCCAGGCCATCACCTCACAATGAAGTGTCACATTCAACCTTCATTTGCTTGCAACCTGGGGGGAAATTCTGCTTCTATATAGTAAATACACGCTCATGGTAAAAATAAACAAACAAAAACCAAAACATTTAAAATAGGCCAGGCATGGTTGCTCAGGCCTTTAATCCCAGCATTTGAGAGGCTGAGGCGGGAGGATTGCTTGAACCCAGGAAGTGAAAACAGTGAGACCTCATCTCTACAACAACAAAAACAAAATGGGCCGGGCTCAGTGGCTCACGCCTGTAATCCCAACACTGTGGGAGGTCGAGACAGAAGGATTACCTAAGGTCAGGAGTTTGAGACCAACATGGTGAAACCCTGAGGTGGAACATGCCTGTAATCCCAGCTACTCGAGAGGCTGAGGCAGAAGAATTGCTTGATCCCAGGAGACAGAGGTTGCAGTGAGCCAAGATCATGCCTGGGTAACAGAGTGAGAATCTGTCTCAAAAATAAATTAATTAATTAAAACTAAAATTAAAAATTAGCCAGGCATCGTGGGCACACGCCTGTAGTCCCAGCTCGGGAGGCTAAGGCAGGAGAATCCCTTGAGCCTAGGAGGTGGAGGCTGTAGTGAGCGTGTTTGCACCATTACAATCTGGCCTGGGCAACAAAGCAAGACCCCGTCTCACACACACACACACACACACACACACACACACAAATAAATAAATAAATACAGCAGAGCAACAAGAAATCTCCTTCGTTGTTGGTGGGAATGCAAAATGGTACAGCCACTTTGGAAGACAGTTTGGCAGTTTCCCATACAATCCAGCAGTCATGCTTCTTACATTTACCCAATTAAGTTTAAAACTTATGTTCACACAAAAACCTGTACACAGATGTTTATAGCAGATTTACTCATAATTGCCAAAACTTGGAATAACCAAGGTGCCCTTCAGTAGGTGAACGGATAAATGAACTGTGGTAGTTCTAGACAATGGAGTACTATGCAGCACCAAAAAGAAATGAGCTATCAAGCTGTGGAAAGACATGGAGGAGGAATGTCAAGTGCATTTTGCTAAGTGGAAGAAGCCCACCTGAACAGGATATATACTGTGTGATTCCAACTCTATGCATACTGGAAAAGGCAAAACTTTGGAGACAGTAGAAAGATCAGCAGTTGCCAGGGGTTAGTGGGGAGGGAGGGAGGGAGGGAGAGGTGGAACACAGAGGATGTTTAGGGCAGTGAAGCTACTCCGTATGATGTTATAATGGTGGAATTATACATACAAGATTCAAAACTGCTCTCTAAAAAATAAGACAATTTTTAAAATTAGCATCTGTATTCGTCAGCGTTCTCTAGAGGAACAGAACTAACAGGATAGATGTATATGTGAAGGGGAGTTTATACTTATATTGACTTACATGATCACAAGGTGAAGTCCCACAATAGGCCGTCTGAAAGCTGAGGAGCAAGGAAGCCAGTCTGAGTCCCAAAGCCTCAAAGGTAGGGAAGCTGACAGGGCAGCCTTCAGTCTGTGGCCAAGACGCCCGAGAGCCCCTGGCAAACCACTGGTGTAAGTCCAAGGGTCCAAAAGCCTGAAGACGTTCAAGGGCAGGAAGCATCCAGCACGGGAGAAAGATGAAGGAGGGAAGACTCAGCAAGTCTGCTCTTTCCACCTCCTTCTGCCTGCTTTATTCTAGCCACACTGGCAGCTGATTAAATGGTGCCCACCCAGATTGAGGGTGGGTCTGCCTCTCCCAGTCCACTGACTCAAATATTAATCCACTTTGGCAACAACCTCACAGACACACCCAGGAATAATACTTTGCACCCTTCAATCTAATCAAGTTGATACTCAATATTGACCATCACAACATCTTATATACTATATGTAAATACTAAATAACATCCATAATTATTTTTATTGATTTAAAAAAAAAAAAACAAGACCAGACACGGTGGCTAACACCTCTAATCCCAGCATTTTGGGAGGCTGAGGCAGTGAATCACCTGAGGTCAGGAGTTCGAGACCAGCCTGGGCAACATGGAGAAACCCCATCTTTACTAAAAATACAAAATTAGCTGGGCGTGATGGCTCACACCTGAAATCCCAGCTGCTTGGGAGGCTGAGGCAGTATAATTGCTTGAACCTGGGAGGCAGAGGTTACAGTGAACTGAGATTGTGCCACTGCACTCCAACCTGAGTGACAGAACGAGACTCTGCCTCAAAAAAAAAAAAAAAAAAAAGCCTAGATGGGTGGCAAGTGAAAGGATTCCTGCGTAGTCTTTCAGCAATGCTCTGTGCACATGTAAATCTAGAAAGACATTTGCCACATATAAGGCTTCTTCTGCCCGGACCCCTGTCCACATGGGCACCCTCAATGTGTGAGGACTGGGGCTTGGCCTTCCCATGACAACAGCTAGGCGCAGAGCCTGGGCTTAGGCTGAGTTCCTCTCCGGTCCTCATCTGCACCTCATGTTGCATGTGTGTGGGACACGGGACAGGTGACTCTTGCAGTCACATAGGACTCTCTCAGAAGGGCTGGGCTCAGGTTAAGCTCTGCCATTGCTGTTGTGAAACTCTTCATAACACTTGAACAAGTGAGGTCTTGGGAGAGGTGCCACAGCCCTGGGGAGAGGTGCCATAGCACCAGGGTGAGGTAGCATAGCCCAGGGAGAGTGGCACAGCACCAAGAGAGGTTGGCACACCAACCCAGCCAGGGAGAAGGCCTTGTGAACATTTTGAAGACCATGTCCAGCAATCTCAGCACAGAGGAAGGGGGGTCTCTTTCCCAATATTTTCAGCACAAGTCCTGGGAAGGTTCACCTTGTCAGAATTTGGGGTTTTGTGCCCATCCTGAACTGAACACCAAAGTTTTTACAGGCCAAAGCCAAGCGGCTGCTCAATTCTGGAGCTAGAAATGAGGTCAGGTCCACACAGAGCACATATACCAGGCAGAGGATTCCCTAAAGGGAATCAGGGTGTTGTTAGCAAAAGGAGAGAGCAGTGCTACCAATCCAGCAGAAGGTACGGGCATCCCGTTCAAGTGATCACTGACTCTTCATTATGATTTCACAACTCTTAGATGCCCTGTGTTTTTTTACACACCCCTACTCTGAATCTCAGAGCGGGCTTGGCACTTGGGAGAGGAGTGCTCCTCTCTCTCAGCCTGCCAGCACTAGGCTTTGGAGGAAGCAGGAAAGCGTATCCAGGCTCATAGATATCCACTAAATGAACAGAGGCTTGGAAATGTGGAAACAAATTGTGCAGCAGGACACCCCTTCCCCTCCCAGCCTGACCAGGCCACTCACCCTGACTGTCTCAGAGGGGTGCTTTCTGGTTAACTGGCTGAAGTGGGGTTATTTCCCCTAACCACTGTTTCGTTGTAGAATGGGGTTTGGGGGGATTCATCTATGGCACCCCTGCTGTGACTCTCCACTGGAAGTTGGATAGAACTAAGAAGGTAAGGGACCCATGGAGATTTCCACTGAAACCGGAAGAGAGAGACATTTTAGGGGATGGGGAACCTCACGTTTTGCTTTACCCCAAGGCAGAGAAGACTTACATTCGGTACCCCTGGGAGAGGTGTGAGCCATGGCCCAACATGTTCTCCCAGCCAAGAATTGGTGATGATTCAGCTGAGGGCCTTGCTGGACAGGGCTGGTGGTAGCTGGGAGGCCAACACCATGCGCCCAGCCCAAAGCGAGGGAAGGAACGGAAGACATTTGTGGAGTTTGAGTCTTGTCTCAGGAGCTTTTCTTGAGCTCCAGTGAAATAGCAGGTAACACAGAACTTCACCTGTCAAACACTAATGAATGAATCAAATAAAGCAGCCAGGGCGAGTGGCAGGGGGGTCCAAGCAGGGAGAGCAACTGCTACAAGCCAAGAGGCAACTGCTACCACTCTGCAGCCCTGGCCTTTTGGGGATAGCCAGGCCTGAAGGACACCCCCGAGAGCCAGGGCACCTCTCTGGAATTCCAAATAAGGCTTAGACAAAGGGTTCCTGGTTCTGAATCAGGTCTCACCACATGACATGCCAGCCTAACTTGTCCCAACCACCCACAAACACACTCCTAACCCGTGGTGAACAGTTTTGGCTCTAGGGGGCTATCAGCTCTGCTTTTCTTAGGATCATGCCCATTGCAGATCAGTGAGTACCCTCATAGAGGCAGTGCCTTCTCACTGTGTCTGCATATGGTGGATGGGCAAACAGACTCCCCCCTTTTCATGCATGTTGTGCACTCTTTGCACTGCATCCCGTTAAAACTTTCTCATGGCTACTGTCTCTGTCTCAGAATGTAAGCCATCTCTGGGTCTGCTTCTATTGACTTTTGCCTCTCTGGATGATGGATCACATTATCTTGCTTTTTGGGGTGTCTGGATTAGTGTTCTCCAGAGAAAGAGAATATATAGGGATCTATAGGGTGAGCTGGCAAGCTGGAGACCCAAGAGAGCAGAAGGCATGAATTCCAGTCTAAAGGCCAGCAAGCTCAAGACATGGGAAGGGCGGATGTTTCCGTTTCAATCCGAAGGCAGGAAAAGTCAATGACCCAGTTTGAAGGCAGCCAGGCTGGAGGAATTTGTCATTAAATGCTAGGTGTTATGTGTAAAAGAATATCAGAGGCCAGGCATGGTGGCTCACACCTGTAATCCCAGCACTTTGGGAAGCCGAGGCAGGCAGATCACTTGAGGTCAGGAGTTTGTGACCAGCCTGGCAAACGTGGTGAAACCCTGTCTCTACTAAAAAATACAAAAATTAACCGGGTGTAGTGGCACACACCTGTAGTCCCAGCTACTCGGGAGACTGAGGCAGGAGAATTGCTTGATCCAGGGAGGCCGAGGTTGCAGTCAGCTAAGTTCATACCACTGAACTCCAGCTTGGACAACACAGTGAGAGTCCACCTCAAAAAAAAAAAAAAAAAAAAAAAAAGAATAGCAGAGACTGAAGTAAATAGCAATTCTGCTTAGAGAATCACATACATCTTCCTCTGACAGGCTGTAAGTGTTGGGGTCGAGCCCATCTAGTCTTCAGGGAGCTGGGTCTGGACTTTGCTGTGGAATTCAGTTCACCACAGGCTTCACATTATTTAAAGGCAGACACCTTCCTGTAGTGTGCTGGCATCTCCATGTTTGCAGGGTTTGTTGCAGTCAGCCCTGTGCACCTGCACCCTGGCAGGGTGGCCTCTGCTGCTCTCCCTCCCCTCTCCACTGACAGATGGCTGCTGCCTGGCAATCAGTGCAACCCCTGGGAACACATGTGGTATTTCTCACACTGCTCCTTGCTTGCAGAATGTACTTACCCAGAGAGGCCTCAGCTCTCGTCACAGCCCATGGTGGCCAGTGTAGCGTCCAGCAAGTTCACACCAGAACTCCTGCTCCACCCCCAGGTCTCGCTCATGCCCCTCCCTAGGGGCACTCCCAGGCTCTCACTGCAAGGCCCCGTGTGTTAGGAGGGCTCCTCTCAGCCTCAGCACTCCTTCTCCACCTTCAGACTCCAGCATGCTCTGAGCGTCTGTTCCTCACAGAGCCTTCTCGGGTCTCTGGACTGGCCTCCACTCTTCCTGTTGAGCACACTGGGTGATGGCTTTTGGGAAAGAGTGGGTGAGTGGGCACAAACTCTCTTGTATCTGGGGCGCTGAGAGGTTGACTGCAGTGGCAGGCCCAGCGCCCTGGGTGTGAGTGTACAGCTGCACAGGCCCTGTGCTCAGAAGGGCTTGGTGTTTGGTTTAATGCTTTGCTGTTATGGTCTTGAAATTCAATTCTTGATAAGTTTTGAGGGAGGAGCCCCACATTTCATTTTGCTCGGGGCCTGGGCAGAGGGTTGCATCTTCTGCTGCTGCTGTTCCCCTCCTGCTCCATCCTCACCTGCTGTGGTTCTGCCTTTGGCATCAGAAGCCAAGATGTTCACCTCAGGGACCAAAATCACCCCAGGAGCCTGAAGAACTTGGCCTTGTGGGAAATGTTGACCTTACATTTGGTGGTAGGACCCAAACCAGTACCAGAGCGAAATTTGAGTTCCTATGCAGTTGAATACAGGACATGGCCAAATGAACACAACCCATGCACTCAGAAAAACTCAGGACAGGACAGGCGTCCTGGCTCATGCCTGTAATTCCAGCACTTTGGGAGGCCAAGGCAGGTGGATTGCTTGAGCCCAGGAGTTCGAGACAAGCCTGTGCAACATGATGAAACCCTGTCTCTACGAAAAATACAAAAATTAGCTGGGTGTGGTGGCATGCGCCTGCAATCCCAGCTACTTGGGAGGCTGAGGCAAGAGAATCGCTTGAACCCGGGAGGCAGAGGTTGCAGTGAGCCGAGATCATGCCACTGCACTCCAGCCTGGGCGACAGAGCAAGACTCTGTCTCAAAAATAAATAAAGAAATAAATATTCGAAGGACTGCTGTGAGAATTTAACAATGACCATTAATAAAGCAACTAAGACTTTCTATAATTCTGTGTTTACTAACTGAAGCCTTGTTTCTGGGTTTATTTTTTGTTATTGTGCCCCTTCCAGTTAGGGAAATTCCCCCACCTTCTGAGCTCAAGTGGGAGGCAAAATCTGAAGACCTTAGACACTGAGGCCCAAAGGCACAGGCAGTGATGAAGTATTCAACCCGGTAGGTGCATCCTCCCCTCCCCCAACCTCAACTTTAGCACTGCCCCAGGGGGATGCTTCAGGGCTGGGTCCACTGGAGAGTTGGTGGAGTCCTCCCTAGGCCCATGCTGGGCTCTGCTGGGCTCTGTTTGTGCCAGCTTCCCAGGTGCCCAAGGACTCCCCAGTCACTCCCTTCTCTCCTGAGTCAGGTCGTAGGTGCACCAGACATCTACCCATTGTCTACACAACAGGCTTCTCTCTTGCTGTCTTCCTTACTAACAGGATCTTGAGTGGTGTGGGCAGCCACAGGCCCAATCAAAATGCAGTTGGCCCTTAGCGGGGCATAGTGGCCACACCTGAAGTCTCAGCTGCTCAGGAGGCTGAGGCAGGAGGACTGCCTGAGCCCAGGAGTTCAAGGCTATAATGTACTATGACTACACCTGTGAATAGCCACTATACTGCAGCTTAGGCAACATGGCAAGATCCTGTCCCTTAAAAAAATACAATTGACCTTTGAACAAAATGGGTTTAGGGATGCTGATACTCTTTTCAGTCAAAAATCCACATATAACCTTTGACTCCTCAAAAAGCCTATTGAGGCCAGGAATGGTGGCTCACACCTGTAATCCCAACACTTTGGGAGGCTGAGGTGGGCGGATCATCTGAGGTCAAGAGTTTGAGATCAGCCTAGCCAACATGGCGAAACGCCATGTCGTTCAGGGTCAACTGTAGTCATCTTCCTGGATGCACGTAGCCAAGAGTGGAAGCTGCCGAGTGGGACGCCTGGGAAATTTTTGAAACAGGACAGACGATAGTGGCTCCTCACTCGATTTTTGCCCTTCTTCCTTCTTTCCAGGCCTTCCTGTCTAATTCCAGGGCACCTGTTGTGGCAGTTCTGTGCCCTGTGGCTTTCCTATGTAGAAAGACTGTTGAGGGGTTATTATATGTTAACAACTGATATTTAATTATTTAAAGCCACAATTTTAATTAAAACAATTATTTTTGTAGAGATGGGAGGCGTCTTACTATGTTGCCCGGACTGGTCTCAAACTCGTGGGCTCAAGCCATCCTCCCACCTCAGCTTCACAAAGTGCTGAGGTTATGGGTGTGAGCCACTGTGCCCAGCCTAAACTACAACTTTATTTTTTATTTTATTTTAAAAACATCAGGTTATGCCGGGCGTGGTGGCTCACGCCTGTAATCCCAGCACTTTGGGAGGCCGAGGCGGGTGGATCACAAGGTCAAGAGTTCAAGACCATCCTGGCCAACATGGTGAAACCCCATCTCTACTAAAAATTTTTTTTTTTTTTTTTTTTTTGAGACAGAGTCTCACTCAGTCACCAGGCGCCAGGCTGGAGTGCAGTGGCGCGACCTTGGCTCACTGCAACCTCCGCTGCCCGGGTTCAAGCATTCTCCTGCCTCAGCCTCCCGAGTAGCTGGGACTACAGGCGCGCACCACCACGCCCAGCTAATTTTTTTGTATTTTTAGTAGAGACGGGGTTTCACCATGTTGACCAGGACGGTCTCGATCTCTTGACCTCGTGATCCGCCCGCCTCGGCCTCCCAAAGTGCTGGGATTACAGGCGTGAGCCACCGCGCCCGGCTAAAAATATTTTTTAAAAAATTAACTGGGCGTGGTGGTGAGCACCTGTAGTCCCAGCTACTTGGGAGGCTGAGGCAGGAGAATTGCTTGAACCCAGGAGCTGGAGTTTGCAGTGAGCCAAGATCATGCCACTGCACTCCAGCCTGGCGCCTGGCCACAAAGTGAAACTCTGTCTCAAAAAAAAAATTTTTTTTTAAAAACAGCAAAAAACATCAGGTTGATAAAAAGTAAACTACAATTTTGAAACCTACTTCTTTCCTGGGCTTTAAGTTTTCCTTAGAAATAATATTAGTCTCTTTATAAATATAGCAAATTTGAACTCTGAATATATCTGCAAACTTTTTTTTTTTGAGATGGTGTCTCTGTCTTCTTGCCAAGGCTGGAGCACAGTGGCAAGATCTTGGCTCACTCCAACCTCTATCTCCCAGGTTCAAGAGATTCTCCCGCCTCAGCCTCCTCAGTAGCTGGGATTACAGGCACCTGTCACCATAGCTGGCTACTTTTTGTATTTTTAGTAGAGCCAGGGTTTCTCCATGTTGACCAGGCTGGTTTTGAACTCCTGATCTCAGGTGATCCACCCACCTCAGCCTCCCAAAGTGCTAGAATTAGAGGTGTGACTCACTGCGTCCAGGTATCTTCAAACATTTTAAACTACATTTGTCAATGTAGTAAATTTGATTTCCTTTTAAAATACTTAATTGTCCAAATTAACAAAGAAAATCTCCCTGAGTATTAAATAACGCTAATAAACTTTTAAATATGTTTAACTTAAAGTTCTCTTAAATATTAAAATGCAGGCCGGACATGGTGGCTCACACCTGTAATCCCAGCACTTTGGGAGGCTGGGGAGGGTGGATCACCTGAGGTCGGGAGTTCAAGACCAGCCTGACCAACATGGAGAAACCCTGTGCCTACTAAAAAATACAAAATTAGCCAGGTGTGGTGGCGCATGCCTGTAATCCCAGCTACTTGGGAGGCTGAGGCAAGAGAATCACTTGAACCCAGAAGGCAGAGGTTGCAGTGAGCCAAGATAGCACCATTGCACTCGAGCCTGGGCAACAAGAGTGAAACTCTGTCTCAAAAAAAAAAAAAAAAAAAATTAAAATGCAGTAAGTTTTGTGATATTTCAATTGAAAATCACAAGTCTCAATTGACTTTTACCTACATATGCACTTACTGGGTGGGAACAGGGAGTTGCTAAATATGAGCACAGGTTTCTTTTGGAGTGAAAGAAAATTTCTGTTACTAGATTGTGGTGATATTTGCACAATTCTGAATTTGCTAAAAATTATTGAACTGTATGTTTAAAACAAGTTAATTTGGGGGCATGTAAACAACACCTCAAAAAATCTGTTGAAAATCCATACATAAACCAAAGTGAGAAAGAACTACTATATGTTTTAATTAAAATCAAATAACTATATATCACTTTTTAAATGGAATTATAGGTTGTTGCTGTAAAAAACCAAATTCACTTAAGTATTATAACTCCTGAACACATGCCTGAGGTATGCGACACACCTGTCTGATGTGTGTAGCAGCGAGACTTTGGCCTCGCTCTGTGACCTTTTGGCCACCCCTGGGTGCCTGCCATAGAAAGGCCCCTATGCTTGAGGTGGCCACAGACTTGTTTTCCTTCTGCTCATTGTTCTTTCTCCATGCTCTCCCTGGGTGAAATGTGTGGGTCTCTTTTGCTGCTTCTTCTAAATGCTTTTATAATTGATGAAATAGTCATTTATATTAATATAAATGTCTTTTCTGGGCCAGGTACTGTGGCTCACACCTGTAATCCCAACATTTTGGGAGGCCGAGGCAAGAAGATTACTTAAGCCTGGGAGTTTGAGACCAGCCTGGGCAACATAGGACCCCATCTCTACAAATGAGTTTTAATTAGTCATTGTGGTGGTACATGCCTGTGGGCCTGGCTACTCAGGAGGTTGAAGTGGGAGGATCATTTGAGCCTGGGCAGTGGAGGCTACAGTGAGCCCTGATTGAAAAACTGCACTCCAGCCTAAGTAACAGGGTAAGACCCTTCTCAAAAAGAAAGAAAAAAAAAAAAAGATCAATGTCTCTGACATGAAGCACATTTCTGTGCTTGATAAGCATTTTGGATTCTTTCATATACTTCAAGGCCCACACAACTCTTAAGGGTAGTAATGTGATACCTATTTGAATTTATGTTTTCCACATGGCTTTTCTGACTTCTGACCACCACTTAGTAGGTCCATTCTACTAAGAGCATCTTTGAGTTGCTCTCTGCCCCTGGATTTTTTATTATATGAGACAAACTCCTGTCTAAACCAATATTGATGAAGTTTTCTACTGCTTGATAGAAAACTTGGGTTTTGTTTTTGTTTTGGTTTTTGTGAGACAGTTTTGCCATGTTTCCCAGGCTGGTGTGCAGTGGCTGGATCTTGGCTCACTGCAAGCTCCACCTTCCAGGTTCAAGAGATTCTCAGGCCATCACTTGAACCCCAGAGGCGGAGGTTGCAGTGAACTGAGATTGTGTCATTGCACTCCAGCCTGGGTGACAGAGCAAGACTATGTCTTAAAAAAAAAAAAGAGATTCTTGTGCCTCAGCATCCTGAATAGCTGGGATTACAGATGCGTACCACCATGCCCAGTTAATATTTGTATTCTTAGTAGAGATGGAGTTTCACCGTGTTGGCCAGGCTGATCTTGAACTCCTGACCTCAGGTGATCCACCTGCCTCGGCCTTCCAAAGTACTGGAATTACAGGCATGGGCCACCTTGGCTGAGAACTTGGTATAGAATCATCTGAGAATTTGAGCCATGGAAAAGGATGAGGTTGATCTTGGAGGGTGTGTAAGGAAACAAAACAAGATCAGATGCTTAACTCTGACAGAGGAGAGATTTGTGAAACAGTTAAAGGGGAAATGGTAAAGGAAACAAGAGAGAAAAGTCAAAGCAATCAAGGAAAGGAAGTTTTCAATCAAGGAGGCGATGAAACCTGTCTAATGCAGGCAGAGTCAGACCTGCAAAAAGCACCTAGGTTTGTGGGCTGAGAGGTCACTGATGGTCTCAGCCGAAGCAGTTTCCATTCAGCCTGGAGAGCAGAGGCACCAAACTAGGCCTTGGGCAAGAGGCACAGAGAAGACAAGTTACTACCTAAAGTCATCTGTTTTCATAATTTTGAATAATATTTTCCCTTGGTTACATTCTCCCCTTGCTCAGGCACATTTTTGAGATAACCATTTGTTTATAAGATACTATATGATCAGAAGCTACGGCTGAGTTTCAGAGTTCCACTTGCTGGCATAGAATACCTCTAGCTAGCCAGATCAGGGCACTGTTGACTTCAGCGGGATTTGCTTTTGGTCTGATTCATCCATATAAGGCATGGACAGCCCCACATTCCTGAGGTTCCATGTCTGCTGATATTTTGCACAGTTAGAAAGAGCAGGTCAACAGATAATATCAGAAAAAGAACTCCCACAACATCAGCTCCCCCACTTAACAAACAAAATATGAACATTTGTATTCTTGAGTGTACATACCCTATGCCTGTGTAGATGAAATGACAAGAACTAGGATCTTGCTGTGACAATGTTGATGGTGACAAAAGGCAGGACTTCAAACAGTAGCGAGAGGGAGGACAAGTCACAAGGATGTATTTGTTTATTTGTTTTGAGATGAAGTCTGAATCTGTCACCCAGGCTAGAGTGCAGTGGTGTGATCTCAGCTCACTGCAACCTCTGCTTCCTCTAATTCTCCTGGCTCAGCCTCCTTAGTAGCTGAGACTACAGGTGTGTGCCACCACACTTGTATTTTTTTTATTTTATTTTATTTTTATTTTTTAAGACGGGGGTTTCACCATGTTGGTCAGGCTGGTCTTGAACTCCCGACCTCAGGTGATCCACCCGCCTTGGCCTCCAAAGTGCTTGGATTACAAGTGTGAGCCACCACGCCCGGCCCCACACTTGTATTTTTAGTAGAGATGGGGTTTCGCCATGTTGACCAGGCTGGTCTTGAACTCCTGACCTCAAGTGATCTACCTACCTCAACCTCCCAAAGTTGTGGGCTTATAAGTGTGAGCCACTGCACCCGGCTGGATGTATTTATTTTTGAGATAGGGTCTTGCTCTGTTACCCTGGCGCTGGAGTGTAGTGGCACCATCATGGCTCACTGCAGCCTCAGCCTCCTGGGCTCAAGTGATCTTCCCACCTCAGCCTCCCGAGTAGCTGGTACTACAGGTGTGCACCACCGTACTTGGCTAATTTTTATTTATAAAACTTTTTTGGTTGGGCACGCTAGCTCACACATGTAATCCCACAACCTTGGGAGGCTGAGGTGGGTAGATCACCTGAGGTCAGGAGTTCAAGACCAGCCTGATCAACATGATGAATCCCCATCTCTACTATAAATACAAACTTAGCTGGGCGTGGTGGCGCATGCCTGTAATCCCAGCTACCTGGGAGGCTGAGGCAGGAGAATTGCTTGAACCCAGGAGGTGAAGGTTGCAGTGAGCCAAGATCATGCTATTCATTGCACTCCACCTGGGCTACAAAAGTGAAACTAACTCCGTCTCAAAAAACAATAATAATAAATAAAGAACAATAAAATAGGCTGGACGCAGTGGCTCACGCCTGTAATCCCAGCACTTTGGGAGGCTGAGGCAGGTGGATCACCTGAGGTGGGGAGTTTGAGACCAGTCTGAGTAACATGAAGAAGCCCCATCTCTACTAAAAATACAAAATCAGCCGGGCATGGTGACACATGCCTGTAATCCCAGCTGCTTGGGAGGCTGAGGCAGGAGAATTGCTTGAACTTGGGAGGTACAGGTTGTGGCGAGCTGAGATCTCGCCATTGCACTCCAGCCTGGGCAACAAGAGCGAAACTTCATCTCAAATAAATAAGTAAATAAATAATAAAATAAAATAAAATGTTGTGTGTGTATATATATATATATATATATGTATGTATATAATTTTTTTTTTTTTTTTTGGTAGAAGCAGGATTTTCCTCTGTTGCCCAGGCTGGTGCTGAACTCCTGGGCTCAAGTAATCCTCCTGCCTTAGCCTCCCAAAGTGCTGGCATTATAGGTGTGGGCCACAGTGCCCAGACTATTTATTTTATTATTCATTCATACATTCATTTACTTTTTTTTTTTCAGATGGAGTCTCACTCTGTCCCCCAGGCTGGAGTGCAGTGATACAATCTTGGCTCATGCAACCTCCTCCCAGGCTTAAGCCATTCTCCTGCCTCAGCCTCCTGAGTAGCCAGGATAACAGATGCGTGCCACTATCACCCGGCTAATTTTTGTATTTTTAGTAGAGACAGGGTTTCATCGTGTTGGCCAAATGGGTTTTGAACTCCTGACCTCAAATGATCCACCTGCCTCGGCCTCCCAAAGTGCTGGGATTACAGGTGTGAGCTACCTCGCCTGGCCTCATTCATTTACTTCTTAGGAGGAGCTCCTAACTGCTCTAGGTTTTAGGATGGAGGAGAGAGAAATTGAAAGAATTTATGCCTGAAGGCCTTGGGCAATTGTTTTCAGTGTCAGATGAGAACAAGTGGCTTCCTTAAGATCAGGAAGCATTGGCTGGGCATGGTGGCTCATGCCTGTAATCCCAGCACTTTGGGAAGCTGAGGCGGGTGGATCACCTGAGTTTGGGAGTTCAAGATCAGCCTGACCAACATGAAAATACAAAGGCTTGGTGGTGCATGCCTATAATCCCAGCTACTCAGGAGGCTGAGGCAGGAGAATCGCTTGAACCTGGGAGGCAGAGGTTGTGGCGAGCCGAGATTGCACCATTGCACTCCTGCCTGGGCAGCAATAATGAAACTTCATCTCAAAAATGAATAAATAAATAAAAAAGATCACAAAGCATCAAGTGATGTGGAGTGGGGGGAAAAAAAGCAGTTTCTAGTTTGGCTTCGCTGACACTCATAAGCGATTACTCTGAACAAGGAGCCAGATACTTTACACATCTGTAAAATGGGGGATAACAGGGTGGTTGTGAGACCAAAACAACACACTCTAAATTTCTAACACAGGCTGGGCAAGGCAATTCATGCCTGTAATGCCAGCATTTTGGGAGGCCAATGTGGGAGGATCCTTTAAGCTCTGGAGTTTGAGACCAGCCCTGACAACACAGCCAGATCTAGTTTCTTAAAAAAATTTTAAAATTATCTGGCACAGTGTCTTGTGCCTGTAGTCCTAGCCATTTGGGAGGCTGAGGAGGGAGGATTGCTTGAGTCCAAGAGTTCGAGGCTACAGTGAACTAGGGTTGCACCACTGTACTCCAAACTAACCAACAGAGGGAGACCCTATCTCAAATAAATAAATAAATTCCTAACACACGTTGGCTCATGGTTATTAATAATAATGGCAAGAGGCCAGAAACTGGACGTCATCTATTAGATGAATTCTCATTTTGGTCTCACCACAACCCTATCCTAATTGCGCAGATGAAGAAACCGAGTTTTAGAAACATTAAATAGCCTCTGGGCATGGCAGCTCATGACTGTAATCTCAGCACTTTTGGGAGGCTGAGGCGGGCGGATCACTTGAATCCAGGAGTAAGAAACTAGCCTGGGCAATGTGGCAAAACCCGGTCTTTACAAAAAATACAAGGAAAAAAAAATCAGCTGGGTGTGGTGGTGCACGCCTGTAGTCCCAGTAGTCCCAGCTACTCGGGAGGCTAAGGTGAGAGGCTCACTTGAGCCCAGGAGGTGGAGGCTGCAGTGAACTGATAACACACCACTGTACTCCAGCCTAAGTGACAGAGTGAGACCTTGTCTCAAAAAAAACAAAAAGAAACATTAAATAATATCCTTAATATTGCAACTTAAGTGACAGCCCAGGATGCATCAATTCCCTTGTAAGGCTTTCTGAACAAAACACCAGTCACATTAAGTGCATTTTATTTTATTTATTTATTTATTTATTTAAAGACGGAATCTCAGTCTGTCACCCAGGCTGGAGTACAGTGGCGCGATCTCGGCTCACTGCAACCTCTGCCTCCTGGGTTCCAGTGACTCTCCGGCCTCAACCTCCTGGGTAGCTGGGACTACAAACAGGAGCTACTCTTCCCTGCTAATTTTCTATTTTTAGTAGAGATGTGGTGTCACCATGTTGGCCAGGCTGGTCTCGAACTCCTGGCCTCAGGTGATTCGCCCACCTCGGCCTCCCAAAGTGCTGGGATTACAGGTGTGAGCCACCGTGCCCGGCCCATTTTATTTTTTGAGACAGGGTCACACTGTTGTCCTGGCTGGACTGCAGTGGTGCAATCACGGCCCACTGCAGCCTCGGTCTTCTGGCTCAAGCAATCCTCTCCGCCTACTCTCCTGAATAGCAAGCTCGACCACGCCCAACTAATTTTACTTTTTTTTTTTTTTTTTTTGTCGAGGCGGGGGTCTCTCAAGATGCCCAGGCTGGTGGCTGGTGTTAAACTCCTGGGCTGAAGCGATGCTCCCCGGCCTTGGCCTCCCCGCCTCCTAAAGCACCAGGCATGAGCCACCACGCCTGGCCTATAACTGCATTTTAATACGAGTATTATTAATGTCTTTGCCTGAAGAAATTCGCTTTTAAATTGTGGCTTATCTTTGGCCCAGAAATCAAAGCACAATTCAGCCGGAGGCGGGGGCGGCGGGGTAAGGAAGGACCAGGAGCAGAGATTTTAAAAGAGTAAGAAAGGGCAAAATGTGTACAGTGCATCTTCACAGGTAAGATCCTGGCCAGGCTCCTGTTTTAATGGCTTCCTCTTGAAGATTCAAGCAGAGTGTAAGATATTTTCGGAAAGTAGGGCATTTTGAAAGTATTTCATAATCTCTCAAAACCGGGGACTGCTCCTGTCCCACCTCGTTAGAGAAAACAGCGATGCTCAAAGGCAACCTCCTTCCTGACATGGCCAGGACGGACGCGACGCGGTGGTCGCCCGCGCGGAATGCGGACGCAAGGCTGCTCCTTGGTCTCGGGTACGCGCCATTCCCATTTCCGCTCGCCTAGCGCAGGGACTGGGCACAGGACCCCAGTCGACCTTGACTGGCGGCGCGACCTTGAGGCCTTCGTTCGCCTCAGTTGCCCCCTCTGTGCAATGGGGAGACGCGCCTCGTCGTTTGACAACTGCCGGTGAGCCGTTGCGCTCCGGTCTCCCGCGTGCGCGCGCGCGCGCGCCATGCTGCCCATCCCCGTTCTGCACTGACCCATCCCCCCGTGCCCGGCGCCGGGCGCTGCCGCCCCGCCCAGAGTCCCACGCCGCAGCCATCGCGACGGAGCCCGCGGGCGGGAACCTGCCTCCGCGCGTTAGCGCGCACGCGCGCCTCCCGTGCCGTCCCCCACCAGCGCCGGCTTCCGTCCATGGGCCATCTGGACTGTCACTCTGGCCAAGTCGCAGACGCGATTGGCCAGAGCCTAGGCACGAGACCGGGCTGCGGGCGGGGCCGAACCTGGTATAAAGGGGCGGGGAGTCCAAGCTCGTGCCGCTTTGCAGACGCTGCCGCCGCCGGGAGCCTTGTAGTATCAGCCATGGTCAACCCCACCGTGTTCTTCGACATTGCCGTCGACGGCGAGCCCTTGGGCCGCGTCTCCTTCGAGGTCTGGCGGGCGGCGGCGTGCGGGAGTGGGGTCCAGACAGCGGGCGGGGTCGGGGAGGGTGGTGGCGCCCTGAGGGCCCGGGCGCTGGCCGACCCTCTTGAGGGGCGAGCGCGGGCGGGCGGCGGCGCCATTTCCTGACGAGGGGCCATTTTGGGAGGTCTGCGAGGCGCGGGGTGGAGGCCGGGGCGGCGGCGGCGGACAAAGGCAGGCGGGGCGGCTGTACGGCCTTTGGGGGAGGGGGCCGTGTCCGCGTCCGCCTGCAGCCCCGTGTGGCCGCGCCCTGTCCTGCCCGACGCACGTGCTCGGCGGCCGCGCTCCGGCCCGCGCCTAGAGAGCCGTTGGGCTCCGCCCTGGTTCGGCCTGGGCGCCGCTGACCGGAGCCAGAAGCGTGGTCCCGAGCGCTTCCGACCGCCTTCCTGGGAAGCTGCTCCCCGGCGGTCACTGGGGTGCTTTACATCCTGAGCTGGGAAGCAGCTTGCTTGAGGGTCTTTCTCAGGGACCGAGGCGGGGTGTGAGACCATCCGTGCTCAGTCCTTCTGTAGATCCTGGGAGGCCATGTTATCAAAAAGGATGTGATGGATTGCCACTTGAAATAACTTCCATTTGGATAAAATAGGAATATTAATAAATGAGCTGCAAACATCCCTTCTTGTCCCCCACCCCTAAGCGGAAATGTGAAAATGGGCCCTGCCTTTGCTGGTGCCCAAGGACCGCCTTCCTCTGCAGTGACGGCGCTGGCGGGGGAGGCGCTCTTGAGCCCCTCCCGATTGTCCCTCTGCCTAGCAGGCAAGTTGCGACTGGCCACTAGGCAGGCGTCTTCTGACCAAAGTGGATTACTAGTGATTACCTAATTAGTTTTGAGAGTGTTACATGAGTTCTTCAGTTGTAATTACAGTATAATATCAAAACTTGGAGCGTTTCTTTTTAAGTTACATATTGAGTGCGATTCCATTTCAGTTACCATGGTTAGGTCTTATGGAGTA
Organism: Ateles fusciceps; assembly: GCA_036589455.1. Lineage (NCBI taxonomy): Eukaryota > Metazoa > Chordata > Mammalia > Primates > Atelidae > Ateles > Ateles fusciceps. The sequence goes on along the minus strand of JAZHEH010003329.1, from coordinate 5,331,921 downwards.
GTGAAATAGGATGTTAGTGGTTTTATTCTTTTAAACCATTTCTCAAAAGACCACCAATGGTTAGTTTGGGATCTGATTCCGAAAGCAGATTGATCCTCATTCAGTGAGAACAGGCCGGTTTTCTTATTGACTGCCCTGTCCACAGTAGCTGGCACATAATAGGCGCTGAAACACTACATCTTAATTCACACCCCCACCTAACGCTGTAGTCAGAGCTGGTAAGTGACAAAGGCTGTCTTGGAAACTTGGCCTGACAATGCTGGGCATCAGGTTAGCCAGAGAGCTTAAGGGAAATGAGAAAGGACTTCTGCAGGTCTTGGTGAGAATCGAGGGGGGAAGTGCCAGTGAGGGCTTTAGCGAAGTCACCGTAGTAACTTAAATATACTGACAACAAAGCTCTGAGAAAAGCTGATGTTTAAAAAAGACCATACATTCTAGGTACAAATACCTAAAAACTAAAAAATAAGTACATTGGCTGGATGCGGTGGCTCACATCTATAATCCCAGCACTTTGGGAGCCCTAGGTGTGCGGATCACGAGGTCAGGAGGTCGAGACCATGCTGGCCAACATGGTGAAACCCCATCTCTACTAAAAGTACAAAAATGAGCTCATCGTAGTGGCACACGCCTGTAGTCCCAGCTACTCAGGAGGCTGAGACAGGAGAATCGCTTGAGCCAGGTAGTCGGAGGTGGCAGTGAGCCGAGATCCCGCCCCTGCACTCCAGCCTGGCGACAGAGCATCTAAAAAAAAGTACATTGCTGTAAAAGAAATATACACGGATACTAATCGTTAATTGAGTCACATCTTTGGAATAGCTTATAAAATGCTACTTTTCACCAGCTACTCGGGAGGCTGAGGCAGAGAATTGCGTGAACCCAGGAGGCAGAGGTAGCAGTGAACCGAGATCACGTCACTGCACTCCAGCCTGGGAGACGGGGAGACTCCATCTAGAAGGGAAAAAAAAATGCTACTTTTAAACAAGCTGTTTTTATGAAAGTGCTTGTCAGTGTTTTTGGTATTTAAGCTACCTGTCTAGCCATAATGTATTATACAGTCAAGAAAGGTTGAAAGCCAGATGTACTAGAAACCAATTCTTTTATTTTTTACCTCACTACTAGGTAAGGGGCCTGGAAACCAAGAAGTGACTGCTCATCTAATCCATAAAGCTATGTTAACAGATTGGAGGTAGTAGCATTTTCATTACCAGTGACTAAAACAGCAGCTATTTACTCCTGATCGTGCAACAGTACTTGCTGTTCTTTAGAGTTTTACCTTTAGGTTCTAGCTGAAGTTGGGCGGTGGTGATACACATTTAAGAATTCATTTATCTGTTCATTAATTAGCAGGTATGATGTACTAAAAGTGTGAGACACTTTATAGAGGTCTCACTATTTAAGTCATGATTAGTTCTGGATTTTTGGCATGTGTTTGGGTTTCATGTTTCTTAACCCAACCGCCAGCAGGGCCTTAGGGCTGTCAAGAGCAGTTCTTACTTGGGATTTAAAGTAATTACTGAAGTATTCTGGTAGTGAGAAAATGAATTTATGACTCAGAAGTCCCTAAAGACATGGGTACTAAGCAACAAAATAAGCAGATGTTAATTAACTGTAATTTTCTCTTACAGCTGTTTGCAGACAAGGTTCCAAAGACAGCAGGTTGGTCTGTTTTCTAAGTTTAACAAAGGTGTTCCACTTGCGACAGTGTGCTTGTGTGTGTGTGTCTGTGTGTATATATATATGTTTAATTTTTTTTTTTTAACAGAGAACTTCCGTGCTCTGAGCACTGGAGAGAAGGGATTTGGTTATAAGGGTTCCTGCTTTCACAGAATTATTCCTGGGTTTATGTGTCAGGTACGAAATTTACTGAATTTTATTTGCATTTCTCCTTTAATTTGGGATTGAGCCAGAATATTTTGGGACACACACATCTGAGCTGTTATTCTGCCATTTTGGTTCTATGTAATCCTTCTATTTAGCTTGAACTTGAGTTTAAAGTTTGAACCTTGCAGACTTGGCATACTTTATGGTTATGTTGTCAGAAGTGACAGCTTTCTGTATGTTCACAGGGTGGTGACTTCACACGCCATAATGGCACTGGTGGCAAGTCCATCTACGGGGAGAAATTTGATGATGAGAACTTCATCCTAAAGCATACAGGTCCCGGCATCTTGTCCATGGCAAATGCTGGACCCAACACAAACGGTTCCCAGTTTTTCATCTGCACTGTCAAGACTGAGTGGTAAGGGTAGAACATGGCACACACAAACCACCTGACTAAATGAAGAGTTAACCCTGGGGGAGCAAACACTAGTTTTCCTCAACCTTTCTTTCCATAGATGTTTTCATCTCTAAGGTACCGGAAGAAGCTTACATAGCTACAAATGTAGCCAATGTGATATAGAATGTCAGATACTGTAATAGAAACTGGGTGCTTAGTTGGGTGGTTAAGTGCTAATTTTTTGAGATTCACTCTCTTGCCCAGGTTGGAGTGCAGTGGCACAGTCTGGGCACACTGCAACCTCCACTTGCTGGGTTCAGGCGATTCTCCTGCCTTGGCCTCCTGAGAAGCTGAGAATACAGATGTGTGCCACAATGCCTGGCTAATTTTTTGTAATTTTGTAGAGATGGGGTTTTACCATGTTGGCTAGGATGGTCTCGATCTCCTGACCTCATGATCTGCCCGCCTTGGCCTCCCAAAGTGGTGGGATTACAGGCGTTAGCCACTGTTCCTGGCCAATTAAGTGCCACTTTTATGTTACTATTAATAGCATGTGATTGGGTGTCTTTTTTTTTTTTTTAAGCTACCTTGTCTTGATTCATGACACATGGCGACTGCTTGTTTGTGGTTGCCAGTCACAGTGATTGTTCTCCTTCCAGGTTGGATGGCAAGCATGTGGTCTTTGGCAAGGTGAAAGAAGGCATGAATGTTGTGGGGAGGCCATGGAGCGCTTTGGGTCCAGGAATGGCAAGACCAGCAAGAAGATCACCATTGCTGACTGTGGACAACTTTAATAAGTTTGACTTGTGTTTTATCTTAACCACCAGACCATTCCTTCTGTAGCTCAGGAGAGCACCCCTCCACCCCATTTGCTCGCAGTATCCTAAAATCTGCTCTCGCTGCAGTTCCCTTTGGGTTCCATGTTTTCCTTGTTCCCTTCCATGCCTAGCTGGATTGCAGAGTTAAGTTTAAGATTATGAAATAAAGACTAAGTAACAATTGTCTGTCCTTGTTTGAGTTAGGGTGTTGATGTAGGCTTTATTTTAAGCAGTAATAGGCTACTTCTGAAACATCATTTGTTTGCTTAATTCTACATAGTACTTAGGTTTTTTTTTTTTTTTTTTTTAACTTTTCCAGACCCAGGAAGTCTGTTTGTTGAGTGGAATATTGAAAATGTAGGCAGCAGCTGGGCGTGGTGGCTTACTGCCTGTAATGTATTACCTGAGACAAGATCACTTGAGTCAAGATCAGCCTGAACAACATAGTGACACCCTGTCTCTACAAAAAATAATTAGCCTGTCGTGCTAGCTAATTGAGAGGGCTGATGTGGGAGGATTGCTTGAGCCCAGAGTTAAGGCTGTGGTGAGCTAATATGCCACTGTACTCCAGCCTGGGTATCAGAGTGAGACCCCATCTCTTGAAGGTAGGCAGAGGCAGGAAAAGCAAGGAGCCAGAAATATGAGGTTGGACCAGTGTTCAATGAGTTGATGCATTTAGAGGTGTTCTTAAGAATGACTAGTGTGACAAATTGAGAAATCTGTTAATAGATTTTTTTTTTTTTTTTTTTGGGAGGCAAGCTCTTGTCACTCAGGCTGGAGTGCAGTGGCACAATCTTGCAACCTCTGCCTCCATGTTCAAGTGATTCTCTTTCTCAGCCTCCTGAGTAGCTGGGAATACAGGCATGCACCACTATGCCCAGCTGATTTTTGTGTTTTCAGCAGAGATGGGGTTTCATCTTGTTGGCGAGGCTGGTCTCAAATTCCTGACCTCAGCTCATCCTCCTGCCTCTACCTCCCAAACTTGTTGAGCTACTGTGCCCATCCTTTTTCTGTAACAAAGCTTAAGCTTCAGCAGTGCTGGTGATCTGGTCAAAGGGATAGGCTTTCCTTGATTGAGGACTTCACTCTTCGTGAAATTAAATACAGAGTGCTGGCAATTACATGTATAGGCTGAACAGTATATATCAGGACAATCTAAGCTGAAAAACCTCTCGAATGCTCACCTTAACTGACCTCTAGGGTTTTTAACAAGCAGTCAAATTTGCCTGTCCTAAGGGTGTCAGATTTGGTCACTTGGTGTGTTCTGCAATTTTTGTTTTGTCGTCTGGCTGGTTCCTTCTGAATTACAGCAGCGTCTCTGGTTACGTATTCCCTGAGTGACATCATTCAGTGTCTTAGTACTTTAGCTCAGTCCTGAGCGCAAGGTGGAAATAAACATCGAACATCCTTTCATTATCCGTAGTATTTCCTCATTTCACTAGTTCACAGAATAGTCATCTCACCATATCTAGTCATTAACTGCTTTTATTCATCCAAGTATTGAACTTTTTTTTGAGGTGGAATTTCGATTTTGTTGCCTAAGGCTGGAATGCAGTGATGCAACCTCAGCTCACTGCAACCTCTGCCTCTCGGGTTTATACCAATTCGCCTGCCTCAGCCCCTGGAGTAGCTGGGATTATAGGCATGTGCCACCACACCAGCCAATTTTTGTATTTTTAGTAGAGGGGGGGTTTACCATGTTAGGCTGGTCTGATCAGAATTGGCCAGGCAGGTCTCGGATCTCCTGACCTCAGACAATCTGTCCGTGCTAGGATTTCAAACGTGAGCCCCACACCCAGTCCCATCTCTATCTTTAAAACATCGTCAGTGTCCAGCATAGTCCCTGACATCTGGTATTAAGAGTTCAATACTTGGGCTGGGCTGTGGTGGCCTGTAATCCCAGCATTGGGAGGCCAAGGTGGGTGGATTACCTGAGGTCAGAACGCCAGCCTGGCCAACATAGGGAAACCCCATCTCTACTGAAAATAAAAAAATTAGATGGGCATGGTGGTGCATGCCTGTAATCCCAGCCACTTGGGAGGCTGAGGCAGGAGAATCGCTTGAACCCAGGAGATGGGTTGCAGTGAGCCAAGATCGTGCCACTGCACTCTAGCCTGGGAGACGAGAGTGAGACTGTCAAAAAAAAGGTAAGTCTGGATGTAATCCCAGCACTTTGGGATGTCATGTCCTAGGACTTTGAGACCAGCATGGGCAATATGAGGGTACCCTGACTCTGCAAATAAGAAAATAAGCAGGGTATGAGGCATGTGCCTGTGGTCCCAGCTACTCAGGTGTCTGAGGTGGGAGGATCCCTTGAGCCCAGAGGTCAAGGCTGCAGTGAGCCATGATCACACTCCAGCTGGGTGACAGAGCAAGACCCTGTCCAGATTAGTCCTAAAAACAGGCCTCAAGCTATCCTCCCTCCTCTCTTTCCCAATGTGCTGGGATTACAGGTGTAAGCCACCATGCCCAACAATTGGGAAGATAATTATGTGCCAAAGTAGACAATTTCCTCCCTCCACAGACCTTTTGAAGGGAAGGCAGGTCAGATGCCAAGTTGGTATCATCAGCATGTGTAGATTGGACCTGGTCAGAAAGGTCTCAAATGGCTACCCTGAGAAAGAAGTGCTTGGAATGAAAGGTAACCAGGAAAACCCATCATTTTTCTGCTGGTTGGAGGTGTTCATGGAAGCCCTTAGGAAACAATTTATAAGCTGAGGAGGGTTTGCCTAGCCCACGCTGAGAACTGAGTTTGCTGTATATATCCCATGCCTTACACAATGAATTAAGAAGATACTTAGCTGAGCGCAGTGGCTCATGCCTGTAATCCCAACACTTTGAAAGGCTTGCCGTGGGTGGATCACCTGAGGTCAGGAGTTTGAGACCACCCTGGCCAACATAGGGAAACCCCGCCTCTACTAAAAATACAAAATTAGCCCAGTGTAGTGGCTTACACCTGTAATCCCAGCTACTTGGGAGGCTGAAGCACAAGAATTGCTTGAACCCCAGAGGCGGAGGTTGCAGTGAGCTGAGATTGCACCACTGCACTCCAGACTGGGCGACAGCAAGACTGTCTCAAAAAAAAGATACTCTGCACATGCATGAACAGTTCTGTTAATGTGTAAACACCCAGCAGGGATTTGTCTGGCTTTTCACCAATGTATCCCAGTACTTAGGCCAGAATCCAGAGAAGGCTCAGAAGAAATATCACAGTAACTGGTGATAGACCCCCCTTCTGAGTCCTTTACAAATATTCTAGGCTGGGCATGGGTGGTTCACGCCTATAATCCCAACACCCAGGAAGCCAATGCAGGCAGATCGCTTGAGCCCAGGTGTTCAAGACCAGCCTGGGCAACATGGTGAAACCCTGTCTATATTGAAAATAGAAAAATTAGCCAGGGGACCAGGTGCAGTGGCTCACGCCTGTACTCCCAGCTACTTGGGAGGCTGAGGCAGGAGAATCGCTTGAAACCGGGAGTCGGAGGTTGTAATGAGCTGAGATGGCACCACCGCACTCCAGCCAGGGTGACAGTGAGAGACTCCATCTCAAAAAAAAAAAAGAAAAATTAGCCAGGCTTGGTGGTGTGTGCTTGTAGTCCCAGCTACTTGGGAGGCTGAGGTGGGAGGATCACCTGAGCTCTGGTGCGGAGGTTGCTGTGAGCCGAGATTGCACCACACTGCTCTCCAGCCTGGGACATGGAGCAAGACTCTGCTAAAAAAAAATACATGTATATATATATATATATATATATATGTACTTCTAGAGTTACAAACTTAAAATTTTATTGTGAATTTTATGTACAGAGTATGTTATATTGGCTCTCTATTTCTGTGTGACAAATTACCCCCAAATGTAGTGACTAACCAACTTAATGTCTGTGGATTGTGAATTCAGGCATGGCTCAACTGAGTCCTCTTGCTTCAAGGTCTCCCCACGGGCTTCAGTCAAGGTTTCCATAGTTGTCTCAAGACTCAGGTGGGAAAGGATATGCTTCCTAGCTCAGTCTCATGGCTGTTGGCACGATTCTGTTTCTTGTGAGCTATTCATTGGAGGCCACCCCTCAGATCCTTGTCACAAAGGCCCTGCCAACATGGCAGCTTGCTTTGTGGAAGTATGCACACAGGAAGGCAGTAGAGTCAGCAAGATGGCAGTCACAGTCTTATAACCTAGTCAAAGAAATAACAACCCATCACTTTTTTTTGAGACAGGGTCTTGCTGTCACTCAGGCTGGAGTGCAGTGGCATGATCGTAGCTCATTGCAGCCTCAACTTCCTGGGCGCAATCGATCCTTTCACCTCAACCTCCTAAGTAGGTGCAACTACAGGGCGCACCACCATACTTGGCTACAAACCATCACTGTATTCTGTTAGAAGCAAGTCACTAGGTTTAGCCCTCACTTAAGCTGGGGTTGGGGGTTAGGAGGGGTTACACAAGGGCACGTATAGTATATCTAGAGGTGGGGACAAGGGACCATTTTTAAAAGTTGCCTACCACAAGTCTATAAAATCCATGTAGTTTAAAGACCAGAAATAAAAAGAAGCCCAGCATATCTACTAGTATGCCCTTCGCGAGTCCTCTTCAGTTGCATGCTCTCATTCCTCTTCAGAGGGAATCATGATTCCAATTTTTGTGTTCATCAATCTCTAGCATCTGTGTCCCTAAAAACACAATTGAGAAGAAGTAAGAAGCAAGCACAAACCTAATTGTGCAAAGAAAGGGTAAAATTGCCACTATTATGAGGCAGGCCCCCAGGAGAAGGTAAGTTGAGCAGACTGGGTGACAGTGTGGTGTCAGGGTCTTTGAGAGCACAAGAACGATTTCTGGGAAAGTCAGCCAATGTCTTTCTCCATTTCAGAAAATCTGTAAAATCTATAATATCTGGTTCATATTCAATTTCCCTTTTGTTCTTAGAATATTTTTATGTTTATTGCTTTTTAAAATTCTTTTTAGGCCAGGCACGGTGGCTCACGCCTGTAATCTCAGCACTTTGGTAGGCCGAGGTGGGCAGATCACTTGAGGTTAGGAGTTCCAGACCAGCCTGGCCAACATGGTGAAACCCCATCTCTACTAAAAATACAAAAATTAGCCAGGCGTGATGGCGCATGTCTGTAATCCCAGCTACTTGGGAGGCTGAGGCAGGAGAATTGCTTGAACCTGGGAGGTGGATGAACCTGGGAGGTGGAAGCTGCAGTGAGCCGAGATGCGCCACTACACCCCAGCCTGGGTGACAGAGTGAGACTCCACCTCAAAAAATAAAATAAAATTCTATTTCAGGGTCAGTAGGTGCAGGAAACCACCATGGCACACGTATACCCTATGTAAAAAATCTACATGTTCTCCACATGTATCCCTTTAGAAGAAATAAAGAAAAAAATTCTATTTCAATCCTGGTCCTTCTGGAACAATGTGTTTTTACAATCATCCTTATTAAGGTATAATTTACATACAATTAGAATGTCTTTTATAACTGTTCCTCCTCTCCCCACCACTCCCAGGATCTAATTTAGTTTCACACATTACATTTGACTGTTAGGTGTCTTTAGTTGCTTTTACTCCAGAGCAGTCCTTCTACCTTAAAAAAATAGTACTGTAGTTTATGCTTATTAACTTTTAAAAATTTATTGAGATTATAATTCATATAACATAAAATTACCCTTTTTTTTGTGAGACAAAGTCTGGCTCTGTTGCCCACTCTGGAGTGCAGTGGCCATGATCTCAGCTCACTGCAACCTCCACCTCCTGGGTTCAAGTGATTCTCCTGTCTCAGCCGCCCGAGTAGCTGGGATTATGGGCATCTGCCACCATGCCCAGCTAATTTTTGCATTTTTAGTAGAGACAGGGTTTCACTATGTTGGCCAGGCTGGCCTCAACTCATGATCTCAGGTGATCCACCCATCTTGGCCTCCCAAAGTGTTGGGATTAAAGGTGTGAGCCACTGCACCTGGCCAAAATTACCCTTTTTAAGAGTACAATTCAGTAATTTTTAGTTAGTTTTGGAACATACCATCACCCCAGTACAAGGCCTTGTTCCCACATGTGGTCAATCTTGCTTCAACTGCAGTCCTCCCACCACCTGGCAACTGCAAAAATGCCTTCTGTCTCTATAGAGTTGTTGTTTCTAGACTTTTCTCCCTTTTTTTTTTTGTTTCGAGACAGGGTCTTGCTCTGTTACCCACACTAATGTGCAATGGCACAAACATGGCTCACTACCACCTCAACCTCCTGGGCTCAAGCGATCCTCTTGCCTCAGCCTCTCAAATAGCTGGGACCACAGGTATGTGCCACCATGGCCAAGTACTTTTTAAGTTTTTTGTAGAGAAGAGGTCTTGCCATGTTGTCAAGGCTGTTCTTGATCTCTGGGCTCAACCAATCCTCCTACAGCTGTCTTTCAAAGTGCTGGGATTACAGGTGTGAGCCACTGGGCCTGGCTGGAATCATACACTGTGGTCTTTGTGACTTCCCCCTTTTTTTGTTTGTTTAGAGATGGAGTCTTGCTGTGTCACTCAACCTGGAGTGCAGTGGTGCAAAACTCACTGCAGCCTCAAACTCCTGGACTCAAGTGCAGGACTGGGCTCCTGGACTCTATTTTTTCTACTCCATGTTTTTCTTGCTTTGTTTGAATCAATGGTTCTGTGTGAACCAACTCTAGGAAATATAAATATGCATCATAGGGGACTGGCTAAATCGCAGCCTCTTAAGTAGGTGGGATTACAGGTGCATGGCAATGCCTTTATTGTTTTCCTTAAGTGATATTGATGTTGTTGTTTTGTCGTTGTTGTTGTTGAGACGGAGTGTCACTCTATAGCCAGGCTGGAGTGCCAGTGGTGCGATCTCAGCTCACTGCAACGTCTGTCTCCCCAGTTCAAGTGATTCTCCTGCCTCAGCCTTTCGAGTAGCTGGGACTACAGGAGCACGTCACCACACCCAGCTAATTTTTGCATTTTTAATAGAGATGGTTTCACCTGAATCCAGGATGGCCTCGATCTCCTGACCTCGTGATCCACCTGCCTCAGCCTCCCAAAGTGTTGGGACTACAGGCGTGAGCCACCGTGCCGGACCTTTTTAAAAATTTTTTTTTAAGATGGAGTCTCACTCTGTCACCCAGGCTGGAGTGCAGTGGCAGGATCTCCACTCATTGCAACCCCTGCCTCCCAGGTAACGATTCTCCTCCGAAGGCTCCCAGGTAGCTGGGATTAGAGGCGCCCGACACCATGCCCAGCTAATTTTTGTAATTTAAGTAGAGAGAGGGTTCCAACATGTTGTCCAGGCTTGAACTCTTGATCTCAAGTGATCCTCCCGCCTCGGCCTCAATATTGACTTTTTTTTTTTGAGATGGGGTTTCATCATATTGGTCAGGCTGGTCTCAAACTCCTGACCTCGTGATCCACCCACCTCAGCCTCCCAAAGTGCTGGGATTACAGGCGTGAGCCACCGCGCCTGGCTTTGATGTTGATTTTTTAAAGTTCAAGACAGCAAGGCACAAAAAATACAAAAATTAGCTGAGCATGCTGGTTCGAGCATGTGGTCTTAGCTACTGAGGAGGCTGAGGTGGGAGAATTGCTTGAGCCTGGGAGGCAGAGTTTGCAGTAAGCCGTGATGGTGCCACTGTACTCTAGCCTGGATGATAGAGCCAGATCTTGTCTCCAAAAGAAAAACAGCTGGGCGTGGTGGCTCCGGCCTGTAATCCCAGCACTTTGGGAGGCCAAGGCGGATGGATTACCTGAGGTCAGGAGTTCAGGACCAGCCTGGCCAATGTGGTGAAACCCTGTCTCTACTAAAAAAAAAAAAACAAAGATTAGCCAGGCGTGATGGCAGATGCCTGTAATCCCAGCTACTCAGGAGGCTGAGACAGGAGAATTGCTTGAACCTGAGAGGTGGAGGTTGCAGCGAGCCGAGACTCCAGCCTGGGCAAAAAGAGCAAAAATCCATCTCAAAAAAAAGAAAAAAGAAAAAGAAAAGAAAATAAATAAAACAAAGAATTCAGGACATTGACTTTGTGGAATGTCCCTTATTCTGGAGCTAATTGTTTCCTGTTTTTCTCTCTTAGCTCCTGTATTTTCTGTAAACTAGAAATTACACTAGGCCTAAAAGCTTAATCGGTTTCAAATTCAACATAAGTAGCAGGAAGATTTCATAGGTGATGCTTTGCGTACTTAATCTTGCCTCACATCAGATGGCACAAAATCTCAGGCTGACTCATCAGGGAGACTATATTTGAACTTGCAGTTAAGGTAATGCCTGCCAGACTGCTCCACTAGAAAGGAATCTTTTACCCTTTCTGAACATTAGGTAATCTGAGGGGTGTATTTCGCCGCTGTATAAAATCTTCTTTTAAGAAAAGAGCCTTTTCGGCCGGGCGCGGTGGCTCACGCCTGTAATCCCAGCACTTTGGGAGGCCGAGGCGGGTGGATCACCTGAGGTCAGGAGTTTGAGACCAGTCTGACCAGTATGGTGAAACCCCCGTCTCTATAAAAAAGAAAAGAAAAGAGCCTTTTCACCTGATTGTTGCAGTTGTAAAGTACCCTTCTGATCCCTCCCTCCTCCTGTCACTATGGACTTATGTATTTTTATTAAATATGTTAAATAATTGTTTTCCCAGTTGTCTTATTTGAATTTAGATCTAAATAGGATCCATATATCTATAGAAGTTTGAGCAGAGGAGTGACAGCATTTGCCTTGCTTTTTTTTTTTTTTTTTTTAAAGATAGGGTCTTGCTCTTTGCCAAGGCTGGAGTGAGGTGATCTCAGCTCACCGCAGCCTCGACTTCCTGGCCTCAGGCGATTCTCCTGCCTCAGCCTCCTGGTAGCTGGAACGACAGGCATGTGCCATCCACCACACATGGCTAATTTTAAAAAAATTCTCATTTGAGGTTGGGCGCGGTGGCTCATACCTGTAATCCCAGCACTTTGGGAGGCCAAGGGTGGATCACGAGGTCAGGAGTTCAAGACCAGCCTGATCAGTCTCTACTAAAAATACAAAAATTAGCCACGTGTGGTGGTGCATGCCTGTAATCCCAGCTACTCTGGAGGCTGAGGCAGAAGAATGGCTTGAAACCGAGAGATGGAGGTTGCAGTGAGCCGATATCGAGCCACTGTACTCCAGCCTGAATGACAGAGTGAGACTCTGTCTCAAAAAAAAAAAAAAAAAAAAAAACCTGTTTCAAAATTTCTAACCCTAACTACAACCAGTCAACCCCAGCACTAGCCGAGGCCACAGCGACAGGAGGCATCCAGGGGTGGGAGATGGTGCAGCACTTTGGGCCCAACTTGTGCTCCAGGGGCCTGGTTTTAGGTGCACAGTCAGTGGCCTCCCTGGAGATTCTGACACCCTCTGTGTTGTCGTGCTGCCTCCAGGCCGTTCTCCACTCTGCAATGAGCTCTGCTCAGACTGGATTTGAGTCCACTTTCATCGTCAACCCCCGGGGAGCCTTGGGGCAGTGATTTATGCTAAATCTGTTTCCTTACCTAGAAAAGGTGTATAATTATAGTACCTACTTCCTCTGGTAGTGCCTAATTTTGGTACAAATTGAGTATTCCTAATCAAAACTCCAAAATTCAAAATGCTCCAAAATCCAAAACTTTCAGACTGCTGACAAGATGCCACAAGTGGAGAATTCCAGACCTGACCTCATGTGATGGGTTGTAGTCAAAATGTAATGAAAACTTTGTTTTATGTACAACATTTAAACAAATACTGTATAAAATTGTCTTTGGGATACATGTACAAGTTGTATATGAAACATAAATGAATTTTGTGTTTAGACTGGGTCGCATCCCTAAGATAGCTCATAATGTATATGCAAATATTAAAAAATCCAAAAAAAATCACAAATTAGTAAGATGATCCCAAGAATTTCAGAGAAGGGATATTCAACCTGTAATTTTATTTTTATTTATTTATTTTTGAGACAGAGTCTTGCTCTGTCACCCAGGCTGGAGTGCAGTGGCATGATCTTGGTTCACTGTAACCTCTGCCTCTTGGGTTCAAGCGATTCTCCTGCCTCGGCCTCCTGAGTAGCTGGGACTACAGGCATGTGCCACCACGCCCGGTCAATTTTTGTATTTTAGTAGAGATAGGGTTTCACCATATTGGCCAGGCTGGTCTTGAACTCCTGACCTCAGGTGATCCGCCCACCTCGGCCTCCCAAAGTGCTGGGATTACATGTGTGAGCCACTGTGCCCAGCCTGTAATTTTTTAAAAAGGTTTTCCACTAAAGTCCCGTGTGTCCTGGGACACATAAACATCCTTACAGCGTGGTTCTGAGCCTGCATAGTTCACTTCCTGCAGGTCTACTGCTTGCAGCCCAGATTTTGTGTTCATTGATCTGCCGGGTAGGGACATGGTTCTCAGAATGGGGGCTCTATTTTTGCATCTGTGACATTGGGCAGATGGAAACTTCCTCGATTTCCTGTGATAGTGTTTATGTCATTTATCTAGGTCAATTTCAAAGACACAAGTCTTTTTTTTTTTTTTTGGAGACAGGGTCTCTCTGTTGTCCAGGTTGGAGTGCAGTGGTGCCATCGTGGCTCACTGAAGCCTTGACCTCCCAGGCTCCAGTGAACCTCCCACCTCACCCTCCCGAGTAGCTGGGACTACAGGCACATGCCACTACACTTGACTAATATTTGAGTTTTTGTAAGAGACAGGGCCTCACTATGTTGCCCAGGCTGGTCTTGAACTCCTGGACACAAGTGATCTTCCTGCCTTGGCCTCCCAAAGTTTTGGAATTACAAAGTCTTTTCTAGTACCAAAGTCAGGGAGTTGGGTCCAGCCAGCTTCCTTTCCTCATGGGCCTTGAGTCCTCCTCAGTTCCTACTGTACTCCTCTGGCTGTGATTCCTTAGTACCATTCAGCCCTGAGGCTTTTTCCTTTCTTACTCCGGCAATAATTTTGTGATTTTTTTTTTCCACTGTGTCTTTATGCATGGAGTAGGGAAAGGAACCATCATACAGTAGCACCATATCCAGCACGGATGGGTAAGAGACTGACCACCGGGTTGGAGTAGCCAGCTGCAATGCAGAAAGGGTAGACTAATGACCTCATAATGATGCAGCAATGACTTTGTAGAAAAGTGGATAGGGCAGGCTGGTGGCTCACACCTGTAATCCCAGTACTTTGGGAGGCTGAGGCGGGCAGATCACTTGAGCTCAGGAGTTTGAGACCAGCCTGGCCAACATGGTGAAACCTCATCTCTACTAAAAATACACAAACTAGCCAGGCCACATTTTATGGACAGTCTAAAATGTGATATGCGGACAGTCTGGCAGTGGCATGTGCTTGTAGACCCAGCTATTTGGGAGGCTGAGAAACAAGAATCACTTGAACCTGGGAGGTGGAGGTTGCAATGAGCCAAGACAGTGCCACTGCACTCCAGCCTGGGCAGCAGAGTGAGGCTCTGTCTAAAAAAAGCGGGGGAGGTGAGGGTAAATGTGATTGCTCATCTGTGGACTGCACTGGAGAAACAGGAAGTTTTCTTTTCTTCCTCATGAAGGAAGGATGAAGGTATCAGAAGACAGGAACACTGGGATTATTCCAAGAACAACTTACTTGTGAATTTTAAGGAACTCCCATTCTCCTCTGGCAAGTACCAATTTAGATTACACCACAATTCTGGGGACCTACTTGTGGGCCAGCGTCCTCTCAAAGCCTTGACTCACCCTGGTTGTAACTCTCCCTAGTTTGGAAAAATGCTTCTAATGCTGTTGCTTTCAAGAGGTTCTCTTTCTTTCTCCTCAGCTGTGTTGGTGCAGGACTGTCACATGTTTTTGGAGTAGAATAAGATGTACCAATCCAGACTCAGCCCCATCTCATCAAGATCCAGTGATCCTCATTTTTAGGTCGTCTACCCCAAGTTCTCTTCCTCCCCAAACTCATCCTCCACTCTACTACTGGACTTGTCTTTGTACTCTCAAAGCAGTGTGAGGGGGATCCATCAGCCGGTGGTGTGGACATGTGAACAGCGTGAGGCAGAGAGTGAGCATCACCCTACAAACCCTAACCCCGTATAGCGCATTCCCTTTCAGTCAGTCTCTACTCCCTACTGATCCCAGGAGGGAATTTGCCTCTGCAATTTGACATGCTTCAGCTCTCATTCTCTTCTGGAATGCCTGCCTGTCTGCCCTCCCTCCCTCTCTCAATCTCTCCTTCCCTCCAGTTTTCTTCCCCTGCATCTCCTCCCTCCCCTCTTTTTCTTTCCTCCCTCCCTCCTCCATCTCCATCCCTTCTCTCCTTCCCTCCCTTCCCTTAGCTGGGTGTTCCCCATCTCCAAGGCCCTCTCTTCACAGGCCCAGGACACTCCCAGCGCCTGAGTGGAAATCTCCTCCTTTGAACTTTGAGGCGTTTATATTTGGGTACTTAAGAACACTTAAAAACATTTTTTTTTTTTCCCTTAGAACACCTTGTAGGCCAGGCATGATGGCTCATGCCTGTAATCTCAGCACTTTGGGAGGCCAAGACAGGAGGATCACGAGATCAAGAGATCGAGACCATCCTGGCCAACATGGTGAAACCTTGATACTAAAAATACAAAAATTAGCTGGTTGTGGTGGTGTGCGCCTGTAGTCCCAGCTACTTGGGAGGCTGAGGCAAGAGAATCGCTTCAACCCAGGAGGCAGAGGTTGCAGTGAGCCGATATCACACCACTGTACTCCAGCCTGGTGAGACAGAGCGAGACTCCGTCTCAAAAAAAAAAAAAAAAGAACACCTTGTAAAAGAACCTTAAAATTAAAAATGTTTTTGTCGGGAGGGTCTTGCTATGTTGCCTAGGCTGCTGTCAATCTCCTGGGCTCAAGGGTTCCTCCCACTTCAGCCTCCTAAGTAGCTAGGACTATAGGCATGAGCCACCACATCGAGCTTTTAAAAAAATCTTAATAGTTGTTACCTGAAAAAACAATCTGCGGCCGGGCAGGGTGGCTCACGCCTGTAATCCTAGTACTTTGGGATGCCAAGGTGGGCAGATCACCCGAGGTGAGGAGCACAAGACCAGCCTGGCCAACATGGTGAAACCCTGTTTCTACTAAAAATACAAAAATAATTAGCCGGGCATGGTGGCACTTGCCTGTAATCCCAGCTACTCGGGAAGCTGCGGCAGGAGAATCACCTGAACATGGGAGGCGGAGGTGGTAGTGAGCTGGATTGTGCCACTGCACTCCAGCTTGGGCAACAAGAGTGAAACCTCCGTCTGAAAAAAAAAAGAAAAAATCTGTGGACAATGGGAAAGGGGCCAGTACCACACATCTGGCACCCTGTCATACGACAATATGCAGCCTTGTGCCTGGAATCTGTCTATACGCCCATGTCTCCTCCCTTCACTTAGGTTATAAGCTTCTTGAGGGTGGCAGCCAGACAGTGGCAGCTTGCGTATCACTAACAAGCCCCTGCAGTGGCATATGGCAGACTTTCAATACATCAGGACCAGAGGATGAGTGGGAAAGGAAATCACACCCACTGGTGGGAGAAAACCAAACTTGGTGACAGAGGACCAGTAGAGGAAGCAGCTTCAGTATGTGTCCCCAGATGCAGACACAAGGCCTTGCCTTCCTGGATGAGACAGGCACCAACTGGAGCAGGGTTTGCCAGACTCAAAGGGACATATTTTATGGGCAGTCTAAAATGTGGTACATGGACAGTCTGGCAGTGGTATGTCGAATGGGTTAAAACTGGACGACTGGGCCGGGGATGGTGGAGGATACCTGTAATCCCAGTACTTTGAGGGGCTGAAGCAGGAGGATTGCTTGAGCCCAGGAGTTCGAGACCAGCCTGGACAACACAATAAGACTTTGTCTCTAAAAAACAAGTAAAAACTTGGGTGATTAGGAGGTGACTACAAGAGCATAGGGAGTGAGTGGAAAATGAAAGCATGCGTATAAATCTGAAGGAATGGTCAGAACTGAAGGTCAGAATGTGCGCTCTGCAATGCATGAATACAGTACGAAGGTGCTCCAGAAAGAGTATCTGAAACAGACTCTCATGAGAATTTCCAGAAGTACGTGGCTGTACTCAGAGTTGAAGAAGATAGCAGGAAGTGGGCAGAGGCAGCAAAAGTGGAATGGGGATTGAGGAATTGATGCCCCTGATGAGAAGTGAGAAAAAAAAAGGCAGCTTGTGTTGTAGCATGCGTGGGAGTAGGAGCAAGTTTTTGCCAGGACAGACTGTCACATAGAGTTTTGCCACTGAACTCCACCAGGCAAAGCCTTGAAGGCGAATTCCTCAGCTACCGAGGTCCACATTCACATTCAGCTGTGGCGAGAGGCTATGGAGTGTTAGTTCCCCACTGGCATTCTGGGCATGTGAGGGGCTTATAGGGCTCGGCTGGAGACTAGATGAGTCTGCCTGTGTACAGGAAGTGCTAAACTGAATACTGAATGCCAGGCTTGCCTAGCTCCATACTAAATAGGGAGTCATGGCTTCTGTCCATCTAGGAAATACATGTACACCTCACATATACCTATTGCACAAACTCTTTTTGAAAGCCCAGGTGATAAATAGGCACCAAGGTACCTAAGCTCAAAAGGCCACCTGGCTTTACATGTGAGACATTAACATGAGGGATTTGTAGATACTTTTCTGTATGTGACTTCAAGCAAACCAGAAGAATGTGTCATTACATGTCCATGGGCCAGCCGCAGACCCCCTTGAGTAGACTTGTGAGGCTCTTTGCACTGACCTGGATTTGTGGTCAGATTGACCTGGGTTGGGATTTCTGCATCACCAACTGGAGCAATATGACCCTGGGCTTGGGCTATCTAACATCTGTTTTTTTTGAGATAGTCTCACTCTGTCACCCAGGCTGTATGTAGTACAGCTGCACAGTCTTGGCTTACTGCAACCTCCACCTCCCAGGTTCAAGCAATTCTCCCACCTCATCCGCCCAAGTTGGTGAGACTACAGGTGCGTGCCACCATGCCTGGTTAAGTTTTGTATTTTTTGGTAGAGACGGGGTTTCACCTTGTTGGCCAGGCTGGTCTCGAACTCCTGACCTCAAGGGATCCACCTGCCTCCCAAAGTGCTGGGATTACAGGTGTGAGCTACTGTGCCGTTTCTATCAAACATCTCTGAATCTGAATTTCTTTGCTTGTAAAATGAGGTTGGTATTGCCAGGTGTGGTGGTTCATGAGGTCAGGAGTTTGAGACCAGCCTGGCCAACATAGTGAAATCCCGTCTCTACTAAAAATACAAAAACTAGCCAGGCATGTTGGTTGGCGCCTATAGTCCCAGCTACTTGGGGGGCTGAGGCAGGAGAATCACTTGAACGGAGGTTGTGGTGAGCCAAGATCGAATCACTGCACTCCATCCTAGGCAACTGAGCAAGACTCCATCTCAAAAAAAAAAAAAAAAAAAAAGGGCTGGTATTTATTTCTCAGATTTATTCAGGGGGTTAAATGAGATAAATCCACATAAGGCAGACTGGTAGGTTTTCAAAGAAATGTTTAGTGACCTTCTCCTTCCATAGGAAAAAACTTAAGCTTTGGAGCTAAACAGACCAGATTCTCAGCACTTTCTCATTTCAGATTATGTGACCCTGGGATGCTGAATCATCTTCCTCTGCCTGAATTTTCTCATCTGTAAAATGAAGTAGAATTGTCTTCTTGCTGTGGAGATGGAAAACTGAGAGGAGCCTGAGGCTCTCCAGCAGAGTGTGGCCTGCGAGTGACCAGGTTTGGTTAGGTTCACCCTCTCCAACACCTTTAGAGATGGGAAGACTCACTTCTCAGTTTCTTTTTTTAAAGACAGGATTTCACTCTGTTGCCCAGGCTGGAGTGCAGTTACATGGTCATAGCTCACTGCAGCCTCGACCTCCCAGGTTCAAGCAATCCTACTCAGCCTCCTGATTAGCTGGGACTACAGGTGTGTGCCACCACGTCCAGCCCTTTCTCAGAGTTTCTAAAGCTGAAAGCCATCGTCCAGAAATATTTAGTCCATACCTCTTTTACACAGAATATATTTAATTCTATCACATAAGCTAGGAACAACTTTAACCAACAGAAAATGCGATCACAAGCTACATATAATAGAAGATCAGATGAAGCACACATATCCATGAAAAAATCATGCCAATTAAATATACTCCATATTTCCATTAATATTAGTACGCTACTCTTTGAATTTTTTGTTGAAAAGCAGTCAAAACATTTAAACTCAAAATTGACAAATCAACTAGCTTACTTTTTGCCATTTGGAAGAAGACTACCATTATTCAAATTTATTATGTAATACATTCATCCAGGTAATGAAACATCTGTGAAAAAAAGTATGGGAACCACCATCAGTCATCAACCCTAACCTCATCTGTGCATAAATTGGCTATTATACATGAATGCAGACATTTGAAGTTAGGATTATAACTCAAATAGCAAAAGGTCCTAATTACAGAAAGAGTTTAAAAAGGAGTTTTATTTTCAAAAGTACATACTAAGTCCAGACTGAGCTATTGCCAAAGAACTAATCTTTGGAGTCTACTTTAACATGTTACACAGTATTCGTGACTCTATAGACTATCAGCATCTGTGGAGGCTGGCTCCTAAAGGTCCCAAAGAACAGGAAACACCCAGGAATAAAGGACTCCTCATAAAGAGTACGTGGAAGCGAGTGGGCAGGCCTGTATCTTCTAGCGAAGGACTGGGTAGAGAGTTGTTTGTCTTAACTGGGCTTCCCTGAAGAATACACAACTGCAGAGTTTACAGAATTAGAAATATTTTTTAAAAATTTAAAAGCTTTTGTGTAATCATTAATCAGAGATGATATTCACAAATTCTGGTAAAAATTTGACTTTCCTATAACTCGATCAAGACAGTTGCAGGTGGGCAAGAAAAAAAAAATGGACTCTCCAACTATTACCAACTCAATAGGAAACAGGGCCGTGCCACCAGGGAGGACTGTCTCAGCTACCATTTAGGGAGCTGACCCCTTTGCTCTCTCTCGAGAGCAGCTCCTGAAAGGAGGGCCTGCTCTGTACAGATGTAGCCATGAAGCTCATGGGGCCCCTGTATCACCTGTAAAATACAGATCTTTGGCAGGCGAAAAGTTCACATTCTGATTTCACTAATTTTCATGTATCCATTTCAAAAGTCTATAACATACATAGCAATTTAGTTTTCTAGGAGCATCATTTGAATCTAGGGTGCTTATAGCTAGGAGACAAGGTGAACAGAGCTAATTGTCAGGCACTCTTATTTTAACATGGCTGTTTTTTCTGTTTACATATTACCAGCAATTAGTATGTTTTTTGAAGCTTTCATGAAACTATGCCCTGTGATGCTCTTCCAACTTGGGAATATGGATACATACAGCTGTGTCTGAGATACACATTTCTCTGAAATGTCACAGGTCTACTTTTCAACATTCTAATGGATTCACACATTACTTATCACTACTGATTCTTAACAACCTTGGCACTTCCTGCAGCAGTCTTCCCAAGCGACTGGCTTCAGAGTCTCAGTTTTCATTTTCTCCATTTTGAGTTTACCCTGCCCATGTTCTCACTGAACCTCTGGTAATAACGACTCTTAGAAATCTTGACTGAAAAACAAAAGGGGCCGTGGTACTTTCAGGTCTTGGAGCTCTTTGGGCACCAGGAACTGTGCTAAGTGTCTTACATGTGTTCTCATTCAGAGATCAGAGTGAGGTAGGTACTATCATCTCCACTGTAGGGATCAAGACAGACGCTTAAAGCAGTGAAGTCACACAGCCAGGGACTGGCCAACAAAGATCTGAACCCAGATGGATCAGACTCCAGAACTATAATCACCCTTGAGAGTTACAAAGCCCAACTCTCCACTGCTCTCTACTTGTAACAAGTCAAAGAACTCTACCCTCAGGGGCCTAAAGCCCACAAAGCCTGCATGTACTCCTCTATTGGTTTTCTATTGCTGCTATAACAAATTATCACAAACTTAGTGGCTTTAAACCAAGTTTCTGTAGGTGAGAAGTGTGGCAGAGCACGACAAATTTCTATGCTCAGGGTCTTACCAGGCTAAAATCAAGGCACCAGGTAAGGCTAAGATTCCCATCTGTGCCTCAAGGTGCTCTTCCAAGCTCACTGGTCATTGGTAGGATTCACTTCCTTCTCTTGATTTCCACATGGCCCCCCTATCTTCAAGTCAGCAATGGCACTTTGGGCCTTCCTTTGAATCTGACTCCTGTATCCGCTTCCATTTTTAAGGGTTCATGTAATTACATTGGGTTCCCTCAGGTAATCCAGGATAGTATCTCTATTTTAGAAATTTTAATTACATCTGCAAAGTCCATTTTGCCACATAACGTAACACATGCACAGGCGTAACACTGGGCAGGGAAGGTGATGAGGACCAAAATTCTGCCTATCACCCCCTCCTGGAACCTTTCTTGTACATCTACAGCAAAATGCCCTCTCCCTTCAAAAAAGTTTTGCAGTACTCTGTCCTCTGCCAAGTGTCCAAGCAGTTATAGCAGCTGGACTGGGCCTCACTCAAAATATAAATTAACACCATGTATTTGCACCTTAAGAAATGCTAGCTGGCTGGGCCTGGTGGCTCATTCCTGTAATCCCAGCACTTTGGGAGGCTTAGCACTTTGGATCACCTGCAGGAGTTTTAGACCAGCCTGGCCAACATGGTGAAACCCCACCTCTATTAAAAAGATAAAATTTAGCCAGGCGTGGTGGCTTGCACCTGTAATCCCAGCTACTTGGGAGGCTGAGGCAGGAGAATCGCTTGAACCTCGGAGGCAGAGGTTATAGTGAGCCAAGATCATGCCATTGCACTCCAGCCTGGGTGACAAGAGGGAGACTCTGTCTCAAAAAAAAAAGCTAGTTAACTGGTAGAAAATTGTGGAAAAGCCTATTTTTATTCAGGATAGGAATGGGATGGTCTTCAACTGTTACACATTTCAGGTTACACCACTCAGGACTCCCTGTGAAACAAAAATCGAGAAGCAGACACTAACTATAACCCTTCTACTCCCAGGTTCTCATCCTTTCCACTGCATGGAGATACCCAGACATTACGAAGTCTTCACTCAGGATGGTAGTGTGGACCAATACTGTAGCAACACGGTTTATCCAAAGGGCCAAAAATAAATGGAACATTTACACATTCAGAAATTACTCATACACACAGAAGAGTGCTCTGAAATTAATTTAAATCAAAGCTACTCTGAAGCAGATCAAAGAATCTTGCTTAAAATTGAATTTACATATCTGAGAAGCAAATGTCCTTGTTCAGCACATTCAAGCAGTTCCTTGGTTCAGCTCAGCACATATCCCACTAGAATCTTGTTTCACTCGATCACCAAAACCTTGCAGTCACCTAATACAATGACATCCTCTAAGAACACCTCTTCTCTCACAAGAAATAACAGGACAAATTGAGAATAAAAACAGCAGGCAATTAAGGGCCATCTCACAGATGAGCTATGTGATAAACACAAGTAAAATGTTAATTGTAGATCTAGGTGGTGAGTGTAAGAATTATTCACTGGATAACTCCTTAATTTTTTTGCATGTTTGAAAATTTTCATAACAAAATGTCAGAAGCATCACAATAAATTCAACCATAGGCACCAAAGTGAGTCACATTTCTCATTCAATATTTCATGAAGAGTCAGATACTCTCCAGGCCATTTGTTACAACTCCCTATATAAACACCATTCTTCATTCTCAAGATCTTATTTGTGTTTTTCCCACTGGACTCCTCCCAAATGAAAACTACATCTAGTTCAACTTCTAACACCTTCTATCAAAAAACACACCTTCTGTTTAAGTGCCATTGTACTTCTCTGTGTTGTACCATCTAAAATAATATCTGAAATTATTTAGAAACAATTTTTAGGTGCTACACTAGTTAGACTGGTTGTTTTAAAAGAAATACTTTTTAGGCCGGGCGTGGTGGCTCATGCCTGTAATCCCAGCACTTTGGGAGGCTGAGGTGGGTGGATAACTTGAGGTCAGGAGTTTGAGACCAGCCTGGCCAACATGGTGAAACCCCACTGCTACAAAAAAACAAACAAACAAAAAATCCCACAAAAATTAGCTGGGCAAGCAGGGCGTGGTGGGTCATACCTGTAAACCCTGCACTTTGGGAGGCTGAGGTGGATCACCTGACGTCAGGAATTTGAGACCAGCCTGGCTAACATGGTGAAACCCCATCTCTAATAAAAATACAAAAAAATCAGCCAGGAGTGGTGGTGCACACCTGTAGTCCCAGCTATTCAGGAGGCTGAGGCAGGGGAATTGCTTGAACCCGGGAGGCGGAGGTTGCGGTGAGCCGAGATTGCACCACTGCACTCCAGCCTGGTGACAGAGTAAGACTCTGTCTCCAAAAAAGGAAAAAAATTAGTTGGGCATGGTGGCACATGTCTGTAGTCCCAGCTGCCTGGGAGGCTGAGGCAGGAGAGGAAGAGGTTGCAGTAAGCCAAGATTAGGATATCGCACTCCAGCCTGGGCAACAGAGATCCTGTTTCAAAAACAAAAACAAACAAATATTAGCCAGGCATGGTGGCAGGTGCCTGCAATCCCAGCTACTCAGGAGGCTGAGGCACAAGAATCACTTGAATCTGGGAGGTGGAGGCTGCAGTGAGCTGAAATCGTGCCCTGTGTGCCAGCCTGGGCAACAGAGCAAGACTCTGGAAAAAAAAGACTTTAAAATAAAAGCTGTCTTTTAGACATGTATTAAGGTATTATACATGAAGGGATATGATAGCCGGAACATACTTTAAAATAACTCATGGGGTTCAGTACAAATGAAGCAAGACTGATCATAACTGCGAGAGCTGGGCCCAGAGTACATGGCCTAGTTGTTCCATTTCTGTGTTGTTAGAAAACAAAACAAAAATATAACCCTGGGAAGAAATTATGTAGTCAAGTAACTATACTACCAAGATGAATGAAACGTTTGAAGCGATGATCCATAAAACTCTAGTAAAAATTGCGCTGAAACAAGTAATTCAGCCAAAGGAAGTTCTATTTTGTGTACCCTCCACTTAAAAAAAAAGAAAAATCAGCTTTCTATTGCTACTTTTACTGTAGGCCTGACTCTCAATACAGAAACTTCAAAATGGGTGCCTAGGTAATTCAATTGGAATTTGAAATTTCTATTTTATCCTGCCTTGTGAATTAATGAGCAAAAATTCTTTATAGGATTCTCGCTAATAGATGCAGAAGGAATTACAAGGTATCACCAGCTGGCAACACCTAATGGAATCCCAGATCTGGGCAAGTATCATTAATGGTGGCTAAATTCATCAGGGGAAAAGCTGATAGAGAATTTTTATAATAAATGGAGTGGGCTGGCTGCATCGAAACCCACTATCAATCTTAATGTTACAAGATGAGAGACGTTATGTGCTGCGATGTGATACAACAGGGAGCAGATATCACCTATGAATTATTTTTGTGAAAAAGCAAAACAGACCAAGAAAAGCCTTCTCGACAGGCTAGTTTATAGAACATATAGGGGACAGAAAAGGTGTAAATGATCCCATTAGGATGCATTCAGTAAAATCCAGAGGGAACAATTCTATAGGACAAACAACTTGTTTCTTCAAAAATTAAATTGCAAGAAAAAGAAAGTTAAAACTATAGATTATAATAACAAAATACAAGATCTAGATCTTGTCTGGATCTTGATTCAAACCAACCAACTACAAAAAAAACGACAATCAGAAGTATGAATATTGACTGGTACTTGGCATCAAAAAAAAGTTCTAGCAGACTTACATAATGCTATTGTGGTTATGTTCTAAAAAGTACCCTATCTTTAGAGTATTTCTGAATATGTCTCTGATCACATAGACATGAAAATACTATGCCTGCAATAGGACTTAAACTGATCCCTGTGGGTTGGGGCAGGGGAGAGGTGGGGATGCAGGTAAACTGACCACAGGACAGCTGCTGAAGTTGGAGGATGGGTACACAGGGCTTCATTCTGCTATTCTTTTTGTGTATTTGTGAAAATTTCCATAATAAAATGTTTTTAAAAATGAGTTTGGACAGCATTATAAAACATTTAAAAATTTCCTTCTTTAATGAAGACTTGCAAGCAGAAAAATATAATTTTCTAAGGGCCAATTAAATAGTACATTAACTCAAGTAACAGTACTTAGGGCAGGGCATAGTGGCTCACATCTGAAATCCCAGTACTTTGGGAAGCCAAGGTGGCAGGATGGCTTGAGCCAGGAGTTCAATACTAACCTGGGCAACACAGGGAGACCCATTTCTACATAAATAAAAAAAAATTAGCCAGGTATCATGGTGTGTGCCTGTGGTCCCAGCTACTTGCAGGGCTGAGGTGAGAGGATTTCCTGGGTCTGAGAGGTGGAGGGTACAGTCACCAGGATCACGCCACTGCACTCAAACCTGGGCAACAGAGCAAGACCCTATCTCAAAACAAAAACAGCTTCTTAGAAACTGACAAAGAAAAATAATTTTTAAAAGATTGTACAAATTGCTGAATGTTATCATCACTAAAAGACCACTAAAAGTTGGAATTTTTTTTTTTTTTGAGACAGTCTCACTCTGTCACCCAGGTTGGAGTGCAATGACATGATCTTGGCTTACTGCAACCTCCACCTCCTGGGTTCAAGTGATACTTGTGCCTCTGCACCTCAACTAGCTGGGACTACATGCGTGTACCATCATGCCTGGCTAATTTCTCTATTTTTTGTAGAGACGAGGTTTTACCATGTTGGTCAGGCTGGTCTCCAACTCCTGACCTCAAGTGATCCACCCACCTTGGTCTCCCAAAGTGCTGGGATTACACAGGCATAAGCCACCGCGCTCAGCCAACAATCGGGATTTTAAACCAAAAGGAGAAACCTTTGATAAACTGAACATCAATTCCAGGTAAAACTGTAGGTTCTGCAGTCAGTCAGATCTAGGTTTGAATCCTAGCCCTGTTATTTTTTATCTACTAGTTGAATGTTTTTTGGCATGTCATACAATTTCTGTGAGCCTAGGCTCCACATCTACAATGTCAGGGGGAATAAAATTTATTGGTCAGCAGAGCACTCAGCAAAGGGCCTGGCACATGGTGAGTGCTTGGTGTAGAATTCAAGTAATTCCACTACCATTTCAGTCATAAATGTACACTTTTCCATACTCCAACATCTCTCAAATTGGGATGTCTCATAATTGATGGCGTATCATGACTTAATTAGCAAGTTTTTTTCTTAGTGGTTTGTAAAAAGTGGTGCTACAGATCAATAGCATCTAAGAGTCAATATACCATGGTATCAATCATTGGAAAGCTATATTCCTAATTTCTGTTCTAAGATTACTCGAATAACCAATCTGATATTTAAAATATTTTAAAGTCTGAGCAAAATATTTCTAATACATCATGAACAGAACAGTTTTGAGAACAAATTAATTTTTTGTAAAAAATGGTTTATCAATTCCATTTTTGTATAAAACACAGGGGAGAAACCTAGCCAATTAACACACACACTGTCACCACATGAAAAGGTACTTTTATCAAACTTCGAGTCTAAGAACATACAAATGTTTCTTTTATCATGTCTACAGTAATTGTCTATGCTTTTCCATTTAACTGTTGTTAAAAATTCCACATATTATTTCTTCTGTCCCAGTTACAGTACAATGACGGGGAGGAAGAGGGTTGGTTAAAGCAACCCTCTAAGCAGTTTTCTGCTGTCCCTTCTTTCCAATCAGAGATTTGTGGATGTGAGGGATCACACCTAGAATGAAATTTAAAAAAGTTATATTAAAAATTTTTAGTTTTTGCCTCAAGTAAAAAAGTGTAATTATACAAAAAATGAAATTTACTTAAGCCCCTTTTCATATTCTGATACTGTTAAACTATCTATACCAATGGCTACCCTCCAGGGGTCTGTGAACCCTTTAAAACTGTATGTAAAATTGTGTGACTTTCTGTGCATTTTTCAAGAGTAACCACAGCATTTTTTTTTTTTTTTTGAGACAAAGTCTTGCTCTGTTGCCCATGCTGGGGTGCAGTGGTATAATCTCAGCTCACTACAACCTCTGTCTCCTGGGTTCAAATGATTCTCGTGCCTCAGCCTCCTGAGTAGCTGGGATTACAAGCGTGTGCCACCATGCCTGGCTAATTTTTGTATTTTTAGTAGAGATGGGGTTTCACCACGCTGGCCAGGCTGGTCTTGAACTCCTTACCTCAAGTGATCCGCCCGCCTCTCAGCCTTCCAAAGAGCTGAGATTACAGGTGTGAGCCACCATACTCAGCTGTAACCACAGCTTTCATGAGGTTCTTTGAAGTTTATCCAAAGAAGATTAAAAACCACCAACTTACCTCTCACTTTCACTGATCCTGACCCACTTTTTTCAAGTGTATTTATTTCAACCCTTTCCGGTGTATGTTACACAATTTCTCCAAGTCATTTTTCAAACACAGTTAAAAAGGTATGGGAAATATGTTAAACATCAGGTTTTAAGTATCATATGAAATTTAGACAAAGAACTGGCTAAAATAAAAATAGCATTACATATGGCTATAAGGAGAAATATTTATTCAGATCATTACGAAAAGAAGCCTAGAACTGTTATAAATTTAACATGAAATTAAAGTTTATATGCTTTCTAGTTAACTAATCAAATATGCTGTGCTATTGATCTTAACGATATATTAGTCAAAAAGACCAATAAGAATTTAGGCTTAAGTAGTAATACATACCACCCCCAGCTATGGTAGCCTTGATAAGAGAATCCAACTCTTCATCACCACGGATTGCAAGCTGCAAGTGACGCGGAGTGATACGCTTTACTTTGAGATCCTTAGAAGCATTACCTGCCAGCTCCAGTACCTACAAAGCATCCATGATTAGCACATCAAATGAAGGACCAAGTATCCTAAATGAAGGATCACTTAGCATTTGCACATATAGAACACACACACAATACACAAACTGCTAATGCATTTTTCCTTCTTGTATTTCTATAATGCTTTTATAAAACTCTTTAATTCATTTAACCTCTTTTTATTCATTCTCTGTAATAGAGAAAGAAACTTGAGCAAAAACCTACTTCTATGTAGAAGTAGACAAGAAATATATATATAGAAATAAAGATAAGAAGAGATATTATCTCTTAGCCAAGATGCTAGATGTGAACATTTAGAAAAGTCTTTTTTTTTTTTTTGAGATAAGGCCTCACTCCATTGCCTAGGCTGGAGTGCAGTGGTGTGATCTTGGCTTACTGCAGCCTTGATCTCCCAGGTTCAGGGTTATTCTCCTGCCTCAGCCTCCTGAGCTGCTGGGACCACAAGTGTACCTGGTTAATTTTTTAAATTTTTTTTTAGAGACAAGGTTTCCCCACGTTGCCCAGGCTGGTCTCAGACTCCTGGGCTGAAACGATCTGCCCACCTGGGCCTCCCAAAGTGCTGGGATTACAACTGTAATCCACCACGCCCAGCCAAAGTCACATATTTTAATATATGCTTGTAGTCTATTTTTGTACAACCCTTAATAGCCGAAATGTATTTCTTAATACTTTCAGAAGTTATAAAATATATTTTTAAAATTTTTTAAAAATAAAAGAGATAGGATCTCACTACATTGCCAGGGTTGGTGTCAAACCCCTGGCCTCAAGTGATACTCCTACTTCAGCCTCTCAAAGTGCTGGAGTTACAGGTGTGGACCATCACATTCAGCCTAAAATGTAATTTGAAATAATTTCTTGTTTTTTTTTTTTTTTTTTTTTGAGACGGAGTCTTGCTGTGTGGCCCAGGCTGGAGTATAGTACTGCGATCTCAGCTCACTGTAACTTCCACCTCCTGGGTTCAAGTGATTCTCCTGCCTCAGCCTCCCAAGTAGCCTCCTCATTTTAAATAGAGCAGTGATAAACCTGGGTATACATCAGAATCAACTGCTGAACTTTAAAACCACCAGTACCCTACCCCATTCTCTCCTAGGTCTCTGACTGTCTGGGATAAAGCTCTGCAGCAGTGTTTTTTAAAGAGCTCTCCCCAAGGGATTTTAGTGCAAAGCAAAGGTTGAAAAGTGATTACCCATGACCTAAAGGGTCCTGGCTTAGATTTCAGTATTTCACCTCTACTAAAGGTTAAAAGTCCAAATTTAAGTATCTGAAAAAATATGTTGGTTGGGCGCGGTAGCTCACGCCTGTAATCCCAGCACTTTGGGAGGCCAAGGAGGGTGGATCACCTGAGGTCAAGAGTTTGAGACCAGCCTGGCCAATATGGTGAAATCCTCTCTCTACTAAAAATACAAAAATCAGCTGGGTGTGGTGGCACATGCCTGTAAACCCAGCTACTTGGCTGAGATTGCGCCACTGCACTCCAGCCTGGGTGACAGAGCAAGACTCCATCTCAAAACAAATAAAAACAAAAAAAGTTGACTGCATACACATACACATTCACTGTCTAATGTTACCCTAATTAAAAAAAAATTTTTTTTAGACATGGTCTCACTGTCATGCAGGCTAGAGTACAGTGGTGCAATCATGGCTCATTGCAGCCTCAACCTCCTGGGCTCAGGTGATCTTCCCACCTCAGCCTCCCGAGTAGCTGGGACTACAGGTGCACACTATCACATCTGGTTAATTTTTTGTAGAGATGGGGTTTTGCCATGTTGTCCAGGCTGGTCTGGAACTCCTGAACTCAAACAATCTGCCTGCCTTAACCTCCCACAGTGCTGGGATTACAGGCATGAGCCACTGCATTAACTTTAAAAATTTTAACCAAAGTTCCCAAAGATTTAAAAAAAGTGGGGGGAGCTTAGATGGGGCTTGAACATTGTGAACCCGAATGCTGAATGTAAGCCACCACACCCAGCCAAAGTCATATATTTTAATATATCCATGTAGTCTATTTCTGTACAACCCTTAATAGCTGAAATTTATTTCTTAATGCTTTTACAAAAGTTTTAAAATGTATTTAAAAATTTTTTTTTAATTTTTCAAAAATAAAAAGAGGCCAGGCACAGTGGCTCATGCCTGTAGTCCCAGCACTTTGGGAGGCTGAGGTGGCAGATCACTTGAGGTCAGGAGTTTGAGACCAGCCTGGCCAACATTGCAAAACCCCATCTCTATAAGAAAACAACAAAAATTGCTGGGTGTGGTAGCTCATACCTGTAATCCCAGCACTTTGGGAGGCGGAGGTGGGCAGATCAGGATAAGGTCAGGAGTTCGAGACCAGCCTGGCCAACATGGTGAAACCCCGTCTCTACGAAAAATACAAAAATTAGCCGGGCATGGTGGTGCACCCCTGTAATCCAGCTACTCAGGAGGCTGAGACAGGAGAATTGCTTGAAACCAGGAGGCAGAGGTTGTAGTGACCTGAGATTGTGCCACTGCACCCCAGCCTGGGAGACAGAGCAAGACTCTGTCTTGGAAAAAAAAAAAAGAAAATAACAAAAAGTAGCCAGATGTGGTGGTACACACAGGTAGCCCCAGCTACACTGGAGGCTGAGGTGGGAGAATCCTGGAACCCAGAAGGTGGAGGTTGCAATGGGCTGAGATGCCACTGCATTCCAGCCTGGGAGACAGAGACCTTATCTCAAAAAAAAAACAACAACACACAAAAAAAAAAAAAAAAAAAAACCCAAAACACCCCTTGATCAACACAGCAAAGTTGAAACTATTCATAATTCAATGTTAAATCCCCAATGGGACACAGATGACTTGGTCAGATTAATGAAATAAATGACAGCAATGATAACTGACATACAGATTAAAGCTAAATTCTCCAGCCTAGCTCCCAATCACATCTTCCCCAAGTTAAGACCCCTCTATTTCTACTAGAATCATGAATGTGTCTACCAACTTGACCTACTTGTTACTCAAATTACTTCCCCATCCTGGAATGTAGTTGAAGTTTCATGATTTCCCAGTGTTTTTTTTTTTTTTTTGAGGAGGAGTAAGGATGGGGAAAGTGGTGGTCTATGACTCAAGAATTAAGAACTCTTGCCCAAGTAACTTATCTTCCTGAAATTTCAAACTGAGTAAGATAGAGCAATTTTGTATGTATAACCCTGCAGAGAACCAGGAAGACAGATGAAGTCTTGCACTTCTAATGTCTTATTTGTGATTTTTATATATCATCACACTGGCAAAACTTTACCTCACCCCAAGTCTTCATAAATTAAAACACTATGCTATAACTTCATAAATACTGTCTACTGATTATATACATACTTCAGAGTTCACTGGGGTATGGTAGCTTATGCCTGTAATCCCAGCACCCTGGGAGGACCACTTGAGGCCAGGAGTTAGAGACCAGCCTGGGCAACACAGGGAGCCCCTGTCTCCACAAAAAAATTAAAACTAAAAAATTAGCACTAGGGGCGATGGCTCACGCCTGTAATCCCAGCACCTTGGGAGGCTGAGGTGGGTGGATCACCTGAGGTCAAGAGTTCCAGACCAACCTGGCCAACATCGTGAAACCCTGTCTCCACTAAAAATATAAAAATTAGCTGGGCAGTAGCCTGTAATTCCAGCTACTCAGGAGGCTGAGGCAGGAGAATCGCTTGAACGCAAGAGGCGGAGGCTGCAGTGAGCCAAGATTGCGCCACTGCACTCCAGCCTGCGTGACAGAGCAAGACTCCGTCTCAAAAAAAAAAAAAAAAAAAAATTTTAGCCAGGTGTGGTGGGTAGTCACAGGTACTAGGGAGGCTAAGGCAGGAGGATCCCTTGAACCCAGGAGGTTTGAGGTTACAGTGAGCTATGATCATGCCACTGTACTCCAGCCTGGGTGACAGAGTGAGACCAAGTCTCAAAATAAATAAATAAAAATAAAAGATAGAGATTGCTGGCCCTTGCTTAACTTTTAAAAAATTTTTATTTTGAGACAGGGTCTCGCTCTGTCACTCAGCCTGGTCTGGAACTCCACAACTCAAGTGTGCAATCTACCCACCTCAGCCTCCCAAAGTGGCTGGCATTACAGGTGTGAATCACCACACCCAGCCCCTTGCTTAGCTTTAAAAACAAGTACACCTAAGTTTTTTTTACATTGGCATTGGGTAATAGCTGACAAGATGCATCTCAGACTGCTGTTAGAAAAAAATCAGCCAGGTGCGGTGGCTCACGCCTGTAATCCCAGCACTTTGGGAGGCCGAGGCGGGCGGATCACAAGGTCAGGAGATTGAGACCATCCCGGCCAACATGGTGAAACCCTGTCTCTACTAGAAATACAAAAATTAGCTGAGCGTGGTGCTGCGCGCCTATAATCCCAGCTACTCAGGAGGCTGAGGCAGGAGAATACTTGAACCCAGGAGGTGGAGGTTGCAGTGAGCAGAGATCGCGCTCCAGTCTGGCACCTGGCGACGGAGCGAGACTCTGTCTCAAAAATAAAAAATAAAAAAAAAATAAAAAAAAATCAATGAGGCTGGGTGTGGCTCAAGCTTATAATCCTCTAGCAGTGGGAGGCCAAGGCAGGTGGATCACCTGAAGTCAGGAGTTTGAGACCAGTCTGGCCAACATGGTGAAACGCCATCTCTATTATAAATACAAAAATTAGCTGGGCATGGTGGTGCACACCTGTATTTCCAGCTACTTAGCCTCAGGATGCTAAGGCAGGAGAATCACTGAGGTGGGAGAATTGCTTGAACTCAGGAGGCAGAGGTTGCAGTGAGCTGAGACTGGCCTGCACTCTAGCCTGGGCAACAAGAGTGAAGCTCCATCTCAAAATAAACAAACCCCAATGAGCATATACGTCTTTTTTCAAATATATTCCATGGGTTTCTGTCACTTAGGCTAGTGAACCTTCTGGACTGCCATATACAAGACATTACTATACAAACCTCAGCAGTGAGGTACTCCAGAATCGCAGCACTGTATACGGCAGCAGTGGCACCCACCCTTCCATGGCTTGTGGTGCGAGTCTTCAAGTGTCTGTGGATGCGGCCCACAGGAAACTAAAGAGAGATGTCTTAGTGGGAAGCACTGCAGAGTCTTAACATTGCACTGAGTGTAATCAAAGGCTGAACAATATGAGTAAGCATGAAATAATAAAAAACTTGATCACAGATATCAGAAGCCAAACCTATTAGGCAACTAGCAGTTCCCAGGGCCTGTGTCTATGTTCTGGTAATCAGTCCCAAATCTTTAACCTCTGCATAATATGGAGAATATCACTCTAAAATAAAGAAAAACCATGCTGTGCTGTCATCAACTGTACATTCAACATGACCCATTGATCAAATTCCTATCTAGCTAATTTTTTCACATAATGGCCACATGCAACTTTGAACCTCCACTAACTTCCTCAGATCTTAACTGTTCTTTCTTCAGTTTGAAGAGGTGATCTGATAGTTAAGAAAAATCAATACTATTCTCATGTGGTTCTTTGTACTTTCTGAAAAAGAGGATACTTTCTCATTTCAAAGTATCCTAATCCCATTTGTGTCCTTTCTTTTTTTTTTAATAACTTATTTTTCTTTTTCCACTAGAGAACAAAGTGCCCTTTCTTTATTATTATCATTATTATTATTTTATTGAGACAGAGTCTCACTCTGTCGCCCAGGCTGGAGTGCAGTGTCATGATCTTGGGTCACTGCAACCTCCGCCTCCCGGGTTCAAGCGATTCTCCTGCCTTAGCCTCCTGAGTAGGTGGGATTACGTGAGAGCGCCACAACACCCAGCCGTTTCATATTTTTAGTAGAGACGGGGTTTCTCCATGTTGGCCAGGCTGGTCTTGAACTCCTGACTTCCAGTGATCCACCTGCCTAGGCCTCCCAAAGTGCTGGGATTACACTGTGTGAGCCACTGCTGTACTGTCAGACAGTACCTGTCTGTGCCCTTTCTTACAGGCCTCCATCATGCCTTCACTGCTCCATTATTTCAACAGCTACAATTACGTCCTTTTCACTGGTTTCTTTCTTTCTACAGACTTTACTGAAAACTTCACAATCTATGAAAACTGCTTACAGTTACAGTCTAGATATCTTCTTTCCAAAGACAGAATTTAAAAAACAAATCCTGAAACCCTTATTTTCTTGTCACCCATTTCTCCCAACCCAAAGCTGGCTTCTGTTAAACACTACCCTGAGGGCCAGCAGTGACATTTTACTTCCTTAAGAAAAACAAGCAATTTTTTTTTTTGGATTTACATTTTGTCTCTAAGTGATCAAAAGCTTCTTAAGAGCAAGATTTATGTCTTCTTTTCCTTTGCATCCTTAGTAACCCGTATGTTGTCTGGCACACAATAGGACCTCAAAAACATTTCTTCTTAGAATTCAGAGTTCTCATACCAACTCGGACTACTCCTCAGCCTTTTCTTTCTCAAAGTTTTTGAGGGGTCCACCAATGTCCTTGTGCTCCTTTCTCATTCTCTTAGGTTGGGAAACTCATCCGTAACATAAACCATCAATTTTACATAAATGATTTCAAATTCCTAATTCTATCACCTCTCTTAGAAAGCTGAACTCGCCAGGCACAGTGGCTCAAACCTGTAATCCCGATACTTTGGGAGGCCAAAGCAGGCGGATCACGAGGTCAGGGGATTGAGACCATCCTAGCCAACATGGTGAAATCCCGTCTCTACTAAAATACAAAAAATGAGCTGGGTATGGTGGTGCGTGTCTGTAGTCCCAGCTACTCAGGAGGCTGAGGCAGGGAATTCTTGAACCCGGGACGTGAAGGCTGCAGTGAGCTGAGGTCACGCTACTACACTCCATCCTGGTGACAGAGTAAGACTCTGTCTTTAAAAAAAAGAAAAAGAAAAAAAAAAGAAAGCTGAACTTATGTTTCCAACCTCTGGACATTTTCACATGGATGTTTTAGTGAACTTCAAAATGACTCCATTTAAATTTACCTCATAACTTGCCCCTACTACAAACTCCTCTGTTCCTTAGGTTCTAAGCCTTGGAGAAACCTTTGACTTCCTCTCAACTTTATACCTCTTCACCTATTTTCTGCACACACATACTTTCTACTCCTTCCCATTCGAGTACATTACTTTATTCCTAAGCCACTGCAATAACCTCACTTGGCCTTCCATTTTCTACTTCAAATTAAGTAGGCCTCAAAATAAATTCTAACTGAGAATATATATGGTGACCTAGAATACATAATGTGCCCATCAACATAAGTTCCCATCCCCCTTCTTTAGGTATCATTTGATCATGTTGTACTCTTGCTCAAACTCTCAATGGCTTACCACTGCCAAGAGGTTAACAGTTTACAGTTTGGCCTTCCAAGTTTCCTGATTAAAAGTGTTTCTCAATCGGGCGCGGTGGCTCACGTCTGTAACCTCATCTCTAGTAAAAATATAAAAATTACCAGGTGTGGTGGCGCACACCTGTAATCCCAGCTACTGAGGAGGCTGAAGCAGGAGAATCGCTTCAACCTGGGAGGTGGAGGTTGCAGTGAGCCAAGATCAAGCCACTGCACTCCAGCCTGGACAACAAAGCAAGACTCCGTCTCAAAAAAAAAAAGAAAATAACAACAACAACAAAAAACATAGAAGTGTTTCTTATAGGTAATTCTTTTTTTTTTCCAAGATGGAGTATCCCTCTTGTTGCCAGGCTGGAGTACAATGGCATGATCTTGGCTCACTGCAACCTCTGCCTCCCGGGTTCAAGCAATTCTCCGGCCTCAGCCTCTTGAGTAGCTGGGATTATAGGCGTGTGCCAGCATGCATGGCTAATTTTTGTATTTTTAGTAGAAAGAGGGATTTCATAATGTTGGCTAGGCTATTCTCGAACTCTTGACCTTGTGATCTGCCCCTCTCGGCCTCCCAAAGTGCTTGCTGGGATTACAGGTGTAAGCCACCGTCTCTGGCGCCACTTATAGGTAATTCTAATTCACCTATAAAATTTTGACTTGTGGGGTAAAGATACAATAATTCAAATATACGAAGTGTGAAAATACTTAGTGGTTTTGAGTATATTATTCAGTTTAAAACTGAGGGTATTAAGGGAAATATTCAGAGGATGAATAGATAGTTCATCACTGACTCCTCAAAAATTGTATCTCATCCTGACAGTTAATAAACCATAACAAACATCTTCAAAAGAAAAACCAGTTTACTTACTTCAATATGATACAATTTGTAACTTTATGACAGGTATTGACCAAGCAATCTCATTATTAAAAGTCTGTAGTTGGCCGGGTGTGGTGGCTCACATCTGTAATCCCAGCACTTTGGGAGGCCAAGGCTGGCGGATCATGAGGTCAAGAGATTGAGATCATCTTGGCCAACATGGTGAAACCCCATCTCTACTAAAAATACAAAAATTGGCTGGGCATGGTGGTGGGCGCCTGTAATCCCAGCTACTCGGGAGGCTGAGGCAGGAGAATTGCTTGAACCCAGCAGGTGGAGGTTGCAGTGAGCCGAGATTGTGCCACTGCACTCCAGCCTGGCAACAGAGCGAGACTCTGTCTCAAAAAAAAAAAAAAAAGTCTGCAGTAATAACAAGTAGATTTTTGTGACTGATAAAACATTTATAGGTCATAAATTATAACAGTAAAGAAAATAATAACGTAATGACAGCATGGATTCATTACCTGTAGCCCAGCTCTCTGTGAGCGAGATACTGCCTTAGCTTTGGCCTTCCCACTGTCCTTTCCAGCTTTGCCTCCAGCCTAAATGCAGAAAAAAAAAATAATAATAATAATAATTTCAATGAAAAGAGTTGAAAATACTACTTCAAAAGAAATTTCTTCTAGCTTTACTTTAGGTAGTTAAAAATATCTAGGTGATCCCCTTCCTCATTTGTAAATATACATGGGATTCTATCACCTTTATAATTTCTATTAAATAAGTGAAACCTTAAACACTTATTTAAAATAAGAGATTTCTGTTTTCTTTTTTCTGTCGCCCAGGCTGGCATGCAGTGGCATGATCTTGGCTCACTGCAACCTCTGCCTGCCAGGCTCAAGCGATTCTCCTGCCTCAGCTTCCCAAGTAGCTAGGATTACAGGTGTGTGCTACCACACCTGGCTAATTTTTGTATTTTTAGTAGAAACGGGGTTTCACCATGTTGGCCAAGCTGGTCTTGAACTCCTGACCTCAAGTGATCTGTCCGCCTCTGCCTCCCAAAGTGCTGGGATTACAGGCATGAGCCACTGTGCCCAGCGAAAAAATATGAGATTTCTAAAAATGAACATATTTATCAATTTCCAGACTGAAGAATCTTGCAAGTCAGTGTAACTTTTATGCATACATGAAATATTTCACAATTCTTATAAATGTCAATGTAACATATATTACTTTCGCAGAAATATTTAGAACTTAGCTCTCAGAAAAATAAAGCATATTCCAAGAAAAAAAAACCTCAAAAAATTAAACACAGAATTGTCAAATGGTCTAGCAATTCCACTTCTAGCTAGACACTCAAAAATTGAAAGCAAGGATTCAAATAAATACTTGTACACGCATATTCACAGCAGCATTATTTAGAATGGCCAAAAGGTGGAAACAATCTGAGTGTCCATTGATGGATGAACAAAATGATATACATATAATGGAATAGTAAGTATTCAGCTTTAAAAAGGAAATTCTGACACAAGCTACAACATGAATGAGCCTTGAAGACATTATGCTAAGCAAAATAAGCCAGTTACAAAAAAGACAAACACTGTATAATTCCACTTATGAGGTCCCTAAAGTAGTAAAGCTCATAGTCAGAAAGTAGATTTGTGGTTGCCACGGTAGCTGCCTCAGCCTCCTAAGTAGCTGGTACTACAGGTGCCACCACGCCCTGCTAATTGTTGTATTTTTAGTAGAAACGGGGTTTCAGCATGTTGGCCAGGCTGGTCTTGAACTCCTGACTTCAAGTGATCCATCTGCCTCGATCTCCCAAAGTGCTGGAATTATAGGCGTGAGCCAACGCACCTGGCCGAGTTATTGTTGAATGGGAAGGGTTTCCATTTGGGAAGATGAAAAAGTTCTAGAGACAGATGGCAGTGATGGTTGCACACTATGAATGTAGCTACTGCCACTGAACTATACACTTGAAAAACAAAACCTATTTCTGCATGAAAAAGGCTAACTATGTGCAAATGTAATGAGCTTTTAAGTAAATATGGGGCAATATAGAGTGTGTGTGTACACATATATTTCTAGAAGGTGACACAATAAATTAGAAATGTTATTTGCCTCTAGGGAGGAAATACTAAGGGTATGACTGAAGAATAAAACTAATTTTCTCTCACATATTTTGCTTTTACCATTTAAACAGATTATTGCTTTACTGTTAAAAAAAAAAAGAAGTGAGTCTATAAGATTGGCTGTTTGAAGGGCTATACTTTCAAAATAGATGGTAAGCTTTGAAATGGCATGTCTCCTTTGTAACTAACCCTTCCCTTAAAAATTTTTTTCTTTTCTTTTTTTTCCCAGAGATACGCAGAGAATCCTTAAAAAAATTTTAAAGCTAAAGATTAAAACTGTGTACTTCCTCTAACTGCATGTGTAAGTGCATTAAGTGCATATCACCCAAGATAATATGGAAGAAAAACAGTAAAATCTTGGCAGGTATTAGAAACAGGAAAAATAAAAATCTAAGAATTCATATTCACTCCCTTACATTAGGCAATTCAGCAAGAGACTGATTTAAGTTTACCAGAAGACCTCTTGATTTCTACTAGAATGCCTCATATATTTTAATAATTTTTGACTATGTTGTTATATAAGAAAAAGATATTGTGTAACTTCTGGATTTCTGAGGTCAGCTCCATTAAGAAGACAGTATTACTTAATTCTCAAATTAAAAAATCCTTTTGATCTCTATTTGCCCTAAAATATAACACTTAAAAACCTTTCAACTGGCATCTACAATTAGAATCACTGTCTTCTTATGACTGGATTGGAAAAAATAAGAACTAGTTATTAACGAAAAGCCAACAACTGCAAAACTCCCCAGGCTCCCCAGGTCATGTAGTAACTACTCTGCTTAAGCAATTTTATCCTCACTGTTTCAGATATGTCATATTTGCTGTTCTATTTGCTTTTTAAGGAAGTAGACACACAATCAGGTTTTAAAAGCCTCAATACATTAAATGACTGTTTCCAACATTTAGAGACTCCTGATACATTTCTCATACTTAACAAAAGAAAACTTTTATGGTATCAAACTTATCTGAATATAAAACTGTACAATAAATGAATATTTTATTTCCGATATCCCCTCAAACTGTTTATATACCCTCCCTACTTTGAACGTTCATTTAAATATAACTGGTGATTGAGAAACCAATTAAGATATAAAATTTATTATTCCAAGAATTAACTTCGTATTAACCTGAGTTAAGGTTGTTAGTTTAAAAAAAAAATTACACAGAGAGGAGGAGAGAGAAGGGGAGGAGGAGGGAGATGGGGAGGGGGAGGACAGGGAGTTCATTTCACTTGGATAAACTTGCAAACTGGATACTAAGAAACTTTCATATTCGTTTTAACAGACACCTGCTTACTTCCTCTCAGGTTTAAAATCTATCAAGAACGACAACTCAATGTCGCCTGCATTTTTAGCTTATGTTAATGCTTATGTATTTTTAGCTACTGGTAAGTGGATATAAAATATATAGCTTATCACTAGAGAGTGAAAACATCTTAAAAACTAGAATCATGAAAATTATCTGAGCAAATCCTTTTACAGATTAGATGTAGGCTGTACCTCAGTTTGTTAAACTATTATAAAGTACTTTACAATAACAACGAACTATATATATATTATATGTTGGATGCAATTATCCCTAAGCTCTATTCCAGTTCTGAGATTTGGGATTTTTACAATAACCAAACATTTTGTCCTCTCGACTGGCCAATCTGTTTATAGTTAGGTGTTACGTCTATTAAATATCATCCCTGTCATATCAAGCACAAGACAAATCATCTAATACTACCTGCAGTATGAGAAATGACAGCCTGGGGTTAACTTCTAAGTAGGCAGCTCCCGCTGAAGTAATCTTTCGACAGAAGGCTTAAAGCACGAATACCGGTAAAAATAAGATTCCATAATAAACAGTCTTAATTTTTACACAATCTTTGATGCAACTCAGAGCTTATCCTTTAGCACTTTCTCCTCCTTTCCCTCAACTTTAAAATAGGGCTGAAGATCTATTCACTTGCATTTTTGAAAAGCCACACTTTTCTTATCTAGATGTGAATTTCAGAATTAAAAGGTGGATACTTTTAAGACTGAAAATCCATAGCAAGGGCAAAGGAAAGTACTGGTGTATCATGAAAAACGCAAACTGCAAGGGAGTCAGAAGATAAAGGGCGTTCATTTCAAACCTATGCAATCACCTAGAACAAATCGTGTGGTTCTGGTCTACAAAACCATTCTTTGTAGTTCAAAAGACCACAAATACAAGCACCCTTTCGCAGAAACCCTCAAATTGACTACCAGGGAGATTACGTAACCAAACATCGCCAAAGACTTCTAACTTGTACAGCGGCAGCCTGTTTGACCTTATTCGTACAGAGGAGCGATCACATTAAGATCCAGCACTTGTTTCTACATTTTCAAGCCGGATTCTGGCAGCATCCTCCTCTCGGACTGGCGGTGCAGCGTCACCAGCGCCCGGACAGACCTGTCCGCCTCGGGACACACTTCGCGCTCTATTCGGCCAGGCCCAGCTCTCACCCGGGTACCCGTGTGGGGCTCCGCAGCCGAGCATGGCGCCCCCCGGCGGGCGGCGAGGGACTCGGCCGGACGCAGCCCCGACGCCCGCAAACTCCCGACTCCACAGGTAGCGGCGCGGACGCCGGGGCCTCCGAGCTCTGCTCCCCCGGCCCTGCCTCAGGCCCCGCGCCTCCGGCCCACCCGGCCGCCCTTACCATGGTCTCGGCGCCGACTCTGCCTCCGCTCGGCCGCGAGCCCTCCCGCTGCCGACCCGCGCCGCCGCCGCCGCTCTCGCAGCACCGACCGCCGCCGCCGCCGGAGCCGGACAATACCCGTGCCCGCCTCGCGCCGCCGCGGCCAATACCCGCTCGCTTTGCTACTTCGAACCCCGGCGGCTGTTCAATCGCGCGCCTCCTTCTAGCGAGACCCCGCCCCCCCGGCACCGCCTTCCTAACGGCTGTTTGTTTTTGCACACGGCACGCGGGAGGCGGGGCCTCCAGCCCCAAAACTGACGCGCTCTCCGCTTTTCTCCAGGCCCCCAAGCCTGACGAACAGAAAAGCAAACCAATGAGATCGGAGGCCTGGCAGACAAAAGCCAATGAAAATATCGCCCGCGAGCAGAGAGGCGGGTCACTGGGAAGGACAGCATAATTAGCTAATGAGGTGAAGCCATGGCTGGCGGCTGTGGCTTTCCCGCCCATTGGCGGCGTTGATTTTCCCGCTTCTGAGACTTGTTTTGGGAGGTGAAGACTGTTGCGCTTGTTTCTTCTAGTGGGTTTTCACAGACTGTGAGGATTTATTCGTCTTAGGACGTGTGAATCAGGAGGGCGCTGGGTTTCAAGGTTAGGCAGCCCTCGAGCTCAGCCATTATTCCGGCGAACTGACTCCCCTGACGTCCTCTCAGCGCGGACCCTGGCAAGGTTCCGCACGTCCTTGTCGTTCTAAAAAGAAGCTGGCAGCTCCTCGGCAGGTTGAGGCGGGAGAATCGCTTGAACCCGGAAGGCGGAGGTTGCAAGGAGCTGAGATTGCGCCACTGCATTCCAGCTGGGCGACACAGGGAGACTCAGCCTCAAAAAAAAAAAAAGAGCAAAAACCCATAAGCTATCAATTGGCTACGTATTGTTCTTTGTATTACAAATTCTTTTTCCTTTTTCAGAGACGGAGTCCTGGGACTGCAGGCAAGTGCCTCCACGCCCAGCTGATTTTTGTATTTTTAATAGAGACGGGGGTTTCCCCATGTTGGCCGGTCTGGTCTGGAACACCTGACCTCAGGTGATCCGCCCGCCTTGGCCTCCCAAAGTGCTGGGATTACAGGCGTGAGCCACCGCGCCTGGCGTGTATTACAAATTTTAAGAACACGAAGATAATGGGGCTGGCGGGGTGGCGCGGACCTGTAGCCTCAGCTACTGGCAAGACTTGAGACAGGAGGATCTCTTGAGCTCAGGAGGTCCAGGCTGCAGTAAGCCATGATCGCACCACTGCACTCCAGCTTGGGGAACAGAGTATACCCTGTCTAAAAAATAAAAATAGAAAAAGAAGGTAATGGATGAAGCCGGTAGTCAGGAATGAAATGACTTTAAACAATTGGGTATGCATGGGATTAGCTACGTGTGTATGTGCGGGCGGGGATAACCGAAGTCCCGTACTCATGTCCCTTTAGGCCTAATACATTTTGCAGACCTCTCAGAGCTCAGACTGTTGTGAGCCGTTTTTCTTTTCTCAGCATCTTCAGTGTGCTTATTTTGCTTACTCATTAGGTTAAAATTTGGGGGTAACTCCTAGCTAGAAAGGAGGAAAAGCTCTAACTTGGAATCGCCTTCCCCTAGCTGTTGTAAAAATTAAAGGATGTGTGTGAGCACACAGGCTCTCCAGCGATCGTTTTTCTTCCACAGTGTTTCCACATTTTATTTATTTGTGTATTTATTTATTTACTTTTTGAGATGAAGTCTCGCTCTGTTGCCTAGGCTGGGTGGAGGGCAGTGGCGCGATTTGTGCTCACTGCAACTTCTGCCTCCCTGGTTCAAGCGATTCTCCTGCATCGGCCTGCCAAGTAGCTGGGACTATAGGTGCAGACCACTATGCCCAGCTAATTTTTGTATTTTTGGTAGAGTCGGGGTTTCACCATGTTGGCCAGGATGGTCTCGATGTCTTAACCTCGTGATCAACCCGCCTCGGCCTTCCAAAATGCTGGGATTACAGGCGTGAGCCACCGCGCCCGGCCGGGAAGTGAGTCTTTAAAAAAAGGTAATTTAGGCTGGGCACGGTGGCTCACGCGTGTAATCACAGCACTTTGGGAGGCCGAGGCGGGTGGATTGCCTGAGATCAGGAGTTCGAGACCATCCTGGCCAACATGGTGAAACCCCGTCTCTACTAAAAATACAAAAATAAGCTGGGCATGGTGGCACACGCATGTAGTCCCAGCTACTCCGGAGGCAGGAGAATCACTTGAACTCAGGTGGCCGAGGTTGCAGTGAACCAAGATAGCACCGCTGCACTCCAGCCTGGGGGACAGAATGAGACTGCGTCTCAAAAAAAAAAAAAAAAGGGTAACTTAAATTCAAGAAGAGAAGAAGAGTATGAGGGTGAGCTATGTGCCCAGATTAATAGAAGCTTCAAATCTAGGTAGAAGAGTTTGGAGTTACTTCAATAAGCAATAGCCATTGTTAATTCCTGCTCCTCTGTGTTTCTGGCCTCAGTGGATGGCATTACCAGTCTATCAAGGCATAAGCCTCTGGTTATTCCTTTAACAAATCACTGAGTGCCTACTGTTTGCAGGCACTGTGCTAGGTACTGAGGATTTAGTGATTAGCAATATAGACCTTGTCCTTGTCCTCCTGGTCCTCTGCAGCAGGAGTCGGGTGTTAAAGAAATAAACGTACAAATACCATATGTGAATTATAATAAGTGCAGTGTGCTGAAGAAAAAGAACAGGGTGCTTTAGAGAGAAACGGAATGTAGTTTAGATGTATGGGTAGTGTTCCACAACAAAGAAAGAGTATGCATAAAGTCTGAAGTGAGAAAGACTTGTCCCTTTGCTACATGTGGTGGATCATGCCTGTAATCCTAGCACTTTGGGAGGCCGAGGATCACCTGAGGTCGGGAGTTTGAGACCAGCCTGGCCAACATGATGAAACCCCATCTCTACTAAAAATACAAAATTAGCTTGGCGTGATGGTGCATGCCTGTAATTCCCAGCTACTCGAAAGGCTGACACAGGAGAATTGCCTGACCCTGGGAGAGCCCGGGAGGCAGAGGCTGCAGTGAGCTGAGATCGTGCCATTGCACTTCAGTCTGGGCGACAGAGCGAGACTCCATCTCAAAAAAAAAAAAAAAAGACTGCCCCTGTGAAGGGACTGAAAGAAGTGTTCAATAATGTATGAGAAACTACCTAGCACTGTACCTATCACATAATAAATATCCAATAAATGTTAACTTCCTTAACAGGAAAATCATTTTCTTTCCTCTCTCTACCCCTCAGCCTTCATGTCACTGATTCAGATTTTGATGAAAGTGGAATTAGGTTGAAAAAAAATGGTTCTCATCATAGACAATAGTAATCCTTTTACTGATATATATATTTTGTTTAGGGAGGAGAGATATATATTGAGGCACACAGATTGAAGAAAATAGATGCAAAGTCAAACTACTAACAGTTTTATAAAGCAAGTGTGGTAGTAAAGTCTAGTTTCTAGTGAACTAGGGTTATAAAAAAGGCAAAGGTGAGCTCATGAACACCACTCTAACCAGAGAATTTTACGTATTACCATCTATAAATGATAAATTATAAACATTGACAAATTATTCAACTCTGGACTGGACATGGTGGCTCATGCCTGTAATCCTAAAGCTTTGGGAGACCAAGCCATGAGCCACCAGGGCAGGAGTTTGAGACCAGCCTGGGCAACATGGCAAGACTCTGCTTCTACAAAAATTAAATGAAAAAAATTAGCTGAGTGTGTGCTGCATGCCTGTGGTCCTAGCTACTTGAGAGGCTGAGGTGGGCAGAGAACTTGAGCCCATGAGTTCAAGGCTGCAGTGTGCTATGATCGTGTCATTGCTCACCAACCAGGCAACAGAACCAGACCGTATCTCTTAAAAAAAAATTATTCAACATCGCTGGATTTAACCTAGTTATATATAGTATAACTGTTCTCAAAGTGTGATCCTTAGACCATCAGCATCAGCATCAGCATCACTTAGAACTTGTTAGAAATGCATTCTTATCCCCACCCCAGATCTGTGGAATCAGACAGGGTGGGACCCCCAAGTGCTCCAGGTGATTCTGGTGCATACTGAAATTTAAGAACCACTGGTATAGTATATGCTGTGGTGCACAGTCCAGAGTCCACATATTCCTTATAAAACTGGAGCACTTGGCCAGGTGTGGTAGCTCACACCTGTAATCCCAGAACTTTGGGAGGCTGAGGCGGGCAGATCACCTGAGGTAAGGAG
This sequence comes from Ateles fusciceps, assembly GCA_036589455.1. NCBI lineage: Eukaryota > Metazoa > Chordata > Mammalia > Primates > Atelidae > Ateles > Ateles fusciceps. Next base: position 5,286,949 of record JAZHEH010003329.1, on the reverse strand, counting down.
TTCCAGACCAACCTGGTCAACATGGTGAAACTCTGTCTCTACTAAAATAAAAATTAGCCAGGTGTGTGGAGCGGGCTTGTAGTCCTAGCTACTTGGGGAGGTTGAGGCAGGAGAATTGCTTGAAGTTGGGAGGTGGAGGTTGCAGTGAGCCAGATGGTGCCACTGCACTCCAGCCTGGGCGACAGAGTGAGACTGTCTTAAAAAAAACACACACACACACAAAAACAAAAAGCTGGAGCACTTATTCATTTAGCTCCTGGAAGTGTTGACTGATCATTACTCAGGGATCTCTACTTAGCAAAAGGAAGCTGTATCGCCCAAGTTTACACTCCTTTTCAGTGGGCCTACCTCCAATGACTGGTGGATGTAGGATATAGTGCCTAACTCTTTTGCCTTAATTTGAGACAATTCTGAAGGGCCATTCCAGCTTCAGAGTTTCTTGTGTGATTACTATGGACTTCATCTAACTGCACTGAAGTTCAACTTCTGCTTAATCTTGCTTCCTCCATTTTCTCGTAGTGATGTTCCCAAGAGCATTCCATACTATTACCTGTTGAAAGCAAATCCCATTTGTTTCCTGGGAAACCTGAACTAAGACAATGACTTTTCTCTGCAAAAATGTAATCAGTTTTTGAGTGAGCAAGATATTCACACTTACAAAATTCCAAAAGGTTACACAGTGAAAAGACTCCTCTGGGTGCAGTGGCTCATTCCTATAATCCCAGCACTTTGGGAGGTTAAGGCAGGAGGATCGCTTGAGCCCAGGAGTTCGAGACCAGCCTGGGTGACATAGTGAGACCCACAACTCCACGAAAAATAAGAAAAATAAGCCGGGCATGGGGTGTGTGCATGTAGTCCGAGCTACTCAGTAGGCTGAGGCAGGAGGATCACTTGAGCCTGGGAGTTTAAGGATGCAGTGAGCTGTGATTGTACCACTGCATTCCAGCCTGAGCGAGAGCAAGACTCTCTCACACACACAAAAAACTCCTCCCATCCTTGCCCTAGCCATCAGTTTCACCTCTGCAGAGACACCCGGTGTTGCTCATATAGTGAAGTGTGTTAGCATTTAGAGAATTAAGCCTTAAAGATTACTATACATCGATTGCAGTTTTTTTAAATCCCTGTGTTCACTTTTAAATTCCATTTTAATGCTGAAGTGCTCTTCAACATATCATAAAGCCTTTAAGAGACAGAATTTTTTTTTCCTACTCTTGTAAAGGATAGCCAAATTCTCCTTTTTAAAGTATAGTCCTGCATTGCTTACTGATGGGGATACGTTCTGAGAAATATGTCATTAAGAAATTTCATCATTGTGCTCACATTATAGAGTGTACTTACACAAACTTAGATTGTGTATATAGCCTACTAGACACCTGGCTATATGGCGTAGCCTGTTACTCCTAAGCATGTTACTAGTGCTGAATACCACTGTAACATAATGGTAAATATTTGTACACCTAAACATAGAAAAGAAACAGTAAAAATACAGTATAAAAGATACAAGACTGCATGTGGTGGCTCACGCCTATAATCCCAGCACTTTGGGAGGCTGAGGTGGGCAGATCACCTGAGGTCAGGAGTTCGAGATCAGCCTGGCCAACATGGCGAAACCCCGTCTCTACTAAAAATACAAAAATTATCTGGGCATGGTGGCACGCCCATAATCCTAGCTACTGGTGAGGCTGAGGCAGGAGAATTGCTTGAACCTGGGAGGTGGAGGTTGCAGTGAGTGGAGATTGTGCCATTGCACTCCAGCCTGGGCAACAAGAGGGAAACTCTGTCTCAAAAAAAAAAAAAAAAAAAAAGATACAAAATAGTATACCTGTATAGGGCACTTACTATAAATAGAGCTTGTAGGACTGGAAGTTGCTTTGAATGATTCAGTGAGTGGGTGGTGAGTGAATGTGAAGGCCTAGGACTTTATACTGTACACTACTGGAGACTATGAACACTGTACATAGGCTCCACTAAATTTAATTAAAATATTTTTCTGGCTGGGCGTGGTGGCTCACACCTGTAATCCCAGAACTTTGGGAGGCCCGAGGTTGGGAGTTCGAGACCAACCTGATGAACATGGAGAAACCCCATCTCTAAAAAAAAAAAAAAAAAAATTAAAAAAATTAAAAAAAGTTTTTCTTCAGTAATAAGTTAACCTTAGTTTACTGTAACTTTTTAACTTTATAAACCTTTACATTAAAAATCTTTTTTGACTTTTTGTAAAACACTTAGCTTAAAACAAATACCTTGTATGGCTGTGCAAAAATGTTTCTTCTTCACATCCATATTCTGTAAGCTTTTCGCTATTTATTTCATTGAGAAGGGATTTTACTCTGCCACCCAGGCTGTAGTGCAATGGTGCCATCTGAGCTCACTGCAACCTTCGCCTCCTGGGCTCAAGTGATTCTCTCACCTCAGCCTCCTGTGTAGCTGGGACTATGGGCACATATTACCAGGCCTGACAAATTTTTGTATTTTTTGTAGAGACAGGGTTTCGCCATATTGCCCAGGCTGGTCTCCAACTCCTGGACTTAAAGTGATCCTCCCACCTCAACCTCCAGAGTACTGGAATTACAGACCCATGAACCATGGCAACTGGACTATTTTTAATTTTAAAAAATTGTTTTTTCACTTTTTAAAATTTTATGTTAAAAATGAAGAAACGGGCCAGGCGCGGTGGCTCACGCCTGTAATCCTAGCACTTTGGGAGGCCGAGGTGGGTGGATCACCTGAGGTCAGGAGTTCAAGACCAGCCTGGCCATTTTGGTGAAACCCCATCTTTTTTTTTTTCCAAAAAAAAAAAAAAAAAAAAAACCCAACACATTTATTAGCCTTGGTCTATACAGAGTGAGGGTCATCAATATCACTGTCTTCCACCTCCACATCTTGTCACACTGGAATGTCTTCAAGGGCATTAACACATATGGAGCTGTCATATCCTGTGATAACAATGCCTTCTTGTGGATACCTCCCAGAGGACCTGCCTGAGACTGTTTTACAGTTATTATTATTATTATTATTATTTTTTATGAGTAGAAGGAGTACACTCTAATGATAAAGGGCCAGGCATGGTGGCTCATGCCTGTAATCCCAGTACTTTGGCTCCCTTAAAAAAAAAAAAAAAAAATGAAGGCCAAGACTGGCAAATCACCTGAGGCCAGGAGTTCGAGACCAGCCTGGCCGACATGGTGAAACCCTATCTCTATTAAAAATACAAATATTAGCCGGGCCTGGTGGTGCACGCCTGTAATCCCAGCTACTCAGGAGGCTGAGGCAGGAGAATCTCTTGAACCTGGGAGGCAGAGGTTGCAGTGAGCCGAGATTGAGCCACTGCACTCCAGACTGGGTGACAGAGCAAGACTCCATCTCAAAAAAAAAAAACAAACAAAAACAGTAACAGTTTTTTATTATCATTAGCAATTATATATTGTACATAATTGCATGTGCTATACTTTTATACAACTGGCAGCCAGTAGGTTTGCTTACATTAGCATCACCAGAAACACGTGGGTAATTCTGAAACTAACAGGTTACGATGGCTTGAATGGTTATAACATCACTAGGCAATAGGAATTTTTCAATTTCATTGTAATCTTATGGGGCCACAAATAAATGCCCTATGTGGCACATGACTGTATTATTATTGTTATTATTATTTTGTAAACATTCCTGGAAAGGTTTAGGGCAGATTGCAGTGGCAAGGCAGCTATTCACCTGAGCCAGAACCTGCCCAATTCTAAATGAGGTCAGTCAGGATGCACCCATCCTTCTATATTCAGCTGTGATGCCTGGGACTCTGCAAAACACACTTCTGCTTTTCCTTTGCTTCCCTGCTAGACTTTGCCAATAGGGGGAACTAGAGGGAAATGGCAAGATTGTAGGCGCCCTCCAGTCGGCTGTTTCTCTAAGCATCACTTATGCAGGACTTCACTCTAGGAGGAGCAGTTTGTTAGGTTGCAGCAGCTGACTCAGTTTTTCCAACACTTGAAAAACCAGCCTAAGTGTCCAACCCCCTCACCAGCACCAGCTGGCTCCTTCCTTAGAGCTCTGAGTTGCAGCTCTAGAGGACCCTTTCTCTAGATTTCTAAGATTTTCCCTTTGATTTTTTTCAAGGTAGCTGCTACCTCCATGACACCTTAGAGTTTTCTTTTTACTCTTTAGTAGTTAACTCTCTCTATATATCTATCTATCTACCTATCTATATACACAAAAGATATATATATATATGTGTATATATATACATATATATGTGTGTGTGTGTGTGTGTATATATATATATATATATATATCTTTTTTTTTTGAGATGGAGTTTTGCCCTGTCACCCAGGCTGGAGTGCAGTGGTGCAATCTTAGCTCACTGTAACCGCCACCTCCCAGGTTCAAATGATTCTCCTGCCTCAGCCTTCTGAGTAGCTGGGATTACAGGTGTCCACCACCAAGCCCAGCTAATTTTTGTATTTTTAGTAGAGACGAGGTTGCACCATGTTGGCCAGGCTGGTCTCAAACTCCTGATCTTGTGATCCACCTGCCTCGGTTTCCCAAAGTGCTAAGATTACAGGTGTGAGCCACTGCACCCACCCTAGTAGTTAACAATATTACACTCAGTTAATAATATTTTATATGGCTCATGCTTGTAATCCCAGCACTTTGGGAGGCTGAGGCAGGTGGATCACGAGGTCAGGAGTTCAACATCAGCCTGGCCAACATAGTGAAACCCCATCTCTACTAAAAATACAAAAATTAGCTGGGCATGGTGGCGTGTGCCTATAATCCCAGCTACTTGGGAGGCGGAGGCAGGAGAATTGCTTGAACCGGGAACTGGAAGGCGGAGGTTGCAGTGAGCCGAGATCGCGCCACTGCACTGCAGCCTGGGCTACAGAGCGAGACTCTGTCTCAAAAGTAAAATAAAACAAAATAAAGTTATATGTTGTCTCTGTTCAAATAAGTGGTGGGCCAGGGAAGGTGGCTCATGCATGTAATTCCAGCACTTAAGGAGGTGGAGGTGGTGGTGGGAGGATCCCTTGAGCCCAGGATTTTGAGACCAGCCTGATCAACAGAATGAGACCTGGTATCAAAACAAAAACGGTTGTATTTTCTGGAACCTGAATGAACATTGACAGATAGAGCATATGATTATTTTTTTTGTTTTTGTTTTTAAACTTTCTCTTATCAAAAATTTTAAGCTTATATGAAAGTAAAGCAAATAGTGCAAGGAACCTGGCACACACATCACACAGCCACAATCATCGTCTCATGGCTGCTTTTACTTTATTTTATATTCTCATTCACATTTGCCCCACCTTCAACTGGGTATGTTGAAATAAATTCAAAGTAAATTAGCAACAAATGTTTTTACAAGAAAATTGTTTCTTTAAAAAAAAACCTTGGGTCACTTGAATTTGTACAATGTGCATGCATTACCTATTTTATCCACTAGCAGTGCACAAACGGAAATGAAAGTTTTTTTTTTCTCTTGCAGATATGTAACTTGTATGTGGTCTTTTTTCCCTTTTTTTTTTTTTTTTGAGCCAGAGTCTCTCTCTGTTGCCCAGGCTGGAGTGCAGTGGCAGATCTTGCTCACTGCAACCTCCATCTCCTGCATTCAAGCGATTCTCCTGCCTCAGCCTCCCAAGTAACTGGAACTACAGGCGCCTGCCACCAAGCCTGGCTACTTTTTTTGTATTTTTAGTAGAGACAGGGTTTTGCCATGTTGGCCAGGCTGGTCTCAAACTCCTGACCTCAAGTGATCCGCCCACCTCGGCCTCCCACAGTGCTGGGATTATAGGCGTGAGCCACCACACCTGGCCTGTTTCATCAAATTTAGATGCTACAAAATAGTAAACCCTCTCAGTTTCACTCCATTCCAGTACAGAACATAATGTGTGTGTGTGTATGTGTGTGTGTGTGTGTGTGTGTGTGTGTGTGTGTGTGTGTTTCCTCTCTATTTATTTATTTATTTTTTTATGAGGGCTGGGATTGGAGCTACCTTTCTGGAAGGTGTTGGCCAGCCTGTCCCTCTTTTCTTTCTTTTTTTTTTTTTTGAGACAGAGTCTCACTCTGTTGCCCAGGCTGGAGTGCAGTGGCTGCCATCTCAGCTCACTGCCACCTCTGCCTCTCGGGTTCAAGCGATTTTCCTGCCTCAGCCTCCAGAGTAGCTGGGATTACAGGCATGCGCACCACACTCAGCTGATTTTTGTACTTTTAGGAGAGACGGGGTTTCACCATGTTGGTCAGGCTGGTCTGGAATTCCTAACCTCAGGTGATCTATACACTTTGGCCTCCCAAAGTGCTGTGATTACAGGTGTGAGCCACCATGACCAACCTAATTTTTATTTTTTAAATTTGTACTACAATGCTGTGCTCCACCCAGCTTTATATTAAGATGGAAACAATTTAATCTTAATTGTTGAACTTAAATTTATTTTTTTAAGTTCCCCAGCACACGTACAGGATGTGCAGGTTTGTTACATAGGCAAATGTGTGCCATGGTGCTTTGCTGCACAGATCAACCTATCACCTAAGTATTAAGCCCAGCATTCATTAGCTCTTTTTCCTAATGTTTTCCGTCCTCCCCACTCTTTCCTGAGAGGCCACAGAATTGTTGAACTTTTAAGCTAATTTCATAGTAACATTAAAATATCAGATTGTTTTACTTCAACATTAATTAAAAGAATTGAGTGAAAAATTTGAACCTTACCAGAATAAATGAAGTCAGTTTTTAAATTTGAATCTGAAGATGGTACTGATAAAATTGGCATCACATAACTGGAAGTTCTATATATTAACATATATCTAGTCTAGTCTACATATTAACAGCCATGGGTTCACTTTTTGCATGGGCATAAGAAAACTCTGAATTGAGGATGAGAAGATGAGTGAAATTAATTAAAAACAGTCGATTTATTTAAGTGAAAAGTCTTGCTTCACAGAGTGATTTGTAAGTGCACCTTCTGTATTAATTGTATTAATTAAATCATTGTCTCTGGGTAATTTTTTTTTTTTTTTAAGCAGAGTCTTGCTCCATCACCCAAGCTGGAGTGCAGTGGCATGATCTTGGCTCACTACAACCTCTGCCTCCTGGGTTCAAATGATTCTCCTGCCTCAGCCTCCCAAATAGCCGGGATTACAGGCATTTACTACCACACCCAGGTAATTTCTGTATTTTTAGTAGAAATGGGATTTCACTATGTTGGCCAGGCTAGTCTTAAACTCCTGACCTCAAGTAGACCCACCTGCCTCAGACTCTCAAAGTGCTGGGATTACGGGCATGAGCCACCGTGCCCAGACTCTGGGTAATGTTTATTTAAGATAATTGCTAAGTTTTGAAATAGATGCAGATACCTCTACAGAAAATTCATGTCTACTGGTTTTCCTGTGGTTATTTATTTATTTTTGAGACAGGGTCTCACTCTGTCACCCAGGGTGGAGTGCAGTGGCGCGATCTCGGCTCACTGCAACCTCTGCCTCCCGGGTTCAAGTGATTCTCCTGCCTCGGTCTCCTGAGTAGCTGGAATTATAGGCATGTGCCACCATGCCTGGCTAATTTTGTGTTTTTAGTAGAGACAGAGTTTCACCATGTTGGCCAGGCTGGTCTCAAACTCCTGACCTCGAGTGATCTGCCCACCTCGGCCTCCCAAAGTGCTGGGATTACAGGCATGAACTGTGCCCAGCCTGATCTTTTTATTTTTATTTTATTTTTATCATTTTTTTCTCATTAAACTTTTTTAATGGGTCTCGAAAATTCTGTGACAAATTTTTGGTCAAGTTGTTTCCATTAAAAAGTACTGATTTTATAAACTAATAACTTAAAACTGCCACACACAAAAGAGAACACCAAAGTGGTCCACAAAACATTCTCCTTTCCGTCTGAGGGTATCATTAACCAGTCTTTTACTACTAAACTTAAATGGCCAATTGAAACAAACAGTTCTGAGACCGTTCTTCCTCCACCACTGATTAAGACCGGGGGTGGCAGGCATTAGAGATAATACTCATTTAGCCTTCTGAGCTTTCTGGGCAGACTTGGTGATCTTGCCAGCTCCGGCAGCTTTCTTGTCCACTGCCTTGATGACACCCACCACAACTGTCTGTCTCATATCATGAACAGCAAAGCGACCCAGAAGTGGATAGTCTGAGAAGCCCTCAACACACATGGGCTTGCCAGGAACCATATCAATGACGGCAGCATCACCAGACTTCAAGAATTTAGGGCCATCTTCCAGCTTTTTACCAGATCAGCGATCAGTCTTTTCCTTCAGCTCAGCAAACTTGCATGCAATGTGAGCCGTGTGGCAATCCAGTACAGCGGTATAGCCAGCGCTGATTTGGCCTGGATGGTTCAGGATAATCACCTGAGCAGTGAAGCCAGCTGCTTCCATTGGTGGGTCGTTCTTGCTGTCACCAGCAACGCTGCCACGACGAACATCCTTGACAGACACATTCTTGACATTGAAGCCCACACTGTCCCCAGGAAGAGCTTCACTCAAAGCTTCATGGGGCATTTCGACAGATCTTACTTCAGTTGTAACGTTGACTGGAGAAAAGGTGACCACCATACTAGGTTTGAGAATCCCAGTCTCCACTCGGTCAACAAGAACAGTACCGATACCACCAATTTTTTTATTTTTTGAGACAGTCTCACTCCATCGCCAGGTGCCAGACTGGAGTGCAGTGGCTCGATCTCGGCTCACTGCAACCTCCACCTCCTGGGTTCAAGCAATTCTCCTGCCTCAGCCTCCTGAGTAGCTGGGATTACAGGCACACGCCAATACCACCAATTTTATAGATATCCTGGAGAGGCAGGTGCAAGGGCTTGTCAGTTGGGCAAGTTGGTGGTAGGATGCAGTCCAGAGCCTCAAGCAGCGGGTTCCACTGGCATTGCCATCCTTATGGGTGACCTTCCAACCCTTGAACCAAGGCATGTTAGCATTCAGCTCCAGCACGTTGTCAACATTCCAACCACAAACTGGCACAAATGCTACTGTGTCGCGGTCGTAACCAATTTTCTTAATGTAAGTGCTGACTTCCTTAACAATTTCCTCATATCTCTTCTGGCTGTGGGTGGCTCAGTGGAATCCATTTAGTTAACACCAACAATTAGTTGTTTCACACCCAGTGTGTAAGCCAGAAAGGCGTGCTCTCAGGTCTGCCCATTCTTGGAGATACCAGCTTCAAATTCACCAACACCAGCAGCAACAATCAGGACAGCGCAGTCAGCTTGAGATGTCTCTCTAATCATGTTTTTGACGAAGTCTCTGTATCCTGGGGCATCAATGATAGTCACGTAGTTCTTGCTGGTCTTGAATTTCCGCAAGGAGATATCAATGGTGATACCATGTTCATGCTCGGCTTTCAGTTTATCCAAGACCCAGGCATACTTGAAGGAGTCCTTTCCCATCTCAGCAGGCTCCTTCTCCAATTTTTCAATGGTTCTTTTGTCGATGCCACCGCATTTGTAGATTAGGTGGCCAGTAGTGGTGGACTTGCCCGAATCTACGTGTCCAGTTATGACAATGTTGATATGAGTCTTTTCCTTTCCCATTTTGGCTTTTAGGGGTAGTTTTCACTACACCTGTGTTCTGGTGGCAAACCCGTTGTGAAAAAGCTGATCTTTTTATTTTTTGAGACGGAATCTCGCTCTGTTGTCCAGGCTGGAGTGCGATGGTGCACTCAGCTCACCACAACCTCTGCCTCCCGGATTCAAGCAATTCTCCTGTCAGCCTCCTGAGTAGCTGGGATTACAGGTGCCTGCCCTACATCTGGCTAATTTTTGTATTTTTAGTAGAGATGGGGTTTCACCATGTTGGCCAGGCTGTTGTTGAACTTTTGACCTCAAGTGATCCACCAGCCTTGGCCTCCTAAAGTGCTGAGGTTACAGGTGTGAGCCACCCCGCCCGGCCTGGTTATTGATCTTGATATGTCACTGATAGTAAATGTCAACAAAAATTTTGTGCAGGTTATACACAGAAATGGAAATTCAGTATTCACTTAGGCTTTTTTTAAGACACCTTTTAAGTTCATTATGGAAGAAAGGGCTTATTACAAAATAAAAAATTATCAAATACCAAATAGAGATTTCTACCACAAGCAAGAACATTTAGAGTTCTCTCTGTACGTGGTTCATGTATCACTAGCCTATCATTTATCACTGATCCCAGATATCAGCCTGAAAAACTTCTCCAACCATAACTACAGAAGGAGTCAGCTGTTCCCAGCCACTCCAAGCACACTGTTTTGTCAGCAAGTACTGTCCACACTGACTTGAGAGGAAAGTGTTATGTTGAGTTTGGGAGGGTCAGGCACAGGGATTTCATTGCTGGTCTTTTTTCAAATTTAACCAGGTGTTCAAGTGAGAACTCTGTTCATTGAGCACAATACTAGACCATGACAAGCTAGGAATATAAAGTAGAGGTCTAGTAAGCTAGTCCCTGCTTATTCTAGTAAAAGTAAAAATCGTATTACCTTGTAAAGAGTAAAAAATCTGGGACAAATGCTAAACTGGATGGCATACTGAGACAACAGACAAAATGGGACTGTCCAAGGTGAATGCCACCCATGGTAAAGAAGAGGACGGACAGAGACAGAGTTAGGATCAAGATTTCTCGATCTCCATTTTATGTTATTTTAATTGTTATTCTTTTATTTATATTTTTTATTTTATTTGTTTTCTTGGAGATGGAGTCTCACTCTGTTGCCCAGGCTGGAGTGCAGTGGTGCAATCTCTGCTCACTGCAACCTCCACCTCCAGGGTTCAAGTAATTCTCCCACCTCAGTCTCCCGAATAGCTGGGATTACAGGCACCCACCACCATGCCCGGGTACTTAAAAAAATTTTTTTAGTAGAGATGGGATTTCACCATGTTGACCAGGCTGATCTCAAACTCCTGACCTCAAGTGATCCACCCACCTTGGCCTCCCAAAGTGCTGGGATTACAGGCAGGAGCCACTGTGCTCAGCCTGTTATTTCAATTTTGAACCACGCAAATGTATTATTTATTTTTAAGTTAGACTAAAAAAAGAAAAAAGGCATAGAATAGTGTATAGAATGGCAACATCTGTGGGCATTTATAAAAAGAAAAGACTTACTTGCCTATAATTTACTTTTTTTTTTTTTTTTTGAGATGGAGTCTTGCTTTGTCACCCAGTCTGGAGTGCAGTTGGGCAATCTCAGATCACTACAACGTCCGCCTCCTGGGTTCAAGCAATCTTCCTGCTTCAGCCTCCCGAGTAGCTCGGAGTACAGGCATGCGCCACCACGCCTCGCTAATTTTTTTGTATTTTTTTTTTAGTAGAGACAGGGTTTGGCCATATTGGCCAGGCTAGTCCCGAACTCCTGAGCTCAGATTATCCACCCGCCTCAGCTTCCCAAAGTGCTGGTATTACACGTACAATTTACTCTTTTTAAACCAGCAGTTTCCAATATTTTTGGCACCAGGGACCGATATTTTGTGGAAGACAAATTTTCCATGGCCTGGGCAGTGGGGGGTGGTGGGGAGTATGGTTTTGGGATGATTCAAGCACATTGTATTTATTGTACACTTTATTATATTACATTTTAATATATAATGAAATAATTATACAATTCATCATAATATAGAATCAGTGGGAGCCCTGAGCTTATTTTCCTGCAATTAGACAGTCCCATCTCAGGGGCATGGAAGACAGTGACAGATCATCAGGCCTTAGATTCTCATAAGGAACACACAACCTAGATCCATTGAATGCACCGTTCACAATAGGGTTTCTGCTCCTATGAGAATCTAATGCCACTGTTGATCTGACAGGAGGTGGAACCAGTGGGAACTCAGGCAGTAATGTTCACTCATTGGCTGCTTACCTCCTGTTGTGTGCCCCAGTTCCTAACAGGCCAAGGACCAGTACCAGTCTGTGGCCCGAGAATTAGAGAGCCCCTGTTTTTTGTTTTTTTGAGATGGAGTCTCGCTCTGTCGCCAGGCTGGAGTGTAGTGGTGGGATCTTGGAGGCTGCAACCTCCGCCCTCCTGGTTCAAACAATTCTCCTGCCTCAGCCTCCTGAGTAGCTGGGACTACAGGCGCACACCACCATGCCCAGCTAATTTTTGTGTTTTTAGTAGGGACAGGGTTTCACTGTGTTGGCCAGGATGGTCTTGATCTCTTGACCTCGTGATCCACCTGCCTTGGCCTCCCAAAGTACTGGCATTATAGGCATGAGCCACTGTGCCCAGCCAGGAGCCCTGTTTTAGACAATAATCTGAAGCTCTTCATATTTTACTTGTGGTCAGTGAGGAGAAGATCTAAAAATAAGGAAATGCCTTTGTCATTCCAAGTAAAAAATTTCTTAGCTTGCCATAAATGAAGAGGGTTAGAATATAAGTCTCACTTAATGTCATTGATAGGTTCTTGGAAACTAAACGTTAAGTTAAATTAGTTTTTAACAAAACCAATTTTACCATAGGCTTGTGAAAGTTGGAGATAACAGGAAGAAATCACTTTTCTCAGATCCGGACAAAACAGGGCCAGGAAGGCCCAAAGGAGAAGAGGCTCATGCTTGCATACCTGAAATAAGAACTGTTTCCAAGGACTTTCTAAAAATCCTTTCACATCCTTCACAAAATCTCCTGCTTTGATAAGGTTTATCACTAGACATTCTTTAGGACTTCAGAAATTCAGTTAAGATGTTCTTGAGGCCGGGCGTGGTGCCTAATGCCTGTAATCCAAGCACTTTGGAGGCCAAGGCGGGCGGATCACCTGAGGTCGGGAGTTCAAGACCAGCCTGACCAACATGGTGAAACCCCATCTTTATAAAAAAAAAAAATTAAAATTAAAAAAAAAAAAAAGATGTTCTTGAAAGTGGCTACTTGCCCCTCCACCCCCAACAACAAAACAAAAAAACAAAAAAAAACAAAAGATGTTCTTGAAAGAACACTTGCAAAAAAAAAAGAAAGAAAAAAAGAAAGAACACTTGCATCTCCACCAAGGAACTGACAACTATGGCTTTGAACCTCTGGAACTGATGAACTCTGTTTCCAAGCAGCTTATGTAAATGTCTTTTTGCTAATAAAAGCTCCTGCTTATCCTTCCCTCACCAAATGCACTGGTAGCTTGTCATTTCATGCACTCCAGATTTTTTTCTTTTTTTTTTTTTTGAGACAGAGTCTTACTCTTGCCCAGGCTGGAGTGCAGTGGTGCCATCTCAGCTCACTGAAACCTCCACCTCCCAGGTTCAAGCGAATCTCACGTTTCAGCCTCCTGAGTAGTTGGGATAAAGGTGCGTGCCACCATGCCCAGCTACTTTTTTTTTCTTTTGTATTTTTAGTAGAGACAGGATTTCACCATGTTGACCAGGCTGGTCTCAAACTCCTGACCTCAGGTGATCCGCTTACCTCAGCCTCCCAAAGTGGTGGGATTACAGGCATGAGCCACTGTGCCCAGCCGCACTCCAATTATAATCCTTATTTCTATTTTAGAGTAATCCCAACACCCAACGTATTTAGAGATAATTTTTTTCTAGTGTTTTTTTTTTTTTTCAGTTTGACAGAGTAATTGATATAAACAAGTTCCTACAGTATATTTCTGGTCACAAAAACATTACCAAACTTCTAAATAAAGACCCAAAAAACTTCTAACATTTAACATTGAAATAAATGTATGTATAGCTCACATTTATAATGTATAAATGTGTATAATTTTTATATATAATTATCATATTCTTTACCAATTTTTATTTTATAATAATTTGTATTCATTTATCCATTCATTGATTTTCTAATTCATTTATTCCAGTTCAGGGTCATGGGTGGCTGGAGCCTATCCTGGCAGTTAAGGGTGGAAGATGGGAGCCATTCCAAACAGGGCACATGAACTCAGATTGGGACATTTTAGACACACCAACGAACCGAACTTGCACATCTCTGGGATGTGGAGGAGACCAGAGTACCCAGAGGAAACCCACACAGACATGCGGAGAAGGTGCTGTAGAACACACCCTAGCAATGCTGTCAGGCCTGGCCTCAGAGGGTGGACAGGAGGAGCTTGCAGGGAAAATGAGAGAGCTGGCTCCCCTCCCTGAGCCCCGCTTCTTTTGAGACAGGGTCTCATTCTGTTGATGAGGCTGGAGGGCAGTGGTATCATCATGGCTCACTGCAGCCTTGACCTCCCAGGGTTGGGTGATCCTGCCACTTCAGCCTTCCAAGTAGCTGGGACTACAGGCATGTGGCACCATGCCTGGCTAATTTTTACATTTTTCAATAGAGGTGAGATCTTACCATGTTGTCCAGGCTGGTCTTGAACTCCTGGGCTCAAGCGATCCACCTACTTCAGCCTCCCAAAGTGATGGGATCACGAGCCACCTACCTGGCCCTGGCTCCCTTAAAATGTGACCTTTGAAGACAAAATGGTAGGTACAGTATAAAACACTGCAACAAACCCTAATAATTCCCTACATGCTTGCTTCTATCCTAAGTCTTACCCACAAAACGCAAAACCTGTAGTTGACAAAGGTTTGGGAGAGTCCAGCAGTTGTAATCAAACAAGAGTTTGCAGTCCCCACCAGAAAAGATGTGGTGTCAGATGAGGAGCAGACAAATGAGAGCACTGCCCTGATGAGTCACTTGACTGAGTGATGTCACCAGCTGGGTTTTCACTGCCAGAAAATCAGCAGCTGCTGGACTAGAACATTCCACATCACTGACAACAGCTCTTCTTCCTTCAGAAGTTTGTTTTCTGCCATTCTGCCAGAACACCTAACATGCTTTCTCTATGATATTTATACTAGAAGGTGAGGAACCTGTCTTTATGTTCTGAACTATGCATGATAGACGAGCCAGTACAAATAAAAATAAAAGACTCTTCAGAATTCCAAGCCAAACCTTCAAGACCAGAAGCAGCTAGATGTAAATAAGGGCAGGAATTTTTTATGCAGAAAAACAACTCACCTAAGGTCGTAAAACAAACCAATAAAGACAATACATTTTTTTTTTTTTTCCCTGAGATGGAGTCTTGCTCTGTCACCCAGGCTGGAGTGGAGTGGTGCAATCTCGGCTCACTGCAATCTCCACCTCCTGTGTTCAAGCGATTCTCCTGCTTCAGCCTCCCAAGTAGCTGGGATTACGGGTGCGTGCCACCACACCCAGCTAATTATTTTTATTTTTATTTTTAGTAAAGACAGGGTTTTACCATGTTGGCCGGGATGGTCTCCATCTCCTGACCTTATGATCCGCCTGCCACAGCCTCCCAAAGTGACGGGATTACAGACATGAACCACAGTGCCCAGTCAACACATTTTCTTAATCCTAAACTTAGTAATTGTCTCATAAGGCCAGTTGGATCCCAGTACTCCGTTATCCAGTGAATTTTCAGCAGAGAATCACTTCATTTAGTGAGTTGTTCATTTTATTTTATTTTATTTTTTGAGACAGGGTCTTGCTCTGTCACCCTGTCACCCTGCCCATACTGGGTGCAGCTGTGCAATCTCAGCTCACTGCAGCCTCCGCCTCCTGGGCTCAAGTGATTCTCCTGCCTCAGCCTCCCGAGTAGCTGGGATTACAGGTGCATCCCACCACGCCTGACTAATTTTTGTATTTTTAGTAGACACAGGGTTTCACCATTTTGGCCAGGCTGCTCTCAAACCTCTGACCTCAAATGATCTGCCTGTTTCAGCCTCCCAAAATGCTGGGATTGCAGGCGTGAGTCACCACGCCCTGCCAACTTGTTCATTTTAAATGTAAGTTATTTACCTCAAAGGGAAATATTCACCTTTTGTTTTTCTTTCTTTCTTTTTTCGAAATGGAGTCTCGCTCTGTCGCCCAGACTGGAGTGCAGTGGCATGATCTCAGCTCACTGCAACCCCACCTCCTGGGTTCAAGTGATTCTCCCACCTTAGCCTCCTGAGTAGCTGGAAGTACAGGTGTGTGCCCCTATGCCTGGCTAATTTTGTGCACCTTTACAGAGTAGAGCAGATCTAAGAAATGCAACTGGCAAATGCTCTATTTATTAAAACTCATGAAATAACATTTTTCTCTAAAATCCAGACGACCAAGAATTTTCTTTTTCTTTCTTTTTTTGAGATGGAGTCTTGCTCTGTTGCCCAGGCTGTAGTGAAGTGGCACGATCTCGCTCACTGCAACCTCCACCTCCTGGGTTCAAGTGATTCTTCTGCCTCAGCCTCCAGAGTAGCTGGGACTACAGGCGTGCCCGGCTAATTTTTTCTTTTCTTTTTTCTTTTTTTTTTAGTAGAGATGGGGTTTCACTATATTGGCCAGGTTGGTCTCAAACTCCTGACCTCATGATCCACCTGCCTCAGCCTCCTAAAATGCTGGGATTACAGGCATGAGCCACTGTGCCTGGCCTAAGATCACGAATTTTCATTTTACCATTACATGAGATGTACTTATCTGAGCCTGATTGAATGGGATCTAGAAGAAAAAATGAAATTATTTTTCAATTTATTTCTGCAAAAGAAAAAATTCTCGGCATGGTATAGTGCCCCCCAAAATTTTATTTCTGTCTAAGATTTGTGGGCCTTATGCACAGTATAAGACGTATGTTAGAAAATACCTCTAACGTATGTTAGAAAATACCTCAGGAGGCCGGTTGAGGCAGCTCACGCCTGTAATCCCAGCACTTTGGAAGGCTGAGGCGGGCGGATCACGAGGTCACGAGTTCGAGAGCAGCCTGGCCAACATAGTGAAACGCTGTCTCTGTTAAAAATACAAAAATTAGCCAGGCATGGTGGTGGGTGCCTATAGTCCCAGCTACTCAGGAGGCTGAGGCAGGAGAATCACTTGAACCCAGGAGGTGGAGGTTGCAGTGAGCCAAGATTGCACCACTCTACTCCAGCCTAGGTGACACAGCAAGACTCCATTTCAAAAAAAAAAAAAAAAAAAAGAAAGAAAGAAGGAAGAAAATACCTCAGGAAAAAGCCATCAGTGTGCTCAGCATAAATGCATCATCATTTAACTTACTGAGCTAATACAATTTTTTTCAATAGATATTAGTACATACATAAATGTGATGGCCACTTAACACTGTGTTGAGATTTAAAAAATACTTCATCAAAATTTACAAAAGGATGCATACTAAATTGTTTAACAGCAGTTATATTTAAGGAGTAGGTTTGGGGAAAGGAGGCATATTCATTTATTTCTTTACAGAGACTCTATACTGTTCATCTTTGTAAAATTGAGTTGCATTAATTTTGTAATAAAAAAAAGTTTGGAGACTATAACTCTAAAAAAGAAAGAGATGGCCACCAATTATAAGGGCTACTGAATAAATGAGGCAAAGGATAGGATGATTTTGAGGGTGGGAGGATAGTCTAGGGCGGCATGGAGGAATTCCTGGTACAGTCCTGCATGCGAGAAGATGGGGAAATGTGTGTGAGGGTGGAGTCTAGGGAAATCTCTATGTTACCCATAGGCTTGAGAGACTTAGTCAATTTTTTCCAATCTCTGTTCTGCAAACTACCAGTGGATTTGTTATGTCATCTCGGGCACATAGCATAGGAGTGAGTAAGAAGTTTGTCCTTTCTGTAACAGCATGGTGTTAGGTAAGAGAGCTAATTTAGATGTATGTTTGCTCTTCTCATTAACTAGTTTGGAGACCTTAATAAGGTCCACTGAGGGGGGTCTACATGAGGTACTATGGGTGTCTAAGAGAAGTTAAACATCTGTCTTGTGTAGGGAATATTTTCTTTAAAATTTCAGTGGGCTGTCTCTTGTAGGCAGCAAAGGCCTGGGTCAGGAATGACGTTGCAAATCAAATTATCTATTGCTTGGAGGCCTGGTTAGTAGCTAGGGAGATGAGCTCTTCCTAAAAGCTTTCTCTTCTTTCTCCTGACCCACTAAACTGTAAGTTCCATATGAACGACAACCATATCCTCCACCCTAGTACAATACCTGGAATATATAGCAGCTACGCAACAATTAGCTGAATGAATGAATTTACAAATGATCTGAGCTAAGAATGGTTATTATAAGATTTTGGTACTGAACACCAGGCGGCTTTCATTTCCCCCAAATCGCAATAGCTTCTGGAAGTTAGACATTCTTTGAGGACCTTAAGGATTTTGATGTGTAGAAGGTACTTGCCCAGAATCACAGTATTAGTTTAGGACAGAGTCAGGGATAGAACCTAGCTCACAACATGAACAAATACGAAAACTATGAAGGTAATATTCCTATTCCTCCAGGCATTAGCTCTAATGCAGCTCTTCATACTATAACCTGGCTGCATCTATTCTTTAAACTTGTACAGTAACAAACTTCATATGAATCTAAAATATTCAAACCACCTACAGGCTTTCTAGAGAACCAAACCCCCTCAGCAGCACTATAGCACATTAACTCATCAGGGCAAATACTTCCTGAGACCTCTGTCAGTTGGCAACTAAGCTAATTCTTCCCATAACTTTTGTGATTTCTGCAGTTAGCCTCCAAGCATGGTCCTCAAATCAGCAGGATCAGCATTACCTGGGAACTTGTTAGAAATGCAACTTAAGTTCCCTCTTAGAACTGCTAAATCAGAAACTCAGTAATCCATGTTTTAACCAGCCCTCTAGGTAACTCTCAAGCAATTCTCTGTGCTAGCAAAACCCCAGATTTTCCCAGTAAGGGACTATCAATGCTTAAGAATTCCATTTGCAAACTTTTCTCAAGATTAGCTATTTTAGAGGTTTAAGTAGTAATTTAGGCATAGTGGTTGCGAGGTGAAAGCCAGACATTCAAGGAATGTTCTGCTAAACTCTTGTTTTCCTCTGGAAGAAATTCCCAACCCTTTTCCCTTCTTTGTATCTTGAAATCCCACAGGCCACTGGTTTCACCCCCGACTGTAGACTAGAATCACTGGGGGAGCTCAAAAAGGCAAAGCACTAATAAAAAAACTCCATATCTGTGTCTCAAAGATTGATTCAGTTGGTCCGGGGTGGTGCCTGGGCATCAATATTCAATGCTTTCCAGGTGGTTCTGCAGTCAGCATTGAGAACCACTTACAGGGATTGTAGAAGTGGACAATCACAGGAAAATTAAGTATGTTGTGTGTCGGGGGATCAGGGGAAGGGTGAGCATTTCATAGCAGGAGCTTCTAATGCAAAGAAAACATGCAAGAACTAAAGGATTAAGCTGTATCCCTATAAAAAAAAATCCCTCATTTTCAGAAAGTCATTATTTACGTATCAGTCTAGTTAGTGGTTCTCAAGAGTGTGATCCAGAATTCCCTAGGGGAACCTGTGACTCTTTCAGGAGTCCAAGAGGTCAAAGCTATGTTCAAAAGAACATTTGCTTTTTGGCCGGGTGCGGTGGCTCATGCCTGTAATCCCAGCACTTTGGGAGTCTGAGGCAGGTGGATCACGAGGTCAGGAGTTTGAGACCATTCTGGCCAATATAGTGAAACCTCATCTTTACTAAAAATATAAAAAATTAGCCAGGTATGGTGGTGTGTGCCTGTAATCCCAGCTACTCTAGAGGCTGATGCAGGAGAATCGCGTGAACCTGGGAGGCGGAGGTTGCATTGAGCCGAGATCACGTCATTGCACTCCAGCCTGGGCGACAGTGCGAGACTCCATCTCAAAAAAAAAAAAAAAAAAAAAAGGAACATTAGCTTTTTTCCACTTTCATTCTCTCATAAGATTACAGTGGAGTTTTCCAGAGGCTAAATGACATGATGTAATTGCTCTGAAAGCTGATGTAATATGTGCTTGTTATTTTTGTTTTGAAAATGTTCCAGCTTCTAAAATGATAGGTATCTACAGGTAAAGCCTAGAAAGATTAAAACCTTCTGGGGGATATTCAGTAAATTTAAGTGTAAAGGGGTTCCTGAGACCAAAATGTTTGAGAATCTCTGGCCAGGATCAATGGACACAATTCAGTTTTTTTCATAAACGTTAGGGTAAGAAAAGGCTGGCCTAATTTACCTCCTAAGCAGTTACAAAGTTGATAAACAATGAAGGAAGACTTAGCAGTTTCTTTCAGATATTGTAAATGGGAGAAATTAAGGAAAGCAAGAGCCTGTCTAGGTTATGAACCAAAGCATAAAATTAATTTGCACTTTTGATTTACTCCACAAACTGCTTACTAGAAAGGGTTATGGGAAGCCAGAAGTTCTAGAACAGGCTATAGTTCAAATGAAATGTGCAATGACTTAAGTCATTTCAAGTGGGAACTCCTCTGATTCCATGCCAATTCATGAGCCCCAACAGATAGTATTTCCCTCCCCATCACCACACAATTACTTAGAGACACAAGCACAAGCTTTTCATTCACTTTTCTGCATACTTTATTTGTTACAAACATACAATTTTTTTAAATATAGACTGTAAAACTCCATTTGCAAAAGTCTATTGTAAGGAGTGCACACCAGCAGGAAGGATTCTTAAACTTTTTTCTCTGTGAGTTTTTCTGTCAGTTTTGCTAGTTAGTGGTAAATACGGGACCCGCCATTTTTACAGACCTGTCTGAAGCTTCTGACTGTATTCACATTGCTCTTTTGAAGCAGCCCTGCTCCTCTCAAAATTGATCAAATCTGAGCTTCAACCTACAGGCAGTGAGATCAACAGCCCGTCTGGACTCTGCTTTTGAACGGTTTTCAGGAAGTGTGATTTCTGAATGGGTACTGCACTTCACAGATTTGTTTGAATTGCCCATGCAGCTCTATGTTTGTTAAAGTGCATTCTTCTTTAAAAAATAAGCAAGAGGAATAATCTTTACTCTTTAACCAAGGTACTTAAAAAAATGAACTTTTTGGTCTCTCAGCAGATATTCCCAAATTGATCCTATCACTACAAATTTTAGTGTTCTATTTACAAACATTTATAGGGTTACAGGTGGAGGGGACCTTATAAAATTAAAGGTGCAGCTTCTCTTGAAGCAGAAATCAGTTCTACAAATTCATACATAGGAACACACACTTGGTTTACAATGCATAAGCATGTGGGTATTTACAGAGATTGAAGACATCCCCCAAAAAACACATTTTAAAGTAATTTCCAACCTAAAACTTTAATTGTACATCTAGATCAGGAAGCTGTCTCCTGCTATCAAGATTTGGTTTTAATTTATTCAAATTATTTCTGTAGATTCTCTACTGGCAGGACATCAGTCCCAGCTTTGGAGTGATAATCTAGTCTAAGGAAGCCACTGGTAGATTTATGATTGGCAGTGAAGATTCCTAGAGAACAAAAGTATGTTATCTGGAAATATATCAGAAGACAAATGAATTTTTAAAAGAGATCTTGGAAAAACATCTGCATGGAGGCCCAAAAAGGAATAAATCCCTAATATAATTGTTCTAGAACTTCAGAAAAAAAGAAGTCCAAATACACTGATGATCTTAGTTACTACTCAAATATTGATGTCATTGAAAAATAACTCAAATATACTTGTCTGCTACCGAAACATGCAAAATCAGTATACTGACTTCAAGCTAGTCTCTAGACTTTTTGCTCAACCTAGTGACTTTAAGAAATTCAGAGTGGACTGGGCATGATGGCTCACACCTGTAATCTCAGCACTTTGGGAGGCTGAGGCAGGCAGATCACCTGAGGTCAGGAGTTCAAGACCAGCCTGGCCAACATGGTGAAACCCTGTCTGTACTAAAAATACAAAAAATTAGCTCGGTGTGGTTGTGCATGCTTGTAATTCCAGCTACTTGGGAAGCTGAGGCGGGAGAATCACTTGAACCTGGGAGGCGAAGGTTGCAGTGAGCTGAGATTGAGCCACTGCACTCACTCCAGCCTGGGCGAGCGAAACTCCATCTCAATTAAAAAAAAAAAAAAATCCAGTATCTTACCAGTTCAGAATGAAACTCCCAAATTCCTACAACACAAATGTGTTTAATGATATAATCCAGTTCTTCAATTTTCTTGGGACTCTCCCTGCAGTTATGTCTCTCAAAAGGAATTTAACAAGAGAATAAACAAACCACTCACCATCCTATTTCCAAACATAAAGATTCTTCCAACCAGCCTGATTTTGCAACTCAGAGTTAAGACTGGGGACAAAACATTTGGCTTTAAGAAATAGAGATGGCCTAAATTGATATTTTGGAAAAAGTTAGCTATTGAAGAGTTATTGAAGCGAAGGGGGGGGAAAGGACAAACTCATGCCTTCTGCAATATTCTAGTGGACACTGAATAGGGCTATTGTTTTCTTTCCAATACTCGGGGCCCACATTTCATCATACTAAAAAGATACAATTAGTTCTCTTGCCCATGTCAATGGATATTAGATACAACACAAGGAAAATGAAATTTGCTTCTAGACTCAAAATCTGATGACACCTAAAAGTATAATTGTATTTTTTAATTAAACTGTTAGAATCACCTGAGAAAAAAATGAGTTTTATCTCCCAATAAAGCTCTGCTCTTACTTTATTAGAAATCCTATTGAGCAGTGAAACTGCCAATATGGCAGTTGTTATTGTTTTAACATGGCTCTACCTATCCCAGTTGGAATGTCTAATTCAAGAGGCATGAGTTAGATTTTCAAATGATTGTGAATAGAGGTGATGACATTGATGGCATATTCCCTACTTCTTTAGGAAATATAAAATACATTCATGAAGGCATTATTTGGATCACGGTACAGATAACAATTGGGAATCTCTAGGGTAACAAGTTTTCATGATTCAATTTTATTATTTTTTCATTTTTCAAATCTAATTTTCAGTACTGATAACTGGACCACAATTGTTCAAGTAAGAGTTCGTTAAATCTGTCAGTAATAAAACTGAGTTTTAAGACTTGAGGGCTGGGAAAGGTGATTTTAAATAGCAAAGTCAGGCATATCAAAAGAACTTGTTATTCAAGAGTCCAGCTATCTGCTGAAACTTCTGGGGAATACTTGAAAATTAATGACTTTGTTTTTTCTAAGTTAAAAACGGGGGAAATGAAGTTATAATTTGCCATTTCCACCTTACATTTGGAATTTTTTTTTTTTTTGAGACGGAGTCTTGTTTTGCCACCCAGGCTGGAGTGCAATGGCGCAATCTTCACTCACTGCAACCTCTGCCTCCCAGGTTCAAGCCATTCTCCTGCCTCAGCCTCCCAAGTAGCTGGGACTACAGGCATGTGCAACCATGCCCAGCTAATTTTTGTATTTTTAGTAGAGACAGAGTTTCACCATGTTGTCCAGAGTGGTCCTCAACTCCTGACCTCAAGTGATCCGCCGGTCTCCGCCTCCCAGAGTGCTGGAATTACAGGTGTGAGCCACCACACCTGGCCACATTCGCAATTTCAAATGGGACATATGATACAGACTTTATTCTTTTTTTGTTTATATTTTCTTAAGGTAAATGTTTTTTTTTTCTTTTTCTTTTCTACAAACTATCTCCCACCCTCCCCTGCCCCACCCACACACCCATTATCCAGTATATTGAATGGGAGTTGTAACTCTTTAGGAAGACAGCTAATTGATTTACAGTACTCTAAAACCAACCCTGAAAACTGATAATCTCATTCACTTACTATAACTTCAGTGCTGTTGCTGACAGAAAAGAAAAAGTTACCTTAAGGCTCAAGGGAAAGTAACTTATTAAATTGTGAATGCAGCATTGTTTACTCTCCCATCCATTGGAAACTAGCAAAATGCATTCTGGATCAATAATACAAACCTAACATTAGCAAAGATTTCTACTCTTCTTACACAGAGTTAGAACAATATTCATAAGCAATTATCTACGGAAGCCTGAGAAACTATGATCCACATCACACAAAGATTTCATGTATTTCATGATCAAAAAGTGCTTTATCTTTGAGAAATATGTCAGGTTTAAAATGGAAATATACAATGTAAAGTCACTTGACATTTTTTTCAAGTGAAGTACAAAGTAGAAAAGGAGCAAAAAGATGGAGGCTCTGCTCTCTGAACAGGCCTTATGCATGTGACTTTTAGGGTATACGAAATTAAAATTGTTTAGAATTAAAAATAGTGGGACTTTACACCACTATATTCTAAAACCTGAGATTGGACATCAAAACAGTCAACTTTGTTATTCATCAGAGCAATTCTGATACTTCCTAAAAATAGAAGACAACTCAATTGAATTAACTCCAGGGTCAAAAACATTAATTTTCCCCAATCAAAAAGGAGACTGATCACTAACATTATACCAAGAGTGCTGCAGAAAGACACACTCTCCGCAAATGAGTCATTTCTACATAAGCAAAAAAGTCACTTTTCTCCCTTTCTCACTGATCAAGGCCACACTATTTTCAAATGAATATCTACTGAGAGATCAGTTGTGCATTGGACAAAGTACCATAATTGGGTTAAAAATGAAAACAAAATTTACAGTGAAGAATACTTATGTGCATGGCTTACACACTCCAGCTTCTCAATTTCATCCACCTCAAGAGCAAGATAGATGCAAAGTCACCTTGTGTAGATTACATTCTACACCCTGTAAAGCCAGTCAAGGTCACATTTAACAAAGCATCTTCAGCAACTACAGTGCCTGAAGTGTGCAGCCGTTTACAGACCACTCAATATGAGGGCATTATTATAACCAGCCTCTTTGCCCACAACCCTGCATTTTCAGATAAGACAGGATAATTGTTTTGTTTTGAGAAAACTGAAGCTTGAATCTCTTAAAAGACCTGCAATTTACTGCAAAGTAATCCAGAGGAAACAAAGGAAGCAGGAGGTTAATGGCTGCCTGCACCAAAAGCCTCTCAATCATTTTGCAGTAAATAATTATGGAAAGTGATGTGACAAGTAGCCATGTGTGTATCACAGCTACAGTCATTTATACCACCTACATGCCTCCGACAGTTACATAGGGTGTTTGGGTTTTTGGTTTGGTTTTCACTTTGATTTTTGGTGCCATACAGATTTATATTTTGTTCTGTGCAGCATATGCACTGAAAAACTTGCTGCTGTTCCACCAGCTGAAATGACAGGTAGGGACAATAGAAACCAAAACAGAGTAGTAGTGAAGAGTAGTAGGATTCTCTTCACAGATTGTTCTTTTGATTCTGTTCCTAAATTTGGCTTTTCATCTTTGTAACTACAGTAGTTTTGAGAAATGAACCTTCCACCAATTATCTGAAAAGAAGTTTTAGTTTCCTACTTCTCAGGAATATGATTCTTTTGATTAGCTGGGATATCT
The DNA here is from genome assembly GCA_036589455.1 of Ateles fusciceps. NCBI lineage: Eukaryota > Metazoa > Chordata > Mammalia > Primates > Atelidae > Ateles > Ateles fusciceps. Next base: position 5,261,877 of record JAZHEH010003329.1, on the reverse strand, counting down.
GCCAAAATTTAAAAGAGGCTCAAAAATCATTATGCAACAACTGAAAAACAAACAAACAAAAAATGGTTGTTTCCCATGTCTGTACAATGCCATTCTCCAACTGGAATTAACGAAGACCATCTCCTTTAATAAGCTATTAATATTTACAAATGAATTTCTGTGTTTTACAGGTTTCTATTGTCCCTAGTGACTGGAATGAAGATTAGTGAAATGCTACAATTAGTCCACAGCCTTCTGCAATCTTCCTGCAGTGGGAAGAGAGGCCATGAACCATCCCTTGCAGGAGAAACAAACCTTAGAGATTGGTTAAGACTTAAAAACCCACCACTATGACATTACCACTTAATCTTACATAGGCAGGTCAAAATTTTAATATAAATTACTTTTGCCAACACATAGCTTATGCATTCTTTGCTCCTTGTTTGGAGGATTCTCAAATTGATATCTAAAGATTTACATATGATATATTACTGTTATATGGTCTAATGACTAAGAAAATTTCTCTGGTAACCAAAGCTGATGCCATATATGGTAGTGTTCTTGGCATATACTCCATATGCCTCAGACCACTTCCACATTCTTTCTATTCAGCTAATTATAGCTTAGTAGCCACTGGTGAAGGATTGTGAAGACCCTGTCATTTCTACAGAATAGAAAGGCAAGGCTAGTTACTGCAATTCAGCCAAACAAAAAGAAAAGAAAAAGAATAAACCAACCCCTTGAAAAGGAGAGGTACTGCACCTTTGCAAAATTGAACTGGCTCACTGCAGCTGAGCAACAGAACCACCACTGAAGCAAGAAAACAAGTTGGTCTATACAGGAATTGTACATGGTTTGAAAATGAAAAAGTTACAGCAATCAACTAATAGCTGCAACCTTAATTTTCATTGCTGCCTCAGAGTTTGAAACTTAAACAGTTTCTGCAAACCTAATGCTAGCTTCTCAGCTCCTTTACTAAAACTATTTAGGAATTTGTTCTCCGCAGCAAAGAAATAAACACTCAAAACACATAGGTAAATACAGCAGGACATTATTGAAAACAGCTGCCTTGTAGTACAAAATACAGTACAAGTATACGGATGTCATTAAAACATCAAAAATACTATTGCTCCCATACAATTTAGGAAACATTCTTTGCAACGGAGAAACATTTAAAAGAAAAGCTTTAAAAAAATCTGTTTAAAAATTCTACTGTGGATGATGAGAGTAGAGAAATAGTCTGAAAAGGGCACCAATGTTTGTGGCTCTTCCACTTTTTTTTTTTAATCTAAGATCAACAATATTCTGCATCAGTCTATTTTTTTAAAAAAGCCTAATTTTATGTACACAATTATTTCCCGCCCTCTCAGCCACAAATACATGAAAACCTTTTTGTATATTACTCACTTCCCAATAAATACAAAAAGATTGTATAGATTGAATAATACCAAAATAAGATAATAAAAGGGATATGCAATAAATTAAAAAGGCAGCTCAAATAAGGGGGCAGGCATGCAGTTAAAAAAAATACTAAGATTGTGGAGGTGGGGTTACTTGCCTCCTGGTTGAGAAGGTGTCACACAAATACCTGAAAACTTTGGAAAGAACGTTAGCTCCCATTCAATTCAAAGTTACCTAGGTCTATGACATTTCTAGGAATACCTTTTGATGGGGTGGGATTAACTTGATTAGTAAAAATCATTTCTACTGAAAATCCATTTAAAATATAGAAGAGGCGATCCTTGAAAACCCCCAACTTTTATTCTTGAAAGACAGCTGGATAAACTGGCAAAAGCCAGTCTGTTGAAATTTCAAGATGGTATAAAAATGCTTCCAGGATATAGTCAGCATATTCACGTTCACTTCAGTTCCATTCACAGATGGATTTCAGCTTCCACCGGGTGCACTGCTTGAATCACTCATCCATCATTTGCCAACTCTGATTGTGAGGTACTGATACAATGGATCAAGTTCTTAAAAATTTAAAAAGAATAAACGATGCTGGAATTCTGGACCTGAGGATCTTTAGTATTTGAACAAATCCACAGATTAAACTGAAGGTAAATTAAGACTTCAGTTTTGGTTATTCCTAACTTTTCCGTGAGGATGTATATTCCATTAAAGCTCAGGCTTATAGCCACACTGTTCCTTTTGTAGGTAATCTTCAAGTTTTATGGTTTAAAATCCAGCCAACCAGTGGCTGTAACAGCCGAATTAGCCATAATGCACTGGCTCACACAGTGGAGATCTGGCTCTCATTCATATCAAAGCCATTTCTTGGTAATGACCTCCGTATTAAGAGATCAGGGGAAGAACTTTAGTGAGCAGCAACCAGTCTACTCAAATAGTCTGCCTTGTGCTTTATGCCTGACTTTTCTTGTGCCTACCTCAGCAACCCCCAATGTGAAACTGCTTTTATCTTCGAAAATTTGTCAACTTTGAAACTATTTTAGTAATGGATTCTACTTCAAGCACTGATACCTGAATCCACTGGCATCCCGGAAAACAATTCTTCAAAGAAAAGACATTTTGCCTTGGTCCAGGTTCCATGCAAAACCATTTTTTTCAAAAAATGGATCCAATTTGGTTCTGCATTCTGAGATGGCTTCTTGAATTCTTATCTTTAACCTGTTCATGATTATCCCAAGTTGCATTTCTTTCGTGAACCTGAACCCTCAGAACTGGGTAACTATAAAGGCCTCTCAAGGATTCCATGAAGACCTAGATCCAAAATGCTGATTTCAATGGATGTGAAGGGATAGACACTGCAACAATGAGGCCTAGAGAGATCTTTTATGCCAGATTACCCAGGTACAACCTAAATGCAACTGTTATCAATGGTCTGGGTAACCTGGACTTTGTTTCTTGCCCCAGATGCGTAAGGATCTATTCCCTCCAGGGATTACCCTGATGGGTTTAGGAACCTCAGCTGAGAAACAACAGAAGCTGAGACTATTTATGCAGGTGAAGAGATGCTGTTGTCCTCTCTTTGCAGGTTGCTGTCAGTTCCTTGGAACTTGACTGCTTTTCTCAAGTTGTCCGTCACTGTTCTCTTGATTATTTCTCTTAACTGTATTATGTTTTGTTTTTTTTCCCCTCTGCGGCCTCCCTTGCTCCCTCTCCACTAGCTCACTGTGGATGAGCAGGAAGGGGGAATTCTCTAGCCAAGGAGATGGTGGTGGGGTGGAGGAGGCCTGTAGGGGAAGCTGCCTGTTTCAATCCTCATCCACCTCTTCGCCCTCTGACTCTTCACCGCCGCCGCTGCCCCCACCACGGCGCTCATAAAGCCTATCCCTCTGCCGTTCCTGGATTTCTTTCATCTCATCCGCATACCGGCAAAAGGCACCTCCGAACTTGCCCAGGCTTTGAAGGGCACGGTGATGGCGTTGCGGTAGGACGGCTTCACCTCGCTCACTCTTAGAAACACCCCCGTATTTGTTGCAGCCCACATCGAAGAAGAAGCGCTTGGAGTCCACCGTGATGGAGGTGCCCTCCGGGAGCTCTCCATACAGGCCGCCCCCTGGGCCTCCGGCGCCGCCTCCCGGGCCGCCTGCCAGCTCGTCGTCCTCGCCTCCGTAGTCGTCGATGAGTTGGCCAGCGCGTCGCGGAACTCGATGAGGCCCTGCGCAGGCAGCGCGATGGTCTGGCCGCTCTGCAGGCCGCCGGGCCCGGGACCCGCGCCGAAGCCGCCACCGCCGCGGTTGACCGTTTGGCGGATGCGCAGGAAGCGGCCGCGCTGGTTCTCCTTGAGGTCCAGGTAGTACTTGCGGTTCTCACGCACCAGGAACTCGCTCTTGAGCGCGCGCCGCGGCCCGCCACCCTCCTCGGCGCCCGCCGCCAGCTGCTCAGGGCTGCTAGGGCCCAGCTGCGCGTAGTGCTCGATGAAGTCGCCCAGAGAGTCGCGGAACTCGGCAGCTACCGCCATGGACAGCGTGAGGCGGCTCTTGGAACCGCCCGCGCCCACCTCGGCGATCTTGAGGAAGCGGCCCTTGGCATTCTGCTTCACATCTAAGTAAAAGCGCTTGTTCTGGATGTCCAGCCGCTTTGAGGCCAGCTCCTGCGTCTCCTGTTCGCCGCCGCCGCGGGACGCGGGCTGGAAGCCGCCCGGCCCACCGCCGCCGCCGCGCTCGCTGCCGCTGTCGCCGTCCGCCATCTTTTCGGCCGCCGCCTCGCCGCCACCTCCCGCCGCGCTCGCGCCCCCGCCCTCCGCCCTGCGGCTCGCGCTCCGGGGCCCCCAGCCTCGCCCGCCCGGCTCGCTCACACGCTCCCGCCGCTCATCGCCGGCCGCCGCCGCCCCCCATCGCCTCCGCGCCCCGCCCCCGCGACTTCCTTGCAGTCTTAGCCACTTCCGGTGCGCGACTTCCCGTGAAGTCACTCCGCCCCGCCCACCGCGGCCTCGCGGCCGGAAGCGCCGCGGCGGCGTGGCGCAGAGGGATGACGTCAGGGACCGCGCAGGGCGGGAGGCAAGCTGGGAGTCGGGGTAGTGCTGCTGCTTGCTGGCCATTCGTGGGCACTTGCCAGCGTTAGCGTGACTCAGGCTCCCGCTGCATCTGTCTACGCACCTCTTTCGTGACACTTTTATTTTAGATTCCAGTGTCTTTCACGTCCCTCCTTGTTTTCGTGGCGTTAGCTGAGTATACTCTGGCCCCAGCCCTGGTTGTGTGCTGGGAGCAGAGTTCCAGTCTACACAGTATGGCGACCGGTGTGAGGGAGATCTTTGGAGCACTCGGAAGTGGGTTCTGATCGGCCTGAGGGTTCACCAGAGAAGGAATGAGCTGACTCTGAAGGGCAAGCTGCAGTTGGCGTGCCAACTCTGAAGAGTCTCCCAGCATAGGAGACGGCAGTGCAGAGGCACCCAGGGCCTGACACTGGGAACTCAGAGCAGCTGGGGGTGTGTATGCCTGAAGAATGGTTGTAGATGACACGGGAAGGTGGGTTAGATCAAGGAAAGCCATCTGCAATGCGGGAGAGTTAGTGCCTACCCCAGAGTCTGGAGCCACCATATGTAATCAGATTCACATTTTGGAAAGATCACTATGGGAACAATATAGAAGATGGTTTAGAATGAGGTGAAATTTGGGATCCAGAGATCAGTTAACAAACTCTTGTTGTCCCCACACTTATGAGCCATATTAAAGTGGTTAAGGGAATTGACTGCCAGTCTTTAGTTTCTTTATCAATAAAATGTGAGTAATTCCTATGAGGCCTTTTTGTTGTAAGCATTGAAGTGTAACAAGAGGCAGTATTGGAATAGTGCTAAAAAGTGTAGTTGCACTAGGTTTGCATCTGTGACCTTGACCAGTTACTAATTTTTCAAGCCAAAATGTTGTCATCCTTAAATGTTTTTTTTTTTTTTTTTGAGTCTTGCTCTGTCGCCCAGGCTGTGGAATGCAGTGGCACGATCTTGGCTCACTGCACCCTCCACCTCCCAGGTTCAAGCAGTTCTGCAGATTACAGGCATCCACCACCACACCTGGCTAATTTTTGTATTTTTAGTAGAGATGGCACTTTGCCATGTTGGCCAGGCTGGTCCTGAACTCCTGACCTAAGGTGATCTGCCCACCTTGGCCTCCCAAAGTGGTGGGATTACAGACATGAGCCACCACACCCAGTCTAAAGGGAGTTAATAAATAGTGAGTCCAACAATGGACTTGTAAAGAACACTTCAAACTCAGTAATAAGGTAACCCAATATAAAAGTCAGGCAAAAGATTTTAACAGACACTTCACCAAAAAAGCCGGTAAGCACATGAAACAGTGCTCAACATTATTCATCATTAGGAAATTGTAAATAAAATTCACAATGAAATACCAACTAGAATGGCTAAAATTAAAATTGTAACATCAAGTGTTGAGAAGGATAGGGAGAAACTGAAACTCTCACACACTGTTGAGTAGGAATATAAAATGGTATAAATGCTTTGGAAAACAGTTTGGCAGTTTCTTATAAACATATACCTATCATAAGGCCCAACAGTTCCACTTTTTTTTTTTTTTTTTTTTTTTAAAGACAGTCTCACTCTGTCGCCCAGGCTCGAGTGCAGTGGTGCGATCTCGGCTCACTGCAACCTCTGCCTCCCGGGTTCAAGCAGTTCTCCTGCTTCACCCTCCCCAGTGGCTGGGACTATAGGCATACACCACCATGCCCGGCTAGTTTTTTGTATTTTAGTAGAGATGGGATTTCACCATGTTGCCTAGGCTGGCCTCGAAATCCTGAGCTCAGGCAATCCACCCACCTCGGCCTCCCAAAGTGCTAGGAGTACAGGTGTGAGCCACCATGCCCAGCCTCCACTTCTAGGTATTTACCCAAGGGAAGTGAAAGTATGTTCACACAGTTTGTATGACCCCATTTATATAAATGTATATGAAGGAGGAGTGTGTGTGTGTGTGTGTGTCAGAGAGCAAATCAGTAGTTGCCTGGGCCTGAACATGTAGGGAAAGATTGGAAAGGGTAATACAAGGAAACTTTAAGAGTGATGTATTCTGTATCTTGTTTGTGGTAGTGATTTCACAGGTCTGCCAAAATTCATTGAAATGTAGTTTATTATAGAGAAATTAGACCCCAATAAAGTAGTTATTATTTGGAAAAGAGAGGAATCAAAGAGGATGTTTGCACTAAACAAAGAGGGGACAATTGCACTAAAAAGAATACCTTGTAGGGTTGTTGGGCAATAATCCTTGAAAAATGTTTACAGTAATGCCTAAATTACAGTGAGTGCTCAATAAATGTGAATGGGGTACATCCATATGGGTCAGCAGTGATTAGGTGTGGGAGCTGCCAGCAGGTAGGGTGGACAAGGAGGCTTCAGAGGAAGATACCAAATTTTTGGCCTTGAATAATTCAATCCTTGGAGAGGATTGAGACATTTAAAATCCCTAAGGAAGGAATGCAATGTCAGGCATCATTTGATCTTTGTGAAAGATGTCCACCCAAATCCTTCTCTAGTGTCTTGCTAACAAAACAACTTTCTGATTTCTCCTCTCTAATGCAACTTCCCTGCATAGAGGACCCCAACATTCTGTTCATGAAAAGGACTCTCTAGCCCTCTGTTCATTTCTTTCTATTTTTTGAGACAGAGTCTTGCTCTGTCACCAGGTTGGAGAGCAGTGGCTCGACCTTGGCTCACTGCAATCTTTGCCTCCCAGGTTCAGTTGATTCTCTTGCCTCAGCCTCCGGAGTAGCTGGGATTATGGGTGCGTGCCACTGTGCCCAGCTAATTTTTGTATTTTTAGTAGAAACAGGGTTTTACCATGTTGGCCAGGATGGTCTCGATCTCTTGACCTTGTGATCTGCCTGCCTCGGCCTCCCAAAATGCTGGGATTATAGGGATTACAGGCGTGAGCCACTGCGCCTGGCCCCCTCTGTTCATTTCGTTTTTTGTTTTTTTGTTTTTTTTCCTGAGACGGAGTTTTGCTCTTGTTGCCTGGGCTATAGGGCAGTGGTGCAATCTTGGTTCACCACAACCTCTGCCTCCCAGGTTCAAGCAATTCTCCAGCCTCGGCCTCCTGAGTAGCTGGGGTTACAGGCATGTGCCACCATGCCTGGCTCATTTTGTATTTTTAGTAGAGACAGGGTTTCTTCATGTTGGTGAGGCTGGTCTCAAACTCCCAACCTCAGGTGATTTGCCCATCTTGGCCTCCCAAATTGCCGGGATTACAGGCATGAGCCACCGTACCTGGCCCCCTGTGTTCATTTCTTATCAGTGTGATTTTAACAAGTCAAGTTCTATTTACTGAGTCAGATATATTGCTTGTTTCTTTTGAAATTTCATACTTTGCTTTAAGCTTAGGGTCTTCTCCCCCTTTCAGACACTCAGTAGTCACATTTTGTGAACACTTTTAGAGACGTCTTGTGGTTTTGTTTTTTATATATGTGGTTTTACTATATATTTATATTTTCTGTTTAACTCTATCTGGAATATATTTTGGTGTATAGTATGAGTGAAGAATTTTTAAAATTTCCTTCAAATGACTAACCAATTGTTCCAGGACTATTTATTGAATAATCCTTTAGGGATAGATCTCAACAGGTGGAGACAGGGGTAGGTTATTTTGGGCAGAGGGGACATATGTCCCCAGATGGTGAGAAGTTCAGTTTGGACAGAGCCCAGCATCTGTGAGGGGTGGGTGGTGAACAATGGATCTGGGAGGCAGCTAGACTGGGTCCCACTGGGCAGACCTTTGACTAGCAGGCAGGGAGCTTGGGCTAGATTTAAGAGTCAAAGGGGAGCCACTTGACTGTGTGAACAGAAGTGTAACACCTCCAGCTCTGTGTTTCAAGAAAGTAACCCATAGTAGACGATAGCATGGGTGGGCTAGGGTGGGACCTAGGATGGGCCTTCAGTTTGGAGGCAATGACTTTGTTGCAGACAAGTGCCAGCAAGGATTGGGTGCAGCTGGTGGCAGTGCTGGTGGGAGAGGAGGGAGCATGTGGGGTTTTTGGCTCAGGATTTGAAAACTGAATGTGGGGACATAAGAGAAGGAGTGGAGGATGATTTTTATTTTATTTTATTTTATTTTTCAGAGACAAGGTCTTGTTATGTTGCCCAGGCTTGTCTTGAACTTTTGGGCTCAAGTAATCCTCCCACCTCCGCCTCCCAAGTAGCTGGGATTACAGGCACTCACCACTGCACCCTGTTGGAGGATTATTATTTTTTATTTATTTACTTTTTTGGAGATGAAGTCTTGCTCTGTTGCCCAGGCTGGAGTACAATAGCATGGTCTTGGCTCACTGCAACCTTCACCTTCCTGGTTCAAGCGATTCTCCTGCCTCAGCCTCCCAAGTACTGGGACTACTGGCGCATGCCACTACACCTGGCTAATTTTTGTATTTTTAGTAGAGACGGGGTTTCACTATGTTGGCCACGCTGGTCTCGAATTCCTGACCTTGTGATCCGCCTCCCTTGGCCTCCCAAAGTGCTGGGATTACAGGTGTGAGCCACCGTGCCCAGTCGAGGATTATTTTGAAGTAGTTGCTCGGATGATGAGAGACGAAGGCTAACCTTAGCAAAATGAGACTCTTTAAGAGGATGAGCTCTTTAGATGAAGATGATATCCAACACTGAATTGAGACTTTCACAGTCCCCCTTGCTGCAGATGTTACGTACTTCTCCCCTATGTAATTCACAATACATGCCACATAACAGGATGAGCTGCTTTGATGCAGTTTTGGAATATCAAATTCTTTCCCCAGAAGTTTTTTACTTCTTAGTGGCCTTTAAGTGCCTGCTTTGCTGTTTTTGGCAATTTTCGCATGAGTGAGAACGGATCTCACTGTTGGCATGTTAAATTTGAGGAGCTGGCTGAATGCCTGAGAGGATATCTCCAAGTGGCTGTGGAACCCAGAGAATGAGAGTGCAAAGAGGCAAGTAACAGAGATGCAGGTTTGGGAGCCACCAGCAGACAGGCGGAGTGGACATCAGGCTCAGAGAGGGTTGTGTGGGGAAATCAGGGACAGATGAAGAGGATGAGGAGACAGGAAGGCTAAGGGGTCAGAAGACTGCGAGATCACAGGTGATAGTTCATACTGAATTGTATATGAACTGTGTACTTGGGCTTCCCACATGTTTTGGAAACACATCACAAATCACACAGCTCTTAGGAGATGGAGCAGAGACTGGAACTCAAGTCTTCTGGTTCTAAATTGTGTGTCTTTGACACTGCCATTTCAGGGCCTCAGGGGATGAAAGCCAGATGTCAAAGTGCTCACAAGTAAATGCAGGGGCAGGAAGTGTGGATTAAGGAGGTATTTCTTGTGGCAGAGGGTGACAAAGGATGGGTACTGGCAAAGGAAGGCAGGATGAAGGCTGTTTTACCTCAGAGAGACCTGAGCCAGCTCTGAGGCTGAGGAAAGGAGAAGGGTGCTGAGGGGTCATGACGGAAGCCTCTCACTGGGCCTGGAGTTGGCACAGAAGTTGGGCACTCGGGAAAGCAATTGGCCCTAGAACGTGAGAAGGTATCCTTTTTCTTCTGAGATCAAGGAGAAAAAAAGAGATACTGGAGCTTCCAGTGGAGAGAAGGGAAGTTGGAGCAGTTCTTGCTGAAAGGGCCTAAGAGTGAGGCCACACTAAGGAGGAGGCTGCAAAGACCTGTGAGGCCTGGGCTGAACTAAAAGCCTGCTGAGCAGTCCCATGACCTGGCCAAGACTAGGGCAGAAGCAGGGTGGGCTAGGTCTGCATCTTGGAGGAGCTGGGAGTATGGGCTGGAGGCAGCAGATGGAAGTGGGCCTTGCCAAGGCTGGGAGTTGGTGTGGGGGTGCCAGGTCCTGGGGACAGTAGCCTCAGATGGCCAGCCTTGAGCAGACAAGGATGGGCATTCAAGAGAACCGAGTCAGGAGAATGAAGAAGGATTTGCACATTGCAGGGTGGGCATGCCTTTTTCCCCTCATTACTTTTCCTTTTAAACTTTTTATTTATTTATTTATTTATTTATTTGACATGGTCTCACTTGGTTGTCCAGGCTACAGTGCAATGGCATAATCTCTGCTCACTGCAGCCTCTGCCTCTCTGACTCAAGCGATCCTCCCACCTCAGCTTCTGGATTAGCTGGGACTATAGGCATGTGTCACCACACCCAGTTAATTTTTAAAATATTTTTTTGTAGAGATGGGATTTCACCATGTTGCCCAGGCTGGTGTTGAACTCCTGAGCTCCAGCAATTCACCTGCTTTGGCCTCCCAAAGTTGGGATTGCAGGCATGAGCCCAGCCCTCCTTTTAAACTTAAAATGTAAACCTACAGAACAGCTGCAAGAACAATATTCTTCACATGGATCCCCCAAAATGTTAACATCATGGTGTTTGTGTCATCACTCTTTTCATCTTTCCCTTTCTTCATCTCTGTCACACATACACACACACACACACACACACACACACACACACATACACCCCTACATGCTATTTGACCTTTTTTTAATCCTGAACCATTTGAGAATAAACTGAAGACATGATGACCATTTACCTTTAAACATTTCAGTGTCTATTGAAGGACATTCTCTCACCTAACTAGAGCACAGCAATCAAAATCAAGAAACTAGCACAGATCTGACTCTGTAATCTAATCTGCAGACTTTGTTATTCAGATTTTGCCCAGTGTCTCGATCGGATGCTCTACAGCAAAGGAGACTTTTGCAGCATTTAGCTGCCATACCCCAACCTTCTTTTTTTTTTGGAGACAGAGTCTCGATCTGTCACCCAGGCTGGAGTGCAATGACGACATCGGCTCACTGCAACTTCCGCCTCCCAGGTTCAAGTGACCCTCCTGCTTCAGCCTCCCTAGTAGGGTATTACAGGTGTGTGCCACCATGCCTAGGTAATTTTTGTATTTAGTATATTGGCCAGGCCGGTCTCAAACTCCTGACCTCAGGTGATCCACCCATCTCAGCCTTGCAAAGTGTTGGGATTACAGATAAGAGCCACCTCGCCCGGCTACCCCCCTCTCTTTAATCTGGAACCATACCTGGATCTCTGTTTGTCTTTCACATGAGTGACATTTTGAAATATGAAGGCTGATTATTTTGTAGATTGTCCCCATTTGTGTTTGTGGTGAGGGGTAGGGGGTGCTTCTTGACCACAATCTGAAAACTCCTTACCTTATGTCTTGACTAGCTCATCTCCCTATAGTGAGCAAGATGCTACCTGTTGTGCCTGACCCAGCCTGTGCCTGAAGCTGAGAGGAGGAAGAGATCATTGAAGGTCCCAGGGTCAGGGACAGGCTGGCAGGAGAGCTTGGGGATGGTCAAAAGGGGTTTGCAACGGATGGAAACTGCATATGTGTTTCCTGGGCACCCCCTGCTTTGAGCTGCTTAGAAGCTGTAGTCTTCCTTGCCTTTCCTGTCCCCTTTCCTATCAGGCATGAAACTGGACTAGAGGGAACAAGGCAAAATGACAGTTAGGAGAAACTGGTGTCCAGGATATGCCATCCCAGCAGGTGTTGACACTGAGATTCCCAGGCCAGGCACCTCATGCTGCAAATACATTGCAGCTTGACACTCTGGGCCAAGTATCCAGCTGGCTTGCTTTGAATCCTCCAGTGACGTCTTTTTTGGATTTTTGTGGCTGAAAGCAAGTTTGTGCTTGTTGCACAATCTGAAGAGATTGCCTAATTCTGGCTCTGGGCAGAAGGCCCACACCTGCCATTATTCTGGGGATTTTTGTCTTCTGTAAAGTAGAAAATCAATTCCTTGCATTAGTATTGGGTTCCAGGTAGCACAATTCTCAGCCTCAGGGTTTATCAGTCAAATCAGCTGCCCTCCATGATTTGTAGTTCTTTTCCTGGCACACCCAGAAGTTGGAAATTTGCTTTAGGCACAGTTGCCATGCCCTGTGGAGTCTGCACTCACCCAGTGCTCCCTGGGGGCCTCATGAGTCCCTTGAAGATTGGTATGTTAAAGAACTGGAGCCTAGAGACCACGCGTGGTGGCTCACACCTGTAATCCCAGCACTTTGGGAGGCAGAGGCAGGCAAATCATTTTAGGTCAGGGGTTCAAAACCAGCCTGGCCAACATGGGGAAACCCCATCTCTACTAAAAATACAAAAATTAGCCGGGCATGGTGGTGGGCTCCTGTAATCCCAGCTACTTGGGAGGCTGAGGCAGGAGAATCGCTTGAGCTTGGGCGGCCGTTTTGCTGTGAGCAGAGATTGCGCATTGCACTCTAGCTTGGGTGACAGAGCAAGACTCCATCTCAAGAAAAAAAAAAAAAAAGAACTGGAACCTTGAAACATTCCAAACCTTCACTACCTAGCATTCCTGGGACAAGTTACTTCACTTCTGAGTCATGCCTTCCTTCCCATCTATAAAATAGAGGCAGGCACTTGCACCTCACAGAGCTGCCCTGAGCAGTAGGGAAGGTGTTGTGTGCAGGCCACTTTTGGACGTATTTGGTACATTCATGCTCAAATACGTTGCTGCTGTTTTTGATGTTATTCATGAATGTGGTTAAGCTTCCTCCATAAATCTCTTGGCTGACTCCATATTCTATAAGGCTCTTCTGGTTTCAGCTACCATTCAGTGGAGAGAACCTACAAATAAAACACAGATGTACTTTTGTCATTCTATGGGAAGTACATTGTTTGGATGAGAGAGTTGAAAACCCCAAATGCAGTGATCTTCAAGGGAACAGGATGCCTAGGGACAGAGTGGTTGGAAAACATATCAGCTGGTGATGAATAAGCAGGTCTGGGGTGGTCATAACTAGGGTCGCTGGTGTTTGAACCCACTCATTTATATCCTGAAACAACAGGGGAAGGACGTACACACATGGCCTTCTGTGGGGCGGCTTCTGCCCCTCATGCGCTGTCTCTCAGCCAACAGCTGAGTATGAGAAGCCTCCTCCCAGACTCCCAGCTGCCCCCGACCCCTGGCCAGGGCCAGCTGTTGTGCCGACAAAGCCTCCAGTCAGGGGCTCTGGTCCCAGCTGCTGTGGGGAACAGGTTTGACCTTTCCAAGTGCCCCATAAGTCACTTGTGGTCTTTCTGTAGAGACAGTGAACAGCCCATCTGTTCTGGCTTCTCATCTCACTCAGAAAATCCCAGCGCTCCCCCTGCTCCACTGGAACCCCTCATTTCCTGGGGATTCTATTTCTGCCTCTCCTGAACCTTCCAGAAGGGCCTTCTGGCTCAGAACCAGACCCCTGCCTGGTTACTCCGTCTGCCCTTCTGCCTGATTAGAGCAAGGGTCTCGCACAGGCTGGACAATGCCCAAGTCTGTGCTGAGCACAAAACAAGATCATGTGATGGAGGAGTAGGGTTTCTGGACGCTGTCATTTATGATAATGGCCTGAACTATATCCACGAACTTTAAAAACATTTTTAACTGAAGGAAACTACAAATACAGAAAGGGGAAAGATTAGGACAAACCTTATGGTTGGATTAGATTTAGAGATATTGGTAGGAGCTCATGACTTCATTACATGCACACACACATACACAGATTGATACAGAAATTTGGCCGGGCGTGGTGGCTTATGCCTGTAATCCCAGCAGTTTGGGAGGCCGAGGTGGGTGGATCACTTGAGGTCAGGAGTTAGAGACCAGCCTGGCCAACATGGTGAAACCCTGTCTCTACTAAAAATACAAAAAGAATTTGCTGAGTGTCATGGTGCATGCCTGTAATCCCAGCTACTTGGGAGGCTGAGGCAGGAGAATTGCTTGAACCCAGGAAGCAGAGGTTGTGGTGAGCTGAGATCACGTCATTGCACTCCAGCCTGGGCAACAGAGTGATCTGTCTCAAAAAGAAAGAAAGAAAGAAAGAAATACATATATGCATATTTACACACAGATATAGAAATACACATATGCAAATTCACACACATGCAGATAAATATAGAAATACCCACATATGCATATTCATATGCACACAAATATAGAAATACACGTAGCCACATAGGTATGGGTGTGTATATATTTAAACATATGTATGTTTGCTAGAAGCAATGATGTCCCAGTGGGAACAAGCACACCTGACATCCAGATCTTAGGGTTTTGGTTTTTTTTTTTTGAGATGAAGTTTCGCTCTTGTTGCCCAGGCTGGAGTGCAATGGCGCAATCTTGGCTCACCATAACCTCTGCCTCCGGGTTCAAGCGATTCTCCTGCCTCAGTCTCCTGAGTAGCTGGGATTACAGGCAGGTGCCACCATGCCTGGCTAATTTTTAATTTTTGGTAGAGACAGGGTTTCTCCATGTTCGTCAGGCTGGTCTCGAACTCCTGACCTCAGGTGATCCACCTGCCTCGGCCTCCCAAAGTGCTGGGATTACAGGCATGAGCCACCACACCTGGCTGCTTGTTTGTTAATACCATTCGCTAAAAGGAACCAGAGCTCCTTGGAGGAATCACTGATTTCAGGGCTGGAGAAGAGAAACATAAGTTGAGTCTGGAATATCTTGTAACAGAAAGTAAGTCCTTAAAAACGAGGTGACATGGCCGGGTGCGGTGGCTCATGCCTGTAATCCCAGCACTTTGGGAGGCCGAGGCGGGCGATTCATGAGATCAGGAGTTCAAGACTAGCTTGGGCAATATGGTGAAACCTTGTGTCTACTAAAATACAAAAAATTAGCTTGGCATGGTGGCTCATGCCTGTAATCCCAGCTACTCAGGAGGCTGAGGCAGGAGAATCGCTTGAACCCGGGAGGAGGAGGTTGCAGTGAGCCGAGATTGTGCCACTGCACTCCAGCCTGGGCAACAGAGCAAGACTCTGTCTCAAAAAAAGAAATGAAAAACAGAAACGAGGGGACATGTCAAAGGGACACTCCTGCTGGCTAAATCTGGGACAGTTTAATCATGAAATAATGATAGCAACAGAATATCAGCCACTGAATAAAATGAAGATTCATGTACACATGCTGATATACATAAATAAATGAGAGCAAGAATGGCTCTTCCTTATAGTAGAATGCCAAATGATAAATATGGGAAAAATGATGGAATTTGAAACCAGTGGGTTAAAGTTTGCTGAGTAAAGTGAATATTTACATAGTCTCCCCAGAAGTACTTATTAATTATAGAAGGAAACATAGTAACTCTACCGTGGTAAGCCTGGCATTCACTGCCTTATCCCGGTGACCATAGTTAGCAGCAGGAATGGGACACATGGGCATCGTGAACCTCCTGATAAGATCACCAGGAAGGACATAGCATCACTTCTGTCGTATTCCCACACAAAATGCAAAACCTGAGTCTAATCAGGAGGAAATAGCAGACAAAGGCACACTGAGGGAAACCACAGGCTACAAAGTAACTACAAAAATGTCAGCGTCATGAAAGACAAAAACTGAAGAATAGTTTCAGATTAAAGGAAAATTAAGAGAAGTAATGATAGTGTGTGCTTGGGCTTTTCTTTGCCATAACCAACATTAAGGTCTATAAATCAGACAATAACACTCTGTTAATCTTAATTTGCTGATTTTGATAATTGTACTTTTGTTATGTAAGATAATACATTTGTTTTCAGGAAATACACACTGAAGTATTTAGAAATGAGAGACATCAATGCTGCAATTTACACTCATTCAGAAAAAGTCATACACGTGCAAAGGATGATTAAGCAAATGTGGGAAAGTATTAACAGTTGGAGAATGGTAAAGGGTGTTTAATTAAATAAGCTGGCTGTGTGTGGTGGTTCACTGTATTCCCAGCACTTTGGGAGGCGGAGGCAGGAGAATCACCTGAGCTCAGGCCAGCCTGGGTAACAGAGTGAGACCTCATCTCCAAAAAAATTTAAATAAGCAGGAGGCCATTAGCCTGAGGCTGTCTCTGTTTTTTTTGAATTCCTGCATAATAAAATGCGACCTAACAGTATATAAAGAAACCAAAACTTAAGAGTATGTTTTTGTAACAAATAGCCAGATTTCAGCCAACCACAACAGCCAACCTTCCGCAAATTACAGGCTGCCAACTCATCAAACCATGCCCAAATAAGGCAGATGCCTGGCTGTAGTCAATCAGGTGATTTCTTTACTTTTGTGTTCAGCCTGTAAAAGCTCACTGTTCACTGCTAGGCAGAGCTCCCCGAACCTCTTCTGATTCTGAGTGCTAATTGATTCATGAATTGTTCTTTACTCAGTTAAACTCTGTTAAACTTATTGTTTCCAAAGTTTTTCTTTTAACAAAGACATACAAAAATTCTTTTTACTTTTCTTTGTTATTTATTTTTAATTTTTTTGTCTTTTATTTATTTTGTATTTTTAATTTTTTTTTAGGATGGAGTCTTTCTCTGTCACCCAGGCTGGAGTGCAGTGGTGCGATCTCGGCTCACAGCAACCTCCGCCTCCCGGGTTCAAGTGATTCTCCTGCCTCAACCTCCTGAGTAGCTGGGATTACAGGCATGTGCCACCATGCCTGGCTAATTTTTGTATTTTTAGTAGAGACAGAATTTTGCCATGTTGGCCAGGCTGGTCTCGAGCCCCTGACCTCAGGTGATCCACTTGCCTCGGCCTCCCAAAGTGCTAGGATTACAGACATAAGCCACCGAGCTGGGCCATATACAGAAATTCTTTGTACTATTCTTGTAACTTTTCTCAAAGTCTGAAATTATGTAAAAATAAAAAGTAAAAAGAAAAAAACCTTCAACTTCTTGAAATGTTTTTAAAATGGTTTAAAATAAATTTTGGGCCAGGCACAGTGGCTCACGCCTATAATCCCAGCACTTTGGGAGGCCGAGGCAGGCGGATGAGGTCAGGAGTTCAAGACCAGCTTGACCAACATGGTGAAACCCTGTCTTTCCTAAAAATAAAATAAAATAAATTTTGTTAGTGCTCTTTTTCCCAGTGTATCCTTTTCAATTTCACTGTCTAGTTTAGCATGAAATCCTTGTAACTGGTCCTTTGCCCAACTGGAATCTCTGTGAAGATCTTCTGAGGGCCTCTGAGCAGTGGTGAGTTCTCTCTAGACAGAGACACACAGCCCTCTGCTATATTCTTAAGCATTTGCCATTTTCTGCCTTAGGATGCAGCTGTTTCTTAAGTCTTCATTTCCTGTATACTTACTCCTCAGGGGCAGGGACTACCTCTTATCTTAAATACTCACTAAATATTTAAAGGAATTAAATGGAAAAGAAGTACACAATTTTCAACTTTCCATTCATTAAACATGAAAACCGAACACACATTAGACGATCACACCTGAGTTTCAACGGAACATCCTGATGATGTCACTGTGTTTCTTCTCCTATTTAAAAATGTGTTCTCCTTTGAAAAATATGCTTTCATTGTAGAAAATTTTGAAATTTCAGAAAAGAAACAAAATAATAACATGTAAATGATTCAGAATGCTGCCTGCTACACAGAGATATTAGTGTCTATTCTGAGTTTTTCCTACACAAAATTTTAAATGCAAATTTACACATATATGTGAGTATAAATATATTTTTTTATTACATAACCAATATCCAACTGTGCATACTGATGTGTAACATGAAATTTTTATTTTATGCACAGGATTAGACTGATCAAAATCTTTGGCTCATGATGCACTCTCATTTTATTTATTTATTGTTTATTTTAATTTTTTTTTGAGATGGAGTCTTGCCCTGTCGCCTGGGCTAGAGTGCAATGGCTCGATCTTAGCTCCACCTCCTGGGTTCAAGCGATTCTCCTGCCTCAGCCTCCCGAGTAGCTGGGTTACAGGCATCCACCACCACCCCCAGCTAATTGTTTGTATTTTTAAAGAGACGGGGTTTCACCATGTTGGCCAGGCTGGACTTGAACTCCTGACCTGGTGATTCACCTGCCTTGGCCTCCCAAAATGCTGGGATTACAGGCATGAACCACCATGCCCCGCCAATGCACTCTCATTGTTACTTCATTTATTCATTCATTCATTTGCTAATAATGTTTTAATAAAACTTCTTGAATTACCAACCAAATCAAGAACTAGAACACTGACAGTAATTCAAATCTACTATATGTGTTCCTTCCATATTTTATCCTCACCCTACCTCTCAGGTGGCCAAAATCCTAAATTATTTTTTAAAATCATTTAGTTTTATTTTTTAAACGTGATAAAAAGAGAATCATATTATATATTGTATTAGTCAGTGTTCTCAAGAGAAGAAGAATCAACAGGATATCTATCCATCTGCCTTTTTTTTTTTTTTTGAGATGGAGTCTCACTCTGTCACCCAGGCTGGAGTGCAGTGGTACGATCTCAGCCCACAGCAACCTCCACCTCCCGGGCTCAAGTGATTCTCCTGCCTTAGCCTCCTGAGTAGCTGGGATTACAGGTGCGCACCACCATGACTGGCTAATTTTTGTATTTTTAGTAGAGACAAGGTTTTACCATGTTGGCCAGGCTGGTCTCGAACTTCTGATGTCAGGTGATCTGCCAGCCTTGGCCTGCCAAAGTGTTGGGATTACAAGTGTGAGCCACCAAGCTGGGCTTTCATCTGCCTGTCTATCTATATATCTATCTAGCTATCTAAGAGATTTCAGTAAAGAATTGGCTCACAGGCCGGGCACAGTGGCTCACGCCTGTAGTCCCAGCACTGTAGGAGGCCAAGGTGGGTGGATCACCTGAGGTCAGGAGTTCGAGATCGGCCTGATCAACATACTGAAACCCCCAACTCTACTAAAAATACAAAATTAGCTGGGTGTGGTGGCGCATGCCTGTTATCCCAGCTACTTGGGAGGCTGAGGCAGGGGAATTGCTTGAACCCTGGAGGCAGAGGTTGCAGCGAAGATCGCGCTATTGCACTCTAGCCTTGGCAATAAGAGCAAAACTCCATCTCAAAAAAAAAAAAAAAAAAAAAAAAAAAAGAATTGGCTCACATGATTACAGGGGCTGACAAGACCCAATGTGCAGGACAGATTGGCAGGCAGGAGATGCAGGGAAGAATTGATATTAGATGTTGCAGCTTGAGTCTGAAGGCTGTCTGGAGGCAGGATTCCCTTTTGCAGACTTCAGTCTTTTTTTTTAAGGCCTACAATTGATTGCATGAGGCCCACCCGCAATATGGAGGCTCATTTGTTTTTCTCAAAGCCTACTGACTTAAATGTTAATCTCATCTTTAAAATACCTTCACAGTAACAAGACTGGTGTCTGACCAAAAACTGGGTGTCATGGCCCAGGAAAGGTGATGCATAAAATTAACCATTACCTATGCTTGATGGGCTTGATGTTTTTCACTCCACATTATGGTATAAAAGTTTATCCATGCTTTTGTGTTTAGCTAAAGTTAATTAATGTTCACCACTGTATAGTATTTCTTTTCTTTTCTTTTTTTGAGACAGAGTCTTGCTGCGTCACCCTGGCTGGAGTGCAGCGGCACGATCTTGGCTCACTGCAACCTCTACCTCCCAGGTTCAGGCAATTCTCCTGCCTCAGCCTCCCGAGTAGCTGGGACTACAGATGCGTGCCACCACGCCTGGCTAATTTCTTTTGTATTTTAGTAGAGACGGGGTTTCACTGTGTTAGTCAGTATGGTTTCGATCTTCTGATCTTGTGATCTGCCCGCCTTGCCTCCCAAAGTGCTGGGATTACAGGTGTGAGCCACAGAGCCTGGCCTCTTTGTTTTTCCGAGACAGTCTCACTCTGTTGCCCAGGCTGAGTACAGTGGCGTGATCTTGGCTCACTGCAACCCATCACCTCCTGGGTTGTATATTGTTTCATCATGAGCAAATATCACCACCATATCATCTGCCCATGGGCATTAGGGTTGCGGATGTTCTCACTTACTGGAACTTGTCTCCTGGGGCAGATGTGTGGGACATAGGTATGCACCTGAGAGTGGTTTCCTGAGTTGTCAGGCAAGTGAATTTCAGAATTTATGAGAAAATGCCCACTGGTTTTCCCATGTCATTACATCTGTTCACTCCCCCTCATATATGTATATAAAAGATGTCTTTAATCCAGAACGTCTTCAGCTCTTGGCATTCTCAGATTGTTAATTATTGCCAGTGGAATGAATGAAAAGTACTGTCTCTTGTTGTCTTGGTTTACATTTCCCTGATTACTGAAGAGGCCAAGCATCCCTCTGAGTGCCTGTTGGCTGTATGTGTTCCCCCTTTGGTGAAATGCCTCTTCATGTCTTTTGCCCATTTAAAAAAAATTGGGCTAGGAATTCTGTACATGTTCTTTAAACATTTTTTTAACGAAAAATTTTTTTGTTTGTTTTTGAGACAGAGTCTCGCTGTATCACCCAGGCTGGAGTGTAGTAGTATGATCTTGGCTCACTGCAACCTCTGCCTCCTGGGTTCAAGTGATTCTCTTGCCTCAGCCTCCCAAATAGTTGGAGTTATAGGCGTGTGCCACTGTGCCTGGGCAATTTTTGTAGTTTTAGTAGAGACGAGGTTCCACTGTGTTGACCAGGCTGGTCTCAAACTCCTGGCCTCAAGTGATCCACCTACCTCTAATTTTTAATTTTTTAAGGACAGAGTTTCACTCTGTCACCCAGGCTAGAGTACAGTAGTGTAATTACAGCACCGCAGCCTTGCACTCCTGGGCTCAAATGATCTTCCTGCCTTAGTCTCCTGAGTAGTTGGGACTACATGCATATGTCAACATGCCTGGCTAATTTTTATTTTTATTTTTATAATTAAACTAAATTTTATTTTATTTTGAGACAGAATCTTGCTCTGTCGCCCAGGCTGGAGTGCAATGGTGTGATCTCAGTTCACTGTAACCTCTGCCTCCTGGATTCAAGTGATTCTCCTGCCTCAGCCTCCCGAGCTGGGATTACAGGCACCCACCACCACACCCGGCTAATTTTTGTATTTTTAGTAGAGACGGGGTTTCACCATGTTGGTCAGGCTGGTCTGGAATTCCTAACCTCAGGTCATCTACCCACCTTCGCCTCCCAAAGTGCTGTGATTACAGGTGTGAGCCACCATGACCAGCCTAATTTTTATTTTTTAAATTTTTGTAGAGACAGGGTCTTGGTATGTTGCCCAGGCTGGTCTTGAACTCCTGGGCTCAAGTAATCCTCCTGCCTTGGCCTCCCAAAGTGCTAGGATTATAGGTGTGGGCCTGTACCTGTTATTAGTGCAATCATTTGTTGATTATTTGTGTATTTGATTGTAATATTTGTTGATTCTCTTATTTGTAGCTTATCTTTTATTTCCTTTAGACTATTCTTTAAAAAAATTCTTAAAACATTTTTAATTATAGTAAGAACACAACATATCCACCCTCTTAACAGATTTTTAAGTGCATAATACTGTGTTGCTAACTACAGGGAAAATGTTGCACAGAAGATCTCTAGGACTTTACATGCATTGATGAGCAATTCCCCATATTCCCCTGTCCCCAACCCCTGGTGACCACCATTGTAATGGGTTATTTCAGTTAGCATAATGTTCTCCAGGTTCAACCGGGTTGCTGCACATTGTAGAATTTCCTTTCTTTTTAACATTTCATTGGATTTACACACCACATTTCCTTTGTACTTTCATCCTTCAATGGATATTCAGGTTATTTCCACAGCTTAGTGATTGTGAATAGTATTGCTATCAATGATGAGTGCTGACATCTCTTCAGGATCCTAATTTCAATTCTTTTGGATAAATACCCGGCAGTGTGATTGCCAGATCATGTGGTACTTCTGTTTTTAATTTTTTTGAGAAGAGATCGAAGCAGGTGTATCTGTTGAGGCTTGGAGTTCAAGCCCAGCCTAGGCAACACGGCAGAACTCTGACTCTACAGAAAATACATGCCCTCCAGCTGGGCGCAGTGACTTACACCTGTAATCCCAGCACTTTGGGAAGCCAAGATGAGCGGATCCCGAGGTCAGGAGATCGAGACCATCCTGGCTAACATGGTGAAACCCTGTCTCTACTAAAAATACAAAAAATTAGCCGGGTATGGTGGCACACACCTGAAGTCCTAGCTACTCAGGAGGCTGAGACAGGGGGAATCACTTGAACCTGGGAGGCAGAAGTTGCCATGAGCTGAGGTTTGCTCCACTGCACTCCAGCCTGGGCAACAGAGCAAGACTTCATCTCCAAAAAATAAATAAATAAATGCCCCCCTGTAGTCCCAGCCGCTTGGGGGGCTGAGGTGGGAGGATCACTTGAGCCCAGTAGGCAGAGGTTGCAGTGAGCAGAGATCACGCTATTGCACTCCAGCCTGGGCGACAGAGCAAGACTTTGTCTCCAAACAAATAAATAAATAAATGCCCACCTGTAGTCCCAGCTACTTGGGGGGTTGAGGTGGGAGGATCACTTGAGCCCAGGAAGCAGAGGTTGCAGTGAGCAGAGATCACACTATTGCACTGCAGCCTGGGCGACAGAGCAAGACTCTGCTTCAAAAAAAAAAAATTCTTTTTTTTTTGAGGAACCAAATCTCCATACTGTTTCTATAGAAACTGCGTGAGGCTCTTCAGGATATTCTTAATGACAGCCTATTAATTTACCAATATATCACAAAGAATGTACAGTGTACCACTGAATTCCTGGTTCTCATATCAGAATCACTCAGTGCATCTGTCACATTCTAATTTAATTACCTGGGATGAGGCCTGGGCATTGCTATGTTGCAACAGCTGCCCAATTGAGTCTAATGTGCAGCTGGAGTGGAGAACCATGAACCACTTTAGCTGTTGAGAGGCTCCTCAATTTGAATAAGAAATAAAGAAAACGTATATTTACTAAGACAGCACTCAGGCAGTTTCACAGGGGGGAGTGGAGCATGAGCATGGGGAACCTTCCAGCATGGAATCAACTGTAGAAGCTGAGAAGCACTCATCTGCATGTGGGAGCGGGGAGGTGGGCCCTGGGTCCCAGTGACTCTTTGGTGTAGTTTACAGTTGAGCAGCTCCTGCCTGCGTCTCAGCAAAAGTCCCTTATGCATCTCTCATGTGCTTCTCCCACTCATCCTGCAAGACTCTGAGGTGTGAGTGCCATCTTTTCAGTTAAATGAGCAGTGTATGGAGACTTTCTCACAGGAAAGACCCAAAGGAGCACGAGAATGTGGCGCAGTCCAGATGTTACTCCTTGGCTGGTCCTGGATGCCCACCTCACCCCACCACACTCCCACTTCTCTCAGGAGGCACCTTCTTGACAGTGTGGTCCTTCCTGGCTCACAACGACCTGGGTTTTCATTGCCTCAGTTCCTGGCAGAGCTGTTCCCATGCCCCGGTGCCACCGTGTGCACCTGCTTTCATCACCTCCAACTGCAGCTTCTGCCCTGCCACCCCTTGGGCTTCCCGATGTCCCCTTCATGCTTGTCCTTGAGCATCTGATGGCCTCTTTGGGCTTTCACTGTTTCTGCAATGGGGCCACTTCCATATTGACAGCTCTGTCACTATTTCTGTCCCTATTGGATTCTCCCACTCGCTTTGTGATGCAGAGTGGCTCTAGCTGCACATCCTGCCTCTGTCTCAGACTCCATGTGTCTGAGACCAACCCCCTGGACTCCCTCCAGCTGCTCACCCTGGCTGTCCCCACCATCAGGGGCCTGGCCACGTCATCTGCCGCAGAGCTGCGGGCTGTGGCTGATCAGAAATGGATCAGTCAGGGGCAGAGTCCATTGACCAAAGCCTTGAGTATGTCATGATTTCCAAGGTGCTCTTCTGTCTCCAGAGTACAAAAAGGTAAACTCCTCACAGGCAAGGATTCTACTTTTTCTCTTTGATAAATTAGCAGCATAGTATTTTCTTGCTTGCCAGGTTAGGTAAGTACTGAGATCTGTCACCTTTTTGTTCTCCTCTAGTTGAATTGCTTCTTTGTTTAATTCAAGTTTTAATTTAGGAGGTAGAACATTTTTTTTTGAGACAGGGTCTTATTTTGTTGCCCAGGCTGGAGTGCAGTGGCATGACTACAATTCACTGCAGCTTCTACCTCCTGGGCTCAAGTGATCCTCCTGCCTCAGCATTCTGAGCCTCGAAGACTAGAGGCACACACTACCATGCCTGGCTGACGTTTTTATTTTTTGTTTTGCAGAGATGGAGTTGCCCAGGCTGGTTTCAAACTCCTGGACTCAAGCAATCCTCCCACCTTGGCTTCCCAAAATGCTAGGATTACAGGCTTACAGGCATGAGCCACTGCACTCGGCCAAATATTTTTAAGGTATATTTTATTAAAACCTTACCTAAATATTACAGAAATTTTCCATTTTTTTGTTTTGTTTTGTTTTTTTTTTGAGACGGAGTCTGGCTCTTCGCCCAGGCCAGATTGCAGCAATGCAATCGCGGCTCACTGCAACCTTCACCTCCTGGGTTCAAGCGATTCTCCTGCCTCAGCCTCCCGAGTAGCTGGGAATACAGGCACCACCATGCCCAGCTAATTTTTGTATTTTTAGTAGAGACAGGGTTTCACCGTGTTGGCGAGGCTGGTCTCAAACTCCTGACCTCCAATGATCCACCTGCCTTAGCCTGCCAAAGTGCTAAGATTATAGGAGTGAGCCACTGCGCCTGGCCAGAAAATTTTAAGTGAACAAAATTTCGCACATAACCCTACCATCCTAGTGCACCTGTTGTTTTCATTTTTGTTTTTTTCTGGTTTCCTTTTGCTTTCTACTAACATGTACGTCTGTTTTTACATTGTAATTATAGTATGTAGCTATATATAGTATAATGAAAAAAAATTGTTTTGTTTTTTTCCCCTGCTTTACATTATTGAGAAAAAATGGTGCCATGTTTAATGTTGGCTTAGTGATTTCCAATTTAAATGAGCTGACATAATCTATTTGCATGCTCTGTGGTTGGAAATTTAGGTTGTTTCCAGGTTTTTGTTTGTTGCAAGTAATACTCATATGGGCAGCTGTTTTCACTCAGTCAATCTGCAAGGCTGACCACCAGCTCAGACGCGTTGGAAGTCAGCCTTTCCACAATGGTTTCATCCACCTCCTCTGGCGAACAGTGTTGATCTCTGAATCTGTTTTCCCACAACTGTAGATTCCACCTCCTACAACATCTATAGTTTGATCATTTCCCTTCAAATAGAGATTTTAAGAGATCAGCAATGAATAACTATATGGGAAACCTGAGGAGAAAATAGAAACGCATGCAGGAAGAAGAATCTGTACTACAGGTTGACTATTCCTTATTTGAAATGCTTAGGGCCAGCAGTGTTTTGGATTTCAGATTTTTGTGGATTTTCAAATATTTGCATATACATAATGAGATACCTTGGGAACGAGACTCAGGTCTAAACATCAAATTCATTTATGTTTCATGTATACCTTATACACATAGCCTGAAGATAATTTTATATAGTATTTTTCATAATTTTGTGCCTGAAACAAAGTTTGTGTACATTGAACCATTAGCTCAGCCACCATGTGTGACATGTCAGTGCTTAAAATTCTTCAGATTTGGCTGGGCGCAGTGGCTCATGCCTGTAATCCCAGCACTTTGGGAGGCCGAGGTGGGTGGATCACCTGAGGTCAGGGGTTCGAGACCAGCCTGACCAACATAGTGAAACCTCATCTCTACTAAAATATAAAAATTAACTGGGCTTGGTGACGGGCACCTGTAATCCCAGCTACTCGGGAGGCTGAGGCTGGGGAATCACTTGAACCCAGAAGGCAGAGGTTGCAATGAGCTGAGATTGCGCCATTGCACTCCAGCCTGGGTGACAAGAGCAAAACTCCGTCTCAAAAACAAACAAAAAACAAAAACAAACAAAAAAGACCCCAAACTTCAGATTTTGGAGCATTTCAGATTTTGGGTTTTTTATTAGGGATGCTTAGCCCATATTGGCTCTCCCATGTCCCTGCACATGCTATGCCGTGGGCACATGCTTTCCTGCCTGCCTGGCTCCCTGTCTGGCTTCTCTTATTCTCTCCAGATCGAGCTGGAATTGCCTCCTGTGTGACCTGGGCCCAGCATCCGCAGTGGTCCTGCTGCAGGGTTCAGGCTTATCCCCAGCATTTTGTCTGCCTGTATAAACCCACTTAGCATCTCTAGTTAAGACTGGAATAAAACACGAATATAAAGTGAGCACATCCACAAATCACCCCAGCTCTAGCTTTCTCCATGTCTGGTGCCTCCAGCATCACATTTATGACCAAAGTGGCTGAACCACTCTGGCTGGAGGCGGGGCTCAACTGTGTGTAAGTTTCCCAGGCAGCTGCTGTCTTAAAGCAACTGTCTGCAGAATGTTCAACGTGACCCTCTGCTCCCTGGAGTTTCTTCAGGTACAAATGCCTCAGATCCAGAAAGTATGTTCTTTTCTGTAGTAAAATAAATCTTTCAGAGGTTTCCCAAATCACTTCTCATGAACCATTGAATATTCAAAAGAGAGCTAAATTTTAAGCCCATACAGAAGTGTATCCCGGTAACACATGTGCCGTAACACACAAACTTCTACTTTTGTCAGTCCTTAACATCTACCTCTCCGAATTTTCATGAATTTCTATTTCACAAGAGTAATTATTTTACATATACTGGCTATAGTGTACAATAAAATACTCAGTATACGTGCTGAGTGCAGAGGCATGTGCCTGTTTTTTTTTTTTTTTTTTTCTTTTGAGACAGAGTTTCCCTCTTGTTGTCCAGTCTGGAGTGCAGTGGTGAGATCTTGGCTCACTGCAACCTCTGCCTTCTGGGTTCAAGCTATTCTCCTGCCTCAGCCTCCCAAGTAGCTGGGATTACAGGTATACACCATCACACCCAGCTAATTTTTGTATTTTTAGTAGAGACAGGGTTTCGCCATGTTGGCCAGGCTGGTCTTGAACTCTTGACCTCAGGTGATCCACCCACCTCGGCCTCCCAAAGTGCTGGGATTACAGGTGTGAGCCACCGCACCTGGCCAGCTTGTGCCTGTTGTACAAATGCTTTGAGAGGCCAAGGCTGGAGAATCGCTTGAGGCCAGGAGTTCAAGATTAGCCTGGACAATATGGTGAGACCATATCTCTACAAAAAACAAAAAATTACCCAGGAGTGATGGTGTGCACCTGTAGTCTCAACTACTTGGGAGGCTGAAGCAGGAGAATCGCTAGAGCCCAGGAGTTTGATGTTACAGTATGCAATGACCGCAACACTGTACTTCAGCTTGAACAACAGAGTGAGACCCTGTCCCCCACAAAAAAAAAACCGCGAAAAAAACCTCAGCATAAAAATAAGTAAATAAATTTAAAAAATGTGCAGACAAGCTAAAACCAGCAGGAATGGGTAATAAGAGAGAAAATGAATCAAGATTTGAAAAAACACAGGAGGTTAGGTGAGGTGGCTCACACCTGCAATCCTAGCACTTTGGAAGGCTGAGGAAGGAGGATCTCTTGAGCTCAGGAGTTCAAGACCAGCCTGGGCATGGTGACGAGACCCTGATTCTATGAAAATTAAAAACAAAAAAATAGGCTGAGCATGTGGTGTGTGCTTGTGGTCTCAGCTACTTGGGAGGCTGACTTGGGTAGATCACCTGAGCCTAGAAATTCGAGGCTGCAGTGAGCTGTGATTGTGTCACTGTACTCCAGCCTGGGTGACAGAGCAAGACCCTGTCTCAAACAAAACAAAATGAAATGAAACAAACCCACAAGAGACCCTCGCAAAGATCTTTGTGCAAGACAGAGGACTTCAGTGGTTTAGCTTCACCCCCCACAATGTTTATTAAAGTTCATCTGTGGACATAGACAAGGATTCAAAGGCAGCACAGAAAATAATTTTATTCGTAGGCATGGTAGAATTGTGGGTAACTTTTTCCTTTTACTTAAAATTCCTATGTTTCCCAGTATAACTACTGTGCAAATACTACTAATAAAGAAATCCTCTAGGAAAGACAAGTTTGGAGAAGCCAGCTTGACAGAAACTGAAGAGAAGGAGGCTCAGAAAGGCCTGACCTCAGGCTTGTCACTGTGGGTGGGAGCCGCAGAGCTGCTCAGGAAGATGAGTCCAGACTTGGCAATATGAGAAAAGGAAGACCACAAAATGGGACAAAATAATTGCAAATCAGACATCGGATAAGGAATTAATACGCAGACTATTATATAAAGAATTAGGCTGGGCTCGTTGGCTCATGCCTGTAATCCCAGCACTTTGGGAGGCTGAGGCGGGTGGATCACAAGGTCAGGAGATCAGGACCATCCTGGCCAACATAGAGAAACCCCGTATCTACTAAAAATACAGAAAAAAATAGCTGGGTGTGGTGGTGCACGCCTGTAGTCCCAGCTACTTGGGAGGCTGAGGCAGGAGAATTGCTTGAACCCAGGAGGCAGATATTGCAGTGAGCCGAGATCGCGCCACTGCACTACAGCCTGGGCGACAGTGCAAGATTCCATCTGAAATAAAAAAAAAGAATTAAAACCGAGGCTGGGCATGGTGGCTTGTGCCTGTAATCGCAGTGCTTTGGACAGCCCAGGTGAGAGGATCACTTGAGGTCAGGAGTTCAAGAGCAGGCTAAGCAACATAGTGAAACCTTTTTTCTACAAAATATGAAAATAAAAATAAGGCCACGCATGGTGACTTCTACCTGTAATCTCAGAGCTTTGGGAGACCGAGGTGAGCAGATGAGTTTGAGAAGACCTTGGCCAACATGAAGAAACCTCATCTCTACTAAAAATACGAACGTTAGCCAGGCATGGTGACACGCACCTCTAGTCCCAGCTACTTGGGAGGCTAGGCATGAGAATTGCTTGAACCCGGGAGGCAGAGTTTGCAGTGAGCAACCTCACCACTGCACTCTCGCCAGTGGCAAGATCTCACCATTGCACTTCAGCCTGGGTGACACAGTGAGACTCTGTCTCAAAAATAAATAAATAAATAAAAATAAAAAGTAGAAATTAGCCAGGCATGGTGGCACATACTTATAGTCCTAGCTACTTGAGAGGCTGAGATGGGAGGATGGCTTAAGCCCAGAAGTTGGAGGCCACAGTGAGCTAAGATTGCACCACTGCACTCCAGCCTAGGTGACAGAGCAAGATACTCTCTCTATAAAAAAAAAAAAGAACAAAGAAAAAGAACAAAAACTCAACAATAAAAAACCCACATAACCCAATTCAAAAATGCCACAGGACCTGACAAAGCGTATCTCTAAAGACACACAAAAGGCCTACAGCACATGAAAAGACAAATCTAGTGCTCACTCTGCATAAGTCACGACTGAATACTTAGGATATGTTATACTTCAATTAAAAAGCTTAAAAATGTATTACAGGGGCCCTGGTAATGATTTGGCTAACCAAATTTCTGGATCCCAGAAATCCCTGTGGCTTGATTGCCAAATGTCAGACCTGGGCTTGGACGAAAGACGTTGGCAGAAGCCCAGGGAGGTTCAGGGCTCAGGGGTCAGTAGTCAGGGAGGAGGAGGATCCAGGCTGCAGTGCATACAGCCAGGGCTGGGTGCTGGGCTCAGTCCCAGCAGGAAGTCACAAGGCCAGGAGGCAGATGGCCTCTCCAGCGGGACAGAGTGGGGCTGAGGTCCGGGCCTGTGTGGTGTCTCAGTCTGGGGTGACAGGGAAGCTGCCGTGTCCTGCCCTGATCTCTCATGGCTTCTGGCCGGTGGTCCTGGGCCTGCAGCCAGCAAGGCAGAATGAGGACAGGCAGGGACTCTGTCCCGGTGGGTTCTTGCCAAGAAGGGACCCAGTCCCCCACTGTGACCCGTCCCTTTCCATCTGTGACTTGTGACCCAATTCCAGAATCTTCCCACGGACCTGGGAAATGGCTTCATTCCCAATAATGGGAACTTTTTATGATGACTTTGTTGGTCTCAGAGATAGGCCAACTCAGCTCTCTGGAACTACAGGGAAAGACTGACACCCAGAGAGATGGTGTGACTTGTCCCAGGGGGCACAGTGAGATAGAAAACCAGGGGTTCTAACAGCTGGGGTTCTCATGCTCACTGCCCACCCCAGGGAAAGCAGTTTCAACTCTGCTCAGGATGGATCAACACCTCTCCAAGTGCATTGTGGGCTGAGCCATATCTGGGAAACTGTTTAAAGGGGAGGCATAGGAACATCATTTCTTTTAATTTAAAAAATATCTCAATGGCAAAACGAAATTGAGAGCCAGGGGCTCATCACATTCCTGATGCTGATGAGGTACAGGCCTACAAGGCGGGCTTCTGTGCTTAAGGTCAGCTTTCTCTGCCGTCTTCTACTTTCTCAGCTCTGGACAATGAGGGATACTGGGGAAGGGCTGACTCCCATCCCATTTCCAGAAGCCTCAGTCTCTGCTTCTCACCAGTTGTGTGTTCTTCCATGTGGCTTTGCTGGATTCAGCAAATAGAGGTACCAGGAAGCCCCAGGCATCCTGCTGCCCTCCCGTCAGCCTCGGAGGACATAGGCCCTGGCCTGCGGAGGACCTGCATGGGCTTTCAGGAAGGAAAGTGGGAAATAGGCCTCGTGAATGGCCAGGCTGAGGGAAGGCAGGTCCTGGTTCTGCTCAGGCCTCTTTCCTACCTGCCCTCCCACCCGCAACTCCAGGCCCAGCCCCCGCCCTCAGATCACCTGTCCACCTGAAGCCCCTTTCCCCCTGGCTGGTCACTGACTTCTGGCCACCACCAAGCTCACCACGTGTCTCTCTTTACGCAGCCTGCTTCATACATGTGGTCCATTCGAGAGCCTGCTCCTGATGGCACGCTTTGGGACACAGACACAAGCTGTCATCTGTTCAGACAGCATGGGAGCGCTCAGATTTAGAACCACTCAAAACTCATCCACAGTCATTGAGCACCTACTTTTTGATGGATTCTGGGTTGGTAAAACCCGTACAGGATGGAGGTAGACAGGCAGAGAGAGTAGGGTGGCTGACAGAATCCCGTAGTCCCCGTGTCCAGCCATCTAACTGGGCTGTGGGCAGCGTGGTAACTCAGTTTGTATTCAAAATACTGCTTCTCTGGCCAAGTGCACTCTTGAGTTCCAAATAGTGACTGTATAGATGAGATTTTCTTTTCTTTTCTTTTCTTTTTTGAGATGGAGTTTCACTCTTGTCGCCCAGGCTGGAGTGCGGTGATGCAGTCTCGGCTCACTGCAACCTTCGGCACACTGTAACCTCTGCTTCCCGGGTTCCAGCGAGTGGAGTGGCTGAGATTACAGGGTGCGCCACTGAGCCCAGCTAATTTTTTTTTTTTTGTAGTTTTAGAAGAGACAGGGTTTCACCATGTTGGCTGGGCTTGTCTCGAACTCGTGACCTCAGGTGATCTGCCCCCCTTGGCCTCCCAAAGTGCTGGAACTACAACTGTGAGCCAGCACGCCCGGCCTGTAGATGAATGTTTCAACTATCCCAGGCCCTCTGGCATGGCTCCCAGGCCCTGAGTGAGATGTCTCAGCCCCTTCTCCTCGCCTTCCAGCCTCCACACACTCCTGCCCTGGCTCTGCCTTCTCACCTGGAGTTACCTCTTCCCACCCCCGGCAGTGCACCTGCCCCAGGCCTTCACCCGTGTGGTCTCCCCAAACCCTTGCTCTCCCTCCCCCCTCTGGGTGTCTTCAGTACCCAGTTTCAATGACACCTACTCTGCCTGAAAACCCCTGATCTGCCTGAAAACTTGGTGGCTAAAAGCAATATCACATTGATTTTGCTCACAAATCTGCAGTTTGGCAAGACTCAGAGGGGATAGCTCAAGGCTGGGGCTGGACATCTGACATCTGACTCACTTGCCACTGGCTTTCAATGGCCTGCTACAAAGAGGCAGAGGCTGCCTCCATCTCCATATAGTCCTTAGCTACACACTAGGCTGGCTCAGACTGTGGGCCACAAAAGGGCCTCTTTCTTTACATGCTTTCGGTTTCTTCTAGTGAGCATGCATGGCTTCTACACTTTAAAAGGACGGAAAATAAAACATAATTCTAATTTCCTTTTACTTCCATGTCAGCTTTACATCTCTAATGCAATAGCTTCAAACCATGGTATCTGGAGATCCCATATTTTGCCCACTCATCTTTCCTGGTACCATTTTTATTTATTTAATTTTTTAATTTTTTCTTCTTTTTTGGATCTCCAATCCTGCAGATCCTGGTACCATTTTTAATTATTTGATAAAAATAGTAGAGTGGGCTGGGCATGGTGGCTCATGCCTGTAATCCCAGCACTTTGGGAGGCTGAGGCGGGTGGATCACCTGAGGTCAGGAGTTCGAGACCAACCTGACCAATATGGTGAAACCTTGTCTCTACTAAAAATATGAAAACTAGCCGGGTGTGGTGGCATGCACCTGTAGTCCCAGCTACTCGGGAGGCTGAGACAGGAGAATTGCCTGAACCTGGGAAGCAGAGGTTATAGTGAGCCGAGATTTCGCCACTCCACTCCAGCCTGGGTGACAGAGTGAGACTCTGTTTCAAAAAAAAAAAAAAAAAAAAATAGTAGAGTGAATTAATATTCCACATTTTGAAAGCTTATGGGTTTAAGGCTGAGTGAAAACATTTCTACTTAGAAATGCCGCAGCTGGTGATCTCTGTGCTATTGAAGTGGGTTCTGGCCCACATTTCAGCCCAGACACACGAGCGCCCATTTGGGGGCTCTCCCAGGAAGCACACTCATGTGTGTGCGTGAGCCTGCATGTGTGTGTGTAGCTCGTGTTGTCATAGTGATTTGGTTTGGGGGAAGTAACATGGAGCTGAGGCTTTTATGGACGGTTATGCAGTTTAGACAAGTAGTCTTTCTTTTTCTTGGAATCACAGAAAAGCGGCCTTGTGCGATGCTGCAGTCTGCACCTTCTCCAGTCCCCCACAGGCTCACTGCTGCTTGCGGCTGTCACAAACACATACTGTTCCAAATGGGAAGTTTTACCATCTACAAGAGTGGTTTGACTTTTTAAATATCAAGCAATATAAACACCTCAATGATTAATATATCTTTCAAAAAATCATAAAAATTATTTGCTAATTACCTATATTCATATTAGGAATTTTAGTGCTTCATATAATTTTGACAATAGTTAATACATACAATCTTAAAGACTCCATTGGAAAAATGTAATTCACTCACGTAGCGGCTAAGCAATATCTAAATAAGAACAGTCCTGGCTGGGCATGGTGGCTCACACCTGTAATCCCAGCACTTTGGGAGGCTGAGGCGGGTGGATCATGAGGTCAGGAGTTTGAGACCAGCCTTGTCAATATGGTGAAACCCCGTCTCTACTAAAAATACAAAAAGAATGTGCTGGGTGTCATGGTGCATGCCTGTAATCCCAGCTACTCGGGAGGCTGAGGCAGGAAAATTGCTTGAACCCAGGAAGCTGAGGTTGTGGTGAGCTGAGATTGCGCCACTGCACTCCAGCCTGGGCAACAGAGTGAGATCCATCTCAAAAGAAACAAAAACAGAAACAAAAAAAACAGGGAGATCTCAGGAGTCCCCAGGGTCTCAGGACCTAAGTGTGGAGGCGGGTACTAAATTGGACAGAAAAAAACCAGAGCCCCATCCCTACACAACTCTGAGCCTACATTTCCTCAGTTGAGAAACGAAGGTATGACCATCTACCTTGAAGGTTAGTTGTGAGATGAAATGAGGAGTGTGTGAAAGTGCATTATAAATGTCTGAAGTCATTTCTAAGCATGGTATTGGGCAAGTTCTACCCTTGGGTTCAAATATTCAGACTGGGCCACCTGCAGAAAGAGAACAACATGAGAATTATTTATTTGGCCTCCCACTGAGTAAGGCATTCTGTTAGCTCATCAATATTTATTACCCACCTGCCAAGTGTGGCATTCTGGAAAGGTAAATACGCATTTAGTGGGGGGATAAGAAACAAGTTTCCAGGCTATCTTTTTCTTTTCTTTTTTTTTTAGAGACAGGGTCTTACTGTGTTGCCCAGGCTGAAGTGCAGTGGCACCATCACAGCTCACAGCTCACTGCAGCCTCAAACTCCTAGGCTCAAGAGATCCTCCCACCTCAGCCTCCCAAGTAGCTGAGACTATAGGCATGTACCACCACATCCAGCTAATTTTAATTATTTATTTATCATTATTATTATTATTTGAGATGGGCTCTTGCTCTGTCACCTAGGCTGGAGTGCAGCGGCACGATTGTAGCTCACTGCAGCCTTGAACTCCTTGCCTCAAGCAATCCTCCTACCTCAGCCTCCCAAGTAACTGGAACTACAGGCACAGGCCACCAGGCCCAGCTAATTAAAAATTTTTTTTTTTTTTTTTTTCTGTAGAGACAGCGTCTGGCTATGCTGACCAGGCTGATCTCTAACTCCTGGCCTCAAGTGATCCTCCTGCCTCAGCCTCCCCAAGTGTTGGGATTATAGGCACAAGCCACTGTACCAGGCCAGAGGCACATTCACAAACATTCTGAGGGTTCAGTGGGCAGGCCACTTCCAAATTTGTTTTTTTTTTAAACTATATTGATGTGTTTCAGAAGAAAAAAAGACCATATTTAATTACTCACTGATACATAATTGGCTGTATTTTCCTTGGGGAAAACATAGAATTTGTTTATTCTTTAGTGGCTTCATATTTATAAAATACCTGTAAGAATAGTAAGGAAAGGATTCAACCCACATAGCTCATCACATACAGAATAACTAGCTGAATATTTATCTTCCAGAAATCTGGTAAGCTCTAGTTTCTAAAAAACAGGATATGCCAGATTCTGGTTATTAGCATCTTCATTCTTTATCAGATACATTTCTTTTGTTTAACTGATAGATATTTGTACATATTTATGGGGTACATGTGATATTTTGTTACCTGCATAGAATGGAATACTATTCAGCCATAAACAAGAATGAAATCCTGTCATTTGCAGCAACGTGGTTGGAACTGGAGATCATTATGTTAAGTGAAATACGATGGGCATGGAAAGACACATATCGCATGGCCTTTTTTTTTCATCCTTTCATTATTGAACATATCACATGTTCTTACTCATAGGTGGGAGCTAGAAAAGTTGGTCTCAGGCTAAGCACAGTGGCCTCACGCCCGTAATCCTAGCACTTTGGGAGGCTGAGGTGGGTGGATCACTTGACGTCGGGAGTATGAAACCAACCTGGCCAACATGGTGAAACCCTGTTTCTACTAAAAATACAAAAATTAGCCAGGCCCGGTGGCACGTGCCTGTAATCCCAGCTACTTGGGAGGTTGAGGCATAAGAATTGCTGGAACCTGGTAGGCGGAGGTTGCAGTGAGCTGAGATCATACCACCGCACTATAGCCTGGGCGACAGAGTGAGACTGTCTCAAGGAAAAAAAAAAGTTCATCTCATAGAAGAGTAGAATGATAGATACTAGAGGCTGAGAAAGGGATGTTGGTGGGAGGGGGGGAAGAACAGGTTGGTTAATGGGTACAAACATACAGTTAGAAGGAAAAAGGTCTAGTCACAGTAGGGTGGCGATAGTTAACAACAATGTTTTGTATATTTCAGCATAGCTAGAAGAGAGAACTTGAAATATTCCCAACACATAGAAATGATAAATGCTTGGGGCGATGGATATCCTAAATACTCGGACTTGATCATTCATGTTCTATGCAGATGTCTGGGTTTTCTTCTGATGGAGGTGCCACTGGAGGTATTTCAGGCATTTGCACAGAAGCATCCCCCCACTGCTTTAGAAGGATGGATCTAACAGGAACACGGAAAGTTAAGGAGAAAACAGAGAAACCAGAAGAAGTTAGAAAGCGTCCTAAGAATTTACGGAGTGGAAAATCACCTAGATGCCTTTTATGGGAGGCGTGTCCCCAGGAGAACCTAGAATTTTGCTCCAATGGGATCCTCATGATACCAGATGTCCTCCGTGAGAGCTTTGGCTTTGCTCTTTTTGTCCAGGCTGCAGTGCAAAGGCATGATCTCAGCCCACTGCAACCTTCATCACCTGGGTTCAAGTGATTCTCCTGCATCAGCCTCCCGTGTAGCTGGGATTACAGGCATGCACCACCATGCCTGGCTAATTTTTGTATTTTTTAGTAGAGACACGGTTTCACCATGTTGGCCAGGCTGGTCTCAAATTCCTCAGGTGACCCTCCCGTCTCGGCCTCCCAAGGTGCTGGGACTACAGGCATGAGCCACTGCGCCCAGCCCATTGGAGCAAAATTCTGTTCAGCCTGCGGATCTGGTCAAAAGCTTTTGATCTGTTCGATCCAAGCTTCTAGTCTACCTGTCAATGCTTTGTGAAGTATATTGAGCTGCAGAAACTTAAAGAAACAGATGAAGACAAGTTATTTGTAGAAACAGGGAAGGCTTTATTGGCAGAAGGTGTCATTTTAAGATGAGTAGGAGAAGCAAGGACTCAACAGGGAGACAGTCACGTTTCCTGGAAATCCGAACACACGAGTGTCAGACCCCAAACTGTGTTGAAAGAAAACCAACCTCAGAAAGAAAAAAGTTCCACGGGACCAGCATTTGGAGGCACCTGAAGGGCAGTCAAAAGGTCTCGCAGCTCCGGGAAGGACTTGTATGCTGTGCATACTGACACACACACTCTACCTACTAGCTGAATGTTGAGATGTTTCTCACAGTTGAACTACATACATGTCTCTTGATCTGGAAGGCATTATTTTTGCCTTCTCTTAGTCCTTACTTCTGAGTTGCCACAAAGCTCGGTATCATGCTTTGACAGAAGCAGTTACGATCCAGAGGATTTATATAAAAGAATAATACAAACTGAAAAAAGAGGAGTTATGTGAACTTTCATGTTAGGACATTATTAAATAAAGAACTCTGGCTGAGCGTGGTGGCTCATACCTGTAATCCCAGCACTTTGGGAGGCCAAGGCGGGCGGATAACTTGAGGTCAGGAGTTTCAAGACCAGCCCGGCCAAGATGGTGAAACCCCATCTCTACTAAAAATACACATATTGCATGTCCCTTTTTTAAAAAAGCATTTATCATTTCTATGTGTTGGGACCATTTTAAGTTCTCTCTCTCTCAAAAAAATTAGCCAATTAGGGCCCGGTGCGGTGGCTCACGCCTGTAATCCCAGCACTTTGGGAGGCCAAGGTGGGCAGATCACGAGGTCAGGAGATTGAGACCATCCTTGCCAACATGGTGAAACCCCGTCTCTACTAAAAATACAAAAAAAATAGCTGGGTGTGGTGGTGCACACCTGTAGTCCCAGCTACTCGGGAGGCTGAGGCAGGAGAATTGCTTGAACCCAGGAGGCGGAGATTGCAGTGAGCTGAGATTGTGCCACTGCACTACTGCCTGGGCAACAGTGCTAGACTCTGTCTAAAAAGGAAAAAAAAATTATCCAATTAGCCGGGCATGGTGGTGCGCGCCTGTAATCCCAGCTACTCAGGAGGCTGAGGCAGGAGAATCACTTGAACCTGGGAAACAGAGCTTGCAGTCAGCCAAGATCGAGCCACTGTACTCCAGCCTGGGCAGCAGAGTGAGACTCCATCTAAAAATAATAATAATAATAATAATAATAATAATCCCTAGATGCTGAAAAAAAAAAGGCGCATGTGACATCTAGAGGCAGCACGTGAGGGAGCATCTGGTAGGAGCACCTGGAGGAGCAACTCAAGGGGCACTTGCAGGAGCCTCCAGGAAGCGCAGAAGGCATGTGTGGGGAAAGACTGGTGGGGGGTTCGGTGTTCTTAGCCTACTGAGTGGATGGGCTGGAAGATCCAGAGGTGACAACATGGAAGAGGAATGGGTCTAGACACAGGCTGGCTGTGAGCCAGTGGTTGTTGAGGAGACAGCATCAGGGAGGGAGAGGCCCCAGTGGGAGAGCTGCTCTGAAAAGGGAGGAGGGTATCTCTCCACTATTCGAGCCAGAGCCACGAAGAGGGTTGACTCAGCCATAGAATGTCCTTTCTTCCCAGCTATTATGTCGGCTCTGCAGGGATCAGCCCTCAAACTTGGTGAGTCAAGGGACTTGTGCCTTCCTGAGCAGCCAGAGGGATCCGTTTCTGAGATCCTCAGACCTGCTCCTTGCTTGGCCAGTGCCAGTCCTCCTCCCTCTCCTCAGCAGGGAAGCATGGAAAAGTCGCTCACAGCAGACGGGGCCCATGGGGACTCAGCGCCCTCGGTTGCTGAGTCCTGTGGCCCCGGGACACCCCACCCCAGCCCTGGACTCTCAGCAGGGATGCCACGTGGAGCCCGTCAACTAGCACTCTCGCACCCCCTGGTGGCCGTCCCTGATGAGGCGCGTACAGGACATCCGCCCAGTCAGAACTTGGCAATCCAGCAGTTCATGCCTACCTTCGTTCATTCATTCATTCATTCTTGAAATATTTGGGGAGTGCCTGCAGGCCCGAGGCTGTAGAACTGTGATGTCCACTCTGGCACCCACATAGGCTCTGAGCAGTTGAAGTGCAGCGGGTTCACTGGAGATGTACAGTGAGTGTAAAGCATACACTGGCTGTTAAGAAATAGTGCACACAATGTAAAATGTAGTATATCATTTTCATATTGGCAATACATTAAAATAATGTTTCGGATCAACCATTTTAAATAAAATATGATTAAAATCAATTTCATCTGTTTCTTTTTGCTTTTATTATAATGTGGCTTCTAGAAAGTTTAACTTAAAAAAAAAGAAAGAGCTTAAACTTCTTTTTTTTTTTCTTTACACTGCATTGTATATACTAGTATGATTAAACTTCTTTATGTGGGTCAATTTCCATTTCTATTGGAGAGTGCTTTTCTAGACCATCAGTTCCGACTTTGGGATTTCAAGGACAAGTAAAAGTCCCCTACATTTTTACTACCAACTTTCTATTTTCTTAAATAATTATGTCTATTTATTTCTTTTTCCTTTCTTTCTTTTCTTCTTCTTCTTTTTTTTCTTTCTTTCTTTCTTTTTTTTTTTTTTTTTTTTGAGATGGATTTTTGCTCTTGTTGCCCAGGTTGGAGTGCAATGGCATGATCTTGGCTCACTGGAACCTCCGCCTCCTGGATTCAATCGATTCTCCTGCCTCAGCCTCCTGAGTAACTGGGATTACAGGCACCTGCTACCACACCCACCTATTTTTTTGTTGTTGTATTTTTAGTAGAGATGGGTTCACCATGTTGGCCAAGCTGGTTTTGAACTCCTGACCTCAGATGATCCACCTGCCTCAGCCTCCCAAAGTGTTGGGATTACAGGCGTGAGCCATCATGCCTGGCCTGTTTATTTCTTGACATTTTTCTACTGCCTGTATAATTGCATAAAGTAATGCTGTTTTAAAAAGTAACACTATCGGCCAGGCACGATGGCTCATGCCTGTAATCCTAGCACTTAGGGAGGCCAAGGTGGGCAGATTACCTGAGGTCAAGAGTTCAAGAGCAGCCTGGCCAACATGGTGAAACACTATCTCTACTAAAAATACAAAAAATAAGTCGGTTACAGTGGCACACGCCTGTAATCCCAGCTACTCGGGAGGCTGAGGCAGGAGAATCGCTTGAACCTGGGAGACAGAGGTTGCAGGGAGCCAAGATCGCACCACTGCACTCCAGCCTAGGTGACAGAGTGAGACTTCATCTCCAAAAAAAAAAAAAAAAAAAAAGTAACACATCAGGAAAGGATGAAAGGGATGGTCATCTTAATACCAGAAATGCAGGAAGCCATGGTCAGAATGCAGAGCTTAATGAAAACACTCACCCATCACTCTTTGGTTATTTTCCCACAAATCACTGAGTGTTTGAAAAGGCCCAAATGCGAATGCTCTAAGGGGCCTCTTGGGAGTGCGTCCACATCGATGGCTTCTCCCTTCATGGCCTGTGATCATCCACAGGATAGCCCAGTGTGGACACAGGCTGTGTGCTGCTGCTTGCCAGGTGCCAAGCTGAGAACTGTGGACGTGGGAAAGGCGAGGGGGTGAGGGATGCCATATTGTCGAGGACTGGAGCTGGCCCCTTGCTGGTCCCTTTATGCACTAGTTATCTTAATTTTCTCACACAAATGTTGTTATTCATGTGGCCTAGTAGAGGGAACTTAAATTAAGTGTTATGGTCATATAAACTGTAAGAGGGGCTGGTGCGGTGGCTCATGCCTTTAGTCCCAGCACTTTCAGAGGCTGAGATGAGCGAATCACTTGAGGTCAGGAATTCGAAACCAGCCTGGCCAACATAGTGAAACCCTGTCTCTACTAAAACTACAAAAAAATTAGTCCAGCGTGGTGGCACATGCCTGTAATCCCAGCTACTTGAGAGGCTGAGGCAGGAGAATCGCTTGGACCTGGGAGGCAGAGGTTGCAATGAGCTGAGATCTCACCATTGCACTCCAGCCTGGGCAACAAGAGTGAATGAAACTCCATCTCAAAACAAAACAAAACAAAACAAAAAACTCGAAGAGGATATCCAGGTGGCCAACAAGCCTGAAAAGGTGCTCAACCTCATCAGCAATCAGGAAGAAGCAAACAAAAACACAAGGCCGGGTGCAGTGGCTCACACCTGTAATCCCAGCACTTTGGGAGACCCAGGCAGGAAGATCACCTGAGCCAAGGAGTTCGAGACCAGCTTGGGCTAAACAGTGAGACCCCATCTCTGAAAAATATTTTAAAATTAGCTGGACATGAAGGCACACACCTGTGGTTCCAGATACTTTGGAGGATGAGGTGAAAGGATTGCTTGAGCCCAGAAGATGGAGACTGATGCCAGAAGGCATGGTCTGACTGGATGTCACAGCTCCATCTGATTGGATCCTGGATCCTGTCATGTGGTGTCCGCTCTTAATTTAGTCCCTATTTCTTGGTCTGAGCGTTAGGTTTCCCTGTGGGTTCACCCTTGGTTCATCTAAGTGTGCTCTTGTTACATGACCTTCAACCTGGTGATCCATGGCAGTTAAAAATCAACTCACAACTTTGTTACATAAAAGTTGAGCCAGGCTGGGTGAGGTGGCTCACACTTGTAATCCCAGCACTTTGGGAGGTTGAGGCAGGCGGATTAACTGAGGTCAGGAGTTTGAGACCAGCCTGACCAACATGGAGGAAACCCATCACTAAATTAAAAATACAAAATTATCCAGGTGTGGTGGCACATGCCTGTAACCCCAGCTACTCCGGAGGCTGAGGCAGGAGAATTGCTTGAACCTGGAATGTGAAGGTGGTGGTGAGCTGAGATCACGCCATTGCACTCCAGCCTGGGCAACAAGAGCGAAACTTTGTCTCAAAAAAAAAAAAAAAAAAAAAAAAAAGTTGAACCAGATTGATCTGATGCAGTTATATTCTCTCCATGGCAAGATAGCCCTTGCTAGACATAGAAATGTTAATTTTTTTAATAACCAAAGGTAAAGATGGCTCTGTACTCTGGCTCACCACTGAAATGATGAATATTTTATTTTATTTTTTTGAGACAAATTCTCGCTCTGCAGTGCAGTGGGACGATCTCGGCTTGCTGCAACCTCCACCTCCTAGGTTCAAGTGATTCTCCTGTCTCAGTCTCCTGAGTAGCTGGGACTACAGGTACATGCCACCATGTCCGGCTAATTTTTGTATTTTTGGTAGAGATGGGACTTCACCATATTGATCAAGCTGGTCACAAACTCCTGACCTCAGGTGAGCCACCTGCCTCAGCCTTCCAAAGTGCTGGGATTACAAGCATGAGCCACCATGCCAGGCCTGAAATGATGAATATTTTAGAAGAGCTTTCTTTGGGTATTTTTGGAAGGATGACGCTGTTTACAAAAATAAGAAAAAGAAAGAAGTAATGTAACAAAAAGGCAGGATATAAATAGCGTGATCGGAAGACATACAAAGCGGAAAAGAACTCTATATTCCTTGCATTTGTTAAACCGAATATTAAAAAAGAAAAAAGAAAAATGGGCTGGGGAGATTGAGACAGGATGGACTGGCATTTGTGCCACGGACTGTGGAAAGGCAGATCTTGAAAAAACAACTTTCCCATGAAGGGCATCAAACCAGATAGAACATGGAGGGCCAAGTGCTTCTCCTTTCTCATAATATTTGAAGCTTCTCTACAGTGTTAAGAGTTTCCCAGAGAGGCCGGGCGTGGTGGCTCACCCCTGTAATCCTAGCACTTTGGGAGGCTGAGGCAGGCAGATCACGAGGTCAGGAGTTCAAGACCAGCCTGGCTAACATGACGAAACCCTGTCTCTACTAAAAATACCAAAAAAAAAAAAAAAAAAAAAAAAAAAAAAATTAGCTGGGCATGGTGGCACATACCTGTAATCCCACCTACTCAGGAGGCTGAGGCAGGCGAATTGTTTGAACTGGGACCCGGGAGGTGGAGGTTGCAGTAAGCTGAAATGGTGCCACTGCACTCCAGCCTGGGCTACAGAATGAGACTCTGTCTCAGAAAAAAGAGTTTCCCAGGGAGAGGCTTAACACAGAGGGTAGCTATGTGAAGATACCATGAGGAAAAGACACTGAGAAACTAAAGGAACAACAATAATAAAATATTCACTGTATGCATAATAGTAAAAGACACATGGCTGACCCTTGTCTATGGATGTCACACCAACCGTAGAGTTGCCCTGTGAGCAAGTGCTAGCCCCACTGTGCAACAGAGAGCAGAGACTTGGACAGGGGGATCCCCAGCAGAAGGAGCAGACTCTGGCTTGGGCTGTGGAACTCCAACATTGCCCTTACTCTCCGCAGCACACGGTCTTCTCTCCTTAGAGACAGAGACAAGTGCTAGGGAAGACTGCTTTTCCACACAGAGACCCACAGCCTCAATCAAGTAGTTCATAGCAAGGATATCATGTGAGTGAAAAAAAAAATTTGTTTTTGAGACAGAGTCTCACTCTGTTGCCAGGCTGGAGTGCAGTGGTACGATCTTGGCTCACTGCAACCTCTGCCTCCCAGGTTCAAGCTATTCTCCTGCCTCAGCCTCCCAAGTAGCTTGAACTACAGGCGGGTGGTACCACGTCCAGCTCATTTTTGTGTTTTTTAGTAGAGGCAGGGTTTCACCATGTTGGCCAGGCTGATCTCCATCTCCTGACCTTGTGATCTGTCCGCCTTGGGCTCCCAAAATTCTGGGATTACAGGTGTGAGCCACTGCTCCCGGCCAAACCAATTTTTTCTTATTGCAACATACAATGTGTTCCAGAGTAGAACCTTCAGAAGATAGAGTTGAGGAAAAAGAAATAAACATGAATGACATCACCCAAAAAGACAGTCACCATTTGCAGTTGAAAGCATCTCTACCCCATCCTTTCCTTTCTCATACACATATCTACATTTACATTTTTCAAGATTGTTATTAAGCTATAATTTTAAAACACTTATTTCATTTTGCTTGAGTGAACATATTTCTATGTCATTAAATATTATTTCAACAATCTTAATGATAGCATATATTCCTTTGCATGATCAACCATAATTTATTGAATTCATTTTTAAACATTTTGAAATTTTCCAAGGTCTTAAATACTTACAACTCACAATGGCTCCTCAACTTACAATGGTGGGCGGATCATGTCATCAGGAGTTTGAGACCAGGCTGGCCAACATAGTGAAACCCCATCTCTACTAAAAATACAAAAAATTAGCTGGGCATGGTGGTGGGTGCCTGTAATCCCAGCTACTTGAGAGACTGAAGCAGGAGAATCACTTGAACCTGGGAGGTGGAGGTTGTGGTGAGCCAAGATCATGCCACTGCACTCCAGCCCGGGCAACAATATGAGACTCCATCTCAAAAAAAAAAGAAAAGAAAATATCATTAAATCGAAAATGCAACCCAGCAGGGTTTGATGGTGTGCACCTGTAGTCCCAGCTACTTGGGAGGCTGACAGGGGAGGATCACTTGAGCCCATGAGTTTGAGGCTGCAGTGAGCTATGATCACGCCACTGCATTCCAGCCTGGAATGACTCTGGGTGACAGAGTGAGACCCCATCTCTTAAAATAGAAACGAAGGAAGGAAGGAAGGAAGAAAGGAAGGTAGCCCAGAGAGTCTTTGGTCAGAGAATCACTGGTGCTTAAAATCTGAAGCCTTGTGTTTGTATCATTGTAAAGTTGAAAAATCATTAAGTCAAACCATTTGAAGTCAGGGACCATCTGTACATTATTGTTTTGACGTCTTGGTCTATTTGGTCTGCTATAACAAAAGACCATAAACTGGGTGACATACATTTCTAAACAAT
Source organism: Ateles fusciceps (assembly GCA_036589455.1). Taxonomy (NCBI): domain Eukaryota; kingdom Metazoa; phylum Chordata; class Mammalia; order Primates; family Atelidae; genus Ateles; species Ateles fusciceps. The sequence goes on along the minus strand of JAZHEH010003329.1, from coordinate 5,217,634 downwards.
AGAAATTTATCTCTCACAGTTCTGGAGGCTGGAAGAGCATGATCAAAGCACTGGGAGATTCAGTGTCTGGCGAGAGCTTCGCTCTTTGCTTCGTAGATGGCATCTCACTGTGTCCTCATATGGTGGAAGGGGCCAGGAGTCTCACTGGGGTCTCTCATATAAGGGCACTAATCTGACTCATGAAAGCTCCACCCTCATGACCTAATCACCTCCTAAAGGCCCCACCTCCTAATACTATTGTGCTAGGGGCGAAGACTTCAGCATCTGAATTTAAGGGGAACATAAACATTCAGACCACAGCACTTGATATTTCTGCTAGGTCAATACTGATATAAATGTGTTATTATTATTTTTCTTTCTTTTTTTGAGACAAGTTCTCACTTTGTCGCTCAGGCTGGAGTGCAGTGGTGGGATCATAGGTCACTGCAGCCTCGACCTCCAGGGCTCAAGCAATCCTTCCACCTTAGCCTCCTGAGTGGCTGGGACTGCAGGTGTGTGCCATCGCACCTGGCTAATTTTTTCAGTGTATTTTTATAGAGATGGGGTCTTAATATGTTGCTCAGGTCTTGAACTCCTGGCCTCAAGAGATACTGTTACCTCGGCCTCAAAGTGTTGGGATTACAGGTGTGAACCACTGTACCTGGCTTAAATGTGCTTTTTAAAATTTTCCTGGGAACTGTCAGTGCTTACTATAAGTCATGTTAAAGTGGTATTTCATATTTTCATTTTCATGTCTTATTACATATTTACTATTTTTTCATGAATTTATTGACCATCCGTATTTCTTCTTTGTGAATGTACTATATGTGTTCTTTATTCACTTTTCCAGAAGTCTGCCAATGATAATAATTTGTGAGAACAGTATATATAAATATTAAAACTTCCTGTGTATGTTATAATTTTTCATTTTGTCATTTGCCATATAATTTAATTTGTGGTTTTTTTTTTTTTGAATGAGAGAATTTTACTTTTTCTTGAGGTAGTGTCTCTCTCTGTTGCCCAGGCTGGAGTACAGTAGCGCAATCCTGGCTCACTGCAACCTCCTCTTCCTGGGTTCAGTGATTCTCCTCCCTCAGCCTCCCAAGTAGCTGGGATTACAGGCGTGCGCCACCACACCCAGCTAATTTTTGTATTTTTAGTAGAGACGGGGTTCTGCTATGTTGGTCAGGCTGGTCTTGAACTCCTGACCTCAGGTGATCCACCTATCTTGGCCTCCCAAAGTGCTGGGATTACAGGCGTGAGCCACTGCACCCAGGGAGAGTTTTACTTTTTAGGTAGTTGTGTTAATTTATGTTTGTGCGTATACACACAACACACACACACACACACACACACACTTTTCTATTTTATGTCCTACTCAAATGCTTAAAAAGACTTCCCTTTATAAAGATGTTTACATATTTATTAACTGTTTTCTTTTACATAAAAAATTTTAATCAACCTAGATTAGTTTTGGTATGTGGTGTGAAGTGGAAACATTTTCTCAGATGGCTAGCAATTTAGCTCAATAACGTTTATTGAGAAAGCAGCAATTATATGTAGCCATATTTATCATGTCAGCTGTTATAATGGAATTCTGCCTGTTGGCTTCCAGATACGTTTCATTAATCTGCTCTTCATATTTGGATTTGTTCTTCATATTCAGTATCAAGTTACCCCAAATACAGCGATGTGTTAACATCAATAGGACTTGTCCTCTAATTTGTCTTTTGACTTTGCAATTCCCTGGCGATTACTATATGTCCATTTCTTCCAGACAATTTTGGAATACTATTATACATTAATCCCCTTAAATTCAAGAAGAAATTAATGGTTCTCATTGGCCAGGTTATTACGTTTTTCCTTCTGGAAGTATTCTAAAAATCTTGAGACTAAAAACACAGGAGAGAAATAAAAGAGAGGTATTAAAATCATGAAGGAGAAGATAAATATAACTATTTACATCAGATAAGACTTTATACCAGAAAAATGTTAAGAAACACAACCAAAAGTTCACTATTATCTTACTCAAAGTGTTGTAAAAAGTAAATGGTGGTAAGTTTCATATGTATATTATACAGACCAACCATGAAACATACATCTATAGATACACAGATATAATTACACTTAAAACACTATAGACAACAATAGAATGCAATTTATAGAGGAAAGAAGATATTTTAAACAAATCATGCTGAAATAATTAGAAGTTTACATGGGAAAAATTGGACATTTATACTCACCTAACACCATTTACAAAAACTAATTTGAGATGGATCATAGATCTAAATATAAAATCTAAAACCATAATGCTTTTAGAATATAACAGAGTTGATTATTTTTATGAGTTGAGGGTAGCAAAATTTTCCTAGATAGATCTTAGAAAGCAATACCCATGAAAGAAAAAAAAGTGATGAATTAGGCCACGTGCAGTAGCTCATGCCTGTAATCCTAGCACTTTAGGAGGTCGAGGCGGGTGGATCACCTGAGGTCAGGAGTTCGAGACCAGCCTAGCCAACATGGTAAAACCCTGTCTCTATTAAAAATACAAAAATTAGCTGGTGCGGTGGCTCACATCTGTAATCCTAGCTATGTGGGAGACTGAGGCAGGAGAATCACTTGAACCCGTGAGGCAAAGGTTGTAGTGAGCCAAGATCACGCCCCTGCATTCCAGCCTGGTGAGCAGGACTCTGTCTCAAAAAGAAAAAAGAAAAAAAAAAGATGAATTAGAGCCCATTAAAAAATTAAAAACTCTTGGATGCCAAAAAGAAACCCCCTACCTCATGGGGCTGATTCCAGCACTGCCAAAATAATAATAAATTAAAACCTCTAGGCCAGGTGCCGTGGCTCACTCCTATAATACCAGCACTTTGGGAGGTTGAGGTGGGCGGATCTCGAGGTCAAGAGATCAAGACCATCCTGGCCAACATGGTGAAACACTGTGTCTACTAAAAAAACAAAAATTAGCTGGGCATAGTGGTGCGTGCCTGTAGTCCCAGCTACTCGGGAGGCTGAGGCAGGAGAATCGCTTGAACCCGGGAGGCAGAGGTTGCAGTGAGCTGAGATCGCACCACTGCACTCCAGCCTGAAGACAGAGCGAGACTCTGTCTCAAAAAAAAGAAAAATTAAAACTTCTCACTGAACCACAGCTCAGAGGAAAATATTTGCAGAATATGTGTCTGAGAAAGGACTGTTATCCAGGGTATATAAATAATCCTACATTTAAATAATAAAAAGCCAAGCAGACCAACTGAAAAATGAGCAAAAGGTTTGATCAAAGCCTGTCAGAAAAACACCACCACCAATAACAATGACATGGGCAACCAAGAGACCAATAGTGGCAGAGGGAGTGGGACCACTGACTCTGGATGTGGGACCAGTGGAGACCACCATGGGAAGATGTCTGGCAGCTTCTTATCAAACAATTTCTCTCCCGAGAAAAAGGAAAACTCATCTACACAAACTGTGATGAGCCCAGAGTTCATCACAGCTTTATTCACAGTAGCCAAAAACAGGTAACAACTCAAATAAATTTCCATCAGCAAGTGAATTGTGATCCATCCATACAATGAACTAGTTATTGACAATGAAAGGAAAAAAACACTGTTTCAGAAAACAACATCCGCTGCGCTGTGGCTCGAGCCTGTAATCCCAGCACTTTGGGAGGCTGGGGCGGACAGATTACCTGAGGTCGGCAGTTCGAAAGCAGCCTGACCAACATGGAGAAACCTCGTCTCTATTAAAAACACAGAATTAGCTGGGCGTGGTGGTGCATGCCTGTAATCCCAGCTACTCAGGAGGCTGAGGCAGGAGAATCACTTGAACATGGGAGGCGGAGGTTGTGGTGAGCTGAGATCGCGCCATTGCACTCTAGCCTGGGCAACAAGAGCAAAACTCCGTCTCAAAAAAAAGCGAGGGTGGGAGCAAAAGATCCCTCACCAAGAAGATACACAGATGTCAAATATATGAGAAGATGCACATCATATATCATTAGGGAGAATGCAAATTGAAACAGCAAAGACATACCACTACGCCCCTGTTAGAATGGCCAAAATCCAAAACACTGACAATATCAAATGATGGCGAGGATGTGTAGCATCAAGAACTCTCATTCATTGCTAGTGGGAATGTGAAATGGGACAGCCACACGGAAGACAATTTGGCAGTTTCTTTGAAAACTAAACATATTTTTACCATATGTTCCAGCAATTGCGTTCTTCGGTATTTACCCAAATGAATTAAAAACTATGTCCAGACGCAAAAAACCTGCACACAAATATTTATGGCAGCTTTATTCATAGTTGCCAAAGCCTGCAAGTAACCAAGTTATTCTTCAATAGGTGAATGAATAAACAAACTGTGATACATCCATAAAATGAAACATTATTCAACCAAAAAAAAAAAAAAAAAGAAAGAAAGAAAAAAAGCAGGCTGGGCACAGTGGCTCATGCCTGTAATCTCAGCACTTCGGGAGGCTGAGACAGGTGGATCACAAGGTCAAGAGATCAAGACTATCCTAGCACACATGGTGAAACCCTGTCTCTACTAAAAATACAAAAAAATTAGCTGGACGTGGTGGTAGGCACCTGTAATCCCAGCTATTCAAGAGGCTGAGGCAGGAGAATCGCTTGAATTTGTGAGGCGGAGGTTGCAGTGAGCTGAGATTGCGCCACTGCACTCCAGCCTGGCGACAGAGTGAGATTCCATCTCAAAAGAAAAAAAAATTAACTTTTTGTTTTGAAATAATTGTAGATTCACATGTAATTATAAGAAATAACACCAAAAAACCCCACAAAGCCATGAAAAGACATGGAGGAAACTTAAATGTATTTCGGTAATTGAAAGAAACTCGTCTGAAAAGGCTATATACTGTATTATTCCAACTATATGACATTCTGGAAAAGGTAAAATTATAGACATAGTAAAAAGATCCGTCAGTGATGGCTAGGGATTTGGAAGAAGAGGGGAGGGATGAATAGGTGGAGTACAGGGGATCTGGAGGGAAGTCAAACTATTCTGTATGACACTGTAGTGGTAGGTACGTGACATTATGTGTTTGTTAAAACCCATAGAACCATACAACACAGAGTGAACCTTAATATAAATTGTGAACTTTAGTCAATAATGTATCAATACTGGCTTATCAGTTGTAACAAATGTAGCACACTAATGCCAGATGTTAACAGCAGGAAGCCCTGTGTGTAGAAGGGAGAGGAAATATAAGGGAAATCTGTACTACCTGCTCAATTTTTCTATAAACCTGAAACATAAAATCTATTAACAAAAGAAGAGCTTGCCACTGTAGCTCAATCCTGTAATCCCAGTACTTTCCAAGGCTGAGGCCGGAAGATTGCTTGAGTGCAGGTGTTCGATGCTGCCATGAGCTATGGTGACACCACTGCACTCTAGCCTGGGTGACAGAGTAAGACTTTATCTCAAAAAAAAAAAAATTGTTATATTTCCACCACCAACATAGGAGAGTGCTTCTTTCCCAGCAACCTCACCAACAGAATACACTGTCATACTTTTACAATTTTTAATCTGATGTGCGAATGTAGTTTTCCTTTGCAGTTCTTTAATCTTGAGTGACATTGAACATCTTTTCACATTTTATGGCTTTTTATGTATCTGTGAATTGTCTGTTTACAGCTTCTGCCCATTTTTCTATCAGATTGTTGGTCTTCTTTTCTCTTAATTTTTTTTTTTTTTTTTTTGAGACAGGGTCTCACTCTGTTGCCCAGGCTGAAGTGCAGTGGTGAGATCACAACTTGCTGCAGCCTCAACCTCCTGGGCTCAAGCAATCCTCCCACTTCAGCCTCCTGAGTAGCTGAGAACATAGGTGCGCACCACCACACCTGGATAATCTTTGTATTTTTAGTAGACACGGAGTTTCACCATGTTGGCCAGGCTGGTCTTGAACTCCGGACCTCAAGCGATCCACCCGCCTTGGTCTCTCACAGTGCTGGGATTACAGGTGTAAGCCACCTTGGCCAGCTCTCTATGTTTTTTTTTCTATTCCACTAGTTACCATTCTAGTACCACACTTTTCATTATAAAGGCCTTTGTAGCATGTTCTAATGTTTGATGTGGCTAGCTGGCTTTTGTAGCTTCTCTTTTTCAGTGGTTTCCTGGCTATTTCCTGCTAATTTTTCCATATCAACTTTAGTATAACTTGTTTGTGTTCATAATTGGTGTTTTTATTGAAATTGTGTTAAATTTGTAAATTTGCTTAGAGAAAACTGACATCATAATGATGTTGACTTGTCTGTCCAAGAACAAGGGACAAAGGTTTTCCATTTATTCACACCTAGCCTTGTGTCTTACAGGTATATATAGGGTTTGCACATTTTATTTTACTTTTTATTTATTTATTTATTTACTCATTTATTGAGATGGAATCTTGCTCCGTCACCCAGGCTGGAGTGCAGTGGCACGATCTTGGTCACTGCAACCTCCACATCCCAGGTTCAAGTGATTCTTCTGCCTCAGCCTCCTGAGTAGCTGGGATTACAGGTGCCCACTACCACACCAGGACAATTTTTGTATTTTTAGGAGAGATGGGTTTCACTCTGTTGGCCAGGCTGATCTCAAACTCCTGACCTCAAGTGATCCACCAGCCTCGGCTTCCCAAAGTGCTGTGATTACAGGTGAGAGCCACTGCACCCAGACAGGTTTTGTACATTTTAGGTTTATTCCTAAGTATTTGACCTTTTTTTTTTTTTTTTTTTGTGCTGTTATGTATAGAGTGTTTGCTACCACTGTATACTCTGACTAGTTGGGTTTGTGTCTTATTGATACCTGTGTGTTAATTTTATTTATTTTTAACTTTTGTTTTTAATGTTTTCCACTCTGTTTTATGGTACGGAACTGTGTGTTAATTTTATACCCCAGTTATGTTAGTGAAGTCTTTTGTCTCAGTAACTTCACCATTGACTCTCTAAATACAATCTTAATCCTAACCCTAACTTTCAGTGTCATTCTAGCCTAACAAGACCCGAACCAGCATCAACCCAAAAGCTAAACCTGTCATTGATTTTAATCCTAACCCTATCTCTATCCCTAATCATAAATAACATTAAGCCTGCTTCAAGCCTAATCTAACTTTTACCTTAAACCTAACCCTAGTCAAACCCCAAAGTTACCACCTCTATTAACTAAAACATAACCTTGCCAAAACAGAATACAAATCTCAATCTCAGAGCTCTCTCTAAGCCTAACCCCTGACCCTAACAACAAATAGCTCTACTGAAAAACGTTACCCTAATTCTAACAATAACCTACGTCCTCACCCTAATCCTATTCTGACTTTAACATAATCTGTCACTAACAATACTCTAACCACACCCAATCCCCAAATTAGCATTAATTCTAAACCCTAACACTAAGCCTAACCCAAATGTAATCTAATCCTAACCCGAACCTCTAACCTAAAACTAACCCTAACCTTAAATCTAAGCCTAAACTAACTGTAACCCTAACTCCAGCTCTGATGTGGGAAGTAGAAAAGTTCCTCTTGAAAGTTTCCTTTCTTGTTAAAGAATAAATCATAAGTGTGCTAATAACTCTTTGTTAAGCCCTATTCTATGTAGCTGTTAGACATGCCACACTTACAGGCATGTAGTATATTCTATGTCCTTGTACTTTAACAAAAATATCTGTGCTGGACGTGCTCACAGGCGTGTCCCAGCTCTCCATTGCTTTTTACTTGTTTAGAAAAGTTTTAAGTTATTAGCCAATCGGGTTTTAGTTTAGATTGTGAGGTCTGGCTCCAGCCAACGGAGATCAGACACAGCAGTAAGGAGGACCCCAAATGCATAAGGGATAAATATGTCTGTTTTCCTTTGTTCACTGTACTCTCTGGCAAAATGGCTAGCGAGAGTACCCTTCCTACAGTCCAGGAAGTAAAAATTGTGTTGCTAAAAGATCCTTTGTCTCAGTGCTAATTTTTCTTTGTGGCACTGAGCATCTGCTTCCAACATCTGAGAATCAACTTTACCTCAACTCTACCCATTAACCTAAACACGAACGATATCCTTAACTCCAACCCTAACTCTAAATGTAATCCTCATGCCAACCAAATAGTAAGCCTAACCATAATCATAAATAGAATCATTTCCAAAACTAATTCAAATTTAGCTCTAACGCCAAATTTAGCTCTAACCCAATACTAATTCTAACTCTAATATTTGATCTAACCCCATATTAACCTTACTATAGTCATGAACTTCACCATATTACCAACTCTAACCCTAACTCCAACACTGTCATTAACCTTCAGTTTAACTGTTAATAATATACTAAACCCCAGCGCTAATCTTTACCTTAATTTTTTTTTTTGAGACAAAGTCTCAGTGTATTGCCCACACTTAGGCTGCAGTGCAGTGGCACCATATTGACTCACTGTAACGTCTACCTTCTAGGTTCAAGCAATACTCCTCCCTCAGCCTCCCAAGTAGCTGGGCTTACAGATGTGCATCGTGACACGCAGCTGAATTTTGTATTTTTAATAGAGATGGGCTTTCACCATGTTGGCCAGCCTGGTTTCCAACTCCTGACCTCAGGCGATTTGCCTACCTCAGGTGATCTGCCAACCTCAGCCTCCCAAAGTGCTGGGATTACAGCCGTGAGCCACTGCACCCAGCTTACCATTCTTTCTATCATTAAAGAAACCCTGGATTAACAAAACTCCTGTGTAAACCCTTACTCTCATCCTAATCCTAACCCCCAACTCTACAACTAAAAACAGCTCTAGCCCTAATGCTCATTTTAATAACCTTAAGCCCAGTGCCAACTCTAACACTAAATTTATCCTGAAACCTAATACTAACCTCAACAAGAAGCAGAACTCTAATTTGAATAAATAATCCAACTTGAAATCTGTCACTATTTTTATATTCTGCTGTCTAATCAGATTCAAAGAACTGTGTCATCTGACGGGCACGTTCCCCTAATTTGCTATGAATGTTAAAATTCTAAAGAGAAATCACGTGATAGCTTTCAGAGAGATTAGTGTCTATTCCAGAAAGGCCCCTTCTCTGACACCTTGATCTCATTACCAGATCCTAGGCTGCTCCTTGTCATTTCTGGAACTTTATCCAGAGTATCTGAATAGTTGGCCAGACTTTGGGGGAGTAACTCATACTAACCCAAACTTATCAGACAAATGTATAATGCAAATCACCAGTTTATTAATTTACTGGGTTAGCTTTTGTGGAGTTGTATACAAAATGGACAACCAGCCCATTTATGCAACTGGAACTCTGAACAACAACCTGCAGCTGCCTACCCAGGAAAAAAAAACTTTTTTTTTTTTTTTTTTTTTGAGACAGTCTTGCACTGTTGCCCAGGCTGGAGTGCAGTGGTACAATCTTGGCTCACTGCAACATCCGCCTCCTGGGTTCAAGCGATCCTGCTGCTGCAGCCTACTGAATAGCTGGGATTACAGGTGTGCACCACCACATCTGGCAAATTTTTGTATTTTTAGTAGAGACTGGGTTTCACCATGTTGGCCAGACTGGTCTCAAACTCCCGGGCTCAAGAGATCCTCCTGCCTCCACCTCCCAAAGTGCTGGGATTACAGGCATGAGCCACCGTGCCTAGCCACAACGCCTTTTATCTACAGTAACGAGCCCGGGGTGCCAGCCTGCTACAAGTCAAACTTACAGGAAGCCACGTGTTACTTCTAGTGACAATCCAGGAAGCTAAACAATTACTTCTGTAGCAGCCCCAAGTGGCTAGGACTTGATTTATAACTGGCACTTCCCTAATTTTGTCTCTGTTTCCAACTTAGGACCAACCAGAGAAAACCAGATATGCTCCCATAAGCAATCACATAGGGGCCCCCCGCTTTCTAGTGAGCTGCCCCCGCTTCCCCAGGCCAGAAGCCTCCCCTAGGACTCACCTGACCCTTCCCTTTTCCCCTGCAAAGCTTCCCCTCTTTTCTACCTGCCTGTGAGTCTCAGTCAAATGCAATTGATGGTGGCTGGCTCCCTTGCTATACCAAGCTCTGAACAAATAGCCTCTGCTTTTTTCATTTGGGTGGTCTTTATTTCCACACTATTTGTGGGTGTGCCATTTTCCCTACTGGTGATGGCCCTAGGCACAGGTATAAGCTGATCCTGGCTTGGCACAGTGGCTCACACCTGTAATCCTGCACTTTGGGAGGCTGAAGTGGGAGGATCTCTTGAGATCAAGAGTTTAAGACCAGTCTGAGCAACATAGGGAGACCCCATCTCCACAAAAAATTAAAAAATTAGCCAGGTGTAGCGGTGCTCATCTGTACTCCCAGCTACTGAGGAGGCTGAGGCAGGAGGATCACTTGAGTCCAGAAATTCAAGGTTACAGTAAGCTATGATTGTGTCACTGCACTCCAGCCTGGGCAACAGGACAAGCCCCGTCTCAGAAAAATTTACCATCTTAACAGTTTTCAAGTGCAGAGTTCAGTGGTGTAAAGTATGTTCACATGGATGTGCAATCACCATGTCCAGAACTTTTTCATCTTCCCAAACTGAATCTCTGCCCCCATTAAACACTAATTCCCCATTTCCCTTCCCCCAGCCCCCGGCAGCCACCATTCTACTTTGTCTGTATTAATTTGATGACTCTAGGTTCCTCACATAAGTGGAGTCAGACAGGATTTCTTTTTGTGACTGGGTTATTTCACTTAGCATAATGCCCTCAGGGTTCAACCATATTGTAGCATGTGTCAGAATTTTCATCCTTTTTAAGGTTGAATAATACTCCATTGCATATATATTTCACATTTTGTTGGTCCATTCATTCATCAATGGACACTTGGGTTGCTTCCACGTTTTAACTATTGTGAATAATGCTGCTATAAATATGAATGTACAAGTGTCTCCTCAAGAGCTGCCTTCCAATTCTTTTGTATATATACCAAGAATTGGGATTGCTGGATCATAGGATAATTTTTTAAAATTTTTTTGAGGAACTGACATACTGTATTTTATAGAGGCTAGTGCCAAATTTTTATTTTTAACTCCTCTTTTTAAGATCTGTGAAGAGCTTCTGTCTTAGTCCATTTGTGCTGCTATAAAAGAATATCACAGACTTCCAAACACAAAGAAAAGATAAATGTTTGAGGTAAAGGATATCCCAAAAACCCTGATTTGATTATTCATATGTATACTTGGCTGGGTGCAGTGGCTCACATCTGTAATCCCAGCACTTTGGGAGGCAGAGGCAGGTGGATTACTTGAGGTCAGGAGTTCGAGACCAGCCTGGCCAACTTGGTGAAACCTCATCTCTACTGAAAATACAAAAATTAGCCCAGCATGGTGGCGGGTGGCTGTGGAGGCTGAGGCAGGAGAATTGCCTGTGCCAGGGAGGCGGAAGCTGTGGTGAGCCAAGATAGCACCACTGCACTCCATCTTGGGTGACGGAGTGAGACTTCATCTCAAAAAAAAAAAAATTATATACGTGTATCAAAATATCATATGTACCCTCCAAATATGTACAACTATGATATATCAATTTAAAAAAGAATACCACAGACTAAATAATTTATAAAGAAAAGAAATTTATTTGTCACAGTTCTGAAGACTGGAAAGTCTGAGATCGAGGTGCCACCATCAGGTGAGGGCCCTCTGGCTGTGTCATCTCACAGCAGAAGGCAGAAAGGCAAGAAAGCAAGGTAGCCAAGGACTACATGAAGTCTCCTTTATAAGAGCCTTAATCCCATTCACCTATTTATCCCATTATGTATTCATTCCTTATTAGGAAGGAGCCCTCCTGCATAATCATCTCTTAAAGGTCCCATCTCTTAATGTCAGCACATTGCCAACATCTGAATTTTGGAGATGATACATCCAAACCACACCATTCTGTTCCACGCCCTCCTCAAAACTTATGTCTTCTCACATACAAAATGCTTTCATTTCAGGTCAGGAGTTTGAGACCTATTTTTAAAATTATTTTTTAAAAATTAAAAAAAAATTTTAAATAAATAAAATTTTAAGTAAAAAATAAATTTATATTTTAAAAATATTTTTAAAAAATTAAAAGAGAAGGCCAGGTGCAGTGGCTCACACCTGTAATCCCAGCACTTTGGGAGGCTGAGGCGGGCGGATCATGAGGTCAAGAGTTGGAGACCATCCTGGCCAGGAGAATTGCTTGAACCCGGGAGGCAACAGTTGCAGTGAGCCAAGATCGCGCCACTGTACTCCAATCTGGAAGTGAGATTCCAGCTCAAAAAAAAAAAAAAAATTTAAAAAAGAAGAATCTTCTTTAACTCCATGTCCTGCCATCTGGACACAGTAGGGTGGGGGTTGGGCTCCCAAGGCCTTGGGCAGCCCTGACTCCATGGCTTTGCTGGCCACAGATCGCGTTGAGTCTCATGCATTGAATTTTCATGCCTCTGGTGACATTACAGGTCTGAGATCTTGGGGGCAGCCCCACTCCCATGGCTCCATTAAGCACTGCCTTAGTGGATGCTCTCATTTGTGGCTCTCCCTCTGCAGCAAGTCACTGCCTGGACCTTGAGGCTGTTTGAGGCATCGTTTGGAATGTAGGTGGAGGTAGCTATGCTTCTATAGCTTGCGCACTCTGTGCACCTGCAGAGTTAGCACTGTGTAGATGCCTCCAAGGCTCACTGCTTGTGTCCTTTTGAGCGGCAGCCCACTTGTGGTAGGGCAACTCAGCCACACCTGAGTCCACTTGAGCCACAGCTAGAGTGGCCAAGGACTGCTGTGCGAGAGTGGGGAGCAGAGATCTGAGGTGGCCCTGGACAGCAAGCTCCAAGGTCCCTTGGGCATCCTGGATCCCTCCCTTGAAACTATTCTGCCCTCAAGGCCCTATCGCTCTGAGCCTGTGATGGGTATGGCAGCCCTGAAGATAACTGAAATGACTTCAAAGCCATTCTCCCATTGTCTGGATGAATAGCACCTGGCTTCCTTCTAGCCATGCTCATCTCCCGATTAGATGGTTGTTTCGCCAGAGCCTTAGTTTTCTTTCTTTTTTACTATTTCTATTCTGACCAGGCTGGGAATTTTACAAATCTTTCCATTCTGCTACCCTTTTAATTATAAATGCTGTCCTTAAATTGTTTTTCTCATCTCACACTTTATCATAAGCAGGTAAGAGAAACCATGCAGCATGCTAAACATGTTGCCACCTAGAGATTTCTTCTGCTACACACGGGAGTTCATAGCTCTTAAGTTCTGCTTTCCATACATTAAGTCCTAGGACACAAACACAATTCTGCAAAGTTCTTAGTAACTGTATAATAAGGATGGCCTTTCCTCCAATTTTTTTTAAGTATTCTATTTTATTTTGAGATGGAGTCTCACTCTGTTGCCCAGGCTGGAGTGCAATGGTGTGATCTCAGCTCACTGTAACCTCCAACTCCCAGGTTCAAGCAATTCTCCTGCCTCAGCCTCCCGAGTAACTAGGTCTACAGGTGCATGCCACCACACCCGGTGAATTTTTGTATTTTTAGTAGAGATGCGGTTTTCACCAAGTTGGCCAGGCTGGTCTTGAACTCCTGACTTCAACTGATCCGCCCACCTCAGCCTCTGAAAATGCTGGGATTACAGGCATGAGCCACCGCACGCAGCTCCTCTAATTTTTAATACCTTGTTCCTTCTTTCCAACTGAGATCTCATCAGAATAGTCTTCACTGTTGTAACCACTTAGATCATCTCTAAGAACAATCAGGCTTCCCCCTGCAGTTCTTCTCTTCTTCTGAGCCCTCACCACAATTGTCCTTCATGCTCCATTCAAGGAAACACAGGCTTTTTCCAGTATTCACTTCAAAACGGTTCCAGCTTCTACTCATTAGCCAGTTCCAAAGCAACTTCCATATTTTTAGGTATTTGTTTTAGTAACACTCCACTTTTGGTCCAATTTCTGCCTTAGTCCATTTGTGTTGCTATGGCAGAATACCACAGGCCAGGTAACCAATAAAGAAAAGAGGCCCAGCGCGGTGGCTTACGCCTGTAATCCCAGTACTTTGGGAGGCCCAGGAGGGTGGATCACCTGAGGTCAGGAGTTCGAGATCAGCCTGGCCAACATGGTGAAAACCCGTCTCTACTAAAAATACAAAAATTAGCTGGGTGTGGTGGCGGGCTTCTGTAATCCCAGCTACTCAGGAGGCTGAGACAGGAGAATTGCTTGAACCTGGGAAGCGGAGGTTGCGGTGAGCCGAAATCGTGCCACTGCACTCCAGCCTGGGCAACAAAGAGTGCAACTCTGTCTCAAAAAAAGAAATAAAGAAAGAAATTTATTTCTCACAGTTCTGGAGGCTAGGAAGTCCAAGATCAGGGTATCTGCATGTGGTAAGGACTTTCTTGCTGTGTCATTCCATGATAAAAGGTAGAAGAGCAAGAGAGCAAACTATCCAAATGCTGCATGAAGCCTCTTTTGTGGGGGCCTTAATCCCATTAATATGGAAGAAGCTGTCATGGCATACTCACTTCTTTTTTTTTTTTTTTTTTTTTGAGACAGAGTTTTGCTCTTGTTGCCCAGGCTGAGTGCAATGGCGTGATCTCGGCTCACTGTAGCCTCTGCCTCCGAGCTTCAAGAGATTCTCCTGCCTCAGCCTCCCAAGTAGCTGGGATTACAGGCACCCACCACCACGCCAAGCTAGTTTTTTGTATTTTTAGTAGAGATGAGGTTTCACCATGTTAGCCAGGCTGGTCTCGAACTCCTGGCTGGCTTCAAGTGATCCCCCTGTCTTGGCCTCCCAAAGTGCTGGGGTTACCAGCATGAGCCACTGTGCCCGGCCAAGCCCTTAAAGGTGTCACCTGTTAATACTAGCACATTGGCAACGCCTGAATTTTGGAGAAGACACAGTCAAACCATGGCACCATCACTTTCCTAAGAACGTAATTTTTCCAGACAAGCCCTGAACAGCTGGGTGGTCACAATCACCTAGACTGGCCTGGCCTTCCCAAGCCTCTGCACCATTCTCTGGTGCCCAGCTTCTCACTCCACCCTTGCTTCTGTCTCATCCACCCATGTGGCTTGTTACCAGCCTCATTCATGGGAGTAATGGGTTTTCATACCCAGAGGCTGCTTGCTTACTCTGTATTCTCACCTCCACACCCAGCCTGTCCTTGCAGCAGCTGTGGCCAATTCCTTTCTGCTCTGTCTCCCTCTGCTCAGGCTGGGGTCGCAAGAGTGTGGTGGGGTCAGCCCTGTGTAGGGAGGAACACTCAGCATGGCTTATTGTTAAGGAAGAGCTGGGAGGTTTCTGATCTGTTTTGTTCACTTGGAAAATGTATCGATTGCTTGGTGGCACATTTTTCTGATAAACAGGGCGGCGTAATGGGTGGTATATGGGAAGTGGACCTGGGGGAGGCTAACCCCACACTGCTATGATATGGACCTTGTTATGTGCAGCATTTCTCCATCTGCATAATTATTCTTCCGTTTGCTCAGTTCAGTGAAGATTTAAACTGAACAGATGGTCATGTTCCT
This sequence comes from Ateles fusciceps, assembly GCA_036589455.1. Lineage (NCBI taxonomy): Eukaryota > Metazoa > Chordata > Mammalia > Primates > Atelidae > Ateles > Ateles fusciceps. The sequence goes on along the minus strand of JAZHEH010003329.1, from coordinate 5,202,217 downwards.
TCAGATTTGCTTTCTAGAATATTCTGACCTTTTGTAGCCTGTAAGGATTTTTTTCTCCAACAAAAGTAAAAGCAAGAATGTATCTTGGTTGCACTGGATGTTTCTAAAGTGATCTGTGCAGGTCTCTGAGTCTCAGGACTTCTCCCAGCCCCTGCTCTATGAGAGCCACTACCCTTGGACTTCTCTACCAGGTTCTGGAGGTGGAGGCATCACAGGGACCTGTCTCCAGATTTCTACCCCCCACCCCCACACCACAGATGAGGCTTATTCCCACCCATTTCATGCATGTTGACCAAGGCCAGGTTGAATTTCCCAGGTCCAGCCTCAAAAAGCAGCATCTCCCAACCGACACAGATGCAGGCAACAGTTTTGGCTCGCTTAAGGGGCAGGTAGTGGTCAACAGAAAGCTGCCTACCCCCACCCTGCTGCTTATCTTGGTCCTGGGTGGCCTTGGTCCAAGGCTGCTTATTTTAGTCCAAGATGAAGCTGGCCTCAGCCCCCAGTGAAATACTGCCCTCTGGCTGAGAGCTCAGCACATGGGAGAACCATGGGAGCACAGACAACCCCTGGCCTACAGCCGCTCTGTGCCCTGCCACCCACAAACTGGCATGACTTGGCAGCATGCATTGTGGCAATTTTGGGGAAATAGGAAAACACCTGCAAAAACAGGATAAAACCCCTTCCATCCTGCCAGCTGGACACAAGCATGCTCAATGTTATATTACACCTTTTGTTTTCCTGCCTACAGAGACAGAGAATGGATTCTACGACAGTTTTGTTTCTGACTACCCTGGCCTGCAGCGCCTCTCTCCCAGCCCCTCCCCAGCATCTTCCTTAGATCTGTCTCAGGAATCAAGGTGGAGTCTGGGCTCCTGGGAGGGGACAGTGTGTCATAGTGCTCTCTGTGGCCTCCAGCTCGAGTATCTTGTGAGCCTGTAGCAGAGTGACAAGAAGCCTGGGGTCACTGCTCCATTTGTTCTTCAGGAGCTCCTGGGGCTCAGCACCTCTTTAGGCCTTGATAGAGCTTCCAGAAAACATGGCTGCATTCTAGGGGAGAGGCTGAGCTTTCTGGGGTGGGCAAAGCTCTGTCCCTTCTGGGGCTTGGGAGCAGTTTTTGGAGAGGAGGAGGAGTTTGGCAGTGCACACCTGCAGGGCGTATGTACCCACATGGCTGTAGGACCTGCTGTCTGGCCGGAGCACTTGTCCCTCCTCTCCCACACTGCCAGGAGGGGGAGGAGGTCGCAACGAACAGAGGCCAGAGCCAGCTGCTCCTTGCGTGGAGAAGGAGCACCCTGGTGACCACCGAAGAATGGCCTATAGTCCATGAATCAAGCAAAAAAAAGGGGGTGCTGGGGAGGCCGGGCATGGTGGCTCACGTCTATAATCCCAGCACTTTGGGAGGCCAAGGCAAGTGGATTGCTTGAGGCCAGGAGTTCAAGACCAGCCTGGCCAACATGGTGAAACACCATCTCTGCCAAAAAAATAAAAATTAGCTGGGGATGGTGGCACACGCCTATAGTCCCAGCTACTCAGGAGGCTGAGGCATTAAGAATTGCTTGAACCTGGAAGGCGGAGGTTGCAGGGAGATACAGATTACAGGTTGCAGTGAGCCTAGATTGCACCACTGCACTCCATCCTGGGCAACAGAGTAAGAGTCCGTCTCAAAAACAAACAAACAAACAAAAAAGCAAAGCAAAGAAAAAGTGGGCTGGGGGCAAAGAATTTTGAATAAACATTCCTCTAAAGAAGATATACGAATGGCCAATAAGCACATAAAAAGTTGTCCAACATAGTTCATTATTAGGAAAATGCACATAAAAACTGCAATTAGGTAAGACTTCATATTCTTTAGGATGGTTATGAAAAAAACACACACACACACTTTGAGAGGCTGAGGCGGGCGGATCATTTGAGATCAGGAGTTTGAGACCAGGTTGGCCAACGTGGTGAAATCCCGTCTCTACTAAAAATATAAAAATTAGCTGGACACAGTGGCAGGAGCCTGTAATCCCAGCTACTTGGGAGGCTGAGGCAGGAGAATCGCTTGAACCTAGGAGGTGGAGGTTGTGGTGAGCTGAGACTATGCCATTGCACTTCAGCCTGGGCGACAAAGCAAAACTCCGTCTTGGAAAAAAACCCACCAAAACCTCAGAAAATAACATATTGGCATAGATGTGGAGAAATTGGAACCCTATATATTAGTTGTGGGAATGTGGAATGGTACAGCCACTTTGAAAAGCCATCTGGTGGTTCCCCAGAAAGTTAAACATGGAATTACCATTTGATCAACGGGCACGGTGGCTCACGCCTGTAATCCCAGCACTTTGGGAGGCCAAGACAGATGGATCACCTGAGGTAGGGAGTTTGCAACCAGCCTGACCAACATGGAAAAACCCCGTCTCTACTGAAAATACAAAATTAGCTGGGCGTGGTGGCGCATGCCTGTAATCCCAGCAACTCGGGAGGCTGAAGCAGGAGAATTGATTGAACCTGGGACGCGGAGATTGCGGTGAGCCAAGATGGCGCCCTTGTACTCCAACCTGGGCAACAAGAGCAAATTCCGTCTCCAAACGAAAACAAAAACAACAACAACAAAAAGAATTACCATTTGACCCAGAGATTCCACTCCTACATACATACTAAGAGAACTGGAAACATGCCCACACAAAAACTTACACACAAATGTTCCTAGCACCACTGTTCATAACAGCCAACCCAAATGTCCATCACCTGATGAATGAATAAGCAAAATGTGGTGTCTCCACACAGTGCAATATTATTTGTTCACAGAAGAGTGAAGTACTGACAGATGCTACAATATGGTTGAGCTTTGAAGACATTATGCTCAGTGAAAGAAGCCAGACAGATGAGGCCATATACTGTATGATCCCATTTATACTAAATATCCAGAATAGGCATAGCGGAAGAAACAGAAAGTAGATTAGTGGTTTCCAAGGGCTGAGGGTAGGTGTAGGTAATTACCACCGGGCAATGAAGAGTGACAGGTGATGAGTATGGGTTTAGTTTTGGGGTGATTAAAATGTTCTAAAATTAGATAATGGTGTTGGTTGGTAGCACAACCTTATGAATATACTAAAGATTACCAAATTGCAAGTTTTCTTTTTTTCTTTTTTTCAAGACGGGGTTTCACTATATTGGTCAGGCTGGTCTCAAACTCCTAACCTCAGGTGATCTGCCCGCCTCAGCCTCCCAAAGTGCTGGGATTACAAGCGTGAGCCACCACGCCCGGCAGATTGCACGTTTTCAAATGGTGAGTTTTATGATGTGTAAATTACACTTTAATAAAGAAGCAGCAGGAGTGTATGTGAGGATAATTAAAATAATTAAGTTTATTTAATTATTTTATTTGTTAACCTCACATACACTCCTGCTGCTTCATTTTTTGAGGGGGAGACCAATTTAGCTTTAAATGTAAAAAAAGAGCCGGGCGTGGTGGCTCATGTCTGTAATCCCAGCACTTTGGGAGGCTGAGGCAGGCAGATCGCAAGGTCAGAAGTTTGAGACCAGCCTGACCAACAAGGTGAAACCCCATCTCTACTAAAAATACAAAAATTAGCCAGGTGTGGTGGCGCAGGCCTGTAATCCCAGCTACTCAGGAGGCTGAGGCAGGACAATCGCTTGAACCCGGGAGGCAGAGGTTACAGTGAGCTGAGATTGGGCCACTGCACTCCAGCCTGGGTGACAGAGAGAGATTCCGTCTCAAAAAAAAAAAAAAAGAAAAGAAAAGAAAAAGAAAAAAGCTCACCTTTATGGTTCTGTTTCCTCACCTGCAAAACGGAGACAGTCATTCCTACTCCCAGAGCTGCTGGGAGACTGGACACTGCAGTGAGGGAAGCCACCCCCCAGGCCCATGTATGGGATCTCCTCTTCCCACATCCCAGAATAAGGATTGCCTCTGTGTGCCTGACATCACACACCATGTCATGTAGTCCTCGTACCAGTCTGAGGGGGATGGTTCTAGTAAACTCGCTCTACTGGTGGGAAATGTGGATAGACTGGAATAAGTGGTAGAAGCTGAACTCCTATCTAGGCGCTGTCCAACACAAGCCAATGACGTCATCCCAGTGCACAGGCACCACTCCCCATCTGCAAAGTGAGTGTGTTGGTGTGACATGGAGCGCGTGTGCCTGCACCTACAGCCACAAGTCCTGACATCATCCCCCCTAGTGCCTCAGGCAAGTCATGGAACCTGTTTTCTTACCAGTAACTAGGCAATAATGGTAACTCTCACCTCAAAGGTATTGGGTGGGGGATATTTGCGAAGTGCTAGAATGACCGTGCTTTGTGAGTTTTTCTGTTCACTATGGTGAATGCTACCTACGAGTTTGTCAAATTGGTGTGTGATGCGTGTGAACCTTCTGTCACCTTCCCCTTCCTAGTGAGTTGTCCCATCCCTTGGGCTGGATCTTAGGACCCTAGGAACCACCTGTCAATTATGACCTTTCCCCCTTGAGGCTGCGGGGCATAAGCAGGGAGTGGCCCCCAGCAAGCCAGAACCCAGAAGTGTCTCCCACTCTGGACTTCCCTAAAGTTATCACTCGTCACTAAGGTCCTCCGCTCAGCCTGGCAGGGGGGCTTCCTAAAGATCTGGGGGAGCTTTGACAAAGGTGGTTTGGGCTCTCCTCCCACTCCCAGTGCTCTAGGGAGGAGAATGTGGACAGGAAGTGGGCAGATGCTGCTGGGCTCTCTGATCTGCAGAGGGCAGAGGACCCACCTAACGTCTAGGACTGTGTAGGATTGTGTGATTGAAAGGGACCCTTCACATCTGATTGCCCTATGACGGATGTGCCTGTCGCAGTCCTGAAGCCACCTAAGCCAGGGACAGACTGGGGGAGTTGGCTGTGTGGAGGCTTCCGGGGGGCTTTTGGGTTGGGCTAGGAGACAGCTGCCCTCCCCAGGGCAGGAGCAGCCAGATGTAGACCTGCAGGCCGGAGGTGACCCTGAGCCCCTGCACCTGCAGGTGCCTGGTCATTCAATAGGGGGAGGCCTCGGAAGGTACAGAGACTGGACAGTCCCAAACTGTCATATGCCACCCAAAGGCCCTGGTGAAAGAAGCAAACCTGCCTCAACAACAAAGTGGCAAACCAAGCCAGGATGCTCTCTGAATTTAGGTTACCCCATAAGAAGGAGAAGAGCAAGCTGTGGGGGCACAGGGGACACCAACTGATGGAAAAGAGGAAGAAGCTAAAGGGCTGAGGGCTGAGGGGGCTGAAGGGCTGAAGGGCTGAGGGCTGAGGGGGCTGAAGGGCTGAAGGGCTGAGGGCTGAAGGGCTGAGGGCTGAGGGGCTGAGGGCTGAGGGGCTGAGGGGGGCTGAGGGGGCTGAGGAATGAGGGGCTGAGGGGCTGGGGGCTGAGGGCTGAGGGGTGAGGGGCTGAGGGGCTGAGGGGGCTGAGGGGCTGAGGGGGCTGAGGGCTGAGGGGCTGAGGGGGCTGAGGGATGAGGGGCTGAGGGGCTGAGGGGCTGAGGGGGGCTGAGGGCTGAGGGGCTGAGGGGCTGAGGGGCTGAGGGAGCTGAGGGCTGAGGGGTGAGGGGCTGAGGGGCTGAGGGTTGAGGGGGCTGAGGGATGAGGGGCTGAGGGGGCTGAGGGCTGAGGGGCTGAGGGGGCTGAGGGGGCTGAGGGCTGAGGGGGCTGAGGGCTAGAGGCTAGGGGGCTGAGGAGGCTGAGGGGTTGAGGGATGAGGGGCTAGGGTTGAGGGGGCTGAGGAGGCTGAGGGCTGAAGGGCTAGGGGACTGAGGGGCTAGGGACTGAGGGGGCTGAGAGCTGAGGGTTGAGGGGCTGAGGGGCTGAGGGGGCTGAGGGCTGAGGGGCTGAGGGGGCTGAGGGCTGAGGGGCTGAGGGGCTGAGGGGCTGAGGGGGCTGAGGGCTGAGGGGCTGAGGGGCTGAGGGTTGAGGGGGCTGAGGGATGAGGGGCTCAGGGGTCTGAGGGCTAGGGATGAGGGGCTGAGGGGGCTGAGGGCTGAGGGGGCTGAGGGATGAGGGGGCTGAGGGGCTGAGGGGCTGAGGGGGCTGAGGGCTGAGGGGCTGAGGGGGCTGAGGGCTAGAGGCTCAGGGGGCTGAGAGGCTCAGGGGGCTCAGGAGGCTGAGGGGTTGAGGGATGAGGGGCTGAGGGTTGAGGGGGCTGAGGAGGCTGAGGGCTGAGGGGCTGAGAGGCTGAGGGGGCTGAGGGGGCTGAGGGGGCTGAGGGGGCTGGAGGGCTGAGGGCCTGAGGGCTGAGAAGCTGAGGGCCTGGTGCCTGAGGGCCACTGAGGGGCTGGCAGAGCTGCTGGAGGTCGAGGCTGGGGTAGGCCTGGGGGAAGGGGTGGTCAGCCCGGGGGGCTGCAGGTGTCTCTCAAGGCCTCCCTGTGGGTCTTTCCCAGAGGCTGGGAGTTTGGCTGCAGGGCCTGTTTCTCAGTTACTAGGCTCCAGAGGTCGGTCCCAGGGCCTCAGACACCCACATCCAGCAGGGACAGCTCGTGTCTGGGACAGCGTCAGCCCTGGGCCTCGACGGCTTGGCAGCACATCCCATGACAGCTCTCGGGGCTGTTCTGTCCTCAGGCTTGCTCCCCCAGCCCTGCCTGAAGATGAACCCCAAGCCTTCCCCAGTGGCGCAATAGGAACAAGGCCAGGAGCCCTGTGGGAGAGGGACAAGGGGACGACAACGTGGACCCGGAAGGCTGGCACACAAAGGGCACTGCTTCCTCTGGAGAGCGGCTCCTGTCCCCCAGCCGGGTGGCCGGGCCTCCTGCGTCGGGGCCCCAGCGGGTGAGCGGGGGCGCAGGCTGACCCGGCCGAGCCGGCAGCCGGAGCCCCTGCGGGTGGGGCAGGAGCGGCGAGCAGGCGGTCGGGCGGACTCAAAGGGTTTATTTGCAGCGCGCGAGGGGGTGGGGGGCGTACAGTTGGTGGTCTCGGGGTGCAGAGGGTGCGGGTGCTCAGCAGCTGGGCCAGAGCAGGGTGAAGGTGCCGCGGGCGCAGCGGAAATCGGGCTCTGGCTGCTCGGGCCTGGGCTCCACGGAGACGAGGCGCCGTGCCCCGCGCTGGCTCAGCGGGATGCAGTCGGAGACGCGGACCTCCAAGGCGCGGCCCTCCCTGCGGCAGGAGGAGGGGTCAGGGCGGCTCGGCTGCTGGGGCTCCGCGCCCCCACCGCCCGGCCCGCACTCACCCCTGGCAGTGCGCGGCCAGCACGCCCACCAGCTCCCCGACGCGGTTGTCCAGCGGCGGCCGGGAGCGATGCAGGCACACCACGAGGTCGTCCTGGCCGCGGGCGTGCAGCACCACCAGCTGGTCCCCTCCGCTGGTCACGCTCAGCCCCGTCACCTGAGCGGAGCGCGGGGTCAGGGTGCAGACGCCCCGACCCGCACCCCAGCCCGGCCGGACTCACCCCCTCCCAGGAAGCCTCTCCCGAACCCGCACCGGCACCCGGGAGCGCCGCCCTCGACGGGGCCACCAGCCCCCCACCGCCCCCTCCTCCCTCTCCAGGCCCTGCTGACGAGGGGGGAAAGTTGGGCGGGGATGCTGCACAATAGGATTTTCTCCAGGACGAAGGGTTCTAGATCCTTGCTGTCCAATAGGGCCGCCACTGCTCGCCTGTGGCTGCTGAGCTCTTGCATGTGCTACTACCACCGGGAGGAGCCGTTTTTAGTTCTAGGTCACTTTCACTACATATAAACAACCTCCCCCGGCTGCGGCATCGGACAGCGAGGCACTCCCCCGCTCCTTCTATTGGGACAGTCATGGGAACCCTAAACTCTGGGAGACCCAGAGATAGTCTGGCCTTGATCTCTGCCCCGTCCTGCGCGCAAGACAATTTATGGGAACAGCAGCTGCTAATGAAGGGAGCAAGTAGGCCACAGAGCCCGGCAGAGGTTCCAGAGTAGGGGGATAATATCCCAAAGGAGGCCCTGAACACTGTGGCTGGGACTCAGGTCCCAGCATGCCCATGGGGGAGACCCCCAGTCGGGCACAAATCGGAAGAGAAGACCATTTGGCTTAGCTAGAGTGTGAGAGTGTCGGGGGAGGTGGCTGTACTGGTGGGGGATCACAGGACCAGACCCTTCACCCTGTGGGCATGGGAAGCCACTGCAGGGTTTTCAACTTGGGTGCCACCAACGGCTGAGTTTTAGGATAGTCTGGGCCATCACAGCTAGACAGTGGGGGAGAAGACTGAGTCAGGGCTTCGGGCAGCCCAGCAGTGCCCCTTGCAGATGCTGCACACTGCCCGCAACCCACGTTGCTCACCGCCTCAAGGGGCACAGCCCGCATCACCCGGTACTGCCGGTCCGGGTCCAGCTTATAGAGGTGCCGGTCCGTGAGCAGGAGGGCTCGGTTCCGGATCTTGTGGAAGCGGTTCACCTGTGGGAGAGGTGGCTGGGCCCAGGCTGGTGCTGCCCTGTCACCCACCAGGACCCCAGGCCCCGGCAGTCCCTACTGGCTCCCCTCCCCCGTGATGACAGTTTTGGGAGTGTCAGGAGCAGCTGGGCCTGTGCTGGGGTTGCCTCCAGTCTCTCCTAAGTGCCCCCCCCCAAAACTCTGCACCAGCTTCTAACCTTGCGGACGTGGCTAGAAAAGAGCACAGCCCCGAAGCCATCTTTGTCCCGAAGTGTCTTTAGTCGCTGAGCAAACGGGCCTGATGCTGTGGGATTGTCAGTAGCCTGAGGACAGATGGAGGGGAGGGGGTTACTTGGGATAGAGTCATAGGACCAGACTCAGTTGATGGCAGTGCTGTGTGAATCAGCACAACTATCCTTCATCTCGGGAAACTGAGTCACAGACATGTGCATGAGCTGAGCAGCCTTGGATTTCCCGAGGGCACAGAGCCCTCTTGTGTTGATTTCTAGGCTGCGTCTGAGTCTGGCCCTCCTGTCGTCCACACCCACCCCCCGATGGCCACTGTTCCTGAAGCCCAGGTTGAGATCTTGTAGAGCTCTGGTGGGGGCTGGGGGTGCAGGGCCACCAGGACAGACAATCCCAGGCCTGGTAGAGGACACCTAGGGGGACCTGTACACAGCGTTAGCTAAGAGCCCTCTTTGGCAGCCCACTTCCCCCTGGCAGCCCTGGACTCGCCTAGCACTTACAGAGGACAGGTAGTCTCGGGCCCAGGCCCGCCGGCAGCCCCAGTCCTGACGAAGCCCTTGCAGGGCCGCCATGGCAGCCACCTTGGCCTTGATCTGAGCCATGTCTGAAGGGGGGGATGTTCTTCACCAGCTGCCGGGCCCGCCACCTGGGAGAGGGCATGCAGTCAGACCAATGCTAGCCATGTGTTAATGTGCTCCTTGAGCCCCCTCTCCACGGAGAAAGCTGAGCCCTCAGCCTGGCACTGGCTGCGTTTCATGTCCCCTCTGCTGGCCTCTCTGGTCTTGTCCCCTTGTACCTAACACTTGTTCCTGGAAGGTGGCCCAAAGAATAGCAGCTGCCCAGAACCCTCCCATCTGAGCATACTCTGTGCCCCTCCTTCTGGAGAACTCCTACTCAGCCCTCAAGACCCTGCTCAGATGCAGAATCCCCCCAGCTTCCTAGCTCTGACGGGCCTCCCCCTGCAGGCTGCAGCCCTGGACCTTAAATGCCCACCATAGTACCCAAGATGGTCAGGGGTCTGCACCATCTGTGGGATGTGGACAGTCAGCTAATGTGGACAGCACCCACCTCCCCACCTATCAAGGGGCTGGTGTGTACTCCCATCCAGGCACTACAGACCCGGGATGATGGATTCAGGTGTTCAGTGGATGCTGACTGAATGGAAAGTGTGGTGGGCTCAGGGCAGTACCTGCAGAAGAGCACGTGGCAGGTGTCCTGGAATGGCTGCAGCACAGCAGGGGGCAGTGGCCACACCAGGTCACGCCCGTAGAGCGGCGGCTGCCTTGCAGCCTGGAATCGCCGCTGCAGCTCAGCCAGGTGAGCCCGCACCTTGTGTCTCCGGAACCAGCGCATGATGGTGTAGACAGCCCTCAGCCTCCGGCAGCGCCACCTCGCCAAGGTGCCCCGCCATGCCTGGGTGGGCCAGGCGGGATGGGATGTACAGTCAAATTCAGCCAGGCCCTGACCCTTAGCCCCAACCCTGGCCCTAAGCATTTACTGAGCACTCCATGGCCTGTCTCCATCAAGCAGAGATGCCTGTGAAACTTACAAGAGTGTTTGTGGCCCCTGGGACACATGCTTTCCCCATCCCCATAGCAGATGTCTGCCTGGCCCGCCCACCTCACCTTCTGCAACAGCAGCACAATGATGGGGATGAGGCGGGCTCTGGCTCTGCTCCAGTGTGACCAGTGTCCGGGGCGAGCGGATGAATAGCTTGCTGTGGCCAAAAGCCACATCTCCCTGCAGCCCATGCTGCTCCAGGAGAGCACTCACGGCTGCCTTGTCAGAGCTCAGCAGGTGGTTGGGCCATGTGTACTCACAGGTCATCTTGTACCTGTCACCACAGGATAGGGCAATGTGGCCCAGGCTTCAGGGAGAGATCATGGAGCCCATGCCCACCCCACACCTGGGGGGACAGCAGTGGTACAGAGTGTCCCCCGGGGCAGCAATCCTCTCAGTGAGTTCCTGGAGCACCTTTGACACCTGTGCACACTTGTCTTCCTATACACACATCCTCACGTACATGTCCTCACACAGTCCTCACACCGGTGTTCCCACCTGTGTGTCCCCCACATGTGCGTGCTCACACACATGTCCTCCCAGACATTTGGTGTCTTAAGGCCAGCAGCATGCTGGTTCCTCCTTGCATTGATGTTTGCAAAGAGCTGTTTGGGGACCCTCTGCTCCTACCCCATGGACTCCACACAGGGACTATGGCCCACAGAGTGATGGGTGTCAGGTGCCAGTACCTGAGCAGGAATCGAGAGTAGGGCTGGCGGGAAGCAAAGCCAGCCCTGCGGACCCTCACATTCTCCAACAACCCCAGGTATGCGACCTGGTGGCGACAGTGGTTCTCATCCAGCTTCCCAGCCACCTTGTCCTCATTTGGCTTGATACAGCGGACGTAGAAGGGCTCCTGCAGGGACAGAGGAGACTTGGAAAGGGTCTGCACCACCAGCACTGTGCACCCTGCCCCACACCAGGGGCTTCCCAACCCCTCAAGGTCTCAGGCCAGGAGGAGAGTTGGGAACAAGGGAACTCAGCAAAACAAGGGCCCTGGAAGTCCTAAGTGTTGGGCAGAGGCCAGCAAGGCCAGGTTCAGAGCCAGGTTCCAGCCCAGGAGTAAGGGGGGACAGGAGCAGGCCTCGCCCCATCTACCTTCCTTCTATCCTTCCAAGAAGGGCTGACATCTCTTGATGTTCTGTTGTTAAGTTCACCCTAACATGTCCTCTCCCCTACCCTTCACCTGTTACCCCTCTGACTCTGGATCCAAAGCTCCCCAAGAAAGCTCATGCCAGTTTCCTGTCCCTCTGGCCCCACCTGCCAGAAGAATCCTGGGTTTTTGCCAAGAGCTAGGCTGGGCCAAGCCAGCCTCCCAGCAGCGTCTCCCCAAACAGTCTCCCTGTTCAAGAGAAGGCTGAGTTCCCCATAATTGATCAAGCCTCAGCCCAGCCCCTGAGGCCACACATCTCACCCGTGCAGTGGGCGGGGTCCCCTGCTCGAGCAGACGTGGCTCATATAGACAGGACAAGAACCCTCCCCCCACCACTATGGTGTATAGAGGTGGTTGGGACCCTATTTGGCACCTAGGGGACAGAGAGAAGGATCCCGAAGAGCCAGGGTGGAGGAGGGTTGGGACATACCTTGGAGGCCAGATTCTCCACCAGGGCCACCATAGAGTTCTTGAAGAGCGTGCCGGCTGTCAGGGGGCGCTTGGTCACCTCTGTGATGTCCTGCTGCCCATCCGGCCACATGGCCCGCAGAGTGGGGTCTGTGCTGCAGACACAGGCCAAATTCCCACCCAGTCTCAGGGAGAGCAGCCCCGCCCACCCTTGTGCTGCCGATAGTCAGTGCCTGACCCCCACCCCACTCATCAGGTGGGAGTGGGGGGGTCAGACCCCAGAATCTCTGGGACACCAGGGCCCTGGCCCTCCCTTTGGTGCCCAGCAAGCTATGCTCACCTGTTGTACAGCAGCCGCTTGAAGTCCTGGAAGAGGAAATCTCTGTTTTTGTCGATGAAGCCCTCCACGGAGTACCTGCCAGAAGCCAGGGCCGGTGAGGGAGCAGGGGTGGGGGCTGCCAGGCCAGAGTGCTGATGACCCCAGCAGCCCCACTCTCTTCCCATCAGTCTTTCTTCCTCTGTCTGCCTTGGCTTCTCTCTTCTTCCCCCTCACACCTGCTTCCTCTTTCATCACTTAAGACTCCCTCCCTCAGGAGACATTTCTCTCCTGGAAGATGAATCGAGTGGTTAAGCCCCAGCTCTGAAGCCAAATGTCCTAGCACTGAGTCCTGCATCTACCACATGCATGCTGTGTGACCTTGCCTAAGCCATTCAACCTCTCTGTGCCTCAGTGTACATCAATAGCTCAGAACAGTGCCTACTGAGCTTTGATAAACATCAGCGGCTACTGTCCACAACTATGACGAGGAACTCCTGAGTCCTGGGTCTATTTTGATCTGTGGTCACTGAGAGCCTCAAAATCACTGTCTAGTTCTTGGACTGCTAGAAATGTCAGTGCCAGAAACAGCGTGGTGGCTCATGCCTGTAATCCCAGCACTTTGGGAGGCCAAGGCGGGCAAATCATGAGGTCAGGCGATCAAGACCATCCTGGTCAACATCCTGGCCAACCTCTAATAAAATACAAAAAAAAAAAGCTGGGCGTGGTGGCTCGCGCCTGTAATCCCAGCTACTCAAAAGGCTGAGGCAGGAGAACTGCTTAAACACAGGAACGGAGGTCGCAGTGGGCCAAGGCAGAGGTTGCAGGAGCTCTTCAGTCTGGGAGGAGATTTCATCTCAAAAAAAAAAAAAAAAGAAAGAAAGAAGAAAGATTAGTGCCAAATCTTGGCTCCACCTGTAGAACCTGTGAAGGCTCAAGGAATGGATTTTTTTTTTTTTTTTTGAGAAATAATCTCACTCTGTTGCCCAGGCTGGAGGGCAGTGGTGCGATCTCAGCTCACCACAACCTCCACCTCCTGGGTTCAAGCAATTATTGTACCTCAGCCTCCCGAGTAACTGGGATTACAGGCACATGCCACCATACCCAGATAATTTTTGTATTTTGAGTATAGGTGGGATTTCCCCATGTTGGCCAGGCTGGTCTTGAACTCCTGGCCTCAGGTGATCCACCCACCTCAGCCTCCCAAAATACTGGGGTTAAAGGCATGAACCACCTCATGAAGGCAGGGCATAGATTTTGTGAACAGGTGCATATAGATGACATTGGGCTTCTTTGTCGTCATCATCTACTCTATTTCCTCTCCTTGAGAAGTTCTCATGAAATACTTGTATCTCTCTGTGAGTTACCTTAATCATTTTGGGATGTGGCAAGCAACACATAAATTATTAGTCATCATGACAACCTCTGAAGGACACCCGGGCTTTGGTACTGGGAGTGTGGTCCACGCATGGTAGTGAGGCCTCACCTGGGAGCTTGTTAGAAATGCAGAATTGGCCCCCTCTGCACCCTCCGCTCCCTCCCCACCCCCATGTTACCAGTCTGCAGCCCCCCACCCCACAGATGCTGGTATAGGGTCGGGCAGAGACATGAGACATGGGTATTTTTTTAAAGGCTCCCAGAAGAATGCAGCCATGATTAACCACTATCCTCAAACCCTGTTTCCTGCTCTTCACTTGTGAATCTGCTGTTGGACATGTTTTCAGAGTCTTAAAGGGGTGAGGTGGCAGAGGGGCCACAACACCTGTCTCCCCAGCCACTCCCTGAAGCACTCCTGCCCCATGACACATGCCATGGTGCCTGTAGGAAGGCCAGGGATGTGGCGGGAGGGGGGGCCCTTACGTGACGTCCCCTGCATAGTGCTTGATCCGGAAGTCTCGGCCAAATTCCATCGTCTTGTCTGTGGGGCAGAGCTATGGGGGACAGACTGAGGTCAAGGCGCAAAAGGTGTGTTGGGGTATAGCCCTGCCTCCCCCACCACCGGGGCAGAGAAGGTCACCACAGTGACGACAGTGGCACCAAAGCTGGGTCCCTGCCCAGGCCCCACGAGGCATGGGCAGTGTGGTGCCTGTGGGGCAGGTCCCACCACCCACTGTGGCAGTGCTGGGACAGCTGGGGGCACCTGGCGGCTGGTGTAGTGTAGGTGATAGCGGTGGTGCGTGTCCAGGGTCTGCAGGAGGATTCGGTCAGTGATGGTGCCGGCAGAGCTGCAGGCCTCGTCTAGCACGGCCAGGATGCCACGGTGAGGCCGCTCCACCAGGTCCACAATGATGGCGTTGTTGAAATACTCAACCTGGGACGGATGCAGCCAGCAGAGAGGCTCCTGAGACCCTTCAGGCCACCTCCCATCCTCCACCCTACACTCAGCCACCTGCTAGGCCAGCCTGGGCCCCTCCCCATGGGCTGAGGCCCCTCCACACCCCACCACCTGCCCGCCCTCCAGGCCACAGTGCTCACGCTCTGCCAGGTGATGCCCTCGCGCTCGTACTCCTCCTGCTCCTGCTTCAGGATGAGCTGGATGAACAGCTGCTGCAGCTTCTCGTTGCAGTAGTTGATGCAGAACTGCTCGAAGCTAGGGGTGGGGTGGGCTTTTCAGAGGGGGAGGTTGCTGCTTGTGGAGTGCATGGTAATGGCTGGCAACTCCCCTGAACATCTCTGCTAATGTTCATAGAGGGTTCTGGTGCCAGCACCCCCTGTGGCTTCCCTACTGTGGACTCCTCCTTTACCCCAGCCACACCTCCTGCATGTGCATTCTGAAGTGGACTTGGGAGTCACAACCAGGAATTACTCATCCCTCATAATTCTGCCTTCCATCAGGGCACCAATGGCCAGGGGGTGCAGCTGAGGCAGGCTTGGGAGCCATGAGCCTTGGGCCCAGGGACCAGCTGGGAGAAACCCAGACATTCTTGCTGCCCAGCCCCAGCCAAGCTTACCAGGACTAAGTGGGCAAAGCCGCTGGGCGTCAGAGGTGGAGACGTGGTTGGCCGGCCACCCACCTGTTGATGGGAAACACCTCGAAGCCATAGATGTCCAGCACGCCAATGACTGTGTCCTTGCCATCACGCCGAGGGTCCCGGTCCCGGGGTTCCATGACACTGTTGATCCTGTTCACCACCCACTCAAACAGCCGCTGGTACACCGCCTGGGGGATAGGAACACCCTGCTTCCTGCTGCCTCTGGACTGGCCTCCTCCATGAAGGCCTCCTGGATTTCCCTCCCTGTGCCTGCCCCCGAAGTACCTTGGCACAGGCATCCCGGGCATAGCTGGCCTCAGCCGCGGTGTGGCCCTTCTCTATGAGTTCCCTGCCTCCCGAGGCAACTGTGCGAGCCAGCAGGGAGCGGAGCACGAGGTCCCGGGGTGTGGCCGTCAGCTCAGCCACATGGTCCACCAGTGCCTCCTCGGCCACTGCCAGGCCCTCCTTCTGCGGCCCATCCTCCTCTGTCTCTACAAACTCGATGTTTCCCTGGTGATGGGAAAACCATGAACAGTCCAGGCTCCATGTCCCAAAGGAGCCTGGACAACTTTGGACAGAAAGGAGGAAGGAGAGCAGGGGACATGGATGCAGTGGAGTCCAGCTCCTTCTCAGACCAGCATGGTCAGCTGGTCACCATGGGCACAGACACAGCCAGAGATTGAGGGAAGGGGCACACCAGAGTCTTTGCCAAGGCCTTGAGTCCAAATGATACGTAAATGACCCGATCGCATCCTCCCAGCAGCCAGAGGAGCCCTGCAGTACTTACTCCTCATGCCACTCAGAGAGAACTGAGGCCAAGAGACACTGAGTAATGCACCCAAAGCCACACATGACTGCACTAATAGGCAGTCTGCACGATGCTCAGCTTTGAGGCAGTCTGTACGATGCTCAGCTTTTACTGTGCCCGGCTGCCCTGGCCCTAAGAATGGGCTCTGTACCACATACCAACTGAGCTCATCACTCAAGCAGCTCAGTTTCTTCAGGAGAGACAATCAGCTCAGCCACATTGCTGGGGAATCTCCAGCCAGTCTCCTCCTCTTCCCCTGGGTGCCTCCTGGAAACCCCTGTAGGGAGGCGGCCCTCCCAGGCCTCTGAGCCAGACTCACCAGGTGCAGTATGGCAGCCAGGATGCGATACACAGACTCCATCTCTTCAGGACTGAAGCCGATGACCCTCATGGCCTCGATCACTGCCTGGTGGCTCCGCTCATCACTGTCCAAGGTCTATGGGAGAAGGGATCCATCACTCCAAAGCCACACTGAGCCCAGGACACCTGTCCCCCTTGAACCTTGATTCCTCCATTCCAGGCACCTGCTCACCCCTGTCCCCTGTTCCCTCCCCCGAACCCTGATTCCTCCAGCCTCAGTACCTGCTCACTCCCGCACTCTGTCCCCTCCATCAGCCATTTTCCCTCCATCCAGCACCCCCCGACTCACCCAAACAGTTCACATTACCCTGGCCTGTGCTGAGTGCTGCCCATTCCCTGCCACCACACTCAGGCCCTACACTGAGCCCAATTTGAGCCCTTGGTGCCCCTCACACCTCACACTGTGCATAGTCATGTTGAGTCCTGCTCCTGGCGTGTGAAATTATATACAGCAGGGTTTCTCTCCAAGTGCAGTTCATGCAGCTGCTTGTCCTCACTGCCTCTCAGCAACTAGTGGACACGGACACGCTTTAGACAAATAAGCTCCCAAGATGTCCCCCCGTACACACACAGAGGCAGGAGAACAAACAGACTTGTGCTTCCTTCCAGCACTGAACCAACAAACACGGAGGGAAGGTCAGACAGTGTGAACATTTTCTGTGCCAGTGAGCTCCCTGTTTAGCTGTTCAGTGGGTGACGGAGCTCCACTTCAGTGGGAGCTATGACTCTGCCGTGAAGACACTGTCTTTGTGCCAGATCTCATCTTGGTGGGGAGCTCAGACCTTGTGGTGACATTGCCCTAGACCCAGGGGGGATCCCACCTCAGTACGGAGCTCAGATTATGTGGAGACACTACCAGCGTCCCACAACTTCCCACTTCAGTGAAGAGGTAAGAGTCTGTGGAGAAACTGCAGATCCTGAAGACCTCCACTTCAGTGGGAGCTCAAGTTACTGGAGACCCTGCCCCTGTCTCAGGAAGCTCCCGCATCAGTAGGGAGCACGGTTCTGTGGAGACATGGCTGTCTTCCCAGGGAGAGCCCACATCCTAGGGAGCTCAGCGTCTGTGGAGACACGGCCAGTGCCGCATGAACCCCCACCTCAGCAGGGAGCTCAGAGTCCATGGAGACACTGCCTATGTCCCAAAAGTTCCCACTTCACTGGAGGCGGTAAGAGTCCCTGGAGATCTTGCTGTTATTCCAGAGGGCTCCACTTCAGTGGGAGCTCAGAGTCTGTGGAGACGCTGCCCTGTGTCCCAAGGGCTCCCCCTAGTGGGAAGCTCAGATTCCACAGAGACAATGGTCATGTCGCAGAGAGCTTCCACCTCAGAGGGGGAGTGGAGAGTCTGTGGAGACACTGCCCATGTCCCAGGGAGCTCTCAGCTCCGTGAGGAGCTCAAAGACCATACGGACACTGCCAGTGGCCCAGACAGCCCCACTGCATGGAAGCTCAGAGTCTGCATGGACACCCCTTGTGTTCCAGGGCGTTGAGGGAAGCTCAGAGTTCTTGGACACTGCCTGAGTCCCAGGGAGCTCTACTTCAGTGGGGAGCTCAGAACCCATGGACACACTGCCACTGTGGGTAACCCCCCTATCTGGGCACCGAGGAAGGAGAGCTAAGCAGATCCCCGGCACAATTAGTGCCTGACGAATATCTTAGTTTATAGTGTTACTACTCAGTTATTTCCTTTATATAATCCTTTATATATAATCATGTATTAGTTTATAATCAGAATAATTAGTGCCTGAAGAATATCTTACTACTCAGTTATTTCCATATATATATGTATATAATTATATCTTAGTTTATAGTCGGAGGAATGCCTAGAGCAGACTCAATACAGAGAATGAATTAAGGGAGAAACAGCTATATATATATATATATATAAGCATGTCTTGCTTATAGTCAGAGGAATGTCTAGAGCAGATACGGTGCAGAGCATGATTTAAGGGAAGAACAGTTATACCAGTACAAGAATCTTGGCCCAGGCAGCAGCGTTAGGTACTTAAAGATACCCTGCTGCATGGCAGGCTTGGAGCAAGAGCCTCTCCTCCTGAAAAAGGAGTTGTGGTACCTTACATCCAGTTCTTGTGAAAGGCCGCCCTCAGACCGGCAATCCTACCAGCCTCCGAGGGTTTGAAACTCCTCCAGTATAGGCCGGGCGCAGTGGCTCATGCCTACAATCCCAGCACTTTGGGAGGCCAAGGCGGGTGGATCACGAGGTCAAGAGATCGGGACCATCCTGGTCAACATGGTGAAACCCTGTCTCTACTAAAAATACAAAAATTAGCTGGGCATGGTGGCACACGCCTGTAGTCCCAGCTACTTGGGAGGCTGAGGCAGGAGAATTGCTTGAACCCAGGAGGCGGAGGTTGCAGTGAGCCGAGATTGCGCCTCTGCAATATTACCAGCCTGGGTAATAAGAGTGAAACTCAGTCTCAAAAAAAAAAAAAAAAAAAAAGTTAAAAAAAACTCCTCCTGTATAATCACACTTGGTGACTGTATACCTTGTCAGCTCTCTAGCTACTGAGCTGATTCAGGTCATCCTCCTATAGAAATCATTGGAAGCTGCAAGCAGGTGGCTGTGGACCTTGTCAGCTCTGCTGCTGCTCAAAGTATCCTCCTATAGAATTCCTTAGACGTAGCCTGCCCCTAGACAGAGATATTGCACACTGCACCTTCTTCACTGCGCACGACCCACCTCCTTGCCTCAGTTACCTAATGAGGGTGGACCCCTTGCTTATTGCTCATGTGATTGTCTTGACCCTATCACTGTCCTTAAGATGACCTCACTCACTACCATTCCCCCTGTCTTGTACCCAATAAATACAGACGCTTCTGGGCGTTTGTGGCCTCGCCTGTCTGTTTGTAAGTGGTGTGACTCCCCCAAACCCAGCTGTCTTTTCCAGTCCTTCTGTGTCCTGTCTCTTTATTTTTCGGATCCAGCGCCTCAGCACGGCAATAGGGGACACCCCATGACCCTGTAGGGCTGTGGCCCTACACACCACTGTCCCAGTGAGCTCCACTTTGGTGGGAGTTCAAAGGCCAAGGAGATATTTCCCTGTCCCAGGGGGCGCTTACCTCAGAGCAGAGCCCAAAGTTGGCAGAGACACTCCCCTGTGTCCAAGACCAGGCCCACCTGAGTGGGCAGCCCAGAGTCTATGGAGACACTGCTTCACGTGTCCCACTGAGCTCCCACCTCGGCTGGTAGCTCAGAGTCCTTAAAGACACTGTCCATGCTCCAAAGAGCTCCATGTCATAGGAGTTCAGAGTCTGTGAAAAAAACTCCCTGTGTCCCAGGGGGCTCCTGCCTCAGTGGAGAGTTCATAGTTCAGGAGACCCTGCCCAAATCCCATGGAGCTCCCATCTCATGGGGAGCTCAGAGTCTGCGGAGACCCTGGCAACATCCCAGGGGGCAATCCCCTCAGCAGGGAGCTCAGAGTCATTAGAGACACCGCCATGTGCCAGCGAACTCCCTCTTCAATCGTGAACTGTGAGTCCAGGGAGACCCTGCCCACATCCCAAAATCTCCCACTTCAGTGGGGAGTTAGGAGTATAGAGACCCTGCCGGAGGCCCACGTGGGCCCCGCCCGCAGCAGCTCCAAGTCGTGCCAATGGCCCACTAAGAGGAGCTGAGCGTGTCCGGCTTAGAGTTCCACCGGGCCACGGAGCAGCACAATGGCAAGACCATTTTTGCCTCCTTTACGGGTTCTAAAGACACCAGAGGGAAAAGCTGGTGCCCCGACTGCGTGCAGGCTGAACCAGCCATACAAGAGGGGCTGAAGCACGTTCGTGAAGAATGTGTGTTCATCTACTGCCAAGTAGGAGACAAGCCTTATTGGAAAGCTCCGAATAATGGCTTCAGAAAAAACTTGATAGTAACAGCAGTGCCTACACTACTTAAGTATGGAACACGTCAAAAACTGAGAATCCGAGTGCCTTCAGGGCAACCTTGTGGAAACGTTGTTCTCTGAAGATTAAGATTTTATCATGGCAATCATTTGATTTCCAGATTTGTTCTAGTATCAAAAAACTGTATACTTGCTTTGAATTCATGTTAGGAATAAATGATGTTAAAAAAAAAAAAAAAAAAGACAGAGAGAGATCCTGCTGGAGTCCCGGGGGAGCTTCATTTCTGTGAGCGCTCAGAGATTGTGGAGACGCCCTCTGTGTTCCCAGGGCCTCCCACCAGGGGGATGCTCAGTCTGTGGAGACACTGCCAGGGTCTCAGGTTGCTTTTACATCAAGGAAAGCTCAGAGTCCACAAAGATGCTGCTGGTTTCCCAGTGAGCTCCCACCTCAGCGCAGACTCACTGGAGAGTTCCCAAGGGGCTCCCACCTCAGTGGAGCTCAAAGTCCCTACAGACACTGCCTGTGTCCCAGACAGTGTGATTTCAGTGGGAAGTCAGAGTCATCAGGGAGCACCACGCCATGGAAGCTCAGAGTCCTTAAAGACACGCCTTGCATCCCAGGAAGCTCCCACCTCAGTGGGTGGTTCCTAGTCCCTGGAGACCCTGCCTGCCACCCAGGTAGCTCCAGTCTCACGGGGAGCGCAGAGTCTGTGAGACACTGTGTTTGTCTCAGGGAGTTCCCACCTCAGTAAGGAGCTCAGAGTCCTTGGAAAGACCGCCTGTGTACCAGGGGAGCTCAGGCCTCAGAAGCTAGCCCAGAGTCTGTGGAGACACTGCTGCATTCCGGGGAGCTCCGGCTGCACTGGGAGCTGAGAGTTGCTGGGACCGTGTCTGTACTGCAGGGAACTCCTAACTCAGAGGGGGAGCTCCAGGTCCCTAGAGACACTGGTCAAGTCCCAGGGTGCTCCCAGTTCAGTGGGGCAGCTCAGAGTCTGTGGAACACCGCCTGTGTCCCAGGGGACATAGTGGGGCAGCCCAGAGTTTGGGAACACACCACTGGGGTGCCAGGGAGCTCCACTTCAGTGTCAAGCTCTGAGACTGCAGAGATGCTGTTTGTTTCCAGGGAGCTCCCACCTTAGTGGGGCGTCAAAGCTTGTGGAGACAGTCCCTGGGAGAGCTTATCTCAGAGAGGTGCTCAGAGTCAATGCCTGTGTCCCCAGGAGCACCATTTCAGTGTTGAGCTCTGATACCCGTAAAGACACTGCCTGTATCCCAGAGGATGTCCACCTCAGTGAGGAGCTTATTTTTCACAGAGACACTTTCTGGGTTCCAGAGAGCCCTCATCTGCAAGTGTCTCAGATAAAGGGGACACCCTGCATTTGTTCCCCCACGAGCTCACACACTCTCCTTTCTGGGGTGTGAGGTGCTGGTTGGGGTGCGGTGTGGTGGGGAGTAGGGACAATGGGCTAGGTGGATTTTGTGGGCAGAGAGGGGGAATTGGGGTAGTGACGGAAGGGTCACAAGCTGGCCTGGCTTGCTGCCCTCCCTTTCCCCCATCCCATTTTTCCTCCTCCCCCCTGCCCTCAGTGGCTTACCTGGTAGAAGGCATGGAAGTTTCTTTCACCCACGTGCTGCTTGAGGACCCGAGACTGAGGAGAGAGGGGCAGATGGACTCAGGCCTGGGAATTCCCAGGTGCAAGGCAGGCTAGGGGTCAGAGAGCCCTGACTATGATGACACTGAGGCCCAGAGAAGGGCCACAGGGAGAGAGAGGCTAGCCCTCCTAAGCTGCACCGTCGGGATAGGTACGTTCCCAGGCCTGGGATGGGTCTTAGCCAGGGCTCCCCATGGGGGTCTCCTCAGCCCACCTGCCCACCTTCTCCAGCAGGTAGCTGTGGATGTGTCCCCCGATCGGGTCCCCCTTGAAGTCGAAGTTGATGTCCATGTACTTGCCAAAGCGGCTGGAGTTGTGATTGCGGTTGGTGCGGGCATTGCCAAAGGCCTCCAGCACACAGGTGGACTTGAGCAGCACGTCCTTGACCCTGTGGGCGCAGAGGGGCCGGGGCTCAAGGCAAAGACTTCCCTTCTGGGAAATGCTGTCCCTGTCCCCCAAGTCTTCCCGACAGAAATCACAGCATCTCCGGATGGGTTCCTCTGAACTCGCTGAGACACAGCCAATGGCCTGGCCTCGCCCAGTGCTGCCTCTGAGGTTGTGTGACGGTCACTTCACCTCTGAGAGGCTGGGAAATGCACTTGCCAAGCTGGCTGTGCTCAGCACGGTCTGTATAGCACTGAGGTCCTTGTTTCTTATGGCTACCTCTTCCCCCTCCCAGGCCTCAGCTGCAGCCTGGGGGAGGAGGGGCCGTTCTGACTACCAGGCCTTAGACCCCCAGCTGCAGGGGTGGGCAGTGGCTGGCCATACATGCCCAGGAACTGACATTGCTTGTCCCGCCTGACTGCCATCTCACCCATCTTACTGCCTCTTGACAGGAAGAGACAGGCGCTGACACCGGCAGCTGCTTCCATAAGGGACAGCCCTGGTTTCCTGGTTTGCAGGCTCCTGGCCATCACCCACACAGCCACCTGGCATGCTTGGCCATCCTGGCCGAGGCCCACCAGCTTCTGCAGGTTTCCATGGAATCTCCCATGGGGAGCCTGCTCCCCCTGTCCATGAGCCATTTTAGGCGTCTCTAGCCCCTGCTGCACTTATCCTCATCCTACCTGTCACTGCTGCCTCCTCCCAGCTGGTAGCCCATGTCCCTCGGCTAGGTCTCACCAACCCACTGGAGAAGTCCTCGGCATGGGTCAGCCGGTCTCACCTCTGGGTCTGTTGGCATTACCTGGAAACTTCCCAAGTTCCTCCTGAACTTGGCATGAGCTAGGCTCCAGCTCCTGTCTCTCGCTCCCCGGAGCCAGCCCTTCCAGCTATACTGAGGTCTCTGGCCTGCCATGCCGAGGCCCAGGGCTGCCCGTTGCCACTTACCTCTCCACCTCAGCCCTCTGGCTTGGGTTGGTGACGGCAGCGATGTACTGCATGATATGCTTACTGGCTTCTGTCTTCCCTGCCCCACTCTCCCCTGCCGGAAGACCAGCGTTGACAGCATCAGCCAGGTTGGCTCTCTTAGCGCAGCTCCCTTGTGTCCATTCATACCCCAAAGACTGGCAAGATGGGGTCCTAGGGCCCCCACCAGGACACAGGGCGCAGGAGATGCTCTAATGGCCCTCTCAATATGTTCACAAATGAAGATGCCGAGGATGGGGGCGCCCAGCTGCGGGGACAGATACCTGAAATGACGATGCAGGTGTCCCTGGACCGGTGCTTCATTGCCTTGTAGGCAGCGTTGGCCACGGCATAGAGATGGGGCGGCCGCTCATAGAGCTCTCGGCCCTGGTACCTGGCGATGGCCTCAGGCCCGTACAGGGGCAGCTCCTGGTAGGGGTTCACGGACACCAGCACCTCACCGATGTAGGTATAGATGCGGCCCTCTTGAACCTGGACACAGCAGGGGCAGACCTCAGCACTCACAGGCTTACGGGCACCCACAGGCCTCTCGCCACAGCCCACATCAGGGCCTGGTCCCAATAGGCCAGCACTCCCACTGCGAGGGGCTGAGAATGGAGAAGGGAAGGGGGCAGGTGTTGACCTGGCATCTCCCTGGTGCCATCCTGGGTGAGCTGAGCCACTTGGAGCCTGTCCCCATTGCAGCATAGAGTTTGGGGTCCACAGTGTTCTCCATAGGGGTCCCAAGGCCACTGGAATCATGACCACCCATTTTGCAAAGGGAACAGACTTGCCCAAGACTGCACTGGGCGCTGCGAGTCAGGGCTGGCTCCTGGGATGAACCCCACAGGGCAGATGGGGGAGATGGGGTTGAGAAGGAGTGACTGGGCTGGGAGGGGAAGGAGGGGCCTCCTCGGCTGTTTCCTGTCTCAAGGCCTGGGCGGGAACCCAGAGACAGAAGGGGACCCCACCCAGCCCCACCCAGATGACAGGGAGGGTGTTGGGGCAACAGTGCCCAGCACCCGATATACTTGTCTTTGCACCCCCACCTCCGAGCCTGTGGCCAGTGGCTGCTGCCTCTCCCCCTGGCACAGCCTCAGACTTCTTGACCCTTCCCTTCACAAACTTGGTCATCAGTAGGGGCAGATGTCTGCCCTTCTCTGACCTTTCTGCCCCTGGGAGGAGGACTGGCAGGCCTGCCCCTCAGACCCATCTCCCCTTGGTGTGTGGTACCCACCCTTCCCTGGACGGCCCTGTCTTGGGTGGGCCTGTCCTGAGGTTCCTCTTTCTCCACCACCTCTGACATGGGTTTTCCTGGGTCTAACTCTTGCCCTCCTACAAGCTGGGGGTGGGGGTGCAAGTCACCCCTGTCTCCAGGGCTCAGTGTTCTCATCATCAAAACGGAGAGGACAGTGTTTCATAAGCTCGTTTTGTAAGAACGAGTAGAACCACGCACACAAAGTGCTTAGCTCACTTCCTGGCTAGCCCTCCTCTCCTCGGGCCGGGCTCCTGGTCTCGTGACTTCTATGCTTAGTGGGGCTCCTTGTCCCCAAGCTCTTCCCAGGGAGCTTCACAAGCATACAGCAGGCGGCCTTCTGTTCCTCCCTAGGAATCCTGGCATGAAACCCAGCTGTCTGCACAGCCACCCTACTCTGCCATGCCCCCACCTCCCGGGCTTCTCCCTGCCCTCCACCTGCCCTCCTTGATGGTAATTGGGCTCCAATATCACTTCTACCAACTGTGTCCTGCGATACTCCGTGCCCCCCATAAGAGCATCACCTCAACCCAGTGGGATTGTTTGGACCCTAGGGTGGGGCCTGACTGCTTCATCTCAGTGTCCCCAGGACTCAGGCCAGACCCCAAGCCTGAGATGACTCAAGGGAGCATCAACAACTGACTGGGAAGTGGCTGGAAGGAGGGCACAGCCCCTGGTCCCTCCTGGACAGATAGTGCCTGATAGCTAGCTCTCTGAGAAGTGTCATGCCCTGGCCCTGTCGGGCAGGAAAGAAGGGGCAGAAGATGCCTGGACTGTGTGGGAGGCAGGGGTGGGGCAGGGTAGGGCGGTGGGCAGCTCCAGTGCTGACTCGACAGCCCTCACAGGGACAGTTGCTTTCCTGTCTGTTCCTGTCCCCTGGGGTCATGCTTTGAGGAGCTCATTTCAGTCCCAGCTGGTCTGGGTGGGTATGTGTCACTGCCCCTCCTTGGACAGCAGCGTGCCTTCCTTTTTCCCTCAGGTTTCTTCAAAGACTCAAGGTGGGAGACCCTGGGGGAGGGGAGCCAGCACCTCCTGCCCTGGACCTACCTGAGTTGCAGGTTCCTCATGAAGTCCTCCATGGTCACTTGGTCCAAAAGCACGAAGTCAGGTTTCCCATACTCAGAGCCTTCCTCGTCCTCCATCCTGTCGGCTGGAAACACCCAGAGCAGGTTATCTCACCTTCCTGTGCCTGCCAGCAGGGCAGTGAAAAGAAGGGGAAGGGAAGGCTGGGGGAGGCCCCCCCCCCCACCCCCCGCTCCACCAGCCTCCTCCAGTACTGGTGCAAAGTAGGAAGTGGGTTCTGGTCCTGGGAGGGGCTGCCCTCCCCACTTGTCACTCCCTCCCCTCGAGGTGCTCTAAACCCTGCTTCCTGTCCCTGCGCCCCCACAGGGAGGTTGTGCCTAACAGTCTGACCCGCTTGCACACCAGGGCCAAGGGGCCGGATGCTGGGTCCTCCCAGCTCTGGAGGGTTCTTTGCTGGCCTCCTTCGGAAGCTCTCCTCCACCCACAAGCAGGAGACAAGACTCTGTGGGTTGGTTTCCAACTCTGGCAGCACTTTAGAGTCACCTGTGGGACTTTAAAGAAAGATTTTTTTGACACGATCTTGGTTACCCAGCTGTGTGTGTCTGTCAAGTCAGAACTGAACACTAGATGCGATTTACTGTATGTACATTGTACCTTAATGCAAAAATGAGAAAGGATCCTAATGCCCAGGCCTTTGGGTTGGGGGCAACAGCCTTCTTTGAAGTGTGAAGGCCACACTGGGGTGTAGATGAGCAAAACTTCTCATATGACCTGCCAAGGGCCAGTGGTCCTAGCACTGCACTTCTCCACCTCAGCCACGGGGGAGGGACAGAGGACCCTAGAGCATCCTCTGCATGGGGCTGGCCTTCAGTGGGACCCCTGTGCCGGTGACTGTCCTCTGCCTTGTACTTGCATCCGGCTCATCCCCCATAAACTGTAGTGAAGACCAGGCATATGGCTTTGTGCAGTCCCTGCGCTTTGAAGATGAGGCAGCACACTTGGGGAGCCGCCACACGTGGGCAGTGGCCAAAATCTCCAAACACTGCATTCCTGACACTTAGTGCCGGCCTCCTGGAAGAAGAGGGAGGGGTGCCGTTCTTTAGCCTCCAGGCAGACTGGGGAAAGTTCTTTCTCATCCCAGGACCTACTAGGGCAGGTCACACCCATTCTCTAGGAACACTGGGGCAACTCTTCCATCAAAGGTCAAATGGACACAGTTCTCTCTCATCCTACAAATAGACTGGGGGCATTTCTCTTTCACCCCCTTCCCTCATACAGGGAGGTCGGAGGGCAGACTCCAGAATTCCCAAACTTCAGTCATTCATGTGCTGCCTTTGAGATCTGTTGTACTCATAAGCACTAGTTTAACTCTTGTCTTTCAGTCATCCCACTTTTTAAAGTAATCCATACGCAAGTTAAGGTTATTTATTATTTATTTTTTGAGACGGAGTCTCACTCTGTTGCCCAGGCTGGAGTGCAGTGGCGTGATCTCAGCTTACTGCAACCTCCGCCTCCCAGGTTCAAACAATTCTCCTGCCTCAGTCTCCCAGGAAGCTGGGACTACAGGTGCGTGCCACCAAGCCTGGCTAATTTTTGTATTTTTAGTAGACACGGGTTTCACCGTGTTAGCCAGGATGGTCCTGATCTCCTGACCTCGTGATCCGCCCACCTCGACCTCCCAAAGCGCTGGGATTACAGGCATGAGCCACTGCCCTTAGGTTATTTTTTTCTCTCAAATACCTTAAAGTGAATACATTCCTAGTAAAACTGAAAGTACTTATTCAAGTACCTAATAAAACTGAGTCATGCACTATCTGCGATAAGGGGCCACTGGCCTGGAAAATCCCCAAATTCGTAAGTGGGCAGCCTCTGGCTCCACCCTGGGCTAGACCTGGAGCTCCTCTTAGGCAAATTCAAATTCAGTCCTTCCAAGCTCTGACAAGTGTGGCCCCCTCCCCCACCCCCAAGCTCTTGGGCTGGTGCTTTTGAAGGGTTTCCCAAACCTACACTCAAGTTGGGGATTCTTACCCAGACTCTTGCCAGCTCATCTCTCTTTTCAGTTTCACTTCCCCAACCCCCAGGGAGTCAAGCCAACCAATGGAACCAACATGGCTGTGTTCCAGTAAAACCTTAAGGTCACCAAAATCTGAACTTCACAAACTTTTCATCTGTCACGTAATTATACTCTTTTGGGTTTTTTTTCCCCCCTCACTAACCAACTCAAAAATGTCAAGACCATTCTTAGCTCAAAGATTTGGCCGGGTGGGGGGTGGGGGAGGAGTTTGCCCACCCTTGCTTTAGCTGCTGCTGGTTGCTGGGACCCTGGGTGTCCTTCCTTGGTAGTTTGCACAAATTTGCCATGCATCGCCTCGTTTGATCCTCATGACCCATTTAAGAATTACTGTTATTTTCACTTTACATCTATTAAACCGAGGTTGAGATGACATCACTACAAAGGAAGTTCCCTCCTGGGTCAACAGACTTCTGGGCCCTTCCAGCACTGAATTCAGTGGCTCCTACTCAAACCCACTCAGGATCTCAAGGTAAAGCTCCTGATGACAGTGCCTTTGTGCACCACTACCCTACTGCAGAATTCAGCCAGCTGGATTTGCCTTGTGGTAACTCTCACCACAGCTCGCCACTGTCAGTTGAAACTGGTAGCACATGCACATGAGGTGACCAGAGTTCCAAGTGGCCATTTACAAGGCATGGGAAAAGCCAGTCAGTCAGAGTCACAGCCTGCTCCTCAGAAGGCAGGACAAGTGGTAGCTCTATCTGCAGCTTACCCAGGGCATGTTCCTTACAGGGTCTGACTGGTAAAACAGGTACATGAACAAAGTCGGGGGCCCCTAATGGAAGGACAGCAAGGAGGGGCCCCCACCAACTCAAGCCTGCTGGGGGCTGAGGAAACCTTCCCTGCCCTGGTAAGTTTCACTCTCATTATCTCATCTGATCAGTTTCACCATGCTCCCCTCCACCAGGGCTCCTCCTGTTGCACCTGCAGGCCCCTTGCCCTCACCCTCCTTGATGCAACCTTCAAATCCCAAGCTTGCTCTGCTGCTGCTGACCTTTGCAGCAAATCCCCAGCCCCAGAAAAATTTCCTTTCATAGGAAAGTTGCTTTTTCAGCTTCTCTACACAACTGTACCACAACTTAGGATTTATATTTAAAATGTTTACCTCATCTGAGGTGATACCATTGGGCTAGTTGTAGGGGAATGGCTCTACCAAGGCACCTTAGAAATTCCACATGTATTCTCATAGGCCACAGGGCACACAGTTGACCTGAGCCTCTCGGAACTGAGGGTGGAGGCCTGGAAGGCACTGCCGTAAGGCAGCTCCACTCCCTGCCCCATGCCTGTAGGAGGCTATCAAGAGTTGCTGTCTCCTGGGATTCTTTTCTAAGCAGGGATGAGGCTTCCGGTTCATACCCTGCTCCCACCATGGTATGGCTGCAGACTAGACAATCTGTTCAGCCACAGTGTATTAGTGGCTCAACAAGGAAAGATGCTCTGTCTACTGTTGCAGGCCCCTTTGGGCACTTTTCCATGCACTGTCAGTAGTAAAGTCACTAGAGGCCAGGTGTGGTGGCTCATGCCTGTAATCCCACCACTTCGGGAGGCCTAAGTGGGTGGATCGCTTGAGGTCAGGAGTTCAAGACCAGCGAAACCGTCTCTACTAAAAATACAAAAATTAGCCAGGTGTGGTGGCATACACCTGTAATCCCAGCTACTTGGGAGGCCAAGACAGGAGAATCGCTTGAACCCAGGAGGCAGCGGTTGCAGTGAGCCAAGATCGTGACACTGTCCTCTAGCCTGGGCGACAGAGCAAGACTTCATTAAAAAAAAAAGTTACTGGTACTTTAATGGCTCTATTTATCAGGACTTGGCCTGGCCTGCTGCAACATTTGACAATGTCACCACCAACCTGGGGCACATCACACATACTAAGGGTACTACTTCTATAACTTGTTTGAATGCTTAGGTGAGTATCTGAAGAGACAGTGTCTTATCGAGCCAACTGTCAAATGTTCCTGGAACCCACTCAGGATCTCAAGGTAAAGCTCCTGATGACAGTGCCCTTGTGCACCACTACCCTACTGCAGAATTCAGCCAGCTGGATTTGCCTTGTGGTAACTCTCACCACAGCTTGCCACTGTCAGTTGAAACTGGTGGCACATGCACATGAGGTGACCAGAGTTCCAAGTGGCCATTTACAAGGCATGAGCATTGAGAATGATGAAATACTTCAGGCTCCCTTAGACTTTGGTGACAGCTCCTTCAAGAAGACGCAGGACTAAATCACATACTTAAATCCGTATTTATTAAATATCCCTTGTTTTTCATTCAGGAGATACCAGAAGGGCCCAGATCCTGGAGCACAGCAAGGCTTCTCATTCTGGAAGCAGAGAACCTGGCACCCAAACCTAGGGCCAGAGGTATGTCGGACCCAGAGCCCAGGCCCAGAACCGGAAATTCCTGACTCCTTCCAGAAGGGCAGCAAGGAAGGTTTCGAACTTGCTCAATTAAGATGCCAAGACTTGCGTTCCAAATTCAGCTTCACTCCTCACTAGGTGTATTAACACAGGCATGCCTCATCTGTAAAAATGAGATTAGAAACACTTCAGAGACCTGCTGTGACAATTAAGTGACATAATTCACATAGCTAGGATTATAAATACCTATTGCCATCAGCGGCAACAGAACTGAACCCAACCTACCAACTTCTGAACCCACTCCCACCATGAGCTCAGAGGCCTGTGCCCATGGCCTTTCCAGGGGCTGAAACACTGGCCACTGACCTAAGGTAACTTCAGAGAAAAGGCTATATATGTTGAAACCAAACCACCTCCAAGAATCAGGTTCCATGAGTCCAAATACTAGACAACTATTTGTCCCAAAATAGTCTTGTGAGCTTGAAGACAATTAACCTTTCTGGGACTCAATCACCTGACTTACAACATAGGAAGGTCAAAATAAGGTGACGGTTTTTGAACTTTTCCTTAGCCAGGTGACTCTAAAATAAAACAGGAGTGAAGTGACTTGCCAGGCCAGACCTTCCTGCACACTTACCCCTGCATAGGTTCCAGGAAACAGCCTGGCAGCCACTGAAGGAACTGTCTCTCAGGTCAGGTCCCCACTAGCTCTGGCATCCTGGGATTGCTGCTGTAGAAATACGAAGGGATGGCAGGCACTCTTGTGCCATGTGCTGGGTCAGGGACACAGAGCGGAGCCACTGGTGAGAGGTGGCTGTCAGGAACTGGCAGCTAACAAGGTAGCCTTCCAGTTTTGTGGACACCGGTAGAAAATACAAAATCTCTCGATTAGGGACAAGGGACCATTGATTATTCAAAGCAATAGCAACAGACAGAGCATCAGCATTTTCCACCACCCTCCCAAGCCCCAGTTCCCATAGGGTGATGCAAGGGGAGTCAGAGGCACCTGCAAAGGCACTGGGCTACTACAGGTAAGGAGTGCAGGACTCTACCCTTTCACAACACACAGGAAGAATGCCTGCTCTCTGCTCTGGAAGAAGGGACTACCTCTCACATTCCAAGGCTGTCTGCTGCACAAACATCCTTAAAAAAGATACTAAGGGAAAAGGGGTAGGTAGCCAAGTGCTTTACTCACAAGACTGCTTGAACATGAAACTCAAGGAGGGAGCTCAGCAGGCCTGGGGTGTTCAGCAACTGTTCCTGGACTGAAAAGACAGAATCAGCTGGAAGCCTCACCTTTAAGAGAGGTGACCCCACCATCCAGAGGAACACAGGAGCTGTGCTGCTTGCGCTATGACCAAGCCAGCAACACTCTTCCCATCCCAGCCAATCCCTGAATACACCTAACAGTCCTCACACCAGGACAAGAACTTGGACATCCATCTCCTTCCCACTCAAACTTCCCACCGGCTTCTAGATTCCACTCAGGCTGCAGGGTTAGAGGCCTGGCATCAAACCCTGATCTGCTGGTTTGCGGCTGGGCAACCCTGAACACATAATTCTGACCTTGGGCCCCTCTTCTGTACTGAACCTAAAACGACCTCATGGTAATGCCTCAAAGATTTCAAACAAGAAGTAGGAGGTTTGGTGAAAAACAGGTGTTCGACATCATCAGCACCTTCCTCTTCCATGAGTTTTTTTTCTTTAAGATGAGCACACACTGACCTCATCCTCCACTAGCTCCTGGGGCACTCAGCCCCTCTGCAGAGCTAAGCCTTTGGTTCTTTTTGCTTTGCCTTGTAAATATCCCGTCCCATTAGTCTCTCAGGGCAAGACTCTTCCCCTGTTTATTCCTCTCCACACTGTTTCAACTCCTACTTTTACCACCCCTCTTGGTTTCATCCTCAACTTTTCGAAAGCTTTTGTTTTAAGTGTACAAGAAAATGAAATTCGTACTGAGCCTGGAGCATAGCAAACACTCAGGATTCTCTTCACCTTTCACACCAGCATTGTCCAAAACAAATTCCACAGTGACAGAAATGCCCTCTATAATCTTTGTGGTCCAATATAGTAGTCACTGGCCACCTATGTGCCAAGCGGCTGCCACATTCATTAGATGGCTGCAGATCTATACAAAGTCCAGCACACCAGATCCAGGAGGGAGCAAGTCATTGTCTGAAATTTCTATAACCTTGCTCTGGATGGAGCAGGGCAAGGCCTCAAACCGTTTCAAAACTGTTCTAGCAAGCACTGAAGGAATGCATAGGATCACCGCAGACCCAAGCACGCTGGAGGCTTGCTACCCTCATTCACCCAAATCCCCCCACACCCTAGGAATCTGGCAGTCCCCCTCTCACTGAGCACCAGTCCCTGCTGGAGGCTGCAGGAAGAGATCAGAGGGTTCAATTAGACACCTGAGCTTGGTTACAGACCAGAGCTACTAGTGACTCTCAGGGAAAGATCTTTCTGGGTGAGGAAGAAGGGAAGGTGTCTTGGAAGAGAACTTTATTCAATTTTTAAATAGATCAGGCAATACGAACTAAAATCCCACATTATTCTTTGACATTACAGACACATCCTTATCATCACGTAGTTAATTACTATAAATACAGCCTTTTCCCCTTCATTTTTTTCTCATGTATCTTACGGCTCTGAAATCACTTTTGAACGACTATGCAGGCCAGGACACATGAATCAGATTTCATTTTCCCCATGAAATAATGGTTCAGAGAAAATGCAGGCCTAGTTCCAGGAAGGCAGAGTTGGGGTCTCTGCAACGTGACTTACCGGGGCATCTTGCAAAAGAGTTGCTGTGACAGTGAGCTCTTCCACTGTGAGACCAACACCTCAGCCATGGCTCCCCCTAGAGCGGAACAAATGCAGTCAGCTCCAGCTTGTGCCTCTGAACCATTATCCAGCTCTAGCTCCTTGCAACGCCTGGGCCACTCTACAGCTTCTCTTGCGGCTGGCCTACCCGCCATCCCATTCCTTCCAGTGAGGTCCCTCCAGACCACACGTCCCATCCCGCCTGGGGTCCAGCCAGGTCATGCAGAAGCCCCACCTCTCTGCTGAAAGAGAAGCACGACGTTATTCATCCCTAACCCCTCAGTCTCTTCCGGCTAAAATGTTCCGAACGCGCTCAACCGCCTCTTGCGAGGAAGTAGCATGTGCAGTGAAGGCTAGAGCTCCAAGAACCGCCGGCGCCACCCTCCCGCCCCGCACTGCAGCCCAGCCTCCCGCGCCGTCCGCCACTGAGCCTCGATCCCCCCACGACCCCTACCTGGGCTCAAGAATAGTCAGGCAACACGTGGGGGCCACGATGGCGGTGGATAACTAAGCTGCGGGAGAACGCGCCGTGACGAGAACTGAGCACAGAGGCTGAAAGCCAAGACTGACGCCGTGCACGGCGCCGCGCACCTCGACGTCACCGCGTAGCCCCGCCCCGAAACCGTGAGCAGCGGGAGCTACGGCGTTTGGGGCAGATGACATCATGGGCGCGGGCGCGGGCGCGGGCGCGGGCTTTGCGGGGTGCGCTTGGGCTTAAAGGTTAGGGTGCTGGGGCTGGGCCGTGCTAGAGGCGTCTGCGTGTCAACAAAGTGGAGTCTCTCAACTGCCTCCTGTTACCCTCCTTTAGTGACCGGAAGGCTGGAGTTATGTAATCTGCCCCCCGCAGCTAAAAGGACGGAGGCCAGACTGCGCGGCCGGGACGGGCGCGTAGAGCCCGGAATGGGTGGTGTTTTCTCGGTGCGGCCGCACAGGCAGGGCCGGGCGGAATCTAAGCACGTAGTAGACGGGGCCCGGCAGTGAACAGGAGCCTGCCTGTGGGAGCAAGTGGGAAAGGTGATGCAGGTGGAAGGGCAAATGTAAATTATACATAGGGTTTAATTTTCCCTGCGGAAAATAAGGGGCGAGAAACCACATCCCATTCTCTTTTCTTTCAGAATTTCAGCCTCTCTCCTTTTAAAATGTACTCAAGTCTTTCTCTTCTATGGCCAGGCTCAACTCAGGAATGTTTGTTGGAAGCCATCTCCTTGAAATGTAATTGTTAGGCCGGGCGCGGTGGCTCACGCCTGTTATCCCAGCACTTTGGGAGGCCGAGGCGGGCGGATCACGAGGTCAGGAGTTCAAGACCAGCCTGGCCAACATGGTGAAACCTCGATTCTCTAAAAAAAAAAAAAAAAAATACAAAAATTAGCCTGGCATGGTGGTGGGCGCCTGTAATCCCAGCTACTCGGAAGGCTGAGGCAGGAGAATTGCTTCAGCCCGGGAGGCGGAGGTTGCAGTGAGTCGGGATTTCACTACTGCACTCCAGCCTGGGCAACAGAGCAAGACTTCATCTCAGGACAAAAAAAAAAAAAAAGAAAGAAAGAAAAGAAACGTAATTGTTAAGGGACAAAAGGGCCAAGCGTCTACTTTCGTGGGGAGGTCAACGGTTTAACTTGTCGCCTGACTCCAAATTGCAAAACCTACATAATGTGATGGGTTATCTCTACTTAGTTATGTAAAGAGAGTGAGTTTCTGTCTTTGTGTTGCCTTTAGCAGGTTGCACGTTATGTATAGCATCACATTCTGGTTTAATGCTTATTCGATAATGGTTTTCTGTCTCTTCTACTGTTGTGGAGAGGTTTCATGGGTTGGGAGGAAACTACCCTCCACCCCCACCCATCCCCCAGGCAGAGGAAAGCACATTGAAAGGTCCTGAAATTGGGAAGGATATGGTTTGCTGGTGATACAGCTAAGTATTACAAGATTGTACTGTTCTGGGAGGATCTCAATGAGGAGCGGGAGAGGCGGTCGCTATGTGTTCAAGGGTCTTGAATGATCAGGCTAGAAAGGTGAGAACGTGGTTCTATATAAGTAAAAGCAGAGCAGGGCTTGAAACTCGTATTATGTATGACACCTAGTAAATACACTCAATCACCGGTATGCAAATCCCATACTTCACTAAATGTCAGAATCCTAATGGACAGATAGGGCAGGACTATTACTTCCAGATTACTAACATGGAAACTAAGGCTCACCCAAACAAGTTAAATGGTTTGCTCAAAACCTCCTAGAACAGCCAGGGCCTGGTGCAGTTTGTCCTAGCCAAGATGCTCATATCAGACTGCTCTGTCCGTTCTGCCAGTCTGATATGAGATTATAATGGCTCAACGGGTTTACCTTGCCTGCTGCTTAGGCAGAACCAATTTATCAAGACAGGGGAATTGTAATAGAGAAAGAATAATTCATGCAGAGCCAGCTGTGCAGGAAATTGGAACTTTTTTTATTACTCAAATCAGTTTCCCCAAGCATTCGGAGGTCACGGTTTTTAAGGATCACTTGGTGGGTGAGAGGCAGCCAGTGAGTCAGGAGTGCTGATTGGTGGGGCCAGAGATGAAATCATAGGGAGTCCTAGCTGTCTTGTGCTTGAGTCAGTTACTGGGTGGGGGCCACAAGATCAGATGAGCCAGTTTATCGATCTGGGTGGTGCCAGCTGATCGATCCAGTGCAGGGTCTGCAAAATATCTCAAACACTGATCTTAGACTTCAGTGATGTTGTCCCCAGGGGCAATTTGGGGCGGGTCAGAATCTTGTAGCCTCCAGCTGCATAACTCTTAAATCATAATTTCTAATCTTTTGGTTAATTTGTTAGTCCTACAAAGGCAGTCTGGTCTCAGGCAAGAAGGGGGTTTGTTTTGGAAAAGGGCTATTATTGTCTTTTTTTTTTTTTTTGAGATGGAGTTTCGCTCTTGTTGCCCAGGCTGGAGTGCAATGGCTCAATCTCAGCTCACTGCAACCTCCACCTCCTGGGTTAAAGCGATTCTCTTGTTTCAGCCTCCCAAGTAGCTGAGATTACAGGTGCCCGCCACCACGCCTGGCTAATTTTTGTATTTTTAGTAGAGACAGGGTTTCATCATATTAGTCAGGCTGGTCTCGAACTCCTGACCTCAGGTGATCCACTGGCCTCAGCCTCCCAAAGTGCTGGGCTTACAGGCATGAGCCACCACACTGGCCTATTGTCTTTCTTTTAAACTATAAACTAAGTTCCTCCCAAAGTTAGTTCAGCCTCCAACCAGGAATGAACAAGGACAGCTTGGAAGTTAGAAACAGGATGGAGTTGGTTCGGTCAGATCTCTATCACTGTCTCAGTTATAATTTTGCAATGGTGGTTTCAGAGATGATGAAAGAGAACTAAGAAAGTAAATAGTTACAAAGGGCCAGAGAATGTGTGTTCCTGAAAAAAAGGCTCTCCCAAGGGACTGAAAGAGAAGAGCTTTTTAACAGAGTGATAACCCTAAAAACTTCACTGAAGAAGGGGTGTTGTGGTCGGGTGTGGTGGCTTACACCTGTAATCCCAGCACTTTGAGAGGCTGAGGTGAGTGGATCACCTGAGGTCAGGAGTTCAAGACCAGCCTAGCCAACATGGTGAAACCCTGTCTCTCTAAAAATACAAAAATTAGCCGAGTGTAATGGCCCATGCCTATAGTCCTAGCTACTCAGGAGACTGAGACAGGAGAATCGCTTGAACCTGGGAGTCGGAGGTGCAGTGAGCCAAGATGCTGCTATTGCACTCTGGCCTGGATGACAGAATGAGACTCCATCTAAAAAAAAAAAGAGTCAGGCACAGTGGCTCATGCCTTTAATCCCGACGCTTTGGGAAGTCTAGGCAGGTGGATCACCTGAGGTCAGGAGTTCGAGACCAGGCCAGTCAACATGGGGAACTCCCATCTCTACCAAAAATACAAAAATTAGCTGGGTGTGGTGGTGGCACACCCCTGTAATCCCAGCTACTTGGGAATTGCTTGAACCCAGGAGGTGGAGGTTGCAGTGATCCGAGATTGTGCCATTGCACTCCAGCCTGGGCAACAAGAGCGAAACTCCATCTCAAAAATAAAAAAAAAAGAGACACAGAGAAAGGGAGATGCTTACTTATTATCAAAGTAATTAGAGGCCAGACATGGTGGCCTGTAATCCCAGCACTTCTGGAGGCCCAGACAGGAGGATTGCTTTAGCCGAGGAGTTCAAGACCAGCTTGAGCAACATTACAAAACTCGTCTCTACAAAAAATTTTAAAAATTAGCCAGACACGGTGGCTGGTAGTCCCAGCTACTCAGGAGGCTGAGATCAGAAGATCACTTGAGCCCTAGAGATTGAGGCTGCAGTACAGTGTGATTGTGCCAGTGCACTCCAGCTTGGGTGACAGACCAAGACCCCATCTAAAAAACAAAAGACCAATCAGAAAAGATGTCAAAACATAAAAATCACATAATCAGAGTTTAATTGTGATTATGCTGGGAAACTGGAAGTTAGAAACAGGATGGAGACTGGGACAAGAGAGAGACGTGACAGCAGTATTTTAACTGCTTGTCAGAATACTAAAAATAACTTTCCTCAAACCCACATCTCAGATGAGTAATTCCATTGTTCTTCCAGGCCAAGTAGTGAAGCTAGATTTTTTTGCTCCTTAGTTCAGCTAAAATCCAGGTTCTTGTCTCCTGATTAGGAAAAATTAGGCATGTGGACACATTGAAGGGTGAGAATTTATTGTGAAAAGAAAGCTCTCAGCCAAGAGGAGGTCCTGCCAACAGGCTCCCACCCCACAGGTTGACTACCAGGCCACCACACTGGAGCTGAAGAGGCCTGGCTCCTCCCCTGCATAAGGCGTTAATTCCTGGTGGCTCCACCCCATTCCTTCAATGCATATGTGGGCTCCTAGTCTGAGCCGCTCCATACTGATTTATTTCCCTTACCGCACATGTGTTAAGAGATGGAATTTTTCACCATGGGCATGTTTAGGCAAGCTCTCTGTGCATAATGACCTGGATGGCATTTGGCTGTCTCCTGTCTCTATCAGTAGCATGTGTAGGGGAGGAAAGATTAATTTTCTTGCTACCCTTCTAAGTTCACAGCTGGAGTCCTTATAACAAAAGGTAGATTTTTTTTTTGAGACAGGATCTTATCCTGTCTCCCAGGCTAGAGCACAGTGGTGCTATCATGGCTCACTGCAACCTCTACACCCCCAGGCTCAAGTGATCCTCCCACCTCAGCCTCCCAAGTAGCTGGGACTACAGGAGCTGGCCACCACACACACCTGTCTAATTTAAAAATTTTTAATTTTGTAGAGACGGGTTCCCATCATGTTGCCCAGGCTGATCTCCAGCTCCTGGGTTCAAGCAGTCCTCTTGCCTTGAACTCCCAAAGTGTTGGGATTGCAGGCGTACGCCACCATGTCCAGCCCAAAAGACAGATTAACAAGAGAAAAACAAATGGAACTATACTAACATGTATACTTTGCATATACAGGCGAGATACCCAAGAAAATAAGTAAATCTCAAAGCCCGGGGGGGGGGGCCCCCCCCCGGGGGGGGCCCGCGCGGCGCCCCCCCGGGGGGGCCCCCCGGGGGGGGGGGGGGGGCCCGGCGCAGGAGTGGCTTAGAATTCAGGTTTAAGTACCATCTTCAGCTAAAAACAAAGAAGGGAGTGGGGAAGGCCAGTTTTGGGAAAAAGACCTAGAAAAACACAGTAAGTAAGTTGCTGCCTTCTCCATTGATAAAGGTCTCTGATGATTTAGAGTAATCCTTCTCTTCCTGGTGCAGAGAGGGAGACACCCTTACAAAGAGAGATTTCTTTTAAGACTGTAAATTTCCCTTTCAAAGGAGTAGCTTATGCTGTTTTCATAGCTTCTGTTTCTCAAAATTATCAGCTCAAAATAGTCCTTACGCCATGGAGGCATATTTTGGGGGTGGCGTATTCTGGTCTACAGATGTATGCCTGAAAAGAAAATGAGCAATTTGGCTCTAGAAGAATAAACAGTGATAGCTGAGGAGATATCAAAGTAAACTTGCAAGGTTGCTTCCGTTGGGGGCCACACAGTGTGGCTGTGTTTCTGAGGGGTCATTCTGATCCGGAGTTGATTTGGTCCTTCATGATTTATAGGCCTGGAAACTGGATATTAAAATTCACTGATAATTCACTCTAATGAACTCTAAAGTGTCTTTCCTTCACTAATGAAGTCTATATGGATTTATCAAATGCACAACAGTTGACGTGTGACATGTTATATGTCAAAAAATAACTCAGAGGCTGGGCGTGGTGGCTTGCGCCTGTAATCCCAGCACTTTGGGAAGCCAAGGCGGGCAGATCACGAGATCAGGAGTTCAAGACCAGCCTGACCAACATAGTGAAACCCCATTTCTGCTAAAAATACAAAAATTAGCCAGTGTGGTGGCATGTGCCTGTAGTCCCAGCTGCTTGGGAGGCTGAAGTGGGAAGATAGCCGGAAGCTGAGGCTGCAGTGAGCCAAGATGGTGCCACTGCACTCTAGCCTGGGTGACAGAGCGAGACCCTGTCTCAAAAAATATATATATTGGCCGAAATCTAGGAAAAATGCAAATCTGGGAACATTGTCTTTGAGTAGGCCAATTAAGGGTAAAATTTCAGTGTTTAGGTGTTTCCTGAAAACCCCAGGGCCTAGCTGGGAAGCATCTATGAGAAGCTATGTTCAGGTAATGTTGCCAGTGCCCCTCCTCCTCAGACTGGCTCAAGGTACATCATTTCCCTTGTTAGAGTTTCTTTCAGATACAAGGAGGAATCTCATGCAGTGCTTACCTCCAAAGGAGCTCATTCTAGTAGAGAAAATGTCCTAAACATGGTTAACTAGAATCACAGACATACAAATACAGTTATCTGGAAATTGGAGGAGGGGAAAATTGCATCCAGAGATTTAGTAGAAGATGTGATTCTTGAGCTGAGTCATAAAGCTCAACAGCCAAATTCCCCCCAGAGTCTAAAAGACTTGGGTTTATTAACCTACCGTGACCAGGGAGACCACCCCAGAGGAAAATGGGCTGTTTCTCATTATAAGGGAATAGGAAGGGGATTTTGTAAGGTTTAGGCTGTCCCTGAGTGATTCTGAAAAGGGGAGAGGAGGAAGTGAGTATCATGGCTATAAAGTTGCTTTCATGAAGCCTGGGCAGTTTAGTAATTGGGTACCTTGGTCATTTTTTGTTCAAGACGTGGGGAGCCACACAACAGGCTGGGGAGGTTATTGGTAAGAAAGCAATAATCACTCAAAAGTAGGTGGCTGTTAGGACACTTTACAGCCAAGATGTGACCTGGAGAGAAAGATTGTCTTATGTTATAATTGTCTCATTGGTGTCTGTTATGAGAGACTGAATATACAAATAGACAATAGCTGGACCATTTATACAACTGAACTCTGACCTACAACCTGCAGCAACCTCCTCAGGAAACCAATTTGTTATGTACAGCAACCAGCCCAGGAAACCAGCCTGCTATAAATCAGACTTGCAGGAGGCCAAGTGTTATCTCTAGTGACAATCCAGGAGTAACTTTTGTAACAGCCCCAAAAGGCTAGGACTTAATTAGTAACCGGAACCCTATCTCTCACCAGATACAAAAATCAACTCAAAATGGATTAAAGACTGAAATCTAAGACCTGAAACTACAAAACTCCTGGAAGAAAACACAGGGGAAATGCTTCAAGACATTGATCCAGGTGAAGATTTTATGACTAAAATTTCAAAAGCATAGGCAACAAAACCAACACTAGACAAATGGGACTATATAAGCTTCTGCACAGCAATGGAAACAACGGAGTGAAGAGACAACCTGTAGAATGGGAGAAAATATTTGCAAACTTCATTTGACAAGGAACTAATATCTAGAATATGCAAGGAACTTAAACAACCTGACAGCAGAAAACACAAACAATCCCCTTAAAAGCGGGCAAAGAATCTTAATAGACATTTCTCAAAAGAAGACGTACAAATGACGAACAGGTATATAAAAAAATGCTTGATATCACTAATCATCAGCCCTCTAATTAGGACATTCCTGGAGGCGTCCCTTTTTTCACTATAAAGCTTACCCACTTTTCTGCCTGCCATTGTGTGTCATCCGAATACAAATGATGGTGGCTGACTCCCTTGTTATAGGAAGCTCTGAATTAACAGCCTTCGCTTTTCTCATTTTATTGTCTTTATTCCCAGTTATCACCATCTGATCATTAGCAGGTGGATTTTTACTTGAAGCATGAACCTGTGGATGCAAAGATAGGGCAAAGATATTCTGATGGGGTTAAGTACAGCCTGAGGAAGTCAGCACATTCAGAGTCAGGCTAAGGGAAGTTTTAGTAGTGTTATTTACTGTATTATGGAGTGATAAATATGCATTTATGGCAGATTGTGGAAGACCTTTAAATATCAGGCCTTTATTCTGTGAATGGTGGGAGAATAATGACAATCAAATGCACTACATCATTTGTGTGTGTAAATGTGGCAAGCTGGATTATTGCAGAAGGCCGATTGAAAGGGTGTTTCCCCTATCTCTGCTTCATCTGGCAGAGACTGGAATACCTATGCCTTTGTGGAGTTCCAGAGACCAAGTATTTCTTTTGTATCAGTATCAAATAGGCCCAGTCAGGAGACAGAAACACAGTGTAGAAAAAGTGTAATATAAAGAATTATTAGAGATACTGGGCATGGTGGCTCACGCCTGTAATCCCAGCACTTTAGGGAGGCTGAGGTGGGTGGATCGCCTGAGGTCAGGACTTCAAGACCAGCCTGGCTTTTGAAACCTTGTCTCTACTAAAAATAAAAAAATCAGCCAGGCGTGGTGGCAGGTGCCTGTAATCCCAGCTACTCTGGAAGTTGAGGCAGTAGAATCGCTTGAACCTTGTGAGGCACAGATTGCAGTGAGCCAAGATCACACCATTGCACTTCAGCCTGGGCAACAGAGGGAGACACTGTCTCAAAAAGGAAAAAGAAATTATTAGAGAGGCCGAGCATGACGACTAACGCCTGTAATCCCAGCACTTTGGGAGGCCGAGGTGGGCATATCACGAAGTCAGGAGTTCGAGACCAGCCTGGCCAACATGGTGAAACCCTGTCTCTACTAAAAATACAAAAATCAGGCCAGACACAGTGGCTCATGCCTGTAATCCCAGCACTTTGGGAAGCTGAGTGGATAGATCACAAGGTTAGGAGTTCAAGACTAGCCTGGCCAAGACTGTGAAACCCTCTACTAAAAATACAAAAGTTAGCTGGGCATGTTGGGGTTCAGGGGGAGCCCTCCGTTCCCCTGAGAGGACATTTCTCCAGGTTCTTGGTCTATCACTCCCCAAAGAATGGGAGAGGAGACCACGGCACAGCGCCCAGTAAATGCCGGACTCAAAAGTGTTTGTAGAAAGTGATTTATTTAGGTAAAGAAAGAAAGAGAGAGAGAAAGAAACAG
The DNA here is from genome assembly GCA_036589455.1 of Ateles fusciceps. Classification (NCBI taxonomy): domain Eukaryota; kingdom Metazoa; phylum Chordata; class Mammalia; order Primates; family Atelidae; genus Ateles; species Ateles fusciceps. The sequence goes on along the minus strand of JAZHEH010003329.1, from coordinate 5,160,271 downwards.
CTAACTCTCACACTGAGTGAGAGAGTCCAGACAGATGGAATCCAGGAGAGGAAAGCAGCTTCCACAGTGAGTGAAAGGGAATAGAGGGAGAGCTGGAGTTTAGGAGGGGGAAGACCGGCTTCCATGAGAGAGTGTGGAAGGGGACTCCAGAGGGGAAATCCAAGAGAAAGACGGCTTCCACGAAGGAGTGTTCGTGGAAGGGGACCCAAACATGGAGTCCGAAGGGGTGTGGAAGAGGGGACTTTTAACCTGGGAGGAGACCCCCAGCTTCTCTAAGACTCCAGGCCAATGAAAGGAGTTCCTTAGAACTTCCGCTGGAGTGATTGACTTTTGACACTTTCCTAGGCCCTCGAAAATTAAAACAGAAACCATTAAATCTCACGGATGGAAAGAGATGGGAGAGGGGCATGGAGCTGCGAAATTCTTGCCCTTGAAACTACGCCCCCTGGTGGACCTAGAAAGAGAACACATTCCCTCAGGCATGGTGGTGGGCGCCTGTAATCCCAGCTGCTTGGGAGGCTGAGGCAGAGAATTGCTTGAACCTGGGAGGCAAAAGTTGCAGTGAGCTGAGATCACATCACTGCACTCCAGCCTGGGTGACAGAGTGAGACTCCGTCTCCAAAAACGAAAAAAGAAGTGCCATTGTCTCAAAAACCTCTCTCTAGGAATCTCATCATATAACTAGGAAAAATCAACCAAGAGACTCGGAGTTGTCACAGACTTTTTGTCTATTCTGAGGACATCTCCAAGAGATTACCTGACAGGGGACTTACCTGCATAGTAAAGCAATCTTTGTTCTTGTGCAGATATGTCCCTCAGCTTCCCAGAGATGAGGGGCAGAACTCACCAAGTCCAAAGCTCATACAGTTTGCCATACAACAGCCAGAGACAAGAGACAAGAAAAGCGATGTTTATTTTGGAGAGCCAGTGAATTGAGAAGATGGTGGAGTAATGTCCTAAGAACCATTTTAAGTTAATATGAATTTCAGGCTCCTTTTTTGCTAGGGGAGGGTGAAGAGGGAGCAGGCTGAAGTCATGACTTGTCCAGTGGTAATGGACATCTGGTTGTGAGGGGGTTGTGAAACTTCTTTGTCCTTGATGGGGTCACAATGCTCCTGTAAATCTTTGTTTTTGCGACAGAGTTTCACTCTGTCACCCAGGCTGGAGTGCAGTGGCACGATCTTGGCTCACTGCAAACTCGGCTTCCCGGGCTCAAGCGATTTTCCTGCCTCAGCTTCCCAAGTAGCTGGGGATTACAGGTGTGCACCACCACACTCAGCTAATTTTTGTGTTTTAATAGAGATGAGGTTTCACCATGTTGGTCAGGCTGGTCTCGAACTCCTCAAGTGATCCACTGGCCTCGGCCTCCTAAAGTGCTGGGATTACAGGCGTGAGCCACTGCATACGGCCCATTAACGATCTTAACATTGTGTTTTCAGCAAAGGAGGAATGCTTAAAGGGCCCAGCTCCATGTTCTCAGAGCAGGAAATGAGAAGTGAATGTGGAGCTGGAGACAATACACTGACAACTGGTACAATATCCAATACTTAAAATAAAAAATCAGTTGAGGCCCCGAGCGCGGTGGCTCACTCCTGTAATCCCAGGACGTTGGGAGGCCCAGACGGCCGGATCACGAGGTCAGGAGTAGGAGTTTGAGACCAACCTGCCAACATAGTGAAATCCTGTCTCTACCAAAAATACAAAAAATTATCCGGCCGTGGTGGTGGGCACCTGTAATCCCAGCTACTCAGGATGCTGAGGCAGGAGACTCGCTTGAACCCGGGAGGCGGAGGTTGCAGTGAGCCGAGATCATGCCACTGCACTCCAGCCTGGTCGACAGTGCGAGACTCCGAGTCAAAAAAAAAAATCTGTTGAGACAAATACTGGTTCCCTTTGTTACCAGTTTACACTCTAGTTGTGCTACAAAGTCCTTACTGGCAAGTTGGTTTAGTGGCAGAATAGCAGACCTGCTGGTGACTCCAATTTGCAGTGTGTTTTTGGCGAAATTCCCGGGACCTCATCTGGAAAATTTGTAAATTATACCGGATGACGGTAAGGTTCTACGATTTTATTCTGATAGAGCTTGCACATCCTTGTTGTTGTATTTCTACTTTCCGAATGTGTTTGTCCAAAGCAGGGAAACTATAGAACACAGAAGTATTAGAAAAGTGATTCCCTTTGGCTCAGGAAATAAAATGGGACACAAGAAAAAACAAACGGCACCGCACCCAAACTCACGGCAGCACGCCCCGCCCCCTCAAGAAGGCCCGCCCCCTCGCGCCCCTCCTTCGCCGTCTGCCGGTCACGCCCCCCTCCCGCCGGTCCCCGTCCCCCTTTTCAGAGGCCTGAGCTCCGCCTCCCCGAACGCGAGGCAGGCTGGGAAGTCGGCCGCCGTAAAGATGGCGGCAAATTGAAAAAGTTGCAGCTGCTCCCCGCGCGCGCTCTTGCGCGCGCTGAGGAGGCGGAGCGAACTGGAGGCTGGACAGGTGCGTTCTCGCGGCCCTGAAGAGGCGAGATGGGGGTAGGAGTGTTTCCGGCTCTCCTGAAGGACGCGGGGGCGGGCTGGGGGCGGGGCAAGGCAGGCGCGTTCTCGGCCGTCCTGAAGGGGCAGGATCTTCAGCCTGTGGGCGGTGCCCTCGCCGTGAGCGGGGCCAACGGGCTCCGTCCTCCCTGAAGGGGCGGGGTCTTATCGCCGCGGGTCCAATTTCCTTGGGCCTGAAAGTGAAGATGAGCGACAACTGTGGGCGGGCCCTGCGCTGGGGAGGGTGGGGCCTGCGCTGGGCTGGGGGCCGGCTCCCTTTGGGCCCGGAAGTGCGGTTGCGGGGCGCGGCTGGGGCGGAGACTTCGGGGCCCGGCTAGCGGGTGGCGCCTGGAGCGCGGGGCGGCGGGCCCGGGACGAGCATGTAGCTGCCGCTGGCGGCGGGGCTCCCGGGGCGGGCCGGGCGGGCCGCGGGAGTCGCACGCGGCGATATGGAAGAAGAGGGCAAGAAGGGCAAGAAGGTGAGCGTACGCGGGCGCGTCCTGCTGCGGGGTCGGCGGGCGACTGTGTTGGGGGCCAGGGTCGGGGTGGGCGGGTGTTCCTCGGAGCCCGGGCGGGGTGGCGGGCCCGCAGGAGGGGGCGGGGCGGGGCAGGGCGAGACGCCGGACAATGGTCAGGTGGGCTTGCGCGGCCGGGCGGGCAGGAAGCGCTGCGCCTTTCCTCCGGCCCGGGCAGCGGCTCGCCCCAACCTCGGCCCCAGACGGCCTTCCCTGCGCGTGGGGACCTGGGGCTGCAGAGGAAGTGGGCCCGGCGAGGGGCCAGAAAGCTGTCCAGGGCTGGAACTGGAGCCAGTGGGCTGTGTGGTTAACGTGGAGACGTTTGCTGCTAAGCAAGGGTGGCCTTCACCTCATGGCCAGCTCACTCGTCCAGTATCACTCAGACCTAAAACCATTAATTGATTTTAGTGACTCTACATTTGGCAGTGGGATTTAGGACATAGTTCAATGTTTAGGACATAGTTTAGGACATAGTTCATAGTCAAACCCCAGTTTATGTAGTTTTGCAAAATGTGGCTTTAATTACAGTAAAAGGGTACAGTAGTTGATAAACATTTTAAGACTGGAAAAACGATGTGGATTGAGCTACAATTAAAGTGGAAAATGGATTTTAATAAAATGTATGTTTTTCAAATAAATGCTTTATAATCACGTCTTGGGTATCATTTTCTTTTTGATGTGTGTGTGCTCACTTTTATCCACAAGTTTAAAGCAGACCTCGGTAAGTCGTATGATTTTACTGCCCTGTACTCCGTAGGGCAGTGTCCTTTAATTGACAAATACCACCCTGTTTGACAAGGTGCCCCATTTAAAAGTCCTGTTTGAAATAGAATGTAGCCAGGTGGCCTTCAGGGAGTCCTGTGGTGCCGCTTCTCTACTTTCTTAACTCATTGTTTCATGTTAGGACCATGCACGTCTAATTTAGGTGCAATATAATGTAATTTGCGGTTACCTACAAAGATGTTTTAAGACTGGAAGGTAGCCCAATATAGTGAGTGATTCAGCCTGCAGGCGTTAGACTAGACAGGGGCGCTGCGCACAGAAGAGGGAGGAACCAAGCAGAGTTAAAGGAGTTGGCTGGAAAGGAGAGGTGCAAACCCAGTAACTGCTTAGCAGGGACCGTCAAGCCCGATTGTGGATGATGCTGAGCTTTGTGGGAACTGAGCCATCTGTTCTATGGAATGCCGGGATCCAAGAGCGCGCTGAGGACTGATGACCTCACTGTGCACCACTTAAAGGAGTACCTGGCTCATCTACCTGTGTGTGATAGGCAAGGATGGGATTGAGTGATTTTTTTTTCTGGAGCTGTCAGCTTTGGTAGAACATGAAACATCCAGCAATATGGAGACAGAGAAGCAGTAAGACTTTGTTGAGTTTTTGGAATATAAGTGAGAAAAAAGACAGTAAAAATTATCAAGAATTTTCCATTTGGGGGCAATGAAAAAAATATAGGCATAAACAAGGTTAGTTATTAATTTCATTGTCTCTACTAGAGGAGATAATTGTTATGTAGTTGCTTAAGCCAGGAGTTTTGTGTTTTTTTTCTGTATTCCGCCACTTGTCTTAGCTTGTTTTCTGTAGACAAGCCAGACAAGGAGCTTTGGGGCATGGATTCTTCTCCAGGTCATGACTTAACACACTTTACCTCGTGTACTGTGCCAATTACAAGCTGGCAGAACCTTCCTGCTCGGCTCCCCACATTCAGTGTGAGGCCACCTCCAGCTTAAGAACTTTGGTAGTTAAATCATTCTCATTAAGGTAAATTAACCAGAGATACCTGCTGTAAACTTACACACAAATTCAGACATAAATAGCAGAAGTAATGACAATAGTTTTATGAAAGTACAGTTTGGACATTTAAATTCTTCTAAGTTAGCTCCTTTAAAAAATGCAGAATTAGGCTGGGCATGGCAGCTCATGATTGTAATCCAGCACTTTGGGAGGCTGAGGCAAGCAGAGTTTGAGACGAGCATGGGCAACAAAAAATACAGAAATTAGCCAGGTGCAGCGGTGTTCCCCTGTAGTCTCAGCTGCTTGGGAGGCTGAAGCAGGAGGATCACTTGAGCCCAGATGGGCCTTTTGTTTTGTTTTGTTTTGTTTTGTTTTGTTTTAGGTCTCAGACACTTGTCTTGGTGTCTTGCCAAGCAGTGATTCAGGCTTGTTCTACCACGGCTCATTTTCCTCAGGACGCAGGAAATCAGTGAGTTGGCAGAGAACTGATGGACCGAAGTGCGTTTCATGGATATTTGGCCCTGGTGTAGCACTGCCCTTTCTCAAGCCACCTCAGCACATGTGGTTATGATGATTGTACACCTGGGTTTCGTCAAGTGGGCCATGTTCATTTAACAAATGTCTGTCAAGCCCCTCTGGTGTCCCGTGAAACTCACTGGGTGATGGGGGATGCAGGAAGAGCTTGTGGCCCCGAGGAGCTGATGGGAAGATGGATCAGTCCTGGGTACCTCTGAAGGAATGAGTGTGTTGACAGAAAAGTCCACTGGCCATTAGAGGCGTGGGCCCTGGGGAGTAGAAGTGACCACTTGGGGCTGCCCTTCTGTCCTGATGTCTGCAGAGTGGTAATTTTTAGCCTACAAGTCCTGTTTTGGAGTTTGGAGTATACGGTTCCTACCTACAGTATGGACCTGTGTTCTGTGTATTGTGGCACAATTCTGTCAAGAAGTAATTCCTTTTCATAAGAAACTTGGATGTACACTTAAGTTGGGTTGTGTGTATTTTTATACTCAGATCACAGTGTGAAAAAGCCATCTTGTCAGGGCCGGGCGTGGTGGCTTAAGCCTGTAATCCTAGCACTTTGGGAGGCCGAGGCGGGCGGGTCACTTGAAGCTAGGAGTTCAAGAACAGCTTGGCTAACATGGTGAAACCCCATCTCTACTAAAAATACAAACATTAGCTGAGCATGGTGGCATGTGCCCATAGTCCCAGCTACTCAGGAGGCTGAGGCAGGAGAATTGCTTGAACCCAGGAGGCAGAGGTTGTAGTGGGTTGAGATGCCACTGCCCTCCAGCCTGGGCAGCAGAGTAAGACTCTGCCTCCACAAAAAAAAAAAGCCATCTTGTGGCCTTAACCTTGTGGGTCTCAGCTTCTCTGCTTCTCTGCTGCCTCTGGTCTTAGGTTGCTCCACCAGGTGGCTATGATTTCAAACTGAACAAAGTTAAAAATTTTTGCATTGATCTAGTTTATTTGCGTTAAGGTAGAAAAAGTTTATAGGCTGAGTGCAGTAGCTATGCCTGTAATCCCTGCACTTTGGGGGGCTGAAGTGGGAGGATCACTTGAGCCCAGGAGTTTGAGACCAGCCTGGATAACACAGTGAGACCCTATCTCTACAAAAAATAAGAAAATTAGCTGAGCATGGTAGTGCATGCCTGTAATTCCAGCTACTTGGGACGCTGAAGGGGGAAGATCATTTGAGCCCAGGAGGTTGAGGCTGCAGTGAGCCGTGATTGTGCCACCGCCTGAGTGACAGCAAGACATGTCTCAAGAAGAAAAAAACAAAAACAAAAAGGTTATAAAGTTCCCTAGAAATGTAGGACTAGATATTAAATAATAAGAACTTATTTATTTTGTTGGGTATGGTAATTAAGTTCTCATCTGATAGGCATGTATACTGAGATATTTGTAGGTGAAATAATTTGATTTCTGTGATTTGCTTTACTAAAAATAGAAGAAATAAAGGGAATAGCTGAATGCTTCGGTAATGGTTATACATTCTTCCATCTACTTTTGTGTATTTTTGAAAATTTCCATAATAAAAAGTGGAGAGGAAAAGATCCCCTAGGTTACCGGCACTGAGCTATCAGCTACTGTAGTCATCGCTGGACCGGTGTCTGTGAGGAACTGAAGGCTTGGATTGGACCAGCACCTTTTAAAATGTGGTCACTGCAGGCACCAGAAAGCCATACCTTCTCCATGCTGACCTGATGCGGACACAAATGTGTGTGTCTGTATAACTGAAGTGAAAGTTTAAAGGAACCATACTTTAACGGTCTGATTTTTTAATTTTTTTTTTTTTCCAATAAAACTGGTGGTCATGGCTGGGTGCAGTGGCTCACGCCTGTAATCCCAGCACTTTGAGAGGCTGAGGCAGGCAGATCACCAGAGGTCAGGAGTTTGAAACCAGTCTGGCCAACATGGTGAAACCCCATCTCTATGAAAAATACAAAAATTAGCTGGTGTGTGGTTGTGGGTGCCTCTAATTCCAGCTACTTGTGAGGCTGAGGCAGGAGAATTGCTTGAACCTGGGTGGTGGAGGTTGCAGTGAGCTGAGATCGTGCCACTGCACTCCAGCCTGGGTGACAGAGTGAGACTCTGCCTCAAAACAAACAAAACAACCTTGTGGTCATGACCCACTAAACTGATTCTATAACTGTCACAAGCCATACTTGGGTTAAGAAGGTAAATTGGACCTGCTGTGTTTTGTTTTATCTTTCCTCTTGGGTAGCTATCACAGTGATTTTTGGATGGCAGCTTGGTAACTCAGGGTCAGGAGGCTGGAGAACCTGGCAGGAGGTGCCCAGCAGAGAACCTAAGGCAGCCAGTAGATGAGGCCAGAACTATTGGCAACATAAGGCTGGTTACTCTTCTGTCTTGAAGAGTTACCATTTACATAGTATATATTTATTAATTTTCAACATTTAGTCAGATTCTGTCATAATTTAGATTCAGAAAGCACATCAGAACCTTCGAGGGCTGCTCAGAGCATCCCTTCAGAGGAAGATAGTATAAAGCAAAACATTTCTTTTAGCAGTAGTATCACAGTGAAGGGCTACTCTGCATATGAGAAGGACACCTGCAATCTGCCCCACTCGGGCGCTTGCTCTGCATCTTCCAGTTTCTTCGTTTCCATCAGCAATGCCCCCTGCTGGTCACTCAGCACTGTAAATACGTGGTCATGATTAAGTCCTATAAATCTAACTGTTCAGCGTTTAAATCGTCCTCTATTTACTTGTTGGTTTACATGGTGCGATACATGTTTTTTTTTTTTTTTTCTTCTTCTTCCTAAACATGTCTCCAGCATGGCTTGTCTCCCCAGTCATAGTCCACAGGACTCTGGGAAGCTGTAGGAATATGCAGGCGCAGACACGAGGCCCAGCTTCATCTCCAACGTTGTGGAAAGGGACTGTACATCACGGGACAGGGTGCGATACATGTTTTTAATGAAATAACTTGGTCATGCTTGCCTGTTACATGCTTAGCGTACCGAGAAGAGGGTTAGGGATGTTGCACTTTGGAAAGTAGGCCACTTACACCTAAAATTAGAGAGTAAGGGGAGATCTAGGATGTCAGAAGAGACATGGAGCAGGCAGCAGCCACTTCCAGACAGGTTGGGACTGGGACTGTGTCCTGCAGTTCAGAAATAGCGAAGAGGTGAAATGGGCCTCCTAGTCCTGGGAGGGCCTTGGGCTGGGGAGTTTGGTGTTGGTTCTGTATGCACTTGAAGCCACTGGAGGTGTTCTGCTCATGCATTCACTTGTCCCATTAAACTACTGTTTGTTAGCACCAATGGTGTCAGATACAGATGCTGGAGACTGAAATGTGTAAGGTGAGCCTGTGGCCTCAGAGCGGGAAATGCAGCCTGGGAGTAGATGGAGGAAGCAGGCTTTGGTAAGAGTGATCAGGAAAACCTTAATGAAAACTTTAAAAGCAAATGTAAAGGAAAAAAAAATCATGTAATGAAGCCCGTGTGCCCATGTGTAGGCAGTCAGTTTCACGTGCACCTTCTCCTCATCCCTGTTTTCTTGTCTGTGCGCTGAATAGTGTCCCCTCAGAGTCATGTGCTGAAGCCCTCACCTACTGGACCTCAGGGATGTGACTGTATTTGGAGATGGAGTCCTTTTGTTTTTTGAGACAGAGTCTCGCTGTGTTGCCCAGGCTGGAGTACAGTGGCTCAGCTCACTACAATGTCTGCCTCCTGGGTTCAAGCAATTCTCCTGCCTTAGCCTCCTGAGTAGCTGGGATTACAGGCATGTGCCGCCATGTTCAGCTAATTTTTGTATTTTTGGTAGAGACAGGTTTTCACCATGTTGGCCAGGCTGGTCTTGAACTCCCGACCTCAGGTGATCCGCCCGCCTTGGCCTCCAAAGTGCCTGGATTACAGGCGTGAGCCACTGTGCCTGGCCTGGAGATGGAGTCTTTAAGGAAGTGATTAAGGTAAAATGAGGTAATTTGGTGGGCCCTAATCCTGTGTGACTGATGTCCTTATAAGAAGATATTAAGACAGAGATAAAGAAATGATCAGGCAGAGCGTGGTGGCTCACGCCTGTAATCCAGGCACTTTGGAGGCCAAGGCGGGCAGATCACCTGAGGTCGGGAGTTCAAGACCAGCCTGACCAACATGGTGAAACCCCGTCTTTAAAAAAATAAAATAAAATAAAATAAATGATCATTTGAGGACATATGGAGAAGGCAGGCTTCTGCAAGCCAAGGAGAGAGTCCTCAGGAGAAACCACCCTGTGTTTACCTTGATCTTGGACTTCCAGGTCTAGACTCTGAGAGAATATGTTTCTATTATTGAAGCCACTGAAATCTGTAGTACTTAGTCCTGGCAGCCAAAGACGGCTAATGCACCAGGAGATTTTTGAATCAAATCCTGGAGTTCAGTTTGTTTGTATATAGGAGTGCAGTAGTAACTCATCAAGACAGAAGAGTAGCAAGCCTTATGTTACTAGTCATTCTGGCCTCATCTGCTGGCTGCCTTAGGGTCTCTGGGGTGAGTTTGAGGACCAAGTCTACATGGTCAACATGGGCATGGAAGAGCTGCTCAGAGTGACAGGACAACCCTCACTGCGTTGTATGCCAACCATAAATCACAGCACACTCTTTGTGGTTGGGAGAATGTGTGTGGTGGTTTGGGAGCTGGCACAGTGAGGGATGTCATTCATTTCACCTGGGACAGGCTTTGAGCTCTGTATCTGTGCGGGGAGCAGTGAGCCCAGCCGTGTCCTCTGCATGCATCACTGTGTCCTTGTGGACAGTGGATCTTTGTTAGGGCACTTTGTGCTCCTTGGCTTTCTTACCCTCAATCAAGAACAGCAGCTGCTCTTGAAATGATTCTGCAGGTATGAGGGAGTTTACATTTGGATTTCTCAGTGGTACCACTCAATTTTTTTTTTTTTTTTTAGTAGAAATAGGAAATTTTTTCCTTAGCCCTGTGTCTGTGCCAAAAATGTGACATTTTTCTTTTTCTCCCAAGTGTGCCCAAACAGTAACAGTTTTTTGCTTGGATTATGTTAAGAATTAGGGCATTTGATCACAGGCATTAGATGTGTGTGCAATGAAAGTGATCCCCTTTAATGAACATAATAGGAACATGGAATTTGGGCTTTTGTTTGCAGCTTAGAATGGTGAGTCTTGTAACCCAAGGAGGTTTTTCACTTTTCTGAAAGTGAGAAGACTGGTCAGCCTAAACCCGTGGTGTTGCTGTTCTTAAGGGAAACCTAGTGAGGAGTAGGAGATACCATTTCACATATGTTGTTACTTGTACCTTGGAGAAGAAAAAGTGAGAAGCCTTTATATAAATATTTATGTCCATTCTGTAGTTTAAAATTCCATGCAGGTTTTTTTTTCCAAGAAATCAAATTTGCTTCCCGTGTGTTGTCACCATGAGCTCTCTGGTCAGGCGTGGAAACTGAATGTTTCCCTTGTTGGTTTAGGTGGTGGGGTACGTGTTCTTAATGAGATACCTTGATCAGATCTGTCAGTTACGGTGCATGTTGACTTTCTGTCACATGTCAGAAGATGTCCTAGGTCTGATTATGTCTGGCTGATTTATTACTGCCATTAGGTGCATCTAATTGGGTATAGACTGTAACCAAAGCCCACCTGCCTGTGCACATCTAATGTCAGGCTGAGTTCAGGTTCCTTTCTTTCTTTCTTTCTTTTTTGAGACAGAGTCTTGCTTTGTTGCCAGGCTGGGGTGCAGTGGTGCAATCTCGGCTCACTGCAACCTCTGTCTCCCAGGTTCAAGCGATTCTCCTGCCTCAGCCTCCCAAGTAGCTGGGACTATAGGCACTTATCACCACGCCCAACAATTTTTGTGTTTTTAGTAGAGACGGGGTTTCACCGTGTTGGCCAGGATGGTCTTGGTCTCTTGACCTCGTGATCCGCCCACTTCGACCTCCCAAAGTGTTGGGATTTCAGGCATAGCTACCGCGCCTGGCCAAGTTCAGGTTCTATTCTAAGGCTCTTCCTCTCACCTAGGGTATTGCCCGTCTTCCTTGAAAGAGGAATGTGTAGCCTCCGTGTCTGCTTTTTCCAGCCCTTTCTCCCACCTCCAGTGTTTTTTTATGAAAAGTTTTTTTTTTTTTTAAAGATGGGGTTTCACCATGAAGGCCAGGCTGGTCTTGAACTCCTGACCTCAGGTGATCCACCCACCTCGGCCTCCCAAAGTGCTTGGATTACAGGCGTGAGCCACCACGCCCGGCCTTATGAAAAGTTTTGAATACACCAAAGTTGAAAGAATTTTGCAGTGAATACTTGCACACCCAACTCCTAGATTCTGCCACTAATGTTGGCTCTACTTGTTTTATCCCATATCTAGCATCTGTTTATCACTTTGCCTACCCATCAACCCATTTTATTTTTCTGATGGATTCCCCAGTAAAGTGCAGACATTGCTTCACTTTGATCTAAATACATCAGCATGCATGTCATTAACTAGATTCAGTATTTGCTTATAGCTTTCTTTCTTTTTTTTTTTAATTATACTTTAAGTTCTGGGATACATGTGCAGAACGTGTAGGTTTGTTACATGGGTATACATGTGCCATGGTGGTTTGCTGCACCCATCAACCTGTCATCTACATTAGGTATTTGTCCTAATGCTATCCCTCCCCCTAGTCTCCCACCCCCCAACAGGCCCCGGTGTGTGATGTTCCCCTCCCTGTGTCCATGTGTTTTCATTGTTTAACACCCACTTATGAGTGAGAACATATGGTGTTTGGTTTTCTGTTCTTGTGTTAGTTTGCTGAGAATGATGGTTTCCAGCTTCATCCATGTCCCTGCAAAGGACATGAACTCATCGTTTTTTATGGCTGCATAGTATTCCATGGTGTATCTGTGTCACCGGTCTATCCTTGATGGACATAAACAGTTTTCTTTTGATGTAAAATTATGTAACAATGAAATGTACACTTTTTTGTGTGTGTTTGTTTTTAAAGACAGGGTCTCTCTCACATAGGCTGGAGTGTGGTGGTGCAGTCACGACACACTGCAGCCTTGACTTCCCAAACTCAAATGATCCTTCCATCTCAGCCTCCTGAGTAGCTAGGACTACATGAGAATGCCACCATGCCCAGCTAATTTTTTTTATTTTTTGTAGAGATGAGGTCTCGCTGTATTGCCCAGGCTGGTTGCGAACTCCTGGGCTTAAGCGATCCTTCTGTCTCAGCCTGCCAAAGTGTTGGTATTATAGGCGTGAGCCACTGCGCCTGGACAAAGATACATATCTTTAGTGAACATTATCTAAATTTTGACAAATGTGTACTCCTACATAACTGAAACCCCTACCAAGAAATAAAACATTACCTACCATCACTGAGAAAATTCCCTTAGGCCCCTTAGCAAGTCTTCCTCCCAAGGTACTACTGTTTCGATTTTCTTTTCCAGCACAGATTAGTTTTGTTCATTCTAGAACTTCATACAGATGGATTCATATAGTATATATTCTTTTGTGCAAGGATGACTTTACTCAGCATAATGTTTTTGAGATTCATCCATGTTGCTGCATGTATCAGTTGCTCAGTAATATTCTGTTGTGTGTTTATGCTGTGATTTGTTTATTCATTTGTTGGAGATTTAGTTTCTTTCTAGTTTGTATTTTGAAAAAGCTTCTGTGAACATTTGTGGATGAGTCGTTGTATGAACATGTTTTCCTTTCTTTTGGAATACCTAATAATGGAATTGCTGATTTTTTTTATTTTGAGACAGGGTTTTGCTCTTGTTGCCCAGGCTGGAGTGCAATGGCATGATCTTACCTCCCCACAACCTCTGCCTCCTGGGTTCAATTGATTCTCCCACCTCAGTCTCTCAAGTAGCTGGGATTACAGGCATGCATCACCATGCCTGGCAAAAATACAAAATAATTTTGTATTTTTAATAGAGATGGGGTTTCTCCATGTTGGTCAGGCTGGTCCTTGAACTCCTGACCTCAGGTGATCCACCCGCCTTGGCCTCCCAAAGCACACGCATTGCAGGCGTGAGCCACCTCGCCTAACCTAAAATTTTTATTTTTTATTTTATAATAGTTTATTTATTTATTTACTGAGATGGAGTCTCATTCTTTTGCCTAGGCTGGGGTGCAGTGGCTCAATCTTGGCTCACTACATCCTCTGCCTCCTGGGTTCAAGCGATTCTCCTGCCTCAGCCTCCCAGGTAGCTGCAATTATTGGTGCTCACCACTACGCTCAGCTAATTTTTGTATTTTTAGTGAGATGAGGTTTCAACATGTTGGCCAGGCTGATCTCAAATTCTTGACCTCAAGTGATCTGCCTGCCTTGGCCTCTCAAAATGCTGGGATTATAGGTGTGAGCCATCACACCCTGCCGTGGGTAATTTTTTAAAAAGTTTTTGTAGAGTCAGTGTCTTAGTATGTTGTCCAGGGTGGTCTTGAACACCTGGCGTAAAGTCACCTTGGCCTCCCAAAGTGCTGGGATTACAGGCATGAGCCACTGCATCCCGCTGATTCTGTCAGTTATTGAGAGAGGATGTTAAGTTCTCTAGTTATTATTTTGGATTTGTTTTTCCCTGTAGTTAGTTTTTGGCTTCATGTATTTTGAAGTTCTGTTGTTAAGTACATACACATTTAGGATCATAATATCTTTTTTTTTTCTTTTTGAGATGGAGTTTCGCTTGTTACCCAGGCTGGAGTGCAATGGCGCGATTACCAAGGCTGGAGTGCAATGGCGTGATCTTGGTTCACTGAAACCTCTGCCTCCTGGGTTCAAGCAATTCTCCTGCCTCAGCCTCCCAAGTAGCTGGGACTACAGGCACGCACCACCACGCCCAGCTAATTTTTGTATTTTAGTAGAGATGGGGTTTCATCATTTTAGCCAGCCTGGTCTTGAACTCCTGACCTCAGGTGATCTGCCCGCCTTGGCCTCCCAAAGTCCTGGGATTACAGGCGTGAGCCACTGCACCCAGCTCATAATGTCTTGAAATGAATCTTTTTCATTGTGAAATGACAGTCTTTTTTTCTAGTAACACTTCTTGTCCTAATCTCTTGTCTGAAATTAATATAGCCACACTGTGTTCCTTTTTTTCTTTAGAGACTTTAGCAACTGCTAGAGTCTCGCTCTGTCGCCCAGGTGAGAGCAAGTCCTGTTTGATTGATTGTTTTTGAGACTGGGTCTCGCTCTGTCACCAGAGCAGTAGCACAATCATAATTCATTGCAGTCTTGAACTCCTAGGCTCAAGCGATCTTCTGCCTCAGCCTTCCAGGTAGCTGGGAATACATGTGTGTGCTACCATGCCTGGCTAATTTTTGTTGTTGTTGTTGTTGTTGTTGTTGTTTTTAAGAGATGGGGGTCTCACTGTGTTGCCCAGCTGGTCTAAAGCTCCTGGCGTCAGTGATCCTCCAACCTCAGTCTCCCGAGAAGCTGGGGTTACAGGCATGAGCAAGCCACGCCTGGCTACCCCACTTCTTACGCTGCATGTTTGCGTGTTATATCTTTCAACATGTCTGAAGTTTTAAACTGCATGTTTTATAAACAACATTTTGTTATAGCTTGCTTTTTTATGTAGTCTGACAGTTTCTGCCTTTTGTTTGTTTTTGAGACCGAGTCTTACTCTGTCACCAGGCTGGAGTGCAGTGGCGCGATCTTGGCTCACTGCAGCCTCTACCTCCCGGCTTAAAGCACTTCTCCTGCCTCAGCCTCCCGAGTAACTGAGACTACAGGTGTGCACCACCACACCCAGCTAATTTTTGTGTCTTTAGTAGAGATGGGGTTTTACCATGTCGGCCAGGATGGTCTTGATCTCTTGACCTCGTGAACCACCTGCCTCAGCCTTCCAAAGTGATGGGATTATAGGCGTGAGCCACTGCACCCGGCCAGTTTCTGCCTTTTAATTGTGAAGTTTACATTTAATATAATAATTGATATCATTGTGTTTAAGTCTGTCATTTTGCTTTTTGTTTTCTCTTTCCCTTTGTGCTTTCTTCCTTTGTTTCTCCTTTTCGGTTGAGTATTTTTTTTTCTTTTTTCTTTTCATAGGCAGAGATGATTAACAGGTATCAGGTTGAGTATTTTTAACTCTGTTCTATTGCTACTGGCTTTTTTGCTGTAACTCCTCTAGATACTACTATATATATCCATATCTTGTTACAGATTATTGTCCATTCATGTTGTATCATTTCTTTCTTGTATAGTGTAAGAACCTATTAGCAGTATCATTCCATTTGTACTCCCTCCTGTTATTTGCACACTTTTGGGCATATATTTTCTTTCTTTCTTTTTTTTTTTTTTTTGAGACAGAGTTTCTGCTGGGCGCGGTGTCTCCCGCTTGTAATCCTAGCACTGTGGGAGGCTGAGGCAGGCAGATCGTGAGGTCGAGAGATTGAGACCATCCTGGCCAACATGGTGAAACCCTCTCTCTACTAAAAATAAAAAGTTAGCTGGGTGTGGTGACATGCTACTTGGTCCCAGCTACTTGGGAGGCTGTGGCAGGAGAATCGCTTGAAGCTGGGAGGCGGAGGTTGCAGTGAGTTGAGATTGTGCCACTGCATTGCAGTCTGGCGACAAAGCGAGTCTCTGTCTCAAAAAAAAAAAAAAAAAGAGAGAGAGAGAGATCAAGACAGAGTTTCGCTCTTGTTGCCCAGGCTGGACTGCAGTGGTGCAATCTCTGCTCACTGTAACCTCTGCCTCCCAGGTTCTAACGATTCTCCTGCGTCAGCCTCCCAAGTAGCTGGGAATGCAGTCATGTGCCACCACGCCTGGCTAATTGTGTATTTTTAGTAGAGACAGGGTTTCTCCATGTTGGTCGGACTGGTCTCAAACTCCCAACCTCAGATGGTCCACCTGCCTCGGCCTCCCAAAGTGCTGGGATTACAGATGTGAGCCACCGTGCCTGGCCATATTTTTTTCTATACATGTTATAAATCTTACATTACTTTTTTTTTTTTTGCTTGAAACAATAGACTTTTCACGTTTTTATATTGAAATGATTCAAATATTTATACATAGTAGATATAAATCACGCAGAGTATATACAGAGGACACAGAGCACCCATATACCTTCCACCCAAATCCCTCAAGTGTTAACATTTCTGAACCACTAAGAATAAACTGTAGGCCGGGTGTGGTGGCTTACACCTGTAATCCCAGTACTTTGGGAGGCTGAGGTGATCACAAGGTCAGGAATTCGAGACCAGTCTGGCCAACATAGTGAAACCCCATTTCTACTAAAAATACAAAAAATTAACCAGGTGTGGTGATGTGCACTTGTAATTCCAGCGGGAGGCTGAGGCAGAAGAATCGCTTGAACCCAGGAGGCGGAGGTTGGGGTGAGCCAAGATCACACCATTGCACTCCACCCTGGGCAACAATGCAAGACTCCGTCTCAAAAAAGAAAAAACTGTAGAACTGTAGACATAATGTCCATGACCCTTTAACACTTCAACTGTACCTTCCTCAGTACAAGGGGACTCTGACCTCACCATTCAGACACCATTAAAATCAGGAAACTGACATCCATTCCATCTTGCTGCATAATTCATGACCCCACCCAGACTTGCTGATTTTTATGATACTTTCTTCATATAGCTCTAGGATTCATAGATTTTACAGATTCAGGATCATGTGTTGCATTTGATTTGCATGTCTCTTTAGGCTCTTTTAATCTGAATTGGTTCCTAGTCTTTTCTTGTCTTTGATGATTGATATGTTTGAAGATTATGGGTCAGTTACGTAGTAGAATGTCTCTCAGTTGGGTCTGTTTTTTTGTGATAACTTTAGTACTTTTGGTAGGACTGCTGCAGAGATCATGTATTCTTCTCATGGCATCATGTCAGGGAAAACTATGTCAGTTTGTCCCACGTTGGTGATGTTAACTGTGGTTACTTGGTTAAGATAGTGTTGCCAGGTTTCTTCATTTTAAAGTTCTTATTTATTCTTACTTTACTTGCAAGACTGTAGTCCTCTAGTATCCTTATTTATTTTGAAGCTCAAATTGTTCCAAACTCAGCCAGTGGGAACCACTTGAAGCTGGCTCTGGTGTCTTTATTTTTATTTTTATTTTTATTTTTAATTTCAGTGAAAAAACAAACATATAACAAAATTTACTATCTTAATCTTTTTTTTTTTTTTTTTGGCCATGTTGCCCAGGCTAGTCTTGAACTCCTGGGCTCAGGCTGTCTTCCCACCTCGGCCTCCCAAA
Source organism: Ateles fusciceps (assembly GCA_036589455.1). Taxonomy (NCBI): domain Eukaryota; kingdom Metazoa; phylum Chordata; class Mammalia; order Primates; family Atelidae; genus Ateles; species Ateles fusciceps. The sequence continues at coordinate 5,142,850 of JAZHEH010003329.1, read as the reverse complement.
GTGCTGTGACTACGGGGCTGAACTACCATACCTGGCCACTCTTAACCATTTTTAAGTGTACAGTTTAATAGTGCCAAGAATATTCATGTTGTGCATCTGGCATCTTTTCGACAAGTCCTTCTCGTTTTTTCAGCACTTTCTTTCTCTTTTTTGAGACAGAGTCTCTCACTGTTGCCCAGGCTGTAGTGCAGTGGCGCGATATTAGCTCACTGCAATCTCCGTCTCATGGGTTTAAGCAATTCTCCTGCCTCAGCCTCCCGAGTAGCTGGGACTACAGGTATACACTGCTATGCCCAGCTAAGTTTTTTGTATTTTTAGGAGAGACGGGGTTTCACCATGTTGGCCTGGATGGTCTTGATCTCCTGACCTCGTGATTCACCTGCCTCGGCCTCCCAAAGTTCTGGGATTATAGGCATGAGCCACCGCGCCCAGCCTCTTTGAACAATTTCTTACATTTGCTAAAATAAGATGTTTCAGGCTAATCTTATTTTTCCCTGTCCCAGTCCTGGTACCAGGCAGTTGTCCAAGGAGTCCTTCTTGCTTTTAGTGGAAATGTTATTTGGAAACCAAGTTCTGTTCATAAGGTGTGCTCATTGCTACTAAGGTGTTTTTTCTTCTAGGTTCTCTTAGCAGGCAGAGCTGGGGAAGTTTACATACATACACATCCTTCTTTTTTGGATCTATTTATTTATTAAAAATTAGAGTTCAGCCTGGGTGTGGTGGCTCATGCCTGTAATCCCAACAATTTGAGAGGCCGAGGCGGGCAGATCACGAGGTCAGGAGATTGAGACCATCCTGGCTCTGGTGAAACTCCAACATGGTGAAACCCCATCTCTACTAAAATACAAAAAATTAGCTGTGTGTGGTGGCATGCACCTGTAGTCCAAGATACTTAGGAGGCTGAGGCAGGGGAATCACTTGAACTCTGGAGGCGGAGGTTGCAGTGAGCCAAGACTGCGCCACTGCACTCCAGCCTGGTGACAGAGCAAGACTCCGTTTAAAAAAAAAAAATTAGAGTTGCCACTGATACTTCTAATTCCAGTCCATTACACAGAATTTATTCTAGTCTTACCCCTTGCTACATTCGTACCTTGCTTTTCCAACAGTGAGAAACCTGGTTCCTGTTTTCTTCAGTGTATTTGCCCTTTTGCTGAGTCTCCCTATAGGTTAGTACTCCTAGCTGTGCCAGCCAAACTCAGCTGAAGACATGCCACTGTTCCCTCCCCATAGTCTGCTGCTGGGCATGCTGTCCTAAAGCTGAACTAAGAAATATTCCCTTCCCCTTCCTGGGTTCACTGGCCAAAAACTTGGGTTTGGTGAAAGGAACGGGGAAGTGAGGATGAAAAAAGGGAAAAGGCCAGTTACGCAGCTCAGCCCTGACCATGCTGTTCCTGGGCCCTGCTGAACACATTGGCTTAAGTTGGGCTTGGCTATCTCAATTTTCCCCATGTCTTGCATGTTGAGCCGGAGCTGGTCCCAGACATGCCTGCTCTAATCCTACTGCACGGGTGCCAATCCAGAGCTGGCCCTGGACATTGTGGTTCTTTGCCATCACTGGCCAAAAGTGCGGCCCTGATGAAGGGGAAGGGGTAGTGAGAAGACATAGGATAAAGGCCAGTTAGAGAGCTCATCTCTGGACATGCTTCTTGTCTTGTCCTTGACATGCATGCTGACCCATTGCTGGGCCCTGGGCATTCTGCCCCTCTTCAGCTTGACACACTGATAATGCCCCCACTCCCCATCCCTTTCATCCTGTAGACAAAGGGAAAACCACAATTTGACTTTAAAAAAAAAAAAAAACAAAAAAATACTGATCTTTTCTATTTATTCCTCTGTTCATCATTTTTAGCACTTTAATTTCCTCTGGAAAATTTCCACCTGGAATAATTTACCTTTGGCCTTGTCAACTTAAAATTCAAGAGATCTACGTATTTGGAAAGGATACTTTATTTCTTACTAAGGGGGCTGGCCATCCCACAGGCTGGAAAGGCTAGCCTTTGGCAGAGCCTGAAAGGTAGGCACTTCAGAGGAGGAGGGGTTGGAACAGGAATTTGTGCTGAATGGGTTGACCAAGTATATATATTCAACAGGTTATAGGAGGAGTTATGAATATTCATGGAAGGGGGTCCTGATGCATGTGTACTGAACAGACATGCTTTTTTTTTTTTCAGGGTTAACTCACTTTATTTTTCTTGTATAAAAACCCTACGTTGTAGCCACAGCTGGAGCCTGGGTCCTCTGCACAGAGACTCTGGTGTGGATCTGACGAGGTGGTCAATGAATTCCTGTTAGGGAGAGTGGGTGAATACAGTCTCCTTCCAAAGGTCAGGGGTCAGGTAGCCATAGGTCTTAGAGGTGGCCTTGGCGAAGTTACCCAGGGTGGAAGTGCAGCCCCTGGCTGAGGTGTAGCAGTCATCCATACCAGCCATCATGAGCAGTTTCTTCGGCACAGGCACCGAGATGATGCCAGTGCCCCTGGGTGCAGAGATGAGGCACACCAGCACAGAGCCTCAGCATCCTGTCACCTTGGAAGGCATGGTGGGGGGCTTGCCAATCTTGTTCCCCCAGTAGCCTCTGCGCACGGGGACAATGGAGAGCTTGGCCAGGATGATGGCCCCGTGGATGGCAGTGGCCACCTCCTTGGAGCACTTAAAACCCAGACCAACGTGGGTGTTGTGGTCCCCAATGGCAACAAAGGCCTTGAACCTGGTACGCTGGCCAGCACGGGTCTAGTTCTATACCGGCATAATCTTCAAACTCTCATTCTTGAGAGAGGCCCCCAAGGAAAAAGTCAGTGAGCTCACATTCCTTGATGGGCAAGGAGAAGAGATAGATCTCCTCAAGGGATTTGATCTTCATGTCCTTGACCAGGTGGCCCAGCTTGGTGATGGGCATCCACTGCTCATCCTTGGTCTTGCCTTTGCAAGCTCCATGGCCTTGGCCCCGCCCCCATCAACGGCTGCAACCTTGGCCCCAGATGCCACTGCTGAAACCTCTGGAAGCCACCACGGTTCTCTATGCCAGTGCCCCTGGGGCCTCTGTGCCCCCCAGCTGCACCAGTGCCATCCACCATTTGGTGTTTTCTTGGAGCAGAAGCCAGACATGCATTTTATTTTATTTTGTTTTATTTTTTGAGACGGAATTTTGCTCTTGTCACCCAAGCTGGAGTACAGTGGCACGGTCTCAGCTCAGTGCAACCTCGACCTCCCAGGTTCAAGTGATTCTCCTGCGTCAGCCTCCCGAGTAGCTGGGATTACAGGCGCCCGCCTCCATACCTGGCGAATTTTTGTGTTTTTAGTAGAGACAGGGTTTCACCGTGTTGACCAGGCTGATCTCAAACTCCTGGCCTCAAGTGATCTGCCTGCCTCAGCCTCCCAAAGTGCTAGGATTATAGGCATGAGCCACCACAGCTGGCCTAATTTTTGTATTTTAGTAGAGACAGGGTTTCACCATGTTGGCGAGGTTGGTTTCGAACTCCTGACCTCAGGTGATCCAACCACCTCAGCCTCCCAAAGTGCTGGGATTATAGGCGTGAGCCACCACGCTTGGCCCAAACATGCATGTCTAAAGAACTTTTAGGTTCAGGGGTACATGTACAGGTTTGTTATATAGGTAAACTTCTGTTATGGGGGTTTGGTGTGTAGATTATTTCATCACCCAGATACTAAATGTAGTACCTGACAGTTATTTTTCTTGACAGGCATATTTGTATTCCATGTTCACTTTGGGGTGGAGACAACATTTAAATATATTATAATCAGGCCGCATACCTCAAAAGGTGAAGCAAGGATAACAGGGCACTTAAGTACACAGCCTCTGTAAGCTCTAGAACCAGTTCATGGCTGGTTGTCTTTTTGTCATGAGAGAGTTACTGAAGTCAGTCTCTTATCCAGTCACAGCGGTAGTTTTGGCTTGTGGAACAGGAGGTCAGTTAGCATCTGGTGGTGAGCTGCAATTGTTTTCCTATTGCTTATCCAGGACAGTGCTTGTTTGACAGCTAGACAGAAACCTGTGGCTGTTGGAACAGAGTTTATCTTTAAGAGTAGGACTGTGGGCCGGACGTGGTGGCTCATGCTTGTAATCCCAGCACTTTGGGAGGCCGAGGCGGGTGGATCATGAGGTCAGGAGTTCGACACCAGCCTGGCCAACACCGTGAAACTCCATCTTTACTAAAAATGTAAAAAGTAGCTGGACGTGGTGGTGGTTGCCTGTAATCCCAGCTATTCGAGAGGCTAAGGCAGGAGAATTGCTTGAACCTGGGAGGCGGAGGTTGCAGTGAGCCCAGATAGTGCCACTGCATTCCAGCCTGGGCGACAGAGCCAGACTCCATCTCAAAAAAGAAAAAAGTAGGGCTGTGTGGCTGGGTATGGTGGCTGGCATGTGTAATCTCAGCACTTTGGGAGGCCGAGGAGGGCGGATCAGGAGGTCAAGAGATTGAGACCATCCTGGCCAACATGGTGAAACCCCGTCTCTACTAAAACTACAAGTATTAGCTGGGCATGGTGGTGTGCGCTTGTAGTCCCAGTTACTTGGAGGCTAAGGCAGGAGAATCGCTTGAATCCAGGAGGCGCAGGTGGCAGTGAGCAAGATGGCACCACTGCACTCATGCCTGGGCAACAGGCGAGACTCCATCTCAAAAAACAAACAAATAAACAAAAAGTAGGACCGTGTGATTGAAGGTCTTAGGTCTTGTTTGTTATTTGTTATTTTACTGCCACAAAGTCCATTCTGTCAGTTTTATGGTCTCTATTTTAACATTAATGCTGGTCAGTTGTGTCTAAACTGCAAAAGGGAGGGAATATAATGTGGTGTGTCTACCCTCCCATCTTGTCATGGCTGGGAACTCAGTTTTTAAGGTTTCTTTGGGGTCCCCTTGGCCAAAACCGGCTTTGTTCAATCAGTTGGGGTGCTTAGTTAGGATTTTATTTTTAGTTCTAGCCTGAAGACCTTGCTTAGAATTTTTCATGGTGTAGGTCTGACACATTGTTTCACCTTTTATTATCTGAAAATATCTTTATTTTGTCTTCATTTTTGAAGGATAGTTTTACAGCAGCAATCCCCAACCTTTCTGGCACCAGGGACCGGTTTTGTGGAAGACAGTTTTTCCATAGACTGGAGTGGGGGAAAAGGTTTTGGGATGAAACTGTTCTACCTCAGATCATCAGGCATTAGATTCTCATAAGGAGCACACAGCCTAGATCCCTTCAATGGGGGTTCAGGGTTTGTGTTCCTGTGAGAATCTAATGCAGCCCACTCTGTTAGGAGGTGGGGCTCAGGTGGTAATGTTCGCTGGCCCTCTGCTCACCTCCTGCTGTGTACGGCCTGGTTCCTAACAGGCCATGGACCTAGACCAGTCTGTGTGGCCTGGGGGTTGGGGACCTCTGTTTTACAGGATATGGAATTCTAGGTTGACTGTTTTCTTTCTGCATTTTTTTTTTTCTGAGACAGAGTCTCGCTTTGTCACCCAGGCTGGAGTGCAGTGTGCGATCTTGGTTCATTGCAACCTCCACCTCCTTGGTTCAAGTGATTCTCCTGCCTCAGCCTCCCGGGTAGTTGGGATTATAGGCACACACTGCCATACCCAGCTATTTTTATTTTATTTTATTTTACCCCCTCCCCCCCCTTCCCCCCTAAGTAGCGACAGGGTTTCACCATGTTGGCCAGGCTGTCTTCAACTCCTGATCTCCAGTGATCTGCCCGCCTGAGCCTCCCAAGTCATGAGCCATCATGCCCAGCCTCTTTCAGCATTTTAAAGATGTAGATTCATTACTTTCTGGATCCATTGTTTCACTTGAGAAGTTATCTGTCATTTTTGTCATATCAAATGTCTTTTGTTTGACAGTTTCAAGAATTTCTTTATACTTGATTTTCAGCAGTTGGTTTATGATGTGTTTAGGTATGGATATATTTGTATTTATGATGCTTGGGATTCACTGAGTTTTATTTTTTTGTTTTTTTTTTGAGGCGGAATTTCTCTCTTGTTGCCCAGGCTGGAGTGCAGTGGCGTGATCTCGGCTCACCACAACCTCTGTCTCCTGGGTTCAAGCCGTTCTCCTGCCTCAGCCTCCCGAGTAGCTGGGATTACAGTCATGCATCATCACGCCTGGCTAGTTCTGTATTTTTAGTAGAGACAGGGTTTCTCCATGTTGGTCAGGCTGATCTCGAACTCCCGACCTCAGGTGATCTGCCTGCCTCAGCCTCCCAAAGTGCTGGGATTACAGGTGTGAGCAGTTGTGCCTGGCTGAGTTTTCTTTTTTTTTTTAAGATGGAGTGTGGCTCTGTCGCCCAGGCTGGAGTGCAATCTCGGCTCACTGTAACCTCTGCCTCTCGATTTAAGTGATTCTCCTGCCTCAGTCTCCCAAGTTGCTGGGATTACAGGCATGCGCCACAACGTATGGCTAAGTTTTATATTTTTAGTAGAGATGTCATTTTGCCACGTTGGCCAGGCTGGTCTTGAACTCCTGACCTCAGGTAATCCACTTGCCTTGGCCTCCCCAAGTGCCAGGATTACAGGCATGAGCCACCATGGCTGACCTTCTGTTTGTTTGTTCGTTTTTTTTTTTTTGAGACAGGGTCTCACTCTGTTGCTCAGGCTGGAGTGCCGTGGCACAATTTCAGCTCACTGCAACCTCTGCCTCCCAGGCTCAAGCCATCCTCCCACCTCAGCCTCCTTAGTAGCTGGGACCACAGGCATGCACCACTATGCCTGGCTAATGAAAAAAAATTTTTTTATAGAGGTGGACTCTCAGTATGTTGCCCAGGCTGGTCTTGAACTCCTGGCCTCAAGCTGTCTTCCTGCACCTGGCCTGGTTTTACAATTTGTTGTGGTAGATCAGTTTTGATTTTTGTCCTTACTGTTAGGGTAAAACCTCTTAGTCCTAGAATGTACTGTTTAATCCTATGATGTGGCCCTTGTGGCATTTCAGATGGATAACCTCAAGGCAGGACTTGAACTCTAAACTCTCATCTACCCTGCAGCTAGGGAAAGCAAAAATCTCAGCTTTTTTTGTTGTTGTTGAGACAGATCTTGCTCTGTCACCCAGGTTGGAGTGCAGTGGTGTGATTGTACTTTACTGTGACCCTAAACTTCTGGGCTCAAGCGATTTTCTCACCTTAGCTTCCCAAGTAGCTAGGACTATAGGCATGCACCATCTGGCTAATTTTAATTTTTTTAGAAATGGGGTCTCCTTGTGTTGCCCAGGCTGGTTTCAAACTCCTGACCTCAAGTGATCATCCTGTCTTGGCTGCCCAAAGTGCTGGGATTACAGGCGTGAGTCCCTGTCCCCGGCCATCAGCTCAGCTCCTTCAACCTTCAAGCTGTCGTGTCCTTTCTGGACTTTTGGGAGTCTCACCCCCGCTTATGCAGTTCAGGGTTCAGCCAAAGATTTGAGGGGACCTTATACTCAGACTTTGGGTTCCTTTTTAGTGGGTCCTTCCTTTCCTAGATTTCCCTCTCAATTTCTAGCTTATTTAGCAGTCTCAAATCCTTCTTTAACCTCTCAGGCCAGTAAAATTCTAACTTGTTTTCTCTGCTCCACTCCTCTCAGACTAGGGTGTACTCTCAGGAGTAAAAGTGGATCTTGCCCAGTGATGTTCCCTTCTTTCAAGGGTCATGTAAATTCCAAGTTCCTTTTTTATTTCTTGTTTATCTCCAGTGCCTTCAAAAGATTGTTTTTCACATTTTATCTAGAGTTCATAATCTCATTCTGTGAGAGTTATTTTGATACAGTCTACTCCTCTCTTATAGGAATAAGAACTTTGGGTTTATTTTTTCTTGACAGCGTGTTTTGGAGATCTTTTATTATAGATATATAGTTTCTTTATTTTTCTTTAGGGTGGAATGGCATTTTTATCTATGGGCTACTATATTTAAACAGCAGTCCTCCTATGGACTATTATTAGGTTGTCATTTTGCTTAACAAATATTGAAGCAATTAATCTTCCAACCTGTCATGTATGTAATGCATCTGTAGGATTAATTCCTGAAAGTGCAACTGCTGGGAAAGCGTATATGCGTTTGTAATTTTAGTAGCTGTTAACAAATTGTTCACTATAGTAGAACCAAGGTTTATTCTTTTCTTTCTTTCTTTTTTTTTTTTTAATTTTGAGACAGAGTCTTACTCTGTTGCTTGGGCTGAAGTGCAGTGGCACGATCTCAGTTCACCACAGCCTCTCCACCTCCTGGGTTCAAGTGATTCTCCTGCCTCAGCCTCCTGAGTAGCTGGGACTACAGGGGTGCGCCAACATGTCCAGCTAATTTTTGTATTTTTAGTAGAGACGGGGTTTCACTATGTTGTCCAAGCCGGTCTCGAACTCCTGACCTTGTGATCTGCCCGCCTCAACTTCCCACAGTGCTGGGATTACAGGTGTGAGCCACTGCGCCTGGCCATTCTTTTTTTCTTTATCCACCTATCAAGAGAACAATTTTTGTTAGGTGAAAGTGGTATTTGCTAAACCTCTTGGATATTTTCCAAAATGAACTTAATTTTTTTTTTTTTTTTTTTTACTAAAAAATACATTTACATCTCAGAAAAAATAGCAAAATATTTGAAAAAATTTGTACCCACTAGAAACAACTATTACTAAAGTCTTTTGCATTGCTTTCCTGTTTGTGTGACGCTTTTCTGTGTTTGCAGTAATAATATAGTCTTTTTACCTTGGTATCATTTATTTAAAACACTTGCTTAGTGCTTATGCGTAAAGAGCTTTCTGGGGAGCTGTCACTCCCTGCCTGAATCTCCCTCACTGTCTGAGGGTGGCTCATGAGGTCAGAACATTGAGCGCTGTGTCAGAAGGGCAGAAGTCACGTGGATTTGAAGCTGTTGCGCCAAAGCCAGGTGTGGTGATGTGCCTGTAGTCCCAGCCTACTTATGAGGCTGAGGAGGGAGGATGGTTTGAGCCTAGGAGTTAGAGACTGCAGTGAGCCATTATTGTGCCACTGCATTGCAGCCTGGGCAATGGAGTGAGACCATTTCTCTAAAAAATAAAAACAGTAATAGGCCGGGCCATGGTGGCCCACGCTTATAATCCCAGCACTTTGGGAGGCCAAGGCGGACGGATCGCTTGAGGTCAGGAGTTCGAGACCAGCCTGACCAACATGGTGAAATTCCGTCTCTACTACTAAAAATACAAAAATTAGCCGGATATGGTGGCACACGCCTGTAATCCCAGCTACTTAGGAGGCTGAGGCAGGGAGAATTGCTTGAACCCAGGAGGTGGAGGTTGCAGTGAGCTGAGATTGTACCACTGCATTCCAATCTGGGTGACGGAGCAAGACTCCGTCTCAAAATAATAATATGAATAATAAATGAATGAATGAATGCACCAAGCACCATCCTGTCCCCCTGGGCCTGCCTGCTGAAGTCTGGTTTGCAGAGTGAGTGAGATGAGGCAGGGGAGTAGGAGGAGGAACTGAGGAGGAGAATGGGGCAGGGGAGGAAGAGCCAGGGAGGAGGAGGAGGAAGAGGGGAGGGGAGGGGGGAAGGAAGGTGGGGGGGTCGCTATTTCTGCTGTTGCCTTGCATGGCTGGAACACTGTCGAAGCTGTCACAGTTTTGCAAACTGTGGGTTATGATTCATTAGTGGCATGTGAAATCAACCATGTATGTAGCAACCTTTTTTCATGTAAGAATTTAAAGGATACAAGTATAAAGTTAAAGAACTTAAGGAAAAATTCTGCTAGATTCATTTTGAATTAGAGCTGTCAGGTATTTCTTAGCGATCTGTATGGAAAACGCCTGGGAGCAATGACAGTTTAATAGCAGTGAGCACATCTAGGACTTTTATAGTCTGAATTGGATTTCAAGTAGTATGGTTACAGTAAGTGAGGGGGTATAGTTTTTTGCCACAAAATCTGTACTTTGGAAGGTGACTGTCAAGCAGTGAGAACAAATGGAGACTATTGATTTGTGCTGTGTTTGGTGTTCAGAATTAGGCCACATTTTAGTGTGTTTCATGTGGGGGATCATGTTTTTTTTTTTTTTTGGACCAGCTTTTTCTTTTCTTTAGAGTTTCTGATAAATTGCTTTTTTTTTCTTTCAAAAGAAACATTAAATTAAAAAATAGTTTCAGTTGCTTTAGGGGTCCAAGTGGTTTTTGGTTACATGGGTGAACTGTATACTGATGAAGTCTTGCTTTTATTTTATTTTATTTTTTGAGACAGAGTCTCATTGTGTCTCCCAGGCTGTGCGGTGGCACAGTCTCGGCTTACTGCAACCTCCACCTCCGGGGCTCAAATGATTCTCCTGCCTCAGCCTCTTGAGTAGCTGGGATTACAGGTGCTCAGCACCACACCCGGCTAATACTTGTATTTTTTAGTAGAGATGGGGTTTCACCATGTTGGCCAGGCTAGTCTCACACTCCTGAGCTCAAATGATCCACCCGCCTCGGCCTCCCAAAGTGCAGGAATTACAGGCATGAGCACAGCTCCTGACAAGTCTGGACTTTTAGTGTACCCATCACCCAGAGAGTGTACATTGTACCTAGTAGGTAATTTTTCATCCCTCACCTCCCTCCGACTTTCTCCCTTTCTGAGTCTCCAGTGTCTTTTATATCGCTCTGTGTGCCTTTGTGTACCCATAGCTTAGCTTCCACTTAAGTGAGGACCACACCCAAAAACATCTTTTTAAAAATGTTCTAATACAACTTTATTTATGGCTGGGTGTGGTGGCTCATGCCTGTAATCCCAACACTTTGGGAGGCCAAGATGGCTGGATCACCTGAGATCAGGAGATCAAGACCAGCCTGGCCAACATGGTAAAACCCCGTTTCTACTAAAAATAAAAAAAATTAGCCAGATGTGGTGGCACACATCTGTAATCCCAGTTACTTGGGAGGTTGAGGCAGGAGAATCACTTGAACCTGGGAGGCGGAGGTTGCAGTGCGCTGAGATTGCGCCACTACACTCCAGCCTGAGTGACAAGAGCGAGATGCTGTCTCTAAAAAGCAAACAAAAAACTTTATTTACAAAAACAGATGGCTTGCCTGTGTGGTAGAGTTTACTCAGCCTTTTCTAGAGAATGCCTTGTTATCGTGAATGAGATTCAGTTTTATTATGGCAGGCAGTGAGATTACTGGGAAATCTTTTTTAGTCCTGTGCATTTTTGTTTAGTCATATTTTGATGACTCTATATCGGTTTTGAATTTCGTTCTGGGTGTTTTCCTTACACCTAAAGTGTAGACTTTCCAGATTTTTATTGAGTAGCCAGTTCAGCAAAGTCTATTCAGCTGATTATAATGTTCAGCAAAGCCTCTTCAGCTGATGATAATTTCTGGTGTCACCATTTCAGTCAGTCAAACATTAAATGATTACATATAGGCATTGTGGAGTTTCATCTCTGCATGTCCAGGCCAGCCCTTAGTCAAGGGCCAAGAAACATGTTTTTATCATCAAGAACTTCTAGGCTGTTAGTTTACATGATGGAATCTTCTAGATTTTCCTTTCCTTGTTGAACAACTGTCATTGGCAACCTGGGATTTCTTTTCTCTGCTTCCTGGGTTGGTTCCACTGTTTCTTGGAGTCCACATCTTTTTCTCTCTTGGATCCTCTTTAAAGAAAAAGGTTGTGAGTATATATCCTCTAGTATGTTTTTCTATAGGGGCTTTTAGGGTGTAAAGATCCCAAGGCACTGCAGGTGGGAAAATAACTATTTTGCCTTCACCTTAACTGACAGTATATATATATATATTTTTGAGACGGAGTCTCGCTCTGTCGCCCAGGCTGGAGTGCAATGGTGCGATCTCAGCTCACTGTGACCTCCACCCGCCAGGTTCAAGTGATTCTCCTGCCTCACCCTCCTGAGTAGCTGGGACTACAGGTGCATGCCACCATGCATTGCTAATTTTCGTATTTTTAGTAGAGATGGGGTTTCACCATGTTGGTCAGGCTGGTCTCAAACTCCTGACCTCATGATCCTCCCACCTTGGCCTCTCAAAGTGCTGGGATTGCAGGTGTGAGCCACCACGCTCAGCTGACAGTTTGTTTTTAAATTAACTTCCAGATTTAAAGTAATTTCCCCACAGATTTTTAAAGGGTTTACCATATTCCCCTTTATCATGATACATCTGATGTTGATCTGAGTCTTACTGTTTTTACAGGTACTCTTCTTACATTTTCTTATTGGAAACTTTAAGTTTCTCTTGAAATTCTGCAGTTTTATGAAGAGTCTAAGTGTTTAGGATTTGTCTCTTACATTCAGCCTACTTTTTTTTTTTTTTTGAGACAGAGTCTTGCTTTGTCACCCAGGCTAGAGGGCAGTGGCGCGACCTCGACTCACTGCAACCTTTGCCTCCTGGGTTCAAGGATTCTCCTGCCTCAGCCTCCCAAGTAGCTGGGATTACAAGCGCCTGCCACCATGCCTGGCTAAGTTTTGTATTTTTAGTAGACATAGGAGTTTCACCATCTTGGCCAGGATGGTCTGGAACTCCTGACCTCGTGATCCGCCTGCCTCGACCTCCCAAAGTGCTGGGATTACATGTGTGAGCCACCGTGCCCAGCCTACATTCAGCCCACGTATTACTGTGCTTTTTCTGTCCATAGAGTTGAGTCCATTATTGTTGTCTTCTGATATTTGTGTCCCTCTTTGATTCTGCCTGCTCTTATTGTCCTTTTAGGAAACTGTTAGACTCGATGGACCTAGCTTCTGTGGCCTTTAATTTTTCTCACATTAAACTTTTTATCTTTTCACTTTATGTTCTAGGGCAGGATTGGCAAACTTCATGTAAAGGACCAGGTAGTAAATATTTTAGGCTGTGTGGGCTAAGGAGCAAAATTGAGGACATTAAGTAGGTACTTAAATAAGAGAGAAAGCAAATTTTAATAAATTTTTTATTGATGAAATTCAAAGTGTAATAACTGAGTACAATTTTTTGTAATATGGTTCTACTACTGAGAATGGAATTCTTTTTGGGGGCTAACATTTTGCTTAATCAGTGTTCAAAGTTGGTGATTCCCTTTACTGAATTGGTGGCAAATGTTCACCTATAAAACATTTGCAGCTGTGGTCATCAACAGCCAGCCTGCATTGGCCAGCCCTGCAGTTCTCCTTCACGTCATTCTTTGGGCTTTCAGCTACGTCCTTGTTATTAATCTAGTGAATTTTTAGTGTTGGCCATCATGTTTCTAATTTCTAAGATATCTTGTTCTCTGTTCTCTCTTTTCATAGCTGTCTAGTCTTACTTTATGGGTGCAGTTCTTCTCAAGTGTCTCTAAGTATACTAATTAGAATGTAGGCTCTCCTGCCTGTCTCTTCCCGTTTTCTCTTTGGCTTTTCCCTCTCATGCTGACCATGGGGATCCTTGTGTTTGTGAAGGAAGGTTGGGGTTGACTAGTGTTCATTGCATGTGGGTTTTCTTTTTAGTCATGTCTGTTTCCCTGGAACCCTTCCCCCTCCCTGCAATAGCCAAAATAGGGGTGAGGCTGCTTAGCTGAGTGGCATCTCTTTCTGCATCTCACTCCTGTTGAAAATCAGCACTTTGATTGTTCAACCTAATATTTAAAAAATTGTAATTGATATTATGTTTATTTATTGATCTGTGGATATAGTCACTCTAACCAGATTTTTTTTTTTTTTTTTTTTTGAGACAGAGTTTCGCTTTTGTTACCCAGGCTGTAGTGCAATGGCGAGATCTCAGCTCACTGCAACCTCTGCCTCCCAGGTTCAAGTGATTCTCCTGCCTCAGCCTCCCAAGTACCTGGGATTACAGGCGCCCATCATCATGCCTAGCTAATTTTTGTATTTTTAGTAGAGACAGTGTTTCATCGCGTTGGCCAGGGTGGTCTTGAACTCCTGACTTCAGGTGATCCACCCACCTTGGCATCCTAAAGTGCTGATATTACAGGCGTGAGCTACTGCGCCTGGCAGACCAGAATGTTTAATTAAGTAGCCTTCCCTATTTGCAAACCATTCTGGAATTTTCAGAGTTCTAAGAGCGTTCACTAGCAACAAATCCAACTTCTCCTTTTCTAGATTAGGAAATTTGCCCTAAAGAAGTTAAAGTGAGCTTGCTCAGAGGTACACTGTTTAGTGTCAAAGTGCTCCTGACTCAAACTCATGAGTCTGGAGGCAGGTAGAGGCACCTGTGGGCTGAGGACCATAGAGCCCGGTGTGCCCTGCCCAAGGCCCACCTGGGAATGGAGTTACCTCTGTAAAGATCGTGCTGCCTTTGAGCAAGCACTGCAAACGGTGGCTTGAACAGCCTTGTCACATGTTTCCACCCTTCCTATGAGGCAAGTACCATGGGTCTTCACCAACAGCATGGCCTGTTGTCCCCAGGAAACGTCAGCCCCTCACAGTGCTTTGTGTCTGCTTGTTTAGCTTTGCTGTTGGAATGTGCAGAATGGTGGACTTTCAAGTTAATGTCCTTCAGTTGACTGCAGAGTTTCTGCTGGAAGTGTAGGGGAGGCTGCCTGTGGGGTTGGCGTGCTGTGGGGGAGTAGGGGAAATGAGCTGGTTTACTTTCTGTCTTTTTGTGCATGCAGACTGTTTGGATTTTGCCAACAGTTTCTGGGTGCTGCCTGCTTTTTAAACTTTTAAAAAATTGTAAACAGCTTCAGTGGCTTTGCAGAAGGAAGCTGTGGTTTCTGGTCTTCCTGTTCAGTCATGTTTTTTTTCAAAGGGAGGGCTAACATCTGGCCATATTTTTCAACAAATTCAGAAGTGAATAGAGAATCCATATTAGCTGTCGGCAGAGGAAGAGCAATCAGAAATTCCTCAAACAGAATTTCACATGGAGTATTCCATGGAGAATGAGGTAGGTGCAAGTTCAGTGGGGAAAGCGCCATTTAGAATGATTGTGTGGGTCGCTTGTGGGTGGCTTTCATGGCTGCTTACCAGGGCTTCCCCTTTGTGAGCTAGGGTGGCCCGGTCCCCATGACCCCTGCTTTGGGAGTATGGGGTAGAGGGTTCATTTGCTGGCTTCCTGGTCTGAGACCCTGTGGCAAGGGGCGTGTGTGGAGGAGAAGTGCCGTCCCATCCAGATGGTGTGTATAGGTTGTCGTATTCATCCATCTTGACTCAAGGAAGAACCACAGGTTTTCTATCTTTCAGGGAGAAGTAATTTTCCTATGGATTTGTGGTCAGTTGGGACCCAAGAAAAAAAAAAAATACCCCACCAGATAGATCCTGGCCACCCCCAGTGTGGCCTCCTGTGGGCACTAAGGTGCCTGTGCCTTGTTCACTGAAACAAACAGGCAGTAGTGGGCAGAGCTCTGGTTCCCCTTGAAATTCGCTGCGTCCTGAGATGCAGGTGCACACCGGCTGTGTCGTACTCATCATTTAGGCCTCTCTAGCACCGAGGAAAGGTCCTTTTTTCATTGGTACGCACCAAAACACTTAAAAAAAAAGCTATTCTGTTAGCTGGCACTGCAGGGAGTGCTGGAAGTTTGCTGAAATTCAGATAGGCAGGGCTGCAGCGTGAGCGTCTGCAGAGGAGTTCTTTGTCATGGAGCTAGTAGGAGGGGATTTGTCACAGTGCCTCCGATGTGCACCTGAAGCAGTGTGATTCATGAGGGGTGGCAGGTATCACTCTGAGACTGTAGCCTCTCACTGGGCAGAATCGTCGCTACAGGTTCCACTGCCTTCGCAGACGCAGGCACTGAGTTTGGTGCCTCTTCCAGTCATTTTCCCTGTTTCCTGCTGGGCTCTCATGTGGCTGTTCAGTTGCTGCTTGTCTGTCTCCTTTATACAGGGGGGTTTTCTGGGGGCAGAGACGGTTGTTCCTACAACCCTAGTGTCTGGCGCAGTTTTGTTTTATTAATTAGATAAAACCCATCTTGTAGTTTATTCATAAGGGTTAAATAATGTGCACAAGTGAAAATGGCTGAACACTAGCAGAGACGTGCTGGGTACTGCTCAGTGCGACTAAGGGTTTTTCCCTTTCTTCCTTCACAGACTTCTTAGCACTTTCTCCAGAGTAATCCCGAGCTCAGTGTTTTGCATGGATAACTCAGCTGGAAGGTATAGCCATATTATTTTCTTTGGCCCCCAAGTAGAGGCCACAGTCCCATGAGTCTGCTTTAGCTGAGTCTTTTAATGGATTCATTTCTCCATGTAAATTAATAAACAGGTGCCCTAACTTATAAATTAGTTTCTGAGAATTTGTTGAGTAGACTCAGTTACTCCAGATCCTGTTCACTCAAGTGAGCTGATATTGTTGAGCTTCAGATCTAACAAAACTCAAGACCCGCCGTTGGCACCCGAGAGCAAGCCTTGCCCAGACCCTAAGCCTTGGTTTTGTGTGAGGAGGGCATTCTCACTAGGTAAGCCCTAGTAGACCAGTTTTAGTTTTAGTTTTTTAACTCAGAAGTACATTTTAGGTTTCCAAGTTTGAGTGTTGTTTTAAGCTTAAGATGTAAAATATTGCAAGAATTTGTAAGGATCTAGGAATCTTCCAGAGTGAGTTTAGAAAGTTCTCTGAGGCAGCACTCTGAAGCAGCGTGTATTCCATATGGATGTCTTTGCACAACGCTGCACGGTGACTCAGAGCCCTGTGTTCCCTCCTCTTGGCTCCGTGCTGTGGACTCTGGCAGGTTCCTTCAACCCTCACAGCCTGAGTTTCTTCAGGAGAGACTTAGGCTGGGATAGACCCCACACCTCACCCTAGTGCTGGGACTCCACTCATGGAAGAGAAATAACACTTAGCCTGGTTTCCTTCTGGGGCTGAATTGGTCCTTTGGTCTCTGACGTTGAAATGTCATAAGATCATTTGGTGGTGATGAACAGGCGTACTCAGTAAAATACATGTTGAATGAAGAACGAATGGTTGCCTGGGCTAGTCCCACCTTTTAAACTCTGTGTGTCCATCTATAGTACATTCTAGTGAGTTAAAGAACCCTTGGTGTCTCATTTATTCATGACCTAAGAGTAGGAAAAAAAGGAACTCATGGTGGTTTACTGGAATCCTGATTCTGTACATTAACAATATTCTAAACTATTTAATTATTTCCCTCCTTCCTTCCAGAAAGGGTTTCACTCTGTTGCCTAGACTGAGTGCAGTGGTGTGATCACAACTCACTACGGTCTCAATCTCCCAAGCTCAAGTGATCCTCCCACCTTAGCCTCCTGAGTAGCTGGGACTACAGGCTAATTTTTAATTTTTTTTAGAGACAGGTCTCACTGTGTTATCCAGGCTGATCTTGAACTCCTGGCCTCAAGTGATCCTCTTGCCTTGGCCTCCCAAAGTGCTGGAATTACAGGTGTGAGCCACTGTGCCTGCCCTCAATTTATTTTATTTTGTTTTTTCTTGAGATGGAGTCTTGGTCTGTTGCCCAGGCTGGAGTGCAATGTCGTGATCTTGGCTTACTGCAACTGCCACCTCCCAGGTTCTCTCCTGCTTCAGTCTTCCGAGTAGCTGGGACTACAGGCATGCACCACCACACCCAGCTAATTTTTGTATTTTTAGTAGAGATGGGGTTTTGCCAGGTTGGCCAGGCTGGCCTTGAACTCCTGACCTCAGGTGATCCACCCGCCTCAGCTTCCCAAAGTGCTGGGATTACAGGCATGAGTCACTGCACCCGCCCTCAATTTCTTTTTTAACCAGAACTTCCCTTTAAATTTACTTTCTTTCTTTTTTTAGATTTAAGAGAGACAGGGTCTTGTCCGGGCGTGGTGGCTCACACCTGTAATCCCAGCACTTTGGGAGGCCGAGGTGGGTAGATAACTTGAGGTCGGGAGTTCGAGACCAGCATGGCCAACATGGCGAAACCCCATCTCTACTAAAAATACAAAAATTAGCCAGGTGTGGTGGTGCATACCTGTAATTCCAGCTACTCCAGGAGGCTGAGGCAGGAGAACTGCTTGAGCCTGGGAGGTGGAGGTTGCAGTGAGCCAAGTTTGTACCAGTACACTCCAGCCTGGGCAGTACAGTGAGACTCCATGTCAAAAAAAAAAAAAAAAAAGGCCCTTGCTCAGTCACTTAGGCTGGAGTGCAGTGGACAGTCATAGCCCACTGCAACCTTGAGCTCCTGGGTTCAAGTGATTCTCTCACCCCAGTCTTCCAGGTAGCTGGGACTACAGACATATGCCACATGCTCAGCTTAATTTTTTCTTTTTAATTAATTATTACTTGTTTTGAGATGGTCTTGCTCTGTCACCCAGGCTGGAGTGCACTGGTGTGATCACAGCTCACTGCAGCCTTGACCTCCCAGGCTCAAGTGATCCTCCCACTTCAGCCTCCCAAGTAGCTGTGACTGCAGGTGTGTGCCACCACATCTCGCTAATTTTTGTATTCTAATTTTTGTATTTTTTTTAAAGATGAGGTCTCACCCTGTTGCCCAGGGTGGTCTCGAACTCTGGACTCAAGCATTCCTTCCATCTTTCCCTCCCAAAGTGTTGGGATTACAGATGTGAGCCCCTGCACCCAGCATCAGCTTAAATGTTGGGTTCAAAAACAACTTTTCCAAAAATCTGAGGTGGCTTCTTGTTCAGTTTTGTATCTGGAATAGCAGAGAGCTCTCCTCCGCCCCCCAGCACCGGCTGTCCCTCCTACCACCCACTGCAGCTGAGAGCCGAGCAAACACCACCTCCGAAAAGCCCTGTCATCCTCAGTGGGAGCAGCAGCCGCCCTGCATTCTGCACTGAATGGGGGAGGACTTGCAGAGGGAAGCTGCAGAAGATGTGCAAGAATGTATTTCTCTACTTAATAGTGTTAATATTCCACTTTCTAGGAAGACGTACCCATCAATTAAAATTATTTGGGACATTAAAAAAAGAAACTTGTGGTAGCTGCTGTTCAAGGCTAAGGACTAGGGCCAGAGACACCTGCCTCCAAGCAGTCCACAGAATCTGCTTGTTAAACTATCATGATTTGGAGGCCCACATAGAAGGGGCAGGTTCCTCTGAAGCACCTTGGCATGCCCTGTCTTTGGTGTTCTGGCATTGCCCTCTTCTGCTTGTCTGTGAGCAGTGAGAAAGCTATATCTCCAGTTCATTACCTCTCCTTGTCTCTTGCTGCTCAGAACAGCAGTTTTAAGAACAGGGTGGCTGAGCCCTGACTGTACCTTTGGAGCATCCTGTGTGTCTTCAGCATTGGTTGACTTTTTACTGTGGGTTTAAATTCAGTTACTCTATTCCGGTCTTTCTTCTGCTTGTCTGTGACATCATTGAGGGCAGGGGCTGTGTCTGTTCTAACCATAGGGCGTCCCCAGATGCCTAGGCTGGTCCAAGCATTCCATCAAGAATCAGTACCATCATTTATTGCTGTCCAGTCTGTGCAGACTTCATGCTGGGTGCTGGGTAGAGCCAAGGGCAGCTGGGCGCAGTGGCTCACACCTATAATCCCAGCACTTTGGGAGGCTGAGGTGAGTGGATCACCTGAGATTGGGAGTTCGAGACCAGCCTGGCCAACATGGTGAAACCCTGCCTCTACTAAAACTACAGAAATTAGCTGGGCGTGGTGGTGGGTGCCTGTAATCCTAGCTACTCAGGAGGCTGAGGCAGGAGAATTCACTCGAATCCAGGAGGCACAGGTTGCAATGAACCAAGATCACACCATTGCACTCCAGCCTGGGTGGCAAGAGCAAAATTTCATCTCAAAAAAAAAAAAAACAAAAAAAAAAACCAAGGACAGAGGACAGAGCTGGGCTCAATTTAGGGAAGAAGTGATGCTTGGGCAATAAGAGGCATCTACAGAGGGCCGTCCTGGTTTCCTTGCCCTGCAAGAGTTCCTCCTGTGTCTCACTGCCTAACTGCAGAGAGTCTCTCTTTAGGGATGGGATTGTAGGACAGGGGCCCCCAGAGTCCTTCCCAGTGCAGACTATAATTCTGTGTGGGGACTATAATTTTATGACCTGTACATCAACATTAAAATAACAGTGTAGGAAGGTTGCATGTGGTTTGTGGGACCTGTGGATTTGGTGGGGGCTTCTTGGCTAGAGTTTGATCTTGGTAAATCTCTTGTCTCCGAGTTGGTTTCCTGTTGCTCCCATAGGTAGATGAGTAACTAGTTTGGCTAACAGGCAGCTTTGGGAAGAGCCAACAGATGGAGCCAGGCTGCTTGCCCACGCTGTTGGATTCAGAGCTCATCACTGTCCATGATACAGCTAGTTATCGTTTAGCAGTAGTGAGCTTTCGGGCCTAGCAGGCAGAAATGGTTTAGGGACAGCCATTTTCCTGTGGCTGAAGTGAGATTATTCATGTCTGTGGAGATACAAGCTTCCTACAAGCTGGGCTCATGGGTTACATGCCTCTGTATTTCCATAACCTTCAGGCCAGGGCCTTTCACATCATTGGGCCTGAGAGAATAAGTGAGTGGTTAAGCATACACACACGAAAAGTAATTTGTGTGCCATCTGGTCACCCAGGGGTGCCAGCAGAGAGGAAATCACAGGCAAGCAAAGCCTGATGTGTTTTCAGTGAGGCTACAGAAACATGATTTTTTGCATGGCTAAAATTACATCACTAAGTTTTGAGGGCCATTTCCAACTCACAGTTTACCTTGATTTCTTGGCTGACAAATCACAGGTGACCATTTCCTGCCATTCTCCCATGAGAACCCCACACTGCAAACTACCTGACATGTCTAATCTTGTCCTGGGGCTCAAAGCTTGTCAGGGATTAAGGAGAATGAAGCCTGAAAGTGCTCCAGGGCATCCTGTCTTCACTGCTGTCGTAGAGCCAGGTACTGGGCAGCACAAGGCCACGTGCTTTCTGAGCCTAGGCCAGTCCCAGTGATCTCTTCTGGAAGCACTTTTTGTTTTTTTTTGGAGACAGAGTTTTGCTCTTGTTGCCCAGGTTGGGTGCAATGGCACGATCTCAGCTTACTGCAACCTCCGCCTCCTGGGTTCAAACGATTCTCCTGCCTCAGCCTCCTGAGTAGCTGGGATTACAGGCGCCTGTCACCACGCCAGCTCATTTTTTGTATTAGACTGAGTTTCACCATGTTGGCCAGGCTGGTCTTAAACTCTTGACCTCAAGTGTTCCATCCGCCTCAGCCTCTCAAAATGATGAGATTACAGGCGTGAGCCACTGTGCCCAGCTTCTGGAAGCACTTTAAAAAAAACTTTTATTTTTCTTGAGACAAGGTCTCACTGTGTTGCCCAGGCTGGAGTGCAGTGACATGATCACAGCTCACTGCAGCCTTGACCTACCGAACTCAAGCAACTTCCTGCCTCAGCTTCCCAAGTAGCTGGTACTATAGTGTGAGCTACCACGCTTGGCTAATTTTTGTAGTTTTTGTAGAGACGGGGGTCCCACCAGGTTGCCTGGGCTGGTCTCAAACCCTTGAGCTCAAGCAATCCACCCATCTCGGCCTCCCAAAAATGCTGGGATTATAGGCATGAGCCACTTCACCCAGCCTGAGAGCACTTTCTGTCCCCTCTATGGTTTGTCTTAGAGAGGATCATCTTGTAAGCTTATTGGTGATCTTAATTTTTCATGCTTTTATATTTTGCCTCAGTTTAAGTATAATCAGCCGGAGGCAGAAAATATATTCATCCTTCTCAAAAAATATTTAAAAATTCAAATATTAAAATACACAGAGAAAAGTAAATGAAGCCACTGTATACATCATCTGTCTCCAACTGTTACCAACCCTGAGGACCTTTAGTCATCCTTACTCCACACTCTCACCCACCCCTGGATATGCTGAACAGCAGAGAGTGGGACCTGGGAGGGGGCCTATTCCAGGCCAAAGGGGAGAGACTACTCCTGGTCATCGGAGGACTACTCTGGGTCTATGAGAGGACTAGTCCAGGTAGATGGGGGACTCTTCCAGGTCAATGGGAAACCACTCCAGGTCAAGGGAAGACTATTCCAGGTCAGGGGGCACTGTTACAGGTGAAGAAGGTGGATGCTGGGGTGGATTCAGTCAGCCCAAGTGAGAGGAAGCATTTTAGCAGATTACAGGGCTGTAAGCCTGGGTCACAGGTGTTTCACCTGTTGGGGGCACGAATGAAGAGCTTAGGCTGGGATGCAGCTCCAACTTTATTACCTTGTCTGTGGTCATGATGTGTAGGAGACAGTCTGATTATATGTATATATAAAGAGAGCAATGGAAGAAGAGATGAATTTTAACTTACTGTCAAGGTAAATATAGTCATAAAGTTAACTGTTGGCGTATATTTTGCTTGTTCACAACATATCAGATATGTGCTCAGAGCTTTATGTAGATTATCGTATTGATTACCTGTGGCACTTCTCTAAGGATCATTAGCCTGTTTTGCAGACGGTGAGCACTCAGCTAACCAATTCGCTTAGTAAGTGCTGCCCAGAGCATGCCAGAGCAGAGGTCATGCCTAGGACCTGAGGAACATCTGTATTTACTGGCAGAAGAAAGAGAGCTGGCAAAGGGTGCATGAGATGCAGGAAACCCAGGGGACAGAGTGACAGAGGCGTGGTGGCAGCATTAGTGCATCAATGTCTCATTTTCTCAGGTTTATGTTCCTTTGGGTGACTGTAGATAGGGATTGTAGCATGATCTCTCAGCACAGTTTGGGATTGCTTCTCCACCCCCCCCCCCCCGCCCCCCAATTGTCAAAGGTGGTGATGAATTGCTTTCTTATGGAGTTACTTTGAAGGAAGTGTCAGCTTAATTAGTGGGGCAGCTGCAGGGACTGCTGGGAGCCACTGGATGACCGGTTTCTGCCTTTGTCAGGAGTGATTACTGAACAGTGTAGTCCTTGGCGGCGATTTCCATTTGTGAAATTGGTGGGTTTGAGGAGGTATCCTTATAGGCCCACAGGTTCTGCTTCACCGTTTTATATTGGATTTGGCATACGGCTGAATTTCCCATATGCTGGAGACAGAGAGAAATGAGAGCTTTTAATGAAAGTTTGGTGATTTATTGTACATATGTTTTGTTTGTTGCTGTGTTTGGTGATAAGGGGGGATCTGAGCTGGGCCTGCTGTGGGGTTTTGGCTGCCATCTGTGCAGTGGGTCACCCCATCCTGGCAGTACCTGCAGAAGGAGTGTTGTCATTTCCTCCTGTGTTTCTTCTGTTGAAAGTCACGGAGAAGATGGTGGGGAATAAGTTCTTACTCTTAGCAGGTCACAGCTCTGGTTTTTTCAGGCTTGTGTGATGTTTCCTTGCTGCAGTTGCACATCCGTGTCTCATTTTCTCGGGTTTATGTTCCTTTGGGTGACTGTAGATAGGGATTGTGGCATGATCTCTCATCACAATTTGGGATTGCTTCTTTCTGCCACCCACCTCCCCTCCCCATTGTCAAAAGTGGTGACGAATTGCTTTCTTACAGAGTTATTTTGAAGGAAGTGTCAGGTCTTTTCCTGGGTTCTGCAGGTGAGACTTGCTGTAATCCCCTCTCTCTTGCCCTGTCATTCATTCTCACTCTTCAAATTGACTTTGATTGTAGGATTAGGCTTCAGAATCCTCATGAGATGCTGGATAGGTGTGAGATCATCAAAGTTAGGAGAGGGCCAGCTGCTGATCAGGGTTTCTCCCCCCCCATTTTTTTTTTTTTTTTGAGACGGAGTCTTACTCTGTTGCCCAGGCTGGAGTACAGTGACATCTCGGCTCACTGCAACCTCCGCCTCCCGGGTTCAAGCAGTTCTCCTGCCTCGGCCTCCTGAGTAGCTGGGATTACAGACATGTGCCACCACACCTGCTAATTTTTGTATTTTTAGTAGAGACAGGATTTTATGTTGGCCAGGCTGGTCTCGAACTCCTGACCTCAAGTGATGCACCTTCCTCAGCCTCCCAAAATGCTGGGATTGCAGGCATGGGCCACCACACCCGGCCTGGTTTCTCTCTTGTTGATCTGCATTGGAGCTCAACATGCTCAGTGTCCCCACTTGGAGTCACAAGGTTCATCATTGGGGAAGGAATTGCATAAAAAGCACGTTCCCCATTAAGCCATTAAGAAATGTGCTTTTGTAGAATGTGTTCAACTTTGGCTGTTGAGATGCTTAACTTGTTGATGCCAGCCCTGGCCACATCTTCTGTCTGTCTCCTGGAGTTCTCAGAAATGAAGTGTCCCAGCTGAGCTGGAAAGAGTGTTGTTATGTTTGTCTTCTGTGGGGAATCTCCCCCTTTCTGTCTTTGTCTTGCCAGATAACGTTACCTGCCTTCCGTGTGTTGTAGGATCAGATGAAGAACAAGGTCCTTCCATGCCAGAGACTGCATGGCAGCCCGGCCCCACCCTGCTGGCCTGTGTGCTGGCTGTGGCCCCTCAGGCTTGTGTACTGTTGGTACCTTTCTCACCAGTCTTGTAGTCAGTGATCCCTGTTACATGGGGGATGATGGTAGTGATTTTGGCTACTTCTGTTTGTTAACCTTAGGTACAACACAAAGCGTTTGTAAATAATGAACTCCAATCATTGCCATTTCTGCCTGCAGCCTGGAATTGTGTCGCCATTTAAACGAGTATTCCTAAAAGGTGAAAAGAGTAGAGATAAGAAAGCCCATGAGAAGGTGACAGAGAGGCGCCCTCTGCACACTGTGGTGTTGTCATTGCCTGAGCGCGTCGAGCCAGACAGACTGCTGAGCGACTATATTGAGAAGGAGGTAAAGGTAAGTCGTCACGGGCCACAGGATGTGCCTGCCAAACGACAGTGACGGTCGTGCTTGTATCCACCAGACACTCTTGAGTTTATAAGACACAGCCACACAAATACCTTAGTTGATTGCCCCACCCATTGTCTTGTCTGTGGTGATAAACTTAATAATTGGATAACCAAAAACTCAAGATTCCTGTTTGCTCTCCCCAGTTTGTTTTTTTTCTTCTTTTTATTTTTATTTTTTGAGATGGAATTTCACTCTTGTTGCTCAGGCTGGAGTACAGTGGCATGATCTTGGCTCACTGCACCCTCCACCTCCCGGGTTCAAGCAGTTCTCCTGCCTAAACCTCCCAAGTAGCTGGGATTGCAAGCATGCATCATAACACCTGGCTAATTTTCTATTTTTAGTAGAGACAGAGTTTCTCCATGTTGGTCAGGCTGGTCTCGAACTCCGGACCTCAGGTGATCCGTCCGCCTTGGCCTCCCAAAGTGCTGGGATTATAGGCATGAGCCACTGTGCCCAGCCTGTTTTTTTCTTTAGTAGCAATGCCACCTTCTTTCTCTTGAAGACTTGGCTGTGTGAGTAGTGTGTGCTGCTCCACCAGAAGAGGGTTAAAGAGCTGGGAGAAAACTCACATCTCCTACAGTTTGCAGTTGAAAAGAGTTACTTGGTCAAGACCATGACTCTGCCGGTCTGTCACTGCCTGGAATTCAGACCATGTGTTTGAGGCTCATCATTGGGTCTCAAGGGCCTGAGCCTAAAGTACTGTACATAAACCATGTGATGTGCATAAGTTGATTTTTAATCCCTCCCCTAAAATGAAAGTGTATGAATAAAAAGGTATAAAGCCGCCGGGCGCAGTGGCTCACGCCTGTAATTCTAGCACTTGGGAAGGCCGAGGTGGGTGGATCACCTGAGGTCGGGAGTTCAAGACCAGCCTGATCAACGTGGAGAAGCCCCATCTCTACTAAAAATATAAAATTAGCCAGGTGTGGTGGCACATGCCTGTAATCCCAGCTATTCAGGAGGCTGAGACAGGAGAATCACTTGAACCCGGGAGGCGGAGGTTGCGGTGAGCCAAGATCACACCATTGCACTGCAGCCTGGGCACCAAGAGTAAAACTCCATCTCAGGGGGAAAAAAAAAAAAAAAGGAAAGGAGACAGTAGTGGATGAGTTGTCCATAAACATGGAAGAAGGAAACCACTGAGGGTGAGATAACTGATTTAGAGCTAACACAGCCAGACCCGAGTTCCTGCAGAGGACACGGAGTCCAGGGGGCTCAGGCACATGGGGCAGTTCGAATGTCCATGGGAGGGATTTCCACTCTCACCTGGCCCAGCCAGATGATTAGCTCACCCCCATCCCACTGGGAGATGGGGCTTTGAATGTGCAAAAACCAATACAGAGGCAGGGGGAGAGACCAAGGCAGAAGATAAGAAAGTCAAATCAAACTGTATGTGGAATGGAGAGAATTCCCAACTCCTTTTTCAATCAAGCTTCTAAAATGCCTGCAGCCAGGCCTTTCCCACAATGGAATTCTTGGAAGGGTGCTCACTGGGGAAGTTCAGCAGTCCATACTGGCCCTGGGGGTTACCACCCAACCAGCCTGAATAAACGCCAACAGTCAGGACTCCTGCCAGGCATCCAGCATCTGTCAGCTTTTCAGAGCCTCATTTCAAACATAGGGAGCTAAGTAAACGTTTGAGAAAAACTTTCAACTAAAGGCAGAGCCCAAGACAAAAACACAAAATAGACATGAATGAAACAGCAGCAATGCAAAAAACGGGAAGAAATTTAAAAGTATATACTATTTTCAGAAAGATAAGAGGAAATATTGTTGGCAGCGACAACAGGATTCTACTTTTAAATAAAAGGTGAGAGGAAGAGCTTCTGGAATTCAAACTACGTTAGTTATATATCTTAAAAAAATTCGGCCAGGGCACGGTGGCTCAAGTATCCCAACACTTTGGGAGGCCGAGGTGGGCGGATCACGAGGTCAGGCGGATCACGAGGTCGAGCGGATCACGAGGTCAGGTGATTGAGACCATCCTGGCCAGCATGGCGAAACCCTGTCTCTACTAAAAATACAAAAACTAGCCGGGTGTGACAGCTTACACCTGTAGTCCCAGCTGTTCAGGAGGCTGAGGCAGAGAATTGCTTGAACCTGGGAGGTGGAGGTTGCAGTGAGCCGAGATGGCGGCACTGCACTCCCGCCTGGGCAACGGAGCAAGACTCCATCTCAAAAAAGAAAAAAAAAAAGTTGATAAGAGGTATTGAAAGATAAAAGTAAAAAAAAAAAGTCCCAGAAAGAATATTCAAAAGACAAAGAAAGTTAATAAAGATGAGAAAGAGAAATTAAAGGAAATTAGATGATAATCCAGGAAGTTCAGTATCTGACTCCCAAGAAAAAAGAATGAAAGGAAGAGTGAGAAGAAGTTATTAAGACAATAAAAAAGGAACATTTTGCAGAATTGACTGATGGACATGACTCCTCCCATTGAAAGGATCCTGTCATGTTGACTAGACAGATCTCTAAAACCTCAACTCACAGAAGCCTATTCTTAGAAGTTACCAAAGGATCTGCTGCATCAAAACACAAGGGGAGGCTGGGCACGGTGGCTCATGCCTGTAATCCCAGCACTTTGGGAGGCCAAGGTAGGCAGATCAGATGAGGGCAGGAGTTTTGAGACCAGCCTGGCCAACATGGCAAAACCCCTTCTCTACTAAAAATACCAAAAAAAATTAGCCAGGCGTGGTGGCACATGCCTGTAATCCCATTTATTTTATTTTTATTTTTATTTTATTTAATTTTTTTATTCTTTGTTATGTAATCCCATCTATTTGGGAGGCTGAGGCATGAGAATTGCTTGAACCCGGGAGGTAGAGGTTGCAGTGAGCCAAGATTGCACCACTGCACTCCAGCCTGGGCGACAGAGTCAGACACTGTTCCCAAAAACAAAACAAAACACAAGGGCAAGCTAAGAATAGGAAGACACCGGTTTAGAGCCCAAGGAGTATGGCGGAGAAAGAACAAAGATAATTTCCAGGATGACAGGAAAGCAAAGTCCCAGGAAAATAATCTAAGAAACAGCCTACAGAAGCCCTGAGATAAGTAAGTATAGACTGTATGTTTGGGTGGAAGACTGTATCGAGAAGTTGCTGAAGAAATAGAATAGTACATAGAAAACAAAGCAAGTGGAGGTGTGGGGGAATTAATAATAAATCATTTAAAATGAAGACTTAAGGGTTGGAGATTTCTGTTCCAGGGAAGTTGGAGTAGACATTCTTTTCCCTATTGCTTCTAGTTAAGTGCACCTAAAATCTAAAATCCTTGGACACTATATGCAATAACATAAGAACACTCTGAAAGGTAGAGAGAAGGCAGGCCACCCAGGACCCAGAAAACGACACCGTAGTGATTTCTTCAGGTTGTCTTTTTGCCTCATGTAGTCCAGACTATGAGCTGAAGAAGCTGGCAACCCAGAAACACCAATAGGTACAGGCAGAACCCTCCAAAAAGCCTGCTCCTTCTGACCAAAGGACCAGGAAAGGGGCAGCCCAGTACAAGACAGAAAATATTTAGACAATTGCTCAGTGCCATCCAAACATGACAGAGCTGTGGTCCCACCTCTGTTCCTGCTACCAAAGGCTAAGTGAGGGCCACTTATTCCTCCAGAGAAAGTTCAGTAGGGACCATAGACTTTTATCATTGCTGGGCAGTAACCCCTAAGAAACCTTGCGTGGTTCTGGAGTGTTAGTGGAGACCACAGTGAGTGGGCAGTAATGAGGCCCTCCTCTTCCTCCCAACCAGGGGAAGAATCAGTGGAAGCCACATGGGGAAGCAGAACTCTCATCATACCCAGCAGTAAAGAGGAAGGAGCCCTTCATGCAGGAGGCCAAGTGGGGGAATCTGACCTTCACCCCTGCTTGGTGGTAAAACGGTGTGGTGTCCCTCTCCCCTTCTGAAGAACTAGGTTAAATTTCCAACATTTTTATTGCTGAGGTCCTGAAGAGAGAGGAGAAAGAGGGAAGGGCTGAAAAGCTTTGCAAAGATCTTTGGGGTTGAAACATTTGGCAAAGGACAAACTTAAAAGATTCAGAAAGCTGCACAAATGACAAACGAGAAATAAATCCACTACGAAGACCCATCATAGTAGAATTCTGAAAAGTAAAGACAACAATAGCAAAAAAATTTGAAAGTGGCAAGAAAGAAACACTTTATTCATAGGGGAAAACAGAAGGACAGCAGATTTCTTGTTACAAATAATGAGGCCCAGCGGCACAACATTCAAGTGTGGAGAGACTCTGAGATTCAAAAGGGTAATGAGAGAATACAGGCAACTCCACACACATAAACAGTGGGCCAAAAAATAGACCAGATTCTTGAAAAGCACAAACTTTCACAGTCATCCAGTATGAAATAGATCATTTGAATAACCCTATAATTATTAAAGGAAATTCAGTATCTAATTTGAAAACTCCCATTAAAAAACTCTTCAGGCCCAAATGGTTTCACTGGAGAATTCTATGAAACATTTAAAGATTTAACGTCAATTCTACATATTCTTCCAGAAAAACAGAAAGGGAAGGAACACTTTTCTTTCTTTCTTTCTTTTTTTTTTTTTTGAGATAGGGTCTCACTCGGTTGCCCAGGTTAGAGTGCAGTGGCGCGATCTTGGCTCACTGAGCCTGGATCTTCCAAGCTCAAGCAGCCCTCTTACTTGAGCCTCCTGAGTAGCTGGGACTACACATGCCTGCCACCATGCCCAGCTAATTTTATATTTTGTAGAGACGAGGTCTCACTATGTTGACCAGGCTGTCTTGAATTCCTAGACTCAAGCAGTCGTCCCGCCTCAGCCTCCCAAAGTCCTGGGATTCTAGTCATGAACTGCTGTGCTTGGGTGGGAATATTTTCTGACTCATTTTGCAAGGGCAGTATTGCCCTAATATCAAAACCAGACAAAAAACAGTGCAAAATAAAAAGAAATCACAGCCACCAATACAAACATAAAATTCCTCAGGAAAATGTTAGGTAACATATTCAGCAATGTATAAAAAGAATTATACTTGCTGTGGCTGTGAGAATAAATAACAAAAAAGAATTATACACCATGAACAAGTGGAGTTTATTCTAAGGATGCAAGGCTGGTTTGGTATTTGAAAATATAATCTATCATATTAACATACTAAAGGAAAAAACCCACACGATCATATCAGTCAGTAGCAGAATATTTATTTGACAAAGTTTAACACCCATTCTTGATTAAAAACTCAAACAAGTTATGTATATGAACAGTGAATATGTGGATATCAAAATTAAATCAATAATACCATTTACAGTCACTTAAAAAAGGAAACACTTGGGTGTAAATATTACAAAACACAAATAAGATGTATATGCTGAAAACTATATAACACTGACGAAAGAAATCGAGGATCTGAATAAAGGCGTTCATGGATTGGAAGATTCAACCTAGTTAATATGTTAGTCATCCCTAAGTTGATATAAATGGACTAACTCCTTGAAAAGCACAGACTACTGCTGCAAGTCATCCAATGTGAAATAAATAATTTGAATAGCTTGTAACTATTAAAAGCGAATGATACAATTTCTATCAAAATTTCAGCAAGAATTTTTTGTAGCTATAAACAAGGCTATTCTTAGAGTGCAGTGGTGAGATCTTAATTTTCAAGCCATTCTTGAAATTTAAATGGAAAGGCAAAATAAGTAGAATAGCTAAAAATAATTTTGAAAAAGAAGAGTAAAATGCGAGCAGTCAGCCTGCCTGATTTCAAGACTGTGTGGTACCTGCAGAGGGACTGACAGAGAGATCGGGGAGCAGAATCATGAACCTAGAAACAGATCCACACATATATGCCGAGCTGATTCTTGACAGAGGTGCACAAGCAATTCAGTGGAGAAAGCATAGGATACCCTTCTAACAAATGGTGCTGGAGCAGTTGGACATTTGTAGGCAAAAATTGAACATCACCCTAAATTTCACACCTTAAACAAAAATTAACTCAAAATGGATCATAGGCTTAAATATAAAATACAACTTCTAGAAAAAAACAGAAAATCTTCAGGATGCAGGGCTATGCAAAGAGTTCTGAGACTTGATACCTAAAGCATAATTCATAAAAGAAAAAACTGATAAACTGGACATAATACTTTTGCTCTATAAAAGACAATGAAAAGATATGCTACAGACTGAGAAGAGATTTTTAAACCACATATCTTACAAAGGGTTGGCATCTGCAGTATATAAAGAACTCTCAAAACTCACCAGGAAAACAAACAATCCAATTGGGACATAAGCAAAAGACAGAAGGAGATGCTTCAGAGGATATTCAGATGGATATTCAGATGGCAGTAAGTACATGAAAATATGCTCATCATCATTAGCCATCAGGGAAATGCACATTAAAACCGTAATGAGCTGCCAGTACACACCTAACAGAATGTCTTAAATTTTAAAAAAGTAGAACACAAGATGCTGGAGAAGATGTGGAGGAATTGGACCCTCGTACATTGCTGGTAGGGATGTAAAATGGTACCACCACTCTGGAAAGCAGTTTGGCAGTTTCTTTAAACATCTACATGCAACTACCAACAGTTTGGCAGTTGCATTCTGAGGCATTTATCCCAGGGAAATGAAAATTTGTGTTCACATGAAAACCTGCATATTAATATTCAAAGTAGTTTTATACATAATGTAGCTCAAAACTAGAAACAACTCCAATGTCCTTTGGTGGATAAATGGTTAAACAAAATGAAGTCTATCCATACCACAGAAGACTCTTCAATAATACAAATGGCCGGACAGGGTGGCACCTGACTGTAGTCCCAACTACTTGGAAGGCTGAGGCTAGAGGATTGCTTGAGCCCAGGAGGTCAAGGCTGCAATGAGCTGTGATTGTACCACTGTGCTCCAGCCTGGATGACAGAGTGAGACCCTGTCCCAAAGCAACAACAAAGGAACAAACTACACAACAACCTGGATGGGCCTCCAGAGAATTATGCTGAGTGAAAAAAGCCATTCCAAAAGGTTGCACACTGTATGTCCCTTTCTGTAACATCCTTGAGATGACACCATTGCTGAGATAGAGAACAGATTAGGGCTTGCTAGGGGTGGAGAGAAGTGGGTGTGCCTTTAAAGGACAACAGGAGGGGTCCTCACGGTGATGGGTGCTCTGGCCGTTTATGTCCATGTCCTGGCATAATGTGCTGTATTTCTGCAAGATGTCACTGCTGGGGACAGTAGGGTAAAGGGAGCGATGGATCTCCCTGTATCATTTCTTATAACAGGTTAATTTACAATTACCTTGAAATAAAAGTTTAATTATAAAGAAGTTGTAATTTGACTACTACTTGGCATATCAGTGAGATAGACTATAGGTAATAAAATGATGTAAGAATGAAGTAATGATTAAGAAAAATTATCTAAGTTGTAAAGAAAAAGGGAAAGTGGGAAGAGCGATATAATTGGAAGTCAAATAATGTCTTAAACTGATGAGCAATAGCAACATAAGCCCATTATTTAGAAAAATGGTTCTGTTATGAGTAAAAAACAAACAAGCTCAGAAAAAAAAATGGTTCTAGGCGCTAGAAGAATCAGAAGACTCCAGTGTGGCTGCCTTTTGGAAGTGGTTTGTGGATGGGATTGTCCCGGTTAGTAAAGAAGATTATCGTTTTGTTTTGTTTTACAATTTTTTGAACTTTATTTGCCTTTTTAAACTGTATACATTTATTGTTTTCATAAAATAAAAACAGTGACAGTAATAAAATCCACCAGTGATAGGAAACATTTAGTCTTACATACTCCAGTGTGGTGCTTATGGAAAGTAATATTTATTTAGAATGAGAATTAATGAATAAGTTAAGAGGAATTTAATAGTAGCTTCTGTTTTGAAATGCTTACTGTGTGCAGCAACACTGTTTAACATTTTAAATACATTTTTTCTCATTTAATCCTCACAAAACCTTCATAAAGTAGAAACATTCTTCCTGTAGTTTCCATCACAAGCTGACATTTGCCCCAGTAGGGTTTGGTGCAGTGTAAGGCTCACGTGGGCTTTCATACCTAGTGACGATGAATGGACTCATAGCAGGCTTGCTGTGTGGTTTTAATTATGGGACAGGGTAATTAATCACATTTGTGATACCAAACCCAAGAAACTCTTCTCAGATTTGTTATTATTATTTTTGAGACAGGGTCTCACTCTGTCACCCAGCCTGGAGTGCAATGACACAATCATGACTCACTGCAGCGTCGACTTCCCTGGGCTCAGGTGATCCTCTCACCTCAGCTTCTTGAGTAGCTGGGACCACATGTTGCACCACCACACCTGGCTAATTTTTTTTTTTTGTAGTGATGGGGTCTTGACATGTTGCCCAGGCTGGTCTTGAACTCCTGGGCTCAAGCAGTCCACCTGCCTCGGCCTCTCAAAGTGCTAGATTACAAGAGTGACCCACCATGCCCGGCCTGTTATTTATTTTTATCTAATTGAATATGTAATTTATGTACATAGTTCAAAATTCAAATAACAGAGATTCTTGGTAAAAAGAAATCATGTGCGCCTTCCGTGGAAGGAATTGCTGACCCCAGATTCTCATGTCTTTGCACAGTCTGTCCATATATGAGCATACACATGCATTTGTTTCCCAAATGATTACGTGGTGTACACTGTTTGCAGCTTGCTTTTTACACTGGACAGCATTATCTTGATTTATCTCAGAGAGTGTTCGCATTAGCACACATAAAACTGCCTCGTCCACTTTAATGGTTGCATGGTATTCCATCAGATAGCTATGTCATATTCTGTTTAACCAGTGATCTGTTAATACATTTTTATTTTCAACTTTCATATGTGTTTCACTGTATCTGTAGGATAAATTATAAAAGTGGTATTTCTAGATCTAAGGCTAGGTTACTTTTTAATTTGTCAGACATTTCCAAATTGCTCTTCATAAAGGTTTGAAGTCAGTGCATATGTGAGGACTCTGTGGAGTACAGGCAGCCCCTTATCTCTGCAGGTTCTGCACCCCAAGAATCAAGCAGCTGTGGGTTGAAAATATTAAAAAAAAAGAACAATTAAAAAACCACTACAACAATTTAAAAAAACATAAATTTTAAAAATACAGTGGAACAACTATTTCCATTAACATTTACATTGTATTAGGTATAAGTAATCTAGAGATAATTTGAAGTACAGTCTTGGCCATATAAACATATTGGTCAGCGACAGACCACACATATGACAATGGTCCCATAAGATTATAAGGGAGCTAAAAATTTCCATTGCCTAGTAACATAGCTGTCTTAGCATTGTAGCACAACGCATTACCTTTCTGTGTTTGAATGTATTTAGAGACACAAATACTTAGCATTGTGTTACAGTTGCCTGCAGTATTCCTGCAGTAACATGCTGTACGGGGTTGTAGCCTGGGAGCAATAGGAGCAATACCATGTAGCCTAGGTGTGTTGTAGGCTATATGTACCATCTGGGTTTGTGTAATTACACTCTGTGA
This sequence comes from Ateles fusciceps, assembly GCA_036589455.1. Taxonomy (NCBI): domain Eukaryota; kingdom Metazoa; phylum Chordata; class Mammalia; order Primates; family Atelidae; genus Ateles; species Ateles fusciceps. Next base: position 5,108,866 of record JAZHEH010003329.1, on the reverse strand, counting down.
TGTTCACGCAATGATGAAATGGCCTAATGACATAGTTCTCAGAATGTATCCCTGTCATCGAGTGGTGCCTGACTGTTATACAGGAGGAGGAATGTAGGTTATATGCAAATAATACTGCCATAGTATTTGAGAAACCTGAACATATGCAGATTTTGGCCCAAGAGGCTCCTGGAACCAATCCCCGGCAGATTATGAGGGACAGCTGTACCTGTTTCTCTACCCTCTGAGGAACAATATACAGTGTTTATTCAATAAACTTTTTGATCTTTGCCAGTCTGATATTCTTAAAATGTTTTCTCATTATAGTTTATACTTATAAGTGAGATTGAGTGTCTTTCAAATGGTCAAAAGTCAGGTCTCTTTCAAACTACCTTTCTAGATCCATTGCCCATTGTTTCTATTGGATTGTTGCTGCTGCTGCTGCTTTTTTTTTTTTTTTTTTTTTGAGATGGAGTCCCGCTCTGTTGCCCAGGCTGGAGTGTAGTGGTGCGATCTTGGCTCACTGCAGCCTCAAGCAGTTCTCCTGCCTCAGCCTCCTGAGTAGCTGGGACTACAGGCACACACCACCATGCCCGGCTAATTTGTATATTTTTAGTAGAGACAGGGTTTCACCATGTTGGCCAGGCTGGTCCTGACCTCATGATCTGCCTGCCTCAGCCTCCCAAAGTGCTGGGGTTACAAGCATGAGCCACCACGCCCTGCCTTGCTGCTTTTCTTGTATCTTTGTAGTAGTTCTCAGTATGTCAGGTAAGTTAGTCCTCTGCTGTAAAGTTAGTTTTAAATGTTTTCCCCCAGTTTGTCATTTGTCTTTGTTTGTCATTGTCTTCAATTGGTTCTCTTGCAACAGAGCCTGAAACCAGGGTTCGTGTTGGACTGATCTCTTAAGGGCATGCTCAAGAGAAAGAGTGAAGTGTGTAGAGTGGAGCAGCAGGAAAAGATGCCTGAAAATTGTAGGCTCAGGGGTTAGTCCATGCTCTAAAGCCTAGAATGCAGCAGCTCTGTGGAGACAGAAGCAGCTCAGGGTGTTACCCATCCACACTCAGAGCAGTGGAGGGTCCTGGGTGGGACATCACTGCCTCTAATACATTCCAACCTGCACTCCCTCATCCATATATTTCTCACGTTGAGTTCGCTCCATCCAGACTCAGCTTCTCCAGAGGCATTTGGTCATAATTTCTGGAAACCTCTCCAGATGAACTATAGCCCTGACTACTTCAGTGGGTCCCAAGGCCTCATTGCACCCGCTGGGGACACGGCACCTACTGGTTTAGATGTGTACTGCATCCTAACGGAGATGGGGCATCCTTTTCAGGGTGTCATCTCCCAGCTGGCCACAGCTCTGTCAGGATGCCAGCTCCAGGATGCTTGGGTATTTTATAGAACATTGAATTCCGTGGTCATGTACCTGCTGCTGTAACTCCTTTAGCACAGAGTAGTCCCTTGATCCAAGGTGATGGTACGTGCTGTCCCACATCGGTAGCCACACGCCCCATGAGTCCTTGGAGAGTAGGCTGCAGCCGCTGCAGGCAGGAGAGGCAAACCCTTATGTGGAGCACATGCTAATATTTGCCAGAAAAAGTGTTTCTTATTGCAGGGTCAAAGAGTTTCGAAGTATTCAGCTGGCCAGCGGACAACTGGTTGGTCTCTTTGAGGAGATGTTGCCTTCTCAGGACTACAGAATTGGTATCCTGCTGGCAGGTCTGCCATGGTGAAGGGTTATCATGTATTGGCTCGTGCCTAAGTATGTGACCCAGGCTGGGCTTTTCTTTGTGTCAGCTGTGTGTTGGGGACCCTTTCTGAGGCTGTGGGTGTAATTTAAGGGAGAGGCTTCAGTACAGTTCTGCTGGAAAGTGTTTGGGTTTGGGCCACCTGTTCCTTTAGCTGGCACTTTAGTACAGTCCTGCAGTAAGACCATGAACATGTACTGTTGTCCATCCCACGTGAACATCAGCAGTTCTGATTGGTTTGAGGAAGAAACTTTTACCACATCAGTAGCTACAAAGCTTGTACCCAAGATTGTTGATCTGCTTGAATAAAGATTCCATTTAGCTCAGCTTGTGGCAGTCTATAGTCTTCTACCACAATTTATCCACCATAATTTCTTTTTTTGTGTGTGACGAAATCTTGCTCTGTTGCTCAGGCTGGAGTGCTGTGGTGTGATCTTGGCTCACTGCAACCTCCGCCTCCTAAGTTCAAGCAATTGTCCTGCCTCAGCCTCCTGAGTAGCTAGGATTACAGGTGCCTGCCACCGTGCATGGCTAATTTTTGTATTTTTAGTAGAGATGGGGTTTTACCATGTTGGTAAAGGCTGGTCTTGAACTCCTGACCTCAGGTAATCCACCTGCCTCGGCCTCCTAAGTGCTAGGATTATAGACCTGAGCCACCATGCCTGGCCATGTCCACCATAATTTCTGTAGGAGCCAGACTGGGCATGAGATGGGGGACCCCTACTCTGTATCATTTACGTTTTCAAGAGAAGCATTAATCTCTGCTTTTCCCACTGGGAAATGAGACTGTTTTTGATTTGCTAGTATGTCCAGGGGTCAGGGGCCAGGATAAGTGTCAGGGGCTTCCAAATGGCCTTTTCTACTTCAATAGCTCTCGTTCTTTAGATCAAGGGACCAATGGAAGGATTCTGCATACTGCAAACTAGTGCCATCTGCCCACTTCCCTGAATAGAACAGATATTAATATAATATTCTTCTTATATTAATATCTGTTCTATTCAGGGAAGTGGGCAGTGGGCACCAGTTGAGTCTTTACCCAGTGGATGCACTTTTAGGTAGACCTGGCTGTGCTTCATGTATTACTTGACTCCCATATGTTCCTACTCTACAGAGGACCTTGTTGGCGGTTTGGGTCTCTAAGTATCAGCATCGTCTCAGACCCTCTATTTCAAAAACCTCTGAAGGCTTTCAGTTCCCATGGTACTTTTACCCAGGTAAATGAAGTCCCTTTGGGAAGAGCTGGGGAAATCACTGTGGTGTGTACTTGCCTTGACGTTGCAGGTCAATTCCCACACAGGCTTGGCCTCTACTTCAGTCAGTGTTTCTGAGTCTTAGAGCTGCTTCAGATCTGGAAATGGACTCAGGGATTGCTACTTTCCATTGCAGAAGCTTACCTTAGCCTTCTGCTTACTCTGTTTTGATAATATATTAAGCCGCACCCTTGTTGTCTTCCTGTCTGTCCTGCCCATGGAAACTCCAGCATTCTGTGAGCTATCTCCATAGATCCCAGGCTCTCCTGGCTACTATTTTGACATTGCTGCCTATTACCGGATGACACCTACACCTGCTCTGTGTGAGTCAGTGCTGCTCCCTGGCTTCTGCTAGGGAGTGTCTTGTTACCCTCTTGCTCTTGGGGAGCCTAGTTCTGTACAAGCACACTTGATGCTTAGCTTCCCTTTCGGAGGCTGGCCAGCACAGAGGTTCTCAGTGATGCCCATGCCCGTTCTGCACACTCATTAGTACCATGGTAGATGGAATGCCATCACTCTCCTGAGAGACATGGGCCACTGGTGGGTTTTCCTGTCATTTTGTAGATCGATTCTAGTATGCCCACTTCTCCATGCCTTTTGATACCTAGATCCAGTTTGCCACAGCAGTTCCGCAATCTCTGCTTTAATATAAGTCATCACTTCTGCTGAACTTTGAAGAGTCCTCCAGCAGTATCTGAGAACAGCCTCTGGACCCCTTCTCAGGGTGTTAAATGCTGTGTTATAGTGTGCGCCCTAGTAGAGAAGATCTCTCATTCATCTTAATGTTCTGTCCCCCTGGATCTAACACCTTGAGGTCCTCTCCCAGGTGCATTCCCCAGCTCCTGTCAGAACTCGTTAGGCACATCCTCTAGTGGGTCTCAGCCACGAGAGGTAGACAGGGCAGATTCTGGGGAGAGCAAGCATTGTCTCGTGAGATTCCCATCTCATTTGAGCCCTATGTGTTATATTCAAGCAAGGAGTATGGAGGGGGGAGGCTTCTGTCGTCCAACAAAAGGGGATAGGTCACTTCTCTAGGCACCGTGTTCAGAAGAATTTGAGGACTGAGGTTGTCAAGGGTATTTACCCAGATCCCCATCCCAAATCTCAGAATCCTGTTTCTTCCCTGTCAGGGCCTAGACCCTGCCATGGGAACCTTATCGACCAAGGCCAATAAAGAGAAGTTAGGGGGAGGCTGATTTGGGATCAATATTAAAAACAAAACAAAAAAAACTTCTGTTATGTCTTGTCAGAAGTTATTTTTAGAAAAGTTCTGTTTAGAGCCAGCTCCCCCAACCCACACCCTAGATAAGGTGCTTGAGGAGGTGGTGAGCCTGCCAGCATGGAGCTGTGTGGTTGGCAGAGGGTATGCAAGAGGCCACCTGCCATACTGTCTTTCACTAATTCCAGAACTAATGGAGTTGATAGCTGGCTGGTCAGATGTTCCTTTGCTCTTCTCACTGCTTCACCGTGGTCCTGTCTTGTAGCTGTGCTCTTGGCTTGCTGGGACAGTGGGCATGGGCTGGGCATGGCATTGCCATAGGGGCACTGAGTGTTGGCTAGGGGACACCCAGGAGACAGGGTTCCCCCAGGGCAGATGGGGAACCTATTGTGAGAACTGTACAGAAGGCATACATATTGTGCCCTATTCAGAATTAGAACAAGGATTAGAGCTGTACTTTTTCTTTATTGATAAAAGTTGTTTTACTAATACAAATATTTCACAGTGAAAGAAAACCTTAAATGAGTGAAGTTGCATCCCTATATGAAGAAAGTAGAATCCTGAATCCTCTTTGGAGATGTGTGAGACTGAGTTTGAAGCATGGTGGCCAGATTTTGAATAACATCAAAGAAAAGCAAGATAATGATGGTGATACTGTGTCACCGCAGCTACAGGAGGCCAAGGAGAATTCCTGTACAATTCTATAAACATAATTCTGAGGTATTTTTGTTTTAGCAGAGCGCTTGACATATAAGCCCATGTCAGTCAATATTTTTTATTACCCTTTTGAGAACAGAGAATAATATTTGTGGACATTACAAAGCTAGAAAGGATAGCAAATGAGATTATTGAATAAAGCTAATAAGATGAAATTTTTTACTGTGGTAAAATATAAGATTTACTATCGGCTGGGCGCGGTGGCTCATGCCTGTAATCCCAGCACTTTGGGAGGCCAAGGCGGGTGGATCATAAGGTCAGGAGTTCAAGACCAGCCTGGCCAAGATGGTGAAACCTGTTTCTACTAAAAATACAAAAATAATAGCCAGGCGTGGTGGTGGGCACCTGTAATCCCAGCTACTCAGGAGGCTTCGTCGGAGAACTACCTGAACTCGGGAGGTGGAGGTTGCAGAGAGTGGAGGTTTCAGTGAGCCGAGATTGCCCCACTGCACTCCAGCCTGGGCAACAGACTGAGGCTCCATCTTAAAAAAAAAAAAAAATTACTGTCTTAATCACTGTCAAGTGTAGAGTTCAGTGGCATAAAATTAATTCACATTGTTGGGCAACCATCAGTACTATCCGTCTCCAAAGCTTCCCCACCAGCCCTTACTGAAACCCTGTTCCCATTATTAGACAATGCCTCTTCATCCTCCTCCCCCACAGCCCCTGGCAGCCACTGCTTTACTTTTTGTCTCTATGATTGACTACTCTAGGTATTTTATATAAGTGGAATCATACAATATTTGTCCTTTTGTGACTGGCTTATTTCACTTAGCACAGTGTCCTCAAGGTTCTTCCATGTTATAGCATGTGTCACCATTTCTGTTGCTTTTAAGGCTGAATAATATTTCATTGTATATATAGACCACATTTTTTTATCCATTTATCTGTCAATGAACATTTGAGTTGTTTCTTCCTTTAGTTGATTGTGAATCATGTTTCTATGAACATGGGTATAAAATGTCTTTTCAAGGCCCTGCTTTCGTTTCTTTTGTATATATACCCAGAAGTGGAATTACTGAATCATATGTAATTCCATGTTTAATTTTTTGAGGAACCGCCTTATTGTTTTTCACAGTGACTATCATTTTACATTCCCATCAGTAATGCACAAGGGTTCCAATATCTCTATATGTTTGCCAACACTTGTTATTTTCCTTTTTGTCAGTAGCCATCTAGTCTTGGTGTGGTGGCTCATGACTCTAATTCTAGCACTTTGGGGGGCCGAGGCAGGAGGATCAGTTGAGCTCAGGAGTTTGAGACCAGCCTGGGCAAGATAGTGAGACACTCCCTCCAGCCCCCGCCGTCTCTGTAAAAGAAAGTGGCCATTCTAGTGGGTGTAAAGTGGTATTTCATTATGGTTTTGATTTGCATTTCCCGAACTACTGAAGTTGAAAATCTTTCCATGTGCTTGGCTTATTGGCCATCTCTGTATATCTTTAGGGAAATGTCAAGTCATTTGCCCAATTTTTAATTGGGTTGCTTGTTTTTTGGTTTTTGAGTTCTAGGACTTCTTTAATATTTTAGATATTAATCTCTTATCAGATATGATTGGAAACATTTTCTCCCATACTGTTTTTTTTTACCTTGTTGATTGTATTCTTTGGTGCACAAAACTTGCTCACCAAGAGGGGGAGGGGAGGGGCGGGGGCAGGGGGAGGGGCGGGGGGCAGGGATGGGGCAGGGGCAGGGCAGGGCAGGGCAGGGCACGGTACTAGGATATGCTGCTTGCTTATTTTGAAGCTGCTCTAATTATCAGAAGGGGCTTACCAGTTCTATAGAGATTGGGAAGTCAATACATACTTTGGCATTATTCTATCCCCCCCCCCTCCATCCTCACCTTATGAAATCTAAAACTTCTTGAAATAACTGTACATTTCCTTATGGAGCTGCGCAGCACACACAGACAGTTCTGAAGTTTAGGTTGCCCGTCTGACTAAGCCCAGGCTAAACTTGTATTTGCCAGTGTGCCCTGAGTGTGCTTCAGCCAGTTACTCTTCTGCCTGTTTCCTGCTCCATCCAGTGAGAAGGCTGCATCTTACGGCAGCAGGTAGACTAATTCCTGTCACAGTGTATACATTGCTTGGATTCGGAAGTCTCCAGGGTGACCTCCCTGCTTGGTTCCCAGTCAAAGAGGTCATCTGTGAGCAAAGACAGTTTCACAACCTTTATACTTTTTGTTTCCTTCTCTTGCATCATTGCACTAGCTGAGACTTTCATATGATGTTGAATGATAGTGGTAAGAGGAATCTTAGGGGGAAGGTATCTAATTTTTTGCCATTAATATGGTGTTCGGTTTAGGGTTTTTTAAATAGATGTTCTTAATTTCAGGAAGTCTGTATTCCTGGTTTGCTGAGAGTTTTTCTCATGAATGGGTGTTAGATTTGTCAAATGCTTTTTCTGCATCTATTTGTTGATCATATGATTTTTCTTCTTTAGCTAGTTGATGTGATGGATTACAGTTTTTTTTTGTTTTTTGTTTTCAGACGGAGTCTTGTTCTGTTGCCCAGGCTGGAATTCAGTGGCATGATCTTAGCTCACTACAACCTTTGTCTCCCAGGTTCAAGCAATTCTCCTGCCTCAGCCTCCTGAGTAGCTGGGATTACAGGCATGCACCACCATGCCCAGCTAATTTTCTTTTTTTTTTTCCAAGACAGAATTTCACTTTTGCCCAGGCTGGAGTGCAGGGGCACAATCTTGACTCACTGTAACCCCCACCTCCCAGGTTCAAGCGATTTTCCTGCCTCAGCCTCCTGAGTAGGTGGGATTATAGGTGCCCGCCACCATATCTAGCGTTTTTTTTTTTTTTTTTTTTTTTGTATTTTTAGTAGAAACAAGATTTTGCCATGTTGGCCAGGCTGTCTCAAACTCCTGATCCCAGGTGATCCACCTGCCTCAGCCTCTCAAAGTGCTGGGATTACAGGCATGAGCCACTGCACCCAGCCTACAGTGATTGATATTTCAATATAGAATCAGCCTTGCACACCTGGGATAAATTCCACTTGATCATGGTGTATAATTTTTGTTAATACATTATTGGATTCAGTTTGCTAATATTTTGTTTAAAACTTTTGGCTGGGCATGGTGGCTCATGCCTGTAATCCCAGCACTTTGGGAGGTCAAGGCAGGAAGATCATGTGAGCCTAGGAGTTTGAGTCTAGCCTAGGCAATGTGGCGAAACCCTGTCTCTTAAAAGAAAAAGCGAGAGAGAGAGAAGAAAGAAAAGGAAGGAGCCGGACGCCGTGGCTCACGCCTGTAATCCCAGCACTTTGGGAGGCTGAGGCGGGCGGATCACCTGAGGTTAGGAGTTCAAGATCAGCCTGACCAATATGGTGAAACCCTGTCTTTAAAAAAAAAAAAGAAAGGAAGAAAGAAAAAAGAAAAAAAAGAAAGAAAGAAAAGCTATGGGCTGAGTGTGGTGGCTCATGCCTGTATTCCCAGCACTTTTGAAGGCCAAGGTGGGTGGATCTGTTGGGCTGAGGAGTTCAAGACCAGCCTGGGCAACATGGCACAATCCCATCTGTCTCTACAAAAAAATACAAAAATTAGCTGAGTGTGGTGGCATGTACCTGTAGTCTCACCTTCGGATAGGAGGATCGCCCGAGAGGTTGAGGGTGCAGTGAGCTGTGCTTGTATCCCTGCACTCTAGCCTGGGCGACAGAGCAAGACCCTGTCTCAAAAAAAAAAAAAAAATCTATATCTATATCTATATCTATCTATATGTGTATATATATATACATATATATATATATATTTTAGTGGTTGCCTTAGGGTTTGCATTATACACTCACAACTAATCAGAATCCACTTTCAAATAATGGTGTGCTGCTTCACAGGTAGTCCAAGTACCTTGTAACCAAGTATTCCCAATTCACTCCTCCCACCACTTTTATAACATTGCTGCCATTTATTTCATTTATCCGTAGGCTGTAGTCACCCAATACACAAATTTTATTTTGAACAAACTGTTAATTCGTTAGAGCAATTAAAATAAGAAAAATAGGCCAGGCGCGGTGGTTCAAGCCTGTAATCCCAGCACTTTGGGAGGTCAAGGTGGGCGAATCACGAGATCAGGAGATTGAGACCATCCTGGTCATGGTGAAACCCCGTCTCTACTAAAATACAAAAAATTAGCTGGGCGTGGTGGCGTGCGTCTGTAGTCCCAGCTACTTAGGAGGCTGAGGCAGGGGAATCGCTTGAATCCAGGAGACCGAGGTTGCAGTGAGCCAAGATCGTGCCACTGCAGTCCAGCCTGGCAACAGAGCAAGACTCCGTCTCAAAAAATAAAATAAGAAAAAAGATTAATTTTACCTACACTTATTTCTTCTCTGATGCTTTTCCCCTTCTTTATGTAGAACGGAGTTTCTGACCAAATCATTTTCATTCTCTCTGAAGTTCTTTTAACTTTTCTTGAAATGTTAAATCTCTGAGTTTTTGAGAAAAATCATTTCTCTTTCACTTTTGAAGGATAATTTCACTGGGTACAGAATCACAGATTGGTGTACTTTTTTCTCTCAGTCCTTTAAATAGTTCCTTCTTCTTTCTTCTTGCTTGTATGATTTCTGAAGAGAAGTCCAGTGTCATTCTTGTCATTTATAGGTAGGGTGTTTTTTTCCTGTGGAAAGAAATCCCAGATTTCTGCAAAAGAGAAAATCTTATTTTTCTGCAGTTTGATGTGATGTGCCTCAGCGTAGATTCCCTGTTTTTTACCATTTTGTGTTCTTTGAGCTTTCTGGATCCGCAGGTGGGTGTCTGACGTTAATTTGGGGAACTTCTCAGCTCTCATTAGTCCAAATAGTTCTTAGGTTCTTTTCTTTCTCTTGATATGCTTGTTGCACATATGTTACACCTTTTGTAACTTTCCTGCAATTCTTGCATATTCTGTTTTGTTTCTTTCATTCTTTTTTCCCTTTGCTTTTCATGTTTGGAAGTTTCTGTTGGTGTATTCTTAAGCTCAGAGAGTCTCTCCTTGGCTCTGTCTGGCCTCTTGATGAGTCTGTTGAAGGTAGTCCGCATTGCTGTTACAGGACTTTTACTTTCTGGCATTTCCTACTGATTGTTGCTTAGGGTTTCCATCTCTGTTTATTCTACCCATCTGTTCTCACATGATGTCTACTTTTTCCATTAGAGCCATTACTATATTGATTGTAGTTTTAAATTCCCAGTCTGGTAGTTCCAAAATCGCCGCCATGTGTGAGTCTGGTTCTGATATGAGGAACTTAGGCATCAGCGTCAGGTTAATAGGCCTTAGTGTGAGGTCTGTTTGTCTGGCTGGGAGTTGGACTGTGTTTACTGTTTGCTGCCCTTGTAAATGTCGGGGGATGAAATCTCCTGTGTGTTCTCTGTTTTTGGGTTTTCCTCAAGATTCTGTCTTAAATCTGAGTGTGAGGCCTGCAGTTCTTGCCAGTGTGCACCCTTGTTATTACACAGGAGTCCTGGTGATGTGGCTCTCAGGGGAGAGGAGAGGGAGTGTTCTGTCGTCCTGGGGCTCAGTGTTTTAGTGAGCCTGTGTCCTTGGGCTGTGGCCTTCACATGTGCTTCTCAGTTTTGTTTTTTTCCCTCCCCCTTAGGAGAGACATAAAGGATAGAGGAGGCAGGAATTGGGTGTTTCCTTACTCCTAGGTGGTTAGGCTCTGGTAAAATAGTTTTCCTTGAGGCCTTTGTTAAGGATAAGAGAATGTTCTGGTTGTGCCTTTTTTCTCTTCCCTTCCCCTTCCCCAGACTGGGAAATTTATAATGTATAGAAATTTCTGGGCTGGGCATGGTGCCTCACACCTGTAATCCCAGCACGTTGGGAGACCGCGGTGGGCAGATTGCATAAGTCCAAGAGTTTGAGACCAGCCTGGGCTACATGGCAAAACCCCGTCTCTACAAAAATTAGCCAGCCGTGGTGGCACATACCTGTAGTCCCAGCTACTCAGGAGGCTAAGGTGGGACAATTGCTTTGAGTTTGGGAGGCAGAGGTGGCAGTGAGCCAAGATCATGCCTCTGTACCCAGCCTGTGTGACAGAGTGAGACTCTCTCTTTAAAAAAAAAAAAAAAAAAATTCATATAGTTCTGGAGGATAGGAGGTTCAAGGCTGAAGGACACAGCTCGTGAAGGGCTGCATCTGCATTTTGTGTTATCCCAGGGTGAAAGGTGGAAGGGCAGGAGAGGGAAGGGGGTTGAATTCATCCTTTTATCAGGAACCTCGTCCTGAGATAACAAACCCGTTCCCAGGATAACAGCATTAATCTGCTCACAAGGTCAGAGTTCTATGTGGCCTAATCACCGCTTATCAAAGGCCCCACCTCTTAACACTGTTGCATTTGGGGACTGAGTTTCCAGGACATGCTTTTTGGGGGACACATTGAAACCATAGCACTTAATTTCTCTATTTATGCTCATTTTTCAGCTGTGTTGACCTTTGCAATTGAGGAAGTTTATTTTTTAGTATTTTTATGGAAGTTGTGCATCGTACCATTGTTTTCAGTTTCCTCAGCAGTGACTAGGAAACACTGGCCATCCCTGTCTTAGAATACAGATTCTACCAAAACTAGTAGTTTTGGTACTAGTAGTTTGGGATGCTTGTTGCAGGACTTTTGATGATAACCTTGAATGTAGAATAGTAGGAGATGGGGCAGCACTGTCCCCAGCCAGTAGAGATTTCTGTGAGAATCCAGGACTCTTCCTAGAATCAGGCCTCTGTGTGAGCCGAAATGGAGACCTGTGGGCCTGGTGGCCTGAGTATGAAGCACTTGGTCTGTGTTCTTGGCAGTAGTGATGGTGGTGTTGACTCAGCTCCCATTTCTCATGGCATTTTTTTCTTCACTTTTTTTCAGTATTTAGGTCAGTTAACGTCCATACCAGGATACCTGAATCCCTCCAGTAGGACTGAAATCCTGCATTTCATAGACAATGCAAAGGTAACTCTATCCTCTTAACCCTGTGTACTATCCTCAGCCCCCACCAGCCCTTGGTCCCTGTACTCTTGGCCTCGTGGTTGTGAGGAATGACCCAGTCCCATCACATTATGGATACACTTGGCTCTTGGCCATAAAGACTGTTCCTCAATATGGACATTAACTTGATTCTCAGGACTTGCTCCATGTGATTTTGGGCTGTTTCCAAAATTTACATTTTCAAGATTCCAACGCATGCCATTTGTAAGTCCTGAAGGCAGTTCCAGAAGAATTCCAAATGATTTGAACGCATTGGTGTCCCTGGAATAAGCACCACTGTTCTGAGGGGAATGACACTGACCTTATTCACTCAGCGTTTGTCACATAGTGACATTGGCCAGCACAGTATTCTTGGGAGCAGCGCCCCATGCCATTTGACAGCTGAGTTGGCATTTCTGACGCCCTGTGGTTCCTTCCAGAGAGCCCACCAACTTCCAGGACACTTGACTCAGGAGCATGATGCTGTGCTCAGCCTGTCTGCGTACAACGTCAAGCTGGCCTGGAGGGACGGGGGAGGATATCATCCTCAGGGTGCCCATCCATGACATCGCCGCCGTCTCCTATGTCCGGGATGATGCTGCACACCTGGTGGTCCTGAAGACAGGTACAGGAGGTCAGGGGTCAGGAGGGTCCTTGCCTCAGGAGTACATGCGTGCATTTTATGAAGTTCTGGAGACAGTTTTTGCACCTTCATGTTGGGTGCTCCTGTTTGTCATGACCAAAAATTGGCTTTCCTGTCTCAGAGATCAGCCAGAGGAGGGCTTGAGATCAGCTACCAGACCCCAGGTATCACTGTCACACTGAGAGCCTTTGGGGGACTCAGTAATATCAGGATACAGTATTTGGGACTGATACCCTGTTCCTCTGCCCATTGGGGCTCCTGTTGACTCCCTCCTGGTACACTGGAGTCACCCCCTCTGCCCAGGTGTGGTGGAGCCTAGAGAGAAGGCGGTGGGTAGGGACCTCACCTCAGCTTGACTGACATTTTGAGCCCTGCACAGTGTCCCCAAAGCTGGGACAGCAAGAGGAGACCCAGATCTCTCAGGAGCTCTTGGTCGTAGAGGTTACTCTGAGTGTGTCCTTGCCGTCTGCTGCTTTCACACTGGGATGGAATCGGAAGATAGAATCGGGCAGAATGTTATTTTTGGCTCATTCTCTTAACCTGTGGTGAGTACAGTGCTGCCTCACTGGACACTAGCCCAAGCTGCCCATTAATTTCCAGTGCTTCCAGCCCAGGCATTCAGGCCACTGAGAAATGAGGGAAGAGGCTGTGGTTCACCCTCCCTGCACTTTGCCCCTTCCAGTCCTGAGTTTTGAGGTTGCCATTGCAATGGGGGACACTATTCTGGGCTTTTTGGATCTCTGCTGGTGACTGGGTTGATCCCAAAGCCTTTCATTTCCAGAGTGCCAGTGGCAGTGTGTGAGGGGTCACAGTGGGTCTGCCTAGACCACACACTGTGTTTTAGGTAGCAGAGAGGGAAAATTGTCATTCCACTTAAGGTCAGTAGTTTATTGATAATCTGGTGAGTATGCTCATTACTAACTCCTTGAGCCACGAACCGCCAGCTTGGGTGTACTCTTGAGAACAGTCCACAGAAAGCCTGTGAGTCTAGATGCTTGGGGTTGCTGTGGTCACAAAGCACACAGGCAACACTGGAGGGGTTTATGAAGGTGGCTGTTGTCCCTTTACTTTGTCCTCTGTGTAGCGGTAGCTTAGACTTGCCTGCACCTTCCCAACACAGGCACACACCACACCTACACACATACATCACTCACCCTGTCTGACTTAGAAGGCTGGCCGGGTGGCTACTTCCAGCCATACTGTGCGACACCAAGGTGACCCTCCTGTTTTTCTACCTTTGGACCCTGTGGGAGGCCGTACACCTGGGACGTCCTTCCTGCAGTGTAGGGCCGTTGGGCCCCACAGGGTCATGGGGTGTCCCTTATGCTGTGCTGAAGTGCAGGATCAGAAAAGTAAAGACAGGACACTGAAGAACTGGTGAAGAGCATCTGGACTCGGGGAGCCACGCCACCTGTGAGCGGAGGTCAGTGAGCGCCCCAAATGCCCAAGAGCATCTGTATTTATTAGGTACAATTAGGGGGCAAGGTCGTAGTGAGGTCGTCATCTATAGGCTTAGTAATAGGGCATACATAATCACGTGAGCCATAAGCAAGGGGGCCACCCCATTGCGTCACCTGGGCGGAGAGGTGGGCCGTGTGCAGTAGGGGGCCGTGCCATGCTCAGTAGTAGAGGGTCACGTACAAAAAAGGGGTCCACCCCCATTAGGTCACCGAGGCAAGGAGGTGGGCTGTGTGCAACAGGTGTCGTGCACAACACTTCTTATCTGAGGGCAGGAGACTTCAAAGAATTTCTAATAAAAGGATACTGTAAGCTTAATGCAGTGGGAGCTAACAAGCTTGTGCTCTTAAGATACTTATGGGAGGATGATTTGAGCTAGTGCAGAAGTGAGAAAAGACCGACAGGGTATACAGCCGCTGTGACTGGTCACACCAGATGGGTTCTTCTCCCTCGGTTATTTCCAGGATCTCAGGCCTGAGGCCTACTTTCCACAGGAACTGGATGCAAGGTACTACAACTCCTTTATCAGGAGGAGAGGCTCTTGCTCCAAGCCTGCCATACAGCATACGCCCTTTCAGGCAGGGACGCCACTGCCTGGGTCTTTCGTTCTCATCCTGGTCTGGCTGTTTTCCCATGTACTGCTTCTGTACTGTAACTGCTTTAGGCATTCCTTCTACTACAAACTACTATATGGTTATACAGAAGGATTATATAAATCAGCACTAAATGTGTCAGTACAGCTCCGACTACAATACCTATATGATTATATCGAAAGATTATATAGAACGCAGTATGCTAGATATAAGTATTAAGTATGATTATATAAACTAGGTATATGTAAGCAGTAAGTTATACTTCAGGTGCTAATTCTATAAACTAATATATAATTATATATGAAGAATTATATAAAGGAAATAGCTAAGTAATAACACTATAAACTAAGGTATTCTTCAGGCACTTACTTTGCCTGGGGTCTGGACAGTTCTCTTTCCTCAGTGCCCATGGGGGGTGTTACCCACACTGCAGGTGTGTCAAGCTGGTAGGGAGGGGAGATAGGCCCCCTTTGTTTCTTCTGCTGCATAACAGTTTCTCAGTTTTAATTATTAAATTGCTAAAGGAAATAGATAACAGATTTTTTTAAATGGAGAGAGAATGACCGCCATAGGAGAAACTTTCCAAGAATACATGAAAAACAGGACCTCTGGTCTTTGAGAGAACTTTTGGCTTAAAGGAAGAGAGTGAATCCCTGTGTCCTGGGGCTCTCTTCCTTATTTTTGCAAATGCACAGGAGCAGTTGTGTGTCTCTTGTGTTACATGAGGCATATTGTGTTTATTTTTAAATTTTTAAAATATTTTAAGTTTATGTAAAAATGGGGCTCTCTGTGTTGCCCAGCCTAGTCTTAAACGTCTGGCCTCAAGCAATCCTCCTGCCTTAGCCTCCCAAAGTATTGGGACTATGGGCATCAGCCACTGCACTGGGTCACCACACTGTGTTTAGGGTTAGGAATTGAGAGTTCTGAACATAGAGACTGGCAGGTGAATAGCTAACGTTTACTCAGTGCCTGCTATATGCAAGCAAGTCTCTGTGCTTCTTTGGACCAAGAGTACCCTTGTATTTGGGACAGCACAGGAGCGGGGAAGTTGGGGGCCAGGTCTGTCTGCAATAGGGTCTGTGTGGCAGGAGCTGCTTGGAGGGCAGTGACTTGAGTTGGTGCCAGAGGAAGCAGGGTCACCTGTGCACCCGTGGTAGCACTTCCTGGATGATACAGGAGAGGCACACAACTCGCTGCCCGCATCCTTAAGCTGCCCACCCTGCTTCCTTGAGAACTGCCACAGGCACACGCCAGGGAGCCAACTTTAAAAAATGTTTGAAAAGTAGAGATTTTTCACCAAACTCATACCAAAAGAAAAAGTAAAGGGAAACAAGTGAAATTATTTTCAATAATATATTTTATTTAGCCCTGTGTACCCAAAACATTATCACATCAGTATATAATCAATATAAAAATTGTTGAGTTCTGAAACCCCGTGCATAGTTTAAATTCACACGTTTCAGTGTGAACTCATCACATTTTGCGTGCTCAGTAGTCCTGTGGCCAGTGGCTGCCATAGGGACAGAGCAGCCCCAGGAGTCTCACTGTGGGGTTTGAGGTACAGTCCTTTATGGAGCCCTTGTCTCTGTGCATGTGCCCACCTTGCATCTGGCCTGGGACGGCCTTCCTCTCCCTCCTGAGGCTTGCTTGCCCTCCATACCCTGGCACTAGTGGCACTTTGTTTTCAGTCCCGAAGTCCTCCCAGGGTAGTCCAAACTGATGGTCAGAGTCTTGGTTCCTGAGGATGGGCCTCCCTCCTGCCATCAGGCAAACCATTGAGTTACTCCATGTATTTCAGGAGAGCCTCATTTGTCTAGGGAGGCAGTGGGTAGGGTGTTAGGAACAAGGGTACTGGGGTCTGACCATCTAGATTGCCACATGGACAGTGCAACTCACACATCCTCAGGCCCAGCCTTTCACCTCCCCATGTCTCAGTTTACCCATCTGTAAGAAGGGAACAACCTGGCCAGAACACATGGAAACCTCCTGGAGGTGACTGTTCTCAGGGTTGTGTGTGTGATATGTTGTATATGAACTTGAAGCGTGTGAGACTGCAAGATGACATGCAGTTCTGGTGCCCTGGAGCTCAGGGCTCATGTGTTTCCACCCTTGTTTAGAGAAGCAGGGGAGGGAGGCAGTCTGCCTGAGGTGTGCCTGGTGCTGCCCCTTCACCCAGGTTGTTCTGTGGGCGCCTGAGCCAGGTACAAGTCCTCTCAGCCTGTTTCCATAGCGGCCCCAGCTGTTGACTCAGGTACCCTCATGCCTGCCCTTCCACTGCGCTAACCTGAGTTGGTGTTGACTTCTCAGCCCAGGACCCAGGGATCTCCCCCAGCCAGAGTCTGTGTGCGGAAAGTTCCAGAGGCCTGAGTGCAGGCTCCCTGTCAGAGAGCGCAGTTGGGCCCGTGGAGGCATGCTGCTTGGTCATCCTGGCTGCAGAGAGCAAGGTGAGACTTTCTCGCCCCATTCGCTTAAAACCGAGCACTGTCCCTGGCTCCTCCCAAACCCTGCTCATGGCCAGCCACGCCCATTGCCCCACCCTGTCCACACCCAGCACAGCACTGTGCACTGCCCAGGCCCCAGCTACTTCCTCTGCCATTGCTTGGCCCCGCCTCACCCTGGTCCCCGCCCAGCACCGCCCCCCCTCTGGTCAGCCCTGCCCCAGGCATTGCCCTGATCCTGGCCCCTCCCACAGCTTGTCTACCCCTGGCTGCATCCCAGGTCCTGCTCCAGGTCCAGGCTCTCTGCCAGTTCCCACCCCTATGTCTTCCATCCCTCCTGTCTTCAACCCCATCCCTCCCCACACCCAGCACCTTCCCTGAGACCACCTGGCCACTGAGCTTTTTTTTTTTTTTGAGACAGTCTTGCTGTTGCCCAGGCTGTAGTGCAGTGGCATGATCTCGGCTCATGGCATCCTCCTCTGCCTGGGTTCAAGCGATTCCCCTGCCTCAGCCTCCTGAGTAGCTGGGATTACAGGCGTATACCACCACGCCTGGCTAAATTTTATATTTTTAGTAGACCGGGTTTTACCATCTTGGCCAGACTGGTCTTGAACTCCTGACTTTGTGATCCCGCCCGCCTCTGCCTCCCAAAGTGCTGGGATTACAGGCGTGAGCCACCACGCCCGGCTGCCACTGAGCTTTTTGCTCATCATTCTTCAAGGTGTCCCCCACGCTGATGGGCAGGCAGCGGCCGTCACCTACCTGGGGGCTGCATCCTGGACCCACCTGGGGTTTCAGACTGTGCTTGCAGATTCCTCACGACCTGGAAGAGCCAAGGACCAGGCCCTTGTAGGCCAGGGTTTGGGGCCCCCTCAGCTGCCCAATAGCTGTGAGGCCTTGCCAGTCACTTAACACCTTTCTGTTTAATTTCCTTATCTGTGAAATGGATACTAGTGACCACCCACCTTAATTATCCTCCAGTGAGCATTTCTCAGTGTTGGTGCTACTGTTATTTTTAACCGGATAATTTTCCACTGTGAGAGGCTGCCCTGTGCATTGTAGGGTGTTGAGTGGCATCCCTGGCTTCTCCACTTGTGACAGCTGAAAATGTCTCCAGATATTGCCACATGTCCCCTGGGAGGGGTACAAAAATTGCCCCAGTTGAGAGCCTTTGCTTTAGACAGCTCACTATTATAAAACCATTTTATAGCTGTTAGAAACACTTCCAGGTGGGCTGTGATACTGATGGTATCTCCTCTCACCTCTTTCTTGGGCTGGGATAGGGTTGTGAGGGTGTTGACAGGTCAGGCTAATGGAAAGAGAACGTGGGGCTGGCAGCTAACACTTGTGGCCTGCACAGTCCCCTCATACTTGCAAAACCACCCCGGGCCACATGGTAGTCCTAGATGGAGGCCTGGGGCAGTTGGCTGGGTCTCTCTTTTGACACCCCTTTGGGTCAGTAAAAGGCAGAGGGACACATTTTGGCATCTGCTCTTCATTCATGTTTATTGAGCATCTGGGCTGCCCCAAGTATCCTGGAGGCCGCCTGTGAAGCTGCGGTCTCCAGCCAGACTGACGAGCAGCTGCTGTCTCCCACTGCAGGTCGCTGCGGAGGAGCTTTGCTGTCTGCTAGGCCAGGTCTTCCAGGTTGTTTACACGGAGTCCACCATCGACTTTCTGGACAGAGCGATATTTGATGGGGCCTCCACCCCCACCCACCACCTGTCCCTGCACAGCGGTATGTTGAGTGAGAATGGGCAGCGGGTGTGAGCAGGGACAGGAGGGGCTACTGCAGGGGCCCCCAGCTCCCATAAGTTACTCCTGGAATAGCGCAGTTACTGCAGTGACATGGTGGCCCTTTGTTTCCCGATTTTGCTGTTCACCTTAGTCCATAGGGTTTCCTCAAGGGAGAAATGTCACCTGTCCTTCAGGGAGTTATACCAGGTCAGCCTGGTGGCTTCCTGCCATAAATTTGGGGTCTGTGAACACTTTCTGGAATCTCTTGTGGCTAAAGTCACTTCACTTAGAACAAAGAGCCAGGAGAAAGCTCCTAGCGGTGGGGCCTGTGACGGAATTGGGGAGGCTGAGAGTGGGCCTGGCGAGCCTCCCTTTCAATATGCCCAGACCATGGCTGCTCTTAATGTGAGGCTCCTTCCAGGACCATGGCCAGACCCATGGGAAGCTGCTCAGGCTGCCCCGGGGAGGCCAGCTGGCAGTGGTAGAGCAGTGGCAGATGGGGAAGAATCGAGGGAACCCAGAGCTGCCGCCTCTTGCATGTCCCACACAGCATTTTCAGGAGTCTGTTAGTCCATTGAAAACACTTCATCAGCAAGTTCACTTAAGTCTTTAAAAACACCAAGATCATCTGTTTTTTCATCTGTTTTTTTTAGATGTATTACTTATTGAGGATTAATGGTTTACATAAATTGGGTGCATAGAAAGCTACTGGAAACAGTACAGCTTGTTGAGTACAGCTTTCCATAGAAAGCTACTGGAAACAGTACAGCTTCTTTTTATGGAGATACGTCCCAGCCCTCTACCCTTTCCCCAGTAACTCACACATCTCAGTGAAGAGAGTAAATGGTGGAGATCCCTGGGGAAGCCGGCGTGAGGGCTGCTCCTTAGTGCCTCCTCCCTCCCTTTCTTGCTGCTAGTACCAGAGCCTTTGTGGGTGCCGCACGCCCTGTGTTGGCGCAGCAGCTGCAGAGAGGACAGCTGCTGAGTTCCATCTCATTTAGTCCACGGTGACCCAGTGAGATAGGTGCAGTCTTCGTCTCCATTTTAGAGATGGGGGAAGTGGAGGCTTAGAAGTCAGCAGCTCATCCAGAGGAATGTACCATGTGAGGAGCAGATGGTTTATCGATCTGTAATTAAACCTTCAGTTTTAGTGTGATTGGTTTGGCCCTTGTGCTTTAAAATTCCCAAAAGACTTTTTTTTTCTTTAATTTTTTTTTTTTTTTTTTTTGAGACGGAGTCTCACTTTATCTCCGAGGCTGGAGTACAGTGGCGCAATGTCAGCTCACTGCAACCTCCGGCTGTCAGGTTCAAGCAGTTCTGCCTCAGCCTCCCAAGTAGCTGAGACTACAGATTCGCCACCACTATGCCTGGCTAATCTTTTGTATTTTTAGTAGAGACAGGGTTTCACCATGCTGGCCTCCTAACCTCATGATCCACCTGCCTCAACCTCCCAAAGTGTTGGGATTACAGGTGTGAGCCACTGCGCCTGGCCTTTAATAAATTTTTTAACTGAGAAGTACACAAGTCATACATGTACAGTTGAGAGAATTTTCACAAAGTAAACACATGATGTAACACTACTACTGGGGGCTGCTTAAGTGGGCCTCTTCCCCTGCCAGTCTTTCCCAAGACCTCCCAATGGGATCCACACATGGATGTGCCCACATTACGCACACTCACAGGCACATGCGTGCATTCTCTGCTTATTTCTGCTTTGGAGTTTTGCTTGCTGTGTTAGTTCTCTCTACTACAGCTATGCCAAAACATAGCAGTGTGAACAGAAATATATTCTCTTACAATCCTATACATTAGAGTCCAGTGTGGGTCTCACTGGGCTAAAGTTGAGGTGCTCCAGAGAGGAAGCCATTTCCTTGTCTTTCCAGCTCCTAGAAGCGGCCACATGCCTTGGCTCATGGCCCTTCCTCTGTCTCACAGCCAGCCACGTGGCATCTTCCATAGTCACATCTTCCTTTGACTCTCAGCTTCCTCTGCATTTCAGGACCCTTGCATTCACATTGAGCCCACCCAAATTCTCCAGGGTCATCTCCCTATTTCAAGGTCAGCCAAGTAGCATCCTTTACTTCCCTTTGAAATTGGTAACATATTCACCAATTCCAGGGATTAGGATGTGGACATCTTTGGGGGGGCGGGTCATTATTCTGCCCACCATACTTACCTTGTTGCTAGTGCCAGAAATGTCCCTTTTATCTCCCAGCCTCTTGCTCTGCTCGCATCCAAAGTCTTACCCTCTCCACAACACTCACCTGCCTCGCTCACAAAGCTTTCACTGGCTGTCTGTGCTGGTGTGGAAATGTGCCTTCCTCAGGTTTGGAATAGCAAATTACAGTCTGTGTCACATAGACCTAATGTCATTTGTTGAATGTTGCTGCTCAGTGCCAGACCCTTTGCTGGTCTGAGGGTCTCAGGAATCCCGTGGCTTTGCGGGGTTCAGGTAGGGAGTCAGACTGCCCGGCTCTGACTGTGGTTTCTGCTGTGTGACCTGGGCTAAGTTGTGTAACCTCTCTGACTTACTTCCTCATCTACAAGTGATGGTGGGGTGATATGTGCCTGAGTTAAAGGAGACAAAGCCCCAGTAATCCTGCCTGGCACATGAGTGATACCTCAAAGACAGCTTTTGTTGGCTCTGGCCATGGGTGAATGTGGACTTCAGCCCAGCCTGCAGCAGGATTTGCATTTGCCAGGATCCCCCAGGAAGGGTGTGTGTGGGCTCAAGTCTGACGGGGCCCTGCCCTGAGGCACACAGCACATTCCAGAGTGCGGGCAGCTTGATGAAGGACAGCAGGGTCCCTGAAGGCCGGGACTGCCGCTGTCTCCTGTAAACAACAGTAGGCTGGACTCAAAATGCCTCCCCACTGTGTCCCCGAAAATCATCTTAGTTTTCTGCATCTTCCTTGCAGATGACTCTTCTACAAAAGTGGACATTAAGGAGACCTACGAGGTGGAAGCCAGCACTTTGTGAGTGCACATGCCACCAAGCCTTGCGGTGGGACATGCACCAAATGCATTGCTCCGT
Source organism: Ateles fusciceps (assembly GCA_036589455.1). Taxonomy (NCBI): domain Eukaryota; kingdom Metazoa; phylum Chordata; class Mammalia; order Primates; family Atelidae; genus Ateles; species Ateles fusciceps. Next base: position 5,087,130 of record JAZHEH010003329.1, on the reverse strand, counting down.
GTTGTCCAGGCTGTAGCCAGTCGGCCCCCTAAGCTTAGCTCACCCTCACTAAGCCATCCCCCAGACCCACTGTCCCAAGCTCAGTGAGTAGCTGAAGCCTGGCTCACCGGCCTCTCCTCGTAAACTTCTAGAGTCCTTGCTGTTCCTCTGGTCTCTCCCTGTTCACCTTCCCTTAGCCTCCCAAGAGTGAGCTTGTAACAGGCATGTTGGATGGAGCCGTTCCCCTGCACAAGCCTGCTGAGGCATTGGCCTTCTGACCTGTCTCTGCCTCCGCCTGGGCCTCTGTAGTAGCTGAGCCCACACACGCTCTCCTTTCCTGCTACCCCACACCCCAGCCCCTCCCCTCTGAGCCTGTTGCTCCCCCACTCCCAATAGTGCTGCCCACCGCCTTGACCTATGTACTCCCTCCCTTCACTCAGAGCCATACCCGCAGGGAGCCCCAGGACCAGGCCAAGCTGACCACCCTGCATGCCCAGCCAGCTCTCCTCTCGTCATCATCACTTCCATTCCTCTGTTCGAGGACAGGGACCCACACACACAGCACAGACTAGGTTTCCTGAAACGTGTGTGAGATGGAAAGGTCGGGGAAACTACCCACTCACATACCACATTTCTTCCCAGCTGTTTCCCTGAATCCGTGGATGTGGGTGGCGCGTCACCCCACAGCAAGACCATCAGTGAGAGTGAGCTGAGCGCCAGCGCCACCGAGCTGCTGCAGGACTACATGCTGACGGTAGGCCTCTGCCACAGGGACACTGGGCTGCATGAGGGAGGGGTATCCCAGGGAGGATGTCGGGGGAGGGAGGAGAAGGAGCAGCAGTGCAGGGCAGGCTGCAGTGAGTGAGGTCACCTAGGTACTCTTGGTCAGTTTTGCTGAGATCGCTGCCTTTTCCCAGGAACAGTCTAGGAGAGCAAGAGTCAGTGGGGCTGAATTGGGGGTGCTGTGGTCGTCAGGGCTGGACTCGGGCCTCTGCTTGGGTCCTGGGGGGGGGGAGGGAACAGTGGTCCCTGCAAGGCCCTGTGGCCAGACACTTTTATCCTCCTCATCTTACATAGTTTTGTCATTGAAAACTCAGTGTTCCTGATCTCCCTGTGTGTAGCCTAGGGGCATGGGCATTGGCCTCGGACCAGGTTGCCAACTTCCACCTTGCCCTGCTGGCTCCTGTCCCTCCTGTGCACTCTGTGTTCTAGCGTAGGAGGGTGGAGCTGTCTGGGTGCCTTGATTTCCTCTGGGTGGCCTTGTGCTGGTCATGACAGGATGAGGACACATTGTGGGCATTCTGATGCCTCAGCCTATGCAGAGGTGAAACCAGAGACAGCTGGTGCTCTGGCTGGAGTCGGTGGCTGTCGCAGGGTAGGCCCGACTGCCGACTCTTGCTTGCTGCGTCCAGCCCTGCACCTGGCTCTGCTCTCTTGCAGCTGCGCACCAAGCTGTCGTCGCAGGAGATCCAGCAGTTTGCGGCGCTGCTGCACGAGTACCGCAATGGGGCCTCATCCACGAATTCTGCATCAACCTGCGGCAGCTCTACGGGGACAGCCGCAAGTCTCCTGCTGCTTGGTGAGTGGGCCCCGGAGAGACTGGCTTGTCCAAACGTGGCTAGGAGAGGCTGATCCCTCGTGGGAATGTGCACACGGACCCCTCAGTGGGTGCAGCGGGGCCTCCATCAGGGATGGGAGATTGGAACTAGAGATGGCCATGAGAGCACAGTCCAGAGATCAGGAATGCCTTCTGTGCTGGGCCCTGCGTCACCTCCTGGCATGGGGCTCTGTGTGCCCACCCACAGTGGGGAGTAGAGTTTCTGAGAGACACACTAGGCTTCCCAAATAAGAGGGTGGCCCTCTGAGTTGGGACAGTCACCCTGGGCCAGGCCGTGGCAGGGAAACAGCTGACTTGGCATGAAGCCCGCCTCTGAGGACTGCACCCTTGTTGTTGTGTGCCAGCAGGCGGCCTTGAAGACTGCTCTGGGCCTCACTTTCCCCCACTGTAAAATGGGGACTTCGTGAGGACTGGTAGAGAATGAGAGGAGGCCGCAGGCTCTTGGCCTGTGCTGGTGCCTCAAGGCCAGGGTGGGTGCATGTGGCAGAGGCAGTAAGCTGTCAGGGCCAGCAGCAGTGCCTGTCAGAGGAGGTTTTAGCCAAACCGCCTGGACCCAGGAAGCATTATTTCAACCAGGATGCTAGATGCAGTGAGCATGGCATCACGGTCTCCCAGGCTGTGCACCAGGGGCAGCTGTGGCCCTGTTAGAGGGCTCTGAGCCCTGGGAGAATAGCTGAGTGGGCTGAGCCGAACTGGAGGTGCCATGCTGGGGTGTCGTGTGTCTGCAGGTCTGAGGCCCTTCATCCCTGAGAAGGACAGCCAGCACTTCGAGAACTTCCTGGAGACCATTGGTGTGAAGGACGGCCGTGGCATCATCACCGACAGCTTTGGCAGGCACCGGCGGGCCCTGAGCACCACGTCCAGTTCCCCCACCAATGGGAACAGGGCCACGGGCAGCTCCGATGACCGGTCGGTGCCTTCAGAAGGGGATGAGTGGGACCGCATGATCTCGGATATCAGCAGCGACATCGAGGCGCTGGGCTGCAGCATGGACCAGGACTCGGCATGATGGCAGTGCATGGTGGGGTGCCCACACCTTCCGCAGTCGTCGCAGGCCTTTCCGAAAGGAGCTGCCCAGATCTGTGTGTCAGCCCTTGGCCAGGGCCAGCGAGAAGCTCCAGGCACAGGTAGCCCTGGGCGGCCCAGGTCCTCTACTGTGAAGGAGCAGGGAGCTGCCGAGGGACACGAGCCCCAGTGCGGGCGGAAGGCTCTTTGCCTTGTCCACCAGGGCTCAGGCGAGCCCTGCGGCTGTCCCCGCTTGGGGAGGGCCTGGCCAAGCTGGCAGGGAGAGCGTCCTGTCCGCTGGGCCCTTGGACAGCTGTCAGTTTTGCACATGATGTTCCTGTTGTAACTCTCAGAGACCTTAAAAGAAGTTTACTGCAATGTGAATAATTTAATCTCTGGTTGCCAAGCATGTTTCTGATCCAGTTGAAATGGTGAAAACCACTGGTGGCAGGAGGGGGTGTCCACTCTGACCTCTGTCCCTGGGTCCCCCGTCTGCCTTGCAGCACGTGGGACTCAGCACATTGGTCCCAGGGGCTGGGGTGGAGGAGGCAGCAGCCTCTTGTGCCACAGGCAGGACTTGCTTTCGACTTGGGCAGTGTGGATGTGGGGCAGGAGCAAGTGTTCTAAGCCCTTCCATGGGGTAGCGTGCGGCGTGTGTTGGGGCACCTTGATTTTTACATCCTGTGCACTTCGAGGTACTGGCTGTGCCCGAGGCCCCCTCCCACCCCCCATGCTGCAGGTGTTTTCCTCAAGCAGCCTGCACTCCCCCCACTGAACATAAGTGCTATCTGAAATCTCGTCACCTTGGAGCCCAGGGGCTGGGTCTTCAGACAGGCCAGAGTGCAACTCTGCCGACCCTCCCTGTGTCCTCATGATGGGTGTCTCCATCCCTGTCCCATGAGCTCTTCTCCCGAAGACCTGTTGGCCTTGGTCTTACCTGTATCCTGTGGGCCCTCACAAACCTTCCTTGGATATGGGGAGGGGAGGAGAGGTGACCTGGGTCAGTTTGTCCTGGGCCTCGCCTTCCACTGGAGGGAGAGTAGCTACACTACCGCTGAGACCCCCCCCCAGAGGGACAGACATCTGGGAAGGATATTGGCTATCACATCTCCCTCCTGCCCAGGCTGGGGGCCTGGCCTTGCTGGGTGGAGGGGCTGCATGTCAGGCCCCAGGGTTTCTCTGGCCCAGGCTCGGGGGAGAAGGGAGAGCCTCTGGGGCTCCATGGACACCCCGATTGTGTCCAGCACAAGCCAGAGGATCTGGAGTATTCAGGCACCTTCTTGAATAAGGTGGACGGGTTTGCACGGTATCACAGCTTCTGGACAGGAAGGGGCCTGGTCAGTGTTTTTTGTTTGTTTTTGAGATGGAGTCTCGCTCTGTTGCCCAGGGTGGAGTACAGTGGCACGATCTCAGCTCACTGCAACCTCCGCCTCCCGGGTTCAATTGATTCTCCTGCCTCAGCCTCCTGAGTAGCTGGCACTACAGGCACCCACCACCACGCCTGGCTAATTTTTGTATTTTTAGTAGAGACAGGGTTTCATCATATTGGCCACACAGGTCTTGAACTCCTGACCTTGTGATCTGCCCACCTCAGCCTCCCCAAGTGCTGGGATTACAGGCGTGAGCCACTGCGCCCAGCCCTGGTCAGTGTTTTATGGGTGAGTTTTCCCACTGTACTGGGCTGTTGTAGAGCTGTTTGTTTATACTCAAGGGACCAGGCCAGGCCAGGGCAGGTGGCAGGCTATTTACTACTGACGCTGTCTCTAGGTTTATTTGAAAATGGACGTGCTGTGGAAGCAGAGAGGGGCTGAGGATGAACCACACAGTCTTCTGGGCTCCTGCCTCCCACCAGAGCCTACCCTGTGCCAGAAGCGCCAGTGTCCCCCCTTCCAGCCCATGGGTTGAACATGGCCTTGCATGGGCCTTCTGTGTGGAGCATCACAGGAACCACTCACCTGCCCCCTCCAGCGCCCATCCCCAGATGTCGCCCCCATGTTGTGGTCACTGGTGTTTGCCAGCAGAAAGAGTAGAGGACATGGAGCAGATGAGGGGAAACCAGAGGGCAGTGAGGGGACACCCAGAGAGTGATGAGGGGGACACCAGAGGGCAATGAGGGACATGAGAGAGTGATATGAGGGGACACCAGAGGGCAATGAGAGGACACCAAAGGGCGGTAAAGGGACACCCAGAATGAGGGGACACCCAGAGAGTGATGAGGGGACACCAGAGGGTGGTGAGGGGACACCCAGAATGAGGGGACACCCAGAGTGATGAGAGGACACCAGAGGGCGGTGAAGGGACACCCAGAATGAGGGGACACCCAGAGAGCAATGAGGGAACACCAGAGGGCGGTGAGGGGACACCAGAGGGCGGTGAGGGGACACCCAGAGGATGGTGGGGAGCACCAGAGGATGGTGGGGGGACACCAGAGGACGATGAGGGACACCACAGGGCGATGAGGGACACGACAGGGATAATGGGGACACCAGGGAGTGATGAGGGGACATCAGGGAGTGATGAGGGGACAACATAGGGCAGTGAGGACACCACAGAGTAATAAGGGACACCACAGAGCAAGGAAGGGACATCAGAGGGCAGTGAGGGGACACCAAGGGAGTAATGAAGGGACACCAGAGGGCGGTGAGGGGACACCAGAGGGCGGTGAGGGGATGCCACAGAGCAATGAAGGGACACCAGAGGGCAGTGAGGGGACACCACAGAGCAATGAAGGGACACCAGAGGGCAGTGAGGGGACACCACAGAGCAATGAAGGGACACCAGAGGGCAGTGAGGGGATACCACGGAGTAATAAGGGAACACAAGAACAATGGACACCAGAGGGCAGTGAGGGGACACCACAGAGCAATGAAGGGACACCAGAGGGCAGTGAGGGACACCATGGAGTAATAAGGGAACACCACAAGAGCAATGAAGGGACACCAGAGGGCAGTGAGGGGACACCACAGAGCAATGAAGGGATATCAGAGGGCAGTGAGGGGACATCAGAGGGCAGTGAGAGGACACCACAGAGCAATGAAGGGACATCAGAGGGCAGTGAGGGGACACCACAGAGCAATGAAGGGACATCAGAGGGCAGTGAGGGAAGGACACCACAGAACAATGAAGGGACATCAGAGGGCAGTGAGGGACACCACAGAGCAATGAAGGGACATCAGAGGGCAGTGAGGGGACACCACAGAGCAATGAAGGGACATCAGAGGGCACTGAGGGACACCACAGAGCAATGAAGGGACATCACAGGGCACTGAGGGACACCACAGAGCAATGAAGGGACATCAGAGGGCACTGAGGGGACACCACAGAGCAATGAAGGGACATCAGAGGGCAGTGGGGGACACCACAGAGCAATGAGGGGACACCACAGGGCAGTGAGGGACACCACAGAGCAATGAAGGGACATCAGAGGGCAGTGAGGAGAGGGAACAATAAGGGACACCACAGAACAGTGAAGGGACATCAGAGGGCAGTGAGGGGACACCAGGGAGTAATGAAGGGACACCAGAGGGCAGTGAGGGGACATCAGAGAGAAATGAAGGGATGCTAGGGGTGATGATGGCACTCCAGAAGGCGAGGAGGAGACACCAAAGGGCAATGAAGGGACACCGATTTATTGAGTAGCAGAGCTAAGGGAAGGCGCAGGATAGCTCCAGCTTCTGGTCAGTGGCTACATGGTCAGTTCCTGCAGAAAGAGACAGTCATGTTGGTGGAAGCACCCCCCTAGTGGGGCCAACAGCGAGACTCCTCTCTGAGGCCCTTGGGGACAGCTCAGGGGCAGGGAAAGGGGCCAGTGCTTGCTCACCATGATGGCGTTGACGATGTCACTGTGGTTGTCTCTCAGAGCCCGCACAGCCTTGGCCCTGGACACATTGGCCTGCGCCATCACCAGCTCAATGTCACGCAGTTCCAGCCCCGCCTCGTCCACCTGGGGTTGGGGGAGCAGGGAAGTGGCTGGAGCTGCTTGAGGTCCCTGGGGCAGAGCCCCTTTATATCGCATCTCACCACCCCCTGCAAGGTCCTGGAGCCCCTGCACCTCACCCTCTTCCTCCTCCTCATCTTCCTCTTCCTTGCACTCCACCCTCACCCGGGGCCTGGGTGCTGACTCAGGGACCAAGGCTGAGGGCTCTGAGGGCACCTTGAACTTCTCAGCTGCGGCCTTGTGCACTTGCTGGGACAGGTCCTCAATCTGCAACATGGAAGACAGCTGTGTAGAGCCTACACCCTCCTTGTCCCCCCATCCCTCGGACCCCCCCATTCCACCACAGCCTCCACCACAAACCTTGGCCTCGCCAAAGACCACGTAAGTGTCTGAGGCCGGGCTCTTGAAGACGTCAGGCTTAGCGATGACAAAGAGGATGTTCTTGGACTTCTGGATGGTGATCCTGGGTGACTCCCTGAATCTGCCGCAAGCCCAGCTTTGACATCGCCTGGAGTAGAGGGCAGAGGCGGGCTCAGACCTGGTGTCAGCCCATGTTGGGGGAGGAGAGCAGCACAGTGCTCAGGAAGGCAGTCTCCACCGCCAACTTCCCCGAGACCTTGGGCTGGTGGTTGGTCCCTCCCCATGAGCCTCAGTCTATAGGGCCCTCATGACATCCCAGCCTCAGCTGTTTAGGGGAAGGTGTGTGGGTTACTGGCATTGACCCAAAGGCCCCCCTGATGGACGGGATTTCATTAGCTGTGGAGTGTGAGGGTCTTGGTAAGGATGTTCCCCACACAGGTGTTCCCAGGGGGAGCCACCAGCCCACCTTTCGGGCCTTCTTCTCACTGCGACTCTGCTTGGCTTTGGCGATGGTCTCCTCACTGCCGCCTGCTGGGGCCTGGGGAAAAGGTGAGGGCTGAGCATCCATGGGTGGGGTGTGGGACCCTCCCAGAGGCCTACCCTCTTCCCCTGGACTGGGCACCTGGGCTGGACACTGTGCGGTTTGAGGAGCCAAGATGTCCTGCTCATCCAGCTCGGCTGACGACTCCCCATGGCTATCCAAATGCTGGTTCGAGCCCAGGACCTGAGGCGAGTCTGGGGAAGGGGAGAGGTGTGAGGATGGCCTCTTGCTTCTAGTTGGGGGGCAGGGGGGCTAGGACTCTGGCCCTGCTGCCACATCCGGGCCAGAGGAAGCAGTGCCAGCTCTCCATGATGGCCATGCATGGGTTTTGGGCCCACTACCCCACCACCTGAGAGGCCCTCCAGGGCAGGACAGCTCTGAGGAGGAATCCAGTTGACCCAAGTCCCAGGGCACTTAACTCCCACCCTCCCCCTTACCTTCCTCCAGGCTGTCCTCATCCTCTTGCTGCTCAGGAGCTGAGAGCCCTTGAGGGCCAGCTGGGCTCTGGGGCCCAGAGCAAGGAGGCACTTGGCAAGGGAGCGAGATCTGCAAGGCCAGGTCTTTGGCATCCGTGGGGGCCACCTTGGGGCTGAGGAGTGGGGGAGTGAGGCAAAAGGCTGACTCGCAGCCCAGTCCCCAGAGGCTGTGTGGTTCCTGAGACAGCAACAGTGGCTGGCTGGGCTCCTGCCTGGGGCGGTGGGAGGCCCAGAGAGCCTGGGGGCTCCTTGTCTTCCATGGAGTCTTCCTGGGGGTCCTGGCACAGGCAGGGGACTGGGGGGTCCAGTGGGGTTAGGGCTGCCTCAGCAAGGACACCAGGAACAGAAGGGTCAGGGCCCAGGAGCCTGTCCAGGAGTACGCTGGACAGACCTTTTGCAGGGTTTTCCGGGGGCTGCAGCAAGTGGGGGCCAAGGACACTAGGTGCTTCCTGGGGTTGCTCAACACTGCCCAGGCCCAGCACAGGCTCTGGCTGCTGGGAGGTTGGTACAGACGTGGGGCAGGTGCTTCAGGGCAGCCTCTGTCCAGCCTGGACACAGCCCCTACTGAAGACTCTGGGCAGGAGTCCAGACAGGCCTCTGTGGCCACAGCTGAGGGAAGCCTGGGCTCCAGGGTGGACTTGCCACTTGGGCCTCTTTCCCTCCCTGGCTGGGCTCAGGAGCCGGGCCTGGCCTACCTCAGGGCAGGGAGCAGGAGGAGCCTCGGGGACCTCTCCTGCACCTCCCAGGGCTGACCCCGAGTCCACATTCCCGTGCCGGTGTCTTGAGGCCTCCTCCCTGCTGGTTCTCAACCTCCAGGGTCTCCTTTGGGGGCAAGTCCCCCATCACCTGTGTGTGCTCGGGCTCCCACACATGCTTCCCATTTGGGAATAGAAAGGGCTTCTGGTACTTCCTCCCCCCACTCCAGAGGCAGGCTCAGGGAAATGGGGGGCCTCCAGGCCCAAAGTGGGACCCGCATCTTCCAGTGCAGTCCAAGGTGTCCCAGCTTCTGCAGTTAGCTGTGGGTCATCCTCTTGGACCTGGTCCAGGGCTGCAGGCTCTGGGACTCTAGGGAGGGCTACGTTCTCCTCAGGTGCTGGCCCGGGGCCTAAGGCTGCACCTACTTCCTGCTGAGCCATGGAGGCCACGGACTCCGTCCCTGGGGTGCAGCCTGCTTCTGCCTGCAAGGTCTGAGGGGTGGCCACAGCCAGAGGCTTTGGAACTGAGGTGGGGTCTGTGTCTTGTAGAGGCAAAGGTGCTGTCACAGCGGACTCCTGGGGTAAGGTGAGGCCCTCTTCAGCCTGCTGGGGCACAAGCGTGGCTACAGCCACAGGCTCTGGGCCTAACGGGAGGTCTGTGTCTTGTGGGGGCAGAGGTGCTGTCACAGCGGATTCGTGGGGTAAGGTGAGGCCCTCTTCAGCCTGCTGGGGCACAAGCGTGGCTACAGCCACAGGCTCTGGGCCTGACGGGAGGTCTGTGTCTTGTGGGGGCAGAGGTGCTGTCACAGCGGACTCCTGGGGTAAGGTGAGGCCCTCTTCAGCCTGCTGGGGCACAAGCGTGGCTACAGCCACAGGCTCTGGGCCTGACGGGAGGTCTGTGTCTTGTGGGGGGGGGCAGAGGTGCTGTCACAGCGGACTCCTGGGGTAAGGTGAGGCCCTCTTCAGCCTGCTGGGGCACAGGCGTGGCTGCAGCCCACAGGCTCTGGGCCTGACGGGAGGTCTGTGTCTTGTGGGGGGCAGAGGTGCTGTCACAGCGGACTCCTGGGGTAAGGTGAGGCCCTCTTCAGCCTGCTGGGGCACAAGCGTGGCTGCAGCCACAGGCTCTGGGCCTGACGGGAGGTCTGTGTCTTGTGGGGGGCAGAGGTGCTGTCACAGCGGACTCCTGGGGCAAGGTGAGGCCCTCTTCAGCCTGCTGGGGCACAAGCGTGGCTCAGCCACAGGCTCTGGGCCTGACGGGAGGTCTGTGTCTTGTGGGGGGCAGAGGTGCTGTCACAGCGGACTCCTGGGGTAAGGTGAGGCCCTCTTCAGCCTGCTGGGGCACAAGCGTGGCTGCAGCCACAGGCTCTGGGCCTGACGGGAGGTCTGTGTCTTGTGGGGGCAGAGGTGCTGTCACAGCGGACTCCTGGGGCAAGGTGAGGCCCTCTTCAGCCTGCTGGGGCACAAGCGTGGCTGCAGCCACAGGCTCTGGGCCTGACGGGAGGTCTGTGTCTTGTGGGGGCAGAGGTGCTGTCACAGCGGAGTCGTGGGGCAAGGTGAGGCCCTCTTCAACCTGCTGGGGCACAAGCGTGGCTGCAGCCACAGGCTCTGGGCCTGACGGGAGGTCTGTGTCTTGTGGGGGCAGAGGTGCTGTCACAGCGGACTCGTGGGGTAAGGTGAGGCCCTCTTCAGCCTGCTGGGGCACAAGCGTGGCTACAGCCACAGGCTCTGGGCCTGACGGGAGGTCTGTGTCTTGTGGGGGCAGAGGTGCTGTCACAGCGGACTCCTAGGGGTAAGGTGAGGCCCTCTTCAGCCTGCTGGGGCACAAGCGTGGCTACAGCCACAGGCTCTGGGCCTGACGGGAGGTCTGTGTCTTGTGGGGGGCAGAGGTGCTGTCACAGCGGACTCCTGGGGTAAGGTGAGGCCCTCTTCAGCCTGTTGGGGCACAAGCGTGGCTCCAGCCACAGGCTCTGGGCCTGACGGGGAGGTCTGTGTCTTGTGGGGGGCAGAGGTGCTGTCACAGCGGAGTCGTGGGGTAAGGTGAGGCCCTCTTCAGCCTGCTGGGGCACAAGCGTGGCTGCAGCCACAGGCTCTGGGCCTGACGGGGAGGTCTGTGTCTTGTGGGGGGCAGAGGTGCTGTCACAGCGGACTCCTGGGGTAAGGTGAGGCCCCTCTTCAGCCTGCTGGGGCACAAGCGTGGCTGCAGCCACAGGCTCTGGGCCTGACGGGAGGTCTGTGTCTTGTGGGGGGCAGAGGTGCTGTCACAGCGGACTCCTGGGGTAAGGTGAGGCCCTCTTCAGCCTGCTGGGGCACAAGCGTGGCTGCAGCCACAGGCTCTGGGCCTGACGGGAGGTCTGTGTCTTGTGGGGGGCAGAGGTGCTGTCACAGCGGACTCCTGGGGTAAGGTGAGGCCCTCTTCAGCCTGCTGGGGCACAAGCGTGGCTGCAGCCACAGGCTCTGGGCCTGACGGGGAGGTCTGTGTCTTGTGGGGGGCAGAGGTGCTGTCACAGCGGAATCCTGGGGTAAGGTGAGGCTGTCTTTAGCCTGCTGGGGCACAAGTGTTGCTGTAGCCACAGGCTTCGGGCCTGACGGGAGGTCCAGCCCTCCTTCTTCCTTCAAGTTCTGAGGAGAGTCTGGACACAATGTGGGGCTTGCTTCTTTCTGAGGAGTTGGAAGTTTTTCTGCAGTGACAGACTCTTGGCCTAAGATCTCGCTGATGCCCTCCTGGGAGAGCTGAGGCATTGCCATGGTGGCAGGTGCTTGTCCAGCGGTGGAGTCCACTTCTTCCTCCCCAGCCTGAGGGGTCATCCTGGTTGCCACCTCCACCTGGAGGCCTAGGGCTACCTGCAGAGTGTGAGGGGTCACAGTGGCAGTGGACTCCTGGCCTAAAGCAAGGCCCTCTTCTGTTACTTCTGAGGTCAATTCCTGTCTCTGGGAGAGATGGGCCCCTCTGTCTGAGGTCTGAGAAACAGCCTCCAAGGCCCAGGACACAGTGCCTTCCAGAGCCTGCAGCCCCTCGGCCCTGCCTCCGCTCTCCTGTTCTGTCTTCTGGACACTGTCCTGGAGCAGAGTGGGCTGGGCGTGGGGCTCCCCCGCTGTACAGCCTCTCATCATCCGCCTCTGCGTAGGAGGCTGAGTCCGTGTCAGAGGAGGCTGCAGAGGTGTCGTCCCGGAAGGCAAAGGCCTCATCCATGCCCTCCGTGATGGACAGGTCAGACAGTGACTGGAGGAAGGAGGCAGACGTGCTGTCCTCCTCACCCTCCCCCCGCCAGGTCCCCACCTTGGCCGGGAGCTGCCTCGACCTCCTCTTCTTCTTCCTCTGGGGATAGCGGTGTCACTTCCACTGCCTCCACCTGGAAGATGAGGCTGCCCTGGAAGGGTAGGAGGGCTGCGGGGGATCATCGGGTCATTGGCCAGGAAGTCCAGGTCGAAGAAGTGGCCCTCCTGGCCCCAGGAGGAGCTGCTGTTGCGGAGAGGCTGGACTCAGAGGATTGGGGCTCTGGGGTCCCTGCAGGGTGCAGCTCTTGCTCATCTGCCATGGACCCCTGGGGGGCAGGCCCCAGCCTGAGGGGAAGTCCAGCCCTTCATCCGGAGCCAGCAGACTCAGGGAACAGGAGGGTGAGGAGGCCCAGCTGTCCCCCATCAGCCGTAATGTAGGAGCCCGAGGGCGAGGCAGGGGGCGAGTCCAGCAGCTCAGCCTGCATCTCAGCCTCTGAGTCCTGGGCATCCCCGTGGGGATCGGAGCCAGGAAGCAGGGCATAGGTGGTCTTGGTGGGGGGTGGAGGGAGGCGTGAAGAAGGAGTCAGGGTCTGGGGGGAGGGAAAGGCACAGAAAGATCACCCTGAGAACACAGCTCGGGGGGTGGGTCCAGGCTTGCGTGCCCACCCTCCTGGTCCCTGAGCGCTGTCCGGGCAGCCCTGGGTGACAGGAGGGCCTGGCATGTCTCCTCTCCCATCACAATCCGGGGCTCTAGAGTGGCCGGGAGAGGAGCCTTGGTGGGCAGAGCCTGGGACAGGCCCTCAGGGAGGAGCTTGGGGCTTGGGCCGCCCTCTGCTGGGTCCGCCCAGGCTGAGGGTGCCCCACCAGGCCCTGCATCCCAGCTGGCTCCCTCGGGCTGGGGCCGGGCACCCGGCTTGCTGGGCAGAAATGTGAGGGCCAGGTGGCTGGGCCCTGGGGTCAGAGCACAGGGTTCCCGCCGGTCCCCTCCCAGGATGGTGATAGCAGCAGCCGCATCGCAGGCAGATCTGTGGAGACAGAGAAGATCGTGAGGTGCCCTTGGGTGCATCTCCCCAGGCAAGGGCCAGGCCCAGGGAGATGAATTTATGCTACAAAATGCCCAGAGGAGGGCGGATCCAGGAAGGCAGAAGAGAAAGAGAAGACGCTGTTTGTGCTGCGTTTGAGGGAGAACTTCCAGGAGTTTTGACAGTAGAGAGTGGCTGTTGGCAGTTTCCTAGAGAGGGGTTTTGAGGGAAGTGTTGCTAGGAGTCATGAACAGACCTGCCCGGCGGAGACTTTTCTCAAGGACACCTCAGCAAAGAACCAGCATTTCAGCCTCTCTGGGGAGACTGGATTGCAGTTTCCATTCCACAGAATCAGCGCGGCTCAGCTGGGCTCGGTGGGAGGGGCTGGCAGTGGGAATCTGCCGGGCGGCACCAGCCCCTTCCCATGACCTCCCAATACATGAGCCACACGAGGCAAGCAGCACCGGCACGCAGCTCAAACACGGCAGGCCTCATGCCTCACTCTGCCTCCTCTCTCTGCTGTCCTTGCTACCTGCACTTGAGGCCAACATATCAGGGTTTCACCAGGCCCCTCCAACCCTGCTCCCCCTACTGCGGCCAGGGAGATCGGGAAGCCAGGGCCGCCACACACAGCCAAACTTCTGGAGAACAGAGATGAAGTGTCCCGCAGAGGCTGTGTTGAAGCATTTGGCCAGAACGGCAGTGGTGGGCAGGAGTGGTGACTGTGGAGCCCAGCAAGAGCATGGGACAGCTTCAGAGGGTCAACAGCAGCCTCTGGCCGAGTCCTCTCCTTGGTGGCAGCCACCCCATGGGTGAGCACCAGTTCCTTCCCAGGTGCTGGGAGCTCCCACCCTACCCTGTGGGCCTTCTCTGGGTCCCATGGTACACTCCCCCACCCCCTGGGTGGATTTCAGCATGAGGAGGCTGCACTACTCAGTAAACATCTGTGGGCCAGCACACCTCCAGCTGAGAAAGGAGTCCACGCACATAGGAAGTAGCACACATGGGTCAGAAAGGACTTAGGGGACTCAGGGAGATAGAAGAAACCCCCTCCAAGGTTGCGGCACACCACACCACTATGGTTTTCTGCCTCCTGGATTCTTACTGGCCTGTATTTTATCATAGGTGAGATCACATTGCACATTCAGTTTTGAATATAGCAGTTTTCACTCAACTTAATCTCATAAGCATTTTTCTGTGTGCTCTAAATGCTCATAAGCCTCATTTTAAATGTCTCCATTATGTCCACTCCCTCACTTGGACCCAGGCCAAAGGCAACTCTGTTTGAAGCATCTAATGAAGGCCCTTCAGTGCCCAGGCCAGGTCTTGCCCAAGGTGGGTGAGGAGTGGCACACAGGGGCCAGCTCTCCAGGCTGCAGATGCCTGCCCAGTGGCCCCTGCTCTACTAGCACTCACCAGTGACCGGGATAACATCTCCTGTACCTCAGCCTTCTCATCTGCAAAGCAGAGCCAGGATTAGAGGTGAAGCTGAAAGAAGGGTCCCTCTTGCCAAGCCGCTCCAGCTCCCCCTCAGCAGCATCAGAGCCCTGAGCCTTGGGCCACCCACTAAAACTCATCACCTGAGGGTTTTGCTGCTGGGGTAATGGGACAGCCAGGGGTCCTGAAAAGAAGGGGGTTATTTGGGTTCCCACATGCCTGACACCCAACACCAGGAGTGGGTGTGGCTGGTGGGGCATCACTGGGTGCTCTGAAGCTGGGCTCTTGGCTCTGGCCCATGGTGTGTACCCCAGGGCAGGGGAACAGCTGAGCTGTTGGAATGGAACAGAAACCAAAGGCCAAAGTTTTTTATAACTCATTCAAGGTCACCAAGGAAGCCAGAACAGAGCCAGCACAAGACCCTGGGGCTGGGAAGTCCAGGCCTGCACTGCCTGCTTGCCACTTAGAGCAGAGGCAGCAGCCTGTGTCACCCCTAGACCAGACCCCAGGACCCAGCACTGGTCCCATCTCTGGGTGACTTCTCACCCACAGCAAGGTGCCCTTGGCCCTACCCACACATGGCTGACCTCCATGCCAGGACCGTCCAGAGTTGGCTCTTTCTAGGCCCAGGAAGACTCCATAAGCCTCCACCAGTAATTGTTGACCCAGCCTCTCTAAGGATTGCACACCCAGGTGGTCTGCACACCCAGGGCCGCTGCTAATCAGGCCACCTCCCCCAAGGCCTTCCACCTTCCAGACCCAACTTAGCCTTTCTTCCACAACCTGGATGGCTATCCAGGCTTCCCAGGCTCCGGCCGGTCCTGCTCCTCCCCCTCCAGAGCCATGACCAGTCCCCCACCCAGGACAGCCCGGGGTGCAGCTGAGGACCCTCCCGGTGGTCACCTGATCGTACTGGACACCCCCGCCTCCGGAACCCACTGCCCCTGTCCAGAGCAGCCCAGCCCTGGCAGGCTGGCAGCTCCATCTGTGCAGACAACGGGATGTGAGCGGGCGGGATGTGAGCCCCACCACCCCTGGGTCGGAGGCCAAGAGCTTAAGCCCCACGTCCTTTCTGGCTCGCAGAGGGCACTCCGTGGGCCCCACCTTCCCTGCAATTCTGAGAGAGGCGGGGGCAGGGTTCAGGTGGAGGGAAGGGCAGGGCGCGGAAAGGGAAGTGGACTCGAGGGGGTGTCAGGAGGATGGGGAAGGGAGAAGGATAGGAAAGGTGAGCGATGGAGAAAGAACCCGGGCTGGAGATGGGCGCGAGCGGCTGGAAGCAGGGAATGAGTGGTCATGACCTCACCTGTGCGGCGCCCAGGTCCGTCCGCCTCGGGCAGCAGCAGCTCGGCACGGGCAGCCTCCCCAGGCATGGCCTGGCCGTGTGCTCGCCGGTCCCTCAGTCCCTCTGACCCTCCGTCAGTCCGTACTGCTGCCCCGCCGAGCCTGCGCGGCCACCGCCCCTTGGCCGGGCGGTGGGGGCAGTAGGTGACGTCAGGCCACCCCGCCCGCCTGTCCCCGTGAGTGAGCGTGCGCGGGCTCGCCAGGCACTGCGGAGGGCGTGGGGGGGGGGGTCCCTCCCCACCCCCGCCCCACCCGGCTGTGGCCTTCCTCTTGCTGTGCGCTGTTTCGAGGGGGAGCGGGGGTGGATGTCTGCGCCTGGTCCTGCCCTTTCCACAGCATTCCCCCCCTTTACGAGGGAGGGTTTCAGGGCCAATTGGAAGCTAGGCTGCCCCAGGGTGGCATCAGCCCGTGGCCGGGAAGAGGCGGGGACGTCCCTAGAACCCTGGTTGTGGGGGACTGGGAAGGTGGTTGGGGATCCCTGGGATGCTCGGAGCGCTTTGGGTGGGGGTGGTGGCGCAGCCTCCTTCCCCCGCTGACCGAGCAGAGGGTGCAGGGTCTGGGGAGGGAGGGGGCCCCGCCGAGCCCGATGCCTCCATCCAAAAGGTGAGCTGGAGCTGCAGCTCCAGAGTGATTGGCTGGTCCTGGCAGTCGTCGGTCTCCGTGGCAACCGCCTCCTGTCTCCATGCCAACCAGGGATGGAGCCGGCTAGAGCGCACCAGGGAAGGCGGTCCGGATGGGCCAGTCTCCAGGTCTCTTGGCAACTCGGTGATCTGTCCCTTCACCTCCCATCCACCCCCACACTTCTCTAGGCAGTAGAAGGAAAAGGGAAGAGAGTGCTTCCCTCTGTTCCTGGCAGCACCCTCTGCCACACCTCCCAGGAGGAAGCCGGTCCCATGAATTTCCTGAAATGCCTCTCGCTTCCACACAGGCTGCTGCGCCACCCGGGTTCACTGAGCACCCCTTCTCCCCGGTGCCAGGCACCAGGGAGACAGATGAATGAGACATTGTCATCACCCTGAGTGGGGTGGGGGGGGGAATCAGAGTAGCCATTGTCACAGGCAGGAAGGGAGCTTTCAACATCCTCAGTCTTCTGTGAGTTCTAACTTCAAGCTCATGAAATCAGGGACTGCCCTCTGACTCCCCCAGACCTGCCTCAAGGCTCAGTGCTACACACCTGGCTGCCTGCTGTAGCCCAGGAACCAGAATCACCAACCACACCATTAGAATTAACATCAACTTTAAACGATCTCTTCCAGAAAACAAAAGAGAAGGGGACACTTCTTAACTCACTTTATAAGGCAAGAAATATCCTGATGTCAAAACTAACAAAGTGCTGACACCTCCAAAGAGCCCCAAAACAAAAATTGCAGACCAGTATCTCTCATGAATTCAGGCACAAAAATTCTCAATATTGGCAAATCAAATATAACAATGTATAGAAAAATATACACCATGACCAAGTGGAATTTATTCCAGGTATGCAAGGCTGGCTTGACAGTTGAAAATCAATCGACAATAATCCACAACACCAACAGGGTAAGGAGAAAAATTATGGTATCAGTTGACACAGAAAATGTGTTTGACATAACCGGCATATTCACGATTTTAAATTAAAAAACCACTTTGAGCAAGTTAAAAATAAACTTGATAAAGATCTTACACAAAAAACTTCCAGGCTGGGTGCAGTGGCTCATGCCTATAATCCCAGCACTTTGGGAGGCCAAGGTAGGCAGATCATGAGGTCAGGAGTTCGAGACCAGCCTGTCCAACATAGTGAAACCCTGTCCCTCTAAAAATACAAAAATTAGCTGGGCATGGTGGCTCACACCTGTAGTGCCAGCTACTCCGGAGGCGGAGGTTGCAGTGAGCTGAGATCACGCCACTGTACTCCAGCCTGGGCAACAAACAAACCTTTGTCTCAAGAAAAAACAAAAAAACAAACAAAAAACTTCTAGCTAGCTAACATCATTCTCAATGGTGAAAGACTGAATGCTTTTTAAGATTGGGAACAAGGCAAGGGTCTCTGCACTCACCACTCTTTTCAATGTATTTTTGGAATTTCTAACCTTTGCAATAATGCAGGAAGAAATAAAAGGCAGATTGACTTCCAGAATGAAAGCATGAGGAGTTCTGCTGAGCAGCTCCCCCAGTGAAACTGGTAAAAATTATTTTATTTAGAGATGGAGTTTTGCTCCTGTTGCCCAGGCTGGAGTGCAATGGCACAATCTCAGCTCACTGCAACCTCCACCTCCTGGGTTCAAGTGCTGCCTCAACCTCTCTAGTAGCTGGGATTACAAGTGCCTGCCACCATAGCCAGCTATTTTTTGTATTTTTAGTAGAGACAGGGTTTCACTATGTTGGCCAGGCTGGTCTCGAACTCCTGACCTCAGGTGATCCATTAGCTTTCCAAAGTGCTGGGATTACAGGTGTGAGCCATTGTGCCCAGCTCTGTTTTTATTTTTTTATTTGAGATGAAGTTTTGCTGTTTCGCCCAGGATGGAGTGCAGTGGGGTGATCTTGGCTCACTGCAACCTCCGTCTTCTGGGTTCAAGTGATTCTCCTGCCTCAGTCTCCTGAGTAGCTGGAATTACAGGCGATTTGTCACCATGCTCAGCTAATTTTCGTCGTTTTAGTAGAGGCAGGGTTTCACCATGTTAGTCTCAAACTCCTGACCTTGTGATCTGCCCACTTTGGCCTCCCAAAGTGCTGGGATTACAGGTGTGAGCCACCACACCCAGCCTGGTAAAAATTATTTAGAAAAAATAAAGCTGAGTTGAAAGGGGCCAACAAAATAAAAATGAAAGAGAACAAATTAAAGCTTCTAGAAATGGCCTGAAGGGTAAACAGCAAATGAACAAACATCTATTCAAGGCCTGGTGTGGCTCATGCCTGTATTCCCAGCATTTTGGGAGGCTGAGGTGGGCAGATCACTTGAGATCGGGAGTTTGAGAGCAGCCTGGCAAACATGGTGAAAACCCGTCTCTACTAAAAAAAATACAAAAATTAGTTGGGTATGGTGGCACATGCCTGTAATCCTAGCTACTAGGGAGGCTAAGGCAGGAGAATCGCTTGAACCCAGGAGGCAGAGGTTGCGGCAAGCTGAGATCAGCCTGGGTGATGGAATGAGACTGTGAAAGAAAGAAAAGAAAAGGAAGGAAAGAAAGAAGAGAAAGAAAAGAGAGAAAGTAAGGAAAGAAGGAAGGTGAGAGAAAGAAAAGGGAAAGAAAAGAAAGAGAAGGAAAGAAAGAAAATAAGGAAAAGAAAGAAACATACGTCTATTCAAGAAAATCTATGAGAATTTAGTAAGAAAGGCAAGAGTCTGTGGTATTTGAACCAAGACAATTCACTCCAGCAAAGGGAAGTGGACTCCACACCAGACTGGTGTCGCCAAAAACACAGGCTCCTCTTCTGCCATCTCCCAACCAGAGGGCTTTCTTCCTGGGAGGAAGGAGTACTTCAGTTATCTCACCCCCTTCCCAGTTGCCTGTTGTGGGAGTGAGTCCTGGGTGAGTCTGGTTCAGGTGGGGTTCCCTTCTTCCACTTAGCCCTTATTTGTGGAAGGCAGGCTCTACCTTGGGTGTGAGATGTTGAGAATACTGGGGTCCTGATAGCCCTTCTCATGGCTTATGAGGTGAGAGTTCCATACCAGGAGAGGGCTGTTGCCTCCCTTCCAGACTGCTCAGCTCCTAGAATGGGAGTGTGACTCAGACTTTTGCCACTGAGCTCAGAGATTTTGCCTGGAGGGGAGAGGCAGGTTGTAAAACAGCCCAAGATCTCTTCCCATAGAAACTGACCTTACTTGCAAGGGAATACGAGGAAGTTTAAACCCAAGGGTATTCTCAAGAGCAGTAGAGGTTATTGTGAAAGGCAACTGGGAGATTCATGGATCTAATGAAGACACAGCATAGGCTGCAGGTTGGCTAGTGTGCAAGAGAAAATGCGGTAATAAGACAGCTGGGTGGAGCCCTACTGGGATTGAAGACAATATAAAACACTGACCTCTGAAACTATTCTATCTAAGAGGCCACAATTTTGATTAGCTTGCAGAGGAATTTGTGCCCAGAGTATTGTTGAAAACAAGCAATCAGTGGAGTTTAGGAGTGGCAATTAGTGGAGTTTAACAGCTGGGCATGGTTAGGAAAAGAGAGTAACAGAGCCTTACCAGGACCACTGTCATTCCCGGGTGACTGTGGGCATACTCATAGCTGCACATCCCTGAAGAGGATCATGGAGACTAAACACTGTAGGGGAGAGGGACAGACCTCACCAAAATAATCCAACTAGTCTCTAAGCAAATAAACAAGCAAACAGCAGTACGAGCCCCAGAAGGGAGGGGGATTGGACCTGTACCGAGTTGTTGTTGGGTACTGTTCATTTATTTATTTAATGGTATTAAAATGTCCACTTTTCAGCTGGGTGTGGTGGTTTATGCCTGTAATCCCAGCATTTTGGGAGGCCACGGTGGGCGGATCATGAGGTCAGGATATCGAGACCATCCTGGCCAATAGGGTGAAATCTGTCTCTACTAAGAATACAAAAATTAGCTAGGCATGGTGGCACACGTCTGTAGTCCCAGCTACTCAGGAGGCTGAGGCACGATAATCACTTGAACCTGGGAGGCGGAGGTTGCAGTGAGCCAAGATGGCACCACTGCACTTCAGTCTGGTGACAGAGACTCCATCTCAAAAAAAAAAAAAAAAAAGAAAAAAAGTCCACTTTCCAACAAAAAATTGTATACCAGAAAAACAAAGCAGGAACAGAACTTGCCTGTGTAAGCAACAAGATTGATTTTAACAGGGAAAGCATGATTAAAGAAGTAATAGAAGGTGTATGATGATATTCCATCAAATAGAGAATATCAATAAAGAGATATTTTAATACAAAAATTTTTTTTGAGACAGGCTCTCATTCTGTCGCCTCAGCCAGAGTGCAGTGGTGTGATCGTGGCTCACTGCAGCCTCCACCTCTGGGGCTCAGGTGGTCCTCCCACTTCAGCCTCCTGAGTAGTTCAGGTGTGTGCCACCACACCCAGCTAATTTTTAAAATTTTCTGTAGAGATGGGGTCTCGCCATGTTGCCCAGGCTGGATATACATTTGTTTAATAGAAATTATGGAGTTGAAAAGTAAAATATCTGAAATAAAAAATTCACAAGAGGGCTGAACAGATTTTTTTTTGAGTCGGGTTTTGCTCTTATTGCCCAGTGCAATGGCGTGATCTCAGCTCACCGCAACCTCCACCTCCCCGGCTTCAAGTGATTTTCCTGCCTCAGCCTCCTGAGTAGCTGGGATTACAGGCATACGGCACCACGCCCAGCTAACTTTGTATTTTTAGTAGAGATGGGGTTTCTCCATGTCGGTTAGGCTGGTCTCAACTCGTGATCTCAGGTGATCTGCCCACCTCAGCCTCCCAAAGTGCTGGGATTACAGGCATGAACCACCGCGCCGGGCCTGGCCAGTAGATTTCAATGGGTGAAAAAATAATTAGTGAACTTGATAGCGATTAGATAGAGACTGATAGAAATTATACAAACTGAATAACAGAAAAAAAGGAAACATGAACAGAAACTCTAGAGAATGTGAACACTATTAAGCACATCCACATACACATAATGGGAATAGCAGAAGGAGAAAAACAAAAAGGAGAAAGAAAAATATATGAAATAGTAATGACTGAAAACTTCTAAAATTTATTGAAGAACAATAATCTACACATTCAGAAAGTTCAATGAACTAAAAAAGAATATATGAAAATAGACCCACATGCCTGTACTCCCAGCACTCTGGGAGGCTGAGGTAGGTGGATCACCTGAGGTTAGGAGTTCCAGCCTGGCCAACACGATAAAATCCTGTCTCTATTAAAAAATCCAAAAATTAGCTGGGTGTGGTGGTGGGCCCCTGTAATCTCAGGCTACTCAGGAGGCTGAGGCAGGGAGAACTGCTTGAACCTGGGAGGCAGAGGTTGTAGTGAACCAAGATCATGCCACTGCACTCCAGCCTAGGTGACAGAGCAAGACTCTGTTTCAAAACAAAAAAAAGAAAAAGAAAAGTAGACTCACAGACACATTATATAATAGTTCAGCAAGGTTGCAGGATTCAAAATCCATATATAAAAATCAATTGTTTTTCTGTAAACTTGCAATGAGAAATCCAAAATTGAGATTATGAAAATTCCAGGAGCCAGGCGTGGTGGTGCACACCTGTAGTCCCAGCTACTCAGGTGGCTGAGACAGAAAGATTGCTTGAGCCCAGGAGTTTGAGGCCACCCTGGCCAACACAGCAAGGCCGTTTCTAAAAATAAAATTAAAAAATAAGTAAACAATTCCATCCAAAATGGCATTAAAAAGAATAAAATACTCAGGAATAAATTTAACAAAAGTAGTTCAAAAACAATACTCGGGAAACTCTAAAACATTGCTGAAAGAATTAAGGAATATCTAAATAAATGTAAAAGTATCCCATGTTCATGGATCAGAAGACTTAACATTAACATGGTAACAATCCTCAAAATCTATAGATCCAGCCCAATCCCTATCACAGTCCCAACTAACTTAATAAAAACACCTCCCAATTTCAGATATTTACTACACAGCAACAGCGATCAGAAATAGTGTGCTACTGGCAGAAGGATCAACATAAATGGAATAGAAGTGAGAGCCCAGAAGTAGATCCACACCTCTATGGTCAACTGATTTTTGACAAGGGTGTCAAAACCATTCAAAGGCGGGAGAGAGAACAGTCTTTTCAACAAATGGTGCTGGGATAAATGGATAGCCACATGCAAAATAAAGTTGACACTTACCTCACACCATGCTATGGTTCGAATGTCCCTTCCTAAACTCATGTTGAAATGTAACTGCATTGCAACAGTATTAAGAGGTAGGACCTTTAAGAGGCATTTAGACCATGAGGTCTTCACTATCATTCATACTGTTAACATGGATGGTTTAGATTCTGCAGGGTGGGCCCCTCATAAAAAGAATAAATTTGGTCTCATTTTCTCCCATCTTGTGCATGCCATCTCACTGTGTGATGCCTTCTGCTATAGGATGACCCTCACCAGATGCTGGTGCCACACTCTTGGACTTCTCAACCTCCAGAACCATGAACCACATAAAGTTCTGTTCTTTATAAATTACTCAGTTTGCAGTATTCTTTTATAGCAGCATGATATAATCTAGTATTTGTCCCCCACTCAAATCTTATGTTGAGTTGTAATCCCAGTGCTGGAGGGCCTGGTGGGAGGTGTTTGGATCATGGGGATGGACCCCTCATGATTTGGTGCTGTCTTTGAGACAGTGAGTTCTCCTAAGATTTGGTCATTTAAAAGTGTGTGGCATCCCCCACTCTACATACTCTGTCTCTTGCTCCTGTTGCACCATGTGACATTCCTGTTCTCCCTTTGTCCTCTACCACAATTGGGAGCCTCCTGAGGCCTCCCCAGAAACAGATACCACTATGCATCCTGTACAGCCTGCAGAACCACATGCCAATTAAACCTCTTTTCTTATAAATTAACCAGCACACACACACATACCTTTGCAGCAAGATGAATGGAACTAGATATTTCATTATCCTAAGTGAAATAACTCAGAAATTGAAAATCAAATACCACATGTTCTCACTTATAAATGAGGGATAAAAAATGGATGGGTACACATGGACATAACGGTGGAAGTGACAGACATTGGGGGATTCCAAAAAGGGGGGGGGAGGGGTGGGAGATAAGGGTTGAAAAACTACCACTGGGTACTATGTTCATTATGTGGGTAATAGGTTCATCAGAAGCCCGAACCTCAGCATTACACAATATACCATACATGTAACAAATCTTTGTACAAATGTCCAATGTGACAGAAAATACAACAGAAAGAAAAAAGAAAAGAAAAAAAGAAAAAAAAAAAGGAAAAAAAAAACAAAAAACAAAAAAAAAACAACAAATCTGCACCTACTGTACTCCCTGAATCATAAAAAAGACCTTCTTCCAAAAGACATGCAAATGGCCAGTAAGTACGTGAAAAACGCTCAGAACCATTAGTTATCAGGAAATAACAAAAAGCACAATGAGAAATCACTTTATACCCACTAGCATGGCTAAAATAAAACTCAGATTATAAGTGTTACTGAGGATGTAGAGAGATCTGAAACCTTACACACTGCCGGTAAAACAGTCTAGCAGTTCTTCAAATGACTAAACATAGTTACCACAGAACCAGCAATTCCACTCCTAGGTATACAGCCAAGAAAAAAAACGAAAACATACGTTTATACTTGCACAGGAATATTTATAGCAGCATTATTCATGTATGAGTCCATTTTGCATTGCTATAAAAGGATATGAGATGGTAATTTATAAGTTTATTTGGCTCACAGTTCTGCAGGCTGCACAAGCATGGTACCGACATCCGCTTGGCTCCTGGGGAGGCCTCAGGAAGCTTTTACTCATGACAGAAGGTGAACAGGGAGCAGGCATGTCACATAATGAGAGAGGGCAGAAGAGAGGGCAGGAGCTGCCAGTCTCTCTAAATAACCAGCTTTCAAGTGAACTAACATAGAGCAAGAACTCACTCATAACAAGGATGGCACCAAGCCATTTATGAGAAATCTGTTCCCATGACCCAAACACTTCCTAACAGGCCCCGTTCTCCAACACTGGTGATCCTATTTCATGAGATTTGGAGGGAACAAAGTATCCAAACTGTATCGATTCATATTAGCCAGAAGGTGGAAACAATCCACATGTCCATCAGTGGATGAATGGATAAACAAAATGTGGCACGAACATATAATGGAATATTATTGAGCCAAAAAAAGGAATACTGATACATGCTACGTGAAGGAAGCATGAAAACATGCTAAGTACATGAAGCAGATGTCAGTACCATGCTTGTACAGCCTGCAGAACTGTGAGCCAAAAAAACTTCTTTATAAAATACCAAAATACCACATCTCGTATGATCTCATTCATATTAAGTTCAGAAGAGGGCAGTCTATCTGTAGAGAAACATTAGTGGCTGCTTACAGTGGGGGTTGGGGGAAAATAGGGAGGTAATAACTATAGGGTACAGTTTGAGGTTTACAAAATGTTTAAACTGATTGTGGTGATGGTTGCATCGTACCTGCAGAGAGACTCAAAACCACTGAATTACACATTTTTGTTTTAGAGTCGGGGTCTCGCTCTGTTGCCCAGGCTAGATTAAAGTGGTGCTATTATGACTTCCTAGGCTCAGGTGACCCTCCGACCTCAGCCTCTTGGGTAGCTGGGACGATAGCTGCATGCCACCACAGCTGGTTTTTGTATTTTAAAAAATAGAGACACGGTTTTGCCTGTTGCCCAGGGTGGTCTTGAATTCCAGAGCTCAAGATCTGGGGGCCTTGGCCTCCCAAAGTGCTGGGATTACAGGCGTGAGACACCACATCCGGCCAAATTATACATTTTAAATGGGTGAAGTATATGGCATGTGAATTATATTTTAATAAAGTGGTCAAAAGTAACAAAATAAAAGGCATATGGATTTGAAAGGATGAGATAAGAGAGTCTTGCTGTGTAACCCAGGCTGGAGTGAAGTGGTGCAACCTCCACCTCCTGGGTTCAAGCAATTCTCCTGCCTCAGCCTCCTCAAGTAGCTGGAATTACTGGCATGTGCCACCACCCCCAGCTAAACTTTATATTTTTAGTAAAGACGAGATTATACCATGTTGGTCAGGTTGGTCTCAAACTACCAACCATGCCAGCCTGTAGTTTTTGTTACTATGTAAATCGGCCAAGCATGGTCGCTCACACCTGTAACCGCAGGACTTTGGAGGACGAGGCGGGCAGATTGTGAGGTCAGGAGGTCCAAGTCCAGCCTGGCCAAGATGGTGAATCCCCATCTCTACTAAAAATACAAAAATTAGCCGGGAGTGGTGGCAGGCGCCTGTAATCCCAGCTACTAGGGAGGTTGAGGCAGGAGAATCAATTGAACCCGGGAGGCAGAGGTTGCAGTGAGCTGAGACCGCGCTACTGCACTCCAGCTCAGGCAATAGGAATGAAACTCCATCTCAAAAACAAAAAACTATAAAACATGAATAAAAGCAAAGATCTAAATAAACAGATATCCAGTCATTCCTCGGTATCCACCCATGCTCCAGTCCCTATTAGAAAATGGCATGGGATTTCCACATAATCTATGCACATCTTCATGTATACTTAAAAAAAAATCTCTGGACTACTTAAAATACCTAGCACAGTATAAAAGCCGTGTCAATAGTTACGTGTTATTTACATTTGTATTCTTGTATTATTTTTTGCTTTTGCAATCTGGGGTTGGTTGAACCCTTGAATACAGATGGCTATTGTTTCCACTGGGAGATTCCACACTGTAAAGATGTCATGTTTCCCTAAACTGATCTATAGGTTTAATGTAACTCCTAGCAAAACCTCAGTAAGACTTTTTTTTTTTTTGACATAGACGAGCTTTTTCAAAAATTTACATGAACAGGAAAAGGAAGAATAGCTAAAACAATTCTGAAAAATAAAGTAGGAGAACCCACTCTACCCAATAAGGCCTGCTTTACAGCTACAGTAATCAAGAATGAGATACTGGCAGACAGATAATAGAGATCAACAGTACAGAACAGAAAATGCAGAAACAGACCCGTACAAATATGTCCAACTCACTTTTTACAGAAATGCAAAAGTAAAGTCAATGGGAGAGGATGGCCTTTCAACAAATGGTTCTGGAGCAACTGATATCTAGAGGCAAAACCAAAAATATCTGTCTTACAAAGCCCTCTCAAGATTGATAAAAAAGAAATGCAATTACAACACGGGCAAAAGGCATGAGAAGACATTTCACCCAAGAGAATAGATGGCAAACAAATGTCTATTTACCAACAACTTATCAGAAAGAGATGAAAGATGGTAGTTTTTTAGAAAAACACACATTCCATCTGAAATGGCAGGTGAACTCC
The DNA here is from genome assembly GCA_036589455.1 of Ateles fusciceps. Taxonomy (NCBI): domain Eukaryota; kingdom Metazoa; phylum Chordata; class Mammalia; order Primates; family Atelidae; genus Ateles; species Ateles fusciceps. The sequence goes on along the minus strand of JAZHEH010003329.1, from coordinate 5,060,553 downwards.
TGGGCATCTTTAACCCAGAGAAATGAAGACTTACACAAAAAACTAGACACAGATTTTCTGGTTACTTTATCAGTAATAGTGAAAACCTGGAAACAACCCAGATGTCTCCCCTGGGTTAAGGGAGCATATGGGCGTTACAGCCACATCACAGAACAAAGCACAACACAGACGCAACAGCAATAAAAAGAAATGAACTACTGATACACGCAATAATTTGAGAATTCAGATTTTCAGAGAATTATGCCAAGTCAAGAAATCCAATTCCAGAAGTCCACATCCTGATTCTCTTCATGTGACATTCTTAGAATGACCAAAGACTTGCAGCTGCTGGTCAAGGATGAGGAGTGGGTGAGTATAAAGGGCAATGTGAGGGCCCTTAGGAGATGGAAATGCTTTCTGCTTGACCTGTGCTCATGTCAGTATTGGGGTGTGACCTTGCACCCTACTCTGCCATGGAGGGAATCACAGATTATTTCTTACAACTGCACAGGAACCTGTAATTATCTCAAAATAAAAGTCAGGGGCCCTGAGGATGAGCTTTTATTTCCTGGGTTAGATACATACCAGGCCCTGCTGAACTGGCTCCTTCAGCTCATCGGTCTCACCCCTGCAGATGCTGTGCACCCCACTCTAAGACCTAAGTTGCTGCCACACCCCTGAGCACTTGTCCTGGCTGTCCCTTACCCTTGGGATGTTCTTCCTCCATTGGGAGTCACCTCTGGCACCTCTTCCCCTCCCACTGGGTGAAGGACCACTCCTGTGGTAGCCCTCTACTCTGTGCAAACGACAGGGACCGTGCTCACCTGTGCCTGACGGTGCCCAATGCAGCCGGGACAAAGCTATCTCAATGCTTGGGTGAGTGGCCAAGCGTCAGACAGAGCAGTAACTTGTTCTTTTTGAGTAAACAGCCTAGGGTGGGTAGCCTGCACTGCTGAGGGCAGCGGGCTTCTCCACTCTCAGCTCCACCCCAATGTCCCGCTCTCCATTCTGTATGGCTGGAGGCGACTCACAGTCCCGGCTGCTGTTTAGTCAGGTCCTGCCAAAGGGTGTCTCTAAGGAGAGGCTGGAAGGTAGAAAGCCTGTTGCCTCCCAGCATCTGGTGATCCCCGCAGCAGTAGGGAGGCGGCCAGAGCCCTGTTTGGGCAGCCAGTTCCTGTGATGACAGCACAAGACTCTGGTCAGGGTGGGGAAGACAGCGATGGAGTCTGGCCCTTGGCACTGTGGTGTCAGCCAAGTGGGATCTCCTCTCCCAAGTGCTCACCCAGCCTTCACATCACCTGTCACCACATGCTGCCAGGGTGCCTTTCACTCACCTAAGCATGAGACTACCGATGGGACAAAGCCTCCCAGGATGGCTGCGGTTCAGTAGTCACAGCTCCGTCAGAATCCCCAGCCATGCACTGAAGCTCCTCTTCCCCGGAGGTTCAGAATTCCAGGACTCCACCTGTCTGCTGGGGCTGACCCAGATCCCTACCCAAGAGGCTGGCACATGTGAATATGCACACGTGATGAGAAGAAGCTGGGAGAGAAAGGCAGGTGACGACCCAGGTCTGTCCCTAAAGCAGCCCTCTTAGGCTGGGCATGGTGGGGGAGTGCAGACAGACAAGTGCTGACAGTGTGGAGGGTGACAAAGCCTGGGAAGGCCCCTGGGGTCCAACACCAAAGTTAAAAATTTATTACACACAAGAGGATGCTCTGTCCCTCAGAGCTGCTGGCCACCCTCCCAACTCTGGCCAAGGTCCTGCACAGAAGTTTGTCCTCAAGGGTGACACTTCTTGCCCGCTCACAGCTAGACCTCCGGCAGAGTCAGCCCCCTGGGCATGCAGTCCATCACTCCAGCAAGGGTCACTTGGCCAGCTCCTCAGACACAGCTTTGCGTATCTTGTCTTTGAGGTAGGCACCTTTCTGCCACTCAGACTTGAGTTCCAGCCACTCATAGAATGGGACCTAGAAGGAGGCAGGGGAGAGACAGGTCACGTGGGTAAGGAGATCCCTTCCAGTCAGTGGTTCTGCCTGCTTGCCTGCTGCCCTCACATTGACCCCTCACCCCACACCTCTGGTGACCAACAGCTCTGCATACCTGCCCCTTGGCCTCCAAGTCCTCAAGGCAGAGCCCATGAACCGAAGGCAGTATGGGTGGGGAGAGGCCCTCGCACTGTCAGTGCTGGAGGGGTCTGTAAACCACTCAGAGGCCCAAGAAGGGCTTCTGAATTTTAAACAGTTGATAAAAAACTCACAAAAACCCAAAGAAAACTTGATAGAGCCCTTCTGTGGCTCATGAAGCCACACGTTCATTCACTGGCCGTTCCTAGGGAAATTGGCACTGTTGGGTCTTAGCCAAGGTCTCCCAGGCATGAGACCAGAGTCAGGCCAGGACCTGTGTCTTTCTGCTCCTACCAGTCCCGCTGCTCCTACCTTTCCAGAGAACAGGCCCTGACCAAGGAGGCAGAGCAGCTGCACTCCGAGTATCAACAGCTGTGCAGCCTCCTGGGCTTCAAGCTGCTCATCTATGAATGGGCCCTACCCTGCTCACCTCCTAAGCTGAATGAGGAGGCTTGGTGGCCTTTCTGGGTTCACCCACGGGGTGAGATGCTGGGAAGGTTAGAGAGGAGGCTGGAGCAGCTAGGATCCACAGTGAACTCCCTCTGTGGGCTCCTGGGAGAGGCCTGGGGCCACGGGTGGGGGAATGTGACTATACCCGCTGGCTCTAGGCTGGTTTTGCTTCCACCTGATCCCCTCTCCAGCATGGGATGGGTATCCTCCCTGTGCAGCAACCACCTGCCCAAGAGGTACTCACATCCACTATCAGGAAGCCTGCAGCTAGTATGTGTCGCCGGGCCAGGACAAAGCGACCCAGTAAGTCTTTGCTTCGGTTGTTGAAGTTGGGGAACTCCCACCGCAGGAAAGCTAGCCTGGAAGGAAGAAGGGGTGGCTGACAAGCTTCCACTCTCCCAGCCCCTCGGAGGGGAAAGAGGGAAAGCAAAGAACACACAGTCCAACAGCCATGGTGCCCCCACGACCTCCACTGGGGCCATGGCCAACAGGTCCCTGGCCACCTACCTCTTAGCCCCTGGAGGTGGTGGCTGGCTCCCAATTGGCTGGGCAAGGTGAGGTGCCACAAAGTCCCTTAAGGGCAGAAACTGGCCGTCACTGTCCAGCAGCACCTCAGCATCTGGGGAAGGAGTGTGGGATGAGAACACATTGGGGGACATTCCTCAGAAACCCCCCCACAGGAAGGATGAACAAAGGTGGGGTTGTGGAGGCCCAGGCTGACACTCTGCAGCTCTCTGGGTCTATTCTTGCTGCAGAGGGGGCAGGTTAGAACAGTCCTGTTAGACTCAGCCAGTGCCAGGCCCTTTGCCAACCAGGGGGGAGCCCTCACCCAGCACCCAGCCGTATTGCGTGGCCACCTCGAGGCTGCCCCTGTCCGCGCTCCCCAGCAGCCCCTTCAGTGTCTCCTGCAGCTCCTTTTGCAGGGGGGGTCACCTTCCTGTCAAGGGCCGAGGGCCTAGGTGCCACAGCTGAGGCCGGCAGAAGGGGACCTGAGTACTCGGGGTGCTCCAGCTGGGCAGTGGCATTAATGTGCAGCAGCTTCTGGAAGATGCTCTGATCCTTCTGAGACTTGCCATCTAGGGGACAAGGAGAAAGAAGACGGAGGTGGGCCTAGCGCCAGGAGGAACAGAGATGGAGAGACCCCGGATGCGAGGGCAGTGGCACCCCTATACCCAGTCCCAGTCCAGTTCCCTGGGTCAGGAGGCAGCAGAGTTATGGTCTGCTGGCCACCCACAGGCAGGGGATAGGGAGCAAGGGTGATGGAGAACCCTGCCCTCCCTCTGCCCCAAATTCTCACCCGGCACTAGGGAGACAAGACCAGGCAGTTTCCCAGTTCCAGTAGTACTAGGGGCGGGGGCTCACCTAGAAATTGGGTGTGAAATTTAGGGTGGAGGACCGTTTGCAGCTCTGCCTCCTGTGCCTGCTGCAGCACACACAGGGCCCACACCAAGTCCACCTGCAGGGCTGGCTCCAGGCCCGCCAGCTCTGACCTCAGCTTCTCGTGTACCTGGGCAAGGATAGGGTGTGGTGGAGAAAGCAGGCTCTGTTTAGGGGCTGCAAATAGCCATGGGTGAGCCATAGTCCATGATGTGGTCTTAACCTGGTTGGGATGAGGCCAGAGGAGGCTACTGGGGAACAAGAGGCAGAACTCTGGTCCTTGGTGAGGCCTGGAGCAATCCTGGACTTGAAGGTACCAGGAGTCTTCCTCATGCCCCAAGACCACTCTGGACAGCAGGAAGAGTGCTGCCACATGCTGATATTTGATTAGGTTTACTATAACCAACCCACTGGCAGGAAAAAAAATCCCTTCTCCCATAATGTCTCCAAGTGGGCACCTGGGACAAGGGAAGAGGTGTTTCTGGTCCTCTGAGAGGATGAGAGCATCCAACAGGTGAAGAAGCACTCCCAGCTCCTGGCTGGTTTTTCTCAGGACTGTGCCAGGCAAACCCCTAATGGAATCCCGGGGTCACATCTGGCCTACTGGCCTCTGTGGCGTGTCCTGAGGTTTTCATAAAGAGGGCTCCTCCTCCCACCCTGAGCTGGGGCACAAAGCAGGAACACCCACTGGAGCTTCTGAGCATCAACAGGGCATTAAAAGGAACAACAGAGGCAGGACTCCCCCCAGCACTGCCTAGCAGGGCAGTCAACCAGACAGTGGGATTTCATGTTTGTCTTCAGTGATCCCTCGGACACCTGACTCCAGCCAGCTCCCCTCTCTCTACCCTCCCATGCCATGCAAAGCAGCCCCTTCCCCCTCTACCCAGCCCAAGCTGATCCTGAGCCATTAGCTGGTAGGGGAGGGTAAGGGTCAAGCAATGGGAGCCCAGAGGCTTTACCAGGCTGAAGAACTGATCCTCTTGGTCTGGATGGAAGTTCAGACGCGCAAAAGCCAGGAGCATGCTGCACAGGTGGGGCAGGGGGATGTTCTGCGCTCTGTTCAGGAAGTGCTGGGTGGGTCAGAGATAGCAGAGGGACAGGATAAGCTCTCTGCCCAGTGCACTGTCCTCCTGCTCAGCTCTGAGTCTGAGGGGAGCCTGCATGGCCAGGGCCAATGGCAGGACCCTCCATCCAGGCCCCATGAGCTGTGCCAACCACACAGGGGGACTTACACAGGCCCAGACCCTCCTTCGTCCAATAGCAACTACACACAGAGGCTGGGGACACCTAGAAACTGCTTCTTTCTGATAAGGGCTTTAGAAATACTCCCTAACCAGTAAACTTAGTTTAGACTGGTCACACATAACCCTAAGTGCAGGTGTCATCTTTCTTTAGAGTTCCACTTTGGTGGGGTGGGGTGGGGTGGGGTCAGTGATTCAGGTGACAGTTCTAAGTGGATTCTCAGCCTCACTGGTCATGCTGCTACCTGCTACAGCTACCCCAACACGGATGGAAGCACTTATATGGTCAGTGAAAGAACAGAGGAAACAGTTCTCAAACACTTTTTTGAGAACTGAACAGCAGCTCTTTCAAAATAAGCCAAAATGCAAGAAACATTTTGCCCCAAGTGAGCATTTTCAGACTGGCTTTGCTTTCCTGACTAAAGCAATGGTTCTCAGCAGACGCACAGGAAGCCAGCTCCTCTGAGCTGAGGCCAGGCATGGAGAGAGCCCCCTGAAACCCAGCCATCCTCAGTGGTTTGAGGCTGGTCGGGCCAGGCCCTGGACCCTGGAGTTAGCCCTGGCTCACCTGGGCAAAGGCCTCAAACAGGGGCAGGTTGAGCCACTTGAGTAAGGCGAAGGACTTGGCACAGCGGGCCACCTCACCGGAAGTCAGGTTGGGTGTGAGGGACAGCAGGTCGGTGGCCAGGCGCTGGCACACCTGGGTCTGGTGAAAGTTGAGTTTGCCTTCGGGACAGAGCAGATCACAGGATTTAGCTGGGGAGGGTTAGCAATCACCCGCCAGCCCCACCCCACCTCAACCTCAAGGTCTAGACGCTTGGTGTCTGTAACCAAATTTATCCCTGAGCCTGAGACACAGGAACAGGGCCCATGAGTCACAGTGTTTCTGTGGCAGCCTTCTGGGCCAGTGCCTACCATGTGAAGGAAAGGCACTGAATTTGACACGGCTGCAGGCATCTGCAGGGCCAGAGCTCCCCTCTCTCCACTGTTCTGTCCGAAGGCTCACCATAGGCGTAGGCCAGGTCCAAGAGCACACCTTTCGTCAGATGGAAGGGCTTCTGCACCAGGTGGTAGGAGACGGCCCGCAGCAAGGGCACGGACCGCCGGCTCTGAGCTGCCAGCGTCGCCAGCACCTTCCGCAGCTCGTCAGGGCCAAACTGCTCCACTAACTCCAGGCACTGTTAACCACAGCCGCGCAGAGGTCAGCTCAATGGCCTGAGGTGGCAGGGACGAGCTGGGGCAGGGGTCCCACGGTCCCATCCAGTGCAGCCCCTGTGAGACAGCAACTGGGCCTGAGCTGACTAAATAGGCCCTCCTCAACCACCCCAGGAACCCTTGGACCTGGAATAGCGACCACAGCCAAACTTATCCCCCAGGTCCCAGAGTGGGCGACCCAGGGCCCATGAGCTGTGGAGCTTGCTGTGGCAGCCATCTGGGCCAGCCCCCCGCTATGACAGGAACGGGCACTGAATTTGACTTGACTGCAGGGCCACAGCTGGTAGGGGTTAACACATCTCCAGGAGAGTTCTAGTCGGAAGCCAGGCCTGGGCAGTACCTGTGTTACTTGAGGAGCTGCCTGCCATGCCCTCATCTCAAGATCATGCCATGATGGGGTTTGGGGGAAAGATAAAGGTGCAATCAGGAAATTGCCTGCGTCGGAAGGAGCGAGTGGTGCTTGATGATTGCAGCCACAGGGCAACCATCTGTTGCAGCTCCAAGCCCTCTGGTCCCGCACCATGTGAAGCCTGAGGCTTCAAACAGAAGCTCCCAGGGCTGATCCCAGTGCATGCAACACACCCCTCTGCAGACGACTGTCACCTAAGAACAAACCCAAAGCCCAGGAGAGGCAGGCTGCGAGCCACCTGCTTTCAGGCTCAGTACCTTGTCTTCCAGGCGGTTCATCAGTGACTCCGAGAGGTGTCCCACCTTCATCATGATGGTCACTAATGTGCGGCCATCTTCAATTTCTGTCCAGCGCCTTTCCAGGTGCATGAGCAGCTCAGCCAGCAGCTCCTGGGAGTGCCGCTTCCGTGAGAGAGTGGCACAGGACTCTGCCAGAAGCGCCAGGTGCTTGTACTTGAGCCTCCGCATGCGCCAGCGGACCTCCTGCTCCACTGACTGCAGCTCCTTGGAGGTCTCAGGGAGGCCCAGAGCATAGAGGCTCCGCAGCAGCCTCGAGAGGGTACCATGCCAGACTGAGGATATCTAGGCAGGGAAAGGACACAGAAGAAGTGATGTGGTACTGTAAATCCTGCGTATGAGCTGGAGGCTGCCCTTTTGAACCTTGTTTCACGGGCGTTTACAATAACTCTTCAGAGAAGACAGTATCAGTTCCCCCACTCTGTTCAAACAGGGCCCGGGTGCCTGGCTGCTCCTCACAGCCTTGAGACCTAGATGCTTGGTGTCTGTAACCAAATTTATCCCTGAGCCTGGGACACAGGAACAGGGCCCATGAGTTACAGTGTTTCTGTGGCAGCATTCTGGGCCAGTGCCTACCATGGGCAGGGCAGGCAATGAATTTGACATGGCTGCCAAGCACCTGCACAGCCGGAGCTCCCCTCAGGCACAGGCCACATCCAAGGGCACACCACTGAGCCTGATCCTCTCAGCTCCAATAAATAGCACATTTCTGCTCAAGGTAGCCAAGGTCACTTGCAATTGCTAGCAAGCAAGAACTGAGTGGCAAGAGAAATTCTCCAAATTTCTCCCAGTGAAGCTTTGACCGAATGTAGCTGATTAAAGAGAGACCACACTTTTTTATATGGTCCTGGCTACAGCTCTGTGTGGTGGGCACGCAGACTTGAGCTGCAAGTACAGCTGTCAAGTCAATGGAAGAGGTCAGAGAAAAAGTGGAGCCTGATGGATGTGACCTGATGGCAGAGAAGGTGGCACTTAGGCTTGCTAAGATTGGTTTTGTTACCATTCATGACTTTTATTTGCAATGACATTAAAAGTTTTAAGTACTAAAAACACTGGCTTAAGCCAGGCAGATCATCTGAGGTCAGGAGTTCAAGACCGGCCTGGCTAACACAGTGAAACCCTGTCTCTACTAAAAATACAAAAAATTAGCCAGGTGTGGTGGCACATGCCTGTAGTCCCAGCTACTCGGGAGGCTATGGTAGGAGAATCGCTTGAACCTGGGAGGCGGAGGTTGCAGTAAGCCAAGATCACGCCACTGCACTCCAGCCTGGCTGACAGAGCGAGACTCTGTCTCAAAAACAAACAAACGAACAAACAAACAAAACTAGCCAGGTGTGGTGGCACACACCTGCAGTCCCAGCTACTCGGGAGGCTGAGGTGAGATCACTTGAACCTGGAAGGCAGAGGCTGCAGTGAGCTGAGATCGTGCCACTGCACTCCAGCCTAGGTGACAGAGTGAGACTCCATCCTAAACAAAACAAAACAAAAACAAAGAAAACAAAAAGACAAACACTGGCTTTTCCCCAGTAAAATAATTTATTTTTGAGTCAGAGACGCTCCAACCCTTAAACTTTTCTCCAACAAACCAAGCTAGCAGTTTCTGGCAATGTGAAGTTTCTTAGGAATGCAACTGCTGCAATAAGCAGAAGTCCCTGCAGAGCAGGCGCAGGGCTCGAGTGAGCCACCACCTTTACCCTCCAGGTACGTGGCACCCAAACACGCCAACCCCTCAACTGCCTGCAAAGGGAGGAGCACCCCGGGAACAAAGGTTTGCAGGAAAGCCTTTGACATATGGGCAAAAAGAACCGCAGTATCACTAAGCCCTGCCTGCTCCCAAAAGCAGAGGCCTCCTGGGTATGACCAAGCTGCTGCCGCCAACGGCAGTGCCTCTGAACAGGCTCTCACTAAATGCCAGGCATCCTTCTGTGTGCGTACCCCTATGAGACACCAACACCCTGTGAGAATCATCAGCCCCACTGCACAGGTAAACAAAGGTGAACTTATTTCTACGAAGTCTGACAGTAGTTCTGGGTCCGGAACCTGCACCAGAGCCTGCCCTCTCTGCTGGTGCCTGCTTTGTTTCTGAAGAGGGTAACTGCTGTTCACAGACTGTTGACATTGTGGAATGCCAACATGGGTGGCTCTAGAGCCCTTTGGCCCCAACTCCACTGTCACAGAAGAGAGCAGATGGTAAAACAAGCATGGCTCTGTCCTTCCCTTAGCCAAGTCTCTCAACACCGATCCCTCAGGCTCAGTCTCTTTACCTGTTAATGAGAAGAAACCACACCCACAACGAGGTGAGCTAGGAACAGAGAAGCTGCTGTCTGAAGAGCTGGGGAAGAGGGAGAAAGTCATGGGGTAAATTCTCATCTCACAGAAGGTCTGGGTGTCCACCTTTTGGTTTCATGGACAGCAGGAAAATCTTTGAAAAGAAAGCTGTTATCATCACATTGCAGATACTTGCCTTATAATTTTGTTACAAGGTTCAGTCTTGTATCATAAGACTTGCTTAAACCATGTGTAGGAGTCAATAAACAACAATTAGAATTATAGCCGAATAACAAGGGGGGCCTAATTAAGTTCATTTTAGGAATTATATCCTCAGCAAGAAATGAACATGTACTGTGACCCCAGTACACACAACACATGCAAATATATACATACTTAACTAAAACAAAAGTTCCATGAGACATTATTGATTCCCCTTACTATGTGTGCTGAATTCTGGTATTTTTCTATACTACTCTAACTCATTAAGACACAGCTGGCCACATCCCACTACACTGATTTTATAACCTGCAGCTTGAAAAACACTCATGTAGTGCAACTCTTTCCTTGGCTAGTGCCTTTCTCTTCGTCACACCTGACAACTGGAAACATGGTTTCAGTGCCCGAGCACCTCCCTTCCAAAGCAGACCAGGGAGGGCTAGTTCAGCCACAGCAGGAGTCCGTACTCCTTTTTTTTCTGTACATGGAGCGTAGGATGGGAGTCCCTCACAGAGAGCAGAAACTGGCTTCTGTAGTCTGAGTTCTGCCCTGCTCAGTGCCACACAAATAGGTCTTGTTTCCTCTCTCCCTGGTCATCCTTGGAGGGTCTGAACATGACTAGATCATGTCCACGTCTGTCTCAAGTTTCACAGACCTTCCATCAATCATGCTGCATCTCCTTTAACTTCAAGAGCAGTGACTTGCTGTCAGCCAGAGCAATACAAGTCAAGATTGCATGGTGAGGGGAAAAGCACCCAAAGAACTGAGAAGAACCAGTCTCGCTTCCTGTGTTTCTATTACTAAGCATCTTGGTTGTCTGTCTACAAGAGGACAGACAACCAAGGATATTGCCCAGCAGTATTTACCTAACAGGGCTCTTGTAAAGATAAACAAAGAGAAAGCACAATAAAGCACTTTGAAATTTACAAAAAAATAAAAAATATCACCAGACATGCAAGGCCCTGTCTATGCTTGGTAAGCACTGGCTGCTGTGGACTCCAGCATCTCTGGCTGTGTTCCTCTTGCCCATGCTCTCAGACAATACGATGGCACCCACCTGACTGTTGAGCAGACGGAGAAGTTGCTGAAAGCGGGCATCCTGTATGACCGAGGCCTTGTCTTCTGGCTTCTCGGACAGCAATCGAGAGAGCCGGATAAATATGAGGGCCGCATGATTGTTGTTCAAGAGGTGACCAGCATCAAGGAGCTCCAGGAGCTCCTCTGGCCTTGTGGCCTTCCTGATGAGCTGGTCTATGTGGTTCTCTGGGTAGAGAGTAAACACTTTTTCATTCTCCACCAGCTTCATCATGGAACTTAAGTGGGAGCTGGGTGAGGTGGCTGAGGAAGTCAGAGTCTTATGAGCTACCCTGGCAAGTCTCAGCTGGCCAACTGAAGCCATGGCAGGGGCCAGACGAGCAGCTTCTCTCAGGAGGCACGTGCATTGCTTTACCAGGTGGGCTGCCATGATGTCCTGGGTGGCAAAGAGACAAGACTCCTAGCAAGTGATTCCAAACCCTGAAGAGAAAAAGGAGAGAGAAGGGGCTACTACAGGGGCAGGTCCTGATTCACAAACCTGACTAATGAAATGGAGTCAGAGCCACCCTATCTGTAAAATCAGCCTTTCTTTTCTGACAATCCATGGTATGTGATAGTATTTTCTGAAGTAAAAAATCTCCCAGGATTTTTGTTTCAGTACAGAATGCCATCAAATATCAAAACTAAGGAGCATTACAGCCTGGGTGGGAGGGTTTTCATCCTGCTTTTAATTTGAAATCATCTAGGATGTGGTTCAACAATTCAGATTCCCAGGTCCTGTCCAAGGCCTCCTAAATGGCCATGTCTGCAGACAGGGCCCAGACAACATTAATTTTATTTTTTATTTCAAGGGTAACCAGGATTAAGAATTACGGGCTTAGTCAGGCGCGGTGGCTCACGCCTGTAATCCCAGCACTTTGGGAAGCTGAGGTGGGTGGATCACTTGAGGACGGGTAGGAGTTCAAGACCAGCCTGGCCAACATGCTGAAACCCCATCTCTACTAAAAATACAAAATTGGGCCGGGTGTGGTGGCTCACGCCTATAATCCCAGCACTTTGGGAGGCTGAGGTGGGTAGATCACGAGGTCAAGAGATCGAGACCATCCCGGGTCAACATGGTGAAACTCCGTCTCTACTAAAAATACAAAAAAATTAGCTGGGTATGGTGGCGCAGCCTGTAGTCCCAGCTACTTGGGAGGCTGAGGCAGGAGAATTGCTTGAACCCAGGAGAGAGGTTGGGGTGGTGAGCCGAGATCGCACTCTATTGCACTCTAGCCTGGGTAACAAGAGTGAAACTCCGTCTCGAAAAAAAAAAAAAAAAAATTAGCTGGGCATCATGGTGCATGCCTGTAATCCTAGCTACTTGGGAGGCTAAGGCATGAGAATTGCTTGAATCTGAGAGGTGGAGGTTGTGGTGAGCTGAGATTGCACCACTGCACTGCAGCCTGGGTGAGGGAGTGAGACTTCGTATCAAAAATAAAAATAAAAAAAGAAAAGAAAAAGAATGCCCATCAGAGATAGGCTGGATACAGAAAATGTGGCACATATACACCATGGAATACTGTGCAGCCATAAAAAGGGTGAGTTCATGTCCTTTGCAGGGACATGGATGCATCTGGAAACCATCATTCTCAGCAAAGTGACACAAGAACAGAAAACCAAACACCGCATGTTCTCACTCTAAGGTAGGTGTTGAACAATGAGAACACATGGACCAGGGGAGGGGAACATAACACACTGGGGTCTGTTCGGGGGTGGGGGAGCTAGGGGAGGCATAGGAGGGGGTGGAGAGATTGGGGAGGGATAACATTAGGAGAAATCCCTAATGTAGGTGACGGGGGAAGATGGAGGCAGCAATTTCATGGCATGTGTATACCTATGTAACAATCACGCAAGAGCTGCACAGGTACCCCAGAACTTAAAATTTAAGAAGAAAAGAAAAGAAAAAGAATTACTGGCTTACAGAGACAATGGGACAGGATATTTTAAATCAGAATGATCCTGGAAAATCCACAACATAGAATTCACATTCCCAAAGTCTCTCTGGATATTTTAACACTGCAGACATAGGCGTGAGCCTCTTGAAACCAAGACAAATTACATCACTAAACTACTAAAAAAACCCCACCAAATTTCTAACAGCAAAAATTCCGAACCATTAAGAAGCACTTCATAACATGGCCCAGAATAATTTTTTCAGTCTTAGCCTTCTCTGCCTCCCCCACAACACAAGGTCCCATTTTAAACAGGCCTGGCACATCCACTACACCCTACAGGGCTTGTTATCCGGGTCTCCTCCTCCCCCTACAAGGCCCTTTAAAACACATCTCATCTTTCCAATGCTAAACACAATATTGTCATCTCCACTAATTTGTTACATAGCACCTTAATGTTGCTTTTAACAATTCTATCAGCTAGTCTAGCTCCTTATGGTGATTAAATGACCCAGGGAAGACCTGTGACAAGGGCAAGCTAAAACCTTCACCTGGGCCTCATTTCTGCCAAAGTAGCAAGTACGTTTGATCTTCTCCACTTCCTGAAACTTGGTATATGGCCAGCATTTTATTTTTATATGAGGGAATTACTGCAGCTGTAAAAAGCTTAGTCTATCTCCACATAAAGGGTGGGGGAAGAGGACTCAGAGAGGAGGACTGTTTGCCCAAACGCAACATCTACCACTTCCTGAGCCTAAGCATAGTGGAGAAGTGGAGAAACCTTTCCGGCTTATTTTATTTTTTGAGACAGTCTCGCTCTGTCTCTCAGGCTGGAGTGCAATAGCGCGATCTGGGCTTACTGAAACCTCCGCCTCCCGTATTCAAGCGTTTCTCCTGCCTCAGTCTTCCAAGTAGCTGGGATTACAGGCGCTCGCCGCCACGCCTGGCTAATTTTTGCATTTTTAGTAGAGACGGAGTTTCACCATGTTGGCCAGGCTAGTCTCGAACTCCTGACACCTCAGGTGATCCACCCGCCTCGGGCTCCCAAAGTGCTGGGATTACAGGCGTGAGCCACCGCTCCCGGCCTCCTTTCCGATTATTAAGAGAACCCCAAGGGCAGTTTAGCGGAGTAAACGGAAGCACAGAAGCCGGGCTGGGGTTTCGGTAAACAGCAATCCAAAACCTTGGTTCTAAACTGAAGAGAGGTAACAGCTTGCACTAAGTCACGAAAATTGGCTCGCCGGGGTCATGAACGGTCAACAAGGGCGGTGTCTTCCAGGCCGGGACGCGAGGACTACGTGAGGAGAGGGGGAAGCGTGCGCACTGGCAGGCCAGCACGGACGAGCGACCACCATATCCCACCGCATCCCACGACCCGGACACCTTCCCCAACCACGCCTGTGTGCCTCGAAACCCACGCTCAGCCGCCCCTTCTTCCCGTGCCACAAGACCTACGCCGCGAGCACCACCGCTGACCTCCATCCGCGGCCCGCACTGTCCCCGGAAACACGCGGTACGGCGCGGCGCGCTTCCCTACGTCACTCTGAGCGCCAGCGGAAACGAGAAGAGCCTTATACCGCCCTACCGGAAGCCACGCCTCCCGCTTCCGGCCACCCGTTTCGGAGGGTGCAGTCTTTGCTGAGGGAGCAAGTGGCGCGATGAATGATGGGAAACTTCTAAGATAAAGAACCTAGGAAGGAAGGCTTAGGTTGCCCTACTGCCGGTAGTACCCCATCCTCATACGGAGTGTGGGAGACAACCCTTTGCTGTCGGTGCTGGCCCCCCATCCTTCCCCGGCTTGCGTAGACGTAGGAGAGCTCTTAGGGTAGTGAAAAACTGGGCTGGTGAGGTGGGGGATAGGCGACGTTGGGGCCTGTGGGAGCTGGGAGGGCGAGTGAATGGAGACTGGGGAACTCCAGAGCGCCCATTTGTAGCTCCAGCTGAAGCTCTTCTTGAGGAAATGCAGGCAGTTTATCTAGACCTAGGAATTTTTTTTTTTTACGTCTAGAATTTTGGATTTTTATGTGCAATTTTCCTTATTTTCAGTAGTGATGTTTAATTGCAAAAGTGCGGGATAGCCCAAACAAAATGTATCTGGGGTCTATATATGGACTTGATTAATTTTACTTCCAGCGCAGCTTATTTTCTGTGGAGTTAATAATAAATTTGGCTGGTTACTGTGGCTCACGCCTATAATCCCAGGCCTAGGCAGGCAGATCACTTGAGGTCAGGAGTTCGGGACCAGCCTGGCCAGCATGGTGAAACTCCATCTCTACTAAAATTACAAAAACATAAGCTGGGTATGTTGGCACGCCTTGTAGTCCCAGCTACCAGGGAGGCCAAGACATGAGAATAGCTTGAATCCGGGAGGTGGAGATTGCAGTGAGCATAGATCTTGCCACTGCACTCCAACCTGGGTGACAGAGCAAGACTCTGTCTCAAAAAATAAATAAATGAATAAATAATAACTTTGGTTTTTTTTTTAATATATATTTTTTCTTTTTTTCTTTTTGTTTTTTAGAGATGGGGTTTCTCCATGTTGGCTAGGCTGGTCTCGAACTCCTGACCTCAGGTGATCCCAAAGCACCTCGGCCTCCCAAAGTGCTGGGATTACAGGCGTGAGCCACCGTGCCTGGCCCTGAATAATTACTTTGTGTTTGTAAACTAAAAATAAAATTTTAAGCCCCCAACCTCTGAGTGGACCACCTCTTGGCTGAGGAGACCCCAGAGAAACCTCAAAAACTGAGTTCCCAGCCATTCTGGAAAAGGAGGTTGAACACCCCTTCTTACAGTCTCTCCTTTTTGGCATTTGGACAACTGACCAGCATTAATGTTAAAATAGAGATCATAAGACTGACAAAACAGACTTTGTGGAAGTAAGATATCAAATTATAAACAAGACCTGAGGCCATGCAAGGCAAAGGTTAAGTCAAACTTGCAGACCATCAATCCTGCTGAAGAGGTCTTTTTTGACCCAGTGTATTGCTGGGTGACCCATTGTATTGCTTTGCTGACTCCTAAGTTTTAGACAGAGCCTCCCTCTTTTAACCAATTATAAATTAAAGAATCTCTTAGTCAAGCTGCCTGAGGTGGGAGGATCACTTGAGGCCAAGAGTTCAAGGCTAGCCTGGGCAACATAGGGAGACCCTATCTATCCCTACCAAAAGATTATCTGTCTTTCTCTCTCTCTATCATGTGTATACCTATGTATTTGAGTCCACCTATAACTTTATCTGTCTATCTATCTATCTAATCTATATGTCTAGTGTGTATATATTTGAGTCCACCTCTAACTTGTAAGCCCCCTACTTCATGACCTCCAGCCTTTTGGGGCCAAACCAGTGTATACCTTCCACACATTGATTTATGTCTTTGCCTGTAACTCCTGCCTCCCTGAAATGTATAAAACCAAACTATAATCTGACTGCCTTGGGACCACTTACTCAAGGCTTTTTGGGTTTGTGTTTTCCTGGGACTGTGGTCACTCATTGGCTCAGAATAAACCTCTCTCTCTTTTTTTTTTTTTTTTTTTGAGATGGGGTTTCACTCTTGTTGCCCAGGCTGGAGTGCAATGGCACCATCTCGGCGGGTTCAAGCAATTCTCCTTCCTCAGCCTCCTGAGTAGCTGGGATTACAGGCATGCACCACCACACCTGGCTAATCTTGTATTTTTAGTAGAGACAGGGTTTCTCCATGTTGTTTCAGCTGGTCTTGAACTCCCGACCTACAGTGATCCGCCTGTCTCAGCCTCCCAAAGTGCTGGGATTACAGGCTTGAGCCACCGTGCCAGGCCTAGAAGAAACCTCTTTTAAGAAATTTACAGAGTTTGATTTTTGTGTTAACAGTTTAAGATTTCATGTATTAGGCTGGGCGCGGTGGCTCACCCCTATAATCCCAGCACTTTGGGAGGCTGAGGCGGGTGGATCGCGAGGTCAAGAGATCTAGACCATCCTGGTCAACATGGTGAAACCCCGTCTCTACTAAAAATACAAAAATTAGCTGGGCATGGTGGTGCGCGCCTGTAGTCCCAGCTACTCGAGAGGCTGAGGCAGGAGAATTGCTTGAACTCAGGAGGCGGAGGTTGCAGTGAGCCGAGATTGTGCCATTGCGCTCCAGCCTGGGTAACAAGAGCGAAACTCTTTCTTATCCCTCCACCCCAGCTAATTGCTATCCTGATGTTTATCATTTGTATATGTGTTTTTAAATTAAATTAAATTTTAAGTTCCAGGATACATGTGCAGGACGTGCATGTTTGTTACATAGGTAAACATATCCCATGGTGATTTGCTGCACCTATCAGCCCATCACCTAGGTATTAAGCACAGCATGCCTTGGCTATTTATCCTGATGTTTTCCCTTCCCCCAGCCCCCTGGAAAGGTCCCAGTGTGTGATGTTTCCCTCCCTGTGTGCATGTGTTCTCATTGTTCAGCTCCCACTTATAAGTGAGAACATGCGGTGTTTGCTTTTCTGTTCCTGCATTAGTTTGCTGAGGGTAATGGCTTCCAGCTCCATCCATGTCCCTGCAAAGGACATGATCTTGTTCCTTTTTATGACTGCATAGTATTCCGTGGTGTACATATACCACATTTTCTTTGTCCATTCTTACCGTTGATGGGCATTTGTAAAACCCTTATAACTTCTTGAGTGATAGTGACATCTTTTGTTATTCATCATAAGTCCCTTATAACCATACCTGAGTTTATGCCACTAATGAAGTGTGGCTTTTCGAGGATAGGAGCTGGTTATCAGAGAAACCAACCATGTGATTAGAGGGTTGGAACTTTTAGTCCCAACCTCCAGAGAGGGGGAGAGAGGCTGGAGATAGATTTGATTACAGTTGATCTAAAGGAATAAACTGAGGCAAAAGTTAAAAGTGGAGAGTTTACATTTGAACCAAAATGAAGACAGCTTCCCAGAAGACTCACACGCAAGTAACCTTGGATGTGAGCTTCATGCAGCCCTTGTTACAAGCAAGTTTTTAAAGGCAAAAAAGAGGACTAGGCATGGGGCTGATAAAAGTTATTTGTCAGGAATTCTCATTGGTTTACAGAAATAACATTGATTAGTGATGGCTGTACATTGTTGAATGGTAGGGTGAGTTATGTTGTGGAGCATGCAGTATTGTAAGGTTAATTTATAGTAACGTGGGGGGCATTCAGTCCAGAGTTCACATAGCAAGCAGTTTCAAGAGATGATTATTTAGCAAGAGGGAGGAAGTGGGATGTGACGGCTGTCTGTTTCTCATGCCTTTTTGGGCCTGATAATTTAGAGGAAACTTGTATTCCTCATAGAAAAACATTACTTTTGATTGTCATTACAAATGGCCAATGATTGAATCAATTATGCCTCGGTAATGAACCTTCATAAAAATCTAAACAATGAGGTTCAGAGAGCTTCCAAGTTGGTGAATGCATCCACATGCTGGGAAGGAGACACCTCCCAAACTCCATGGGAACAGAAGCTTTGGGGTTTGAGATTCTTCCAGAAGTGTTGTAATTAGAGGAACAGTTTCTTTTGGGACCTGGCCCTAAGACCCTTTTCCCTTTTATTCTAGATGTTCATCTATTTCCTTTAAAATATGCTTTGTAATAAACTGGTAAACATAAATGCTATGATCTGATTGTGTCCCTCCAAAATTTGTATGTTCAGATCTAATCCCCAAAGTGTTGCTATTAAGAGGTGAGGCCTTTGGGAGGTGATTAAGTCATGAGGGTGGAGCCCTTGTGAATGGAATTAGTGCCCTTATGAAAGAGGCCGGAGGGAGCATGATCCTTTCCCCTTCTGCCTCTTGAGGACACAGTAAGAAGTTACCATCTATGAGGAAGAGAGCCCTTACCAGACACTGAACCTGCTGGTGTCTTGATCTTGGAATTACCAATCTCCAGAACTGTGACCTACACATTTCTGTGGTTTATAAATTGCTCAGTCTATGGTTTTTTGTTATATCAGCCCAGATGGAATAAAGCAGTAGATAGAGTGTTTCCCTGAGTTCTGCGGGCTGTTGTAGCAAATTACTAAACCTGAAGAGGAGGTCATGGGAATCCTTGATTTGTAGCCAAGTCAAACAGAAGTGTGGATAGTCACTACTTGTGACTGGCACCTGAAGTGAGGGCAATCTTGTGGGACTGAGCCCTTCACCTGTGAGGTCTGTGCCCACTCTGAGTAGTTAGTGTCTGTTGTGGTTTAAATGTTGGACCTCTCCAAAACACATGTTGAAACTTCTCCACTTGCCATCCTGGTTTTAGCACAGAAAGTCTCATGTCCTGGGAAGCTCCCTGACCCTTCCTCACCCCAAGTCCCAGGCAAACTGGGATGCTTGATCACCCTGTTTCTGTCTTCTCCTGTCTATTTACCTTCCCTCCAGTTGGAATCAAACCACAGTTGCTGTGAGCGCTGGAGTGCAGAAGCTGATATGGCACCTGAGGTTGGCTTCTGACTCGCATCTGGGAACTTGTCTGGCAAACAGTTCCTTACACTGATAATAACTTCCCATAAAGGGTAGGGGTCCTCAGTGTAAGGAACTGTTGGCCTGCAGCTCTGCGGGTCATTTCGGGGTCCTTGACCTTCTGGGCTCAGCTAGGCCTTCAACTAGGCCTTTGCATCATCTTCAACTTTGCTGTCTCCTTCATTTCCTCTCTGTGTTCACTCAGTAACTCAATACATCTTTGAGTTCACATGACATGTCAGGGACTTATTGGATCATCAGTTGAAGATGGTCCACTAAGGCCATCCAATGTCAGGTCCATATTGTCCAGCACATGTTAACATAAGGCAGATGTTAAAGCATTGTTTGCAGAAGCTGGAAACATAGTCAATACAGGGACCAGGACAGGGCAGGCCTTCTCTGTAGGGGAGGAACCCTTGGCATCAGGGGAACAGCTGTGTCTCCCACAGTCTCACTCTGAGCTGCAGGCTAGACAAGGCTGGGTGGGTCCAGCCGCCCAGGCTGGCCTCAGGGCCTCAGCAGCAGTGCATTGAGGTGGTGCAGCTCCATTTCAGCCCCACCTCTCCACAGCACCTGCCCAGCATGGGAGACTGAGGGCTCGGCCTTGGTGGGCAGGGACAGATGGGGATGGGGAAAGGGTGTGCCCTCTGGCTTCCAGTCTGCAAGACCTCCTGGTAGCCTCTCCTTGAGATGGGGAGGGGCAGGCCTGGTACCACAGCATGCAGGGGCTCTGGCCTGGGAGAGCAGGCTGCTGGCTTCCCGCCAACACAGTGCATCTTTGACAGGGCCTCCATGGGACGTGTTGACCCACTTTTCCACACCTGTGTCTCGGGCTGCTGAGCCAGGTGCCACAATATGACCATGTTACCTGCTGGTCCTCCTTCCACATAGACCTGGCCTCTTTGTGGGGCCCCCTCTCAGCCCACCCGAGCCCTTCCTGTGATGAGAAGGTCTCTTCTGTGCTACATTTCCACCTTGTGCTTTACCAAATCCCGGGCCTGCCCCTCTCCCACTAGTCCTGGTCCCCAGACACTCCCTGGCCTCACTCCCCACTTGTTCTCACTGTACATAGGTGTGTATGTATTTGTTTGTATGTGTGCATACATGTATATATGTGTGTTGTGCATATATGTGTATGTATTGTACATGTGTGTATATGTGTGGGTATATGTGTGCCTTGTGTGTATGTGTATATATGGGCATGTATGTGTGTGTGTATGTATATCACAGTGTGCTCAGGCTGCTATGACAGAATATTACAGACTGCATGGCTTAAATGACAGAAATTTATTTCTCAAATTCCTAGAGGCTGGAAGTCGAAGATCAAGGTGCCAGTAGATGTGGTGTCTGGTAGGGGCTGTCTGGTCTGTCCTCCTGATGTGCAGGTGGCCATCTTCTTATTGTATTTTCACATGGCCAAGAGCAGAGAGCTCTCTGTGGTCCCTTTCCACTCGTGAGAGCTCCACTCTCATGACCTAATTATCCCCCAAAGGCCCCACCTCTGAATGTTATACCTGTGCCTCGACTATTTTTTATTTTTTTCTCACGTAAGCCTTCTTGCACCACCTTCTTCCATGTCTTTTTTGTTGTTTTTTTTTTTTTTTTTGAGACGGAGTTTCACTCCTGTCGCCCAGGCTGGAGTGCAATGGTGTGATCTCGGCTCACTGCAACCTGCACCTCCCGGGTTCAAGCGATTCTCCTGCCTCAGCCTCCTAAGTAGCTGGGATTACAGACGCCCACCACCACGCCTGGCTGATTTTGTATTTTTAGGAGAGATGGAGTTTCTCCATGTTAGCCTGGCTGGTCTCAAACTCCCCATCTTAGGTGATCCACCCGCCTCAGCCTCCCAAGGTGGAATTACAGGCATGAGTCACTGTGCCTGGCCCTCTTCCAAGTCTTAATATCACTTTCAACTCTGGGGTTTTTAGAAATTCAGCATGCTGTACTCTGTCCTTGTCAGTATCCTTCACCTGAGTGGTGAAGATTTCAACGTATGAATTTTGGAAGAGGACGGGTGAACATTCAGACCATGTAGTGGAAATGTGTTTTTGTGTATGTTTTTAACCATATGTGTGTGTATGTACTGTATATATACAATTCAGAAATTTTCTTGGTTTGTTTGCATGCTGAATCCTTTGAAAGTGAGGTGTAGGCATCACAAACTTCTCCCCTAAGCACTTCAGCAGCAAACATTGTCCATGCGACCCCAATATAATTATCCTACTAAGGAAATTAACATTGATCCAGTAAGGCCATCCAATGTCAGGTCCATATTCAAATATCCCCAATTGACCTTTATCTCCTTAGTCTCTGTGACTCTTTCTTTTCTTTGTCTAACATCATGTGTTATTGTTGTTGTTATTCGTTTGTTTGTTTTTGAGATAGGATCTTGCTCAGTAGCCCAGGCTGAGTGCAGTGAAACAAACATAGCTCACTGCAGCCTTGACCTCCTGGGCTCAAGAATCCTTCCACCTCAGCCCCCCACGTAGCTGGGCCCACAGGCATGCACCACCACACCTGGCAAATTTTTGTATATTTGGTAGAGATGGGTTTTGCCATGTTGCCAACGCTGGTCTCAAACTCCTGAGCTCAAGGCCTGCCTTAGCTTCCAAAAATGCTGGGATTACAGGTGTGAACCACCATGCCTGCCCTATTTTAAAAATTTTTTCCATGTAAGCCTTCCTCCATCACCTTTCTTCCATGTCTTAATATCACTCTTGACTCCGGGGTTTTTACAAATTCAGCGTGCTGTACTCTGTCCTCGTCAGTCCCCCTCACGGCGCTCGTGTGTGGCAGGCTCCCATGTCCCTCCAGCAGATCACCATTGGTCAGGTGGATGCCAGCACTCCCCTTGTGCCTTCTTTGCCTATCTATTTCTCCAAGGAATCCTGCTGCCTTTCAGTAGAGGATTGTTCAGGAACAAAATCCAGGCACTAGTTGAACCCCTTTATGTGTGGGATGGTTCATCCCATCTTCCAAGCCCTTGACATGTCATGTGAACTCAAAGATGTATTGACTTACTGAGTGAACACAGAGAGGAAATGATGGAGACAGCAAAGTTGAAGATGATGCAAAGGCCTAGCATCTCAAACGGTCCTTGCACTCCTGGTCCCTGTTCCCTGACCCCAGTGTCTTCTGAGATGGCCCCTGGTGCCCCAGCCTCCCCACTTCACTGGTTGGGCCCTGCCTTCATGGCAGCTCTGGGTGCTCTGTTTTAGGGGGGCCCTTCTTGTCCTCCTGCACGTGGCTCTAGGGAACTCTGGTTTTGGGGGCCTTTCTTCTCCTCCTGCACACACCAGCCATGAGCAGGCTCTTTCTTCTGGGAGGTTCCTGTGCACCCCAAGGGCAGCAGCCTGGCCAGGACAGCCTGGTCCACCCCTCTGTGTGCAGTGCCCAGGGAAGGCCTGGCACTTATGGGTTAAAGGTCAGTCCTGCCTTCCTCCTCCATTCACTGACAGAGCATGATGATGGCATTCTGTGGGCACTGAAGCCATAGGGAAGGGACCTTACTAGGTCACATAGCCAGTGATCATGGCTCTTGTGGGTGAGGGCTCCTCATGAGTGTGGGCTCCCAGAGAATCTAGGCTCACTGTGAGTGTGGTTTGCTGGGGCCAGCCCTATTGTTTTCCCTTGCAAGCTCTGAGGAGGAGGCAGGGATGGGGGGAGCTAAGTCATATCTCCAGGTTCCACCTTCATCTTAGCCAGCCTGAGGGCATGAGTTGTCTCCTTGACTTTATGTGTCCATAAACCCATCACCTAGATTCAGCAAGAATTTGGCCACACTTCTGTCTTCCTTCTTTATCCCCTCCTTTGCCTCATCCCCTGCTTGTTCTCACTGTACATATGTGTATACATATGCATACATGTATATATATGTGTTGTGCATACATGTGTATGTATTATACATGCACAACACACATCTATACGTGTGCATGCAAGTATATTTTTGTGTGTTGTGAGCCAGGTGGGGCTGACCTCAGGTCAGGCCTGGGCCTGGGGCCCCTGGGCTCCTGCAGAAACCCAGGCAGGAGAGGTAATGGACCCCTTTCTCTGGCTTGTCCAGGACCCAGCCTGCCTCCTATGTCCTGCCGGAGCACAGGCAGAGAGGATCCCCATCCAAAATGTCTCCGCTGTATCATGGACTCTCCCAGCCTCCAGGGCTGTGGCCTTGTGTCCTTGAGGCTCTCATCTGGACTTGATCCGATTCGAGCCACTCCTCAAACGCAGCCACAGAACACTGGAGGTTGGCAGTGTTTTTGAATACAGCTCCTTTCTTCTTGCTGCTGAAGCTCAATCGTTTGATTTTCTTCTTTCTGCTGAGACCCTTGGCCTGGTGGGCTAACTGGATTCTGCTGGACCCCCAAGCCAGGAGCACAGCAAGGGGCAGAAAGTGTTTGGAGAACAGAAATCCTAGCTAGAAGCATTTTAGACAGATTTTCTCAAACATGTGAAAAAGAATCTAGAGTCAAGGAGAATCTAAAACCCTCTTTCAAGTTGCCTTGTGTGTCACATTCGGCTTTTATGTTGCTAAAAGATACTTTTCAAAAAATGGAAAAATCATGACTCTTTTATATAATGGGTACAAAGTGAACAAGGGGCAAGAAATTTAATTTAACTCGAGAGAGATCAGGCTCAAACAAAGAGCAGACACAGGAACAGGTTAGAAACGATGAAAGCGCTGTATGAATGGAGCAGAACTGTCTCCTCTGCGTGACAGGAAGGGTGCATCCTGTGTGCGACAGAGGCGCTGGAGCTGGGTGCCGACAGGCGCTGGTCATTGGCGCTCCTCCCAGCGGCTCAACAGGCCTGTGTCACTGCACAAGCCAAGTGCGGTTCCCTGGGGCTGCAGGGACCTGGCCAGGTGTGTGAGTTCCCACACAGCCATCTTCCTGGGGTGATGGCCAACATCGTGGACCCCAAAATGACCAGCAGAACTGCATGATCTGTTGTGTGCGGCAGCCATGAGTGGACACAGAGTTGAGTTCCTCCGTGGGTTGGTGACTGTCATCCAGGGACGTAATATTCTAAACACCACTGACCTACAGCAGTGTTCACACTGGCCCCACCCCTTCCGCTCACTCCCTTTACACTTCTTGTAACCACACCTTTGCCACCGCCATGCCACCAAAACTGGCCCGGGCTTAGGCAGCCTCTAAACTACCAGACCCCCACAGGCTCAGCTCCTGATCTTGTCCCCATGAGCAGGGCTAGCAACACCTCCGAAGGGAGTCAGCCCCAGGAGATCTGGCCAGTGTCCTCAGAACCCAGTAGAGAGGCCTTTCCTGGCCCAGAGATGCCACCATGGCTGTGTGTTCTCACTGGAGGTCAGCCCTCCGTTGAGTGCACCTGGCTGGCCTTCCCCATTCACCTGGACACGCTTATCGCCATGTGGGGTTCCCTGTTCCTGGGCAGCTGCTCTGTCTTCCTGGAGAGCCCAGAGAGGAGCCTCTGTGTTTGCTTTGTTCCTCCCGCAGGAGCCCAGGACAGATAGACAGACAGAGACAAGAAGCTGAGTGGATTTTTTAATTAGCAGCCGGTAGAAGGCATCATGCACTCTCTGGATCCATGAGAGATGGTTTCTGCATAGCAGACTTGGGGCGGTCACTCCTGGCAGCAGGGGCTCCTGGGGGAATGTCTCTCACTGAGGGAGGTCCTCTGCAGGGGGGGCACGGGGAACTCAGATGCAGTACAGAGCCCAGCTGGGGTGGGGTGGGGGAGGAGGGAGGCCACCTGCTGTCCACTGTTCAAGTGCTAACGCGTTCACACCCACAGGCCCAGGGACCTGAGCTGCTGGCCCCTTTCCTGTTGTGCAGGGGAGCAAGCAGAGCCCTGCACTCCACTGGCCTTTCCCCCAGCCCTCACCATCGCCTGCAGACAGGTGGGCGAGGCCACTCTCATCTGCCAGATAGGAAGTCCAGGTCATAGGTGGGCTTGAACAATTAGCCCAGAACTCATGTCTGGGATACCTGACCTGGAGCTCTCCCAATATTTGGGAGGCAAGCTGCTCTGTGCAGTGAAGTGGCAGAGGTACAGGCTTTGCACACAGGCCAAGCAGCACTGGACCTGCCGGTCATTTGCCTCCCTGAGCCTCTTTCACTCACTGACATGCCCTCCCAGCCTGAGTGACTTCGTTGAGTGCCAGGGGGCCTGCAGCTGGCATAGTCTGAGTTGGTGTACAGAGTCCCATCTGCCCCCAGGGCCTGCTCATGGACTGCACCCACCTTCAAGGCCCCACTGAAGGCCCAAGCTGGCCTGGGGAAGCTCAGGGAGAAAGGGAACATACCCAGGACAGGGTAGACACTTCCTGGCACAGCGGCTGAAGCAGCACTTCTTGTTTCCCCCAACACTGGCTGTCCATGGAGCACTCACTCTGCTCCTTGCAGAGCCCTGGGCTCACTGGGGGCTGTACCCAGGGGCAGCTGCCAATCTTTGGGGTCAATACTAGGGGAGAGATGGGCCAGCCCTTCATCACTCAAAGCCCTTTTATGCTTCCCAGCCTTGCTGGGCCCACCTCCCCTGGGCCCCCGATGCCAAAATTACCCATTTATAAATAGGGAAGTTGGGCTGGGTGCAGTGGCTCATCCCTGTAATCCCAACACTTTGGGAGGCCAAAGTGGGCGGATCACGAGGTCAGGAGTTCGAGACCAGCCTGGCCAACATGGTGAAACCCCATCTCTACTAAAAAAAATATATACGAAAATTAGCCGGGTGTGGCTGAGTGCACCTGTAGTCATAGCTACTCTGGAGGCTGAGGCATAAGCATCACTTGAACCCGGGAGGTGGAGGTTACAGTGAGCTGAGATTGTGCCACTGCACTCCAGCCTGGGCAACAGAGCAAGACTTGATCGCAAAAGAAAAAAAATAAAAATAAAAAATAAGTAAATGGGGAAGCTGAGCCTCTGTTCTGCTCTGGGGTCAGATGCATCCCTGGGGCCTCCTTTCTGCTGATCTCAAGGCAGGAACCCCCCACACCCTCCTTGGAGGCCTGGACCACAGGACAGAGGTGGGTGAGCATGGGCCAGCCTCAGGCAGGTTCGGGCAAGTGAAGGGGGCTCACATGCAGGGCTGAGTGTATGGGGCAGTTGTGTGGGCGCTAAGAGGGTGGTCCCAAGTGTCCAGCTCAGGAAGATCCTTGAGAAAGCTGGCTCCTCCCTCCCCCGACAGATGGGGAGCCAGTCTGTCACCATGGGGTACAGGGCCAGGTGGAGCATTACCGATGATAGGGGTTTTGCAGGAGTGGCCGCAGGCGCTGGGGCAACACTTGCTGTTGCCAAGACAGTCGTTGTCTGTGAGGCAGGTTTTGACGCAGGGCACCTCCTCGGAGGAGCTGGCCTCGGGGCACATGGCCTGCTCTGCACACAGGATGGGCAGGTGGGTGGAGGTCGAGGCCCCACCCCCCAGGCCCCTCAAGGGAAATGCGGTAGAGGCAACGAGGAGCCCATCCCTCAACAGCCCAACACGCTATTTCTTAGAAGGCCAAAAAAAAATCTACCAGAAATGTGACAGGCCTGATCGAAGCATGGGAAGTCAACTCTGAAAATTAGGAAGCAAGGCCACAAGCCCACTGCAGGTGTCGGGACGTTAAGACCCTGACCAGACATGGCTAAGGCCTGAGGACAGCCCCCATCCTCCGCTGCCACTACCCCATCTCCCAGCTGCCCTGCTGGCTCCCAGGCGCAGGTGCTTCCCATCTGGGGACAGCTGCCTCCATGTGTATATACAGCCCTGCTTTTCTGCCATCCCTGGACTCCCCACAACAAGGGGTGAGCCTCCTCCCTTTCTCTCTTCACCCTTCCTGTCACCAAACCACCAGGACCTGTAGTTCCTTGGGTCACACTGGAAGTAGAGATCAGGTAGGAGGACCCACCTGGGAGTGTGCCCTAGAGAGGTTACCCGGCAAGATGAAGGCTGGGACCACAGCGAGGGTCACTTCCAGCACAAGCAGGGCCAGGGCCAGGCTGAGGAGGCAGTGCATGGTGGCTTGTGGCAGGCAGGCGGCAGATGGTGGCCTGAGGACCTGGGGTACATTTAAAGGACTGGGGTGGGAGGAGGGCCTCGGGGTGGGACAGTGGGGAAGACAGGCTGGCATGGCCCCAACTGGGCTGAGGCACTTCCTCCTTGGATGCCTGGAGAAGGCAGGCCCAGTCTTGGGGAAATGGCCGAGAGGCCTGGGGCAGCTGCTATAATCAGGGCCATGTTTGAAAAAAGAAGTCCTTAGTTAGGCTGACCACTTTTTTCCCCATTTTGAAAGTCATGCATGTTTATTAAGAGAACTGATAAAATGAAGGACAGAAGGAAGAAAAAGTACTGACATTAAACACGGGTACAACAGTTATTTTAAAATGGTTGCATAGGGGCCCCTTAGGGACAAAAGAAATGGTGTGTCCCAAAGCTGTACAATGTCACCTAGGAAACAAAATAGGAGGGAGATAGCAGGTGCGGGGGCACTCTCAGAGGGTGTTTTGCTGCTTATTTTTTTTGTAGTTTTCTGGGCCTTCTATGAGAAGGAGCTGCCTTCTGCTTATGCGCTGCAAGCTCCCTTTGGAGAATGTCGGGCACTGGATAAGGGATGTGCCAGGCTCTATGTCAGGGGTGTCTGTGCAGGGCAAGCACCAGGAAGGCCTCTTCCCAGAAGGGACCCTAATGTGCCAATTGAGTGGGTGCCACAGGGCAGGGGTGGGTGTGCTGCCAGGGTGCCGTGCCCCCTCTGCTCTGGGGCATTTCCTCGATCCTCTTGCCTGGAGGGCTTGGATAGGGAAGCGGCCCTGGGGACTGTGGAACCTGGACATCTGCCCTGAAGACCCCGGGGGTGACCACGTGCTGGCTGGCAGCTGGTGCTTAGTCCCCGATCGAGGCTGCACTCCTGTCCAGCTGGGGACCCTCACAGAACCCCTTAAAGCTTCTCCTGGGACCGTCTGCTACTGAACATCAGGATGTTCCAGGCCAGAATGTTCTGCTACTTCAGCAGGGCTGTGATGTGCCTCCTCTGTGTGCCCATGGCATGACATGGCTCCATCACGGCCCTCACATCCCATCTGCAGAGCAATGAGTCTCAACCAGGCATCTCCTGGGGTGGCCAGCATGGACATACTGGTGTGGTGACTTGCCACCTCTTGTGTCTCTCCATGGCTCAAAGTTTACACAATGCTTCACATAGGCTGTTCCACCCTGCTGGTAAGGGGGCTATGCACAGACCAGAGACCTGGTGGAGACCAAGCTTGGGGAAGTGAAGGTGGCAAGGCCACAGCTGCTCACTGGCAGGCGCTGGTGGCCCTTTTCTCTGTCTCTGTCCCTTCCTACCTACACCACGAATGGGTTTGGCTAGAAGATCTGAGTCCATCTCATGCCGATGCTGGGTCTGAGGCGAGAGCGGACCCATCTCAAGAACTCAGATCCCTGCCACAGACAAACACTATGCAACCCCCACCCCCCACCTAGTCCCCCTCTTGACAGCACAGAGGGGCACTTCTTTAACCAGCATCTCCCATCTCCACAGGGTGCCCCAGAGCTAACTATGCCATTTTCAGGGCACCTTGTTCAACAAATGGGAAAAAAGTACTGGTAAAGGTACCAGAATGAAAAGATATGTTTCTCTTCCACAGTCTCTCTGACTTGTCATGATGCTTTTCACGATGTGTCAATTTAAGTAAATAAAAATAAAAATTTCTTTTTATGAACATGCGTATCACCAGTCATTTTTATGCTGTGCAATGCCAATTCAAAGGAAAACACAAGAGCACTGAGCTCTTAGGCAGAATCACCCAGTCACACGATGCTTGTTTTGCAGCTCACATGGGCACATGTACACAGCAGTGCAAATGCTACATGAAACTAACTCAACTGCTTTTGTTCCACTTATTTTTTTCTCTTATTTGTTTTTATTTAGTATTTTTGGATCCATCTCTTGTTCTGAGGAAACAGCTTCCTCTTAAGCACTTTTACTTTTCTAACACAAGGAACACGTTGACTGAATGTGTCAGACTGAATTTTCCCTCCATTACATCAAAATTGCTGTAACCAACATTGAGGCCAGACACCCTTAGCACCGCAGGCCTGCTTTGCTTCTTACGGTCATTCGTATCTATATGAACTTGTATATTAATGAGGACAAAAAGTTGCTGCCTGTAATCCCAGACCTCCCTCGGGAGGTCGAGGCAGGCAGATCACGAGGTCAATTCAAGACCAGTCTGGCCAGCATAGTGAAACCCCATCTCTACTAAAAATACAAAAAATAAGCCAGGTGTGGTGGTGTGTGTCTGTAATCCCAGCCACTTGGGAGGCTGAGGCAGGAGAATCACGTGAACCTGGGAGGTGGAGGTTGCAGTTAGCTGAGATCGCACCATTGCACTCCAGCCTGGGGGACAGTGTGAGACTCTGTCTCAAAGAAAAAAAAAAGAGTTGCATTCTTTATTTTTATCTCATTTTAATTTTTTATTGAGATGTAATTCACATGCCACAAGATTCTCCCCCAATTGTAAAGTGTACAACTGAGTGTTTTTCAGTACATCCAAAAGGCCGAACCACCTCCACCTCTAATTCCAGAACATTCCATCACCCTAAAAAGAAAGCTAGTACCCACTAGCAGTTACTATTTCCCTCTGTTCCCAGCCTCTGGCAACCGCCAATCAACTTTCTGTCTCTGTGGATTTGCCTGTTCTGGACGTTTCATGGAAATGAAATCATAGGATGTGTGGCCTGCTTGTCTGACTTTTTTCACGGAGCGTGGCTGCTGAGGTTCATCCATCCTGCAGCATGTGTTGGTGCTTCACCGTTTACGGACCATAATATTCCTTGGTGTGCACGCGCACACTCTGTTGATCCATTCATCTACTGATGGACGCTGGGCTGTCTCCACCTTTTGGCCCCCATGAGTAGTACCACTGTGAGCACTGGTGATTTCACCTGTTGACATGCATTCCTCCTCTGGCTACCGGACAAGCAAGGAAGTCGCATGGCTGCCGTCTTTCCCTTTCCTGCTGTGCTGTCATTTTCAGCGTAACTGGCTGGCTCCTACAGGGACAAAGGTGGGTAGGGAAGGGCCAGTAGGACTCCTGGGCTCCTCATGCTTCCTGGAGGCCTGTCACATCCTTCTGTGGCTCCAGCCTGTCTGAGAGCCAGGGTCCTGCTCATCTGTGCCTCACTGGGACCTGTGTACACGGGCTGGCCAGGCCTGCTGCACATGTGTGTCACTGGTGTGTTTGTTCCATTGCCCCACCAGACTTCACTTATTAGCACATGTTCAGAGGTGAAATTAAGGATTTCAAGGCATAACAGCAGAATGCTGAACCAAGCTTAGGCACACGTGGCTGTGTGGGCTGCTGGCATGAAGCAGCGGACACCTGGAACCCCTGGTTTTCCAGCTCTCTTAGCTGCCCCCAGGGGTCCCAGAGACCCTCTGTCCCTGGCCCCTCCTCCCCAGCTCTGCTCTAACCCTGATGTCTCAAGTCCCACAGTGGCTAGACCCTGCCACAGCCTTTCCCTGCTCCTAGCCAGCTCAGCTCCTCCTGATCCACACCTCTGCCCTCACACCTCTTGGGGCTCCAGGCTCCTGCCTCTCCCGTTCTCCCCAGCCACCCCACTCCCTGCCTGGCCAGTGGCCGTCTTCTGATGAGTTCACTCTGTAGAGTCCCCCAAGCTGCTGAGTTCAGAGTCTGCCTGGCACGGGGACATGATTCCCATCACATACCCACCAACACCATCCCGATTCCCCCAGGGACTCTTCCAGGACCTTCACCTGCTCTCAGGGTCCTGGAGTCCCCCACCTCCCACTCTCAGCAGCCAACGGCCTGCTTTGAGTTCAGAAAGGAGGGCGAGGCCGTCAGTAAGGCTGTGCCTACCTTCTGGCATTGGAAGACTTGGGGCTCCTCAGCCCTCTGGGTTTGGGGGGATGGCCTTTCTCCTGCCTGGGCAGGGCACCCAGTTCGAGGCTGCTTCCAATCCCACCAGCAACTCCAGTCAGGGCAGGCCCAGCTCCACTCCCTTTCTGCATTCCTTTATTTCCTTCATTACTGTTATTTCTGGAAGAAAGGCCACAGGCACGCGAGGGTGGCCACACACAGTGCAGGCAGGGGGCAGCAGCGTTCCCGCTTGGCCCTGACCCCCGTTCTCATTCCCGCAGGTTGATTTCCTGCTCTCCTCAGAGATGGTCAAGTGTGTTTAGGTATGGATGTACAGGTCCATTCTCCTTAGAAATGCGACTTATGTGCACACTGTCTCCCCCCTCCTTTTTTTTCCACTTGGGGATCATCTGTTTAATGACATCGTCTGCTTCTGAATGGCGGCTTAGTCCCCTCCGTATGGATGTGTCCTTGTATTTGCTGGTCTTCCTATTGATGGATATTTAGGTTGTTTCTGATTCTTTGCTACCACAGAAGACCCTGGCTTTGGGCATGCGGGCAGGGAGCTCTGCAGGGTACCAGTGTAGAGGCGAAGCTGCTGGGCCAAACGGTCCGAGTTTCATCCATATGGGAGGTCTCACCCAAGTGTCCTCCAAGCATCTGGCCCGATTCCCAGTCCCTGCTGGCACACCTGGGTGTGCAGGGCCCCTGACACCTCATGAGCAGACATGCTCATCCTGCCCCCGGGGTAGATAGGCCAATGGGTAGTGGTGGAGGCTTTCATTTTTACTTTTTGTTATGAGAATTTCAAGCACATAGCAAGTAAAAAGAACAGTCCAATAAGTACTCACAGACCGATGGTCTAGACCTGTCAACATTTTGCCAGACTTGTGTTACTATCGTTGTGTTGTTGGAGTTTAAATCTGAAACATCGCGTTGTTTCAACACCCTCTACTTTCTTTTTTTTTTTTTAAAGATAGAGTTTCACCGTGTTGGCCAGGCTGGTCTTGAACTCCTGACATCAGGTGATCCACCCACCTCGGCCTCCCAAAGTGCTAGGATTACAGGCGTGAGCCACGGTGCCCGGCTCTACTTTCTTTTTTTTGAGACAGAGTCTCACTGTCACCCAGGTTGGAGTGCAGTGGTGCAATCTCAGCTCACTGCAACCTCCGTCTCCCAGGTTCAAGCAATTCTCTCTGCCTCAGCCTCCTGGGTAGCTGGGATTACAGGCTCCCACCATCATACCCAACTATTTTTTGTATTTTTTAGTAGAGACAGGGTTTTGCCATGTTGGCCAGGCTGGTCTTGAACTCCTGACATCAGGTGATCCGCCCGCCTTGGCCTCCCAAAGTGCTGGGATTACAGGTGTGAGCCACCGTGCCTGGCCAATCCCCTACTACTTTTATATGAAGTTGGAAATCCCAGGGCCAGTTTCCTATAGATAAAATTCTATGTGTAAAGTAACTGCTAGTTCTGTGAGTTCAGGCAGGCTGGGTCTTTCCTTCTCAGTGGCATCTGGCCTCTGTAGTCCTCCTTCAAACTGCCCCTGCATCCCAGCTCCCCCAGCCTTCTCTTTCCCATCCCTCTACAGTCCTCACTCCTCAGGGAATGTCTATGGCACCGCCACTGTCTCCTTCCTCTGCTCTCCCCACCCCCTCATCCTGTGGGATGCATCTGCCCATACCCCCTGAGCCCACTGCCCTGGCCACCACCCCTGCACCCCTGGCAGCTGCTCCCAGGCACACCCAGAGCCCTGCCTGGTCCCGAGCATGCCCATCTGTTCAGCCTTCAGAGGCCTTGGAGCCACATCTGCCCACTGTTGCCAATGCAAAGCTTGGCCTCCTCCCGTCTCCTTTTGCTGGGAATGGCTCCCCGCAAGCCAGAGACCTGGAGGGCCTCCCTTTTGTGCATCCCCATCCAATCAGTCACCAAGAGGTTGGGCCATTGATAGATGCCCCTACAAAACCCTCTTGGGTTTGTTCCTGTCAGTTCTTCTGGGCTGCTACCCCAGGATGGGCTGTAGTGGCACGGATCACTGCAACAACCCCCTTAACACATCTGTCTGCAGACGATCTTGTTTGTTCATGAGATGTCCTGTTTACTGGCCTCCTCCGGAGCATAGGATCCCTCTCGTCTTCTTGCTGAGCAGCACATTCCCAGCATCTGGGGCATTAACCTTTAATGGGAAGGAAGGGAGGGAAGAAGGGAGGAAGGGAGGGAGGTAGGAGGAGAGGGAGGGAGGGGAAGCTTACTCCTTCCTCATCTGTAAAATGGGATAATAATGAGACCCTACTCCAACTACCAGAGGGAGCTGAGGCCCAGGGACCCAGGAGGGGAACACATGTTCTTTGTGGCTGGTGGGGGGGTGGGGAACAGTGGGGAGGAGCGAGAGGCGTTGGCAGGACAAGGAGTTTGGGGCAGGTGCACAGCTGCCCTTAGAGCCCTGAGGGCCAAATGGAGAAGCCAGAGGGTTCCAGGAATGCTGTTTCTCCAGGCTCGCCAGCCCCAGAGGCAAGGGACATAGGGTTCTTCTTGCGCCCAGGGGGGAGGCTGTTGGCCCCTGGCTTGCCTGGCTCCAGACCATCGTCTTCCAAGATGCACAGGCTCTTCGCTCCCCCAGCAGCTCTGTGTGCCCAGGATGGATGGGGAACTGAGGCCTGGGCTGTGGTCATCTGGAGCACACTGTCCCCACTCCTGGTCCTGTGGGGTCAACTGGGTCAGGGTTTTATCCAAACTCTCAGAGTAGAGACAGGGGTGGAGGAGGCCATGCTATTCCACAGGTGTGTCCCAGTCTTGTGGTGACTGCCACAGGCCCTGGGTACATGACCTGCCTTTGGCCCTTGCAATCAGAGTCACGGTCTCTGGGTGAAGGCCTCACACTTGTCATCAGGGTCACAACCCTGGTGCATGTCCCACCCCTCAGCCCTTGTCATCAGAGTCAGGACTCCTGGGTGAATGTTCTGTCCTTGTCATTGGGGTCATGACCTCTGGGTGAAGGTCTCACTTTCATCATAGGGGTCATGACCCTGGATGTGGGTCCTGCCTTCAGCCCTTGTCATTGGGGTCATGACCCTGGGTGCAGGTCCTGGCCTCAGCCCTCTGCCCCACTCATGGTCTGCCTGCTCTGCCACCCTTCCCACAGCCCCTATCTCACCCAGTCATGTCCCTGCATACAGTGGCTGCACGTCCTGCCTCTAGCTCCTACCTGGAAAGTTCTCTCCTGCCACCTCCTACTCCAGGGCTGCAAGGCTGTGAAGCTGCCATGGGCTCTCTGTTCCCTCTCCTGTGCCCAGCAGAACCATGGGCCTCATGGGCTGGTGGTCATTGGCAGGTGGGTTGAATGCCCTGCTGGCTCTGCTTCTGCCTTGGGTCACTGCAGGTAGGGCAGGGCTGCAGAGGCTGCTGCTGGGTACGGCCCTGGTGGGTGAGGCCCCATGTCATCTCTGTCCAGCTTGTTCACTTGGGGTCCATTTGCTAACGCTTGTCTGTGGCCAGGGGCACGGGAGGGCCCTGAAGTGCAGATCCCAGGTGTGCACCCACAGAGGCTCCTCCCAGCTGTGAGGCCTCTGATAGGGAATCACGCCCAAGCTTTCAGAAGAATCCAGTGCTGCACAAGGAGGCCAGGAGCATGGATGTGTAAGGCCAAGACGTGCAGTCTGGCAGGTGCAGAGAAACGGGATCTACTGGGGGGAGTCAGTTTCCCCGACACTGAAGTGAGAGAGTGCTGGGGAGGCTGGCAGTGCTGACCATGGAGAGCCATGGGGGCCAGGCCAGGGGTCAGGGTGGCAAGACAGGACCTGATGTGTTTTAGAAAGGCCCTCTGCCAGCTGATGGGGAGGTGGGAGGACAGCAGGGGGAGGGCATGGATGAAGGCAGGCATTGGGCCTGGGAGGCAGGTATGTGCCAGGCCCAGGTCTCCTGGGCTGAGGAGGGAAAGTCCCCCCAGGGGTGGGGTTGTAGAAGGGAGGGCAGCAGGGAGGAACCTGGCCTCTGTATCTCCAGAAACACTGCCCCTGGGGAGATTCTGTGGCTTACGTCAATGCCTTGGGTAGAGAATGGACAAGTAATGAGCTCCCAACGGAGTGGCTTTTCACCGTTCCAGCTGACAGGCCCCCCTCCTTTATAGCTGGGGGCCTTGAAGCCCAGCTTGGGTAGGGACTTGCCAGGATCACACTGGGACTGGGGAGTGGACTTGGGACCACTCTCAGCTTCTGGGGCCCCAGGGCCAGGCAGGGGGAAGGGGGAGGTCAGAGTACCACCCTGCCCTGTCTTTTTAGAAAGTGGCCCAGACTGGCTGTCCCACATTACTCCTGTCCTTGGACAGGAGGGCTAGATGCCAAGGCCCAGTAAGACCTAAGAGGACAGCATTTCACCTGAGTTCTGCCAGTTTTCTTTTGGCAGCATGTCTTCTTATTGGTCATATTAATCTTGACCAATACTTGCTGACTGTCTCCACTGCTCAGAAAGACACAAGCAGCCCTAACATCCAGGGGCCATGCCTTAGGGTTCTCCGGCTGAACACACAAAACATCGACCTCAGAGAAGCCTGCTCCATAATCAAGTCTGATTCAGAAAAACGTCAACTAACCACAAAATGGCCCAACAGCTCCCTCTCCTGGCTCATGTGAGCAATTGCTGCTTCTTTACCAACCGTAGCTTTAGCTGAAGCTATTTCATCACAGAATCACTCACTCCCGCTGCCTGACAGCCTCCTACCCAGAAAAAACCCGTTTTTTTAAACCCTCCCCTAAACCAAGACCCAATCTCATGAGGCCTTTATAATATCCTCTCCCTGAGTCACCTTATGGTTTTCCAAAGCCTGCGTTCTCTCTTGCTACTGCAGCAAGAAATAAACCCAGCTTGTTCAATTGCACGCATGTCCTGGTGGTCTTCGCCAGCAGGTTTTGAAACTGAAAAGTGACTCTGTGAATCTTTCCCTTTGTAGTTAATAAATATCTTGGGGGATGTATTTGAGATTACGCTAATAACTTGTTCTTTTCAAACTCGTGCCCGCTAATTTTAACAGTCATTGGCGGACCTTGTCTGTCTCACTTATTACTGTGGTGTTTGCCTGACGGTAGTTTTCTCTGCCCTCTTTCTTCTACATTTATTAACTGGAATTATTCTGTAAGGAAGGGCTGCCCTTCCCCCATCGCTTATTAGATTATTTAGCAATTTGTTCCAGCTTTGGCCATTGGGAGCCTCTTGAGATTGGTCCCCGTGTTCTTTTGACAGCTTTTTTTTGAGAACTTTCGCACTTTCTGGCATGAGAAGATGCTCCAAACTCATCTTGTAGGCTCCCTGCCTCAACCTGGGAATAAGCCATTTTTCCAAGGATACTGGTGCCTTTTACTGGGGAATGGTACTTAGAAGCCAAGATCCGAGCAGAGCTGTCCATGCTCCTGGGATGTCTCTTGTCGAGGCTCTCTCATCAGCAGACAGGCTAGGAAATACACACGTCTGCTAACCCAAGTGTGCACACGCATGTGTATTTCTGTGTCTGCTTGTATGCCTATCATAGTCCTGAGTTTATACTGACACCTCTGATTCCAAACCCCGGCCAACAGGGCTCACTTTAGCCTTTCCTCACTTGTAACTTCTTTTTTCAACAGTGAGAAAGCCAGCTATCATTATTATGATATTCTTACCAATTTGTTCAGCTCTAGTCCACGCCTAAAGTAGTTTCAGAATTGCTTGCCACACCCTCGGGGGAAACATGTTTACTGACCACATTACAGCATTTATTTATTTTTTTTGAGACAGAGTCTTGCTTTGTCGCCCAGGCTGGAGTGCAGTGTTGCGATCTTGGCTCACTGCAACCTCCACCTCCTGGTTCAAGTGATTCTCCTGCCTCGGCCTCCCAGAGTACCTGGGACTACAGGTGTGCACCACCATGCCTGGCTAATTTTTGTATTTTTAGTAGAGATGTTGGTCAGGCTGGCCTGGAACTCCTGACCTCAGGTGATCCACCTGCCTTGGCCTCCCAAAGCCCTGGGATTACAGGCATGAGCCACCGCTCCCTGCCTACACACCTATTTTCTTACATCCCCTTCTTTCCTACCTAAAGGATAACATTTTATGGATACTTGTTTGTGTTTTGCCTTTTTCACTTAAAGTATGTCTCAGAAATACCCTCACCTCAGTTGTGGAGCTCTTTCTCCCTTTTAACAGCTAAAGAAATTGCTTCTGATAAACCATAAGCAAAAGAAGAAATAAAAATGGAAATGATAAAATATTTGAACTGAAAAATAATGAAACTACCACATATTAAACTTGTGGATTACGGGCCAGTGCAGTGGCTCACACCTTTATCCCCAGCACTTTGGGAGGCCGAGGTGGGTGGATCACTTGAGGTCAGGACCTGGAGACCAGTTTGGCCAACATGGTGAAAC
The DNA here is from genome assembly GCA_036589455.1 of Ateles fusciceps. Classification (NCBI taxonomy): domain Eukaryota; kingdom Metazoa; phylum Chordata; class Mammalia; order Primates; family Atelidae; genus Ateles; species Ateles fusciceps. Next base: position 5,023,331 of record JAZHEH010003329.1, on the reverse strand, counting down.
CCTGTCTCTCCTGAAAATAAAAAATTAGCCACACGTGGTGGTGCGTGCCTGTAGTCCCAGCTGCTCCGGAGGCTTCAGGCAGGAGAATCGCTTGAACCCGGGAGGCAGAGGTTGCAGTGAGCCGAGATTGCACCACTGCACTCCAGCCTGGATGACAAAGTGAGACTCTGTCTCAAAAAACAAGACAGAACAAAACAACAAACTTGTGGATTATGGTTAAAGCAGGAACTAGAGGGAAATTTGTAGCCTTAACTATACACAATAGGAAAGAAGCCACTGAGAAGTGAGGCATGCATCTAAGAAGCTACAAAAATAACAAGAAAAGCAACTTGGATTAAAAGGAAGGAATAAAACAGGCAAAACAGATATACTTCTAGAAAGCCCTCCATAAATCCATTTCAGTAAAAGGGACATTTGTCACTGCTAAGAAGGGCTGGCTGAGCACACTAGTTCTTCACTCAACAACCGGAGCTATTTACAGAATCTCCTTCCTACATACACTTTTGGGGATTTCAAGTTTGAATAATGACTTGAGTCTTATTCTGTCACCCAGGCTGGAGTACAGTGGCCCAGTCATGGTGCACCGCAGCCTCAACCTCCTGGGCTCAAGCAATCCCCTTAACTCAGCCTCCCAAACAGCTGGGACTATAGGTGCACATGACCACGCCCAGCTAATTTCTAAAACTTTTTTTTTTGTAGGGATGGGGTCTCACTATGTTGCCCAGGCTGGTCTCAAACTCCTGGCCTCAACTGGTCCTCCTGCCTTAGCCTCTCAAAGTGTTGGGATTACAGGTGTCAGCCACCATGCCTGGCTTGACTTAATTTTTAATGAGATGTGTATTTCAGTAGGGTTTCCTCTGTCCTGCATGGCTGATTGTTGTACTGAGCCACATCTCCCCTGCCCAGGAGACATTTGGGTTCCAGTCAATGGACCCCATTACTCCCCCACCTTGCCCACAGGTGCTCATGTTGCTCTGCTCAAGCTCTTAGACTCATGCATCCAAACCTCCAAACGAGGTCCCTCTGTCTTCCAGACACCCTCCTCTCCTCTTACAGTGTCTCTTCTGGCCTGAAGACTCTGACTCTACCTGGCCTCACGCTGCCCTCTGCTTGCCTGTATGTATAAACTATACTCCTCAGAAGCATGACAAGCTGCAGGGCCAGACCTTATTAGGCTGGGCCAACGTGGAGCTCACTGGACCGCCCTGCGGTACCGGGAGTCGTGGTACAGCCACTGCTCCTGCCAGCTCAGGGGTGCCAAGAGAGGAGGGGCATTTCTTTATTTGCTGTTTCCAGCAGCCCTAGGTATAGGGTTATCTATGTTCTGCAGACAAGGAAACCGACTGAGAACTTTAGCAAAGGACCTGCGAGCCAGGATCTGAAACAAGGTCCATCTGACATCAGAGTGAGGACTATCATTCTGCCCCTGCCTTGATTACATTGTATGGTGAGGCTCAAAAGAGATCATGGGAAAACTTCCTGTGAGCTGTGACATGCTGTATAATGTTAGGCACAGTGGTTACTAGAAGTCCTTGTAAGCATGGTGAGCAAAGAAGGCCAGTGGGGTTGAGTGCTACTAGAAGGTCAATAGGCTGTCTTCTGAGAGGCCTCAAGAAGTGGGGAGACCTCAGCGGTACTGTAGTATCGGCAGAGCATCCAGGCTTAGGCCTTAACCTCACAGGCCCAGAAATGCACAGAAAACTTCCCTTGCAAGGAAGGACTATGTGTTAGTCTGTTTTTACACTACTAGAAAGAACTACCTGAGACTGGGTAATTTATGAAGAAAAGAGGTTTAACTGACTTCACAGTTCCACAGGCTATACAGGAGGGACGGCTAGGGAGGCCTCAGGAAACTTACAATCATGGCCAAACAGGAATTGAGCACCTTCTTCTCATGGCAGCAGGAGAGAGAGCTCTCGAGAGAGCACGAGAGAAGGGGGAGGTGCTACACACTTTCAAATGGTCAAGTCTTGTGAAAACTCACTCACTATCACGAGAACAGCAAGGGAGCAATCTGCCCTCATGACTCAATCATCTCCTACCAGGCCCCTCCTCCAACACGTGGGGGATTCCAATTCGAGATGTGGGTGGGGACACAGACTTAAAGCATAATAGACCCACGCCAGCCAAGTTTAAGGGATAGGCGTGTGATAAACCTGTAGAGCAACGCGTCAGTGTCCCGTGAGAATAACTAGCCCGGGACAGAATCCTTCCGTCAGAACAGTTAGCACAGCTTTCCCCTTAGACCGAGCCCCATGGAAACCACAACAATCGCAACAGTGCTTGGGGAGCTAGAGCCCTAAGTCAAGGTTTAATGGCCCTGGGTAAGCACATTCTGACTCAGGCATCTGCACGACTGTGAGCAACGAGTCCCTTCCCTTGGGAGACGTGGGAAGACGCTGCCAACTGCCCAGGGTTGTCTTTTCTTCCCCCAGCTCCATGGCTGATCACTTTCCTCTTTGAAATGTCCCTTTTTTTCCCTTCTTGAGCTGATACCCCTCCTCAGGTCATGGTCAATGCTTGTCGTCCTGGGGACTCTTCATTCTCTCTAATTGCCTCTGCTCAGCTTTCCTTCGTTTGAGTGTTAGCAGTGGCTCTGGCTTCATGCCTGGTGAGAATGTGGGTGGCTGGGCAGTGGCCCACGCAGGACTAATTCCATTTCGCTGGCTGGATCCCTCTCAAGCTGCCAGCTCAGTACCACTACCACCAGCTCATGTGTCTCTCCAGCACCTGAAAGGTGCCAGTGGAACTAAAGAAGTGACTATTAATTGTATTTCATTTAAATTAAATAAAAAACTGCTAATTCCATTACTGGAAAACTTTCAAGTATGTCTGTAACAATTTGGGTATGAGTCAACTTTTTCAACTATAAATTTTTAAAAACTAAAGACAGATAGATCAAGGATTTGTACCTGAATTGAGGTGAGCTTTAAGTATAAAATACACACAATTTTGAAGATTTGGTACAAAAAAGCATGGAAAATATCTCAATCATTTTGCATACTGATTACATGTTGAAATACTACTTCAGGTATAATGGGTTAAATTAGACCTCTTGTTAAAACTAAAATGTACCCTGTGTTGTTTGACTTGTTTTTTGGCTGCTACAGGACTTACAATGGCAGTAGGCACATCGCAGTGCTCCTGGGCAGCCCTACTCTGGATGGTGACCCCTTTGGAGCGGGTGCCGAAGGCAGTGAGGAGGTGAGGAAGGCCATGGAGGCTCTGGCCGTGTGGTCAGGTGGGGCCAGTCTGCTCCCTGCTTTGCCTCGCTCTGGTACAGCACTGCCCCTGAAATGGATTCCTATGTGACTGAGGGGGAGGGCAGAGAATATGGTGTAGCAGAATAAACATTCATATAGTTGGTACCGGTTTTCTGAAGGAAACTGACACAGAGGAAGACCTTGAAAAGAGGTAATGGACTGAAAAACAAACAGATAAAAACATCCAGTTTGATTTCACCTGAGTCATCCCCAAAGTCTCAACCCTCTTACCCAAAGACCAGGGTTCAAAGCGGCCATCATCACAGTCTCTTCTGCCACCCTCCAGGGTCCCCCCACTCCTGCTCTGAGAACACATGGCCACATCCTAGAATGTCCTGCACCTGGAACCCCAGGTGTGAACACACTCCCTCTGGCCTCCCGGGCTTTCTTGTTCCACCTGTCTTCCATTTCACCTGGAGTATGGCCACTCTCCAGGCCCTATATCTGTCCTGATTGCTACACAGGTGACTCTTTAGCCATTTTAGGTGTTACTTGGGTCATGGGAACAGATGATCCAAGGAAAGTTGGGAAAGGCAGTGCTATGGGATGAAAGAGCCAGCAGTTGACTGAGTCAACAAACTGGACCCCACAATGGCTTAACCACCGTCCCCTCTCTGAGTCTCAGATTTGCAAACAGGTGTTAGGAGTGTGGGAACTAAGTGCCTCACCCCACAGTGGCTTCCAGGAAAAGAGCTTCCTGGAGCTGTGTGTGAGGCTGCCTTTGCACCCTGCAACCATTTTATTCCAGGAATGTAATACATAGGCCTGTGCAAAGATTTCACTGTGAAATCACATTGTTATTTGTTATTTATTTATTTGTTTTTGAGATGGAGTCTTGCTCTGTCACCAGGCTGGAGTGCAGTGGTGCGATCTCGGCTCACTGCATTCTCTGCCTCCCGTGTTCAAATGATTCTCCTGCCTCAGCCTTCCCAGTAGCTATGATTAAGGCGCGCACCACCACATCCTGCTAATTTTTGTATTTTTAGTAGAGACAGGGTTTCAGCATGCTGGCCAGGATGGTCTCGATCTCCTGACCTCGTGATGCATCCACCTCGGCCACCCAAAGTGCTGGGATTACAGGTGTGAGGCACTGGGCCCAGCCACATTGTTATTTGTGGTACGGAAAATCTAACAATAGAAAGTTGGTGACGTCCATTGTGATGTCCACACAGAGAAATCCTATTCAGCCATCAGAAGCCAACTTTTTACAGTAAGGCTGAAAAGGGAAGCAGAAATTAATTTTCACTGTATGTATTACTGTGTTGTACAAGGTTTAACTTTATATATTTCTGTCTTCTTTTTTGCTACCACCACGTGTTTCTTTAACTTTATAGAGGGTTTGTATTACCAAGTGGTAAAATGGTCGTAACAAACTAAGCATTAAAAAAAAAAAAATGAGTATCTTCCCCGTTGTAAAATCTAATAAAAACACATCAAAGACTTCCAATCACGACAGACACAGTACTGGCAGAATGGTCATACTCAGGGACACGAGAAAGACACGGAAACCAAAGGCGCCTTCACCCCTTGGGTTCCAGGTGCGCGCGCATGTTCTCAGAGCTGCAGCAGGGGGAGCCTTTGGGGGGTTATAATTTCACATGAATCTAATTAAAAAACGTGAAAAGCAGGTTGGAAGGTATTATGATTTTTTTTTCTAAAGTCAGTATGTCACAGATGATGTTTATTTCCTTTTGTTTCATTTTTTATTTCACCTAATTTTTTTTTCTTCCCCCACAACGACACAAACTTCTGTAAAGCGTGGAAAATGCAAACATAAAAAATCCAGAAGGCGCCCTCGGAGTCCGAGAACTGGACAGGGGCCTGCGCCCGCCCACCTCTCCAGGAGCCTGCCTCCCCGCCCTCGGGGCTCCCCAACTTCCGCGACCTCCCCCGCCCTCGGGGCTCCCGCGACCACGACCTCCCTGCCCTCGGGGCTCCCGCGACCATGTCCTCCCCGCCTCTCTAACCCCGACCTTCAGGCTCCCCCACCTCCGGCCTCCACTCCGAAGCTAGGTACCCAGGCACCCGGGCTTCCTGTTCCCCCTCCTACTTCCCCTGTCCTCAGACGCCCGGTTCCCCAGCCTAGCCCCTCGGCTCTCCGGGCCCGAAAGCCCCCAGCCTCCCCCTCACCAGAGACCAGCGCGCTTCCTGCAGCCCTCAGCCCTCCACTGCCGCGGCGGGACCGGGGAACTGCGGCACTGTGGGAACAAGCGGCCCCTGAGGCTGCGGCGCTGCCGGGCGTCGCGCTGTGGGCGTGGCTCTCTAGGAGCCGCCCTGGAGCCCGCGCCTGCGGACTGTGCTGGAGGAGCCGACTCTAGGAGCCGCCTGGGGGGGATTTGGGCACCTGCAGCGTGGGCGAACCGAAGGGGACTCCTGCGCGTAGCTGTGAGCTGCATGCTCACAACTAGTATGCCACTTTTTTTTTTTTAAATTAAAAAATATATATTTTTGGAGACAGAGTCTCCTCTGTCGCCCAGGCTGGAGTGCAGTGGCACGATCTGAGCTCACTGCAGCCTCCCGCCTCCCAAGTTCAAGCGATTCTCCTGCCTCAGCCTCCCAAGTAGCTGGGACTACAGGCGTGCACCACCAGGCCCAGTTAATTCTTGTATTTTTAGTAGAGTCGGGGTTTAGCCATGTTGGCCAGGCTGTTCTCGAACTCTTGACCTCAAGTGATCTACCTGCCTTAGCCTCCCAAAGTGCTAGGAATTACAGATGTGAACCACCATGCCAGGTCTTTTTTTTTTTTTTTTTTTTTTAGACAGCCTCTCACTGTGTTGCGTAGGCTGGCATGCAGTGGCTCTTCTCAGGTGCGACTGTAACTCACTGAAGCCTCCAACTTCTGGGTTCAAGCGATCCTCCCACCTCAGCCTCTGGAGTAGCTGGGACTATAGGTGTAGGCCACTGTGCCTGGCAAATACACCACTTTTAAGGACTGCTTAGTTCTGAGGAGTAAAACACACTGCAGTCAACTTTCAGTTTTGTCATTGCTTCGTTCACTGATTATACCACTCTGGTTTCCTGAGTCAGGGGTGTCTCCCCTTAACTTCAGGGTGTTACCTAATTTGCAGAGAATTTTTAATAATGCTACTTGTTAATAAAGACAATAATCGTTATCCCGTATTTAGCGTATTTTAAATACCAATTTGTGCTATACTATACAAATAAGTATTGTTTCTAATTATCACAAAACATTGCAAGTTTCTGTTATTTGCACATCGCAGATGGGAAACGTATCAATGACATAGCTCCTGAGCATCTGAACCTGACTTTAAATCCATGTCTGTTTAATCCCAATGATTGAACCCTCAGATAGCACCTGGCACTCACTTCTGTGTTTCCCACACCTGTTTCAGATCCTTCACTACCACGAGGGTGCAGCACAGCTCTGCTCTGACATCCAGAAAGGAGGGGGAGTCCCAGGTCAGCCGTGGGACTGGACAAATTTGGCCCTGGACAAATAAGGCCTTTATTTACTTCTTTCTCCCCTGTAATGTTGGGACAGACAAAAATGAACGGTTATTAAGTGCCTGTGCACTAAGAGCTTCTGGCGTACTTCATCTGTTTTTTCTTTTTCTTTGGAGACAGAATCTTGCTCCGTCGCCCAGGCTGGAGTGCTGTGTAACCTCTTGCCTCCCGAGTTCCAGTGATTTTTGTGCCTCAGCCTCCCGAGTATCTGGGATTACAGGCAGGCACCACTACACCTGGCTAGTTTTTGTATTTTTAGTAGAGGCGGGGTTTCTCCATGTTGGCCAGGCTGGTCTTGATTTCCTGACCTCAGGTGATCCACCTGCCTTGGTCTCCCAATGTGCTGGGATTATAGGTGTTAGCCACCGCGCCTGGCCCCTACTTCATCTCATTAAAAAAAAAAAAAAAAAAGATTCCCAAATCAAAATCCTGGCATCCAAGGAAATCTGGAAGGGCCAGCCTCAGTTTCATGGCTCACGTCTCCTGCTTTTCTCCTCAACAATTCTTGTGCCAAATGCTCACTTCCTCCCTGACGGAGACCATCTTTGGTATTCACCAAGTCCTCCAGATCACTGGTGAAGCCCTCCCGCTTTTCAGTTCAGGATATCAAGTCTGGCTTTGGGTAAGCACAGTCATCACTGAGAGGCTACCCCATGCCCTGTTAGGCTAGTGTCCCTGAGTTCTTAGTGGGAAAGCCCTGCAGCTGCAGCATTTCCTGTGACTCATTATAGGTGCAACCTATTGAGAAAGGTAAAGGAATAAGCAGAGGACTCAGGCAGGGATTCATTTATCCCACGAAAATCTGAGTCTTTACCATGTGCGAGGCCCTCTGCTGGGCATCGGAGGCTTGAAGATGGATAAGACGGGATTGCTGCCCTCAAATGGCTGAGGAACACTGTCTGCAGTTTTGCCCTACTCCCTGCTCACACCCTCCCTGGCCGGCCGTGTATTTTATGTTACCGTATTTCCCGGGCCTTTGCATCTGCCATGGCTATGACTGTAGCTATCCTGAGAGCCAGGGTGAGCCCTTTCCAAGCTGTAGAGTCACCATTCTCCCCCAGCGTTTTGTCCTGTTTTTAACTTAATTAAACAGGAACCTGGGCTCTTGTGAGCAGGATTAGGGGAAAGAGCGATGAGGGGCTATAAGGCATTGAGGACTTGATTCTATTCTGAGACTAGGAGGTCAGCAGGAAGAATGAACCATTCCAAAGGAATCTCTTCTCGAATCCATGCCCCAGCCTTGTGTGTGTGTGTGTGTGTGTGTGTGTGTGTGTGTGCCCATCCTATCGCTGGGATGCTGTGTCTAGTGTAAATTAGATCACAGCAGTGTATTGAATGTGGGAAGGACCTGGCAGAGTGATCCAGTCCTTGGATGAGGGTATCTGGAGGGTGGCGTTAGGGAGCTGGCCCACGTGTTTGGTGTTCTGCTTGTTGAGTTTGAGGCACAGGTAGAGGACAGGCTGGGGCTGAGGAGAAACATCAGGGTCATTTCAGATTTGTCTTAATGGTCATGGATTGTCCGGGCGCGGTGGCTCACGCCTGTAATCCCAGCACTTTGGGAGGCCGAGGCAGGTGGATTACCTGAGGTCAGGAGTTCGAGACCAGTCTGACCAATATGGTGAAACCCCGTCTCAAAAAAAAAAAAAAAAAACAAACAAAAAAAAACCGAAACAAAACAAAACAAAAATGGTCATGGATTATGCTGCCAAGAGGTGCTGAGAGGAGAGACTGTCAAGGACCAGTCTTGAAGAAAGCCTGTGTTCATGGGCCAAGGGAAGGAGAGGAAGACGCTGAGAGGAGTGACTGAAGAATGCCAGTGGCGTGACACTGAGAGGAGTGAGTGACTGGACTGGAGAAAGTATGCGGGGGTAGGGCCATGGGGGAAGGAGACAGGGGAGGGGAAGTAAGGGGGCCTGTAAGTGCCAAATACTGCTGAAGTTGGAGAAAATGAGGTTTGGGAACCAGGAGGGTACTTTGAAGCTTTCAGTGGAGCCTTTTCAGGAAGTATCAAGACTAGAGGGAAAGGTTAAGATGAAAGGTGCGGAGCAGGGAGAGACATAGTTGGAGATGGATACTCCAAGACTTGGTTTCTAAGGCACATGTGGCGGAACTGGCTTTGGAAACAGTACCCCAGATACCTTTCCTGGAGTGGAGGGAGGGGTGAAGACGAGACGTATAAAGATGAAGGAGGGGAGTAGAGAGCACATCGACTTCTTCCCAGTGCAGGAGGCGACAGGGCCATCCACAGAAAGTGATAGGGACAGGAATGCAGCCGGTGCTCTGGGGACTGGGAGGTCTCAGCGAATAGCAGGCAGCTGTCCTGCGTTGAGCTGCGGGCTGAGCTGTGTGCTCAGGGCCTTAGACTTCATCATCATCTTAGTGATCTCCACAAAACCCTTGCAGACCAGACATTACCCTCAATTACAGACCAGGAAACTGAGGCTGAGAGAGGCCAAGTAATTTTCTCCATGTGATATAGTTGGGAGGCGATGAAGCCAATACCTGAACACTTAACCCCATCCCTAGAGGGGATCCGCTGTGGGGAGATGCTGAGCCCTCCTATGAGGCTGTCCACACAGCAGGACCACTGGGCTGCCGCAGGTGTGGGGGAGACGCCATTCTCATAGAAATGGAGAGACCCATAAGGCAGGCATAAGTGTTGCTGAGACTTTTATTTTTATTTATTTATTTGTTTTTGAGATAGAGTCTTGCTCTGTTGCCAGGTGCCAGGCTGGAGTGCAGTGGCGCGATCTCGGCTCACTGCAACCTCCATTTCCCAGGTTCAAGCAATTCTCCTGCCTCATCCTCCCAAGTAGCTGGGACCACAGGTGCGTGCCACCACGCCCAACTGATTTTTGTATTTTTTAGTATAGGCGGGGTTTCACCATGGTCTCGATCTCTTGACCTCATGATCCGCCCGCCTCAGCCTCCCAAAGTGCTGGGATTACAGGCTTGAGCTACCTCGCCTGGCTGAGACTTTTATTTTTGATTCCAGAGAGTCCAGAGTACATGATTTAATGCAGGGAGTGCTGCCTTATCTTGGAGAATCAGATCAGGGATGTCCTGGGCCCCCAGTTCTCCCGGGTAAGGGCAGCAAGGGCTGCATGGGTAGGTGGACCCATCAGCCACATGCTCAAGAAAATCTTTTCCAGTGTGGGCAACATAGTGAGACCCCGTCTTTAGAAAAACTAAACAAATTAGGTGGGTATAGTGGCATGTGCCCTTAGTCCCAGCTACTCAGGAGGCTGAGGCAAGAAGTCGGCTTGAGCCTGGGAGGCTGAGGCTGCAGTGAGCAGTGATGATGGCACTACACTCCAGCCTGGGTGACAGAGTGAGACCCCGTGTCAAAAAAAAAAGCTCTGTGCTCCAAGGTGATGGGAACCACTTTGGCACCTGTGGCCACCCACCGAAAACCAGAGCATGGGAAAACCTTGCCAGGGAGTGCTGATGTGGGGCCACCGTCTCTGGGATGGCGGGAAAGGCTGCTGTGTGGAGATTACTCCGGCTTCTGGTGTGGGGCTTGGGGCTCCTCAGCTGTGCCTCTGCCCCCCGGGGCCCTTGGATTTGGTCTCCTTCTCGTGGCTGTAGGAACTCTACAGAAGTGTTCTCTCAGCCTCTGTTCTTCTGGAAGGCTTGGGACAGCCTGATGCAGACCTGGGGACTATGGCTAGTGAGCATAGGAGCCCCAGACAGAAAGCCAAATGGGAGGTAGGGGGCTGCAGAGGCCCTAGGCTGTGCCCCTGTGTTTGGAGAGGAAGGTTTCAGACACAGTCACGGAGGCTCTGAGGCTGCCCAGACACAGTCTCTGAGGGGCCCTTTTGAACAGCGTTAGGCTGGGGCTAGCCTAGGAACCTCTAGGAGAGGAGCCAGGCTCACCCAGGGCTGGAACTTGTAGCTGAGGTGTCCTCTTCAGGGTTGTCTGTCCCCCTAAGCACCAGGCTGCAGAGCTGGCGGACATCAGGCAGTGTACCCACCATGGGGTAAAGGGCTTTTACAGCCAGTGGAGCCAGGTGCCGTGAGCATTCAGAACGAAGGCAGGCTGGGAGCGGGGCTGTGGGCCTGGGTCTGGGAGGGAAAGCTCGGAGCAAGGTGGGCTGCAGCTCCAAGGGAGGAGTCCCGGCAGGGGCTGGGCAGGGAGTTGATTGGCTCAGGCTGAGCCCCACTGGGCTATACTGAGTGTCTCAGGCCACGGTTGGTCCTGGGGCCAGCTGGGTTGGAGGTGGCAGCAAGGTCAAAGGGCAAGAGAGGTAGACAAGGCCGGAAACACCGAATGCTCTGGGAACCCAAGGTGTGACTCAGAGATGGCTGTAGGTGGCAAGAGGCCAGGGGCTCTGGAGTACATGGGTGCTGGAGTGATTTTGTAATAGAAATATTGTTAAAACTTCAGAAAACACACAAAAGAAGCTTAACTGATTATCTCTGGACAGTGGGACTGAGGCATTAACATTTAGCACTTTCATAACTAAAAACATTATTTTGTAATACCATAATTCTAAATAAAATATTTATCACAAATATATTGTGATTGAAAATAATAAAATATATATTAAATATTTTTACAATAAATACATAAAAAAATTAAAGTGACAACACTCCACAGTAGATGTTTAAAACAAGAAAATGAAGACATACATCAGTATAAAAAATGCAAAACTACAAAAAGGTACAGAGTGTTTGGGTGAGGTAAGCTCATTTAGTTCTGTTCCAGGCATTTGATGGTGAAACCCAGTTCCCAAGCTGGAGATTGGGGGTGAGTACAAGAGGGCGCCCAGCCCAGAGATCAGATATGAGAGAAAAGTCAAGGAAGGCTGCTTGGAGGAGGTGACCCCACAGCTCCATCTTGGCAGGTGAAGTTGAGCCAGGAGGAGTTGACCTGGAGGAGCAGGGTCTCAGAGCGAAATGAGGAGCCGGTAAAGTCCAGCAGAGGGCAGAAGTGAGCCGCTGAGAGCTCAGAGAGGGGACGTGGGCATCCTGGATGGAGGACATGAATGGCTCACCTCCCCCGAGGCTCTGAGCTGTTTAGAGAAGTGGGCCAGGCTCAGCCGGCCCTCGACTCCTGGGCGGCAACCGCACTCAGGCATGAGAAGAGCAGCGTTCCTGTGGGTCAGACACCGCAGAGCTCGCCCCTTCATGGTAGCCTGGTTGACTTCTCCTGTCCTGGCCTTTGAATGTCGAGCCTGCTGAGCCCCGTGGCTTTTGCAAGGCTTCTACACAGGTCCAGCCCGGCAGCCCGCCTCTCTCTGAGCTCAGGCTAGTCTCACAGCACTGCCCGCCAGGCCTGGCTCCGTCCCTCCACTACTGCTGTTTGTCTGCAGCCGGCCCCAGCCGCCATCCATTGCCTAGGAAGACACGCGCAGCCTTCGGCCCAGGCCTGCTGGTCCCTAAACTCACCGGCTCACCATCTCCCCCATCTCCTTCCCTGCGGAGGCATGTGTCCTTGTGCTTCTGGTGGGTCCTCAGCACTGCTTCTCAAAGCGCCATGTGATGTCATGTTTCTGATGCACCGGTGCAGCCTGCCGAGAGCATTTGTTCATTCGCTCATTACACAACATGCATCAGGCACATACTTTGCACTAAACATTGTTCTGGGCCCTGGGTTACAATCATAAACAAGACAGATGTGGATCCCACCCCCAAGGAGCATGCGTTCCACAGGAACCCATACAATAATCTTGAACGTGATTCATTCCTCTCAGCCAACCCAGTAAAGGGGAAAAGGGGTGGGATATAAAGTCAGCATTGGAGTGCAAGAAGGGCTCCCCCAACTATTTCCTGAGGGACTTCAAGCAAAGCAAATTAGGTAATTAATCAGAAAATCATATTATCTAAAAAAAAGTTGGCGGAGTGCAGTGGCTCACACCTGTAATCTCAGCACTTTGGGAGGCTGGGGTGGGCAGATCATGAGGTCGAGAGACTGAGACCATCCTGGCCAACATGGTGAAATCTCGTCTCTACTAAAAATACAAAAATTAGCTCGGTGTAGGGGCGCACATCTGTAGTCCCAGCTACTTGGGAGGCTGAGGCAGGAGAATCACTTGAACCCAGGAGGCAGAGGTTGAAGTGAGCCGAGATCGTACCACTACACTCCAGCCTGGTGACAGAGTGAGACTCTGTTGCAAAAATAAAAAAAAAATTATTGATTTAGGCACGGTATCATTGTGTCACCCATACTGGAGTGCAGTGACATGATCACGGCTTACCGCAGCCTTGACTTCCTAGGCTCAAGTGATTCTTCCACTCCAGACCTCCCAAGTAGCTAGACTACAGGCACGTGCCACCATGCCTGGCTGTTTTTGCATTTTTTAAAAATTTTTCTGTAGAGATGGGATTTTGAATGTGGCCCAGGCTGGTCTCTAACTTATTTATTTATTTTTGAGACGGTCTCACTCTGTCACCTAGGCTGGAGCTCAATGGTGCAAACATGCCTCGCTGCAGCCTCAGTCTCCTGAGTAGCTGGGATCACAAACACATGTCACCGCGCCTGGCTGATTTAAAAAAATTTTTTTGTAGAGACAGGGTCTTGCTTTATTGCCCAGGCTGATCTTGAACTCCTGGGCTCAAGTGATCTTCCCACCTCAGCCTCCCAAAGAACAGATGGGAGCCACCGTGCCCAGCCATGACATTACTTTTATGGAAGGATCAGGTCTAATATCATGAATGTGGAGTTCAGATGGTAGGCCAGTCAGCTTGCTAGCTGGAGACGGGAAATACTTTCCAGAGAGGAGAGTGAAGCAGGGAATGCTTGTGTATTGTGGTGTCTAGGGAACCAGCGCTGTGTGGGGAAGCACACCTGACTTCTGCCCACCAGGGAGGGAGCCATCCAGCTGCAGCCCCAGGCCAGAGGGAGCAGGGGAAAGGGGCTGGGTCTGGAAGCCACTGATAGGGCTATGAAGACGACAAGCCCTCTCATCTGCCGCTGGTGCTTCCCATTGGCCAGAAAAGCGAAGGTTGAGGATCTGTGATGTGTCTGAAGGTTGGCGTGGGTAGAAGATCAAGTGCGGCACGGACCTGGGGGGCAGACATGAGCGCCCAGCATGGACAGAAACTTTCTCTCCATCCTTCTTGCCAGCTATCAGAGAGGACCTCCCCTTGTCCTCCTCTGTGACGGGGGGGATATGGAGAAAGATGCTGCTGAGTGGAGAGTGGTAGTGGGCAAAGTCACTGGCAGTAGTTTTAGGCTGACAGAATCTCTTTGAATAGAATTACTGCTGCTTTTCTAGGTGGAAAAAGGGGTTTCCACCTAGAAAAAGGTGACTTGGGCTTTTTGTTGTGTGACTCCTTTGCAACCAGAGGGATTCTCTCTCTCTGGCTTTGAAGGTTTTTCACCTTAAGTCTGGGCTCCATAGACCTTTTGGAATTTGAAAATCACAGAGCCTGATCCTCGGCTGACCCAGCCAGCAGCACTGTCGCTCTGCTTTCCATCCCCTTTGGCTTCCGTGTGGCTTTGTGGAAACCAAGCTGTTTGTAGAGAAAGCACACAGTCAAGTGTTCTTTGGAAAGGGACGTGGTGGGTGGGTGATTGTCATCCAGGACCCAGGCATGAATGAAAGGTGACCAATGAGAATAAATAATAGCGAACATGAGGGGGAGGATGGACTCGAGGACTGTCCAGGCAGGTTCCCTGGGGCAAAGCCTTCTCTCTGAGCCTCCATTTCCTTAGTATTACACAGTAAAGTCCTGAGTCCTGGGGATGGGTTTTGAGGTTCAGAATTCAACATGACCCAGGCAATAATTTAAACTCCTTTTCCATTATTGAGTACCCATCTCCTCTTCTAAGATACATTCCAATCTGTTCTGCCTTTCACTAGATGATGCCATTATCATGCCACTTTAATCAGGTTTGAGGCTGACTTGTAAAGTGAGTATCTGAAGTAGTCACACATCGAGACCAGTGAAGGCTAATTTTGAGGATGCGATGCAGCACAACAAGAGGGGTTTCGGGCTGTTCTGAGTCAATGGTTTCAGAACGTGTCCTTTGTAGTGGGGCATGCAGGACCCAGGGAGGGGGAATCTGCTGGCCTTTTCCCTGGGGAAGCTCAGAAGAGGAAGATCATGGGGTCATCTATAGCTCCCCGCCACTGCTCACACACTGTTGCCCTCTACTCTGCCCCTGGGTTCCCCTTACTCTTGGCTAGCATGTTGGACAGTCTCTCTGGTCTCATCAGCCCCTCTCAGGCCGTAGCTGCAGCACTTGCACATTTACTGTCAAAGCACAGCCAGGAAGAGCCCAGAGACCCCCAAAGTGGACTGACTGCCTGGGTTTCCCATTTTCCTTCCTGGCCGTGGTGTGAACCTGCAGTCCTACCTTCCCAGATGATCAGGGTCAGCTCTTCCCATCAAAGTGGTCACTCTTGTTCTCCCCCTGCTGGGGATCAGGACATCCAACCTGCAGAGCCAGAGTTATGGGGATGGGCAACACGACTTCTCCTGTGGGCCACTGGAGTGATGGCAAGGGGCCTCCTGTTTCCTCTTTGATACCCAGACCTGTGGAGTCTGCACAGCAACATGGCAAATGTACACTATTCTGGAGGATGGGACCTTACCCTCACAGGGCATCACCTCCAAGCTGGCTCTTCAACAGGGTGACCCCCTGCTCCAGCAGGAGGGCAGCTTCCGAGTGGAGCTGTGTGTGATGTGAGCAGGGCTGCTGGGGGCTGGCTGTACCTTCCACACTGCGGGATTTGCTTGTGTGCTTTTTCCATCTCCATTCCGGATGCAGGAGCCCCAACTAAGATGTGAGGTGTGTTAGTTGTATGAGTTTTAGGTCATATTAGGTTAGTTGTATGAGTTTTAGGTCATACTAGGTTAGTTGCATGAATTTTAGGTTATATTAGGTTAGTTGTCTGAGTCTTAGGTTATATTAGGTTAGTTGTTTGAGTCTTAGGTTATATTAGATTAGTTGTATGAGTTTTAGGTTATGTTAGGCTAGTTGTATGAGTTTTGGCTTATGTTAGGTTGTACAGTTTTCTAGGGCTGCCCTAACATTTTATCACAAACTTAGCAGCTTTAGCTACATGAATGATTATCCTATAGTCTGGGTCTCCCGGGCTAAAGTCAAAGTTTTGGCAGGCTGCATTCCTTCCTGGGAACTCGAAGGCAGAGTGTGTGTTCTTGCTTTTTCAGGCTGTTGGCAGAGAGCAGTTCTCTGTGGCTGTGGGCCCTGGGACCCTGCTTTCTTGCTGGCTGTTGGTGGGAGCTGTTCCCAGCTCTAGAGGTCACCCCGTGTCTTGACTGGTGACTGAAACCCAGCTGTGGTGGGTCAAATCCTGTCACGTCTCACCTCTCCTCCCCAGTCTCACCGCTCTGATCCAGCCACGAAAGTTCTCTGATTCGAAGGGCTCATGTGATTAAATTGGCTCCATCCAGATAATCCAGGATTGTCTCTTTGCTTCAAGCTCTGTGCCCTTCATCACTTCTGTGTTCATATCATCAGGGTTCTCTAAAACAGAGCCCACAGGATGTGTGGCTATACCGAGAGAGACTGATTTTAAGAAATTGGCTCCTGGGGTTATGGAGGCTGGCAAGTCCAAAATCTGCAGGGCGGGCTGGCAGGCTGGGGACCCAGAGGAGCACCCATGCTGCAGTTCAAGTCCAATGCCCATCTGCGGGGGACTCCTTCCTTGAGGGAGGTTAGTCCTTTCCTTACCTTTAGGTCTTCACCTGACTGGATAAGGCCCACCCACATGAAAGAGGACAATCTGCTTTGCTCAGAGGCCACTGATTTAAATGTTAATCTCACCCAAAATACCCTCACGGCACACCCAGCATAGTGTCTGAGCACGTATGTGGGCATGGTGGCCCAGCCAAGTTGACAAATGAAAATAACTAATCCATCCACAAAGTCCCTTTGGCTATGTAAGGTGACAAAGGTTCTGGAGATTAGGTATGCACATCTTTGGGGGCCATTATTCTGTGAACCGTACAGATCTTTTCCTTTCTCTCTGCTGTTAAAACCCAGAGGTACATCTTTTCTTCAGGGATTTGTGCCACACAACCAAACCAGTGGAGTGCGTGGCCCCGAGCTTTCCAGACCATCGGGGGAGCGTGTGGTACTGAGCTGTCTGGGTTTTGTGCTTCCTTAGGCCTTGCCCTGAGACAGTGGTCCTGGGCACAGAGCTGGCACCTTGGGGCTTGATGGTTTCTTGCTCCACCATGTGGTGTGAGAAGGAGCTTCCTGCCTCCCTCTGTCACTGTGCTGTACTCTTTCAGAGGAGACGGCGAACGTGTTCTTTAGAGAATGAGCCTTAACATGTACTGTGCTCTCCAGTCTCCGAAGTACTTTCCCTTCCTAGCAGCCCAGGAACCCCCCTTCCTAAATGACATTGTTTTATTGTCACGTGAAGGCAATCAAATTAACTCACACCCCAAATAATCTTAACAGATGTTTTATTGTTGCATTAGCTTTGCGCTCACCAAGGTTTAAAGAAGCCAAGAGGTAGGCTCAGGGCCCCACACTGGCCCTGGCACCAGCTCTGAGCCTTTGCTCAGGTCACCTGCTGGGAGCGGGGCAGAGGGGGGATGGGGTCAGCATGCTTAAGGTCAGGTGATGTGGAGGGAGAGGGGGAGGCTGTGCTCCAGGAAATGACCATGCTTATTTTGTCCAGTAGGGACCAACAACGTCCTGCCTGAACACACTCACATCACACCCACACATTTCTCACGTGCACACACACTTATGCCACACCACAGTCACACACACAATCATGAGACACACGCCACACAGATTCATATACTGCACACACAACACACATGAATACCCACTCATTCACACACCCATATACCACACACACACACCCCATCACCTCACAGCATGTACACACACATCCCACACACACATACCACACATTCGAGAACTGCACAACATACCCACAAAGGTACACATACTCATCAGCACACACACATAAACTCTCGCAACACACAGATTGTATAAAACCCACCACATACCACAAACGGCACTGGGTAAAATGAGAAAGCAGAGACCAGCAGAAAATAATGTAAATTAAACACCTCTTCAAATCTTTCCAGGGCCAGAAATGACCACAAATAAGTTTCATGTATTTTCCTCAGGACATTTTCTGTTAGGTTTTTCAAAAATAAAATCAAGTGAAAGTAAACTTGCTTCATTGACTTAAAAAAGGAAATGAATGGCAGATGAATGGATAAATGAAATTGTGATCTATCCATATAACAGAATATTATTTGGCCTTTAGAAGGAAGGAGGCCAGGCACAGTGGCTCACACCTGTAATCTCAGCACTTTGGGAGGCCGAGACCGGTGGCTCATGAGGTCAGGAGTTCGAGACCAGCCTGGCAAACATGGTGAAACCCCGTCTCTACTAAAAATACAAAAATCAGCCAGGTGTCATGGCGGGCGCCTGTAATCCCAGCTACTAGTGAGGCTGAGGCAGGAGAATCACTTGAACCCGGGAGGCAGAGATTGTAGTGAGCCGAGATGGTGCCATTGCACTCCAGCCTGGGCGACAAGGGCAAGAGTACATTTAAAAAAAAAAAAAAAAAAAAGTAGGAAATTCTGACCCATGCTACAATATGGATAGATCTTGGAGACATTATCAGCGAAATAAGCCAGATACCAAAGGACAAATCCTATGTGATTTCACTTAAATGGGGTCCCTAGAGTACTCAAATTCATAGAGACAGAAAATGAAAAGGTGGGGGTAGGGAGAGGGAGATATAAAAAAAAGAGAAAGAAAGAGGGAAAAAAGAGAAAGTGGTGGTTGCCAGGGGTTTCAGGGAGGGAGAATGGATGGGGAGTGTTTAATGGGGACAGAGTTTCAGTGTGGAAAGATGAAGAAGTCCTGGAGCCGCGTGGTCTAAGACGCGCCACTGAACATTTTAACATTTAGAAATCTAAATATTTTAACATTTAACTGAAATGTTAAAATAGCATGGTTGAATGGCACTTGAAAGTGGTTAAAATGCTTTTTTTTTTTTTTAAAGATAGGGTTTCACTTGCCACCCAGGCTGGAGTGCAGTAGTGCAATCATGGCTCATTGCAGTCAACCTCCCAGGTGACACACACAGTCCCAGGAGGGCCATCCTCCCATCTCAGCCTCCACAGTACCTGGGACTGTGCGTGCCACCACACACAGCTAATTTTTGTATTTTTTTTTAATGTAGAGACGGAGTTTCACCATGTTGCCCAGGCTGGTCTAGAATTTCTGGGCTCAAGCAATTAGCCCGCTGCAGCCTCTCAAAGTGCTGGGGTTACAGGCATAAGTCACCACACCCAAACCTAAAATGCTTGATTTGATGCTATGTGTGGTTTTTTTTTTTTAATTGCAATTAAATGATCAAACGCAACAAGAGATAGAAAGTTGTGTCCTGATCAGTGGGAAGGTGGAAAACAGATGAGGGTCAGAGGCACCCCTTCCTGAAATCTCCTTCATCACCCTTTCTTCTGTTCGTGTCCCTGGAGAGGGGTCAACCCGGCGTTGCTGCTGCCTCCGGGACAGAGGCGTCTCGACGATGATGCCCTTATTTTAGTATCTGTCCAGCAGGGGGAGCCAAGTGTCTGGGAATGGCTCCCTCAGGCTCGCTTCTCAAGCCCGACCCTCCCAAAGTTCAGCCCCAGAAGGAGCAGAGTCGGATCCCAAACCTCATCTTGTTCTGTGCTCAGGCCCCGACCCGCACACGTGGACACCGGGCAGAAGCATTACCTCCAGGGAGGGTGAAGGCCGAGCGGCCATGTGTTCCTCTGATCTGGTAGAAACACCAGAATGTTATTTCTTCCTCTTAGAAGAGGCCACTTGAGTGTCGAGGCCGCTTGATTAGCCGGGCGTGGTGGCGCACACCTGTAGTTCCAGCTACTCGGGAGGCTGAGGCAGAGGAATCGCTTGAACCCGGGAGGCAGAGTTTGCAGTGAGCCGAGATTGCGCCACAGCATTCCAGTCTGAGGACAGAGCAAGACTCCGTCTCAACAACATCATCATCCTCAACAACAACAAAAAGGCCACTTGAGTGTCAAGAAAATGTTCTCTTAAAACTATTTAAGAGTAAGCGGAATCACAGAATAAATATCAAGATAATGGTGTATCAGGGCTTGACCAGGAGAGAGACTACACCGTAATCTGAACGGGGAAGTTTGGCATAAAGAATTATGGGCCCGGCGCAGTGGCTCACGCCTGTAATTCCAGCACTTTGGGAGGCCGAGGCAGGCAGATCATGAGGTCAGGAGTTCAAGACCAGCCTGACCAACATGATGAAACCCCGTCTCTACTAAAAATACAAAAATTAGCCAGGCATGGTGGCATGCACTGGTAATTCCAGCTACTCAGGAGGCTGAGGCAGGAGAATCGCTTGAACCTGGGAGTTGCAATGAGTTGAGATCATCCCACTGCACTCCAGCCTGGGTGACAGAGCAAGACTCAGTCGCCAAAAAAAAAAATAAAAAAATATATATATATATATATATATATATGAACCATAAGAGGAGATTCCTAGAGGATCTCAGTGCACACAGGACCCCAGACATAGGAGTGGTGCGGGTCCAGCATCCACCGAGGAACAAGTAGGGAGATGGGCGCTGTCCAGGGCACACCCCACTGTCAATCTCATTTATGGCAGCAGACCCTTCACACACAGGGTCAGCGGGATGCACCGTTGGGGGAGGGAGGTCCCTCTCTCCCACAGCTCAGCTCCTCACAGCCTGTGTTAAGCCCACCTGCCCTGCAGAGGCCATGGGCAGCACTGGACAGAGAGGAAAAGCGAGGGCCCTGCCTTAGAGGGACATAGGGGACAGTAGACGCAGTGCCCCGGGAGTTTGTTGGGGCATGGTTGGTTCCATGGAGGAGAGGTGTTGGACGCAGCTCTGCAGGATGGCCAGGGCTTCCCAGCTGCAGAGCCAGGTGGGGAGTCGAGGAAAGGGAGCGTTGTTCCCTGGTGCAGGCTTTGGGGAACTGCCTGGCCCCTCCCACCTGACAATCCCATCCCCACAGTTCCAGCTCGCATGCAAGCTGTGTGCACCCACCTCTGGGGCTGCGGGACTGAGTGGGGACTAAGACCATCCGGGAGAGAGCTGTAGGGCCGAGTCTGTGCGGGATGTGGGTGGACACCCAGGCCTGGACCATTCTCTTGGTTTGTCTTGGCTGATGTAGGGTGTGTGTGTGTAGGAGACAGCCCCTGCTGCCCTGGTTGGCTTATTTTATGACCCCTGGCCTCTGGGCAGAAGGGCTGGCTGTGGGCACTATCAGTCTCACTAGGGGCTCTGTGGCCACCCCTGCACCTGCTGTCCACCCTCTCAGGCAGAAGGCAGGACAAATGACCAATTTTAATTAGTTTTGACTCCTTTGAATCAATTCTGGCTGTAATCAGAATTTCTTCAGCAAAAAGCACAGAAAGTTCTGCTCCCAAATAAGGATCTTACGAAATGAAGTGGGTCTTTCTAAGCCAGGAGGTCAGCTCAGCTCTTGGGAACGTGGCAGTACCAATGGCTCAGAGGAGTGGAGGGTCCATCCATATGGGAGCCTGGTCCTGTGCCCCAGCCTCAGATCAGCATGTGCGTGCCCCCAGGGGTGGTGAGTGGGGCCTGGAGGGCAGAGAGGTGCCTCTAGGTGCGTCTCAGAAGTTCTGACCAGTGACAATTCTGAAGACACCATCAAGTGTCCATGGGAGACCAGGGCCTGTGCTAGGGGCTAAGGGTGACAGAGGTGACTCATGTGGCTAAGTGACCTGTGGCTGGAGGAGCTGAGGCCTTCCCTCCCCTCAGGGACCCCAACACTCTTCGAGGCCAGGACTTTGGGCGTGCCAGATAGTCTCCTGCCTCTCGGTTTGCTTGTGGCTTGGTCCTTTGTGTGTGACATGTCTCTCTGTGTGCAGTTGCCACACCCTTTTCTCTTCACACACACACTGTCTCCCAGGCTCACAGTCACAAACACACCTCATCTCAGATCTACAAACTCACACCTGCCACACACACCATACATCACACACTCCATGCACACACACGCACCTACACCTACACACCACATGCACACCACACTCACACTCACTCCATGAACACACCACACACACACCATACATCACACACTCCATGAACACACACGCACCTACACATACACCCCACATGCATACCACACTCACACTCACTCCATGAACACACCACACACACACACACACACACACACACACACACACACCCCAACCTCCTCCAGCACTTTGCTGACCCTTGGAGACCTGGCTTCTAGATGTGTCTCTGCTCAAAGGTCCCCTCCCTGCCTGGGGGTGGCTCTGTACTCTGGCCTACTTTTGGCCAGGGCACACCTAGCCCACCCCAAGTCCACCTTCCTCCAGTCTACCCCCAGTTTCCCCCAGCCCATCATCGGACCGTGCTTTACCCTCACCTCAGTTCTCTCCCCGGTCTACCCC
This sequence comes from Ateles fusciceps, assembly GCA_036589455.1. Classification (NCBI taxonomy): domain Eukaryota; kingdom Metazoa; phylum Chordata; class Mammalia; order Primates; family Atelidae; genus Ateles; species Ateles fusciceps. The sequence continues at coordinate 5,001,220 of JAZHEH010003329.1, read as the reverse complement.
CCCCCACTCTGCCCCCCAGCCTGGACGGAAGTTCCCCAAGTCCCTCCAGCCTGCACCCCAGCCCGCCATCAGCCGGCCCCCACCCTCACCCCAGCTCACCTCCCAGCCTGCCCCTACAGTCTGCCCCCAAAACGCTCCTTTGCAGCTCAGCACCGCAGCCACGCCCTCAGAGCCCATCAGCCCGCACCCTACCTTACCCCAGCTTGTCCCCAGCCCTCACCCCACTCTCACCCTCGCTGAGACTCCAGCCCAGACTCCAGCGCCCCCCTCCCCCGTCCCACCCGGAGCTTCTGCATCCCACACCTGGAGGCGTCGGGGCACGGCCGGAGGCGTGGTTTGGGGGGGCGCGGCCTGGGGGCGGACCCCCTGAGGCCCCGCCCCACCCCGCCCATCCCGGCGTCCCCCCAGCCGCGCCCCCAGCTGGACCGAGCCTGACCCAGCCGCGGCCGGCCAGCCATGGAGACGCGAGCGCCGCGGCGCCCGCAACTTCTCCCGCTGCTGCTGCTGCTCTGCGGTAAGGGGGCGTCGGCCCGCACCGGGGGGCGCCCCCAACCCCCGGGGTCCACGGGACTCTCCTGGACCGGCACCTTCCCGCACCTGCGCCGCGCTCCTTCCCCTTGCCCCGGAGCTGGGGGAGGCGCGCGCAGTGACCCTGGCGGGGTTCGCAGGTTCTGCGAGAGGGTTCTACCCGGGAGGAGCTGGGGGCGAAGGACTCTGGCGGGCAAGGGAGGCACAAGGTCTCCTCTGTGCTCTTTTGCCGGTGGGGTCAGGCAGCCCACGATCCTTCTAGTTGTGATGTCCCCCCACACCCCTGTTCTGGGGTCGCCTCAGGGTGGGTGAGCGGGGGCGGACCAGGTTTAGCTCCTTTCCCCCATCCCCCCAAGATGGGCTGTGTGTGAGGTAGTGAGCTCCTTGTCCTGGCATTGAGGGCGTGCCCACCACTCACAGGGGCGTGGGTGGGTGGACTCCAGACTGGGTAGCTGGTCCCCCTAGCCGAGCCCTTCAGTGTGTGAACGCCTGTGTGTGTCCTGGAGCTGGCTAAGAGGGAAAGCGGGGCGACGCTCTCAGCCTTCCTCTCCTAATGTCTTCTTCCGCAAGAAATCAGGACTCTAGGGAGAACTATTGCTCACAAAATGAGAATAGATTAAACTAAAAGCTTGTTTTGAAGTATCTTACTAAAGAAATTATCCAAGAAAAAGTAAGGGGGAGAGAGAGAGAGA